>CM062807.1:310020589-315020589 GCA_031772625.1 Pinus tabuliformis
CAGATGGGTGGATGGTGGAACACTTTACACACTTTTTCGACATCTTTAAGCATGATCTTCTTGGCATGGTGGAGGAGTCACGGACCAAGGGATATATACACCCGCATATAAATTCTACATATATTTCTCTCATTCTGAAAAGGATCCCCTCTGCCTCCTTCTATGATTTTAGGCCCATTTTGCTTTGTAACCTTATATATAAGGTTATCTCCAAAACAATTGCTAATAGGATGAAGAGTACTCTGTCGAAGTTCATATCCCCTGAACAGTTCAGCTTCCTTCAAAATAGACAAATTCACGATGTTGTGGCAATTGCACAAGAATGCATGCATTCGATCCATACTAAAAAATTGAATGCTACTATTATGAAGGTTGATTTATAGAAGGCATATGACTTCCTTGACTAGGGATACCTGAGGTTGGTTCTTCATAAAATTGGTATTCAGACCAGATGTGTGGAGTGGATTATGGCCTGTGTTACAAATGTTAATTATGTTGTTATAATTAATGGTTATCCTTCAGATTTCTTCAAGGCTGGGAGGGGCCTCAGACAAGGATGTTCATTGTCACCACTTTTATTCATTCTGGCTATGGATGGGCTGAGTTTACATATCAGAAATGCGGTGGTGGAGGGTCAGTTTCATGCACTGCACTTGGGACGTGACATTAGAATTTCACATAGCTTCTTTGTAGATGATGTGCTTATCATGGGGATGCTCAATCGCTTTGCATGGTTGACACTTTTTCATATTTTTGCAAAATTTGCAAATGCTACAGGTCTGTACATGAATCTTCAGAAGTCTATTGTTTTCCATGGCATATGTGATATGGAGGTTATTGCATATATTCATAGACTTTTTGGGGTGGCTTCGGAATTGATGTTGGGGGGCATGAAATATCTTGGATACCATATTAAGCCATGTAGTTATAAGGTAAATGATTGGATGTGGCTTGTGGATCATTTCTATAGAAAAAAATCTGGGTGGGAGTTCAGATGCTTATCTTTGGGGGGTCGTATCATACTGACCCAAGTGATGATCATGCAATTAGGTGCATACTGGGCCCACCTATATCATCTTCCTCTTTCTATTATTAAACGTCTCAATCGAATTATGGCCAAATTCATTTGGTCTAGTAGTACTAATAAAAATAAATTCCACTTGGCTAAACTGGACCAAATATCTCTTCCAAAGTGTATGGGTGGTTGGGGGATTTTGAACTTGAGGCGTTTTGGTTGGGCATTACTGCTAAAATCACTTTGGAGGGGGATATTTGGGAATGGTATTTGGGGCATGATCATTAGACATAAGGACCAAAAGGATCATGATTTTCTTGTCTGGATGCACAAAGGGCGTATTGGGATCACATCGGGCTCGACCATCTAGCTCAGCTTCATAAAAACTAGTAAACTCTTCTTACAAAATCTCGCTTGGAAACTGGGTTCGGGCCACAGGATTATTATTGGATCAGATCATATCCTAGGTACTGGGGTGGATTGTCATATATCTAATGGATTTATTCACTGTATAAATAGTCGTGGGATGTTTTTCTGGCACCAAGTCATCTCTGCGTCGCGGGGTCTTTGTCTTATTTGGAAATGTGCACTGGAGCTAGTCCTGAACGGGCAGATGGCGCGGGAGTGGGAACAAATCAGTATTGGCATGAAACTGTTAGGAATTTTTCGGGAGGGGGACATGGATTAGATTTCCTGGACAGGCAGGATGAAGGAGGGGGATGTTGTGGTCACTGACATATATACCACTCTCTGCGCCAGGAGATTCAACACATTGTGGTATGCGATTTCTATAATTTCTGGAAATCAAAAATCCCTATTAAGATCATTCTTTTTCTTTGGTTGGTTTGGAAGAACAAAATTCTTACATGGGAAAATCTCCAAAAGAGGTATTGGCATGGGCTGGGGATTTGTGTGATATGCAGAAATGCAGAGGAGAATAACGGTCACATTTTTCTTAATTGCCTTATGACTGCATAGGTATGGAGTAAATTGGTTGTTACTATTGGCTTTTCCTATAACCAGTTCGACAACATTATTGCATGTTTGCGTTGGTGGAGTTGACAAAATTCCTCTTGGAGGATTATCCCCCCTATTCTCTTCTGGGAGATTTAGAGATGGCGCAATAAAATCATTTTTGAAAATTCCAGGGATAGTTTTATGTAGGTTTTTTATTGCACTATTAGATGGTACTCTATTGGAAAACCACTTGGCACTGGGCCTAAGAAGAACTTTCACAAACTGCCTGGCCCTCGGATGGAGTACCCGACTGGTTTTTTGACGGGGCGATATAAAAGAACAGATGTGGGTGCGGTTTTTGGATTTCTATAACATAGGTGTAGGAATATTGGGTACACTGGGGTGCTTGCAGTGGCATGAACACAAGGGCTGAAGCGATGGCTCTTTGGGGCCTTCTATGGTTCTCTTATTTCCTTAACATCCCTTCTATTCACATATTTGGGGACTCAAAGATTATCATTGACCATGTTAAGGGATGCGCAAAAATTAGCCAACAATTGCTCCACGGATGGCTCAGGAAAATCGAGAATCTTTGGGCCTCCTTCAAAGATTCTAGGATTGTGCATATTGGAAAGGATTACAACCAAAATGCAGATCGGTTGTCGAAGAGGGGGTTGTAGGATAATTTAGATGGTATGCACATAGAAATCAATTGGGAGATAACATTTTGGACGTCGAGGTGCTCCCTTTTCCTGGATAGCAACAACTTTTATTGGAGTACACACATTGTTTCTTCTTTGATGATTTTTCTGGTTTTTATCTTTTTTGTGACAATGTATATACCTATATTGGGTCATGTGTATAGTATTGTATATCATTTCATGATGCCTGGATGTTGTCATTTTTGAACAAATTGGATACATGATCCACTGTTTATACATGGTTATTCCACTGGATATATTGTTATGTACTGGTTTATCGTATGTATTTTTTACGACATTAAGCAGGGAAGGATGCGAGATGCATGCATCAGAAGATATAGGATGGCTATGCTTGTCATCATCATTACACTATATGTAAGAGATTTAAACTTGGGTGTGGAGAATATAAGATCTATTTCTCAACCATCTCATTAAACCATCTCAACTTGGGATGAAGGCTAGATACCACTAAAAACACGTATCCTCATCAATACATGATTCCATTGGAGGTAGCCCCAACAATGATCATGAGGGACACTAGATTTTTTCCTAACACTAAGTCGAAACCACCTTTTGATATTGAGATCACACTTAAAGTTGTTTTTGATTAATTAAAAGTTCATATTCCTTAAATATAAAGGTTACAACCTAAAAACATTTAACAAAAATGAAAGTTTATGATTATTTCAAGCATAATATAAAGGTAAAACCTAAACCCTAGAAGGGGATGACAAATATGGGAGGAGTTTTCTATAGCCTTAGACATAATCTAATATGTAACTATCGAAAGTCTTGGAGGTAAGACCAAAAACTAAGCTAAAGCTTATGCTTTTCCCCAAAGGTTTAACATTCTTGCCATACATAAACAAACATGAAAATTAAATAGGCTTGGAAGGCCAAACTTTAGTGTCGCGGTCCTAGGTCACCTCTTTGCTGCTAGATGAACCTTCTCGTGTTGCAACACGATTAGCCTCCCCTGTATGGACATTTGTACCAATATCTTCGTTGCCACTCTTGTACCTAGGATCACCTACAAGCAACTTGTTTCCACCAGCTTTCATCTTGCACATGAACAACTCCAACTCCAAAATGGCAAGCTTCCTATCCATTCTCGAGAAGGAAGCTCGCCATTTTGAGAGTTTGACCATGCCCATCAACATTTAAAACAAATTCGCCATTGATTTCTTCAAACATTCCAACTCTGAATCTGAAGCTTAACCCGTCCCGACAACCATGATCACTCTCTCTAGACTCAAGTTACGAAGGAGCTGGGCACACGTGAAAGAAGAAGGAAGATGCGAGAATAAACCATAGAGCCCCTGCAAATATAACATTTTCGCAATGCCCCTATCGAGACGAGTCCTTTGATACAAATATTGATACTCACCATCCTTGTATGCCACCTCATTGTTAGTATTATTATGTTGTTGGATTTCTAAAGTCCTTACTAGTGGATTCAATTATTTTTTGAATTTTTCAAAATGGTATCATATTTTCATTTTTACACCCATAAGTATTGTACAAATGTGAGAAGATGTGTGTAATATAAGTAAGTTTGTCAACAATTTTTAATGTCTACATTGTTACAACTAAAAGTAAATGTATAAGTAAAAAATATACACCATACAATTTCATATTAATATATAATAATAAATATGAATAACTATATAAATTTCACATCTCTATTCTTATTTTTCATTTTATTAAAAACCTTGATTTAATTTTAAAAAAAATGTTTGATTTCAAGCTTCTATGATCCATCTTTGTTCTTGAGATTTCACTTTAGGAATAATCGCTGAGACTTTTTGTTTCTTCTTTACAATGATTTAACCATAGTTTTCTAACTTGAAATAATTCTTTTATTTTTTGACATAATTTTTACCTTTCTCTTCATTTTTCCTATTTTTATTTTTATTTATCTATTTATTTAAATTATTTTTATTTATTCATTTATTAAAAAAAATATAATAACAATTAATTAAACTATTTATGTTCTCCTTTTTAATTATACTCTATATTTTCCATGCCTTTTTTTAGTTCAACTTTAATGATTTTTATTTTCTCTCTAACGTTCATTTTGAATATTTTATTATTTATTTTTATTAACTTGAATTTGACCCATTCATTTCTATGGGAGCTACCTACCTATATCGTGATGATGAACCACATAAATGGTTCGAAAGGCATGATCCACATAGATAGTTCGAAAGGCACCGACATAAAAACATTTATATGATCTATTCACAAGATATTTTATATAAAATGATTTTTGTTATATAATTATACTATATTATGTTATAATGAAAATATCGATATATAAATTCATAATTATATTTTGATTTCTTTTATTATATGAAAATATTAAAAAAATGGTCAAATATCCTTTTCTTTTTCTCTATTTTATTTTTTGAGTTTATAACGTTTAGTTCTGCTTTTTATTTATTTTCATAACTAACTTTATTAAATATCTTTTTATAATTTAGAAAAATGAGCTAACTTTTTAAAGCTTAACATTCATATTTTTATGTAACATTAAATTTTATTGATCTTATTTGACTTGCTCCAACGTTTATATTTGGAAGATGATGCATCTCAGCTATTTATACTCGTTGATAGGTTGGGTTTTTTCATCTTTGTCGAGAGGATGAACTATTAGATGGCTCAAAAAGTCGAAGAGCAAAAAACTGATGTGATTAATCCCAAAGAGAAATCTCAAGACAAGATGGATCATAGAAACTTGGAATCAAACATTTTTTTAATTAAATCAAAGTTTTTAATGTGAAATTTATATAATTATTCGTATTTATTATTATATATTAATATGAAATTGTATGGTGTACTGTAATGATCCTAAATAGGAAATACAAGTAATAACAACAAATATTCTACGCAGCAAAATACAAAAACAAAATATTCATCAAGCACCCACAAAAAAACTGCAAATGAAGAACTTCTGAGCCATTTTATTATATTTCCGCAAGCCAAATACAATAGATAGTGGAATGGTGCACCTAGGCTTGTCTCAATGGACAAGCAGGACCAAACCTAGGTAGTAAAATGGCTGAGTTGAAGGCTGCCTAGCTGCTGCACAAATCTGCACTACATTGCCTAGAAAAATACTACCCTATTGAATTCCGAATGGTTGGAAAATGCACTAAAACCACCCATAAATTTATATGCTTTTAGCCCCAAACTCCTTGGCCAAAACCCAAAAGAACCTAGAAGGGAATCTAGCTAGTTTTGACTTCTGTTTTTCGACCCCCTTGGAGCCTCACCCTAGCTATGGCTATCAAATTCGACCTGCTGGAAATTGCCTGCAAATCCCTCTGCAAACTCCTCCAAAATGTTGGGTTCACCCCTTCTATCAAACTCCTAACTTCTCGGATGAAATCTTGTCCCAGATCAGCTGCTCCTAAACACCACGAAATTCTGCTGAGTGGCCTCTGCATTGTCCCTCTACCCAAAAATGCAAATTGTTGGTAAGTTGGCTCAGCTAGCTGAAAGCTCCAGAGAAAATGCTTGCCCAATGTTGCTACCTCATCTCCCTGACCTCCCGACAAGCAATGAGATCCCCGCTGGTCTCAAATTCCTTTTGCGTGATTCCTGGTTGCCCAGAAATATGCACTCCACTCTCTACATTGGTTACTGATGTGTGTTGCTTCCCCGGAACTCTTGAAAACTCCTGTAGAACAGCCTCCCTAGGGCGGGCACAGATGGTCCCTGAAGTAGAGGTTGAATCTCCCGCGTGAGAGACTCGTGGCTAAACAACCAGTAGACTTGCTAAACAACAAAGTGTACAGATGAGTGTTTGTTTGCAAATGTCAAAGATACCAAATGGAGGCCTCCAAGCTCTATTTATAATTGCTAGTCATCTCCCTTGGTGGTCCCCACCTTCCACTAATAAAATATTATTTTGTCGTCATTCTTCATTTAAATAATAATTTCCACTTTTCTCCCACAAAATAATATTTTCTCTTTTTTATTTAATATCACCAAAAATTGGCAAAACTCTTTAGTGAATTTTACACTCACAAAAATTGAGATCATTAAATGTATATTTTTTACTTATATATTTACTATTAGTGTAACAATGTAATATAACTATTCATATTTATTATTATATATTAATATGAAATTGTATGGTATATATTTTTTACTTATACATTTATTTTTAATTGTAACAGTATTAACATTCAAAAATATTGACAAACTTACTTATGAATATGTAAAAATAAAAATATGACACTATTTTGAAAAATATTGACAAACTTACTTATGAATGTAAAAATAAAAATATGACACTATTTTGAAAGATTCAAAAAATAATTGAATCCACTAGTACAAACTTCAAAAATCCAACAATACAATAATACTAACAATGAACTGGTATATAAAGATGGTGAGTATCAATGCTTTTATAGTTGGAATGACCGAAGAGAACTTAAAATAAAATAAAGATTTCAAATTTTTTTTTTTGGTTTAGTTTAGAATGATGCATAAACAATCAAACACACTAAAGCATTTAGGTGTTCTTAGCATAATGTTAGATTTTTTAAAAATTGTGTACTAGGACACTTTTTCTTGCGCAATAGTGTATATCTTGGCTATTAAGTAAATGGATTATCTTTCTAATGGTTATAAAATAAAAATTTATATTTTATAAATTAAAAAAATTGAAGTCTAGTATTTTTTTGTGCTTAATTACATGAAAAACACAAAATTATTGTTTTTTTTGTAAGTTTGGTAGGAATCTCTGATTTTCAAGTTTATATGTTTATTATTCATCCCGTTATGGGGAGGGTAGCACAAGACTCGAACCCAAGATCTCCGTTCGGTGAGACTTCATTTTAAGGCCATCGCCTCTTAAACTACCCCATACGGACAAAAAACACAAAATTATTGTTATTCGCCAACTTAAAAAAAATTATGCTAATGATGATTAAAAGAAAAGCAACCAAGTTTGTGTAAATTAAGACATGTACGTATGTAGAAAAGGAAATTTGGAACAAAATACAAAATTCCAATATCAAAAAGGATTGAAATGCCAACTACGGGGAAACAAGGAAAGCTAACTAGAATCATACAAGTGTACACTCCATATAAATAAAGCAATACAACAACCACTTATAAAAAAAGTCGAACTAAAAAACTATATATGTTGTATATCAATTATGTAATTATAAGGAAAGTACTCTTTTATATATATAAAAAATGTGTATGTTGTATATCAATTATGTAATTACAAGGAGAGTACTCCTTTATATGATAAATTAGGAGAAGCCCAACATCAAAGATGGTTGGTTGGAAAATATATTAAGAAAGTGTTTGAGATACCTAACTTGAGTAAACTTAAATTTTATATGTAATTTAATACTTTTTGGAATACATTAAAGATGGTTGATTGGAAAATATATTAAGAAAGTGTTCGAGAATAAAACAATTTAACTTTAATACCTAACTTAAGTAAACTTAAATGAGTATGTACTTTAACACTCTTTTGAATGAAAAATAGGGAAGTATAAAAAAGAGACTAAATTTTTAAAATGGGTATCAGCTAAAGGCCATGAAAGGTAAATGTTCAAAAGATGATTATTAGCAAAGGACAAGAACATGGATGTTAAAAGGGTATATCTCTTATGTTGAAACACTTTCAAGTTAAAACTAAAAAAGATTTCATAAAGATACATTGAAATAAGGGCATGAAGGTTGAAAGTTCCAATTAAGAAGTATGACCGAGATTTTGAAGACAATGGCCAAGTAATCTTAAAGAATATGGTAGAATTTTGAAGAAAAAGAGAACTACTTATAGAAGCATAAAGATGGCAAACATTTACCACATGAATGCTCCATTTAAAATTAGTGTTGGTTAGTAACCAAAATAAAGGCTTCAAACAAAAGTAAACACCATCAACTATCAAAACAATAATGTGGCTTGTGAAGGTTGAAACTTCCAAACAAGAAGCATGAACAAAATTCTAAAGAGAGCCAAGTAACCTCAAACTACTGTTGGAAATAATATTGGGGGGGGGGTTGAATCAGTATTATCAAATCAATAAAACTTTTTCATTTCATACTCTGATTCTTATATGCTACTTCAGTTAAGGGAACCCGCGTGCACACGCAACTGTGTTTAATGCAACTAGCGTATATCCAATAAACTTATGATTCATTTAATCCATTATATTTTGATCTTTAATCAGTGCATCAAAACTTCATTAACCATATAAACAGTAAACAGGGGCAGTAAAACAGAACATATCATCACACATAAGAAGCACACATGAACACCATGATATATGGTGGAAACCCAATGCGTGACAAAAACCACTTGCTATTGTTTTCTTTAAGATAAGAAAAACCTATTTGCAATCTTGTACTGGTGCAGTCTCATACTAGTATGCAGGCACCCACCTGCAGAAGGCTACAACCTTCTCTCGTTCTCCAGCTACTACTGGAAGGGAGCTACAACCCCCTTGCTCTTGTACTAGCCGATATGTTTACTAGTATGTAGGCGCTGGCCTACTGAAGGCTACGACCTTCTCTTTTCTTCTAGGGACCACGTTTCATAAATTTTCATACTGGATCCATCAATAACATCAAGGCACAAAATCAATCACCACTGCAATACAACCATCAACCACATCTACATCATCAATCTCTGAATCACCCAACAACTGAATCACTGAAACCCTGTCATCAAACACAGTCACCAGAACATAGAACAAAACCCAGAACTCTGCAACAACCATCAGAACCATCTGCAAATTTAGATATCATATTTCATTATGTATACGCTACTCTGATGAACCCAACCAGCGTGTATACACGCTTTTACCAAAGCGAACCCGCGTACAGATCTGCAAATACTAACTTATAACTTTGTAGCTATTCCAGACATCAATCATACCCAGATCATAACATTTACAGAGTAAACATGCGTCAATAATTCAGATCTAGTCTATCCATGATCAAACCACATAATGATAAAACATTCCAAGCCTTAAGATCTCGATCCATCGTTCATCATCATCCACATGGGTGCATCCTTGGTTCAAATCAAGCAAAGCATCACAAACCCATAGCCAGCATACTATATCTCACACTTCATCAGATATTCATCACTTGCTCACTTTCCACCTGGCCTAATGATCTTCTTCTCCTTATATAGGTTTAGGCCTCTTTCAATCCCATGGTCCAAAACCACATAGGACCAATACCTTGGACCCAATACCTAGGGTCAATACCTTGGACCAAATACCATGGACCAATACCAAAAGACCATGGACCAAAACTCAATTTTCCAACATGTATGCGCCTTTCCTTCTGTGAAAGTGCATGTGTACAATATACACACCTTTGTATATAGTGAACCTGCATGTATACGCAACTCTGTCAAGGTGAACTTGCGTATACCTTTCTCTAATCATTAATTCTTTGCTCTTGACCTGTTGCACTATGATCTATCATCTGAGTGAGTTGCCATCAAGGACAACACCTGTATCATAATGCCAACAATTAGCTACATCATTGTTAAAGATCCACATAAAAATTTCAAGCTACCACATAAAGGTTAAGCAATGGTGAAATGTCAATTCGTTGCACCAAGAGGCGATCTCGAACCCAATATGGAAGATATGTTGTAATGTTATGTTAAATTATGTGAACAAAAATAATAAAATAGTAAAAATAACCCTACATTAAAATAAAAATAACTTCAAACTAAAATAATAAAAATAGAAATCCTTGTTATTATTATTTTTATTAATTTCTGTTGGATAATTAAGGTAAAATTGACTCAAGTTTATGAGAACCCATAGTATTCGTGTAGAATATAGCCAATTTAAAGGGGGAAGACTCCTTATTTATAGAAATTAAACCAACCTAAATCCATTTTAACTCCCAATTTATCAATCTGGAGTTAAGATGGATCTAACCTAGTGTAAATTCACATAAAAATTCCAAATAATGCAAAGAAAATAGAAAGTAAAAAACTTGTAATCAATTTAATATATACATCTAAAAAACTATATAAATAATATGTGATTTTGTCTCCTTCAGCATCAGTGCTTGTCGTAGCAAATATGGTTGAGCGTTCGATCCACAGACACCTCAATGGCACAACTGACCCATTTAACCTGATAGGTGGTTTTCCAACTAAAATATCTGACTTGAATAACCGTGGCATGCGACAACCGAATTTTTTTTGCATAGGGAATACAGAGAGGAGCCATCGTTGTCACAAATGTCATTTCTGGGGCATATGAGTTTAATGACTTAATCTGTAAAAGAAAGGCATAGTGATTAAGAGAAAGGTTGTGGCGGGTGAGGCCCATTACAAAGAGAGACGAACCCTTAGCAAAAAATTGTGTGAAAAAGTAGGAAACAACCCTAAAGTTGGAGCCTCTACAAACACCACATTAGAATGATGGTCGTGGTACCATGACACTAGCCATATAAAAAAGTGCCCAGAACAAAACAATGCTAACAAAGGCGAAGGTAACAGAATCGAGGCACCAATGAGTTAATATATATACACCAATGCATATATATATATATATATATATATATATATATATATATATATCCCAATCAATAGAGAAACCTCTATGTCCCAAGATTTGTTACCATGTAGCAAAACAATGCAAGGTAACTAGAATCATAAAACATAGTGTCAGGCTACTTCTTTGAGCAACAACATAGAGTAATATTAGATCTAATTATTAGAAAGGATAAAATTTTCATACTACAAGAAGAAGAGTGGTGTCAGAAAACTAGACTTGCATGGATCAAAGGAGGAGATAGAAATACTATTTTTTTCCACAGGGTTGCATCCAAAAGGAAATAAACAAACTTAATATGGATAATCGAAGTAATGGCAGAAGTGTCCTCAGACACGTAATTTTATTATTCAGAATAAAACAATTACATATTTGATTTTGCAAGAGTTCACACCCCAACAACCAAACACTATTGCAATGAGCTATTTATAAGCTAAATGTCCTAACTACCTCTAATTATGGATCACTTATTAAATAACAAGTGTCCACTTACAATAAATGCTATTCAAAACAACTAACTAGCAAATCTCCTAAAATAGAGCCTAAGATACGGCACATTTGGAGAGTCATATCTTGTTACAACAATATACTAATTCTAAATGACTCCATTAAATAATTAAATATTCTAGAATAATAATTATTAATTTAATATCTTAAATTAATAATTATTTTATTCCAACTTTATAACCTATGATAATATTTTATTTTTGGATCATCTAACATTCCCCCCTATGATCCAAAGATACATTACAACAGATACCAAGTTCATCCCTGAACTTAGTAAATTTATTCTGCCAAGCGGTTTCGTGAAAATGTCGGAGATCTGATCTTCGGAAGGACAATAAACTGGCTTGAGGACATCTTTGGCAATGAGAGATCTGATATGATGATACTTGGTGTCCACATGCTTTGTCTTTGAATGAAAAACTGGGTTCTTGGCAAGTTTGATGGCTGACTGGCTGTCAATGAATAATGATTTAGCTTCTGCCTGAGAAATGCCCAAGTCCTGCAAAATTCTGCGCAACCAAACAATTTCACATGCTGCTTCCCATGCTAAAATATATTCTGCTGCTGTTGAAGAAGTGGCCATTGTAGCTTGCTTCTTACAACTTCAAGATACTGCTGCTGACCCCATATTCATTAAATAACTTGATGTTGATGCTCGATCATCAATACTTCCAACAAAGTCGGCATCTGAATATCCACCAAGTACAAAGTTTTTAGTCTTTGTGTAAAGAAGACCAAAATCTTTTGTTCCTTGGATATATCGAAGAACTCTTTTGGCTGCATTCCAATGGATGTCTCGTGGTTCCTGCATAAAACGTGAAAGAATACTGACTGCATAAGATATATCAGGACGAGTGTTTGTTAAATAAATCAAGTAGCCAATCAACTGTCTGTAAGTAGTGCTGTCCACCTTTTCCCCCCTTCAAATTTTGAAAGTTTCAAGTTTTGCTCCATGGAGGTAAGAACGGGCTTGCAATTCTACATTCCAAATTGTTGAAGAACCTCTGCTGCATACTTACTCTGAGAAATGAAAATATGATGTGGACATTGGAAGACTTCCAACTCCAAGATAGTAGTGAAGTAATCCCAAATCTGTCATCTTAAAACCTGCATGTAACTCCTTTTTCACTTGTGCAATATGATCATCATGGTTGCCAGTAATGATCAAATCATCTACATACATAACAAGAATTACCAGATATTTTCCATGTTGTCGCACATACAAAGTTTCATCAGATTCACTTCGTTGACAACCAACTTTCTTAAGGTATTCATCCATCTTTGCATATCAAGCTCGGGGAGCTTGTTTTAATCCATATAAAGTCTTGATCAATTTGCAGAGTTTATGTTCTTGCCCTTCAATTTCAAAACCTGGTGGTTGTGTCATATACACTTCTTCCTGTAAATCCCCGTTGAGAAAAGCACTTTTCACATCCATTTGATGAACTTTCCATCCTTTCTGAGTGGCCAATGCAAGTGTTAATCAGATGGTGTTCCATTTAGTTGTAGGAGCAAAAGTTTCCTCATAATCATTGCCTTCCTGCTGCGCAAAACCTTTTGCGACAAGTCGTGCTTTATAATTTTCAAGTTCTCCCTTTTGATTATACTTAATTCTGTAAACCCATTTGCATCTTATGGGTTTAACGTTTTGTGGACAATCAACAAGTTTCCAAGTGTTGTTATCAATTACTGCTTGATATTCTTCAACCATAGCCTATTGCCATTCTTTATGTTTTACTGCTTCTTTGTATGTGGAAGGTTCAGTAAAATCATTTGCTATCAAGGCAAAATTTCCTTCACTTCTATGTGACTTTCTTGTGCCTGTTTTATTCTGCTCATCAGGCTTTACATCTTTCAAAATTTGAACTGCCCATTTTGGTAGTTGATGCTCAGTTGTTTGAGATTCTGAAAAGTCTCCATCATTATAAAGAGGATTAATATAAACTGATGTTCGTTCTAGAGGTGGAGAATCACTGTCAGAAGAACTGTTGTTGCTTGGAGATGCGGATGAACTGCTAGAAGATCCAGATGGTGTTGTTGAAGTAGATGGACTTGATGAATCATCTTCAAATGAAGGAAAATCAAGTTCATACCAATTTGGTGAATTTGGTTGACTTTGTGTATTTCCTTTTCTTTGACTGCCTTTAGTTTCTAACTTTTGAAGAAGTCTTTCGATTTCTTCAGCACTCTTACTCTCCGTTTCATAAAAAATGACATCCCAGCTCACAATAAATTTTCCATTGGTTAAAAGATGATACCCTTTCTTCTCATCAAAATAGCCAATCATTGTGCATTTCAAACTTCTTGAGTCAAGCTTAGTTCGTTTTTCTTTCAGAAATAAGGCATAACATACTGATCCAAAAAACTCTAAGATGTTTAACTCAAGGTTTGAAACCAAACCAAGCTTCATAAGGTGTGATTCCGTCTAAAGAAGCAGTTGGAGACCTGTTTCTTAAGTAGACAACTATTTGTATTGCTTCTGCCCAATATGTTGGACTTAACCTCTTGAAAGTTAACATGGATCTCGCCATTCCTAACAAGGTGCGATTCATTCTTTCGACTACTCTATTTTGTTGTGGAGTGTAAACATTTATAAGATGTCGTCTTATGCCATTTTCACTGCAATAAGTTTTGAATTCATTTGAAGTGAATTCTCCCCCATTATCTGTCCTAAGAGTACCGATCTTTTCTTTGACTTCATTTTCAACAAGTTGGTGAAAAGTTTTAAACTTTTCAAATGCTTTTGACTTTTGCTTTAAGAAATAAACCCAAGTCATTCTACTGAAATCATCAATGAATAGTAAGAAATATTTGCAACCACCAAATGAAGTTTTTAGTGGTCCAAAAACATCACTGTGAACTAGTTGAAGTTGCCTGTTTGCACGCCATGAACTTGTTGGAAAGCTTTCTCAACTTTGTTTTCCATAAATGCAAGCTTCACATTTTGCATTTTCCTTTTTGAAAGTGGGAAGTCCTTTAACCATCCTTGTTTCTGCAATTGAGAAAGATTATCAAAATTTAAATGTCCATATCTTACATACCATAATCTGATAGGTGAAATTCCTGTAGTGACTGCCCCTGTAAAATCAGAATGCCTTGGAATAACTGTCCCTTTCATCCTTAACAGTTTTCCATCTTCATAACCTGTCATCACTGTTTGCAAGCTCTGTTTGACTGAATTAATCTTAACTAAGCCATCTTCCATAATTACCTGATGTCCTGCTTGTCGAATCGTGACTAAAGACAACAAATTTTTCTTAAAAGTTGGTACATACCATACATTGGAAATCATTTTTTCTCCAATGCCAGGGAGAAAAACTTTAACTGCTCCTTTTCCATAAGGAGTATGTTTTGTATCATCTGCAAGAAAAATGGAATTAAGTTGGCAATCTTGAAAATTCCAAAAAAATCACGTCAACAAGTCATGTGCTAAGTTGCCCCTGAATCCAAGATCCATGCATCTTCATAATCACTTCTAAGATGGGATGAAAGTTGTAATTCCGCCGAGGAAGTAAAAACATACTCTGAGTTATCATCATCTTGATCATTTGCAAATTGAGCTGAGTGCTGATGAAACTTGGGAATTTTATTAAGAGAAGTTCAACAATCTTCAGCATAATGGCCAACTTTGTTACATCTTCGACACACAATTTGACTTAAGTCTCTTCCTCTTCCTGAAGATTGTCCTTTGCCTCTGCTTTGACTTCTATTTTGAGGTTGTCCTCTACCTTGATTATTATTTCCTTGTCCTTGAAAATAGCCTCTTCCTTGATTGTTTCCTCTACCTTGAAAATTACTCCTGCTTGAACTGTTGCCTCTATTAAAGTTGTTTCCTCTGCTTTGGCTTCGACCTCAACTTTGTACAATATATGCTGCTTGATTCTGATTGAAATTCCCTCTGCCTTTGTTTTTAGAACTGTCAGTCGATGTTTTACTAGTGCTGGGGTCTGTGAAAAAGACATCTTCACCAACTTTCTTTTTCTTCCCAAAGGTTTTATCATGTTGGGTCAACATTTCGCATAGCTCATCAAACATTAGTTTCTCTAACTTTCCAGTTAATTATAGAGTCTCCAAAAAATGTGTGTAGGAAGAAGGAAGTCCAGCAATTAAAATTGTGACCATAAAACTATCATCTATTGCTGGAAAACCAACATTAATGATTTCCTCCCTAATATTCTTAAGTCTTGAGATATATTCAAGAACATCACCTCCTTCAGTCAATTTTTGTTGCAACAATTTTAATTGTAGATCAACTTTCTTTGATTCAGGTTGAGTATCAAAGAGGTCTTTAAAAGTTCTCAAAGCAGACCATGCATCTGTAGCATTTTCTATATGGACATACATTTCATCATTGACAAAAGATTTAATGAGAGCTAATGCTTTGGCATTCTTAACTTCCCATTTTGCTAGTGCAGCTGCATCTGTGGGTTTATTTGGATTAATATCACCATCACATATTTCATGCCACAATTCATTATAAATAAGAGTGCTTTCGATGAGGCATTGCCATGTTTTATAGGATTTTGTACCTTCAAGTTTCTCGGAATCAGAAAACAAATTAATCAACTTTGACATTGTAGCGTTGAAGCTTCGCACCAAGAATCAGAGAAAAAAATGTCAAGATGGGCAACACAACATGCAACACACTACGCAAAAAAAATCGATCTATCGGGGCTTGGCCTTGACCCTCATATAGTCGTTGAAATAGGAGAAAAATGACTGAGCTTTGCACTTGGCTCTAATCAATTTTTCAAATATTTATAAGGTAACTTTCAAAATTTGACTTTTACAACGATGCTCTTGCAAAACTTGGTAAAAAAAAAAAGTTACCCCCCCTCAAAGTAAAATTACTTTGAGTTACAATGTCACACTTATCTCTTCAGAAACAAATTACAAAGAAAAATCTCCTTATTACTCCAAAAAATTACAAATAACCTTAATACTCCACAAATATTACAAAATCCTTATTACCCCAATAAAACATTACATAAAAAATATATACTTTATCTCTCCAAAATAAAATATGCCTTATCTCTCCAAATATTTACAAAATTAAAAATATTCCTTATCTCTCTAGCAAAGACTTTTCAGATTCACCTTTGAAAAAAATTGTCAAATGCTGGATCTTTTTACTTGTCAAATGATGGTTGGTTGGCACTGGCTGGCTGGCTCTCACGTTGGTTGGTTGATCATCAAATTCAGACATTATGCTCTGATCTCATTACAACAATGTAAACTTTGAAACGGGAACTGATACTGTTACCCGTTTTGTAGAGATAGCAAAAAAGTGACCCGATTTTGAAAAGGGGTGATGCAGAATACACATGTTTTGTAGAGATAGAAAAAAAGTGACCCGATTTTGAAAAGGGGTGATGCAGAACACACATGTTTTTTTTTTAGCATAGCTTTTGGCACTTTAATTTTTTTTATGTACATTGTGTTTTAGAATGGTAGTGATTTTCATGCTGATTTTAAAAAGTGGTTATTCTACATCAGACCCTTTTTTTAAAAGACCTATTTTTTGACTTTAACTTTTCTAATGTATGTAATGTAAATAATTATTTTGTAAATTTAATAATTTTGGAAGTGGTCTTCTTCTTCATATTTTCTTGTTTTTATTTTTATTTTTTTGGTAGTGAGGTTTTTATTGATTTGCATATTTAAAAAAGAAGGTCAATATTTTGCATTTTCCATATTTTACATATTTATACATCGTTAATTAAATTTTCAATCCAAATGAAATAATTGTCTCTAAAAAACAAATATAAAATTATATATAAAAAAGACAAAAATAAAAAATAAAAAAGTGTTAAAAAAAAATTATCTTATAAACTATAAAACACTTTGGAAAAAAAAAAAAAAACAAAATTACATATATATATATATAATTAAGTCGATAAAAATTGAGAAATTAAAAAAAAAAAAAAAAACATTAGCAAAAACTAGGAATAAAATTTTAAAAACAAATAGTTTAAAAAAAAAATAGAAAATTAACCAAAAAATAAATTAAAAAAACTAATAAAATAAATATTAAAAAAAAAGGGTTAAAAAAATTATCTCACAAAAAAAAACATTAGCAAAACTAGAAAAAAAATTAAAAAAAAAAAAAAAAAAAAAAACTAGTTTAGAAAAAAAATAGAAAATTAACGGAAAAAAATTTGAAAAAATAATAAAATTAATATTAAAAAAACAAAAATAAATTCAATTTATAAAAAAAAAAACAAAAAAATACGTAATTTTTATTAAAAAAAAAAATGTAATTATTTTTTATTAAACATACATATTTTATTTAAATATATATATATATATATATATATATATATATATATATATATATATTAATTTATTTATTTTTTTAAACAACCTTTTTTATTATTTAAAAAAAAAATTATAATTTTTTTAAAACAATTTTTATTTTCATTTTTATTTTTTCCCAAAAATACAAATTATTAAATCTATGTTTTATATTTAAAAAAATAAATAAATAAATAAAACCTAAATCTAAAAAAAAAAATTACATTTCTTTTTTTATTTAAAAAAAAATTAATAAAATTAATTTTATTTTTTAAACCATTCTTTTTTTATTAAACCATTCTTTTTTTTAAAACATTTTTTTTGTTTTTTATTTAAAAATATAAATAATAAAAAAATGATTTTTAAAAAAAAATTATATATATTTTTTATTTAAATATTAAAAAATTATTAAAAAAAATTTAAAATTTTAAAAAAATTTAAAATTTTAAAAAAATTTAAAAGTTAACATTTTTTTTAATTATTAAAAAAAAAAATTTACGGGCCGCCCACCGGTCGCCCGTGCTGGCGCGGCGGTGGGCGGAGGGGTTGCACGCAGGCCCTCCGCCCACCGCCGCGCCACCACCGGGGCCGGTGGGCGGCCCGTCGATTCCCGGAATCGACGGGCCGCTCACCGGCCGCCCGTGGTGGCGCGGCGGTGGGCGGAGGGGTTGCACGCAGCAGCCCCTCCGCCCACCGCCGCGCCACCATGGGCGATCGCTGGGCGGCCCGTAAATTTTTTTTTTATATTTAAAAAAAATGTTAATTTTTATTTATTTTTTTAATAATTTTTTAATATTTAAATAAAAAATATATATAATTTTTTTTATTATTATCTATATTTCTAAATAAAAAAACAAAAAAAAATGTTTAAAAAACAGGTTATAATTTTTTTTTTAATAAAAAAAGAATTGTTTAAAAAAGAAAATTAATTTTATTAATTTTTTTTTTAAATAAAAAAAGAAATGTAATTTTTTTTTTTTAAATTTAGGTTTTATTTATTTATTTATTTTTTTTAAATATAAAACGTAGATTTAATAATTTGTATTTTTAGGGAAAAATAAAAATAAAAATAAAAATTGTTTTAAAAAAATTATAATTTTTTTTTAAATAATAAAAAAGGTTGTTAAAAAAAAATTTAAATTTTAATATATATATATATATATATATATATATATATATAAATAAAATATGTATGTTTAATAAAAAATAATTACATTTTTTTTTTAATAAAAATTACGTATTTTTTTGTTTTCTTTTTTTTTTTTTTATAATTTGAATTTATTTTTGTTTTTTTTTTTTAATATTAATTTTAGTAGTTTTTCAATTTTTTTCGTTAATTTTCTTTTTTTTCTTTTAAACAAGTTTTTTTTAAATTTTTTTTTCCAGTTTTGCTAATGTTTTTTTTTTTAATTTCTCTATTTTTACTTAATTAGTGTGTATATCTATATATATATATATATATATATATATATATTAATTTTGCTTTTTTGTTTTTCAAATTTTTTATGGTTTGTGAGATAATATTTTTTAACATTTTTTATTTTTTTATTTTTATCTTTTATATATATTTTTATATTTGTTTTTTAAGTAATCAACATTTTAATCTTAATTTTAGTAATTTTTATCTTTTTTTTGTTAATTTTCTATTTTTGTAGATCTAGTTGGTTTTTAATTTTAATTTTTAGTTTTTTGGTTTTTCCTTATTTTTTTTTTTTTTTTTTTTTTTTTCACCTACTTAATTTTTTTGTTTTTTTTAAATGTTTTTTTTTTCTTTTCCATTTTTTTTTGGGCAATTTTTTTTTCTGTTTTACAAGATAAATCTTTTTCTTTTTTCTCTCCATTTTTTTAAATATTTTTTTACTATTTAATTGTTTATAGTTTTTTTTTTTAGTTTTTTAATTCTTATCATTAATTTTGTTTTTTTTTACATTTTTATGATTGATTTTTTTTTTTTTTTTTTTTTTTTTTTATTTTATATTTTCCTTTTAGTATATATTTTAATCTATGTTTTGTTATTTTTTTTTAACTTTTTTTTTGTGTTTTTTCATTGTTTTAATTTATTTATTTATTTTTTATGTTTTCATTATTTTTTAAAATTTAATGTTTTTCGGGTTCATGATAAAATATTTTACACCATTATTTCTAAATGTAAAAAAAAAAAAAAAAAGGTGTACTCCCAGCATCAACACTTTTCGTTTTGAGGGTGTTTTTTGGATATTTTTTGCTCAAAAAATTTATTTTCACCGCCATTTTTAAAACATGTTGAAAACTTACCCAAGAAAAAAAAAAAAAGGTGTTATTCCAGCATCAACACTTTTCATTTTTAGCACTGTTTTTGATGTTTTTTCGAGGTTTTTTTGCCAGAGTTCCCGTTTTGAGTTTATAGTTCCCGTTTCATAGTTTACATTGTTTTAATATTTCTATTAGCAAACTTGTGTGTTCCTCACTGTCGTAACAATGACAACAAAAAGAAGACTAAACGTACATCAAAGAAAGCAAATTTTAGTCTTTCTAAATACATTTGCATATTAAGAAATAGCTTTTAACTAATTGTGCCAAGGAGGTTAAGAGTATCATTAAGTGTTTTGAAAATAACACTTCCAGAATTGCAGATATCATTTTAATTTTACAGTTCCCAAACTGAAACAAGCATGAACAGAGTTTACAAAAAAGAGGGTCGGTTCCTTGTAATTTCAACACAACTCGAGAGAATCAAAACGCAAAACCTTGAACCATTTGCATCGGGCTATAAAACACTAAGCCAGAGTGTTATCTTCATAACTTCAGAAATCTGGAGTACGATAGTCTTATTGAGTACGAGTCCTGCTTGCCTCTGCAGATCTCACATGATAGAAATAAGGGTGGGCCATTGCTTCTTTTGCAGTTGGCCTTTCTTGGTGATCATATCTAAGCAACTTGTCCAGAAAATCAACTACCTCCGGAACAACTAGATGCTGATTGTCAGCATTAATGAATTTTGACCAAGGTTTTCTGCTATGCCTTCCAACAAGTGCCTCATTTCTTCAACGCTTGGATTAACGTATCAAACTTTCAATATTACACTCAATAAAAAAGAAATACCATCCAACTTTGCATTAAATTCCAGCATGGGCGTATGTTCCAGCATCAAAGGGTTAACAGAATAAATTTGCAGATTAAAAATCTAAAATCAATAAGAATTTTTTTTTGTTGAACACAAAACTAGACAATTTCATACCAATCATTTGTTGATCAATTCAATGGAGTTTTCCAAAAACTTGTAGAGCTGGAATCTCCTCCTCACATCCACTGCAGCATTACTGGAGATCCGATACCACAATAACGGCAGAAGTGTCCTCAAACACGTAATTTTATTAATCAGAAAAAAACAATTACATATTTGATTTTGCAAGACTTTACACCCCAACAACCAAACACTCTTGCAATGAGCTACTTATAGGCTCAATGTCCTAACTACCTCTAATTATGGATCACTTATTAAATAACATGTGTCTACTTACAATAAATGCTATTCAAAACAACTAGCTAACAAATCTCCTAAAATAGAGCCTAAGATACGACACATTTGGAAAGTCATATCTTGTTACAACAACATACTAATTCTAAATGACTCCATTAAATAATTAAATATTCTAGAATAATAATTATTAATTTAATATCTTAAATTAATAATTATTTTATTCCAACTTTATAGCCTATGATAATATTTTATTTTTGGATCATCTAACATGAAGATGGATTAGGGCATTCTCAATCATTGTTAAAGGAGATCAAGAAGGTAGCATTCCATTACTTCAAAAACCAATTTCAGGAAAGGGAGGAGAACTACATGGCTGAGAAGATGGACCTGGTCGAACTTTTTCCATCGTGGATTAGCAAAGAAAACACTTCAATGATGGACATTCAGATTTCCAATGAGGAGCTGCTCCAAACCCCCAAGGAGATGGCCAAGGACAAAAGTTCAAGGCCAGATGGCTGGCTTAGTGAATTCTTCCTCCATTTCTTTGACCCGATGGGCCCGGATTTGGTAAAGATGATGGAAACGGTAAGAATTTCTGGCAAATTCCCGGGTGCAGTCAATTCAACCTTCCTTACTCTTATTCCTAAGAAATCCAATGCTCTGTCTCTCAATGATTATAGGCTAATTTCATTATGTAATTTTGTATATGAAATGGCGTTGAAGCTTAAACCATGTCAAAAAGATTTTTTCAGAAAGAAAAAGCATGATGTATTATATAAGATATATAATGAACAGATACATTTTACAGATAGATCTTCATAGGGGCTATTTTAGCCGACTTTGGATTTTCAAAAATTGACCAGCCCATTGAGCTGACACAAGTTGCTGTCAAAAAAATCATGATAAGCAGATACATTGCTAAAATAGAAGCATAAAGATCTCTCCAAAGAGAGAAATAGTATTCAGAAGCTTGTTCAAGGGGATTCCAAAACTGCTTCAGGCATAATCAGAGCTGTATGGAAGAAAAGACCAAAAAAAACTAAAGCCAGATGCAAAACTAAAAACAAAAGGATTTGAAATTAAGAGCCTGGCAAGGAAAAGTCCTGGATAGAGAAAATTTCCTCGCCAGATTTTACCTTCATGTACCATATACCTTGCTCCAAAAGGAGACCTTCCTTTGATAAGGTATCTGCTTGCTGATTCTGTGATCTGAAAATGTGCTGGATGGAGCATCCTTCCAATTTCTTCCAAAGGAACCTGATTCTGTCCAGCCAACCTGTAAGGAGAGGGCTGCTGATGTGGCTCTTTCCTGCTACAAAATCAACCATGACTTTTGAATCTCCAAAAATTGACACAAACTTAATGTTAAAGAAACGGAAAAAGGATAAAAGGCCAGCAAGGGCCATCACCTCGGCTTTACTATTCGTGCCCTTTCCTCCATTCTAGGCAATGAGAAATTGATCTTTTTCATTTATGATAATGTGAATGCCACAACCACATGTGCCATTCTGAGCAGCACCATCGAAATATGCTCTTGGAAGCATTGAGAGATTTTGTACTTGCTCCTTCTGATTACACTTTTTTTGCTTTTGTGGTTTCTGTGGTAAAGAGTCATAAAGAGCAATGATGTTTTGAAGAGTTCCCATAAAAGGCTCTTTACTGTCATTAAAGATAGCTTTGTTTCTCCATTTCCAAATACACCATAGAGCAATGATAATAAGAGGCCTCCAGGATTCCTTTTGCCCATTCCACCATAGGAAAGCTTCTTTAGTAGAAACATGAGAGATATGAGGAAATTTATATAACTTTGCCAGATCTTTCCATAATTGTTGAGTTATACGGCAGTTGAAGAACATGTGGAAATTGCTTTCCTCATCTGACTTGCATATAAAACAGAGACCCAGGCCATGCCAACTCCTTTTTTTCAGATTCTCCCATGTTAAATTTTTATTGTGGAATATGAGCCAGGAGAATAGAATCGCCTTGGAAGGACATCCTGATTTCCAAAAGGTAGGTGGGAAAATCGGCCTTGGTGGATCATTCTTTTTCCCAATCAAATTCTAATATATATCTTTAACCCGAATAAGGAAGATTCCTTTAAAATCCTTCCAAATAAGGATATCAGCATCCCGCGTACGGTATATGCCACAGTTCCTCAAAGAAGTTCTGAGATTTCTCCATTGCCGAGCTAAGAGATCCGACATCCCCATACTGTCCACCTCTTTCCAAAGAGGGAGAGGGCCCTGCCATTCAGCTATCAGTTTGTCCCAAGTGAAAATTCCTTTTCTATGGAAAAAATTTAGGAGGGATTCAAGCGGGATGATTTCCTCTTGACCACCCAGGAATGAATCAACACCATGAGAATCCGGCTACCAAACTGAAAGCTCCAAGTTAAGTTGCTTAAAAAGTACTTTTCAACCTTACGAAAACTCAGCCATATTGCTGACCCATAACTAGATCCAATCCTCCTCAGTCTAAACCACTAAGAGATATCTTTTCTTGCCATGTATTTCTGTTTTATTGTGTAGCTCCAGGGGCCTTCTCCATAAATCCCTCTCCACAGTGATTTGCATAGCAGCGCCTTACCAAAACCTCGCAGGTCCAACAAGCCCCATCCACCTAATTTCTTTGGCCATGAAATATCAGACAATTTAGATAAATGAAATTTCCTTTTTTCTGATTGGCCGCCCCATATGAAGTTAGCAGTTAACTTGTTCATCTTCTTTACAATGCTTGCAGGAAGAAAGAATAAATGGGCCCAAAAAACAGCTAGTTGTGTTAGAACTAACTGAGATAAAACAACTCTTCCAGCCATTGATAGGAATTTAAATTCCCATAATGATATCCTTTTGTAGTACCTATCTATTAGCCATTGCCAGTCCAATTTTGAGTAACCTTTTGCTTTTAGCTGGAATCCTAAATATTTTATTCCATGCCTTATGGAGCGCGCCTCTATTCCAAAGAGAGAAGATAACCAATCTACTAAATCCATGCAGACATCATTATGGAGAAAGACTGACTTGTGTTCATTAATTTGCATTCCTGTGGCCTTTTGAAAACGTCTTAAGATGTCATATAAGCATGTCCAGGTGAGTTTGCATAACATTGCAAAAATGAGAATATCATCCACGAAAAGGTTATGTGAGATATAATTGCTTCTACAGATCCTCAGAGGCTGGCACCTTTTATCACTAACTGCCCTGTTTATATGGAGACTAAGAGTATTCATTGCCAATATAAACAATAGAGGGGAAAGTGGGCACCCTTGACGCAGTCCCCTTTCAGCTGGAAAATAAGAGGATGGTATCCCATTTATAATGACTGCATAGTTCACCCTCTCAACACATGCCATGATCCACTCTATTATTTTTGCATTGAGACCAATCTTTGCAAGTAAGCATCTGATGAAGCCCCAATCCAGGCAATCGTATGCCTTTCGAAGATCAATTTTGAGGATAACTGCTTCACTTTTTTTAGACTGCATGGAAAATAAGCTTTCTTGTGTGTTTGCAACAACATCCATGTTGTGGGGAAAAATGCCTATGCATGACGATCCTATCCACCTAAGGTGTGACAGTGCCTTAGCAACAAACGAGTACAGCTATACTGGTTTCTTCCTTTATGAAATGTGAAAGAAGAGAGATCAATAGACTTACCGGTGTCTTCCGTTTGTCCCTCGATCCAGATCCTCTTCCCTTTGGGTGTTCACAGCTACTTGCCTCCTCGCTCGCCCAAGAGAACAGCTACTTGATTCCTGCGAGATCACAAGAGAACAGCTACTTGCAACAAGAGAACAGTTACTTGTGACAAGAGAAGAACACAACACAAAGGCAAATATACATATTCATAAATGATTCAGGATTAGAAACAAATCAAATACACTAATGCAATCATACATCAAGAAAACATCAGCATATAGGAGAAACCAAGATAGCTTTATTGATGAATAACAAGGTTCAGGAAGAGATACAACCCAAAGGGCTCCAATCCAACATCTCCTTCCCAGCAAATGGAATTCCTATCTTCAGCCCCTTCAAAGCATTAAGCACCCAATAGTTCCAGTCTCAAACCAATAGCAATTCTTTGCAATAACAAAATTCCAGCCTCTGGATCTCATGGAGGAGAGATCCATATATAGATATTTGGAGAGAGGATGAGTCAGCTTGAGATCTGACTAGTGTCCTCTCCCTCTGTCAGTTCTTGAGTCCACTTGGAGGTTCTTGCTTCCACTTGGAGATTTGGAACCTCTTACTCATCACCAGTCGAATTCCCTGAGGCAAGTGTCATTTTGGAAGCTTCCTGGGTTTTGACACCTTGAGAAATGAGCCTGCCACTTGTCCATTCTCGTTCAGCGCAGGTAGCCTTTGTTCCAGTTGACATTCAACGCAGGTAGCCAGTGGAGCCATTGACATTCAGCGCAGATAGCCAGTGGAGCAGTTGACATGATCCTGAATTGACTTGTTTTTGAGTAATTTCAGGTGGAGAACTTCTGTGAATTGCTGTGGTTTGTTAGCCTTGTTCCTCTAGGGGTAAGAACAACATGTTTAGGGACTTTGGATCCCTTAGATTATGGACATTTCATGCTCAATGTTGTAAGGCACAAAAATGTCTATAACAGTTGCCCCCTAAAGTATGAGGCTGTTTATCGGGCGAAATGCTTTATCAGGGGGATCCGAAGTTCATCCAATGCTGGGAGGAGACCTGTAATACAATACATTATTTTTCATACTGCTTTCATGATCTAGCTGAGGCGGGCATTCCCATGCTCAGCTTTATAAATTCATTTTTCTGTACATAGAACAGACAATCGTCTAATGATAGACTGATAATTTTGATGAAATTATCATCCTTTGAGTAGGATGATTATCTGCTGCAATGATGTACATGTCAATGTCTTTATCTTTCCTGAATATATATCGCAGCCCGGATGGATGAAACTAGATCCGGGGTCTTCAAACTCGTTCGATCTTCACTCTAAGTACAAGTCGATCCATGTGAGAATTTTTCTGAAGTCGAACATGGAAAGACATCGCTTGATTACCGGTCAATGATGTAAACCGTTAACAAGCGCGAGAGGAATCACCGATAATGATAATGACCCTCAAGTTACTGCAGTACAATTCACGTGGTGTGAATAAAGGACTTGGCGTCGAACACCACGCAAAATCTTTCGGTCGAAGGTCATTGATGTATACCTGTCGTCGGAAGTGAGAAACTTGCCATTGTGGCATGCAAGCTTCAAAGTACTGGAGGGGTTGTTCCTAGATCAACTTCTTGGATAATGAGCTGATGTCGACAAGAAGCGATCCGTCAAAGGAGGGCCTTAATGAATCCCACATCAGTGACACGGAACGGAGCTAATGATTTTAATGGAGGTGAAAACGATCTGTGACATATGATTCAGGGTGGCGATCATGAAAGGATGAAAGATAATGTATGGCAGTGGATGGGACCCGGTTGACTCTTTCTGAACGACTTCTCTTGAACATATGGCGACACTGATGCGATGGATCGGTAGCATTACCCCAAATATGGATGGTATGGCGAGACCATGGATGTGACCGGTGAATGAAACAACCCAACCCGATTGTGGTACGGAGGAAAAGTGTCATGTTCAAGAGCGACTTGCTACCATCAAAGTTTTCTTTAGTTTCTCCCAATTTTTCCCCAGTCATTGCTGACCAGTACCTCTTTATTTTTGTCAAGCTTGAGGAGGATAACATATGCTTGTTCTATAACCTGCCCTTCGGGCAAGCCCATCGCTATGTTTTAACGAGCCTAGCGATAGTGAAACTCGTTCTCGTCTAAAGACAAGTTTGTCGCTATTTAATGATTTTAACGAGTCTAACAACAAGGATAACTCGGTTCTTTTCATTTTTAGAGAGTCTGAAAAGATACATAAAGTCAACTCCAAAATTCCTTTTTCGTCATCTAATCCCTTAAGTCCGAAAAAGTATAAAACAATACAGAAGGGATGAGTTTTCGATAGTTTTAACGAGCCGAACAAAACAAGCGCTCGATATTTTTGTGCAATAATCCCTCAGGTCCAAAAAGATTAAAATCTAGAGGAGGGATAGCTCTTCCGGTCACTTTATCGAGCTGGAAGGCCAAGGACTCGGCAATCTTTTCATATTTTACGAGTCAATTGAAAAGAGCTTAAAGAAGACTCGTCTTTTGAGGAACGAGTGATAAACAGGGTTAGCAGCTAATTCCAGGTACAGGTTGGAATTTTCCAATCACGGCAGTGTCACAAGGATGGCTAGGTGAAATCACTCTTCGCAGCTGTTCCTCAAAATGGGTAAACAATCATATGGAGGTGAACGATCGGCCAAATGAAAAGTGGAGGTGACAGGTGCAAACACGACCAAGGCTTTAATGGCTGATGGTATAACATTCACAGTGGTTATTTACCGGGATAGTTCATTTTTTAACGAGCTTAAACGCGGGTGGAAACATTTGCTCGATCTTATGTTTATTTTTTAACGAGCATGAACTATGTGCTAAAACTGCTCGGATCTTGCGTTTATTTTTTAACGAGCATGAACTTTGTGCTAAAACTGCTCGATTACCCGGTCATAAGGTAAGAGTGTCTCATCAAGATTCTATTTTTTATGGAGCTTCATCTCACTAAGCTTTGCTCCCTATCCTTTCTTTATGCAAGTTCGAAAACGACTAATCCTACGAGTTTAAAGGGTTAGAGGTCCTAAAAATTTAAAAAATAAATAGCCGCTCCTTGCTTGCACTCCAAAAGGTTTGCATGCCCCCAGGTATAAAGTATGATTTCAAGGTTACCTCTACTTCATTTTCGTCGAAACTTTCGTTTCACTGGGAGAGGCCTACCTCTTTCAGGTTACCCAAAGATTGTCTCGTTAATCTTTCAAACAAAACACTTCCTCGGCAATTTCTACCAAAATAAACAAAGGTGAGTGACGACCCCCACCTTCTCACATAACTTTGACAATAGAATCTTATTCCAGAACAACCCCTCTTCCAACCACGGACGGGGTACGGACTAGTCATATTCTCCCGCGGAAACCTACCCTATACCCAAAGTTTTCCTGCCAAAGCAGGCCAGGACGCATGCCCCCTAGGTTCCAGTCATATCCTCCTGGATTACTCGCGCTCATCAGGAGGACGGACCGTGGGTTGAGACACTTCTTGCGTGAATAGACCATTTAGGGATGGTATATGACTATTTGCGATGCGTGATCCGGGAAACGAAAGTTGGTCCACGAGCTTGACCATTCTTCCTTCATGCGGAAAACACATTCCTCTAAAGGGTGAGGAGACTATAGCTCTCATGCAATATATATAGTCTCGTCCAAGGAGTAGGTTATAGTCCAAGGGTCCTTGAACGACCATCACGTTCATTTGAATGGTCTTCCCTTTCAATGTTATAGGCACATTGGGGAGGATCCCTAAAGGTCGACTGGTTCCTTTATCAAAGCCTGATAGATTTCTCATTTCAGGCAAAAGCGCTAGCGAACCAAACGCTTTCCAAGCAATAGAGGAAAGGATACTCACAGATGCCCCCTCATCAATGATAGTGCCAGCCATTACCATTCTGTATATTTGAACGATAATTCTGAATGGTATGCTTGCTGGCAACCGGGGTCTGCCTAGTTGGTTCCAATCAAAGGACACAACCAGGTTGCTTGGTGGTGGGACCGAATAAACGGCCGGATATCGCTCTGACGAACTTCCTTCCTGCGATAAAGGAATGGGGGCATTGCCCCCTTGTTCATCAGAGTCAGTGCTGATGAAGAGAATTTGGACGGTATCGTCTTTATTCTCCTCGGTGACGGTATCATTCGAAGATAGAGCCTCTGAAGGCAAAACCGGGTCAACTGCCATATCAACCTGTTGACTTTCGTCAGGCATGGATCCAGACGGTTCATCTTCAATTATAGGTGCTTCGACTGACCACCTAGGCGGGCCAGCCGGGTTCTCAACTAGTGAAGGACTTGGCAGGAGTCTTTGATATCCAGGAGGAAGTTGCGCTCGTAAAATCGGGCGATCTTCCAAAACTCTTTTAGCCTCATCCAAGAAGGGACAGCGGTGGATGGCGTGATCGCCTTCACACAGTTTACAGGGAAATCTAGCTTTCCCTCTCTGTCCTGTGACTTCACTTTCACTAGTCGACGGTGAGCAGTCAACATGGCTATCAGAGGTTGATGCTACCGAATTGTGCAAACGGGGAGACCAGTCCCTAAGTATTCGAGGGATACAGGGACAATCTCTATGGAAATGGTCTCCTTTGCATATGACACATGGCGATTTAGGCCTTGTCAGTGCTGTGTGTGGATTTTTGTCAGACGACTCTCGTTTGCCCCCAGTCGCTTTTGGCTCCTTCTTCTTCTTCTCTTTCTTCTTCTTTTCCTTCTTCTCCTTAGGAACTTGGTTTTTTGTTTTACCAGTTCCGTCAAGCGAAGAAGAAGGAGGAGAGGAAGAGTTAGATGAGGTAGAAGGTTGGTTGGCAACTCTGGTCTGGTCTAACTGTTGACTCGACTGTTCAGGAATGGTGGTGTTCTGAACGACATTGGTTGAAAAGAGCCAAACTGGCAGGCCAATTGTCAGTCCTGGAAGCGACAATGTGGCCATGTGGGGCGCACCAACATCTCCCCAAGAGGAGAAGGGACTAGGATTCCCACCAAGGGGAATTCCTTGGTTGGTGTGCTCCATTTTTTCAACCTAAAGATCAACTTTGGAATTAAAGGGTGATTGTTCCGTTTAAAATAAATTTTAACGACGCTTTGGACACAACTTGCTTTTTCAGTTTTAAAGAGTCGAGAAAAAGCTAAAGATGACTCTAGTCTCCTTTGATGTTTTAACGAGCCTGAAGTGACAAATGCTCGGATGGACTTTTTCTGTTATAGAGTCTGAAAAAGGCCAAAAGGAACTGCTTTGGAGTTCTAGGCAGAGGGTGTGCCAAACTTTTCGCAAAACCGCAGAATACTTTTTAGGGTACGGGCGGTCAATCTTCGTGAATGTTGTGTTCACTGCATTGCGATCAGTAGGGCGGCCGACACGGCTTCCTAAGGATAAAGGATTTATGCCTATAGGGGTCTCCCAATATATACGCGACGGTACGTTGGAGCACAATCCGTACTAGCGCTATCGTCCCTCAGGAGGAATCACCCACCTTCCACGAGATCGACAGTCACTAGGCTTAACGACGCCGGAACACGTCTCTAGCCTAGACCTATATGTTGTGCGTTATGTTACAAACCGTTGTTAAGTTCATTCAATTTATTTTAGGTTGATCTTTTTAAAGTTTGCCTTTCAAGGTTCACCACGAGATGTATGATACAAATTCCTAAATGCAGTCTAAAGATGATAAGCAAGCTTTATATCTTTTCAACTTTGAAAATCCTAGCTACTAAGGGAAAAGAAAGACACCATCTTTTCTCAAAGAGCAATCAGCACACTCTAATGCACTTTTCCTAAATCCAACATGCAAACTTATCAAATGCAAATGCACAATGCAGGTGTTTGTTTTCCGCTTTCTTAGTATTGATGCCTACAAAGAAAGCTTTTTATACAACTTTGAATTTGCTTTTAAATGATCAATACAAACAAGTTCATTTTTTCGAAATCAGAGAGGGTAGAAGAGATTACACTACTTAACGATTTTCGAAATAAAGACTTGTTTTGACACTTAAAAGAGACAAATTCAAACCAATAAGCAAAAGTAAATCTATAATCAATCTGCAAACAGCCAATGAACTCTCTTCTAAGATCACAATCAATCAGATCTGAATCAAAGGCTACAGGATGACTATTTTACTCATGCAAAGGAAGACTGTAAATGACGCCACAAACACATAAAAACACTCACAGTCTTTTTGTACAAAAGGAGGCGGAATGTAAGCAAAGAAAAGGGGTTTTCAGACTGGTACCTATGCTGGTTAAAGGCTGCAAAAACAGAGATCAAAACAGGGCAACAGAAAGCAGAGAACCCCAGCTGCACAAGGCCAAACTGGTTCAGCGCAACCTCAACACTGAGGATTTGACATTCAGCGCAGGTGGCCTTCACGGGACCTGCGTTGAAATGCAGACTGCCTTCACAGCAGTTGCGCTGAAGGAGAAACTCTCGTTTCTCCTGGGTTCTGGGTCACAAATTGCTCAAAAATCAACAGTTTCAGGCCAAATCAGAAACACAAGCAAGGTATAACTAAAGGGATGCTTTGAAAGCTACTAAGATCTATCACAAGGATCATCAAATCATTTGTGGATCCATTGTTAAGATCATAGACAAGTCCAGCAACTGGATCAAAGCAGCAACTTTCTACTTTGCATCCGGGAAAGATGCAGTTCGACTGTTGCTGTCAAGTCTATGATGCAAACAATGATAGAAACACAAATAAAATGACTACACAAATCTCCCCAGTGGAGTCGCCAATTTGTTGTGGGGAAAAATGCCTATGCAGGACGATCCTATCCACCTAAGGTGTGACAGTGCCTTAGCAACAAACGAATACAGCTATACTGGTTTCTTCCTTTATGAAATATGAAAGAAGAGAGATCAATAGACTTACCGGTGTCTTCCGTTTGTCCCTCGATCCAGATCCTCTTCCCTTTGGGTGTTCACAGCTACTTGCCTCCTCGCTCGCCCAAGAGAACAGCTACTTGATTCCTGTGAGATCACAAGAGAACAACTACTTGCAACAAGAGAACAACTACTTGTGACAAGAGAAGAACACAACACAAAGGCAAATATACATATTCATAAATGATTCAGGATTAGAAACAAATCAAATACACTAATGCAATCATACATCAAGAAAACATCAGCATATAGGAGAAACCAAGATAGCTTTATTGATGAATAACAAGGTTCAGGAAGAGATACAACCCAAAGGGCTCCAATCCAGCATCTCCTTCCCAGCAAATGGAATTCCTATCTTCAGCCCCTTCAAAGCATTAAGCACCCAATAGTTCCAGTCTCAAACCAACAGCAATTCTTTGCAATAACAAAATTCCAGCCTCTGGATCTCATGGAGGAGAGATCCATATATAGATATTTGGAGAGAGGATGAGTCAGCTTGAGATCTGACTAGTGTCCTCTCCCTCTGTCAGTTCTTGAGTCCACTTGGAGGTTCTTGCCTCCACATGGAGATTTGGAACCTCTTACTCATCACCAGTCGAATTCCCTGAGGCAAGTGTCATTTTGCAAGCTTCCTGGGTTTTGACACCTTGAGAAATGAGCCTGCCACTTGTCCATTCTCGTTCAGCGCAGGTAGCCTTTGTTCCAGTTGACATTCAACGCAGGTAGCCAGTGGAGCCATTGACATTCAGCGCAGATAGCCAGTGGAGCAGTTGACATGATCCTGAATTGACTTGTTTTTGAGTAATTTCAGGTGGAAAACTTCTGTGAATTGTTGTGGTTTGTTAGCCTTGTTTCTCTAGGGGTAAGAACAACATGTTTAGGGACTTTGGATCCCTTAGATTATGGACATTTCATGCTCAATGCTGTAAGGCACAAAAATGTCTATAACAGTCCAAGATATTTCTTCCTTTTAAAAATCCATGTTGATCCTTTGTTAGAAAATTTGATAAAGTCTCCTTGATTCTTTTAGCAATGATTTTCGAGATGATTTTGAAAGAAATGTTATAGAGGGATATCGGCCTGAAATCTTGAAAAGATTTGCTTCCCTTTTTTTGGGATGAGGGCAATTAGGGTTGAGGAGATATTCCGGTGAATATTTCCTGATATTCTGGCACCTTCTACCATCCTTAGCAAATCGTGTTTTATGAGATCAAAAAAGTGGATGAAGAACTCAATTGTCCAGCCATCTGGGCCTGGAGATTTATCCCTCTTGAAAGATCTCATTGTTTCTAGCAGTTCTTCCTCCGTGATTGGCTGAAAGAGATGCTCATTTTTTTCATCATCAAACATTTTTGGAAATAAGTCGATGCCCCATAAGATGTCCTGGATTCTGCAATCCTCTGATCTCTTATAATGATTTTGAAAGTATTTCACAGCCTCATCTGAAATGTCTTGTTGAGAGTATAGATAACCCCCTTTTCCATCACTGATCTTCCAAATTGAGTTTTTTTCACGCCTTGAGCTTGCAAACCTGTGGAAGAATTTTGTGTTCCTGTCCCCTTCCTCTAACCAGATAGCCCTACTCTTTAGTCTCCAAAAAGCTTCTTCCTGCTCCAGGATTTTTTGTTTTTGTCTTTTAAGCTCACTTATGCGGCATCTTGTATTGAAAGGAAGTGAATGTGTAGCCATTTCCACAGAACAGCTGTTCAGCTCCCTTTGAATCTCCGTAAGGTTTATTCTATTTTGAATCCTCTTTTTGATCTGCCATTCTTTGACAACCTTTTGCATATGACAAAGTTTTTCCCTGAAGGTCAAAAACGGGGGTCTATTACCAGTTGCAGCCAGTTCTTTCCAAGTTCCTTTCACAACATCATTGAAATCTGCTTCTTCTAGCCAAGACCTATTAAATTTGAAAGAGTACCCCTTTCTGAATGCCTTTTCTCTCCAGCTTAATAGAATCGGCCTATGGTCTGAGATAAACACATTTCCAATTGTTGAGAAAGGCATGCCCAGTTTATCTATTATGCTGACATGTAGAATGAACCTGTCAAGTCTTTTTGCTATATATGCCCCATCACTCCTTCCATTATCCCATGTCGGGAGCATTTTGGACGGTCTAATGTCAACAAGATTTCTGTGTAATAATTCAAATCTTATACGGTCTGCTAGAGGGTCTTTCTTCCTGCTGATTCCCCAAGATTCATCAGCATTTAAAGTAGCATTTAGATCTCCTACAATCATTAGAAACTCAATTTCTAAGATTTCTGATGCAAAAAGTTTCTCCCAAAATGGTATTCTATTTTTGTAAGGAGCATAAATGTTTAGAATATTGATTGGGCATTCTTTCCCTCTAATTGAAGCCGATATAAGAATGCCCGCAAAACATCTGTATGCCTTTGCTCTCACCCAATCCGGATTCCATAAGACCACCAGGCCCCCAAAAAGGCCATTTGCATTCAAAGCAGACATAAGCCAAGAGGGAAACATTTTCCTGAAATAGGATATTGATACATGAGAGTTATGCATGGTTTTTTGGATAAAAATTATTTTTGGTTGTTCTGAATAGAAAAATTTCTTTAGTTCCAAAAATTTTCGGCCTGCCCCCCACCCCTTACATTCAAGGATATAATGAAAGTCATTTAGGTGTCTTTTCGGCCATGCTTACTCTAAGAGGCCCTTCTTGTGACATATCAATTATGGGTACATCAACGAGGGAAAGATTCTGGACTGCTCTGCCAGCGACATCCTCTCTTCCCCTGAAATGTCTACTTCCCCTATTGTTTTTCCTTCTCACTGTAATTTTTTTTGCAGAATTTGGACTTATATGGGGAGAGGATGGTTTTCCAGGCTTATGAATGGTTAAGGGTTCAAATTCAAGCGATTTTTTACTTAAGAGATAGTCCAGATCGCTGCCAATTGAATTTGATGGGGATGAAGCAGGGGAATTTAGCGGTGTTGGCGAAACCATAGGTTCCTTTCCTTTTTCAGATAGGTATCTTTCCTTTCTTGGAGACGATGAGGAAGAAGGAATAAAGGTGATATGAGGGTCCAGGTTTGCAACTTTGCATGGCTGAGGAACCGGAGGGGGGGAGGGGACTTCTTTATCAATAGCGGGTTCCTGGGGAGGCATGGAAGGGAGATAGTCAGCCATTTTATCAGATGGGGTTTCTGACTTTTCTGCAATTTCCGGGATGATGCTCTGACTCTGAGGGTGTGTAGACGGAGAAATTATACAAAGGTTTTCTTCTGGGTTAATAGCTCCTTGCAGATCACTATATTCTGATGAAGATAAGCTTATTGTAGGGGATGGAATCTCTTTCCTATGATTATTTAATCCAAACTTGGATTTTCCATGATGTAGATTATTCAAAAGAACAGGGCGCCGAGGGCAGTTTTTGATTAGGTGCCCTGTCCTATGGCATGCTGAGCATCTAAATGGGACTCCCCAGAAGTCCAGTCTCTGGTTAATTTTTAAGTCTCTCCAAGATATCTCTATATTGTCAGGAAATCCTCCTTTGTAGGCTTTCTTTATGAGTCCCCAGGCTACACGTTTGTCTTTTTCCCCTAAACATCTGGGATCAACATAAACACATTTACCTATTGCATTTCCTATTTCTGTTAAGGTCTCCTTCGACCACAGCTCCAGTGGTAGACCAGGAAGTTTGACCCAAATTAAGTTATTAGAGGGGGTGTTCTTTAGCGGGTTGTAGCCAATATACCACTTATAAAGTGCAAGAAAACTCCTTCCCCGTACCCATGGACGGTTTTGGATAACTGCCAGGTCGCTTGCACTCAAAAAATGGAAACAATACCATTCTTTCATCAATTTCGCTATAATGGGGGAATAACTGATCAGAGGTTTCCATTTAATTTCTATCCACTTCCGCATCTCTGAGTCGTCCATTTCTGGAAAGTGCCATCGGCCCACGAGGCCTAAATCCTACAAATTTTCAATGCGATCAGACAGGTGGATACTGTCCAGCTTGATCGTTGCTGGAGGAGGGGCGGTTTTAACAGGTTTCGTATTCTTATTATAGCAGTATGAGGCCTCGAAATCGGCATATATCTTTTGCCAAAAGTCTTTTTGCTGAACAATCTTTTGTTTGCATTTTCTAAAATTTCCAACCTTTGATAGGCCACCACTATCCACGTCCTTAGAGGGTAAGGACGGATGTACAACCACGTCATCCAATGTGTCTTTCCAGTCGTTTGACAACATGGCAACACTATGACGGTTTTCGGCTTGAATGGCAGCTAGGATCATTGCCTCCATGACCGATGCATCTGACGTGGGATCCATCATTTCAAAATCCCCTTCTGTCCTAAAGGTTGTACTAAGAGAGTCCTTATTAGGATCTTCCAGATCGGGAAATAAATCATGCAGTGAATGTACACTTGTCCCTTTCTGAATAAAATACCCAGAGAGTAAATACCCAAACCAGAAAACAAGGACTTTGCTGACTGGATGACTGACAACAGGAAGTCTCGGGAATTAGAATTAGAATTTTCCCAAAAGATAATAAATTTCCAAAAGTCTAGTGGTCTTCTGAATTTAAGGAGAGGTGACGATTACATGAGGTAGAAAGCAACGGAAAGGCAGGAAGATTTAAAAAATGGCGACTTCTATCAACCCAAGATGTCAGACATTAACCCAAAAGGTACCAATTCTTTCCTCCAAAAGATTTGAGGCTGAACTTCTCTACCCGAGACAGATTCAGGAAGAAAGGAAAATAAACCGAAAAATTTTCCGGTTCTCGGAAAGATGAAGCCTGGCTGAAATAACCAGGAGGCAGGAGAAAACAGGCTTATCTTTGCTTTTTGAAAGTTTCAGAACGAAACCTCAGAGGATCCAATGCAACAACAATATATCTCAAAAACACACCACCATGAACCAAATTTGAAACGGATTTCTTGACAAGGTTTGTATATTCCAAAACAATTCTTTAATCTATCAATGGAAAACCACGACCAGACCAAATTTACAGACCTTAACATAAGGATTTGAGCATAAAACCAGGAAAATAACAGGCCGAGGGAAGGTAAATTCAGACTTCTATCAGAAACGGAATTCAGACAGAAAATTGAACCAGTAATTCAGAGCTCATAACTCATATGAAGTCTAAAAATCCCCTTTTTTCCCTAAATTTATAGATTCCATACAGACAAAATGTCTATCATTTTATGATATATTATGGTAAAAACATTGCCTGTAGAGCAGCGAGCGTTTGTCCGGATGAAGAGCACCGCCAAACCGAGCAGGAAGCCTGAGCCGAGCGATACTCCGCAAAAACATAAAGTTTCAGCACTATCTGGCCATTTACTCTCGCTCAGAAAGAAAACTATAGACCTCGCCAACCAAAATGTTGATTTTCTCCCAGTGCACTTTGCCAAAGGATGAGATGGGACGAAAAACTAAGCAGGGGACATGCAACAAAATGGGCCAAAGGTTTCGGGAGAAAACTACAGACTCAAGACAAAGGAAAGATGGCTAAGCAGGAAAGACAAAAGAATCCAAAATACAATAGCCATTGCTGAAGAAGGCATTCATTTAGTCAAAACAAGAAAACAAAAATCATGTTTCATGAAAATGGATCTCAACTAGCCTTTCAATTGTGTAGATTGGGAGTTCTTGACCATGATTCTATATACAAAATAGGTTTCAACATAGACATTTCCGATGGATAATGGCTTGCATCAAATCGACATCCATGGCGGTTCTCATCAATGGGGAGCTCACTAATTTCTTCAAAATGAAGAAAGCACTGAGACAAGGATGTGCTCTGTCTTCTCTATTATTTATTCTAGTAATAGTAATGGATGCATTAAGCAGGGGATCAACACCATGAAGGAGGCTAGTGCCATAAAAGGATGTGGGATTTCTAGAAACTTCCACTTATCACACCTTTTGTTCATGGATGATATTTTATGTGCAGGAGCGGCAAAAATATCAGAACGGGAAGCATTTCATAAGATTCTTCTGAAATTCGGCAATGCTTTTGGGCTTTACATTAACAAAAACAAATCAAAATTTATTTATGATGATGGTGGATCAATGGAGATAATAGGGATTGCATCCATGTTTGAAGTTAAGATCCGCCCATTGACAAATGGCTTCAAATACTTGGGTTGTCATTTGAAGCCTTTCAACTACAAGATTTCATATTGGGTTTGGCTTGTGAACAAATTTTAGAGAATGCTACTTCGCTAGGACCATCGAATGGTTAACACTCAGAGGCGGGGTTGTCATGACTCAAGTGGTTTTTCAAAGTATTCCAGTATATTGGATGCATATTTTTCACATCCCTCAAACTATAACGAAGAATATTAAATCTATTGTGGCCAATTTCCTATGGTCGGGATCAGGCTCTAAGAGAAAGATCCCTCTCGCAGGTCTAAAATTGATCTCCAGATCGATAAAGAATGGAGGTTAGGGCATTCTAAAATTTAGAAACTTTAAGCTAGCCCTTTTGACTGCTAATCTATGGCGTATTTTTGGAGTAAAAGGGCTATGGCAAAATATTATGATAGCAAAATATATACCCTGTTGTGGACTGGATGAATGGATCCGCAATGGTGTTCCATCTAAATTATGTATGTCTGCAACGTAAGAGGCCTTCGGTGTGCAATCCCTTGGCTTTGCAGCAATCTCTGTTGGGATGTTGGCAACAATTTGTAGGTCAATGTGGGGTTGGATTCCATAAAAGGCATGCCTGGAAGTCATCATATCTCAGTCCCCATCGTCATCGCTCTAAATCAACAGGGAATCTCCACCTTAGGCAACATTTGGAGGGGCCCTTCATTGCCCCTGTCATCTCCCAATTGGCCACATGTCCGCAAAATTGGCATTCTGAACTTTCTGGAGGCAGAGTGGGAAGTATACCGCAACAATCTCTACCAGGTCCATATCACGTTGTCTACACTTCTAGACAATCTGGTTTAGGGCGGTCATTTATTTGAGGGCAGAATAGCGGCCTCTGAAGCATATAAGCACATCACTTCTTGCTCTCAAAATCTCCCTTTTTCCTATCTCACTGCTTAATTGTGGTCCTGGGATGTCCCTCTTAAGATTTTATGCATCACGTGGTTAATTTTGCACAATCATATTTTAACTTGGGATACTCTATTGAAGAAGGGTTTTGTGGGCCCTGGAAGATGCTCATTCTACAAATCTGATTTGGAAGATTGTTAACATCTCTTCATTCTCTGCCCTTTCGCTCAAGACATCTGGATGAAGGTGTCCTCTCTCTTGGGGACTCAGATCATTGGTGATAGGTCCTCTATTGCTGATTAGAGTGTTTCTCGGGGTAATCAATAAAAAGAACTTCGGACTGTCTCTCTTTACGTCTTAGTGTTTCTTGGGTAATCAATCAAAAGAACTTCAGGCTGTCTCTCTTTATGTCTTTTTGGGGCATATGGCGCTCTCAGAATGAGAATATCTTTGAAGAGACTACTCCCTATCTCAATTTGACAATGCTCTGGATTGTTGCACACTTTCAAGAGATTGGTCCTTGGTGCCCCCAAGTTTCCAGTCGGACAATTTCTCTAGTTGAGTTGTCCAACATTTTCCCAATTTTCTACTTCAATGAGGTTTCTTCTGGTAGGCGTTGTGGTTGTGGTGTCTCCCTTCATATTAACTTAGATTTGTCCTATCACTTCAGATGGTTTGTCGGCCTTGGGGACAATTGTAGGGAATAACTGTTGGCCTTATGAGGTGCTTTACAGGTCGCTCAGTGGCTCAATGTTGACAACATTATGGTTGTTGGGGATTCCCTCTTAATGATCAGATGGATTCAAGATTACATTGCCTTACATGTTTTTTCTCTTTTCAACTGGATGTAATGGATTTTGGGCCTTAAGTACCTCTTCTTAGAAATCTCTTTCCAACATGTTTTCAGGGAACATAATAAGCAGACGCACTCTCTAAACGAGCTCTGTCTCTTCTACCAGGGCAGATGCATTATGAGCTGTTTTCTGAAGGGATTTCCCATAGTCATGGCTCTTTTGATTTTTATTAAGTCTCTCTGCTTCTTACGGTTTCTTTTTGGCTTTATGGGACCATGTTGCTACTTCTAGTTTCTTGGTTCGGTTTCATATCCACTCCGTATCTGAATCATTATGTCAAATTTCTTAGAACTCTGTTCTTTTATCTCCTTGTTCTTCCATTCTCTGTAATCTTTTGTTGCCACAAGGTGGTAATCTTGACAATCAATAGTGGTATAGCTTTAATTAGATTATAGATATCATTATATTCTTGATTTAAATTGAAAGCAATATAAAACAATTTCTTAATAAAAATATTCTGTTTTTTTTCTAACAAAACAAATTAGAATCATACATGATCATAAACTCCATACAGATAAAACAGAACAACAACCACATAACATAAAAAGCTGAACTAACAAAAAAAATATATATATATTAAATCTGTTGTTTATTACAGGAGCAGAGCATAATAAACTCCAAAAAGCCCAACATTAAATAAGTGGTTAAGTGGTTGGAAGTATTAAGTGATTGATTAATAGACCTTAACTTCAAGTATAACAACAATAATTTAGATTTTAAATTAGCCCCATTTTGATGGATTATATGCTCTGACTTAAGAAGAAAGAGAAAACACAAATCTCCCGCTGAGAGTATAGAACACGATGAAATCAATGATTATGAATGGGCTGCAACTCGTAATATACAAAAATGTTATACAAGCGGGTACTAAAATGGAGCCTGCGAATCAATTATTAGATGAAAAAGTATCATCGTGGAAGCCAGAGGTAGGCTATTAGATCCACTATCCCTCAATGAAAATGATGAGAATCAATGGAGAAAATAAGTGAGCAGCAATGCAGCGAACATGAGAACGTAAGCAATTCCTTGATCAATCGCCATTCCTGCATAACAACAACAGATCAACATTAAACAGTCAGAACAAGTAGGTATGCGATTTACAGAAAGAAAACAATAATCAATATTAATCAGAACAAGTGATGATAAACTAAGTGGGACACGCAATCTCGCGGCTGTGGTCTACCGAGAGGTTTGGTTTTCACCGGTCTAGCCATCCAATCCCCAACAGGGCTATGTATATCTTAAAATTCACCCAAAAAAAACCATTGGTGATTTCCACTTACCGTTGCTGATGGGAGCTGGAGCAGGCGCCGAGATATCCTGAGCCTTTCCTCCAACTATGGCGGCGGCCATGAAAATCAAAGTGAAAATAACTGCAGTCAAACGTGCTAAAGCTGTACCCTCCATTTTATCCTACAGATTTGAGGTTACAGTGAATGCAATGAACTACTTGAGCCTACAGATTTGAAGTTACAGTGAATGCAATGAACTACTTGAGCAGCTGCTGTTATCGCTGTGCAGTTGACAAGAACGATATAATTAAAGGAATCCCCAATGAGCACAGAAGGATGAGCAATGCTTGGGACACAAATGAGAAATGGCTGCTTAAATAAGAAGATGAAGACGAGTTAAAAAAAGAAGAAAGAAAATGGAGTAGTGTGGAAGGAGGCAATGGGAAAAAAGGTCCGCGGGGACCCACACGAACTTTCTTCCGTGTGGAGACTGACTTGACTGAGAAAATATGGGTAGAAAACTTTGGGTTGACTGAGAAAATATGGGTAGAAAACTTTCCAAGTCATGGGTGGGCGAGACTAATATTCATTGTAATATAAGCATAACGACCATATCACTCGTTTCTTGAATCACGGGGTAAAAGCACCCGGAGCGAAGGTTCGTTAATGGTTGCAGCTGGAAAGCAAACGGAGATACAACGTGTTTACTTCCTCTTCAACTCCGACTTAATGGTTGGGTCCCGTGTAAACAAATTTCAACGGAATTTTAATTGCTAATTTAATAGGTATTTATTAAATTTTGATGGAAGGCATGATTTTATTTTTAAATAAAAATATTATTTAATTAATTGTTAAAATTTAATAATTAAAAATAAAATTATATTTTTTTTTTCCTCAGTAAAAATTAAATCTATTAAGTAAAACGTATGGTACAATAAGAGCTTATAACCAAGAGAGGCAAGAACATAGGCAGCCAGAAAGGATAGGCTATCCACCTCGGCTCCTAAGAGAAGAAGAGAATAGAGCAGAACTGAGCACGAAGAAGCACGAGGAACAGAGGAGCAAGGAACAGAGGAGCAAGAACAGAACAGAGGATTCTACCCAACATGTGTAGAATCGACTATTCGGCATTTTTTCCCTTTCTTTTTACCAACTTTGACCCAATCAAGAGGACTTTGCTGAGCTAGCATGATCTGCAAACTGATATGAACTGGCGCAGAGGCCTCCTTGTCTGAATCCGAGGTAGAGGATTCATGATTCCTTTTCTGTGAGACTGGTAGAATAGACGGAGCCACAAGACCAGTTGCTGGTGGATCTTGTGCTGGCTCTGCTGCCAATCATTCCTTATTCTCTTCCTTTTCATCCGAGCTGGATTCAAAATCGTCCATGGGGAAGGGATCATGTGGCTTCCAGCTTTTGGATTTCTGTTTAGGAATGGCTTTCTTCTTTTGGGCAGGCATCATGGGACAAGATCTTTGGAGGTGTCCTATATGATGGCAATTTCGGCAGCGAAAGGCTGTGTTCTCGTAATCTAAGGTTTGAGTCCAATGGAAGTCTCCAATTTTGAGATTAATCTGGTCCGGGAGCCCTTTGCTCATGTCTATTTCTGCACAAATTCTGGCAAAGGTATATAAGCCTTTTTCCCCTCTGGTGATGTCTGTGTCTAAAAAGCGGCCTAGAGCATCACCAATCCCTTGGAATACAGCAAAGTGCCATAGATGCGTCGGGAGGTTTGGAAGTCTGACCTAGATGGGGATTTTGGTGATTACTGCTGTAGAAGGATCGAAATCTGGGAACCAAGGGGTGAGGAATAAACTGGCTGCCCCCCAGAACCAAGGTCCATCAGTTAAGGCTTTTTGAGCATAACAGAACCTTGCAATTGTTGGTCCAGTTAGAGTGAAGCCATTGGTAGAGGTCTGTTGTGCGTGGCCATAACCCATTGAACCTGCAGATAATGGCATGTTCAACAAACTTTTGGGTTTGCTCATCCAGTGATGGATGCTTTATTTCAATGGAGGGGGTTTCTTCCAGTTTGTCCACCAGAAAGGGCTTGGGGTTCTGAGCTGGTGGAGCTGTTCTCTTAGGCAACTGAGCATGGACAGCGTCCTTGTATGAAAATGCCCCAGCTGCGGAGGACTGACCCCCATCTCCCCCTCTCAAACGAAAGGAAAAAACAATGGAAGCATTTCTCTTAATGTTGTAAAAAGACAGGGGGTTAAGATCCTCGAGCTGTTTACCTTCATGGAGAAGTCGCTGAGCCGCTGAGGGAATCCTCAGCTTGAGTTCTAGAGCAAGCTTGAGGTCTTGCACTTGATCCGACGCTTTCACCCATTGTAGCAGAGTTTTGCCCGAGTTTAGCCTGATCAGTATCTGGAACGAGGCAGAAAGATCAGAGGGCTGCTTGCTTCTGCATATCTGAGACTTGAAGAGGCTGGAACTTTGAAGGGCCTCCTTTTCCTGAACTTGCCGCGGGGGTTTTTGAGGAGAAGAGGAGAGAATCCTAAGGTTGTTGATTCTGTCATTGCAATCCGCCCCAAAGATTTTCCCGAAGCTCCATCCAGGCCGATTCAGGAAGCTTGAATAGCTCTGAGGGTCAGAAACAGAGTAATGGCGATTCTGGGGGGATATAGAAGGTATAAATATGATTGAGCAGCCTTTCAGGGCAAAGAAATTCTTCCCGAGAGCGGCCTCCTGGTGAAAAGCGAGAACATATTCTGCATGTTCGTTTTTATCCAGTGCATCTGCAATCTGATGGGGGCTGCTGTATCTAGTTGCCGCAGAAGAGGGCCAAGAACAGGCTGCCCCAAAGATCAGATCAGAATAAAATAAATGGGGGTAAGCTCTCAGGAGATGTTTGAAATTATGCAGAACATAAATGAGAGAGAAAGCCTGCGTTCCTTGAGATAAACGCGTGTCTCCATCAGCGGCGTGGTCGAGCAGGGGCCAAACGGCGGCCGAGAGAGGGGAGGCGGCTGTAAGTCGGCTAGGGTTCATCTTCGGCTCTGACCAACCCTCTAATGCTGCTAACGGAGTCTTTTTCACAACCAATCTTCGTTAAGGAAGCTAAAAAAAAAAACAAATTATATGATCAAAATGATTAATTATTATTATTTTTAATATATGGTTTTATTTATTTAGTTATAAATGATGAAATTGTAAAAGAAAAGATTAAATTGTAATTGTGAGTTATATATATATATATATATATATATATATATATATATATATATATAACTTGGATTAAAAAGGTTGAGATATATTTACAAGTGAGATGCAAATTAAAGGGTTGCTTATTTTTTTAAACTTATTATAAGGAGCTATAATTTTGTAAGGGATTTAAATTTGGGTGTGGAGAGTATAAGATCAATCATCTCAACTTGGGATGAAGGCTAGATATTACTAAAAATACGTACATGATTCTATTGGAGGTAGCCCCATTAATGATCATGAGGGACACTAGTGTTTTTCCTAACACTAAGTTGAAACCACCTTTTAGTCTTGAGATCACACTTAAAGTTGTTTTTGATTAATTAAACACTCATCTTCCTTAAATATAAAGGTTGCAACCTAGAAACATTTAACAAAAATAAAAGTTTATGATTATTTCAAGCATAACATAAAGGTCAAGCCTCATAATAAACGCTCCAAGCTTCTCAACAAACCCCTCACTAAATAGATTATCCCAAGAACTAGCTACTAGAATATCTGCATAACTTTCCCTATTGTCTTTGAAGGCCTCACATTCTAAAATGAAATGTTTTTCTATTTCCAGTTTTCCGAAAGAACAAAAAATACATACTCTTTCCTCCCACACTTCTTTTGGCCTTTTCCAGTGCCTTATTTCACAACAGAGTTGATGAGAATTAGTCCTTAACTGAGCAATAAGAATTTTGGCTCTCCAAGAAATATTGGCCTTTATGTACGCTTTTTGTTGATGATTATGAGTGAGATTAAACACTTCAATATAGTACTCTTTCTTTCTCCCTAGCTCCTTATCCCAAGTACGCTTGTGGAACTTATCCATAACAAAAGTTTTTATCTCTTTACTGTTTATGGGACATGTGTTCAAGCAAATACCCCATTTACTAAACCATTTGTTATTTTGTTGCATCCAAGTATTTTTTCTTTTGCACAATATGTCATTAAAGACAACCTTAGGCTATCTGCCCTCATCCATTTGCTCAAATTTTTTTAAATACCTTATGACTCACACCATATTAATTGCTTCAATAGGAGCAACCCCTGTTTCACTTAACAAGATAGCATAAGGAACTGCATTTTAATTTTGAATTTGTTTGTAATCAAACGTTTCTGAATTTTCTCAATTTGTTTCCACCGCATGTCGGATGTACTGCTAGCCCATAGTTCACAACCATAGAGAATCACTGAAATCACTAGAAGCCCATAAAGACTTTGAGTGGTTTTCCAGCCCCATAATTCTACCTCTCTACACCTATTTTGAAAAGCATAAAATGATTTCCAACCCCCCAAAGTTCTTTTCTTTCTACAACCATCCCATCTTAGATTTTTGTTGAAGTCAATTCTAAGGTATTTGTAATCCACCACATCTTCCAAAATGTTGCCTTCAAAGTAGAACTTATGTTGGTTATGTTTTCTTCTTTTAGATAAAACCACTACTTTTGTTTTTCTAATATTAACTTGCATCCCCACCCTCCTACAAAAATGCTCAAGGGATAGTAAGTGCTCTTGCAAACCAAGAGCATATTTAGCAATCAAAATAAGGTCATGTGCATACAAAAAAAGCCTTATAACAAACTTTCCTAAATAGATTCCATCATCCCCTTGCAAATTTAACCACTCCTCAAGCTTGTCGACATATAAACCAAAAACGGTAGGAGACAGTGGCCAATGTTGCTTGACCCTGATATCGCTTCTAAAACTTTCAGAAATGGCTGCTGAAGTCCTAATTTTGACATTCACCTCTTCATACAGCCTATGCACAACTGCTCTCAAATGTTTAGGAATCCCAAGTTCCTCCAATCTGTGCAAAATCTTATCCCTAGGAATCGTGTTAAATGCTTTTTTGAAATCAACAAAGCAACAAAAGACTTCTTCCTTTTTCTCCCAAAATTTTTCAATGATGTGCCTTAAAGTTATAAAATGATCAATTGTTGAATGTTTAGGTCTAAAACCCACTTGCCCTTTAGCACACTGTTGACGGGCCAAAATGTATCACCAACAACTAAGGGGTATCCCTGATGTGAAGTCCCAATTAGAACTCACACCGTTTGGGATAGGAGCCCCATCCGATATGTGGGCCCGACTACCACCATGAATTTTTTTTGCTCTTGGTTATCACATGACAAGTTGCCAGAGTGGGGCAAGAATGAAATGCTCGGGCAACGAAACAGAATCATCCCAATATTGACAAATTGAAGAAAGAGTTGCAAACAAGTCACATCAACGATAAGAAAAGATCAATGATGAGAGGGATTAGTCAGCTAAAACCCCATCAGACATAATAAACAGGAACATGTCGGAGGTCAATTAAGAAGTAGTTCACAATAGGTCACTGACATGGCAAGGAACAAGTAAACACAGATTCAAAAGCGAAACATACATGCAACCACTATGTATCAGAACATAACATCTTTCGTATATGAAATCACACATACAAATATGGTGAGGTACCAAACAACTAATACAACCACCATGAGTGAACATGGGAATCAGTTCCAAAGATAAAAGAAAGCATCTTATTAATATGCTGCAACTTGAAATACATATCATGTAATTGGTCAATAACCAATAATGGAACATGGCCTGTTCATATCATTGCCCGATGCCAAAACCCTATCCCCACTGCAAATCCACTCTCCTAGCTACCAAGAGCTGAGTGGCCCTAGCTCTGGCCCTAGCTCTCAAGCATAAATAAGATATCTATATGCCCTCAACTCAAGTGATAAATTCCTCTTTCAATGAGGCATGAGGGCACATTTATAGAGATGAGGTGATTGTTCACCTACCATGACCCTTGACCTCCCCTCATGACTCTTGAACTTCCCTTCACGACTCTTGAGCTCACTCAATGACTATTACATTCCTAGTCCATCTCAGCATGATTGTTGGAATTATGATGAGCAACATCCACACGGTCCTAGAAAGAAGAGATGAGGAGAGTATTGAGGATTATTGGGAAACCTTAGGATGTTCATTATCAATATTTTGCCTCATCATGAGACAAGCGTATTTGTTTGCTATTGTGCCTCACATACATATGTCCACTCTTGATGTTGTTCCTTTGGTGTGATCGAACGATTCCTAGAACTTGTATGGAACTATCTTTCCAACCTATGACTTATGTTAGAAACCCTAGCTCCCTTCGTATGTTCAAACTTTTGCGTTCTTCCTTGATGTGTTATGGTCGCAACCCTTTGGAACAAGTCATTGTAAGTCTTCCTTTTGAAACATGCTCCATAATCCTCAAAACCTTGAATCGTCTTCCAATTGGTAGTGAAACTATTTGTGTGAGACATTCATGCCCCATCATCCTACAAGAACATAATTATCAATTAAAACTCAAGATAAACATATGGCGATAAGAAAAGAAGTAATTACGACAAATAAAATAAAATCATTTAATGAATGATCAATTTGAGGTGAAAGAAAGAGTTTGTTTTCATGAGTGTTGGTGATGGGATGTTCATCATCATTTGATTTCATCCTTTTAGCAAGGGTGTTTCTTGCTTTATTAGCTTCTCAACACGTAGTCGCTTATTTCAACAGTTACCGTTCAAGTCCAATTTGGGAAGCATGACCTCGACCAACTGCATTTTGTGTATGCAAATCATAGTTTCCGTTTACATGAAAATTACACTTCTGGGCAGGTTACACGGTCGCATAGCAGTGTGGGTCACCTGGAGCTATGGATTTATAAATTGCAGTCTTGTGACTAGTCCTGTCAATCCCATGAGTCATGACTTGTGATGTGCGATGAGCTTGTGAATGTACTCCTGGTTATGTGCGACGAGTCAGTGGTGCAACAAGTTGGTGAACAGGTGTGTCGGGTACGACGTTTCGTGCGACGTTGGGACGAGTTGGCAAAGTGCGACGAGCCAATGGAAGTGTCGAAAAATCGATATTCGGGAATTCAACTAAGTATGGTGAACTTCGGGTGAAGGCACCTTATACCATGCGAGCTAGGCATGTGGACCTGGCGGGGCGATGGTGTGGGCAAGCCGATGGGCGAAGGGGGCAAGTCGACATAACATGTGGGTGAGTTGACCGAAAAGTTAGGTTGGCCTGGGCAGGCCGACCCATAACTTATCCACAAGCTATCATATATATTGGCAGCGTTGGGTGGAGAAAACATCATCGAAAAATCTTCAAGTCTTAGAAGTGCGAGCTAAGGGAGAGCGAGCTATATACTTTCACATATACGATTTAGGCGAAGTGCAGGCGGTGGCCGGGCCGAAGCACAGAGCTGGGACTTAAGAACCGCAGCGTGGGCGAGTTGAACGCAGGTCGGGCGAGTGAGTTGGCCACAAGCGGGCGGGCGATTTTACCGAAGGTCGGGCGGGCGGAACCGTAGACGGGTGGGTTGAGCCACACGGTAGGTGGACAGGTGAACAAGGCACTACGACGAGCTGGGCGAGGTGACACGCCGGGTGGGCAGTGCGACCACAGCTTGTGTGCACAGACCGGTTCGAGTGAATGGTGGGCAGGTGTGCCCCGGGTAGGAGTAAACAGAGGTCCGGGTGAACAGCGGGCACGGTTGGTCGACTCAACGAAATGGTAAAGTGTGGGTAGGCTGCGGGTGGGTGCCAGTTGGGTGACACGCTGGGCATGCTGTACGACACAGTTTGGTTGGTTGAAAGAAGGGAATGCGAGCAGATGAAATGACAAGCTATGTCGTGTTGAACGATGGATGGTGGAGGGTGGCCGGTGGGCACCTCTACCTAGTGAATAGTGCGACCCGACCCAGTGAAGGGTGGGCGTAGCGAACAACAGTTCGGGCAAGGCTGCACAGTGGTGTAGGCCGGTTGTAAAGTTAACTGATTTTTGAGAGTTGGAATTGGGGTTCCTCTCCAGGTGTTAATTTTGTGTAAACTGAATATTGTCATTATTATTGTGGGCAGACTCACTCTCAGGGAGTTTCCCCTCCCGTTATTTATCCGTTGTGCATATATGTGTTGAAGTAATAATGATGATGAAAGATATATGAATGTATGTTTTCCGTTGTGCTTATAAAAGTGATACTTAGAAAGTGAAAAATAAACCAAGTATGGAATGTTAGGCATAGTCCACACTTGTGAGTATTGTTAAAAAAAAAAGGGTGGTGGTGCTGCACCCCCCTTCATGCAGTTGAAAGACTACCGCCAGGGTAGGGGTGTGACAAGTGGTATCAAAGGCTACTAAATATTGGATGAGGAAGTGATACACTTGCACTTCGTGAAAAGTGGTATCAGAGGTCTGTATTCTACGGGCTTTGGTGATATTGGTTTATGGTCTATACCAGATCACAAAGAAGGAAGATGGTAGAGATGGGAGAAGAACCTCAGGTTATGATGGGTGAATCTGGCAAGGATGTTAGAGAAGCTTTCTTTGATAGGGTATTGGATCGTATAGAGGAGTTCACTTCTGACATGGCTTCAATGAAGGCCGAGAACATGCAAGTTCAAGAAGGCTATGCGAAGGTAAAGGGGGAGCGTGAAGATCTCAAGGTCCGGTATGACTATACTGAATGACAGTATACACAAATGGAAGAAAAAGTCAAGAAGATCGGTGAAGCAAGAGATCAAGGTTTGGTATAAATATTAAAATTGCAAAAAGATCTTGAGGATGCTCGAAATGAGATTGCTGTGTTGAAGAGGGTTGTTGGGCACAACTCAGGTGGAGGTGTGGCTCATGTGAAAGTCAAAGAGCCGGATTCTTATGATGGGACAAGGAGTGCGAAAACTCTTGGTAACTTTCTATATGGGATATGGAACAATACTTGGGGCATTTGGGGATGCTCGATTCTTGACGAAAGATGCTAAGATAGGGTGGAAAAGAAGGATGGATCAGATTGCCAATGGAAATGCTGCAAACATTACTTCGTGGGATGAAATGAAGAAGGCTTTGCAAATACATTTTAGTCCACAAGACGAAACATGGGATGAAACGATGAAGATAAATTACATAAAGCAAACAGAGAGTCTACAAGCTTATCAGTGAGAGTTCTCAAGTGCATTTTTGGAACTTCCAGACATGGCGGAAAGGGACAAGGTGTTCAATTTTATCATAGGGTTGAAAGCTTGGGCACAGAATGAAGTGAAAAGGAAAAAGATAAAAAACACTTGAAGAACCATTTGTTGTTATGGATCGCCTAGTAGAACACTATGATGAAGGATTTGAAGAGAAGAAAAAGAATGACAAACCAAAATAAAAATCTACGAAAGAGGAGCCGTCGAGATCGCATGATAAGACGAAGATGAAGAAACCATTGAAGTGTTGGATATGTGAGGAACCACATATGGTGAATAGTTTTCCTTCAAGACCAAAAGTGGTTGCCTTAGCACAAGCCAATGCTAAGAGAAAGAAGAGACTTTTGTAGGAGTTATGTAGATTTTGGGAGATGTAATGGCTACAGAAGTAGTCTCACGAAGAGACCCAGAAAGAAACAAGTTAGAGTATGTCGAGATGAAAGTTGGGAGTGATGTTTTACTCACTATGGTGGATAGTGGGGCAACTCACAAATTTATGAGTGAGGATACTGCGAGAAGGATTGGATTGAAGTTTTTACTGGGGCAGGCACAAATGAACGCAGTGAATTCTCCTCTAGCTTTTGTGATCGATGTAGCTGAGAGAGTGAATAGGGAAGGTCGATTTACTTGTGGTGCAGATAGATGACTACGAGGCTTTATTGGGCATGGAGTTTATGAAGCAATTTGAAGCCATGGTTGTTCTTCATATGAAGAAACTGTACATTTACGACGGACGAGAGGATGTACCTATCGGTGTTCCGATATTAGGAGTGACTAAGACCAAGTGTAAACTGACAACAATGAATATGGAGAATGAGAAGCGAGTTTAGGAAGTCTATAAGCGGTTGTCCATTATGGAGGCAAAGCTTATGGAGCAGTCACAGGCTGTGAATTGTCAGATAGTATCTTGGATATATCTAGGAGACTAGAGGTAGTGGAGGATGATGATGACGAGGAGGATGTTAGACCAAATGTTCAAACAGAGGATTGGGAAGCATACTTGCAGAGATTATAAGTGGAGGATCCGGATAGGTGGATTGAGTTGATCAGTGAGAGAGAGCCTTCAGGCTCTACTCCCTCCTTATCTTCCTAGATTATCATGGAGATGAGGCTCATTGTTAGTTGCTCATGATAATGAGTCTCCAACATTTTGAGTAGGCATCTAGGGGTGAGATGACACAGATTGACAGGTAGCATGCAATGGAAAGTCACGATGATGTGGGGGCATGAGTTCTTATGGAGGCGATGCATGGTTGGATTAGCTACCCAACTAATCACCGACATGAGGGGTACCAGCACATGATTCCTTACAGAGTAGTGACATATCTATGGCGTGAGGCAGGTCGAGAGGTGGACACATCTGGATTACCCTTACACACATTTTGTGTGGCTTGATGATCTTGGTGATAGGTGGTTGCTGGGGTGAAGAGTTGTCGAGGATGACAACCCATTTAAAGTGGGGAATATGTCATGCCCACGAGTCATGACTTGTGATGTGCGATGAGTTGGCGAAAGTACTCTCGGTTATGTGCGACAAGCTGGGTGAGCGACGAGTCAATGGTGCGACAAGTTGGCGAACGAGCGTGTCGAGTGTGACATTTTGTGTGACGTTGGGATGAGTTGGAAAAGTGCGACAAGCCAATGTAAGTGTCGAAAAACCGATATTCGGGAATTCGACCAAGTATGGCAAACTTCAGGTGAAGGCACCTTATACCATGCGATCTGGGCATGTGGACCCTGCGGGCCGATGGTGTGGGCGGGCCGACGAGTGAAGTGGGCGAGTCGACATAACATATGGGTAAGATGACCGAAAAGTCAGGTCGGCTTGGGCAGGTCAACCCATAACTTATCCACGAGCTAGCATATATATTGGCAGCGTTGGGTGGAGAAAACATCATCGAAAATCCTTCAAGTCTTAGAAGTGCGAGCTAAGGGAGAGCGAGCTGTATACTTGCACATATACGATTTAGGCGAAGTGCAGGCGGTGGCCGGGCCGAAGCACAGAGCCGGGAATTAAGAACCGCAGCGTGGGCGAGTTGAATGCAGGTCGGGCGAGTGAGTTGGCCACAAGCGGGCGGGCGGAACCGTAGACGGGTGGGTCGAGCCACACGGTAGGTGGACAGGTGAACAAGGCACTACGACGAGCTAGGCGAGCTGACACGCCGGGTGGGCAGTGCGCCCACAGCTTGTGTGCACAGACTGGTTCGAGTGAACGGTGGGCAGGTGTGCCCCGGGTAGGAGTAAACAGAGGTCCGATTGAACAGCGGGTATGGTTGGTCGACTCAGCGAAATGGTAAAGTGTGGGTAGGCTGCGGGTGGGTGCCGGGTGGGCGACACGTTGGGCAAAGCTGTACGACACAGTTTGGTTGGTTGAAAGAAAGGCACACAAGCAGATGAAATGACAAGCTATGTCGTGTTGAACGATGGATGGTGGAGGGTGGCCGGTGGGCACCTCTACCTGGTGAATAGTGCGACCCGACCCAGTGAAGGGCGGGCACAGCGAACAATAGTTAGGGCAAGGCTGCACAGTGGTGTAGGCCAGTTGTAAAGTTAACTTATTTTTGAGAGTTGGAATTGGGGGTTCCTCTCCAGGTGTTAATTTTATGTAAACTGAATATTGTCATTATTATTGTGGGCAGACTCACTCTTAGGGAGTTTCCCCTCCCGTTATTTATCCGTTGTGCATATATGTGTTGAAGTAATAATGATGATGAAAGATATATGAATGTATGTTTTCCGTTGTGCTTATAAAAGTGATACTTAGAAAGTGAAAAATAAACTAAGTATGGAATGTTAGGCATAGTCCACACTTGTGAGTATTGTTAAAAAAAAAAAGGGTGGTCGTGGTGCACCCCCCTTCATGAAGTTGAAAGACTACCGCTAGTGTAGGGGTGTGACAAGTGGTATCAAAGGCTACTGAATATTGGATGAGGAAGTGATACACTTGCACTTCGTGAAAAGTGGTATCAGAGGTCTGTATTCTACGGGCTTTGGTGATATTGGTTTATGGTCTATACCAGATTACAAAGAAGGAAGATGGTAGAGATGGTAGAAGAACCTCAGGTTATGATGGGTGAATCTGGCAAGGATGTTAGAGAAGCTTTCTTTGATAGGGTATTGGATCGTATAGAGGAGTTCGCTTCTGACATGGATTCAATGAAGGCCGAGAACATGCAAGTTCAAGAAGGCTATGCGAAGGTAAAGGGGGAGATTGAAGATCTCAAGGTCCGATATGACTATACTGAATGATAGTATACACAAATGGAAGAAAAAGTCAAGAAGATCGGTGAAGCAAGAGATCAAGGTTTGGTATAAATATTGAAATTGCAAAAAGATCTTGAGGATGCTCGGAATGAGATTGCTGTGTTGAAGAGGGTTGTTGGGCACAACTCAGGTGGAGGTGTGGCTTATGTGAAAGTCAAAGAGCCGGATTCTTATGATGGGACAAGGAGTGCGAAAACTCTTGGTAACTTTCTATGGGATATGGAACAATACTTGGGGCATTTGGGGATGCTCGATTCTTGACGAAAGATGCTAAGATGGGGTGGCAAAGAAGGATGGATCAGATTGCCAATGGCAATGCTGCAAACATTACTTCGTGGGATGAAATGAATAAGGCTTTGCAAATACATTTTAATCCACAAGACGAAACATGGGATGCAACGATGAAGATAAAATACATAAAGCAAACAGAGAGTCTACAAGCTTATCAGTGAGAGTTCTCAAGTGCATTTTTGGAACTTCCAGACATGGCGGAAAGGGACAAGGTGTTCAATTTTATCATAGGGTTGAAAGCTTGGGCACAAAATGAAGTGAAAAGGAAAAAGATAAAAACACTTGAAGAACCATTTGCTGTTATGGATCGCCTAGTAGAACACTATGATGAAGGATTTGAAGAGAAGAAGAAAAAGAATGACAAACCAAAATAAAAATCGACGAAAGAGGAGCCTTCGAGATCACATGATAAGACGAAGATGAAGAAACCATTGAAGTGTTGGATATGTGAGGAACCACATATGGTGAATAGTTTTCCTTCAAGACCAAAAGTGGTTGCCTTAGCACAAGCCAATGCTAAGAGAAAGAAGAGACTTTTGTAGGAGTTATGTAGATTTTGGGAGATGCAATGGCTACAGAAGCAGTCTCACGAAGAGACCCAGAAAGAAACAAGTTATAGTATGTCGAGATGAAATTTGGGAGTGATGTTGTACTCACTATGGTGGATAGTGGGGCAACTCACAAATTTATGAGTGAGGAGACTGCGAGAAGGATTGGATTGAAGTTTGTACTGGTGCAGGCACAAATGAACGCAGTGAATTCTCCTCCAGCTTTTATGATCGGTGTAGTTGAGAGAGTGGATAGGGAAGGTCGATTTACTTGTGGTGCGGATAGATGACTACGAGGCTTTATTGGGCATGGAGTTTATGAAGCAATTTGAAGCCATGGTTGTTCCCCATATGAAGAAACTGTACATTTACGACGGACGAGAGGATGTACCTATCGGTGTTCCGACCGTAGGAGTGACTAAGACCAAGTGTAAACTGACAACAATGAATATGGAGAATGAGAAGCGAGATTAGGAAGTCTATAAGTGGTTGTCCATTGTGGAGGAAAAGCTTATGGAGCAGTCACAGGCTGTGAGGACATTGTCAGATAGTATCTTGGATATATCTAGGAGACTAGAGGTAGTGGAGGATGATGATGACGAGGAGGATGTTAGACCAAATGTTCAAACAGAGGATTGGGAAGCATACTTGCAGAGATTATAAGTGGAGGATCCGGATAGGTGGATTGAGTTGATCAGTGAGAGAGAGCCTTCAGGCTCTACTCCCTCCTTATCTTCCTAGATTATCATGGAGATGAGGCTCATTGTTAGCTGCTCATGATAATGAGTCTCCAACATTTTGAGTAGGCATCTAGGGGTGAGATGACACAAATTGACAGGTAGCATGCAATGGAAAGTCATGATGATGTGGGGGCATGAGTTCTTATGGAGGCGATGCATGGTTGGGTTAGCTGCCCAACTAATCACCGACATGAGGGGTACCAGCACATGATTCCTTACAGAGTAGTGACATATCTATGGCGTGAGGCAGGTCGAGAGGTGGACACATCTGGATTACGCTTACACACAATTTTGTGTGGCTTGATGATCTTGGCGATAGGTGGTTGCTGGGGTGAAGAGTTGTCGAGGATGACAACCCATTTAAAGTGGGGGAATATGTCATGCCCACGAGTCGTGACTTGTGATGTGTGATGAGTTGGCGAAAGTACTCTCGGTTATGTGCGACAAGCTAGGTGAGCGACGAGTCAATGGTGCGACAAGTTGGGAACGGGCGTGTCGAGTGTGACATTTTGTGTGACGTTGGGATGAGTTGGAAAAGTGCGAAAAGCCAATGTAAGTGTCGAAAAACCGATATTCGGGAATTCGACTAAGTATGGCGAACTTCAAGTGAAGGCACCTTATACCATGCGATTTGGGCATGTGGACCCTGCGGGGCGATGGTGTGGGCGGGCCGACGAGTGAAGTGGGCGAGTCGACATAACATATGGGCAAGATGACCGAAAAGTCAGGTCGGCCTGGGCAGGTCAACCCATGACTTATCCACGAGCTAGCATATATATTGGCAGCGTTGGGTGGAGAAAACATCATAGAAAAATATTCAAGTCTTAGAAGTGTGAGCTAAGGGAGAGTGAATTGAAAACTTCGGCATATACGAGTTAGGCGAAGTGCGGGTGATGGTCGAGCCTAAGCATGGAGTTGGGAGTTAAGAACCGCAACGTGCGCAAGCTGAACGCAAGTTGGGCAGGGGAGTTAGCTGTAGGTCAGGTGAGTGGGCAAGTTTACCGCAGGTCGGGTGGGCAAAACCACAGACGGGCAGGTCGAGCCACACGGTAGGCGAACAAGTGAACAAGCCGCTGCGACAAGCTGGGTGAAGCAACACGTTGGGTGGGCAATGCGCGCGTAGCACATGTGTATAGGCCAGTTCGGGTGAATGGTGGGAAGGAGCACCCCGGGTAGGAGTAAACAGAGGTCTGGGGGAAGAGCGAGCACGATTGGTTGACTCGGCAGAATGGTGAAGTGTGGGTAGGGCGCAGGTAGGCGCTGAGTGGGCAACGCGTCGGGCACAGCTGCACGAGACAGTTCGGTGTGTTGAACGATGGGCGCGCGGGCGGACGAAATGACAAGCTGTGTCATGTTGAACGGTGAACAGTGGAGGGTGGCTAGTGGGCACCTATGCCTGGTGAACAGTGCGACCCGACCTGGTGAAGGGAAGGCGCACCGAACGACGGTTTGGGAAAGGCTGCACAATGGTGCAGGCCAGTTGTAAAGTTAACTAATTTTTGAGTGTTAAAACTTGGGGTTCCTCTCCAGGTGTTAATTTTATGTAAACTGAATATTGTCATTATTATTGTGGGCAGACTCACTCTTAGGGAGTTTCCCTTCCCATTATTTATACTCTGTGCATATATTTGTTGAAGTAATAATGATGATGAAAGATATATGAATGTATGTTTTCCACTGTGCTTATAAAAGTGATACTTAGAAAGTGAAAAATAAACTAAAGTATGGAATTTTAGGCGTAGTCCACACTTGTGAGTATTGTTAAAAAGAAAACGGGTGGTGGTGTTGCACCCCCCTTCGTGTGGTTGAAAGACTACTGCCAGGGTAGGGGCGTGACAAGTGGTATCAGAGGCTACTGAATACCAAACGAAGAAGTGATGCACTTGCACTTCGTGACAAGTGGTATTAGAGGTCCGTATTCTGCGGGCTTTGGTGATATTGGTTTATGGTCTATACCAGATCACAAAGAAGGCAGATGGTAGAGATGGCAAAAGAACCTCAGGTTGTGACAGTTGAATCTGGCAAGGATGTCGGAGAAGCTTTCTATGATAAGGTATTCGATCGTATAGAGGAGTTCGCTTCTGACATGGCTTCGATGAAGGCTGAGAACATGAAGGTTCAGGAAGGCTATGCGAAGGTAAAGGGGGAGCTTGAAGACCTCAAGGTCCGCTATGACTATACTGAATGGAAGTATACACAAATGGAAGAAGAAGTCAAGAAGATCGGTGAAGCAAGAGATCAAGGCAGAAATATTGAAATTGAAAAAAGAGATTGAGGATGCTCGGAATGAGATCGCGATGTTGAAGAGGGTTGTTGGGCACAACTCAAGTGGAGGTGTGGCTCATGTGAAAGTCAAAGAGACAGATTCTTATGACGGGACAAGGAGTGCACAAACTCTTGGTAACTTTCTATGGGATATGGAACAGTACTTGGAGCATTTGGGGATGTCTGATGACGAAACCAAAGTTAAGGTAGCTACTTAATTCTTGACGAAAGATGCTAAGATGCAGTGGCAAAGAAGGATGAACTAGATTTCAAATGGCAATGCTGCAGACATTACTTCATGGGATGAAATGAAGAAGGATTTACAAAATCATTTTAGTCCACAAGATGAAACATGGGATGCAAGGATGAAGATAAAATACATAAAGCAAATAGGGAGTCTACAATCTTATTAGCGAGAGTTCTCAAGTGCAGTTTTGGAACTTCCAGACATGGAGGAAAGGGACAAGGTGTTTAATTTTATCATAGGGTTGAAACCTTGGGCACGGAATGAAGTGAAGAGGAAAAAGATAAAATAGTTAAAGAAGCATTTTCTGTTGTGACTCACCTAGTAGAACACTACGATGAAGGATCTGAAGAGAAGAAGACAAAGAATGACAAACCGAAAGAAAAATCTACGAAAGAGGAGCCTTCGAGATCACATTATAAGACGAAGACGAAGAAACCGTTGAAGTGTTAGATATGTGGGGAACCATATGGTGAAGAATTGTCCTTCAAGACCAAAAGTGGTTGCCTTAGCACAAGCCAATGCGAGGAAGAAAGAAGAGACTTTTGTAGGAGTTATGCAGATTTTGGGAGTTGCAGTGGCTATGGAAGCAGTCTCATGAAGAGACCTGGAAAGAAACAAGTTAGAGTATGTTGAGATGAAAGTTGGGAGTGATGTTGTACTCACTATGGTGGATAATGGGAGAACTAACAAATTTATAAGCGAGGATATTGCGAGAAGGATTGGACTAAAGTTTGTACCGATGTAGGCACAAATTAAGGCAGTGAATTCTCCTCCAGATTCTGTGATCGGTGTAGCTGAGAGAGTGGATGTGACACTTGGTGAATGGACAGGGAAGGTCGATTTCACTATGGTGCAGATAGATGACTATGAGGCTGTATTGGGCATGGAGTTTATGAAGCAATTTGAAGCCATGGTTGTTCCCCATATGAAGAAACTATACATTTACGAGGGACGAGAGCATGTACTTATCGGTGTTTCGACCATAGGAGTGACTAAGACCGAGTGCAAACTGACAGCAATGAATATGGAGAATGAGAAGAGAGATTAGGGAGTCTATAAGCAGTTGTCCATTGCAGAGGCAAAGCTTATGGAGCAGTCATAGGTTGTGAGGACATTGTCAGATAGTATCTTGGATCTATCTAGGAGACTAGAGGCAGTGGATGATGACGATGACGAGGAGGATGTTAGACCGAATGTTAAAACTAGGGATCGGGAAGCATACTTGCAGAGATTAGAAGTGGGGGATTCGTATAGGTGGATTGAGTTGATCAGTGAGGGAGAGCCTTTAGGATCTACTCCCTCCTTATCTTCCTAGACTATCATGGAGACGAGGCTCATTGTTAGTTGCTCATGACAGTGAGTCTCCAACATTTTGAGCATGCATCTAGGGGTGAGATGACACAGATTGACAGGTAGCATGCAGTGGAAAGTCATGATGATGTGGGGGCATGAGTTCTTATGGAGGCGATGCATGGTTGGATTAGCTACCCAACTAGTCACCGACATGAGGGGTACCAGCACATGATTCCTTTCAGGGCAGTGACATATCTATGGCGTGAGGCAAGTCGAGAGGTGGACACATCTGGATTACCCTTACACAAATTTTGTGTGGCTTGATGATCTTGGCGACAGGTGGTTGCTGGGGTGAAGAGTTATCGAGGATGATAACCCATTTAAAGTGGGGGAGTATGTCAAGCCCATGATTCATGACTTGCGATGTGCGACGAGTTGGAGAAAGTACTCTTGGTTATGTGCGACGAGCCGGGTGAGTGATGAGTTGGCGAACGGGCGTGTCAGGTGCGATGTTTCATGCGATGTTGGGACGAGTTGAAAAGTGTGACAAGACAACGAAAGTGTCAAAAAACTGATATTTGGGAATTCAAATAAGTATGGCAAACTTCAGGTGAAGGTGCCTTATACCATGCGAGCTGGGCATGTAGACCCGACGGGGCGATGGTGCGGGAGGGCCGATGGGCGAAGTGGGCGAGTCGACATAACATGTTGGCGAGCTGACCGAAAGGTCAGGTCGGCCTGGGCAGGTAGACCCATAACTTATCCACAAGCTAGCATATATATTGGCAAGCGTTGGGTGGAGAAAACATCATCGAAAAATCTTTAAGTCTTAGAAGTGCGAGCTAAGGGAGAGTGAGTTGTAGACTTGGGCATATATGAGTTAGGCGAAGTGCTAGCAGTGGCTGGGCTGAAGGATGGAGCTGGGAGTTAAGAATGCAGCGTGCGTGAGCTGAACGCAGGTCGGGCAGGCGAGTTGGTCGCAGGTGGGTGGGCGAGTTGGCTGTAGGTGGGCGGGCGAGTTGGCCGCAGGCGGGCAGGCGAGTTAGCCACAGGTCGGGTGGGCGAGTTGGCCATAGGCAGGTTGGCGAGTTTACCGTAGGTCAGGCAGGCAGAATTGCAGATGGGCGGGTTGAGACACACTGTGGGTGGACAGGTGAATAAGGTGCTGCGACGAGCTGGGTGAGGTGACACGCCGGGTGGGCAGTGCACTCGTAGCTCGTGTGCAGGGGCGGTTCGGGTGAACGGTGGGCAGGAGCACCCCAAGTAGGAGTGAATGGAGGTTCGGGTGAAGACTGGGCACAGTTGGTCGACTCGGCGGAACGGTGAAGTGTCGGTATGCCGCGGGTGGGCGACACGACGGGCATAGCTGCACGGGACAGTTCGGTGAGTTGAATGACGTGCGCGCGAGCGAATGAAATGATAAGTTGTGTCTTGCTGAATGGTGAACGGTGGAGGGTGACTGGTGGTTACCTCTGCCCGGTGGATAGTGTGACCCGACCCGATGAAGGATGGGTGCACTGAACGACAGTTCGGGAAAGGCTGCGCAATGGTGCATGCCAGTTGTAAAGTTAACTGATTTTTGAGAGTTGGAACTTGGGGTTCCTCTCCAGGTGTTAATTTTATGTAAACTGAATATTGTCATTATTATTGTGGGCAGACTCATTCTTAGGGAGTTGGCCCTCCCGTTATTTGTCCATTGTGCATATATGTGTTGAAGTAATAATGATGATGAAAGATATATGAATGTATTTTTTCCACTGTGCTTATAAAAGTGATACTTAGAAAGTGAAAAATAAACTAAGTATGGAATGTTAGGCATAGTCCACACTTGTGAGTATTGTTAAAAAGAAAATGGGTGGTGGTGTCACACCCCCCTTTATCCGTTGTGCATATATGTGTTGAAGTAATAATGATGACGAAAGATATATGAATGTATTTTTTCCAATGTGCTTATAAAAGTGATACTTAGAAAGTGAAAAATAAACTAAGTATGGAATGTTAGGCATAGTCCACACTTGTGAGTATTGTTAAAAAGAAAATGGATGGTGGTGTCACACCCCCTTCGTGCGGTTGAAAGACTACCACCAAGGTAAGGGCATGACAAGTCGTATTCAAGGACTGCGACTTATGAGGTTGTTTAGTTGCATTATAATGGAGGTCACACTTGTGGCTGCATCACTGGGACTTTAAAACTGTGATCAACAATTAATGAGTGGGAGAGCGACTTCTGGAGGTCGCATAGTAGCAATCTATAAGAGGTCGTGTCCTGGGGACTCACCTGAGTTTCGACTATATATATGTATATTAACAAAGCAGACTTCCATTCTTACATTCTATTTTTGTTGAAACCCTTCGAGTTCGCATTTGACATTAGTTTTTATTTTAGAAAACGGTTGCCTCGTTGGATATGTGCTCGAGCCACCTCCCCTTGATCCCTACTAAGAAGGTGAAACAAACCAATCACTTTATCCAAACAACATACACACACACACACACACACACACACACACCACACACACACATATATATATATATATATATATATTTAAGCGGAAGCATGGAACTTAACGAAATAAGGGAAATAAGTCATTAAAGGAACATGAATCCCAAGCATCCTGAATTAAGGTGTCATACATTGAATAGTTGAGTGAATCATGCTTTCATTTGGAAATAATTTCAACATTCAATTACCTTAACGGGCTTACTAATTACAAACGATCATGGTATTATATGAGGCCCAAGGTAATTTCCTACTCATAGGATAAATGCCTAGAAATATCTGTTGATACGCATCCGAGAGTGAGGACTGATTTAGAACAGGGCTGGACCTACAATCACATATTCCAGAGTTATAAGGATGCAAGGGAAAGCTATAATTCCCAAAAACCCTAATGCACATGCTGAGGTGAAGGATCCTCCAAGGGCCTGAGTAAAATGTGTTGCTATGACTCCCATGATGATACCATGTGATGCCGAGGAGAGTGCACCCCTAGAGGCATGCAAATTTGGCGACAATAGGGGGGAAATCACTCTTCTAACAATCTAGGGTTTCTCCCAAACCCTAATATTGTCACTCATACTGGAATCCACCTTGAATGCATGCTTGTTCAAATATAGGACATCCACTGATCGTGACGTGTATCATGCGAATATGAGCTTTAAAATCCTGAGAAAATCTTAACGCATTAATGAAGCCACTAACTTTCGAAACCCTAATGCGATATTAAGGCATATATCCAAGACAAAACATGATGTGTGAATGCAACTTATGAAACGTGAGTGGGCGCACCAAAGGGTGGGGTGGGGGGATAGGCAGGGTCGCGGGGAGAGCAACCAGTTGGGGCTTATAGAAACCCTAGTAGCTTGGGGTGAGTGGTGGGGTACCCAAAATTTTGAATGTGCCCAAAAATTTGGGTGGTGTTATAGCGGCTACAACAACTGGCAAACCACTGGTAGAGTCCAGTATCTCTGTCAACACCCTTGTAGTAGTCCGAGCGTGAGTAATGATGTAAGGGAATATCGAATAAATGCTATGGGCACCTCTTTTGTTGCCTCGACCTTTGCATATATGCCTTCCCTTCGTGTCTCAACTAGGTCTTTCTAGTCTGTAAACACCCAATTAAAGTTCACACATACCGGTAGTTGATGATGATGCGAAAAATGTGTTAGAGGGCTTATTGTATTTAGAATTTTAAAAGTAAGTTTCCGGTGTTGCTCCATTGCCAGCGGGCTTGGACAATACCCCGGTGGAGTCACTCCAAGAAATCACAAACGTTTCTCCACTGCCAGCAAGCCTACTCAGTACCCCGACGGAGTTGTTACATTAACTCTATGTGCAGGAAGCCTTTCTCGATCCTTTACCCTTTATTTGGTTTCATTTTCTTTTCCATGTGCATTTGCACTTATTTCTGGGCGTTCATTGCGCTAGGGCAGACAAGGGATCCCGACTTATTTTACGAGAAAGAGAGGTTGTTTCTTGTTTGATAGAAACTAAGAGATATCCTAATTTAGGTTTGCCCTTATGCCAAGCTTCCACATCTCATTTCCAATTAGCAAGTGAACAACAAACACAAGTCATTGAAACAATCAATACCATGCTGAGCATGAGTTTTAGGTTATGAGTATAGGTCATTAAAACTTATTAGGGTTCCCCATGAGCAATCTGTTCTTATTTCCTTTGTTAATAAATTAGACTTGTAGGAGAGATATCTAGGATGAAACTTGAATGGCTGGTTCCAAGAGAGGCTACCCATTGGTGTAACCATCACAACTTCACACCATCATAGGGCTAGGGTTTTAGTTCTAGGGCTAGGTGACCAGGAATCTCTCCTAGGGTTTTCAGATAGGTGTGAAGAGGTCGAAGCAATGCACTTTGAGGCTAGAGCAAGAGAAAAAGGTGTGTGAAAGCTATTCACAGTACTACAGGTTTGAAAATTTTAGGTTCATGAAGGGTTAGGCAACGACATGCAACATAGAGGAAATTTCCAGGCTAGGTCAATTGTGAGTGTGTGCCAAGCGAGGAGAGTGTATGATGCAATGCAACAGAAATGGCTAATGACGCAATGTAATGCTATGTGTAGAGGAGATCAACTAATTGAAATTAAAGGACCAATGCAATGCATATGTAGAGATTTCATGAATTCCATGAAACAATAAACAAATGCAAGGACATGAGTGCAAAAAATAACAAGCAGAGAACTAACTACCTACAGTAAAGAAAATGAAGCATGAAAAATTTAAATCATAAAGAAAATTCTAATCAGCGAACTAATAAGCAAAACTAAAACCTAACTAGCCTAAATCCTAAATCCTAAATTAACCAAAGCATAGGTTGGGTTATGTGAAATCAAACTTCCAATGCAGCCACCGCAGCAATTCCCAACCTGCAAAAACAAAGATGACAACAATTAGAATTTGTGGAAAGAGTTGTGCAAAAAATAACATGCTTACCTGTAAAGCATGCACAATAGAAAGAATATCTCATCCACTTACAGGGAAATGTGTCAGAGAAGACATTTCAAGGAAAAATGCAACCCAATCCTGGTAAACCAAACCATAAGCGTGAAATTTATAGTCATCCAACCATAACATACATCCGTTTATGCTTAACCCTAAATCCAATGCAAGTAAGGCAAGATGTTGTCGCTAGTAAAGGAATCTGCTAGATTAATCCAATCAACAACCCTATCATGATGTAGAGGATGATCAACTTGATAACCCTGAAAAGAGGGGCCTCTCTCGGGTGTCACTAAGATCCTTGAGGATTCAAACAAAAAAACCCGAAGTTCAGAAATCCAGTTTGAAATTGTTCATAGAATTTGTCAAGGGCGTGAGGACCTAACACAACCATCAATGGAAGTTGAAGTGCCTCATTGTCCTGGCCAATCTATGAACCTTCAAACGACATGCCATCAAACATCGGTAGCTTCATAAGGTTTGTAGGTGAGTGCATATGGTTATCGTTGGTTGTGACTGAACAATTATCAATGAAGATATTGGGGATTGGATCTGATGTCTGAACATTAATAGATCGACAACTTGATAGATCAGATTCTTTAGATTCCCAAAAATGAACTGAATCAACCGAAGGAGTCTCAGGCAGAGGGGAGGTTGGGAGATTTTCACTTTCCCATATAGGATATTGTAAGGTATCATTTGATTGCGTATGCTGACAGACTGTTCTGGTTGGGAAACAATCAAACAGGTTTGGGACAATGGTCAGAGCACTCCCTTCAACAAACAAATTAGGATATAGAGGTTGATGCATGTCAGCTGCAAGGTGATGGAAAGGTTTGCTTAGAGCGACATCACCTGAATCAGAGGATTTCCAAGATGATACCGCACGTGACAAGATGATGTTGAGAGGAGCATGATGTGCAGAAATCCTAATTTCAGAAACCCTAATTCGACTTGGTTCAGGGGTCTCATCAGGAACGTGAGAACCTGACATAACCATCAGTGGAAGCCAAAGTGCCTCAACTTCCTGATGAGTCCCTAAACATTCAAAATGGGGGTGATCAAATTCTGGTGGCTTCATAGGATCAACAGATGGATACATATGATAATCACCAAAGGTGTGAGCGAATATATTACCAGTAAAATGAGAATTGTTGAAACCACAAGTATGATCAAGTCGGGTATCTGACACATAAGTTTCTTCTTGGATTGGCGGTGAAGAGGGATTAATGAGAGAACCATCTTGAGTTGGGCGAGATGCATGGTCCTCTTCTTCACCTATTAAAGACTGCGAGTGGAAAAGATCAGGCATAAGGGATTCAAACTTTGCATCCCTTGACTGTGAAACATCACCCCCATGTACATGATTGCAATCAATGCAAGCAAGATAAAGATGTGAATGATCTGAAGGAACCGCCGGTGCAGTGGACCCATGGACTAAATCAGGGTAGAATGGATGAATAGGGTCAGATGAAGGGGCGCCGATCAGACCCGGACTCACATCCTTCCCATTTATGTTCGCTCTAAAGAGCAGACGAACTTTGCAGGCTTGATGTGGTTTGTGGATTTGATAGGACAATCAACTTTACTTGAGACAAGACCATAGCCATCATGCGCAGGTGAATGAGATGTACGAGGGATTTAGAGGCGAGACCATCAGATCCATTTCCTAGAAAACACCGTTCATGATTTGAACCACTTATGACCACAATCTTATTATGTAACAAGTCAAGAGGAGGATGAGAAATCCCACAAACAATAATCTATTCCTTGGGGGCTTGAGGTTGTTCCAGATTCAGAGAGATAGGCAAAACAAAATTACGGGTAGTATTTGGACGCTTTGTAATTTACAAATTATGATGATACTCATGGGAAACATGATTTGTTTCTAATTGAAAATGTTGTAAAGAAATGAGAACCAATCGTTGAAAATTTATATTCAAATACACCCGGTCGACATCACTTTCAGGAAATTCAAAACAAAGGTGCATAAATCTGAAAGAAAAATCCTCTAAACATTCTTCAGGTTTCATCCTAAGCTCATTTATCCTTTTTAACACATCTTGAAAATCGTACCTGTCAAATGCTTGTTGGAGCTTACCGATGAGTTGCTCAAACGAGAAAATGGACGCTGTTGGCAATGTGTGGCACCATTGCTTGGCACAACCTTCAAGGGTGAGGGAGAAGAACACATAAGCAAACTCTTCATCGAAAATCTCAAAATATTCACAAAACTCGAGGAAATAAAAAATGTGCTCGATTATGGGTGTTGCATCCTCACCATCAAATGTTAACTGAGACAAGTGATGGAGTTTCTCCTGCAGAATTGAAAATCGGAAAATAGACAAACCAGATAAACACCTCGGGAGCAGAATTCTGGTAGGAGCCATGAACAGATATGGGACTAAACTGTAGGATCCAAGGGCTCAACTTGTCATTTGGCCTTCCTTCTAGTGCCATTTTCTTGACAAGACAAAATGTACCGCCAACGACTAAGGGGTATCCTGGTGTGAAGTCCCAATTAGACCTCACATTATTTGGGATAGGAGCCCCATCCGGTATGCGGGCCTGGTCGCCACCATGAATGTTTTCTGCTCTTAGTTATCACATGAGAAGGTGCCAGAGTGGGGCAATATTGAAATGCTCGGGCAGCGAAACAAAATCAGCCCAAGATTGACAAATTGCGGAAAGAGGTGCAAACAAGTCACATCAACGATAAGAAAAGATAAATGAAGAGAGGTATTAGTGAGCTAAAACCCCATTAGACATAATAAACAGGAACATGAAGGAGGACAATTGTGAAGTAGTTCACAATAGGTCACCGACATGGCAAGGAACAAGTAAACACAAATTCAAAAGAGAAATATACATGCAACCACTATGTATCAGAACATAACATCTTGCGTATATGCAATCACACATACAAATATGGTGAGGTATCAGACAGCTAATAAAACCACCATGAGTGAACATGGGAATCAATGCCAAAGATAAAAGAAAGCATCTTATTAATATGTTGCAGCTGCAAATACATATCATGCAAGTGGAACATGGGCTATTCATACCATTTCTTGATGCCAAAACCCTAGCCCCAATGAAAATCCACTCTCCTAGCTACCAAGAGCTGAGTGGCCCTAACTCTCAATGAGGCATGAGGGCACATTTATAGAGATGAGGTGACTATTCACCTACCATGACCCTTGACATCCCCTCATGATTCTTGAGCTCACTCAATGACTATTACATTCCTAATCCATCTCATCATGATTGTTGGAATTATGATGAGAAACATTCACATGGTCCCATAAAGAAGACATGAGGAGAGTATTGAGGGTTATTGGGAAACCCTAGGATGTTCATTATCAATATGTTTCCTGATCATGAGACAAGCCGATTTGTCTGCTATTGTGCCTCACAGACATATGTCCACTTTTGATGTTGTTCCTTTGATGTGATTGACTGGTTCCAAGAGCTTGTATGGAACTATCTTTCCAACCCGTGACTTATGTTAGAAACCCTTTCTCCCTTCGTATGTTGAACTTTTTGCGTTCTTCCTTGATGTGTTATGGTCGCAACCCTTAGGAACAAGTCACAATGAGTCTTCCTTTTGAAACATGCTCCATAATCCTCAAAACTTTGAATCGTCTTCCAATTGGCAGTGAATCTATTTGTGTGAGACATTCATGCCCCATCATCCTACAAGAACATAACTATCAATTAAAACTCAAGATAAACATATGGCGACAAGACAAGAAGTAATTACTACAAATAAAATAAAATCAATTAATGAATGATCAATTTGAAGTGAAAGAAAGTGTTTGTTTTCATGAGTGTTGGTGATGGGATGTTCATCATAATTTGATTTCAACCTTTTAGAAGGGCATTTCCTACTTTATTAGCTTCTCAACGCGTAGTTGCGTATTTCAACCGTTACCATTCAAGTTCCATTTGGGAAGCGTGACCTCGATCAACCACATTTTGTGTATGCAAATCATAGTTTCCCTTTACATGAAAATTGCACTTCTGGGCAGGTCACATAGTCGCATAGCAGAGTGGGTCGCCTGGAGCTATGGATTCCTCAATTGTGGTACTGCGACCAGTCATATTCAAGGACTGCGACTTATGAGGTCGCATAATCACATTATAATGGAGGCCGCACTTGTGGCTGCATCACTGGGACTTTAAAACTGCGATCGGCGACTAATGAGTGGGAGAGCGATTTCTGGAGGTCGCATAGTCGCAATATGAAGGAGGTCGCGTCCTAGGGCTTGCCTAAGGTGCGACCTGGCGGCCCGGGTGGAAATACGACCCACTGGAGGTATTAGTTGCAGCATCGAGCTAGTCACGTTTCGGGATCGCTTCATTGAGCTTTGATTGTGTGACTTCTCCAACCTTGGTCAAACAACCAGCGCTACATAGGAGTTTCTTGAACTGCTGCAATATTGTGTTTCTCTACTTACTCTTTTGGGAATAGTCTATTTCATCAACTATGGCTTCCTCCTTCGATCTTGGTGTTTGTAGAATTTGGGACCGTGGTCTTCCCTTTGTTTTCACCATCGCTCTCAGGCATTCTGCATCGTCGGCACTATCTGAAAACAACTATTGTACGCCTTAATGAATCTATCGAACTCGTTGTCGACTTACGCTGCCTTTAATGTGTTTGACCGGGGACGAGAGCCAAGACGATATAAAATTGTTGACAGGAGGTTCTCCCATGCAACCTCATGTGTCTGCCATCACTTGAACGCAGGTAGCAATCGCCACACCTTCGCTCTGACTTGATTTGTTCTGGGGTTAAAACATATGGCTTGCATAGGAGTGCGCATTTGGCATTGTGTGCCCAGTGACACACATCCTATCATAAAACTGTGGCATATTTCGATCCGACGTAGCATGGTTGAACTCTGGTACATGCATGCCTACGCTCATGGGCATTAAAGGCATTACATGTATGGTTTGAGATTGCTTCCAAATGCATCGTTTGAGGCCACCCATCGCTAATCCCATCATAAACTTGTCGCCACCCTTGGATGCGAAGCATAACTTTGTGCTTTTTTAACGGGAGGAAATTTACCAATTACCTCATAACGAGCATTGTCCTAACTCCTGGTAATAGTGTTTAAGAGAAGGACGATGGCAGAGTTGTTTATATATATGTATATATAGCCACCAACATTATGCCTCATCTATATATATTATATTAACAAAACGGACTTTCATTCTTACATTTTCTCATTGTTGAAACCGTTCGAGTCTACATTTGACATTAGTCTTTTTTTAGCAAACGGTTGCCTCGTTGGATATGTGCTTGAGCCACCTCCCCTTTATCGCTACAGCGAAGGTGAAACAAGCCAATCACTTTATCCAAACAACACACACACACATATTCACGCGGAAGCATGGAACTTAACGAAAATAATGGAAATAAGTCATTAGAGGAACATGAATCCCAATCATCCCAAATTAAGGTGTCATACATTTAATGGTTGAGTGAATCATGCTTTCATTTGGAAATCATTTCAACATTCAAGTACCTTAATGGGCTTACTAATTACAAGTGATCATGGTATTATATGAGGCCCAAGGTAATTTCCTACTCATAGGATAAACGCCTAGAAATATCTGTTGATACGCATCCGAGAGTGAGGATTGATTCAGAATAGGGCTGGACCAATAATCACATATTCCAGAGTTATAAGGATGCAAGGGAAAGCTATAATTCCCACAGACCCTAATGCACATGTTGAGGTGAAGGATCCACCAAGGGCCTGAGGAAAATGCGTTGCTATGACTCCCATGATGATACCATGTGATGACGAGGAGAGTGCACCCCTATAGGCATGCGAATTTGGTGACAATAGGGGGGAAATCACTCTTCTGACAATCTAGGGTTTCTCCCAAACCGTAATATTGTCACTGTTACTGGAAGCCACCTTGAATGCATGCTTGTTCAAATATAGGACATCCACTGATCGCGGCGTGTATCATGCGAAGATGAGCTTTAAAATCATGAGAAACTCTTAACGCGTTAATGAAGCCACTAACTTTCAAAACCCTAATGCGATCCTAAGGCCTATATCTGAGACAAAACATGATGTGTGAATGCAACTTATGAAACGTGAGTGGGCGCACCAAAGGGGGGGGGGGGGGGTAGGCAGGGTCGCAGGGAGAGCAACCTATTGGGGCCTTATCGAAACCCTAGTAGCTTGGGGTGAGTGGTGGGGTACCCAAAATTTTGAATATGCCCAAAAATTTGGGTGCTGTTGTAGCGGATACAACACACGCTTATCTCTTTCTTCTGCCCACTTGCTGATTTTATTTTCTAGCATGCTTCCAAATAACTTTGCAAACAAAGGGTTTATCATTTTTGTCCTATAATTGGAGGGATTATTGACGTAACCACTCTTGAAAAGAGGTATTTCCAGACTAGTTGTCCAATTTGTAGGGAACCCTTGTTGTATGATGTTGTTGAAAATTTTTGTAATGTGAGATGAGAGAATCTTTGAGCCCCACTTTAAATAACTATTGAAATTGATTTTTTAATAATAACTATTCCAATAATAATAAAATATATACCAATAGTTATATTTATTTATTTATATTATTTTTGTTTCTTATTTAGAATGATTTAACCATAGTTTTCTAATTTGAAAATTTTCTTTTATTTTCTAATATAATTTTTATTATTCTCTTCATTTTTCCTATTTTTATTTTTATTTATCTATTTATTTAAATTATTTTTATTTATTTTATGACGTTCATTTTGAATATTTTATTATTTAATTTTATCAAATAGCATTGAAATTCATACATTTTATATAAAATGATTTTTATTATATAATTATACTATATTATGTTATAATGAAAATATCGATATATAAATTCATAATTATATTTTGATTTCTTTTAGGATATGAAAATATAAAAAAATTGATCAAATATCTTTTTTTTTTCCTATATTTTATTTTTTAGCGTTTAGTTCAGCTTTTTATTTTTTTTCATAACTAACTTTATTACATATCTTCTTATAATTTAGAAAAATATCTAACTTTTTAAAACTTAACATTAATATTTTTATTTAATATTAAATTTTATTAATTTTATTGGACTTACTCATATTAAATTTTATTAATTTTATTTGACTTACTCCAAAAAAATCCAAGTACAAAAAATTGATGGGATTATTATATAATAATTGATATTTATTATTATATATTAATTTGAAATTGTATGATAGGGTTATCAAAGGCAATAATCAATTTCATAGACAAATCCCCTGTTCAATCTTCTGTGGCTAGATCTAGATCTAATTTTCTGCGTTATTTCTTTGCGGCTGGGTTCTATGGGCAAGTAAAATATGGCTCCCAGCTTCACGAAAATAGCTGCTTGCTCAGTTTCGTCTGCTTCTAGAGGGCAAGCTCCTGCCCATATCGTCAGTGAAGCCCCAGCTCCCACTGTCCAGGTGGTCCAGGCCTCACTTGATGAGGCTTTGAAGTTTTTCGAAAGTGCCACAATCTGCCGGGTTAATGGTTTTTAGCCGTGGCTAACAACTCTCCACAATTGGATCTCGGAGGTATGGAAGCCTGTCATTTCTGATGAAATTAATATCTACCCTTATGCTAGGGGTTTTTTTATAGTAGATTTTGAAAATTCTGAAAGCAGACAATGTATTCTAGATTCCGGCCCTTGGTTTTGGGAAAAATCAGGCCTATTCATGAAGCCATGGAACCCATCATTCGATCCCTCAACAACAGTCATAACCTCAGCACCAGTTTGGGTGAGATTGCCAAGCCTACCCTTGCATCTCTAGAATCTCTCATCGCTAAAAGCCATTGGAAATGCAATTGGAAAATTTTATTGCAGGTGCCCAGAAACAGAGGAATATGTCAGAACCACCTATGCACGCATCTGTGTGGAAATGGACTTCAGCGCCGGATTCCCAGCTGAAATAAACCTAACAAGTAAAGGCTATGTGTGGAACCAGAAAATCGATTATGAAAGTGTCCTCTTCAGATGTTGATCTTGCTTTGAGACAGGGCATCTAGCCAAAAATTGCCCAAAAGCCTCCCAGAAAAATTCTGCTAGAAAAAACCATCACAGATCTACATGGTGGGAAGGAGTACAAAAAGAACACTACACTGTCATCAAAGAAGAATACTCTAGAGCAAACTCCGAATCACAAGAAATCGGGCAAGAAAGAAACAACTCTCAAGACAAGTAGGGAGAAAGCCCTGCGCAACAACAAAAAAGAGAACTCGACGACCCCTCAAGCATCAACAGTTATGAGGATTCGAATATCGCACAAATTAAATCTTCATTTAACAGCAAAGCAGATCTCCTAGATCAAATTTCTTCTTTGACTATCTTCAAAAGGACGAACACAATAGACCGCAAAGCTAAGACACCAATGTCCCAAGAACCAGAAGAGATGAAGGAGATGCAAGATAAAGGAAGTTGGAAGACCGTAGAGGAAAAAAAGAAAGCTACAACACCAATCTCGCCAAGAAAGACGAGGAGCTAGACAATTAAAAACCAAAGAAATTATAAGTCCGATAAACCAATTTGGTCTCAGTAGACGTTAACCATTATCATCATCATCATTTTTTAAGTGTATATTTACTTTTAATTATAATAATGTAAACATTTAAAAATATTGATAAACTTATTTATATTACACACATTATCTCTATATTACACACATTATCTCTATATTAAATTGTATGGGTGTAAAAATGAAAATATTGTACCATTTTAAAAAAATATTGTATAATTGAATCTATAACAAGAACTTCAGAAATCCAACAATACAATAATACTAACAATGAGCTGGTATACAAGGATGGTGGGTATCAATACTTGTATGGTTGGAATGGCCGAAGAGAACTTAAAATAAGGGTTTCGATATATTTTTTTAGTTTAGTCTACAATGATGCACAAACAATCAGACACATTAATGCATTTAGGTGTTCCTAGCACAATGTTAGATTTAAAAAAAATTGTGTATGAGGACACTGTTTTCTGCGCAATAGTATATATCTTGGTTATTAAGTGTATTATTATTTTTCTAATTTTTGTAAAATAAAAATCTATATTTTACAATAAAAAAAATTAGAGTTAATATTATTTTTGTTTTTAATTACATGGAAAATGCAAAATTGTTGTTATTCCGAAATTAAAAAGTGCTTGTGCTAATGATGATGAAAAGTGAAAAGTGAATGTTTGTGTAGATTAAGGACATGTCGGTAGAAACAAAAATTTAGAACGCAATACAAAATTTCAATATTAAAAAGCTAACCAAAGTCATACAAGTGTACACTCCATATAAATAAAACAATACAACCATTTATAGAAAAAGTTGAACTAAAAATACTATATATGTTGTATATCAATTATGTAATTACATGGATTGTATTCCTTTATATAATAAAATAGGAGAAGCCCAACATTAAAGATGGTTGGTTGGAAAATATATTAAGAAAGTGTTTAGAATAGACCAACTTCACGTTAATACCTAATTTAAGTAAACTTAAATGAGTATGTACTTTAACACCTTTTTAAGGAAACATAGTGAAGTATTAAAAAGAGACTAAATTTCTAAAATGGCTATCAGCTATAAGGCCATGAGGCCATGAGAGGTAAATGTTCAAACAATGATTATTAGTAAAAATAAAGGACAAAAATTGGGATGTAAAAATGAAATAACTCCAATGTTGAAACACATTAGAACATGGGTGGGATTACTATAAATCGATTTGCAGTAGTCTTATTCGTGTTCAAATATCTAGAGGTGTCATCCATACGCCTGTAGTGTAGAAGGATACAAGCAATATGAAAGCAAGTCCCATCACCAACTCCGGCCTCTAGAGTTTTGGTGTTTGGAATCAAAGGTTGAAAGCTCCAATCAAGAAGCATGGTTGAGACTTCGAAGATAGGGCCCAGGTAACCTTAAAGAACATGGTTGAATTTTGAAGCAAAAGAGGACTACTTATAGAAGCACAAAGATGGCAAACATCTATCACATGAATGCTCCATATTAAATTAGTGTTGGTTAGTAACCAAAATAAAGGTTTCAAACAAAAGCAAACACCATCAACTATCAAAAGAATAATGTGGCTTGTGAAGGTTGAAACTTCCAAACAAGAAGTATAACCAAAATTCTAAAGAGAGCCAAGTAACCTCAAGCTACACCGTTGTTAAAGATCCACACAAAAATTTCAAGCTGCCACATAAAGGTTAAGCAATGGTGAAATGTCGATTTTGTTGCCACATAAAGGTTAAGCAATGGTGAAATGTCAATTTGTTGCACCAAGAGGCACTCTCCAACCCAATATGGAAGATATGTTGTAATGTTATGTTAAATTATATAAACAAAAATAATAAAATAGTAAAAATAACCCTACATTAAAATAAACATAACTTCAAACTAAAATAATAAAAATAGAAATCCTACATTGTTATTATAATTTTTATTAATTTTTGTTGGGTAATTAAGGTAAACTTAACTCAGGTTTATGACAAGCCATAGTATTCATGTAGAATATATTCAATTTAAAGCGGGGAGACTCTTTATTTATAGATATTAAGCCAACCTAAATCCATTTTAACTCTCAAATTATCAATCTGGAGTTATGATGGATCTAACCTAGCATAAATTCACATAAAATTCCAAATAGTGCAAAGCAAATAGAAAGGAAAAATATTGTAATCAATTTAATATATTTATCTATAAAACTCTATAAACAAGATGTGATTTTGTCTCCCTCAGCATTGGTGTCTATTGTAGCAAATATGGTTGAGGGTTCAATCCAAAAAAACCTCAATGGCACAATTGACCCATTTACCCTGATAGGTGGTTTTCCAACAAAAATATTTGACTTGAATAACCATGGCATGCAACTGCCAAAATTTTTCTACACAAGGAATATAGAGAGAAGCCATTGCTATCACAAGTGTCATTTATGGGGTATAGGAGTTTAACTACTTAATCTTCAAAAGAAGGCATAATGATTAAGAGAAAGGTTGTGGTGTGTGCCCATTGCAAAGAGAGACGAACCCTTAGCAAAAAAGTGGGTGAAAAATTAGGCAACAACCCTAAAGTTGAGGCCTCTACAAACACCACATTTAATGATGGTCGCCGTACCGTGACACTGCCCATCTTAAACAATGCCTAGAACACAACATTGCTAACGAGGGCAAAGGTAACAGAGTTGAGGCCCAAATAAATTAGAATATATATATATATATATATATAATATATATATATATATATATATATATATAGATATATATCCCAATCAATGGAGAAACCTTTATGTCCCAAGCTCTATTACCATGTAGAAACACGATGCAAGGTAACTAGAATCATACAACATAGTGTTGGGCTACTTCTATGAGAAAAAACACAAAGTAATATTAGTTTTGATTATCAGAAAGGATAAAATTCTCAAACTATAGGAAGAAGAATGGCATCAGAAAAGTAGACTTGCATGGATCAAAGGAGGAGATAGAAATACTAAATTTTTCCACAAGGTTGCATCCAAAAGGAAACAAACAAACTCAATATGGGAAATTGAAGATGAAACAGGGCATTCTCATTCATCATTCAAGGAGATCAAGGAGGTAGCATTCCATCACTTCAAAAACCAATTTCGAGAAAGGGAGGAGAACTACATGGTTGAAAATATGCACCTTGTCGAAATTTTTCCATCCTAGATTAGCAATGAAAACACTTCAATGAGGGAAATTCATATTTCCAATGAGGAGCTACTCCAAATGATCCCTGGTACAATTCCCTCACCCTTCTAGTCTTAATCCACTTAGATTTTCTTGGATTTGTCGCTTTGATCTTTTCATGAAAGTACATCACTTTCCTTGATTTTGGAGTCCTTGTCTTGCTGTTAAAGATGACATCTTGCTGCAATTTCCCAAGATTTTCAGAAAAGAAAATTGCCCTTGAAGGAATTTGAACATTCCCTCCTCGGTCTTCAATCAAAGGAAACTTATTCAATTTCAAATTCACTTCACCTTGAACACTATAGTCATAATGATGCTTAGCATGTCTAGCCTTGTTTTTGGCTTGACTCTTCACCAAATGTGATCACCATCGCCATGCACTATCCCTCTTCAAAGCCAAAACATTATGAAACCCACAAGAAGATGTTTTGGGACCAATGTCCTCTTTGTCAAATAGCCTTTGCATTTGCTTTTTGACCTTTGCATGCTTTAACACTGGAATCTTGTTCACACCAATGTTCAACAATGAAGAATCCTGCTGCAATTGCACTTCATTTTGTTTACCTCTTTTAGGAGGCAACTTGTTAGACTCCTGAAACATCTTATCACATGAATTAGAAACCTAAATGAAATCATATTTCAAACTTTATTCATATCCTTGAAAGGATTTAGGTTCCTCAACATATTTGTGCTTGAACATTAACAATGCAAAATTCTGACTAGCATTAACAATCCTTTTCATTTGTCCAGCATTCACAAGAGATAAACTCAATTTCTTGTTATGCGCTCTAACAATGTACTCAATCCCATTCTTGAACAAATGATATTTGTTCTCATGGTGATGAAAAATAGCTCTCTTATCATAAAGATATGGACTTCCCAAAACAATACCACATATATCAAGTGGAACTACATCAAGTTCAACCTCATCAAGAAAGTTTGTAGTGATTGCAAATCTAAGTATGCATTTCTTTGTCACCTACAATTTTGCATTATCACATACCCAACCTAAAGGATAAGGTTTAGGATGAGGAATGGTTTATAAATTAAACTTCTTGACAATGTCTTCTGAGATAAGGGGGCCTTCCCCAGGTCACTAGGACCCTATACGACTAGGAGCACGGCTTTATTGGAGGGGATTAAACTGTTGGTGGAGTTAGGCCTTGGAATCTCACCCCCCTATATGGTTATATGTGCCAACGTGACCATGTTTTTTGGAACTGGGGGCTTAATGGACGAATTAACGGTCCTAGAATTTCGCCTGTCAAGTGAGATTGTAGGCTAGTTTTGGGTTTGGGGCGCTCGAGCCAGGTTTGGGCCAAATTGGAGGATGATTAGCTATGGAATTGGGTAAAAACTTGTAACATGCATAACTTACTCAATTTTTGGCCAAATGAGGTGCAAAAAGAACCCAGATGGGGGTTTTTGATAGTGTTAAATCCATTGGAGACATCATTTTTGCTGTTTGAGTAATGTAAAAGCATGTAAACACACTTTTGAGCACTTAATGAAAGAGGCCTTGCATTGGAAGTTGGACTAGGAGATGTAGCCCAGGAGAGGGGTGAACTCCTTTATCATGTTTTGTGTTATGTGTTTCAGATATGCTTATTTTGTCTCTATTTGGCTGTAAATTGTGGTTAAATTCACTTGTTTTATGTGTTTAGTAAATTGATCCTCTACCCAAAACACATAATTTTCACTTGCAAATTGTTAAAAATCTTCAAGTTTACAATTACAGATCACCAAACCCTCAAGGAAATGGAAAAGGACAAAAGTCCAGGTTCTGATGGCTGGCATAGTGAATTATTCCTCCATTTCTTTGATCTGATGGGCTTGGATTTGGTAAAGATGATGGAAGCGGTCAGAATTTCTGGCAAAATTCCAGGTGCAATCAATTCATCCTTCCCTACTCTTATTCCTAGGAAAACCAATGCTCAGTATCTCAATGATTATAGGCCAATTGCATCAGAATAGTTTGGATTCTTGTCCAATAGGAGAATCCAAGATGCAATAGCCATTGCTAAAGAAGGCATTCATTCAGTGAAAACAAGAAAAAAAAAATCATGTTTCATGAAAATTGATCTCTACTGGGCTTTCGATTGTGTAGATTGGGAGTTCTTCACCATGATTCTATACAAAATCGGTTTCAAACATAGACATGTCTGATGGATAATGGCTTGCATCACATCAACATCCATGGTGGTTCTCATCAATGGGGAGCCCATTAATTTTTTTAAAATCAACAAAGGATTGATACAAGGAGGTGCTTTGTCTCCTCTATTATTTATTCTAGCAATGGATGCATTAAGCAGGGGGATCAACAACATGAAGGATGACGTTGCCATAAAAGGACGTGGGATTTTCAGAAACTGCCACCTATCGCACCTATTGTTTGTGGATGATATTTTATGTGCAAGAGCGGAAAAAAATCTTAGAATGGGAAGCATTTCATATGATTTTTCTGAAATTCAATAATGCTTCTAGGCTTAACATTAACAAAAAAAATCAAAACTTATTTATGATGATGGTGGCTCGATGGAGATAATAGAGATTGCATCCATTTTTGAGGTTAAGATTCGTCCATTGAGAAATGGCTTCAAATACTTGGGTTTTCATTTGAAAGCTTGCAACTACAAGATTTCATATTGGGATTGGTTTGTGGAAAAATTGGAGAGAATGCTACTTTTTTGGGACGATAGATGGTTAACACTCGGAGGCAGGTTTGTCATAATTAGAGCCGGTTTTCAAAGTATTCTAGTATATTGCATGCATATTTTTCACATCCCTCAAACTATAATTAAGAAGATTGAATCTATTGTGGCAAATTTCCTATGGTCGAGATCAGGCTCTAAAATATCCCTCTCGCAAGTCTAAAATTGATCTCTAGATTGATAAAGAATGGACGTTGGGGCATTCTAAAATTTAGAAACTTTAATCTAGCCCTTTTGACTTCCAATTTATGGTGTATTTGTGGAGAAAAAGGACTATGGAAAAATATTATGATAGCAAAATATATACGTTGTTGTGAACTGGAGGGGTGGATCCGCAATGATGTTCCGTCTAAATTATGTATGTTTGCATGTGGAGAGGCCTTCGGTGTGAAATCCCTTGGTTTTGCAGCAATTTCTGTTGGGTTGTTGTCAATGGTTTGTAGGTCAATGTGGGGTTGGATGCCATAAATTGCATGCCTGGAAGTCATCATCTCTTAGTCCCCATCATCATCATTCTAAATCAACAGGGAATCTCCACCTTAGGAAACATTTGGAGGGGTTGTCAGTTGCCCTTGCCATCTCCCAATTGGCCACATGCTTGGGAAATTGGAATTCTGACCTTTATGGAGGTAGAGAGGGAAGTATACTGCAACAATTTGTGTGAGGCCGGTATCATGTTGTCTACACTTTCAAACAATATGGTTTGGGGCGGTCATTTATTTGATGGAAGAATAGCGGCCTCTGAAGCATATGAGTACATAACTTCTTGCTCTCAAAATCTACCTTTTTCCTATCTCATTACTCAATTGTGGTCATGGATGTCCCTCTTAAGCTTCTATGCTTCACGTGGTTAATTCTACACAATCATATTTTAACCTGGGATACTCTATTGAAGAAGGGTTTTGTGGGCCCTAGCAGATGCTCATTCTTCAAATCTGATTTGGAAGACTATTTAGAACTCTTCATTCTCTGCCCTTTCGCTAAGGACACCTAGATGAAGGTGTCCTCTCTCTTGGGGGTTGTTGCACACTTTTAGGAAATTGGTCCTTGATGCCCCAAAGTTTCCACTTGGACAATATCTCTAGTTGACTTGTCTAACATTTTCCCAATCTGCTACTTTGACGGGGCTTTTTCTGGTGGGCATTGTGGTTGTGGTGTCTCCCTTCATATCAACTCAAATCTGTCCTATAACTTCAAATGGTTTGCTGGCCTTTGGGACAATTGTAGGGCATAAGTGTTGGCCTTATGGGGTGCCTTACAGGTGGCTTAGTGGCTCAACGTTGACAACATTTTGGTTGTTGGGGACTTCCTCTCAACAATCAGATGGATTCAAGATCACAATGCCTTACAGGTGCCTTCTCTTTTCAACTGGATGCAACAGATTTTGGGCCTTAAGTCTCTCTTCTCATAGATTTCCTTCCAACATGTCTTCAAGGAACATAATTCTGAAGCAGGCACACTCTTTAAGTGAGCTCTCTCTCTTCTACCAAGGAAGATGCATTATGAGTTGTTTTCTAAAGGGATTTCCCATAATTGGGGCTCTTTTGATTTTTATTAAGTCTCTTTGCTTCTTATGGTTTCTTTTTGGCTTTCTAGACCATGTTGCTACTTCGGGGTTTTTTGTTCAATTTCATATCCACTCTGTGTCTGAATCATTATGTCATATTTCTTAGAACTTTTTTTTTCTTCCATACTATGTAACCTTTTATTTACACACGGTGGTAATCTTAACAATCAATAGTGATATAGATTTGCTTACATTAAAGATATCATTATATTCTTCATCTAAATGTATTACACTGTAAAACATTTTCCCTTAATGAAAATGTTCTGTTTTTTCTCGTTGAAAAAAAAAAACCAAACAAAACTAGAATCATACAAGATCATAAAACAGAACCACAACCACTTAACTAAGAAGCTGAACTAACAAAAAAAAAAAAATATATTAAATCTGTTGTATATTACACCAGGAGAGCATAATAAACTCGAAAAAACCCAACATTAAAGATGAGTTGTTGTAAGATATATTAAGGAAGTGATTGATTAATAAACCTTAGCATTAAAATCTTAACTTCAAGTATAACAACAATAATTTAGATTTTAAAATCTCCCACTGAGAGTATAGAATATGATCTAATCAATCATATGAATTGACTGCAAATCAGAATATACAAATTGTTATACAAGCGGTCACTAAAATGGAGCCTGCGAATCGATTAGATGAAAAAGTATCATCGTGGAAGCCAGAGGTAGGCTATTAGATCCACTATCCCTCAATGAAAATGATGAGAATCAATGGAGAAAATAAGTGAGCAGTAATGCAGCGAACATGAGAACGTAAGCAATTCCTTGATCGATGGCCATTCCTGCATAACAACAACAGATCAACATTAATCAATCAAAACAAGTAGCTGTGCGATTTACAGAAAGAAAACAATAATTAATATCAATTAGAACGATAAGTGGGATACGCATTCTCGCGAGTATGGTCCAACGGTTAAATCGGGAAATTTAGTACTCACATTTTTATCCAATCCCAAACAAAACTATATGCCTCCCTGAGAATTCACCCAGAAAGGCTATTGGTGATTTCCACTTACCATTGCTGCTGGGAGCTAGAGCAGGCACGGAGATATCCTGAGCCTTCCCTCCAACTATGGCGGCGGCCATGAAAATCAAAGTGAAAATAACTGCAGTCAATCGTGCTACAGCTGTACCCTCCATCTTATCCTACAGATATGGTTACAGTGAATGCAATGAACTACTCGAGCAGCTGCTGTTCTCGTTGTGGAGTTGAGAACACGGATATAATTAGAGGAATCCCCAATCAACACAGAGAGAAAAGCAAGAGGAAGAGCAATGCTCGGGACACAAATGAGAAATGGCAGGGCTGCTGCTTAAATAAGAAGAAGATGAAGCCGAGTCCAAAAAAGGAAGAAATAAAATGGAGTAGCGTGGAAGGAGAGCCTGGGAAAAAAACGGTTCTCAGGGACCCACACGAACTTTCTTCCGTGTTGAGACTGACTTGACCGAGAAAAATCTGGGTAGAAACCTTTCCAGGTCATGGGTGGGTGGGCGAGACTAATATTAGTATAAATCCACCCACTCGTTTCTGGAATCACTGGGTAAAGTCACCCCGATCGAAGGTTCATCCATGGCTGTAACTGGAAAGCAAACGAAGAAATATAACGTCTTTGCTTTCTCTTAACTCCAACTTAATGGTGGGGTCCCACGTAAAGAAATTTCCTCCTTTAGTTTTACTTTTACTTTTATTTTAATTTTAATTCTAATTTCTAATTTCTAAATTTAATAGGTATTATTAAATTTGATGGAAGGCATGATTTTATTTCTCAATAAAAATATTTTTTCAAATGGTTTGATTAATTAAGAAACAATACAAATATATTATTAAAATCATTAAATTTATTTATGTATTATTTATGTTCGTCTTCTTTGAGTTATGTATTTGTTTATTTTTTCTTTGACTTTTGTATTTGTTTATTTTTGATAGAAGATTAAATTGAAATTGTGAATAATATCTAATTTTATATATTGGATTAACAAAGGTCTAGACACACAGACACACCTATAAGTAGAGTCTTAATCAAGGAGGTGTTTGTTTTTTTATCTTTATATAAGGAACTACAACTTTATAGGTGATCTAAACTTGGATGTGAAGAGTATAAGGTCTAGACATGCAGACACACCTATAAGTATAGTCTTAATCAAGGAGGTGTTTATTCTTTTGACCTTTATATAAGGAACTACAACTTTATAGGTGATCTAAACTTGGATGTGGAGAGTATAAGATCTATTTCTCAACCATCTCAATGAACTAGGCTAGATACCACTAAAAAACACCTAACCCCATCACCCCATTAGAAGCACATGGTTTCATTGGAGGTAGCCCGAGGAACGATCATGAGGGACATTAACTTTTTACCTAACACTAAGTTGAAACCACCTTTTGGTCTTGAGATCACACTTAAAGTCGTTTTTGATTAATTAAAAGCTCATCTTCCTTAAATATAAAGGTTATAACCTACAATCAATTAACAAAAATGAAAGTTTATGATTATTTCAAGTATAATATAAATGTAACAACCTAAACCCTAGAATGGCATGACAAATGTGCGAGGGGCTTTCTATAGCCCTAGAGAGAATCTAATATGCAACTATCCACAAAGTCTTGGAAGTAAGACCAATAATGTTTTTCAGTTTCAACAAATTTCAACATTTCTAGATTAAATGTCATAAGAGATTCTAGTGTAGTAATCAAGCTAATGTATAAGGGGAGCTCTGTCATTCTTATCAAAATTAAATCCCTAAAACAAAAAGTTGAGTTTATTAAATGGCTTCATGTGCTTTGACACAATAATTAACATGCATACCACTTTGCAAATCAAACCACCTTTGAAAATTTTGGGAACCTGGTAATTAATCTCCAACTAATCTTTCAAACAATCCCATAGTCATGCATTGAATCAAGGGTCAATCAACACACAGAGTGTCACATATCAATGAAGCCCCGTGTCAAATGACATCCAATGATAAGACACCACCTTATGGCACTTGCCTTCATCCCATTCACCAACTTCTTGTTATGATGGCTTATATATACAATGGTTTAATGAAGCATAGTGTTGGTGGGATTGTTTACCTCCTGCTCTAACTCTTGAATATGCACTTTTTGCCTAGTGGAGGAATCTGTCCCACACATTTTGATTGGTGATATATGTCATTCTTCTAGGCTAAGGGTACCCAAAAAATCCATGCTACCAAAAAATCTGCTACTGCACATTTTAACCACGACCATGTAAGGCCTACAGATAATACTGCTAAAGCAATATCAACACCAGATCAAAAGGCTAAAAGCCATGCTAATCATATAACTATTGGAAATCGGCTAGAAAAACCATGTGATTGTGAGAACATGAATATGTCTGTTTACCGTGATTTGGAGGCACATGTAATAGGACAGTGCCCTACAAAAAGGATGAGGTAAAGCTCAACAATGTTGAGAAAGAGATGCACAAGATAGTTGTGGATAAGTTCAAATATGGAACAAAGGAAGAGGCTCCCAATGGCCCAATCGCAAAGCTGGTTGATACATATTGTAGTCTACTTAAGCTAGAAGGAAACTAGGAAAATACAGGGACTGATTTTATATCAAAGAGTAGAAGTAATCAACTTGTTCCAATTCACTACTTGCATTGGTGATTGCCTTGCCCAATCGATGCATAGAATGAAATTTTACTGCAAATGAGCAAGGATATTTAATGATTTCCTTTCATAAATGTTATCCATGCTTCCTTGCCTTTATTCTATTTGAAATGGTTTTTACCTTAGCATTAGTGCATCATTTATTTTTTCCATAAATAGCAACAAGAGTTAAACTCCAAAGAGCCCATTATTTCTTTATGTTCATAGAACATGCATCTAGGATTATCCTGTTCCTATGACACATGTTAAATTTCTTATTTAGAAGGTTCAAATAATTTATTAATGCTATATTGTTGTTGTAATAGGCTATCGAAGTTATGCAGATAGAAAAAGAAAGAGCTTTGTATGGATGTTTATCGTGGAAAACAACTATTGATAAAATTATCAGTGATTTTTTTCACAACATTCTGTCAGAAACACAACTCTGTGGGCTCTCTTGGTATTGCAGTGCCAATTTCTAATTGTGTAGTGTCCCATATTGTATTTCTCCAGTGACAATAGCATGCGTTGAGTTGTTGCATAATGACATTACTTTGCATTGTGTTATTTGAAAAAGTTTCCAACCAATTAGATATTTAAAATATGGCAAGCATTTCAAGATTGGAAAAAAAATATTATGTTAAGGAACAATTTTAATGAAACCCTTTCATATAAGCATGTTTACTTGTTAATAGTATTTGGTTGGTTGGTAAAGAAGGGTCATTATTAGTTTTTTTTTTTTTTTTTCCTAGGAGAAAAATAATCTTTATATAATATATATTTTCTTTTAAATAATATAAAATATTTGCTCCAATTTTTCTATTCTTTATCGATTAAGGGTGTGGAGCCATAACTCACTTTTCATATTATTTCTTATTTTGTTCTTGAAATAATATTAGTAGGGACTTGAAATTTTGGTGTAAATGTTCCACCTAATGATTTTGATACTAAGGATTCGCTAGGTAAACAAGAGCAAGCAGATACGTATGTCCTTCGGTAATTTTCCTGATTGAACTTGACTTATTTGAATCTTGTCATTGATTATTTTCTAGCTATGCAGGGTCATTATTAGTTTTTTTCGAAAAGAAAAATAATATTTATATAATATATATTTTCTTTTAAATAATATAAAATATTTTCTTCAATTTTTCTTGTGCTTTATCGATTTAGGGTGTGGAGCCACAACTCACTTTTCATAATATTTCTTCTTTTGTTATTGGTAGAATATTAGTAGGAACTTGGAATGTTGGTGGAAATGTGTCACCCAATGATTTGGATATTGAGGATTGGCTAGGTAAATAAGAGGAAGTAGATATGTATCTCCTTGGGTAATTTTCCTGATTGAACTTGCCTTATTTGAATCCTGCCATTGATTATTCTCTAGCTATGCACTTCAAGAAATTTGATCGCTCTTAGCCTTTGGTGTATCCAGAGTTAAGATGGATCTAGAGTGGTTATATATATATATTATATATATATATATATATATATATGTATTCTTACATAAAATTATGATTGGAAAAACCACGAGATAAATTGACTATTTTACCTCAAATTTGTTTTATTTATTTATTGTTATGTAATTTTACCAAGTCAAATTGTTTAATAGGTCAAGACATTACAACATCTCCTCCATATGGAACTAGAGAGCGACAAAAACTTTTCAAATTTTAAATTTTAAACTAATGTATTAATACTTTGATTATAAAATCTGTATAAAACAAATTACATAGCTTAAATTTAATATATATATAAAATTCAAAATGATACTCAATACTACCAACTTGCAACAATGATAATAACGTAGTGACAAATATTATATAATAATTTATGTAGAAAATAGAAAGAAAGACGATGTGTAACTCTCACTATTTAATAATTTCAACTACTACTAAGTCTGAAATCGATTGCTCTTTCAATGTGCCATCATGTTCTAATTTAATATTCTTTCATCATACCATCCAATATGATTTTTCATTTTTCCTATAGTGAATGACTTCATAATCCCTCAAAATTAATAAAATACAAGAACATTCATTTTGAAATGAAGAATTGCACATGAAACCAATTTAATGATCCACGAGACTTGGTCCTCCTACTAATGCTCAACATTTAAGCTAAAATCACCATATTTGATATTCATAAGCTTAAGTGATGGCACTGAAGAATTTTCACCTTCTTCGATATTCATATAATAAGTGATTGTGCCGAAAAAATCTCATCCCTATTAATTATGGTAAACAACATTTTCGACTCATTCGTCACAATTACATTTTATCCATCATATGTTTAGCCTCGACATTTTTCATAGTTCTGCCACCGAATTGTGTTTTTAATTCATAGATTTTCAATATTACAGATATATATATGGATTTATGATATTAAAATATCCCCCTCCACCTGAAGGATTCAACACTCCACTTGCAACTCTACCGCAGAAATTGCCTAGATGTCACCTCTATTTACCTGCATAACACCGCCCTTGCTAGGTCGAAAACCAACTCAACTCTTAGTACCGGTAGTCCGTCAAAATGTCAATTTATATCCTCTCCACTATATAAATATTCACTTCTAAATATCTATATTCAAGATTTTTGTTGTATTTGATGACGATCTCGACGACAAATAATATAGATTGGTTAATCGGAGGAGGGATTGGCGTACGTATGAGAGGAGATCCAACCATGTTCTGCAGTCATTTCCCACCAAACTTTCGGTGTTCCTCCACCTTTCATAAAGGGTCAATTTTACATTTCAATCCACGATTTATATTTTTTTTTCATAAATTGAAGGAATGGAGCTCAATGAGATAAGAGAAGTCTGGATGAAGGGAAGTAGGTACCCAAGACTTTTTGTGCGTTGAATCTCTCGGTGATGTCTCTGTAGAGTATCTTGAAGTATTTGGTAGAGTGAGAAATTGAGTTCCATGGATCTCTTCGAAAGCGAAGGCGCCCACAGAGAACTGCCATGAAGATCGAGGATAGTCATCGTGTAGTGTGTGGCAGCTTGCCTTGACACATCCAACAGTGGACAACAAAAGTAATAGTGACAATTGTTTACTTGAATCAACATGAAATTGCCATGATGACTAATGATAGTAAGCGCGCAGTGTACGGACACATGCCTTGACACATTCAATGGTGGACAACAAAAGTTGTAACAACCCCAGTGAAAATTTTATGTAATAAAAGTTAATAAAGGCAAAATAAGACCATGGTTAAGGGCCACTTATTCCAAACTAAATGTTGGGCAAAGATATCCTAGTGGGCATCACTTGATGTGTGTTTTGGCTCAAAATTGACAAAGGAAAAGGAAAAGGCATTAAAAGGAAAAAAGGCATTTTTGACACATTTATTTATGAAAATAAAAGAAAATAGGAGAAAAGTAAGGTGAAAGGTCACAGGTTTCATGTGAGGAGGAAATTGAAGGAAAATAATGGAAAATGAAGAAAATAGAGGCCTCATTAATAAAAAGGCTTATGAGGATTAGTTGGCAACCTTTTGTCAGTTCAGTTTTGGAGCTCTCTAATTATTCTCTCTCTCTCTCACTCTTGGCCACTTAGAATTTTCTTGGAGCACTCTAGCTTTGGATCAAGGAAGGAAAAGCAAGAAAAGTGAAAGGAAGGAAAACAAGGATCAAGGAAGAAGAGCAGAATTAGGCAGCTTCAACAGGAAAACTTACAGGTAACCTTTCTCATGTGTGATTTCTTAGCTGGTTTGGACACACATGGCTTTGAGTGTTTGTGTATGGTTCTCTTGTTGTTAGTGGCATGGTTTTGCTGGGTTATGATAATGGTTTTCAGCATAGCCTTACCTTTTTCTGGATGCCATGGTATGTTGGGATGTTTATCTCGATTTTGAGCTTTGGTTTTCCGTATGGATTTCGAAATTCGGGGCGGAGGTGGTCTCAAGGTTCATTCCTAAAGGCCTAGGAATCCCTTGACCGGTTTTGTCGGCATACACAGTAAAGCCTGAGGGAGAAGTCTCGGTTTAGGGCCTAGTGATCTAGGTTTGGATTGCGGTAAATCTTGAGAGACTGGTCTCAGTTTAGGGCCTAGTGATCCATGATTGGATTGTGGTAAAGCCTGAGAGACAAGAAGACAGAAAAATTCCTTAAGGATAGTGATGGATTCTGGATGGCATTCCAAGTTCAGTTTGGTTGTGATCAGAGTACCGATTTGGGTGTGATCAGGGTTTGGTGAGGGTGGAGGTGGTTTAACCTCTAGATTCCCTTGGTTTTTATTAGATTGGTTGTTTTATGATATCCCACATTCATGCTTGGAATATGGAACGCGGGTGGCTGGTTGAAAGAGAGATTTGGTTCAACCATGTCTATGGTCAGGTCATACATGGAAGTCCCGAACCTGGTCAAATTTTCCTATGATTAATAAAATCTAAGTTCTCTTATTTTTGCACTGATTTTTACATGGATTTAATGGCTGTCATATCTCTAATATTTATATGGTTTTATGTTGGTTATAAGCATGGTTAAATGACGGGCTCATATCATGGTTATTTCATGTATTTACTTGTAATTGTTAAATGGATGGATGCAATACCTAATTTATGATATAATATTTCAATGGAGAAGGAGGTGAGCCTTCTAGTTATGTTTCATAAGTTCTTTCAGTCATTTATGCTTCGTCTTGTATCTTAGACCTGCAGGTTGCATTAATGCCAAGTGCTTGACAAAATGTCAGTCCTAGTTGGGGATGCTTAGTCCTAGTCCTAAGGTTGATTTTTGATTTATCAACATTGTCATCATGTATTTGATGGATTTTGAAGGTTGTAGCAAGTTCTGGGTAGAAGCCAGGATTCTGGGCTAGAAAAGTGGCCCAAATCTCGGGGTCGCAGGCACAAGTATGCTAATAAAATTCCACAGTCATTGGCACATAGGCCTATGAGAGCAACTTTGGGTTGTTGGACATTGTCATTCCTATAACATGAGAGAGACAAGGGGTTAAAAAGCATGAATCATCAGTGGGACTTAGGGATAGGATGTCTGAGTGGCTGACACGTCTCTTGAGGGTGTTGTTGCTGATGTGGATGGGTTTTTTTTTATATATTTCGTAGGTTTCATTTCCTTAAGGTCACCAAGGAAGTTGAATCCCTTATAGTAGCCTCTCTTGTTGCATGTTTACCCCGACTAGTCGGTTGCTTGGGTGGGCATGGGAGGAGGGGGTGTTATAGATTGGTATCAGAGCGTGTTTGTGCTCTCCTTGGGTGAATATGTTGGTCATGCATGCATGTGTGTCTCTTACACTTGCATTCCATGTGCTTGTTGCATTGCATTGTGTTGATCATGGTTGTAGTAAGGTTGTCATGAGGAACTTGATGTGGTTTTGTGGGATGCGTCGTTGGAAGTATATGATTGGTTGCATATGGTTATATGTTTGTTACATGTTGATTATATATTGATTGGATACAACCTTGTATGTTAGGTGCATTCTTGAATGTTTGATTACATGTATTAGTCTTGTAGGTTGATTACAAGAATTGACCGCTTATGCTCGATTACATGCATTCGTACGTATGTGTAGTTGATTAGGGATTTCTTATGCATGTTGATAGTTGCATGTGGAAATGTGTGCAATGGAGTAATGGTTTTTGTCATGCATGAGGTCATAACATGCATCGTTGATATAGCCTTGCATTGATGACTGGACCCTAGTTGGAATGATGTTTATGCATTGATACACTTATTTGATATATGTCTATATGTTGTTATGATTATGTTATACATATATCACACTGATTTGATGATCTTGCAGACAAGGTATCCTCCCCGAATTATGCTAAGGTACGTTGGTTTATTGTGATTTGGTTTAGCTGACATAGTATGCCTTGCAGGAAATAGATTAGATGGCTAGCAAGGTGGTAGACTACATAGAATCTCCCTATGCATCAGATGGGAAATGTGGTGTGGGGAACTCTTCTAACTTGGCAAACACATTGAGAAGCTTGAAGGAAGAAATAAGGAGTTGCAAAGAAAACAATGACAAAATCATGCAGGCACAAGAGAAACAAGCAGAGGTGAATGTGATACTACTTTAGAGTTTGTCATATTTGCAGTGATAAGGACCACTTTAGATCAGCCATGGACATGAGTACAGAACTAATGGGTTATATGGCAGTAGGTATCCTAGTATACACAAGTCATACAAATCTAATAGGATCAAAGATGACAGGTTGTTGGACACTCTGGATAGGAGAGGTGATCGACACACGTACTATTCCAGTTCTGGTTCTGATAGACATCATGATCGTCGTTGTTATCATCCTTATAGGAGTGATATGGGATACTTGCCAGATGAGTTTAAGAAAGTGAATCTACTTACCTTGGATGGAGAGATGAAGAAATCACAGGATACATAAGCATGGTTGCTTGGTATGAAGAAATTCTTCCGATTGCATGATTATTCAGAAAACATGAAAGCAAAGATATCCACTTTTAGTATCAAAGGTAAAGCGGATACTTGGTGGGAGGATGTGAAGAATGTCAAAGGTATATATGAGTAGGATTTGACTTGGCATGCATTTGAAAGGCTCTTCAAGAAGAAATACTTATCTGAGAGGTACTATGATGATAGAGATAAGGAGTTTTATGAGTTGCGGATGGGTTCTATGACAAATGATGAGTATACTAACTGTTGAGATATGTTCCTTGCCTCAAGGAGGAGAAGGAAAAGGTTTAGAGAATCATCAGTGGATTTACGATTTCATACAGAGACCGGATTCAATTTGATGAGCCTGGATCATTAGAGGAGGCCATCCGAAAGTTGAAACATTGTTATGAGCAGTCGAAGCGCAAAGATGAACCTAAGCATGACTTGAAAAGAAATGAGAAAGCTAAAGGAAAATGGCCAACAAAGAGAGGAAGACCTCAAGATGCAAGTGAGAAAGAAAATGAAGTTCCTTACAAGAGATTCAATACATCTGAGAAGGGGTGTGGAGAGCAGTAAGCTAGAGGTGGTGGTAGGGAACCATTGCAGCGTTGGATATGTGGTAAGGATCATCGTAAGAGGGATTGTCCGTAGCATCAGAGTGGTGCATTAGGGGAATTTTGAGGCTAAAATGGGCCTCCTAAGGAAATTATAAATAATAGTGGAAATAATAAAATAATATTAGATTACATCATTAAAGTTTAGAGGGAAAAAAGAAAAAACTATTTTTTCAACTCGTAGTTTCAACTTATCTCCCTATGGGTTTACTCAAATTTCGAGTGGAAACATTCGTTGGATGCATAATTTGATTCCTCATCCAAGGAGTACCCATGTTGCATACATTTGATGGACCTTGCTACATGAAAAATGTGATTGCAATCATGTTTTTTCATGTATTTCTCATTTTTCGTGTAGCAGGGTCCATCGAAAGTATGCAACATGGGTACTCCTTGGATGGTGAATTAAATTTTGCATCCAACGAGTACTCCCACTCAAAATTTGAGTTAAACCTTAGGGAGATAAGTTGAAAAAGTAGTTTTATTATTTTTTAATCTTTTTACCTTTTTACTCCAAAAATGGTGAATCATACCCCATGGTTGACATCATCATCTTGAATCCTATTGGTTCTTATAAAGTGTATTTTGGTTGTACCTATTTCTTAGGAGGCCCATTTTAGACATCAAAATTCCCCTAATGGAGGCACATACAGTTGATGATGTTGGTCGTAGCATTCCTTGGATCTATGCAGCTGTGGACAATAGGTAGGTGGACCATCAGACATCGATTGTTGAAATGGATGGTAAGATCTAGGATCAAATTGTTTCTATTTTGATTATTCTTGGAGCTAAATATAATTATATTAATCATGACTTGATGGATAAGTGTGGTTTGAGAAAAGAAGTGCATGCATAATCGTGGTTGGTATAGTTGGCTACAGGTACAAAGAAGCGAGTTCACCATTGGGTGAGATCTTGTGCATTTGAGTTAAATGGTATGCATACAACATCACATTTAAATGTACTACCATTGGGTTCGTATAGTATGCTTTTGGGTATGGATTGGTTGTACCTTCACAAAACCAAGGTGGATTTCTTCGACAAGGCCATGGAGTGTGTGGATGATAGTGGGGAAAATAGGACTTTGTAGGGGAAGAAGAAGCCTACATTAGTGATGATGGTTACCGCTATGCAGGCTAAATGTAGTTGTAGAAAAGGTTGTGTGATGTTTGCAGTACACATTTCTAGTGAAAAGGGTTTAGAGGTTGAGGATGCTGATGTGTTGAGTAGATACTCAGTTTTGTAGCAGTTTCGGGATGTATTTCTTGAGGACATTACATAGTTTCGGGATGTATTGAGTTGGTACCAGGGGCAGCCCCAACATCAAAATAACCTTATAGGATGAGCACATCTGAGTTGGTTGAGTTAAAGTTGCAGCTGAAGGAAATGTTGGACAAGGGGTACATTAGGCCAAGTGTATCGCCTTGGGGTGCGCCAGTGTTTTTCGTGAAGAAGAAAGATGGTACTCTCAGATTGTGCATTGACTACAGGCAACTAAAAAATGTACCGATCAAGAATAGGTACCATTTTCCAAGGATTGATGATTTGTTTGATTAGTTGAAGGCAAAAATAGTTTTCTCTAAGATCGACTTGAGATTGGGATATCATTAGGTACACATCAAAGAAGAGGAAATATTCAAGACTGCGTTCAAGACTAGGTATGGGCATTCTGAGTTTGTTGTTGTTCCATTTGGTTTCACTAATGCTCCAACTACATTTATGTGTTTGATGAATAGTGTGTTCTGTCCTAATCTAGACAAGTTTGTTATTGTATTCATTGATGACATATTGGTATATTCTAAGAATGAGGAAGAACATGTCGAGCATTTAACAAAAGTGCTGAGATTGCTAAGAGAGCATCAGTTGTATGCTAAACTTAGCAAGTGCAACTTCTTTTAGATTGAGGTACATTATTTGGGGCATGCTGTCTCCAAGGATGGCATAAAAATGGATCTAGAAAAGATAAGGGCCATCATGGAGTGGGCAAATCCTAATAATGTGGATGAGGTGAGATCATTTATGGGATTGGCAGTTTACTGTAGGAGGTTCATCAGGAACTTCACGCATTGCATAAAATATCACATCATTGTAGCAGAAAGGTAAAAAGTATGAATGGACAGAAGAATGTGAGGCTAGTCTTGAGAAGCTTAAGAAGTTGTTGACACATGCACTCGTGTTAAAGATTACGGATCCAGACAAGGAGTTTGTAGTGTGTACAAATTCTTGCAAGAGAGGACTTGGTGGAGTTCTCATGCAAGAAGGACAAGTAGTGTGCTAAGAGTCACATAAATTGAATGGGCATGAGAAGAACTATTCGACGCATGATCTTGAGCTAGCAACAATTGTGCATGAATTGAAGATGTGGAGACACTATCTTCTGGGCAGGAGATTTACATTAATGAGTGATCATAGTAGGTTGAGATATTTGTTTGATCAGCTGAATTTGAATGCTAGGCAAGCTAGACGGTTGGCTACCCTTAGTGAGTTCGACTTCAAGAACAGATACATCAAAGGCAAGGAGAACCGGGTTGTAGATGCTCTTAGAAGGAAGGTACATGTAAATCATATAGTATCTATGAGCTCTTTTGGCATAGAGTTATAGGATAGGATCTTGTAGGCAGGACAACAAGATGAAAAATACATGGAGATTATGCACCAGTTACAGTAGATCATAGGTACAGGTATAGGTACATGTGCAGGTATAGGTGAAGGTACAAGAATAGGTGATCAGTATGCAAACTATCGTCTCACAACAGATGGTTTGGTGAGATTTAGAGACAGGATCTATGTGTTAAATTGTAGTGAGCTCAAGAAGCTTATATTGAGGGAGTTTCACGCCAAGCCATACTCAGGTCATCTAGGATATTAGAAGACATTGACGGCAGTAAAGAAGTTCTACTATTGGCCGAATCTGAATAAGGAAGTGGCAGAGTTCGTGGCTAGATGTTTAGATTGTCAGCAGGTCAAGGTAGAATGTAAGCATTCAGGTGGGTTACTACAACCTATAACGATTCTGGAATGGAAATGGGAGGTCATTTCCATGGATTTCATTACAGGTCTTCCGAGGACAGTGAGGCAACATGATTCTATTATGGTCGTGGTTGACAGGTTGAGAAAGGTAGCTCACTTCATTCTAGTAAAGACTACATATTCAACGAGTGAGGTAGCACAGGTTTTCATTAGAGAGATAATGAGACTACATAGTGTTCCAAAGAAGATTGTGTCAGACAGGGAAGCAAAGTTCACTTCCAAGTTCTGGAAGGAGCTATTTGCAGTCTTAGGTACGAATTTGGCCTTCAACATAGCTTATCATCCGCAGAAAGATGGAAAAATAGAGAGGGTCAACAGGATCTTGGAGGATATGTTGAGGATGTATGTGATGCATCAGTAGAGGAAATGGGATGAGTATATTCCATTGGTTGAATTCACATACAACAATGGTTATTAGGAGTCATTGAGGATGAGTCCTTTCGAGGCATTGTATGGGCAGAGTTGTAACACTCACATTAGCTGGAGTGATCACAGTGAACAGGGTACTTATTAGACCAGACATGTTGGTAGACATGGAGCAGGAAATGCAAGTTATAAACAAGAATATAAAGGTAGCACATGATAGGCATAAGAGTTATATGGATCATCACAGGGTATTCAAGGAGTTTTAGGTTGGGGAGCACATTGTGTATTCGCACATCAAGTCCAAGGAAATCTCTTTGAGGATTGGTTCATGTGCCAAGTTGGCACCACGATATTGCGGGCCTTTCGAGATAATTGAGGGGATTGGATGAGTGACATATCAACTTGCACTGCCTCCAACAGTGAAAGTCCATGATGTTTTCCATATTTCATTGCTTACGAAGTATAAAAATGATGTTGATCATGTTATTGATTGATTTGTATTGTAGGTGGAGCAAGAAGGAGAGTTCCAGCTAGAACCTCAGTGCATATTGTAGCGGAAACATCTTATGCTCAGGAATAGATCCATAGAGCAAGTTAAAGCACAGTGGAAAAAATTTGGGCCTGAAGAAGATACATGAGAGATGGAGGATAATATGTGGGTCCCGTATCCTTCATTGTTTGCTGGTTGAGGAAAAGCAATTTTGGTTTGATGTTGGTATATGTTTGGCATATGCTTTGTTGATGTTTTGGAATATGTATGTATATGTATACAAATTGAAATTCTACCATTGGATAAGTTATAAAGCTCCAATAAGAGGTATGGGTGTCATGCTATTATGGTTGTTATATTTTCATGTTGTTATGATATTTTTCTTTTGAGAAGGTCTTTCATTGTAAATACTGCATTGAGCTAAGTTATAAAGCTCCATGGTGGGTATGTTTTATTTTTAGTAGTTTTGCTGAGGCCATGTTGTGGTTTAACACCAACGATGGTGTTCCCCAAGGGGGAGGGTTCTGTAAAATCCCTGATGAAAATTTTATATAATAAAAGTTAATAAAGGAAAAATAAGCTCATGGTTAAGGGACACTTATTCCAAGCTGAATGTTGGGCAAAGATATCCTAGTGGGCATCACTAGATGTGTGCTTTGGCTAAGGAAAATTGGCAAAGGCTAAGGAAAAGGAAATTTTATCTAGGCAATCCCTTCTATGGATAGGAGAAATCCCTCTAGTCCAATGAGTGGATCTAGTAACAACTAGACAAATACGTGCAAGCGTTCCTAGTTTATATCAAAAAATACAAAATAAGATAGATGACCTACCTCACTCTGATGCGAAATACCCGTTGACTTCCTCCTCTATCTTCTCTCTTTCAAGTTAAATCCTCTTTACGCCGTTGTGGATGAGTAATTGCAAGGAAGATCAAACAAAAGAGACAAGAGCATACATATCATAATTCATTCTAACATAAACTATATGATAGATCAAGGAGTATCACACTAAATGAATAAGGATTTACACACTTATGGGAAGTAAACACATGATGTATTTATTAATATAAAATGAGGGAAGCATACAACCATATGAGACTTGATGTTGGAAGCCTCCTTTGGATGAGTTTCAAAGTCCAAGCCAATACCTTCAATCACTCCTTCTCCTTAGCAAGATGGGAAACATTTAGGCATAATTTCAGCATAGGAATGCAACCAAGCAATGACTAACCAGTTGAAGATAGTAGGGATCTCATTTATATGGAAGGAGAGGGAGTTAGGGATCCAAAAAAGGAGGGAAAGTTTCCACAACTCAAGGGGAATATCCATGAGAGTAGGATCCAACTCATCGTTTTCGAGGCTTCTAGTAAGAGAAGCTTCTCCGCCACTTTAGGAAAAACTGACAAAAGAGGTTTAGTGTGGTTTTTCCTATCAAAAGTCGCGCTGGCAGTGCTAGGTCAGTATGTTGTAACAAGCCACCAGCACGGGTCACAAGTGGTGTAAAATCTATTTTTTAGGAAAGCTTCTTCAGAACTCTCTCAGGGTAACTTTTCTTCTCTTCTCCAGGGATGCTTCTGTATATGTTTCATGGTGAATCCACTGACAAATTTTGTCTCTTTATGACATTTTGTGAAAATTTTGACAGCTTAGGGTATGAGACAAGGAGTGTGACAAATTACTGTATAACAGATTCCCCCTAAAGCATGAATTTGAAACAGGAAGAGATGACTGAAGTTCTTTACAAGTCAATCCAAGGACTTTGGAGAACTACTGTCAGGAGACCTGCAAATAAAAAATAATACAACCTATCTGACATCTCTGAGTAGGCATTTAACAATACATGAATCCACGACATGGGTGCAACCATCTAACTAGAAAGGATTATGTTTATGGATCCACGGCATGGACGTATCCATCCAACTAAAAAAGATCATATGTATGTATCCACAACATGGACACAACCATCTGACTAGAAAGGATCATATGTATGGATCCATGAGATGGATGGAACCATTCGACTAGAAAGGATCATGTATACAATCATGAATACTAAATAACTCCACGCAACCTGGATTTATTAGATGAAATCCAGGGTCTTCATCTCTGTCCCGATCCAACCAAAGTATGAATCTAACCATGTGAATCAACGTGTCGAAGTCAAACATGGTAGAAACCACCTAATTACTGGTCAGTGATGTAAACTATTAACAGGTACAAGAGAAACCACCAATAGTGACACTGGCTCTCAAGGTACAACAACACAATCCACGAGTGTGAACAAGGAAGATGAAGTCGAACACTCACAAAATCATTCGATCGAAGGCTAGTGATGTGAACCTATCATCGAATGCAAAGAAACTACCATTGAGACATGCAAGCTCCAAGGTACTGAAAGGTTTTGTGATGTTTCCCACATCATCAACACAAAACAAAGGACTTTGTAAATTTGGTGAGAGTGATTCAAGATTGTAGAAGAGAAGGTCAAATGGGGTATAAGAGGTTTGAATTTGCAGACGAAACTTCTCTTGAACATATTGGCAACACGACTTTAGAGTTTGGAAGAATTTGACTCAAAATGGGATTAATGGTCATGATGACGATAAGTAACGATCAAATGAGAAGAAAATGGATTTCCCAAACCTAGGAAAGAAAGTGACTAAGTGAGGATATCCCAAACCCAACATGAAATGCATATTAGTGTCATGTTTAAGAGTGACATGCTGCCTTTCATACAAAATACAAGACACATTTACTTCCATTTCCCCCCACTATTTCTAACAAGTACCTATTTATTTTTAATCACAAGCTTGAAGAGGATACCATATGCTTGTCGTATAAGTTCATCCTTCAGATGAATCCATCCTAGTAAGTTTAAAGAGCCATAGGAAGGAGTAGTTTGGTATCATCATGGTGACAAGTCCTGCATCATTTAAGTTTTACGAGTTCAATGAAGGGGTAACTCGACATATTTTTCATGAAAAAGAGGTGGAAAATAAAACTCCAAAGGTCCCTTTTCGTAGATAGTCTCTCAAATCCGAAAAGGTAGAAAACAATGTTCAAGAGAACCTCTTAGCCATGTTCGACTAAGGTATTCCTTTTTCGTAGCTAGTCCATCTTAGTACAGAAAAGGGTTAAACTTATATTGAGTAGACATATTTTCATTTACTTTTACAAGTTCAAAAATTTAAGTGATCGACAATCTTTTCATATTTTTGGAGTCTGAAAAGCGCTGAAAGAGGAATCCAACTGGAGGAACGAGTGGTATAAAATGATAGCAACTAGTTTCGATCATGATGGAACTGCTAAAACCATGTAAAGGTCAAGATTTTGGCTAATAAGACCACTCATCGCAGATGTTCCTCAAGCAAGGGTAAAACAACCAAGTGAAAGAGTATGATCGGTCAAAGAGATGGTGATGATGGATTGAAAAAACCAAGGCTCATCTGTTAGGTCCCTATACTACTAGTAACCCCTTATTGTTATTATTACAACCCCCTTATTATATTGTTGTGCACATGTAGTCCCCATATTGTTTTTATTGTGCCCCATAGAAGCCCACTATTGTTATTATTGTGCCCTTATATTATTATTGTTATGTCGGCTTTGATTATATTATGACCCCTTAGACTCCTATATATAGAAAGGATGCCTTGTCATTTGTAGCATCCAAGAATTGTTCATTTATGTAATGTAAAGGAGGTTTCCCCCTCGAAGAGGCTGAATTCTAAGGCGTTTATATTTATTTTCTATCTTTTTGTGAGCTGGTTTCATAACATTTGGTATAAGAGCTTTGGATTCTAGGGTTTTGCTGCTCCAAACCGGTCATTGTGGAATTTTCGCTATAACGTTTTCGCTACGAAGTTTTAGAAGCTAAAAACAAAACCCATTTGAGAATAAATCAGTCTAAACCTCGGGTCCGAATTTCAGATCTTGTCTTGCTATATTTTCGGAGATATGATCTATGGAAGTTAGGGTTTTTGCAAGCTCCAAAATTTCATCTCAAACAGGTCATCGTGGAATTTTCGCTAGAATATCTTTTATACGAAGGTTCAGACTCTGAAATTAAAACCCATTTGCACCAAAATCTTGGTGAAACGTGCGTCCAAATTACATATCTTGTCTCGCTATATTTTCGGAGATATAATCTAAGGAAGTTAGGGTTTTTGCAGACTCCCAAATTACATTCTAAACAGGTTACCTTGGGAAAATCGTCGTAACTTTCTCTCTGAGCATCAAATTGAAATTTTGTAAGAATTTATAGAAATATGACGGACTTTAGTTTTCCATGTATATTGTTTAGATCCTAAGGTTGAAACAATGACACGTGGAACTTTGTACAAGTGCGATCTACTGAACTAGTCTATAATCAAGTCATCGTGGGAGATTTGACATAACTCTTCCTTGTAGAATCCAATCTTGATCATATTTGTGGGGTTAGAAAGAGAACGTAGAGGGATACTGCAGGATGCAATTTTAGAACTTGGAGATATGAAATTACAGAGTTGCAGTCATTTCAAGATCGAGCTCCTAAAATCAAGAAAAGGTGATATGAGGAAGTTTGATGACAAGGATGCGGTAAATTGGATACTACAGATGGAGAAATATTTTGATCTACATGAGGTGCAACTATTACAAAAGGTATGTATTGCATCTTCATATTTAGAAACGAATCAATTTTTATGGTATAAAGGGTTTTGTTCTCGCAAACCACTTGTTACGTGGTCAATTTTCACGGAGGAAATGATAGCACATTATGAGGATACAAAGAGCAACACTTTCTTTAGCCAATTGATAAATATCAAACAAAAGTGTTCAATGGAAGAGCACATTGAGCACTTTCAAAAATCAAATATAAGGGAAAATGATATTCGAGAGAAGCAGAGGATTGATGTCTCCATAGGGACTTTAAACAATAACATTCAACATGAGGTTCATATTTGGGAACCTGATTCATTGGAGAAGGCATTCAGGTTGGAAAGAAAAGTGGAAAGAAAAATTATGGCAACAAGGAAGTCTACCCCTCACAACTATAAAGATGGAAGTGTTGTTTCTCCTAGCCTTCCACAACCTACAAGGTTGACACCACAACAATTGGAAGAAAAAGAGCAAAAGGGCTTTGTTACAATTGCGATAACAAATACATTAAAGGTCATAAGTGTGCTGAGAAGAAATTATTTTACATAGATTGTGAAGAGGAGGAAGAAAAGGATCAAGAAACATCAAAAGAAGAGGATATACACCAGGAACCAACCCCAGAGAAAGAAGAAATGAATCTGACCATATCTTGTAAAGCATTGGAAAGAATTACCACTCCTCAAACTCTTAAGATAGAAGGACATATCAAGAAGAAAAAGGTTCAAGAAGTGAAATATCACATCGAGAAAGAAGAAATGAATCCAACCATATCTTGTAATGCATTGACAAGAATTACCACTCCTCAAACTATCAAGATGGAAGGACATATCAAGAAGAAAAATGTTCAAGAAGTGAAACATCACATCGAGCATCAAGAAATGAATCTGACAATATCTTGTAATTCATTGGAAGAAATTACCACTCCTAAAACTCTCAAGATAGGACATATCAAGAAGAAAAATATTCAAGCAATGAAAAATCACATCGAGCATCAACAACAAGTTCTCCAACTTTTAAAGGATAACGCCACTTTGGTGCAAAATCGAATGAAAAAATAAGCAGATCAATATCGTAGTGAAAGAAGTTTTGATGTAGACGATTGGGTATTTTTATGGCTACATCTCAAGCAAGCTATTTAAGAAAAGGAAATGTTGGCAATACTACATGCACTTAAGAAATGGTGACCTTACCTAATGGGAAGACACTTTAAGGGAAAAATGGATCATGATAGCCTTAAATACTTTTTAGAACAAAGATTATCTTTAAAAGAACAGAAAAAATGGATCACAAATATGTTGGGTTATGACTTTGAAATCATCTACAAAAAAGGGAAGAAAAATGTTTTTGCAAATGCACTCTCAAGAAAGGATGACGATGTGGAAGCATTATTTTATGCTATTTCTATTATCCAACTAGATTGGATAAACGAAACAAGGGATGAATGGAAGAAGGACGAAGAAGTGTGGCCACTCATTCAAAAGTTGCAGAAGATCCCAGTTCAAACAATATTACCAGAACTTGATGAGGAAGGAAAAATCATATTGGAACCTGGAACAATCATAGAAACAAGAACCTGACAGCTACGAAATCGATCAATTTCAGAGTATCTCATCAAGTATAAGAACTTACTCGCTGAAGATTCCACATGGGAGGACAAGAATTTTATGCAGAAGTATCAAGAACTAATCAAGCGTTGAGGACAACACTTTTTGAAGGAGAGGGGCATGTTAGGTCTCTATGCTACTAGTGTAACCCCTTATTGTTATTAGTACAACCCCCTTATTATATTGTTGTGCCCATGTAGTCCCCATATTGTTATTATTGTGCCCTTACATTATTATTGTTATGTCGGCTCTAATTATATTATGACCCATTAGACTCCTATATATAGAAAGGAGGTCTTGTCATTTGTAGCATCCAAGAATTGTTCATTTGTGTAATGTAAAGGAGGTTGCCCCCTTGAAGAGGCTAAATTCTAAGGCGTTTATCTTTCTTTTCTATCTTTTTGTGAGCTGGTTTCATAACATCATCTAGCAAAAAACAAGCTGATAAAAGTGGAAATCACGAGAGGTAAAGTGGGGATGGTTTCATTTTTACACAAGCTTGAAACATGGGAAACTATGCTTAAGTATACTTGAAGATGGTCTCATTTTTTCACAAGCTTGAAACATGAGAAAAAACTATGCTTGGATTTGGTTTCATTTTTACATAAGATTGAAATGGAAACAAACTATGCTTGGATTTGGTTTCATTTTTAAACAAGCTTGAAACAAAGATAAACTTATGCTTGAGTTTGGTTTGCATGCCCCAACATAATGACTCAATTTGAGGTACATGCCCCCCAAGCTTCATTTCATTCACTTAAGTAGAGTACTAGTTACTAATAGGTGGATGGAATGAAGGTTTACTTACGAGATCAAGTGAAAGACTTGATTGGGAATTTACGATATCTAATCAAAGACTCGAATTGGAAGGGGATTTTTTTCTTTTTTGAACGAGCTTGACACAAGGAAATAACCATGCTCATGACACCTTGTTTCATTTTTTAACGAGCTTGACACAAGTAAGGAATTCTGCTCATGACACCTTGTTTTATTTTTTAACGAGATTGACACAAGAAAAGGACTATGCCCATAGGGAACTATTTCATTTTTTAACAAGGTTGACATAGTAAAACAACTATCTTTAAGGGAACCTATTTCATTTTTTAACGAGGTTGACATGGTGAAAGAACTATCCTCATGGTACCTTGATTATGGCCTATAAGAGTTCATAGCTTCCAAGAGGTTCTCATCAAATGGGAGAACAAAACTCTAGAAGGGATACATGCCAAGTGATCTAATGGAAATAGTAGGTTCCAATGCCCCGAGCACATGACACAGTATATCACTAACTAGATCATCAGTAGATGCGAGCATGAAACAGGTGGCCACATAATTAATCTATGGTGGGGGTGATACCACCTACATACAAGGATCATTTAGGGAAGATGGTTGATCGAGAGTCAAATTAGGACCAACGAATGCAAGATGATCAATGGCCACAATTCTTCCTTCATGCGGGAAACATATGACACGAAAGAGAGAAGAGACAAGATCTCCCATGACATAAACATACTCACGGTTGAGGAGAAAATTAAAATCCAAAGGTCCTTGGACAACCATCACGGCTAAATAGATGAATTTTCCTCCCAAAGTAATAGGCAACTTCAGAAGGATCCCTAAGGGTTGACCGGTTCCTTTGTTAAAAGCTAACCAATTCTGGGTAACAGGCATAAGTTGCGGAGAACCTAAAGCTTGCCAAGTATTTGAGGACAAAACACTAATAGATGCGCCTTCATATATGATTGTGCCAAGTACGGGTATATTATAAGCTTGTACCTTGATCTACAAATCTACATAGGAAGGAAGACGATATCCTTCCAGTTGAATCCAATCAAAGAAAGCGACTTAACTATTTAGAGAGGGTGCCGTCAGAATGGGAGGACTTCTGATCTGAAAATGGGGCTCTTAAGCTTCTTGTCTAACTTACAAGAACCTCTCCCACTTCCAAAGCTTGAATATTCCAAAGTCTTTAATGATTAACCAATGCGGAATTAAGAAATGATTGAAAATATAGGTGTATTCTTGTAGTTGTTTTTAGTTGATTATTTGCTTTAAGATCTACTATTTGTGCTGATATGTGAATGTGCTTAAATTGATATATAAATGCATATAACAGTGAATAATGTAGCAGTAAAAACAAACACGTAAGACAACAAATTAATTAGGAGTTCACCCACAACTCTTGGGCTACCTCTCTGTGAGCTCTAGTTAATTCAACTAGGCTCTTTGGGATTATGGTGTAAATCTTTTTTACAAGCTCTTGGCCCAACCCCTGCTATTTTTCACAAAAACAATGGGTTCAAACACCATTTAATCCCCTCTGGCTCCTAGCTCCGGCTCTTTGTTTTGGCTCTTTGGCTTTTGGTTTTGGCTCTTTGGCTCTGGTTTTGGCTCTTGGCTCTGACTTTGGCTCTTTGGCTCTTTGGCTCTTCGCTCTAGCTTCTTTCTGCCTTTTGCAACCTTCAACTCTTTGGCTTTTCACTTGAACTTCAAGTGACCCCAAAGGCTCCCTCAGCTACTCTTTTGCTTCTGCGCTACCTTCTTGGCTTCTACGCTGCCTCTTTGGCTTCTGCTTCAGCAGCAAAGCCCCAACAACAACCTTCAACAACAACTCGGCCACCAACAATTTAGCAGCCCCCTGTTATCTATCGTTTTGTGGCTTTCAAGCCAAATCGTGCTACTTGTTCATTTCATATTCTCGTCTCTCGGTCTCCTCGGCCTCCGTCCACTTTGAATCCCTCTTCCAGGCGTTATGCTATCATTGCTTAACGCTAAAAGGGGAGGTGTCCATCATTTCTGTAACGTAATAATGCCTTGGGCCTCTGCAGCTCCAAAAATAGCCGCGCTTTGTTTACATAGGGAAACATGTATTTTAACAAAGAAAATTTTCCAAAACTCAATGTATCGGACTTCAAAAGTCCTTAAATCCACCCTATTCTTCTATCAGGTCCACTTGCAAGTCGCCATCGCATATCGGAATTGACCTTCATCCTTCGCATTTTGTTTAATAAATGAAACTGTGAAAATACCTTGGCGGATCTCAGGATCCATACAATATGGTTTATAATGTTATCGGGTCTGGTCCATCGGATCGCCCGTATATATGTGTGTGTGGCCCCACTCCATTATAATGCGCCGATGTGATATTGCGATGCGACTTGTCGCAATCACATATCACATAAGCCCGCGGCCTTCCCATATAACATGGTTTATTGCCAATGCTGATTACGATTGCCAATCCGCCTATCACCGTCGATGCGATATGCCAATCCGCTTGTCACCGCCGATGTGATATGCCGATTCGCCTGTCATCGCCGATGCGATATGCCAATCAGATTTGGACTATTGATCGGCCAGATCCGACGGCCCCTGTGCAACCATTGTTTAAGCCTTCAATAGCCTTGATTTCATGGTTTTCTTCATGTTTTTAAGGCTCGATAATGTTATCCACCTTCTCCATAACTTCTCCTTTTTTGGTGGTCTTTCCCTTTTGGGAGATTTGGAAGACTTAGAGGGTTTGTAGACCCATTGTTCAAGGGATTTTGCCTCTTTTTCCTTTGAAAAAGGGCAGCTTCATTTTATGATAGCTTTCCCATCTAAAGTCCGTTTTCGCCCATTTAAGTTGCGTTGGATTCAGAATGGAGGGATCCCTACAATGAGACTATTTTTGAGAGCAAATTGCAATTTTCATTTTCCTCTGATTTACAAAGGATGTGTGCCATTTGGCACCTTTCACCTCTTATATGAAGTCCTTTAGACTTAGAGGTTTATCTAGGATCCGTTTTTGGATCAACTTCCCTCTTGTGTTACGGGAACGGGAGGATCGCCCCCCTATACAATGCGAATAGGAGGATCAAGAGGATTGCTGTCTAATTCTTTGGAATCTGAATAAACCAGAAGAAATTGAGCGGTATGAACTTCACTTTACCATGTACCTAGAATTGAGTCATTATGTTGGGGGCATGGAAACTAAACTCAAGCATAAGTTTATCTTTGTGTCAAGATTGTGTAAAAATGAAACCAAATCCAAGCATAGTTTGTTTCTGTTTCAAGCTTGTGTACAAATGAAACCACATCCAAGCATGGTTTTTTCTCATGTTTCAAGCTTGTGAAAAAATGCAACAATCTTCAAGTATACTCAAGCATAAATTCCCATGTTTCAATCTTGTGTAAAAATGAAACCATCCCCACTTTACCTCTCATGATTTCCATTTTTAGCAGCTTGTTTTTGCTAGATGAGCCTTGGCTTTTTCATTCCATCGTCACCATCTCTTTGGCTGATCATACGCTTTCACTTGGTTGTTTTACCCTTTCCTGAGGAATATCTATGATGAGTGGTCTTATTAGCTATCCTCTAAAGCATTACATGTTTTGAACAGTTCCATCATGATTGGAACCAGTTTCTATCCTTTTATACCACTCGTTCCTCCAGGTGGAGTCCTCTTTTATCTCTTTTCAAACTCCAAAAATATGAAAATATTTCCAAGCACTTGTCTTTTTGAACTCGTAAAAGTAAATGGAAAGACGTCTACTCAATAAAATTTTAACCCTTTTCCGGACTGAGATGGACTAGCTACAAAAAAAGAATACCATAGTCAAACATGGCTAAGAGGTTCTCTTGAATATTGTTTTCTACCTTTTCGGATTCGAGGGACTATCTACAAAAAGGGACCTTTAGAGTTTTCTTTTCCACCTCTTTTTCAAGCTCTCTAAACATGAAAAAGACATCGATTTAGCCCTCTACCGGACTCGTAAAACTTGAACGACGTAGGACTTGTCACCATGACGAGACCGAGCTACTCCCTAGTGCTTTTTAAACTTACTAGGATGGATTCATATGAAGGATGAACTTATATGACAAGCCTATGGTATCCTCTTCAAGTTTGTGATTAAAAATAAATAGGTACACATTACAAATAGTGGGGGGAAAAGGAAGTAAACGCGTCTTGTATCTTGTATTAAAGGCATCATGTCGCTCTTGAACATGACACTCATCTACATTTCATGTCGGTTTTGGGATATCCTCACTTAGTCACTTGCTTTCTTGGGTTTGGGAAATCCATTTGCTTCTCATTTGATCGTTACCTATTGTCATCATGACCATTGATCCCATTTTCAGTCAAATGTTGGCAAACTCCCCAATGGAGTCACCAATTTGTTATCTACGTAATCCCTTCTATAGATAGGAGTGATCCCTCTAGTCCAATGAGTGGATCTATTAGCATCTAGACAAACATGTGCAGACTTTCCTAGTTTATATCAGAAAATACAAAATAAGATAGATGACCTACCTCACTCTGGTGTTAAATGCTCGTTGATGTCGTCCTCGATCTTCTCACTTCCAAGTTCAATCCGCTTTATGCTATTGTGGATGAGTACTTGCAAGGAAGATCAAACAAAAGAGATAAGAGAATACATAACATAATTCATTCTAACATAAACTATATGATAGATCAAGGAGTATCACACTAAATGAATAATGATTTACACACTTATGGAAAGTAAACACATGATGTATTTATTAATAGAAAATGAGGGAAGCATACAACCATATGAGCCTTGATGTTGGAAGTCTCCTTTGGATGAGTTTCCAAAGCACTCCTCAGCAAGATGGGCAACATTTAGGCATAGTTTCAACACACGAATGCAGCCAAGAAATGACCAACCAATTGTGGATAGTAGGGATCTCATTTATAGGGAAGGAGAGGGAGTTAGGGATCCATAAAAGGAGGGAGAGGTTCCACAACACAAGTGGAAGATCCACGAGAGTAGTATCAAGGACCAAGAATGGGATTTCGCTCTAATCCTTATTCACCTATACCCAGCTCATCGTTCTCGAGGCTTCTAGTAAGAGAAGCTTCTCCTCCATTTTAGGAAAAACTGCCAGAAGAGGTTCAATGCAGGTTTTCCTATCAAAATCCGCGCTGGCAACACTAGGTCACTATGCTAAAACAAGCCACCAACAAGGGTCACCAGTGGTGCAACACACGCTGATATTGAAAATCTAATTTTTTTGCAAGATTCTTCAAAAATGTTTTAGGGAAACTTTTCTTCTCTTCTTTAGGGATGCTTCTGTATATGTTTCATGGTGAATCCACTGACAGCTTTTGTCACTTTGCGACATTTTGGGCAAAGTTTGACAGCTCACGGTATGAGACAGAGAGTGCGAAAAACTACTGTATAACAGGCATTAAAAGGAAACAAGGAATTTTTGGCACATTTATTTATGAAAATAAAGGAAAATAGGAGAAAAGTAAGGTGAAAGGTCACATGTTTCATGTGTGGAGGAAATTGAAGGAAAATAATGGAAAATGAAGAAAATAGAGGCCTCATTAATAAAAAGGCTTATGAGGATCAATTGGTAACCTTTTGTCAGTTCAAGTTTGGATCTCTCTCATTATTCTCTCTCTCTCTCTCACTCTTGGTCACTTAGAGTTTTCTTGAAGCAATCTAGCTTTGGATCAAGGAAGGAAAAGCAAGCAAATGGAAAGGAAGGAAAGAAAGGATCTAGGAAGAAAAGCATGATAAAGAAGCTTCAACAGGAATACTTGCAGGTAACCTTTTGCACGTGTGATTTCCTAGTTGGTTTGGACATGCATGGATTTTCATGTTGGTGTATGGTTCTCTTGCTATCGGTGGCATGCTTTTGCCAGGTTATAATAGTGGTTTTTAGCCTAACCTTGCCTTTTTTTGGATGCCATGGCATGTTGGGATGTTTATCTCAGTTTTGAGCTTTGGTTTTCCAGATGGTTTTCAGAATCTAGGGTGGAGGTGTTCTCAAGGTTCATTCCCAAAGGCCTAGGAAACCCTTGACCGGTTTTGGTAGGATACACAGTAAAGTCTGAGGGAGAAGTCTCGGTTTAGGGCCTATTGATCCTGGTTTAGATTGTGGTAAATCTTGAGAGATTTGTCTTGGTTTAGCGCCTAGTTATCTAGGATTGGATTGTGGTAAAGCCTGAGAGACAAGGAGATGGAAAAATTCATCAAGGATAGTGATGGATTCCATATGCCATTCCAAGTTCGGTCGGTTGTGATCGGAGTACCGGTTTGGGTGAAATCATGGTTTGGTGAGGTTGGAGGTGGTTCAACCTTTGGATTCCCATGGTTTTTCTATGAGATCCTACATTCATTCTTGGAATATGGAACGGGGGTAGTTGGATGAAAGAGAGATTTGGTTCAGCCATGTCTATGGTCGAGTGGTACATGGAAGTCTTGAACCTGGTCAGATTTTCCTATGATTAATAAAAAATAATTTCTCTTAATTTTGCACTGATTTATACTTGTATTTAATGGTTGTCATATCTCTGATATTTATATGGTTTTATGATGATTATAAGCATGGTTAAGTGATTGGTTCATGTCATGGTTATTTCATGTATTTACTTGTAATTGTTAAATGGATGGATGCAAGACCTAATTGATGATATAATAGTTCAGTGGAGAAGGATATGATCCTTCTGGTTATGTTTCATAAGATATTTTAGTCATTTATGCTCTGACTTGTATCCTAGACCTATAGGTTGCATTGATGCCAAGTGTTTGACAAAATGTCAGTCCTAGTTGGGGATGCTCAGGCCTAGTCTTGAGGTTGATTTTTGATTTATCAGCATTGTCATCATGTCTTTGATAGATTATGAAGGTTGTAGAAAGTTTTGGGTAGAGGCCGAGATTATGGGCTAGAAAAGTGGCTCAAATCTTAGGGTCATTGGCATAGGTTTGCTAGGAAAGGTCCACAGTCATTGGCACATAAGCTTATGAGAGTGACTTTGGGTTGATGGAAGTTGTAATTCCTATAGCATGAGAGCGACCAAGGGTTAAAAGGATTAAATCATCAGTGGGACTCAGGGTCAGGATGTTTGAGTGGCTAACATGTCTCTTGTGGGTGTTGTTGCTAGTGTGGATGGGTTTGTGTTATATGTTCTGTTAGTTGCATTTCCTTCAAGTCACCAAGGAAGTTGAATCCCTTATAGTAGCCTCTCTTGTCGCATGTTTACCCTAGCTGGATGGTTTCTTGGGTGGACCTAGGAGGAGGGGGTGTTACAAATGTAATAGTGACAATTGTTTACTTGAATAGAAAATGGAAAACAAACGGGTAGATGATTGTGAGCAACAAACAAATTAAAAAAGAAACACCTTTGGGGTAATTACAGAAAATGTGCTCGTAAGAGTGTAACATGGATTCAACATTATTTTCAATTATTATGTCAATGTAGAATTACTGTAGGCATGTGGAAGTGAATAAAAAGACACAGACGTAGAAGACAAAAAAAATATTCTCACATCTTTCATGTCATTGAAGTTAGGGGTAGTTACAATAACATAAATTATTCCCATAAATTATTTTGTTGTAAAGTTGGATTTGAATTTTTACATCTAGATATTAATTTTCTCTCCTCAGAATTCTTCTATATTCTTTTATTAACCTAAACTTCACATCTCACAACATGTAACAATGGATTTTCCACCTTGGATTATGAAAGTACATAGTAGTGTATATTCATTTATCAATATAAACTTCACATCTCTCAACGTCTAACAATGGATTTTCCCTCTTTGATTATGGAAGTGCAAAGAAAAATATATAGTGGAAGAGGACTAAGAACAATATAATCTCCAATTTTCAAGTGATGATCTTTAAATCGACACAAGGTCATTTAGGGCCAAAACCTTCGAATTTGAACAAGCCAATGGTTTAGGTGGTGTTGTAGCGGCTACAACCACCCTCCAAATTTTTTCTTAGCTTGTTTTGGAGCCTCCCTACCAACCTTTCACAGCAGCATGTCTTGCTGCGTCAAGTACACAAGCTCCAGTGATTTTCTTGTAGAAAGACGGCCTATCGATCAAACCTTGATGAATTACCTTCACAGGTTGTTCATCTGGACTTGGTCCAGTAGCAGCCTGAGTAAATTCTTCAAGAATTTGCACAAATATGGAGGGAAACTAACCTTCCCTCCAAAAATTGCGCAATTTTGACTAGCAGCCTGTTGGGCCCCAAAATTGCGCAATTCTGCCGAGCAAGCCCCACCCAGAAAATTGTGCAATCCTTCCCAGCTGGGCTGGTCAACCCAAAATTTGCGCAAATTTGGGTAGCAGTTAGCTGCTCTACCAGAAAATTGTGCAATCCTTCCCAGCTGGGCTGGTCAACCCAAAATTTGCGCAAATTTGGGTAGCAGTTAGCTGCTCTACCCATAAATTGTGTAAATCTTCTGAGCACCCAGCCCAACTCCCAACCATAAATGAGCATTTTCTCCTAGCATTTGAGCAACCTCTTGCATGTGCAGCTGAGTTGATCGGTTCCTTCTGGGACCAAGAAAAATAGACTTGCATGCATGGGCTTCTTCTCCCAAGGTAGCATGCAAAGGCATCCCTTGATTTAGGGATCTACTTTTATTAGTTAGAGGTTGCATGCAAAGATCATCTCAGAACCTCCCACCAAGTGTTGCTATTCCTAGATTTGTGGCATGCGCATCACATCTTCAATTTTATCAAAACTCATCAATGGATGATGTAGAGCTCATTCCTAATATCAACCTTGCAGCTCTGACATCCCACATCGCATCTACGAGCCGTCGGCACATTCAACTCAACTGTTTTGGGGTAACTCTGCTTCCCATGTCTTGTGTTGCATTTTTGGCGCTTTTTGTGTTTCACTCCATATGAATGTTGTCTGCTTGATTTCAGTGAGCGCTTGCTATCATTTTGATACATACTAGCTTGTACTAGCACTGTTTCAGTTTTCGTTAACATCTCACTGCTGTCACATGCATGAAATTGTTTTTCACGAACGGTCGCCGATTTGGTGACTCGCCTCACCCACATGCATGTTGTTTCATTTTCTGAATATGTCATTCATCATTTGCATGCATGATCATTCACTTATGTTTACAATCAGTATCGCCATGAAGTCGCATTCACATTCGCTTTCAGTTGCCCGTTGGCGAGTCTGGGTAGCCTTGGGCCGGACTCTTTCTCACCAAGACAACATTGCACAATCCTGAGAGGGAAGGCTCTGTCTTCCTCTCAGGAAATGCACATTTCTGCCTAATGACTATCCTCCAGTCTTGCATTGCGCAATTATGAGGGACAATGACTACTGGCCCAGAAAATTGCGCAATGCAATCACTTAGCTTGGAACCATTTCTAGCTGAGATTGCGCATTGCGTAATTCCAGTAGTCAGCAACCATACTGGATTGTGCATTGCATAGTTCCAACAATCAGTCAGCCTCCCAATAGCCTAGACTATGCCTTGCGCAATCTTGGTAGTCAGTCTCCTGACCTCCCAGCGGAAATTGCGCGACCTTCATGATCAGTCACACAGGTATGTTGCAAGTTAGTTCTCAAGTTCATTTTGGTTTTCGACTGACATATTGCTTTCCATGAGTGTTTCCATGTCTCCAGGTATCACAGGTGTTCATCTACCTCTCAGCAGCACAGGTACAATGGTTTCTAGGAAAGCAGAGTCAAGGACATTGTTGAGAGCACAATTGGGGATGGAGTCGATCGAGTGTCTATGGACTTGCCTACCCACAAAGAAATCAAGTTTTTCGTAGACAAGGACATCAAGATATGACAACAAAAACATCACAACGAGCAACATCATGAACAACCGCTGAAGGCAGCATACCAGATGCAACAAATGCAAGAGGAATTAGGTTGTTGAAAACATGGAGGTGGAACAAAGTTGCAAGCTCAAACAGATCCACTGATGATGAAAGAAACCTTGGAGACTCAGACTATGAGGTGACGACATGACATGAAGATCACGTGATGGCAGAGAACAAAACAGAGAAGGAGTTGCAGCAAGAACAGGTACAATTGTGGGCGCAACATGCACTCACGGATGAAATTGTGCCTGTACAAGTTATAGATCCACCCCAGTAGCTGGCACGGAGCAGACAAGTTGAGTAGTGTTGTTGATTGCATGCAAGGGAATGCATCAACATGCATGTCATTGTGCATACACATGTGATCCCACCCATTCAGCACACTCACCAAGGTGAAGACAAGAAGCAAGTCCAACTGGAGCTAAACATGTGGTTGATAGTTGATGCGCATGACCACCAACACATGCTGGAAGATCAACACAGACATTATACATCAGTGTCTTGCCGGTTTGGCCGCACCCAAGAAGACATGCGCATGTTAGCAGATGAGTTGGATGAAGGAGCCACACTAATGCACCCGGATGCAATGAAGGAAAGAGTTCACTTCAGCAAGATGTCACCATGGAGCGCATGCACACCATCATGGATGACCAAGCTTGGCATCAGCTCACCACCTTCACCATCACAAGCATGTCAAAGAGTTGGTCTCACCACAACGAACTGAGTGTCAGTGATGTATTGCATGGCTTTCTCAAGCCATTTTGTCTCACATGAGCACATGTGCATTGTAATGTAACGTCATGTCAAGTGGAAGTTCAAGTGTCAATAGTTGGATGTAACAATCATAGAGTAGATGAAGAGTCATGAGGGTAGATGAACTGTCACAAAGGGGAATATCAAGGGTCACCCCACCCTTTGCTATAAATATAACCTCATAACTCATTGTAGAGGCTTTTGGTCAGCTAAGCTTTCGATAAGATTATCTTGGAGAGAGCTTGGACAATATTGTAATGAGCCTTGGCTTCGCCACTGTGTAGAGCTAGTACATCTCATTGGAGGAGCAGGCGGTTGTAGCTATAATATTCCACTATCGGGATTAGTGGTTGGACATGGATGTATTGTATGGCTGAAACTTACACTTCTTAATATAACAAGAGCTAGCACGTTTCATGAATATGTTGTTATCTGGTTTACTCTAGATGATATATGCATTTTCTTTCTTACGCATGCATGTATAGACTATTATGTATAAGTATGTATGAAGCTTTCTGAAATGTGCTGTTGGTTTAACCATCACTTTGGATTGCTCACTGACTTGCCTCCCATGTTGTGATGTATCTTTGCTCGTGTGTTCCCTTCCAAGCCGAGTGATATCACAGGTTTCCAAGGGGCACACTCATTTCAACCCCCATGTGTTAGAACCTCTCATGCACCTTCCTTGACTCATTGCAGCTGTCACACCCTTTCTACCAACAGAGTAATCTTACTTGCCTTTGTGCGAAATCGCGGTCAAGGCATTACCGTACGACCCACTATTGGGACTCCTACACCAAATGGTCTGAGGTCTAATTGGGATTTCTTACCAGGGAGATACCTTGACATGTTGGCGGGTCCAACACCATCAACATGTGGTTACTCATGATAAGAAGTAAATGGAATGTTTTCATTCTTAATAATAAGGTGGTTGATGAAGAGAGATTGATCCTCATCTACATAGTTTTGCAACTAGTTTTGGGAGGATCTTAATTTAAGGTGGATAAAACATATGATATGAAGAGCATGTTAAAGAATGAAAAATGTGGAGCATAGATTTCTCTTCTCAATATTACCAATATTTAAATAAAATTACATAGGAGACATTAACAATAAATGACTTCTGTGAAACTCAACTAAACTAGACTAAACTCTAAGTAACTGTGACACTTGGATGGATAGTTATGACACCTAGCAGGTGGTTGGAATTAGATTCTCCAACACTCCCCCTTAATTACAACCACATAAAAATTTAAACTAAGATGCCTGTTGGTCTATGTCTTAGTTAGGTTTACAATTTAAAAAAAATAACATCAACCATATTTCCTTTTTTTTTGTTCTTTCCTTTTCTTCCAAATCCTATATCCTCTAAATTTCTTTAACTTTTTCTTTTTGTTCTATGCTTCAAATTTCAAATTCTTGATTTTCTGGTGTAACTCTTCCATTTTTCTAGGTTGTCTAAGCATGTCTTCGACTTCTTCAAAAATTGTCTTGTATGTGGACTGCTCCCACATGTCATATTTAGTTGTGTGCTTTTCATTATCAATATTATGCCGTAACATAAGTTTATAGTAAAAATTTATCTTTTCATGACTCCAATACCTGAAAGTTTCGTTAATGTTTTCATCATCCAAATTGTCTTCAAGGTTCATTGGTGCAACCTTTATGCATAATTCATCAAGACATGGTGTTGTAAGCCATGCTTCAAAGAACTTTAATTCTTCTTCATATTCATCCTGTTTACCTGCACACTAGAAATAAATGTTAGGATTACAAATATTTGTAGAACCATATCAATTCTATTCTTTTTTCTATGCAATGAGAGCTTTCCTTTCTCGTGCTTTCTTTTCTGCCTGTCACTTCCACTTCATTACTAACATGTGTTGCTCCAAATAGATTGTCTTCCACTTGGTTTTCAGTCTCAAGTGGGCTTCTCTCACCAAATAATAATTTATCAATAAGATGATTTTGTTGCATCGTATGCAACTATTCATCATTACCCAACTGGTCTTCATCAATCTGAACATCAACAAATTGAATTATTGGATTCACTGTAACATTGGATGCATCAATGGAAGCATCATTATCATCAGCGAGCACAGTTGCTGAATTCACCAAATATTCATCCACTTGTAGCTATGCACAGTGAGATTCACGAGCATCTACAAGCTCCTTCGCTGCTACTTTTACAAATTTTTCACAATCATCCCCCACTTGTGTTTAAGAACAATGGGATTCACCAAACTCTTCATTTTCAACTTGGTTACTCCCCCTTTCACCAAAATTCCTCTCAAGGGTATCCCAAGCTTCATTTCCTATCTTTGCATCTTTTATGAGCGGAAGAATGTTGTTATCTACACATTCATTTATGCATTTCAATGCGAAGGCATTCTTTTGCCTTGAACTTTCAACTCATTCAAATATATTTCAAAAACACTTATTGTTGCCTTGACTTTTTTAGCCTCTTGGATTTTTCCATTTCTATTTGGTCTTTGCTTTACATAAAGATTGAGCACTACGAATGAAGTCTAACACTCTAAAAATAAACCTCTAAATAGGTACGGCCTGAAGTGGAAGAACAGAAAAACCAGTGCAAAAAGCCTACCATGAAATCACAAATATAGGGCCAACAAGAAACGACTTATAAGTGTCTTATAAAAATCTCTTCCTTTTGTTTTAAACTAGCAACAAGTACCCTTTTAGAAATGGATCCTTGTGATAAAAAAAAATCACTTTTAGATAAAGGCGCAACAAGTACCCTTTTAGAAATGGATCCTTGTGATAAAAAAAAATCAGTTTTATATAAAGGAGCAACGACCTTCGTATAATAGATTTCATAAGAGAAAAAATATTTAACACCCTTTGTTTGGTTTTTTTTAAAACAAAAAATTGTTTGTCTTTCCTTAAAAAAATCTTCAAGCAAAGCTTTCACTTTCCCTTTCATTAAGAAAAAACCATTTCATGAAAAATATAATAAGCTCGAATGAACCTAAATTTGTTCACGGAAAAGACTTTTTAAAATATTATGGCTTATCTCTATTGTCAAACTTCATGCTCCCCTGCTACATGGTGGCTTTGCGACTACACAATCAGCTGCTGTGGGTTTTATCCAATGTTGTTAAAAGCGCGATCGGGATTAAATCGGCGCGGGGAACGAATCGGAAAAAATCGGAAAAATCGGGAAAAAATCGGAAAAAAGCGGGAAAAAATCGTTTGGTACAAAAATATTCATTTTTTTTCATTTTTTTTCAATTTTTTTAATATCTAAACCATCTACAACATAAAATAAATACATTGACACATAAATATGATAAAAAAACTAATATATAAGATGTTTAATATCATTTCTAGCGCTAAAATCACACATAACATTGAATCATGTCCTGAATAGTAAGTCCTGACTCCTGAGTCCCAACTCAGCCTCAAAATATCAACAAAAAATATGATAATGTATCTCATCATGTCATAATGTCATATACAATAAAATGAAGTCTAATCCTATTGATTTCCTCTGCCCCTCTTGCGAGAAAATGCCACAGCTTTCCCTTTCCCTCTAGATGTAGATGTTGGTGCCTGTGCTGGTGGAGATGGCAGTGGAGTCTGATGTGCTCTAGAAGCTGAAGAACTAGAAGTAGGAGCTATAGGAGGTAGACCACGTCCTCTACTGGTGGCAGGGGTAGCCCGAGCAAGTGGTGTCACCTGAAAACATTACAATCTCCCAATCCTGAAATCCTGAAAAACTGATAAGTCTGCTGGATTTTAAATGAAATCTAAAATTCTACTTTCTCCATATGAAATCCAATGAGGCTGGAACCACTCTCAAACATCCTGAGTCATTTCATGGTAATGTTAAAAATTTAAGTAAAAGGATGAAAATGAAGATTAAGGAGAATGTCACTTTTACTTTAAGAATTTAACATTACCATGAATAGCATATCCATACTAGGGCCTAGACTTTATCATTAAGCTGCCCCACTCAAAAATTATTTGTTTCTTTCAAAAAAAATTGCATGAAAAAACCCAAATGACCAAATGAAAAACCAAAAAAAAAATTATAAAATCGCGCTGTCCCAAGCCCCCGCGATTTTTTTTAAAAAGCGCGATTTTTTCAATAAAAATCGGCAAAAAAAATAGGCGATTTTTTCGTATAAAAATCGCGATTAAATCGGCAAGCTGAAAAAATCGCGATTTTTTCATTAAATCGCGATTTAATCGCGATTTTAACAACACTGGTTTTATCCCTTGCATGGAACTACTAGAATGGTGCCTTTTATTTTACGCCTTTCTTTTTATAAATTACAGTAACGTACATTTGGCTGCTACGACCTCTAGGATGCGTTAGCAGCTCTCATTATTATTTTTTTTAAATTTTGACTTTCTCAGACACAACAGATAGCGATTTTTCTTGGCCTTCAACGGTTTGGTAGTAGCGGGCTTCTTGGCAGTGGGATTTTACTGCTCCTTGATTTCTTTTGCTGCTCCTATGGAGTCTTATGTAGATTGAGCTTTGATACTATTTTGAAAAATGAAATATGTGGAACGAAATTTAAATTTTCATTATTCAATAATAGTTAAATAGATTACATAGGATAGATCACCAATAAATGATTGTGGTGAGACTCAATAAAAACTCAACTAAAATAGACTAAACTCTAACTAACTGTGACACTTGGATGGATAGTTATAATACTTAGCAGCTGGTTGGAATTAAATTCTCTAACAGAGCATCCTATCTTTTATGAGTTATACAAGTTAGTTATATTATTTATATTTATTTATTTTTCCTAATAACAGTTCAAAGATTACTGCGATACTGCAGTATTTTTTTATTATCTACAATGATTTTTATATGATTTATTATCTATTTTGGTACATTTTGGGTGGAAAGTTGGAAAAGTTGGCTTACAAAGTTCATTTTAGACCTTGTGAGTTCCAATTTGATTTTTTGGGGTCTAGAATCTCCCAAATTGGTTTGAGGGATCAAATGACACTTTTTGGAGTCAAAATTTTGTGAGCTTAGCTCCTAGCCACTTGTTTCTCTACACATCAAAAGCTTTCAATAACGTAAACTTTGAAACATGAACTATAAACTCAAAACGAGAACTCCAACAAAAAAACCCAAAAAAAAAAGAAAAATCAACTTGAAAATGATAAGTGTTGACGTTGGAATAACCTTGTTTTAGGGGAAAATTTAAAATGTTTTAAAAATGGCAGTGAAAACCAATTTTTTGGTGCAAAAAACACCCTGAAAACGAAAAGTGTTGATGTGTTGATGTCGAAATAATGTTTGTTTTTTTTTTAGGATAAATTTTCAACAATTTGAAATAATGGCTTAAAAGATTTTATCATGACTCTAAAAAAATTAAAATTTCAAAAAAATAATGAAAACATAAATTTAAAAATAAAAACAAAAGTTAAAACGATGAAAAAAAAAAGGTTAAAAAATAATAATAAAAATAAAAAAATATATTAAAAAAAACATAAAATTTAAAAAATGACAAAAAAAACATCAAATATATAAAAAAGACAAAAAAATTTCAAACATAAAAATGTAAAAAAGAAACAAAATTAACCTAAAAAAACAAAAAAAAACCATAAAAATGTTAAAAAGGAAAAATAAAATTAACCTATAAAAGACAAAAAAATAAAATTAAAAATATATAAAGAAATAAATAATAACAAAAACATATTTTCCAAAAACATGATGAAAGAAGCAAAATAAAAAACAAATAAAAAATTAGGACAATTAAAGAAAAAAAACATTAAAAACACACATTTAAAAAAATCATATCTATATATATATATATATATATTAAAAATTAAAAAAATTGTAATAAAAAAAATTAAAATTAAAATATAAGAAACAATAAACAACTTGAAAATACAAAAATCATTGAAAAGACATTACAAAAAAAATTTAAAATTTTAATATACAAACAAAACGAAAATAACCAAAAACTCAATAAAAAATTAAAAGAAAAAACCAAAAAACCAATTTTTTTTTATAAAATAAACAATACTTATTATAAAAACAAATTAAAAAAAAAATTGTGCTCTTCAGGCCCTTGAGTGGGCTTAATTCTATTCCCGAAATCGGGTTGAGCCCACCGAGGGGCCTGAGGGGCCGCGGTCGTGGGCAGGCGGAGTTGCATGCTGCTCTGCCCGGGGAGGGCCGAGGGCCCTCGGGCCCTTGGGCTGGCTCGCAGAATGCGCGCCTGCCCACAGACATTGCTTGTGGGTGGGCCCGCCCGACTATGGGCCTGCCTGCCTTGGGAAAAATGCAAAACGACCCCCAATAGATAAGGGAGCCGATTATGAGACTCGACATCCTGGCCTGCCAGGGGACCAATTCCCAAAATCACCCCCCTAGGCTGATTCTAAGAATCGACCCGCTGGCCTACCAGGGGGTCGATTCCCAGAATTGCCCCTAACAAGCCAGGGTGGCGATTCTGGGAATCATCCCCCTGGCCTGCCAAGGGAAATTCTGGTAATCGACCCAGGGGGTGATTCTGGGAATCAAACCAGAAGGGTTATTCTAATAATTGTCCCCCTGACCTTTAGGGGGTGATTCCTAGAATCGCCCCTTGGCCTGCAGGGGGTGATTCCTAGAATCGACCCCCTGGCCTGTAGGGGGTGGTTCCTAAAATCACCCACTGCTCTGCTGGGGGTGATTCTGAGAATTGACTGAGGGGGGTGATTCCCAGAATCACCCCCTTGGTATGTCGGGCAAAATTATGGGAATCGACCCCATCGGAGGCCAGGGGGCCGATTCTGGGAATCGACCCCCTCGGAGGCAAGGGGGCCGATTCTGGGAATCGACCTCTAGGCAGTTCAGGGGGTCGATTCTGGGAATTGGCCCCTGGGCAAGGCTAGGGGGCCTTTTTGAGTTTTTCCTAGGGTGGGAAGGCCCACATCTGGACGCGCTTGCCCATAGGCCTGTGCCTATGGGCAGGAGCACCCTGTCGTGGGCGTGCCCGCTCGCAGCACGACAATATGTAGAAATTCAACGCTACACTTAGCCAATTCACGGCCCCAACATGCTCCTATTTCCTTGCACAATTCTTGAGGAAATTAGATCCTACAAAATAGGAATTTACTCTTATTCTCTTGCACAATTCCCAAGAAATGATTCACCTAATTAAATGCCAAGCCTGTACACTCAAATAGTATACAATTGATAATTACAATGTGCCTTTTCCTCCACTCCAGCTAGGCGATTCGAATTCCATGGATGTCTGGGATATTTCTAGCTGATTGACCAGTTTAACTGAGAGATCACTGAGTTAACAACAATTCTACTACTCAATTGACCTTCAATTGACTCGACTAGGTACTTGAGCTTAGTTAACTGCGTCAAACTAAAAATAACTGAACTATATTGCTAAATTTTAGCAATCACTACATGCATAACTCTACTTCTAGCCTATAACTCAAATTTGCTGAGTAAGAAAATAGACAAGGGCCATGTCACACAAGTTAACTTCCATCCAAGTCATCCTATTGATGTGGAAATTCAAATTGCTAAATTTGACTAAGGAACAAGTCAAATTTAGTATTTCTTGCTAAATTTCTAACACTTCCTCTTAGTAAGAATGGGATTTTGCACCACCCTAATATTGCACATGTGGAATTCAAAATTTTCCTCTTGAAAATGCCTTTGTTAAGATTACCGTGTTCTTCTCCTCAGTTAGAATGTACTGTAGCATCATAATTCTTCTATGCACACAATCCCGCAAGTGATGGTACCTAATATCAATGTGCTTGGACTAGTCATGGAATAATGGATTCTTAAAGAGTTTGATACAACTCTATTTATCACAATAAATTACTGTTGGATCCATCTCGTGACTGAAAATTCCCACAAGTATTTTCCTCATCCATTAGGCCTCACATGTTGCTTGACTTGCAATCATGTACTCAACATCTACTAAGTTGAGTGTCATAGACCTTTGTTTCCTACAATACCAAGAAATAGCTACAGAACCAACACTGAAGATATCACCTGAAGTAATTTTCTTGTCTGATGGAATCCCTGCCCAATCTACATCGATGAAGCCTTGAAGATTCACTCCCTCTGTCCTCTTGTACCATAAAACATACTTGGTTGTGCCTCTGAGGTACCTCGACACATGTTTTGTTGCCTTCCAATACAACTTGGTAGGCTTCACCATGGCTTGCTTCAATTGATTAACTACATAACATATGTTGGGGCTTGTGTTCACGAGATACATCAAAGATCCCACAAGCTATTTGTAGATGGTGGAATTGAATTCCTCTCCTAAAGAATCACTCTCTTTCCTCAAATTTGTAGATAAAGGTGTGTCCATAGGCTTGTAGTTATCCATGTGAAATCTCTAAAGTACTTCAGAGACATACTTCCCCTGACTTACAAACAACTCACCAGCATCCTTCCATACTTCTAGCCCAAGGAAGTAATGCATCAAGCCCATGTATTTCATCTCAATTTTTCTTGCAAGGTCCTCCTTGCAAGAGAAGATCAACTTCTCATCCCCGGTAAGTATCAAGTCATCAAAATACAAAACCAAGATAAGCAACTTTCCATCTACCAGATTATGATAGAGATTGGAATCTACTTCACTTTTGGTGAAGCCCAATCCAATTAGATATGTGTCGACCCAAGTGTACCATTCCCAGGGCGACTATTTGAGACTGTACAAGGCTCTCCTAAGTCTACACACTTGTGTCTTCTTGTCATATGTATCAAATCCCAATGACTTCTCTATGCAAATTTCTTCCTCAACAACACCATTGAGGAAGGAGGTCTTCACATCCATCTGGTGGATCTTCCACCCCATCTGTGTAGCTAATGCTAGAATGGTTTTGATTGAGGAATATCTTTCCACTGGGGAAAATGTTTCCTCATACTCCACTCCCTCTACTTGTGAGAAGCCTTTAGCCACAAATCTGGCTTTGTACTTCTTGATGCTCCCATCAACTGCATGCTTCACTTTGTAAATCCATCTGGAACCAACCATTGACTTGTTCTATGGTCTCGGCACCACCTCCCATACATTGTTCTTCATGATGGAGTCATATTCCTCCACCATGGCATTAACCCACACTCATTGTGAAACTACTTCCTCAAATGAAGAAGGCTCTGGCTCAATGAGCTTTGTCATGAGATCCATATACCAGTGTACCTGTTTAGTGACCTCCTCTGCTTGCACTGAGATGAAGGATCTCCCACATGCGACAATGCATCCTATATCAATATGTCAGCGTCTCTGGTTCTCTTCCTCCACTCTCTAGAAGATTCTGGTTGAGTTTGTGCCTCCACTTAGCCTCCTATCTATTGCTCCACATATGGCTGCTCCAAAACATCCTGAAGGTATGCATGATGCTCCTCCTTAGGAGCTAAAATATCCTCCTCTGGTGGGATACTCATCTCTCTCTCTAGAGAGCATATCATAGCCTTATCCTCATCAAATTTGACATCTCTCCTCACTATTGTTACCCTAAGTGAGGTAAAATACAACCTATAATTATGTGGTGTCTCTTTGTATCCTACAAAGACTCCCGTCTCAGATGTAGGTTCAAGTTTCTTTTTGTTATCCTTGGAGACATGGCAATACACAATAGCTCCAAAAATTCTGAAACGAGATACATCTAGCTTCGTCCTAGAGAAATATTCTTCGGGTGTGAACATGCCAAGTATTCTATGAGGACTCTAGTTCTACAAATAAACTGTGGTGTTGCATGATTTTTCCCATAGATGTAATGGTAGCCCCTAATCATGGAACATGGCTCTTACTGCTCCCACTATGCTTCTATTCTTCCTTCCATCCACCCCATTTTGTCATGGGTTATGGGGTGCTATCAGTGCTTTTCTAATACCCTCTTTGGCACAAAATTCCTTGAAGGTGCTAGAAACAAATTCTCCTCCATTATTACTTCTTAGGGCTTTCTATCAAGCCCTAATTTCCCAAAATTAACAATTTTTAACAAAATTTGTACTAAGAATCTGGACAGTGAAATTTTGAAGCAGAAATTATCAATTCATTATTGATTACTCACCTGAAACTCTTTGTTTGAAGATGTTTCTGACCCAACATGGCTCCTTCTCCTGTTACCAAACCACCGTTTTGCTCCCAACCTATCCAGGGTCTACCTATATGGTCCCTAGATCCAGAAGACAAGTCTTCTAGCTCCCGTGCTCAAAAATCCAAGAATAATCAAGCTCAATCTCTCTGTATGTGACTTTGTTAGAAATTCCTCCTCTCTGTAAAATATTCCTCCCTTGTTATGGCCTCCTCGACTCCCTTATATGCTCCATTCCACAGTCCCAATCTCTCCACTGCCCCTGCACACTATCTTCTCGGCTCCTCCCTACTACTTGCCACCTACAATGTCTTAGTCTGTCTGTCTCCCTTGCATTTAAAGTGTATTTATACCTTACGTGACTCATGGATTTTGAACTTGCCACCTTTATTATTTTTCTTTTAATTACATAAGTTCTATATTATGTTTTTTTTTTATGTTTTGTTTAGTTAATATAATGTTTTATGAATATGTTCATTGTTTTATTCATAGTTTTTAATAATTCACTTTATTAAATATTTAAATAAGTTATTTTATTTGCTTAATTAAATTATAAATCAAATAAATTGAATTTATATTTTATTATTTCCTTTAATCATATATATAGATATATATGTATACGGGTGGTATGTATCAAAGGCCTCACTTGATATATTTATTATATTATGGTAAGTTAGGAATTTACTTCGATAATTGATTTATTAACCTAACTTAGATATTTTCCAATATTAGTCGGTATGTATACTAGTGCAATGCAAGCGATGCATGCATATGTAGCTATCATACACATGCCTCATATGCATGCTAATATTCACATTATGTTTGTAATTGTAGACATTTTCAGTTTCTTCCCACCCTCCTTTTCAACCAATGGTTTGTATTCAACAAATTTTGAGAAAAGATCACCCTTTTTCCACATGAAGAACATCCAACATTTTCTTGAGAATTCATTAACAAAAATTACATAATACCTATGTTTTGTTGTAGAGGTTGTACAAAATGGTCCACATACATCAGTGTGGGCTCTCTCTAAGATTTCTCCAAGTCTTATATCTTGACCTTGGAAGTTGGACTTAACATATTTTCCCAATGTGCATCATTTGCAGACATCATATTGGTCAAGGGTACATTTCAAGACCCCATGGTGTAACTGTCCCATGTGCTTATGCCATAGTTCTTTGAAATCTCGTCTTTGTACCTTTTATGCCTTGCTAGTCAATGCAGCACAAGCTTCCACCTCAAGTTTGTATAGGTTCTTCTCCAAGCTCAAATATGTTTTACTTGTCAGGTAGCTAGATGTATCAGAAAGGATTTCCCCTTATTGAAAACAATATCATAGCCGTGCGATCCTCCAATACAACTACAAAGATTAGGTTCTTATTCAGCTCAAGCACATACATGACATATTTTAGATAAAGATGGGAGCCTGAATCCCTCTTAAAGGTTATGGTACCAATTCCATTGGTACTATACCACCCATAATCCCTAAGTTATATGTGCATCTAGATATCTTTCTCCTCTAGGCTATTGCATAATTATTTGGATCCTGTCATATGGAATGAGGCACCTAAATATAGATACCACACACTCCCCATTACAATGCTTTTCATGCATGTAATCAGGGTGAGGTATAATTCAAATTGTGAGGCAAGTGCTTCACTTCCTGCACCTCCTAAAGGCTTCTGATATGAAAATGAAACTACTTGTATTTGCTGTTCAAGGTATTCATTTCCATTAAATTATATGTGCAAATTGTTACTCATGTCTTGCAATTGAAACAAATGGTTTTTTTGGTAAATTTCTGAGTCTTATGTGTGGAGTATTATTTCATTTTACTGTTTAGCACATTAAATTTGAAAAACATAGCAAATAAAATCACATAATATAACACAACAGCTGATGAGGTAGTTCACCCCTCCTAGGTTATATCTACCAGGTCCAAGGCCCCCAAATGGGCATGTCCTTGCTCTTATTAGATGCTCAAATTGGTTATACAGTGATAAGAAAGCCTAAACAAGAAAAATAAGCTATGGAAATGAGTTAAGAACGCAGAAAACAGTAAAGATTGTTTTTTCTTTCACTTCCAATGGTTAACCATAGCCCAATACAGCTCCAGCACTCCCCAGGCCCTGATGGCTCTCCAAGCTTGTCTGCTGAAAAAGTACCTGAAGATCAGATTTTTTGACTCTGCAACCTATACCATTGGCTCTGGAATGCTCAGAATACTCGAAATAAAAAAAAAATTCGCTCAAAAGGTTCTCCCTCGTGAAAGTTATGACCCCCAGAAGTTTTGTCCAATCTGGCCTAAAGAAACTCCACCAAATCTGGAAACTGAAGTTAACTGGCACTAAAAATAGCAAATTCCACCTTTTTGTCTGCTCAGCCGAGCTTAACCATCAGGCTAACTAACCATTGTCGTAACTGCTGCGCATGTGACCGGGATTCCCGGCGGCAGTTAGGGGATTGATGGTTTACAATTAACGCTGGCGGGTTGTTTGGAAACAGGCGCATGTGCATAGGCTTTCGTGGGACCGCTGGCGGTCTATTCCCAAACCACAAACAGTTAACAAATAAACATAAACTGTGACCATAGTTTGTTAAGAAACAATCAGTAGTGGAGTTGGTAACGTGCTTGGTTAACTCGTCGGAGGTCACGGGTTCGAGCCCCCAAGACCTCAACATAATTTTACAATGCCATTCTAGGGCCACGTGGTGGCCTCTGGGCCTGCTATGTGTCAACACCTTATTGTTACAACCAAACAAAATATTCCAGCGAATATTTTGGAGAATATTTCAAGGAATATCCCTCAGAATATTCTTTTTAAAATTTTTCCCAAATTAAAAAATTTGCAGTTTACTGGGAATTTTAAAAATGCGATAACTCCTCCATATGGTGTCAGTTTTTCGAACCATTCATGGCGCCAGAATCAAGAGGACGAGACCTATCCAGTCGTTCTGGTTTCAACCAATTCTAAGTAGTTCCAATTTTGAGCATTTTCTTCACTTAGAACATGATCACCTGATCACACCTCCCAAATGGGAAGCTTTTGGACCCCAAAATCCTTCAATTACCTGTTAAGAAGGTGAGGGTACAACTCCCTCACCTTTTCCACCTCCATCCACTTTGCCTTACTCGGTTTGCTACCTTTAAGACCAACCCGAACATAATCAACATTTCCCCTCCTCGAAGTGCGTGTCCTTCTGTCAAGGATAGCATCCTCTTTCAGCTCATCCAAAAATTCTGGCGAGAAATCATCTATGGATGGCAGCTGAATGTCACTTTCATGATCAGCAATTAAAGGAGGTTCATACAAACGTAAATTTTCCACATTCACAACGGAATACATTTGCATATATGAAGGCAAATCTAGTTGAAAAGCATTATTTCCAACTTGTTTAAGGATCTTGAATGGACCATAACGAATAGGCTTCAGCTTTTTACCTTCTCCTTGCATTCTTTCCTTACTAATATGCAGCCATACCTCATCTCCTTCTTGAAACTTATGATCAACTCTATGTTTATCATGTCTCTCCTTGTACTTGCCTTGACTTTTTTCAAGCTGTTCTTGAACTTGCTGATGTATGAGCTGAATTCTTTCAATGAACATGCGAGCTTTGTCAATGTCACTATGCCCATCAATGGCAACATCCTTCTCAAGAATGAAATCTAAAGGTGACTTAGGCAAATACCCAAAACAAGCTTCAAAAGGTGAAGTATTTGTAGAAGAGTGCTTGGCCCGGTTGTAAGCATGCTGAATGTAATGCAAGTGCTCATCCCAAAGCTTGGGATGCTTGCTGCAATAACCTCTCAAAAGATGTACAATGGTTCTGTTCACTACCTCTGTTTGGCCATCTGTTTGTGGATGGAAAGCAGTACTCTTCTTCAACTTGGTGTCCATCATCTTCCATAGATTGGACCAAAAATTCCCAACAAATCTGGAATCCCTGTCACTAACAATAGAAGTAGGCAAGCCATAATGAACCCATACATGTTGAAAATATAAATCAGTAGTTTGTTTAGTAGTTATAGTTTTCTTACATGGCATAAGAATACACATCTTGTTGAATCTATCAACTACTACATAAAGATAATCATGCTGCTTTCTAGATAATGGTAGACCTCCTACAAAATCCATAGAAACACTTTCCCATGGTCTAGAAGGTACCGAAAATGGTGTATATAATCCAAGCTTCCTATTGCTAGGCTTGCTTGTAGCACATAATGAACAACCTCTAATGAAACGTGAAACACTATCTACCATGTGAGGCCAATAACAATACCTCTATAAATGTGCCACATTTTTGCTTACCCCGAAATGTCCAGCAATAAGAGAAGAATGAGCTTCTCTCATGATACTTAGTCTCTCTCCCTGTGGTATACATAACTTGCCCATATGAAATAGCAAATTATTATGGAAATGATAATCATTCTCCTCAACATGATTCCCTTCACTCAAGTTAGCATACACATCCTTAAAATCAACATCTGATGCATACTGTTCTATGTAGCTCTCATGTACAATAGAATCATTCTTAAGTAAAGTAGTAGCACTAATAATAGGCCTTGAAAGCATATCAGCAACTTTATTGAAAATACCTTTCTTGTACCTTATTACCAAGTGAAATTTTTGTAGGAAGCCCATCCATCTGAAATGTCGTGACTGCTGCAATTTACTTTGCGACTGCAAGTATTGTAAAGGTTGATGGTTGGTATGAACAACTGTTTCTTTTCCCATCAAATAGTGTTTCCACTTTTTGACGCTTTGTACCAACACATACAACTCCTTATCATATGTAGGATAATTCACAACAGCACCATTAAATGTCTCAAAATGAAATGCGATAGGCTTACCATGCTGTAAGAGAACTGCACCCATGGCGTAATCACTAGCATCGGTCTGAATCTCGAATGGCTGTCTCAAGTCTGGTAATGCAAGAACTGGAGCTGAACTTATCTTTTCTTTCAAAGTCTCGAAAGCTTTCTGTTGCTTGCCTCCCCATTGGAAAGCACACTTCACACTTGTCACTGCATGCATAGGAGCTGCTATGGCAAATAAGTTAGAAATAAACTTCCTCCAACACTGAGCTGCACCAAAAAAATTTCTTACCTCTGTAATGGATTTGGGAGTAGGCCAATTCACAATAGCTTCTACCTTAGAAGGATCAATTCTCAAAGCACCTCCTTCTACTATGTGTCCCAAATAAACGAAAGAAGTCTTTCCAAACGACATAACAAGCCACTCAAAGAGTCCTTGTTTGGCTTTAAAATTTGTCTTCCAAATGTCACTTTCTTAAATTCTAACTTGATGATAACCACTACGTAAGTCTAACTTAATGAAATATTTAGCATCTTTCAGCTGATCTAACAAATCATCTATCCTTTGGGGGGGTAACGATTCTTTACTGTTATTTTGTTCAAAGCCCTGAAGTCCACACACATGCGCCAAGTTCCATATTTCTTTGGAATCAACACTATCGGTGACCCACATGGTGAAGTGCTTGGTCTTATGAAACCTTTGTCCAACAAGTCTTTAATTTGCTTCTTTATTTCAACATTCTCCATGATAGACATGCGGTACATGCCTACGTTAGGAAGAGGAAAATTTGAATGTAAATGGATTTCATGCTAAATCTCCCTTTTAGAAGGAAAACCTGTTGGTTCCTGAAACATCTCATGATGTGCATCAAATACATCATATAAATCTGATTTGAGCTTGGAATCAAAATTTTCAAATGATTCATGATTCACATCAACCTTAGGCTTTATCATAAGAAGCACAAAACTCTTACTTGAATTAACTAGCCTTTTTACCTGTCTCGCATTTACCATTGCTATATTTGCCTTCTTGCGATGTGCCCTGACAATGTACTCCTTGCCATCTTTGAAAAGATGATATTTATTTTCATGGCGATGGAAGATCGCTTTCCCATCAAATAAGTAAGGACTTCCCAAAACAATTCTTGATATATCAATCGGTACTACATCAAGTTCAACTGTGTCAATAAAGTGTGCAGTAATTGCAAAGCGCAATATGAACTTTCGTGAGACTTGTAAGTTTGCATCCTTTCATATTCACCCAAGTGGATAAGACTTTGGATGTGGAATGGTCTCAAGTTTAAGCTGTTTGACCAAGTCTTCTGATATAAGATTTTATTTTGACCCACTGTCAAACAGTGTGTCAATTTTTGTATGTTTTGAGACTACCCTCTCATGGAATAATTCAATTCTTTCTTCCTCATTAGGAGCTTGTACATGACAGTTTGAAGTACTAGTACTTGCTTTAGTTTTAGTTTCCTTTTCCTTGATACTTTTCAAACCCATCGCTGCGATTTTGGTTTCATCCCCTGAATCATCATCTAATTCTTGATGTGTAGTTGTAGTTTTCTTCTTTATTTTGTTTTTGCTAATCTGATTTCTTTTTTCAGGATAAAGTTTCCAACAATTTTTCTCTTCATGGCCTTCTTTTGAACAATGTTTACATATCACTTTCTCACCCTCTTTTTTGACAGATGCATTCTTTTTGCCTTTTCCCTTAAAGGTTTTCTCTTTGTTTTTCCCCTTAAAAGGCTTGTTTCTACCCTCATCAAAAGTGTTTTTCCCTCTAGTCTCTAAATGCGTAGCTTGTACACAAACTTCGTCTAGACTAGTAGGATTGAACATAAGGATAGTATGTTTAAGGTAGCTGTGCAAACCACCTATATATTTCAGCAAAGTGTCTTGACTTTGTAAGTATACCCCTAATAAGAGTGCTCTTCTCCTAAACTCTTGGGTGTAGTCTTGAACATTTTGTCCCTTTAGTTGTCTAAAGTTTTGCCAGTTCATTATAGCCTTTTGTAAATGAGCAAGAGGATAAAATTTCTTCTTAATTGTGGAAATAAATTCAGCCCATGTTAAAGTAATCTTACCATGTTTCTTAATTTCATCCTTGGTCTTGGCTTCCCACTATACCAATGCTGCTCCATCCATTCTTAAAGAGGCTAACTAAATCTTGGTGTCGTCATCCTGTAAGTTCTGTATCCTTAAATAAACTTCCAACTATCTTATCCAGTTGTCAAGTTTCTCTGCATTGACTTCACCGTTAAACATGGGTAATTCAAATTTAACATCTAGCTTTAAAAATGGAATTTTTCCAGAAGATTTAAGCTTATGAGTTTGATTTATCAAGGTAAAGGATGACGATGTAGAGGAAGAGGATGACGATGGGGATGGTGGATCACCATTTCCTCCATGTCCTTTATTTGAATTATCGTCACCTTTTTTTCCTCCTGAAGAGCCCTCTCCTTCTTTCTGATGTTTAGACCCTTCTCCAACCAACCTATCATTCTTTTCCTGGTATAATGTTCTTACCATCTCAGTCATGTCCAAAAAAGCTTTTCTGAATACCCATTATTCTTCTTTTGGATCCATGTCTTCAAGAACTTATCCTTCCCTTTTAGACATACTTGAAGCTTCTTCTAAGGCTATTGAGGGTGAATTATAAGGTGAAGATAATGGCACCCTGGCCCTCCTTGGTTGAGGATTATCTTGTGCTCTAACCAATTGTCCTTTCCTTCTTTGAAGTTTAAGCCTAGTAAGCATTAAAACTTGCAAAACAATCAAATATGTCTTTGCACAAAACTAATACTCAAAACTTGAGCTCTGATACCAACTGATCTGAAAATGAGACTACTTGTATTTTCTATTCAAGGTATTCATTTCCATTAAATTACATGTTCAAACTGTTACTCATGTCTTGCAATTGAAATAAAGGGTTTTTTTGGTAAATTTCTGAGTCTTATGTGTGAAGGAGTATTATTTCATTTTATTGTTTAGCATATTAAATCTGAAAAACACAGCAAGATAAAATCACATAATATAAAAAAGTAGCTGATGAGGCAGTTCACCCCTCCTGGGTTACATCTGTCGGGTCCAAGGCCCCCAAATGGGCATGCCCTTGCTCTTATTAGATGCTCAAATTGGTTATACAGTGATAAGAAATCCTAAATAGGAAAAACAAGCAGTGGAAATGAGTTCAGAACATAGAAAACATTAAAGATTGGCTTTTGTTTCACCTCCAATGGTTAACCATAGCCCAATACAGCTCCAACACTCCCTAGGCCTTGATGGCTCTCCAAGCTTTTCTGCTGAAAAAGTACCTGAAGATCAGCTCTGTTGACTTTGCAACCTATACCATTGCCTCCGGAATGCTCAGAATACTCGGGGAAAAAAAAAAAACCGCTCAAAAAGGTTCTCTCTCATGAAAGTTATGACCCCTAGAAGTTTTGTCCAATATGGCCTAAAGAAACTCCACCAAATCCAGAAACTGGAGTTCACTGGCACTAAAGATAGCAAATTCTGCCTTTTTGTCTGCTCTTCTAAGCTTAACCGGCGGGCTAACTAACTGTTTGCGTAACTGCTGCGTGACCAGGATTCCCGGTGGCAGTTAGGGGATTGACGATTTACAATTAACGCTGACGGGTTGTTTGGAAACTGACGCATGTGCACAGGCTTTCGTGGGACTGCTGGCGGGTAAGACCACTAGTGGTCTATTCCCAAACCACAAACAGTTAACAAATAAACATAAACTGTGACTATAGTTTGTTAAGAAACAATCAGTAGTGGAGTTGGTAACGCGCTTGGTTAACCCGTAGGAGGTCACGGGTTCGATCCCCCAAGACCTCAACATAATTTTACAATGCCATTCCAGGGCCACGTGGCAGCCTCCAGGCTTGCCACGTGTCAACACATGATTGGTCCAACCAAACAAAATATTCCAACAAATATTCTAGAGAATATTCCAAGGAATATTCTTCAAAATATTCTTTTTAAAATTTTTCCAAAATTGAAAAATTTGCAGTTTACTAGGAATTTTTAAAATGCGATAACTCCTCCATATGGTGTTAGTTTTTCAAACTGTTCGTGGTGTTGGAATCAGGACGACGAGACTTATCCGTTCGTTCTGGTTTCAACCAATTCTGAGCAGTTCCAATTTTGAGCATTTTCTTCACATAGAACATGATCACTTGATCAACTTCTTGCTAGATTGCTTGTGTGGATGCTTTGTTGCATAGTGCCCAAATTCATCGTAGTGAAAACACTTTATCTTGCTTAAGTCCTTCTTCTTCTCATTGTTCTGGATGGACTCTGACCTGCTTTGGTCCTTCTTTCCCTTACCCTTCTTACCCTTTCCAACCAAGGAAAAATTCTCTTCCTCCTCATATTTGGATGTTAGTCCATCTCTAGTGTTCCTCCAGATTTCTTCTTGCACCAGATTAGAATAAAGTCTCTACCAATTTGGGAATTTGTTCCTTCCATTTATAGATTCCTAGTAGGTGTTCCAAGGTTTTGGAAGGCCTAGGAGAGCTAGGCTCACTAGTTTTGAAGAGGGAATATTTTCTCCAACTCCTCCAATCCCATCTCGACACTGAGTGATTATGGAGAGGTAATGTGGAATAGTTCCATGATTTTTATGCATGCAAATAGTTATGAGCTTGTCCCTTAGTGCTAATTTCCTGGCATCACTACCATTTTTGAATAGCTCAGTGAGTGTCTTCCACATAGAAAAGGGAGTCTCCTTTCCCTGTAAATTCGAGACTATGTGGTTTCTCACACCCTCTAGGATGATCCTGCTATATTTTGCAGTATCCTTCTTCCACTAGGCTAACTGTTGTGCATTCGATACTACCGGATTTGGAATGTTAGTTTTGGTGTACTCCAGCACACCATTATCATCGAGCATTACTTCCATCCTATCCTTCCAAGTTATGATATTTGAGGTCCCCTTAAGGGCATACTCCAATATTAATCCATTGAAAGACATTTTCCTGCATGGAATAAAATTGCTTCATTGAATCTACAAATATAAATCTTTGAAGGAGAGGCTGTATAGACTAGTTTATAGTGTGATTTCTACTCTGATACCATGTAAAATTAATAGGAATATTCTACTACTGATGTATTCAAACTAAAAACAAGAGATTACAAGTTTCCTCCACTGTTCTGCGGAATGGAAATCACAATTTAGAAACACATGCAATGACATGCAACCATTAAAACCACAAGAACACAATGATTTTACAATGGAACCCAACTGGGAAAAACTCCTTCATTGATTTTCATTAATCATATGTTGGCATTATGACTAAAGTGTTGTCCTTGATGGAAACCTACTCGATAAATATGTCAACATGATGGTAGCAGGATGATTATACAGGCTGGTACAGATGTGATAGAGAGAATGGACAAAAGAATGTCAATTCAAAGATAGAGGAATGATCAAGGTGAAGTTTAGGAAATTATACATAGATCCTATGAAGAAAGGTGATGTACATACACAGGTATGGTAAAGAGAAATCATGTACAGTTTCCACACCATGATATTATGAATACCAGGGGTTTTTACCATGGTATTGGCACATAGTAATGAATGCGTCACCTAATATTTGATCCCATCAAAGAATACCATCGAAATTACTAAAGGATTGGCCTAAGGTATTGGCTAAGGCTTATGATATATAAGGAGATGGAGATGGAGTGTTAGTGTGTGCAAGTTTTGTGTTATCTATGAATGATTTGATCTAAAAAAAGTGTACACCAAGGAGAAAGGAAAAGACATAGATCCGAAAAATATGAATAAGGGTTGCGAAGTATGTTTTTTGGTTGCAATGAAGGCATGATTTAGTGATTACAAATATGTATGCTAGTTGTCTTTAGAGAGGTTGCGTACGTATGTAGATCTTCGTCTAGGGAGTCACGTATACATTCTGCGAAAGTTCAAAATATGTACGCAGGTGTCAAAAATGAGAAGCGAGTACATACACGTATGTGTTTTGTGAAAGGCGCATATATGTGCTAGGGTTTTGGACTATGAACTGTTGATGATGTTTGATCAGTTCTATTATGTTTGTTGCTTATGTTGATGAAGTCTCTCTTATGATCATTTGTGTTTGAAAGTACTGGTTGGGTTGAACTGACTATGGTTTTCTTGAGGGAAGGTGCATACATACATAGGTATTATTCAAAACAATAACATATACCTTCTGACACATGATTTATCAGGATCTGCAATGACAAAATTTGATTCCTGTAGTTTGGCATACTGGTAAATGGTTGTGCACTGATATGATTTGTTTGGTCTAGTTACATTGGTTGATTCAAATTGAGTGATTGATTTGATGATTCAGTTGGTTCAATCATTGGATAGTTGATTTCTTAATGATTGGGAGTGGATCCAGTTTGAAATATTCTAAAAAATGATCCACAAAGAGCTGAGGATATCAGTATTCAAAAAGAGGGTTGTAGCTCCCTTCCAGTGGGAGATCGAAAATGACAGGACGTTATTAAAAAGAAGTTTCTTTTTAATAAAAGAAGAAGACAAAGATGACAACAACAATGGTTTTCTCCCACATCGGGTTTCCACCTAAAATCCTAGTGTTCATATGGTTTTTGTGTGTTGATGTTCTATCTACTTCTTAAATGCTCATAATTACTGATTAATTGATGAATACTGAAGTAATGATCCACTAATTAATGTTGAACATATGATGGAATTAATTATTAGATAAGATATATGGATATATGTGGTTTTCTTTAATAATATTCATGTACATACGCTAGTTTCCTTTATAACAATAGCGTATACAAATCAAAATAAGAAATTGAAATTTTGAAGTATGTAAAATACTGATTCACCGCTCCCCCCCCCCCAAGTATTTTTCCTAACAATTGGTATCATAGAAGTTCCTTCAGAAGAAGCTTGATCGCTTGAAGGGAGATTCATCAAGATGAGCAATAAAGAGGGAGTATCATCTATCCAACCACCACTATTTAATGGAACAAACTTGGTTTCCTAGAAAGTCATAATGATAGCATATCTATAGTCACTTGGAGCTGATGTTTTGGTAATTGTTGAAGGAGGCTATCAATATCCAGCCTCCATTCCCACAGATGAAGCAGGAAAGAAAAAAAATGAGACCAATGCAAAGGATGTCAACACTCTTTTGGGAAGCTTGGAAGAATCATAATTTGTGAAGGTCATGCAACTGAATACCACAAAGGCTATATGGGACAAGATCATCCAAAGTTATGAAGGTGACACCAAGGTAAAGAGCGCCAAACTTCAAACATTTATAATTCAATATGAAAATTTCAGAATGCATAATGATGAATGTATTGCAAGTTTATTTCTTAGGGTAGATGAGGTCATTAATTCAATGAGAAATATTGGTGATGAAGTAAAAGATTCGATGCTTGTTGATAAAATCCTAAGATCTCTAACCCCAAAATTCGATTCAAAAGTCTCTTCCATTCAAAAAATGCAGGATTTCAAGAATCATATGATTGAACAACTTCATGGGATCTTAATGACTTATAAAATGAGAAAATGGGGTCCATACGATATCATAGAAGCAACATTCAAAGCTACCTATAAAGGAAAACAAAAGGAGGAGACTAAGGAATCAATTTATGTATCAGATGAAGAAGAGGTGAACTTCGTAAAGAAACTCCAAGTAGGAATTGGCAGATTTAGAGGTAAGCTTCCTTTCAAATGCTTTTCTTGTGGAAGAGTTGGTCACTATGCTGCTAAATGTCCTTATAAATAAAACCATGAGAAAGGGAAGAATTTTGCAAAAGTAAATATTAGAGGAAGGTTTGAAAATAAGAAAAGTTTCTACACACATGAAGATAGTGATGGTCTTTCAAATGATGAAGATGTTGAATCTGATCAAGAATATCAATTACTTATGGAATTTGAAGATAAATGTGTTGATGAGTCTGATGATGTTTTTATGGATGCCCTAGAAGAAAAAGATAATCTCATTGAAGAAATAAATCAGCTTAAAATTCATTTGGAAGAAGCTAAATTAGCTAAAGAAGTCCTGAAGAAACAAATTCTAGAAAAGGAGAGGCACAATGAAAAGTTAGAACTAGAAATAGTGAATGTAGGAAAGGAACTTGAGAAAACAAAGGGTCTAAATCTTACATTTGCTAAAGTATCTAAGACCTTAGAAGAAATAATCAAAGTAAAACTCTCTCCTCTAATAAAGTCATGTCTTGGATACAATGGAGAATCATCAAAGACTATAAAATCTTATGAAACAGGTACAGGGAGCTATCTCAATGCAGTAAAGGGAAGCAACCATCAAAATTCGAGCTCTCAGCATAGGAATGAGGAATAAAAATCCTCTTAAGTAAACCAACCTTACCAAAATCAAAGGAGAAGATACTAAAAAAGGTACTATACTCCCAGGAACTTCTACTTCAATGGTCAATTCTTCACTTGTCATAATTTTGGTCATAAGGCTTCTCAGTGCGTTGCTTATAAAACTATCATGAAAAGAGAAGAAAGAAAACAAAAGAATGAGATTGGGTCAAAGAAATACTCTTACAATATTTTATAACCTATCTAAGATGAAACATGATGTTCTTTTTGAAATAACTTTGGGCATAAATAAAATAATTGTAGAAGAAAATTGAGACCATCACCTCAACATGAACAAAAGGTAATAACATCCAAGGTATGGAAAAATAAAACCATATAATCTGAAAATTGTGGTTTAGCTTTGTATGCAGGAGATCAAGAAAGTTTGTGGTACGTTGACAATAGATGTTCAAAGCATATGACAGGTGGCAAAGACAATTCTATGTCCTTTAATGAATTAAATAAAGAAAATAATGTAACCTTTGGAAATAATTCACCTACTGCTATCAAAGGGAAAGGAACTATTTTGCTAAAGAAGAAGGTTAATGCTAGAAATGTTTTGTTTGTTGATGGATTAAGACATAAATTGTTGAGTGTTAGTCAAATGTGTGACCAAGGGCATGAGGTTGTTTTCAGGTCAAAGAATTATGTGGTACGGAATCTCGATACATATAAGATCATAATAAAGGGGATAAGAACTCTAGGAAATGTCCATGTCTTGGAAGGTGACCAAGAGAATTGTTACTTAAGAAAATCAGAAGAAATATGGTTTTGGCACAAAATATTGGGACATATGAGCTTCACTCAATTACACAAGTCAAGCATAATGGGAGTATTTTTGACTTGCCTAACATCTCCCTACTAAAAAATAACATATGAAAAACATGTCAATTCGGTAAGCAAATGATCCAGATTTAAACAGGATCACAACAAATTATAGAGATAACCATAAACACAGAGATACAACGGAAATAATACTTCATTTAATTAATGTAAAATATTGAAATATGCTTACAAACAATGATGGATATAAACCAGCTAGGGCGATGGTAGCTTATCTTTGAGAAGAGATGTGGTGGCTACATGCCTCTGAACTCTCTTACAATGAGGCTCGGAGGCCTAATTATTGTTGAGAAACAATGGAAAACCCTAAACATCCAAAAACCTAACCCTAGAAGATGAAACACCAAATTGTGGGCCCCGTTTGGGTAAATTGGTACATCAACTTCCCGGGGTTGTAACTTTGGCATACGATCTCTGTTTGACACGCACAATATCTCGTTAGAAAGATTTATCCGAGAACTACAAATTTGAGAAGAGCAACATCGGTCCATCGATTGAAGTTGCTCCCAGTTTTCCCAAAAAACGTTGTTTAGGACCTCAAAACGGCTCCGGAAGTTCAGGACCCGAAAACTGCTAAAAATAGTAAACTGTGCTACAATTAAGGAAACTGAAAAGCTAAAACAAACAATGGTGGGGGTCGAAGTGGACTTGGTAGGTGGCCACCAATATCCACCTGGATCATTCCTCCCCCATTATGAAGCAATGGTCCCCATTGCGTTGAGTTCCTCCACGAGATGAGGAAACTTCTGCTGAACTTGGTCCTTGGTGAGCCACTTGCCCTGGTGAAGGAGTTGGCCTGCTTTGACAACTCGATACAGTTGGATATTCTGCTAGCGAGTGTGATTGATCTGTGTGTCCATCATCCAATCGGTTGCAGCTTGTTCCATGCAATTTGGATTTAATTCTGTGGGTGTGAGATGTTCTGCAATATCGAATGTGTCTAGTAATGGTGGAAAGTATGGCTGAAGGCGGTCCACATTGAACACTGTGTGCAGGCCAAGGAATGGGGGAATGCTGAGCTCAAATGCATTGTCTCCCACAGCCTTGGTAATGGTATAAGGACCATATCAGAGTGGCTTGAGTTTCCGATAGGCTCCGATAAGGCGTTCCTTTTGTAAATGCAACCAAACTTTGTCGCCCACCTGAAACTTGTGTGGCACCTGATATTGATCATGTTGCTTCTTGTACTTGGCATTTGATTTCTCCAGAATGTCATGGACTTGCTGGCGAATATGTTGGATGTGTTCAATGAAGCTGTTTTCCTTATCTGTTTCAGATTGGACATGATCTGAATCTGCGTGAGTAGCTGCAAATGACATGGCCACATCAGTGGGACATAGTGGCTGGAATCCCAAGCCCACTTGAAAAGGGTTGTGGCCAGTCGAGCTGTGGAGAGCTTGGTTGTAGCTGTGCTGAACATAGGGGAGTCTCTCGTCCCATGTGCATGGATGGTTTGAGTTGTACATGCGCAAAATGTGTACGATCATCCTGTTGACAACCTCTGTCTGGCCATCAGTTTGAGGATGGAAGGCTGTGGACTTAGTGAGTTTGGTGTCGAGCATTGAATCGAGACTCGACCAAAATGTACTAAGGAACCTGCTGTCCCAATCTGAGATTATAGACTGTGGGATCCCAAAGTGTACCCACACTCGTTCAAAGAAGAGTTTAGTAGTGGCTTCTGCTGTGATATTCTTCTTGCAGGTAGCCATAATGGCCATCTTCGAGAACTTGTCGACGACCACAAACACACAGTCGTTTCCATGCTTAATGGAAGGAAGGCCTGACATGTAATCCATGGAGATGGATTCCCAAGGTCGACTAGGGGTAGGAAGCGGAGTATAGAGGTCTTGCTTCTTGATGGTCGGTTTGGTAATGGTGTAGGCAGTGCATGATCTAATGTGCTTCCCGACATCCTGTCGAAGATTTGGCCAATAGAAATACTTATGCAATACTGCCACCATTTTCTCGCCCCCGAAATGTCCAACAGCTTGATTGTAGTGTGCTTCCCAAATCATCTTGGCACGCTTGCTTGAAGGAACACAAAGGTGACACAGGCGGCATAACAGGGCATCCTGGAGGTGAAAATCTGGAACATGCTGACCCTCCAAGAGTGTCTGGTATGTGTGGCCGAATTCTGGGTCGCTTTTGTAGAGAAGTGGCCAATCAGAAGTCTCGTGCCCACAAGAGTTGAGCACAGTGGTTAACGCCATGATCGGTGGTCAACTGAGGCAATCTGCAACATTATTGGTGCTACCTTTCCTATACTTGATATTCAAATGGAACTGTTGCAGGCATGTGGACCACTTCTGATGGCGATCATTCTGTAATTTCCCTTGGGTCTGTATGAATTGCACGGGTCGGTGGTCTATGTGGATGATCATTTCCTTCCCCAAAATGTAATGCTTCCATTGTCGGCAGGCCTACATAATGGAATACATCTCTTTGTCATAAGTGGGATACTTCCAGACTGTGTCTGATAGTGTCTCACTGTGATATTCCACTGGATGCCCGTGTTGAGTAAGGACTACCCCAATAGCATAGTAAGAGGCATCTGTCTCGACCTCAAATGGTTGTTGCAAGTTTGGTCATGCGAGCACTGGTGCTGTGCAGAGGCGATCTTTCAACTCTTTGAATGCCTTTTGTTGAGATCATACCAAAATAATTTTGCTTTCGCTCCTCCCTTGGTGACTTGACTCAAGAGCCAAGTGATATGAGAAAATCCCAACACAAACTTGCAGTAGAAGTTGGCAAGACCTAGAAAGCTGCGGAGCTCTGTCAGAGTGGTTGGAGATGGCCAATCTCAAATGACTTGGATCTTGGCTGGATTCACATGCACCCCTTGTTCATCAATAATGTATCCCAACTACTGAACTTGGATCATGCCAAAAGTGCATTTCTCCAAATTGGCACATAACTTGTGTTGCCTCAGTGTTTGGAGAACCTGTCGGATGTGGTGGAGGTGCTCCTCCCAACTCTGGCTGGAGATCAGGATGTCATCCAAGTATACCACTACAAATGAATTGGTGAATGGTCGCAAGATGTCATCCATTAGCCTCATGAAGGTTGCAGGAGCATTCGTCAATCCGAAAGGCATAACCAACCATTCGAAAAGGCCCTCCTTGGCTTTGAAGGCAGTCTTCCACACATCGGAGGGTTCGATTAGTACCTGGTGATATCCTGACTTCAAATCGATTTTGCTGAAATATTTTTCCCCCTTCAGTTGGTCCAAGAGGTCATCAATCCATGGGATCGTGTACCTATTACGGAAAGTGATCTTGTTCAACACCTGATAGTCAATACAGAGTCTCCAAGTCCCATCCTTCTTCTGTACCAACACGATCGGGCTCCCACAGGGCGATGAACTCAGACGGATGTGACCTTTCTGCAGCAGCTCCTAAATCTGCCTCTTGATTTCATCAATCTCCAGAACGAAGCACCGAGTCCATTGGGCAACGGCACACCTGGGGTTAGATCGATGGAGTGCTTGACTTGACAGTGCAGAGGAAACCCTGTGAGGGAGGTGAAGATGTCCTCGTACTCCTCCACGACCTTGTCCATCTATAGTTGTCGTGCAGAGGGGACCTGTCTAGAGGTCGTGGCCACCATCTTCTTCTTTCCTTGAGGGCGTACCATCAGGAAAACAAATTTCCCGGTTTTGGAAACAAGCTTACTGCATTGTTTTGCAGTAATCAAAGAGATGGCGGTAGGCGGTGCTACCTCCGGTATCCTATAATACTTATTTCCCAAAGTAACAATAACAACAAGGGGCCTTGATTCATATACAACATGTCACTTCCACAAGTATGGTTGTCCTAATAATACATCACAAACTTCAAGGGGAGCAATGTCACAAAATACCTCATCCGTGAAGGGCTTGATGTTGTATGGAAGGCGACATTGCTGGCTCACGCGAAGATCCCGTCCTTGGTGAAGCCACTCGATGGTGTACGGTTGTGGATGTGCTATGGTTAGTAAGCCCAGCCACTTCACGATCTCTACCGAAATGAGGTTCTTTTGGCTCCCGCTGTCAACAATGAATTTTAGTAGAGAGCCCTTTACCCACATCTAGGAGTGGAAGAGATGATCCTCCTCCTCTGGATCTTCGAGTTCTTCCTTCTAGATCTTCATGGTGGCAATAGTGGCGTTGGGCTCCGCATCGATAATCTGATTCCCTTTGTCATTCCCCTTGTCGGGTTCTAACTCAGAGTCAGAACTTGCATCTGATTCTAAAACCTTTAGCTCGGCCACCAGTGACTGCTTGGCTCGACACTCACTTGTGTTGTGAGTGGAGCTCTTATGGAACTCACACCACTTTCTTGTGTCCTTTTTCGACTTCATGGCGTTGTTCTTTGCTTGCAGCTTTGGCGGGTTGTCTTGGGCCGCCTCGCCTTGGCTTTGTCCTTTGTTCTGCGGTTTGGGGGCACCTTTCCCTTGCTTCGAATTCACAGATCCAAAGTCTCACTTCTTCTGTTTAAACTTTTGCTTGACCTTAACGGCATATCGGTATGCCGTGCCGAGCGAGGGGATGTTCAAGAATTCTATTTCTTCCTGGATGTACTTGTGCAGGTAGCCACGGTATTTGAGTACCAAATGCTACTCTGAATCCTTGATACCCAACTTTGTGCGAATGGTATGGAAAATATTAGTAAACTCCGACACGTCTTGGTCCCTTCCCTGCTGCAGCATGGTCCACTTTATGTATTGATTGTCATAGCTTCCGACAAGGTAGTACTGCTCCTTGATGGCATTTCGGAATGAATCCTAAGTGGTTGCGGCTGAAAATAGTGAGATTGTACTTTCATCCTTCTGCTCGCAGTAGGTTTCCCACCAGTCCTTAACGTGGGGGGCTGCTTTGAGAAGGGCGAAAATAATCTTTTCCTGACTGGAAAAATCATGAACAGAAAAATAACCCTCTAGAAGATTTAACCATTTATCGATGGCATCTGTGTCTATCTCACCTCGAATATGGGGATTTCAAAATTAACTTGTACCTTAAACGGTGTAGCGTTTCTAGAGTAGCTATTGGAATTTGATGCGTCACCCCTAGGTAGCCGCTGAAGGATCTGGGCAAAGCTATCCATCATCTGATTCCTTTGTTGCTCGAGGGCTTCTTCGAGCAAGATTTTGATAGGATCTCCTGCCCCCTTGTCTTTCTTTTCATCCGCCATGGGAGGCCGTTGGGATTTGTGAGGCTGGCCTTGCAAAGGTTTGACCAGTTCAAGCCCTAACTCCTTATATCCCGACCTCGTTGGGGATATGCAAAGAAAAACAGAGAAAAAGCAGACTGCTCTGATACCACTGATCTAGATTTAAACAGGAACGCAACAAGTTACAGAGATAACCATAAACACAGAGATGCAGCGGAAATAATATTTCATTTCATTAATGTAAAATACTGAAATATGCTTATAAATAACAATGGAAATAAACTAGCTAGGGCGATGGTAGCTTATCTTTGAGAAGAGATGTGGCAACTACATGCCTCTGAACTCTCTTACAATGAGGCTCGAAGGCCTATTTATTTTTGAGAAACAATGGAAAACCCTAAACATCAAAAAACCTAACCCTAGAAGATGAAACACCAAACTGTGGGCCCCATTTGAGTAAATTGGTACATCAACTTCCTAGGGTTGTAACTTTGGCATATGATCTCTGTTTGACACGCACAGTACCTCGTTAGAAAGATATATATGAGAACTACAACTTTGGGAAGAGAAACATCGGTCCATGGACCCATGTTGCTCCCAGTTTTCCTAAAAAACATCATTTAGGTCCTCAAAATAGCTCCAGAAGTTCAGGACCCGAAAAATTGCTAAAAATAGTAAATTGTGCTATAATTAAGGAAACTAAAAAGCTGAAACAAACAATGGTGGGGGTCCAAGTGGACTTGGAAGGTGGCCACCAATATCCACCTGGATCAACAAAGCAGGGTTCAATTTAATGCTAAAGAAGGTACTTCAACTAAGCCTATTGAACTTATTCATACTGATTTTTGTGGTTCGATGAGAAAGAAATCTCCTCGGGGTGAAAAATACTTCATATTATTCATTGATGATTTTAAAAAGAATGTGTTGGATTCGTTTATTGAAACATAAAGATGAAGCATTTGATAAATTTAAAGTTTTCAAAGCTCTGGTAGAAAATGAGTTAGATTTGAAAATCAAATGTCTTATATCCGATAGAAGAGGAGAGTTTATATCAGATGAGTTTTTTTACTTTTGTGAACAACATGACATCAAAAGGAAGTTTTCTATAGCTAAAGCTCCTCAACAAAATGGAGTGGAAAAAAGAATGCACACAACAATCCAACAAATGGCACGTGCCATGCTTGATGAGTCTGGAATGCCTCATACCTTTTGCAGGGAAGAAACACATAAAACCGTGAATATCCTTAACAAAGCTCATATTCGAGTAAATAGTGATAAAACTCCTTATGAGATATGGTTTGGTAGGCCTCGAACTATCAAGCATTTTATAATTTTTGGAAGCAAATGTTACATAAAGAAAAATGATGATAAGCTTGGAAAGTTTGAATCTAGAGTTGATGAAGGAATCCTCCTTGGATACTCTTCTAGAAGTAAGGGATATAAATGCTACAATAAAAGGTTTCAAAATATTGTTGAATGTATTGATGTTGTGATTGATGAAGCATCCACAGGTACCAAAAAGGAAGCTCTAGCAAATGATGAACCTGTTCCTACTACAAGTTAGAAGGATGCAGAAAAAGGTAATAGAGAAGCATCAGAAGAAAGAAATGAAGATAGAAATACATCAGAAAAGAAACCTTTAAGGTATGTTCAGAAAAATCATCTAGAATCTCAAATTCTAGGTGAAAAGGAAGAAGGAGTACAAAGTAGAAGAAATCTTTTTGGAACTTCTAGCTACCTAGCCTTACTATCCACAATTGAACCTCAAAATGTGAATCAAGTGAGAAAAATGAATGTTGGGTTAAGGAAATAAATGAAGAACTTGATCAAATATAAAAGAATCATACATGGGAATGAGTACCAAGACCTCATGATAAAAAATTTGTTGGAAAAAAATGGGTATTCAAAAACAAACTGAATGAAAATGGAGAAGTAATTAGAAACAAAGAAGGACTTGTATGCAAAGGCTATGATCAATAGGAGGAATAAACATAGTTATTGATCAAATGAGAAAGTGAACTGGTACCCGTTTTTTTGAGGTAGCAAAAAACCACCTGATTTTGAAAAGTGGTGATGCCAGAATAAACTTTTTTTTTGAGCATATTTTTGGCACTTTAAATTTTCTTATGTATCAAGTATGAACATTTTTTTTTCGATGTTAGTGATTTTCATGCTGATTTTGAAAAGTTCTGATGCAACATCAACCCCTTTTTTCAGAGGGTTGATTTTTGACACTCTAAATTTTCTAATGTCTTCTTCTACTCGTAAGATTTTTTTAAAGTGTAATTTTTGTGTTTTCATTTTTCTTTTCAATTTTGTTTGTAATGAAATCTTCATTTTTTCGCATAGTTAAAAAAATAAAAAAATGGTCAATATTTTAAAGTTACTATTTTCTATATGTTTATGTAGTGTTAATTAATATTTCAATGGACATAAAATAATTGTCACTAAAACACAATAATTTTAAACATTTGACAAAAAAAAAAAAAATTCTATATAAATATAATGAAAAAAATACACATTTTCAGAATTTTTGTCAAAAATGACATGTCAAATAAATGATTTTTATGGGAAAATCCTAACAAAAAACTTTAAAAAATAACATTTTTAATGAATTTTATGTTAAAAAATAATAGTAATCACAGGGTTTTTACAAAAACAAAAATGATTCACATAAAAATTAAAGTGAAAATCAGATAATACAAATATTGAACATATAACAACAATAATCAAATGTTCATTCTTCTCATAAAATCTCAAAGTCAAAACATTACAAGTAAAACTAATGAAGATCTCTCAAAATTGAGTTTGATTTGCAATCATAACTTAAATGTCATCAACAATATCATATAATCCATGTTCATCGTCTTCTGCAACTTCATTATTTTCTTCTTCCACAATATTTCTTGCTTGAGTTTCCTCATTTTCCTCGTCTACTGGATCTTTCATGTCTGCAAATCTCCCAAAGTGTCCTTTTCCAATCATTCCATATAGTGGTGGTTGAGGTTCCTTTGCCTTTTTTTCCACACGTGATTCATTAAAATCTCCTTTCCTCAAACCAACTTCTTGCATTTCATCTGGAAGAAATTGAAGAGCATTAATTCTTTGTTGAATAAAATTGCATTGTAGAGGGTCTCTTTCAATCGCAATGCAATTTCTTCCTTTTTGTAGGCAACATGCTAGTGTTGTACCTAATCATCAAGCACAAAAACAATAAGTAAATTAGTATAAACACATAAAAACAAAAAAACAAAATATTAAAATTCAATTTTATATAATAAAACTTACCTGAACCTGAAAATAAATCCAAAACCCAATCTCCTTCATTTGAACATAAATCTATAAGATAGTTAATCAATGTTTGTGGTTTTTGATAAATGTTAACTATCTCTCCTTTTGCATCTTTATCCTCATATGTTAACTTTTTTACGACAACATCATGAACCAATACTTGGCTATGACTCTTTCCATCTACTTGGTTCAGAAGAATGGACTTATAGTTATCATCTTTTTCCCAACATTCAACATGGATGAACTCACAATCACTTGTAATTAGCTGATCTTTAGAAGAAATAAGATTTGACTTTTGCCTGTAACACGACATAGTAAAAGTTCAATCCACTTGTACATACAAAAAAATTACATTAATCAAACATACAATTTCAATGTCTTACCATGTATGCTGAATCCTTGAGTTTGATTTTCCCTTGAAGCTTGTTAATAACATTGCAAATTGTGTGCCTGAATGAAATGTCACAAATCTCCAAAGTGGTGATGTTGTGACTTCTTGAAAGCCCGTAACCACTTTATTAAAAGCTTGATAAGTGTAAGGCTCACTATCATATTCAATGTTTGGGAAATTGAAACCATGAGGAATGTGTGCAATAACCAGGGCATATTCCCTTTTAGGTATGAGTTTTGCAATGTGTTCACAGTCACCTTTTATTATTTGATATTGGATAGTCACCAACCCATTCCAAATGAAATGAGTAGGATCAAGTTCAATATTCCTAAGATGCTGTTTTCTCAGCCTTTCCAACTTAATTTTTTCAATGAAACTTTTGAAAGTATCTGGTACTCCATTCACATCCTTTTTCTACATCTTTAATGAAATAAATAAATACAAGTATAAGTAATATAATAAAATTAAAAATTGTATGAATACAATGAATGTAAAAATCAACATACCTTTTTGAATGCAAGATAGAAATATTTAAGTTTTGCTGTAGAACTTGATTCTGGGTAGTTGAGTACAACACCATTTCCACTCTCTTCATTCAACATTTTAACCATATGTTCTTGTATTTTCATATAAATCTTATGAATGAATAAATAAAGTAAAAATTGTTAATATAATGATATGTATAACAAATAATACCAATGACAATATGTTATATTTAAAAGAAAATTATAATCCAAGGAAAAGTAAAAGTAATTCAACAAACTTACTTTTGAAATTTTGAGCACATTTCCTCCAATGAAAATTCACCTGACTTGACACGACATAATATTGATTTAACTAGTTTTTCATCTTTCACACCTTGCATTGTTCTCCAAGGTGTGATAGTCATATCATTTGGAAGTTGCTTCATTTTAGGACCTGTCTTACTGTTGGTACATATTATGGGTTTAGACCTTTTAACCTTCTGATTTTTTATGCCAATATTCTCCCACAATTCGAAAATGTCATCAATCAATTCCCATATCTCCCCTATTCTAAATTCCAACTAGAAAATGTTATCTATGCCTCTGAATAGTTCTGAATTTACTTTGCCACCTTTTGATTAGATTCTATCCTCAATTTGATAACCCGTTTCCATACAACATCCCTTCCGAAAGCTTAAACTGACATTAAGCTTATCCCCATCACATTTTTCTAAAACTTCATTATGAATAAATCTAACCCTTTGAACGAAAGTCATAGAGCTTCTATACTCATTATCTGCATTATGATCCCATGCCAATAACTTTGCCTCTATTTCTGTTAAACCAACATAAATGATGCATTCCACTGTTTCAAAAAGATAGTTTCCAGGATATTCCTCGATCAGTTGTCTTTTGGTCTCTACTGAATGGTTCCCTCCAATTACATAATATCTGTAGTCAAAACATCGTGTCCTATCAAAGACCTCCTTATTGGGAACTTGATTTGGATCAACAAGAATCACATAAGGCACCACATGTGCATATGGATTGTACCTAAACAATGTTTTCAAATTATGGACATATAGGTGATGTGCCTTTCTAATTTGATATTGAGATTGTCCTTCATTTGACCTATAGAATCGGGTGACATTAAGCTCAAATATTTTGCAACCATTAATTAATTTATTCTTCCTCATGTGATTCCGAATGACATTTTGTTTTGTTTTCATAATGCCATCCTCTAAATCAACACTTGGTGTTATGATTTCTTTGCTACCTTTAGAACTTTCACTTTGTTCTTGACTGTTTCTTATGATTTTAACAGATTCGCCAATTTTTGATTTCTTATTCTTCATAGTTAACATTTCTTCTTCTACAGAAATAATCTCCTCATCATCAAGTGGAAGAGCGACATCCATGGGCATTTTTCTTTTCGGTGTTTTATCTCTTTTCTCCTTTTCAACAACAGTTCTAACTGTTAGCTCTGCTATGTTCTTCAGTACTTGATGGATCAAAATAGGTGTTGAGCAATGCTGGTTTGGTTGTGCAAGGCTGGTAGCATTTTTTGATGCTTTATCCTTCATTTTCCTTTTTCTCCTTATAACTCCCACACCTCCGTTTCCACCTCCTCTTCCATTCTCCTATTTCTCCCCTAACCATTATTTTCATGTCTTTCTATAGTCTTTTGTAAACCCCACCTAAACCTATTTTTCGGGCTCTCGAGAAATTTTGTGTTTTAATACTTTAAACCCCGCATTGACCTATTCTCATTTTTAAACCCGGCGCTAAAGCCCTAACATTTTATAAATGTGCATATGATTAAAAATTATATAGCCTGGGCCCGCCCCTTGCCTGTCATGTCATCCAAAGCACATGCTCTAATTCTGGCCATCTGATCATCCCTCTATATCATCTGACGATGTACGCAGCCCCGCTTCCACAAATCGTGCGTCCGTTAGTCAGTGGGGAAGGCGGGGAGGAAGGCGGTTTCCCCGCCATCTCGTCAGCCACGCATCGTCATATAACCGGATCGTGCTCATGTGTACGTAAACCACCCTTGGCCATAAAGCGGTGCGGGGAAACCGCTTACCTCCCTTCTGGTACGGTCCCCCGCCCGCTAACTTGTGAGCATCTTCCTCGTGCGATAGCCGTCCGATCGTCCATCATATGATCTGATGGTCCGCGTTCGCCTGTCTGCGCTATCTCCCGATAGCCTCTCTGATCAAATCTCCGCCGTCGATTTTTATGATCCGACGGCTCACAGCCCTCTTCCGCCTTGCCTCCCAGTAGCTCCTCCCGCGCGATCTTCTCTGTTGTTTTCATTCATCTGATGGCCCATGTTCATTCCCCTGTCTGCGCTATTTCCTGATAGCTACCTAGACCCAGTCTGCATCGTTCATTTTCATGATCTGACGACTGTTATTACCTCTTTGTCTTCCATTGCAACCCGACAGTTTTCAATGCAATTTTTGTGTTTTGAGCAGTCTTGCGCGCCCGAAGGAGAAACGAACCCATGTTCAATACACTGTGAAGTTAATATTTCAACTGCCACATTCAAAGACAACATGGTCAAGGACAAGAAGGATGGCTTCGAGCAGGCCAAGATATAAATCAGTCATGGAGCCTTGTACACATTACATTCCATATGCTCAGAAAGGACATCAAAGTACAGAAGCAACCATTTGTTCATTAAAAATCAATCAAACTGTTATCAGAGACCCATATCTAACTGTAAAGGTGGTTGGTAGTCCATTATGACCCCTCCACGCTTAGCAGCAGAGCAATTTTTGTAAACAGATTCTATATATACTGAAAAACAAGATGTAATGAGGTTGATAAATGTTATTCTTTTGTAAGCTTCAACTTCTGGAGACTGTAACTTCTGTGTCACTTGCAGCGTCTGGTCTTCATTTTCAGCTAATGCAAGCTTCTTTTGCTGTTAATTGCTCACTGTCCACTTCTCCTTCTTGTTCCAGGCTATGACTGTTTTACATTTATTCATGTGCTGTTAATGTTTAGGATTAGAGGGGCTGTCATCCCACCTCTGTGTTAGGATTTAGCATGTATCATTAAATTTGTTTGCAGGTTTTTGTTGTCTTAATACTAGAGAGCTATCATCCTGTCTGTGTATTAGGAAACAGATTTACAGACATTTTAACTGGTTGCAGCGGCCATCACAGGGTCTTGTGCATTTGCTGGTGTGGTCAGTCTTCTCCATCATCACATTTTCTTCAAAACTGTGAGTAATTGGTGGTCTAAAGCCTTGTAGTCTGGGGCTGTTCACCCATGTCTGGGGTCAATCACAGTAGAAGTGGTTATATGGCTTGAATATGCAGCATTTCTTTCATTCATCCACCATTTATCCAACATTTTGTTGAGTTTGTAATGTTCTTGAGCATCTCTGATATACAACCTAGGAGAGTTTCTTGGGGTGATAACATTAATTGGCGCCGTTGTCGAGGACAGGAGAATTGAAGCTTAGCTTCCCTGGGAGAACGACACAGCTTCAAGATTTGATGATAGATAAGGTTTGAACACAGTTTCTGGTTGTAATCATCTATCTAGCGACTCTATTGGTGGAAGACCAACATTTGGCAACTCCACATTGAAGTTCTGGCTCAGTTTGTGAGACACACTTGAAGAAATCCTCAGAAATTACCAGCTGAACCAGTGCCTGAACCTGACAGGATTGTTAAATCAAAGAAATCTTCACAGAAAGGGGCATTAGGGTCAGGTAAGCCTACGAAATCTAATTCATCTCTGAAAGATAAAGTTATTGCTGAAGATTTATAGTTTGAAGACTTAGAGCACATCATTGTTAATAAAGAAATTCCTTCAGAGATTAGTTTAGCCCCTTGTGCAGTCAGTTCCCCTTGGAATCTCATTCCAAAGAAAGCTTCCCATTCAGTCCAAAACATCTCTTTATCTCTGCCATCCATCACATTACTCCCTACCATTCAATCTGCTAGTATTCTTCCAAATATTCCAATCATGGCAGGACAGCAAGCACCTACGAGGATAGAAAGAATTGTAGCTGCCAAATATGGACCTCTAGTCTTTCCTGTTCCTCTAAATCCTATGCCTATGGGAGAATATCAGAAATACATGCCTAAATTCACTGGAACAGAGGGAGTAACAACAGAAGAACACGTTGAAGATTTTTACAGTTATGCTGATAATTTAAATATAAGTGAAAATGATGTGTGGATGAGAGTTTTTGTTCAGAGCCTTGATGGAGAGGCTAGGAAGTGGTTTAGAGAATTACCCCTGAGATCTATAACAGATATTGAAGCATTAGATGATGCATTTTTGAAGCAATGGGGAGATAAAAAAGATTTGCTGTACTACCATACTAAGTTTGGCAACCTGAAGAGGGAAAATGCGGAATCAATACCTGATTTGTAAAAAGTTCAATCGTATGTACAGTAAGATACCAGTTGAGGTAAAGCCTACCCCCACCTCTGCCAAACTCACTTATGCAAATGATTTTGACTCTAATTTCTGCTTGTTATTGAGAGAAAGGAGGTGTGCTACTCTAGCAGACATGCAGGATACAGCACTAGAAGTAGAATCTAATATTATGGTTGCAGAAAAGCTTAAAAGTCAAGCTGACAGAAGGAGGCAGAACGGTCAAGCTTCTATTTCTTCTGCATCATCTTCAGAGCCTAAATTGGACAAAATGACAAAGATGATCGGGTCATTGGCTACTGAAATTTCTAAGTTAAAGGTTGAGCAGAATTCAGGGAAAACAAGGCAGCAAAACACATTTGCTGCTAGAAATCCAAATCCTTTCGCAAGAGCAAATGAGCAGTTACAAATAATGCAAAGGGGTGAAGTATCAAAAGAACATCAGAAAGTTAAAGCTCCTTTCCAAAATGTAGTCATGGAGGAAGAACAATTTGAAGAAGATGAGGATGAAATTCACTGCATGGAAGATAAAGGCAGCGCTGCATTTTTGACATTGGCTGAGTATGAACAATCATTGCTGCGTGAACAAGACAGCCAAGAATGGAACAGAGGAGCTGTTATACAAACTGGTGACCAGTAGAGATATAATCTGAGATCTAATGCAAAAAATCTCAAGGAGAATCCTGCCCAAAGAGCTGCTGTACAAACAGAACCACAAAATATCAAGCAAAGAAGACCCACAACTGATCCAGTCATCCTCAAAGCTCTAGTTCAAGAGGTAAAATGTTCTGATAAATCATCTTCTTCTTTCAGCTTTGAATCAGAAGTTAAATTGAAAATATATGTGCCTCTGGTTGAGTTGGTGAAGAGTGAGCTATTTAGAAAGCCTATCCTTAAGGCCCTTGAGCTAGAAACCAGACAAACCTCCAATGACTCTGTCAATTTGCAAGATGACAAGCCTGCCATTGTGCTCAGCCCTATGATTGAATTTGCTGATAATAATTCTCCATCTTTTTATGTCTCCTTGACCATTCATGATAAAATCCTCCACAACTGCCTGCTAGACACAGGGGCCAGCCACAATTTAATGCCTAAAGCTGTAATGGAAGAGTTAGGCCTTGATATCACTAGACCCTATCACGATTTATTTTCTTTTGATTCAAGGAAGGTGAAATGTCTTTGATTGATTAAAGATCTGGCTATTACCTTAACTCAGCTACCCATGAAGAGTATGATGATGGATATTGTGGTAGCAGATGTCCGTCCTAAGTTTGGAATGCTGCTGTCCAGAGGATGGATTAAGAGACTAGGTGGGACATTACAAAATGATCTATCTTATGCCACTGTCCCAGTTTTTGGAGGAGAGAGTAGGAGGTTATATAGAGAAGCACAGTTGGAATATATCATCAGTGATGAGAAGAATCCTACAAATCATCCAATATATGCAGTGGACACTGATTTTGGAGCATGTATTCTCCAAATAGAAGAATCTCAGAAGGCTTCATTGCAGATTAGGAAACCAATAGTTCAGGCCGAGGAAAAGCAAGGAAGTCAGGTTTGGAATTTTTTTTTGATGGAGCATGTTCCAAGGAGATTGCAGGAGCAGGGGTGGTGCTAGTATCTCCAGAACAAGAAAGCATTCAACTGTCTTTTAAGCTGGTTTTTCAAGTCACAAACAATATAGCAGAGTATGAGGCTTTGTTGTTGGGCCTTAATGCAGCAAAAGACAGAGGAATCAAGAATCTGAAGGTGTTTGGAGATGCTGATTTAATCATTCAGCAAGTAAATAAAACATTTCAAACAAAGCACCCAAGGCTAAAAGCATATAGAGATGAGGTATGGAGAATCAGAGATTCTTTTGATTTTTTCTGTATTTCATACATTCCTAGAGCCCAAAATCAGCCTGCTGATTTTCTTTCTATATCTGCTAGTCTATTTATACCTCCCATGCCTCCCAGATTAGTTTATGAAGTCCAAATGAAGTACAAACCTTCCTTGCCCGATAATGTCCACTATTGGAGAGTCTTTGAAGATGATGATGAATTAAATAAGTTCCTTCAAGTCATTGATGAGTTCTTTGAAATGAAAATTGACCAAGAGAATGAAGCCTTGTTTGAAAATTCCCAGTCCCAGCTTAGAAATAAGATTGGCAAAGATAGCATAGTCCAGCTTCCTAGTAATCATATTCCTAAGGGCCTAATTCCTCTTGAAAGACTGTTTGACCAGAATGATGTGCCTTATAAGGCTGCCCAGAAAGAAGACCAATCTACAGTCTGTAAGCATGATATAGGAAGTCCAGGTCAGCATAAATATATAAATTTGTCCACTCATTTGTCTGATGATCAAAGTGCTGAATACTGCAATTTAATGAGGCAATTTGCTGATGTGTTTGCCTGAGAGTATAATGACTTGAAAACTTATGATAATAATATAATTCAGCATAGAATCCCTTTGGAAAAAGACACTATTCCTTTCAAACAGAAGCTGAGACCAATAAATCCCATGCTTCTTCCTCTAATTGAAAAAGAAATTAAAAAATTGTTGGCTGCCAAGATCATTGTTCCTCTCAGGTATTCGAAATGGGTAGCCAATTTGGTGGTCGTGAGGAAGAAGAGTGGAGAAATCAGACTTTGTGTTGATTTCCGAAATTCAAACAAATGCTCCAAGCAAGACAACTATCCTCTACCAAAGATGGAGCACTTGTTGCAAAAGGTCTCAGGAGAAAAAGTAATGTCTTTCTTGGATGGATTTTCAGGCTTTAATCAGATTGTTGTACACCCAGATGATCAAGAAAACGCTGCATTTACCACTCCTTGGGGCACTTTTATGTATGCTAAAATGCCATTTGGATTGATGAATGCTAGAGCCACCTTTCAGAGAGCGATGGATATAGAATTTGTGGGAGAGAAAGACAAATTTGTGCTTATCTACCTTGATGATATAACAGCCTACTCCAGCAGCCATCAAAGTCATTTGCAACATTAGAAAAGAGTGTTTTTGAAGTGCAGGAGGTTTGGAATATCAGTCAATCCCAAAAAATCACAATTTGCTTTAAATGAAGGCAAGCTGTTAGGACATATTGTGTTTGTTGTAGGTGTTCAGATAGACCCAAAAAGAGTCAAAGCGATCCAAACTTTGTCTGTCCCTAGATCAAAGAAGGATATCCAATCCTTTCTGGGCAAAATTAATTTTGTAAGGAGGTTTATTCCAAATTTTGCAGAACTAGTGAAGCATGTTACCTCCATGTTGAAAAAAGGAGCAGAGGTAAGATGGACTGATACAACAAGACAATCATTTGAGTCTATTAAAAAGGCTATTATGGAAGCCCCCACATTAATAAGTCTAGATTATAGCAAGGAGTTCCATATATTTTCTTTTACCTCTGAAGACACCATTGCAGTTGTTTTATTGCAAGCAGATGAAGAAGGTTCAGAACATCCAGTAGCATTTTTCAACAAGAATTTGAGGGATGTTGAACTGAGGTATGATGTTATTGAAAAACAGGCATATGCTCTTATTAAATCTTTAAAGGCTTTCAGAGTTTATATCTTGCATTCAAAAATAATTGCATATGTGCCTTCTGCTGCAATAAAAGATGTCTTAACACAACCTGATGTTGATGGAAGAAGGGCTAAATGGATTGCAAAGATGATAGAATTTAACATAGAGCTGAAGCCCACTAAGCTGGTCAGAGGTCAGGGGCTTGCCAAGTTATTGGCTGAAGAAAATTGCAGGTCTTTAGATGTTGATTTCCTGTGCACAATTGCAGAAAATGGTCAGACAGATGAAGAAGAAAGAACAACTAAAACAGTGAGGAAGCAGTCAGTGGCCGAGAGTCTAGCTTCATGTAACTGGTATGCTGAAATAATTAATTTCTTGCTGAAGCTAGAGATTCCTTCAGGCTTAAGCACAAGTCAGGCCAGAACTTTAAAGCTTAGGGCAACAAAATATTGTATCAATGAAAATCTGCTCTACTGGAGGGATCCATCTAGGATATTTTTAAGGTGTCTGGACAAAGAACAGTCAAAAGAAGTGATGCAGCAGTTTCATAATAGCATTTGTGGAGGGCACCATTATTGGAAAACTACAACCCATAAAATTCTCAGAGCTGGGTACTATTGGCCCACTTTATTTTTTGATGTGTTTGCTTTTGTTAAATCTTGTGACAGGTGCCAAAGATTTGAAGGAAAACAACAGTTGAAATCCCTGCCCTTAAAACCAATACATACAAAGGGACCTTTTCAGCAGTGGGGACTGGATTTCATTGGAGAAATTAATCCACATTCCACTGGCCAGCACAGGTGGATATTAGTAGCTACTGATTATTTCACTAAGTGGATCGAAGCAGTCCCTACAAGGAAGACTGATCATAATGTGGTCATGAAGTTTTTGACAGAGAATATCTTCAGTAGATTTGGTTGTCCACATAAATTAATAACAGATAATGCAACGACTTTCAGGGAAAATGAGCTCGTGTAAATGTGTGATTCAATGGGCATTAAACTTGTTCATTCCACCTCATATTATCCACAGGGAAATGGTCTAGCAGAATCCTCTAATAAAAACCTAATCAGGATAATTAAAAAGCTGTTAGAGGACAATAAAAAGAATTGGGATTCAAAGCTCAAGTATGCACTTTGGACTAACAGAGTGACCATTAAAAAATCCACAGGCACCTCTCCTTTCAAGCTAGTATAGGGCACTGATGTTGTATTCCCTATTCAGCTAACTCTCCTTGTGGCAAAATTTCTTCAAAAAGAGCAGGATGAGGAAGAAGATATGGTAAAAAGGATCACTGATCTAGCAGAAATACATCAGATTTGAGAACACCTGGTTGAAAAGGCTACAACACATCAGAAAAGGATCAAGGAAGCTTTTGACAAAAAGGAAAAAACAGATAATTTTCAGGTTGGTGACTTGGTTTTGAAGTGGGATGCATTAAAGGAGAAGAAAGGCAATCATGGGAAATTTGATGCTTTCTGGACAGGGCCTTTCATCATTTCACAGATTCAAGGGAACAACACCTTCATACTGAAAAGTATGGGAGGAGAGACAATTTTTGATGGCCCAGTTAATGGGTAATTTTTAAAAGTTTATGTTGTTTAAGGTCCTTTGGCATTAAAGGTTGTAAATATTTTGTTTTTATCAGTTTTGTGCAGGCAAAGTAGACTCCATGCCCAATGGAATACTAGGAATTTTGATTAATTGGTTTTTAGCTGGAAAGGCATTGGTCTCCAGGTTCTTGAGACCTCACAGGGAGGATCTCATCCCCAGAAGGAGCCAGTGTTAGCTCTGCTATGTTCTTCAGTACTTGATGGATCAAAATAGGTGCTGAGCAGTGCTGGTTTGGTTGTGCAAGGCTGGCAATAGTTTTTGATGCTTTCTCCTTCATTTTCCCTTTTCTCCTTATAACTCCCACACCTCCGTTTCCACCTCCTCTTCCATTCTCCTATTTCTCCCCTAACCATTATTTTCATGTCTTTCTATAGTCTTTTGTAAACCCCACCTAAACCTATTTTTGGGCTCCCGAGAAATTTTGTGTTTTAATACTTTAAACCCCGCATTGACCTATTTTCATTTTTAAACCCGGCGCTAAAGCCCTAACCTTTTATAAACGCGCATATGATTAAAAATTATATAGCCCGGGCCCGCCCCTTGCCTGTCACATCATCCAAAGCACATGCTCTAATTCTGGCCGTCTGATCATCCCGCTATATCATCCGACGATGTACGCAGCCCCCGCTCCCACAAACCGCGCATCCGTTAGTCAGCGGGGAAGGCGGTTTCCCCGCCGTCCCGTCAGCCACGCGTCGTCATATAACCGGATCGCGCTCATGTGTACATAAACCACCCTTGGCCATAAAGCAGTGCGAGGAAACCGCTTACCTCCCTTCCGGTACGGTCCCCCGCCCGCTAACTTGTGAGCATCTTCCTCGTGTGATAGCTGTCCGATTGTCCATCATAGGATCTGACGGTCCGTGTTCGCCTGTCTGCGCTATCTCCCGATAGCCTCTTTGATCAAATCTCTGCCGTTGATTTTTATGATCCAATGGCTCACAGCCCTCTTCCGCCTTGCCTCCCGGTAGCTCCTCCCGTGCGATCTCCTCCGTTGTTTTTATTCATCCGACGGCCCATGTTCATTCCCTTGTCTGCGCTATTTCCCGATAGCTACCTAGATCCAATCTGCACCGTTCATTTTCGCGATCTGACGGTTGTTATTACCTCTGTGTCTTCCATCGCAGCCCGACAGTTTTCAATGCAATTTTTGTGTTTTGAGCAGTCCTGCGCGCCCGAAGGAGAAACGAACCCATGTTCAATACACTGCGCAGTTAATATTTCAGCTGCCACATTCAAAGACAACACGGTCAAGGACAAGAAGGACGGCTTCGAGCAGATCAAGATATAAATCAGTCATGGAGCCTTGTACACATTACATTCCATATGCTCAGAAAGGACATCAAAGTATAGAAGCAGCCATTTGTTCATTAAAAATCAATCAAACTGTTATCAGAGACCCATATCTAACTGTAAATGCGGTTGGTGGTCCATTATGACCCCTCCACGCTTAGCAGCAGAGCAATTTTTGTAAACAGATTCTATATATACTGAAAAACAAGATGTAATGAGGTTGATGAATGTTATTTTGTTGTAAGCTTCAACTTCTGGAGACTGTAACTACTGTGTCACCTGCAGCGTCTGGTCTTCATTTTCAGCTAATGCAAGCTTCTTTTGTTGTTAATTGCTCACTTTCCACTTCTCCTTCTTGTTCCAGGCTGTGACTGTTTTACATTTATTCATGTGCTGTTAATGTTTAGCATTAGAGGGGTTGTCATCCCACCTCTGTGTTAGGATTTAGCATGTATCATTGAATTTGTTTGCAGGTTTTTGTTGTCTTAATACCAGAGAGCTGTCATCCTGTCTGTGTATTAGGAAATAGATTTACAGACCTTTTAACTGGTTGTAGCCGGCCATCACAGGGTCCTGTGCATCTGCTGGTGTGGTCAGTCTTCTCCATCATCACATTTTCTTCAAAACTGTGAGTAATTGGTGGTCTAAAGCCTTGTAGTCTGGGGGTGTTCACCCATGTCTGGGGTCAATCACAGTAGAAGTGGTTATCTGGCTTGAATATGCAGCATTTCTTTCATTCATCCACCATTTATCCAACATTTTGTTGAGTTTGTAATGTTCCCGAGCATCTCTGATATACAACCTAGGAGAGTTTCTTGGGGTGATAACACTAACCTCCTCCTCACTAATGGACACATATTTTTGAGCTTCAGCTTGAGTTACAACTGCCACATCTTCAAGAGAAACATGTTTACCTCTATTAGATTGACCCACCGTTTGGATTCTTTGTTGATCTCCTGCATGTACCATTGCAGTGTTATGGATTGTTGATCTTTGCCTCATTCTCTTTTCTTGTTCTGACTCTATACGGAAATTTTTGATGACATGCATAATATTTGGTTCCATATAATAAATATGCTCCAACATCATTGAAAGGCTCTCAATAAAATCCTATCAAAGAAAATAAAATATGTAAATGATCAATCATTTATAAAAAATTTAATGATCATTATAATAATACATTACACATAAATATAAATAAGCATACTTACAATGTTATTTGAAATGTTGGATGATATTTCTTCACACAATGGTGTAGATTCTTGATCCGTGTCATACTTGTACTTTGTGAGACGATATCTAACCTTTTCATGTGACTTGAGCAATTTTGCAAGAACATAAGCAGTGTTTGAATTCGACACCAAACATATGGCTCATACTCTTCCTATCACCTCATACGGTTCACCCAAATAAATCATACCACAGTATAGATAGAGATGTGTACTATCATCAGATTCAACATCTTCAACATGCCATGTAAAATCTGTTTTATTTATTTCTCGTGAATTCATCCATTTAGAAACAATCTTTGGTGCACTTGATGGGCCAGTTGGTCGACTTTTACTTCTGGTATGTTCGACAGTCTTCAAAACGTGTCCACCTGCAACTTTAGATGATGGAATTGTTGCCTTTGTTCTAGACATATTCACAGAGACCTTCCTTGATGCCATCTTCCTGAAAAACAAATATATATATATATATCTATATATATCTATATATATATATATATATATATATATATATATACACGTAAATTAGTTAATAAAAAAACCATACATATTACTTAAAAATAAAAAAATAAAATAAAAAAATTGACATTATAATTGTTATTTACATATAAAAATAAGTTAAATCATATGTAATTTTTTGAAAATGTTATAAAATTTATATCTACAAATTTATAAAGAAATTATTATATCCAAAATTTATTTATATATTTTTGAAAAAAACAATTTTACATGATTTATATCTACATTTTTATAAAAATATAATTACATATTAAATATTAAATTTTAAATATTAAAATTAAAAAAAAAAAAAAAAAAAAAAAAAAAAAAAAAAAAAAAAAAAAAAACATATATATATTATATTAAATTTTCAATTATTAAATCAACAAATTATATATATGAAATTTTAAATTATTAAATTCAACATATATAAGATTTTAAATTATTAAAAATTAACAAATTATATATAAAAAAAATTAAAAAATTATTAGATATTCAATTTAAAAATAATAAAATCAACAATAATATATTAAAAAATTTATATATAATTTATTTTACTATATTTAAATTTAACAAAAAAATGTATTAATAAAATTATATTGAAAATAGTATATACAATTTTTTTTTTTATTATTTTAAAATTTCTTAATGAAATTATTTTAAAATTTTAATTTTAGTTTTAATTGTTTTTTAAACAAAAAATATTAATTATATTTTACACATATTATATTAATTAAAAAAATTAATTTTAATTTTTTTTTTAAAACGTAATATAGTAATTTAAAAAAAATAATTTTAATTTAAATTTTTGTTTTTTTTAAAACATAATATATAAATTTTAAAAACAAAAAACATTTTATAACATTTTATAATTGTTTTTTTTATAATTTTAATTTTTTATTATTTAAATTAAAAAAAAAATATTTAATTTTTTATTAATTAAATTTAAAAAAATGTAAAACTTTTTTGGCTTGGCACTTTAGCCGCTGGCTGGCCCTTTGGGCCCCCAACCAGCGGCCAAAAGGCCATGGGCCCAAATTGGAAAAAAAAATACAAACAAACAACACAAAAAACAACAACAACAACAAAACAACGTATCGAATATATATATATATATATATATATATATATATATATATATATATATATATATATATAATTTAAATTTATATTTAAATAAATTAATAAATTATAAATTATAATTTAAAATAAAAATAAAAAACAATTAAAAAAATAAATTTTATATTTTATATTAAAAAAAAATACAATTATAAATTTTTTATTATAATTTTGAATAAATGAAAAATTAAATAAAAAACAAAATTTAAAATTAAAATTACCATTTTAAATAAAAAACAAATTAAAATGAAAACCATTTTTTTATTTTTTATTTTATTTTTTATAAAATTATAATTATAATTAAAAAGAAATTAAAATAAAAACAAAACAAATAATTATAATATTTTAATTTTAATTTTAAATAAAAAAAATAAAAATAAAAATAAAACAAATAATTAAAAAATCAAAATTAAAATTTAAAGTTAAAAAAAAATAAAATAACAATAAAACAAATAATTATAAAAATAAAATTATAATTTTAAGTTAAAAAAAAAACAAATAAATGACAAAATTGTTTTTTATAATATTAAATAATAAACTAAAATAAATTTTAAACAAAAAAAATCAAAAATTTTATTTTTATAAATTATTTTTTAATAATTAAAAAAAACATATAACAGATAAATTTATATTAAAGTTTTTAAGTTTTTTTTTTTTTTAAACATATATATTTTAATTTAAAAAAAAATAAAAAATAACAAACGAAATAAGAATAATAAAAAATAAATTTAAGTATGGGGTTTACGCAGTGCATTATATTAGATATCATTTTGGGATTCAACTGCGTTAAGTAAGTCATTCACGTATGACCATTTCCATGAGAGGTAGTCATAACTGACTAATTTCTCATGATTTTTGAATAGTTCACTTAGCACTCATTGCATCGGGTGATGCTCACAGGGGTGAAGAAGTGGGATTGAAACTAATGAAATGAATCACATAGCATCAATCATCACTTCCGGGGCTTGCACCCGATAACCAGGACTTCCGGGAGGTCACCCATCCCAGATCGCCTCTGGCTCAAGCGCGCTTAACTGTGGAGTTTTCCCCACAATCAAGCCCACTTAGCTTGCTACCCCATTTCCAAAACCTTAGCAAGTATTGTGCCACATGAACCATTCAATTAGAGATCCCTTCACTCTTTTTGAATTTAAGTATGGGGTTTACGCAGTGCATTATATTAGATATCATTTTGGGATTCAACTGCGTTAAGTAAGTCATTCACGTATGACCATTTCCATGAGAGGTAGTCATAACTGACTAATTTCTCATGATTTTTGAATAGTTCACTTAGCACTCATTGCATCGGGTGATGCTCACAGGGTGAAGAAGTGGGATTGAAATTAGTGAAATGAATCACATAGCATCAATCATCACTTCCGGGGCTTGCACCCGGTAACCAGGACTTCCCGGGAGGTCACCCATCCCAGATCGCCTCTGGCTCAAGCGCGCTTAACTGTGGAGTTTTCCCCACAATCAAGCCCACTTAGCTTGCTACCCCATTTGCAAAACCTTAGCAAGTATTGTGCCTCATGAACCATTCAATTAGAGATCCCTTCACTCTTTTTGAATTTAAGTATGGGGGTTTACGCAGTGCATTATATTAGATATCATTTTGGGATTCAACTGCGTTAAGTAGTCATGAGAGGTAGTCATGTTCAATGAGTGCTAAGTGAACTATTCAAAAATCATGAGAAATTAGTCAGTTATGACTATCTCTCATGGAAATGGTCATACGTGAATGACTTACTTAACGCAGTTGAATCCCAAAATGATATCTAATATAATGCACTGCGTAAACCCCCATACTTAAATTCAAAAAGAGTGAAGGGATCTCTAATTGAATGGTTCATGAGGCACAATACTTGCTAAGGTTTTGCAAATGGGGTAGCAAGCTAAGTGGGCTTGATTGTGGGGAAAACTCCACAGTTAAGCGTGCTTGAGCCAGAGGTGATCTGGGATGGGTGACCTCCGGGAAGTCTTGGTTACCGGGTGCAAGCCCTGGAAGTGATGATTGATGCTATGTGATTCATTTCACTAGTTTCAATCCCACTTCTTCACCCCTGTGAGCATCACCCGATGCAATGAGTGCTAAGTGAACTATTCAAAAATCATGAGAAATTAGTCAGTTATGACTACCTCTCATGGAAATGGTCATACGTGAATGACTTACTTAATGCAGTTGAATCCCAAAATGATATCTAATAAAAAATAAAATTTTATTAATAGTGTTTAATAAAAATAGTTTTAATAAAAAAAATAAAACAAAAAATTTGAAAATTACAAATTTATAACAAAAAATTACATTTTTTTTTTCCTAATTGAATAATATTTTTTTTTATTTTTATTTATTTTTTCTTTCCATGCAATAATTTTAATGCTCCCCAAATGAAATTAAAAAAAAAATAAAAAAACTAACAACCATTTTTCATTTCAAAAGCCTAAAAATTTAAAAAATTCTTAATTTTTCTCCTAAAAATCCTTCAAATTTGTGTTTTCTTTTTTCCTTTTCGTCCCTATAAAAATATATATAAAAAAGAGTTTTTTATGTGGTTTTTCCCGTAAAAACACAAAATTTCCCCAAATTCATCATAAATAGTCGAGATAGAAACAAAACTAACCTTTAAAATGTGTAAAACTCCCGTTGAATGTAAAACTCTCATTGAATGTGCTCTCTATGACAATGCAGCTCCTTTGCAGATCCTTCGCAAAATCGCTCCAAACTTTTACTAGAAGACTTGATGTGATGTGATGAATAGAAATGATGAATTTTATTTTATAGCGATGATTGTGGGAATGATTTATCGTTTCTTGAATGTGGGATTAAACTTAAACTTAAAATAAAATAATTTATAATTAATATTATAGCTTTAGGTTAGTTTTCATTCATTATGGGATAAAAAAATATTAATTATAAAAATTAATTTACTTTTTTTTTTTTTAAGCTGTGGTTCACGGTCACTGAGTGGCCGCTACATCCATGGGAAAATATCGGGGCAGATCCACCCGAAGGGATCTGCCCGTCGGCCAATTTTAACAGGCCTAACCCCGAGGGCATCGAGGAGATTTGACCCCGTGACCTCCCAAACTGGGAAAGTGCTTTAGCAACGGGAACTTGACCATTTGAGCTATCCCTTGGGGCTAAAAAAAATTAATTTACTTACATAGTCGATGTTAAATAATTTAAATAGAAAACTTATTTTGAGTTTCTATCAATATTTTGAATAGAAACTAGGGTGAAATTTTCCAAAACCAAAAGTTTAGAAATATGTTTTCAAGTAAATTACAGATGAAAATTTTGGAGGGAAATATTTAAAAACAATTTTTTTGGAGGGAAAATTTTTAGTGAAAGTTTTTGGAGTCAAACGTTGGAGGGAAAATTTTCGGCGAAAAATTTTGGGGGGAAACTTTAGAGGGAAATTCTCAATCTCTAAGTTATATATTTTCATTGGGAGAGAGTGCATTTGTATCATTCGACATCTTCTGGTTGAAGGTCATGGATTCTTCTGATAGTGAAGTTTTTCTTTCTTCAACATCGACATTTTGTCATGCAACAACTCTATTCATTTTGATGAATGTAATAGGAATTCTTTCACTATGAATAGAGAGAGAAATTTTCCACTTGGTCTTAATCCTAAGGATGATGAGAGCAACATTGATGAAGGGCAGCAAAAAGAATTTCCTGTGAATAGAGAGTCAATTTTTCCACTTCCTCCTAATCCTAAGGATTATGAGAGCACCACTAATGAAGGGGGGGATGAAGAATTTCCAGAATCAAAGTTTCCACATAGTCCTAATCCTAAGGATTATGAGAGTAGCACTGATGAGGGGGTGATGAAGAATTTCCCGAGTCAAAGTTTCCACTTCTTCCTATGAGAGCACCATTGATCAGAAGGGGGGGATAAAGAATTTGTAGAGTTAAAGTTTCCATTTCCTCCTAATCCTAAGGATTATGAGAGCAACACTGATGAAGGGGGGGATGAAGAATTTGCAAATTCAAATTTTCCACATAGTCCTAATCCTAAGGATTATGAGAGCAACACTGATGAAGGGGGAATGAAGAATTTGCAGAGTCAAAGTTTCCACATAGTATTAATCCTAAGGATTATGAGAGAAACACTGATGAAGGGGGGATGAAGAATTTGCAGAGTCAAAGTTTCCACATATTTCTAATCCTAAGGATTATGAGAGCACCACTGATGAAGCGGGGGATGAAGAATTTGCAGAGTCAAAGTTTCCACATATTCCTAATCCTAAGGAATATGAGAGCACCAATGATGAAGGGGAGGGTGAGGATGAAAAATTTCTAGTAAATAGAGATTCAAAGTTTCCATTTAGTCCTAATCCTAAGGATTATGAGAGCACCACTGACGCAGGGGAGGATGAAGAATTTCCATTAAATAGAAATTCAAAGTTTCCACTTGTTCCTAATCGCAAGGATTATGAAACCACCACTGATGAAGGGGAGGATGAAGAATTTCGTGCAAATTATAATTTAACTATGAATAGAGAGTCATATTTTCCACTTAGTCATAATCCCAAGGATGATGCGAGCATCGGTGATGAAGGGGAGGATGAAGAGTTTCTTGCAAATGATAATTTTAGAGGCACAAATGTCAATAATGCATTTTCTCTAAGTGAGTGTTCCAAAGGTAGTTGTGGTGATCATGAATTTAGTCCTCCAAGGGATGTTTTCAAAAGCAAGGATGAAGACGGTGAAGAATTTGGTCTAAGTCAAGATTTCAAAAGTGCACATGTTGGTAGTGAAGAATTTCCTTCATGTGAGGATGGTAATGAATATTTTCTAAGCAATGATGGTGCTGAATTTTCTAACTATCTTCGTCAATATAATACTCCTCCTACTGATGATGAAAATGTTTCTGCAGATAATAATGAAATGAGGGAGACGTTGCAAGAAAATATTGTATCTAGGAGTAGGCATTTTCATATCAATCCAGAGTATTCCAGTTATACAAGGGATATGACAGAATATCTCACAAGTAGAAGTTCTATCGGTGATCTGATTTCAAGTGAATGTTGTTGAAAATATTGCTTGAAACATATGGATTTCAAGTTTGCTATGGAGCGAAGGAAGAAATATTTGTCAATGAATAAAAGCATGCAAAATTCATTTTTAGTGTGTTGCATGCAATCTACACTGGAAGGTTATGATTATCATATTGGGAATGTATTGATCTATAGAAAGGCTTTCAAAATGTTGCATTCAGTTGGTAATTTTCGTTTCTCAAGAATCCAAAACAGACTAGAAAAAAACCCTATATACTATTCAGAAGTATGTTATAAAAGATAGGTTGGAACATCAACAATTACTGCAATGTCATGGATGAAAGACTTATTTTCAAAGCATGGAGAGTGTATGCCAAATAAAGACACAATACATATTCCAGATAATTTCTCAAGACGAGAAATCTACAACTTATACAGAGAATATGTAGAAGGTGCTGAAGGAGAAGGTAAATTTATCACATATTCATATTTTACAAGGATATGGAGGAATGAAGTCAACATTGTTCGTATTCCTAAGAAGACAAGGATGGGGATTTGCAATACATGTGCTTATCTTAAATCAAAGAGATAAATTTCAAGGGGTAGAAAGAGGTATGCATTCATAAAATTAATTTTAAAAATTGGATAGCTATTAACTATGAAAATATATTTATTAATAGATTTCTTTTATTTTATGTGTATATTCCATTGTCAAAGCACTTCAAGAGCATCACAATCAACAAACAAGTGAAAGACAAAAATTGTATAAACATAGAAAAAAGTGTTATGATAATCCAAATAAATATTTGGGTTTGATAATTGATGGTATGGACCAAAAGAAAACACTTCTGCCACATTTTGTCTGCACACCAAAAAATTTACAGGAAGAAATTTTTATTTAGTTTCAATTGGTTGGCTGTATGGTTTTTAATAGGAAGATGTTGCCAAGGGTTTACTTCACAGCTCCAAATATTCATAATGATGCAAATCTTACCATAACTATAATCCATGATGTGCTTTCTCATTGGTCTGGTATTCTTCCTGAAGTTTTGTATTTGCAATTGGATAACACAAGCCATGAAATAAAAATCAAGTTCTTTTTGGATATCTAAACATGCTTATTCAATTGGGAATTTTTAAAAAGGTAGAGGTTGGTTTCCTTCTTCTTGGGCACACTCATGACCATATTGATAAGATGTTTAGTTGTTTTTCAGTAACACTGAGGAGGAAGAATGTTTGGAGCCTTCCATCATTAATTAAATGTATTAAGAAAGCATATATTCCAGAGCCTGTTTTTCATGTGCTCGACGAAACTATTGACATGCGAAGGTTTATTTTGGGATCGCATGGTGAGGATAAATGCATTAAACAACTTAATGACATTAGCTTCTAGCATCAATTTCACATCAAAAAAATTGATGGCAAAACACTTATATGGGGGAAGAAGTATTCAACTGTTGCAGAATGGGGGCCGTCGTCAAGTTTAGCATTTTTGATGTTCATTCCAGATCATCCAATATTTGCATCAAAGATATGATAAGTTGCTGAACTCAATAATGCACGAAGGCATAAGAGAGATAAATTATTCTAAATGTCTGGAAGAAATAAAAAAATGTATTAGAGATACATATGACTACTTTGATGTTGCTGATTTAGTTCAGTGGGAGTCCTTTTTCACGGATCAAAGTGATATCATCTCAATATGAGGAAATGAACATACACTTTTGAAGAATCCATTTATTTGGCCTCAAAATATGCCAAATGAACATGAAGAAAGACACATTGTTGAACAAAAACATCTCAAGGCATTATTAATTCTCAACAGGGAGAGGAAAGAGAAATATATATTGGTTCTAAAAGATTGTGTGCACAACGTGAAGCCATGGAATACCTTTACAGGGGTTCTGTGCAGGAAGTTAAGGAGGGTTGCATGATGGCAGTATTAGCAGATGGAGATCCACTTGGCTATCCATTTTGGGTTGCGAAGGTTATAAAAGTCATTAAAGAAAATGAAGATATTACAGCCGTTGAGGTACATTGGTATGCCAAAAATACCCACCCATTCAATGGTGTGTACAAGCCAAAGATGGTAGTTGATAAACAAATTTGCAGAAAGAGAAAAAGAAAGGGTACAAATATAAATCATCGCCGCACAAACCTATTAAAATTGGAGGATGTTGACATACTTGTTTATGACTTCAATTTAACAAAGAGAGGAAATCTTCACTTCAAGACCATAGATATTTTGAAGAAGTTGCTACCAGAAGGAACAATGTTGAGATGGGAGTCTGTTGAACCTAGTCGTAGATCTAGAATACTTTTGAAACCTGAAATGGTGGGCATGCATGTTGACTCAGATGGGGCTCTAGTTGATGAAAGAGAAGAATATGGGTCATCTTCATCTGCATCCAGTCATTCATCTGAAGATGTAGATTCTAATGGTGTGCCAGATCCTATGGATGATTTTGAATAAATGTCTAAGACATTTTATGTAAATGAAGTTTTCATGGTAATTTGAAATAAATATTTTGACTTCCATGATCTCACATGAATTTATGAGTCATTTCTATGTTTGTTGGATTTAATGTTTTATTTAAAAGAAATTCATGTCTTTAGAGACGTTTGCATGGTAACTTGAAATAAATATTTTTGACTGCCATATGATCTTACATGAAGTTATGGGTAATTTCTATGTTTTTTGGATTATATGCTTTAATGTATGTGATATTCAATCTATGAAAGTTGATATTTTGATTAAAAGTAAATAAATATTAGAAATTAATGTTGATTTTTTAAATTATACAATGATATTGTCATGATATTATTTATTGTTATCATTTGGGATAAGATAGTTTTAAAATTGTTGAAATTTTAATGCCTCATTAAAAAGAACACTTCATTTTGATGGTCTATTTTTAGGTTTTTCTTACAATAGGATAAGTTGTCTTAGGCTAAAATTTGAAAAGAGCTATAGTTTTATCCTTTGAAATAAAAATTACTCTTGGAATAATGAATCTTTCATTTACTTGTTCATTTTTAAAAATTGTTTTAGTCATATAATTTGTCCATAATTTCATGGTTGAAATGTGTTACAAATTGAAGGTTTTTAATTACAAGGTTGAAAATTTGTCAAAATGTTAAGGTGTTTCTGAATTATGATATTTTATCTTTAATGCTATGGTTGAAAACAATTACAATTTCAAGGTTTTTTAGAGTCAAGATATTTTATCTTTAACATGGATGGAAATAGTTGGAATTATCAAGATTCGAGACATGATATTTTATCTTTAACATCATGTCCAAGAATTGTTGGAATTTTACAGTTTTTCAAAGTCCGGATATTTTATTTTTAACTCCATTGCTAAAAATTACTCTTGGAATAATTAATCTTTCATTTACTTGTTCATTTTTAAAAATTGTTTTAGTCATATAATTTGTCCATAATTTAATGGTTGAAATGTGTTATAAACTGAAGGTTTTTAATTACAAGGTTGAAAAGTTGTCAAAATGTTTAGGTGTTTCTGAATTATGATATTTTATCCTTAATGCTATGGTCGAAAACAATTACAATTTCAAGGTTTTTTAGAGTCAAGATATTTTATCTTTAACAACATGGATGGAAATAGTTGGAATTATCAAGATTCGAGACACGATATTTTTATCTTTAAAATTATGTCCGAGAATTGTTGGAATTTTATAGTTTTTCAAAGTCTAGATATTTTCTCTTTAACTCCATTGCTAAAAAATGTCAAAATTGTTACCCAATTTTTTTTTTGTTATTCCAGAATAAACAATTTTTTTAAGGGTGTTCTTTTCATCCATTTTTCAAAAGAAAAAATGGTTTTTACTTCCATTTAAAGAAAATGTTGAAAACTTACCCTAAAAAAAACATCATTCTGGAATAAACAATTTTCATTTTTGGGTTTTTTTTTCATGTTTTTTTGGGGTTTTTGGACTCGAGTACTCGTTTTGAGGTAATAGTTCTCGTTTCATCCGTAACTATATTAATAGACTTTGAAGAAACATTTTCAAGCGTAAACAAACTTGAAGCCATAAGAATGTTCCTTTCATTTTCCAGCTTTCATAACTTTAAATTATATGAAATGGATGTTAAATCTGCATTTCTGAATGGGGACCTAGAAGCAGAAGTTTATATTGAACAACCTGAAGGGTTCATTCTAGGAAATGATAAAAATCTCATTTTCAAACTTAAGAAGGCACTGTATGGATTAAAGCAAGCTTCGCGTGCATGGTATTATCGTCTTGAGAGTATCTTCAACAACAAGGCTTCACAAAGAGGCCAACAAATATATATATATATATATATATATATATATATATATATATATATATATATATATATATATATATATATATATATATATATATATATATATATATATATATAAGGATGGATAAAGATAAATTTTTTATAGTTGTTGTTTATGTAGATTACATCATATTTGGAAGCAATGAAGAATCTATGAGTCAAGTATTTGCTTCAATTATGCAACAAGAATTTGAAATTTCCGTACTTGGTGAACTTACATACTTTCTTGGTCTTCAAGTTCAAAAAACAAATAATGGTATCTTTCTCTTACAAACCAAGTACCTCAAGAATATTTTGAAGAAATATGGAATGGAAGACTGTAAGCCTGTATGCACACCAATGGTAACATGATGCAATCTTAGTTCACATGATGATTCTCCTTCAGTGAATCAACCATAATACAAATCTATGATCAGAATCTTGCTCTGCCTTACAAGCACGAGCCTAGATATTATGCATGCAATTGGGATTGTTGTTCAATTTCAAGAAAATCCTAAAGAAACTCATCTCATTGCAGTTAAGAGAATATTAAAGTATTTACAAGGAACTCAAGGTTGTGGTCTATGCATATTTTTCACTTCATGCTTACACATACGCAGATTGGGCAGGAAACATTGATGATCAAAATAATTCTAGTGGAGGAGCATTTTATTTGGGACCTTGCTTGGTATCATGGCTCAACAAGAAACAAAGCTCCATCGATTTATCTACTTCTAAGGAAAAATGTGTTTTTTTTACATCTTGTTGTACTCAACTCCTATGGATGATGCAAAAATTGAAAGGCATTCAAATCGATTTTCATTAACCTATACCTATTCTTTGTGACAATACTAGTGCCATAACTATTTATAAAAATATTGTCATGAACTCAAAAAACAAGCATATTCCAATCAAATATCACTTTCTAAGAGAACAGGCGCTTGAACAGAAGGTCAAATTGGAATATGTTCCTTCAAATGAACAAGTTGCAGATATATTTACAAAGCCTCTTCCACATGATTCTTTTGAATATCTCAGACAAAAACTAGGAGTGATCTCTGCTTCATCACTTTGTTAATTATTCTAATAAATATTTCATGTTCAGGGGTAATTGAGGTTGTAAATTAATGCAATTTACTTTATGTATGCAAATTACATGAAGGAAAATCACATATACACGTGAGTTTTGATCTATTCAGTCGCATATGTTTCTATAAGATGATGAAACAATGGGATAGACTCATGGAAAGTCTCTGATATGCTTTAGTCAGTTATTATTTATGGTTCTGATAGTGATTGGTCACAGTCCGTTAATGATGCTCAGTTTTTACTTAGAAATGATATTGATTGATGAGTGAAGGAAATATGATATTGCTACTTTGGTTCTTCTTAATGGATTTGCTACTTAATGAGCTGGATATGATTAGATCTGACAAGAGAATAAATAGCATAGGTTCAGGGGGAGCATCTGTTACACTTCTAATAGCACATTCTTGGCATTATTGAGCAGTACTAGATAAATGATGATTTTTTTCATTGCTTACTGACATTGATGAAGAGATATGCTAAAGATATTGTTGATGATTCTTATGCTCTGTTCCTTTATGGTGTATGATGGTTCTTGATGACAATCATGGTCTTTCTACCTCACTATTGAGGTCTCTGGTTTGGTTATAAATTTCATATCTATCTCTTGATGTAAAGGTCATGTAAAGACCCATGTTGTAAATCATTGTAAAATGAAGTCATGGATGGACTATTGGGGTCCAGTCTCTTATGTAATATTTTGGACATTTGATGTAATGATGGGTCAAACATGTAACTCCCACTGTGTTGGGTGCTTGATGTAGTCATGGAGTCATTGGTCATAGGAAAGGTCATAATTGGTTGAGTCATAGAGTAATGTATTTCATTGAAAAGCTTCCAAAGATTCAACATATGCTCAGGGGGAGCATGGTCAGTATACAACTGATTAGATATAGAAGTGCTCATCTCTACACAAGGAGAAATAAACCTTCATTCCACATTGGTCAACCCTTTGTCCTTGATGTCAAAGGGGGAGAATAGCTTGGTTTTTTGAGAGAGAAGCTTGGTGCATTTACAAATGTGTTTGCAGGAATTTACAGGTGGTTGTAACCAAACACCAAAGTGGTTGCCATCAAGTCCAAAGGGGGAGATTTTTGGCATTATGACTAGAGTGTTGTCCTTGATGACAACCTACTTGATAAAGATTTCAACGTGATTGTAGTAGGATGATTATACAGTCTCATACATATGAGATAATGGACAAAGGAATATCAATTCAGAGACAAAGAAATGATAAAGTGAAGTTTGGGAAAGTATACACAAGTCTTATGAAGAAAGGCCGTGTACATATGCATGTATGGTAAAGAGAAGTCTCGTACAATTTTTGCACCATGGTATTATGAATACCAGGGGTTTTACCATGGTATTGGCCCATAGTAATGAATGCAACAACGAATATTTGATCCCATCAAAGAATACCATCAGAATTACTGAGGGATTGCCCTAAGGGATTGGGTAAGGCTTATGCTATATAAGGAGATGGAGATCAAGTGTTAGTGTGTGCAAGTTTTGTGTTATCTATGAATGATTTGATATAAAACAAGTGTGCACTAGGGATCAAGGAAAAGACACAAATATGAAAAATTTGAATGAGGTTTTTGGAGTATGTTTTGCGGTTACAGTGAAGGCATGATTCAATGATTACATCTTTGTACGTTGGTTTTATTTAGAGAGGTTGTGCACATACACGGATATTCTTCTAGGGAGTCACATATACATTCTATGAAAGTTCGGAATATGTATGTAGGTGTCAAACATGAGAAGCACGTATATTCGAGGATGTGTTTTGTGAAAGGCGTACATATCTACTAGGGTTTTGGAGTATGAACTGTTGATGATTTTTGATCAATTTTGTTATGTTTGTTGTTATCTGTCGATGAAGTTTGTCTTACGATAATCTATGTTTGACAATACTGGTTGGGTTGAACTAAGTATGGTTTTATTCAGGGGAGGCGCGTATATACACATGTATTATTCATAACAATCACATATATCTTTTGACACATGATTGATCAGGATCTGCTGTGACAGGATCTGATTCCTGTAGTTTGGTATACTAGTAAATGTTTGTGCACTAATATGATATGTTTTGCCTTGTTACATTGGTTGATTCAGATTCAATGATTGATTTCATGATTCAGTTGGTTGAGTAATTGGATAGTTGATTTCAGAATTGTTGGGAGTGGATCCATTTTGAAACATTTTGAAATGTGATCCACAAAGAGATAAAGATAATAGTCTTCAAAAAGGGGGTTGTAGCTCCCTTCCAGTAGGAGTTGTAAAACGAGAGAATGTTGTAGCCTTCTATAGGTAGGAACCTGCTTGCTGGTTAGAGTATGTGGCAGTATAAAATTGTAAGAAGTTTATTTTTAATAAAAAGAGAAGACAAAGACGAAAACAATGGTGGTTTTCTCCTATATTAGGTTTCCACCTAAAATCCCGGTGTTCATATGTTTTTTGTGTGTTGACATCCTATCTGCTTCTTAATTGCTCATAATTACAGATTAATTGATGAATAATGAAGTAATTATGCATTGGTTAATGTTGAACAAATGATGAAATCAATGATCAGATAAGCTATCTGGACATACATAGTTTTCTTTAATAACAGTCACGTACATACACTATTTTCCTTTATAATAGTAGTGTATACAAATCAAAATAAGAAAGTGAAAATTTGAAATGTGTAAAATATTGATTCACGCCCCCTCTCAATATTTTTCCTAACAACTATTACAATGTCTTCAATCCTATTAGGGCCTGGATCTACCTCAGGCTGAAGGAAGGCAGGTCTAGGGTAACATCAAATCATGCTTAACCTGGTAGCTAGCCCTACCAGGTCGGGAGAGGGCTCTCTCCTTATCAATCTCAATTAGGATATTGGCAATTAGGGCTTGAGATGACTGAATTTAATGTAGATTTTAGGCCAGGTATAGTAGCTTAGGGTTTCAAGTTTGATTTTTAGGTTTTGGTTGCTGGATCAATTGGAGAAGGTAGATTGGGTTCGGGAAATCAACGCAGTGATATAGTCATGTTCTGTGGGGCGAGGTAGACAAGGGTTTATGTACTAGAAATGGATTAAGATGGTAGGTTAAGACAACTGAGGAGTTGAGGAGGGCATAAAGAAACTATGAATCCTCTTCAAACAGTTGAAAACATTGAAAACCAAATGCATTCCCAAGACAAAGCACAACAATGTATTTTGTCCATTCACCTTGATTCATTTAGTTTTAGAAGAGAAAGATGGATTTGGATACATATAAAACATAAGAAAAACTCATTACAAAGAGGAAACAATACATAAACTCACTATCACAAGAATCCCACAAAAATAGCTGCGAAACCTGGTTTTATTCCTTGCCAAACTGCTGATACAAATGTTCAACGAGTGCCACCACTTCCACCAAAGTCCAACCTTTACAAATGACTGAGAAAGTCCATAATATAGGCAAGGAAACCACTCATTCTAGCTATTAGGGGTCGAATCCATGAGAAGAGGGGTGGTTTCAACCATATCTAAACTAAGAACAGGAATATAGGCAGTGGAACAACTTGCCTCTAAAACCATGGAAACTAATTCATTCAACCTCAAACCACTTCTAACTGATGTATCTACCCCCTCAAGTCATTTTTCATCAAATTTACATCATATTACATCATTTACCATCACAAATTTACCAAGGAGAAGAGAAAAAGTCAACTGGTAGTCAAACTGGGCGAAATTATGAGTTTTAGGCAAAATTGGCAAAAATTTGCTTGATGCGCAGTGCTCTGAGCCTGATGCGCAATTTCGTTTCAAGGCTACTTTTGGAGGCCTTCCACTCATCCAAATCAGGCCCAAGATAGCTTTTTGGAAAGCCATGCTTGTCTAGTTTCTGGAACACTTTGAATTTTCTGATTTGGAGTTCATTTGCCCCCTCAAAAAGTGGATTCTCCCAAGACTAGTTCCTGTGTGTCCAAAAAGTGGCAGAGAGGGCACTTTTTGAGTGTTTTTTGCCCTTTTGGTCGCCAATATCTTCTCCAAAATTGATGAAACTTTCTGGGTTTACTTATTTTTTGATGATGAATTCAAATCTACAAGCCATTTGTCAAGAGGATGCACCAATTCAATGCGTAGTGCCGGTGGCCCTGCGCATCAGCCGGAATTTCCTGTGTTTCTATTTTCAAAAATGCAAAATGACAAAAAGTTTCTAAAATTTCCTCAAATTTGGTAAAAGGCAACCTCATTAAGTGCTTTGCTGAGGTAATGAAGCTTCAACCAAGATTTTGGGTTTATCATGTTCTTTCTTGGCCCTCAAGGCTCTCCTTAGTTTGGCTTTTAGCCTCTTTACCCTTGTTTCTATGAGAATAATGTATATGGTGAATAATGGATAATAGGTGGGAACAAAAGGTGAGTATGAAGAGATTTTGTAAATGGAACAATGATAATGAGGTGAGGTAGGGGAATGAAGGGAAGGATTTGGGGAACTAGGGTTTTGATGTATGAGGGACTTAGGGTTTAATGAAGGGGATTAGTTTCTTAGGGGAATAGGGAAAGGAAAAGGAAAATAGAATCAAGGGGTAGGTTTAGTGCAATGAAGTTGGGAAAAGGAACAAAGGATGTTGGTTTTGCAATGATGTGAAAATTTTGCAATGAGGTGAAAATATATGAAGGCACGCTAGGGTTTTGACTTTAGGAAGCAAAACTCATGAACAAAACATGAAAAATACTTATTTCAGCTTAGGATATATGAACACTTACTTATAGGAGGTGAATGCAGCATTTGGGAGGATTTGAGATGAATTTGAGTGAGTTTGAAGCCTCCCTGGCCAATGCGCAACACCTGCCTGATGCGCAGCACCAGTGCATTATTACACAGGAAAAAGTTGTATGATGCACAACGCTCCTCTGATGCGCAGCGCCGACCCTCTGATGCGTAGCGCAAGGCAAACTTGCTGCAAATTTCGGATTTTCTTCCTCCTTTGCTCAATCTTCCTTCAAAACACGATTTTAGCTCTCAACTTGACTTTTTGCTCAATGGAATGGCTTGCTATCATGAATTTGCTTTATATACCATACACTTTGATTTTTCTTCATTTCAAACCCACTTTTCTAAAGTCTTGGTAACTTTTTCAAAACTCTGTTTTTTAGTTTGAAGTTTGACCCCTTTTCTTGGCAATTTGATGGACTGATGTCTTGGTGTTTTTGTTTTTTGCAGTGGCAGGAATTGGAAAGGTGACCAGGAACAGCTGCTGAGCTTATTACATATAGAAATGATTAAATTACATGAAATTTTTACAAAAATGGAAAAACTCTGTTTTCACCTCTAAACAGGGTTTTGAGGTGAAAACGATTTATTGAGCATATCAGAAGTAAACTTATGGCTTTATGAACCTTCATGTGCCTACTGACCTTTTTATTTGAGCATGATTGACAAACCCTAAGACCTAATGGAACTAAACCCTAGGACTAGTTGTTATACATGAAATGAAATAGGATGACCGTGAATGACTAAAAAAAAATGTGTAAACAGGTCAGCAAGTGAATGTCATGAGGGAAACTGACATGAAACCACTACCATAAGTTGATCCATGACCTGATGGAATGCAGATGATCGAATGAGACACCTAATATGCATGCAAAAGAGAAATTTGATCACCGATGGAAGTGTGAAGACACTAACACTAACAGATCCCGAAGCAAACCCTGCACTCTAAACTTGTTCTCCTGCTGACTATCCTTCTCTGGCCAACACTTAGCCAATTGAAGGTCCCAACTTTATCTTATTTCCTTACGCATTTCCTGAGGAAATTAGCTCCTAAAAGATTGGAATTTCCTCCTATTTTCTTACACATTTCCCAAGGAATGATTCACATGCTTAACTGCCAAACCTGTACACTCAACTAATATATAATTGATAATTACGATGTGTTTTTTCCTCCACTCCATCTAGGCAATTCAAATTCCATGCATGTCTAGGCTATTTTTAGCCGATTGATCCGTTTAACTAAGAGATCACTAGGTTAACAAAAATTCTACTACTCAAATGACCTTCAAATGACTCAACTAGGTACTTGAGCTCAGTCAACTGAGTCAAATTGAAAATAATTTAACTAGATTGCTAAATTTTAGCAATCAGTACATGCACAACTCTACTTCTAGCTTATAACTCAAATTTACTAAGTAAACAAGTAGATAAGGGCCATGTCACACAAGTTAACTTCCATCCAAGTCATCCTGTTGATGTGGAAAATCGAATTACTAAATTTGACTAAGGCACAAGTCAAATTTAGCCTTTCTTGCTACATTTATAACAATTTTGCAAAAATGCCATGGTATTATATAAATTTGCAAAAAATTTATTTGTGTTATTTTTTTGAAAAATTCTGAAGAGAAAATTTACCAAAAAGTTTAGAAATTAATTAAAAAGAATATTACAAAATTAGTAAGGTTCCTTTATAACATGTTCATCAAACTGATGTTTTTTGACCTATTTTTGCAACATGAAACTTTGATACTCATTCATAAACTACTTTCTCCCTTCTTTAAGGTTAGAATCATTGACTTGATTTTCCACATTCCTCTAATTTCCTTGTTGTCTATTTCCTTGAGTTTGTCTTATCAATTATGAAGCATCTACTTGTATAATAAGTTTTCAAGGCTATATAATTGAAAATTTTATTGTTTTCTAATAAAATTCCATTAATTATTCTTTTGTATCGGTGGTGGAACCACATAGATGAAACAACCATTCAATGAATAATATCATATTTATTCCATATAGTAAAAAGCATAAAATCTTTTCTTATTTTATCTTTTTCTTTAATTCATCTTGGATTTACTTGATTTCAACCTTGAATTATTCCCTATCCATCATGGTTTCTAGCATGTTTTGTGTGAACTACTCTTTGATATTTTCAATACTAATGCTTATTCTATATTAATGACCATTTTATTTTTTTTATAGAGAATAGAACCCTAAATGTGATGTTTAATTGATCTCCACAAATTTTGAGCCCCATAAATTAAATGATATGTATATAAAGTTATAATATATAGAATGATATATATATATATATATATATATATATAGATAACATATTTTGATATAGTATAAAAAGTCATAAGACTATTTTATTTTTTGACCCTGAAAAAGAGTAATCTTATTATGTATATTTTTTTTATTTAAAACTCGAAATATCATATATCAAAAAAATTTAGTGTACACACAAATGCACAAAATTATTTGCATCAATGAAATGAATGAGAGTGATAGTTTTATATGACTATGGGGTCTTTTATATATATATATATATATAAAATTGGTAGTGTGAAAATTATGACAATTTGATAAATGAAAATAATTATATATCTATCTATATATAATTATTTTCATTTATCAAATTTTCATAATTTTCACACTACGAATTATATATATATATATCAAATTGGTAGTGTGAAAATGATGACAATTTGATAAATGAAAATAATTATCAGTAATTTAAATTATACCTATATATTTCAAATTTGTAGTGTGAATATTATGATAATTTGATTGATGAAAAATACATGATAAAACATAGAATGCTTATATTCATGATGATGTAATGATACAATTATTTCCGCTAAAGGAAGAGAATCTAAGAGAAGTGTTTCTAATAGGCAAATATTCTGAGCACAATTAAAAAAAGCAATAAGTGTTATGTTATTGTTTATAGAAGAGTTGAAGGAATAAAGTTGAAAGTTCTTGGAAACATGAAATTTATTCGAACATGGAAGTTTTGTTAGAGGAGTATATAGACACTGCAAACCAACAATTCCAATGGCTGGTCACTTAAGAGAAGAATTGGGGATAGGATAGACTTGATTCTAGGGATGAAGTTGTAATTAAACTATGCATAGGACAGTTCAATGAATAGGGTAAAGTTTAATTGATAAGTAGCATAATTTTTATCAAATGTTATGGAAAGTATGAGCTTCTTTATGGTCTCGAGCTTCGTTACATATATTATGGAAAGTATGAGCTTCTGTATGGATTCGATATTAGTTACATGAAAGAGAGATAGTTCTTGGAGAATGTTTATAGATAATATAAAATTGAATAAGATCACATCCATAATTAAATTTTCTTTATAAAGCACGATTGATTTGATGGACAATTTAGGTTGTAACAAATGTTTTTTTAAAGATAAATAAAAGAGTGGGTATCACTAAAATAGAATTAAAGAAAGTAGTGAATGAAAAATAACATTCAAAACAAATGAATAATGTCTAGCGGGTCAATTATAATCACGTAATTGATGATTTTATAGTATTGTATAAGGGAGATATGTAATTCTTTATGTGTTCAATCAAGAGACCTCCTTGTTTGTGAGACAACTATTTGACTACTAAGTCTATGAAGGCATACATACTCTACCCTCTTCTGGTTTTGACCCTGTGACCTCTTGTGAGGAAACACATGCTCTTAATCATTAGGCCCACTCAAGCTATATTACTCTTAATCTTACTCTCAATGTATTAAAAATATCAATAATCTTACTCTCAATGTGCTACCTTAGTTTTTATTATTACAATCGAGTATAAAAGAGATGCATAATCCTTTCTTAATTCAATTATTGTTAAGCTGAGATGCACTCTATAACCTAGTTAGTAGAAAATGTTGTAATGAAGCATTAGATTAGATATAATAATAATAATAATAATAATACCATCTAAATTAAAAAACAATAAAAACAAATAAGTATAAAGTAAATTTAATTTAATTTATTATATTATAATTTTTTCCATAAATAAAATTACACAATTTCTTCCCAAAAAAACTATAGTTTATAACTATAATTTCATATCCATTAAAAAAATACCAAATTGATATGTATTTAAAAAAAAATACCAAATTGATATGTATTTAATTATTATATCAATTATTTGTGTTATGAGAGATTTAATATAATTAAAAATAAAAATATTTATTTGAAATTATATAAATATAAATCATATGATTAAAAATTAACCTAGATTTATGTTAATTCTAAATCTATTAAATACTAATCATATCCTTTTATATGTATTTTTCCCGTAAATTTTAGACATTTTTTGTTTTTTTACCTGAAGTCAACCAGTTTTGTGCATACTTACACAAAAAAATAAATAAATGATTTTGAATTGGCTTAAACCCAGTGACCATATTAAAGTTAAGAATTCACATAATATTCCAAATTTATAAAAACAAATCATTAAACGATACAATAGTATTTATGTTTTAATAATTGAATATATGAAGGCGTGTGAATTTATAAAACAAGCAAGTTAAATAAATGAAAAAGAATGCCATTAAAGTGTTAATGATGGTCATAATAAATTTTAATAAAATTTCTTAGGTGAATTATGATGTAAGTAGGGTGGTCAATAAAACTATATTAAGAACTATATTAAGTTGTGAAGGAAGATTAATAATATATTTTAATTAGAAATTAAATTAGTATAGATTTATTTTAATCAATAATTTTGTAAATGTTTAGATGAATCAAATTTCTATACTGTAAAATTTGAAAAACTGTTTACATTTTAAGGTATTAATCTTTCTTAAGTGTTGACAAATCCATAGTTAATATATTTGTCTATTATGTAGACTACACAATTTAAACTTGTAATTCCAACAACGTTTCTTTAGATTTCAAACAAAATTGACAAAAAAAATATTCTTGAAAAATAACCAAGATATAAGATATTATTTGAAATATTTTAACCATAAAAAATTATTTATTTCAATATCTTTATATAATATATACAAAATAGTTACGTAGTTAGTTGATTTTCTTTAACCATATATAATATATAGATAGTTGATATTGAAATATTTCCCAAAGATGAACATTGAAATATATTATTTATTATTTACATTATTTTATTATTATTATTAATATCTTATATTAATTTAGCTTTCAATTGCTTTTTCTCCTTAAAAACACACAGATATTTGATTTTGAAATATATTAGTTAACATGGATGTTCAAATAGTTTGTAAGTTATGTATATATATATATACTCCATAATACATTTTATTTTTTACCTTTAATTAATTTATCTTTTCAAAATTGATATAAATTTATGCCATTTGTGATGCAAGCCCAATTTTGAGCTTGCTTTACCCACAATGCCCAGATTGCCTACAAAAAGGCGCTTCCTTTAATCTATTGTTGAAAATGCAGCAAGAAATTCCTAATTTAATTTTTCATTGATTAAATTAGGATAAATTCAAATTTTGATCTCAACAGAATACTTGGAGGTATTTAACTGAGGTGACATGGCTCTTGTTACTCAGTCAACTCAGTAAATTTGAGTTGGAGACACTTGAGTTCAGTTATACATGATTGATTGCTAATTTGTAGCAATCTATTTCACCGTTAGTAGAATTAGTGGAGGTTCAGTCAAGGGTGTGTAATTTTTCCCACACTGAGTGATCATCGAGTTAATTGATCAATCAACCCAAAATAATTGTTGTATGCAGAGAATTCGAGTTACCCAGTTGAGATTGGAGTTCAAGGGAAATGTACTATCAGTTGTAAACTATTCCAAGTTGTACAGGTCATGCATGTAGTCAGAGGACCTATAGGAACTGTGCAATCCAAATTGAGGAATTTTCCTAAATAATAGGGGGCTAATTCCTTGAGGAATAACGCAAGGAAATATGGACTTGGAGCCTCGAAATTTTGGTTAATTATTAGCCAAGGTTAGTCAGTCAAGAAAAGGATAAAAGATACAGGTGCAGGTTGAGCTCAAGCTTAAGCAGAGAATTTGTATTCATTCATATTCTTTGATTATTGCAATACATATAGTAAGGGGTTTTGAGAAGTTTCTTTCCCCTAGATAAATCTCTGTGTATATGTGTTGAATCTTGATGCATGTTAATGATTAGTATTCTCGATTGTGAATTTACTTCCACAGATGAGTAGAGTAGCTTCTAGTCTTGTGATTTAGAAAATTTCATGATAAGTTTAGATTCTACACATTAATTTCTACATGGTATCAGAGCTAGATTCACAGTAGAGAAGAGATTTTGAAGTTTTCATTGTAGGAGGTTTGAATTTGAATATCAGTGTTATAGGTTTTCTCCAGGATTGAGAAGATGGCTTTTAATGGAATCAAGCTTGAGTATGCTTTGGAAGGGACAACAAATTTGTGTGATGGAAGATCTGAATGAAGGCAATATTGGATGATAATGGGCTGCTAGAATACATCAAGATAGATGTAGCAAAACCCCTAGCATCTGATGCCCAGAATCTTGCTTAGTGGAGGAAGGATGTGGCTAAAGCAAGGAGGATCATATATGAGGGATTTCAGAGTCATATTGTCTCAAATATATACGGGAAAGAGACTTCGTTTGTGATGTAGAAAACACTAACAGAGTTGTTTGAGAAAAATAGTGACCAGAGGAAGTTGGCACTCACAGAAAAGCTTTGAAGTATTAAGATGTAAAAGAATGAAAAAATTCCACAGTACCTGAGCAGGTTCACACAGTTTCATGATGAACTTGGCGGGGTCGGTGTTACTATCCATAAAGAAGATATAGTAGCTCTAGCCCTCTTGGGCCTTCCCAAGAGTTGGCATAGTTATCAATATTTGGTAAATGGTAGAGAGAAACTACCAAGTTGGGAGTGGTTATGGTCTAATCTAGTGCAGGAAGAAATAATGTGGAGCGGTAGAGACAAGAATTTATCCAAGGGCGGGGATGTAGAGAACTGCGCCTTGGATGGAAAGGAAAATAAAGGGAAAGGGAAGAAATCCCAATCCAAAGAAGAATATGGTCAAGGAGCCAAGAAGAAATACTTGTCCAAAATCAAGTGCTTTCATTGTCATGAACTGGGACATTATGCCATGAAATGTCCAAACAAGAAGGAAAACAAGAAGACCGTGGGAGGAGCAGTGGGTGAAGCCTTGGCTTCACAGTTTGAACTTGATTTTACCCTCATTGAATCGATAGAAAGCATAGTGTGTTGGCATTATGACACTGGTTTGGCACTATGACACAGCTGTTGTCCTTGATGGCAACTCACTCAGATGGCAGATCACTGTTCAGTTCTCAGAATGAAAGAAAAAGAGGTATACGCAGGTTCCCTTTGACGAAGTCACGTATACATGCGGGATTTACAATCAAAAGTCGCATATGCGTATGCATGCACTTTCATGCACAGAAAAGTGCGTACATGTGGGAAAAATTATTTTAGTCCATAGTATTTGGTCCTTGGTATTTGGACCTATGGTTTTGGACCATGGTATCTCGTCCAAAGTATTAAACCCATGTATTGCGCCCCAAGTATTGGTTCTAAATGGTTTTGGACCATGGTATTGAGTAAGGCCTAAGACTATAAAAAGGGAAGGAGATCTTTGGGCAAGGGCATTCACTGAAGTATTGAATATCTTATGAAAGGCAAGATCTAGAACACTGGTCATTGGGTTATGGTGCATAGCTGGATCTGAATCAAGGAGGAACCTAAGCTCAAGAAAAAGGACAAGTTCTATTGATGGGTCATGATCCTAAGGCTTGAATAATAGTATCTTTGTGTGATTTTGATCTGTTATATTTGGCGCATGACTTGATCTATAAATCTGATAATCTGGGTATAATTGATGTCTGAATAAGTAAAAAGGATAAATTATCCTTTATAGATCTTTACGCAGGTTCAGCGAAGCAAAGGCGCGTATACACACTGTTTTGGTAATTCAAAAGAGTGTATACGCAAGTTGGCCTTAATTCAGAAGCGTATGCATGCAGGTGGTACACATTGAAGTAGCGTACGTCTCTTGAAATATGTTTTAGCTACTTCTGTTTATTGCTGCAGTGTTCTGGGTTCAGAATTGGTGTTTGGTTACTGTTACTATTTTCTGGGTACAACATTTAGAGAGGTGACTATTTGATTCAGTTTTGTTTGGTGCAAAGGAGATTGGTTGATGCAGATATACTTGATGTTTGATTGATGTTATTCATGGATCCAGTCTGAAAATTTATGAAATGTGGTCCCTGGAAGAAAAGAGAAGGTTGTAGCCTTCTGTAGGTCAGCACCTACGTACTAGTACCTCAGTTAGTACAAGAGCTAAGTGGGTTGTAGATCCCTTCCAGGAGAAGCTGGAGAATGAGAGAACGTAGTAGCCTTCTGCAGGTAGCAGCCTGCGTACTGGTATAAGACTGCACCAGTACAGAAACATTGTAAAAAGAAGTTTCTAATTAAAAGAAGATAGAGACGAATTGCAGCAGGTGGTTTTCACCCACATTGGGTTTCCACCTTATATCTTGTGTTCTTATGTGTGACTGCTTGTTCTATTTTACTATTCTTGGTTACTGTTTATATGGTTTGATGCACAGATTAATGATCAACATCTGAAGAATAATTTAAATTACAAGTCTGCTGGTTATACGTTGGTTTCCTTAACTGTAGTTGCGTACATACGCGATTTTCACTAACTAAAGTAGCGTATACAAATTTGATTGTGAAATGAAAAATAATTGACCTGATAATACTCATTCACCCCCCCGCTCTCTCAGTATTATTTCCAACATAGTGATGGGTAGTTTGTGATATATCGATAGTGGTGCCTCATTCCACATGACAAGAAACAAAGAATTTTTCAGTGACTTGGAGGAGGGGGATCTCCAGATGCACATCGAGATGGGAGATGATGGAATGTATAACATGACTGTAGTGTCCTATCTAGGGTGCTAGATTAGGCTATATTTATTATCGACCAGGATAAGTAAACTTCGAGGCATGCATCTACAATATATAGACATAAAGGATTCCTAACTAAGTGTTCGTGATGGTAGGTTACAGAACTTCTTTACGGAAGGTTGAGGTATGCTCCCTATCACCTGGACACTCAGGTCACTCAATTCATCTACCTATTCTAAAAAAACATTGTGTATTACTTAAACCAAGATTTCAATCCCCTTACGAGGATGTTGTGCATAAAACCCCTGTTCAGTGAACACTCAGTATTCAATGTTTATCATTCATGAAAGATTGAGACATACTGAAATCATAAGCACACTTAAAATTCAAATACATGGGAAACAGGGTTCATGAAGATGCTCTAAAAAGACAACGAAAGATCAGATCCCTTACAGGATACAATTCAACGATCTCAGCGATGAATCCTTCAAGCCACCATCATAAACATCACTCATATGAATTGCTAATTAAATCAATGAAAGCATAAACCAAACTCTAATCACTGTGCATACAGAAGTTGCTAATAAAATAAAATGACAGTATACCCGTTCTACGTAGGGCCCGTCCGCGTTTCAAAAGTATACTGGACTGCGCTCAAGCAACTATAGAATCAACACAATAACAAAATCGTGACTGCAATTGAGTTCTGGTATTAAGTTCAAAAGCTCTGTTTTTCAAAACAATACACAGATAACAACTAACCAACAACACATAACTGTGTTTACATATGTCTTTTAAAAAACTAACACCGTTTACATTTTGGAGTGAATGTACATTCGTTATGCGGCTGTTGCCGCTTTTGTTATGGACTAGTTTTTTTTTTAAGTTGTTTCCATTTTGAACCGATTTCAAAAAGGAACAAAACTAAATCGGTTTAGAACCCTATGCTGTTGCTGCTTTTGTCGCCAACATGCTATGCTTTGACCATCATTGACCGCGCATTCAGGAGTGTTGGTTCTGCTGTAGGATAGGTGTTCGTCCATGCTTGTACATTCTATTTTTCATCCCTACCCTTTGCTTTAGCTTACCTGTCATGCCATATGTCAAACAATAAACCATTTACAGGATGTTGTAACTTCCTGTAGTCTTTTTATCAAAAATCGCTAATTCTTTAACATAAAACTCATAAATCAAATCTAATGCATTTAACAACTATAATACTTTTAACTAATCGATTTCAAGGGGATCTAAGAGATTTATGAAGGAAAAAGGTAGGCAAACGATGTGTTTCAGGAGGAAAAAGGAGGTCATGGAATGGTACCAACATCTCTCCTCGGCTTAATGAATTAGCATGTCCTCATGCTAACCCTGATGTGCTTCCTCTGAACTCTGTCCCTGCCTGTACCTCTGCTGCCTTCAACAATGTATCAACATTCTTCTTCACTTGGGCATCTTTCTAACCATGGAGCTCATGCTTTAAACTTTTGTACTTTTCCTTGAGGGCCTTCTTTTGGTTGTACCATTTAGTGGCCCACTTACAAATATCTGTTTGTTCAGCTTCAAGTTCATTGATTCCTTCCCTTAACTTCTCATTTTTCTGTTGAGTTTCTTTACTCTGTGCTCTTAGCAATTCATTTTCTTTCTTGATGACTTTTTCCAGCATATTGGTCTCCATTAGTTCTTCCTTTAACTTCTCAGTTTGCTTCTCCAGTTTCCTCTGTTTCTTAATGGCAGGTTGTGAATCTTTTTCTTGCCTGTTGTTGCTTTCAACCTCCATCTCAGCTCCTGGTCCAGGTTGTGAGTGAGCACTACTCTCAATATCCATTGGTATAGGTACATTTGATTCGGGTTGGTCTTCTTGTAGCTAGGCCTTTGATTTTCTCCTGGTTCTTCTTGAATAGGTGGTAAATTTTTTATCTTGCTCTGCTTTCTGAGCATCCTCTTTTCTCATTTTCCTCGTCCTTACACTGCTAACAGGTGGAGGCACCTTGCTTGCTTTGTGTATAGGAATCTCTTCATCGATATCATTCATAAATCCTGAGTTCTCCTATGGTTCTTCCTTGTCCTCTTCATCTTTAATTTGGTTAGCAGCCAAGAATTCCTTCCACGTTTTTCCTCTTCTTTGTAACTCATACTCAATAAGAATTTTAACTAGCCCAAAGTGATATAAGCTCTTGTCTTCATTACCTTTCTACTTTTGGATGGTCTTTGACATTTTGGTTAGGCTTTGCAAGAGAAAGTATGGCAGACTGATAACACACTGCCCTTTCAAATGTAACAGTAGTTTGATATGGTACAAGTAAACAATACTGTAGCGGCCTTCACAAGTTACAAATTTTTGGATGATATAGACCATCTCGTCCCAGGGATGCACCAGCCAGCTCCTTGGGACGCCTTTCTTCCAATTGACGGATGAAACCCTTGATCTGGACATAAATTGAGTCCATGACTTCTCTTTAAATTGCTTTGTCTTGAAGTACTTCTCCCCTTCTGGGCTGATCCCTAGGGACTGAGCTATGGTGTCTTCCGAAACCCTGAATGAAAAATTACCTATCAGAGCTTTCTCTCCGTTGAATGTAAAAGCGAATTGTTTGGTGACCTCCTCATTACTTCCACGAAACTTCTCTAAAAAGGGCAGCCACTGTATTTCTTTGAGAATTGAAATGCAGTCTTCGTGATACTGGGAACTGTCGAATATGCTTGGCTCGACCCTATTGGTCATTTTGGCAGAGAGTTTTGCTCTAACTCTTCTTTGTTTATGTTTTGCAAATTCAACAAAGAAGTTTTGATTTGTTACCTTTTGTCTTCTGCCCTAATACTACTGACCTGGTGGCGCCCTCGGCTCTTTAACACTAGCTCCTTTAGTAACCCAAGCGATGCTCGATTTACTGTCTTGTAATTATGGTGGAGGTCGAACCCAATTCACTGCATTTTCCTTTCATGGCGCTTGCTACTTTCAGTTCTTACTGTTGAAGTCACAGGAGTCGAATGCTAACATAGAATAACTGAGAATGATAATGAAATAACCGGCTAAACTCAATTCATAACATATTCATATTTTGAAACAGAGGAATGGTTGTATTGGTCATATGGATACCATCATAGAAGCGCTAGAAGCATATATGAAGTACTGGGATATGATTTCAGGTAGTCGTTTGCATCATTTGACTTCGTCGGGTGGTTAAGTCATAATTCGGCCATTTCAAACACAATGAATAAGCCCGCATAACATTTGGTTTTTAAACAATTGACCACGTGTCCTGCTTCTGTTGGTACCCAACCAAATAGATATGTTGGAATGGCTGTAGGGTCTAATTGGTGTAACAGAGGTTGAAAAGTTGATATGAGAGGGGATTAACGAAATCATATAAGTATGAGATAGGCTGGAGTATTAGGAGATGATAGGAATTAACAATAGGATAAGGGGTGATAGGTATGGGGGTGTCTCTGAAATTGATCATAACAGTCATAGTTATTAAATTTAACATTAAAAATTAATCTAAGAATTTAAATGTTAAGAACAAGGAATACATTACACTTTTGTTGGTTGTTCAAGCGTTGCATTGGCATGCTAGGTAGGACTAGTCTCTTTTGACTACTCTTTGTTGTTCATGACAGGTCCCCCTGGAATAGATTCGAATGCAACAGGTCCCTCTGAGATCTGGAAAATGTTCATGCAACTTCTTTGGAATCCGGAAAAGAACTATATGTATACAGGCTCCTTGATCTTTGGTATTTGATGAAGTCTTGGTGACCAGCAACCTGTGGATCCTTGTTGAAACTTGATGAAGCTTTGTTGAAGTAATCTTGAAGTAACAATCTCTTAACAGGTCCCTTTTATGTGTCTTGAACAGGTCCCATTACTGCTGGTGTTGGTAACATGGTCTTCTGGATAGAACAGATCCCCCTGCATAATGTTTTTAACCAGGTTCCTCTGAGATAAAACAAGGACAAAACAACTTCTTTATTGAAATCTGGAGTGCTGAAAAAAACTCTTTGGAAATTTACAGTGAGGAGATGAGATAAGAAATCTTTGAGAATTTACAATGAGGAGATAAGAAAAAAAAATGCTGATGCTTCTCCCCCCCCACTAAAGTTTTGACTTGTCCTCAAGTCATTATTCAGTTGATGAATCAAACAGGAAACAAAAGAAAAGGAATTCTTACTCGCCAACGAATTGGTTTTCAAGTAAGAATTCTGGGTTAGAGTGTGCTAGAGTCTGGTTTTCACATCTAACCCATTATTATTATTATTATTTTGTTGTGTTTTTTTCTTCTTCTTTTTTTAGATTTTGTTTTGTTTTGTTTTTGTTTTTGTTTTTGTTTTTGTTTTTGTTTTTGTTTTTTGTTTTTGTTTTTTTTGTTTTGTTTTGTTTTGTTTTGTTTTGTTTTTTTTGTTTTTTTGTTTATTTATTTATTTATTTATTTCTTTTGAATTTCTAAATTGAAATGAAATGAACTAAGGCAGAGATACTGCAGCTGAAGGCTGCAATATCTCAACCTCTCTCTATTGAGATACAATTTGAATAAAATTTTGCTTGTTGATGGGCTTATTATATAGTTTCAAGCGATGACCATTGACAGTAAAGGAGTGCCCTTCTCCATCAATAGTGGTGAGCTTGACTGATCCATTGTCATAGACTTGAATGATTTCGTATGGGCCCATCCAATGTGTAGTAAACTTGGCTTTATGATCTCTGAATTTAGAGTCAAAGAGTAAAGCCCAGTCTCCTTCCTTGAACTGTTTCTTCTTGATATGTGCATCATGCCACTGCTTCGTTTGTTGTTGCATGAGGATTGTTGTTTACTCTGCTTGCTGCCTCATTTCATCCAACTGGTTCAACTGCTGAATTCTTTCTTGTTGTGCTTGGTTCAAATCAATTTGCAAATCTGCAGCCATTTTAAAAGTATGTATTTGAAATTCAATAGGAAGCATTACCTATTTGCCATACACCAACTGGTATGGTGTAAATCCTGTAGTATTCTTCCACGTAATTCTATAAGCCCAGAGTGCATCTTTGAGCTTCTCTTCCCAATTCTTTCTGTTCATTGCCACAGTTTTAGTGATAATCCCTTCCAAAGTTTTGTTTGTGGACTCCACCTGGCCATTGGCCTATGGATGGTAAGGTGTACTTCTTCTGTGCTTGATTTGGTATTTTTCTGTGATGTCCTTCACTAACTTTGAAGTAAATTGAGTACCTTGATCAGTCACTATCTCCCTTGGTACCCCATACCTTACAAAAATCTCTTCAAAAAGGAAGTTTACCACTATTTGTTCGGTGGCTCTAACTAGTGCTTTTGCTTCAGCCCATTTTGTTACGTAATCAGTACATACTAAGATGTACTTCTTACCATTGGAGGTTGGGTTAATGGGTCCTATAAAGTCTAGAGCCCATTTTTCAAATGGTTCTAGGTGTACTTGGGGCTGAAGTGGCATCTCATCTGTAGCTGTTGGCCTGCCCATTCTTTGGCAGCTATCACAACTCTTCACATACTTCTTGGAATCCTTAAAAATGGATGGCCAGTAGTATCCAAGACTAAGAATTTTGTATGCTGTTCGCTTAGCTGCAAAATGCCCACCACACGGTTCATCATGGCAAGATTTTAAAATATCAATTATCTCATCATTTCTTACACGTCGTCTAATAATAATATCATAACCAGTGTAAAATAAATCGCCATTAATCCATGAGTATCGAGCACTTTGTTTGACTAGTCTCTTCTTTTCCTTTGGAGTAAAGTATGGAGGTGTCCTCCCTGTAGACAAATAATTGGCCAAGTCAGCATACCAAGGATTCACTATGGAAATTGCAAATAAATTTTCATCTGGAAAAGAATCTTCAACCGGAACAGTCTCACCTGGATTTTGCAGTCTAGAAAGAAAATATGCCACCTGATTCTCTTTACCTAGTCTATCTAACACTGTGATGTTAAATTCCTGTAACAATAATAACCATCTGGTAACTCTGCCACTAGTTATTGGTTTATTCATTAAATGTCTAATGGCAGAATGGTCAGTATGTACAAAGACTTCATAACCAGTTATATAATGTCAGAATTTATTCACAGCATATATGATGGCGAGTGTTTCCTTTTCTGAGACTGTGTAGTTTAATTCTGCAGGTGTTAGATTTTTGCTAATGAAATAAATGGCATAATTACAAGATTCCTCTTTTTGGCCTAATGAGGCACCTACCGCAATGTCAGATGCATCTGTAAAGATATGAAACGGTAGGCTCCAGTTAGGCCCTCTTAAGACTGGTGCGGTTGATAACTTCTTTTTGAGTGTTTCGAATGCTTGTTGGCAATTCTCATTCCAGTTGAAAAGTACGTCTTTTGTTAGAAGCTTAAACAAAGGTAAAGCTATTTTACTAAAATGTTCAATAAACCTTCTGTAATAGCTTGCATACCCAAGGAAACTTCTTACCTCTCTTTGATTCTTTGGAATTGGCAAATCAACAATGATCTAGATTTTTGCTGGATCAACTTTAATGCCTTGAAAAGAAATATAGTGGCCTAATACTATCCCCTCGTTTAACATCATAAAGCACTTTTCATTGCTCAGGGATAGATTAGCTTCGATACATCTTTTCAAAACTCTTTCAAGGTTCTCTAATGCATGTTCAAATGAATTGTCGTACACTGAAAAATCATCCATGTAAACTTCAACACAATCATGAACTAAATCAGCGAAAATAGCTAATACAGCTCTCTGAAATGTAGCTGGAGCATTGCAAAGTCCAAATGGCAAAACATTATAAGCATAAGTGCCCCAAGGACAAGTGAATTTGGTTTTGTCCTGGTCTTCTGAGGCTATCCTGATCTGGTCGTAGCCACTGAAACCATCAAGAAAAGAGAATGATGATTTCCCAGCTAATGTGTCTAACACTTGGTCAATAAATGGTAGTGGGAAATAATCTTTGAGCATTGCTTTGTTCAATTGTCTGTAATCAACACAAATTCGCCACTTACCATTTTTCTTGGGCACTATTGCCAATGGAGATACCCACTGACTGTCAGAAATAGGATATATAAAATTAACTCTCAATAGTTTTTGCAATTCTTCTCTGACAATATCCTGGAGCATGGGGTTCATTCTTCTCTGCGGTTGCCTCACTGGTTTGATAGTACTATCAGTATAAATATGGTGAGTGCATGTGTCGGGGTGAATACCATGCATATCGGTGTAGTCCCAAGCAAATGCTTTCTGGTATTTTCTCAATAGCTGAATCAATTTCTCTTGCTGAGATGAGTCTAGGTGATTGCCAATGTTCAGAGTTTTCCCTGGACTAATCTCTATGATCTGACTTTGTGTGTTTGTGATGGATTGAACGGGAAAAATATCATGAAATGTTGTTTGCAAAGATTGAATGGTGCATGTTTCTTGAAAATTTTGGGCTAAAAGCACATCTGCAGCATGATATTGGTCGTTTCTCAAATTTTCGGAGATATCAGGTTGAGAAAGGAACAATTCTACCAAATCATTATTATTTTGTTCTTGAAAATCATAGATTTGGTCGATGCTAAAAAAAAATTGTACTTCTTCTTTATCATTGTATTTATCATCAAGCCATAAATTGTGTGCTACTGCTGGTGATTGTGCCAATGGATACAAAGTGAGTTGTTTTCTTTCAGTTCCTCGTGAAATGATCATGTTGCCCGATCGACATCCTATGAATGCATCAACAGTCGCTAACCATGGTCTACCAAGGATGATAAGGTGCCCTCCTAAATTGGATTTGGGTTGAAGAACTAAGAAGTCCACTGGATACTCCCAAGAGTCTAGTGAAACAATTATGTCCTCCAAAATCCCTTCAGGAATCACTTTAGACCTATCAGCTAGTTCTAGAACAATCGTTGTGTGTTGCAAATTTATGAGCTGGAGTGTTCTCATGGTTTCAAGAGTCATGACATTTATTGCGGCCCCAAGATCTATTAAAGTGTTTGGAATATGTATGTTGTTAATGATTGTAGTAACTCTGGGGATACCAAGATCAACATACTTTTCCATTGAGATGGTATTTGTCATAAGGCCAGCTAAATTTCCTATAACATGAATGGTTTGTGGATCAATCCTTTTCCTAGTGGGCTTCTTAAGGCACATTTCTTTGATTGCTTTAGTATATATGGGAATGTCTTTTATGGCTTGCAGTAGCGGAATTTTTATATAGACATTCTTGAGCTCATCTAAAACATCAAACTGTGGTATAGACATTGGAAGTTTCATTTGGACCAATCGGTCTGGAAAAGGTGGATGCAATGGTTGCATTTGTTTATCTTTGGTGTCATCGTTTAGTTTTCTTTGATTTTTCATTTCGTTTTCATTTTCTGTGTTTTCTTCTTGTTTATCAGTTGTTGGAGAATCTTTATGGAGTACCTTACCAGACCTCAAGTTGATATTTTGCAAGGGTAGTGTGGGATATGAGGTTCCCTCTTCTACATTGTAGGCTGGCCTCTCTGCTCTGTTATTTGGATTTGGGACAGTTTGAGCAGGTATTTGAGTAGGTCTGGGAGGTTGTGAGTTAGATGGAAATTGCAATTGTGGTGGATTTATTGGTGGAGGAGCAGGCAGTGCTTGTTGAGTAGGTTGAGGTTGAGGTTGGTAAACAACTTGCTGCTGAGGGTACTGCTGATATGATTGAGGATGTGACAAGTATGGCTGATGATATTGTTGATATGGCTGTGAATATGGTTGGTATGATTGAGGATATGTATGATATGATTGAGAGTATTGTTGAGATGGTCTCCATTGTTGCTGTGGGTGATTTTGGTGCTGCCATGGCATGGGTACATTCCAAGAATTCTGAGCATACATTTGATCATTTACAGGAAATTGCAAATTCTGATTTGGAAACATACCTTGAGGTGCTGGTCTTGGTTGCCATGGTCTCTTTGTGCCCATATAATATACATTTTCCATCTCCGCATTAGCTGCCATATTACAGTTCTACAAAACCTTAACTTTAGAACAATTAAATATATCATGATTTTCAGTACAGAAGGCACAAACTTGGATGTTTTCTAATGGGCAGTCTTTTAAGGCATGTTTCTTCCGGCATTTTGGGCAGAAGATAGCCATTATCTGATCTTCATCTTCTTGTTTCTTCTTAGCTTTTAGAGTGTCAATTTGGTTTCCTAAGGTGCTTAACAGATCTGTTTTAAATTCTTCTAACAGATTCCCTATTTCAGCCCTTGTGACACTTGCTGAAGCAGATTTTGTGGCTTTGGATGACAATGTTCTTTTTCCAATTTTAGCTTTGCTCCTTGAATACTTTTCGCATAATTCAACGATTTCTTCAAAAGGTAAGGTAGAAATGTCACCTTTGCCCATCAAATTAAGATCTTCCATGTATTCCTCTCGGATGCCTTTCAAGAATATTGTGCGAATCAAATCAAGAGGCATAGTTCGGTGTTTGGATTTTTGTAAGTTGTAGACAAACCGTTCTAAGTATTCCTCTAAGGTTTCATCCTCTTGTTGGTTCATTCTAAAGATATCATCTTTGGAATCTTTCGATCTACAATAAGGTTGATATTTCTTTAGAAATATTCTTCTCATGCCATCCCAATCAGTTATTGCATGTTCACCAAACCCCATGAACCATCTTAAGGCTAATGCCTTTAATGTCGCTGGGAAGAGTCTAAGCCTATGGGCATCATCTGTGTAGCCATATGTTCGACATACAATGTCAAACTCGAACAAGAATGAGTCTGGGTCTTCTGAAGCCATGCCATAAAAGTTTGGTAGCACGGATGGAGGTATGTTTTTCATTTTTATCTCATCATCTTCTTGTGGTTCTTGAATAGGAAACTTAAAGGTTGACTCTTCTTCATCTCTTTGTCCTTGATTTGGTACTGATCCATCTCCTTCCTCAGCCATTTTAATAGGTTCCTCTGTGTCAGTGTCACTTGTTTCAAAGAGAAGATTAAAGAAAGATTGTTCGGTCACTGTGCTACTTTCTCCTTGTTTAGAGGATCTAGGAAAGTGTTTCTTCTGCGATTTGTGTGCTAATAAAGTTTGCCTCTCGATGAGAGTAAGTCTTTGCCCTGACTTTTGTTTATCCTCTAATGCTTGTATGGTGACTTCCTCAGCTGGTGTTGTATTTCCTAAAGAGTCTGCTCCTGATGATAGGTTAGTTTTTGGATGGGGGGTTTTTATGAATCTACCTTGATTATCTCTAGATCTAGGCATAAGTGAACATGATTTCTAAATCTATGTTTTTGCTCATTTTTGTTTATAAAATTTTTCAAATCCTTTAACTACGCCTCCCCGGCAACGGCGCCAAAATGTAGTGTCCTATCTAGGGTGCTAGATTAGGCTATATTTATTATCGACCAGGATAAGTAAACTTCGAGGCATGCGTCTACAATCTATAGACATAAAGGATTCCTAACTAAGTGTTCGTGATGGTAGGTTACAGAACTTCTTTACGGAAGGTTGAGGTATGCTCCCTATCACCTGGACACTCAGGTCACTCAATTCATCTACCTATTCTAAAAAAACACTGTGTATTACTTAAACCAAGATTTCAATCCCCTTACGAGGATGTTGTGCATAAAACCCTTGTTCAGTGAACACTCAGTATTCAATGTTTATCATTCATGAAAGATTGAGACATACTGAAATCATAAGCACACTTAAAATTCAAATACATGGGAAACAGGGTTCATGAAGATGCTCTAAAAAGACAACGAAAGATCAGATCCCTTACAGGATACAGTTCAACGATCTCAGCGATGAATCCTTCAAGCCACCATCATAAACATCACTCATATGAATTGCTAATTAAATCAACGAAAGCATAAACCAAACTCTAATCACTGTGCATACAGAAGTTGCTAATAAAATAAAATGACAGTATACCCGTTCCACGCAGGGCCCGTCCGCGTTTCAAAAGTATACTGGACTGCGCTCAAGCAACTATAGAATCAACGCAATAACAAAATCGTGACTGCAACTGAGTTCTGGTATTAAGTTCAAAAGCTCTGTTTTTCAAAACGATACACATATAACAACTAACCAACAACACATAATTGTGTTTACATATGTCTTTTAAAAAACTAACACCGTTTACATTTTGGAGCGCATGTACATTCGTTATGCGGCTATTGCCGCTTTTGTTATGGAATAGTTTTTTTTTTAAGTTGTTTCCATTCTGAACCGATTTCAAAAAGGAACAAAACTAAATCGGTTTAGACCCCTATGCTGTTGCTGATTTTGTCGCCAACATGCTGTGCTTTGACCATCATTGACCGCGCATTCAGGAGTGTTGGTTCTGCTGTAGGATAGGTGTTCGTCCATGCTTGTACATTCTATTTTTCGTCCCTACCCTTTGCTTTAGCTTACCTGTCATGCCATATGTCAAACAATAAACCATTTACAGGATGTTGTAACTTCCTGTAGTCTTTTTATCAAAAATCGCTAATTCTTTAACATAATCAATTCTAATGCATTTAACAACTATAATACTGTTAACTAATCAATTTCAAGGGGATCTAAGAGATTTATGAAGGAAAAAGGTAGGCAAACGATGTGTTTCAGGAGGAAAAAGGAGGTCATGGAATGGTACCAACAATGACCGACATTGGTACTGTTAATTTTAAGAGGGAGTATGGATCCCCTCTTAGGCTCAAGGATGTGATGTATGTACTGGGTCTAAAGAAGAATCTAGTTTCCATTGCGGTGTTGGAAGACCGTGGCTACGATGTGATATTCAACAAAAGAAAGGCTTTCTTGAGACACATCGCCATAGGACAAGTGAAGAATATCGAGGTTCGAGTGAAGAACCTCTACAAATTAGATGTGGAAGACTGTGTAGCATTGACCACAAAAGAAGAGAAGGTGCAGATCCAAGATGTCAACAAATTATGGCATAGAAGACTTGGTCATTTACATCATGGTCCTTTGAATATCATGCAACACATTTCTACAAGCCTTCCCAATGGAGAACTAGAGTAGCGAGATACATGCAAAGGGTGTACTTTGGGGAAGTGCACAAAATTCACCTTTAATGATCGGGACAACAGGGCGCATGCAATTCTTGAAAGGATCCACTCTGATGTATGTGGACCTTTCTCAAAAACCTCCACTGCAAAGCACATGTATTATGTTATATTTGTGGATGATTTCTCACAGAAGTGTTGGATCTAATTCATGTAGAAGAAAGACCATACATTCTCCAAATTTTTTGAGTTTAAAGCACTTTTTGAGAAAGAGACTGGAAGGAAAGTGAAGGCTCTCAAGAGCGATAACAATGGTGAGTATGTGTTGAATGAGTTTAAAAATTTATGTGCAAATGAAGGCATTCGACATGAGCTAACAATGTCTCATGACCCACAATAAAATGGGGTGGCTGAGAGGAAGAACAAAATTATTGTGGGAGAATCATGAGTGATGTTGCATGACCAAATCCTACCTTTACACTTCTAGGTAGAAGCATGCAACACAACGGTTTTGGCAGAACAAGAGTCCTCACAGGATTCTTGGCAAGAGTACACCAGAGGAAGCTTTTTTAGGGAAGAAACCATATGTGTCACATGTTAGGATATTTGTATCATTAATTTACTTCCATGTTTCCAATGAAGCAAGGAAAAAGCTAGATCCGACAGGTGAATTGGGCATATTTGTGGGGTACACTGATACACCTCACAACTATCGTGTGTACTTTCCATCTTTCAAGATAAAAGTGGTTAGAAGAGATGTGAAGTTTGATGAGGAGAAATCAATGAGGTTTTCTCTTGAAAGATAGCTTCATTTGCAATCTGATCAGGAGCTTTTGGCTCTAAAGGAATAACCTCAGGAAGTTGTGGAGCAACCACAAGCAGAAGAGGTGTTGGCCCTCAATTTTGGTCATTTTTGCCTATCCTAAATCCATTCATTTACCATCATGTTCCACCATATTCCACTCACATATGATTCATTTTACCCTTATTTTTCATATTTAGGTAATTAGATTAAGTTTTTCAATTTTTAGAAATTTTTGTAAAAATTGGGTTTTAAAATTAATTTTAGACTGCATTGAAAATTCCCGTAATAGCTCCATTAAAGTGATATGTGCAGGACACTTGGGCGCGATATGAAGGCATATTTGGAAATCTTAGGAACCACGGATGGATGAACATCTATTGGTTCTGTGAAACTAAGAAAATACTGGTCCGGTCAACACTGGTCAAACTTGACCTGTCAACCAAAAATCCCTATTAAAAAGAGGCAGTTTTAGGATTTTTTCCAGATTTCTTGTAACTAATGGATGGCTTCGACTTGATGAAGTGGGATAAAATTAATTATGGTTTTTCATACTTTTTAGCTTATATGGTTATTATTTTACCTATTTAAAGAGCGACATTCATAGTTAGAACATGTAGAAAAACTTGAAGATTATTATTTTGAGATAATTGAAGACAAAACTTTTGTTTCATGATTTCCTTGTGTTTGTTGGAGTGAATGAGTTGCTATAGCTGAGTATTTTAGCAGTGTACCAGCAAGGTTGGAGGCCCCCCATACCAAGCTAAGTACACTTTGTTGTATGATGTTCATATTTGTGCATATGCTAGTTTAATTCTCCATGTTTATTATATTCATTTGCTGTAAATATTTGTAAATATCTTTAATGAGAATTCATTTTATGGCATGTGTTAAGTGAATATTGCTTCCTTTTAGTGATTATCTTGAATGTGGAAGGACAACTAGGTCTCTTAGAAAAGAGCCTCTTCTCCGTGAGCTAGGACTAAGATTGAACAAGATTCACTTCTTTCAAGCTTTCTTAGATTAAATTCTTATGCTTTCATTACATTCTCTTATGCTTACTTAGATATTGGCAATGTAATTATAGAAATGTTGAGGGAGGACAACCAAGTCTCTTTGAAAAGAGCCTCTTCCTTGTTTTTCTAAAATAGTCTAATTTCATTGACCAATAATGTATGCTTTTATGGAATAGACTTAAATATTTTTGCTTAAGTTGTGAAGAGTGATTTATATTTATAATATGTATTTCCATTCTCATAACTTCTTTCTATATTAGTTCTTATCCAAAAATCCATAAATTGTGGTTTTCTTCTAAGATTACCAACTTGGATTGATAGTAAAATACATGCCTTAATTTATACAATAAATTGCGTTGACATGAGGAGAGAGTGGAGACATCAACTCAAGCAGAGACATTCAGAGAAGGAAGGAATAGACCAGGGAAGTTGACAAATTATTGTTGGATGCTAGAGAGAATGTGGGAGCACCCACATCATAGAGCAGATAGAGGAGATCACTAGATCGGTACACTGGGTACATGGATCTGATGAATGAGCTAGTTGAGATAGAACCATCCTCATTCGAGGAAGCAGTGAAAGAACCAGTATGGGTTGATGCGATGGTAGAGGAATATGATTGCATTGTTAAAAACAGTGTTTGGGAAGTCCTCCCAATACTAGCAGACAAATTAGTGGTTGGTTCGAGATGGCTTTACAAGGAAAAGCATGCAGCAGATGGGAGCATAAAGAAACACAAGGCCAAATTTTTGGCCAAGGGGTTCTCTCAGGTGGAGGGAATTGACTATGAGGATACCTTTGCTCTAGTAGCAAGGTACTCATCCATCAGGTCAATTCGAGCACTGTCAATGCAAATGGGGTGGAAGATCCACCAAATGGATGTGAAAACAACATTCCTAAATGCAACTATTAAGGAGGAGGTGTATATTGAGTAGCCATAGGGATTTGAGACCTTTGATAGAGAGTCGCATGTGGGCAGACTCAAGAGAGTGTTGTATGGATTCAAGAAAGCACCTTGTGCTTGGTATACCAGGATCGACAACTATCTCACCAGTTTGGGCTTCACCAAAAGTGAAGCAGATGCAAACCTTTATCAGATTGTGGTAGAAGGTAAATGATTGATTATTTTGTTATATTTCGATGACTTGATCCTTAAAGATGATGAGAAGTTGATCAGATATTGCAAGGAGGACCTTGCAAGAGAGTTTGAGATGAAGGAAATGGGACTCATGCATTATTGCCTCAGTTTGGAAGTATGGAAAGGACATGAGGAATTGCTTGTCTCTTAGGGAAATTATGCCAATGAGATACTAAAGAAGTTTCACATGGAGAGTAGAAAATCCATGGACACTCCTCTAGTAGGTAACTGGAGGAAAGAGGATGCCACTTCACGTGAGGAAGTGGAGGCTACCATTACAAGCATCTTGTGGGTTCACATATGTATTTGGTAATCACACGACCAAACATATGTTATGCAATTAACCAATATAGTCAAGACTTGGTTAAGCTAACCAAAATGTATTGGAAGGCAACAAAGCATGTGTTGAGATACCTCAGAGTCACTACTCAGTTTGATCTTTGGTACAGATGGACAGAGGGAGTGAAGCTGCAAGGCTTCACAGATGCAGATTAGGCGAGGAGTCCATTAGACATGAAGAGCACTTCAGGAGGGATTTTTTATGTTGGGTCAGCAACAGTTTCATGGTACAGTAGGAAACAGAGATATGTGGCACTCATCTCAGAAGAAGCAGAGTACATGGCTGCAAGTCAAGAAGCATGCGAGGCTATCTGGATGAGAAAGATTATTGTTGGGTTATTTGGTCAGAAGATGGATCCTACAGTGATTTACTGTGACAATCATAGTTGTATCAAACTCTCTGAGAATCCAATATTTCATTATTGATCCAAACATATCGACATTCGGTATCACTATCTATGAGATTGTGTGCAGAGGCAGATTATGTTGTTGCAATACATTACGAAAAAGGAAGAAGATGCAGATATTTTGAAAAAGGCCTTGTCAAGAGGAAAATTCGAGTTCCATAGAAGCAGGATTGGGGTATATGATAATCCCTTTCTTGTTGAGAGGGAGTGTTGAAAATGCAGCAAGAAATTCATAATTTAATTTTCCCTTGATTAAATTAGGAGAAATTCGAATTTCAATTTTAGTAGAATACTTAGAGGTAGTTAACTAAGGTGACATGGCTCTTGTCACTCAGTTAACTTAGTAAATTCGATTTGGAGACACTTGATTTCAGTTCTACATGATTGATTTCTAATTTGTAGTAATCTATTTCAGTTAATTTGAGTTATTGCCAGTGTAACTAGTTCTCACTATTAGTAGAACTAGTGGAGGTTTAGTCAAGGGTGTGTAAATTTTTCCACACTGAGTGACCATCCAGTTAAATGATCAATCAACCCAAAATAATTTTTGCATGCAGATAATTTTATTTACTGATTTGAGATTGGAGTTCAAGGGAAGTGTACTATCAATTGTAAACTATTCCAAGTTGTACAAGTCATGCATGCAGTCAGAGAAGGACCTATAGGAATTGCACAATCCAAATTGAAGAATTTCCTAATTAATAGGGGGCTAATTCCTTGAGGAAAAGTGCAAGGAAATAAGATCTTGGAGGCTCGAAATTTTGGATAAGTATTGGCTAAGGTTGGTTGGCTAGATAGAGGATATAAGATACAGGTGCAGGTTGAGCTCAAGCTTGAGCAGAGCATATTGTATTCATCTAGATTATTTGATTAATGCAATACATATAGTAAGGGGTTTTGAGCAGTTTCTTTCCCCTAGATAAATATTTGTGTATATATGTTGAATATTGATGCACGTTAATGATTTATATTCTTGATCATGAATTTTATTCTGCAGATGAGTAGAGTAGCTTCTAGTCTTATGATTTAGAAAATTTCATGATCAATTTAGAATCTACACATTAATTTATACATATCTTTCTTCCATACCTGCTCTCATGTCTTGTCTTTTCCCTTAATCCAAAGGCTTCTCTACTTCTTGAGCTCGTCCAAACCTTTTCTATGGTTTAAATAGCCCCTAGAGCCAAGATTAAGGCACAATATGTGACCGACGCTGTGCCCAGCTCCTGACGCTTAAGTTGGTCCTTTATTATTTCGTGCAGTTATAATTCTTTCGGGCTAAAAGCCCTCCAGACTCACTCACCTGTATACTCCACTATAGAACCTTGCCTTGTGTCCTTGCTTATAACCAGACATTAAAAAAAATCTCAAGCCTTGTGTTAACATGGCAATTCTTCAATCTCTCAAGCTATAGCCTTCTGGGTATGGCCCACTCCATGATGTCTCCACATCACTGTTGGGCGATTTCAACTCTATATAGACCCTCTCATCAACTAAATAGGATCGAACTTAATATTCCAAGTTGGTCCACAACACTTCCATTACACTATATATATATACACACACACACATATATATGTGTGTGTGTGCGCGCACTAGCATGGAGACCAAATGCTCGGATGCTCGTAACTCTTCATAATAGCTCTCTTTAGCCTTATAAGCTTGTGGGATTTCAGCCTGGCCCACCTTTATCTGTCATTACTTGTAATGCATTAATCTTAATTAAATATTCTTTCGGGCTTGACGGTTATGAGAAATGGACAAATGTCTCCTACAGCTTCTGTCAAGTGACGGATCCATGGTGCCTGACAAGTTTTTAAAAACAATTACTCAAAAACCTTATGGGCTTTCGACCTTTCGGACTAGCGTTGTTAAGTGATGCTATTTCCTTGGGAAAAACTTAAGTTTTGTTACTTGGTGTTGTTAATTAACATGCTCTTGCCAATTCAAACGCCTAAGTCTTATTATCTATTTTCAATCCTTTCGCTTGTCCTACAACTCTCGCCTAGACTCTGCTCCTTTAGGCTCGTCTGTGTGTTATATTAGTTTACACTCTAGTTATATTATGTTCTTGCTCTTCCAGACTCAAGGTTCTCTCGTTCCTCTGCACAACTTTGATTTTCCTTTATCTTCTAGATCATTGATTGCTCCATTGATCAATGATCTCTATTTCCAATCAAGTCTAGGAAAAACCAAGAGATTCTCTCTTCCTCACTTCTCTAAATTGCTATCACTTCTGCATTTTGATCACACCTGTGACTCTTGCAAGTCCCTTATGCGTGACATTCCTGCAATCATTCTTACACACACACACACACACACACACACACACACACACACACATATTAAATGCTCCTCTGTCCTTGTAACAAATAACTCTAAAAGATATACATATTGTACTTGCAATTATAATATAAGGTCTAAACACAGATTGCAAAAGGACTGGTTATCTCCAAAATAAACTCTCACTCTAGCCAAAGTGATTTTATATTATTTACTGACAATAAAAAGACCTGTGGCCTAGAAATACATCAATTGGCCCTCTTGACTCTTTTGGCCACTCTCAGTGTCACTTCCTCTCGAAATACTTCCTCTCTCACGCCTATACTCTCTAACATCTATCTCTTATTTGAATTACATATTTATACAGAAAAGGTCCAAAACTAAATTCTAGTTTAGACCCACAAATTTCTCACCTAAACTAGATCCTATAAATTCATATTTTCCTCAAAATATCTAATTAATCCCAAAATCTCTCTAATTCTCTCAATATTCCTAATACTTCTCCCAAAGTATAGATCTGATTACAATTGTATATCTAAATGCATATTTTTCTAGAACCCTCTAAAAACATAGGAAATTAAATAATTACATTCAATTAGGGAATCAACTCCCCTTGTAAGTGAAAACCCCTAGGTCTAGTCAAAATACAATTTTGAATTAGAAATGGAATGCTATTGCATTAGACTCCCAAGGTGAAAAATAATCACAGTCTCCTAAGCATGTGTTGATGAAATTATGCTTTCCTGGATCCCAAACTTTGTTTTTCAGCTGGTCTTTTTCTTTGCTATGCTACTAATTTGTTATTGTCTCCTCCATTTCTCCAGGATCCCACACTTTGTGTTGTAGTTCTCCTCCTTCCTTGCTGATGTAAACTCGCTCCACCATTTGCAATATGTTGTCCCTTATTTTCCTATGTCTCAAATACCTCTTATGTTGGAGCTTCTTCAACATCAACTTTCTCATTTCCTTTGTTTCATATCTAGCTTGTCCTTTGGTTGGCATAAATCATTGGTTGTTGAAATTTGTTGTTTCCTTGTTGAACTTTGTTGTTGTCCTCCATTGACATATCAAGATACCAGTTGCTTGGAGTTGTTTTTACCATTCCTTGTCTTTTATGTTGGAAATTTTCGTCACTATTTTTTAATAGTTGCTACATCTACCTCATGGAAAAGTTAACCTCATCCTTAATTGGATTGTTGCAATATACTATCCTGAGATTCTCCAACTAGTCTTCTAAAAATATCAATTAAGCTGTAATGTTTTCCATGCTTCTCTGTAATCCTTTAGGTCCTCTTCCAATGGTTCTTTTACTTCATTAATTGAATTATTTCCAATCCATTTCACTAGTTCCTGCACATCTTCATTACCTGCAAACACAAACAATTTGTCAGTTTTAAAAATACAAGACTTTGAAGTCTCCTTTGTTGCCTCCAATATCCTTTCCTCATGCAACACTAAACTTCCAAGTTGCCCATCAAATATGCCTCTTCCATAGTAACAAATTTCTTCTCATCATCCTCAGTATCTATACACATGTGCTTCTCATTTTCAGATCGTTCCTCCCTATCTTCACTTTCACCATTTTTCAAAGGCAATTCTGTCTTATTTCCAACTTGTCTAACAATACTCAGTGTTTTTTCTTTCTCTCTGCACAAGACAAAAAATCAATATTATGTCTTTCATCTGCAATAACAACTGGATTCACACACCAATGGTTAAAATTAAAATCAATATGGCCTTTATCTTCTATCAACATTTTGGCCATCACCTGCTAATTGTCCAAACATTTTGTGAGATTCTCAAAAGGTCTCATCTCAACATCTTCATCACTGTCATCCTCTCCTAGGATTGATCCTTGTTCCGGTGCATAAATGCACTCTATCTCTTCCTCAGATTCAGATTCTCTGAGCATCCTCAACCATTTTCTGATCATATGCTTCATCCACTTTCTCTGATTCCTTGCATGCAATTTCTTGACTGGCCATTGGACTGGTTTTCCAACATAAATTCCATTTCTCAATCCCTTCTGCAACTGCTTCATCTATTTTTGTAGTTGCTTCTTCAGTTGGTTGAGTTCCTCCTTTATCTCAACTATCTCCTGCTCTCTTTCTTCATCACTCATTCTCCTTTTGCTAGTTTTTTCGACATCCTACTTTCTCTGATTGTGACCTATCTCTGAACCCATCACATGATTATCTGTATCCATTTTACCTCCTCTTTCTTCTCTTTTGTGAAATTTCCTTGTTCACCAGTGAGATGCAACAAGCCTCCTCTTTCTCCTATCTCTGTCTCTATCTTTTTCTCTGAGAAATTCTACCCACAATCACTATGGAACTGACCTATGTCAACTTCTACCCAACTATGCCCATTGGAAGTTGTCATTCTCCTAGTTCTCTACAGTAGAACCTTTTCTCCTTCCTTTAGAACACACCCGCTCTTCAACTTTAAAATATGTTAGGTTGCTTCAATTTTACTTATTCAATTTCTCTTTAGAGAACTTTTGTTATCCTCTCTCTTTCTTCAACAATCCATCTTGCTATTGGGTTTCATCACAATCCTCCTTTCTTCTGTGAGCCTTCTTGCTTTCTTTTATCTTTCACAACATTGTTGGTTGTTTGACTAATGTTAGCTTCCTCCTACTAGTATCTACTCCACCTTGCAAACACATTCTCATTTTGGGTTTATCCTATCATAGCTTCATTTGTTGTATGGTTGCTACCTGTAACACAAAATCCTTATGGCTAGTATCAAAACTCAATTACTTGTAAATTCTTCCTCAAAATTTTGTCCTCTTAACAATTTTGTGTACCTCGGCTTTGTCTTCTGCATGCAATCTACTTCAGCCTTTCCTGCAAACTCTATCATAATTTCCTCAAAAAAACATCCTCAACCAAATTATTCTACATCTCTCAATCCAAAACAAAATCTACCTTGTTCCTAAAGAATCATCGGGGTTCTTTCTATAATCATACTAAAATCAATATTCAAACATGTCTTTCTTCTTCTCCAATGGTTTCAGTCTCAAACTTGTTCCTCTCTTTTGACCTTCTATTGGCAGTGTTTTCCTATTGTAGTCTTCTGCGCTCACAATCTCCAAAGTTTTCATAAATCTTCCAAGCTTCTCCTTGTGATCAACAATCTTCAGTGTTAAAATTACAAAACATATTAAAATTACATTTGTTGTAGTTCAAATTCCTCTTCCCATAGTCCACTCGTATTTTGGATTCAGAGCTTTGAAAGCTTTGATACCACTTTGATGCAAGTCCAATTATGAGCCTCTTTTACCCACAGTGCCCAGACTTCCTACAAAAAGGTGCTTCCTTCAATCCCTTTCTTCTAGTGCTACTCGCATGACTTGGATTTTCCCTTAAGCCAAAGGCTTCTCTACTTCTTGCGGTCTTCCAAACCTTTTATATGGTTTAAATAGCCCCTGGAGCCAAGATTAATGCACAATACGTGACCAATGTTATGGCCAAATCCCAATGCTTAAGTTGGTCCTTTATTATTTTGTGCATTTATAATTCTTCCGAGAGAAAGCCCCTAAGACTCACTCGCTTCTATACTCCATCGTAGAACCTCTCCTTGTGACCTTGCTTATAACCAGGTGTTTAAAAAAAATAAGTCTGACCTTGTGTTAACATGGCAATTCTTCAATCTCTCGGGCTATAGCCTTTCGGGTATGGACCACTCCATGTTGTCTCCACATCATCGCTGGGCCACTTTAACTCTACATAGGCCCACTCATCAAATAAATAAGTTTGTCCTTAATATTTTGAGTTGGTCCACCACACTTCCACTACACTATATATGTGTGTGTGTGTGTGCACTAGCCTGGAGCTCGGATGCCCGGATGCCCGTAACTCTTCATAATTTCACTCTTCAACCTTCTAGGCTTGTAGGATTCTAGCCTAGCCCACCTTTGTCTGTTATTACTTGTAATGCCCGAACCTTAATTAAATATGTTTCTGGGCTTGGCGGTTTTGGGAAATGGACAAATTTCTGTATTCTACAACTTCTATCAAGTGACAGATCCCTGGTGCCTGGTAAGTTTTAAAAACCAACTACTCGAAAACCTTACAAGCTTTTGACTTTCTGGGCCAGTGCTGTTAAGTGACGATATTTCCCTGGATATAACTCAAGTTTTGTTACTCAACGCTTTAATTAACAGACTCTTTCCAATTCAAACACCTGAGTGTTGTTGTTTATTCACAATCCTTCCCCTTATCCTGCAACTCTCGCCTAAACTTTGCCAGATCTGATCCTCTAGGCTCCTCTCTATGTTATATTAGTTTACACTATGGTTCTATTATGTCCTTTCTCCTCCAGATTCAAGGTTCTCTCATTCCTCTGCGCAAATATGATTTTCCTTTATCTTCTAGATGAGTGATCAATGATCTCTATTTCAACCTGAGTCAAGGAAAAATCAAGAGATTCTTGCTTCCTCAATTCTCTCAATTGCTATCACTCTTGAGCTTTGATCACACCTGTGACTCTTGCAAGTCCCTTATGTGTGACATTTCTACAATCATTCTTGCACATATTATATATATTAAATGCTCCTCTTTCCTTGTAACAAATAACTCTAAAAAGTATACGGACTGTCTCTGCAATTATAAAATAAGCTCTAAACATAGAGTGCAGAAGGAATGGTTATCTCCAAAAGAAACAATCACTTCAATCAAAGTGATTTTGTATTATTTACAAACAATAAAAACATATGCGGTCTAGAAATACAACAATTGGCCCTCTCGACTCTTTTGGCCACTCTCGTCCTCAATTCCTCTCGAAATCCTTCCTCTCTCACACCTCTACTCTCTAACCTCTATCTCCTATTTAAATTACATATTTATACAAAAATGGTCTAGAACTAAATCCTGGTTCAGATCCCAAAATTCCTCACCTAAACTAGATCCTCTAAATCCATATTTTCCTCAAAAGATCTAACTAATCCCCAAATCTCTCTAATTCTCTTAATATTCCAGAGACTTCTCCCAAAAAATAGATCTGATTAAAATTGTATTTCTAAATACATATTTTTCTAGAACTCTCTAAAAACATAGGAAATTAAATATTTACATTCAATTAGGGAGCCAACTCCTTTGGTAAATCAAAACCCGTAGGTCTAGTTAAAATGCAATTTTGACTTGGAAGTGAAATGTTTGTGCATCAATTTGACATGGACATGGAAATATTTTTATTTATGATGGAGAGTTGAACGGAATATTTTTATCACATCTCTTTATATTGGATTATAATATCAACTGATGTTTTATACTGCTTTTAATTAAAACTAACCATATATCTATATTTTTTATTTTTTTTCAATTATAGCCAACTTTTTTTTTAATTTTTTTATTTTTTTAGAAGAGACCATGTTAACTTGAGTTTGAATACATGGAAATAATTACACATCTCCCTCACACTGAATTAGAAAATGTGCTTCTTGACACAATTAAACATGTAAAAGATTCATATGTTCCTTGGGTTATATTCGCTGAAAAATATAAACACCTCATCGTCATAGTCATATTATATGTTCCTCAGGTTATGTTAGCTAAAAATATAAAAACCTCATCACCATGGGCATATTTTGACGGAGCTTCTTTTAGAGATGGTGCTTGCAATTGAGGGATATTCCTATACCTTCATGATAAACACATTTTCAAACATCAGATTGGATTGGGCAAAGGCACAAATAATTTTGCAGAGTTGCTCTCTTTGAAACTTTTTTTTATGTTTTTCCATTGAAAATGAGTGCCACACAATTCATATTTTTGGTGATTCTATGGATGTCATAAATTGGTTCAACTAAACATAGAAATGCTTCAATCAGACACTTCTATCTATTCTTGAGGAGAGTCTTCATATAAATCTTTCTTTTGATCACATTTCTTGCCACCATATCTACGTAGAACGAGACATAGTGGCAAATGCTCTATCTAAGGCATGCATTGAGAAATATTTGGGAATTTGGAAGGTCACAAAATATATAGGTGAAGTCATTCTGGGTTCTACCATCGACAGTTCATAAAGGGATGACAACATACACAAATATTAGCAGTTTTTATCATTTTTTTTTTCTATTTGTAGATGTTTTTATAGACCATTATAGTGAAAATGACCTAATATGTATATGCTCTCTATTTATGGATATTAAATGCACCTTGCATGGGCCATCTGCATACTTTATCATATGTTTGTAAGAGGCTTGATTGTTTTTCAAACTACTTATCAAAATGAATGAAAATACGTTAGCGAAATGTATCTTTTTCACAACTTAATGAAATGCTTGGATTTGTTTCCTCGCAAAATAAATATATTTACATGTAACTTAGACTTCTATATATTTATAAATATACAAAAGTATTATAATCATTACTTATTCCTTAAAAAATCATCTATAAAAATATCAAGGTCTAAAGGAAGCACCTACATCATTAGCAATTCAGATAGAGAGATTTTTGCAAGGGTATACTTTTGTTATGAACCACAATTATCGATAAAGAACAAAGTTATTATTCAGGGAGAAAATAAAGCTTATGCCACTAGCTCATGCGGTGTAGAATAGACGATGATGGGGTGTATTGTTAAGTTACTCCGTGATGTCAAGGTCATCGATTTGAAACTCCGTGGGAAAAAATCGAGTCATGTTAAGGGTTGGTGTGGCCGCAGCCTAGTGCAATCCCCGGGTGATTTTGACGGCTTAGATTCCCCTAGGTGGAAGTATCTCAAGCCACTGGTCAAGCCTGAAGTCAAACTCAGAAAATTTGATAAACAAAAACAAAACCTATGTCACTAATGATGAAAAATGAGGTAGTTGGGTTTGAGCAAATAAAGAAAATGTATGTAAATTTATTTATATTAAATAGATATTTTTAATTAAATAGTTATTTTTAGTTTCTTTATTATTAATTAATTTAATTATAATTATAAAATATACACTGGTAGAAAAGGTGTTATGCCAAAAGAGAAGTTACAGTTCTCCATGGAATATTCTTAAGGAATCACTCTAAAATATGTTGCTCTAATGCATGAACGAAATTTCCATCCTTTTAAGAAATTTTAAATATTTAATACCAAACAAACAAACAAGTACTCTCAAATTTATGTAAAGAGACATTCATATTGGTTTTTTGGAAAACGAGTTTCAAAATTTTCTCATTTAACTCTGAAATACGATGGAAATGCTTTTTATTGTGGCAATGGATTATTTTGTATTTTGTTTTTTTGTTTTTTTGTTTTTTTATCTTCAGATGAAAAAAACACTAGTTTATATTATGTACCAGTACATTATCCAGGATGTTATCAAGATTTAGATGTAGTATATATTCCTCCATCCAGCATGGGACTATAGCTAATAATACTCTCAAAGACTATATGTTCTAGATATGCATCAAAGTTTACATCTCATTCATAAGAACATAGTTGGTTATGCATATGACAAAAAACCAAATATTCAAAAATACCAGATGTCTAGGGGAGTATAATGGTGCCCTCATATCTAATGTTATTATCTTCCATATATGTATAGTTCATGTGGCCCATACCATCTATTAGTCCATTTTTTGATAATAAGTTAGCTACAGTGTTTGCTTCCCTAAACATGTGTTGAAAAGTGATATGTTGAAAGCATTGTTTGAGTTCGTTGATGTGACTGATCCAACCACTAAGATTTGGTGGGGAAAATATTGTATTGGCCATAATCCCATCGATGAGGTATTTTGAGTCCCCATATATATGAATGTTATCAACAGAAATCTTCTGGAAAACCAAAGTAGTCCCTGGTGGGCCCCAGTATTGCAGAAATAATGCTGCAACACCTGGAACTCCATTCTTTAATTTTATCAACCCGGTAGTTCATAACAAACTTGGAAGCGACGGTGCTGTATGCACAAGTACTAGCTCTTGCCGCGGCTGTCACTTGATCAGCTGGCACAAGTCCGCTAGGAGCTTAAGCCAACTTCTATGAGCTCTTAGAAGAAGCTTTTTAACTGATGGATGAAAGCTAACTCAAAGGGGGCTAATCTACTTGCAGAAAGAAACTAAAAGCGGAAAGGAAATGCAAACCCTAGAAAACCCTAGTTTTACCGACTAACCCTACTGGTGCAAGAAAAATGATGAAAGCTATAGAAAGGAATGCCATTGACTCTTAGAAAGGTAAAATGCATGTGACTAAGCTATTTCTGAAGTGAAATCTGAAAAGAAACATCTTTTTGTATTTTTGAGTAAGTTGGCAAAATTATTGTGCATGTGCTTTAACTGTTTTTGACTGTGCAGAGGTGGATTGGCGAAAGGAAATGCTTGCAGGAGGTTGGGAAGGTTAGAAGAGGTCCTAAGGGGTCCCTAGCACCCTTCCAGAGAGTTTCACAGTGATCGGATCTCAAGAAACTGCTTTCGTGAGCTTCTACAGGAAGTCTGCAGGGGTTCTACAGGATGTTCTGTAATTTTCTACAGGATGTTCCGAAAAGAGGATTTTGGAGGGTTGATGGAGGAAAAATGGTGGGAAAGTGGACATGGAGGTTGGATAAGGATGTTAAGGGGTCTAGGACCTGGTGCATGAGGCTAAGGAGCGATTGGATTTGGTTCAAGGATGGAGGGAGCAATGATGCACAAGAATGTAGAAATTAGGGCAAAGGGAGAAAACGTAGCAAATGAGAGGCAAGAATCTAAGTTGGAGGACGAAGCAGGTTGCATGGATGGGGTAAGGGTAGGAGAGGAGGTTTCACAGGCACTCTACACGTGATTTTTCAAAACTAACCAACAAAGACTAAGAAAACCAAAGATCTAGCTGTTTTAACCTAATTTGACCTAAATAACAGCAAAGAAAATGAACAGCAGTTTATTTGCAACAAAATCATGTGAAATAGCTATGCAAACTAAGCAATCATGAACCTGAGCATGTAACCACAACTGGTATCAACTTCTACAAATGAGAATCTAACACTAATAATTGCATGATGAAGCAAAGACAATGTTTTTGGTGGCAGCAAGGACACCTTGGTCCCAGCTCATGGTCCCACTGAGGGAGAGGTGAGATCAGAGGTGCTTGATAGCCTTTTTCTAAAGATCTTCTCTGTTATTAACCTATTAAATCAACTTAAAACATAAGAAACTATTTATATCAGCAAAAATGAACTAAACGACCAAACAAGATTGTAACCTACTAGCAGAAATTAATTAAAGGCAGCAGAAAAACATATAACAGTGCACGGATGAGGTCCTGGCACTTGTGTTGGGCCTAACCCCAAGAGCTACAGGCTCCCAAAAAGAAGCTCAGAACTGAGGCAAAATGCAACTGATCTCCATTATTCAGAAAAATGACCATATCACAGAAATGTTTACAGCAAAGGCTCCACAAATGAGCAAAAACAGAGCAGCACTAGAGTGCTAACCTACTGACTAAAAAATGACTAAAATCGAACTGCCAACGAGCTAACTTCTGCGTACAAAGTGACTAATTGAAATGAGGCCCTAAGCCTTCTTATTTATACAAATTGAAAACCCCAACAACCCTCCTAAACTTTAGGAACTTGGTTTCCAACACTTGTAGTTAACAACACCTCTACTAGCCCTTGCTCGGCTGCCCTTGTGATAATTGATGTGGTGGCCCTTGAACTCTAAGCTGATGGTGGAGAATTCGAGGTAAGGGCCCAGAAATGAAGGGGACACCTTCCTAAAAATCCTCTCCACGAATTTGGCTGCCAAGTGCTCCTTTAAACCTTTGATTTTGTCTCAAAATTGACTAAAAATCTGCACAAAGCACCCATTAGACTTGTCGGCATAATGACTAACCCAATTCACTCTATTAGCATAAATATAATAAAAAACATGCAATAAAATAATGAGAATGGTGCATTAAGTCGAATTAGGAGGCTGAATGAGCCCATATAATTATCCATTTTTGGGGCTCATCAGTCCCCATAGTGCCAGAATCTCTGCCCACATATTTGTACCTACACCTACATTCCAAGATATTTGATAATGTGACCTTTGAACCATTCTGAGCCATACACCACATCCACAATACCCTTGCTGAGCCACATCATCAAAGTGGCCTATAAGAAATAATATGTGAGGAGGGATGTTTCAAATCGATTGATCCTTATCTCTCTATGTGATTGATCCAAGAGTGTTCATCCACATACCAACTTTGAAAATGATTCGGTAGATGTCAATCCTGTAGTTTTCAAAAATAAAACCATTTCTGGCATTCCATATTTCCTAGAACACAAAAGTGGAGTGTCTTGTAGTCTACCCCCATGTTCCATCCACCATATAAGGCATTGTTCAATGGAATGGAAGAGTCTGAAAGGAATGTTGTGTTGTTGCATAATGTATCTCCAAACTTGCAAAGTAATAGGACATTCCAAGAGAAGGTGTGTGTTTGTCTCCAGTGAAAGTTTGCAAAGAGAACATCTACCAAGCCCCTGCATACCTCTTTTCCGTAGATTCTCCCAAGTCAAAGTTTTATTGTGCCATACCAACCATGTATACAAAATAATTTTGTAGGGGATATTTAACTTCCACGTTTTAAAGAACCAGCTAGATTGAGTGAAAGAGTGAATGGAAGTCAAAATGTGCCTATATGAATTTTCTACGACAACTGAGTTGCCACTTTTTCTTCCCGCCCAGGTAATGTGATCTCCTTCCTCCTTCCAGCATAGTCCACCATGGCTCAGAGCCAGTATATATGTCTTCCATTCCTCTGCACAATTTCCAGTCAAAACCATATCGTTGAATTTAAGCTTCTGTGATCCATATCAAGTTTTTGAGAAGATTTCTTTAGCGGAGATCACATTATAATAGTTTTGTCGACGCGTTTCGAACCAATGAGTGTGGTTCATCATCAGGACAAGTTGAAGAATCAGATCATGGCTGTATGTTAAATAGGGAGAGCAGATCTTCCAACGACTGAATTTGACTAGGAAATGGCTACATTGGACTGGGTAATTTGACTGAAAAACGGTTAAATTTGACTGGCCAATCTGATTGGACTGAGGGAAAGGGATAGGAAAATAATATATATATATATATATATATATATATATATATATATATATATATATATAGATATATATTTTAATACCAAATTTTTGTTATATTTATTACCAAAGTTTAAATAAAGGTAAAGTTTGTATTTAATAATCAAGAGTATGAAACAATTAGTTATTAATAGGTCTATTTCCTAATTATAATTATATAAATAAATGGTTAGTTAATTAATATGTAAGTTAGTTTTTGTTATATTTATTTCCAAAAAATGTAATTGTTTGAAATAACTACCAAGACCAATAAAACAAACATCAGTTATTAATCTAATATGAAAAAACCATATAAATTTTTTTCTTTGATAATTGAAATCATAATATGGAATAATAAATAATTATATATGTATATTATGAATTTAATTATATAATATACAAAAGTATTATAATGTGATCTCCGCCAAAGAAATCTTCTCAAACCCATATCTTCAACCTTTTTTCCATATAGGAAATAGTCCACGCCATCCAAGAATGACTTGTGCCAATATGAAATATCCTATTGAATGTATTTTTTTCAATGTATGCTCAGTTAGTTTATAATCTCCCTCGATGCCCAAAATATTATCCATGCCGATAATAATGCGATTGCACTTTCCGAAGGGCCAAGTAATTTGCCTGAGGAACTAGTCTTTAATTTAAGAAATCTATTCCATATACATGATCCTGATTTCTGTCCAATGTGCTCGGTTCTAATCTAGTCGTCCGCTATCCTATGCAACAAATACTTAGAAGAGATAATTTCTTGCCGGATTCCTTCCTGATATAATGCTCTCCATATTGATTTGATGATGAGAACCCATCCAAAATATTTAATATCTAATATCCCTCATCCACCGAATTATTTTGGGACTATGATCTTATCCCACTTGATCAAGTGGTATCTATGTCTCGAACCTGAACCCACCTAGATGAAATGTGCCATATAAATTTTAATTTTGTTCACCACATATGTTGGAAGAATATATAGGTGTGCCCAATAAACCATAATCCGGCGGAGAACAAATTGTGCCAGAATATATATGTCACCTAGAGATAACCATTAATGTGACCAACTAAATATATTTTTGTGAAATTTGTCCAGTAACCACTACCAGTCCGCAATCCGGTAGTTATTAGGCTTTAGACAGAATCCCAAGTATGTAAATCCATCCCCGAAGGGTTGAGTGCAGAAATGAAAGAGTGTAGCAATATTGTTAATCTCATCCTGATCACCGTAGGAATATATATTTAAAGATTTCTCTTCATTGACCATCATCCCAGAAGCTGCCATGAATATTTGAATAATTTGGAGCAATGTCATCCATTGAGACCTAGAAACCATCTCGTAGAAGAGGATATCATCCACACAAAAAATATGAGTGATATAAGAATGAATTCCTAGTCAGGTGCCATAGAAAAGGCCCAAGGAATGAGCAACATTTATCTTGAGGCTGAGCCCATCCGTCACTAGAATAAAAAGAAGTGGTGAGAGAGAACATCCCTGCCACAAGCCTCTCCAAGCTTTGAAAAAGTTGGAAGGGTATCCGTTCACAAGCATAGAATATTGGAAAGTAGTGAAACAACCCATGATCCATTCAACCATATGGATCGATAAACCAATCTTAGTCAGAATGAGACGAAGAAGTGACCAATCAACACATTCATATGCCTTCTTTAAATCTACCTTCATAACCAATGCCTCCAATTTCTTTGTGCGGATGGTATGTATATCTTCTTGTGTTGTAGCCATAGAGTCATGAATCAACCTGTTATGGGGAAATCCATATTTTTCTTGGGAGATATGATGTGAGAGGGAATCCTTGATTCGTTCTGAGATGATCTTAAAAACGAGTTTGTAGCATGTATTGCAAAGAGAAATAGGACGCGAATCTGAGAAGGTGGACGTATCAGTGACCTTCTGGATCAAATAAATAAATGTAGAATTAATGGCTCATGTTGGCTTGAGGGGGCATGAACCAGGTTCAATGTTAGTTAGCCAAACAAATCCCTACACTACTGGCCCTCTCAGCATTAGCCCGTGGAGCGCAGATTGAAGTCTCACTCGAAGCAATATGGGGGGCTGCTAGAACCAAGTTTCCACACCCTTGAGATAGTTTTGATGTTGGTTTATTCCAGTTATACCTGCCTTCACGTAGGTTTATTAGCCCTCTGTTCCACCCTTCAGTACCTTCGTGAAAGGGTATAGTTGGTTTTCACGCAGCCCTAACTTGCGGCTCAGGGACTTTCGTGCTACTAGGGCAGCGAACTGCGATATCTCCCAAACTAGGCTAAGTGTCTTACTTATCTTATTAACCGATCTTAGTTAGCTTCGCGTAAACAAATGTTCTTACTTGCGTTCACTTAACCAACACATTTACATACATTCGCGCATCATATAAGCATTATAAGTGAAATTCATACCCAACATAACAAGATGCATAAACAGGAAATAAAGACACAGAAATTGTAGAATACTTCTCTTTATTGATAATTCTAGACAATTACAGACTCGACCCGCCCTGTACACTCAGCTGCAGGGGTCCACACACTCAGCTGCAGACTTCTACCCTAGGCCTTTGCACACTCAGCTACAGAGCCTCTACCTACGCTACAACCCAAGACTTAGACTTCTTGCTCTAAATCTATGACTCTCTTACATGTTCAATCCTTCATTATTCTAACTACTTAGAGCTTAGCTCTTTTTATACAATCCCATGGTCCACGGACCATGGGTAGATCTTTTACAACCAACATTAAATTTCCAAAATAAGGGCGGACAACGCTATGACTCTTTAACGCCTACGTGAACCGTGACCACAAAATGCAGAGTCTTTACACTTAGATTACAAAATTTGACCAAAATATGTTCTTTTAGCCCCAAAAATACCCTTGGGGGAACTCGCGCCCAATAGGCCCCCAATAGGCCCCCAACACAAATATCATGACTCGCCCTCGAGTCACTCTGCAGGCATGGATATCCTAGCATGAAGACCTCCGAGCTCCGTTTGGATGACCGCAACCTCAGCAGCGCACTGAGTGGCTGCCTGCTGGACTTATTCCACTCTCTGCTCGGTGATTTCCACTTAACTACCACACTGAATCTTTTGCTGAGTTGCCTACAGTGTCATGAGCTTTCATTCAATGGAAGTTGTGATGTTATATGCCTCGTCTATCCATGGCTGTAGGCACGCTTTTAGGACCACTTCTTTGTGCCGAGCAGCATCCACCTTTTCCTGAAGCACCCTTGCCTCCTGCATCCGTGTAATCTTCTATGTAAGGGCAACTGTATGCGTAGTACCTTTGACCTCGTCATATCTTTGTTGTAGCTAGTGCGCCTCTGTCTCGAGGTGCTCTACATTTGGGTCCTCCTGCAGGGTGGTCAAGACCTCAAATGACTGTTCAAAAATTCGCGTGCAGTCTGCTACTACACTATTGACTGCCGCTATTACTGTTTTAACAACGGTGGCACGCTATTCCCTGACTTCCAACGGAGTTGAAGGCTGAGACCTCAACTGCAATTTTGCGATCTGCAGGTTCAGCTCCAACGGAATCCTGGCCATCTTTGTCCAAGCATTGTGCACCCCTGTGGCCAACTTGCGTACATGCACCCCAGCCAATTCTTATGCCTGAATGTCCAACTCCGGGACCATTCGGCAGGATTCCTCCACTACCTACATGATTTTCTTATTTTTTTCCACTGCCTCATTGTGCTGCAGGCCCAACTGCTCGATATTGATGCATTGCTCGCTCATCACCTGCAGAGTGCGACTCTCTTGGGCCCTAAGTTCCGCGATGACTCCATCCTGCAAGAGGTGGAGCGTCTCTCGAGGGAGCGCGGCCATATTCAATCCCACCCCTTTCAGGCTGCTAACTGTGGGCCTGTTGGCCTCATTTTCTATAGTAAGTGCCCCATCTGGTAGTAGTATCGCGTTGGTCACCCTTGTGTGCAACATCTCTACAGTAGCTGAAGTGCCGATCACGAGGTTGGTGGACACTGTGCCAACCTATGGAGTGCGAGCCTGCAACTCCTGCAGCTCTGTCTGGAGAGCCCCTAATACCAATTGCTGCTACTCTTCGAACTGTTGGAGGGCCTCCGCAGTGACATCCCTCACCGTTTCTCCAATATCATGCAAATCCCCCTCAGTGAGGGTGATTGGGTCCAAGGATGTCTTTGAAGCCTTGGTTTTCTTTTGTGACACTGCCTTCTCTTGCGGTCACTGACGCTTGAGTTGGGTGGACGTCATCTGCGGGTCCGCACCACCTTGTTCTATCGGCTCCTCTATTTCTGCCTCAGCCCTGGGCAAAGGTGACTTCTGTCCTTCACGCTCTTCTCCTCCTATCTCCTGTTGTTCTGCCAATTTCGCGGTGTCGCGTGCTGCCTGGGTCTTAGCCTCCACTTCCTCTTTTTTGTGCTTCTCACCCAACTGCACCATTTTGAGCTTTGTTTCTTCCTTCTTATGTTGCATGGTGGACTTATCTGTTTCCATCACGGAGCCTTTTGCAGCGCGCCACTCCGGCAGTCAAGACTCGAGGACTGCAAAGATAACATCATTTGTTCCCAGATAAGGTAACATATGACATGTCTTCGTGGGGTCCTTCCGCGCCCTGATAAAGACATGGTGGAAATTCGCTTTGAACTCTGCAAACTAGTGTATACTATGGGTGACAATCACGGCTTGCGATTGATCCCCATTCGGATACTCATCTTTGTCAATATCCAAAAGATATTGCTTTCTTTTATGTGTTGTACATCCTTTGTCGCCCACAACGAAGCATACTTCGCTGCCTCTAGAAGGTCCAGTGCGACTAAAGGGAATTGGTTATCTTTTGGCAGCTCCCGTGCCACTAGCACAATCGACAATAAGAGCCACGCGTAGTGGAACATCTTGCCCTACTCCTGTGCCTCACGACAGTTTGCAAGGAACTCACCACATAGATAATTTTCCCAGTTGAACTGGACTCCTTCAGCGCATTGGGCTGCTAGTGCAATCACAGGCGTGGGCACCTCATCCGTGCAACACTTCCGCATCACCTTCCCTGCTAATATTTGTGTTGCTACCTTGACTACAGGGTTGTTAATGCTAGAGATGGAATATTCCCACTTCTTCTTCTCCAACTTGAATTTGTTCTTCATAGCTTCCGCGAGGGCCAACTCACCACCTTTTCCTTTTGATATATTGGCCGGATCCTCCCCTGAGTAAGGCAGCCATGTGATTCAATGGATCAAGTGGTCTATGATGGGAATGGGCTCCTCTAGCCACAAACACCCATCATGCACCAAGTAGAGCAATTGCCTAATGACGAAGACGGTCATTGGGGCGCGGTGGTAATGCAGTACCCAGAGTAGGTTGAGCAACCCGGCTTTCTCTACACCCTTGATTCATGTCCATGGCTCTAATTCAATCGTTCTAGCAGTCGTGTCAATCCGTCAACGTATTAGCTTCTCAGTCGCTAAATGTGGGAATTTCTCGTGATCTGCGAGGTCCCAATCTTCAAACTTTAGTACAGGAACCCACCCTAAGTGTGGCCCCTAAAAAACAATGTCATCCGGGAGCAACGGAGTTTGCAGGGAGCTCTTTCTCTCGTCTATGTCCTTTGGCACCTTGGCTTTGCCCTTGTGTGGAGGAACATATTCTAGTAACCTGGTAATAGGGTCTACACCCTGGGTTTCAACTTCCATTTCCAAATCCTCCTCATCCGCCAAGATTTCTTCAGATTCTTCCTTGTCTACCTCCAGATTAATGGCCTTCCCCTTTTCCTGCAAAGTGAGCTTGGTCCTCTATGGGTTTCTTGGTGAGATGCGCACTGGTAGCATAGTCTGCTTATCCTTCTTTGGTCTCAGTGTCCTAGGTGATTTAGGGACTTCGACTACCACTTCGACACTCTCTGGGGCAACTTATACTACCTCAATTTCCTACACGAATTCCTCGGGTGTTGACATCATTCTATTCAGGAGATCTTGTGTCTCCTTCGGTAATCTCTCAAACGCTGAACTTCCTCTCAAAGCCTCAAAATTCGCATGATCCGTACACACTTGAAAGCGCAACAACTGAATTTTCAAAATGCCAAGTGTTTTCTGCTGGAAAACCACCTGTGATTTATAGGGCCTTTTGAATTCAAATCCGACCGTTCCCCCCACATTCGGCCCGTTAATGCTAGATTGGCGGAAAATTTTCAAGAATCTAATCCATAAATTTCACCTTAAATGCCTGTCGCCCGCTCCGTTTGGCCACAATCCGACCATCAAATCGTGAACAATGACTTTAACGGTCACTTTCTGGTGGACCTGCACTTTATTTCCATGAGTGGCACATCTGTCTTCACGTTGTTGCAGACCCTATGACACTTCCCTGTTTCGCGCAGTCTTGAAATCGCGCAGCTCCCCAAACTAGGCAGTGTATTTTATAGTCTTGCGCCTCCTTTCAGCTGCCTGGAGTGCTAAGATTGTGCTACTTTCATTTAGTCACGTGGTCGTACTGCTTGTGTGTGGCTTCAAGCGACTGCCATTCACCTTTCCTGGGAAGGGTTCTCCATTTAACTTGACCTGCTATAACGCTCCTTCGTTGGTAATTTCCTTAATAACATAAGGCCCTAATTAGTGCATCCTGAATTTTCCAAGGAATTTATCAAACTTACTATCATACAACAAAACCAAATCGTTTACCTTAAATGTGCGCAGCTTGATGTGTCGATCATGACATGCCTTTTCACGCTGCTTTTGGACCTGTTAGTGAAACCCAACCAAAAATATTTCTTCTTCGAGCTCATCCAGTTGTATGAGCCTCTCTTCTAGGGCTCCACGATCCATCATACCTGTGAGCACTGCTATGTGCAAACTAGGCACGATGTATTCCATAGGCATTACGGCTTCCACACCATAGAGAAGCCTAAAAGGGGTTTGTCCCGTTAGCTTTTTGCATGTTGTTCGATAAGCCCACAATACTATAGGTATGCGTAGGTCCCAATCACTTCGTTGAGCATTGTAAACCTTGGTCAACGTGTTTTCAAGAACTTTGTTGAATGCCTCCATTGTCATGTTAGCCTGTGGGTGATAAGGTGTGCTCTTCTGGTGATATACCTAAAATTCCTCCGTAAGTGCACTGATTGTCTCATTCAAGAAGTGCGTACCATGATCACTCATCAAGATCCTTGGACATCCAAATCGTGTTAGTACATGTTCAAATAGGAACTTCGTGGCAGTCGCGCCCATGCAATCCTTCACTAGCTGCGCTTCTGCCCAACGAGTCAAGTACTCCGTCGCAGTGATAATGTACCTCGCTCTTGTCTTCCCTTGGGGCTGAATGGGTCCTACAAAATCTATTGCCCACTTTTCGAAGGGTTGCAATGTCATTTGTGGATTCAAAGGCATTTCATCCCTCCGCGATGGCCTGCCTGTTCTTTGACATACATCACATGCCTTGCAATATGCTTTTGAATCCTGATGAAGGGTTGGCCACCACAACCCTGCGACGCCTCCATTAGGATCCGCAAGTTTGCTGCTTCGTTCAAACTCAGGTACATACCATTGCAATATCTCATCAGTCCCCATCTTGTATAGATGCCCAGAAATAATAGAGAAATCTGCCGCGCGCACCACTAATTCCTTCTTTTGCTGGACAGAGTATCCTTCTGGTGCAATTCTTATTGTTAGGAAGTGTATTATATCCTCAAAATTACCATCCGCAACACACATTGCAAATAGCTACGCATCAGGCAATCCTTCTTCCAAGTTAGTAGGTTCCTCCACTGTTTCGATGCGTGACAGATAATCTGGTCCCGCGTTCAATCATCCAGTCTTCACAACAACTTCAAAATCGTACTCTTGGAACAATAAGAGCCATATGCAGATTCGCCCCCCCAACATAGGCTTATTGACTAGATACTCCAATGTCAATTGATTTGTATATATCTTAAAGTGGCCTCCTAGCAAGTAGTGTCGGTACTTCTAGAGCGCATACACCATAGCTAGTCCCTCGCTTTCAATGGTAGAATAGTTCTTCTCTGCTTTGGATAGTCTACGACTTGCGAACGAGATAGGGTGGTCCAAGCCTTCTCCACCATCTTGTGTTAGTAATGCCCCCAGTGCTATACATGATGCGTCAACATGTACATGAAACTCTTTCTTCCAGTTCGAGAAGACTAGAATCAATGCGGTAACCATCTTTTCTTTCAATATATCCAAGCTTTTCTTATAGTCATCATTCCAGCAGAACATGACATCCTTCTTCAACAATTTTTCCATTGGCGTGGTGCTCTGTGCATAACTTTTGATAAACTTTTTGTAATATCCCGCATAATGGGGTCTACCATCAGTCCTTGTCTACAAACCACATGCCCCAATAGGTACCCAAAAAGAATGCAAAACAGACACTTCTTGAGGTTGAGCGCGATCTGGTATCTTTGACAGGTATCCAGCATCAAGCGCAACCTCGCTACATGGCACTTGACTAGCCCAAATACAGGCCAGTCATCAAAATATACCTTTAGGAACTTATGAATAAATTCCTTGAATGTCGCAACAACCACGCGCGAAAATATAGCAGGCGCATTCTTCGATCCAAATGGAATTATAGTGTATTAAAAACAACCCCACTCAGTCGTGAAGGTTGTCTTGCTCTTATCCTCTGGTGCAATTTTGATTTGGTGGTACCCAGAGAACCCATCAGTGAAGGAATATGCTTCCTAGTCACCTACGTTGTCCAACACTTCATCCGTGAACAGAGTCGGGAAAGGATCATGCACACAAGCGTTATTCAACTTTCTGAGATCCACGCATATCCTTATCTCATCCTTCTTCTTCTTCTCTTGCACCACCATTGGGCTTACCCAATCAGACTCTTCCACAGGCTCAATGATGCCTGCTGCTAGCATTTTGTCTGTCTCTAAGTGGACCTTCTCCTTGTATTTCGGATTTAGGTGGTAAGGCCTCTGCTTAACTGGCTTCGTGTCAAGTTTTAACGTGATCTTAATCACTCTTAGATCTCCAATTATTCCTTTCAGATCCATAAAATTTGTAGGGAATAAGTCTTGGTATTCGTGGAGCAATTCAATGACCTTATCCACCATCGTGTCGTCCCAGTAGTCTCCAATCTTTGTGAATTTGGGTTATGCCTACGTACCAATGTTCACCTATTTAATTTTCACCGATGCGGTTATATCAATGTTCTCAATCTGTGGTCCTTGAACCTCGCAGTGGCCTTCTATTTCTGGAATGTTAATCTTCCACAAATCCTCATCCTCATCTTCAGCAGTTACATTATAACATTCAAGCGTGTGACTCAACTGAGTAGCCCATTTAGGCTGAATCAGGTCTAAAGGATCTTGTGGTATCCTAAATATGGTTGCTTTCACCTCTTGTAGCGCTTCATCAATACTGTCAAACCCATCCTTAAAACTGAATGTCATCATGAATCCTTTGCGCAGGATATCCCATTCACCTATACCATGGTGGATTTTCGTTTCTATATACCAATTCATTGGGATAACATCCAGGGTATGACAGAACAGGTGCACCCACTCAGGTTGTGGCTTTTCTCCATAAGCCTACGTCCATTTGGCCAGATGCGCACAGATCATTCTGTCCATCGTACTTATCTGTCAATCACATCTTAGGCTTCCCAAATTGTGCTCTCATCATCCTCCTACATTCACACCAATCATCAAAGCTTCCCTTGTGCGTACCCCACCATCTTGTAGGCGTAGTGCGCAGTGCCCAGTCCAAGGCCTGGAAGCATTGCTTTTCTGGCACCTCCCTTTCAAATGAATCCAAAAAGATATCTACCTCATTTAGACCATCATAAATAGGAAGATTTATTTCCTCTAACGACACACAACGCAGCGACCGGGTCATCATGTTGCAATTCAGCGTAGTTACTTCATGTAACCAATTCTACCAACATTCTATTTCTTTTTCGGAGTCTGAAGTGCAGGAACTGTCGCGATCCCACGTAATCCATCCATCCACAGTGGGATTCACCCAATCTTGATCTCACATTGTTATCTTATAGATACAGTTCAGACCGTCATCACTCTCGTAATCGCGGATTGGTTTAGTATAGAGCGATCCCTCAGTAGGATCGAGGGATATTATTACGCGCAACGACTTTTTCTCAAAGATCATCTTTCGCTTCTTCAGATTCATTACCCCATTCATATCAGTAGCCCAGTCAATTTCTAGAAGCGCAGGGTAGGGATTGTTGTCATCCACAATCTCTATTACTTCAAAATCTGCCAGCGTGCTCACTCCCTCGATATCCACGGTCTCCCCCTACAGCCGTCTCATGGGTATGATTTTCTGCTGATTCGCCATCCTTAGCTGAATCAGAGACCATTGCAGCGTAGGTCTCCCCATTTTCTCCCAAGTCTGCTTTGGTAGAACATTCGCATCTGACCCTAGGTCCAAAATGACCTGATCCATTTCATACTCTCTTATTTGTGCGGTCAGTCTCATCTCCCGTCCCATCCTTGTCTTATGCTTGCCAATATTTCGTACCATGCGCGGCTCACCTGGCGTGGTTCCAGCGCATCTATTGATGAGTTCTTATATCCCTTTTACAACCTTACTGTCGCGTAGTAACTTCATATAGGTTTCCAAGAAAGTTGTGAGCATAGAGGGGTCCATCTCCGGCTCAGGCTTATCCTTGCTTCCTGAAGTGGAGGCCTCAATGAAGCTCTTCTTAGCTTCCATGAAGGCTTCCCGAGCACGCTCCAAATCAAACTCAACCTCTTTCACCGGGGCCTTGCAAACCCATGTACTGTCTTCTGGTTGTTTCCCCTTGTCATCTCCTGTCATGAAACCACTCCGGACCACTATATTTATGTTCAAATCTTCCTCACGCAGCTCAAACCTCATCATCTACAGGTTCTGAGTCGGGGGAGGCGGTAGCACCCCTTTGTCATGTATCCTAGCTATTGCCGTAGAATAATCTTTTGTTTCATGATAAAAAAAATCATGCAATACTTAGACAATGGATGCGTTGGATTAGTGAAATCGCGGGCATAGTGTCCTAGTCCTCCACAATTGTAGCAAATCAACTGTCCTCGACCTCTGCCAAGTCCCCCTCCGCCTCGGCCTTGTTCGCACCGCTGAAATCCTATCCACGCCATCCCTATATTCTAGTTAAGGGGCCGTGTTTCAGCCTCAACCTGGTAGGCGAGAGTTCTATCCATCATCAATTCATAGCTCCTGCAAGTAAGCTCATCATGCCCTACCGACCTACAAAAGTTGCAGAACAACTGTTGCGGTGCTTGCACATACTTTTGTATCAAGTGACAGTTATCCATGGCATGTTTTCTGGCTACCTAAAAAATAGCGCACCATAATGCAGGCCCCGTGCTAGGTCCTGCTTGAGCCTCTGGTCTTAAAGGCATCAGTCCTCCTCCTGCAATGTAGTTTGCAAATATCGGGCAATGGTCTTTGTCATGACCCTGACTCTTGCATTTCAAGCACTATACCTCCTCACGTACCTTTGGCTAAACCGTCCTGTCCTCCTTTAGACTTTTCATCTCCAAGCACAGATTCTTCAGCTATGCATGGATATGATGGACTCCTAGATTAGGATCTTGCATTGGAGTCTCATGTAGTCTCATGGCAATCTCCAAGGCCTCTACCTGAGTTGTTATCTTTTGCTGCGACAACACACTCCTTCAGTGTGGTAGTAGCAAAGCCACAAACCACTCATGATGTTGTCCATCTGTCAAATTCATGCTAGCTTCACAGACTATACATTTCAGCCTCTGATCTAGTTCCCAAGGCGGCTCACCTAGTTGCATCGCGATCTCTTTGAATTCCACAATCGACTACACCTTAGATTTAGGCCTGCTAAATTCTCTATTTAGTGCTGCCTAGATGTCCGCTACTCCAACGTTAGGGTTATCGTTAGAGTACTTAATATACCAGGTTAGCATGTGATCCTCCAGAGCGCTAACCAATGTTGCTTTCTTTATATGATCATCTATAACACTTTGAGCTTCCCATACAGCCCTCACAACAAAACAAAATTGATTCGGGTCCTCATTTCCCAAGCCTTTGAACAAAGGCAACTTCACTGTATTTTCCATACTGAACCACGGTGGAGGTGGAGGTGGTGCAGGTGAAGTTGGAGGCGATGGTGGTGAAGTCAGAGGTGGTGTGGGAAGAGGTGGTATTCACGGGAATCCTTTTTTGATTAACTAAATAGCACTTCCCGAAGAGACCTTCGTTATCCCTTCTTCATCCCTTCGCGGAGGTGAAATCAAGGGATTACACTCCGAACCCTTATTTTCTTCATTTCTCTAAATTTTTCTGCTTCGCGTAGTCCCGAACATAAAGGTAGCTGCATAACCTGTTTTTTTGCACAACAACATTGTAATCCAAGTATTCAAAGATTTTACATACTTACCTCATGGTCCTTTGAAAAAGTGTCGCTTTGCCTCACTATAGCTGATTGAGGCGTCGAGCCAATGATCGACAGCACGGGCGATATTGTCCTCTAAGGCTTCCAAACTTCGTACTAACTCTGGGGTCCAAACAATAGGACCCCCAAGCCTCCACCTTCCTTGGTTGTCTGCTGGCTTTGTGATCCACTCATACAGCTCAACTAGAAAGGAGGCGAAAAAGATTTCGTGGATCACCGTATACATGTACCTATCTAGCCATTTTTCTTTTATTAGTCGCGGATTTGTGTTTTCTTGTCCAGCGAACTCGTGGATCCTTCTGTCCAACCAGCCTTCGATTTATTTATTAGTTGGATTTCAGTGATATGACATCACACATCTCTTATGCAAATCTCGGTCTTGGCAACGGAACCATTTATTGGCTTGAGGGGGCCTGACCCAGGTTCAACGTTAGTTAGCCAAACAAATCCCTACACTACTGGCCCTTTCGGCATCAGCCTGCGGAGCACGGATTGAAGTCTCACTCGAAGCAGTATGGGGGGATGCTGGAACCAAGTTTCCACACCCTTGAGATGGTTGTGATGTTGGTTTATTCCAGTTATACCTGCCTTCACGTAGGTTGCTTAGCCCTCTGTTCCACCCTTCAATACCTTCGCAAAAGGGTATAGTTGGTTTTTTCGCAGCCCTAACCTGTGGCTCAGGGACTTTCGCACTGCTAGGGCAGCGAACTGCGATATCTCCCAAACTAGGCTAAGTGTCTTACTTATCTTATTAACCGATCTTAGTTAGCTTCACATAAACAGATGTTCTTACTTGCGTTCACTTAACCAACACATTTACATACATTTGCGCATCATATAAGCATTATAAATGAAATTCATACCCAACATAACAAGATGCATAAACAGGAAATAAACGCACATAAATTGTAGAATACTTCTCTTTATTGATAATTCTGGACGATTACAGACTTGACCCGCCCTGCACACTCAGTTGCAGGGGTCCGCGCACTCAACTGCGGACTTCTACCCTAGGCCTCTACGCACTCAGCTGCAGAGACTCTACCTATGCTATAAACCAAGACTTAGACTTCTTGCTCTAAAGCTATGACTCTCTTACATGTTCAATCCTTCATTATTGTAACTACTTAGAGCTTAGCTCTTTTTATACAATCCCATGGTCCGCGGACCATGGGTAGATATTTTACAGCCAACATTACCTTTCCAAAATAAGGGCAGACAACCCAATGACTCTTTAACACCTACGCGCTCTGCGACCACAAAATGTGGAGTCTTTACACTTGGATTACAAAATTTGACAAAAATATGGGCTTTTAGCCCCAAAACTACCCTTGGGGGATCCTGCACCCAACAGCTCCAGATACCATATGAGTAATCCTCGCTTCTTCATCCATATCCAATAATTCCTTTCCCATCAATTCAAATAAGTGTAGAAAATTATCCACCATCCATCTGTCCAGACCCGGGCATTTATCTTTTTTGAAGGATTTTAGTACCTAGACTATTTCATCTGTGGAGTCTGGGTTATACAATACAACATTTTGTTCCTCATTGAACATTTGGGGGTATTCCATCGTTTCCCATATTTGGTCTTCAATATCTATGTCCACTCTTGCTTGATAGAAAGCCTCAAAAAAATTTACAACTTCTCTTTGTATCTCCCCAGTCGAATATACCTTCTCACCATTCCTATCAAGAATATGCCAAATGGTATAAATATTTTTTGGTGGTTTGCATATTTATGGAAGAAGTGTGTATTCTTATCCCCCTCCCTGAGCCATAATGCTCTACTTTTCAGTCTCCAAGTAGTTTCTTGAATCTGAAGAATATGCCTCCATCTTTGTTCTAGAGTTTTCAGACTATCCCACATGGAATTGGAAGGGATTCCTTGCTCCATATCCTTCTGAATGCACATCATCTCATCCAAAACATCTTTGATTTCCTTGGATAGTGATTTTTTCTTTTATCTTTCCCAGATTCTGACTCGACTTTTGAGTAATTTTAATTTCTCAGAGATATTTGTCATAGGATAAATATCATCATCCCTCTTAACAGAAAGCCATGTGGTTTTTATTGAATCATTGAATTCTGCATCCTCTAGACATATCCTATTGAATTTAAAAGGAATGCCCAATCGAGTATGTTCCATCTGCCAGTGAAGAATGACGGGGAGATGGTTAGATATAAATGTGTTGTTAACCCAAGGTCTCCAATTTCCTAGTATTTCAATGAGATTCTCATGTACCAAGAAGCGGTACAAACACTTCCCAATATAATTCTCCCCGGATCTTCCATTACTGCAAGTAGGGGAGAGCCGGGGAGGGTCTGATGTCTACCAGTTGTTTATAATAAAAGATTTATTGTAATATGTTTGCCATTGGATGTCATTTTAATTGTGACCCCCAACATTCCTCTCTGGAAATAGTGGCATTAAAATCCCCTGCCATAATGAGAGATCCAACTTTAAGGATATCACATGCCTCCATTCAATCCCAAAAAGAATTTATATCTTTGTATGGCACATATAGATTTAGGAAATGTATTATATTTGCAACCCCACGAACATATCCAGACAAAAGAATACAAACAAAAAATTTATATGCCCGCAGAGAGGCCCCTATGGGGTCCCATAGGACAGCGGTGCCCCTAGATAATCCACAAGCATCCACTGCAACCATATGTCAATTTGGAAGAAAATAACTAAAATATGAAATGACTTTGTCAGACGCAAACATTGTTTCCTGTAACATTATGATAAAAGGTCGAATCGACCCAAATAGGTGTTTGAGGGCCAGTCGCTTTGACAAATCCCCCAAACCTCTACAATTCAAAGAAAGTCAATTCATTATGAATTCCCATTAATGTGCTTATCTATTCCAAGGGCCTGTGAGAAATTCGTTGAGATGATAGGGATGTCTCTCAAATCAGAAGATTCCAAAAAATGAAGGGGTTTATCCATCGACCCTTTCTTGTAATGTTGGGATCCCCTACCCCCATTACGCCTAACAATTATATTGCGAGCCAAATTAGGGCTAATGGAAGGAGGGGATTTATGTGGCCGACCATGGTGGATGGTAAGAGCAGCAAGGTCCATGGTTGGATTGACCATCAAAAATTCAATATCGCTACCAACCGAGTTGTGTGGGGAGTGGTCAACCCCAGGGTATTCTGAGTATAGTGGGGAGAATATTTGATTCAGGGTAAGAGCAGAGTACGTTGGAGGAGGGTTAGTGTGAGGTTATGGCTCAGAAGGACAATTGGAAGTTGAGGGGATATCTGGACAGTGTTCATGGGGACAAAACGGAGAGGGCCTGGAGGGTGGGGGGGGGATCAGAAGGAGGGGGGTTGTAGTGGGAGGTGGAAAGGTATCCACCCTCGAAATAGTGAAATTCTATTTCTTTTTGGGAGAAGATACAGGGGTCATGGAAGGGCAAGGGTAAGTAGAAATATTAAGAGAAGATACATCATAATTGAACAGAGTATTCTCAGAAGAGACATCAATACCTGAATTTTAGACCTTTAGCGCTCTATCCCCAGTAAGAAGATCCATCCACCATCCACCACAATGTCAGCCTCTAGTATTATGTGAATGACTTCTAGGGCGCATATCCAACATGTGTCCCATATGGTGGCAGAGTAGACATCTAAATGGTAAACCCCAGTAATCAAGTCGATGTCTGTGTAGTAGTTGATTCCATTGGAAATCAATATGTTTTGGGAGCTCACCCGAGAAACCTAGTTCAACTAAAATCCATCACACCCATTTATCACGAGCACCCAAACAACTTGGGTTGATGTTTATAAACCGTCCAATTTCATATCCTATCTGTTTAAGCACACGTTTGGTCCATAATTCTAATGGTAAACATGAAAATTTCACCCAGACATAATTGTTCTTTGGAGTATCACAAAGTGGATTAAATCCAACGTACCATCAATGGAGCTGTAAAAAAATCCTGTGTCTAACCATGGTCTTATATTGTTGCATGCTCAATAGGCAATGGTTAGAAACATAAATACCTTAATTACCCAAATTAGCCTGTTCCATGGATTCTATGCTCCTTCATAGAAAGACAAAACACAAATGTCCCACTGACAATATAGATTAGAATTAAATCATTTCTAATTAATTGAATGTTAGTAATAATATACAAAATTGTTATACAGGCAAGCACAAATATGAACCCTGCAGATCTATGAGATGAGAAGTATCATCATGGAAGTCAACTAGCCTATTACATCCACCAACCCTCAATGAGAATTTGATAAATGATGAGAATTAATGGAGGAAATAAGTGAGAAACAATGCAACGAACACGAGAATGTACATAATTACTTGATCTATTGTCATTCCTATAACAACAGATCAAGATTGATCAATTAGAAAAATTTTGTATGCAATTTGTAGAAAGTAAACAATAACTAATAGTGTATTCCACTCAACATTGCTCATGGGAGCTGGAACAGGGGAGGATCTATCCTGAGCCTTCACTCTAACAATGGAAACCATGAAGATCAAAGTGAAATTAACTATAGTCAACTATGCTACAGTTGTACCCTCCATCTTATCCTACAAATTTGAGGCTACAATGAATGCAACGAACTACCTAAGAAACTACTATGATCGTTGTGGAGTTGAAAACAAGAATACAATTAATGGAATCCCTAATCAAAATAGAGTGAAGAGCAAGAAAAAGAACAATGATGGGGATGCAAGTGAGAAATGGCAGGGCCCACTGGTTATATAATAAGAATATGAAGGCAAGTAAAAGAAAGCAAGAAAGAAAATGGAGTTGCGTGGAAGGAGAGACCAGAAAAATTGGATTGGGGTAACCCATGCGAACTTTCCTATGTTTCAAGAGTGACTTGACCCTAAAAAGTATGATATGAACCTTCCTGCGTCATGGTTTGGCGAGACAACTTTTCATTTCAACATTAATGGTAAAAAATTACCAACATAACCCCTATTGTTGGGTGGTTGCGCCACCCATTTCTGAAATCACTGGGTAAAATCACCCCGATCGAAGGTTCATTTATGGCTGAAACTGCAAAATGAATGAAGAAATAAAAAATATTTACTTTTTGGTTGGGTTCCGCGTAACAAAAATTTCACTCACTTTTTAATTTTTATTTCTAATTTGTAAATTTCATAGGAATTTATTACATTTTGATGAAAGGCCTAATTTTATTTTTAAATAAAAATATGTTTGAAATTGTTAGATTAATTTTAAAATTTAATAAATTAAATTAAATCTATTTATGATTAGGCTTTTTCATTTTTTAGTTTTTTTAAATAAAATATTAAAATTTATATTTAGAAAGAGAGAGAGTTAACTATAGTTGTCTAGGGTGGTTGGGTAAAATGATTGTTATTTTCGTCAATTCCTTGCAAGTGAGATGATGATAAAAATTATTGTTGTATTGACCCACACTCTTGCCCTCAGACTAAAAAATATATAATTTGGATAAGCAAATATTAAGACAAAATATATAATTTGGACTAGCATATACTAAGACATACTTACAAGTGGGGTGCCATTTAAGGGTATGTTTATTTTTCTAACCTTTTCATAAGAAGCCATAATTTTATAAGGATCTAAACTTGGGTGTGGAGAGTAGAAGATCTACTTCTCAAGTATCTTGTCAAACCAGTTCAACTTGGTATTAAGAGTTAAAAAGATAGGGCTCAACATTTGAACATGGTTTGTTGATACATTATCTTTATCTCATTGCAAGGGTTTATGTAATACACTTCAGTGAATAGTAAATATTTTAGTTTACTTGTACTGAAATGAATTGGAAAATGGTGGGCCATGTTGAAGGCTTGGGTATGAATAAGTTATAAACATAAATATTTATGTTTCTAAATTTAATTAATAAATATTTCTTATGGTCAGCGATAAAATTATGGGAAAATTTGCTAAATGAGAGTTTCACATACCAGATAGTTAGAAGACAATTATTCCTCTCCCTAGAGATAAATAATCTCAACTGGGAAAAGGGAGCCAAGAGGGTGAGAGGGAAGAAAACCTGAGGCAACCTTGTGAACTTGATACCTGGTTGGAGGAGGTCCAAGAGACGAGAATGAAGCTAGAAGCTTGTGACCCTCAGATAGGATGATGTTGAGGGAGGCAGGATGCTACCAAGAAAGGGATTCTTGCGTTGGTTGGCCAATGGAATTTGAACTAAATCCTGTGTGCTCAATTTTATCCCTGAGACTAGAGATGGTGGGGTCAAAGAATGTCTAGGGTTGGACCTATTAGGGTCGATGTTCGGATAATTGTTCTGGATGTAAAACTGGCTCGAGGTGAGTTTTGGTAGTGGATACCGTGCTCATTGGTTGGGTGGAGCACTCCATTTCTTGGTGATTTTTTGGTTGGTATAGTCAGTTAAGGAAACATATAAGTATTCTAATTTGTTGATTTCCAAAACACAAAATTTTTACTGTAATTACAGTGGTGTAGGTTTTCCCTGCAAAGACTTTGTTATGAGTTTCAGTGATAATTCGTTATAATGAATGGTATAAGTTTTCCATAGAAGAATATTCAATTTTGACAGAAAGGTTATGGAAGGTTTTGATATGCATGATGTGAATTGCTAATGTGCTACAAAGCATGAATTATATGCTACTATGATATTATAAATATTTATGTATAGTTAATATTGAAACAGGTTAGTTCCAAACGTAATATATAGAAGTCCATTACTGGAACAATCTACATTTCTGCGTGTAAATATATAAGCGTTCTAGAAAGGAGAATAGCAGGTCCCAAAGAAATATTAGGTTTCACCTACCTACTAGAATACTGGTGATAAATGGTAATAAAATAATAATAAGAAATGATAAATGATTGAACTAGAAACGTTGTAAATAAATCTAAATGTTAGAGAGGAAAACTGAATTAGTCATTAAATGTAAGAGTTGTATTCATCAACAATGAGTATATTATTTTATCAACATTACTTAAATAGAAATTACAGGAATAAGAAACCAATACATCAAATAGTTAAAAATATATTATTTTAATTATCAAGAAAGCATTGGCATGAAACTACCTAATGTGAGGGTTTAAGGGCCGAGAATGAATATAAGAAAATACTCATGATATAAGCCCAACAACCATATCAAATACCATATGAAGCAAACAAAGTTGTGTCATACCAAATTGCTGAATAAAACAAAGGAACTGTAGACTATTGTGCAAAATAAGAGAAATGTCGCAGCCAAACCCTAGTAGTTAGGGTACTTAACTAAAAAAACATTATAAACAAAACCACCATCCATTAAGAAAAATATAATTATGTTCATCAACACCATCGTATAAACCAACCATAGTATAAACCGGCAGGGTAGTCTAAAGCCAAGTTCTTCATTTTACACAAAACTATAACATGATTCTGAGATGTTATAAAAATTTTACAAATGCATATAGTAACATTGCACAATTTAATTTCAACTTGAAAATACTAAAAGGTGGGGGGTATTATATAACCTCAAGTGGTTTCATTGAAGAAATCCTGGAAATATGAAAAACATATACATATAATTCTATGAAGAAACCCTAAGGCCAATAAGTCATAAACTACTCTTGCAAATAGAGAAAAGGATTTGTAGAATGACATTATAAATTAGGCAAAAGGAGCAAAAAAACCTGCAAAATGAAGAGTCGTAGTATCAGAACTTGAACCCCAAGGTGGAAGTGAAGACCAAAGCGAATGCATTGTACATATGAGAACCCCTTTATTGACGAAATCCTATCTGCAAGATTTGCAAATAGGTAAAGAGCCCCATTACTAACACAATAAGGTAATGGAAAATGTCGAGTTAAAAAAAAACAATGAAACCCTTATTACTTGGAGTCTCGTAAAACAAAGACAAAAACCTCGACATACTATTAAAATGAACAGTGATAATTAATATTTGCAAAGTCCCAATAACATGCAACAAAAGTAATAACTAATATGTAAAATAATAAGAAACCTTTTTTTTACTTGTGACTAAGAGGCATTGAGCGAATCCAGCCTTGTTGAGCGATAATGCTCAACAACGAAACACTATTTATGTAGCTAGAGATAGAACACAATAAGAGAATTAACTTGATATTTTCCTAGCCATCCAATTAAAATTGATAATGGGAAGAAGGTAAACATGATTACCTACAATCTCTACGCGATAGCCAGAGAAAATTTGTGATAAGTCAAGCTATGGTTTGAGTAATCATTACAGAGCTTGATTTGACAGAATGGGAGGTTGCAAATGAGAGAGGAGGGCATAGTGGGCGTGGGGTGGTTACCCAAAAATGAACCACAAATTACACTGACAATCAGATCAAGCCCTAAAAATCCAATGATGGATCTACTGACGTGTATCACCGCTAGAAGAAGCCATGTACAGGGTTGGAACAATCTAGAACCTGATCGAAAGGATGCTAGAAAATTTAAATGATATGACGGGTGAGGGTTCAACCAAATGTAATAGAGACCAATTCCAAACCTTTAAACATGAGAATTAATATAATGCAGTGCAACTTTAGAATTCACCAAATAACCTGTGCTATATGAAGACCATCGACATAATACCAATGTTAGGACCAAAACAATAAACCTAGTGTGCAGTAACAGAGGTATGGCCACCATAATAAAGGTTAACATTATAAAATTATTTAGAATAAGGTTAGCCAACAAGAAGTCTATGGTAAATTATATTTAAATATTTTAATTAATAATAGTAATAACTATGATGTTATGTTTTCTTTGAGGGTAAAAGAATTTGTTTCTAGGATGGTTGTTACAAGTGGTATCAGAGTTGAAGAGTTCAACATTGTGGCCTATTTAAGGGAAAATAGTAACAAACTGTGTTGTGTTCCATAGAAAAGAAGAATTGGAAATATGGCAACTTCACCTACATGACCAAATTCTTCACCCTTACCTAAATCAAATATGGAGATATGGGTGTAGCTAGGTGAAGAACTTCGGTCGATATCCACTATTATGTTTTAAACAATATAACACTGAGGGAAAAAATCACTAATTAAGAGCTGTCGAAAGATCCATAATTGAGAAATCAAATAAATTCTATGAAGAATCCTATTATGAGTACATTGAAATAAATTTTGTTACGTAAGTTAAGTTGTCAAAATACTAATCTAATTATTGCTAAGGTACCCTTATCAACAAGAAATAATATGTTAGGAGCCTAGGAGAACAAACAATTGTCTAGAATATTTATTTAATAATACATGAGAATTAGTAAATCACATCCCGTCATTATTGGATAGTGAGGAAAGAGAGAATTTCATGATCTGTAATGATGAGGAAGTATATTCATAGACAAATAAGAAGATGTATATAGGATTAAGCCAAGTACAATGACATTCCTTATAACATAGATATGTTTAAAAAGGAAGGTAGGGGAGTTTCATGCGAAATAATATTGAAGAATTTGGGATTACCGGTATGATCATTACCTGTTAATAGTTGTGAGACCTTTTTGGTAATTTGCACAAAATATTATTATGATACATAATTTATGAAATCAATAATCATAAAGATGTTTTAAATTAAACATCCAGTATGGATTGTGAAGAAGGAGACAAGTATAAAATGGGTAAAAATACTATTGGTAAGTAATACTTAATTGTTACACTAGGTATATTTGGAAAGTAATCGCCTAAATGGTATAAACTAACTCCTCACACATATACTAGATGTGGATCGAGAACCTAGCAGAGATAGTGAATGAGGCAATTACTTGATAGTAATTTTAATTCTTTAATTCCTAACAAAAGAGTAATATTACATGTGTATGAGAAGCATGCCAAAAAAGGAAAGAGACTATACCAACATTGTGAAATACTCACAATAATAAGTGCATTGTATGTTAAAAATAAGATTTTTTTTTGTAACCTTGGTAGGACTAAATCTTCATCATGTCCAACTTCTGACCCCAATCGGGGTGGTAGCACAATATTTGAACCCAACAACTTCTAGTTTGGTGAGACTTCATTTCCACGGCCATTGCCAAATGAGCTACCCCAAGCGGACATGTTAAAAATAAGATTTTGGAAACTCATTGCAAAATAAATAAAACAATTTATGAGACTTATAATCGAATAAAAAAACAAAAAATACACACATAATAAAGAATATATAAAAATTAGAAAAGGGAATAAAGGGGGTCGAGAACCCTGTAATACATAAAGGCAAAATATATGGTGTATGGTTTATTGAGGAAGCCGTGTGACCATACTTAATGATAACTTTTGTCAAATATTGAATGGGGATATAGAACACTTATGAATACAAAATATATGTATAAATATGAGTCAATTGGAATTATCTTGGGTGATTGGTGGGAATGGTTGGAATCCTTTTCAGTGAACTAAGAATTAGCATATAATATGGCAAGCATCGACAGTGATGACAAAAAAAAAACAAACTATATGTGAACAATATAACTTATGTATAACTAAGTCCAATATAGTAGAAAATAGTTGGTACAAGTTCAGATTTCATGACTAATGAAAAAAAACTGGTAAGGGAATTAATAAACATTCTCACTGAAAAGCCTCTTCATGAAGAGAGTCACAAAAGGACTAGTTACAACAGTGGAATAAATGGCACAAACCATCAACATGGAGGTTTGCAAAAGTCAAGTAATTGAGAATTGTTTCTTGTTTAAAAACTAGTGAAATGGAGATAAGAGGTGATAAACTATCATAATAATCAGCTATAGAAGGAGACTAGTCTCGGGAATAGTGAAGTGAGAAGTGTATTTGAGACTTTTAAGTTGGAAGTGACATAATAAAAATATTTGGGTTACTCCAAGACACCAAATAAACATGGAAGCACTTCAGAACAATGTTGTTGATACTCAGAAAGATACCATCTTTATACCAAATTTAGTAAGTATAAATTGAACAAGATTAGAGTCAATTACGAAATATAGAAATATAATAGGAAGGAAATGAAATGAATCCCCAAATATAGAAAAAGAATCTAGACACATTTTTAATTTCATCTACTTGATGTACACAAGGGGGGGGACTCAAGACTTTGGTGAGTTACAGACTCATAATACTAAATCATGGAATGATTCACTAAATGGTTTATATTATAACTGCCTCACAATTGGGAAGGTTAAGTTTGTTCAAAATCAAGATGGTAAGATAATTTGGATTAAAATGATTGCTAATTGTAAATGTGATATCTAAAGATTTGATATGAGGATAAACATGAATAGATGCAAGCTAGATTTCATGAGAAATTTGGAAGAATTATATATATATATATATATATATAAAGTCCAAATGATATAGTCGTAACCTACAAGGGAAACTCTTAACATGGTCATTACTGGTATGATGCTTTTATTTAATGTTTTGGAAAATAGTATAAGCTGCAGAAGGGAAGCATAGAAAAATATGTATATGTAAATATGGATGATAAGATAAAAATGACAATGGATCTATATATTAAGTACTCTGAGGATTCTTTTTCCCTGATGTTAATTAAAGGATTCATGGTGGATATGGGAAAATTAAAAGAAAACGAGAAACAGTGAGATAACAGAGTAAGGTAACTAAGGAAATGTGACGTATGAATATAAGGATAATTTAAATTTGTGATAGAAATAATGTCAGTAGTCTATTTACAAAGGCGATCACTTATGCCAAATGACATGCAAAGGGTAGCATGGCACCAATAGATAAGTACCTTAAGGAACTTCAATATAATTTTTATAAACCCAAATGAAGTGTGGTCAAATGATTAATTAGATGAATATATGTTTACAAAATCATTATGTAAAGATAATCACACTAACATGATGTGTTGAGGCAACTGACAGACATAGAGACGTAAGGGGGGAAGATCCCATATCTGATTGCATTTAGAAAAAATAAAAAATAAGAGGGTCACATGTAACCTCTAGACACAATTGTCAATCATTTGCAGAATAAAGAAGAATGCAAACCTTAAGAAGGGAGTTGTGAGAAAATCAGGGGTGAGGCATGTCGGAGAAGTATTGTTGTAAGATTTGGTGATGTAATTTTCTTGTTATCTTTTGTTGATTTTAAGTATGTCATACTACTTCAGGTTATGCCCTTGAATTGTCATAGTAGTTTCTTTTGGTATTACTTTGTGCTTTTAAGCCTCGGTGGTCTATTAGGAGAAGAAAAAAAGGAACAAATTAAATAAATAAAAACCAAATGAATTATAAAACCTTGATTAAGACTTCTACATGAAAAGACTGATGGATAATTAATATGGACAAGACTAGATCCACTTGAACAAAGGACAAAGATAATATCTATCATGGAAGTGGTAAGTTGAAGTAATTTTCCTAGAACTTTGATAATGTTTTGTTGTGGCATATTTGATATCATGAAATTATGATGGTGTCTAAAGAACAAATCATTGGTTGCAAGCCATCATGGGGACAAGGTAAGGAAAATATTCCTTGAACTTAAATTAAAAAAATGATGATAACAAGTATGATTACTGTGTGAGTGGTCTAATAAGATAATTAGCTATTCCCATGTTGTAGAAACATTTTCTACAAATCAGCTAGCTCTGATACCATGTAGAAATTTTGAATAATATAACACTTATTCACAGAGATTATCCTGATTATACACTATTTGCGGAATGCATGCATAATACATAACCTCCTCTATCATTGATCATCAATTTTCGGAATTAAAACACAATCGCATGCGCACATTGAAACATCAATCACACATATCAACACAGTATGTACTGGGGAAAGCATACAGCTGAAAACCCCCAACTATCTGTATATTATAATGATAGAGAACATGTAACAATACATAGTACAATACTCCTCACAAGTACTCAGTACTATCTCCACCTGCTACACACAAACTAGCTCAGATCTGAATCAAGTCACAGGTTCAAATCTCCTCCACTGTTTGCCTGCCTCTACTGCGCAATCCAAGTTGAGAATAGATCTGATCCAAGCTCGTTTTCCCTTGGCTTGTACTACGCAATCCTCATTAGCAATCTCAATCAATGATTGTGCAAATCTCATGCACAGCTATAGTCACAACTGATAGCAATCTCACTCTTTCACCCACCTCTAACACTTGTCTCCACTGAGCTATCCATGCACTGAGTCAACTGATGTATTCTTTAGTTGATTTATGAGTTAATAATTAGTGAATTAATTAATAATTAATTCACATCACTCATCACTAGTGTATTTGGCAGTTAGACTAAATACAACTAGTTCAACTAAGTCAAACTAAACACAACTCCATCAACTCCTCAATCAACTCCACCAAACTCAATCACTTGAGTTCTAACTGAAGTCCATCATGCAATAGCTCAACTAACCCATAGGAAAAGCGTATTTCCTTCTGGCAGTTGCATGTGCCACATCCGTAGCTCGAACTGAAGTGCTGCAAGAGGATAAGATAATGTTATAGTCCAAATATTATTAAGAGCTAATAATATTCGACTGTTCTATTTTTAAGACTGGCAATCTAAAAATAGACTTCGCCCATATGTCTAAAAATAGAGGTCCATCTATTTTTACCAACATGACCAATCATCCATAAATAGCATCTTGCAACTCATAGACCATGATCCATATGTCTAAAAATAGACATATTTTAAAAATATACTTTGCACCAAAAATAGCCTGCGGGCCCACTTAGTGAAGGCGACTTCTTTTCACTAAGCTCCATCATCTTGTTGCATTTTCAACACATGTCGAGGAAAAACTATGGTTTATTAACATTCCACCAGACCTTACATGTCAATTACATTGAAATAATCTTTTGTTGGATGAATTGAATAACATGTTGTGATCTGATATATAACAAAAGAACTATACCAGAGTAACATAGTGGGGGTGAGACAATCAATACACACACGAGTGCAAAAAAGGGAGAAAACCCATGTTTGTACACAAAAGAAAAATTGTGTATAACTTACATCAACAACCTGTAATACAAGATGACAAAGGGGCCAAAATTAAGGAATGTTGCAAAGTGGACTCTTGGTTGGCACTAAAAGAAAATAGCAAAACAGCCTAAGATGGGAATAACTAAGTTTACTTGGACAAAGTAGACAACAATATAGCCACCTTGAATATGGCAGAAAAAGGAAGTTATCCTAAACTTTACTCATGCATGAATAATGCATATGTAACATTTGAATTAAGATAAAGGAATAGTAGTTCTACTTAGTATGATAATGCACTAGTTACAATCTATCATTAAAAACAAGAACAATAAATGATTTAGCCTAAAAGTTAAAACCCCTTATTGGCCTTACAGAGTCCTTTGTCAGAGACACTTCATCCTTTGTCAATGAGTTAAAGGGCATAAGGTTTGAGCTTGGGGATTTTCTTGTGATTTTTGATGTGGTCTCCTTTTACACTAATATCCCCATCAATGAGGCCATGGAGGTCATTAATCATATCACGGATCCTGATACTGCTAAATTGGTTGAGATTTGTCTTACCTCTAATTTCTTCAGCTTTGAAGGGGAATTCTATGAAAAAACATGTGGTGTTGCCATGGGCTTGCCCCTTTACCTTGTTGTAGCTAATCTGTTCATGGAGGATTTTGAATCCAAATCTATGTCCTCGGCTCAATGCAAACCAAAGCTTTGGAAGAGATTTGTGGATGACACCTGTGCCATCTGGCGTCATGGTCGAGATAAGTTGTATCTCTTTATCCATCATCTTAATAATTAGTCCATCTCCATAAAGTTTACTCTAGAATGTGAAATCAATGAGAATGTTCCTTTTCTTTACATCCTTATTTCAAAGAAGGACAATGGATCATTCTCACACCAGGCCTTTCAAAAGAAAACTCACACAGAGCAGTATCTTCACACTAAGTCCCATCATTTCCCTACTCAAAAGTTGGGTGTTCTCAACACTTTAGCCACTCGTGCATTTAGAGTTTTTGATGAAAGTCATCTTGAAGATGAGAAAACCCATCTCCTCAAGGTTTTCAAAAATAATGGTTATAATAAGCTCCAATGTCTTAGGGCTTTCCTTAAGGTTGACAAGGGTTCAAAGATTAAAAGAGAACCCGATGATCGGTTTTATGGGGTAGGCCTTCCTTTTATACAAGGGACCACTAAAAAGATTGCAAGGATCCTAAGAAAGCACAAGGTTCCCTCAACCTATAGGTCCCTTAACACTATTCAATGTTCCTTAAGATCTGTAAAAGACCTGATGGACCCTAAGAATATGAAAGGTGTTTATGTAATCCCTTATTCATGTGGAACACCCTATGTTGGTGAAACTGGCTGCTCAATAAATCAGAGGATTCAAGAACATGTGGAAGACATCAAACATGGGAGGAACTGCTCCTCAGCATTAGCAGAACATGCGGAAAAGACAAAACACGACATATGCATTGAAGGCGCTCGATTCATTGCTAAGATAGATCATTTCCATCACCGTAAGTTTAGGGAAGCTATAGAGATTGAAAGGAGGTCAAGCAATCTGAATAGAGATGATGGCTAGAAAATTAGCAGTTGTTGGATCCCTGCCATTTCTTCTTAAATTTTTATTTATTTTATATATATACATATATTTATAATTTCCTAATTTTTATTATTTATTTGTATTTTTATCTTGACTACTAATAAATGATTAATTATTTTTTCATTATTGATTTATTTATTTAGTTTTTTAATTAATTAATGAATTTATTATTATTATTATTATTAATAATTTTTTAAACAAAGTCTTTCGGTAGAAATCACATGAGAGAATTTTTTGGCCGACGTGTTTCGAACCAACAAGTGTGGTTTATCATCAGGACCAGTTGAAGAGGCAGAGCATGGCAAAGGCTTAAATAGAGAGCAATGTAGAGACATATTTTCAAGTAACGGCTATATTTGAACAATAATGTTTAAATTATAATATTAATTTATTAATATATTAATAACAAATATTGTTAAGTAACGGCTATATTAAACGGCTAGTTTTTGAAAAAAAAATTAAATAATGATATTATTTCATTAATTTATTAAAAATATTAATAGGTAACGACTAGTTTTTGAAAAATTATATTTAAATTAATTCATTAAAACCAAATATTACTAGTTCTTGAAAAATAATATTTAAATAATGATATTAGTTTATTAATTTATTAAAATATTAATATGTAACGGCTATATTAAATGGCTAGTTTTTGAAAAAATATTTAAATAATGATATTATTTCATTAATTTATTAAAAATATTAATAGGTAATGGCTATATTAAACAACTAGTTTTTGAAAAATAATATTTAAATTAATTCATTAAAACCAAATATTACTAGTTCTTGAAAAATAATCTTTAAATAATGATTTTAGTTTTTTAATTTATTAAAATATTAATATGTAATGGCTATATTAAATGGCTAGTTTTTGAAAAATAATATTTAAATTAATTTATTAAAACCAAATATTACTAGTTTTTGAAAAATAATATTTAAACTGTGATATTAGTTTATTAATTTATTAAAAACAAATATTAATAAGTAACCGCTATATTAAACAACTAGTTTTTAAAATAAATAAATAAATAATCAAAGTCAAACTTTAAAGGAGGGGAGTCAAAAATTATAAAAACGAGTGAAGACCCTAATCAAGACAAGATCATTTGATAAATAAAATAACTAATGGAAATAAAATAAAATAAATTAAAAATAATTAATGGAAAAATAAATAAAATAAAACAAAAATATACACAAGTCAATATATATATATATATATATATATATATATATATATATATATATATATAGAAACATATATATATATATATATCCAAAGAAAAAATAATCAATAAATAAAACGGGGTCAATAATAAAATATGGGGCTTAGGCCCATCAAACAAATAACGAAAATACTAAAAGGAGTTAAGAACAAATTGGATGATAAAATACATAAAAAACATGAAGGATCAAGGAAATAAACTCCAATGAAGAATAAATAAATAACAAATACTATAAAAAGGATGTCAATACCTACATAGATTTAAAAAAAAAAACAAAAAAAAACTAGGAGGACAAGACAAGGACCCAACTTCTACTAATATTCCAACCATTATCTCTATTCAAATTATTGGGTATTTTTTCAATTTCTAGGGTCTTCCTCAATGTATGATGATCGAAATAACTAACCTTAGCAGCGAATTGGGCCTCCTCAATGCAGATGTGATGCTTAGATTTATCTGCATGCTCCGCCAAAGTAGAGGAGCGGGTCCTGCCATACTTGATGTCAACAACATGCTCACGAATCCTTTGATTAATCAAGCGACCAGTCTCACCAGTGTAGGGAGTCCCACAAGAGCATGGGATAATGTAAACACCCTTCATATTCTTAGGTTCCACTGGATCTTTTACAGATCTAAGGGAGCTCTATATGGTATTTAAAGGCTGAAAGGTTCAAGCCACCTTATGCTTCCTTAGGATCCTTGCAATCTTGTCAGAGGTCCCTTGGATAAAAGGAAGATGAACACCAGAAAATCAATCCTTGGTATCTTTCTTAGCACTAGGACTTTTTCAGCTCTGAGGAAAGCCTTAGTACATTGGTGTCTACTATACCCATTATTAAAGAAAACACTTAGGAGATGTGATTTCTCTTCCTTAAGATGGTTCTCATCAGAAACTCTTAAAGCTCTAGTTGCTAAGGTGTTGAGAACACCAAGCTTTTGAGCTCGGAAATGATGAGAATTAGCATGAAGATATTGTTCCGTATGAGTTTTCTTACGATATACCTGATGAGAGAAAGAGCCATTATCATTCCTTGAAAGGAGGATGTCAAGGAAGGGAAGACTACCATTACATTAAAATTCCATGGTGAACTTTATAGAACTAGATTGATTGTTAAGATGGAGGAAAAATAGTTCCAACTTTTCTTTACCATGGACTAGATGACACAAGTGTCATCCACAAACCTCTTCCACAACTTATGCAGAAGACAGGAAGAGGCTAAGGCCTTTGATTCAAAATCCTCCATGAATAGATTAGCTACCACAAGGGAGGGGGGGAACCCATTGACCATTTATTATTTTTAAGTTTTTAGAATTAATTGTTTTGATTATTTAAGTTTGACCATTTATTAATTTTATTTATTTTTAAGTTTTTTAGAATTAATTTTTTGATTATTTAAGTTTGACCCAAATATTATTTTAATTTTATTATTTTTTATTATTATTTAGGTTTGACCTAAATATTATTTTTATTTTTATTTTTAGATATTCATTTCATTAAAATTTTCCTTTTGATTAATTATTTTCCTTAATTCAATATTAACAATTATATTCTAACAATTATTTCTTTATATTAAAATATTATTTATTTAGTCAAATCTAACCGTTTTCTTTATATGAAAATATTATTTATTAATAATATTATTTATTTAGTCAAATCTAACCGTTATATTATAATGGATAAATTTTTTTCTCTTCATCTATTTAACTTTATGCCAAGATCTTGGTATTCATCATGTCCTGACGATGAACCAGACTGGATGGTTCGAAACACGTCGAGAAAACTCGGATGATGTGATTTTTATCGAAAGTTTTCTTACTTTTCATAATATGGATCATAGAAGCCTAAATTCAAATAAATAATTTCTGAAATATTATTATTACTAAGCAAGTAGTGCAGATGGAATTGGTACCTCCATGGTCTAAAATTTATAATGGGACTACATGGTGGGGTCCTTGTCGATTTCCATAGCCATTGAGTAAGTAAAAGTGATTTGTGGCCATCGTTAATGAGTTTACAATGATGTTGCTAACTCTTATTGAGTGCAAGTTGCTGACCTTTGTTGAGTTGTGATGCATGTTGATGAACCTTGCTGGGTACATAAATAACAACTAATGGTATTTGTAATCAAGTTTGAAATAATATATGTGTGTGTGTGTGTGTGTGTGTGTGTTCTTAAATAATGATTGATGGAATTAACCACCACCATAATGATTGTGGATGTATGTCGAACAAGACAGAGTGTTCTTGGTCGAACCTCTACGCATTCTCAATTAGAGAGAAACTATGCTACAGAAGTGAGCAATCACTTAGGTTAAAGTGCAGTGGAAGCACTTCATCCCATAATAGGCTATCTAGGAAGATGAATATTTTATGTGCAAGACATATTGCAACTTATTTTGAGGGCTAGGAAAAACTGAGATTGGTATTTCGCTCAAGGGGGAAGATGTAATACCCCTCAGTGAATAGTAAATATTTTAATTTACTTCTACTGAAATGACTTGGAAAATGGTGGGCCATGTTGAAGGCCTAGGTATGAATAAGTGATAAACATAAATGTTTATCTTTCTAAATTTAATTAATAAATATTGCTTATGATCAACCATAAAATTACAAGAAAAAGTGTTAAATGGGAGTTTCACTTACCAGACAGTTAGAAGACAATTATTCCTCTCCCTAGAGATAAATAATCTTATTTGGGAAAAGGGAGCCAAGAGGGTGAGAGGGGAGAAAACCTGAGGCAACCTTGTGAACTTGGTACCTAGTTGGAGGAGGTCCAAGAGAGGAGAATGAAGTTGTAATCTTGTGACCCTCAGACAAGACATTGTTGAGGGAGGTAGGATGCTGCCAAGAAAGGGATTCTTGAGCTGGTTGGCCAGTGGAATCCAAACTAAAGCCCGTGTGCTCAGTTTTAGCTTTGATACTAGACCTGGTGGGGTTAGAGAATGTCTAGGGTTGGATCTATTATGGTCACTATTCAGATAATTGTCTTGGAAGTGAAACTGCATCAGGGGGATTTTTGATAGTGGATACTGTACTCATTGGTTAGGTGGAGCACTCCCTTTCCTGGTGATTTTGTGGTTGGTCCAGATAGTTAAGGAAAAAAATAATTATTCTAATTTGTTGATTTCCAGAACACAAAATGTTTACTGTAATTGCAATGGTGTGGTTTTCTCTACAAAGACTCTGCTATGAGTTACAATAATAATTTGTTATAATGAATGGTATATTTTTCTGTAGAATAATCTACAGTTTGGATCGAATGGTTATGGAAGTTTTGATATGCATGATGTGAATTACTAAGGTGATATGAACAAGAATTATATGCTAGTATGATATTATAAATAATTATATGTGATTAATATTGAACATGTTAGTTCCAAACTTAAGAGATAGAAGTCCATTATTGGAACAATCCATGTTTACACACACACACACTATATAATATATATATATATATATATATATATATATATATATATAAAGTGTTTCCAGAAAGGAAAATAACAAGTCCCAAAGAAATATCACTTCCCACCTACTTACTAGAACACTGGTAATAAATGGTAATAAGAAATGATAAAAGACTAAATTGGAAACATTGTAAATAAATCTAAATGCTAGACAGAAAAAATGAATTAGTCATTAAATGCAAGAGTTATATACATCAAAATGAGTATATTATTTTATCAACATTTACTTAAATAGAAATTACAGTAATAAGAAACCAATACATGAAATAATTAAACATATAAGATTGCAATTATCAAGAAAGCATTGACATGCAACTACCTAATGTGAGGGTTTGAGAGCCGAGAACGAATATAAGCAAATAATCATCATATAAGACCCATAACCATATAAAATACCATATGAATCAAATGAAGTATTGTCGTACCAAACTGTTGAGTAAAACGAAGGAACTATAGACTATTGTGCAGAACAAGAGAAATGTTGCAGAAAAACCCTAGTAGTTAGGGTATTTCACTAGAGAAACATTATAAACAGAACCACTGTCCATTAAGAAAAATATTGTTATGTTCATCAACATCATCATATATATCGGTAGGGTAACTGAAAGCCAAATTCTTCATTTTAGACAAAATTGTAACATGATTATGAGAAGGTAGTTATAAAAAATTTACAAACACAAATAGTAACATTGCGTAATTAATTCCTGCCTGAAAAGACTAAAGGGGGGGTATTATATAACCCAAGGTTTTCTTGAGGAAATCTTGGAAATACGTAACACATATACATGTAATTCTGTGAAGAAACCCTAAGCCGAAAGGTCGTAAACTTCTCTTGTGAATAGTGAAAAGGATTTATGGAATGAAATTATAAATTAGGCACACGGAGTGAAGAACCTGAAAAAAGAAGAGTTGCAGTATGAGAACTTGAAATCCAAGGTGGAAGTGAAGCCCAAAGTGAATGCATGGTACAAATGAGAACTCCTTTACCGACGAAATCATGCCTGCAAGATTTGAAAACAAGTAAAGAACCCCATTACTAATGCAATAAGGTAAGGGAAAATGTAAAGGAGTTCAAAAAAACAATGAAACCCTTATTACCTGGAGTCTCACAAAAAAGAGACAAGAACCTCGAAATATTGTTAAAAATAATAGTGATAATTATTATTTATAAAGTCCCAATAACATGCAACAGAAGCGAGAACTAATTTTTGAAATAATAAGGAACTTTTTTTTTTACTTATGACTAAGAGACGTCGAGCGAATCCAGCCTTGATGAGTGATAGTGCTCAACGACGAAACATGAATTCTGTAGCTAGAGATAAAACACAGTTTTAATAAGAGCTTGAACCCAATATTTTCTAAGCCAACCAATTAAAATTGATAGCAAGAAGAAGGTACACATGTTTACCTTCAATATTTGTGTTATATTTGAAGAAAATTTGTGATAAGTTTAGCTAGGGTTTGAGTAATCGTTGCAGAGCTTGATCCGACATATTGGGATGTTGCAAATGAGAGAGAGGAACGTAGTGGGCCTGGGGAAGTTACCCCAAAATGAACTACAAGTCACACTGACCGTTGTATCAAACTCTAAAAATCCAACGGTGGATCTACCAAGGCATATCATTGCTAGAAATCCAACGGTGGATCTACCAAGGCATATCATTGCTAGAATAAGTCACGTATAGGGTTGGGACAGTTGAGAACCTAGTCACAAGGACTCTCAGAAGTTTAAATGATAATATGTGTGAGGATTCAACCAAATGTAATAGAGACCAATGCCAAATACTTAAACATGAGAATTAATATAATGGAACACAACTTTAGAATTCGCCAATGTGCTATATGAAGACCATCAACATAATACCAAGGTTATGACCAAAATAATAAACCTAGTGCACATTAACATAGGTATGACCACCATAGTAAAAGTTAACATTATAAAAGTAATTCAAATAAGGTTAGCCAACAAGAAGTCTATGGTAAATGATATTTAAATATTTTAATTAATAATAGTAATAACTATGATGTTATGTTTTATTTAAGGGTAAAATAAATTTTTTGGGGGATGGATGGTACAGTTTGACCCTATTCTTAATCAAATATTGGCAAATGGTAAGGCTCCTTTATAATTTGTTCATCATACTTTGAAGTTCTTTGGCTTTTTTGTGTAACATGAAATCTTGATACTCATTCATATAATACTTTCTTCTTATGGTAAGGTTATAATTATTGAGTTGATTTTTGAATGTCCTTTGAATAATATCTCTAGTCGCTTTCCTTAACTTTCTCTTATTAATTATGAAGAATTTACTTGTATAATAGGTTTTCATGACCATATAATTAAGATTTTATTGTTTGCTAATAAAATTATATTAATTATTCTTTTGTATTGGTGGTGGAAATTCCTAGACAAAACAACCATTCAATGCTTAATATCATATCTATTCCACATAGTAGTAAAGCATAAAACCATTTCTTTAATTTCATATTTGCATTTACATAGAAATTTGATCACATATTTTTGTGTCGTTGACCTCTTTTCCATTATTTATCGTTGTCAGCCAATTCTATTATTGAAAATTTGGTTACTTTTAATTCATTTGTAAGAGCCCCTAGTTGTTTTTCCATGTAAAAAGAAAATATAAGACTAAGGTGATGGGAGACGTATTCAAAGTTGAATGGTGGGAAAAATATCCTAGTGGGTGTCATTTCGGTTTATTTATGGCTAAGGAAATTGGCAAAGGAAAAGTGGCAATAACTGGCATTTTATTTACAAAACTAAAGGAATATAGGAGAAAATGAAAGTGAAAGGTCACATGAGGAGTAAATTGAAGGAAAAATTAAGGAAAATGAAGAAAATAGAGGCCTCAATGATAAAAAGGTTTCTGAGGATCAATTCATGGCCATTTGACATTTTTTGGGTGGAGCTATTTTATTTTCACTCTCCCTCTCTCATACTCTTGCACACTTAGAGTATTCTTGGAGCAATTTGGCATACATTGGATTTGGAGAAAGAAGGCAAAGGAAAGCAGGAAAGTGCAAGGGAACCAGTGGATCAACGACTAAAACTAAATTTCTTTGCAGGTATTGAGCTGCATGTATGATTTTCCTTGATAGTTATGACATGCATGGTACATGCATGTCATTTCTTGGTTATGTGTTGTCATTGTCATGGAGATTTTCCTAGATTGTCAGTGATCTTTCCTAGTCTTGCCACTTCCTAGATAGCCACGGCATTGTGGGTTTTCCACTTGTTTTTCTGATTAGTGCTAAGGTTCCTTATGGATAGGGGTTGAGTTACTAGTTCTTGGAGTCGTTGGTTGGAACAAATGCTCTAGAGCCTTGGAACAACTTGGGTTGAGTTACTAGTCCTGGAGCCTTCATTGGACAAACACTTTGGAGTTCTATAAGGTTGTGGGTTGAGTTATTAGTTCTTGGAGCCGCGGTTGGGACAAAAGATCAGGAGCCCTAAACAACTTGGGTAGAGACCAATCTAGTTGGTTTTAGTGATGTCTGACCGTGAGGTGGAATCACTGGTTGAGGCAGTTTGGCATCTGGAAGCTCTGATTTGGTTCTACTTGGTTTATTCCATGAGATACCACATTCATGCTTGGAATATGACACGAGGGTCATTGGATGAAAGAGAAATTTGGTTCATCCCAATCTATGGTTGGGTGGTCCGTGGAAGTCCCTAACTTGGTTGGATTTTCATATGTTAATAAGAGCTCTTTTCCTCTTGTATCTCCATGAGTAATTGTATTTTTATTATTTTTCTTTGATGGGTGTTTTATCATGGTGTATATGTTGTTCATTTACTGGTTATATGTGTTAGAAATTAATTAATGGATCAATGAAACACACACAATATTACGGAAACAAAAATACAAAAACACATAAAATAAGAGAGACACAGATATACGTGGTTCACCCAATTTGGGATACGTCCACAGAGAAACAACCAATCCTTCCTTTTATATTATCCAACAAAATGAAGAGATACAACCTACAACAAACTCTGTTGTAATTTCCTCTTCACTCTCACACAACCTCTTTTCTCTCTCTCACTCAGAATTATAAATCCATAACCGTAATACAGTTCCCTCATATAAACCGAGGGGGCACCTTCTAGGGAAAAAACCCTTAATTAACATAACTTCTAATATCATATCATCTACCTAATTAATGACCCATATTGACTATGAAATTACAATATTTTACAAGGCATTTTTTCATCTATTTTTAGCTTCGAGGGTGTTGGCCCCGAACCCTAGCTAGGGGCGGGTTGATAAAGTTGTTGTCGCCCCCCTTGGACCCCCATGAAAACAATTAAACAGGCGACGTTTTCACCCCATTAGGAATAGGGATCCAATGCAACTAAAATAAAAAACTCTGAAAAACCAGGAAGATAATCAGGCTCCACACCCAACAATCTCCCACTTGGAGACTTCTTATAGAAGGTCCACCGCTACTTCACTTATTGGACAATGCTTCCACTTTGGACCTGTTTGTTTCTCATCTTCATCATCATACTTGAAGATCAATTGAAACTAAGCAAGATCTCAATTTCGCTCTAGTTACAACTTTTGTTAACATGTATGTAGGATTTTGGCTAGTGTGTATCTTTTCCAGCTTCAACTGTCCATCTTCAAAAATTGACCGTATGAAATGGTACTTTGAGTTGTATATGTTTAGTCTTGGAATGAAATGTTGAGTTCTTTGCAAGATGAATGGCACTCTAGCTATCACTGTATAACCTGCCCATCTCTTGCTTCTTGCCCAATTCATCCATAAACCTTTGTAACCAAATCATTTCTTTACTAGCCTCTGTAGCAGCAACATACTCTACTTCCATTGTTGAAAGTGCAACAATGTTTTGCAACTTTGAAACCCAACTGACAGTTGTTCCACCTATAGTAAACACATACCCTATGGTGCTCCTCCTATTATCTCTATCACCTACCATATCTACATCAACATATCCCTATATAGAAATGTTTAAACTGCCAAAGCATAATGCTTGATTTGTGGTACCTCTCAAATACCTAAGAATCCACCTCACTGCCATCCAATGCTCTTTTCCTATATTGTTCAGTCATTTTGCAAACCATTGCATACATTAAGCTTCCAACTACTTATGCATATGAAACTTTACACATATAATTCATCTCTTCCTAAGTCTTGGGACACATCTTCTTACTTAGTTTAAATGGCTAGCTAAAGGTGTAAAAATTGGTTTTGCATTCTTCATATTAAATCTTTCCAACACCTTTTCTATGTACTCACTCCGAGACAATGTTAATTTGTGATTTTCTCTATCTCTAATTATTATCATACCAAGGATTTGTTTTGCAGCACCCAAATCCTTCATTACAAATGAATTTTCCTATTTTCCTTTCAGCACATTTATTTCCTGCATGTTAGAACTTGCAACAAGCATATCAACTACATACAATAGCAATATAATATAGCTGCCATAATTTTGTTTCTTAAGATAAACACAATGATCAAAATGACATCTAATATAACCTTGTTCAAACATAAACCTGTCAAACTTTAGATATCATTGCCTTGGATCCTGGTTTAGGCCATACAATCTCTTATTCAACCTACACACTAATTTCTCCTTCCCTTTGACCTCATACCCTTGTGGCTGTTGCATATATATATTTCTTCCTCCAAATCCCAATGGAGAAAGGTTGTCTTTACATCTAACTGCTCAAGATACAAATCTTCTGCTGCCACTAGACTTAAAATAGTTATGATTGAAGTCATTTTAACAATAAGAGAAAAACTTTCATCAAAGTCTATACATTTCTTTTGTGCAAACCCCTTCACCACAAGTCTAGCTTTATACCTGTTTTAACCTCCATCTCCTTCCTTCAACATATAAACCCATTTATTCTGCAATGTTGTTTTACCTACATGTAACTTGACTAAGTCCCAAGTCTAGTTATGCATCAAGGATTCCATCTCTTCTTCTGTGGCTTTCTCCCACTCCTTCCTAGTTTCTACCTGCATTGCTTCTTCATAACTTTTTGGTCCACCAGAATCAGTCAACAACAAATAATTTAATGAAGGAGAGTATCGTTCAGGGTGTTTACTTATCCTCGTAGATATTCTAACACCACTTTCAAGTGTTTGAGGTGCCTATTGCTATTGTGGCTTTTGTTGTTGTTGTGGATGTTGCTCATTATGATTTTCAGACACCTTTACTTTTTCTATGATCTCATCAAGCACTATGTATTCTTTGTTTTTTTTTTCTTGTTTTTTTTCGTACATTTGATCCTTATATAAGGACTTTTCATTGAATATAACATCTCTGCTCCTAATGATTTTATGATTTTCATAATCATATAAGCGATAACCAAAATCATTAACACCATATCCTATAAAGGTACATTTCTTTGATTTTGTCTCAAGATTTGTTGCATTTTATTTATTACTGTGAACGAACGCTTCACAATTGAAAGTATTTAAAAATGAGTACTTTACCTTTTTACTTTTCCATGCCTCCTCTGGAATACCACCATCCAAGGAACTTGAAGGCCTTTTGTTTATTAGATAAACAACAGTATCTACAACACCTTCCCAAAATTGTAAGGGCAATCTTGCATGCAATCTTGCATGCAATCTTGTGCACCTTGCACACTCCATGATTGTCTTTTTCATCCTTTTTGACACACCATTTTCCTATGGCATTCTTGGAACTGGCTTCTCTCTACGAATCCCATGCTATAAACAATAGTTATCAAACTCTTTGCTGCAATATTTACATCCATTTTTTGATCTGAGACACTTAAACGTATTTCCTATCTCATTCTCAACCAAAGCTTTCCATTTCTTGAAAGTATCAAATACATCAAATTTATTCTGAATACAATAAATCCAGGTTTTTCTAGTTACATCATTAATAAAAGTAACATAATAAAGAAATATGCACAAGCTCTAATTTTTCACTCTTCTTATCATTCCCAACTCTGATAAATCTGATTCTGTTCTATTTCCTGTAAACACATTTTTCAAAAAAATCCAAATCAACATGCTTCAAACCTGGCAAAACATTTCTTGAGTGAAGAATCTGCATCCCTTTCTCACTTATGTGCCCGAGCCTATGATGCCACAATATCATATCTACTCATGTGGATTTCAAAGCAGTAACATAATAAGAAATACCATTGCATAAATGAAATGTACCAACCTTTTCTCCTTTTTGTATTACCAGGGCTCCTTTAGTGACCTTCCAGGTTTTCTCTGTGAATGTAGTTACACAACCTTCACCACCTAACTACCTTGTTGAAATTTGATTTTTCTGTAGACCTCAAACATGCCTTACCTCCTTCAATATCCATTGGTTTCCATTTTGCTGCTTTATAAATCCTTACCCATTCCAATGATTTTACAGGGTTTATCATCAACGAAAGAAACATGTCCAAAATCTCCTTGAACATAGTCATGAAAATGTTTCCTATCAGGTGTAGCATAGAATGAAGCTCTTGAATCAACCACCCAGGCATCAATGATATTTTCTAATGAAAGAATCAAATCATCTTGTAACACATCACCTATCACATTCGCTTCATGATTGTTCTCTTATTTTTCCATCTCCTTATTTTCATTTATGATATTTACAGTCTCTCTTTAGGTGTCCTTTCTTCCCACATTTCTAACACATTATCCCTGATCTAGATTTGGATATGATTTTTCTTGACTTACTGTGATTTCCTAGGCTCCTTCCCCTTTCCATTTTTCTTCCTTATTCTCTGTAGTCAAAGCATTACTTGATGTCGCACCAGATCTTTTCCATCACATTTCCTCACTAAGGATGGCACCAACAACATCATCAAACTTTAAAGTACTAGATCGAGAGACAGAGTTACTAATAGTCATAACTAAGACATTCCAACTTTTTGTCAGTGAGCACAAAAATAACAGAGCCCTAACTTCATCAACAAAATTTAACCCTACAAAACTTAACTGACTGGTAACCGTGATAAATTCATTTAAATGATCAGCAACATATCCGCCTCTGACATCTTCATATTAAATAGATTATTAATAAGAAATACCTTATTTGAGGTTGGGGGTTTTTTTATATAGTTTGGAAAATCCATTATTAAAACTTTTGTTATTGTTTCCTTTGAAATATTGAATTCCACTGACATTGTCAGACACAACTGTATTGTTCTTAGTGCCTTTCTGTCGAGAATCTCTCATTCTGCATCTGTCATACTCGTTGGCTTCTTTTATTTTCTGCTCAATGGTAGGTACAATTATTTTTGATATAGATAATATTCCATCTGCATCTTCCACAGCTAGTAGTTTTGGCCGTTTAATTTCGCGACCCTAAACCTACCATCTTCTGCCATTTCTCCCACTCGAACCAAGAACCCTTCTCTCCTGCGAGTTTATTAGCCAAATAAACCTTCGGATCTGATATTAGTTGTTATAAGTTAATTAATGGAGCAATGAATCACATACAATATTGAATAAACACAAATAAATAAATGCATAAAACAAGAGAGACACAAATATACATGGTTCACCCAATTTGGGCTACGTCCACAGAGAAACAACCAGTCCTTCCTTTTATATTATCCAAAAAAATGAAGAGATACAATCTACAAGAGATCCACTATAATTTCCTCTTCTCTCTCACACAACCTCCTCTCTCTCTTGCTTAGAATAATAAATACATAGCCGCAATAAAATTTCCTCATACAAACCGAGGGGTGTTGTCTAGGGAAAAAAACCCTAAATTAACATAACTTCTACCGTCATATCATCTACCTAATGAACGACCCAGTTTGACTACGAAATTACAATATTTTACAAGGAAAAATTTCATCTATTTTTAGCTTTGGGGGTACTCATAAAAGTCACTGTCGCCCCCATTGGAACCCCCTGATGATGATTACTCTTTAGGAACATGGATCCAACGTGACTCAAACAAAAACCTCTCAACAATCAAGAAGATAATCAGGCTCCACACCCAACAATATGCTAGTTATATGATGTATATTAGCCATGGCTCTTGATGTGTTTTGATTTATTGATGAATGTTTAATGAATGCATGAGAAAATAGATGTTATTGTAGATATTATGGAGGGAATTAGACCTTCTTGACAATTCTCAAATAATTATCAAACCCTTGTGTTTAAATATGCATTCATGAGCTATAGATTACATGTTCGCCATGTGTTTGACGAAATGATTATCATGGTTAGGCCCTATTAGGTCAAATTCTTGACTAAGTTTTGCATTAATTTATTTTTCCTTATGTCATTCATCATTTTGGAAATTTTTTGTTAGTTTTGGGAATAGGTTTGGATACTATCATTGAAAGAGTGGCTCAAATTCTAGGGTCGCATGCTCAGGACTAGGAAATCTAGACTGGAGTCGCTAGGAGGTAGGGTTATCCATGCGATTGAAGGGTCATATCCACTATATTTCCTTGTTGTGCAAGTGACTAGGAGTCCGTATCACTAAAAAGGAAAATTAGCTCAAGGTTTGGGCACCTGGAGTGGTTGTTTAGCTCCTGTGTGCCCTATAGCTCCTGAGGAAGGTTAGTAAGGCTGCATCTTGTCGAATTCATTTCCTTAATGTGATCTAGGAGGCCGATTCATATCATAGTAGTTCCTCCTCTCATGTTTACACTAACATGCCGGTGAAACTAGGTAGATATGGGAGGGGTGGTTACAGAATGGTAGAAGAGCTCCCAAGTTCAAACACTTCGACTGGATGGGCAGAATGTGTTTGTAATGCATGCATGTTAGTTGTTTATGTGTTGTTGTGCATGCATTGTGTTGGTAATTTTTTTGGCCTTATGTCATTATGATGTTGTCGGTATGTTATGAGGCTAACATTTTGTCGAGATGGAGTAGGAGATGCAGATTATTAGAGTGAGGTTACAACACTAGACCTTGGGGTAAGAGCATATCGTCACATAGGTTTGTATGTTGGGCATGCACGTATGCTGGTTAATGGTTTTTATAAGAATTAGGGCTATATACATTCCTATAATTCTATAGTTGTTGTGATTACCTGCATGATAGATTCTATTTGATCAGTGTAGTCATATGCACGTGCATCGGTGAATGATAGTAATTTGTTGTTATATGCATTACAGTCATATGCATGATGATTATGCTCATTCCAGCTAATATATTGATGTTATATGTATCGTGTTAATCTGGATTGGCCTTTTCAGATGGTTATGGTTATGATATTCATGTATGAGTTGATATATTTGTGATATTGTGTCCTACTAATCTGGACTAACTTGTGCATATGTAAGCTCACATATGATTGTGATTTTCCCAGTGGTCATAACAATGTTTAGTTGACACGAGGCCTCCTCTGCTGTTATAGATGGAGGAATTATCTATGTATTTTTTAGAGAATTTGAGTAATACAAAACTCTTTCATTGTATTAGAGTAGGCATATCCTGGCTTGCTAAATCTTTATTTATTCATTTATTTTTGAATTGGGTCTTACAATTTATTTAATTCTATATCTACAAATATGCTTTAATGATATTAGAATTGCTTGAATTATTTCAATCTAAGTGGTTTAAATATGAATGGAATCCTAAGCTTCCCACTTTAAACAATGTAAACTTTGAAACAGGAACTGATACTGTTACCCGTTTCGTAGAGATAGCAAAAAAATGACCCGATTTTCAAAAGTGGTGATGCAGAATACACATGTTTTTTTTAGAACATGGTTTTTGGAACTTTAATTTTTTTCATGTGCATTAGGTTTTAGAATGGTAGTGATTTTCATGCTGATTTTAAAAAGTGAGTATTCTGCATCACACCCTTTTTTTAAAAGACCTATTTTTTGACTTTAAATTTTCTAGTGTGTGAAATGTAAAAAATTATTTTCTAAATTTGATAGTTTTTGAAGTGGTCATTTTATTCATATTTTCTTGTTCTCTATCTTAATTCTTTTTTTTTTTTTTTAGTGGGGTTTTTATTGTTTTGCGTTTTTAAATTAGAAAGTCGATAGTTTGAATTTTAGATAATCTACATATTTATACATCCTTAATTAATTTTTCAATCCACATGAAATAATTGTTTCTAAAAAACAACATTTTTAACAATGGACATAAAAATAACCATTTTTAACATAAATATAACAAAAAAACTTAACGTTTTGATAATTTTTTGCTAGAATTAACATGTCAAAATCACAATTTTTATACAAAAATATTAACTAAAAATGGTCAAATAATAATTTTTTTATGAATTTCATGTCAAAAAAATAATAATAACAACTTTTTTTTCAAAAAATAATAATTAACTTAAAAATCACTGCGAAAATCACAAATTACAAATATTGAACACATAACAACTTTAATTCATTGATTATTCTTTTCATGAAATGTCAGAGTCAAAACATTGCAAAGCTTGATTTCCAGGTATAACTTAAATTTAATCAACAATGTCACGTAATCCAAACTCTTCGTCCTCTAGAGTTTCATCATTGTCATCTTCCACAATATTTTCTGCTTCCTTTTGCGCAATTTCCTCTTCTAATGGGTCTTTGATGTCTGCAAATCTCCCAATATATGTCTTTCCAAACATTCCATGTAATGATGGTTGGGGTTCCTTTGCCTTTTTTGCCACACGTGATTCACTAAAGTCCCCTTTCTTGAACCCAATTTATTGCATTGCATCTAGAAGAAATTGAATAGCATTAATTCTTTGCTGAATGAAATTGCATTGTAATGGATCTTTCTCAATTGCAATGCAATTTCTTCCTTTTTGAAGGCAGCATGCTAGTGTTGTACCTATTTATCAAGCACAAAAAAATAATGAAGTAAATTAGTACAATGACATATTAATTAAAAAAAAGAACATATTGAAATTCAATTCCATGTGGCAAAACCTACCTGAGCCAGAAAATAAATCCAGAACCCGATCTCCTTCATTTGGACATATGTCGATAAGATAGTTAATCAATAATTGTGGTTTCTGATAAATGTTAACTATCTCTCCTTTCGTTTCTTTGTCTTCATATGTTAGTTTTCTCACAACAGCATCATAAGTCAGTATTTGGCTATGACTCTTTTTGTCCACCCGATTAAAAATCATAGACATATGGCTATCATCTTTTGCCCAACTATCAATATGAATGAACTCACAGTCATTTATAAATTGTTGATCTTCATTGTTAAGAAGATTTGACTTTTGCCTGTAACATAAAATAGTAAAAGTTCAATTAACTTGTACATAAATGAATTTCTCAACATTAATCAAATATACCTTTAAACATCTTACCATGTAAGTTGCATCCTTGAATTTGTTTTCCCCTTGAAGCTTGACAATACCATTGCCAATTGTGTGTCTGAATGAAATGTCACAAATCTCCATAATGGTGATGACGTCACTTCCATAAATCCCGCCACCACTTTATTAAAATCTTGATAAGTATAAGGGTCACTATCATAGTAAATGTTTGGAATATTGAAACCATGGGGAATATCTGCAATAACCAGGGCATAATCCCTTTTTGGTACGAGTTTAGCAATGTCTTCACAGTCGCCTTGTATTACTTGATATTGAATAGTGTCTAGCCCATTCCAAATGAAATGACTAAGAGTTGGATCAAGTTCAACATTCTTAATACGTTGCTTTCTCAGTCTTTCAATCTTTATTTTTTCAATAAAAGTCTTGAAACTGTCTGGTGCTCCATTATCTTCTTTCCTCATCTTTTACCAAACAAACAAATGTATGTGTAAGTTTTAAATTAAAAATAGTACACAGATGATTAAAACTGAATGCATAAGTCAAGTTACCTTTTTAAATGAAAGATAAAAAGCTTTTAATGTTGATGTAGAACTTGAATCTGGATAGTTGCGTACAACATCATCCCAACTATCTTCATTCAACAATTTAACCATTTGTTCCTGAATTTTCATGTAAACTTTGTGACTGCATAGATAAAGTAAGAAAAAGTTAATATAATGATATGTATAACAAATACTACCAATAACAACATGTTTTATTTAAAAGATAACTATAATCCTGGAAATAAGTAAAAATAATTCAGCAAACTTACTTTTGAAATTCTTCAGACATTTCTTCCAATGATAATTCCCCTGACCTCACACGAGATAATATTGTTTTGACAATTTTTTCATCTTTCACTCCTTGCATCGCCCTCCAAGGCGTGATGGTCATATCGTCTGGAAGTTGCTTCAGTTCAGGAGCTGATATATTGTTGCTACATATCAATGGCTTAGACTTTTTGACCCTCTGGTTTTTAATGCCAATGTCTTCCCACATGCTAAAAATGTCATCAATCAAATTCCAAATATCTCTAGTTCTAAATGCCAATTGGAAAATTTTATCAACACCTCTGAATAAATCGCTATATCTGCTGTCTTTTCCACCTTTTGAATTGGTTTTCTCTTCAATTTGATAGCCTATTTCCATACAACATTCCTTTCGGAAATCTGCAGTAATATTTATCTTATCCCCACCACATTTTTCTAGGAATTCACTATGAATAAATCTAACCTTTTGGATCAAAGTCATAGACATCCTATATTCATTATCTGAATTATGATCCCATGCCACTAATTTTGCTTCTGTTTCATTTAAACCAGCATAAATGATACATTTCATTGTTTCAAAACGTGGGTTATTAGGATATTCCTCCATCAATTGTCTTTGAGCTTCAACAGAATGGTTCCCCCCAAGCACATAATAATTGTATTCAAAACATTTTGACTTATCAAATGCTTCTTTGTTGGGAACTTGAAGTGGATCAACAAGAAGCACATAACTAACCACATGAGCATATGGATTGTACCTCATCAATGTCTTCAAGTTGTGAACATGCAGATGATGTGGCTTTCTGACTTGATATTGGCATTGTCCTTCACTTGCCTTATAGGTTTGTCTGACATTTAACTGAAATGTACGACCACCATCAATTAAGTTTCTCTTTGTCAAATTCTGTCGAATGGCATTTTGTTTTGTTTTGGTTATGCCATCATCTAAATCAGCTCCTAGTGTAATGATTTCTCTGCTTTCTTTTGAAGTTTCACTAGGTTCTTGACTACTGGTAATGACTACTTCAAGATCTTCAACTCTACTTTTTTTCGTCATAACATTCTCAAGAGATCTATTCTTGGGCATTGTTACTTTTGGTCTTTTACGATCTTCTTCAGTTCCAATGTCATCTTCAGTAATGGCAACATATGCTTCATTGTCAATTTCAACTTCATCGTCCTCAAAAGTAACTTGTTTACCCTTGCTAGATTTATCCACCAGAGGCCTTTTTTTCTGATTCTTTGGATGTAGTTTTGTAGCATCATCAATTACTACATTTTCCATGTTTTCCATATCTTCTTCTGACACTGAGTAAAAATGGCTGACAACTTTCATGATATCATGCTCTATGAAATGAATGCCTCCCAACCTAATTGAACAGCTTTCAACATAATTCTGCCAAACAAAATATCATATGTTAATATAAACAAAGTTAAAAAAATATAGCGAGACACTTTCAAAACGCAAAATAAAAATACAAATAACAATACTTACGATGTTTTGTGTCATCTCATTTACGATTTGTTTACACAACTTTGTAGATACCTCTCTCGTGTCATATAATGAATATGATAGTCGGTATTTAATCCTTTCATGTGACTTGGGAGCTTTTGTAAGTACGTAAACAACTTCAGTGTTTGGTACCGAACACATATCTATGACTCTTCCCATCAACTCCAAATTTTCATTATTATGGGGTATATCAATGTATAGATATATATTCACAGTCGTGCTCTCTCTTTCTTTCACATACCAGACTCTTGATGGAAATTTCACCTCTTTTGAACTTTTCCAATCTGAGATTAGCTTCTTATCACTTGAAGCACTTGAAATATTTGTAGGCATGAGCTCAGGTGGAGTTCGTTCACCAATGTTTTTTGAAGATACACCTTTAAGACTCTTTGGTCCAGAAAGATTCACAGAAATTTTCCTTGATGCCATTTTCCTAAAAAAAAACACATAAATTAGTAAATAAAAAAACATATTAACTTAAATTAATAACAAAAATATACCATAAATTTTTTATTTGTATAATCAGAATTGCCCAGCCACCTCTAATGGGCAGGCGGGTCGATGGGCGAGCGGGAGGTCAGGTGAGGGATAATGAGGCTAAGTAGACATTTAGGCAAGTATGGGCGAGCCCCTACCCACGCGCCCCCCACAACCCCCTAAGCTTCCCCCCCTCCCCGGCCCCCCTCCCCTTCCCTCACCCTACCCCCTACCGTCCCCCCACACTCCCGCGCCCCATCCCCCCTCACCCCCCGCCCCCAAAACCCCCTCCCCCCCCATCCCCCGTCCCCCCAAACCCCCTACACCCCCCAACACCTCCCCGCGGCCGCCCCTCCCCACTGCGCCCACCGCTCCCAAACCGCGCCCCCCCCAACCCTTCCCCACCCCTACCCCTGTGCCCTACCCCATCCCCCCCCCCCCCCCCCACATCCCCTACCCCCACCCCCCCCACCCTTACCCACCCATCCCTTCCCCTACCCTTACCCCCCCCATCCCCCCCCCCCCCCCTACACCCTACTCGTGCCCTACCCCTCTAACCCCCCCTACCCTTACCCCCCCCCCCACTACCCCACCCCCTACCCCCCCCATCCCCCCCCCCCGCCGCCCTACCCGCGCCCTACCCTTACCTCCCCACCTTACCCCCCCATTCCCCCCTTCGCCCCCTACCCTTACCCCCCCACCCCATCCCCCTACCCCCCCTAACCCTCCCATTCCCCCCCCCCCCCCCCCGCCCCCTCCCCACCCCGCACACCCTCCGCCCCCTACCCGGCCCACCCCTCCCCCTCCGCCACCCCTCCCCGGCCCCCTCCGCCCACCGCTCCCCCCCCCCCCCCCCCTCCCCGGCCCCTCCGCCCACCGCTCCCCTCCCCGGCCCCTCCGCCCACCCCTCCCCCGCCCCCTCCCTGGCCCCTCCACCCACCCCGCCCACCGCTCCCCCTCCCCCGCCCACCCCTCCGCCCCCTACCCGGCCCACCCGGCCCACCCCGCCCCCTCCCCGGCCCCCTCCGCCCACCCCTCCCCCTCCGCCGCCCCCTCCCCGGCCCCTCCGCCCACGCAGTGCCACCCCCGGGCCGCCCCGCCCCGCCCGACCGGCGGTGGGTCGATTCCGCGAATCGACCCGCCGTCGGTCGGGCGGGGCGGGGCGGCCTGGGGGTGGCGTTGCGCGCGGCAGCGCCACCCCCGGGCCGCCCCGCCGATCGGGCGGGGCGGGGCGGCCCGGGGGTGGCCCTGCGCGGGCGGAGGGGGCCGGGGAGGGGACGGGGTGGGCGGAGGGGGAGTGGTGGGCGGGGAGGGGGCGGGGTGGGCGGAGGGGCCGGGGAGGGGTAGGGTGGGTGGAGGGGCCGGGGGAGGGGGAGGGGTGGGCGGAGGGGCCGAGGAGGGGGCGGGGGAGGGGTGGGAGTGGTGGGCGGAGGGGGCCGGGAGGGGGCGGGGTGGGCCGGGTAGGGGGCGGAGGGTGTGCGGGGTGGGGAGGGGCGGGGGGGAATGGGGGGGGTAGGGGGATGGGGTGGGCGGGTAAGGGTAGGGTGCAGGGGGGGAATGGGGGGGGATTGGGGGGGGTAATGGGGGGGGTAGCGGGGTGGGGCGGGGGGGGGATGGGGTGGGGGGGGATGGGTAGGGTGCGGGTAGGGTGGGGGGGGGGGGGTAAGGGTAGGGGTTAGGGTGTAGGGGGGGGGGGAGTTAGGGGTAGGGGCAGAAGGGGGGGGGGGGTAGGGTGCGGGTTGGGGGGGCGGGGGTAGAAGGGAGTGGAGGGAGAGGGGGCACGGGGAAGGAGTTAGGGGGTGGGGCCCATGGGGCCAGCGTTAAGGAAGGGGGGGAGGAGTTGAGATTGGAGGGGAATGGGAGTTAGGGGGTGGGCTTATGGGGAGGAGAGTTGTGGGGTAGGGAAGGAAGAGTTGGGGAAAGGGTGCATGGGTGGGTGAGTTGGGGGTGGCAAGGGTTGGCGCATGGGTAGGGTAGAAGGGGGAAGAGGGCATGGGTGAATGGGAAAGATCGGTAATGGGTTGGGGGAAGGGGGCACGACGATGGCCTACCCACGGTTATTGGGTGATTGAGTTTGATTGGGCCCACCATGCTCACGATTGACATAATTGTTATTTTGGCTTGGAAAAATTATTAATTTAAAAAAAAAAATCTTCTTCGTTAAATTAATTTAATATGAAAATTTTGAAAAAAAAATTGAACTTACCTTTCAATTGCGATAATTCTTCGTTGAATATGTTGTTGATAGCAATATAGCTGCTCCACAAATTCACAAGTCTTTCAACAAACTTCAGAAAACCTGGATGTGAGGTAAGTAATAGTGATAACGCAATTTAATATATAAGTGAAATTACGAAGATGTTTTTCTGTACGATTAATGTGGGATAATTTGTTTTAAATTATTATAGAGTGAATATTGTAGAGTTATTTTACAATGGATTGAATGTGGGATTAATTTGTTTTAGAATATATTATAAAAATTTAAAAAAAAAAATTAGTTGTTTAGTAAATATTATATACTTTAACTATTAGAATAATTAATATAGAAGTTGTAGTTTACAATTTGAATTTCAGTGATTGATTTCATAAAAAAATTTAGTTTATGTTTTTCAATGAATTGTAGAATAAAATAATAAAGGTAAATAAATCTAACAAACTTTTGGAGGGAAATATTTTCGCGAAAATTTTTGGAGGGAAATATTTTCGCGAAAATTTTTGGAGAGAATATTTCATTCTTTAAGCTATATAATATTCTTAGGAGACTCCATTTGTATCATTCAACATCTTCTATTTGAAAGGGATGGATTGTTCTGATGGTGAAGTTTCGATTTATACACCATCAACATCTTCATCGCGTAACAACTCTATTCATATTGATGAATATAGCGGGAATTCTTCCACTATGAATAGAAAGTCAATTCTTCCACTTAGTCCCGATTCTAAAGACTACGAGAGCAGCACTGATGAAAGAGGGGATGGAGAATTTCAAATTAATAAAGAGTCACAGATTCCACTTAGTCCAAATTCTAAGGACTATGAAAGCAGCGGTGATGAAGAGCATGATGGTGAAGTTCAAAAGAATGGAGTGTCACGATGTCCACTTAGTCCTAATTCTGAGGACTATGAGAGTAGCAGTTTTGAAGAGTGTGATGGTGAAGTTCAAAAGAATGGAGGGTCACGGTGTCCACTCAGTCCTAATTCTAAAGACTATGAGAGCAGCAGTTTTGACATGCATGATGGCGAATTTCAAAATAATGGAGTGTCACGGTGTCCACTTAGTCCTAATTCTAAGGACTATGAGAGTAGTAGTGATGAAAAGTGTGATAATGAATTTCAAAAAAATGGAGTGTCAAAGTGTCCACTTAGTCCTAATTCTAAGGACTATGAGAGCAGCAGTGATGATGAGTGTGATAATGAATTTCAAAAGAATGGAGTGTCAAAGTGTCCAGTTAGTCCTAATTCTAAGGACTATGAGAGCAACAATGATGAAGCGCGGGATGATGATTTTCAAAAGATTGGAGTATCACAATGTCCTCTTAGTCCTGATTCTAAGGACTATGAGAGCAGCAGTGATGAAGCGCGGGATGATGATTTTCAAAAGATTGGAGTATCACAATGTCCTCTTAGTCCTGATTCTAAGGACTATGAGAGCAGCAGTGATGAATAACGGGATGATGATTTTCAAAAGATTGGAGTATCACAATGTCCTTTTAGTCCTGATTCTAAGGACTATGAAAGCAGCAGTGATGAAGCGCGGGATGATGATTTTCAAAATATTGGAGTATCACAATGTCCTCTTAGTCCTGATTCTAAGGACTATGAGAGCAGCAATGATGAAGAACAGGATGAGAGCAGCAGTGATGATCCAATGATGGAGATGTTTCCAAGAAATGTTGTATCGAGGAGTAGGAGCAGACCTTTTCGTATCAATGCAAACTATTCTAGTTATACAAGGGGTAGAGCAGAATATCTGACGAGAAGAAGTTCTATCAGCGCTCTCATTTCAAGTGAATGTTGCCAAAAAAATTGCTTGAAACGTATGGATTTCACATTTGCATTAGAAAGCAGGAAGAGATATTTGTCAATGAATAAAAGCATGCAAAACTCATATTTAGTTGGTTGCATGCAATCTACATTGTCAGGTTATGATTATCATATTAGGAATTTATTATTGTGTAGAAAAGCTTTCAAAATGTTTCATTCAATTGGGAATTTTCGTCTCTCGAGAATTCAAGAAAATTTGGAAAAGGATCCCACATTTTATTCAGAAGTACGTTATAAAAGCCAGTTTGGGCCATTATCAAATACTACAATGTCATGGATGAAAGATTTTTTTTCAAAGCATGGAGAGTGTATTCCAAATAGAGAGACAATACATATTCCAGATAATTTTTCAAGACGAGAAATCTACAACTTATACAAAGAATATGCAGAAAGTGCTGAGGGACAGGGCCAATTTATTACATATCAATATTTTATGAAGATATGGAAGAAAGAATTCAATAATGTTCGTATTCCTAAGAAGACAAGGATGGGGATTTGCAGTACATGTGCTTCTCTTAAATCAAAAAGGGACAAATGTGAAGGCTCAGAAAGAGGTAAGTGTTCATAACTTTTACTTTTAAAATTGTATAGTCATCAACTATGAAAACATATTTCTTAATGAATTTCTTTTATGTTGTGTAGATTTAATTGTCAAAGAACTTCAGGAGCATTGCGAACAACAAACAAATGAAAGGAAGAAGTTGTACAAGCATCGAAAGAAGTGTTATGATAATCCAAATAAATATTTGGGTTTGATAATTGATGGTATGGACCATAAGAAAACACTTTTACCACATTTTGTTTGCACACCCAAAAATCTACAAGAGGAAAATTTTATTCAGTTTCACTTGGTCGGTTGTATGGTCTTCAATGGGAAAATGTTGCCAAGGGTGTACTTCATAGCTCCAAATATTCATAATGATGCAAATCTGACCATAACCATAATTCATGATGTGATTTCTCATTGGTCTGGTAATCTTCCTGAAGTTTTGTATCTGCAATTGGACAACACTTGCCGTGAAAACAAAAATCAGGTTGTTTTTGGGTATCTGAACATGCTTGTTGAATTGAGAATTTTTCAAAAGGTAAAGGTTGGTTTCCTTCTTGTTGGGCACACTCATGACCATATTGATCAGATGTTCAGTCATTTTTCAGCCACATTTAGGAGGAAGGAAGTTGGGAGCTTGCCGTCACTAATTGAATGTATTAAGAAATCATACATGCCAGAGCCTGCTTTTGAAGTGTTGGAAGAAACTATTGACATGCGAAGGTTTATTCTAGGATCATATGGTGAGGGGAAATGCATTGAACAACTTAATGATATTAGCTTCCAACATCAATTTCGTATAAAAAAATTTGATGGGAAAACACTAATATGGGGCAAGAAGTTTTCAACTACTACAGAATGGGCACCGTCATCAGGTTTGCAATTTTTGAAGTTCATTCCAGATCGTCCAATATTTGCATCAAAAATATTGTTATTACAATCAGTTGGTGAAGTTCAGAATGCACGCAGACAGAATAGACATATAAATTATTCTGATTGCCTAGAAGAAATTAAAAAATGTATTAGATATACATATGAGTACTTTGACATTGCTGATTCAGTTTGGTGGGAGTCATTTTTCAATAATCAAAGTGATATCATTTCAACAACAACCAATGAAGATATACCTTTGAAAAATCCATTTATTTGGCCACAAAATGTGTCAAATGAACAAGAGGAAGTAAACATTGTTGAACAGCAACAAACTCAAGGTATTATTAATTCTTCACAGGCAATGGAAAGAGAGATGTATATTGGTTCCAGAAGATCTCGTACACAACGTGAAGCCATGGAAGACCTTTATAGGGGTTCAGTACATGATATTAAGGAGGGTTGCATGATTGTAGTGCTAGCAGATGGAGATCCCAAAGGCTATCCATTTTGTGTTGCTAAAGTTATAAAGGTCTTTACAGAAAATGAGGATGTTACAAGTGTTGAAGTACATTGGTATGCCACAAATACACACCCATTCAATGGTGTGTATAAGCTAGAGATGGTAGTTGACAAAAAAAATGGTGGAAAAAGAAAAAGAAAGGGTACAAATATAAATCGCCGCCGCACAGACATATTACAATTGGAGGATGTTGACATACTTGTTTATGACTTCAATTTAACAAAGAGAGGAACTCTTCACTTCAAGACGACAGAGATTCTGAAAAGGTTGTTACCAGAAGGAATAGTGTTGACATGGGAGTCTGCTGAAACCAGTCGTAGATCTAGAAGACTTTTGAAACCTGGAATGTTGGGCATGCATGTGGACTCAGATGGGGCACCAGTTCATGAAAGAGAAGAATATGGAACATTTTTGTCAGCATCCAGTCACTCATCTGAAGATGTGAATTGTGATGGTGTGCAAGAAAATGTGAGTGATTTTGAATAATTGTTTAAGATAGATTATATAACTGATGTATGCATCATATCTTCAAATAAAATTAATGTTTTCCATATGTTGTTAAATGAGAAGTTATGAAACATTTTTATGTTGTTGGATTATGTCTTAAGTATGATAAATTTTATTGTTTAAATATCTACAATGCAATATCAAATTAGAGATATAATGTTTGTTTTATTCAGTATACAAATAAAGACTTTTGATTTCATTCAGTGATATAATTTGTTCATAATGTCATGGTTTTTTAATTTTATAGTTGAAAAAATTTCAATTTCTTTTGTATCTAGCATGGTGTGGTTGAAAACATGTTAAATTTATACTTAGGAAAGAAAAATGATATTCTACCAGAAACATTAATGTGTTTTTTCCTTAAAAATTAACTTTGTTTGAGACATAAAAAATTGGTTTTATTAGCATTTTTTAAAAAGTTTGAAAATTGACCCTAAAAAAAAAAACGTTATTCCAGTATCATCACTTTCGTTTTGAAGCTATATTTTGCATGAAAATTTCGTAGTAAATTTCGTAGTCACCGCCATTTTTAAAACACATTCAAAATTGACACCTAAAAAAAAAAAAACATCGTTCCAGTATACACACTTTTCGTTTTTAGCACTGTTTTTGATGTTTTTTTGGGGTTTTTTGGCCAGAGTTCCCGTTTTGAGTTTATAGTTCCCGTTTCAAAGTTTACATTGTTTTTAGTTGTTGTTTATGTATTTCAACATTTTAAATGTGATGCATACTTATGCCCTTAACATGTATATGGGTGTTTAAGTTTAATTTTAAGGTGAAATCGTGTAGATGGATGATCAACGGTAACATATCTGAAAATCACCCATGAGGCCATGTCATTTGATTTCATTTCTTCATCTAATACAAAGGTTGCAAGATGATATACCTGTAGTGGCTCAGTAGAAGTGTGATAGATTCTCGTGTTATCTTATTGCTATGACCTTAGTTCTCTTCTTTGGGAGTGAATACATGATTCAATGGATCTTAACCTATATTGACCAACTAGAAAACTGCCTGCCATCATTTAGTGCAACATTATATAAAGCTATACATCACATACAAACTATCCAAGAGAAGAAAACGATGATACAACATTGTGGAAAATCTTGAATACTTGGATTCTTCTATGTAGAGGCCGATTGTAACAACCCCGGGTTAAAAATCCATGAAGTAAAGTTATTAAAGGGAAAATAAGACCAAGGTCATAGGACACTTATTCCAAGCTAAATGTTGGGCAAAACATCCTAGTCTGGGTGTTCATTTGGTTTATTATGGCTAAAGGAAATTGGCAAAGGCCATGAAAAAGGAATTGAAAAGGCAAAGAGGCATTTGTTGACATTTTATTTATGAAAATAAAGGAAAATAGGAGAAAAGGAAGGTGAAAGGTCACAGGTTGCATGCGAAACGGAAAATGAAGGAAAATAATGGAAATTGAATAAAATATAAGTCTCAATGATAAAAAGGCTTCTGAGGATCAATTAATAGCCTTTTGTCAGTTCAGTTTTGCAGCCCTCACTCTATTCTCTCTACTCTCTCATATTCTCATACACTTAGAGTATTCTTGGAGCACTCTAGTATTGGAGGAAGAAAGAAAAAATGAAGGATAAGAAAGAAAAGGGAAACAAAGATCAAGCAAGGAAGAGTGGGATCAAGCTACTATAGCGGGATTACTTTCAAGTATCGAGTTGCATGTATGATTTCCTTGCTAGTTTTGGAATGCATGGTACATGCATGTGAGTTTTTGGTTCTCTTACTGTCATTGGCATGGGTTTTTCGAGGTGTGATAGTGGTTTTCAGCCTTGCCTTGTCATTTTCGAATAGTGATGGTGTGATGGGGTTTCTCTTATTTGGTTGAGATGGATCACCGTATGGTTTTGAAACTGAGTGGGGTGGTCTCAAGGGAGAAACACAAGGCCTAGGAATCTCTTGACCAGTGAAGGTGGGATTGCAATAAAACATGATTGTGTATGCCCTCATTAGGCCAAGGAATCCTTGACCAGTGAAGGTGGGATATATGGTAAAGCCTAGAGGGTGGAGATGGACACATTTCTCACAGTTTAGGTGGAGAAATCCATATGAATATATGCTTGTATAGGCATAGTGATCCTTAGACCATTATATGGTGGGATTGTGATAAATCTTGGTAGTGTATGTTTCTTGTTTAGGCCTTGGAATCCCTTGGCAGGATTGTTGTAAAGCCTAGCTGTATAGATGAGGGATTGGGCCTAGGAATCCCTTGGTGGATTATGGTAAAGCCTAAGGAATCCCTAGTTGTTTTAATTGTAAGTCCTACATTCATGCTTGGAATATGGCACAGGGGTGATTAGCTAAAATAAAGATTTGTTTCAGCCCAATCTATGGTTGGGTGGTACATGGAACTCCCTCGCTTGGTTGGCTTTTGCATATGTTAATAAGAGATATTTTCCTCTTGTGTTTCATATGTAAATGTACTTGTTAATATGTTGTTTTAATGGTTGTTCTAACATTGCTATTTTGTTGGCTATATGCTAGTTATAAGCATGGTTTATGACAGACTTGAGTTGTGGCTCTCATGTTGCTTTGTTTCGTAAATGAAATTTTAATTAATGCATGACCTAATAAATGATAATACAACTATTGTGAGAGGGAACCAGACCTTCTTGATTATTCCTATAGAAGTATGAAGTCCCTATGCTCAGATGTGTTTATATGAACTGTAGATTACATGTTCATGGCTAGGCCATGTCAGGTCAAGTCCTTATTAAATTTTTTGTATTAGCAGCCTTGTCTCAATGTTATTTATCATTTCTAGAAGTTTCGTGAATTTTTGGGCAGAGGCTTGAGTCCTAGCCCTTAAAAAGTGGCTCAGAATCCGAGGTCAGTGACACAGAACTACCTGAAAATGGCCACGGTTGCATGGATTCCTTGATGTAGGAGTGAATGGAGGGTATCAGTCACATGTAAGGCTTGTCATGGGAACAAATAGGGGTCTAGTTCAGTCAAGAATCAAGTTCTTTCAGGGGTTGGACACCTGGAGGGGTTGGAGAGCTTCTGAAGGTTCTATAGCTCTTGAGGGAGGTCTTTAAAGTGTTCGTCTGTTGATTCCACTTCCTTAAGGTGATCTAGGAGGTAAAATCATATCATAGTAACTCTTCGTCACATGTTTACCCCGATGGACCGGTTAGGTTGGGTTAATGTGGTAGGAGGGTGTTACACCGATTCATTGCTGGTGATTTTAGGGATGCTTCAAGACACAAAGATCAATTTGCTTTGGTAGTGTAATGCAATTTATATACTAGATTTATATCTTTTCTGACCTCATAGTGATTGCAGGCACACATGTTGCACTAGAGTCCTAGTTCCCAAATAGAACATGCCAAAGAATTTGCAACATGATTTGTTGATTCACAAATGGATTCACTATATATTACATAGTTGAGTCTTGATATTATTCTTTTGATGTGATCATAAACACACTTAATAGAGCACAACCTATTGCAGTGCGCAAGAGATCTAGTTGCATCTCGTACCAGAACCCCCTTCCTACTCATCCTCTTTCTAAATTGATCTTTCGTGCAGATCAAGTAACATGAGAAATACAATTTTGGATAGGATGACTGGTAGATTATAATCGACCTATGGAAGAGAAACATAGCTTAGCACATATCCACTGAATTTGTTTAGGAAAATTCTAATGGAATCATTTTTGTGCAATGAGTACTAAATTTGGAGGAAATTCCAAGAGGGCTACTATTTGGATGAGGAATTTCTCAAGAAAAGTGAATAACCTAATTTGTTCATGGTTCACCAAACACAAAGTCAAGGCCTTGTTTTATTTTAGTTGTTAAAATTATTTACATAGCTACAACTATAAACTATTGAAAAGGTAAATATGTGGTTTCACTGACTCATTGCTAGAGAAATTGAAGCATTAGTGAAGATGGTCATAATAGAAGCAGATGATCCCAACTAGTCCTTCTTGACATGGCATAAAACACCATTATAATTTTTGGATACAAATAATTTTTGGTTGATTGTGGCTTACACTTCTTGAAATTATTTTATTTGATACAAACTCCATGTCCTACCCTACATTTCAAGTGCATGAGCATGTGCTTCCTATTTATGGATCTTTTGTTCATGTTTGGTATTTATGTAGGATTTATTTCTTGCAATTTATAGTCAAGAACCTATAATAAATTTTTATCGTTCGATTGTATAATGGTGGTTTGTATTTTCTTCATCTAGGTATTCATGCTTGAAACCATGTGCCTCTCATTGAAGCAAGTGAAGGCCCTTAATTATTTGAAAAGCATGGCCTCTAGCTCTTAGATTGAGGATTTCTTGCATAAAGAATTGGATTTTTGTTTTTTGATGATCTATTTAGGGAAGATTCCAAGGGCATCCTTGTTTTTTAGTTCACTTACCAAATTATTGTGGTGTGACCAATTTTTTGACTATGGATAAAAGATTGTAGGAACTTTGTGAGAAGAAGGTAGATGATAAACTTTGCACTGATATCCATAACTTGCAGTCTATTGTTGCTATATTGCAAGCAGAGAATGCAACACATAGGTATCAATTTCAATCTTCTATCACTAAGAGAATCAAGAAGGTTGATAATATGGAGTCAACCATGGGAAAGTATTTTCAAAATCTTGTAGATGATTTTCAAACTAAGTTCAACCTACTTGATGATTTGGAGGAGAAATTTTGGTATCTCTCTAATTTATAAAAATGCTATCTTGAAGAATCAAAGAAAATTTGCAAACTAAAGGAGAAAAATGCCTAACTTACTAAAGAGGTTTCTTATTTAAAAACATCCATGGAAATTCCTTGTGAAGAAGCTTCCCCTATTCAATAAGATAAAATAGATTTTTTGATTAATATCATACTTTCAAAGAAGATCATGACACATTGCTTATGTAGTTGATGAATAAGGATGAGATTATTCAAGGTTTGCAAGAGTGCATAGAAAACCTTGAGCTGGAAATCAATGAACGATAGAATTTTGGAAGGAACATCACTATTGTTGAGCTGCCATGCTCACCTATTACTTCTTCCATCCTTCATAATGTTGATTTTTATAAGCCTGATGTTTATCATTGTGACTCATAACCTACTTTTATTACACTCAGATTTGAAAAACACTATCGGTATTGGATCCTCACTATTGAGCAAAATGGGAATATCATAGGAGCACTTGGGAAAAATGGAAAAATAATTTATGTTCTGATTTCCCTTGAAGTGCAAAAATCTAAAGCAGATCTTGGTTATGTTTCTACTTCTCGCTCACTACTTACATCCAATTATGTTGAATCCAGGAAGGTGTATTTTGTTACAGGTGGAGTTCAGAGTTGGATAATTGCTTTTTACAGAAAAAGTGAGGGAATAAAGCTTCTTAAATTGTCTAGACTACATTTATAATGGAAGGAAACAATGCATAAGGAAAAATATTCACCCTCAAAAGTTTTGTTGAATATCTCTCTCAAACAACCCAAACTAAAAAATTACCAGTATTGCAAAAATTTGGTTCATGAATACAAAATATATTTACACAATATATTGGTTCACAATTTCTTGTCATGTATTTTCATCTTAAATTTTTATGGTGGAAAACAATTCATGGTAACCACAACTAACATCTTGGGAGTTATGCATGCATCACGATTTTCTTGTTGTCTATTATTTAGAAATTTGTGTGGCTTCAACTCTTTTTCCATAAGTTTCTTAACAATAGGAGTAGTAAATTGCATTTCTATTTAGTTATGGAGTTCATATTCACAATCTATCTAGATTGTTTTATTCTCTAATAAACAATGTAATGCAACAATGCACAATAGAGTAGACATCTACAATGTAGATTCTTCACAAACTACCACCATCATTCATCCCTAACCCTATTGTTACAAATATGCAGAACTTTAGCCCTAAAGATACAAATACTTTCTTACATTCAAATTAGGGCAGCCCCAAAGAAAGCAATCACTCAATGAACAAATATTTTAAGAAATTGGGTTTAAAAGGAAATAATCAAGCAAAAATTGAATGCTTGTTTCTTCACTCTAGGCAAACCCTAGATTTTTCAAATATTATGTGTTTGTGATTTGTTTTATCTAGAAAGAGGATCTATTTAGTAGAATTCATACTCTACAGTGTCCCTGCATATTAAGGGAGACAGAGACAAAGCCTTCGACAAAAATAATATTTTGAAAATAAATTTAGAGATATGTAATAATGGATGAATATTTATGAATGATCTTTAACAAATAATGGGGTTCAACCTAATTATATATATATATATATATATATATATATATATATATATATATAAGATCTACAAATCCTAGACATGTTTTTCAAGTAAAAGGAGTAGAGGAGAGGAGAAGACAACATATTAATGTAAGATGATTCTATGCATGCATAAAAAATTTAGATACAAAAAATTATAACATGAACTAAATCCAATGCATAGTAAATAATAATAATATATAATTTAATTATTCAAAGTTAAATGAAGAGATGGTATCTTCAAACTCTACAATTTGGTTTATAAACATGCACATAACTTATAGTTGCATTAAAACCTACGACCACTTTAACAAAAACTAAAAAATAACTCTTAATTATAAACCTAAATCATACAACAAACATGATACATGATACACCTTGACAATTCAAACAAACTAATTGGGGTATTTTTCAATTGTAGTATATGTTACATATGGATATAATTGAGTGGCCTCTACCCCATTCGATCCAATTCAAAAAAAATTGCTTGAATTCCACAAATGTTGAGTGGTAAAGCGATAACAAAAAGTCTTATGTCTCTGCAACAACATTATTTTTACATCCCATCATGCTGTTTACATTAAAATAAAATGAAAGAAAATTATTAATATGATATATTTCATAGTGTATTAGAACTACTAACCTTGAATTGATTTGAATGCTTTCTCTTTGGGTACATAGACCTTATCCAGAGCCTTTTCAATATTGATCTCTCATAAAACCACAAGCTCATTCATAGGCAAAGTATTTGCAGCATGTCTCATGTATAGAGTCTTGTTCAATGTTGTAGGATCATCCACTATATTGATTGTGTAAGTTGCAACGTCTTCCTCAACCTCAAACACAACTACAAATTTAAAAGCCAACATAAAGAAAAATGAGACTTTCATATTGAAGTTCGTAAAAAAACATGAGATCTCAAATTCACTTTCAAATCAAATAGGTCTAATTAATGTTTACAAGCGGTACATCAAGATAGTTGGATGGAAAATGAATATCAAAGAAGAAAATTCCACCTTGATATGGAGTCCCAAATGCTCCAATAATCACATGCCTAATAAAATCCACCCTATCCTCATAGATTCTCACAAAAATGGTACATGTCCAATGAATGCAGAGTTTATCTATGATAAAATAGAACAACCTTCTTTTTAACAACCAAAGGGCTTGAAATATTGTTTGCCTATGAGTACATTGTATCCACATGAACAATTGGGTTACAAGAAAAGTATTATTTCCTTCCTACATTCATACAATTGTCGGGTTGTAATTTTTTACTACATTAAAGACATCCATCTAGTAAGAAATTATGAGCAACTAAGGAAAAGAATCACATGCATAGCACTAGATAACTTTCCACAGTGTGCAAAAATATTTTTATAATATTTATAGAGATAATATTGACATAAGTTTCAAATCCCTTCCATTTGAATTCATTAATAGGGCTCTTAAAATCTTTCACTTTCACTTTGTAAAATGTCCACTTACCTCAGCCTTCTTCTTCTTATACAGCTCCATTTTCCAATGTACCTTTTTTTCCTTGGCAGTAATCTTCATAGAAACATTTAGCAAATCCTTTAGTTTGGTGCAGTAGAGGTGAAATCCAATATTTTTCATGGACTTACATGTTGAATTTTTTGATGCTATATTCCTACAACTTAATTCGTTAACAAATGGTGGGCTTGGATTTATGCTTCCTGCATCATATACACTGCCATATTTATCAAATTGAATGCACATATGAAGTGATCAACTTCATATGTAATGTACATGGGATACATTTTACTTGTACAATATGGCATAAACTTTATCATGTAATACGATATGCTTCATCATTTCTTTGTTGTGCTCAAGCTTTCTCAATCTCTGGATATGTGGCTTGATTGACCATTCCCCAGTTTGGTAAGGAACACATGATGCATCCTCTTTCTCTGATGGATGGACATCCTTGTAGTTATACAACACATATTTCTCTTATTTGAATATATATGCTTCAGTAAGACATCTATTGTGACTTGGTTTGATATGTTATGGTTTTGATCATTCAACTAATATTTTATTTCTACAAGAGACTTATTTTATTTTGGTGATTGTTTTCATTTAAGAGCATGTATTTGTTAGTCATTAATGCATCACATGGGATTTTCTTTATGAATTTCCAATATAATAATCAATCATTCATTGTTCATGTGCATTACTAAAAAGGACTTAAGTTTAATTACATTCCATATTTTTGTATTGTGACAGACACCAATAAAATTAATTAATTAATTTTTATCATATCCATCAAAATTTTAAAATATTCCAAACTTTATAGTCAAATTAAATATGACCTTAAAAAGAAAGCATGTCTCCATTTGCATTTGAAATGGCAACACAGATGAAAACCTAACAATATATAGGCAAAAAACATACATTACCAGCTCAGGATAACTTGTACAATAAAATAAAATATATATAGATACCTCCATTCAAAAGGTCTCACCTCTTAAAGCTGACCTACACCACCAATGATATGTTGATATATGGGCAACTTATCTACTTACCGCCTTGGTAGTGACTCTCATAGATAAACATTGATGGTGAATTCCTTGTTTTCCAATGCCTACTTGTTTTCTTTCACAATAAACAACTTCATCCATAATAATATAGCTAAGCATCTCGGCATGCACAAATCTATTTTCCTAGTTAATAAAGATTCTAACTTTTATTCTTTAACCCATAGTTGAAAATCACCTAAAAGACAATGTTAAAAATTTTTATGTCTCCTTGTAATGTACTCTTACTTCCATAGAATCCCACTCATGTGTACAATTACATCCTCATTGGGTACCTAACAATTGTAGAGTTACAGTGAAAGAAATTTGATATATCCTCCCTCTTTTGCTTGTATACAATCCAAACTCAAACCTCATTAGGATTCACTTGTCTCTGTTTCTTTTTCCCAAGGCCACGATGCTCATGTACTTGTTTATTTAGGGGAAATATTTTAAGGATTTTTTCTTTACTGTAGATGAAAATATCTTGACTATTATTAATAAAAAAAATAGTTCAATAGTTCCTCAAAATATGTTGTTCTTAATAAAATAGAAATAACTGTTCTTCTATGTCAGAAAAATGATGTTCTCTTTGTGTTGCATTTCAACTTAGGAATTTAGGGCCACTATCTATTAGGATACTCTTGCATAATACCACTAATGGTACTGAAAATTTTTGTTTCCTTAAGGTAGTTGCCATAGAAACAAGAGTACTCCTTCTGCTAGTGCGCCATTAGATTTGTACTAGGGTACTTGGGAAAAAAGCGTGTCAATTATTATGATCAAATGAACATTATCTGCTCCCATGTCATCCTATGAAATTTGTATTAGGTTGTTTAAATAGCAAAGAAATATTCCATTCGCAATTTGAAATTACAATAATTCTCATATGAGGCCAAATAAAATTGGCCATAAATCCAAATGAAATAATCATTGAATACAACAAATAAACAAATAGATTAATAAATAGATCTTCTATGCTAAATAAACATCACCATTGACTTCGTTGACTACCTCTATCTCTGCCTTTGTATAACCCACAACAAACTTAAACCCTAAACTCTATCGAAATATTTAGCACAATACTTTTAGTGCAAAGGAAATTAATTAGGGAGAAAAAGAATAATCATACTATCACGCGAAAGCAAGACTACAAAAAACTTAAATGACTAAGAATTTATTGATTATGGAATTATATCTCCTCCATTGTACTATCTAATATGTATTCAATATAATAATATAAAAGAAAATTTTAATAGACAAAATCCTAAATTAAAATTCCAATTATACTCAATTCACTTCTGAATGAAACAAATAAACATACAGTCAAAATAAGTGTAAATTGTAATTTCAGTGGTACCCAATTCAAATATGTATCAAACAAGTAGCCATACAGAAATAAAGAGAAACAAATATATTTATCATAAATATGGAAGAACACTTTGAAGTCCATGCATCTGTCCAAGCTAAACATAATTGTTCCATTTCCCAACTCCCTCTGCACATCTTAGTTATCACACATGACAAGGCACAACTAGACGTGAATTAGAGGACATCCCTAGCAGGAGAGCTTGAGAGAAGAAATGATGCTACCCTGTAGCAGCTCTGAGTTGGCTAAAGATAGAGAAGAGGCCTTTGTTGCTTACATCGATGGATTTTGAGTTTTTTTTTATGGGCATACGCATGTGTAGGATGATAGATGACTCAACAAAAGAATTTCCATTATTGGAAAGTGTAGAAATTGTAACAAAGTCCCCAACTCATACAAATATGAAAAACAATTAAAATAAAATTACAAATTTATCAAAGGATCAATACCTGCAAAATAAGATCCTACAACCCTAAATCCATTGCTTGATAAGCTCCTTCATCCAAATGAACAGGCTCTTCAAACCAATCACCCCCATCATCGATGTTTTCTGAGTGACTTGGGTGAGTTGGTGCGCAGGGGAGGCTTTGAAAAGCACAATGTCATAGGTTCAAAACACTTGGAGATCCATGTCCACTGCCCTGACTGACCATTTGGATTGCATTTTCACCCATGAAGGTACAGAGGATTCCTTCAACCTCAAATTTTGTAGTGAATTCATAATCTCCACAATTGGCTAATGCTGGGCAGTAGTATCAGATAAAGTCATAAGCCTTGAGCTTTCCAAACCTCTTGAGGCTTTAGAGGGCATTGAAGGAACGACAGTGTCCAAGGATTTTTCTCTTAAGAACAACCTTTTGAAGGCTAACTTTTTACGTATTAAACCATCAAGGGTCAATGACAGAGGAAGAGATGCATATGGTGACAATGGTGGAGACAAAAGGGGAGGTGTCTGTAAATACCCCACCAATGTTGAAGTTGGAGTAGACATCAAATATATCTCGGGAGGACTCAAACTCATGACTCCTTTGATGCCCGTTGAAGCTGTGATCCATCATAAGCTATTGTTGAGGCCAATATGGAATAGGTTTTTAGAGGAGAGGCGACATGAATTGTTGTACTACTTCTTGAATTGTTGTTGGGTGATCAAAACCCTGGAAATAGGCGAAGTTGCTATGGAGTATGAGAAAATAAATAGACCCTGTTTTTACAACTCCTCCCATCTTTACAAGGCTAGGTTAGACTCCACGTTTACAACTCCTTTGGGTTCAATATTGAGTAGGATGAAGCCAGAATTTAAAGACACTGTGAGAAGACTCGCAGGCATCCCCGTGGTGGCAGGTTCCCTGTCTGAAATCTAGACAAGCAATTCCAACACAATGAAAGCGACCAGGATCATGTATTTTTTCCTTCTCACCTAGGGGAATAAAGAGGCACTTAGTCCACGAATTTGGTGCAACATCGCTCACTATGAAAGCCCATGTATTTTAGCATAGGATTCAATCCTAAGTTCAACACAACAAGTAGATTTGAGTGAGAGAAGAAGACACATAGAAACATGATCAATGATAAATAGCCACGCGTCAAATATGATAGGCGAGGATGAAGAAAATGAAGCTCTCATATTAGCTAGGGTGAAAAGTGTTTCCCCACCCAAATCCACAAAGAAAATACCTATCGGCATATGAATTCTAATATAACCCCCCTATTGGGTGATTGTGCCACTCGGTTTTGAAATCATTGGGTAAAATCACCCTGATCGAAGGTTCATTCATAGTTCCTCTAGAAAATGTACTAAGATATATAATGTGTTTACTTCCTCTTCATGTATGAAGAGATATAACGTGTTTACTTCCTCTTCAAATTCGACTTCATTGTTGGTCATGTGTAAAGAAATTCCCACTTTATTTTCATTTTCAATTTTATTTCTAATTCTAAATTTAATAGGTATTTATTAAATTTTAATGGAAGGCAGAATTATGTTTTTAAATAAAAATAATTTTAATATTTTTAAATTTGTTTAGTTAATTTTAAAATAATAATAAGAAGTGTCCGCCTGGGGTAGCTCAAGTGGCAGTGGCCATGAAAATGAAGTCTCACCTTACTGTAAGTCTTGGGTTCAAATCTTGTGCTACCCTCCCCTATAGCGGGGTGAATAATGGACATGTAAACATGAAATTGGAAAGTCCTACCAAGCTTACAATAATAATAATAATAATAATAAGTAAAAATAAAAGTATATTATTAAATTATTGAATTTGCTTATGCATTATTTTTTTAACATATATTTTTATTTTTTAATAAAAAAATAAATTTGGCAAGTATAATATTTGCTTTCCAACAATCTAGTCAAACCACTTCGATGAAGGCTACATACCATTAAAAACACATAACCCCAATGGAATCCCATGATCTAATTGGAGGTCGTTGCAAGAATGAACATGAAGAACAATAGGTTTTTTCGTAACACTAGGTTGAAACCACCTTTTTTCTTGAGATAACACTTAATGTTGTTTTTAAATATAAAGATTAAACTTAAAGACATTTAACAAAAATGACTATGTATGATTATTTCAAATGTAGTGCAAAGAAAAAAGTGAAGAGGAAGAGGACCAATCGCGATATAATCTCCATTATTTGAGTGATTATCTTCAAATCAAAATAAGGTCATTCAAGAACAACACTATTGGATTACAAATAAATAAATGGTCTAGAGGGGTCCATACCATCATTCCTATTAATAGAGGCTAATTAAAGGTTCCCATTCTAAATAATAAGCAGTTGATGCCAAATTAGGGATGAAGGGGAGACTGATCCTTGTCTCAGTAATTTGTCAACCATTTTTAGGGAAGATCTTGGTTTGAGATGGATAAAACATATGATATGAAGAGAATCTTAATATAACAAAATACCATCTTCTCTGAAAAATTCAAGTTAGTGAAATCATTCACATTCATTGTTTTCTACTTTGACATAGTAAAATCCCAATAAGATTACTTCAACACCATGGTATTTTTTATATGGAATATATTTTAATATGATTTACCATCTATCTTGGCACTTTTTGGGTGGAGAATTGGAAAATATGGCTTACAAAACGTATTTTAGGTGTGTGTTCCAATCTGGTTATTTGGGGCTACAACCTCCCAAAGTGGCTTGAGGAATCAAATGGCACTTTTTAGGCTAAAAAATTTGTGAGTTTACCTCCTAGACCCTTGATGTTTCTCTTCAAAATATTTCCAATGATGCAAAAATAACCTCAATAAAAGTTTGTATCTAGAAGTTATGCCACCTATAATTTAACCTACCCTATTGACCACCATTATACTAATTAGATACCATGTCAGCTCTTAGTACTCACACATGTCGGACCAATCATGTCTCGACTTTCAAGAAGATTATAAGGGTCCAAAAACCTAATAGTAATTGAGGATTTGTGCATGCAAAAACTAACCCTAGATGGCTAAGTTGTGTTAAATACTAGGTTTCTATGAAGATAGAGGGTTTCATTCTTCCGGTATTGTTAGTGTTCCGTAGTTGGTCAGACTGTGTTGGAGTGGGATATTGAAGCCTAACATAAGAGGCAAAAGATTATTGTTGGGTTAATTTATTGAGTAAATTAACACAATTGTTTAATTATCAATCTGAGCTTGTAATATTAGAAGCATGTCCAAAGTGTATGGATTCCAATGGTAGTCAATTTTAGAAGACGAATTAGAAATATTAAAAGAAATGCATATTACAAATTTAAACTCTAATTAAGTAATTTCTAATTCACTTAAATAATATGTGGGATGAGGCTCCTAACTTAGGAGAACCTGGTTGTCCTTCCCTACGATACTATTTCGATGAAGAGAAATCCAAAAGCACTAACTAACAATGGTTTATGATACAGAAGATGTAAAAGAAGAGGATCCTAACTAAGGAGGACTAGGTTGTCCTTCTTCACAATTCTTGCTTCAAACCAGAAATGAAGAAATAACTTCAAATAAGAAAACGATAATGAAATTCAATTTTAGTTCAAGATCAAATAAAAGGGGAATTTAACTTAGATTCCTATGTTTCCCTTCATATGTAGATTAGAATTAAACCAATTTCCATTTAGCAATCATCACACATCTAAATACATTTGAAACAAGAACTAATTTATGAAAACTATGAAAATTTAACCAAGAAGTGCACTTAGCTTGTTGTGGGGGGCCTCCACCCTTGCCTTGCAAACTTGAAGAAATATCAGCTACAGAAACTTGAGTAAATCAACCAAGCATGAAAAAAAAATTGAAATGAAACGGGTTCTTCAATTAACTTTCAGCCTTCAAAGAGTCTCAAAATCAAATTACATAAATTCTACATGCTTAAGCCTTCAATAGTCTTGTCCTAAATAGAGAAATAATAAACTAAATTGAATAAAATGCCTCTAACAACCTTATCTATCCTAGTCCCATCTATCCTGGTCGAATCCACCCATTCAGTTACACAAAATTTGGAAAAATCCCAAAAATCACTAATTTTGGCCTATTTCCTAGGGATTTTTTAGATAGCAGGTCATGTTTGACCATCTTTGACTGGGCCTGTTTAAGCTTGGTTTGACTGAACCAATAGGATTCAATTCAATCTTAGTTCCCAAGCTTTCTAGAAATGTGCTCAACTCATGCCCAAGTGTCCTGCAAGTATGACATCAATGAAGCCATTACAGGAATTTCTGATCCTGTCCAAAAATGCACTTAAAATCCATTTTTTGTAAAAACATCTAAAAATTGCAAAACTTAATTTATATACCTAAATATGCATAATATGGTCAAAATAAGGTGTATTTGGATGATATAATGTGGAAAATGATGGAAATTAGGTGGATTTTAATAAGCAAAATTTGATAAAAAACGAGGGACAACATCTCCCCCTTGCTGATCTTCAAGCATGTCCTCATGCTTGCTTTCTCCTCTTTGATCTTCTACCTCTACATGCTGACCTCCCTATTGTTCTGCCTGTGGATATTCCATCACGGTAAAGTATTTCTGAATAATGAGAGCTAGTTCTACTCATGGTTCTCTCAACCATTCCCTTGAAATCCCCTTAGTTTTGTCAAATGCTAAGAAAATTTCTTTGTTGAATATTCATGAGCGAATTTCCGTGTTATAATGCCTTCAAAAATTGATTTCTGGAACAAGAAGCAATATCTGTGTTGTAATTCTTTCAAAAATTGATTTCTAGGAGAGATATAAGCGAATCTACAGTCTTCTGACACCTCTCTTTTCTCTAGAAACTAACAATTTATGTTCAAAAATTTCATTCATAATTTTTTTTGCATTGTTGTGCACTTGCCAACACCACTTGACACCATTGTGCACGATCTTTGTTTTGGAATTTTGTGTAAATAAGAATGAAATTGGGGTCTTGTACTTGAATTTTTTTAATGCCAATCTTACACTTGGAACTTCAATCTTGAACCTACGTTGCCACTAGACATATGTTAATTCAGACTTTGATTATGTTTCGACCAACAGACTTGGGATATGCTGTCAATTAGATAACTGGAGTCTTCGGATTTTCAAACCATGTAACTGTAACTTGGACTTGGAGTTTTCACTGCCATCCAATTTAAACAAATTTTTGAACTTTTCCTAACTGAACTCAAACACTCCATGCAATCTGCAAAATAAGGGTTGAATGAACCAAGAAAACCCATGTTTTCATTTTTCAAATTTTGTTTCAGTTTGCTTAGAAAAGACAATGAAAATTAGTGGCTTCTTAAAATTTTCGAATTTCAGAACTGGATGTTTTGATTATGAGATTTTACTTTTGTTTTTGTTGTTTGTGGATCAAAAGCTTTATTTTGATGACTGGAAAAAAAACCTCTATTAATGTTCTAGAAAATACCCTGTCTCTTCCTTTAGAAAATGACCTCTTGATCACTGCCCTTGAATTCCGAAAATGAAATCGAATTCTTGGAAATGAAATCTAATTCTGAAAATGAAATTTGGAAAGTTCTGAACAATTGCTTCCAATTTTTACTAATTATCACCACCATATATCTATTCAAAATTGAATCCCGGGACTTACATCATTCTACAAGTAACATTACTAAATATTGTCTCTTCAGAAAATGAATGCTGGAGAAATGAACAATGAACCTCTATGTCTCTTCAGAAATTGAAATCGAATTGAAAGTTCTAGGAATGAAGAGAATTTTTATTACCTTCTCTGTCTTGAAATCGATCTTCTAGAAAAATTACTACCACTCTGGTTTTTTTTTTAATTGAAATCAATTTTTTGAATTTACCCACACTGGCTTTTTCAAAATTGAAATCAATTTTCTGAGTTTACTGCCTCTTTAGAAAATTAGATTTAGGGAATAAATTAATTTCCTGTGTTTTTGCAACCGTCATCATGCAATTCGAATTGAATTAATGTGACTGGAGTTTTGTGTTGGTTATCACCCACCTGGAGCTTGAACATAGATCTTTGATTCCACTATGCAGTTGAAACTCAGACTACCACCAACACTTGCCAACTCAGAGTATATTACATTGTCTGCTGAGATTTTACACTGCCAGTTATTTAAATGAAAATTTCAGACTTTGGATATTATTAAAAAAATCAAACTGATTGCATTTTATTTCCTATTCAAACTCAACTTACCGTATCTACTCTTGGAAATTACGATTTATTTTTACCAACGATTTAACTCCAACACTCAAACATTTCATAGCCATAACACTAACTTCGCTCAACAACAATGTAGCTTGAGTTTTATTTTGGCTCACACTCTGTTCATAACCTTAAGAGCTCGATTTTTATGTTGTCAACGTTGTAACTTGGAGTTTCAGATTCTAGTTTAGGCTACCAACAACACACCTCAATTTTGATTTGATATCTACGCTGACAGTTGTTTAAAAACTAACTCATTTTCATTCCCAATTAAACTCAAACACCATGATTCAGGGGATTTGTAACTTACAGCTTAATTTCAAACTTTACTAGTGTAATTAATGAGACTCAGCATTTTCAAGGATATGCTCCAGATCTCTTCAACACCATATACCTCAGAAACTTCGATTTTTTTTAATCTCCCTTTTTGGTTCTGTGTTGATGAATGGCGCTCTTGGAACAGAAATGTGCAACGTTTTGAATTCTGAGCCTTTGTTGCCTCCCTGAGCTTCTACGTTGGGAGTTGTATCTTCTGAACTGAATTCCACCATGGCTTAATAGTTATCCACCTTTCATCTTTTTTCTGACTATTCTTTGTGCCAAATCGATTTTCAAAGGTTTCATATGTTGGTTTTCTTATGCGCCTTCTATTCACCATCTTAGTTTCTATGCATAATTTTCATTGTTATGCGCCCTCATGCATATAATTTTGTTATTGTAAATTCCCCATTCCATTTGTGAATACAAATGTTCTTTTTTTAATATCATTTTTATTTTTTATGCATATTTATTCTTCATGATTCTCTTTGAAATGTGCTTTGAATATTATCATTTTCTTCCAATGCATAATCCTTCACTGGTTTTTCAAGTCCTTTTTGGTCATATTTTATTCATCCCCTTTTTTCTTTTAGCAAATAATGCATTTGTTACTCTTTTAATATGACTCTTGTTGAAATGACCATTTAAGGTCATTTCAAATCTATAAATAGAGTAGAAAGCATATCATTGTAGACCAAAGAAATATATTATTGCATCATTCACTAACCCTTGCTTGTTTTGTAGGCAACAAAAGAATTCCTTAAGGGAAAAAATATTTTCCTCAATTTTGGATAAAAAATGCTTATAGGAAAATGTAGGGATATATGGATTAATGTAGGTTAATGTAGGTTATGTGAAATCTATGATAAGGTAATGGTAGGTTTATGATGGTGTAATGGATATGATTATGATGAATTTTATAGGATGTCAATGTAGAATGGCAAGATGCATATCCAAACTAAATTAGTTTTAAACAATTTCTAGATAATTTTTAAAAAATCGAAATTTTAAGAGAAAAAAATTTCACTTACTGTACTTGTACTCCCATAAAATATTTGATGTCAATGATGTCCTTTGGTCAAATCATGGTTGAAAATGCCTTTATTATCATAATTATGGTTCTTCCAAGATAGATTCTGATGAAATGTAGAGACTTATTTTTTCTTTCATGTTTTCACATCTGATATTGATTCAGGATCTTCAAATGTTGATGTTGTTCAGGTCCCTTCTACAATTTGTAAATGATGTTTCTGGTCCCCTCTGACATGTACTTCAGGCTTGAAAGTTGATGTTGTTCAGGTCCCTTCTGCAGTGATATTATAAATAATGTTTCAGGTCCCTTCAGTCATGTAATTCAGGTCCCTTCAATACAGCTGCTCAAACTATTTGCATAGTTTTATTACGAATCTTCCCCCTTGCTTATTATGAGACTTGTCCCCAAGTCTTGCTATTCTGGAGGATGATTCCTACAAAATTAAACTGAAGAAATAGTAAAACAAAATAGATAATTCATATTGGCCAAACAAGTTGGTTTTCCGATATGAATTTGAGTTTGTATTGTGCCAGTTTCCTCGATTTTCACAACCAAACTCTTTTTTTTTTGGAGGCGGGGTATAATGGAGTCGAGAAGTATGGAAAGCTTAGGAAAGTAGGATAGGTTTATGAATGAAATCATGAATAATATGGCTTATGAAAGGCTTCTTTGGAAATTGATGTGACTTGACATGGTATAAAACTTGACTTCTTCTTCTGATTATTAGCTTCATGTCTTTTGCCTCGATCTCGATCATGTCGTAGAGTGATTGGTGTTGTTGGTCAGTAACTAAAGACAAGCTTCAAGAGTTTGAGTTTCATTGGATGAACTCAACATCAGGTGAATTTTCACTTTTCTTTAATTTGAACATTTGTATTCATATTCTGAAATATGAATTTAAAATTGACTTTGAAAAGTACTTCATCCATGGAGTTCACTCCCTCATTCTTCCTATGACTTGCAAAAACATAGCACTTGCCTGCAATACAATATTAGATGATGGAGGAAGAGAGGTGTATGGTCTCTCTTCTTCCAAGAAATATGTAAATCAATTCTTGAAATCAAGTCCAAAGATGATATACAAATAAAATGCATTTGTTTACCCCTTTGAGGAATGGTGGCCAACCTAGACCTCCTGGCGTTACTTTGTTCACAAAATATTAGTTTTATGTCTAATTAGAGTGATTCCAAAGCCAAGTTGAAGTGAATTCATATGGCTACCTCCATTATAAATAGGTTTTCAAAATGGTGTAAAATTATATGGTAAAAATTATAAGGAGTACCATGTTTGATAGAGATGTTTGTGAATTGTTTTACTAGACGACCAACAATCACTATTTGAAGTGTAACATTTTCGTTAAACATCGGATCAATGTGATTCCACTTGGAGATTAAAGTAGATTAACTTTTTGCATCCTAGTAGAAATATGTTTTTAAAATCATTAGGTTTGATATCACAAAATTGGTGATGATCAGACCTAGGAGGAAGAGTTTTACTATGTTGATTTGAAGACATGCAGTGATTAAATGTGGCATATCTTTTTCATTTGACCTCCAAATGGGATGATTCAAATTGTGTATTGATCTAGACTTGAATATATATCTCCCATATAAACAGGTTTTGAAAAGAGGATGATTTGGTATGTTAAATATGCCAATGAACAGTCAAGACCTAGAATTGTCACCATGCAGATTTTTCGACAAGCAGTTAGTATTTCAAGAATAACTTTTTCATATGATACCCGATTGAGGTGATTCAAATTGATTTGGAAACTATATTGCAAGGGATATCTTCCCTATGAATATCAGGTAAAAATGTTTCCATTAGACACCTCAAATATAGGCTATAATAACTCTGTCCTCAAAATTTCTCTTGAGATCTAGTGTTTATTTTTACCTTGTCTTTTTCATTTGTGATCCAAATTGAAAAATAGGTTTAAAAACTAGTTTTCAAGATATTATTTACTGCATTTTGCCAAAAAAATCCTTCCAAATGAGTATTGAACAATGATGTGAAATTTTATTCATGAGAAAAAGTCTTATTGTGAAATCATTCTACCTATTTATTTATTTATGTTATTCTATCCTACTCTATTGTAGAAAAATAAGTCATTCTCTCAAGTATAAGAGAATTTCCAATGCATCCATTTGCATAACAAGATCATAAGTAGACTCACATCCAAGTTTGAAAAATATACCTTAATGAATACTTGGACTTGAAAAATTAGTTGATCATAAAGATTTGATGCTAAAGGATGTTGAAAAATGGAGTGGTATTGTGGCCTAATGACTAGTTGAAACCAAGTTTGAATGTGATATTTAAGTTTTTGATTTTGCTCAACTATCATAGCACAAAGTTCTTCTTGTGGAACTTGTTCAAAATCATGAATGTACAAGGGATCTTCTATAAATTCTTCAATTTCTAGCTCTATTGTTTGAACTTCATTGCATGTGATCCATAACTCATTTATCTCCTTACAAAGATAACTAGAAGAAGCTTCTAGGTTCTCTTCTTGTGGATCCTCTTGATGGATACTTTGTTGCTCTTCTATCCTTTGAAATGAAGATTCATCCCTAGTGAGCATTCTAAATTGTGGACAAGGATTTGAGAATAGTCTTGTGGTGGCATACCCTCCTTCTCTAAATGATTTATTTAACATCATGTTTTGTAAATCTTGTTTTGCAAATGGATTTAGTAGTTAGTGTGTTTTTATTAGTGGTTTGGGGGTTTTGTTTTGGAATCTACCTTCCTAATTTCTATGTTTAAGCATGAATAACCATAATGAAAAGTGTTTTTTTTTTTAATCTTCCTAATTGACTATATTGAAGTATGCTTCCATGACAATGATGCCAAAATGTTGGGTCAATGTATTGAGTAAACTAACACAAGTATTTAATTATCAATATGGGCTTGCAAGCTTAGAAGCATGTCCAAAGTCTATGGATTCCAATGGTAGTCAGTTTTAGAAGATGAATTAGAAAGATTAAAAGAAATGCATATTACAAATTTAAACTCTAATTAAGTAATTTCTAATTCACTTAAATAATATGTGGGATGAGGCTCCTAACTTAGGAGAACCTGGTTGTCCTTCCCTACAATACTATTTCCATGAAGAGAAATCCAAAAACACTAATTAACAATGGTTTAGGATGCAAAAGATGTAAAATAAGAGGCTCCTAACTAAGGACAACAAGGTTGTCCTTCTTCACAATTCTTGCTTCAAACTAGACATGCAGAAATAACTTCAAATAAGAAAAGGAGAATGAAATTAAGTTTCAGTTCAAGATCAAATAGAAGGGGAACTTAACTTAAATTCCTGTGTGTCCCTTCATATGTAGATTAGAATTAAACCAATATCCATTCAACAATCATCACACATCTAAATACATTTGAAACAAGAACTAATTTATGAAAACTATGAAAATTTAACCAAGAAGTGCACTTAGCTTGGTGTGGGGGCCCTCCACCCTTGCCTTGCACACTTGAAGAAATATTAGCTACAACAAATTTAGCAAATCAACCAAGCATGAACAAAAAATTGAAATGAAACAGGTTCTTCAATTAACTTTCAGTCTTCAAAGAGTCTCAAAATCAGATTACATAAATTCTACATGCTTAAGCCTTCAATAGTCTTGTCTTAAATAGAGAAATAATAAACAAAATTGACTAAAAAGTATCTAACAACCTTTTCTATCTTATTCCCATCTATCCTGGTCGAACCAACCCATTCAGTTACACAAAATTTGGAAAAATCCCCAAATCACTAATTTTGACCTATTTCCTAGGGATTTTTTGGACAGCAGGTCATGTTTGACCAGCTTTGATCGGGTCTATTTAAGCTTGGTTTGACCAGACCAATAGGATTTCGTTCAATCTTAGTTCCCAAGCTTTCTAGAAATGTGCTCAGCTCGTGCCCAGGTGTCCTACAAGTATGACATCAATGAAGCCATTACGGGAATTTCTGATCCTGTCCAAAAATGCACTTAAAATCCAATTTTTGTAAAAACATCTAAAAATTGCAAAACTTGATTTATATACTTGAATATGCATAATATGGTCAAAATAAGGTGTGTTTGGATGATATAATGTGGAAAATTATGGAAATTAGGTGGATTTTAATAAGCAAAATTTGATTAAAAAACGAGGGCCAACAATTATGTAATAGCCAATTAGGCTATAGTATCCATGTCAACTTCATAGTGAATAAGGTCCGCCCATATTTTACTAATATTCCATAATTATGGCCATTCAATATCATAGGATCTACCTCGAAGCACATTATGTTGATCTATGAATGTAATCCCTAATATATAATATGCAAGTTGAACCCATATGTCTGTCACTAAATAGATTTGACTCAATACGTAAGCATCTATATGACAACCTCCAAAAGACTCGTAAATAATAGGTTAGGTCTTCAAACAAGCTAGGCTTTGATACCATGTTGGAGAACCAAAGAATTAAGTAGATTAGAGAGCTAATGATTCCAATAAGAGGTGTTCTTGAGAGACAAAATTATAGAAGTCAAGCACAAGCTAACATAACTCAACATATGAAGAACACATTAAAATGTTTTTTAATTATTCATATTCGTATGTTAAATTGACCCATAGGGCCATCCTTTTATAGCACCAATATGCAATCAATTCCCTTGAAACGAGGAAGATCCAATCCACATACAATGACAAGGGTGTCTAACAGACTCTTTGAAATATGCTCATTCTATTTGCTAATTACTTTCTCTAGTCAACCTAACTGACTAGTCAAATACCTAGTTGACCACTAAGTCATCCACCAATTGACTCTTCAAGAGACTCTCGATCATTGACTTATTATCTCTAGAAGATCTAGAGGTGTGATAATCCTGCTATTGTTCCAATAAAACTAATGCAAAGAAGGATTGTTAGACCGCAATTGTTGTGCCAAGTGGTGGGGAAAAACCACTTATGGTAATGTCAATGCAATCAAGTATGAGAGTGACTAAGGTTTCTAAGATTATGCTCTCCTCAACAAACACCTTTAGCATAAATATTGAGAAAGGGACAGGGTAATACACTTGCATCTATATTGGAAGTAGGTATATATAAAAAATTTTATTTTGAATTAAACTGAATACACTTTAAACAACTAATTAAAAAAATATAGTTAGTGGAGAAATTTCCATACATACCTTAGGAATCATGATTATCAAAACATATACTACCATGTCCATAATTTATATCATGAGGGTTAATAATATAATGAAAAATATTGCGAAAAGTAACTCAATAATGTTAATCCCTAAATGAATTTGTACAATTCTTAGTAGTGCTTGTTACCTTATGGTTAACTTTCTTCAAGGGCTTGTTTAAAATTAGAACTGGTCAATCAAAGAAAGTTTGTTTCTATTCAATGTTATTTTTTACATTATGGTCTTGTAAGATAAATTGGTTAGGCTCCTCACTTGCTTAACTCTCCTAAGCCTATGTTTTTTAGGAATTTAAAATTTAAGAAAAAACAAATTTACATTGTTCATACAATTTTTTGCAACAAAATTTATAAAATTTCACAAAGTACCATGAATAATTATAAATTGATTTACCATTAAGAGAATAGAGAAATAAAAGAAGGATGCATTAAATTTAAAAATTAAGAATATAAAGATAAGTTCATAAATGCAAATATTTTGAATATTTTTTACTAAGTGACCCCACATGGTTGTCATCACACACACACACACACACACACACACACACACATACACACACACACACACACATGCACGCACACACACACCAATTTACATGAATTAAGGTAATGGATTTATATGCCCATAGTGACCCTTCATCTATAATAATGAGATTATAATTGTCTTTTAATAAGTACAATTGATTTACCTCATACTATAAAGTCCTCTGTTTGTGTGTTTTTTTTTATATGTGAGGTTATGATAGATGTGGGAGATTAGTGGCCGCTACGTCCAGGGAAAATATCTGGGCAGATCCACCCAAAGGGATCACTTCCTGTCAGCTCATTAGTAGAGTTTAACCCCAAAAGCATTGAGGAGAATTGACCTCCGCGACATCCCATTAGAAAGGTTCTTTAACGATGGGAACTTGACCAATTAAGCTAACACTTGGGGCTAAACTAAAGCCTAGTGTTCCTATGATTATAAATATTATTTTATATTCAAAACATTGGTTGTCCCTTCAAGATTTATTTTCCTCAAATAATAGTTAATAGGACTTCTTATGGTTGAGGATTGCTTGTTGAGGCATTGTTTTTATCTCATTACAAGGGATTGACACTATTCTTAATCATATATTGACAACTATTAAGGTTACTTTATAATGTGCTCACCATAATTTGAAGTTCTTTAACCTAGTTATGTAATGTCAAACCTTGATGCTTATTCATATAATATGTTCTTCCTACCTTAAGGTTAAAATCATTGAGTTGATTTTCCAATGCCTATTGATTTCCTTGTTGTTTATTTCCTTAGCCTTATGTTATTAATTATGAAGCATCTACATGTATAATAGGTTTTCAAGGCCATATAATTAAAACTTTATTATTTTCCAATAAAATTCCATTAGCTATTCTTTTTTATTAGTGGTGGAACCACCTAAAATGAAATAGCCATTCAATGCATAGTATCATATCTATTCCATATACTAGTTAAGCATAAGACCCTTTTTCTAATTCCAAATTTTGAATTTCTATATAAATTTGATTGTATATTTTTGTCTCCTTAACCTCTTCTCCATTAGCTACCATAACCTTAAAATCCTTGGTAGGATACTCAAAAATGGTTTAAATGCTTAGTGAAGTTGATGTCTACATAGTTATTACTACTTCTAAAATCTACAAGCATTGTTGCTTTCCTATTTTTTATAATTCCTCTAATTTTCATGGTTATGGGTTGCAACATTTTTATTTTTATTTTTTATCATAGTTACAAGTGAAACTCTATGGTTACTTCCTTCTTCTTTTTTCCTAAATATTATGAATGTTCTTTAGGTGATGTGGAATACATTTTGCATAATTTAAGTTTTATTTCCCTTTCAAGTAATAGTTTATTCTTGGAACATAGTTCATTCATATTTTATTAGGAGCAAGAGATTAGGAAAATGCGGTTAATGATATTTTTGACATTGGTTCATCACAATCACAATTTAATTTCAACCTACAAGTGACTTTATTTTCTAAGGTTAAGATTTTCACTTCCTTCCCATTTATAATTTTGCAATGGTGTAGTGATTTGTCTTCTTCCTAACCTTTTTCTTCAAATCCAATATCTAATTGGCCCTCTTTTTCTACCCTTATATATATATATATATATATATATATATATATATATATATATATATATATACTTATAATTTTGCAATGGTGTAGTGATTTGTCTTCTTCCTAACCTTTTTCTTCAAATCCAATATCTAATTGGCCCTCTTTTTCTACCCTTATATATATATATATATATATATATATATATATTTAATAGCTTCTTTCTCGTGTCTATGTCTTGGATCTCATTTCTCTATAGATTTTAAGTATTACCTTGTTTTGTGTTTGAGCTTCTAGACTTTGTACATTGACCTCTCATTGATATCTGAAAGATATATTAATCTTTTGGTGAGTGGTATGGGAGCATGTTTGACTTTAATAAACATCATGAATTTTTTGGCCTGACCTACTTAATTTCAATTCCTTCATTTTTGTTGTATGTATATCTTTTTCCATGGTTTTATATCATGCATCTCTAGCACATCAATCTAAGTAGGTTAACTCAAACACATAAATCTATAATTGATCTTGCAATAACTCTAGCACTCATATGACAGGTATTTCTTGTTCATTCATGTATTGGTCAACATCATTTTTTGGTTGTAATCTAGTAAGTCTTGCCAAAAAAAAAAATTTCTTGTATACCTTTTAATCTTTTAAATAATTTATCTCTAAAAATATGCAAGTTGACTGAAATATGGCATTGAGGATTTCCAATATATATACCAATTGTATGCTAGGCCATTAAAGGGCATGGATGATATTTGATTTTTTATCCTTCAGTTTGAACATTATGTATGTTGAAATTCTTCTACCTTGCTTATATTTTCCACTCTCTATTTTTCATTTCCATTAAATCTCAACAATTACACCTTCATGCTTAAAACTTGAATGTACCTTGACAAGTTATTATGGTCTATGGTAGGGGTTAGAGGAATGAGATAGTGATTGTGGGTGAATTGGGAAAAATTACATTTTGTTTGGATCTTATGCTCACATTGACAAGAAATAGATGTATTTGGGGTATGTTTGATTTAAAGTCTTCCTTTTCTTGTTTTATGCTTTTCTTTAATTCATCCTCACTTTGGTTGATTCCAACCATGAATTTCTCCCTATCTGGAATTGTTTATAATATGTTTTTCCCAAATTTCTCTTATATATTTTAAATGTTAGTGTTTATTCTATATTAGTGACCATATTATTTTTCGTAGAGTATAGAACCCTTGAACATGATGTTTAATTGACAATGTTATGGTATGGAAAGGTATTCCAACCTCCAAAAGTCTTAACCTCAACAAATTTTGGCATGCACAATTTTTGTGCTTCACAAAATAAAGTATATATATGTAGATGTATAAACCTATAGTAAATAGTGATATAACATATTTTTATAGCAATCACCATGATAATGAAGTGTTATGTTTCATGATATTCTAGGTTCAAATCCCTCCAATTTACCCATGGGTTGCATGTTGGGGGTAGCGTGGTTCACCTGGGGGTTATAATGGTAGTAGTCATAATCACCCTCGTGTCATGAAAATACGAAACTAACCTAGTTTCTGATTCACCTAGTATTAACAAAAGAAAAAAAACAACCACATATTTTGTTATAATAAAAAAATATTCATAAGAATATTTTATTTTTTGAACCTACAACGCTATTCCTATTTATATTTGTATTTCAAACTTGAAATATCCAATAGAAATATATTTTTATAGAAAAAACAAATATATACATAGATATATCGACTATGGGTGTTGATCCAAGCCTCATGTCATGTTAATCATGAATAACCTTTGATCCACAGGCCACTTGGTTGGCTATATGACACTGTATGGGGGTAGGTATAGGTTGTTAAATTCACATATGTTGGGAACAATCACAATCATTGTGTGTGAGTACACTAAAATGCATAATATCATCATGGAAATTCATCATAACAAGGCAAGTCTTTGTGGATGTAAGCCTCATAATGACCAGCAGGAATGTTGAAGGTAGTTTTGAATCTATATTCTTCTTTTACCGCAACCTGCCAAAACCCATATTTCATATCAAATTTGGAGAAAACTTTAGCTCCTGCTATTCGACGTATTAGGCTTCCTTTGTGGGAAATATGATATGTATCATCTGCTAGTACAAAATTTATAGGTTTGTAATTTATGACTAATCTGGGAACACCTCTAATCTGTTCTGAGTGTTTATTTACATAGAACCCGTAGCAGTTCCAAGGACTGCTAGATTCTCTGATCAATCCTCTTTTTAAGAGATCTGAGATTTATTTTTGGCACAAAGTTTTTTACTCGCTGTTCATAGGTATGGCTCAACTCTTATATGATTTTCCATCATATTCTTGTTTGAACGATAATGAAACTCTGTGTTTCTTTCTATGCCATAAAGCATTTGGGTTTTCAGAACAACAATCCTTTTCTAATTTCTCTCTGAGCTTTGAGATTTTTTGTTGTACCTTTGGGGATTGTAGTTGTTCTTTTATTCTAAGAGAGGACTTGAAGTCTTTTAATTCTCCCAGTTTTCTTTCTGTTAGATTAACTTCCTTCATAGTCTGAACCATGGTGGATATTCTTGGTGTTGAAATAAAAGGCAATGTGATGGTTTGTAAGAAACCTTTGTTATCAAGGACATATATAAAATAACCATCTTTTCCATCTTGTAATCTGGCCGATCCATGTGGTTCAACAACAACAAGAAAAATATTGCCTAAAATACAGTCAATTGGAATATTTCCGACTGCAAACTTCATTTTCATACAATATCTTGAAAAACAAAGAGTTGCACTGGAGACTTCATATTGAAAATCCTGTGTACCTACCCCAGTGACTTGCCTATATGCAGGTGTCCAGTATTTGGCTGGGATCAATTTTTTGTTTAAAACATTTATGTCTGCACCCAAATCTATTAATGTTCTGAGAGTGAAGTTTTCTACTTGTATATTAACATTTAATAGTACGTGGTGATGCTTATACTTAATGGTCATGATCTTGATATTGCCAAACCCTATAACACTATTTTTCATATCTTCAAAAATATTGACATTAGGATTTTCTGCTAGTTCTTGCCATTTTCCCTTTTCTATCTGAGAGATTTTTTCTTTCAGCTCAACTATTTCCTTTTTTAAATGATGAATCTCATGACTGACTTCTCCTAGAGTCAAAGACCTTGGTTTTGTATGTTGTTGGTTTCTTTGAAAATATTTTGTGTTTTTCTCATAAGAAGCATCAACAAACAGTGCTTTAGAAATATTACCTTTTGAGGTATTACCAAGATCTCTGTGTCTGATTTGTAAAAAAGTTTCTAGAAGTTTTTCTTTCATTTCTCCTTCTGTAAGCATCTTGATGCCTACCAGAAATTTTGATTCATCATCATCAATAGTGTGTGCCATACACACTTTCTCTTTGGCTGGTACCTTTTCTGTTTCTATTTCTGAGCTAAAGTCTGAGTCTGTCTCAGAAGGGTTGCAGTTGCACTCATCAGCATATGTGTGATTGCACTGTTGGAAATTCACTTGTTCTTCACTATGTTCAGACTCAGATAAACTCGAATCAGATGATTCTGATGAACTGCAACAATTTTGCTTCATCGGGTGTACTTCTTCCTTGAAGTGGATTCTAGGTCTTCTAGAGGCATATTCTTGTGTCTTTTTTCCTCTATTTTCTCTTGACTCTCTTCGTTGAGGAAATTTGTTTTCAGTATGTCCAGTCTGTGCACATAACCAATAGGTAATCATATTTTTTCTTTGAGACTTAAGATGGATATCTATGGGCTCATAGTAGTGTGTTATGGGCACTATTTTATATGATCCTTTCTTATGCCTATTTAAGTTATGAGGATGACTTTTCGCTGACTGTTTATGACCTTTTTCCTCGGCTTTTCTATGTTTTCTTCTTCACACAATTAGATCACCAATAATTAATCCATATTTACTGCAGATGGATTTGCTATCAGGTAGTCTAGACTTTTTTTGTAAGGGCTTATTGACTTTCATGTTGGTGCAAATTCCTACCAAGGCTTTTGTTATGTTGCAATATATCTCTCCCCATGTATAGTTTTCAAAAGAATTTTGGAACACTTCTTGTTGCTGGATGTATTCAACAAATTTGGAGGTTAATGCTACTAAATATACGTGTTTCCACAATTCATTCTAACATTATTTTAATTTGTAAATTCTTTGAGTCCAATCTCTGTGGAAATCTTCATATTGGGACATTTTCTTACATTTGAGATTCATCAGGATCATCTCATGTTTATTTGCAATTTCTATTGTTTCTCCACACCAATGTTCTAGGACGAAGGAGGTTAATGCTCCAATCATATTATTTTGGGGGTCGCCATGTTCATTATGGATAACAACTCCAGCTTCATCCTTAACAAATTATGCTTCCATTTTTGCAGGTAATTTAGGGGAAGATTCTACTTCCCACCATCTTTGTAGGGTACTTGTAAAGCACTAGATGAGAATTTTGCAGGATCCAATTTCAGATTTTCCTCTCATTCACATAAGCTGATATTCAGTGTACATCTGATCAATCATTTATCTAATTTGACTAGCACTCAAGTCATCAATATTTAATTCTTTATAATATCCAGAATGAAAGGTATGAGTTTCTAGCATCTTTCCCTTGACATTGAGGTCAGGAGCTGGATATCTAGTGAATTGGCTAGACAGAGGTTCATATATAGGCAAAAGATGTTGTCCTGAGGATCATAGCTCTTCTTCTTTGGTCATGGTCCCTGTGAAAATAGAATAGGATTCACTAAAAGATTCTTTGGTGCCAGTGTGTTGCTTTTGTTTTTATTGAGGGAATAGAAATGGAAACCTTTCTATAGGTTTTTTGGCATGCTGAATGGGTACATCATGGATAAACAACATGGAGGTAGGGATATCCTTATCTTTGGGAGATATTGCAAGTTTCTCAAATTTTTTCAGATAGTTTACCCATAAGAGTCTGACTAGATTTAAACTCATAATATACCTTTCTCTCCATGCTTCCAATTTGTGTAGTTGATTCTCTGACAAAACCTTTTAATACAGAAACTAAAAGGTTGACATCATTCAAAGTTTTTTTCACACTATGTATATCGACTGATAGTGAGTCAAAACATTCCTTTTGTTTAAAAGTTCTTACCATATTCATCTCTAGCCCTTTAATTGTTATATTTGTCCAGTTTATTTGTTCACTAGCCTTCTAGATCCTTCCATCTATTCCTAGGGCTGAAACATCTTTTAATACTAAAGGAATGGCCTTGTATGAGTTGCTAGCTTCTCCTAGCATGATTCCCTTTTATGGAGGGAATGTGGTATTTGTTTCTAACTTGCTTCCATCACAAGGTGTCCATAATTTTCTTTTTGTAGATGAAGTTTCTGTATCTACCATATACACTTCTCATTGTTCCTTTAATTTCTTCTAGACATAAAAATAAATCCATGAATTTAAATCTTCCATATACTTTTTCCATTCCGGAGAAAGGGCATATTTTTCATCAACAAATGTGTTGAGACTAAATTCTTTGGATTTAAGATGTGTATAGAGATCCCAATTTATCATGTTCTTCATCCAGTCTTTATTAATCTTATGTTTGGGACACCCATCCATGAGGGAGAATAATTTGTACATTTCAGGGATTGGTGGCTTTTTGCAGTCTGGTGGAATACAATTTTGAAATATTGAATATGGAATGAGGCTATCTAGTCTTTCAAGATATCCCAAGCCATATTTTGGCATCCCAGGTGGTCTCGTCTTGCTAAACATTTCAGTGAGATGGGGGTCTTCATTCTCCAGAGTGGGTAATTCATGAATCATTAGGACAGTGTCATGAGGAAATGGAATGTCAGAGAATTTTGGATTTGGACATGAATTTGTAGTAATAGTAGAAGGGTCCTCTCTAGTCCTAGGATTATGATTTTTGTGGAGAACAAGATCTGCGAGAGATTGTCAGCAAATTACTATTTGACAGACAAGACATTTTACTTTGAGAGTGGAAAAATGTAATACCGAGTTCAAATAAATTAACATGTCAGCAGCTTACAGATGGAGTATTTACAGATGTGGAAATAGATGGCTAACATGAAATATGATCTGATTTTATATGGTGTTTTGTAGCTTGAAAAGGTTCTTGTATTCTTTTTCAATCCAAATTAGATCTTCTAGGGAAGGAAAAAGTAGCTTTAGCTAGTCCTTCTTGTATCGGAGGATTTGTGATACTTTGAACTTTGGGCAACTGAGGTAGATCTACTACCCAGTTTTCAGGAAAGTTGAGATCTTCCCATTTGATGGTTTGATGCTCAATTTTTTGATTGTGAGCATCAGTGATTACCAAGGTGTTGGATTTTGACTCTTGACTGGGTGTATGCTGAACGGTTGATGTGTTGGTGTGCCTGAAACAACCTCTAGTATGAACTGTATTGTTTATCCTTTTTATTTTCATATCAAAACCACTAGTTTTGATTTTCAATTGGAGGATGTCCTTAATGTGTTCATCATACACATATACTGAGAAATTTGGGTGGCAATCAAACCATACAGGACCATTTGATAAAGGATACATGATACCACCAATTAATGAATCAATATATCTATTATGCGTGAGATCTCTTATAGTAGCCAACACATATGTATTAAGCCCTCTGTGGGTTAAAGAATTTATGCCCACCTGGATACAGCCAAGATGTAGATAAGAAGTACCATGTCTTTGAGCTTCTTCCTGAAGATTTTTAGGATCTAAAAGGGAAATGGTTTGAATGGATTCGACATTTTCTTGGATCTAAGAGACACATTCTTTAACAGTGACTCTAGTTTTAGCTTTCAAATGAAACACAAATAAATCACCATAAACTTCTGATGGGCTTATGGAAGGGAGAGCTTGAAGATGACCACCATCCCACCACCTTCGGTCTGAGCTCCAAAATTTGAATAGTTGATAGACATGTTGTTTTTCTTCTCAATGTTCATGCACTCCCTTGGTTGGACCCACAATGGGTGTTTATTGGCTCTCACGAACATGGTGAATTCTGGTGGCCCTTCATTTGGTGCAAGGCACTCTCATCCCAACAAAATTTTCTTAGTTCCTTTGGGGATTCAATCGTGTTGCTTACATGATGGTGTGGTTTCACTTGCATCACAATATTTCATGTTTAATTATGGTGCAGAGGCTCTCCTAAAACCCCTCCACCTTCTAGCCACACTAGCTCTTGTTATATAGTTGTTTACATCAAATTGGGAGCCTTGACATTTTTCTATTGCTCAATTACTTCTCGGGCTCTCAGGCAGTATGCCCGAACATGAAAAAGGCTCAGTTTCCTTTTAGGTCTACTCTGCGTGGTGTCGGCATGGTCAAGGGCTTGGTACTAGTCATGTCGAACAGAGTTTGAGTCCTCAAAATAATGCTTCTTTATTGGTCTATGGTGGGCTCTCCACTCACTCGTGTTCATGCTGGAAAATTGGAAAGAGGAAGGATTGGCCAAGTAATACAACCCAACATGGCTCACATTGGCATCAAGTATCAAGTGGTCTTCTGCATAATTGGCCAATTCTGTCTCAAATCTATATTCATAGTGCTTTCCTTTCCATAACTTATAGGAATGGCTTTGTTGGATGACAAGAGTATTCTCCTATTTAGTCAATTTTTCTTAGAAATCATAGACCTACGAGCCTACAGTCAGTATTATAGTTTTCATAGTTTGTCTAGTTTTTTTATCTCTATCAGATGCAATGCTCAAAAGAAAATAATGTAATATCAAGATTTTAAACTTTTGCTACTGGTCTGGATTCCCCTAAGGTAGACAGGTAGCACAAAGCCACTTCTTTTGTACATTTTTTAATGAAGTAATCAAAGCCGATTGTAGAAAATCTGATGGTAGGTTAACCCGATAATGCAATATAAATCAAAGCAGAATACTATAACCTACTTCTACTATTAATTTACAGATGTTTAAAGATTGAGCTGAAAAATATAACTAGAAGAAGAAGAATCAATGGCACAATACGCATGAAAATACTTTGGGGAAAGCCTCAGCTAAAAACACCACACTATTGTATTATCATACATGGTGGAAATACATAGGAATTATACAAAGCCTTAGCTCTCACAGCTAGCCAGCTCTCAGTACAATCCTCACAGATGCTCACAGGCAATCTTGGCTTCTCTCCAACCTTCCTCTCTATCCTCCAAGCTCCTATTTCCTTGCGATGTTCCTTGTGGATGATTTTCCTTTTACCAAGTGGATGATCTCCCTTCAAAACTGCGTAATCCTCAAGGATAAATCCTTGACTGCATGCATGAGTTTTCTCCATGAGAAAAAACATGCAAATGATAGTACACTATCCTTGAACTTTAATCTCAACTGGGTCTTTCTCAGAATAGACATTCATGAGTTTCTAATGAGGGAATCTTCAGTTAACTGGAGTAGCACAAGTTGAGTGCATTAATGCATCAACTAACTGTTAACTCATTATTAGTTCCTCAAACAGTTTGGAACTAATTTAACTGGACTTAACTCAGTAAACTGAGCTAACTAATTACAACTCAAATATAACTCAATCTTATCTCCTTAATTTAAGGGATAACTCTTGCATGACTTCAGAAAGACTTCTAACTTGAATTTCTCCAACTAATTAATTTAAAATAAATTAATTAATTATTTCTAAGTAGCTGTTAAGACTAAATTCGATTTTAATTCACAATTTAATTCAAGGACAAATTAAATTGGAATATTCTTGTTTCCATATTTCAACACTCGCTCTCAACAAGATAGGGATTATCTGCCACCCCGATCTTGTCTCTATGGAACTCGAATTTACACTTTGACAATGCCTTTTTCAAATGTCAGCATCTTGCTCCTCTGTCGAAATATACTGCAGCAACATGATTCTCTGATCTGTGAAAAGCCACGGGCAACAAATCTTGCTTTATGCTTCTCCACGCTACCATCAACAGCTTGCTTTACCTTGTAAAGCCAACGAGAACTCACAACTAACTTGTTCTCTGGTCTTAGAACCACGTCCCAATCAATGTTATGAACTATGGAGTCCTACTCCTCCACCATAGCATCAACCAAAATCGGTTACTGCACTGCTTCCTCAAAGGAAGATGGCTCGGTCTCAACACATTCCCCAGCAAGGGCCATGTATCCAGTGTACCTCTCAGGTGACCTCCTTTGTCTGCGCTGAGAAGATGGTACTCCCGCATTCTCTCTCGCATCCTCAAACAATCTGTCAGCTTCTCTTGTGCGCTTTCATCCATCTCTGGAAGACTCTGCTTGAGTGGATGTCTCCACTCCTAGAACCTCTGCATGCGGCTACTTTGAATCAGTCTGAGGCTCCTCCTCCTTAGGAACCAACAGTTCCTCCACATCATGTAGTTGGAGCTCCCTCTCAAGGGAAACTCGCATGTCTTCTGCTCATTAAACTTGAGATCTTTGCAAACCACTGTTCTCCGACCGGTAGGCTAGTACACCCGATAGTTGTGAGGTGTATCAGTGTACCCCACAAATATCCCCAACTCTGCTGTCGGCTCAAGCTTCTTTCGTGCATCCTTTGTCACATGGCAATATACTGATGAGCCAAAGATCCTGAAGTGACCCACATCTAGTCTCTTACCGGAGAAAGCTTCCTCTGGTGTCTTCATCCCAAGTATGCGATGCGGGCTTCTATTTTGCAAATAGACCATTGTGTTGCATGCCTCAACCCACAAGTGAAGTGGTAGGCCTTGGTCATGCAGCATTGCCCATGCTACCCCTACAATAGTTTTGTTCTTCCTCTCGACCACCCCATTTTGTTGTGGGTTATGAGGTTCCGTGAACTCTCGTTTAATGCCTTCCTCTACACAGAATTCCTTAAACTCTTGAGAGACATATTCTCCACCGTTGTCACTTCTCAAGGCCTTGATCTTCTTCCTTGACTCTTTCTCGACCAAAGCTTTGAACTCACAAAACTTTGTGAAAGTTTGGTCCTTCTTCTGCATGAAATAAATCCAGCATTTACGAGAATAGTCATTAATGAAAATCACATAATACCTTTGCTTCGCTGTGGACGCCATTGAGAATGGTCCACACAAATTAGTATGAACTCGCTCTAAGATAGCATTTTCTCAACTGTCTCGATCATGAAAGGAAGACTTGGTGTACTTTCCCAAGGTACAACCTTTGCATGTGTCAACTTGCTCAAGTTTACCTTTGGTAAGTCGTGTAGATATCTGCTGCATTATCTTCAAAACCCCATGATGCAAATGGCCCAACCGCCTATGCCACAACTCGTCAATGTCTTGGCTTTGCACCAATTCTTCTTTCATACTCAATGCTACATAATCATCTACCGCTAGTTTATACAGATTCTTCACCCGAATCCCTATCCACTTGGTTTGAACCATGGCTATGTGTCTTAGGAACGCCTTTCCTTTACTGAAGACAACATCGTAGCCTTTGTCCCCCAACATCACGACCAATACCAAGTTCTTATTCAATCCAAGCACATACATCACATCTGTGAAGGTAAGAGGAGCTCCATGCTCCCTCTGAAAAGCAACCGTGCCCACTCCCGAAACACTATACCTTCCATCATCACCCATCTCTATGCGCATCTTGAGGTCTTTCTCCTCCAAGGCATTAAATAAATTTTTATCACCAGTCATGTGGAATGAGGCTCCACTGTCAAGATACCAGACACAACCCATCATTGATGACACCATGCATACGATGAGGGTAAAGTCCATTTTGAACTGAGAGGCTAATGCCTCACCTTCCGATCCTTTTGAGGATCCCTTCTTGGACTTGTTCGATGGGAAATTAGTCACATAATGTCCCATCTTGTGACAATTAAAGCATCTTACTTTAGACATGTCACCCTTCTTCCCTCCATGAGAAGAATTCGATTTGAAATGTGAAGCCTTCCCTTTCCCTTTCCTTGCCTTACTTGCTAAGGCCAGATTTTCTTCATCGTCATTCTTGGATGAAGAACCATCTCGTGTGCTCCTCCTGCATAAGATCTGACCACAGTCATTCCCAATCTGACAGTTTCTCCCTTCCGTTCACATAGTCCTGGTAGCTATTCCAACTCTTTGGAAGGCCATGGAGAGCAAGGCTCACCATATCATCATCAACAGTAGTTATTCCCACACTGCCAAGCTCATCTCTACTGGTGGTGAGCTTGTTCAAATATGTGGAAATAGCATCGCCCTTCTCCATCTTGATTTTTCGAAGCTTATTCTTGAGCGCCAATTTCCTCTGGTTGCTACTGTTCTGGTAGATGTCCTTCAATGTATTCCACATTGAAAATGGAGTATCCTTCCCATGGAGACTCGAGACAATATGGTCTCGAACTCCCTCAAGGATGATCTGTCTCACCTTCACCACACACTTCTTCCACTCAGCCAACTCTTGTGCATTAGTTGAAGCTGACTTTGGGATTTCTTGATCAATGAATTTCTTCAAGCCATTGTCTTCTAATACAGTCTCCATTCTATCTTTCCATGCTATGTAATTCGAGCTACCTTCCAAGGCATACTCAAGTCTCAAGCCATAGAACGCCATTGGACAACCTTGAAGTATGATATGAATTCGATTTGCACCTGCAACCCCAAACTTCAAACTTCGAATTCTCTTCTCAGTATACTGTTCACAGCTTTCATACCATGTATAAAATCTAATGGTAGGTTAACCCGATAATGCAATATAAATCAAAGCAGAATATTATTACCTACTTCTACTATCAATTTGCGGAAGCTTAAAGATCAAGCTGAACAATATAACCAGAAGAAGAAGAATCAATGGCACAATACACATGAAAATACTTTGGAGAAAGCCTCAGCTAAAAACCCCACACTATTGTATTATCATACATGGTGGAAATACATAGGAATTATACAAATCCTTAGCTCTCACAGCTAGCCAGCTCTCAGTACAATCCTCACAGATGCTCACAGGAAATCTTCGCTTCTCTTCAGCCTTCCTCTCTACCCTCCAAGCTCGTATTTCCTTGTGTTGTTCCTTGTGGATGATTTTCCTTTTACCAAGTGGATTATCTCCCTTCAAAACTGTGCAATCCTCAAGGATAAATCCTTGATTGCATGCATGAGTTTTCTCCATGAGAAAACACATGCAACTAATAGTACACTATCCTTGAACTTTAATCTCAACTGGGTCTTTTTCATAATAGACATGCATGAGTTTCTGATGAGGTAATTTTCAGTTAACTGGAGTAGCACTAGTTGAGTGCATTAATGCATCAACTGACTGTTAACTCACTATTAGTTCCTCAAACAGTTTGGAACTAATTTAACTGGACTTAACTCAGTAAATTAAGTTAACTAATTACAACTCAAATATAACTCAATCTTATCTCCTTAATTTAAAGGATAACTCTTGCATGCCTTCAAAAAGACTGCTAACTTGAATTTCTCCAACTAATTAATTTAAAATTAATTAATTAATTAATTATTTCCAAGTAGATGTTAAGACTACATTCAATTTTAATTCACAGTTTAATTCAAGGACAAATTAAATTGGAATATTATTGTTGCCATATTTCAACACCGATCCCTTACACAAAAAATTATATAGGTATATGAATAATGATTTACATGAATGTGATGAATATGGAGATGGTTTTACATTCCGTGGTGAGAAAATATTTTTTAATAAATAACTTTGATGTACATTATACCCTAAGATATTCTTGATTGTGTGTGTACATAACAACTTTTCACTCGCTATTGCAAACAATATGAATATTTTATAAATGAAGAATACATAATAGAAGAAAGAATGTGTATACCATCATGGAGGATGATGAAGTGATACAATTATTCCCATTCAAGAATGAATACTTGAGAGAAGTCTCTCTAGCATTTGAAAATATTTTAAGCATAATTAAAGAAATGAAGGAGTGTTATGTTGTTTAGAGAAAAGTTGAGGGAGGCATACAACACAATGACGAAGTCGAAAATTCCTGGAAACATGAGTTCTGAGGACATGAATGATTTTCCAAAGCATGTAGACAATGTGCAAAACAACATTTCCATTGGCTTGCCACCTAAGAGGAGAATTGGGCATAGCATAGACTTAATTCTTCACACAATGTTGTAATCAAGTTGTGTATAGGATGAGTTCAATGAAGAGAGGAAATTTTAATTGATAAGTAACTTAGCTGTTTTTAAATGATTATTAATCAAGGAGAGTATGATCTTGTGTATGGTTTCAAAATTGATTACACAAAATAAGGATGGTTAGTGATAATGTGTATAGATAGTCTAGAATTGAATAAAGTTCACATCTACAAATAAATTTCCAATACCAAGCACGGAAAATTTGTGACACTATTTTTTTTAAGATAAGAGTATTAAGTAGTATTAAAGAAGGTGGTGGATGGAAAACAACATTCAAAACTAAAAGAATATATGAGTAGTTAGTTATATAATTCATGAAAACTAGTGTGTCAAGCACAATCATGCAGTTGATGATATTTTGACATTAAATAAGAGAAAAAGCAAGTATCTAGAATCATGGAGTGGATGATATTTTGACATTAAATAAGAGAAAAAACAAGTATCTATAACATTTAACATTGATGTTTAAGACCTTGATTAAAGATGAGTTACACAAGTATCTAGAATCATGTAGTGGATGATATTTTAACATTAAATAAGAGAAAACACAAGTATCTATAACATTTAACATTGATGTTTGAGAGTTGATTAAAGAGGTGTTACAGATTAATTTGAAGAATTATAGTAATTTAAAAAGGAATGGGTGTACTTTGAGTTTATTGTATAGCAACAAGATGTATGCATGGACGTGTAGAAGTTAAGGTGATTTTGGAATGACCTAAACCAAGTAATGTTGTTTAAGCTAGGAGTTTACATGGTTTTCAAAATTATAAAAGAAGTTCATCAAAGGGACACAATAGTGTTTATGCATTGAAAATTGAGTGTATGAAGGTGTGCCAATTCATGAAACAAGCATGAAAGAAAATATAAGATAATATAATTGAAGCTTTAATGTTAATCTTTGTAGGATTTAACAAAGTCTTTGATAATGATGCTAGTGGAGTAGGTAATGAAAAGATACTAAAACGGGAAAGAAAATTAATAATTTATATTTTTATAAAATATTAAATAAATTATGAAAAAAATATGCTCACATAAAATTCAAAATGTTAAGTCTTTGATAATGATACAAGTGGAGTAGGAAATGAAAAGATACTAAAATGGGAAATAAAATTAATAATTTTTATGTTTATAGAAAATTAAATAAATTATGAAAAAAATATGCTCACATAAAATTCAAAATTTTATACTTTATAAGTATATTGAAGCATTACTTTTATCAAAAAATTCCCCCTCAGAATAATTAAACCCTAAAGGAAGTTAAATTATTAGCATTTGAGATTAAATGATATGAGATATATGCAAAGTGATACTTATTTGTAAAAGTGTTATTACTCAGAGAGAGAAAACAAGTTTATGATAATAATGTTGAAAAATGAAATAGCTAAATTTAAGTAGATGAACGAATATTTTACACTTAACATATAAAATCATATAACAACAATTTTTACTTATATTTATAAATATAATAATAAAACAAATATTTTGAATTAAATAAATTTTTTAAATATTAATCAAATAATTATCTTAAATATTTTTTCTTCTTAAAATTAAAATAAAATTGGGTGAGAAAAAGTTTTAACCCCCAAATATATTTACCGAATAACTTGTTAGTGAAAAAGTTAATTGTCCACTTAATTAATTAAAACAAAATTAGGTACTAAGAAAAAGTTTTAACCCCCAAATATATTTACAGAATAACGTGTTAGTGAAAAAGTTAGTTGTCCACTTAATTAAGTCACTCTCCCACTCTCCCACCGGAGGTGACACATCATCCTAGGGATCTAGCTCAAAATGATATTGTGCCTTGCGGCCCGACTAGTGGGCAGGTGGTGTTTTAAATTTGGTGACCACTCCTGATGGTGGTGAACCTGTTTATGATGAAAGTGGATTTGTGACCTGGGTTGCTTCTACCAGTCAAGCGGAAGCGGAAATGCCAGACTCATCCAAGCATGCACATTAGAACGGTTCACTCTCTGCTGGGGGTCTAAGTAATTTTGGGATTCTGAGGATAGATGTCTCTGTCTGGTCCATACTCTGGCTACGGAGAGGGGCCAATGTCATTCCAGTCTCTGTTTTCTGTTTTAGATATGGTTGTTTTCTGTTTTAGATATGGTTTTGTGAGCTGTGTCTTAATTTTTGTGGTCATTACAGGGCATGATGAACTCAGTCAGGGTAATCTTTTTAAGTATGTCAGTGCCCGAACCAAAAATTTTGTAGTATGTTTTGTAAATCTGACATCAAGCCTGTAAGGTCCATGAGTTTTTGGTAGAGAAATGACCGCGGCCTCCTCAAAAGTTCTAACCTCTTTGTATATATTTTTATATTTCTTAATAGAATTAGCATTTAGGGAGAAAAAAAAAAAATCACTCTCCCACCGAAGAAATTTTAAAGCCCTAATCCCTACGTTTATCATTCACTGTAGAGAAGCATTCATATTGGTGTGTGGGAAAAGAGGTTGAAACTTTATTCTTTCAGGAAATATTACATTTCACTTGTGAAATAAAACGGAAACGCTTTTTCTGTGGCGATGGATTGCTGCATGCTCGTTTATCGATGAGCGAGAGGTTAATACCTTAATTTGTTCTTTTCATGGATTCTATGCACTCCATAGAAAGAGAAAACACAAATGCCCCCACTGACAATATAGATTATAATCAGGTCAATGATTATGATTTGGATGCAATAATAATATTAAAAAAAAAAAAAATTCAGAGAGAAAAATCTTCATACAATTATATTGAGATAATATAAAGAGTATATAAAATATGACAGGATCAGAAATCTTGTAAGCATCTGAATCAAAATCTTACAACTATAAGATATCCCAAAAGAGATCATCACTCGAGCATACCCAAAATAATGCAAAAAAGTATCCATGACAAGATCAGCAGCTATCTTAAACATATATAACACACGGAACTATCCACAATACAGGTAATATACAAAATTGTGCTCATGATTTGGATGCCAATAATAATATACAAAAATTTTATACCAGCACGCACAAATATGCATTGATGAGAATCAATGGAAGCAATAAGTGAGCAGCAATGCAACGAACATGAGACTATAAGCAATTCCTTGATCGATTGCCATTCCTGCATAACAACAACAGATCAACATTGATCAAATCAGAACAAAGCTGTATGTGATTTGTGAGAAAGAGAAGCATATTTTTTGATTTCAGATTTTTGTCCTGTTTGAGAATTTTTTTTAAGATTAATCGATTAATTTTAGGTTTAACATTTCGAATCTATTAATGAGATTATCTTCACTTCCAAAGTGTTTATGTGCTTCTAATTATCCTAAAAATAAACATCATTCGTAAGTTCGAAACTTTGACCATAAGATTATTAGATTTAATTAATCCTAAAAAAAATATCAAACAAGAGAGAAAAAAATCAATAATTAATCAAAAGAAGTGATGATAGACAAAGTGGCACAGGCACATAGAAGGTGCTTGATGTACACCCATGGAGGCTATTGGTGTTTTCCACTTTTCTTACCCGTGCTTATGGGCGCCGAGCTATACTGAGCCATCCCTCCAACTATGGCAGCCATGAAAAACAAAATGGGAATAACTGCACTTAACAGTGCTACAGCTGTACCCTCCATCTTATCCTCCAAATTTGAGGCTACAATCAATGCAATGAATTATTTGAGCAGCCGCTGTTATGGCCGTGGAGTTGAAAGCAACAATGCAATTAAAGGAACCTCCAATCAGCAGAGACTGAAAGAGCAAGAGCAGTGCTTGAGTCACAAATGGTAGGGCTGGCTGTTTAAATAAAGGAGGAGAGGAGCATGAGGCAAACAAAAGAAGACAGATAATAGACGCGGAAGAAAATGGAGTGTAGCAACTCACGCGAATTTTCTTGCGCGTCGAGCTTGGCTTGACCGACAGCAAAATAATAAGCGTCGAACCCTTCCCACGTCAGGGTTAGGCGAGACTACTTTTCTCTTAAAATTAGTGGTGTTAAAGCCACGTCATAACCACTTTTTTAGGGGGTTGTTGGGTTATTTACCACGATCAAAGGTTCGTTGGTGCTTGCGTGCAGGGATGGAATTTGACGGGCATTTTGCCCGTCATAAGTCTTTTTAAACGTATTTGACGGCTGGAATTTGTCCATGCCTGTTTTGACTGACGTGCCCAGAAGAGTTAAAAACGTTTTTTTGATGTTTCGAATTTTTTCCAAAACGTTCTTATACCTAGGTATAGTTCTGTTTCCTTATAATATGGCTATTTCTTATCATCCTCACGTCACCTCACGTCCTAGGTATAGTTTCTGTTATCTCACAGCCTGCAGGGCCGTCACTGTTTCCTTCCTTTTGCGTGAAACTCTTGGCAATTGTGGAAATTTCAAGAGGGCGGAGGCTGTCAAATTAGCATGTGGGAGGAACGAAATTAGCATGTGGGAGCAGCCAATGGCAATAGCCATTTTTTCTCAGTCAGAGATTTAGTTTTTTTTTTTTGTAGAGAATGGGCAATTCCCTTTTAGCCGAAGATTTTTTCTCTGGGAAAATTTGGAATCTTTCTCTGGATGATTTCGGAGATCTGTGCATGCCACTGCATGGTCTCCCTGTCTTTTACCCAACGAATGCGCTGCGTGCACACTCTCTCTCAACGCATTGCCGATTCAAACTTAGGCCTGTCGCCCAGCTCAAAATTGGCTCCAGCCTAAACTGCGAGGAAATTACAAATTGTGCTTCAAAGTTCAGGTTAGTGATTGATTTTTTATTCTTCAAACACTGTGGCTCTACCGTCTTATTGTTGTTAGCTTTTAATTTTTTATTTCATAAATTTCACAAGAGTCTACCGTCTGATTGTTGCTAGCTTTTAATTTTTTATTAGCATTTTAAGGTACTGTAGTTGTTCACGATTCCCAATGGATTATTGTATTTTACAATCATTTTTTTTCAAATCTTGCTCTAAAATTAATATATTATACTGTTGTATAGGAGACGACTAGATAACAGCAGAGTTTTAGAAATACGAGAGAAACCCATTGTGATTCTGAAAATAGGAACTTGTTCTAAAAAACAACATGGATTTGTTTCAGCAAATTTACATAAACTGTTCTTGAAAAAACATGCTATCATTTAACAGTTTTCTACAAAAAAAATACTTTCAGTAAACAGTTCTTCAAAAAAAACACAATTTCTCCATGCAAACATTCTCATGCTGCCATTTAATTGCTTTCAAAATTTATGCCTGTATAGGAGAATTTATTGTGCCCAAAACTACCGTAAAAAAATTAAATTCAATAAGAACAACCGTATGACACTCATTTCATTTTACTCCCACCATCATACCAATGTCGATGCGACATCCAGGTAGAGGAAACAGAGAGCCCATACATCAGCCAAACGAAACTATCATTAAATATAAATTATTAAATAATCTAGACACTGAAAAACTATTTAGATATCTTCTATATTATTGATCAGATCATGTATTGAATTAAAAATATTTCGAGATTATTAAATCTTGACTATTCATAATTAAAAATATGAAATTCTTTAAACCCAAGTCAATATAGACGAAGCCTTCTGCGTAATTATCAATTTAAAAAACAAATAAAAATACATCAATGATTAAATCACCTTCGGAAACGGTGTTTTGGACAATCTGAAATTGTAAGTTCCATGCATGAATGAAAAAAGAAAAATCCTAAGACGGGCCGCAGTCGATGTTGTGTTTGGAACTGAGGGAGTTGAGTGGCATCGTGGATTTGAAAATGAACAAGGCATGTCTTAGTCTAGGATTAAACAGCCAATCGTGCACATCCCATAAGATTTGAACAGGAACTCCTTCTACATAAATGGTATCGTTGCCCCTGAATTTCCAGGGCAATTGATTCACTTCCACCAGGGTTGGAATTTCGATTTGAACTTTATATATTAGTGTTTTATATATTTTTAATATTGACTTTATTGTTTTAATTATTTTTTTAATTTTAATAAAAATTGTAATAATTGATTTTTTCTAACTAAAAAAATTTATTAATAATAATTATTATTAAAATTATATATTTAAAATTATATATATATATATATATATATATATATATATTGTTTATAAATAGTATATAGAAAATAATATAATCAACCTAAATTATATTTTGTTTTAGAGAAAATAAGGGGTGGTTCAAAAAATATGGAATTGTTATATATTATGTTTTATCTCTGAATTTGCATGGAACTTAGTCTTATTAGGCATCTAAATATTCATGTAGCATAATGTAAATTGTTGGATTTAAATGATAATTTAAATATATGAAATGGATAACCATCAAGCTTTTTACCTTGGACTGATTATATAATTTAAATGAACAAATTTCAAATGTTCAACACTTTTTATTGAAACCTCCACAATTGAGTTTTTTCAAATTTTGGTTTTTTTTCTTACGATAAATATATGAAAATTTTCAACATAATTATTTATTGAATGGTAATTTTTTAATCAAAACTTTATTAGTGAAGGGTTAATTTATTATGAGAACATCACTCTTGAAGGGCAAAATTTTTAATATAACATTTCTTGACGGGAAGCATAAGGACCCAAAACGTCAAAAAAAAATTGTATGACGGGTAAAGAGAAATCCAAATTCCAACCCTGCTTACGTGTCGAAAACGAATGAAATAGGCGTAAAGAGATTTCTTGATCACGGAATAATTAAATAAGCGACCTTCTTTTTAATTTCTAAATTTAATATAAATTTCAAAGGAATTCTGAATAAAAAATTCCCGTGTTTAGCTAAAAATAACAAGAAAAATAAGAATAAATTATTAATTATTAAATTTATTACACCGAAGGTGAAGACGTTTCCCCTCGGCTTTTCATGTGGAAAGGCTATTCAAATATGTCATTTGTCCTTTGGCATTCGACTTTTTTCTCCCTCAACTTGTTGGCATGATTGTACTCTTTTCCTTGTCAAAAGGTGTTATTTGTTTTTAGACAATAGTATAAGCATCATGGATAGTAGTGAGAGTAGAGAGCTTTTATGCAACAGAAGTATTGAGCAACGAGTAGGGAGCAACATATAGTCCGAGTAGGGTGAAACGATAACTTGAACAGTGGGGACCAGTGTAAGTATCAAGCAAGGGGACATGGGTCTACAACCACAAGTAAGGGTTATGCTTTCTTGGACCGAGAAAGTTTGCATGGGATCATAGAAATTGCGGGAATAGGTTTGTCCCATTTTTCTCTGCGTTTTTTGAAATAGAAATTTTAACTTTTACTGCTTGTTGGGGTTGAAGAAATAATTTTGAGTTGCAAATAGAGGGATTAGACAACATCAAAATGTCATTTAAAGCCATGTCCATGCCTGAAGTGGGTCAAGGCAGTTGTAAAACAGGGGATTCTAGTTTTGTTGCTAGTAAAAACCAAATTTCAATGGAAAACATATCCCCTCACAATCTTGGATTAGTAAAATGGTCTTCAAACTGTTGTGAGGCAGTGAAAATGCCTATAGAGACATATCATGACTTGGAATGGAAACCCCTTTTACCAGAGTTTCAATAGGTTAACACAAACAACCCAACCGATAAGTGGATCTTTGTAAATGAGAAACAATATTTGGGGATATTAAAGCACAGAAAAGTAAGGAAAATGAAACAATTGCAGGAAAAAAGACTCATCATGGTCTTACCAAAAGTAACAAAAAACAACAATGGGGCAGTAGCTATAAGAGGCCTTTCAATAGTGAAACAAATTGATCAGGGAGATAACAAAGGCAAAAAGAAAGAGACACATTCTTCCGAGGAAACATGCAAGACAAAACAAACCATAATTGAAACCTCTGCATTAAACAAAGGGAAGAGTAAGGATGGACATCAAAACAACAAAGACATATACAACCCCACAACCTCACCTTTAGTATCGTCTCCAAAACTATATGTAAATGAGTTCATGGCTGTGAAAAGAAGATTGACATTTTAGAGGCAAAGGGACATCAAGAAGACAACTAGATAAAATAAATCACAAAAGCTAAGGGGAGATTGAAAGAGAGAACAAGTTGTTAAAAGAATAAGTAAGAAGCCTACAAAACAAAATGGAGAAAGGGCAGCAAGAACTAATCAACTTAATGCAAGAAATGGAACAGACAAAAGAAATAGAAAAAAATCGATTAGAGTCAATGGGAGCGACTAGCACAATTCAGATGGAAAAGTTCCAGTCAGTAATGGTAGACATGGAAATAAGAGAAAACAAGCTAGTGGAGCAAATAAAAGAGGCTAAATCTTGGGCCCAGGTGGTAAAAGAACCGACAAGTGAACAAAAGGAAATTATAGAAAAACAAATCAAGAGACAAATGAGAGAGGAAGGGGACAGAGAAGAAAAAATGACAAACATCATCATCAAAGGTTTGAAAGATTTTGGGGAAAAAGAGAGAACATATAATCTAACAAGGGATTTTCTGAAGGATAAGTTGCATTGGATAGACGGGATTCAACAGATAAACATGATAGGAAATATTATGGGAGTAGGAAGGGATAGACACGTAAGAGTTGCTTTGAGTTGTATGGAGGACAAGGCGAGAATATTAAAGAATAGAGGGTTGCTTAAAAGCACTCGTATTTATTTAGATGAAGAATTAACACTCATTCAACAAGAAGAAAGGAGGAAATAATGGGAGAAAGTAAAGTCAACAAGAGAGGTAGGAAAGAGGCCATGGTTGAAAAATGGGAAAGCCCAAGTCAATGATAGAGTAACACACAAGAAATAGGGATTTGAGGCCCCATGGGAGTGCCTAAATATGGTAAGCTAGAATTGCAGAGGTTATCCATGGAGAAGGGGACTAGGGTTGGGGCTCATAGCTGAGGGTAAATGCATTATTTGTCTTATGGAAACACACAAACACAATGGATGTAGAATTCCATACTTCAAAGGATACACTAAAATATCTATCTGGAACGAAGAAACAAAATCAGGTAAAGGACATGGAGGAATAAAAGTCCTAATAAAACCCAAATAAACAATTTATATGGCTGCAAATAACAGAGATGGACACAACAATGTGGCTGGTTGCTTTTTTTTTTGCTCCAAAAGGCTCAAAATTCTACAAAAAAAAGGAACCTGGATAGTGAAGACCCATATGTAGCATTGAAAAAAGATATTTCAAACTTTAGTAATAAGGGAGAAATATTCCTAATTGGTGATTTTGATGCTAGAACAACAAACAAACAATCTATTCAGTTGGGCACTCTTGGAGGAGAACATTGCAAGATGGGAAAGGGAAGGTTTCGCACTTTGGAGCAGAACTATTAGGCCTTTGTAGCCTAAATGACATGGTTATATGCAATGGCATGAAAAATTGGTTGAAGTCCAATACTATTACTTGTAAAACATATAACAAGCAAAGAACAATAGACTATGTTATATGCTCTCAAAGGTTTATTTCCAAGTTGTTGAACTTTAATATTGAGTGTTGCCCTATAGAGCTAGACTCTGACCATTTTCCTCTCCTTATTAAGCTTGGTATAAATACAAAAGATCAAATGGGGGAACATCCCCATCATTCGCACAAGAAAGTTGCAGAACATGGGAGAATTATCTTAAACGAAGAAAATCAGGAGCTATTTAGGGTTGCTCTTAAAGAATGCCTCCAACTAGCCAAAAACAACAATAGTGGTTGTAAGGATAACAAAAGAGATAAAAGATATGTTTGCAGTAGTATGTTGATCCCTTTAATACACAAATATTTAAAGGTATGTAAGAGATCTAGGCCTATGAAGAGGATCACAAATACCTTCCCAACTAATCCTTGGTATGATAAAGAATGCAAGGATGCGAAAATATTTCTCAAAGAAAAGTCAAGCAAAGAAAAGAATATTATATATAAACAATTGATAAAATCAAAGAAAGAAAGTTATGTGATTTCAAGAAGGAAGGAATTAATTTCTTTGGGAAAACATAATCCCAAAGGTTTCTGGAAGGAACTACAACAAAAGAAAAAGAAAATAGAAAACAATATCACAGGGGCACAATGGTTAGACTATGCAAAACTTTTGTATGGAAAAATGAGAAAAGTAAGCCTCCCATAATTGTCTCCTCAACAGAGTTATTTTCAGTTGCCAATATTGAACAAAGTATAAAGAAACTGACAAATGGAAAGGCACAAGACATTGACAATTTACAAGCAAAATTTTTAAAATGGGGAATGAATCTTCTAACCCCACACATAAAGGAGATATTTAACCGAGTCAATCAAGATAGCTTTCCGGTTGAGTGGAGAACCAATGTTGTTATACCTCTTCAAAAAACCAGAGACATCAATAACCCTTCTAACTATCGTACTATTATGATCAACCCTCTTCTTGGTAAACTTTTTGGGAGCATGCTACAACACAGAATCAACAAATGGGTAGAAAAATAGGGAAAAAGAGAAAAGGGATAGGTTGGCTTTAGGCCTAAACATTCTACCATTGATCATTGCATCACTCTAAGACACTTCATTGAAAAAGTTTAGGACAACCAAGGTGGGGAAGCATTTTGTTGCTTTGTTGACTTCAAAAAAGCCTTTGATATTGTCCTTAGAGATAAATTATGGAACAAAATGGAAGAACTAAAGGTCCCAAAGGAATATAGGACAGTTGTTCATAAGCTTTATGAGAGGGTTAGAGCCAGAATCATAACAAAGGAAGGCATGTTTGAATGTTTTGACAGTGACATAGGAGTCAAACAGGGATGTCTTGTTTCTCCCACATTATTTGGTTTATATATTGATAAGATTGAACATTGGATAAACAATATGAAAGGAGAAGGCATCCGACTAGCAAGATATGTGGTGAAACTACTTTTATATGTAGATGACCTTATTATTATTGCTAAATCGCCACTAGGTTTGAGAGAACACTTGAAAGCTCTGGAACTCTTTTGTCAAGAGGTGGGAATGCAAGTAAATACCAGCAAAATTAAATTCATGATTTTTTCTCTGAAAAGAAGGGAACATCAGGTACTTTTCTCTTTGAGGGAAACCCCTTGGAGGTGACAGATGTGTACAAGTATTTAGGAATTGACTTTCACTATAAGCTTAGCTAGGAGATATGCAGATAAAAGAGAATCCAAGGAGGATGGAAAGCTTCGTACCTCCTTTAGAAGAAGTGTAGACAAGCAAAACTATGGTATTGGAAGACTAAAAAAACCCTCTTTGGTAGATTAGTGGTGCCAAATATCCTCTACGGTTGAGAAATATTGGGGAGCAACATGTCAAGCCACAAATGGCGAAAAATAGAAAGAATTCAAAAGCTTTTTCTCACAAGAACAATTTTGCACAAGTATGCTCAACTCCCTACCTCAAAAGCTTGATATTAGCCAACACTTAGCCAATTTCTACTGCCTTCCAAACCCATATTTCCTTGTGGAATTCCTAAGATGAATAACCATGCTTCCAAAACTGCGCAATCCAAACATAGGCCCTTCTCTGCTTGTATGCATGATATTTACAATTCAGTAAATCATACAACTGATAGTACACTGTCCTTGCACTCTAGTCTCAACTGGGTCTTTCTCTTAACTAACATGCACGAGTTTCTCACGAGGGAATCTTTAGTTAATTGGAGTAACACTTGTGGATGCACTAGTGCACCAACTGGCTATTAGTCCTCTATTAGTTCCACAAACAATTAGAACTAATTTAACTGGCCATAACTCAGTACACTAATTTAATCTAATTACAACTCAATATAAACTCATCCTGGACCCCTAAAACTTAAGGATAACATATACATGACTACAGAAAGACTTCCAACTCAAAATTTATAAGATAATTAAGTTAATCAAACTGAATCAACTATTTACAAGTTTCTATAGAGTAGAATTCGATTTTAATTCATAGTTTAATTCAAGGGAAAATTAAACTGGAATTTCTTGTTGCCATTTCTCAACACTCCCTCTCAACAAGAAAGGGATTATATGATACCCCGATTCTCTCTCTGTGAAACTCGAATTTACATCTTGACAATTCCTTTGTCAAAATGTCAACATCTTGCTCCTCCGTGGGAATGTACTCTAACAACATAATTTGCCTCAATACACAATCTCTAAGATGATGATATTGAATATCAATATGCTTGGACCGACCATGAAAAACTAGATTTTCAAAGAGTTTGATACAACTTTGATTATCGCAGTAAATCACAGTTGGATCCATCTGTTGACTAAACAAACCAACTAGGATCTTCCTCATCTAGATGGCCTCACATGCTGCCTGACTGGAAGCCATGTACTCTGCCTCTGCAAAACTAAGTGCAACTGATCTCTGTTTCCTGTTGTACCAAGAAACTGTCACTAACCCAATACTGAAGATCCCTCCTAATGTGCTCTTCCTGTCGAATGGACTCCCTACCCAATCTGCATCGGTGAGACCTTGAAACTTCACTCCTTTTATTCGTTTGTAACATAATCTATAATGAGCATGCCCCTGATTTATCTCAATACATGCTTTTTCTCCTTCCAATACATATTGGTAGGTCTAACCATCGCTTGACTCAGCTGGTTAACTGCATAGCATAAATCAGTCGTTTGTTCACCAAGTACATGGGTGAACCCACAAACTTCTTGTAAATAGTAGCTTCCACTACCTCTCCCAAAGTAGCATCCTCCTTCCTCCAGTTACCTACTAGAGAAGTATACATAGGCTTGCAACTCTCCATGTGGAACCTCCTGCGTATCTCATTGCCATACTTGCCTTGAGACAAAAACAACTCCCCATCACCCTGCCATACTTCCATGCCCAGAAAGTAATGCATGAGCCCCAATTCCTTCATCTCAAACTCTCTTGCAAGGTCCTCCTTGCAAGATTTTATCACTTGATCATCACCTATCAGTATGAGATCATCAACATAAAGTACAATGATCAACAATTTACCTTCCATCACTATGTCGCACAAGTTCACATCTGCTTCACTCTTCGTGAAGCACAACCTAGTGAAGTAGTTGTATATCCTGGTGTACCAAGCACGAGGTGCTTGCTTTAGCCCATACAACACTCTCTTGAGAGGACACACATGCGACTCATGGTTGAAGGTTTCAAAACCTTCAGGTTGCTCTATGTACACCTCTTCCCTAATCGTACCATTAAGGAAGATTGTCTTCACATCCATCTGACGTATCATCCAACCCATCTGTGTTGATAGTGCCAATGTAGATCTGATTGACGAGTACCTTACAACAAGAGAAAAGGTCTCATCATAGTCAATCCCCTCTACCTGTGAAAAGCCGTGGGCCACAAATCTAGCCTTATGCTTCTCCCCATTACCATTTGTAGCTTGTTTTACCTTGTAAAGCCAATGAGAATTCACCACAGACTTATCATCCAGTCTCAAGACCACATCCCAAACACTGTTATGAACTATGGAGTCATACTCCTCCACCATGGCTTCAACCCAAATCGAATGTTGCACTACTTCTTCAAAGGAAGATGGCTCTGTCACAATACATTTGCTCATAAGAGCCATGTATCCAGTGTCCCTGTCAGGTGAAATCCTCTGTCTGCGCTATGATGTGGGTGATCCCACATTCTCTCTAGCATCCGACAATAATCTATCCGCATCTCTGGTGCAGTTTCTCCCATATCTAGAAGACTCTGTCTGAGTGGATGTCTCCACTCTCGAATCCTCTGCATGTGGCTGCTCCACATCAATATGAGGTTCCTCAACCTTAGGATCTAAAAGATACTCAACTGCATGTAGCTAAAGCTCCCTCTCAAGGAAAACTTGCATGGCCTTCTCCTCATCGAATCTGACATCCTTGCAAACCACTGCCATCATGTTGGTCAGAAAGTACACCTGATAGTTGTGAGGTGTATCAGTGTACCCCACAAATATCCCCAACTTTATTTTTGGATCAAGCTTATTCCGTGCATCTTTGGTCACATGGAAATATACCGATGACCCAAAAATCCTAAACTGACCAACATCTGGCCTCTTTCCAGAATAATCCTCCTCTGGTGTCTTCATCCCAAGTATCCAATTCGGGCTATGGTTCTAAACATAAACCATTGTGTTGCATGCCTCAGTCCACAAGTGTAGTGGGAGACCCTAATCATGCAACATCTCCCTTGCTTCCCCTAGTATTCTTTCATTCTTCCTCTCAGGCACCCCATTATGCTAAGGGTTATGATGTGTCATCAACTCCCATTTCATCCCTTTCACTGCACAAAATTTCTTAAACTCGTTTGAGACATACTCACCACCATTATTACTCCGTAGAGCTTTAACCTTCTTGCTCAACTCTTTCTCCAGCAATTCTTTAAACTCACAAAACTTTGTGAAGGTTTGATCCTTTTTTCTGCACGAAAAATATCCATCATTTTCAAGAAAAGTAATCAACAAATATAACATAATACCTGTGTTTGGCCATGGATGCAGTCGAGAATGGTCCACACACATTTGAATGGACTCGCTGCATAATAGCCTCTACTCGACTGTCTCTGTCGTGAAATGAAGACTTGGTATATTTACCCAAAGTACACCCCTTGCATGTATCAACTTTCTCTAGTGTACCTTTGGGAAAATCGGTGGAGATCTATTGCATGATCTTCAAAGCCCCATGATGCAAGTGGCCCAATCATCTATGCCAAAACTTTCCAGCATCTCGGCTCTGCACCATCCCTGTGTTCGTGCTCAAAGAAGCACAATCCTCTACCTCCAACTTATAAAGATTCTTCACCCGAATCCCTATCTTCTCTACTTGATATCTAGCTATGTGTCGAAGGAACTCCTTTCTTTTTTAGAATATCACATCATAGCCTCTATCCTCAAGCATGGAAATGGATACCAAGTTCTTCTTCAGCCCGGGAAAATACATAACATTCTTAAAGGCAAGTGGAGCACCATGCTCCCTCTGAAATGTAACCGTGCCCAATCCAGTAGCACTATACCTCCCTTTGTCACCCATCTCGATATGCATCTAGAGATATTTCTCCTCCAGGTCACTGAATATCTCCTTGTCGCGAGTCATTCAGAATGAAGCTCCACTGTCTAAGTACCATACACTTCCACAATTGATGACACCATGCATGCAATGAGGGAAAATTCCAATTCGAATTGAGAGTCCAAAGCCTCACTCGCCGCTCCTCTTGAGGACTTCTTCTTGGACTTCTTGAGTGGACAATTTGTAGAGAAATGGCCTAGCTCATGACAATGAAAGAATTTCACTTTTGTCATGTATTTCTTCTTGCTTCCATGACAAGAATCCGATTTTGAATGGGAAGATTTCCCTTTCCCCTTCTTTTCCTTAATCGCTAAGGCATAATTCTCTTCATCATCAGTCTTTGATGAAGAGCCATCCCTGGTGTTCCTCCTGCATAAAATCCGACCACAGTCGTTCCCAATCTTGCAGCTTCTCCTGACCATTGACAAAGTCCTGAGAACTATGCCAACTCTTTGGGAGTCCGAGAAGAGCAAGACTAACCATATCATTCTCGACAACTGTGATTCCAACACTTCCAAGTTCATCATGACATTGAGTGAACTTGGGAAAGTATTTTGGAATAGTCTTGCCTTTCTCCATTTTGATTTTTTGAAGTCTGTCCTTCGCCACACACTTCTTCCATTCGACCATATTATATGCATCTGATGCTGCTAGCTTAGGTATGTCTTTATCAACGAATTCCTTCAAGCCATTATCCTCCAGCACAACCTCCATTTTGTCCCTCTAGGCTATAAAATTTGAGCTTCCTTCCTAGGCATACTCGAGCCGCAAACCATAAAACACCATCTGAAGTATGTATTGCAAATTCAAATTTCACATGTAACCCAAAACTCAAAACTTCTAAATCTCCTCTAGTATATTGAATTCAGCTCTGATACCATGTATAAATTCTCACAGATTCACAATCTCATGCAATTGACTAAAGCATAGGACAAGAATCTACTTCTACTTTCAACCAGCGGAAGCTAATAGATCGATGAAAACAAATGAACAAGAAGAAGACAAATCAATGGCACATAACATAATAAGTTTTCCTAGGGAAATCCACTGATCAAAATGCCGCCTATATGTAATTCATTAAATCAGAAATATGAGTGAAGATACAAAACTTGTTCTCATAAGAACAATTCCACACAAGTTTGCTCAACTCTTTATCTCACAAGCCCACTATTATGCAACACTTATCCAATTTCCACTACCTGCCAAGCCCCTATTTCCTTACACAATTCCTAGGATAAATAGCCCGTATTTAAAGGGAATTCATGCTTCCAAAACTGCGCAATTCAAACATAGGTCCTTCTCTAATTGCATGCATGATATTTACAACTCAGTAAATCATACAACTGATAGTACACTGTCCCTGCACTCTAGTCTCAACTGGGTCTTTCTCTGAACTAATATGCATGAGTTTCTCATGAGGAAATCTTTAGTTAACTCGAGTAACACTTATGGATGCACCAGTGTACTGACTAACTGTTAGTCCTCTATTAGTTCCACAAATAGTTAGAACTAATTTAAGTGACCATAACCTAGTAAACTGAGTTAATCTAATTACAACTCAATCTAAACTCATCCTGGACCCCTAAAACTTAGGGAGAACATATACATGACTACAAAAAGACTTCCAACTCAAAATTTTTAAGTTAATTAAGTTAATTAAACTTAATTAACTATTTACAAGTTGTTATGAGAATAGAATTCGATTTTATTTCACAGTTTAATTCAAGGAAAAATTAAACTAGAATTTCTTGTTGCCATTTCTCAACATGGAAAGGTATTCCAACCTCCAAAAATACTAACATAAAAAAAATTTGGCATGCACAAATTTTGTGCCTCACAAAATAAAGTATATATATATGTAGATGTATAAACCTATAGAAAATAGTGATATGACATATTTTCTATACCAATCACCATGATAATGAAGTGTTATGTTTCATGATTTTCGAGGTTCAAATCCCTCTAATTTACTTATGGGTGCATGTTGGGGGTAGTGTGGTTCACCTAAGGGTTATAATGGTAGCGGTCATAATCACCCTCGCGTCACTCAAGTATGAGATTAACCTAGTTTCTGATTCCTCTAGTATTAACAAAAGAAAAAAAACAACCATGTTTTGTTATAATAAAAATTAGTCATAAGAATATTTTATTTTTGAACCTACAATGTTATTCCTATGTATATATTGATTTAGAACTTGAAATATCCAATAGAAATATTTTTTTATAGAAAAAAACAAATATATACATATATATCTCCACTGTGGGTGTTGATCCAAGCCTCATGTCATGTTAATCATGAATAGCCTTCGATCCACATGCCACTTGGTTGGCCATGTGGCACTGTATGTGGGTAGGTACAAGTTGTTAAATTCACATATGATGCGAACAATCACAATCATTGTGTGTGAGTACACTAAAATGTGTAAGATCATCATGGAAATTCATCATAATAAGGCAAGCCTCTATGGATGCAAGCCTGGATATAACATTAATTAGTTGTGTCACTTTCTCTTGGATATATCTCGACAAGACGACCACCATCCTGCCACCTTTGGTCTAAGCTCTGAAATGTGAATAATTGGAAGCCATGTTGTTTTTCTTCTCAATGTTCATGCACTCCCTAGTTGGACCCACAGTGGGTGTTTTTGGCTTTCACGATGATTAGGTGCTCAAAATTATGCCCAAAAATAAAATTCATCAGAATGGTGTGGAACCAGAACGATCGCGTAGTGCTCGTCATCCTGAAACTGGCGCAACTCGTTTCATGCGAAATGGATGTCGTATGCTGCCAGAAACGTGATTTGTCCACTTTGTCAAATAGGTAAAATATTTTCAAGTGGCTGACAGGGATATTGACTGGGCATCCGTACGTCCTAGGTGGCAAGGGGAATATTCTCAAAATATTCTATTGAGATGGCTTCATCTTATTGGTCCACATGTTTTTGTATGGGCCAATGAGGAGGTGACACGTGGCTAAGTCTAAGGCTGCCACATGTCCTCCTAAGGGCATAATAAAATTTGTATGGCGGACAAGGCGGAGGCCAGGCTCGAACTCACGGCCTCCCATAACATAGTGCCAACACTTAGCAACTTGCCTACATGTGTTTCTTAACCTATAAGGGTGGCAGGTTTTATTTAAAGACTAATTCTGCCAAGGTTGGGGGGTCTAGTGGACTTAATTGCCCCCCATGTGAACACTGAAACCGCCAGAGTTAACCATTTGTTGTGACCACCAAGGTGATTAGAATTTAGATTAGGGGAAAAAATTTCTCAAAAATAAAAGTAATTGGAATCACTCAAAACCTAAACGACATCGTCCGTCTCAACAATATGATCCCAATGTAACTTGTTTCATTCAAAATGAAGTTCGTATGAGAAAGATATCGCGTTCTGATCATTTGGTCAAACATTACGAATTTTGGTACAGGCTGATTAGGATGCTGACTAGGCATCCCTACAACCCTATCAGCAATAATAATATTCTAGGGAATGTTCCCATAGTTGGACCAACCAAATCGTGACAAGTGGCGGCACGTAATTGGTTAAAGCAATTTTGGTGGACCAATGAGAGAGTGACACATGGCAAGCCCAGAGGCCGCCACGTGACCTGTCAAAGGTCGGTTAAATTTTTTATGGCAGGCCAAGGAATCTAACCTGTGACCTCACCTACACCAGCACCAAGCCTTACCATTCTACAAATGCATTGTCACTTAACAACTAAAGATCACATGTTATATTTAAAGCTTCATGCGTTGAGGTTTGGGAGGTAAATCGTAGCATTAAAATGCTAGCATGTGACCACACCACAAAATCGACGATCAACACAACCACTAACCATGCCATTAAATGCGTTAACCAGAGTTTAGTGGTTAATTAAACCACACTTAACCGTTACTTAATCAACAGTTAATTTGGTGGAAAATTTGACAGAGCCGACAAATCTGGAGCTAACTCCAAATTTGGCGGATTTAACTAGAGTTTTTCCAGTTTTAGTGGAGAATTCCTAGGAGAAACTGTTTTGGCCTTAACTTTGGCTGTTTTCGACCAATTTTGGCTCAAAAAGAGTCATTCTTAGATGATTTGGATGCTCTGAACACAATGGAATAGGTCGAAGTGGTAGAAAGGAACTTCTGTACATGATTTTTCTACGTTGAAGTTAAAGGAAGCCCAAGACCACCAAGAGAGGAGGTCAAGCTTAGATCGGCTGAAGTCCAATTGTAGAGATTGGAAAGTCATTTTTAGGGTTTTTGGGTCTTTTGAATCCAATCGAGCAAGTTTCAAAGCCATTGGAGCACTACATGTGCATTTAATAATAGATTTGACCATTAATCCAAAGAGGGCCTAGTCATTGAAGCAGGTCCAAGGAGATGTAGCCCAAGGGGTGAACTCCTTTATCAGCTTTGTGTTTATGAGTTTGATGTGTTTTATTTCTCTCCAATTTACTTGTTGCATATGTGTTTTTAAAAAGATAATTAACCTCAAAATTTTCTCATAAAATACACTCAACTCTTGACACATAATCCTTCACATATTAGTTAATTTGAGATGATCATAGACATATTTTTTTTTATACTAATGAGGGAGATTGCATAGCATTAAAAAGTTTTCCCAACATTTCAGATCAGATTGGTATTAAAGCACTATTAGCTCATTTTAACCGTGAGATGGTTTGCCGAGGTTAGCTATAAAATTAACTATTGGTTTTGTATTTGTGTAAGGATAATTTAATTGTGTGCAAGTTTATGTGTGTAAGCTAAAGAAAGAAGATGCTTCTTCATTGAGAAAGCTTTTGAAGCTTTGTGAAGATTTTTGATGCATTACAAGTGTGATGGCAACTTCAACAAGTGATGTTTCTAATCCATCTTCCTTAACAAGACTCTTTGATTTAGAGATGTTGCAAGAGCTTATCATCATGAGAGATATGGTGCAAGAGATGAATGAAGATAGTAAGGATAACACTATAATTCAAGAGGAGTTGATGGCCATGAAGGAGGAGAAGAAAGAGCTTCTTGAAAAGATGCATGAGATGGAGATTCAACTCCATGATGCCAAGGAAACCCTAGCCAAGTATGTGCATGAAAATGAGGTATGAAATTCAAATTTATCTTCAATTTCCTCTCAAAATGAATCTTTTGGTGCTTTTGAAAGACACACTAGAGGAATAGGGTCCAAATTATTGATGAATATGGGTTACGAAGGTAAAGGGTTTGGAAAACATGCACAAGGCATAGTTGAGCCAACTGTTGTTTAGGAAAGGCCTAGGTATTTGGGTCTTGGTTATGGAAAACATGATGGAGAATGCTCCAAAGCCAAGGAGGCACATGAAGGTGTTCCAAGAAGGAATTCCATTACATGTTTGTTACCTCAAGCTTGTGAAGTTTGTGTTCATGAGGAATGCAAAAGTTTTATACCCAATTTGCAATAAGATGCTCATAAGAATGAAACTAATGGAAATGGAAAACATACGGATGTTGAAATCTCTAAGGTCATTGAAACCATTGTTGGTATTCCGAAGAGAGCCACTACCTCATCAAATTAACCTCCTTAAGAAGGCGACAAAGGTGAATGTGCAAGGTATAAATATGCCTTTAATCAAGTTTCTTTTGATTATGATAAACATTGTAAATCTTCACATAATATTTTGAGAAAATTTACATGTTCCTTTTGTGGTTTTAATAACCATATTGTTTCAAGGTGTTGGAAGAGGATAGACATACACAAGGAACTTTCAAAACAAAAGAGACAGAAATCCAAAGGTCCATTGGATAATGGAAACCATGTTGAAAAGAAGATGCAATTATTTTCCACTCATTGCCATAAGCAAGGTCATCTTGTAGACAAGTGTTGGACTTTGCATCCAACAACTCATCCACAACATTTGAAGAAGGTGGAGAGAGATTTTGGCAAGAATGAAAAAGAGGATTCCATAATTGATGTGGGTATGGATGATACACATGATGAAGTGCAGCTGAAAGAAGCGCCATTCAAATGGTTTGGAAAGAGATAGTTATATTTCTTAACCAATTAAGGCCTTTCATTTCTTTTGATAATTGATGCAAATTTTGCCTTACGGATGCATTTCCTTGTTATTTGGAAGCATTTCTTTTCTCCTAAAAGTATGATGCATATTGCATGAAGCAAGATGTTGGAAAAGTAGAGTTATGTTTACTCACTTAGATGTAGCAAAGACGACAATTTTCAATTATAAATTTGATGCATGTTTCATTCTTGAACTTGCATGCTTATGCCAGGAAGGTGTTCGAAATCAGAGTATGTTGACTCACTTTATTGCAGCAAATTTGGTCATTTCAGCTCTTTAAGGACTCATACATACCAATGGGATTCTTGTACTTGTGATTGTACTTGTTAGAGAGTTGAGAATTGTTGTACATGCATGGGAGTTTGTGTGTGTGAATAGTGGAATTTTTAATAGTTTCATTGTGCTTGAACATGCATGAGCGATTGACTTGTGTTGGTTGATTGCTTTGCTACATGTATATTGTCAACTTGAGAATGTTGATCATTTGCACATGCATGAGTTTCGGCTTGTGTGGTCGATTGATTGTTACATGTATGTTATATCGACTTGGAAGAGTTGATTTTTTTCTCCAATGATGAAATGGATATGTGATGAATTGTTTCATGAGGATGTGGAATTCTTGTTGTAAATCGTCAAGTTATTGTACATGCTTTTTCTTGACTTGAAAGTCAGTTGCTTTGAAGAAGTATGTTTTTTCGACTTGTGTTTAGTAAACCATCAACTAAACACCAAGATGTTTTATACACCAAGGTGTAAGAGTACATGGAAATGTTCACATGATGTGACATTTGTTGCTTTGACAAAGAAAAAGGAAGAGGTCATTAAGATATATTCTTGCATGAGTGTTTTTCAAGGTTAATGGTGTTTCTTGTGACAAGATGTCGCAGGATTTTAGAAGGCCCATGATTGAGCAAGACACTCATGATTAGCTTTCATTCTCAAATAATGACATGATCATCATGTTAATATTGGAGGATGATGGAATCAAGAATCGAAAGTGGACAAAAATGACAAAAAAAATTGCAACCCTTGTAAAATATGAAACAGTCTACAATGCAATTTGATGTGTTGATGCCAAGAAGCGAAAGAGATGGTGAATGAATTCTTCCATATGTGGAATTTGGAACCATGGAGATAAAATAATGGTCATTTCTTCACTTGTTATTACTAAAATTGGAACTCATTGTTGTAGTTCACTCAGATGGGCTTAACTTGGAAAAGTAGTTTCCAAGGAGAAGCTTGCATCGAATGCATGTGTTGCAGAGGAGGAACATGATTCTCAATGGGAAGGCCATTAGTCATCTTTCCAAGCACCGATGGATCTCTTTGGTACAACAAGGTGTTTAATCAGCAAGCATCCAACAAGTGTTGGATTGGGTCAGCAACAAAAAGAGAACATTGGTTGAAGTGTCGAGCCATTTGCAAGGCAAGGCATGTCAGTGAACCCAAGTGGTTGTCATAGAGATTTTTCCAAGTAGAATCAATTTATAGAACTTGGGAAGGAGAAGAGTATTTAGCTCTCATCAGATAAATAGATTTTGTGGGTCTAAAATCCTGTCAATGGGAAGGAGTGATCGGAATCTGGATTAGGGGCAAAAATTTTCTCAAAAATCAAAGTACTCATAATCTCTCAAAACCTAAATGATAGCATCCATCTCAGTGATACACTCCCAAATCAACTTGTTTCACTCAAAACGGAGTTCGCATGAGAAAGATATCGCGTTCTGATCATTTGGTAAAACAAGGGAATTTTGGTACAGGTTGACTGGGATGCTAACTAGGCATCCGTACAACCTAGTCAACAAAAATAATATTCTAGGGAATATTCCTTCGAATATCCTCAAAATATTCCCACAGGTGGACCAATCGAATAGTGACAAGTGGCGACATGTAATTGTTTAAAGCAGTTTTGGTGGACCAATGAGAGGATGACACGTGGCAAGCCCAGAGGCCACCACGTGCCCTCTCAAAGGTCGGTTAAATTTTTTTATGGAAGGTCGAGGAGTCAAACCTATGACCTCGCCTACACAAGCATCGAGCCTTACCGTTCTACCATCGCATTGTCACTTAAAAACTAAAGGTCACATGTTATATTTAAAGTTTCATGTGCTGAGGTTTGGGAGGCAAACTGTAGCATTAAAATGCTAGCTTGTGACTGCACCACAAAACCGGCAGTCAGCACAACCACTAACCGTGCCATTAAACATGCTAACTGGAGTTTAGTGGTTAACTAAACCATACTTAACTGTTAATTAATCAGTAGTTAAGTTGGAAGAAAATTTGGCAGAGCCAACAAATCGGAAGCTAACTCCAAATTTGGCGGAGTTAACTGGAGTTTTTCCAGTTTTAGTGGAGAATTCCTAGGAGAAACTATTTTGGCCTTAACTTTGGCAGTTTTCGACCAATTTTGGCTCAAAAAGAGTCATTCCCAGATGATTTGGATGCTCTGAACACAATGGAATATGTTGCAGAGGCAGAAAGACACTTCTATATGTGATTTTTCTACGTTGAAGTTTGAGGAAGCCTATGGCCACCAGGACAGGAGGTGAACCCTAGATCAGTTGAAGGCCAATTGCGAGCTTGGAAAATCATTTTTTGGGTTTTTGGGTCTTCTAAATCCAATGGAGTAGGTTAAAAAGCCATTGGAGCATTGCAGGTACATGTAATCAGAGATTTGACCATTAATCCAAAGAAGGCCTAGCCATTGAAGCAGGTCCAAGGAGATGTAGCCCAAGACGGGTGAACTCCTTTATCTGCTTTGTGTTTATGAGTTTGATGTGTTTTATTTCTATCCAATTTACTTGCTGCATATGTGTTTTTAAATAGCTAATTAGCCTCATAATTTGCTCATAAAATACACTCAATACTTGACACATAATCCTTCACATATTGGTTAATTTGAGATGATCCTAAACACAATTTCTTTTTATACTGATGAGGGAGCTTGCATAGTATTAACAAGTTTGCCCAACATTTAAGATCACAAGGTCACTGCCACCACCTGACTGCCAGACAAAACATCCACATGTGATCACTCCTGCGGAAACCACTAACAGTTACTGTGACCGCGGGATGGAGGGGGCTAGCCCCTGGGCGCATGGCCCCCATATGATCAATATTTTGGTTGTAAGGCCTCGACGAAAAAATTAACAGTCCTACAAATCCATCGAAAATCTGGGGAATTTATCACTTCGTTAGTAGAAAATTGGGCGAATTTGTAGGATGATGCCATATTTTGTGCAAATTGTAGAGCGAATAATGGAGAAACTAGGAGAGGTCATAACTTCTCCAGTTTTCGAACAAATGGGATGCAAAAAGAGGTGAGGTAGCCATTTTTGGACATTCTGGACTCACTGGAGTAAGTTTTAGAAGCATTTGAGCATTGTAAACACACCCTTTTACACTTTTGAGCATAATAGAGAGGCCCAAGCCATTGGAAGCTGGACCAAGGAGACGTAGCCCAGGAGCAGTGAACTCCTTCATCATGTTCCTGTTGTGATGTTTTTTTGGTGATGTTATGTACATTCTTATGTTGTTGTTCGGTCTCTTATTTATGTTAAAATTGCTCATAAAATTAATGTAAGAACTCATTTTACACTTGCAAAACTCATGAATCCTTAAGAAAAATGAAAGTATTTTGTTTCTAATCGAAGGAGGATCTTAGCACAACAATCTAATATTTTAGATTATATCATTTTGGTATTATAACACTAGTTTTTCTTTATCAAAGAAGGATTTAACTGTTTGCAAGTTTATGTAATGCTTACAAGGTTAAAACTCAAAAAAGGAGAAGGGAAGGTGATTGGAAGCCCAAGTTGGGTCAAGAGGAAGGAGGGAAAGGTTGCCACAATCTCCAACACCATTTAATCCTCAAGTTGTAGTTGAGACTCCAGAGAGCATGTCTCATGAAGGAGAACCTAAAAACATGACAAAAGATGAAAAGGTCTTTAGGAAGGCTTTCTTTGATAGGACAGAGATGGTGAAGGTCCTCTATGAAGAGAGGAATACCAGGCTACAAGGTGAAAGTTCCAAACCTCCCAAAGGAGAAGGTTCTTTAGGAGGAGGTAACGGAAATGAAGACAAACCTCCACCCTCTCCACCGTCTTCTTCATATTCTTCTTCACAAGAATTTTCACCCCCTTCCACTAACACAACCCTTATCCATACTCATCATCATACTTCAAAAGGAATTGGTAAATCACCTTTTTTAAAACTTGATGTTAAATTTGAGCTGCCCACGTATAATGGTGAAGTGAATGAAGAGAAGCTTGATAATTGGATTCGTCAATTGGAGGTATATTGCAGAATTCAAAACCTTCAAGAGGATGACATAAAGATTAAGATAGCTTCCTTGAGAATGGAGGGTGCAGCACTAGTATGGTGGGAATCAAAGGCACAAGAGGAGATAAAAAAACACGGTAAGATCTCAATTTCTTAGATTGATTTCATTGATACAATAAAAACACAATTCTACCCTCTAGCTTATATGCAAAAAGACATCATGAATTGGTAGAACTTTAAACAGCGTAAAGGTCAAAATGTGCAAGATTACACCCAAGAATTCATAAAAAAGGTCTTTAATGTTAGGTGTAGATTTGCAATCACAGGATACGTTGCTGAAGTACATAAGGGGTTTACACAGTTACCTTAGGCATATTATCTTAATGTTTAATCCTAATAATCTAGATGATTTGTGTGTCCAAGCCACTCATCTTGAGGAAAGAGGCAAAATAGTCCAAAAGAAGGTAGTAAAAATCCATTTAAGAGTAAAGGAAAAGAAAAGGGTTTTAAAGGGAAGGGAAATAAAAATGCATCTATCAAAAAATAAGGAGAGAAATTAACATGGAAACATTGTTCCATAGAGGGTCATGATGAAACTCATTGTTGGAAGCTTCATCCCAAAATGAAACCAAAAAAATTCAACAACAAGGGAAAACAAAAGACAATTGCAACAACTCAACAAGATTTAGGATCTAATTCGGGTGATGAAACTAAAATCACAGCCATGGGTGTAAAAGGAAAAGAATGCATTGCTAGCACTAGTTCTTCAAATTCACAAAATGAAACTCCCAATGAAAAGAGGAGAATAGAATTTTTTCACATAAGGTTGATCTAAAAACATAACAAGATTGATACACTTTTTTACTGTGGCTCTCAAGCTAATCCTATCTCTAAAAACATTGTCAAAAGTTTAAACTTGGAAACCATTCCACATCATAAACCATATCCACTTGGATGGGTGTGTGACAATGCACAATTGCAGGTTACTTGAAAGTGTAAACTGAAATTTTCCATTATTGCAAATTTTGTAGATGAAGTGGAGCTTGATGTTGTGCCATTAAATATATGTGGCATAGTTTTGGGCAGCCCGTACCTTTATGACAGAAAAGCTATCTTCCATAGACATGAAAACAAATATCATTTGTTCAAAGATGGAGTAGAATATATTGTGAGATCTCATAGCAAGAAACTAAATATTTCACTTGTTAATGTGGGGCAGATGAAAAGACTAGTGAATTCAAGCAAGAATTTTGTGCTTCTAATGATCAAACCCAAGAATGATGTTGATAATGAAGCTTTTAAAGGTTGTGATTCAAAATTGAAATCTGAATTGGTTGATGTAGTTAACCAATATGATGATATGTTTCAGGAACCAAAGGGATTACCTCCCAAGAGAGGAATCCAACATGAGATACAATTGCAACAAGATTGTCCTCTTCCTAATATTTCCATGTATAGGATGTCAGTGATGGAAAGTGCAGAAATTAAGAGGCAAATTCAAGAGTTGTCGAATAAAGGGATCATCAAGCCATATTCCTCGCCATGTGGTTCACCTATTGTCTTAGTTCCAAAGAAGGATGGAACATGGCGCAAGTGTGTGCACTGTCGTGAATTGAACAAAATTACGGTAAAGAATCGTTACCCACTGCCTAGAATAGTTGATTTACTTAATAAATTGAAATATTCAAAGCGTTTTACTAAGTTGGACTTAAGGAGTGGCTACCATTAAATTAGAATAGTTGAAGGAGACATTTGGAAGACAACATTCAAAACAAAACAAGGTTTGTTTGAATCACTAGTTATGCCTTTTGGTTTATGTAATGCTCCTGCTACCTTCATGCGTGTGAAGAATGATGTATTGAGGCCATTTCTTGATGAGTTTGCTATAGTCTAATTAGATGACATCTTAATTTTTAGTAAATCTCATGATGAACATGTCATGCATGTAAGAAAAGTACTTAGTGTCTTGGAAAAAGAACAGTTGTATCTTAAGATGTCAAAGTGTGAGTTTGGACAAACGTCTTTAGTTTACTTGGATCATATTGTTGGAGGAGGCAGGTGGAAAAAAGATCCCTCCAAGGTTGATGTCATTTTGAATTGGCCAAGGCCCAAGACAGTTACCGAGGTAAGAAGTTTCTTGGGAGAAACCCAATATTGGAGGAAATTCATTGCTAACTTTTCTCTTATAGTAGGTCCTTTGCATGCATTGAGAAGTGTGAAAAAGGTTTTTCAGTAGGGAGGCAAACAAAAAAAGGCCTTTGATGCATTGAAGGAAAAGATCAATTCAGCTTTAGTACTTGCACTTCCAGACTTGAGACAGTCATTTGAGATTCATACTGATGCTAGTGACTATGCCTTGGGTGCAGTCCTCATGCAACATGGTAAGCCTATCTATTTTCATTTGAAAACTTTTAATGGTGCAGTGATTAACTATCATACATATGACAAGGAATTGTATGCATTGGTGCAAAGTGTGAAAAATTGGAAACACTACTTGATGGGTAAGGAAATAATCATTCACATTGAACATCAACCATTGCAATACTTGCAATCTCAATCAACGCTGAAGCAATCAAGGCACTTCCGATGGATGGGTTTTCTTCAACAATTCCACTTGGTAATCAGGTATAAGAAAGGTATCTACAATAAAATTGTTGATATGCTTTCTAGGCCTATTGTTAGTTCAGGTACTTTACTCAAGCATAATTATGTTTTACATGAAAGTTATATTGAGAAATATGCATTAGATAATGACTTTCAATATGTTTATGCAAGCTTGAGTCAAGGTAACCAATTAGAGGAATTGGATTATCATCTGCATGATAACTTGTTGTACCATCTTGTCAAGCTTTGTATTCCACAGGGAGAAAGAGTTAACATCATAAGAGAGGCACATACTTCTCTTATTGTTGGTCATTTCGGTGTAAGTAAGATGGTGGCACATCTACAAAGGTATTGTTATTGGCCTCGTATGCTTGAAAGTGTGTCTCATTTTGTTACATGATGTTCATTATGTGCAATTAGTAAGCCTAGCAATATGAATTTAGGATTGTACACACCACTTCTAGTTCCTTCATGATTATGGGAGAGAGTTCCTATGGATTTTGTAGGAGGTATTCCATTATCAAAAAGAGGTCATGATTATTTGTATGTAGTTTTGGATAGGTTCAACAAATTGTGTATTTTGATGCCATGTATAAAAAAGTTACAACTGAACAAACTTCTTAGTTATTCTTTTAGAATGTATGGGTGCATTTTGGATTTCCCATATCCATTGTTAGTGATTGAGATTCTTGCTTTGTTGGGAATTTTTGGTCAAGCTTGTGGGAATTCATGGACACCAAACTGAAAAAGAGTACAACTTTTCATCCACAAACAAATGGTCAAACAAAGGTGGTGAATAGAACAATGATACATCTTCTTCATGGGTATTACAGCAAGCATCTAAGTTGTGGGATGAACATTTGCACTATATTCAACATGCTTACAACTGGGCCAAGCACTCTTCAACTCAAACATCACCATTTGAGGCATGTTTAGGATACTCGCCTAAATCTACTTTGGATTTCATTTTTGGAAAATATGTTGTTATTGATGGTCATAGCGACATAGACAAAGAAAAAAGGTTCCTCAAACAAATCCAATTGGTACACCAAAAAGTTCAAAAATAGCTTGAAAAGAGCCAAGGCAAGTATAAATCAAGGCATGACAAGCATCAGGTAGATCACAAGTTCCAAGTCTGTGATGAAGTTTGGCTTCACATTAGCACAGGGAGACTCCAAGGAGAAGGTAAAAAGCTAAAACCAATTAGATATGGTCCATTCAAAATTCTAGAAAATATTGGTAACAATGCCTTCAGGTTGGATTTGTCTTCATCTATGAAAATTTATGATGTTGTTAATGTTGAGAATTTAAGGTTGTATGAGCCTCCTTAGAATGAATATTAAGGAGAGAATGTTCAAATTCCATCTATTGAAGACTTTTCTCCAGAATTCCCTGATGATATTTAGCAAGACACTATACTTGACAGAAGAACAAGGACATTGAAAAGGGGAAGTGTCGATTATCTTCGAGTGGGGCTCAAGGGTAAAAATCCTTCAAAAGCCAACTAGATAGAGATTGGAAAGGTGAGGGAATTGTACCCTCACCTGTTGAACAACTGAAAGTGATATTTTGGGGTCCAAAAGGTTTCTAATGGGGAGGAGTGATCAAGTGCTCAAAATTATGCTAAAAAATAAAAGTCATCAGAATGGTGTGGAACCTGAACGACCGCATAGTGCTTGTCATCCTGAATTTGGCGCAACTCCTTTCGTGTGAAACAGACACCATATGCTCCCAGAAATGCAATCTGTTCACTTTGTTAAATAGGTAAAAAAATTGCAGGTGGTTGACAAGGATGTTGATTGGGCATCTGTACCACCTAGGTGGCAAGGGGAATATTCTTGGAATATTCTCAAAATATTTTGTTGAGTTGGCTTCATCTTCTTGGTCCACATGTTTTTGTATGGGCCAATGAGGAGGTGACATGTGGCTAAGCCTGAGGTCGCCATGTGTCCTCCTAAGGGCATAGTAAAATTTGTATGGCAGACAAGGTGGAGGCCGAGCCTGACCCCGCAACCTCCCATAGAATAGTGCCAACACTTACCAACTCACCCGCATGTGTTTCTTAACCTATAAGGGTGGTGGGTTTTATTTAAAGATTAATGCCGCCAAGGTTGGGGGGTCGGGCGGACTTAACCACCCCCCATGTGAACACCGAAACCACCAGAGTTAACTATTTGTTGTGACCGCCAAGGTCACCGCTACCACCTGACTACCAGATAAACCGTCCACATGTGATCACTTATAAGGAACCGCTAACGGTTAATGTGACCACCGAAGGGAGGGGGCCAACGCCAGGGGCTAGACCCTAGGCACATGGCCCCCATATGACCAATATTTTGATTTTAAGGCCTCGGTGGGAAAATTAGCGGTCCTACAAATCCGCCTGAAATCTGAGGAATTTATCGCTCCATTAGCGGAAAATGGGGCGAATTTGTACGCTGATGCCAGATTTTGTGCAAATTGTAGAGGAAATAGTGGAGAAACTAGGTGAGATCATAATTCTCCAGTTTTCGACCAAATGGTATGAAAAAAGAGGTGAGGTAGCCATTTTTGGACATTTTGGACTCATTGGAGCAAGTTTCAGAATCATTTGAGCATTGTAAACACATATTTTTACACATTTGAGCATAATAAAGAGGTCCAAGCCATTGGAAGCTGGACCAAGGAGACGTAGCCCAAGAGGGGTGAACTTCTTCATCATGTCCCTGTTGTGATGTGTTTTTGGTGATGTTCTATACATTTTTATGTTGTTGTTGAGTCTCTTATTTATATTAAAATTCCTCATAAAAACTTATTTTACACTTGCAAAACTCATGAATCCTTAAGCACAGTGAAAGTATTTTGCTTCTAATCTGAGGAAGATCTCAACACATCAATCTAATATTCTAAATCAAATCACACAAGCATGGTGAATTATGGTGGCCCTTCCTTTGGTGCAAGGCACTCTCATCCCAACAAAATTTTCTTGGTTCCTTTGGGGATTGAATCAACCTACTTACATGATAGTGTGGTTTCACTTGCATCACAAGATTTCATGTTTAATTACGGTGTGGAGGCTCTCCTAAAATCCTTCCACCTTCTATCCACAGTAGCTCTCATTATATAGTTGTTTACATCAAATTGGGAGCCTTAACGTTTTTCAATTGCTCAATTACTGCTCAAGCTCTCAGGCAGTCTGCTCGAGCATGAAAAAGTCCCAGTTTCCTTTCAGGTGTACTCTGCATGATGTCAACATGGATAGGGGCTTGGTACTGGTCGTGTTGAACAAAGTTCGAGTCCTCAAAATAATGCCTCTTTGTTGGTCTATGGTGAGCTCTCCACTCACTCGTGTTCATGCTGGCAAATTGGAAAGAGGAAGGACTAGCCAAGTAATAAAACCCAACATGCCTCACATTGGCATCAAGTATCAAGTGGTCTTCTACATAATTGACCAATTCTGTCTCAAATCTATATTCATGGGGATTTCCTTTCCATAACTTACAGGAATGGATTTATGGAATGACAAGAGTATTCTCCTATTTAGTCAATCTTGCTTAGAAATGATAGACCTACGAGCCTACAACCAATCTTATAGTTTTCATAGTTTCTCTAGCTTTTTTGCTCTATGAGATGCAATGCTCAAACAAAAACAATGTAATATCAAGATTTTGAACTTGTGCTACTGGTCTGAATTCCCCTAGGGTAGACCAGTAGCATAAAAGCACTTCTTTTGTACATTTTTTATGAAGTAATCAAAGTTGAACCCTTACACAAATATATATATATATATATATATATATATATATATATATATATATATATATATATATATATGTATATGGATAATGATTTACATGAATTTGATGAACGGGGAGATGGTTTTACATTCCATGGTGAGAAAATATTTTTAATAATTAATTTTGATGTACATTATACCCTAAGATATTCTTGAGTGTGTGTGTGTACATAACAACTTTTCACTCGCTATTGCAAACACTATGAAGATTTTTTAAATGAAGAATACATAATAGAAGAAATAATTCTTATACTATCATGGAGGATGATGAAATGATACAATTATTGCCATTGAAGAATGAATACTCGAGAGAATTCTCTCTAGCATCTGCAAAGCTTTTAAGCATAATTAAATAAATGGAGTATTATGTTGTTTAGAGAAGAGTTGAGGGAGGCATACAACACAATGATGAAGTCAAAAATTCTTGGAAACATGAGTTCTGAGGACATGAATGATTTTCCAAAGCATATAGACATTGTGCAAAACAACATTTCCATTGGCCTGTCACCTAAGAGGAGAATTGGGCATAGCATAGACTTAATTCTTCACACGATGTTGTAATCAAGTTGTGTATAGGATGAGTTCAATGAAGAGAGAAAAATTTAATTGATAAGTAACGTAGCTATTTTTAAATGCTTATTAATCAAGGTAAGTATGAGCTTGTGTATGGTTTCAAAATTGATTACACAAAAGGATGGTTAGTGGATAATGTGTATAGATAGTCTAGAATTGAATAAGGTTCACATCTAGAAATAGATTTCCATTACGAAGCATGGAAAATTTGTGACCCAATTTTTTTATAGATAAGAGTATCATTAGAGTAGAATTAAAGAAGTTGATGAATGAAAAACAACATTCAAAACAAAAAGAATATATGAGTAGTTAGTTATATAATTCATGACAACTAGTGTGTCAAGCAAAATCATGCAGTTGATGATATTTTGACATTAAATAAGAGAAAAAACAAGTATCTATAACATTTAGCATTGATGTTTGAGACTTGATTAAAGAAGAGTTACAAATTAATTTGAAGAATTATAGTAATTTAAAAAGGAATGGGTGCAAGAATCATGCAGTGGATGATATTTTGACATTAAATAAGAGAAAAAACAAGTATCTATAACATTTAACATTGATGTTTGAGACTTTATTAAAGAAGAGTTACAAATTAATTTGAAGAATTATAGTAATTTAAGGAATGGGTGCACTTTGAGTTTATTGTATAGCAACACGATTTATGCATGGACATGTAGAAGTTAAGGTAATTTTGGAATGACCTAAACCAAGTAATGTTGTTTAAGCTAGGAGTTTACATGGTTTTAAAATTTATAAAAGAAGTTCATCAAAAGGACACACTAGTGTCTATGCATTGAAAATTGAGTGTATGGAGGTGTGTCAATTCATGAAACAAGCAAGTTGAGGAAATGAAAGGAAATATAATTGAAGCTTTAATGTTAATCTTTATGGGATTTAATAAAATCTTTGATAATGATGCAAGTGGAGTAGGTAATGACAAGATACTAAAACAGGAAAGAAAATCAATATTTTTATAAGAAATTAAATAAATTATGAAAGAAATATACTCACATAAAATTCAAAATTGTATACTTTATAAGTATATTGAAGCATTAAAAACATTACTTTTACCAAAAGAGTTTCTCTTTAAGAATAATTAAACCCTAAGAGAAGTTAAATCATTAGCATTTGAGATAAAGTGATATGAGAGATATATGCAAGGTGATACTTATTTATAAGTGTTATTATTCACTAAGAGAAAACAAGTTTATGATAATAATGATGGAAAATGAAATAGTTAAATTTAAATAGATTAACAAATATTTTACACTTAATATAAAAAAAAATCATATAACAACCATTTTTACATATATTTATAAATATAATAATAAAACAAATATTTTTAATTAAATAATTATTTTAAATATTTTTTATTCTTAAAACTAAAACAAAACTAGGTGAGAAAAGTTTTAACCCCCAAATATATTTACAGAATAACTTGTTAGTGAAAAAGTTAATTGTCGCTCTCCCACCAAAAAGATTTCCTCCTAAGAAATTTTAAAGCCCTAATCCCTAGGTTTATCATTCACTGTATAGAGGCATTCATATTGGTGTTTTGGGAACAGAGGTTGAAACTTTATTTTTTCAGGAAATATTACATTTCACTTGTGAAATAAAACGGAAACGCTTTTTCTGTGGCGATGGATTTTATCGATGGGCTGAGAGGTTAATACCTTAATTTGTTCTTTTCATGGATTCTATGCTCTCCATAGAAAGAGAAAACACAAATGACCCACTGACAATATAGATTACAATCAGGTCAATGTTCATGATTTGGATGCCAGTAATAATATACAAAATTGTGCTCATGGTTTGGATGCCAATAATAATATACAAAATTGTGGATGCCAATAACAATATACAAAATTGTTATACAAGCACGCACAAATATGAAGCCTGAAAATCTATCAGATGTAAAGTATCCAATTACTAGCCTATCGGATCCACTATCCCTAAATGAGAATTTGATAAAATGATGAGAATTAATGGAGGCAATAAGTGAACAGCAATGCAACGAACATGAGACTGTAAGCAATTCCTTGATCGATTGCCATTCCTGCATAACAACAATAGATTAACATTGATAAAATCAGAACAAGGCTGTATGTGATTTGTCCGAAAGAGAAGAATATTTTTTGATTTCAAATTTTTGTGATGTATAATGATGTATGGATTTTTATTTTTTTTCCTGATTCATCATCACATCTAATCAGTATGAGGCCTTCTTTCTGATTAATCACATCTAATAATTTTATGTTCAAGATTTCGAACTTACCAATGAGATTATTTTCAGAACCAAGGTACTTGTAGGCACAGAACTATCTTAAAAATAAACCTCATTGATAGTTTCAACGTTAACCATAAAATTAATGTGATTAATGGGAAAGAGAATAATCAATAATTAATCGGAACAAGTGATAACAGACAAAGTGGCACAGGCACATAGAAGGTGCTTGATGTACACCCATGGAGGCTATTAGTGTTTTCCACTTTTCTTACCCGTGCTTATGGGCGCCGAGCTATACTGAGCCTTCCCTCCAACTATGGCAGCCATGAACAACAAAAAGGGAATAACTGCACTTAAAAGCGCTACAGCTGTACCCTCCATATAATCCTCCAAATTTGAGGCTACAGTGAATGCAATGAATTACTTGACCAGGTGCTGTTATGGCGGGGGAGTTGAAAGCAACAATGCAATTAAAGGAATCCCCAATCAGCACAAAGGGAAAGAGCAAGAGCAGTGCTTGAATCACAAATAGCAGGGCTGGCTGGTTAAATAAAGGAGGAGAGGAGCATGAGGCAATGGGAAGAAGACAGAAAATAGACGCGGAAAAAAAATGGAGTGTAGCAACTCGCGAATTTTCTTGCGCGTTGAGCTTGGCTTGACCCACAGCAAAATAATAAGCGTCGAAGCCTTCCCACGTCATGGTTAGGCGAGACTACTTTTTTCTTAACATTAGTTGTGTTAAAGTCACGTCATTTCCACTTTTTCAGAGAGTTGTTGAGTTGTTTCTGGATCAAAAGGTTCATTGGTGGTTGCGTGTCGAAAACGAAGGAAACCAGCGTAAAGACATTTCCTTCTTTTTAATTTCTAAATTTAATAGCAATTTCGAAGGAATTCTGAATAAAACATTTCGGTGTTTGGCTAAATTTTAAAATAATAATAAATTATTAATTATTAAATTTATTAGGCCGAAGGTGAGGACGTTTCCCCTAGGCTTTTCTTGTGGAAAGGATATTCAAATATATCATGTCTTTTGGCAATTGATTTTTCTCTTTATCTGTTTGTTTGGATGATTCAGTGTCATGGTTTAGGTTAAGAGTTATTTGGTTTATTGTTTTTATTATATTTATTGAATATTATTTTATTCTTATTTAACGAATAAATATATAGAGGTTGATTTATGTATAATGTTTTTTTTGTGGTAGTCACGCATAGGACGTTTTATTTGGTATTGGTTAAATCTATTAATTGAGAGTGACACTATGGGGTCCCTTTGTATGGGGAGGGTCGATTTGAAGCATTACCATTATAACTTTTAGGTGTGGCACATGATCTAGTCGATACGTCAGATTAAAAATGAGTATTTCATTACTCACATAACTTTACATAACATTGACTTACCAAATGAATTATCTTGGGGTTCATAGATTAAATAAACTATAATCATGCCTATAGGCATGTTTATTTTGGAATAGGGCTTGTATAATTTTAATTTAATTATCAATAATTATTAGGTGGATGGTAGGGTTTTAACTTTCATAGAATATTTTAGAATATTTTTAGTAATATATACACATCAAAGGCTTAGATTTATTTTTAAAGTAGTTATGTCTTTTTTTTCTCTTTTAATTAAATTCATTAATTAAGAAAATGTCATATGAACAGATGTTAGATATTATGTTATTACTTATGTTATATATTTTGGGGCCAACATGCCCAGACATATATGTTGGTTTTAGTTAAGTGGCTAAAGGGGCAAGGTTGTAAATATGATGTAATTTTGGTACATATTTTTATAATGATATAAAATAGACTGGCTATAGAGCCCACTCCGTGATAAGAGTATGGGGGGTTGTGCAACTTCAAAGTGACAGGCAATAAGGTGTTGATGACAAGTGTTGGTGATGAGGACACCTGGGGCCCATGTGGCTTCGGTGGGTGCCACATGGCAGATAGAGAGGCAATGCAGTGAATATAGAGTATATATTTTCTTGGTCAAGTGGTGGATTATTATCAATCATTATCATTATTATTATTATTCTGATGAGGATTATGGATGGATGTCGATTTTGAGCAACCAACTGGTGAGCCCTGAGCTTGGGTTCTAGATCAGTCGGGATCTATTTTCAGTTTATGGCATGAATGGTGCATGGAATCCTTGGAACAACATGACCTCTTCAAAGCCCAAAGCTAAGACGTTCTTAGTTGGTCGTAAGTCACCACTTGGATACAAACTCGTGTAAGTAGCGCTTGTGGTTGGAGCCATGATTGTTGGTTTGGTACATTAGCCATGAACACAAATTTCATTAAATTTGGAAGTTTTCAATGGATCTAGAATTTAGAATTTTAACTCGATTAAGTTTTTTCAAAATGAGGAATTAGAAAGTCACTTAGTTCACTAATTTTAATGTAGATATTCACCATTTTTTGTGTAAAAATTATCATGATAAACTTTATAAAAAAAATTATATAAACTTGCTAAAGCAAATCTTTCACATCTTAATCTTAGATTCCTTACATTATCTATTTTAATAGTTTTTATGGTTTATATTAAAAGATAAGTTTTTAAAGGTTATTTTATAAAAATAATGATGTGTATTTTACTATAATTAATCCATTTAATTATAATCAGATATAGTAAATATCATGTATGTGTTAAGCTACAATTATTACTAAGAAAGTGTTGGCACAATTTAAAAGTCTATCGCCTTTGCAACACTAACAATATGGTTGAAGATTAAAAAACTCTCATAGATCATCCAGTTTATACTCATATTGGAATTAAATTTCAAACTATTTGTGAAGCTACCAACCTTCTTGATTGTTTAACTAAACAAAATTATGATGATCTTGAAACAATTCTTTTAATACTTTTTTAGCATATTAACAATAAAATTCGAAATAACTTTTAGTAATATCTTTTTACCTTCTTATATACCATTTTTGGTCTTAGTGGATGATAATCATCATTATCACCATCATAATTACATACTATTGTAGGAAGTTTGCACCATTTTAGAGTTGAGGAGAAAAAAAAAATAGTATCAAATTAAATGTTGAATGTGAGTAGTAGCATAATTTATTTTTATTTATTATTTGTACTTTTATGTTAATAAAAAAGTTGATTGAGGCTTGCTTAATGAATAATAGATTAATATACAAGATACATATTAAGTATAAAGTTATTTAATGACAAATGATCTTAGTGATGTGTCCAATATATACCATTATTTATAACTTTAGCTAGATTAAGTTTTTTCAAAATGAAGAATTAGAAAGTCACTTATTTCACTAATTTAATGTAGATATTCACCATTTTTTTGTGTAAAATTATCATGATAAAATTTATAAAACAAATTTATATAAACTTGCAAAAGCAAATCTTTCACATCTTAATTTGGATTCCTTACATTAACTATTTTAATATTTTTTATGGTTTATATTAAAAGATAAGTTTGTTAAGGTTATTTTATGAAAATAATGGTGTATGTTACTATTATTAACCCATTTAATTGTAATCCGATATAGTACATATCATGTATGCGTTAAGTTATGATTATTACTAAAGGAGTGTTAGCACAATTTAAAAGTCTATCACCTTTGCAACACTAGTAATATGGTTGAAGATTGAAAACTCTCATAGATCATCCAATTTATACTCATATTGGAATTAAATTTCAAAATATTTGTGACGGTACCAAATTTCTTGATTGTTTAACTAAACAAAATTACGATGATCTTGAAACACTTCTTTTAATGCATTTTGAGCATATTAACAATAAAATTCAAAATAACTTTTGGTAATATCTTTTTACCTTCTTATATACCTTATTTGGTCTTAGTGGATGATAATCATCATTATCACCATCATAATTACATACTATTGTAGGAAGTTTGCACTATTTTAGAGTTGAGGAGAAAAAAAAATTAGGATCAAATTAAATGTTGAATGTGAGTAGCAGATTGAGGCTTGCTTAAATAATAATAGATTAATATATATCATAAAGTTATTTAATGACAAATGATCTTAGTAATGTGTCCAATATATACCATTATTTAGAACATTAACTAGATTAAATTTTTTCCAAATGAAGAATTAGAAAGTCACTTAGTTCACTAATTTTAATGTAGATATTCACCATTTTTTGTGTAAAAATTATCATGATAAAATTTATAAAACAAATTTATATAAACTTGCAAAAGCAAATCTTTCACATCTTAATGTGGATTCCTTACATTATCTATTTTTAATATTTTTATGGTTTATGTTAAAAAATAAGTTTGTTAAGGTTATTTTATGAAAATAATGATGTGTATGTTGCTATTATTAACCCATTTAATTATAATCTAATATATAGTAAAATATCATGTATGTGTTAAGTTATGATTATTACTAAAAGAGTGTTAGCACAATAAAAAGGCTATCACCTTTGCAACACTAGTAATATGGTTGAAGATTTAAAAATTGTCATAGATCATCCAGTTTATACTCATATTGGAATTAAATTTCAAAATATTTGTGACGCTACCAACCTTCGAGATTGTTTAACTAAACAAAATTATGATGATCTTGAAACACTTCTTTTAATGTTTTTTTAGCATAACAATAAAATTCAAAATAACATTTAGTAATATCTTTTTACCTTCTTATATACCATATTTGGTCTTAGTGGATGATAATCATCATTATCACCATCAACATTACATACTATTGTAGGAAGTTTGCACCATTTTAGAGTTGAGGAGAAAATATTTTTTTAAGATCAAATTAAATGTTGAATGCGAGTAGTAGCATAATTTATTTTTATTTATTATTTGTACTTTTATGTTAAAAACTTGAGGCTTACTTAATGAATAATAGATTAATATGCAAGCTATATATTAAGTATAAAGTTATTTAATGACAAATGATCATAGTAATGTGTCCAATATATACCATCATAGATCCATTTTAAGTGCAGATGTAGGGATCAAATTTCTTCACGTGCAAATATTTTGAATGAAAGATACAATGTGTTATTTTTCATTGTTGAAACTGTATTTTTGAATGCTAAATAGAGTATATATACGACCAAATAAAAATTTTAACCATAAAAAACTTTTTTCTTATATATAGATATATATGAAGTTGATATTGACATAAATTAGTTAACATAAATCTTCAAATAGTTTCTCTGTATCTCTAGCTGAAATTTTTTGAAAAGTATAAAATTTAAACATCTAATTCACACATTTTATATACTTCTAATTACTTTACAAAATATTCATTTTTTTTATTTTTCTATTTAGAACATAATTTTTATTTTCCCCCCATATTGGGTTGTAAAATGAGCCTCTCGTCTCAATTACTAATCATTTTAATGATCAAAATCAATCATGAATTAGAATAGTAACAAAGTAGTACAATTTGATTATTTTCAAATACAACAATAAAGAGAGAAAATTGACTAAGTTATTTATTACAAATGTTTAGTTTTTATTCCTGTAGTGTTTAAGGATATTATATTGAAAAGAACATATTAACATTCATCTAAAACTTAGATTCCTTACATTATTTCTATTATCATTAACATTTATATTTATGTATTAAATTTGACTCGTGAATAATATTCAACTAAAACTTAGATTCCTTACATTATTTCTATTATCATTATCATTTATATTTATGTATTAAATTTGACTCGTGAATAATAGATTTTGCAAAAAAAAACTTACCTATAAAGTTATTTAAGAATATACTAATATTATTTTTCTTACTATTATTGACCATTTTAAATTGACACTAACTATTTTTCCTACGTTGAGTACAAATTAATTATACTAGTATAATGTTGGCACCACTTCAAAATCTATAAGAGGAAATATTTTATAATTCTAGTTGTGTTGTTCAATGATCAATTTTTTTTTTTATAAATTAGAGTGCAACAAAATAGTGAATTTGATTTATATCAATTATAATAAAGAAAATTAAGGAAAACTCACCTCAAGCATTATATCTAGTGTCTAGCATTTATTCATTAAGTGTTTAAATGGTTTATATTAAATAGAATACTAATTAGTACTCCATTGTTTTTTTAATAGACCAAGTTTAGAAGATGTTTTTAAGTGCATTATTGAATTTGATTATGCATATTTGATATGGTGAGAAGTCATGTTGGTCAAATAAATCCTTGAAAACTTAAATATTTTATGGCATTGTCATGTAATTTGTATAACACATGATTACATTGACATATTAAATAATATAAAACTCCTCCAAAAAGAATATGAAGAAAATATTTGATATACAACAAATATGGAAAAGTGTGTATGAATGTATATTAATAGATCCTTCAAAAAAAATTACATTCATGAATCATATAAACCTACTCTTAAGATATTCGCTCAAGTAGATCAAGAATAGCTTCTACACCATATTTATTTATCTTGGTCTTCTTGCAATGTTCTTTCTTTGGCATCCATGCCCACACTATGGTATAATTGGAATAGAGCCAAGTTCTGTGTCATCAGGATTTGGTACCCAATATTGCTCTAAAAATTTTCCATTGTATTTCCCTGACATAGGCTTCCACCAGTCAACCTTTACATGAAGATTCTCACTTTCATTATCCCTAAAGATATTTGAGATGGATTTTGCCATCCAAATCACCTCTCCTGCATCCTCGTTTCCTAATCTAACTAGCAACATCTTTCCTTTCTCAACATCAATCATCGGATTGAAAGTTGGTTTTGGCTTGTTGCATTTGGGTCCAACATGTATTGGTTCATCTATCACATTATCAAAATCTCCATCCATAATACTTGACATTACTTGGAGTGGATTACGATCAACATCAACAATGTGCCTTGTCCTGGGCCAGAAATCCTCAGAAGATGAATCACTTCCATCTATTATTCTATGATCATTATAGATTCCATCTAATATATCAAGAACTTTTTCCCAATACACTACTTTATTTTTCCATTCCTATGTAACAACTGGTGAATCCTCATTCCCAATAGTGTCTTTCCACATTTTTATGTATGATGTTATCCCTTCCTTTAGTTCTTTTAAATAGAAATTATTCTGTTTGGAAGCTAAGAAAGATGGCTTCCCTATGGGAATTATAGGTCAGCCTTCATCATCTATATTCCATAACTCAACTGGTTTTGACCACTCAATATCTCTAATTGATTCTTTGTACCTTAGTACTGGAACATCATTGAGTACAAGAAATTGGAAGTATTTGACATTAAGATGTCCAACTAGTGCATTTTTTCCCTCCTTGATGTATCCATTAAGGAAACTTTTGAATTCATAGACCTTGTCAATAAGTGTAGGTGGAAACACTCGATTTTCTTCAATTGTGCGATATGTAACCATCATTTTAGGTAAAGAATAAATATCTTTACTTTTTAGGTTGGAAGACATTCTTCCGTAGGTTCCATCTATGTCTTCATGGGTGTGCCCCATAGGCAAGAACCCAACCTCAATAGTGATGAAGACACCAGGTGCAGTTAAAAGTGATAGAAACATGAAAAGATAGCGATTCTTATTATCACTTGCTGCATTGTCCAACTGTAACAACAAATGTGGAGGAAGAGATTTAAAATCAACATTTTGACTTTTTGAACTTCCATGAGATATAAAATCATCCTTGTACCCTTGACATTTTGAGTAAATAGAGGTGTCAAGTAATGCATTTGTAAGTGGGTTTCTTGAAATTCCACTTTCATAAAGTAGATCACCATACATATCCATTTGTGGGTCTTCAAGGTCCCTTAAGCACTTTGCAAGAGATGTAATAGTAAATTGTGATCCCATATGGACAAATGGTAAGGAGAAATGACCAAAACCTCCTGCCTTATGCCCATGTGTAAGCATACCTGTCAATGACAAACCTAAATTTGTTCCTACAATAAATTTTGATTTGACACGTAGCCTTGGGATTGAAGTCTTTGTTTTGTCCATTTTATCATGGATAATGCTCAAATACTCCTTTGGAAACCGCTCTGACATAATTCTATGGGCATAGTAGCAATATCTTCCACACATAACAATCTTGTTATGTTTCTTCAACCTACCTCGTGCCTTTTCTTCCAACTCTTTTGTAGTTGCTGACTTCATTTGTGCTTTCAACACAATACATTCACTGCATTTACTGAAGTTGGTGTTCTTTGAAAATGCCACATCTCGAAACTTAGTATTCCAAATCTTGCTCATTGTTGACTGTGATATTGATGGGTAATTAAGCTTTTGAAGAGCCTCATTGATCTCTTTTAACAAAGAATTTTGTGTGTAAGTCGAAGGAAGCAATCTTAAAGGAGTAGATGTTCCATCTTCTTCAACTTGACGTGTTTGGTTTGGTGAAAAATCTAAATTATCCATTACAATTTTGTGCAATATTTCTATGGCTGCCACTGTGTGAGCTCTTGCTTTGCATGTGTTGGTGTTACCATGAATAGCTTTGATCTGTCCATGTTGGAAATAATGCTGGTAGTTATAGAATGTTCTTTTAGGAATTTTATGTATCTTATACCATGCTTTCTTACAAATAATATTCCCATTAAATCTCATGTCCTTTACATTTCTAGCAATAGGTGGTAAGCCATGGCCATGGCCATGGCCCTTTGACATGACTGTGTTTGACATGAGTGAATTCAAGACAAATTCTCTAGTACCATTTTTATTTATTTGTCTCATATCCCTTCTAGCACCTGCAATGGCCTTCCTATCCACATGTTGAAGACAATCTTTTCTACAACATACATCTGCTGCCAAAACTCGAATTTATTTCTCTTCATCTATTTTTGTTTGACATTTTGCAAATTTTTTTGTAGCCATAACTCGTTTAATCCTTTTATATGGCCTTGTTACATGCATATCAATTGAGTTTCTATCTTTTTCATTACAAAAGTACCCATCCCAATTGTTTAAGGGATTTGTGTCCTCTATAACATCCCATATCACCATTTCCTTGGGTGGCTCCTTGAACTTTTCCTTGACCCTTAATATCACACCTTTGTTGTCCACCAACTTATTTATTGGCCATCTAACCAAACAGTGTATAGACTTATCCCCAATTCTGCATATCTCACAATTTCCATCTATCTCTTCTAGAAAAACACCAAAATCCATTTCACCTAGTGTTTCACCCTCAACAATGTCATCCTCGCGGACATTAACTAGCATTCCTTTGGCAATGCACATGCTTGTTCCCATGCATTCATGTGTAAGAGAAACCTTTGTACATATGAATCTAACCCCATCTTAGGGAATATATGTGGCATGATCATGACAGTGAGGCTCCAAATCTGATTCTGGCCAAATTTCATAAGATTCTAATGCACCCCCAAGTGTATGCTCAAATCCTGTTGGATGTGGTAGAGGAGCATTATGTTTTAACACCTTCTCGATTTTAACCACTATGCATCCTTTCTTTACCATCTTTCCATGCACTTTATGCCCAAGCTCTGTATTGAATATGGAGCCCTCGCCCACCTTCACTCCATGTTGCAGAAGATCTACCTTGGCTCCAATAGAAAATGTGGAAGAAACATTTGCACCTATAAACAAATGTAAATAAGGTTAGTATTTACTCAAAAAAACATTTATTATGCTATCAATAATATATAACACATGCTTCAATATTTTTATTTACCTATGTTGCGTCTCAAATCCATGATCTTCCATGGATGTATGTCCCCTTCATTAACATCCTCATCAATCAAATGTGGTTGAGTTACATCAATTATCAAAATTGTAACATAACTAGCATTAACCCTTTCTCCAACATAATAAGTTCTAGACTTTGCAAATTCGACCCTTCCTAGCCCAATGACTTGATCATTAATAAGGAGATCAACATAGTCCCCTTTTGCAAAAATTATATTTTCCATTGTAGCTTGTATCAATTCTGTAACAACAATTAAATCGTAACTTGTAATTAAAAGGTTGAACCGTGTAAAGTGTGACTTTATATTTTCACAAAAACACACAACTTACGAAAAAGTAATACAGATGCAAAAATTAAAATAGTATGGTAGTAATATTGTATGTAATGAAACATTGTTTCCTCAAATGAAAGCTAACAATCAATATCATTCCTTCTACTACAAACATAAGCATATTGCTAGAAGCAACATTACATGGTCAAATAAATCTAGCACGTGCTAGATTTCCTTCTAGGACAAACAAGCACATTGTCAATAAGAATATTCTAAGGCGAAGGAAATCCACCACATGCTAAATTTCCTTCTAACGTAAATAGAAGCATATTACTCACAAAAACATTTCAAAGTAAAAGAAATCTTACACATTCTAAAGTTTATTCTAGCACAAACACAATGACATTGCCAAAAACAACATTGCAATGTGAAAGATATCTAGCATATGCTTGATTTACTTCTAGCACAAACAAAAGCACATTGCCAACAATAACATTGTAGGGAAAACCAAATCCAACAACTTCTATCAAAAACACAATCACATTTCCAATAACAACGTCGCAAGGTAAAATAAATTTAATGCATGCTAGCTTTACATGTAGCATAAATACAAGCATACTACCAAAAACAACATTTCATGCCAGAAGAAATCTAGTGCATGCTATATTTCCTTCTAACACAAACAAAAGCACATTACCAAGGTGAAGGAAATCTAACACGTGTTAGATTTCCTTCTATAATAAACAACCAAATTGAAAACAACAATATTGCATAGCAAAAGAAATCTAGCACAACTTCTAGCCCAAACACAAGCACAACATTTCCAATAACATTGCCAAGGTGAAGGAAATCTAACACTTGCTAGATTTCCTTTTATCATAAACAACCAAATTGACAACAACAATATTGCAAAGAAAAAGAAATCTAGCATAGTTTCTAGCCCAAACACAAGCACGTTTCCAATAAAAATATTGCAAGGTGAAAGAAATTTAATGCATGTTAGCTTTACATGTGGCACAAATACAAGAAAACTACCAACAACAACATTGCATGCCAAAAGAAATCTATTGCGTGTTATGTTTCTTTTTAACACAAATCAAAAAAGTGTAATGGTGATTCTTTGTTGTGAAGACCCATATTAAAAGTGGTGTAATGCTAATAAGACCAATGCAGCTACTGCCAGGATACCAATGTAAAGTTTCATTGTTCAAAAATTTAGGGCCTCCTTGGTAAAACCATGCATGTCATATTCAGTGACTATGGCATACTTTGAGGTAGATTCAGTAATAAATTTTGTGCATCAATAGAGTTTTGGCATTTTCTGGCTAAGTTAAGGCACCAACACCACAATTGTTATGAATCACCTAGTCAAGTCTCAAGAGAGAGCCTCTTTTGTCTCATCACTATATCAATCCATGAAATGGTGGAGAGCCTAACAACCTTCTCTTTTAATCACTCAAGCTAGACCAAATTGACAAGTTGTATTCCTACCTAACCAAACATTTTCCATGTTTTTGCTTCCTCATAAAAAGATAGCAGTCTAGGGGTTATCTTGATGCAAAATGTACCTCTCGACAGACTATGTTAACACCTTGTTTTAGGAGATTAACCCACTAGCCTTTGTTCTATAGTACAAATAAAATCAGTCACACTTTCATATTTTATTTGGATTTTATTTTAACCCATATGTAGTAGCATTGTGCTGACCAATACATTGGCTTTAAAAAGTAATGCAGTTCTAATAGTCAATATTGACATGGTTGGTCAATCTTTTTCTATGGAATAGATTTATGATGACAGGAAAATTATAGAAGTATCGATAGTCATAGAAAATGAATTTGCAGAGAGGCTGGGAAGACCAAATCAAGTTCCCACATCCATTGGCCTATTGAAAACATCCCAACATGAGGACTCAGATACATATCTTGGAAAGGAATCTTCAAATGGAACCCGTTCCAAAAAAAATAGACAAACATAAAAGAAATCGATCAAGACCCAGGAACAGATACAAAAACTCATTATGGATATTGATATATATTGGGATAATGTGGTAAAGATGAAGCATAAGGTATTGGTGGGCCACTGGGAACACATTAGGATGTCTAGTGGACAAATGAAAGAATGGGTGCAGAATGTTGGTTCTGTATTGTTGGAAATAGACCGAAGGTAAGCATGCTCCTCAATAGTTGGTTTGGATTCCACTTCATGGCAGTGGAAGATGCAGATAGGATTGGCTCAATCTCATGCATGAAAGGTAGGGGATTTTTATGCTTGTAGAATTAGACGGTCAATTTAATCCTATTAAAGAAGATCCCCAGCGAAAATACATATGGGTTAAACTCCCTGGCCTTCCTTTGGAACTATGGACCAAGAAGGAAATCATGGAAATTGCCAACAAGATAGGAAAATTCTATTATGTCGATGAAGGGTGTGCTGGCCTTCTGGAAAAATGAGTAGCATGGTTTTTCATTGAACCAGATTCCATAGAAGGTCTCCTGGCTACCCTTGATATCTATTAGAGTACACAATCTATCATAAAACGAGTGGATTATTGGGGAACCCCTTTTAGATGTTTGGGATGCCATAATACCATACATCTAATAGCGAAATTCCTACATAGACTTGGTTGGGATGACATCAAAATGTATGGTAAGGCTATAGGCATAAATCAAAATCATACTTTTCCCAAGAAAGAACATGCCCCTTGGGAGTTGCCAAATGAAGTGTAGGTGCCTGCGCTAGAATAAGTTCCTATAAACAATAGTAGTAGAAAGGATAACAGTATGTCGACTCCAGGAATTAATACTCAAGAAATAGATTCCCAAGAGAGGCCATATGGACGGGGAAACTCGGCGAATAATGAAGATAAAAATTTCTCTCCGGAGGTTGGCCAAATTCGATATATTACAAAAGGAAATGAACCCAGTTGACATATAGAATTGAGGCCTTATGAAACATATCCTTCTCAACATGATAATATACAAGCAAATACTTCCCCTGTCTTAATTGATGTTGATGTGGAAAATCTAAGAATGGATGAATCACTAGGCCTCGAATCGTTGTCAGTTAAGAAGACCTTTTTCAGGAGACAAAGTCTTTTAATAATATGGATTTCCCTAGAAATGGATCAACTAAGAAGAAAAAGGATACTAAATACAAAAATATATCCTCATGTAATGGAGTTGGGTCAGAGCTCAACACTTACTTTTCTGAAACCAATGAAGCAACTCTCTATCCAAACATTGATCTAGGAACTTCTTATTACTAATACGAAGAAACAAAGACCTCAGATTCATGGGTCCTTATAGAAGACTATCCCGTAGCAACCCAATCTAATTGAGGATCATGTCATTAAATATCATAAGTTTTGGATCACTACAGTCTTGTCAAACACTGCATAATATAATTCAAACCAGAAAGCCTGCTTTGGTGTTGTTACAGAAAACAATGGTAGATAGGGACAAAGCTTGGAATATCCTCTTGATTTTATGCCCAAATTGGGCGGTATACACAACCAATCCACTAGGGAATTCTGGAGGTCTTTCCGCTATATGGAATCCCAAAATTTTCTCCCTTTTGGCTTACAAATCCTTCGTTGGCATCATTTTATCGGGATATTGTTGGGGTTATTTGACAAGATTTCGTATCCTTAATCTATATGCTCCATATGAAAATAGAAAATAATTCTGGAAGGTGGTAAAAATTCTATTTTAATTGTTTTTAATGCTGCAACAAATGAAGTTTTGTCACATCCACTTTGCTTATAGCCATCATCATTCATACCATGTCCAAGCAAGTTGAAACAACTTATTCATTCTATATCAGCAATATACAGATAGGAAGTGTTTTAGACTACACTCTTGTTTTCATGAGTGTAGCCTTGGACATGGTGCGTGATAAATGGGATTCAACTCTAAAGAAAGGTTTCATTGACATTACTTCCTCAAGAGATTTCTATTGGATTTATAGCAGCCTTCAATTTGTATTTTGTGGAGAGATGATTGAAGATTTAATAGGAAATCAACAACGATTTGGTGATTTAGTAGCTTGGGGAGGTTGTACAATAATATACTTGCTTTGTCAACAACTTCACTTTGACCTATTTGACTTTGTGTATAAAAATATTAATGTTGTAGAAGTGGAGAATCTAGTAATAACATATTTGACATCAAGAGAAACATCAAAACCAACGAATTATGGATAGGATTTGGAAAATGCAAAGAAGTCGAGAACATTGAACGGTCGCGTCTTCTCAATGCTAAAAGCACATTCTTCCCCTAAAGATAGAATTGATGTGCAATCAAGAAATTGATGTCACACATATATTCTTGGATGTCTGTTATGGAATATAATAATAAGGCATTAGTTGGTATAAGGTTAAACATAGCACATCAAGCCCAATCATGTCACTTTCTTGGTGCTTTTTCTGCCTGTAGCCATTCAGGTTTACTTGATGAGAACTGGCATTATTTTCAATGCATAAGTCAATATTATGGAATTTTCCCCAGAGCAATGCAATATGCCCTTGGTTAAACTTTACAGTCTAAGTGGGTGCATGAATGATGCATATGGTGTTATTGAAAATCTATCTTTCACAAGTATTTACAGTTCCTTGCTTTACACTTGTAGGATGCATGGAAATATTGAGAAATCAGACATGGAGATGATGTAGGTAGAGTCCAAAATTTTGGTTTGGCCAGCTATCATTATATTGTTTTATATATTATTAATTCTAAGCCTGATGAAAATTGTAATGTTGCAACATATAACTAACCCTAGTATATCTTTCAGGTATGCAAGATGATATAAAGATAACTGTGACAATAGCTGGAATATTTAAGAACAATTGGCTGGCATTAGAAAGGAGAATATCGAATTCTAATGTTGGCATGAAAGATGATGCAAACAGAAAGCTAATCCTAAAGGTTACAATTGAAATAATATTGAGGAAATCACTCAAATTTTAGGACTTGGTAAATGGTGGCACTCTGTTTAGAAAATATTTTTGGGAACAAAGGCCAAATTCTATTACACTAAATGTAAAATGTCGTGGGAGGTTTTAAATAACATATTGAAGAATAAAATTGAAATCTAGTGGTCGGATATTATGAGATTGAAAGCAAATTTTCCCAAAAAAAGGCCCTACTTCCCTCCATATTTAGATATAAAAAACTCCTTTGTTTTTTGAGACAGACAAATCCATAACTAAGTCTTTCTCTACAACAAATCCATAACCGCGTTGAAGGGAGAAGTCTCTACAACTATCTTATGAGGAGGACCTATAAGCTATCAAAAGAGGTTCTAAATTTGAGTTTTCTTCCAAGTCTGGGTACTTGTCTATGATTTATGGCACATATGCAAGCCTTGAAAGTGTGAGAATGCGCAAGAATAAACTCCTGGGATAAATACCCATTTGATTATAAGGACTTCTCTTACATTGATGTGAAAGTGTCAGCAAGGAAATTTGCAGATATCTTAACACAGAAACAAGCAATCACATTCCATTAAAATGCACTTAACTTTACATATGCCCAAAAGCAGAGGAAATAACTAAGCTGGAATCCGATCCAAGAAAATGCCCCATATTATCATCCTATGCTTAGTAATGCTTACAAGGAAATGGGTTGGGTATGTGTTTAAAGTCTGTACAATCAAAAAGAAAGAATCTAAAGGTATCCCCAACAATCTGAACAGGCAACAGGATAGCAGTTTACCAAGTCAATCTAATAATGTAGCACATATGGATTCATCTCGATATTGCTGCCTTGAGTTTACTGGCTATTTCACTTGTCAAAGCGAAGGATATTCCCTTCGATTATGTGTATATAATGGGCCAGTATCTTGAGCACTGAGGAATCAGATGAACGCAGCTGATTTTATCTCTCTAGAGGTAGCACTGGTGTATTCTAGCTGTGTAAGTGTCATTGAATGAGGTTGCAACTTTTTACATATTACAAAAATACGTGAATAAATGGCAAGATCATAAACAACCACACAAACGGAAATTGTTTTCCATTGAGAAGAATCTATATACCCCTCTCAATGTCCTGCAAGGCAAGGACATGGATTGAAAAAAATATATATACTCTTCTCAAAATATTCCTAGTTCTCCAAGTTGCAACCGAGCCTCAAGAACTTAACAGTTGTGAAGCATTGAAACCCATATTCTTGTATTCTGGTTTTCGTCATATGATTAAGAAAATAAAAAACTATACAAACATATGTATCATATTGATAAAATCAGTATACCCCTATCAAGGTTTTGCAATACAAGATCGGCTAGATTCACCCAGTTTTGGGTTGCAGTGTAGATATCCGTATACTGCTCAGCCACAACCAGTATTTTTTCCTTCATCGCTATCTTAGCAAGTGCAGAAGTGCCAAGAACAAAATTTTTATGATTTTTTGGAAGGTCAATAGTCACGGGTGTTTTAATATAATTTTAACCTTGAGATGACAGGTTATGACGAAATCTGCAACGACTGGGAATCTGGTAGGGTATACGACGGGATGTAATGATTCTCGCTGGAGTGGGAGGAAGTTGCTATGGTCCCTGTCTCTTCTACTTTCCTCGTTCTGCTATGATATCGCTTGTTGTGCGTCTTTTCTACTTTCCTCGTTCTGCTATGGTCCCTGTCTCTTCTACTTCCGTCTCTGCAATTCAAATGTCTGTGTGTGCAATCGCAAATCTTCCCCATCCGCAGACGAAATGGCTAACCTTCACTCTACTCTCCACAAAAGAGATCTAATTTGTCAAGGTTTTTTACCCAAAGGATCCATCTCCCCCAATGATTCATAAGATATTCCCTAAGCATAATCATAACTTTACAAAAAACTGAGAGAGAAGGGTCCCCTCCTTAATCTCCACCAAAAGCGGCACTAGGCGTACATGTGCCCCCTCTTGATCAATCATCTCCTCAAACCTTCGATTTGATGTGCAAACAACAAAAGCAATTCAGGGGAAGTGGAGATGCCTTTGAATTCATCCGCCCATTTTCAGTTATGATGGGCATGCGAGCAATGTCAAAGATGATTGCAGGGCAGGAACTGATCAGGGAAAACTCTTTGATAACCAAAGAAAGTGGGATGGTACGCCTCGACAGAGAAATGCCCTCCAAATACTAATACTAATGAAAACTGTTGTTCCCTCCATACAATGGAAAAATGATTCAAAAGAAATTATTTTCAAGTTGAAGAGGTGACCCCAGGAACAACTTTTGTGCCCTCCATACAATCGAAAACCCCAGGAACAACTGTTGTGCCCTCCATACAATTGAAAAATGATTCAAAATAAATTATTTTCGAGTTGAGGAGGTGACCCCAGGAACAACTAAGGAGGTGCGTGAGGTGGATATAGAGGAGGCTACAGAGGAGGCAGGAATGGCACTGGAGAGGATCCAGAAGCTAAAACATACATGAAAATTTTTCCTGCAGTTTCTACACCCTATCTTCAAGGAGCTATTTTTTAAGAAAACAAAGAGAAAGCTAAAACACATACCTGTTTTAGGCAAAAACTATGGAAGATCGGCCTCACAGAAAAAATAGCAGTAAATGCAGAGCTGGTAAACTTGTCTTGGCTATTGCTCCTCAAAGCACACTGATCTGTCTGCTCAGAATTTTCCCAAATTGTTGAATACCAGATATTTAGAGCCCAACTTGCCAAATATCATATAATAATATAAGACAGCTGGTTCAGAAAATAAGCTTTCCTACTGGGTGTGAACCCTGATAGCGACACCTTAATCAATTGTTGGAAGAGTATGTTCACGCTGTGGGACTTCGAGCCAAGGAGATAAGAACAACTGATTCGAGCCGAGCCAAGCCCAGCCAAGGAGATAAGCGAAATTTTAAATTTTCCCACAAAATTTTAAATTTTCTCACAGAAATGTTTGAAAAGTCTACTTCATAATATTTTTTTAAAGGTTCATTTGCCAACAGTTCTATTAATTGAATTTTCCCACAAAATTGTTTGAAAAGTCTTCATCATAATAATTTTTTAAATGTTCATTTGCCAGCAGTTCTATTAATTTGTGCATTTATTTTATTAATACAAACCATATAATATTAACTAACCTTTGCATCCTATAAATTATATAAACACACATTTGCATTCTATAAACCATTCACCTTAGAGGCACCGGGAAGTGGTTTTGTACAATGTGCATAATTTATATTATTGCTAAACCTTAAAAACCATTCATAGGCCCTAGGATGATAATAGTGTTTCTTCTTAGATGATGTCCAAGGCCCCAACAAAAGTCATATTCGTTGGGCAAATCCTCACATTAACACCCATACAACATTTATATACCTATGGTTTATAATGCTGGCAAATAGTGCTCCTCATCACCTAATTGTGCAAAAAGCCCCACCTAACCTAGTCTAGGTTAGATGTCCTCGATATTAACATATTATCCTACATTATCCATTAGCTCATGGAGATAGAGAGTTCAAGGACTCTCACTTGATGTTTGGGGACTATAGTCCATTAAGAGGTCAAATGTCGGGCTAACTGTATTAAGGACACCTCAAGGTCAACCAACACTAATGCAATGTATTACTTGTTCGTACATCGACCTATCAAAATGTCACAATATTGGGTAGTAGACATTAGTAAGTAGGACACTAGTCGCCAACAAGAAACCTTGATAATGATAGAGTAACGATGTGATGAGTGGATGTGGACCTAGGGATACCGCATGTCAATTGTGTGGCAGTTGATTTGACATGCTAACGTCTCATTATGATGTGGCACCAATGTGGGTCTAGATGACATGGCATACCAATGTGGCAAGTGATGTGGCATGTTGACATGGCAATGGAAGGTTGACTTGGCACTGAGGTGTTGTATAGGTGGTAACATATAGTGACGACGTGGATGTTGGGATTTTGGATGTTAAGATATCAACTAATTAGTATCAATGACACTCTCTAGCCTCTTCCTGAGGGCCCGGTGGCTTGATAGCTCGACCATTGGCCTTTCAAGATATTGGGTATTGAGAAATTAGGGCTTCAATCTACAAGCTCGTCTGTATGTTAGGTGTCGAGTATCGAGATAGTAAGTATGTATAGAGCATTAAGGAAAATCATGTGTTTCGTGTGAATTTGGGCAAGCTTAGAAGTCAGGTTGCAAACTGCTACAAGTGTCCTTATTTTTCTACAAGAAACAGTGTAATGTGAAGGTGAATATGCTAAACATGATATTGGATGGCAATGATGCTAAGGAGAGGTTGGAAAATTGAAAAGTGCACCTATCCAAGATGTAAAATTCATTATTAAAGATTTGTAAAGGAGTAGCTGGTTAGATCTTTCATCTTACCTGAATCTATCATTAGCTTTCCACATTCCATTAATAACTCGTAATGCTTTTTCCTGCCTCTTTTATTTCCTAGAATTCTGAGAGCTAATCCCGATGTGTTTTTCATGGTTTTCACACCTTCGTTTGCCTGCCTTTCACTTTTTCCTTGTTTGTCCAGCTCTATAGCCTGAGTTTTCCATAGGAACAATTTTTGTACCCTATTAAATTCTTCTGGCGGTAAAGAGTCTAACCCACTCATGGTCCCTTGTTTCAAGAATCCTTCCTGATCTAGGTGTTCCCTATCAAGAATCTCCTGCAGTTCATGATCTTCTGTTTCCATCTCACTTTGGGTCATTTCTTGGTCCATCTCCGGTTCTGCATCGCTCATCATAGTCTCTTTCTGTTTGATACTATCATGTGTTTGAGCTGTGTCTTCCTCTTTCTCCTTTTCCCCTGGGCTTCCTTCCATTACCTGATCTATCTTTGTTATCTCTTCTTCTTCTTCCAAAACTTGGAACCTATTCAGATTAGTCTGTGGTCCTTCTATCTGCTGTTGCTTTAGCCCCCTCTTGCCCCCTTTTCCTTTATGAACCACTTTGTGAAAGCCTTCAGTATCTTTCTTTGTGTTCGCCTTACTTTTGTTCTCTATTTTGCTGAGAGGGTAGTTTCTAAATAGGTGCCCATGCTCATGGAATTTTCGGCATCTGAAAGGAATATGTTCATAGTCAACTGTTTGCACCCATTCTTCATCCAAAACTTCTAAAATGACCTCATCTGGAAGAGCTCCAAAGAGATCCATCTCCACACATATTCTTGCTTTGGGTTTACATGGCCCTTTTTGTGCTTTGTTATTCACTCCCTGTTCCTTGTCTTCTTGCTCATTTTCCTTTTTGATGTTATTCTCCTTTGTCTTATTTGAATCTTGTTCCTCTTCTATAATCCTTGTCCCCTCACCTGAAGGACCTATGACACTCTTTAATGGTTTCTTTCCTCGACTAGCCACTGCCTGCCTAGAGGAGGGAGTGGAGCTCCCTCCCCTACGTGCTTCCATGGAAACTCTCGCGGACTCTTGCAAACACTAACACTTCCAGGAAACTCCACGCAATTTTCGACTAATCACTAAATTTAGAATGCATGGCAGATTAGTCTATTCTTTCCCAATTCTCAAAATGCTACAAATCTAATAAATTTTATACTTAATATTAATTTAAAATTTAAATATAATCCTAGTGTATTATGTATGGCATAAGAAAATAATATGAAGTGTTATCAACCAATTTCCTTCCTTATATTTATTTGTAGTCATCATTATGTTTTTTACCCTTTTGCATATATTGGGCCCTTCATTTTGAGCTTGTTGGAGCACAAACATTGGTTCAACACTAGGAATATGCCTCCTCCATTTGTTCTTAGTGTATTGTTTGGCTTTGAGAGTGTCAAATTAGTCTTTTCTAACCAACATCCATACTTAGTGTATTGTTTGGTGTTCAAAGCATCAAATTAGTCATTTCTAACCAACATCCATACTTAGTGTATTGTTTGGCATTCAAAGCATCAGATTAGTCATTTCTAACCAACATCCATATATTTTTTCTAGAATATTTCATTCCCTAGAATTTTTTGGTATTTTTTCTCAAAAATTATATAGTAGAAAGGTTCTCACATCACACATCAAACCAAAAGGATACAAAACAACACACACACTTTTATGTACAAGGTACAATCACAACTCAATCAAAACAATCATGTCAATGTGAGCCTATTTTGGACACAAGAAAAGGATTCCCGTACATGAACTCGGGGAGGAGTTGAGGTACCATATGGTGTGCCATGATGGGGCCATGCCATACAAATTTTAACTATGAGACTCCTAAAGATTGATGATAACAAGGAAAACCTAGAATCATAGTGTTATTAGGAATAACCAGAGGACATAAAAAGTGAGTGGTCTTGTGAGCTACTGTGGCTCCATGACAAGGACTATGAAGACATAAATGGGTGACAAGAAACTCATTGAATGATGGATGTGTGTTTGACAATTCACTGGAAAGTTCAACATTAGAAACCAAAAACGTTACTTGGTCCAAGGGTGACACTTCCAAGGATGGCTGAGAAAATGCCCCCTAGGTTAATTTGAGATTTAGTTTACCAATCTCTACTTTTTCCCATTTGGGGAGACTAGAGGTATCAAGACGCATAATCTCCCTAGGATTGTCAATAGGTGAATCCATGACCTCCATGATGAATTTTTCCATAGGAAATTTGTCATTAGGGAGTCATGTTCAATAGGCAGAGTGACAACCCATGTGGTAAAATGATCCTAGTCATATTCCAAGGGATCTACCCCTCTAATAGTAGTCAATAAGGATTTGCGCTACATGAGGCAGGACTGAAAATCCTCTAAGGAAGACATGACACATGATGCTTCGACTAACTCTTCAATAATACTATAATTTTGGGAAGCCCGCGCATCAGGATTGTTTGTTAACTTTTGGAATACACTGTTAGGTGGGTGATATAGTAGTTCCATAAGCTTATCTAATCTGGGAGATCTAGTGGAAGCGAAAGGGGTAGTCAAGTCCTTAGAAGTAGAACTTGACTCAGGAGGGTCATATGGTTTTTCTCTCGTGGTAAAATAAATTTGAGAATTAATATGAGGACCTACGCATCGTTATTAGGACCATATTACCATTTCCCCACATTACCCATAGGAGGAGGTGGAGAATCTTGTACAACCATTTGTTGTTATGGCAACACTTTTGATGGATTTTACTCATTGTTAACTAGATTTATTATTTCTTTATGACTAAAGTTGAAAAGTGGAAATACAAAATATTTAATAAATGAGTAAATATTATTTCAAGGGTGTTACCAAGCATATTGCTTGAGGTTGTATATGAGACAAGTATATATTGCTAGAAGAATAGAGATTGAAAGATAAAAAGTGTAGCAATAGGCATCAACATATAACATGAAAAATTTCGAACACTTTTCAATAGGAATTAACCACTAAAGGGAAATAAACATTGTCCATACAACATACGTGGGGAAAATATTTGCTTTGTAGGTGTTGTATTGAAGTGGCTTGGGAGCTTATACATGGACCATGAGCATTATCTTACACCTCTTTTAGGCCCTCAGGGACTAGTTTTCATCCTTGAAAAATGTTCAAGGGCCTAAGAACCATCCCTTAGATGGTCTCCATGAGCACCACTAGGCCAACTATTCACCTTAGAGGCATTGGGGGGTGGTTTTGTGCCATGTGCATAGTCTGTATTATTACTAAGCCTTAAAAACCACTCATACTAGGCCTAGGATGATAATGGTGTTTCTCCTTAGATGATGTCCAAGGACCCAAACAAAGCCATCCTTGTGGGGAAAATTTATCCTCACATTAACACCCATACACCATTTATATACCTATGGTTTATAATGAAGGAAAATAGTGCTCCCCATCACCTAATTGTGCAAAAACCCCCAACTACCCTAGATTCCATGTTAAACATGTCCTCTATATTAGCATATCAACCTACATTATCCATTAGCTCATGGAGATAGAGGGTTCAAGGACTCTCACTTGATGGTTGGGGACTATAGTCCATTGAGAGGTCAAATGTTGGGCTAACTGTGTTAAGGACACCTCGAGGTCAACCAACACTAATGCAATGTATTAGTTGTTGGTACATCAACCTATCAAAATGTCACAATATTGGGTAGTAGACATTAGTAAGTAGGACACTAGTCACCAACAAGAAACCTTGGTATCGATAGAGTAATGATGTGGTGAGTGGACGTGGACCCGGGGATACCACAGTCAATTGTGTGGCAATTGATTTGACATGCTAACATCTCATTATGATGTGGCACCAATGTGGGTCTAGATGACATGACATACCAATGTGGCAAGTGATGTGGCATGTTGACATGGCAATGGAAGGCTGACTAGGCACCGAGGTGATGTCTAGGTGGTAACCATATAGTGATGACGTGGATGTTGGGCTTTTGGATGTTAATATATCAGCTAATTAGTATCAATGACACTCTTTAGCCTCTTCCGAGGGCCCGATCTCTTGATAGACCGACCATTGGCCTTTCAAGATATCGAGTATTGAGACATTAGGGCTTCAATCTACAAGCTCGTCTATATGTTAGGTGTCGAGTATCGAGACAGTAAGTATGTATAGAGCATTAAGTGTCCTGGGGGGATAGCGGCTTAGTGATCTGGCAGATGGATAAGGTAGATGATGGAAAGGTAATTGTGTTAATTGATGACCCATTGTTTGGTTATGTGAAGACCGAGTAAGCAAGTTTTAAACTAATGTGATATTTCCCAAGTGGTTGATAGTGGATATAATAGCCAAATTAATTGAATAGGTAAGCTATTGTGGAAGTTGATATGCCATTTTATAATGGTGACATGTGGGCAAAGGACTGCCACGTGCTTGACAAGAAGCAAATAAATATGTATAAGAGAGAAGTTACAATATAAACTTGAATAATACCAAAGGTCAAATAAAACACCTTTTCTTAGACTATACAAAATGAGAATTTGTAAACAAGAAACTAGGATCCCATCTTATTGTTTATATCATTGCTAAAATGAACATGGCCTAATTATTTAATATCTCTTGTAATGGAACCAAAGTTATGTATCACATGAATAGTTATAGGTAAGAATTCCTATAAATGATCTTGATTACTATGTCACATATTGAAATCTTTAATTTCACAAATAGTTTCATCATCTGTAAACTTTTAATTTTTTTAATAATTACTAAATTCTATTATTAAAAAAAAAAAAAAAAAAACTAGATTTTTCACTACATACATATTGAACTTTTACTTACAATTCTAGGATCCCATCTTATTGTTTATATCATTGCTAAAATGAACATGGCCTAATTATTCAATATCTCTTGTAATGGAACCAAAGTTATGTATCACATGAATAGTTATAGGTAAGAATTCCTATAAATGATCTTGATTACTATGTCACATATTGAAATCTTTCATTTCACAAATAGTTTCATCATCTGTAATAGATCAAATAACTATGACTTTAGGCAACACTTTTGATGGATTTTACTCATTGTTAACTAAATTTATTATTTCTTTGTCACTGAAGTTGAAAAGTGGAAATACAAAATATTTAATAAATGAGAGTAAATATTATTTCAAGGGTGTTACCAAACTTATTGCATGAGGTTTTATATGAGACAAGTATATATTGCTAGAAAAATAGAGATAAAAAATAATTAACAAATTCCTAAATTCCTTATTTGAATAAAAAGAAAAATCTCTACTTTTAATTTTTTTAATAATTACTAAATTCTATATTTGAAATAAGGAAAAATCTATTTTTTTTGTTCTTTTAATAATTACTAAATTTATTATTTAACATAAAATTTCAAAATTCATATACCCGACATCTATCTAAATGCACGTTTTCGTCAGTAAATATAGGCTATTGAACTAGGTGAAAGTAGTTAGTAAACTAATTGAACTAGGCGAAAGTAGTTAGTAAACTAAGTGTTGATTCCCACTCCATCTGATATCTAACCTGATCTCATCATACAGTTCGGGCTCTAATGAATTAATAAATATGGCAGTTTTGACCTGGTAAATTTACTTCCATTAATGCACCCAGTGAATCGTTAAAAGCAATAAGGTACGAAAGTTTACAGATTCACAAGCACGATATTTACATACAGGATTCTGTCTGATTTTCAGAAGAACAAATCTTCAAATTTACAAGCAGCACAAGTTTTTGGTTCAGATTTTTCCCTTTTGGAAGTGAGAGTTCATGCAAAATACAGGTTTTTTCCTACTTCTGATTGTAATTTTGATTATCTTTGTGCACTTTTTTTAAACAGTTTCTGCCATGTCTTTTTAATATACTCTCTTTTTCTGTTAATGAAAAATACTTTTACACAGAATTTGTCCATCCTAGGCTGTAAGTATTTGCAATTTGCTTAGTTGATATAGGTTGGTTTGATCGCTTTGTTTAGTCCTATTAGTTGATACGCATGCAGATAGCCTCTCGGATTGTGCTGGAAAGTTGTGCAGTTTAGAGAGACTGGGCAATGAGACAGGATTTGGAATCATTACGGGCTTGATTTTGTACTGTGGTTTTAGAATTTCCTTGTTTTCTGCTTTCATTGAATAACAAATTTTGATTTGAAACTGAGCAACAGTGGGTATTTCCTCCCTCACTTTTTCTCCTGACAATTTCAAAGAGTCCTCAAAAAGATTTAGGGCATCAGCTACAGCCTCCCAGTCATCCAAGTTTCCATCCTCATCCTCACTTACAAACCCTGAATAGCTACTGCTACAAGCACGATATTTACCAATTGATCTATTGAGTTGTGGGATCAATAAATGACAGCAATGACATAAAATATAGGAGTGACTGACATAAAATGTAGCAGGCATGAAATTTATAATTATGAATAAGTACATTTCATAAGCTCACAGGAGATACCCCTGCTAGTTAAGCAACTGTTACTGCAAATATCTATTTCCCAGAAGATTTGTATTTGGCTCTAACTAAAACATATTGCCTAGCCCGTATACATGGGTGGGTTGAACATGTCTTTTGGAATTTGAAATCTAGGTGAGTGATAGCAACAACCTAACTGCAACATATAGCCTAGCCCGTATACATGGGTGGGTTGAACATTTCTTTTGGAATTTGAAATCTAGGTGAGCGATAGCAACAGCCGGAGTTTAAATTATTTTTTACCCTACTCAAATAGGCAACAATTGATCTTGAATTTACTATTTTATATATTTAAATCCTCCTTTACCCTTTGTTAAGGCTTTTGGTTATATCCCCCTTTGAGTGGATTCGTTAGATGCAGAGGATTTCTGCCCCATTTTTCAAAAATTTCTCATGTTCTTTTGGCGAGCTTCCAAATAATTGCGAGAGTCATTTTTTACTTTACTGTCTTTATAATTGCTCTTTCTTCATCTTTTTTTTTCTCTTGTTCCAGAAGGTCCATGTCCTGGTTTATCTTTCAAATCTTTGATCTAAGGGAAGCTGGTTATTCCAGGAGATACTACATATTTTGGGGATTTAGATATTCCAAATCATTACGAGAGTCGTTTTTCAATCTATTGCCTTTATAATTGCTCTTTCTTCATCTTTTTTTCTCTTGTTCCAGAAGGTCCTTGTCCCGTTTTATCTTTAAAAACTTTGATCTAAGGGAAGCTGGTTATTCCAGAAGATACTACATATTCTGGGGGATTTTGATCTAAAGGAAGTTGGTTATTCCGGAAGATACATATTTTGATCCCCAGAATCTCCATTTTAATTTTTCTCTCACAGTAAAGCAAGGTGTAAGTCATTATAAGAAATCTCTGGGTATTGGGTGCTCCCTTTTTATTTAGCTTTGATTGGGTTTGAAGATTATGATTATGTGTACTTCTTTGCTCAATGTTCATGCATCCAATATCCACCAAGTGGGTATTAGATCTTGAAGGTCACCCTGCTTCTGGGATGCTCCTAATTGATCTCTATATTTGTTTGAGGTGTGTAATCCATTGCCTATCTACCTACGGATTTCAAGTATTCAGAAAGATGGCCTATGATATAGACAAGGATGCATCTACACAAAACAACGTATAGAGTAAGGCCACTGAGACCCTTCATCTGAAAAAAGCATACTGAGACCCTCAGAGGTTAATGTTTGACTCGTGGTTTTTGTGTTTGACTCTCTGTTTAGCTAGTGGCTTTTTGTTAGTATTTGGATGGTTTGTAGAACTGCCCAGTTTTGACATCTTATTTTGTAATCTTTTACCGATTGATAAAATTTAAACTTGACAGAGTTGTGGGTAGGAATAGAATCATACTAAATGAATGTGAACAAGGTGCTCAATGATTGTTTTGATTTTGCTAATTTTTTTGGAACTAGTTTAAGTTTCAGCTTAATTTAACAAATAGTCAGATTAAAAGTTGGAAGTTGGATCCTCTTGGAGCATATATCTGGATCCACTTTACTTTGTGGATTGGTTAAAAGAAAATCATTGGCAAATAGGTCAAAGAGATACACCCTCATTGATTAGATATGGGAAATCTCTCAGAGCTATTAACACAGAATATGGTATCTTGGGTACCATTGTTGTTTTCAAATTTGCATCTGCTACAGTAGCAGTCATGAATGCCCCATTCTTTCAACATCTGCTTCCTTTCTGAAAAGGGGTGGATTGCAGAGATGTAAGGAAAAGTGATCTCATCACCAGCTTTCATATCCCTCACTGCAATCACGAACATGGAAAACTTATTAGTAAATGTAAGTGCCCATACTGCCAAAAGATCTAGGAGCCATTCTTGGTGCCATAATGACTGGAAAAATTACCAACTTCTAATCAAAAAGGTGTTAAGAAATATACACAATTGGTTGAACATGGAGTGAGAAGAAACATGTCCCATAATGCAATAAATTAAAATGTCAAGAAGATGAAAACCTGTGTGAAAATGGTCAATATTAATACATTTTATGTGAGAGTTAAAATATCATATCTAGCATTTAATACAAATTTGTAAAGAATGAAAGTTGCAATTTACCAAAAAGTAAACTAGCTCTACCCCAACTTATCCTTGAGTAACGGATTGTGCATAGCTCAGATTTTCATTACAGTAATTAAAAATTTAGAACAAAGCTAGAAGTAATCGTAAAATACACCATCCTAAATATGTGCAAGAATTTCAAATTCAGACAAAAACTACAGCTGATCTAGAAAATGACCCACTGGCTAAGAATAAGCATATTTCTGTCCACAAGACCATCACTGACATACACAGCCAAAACCAAAAATCTTAACATTTTTAAGTGTCCATGAGACTTTAGTTTGTCTAATCAATGATATACATTAAACACTTGATCATGTATAATTGGAACTTGACATTGTAAGTCCTGCAGATTAGCACAAGTTCAGTATTGTACTTATGAAAAGAGAAGATAAGGTGTGGAATGTTAGTAGTTGTGTGCAAGACAAAACTACACTCGTAGTTTCCTACAAAGGATTCCCTTCTAATTTTTGCCATTGGACATTGTATCAGCAAAATTATGTATGCAGATCATTTGCTTAAAACTTCAAATTTCAGATAATGTACACATAAAACAGAGAGAAAGAGAGATGATAATAATCAATGTTGAAAAAATCTACAAATTCTTCTGATATTTCCAATTTTTCCTGAGTTTTTCAGGGTGCCAATGTTTCCAATATGTTCTGAGCTTTCAGTCCAAGTTTATGTGTGCTGATATTTTCCAATGATTTCCAATATCTTCCTCTATATTTCAGATAAGTTTATTTCTGGAGCATTGGCAATATATTCCCTTTGCAAGACTGATAATAATATTAACTTTATTATTTGGAAAGTTCATCCACCCTTGTAGGGTTACATATGTTTTTAGATGTCAATATTGTATTCAATTGCAACTTCATAAAACTAACCTTTCAACTTCCAAACTTGACACCTTATATGCCTACCTAAAAAGCCACTGCTTATTACATGTATTAATTTACACAAGTCCTATAAAAAGGTGACCATCATAATCTATTAGTAATTACCCACCTTAATTCATACATAGTCAGCCAGTAGGACAACAAATAGTTAACTCCTCTGTTTCACCCATAGATCCAATTTAAGACATTGATCTTATTGATTGGGTGAGGTATTCTAAAGGAATCTTCTCATAGCCATCAAGGAGGTAGCTGGGCTTAAAGAGTGGGGATTTGGGCGACAGTGGGCCCTCATCTTGTGTGTGTCAATCAGAGTAGGTTGCATGGACCTCAACAACTCTACTGATTTGATTAGAGACAGGGATAAAACTTTTTAAAGGGAGGGCATGCTGTGTACCTCACCACATAAGCTTTTAGACATTACATAATATAAATCAGCTATTTTGTCTGTAAGCTCATAATTTTGTAATAATTTTCTTGTCTTAGGTCTTTATAATACCATATTTTGATATCTGTAAAATGCCATTGTTGTGTAATAAGGGTCTTATCACTTTTATTAGTAACTAGAGCTTTTAAGTTTTAGGGTTTCCACCTCATTTGGTATAAAGAGTCCCCTTTCATTTGTAACATTTATCATTTCAGAAATACAATCAAAAAGTTCCTTTGGAGAAGATTTGTCCATTAATCCTGATTTGCAAGTACAATCCACCCATTGGGTGTGCAGGTGCCTCCACTAGTTTCGTTCTTTTCTTTTTTCTATCTTTTGAGTTTCACTCCTATCATATTTCTGTTGTTATTTTCAGTTCCTTGGGTAGTTCCAATGATAGATTCTTTTTTGGATACAACCATACTGCATTCGATGTAGTACTTTGTCACACACTTGCATCTTTTCTCCTTCATTAGTTTTGCTATATTTTTATGATTAATAACTAGCTAGCAAGAAGTATGAATTTTGAATAAAATGGGGTTTTTCTAATCTGTTTGTGAGGAGTGTCAATTTCTGAAATAACAACTTATTTTGCTTTGCAGCTCCTGAAGGACTTCCCAAAGGATTTGGTGTCACTGAAAAGAACCCAGGTGCTTTGCTTTTACATTGGCCAACCTGATCTTTCTCTTCAACTTGTAGAGCAGGTATTGCTTCCCCTTTCTGTCAGGTATATGTCTAATACGCATTCTGAAGACCTTGACATGGTATATAAGTTTTAGAGACCTATTATATTTATTATTAATCTAATTGAATGGTATTTCAAAAAACATATGGTGTATCTCATAAAAGATGCATGATGATTCAATTTTCTCATACGGGGTTTTCTATGGAATTGAAAATTGCTTTGGTGAGCAGTTAAGAAAGATATTCTTTCATTTCCTTCTAGGTTTTTTTTATCTACTATGCATGCCAGAAAAGAATTAAACAATCAATAGAAGTTAGCCTGTAACAAGAGTCAGGACATTTCTCTTACACTCTACCTTTCAATCTGAAAATTATATGTTCAGAAGAGTCTGAGATTTTCTATTCATAGATTCTGACTTATCAAGGCAGGTTTTGCCAGCAAATCAAGGTGAAAACTATATATATGGAATGCTTTCATTTTCTTTACTGGAGGTTGGGTGAATGGGGGATGCAGAATTGGCTTCAAGGAAAGGCTTGACAATCAAAAGTGATGACCCATGGTCTCAGCATGCGGTGTGTGCCACAAAACAGCAGACACTTAGCATGCTGTATTTTAAAATTTTTATCCAAGATTGATGGCTTATTTTTTGCATTGCATTTGAAAAATAGTATTTTGTTTTGGTTGGGGGCACCTACTTTATTTGTGTTAATCATTTTACAACATGTCTTTGATCTCCATTAGTTTTTGGTACAGCTATGTCATGTGTTTCAGCATGAATGTCGCTTTAAGGAGGCAGTCCAATTTATGAAAACATGTTTGGATTCATGGAATGCTTGCTGTTCATTCAAGTGAAGTAGTCTTTTCCCTCTTCTATCACTGTTCAGTGATCCATACATTACAGATGGAAGGTAGTTTGCAAAGTGGGTTCGATCAAGCACTAACATATTTTAGGGTTCCAGGTATACTCACAATTGGTGGCATCTAGCGTTATGTTACTTGGAAGGCCATGCACATTTGAGTAAAGTGCTCCATATATATGACTCCCATATCTTGGCTTCTTTGCAAAGAGAGAATGTTGATCCTTCACACGTCATGATTACTATAACCTTTCTCCATTTTTGCTAAATTGGGAGAGTGACCTGGTCTAAGATATTCTTAAGATTACTTGCTCTTGGTTTTCATTTGCAATCGGCTGTCTTTTGGGTTCTCAGGTTTACTTGAATGCTCTAGGGTTGCTGTTGAATATTCATGTGCATGGACATTCTGGTATTATTGATGATAGAATGAGAGATATTTCATATCACCTTCTGGATCAAGTGAGTACTTACAATCATGATATACATATTGGAAATGCATGGTCCAAAAGGTTTATGCTGATGTCTGATAAGTTAATTGCTTCACCTTGTCCTATCTTATTCTGAATAAATGTGATTTAAAACACTAGATGAGATTATGACTATAACAGACATTTACCTATGCAGATTTGACTTCATGATTTATATATTAGACCAAACAATCAAATGGGATTGACATGTAAATATCAGAAAGAATTATATAGCCATACATAACAGTCACCAAAGAAAGGGGATTTTTAGAAACATGGGAAAAATAGATTACAAATGGATGAAAAGACTATTGTTTGAGTGAGAAGTTAAGAATGATTTAAGTGTTGCAACCCCAAAACCTCAGTCAATATTAAATTGACATCATGAAGTAAGAAGAGGTAGCAGAGCACATCTAGAAAAGCATAAATATTTACATAAGAAAGACACGTTATCCAAGATAAGAAAGGCTGACTCAAACCCAAAATGTAGCTTGCAATGAATTGTGATCAAGGCTGGCATCAAATCACAATGCTGAAATTGAGATGACCAGGGAAGAAGCTCCAGTCACTAGACAATGTAAAACATGGCTAACAACCATGAATGCAACTTCTAAAGTGAATATGATCAAAATACATTTCCACAACATACGTTTATGAACACCCAACTGCCAGAGTGATACTAGTGGATCATGAAAAACATGAAATCTGGAGAAGTAATTGCACTCAAAAGTTTGTGCCTATGCAATATATTAAAATACAAAACACATTTAATAATAAAGGAGACTAGAAGCAACTAATAGTTTGAGTTGGTAGCAGGTAGCTCTTTAAAGCCGAGACATGAACAGCATCCCTAAACTGATATGGTCTAGAGCCTCTCCTTCTTTCATGGTGTCCGCAATAGGATTACAGAACAGAACCAGATCTCCTGCTATGCAATCCTGTGTAATAAGCAATCCCCTGTCCAAACAAGATTCGTCATGTCTGACTGTTGTTCACATCATAACCACAAAACAAAATTTTTCCACTCAGGATGCCGTATCTGGTAATTCTCGATAAAATATTAATCTAGAGAGTGAAAAACAGTCACACATGATGTGTACTTCTCATTCACGGTATGCCCATAAAGGCAAATCGTCTGTGCGGTCAAGGAATATGGTGTTGAAGAGTAGACTCGCGGCTTTTGCAGGATTGTTATATCTAGAGAAAACCCTTTGGTATCTCATCATCTGGATTTCTTAAATTCTATGGAGAGAACCATCATCTGAGCAACAGATATTATTCTTCATTGAGTATTGATGTTATAGATAAATACCCAATTTTCTTAAGTAATATTGAAAATTCTAAGAATTTAAGCCATTGGAAACCTAATGCAACAACCTAAGAATGATTTGGAGAAGGGAATAGATGAGAATGGTAATTTAAGGCAACCCTTGCTGCATCATGGTACTGAGCACAGCAAAATAAGGAAACATAGGAACAAAGGCAAGAAAGATTCTGATGCGCAGGGGAGTGTTGCAACTGCTGTTTTCTGTACCGCAATTGTGGCCTTATATTCTTATTTGGATAAGAGAGAGAGAGAGAGCATTTTGTAGATTCAGATAATAATGGAATCCTAGGAAATAGTGGGTGGGTAGTTAAGCTATATGCTTTTAGGCACTTTTCATCTGGTTGTCTGTGCCAGGGACCCTTCAATAAAGATGCAGTTTGAGTCTGTATCATGGATATTTACTTTAAAACCCAACTCAATTAAATTCATGTACTAACATCACTCGAATTTATGCATCTCATGCACTGTAATGGATGGAATTTCATTTAAACGAATCACAAATTAGAATCGTGAATGGTTTTGTGGATTTTAATTGTGTAGTAGAATATCTATCTCTGATACCCATTTTACTGATCCTTCATTTTGCCTATCAAGCTAAGCTAATGTTCAAGTTAAGTTAAATCTTTTGATTGGAGAGGGTACGAAACTAATTACAAGATTCGATTTTCAATCATGCTTCCTTCAGCCAAGATTCATCTGATACCTTGATTTCTATGGGACCTACAAAACTAGAGCTGCAGTGCTCCATTTTCATTCTCGGCTGAGAAAGAAAGAATTGCTGGCGGAATTTCAGAATTTTAAATTTAAATGGTTGAAATTACATTATAATGCATTTAATATTTATAATATGGATGACCCTTAAATACACTCCCTTAAAGAATGCCAAGAAATCACCACCTAGTAATTTTGAAACCTGATGGGGTGTTATAATGGGAATTAAATGGATCCTATTGGATTTGATGTGCCCTCTCACCACCTCCTTCCTATTCATGCCACCACATCATAGTGAATTTATGGGACCTCGCTTCCCAAGGAGTGTAGAAGAAGCCCTTAGGCATGATTTGTTTTTTTTTTTTATCATCTACATGAATTGGGTTCACTCCAATATGCTCTTCATCCTTGGCCACTAGCTCAAGATTTAGTTAACACTTTGACACCTACTCCTATTGCTTCCCTTGCCCACCATGCACTCACATTCCTATCTAGTTTCTTGGGTGGGTTTCCTTTTGTCTACTTCATTGGTTCCCCCCCTCCCTTAGCAATTTTTTCTGATGGAAAAGGCTTAGCCCCGAGCTCGTCCTTGGTGCAACTTGCTTAGAAAGTTATCACGACCTATCTTTTTCATAACTGTCTCATGTAGCTTCCCTCCCATCCCTGTGTTAGACTTTGTGACATCTTGCTACCTCCAACAACCATGACTCATTAGTGAGCTCTTTGCCAACATGGAAATGGTGGTCATGGCACTTTAGGGGGCTCTCAAGCATGATTGTGAGTAGAATCTCTAGCCTCAAACTTCCATGCTTATAAGCCTCTAGACATTCAAGAGGAAATGGTTATGTGAATGACGTATTGTGTGTGAGGAAGTCTAGTGTTCAAATCTCTCTAATTTACATTTATGTGCTAAAAAGACATACATACACGACTAGAGTTTATAATGATAGCGATTGGAATTGATCCTATCTAGGTCACACGGGTATGAGGTCTAGTGTTCATTTCTCTCTAATTTTCTTTTATGTGCTAAAAAAACATACATACGCCACTAGAATTTATAATGATAATGATTTAAATCAATCCTATCTATGTCACATGAATATGAGATCCTATCTGTATCACATAAGTATGAGATTAACCCGTTACCAATTTCTCTAATTTCTCTAGATACCAAAATAAATTACAAATTTTGTTAAAAAATTATAATATATTTATTTTATTATATTTATAAAATAGAAAATTCTGATTCTACGTAACATATACACGAAGAGATCAAAATGCACACATGTAACTAACCATGTTAAATTTCATGTGAAGTACATATTATTAAGGTTCAACCCATAAGTTTTAGGTGTATAGGTCCGTCATGTAACATCAAATGATGAGTTGCATGGTCCCATGCTTCGAGGATCACCCATGCCTAAAAGTAATTCCTAATATTGCCACTGTACATAGTACCTCTTGCGTATGCATCCTTGTGTATCTCTAGTCATACATCATTTTCTACTACGGCCACTACTCACCTTTTGAAGGTTGCCCGACCAACATATGTGGCTATCTTCTTACTCCAAGCCTTTCGAGCTCTATGCCTAGAGTAATTTCCACTTTTCTAGGACTATTTCAATGGTTGATCATTTCATAAAATTCTAATAAGATTCCCACTCATAGTATAGAGAAATAATCCAAAATCAAAATTTGAAAATAGCCTAATTATATATCTTTTTAATGCCTAACTACATTTTTTTTTATGGCCAATTCTTTACCATAAGATTAATAAAGATTAATGGTTAAAATTAGAGAAAGTTTAGAGTTGTAATGAAGGGGAATTGAATATTGTTATACTCCAGCAAAAATATTTTAAAGATATAATATTTATTAATAAAAGGTATAAGAAAAGTAATGTTTTATTAAAAAATAGTTTTAAAATGAAAAATTATTATAAATAAATATTTGTTATATTTTATTATTTATGGGTCGTGTATAAAAGTGGGTTAAAGTTAGTTTTTTTTAAAGTAATTTTTTTTAATGTTTTAGATTTTGAGGGTTTGGTTTTGTAAGGTGGTCAAGGTTTGAAATTTGTGGTAGTTGAGAGGAGAAACCATAAAAAATTTCAACCTTGTTAAGGGTTGGTATGATCTAGATCAGGGGCAGTACTTAAGTGCTTTTGACGGTTTATATACCCATGGGTCACAATTTCTTAGACCACAAACTAATCCCTTAAGTAATAGACATGCTAAGAACCCCACACACACATATAATATTGTGTTTGTGTGTTAACATGTCCATTACTTAAGGGTTTAGAGTATGGTCTAAGAAATTGCAACCCATGGTTCTTTAAACTGTAAAAATCACTAAGGTATTGCACTTGATCTCGGCCATACCAATCCTTAAAATGGTTGGTTTTTTATGGTCTATGGTTTGTCCCAGAGGGGTTTTGAATCTTGAATCTCATAGTTTACATACTACTTCATAACATGACAACTGCTAATTGAATTTCCCCCACAAGCATGTTTTATTAAGATATAAGAGTTTTTTATTTTATTTCATATATATATATATATATATATATATATATATATAATATATATATATATATATATATATATTTTAATGGGTGAAAGAATAAGACAGACAACATAGTTTAAAATGAAATTTGGTGTAGCTATGTAATTTTTACTATATTTTCTTAGAGTTAAATAATCTCTTGAATGAGAATTAGAATCATGATTGAGAATTTGCTTATGTTTACATGGAGTTAAAAAAGTCTAGAACGTGAATTAAATTTCTTATACTACAATTTTTGTCTAACCATGATTCAAATTTCCAGGAAAAAAAAAATTGTTAACTAAAAAGTAAGACTCTTTATCTAAATTATTTTGATAAGAATCATCTAAGCCCTCAAATTAAAATATTCTAAACAATTTTGAGCCTACAAAGAGATCAAATTTCTAAGGTGCATGCTTTTCGTTTAGATCCATCTTAACTCTTGATTTAGTGAGCATAGAGGGGGATTTAATTTCTTGATGATAATGTTAGAGGTTGTTTTATTTGCAGAGTTTGGGAAATCTTACAAAGACCCAACATTTCACACGAGTGAGAGAGACAATTTACTTGATGTGGTTTATAAACATGTATATGCATCTCTTTGATGGGGAGGAGTAAGTGGAGGGATATGGAGATGAGTATGAGATTGTTTTGTGTGAGAAATCCATCACAACTTGCTAGATTTCCTACTCTACAATGTTTCTATGTGCTTGAGTTTGCGCTAAAAGGAAATCTAACACATGTTTGGTTTTCTTTTACATTGCAATGTTGTTAATCTAGCACACATTAGACTTATTTAGTCCTATTTTTTTTTTATATTCTTGTGTTTGTGCTAGAAGGAAATATAGCATGTGTTAGATTTCTTTCAAATTTAGATGTGCTTGTGTTTGTGTTGGAAGAAAATTTAACACAAACTAGATTTCTTATACTCTACAATGTTGTTGTTGGCAACGTGCTCGTATTTGTGGTAGAAATAAATCTAGCACTTGCTAGATTTCTCAATTTACAATGTTTCTATGTGCTCAAGTTTGCGCTAAAAAGAAATCTAACACATGTTAGATTTTATTTTACATTGCAATGTTGTTAATTTAGCACACATTAGAGTTATTTAGTCCTACAATGTTGTTATGTTCTTGTGTTTGTGCTCGAAGGTAATATAACATGTGTTAGATTTCTTTCAAATTAAAATGTGCTTATTTGTGTTGGAAGAAAACTTAATACAGTTTATAATTCTTATACTCTACAATGTTGTTGTTGGGAACGTGCTTGTATTGGTGGTAGACATAAATCTAACACTTGCTAGATTTCTCACTCTACAATGTTTCTATGTGCTTGATTTTGCGCTAAAATGAAATCTAACACATGTTAGATTTTCTTTTACATTGCAATATTGTTAATCTAGCACACATTAGACTTATTTAGTCCTACAATGTTGTTATGTATTTGTGTTTGGGCTAGAAGCAAATATAGCATGTGTTAGATTTATTTCAAATTTAAATGTGCTTGTGTTTGTGTTGGAAGAAAATTTAACACAAGCTAGATTTCTTATACTCTACAATGTTGTTGTTGGCAACGTGCTTGTATTTGTGGTAGACATAAATCTAGCACTTGCTAGATTTCTCAATCTACAATTTTTTTATGTGCTTGAGTTTGCGCCAAAAGGAAATGTAACACATGTTAGATTTTCTTTTACATTGCAATGTTGTTAATCTAGCACAAATTAGACATATTAAGTCATAAAATGTTGTTATGTTCTTGTGTTTGTGCTAGAAGGAAATATGACATGTGTTAGATTTCTTTCAAATTTAAATGTGCTTGTGTTTGTGTTGGAAGAAAATTTAACACAAGCCAGATTTCTTATACTCTAAAATGTTGTTGTTGGAAACGTGCTTGTATTTGTGGTAGACATAAATCTAGCACTTGCTAGATTTCTCAATCTACAATGTTTCTATGTGCTTGAGTTTGCACTAAAAGGAAATCTAACACATGTTAGATTTTCTTTTACATTGCAATGTTGTTAATCTAGCACACATTAGACTTATTTAGTCCTACAATGTTGTTATGTTCTTGTGTTTGTGCTAGAAGGAAATATAGCATGTGTTAGATTTCTTTTCAATTTAAATGTGCTTGTGTTTGTCTTGGAATAAAATTTTACACAAGCTAGATTTCTTATACTCTACAATGTTGGTGTTGGCAACGTGTTTGTATTTGTGGTAGACATAAATCTAGCACTTGCTAGATTTCTCAATCTACAATGTTTCTATGTACTTGAGTTTGCGCTAAAAGGAAATCTAACACATGTTAGATTTTCTTTACCATTGCAATGTTGTTAATCTAGCACACATTAGACTTATTTAGTCCTAAAATGTTGTTATGTTCTTGTGTTTGTGATAGAAGCAAATATAGCACGTGTTAGATTTCTTTCAAATTTAAATGTGCTTGTGTTTGTGTTGGAAGAAAATTTAACACAAGCTAGATTTCTTATACTCTACAATGTTGTTGTTGGCAACGCGCTTGTATTTGTGGTAGACATAAATCTAGCACTTGCTAGATTTCTCACTCTACAATGTTTCTATGTGCTTGAGTTTGCATTAAAAGGAAATCTAACACATGTTAGATTTTCTTTTACATTGCAATATTGTTAATCTAGCACACATTAGACTTATTTAGTCCTACAATGTTGTTATGTATTTGTGTTTGGGCTAGAAGGAAATATAGCATGTGTTAGATTTATTTCAAATTTAAATGTGCTTGTGTTTGTGTTGGAAGAAAATTTAACACAAGCTAGATTTCTTATACTCTACAATGTTGTTGTTGGCAACGTGCTTGTATTTGTGGTAGACATAAATCTAGCACTTGCTAGATTTCTCAATCTACAATTTTTTTATGTGCTTGAGTTTGCGCCAAAAGGAAATGTAACACATGTTAGATTTTCTTTTACATTGCAATGTTGTTAATCTAGCACAAATTAGACATATTAAGTCATAAAATGTTGTTATGTTCTTGTGTTTGTGCTAGAAGGAAATATGACATGTGTTAGATTTCTTTCAAATTTAAATGTGCTTGTGTTTGTGTTGGAAGAAAATTTAACACAAGCCAGATTTCTTATACTCTAAAATGTTGTTGTTGGAAACGTGCTTGTATTTGAGGTAGACATAAATTTAGCACTTGCTAGATTTCTCAATCTACAATGTTTCTATGTCCTTGAGTTTGCACTAAAAGGAAATCTAACACATGTTAGATTTTCTTTTACATTGCAATGTTGTTAATCTAGCACACATTAGACTTATTTAGTCCTACAATGTTGTTATGTTCTTGTGTTTGTGCTAGAAGGAAATATAGCATGTGTTAGATTTCTTTTCAATTTAAATGTGCTTGTGTTTGTCTTGGAATAAAATTTTACACAAGCTAGATTTCTTATACTCTACAATGTTGGTGTTGGCAACGTGTTTGTATTTGTGGTAGACATAAATCTAGCACTTGCTAGATTTCTCAATCTACAATGTTTCTATGTACTTGAGTTTGCGCTAAAAGGAAATCTAACACATGTTAGATTTTCTTTACCATTGCAATGTTGTTAATCTAGCACACATTAGACTTATTTAGTCCTAAAATGTTGTTATGTTCTTGTGTTTGTGCAAGAAGGAAATATAGCTTGTATTAGATTTATTTCAAATTTAAATGTGCTTGTGTTTGTGTTAGAAGAAAATTTAACACAAGCTAGATTTCTTATACTCTACAATGTTGTTGTTGGCAACATGCTTGTATTTGTGGTAGGCATAAATCTAGCACTTGCTAGATTTCTCACTCTTCAATGTTTCTATGTGCTCATGTTTGTGCTAAAAGGAAATCTAACACATGTTAGATTTTATTTTACATTGCAATGTTGTTTTTTTTTAACAAGAGCGGTTATGGGATTTTCATTAACTGATTGGCTGAAAGCCACAAATTCAGTTACAAAAGGAGGAGCATATTTCTGCACGGCTTTCCCACAAGAGGAATAGTACTCCTACTCTTAACAGATTTCTCTTTTTACATTTAGTAAATTGCACTTCTACTGCTAATTTCCCAAGCTGAAAGATACAAACAAACTGGAGCAAAAGAATGCAATAAAACATGGCTCTTTAATGGATTGGTTCCCAATGGATCTCCTTGTTTCTGAGAATATTACCGGCCTCTAACTGAACTGCCTTGTTTGCCTCAATGTCCGCTTCTTTATTATTTGATCTCAAAACATGAAACTAATTCAAATTTAGCGACTTTGTAATGCCTTTGATCCTCGTAATTATACTTACTAGTTGTAGGTCCTCTGGATTAGAATTGCTTACCACTGCTTTAATGATAACCTGGGAATCTCCAAAAATATTTGCCTCCTCAAGGCCCAGTTCTTTGAGGATTTTGATTCCTTGAAAAAGGGCCATTGCTTCAGCTTGTATGCTTGAGGAATGGCCTAATCCCCAAGCAAATCTATGCGAAGTAGTGTCTCCTGGGGTAATGATGAGCCCACCTGCTCCAGCAATTCCTGGGTTCCCTTTAGTTGCCCCATCAAAGAAAAGAGAGGGAAGCGGTTGATTGGATAACCAGGCCTTAAATTCTTCTTTGATTTTCCCAATTTGCCATTTTTTGAGGGTAGGAGGAGAGCTGTGCGAATTTTGGAACTTGAAGTTGAGGGCGGTTCCCAAATCTCTGTCCTGCTGGCTTAAATTTGAGTCATCTCCTTTGTCTACCAGCCACTCGACTAGTTGGCTTTTCACTGAGTTGACAACTAGTCTGTAATCCTGTTCCTTATTCCGGAATATCCTTCTATTCCTTTCCAGCCAAATTTTCCAGCTGATGAATTTAGGCAAAGCGCTCCACGCTGCCCTGATTATTTTATTTTTTGGAGTTGGACTTTGATATCTGGCTATCCAGCCCGCGAACAGCTCCGAAACTGAGGAGGGGAAGATGAATTTGTAATTCCAGTCAACAAGAAGCTCCTGCCATGTGAAGACTGCAAACTTGCACTCGATCATGAGATGGAAGGCGGATTCTGAGTTTTCCTTGCAAAGCATGCATCTAGAGGGTCCATGAATACCCCTTTTTTGAAGCCTGTCTTCTGTGAGGATTTTTTGATGGCAGAGGAGCCAACAGAAATAATACATTGCAATGTTGTTAATATAGCACACATTAGACTTATTTAGTCCTACAATGTTGTTATGTTCTTGTGTTTGTGCTCGATGGAAATATAACATGTGTTAGATTTCTTTCAAATTCAAATATGCCTGTCTTTGTGTTGGAAGAGAATTTAACACAACCTAGAATTCTTATACTCTACAATGTTGTTGTTGGCAATGTGGTTATATTTGTGGTAGACATAAACCTAGCACTTGATAGATTTCTCACTTTACAATGTTTCTATGTGATTGATTTTGTGCTAAAAGGAAATCTAACACATGTTAGATTTTCTTTTACATTGCGATGTTGTTAATCTAGCACACATTAGACTTATTTAGTCCTACAATGTTGTTAAGTTCTTGTGTTTGTGCGAGAAGGAAATGTAACATGTGTTAGATTTCTTTCAAATTTAAATGTGCTTGTGTTTGTGTTGGAAGAAAATTTAACACAAGCTAGATTTCTTATACTCTACAATGTTGTTGTTGGCAATGTGCTTGTATTTGTGGTAGACATAAATCTAGCACTTACTAGATTTCTCACTCTATAATGTTTCTATGTGCTTGAGTTTGCGCTAAAAGGAAATCTAACACATGTTAGATTTTATTTTACATTGCAATGTTGTTAATCTAGCACACATTAGACTTATTTAGTCCTACAATGTTGTTATGTTCTTGTGTTTATGCTCGAAGGAAATATAACATGTGTTAGATTTCTTTCAAATTAAAATGTGCTTGTGTTTGTGTTGGAAGAAAATTTAACACAATCTAGAATTCTTATACTCTACAATGTTGTTGTCGGAAACATACTTGTATTTATGGTAGACATAAATCTAGCACTTGCTAGATTTCTCATTCTACAATGTTTCTAGGAGCTTGAGTTTGCACTAAGAGGAAATCTAAGACATGTTCTACATCTGATTAGCTATTATTGTGAGTTCTACACTTGTTCTTGTTCTTGTTCTTTTTGTTACACATATAATGATGCGAGTAGTTATATTATTTATAAATTCATATTTTCTTCAATAATTTGAAACTGTGATAATACTTTTTTACTTTATTTTCAGAAACCATGGACTATGAAGCTAGTGAGAATTCAAAGGAAACATCCAAGGAAAAAGGAAGTTCAAGAAACATGACACCAAATTCTTTAAATGGTATGAAAATTTTAAATTAGTTTATAATTTGTTACAATCGTTAGACATTATGTTAATAACTGGTTGTTGATTAATAAAAACCATGGAAATAGCCTTAGGAGTGGCGTTTTAATGAGGACAACCCATACCAACATGGGTAATTTTTTTTTTTTTTTGGCTGAGCAATTTTAGCTAGGTGATAACTATTGGTGTCATATAGTAAACTTGCATAACATATGTACTTATTTATTATTGTGCGTGTAAATGGAAATCGTGTATTATAAGGTTGTTTAATAATATTTGGTATTTCATGTCTTCCATATTTTTTTTCTAGAAACTATGGAAACTAGTGTGCGTGAAATTCGAAGTAAAGTAGTGAAGAGAAAAAGAAAAACAAGTGATATACAAACGATTCCTCCTTCAACTGGTATGGTGGTTTTATATTTTTTGTACTTTTTTAGAAATGGTTGGATTAGGTGGTTTCTTTTCCTAGCAATTTTACCCAGGTGTTAACTTTTGGTGTCATATAGTAAACTTGCATTAAAATATTTACTCATTTATTATTGTGCATGTAAATGGAAATCGTATGTTATAAGGTTGTTTAATAATATTTGGTATTTTATGTATTCCATAATTTTTTTTCTAGAAACTGTGGAATCTGGTGTGCTTGAAATTCGAAGTAAAGTAGTGAAGAAGAAACAAAAATAAATGATATACAAACGATGCCTCCTTCAACTGGTATGGTGGTTTTATATTTTATGTACACTTTCTTAGAAATGGTTAGATTAGGTGATTTTTCAATATTTAAAAGAACATTATGTGACAATATTTGAAATTATATTTTCATTTTGATTCATGCAAATATTTTTTTGTTGTTATTTGCAGAATTGGTTGGCCCTAAAGCAAATGAAATGTTACAACTATCACTTAAGAAAAAGAAAAGTTATTCAACTCAAATGGCAGTATCAATAACACCTTCTACTTCTACTTTTGAAATGATTAAAAAATACAATACATTTAATAAATATGAGTTTGTGCAAGATTGGTATATCCAAACAGAATCTCCCCTCAATATGTTTCCTGATATGTATCTATTTGGATCAAAAGATGGAAAAGAACCAGAGATATTAGGAATAATAATTAATTGCTATGCTTGCAATGAAAATGACATTGACTTTCAAGTGGAAATGATTAAAGAAAATGAGGTAAAATTAATTTCATGTCAAGTGGAGTATACAAATTTTAGACCAGATTTGATTGAAGCTTCAAGTACACATTCAAAAAATACGATAAAGAATTCAATGTTCAAGTTGGATAACTATGAGAGCTTATCTAAATCTAGACTAAATAGTTGCGCAGATCTTTTAAAACGCATCGCCACCGTTCTGAGATATCGCTATGTAAGAAGTAAAAAAACATCATCTGTACTTCTTCATTTACAACAAAAAGGTAAATTTCTTGATAAAATACCAGATGATAAACTTGATTCTCAATTACTTGCTTTGAGAAGAGTATATTTATCTTATTTGGAGGAGAACATAATAGAAAGTGATTTCAAGCCTACTACATAATTTCAAAAAACTAGGAAAGTTGAATATGAGACAACAAACCTTGCAAATCAATGTGATGAGATTCATGAAGCCTTCAAGCATTGCTATCTATTTTCAAACTCCTTTAGTAGAAAAGTGGTTGTTGAAATATGTATAGAAGCCCCCAAAGTGTTCAAATTAAGATCACGAGATGATTTAAATGTTCAAGTATTAGTGAAATCATTCCTAGAAAAATTTCAAACCTCATTACCTGATGCTCTTTGATTCCATTTGACATCAATGAGTCTGATCCATTGGTAAACTCTATCAAAATTATAAATGAGACAGATCTAAATTCCAAGAATATCAATTTTTGGATAGTTGATGGTCAACACACCATTCAAGCAGCGAAAGAAATTTTAACAAATCCTAAATATAATGTATCTACAGAAGCGAAAAAAAAAATATATATAAAACGTAATGCTCGATTCTTGCATCCATCAGTTGAACCCACTGAGGTGATCCGCATTTGTTGTCAATTAAATTCTGCAAATAAGGTGTTCTTCAAAACTCCATTTATTGATTGTGTGCGCTCGGCAAGGCATTTCTTAATTGCCAATGACAAATTAAAGAAAAGGAGGATTGGATGTTCTAAGATGGCTGAAGACAAGGTATGTAATTTTAATAATTTTTACATTTAACATTTTATTATTGTATCTATTTTTATTGTAGACAAATGACTAAAGTCGATAATATAAGTCATATTTTCTCATATTTATAATGAATTCTCATTAGTTTATAAGACCTTATTTAGTTTCATTTTTACATTGAATTCTTATTAGTTTATATTTCTTCTTTTATCAGGTTGATGATGAAATGTTGTGCTCATTCTTCGACTGTCCAATTACAATTTTTTTTGATAAAAAAATTCTCTTATATCTTGAGGAACCTATTTGGGATAAATGGGACTCTGTTTTTAACTGTTACCAACTAGGCACATTAAAGTGTTCTCCAAGCCAACCTGATTTTGAGAACTACAAGAGAAATAGTCTACACAGTTTGACAACAGCTACTCTTCGGCCCCTTCAGGGATTAACCATGGAAGAAATTGCTTCAGTAGCAGATAAGCTATTGGATGGAACCATTTGGTTTTCTATTCCACATAATCATCCATCAAATGCCACAAAATTAAAAGATTATTGTTCTAAATTGAAAACCAACAGAACAATATTGGATGCAATGGTTACATATTGTCAAAGTCATGATCAGAACTTGAATGAGATGACTCTTACCACATTCAACATTCTTGAGCATTATGAAATTAATGATATCATATTTACCAATTTTTGCAACATGGTGGAGGGGTCTACTTATGTCAAAGGAACACGTAATACAAAGATAGAGTCCCTTTCTCAGCAAGCATGTGGAGTCCTTGACAGAATAATAAATGGATCGACAAGTGTTCAACAGGTTGACAACAATTTTGAATTTGGTCGTCATTTTGGGGGCCCTGATCTTTTTTCAACACTTTTGCACTCTTTTCCATGTCAGTTGCAACCAGTTTTACATACTGACCTTGTTGTTTTGGATACACTAGCTTTGAAAAAAGAACAATTCCACAAGGGATATTATATTGAATTTTTTCGATTTTTTATCGAAAAAAATGAGTTGAATGACTTTACTATAGTTCTCTTAGTAGAACTTTGGTTTTGTAATGATGTACGCCAGTCTTTGGAAATTTCCATAAAGAACTCCAAGTTCAACTATAAAATGACTAGTGGCATTTATGAATATAAGTCCCAAAACAATTATAGTTATGATATAGTTCTTACTATACATTTCTATACTTCAGAATTAAAAATTTTGGAGGCTATCAAATACTCTCACACATTTGAAGACACATTCGATGAAAATGAGAGAGATTATGATTTTTGGATGGATTTATTGGAAAAACACCAACAATGTAGTGATGCAAAAGTGGTCATTTCTCTTTATGCAGAGACAAATTTAATCAAGGCCTGTTGTACATATGGAAGAAGAATTTCATGTGTTGTGCAAACAGAGACACAAAGGACAATCATGTTAAATACTTACAAATATTTTCAACTATCAAATCTAGGATCCATTAACTTCTTGGAAAATTCACATACTACAATTCATTTATTTTTTTTCTTATAATACTTTGGATAATATTTTGTTCATATTTCTTGTCAAAGTGTTTACTAAAATAATTAATGATGGAGATTCTAAAACAGAGAATGATGAAAGTGGGAAGCAAAAAAATAATCATCATAGTGCTCATGATGTTGAAAAAAGTATAGAGATGGAAATATGAGGAGAAGGAGGAGAGGAAGAAGTTATCATACTAGGTACATAATTTTTTTGGTTTTTGCTCTTGATAATTTTTCAATTTATTTAATTTCCATATTCATAACATTTTTGGATGACTATTACAGGGAATTATGAGATGAATAGAATTAATCAAGACAATGACCATGGAACGATGGAGATAGAAATGCGTATTAATCAACATAACTCTATCATTTTTATTTATTTTATTATTATTCTAAATTATTATTTTTATTATGGTGATTCATATCATTTCATATGTTGATTATAGTTGGAAATAAAGAGAATGAATATAATGACTAGGGGACTGTCCCACAAAACTACAATCAAGACCAAAATATTATTATGGACGATTATAGATGATTCTTTTTTTGTATAGTTGATTAATGAATTTTGTTCATCCTCACAATTTATAACATTTTTTTATGTTTATTATAGCGACAAGCAAGGAGAACCAAGACATTGATCAAATGAAAGTTAAACAAAACTTTAATCAAGAACAAAATCTAACATCAGGTACTTATAGTTTGTCCACTTGTTTTCCTTATTATTTAATGATTCTATTCATTTTCACAATTCAAAATATTTTATATGGTTAATTTGGAGACAGCTAAAGGTAACAAAGATGATGATGAGGTGCAATGTTACAAATATGAAGATAATGTCATATCAGATACTTATAACTTGTCTTATTGTTTATCTTATTATTCTTCAAACTCTAATTCTTGTAACTACCATAACGTTGTATATTTTTATTATAGGAACAAATAAAAAAGATAAAATTAACAATCAAAATAATGTTAAAGGTGTGCGTGTGCGTGTTTTTCTTTTTAAAGGTTGCATTACTAATGTTTTTCTTGGTATTGGTATTTGATTGAAGGTTTAATAGGAAGTACAATTGGTATTTGATTGAAGGTTTAATATGTTTACTCCAGGTTCGATCAAGATGATAAAAGAAATTATTGTTTCATCTATAAATAGCGCGAAAATCTCTCAAGGTAAGTGTATCGTTTCAACAATTTTTTTAGTAATTTTTGTAACATGAATAAAATGGTTTGACTAGATTATTTTCCATTGTGTTGCAGCCAAAATAACTAAAAAGAAACTAGTTATTTTTGAATTAAAGGACATTTTTTATCATAGCATCGATGACGAAGCAACAAACAAAGGGCATATTGAGAAAATGGGAGCTGATGCTGATTACACAATAGAGAAAAAATTATTTTGGGTTCATCCACATGCAAAATCATTTTTTGAAATGTGTTTCAAAAATGAATCTCTTGACATTGCAATTTGGACGACAACTTTGAAACAAAGCACAACAAGATTTCTAAAAAAGTTGGTTTCAGAAACATTACAAGATAAACTTTTGTTTAAGTGGACTGCTTCAAACTGTAAACCACAAAAGGGACATAAGGTCATTGACAATCCAACGAAAGTTATACACACTAAATCATTGAAAAAAGTGTGGGAAATGCATACCCAATATGATGCAACCAATACTATTATAGTTGATTGTTTAATTGAGAGAGTGAAAGAGAATCCAAAAGAAAATGTGATTCTTGCCCCTCCATTCATTGGAGCAAATCAAGGGGATAATTGGTTGATCAATGAGCTATGGAGAATATTGCATAAACTCAACAAGGCTATGAATGTGCGAGCTATTTTGAAGGATGTTCAATTACATTTAGAAGTACCTTAAGGTTATTGATGTCTATTTCATGCTATTATATGTATGACATCATGAATTATTATTTTTATTTCACAACACTAATAAAAGAATTGTTGATTTGGTTTGTCATTACCAAAAATAAAATATTTTTATTTTCTTTATTTTTGGTGAGATGAATGGTCATTCAATGTTTTCATATCAAAATTTCCCATGCTATATTTTTTTTTACAATGGATTACATTGTATGTAAAATTAATAGATAACTGGTCTATTTGTTTTAATTAGATCATTACAATTATTTGCTTTAAATGTGGTTTAAGTTATTGTTATACCTCTTATAAATTAGTAATGTGAAGGATGACCCATTGCATTCTTATAACCTTTTTTATTCCATATAAGTTGAAAAACTATATTAAGTTGTATGTAGCACCAACAATAAACATACAATTTGTACTAAAAGAAGCACCAAAAGAAACTAAGGTAGAAACTCTATAAATTAACATATAATTAATTAGGTTTGAAATTTAAAAATTGTATTATATTGTATGTGAAAAATAATATATAATTAGTTTGTTTACTTGCACTAGACCATTCTAATTATATTTTTCAATTGCAATTAAATAAATCATTATAAGTCTTAAAATCATTGATTTAAATGGTGGGTCAATGCATTCTTATAAGACTTTTATTCCATACAAATTAAATAAAGGTATTAGGTTGTATGTATAAAGTAAACATATTATTTGTTTGTTCATTTTAATGGGGCAATTGTATTTGTATTTTGTGATACTATGAACTCATTGTAAAATTACCTTAGCATACAAATGGAAATAATTCATAATAAATATTAACATCATTTTTAAAATGATAGGTTTTTATGTCCTTAAGCAATGAAGTGTTGAAGTGAAGATATGTTAATATCATACATGTGGTTACAGTGCAGATGCAGATGGGCATTACTACAAGTCAGAAGATGTTGTTGATATTTGAAATGGAAGGAGTATTCTTCCAATCATACACCAAAGATGAACAAAATTTTCATATTCAAAGAGAACCAGATTGGCAGTTTGGTGATAGGTCTTTTTTTTTAAGCCCTTTTCAGTTAGAAGTATTAAAATATTGCTTAAGAAATTATGATGTCACAATATGGACATTAAATGTCACTGACAAGTACATCCGAAAAGTACTTGAAAAATCAAATATTGATATAGAGGAATTTAAATTTGCATGGGACAGGTCTCATTGTCATTTGCAAAAAATATTGAAAGCAGGGAGAACAAGACAATTTTATGAGAAAAAGTTGATTGATGTGTGGTCCCAATATGGAGATATTTATGAAGAATCAAATGTATTGCTAATAGATACAAAAAAGCATACTTCTCAATTCATCGGATATCGATCAAACCACATCTTGATAAAATCATATACAGGAAAAGAGCAAGATATGTGGCTTCTGCAAGTTTTATTCCCCTTTCTTAAGACACTTCATCGTATCAAACAAAAACATGAGTACATTCTAATGTTCAATAGAACATGTACTTCATTGTAGTTGATGGAGATAATTTCCTTTATAAATTTTTTGAAAAGTACATTCCAATTTTTCAATACATTTTGGACATAGTTTTTGTTGAATCAATTTGTATGATTTTATATTTTTTGAAATATATGGGATGCCAATTATATTAATATGTATATTTCTTATTATTTATAATTGTTTTTGCAATGACTTTGTTGTATCGATTTTTTTTTCTAAGATGTGTGTGCACGCGTGCGTGTGTTCTGAAATGAATTGTTTGCCATTCAAATGATCTTACATGAACCATCGAGGCATGTTATTGTTAATGACTTATGTTTACTTATATGTATCAATAATCATATATAAATGTGAAATATAAGTTTTGAAATAGAACTCCTTGCAAACAAAGGTGCTATTCTTACTAAAGAAATTATAATTATTTACTTGATAAATGTTATGTGCATTATTCACTATTCACAATGCATTATTCACTATTAAGGCTAATGATAAATGTGTCATAGGTAAATGATTTGATCTTTTTGAAGCATAAGATATGTGATTTCTCAATCGATAGTTTTCATAAATTTATATGCTTAAATCAACTAATGGTTGTAACTGCAATCATATCATATTGAAAATCAACAAGGCACAAAGTCAGTTATTCATTGTTTACATATAAAATGCACTAATATAAGTGCATAAATGTGACATGTAATTTTTGAGATAAAAAATATATTTTAAATAATTTTGCATTTCTTAAAAAAACATATACATGATGATAATGATTGATAAGTGGATTATCAAGGTTTGATTAGACACTATCACGGATGAATTATGTCATTGAACTTTTTGAACTGTAAGGCATCTAATTTCATTATTTAAAGTCATTTTTTTGTAAATTTGTATTTTAAATAAATTGAAATCATATCACTTGAGTTAGAATTATATTATTGACTTGTACTTAGTTATGTCCATCAATATGAGTATACTATGATGCATTTTTTCGAAAAATACGTCTTTTAATTTCTTGATAATAAGTATTAAGTGGACTATTTAGGCTTAATGGGTGATGGCTCATAAGTGAATACTACTCGTTAAATTGTAGGGCATTCAATTTTTAACCCATATTTTTTTTTTCATATATTCTTAAATCAACTATTTGTATATGCAATCATCTCATCTCATTTAATTTAATAAGGAATCCATTTATTGACTTTTATTTGTCTATCATGGAATTTATTAAGATTGTATTAATCTCATATTGTATTGTTTTGAAACAAAACTCCATGAAAAACAAAATTCTCTTCTTAATAAAACATGGAATAATTAATTAACAATGTGTTAAGTGGACCATCTAGACTCATTAAAGAGATGGGTAAAAAATGGTTGTATTTAAACTTTTTTGCACCATAAGACATTGATTTTCTAATCCATATTAGCATTTTTTCATTTTCATTTCTTAAATATTTTATTTGTGGTTTAAATAATTTCATAGAATCCAATATGAGTTGAAGAATTCTATTTGGCTATATGCATTGATAGAAGTTCATAAATGTGATGCATTTTCTAAATGTAACTCTTAATGTAAGTAAATATATATATATTTTACAAAACAAATTATAATTAGTTGATAATGAGTTTTAAGTGGTCTATATAAAGCCATATATCTAAGTGTGTAAATGTGACACTTTTTTTTTTAAATAAAACTCCATGTAATATGAAATGTTTTTCCCAACAACACATGGAATAATTAATTGGTAATGTATGTTAAATAGATTGTTAAAGTTATTTCAAGGTACAAGTCATAAATAAATGTATTTAAACTTTATGCAACATATGGTATTTGATTTCCCCCCTTTATTAACATTTCGTAAATTTCAATTCTTAAATAAATTATTTGTAATTGAAATAATCTCATAGAAACCAACAAGACAAGTATGTATTAAATTATATTTAGTATGTATGTATGTATGAATGGAATTTATTTTTGAAATAAAGATCTCAATGTAAGTAAAAAATATATATTTTTAGAAAATTAATAATTTAAAATCAATTATTTATGAGTTCTAACTGGTTTATTCTATTTTGAATTGACAATTTTTTCTAACTATGCATTATTAAATCAATTATTCCTATATGCAATCATGTCATATAAGTCAATAAGTCAAGAAACCATTAATTGATTTTTATTTAACTATCATGTGGTCTAATATGAATGTATAAATGTGAAATTGCTATTTCTAGAATAAAAAACTATGTAAAGAAAATGAATTTTCTAATAAAACATGGATTAATGACTTCACCATGAGCATTAAGTAGACTATTTAAGCTCATTCAAGAGATGGGCCATAAATGGATGCCTTTAAACTTTTTTCACCATATGACATGCTTTTCCCATCAATATTAACATTTTGTAGATTTCAATTCTTAAATAAACTATTTGTACTTAAAATAATCTCATAGAATCCAACAAGACTCAAAAGTTATTTATTGAATTTCATTTAGTTATATGTATTCATATAAGTTTATAATTGTAATTTATTTTTGAAATAAAGCTATTAATGTAAGTAAAGATATATCTTATACAAAACTAATTAGAATTAATTGATAATAAACTTTAAGTGGTTTATTCAGACTATATGAAAAATCAAGTGTCATAGATGAATGCCTTTTAATACATATTTAATATTCAAAATCAATACCTTAATGATAATTTATTTGTATTTACATTAAGTATTTAATAATTAAAGAACACGGGGACTTATATAAATTTCAACTAAAATACATGAGTTATGTTTCACACTTATTTCTTCCCCATTAAAAATGCTTATCATTTTCTCTTCTTAGTGAAAGTAATGATCTATCATGGTTTTCCATACAGTTGGTTGACACTAAAATTACATCGAGACTATTACTAGTTTTGACAATGTTGACAAGGAGAGATCAATATCCACGCTACCATCAACTATGCTAATATTTGAAAACCCTTGCCTCCACTACTTACAAGAAGTCACCACTAAAGTTTCTTGTTTACTTCAATTTGTGACATTGTCCATCATAATGGAATGACTTGAATACCCATTTAAGAACTCTCATTTGATGTACTTGGATTTGAGTGGAGATAGATCAATGGTGCCTAACTTTCTTGAAATACCTAGATCAACAATGTATAACTTTTATAGTGGATGTTTGCATGCTATGATGATGAATGATGACCCCCTCATTAGTGGTTCATAAAGGCACATAGGGACTGTAGGAAATTGAGCACAAGAACATTTTACTAAGGTTTTAGTAGACTAGTTTCAAAGAAATGCAAGGGACACTTATCATTGTCATTTACAATAAGATCTTCACATCACCATCATTCAATCAACAAATTCCCCGTAGGTTGGGGGAAAGCGGGTTAGAGTTGCCATACTAATATGATTTAGCTTAAATCAATTTCTTCTAACAGTTTGATTTCACACTCCTTTTTTGTATTGATACTATTGTACATAACAAACCCATGTTTGACCTATTCATGATCTCTAATTGGTTTGAAATTACTAAAATTATTTTAATATTGAATCAAGTTAATATGATGATTTACAAAAGAATGAACGTTGTTGAAGGCCTTGTAATAAAATACTTGCAAACAAAGGTGCTATTCTTACTAAAGAAATTATAATAATCTACTTGATAAATGTTATGTGCATTATTCACTATTCACAATGCATAATTCACTAGTAAGGCTAATGAGAAATGTGTCATAGGTAAATGATTTGATATTTTTTAAGCATAAGGTACGTGATTTCTCAATTGATAGTTTTAATAAATATATATGCTTGAATCAATTAATGGTTGTAACTGCAATCATATCATATTGAAAATCAACAAGGTACAAAGTGAGTTATTCATTGTTTACATATAAAATGCACTAATATGAGTGCATAAATGTGATATGTAATTTTTTAGATAAAAATGTATTCTAAATAATTTTGCATTTCTTAAAAAAACATATATATATCATGATAATAATTGATAAGTGGATTATCAAGGTTTGATTAGACACAATCATGGATGAATTATGTCATTGAACTTTTTGAATTGTAAGGCATCTAATTTCATTATTTATTGTCATTTTTTTGTAAATTTGTATTTTAAATAAACTGAAATCATCACTTGAGCTAGAATTATATTATTGACTTGTACTTAGTTATGTCCATTAATATGAGTATATAAATGTGATTTATAATATCCATATATTATGATGCATTTTTTCGAAAAATAAGTCTTTTAATTTCTTGATAATAAGTATTAAGTTGACTATTTGGGCTAATGGGTGATGGCTCATAAGTGAATACTACTTGTTAAATTGTAGGGCATTCAATTGTTAACGCATAATTTTTTTTTCATATATTCTTAAATCAACTATTTGTATATGCAATCATCTCATCTCATTTAATTTAATAAGGAATCCATTTATTGACTTTTATTTGTCTATCACGTAATTTATTAAGACTGTATTAATCTCATATTGTATTGTTTTGAAACAAAACTCTATGCAAAACAAAATTCTCTTCTTAATAAAACATGGAATAATTAATTAACAAATTATGTGTTAAGTGGACCATCTAGAATCATTAAAGAGATGGGTCAAAAATGGTTGTATTTAAACTTTTTGCACCATAGAACATTGATTTTCAAATCCATATTAGCATTTTGTCATTTTCAATTCTTAAATAGTTTATTTGTGGTTTAAATAATTTCATTATTAGAATCCAATATGACTTGAAGACAAAATCACTGCTGATATTGGACATGAATGGGAAGTTATTTATTGAATTTCATTTAGTTTTATGTATTCATATAAGTTTATAAATGTAATTAATTTTTGATTTCACACTCGTATTGTGTATTGATACTATTGTACATAACAACCCCATGTTTGACCCATTCACAATTTCTAATTGGTTTGAGATTACTAAAATTATTTTAATGTTGAATCAAGTTAATATGGCAATTTACAAAAGAATGAATGTTGTTGAAGGCCTTGTAATAAAAAACTTCCAAATTTAATGAAATATGTGTTCATGGATGTATGATTGTTTTTGGTTTACCATTGCCTATGGAGCTGTAGCCCTGGCTTAGGGGTGACCTGTGGTTGAAATTCATGAACCACAAGTCTATGGTAGGGTGGAATGTGGAGAGTCTATAGCCAGCCAAATTTTCTTAGCAATATAACTATTCGTGTTAATGTTGTGTTGATTTACATAATTATATTTGAAACACCAAATGCATGGTTTTATGATAAATGCTTTTAATTATTCAAGTATCTCGTTGTGCATTACAATTATGTGCCAAACTTGTTACATGTTGTTTATAGTTGGGTATTAATGTGTTTTGTGTTTATTGCAGTTTTGCTAGAAAGCCTAATTAGGGTTTTGTGTTAATATACTTAAATGATGCTAATTAATTGTCATTTCTGATGTGCAATCTTGTGGTTATGGTTTATATATGCCAAAATATGTTTTACGAGCATTCTACAATTGAAAATAATGTAACTCAAGTACTGTTAGATGTAGAACCAACCATGGTAAGGTTAGGGTTTTCGATTCCGTAGATTGATAATGTATTTTAACGTGTCATGGTTGTGGTAGCATTGCCCAGAAAGAGGTTGGGGACATTACAAGATGGTATCAGAGCTCAATTTACAGCATTGGGCTTGATTGGGCCGGAATTGGGCACAAAATGAGAAATACAAATTGTTCACCAATTGTTTGACGAAAGTCACAGTGGTGGAATTGGGTTAAAATTCACTTGGCAAAGAGCATAGGTGCCATGGAAGGATTCAAAAGGAAAAATTATATCGATTAGAGTAAAACAAAGAAATCGAGGAACAATTTACCAATTTTAATCCTTGAAAGCTAAAATTTGTGTGCAAGGCACCATTATTGCATGTTAAGTTCTATTTGGTTGATATATATATATATATATATATATATATATATATATATATATATATATATATATATATATATATATATATATAGATATATATATATATATATATATATATGTGTGTGTGTGTGTGTGTGAGGGGTCAAATGTGGGAATGTTATAGGGTGCATATTTATATGGAAATGATATAAGACGTGTTAAAAGGTATATAGGAATTTTTTTAATGAATCAAGTATAATGTTTTTAGGCCAGGTTCCAGAGTGGAACCTCTCTTTTTCCTACCCTACCAAATGTGTTACATGGTTTTGTAGGTCGAGGGAATGAACATTGATTACAAGGTGGTATTCGTGGGTGACATTGAATAAGCCTATCAGAATATATATGCACTTGGAACAATATGAAAAGTTTCTATCGAGGTCCATAAACCATAAACCACAATGGAGACGAGAACCCCTTCGAACCATGAGCGGTAGTGAACTTGTGCTCATAACATTACAAAAGTGAGCCATGACATTAAGGGAGAAGGGTTGCAGTGGCAGGCCATGAATTCGAAGTATGTTATGTGACATATATATTCTATGTCTATGGAAATAATAGTTGTTGTTAGGGTGGAATAGTGCGATGTGGTAGAACAAGTACAAAGGAGTAAGGGTTTCGGGGAGGGACAAAACCATGAAAGCGAAGCCCCTCGATCGAAATCTTTTCAGTTCAAAGATGCATACATAATTGATTTTTTGAAAGAGCATGTAACCAAGAAGTGCATATAAAGGAAGCAGAAATAAACGACAACCATGAGAAAAAAAGACACCACGAGTTGATAACGGAGTTCACCTAGTGTGGGCTACGTCTCCAGGCTCCGCTCAAAGTGGGGAGGCCTTTTTCAATAATATTCAATAAAAATCAAATTAAATTGATGTACAAATGACACCTTATACCTTCACTTTCGGGGATGGCCTGAAAATGCATACCTTTGCTGAATAAATGGGTTGCACCATTGTATTCCTAGGGAAAAATCATGAAAAATGACTGTAAACTCGACTCCTTTCCGACACCGTCAAAATCTGGACCCTTGGGAATCTCAAAGATTCCCTAAAGATTCATTCTTGCTGGCAGACTGTAATTCTAATGCTCATATGACAAATCTGACTTCATCACTGCGGTACTTGTGAAAAAATGATTAAAATGAGTATAAAGTCATCCTGATTATGAAACTATCAAAATTTGGCCCTTAGGAAATTTTTAGATTCTTCATGATTGCACAAAGATTCCTCTCTCCAAGTTGACTGGAATTTCGCCACTTAGATAAGAAAACCGATCATGCCATTAGACTCCTAGTAAAATTCTAGTTCGTTTGAGTATAAAGTTGGCATGATTCTGTCACTTTGAAAATTTGTCCTCCATGGAATCTCCAAGATTCCTCACTGATTCTGCATAAAGAATATTATGTGGAAGATTCCAGGGAATATTTCCCTAGAATATACTCATCTCGAAAAATGTGCCCATCTTGAGCACGGTTCCTCCTAGGCTCCAAGTTCCGCACACTCCTCCGTTACTCCCCAAGCGAATGATAAGTCGGGTTCTTAAATATGTGATGGGCGGTGTTAAATCCAAAGCCCACATCGTTGGCAGTGTGGTTGCTAGTCAAACTGCTTGGGTGGAGGTCCCAAGGTCAAGCCCCCAGGCCTCCCCCATTGCAATTGTTTAGCACGTTGTATGGCTTTTTGAGCGTGTTTGAATTTGCGACATGTGTTAATATGGAGTTGGTTATATGCGGCCACCTATTGGCGAACTGACCCAAAACTGACCCAACCAGGTCGGGCGGTTTTAAACCCTGTTGACTCCATTTTTATGTGGTTGTATATATAGATATATATATATATATATATATATATATATATATATATATATATATATATATATATATATATATATATATATATATACTGTTTAATGGTTGGGTGGGTCTGTCAGTGGGTGGCCCGCCCACCATATATTGCATATATTAAAATAACAATTCGTTGGGGTGGTGGGGGTGGCAACTTTTTTGGTTTTTTTAACCCACTTGGTCAAAATTCGTCGATGGATTTTTTGGGGTCACTAGTCTTTTTAAGTAGGTGATAATTTCGCCAATTTTGACCACCATAAATCATCGCCTCCAAGTTCCAAATTGTTGTCTCGTTAATTTCGGCCAAATTTAGCGTCTTTGCCAAATTTAGTCGGGCTCCAAATTTAGTTGGCACTCTGCTAACTTTAGCCAATGGGCCTAGTTGACCAAAATTTTTATTGCCCATAACTTTCACATATGAACTTAGATTGAGGTATTGTTTGCATCATTAGAAATATTGCGATGATATCTTCGATTTGATGTTGGTTTCGCTGCAATCTAGCAACTTTGACTTTTGATATTTTTCACAATCATCTTTGGCTTCTAACCCTCTCTCTGGAGCCATCTAGATCATTCCACCCCACTAAGGAGATTTTGGTCCTCCAAAGTCACAAACAAATTATACAGTCTGTATGTGCCCTATCAAGCCACACTCCCTTCTCCAACATCTGCATTCCATGAGAAATTGTGGTACATTCTTTGCAGATTACATACAAGACCAAACATGACTCAAACAACCCCATACTTGCTAAGATTTTATAACACACACTCTTTCGTCAAGTTTACATCACAATAGAAACCAATACCCCAACTATCAACAAAAAGGCCAAAAACATAATCATTTCTTTAATAAGTGATGGAAAACACATCATCACTTTTAAAATCATATCATAACATGTGATTTACAAAATGCGGCCATGAAAAGCTATTATATCTAGTAAAACCATCTCTTACTCAAAAAAGTGAATGGGTCATCTCCCTATGACGGATTCGCCTGTTGAACATATTTTCCAACTGGTTCGTTTTGTGGGTTCTTTCTGGTCATGAATTATCTGACATGTGGCTCTCTGGTCTCCATTCTCATTGTAGTAACTACAATGATTCTTTCTCCTCCAAACTTTCTAGATCGTCTTGGAACACTTATTCCTGGTGCACCTCTGACAAGTGCCCATGGAATCCTCACTATCACTCGAAGGTGATGAAGAGCTCTCACTGGTTTTCTTGGAGCATTCTCCAACCTCTTTTTTGAAATATCCAAGTTCTGCATAATGAGGAAATTCATCCACTTTGATGGGATTCAAATTGACTTGGCCATTCATGCTGAGGCCCTTTCCTTGACACCCCATTTTCTTCAGCAATTTTGATCCAATTCCCGTAGTATGTTTCTCAAAAGCAGCGAAATGGGTAAAATTGTCTCCTTAAAGCAGAAACAAACTCGAACCAAGATGAAAGAAGTTTACGACTACTCTTACCACCTTTCTGTAGTTTTCCTTCCCACCAGACGAGAGCAGTGTCACTCAATCGAATGGATGCTAGCTAGATATTGGCTTCATCCTCTTTGATTCATTGTATGTGGAAATATACTTCAACCTGTCTGATCCAATTATCTAACTTTTTTGCATTAGATTCTCCACTAAACACAAGAAAATAGAACTTGACATCCAACTTGAAAAAGGGCTTCTTATGAGTTTTTCTACCTCTAGAATGATGAGAAGAGGAAGAAAAATAACTTTCACTTGAAGATGGAGAGGGAGGTTTAGGAGGCTCTTCTCCTCCTCCTTCATGATTCAATGAGGCATGATCATCTGGTTTCTTCTCAAGCTTCATTGTCTCCTCATATTCTACAAACAATTTGTCCACTTTCTTTGCCATGGAGTAGAAGGCCTTGCGGTAGTTTCTCTCTTCCTCCAACCAAGCATCTTCATTTGCCATTTTCCTTCTTTATTCTACACGCCCCGCTTTGTTACACATCATTTTTTCACTATCCCTGTAATCCCCTTTCCTTGATCCTGGAGGACCTCTCCAGTGAACCCCACATGCTTGGCCCTCATGAAGAAACTCCCATTATGTCCCTCTTCATGAGCAGATCATTTCCCTTTTGCACCATTTCCCCTGAAACTTCTATCTTGCCCAGTTTATAAGGCCGGCGCTAATGACCCTTGTCTCCCACTCGCCGATGTGCAGAGATTAGCACTATTCCTCGCGCCGATTGGTGCGACTGACCTGTGTCCCAGTTGCGTCGGTCCTGTTATGGAAAGTTTTTTAAATTTTGAGCCGAAGCTTCCAGCTCTAGAAGCTTCGTATCGGAAGTCTCATAAATGGTTTGGCCAGATGGGGTCGAGGATGACAATTTGGGCTCCTTTCCCCTATAATGATGCAACTACCTCAAGGGATAAGTACTTCTCCCATGAGAAGAGGATCCATCTCCCATCCATATTTCCTAATATATAAACCTCCCTTTTTCCCAAGCACAAACTAATCATAGTTAGAGTGTTGGCTGAGTGTGAGTATACTATGTTGATTAGACAAGCAAGCTATTACTAGTTGTAGCCATCTAGTTGTGTGAGGGAGAAGTGTGTTTGCATTTGGGGCGAATTCTAAAGGGAAGAGCCTTTAAACTATTGTTGTTTGAAGCCATCATGGAGTGCTAGCAGAAGTGTGTGGGAAGCTAGTCTTGTCAAAGGAAGACTGTGACGTCAAGACAAATGGTTGTAATCTCTCTTTGATATTAATATATGCAAACATCGATTGATTTCCTACATGTTTTGTAATATTACATATTCGTGTCTTGATGCTTCTTGACTCATTAAGTAGGTTGAGTTACAATTTGTCTATTATTATGTTTGTGTGTTGTTTTCATTTACTTGTTTCAGGAGCTTGAAGAAGGAAGCGAGAGATTGCTAGAGCAAGCAAGCGAGGACGTCATCAAGCAGCATAAGCGACCAAGAGGTAGGCCCTCTTGATTGATTCTAACCTATGGAAATCTTCCATAGAATGTATTTGTTGTGGCTAGACCCATTATCGGGCTAGAGGAATTCATTCGTGTCCGCACTTATAATTTTACTTCACCACAAATTGGCGACTCCACTGGGGAGATCCCATATTTTGTTTGTTTTTGATTTCATGATTCCGTGAGAACTTTGCTAGTTTCACGTTTTCCCTTTGGTTCTGTTTCTTTTCTCTTACTTACTGGTGTAAGTCTGAAATTCATAGTAGCAGATCTAGTCCCTGTTTTGATTTTGATTTTTATTTTTCCTTAGTTGCCTTGGCCAGCGCATTTAATCCGCTGATAGTCGTGCCGACCAACGTGAATTACTATGGAATAGTCGCGCCGACCAACCTCTGGCGCTTGTTGTCAGTTAGGCAATCGCGCTGATGCCTGTAAGTGAAGATTAGTGCTTGACCACAATCTTGGACAGTGTGTTCTGCTCTTGTGGTTTTGACCCCGTAAGCCTTTTAGATCATCTTCTCTCTAACTAGAAAGCTTCATTTAGCTTGTCTTGTGTGCTGCTTGGTTTAGCCCACCCTATGATGTGTTAAGTATTGCCCTGTGTGAAGTTCTTTTTTTATTTTTTTCTTTGAATCCCTTGATCGGCATTTTTTTTGGCCAAAAAGTCACGCCGATCAGCCATCAGTGCTAGTTGTAGTACTGGTTAGTCATGTCGATCGGCGCTAATTTTGGCCCAAAAGTCGCTCCGGTCTCAGGGGTAACCAAAAATCATAATTTCTCCCATTCTAGTGCCAGTGTGTCTTGACCCTCAAACTCTCTTCTTCCTCCCAGAAGTGACTAGGATGCTTTGTTTTCAATTGAATGAGTAAAAGAGTCTCGTTTGTTCTCTTGTTTTGAGTGTCTATTTTCTCTTTCGAAGCATAGATTACATTGCTTGGTTTGTCGATTGAAGCATTTATGTGTTTGGTTTGTTTGATTCAGGGAAGAAGTTGCTTTTAGTTTCATTTATAATTATTTGTATTTGATTGATGCTTGTTTGTTCGGATTTTGAAAACTTTCATATAAAGTGCTTTATGTGAAAGATTCATTTTGCATTTTATGAAAAGGAGAACATCATTCTAGTTTACTTAAGCAAAAATATTGCATTAGTAGCATTATTGAGAAGCTAGATTTGCATCATCATAAGCATTGGAAATGAAATGAAACTTCTTATGTTGTTAATGGAAGATTAAGTGCAGTTAGGAGATTTATTAGTGAAAGATTTCATTCTTCGATTGTTGCATTAATTTTGTGTTATCTATCTCTCAATTAGTGATAACTTTCATCGAAGACAAAGATCTCTTTTCTCATATAGATGCATGTAGGAGTTTTGTCAGATGACAATAGTAGGGCCTTCTAATTGAAACCTAATTCGAGATGAACTCTTAAAATTTATTGAATTAACCTAAGGAAGCATTTAAACTTAACACTCACATTTAGTGGTCTAGGCTAGAGACATGTTCCGACGTCTTTAAACCTAGCAGTTGTCGTTAGCTTCAGCATTAGACAGCGCTAGTACGGATTTGTGCTCCCCATATCGTCGAGTATATAACGGGAGACCCCTCTAGGCTGCAATCCTTTTATCCTTAGGAAGCCGAATCGGCTGCTTTGCAAACGTGATACACCAAACACAGCATTCGGGGATATTGCCTGCTCGTACTTATCAATTCACTGAGAGGTATTCTGCAGTTCATGATTTCCTAGTAATCCTTTTGCCTAGATTATCCTGAGCAGTCATTTTTGTCTTTTTGACTCTTTAAATTTAAAAGATCATCAAGCACTTGTCCTTTCGAGCTCGTTAATTCCAAAAGCGACTAGAGTCACCTTTCGTCCTTTTCTCGACTCTTAAAATATGAAAAGGCAAAGTTTTGTTTTAGTGTTCTAAGATTAACTTCCCACGAAATATTCCTGGTAAAAGTTATCTTCCTTAGTAGTTCTTTAGGGTCAATTCCAATGGAAACATTTCCAGAGTCCACCAGTCAAGGATTCCCCTCGGATGGGAATCCTTCCTTTTCCTCCTTTTAATAATGTTGGTTCTCCTTCTATGGTGACATTGTCCCTTCCTGGGTTAACCATTGGTTTACCTGTCTGGGTGTTTTCGACCTCGATGGTCCCGAGTGTCCCAACTCCTTCCCCACCATTTCCTTCATTTGGATCACATCACGCTAATTATAAAGTTGACCTCTCACCTTCTTCCCCTATTTCTTCACCTGCCTCTTCTACTTCGCTTGGTGAAAGTTTCAAACCTAGTAACCAGGAGGCTAAGAAGGGTAAGAAGAAGACAAAGAAGAAGAAGTTTAATAAGCGAGAGGCCAACCATGCAACTGTTGATCTGAACGCACTTCATGTTGACAAACCTTCTGATATTCTATGAAAGGTTAGATTCCATTGCAAGCTATGTAAGGGTGACCATGTCCTTCGAGACTGTCCTGGCATTCCCAGAGTCTTAAAGGTATGGTCTCAAAACCTGAATCGACCATCCCCGTCGACCTCTGGAAATCGTGTCGATGTTACACCTCCAGCTAATGATGGTAAGAAGAAGGGAAATATTGGATTCCCCTGTAGGTCATGTGAAGGAGAGCGTCTTCTTCACCTTTGTCCTCTTATGGATAAAGCTTCCAAAGTTTTGGAAAACCTTACAGCTCTTCAACCCCAACTTCTTGTTGGTTATCAGAGGCTTTCTTCTGACCCTCTCCTGGTTGGTAAAGAGATTGACTTGAATTCATCTCTTTCCCATCTTGTTCTTCTTGAGCATGACTCTTTTGTATCTGTTCCCGACCCAGTTGTTCACTCTGTTCCCGAAGAGAGTTGTGATCATACGGCTCATGTTCTTCTCGTCTCCTCAGATTCTCATGAATTGAAGAGTGTCCCTCCCATCCCAGTTGTTTAGGAGAGTCCTCCTCCTATTCCTGTACAACATGGGGGCACTCATATGATACCCCCACCAAGTAGTTTTGTCGTCTCTTTCGATTGGGGTCCATTGACTGCTTTCCTCCTCCTGTCTTATGTGCCTTTCTAGATCACAGTACAAGCCTATAATATGGTAGTACCTGGTAGTATATTAGATGATGGCGCATCTATTAGCATCATGTATTCTACTACTTGGCAAGCTTTGGGTTCCCCACAGCTTGTGGCTGTCACCCAAAATCTGTTGGCTTTCAACGGAGGAACCAGTCAACCTTTATGGATCCTTCCGAAGTTCCCTATTAGTTTGGGAGGAAAGACTGTCTATATAGATGTGATGGTAGTCCAAGGTCCATTAGATTTCAATATTCTCCTTGGATGTGACTATGTTTATGTCATGGGAGCTCTTGTTTCTTCGCTTTTCCATGTGGTTTGTTTTCCGCATTGAAGGGAGAATAGTGACCATTGATCAACTATCGTTCATTGGTCACCAGGCGCCTCCTTCACAATCATCATCCCCTATCAGATCTTGTTTGCAAGTAGTACCTTCCCCGCCACAGGTCAATTATGTGGCAACCCGTTCCGCCTCCGCCATCTACTGATGATCACATTGATGGTATAGTACATCATGTACTGGGGGCATTAGAACCCAATCTGTCTTTGGTACCAAATGACATGTATTCCTCCTGGAGCGTAGTTCTTTCGTCTAGTGGAGACCTCTTGGGAGCCATGTTCTCGTTTGGGTCATGAACATAAATTATGAGGATAGTTCCCAATCTTGTGTTAACCTTGTTAAAAAATGAAATAAGTGATGAGGATAGTTTTTTTCTTGTGTCAACCTCGTTAAAAAATGAAACAAGGAGTCATGAGGAGTGTTAACCTCGTTAAAAAATGAAACAAGGGATGAGGATAGTTCTTAGTCTTGTGTCAACCTTGTTAAAAAATGAAACAAGGAGTCATGAGGATAGTTCTTTTACTGTGTCAACCTCCTTTAAAAAATGAAACAAGGGTCATGAGAATAGTTCTTTGTCTTGTGTCAAGCTCTTAAAAAATGAAACAAGGGTCTTGAGGATAGTTCTTTTATTGTGTCAACCTCATTAAAAAATGAAGTGACTCCCTTTTCCAAATCAAGTATTTGATTAAGATCTCGTAAAATCCCAGTCGATTCTTTCCAAGATATTTAAAGTGAACCTTCATTCCGTCCACCTAGTTGATTGAAATGAAGCTTGGGGGGCATGTACCTTGATTGATTCATTATACTGGGGGGCATGCGAACTTATTCAAGCATATTTTTTTGTTTCGAGCTTGTGTAAACATGAAACCGAATCCAAGCAGATTTCTCCATGGTTCAAGCTCGTGTAAAAATGAACCCATGCCCGACTTACATCTCGTGATTACTGTTTTTATCAGCTAATTTCTGCTAGATGAGACTTGGTTGTTTCATTCCATCGCCACCATCTTTGGCTCATCATAAGCTTTCACTTGGTTGTTTTTCCTTTCCTGAGGGATCGTAGCGATGAGTGGTTTTATTAGCTAGCCTCTTGACCATTATATGTTTTGAGCAGTTCTGCCATTTCCGGAACCAGTTGCTACCCTTTATACCACTCGTTCCTCCAAGATGAGTCACATTTAAGCCCTTTTCTCGACTCATTAAACTCATATGAAAATATTTCCAAGTATTTTCCCCTTTTTGACTCGTTAAAGAGAATAAAAATGGGGGGTCCGCTTTCAGTTCTTTTCTGACCATTTAAAAGCGAAAAGATGACTGAGCCCTTGTCGTTTCGAACTCGTTAATGGATGTGAAACATCGTGCGCCCAGTATAAGTTTACCCCTTTTTCGGGCTGGGAGGCACTATTTACGAAAAGGGTACTCCTTGACTGAAATGGTCAAGCGGTTCTCTTAAGTATTGTTTTCTACCTTTTTGGGCTGGAGAGACACAAACATACGAAAAGGGACCATGTGGAGTTTCCTTTTACATGTCTTTTTCAAATTGTCTAAACATGAAAAAGATATCGAGTTACACCTTTGTTGGACTCGTTAAACTATTAAACGACATCGGATTTGTCGCCACGACGAACACAAGCTTCTCCTTCCTAGGGCTCGTTAAACTTGCTAGGTCGGATTCATCCAAAGGATGAACTTACAGTGCAAGAATATGCTATCCCCTTCAAGCTTGCAATTAAAAAATAATTGGGGCACTCGCCAGAAATGGTGGGGGAAAATTTCAAAATCCATCGAGTCGTGTTGGAAGCTTACTCTTGAACATGACACTCTTTGCTTCATGTCGGGTTGGGACATCCTCCTTTGTATCATTGACCTTCCTGGGTTTTGGGCCAATCATTTTTGCCTTCCATTTGATCTCTTCCACATCATTATGACCACCGATCCCATGGATCCAAAAGCTGCCAAACTTCTAGTTGTGTCACTGATATGTTCAAGAGTTGTACTTTTGCAGTTACACTTACCTCTGTTTTCTCTGTATCATCCAAAACAAAAATTGCATCCTCGCTTCTCACGTCAATGATGTGGGTTTCATTATGGCCCTCCTTCGACACGATCACTTTCCGTCAACATCAACTCGTTATCTGGTTATCTGGGAAGTTGATCGAGAGATTCCCTTCTAGTACCTTAGAGCTTGCATGCCCTAATGGCAAGTTCTTCACACTTGACGACAAGTTCACATCATTGGCTTTCGATTGAGTGATTTCACGGGTGTTCAACTTCAGTTCCTGTATTCACTTTCCGTGAATTGTGCTGATTGTACCTTGAGGGCCATTGTCATTATTGGTGGTTTTTCTCGTGCTTGTTAATAGTTTACATCATTGACTAGTAATCAAGTGACTTTCTAGCATGTTCGACGTCAACACATCTATTCACATGCTAGGATCTATACTTTGATTGGGCCATGTTAGAGCGCAAGACCCTGGAATCAGATCACAAAAGTCCAGGTTGCGAAGTGATGTGACATGGTGATGATGATATGCATGTCTCTCTCAGATGGCTAGCTGCAACCAGACCATGAGTTATCATATGTGATCCTTCTCATTATTAATGGCTTTGACCATACCTTGGTTTCGTTATGATCCTCTTTGACAGATGGTTGCGCCCATACCTGGATCCATTTACATGATCATTCTCTTGATGGCTGTGTCCATGCCACGATTCATGTATCAGTTGATGGAAATCTCAGTTTATGTATATGTATCTGTACTTGCTTGTAGGTTTTCCGACAGCAGACTGGTTCCCTACACTGATTTATAAAGCATTTCATCCCTCACTCCAGTTCGACCTTCACGCTTTAGGGGGCATCTGTTACACAACATTTTGTCATTGTCCCTATACAGTGAACCCCGCATGCTTGGCCCTCATGAAGAAACTCCCATTATGTCCCTCTTCATGAGCAGATCATTTCCCTTTTGCACCATTTCCCCTGAACTTCTATTTTTCCCAGTTTACAAGGCCGGTGCTAATGACCTTTCTCTCCCCTGCACTGATGTGCATATATTAGCACTATTCCCCACGTCGATTGGTGCGACTGAGCTATGTCCCAGTCGCACCAGTTTTGTTATGGAAATTTTTTTAAATTTGGATCCGAAGCTTCCAGCTCTAGAAGCTTTGTAACTGAAGTCTGGTAATTGGTTTGGCTAGATGGGGTCAAGGATGATAGTTTGGGCTCCTTTCCCCTATAATGATGGAACTACCTCAAGGGATAAGTCCTTCTCCCATGAGAAGAGGATCCATCTCCCATCCATATTTCCTATATAAACCTTCCTTCTTCCTAAGCACAAACTAGTCATAGTTGGAGTGTTGGCTGAGTGTGAGTATACTATTTTGATTAGACAAGAAATCTATTACCAGTTGTAGCTATCTAGTTGTGTGAGGGAGAAGTGTGTTTTGGTTTGGAGTGAATTCTAAAGGGAAGAGCCTTTAAACTATTGTTGTTTGAAGCCATCATGGAATGCTTGCAGAAGTGTGTGGGAACCTGATCTTGTCAGAGGAAGACTGCGACGTCAAGACGAATGGTTGTAATCTCTCTTTGATATTAATATATGCAACTATCGATTGATTTCCTACATGTTTTGTAATATTACATATTTGTGTCTTGATGCTTCTTGACTCATTAAGTAGGTTGAATTACAATTTGTCTATTATTATGTTTGTGTGTTGTTGTCGTTTACTTGTTTCAGGAGCTTGAAGAAGGAAGCAAGAGATTGTTGGAGCAAGCAAGTGAGGACATCATCAAGCAGGATAAGCGACCAAGAGGTAGGCCCTCTTGATTTATTCTAACCTGTGGAAATCTTCCATAGAATGTATTTGTTGTGGCTAGACCCATTATTGGGCTAGAGGAATTCGTTCGTGTCCGCACTTATAATTTTACTTCACCACATGTTTCTAGATCAAAAGAATTAAGTTTTCCTCAACTATTTGAAGATTTCCCCTAGTGATCATACACTTGCAATTCATATCAATAAAAGACCCGCTCTAATATCAAACTTGATCTGAATATTTTCACTTCAAAGATGCATAGAAAATTTATTTTTTGAAAGAGCATGTAACAATGAAGTGCATATAAAGGAAGTAGAAATAAATGACAACCATGAGAAGAAAAGACACAACAATTTGATAACGGAGTTCACCCACTTTGGGAAACATCTTTGGGCTCTGCTCAAAGTGGGGAGGCATTTTTCATTAATCTTCAACAAAAATCTAATTACACACATGTACAAACGACACCTTATACCTCCAATTCTGAAGATGGCCTGAAAATGCATATCTTTGCTGAAGAAATGGGTTGCACCATTGAATTCTTGGTGAAAAATCGTGAAAAATGACTGTATACTCGACCCCTTTCCAACACCATCATAATCTAGACCCTCCGGAATCTCAAAGATTCTCCAAAGATTCCTTCTTGCTGGTTGGATGGAATTATGTTGCTCATATGACAAATATGACTTCACCACTATGCTCCTTGCAAAAAACTAAGTAAAAGGAGTATAAAGTTGGTATGGTTTTGAAGCTATCAAAATTTGGCCCTTAGGGAATATTTTAGATTCCTCATGTTTCCACAAAGATTCCTCTCTAAGAGTTGACTGGAATTCTGCCATTCAGATCATAAAAATGCTCATGCCATCAAACTCTTGGCAAAATTATGGTTCATTTGAGTATAAAGTTTGCATGATTCTGTCACTGTGAAAATTTCTCCTCCAAGGAATCTCCAAGATTCCCCACTAATTCTGCATAAAGAATATTCTATGGAAGATTCCAGGGAATATTCCCCTAGAATACGCCCATCAAAAAATGTGCCCAGCCTAAGCACGGTTGCTTCTAGGCTCCAAATGTTGCACGCTCCTCCGTTTCTCCCCGAATGAATGATAAGTCGGGTTCTAAATATGTGTTAGGCAAAGCCCACACCGATGGTACCATGGTTGGCGGTCAAACTGCTTGGGTGGAGATCCCGGGGTCAAGCCTATGGGCTTCCCCCATTACAACGGTTTGACACATTGTATGTTTTTCTGAGCGCGTTTGAATTTGCGGCATGTGTTAATATGGAATTGGTTATATGGGGCCACCGGTTGCGGGATGACCCACCTGGGCTGAGAAGGTTTGAACCCTGCTGACTCCCTTTTTATGTGGTTGTATATATATATATATATATATATATATATATATATAGTTTAATGGTTGAGAAGGTCCATCAGTGGGTGTCCAACTCACCATATATTACATATATTAAAATAACAATTCGTTGGGGGTGGCAGCCCACCACCCCTTTTTTAATTTTTAATTTTTAATTTTTTAAACCAACTTGGTCAAAATTCATCAATAGATTTTTTGGGGTTGTCGGTCTTTTTAAGTAGACGATAATTTCACTAGTTCCAACCATCAAGTGCCAAATTGTTGGCTCATTAATTTCAGTGAAATTTAGTGGCTTTTCCAATTTTAGTCAGGCTCAAAATTTAGTTGGGACTCTACTAACTTTAGCTAGTGGGCCTAGTTAACTAAATTGTTGAATAGCCATAACTTTCACATATGAATTCAGATTGAGGTGTCGTTTGCACTGTTGGAAATATTGAGACGAGATCTTCAATCTGACCCTAGTTTTACTACAATCCAACAATTTTAATTTTTTAATTTTTTTCACGGTCCTCTTTGGCTTTTGACCCTCTCTTTAGAGCCATCTGGATCAACCCCCTGCTATTGTTTTTGGTTGTCAATCTCCCTGTTGATTTTGGTTCAGAGGACTAAGTCTCATGGACTTATGGATTATGGGAGCCTAGGAATATGGAGGACATATACATCCCGTTAGAGGAGTAAGTCTCATGGACTTGTGGATCATGGGAGCATGGGAATATGGAGGACCTGGAGCTCATACTATTTGTGGGTCACGGATGTGGGGAAATGTGATAAAATATGCCATGTAGGCGCTGAGTTGGCTTTGGGGTATATTTTACGCTTTTTAATTATATTTTTGTTATGATATATACATGTGTCTTATATAAATTTTCATGCTTTATATACACACACATTTTAATTATCAGAGAGCCACCTAAGCCCGTTTATGATAATATATATATATATATATATATATATATATATATATATATATATATATATATATATATATATCTATATATATATATATATATATATATATATATATATATATATATATATATATATATATATATATATATATATATATAGCCCCAAGAGTTAGCTCAATCGGTCAAGTCGGGGCCTTGCCGTTTGGGAGGTCACAGCGTCAATTCCCGAAAGCTCATGGGATCAGGTATTGTTATAGGCCGAGGGACGTCAGCCCTAGATTTTTCCCATGGACGTAGTGCCACCCGCTGTCTGAAGGTGTCCGTGAACCATGCCCATATATATATATATATATATATATATATATATATATATATATATATATATATATGCCAATTTAGGTTAGTGTTGAGAATATATGGTGGACGCCTTGGGGGTGTAACCATATATGCCACTTGTGAGTTGAGAAAGAACGGGCCCATGTGATGGGAAAATAACTAACAATACACGTTGGCTAGGTTACATGAAGGCACGAGTTGTCGCACATTGAGAACAAAGTTAACACAACAATAAAAGATTGCATTTAATCTTTGGAACTTAATGAGGAATTTGAATTTCTAGAAACTGAGAAAGAAGAAGCGAGAGTAACATAACTTTGCAGGGGCATAGATTTGCACCAAAAAGTCAGAATTTAACCTGGAATAGTAGAAAAAAGGGAATTATGAGAAGAATACATTTGTAAAGTTTGGAAGTGAATTTGGTGGTAGGAAATCCACAAAAATTAAGGAGAAATTTACAAGAATATTCAAAAGAAGAAGTTGAGCTTAGTTAAAACTTTTGGAAAGTGTAACTTTCTACCAAGGTGTCAAAATATTTCAAGTAGATAGTCAATAGAAAACTATAGGTAAGAAGAACATGTTGGTGGCCTTAGAATTTTGATTTCAACCAAAAATTTCAAGGTATTTCTTTGAAGAAGTGTACAGGTTTGGAAGGTAACATAAATCATGAGAATTGAAGAAATGAGAGATTTTATTGTATATGTGGATGATATTCTTGTGTATAGTAGGACATGGGATGAACATGTATGTCATGTGAAGAAAGTGCTCGATGTTCTTAAAAACGAAAAACTGTATGTAAAGCTGTCAAAGTGTGAGTTTGGGTAGACCTCTCTGGTTTATTTAGGTCACATAGTCGGTAATGGGAAATTGAAAATAGATCCCTCTAAGGTAGATGCGATTATGAAATGGCCTGAGCCCAAAAATGTTACAGAGGTGTGAAGCTTTTTGTGTGTGGTATAGTATTGGAGAAGGTTCATTGCTAACTTCTCTGTTATCGCAACCCCCTTACATGCATTGACAAGTGTGAAGCAGGCCTTTCACTGGGGAGGAAAGTAGCAGAAATCCTTCGACACACTGAAAAATAAGATCAGCACAACACCAGTGCTAGCCTTACCAAACCTTCAATAACCTTTTCAGATTGAAACAAATGCCAGTGGATATTCCATGGGCATTGTATTGATGCAGCAAAGGAAGCCTTTATGTTACCATTCAAAGACTTTCTCCCAGGTTGTTGTGAATTATCCCACGTACGACATGGAGTTGTACGCCTTGGTTCAAAGTGTAAAGAAGTGGAAACACTATCTGATAGGAAAGGATACCATCATCCATACGGATCATCAACCCTTGCAGTACCTTTAGTCACAGACCAAGCTTCACCAAGTCCGTCATTTCAGATGGATGGCATTCCTCCAACAGTTTCATTTGGTAATAAAATACAAGAAGGGCACCAGCAAAAAAGTAGTAGATAGTATTTCTTGCCCTCTTATTTCTGCATCTTTAGTTTTTCAAAATGTTTCTTTATGGTTAGAAATTTATGCTAAACAATTTGCTAACGATAATGATTTTAAAGAGATTTATGCAAAACTGACTCGTGGATCAAAGGTGGCCAATTATTATTTGTAGGGAAAACTATTATACCACCTTGGAAAACTTTGCATACCCATTGATGAAAGGGTACATGTAATCCGAGAGGCACATACCTCTCTGGTGTCTAGTCATTTTGGGGTTGAAAAAACTTTATGTCATTTACAGAGGTTTTGTTTTTGGCCTCATATGAAAAACATTGTGACTCACTTTATAAAGGGTCTTGTGTTGTGTTCTATTTCAAAGCCCTCTAACAGAAAACTTGGACTCTACACACCACTCCCTATTCTAAGTCAACCATGGGAAAGTTTGTCCATGGACTTTGTAGGTGGTTTTCCCATGTCTAGGAAAGGTCACGACTATTTGTATGTCGTCCTCGATCGTTTTAGTAAAATGTGTATTTTAATGTCTTGTAAAAAGTAGGTCGCTGCTGAGAAGACTGCTTATCTTTTCTTTCAACATGTCTGGGTCCATTTCAGGTTGCCCACATCTATTATGTTAGATCAAGACTCTCACTTTCTTGGAGAGTTCTGGACCAGCTTGTGGAGAATGATGGACACTAAGCTGAAAATAAATATGGAATCTCATCCACAGACCAATGGGAAGACAGAGGTCTTCAATTGTACTGTGGTACACTTGTTACGAGGATATTGTGGAAAAAATCCCAAGTTGTGGGATGATCAACTTCCTTATGTTTTGCATGCATACAATCGAGCAACACATTCATCCACACAGAGCTCACTGTTCAAGAAATATTTTGGCTATCTACCAAGGGATCCCTTAGACATGGTCTTTGGGAAAGATGAGGATGGAAATGGAAGAAATGATAGGGATAAAGAATAGAAGTTTATTCAGCGGATATAGGTGATTCATCAGGAAGTACAGGAGTAGTTGGAGAAGAGTCAGGCTCGGTATAAAGCTTGACATGATAAGCACCAAGTTGACCATCAATTTCAAGTTGGGAACAAGGTATGGCTCCACATCAGCAAGGATAGAATGAAGGGAGAAGGGAAGAAATTGAGACCCATTCGATATGGTCCCTTCACCATATTGGCAAAGATTGGAGACAATACTTTTTGTCTTGACTTGCCCGCTTATATGCAAATGTACTCAATAGTTAATGTTGAAAACCTAAAGCTTTATGAAGCTCCATTGATTATGGATATCGAAGCAGTTGCACAAATTCCTATAGTGGACAATTTTTCACGAGTATCTAGAGAAGTTGCCCGAAGATATCATTCTCGACAGGAAAACTAGAACTTCACGACGAGGAGATATGGAGTACATTTGAGTTGGCTTGAAAGGAATGCATCTGAGTAAAGCTCGATGGATGGAGAAAGAGAAAGTGAGGGAGAAATTTCCTCACTTTCCAATTGACTGAAAAGGCTTTTGGCGGTCCAAAATCTCTTAGTGGGGAGGATTGATCCAGATGGACCTTCAAAAAGTACCAGCGGCATGGTAAAAGGCTCAAAACTCAAAGTGACAGAATTTGGATAAACCTAGCATCAGATTGAAGTGTTCATCATCCTCATTCCAACGGCGTGAACATCAATCAAATCCAAGTTCATATGGAGAAGTTAGAGCAAGTCAAAGTTTATGTTTGACTTGTCTAGGTGATAGGAGGAGATGATGTGGTAGACACTCTCAGCGAATGGGGAAGCACCAAGTGGCAAGTTTCCATTGGTCCCACATATCACAAATTGCAGAAGAAAGAGGTCGCAGCTTAAGGAAAATCGACCATTGTTGCGATGCAATAAAATCACAATTTCATTTCGCAAGGGTTAAAGAATCGACCCTCGAAACCAATCCTGGTTGTGATGCGATATATTGCAATCAAAGAATTATGTTGTAATTTGCGATATCGCAATCATATTTCGCAAGAGTTAAATAATCGTCCCCCCGAAGCAATCCAAGTTGCAATGCGATTGCAATCGCAGAATCATGTTGCGATTTGTGATATCGCAATCGCAAAATCATGTTGTGATTTGTGATATTGCAATCGCATTTTGCAAGGGGAAGCAGTCGCATGTTGAACCAAACTTGTGTTTCCACCAATTGCGATTTTCGATATGGGCTCCTGGATCTGACATATTATATATTATGGTTAATAGTTCATCGAGTCCGTGGTTATCGCAGAGCACTTGATGTATGGGCTTTGTGTTACCCGCCGATTGGAAACGTCAATGGGGAACCACAGGTAGTGAAATACCTCAGTTTAAAAATGTGTGGTTAAGGGTTTTTCCATGCTTATAATGTTTTTTTGCCACATATCATGTGGGACCAGAGATTCTTGTATTAAGAAACAAACCCACCTACTAAAATTTGTCTATGGTTTAGAACTACCTGGGAGTTTAGGGGTTTAGCGCAAGCATATATAAAGGACTATCTGTGTCGGAGAAAGGAAGAGAGGACTAGAAGATTAGTTCAGAAGCTATTGTTAGCAGACCCTAACCTGGCAGCAGGTTGGGACCTTGCCTTCAGCAGTAGGGAGGTTTCGAGAAGTTGGAGAAGGCCCGATTATCTGAATTGGGTGTTTGCATAGGCATTTTTGCACGCTTTTTTCGCCATGATTTCAGTGAACTATCTATTTCTGAAGCTGGGCTCTCCATTCTTCATCCATCTTCCAGCTTGGAGGTATAAGGATTGTAAAGAATATTTCTTGTACTTTTATCTCTTTTTATTCCACTTAATGAATGAAGGCCTCCCCACTATTGAGTAGGGCCCGGAGACGGAGTCAAAATTGGACGAACTCCGTAATAAAATCTGTGTCATGGTTTCTTGCTTATCGTGTTATTTCCGCATTGTTTTATGTGTTTTTAAGTTCCATGTTTTATAAGCTCTGTTTCATGTAATTCCGATGCATCTATAAGAAAAAGATCTTGGATCATTTAAATACAATTTCGAGATTAAGTAAATTAAACGAAAGGGGAATAAAGTGGCAGATTCTCTTAGTCAAATAGTGCATTTTATGCATGCTTCCGTAGTATATATATAAGGTGGATATAATATCCAAAGTTAAAGAAGTTGTAAAGTCGGAGCAACAATATGTGGTCATAAAGAATAATTTATAGTAGGAGGAAAAGTAGCCAAAATATTTAGATTATGAGCTTGGAGAAGATACTACTAAATATGGGCAAAAAAACCAACACTTTACTCCAACGATACTGATAAAATTGACCATACTCTCGGATTTTATTTGGATTTTTTGTATTTGTTAAAAAAAAAGAGTGAACTGTGTCGAATATCTGACATAAAACATAAATGTGGCAAAAATTTGATGCCTTCTTATTGCGTCAGATACCTAATGTGTATGCAATGTTCCTCAGATTCCAATGTTTGACCAAGTTAGCCATGACATTGTTAGAATACCGACATTGGACACGATCAATTTTTTTTACTTTTATACAACGTCTCCCCATAATCTGCAGACGTTGGAAATATGATGATATATATATATCTATATATATATATATATATATATATATATATATATATATATATATATCAGGGTTTTTTTGTTCAAAACTATTTTATCAATTACATTATAAATAGTTAAATTGCAGTTGATTTTTGAAGATAACCAATAGTGGAAGTTTAGTAAGGAAAAATGGGTGACGTAAAATGTTATTTCCCTTGTACCAAATGCAGTGGCTACAAGAGGAGGAGAATTTTAATGAAAACCACTGAACAACATTGTAGAGAAATTAGACATGTTGAAGGCAGCCATGAATATCGCCCCTTGGTAAGTTATTCATTATATGTCTTTATATTGCAATTTTGTTTTTGTAAATTAGGGGTTTATGGTTTAAGGGGTTTAGGGTTAGGGATTAAGGGGTTAGGCCAACTTAGGGGTTAATAGTTTAGGGGCTTAGGGGGTAAGGGGTTATTGGTTAAGGGTTTAGGGGTTAGGGCTTAAGGGTTAGGGGTTAGTGGTTTTAGGTCTTAATTATGAGGAATGGAATTAAGGTGTTAAGGATTAGGGGGGTGTGATCTAAGGGGTTAGGGATTAGAAGGTTAGGGGTTAATGGTTTAGAGATTACCTAGGGGTGAGTTATATATATATATATATATATATATAATTTATTTATTTTTCATTTTTTCCATATGTGTGTGAATTTTTATTTTTATTTGAATTTATTTGTATAGTTAAAATTTATAAATTTTTATTAATAAATATTAAATTCGAAACAATATCTACCAAAAAAATTAACTAAAATGTATCATAAAGTTATGTCTTTAAAAATATTTAAAATATTCAAATTATAAAAAAATCAACTTCAAATTATAACTGGCTTTGCATTAGTTTTCCTCTATAACCGGCTGAGCAAACTTACTCTTTACACCTTTGATTTGTTACCCTTTATGAGATAGTATTGACATAACTACTCAAACACTTTTTTGACAAATTTCACAAGATTCTACCAACTGCTTAAAAATTATTGCGGAAACACTTGAAAAATCACTAGCAAATATTCATCTTCTTGATTAAAGACTCCAACTCATGTTCAAAGGCGCTTTAGTCACTTTCTAACTGGTATGTTTCTTCTCGTATAATTTTCAATTTCAGTCAGCCAGGGATAAACATGATAAATATTATTTCAATTTCAGTCAGCGAGTGATTAACATGATAAAGATTATCCAAATTTGTGTAACGCATCCTTGGTAATCATAAATGCTCATACGCTCCAAGATGAGAATCCTACAAATTAGGAACTTCTTTGATTTCTTTGAACCAATACTACAAAGAATACAATGCCTACAAGGTAATAATACAACTACAACTTCTCCTTCATTGAACATCTCCATTGCATGTATACTTTGATGATAGCTAGGTGTTGGTCAGAGCATCTTATTTCTAGGAATATTGCAAATAGAGAGCCTCCCATAAATTCCACAAAGAGAAATTGCCAGGCCAACAAAAACATCTAAACCATGTAGAAAATGAGGCAGACTACTTTCAACCACCATAAATCACTCTCCTAAAGATAGATGTAGAATGTTTTTACCACAACCATTACTAAGATCAAGTCAACTATCAATGAATCTATTTTATCAAACATATGGCAGGGTGGTGATTTCTTGTGGGAACACAATTCTCTCATGAGCTCTGCGTGGGATTCATCTCTGTTTTTTATATGCCAAATCTGTGCCATATTTTCCTAATCTCTTAAAGTAAAAAACAGCATTTCCTCTAACATTTTGTTTGAGGAAACAATTCCTTCAAATTCATGTACCTACCAGCAAGAGCATTCCCACAAACATGTTATAATTTCTTTTAGCTTTGTGGCGACATGAGTGTGCACCATAATCCAATAATTAAAATATTCCCACTTCTCATGCACACTTAATTAAACACAGCGTGTAAAGAAAATCTCATCAGCTAGGCCATTATGGTCAAACTCTACAATCCCCATAGTGTGACCATGATATTCCAAACCTAGTCTGAAAGGTGGTGTTAATATTTGTCTCCCTCTTTGGCACATGTCTTGGAAGGTTTACAAGTATTTATTAAATTACCTCTTTCGCAGCTTTCATACTACTATCAACAAAGGTATTTCGAAATACAAAGGTCATATTTGCTTCAATCTCCTCTTGATATCCAACCAACAGGAGCGTCAATCTTACATTTCACATAAATATCCTTTGTTCCATTATAGCTCGATGATTATCTCTATCTTGCTTGTATTTGTCATATTGTTTGGAAATTAATTTTCCAATTGCCATACTGTCTACAAATGAATTTCCCAAGCCAGATCTAGTAGACATGGAAAAGGGTTTGTAAATCTTCTATCCAAAACCTATATGTCTATAAATGATTTCCCAAGCCAGATCTAGTAGACATGGAAAAGGGTTTGTAAATATTTTATCCAAAACCTATATGTCTATAAATGAATTTCCCAAGCTAGATCTGGTAGAAATGGAAAAGGATTTGTAAATATTCTATCCAAAACCTATCTTGAAAAACTGCAAATGATGTAAGGAATTTTTGCAAAGGTCTATCCTTTTGGACATTGTTTTGACACTTATGGATTTAACGCAGGTCAACTATTTATATTGGTTGTTAGAAAAATTTTACGAGGGAAAAGGAGCTCAGAAATCGGTTGCGGCAAAGTCAACTGGCTCAAAATAGGTTGCGGCGAGGAAACCGCAACATAGCTCACCGCAAAACAAAGTAAAAACAAAAGGAGGGTTGCGGTAAATTTACTTGTGTAAGATTAATACTATAACACAACAAGCCACACTTTATATTATATGTCAAAACATAAGGAAATGAAATTGGCGTGATAAATGGAGGCTATAGCTCCAAGTGAAAAACACAACAAACTTACTACGATTTACGCATCACTGGGGTCGCGAAGTAAACTTCTGTAAAACTGGTTTTCACGCGCCCACCAATATTTTTTCCATGATTTTCTCCTCACTACCTCACAGACTCTTGCTCTCTAACTTGCCCAACATGACAAATGACTTTTACATCCATATTTATCTCAACATACAAATTTTACATTAATACATGACAGAGCAAATAATTAATACGCAACATGGGCGAATTTACATAGTAAATGATTTTCTGAACTTGCAGGTGTTGTGGAGTGTGGGCAACAGTCGCGGAGTGAATGCTTGCCCATACTTATTTACTAAACTTCATTAAATGCCTTAACTTCTTTGATGTGTTGCAGAATGGTCCGCACTGTACTTCTGCTCTGACTTCAGTCCTTTTGCCTGCAAACAAAATCGCAATCGTGCAGTGGTTGACTGGGCAAGCATGGTGTTTGTCAGTGTGTTTAAGGAGGTGGTTGAGATTAATATTTCCAACACTCCCCCTTAATCACAAGTGTCGTCATTAAAAATTCCTAAAATATCTCTGAGATAAACAAAACTTTCATGTGCCAACGACTTTGTGAAAATATCAGCAAACTGTTCCTATGACCTGCAGTGCTGCAACACAATTTCATCATTGTTAATCAACTCTCTGATAAAATGATATTTAGCATCAATATGCTTGGTCCTCTTGTGAAAGACATAATTCTTTGACAATGCAATTGCGGATGTGTTGTCACAGAAAATAGTTGTCGTTCCCTCTTGGTCGTGGTGAAGATCCCTCAACATCCTTCTCATCCAAACTGCTTGACACGTTGTTGTTGTTGCGGCGACATATTCAGCTTCTATTATTGACAATGACACTATTTGTTGCTTCTTGGAGGCCCATGAAATGGCTCCGGAACCCAAATGAAAAACATATCCTGACATGCTCTTTCTGTCATCGACACTTCCTGCTCAAGCAATGTCATTGTAACCAACCAGCCTGAAATCATCTGTTGCGGTGTACAAAACACCATACTGTTTTGTCAAGTTGACATACCTTGGAATCCTTTTCGCTGCTTGCCAATGTGTTTCCTTGGGTGTCTCCATGAACCTCGACACCAAACTTACTACATACATTATATCCGTCCTAGTGGCGGTTAAATACATCAAGCTGCCTATCATACTTTTGTATAATGTTGGATTGACATTGCTGTTGCAATCTTCTTTGCTCAATTTCAACCCCAACGGGCTTGCGGTTTTGCATTTTGAACCTCTCCAAAAAAATTTCCACATACTTTGCTTGAGAGATAAAAATGCCATTTTCTGTTTGATTTACTTCTATGCTCAAAAAATATCTTAACAATCCCAAGTCAATAATTTCAAATTCATTCTTCATGACTTGTTTGAAATCAACAATGAGGAAATCATCACTGCTCGTAAAAATCAAATCATCTACATATAAGACGACAATAAGAATCTTACCATCACTCTCTTTGATGTAGAGAGTAGGCTCACCATCACACTTGTCGAAACCATTGTCCAACAAGTAGGCATCTATCCTGCTGTACCATGCATGTGTTGCTTGCTTCAGCCCGTAAAGAGCTTTCCTCAAACACTACACTTTGTCTTCTTGGCCTTCTACCTCATAACTAGGTGGTTGCACAACATATACTTCCTCTTTTAGCACTCCATTCAAGAATGCTGATTTTACGTCCATTTGATACACTTTCCATTTATGTTGCGTGGCAATCGCCACAACTGTATGCACTATCTCCATCCTCGCGACTGGTGCAAACGTCTCTGAATAATCTCTTCCATGTTGCTGCTTGTATCCTTTGACAACTAGCCTTGCTTTGTGCCTTTCAATCTTACCGTCGACATTGCTCTTGGTCTTATAGACCCACTTCACTCCAATGACATGTTTTCCTTGTGGAAGGTTCACTAACTCCCATGTGTCATTCCTTTCTATTGCTTCTATTTCTTCCTCCATTGCCGCAACCCATTTTTCATCTTTGACTACATATTCAAAATGGATTGGGTCATCTACATGACAAAATAATGCAAATAAGGAATTCAGACCAGTGTTGCTATCAACTTCATCTTGCTCATAAATTTCATTTAAATTTCTGAATTTTGGTCTTCTTGTGCTTGCTGAAGATGGGCTTGACATGTCACTTGGTGTTGCGCTTTGTGGCGTGCTTGGAGAAGCACTTGCTTGACTGCGTGACGTTGTCCTATTATTTGTTGATGGTGTTCCTTGCTGCCTGCTTTGTTGCGCTTGAATAGGTGTAGAGGGAGTCACTGTTGAGGAATTATTTACTGTTGTCAATTCCTCTTTGTCCTCATGTGGTATACATGCTTTGACATTGAATGTCTTCTCTAAACTTCCATCCCATGCTTCCTCTTCTATGAACTGCACCTCTTTGTTGATTATTACCTTCTTGGTTGATGGATTGTAGAACTTGTATGATTTGGATTCATCACTATATCCAACAAATATGTATTTCTCCCCCTTGATGTCCAACTTCTTCCTCAACTCATCCGGGACATGTGCATATGCCACACATCCAAAAACTCTCATGTGAGTGACACTATGCTTTCTTCCACTCCATGCCTCTTCAGGAACTATGTTCTAGGAGCTTTTGGTTAGACATCTATTCAAGATATATGCTATACAAGCGACATCTTCAGCCCAATAATCATTTGGAAAATGCTTTGCCTTCAACATACTCCTGGCCATTTCCATAATGATTCTATTCTTCCTTTTCGACACACCATTTTGCTGAGGTGTATATCTTGTTGTAAATTGCTTGTGAATTCCATGCCCTACAAAAATGAAGGAAATTAGTTGAGATGTATTCTCCACCTCTGTTAATCCTAAGGACTTTGATGTAGTGTCCACTTTGCTTGTCAAGAAGGGCTTTGTATTTGCGAAAGCGCTCAAACACTTCACTTTTTTGTTTTAGGAGATATACCCATGTCTTCCTTGTGTACTTATCAATGAAGGTCAATAGATAGTGGCTGCCACCAATTGATGGTGTTTTCATTGGTCCATATAAATCTGAGTGGAGAATTTCCAAAGGTGTCTTTGCCCTTACTGACTTTCCTGCTGGAAATGTCTCTCTATGTTGCTTGCCCAAGATACATCCTTCACATAGGCTGTTCGGTTTTTCTATGAGTGGCAAACCCTTCACCATGCCTTTCCTATGCAGCAAATTCAAACCTCTAAAGTTGAGATGACCAAATCTCAAATTCCATAACCAATTTTCATCTTTGACCTCTGCTTTATAGTTCACTTGTGTGACAACCGCATCTTTTCTTCCATCCTCTTGCGAGTTCATTGATAGTTGTGCTTGTGCACCTTCTTCTTTCAAATCTGATCTTATCTTTAGGGGAAACATTCTATTGCTTGTCATCTGAACCTTTGCAATCAACTGTCTTCTTGGAGGCCTATCCAAAATTGTGCACACATCATTTTTGAAGAAGACATTGTAGCCCTTTTTCATGAGTTGTCCAATGCTTATGAGGTTATGCTTCAGACCGGGGGCAAATTAAACATCTAATATGTATTTCTTCTCTCCCTTCTTTGTTAGGATATTAACTCTTTCTTTTCCCATGACAGAGACTTTGCTATTAGTTCCTAATGTCACTTCAGATTTCACACAATCAACTAGATTGGAAAACATTTCTATGTTCCTTGACATGTGGTTGCTACACCCTGAATCTAGATACCATATATCACTTTGTTTTTCTTATGCTACGTTACAAGCTAAAAACATGCTATCATGGTTCTAATTTTCTTTTGTGAAATTTACACTTGGTTTGTTACTAATGTCATATTGCTTCTTTCTACATTCATTGTATAATGACCATACTTCTTACAGTGATGACATTGAACTTGAGATTTATCATACCTCTGACCTTGTGCTTAATTTTGGCTTGGCCCTTGACTTGGATTTTGATTGCTGCCTCTTCCACTTGAGATTAAATGGCTACTTCTTCCACCTCTATGTGGGCTTCTTCCTCTTCCTCTAGCATATGATCTTCTTATGCCTCGAACTTGACCAAAAGAAACTTGTGTCTTGAAGGCATGCTCCAATGAGGAGCTTGTTGCTCTATTCAGTCTATGTTCATGAGAAATCAGTGATGCATGAAGCTCATCCACTGAGAAATGTGAGAGATCCTTTGTCTCTTCTATGGCCACAATAATGGCATCAAACCTTGCTGGCAAACTTCTCAAAACTTTCTCAATTATTCTCCTTTCTTCAAGTGTCTCACCACAAGACCCGATTTGAGTAACCAATCCAATTACATGTGTAAAAAACTAACCTACATTCTCATACTCTTTCATAAAAAGTGTTTCAAAATCTCTTCTCAACATTTGTAGTTTTGTTGTTTTCACTTTTGCCATTCCTTGGTAGGTTGTCTGGAGGGTGTCCCATGCTTGCTTGGACTTCGTTGTTGCTGCAACCATTGGGAAATAATTTCATGAACTGCTTGGAAAATATAGAACAAGGATTTTGAATCATTCTTCCTGTTGTCCCTCAACAGATCTCTTTCTACTTGAGTCAAGGCATTGTATGTTGTTGCATTTGCTGGTTCTTGAAAACCATTTTCCATCGAATCCCAAATGTCTTGAGAGAAAAACAGGGCCTTCATTGTAATAGTCCAATAATAATAATTTTTGCCATTAAACTGAGGTATGAGGATTAGTCAAGCTTGTGCTTGATGTTACCATTTCTGAGTATAAAAAAACTTTCTACCTGCTAGTAAATATGCTAAAAAACAATCTACCTTCAAAACAATTTTCAATTGCTAGAAAGTTTTTTTATCAGGAGTTGTTGAAGTTCTGGATGCTCACACTTGTTTTTATACTAACAATATTTAACTTGCTTTGATACCATGTTAGAAAATTTTTACCAGGGAAAAGGAGCTCAGAAATGGTTGCAGCAAAGTCAATTGGCTCAGAAATAGATTGCGGTGAGGAAATCGCAACCACACATGGACTTAATTAAACTCAGGCGAGGAAATGGCAACCACACATGGACTTAATTAAACGCAGGAAGGCGAGGAAATGGAAACCACACATGGACTTAATTAAAAGCAGGCGGCGAGCAAATCGCAACCACACATAGACTTAATTAAATTCAGGAAGGCGAGGAAATGGCAACCACACATGGACTTAATCAACCACACATAAATTCAGGAAGGCGAGGAAATGGCAACCACACATGGACTTAATTAAACGTATGAAATAGCTCAGGACAAAACATAGTAAAAACAAAAGGAGGGTTGCCATAAATTTACTTGTGTAAGATTAATGTTATAACGCAACAAGCCACACTTCATATGATATGTCAAAACATAAGGAAATTACATTGGTGTGATAAATGGAGGCTGCAGCTCCAAGTGAAAAACACAACAAACTTACTGCTATTTATGCATCACTAGGGTTAAGAAATTACATTGGCGTGATAAATGGAGGCTGAAGCTCCAAGTGAAAAACACAACAAACTTACTGCGACTTAAGCATCACTGGGGTTAAGAAATTACATTGGTGTGATAAATGGAGGCTGCAGCGAATTTAAATAGTAAATGGTTTTCTTAGCTTGCAGGTGTTGTGGAGTGTGAGCAACAGTCGGGGAGTGAATGCTTACCCATACTTATTTACTAAAATTCATTAAATGCCTAATGCTTGCGCACACTTATTTACTAAAATTCATTATATGTTGCGGAATGGTCCGCACTGTACTTCTGCTCTAACTTTGCGTGCAAACAAAATCGCTGGTGTTTGTCAATGTGTTTAAAACAGTGATTGGCATTAATATTTCCAACATTGGTCAACGCTCAAAGGGTTTTTCATTAATATGAAATACAATTGGATGTTTTTCATTAATATGAAATACAATTGGATTTGACATGCAAACCGGCCATATAGTAGAGACATGTAATTGAGTAACAACCTTTGCTAGCTGGTTGCAAAATGCTTGTAATCGTAAAGCCAAGAATTTAAAATACAATTCGTTTGGATTTCTTTTGACAGAGTACATGTTCAATAACTGCTAAAAAAAATAAAGATAGTGTGCAAAAGGGCAATAATCCCGAATGCTTATCACAGGTCCTCAATCAAAAAGTGGGAACATGGCATGCAATCTTCTGAAGTACACAGCTTACATGTAAAACGTCCCAACAAACTGATTTTGGAACTCAGATTTGATGAAAATGTGTACACAAATAACTGCAATGTGTATCAAGGTTTTCCTGAGAGGTGAGCATTAGACCATGTTAATATAGACATTAGAGAGAATCTTCATGCACAAAAAACAAATGCAACAGATCCAGACAAATCAACTAATTATTTTACATTTCTTTTACTACCTTTGGCTTGAGACGCAAGATGTCATTCCTGCAGCAAGAAGCAAAGTGGCCTCCACCTTCAGACTTTTCCACGTCAGTGTAAAATCAACTTCATCAACTATTAATCTCACAACAAAAATGATACATCATGCAAACTAACAAATCTCCTTAGGTCAGATTTCGTTGTCCAAAATCTACAGCAACTGCACCACTGTCCATTGACTTTTCCAAACCCCAACATCTCCCTCGCCCTCAAACTGGATTCCTCTACCACCATTGATGTTGTTGTTGTAGCTAAAAAAATCTACACATTCATCCAATAAGGCTTTCTCTTGAGCAACAACTTCTGCAAGCTCAGAAACTAAATGATTCATCCTCTCTACCTTTGGCAACAACGAGCAAATGGAGGAACCCATTGCTTGCATCACATCAACTGCGGAACTAACAACTTCTTTCAGTGCTTGAATATCAACCCTTGCACCCGCAGTGACTGGAAGCCGAAGAGTTGCAGCGTCCAGAACTTCAACAACTCCTGATAAAGAACTTGTCGAATAATCTCTTTCCAGCAATGCCCATTCTTACAGATATAACATCTGTCTTCTGAGAATGGAACTAAGCTTGTTTTCCCCCTCAATTGTTGCAGCTTGATTCCCTTCATTGTTACAGAATTTCGCAGTTCTGAAATTGTAACCCAGATATTGTAAAGCAGTTTCGCAGCTGTGACTTTCTGAGCATTCATGGCAGCTTCTGCTCTGGCATTAACAAATCGCCAACAGTGACGACATATGGTGTTGGGAGAATTCAACCAAACAGTGGGAAATGGGCACCTTCTGGTAAAACCCAAATCGATGGAATGCAGAGGTCAGATTAGCAGAAACCGCGCACTGTGAAGGCGGTGTCGTAAGCGATGGTCCCTGTTCTCTTGCGCGCTGGTCCATGTTTTCTTAGAATCTAATGGGGGCGACACTGTTGAGATTCTAGACACCTGTTGAGAACAATGTCACCAACAATAACTTCGTAATATAATGCCTATCAAAATAACTAAAATAATCCCCCAATTCCCACAGAAGGACGAGAAAGAACCATGTTTGAGAGGCAACTGAGAAATGGCAGAGCTGGGTGGTTAAATCAGAAGAAGATGAAGACGAGTCAAAGAAGGAGAAAAAGAAAATGGAATAGACCCCCAAGAGAACCGAAACGAAAAGGGTTGTTTGTAGTGTATTTTTTGGATTTTTTATCCCGGATAATTTTGACATGAAATATTGATTTATGCTATTTATATTGGTTTTTATTGTAAATATAGATTTAATACTTAGAAAAATTTCTAGTGTATTTTGATTGTATAAAATTATTTATCAAATTTGTGATTTCAATAAATTCCAACCAAATTTTTAGATAAATAAACTAAAAAAATTCCAAAAAATCTAAAAATTAAACTAGAAAAGCTCACCCACCTCAGCGAAAAAGATCCCATAAAATCTAATGACAACCTTCGAAAATGAACCTGGTCACCACACGAACTTTCTTCCTGGTTCAAACTGACTTGACTCAGGAAAATATGAGCGGAAACCTTACTGAGTCATGGTTTGACGAGACTACTTTTCATTTTAACATTAGTAATAAAGAATTACTGTCGTAACCCCTATCGTTCGGTGGTTAGGCCAGTTATTTCTGAAATTAGTGGGTATGATCACTAATCTCGCCTTTCGAAAACGAGTAAAACGTGTTTACGTTTATTTAAGTGTGGGGTAAGATTTAAAATTAGGAATTTATATTCCTTAAATATATAAAAATAATAATTTAACATTGGAAAACAAATAGCAAGAGTGAAAAGAGAAAATTTAGGAAGAAAATAATTTAACATTGGAAACCATATAACAAAAGTGAAAAGAGAAAATTTAGCATTATTTGTAGAAATAATAACTTGGTCTTTGGAAGAGTAAGAATTTAATATTGTTTTAGGCATAATTTTCCATTTCCACGTTTGTGTTTTCGTCCCATTTCAAATAGATTTCCTTGAAAGCGAATAATTTTAATGTGTAACATGTGCTTTCGAACGTATCGTTCCTAGGTTAGATGGTGGCGTTTTCATTTCGTCCCTATAGATTTTTCTCATTTGAATCGGTCAACAATGAAATCATATATAATTACAATTACAAACTCGTGGTATATGGTAACGTGTGCTATAACAAGAAGATGGTAATTTGAGTATATTTAATGGTTTAAAACTAAGTATTTTGCAAAACGGTTTTTTTTTTTTTTTTTAAATCATGAGAATTTATAGAGGGAATTTAGACAAGTTTTGTTAGACAAAATTGGGTTTTGAATTTAAGTGACCCTTATATTAGTTGGCAAACGCATTTCGGTGTGGGACGTGTTAAGCCTAGCTCGATGGGCTTTCTTGTAAAAAAGTTATAGGTTCAAATGTAAAGAAGGGTAGGGTATGTACACCTCTACTTACTGTAGTAGTCAAATCATTGCTCAAAGGCAAGTCCCTTGTCTTATAAACAAGAGGGTCTCATACACCAATTTGATGTCTAAGTTGGCGATGACCTTCAAATTATATTATTATTTATTATTAATAATAATAATATTTTTGAGTCTCCTCGTGAAACGACAAGTGGTTGGCACAATGGGATGTTATCCCCTCCACCCAGTTTCAAATCTTGTAGGATGACATCTTTGGCCCCTTGTGATAAGGCTCAAGGAGTAGGCTCCCCCACCCTCGTGGAATCTCGGGGCTTGTTAAGTCATATATTCCTAGTATATCTAGCTTACGAGTTATTGAATATACTCTTGGTGTTATAGTCATCTCCGCTATGTTTGATCAATAATACTTGAAATTTATGGAGAAAGTTTGTTTCACGGTTGTGTGTGTGTCTTTGTTTAGTTTTAGTTCCCTAGATAGTTTTGATCTCCCTAAATTAAATGTAATCTTATTTATTTTGGATTCAATGGATAATGGAATAGAGTGGTACTGCTTGGGCAGTCTCCAAGTGTAGCTCGTCTCACCTGTGAGCTGCAAGTTTCATTTCTAATTTGTCTTCCCATTTTTATCTTAGTATCAAAGTGCCAAAGGGCGGAGAAGGAGCTTTGTGTGAGCTGGGTCTGTGGTGAGTTGAGCCTTTGTGGTTGAGAGCCCTAGTGGCTGAGATTGGAGAGTGAGTAAGCCTCATTTGCTAGTGAATGCAGGTGTGTAAATCTTGTTCACAAAGTTGTACAACAGTGAATCCTGGCATGGATCAGAGGAGGCTCCATCAGAGATCAGTGGAGCAATGGATCAGTAGGACAAGCCATGTTGAGGATCTTTTTTTGCTAGGCGAAAGCTTATCTACGAAGTTGTAGGGTTTTCTAAAGAGCGCAGAGTAGGAGACTCTGCGGTTTTATTGACGGAAAATTGCGTAGTTTTATTGAACGGAAACTGCACAGAACTACACAAGCAATAAGAAGGAAAACTGTGTAGATCATGGATACTTAGAGAAAACTTCCTCCGGCGTGTTGTGTTTGAGGTAAGACTGCGTAGACGATTGTTTTAGTGAAATTTGTTGTTTTCTTTTTCTCTATGAAACTCTTGCCTAGATTGGTTGAATGGATTCGTAGATCAATTGTTGGAGGATCTGGTGTTGGATCTGTAGATCAGTTGTTGGAGGATATGGTGTTGGATCTGCAGATCTGTTGATTGGATTAGTGGATATGTTATAACAATCGTGGATCTATTGATCAGACGAGTTACTAGTGGTGCTCGTGAGTTAAAAAGAAGGGAGTTGTTGAAATTGTTTTGTCACAATGAATAATCACATTACAGAGACATACCTTAATGAGAGCAATAACATCGATGGGTCAAATTATGCCAACTGGAAGTTCAAGTTGTAGACATTGCTTGAGGGTTCTAGTGTGTGGAAAATTGAAAACGAAGATGAAGCAAAGTCGATTGTAGTCGGTGGTGCCACATCCACATCAATTCAAAATTGGGAAAACAGGGAAAATAAAGTGAAATTGTTGTTGAAGATGTCGGTAAAAGACAACATAATCCCTCATATCGAGACTGCAAAACCTCCAATGAGATTTGGGTGACACTCAAGGATTTGTATGAAACGAAAAATAAAAATCATGTGTTGTTTATGAAGAGAAAGATTCTCTCCATTATGACGGAAGAGAATGAATCAATTACTGCATTCATCTCATGGATTGAGGAATTGAAAGAGAAATTAGGTGACATAGGGGAGAAATTATACAACACTGATATCATCACAATTACCTTAAATGGCATGATAGAGTATTATCAAATGTTCATTATAGGGCTTGCAGCAAGGGAGAAATCTCCCTCCTTTGAAGATTTGATAGGGATTTTGATGCAGGAAGAAGAGAGACGTAAGAATCTAAAGCCTCAGAATGCAAATCTGGCATTGGTGGCAAAGAAGAAGTTCTTCAAAGGGAAACCAGGAGGAGGACATAAAAGATGGTCCATCTCAGAAAAAATCCATTATGACATAAAAGCAATGGTCCATCTCAGAAAAAATCCATTTCAAGGTATGTCATCCGCCAAAAATGATTTAGGGATTAAGTGTTTTTACTCTGATAGAATTGGTCATATTGCTAAAGACTACTATAAGAAAAAGAATGATGAAAACAAACATAGACACAAGAGGCATACAGGGCATTTTGTTGGTGAAGATCTGAATCATGATCTTAAATTATTTGTGTCTGATATTGCTCTTTCTGCTGAGACTGATGAGGCTAGAACTTGGTTTGTGGATTCTGGAGCATCCACTCATATGACATGTAATAAACACTGGTATGAAAATTTTAAGGAGACTAGCAATGGTGCTAACATCTACCTAGGAGATGACAGAGCATATCATATTAAAGGGTATGGAGATATTCCTGTGATACTTCCTAATGGTAATATCAGGCGCATCCATAATGTCATGTATGTGCCTGGGATTAAAAATAATTTGATCTCTATATCCATGATTATAGATCAAAATTTAAAGGTAGATTTTTTCAAAATTTACTGTGTTGTAAAGGATTTGCTAGATCATCAAAAGTCGGTTGCATCAGGAGTAAGAGTTGGAGGCCTATATAAGTTGAATGTTACAAGCATGTCACATTAAGCTTTAACTTCAACAACTATGACAACAAATAATCTTTGGCATCAAAGGTTTGGTCACATCAACCTTCATGATTTATTATTGTTGCAGAAACAAGGTATGGTTGATGGACTTCCTATTTTAAGAAATGAACATATTGATTGTGAAGGTTGTGCACTTGGAAAAATTCACAGGGATGCATTTCCCTCTAACTTAAATAGGAGAAAGAAATATATACTTGAACTTGTGCATACTGATATTTGTGGACCTATGAAGACAAGGTCCTCAAATGGAGCTTACTATTTTTTACAATTTATTGATGACTGCACAAGGTATTCTTGGGTATACTTTCTTAGAAGGAAAAGTGATGCTTTCGAGTACTTTAAAGAATTTAGAAATATGGTTGAAAATCAGACAGGGAATTTCATTAAAATCCCTCGCTCAGATGAAGGGGGAGAATACAAGATTGGAAACTTCATCAAATATTGCAGATATCATGGAATCGTACAATAGTTTACTGTACCTCACACTCCACAACATAATGGGATTGCAAAAACAAATAACAGAACTCTCGTGGAGTGTGCACATAGCATGATTAAAGAGATATTATCTTCCATGAGCAAGTTGATGAAGGGAATAAGGAAAGAAGTTATGAAGAGTGGCACATGCCTTTAATTATTGATGACAATAATGATGAAGCCAAAGACAGTCATTTATAGCAGTAGTAGCAGAAAGAGGAATCTAGTGATGTGGACACATTTAGCAGTTGAAGTCCACTCAAAGGTGAGCAAGAAATCACACAGAACATAATTGAGGCAAGTCTGCTACCAAGGAGATCAGGATGACAAACTCACTTACCAGAAAGGTACAAAGATTATGCTCTTATTATTAGTATTTAAAATGTTGTTGAGCCCATGAATTATAAAGAAGAAAATCAATGAAGAATGGAGGCCAGCTATGAAAGAAGAGTATGATTCTATAATTAAAAATAAAACATGGGAATTATTTGAACTTCCAAAAGGAAAAGAGTGCATAGGTTGTAAATGGCTATATAAACCTAAGTTCAAAGAAGATGGTAATGTGACAAGTATAAAGCTAGATTGGTGTCCAAAGGGTACTCATAAAAAGAAGGGATTGACTATGAGGATACTTTTGCTCATGTAGCTAAGTTAAATACCATTAGGATGTTAATAGCTCTAGCTACAAAGTACCATTGGAGTTTACACCAGCTAGATGTAAAATATGCTTTTCTAAATGGATATTTGAAGGAAGAAGTATATCTAACACAACCTGAAGGGTTCATTAAAAAGGGGCAGGAACACTTGGTCTGTAAATTAAAAAAGGCATTGTATGGGTTGAAACAGGCTCCCAGATCTTGGTATGAGAAAATAGACTCTTTCTTCTTACAACATGGTTATAAGAGAAACAAAAATGATCCAAATATGTATACCACATTTGATTCAAAGGGGCAAATTGTGTTGATTTCCTTATATGTTGATGATTTAATTGTTACTAGAAATTCTGATGAATTGGTTGAAGAAATTAAAGTGCAGATGTCACAGGTATTTGAAATGAAGGACCTTGGAGAACTACATTATTGTTTAGGTCTTGAAGTCTGGAGGGATGTTGGCCAGACTTTTGTTACTCAAGGAAAGTATGTCAGGGAATTGTTGAAGAAATTTAAAATGGATCAGTGTAAAACTGCTTTAGTACCTATACAACAAAATGTTAAATTTCAAAGTGATGATGGTTCTAAAGAGGTGGATGCTACTTTGTACAGACAACTGGTTGGAAATTTGATTTATTTAAATACAACCAAACCTGACTTAGCATATTCAGTCAGTGTGTCAATGTGTTGATTCAGTTTATGACAGAACCTCTTGAAAGACATTGGATGGAAACAAAAGGTGTCCTAAGGTATCTTAAAGGAACCATAAATTTTGGCATTAAATATACTGATTCTTTTGATGTTAAACTGACAGACTATTCAGATTCAGATTGGGCTGGAAATCTAGATGATAGAAGATCTATAACTGGGTATGCTTTTAATATTGGTCCGGGGTCATTTCTTGGAGTAGTAAAAAGCAGAGTATTGTATCTTTATCATCAGCAGAAGCAAAGTATCAAGTTGTATGTGCAGCCACTTGTGAAGCAATTTGGTTGAGAAGACTTCTTCAAGATGCAGGAGAAGAACAAAAGGATGCTACGGTGATTAAATGTGACAACCAAAGTTCAATCAAGCTGGCAAATAATCTTGTTTTTCATAAAAACACAAAACATATAGATACTCAATTTCATTTTGTTAGAGAAAAGGTTCAGTGCAAAGAGATTTTTCTTGAATATTGTAACACCTGTGAAAATGCAACTATTATCTTCACCAAACCTCTTGGGAAGATCAAATTTGAATTGTTTAGGGAGATTTTAGGTGTGTAGGTGAATCATTTCTCCATTAAGGGGGAGACTTGAAATTAATGGAAAAAGTTTGTTTCATGGTTGTGTGTGTGTCTTAGTTTAGATTTAGTTCTTATTTTCTAGGAGATAGTTTTGATCTCCCTAAATTGAATGTAATCTTATTTATTTCGGATTCAATGGATAATGGAATAGAGTGGTACTACTTGGGTAATCTCTAGGTGTAGCTCATCTCACCTGTGAGCTGCAAGTTTCATTTCTAATTTGTCTTCCCACTTTTATCTATAATAATAATATTGTTTGTTATTACTAAGGAGTTGTAGCGTTATCTTATCAAGACCATGGGAATGCAGAAGTAAACAGGTGCTACAGGGAAGCATAGTCCCTGCCAGTCAAGTGGAAATTATGATTTTAGGAAAATTGCCAATTGATATATAAAGTGGAAAAATTAATTCTCGAGGTTGATCAATAATAATAATATTGTTTGCTATTAATAAGGCATTGTAGTGTTATATTATCAAGACCATGGGAATGCGAAGTAAACAAGTGCTACATGGTAGCATACTCCCTACCAGAAGTGGAAATTATGCTTTTAGGAAAAATGCAAATTGGTATATGAAGTGGAAAAATTAATTTCCTATTAAGAGGAAAATATTTGCATAAATTTTTAGTGGCTAGTAACCAGTAGTAAGTCTTTACATTCATTTTTGCATCAAGAGGTGCTGTACAACCCAGTATGGGGTAGATGTGTGGGTGTTAGATGTTAGATGTGTAGGCATTAGATGTGAGATGTATAGTGGTTAAATATGTGAATATTTTTTAAATGGCATGCTCATTAAGTATACATATTTTATGTTATATTATGTTATGTAACATTTTTACTTCGTCAAATTATATATAAAAAAAATAAAATTAATAAAAAATAATAATTAATAATTAAAATAAAATTGCGATAAAATAATAAATTCACAGAAGGTTTTTGGGCTCTAGGTTTTTGTAACTCATGGCTTTTTCCCATAGTATTCTTCTATAATGGTCAAACTACATAAAACCTAAAATAAAATTTTAAAAAATAAAATAAAATAAAATAAACAATTAATGATTAATAATTTTAATAAAATTGAGATAAAATAGTAAATTTATGGATGGAGGTTTTTAGGTTCAGGTTTTCACAACCTATGGTTTTACCCATTGTATTATTCTCTAATAGTCAAATTACATTAAAAAAAAAAACTTTAATAATTAATAATTAAAAAAATTGACACAAAATAGTAAATTTATGGATAGAGGTTTTGGGGCTCCAGGTAAATAAAATTAAAATAAATAAATAAAACTTTAATAGTTAATAATCAAAATAAAATTGAGATAAAATAGTAAATTTACGGTTAGAAGTTTTTGGGTTCGAGGTAACCTTTTAGATAAAATATCATAATCCTAAGAAATTTTCATATCCAATTTGGCAAAGGAAACGACTCAATAAAGGCACACTACGGAAAACTTTATAGTTCTATGAATGCATGTCTCCCAAGTAAAACTTGGAAAAAAAATCCTTTCTCGCTTTGTTACATAGCCTACAAAGATTTGTTTTTTCTAGGTTGTTTTGTATGTTATTCATTTTATTTTTAATATTTGAAATTTTACTCTTGAGTGTGAAGAGAAAAGTGAGCACAAAAATAATAAATATGGTACATGTAGTCCTACATTTTGTTTATATTTTTTTGTTTGCATTAAAATTTATTGGAATTGTCTCTCATATATTCATAATAACTTAGTTTGGATACAATTGTTATTGAATTTTATTTTAAAAATCTAATGATATCATCAAAAATAAAATTAAACGAATGATAGTTAATATCCTCAACTCCAACTTAGTTTGGATACAATTATTATTGAGTTTTATTTAGAAAATATAATGATATCATCAAAAATAAAATTAAATGAAGGATAGTTAATATCCTCAACTCCTGCAAAGACAAAGGTATATATTCTTATTGGGTTTTACGTATAGCATAGAAGCTTACTCCTGCAAAGACAGAGATATATATTATTATTGGGTTTATGTATAACAGAGGAGCTTACTCCTGCAAAGTCAGGTGTATATATTCTTATTGGGGTTTACGTATAAGAGAGGAGCTTATTAAGTTTTAGGGTCTAGCAACAAAGCTTCAAGTAGATACTCTTAACTATCAAGCTTATATATATATGTATATATATCAAAACAACCTAGTTCCAACATCACTCTGGATCTATTAAGCGTCGGGAGGGATCAAACCTCTTGAGGTGCAACATTTTCTTAAGTTTTACACTCAAAAAAGAGGTTTGCACCATAAGACATTTGATCCCTTTCGGTTCTTAATAGATCCGAAGTTATGATGGATCTAGGACGGTTACTCTCACTTGTTAAAGTTTAGAAGAAAACATAAATAATGGTGGGCATGGTAAGTATACCTATTTACATCATGTTCCTACCCAATTTTTATGCAAATGCTTGCTTGAATTATGGTGGACACTAATTAATGGTAAATATGTTTTTTTTTTCTATGTAAAGGCTATTCTATTAAGATTAAAAAGAGAAAAAATATGTACAAAGAGGTTTGAACCTCTGAGGGGGCCGTAGCCAGCCCTCTGTCAAAAAACCATTGCAGATATTGCTGTTCCTTCTGCTTACAAAAATGGTAGTCATAACTTTAAAACCTGAACAGACCTATATAGACTCAAAGCTAAACAGTACATTACGCTTCAGAGAGAGCTCCCATATTACTGATTACTATCCTTTAACAACATTACAAAAAAGGAAAGCCAAAATAAAGTCCATGAGGATGACCAACTTCCAGCTGGTGTTATCAGGTACCATGCGCACTGAGAATAACCCACAAGATCCTGAAAACCGAAAACTGATATACTATCCTGAAGCTGAAGGCAAATGGAATTAGACCTGCTTTGGCTCACCTGTATCATTATCATTGACCTGGTCCGGTAAGCGCTCCCAGGTAACCATCACCTCGTCTTCGGCTTCCATCAAATTGCCATCCGGAGGAGGCACAAGGTGCAGGACACTTTCGTATAGGTGCACTGGCTCACAAGCAATGATTTGCTCCTGAGGAGAGTTCAGCTGAGTGCAAGCCTCTTCCTGATGATCCTCTTCGTGCACCGCAGCAGAAACCTTGAGGACAGCATCCGCCAAACTACTCTGAGAAGCACTGGCATTCTGAGAAGGCGACTGTTCCTTGGAATCTTCATCCAAGCTGGCGAGCTCATCTTCTTCCTCCGAGAAGATGACCGTGATTATGGCAGAGATGAGCGGTCTGTTGAGCCTGCTTTTGAAATTGAACCTGGATGTATGAAGAGAGCTATTTAGGGAGGGACCAGAATCATCTGAGGGCGGAGAGGAAGGCGAGACAGTGGCTAATGGGGCAATACGACGAGGTGCAGAGCTCCCACGCCCCCGCGGCCCTCCCCGGGACCCCGAATTGCTCCCGCGCCTGGGAATGCCCCGACGACGGGCCATAATCGAATATAACAGCGGAATGAAGAAACTCAAGGACGGAGGGTAAGGGAAAAACAACTGACAGACTAATAGAACCCAAAATGAGAACCAGACTGAAATATGTAAGACACAGACTCTAAGCTCACATAAGATAGACCCGGCTTCCAGACAATACCCAACCACGACTGAGTGAACCCAATTCCCAACCCAGACACCTACAGCAGGGACAGAGACCAAATTCCTTACAGAGATGATGTCGAAGACTGACCTGAGACACCAGACGCAAAAGGCAAAAACTAACGTAGAGCGCCCAACACCTTCGAAGAGATTCAGAATTGTATTCCTGAGACTGACCAACTGGGAACTGTTATGAGACCATGAAGGCTTCCCAGTTCTCTGGGTAGCGCTAAGACTTTGAAACCAAGACCACCAGAGGAGACCTCTGCTTGCATAGATCGGACACACTGCGATGCTTCCGGAAAGGACCAGAACAAATGAAACATGGAGAATGCGCGCCATCCTGTTAACCTCCAGCTGCGTACCTCGAGCTCGTGCCTGCATTAATGACGATTGATTACCTGCCTTAAACCGCCTTACCTTGCGTGTTTGCTTGCCAGTTGCCGGCTGCGCATGCATAGGCATTAACATCTATTAAAGACACCCGCATCCGGGTAATTAATGGTAAATATGTTATTTAGGTGACTATGAGCTATTTTCAAGGATTTTAATTTCACTTGGTTTTTCTATGAAGCTTAACAATAAAAAAACATTTCACAAATATGTAGAAATTACAACATCAATATTGCAACTATATTAGAAAAATCTGAGGCAACTATCGACATGGCATTATATTGTGAAAAAGTTGCAATAAGGCCTTTAAGTTATGGTCCAATCAAATATTTGAAAATTATTTTTTTCACTAATATTAAAAAATAAATATTTGTTTTTCAAAATTAAACATTATAACTTGCATTGGTTAATGCTAAAGTATAGTGTTCAATATGCACACGTATAAGATAAAAAAATGAGATATTGTGCAAAGGTTGCAATAACACCTTAAGTTATGGTCCAATCAAATATTTGAAAATTATTTTTTCTTTAATATTAAAAAATAAATATTTGTTTTTCAAATTAAACATTATAACTGCATTGGTTAATGTTAAAGTAATGATGGTCAATATTCACACGTATAAGATAAAAAATGAGCTTATAACATCTTTCATACCATTGTAGAAAATATTAGTTACAATTAAAGAGATTATTCTCTTATAATTTTTTTTTGCAACATTAGATTTGAATTTTTATATTTAAATATAAGTTTGCTCAATTTATAATTTTTTTAAATATTCATTTAATATAAACTTTATATCTTTGTAACATGTAATAATGAATTTCCCATTTTCCATTTTGAAAGTAAATAGTAGTGCAAAGGAAAAAGGCACAAAGGAAAAGGAAAAAGGCACAAAGGAAGAGGACAACGAGTGACATAATCTCTATTGTTTAAGCGATGATGTTTTGTTGGAAATGTAATCTTTATGGATTATGTTAAATTGTATTATTCATTTGAGAGAAAGGTTAAAAGACTCAAGTGAATTTAAACATCTAGAAATAGAGTTCTTTTATTGATCATGGAAAATTCATGACACCATTTTTTTAAAAGATAAATAAAAGAGTAGGGTGATGAATGGAGAATAAGATTTAAAATAAAAGGAACATATGAGTGGTTAGTTATGTAATTTAGGATTGCTAGTGTACCAAGTACAATTATGCAATTGATGAGAGTGTTATTGTTACTATACCTTGGAAAGTTTGTGTCTATCCATCTAGATGATTTTGACATATAATAAGAGAAAATACAAACATCTATAACATCCTACATTGATATTTGAAACCTTGATTCAAAATAAGTTATGGATTAATTTGAAGAATTGTAAACTATTTAAAAAAAATCAATATATTTTGGATTTCTTATATATTAACTAGATTTGTGGAGAGATATATAAAAAGTTAAAATGATTTTGAAATGACTTAAACCAAATAATAATGTTATCAAAGTTAAGAGTTTACTTAACATTTCAAACATATATACTAGAAATTCATCTAAAAGATACAATATAATGTATACAAAAGGTTCATCTAAAGGATACAATATAATGTATACAAGAAGTTCATCTAAAAGATACAATAATTTTTATGCATTAATAATTCAGTGTAGGAAGGTGTGTGAATTCACGGAAAAAAAACACAAATTAAATGAAAATTAATTTAATGGTGGTCATAATAGATTTTAATAAACCATTTAATAGTAATGCACGCAGAGTAGCTAATGACATTATATTAAGCCATAAAAGAGATTAATAATATATTTTGACAAGAGATTGAATAAAGCATAAAAAGAATACACTCACATAACTCGAAGTTTTATACAATCATTAAAAGCATTACTTTTACTAAAGAGTCTCTGTGAGAAGAATAAAAACCCTAATGGACGTTAGATCATTAGCAATTCAAATAGAAAGATATCTGCCAGATTATACGTTCGTGTTAAACCACAATTGTTAGGAAAAAGACAAAGTGGTTATTATTTATGGAATAAAAAAAAAACTTATGCTAATGATTTTTTTAAATGAAATAATTAAAATAAGTAATGATTATTGAAAATGAAATAATTAAATTAAAGTAAATAAATAAATATTTGAAAATGAAATAGTTAAATTGAAGTAAAAAAATAAATATTTATATAAAATATAAAAATGTAATGTGTGTTTAAATTGAAATTCAAATAAATTGAATTTTTTAAATTTATAAAAAAAATACATCAGAACTAGTTTGAACAACTTTTTCAACATGAATAAATTTTTAAATTAATTTATTAATATCTCAATATATTAAATATTTTAAATTAAATGATTATTTTAAATATTTGTTAAGATTTTTTATTTCAATTTAAGGTGGGTGGGTAAGGATTTGCTGATTTTTTTTATTTTTTAGTGTATTAAAGAGTTTGTTAGGTTGCATTGAATTTTAATAAATTTAAAAAATTAAATGACTCTCCATCCACCAATTTTTTAAAGATTTGAGATTATTCTAATTTTAATAAATTATTTTATAATAATAAATTCCTCATTATTATTTACCAACGACATTAATTTTTAATCCGATTGTACTAATTTTATTATAATTAACCAAATAAAACTAAATGAAATTATGTTAAAGAAAAAGTTTTATAAACCCAACAAAAATCAGTTAAATTTTTTTTCCCACCTACTCTAGTTACCCTTTAAGAAAAACGTTAATCCCTTTTAAAAAAAAACACACAAAGATAATTAAAATTTCCTTCCTTTAAAGAAATTTTAAAGTCCTAAGTGCCCTCCAAAGCCCTAATATCACATAGTCTAGAGAGATTCCATTTATCATTCGCTGTAGAGAGGCATTCATATTGGTGTTTTGGAAAAAAGAAGTTGAACATTTATTGTTGCAGGAAAGCTCTCATTTAACTGTGAAATATTACGGAAATGCTTTTTCTGTGGCAATGGACTACTGCATGCTCGATTGGCAATGGGCGGAAACGCTAATACCTTAATTACCCAAATTAGCCCTGTTTCATGAATTTTATGCTCTGTCTCAGCAAAGAGAACACACAAATCTCCGGCTGGGAGTATAGAATATGATGAAACCAATGATATGAATTGAATGTAACCAATAATATACAAAATTGCTATCCAAGCACACACAAAAATGGACCCTGCGAATTGATTAGATGAAGCCAAGGAACCTGTTAATTATTTTCCCTTTTTTTTCCAGTAATAATCTCTAGGCAGCCCACTTATTGAAGGGGCCCGCCTCTAAATTCAATACATGTTAGCAGCCCACCTATTGAAGGGGCGGGACTCTAAATTCAATAGATGGAGATTAACTCTGATGAATCCAAGAAAAAATTGAACCCATATTCCATGACAGAGTCAACAATTTGGAATAGGGTTTAACCACCTGAATTATTACCCATCAGGGCCAACCTATTACATCCAGTATCCCTTAATGAGGATTTAATAAAACGATGAAAATCAATGAAGGAAATAAGTGAGCAGCAGTGCAACGAACATGAGAATGTAAGCAATTCCTTGATCTATTGCCATTCCTGCATAACAACCACAGATCAACATTGATCAAATCAAAACAAGGGTTTATGCGAATGGCCAGAAAGAAAAGAATAATTAATATTAAGCAGAACCAAGTGATATTAAACTGTCTAGCACTGATGCTTGATATACAGCCATGGAGGCCATTAGTGTTTTCCACTTTTCTTACCAGGGGACGAGCCATCCTGCGCCTTCCCTCCAACAATGGAGGCCATGAAGACCAAAGTGCAAATAACGGCCGCCAACGGTACTACAGCTGTGCCCTCCATCTTATCCTAAAAATTCGAGGCTATAATGAATGCAATTAACTACTCGAGCGGCTGCTGTTATGGCCGTGGAGTTGAAAGCAAGAATACAATTACAGGAATCCCCAATTAGCACAGAGTGAAGAGCGGTGGCAGGTTAAATAATAAGAAAAAGAGGCAAAGGAAAAAAAGACAGAAATGGAGTAGCGTGGAAGTAGACGCGGTAAAAAAAATAACCCGTAGCAGCCCAATAGGACTTTCTGGCGTGTTGAGCTTGACTTGACTGGCAGACACAAACCTTTCCACGTCATTGTTGGGCGAGGCTACTTTTCTTTATAACATTAGTTGGATAAAAGCCACCGCATGACCATTTTTTCAAAGGGTAGTTGGGCTGGTTCGTTCGTGGTTGGGTGTACAAAACGATTGATGTGAGACTTAACGCGTTTACTTCTTCAACTCCAGCATAAAGGTAGGGTCCACCTCGAAGAGATTTGTTGGATCACTGAGTAATTAAAAGCAAGATCAAGACTTATCCAGCCGGTTGCGTGGTAGTTAATGGGCAAGGGCTGTATAGCTTTCTGTTGAATATATAGTAGCAAGCTGGATATCTCTGGTTATCAAATAAGTAAGCTATTTCTCTTTCTTTTCTTTTTTTATATTTGATAGGAATTTCAATGAAAAATATAATTATGAATACATTTTTTATCAAAATATTTTGTTTTTGTTTTTTTTAAATAATTTTTTTGCTTAATTTTAATTTTAAATTTTATAAGAATAAAATTATTTATAATTTATTAAGTATTAATTTTTTTAATTAAAAATGAAATATTTAAAAAACGAACACATTTTTTAAAATGTAAAAATGGAAGATTATTTTAAATAACCCATTTTTCTTAAATAATAATGTGTCTTTAAGTCGTGAAGATACATTGCTAGCAATAATAATTAACCATAAATCCTTACTACTTCCTCTCAGTGAGTGAACAATAGATACGATGATAATTTTTCCACCAGATAGGATAATTTTTCCACCAGCTAAAAAGGACACGATGAAATGTACCTTTATTACGTAGAAATAGAGAGAGGTTCCCTAAATTTGGGGATCTTTCGTACGTATCCAGTTTTAAAACTAAAATGGTGGACTCCTGAAGAACCTATCCAACTTGAACTAAAATGGTGGACTCCTGAAGAACCTATCCAACTTGGGAAATGGAATTAAATTGAGAGGAAACGAGTTATGTAAAATAGTCTGAAAGAGCGTGGACTTCCTTTTCCACTCTTGACATTAGTCCGTAACATGTGCTTTTGAACGTGCCGCCCATTGGATGCTGCTTTCCTGTAGAAATTTAGTGAGGCACCTTTGCCCTCAAGTTGGAGATCGCCTTTTACGGTATCGGAATGTTAAAAGTAAAAGGAAGTTCACAACATTATTTTTGATATTTTTAGAATAAAAAATAAAAAATACAATCTCTTGGTTTCATTGAAATTCAATTAATTTGTTAATAAACATTTTATTTTAGTATTTAAAATATGTTTTAGTCATACATAAATAAGGAAAATTAATTTGTTATTGGAAAATAAGGATTAAAGAAATTAAAGGACAACATTGCCAATAAAACACTTTTACCAAATTCTAAAGAGGTACAAATGTCAACATCTAAAAGTAAAGCTTTCTTTGAGAGCAGATCAACTAGAACATTATGTTACCACAATAGTGAAGGATCTAAAGATCATCAAACTATTCTTGTAATTGTGAGATCTTCCTTTTCCGTGATTCCAACTGAAGGATTCTAAGATCTACCTTTCCATTGAACTAGTCCACTATTATTTTGGAAAAAACAATCAGTTTAAAAATATTCACCTACTTCCACAAAGCTAGCCTCAAAGCACACCCCAAAGTAATAGACTCAGCGAGTACCATTTCTGCATTCTGCTCCTTGTAATAATGAAGGATTTGAAGATTATCAAATTATTCTTGTAATTGATGAATCTTCCTTTTCCATGATTCCAACTGAAAGATTCTAAGATCCACATAATGAAGGATTTGAAGATTATCAAATTATTCTTGTAACTGACGAATCTTCCTTTTTCGTGATTCCAACTAAAAGATTCTAAGATCAACATAATGAAGGATTTGAAGATTATCAAATTATTCTTGTAATTGATGAATCTTCATTTTCAATGATTCCAACTGAAAGATTCTAAGATCCACCTTTCCATTGAACTAGTTCACTATTATTTTGGAATCACCAATCAATTTAAAACCTTCAACTACCTCCACAAAGCTACCCTCAAAGCACACCACAGAGTAATAAACTTACATCATAGTTTGTACCATTTCCAATGCTCAACTTACATTTTAGAACCACATTCTGAGGAAATAGAATGACAACACTAACCCCACAATTCTCCCTTTGACAAGCACCATCAAAGAAAACCCATATATTTCCTTCAGATAGCACCAACTCCCTTATAATTCTTGTCTTCTTCAATTTCAAGGGCTTAACCTATTCCATAAAGAAACTCTAGAATTATGTGTAATTATTATCGAGCATGCAACATCATTATGAAAAAGAACTATGGTTCTCCCTAACGAAATGTCCCAGAGAAAATTAAAAGAGGACAAACTAAATCTCTGACCCCAAAGCCACAAACATTCTTCAAGAGAGTTTCCAAACCACCAACTTTTTATTTTTAGGACTAACAAAACCTCTTTCAAAATTGTCTTCACAAAAGGTGTGTTGTACCAACATTAGTGCACCAAATCCCATCCAAACTCCATGGTTAAGCACATTTGGGCTAGAGTAGTACTGAAATAGGTGACCTACTAGAAGTCCTAGTGTTGCTTGCCCACTAGAGGTAATTGGTAATTGTCCCTGTCATGAAGTATTATGTAAATTATGATATTCAAAATTCAAATCCCCGTTAATCAAGCCAACAAAAAAGAATACCTTTGATATATCTCCCATTTTCATTTCATTATTCTATATTTTTCTTATTTGAACTACCCAAAAACATAAGTGTATATAAATTGTATTCTAATGAAGTGATTTTTAAGTTTTTTAATCAAAAGTTGTACATAAATTATTTAAAATTACCATTTTTAGATATTTTTGGAGATATTTTTATTAAAATTAAAAAAAAAAATTAATATAGTGTAATATTTTGTAATTTAAATTATATTTTTTAAATATTATTATTATTATTATTATTTTTATGTAATAGAAAATTATTAGATTACTAAAATTATATAGAATCAACCATTTAAATTTACAATTTCTATGATCTTTAATCAAATTGGAAGCAGAATAAACTTATTAAAAACAAAATAAAAAGAAATACATCATTAAAAACAGGTGTTACGTAGTAGCTAGTACTATGGCGGCTTAGTTTAAATATGAGAAATTGGAGTTTGGACTGCTCAAAGGTGAAACTATAGTGAAACTATATAAATATAATTAGTGAAAGGTTTAAGTCTGAGAATCAATTTTTTAGCAGCTATTATTAAGAAAATAAATTATAGTTACAAATTACAAATATAGATGTCATATAAAAATATAAGACAATTTGAAAGTAAACGCAATCAAACTTTATAATTCTTCATTATTCATGAAAATTGATTGAAAAATTGCTTTACCTAATATCAAATGCATCATAGTACAAGGTTGCAATTATAGATGTCGTAACAAAATAAAGCTAAGGAAGACAAAAGGTCACTTTAGTAACCTTGCCCACATTTCAGAGTATGAAGAAAAACTAAATTATAGAATCCCTATAATCAAGACAATGGTTGAAAATGAAGTGAAAGCGTGAAAATGGTTTGGTGGATCAATTAAAACATACATACGAGGGACAAATAGTGACAATGAATGAAGGTGCCTAATATGCTTTATAAGTACATAGAGACTTCTGTAGATTTTGTAGAGATCCAAAAACAAGTTATACTTTTGTGTCATAACTTGAAGTGCTATCTCATCAAGTTCATACATAATGTCCAAATTATTATGTTATGAATTATGAGCATATTTAACCACAAAGTTAGTGCAAAGTGATTACAAATTTGTAAATGTGGAACTTATGAAATCCTAATAATTGTTACACTTATCAAATCATGAGAACTATTACCACTGCTAAAAGAAAAGATCTGAGCACAATAAAACCTTCAACCATGAATGCCAAATAACAAATATGTTACCTATTTAAACCTTCAACCATGAAAGCCAAATAAGAGATATGTTACCAATTTAACCTTAATTTATTCCAACAAAAAATATGACTAGGACTTAGAGGGAATCTTCAAGTCTATTTTAGTGGATGGAATAACTCATATCAAAAATGTCTTCAAAGAATATTAGGCAAGCACTCAAGTCTTTATACAATAAACTCCTTCCATCATAAATATTTTAACAATAAAAAATAACTTTTACCAAAAATTAAAACAATTTTTTTATTTTTTTTCGATAACTGAATTTCTGAATCTCTAAAATAGTAAACCCTAGCTGAGCTCTCAATAATTTCTAAAGTTTTATTAAAATTTCCTATTTTTTCCAATAACTGAATTTCTAAAATAGTAAAAAACATCAATGTAAAAAATCAGTTCATGGAAGGAAGCTATTTTTGTGCATTTATGCAAAACATTTAATCACTTTCTCTACTTCGATCCTCCTAACGTTGATTGGCTAGCATGAGAGTTAATGAATTGTTTGATTTTGGGGATTTTACGCTCAATATTTTCGCCATTAGAACATCAAATTCTACATCCGGTAATGTTATTGGCAGATTCATGATCAGGGGCATTCAACTTGGCTTGGGTCCCAAAATATAAACTATTTATATCATTCTCGAAAAGACTAGAATTTAATTTGAAATTAAAGACAGAAAGGTAATGAACAATAGTAATCAACTATCCATTCTAGGTAACTCCACGTGATAACAATTGTAGTGAAGAGCTGTGTTGATACAGTCAAAGATAAAATTTAATGCGTTATAATATAACACAAACCAAATATAATAATATCATAATTACCACAAATATAATCAAATAGAATAACATGGAATCGGAATATAGCGTTACCGGAACAAGGTGAATGGGAATGCGGAAGTGAAAAAGAAAATGCACACCCACGAGAAAGTTGAAAAGTCAGGCGTAGTTGGGTTGCCACCTAGAGAGATTATATTCTTGCCTCGGCTCAAATCATCTTGAGACAAAGTTGGACCTTGAATTTTAATGATCATATATTTGTGTGTATAGAATAATGGTCTTGTAATATTGATATAATAATGTTTTAATAAAAAAAAACTGAAAATACAAAATAGTAATATAAATATATTTATATAAAAAATATAAAATATTGAGATTATTAAAATGTATTAAAAATAAAAATTTAAAAATTTTAATTATTTTATATAATTGATATTAAAATATTTTATATATTAAATATTTACATATTTTATTTATAAATTATATTGTCTATATTAAAATAATATTTTTGTATTAATATAGTTTTAAATACAGGTAATATTATTTAATTATGTATAGTAAAATATTTTATTTATGAGTTATATTAGATATTTTTATTATTAATATTATTTTTTAATTATTTTTATCAAATTTATATTAAAAATTGAATGAATTACACATTTCTCAATTATTTAACTTTTAATTATTTCTTTTTTTTGGGCATTGAAATATTTTACTATGTTGAACGCCCACATACACAAATACAAACCATGTGTGTGCACTTTCTCTATATGTACACTTATAAAAAGTTTATATTGAAATATATTACTTAACATGAATATTCAAACTTTATTCAAGTCATATATTAAAATATTTATAAGGTAAATATAAGATTTTATTATTATTTTTTAATTTTTTTTAACTTTTAATTACTTTATGTTTTAAAGTTGATATAAAATACAGACATCAGAAATATTTCATTTATGGCTCTAAGAGTGAATGTGAAATGTTTTCACCATATCTCTTTCATATTGAGTTGCAATATTAAAAATAAAAATGAAACCATCTATAACAATCAGTGTGAGATTATTAATGTTTTATGGTACTTTTAATTAAATCTAACCAAATATGTGTATTCATTTATATTTTTATTATAGTCGACTTTGTTTGCTTATTTATAAATTTTTTTTAAGAATAAGTGTCAACTCCAAGTTTAGCATGAACAAGAGCACACATCTACCTCATATTACCCTATAGAATGTGCTTCTCACACAATAAGATATGAAGAACATTTTAATATAACAAAACAGAATGTTGCTTGTAAATAATATTATTGAGATATTGAAGGATTTTAAGTATATTTTTATATTGAAATGTTTTTGCTTTGGTACTTTTCAAGGATATTACTTGAATATATAATGGTTCATGTTAGAAATCGTCACTGAGAAGTAGAGGATTTCATGTAGGCCTTGTGGCACTAAGAATTATTAGAGAACCATAAAATTGGGTAGATAGGAAAGCTAATGATTCCAAGAAGAGGTGGTGTCAAGAGACATAGTTACAACACTTAAGCACAAGGTAGCATAGTGCAACATATGAATAACACATCAAAATACATTATTCATCGTTCATATTATATGTTACATTGACCCATAAGACCATACTTTTATAGCACCAAGATGTAACTAATGCCCTTGAAGTTAGGAAGATCTGGTGTACTTACAACATCAAGGGTGTGTAATAGATTCCTTGAAATTTTCCTCATTATATTTTCTAGTCCCTTGTTCCAATTGGCTCAACTAACCAATTGAATATTTAGTTGACCACTCAGTGGACTCTCTTAATCAACTATTAACCATTGGTTAATTGTCTTAAATGATCTAGAGGTATAGTGAAACTGCATGGCCCATTGTTTCAACACCTACCATCAGCACAATGCTCTAGAGATTTAAGAGGTGAAATTACTTCTACACCCCCCCAATAGTTGTAGCCTCTTGAAGTCCAAGCATAGCTTCAAGTTTCACAAACTTAGTTTTAGATAAAATTTTGAAACATATCAATGACCTAATCATCTATTATGCATTAAACAAGATTCAAAACATCAACATGTACCAAATGCCTCAAATAATAAGCATGAAGCTCCACATCCTTCACCCTATTGTGAGCAAAGGTTTTATGCAACCTATATCATACTATGATTATCACAAAATATAACAATCATTTCCATGAGTAGAAAGCCAAGCTCACCCAAGAGTTGTCAAATTCATACTACTTATGTGCCAGCATTAACTACATTACAATATTTGGCTTCCATAATTGGAAGGGATACCACCTTTTGCTTCTTACATGACCAAACCATGAATTCTAAACCAAGATTAAACACATAGCTAGATGTAGACTTCCTATCATCATAATTCCTTGCCCAATCTAAGTTAATATAGTTGACCAATGGTTTTGATCGATTATTGTAGTACTTTATACTAAGTTGATAAGTACCCTTCAGATAATAAACAATCCTCTATGTAGTCTTCTAATGACTTTCTCGTGGATCTTGAATTAACTATAACATCAAAGGAAATATCATGTTGACTATTAGTCAAATAAATAAGACTACCAACTAGTGATAAAAGAAATGTCATGTTGATTTTCAAAGCATGGTTTGGTTAACTTCAGACCAAATTAAAAAATGTATAGCACATGGTTTAAAGTCTTCCATCTTGAATCTTTGCAAAATAATAATTACATATTTAGGTTGAGAAATAAAAATATCGTCATCTATTTTAAAATTTTGACGCCTCTTAAAATTGTAAGAGACCAAGGTTACTTACTTCAAATGTATATATTAATTTTTCTTCAAAACTAAAATTAAATCAATTGCTTCTGGTGATGACTACATCAACCACATTTAATGCAATAATCAAGCTTTCATATTTTACATGCAATACATAAATATGTTGGTTTGATTCACAAGATTTGAAACTAATATTGACAAAGAAATAATAAATGTTCTCATACCAAGCAAAATATTCTCATATTTTGAAGTAGAAAGAAAGTGTTTCTTTAGTTAAATGGAGTTCGTTGACCAAACCAAAAAAATATGAGGAGGCTAGTTTGAAAAATGTCTATTATTTTGGATATGCATTAGCTGCCAAGAGTTTATGGATGATTTGTAGACTGCCATGAATATTCCATTGGATAGTTCCTCACAATATATCTCATAAAATTATGTTTAAAAATCTGAAATATACATTGTTAGGGTTTTATTTTTCTTTATATTTCTGGATCTGTAGATTAAATTATTTGCATATGCACACAAATTAAAATTATGCAAAAAATAGAGAAAAACGAAAAATAAAAAATCACAAACCATGATTGACATAAGATATGACTTGGGAAACCATTTCGGAAGAAAACCCAATTGGAGGGTGAGGTTGCTTTGCTCTCTTTCTTTGAATACAAAATGGTTGTGAGTAACAAGAAGTGTGGTTTGTGGTCCATGGGCTACTACTATACACAAATCCTCTGTGTGTGCTCTATCTCCTATCTCTCTCAACTATTTTTTCTCATCTATAGAACAAATACACTTGAAAGAATGGTACCCATTTTCCTCTTAGTTGACCATTGAGTCATCCACTCAATTGACTCATCAAGTAACTATCAATAATCAACTAATTATCACTAGAAGATCTATAGTTGCAATGAACCTACATAGCCTATTGTTTGAACAAAGTTGATGCAAAGAAGGATTGTCATACCACAATTATTGTGCCAAGTGGTGGGGATAAACTACTCATGGTAATTTGTAAATGCAAGAAAGTATGAGAGTGACTAAGGTTTCTAATATCATGCTCTCCTAAACAAACAACTTTAGTATAATTGTTGAGAAAGATTGGGGTTATTGCACTTGTATTGATATCGCTAATGGGTATCTATGACCTTTTAGTTTTGAATTGAAACTAGTTACACTTTAAAAAATAATAAAACAAATATAGTAAATGAACAAAGTACCATACATACCTTAGGAATCTTATGATCAAATCATCTACTAGCATGTCCATAATTTCTTTCATAAGGGTGGATAATCTTAAGAAAATTATTGCTACAAGGAAATTAGTCAGGGTAGGCCCTAAATGAATTTGTGTAATTAATGTTCATGCTTAGTAGTGCTTGCTACCTTGTGGTCTAGTGCTTTAAGGTCTTTTCCAAAATTAGAACTAGTCAATTAAAGAAAGTTTGTTTCTATTCAACGAAATTGTGTACAGTATGGTCGTGATAAATTGATCATGCTCCTCACTCACTTAACCCTCCAGAGCTTGAGAGTGACTAAGGTTTCTAACATTGTGCTCTACTAAACAAACACCTTTAGTGTACTTATTTAGAAAGGATGGAGTTATTACGCTTGTATAAATATCAACAACAAGTATTTATGACTTTTTAGTTTTGAATTAAAAGTAAGTACACTTTAAAAAATTGACTAAATAAATATAGTTAATGAACAAACTACCATACAATCCTTAGGAATCTCATTATCAAATCATTTACTAGCATATCCATAATTTCTCTCATGAGGGTTGATAATCTCATGAAAATTTTTGTTAGAAGGAACTCAATGAGTTTATGTCCTAAATGGATTTATTAATTGATGTTCATGCTTAGTAGTGTTTGCTACCTTGTGGCACACTTGCTTTAAGACCTTGTCCAAAATTAGAATTAGTCAATTAAATAAAGTTTGTTTCTATTGAATGAAATGTTGTACATTGTCGTCTTATAAATTGATTATGCTCCTCAATCACTTAACCCTCCCAAGCCTATGTTATTTAGGACTTTACAATTCAAGAAAATTCAAATTTTCATTATTTATACATTTTTTTGAAACAAAATTTAGAATTTTTTCACAAGGTACCATGAATAATTATAAATTGATTTACCACCAAGGGACTAGAAAAATCTAAGGATCTATTAAATTTAAAAAATAAGAATATTTTTGATAAGTTCACGAATGGAAATATTTTGAATTTTGTTTGCTAAGTGACCCCATATGCATGTCATCCCATGAATGCTTTTTTTCTTTATATGTGTATGTGTGTGTGAATGAAGGAATTATATACCCATGATGACCCATCATGTATAATTAATGAAATTATAATCATGCCTTTGATAATTACAATTGATTTTTATGTTTTTATGTCTATAAATATTATTTTATATTCAAAACATTGGCTCTCCTTTCAAGATGTTTTATCCTCAAAACAAAGTTAATAGGACTACCTATAATTTAGCATGCCTTTTTGAGGCATTATTTTTATCTCGTTACAATGGTTTGACAATCAAATATTGAATATTGACTATTATTCTTAATCAAATATTGATGACTGGTAAGGTTCCTTTATAATGTGTTCATCATACTTTGAAGTTCTTTGACCTAGTTATGTAACATGAAGCCTTGATGCTCATTCATATAATACTTTTTCCTACCTTAATGTTAGAATCATTGAGTTGATTTTCCAATGTCCTTTGATTTCCCTATTGTCTATTTCCTTGACCTTCTCCTTTTAATTATGAAGCCTCTGCTTGTATAATAGGTTTTCAAGGCCATATAATTAAATTTTTTATAGTTTGTCAATAAAATTCCATTAAGTATTATTTTGTATTGGTGGTGGAACCACCTAGATGAAACAACCATTCAATTCTTCATTTGGTATCTATTCCATATAGTAGTAAAGCATAAAACCCTTTCTTTAATTCCATATTTTGTATTTCTATAGAAATTTGATCGCATTGACCTCTTCTCCGTTAGTTACCATAACCTTTACAACCTTGGTAGGATACACAAAAATGATTAAAATTCTTACTGAAGTTGATTTCTACATAGTTATGACTACTTCCAAAAATCAACTAGTATCATTACCTCCTATTTTTTGTAATTCCTCTAAGTTTCAAGGTTATGGTTTATAACTTCTTCTTTATTTATCATGGTTATGAGTGAAAATGCAGAGTTGCTTCCTCCTTTTCTTTTGTCTTAAATATTATTAATGTTCATTAGTTGATGTGGAATGCACTTTACATAATTTAGGTTGTGTTTTTCCTTTTCGAGTAATAGTTTCTTCTTGGGGAACTCTTCCTTCATTCATATTCTATTGGGACCAGGACATTGAGATTGATAATTTTGATACGGATTTATCACTATCAGATTATAATTTCAACACAATAGTGATTTTATTTTCTAAGTATAATATTTCCATTTCCTTTCCATTTATAACTTTGCAATGATGTAGTGATTTGTCTTCTTCCTAACCTTTTTCTTCAAATCCAATATTTAACCCATCCTCTTTTTCTACCCTTATATACTTTTTTTTAGTATCTTATTTCTTGCATCTATGTCTTTGATCCCATTTCTTTATATATTTCATGCATTTAACTCCTTTTTTCTTTGAGCTTCCAAACTTTGTTTACTTACCTCTCATTGATGTGTGAAAGATACCTTGAGTTTTTATTTTTTGGGAGGATGTTTGACTTGAATAAACATTGTGATATTTTTTGTATGACTTACTTAGTTTCACTTCCTTCATTTTCACCTTATGTAAAAATATTTTCATGGTTTTAATATCATGCATCTCTAAGTGAGGCTTTAGCCCAAATACATAAATCTATAATTGATCTCATAATAAATCAAGAACTCATGTCAAAAACATTTATCATTCATGCATGTATTGGTCAACATCTCTTTTTGGTTGTAATCTAGTAAGTTTTCCCAAAAATGTTATTTTCCATTATACCTTTGAATATTTTAAATATTGTATTTCTAAAAATATGCAAGTTGAATTAGATATGGCATTGAGGATTTCCAACACATGTACCAATTGTATCCTAGGCCATCAAAGGGCATGAATGATATTTGATTTTTTTCTCCTTCATTTTGAAGGTTATGTATACTAAAATTCTTCTACCTTGTTTATCTATTTTACTCTCTATTTTTTATTTCCATTAAATATCTACAATTATTCCTTCATGCTTAACAATTGAATGTACCTTGGTGGGTTATTATGGTATATGGTAATGGTTAGAGGATCGAGGTGGTGATTGTCGGTGAATTGGGGAAAAAATTGGTTAGGTCCCATGCTCACATTCACAAGCAATAGATGTATTTGGAGTATGGTTGATTTTAAGTCTTTCTTTTCTTGTTTTATGTTTTTCTTTAATTAATCTTGGTTTTGGTTGATTTCAACCTTAAATTTCTCTGTTTCTAGCATGTTTTCCCAAAATTGTTCTTCTATCTTTTCAATTTTAGTGTTGATTCTATATTCCTCACCATTTTATTTCTTTATTCTAGAACCCCTAAACATTATGGTTGATTGGAAGCGCTATGGTATGTAAAGGTATGCTACTCTCCAAAAGTCCTAACCTACAAATTCTCACAGGGGCTTCACTGGGGGGAGCAATATCATACCATGTGGGTTCATATTGGGGGATATATATTGAGGAAAAAATGGCATAATATATTGGGGGATATATAGGGGTAAAGGGTTTTTATATTGGAAAATATAAAAAATGGAGCTTAAAGTTAATGAAAAAATATAAAGGGGTATTAAAGATGTTAATGAAAAAATAGATACTTACAATATCTAGTGAAAGTAGGGGTGTTTTAAATTCGGAAGCTGTATTGGGTTCATATTGGTAGGGGGTTAAATAATTTGATTTTTAGAGGGATTTTTCAATATGTAGTCAAATTAAGGGTATTGTTTAATATGCCATGAACGCACGTGATATGTCAGAGGTTCATTGAGTGAATCCCCCGTGCAAATTTTGTGCTCCACTAAATGAATAATATTTATGTATATGTATAAAATTATATAGTGATATAACATATATTTTGGTATAGCTTTCCACTTGCTATTGCAAATACTATGACAACTTGTTAAATAACAATTCATGATAAAAGAAAGAATGGTTATACCATCATGGAGGATGTTGAAATGATACAATTATTACCATTGAAGGGTGAATACCAAAGAGAAGTGTCTCTAATATTTGCAAAGTTTTTAAACAATTAGTTAAAGGAATGAAGGAGTGTTATGTTGTTGTTTAGAGAAGAGTTGAAGGAGGCATACAACATAATGATGAAGTTGAAAGTTCTTGGAAACATGAGGGCATGGATGATTTGCTAGAGGGTACGTAGACATTGTGAAAAACAACAATTCCAATGGCTTGTCACCTAAGAGGATAATTGGGCGTAGCTTAGATTTGATTTTTGGTGTGATGTTTTAATCAAATTGTGTATAAGATGAGTTCGATGGAGAGAGTAAAGTTTAATCAATAGGTAGCTTAGTTTTTGTCAAATTTATATTGATCAGGAAAAACATGAGCTTGTGTATGGATTCAATATTGATTAGAGTAAAGAGAGATGGTTACTAGAGAATGTGTATAGATAATCTAGAATTAAATAAATATCACATCTAGAAATAGATTTCCTTTACGGAGCATGGAAAATTTGAGATACCAATTTTTTATGAAGATAAATAGAAGAGTGGGTATCACTAAAGTAAAATTAAAGAAGGCGATGAATGGAGAATAACTTTCAAAACAAAATGACTATATCAATGGTTAATTATGTAACCTAGGATTGCTAGTGTACCAAGTACAATCATGCAATTGATGAGAGTGTTGTTTCTACTATACTTTGGAAAGTTTTTGGCTATGCATATAGATGATTTTGACATATAATAAGAGAAAAGAAAAGCATCCATAACCTCTAACATTGATGTTTAAGACCTTTATTCAGAAAACTTGGAATTAATGGAGAAATGTAGATTATTTTAGAGTGTTATTATTAGATGTTTGTTGAGATTATGGTGTCTCGGTCAAGTTGTAGGGTTTATTTAGGATGCAAATCCTATTTATGAGGAATTTGTTCCAACTCCTCAACAGATTGGTAATACCTTAAATGTATGTACTTTCTTGCTAATGAATGTAGAAGTGCCCTGTACAGGCACTCTCTTGGTGAGCTAGCCTCACCTAAGAGTTGATTGTTTGATTCATATTTTTTATTCCTTGTTTTTGAAATTGGTATCAAAGCAATGAAGAATTCAATGAAATAGATGAAATCGTAAAAATGTTATTGTCGGATCTACCCTCTTTTTCAGGTATAAATTATGAAATCTGGGAATTAAAATGAAAACAATATTATGGAAGGTAGATTATTGAATTATATTGAAGAGAATTTTGTTAATTTGAACCATGGTATGAGTAGAGATGCATCAACGTTACACCTTATAACATCTACATTAGATGAAAACATATTTTTCAGTATACTACATGAATATGGTGAGATTCAAAATGAAAAATTATTGTGGGATATTTTTCTAGTACAATTTGAATGAGGTTAAAAATGATGATTGTGCTTTCATTCTCATAATTGATTGTGAAACTGAAGATGACAACATTGAGGCTTCAATGATCGATGATGAATGTGTGCTTGTAGTTGACATTGAAACATGTGATGATGAAGAAACAACCATTGATGTAGAATCTAAATTTGCTTATTAAGAAAGTCTCTCTAATGCAGAGATGTAAGAAGTCAAATTTGATGAAAACAATGTATCTCATGAAGAGTGGATCAATCTGATGCATGAAAAACATCTTATTGATGGATTCGGTGAATGATAGAAGTGTCCTATGCAGACACTCTTCATGTTGAGCTAGGCTCACTTGAGAGTTTCTCATTTCCTCCATATTCTCTCTTTCCTAAATTTTTAGTAAAAGGAGCTATGGATTAATTTGAAAAATTGTAAGTTATTTAAAAATGAATCATTGTACTTGGATTTATTGTATACCAACAAGATTTGTGCATGGACATGTAGAAAGTTAAGGTGATTTTGGAATGGCTTAAACCAAATAATGTTATCGAAGTTAGGAGTTTACATGACATTTCAAATTTATACGAGAAGTTCAACTAAGGGATACAATAGTGTTTATGCATTGACAATTTAGTGTATAAAGGCGCGTGAATTCATGTAGCAAGAAAATTAAATGAAATTAAATTTAATTGAAGTATTGAGGGTGGTCTTAATATATTTTAATATAGTGATGCAAGTGGGGCAACTAATGACACTATATTAAGCCAGGAAAGAGATCAATAATATATTTTCACAAGAGACTAAATGAAGCATAAAAAGAATACACTTGCATAACTAGAAATTTATTACAATAATTAAAAGCATTACTTTTGCTTAAAAAAAGTTTCTCTAAAGAGAATTAAACCCTAAAGAAAGGTATATCATTAACATTTGAAATAGAAATATATCTACAAGATTATACATTTATGTTAAATCACAATTTTTAAAGAAAAAACAAAGTCATAATTATCTATGGAGGAAAAAAAAACTTATTCTAATGATAATTGAAAATAAAAATGAAGTAGTTAATTTTAAGCATAAATGTTCATTTGCATTGAATGTAAAAATGCAATATAATCAAATTGAAATACAAATAGATTGAATTTTTTCAATCTATAAAAACCATATCGTTTTAATAACCTATAAACTGGCATCAAACAACCATTACAACTAATTTATAGATATGTCAACCCACCAAATATTTTTAATTAAATAATTATCTTAAACATTTTTATTATAATTAACCAAAAAAATATTATGTTGGAAAGAAAATGTATGATGATCCCATAATAATTAAAAAAAATTACAGGAAAAAGTCAATTTTCGGCAAAATCGAGTTACTCAAGACAAAAGATTTATCACTCTCGAGAGACGTTCCGTTTATCATTCAATGTAGAAAAACATCATATTGGTGTTTTGGACGAAGAGATTGAACATTTATTGTTTCAGGAGAAATATTTGATTTAACTGTCAAATATTATGGAAGTGCTTTGTCGCAATGGAGTGTTGTATGCTCGATTGGCGATGGGCAGAAACGCTAATCAATCAGAACAAATAGGCATGCAATTTGCAGAAAGAAAAGAAAAATTAATATTAATCGAAACACGTGATAGTAAATGATGCTTCATATACAACCACAGAGGTCAATAGTGTTTTCCAATTTTTCTTACCAAGGGACCTGCTATACTTAGCCTTCCCTCCAACAATGGTGACCATGAAGATCAAAGTGAAAATGATTGCCGTCAAGGTTGCTACGGTTGTACCCTCCATCTTATCCTAGAAATTTGAGGCTATAATGAATGCAACTAACTAATCGAGCTGATGTTGTTCTAGCTGTGGTGTTGAAAGCAAGAACACAATTAAAGGAATCTCCGATTAGCAGAGAGAAGTGTGAAAGAGCCGTGATCACAGAGGCAAGCTAGAAATAATAAAGGGTTTTATTTTAAAGTGGCAATTAGTTTTTGTTGCTTAGTTTAAATATAGTTAAATTGAAATAAAAAACCATAAAAATATAATGGAAATTACATCATTTTTTTGAAAATCCATTATACAATACCATAAATATAGATAAAGCCTAGAGTTTTTCAATGTCTTTTGCATTAAATAATAAAAAATTATAATTTGATTAAAAAACAATTATAGATTTTTTGCCAAAAACATTTAAACATAGTCTTAAATTTATTTATATATTAAAAATACAATTTAATAATACGGAAATTTTGGAAAATAATATAAAATAAAAGTAGAAAATCATTGTTGGGTGTTTGTTATATTCTTTCCACGACTAGTCGCATGCATGGGGGTGATAACTCCCTCTGTTCGTTGTGCCCGACGCAGTAGGGGGGTCACAGGAGGAGCAATAGTTCCCCTGTTCGTTGTGCCAGGTGCAACAAAGGGGTCACAGAGGGGGTGCATACCCCCTGTCGGGGGGTTTTAGGGGGCAGTAGCCTCCCTGTATGGGGTCTGGTGCAGTGCCTTGGGAATTTTTTTGGACCCTATATTAGGTGGGTGGACCTACCTATCATTTTGTACATGGGTTTCACATATGGTTGTGAGCATAATGGTTTTCTGCCCATAGTATTTTGTAAATCCAGTCAAGAGAATTATGATTATATTCTAATCCAAGGTTAATGGATTGGGGTTTATGAATGCTTCGAAATATATAATGAAAAATCAATCTGGTAGTCTCGGTTTTAATATTTAGGGGAAATCTCTGTGTATTTGTTTTATATTATCGTTATTGATTACTTTCTGTTTTTTTTAAGAATTCATCTACATACAATTTCTGTATAGGGTTAAAACTTACGTTTGGTATCAAGGATGTTTCAGCTTCAAGGGATGCCTTTGCTGCTGAGGGGTTTGCTTGGATATGTAGTATACCATGTTTAGTGGGATATCTGCGGGATCGATTATTGAAGTGAAAGAAGATGGTGATTAGTGGAAAGATAGAAATCGAGAAATTTAATGGTCGGAGTTTTGAGTTGTGGAAGCTCAAAATGGAGATTCTACTGGTGGATAAAAATCAATGAATCACAATAGATCCGCGTACTAAACCAATGACAATGTCAGCAGAACACTAGGCGAAGTTAGAACAAAATGAAAAGAGCACAATACGGTTGTGTATCTCAGATTCAGTATTGTTGAATGTATCAGGGGAAGTTACGGAGAAGGATTTGTGGGTCGAGTTAGGGGCTTTGTACCAATCCAAGTCTCTAATGAACAAATTGTTCACGTGGAAAAAGTTGTATAGCCCAAGGATGAAGGATGGATATTCGGTGACATAGCATCTAAAGGCCTTTAATACTATGGTAAGCCAGTTGTTATTTGTCGATATACAATTTTCAGATGAAGATAAGTGCATTAATTTGTTGTGTTCTCTACCAGATTCATGGAATAGTGTGGTTGTTACAATAGGTAGCAATACAACTATCTTGAAGTTTGATGAAATAGTCTCATCCTTGCTATCGGAAGAGATGAGACAAAAAAATATGGAGAGCCAGAATGGAGATGCCTTGTCTGTACGAGGATGGTCATAGAACAGAAACAAAAATAAGTCTTCGAGTGGGAGATCTAAATTTAGAGGGAGATCTAAATCTCAAGGAAAACTTGTAAATGTATGTTGGAAATGCGGAAAGGAATGACACTTCAAAAAGAATTGTAGATCTAAAGCTCATGAGAAATGAAAGGGATCCGATGATGCTCCTTCTGTAGAGGCAAAAACCACCTCAGATGAAGGTCGGAATGTGTACTTGGCTTCTTCTTCAAGTACAAATGTAGACCATGAGGCATGGTTGATTCACTCAGGTGTATCCTTTCACTTCACTCCCCATAGGGAGTGGTTTTGGGGAGTGGTTTTGCGAGTATGAGAAATATAATGGTGATGATGTCTTCTTAGGATATGACAGGAAGAATAGAATCGTCAGACACAGAAAAGTCAAGCTAAATTTGCATGGTGGAAGGATTAGAACACTTCCGGGTGTTCTACATATTCCTGCATTGCCCATAAATCTGACTTCCGTAAGAAAGATGGATAATGCAAGTGTAAAAACAATGTTCGAAAAAGATACTTGTAAGACGGTTTGGGTAGCACTGGGATTGATGCGGGGAGTTCAGATTAGAACTTTGTACAAGCTTCTGGGTAACATTTTTATTGATGGGTGCAATAGTTCTGTGGTTCCTGAAAGTGGAGCACAAAATCTAGTGGTCTCTTGAAAGAAGACCATGCTATGACATCAAATGCTTGGACATATTGGAGAGAAGGGCCTTCTAATATTTCATGGTAATAGTATGGTAGAAGGTATGTCTAATTTCTCTTTGGATTTCGATTTTTGTGAAGATTGTGTATATGGGAAGCAAAATCGGGTGAGTTTCCCCCTGGTGCTAAGAGGGCGAAAGGGATATTAGAGCTTGATGCACAATGATGTGTTTGGACATGTGTGTATTTTAAATTAATTGGTGACCATCACTGTGCACAAGCTCTAATATCCCTTTCGCCCTCTTAGCACCAGAGGGGAAACTCACCCAATTCTGCTTCCCATATACACAATCTTCACAGAAATCGAAATCTAGAGATCACTACGTATATTTTAAATTAATTGGTGACCATGTTATTTATCTGGTCTTGTATGTGGATGATATGTTCCTGATTGGAAATGAAAAAGAAATTATCTAGGATTTGAAGACTCAATTGTCCTCCAAATTCGACATGAAGGATCCTGGTGTTACAAATTATATTTTGGGCATGTAAATTAAACGAGATATGGCAAAGAGGAAGCTCTGGTTAAACCAGACGAAGTATGTCAAACAATATGAGAGGGGTTTAAAATGCAGTGTAGTAAATCGGTGAAGGCTCCTATTCTTATAAGTGTAAATTTATCTACTGAACAATGTCCCAAGAGACAAGAAGAGGAAGAGGACATGTCCCGTGTTCCATATGCAAGTGCATTCGATATCTTAATGTATGCAATAGTATGTACTAGACCATACATTGCACATGTAGTGGGAGTATTGAGAAGGTTTATGTCAAACCCAAGGAATGATCATTAGACAACAGTGAAGCGGATTTTCAAGAATTTGCGTGGAACTAGTGATTATGGTCTGTGCTACCAAGGATGACCATGATTGGACAGAGTCTTGGACATCTGTGGATTTGTTGATGCAGAATGGGCTGGAGACCTGGATCAAAGAATATCTACAAGTGGGTATGTGTTTAACCTATTTGGAGGTGCAATCAATTGGATGAGCAAGAGATAGTCTGTAGTGACACTTTCAACTACAGAGGCAGAATACATGGCAACCACTCATGCAAGCAAGGAAGTAGTTTGGTTGTAGAGATTGTGTTCAATTATGGGGTTAGTAAAACGAGCTATAAGGATAGATTGTAACAGCCAAAGTGAAATTTTATTGGCAAAAAACCTTGTTAATAATTTAAAGATAAATCACATTGATATTCAATATCACTTTGTGAGGGATATGGTTGAGAACAATAAGGTGTTGTTTGTAAAGGTGGACACTTTGTAGAATGTTGTAGATGCATTGAAGAAGTCTGTTAGCATTGAGAAGTTTTCTTGGTGTAGAGAAATTATGGGTGTTACAGAGCTGAACTAATGACTAAGCTCTCTTGTGACCCCCTGTGTGGAAAAGGAAAAAAGTGGGAGAATGTTTGGAGTGTGTTATATTCGTTGCACCGGGCGCAGTAGGGGGGTTACAAGGGGGCGCAGCCCCCTTTGTCAGGGGGTTTCAGGGGGGCGATAGCCCCCTATACGGTGTCCAGGGCAGCGCCCCAGGAATTTTTTTTTTTTGGACCCTATATTAGGTGGGCGGACCTACCTATGATTTTGTGCACAGGTTTCGCACATGGTTTTGCGCATGATGGTTTTCTGTCCATGGTATTTTTTAGATCCAGTTAAGGGAACTACGGTTATGTTCTAATAAATAGTTAATGGATTGCGGTTTACAAATGCTTTGGCATGTATATATATATATATATATATGTATGTATGTATATATTGTAACATTGAAATGAATATAATGAAAAATCAATCTAGTAGTCCTGGTTTTGGGATCCAGGGGAAATCTCTGTGTATTTGTTTTATATTCTCGTCATTGTTTACTTTCTATATTTATTTTTTTTAGAATTCGTCTTCAAGTAATTTATGTACGGGGTTAAAACCTGCAATCACACACACACATACACACATATATAACAAAAATATATACATATTTATTTAAATAAATAAAAAAGAAAAATATTAAAATAAGAAGAAAAAAGAAAAAAAGTTGAAAACAAAATATTAGGATTTATTTTTTGAAAAATCTATCGATATTCAAGGCTACATCATCCATAGTAACATTTTACTAACGACTTCAACACTTCGAATATAGAAAAAATGGTTTGTGTAGGTATATATATAAACACTATTCATTAGTAGAAAATGAGAAATTAGTGACTAGGTGACTAAAAAATTTAGTCACCACAACTTTTCCAAGTGAAATGCTACAAAAAATGAGCAATCTTAAGTGATCAAAATAAAAACGACTAACATAAATGACTAATTTAGTCTAAGAACAAAAACACAAGTACTACAATAATATGAATTAGTTTTTTATGTTGGTCATCTTAATTGTGTCAAGCAATCTAAACTTACAAGTGATAGGGGATTGAAAGGTTGTTAAATATTGGTTGAAAGGTTATTCTTCTTTAAATACTTCTTCATCCTCACATGGTGTATAGGTGAGCCAACTTTGCAATATTTATCTCTAATAATTTGTAATTTTAAAAATATATTTTTTAATAAAAAAAAAATTTAATGTATTTTTTAAAAATCTATTCATTGAATCTAATTGGATCTAGTTCCAATTTGAAACTAATTTGAGGAGAAATTTTAATTTTTAAGACTATGATATCAAATAAAAACTACTTTAATTTCATATTAACTGACCTAGGTCCATCTTAACCCTAGATCTATCAAGCACCGAAGGGGATCCAATCTCTCGAGCCGCAAATTTTTTTTTTCTAGTGCAAAACTTGAGGAAATGTTTGCACCTCGAGAGATTGATCCCTCTCGCCACTTGATAGTTATAGGGTTAATATGGATCTAGGTTGGTTATATAATACTATATAACATCTATATTTGTATTTGTGTCTCTTTGTTATTCCCTTTCTCTATCTCACCCCACAAACATACACACACACACACTCTCTCTCTCCCTCTCTTCCCCTTCTCTCCCTCTCTATCTATATCCTTCTCCCTCACACTCTCTCCATGGCTCCCTTTTCACCCCTTCTCTCTCCACCTTTCTCCCTCTATGCTTTTCTTGTTCCCTCCCTCTCTGCCCCCCTCCAATTCCATCTCTCTCTCCTCATCTCTATCTTCCTTCCTCTCTATCCCTTATCTCCCACCTCCCTTTATCTCTCCCCCCAAATCACTCTCCCTCTCTCTCTTCCATCCAACTCTATCACTATCTACCCCCCTCCCTGTCATTCTCCATCTCTATGTCTCCATATCTCTCCCTATCTTTATCCTCTCCTATTCTTTCTCTTCTCTCCTCTCCTCTTTCCCTCACTCTCTCTCCATGTCTCCCTTCTCACTCCTCTCTCTCTCCACCTCTATCTCTCTATGTCTTTGTTGTTTCCTCCCTCTCTCTCCCACTCCAACTCCAACTCTCTCTCTCTCTCTCTCTTCCTTCCTCTCGCTCCTTGTCTCCCACCTCACTCTTTCTCCCCCCCATCACTCTCTCTTTCTCTCTCTCTCTACCCTCCAACTTTTTCACTATCTCCCTCCCTCTCCACCTCCTCCCCAACTCTCTCTTAAATTTGATCACATTGTATTGTGTTTAAGAAATTATCTAAATTAAAAAATTAATTGGTTGTAAAATATTAAACCTATATTTTGGATCAATCATGTAAAATAAAATAAAATGATAAAAAAACTTTAAAAAGCATGCACTATATTTAATCTATTACAATTAGTCAATTTTCTTGCTCTCATCCCTTGGATCTTTAGCTAAGATGGATCTATGTCGGTTCTTTATAATAGAATACGCAAATGCGGTACATAGATAGATAAACACAAAATATAGATAAACGCAAAATAAAGATTCAAGACAGAGATTAAAATAGAAACGCAGGAACGCGATACGCAGAGCTTCTATTATATGCAAATCTCCATAAAACAAAAGATGTCTTGGACAAAGGCTCTTGCTTCCATATATAGGAAACCAAGAGGTATCCCAAACATCATTTGCCCTACTACGAATCTTTCCTAAAGATTTCAATAGTAATATGATATGAGATAAAGTGGAGATTCTTGACAAGGGGAACCCACGAAAGCCTGTACAATAAAGTAGAAATTTTACGGAAAGTAAAATGATGGGATAGAAAGTGGAGATTCCTGACAAGGGGAACCCACGAAAGCCTATACAATAATGTAGACCTTTTACGGAAAGCAAAGTGATGGGATACAAAGTGGAGATCCTCACAAGGGGAACCCATGAAAGCCTAAACTTATTTATTAAAGCTTTGTACTAAAAGTTATATACAAAGGATCTCCAAAAGTTACCATTCTCCTTTAGGACTTCGGTCTGTGTCATAATCGCTGATGTTCGGACTAGAATCATATTCCTCGACAAACCTGTCTAAATCCAATCCTGGTAGATTTTGTAACCATGGAGGTTCACTACCAAAGCTGGAAGAAAAAGTAGAGAATCCCATGTATGGATCTAAAGAACTTGGAGGGATGCCCACTTCTCCAAAGTAATTTAGTTTCATTCTAAAAGAACCATCTTCAAGCTCTATTAAATCTACACCTTTGTACAACAAATCAAACTCAAATATGTCATATCTTTCAACCCCATCCTTCATGTCCTAATGGAGAATTGACAGAGCTGTAAACTGAGTTAACCTTCCACGGTCTTCTTTTCTTGGATCAAATGAGGCCATTAGTAGATTCATCCAGTTGCTTCAGATACAAAATGGGGACACAACATCTTCACAATACATAATTATGGAAAATATTTCATAAATTCAGGTTGTCTGAAGAATACAGTAATAATCTGACCAATTCAATGTTGGGTCAAAAATGTATACAATTCTCCTGTATGGATGCATAACTGACCCAAAAAAAATATGAACATTATTTACATTGGCAAGAGGAAGACTGTAACCCATTTTGGCATCAATAGAGCAAAACCATTTCTCTATAATAGCCTTTTTAATTTCAGTGGGCAACCTTTTAATTTTAACTAGAAGGCAATCTGTGCAAAATGAATAATGACATTGGTAACATAATTCAACACAAAATTTTTTAGAGGAGGATGAGCTTTCTCCAATTTCAAACTTCTTGATTGTCATTTCTCCTGGTTTATCTGATCCTTCTCTTGTCAATAGATCATCAAGACAATTTTCTTTGCCTGCTTTATAAATTATATCAAAATTATATCCATCTAGCCAAAGAGCCTATCTCATGATTATGGAGTTACCTTGTTCTAGAAGTCTTTTGTTTTGGAGCATTGCTTTCATATGCCTGAGGTTAGTCTTGACTGTAAAATGAGTGCTCTTAAGGAACAATCTAAATCTTTTAATTCCTTTCTTTACAACAAGAATTTCTTTGTGTGAAGAAGGGTAATTTAATTCTGGACTAGAAAATGTACCTGAAGTATAAGCACAAACTTCTTCTCTTTTCCCATGTTTCTGTAAAAGGATTGCCCCCCAACAACAATCTAATGCATCTGTTTCTAGTATAAAAGGAAGATCTTCTTAAGTAAGAGTGAGAGGTGGTAGCTGCCCAATCTTTTGCTTGATATTTTTTATTGCTTGAGTCATTTGATCATACCAAATGCTTCCTTTCTTTAAACGTTGTTGTATAACTTTTGTATCTTTTTCTTGTTTAGGATAGAACCGTCTTATATAATTCAAGCATCCCAAAAACCTTTGTACAGTTCTGATATCTAGGAGAATATCAGGAAAGTTAGCTAATGAATGTAGAACATGATGTTGTAATTCTACTTTCCCTTGAGATATAAACAACCCCAAATACTCAATGCAAGTTTTAGCAATAATGAATTTGTTAGATGAACTAGAGAGAGCAAGTTCATGTTGATGGAATGTTTGATAAAAACTCTCTAAATGACTTTTATGTTCTGCAATATCTTTGCTGCACACAAGAAGGTCACCAATATATACAATAATAAAAGGAAAATCTTTAAAGATATCCTCCATTCTTTTTTGAAACTTTGATGGAGTATTTTTCAAACCAAAAGGCATGACAGTCCATTGATACTGTCCTCCTAGTACTACAAAGGCTGTTTTGTATCTATCCTCTGGAATAATCCCAATTTGCCAAAATCCACTTTTCAAATCAAATTTTCTAAAAACATTTGCTTTATCAATCTTAGGTAAGATTAACTCTTTGTTGGGGAGAGGATACCTGATTGGCATTAATTCTTCATTTAAAGCCTTGTAATTTATATCTAATCTATTTTTTCCTCGTTTCTGCTCAAAGTGTTTATTGACATAAAATGCAGGACAAATCCATGAACTCTTACAAGGTTCAATAAGCTTTCTAAGCAGTATATCTTGGATCTCCTTATTGCACAATTCTTGTTCTAAGGGGCTCATATGATTTGCAAATGCTTTCTGAGCCATAATTGTACCTTCTTTTTTTGAATGGAAGAGAGACAAAATATTTTTCTTTGGACCAAAATGCATCAGGGTGGTCAGAAGTACAATTTTCTTTGATTTTCTAACTAATATCTGCAAGGACAGTAGCACCATGAGTATCAAAATGCTTAAAAATTTTTGAATTTTACATAGATCAGCTAGAGTAGTCTCTTGATTAAGAGCTTCATCTAGCTTAATCTTTAGTGTATATCTGTTCTTGGCTAGAACTAGAATTTTACTTCCCTGCACATTAAAAATGATTAGATTTTTGTCAATCGTAATGGGCATGAAATTTTTCATAAAATCTTGTCCTAGCAATATGTCTGCCCCTGTGTCATAATTAAACAGAGTCACAAAAACTTCTATTGCTCCCAGTAGTAGAGGAAAATATGGAGCAATGTATGGAATCTAGATAAGCTGTTTATTGACTGCCCTGAACTAGATTTGAGTAGGCTTCCAATAGTAAGCAGAGATTGCTTTGTATTGACAACAGCTACTCATAGCACCTGTATCAATCTGTGCATCCAAAGTATATTCCTTATATCCAGGGACTTTTATATTTATAGGGATTACCATCCTGTCATCAATCCCACTAATATCTTGGATATTCTCATTGTTGTCTTGATTTTTATTAGTCAAAGTTGTCTGAGAATCTGCAAAAGAGAGAGAAACAAACTTGGAGTTTAAATCATCTAATTCTTGCATTTGAATTCTGATTTTTTGTGCAAGATCTCTCATTTGTGCTCTATCTTCTCTTAAACTTTTTTCAACCTTGTGAATCTTGTTCAATATTTGCTCTATGGTGCTGGTGGACAAAGGAGGATCCCAATTTTGGAAATCTTCTATTTTAATAGAAGTTTGAGGGAGATCATTTTTCAAATGATCTATTTTCTCTTATATCCTTCTTCTAGGTATGAGTAAACTGTGATGTAGAGATGCTTTGTCTCTTTCTAATTCTTCCACCTGTTGTTTAAGAGTAGAAAGGAGAACATTAAGCAATCAAAAATATATGTACAATCACTCTGATTATCATCTAAATAGAGTTGTCTGAAATCTTCATCCAGATCTGAGGAACTATTTGTCTGAGTAACAGAAAAGCATTCAAAATCATAATCAGACTGAGAAACAAGATCCCATTCTGCTAGATCACGTGCAGTTTTAAATATAGAAGAAATTTTCTTTTGAACCTTTTTCTTTTCTTTATTTGGAAAATTGTTTTCCCAATGACCAAGGTTACCACAGATAAAACATTTTGTTTGCTTGGCTGGTTTATTCCTCCTTAAAAATATGAATCTATATCTTTGCTTTGGAGGTGAGTATCTTTTCTTTGATCTAGAGGAATATTGCTTGGTTTTGCATTGGCATTTATCAATTTGGTTTCTTTGAGAACCCTTCTTGGAGGTGTTCTTATAACATCCAAAATGATATATCTCTGAAAAGGAATCACAAATAGAAGGACTGAAATGTAACTGTTTTTTGACATTTTTCTTGGTCTTATATGATGCACATTCATTCTTGAAAATTGTGAGGATATGCTAATGCAATGCTACTAATGGTAATGTATCAATAGAAATATCTTGGGCCAAAAGTGACTGATGAACTAGTTCTGGAATCTTACTAGGCATAGATACTATATAATGCCTAAGATATGCAGTATTATGATGATCATGAATCTTATAATACGAATTCTGCATGGTGCAATAATATTATGATAAGAGATCTAAACTACACAGTCTTTGACTCATAAACATATGGGCGAAGTGCTTATTATCAGAATATATGACTCCCAAAAATTCATGGGATATAGCCCTCAGTATTTCTTGTAGTGGATCATCACTTTCTAGAATCTCATCCCGCCCATCTTTTTTGATAGTTTCCCACCACAGTCTTGCATTTCCAATCAAATTCCAAGTGAGGAGGATTACTATATATTTCCATGAAGCTTTTGTATCAGCTTTTTTCTGAGAAGCCCAAACATTTTTCTGTTGTAATAGAATAAGGGTTTGATCTCTTGTTAAACAATCAAAATTTATAAAGAAAGTACTCCCCTGCTTATCAGACCTGAAAGGAAAGGATGGATCATAGTTGAATTCTGTAGAGGCAAGATTCTGTGTCCGTGTGCTAAAGTGACTGTTTTTTTATTGTGAACCAATGTCAATTCCTGTTGTTCTTACATTTTTGCTTGAAAAAATAAATATTTCATTTCTTTTGTTCTTTGGGGGATTTGATGATCCTTCATCTCCTGACTGACTTGCCATCTTGATTTCTACAATACAAAAATTCTCAATTTTCTGTTTTAGTAGATCTAGCTATTCTCGGGCTAAGCTACTGCCTTAAACTAAAGCAAATAGCTCTCTATCATTTATATCCATCATTTTAAGTGAGAGTTGTTGTGAATTTCCAATAGCTTTGGCTAATGTGAATTTCCGACCTTCTTCTTCTATCTCGGAATAATTAGGAGGGTTGTCAGTTTTGACTATAGATGCTTCAAAGCTAGTTACAGCTCTACTTATTACTCCTAGCCAATCATTAATTATTCTGAGATGGTTTTCATATATGTCTTGAGAAGCATTCATGGTATCAATACTCTGGTGAATTTTTCTGACATGTTCTTTGACTTCAAACGAAAAATATAGATAAACGCAAAATAAAGATTCAGGACAGAGATTAAAATAGAAATGCAGGAATGCGATACGCAGAGCTTCTATTATATGCAAATCTCCATAAAACAAAATATGTCTTGGACAAAGGCTCTTGCTTCCATATATAGGAAACCAAGAGGTCTCCAAAACATCATTTTCCCTAGTACGAATCTTTCCTAAAGATTTCAATAGTAATATGATATGAGATAAAGTGTAGATTCCTGACAAGGGGAACCCACGAAAGCTTGTACAATAATGTAGAACTTTTATAGAAAGTAAAATGATGGGATACAAAGTGGAGATTCCTGACAAGGGGAACCCACGAAAGCCTATACAATAATGTAGAACTTTTACGAAAAGTAAAGTGATGGGATACAAAGTGGAGATTCCTAACAAGGGGAACCCACGAAAGACTAAACTTATTTATTAAAGATTCGTAATAATGATTTGTACTAAAAGTTATATACAGAGGATCTCCAATAGTTACCATTCTCCTTTAGGACTTCGGTCTGTGTCATAATCACTGATGTCAGGACTAGAATCATATTCTTCGACAAACCTATCTAAATCCAATCCTGGTAGATTTTGTAACCATGGAGGTTCGCTACCAAAGCTGGCAGAAAAAGCAGAGAATCCCATGTATGGATCTAAAGAACCTGGAGGGATGCCCACTTCTCCAAAGTAATTTAGTTTCATTCTAAAAGAACCATCTTCAAGATCTATTAAATCTACACCTTTGTACAACAAATCAAACTCAAATATGTCATATCTTTCAGCCCCATCCTTCATGTCCTGATGGAGAATTGACAGAGCAATAAACTGAGTTAACCTTCCCTGGTCTTCTTTTCTTGGAACAAATGAGGCCATTAGTAGATTCATCCAATTGCTCCAAATACATAATGGGGACACAACATCTTCACAATACATAATTATGGAAACTCTTTCATAAATTGGGGTTGTCTGAAGAATACAGTAATAATCTGACCAATTCAATGTTGGGTCAAAAATGTATACAATTCTCCTGTATGGATGCATAACTGACCCAAAATAAATATGAACATTATTTACATTGGCAAGAGGAACACTGCAAACCATCTTGGCATCAATAGAGCAAAACCATTTCTCTATAATAACCTTTTGAATTTCAGTGGGCAACCTTTTAATTTTAACCAGAAGGCAATCTGTGCAAAATGAATAATGACATTGGGAACATAATTCAACACAAGATTTTTTAAAGGAGGGTGATATTTCTCCAATTTCAAACTTCTTGATTGTCATTTCTCCTGGTTTATCTAATCCTTCTCTTGTCATAAGATCAACAAGATAATTTTCTTTGCCTGCTTTATAAATTATATCAAAATCATATCCATCTAGCCAAAGAGCCCATCTCATGACTATGGAGTTACCTTGTTCTAGAGGTCTTTTGTTTTGGAGCATTCCTTTCATATGCTTGAGGTCAGTCTTGACTGTAAAATGAGTGCTCTTAAGGAACAATCTGAATCTTTTAATTCCTTTCTTTACAACAAGAATTTCTTTGTGTGAAGAAGGGTAATTTAATTCTAGACTAGAAAATGTACATGAAGTATAAGCACAAACTTCTTCTCTTTTCCCATATTTCTATAAAAGGATTGCCCCCCAACAACAATCTGATGCATTTGTTTCTAGTATAAAAGGAAGATCTTCTTGAGGAAGAGCGAGAGGTGGTAGCTGCTCAATCTTTTTCTTGATATTTTTTACTGCTCAAGTCATTTGATCAGACCAAATGCTTCCTTTCTTTAAACGTTGCTGTAGAAATTTTGTATCTTTTGCTTGTTCAGGATAGAACTGTCTTACATAATTCAAGCATCCCAAAAATCTTTGTACAGTTCTGATATCTGGGAGAATATCAGGAAAGTTAGCTAATGAATGTAGAACATGAGGTTGTAATTCTAATTTCCCTTGAGATATAAACAACCCCAGATACTCAATGCGAGTTTTAGCAATAATGAATTTGTCAGATGAATTAGAGAGGGCAAGTCCATGTTGATGGAATGTTTGATAAAAACTCTCTAAATGACTTTTATGTTCTGCAATATCTCTGTTGTAGACAAGAAGGTCACCAATATATACAATAATAAAAGGGAAATCTTTAAAGATATCCTCCATTCTTTTTTAAAACTCTGATGGAGCATTTTTCAAACCAAAAGGCGTGACAGTCCATTGATACTGTCCGCTTGGTACTACAAAGGTTGTTTTGTATCTATCCTATGGAATAATCCCAATTTGCCAAAATCCACTTTTCAAATCAAATTTGCTAAAAACATTTGCTTTAGCAATCATAGATAAGAGTAACTCTTTATTAGGGGGAGGATACCTGATTGGCATTAATGCTTCATTTAAAGCCTTGTAATTTATAACCAGTCTCTTTTTCCCTCGTTTCTGCTCAGAGTGTTTATTGACATAAAATGCAAGAGAGGCCCATGAACTCTTACAAGGTTCAATAAGTTTTCTAAGCAGTAGATCTTGGATCTCTTTATTACACAATTCTTGTTCTGAGGGGCTCATATGATTTGCAGATGCGTTCTGAGCCATAATTGTGCCTTCTTTTTTGAATGGAAGAGAGACAAAATATTTTTCTCTGGACCAAAATGCATCAGGGTAGTCAGAAGTACAATTTTCTTTGATTTTCTGACTAATATCTGCAAGGACAGTAGCACCATGAGTATCATCATGCTTAACAATTTTCTGAATTTTACTTAGATTAGCTAGCGTAGTCTCTTTATTAAGAGCTTCATCTGGCTTAATCTTTAGTGTATATATGTTCTTGGTTGGAACTGGAATTTTACTTCCCTGCACATTAAAAATGATTAGATTTTTGTCAATTGTAATGGGCATGAACTTTTTCATAAAATCTTGTCCTAGCAATATGTCTGCCGTTGTGTCATAATTAAACAGAGTCACAAAAACTTATGTTGCTCCCAGCAGTAGAGGAAAATCTGGAGCAATGTATGGAATATGGATAAGTTGTTTATTGCATGCCCTGAACTAGATTTGAGTAGGCTTCCAGTACTAAGTAGGGATTGCTTTGTATTTACAACTACTCATAGCACCTGTATCAATCTGTGCATCCAAAGTATATTCCTTATATCCAGGGACTTTTATATTTACAGGGATTACCGTCCTGTCATCAATCCCACTAATATCTTGGATATTCTCATTGTTGTCTTGATTTTTTGTAGTCAAAGTTGTTTGAGAATCTGCAAAAGAGAGAGAAACAAACTTGGAGTTTAAATCATCTAATTCTTGCATTTGAATTCTGATTTTTTGTGCAAGATCTCTCATTTGTGCTTTATCTTCTCTTAAAAAAATTTCAACCTGGTGAATCTTGTCCAATATTTGCTCTATGGTGCTAGTGGACAAAGGAGGATCCCAATTTTAGAAATATTCTATTTTAATAGAAGTTTGAGGGAGATCATTTTTCAAATGATATATTTTCTCTTGTATCCTTCTTCTAGGTATGAGTAAATTGGGATGTAGAGATGCTTTGTCTCTTTCTAATTCTTCCACATGCTGTTTAAGAGTAGAGAAAGAGAACATTAAGCAATCAGAAATATATGTACAATCACTCTGATTATCATCTAAACAAAGTTGTTTGAAATTTTCATCCAGATCTGAGGAACTGTTTGTCTGAGTAACAGAAAATCATTCAAAATCAAAATAAAATTGAGAAACAAGATCCCATTCTGCTGGATCACGTGCAATTTTAAATATAGAAGAAAATTTCTTTTGAACCTTTTTCTTTTCTTTATTGGGACAATTGTTTGCCCAGTGACCAAGGTTACCACAGTTAAAACATTTTGTTTTCTTGGCTGTTTTATTCCTCCTTTAAAAATATGAATCTAGATCTTTGCTTTGGAGGTGAGTATCTTTTCTTTGATCTAGAGGAATATTTCTTGGCTTTGCATTGACATTTATCAATTTTGTTTATTTGAGAACCCTTCTTCGAGGTGTTCTTATAACATCCAAAATGATATGTCTCTGAAAAGGAATCACAAATAGCAGGCCTGAAATGTAACTGTTTTTTGACATTTTTCTTGGTCTTATATGATGCACATTCATTCTTCAAAATTGTGAGGATATGCTGATGCAATGCTGCTAATGATAATGTATCAATAGAAATATCTTGGGCCAAAAGTGACTGATGAACTAGTTCTGGAATCTTACCAGGCATATATGCTATATAATGCCTAAGATATGCAGTGTTATGATGATCAAGAATCTTATAATACAAATTCTGCATGGTGCAATAATATTCTGATAAGAGATCTAAACTATACAGTCTTTGACTCATAAACATCTGGGTGAAGTGCTTATTATCAAAAGATATGACTCCCAAAAATTCATGGGATAGAGCCATCAGTATTACTTGTAGTGGATCATCACTTTCTAGAATCTCATTCTACTCATCTTTTTTGATAGTTTCCCACCACAGTCTTGCATTTCCAATCAAATTCCAGGTGAGGAGGATTACTATATCTTTCCATGAAGCTTTTGTATCAGCTTTCTTCCGAGAAGCCCAAGCATTTATATGTTGTAATAGAATAAGCGTTTGATCTCTTGTTAAACAATCAAAAATTATAAAGAAAGTACTTCCCTACTTATCAAACCTGAAAGTAGAGGATGGATCATAGCTGAATTCTGTAGAGGCAAGAGTCTGTGTCCATGTGCTAAAGTGACTGTTCTTTGATTGTGAACTAATGTTAAGTCCTGTTGTTCTTGCGTTTTTGTTTGAAAAAATAAATCTTTCATTTCTTTTATTCTTTGGGGGATTTGATGATCCTTCATCTCCTGACTGACTTGCCATCTTGATTTCTACAATACAGAAATTTTCAAATTTCTGTTTTAGTAGATCTAGCTTTTGTCGGGGTAAGCTAGTGCCTTGAACTAAAGCAGATAGCTCTCTATCATTTCTATCCATCATTTTAAGTCAGAGTTGTTGTGTATTTCCAATAGCTTTAGCCAATGTGAATTTCGGGCCTTCTTCTGCTATCTCAGAATAATTAGGAGGTTGTCAGTTTTGACTATAGATGCTTCAAAGCTAGTTATAGCTTTACTTGTTACTCCTAGCTCATCATTGGTTATTCTGAGCTGGTTTTCATATATGTCTTCAAAAGCATTCATGGTATCAATACTCTGGTGATTTTTTCTGACATGTTCTTTGACTTCAACCACTTCCCTGGCTAAGTCATCTATGTTCTGGGCTATGCAAACCGACTAATAATTACCATAATTTTGCATTTTAGTGAATTCAGAAGGTTCTGGATCTATAGCTATTCTATAATGCAAAAATTGAATATCACTCTGAACAACACCATCCTTGAATTTAGGTGTGCTATTACTTGGATCGCATATCCTTTTTGGTAATTCCATTCCATTTCCTGGCTTCTCTCTAGGAAGGGAGATCATGCATAGATCTCTTGTCGGAGGCATGATACATTCAGGAAAATTTGGATGTTGTCCTAAATGGTGAGTTGTTACCACTATTTGGTATTGTTTTTTTGTTTTTTCTTCTTTATCTCCATCGCAATAAATGCAGTGTGCTAATGGATTATTCTTATGCTTATCCAAATACTTAGAAACGTGTGTTGAAATATTTACTTGGAGAGGTAATCTGGAAGACTGACTTCTGACTAACTTTTTTTGCGAGGAATCTAATTGGAACTTGAGACTTGTACTACCATTTGGTATTTTTACAGTTTTTAACTGTTTGGAGGAAGTATCGGCCAATTGTGGATATTTCTGTGACATCGAGGTGTATTGACTATTCCATTCAAATGGTAAACTTAAATTACAAAACCCTACTTGCAAGGGAGCTGTGTTTCCAAGGCCAACAATAACTCCTCCTTTTAAAGCTCTTTGTGACAAACTAGGATTTAGAGGAGGCATGCTTGAAGAAACAAATCGAATACATACATGCGACTATAACTGTGCTATCTGAGACTGGGGAGCGGTGTCATACCCATGAAACTGAATATATGCTTGCAGAAAATCATTTATATATGGGTCAGTTAATGAAACTTGATATCAAGGAACCATTGAAGACTAGACTGGACCATTATTTAAGGGGCTTTGAAACCCACCAATTAAAGCATCTTCAAACTTATTGTGTCTGGTATCAAGAACACATGTAAGAAATAAATTATTTAAACCTGGTCTGACTAAAGGGTTGATACCAAATTAAATGAGTTCAATATGAATGTATTTATATCCATGACGCAAACCCCATTCAATATCATCTTTTTTATCTAAGGAATCTGATAGACACTCTACCCTACTGAAAAGGGGAACATTTACAAAAGAAAACTTGAAAAGAGTAGCAGCATGAAAATGAAAGATGGGTAGTTTGTATATTTTATCAGTTTCGATTGAAGGTAATTCCAAATTGGGTTGGGGATTGAACTCTTGTTCAACTACTTTATCATCAAACAAAACATCTTTCTAATCATTACTAGTATACTTAGTTAACCATGACCATCTTTTCTCATGAGGTGTTTTTCATGACTCAGCTGAGAAATCAAAATTTGAACTACTAGCCATATTGATGAGAATAAAGGAAATAGAAACACCTGGTGGTAGAGCAACAATAGGAGTAATCTTCCTAACACCCTAATGCCTATGCTTCGGCAACAACAAGACTTATCGTAGACTTACGAGATAAAGTGGAGATTCTTGATGAGGAGAACCCACGAAAACCTGTACAATAATGTAGAACTTTTACAGAAAGTAAAATGATGGGATACAAAGTGGAGATTCCTGACAAGGGGAACCCACGAAAGCCTATACAATAATGTAGACCTTTTACGGAAAGTAAAGTGATGGGATACAAAGTGGAGATTCCTGACAAGGGGAACCCACAAAAGCCTAAACTTATTTATTAAAGCTTTGTAATAAAGCTTTGTACTAAAAGTTATATACAGAGGATCTCCAATAGTTACCATTCTCCTTTAGGACTTCGGTCTGTATCATAATCACTGATGTCAGGAATAGAATCATATTCTTCGACAAACTTGTCTAAATCCAATCCTGGTATATTTTGTAACCATGGGGGTTTGCTACCAAAGCTGGCAGAAAAAGCAGAGAATCCCATGTATGGATCTAAAGAACCTAGAGGGATGCCCACTTCTCCAAAGTAATTTAGTTGCATTCTAAAAGAACCATCTTCAAGCTCTATTAGATCTACACCTTTGTACAACAAATCAAACTCAAATATGTCATATCTTTCAGCCCCATCCTTCATGTCCTGATGGAGAATTGACAGAGCTGTAAACTGAGTTAACCTTCCCTGGTCTTCTTTTCTTGGAGCAAATGAGGCCATTAGTAGATTCATCCAGTTGCTCCAAATACAGAATGGGGACACAACATCTTCATAATACATAATTATGGAAACTCTTTCATAAATTCAGGTTTTCTAAAGAATACAGTAATAATCTGACCAATTCGATACTAGGTCAAAAATGTATACAATTCTCTTGTATGGATGCATAACTAACCCAAAATAAATATGAACATTATTTACATTGGCAAGAGGAAGACTGTAACCCATCTTGGCAACAATAGAGCAAAACCATTTCTCTATAATAACCTATTCATTGAAACACCTTAGGAGAGCGATCTATGGATTTCATGGGATTCAAACCCCAGATAGAGTTTGCATGGGAAACACCTTAGGAGAGCATCAATGATTAAATGGAGGAATGACAAGGTCATTGGGCATGGAGATTTTGGCCATTTGTACATGGGTATGAATTTGGACTCTGGAGAGTTCTTCCTTTTTACTGAAGATGATTTTTGTTCTTATGGGTAAACAATTTCGAGGGTTTATATGATCAAAGAATAAATTTCATCTAAACCAAAGTAAGCAGAGATTGATTTGTATTGACAACAGCTACTCATAGCACCTGTATCAATCTGTGCATCCAAAGTATATTCCTTATATCCAGGGACTTTTATATTTATAGGGATTACCATCCTGTCATCAATCCCACTAATATGTTGGATATTCTCATTGTTGTATTGATTTTTATTAGTCAAAGTTGTCTGAGAATCTGCAAAAGAGAGAGAAACAAACTTGGAGTTTAAATCATCTAATTCTTGCATTTGAATTCTGATTTTTTGTGCGAGATCTCTCATTTGTGCTCTATCTTCTCTTAAACTTTTTTCAACCTTGTGAATCTTGTTCAATATTTGCTCTATGGTGCTGGTGGACAAAGGAGGATCCCAATTTTGGAAATCTTCTATTTTAATAGAAGTTTGAGGGAGATCATTTTTCAAATGATCTATTTTCTCTTATATCCTTCTTCTAGGTATGAGTAAACTGTGATGTAGAGATGCTTTGTCTCTTTCTAATTCTTCCACCTGTTGTTTAAGAGTAGAAAGGAGAACATTAAGCAATCAAAAATATATGTACAATCACTCTGATTATCATCTAAACAGAGTTGTCTGAAATCTTCATCCAGATCTGAGGAACTATTTGTCTGAGTAACAGAAAAGCATTCAAAATCATAATCAGACTGAGAAACAAGATCCCATTCTGCTAGATCACGTGCAGTTTTAAATATAGAAGAAATTTTCTTTTGAACCTTTTTCTTTTCTTTATTTGGACAATTGTTTTCCCAATGACCAAGGTTACCACAGATAAAACATTTTGTTTGCTTGGCTAGTTTATTCCTCCTTCTAAATATGAATCTAGATCTTTGCTTTGGAGGTGAGTATCTTTTCTTTGATCTAGAGGAATATTGCTTGGTTTTGCATTGGCATTTATCAATTTGGTTTCTTTGAGAACACTTGTTGGAGGTGTTCTTATAACATCCAAAATGATATATCTCTGAAAAGGAATCACAAATAGTAGGACTGAAATGTAACTGTTTTTTGACATTTTTCTTGGTCTTATATGATGCACATTCATTCTTGAAAATTGTGAGGATATGCTAATGCAATGCTACTAATGTAATGTATCAATAGAAATATCTTGGGCCAAAAGTGACTGATGAACTAGTTCTGGAATCTTACTAGGCATAGATGCTATATAATGCCTAAGATATGCAGTATTATGATGATCATGAATCTTATAATATGAATTCTGCATGGTGCAATAATATTATGATAAGAGATCTAAACTACACAGTCTTTGACTCATAAACATATGGGCGAAGTGCTTATTATCAGAATATATGACTCCCAAAAATTCATGGGATATAGCCCTCAGTATTTCTTGTAGTGGATCATCACTTTCTAGAATCTCATCCCACTCATCTTTTTTGATAGTTTCCCACCACAGTCTTGCATTTCCAATCAAATTCCAAGTGAGGAGGATTACTATATATTTCCATGAAGCTTTTGTATCAGCTTTTTCTGAGAAGCCCAAACATTTTTCTGTTGTAATAGAATAAGGGTTTGATCTCTTGTTAAACAATCAAAATTTATAAAGAAAGTACTCCCCTGCTTATCAGACCTGAAAGGAAAGGATGGATCATAGTTGAATTCTGTAGAGGCAAGATTCCGTGTCCGTGTGCTAAAGTGACTGTTTTTTTATTGTGAACCAATGTCAATTCCTGTTTTTCTTGCATTTTTGCTTGAAAAAATAAATATTTCATTTCTTTTGTTCTTTGGGGGATTTGATGATCCTTCACCTGACTGACTTGCCATCTTGATTTCTACAATACAAAAATTCTCAATTTGCTTTTTTAGTAGATCTAGCTATTCTCGGGCTAAGCTAGTGCCTTAAACTAAAGCAAATAGCTCTCTATCATTTATATCCATCATTTTAAGTGAGAGTTGTTGTGAATTTCCAATAGCTTTGGCTAATGTGAATTTCATGCCTTCTTCTTCTATCTCGGAATAATTAGGAGGGTTGTCAGTTTTGACTATAGATGCTTCAAAGCTAGTTACAGCTCTACTTATTACTCCTAGCCAATCATTAATTATTCTGAGATGGTTTTCATATATGTCTTGAGAAGCATTCATGGTATCAATACTCTGGTGAATTTTTCTGACATGTTCTTTGACTTCAAACGCAAAATAAAGATTCAGGACAGAGATTAAAATAGAAATGCAGGAATGTGATACGCAGAGCTTCTATTATATGCAAATCTCCATAAAACAAAATATGTCTTGGACAAAGGCTCTTGCTTCCATATATAGGAAACCAAGAGGTCTCCAAAACATCATTTTCCCTAGTACGAATCTTTCCTAAAGATTTCAATAGTAATATGATATGAGATAAAGTGTAGATTCCTGACAAGGGGAACCCACGAAAGCTTGTACAATAATGTAGAACTTTTATAGAAAGTAAAATGATGGGATACAAAGTGGAGATTCCTGACTAGGGGAACCCACAAAAGCCTATACAATAATGTATAACTTTTACGGAAAGTAAAGTGATGGGATACAAAGTGGAGATTCCTAACAAGGGGAACCCACGAAAGCCTAAACTTATTTATTAAAGATTCGTAATAATGATTTGTACTAAAATTTATATACAGAGGATCTCCAATAGTTACCATTCTCCTTTAGGACTTCGGTCTGTGTCATAATCACTGATGTCAAGACTAGAATCATATTCTTCGACAAACCTATCTAAATCCAATCCTGGTAGATTTTGTAACCATGGAGGTTCGCTACCAAAGTTGGCAGAAAAAGCAGAGAATCCCATGTATGGATCTAAAGAACCTGGAGGGATGCCCACTTCTCCAAAGTAATTTAGTTTCATTCTAAAAGAACAATCTTCAAGATCTATTAAATCTACATCTTTGTACAACAAATCAAACTCAAATATGTCATATCTTTCAGCCCCATCCTTCATGTCCTGATGGAGAATTGACAGAGCAATAAACTGAGTTAACCTTCCCTGGTCTTCTTTTCTTGGAACAAATGAGGCCATTAGTAGATTCATCCAATTGTTCCAAATACATAATGGGGACACAACATCTTCACAATACATAATTATGGAAACTCTTTCATAAATTAGGGTTGTCTGAAGAATACAGTAATAATCTGACCAATTCAATGTTGGGTCAAAAATGTATACAATTCTCCTGTATGGATGCATAACTGACCCAAAATAAATATGAAAATTATTTACATTGGCAAGAGGAACACTGCAAACCATCTTGGCATCAATAGAGCAAAACCATTTCTCTATAATAACCTTTTGAATTTCAGTGGGCAACCTTTTAATTTTAACCAGAAGGCAATCTATGCAAAATGAATAATGACATTGGGAACATAATTCAACACAAGATTTTTAGAGGAGGGTGATATTTCTCCAATTTCAAACTTCTTGATTGTCATTTCTCCTGGTTTATCTAATCCTTCTCTTGTCATAAGATCAACAAGATAATTTTCTTTGCCTGCTTTATAACTTATATCAAAATCATATCCATCTAGCCAAAGAGCCCATCTCATGATTATGGAGTTACCTTGTTCTAGAGGTCTTTTGTTTTGGAGCATTCCTTTCATATGCTTGAGGTCAGTCTTGACTGTAAAATGAGTGCTCTTAAGGAACAATCTGAATCTTTTAATTCCTTTCTTTACAACAAGAATTTCTTTGTGTGAAGAAGGGTAATTTAATTCTAGACTAGAAAATGTACCTGAAGTATAAGCACAAACTTCTTCTCTTTTCCCATGTTTCTGTAAAAGGATTGCCCCCCAACAACAATCTGATGCATTTGTTTCTAGTATAAAAGGAAGATCTTCTTGAGGAAGAGTGAGAGGTGGTAGCTGCTCAATCTTTTTCTTGATATTTTTTACTGCTTAAGTCATTTGATCAGACCAAATGCTTCCTTTCTTTAAATGTTGTTGTAGAAATTTTGTATCTTTTGCTTGTTCAGGATAGAACTGTCTTATATAATTCAAGCATCCCAAAAACCTTTGTACAGTTCTGATATCTGGGAGAATATCAGGAAAGTTAGCTAATGAATGTAGAACATGAGGCTGTAATTCTACTTTCCCTTGAGATATAAACAATCCCAAATACTCAATGCGAGTTTTAGCAATAATGAATTTGTCAGATGAATTAGAGAGGGCAAGTCCATGTTGATGGACTGTTTGATAAAAACTCTCTAAATGACTTTTATGTTCTGCAATATCTCTGTTGTACACAAGAAGGTCATCAATATATACAATAATAAAAGGAAAATCTTTAAAGATATCCTCCATTCTTTTTTGAAACTCTGATGGAGCATTTTTCAAACCAAAAGGCATGACAGTCCATTGATACTGTCCTCCTGGTACTACAAAGGTTGTTTTGTATCTATCCTCTGGAATAATCCCAATTTGCCAAAATCCACTTTTCAAATCAAATTTGCTAAAAACATTTGCTTTAGCAATCTTAGATAAGAGTAACTCTTTATTGGGGGGAGGATACCTGATTGGCATTAATGCTTCATTTAAAGCCTTGTAATTTATAACAGTCTCTTTTTCCCTCGTTTCTGCTGAGAGTGTTTATTGACATAAAATGCAAGACAGGCCCATGAACTCTTACAAGGTTCAATAAGCTTTCTAAGCAGTAGATCTTGGATCTCTTTATTACACAATTCTTGTTCTGAGGGGCTCATATGATTTGTAGATGCTTTCTGAGCCATAATTGTGCCTTCTTTTTTGAATGGAAGAGAGACAAAATATTTTTCTCTGGACCAAAATGCATCAGGGTGGTCAGAAGTACAATTTTCTTTGATTTTCTGACTAATATCTGCAAGGACAGTAGCACCATGAGTATCAGCATGCTTAACAATTTTCTGAATTTTACTTAGATCAGCTAGAGTAGTCTCTTGATTAAGAGCTTCATCTGGCTTAATCTTTAGTGTATATCTGTTCTTGGTTGGAACTGGAATTTTACTTCCCTGCACATTAAAAATGATTAGATTTTTTTCAATTGTAATGGGCATGAACTTTTTCATAAAATCTTGTCCTAGCAATATGTCTGTCGTTGTGTCATAATTAAACAGAGTCACAAAAACTTATGTTGCTCCCAGCAGTAGAGGAAAATCTGGATCAATGTATGGAATATGGATAAGTTGTTTATTGCATGCCCTGAACTAGATTTGAGTAGGCTTCCAGTAGTAAGCAGGGATTGCTTTGTATTTACAACTACTCATAGCACCTGTATCAATCTGTGCATCCAAAGTATATTCCTTATATCCAGGGACTTTTATATTTACAGGGATTATCGTCCTGTCATCAATCCCACTAATATCTTGGATATTCTCATTGTTGTCTTGATTTTTTGTAGTCAAAGTTGTTTGAGAATCTGCAAAAGAGAGAGAAACAAACTTGGAGTTTAAATCATCTAATTCTTGCATTTGAATTCTTTTTTGTGTGCAAGATCTCTCATTTGTGCTTTATCTTCTCTTTAAAAAATTTCAACCTGTTGAATCTTGTCCAATATTTGCTCTATGGTTGTGGTGGACAAAGGAGGATCCCAATTTTAGAAATATTCTATTTTAATAGAAGTTTGAGGGAGATCATTTTTCAAATGATCTATTTTCTCTTGTATCCTTCTTCTAGGTATGAGTAAATTGGGATGTAGAGATGCTTTGTCTCTTTCTAATTCTTCCACATGTTGTTTAAGATTAGAGAAAGAGAATATTAAGCAATCAGAAATATATGTACAATCACTCTGATTATCATCTAAACAAAGTTGTCTGAAATTTTCATCCAGATCTGAGGAACTGTTTGTCTGAGTAACAGAAAATCATTCAAAATCAAAATAAAATTGAGAAACAAGATCCCACTCTGCTGGATCACGTGCAATTTTAAATATAGAAGAAAATTTCTTTTGAACCTTTTTCTTTTCTTTATTGGGACAATTGTTTGCCGAGTGACCAAGGTTACCACAGTTAAAACATTTTGTTTTCTTGGCTGTTTTATTCCTCCTTTAAAAATATGAATCTAGATCTTTGCTTTGGAGGTGAGTGTCTTTTCTTTGATCTAGAGGAATATTGCTTGGCTTTGCATTGACATTTATCAATTTTGTTTATTTGAGAACCCTTCTTGGAGGTGTTCTTATAACATCCAAAATGATATGTCTCTGAAAAGGAATCACAAATAGCAGGACTGAAATGTAACTGTTTTTTGACATTTTTCTTGGTCTTATATGATGCACATTCATTCTTCAATATTGTGAGGATATGCTGATGCAATGCTGCTAATGATAATGTATCAATAGAAATATCCTGGGCCAAAAGTGACTGATGAACCAATTCTGGAATCTTACCAGGCATAGATGCTATATAATGCCTAAGATATGCAGTGTTATGATGATCAAGAATCTTATAATACAAATTCTGCATGGTGCAATAATATTTTGATAAGAGATCTAAACTACACAGTCTTTGACTCATAAACATCTGGGTGAAGTGCTTATTATCAAAAGATATGACTCCCAAAAATTCATGGGATAGAGCCATCAGTATTGCTTGTAGTGGATCATCACTTTCTAGAATCTCATTCTACTCATCTTTTTTGATAGTTTCCCACCACAGTCTTGCATTTCCAATCAAATTCTAGGTGAGGAGGATTACTATATCTTTCCATGAAGCTTTTGTATCAGCTTTCTTCTAAGAAGCCCAAGCATTTATATGTTGTAATAGAATAAGTGTTTGATCTCTTGTTAAACAATCAAAATTTATAAAGAAAGTACTCCCCTACTTATCAGACCTGAAAGTAGAGGATGGATCATAGCTGAATTCTGTAGAGGTAAGAGTCTGTGTCCATGTGCTAAAGTGACTGTTCTTTGATTGTGAACTAATGTTAAGTCCTGTTGTTCTTGCGTTTTTGTTTGAAAAATTAAATCTTTCATTTCTTTTATTCTTTGGGGGATTTGATGATCCTTCATCTCCTGACTGACTTGCCATCTTGATTTCTACAATACAGAAATTTTCAAATTTCTGTTTTAGTAGATCTAGCTTTTCTCGGGCTAAGCTAGTGCCTTGAACTAAAGAAGATAGCTCTCTATCATTTCTATCCATCATTTTAAGTCAGAGTTGTTGTGTATTTCCAATAGCTTTAGCCAATGTGAATTACGGGCCTTCTTCTGCTATCTCAGAATAATTAGGAGGGTTGTCAGTTTTAACTATAGATGCTTCAAAGCTAGTTACAGCTTTACTTATTACTCATAGCTCATCATTGGTTATTCTGAGCTGGTTTTCATATATGTCTTCAGAAGCATTCATGGTATCAATACTCTGGTGATTTTTTCTGACATGTTCTTTGACTTCAACCACTTCCCTGGCTAAGTCATCTATGTTCTGGGCTATGCAAACCGACTGATAATTACCATAATTTTGCATTTTAGTGAATTCAGAAGGTTCTGGATCTATAGCTATTCTGTAATGCAAAAATTGAAGATCACTCTGAACAACACCATCCTTGAATTTAGGTGTGCTATTACTTGGATTGCATCTCCTTTTTGGTAATTCCATTCCATTTCCTGGCTTCTCTCTGGGAAGGGAGATCATGCATAGATCTCTTGTCGGAGGCATGATACATTCAGGACAATTTGGATGTTGTCCTAAATGGTGAGTTGTTACCACTATTTGGTATTGTTTTTTTGTTTTTTCTTCTTTATCTCCATCGTAGTAAATGCAATCTGCTAATGGATTATTCTTATGCTTATCCAAATACTTAGAAACGGGTGCTGAAATATTTACTTGGCGAGGTAATCTGGAAGACTGACTTCTAACTAACTTTTTTTGCGAGGAATCTGATTGGAACCTGAGACTTGTACTACCATCTGGTCTTTTTACAGTTTTTAACTGTTTGGAGGAAGTATCGGCCAATTGTGGATATTTCTGTGACATCGAGGTGTATTGACTATTCCATTCAAATGGTAAACTTAAATTACAAAACCCTACTTGCAAGGGAGTTGTGTTTCCAAGGCCAACAATAACTCCTTCTTTTAAAGCTCTTTGTGACAAACTAGGATTTAGAGGAGGCATACTTGAAGAAACAAATCGAATACATACATGCGACTGTAACTGTGCTATCTGAGACTGGGGAGCGGTGTCATACCCATGAAACTGAATATATGCTTGCAGAAAATCATTTATATATGGGTCTGTTAATGACACTTGATATCGAGGAACCATTGAAGACTAGACTGGACCATTATTTAAGGGGCTTTGAAACCCACCAATTAAAGCATCTTCAAACTTATTGTGTCTGGTGTCAAGAACACATGTAAGACATGAATTATTTAAACCTGGTCTGACTAAAGGGTTGATACCAAATTGAATGAGTCCAATATGAATGTATTTATATCCATGACGCAAACCCCATTCAATATCATCTTTTCTTATCTAAGGAATCTGATAGACACTCTACCCTACTGAAAAGGGGAACATTTACAAAAGAAAACTTGAAAAGAGTAGCAGCATGAAAATGAAAGATGGGTAGTTTGTATATTTTATCAGTTTCGATTGAAGGTAATTCCAAATTGGGTTGGGGATTGAACTCTTGTTCAACTACTTTATCATCAAACAAAACATCTTTCTGATCATTACTAGTATACTTAGTTAACCATGACCATCTTTTCTCATGAGGTGCTTTTCATGACTCAGTTGAGAAATCAAAATTTGAACTACTAGCCATATTGATGAGAATAAAGGAAATAGAAACACCTGGTGGTAGAGCAACAATAGGAGTAATCTGCCTAACACCCTAATGCCTATCCTTCGGCAACAACGAGACTTATCGTAGACTTACGAGATAAAGTGGAGATTCTTGATGAGGGGAACCCACGAAAGCCTGTACAATAATGTAGAACTTTTACAGAAAGTAAAATGATGGGATACAAAGTGGAGGTTCCTGACAAGGGGAACCCACGAAAGCCTATACAATAATGTAGACCTTTTACGGAAAGTAAAGTGATGGGATACAAAGTGGAGATTCCTGACAAGGGGAACCCACAAAAGCCTAAACTTATTTATTAAAGCTTTGTAATAAAGCTTTGTACTAAAATTTATATACAAAGGATCTCCAATAGTTACCATTTTCCTTAAGGACTTCGGTCTGTGTCATAATCACTGATGTCAGGAATAGAATCATATTCTTTGACAAACTTGTCTAAATCCAATCCTGGTATATTTTGTAACCATGGGGGTTTGCTACCAAAGCTAGCAGAAAAAGCAGAGAATCCCATGTATGGATCTAAAGAACCTAGAGGGATGCCCACTTCTCCAAAGTAATTTAGTTGCATTCTAAAAGAACCATCTTCAAGCTCTATTAAATCTACACCTTTGTACAACAAATCAAACTCAAATATGTCATATCTTTCCTGGTCTTCTTTTCTTGGAGCAAATGAGGCCATTAGTAGATTCATCCAGTTGCTCCAGATACAGAATGGGGACACAACATCTTCATAATACATAATTATGGAAACTCTTTCATGAATTCAGGTTTTCTAAAGAATACAGTAATAATCTGACCAATTCGATACTAGGTCAAAAATGTATACAATTCTCTTGTATGGATGCATAACTAACCCAAAATAAATATGGACATTATTTACATTGGCAAGAGGAAGATTGTAACCCATCTTGGCAACAATAGAGCAAAACCATTTCTCTATAATAACCTATTCATTGAAACACCTTAGGAGAGTGATCTATGGATTTCATGGGATTCAAACCCCAGATAGAGTTTGCATGGGAAACACCTTAGGAGAGCATCAATGATTAAATGGAGGAATGACAAGGTCATTGGCCATGGAGATTTTGGCCATTTGTACATGGGTATGAATTTGGACTCTGGAGAGTTCTTCCTTTTTACTGAAGATGATTTTTGTTCTTATGGGTAAACAATTTCGAGGGTTTATATGATCAAAAAATAAGTTTCATCTAGAGTTGAGGGTTTAATGATGATGATAATGCAAATCTTGATTGCGGCCAACAATTCATCAAAAGACAATGCAAAAGTAAGCATTTTACATGTCCTTATTGTACAAAGGGTTTAATGATTATGATAATGAAGATCTTGATTGCGGCCAACAATTCCTCAAAAGACAATGGACAGGTAAGAATTTTTCATGTCCTTATTGTACAGATTAGTTCGCTCCTCCCTAACTTTTCTAGGGTCAAAATTCATGAATTTTTTTTTTTTCTTTTCACCTTTTTTTTAGTGGTTGATTTTTTGTGTAATGGAACCTTCCATGCCCAAATTCAAAAGGCTCAAGTTATGCAAGAAAATTTTCTGCTAGGATGCAAATATTAGACCTTCCTCAAACTTTGTTACATTAAATTAAAATTTCTTGTAATCATGAACATACAATCTTTTCTATTTCGTCCTTAGATTCTGATATGAATGCCTACAATTTTAAACCATGTTACTATATTTTAAGTAGAATATATTTAGATCCATTAAACCTTACAACTCTCCAAAGCTTAGGTTAATTTAAGATAAAAGGAAGGAACCTGAATGGATTTTGCAATTTAGACTTAATGCTTACAGATAATGAATAAAAATGGAAGAACCCAAATGGTCTGATAACTTTTATTCATAAGCGTTCAACCATGTGTGAGATTTTCCTCATCTCGGTGTTGGATATGGTCGTTTCATGCTCTGGAGGGTTTATCTGCAGGTAATTTTCCATTTTTCAATAATTATTAGAGCATTTCTTCTTTTTTTTGGCTAGTTTTTCGAAGGTTTAAGCCCACGATGTCTGTGTGGCATCCTTGTCCATCTTGCAAGTTTTGAAGTTAAGGGTTTTTGAGCTCCTAAGGTTCTTATGACATGCAGACATGGAAGAATCACAATAATTTTTTCTATCTTAAGATTTTAATCCTACTAGCTACTTTTGTCTTTGTGTTTTTAAACACATTTAACCAGATGGATTTTGGCTACCTTTGAACTTTTTTCTAATTTTGTGTCTATGTTTATGCATTGATTCATGAATTATAGATGGATTCTTGTTGCATGTGGGTTTTGCTGCATTACGGTTTGGTTGCATGTGGGTCTTGAATTTCTATTGGTAGTTTATGGTTTTGGTGCATGTGGGTTTCGAATTTCTATTAGTGGTTTAGGGTTTTTCTGCATGTGGGTTTCAAAAATATATTGGTGGTTTAGGGTTCTTGTTGCATGTGGGTTTCAAATTTCTATTGGTGGTTTAGGGTTCTTGTTGCATGTGGGTTTTTCCGTAGTAGGGTTTTTTTCATGTGGGTTTAAATTTTTTATTGGTGGTTTAGGGTTTCGCTGCATGTGGGTTTTGAATCTCTATTGGTGGCTTAGGGTTCTTACTACATTAGGGTTTTTCTACATGTGGATTTTGAATTTATATTAGTGGTTTAGGATTCTCGCTAGATGTGGGTTTTACTGGTCTAGGGTTTTGCAGATGGTGGCTATTTTTTTGTGACAAATGGTGGCTATACTTTCTGTATTTTCAGTATTTTTCTGCAACAAATGATGGCTATTTTTCTATGACCCAATTTGCTAAATAGCTTAGTTTTAGTGTGTGCTATTATTGTGCTCATGTGAAATTAATTGTTGTGTTTCTTATTTAGTTCTTTTTCATTAAATTTGTTATAGCAATGTAAATGGTTTAAGAGTCAATTCTAAAAATTATTGGGGAAGAAACTATGAAAAAAATTGTGTTCTTAGGATTCATATTATGTTGTCAAAGCCAATTCTCTGAAGAAAATAAAAGGAAAAAGTAAACATAATCATGAGAGGAAAGTAACTGTGTGTCATAGTGGATAATGTATCAACTATAGAACAATGCCATCCTCTAGTAAAGAAAAAGAAATTGGGTTTTTTTCCTGCTACGCAATTGTGCAAGGAAACAACATGAAAAGACCATGTTGAATGAAAGAGATGCAAAAGTCAAATTGCTACAATATATTTGTTGTAGTTGTTGGTTTCTTGTTATGGAAGTAATCACTACCAATGTTAAAACTTCTCGTTGATCCCTAAGACTCAAAACACTAAAGAATCTCATTAGAGAACTACCATATATTTTCTTAGTATGCTAATTATGGTTGTTGCATTGTTGTCCAATGAAAACTTGCCTTCTTGTGTTTAGATAGGAAATTAATTGAGGTTGGACAATATACTTTCCCTATATTATCTTTTGATATTATGAAATTGGATGTGAAAAATGGAAAAAGTAAGACGACTTTACTAGTCATGCATTGATTTAGGAATTTTCATATATATTTATTTTATGCATTGATTTAGGAATTTGAATATATATTTATTTTATGCAAATGAAAATGCATGTGGGTTTATTTCACACTAAGTTATTTTTATTTGTGAAAAACATAATTGTGTGAGTGAATTAAAAGTGTTTTTTATGAGAATTTGAATTTAGTGTCTTCCAATCTTTGACATGGAGAGTTTTAAAGCTAGTAGTCTTGAAAAGATTGAAGACACCCCAACTATTCTTCATGGAAATATGTGGATCACAAATAACATGGTCACCAATCAATTTAAAATACACACGGTGGATCCGTGGTGTGTATTTTAAATTAATTGGTGACCATGTTATTTTTCTGGTCTTGTATGTGGATGATATGTTGCTGATTGGAAATGACAAAGCAATTATCTAGGATTTGAAGACTCAATTATCCTCCAAATTTGACATGAAGGATATTGGTGTTGCAAACTATATTTTGGGCATGGAAATTAAACAAGATAGGGCAAAGAGGAAGCTTTGGTTAAGCCAGAGGAAGTATGTCGAGAAAATAAGACAGAGGTTTAATATGCAGGATAGTAAACTGGTGAAAGCTCCTATTCTTATAGGTGTAAAGTTATCTACTGAACAATGTCCCAAGAGACAAGAAGAGGAAGAGGACATGTCCCGTGTTCCATACGCAAGTGCAGTTGGTAGCCTAATGTATGCAATGGTATGTACTAAACCAGAAATTGCACATGTAGTGGGAGTATTGAGCAGGTTTATGTCAAAACTAGGGAAGGTGAATTAGACAACAATGAAGAGGATTTTCAGGCATTTGCGTGGAACGAATGATTATGGCCTGTGCTACCAAGGATGACCAAGATTGGATAGATTTTTGGACATCTGTGGATTTGTTGATGTAGACTGGGTTGGAGACCTGGATTGGAGAATATCTATAAGTGGGTATCTGTTTAACCTATTTGGAGGTGCAATCAATTGGATGAGCAAGAGATAGTCTGTAGTGACACTTTCAACTACAGAGGCAGAATACATGGCAGCCACTCATGCAAGCAAGGAATTAGTTTGGTTGTAGAGATTTTGTTCAAGTATGGGGTTAGTACAACGAGCTATAAGGATAGACTGTAATAGGGAAAGTGAAATTTTCTTGGCAAAGAACCCTATTTATCATTTAAAGATAAATCACATTAATGTTCAACATCACTTTGTGAGGGATATGGTTGAGGACAATAAGGTGTTGTTGGTAAAGGTGGACACTTTGTAGAATGTTGCAGATACATTGACGAAGTCTGTTAGCATTGAGAAGTTTACTTGGTCTAGAGAAATAATGGGCTTTACAGGGCTAAACCAATGACTAAGCTCTCCTGTGACCCCTTGTGTGGAAAAGGAAAAAAGTGGGAGAGTGTTGGGTGTGTGTTATATTCGTTGTGTTGGGCACAGTAGGGTGGTCACAGGGGGCGCACAACGCCCCTTGTCACGGGGTTTCAGGGGGATGATAGCCCCCTATACCAGGTCCAAGGCAGTGCCCTGGGAATATTTTTTTGGGACCCTATATTAGGTGGGCGGACCTACCTATGGTTTTGAGCACAAGTTTCGCACATTGTTTTGGGCATGATGGTTTTCTGCCCATGGAATTTTTTAGATTCCGTCAAGGGAACTACGGATATCTTCTAATACATAGTTAATGGATTGGGGTTTACAAATACTTCGGCATGTATATATATGAATTGTAACATTGAAAGGAATATAATGAAAAATCAATCTGGTAGTCCCGGTTTTGGGATCTAGGGGAAATCTCTATGTATTTATTTTATATTCTTGTCATTGTTTACTTTCTATTGTTTCCTTTTAGAATTCGTCTTCAAGTAATTTATGTACAAGGTTAAAACCAACAATCACACACACGCACACATATAACAAAAATATATACATATTTATTTAAATAAAAAAAAGAAAAATATTAAAATAAGATGAAAAAAAGAAAAAAAAATTGAAAAAAAAATATTATGAATTTATTTTTTTTGAAAAATTTATCGATATTCAAGACTACATCATCTATAGTAACATTTTCCTAAGGACTTCAACACTTCTAATATAGAACATATGGTTTGTGTAGGTATAGATATAACCCTATTCACTAATAGAAAATGAGAAATTAGTGACTAGGTGACTAAAAACGTTAGTCACCACAACTTTTCTAAGTGAAATGCTACAAAAAATTAGCAATCTTAAGTGATCAAACTGAAAACCACTAACATAAATCACTAATTTAGTTGCGGGTTAAAATATGTGACTAGATATTAAGTGATACAACTAAAAATGACTAACATGAATGACTAATTTAGTCTAAGAAGAAAAATACAAGTACTACAATAATATGAATTTTTTTTATGTTTGTCATCTTAATTGTGTCAAGAAATCTAAACTTACAAGTGATAGAGAATTGAAATGTTGTTAAGATTGGTTGAAAGATTATCCTTCCTTAAACACTTCTTCATCCTCACATGGTGTATAGGTGAGCCAACTTTTCATTATTTATCTCTAATAATTTGTAATTTTAAAAATATATATTTTTAATAAAAAAAATTATTTTATGTATTTTTTAAAAATCTATTCATTGAATCTAATTGGATCTAGTTCCAATTTGAAATTAATTTGAAGAGAAATTTTAATTTTTATGACTATAATATCAAATAAAAACTACTTTAATTTGATATTAACCGACCTAGATCCATCTTAACCCCGGATCTATCAAGCGTCGAGAGAGATCCAATCTCTCGAGGTGCAAACTTTTTTCCTAGTGCAAAAGTTAAGGAAATGTTTACACCTCGAGAGATTGGATCCCTCTCGCCGCTTGATAGTTATAGGGTTAATATGGATCTAGGTTGGTTATATAATACTATATAATATCTATATTTGTATTTGTGTCTCTTTTTTATTCCCTCTCTCTATCTCACCCCCCAAACATACACACACACTCTCTCCCTTTCTTCCCCTTATCTCCCTCTCTATCTATATCCTTCTCCCCCTCACTCTCTCTCCATGGCTCCCTTGTCACCCCCTTCTCTCTCTCCACCTTTCTCCCTCTATGTTTTTCTTGTTCCCTCCCTCTCCGACCCCGTCCAATTCCACCTCTCTCTCCTCATCTCTATCTTCCTTCCTCTCTATCCCTTATCTTCCACCTCCCTCTATCTATCCCCCCCAAATCACTCTCCTCTCTCTCTCTCTTCCATCCAACTCTATCACTATCTCCCCACCTCCCTGTCATTCTCCATCTCTATGTATACATATCTCTCCCTTCCCCTTCTCTCCCTATCTCTATCCTCTCCTCTTCTTTCTCTTCCCTCCTCTCCTCTCTCCCTCACTCTCTCTCCATCTCTCCCTTCTCACTCCTCTCTCTCTCCACCTCTATCTCTCTATGTATTTGTTGTTTCCTCCCTCTCTCTCCTACTCCAACTCCATCTCTCTCTCCCTCTCTCTCTCTCCTCTCTCTTCCTTCCTCTCGCTCCCTCTCTCCCACCTCACTCTCTCTCCCCCCCATCACTCTCTCTTTCTCTCTCTCTCTCTCCCCTCCAACTTTTTCACTATCTCCCTCCCTCTCTCCGCCTCCTCCCCAACTCTCTCTTAAATTTTATCACATTGTATTATGTTTAAGAAATTATCTAAATTAAAAAAACTATTGTAAAATATTAAACCTATATTTTGGATCAATCATGTAAAAAATAAAATTAATGAAAACTTTAAAAAAGCATGCACTATATTTAACCTATTACAATTAGTCAATTTGCTTGCTCTCATCCCTTGGATCCTTAGCTTCTTTATATATATATATATATATATATCGGCATAGATCCATCTTAGCTTAATTTTATTAAAAGTTTAATTTAATTTCTATGGGAATATTTTTAGTAATCCTGAGGTTAGAGGGTTTAGATATATCTCAAATTGTAACATTTCCCCTTTTAGATTCAATTAAAAAAATGTTGTAAAATTAAATTAAAATAAAATATTTTTTACTATGAAATAAGTTATGGTTTTTTGGCATGTGGTATTGATAAGCCATGGGATTGGCCCCATGGTATTGTAACAAAGCTGATTTACAAGTTTTATCCGTGGTAAAGTGAGGGTGAATATCCATGGTTAACAATCTTGTCATATTGTTATAAAATATTTTGATTGTGAAATAATTTATGTTTTTTGGGCATGTGGTATTGATAATCCATGGTATTGACCCATGGTATTGTAACAAAGCCTATTCACAAGGTGATAAAAAAATCAAAATATAACAAATTGAATGTTATTTTTTTTTATTAATTTAACTTTTCATTATTGAGGCCATATTTAAATGTTTACACTCATCCCAATATCATTTTTAACTTCTTCTTCTTCGTTTTAATTTAGCGTCTTACGCAAAAATAACAAATTCTTATTAAAAATAAATCATTTAACCCAATTACAATTTATATATTTTATTTTATATTATAAATATTTCTTTTCATTTTCATTTCCAGTTTAGCGCTGGCTTCAAATAAAATATTCACATATCACAACTTCACATTGTAGCACTGCGTTTTTCTCTATCTTGTTGGTATCTGGGTAGAAATGCCAGAAGAAGGAAGGCCATCAACGTGATCTATGGATTGCATGGGATTCAAACCCCAGATGGAGTTTGCATGGGAAACACCTTAGGAGAGCATCAACGATTAGATGGAGGAATGGCAAGGTCATTGGGCATGGATATTTTGGCCATTTGTACATGGGTATGAATTTGGACTCTGGAGAGTTCTTCCTTTTTAGTAAAGATGATTTTTGTTCTTATGGGTAAACAATTTCGAGGGTTTATATGATCAAAGAATAAATTTCATCTAGAGTTGAGGGTTTAATGATTATGATAATGCAAATCTTGATTGTGGCCAACAATTCATCAAAAGACAATGCACAATTAAGCATTTTAAATGTCCTTATTGTACAAAGGGTTTAATGATTATGATAATGAAGATCTTATTGCGGCCAACAATTCATCAAAAGACAATGGACAGGTAAGAATTTTTCATGTCCTTATTGCACAGATCAATTCGCTCCTCCCTAACTTCTCTAGGGTCAGAATGCATGAAGTTTTATTTTTTCTTTTGACCATTTTTTTAGTGGTTGATTTTTTATGTAATGGACTCTACCATGCCCAAATTCAAAGGATTCGAGTGATGCAAGAAAATTTTCTGGTAGGATGCAAATACTAGACCTTCCTCAAACTTTGTTACATTAAATTAAAATTTCTTGTAATCATGAACATACAATCTTTTCTATTTCGTACTTAGATTTTGATCTGAATGCCTACAATTTTAAACCATGTTACTATAGTTTCAGTAGAATATACTTAGATCCATTAAACCTTACAACTCTCCAAACCTTAGGTTAATTTCAACTAAAAAGAAGGAACCCGAATGGCTTTTGTAATTTAGACTCAATGCTTACAGACAATGATTAAAAATGGAAGAACCAAAATGGTCTAATAACTTTTATTCGTAAGCGTTCAACCATGTGTTGGATTTTCCTCAACTCGATGCTAGATATGGTCATTTCGTGCTTCAGAGGGTTTATATGCAGTTAATTTTCCATTTTTCAATAATGCTTGGAGTATTTCTTCTTTCTTTTTGCTAGGTTTTCGAAGGTTTAAGCCCACGATGTCTGTGTGGCATCCTTGTCCATCTTGCAAGTTTTGCAGTTAAGGGTTTTTGAGCTCCTAAGGTTCTTATGGCATGCAGACATGGGAGAATCACAATAAATTTTTCTATGGTAGGATTTTAATCCTACTAGCTACTTTTGCCTCTATGTTTTTAAACACATTTAACTAGATGGATTTTGGCTACCTTTGATCTTTTTGCTACTTTTGTGCGTGTTTATGCATTGATTCATGAATTATAGATGGATTCTCGTCGCATGTGGGCTTTGCTGCATTAGGGTTTTGTTGCATGTGGTTTTCGAATTTCTATTGGTATTTCATGGTTTTGTTGCATGCGGGTTTCGAATTTCTATTGGTGGTTTAGGGTTTTTTTGCATGTGGGTTTCAAAATTCTATTGGTGGTTTAGGGTTCTTGTTGCATGTGGGTTTCAAATTTCTATTGGTGGTTTAGGGTTCTTGTTGCATGTGGGTTTTGAATCTCTATTGGTGGTTTAGAGTTATTGCTACATTAGGGTTTTTCTGCATGTGGGTTTTGAATTTATATTAGTGGTTTAGGATTCTCGCTACATGTGGGTTTTATTGGTTTAGGATTTTGCAAATGGTGGCTTTTTTTTTGTGACAAATGGTGGCTATGCTTTCTGTATTTTCAGTATTTTTCTGCAACAGATGATGGCTATTTTTCTATGACCCAATTTGCTAAATAAATTAGTTTTAGTGTGTGCTATGATTGTGCTCATGTGAACTTAATTGTTGTGTTTCTTATTTAGTAATTTTGCATTAAATTTGTTATAGCAATGTAATTGGTTTGAGAGTCAATTCTAAAAATTATTGGGGAAGAAACTATGGAAAAAAATTGTGTTCTTAGGATTCATATTATGCTGTCAAAGCCAATTCTGTGAAGAAAATAAAAGGAAAAAGTAATCATAATCATGAGAGGAAAGTAACTGTGTGTGTCATAGTTGATAATGTGTCAACTATAGAACAATGCCATCCTCTAGTAAAGACAAAGAAAATTGGGTTTTTCTCCCGCTACACAATTATGTGAGGAAACAACATGAAAAGACCATGTTGAATGAAAGATATGCAAAAGTCAAATTGATAAAATATATTTTTTTCAGTTGTTGGTTTCTTGTTATGGAGGTAATCACCACCAATGCTAAAACTTCTCATTGATCTGTAAGATTCAAAACACTAAAGAAACTCATTAGAGAACTACCATATATTTTCTTAGTATGATAATTATTGTTGTTGCATTGTTGTTCAATGGAAATTGCCTTCTTGTGTTTAGATAGGAAATTAATTGAGGTTGGATAATATAATTTCCATATATTACCTTTTGATAGTATTAAATTGCATGTGCAAAATGAAAAAAGTAAGACGACTTTACTAGTCATGCATTGATTTAGGAATTTTCATATATATTTATTTTATGCATTGATTTAGGCCTTTGCATATATATTTATTTTATGCAAATGGAAATGCATGTAGGTTTATTTCACAGTAAGTTATTTTTATTTGTGAAAAAAAATAATTGTGTGAGTGAATTACAAGTGGTTTTTATGAGAATTTGAATTCAGTGTCTTCCAATCTTTGACATGGAGAGTTTTAAAGCTAGTAATCTTGAAAAGATTGAAGGCACCCCAACTATTCTTTATGGAAATATTTTACAAAACTCATCTTCACTAAACAAGATGTTTATTCTCTAGTTGATGGATCATAACCAAAATCATTTTCATGTTTTAGATGACCTTATAGGTTGTGTAGTGTCCTAATTGTTACTATCACATTGCCTACATACAACAAGTTTTTTATGATAATTTGTGTCCCCCCACCTTTCATGTTTACCCATTCCTCTGCTTTGTATGTGTAATAAAAAATGTAAAACTATCTTTGGATTTGTTTGTTGGTATATGTATCCATAAACAAGCAAACAATATGAAAACAATAATAAACAATGTAAAGAAGCAAATCCAACCAAAGGCCAAGCACAATATATCGTAAAGTATACCACAATTGCACAAAGTGTGTTGTGAACTATTACATTAAATTGTATGTTCGACTATATGTGAACTATTATATTAACCATGCAACATATTACATCCTTACAAAATCCACATTGTGATGTTGCTACAAAAAAGGTCATTCCACCCCTATTCATAATGGCCTCCATTTCCTACATTGCCCAACCTTGTTGATTTGCCTACCCAAGCCAAGTATGGTGGCCTACCCAAGATTTCTTAATTAGGATGTGCATGAGTGTTTCCATATTCTTGAGTCTAATTTACTCCTTGTAGCCATGGAGGGACTAAGTAGCCCAAGTTTCCACTTGTGCTACTAAACTCGGGACTAAATGGAGGTGTCCTATAGTCACACATAGGATTTAAACCTGCACTGGTAGGGGTATAAGAGGTGGGCATAACCCCTAGATGATAGCGGTGGAATTGGATTTTAATCAGGTCCAAGTATGATGATGTATGCTCTACAATGTGGTTCAAAGTGTTGGACATAATCACATTCACCTCACACTAGCTTGGACCATAATCTTCCCTGTTTGTTACTCTACCTCCTTTTTCTAACACTTGTTGAACCTTTCTTGCCTCATTCTCTTTCCTTGAAAATTGTTTTTGATGTTCCTTATCTTCCCTTACTTTCTTTATTTCCAGTATTTTTTTTCCCAAGCTTCTACTGTTGCAATCCTTGCAGCTCTCTTTTCCTTGGCCAACTCCTTCTTTCTCTTTTTAGATTCCTGAATTTCGATTTTTTTATGCTCAGACTCAAAAAATAGGTTCATATAGTCTTCGGAGGTGAGAAATTTTGAAATCCTCCATAAATGAAGACAATATGTGGTCAAGTGCCTTGATGAGGCCTTCACTCTCTCTATTGGTAGCTTTAGGAACTTACCAAGTCTTCGCTGCTCAATTTTCACATGCTCTTTGGGGCCTGACGCTTGCCTTTCAACCTATGGGACAATTGATTTCCCCCCATTATTGTCTTCATTTGGTACTTCATGTTAAACAAGCTCTTCTTCTAGTGATGAACAAATTTAGTGTTCAGCTTTCCTAGTTGTGAAGGCATGTCCATGCTTTCCTCATTGGTGGATGATACATTATGTGTGTTTATATTCATCATGGCCTCTGCCAACCATGATGGTGGGGTTACCAGGGTTGGCATGACTAATTTCTCATAGTTTAATCATGTTGCATTATCATTTGAAAACAAGTTTGCATTGTAATTTGCATGATCAAATGCCTCATATGGAATATCACATGCAGAATTGGCAAGTGGTTCAGTGGGTGTGAAAACCTCCATGCTATCCATTCCACATCTTCTTGGGCATCAACATGGTCTTGGAAGTCCTTTGATTCTTGAACTTCTACATAAAATGCCTGGTTGCAACCAGTATCATGTACAAGAGCATCAACATTCAGTGGCCATATACCAATCATCCTAAATTTAGCCTTGATATTAGAAGATGTGAGAGCCCTTTTAAATGCTTTACTTGCAAGCTCAGCTAGCTCAAACCTTTTCACCTCCACTCCTTGATTATTTACCATCCATGAAGCTCGCTCGGATTTGAAATAGTTCTTTAAATTCCCAAACATGCTGACATCAAGGGGTTGCAATTTGTGACTGACCTATGAGCCGACAATGTTAATAGGCCAATGTCCAAATTATTGGCCTCCTTAGTTTTCTGCACAACCATGTGGCTTCCGTGGCCATCTAAAACCATTAGGTGTTTTTTTCCAAGCAAGACACCACCTAGTACATATGCAATAAAATGACAAATCCAATTCAAGAATAGTTACTTTATCATCCATGCATGGGGATGTGCAGTGATGCATGCACCTAGTTCACGATTTTGTATTTTTTTAGTTGAGTTTTACCTTTGAATAGAAAAAAACTTGATATTGAAGAAACAATTTCATTGACACAATAAATAATAGTGATCCACTCCCTACTCTTCAGTAAAATATTAGGCACATTTATGCTCCCTCTCTTGGAAATTACTTGCATACCACAACTCCTTCCCATCTATAACCCTGTTTAGTCACAATTCCATATATGGTCTGGGGCATATGAGTGTTGCTCATATGCAGCAGAAAGAGTGTGATAGAACTTGGAGACAATTTCAGGGCGTAGATTTAAAGCCCTATTGTAACACCGCCCTCCCACATTTACCCAACTTAACTGGTCTGCTGGGGTAAATGTGTGATGAGAGGCCACTACAATTTAATTCAACTCCCCATGTATAGTTAAGAATGTGGAATCGACGGAACACAGACAACCTGACCTTTTACACCTGCAAAAAAAACCCCAGGAGCCATCCATCCCATCCAGGTGACTAGCCCCTGAGACAAATTGACCTATCATTTCCCTAGAGCCTTGGTCGCTCCCATGACATGGGAATGCATGCAAATAGGGACCTCCAATCGCTATCACAACATGGGCATGCAAGCGACTGGGGTTTTTTTCCAGGTAGTTTTGAGTGAGGGACCCCAGATTCTATGCCACTTTTTCAGGGCCACTGCCCAAAACTCCATCAAACTTTCAAGAATTAAAAGTAACATCGAAACAATGATGTAAATGCAAATACTTGGCTGAACCCCTCCTAGCCATGACAGGAATTTTGTTAAACATGTCACAAATATGCATTATACAGGTCATAACAATAGATTTGATCATAGGGGTCTCATACTTATATGAGAATCACTAAGAAGCATTGATTCATTACCACATTAGCTGCATTATTATATATTAGGTCATATATTCATTGTACATTCATTTATAAATCAAAACATGATGAGAGACATACATCATCACTATCATAAAACATGCTCATAACTAGCATAGAAGCAACAAAATATCAAGGATATATCAACCATAAATGCCTCATACGAACCAATATAGTTGCTCATAAAATACCATGGAGAAATAGTTCTTATTAATGAATGATTAGGCCAACCAAGTTCGAGACTTCCACGTACCACTCGACCATAGATTGGTTGAACCAAATATTTCTTTTAGCCAATCACCCCAATGCCATATTCCAAGCATGAATGTGGGACTTATAACCAAAATAGACCAAGGCTTCCTGAGGCTACACCACCTCACGCTCAACAATAAAACCGGGCTTTACCACAATCCCCACTGGATCACTAGGCCATAAACAATAAACATACAATACTAGGATTTACCGCAATCCTTATCGAATCACTAGGCCAAAAACAAGCATGGATGCCACCGGATCTCTCCACCTAAACCATGAGGGATCTTTTCATTCCAACCACTCGCTTTACTGTGTATGCTGCCATTAACGATCAAGGGATTCTTAGGCCTACAAGGTCTCCACCCTCTAGGATTTATTGTGTATCCCATCCCAGTATTCCTAGGCCCAATCAATGGTACTTACCACTGAGCTTTACCATGTATCCCACCATTCACCGGTCAAGGGATTCCTTCGCTCAATCGAGGTGTTCACATTCAGGCTTTATCGTGTATCCCGCCATTCACCGGTTAAGGGATTCCTTCACTTAATCGAGGTGTTCACATTCAGGCTTTACTGTGTATCCCATCATCATATTCCTAGGCCTAATGAATAATCCTGGGACCATCCCACTTAGGTTCAATTCCATCTGATAATCCATCTCAACCACATACAAAACAACCCACCACACCATGACTATCCGGAAATGGAAAGGCTAGGTTGAAAACATCGTCACACCTGGAGAAACCCAAGCCCATGATGACAAGAGAACCAAATACACACATGAATGTACCATGCATGTCAAATCTAGCAAGGAAATCACACATGCAAATCGATACCCACAAATAATCCCACTGTAGTTGCTAGATACTTCTCTTCCTTGCTTGATATTTTCTTCCTCTTGCCTTCTTTGCTTTTCTTGATCCAATGTTGAAGTTCTCCAAGAAAACTATAAGTGTCCAAGAGTATGAGAGAGGGAGAATAGAGGGAGAGAGCTGCAAAACTGAACTGGCAAAAGGTACCAATTGATCCTTAGAAGCCTTTTTTATTAATGAGGCCTTTGTTTTCTTCAATTTTGCATTATTTTCCTTCATTTTCCTCCTCACATGTAACCTGTGACCTTTCACCTTCCTTTAGTCCTAATTTCCTTTATTTTCATAAATAAAATGCCAAATAATGTCTCATGCCTTTCCAAAGCCTTTTCCATTGCCTTTGCCAATTTCCTTCACCATAATAAACCAAATGAACACCCACAGTAGGATGTCTTGCCCAACATTCAACTTGGAATAAGTGTCCCATAATCATGGCTATTATTTTACCTTATTAACTTTTATTACATGAGATTTTCAACAAGGTTTTTACACCTGTCTTTGTCAAGGCCCTCGACTATATGTGGCATAAGGTCTGGATTCCTTTTTTCAAACCCACTCCACTAGGATTTACTAGGAAACCCATATTTGAAGGGGTTTGGCCTCTCTTGGCATATTTATGCTACCATGGATTTAAGTTGTATCAACTCTAACCCATGTCCTAATTGGGCCATCTCCCTACACCACTCAACCACCTCGCTCTCCTCCTCTTCGGTCATAATTGTAACAAGTCCTCTATGATTAGTATGAGTCAACCCATTTATCTAATAATGTATGTTTGAGTCAACAATCACATGATTTTTTGTGGAGGGATGAATTGAATATCCCCTAAAATATATGCCATCAATTGTAGCTAGCATGTATTCCTTTGTCCAACCTCTTATGGTGCTAATATTCTTTGTTGAACTTGCACCTTGCACTGTGGTTGATAGTGACTTTGTGGTTGATGGTGGGACAACATGATCTACCACCACATTATCATTCTCAATGACATTTTTGGGAGCATTTGCATCATTCCCCCTGTCCTCATTTGAGGAAATGCATCACAATTGGCCCCTCCTGGTCCCTTGCTTCCTCCCATTCTTTGTACGAGATGCAATAGTAACTCTTAGCATGGCTATAAAAACCTACAAATTTACCACAAAATTCTGATTTTTTTTTTTTTTTTAGCTCAGTCTTCTTTTTGTATGAGTGCATATTGTCTGCAATGGTAATTGGTGAACAATCTATGTGGAATTGGGCATGTAATTACATAGTTCTTGTTTTTTCTTCCTACAGGTGATATATTATTGTGTAAACATTCTGGGAATGCTCCTTTCTCATATTTTCATTTTTTCCTCGAAAAATTTGGGAATCGATGTATTTACTCTCAAACTCTCGGTGATGGTACTTGGGTTGTTTAGTGTTAGGTTTGTTTTATTTTCTTTTTGGATTCCTCTATGGGTGTTTTAATTTGGTTACCCAGCGGTCTATGTTTTGTAATATTTTATGTAGTTTTACTCCTTTTCATACATGTTGAAATGATGGTCTTTAAAAACCTGTTAACTCACAGTTAATTTATCTTCTAAAAAACAAGGTATCCTATATTTTATCCTCATTAATAACAACAAAATTAAACAATAACAACAACAAAAATCAAACAAAATTAACAACAACAAAATCAACCTAATAACAGTATTCAACAAAATTAAACCTGATAACATTGTGCACACACTCTGATTGTATGTCTCCAACAATTGATGAGTAGGATCAATGTTTCAAATGCAATTTAGTAAGGGTTTAGGTTTCTTTATAATTTTTTGATGTTGAATTTGTTTGATAGGGAAGATTGGCATGGATTTCCATCTCCCAAATTCAAATGTGTGTTATGGATTGATTTGTACATGATCTAATGGATGATAATTTTTCATGGTTTATCCTTGCGCTTTCCTATGTTTAATTCCTGAATTGAAAGGATTGGTGTCATTTATTGCATTTAGTAGTTGAATGGTGCCATTTATTGCCTTCATTAGGTTGAATGGTTGAACAGACATGTAGATAAGGCTGACACATGTTGCACCTATTTTTGTGCAGGTGTTACCCAACCATAGGAAGTGTTGCTCCAATGGAAATCTGTGAGTTCTTGTTTGATGGGATAGGTGTACCACTGGATAGAAGTTAATGGAATGTTTTGTAGTGCATTTTGACTTAAGTGGTAATTCAAATCTGGAGGTAGTTGGGACATGATGTCTTGTCAACTTGTTATGTTAAAGGCTTAGTGTTTGAAAATTGTTGGTCCAATCAACATATGGGCCCATTTTGGACATAAGTTAATAACTTATATAACTTAATATTAAATATTTATGTGCAATTTATTGATGTTTTATTGTGAATTTTTTATGGATGTGTGGGACCAATACTATAACAACTATTGATCCCTGCATAACAATAGAAACCTCTCCCCTAGTTGGGATATTACTAGAATTTATAAGTAAAATCACCCTGACCAAAGGTTCATTCATGGTTGTGTATCCAAAATGAATGATGTGAGACCTAACACATTTACTTCTTCAACTCCAACATAGAGGTCGGCTCCACCTCAAATAGATTTTCTGGATCACTAAGTAATTAAATAAATAAGTGATTTTGTCCACATGTGGTAGCACAATTGGCAAAAGGCATGTTGGCAAGCCCTTGTGAATCCAAGTGATCGAAAGTTCAAACCCATAGACATATCTCACGAGCCAAACGTTAAAAAAGAAATAAACAACTTTCTTTTTTATTCCTAAATTTGATTTCCTAAATTTAATAAGAATTCGATGGAAGATATAATTTTGAATACATTTTTTTATCAATAATATTATATTTTATTTTTTGCTAAAGCAAGAGTAGTTCCTTCTATTTCATAATATCAAGAATAAATTTACAGAATATACAAGAACCCTGCACTCCAAGAGGTGATAGGGAAACAAAGGGCATGATGCCAAAGTAAAGCATCACCCGCTACAACAAACAACAAAATCTTTCATTACATACTTTTGGCTGAACCATTCAAAACAAAGGCCTGATCTCCGGCAAACAAACATCCATGTAACTCAAGTGAAAATCCCATCAGGACACATGGCCCCATTAAAAAAGCACCAACCGATCTGACGGTAAACACATCCCCACGCAAACGGATGGCACCCCAAAGTATTGCACCACCAAAATTGCTCGAAGAAACCGCGAACCCCACCAAACCCACGGCCCCACCAAACTGCTCAATGAATCCAGAGCGTTGAATTACCTTGCGCCATCAGACGACTGAGCAAAAAATCGCGCACCCGAAGTCATCAACCTTTAGGGCGCGGGGAGAGTGGTTTTAGGATCGGGCCCTCCTCCACGTGTCATGTTATCTATGGCATCGCTACCAATAAACAAAAACCACTTTTAACAAAAAAGCGGTGTGATTGCTACGAAACCGCCTAACCCACCAAACCCCTGGGCCCTACCAAACTTCCTGATGATCCTGAGCGTTGATTTACCTTGTGCCATCGGACAGTAGAGCAGAAAATCACACGCCCAAAGTAATCAACCTTTAGGGCGCGGGGAAAGTGGTTATTGTACCGGGCCCTCCACCGCGTGGCATGATTTCTATGGCATTGTTGCCAAAAACCTGAAACCACTTTTAACCTGGGAGCAGTGCAATCGCTGCAAAACCGCCCAGAGGCGGTTTTGACTTCCGTTACTGAAAAATTAGGATGATGCAGAAGTTTTTGATGCTGCTTTCTACGGACTGGGAAGCTCTGACGCCCGCCATTGAGAATAGTCCTGATTGTGGTCCACTTTACCTCTAACCTTGGCTTACCTTTCATTGTGCATCTTTTTGTCCCACTTGGTGTAGCCCTCTGACCGCTGACATTACTAATTGGGTTCTGTCATTTTGCATCTGTACTCTTCTTTGTCCTCCTCCGCCTGGTTATGGCAGAGTTTTTTTAGGTTACTCTGCACCATTGTATTCCACCTCCTTAAGATTGCGTTGTCCTTGCTTCTAACACCTTGGTTGGCTAGAATGTTATCCAATTTGTTGACCTTTCTCCTCACATGAATACATCTGAGAGTACGAAGTTCCTGTAGATGCACTTGAATTCTCTGAAGGACTCTAGTTAACCTCCAATGTTTGTGACCTTTTTCGGCCCTGTTCCATTACTGATTCTCTTGGTAGCGTTTATGACTAACTATAAATCCATTTCTATTATGACATTTTGGCAATTGCTCTGTATCAAAAATTCTAAGCATTGTTCCAAAGCCATTAGTTCGGCCATGTTGTTAGTGGCTTTTCCTAAGTGACCATGGAAGAGGGAGATTATACTACCTGTATCATCCCTTAGAACTCCCCCAAAACCAGCATCTCCCGGGTTGCCTTTGGAAGCTCCATCAATGTTGTACTTTAAAAAACCTTCAAGGGGGGGGGATGCCAGAATTCCTCCATCTTTTCTCTCATGCTTGCTATCCTATCTAGACCTTGAGGAATAAGCCCCTGCAAGTCTAATAGCTGGAGGATTCTTAACTCTCCCACTGAGGGAGGATTTTTGGGGAGATTCCTAACCGTGGTGCCCACTGTCTCCTTTAGTTGTTTTACGATCAGTTCCACCAGGCTAAGTGAGGCAGACTTTTCCTCTTTGAATATTCTTTTGTTCCTTTCCTTCCACACATTCCAAATGATGAAACTCGGCAGAAGATTCCAGACACAGTTGAGAATTTCATTATCTGAAAAATTATTCCTCCAGTTGTTTAGAGTGTTGGCAATACTTTCTTTGTCTCTATCAGACTGTTTGAAGATGTTGGTAAAAAATTCCCATATCCTGTCAGTGAAAATGCAGCTGTTGAGAAGATGCTCTATAGTCTCCTCCTGGGTCTCACAGAGTTGACATCTGGAGGGTCCCAGCATGCCCCTTTTTTTAAGGTTGTCCCAGGTTAAAATTTTCCTGTGGTGAACTAACCACATGAAAAGTTTGATTTTCATCCAGCCTTTGTGCTTCCAAAGCTTCTGCCAAGTTTTATTAGGAGCTTGGGGTTCCATATCAAGGAGAAAACCTTTAGCTTCCTTGATATTAAAGTTTCCCTCTTTGTTGTTGGTCCTGCCCTTCCATTACTAAAATTATTCTCTGATCTAGCAGTCTCTTGAGGGATTCTGCTTTACTGTTGAGGGTTTTGTCCTCTCTGCCCTCAATTTTTTTCCAGATTCTCCACTTTCCTGCATTATGTGAGTTCTCCCAAAAGTATTTCACTTTTACTAATCCTTGATTGTCAATCTCTTGCTTGAGGCCTAAAAATTCTTCATTTAGTAGATTTGGTTCCTGTTGCCAATTGTCTTCCCAGAAAAGAGCCAGATCTCCCTCTCTGATTTCCCAGAAACTATTTTTTTGCACCACTTCTCTGTTCTCCCAGGCCTTGTTCCATATGGGGGAGCCTTTCACTGTTCCTGTCATACGTATGATATCCGAATCTGGCCAGGCATTGGCATATTTTTCCTTCCAGATGCTTGCCCATTGAGCTTTAGGATCCTTAACCCACCTCCACCAAAGTTTGGCTCCTAAAGCCTTGTTGAGAATCTCTGGGTTGGCTAAACCCAGGCCTCCTTGGTTCTTGGGTTTGCAGATCTTTTCCCAAGAGACTAAAGCCCATTTTTTCCTAGTTTCTTCTTTACCCCATAGAAAGTCTCGTTGAATATTCCGAAATTGCTGCAAGACTCCTATTGGAGCTAGGAGGGCTGATAGCATGAAGATTGGGATAGCTTGGAGAACTGCTTTAGTAAGAACCAGTCTACTAGCTAAATTTAAAGATCTGTTTGTCCATTTCCTGACCTTGTCTTGCATTTTAGTTATTAATGGATCCCATATACTCTTGTGTCGGGGTTTAGCTGTAAGTGGAACTCCCAAATACTTGGAGGGAAGAGATTCTCCTTGAAAGCCTAAAATTTTGGAGACATTTCTCTGGATGGCAATATGAGTGTTGAAGAAAAAGACTTTTGATTTGGTAAGGTTAACTTCCATACCTGTGGCTTTCGCGAAGTCGTCCAAAATCTGTTTGTAAGCAAGTGCTTCTTTGACTGTAGGAATTCCTTGTAACATGGTGTCATCTACAAACTGTTGATGAGTTAGAACTTGCCCATTCTCCGTAAGTTGGAGACCTCGAATTCTTTCTGTTACTCTTGCATGCTTGATGGCTTGCCCCAGCCCTTCCATCATGAGGATGAAGAGAAAGGGAGAGAGTGGATCTCCCTGTCTTAGACCCTTGGAAGGGAGAAAAAGCTCAAAAGGAGAGCCATTCACTAAAATTGAAAAGCTGGACGAAGTTACAAGGGCCATGACCCATCTGACCCAATTATGATCAAAACCAAATGCTGTGAGCACTTTTTTGATGTATATCCAATTCACTTTGTCATATGCTTTGGCTATATCCAGTTGCATGATCATTCCCGCTCTCTTGTTGCTAGTTAATGAGTGAACCACCTTGTGAGCTTGAATTATGTTGTCCAGAATTTGTCTTCCTTCAACATACCCTGTTTGTTCCCTGAAGATAAGTGTGGGCAGCAGGGGTTTGAGTCTATTGGCCACCACCTTGGAGATTATTTTATAGACAACATTGCATAAGGTGATGGGTCTATATTTCTCTAGTGTTTGAGCATTATCCTGTTTTGGAATAAGGGCAATAAAGGAAGTATTGAGAGCTTTCAAAATGGTCTTGTTCCGCCTGGAGTCTTCTACTATCTCTACAATATCCCTTTTAACAATATTCCAGCAGGCTTTGAAGAAATCCACATTAAATCCATCCGGGCCTGGTGCCTTGCCATTTTGCATTTCCTTGAGGACCTCACTGATCTCCTTTTCAGTTACAGGTCTGTTGAGATTACCATTATCCTCTCTGGATACCAATTTAGGTATGTGTTTAATTAAATTCTTAATGAAAGGTTCTCTTCCTGAAAAGTTTTCCTTGGCAATGTCCCAAAAATGCTTTACTAACACTGCTTCTATCTCCTCATGGGCTTGATGAATTTGGCCATTCTCGTCCTTGATCAAAGAGATTCTGTTGTGAGTTCTATTCGCAATGGTAGATCTGTGGAAAAATTTAGTATTGTGTTCTCCTTCTTTTAGCCATAGAACTCTAGATTTTTGTTTCCAAAAAATTTCTTCTTGTTTGCACAGCCTTCCCCATTCTTGGTGGTATTTCTTTGCTTGATCATTTTTGTCTTTGTCAAAGCCATTCTTGATCAAAGCTTGATTGAGCTCTAGGATTTTGATTTCCACGATTTTTTTACTTGTGAAAATATTGCCAAATTCCTTCTGGTTCCATTCCTTTAGCTTCTGCTTGATGTGTTTTAATCTTTTATGTAGCAGGAACATAGATGATCCCTGAATCTGCAGGTCTTCAGCCCACCATTTTCCAATGTTGCTGATGAAATCCGGGTGTGAAAGCCACATATTTTCAAACCTGAACGGTTTGTTTCTTGGGGTGCCAATGCCCTTGATCTCCATTTGAATTGGCCAGTGATCCGAGCCTCCAAAAGGAAGAATATCAACTATTATTTCCTTGTCTAGAAGCAGGAGCTCTTCAGAGATCATGAATCTGTCTAGCTTGGAAGCTACCTGGGAATCCCCTCCTCTTTTGTTGTTCCATGTGCAAAGACCATTGTTTGTCTCAATGTCCACCAGCTTCATGTTTTTTGAAAAACAATGGAAAGTTGAGGAATCTTTGTTTAGTGCTCTTGTCCCTCCTTTTTTCTCCGAGAGAGATCTGATCATGTTGAAATCTCCTCCTATAACCCACGGTAACCCTGCGAATCTGCTTCGAAGGTCCACTAAGGAATCAATAAACTTGATTTTGTCATCTAACCTTTGAGGGCCATAAACATTTGTTACAAGATATGTGTCCCTGTCTCCTACAGGCTGTATAACAACTGATAAATAATTTCTTGATGCCTCTGCATCAATAATACCTATTTTTTGGGGATTCCAGAGGATGAGGATACCCCCTGCTGTATTTTCTGCTTTGACTTCTATAAACTCATATCTGCTGAGCCACCTACTATGGATTTGTCTTATCTGTTGAACAAAGCATTTCGTTTCTTGGACAAAAATTATAACCGGAGCTACCTATTTCATTCTATTATTCAGCATTCTCTGTTTTCTTTTGCTTCCTAGACCTCTTACGTTCCAAATTGTAAACTTCATAATTACAGATTGGTAAAGGAGTAACTGGTTAGATCTTTCATCTTACCTGAGTCTATCATGAGCTTTCCACATTCCATTAAAAGCTCGTTCTTCTTTTTTCTGCCCCTTTTTTTCCCAGGGTTTCTTGGAGCTAATCCTGGAGTTGATTTTACTGCTTTCATTCCATGATTTCCTGGTCTTTCAATGTTGTTATCTTCTACCAAGCTCTTTGCCTGTGTTTTCCATAAGAATAATTGCTTTATTCGATTGCATTCTTCTTGTGGTAGAGATTCTACCCCACCCGTTGTTCCCTTACTCAAGAACCCTTCTAGATCTAGGTTTTCTCTGTCAAGAATTTCTTGTAACTCATTTTCTTCCAGTTCCATCTTGCTCTAAGTCATTTCCTGATCCATATCCATCTCTGATTCACTCATCATTATCCCTTTCTGTTTTTCCTTTACCTGTTCTTCTTCCTTTTCCTGCTTGTCATATCCCTCCTTCATTACTTGATTTTCACCTGCCGTATCTTCCTCCTCTTCAAGAACATGGAACTGATTCGACCTCCCTTTTTGGTCATCTCTTGGGTGTTGATTTGGTCCTTTTTTCCATTTTTTTCCTTTGTGATCTACCTTGTGAAATCCATCTGTTTCTTTCATTGTGTTAGGTTTGCTTTTGTTCTGTACCTTGCTGAGAGGGCAATCTCTAAGAAAGTGTCTGTGTTCATGACATTTTCGGCATCTAAAAGGAATATGCTCGTAGTCGACAGTCTGCACCCATTCCTCATCATGAACCTCCAGTATGACCTCGTCCAGAAGTGCTCCAAATAGGTCCATCTCTACACAGATCCTGGCAAAGGAGGTGTATTTACCCCTTCTTGTAGCTTCTGAAGTTTTGACATACCTCCCTAATTTATTGCCTATCGCTGTTAGTGATTCTATTTGCCAGTAATCCAGAGGTAGCGAATAGAGTCTTACCCAAACTGGGACTGAGGTAAAGGTTTCCTGCTCTGGCACGAAGTTCATCATCCACAGCCGCATGTAGAGCCCTGCTGCTGCATAGAAGTAGGGCCCACCTTCAAACACTCTATCTTTGTCCTCAATGTTTGCAAACACCATAGTGAAAAAACCCTTGGATCCTAGATGAAGATCGATGCTTCCTTTAGGCTTCTAGTGGTATCTGATCCATGTTTGTAAAGCCTTTTTGGTGGGCCATAGTCCCATGAATTTGCATATGATTGCATAAGTCTGCATGTGCTCCCTGTGGGCCTGCAGCTCTGGATTATTTAAGATTACTCTGGGAGTGATTTCAGCTTTAGGTTTGCACGGTCCCTTTTGTTCCCTGTTTTTTGTCATTTTCCTCCTTGTCTTTTGTACCTTCATTCTCCTTTTTCTTGTTACATTCTGTTTCCTCTTCCCTATTTTTTCCTCCTTCCATCTTGTTACCTCTGCCTGGTTCTGGGGGAGTCTTGCCCTTGTTAACCACTACCTCTCTGAAGGAGGGAGTGGAGCTCCCTCCTCGACCACCGTCCATGGAGAAAAACGCGCGCAGAAACCCTCAACCCTGGTTTTCCGATTTTCCGCTCTTCCCGCTCCTCCAACTCCCGATTGAACCTAAGTGAAGTTTTTTCAATAATATTATATTTTAAGAGTATTTTTTTTCTAAATAAAAATTAAATAAAAAAATTGAAATGTATTTTTAATAATATTTGGTTTTTATATAAAATAAAAATTAAATATTATTAAAAGTATATAATCAGATTATAAAATTATATGCAAGTAGTTTCAATAATAATCTAAAGTGATTTTTTGGTTAATATTATTTTTAAATTTTAATTTTAAAATAAATTTGTTTACGAGGTTTTTGGATAGATTGCATTTTTTTAATAATATTATATTCTAAGAGTAATTTTTTTTGTTTTTTCTAAATAAAACGTTAAATTGCATTTATATTTAGAGTAGGTATTATCTTGTATTTTTTAAATATAATTTTGAAATGTATTTTTAATAGTATTTGGTTTTTATATCAAAATAAAAATTAAATATTATTAAACTTATATAATCAGATTATAAAATTATATGCAAGTAGTTTCAATAATAATCTCGTTAATATTATTTAAATTTAATTATTTTTAAATTTAAATTTTAAAATAAATTTATTTATGAAATTTTAGATAAATGGTGATCCATTATCTTAGACTTTAGCTTTTAAATGAATATTTAAATTCTCCATCCTAATTAGATATTATTCTTGGACCATGATATAATCTACCCAACTTACAAAAACTTAAAATAAAATATTAAAATGTTTTAATTTAAAGAAAAAAATATATAAAACTTAAAAACATTTTTAAAATATAAAAATTTAAGAATATTTTAAATAACTTAATTTCTTAAATAATTATAAGTCGTCAAGATATATCGCTGATAATAATTAACCGTAAATCGTTACACCTTACCCACCTTACTATGAGTCAGTCAACAATAGATATGATGATAATTTTTCCACCAACTAAATGAAATGTACCTTTATTGACCCCTGATAATATTTTACGTAGAGAGACAGAGAGATTCCACAAATTTGGGGATCTTTCGATACAGTATTGAGATTTTAAAACTAAAACGGTGGAACTCCTGATCCAAGTGGGAAAATGGGTTTAAATTTGAGAGGAAACAAGTTTGTTTGTTTGTTTTTTTTTTTTCCTCTTCAGGGATTGACATTGGTACGTAACATATGCTTTTGATCGTGCGGTCCGATTCACATTGGTTCGTAACATTTGTTTTTTGATTTGGACGCCTGTTGATTAGATGTTAATTTTGGCCAGAGCTAATTAGCTTATTATTTTGGCAAGAGCTAACCAGCTTGCTATTTGACCTTTAATGCACCGGATAGCGGCCTCACCATACATATATGCCCATGATATGTATGCCCATGCCATTCATCGTTTCTCCAGTTTCTCCGAGAGCTCCATGACAACTTTTTCCAGGAACAGGTGACCCACCACCTCTGAGCTAGCACCCGGTGCTGGCGCATTTTCAAACCAAGGCCCGCGCATTTTCAAACGATCCCTCGCCGCAAAACATTCATTTTCTCCATTCCCGCTCTCGGAACTGGTCTTCTGCAACCCTCTCGAGCATTCGTGGTGCTGGCTCACCTGAAGCCCGCTGGAGCAAAGCAAAACCATAAGTTTAAAAAATTCAGAATATTGAACTACTCTATCAAGAAGAAAGTTTCGGCCAATAGCATTTTTGAGCTTACACAAGCCTAGTAAGACCATTCTCAGAACTAGAAAGAAATACCATTACTATTTACCATCTTCAAGAAAACAATGAATCCATCCATGCCCATTCACTAACAGGGGATAGATAATCTGGAATCATGATGAAAATTTCAGTAATTTCACTTTATCATTAACCATTGGCTCTCTTGATATAACAGTGATAAGCGAAATTTAGCTTTACTTTACGGTATCATTATCAAAGTCATTGAAATATTGGCATTTGAAAAATAGCATCAGAAAGAATACTGCAACCACTAGTCACAGGGCGGTTGGGCTAAAACATAATGGCAGGCCTCAAAGAGTAACCGGCGGTAGGCTTGGGTCTGTAAAATGTGCACACAGTTAATGACCTCCTGGGGCCATAAGTTCAACCCAATCTCCATATGCCCCTTTCAATAAGTCAAGGTGCTGGAATGGCTCATGGTGTTAAGTTTTTGGCTGAGCTCCATGAGATAAATACAAAATTATTCAATTGATTATGAATTTCAGACTGCCTGTGCATGTCTTACGAATTGGCAGTTGGGTTTGGTTCAACCAGACAGCTGTTTAAGGGTTATATGGACTTTCCTAGCTTCTTTAACATTGCGCCCTTGTTGCAGTATTTTTGGAAGCAGTGACAAGTAACAGTACCGATTTTCACAGACGGTGCAGAGCACTGTGAGATTATTTGAATATCCATTTTTTGACATAATTGAGAAGCTGTTTTAAGAGTTTGAAAGTCCATGATCGCCCTGGAATTCATGGGCCAAATCATGGGCATCCAGGGCTTCATTGATATATGCGTACATCTTGGATGAGTTTATGATATATGTGACTGCTGTTGCATATATCTCTAGGTTGTTAGTTTTTATCAACCATGGTTTTCTTTTAAAAACATATAGAAAATATTACTATGGTATGAAAAAAAGTTTTACATGCTTTTATGAAGTTTGAAGCTTATGATTCTATGAAATTAATGTTAGATATTCTCCTGCTAGAACAGTAGACTAACCTTTCTCAGTACAAGGCCCAATTATTGATTATCCTAACAGATTATTTCTTCTTCCCATGGTGCGGTTAGGCTGTCAATTAGCACTATTGGGCTAGTTTGTATTTCATGCCATTCCCACTTTTGGAATGGCGGATGTCATTAATGATGAAGCGCAGTTTAGTACGTTATAAATAAGTAAATGAGCTAGCACAGTAGGTTAAGACGTGGTTGGTGAAAGCCATTAGGCATCTGCATCAGCTAACTTTTCATAAGAGCAGAATGGAGAAGAGCAGAATTAGGCATTCCACTTTTCACTAATCTAATATGCTTATTGGAGTCTGCAATAACTAAGCTTTCATAAGATTGGAGTGAAGAGGACAAGAGCTGGGCATTCCACTTTTCAATAAAAACAGAGTGGAGAAGAGAAGAGTTAGGCATTAGAAATACTCAATCATATTTTTGTCTATACATAGTTTAAGGTTTAAGTTCTTAATGTCTCTGCAACAACAAACACTCTCCCAAAGATGTGCCCCCCAGATGTCTGTAAACAACACAAAAATTAACCATATAACCTACAAGCCAATGGCCCTTCTTGTGGAGCTTATCACTGGCAATAATTGATGGATATGCATTGCTTGTAAAGCCCAGTCTACGAAATTCTCTTGTTGTCAGTCTTTTTGTTGTAGCTGATGGGGTAAGGAGAAATTTATTGAACCAGGCAGTGGATCCATTATGCCTGCAGGATTTACTAATTCTCTCATAAAAAACTCATCTGAAAATTCACTATTGCAGGTTATTGCAACATTGACTTTTGCTGCTGCCTGTGCATAAGCGGGTACTACTATTCTCATTGGAAATGATTTAATAGAATGTGCCCAGAACCGCTGCGCAAAACATGAAACTGCTACAGCTATCGAATTCTTGAGTTGGTTCATGGTTTCACCATCATTTTTTTTTACATTTTGGATGTTGGCAAAGAGGTAATATTTGGTGTGCCTTGTTGAAGAAGTTCATTCACACTTAACACCAGAAGTGTATGCAGCTTGATTTTTCCATGAGAATAAAGCTTTCTGCATCAAGCCAATTACCTTTTCGGGGTAATAATGTTCAAACTTCACTGGAAGTTTTGATATGGAAGACATATTAGAGCTAAGCTAAAGGTTACCTAGATTGTCTGGAGTCCATTTCTATATTAGCATGTTTTTTTAGGGATCTTGGACATATGTTGATATGCAATATTAAGGGCAGCCCCTCCAGGAACAACAAAAACATCCATATCATTGATTTAGATGCACCATGCTTCCAATTGGAAATACCCAATCATATTTTTGTCTATACATAGTTTAAGGTTTAAGTTCTTAATGTTGCTGCAACAAAAAACACTCTCCCAAATGTGTGCCCCCCAGATGTCTGTAAACAACACAAAAATTAACCATATAACCTACAAGCCAATGGCCCTTCTTGTGGAGCTTATCACTGGCAATAATTGAGGGATATGCATTGCTTGTAAAGCCCAGTCTACGAAATTCTCTTGTTGTCAGTCTTTTTGTTGTAACTGATGGGGTAAGGAGAAATTTACTGAACCAGGTAGTGGATCCATTATGCCTGAAGGATTTACTAATTCTCTCATAAAAAACTCATCTGAAAATTCACTATTGCAGGTTACTGCAACATTGACTTTTGTTGCTGCCTGTGCATAAGCGGGTACTACTATTCTCATTGGAAATGATTTAAGAGAATGTGCCCAGAACTCGTCCATGGAAATTCGTGGAGACTCTGAGGGTATGTGCACTTATACGAATCTTACAAGAACAAGTCAAGAGTGAGAAAATTAGTGGCCATTAAAATTGCAGTTTTTGCAAAGTTATGAGTTCCTGACTTTGAACTCAACTACTGTCTAAGCAGACCGTAGTGCAAGAGAGGATTGGCAAAAGAAATATAAGAATGTAGAACAAGCATAGAAGGACCAAAACTTAATTGATAAGACATTGGAGCAGGCAGCATTTCACAGGCATTTGTTTTCAAGCCTACAAGTTGTACGCCAGTTTGCAAAACCTGTTCACTTTCAAAACATTAAGGTTTGTTCTTCTATTTGAAATATAAAAAATATGGAAAACTTTCTGTCATCATCTGCATGTCAAACCATCAAACTCTGTCCATGTCAACTCACTTGCAAGACACACCAACATAACGATTTATATTTATAATGTTATACCAGCTTCATTTTTCCTTTACAAGAATTAGACAGGGGATTGGCTTAATTTTCAGAGGCAGGAAAAGGAATTAGACTGAAGGAAATCAGACAAACAAACGTAAACAGAGAAGTGAGAAATCATTGTGCAAGATCAGAATTGCTGCTTGTTTTCAAAACGGAAGAAAGATACAATGGTAACTGAATTCAGGTGGTTGTGTATGAAAAATAAGGCCACATTGTTGAAGAGTTTAAAATCTCAAGCAGATGTATTAAGCATCAGTTTGTGAATAATATCTTTATCTGGGTAGACAAAACAGTAAAAAAGTCATTTCAGTTGTGCTATAGTAGTAACTTAGAAAGTAGTATCAAGATATGAAACTAGGTGATAGTCCTGGTTTATATATATAACAACGAAAAATCCTCTAACAGCAGTAAAGTTAAATTGCCAATCAAACAGAAATAAAGTTTAAATAATCAAGAAAGCATATATATAACTGAATGAATTCAATTGGGAATTAATTTTGAATCAAAATTATAAGACTCTGTATCTGCTCTGTGGCTAATGTACAATTGCAGCTTTATCATACTCCTATGACAAAATTGTGTTGTGCACATACAACAACAGGAGCAGTGAGCTGCTACTGCAGGATTGTTAGAGGTACACTTATCATCAAAAATATAAAAAGTTTCTCCAAGTACTAGTTCGTTTTGAATGACAGGATCACCGCCAACAATGCTCTGAGATGAATTTCCATACAAGTCCCAAGCTTTATCAATCAAATCGGATGCCACAGCCATCGAAAACAAGTAATGATGCAGAGTCTTGGCAGAAGTGCTGGAAGATTATTGATGTTGAGATTGTGCTGCAGGGACCACACCCTCTGAGCATTGATTTAGTTCACCTCTTGGCTGCAACTCTTTCCAATTGACAACTTCGAAGCTGGCACTGCACTTCTCTTCTGTCAATGGAAGCTCCTGGATGGAGGAGACATTACTAATGTCTGAATTTAGTAATGTCTTCAATTTGCATTTAAGCTCCTGGATGGAGGAGACATTTCTGCAAACAAAGCCCTTCATTATTTCTAATTATGGTTATATACCTTCTAGTCACTTCTATCACATTGGTTAGGAAGAGATTAATGATGCATTTAATACTTTACTTGTTTCGATCTGTTTTGGAATTATTCCTATTATACCTAGAATGGGGAAATAGGCAGGGAATTGGGATGTTTGAAATGGGGTGGGTTTTGAAGTGCCACTTTCAAAATTTCAGAAATGGGAAATTGCATGTGTTATCATGTTCTCCAAAAGGGAAACAGGTTGATTTACCTGGAAAAACTGCTTTAGTGTCCAAGAAGATGTTAGAACCCCCAAGCAAACTAACATAAATAGAACTTACGCAAGGAGTTATAATAATATTCTTTGCCTACCTACTCTTGAATGACATTTGCCCTTAACTGTCATGCCCTGAGTCTGTTCCTGTCCTTGAAGAATTTGTTGAAAAGGTTCACAGTAAGGATAACTTAGAAAATATTTGTTGAATGTAATGTGTTATAGCCATCTGTTGTGACTGATGAGAAGGGGCAATGAAATGAAATCAATATGATCTTAATTGTCAATGAAGCAAGGTCATTTGGATTGGATTATTATATAATTTGATATCTATCTTGGTAGTTCATGGGTGGTAAAAAGGAATTGGCTTCCAGGACCCATTTTAATGGCATGTCCTTATTTGGAGAAAAATGAAAGTGGATATGCTATTGGAGTGGTATTGATGGCAGGGGGTAAGTCGGTATGCTATCATTCTAATATGTATCATAGGGGTTGGGGGGCTGAACTACCTTACATATGATAAGGAACTCTATGTGACATCCAGTTTAAAATTACGGAAATTATGTTCTTAGACTGGTTAATTTCATAGTGTCGACCATTCTCTGATTAGGTTTGAGCAAGGAACGGTTTTAACGGTAGGCTCTGAAGTATGGAGTCTCTCACAACGCTTGGTTGATAAAGATGGACGAAAAGTGAGGGTTGGGTCCTCTCTGAATGCTTGTCATCTCAATGTCGGAGAAAATCGGTGGAGGAAGTGCTATCAAGCCAACCAGCCATGTCGTTCCCTTCTTCCAACTCCCTAGGCCCTTCTTCTTTTCATGGATCCACACTCTATAAAAACCCACGTCAGGCTTCTGTAAACACCAGTGTTAGTCTGTCAGTTTTGAAATTACGACGAGCTTGGATGGGATTTTGTGTCAAGATGTCTAGAGAAGGACTCTCTACTGGTTTTCTACGTTGTATTTTTCATATTTTGGGGCTCCTATGGGTCGTGGAACAGAATTTAGCAGCACCCATTAGAAATGGTAAGAATTTAATGCATGTTTCCCGGTTTCTGAGATTACTAATACTAGATTGAATTGATGGATGAACTGTTTCTGAGATTACTAATACTAGATTGAATTGATGGATGAACTGATGGATGAACTGTTGCCATAATGTGTATATCCGCGGGTTTGTTGCCGAATGGGGACTTCGAGTACGCCCCCAAGCCCTCCTCCATGAACGGCACAGTGGTCATCGGCAAGAATTCTATTCCCTTCTGGCAGATCGGGGGCTTCTTGGAGTACATATCCTCGGGGCAAAAGCAAGGCGATATGCTGCTAATAGTTCCAAATGGAGTTCACGCTGCGAGGCTTGGAAACGAGGCACGACTGACCCAAAGAATCGAGGTAAAGAAAGGGTCTTACTATTTTCTCACCTTCAGCGTCGCTCAAACCTGCGCCCAAATGGAAACCTTGAATGTATCTGTTCCGCCAGACGCTGTATCTGTTCCGCCAGACGCTGGGGAGCTGCCAATGCAGACGATTTATAGCAGCACCGGGTGGGATTCGTATTCATGGGCCTTCAGGGCATCGGCCAAAATGGTGGATGTCATTGTTCACAGAATATAATTTATCTTACGCCTGGGGCACAGCCTGCCGGGATTCAACACCATGAGTGTACTTGCGAGGTGAGCCAGCGCCGTGAACAGGGGAAACGAATGCTCTAGAGGGTTGCAGAGGACCTGTTCAGGGAGCGCGAATGGAGCACATGAATGTTTTGCGGGAAAGGGATCATTTGAAAATGCCCGGGTGTTGGTTTGAAAATGCGCCAGCACAGCGGGTGCCAGCACGGAGGTGGTGGGTCACCTGTTCTTAGAGAAAGTTGTCATCGAGCTCCCAGAGAAACGATGGACAGTATAGGCATATAGGTATGTATGAATGGTGAGGCCACTATCGGGTGTATTAAAGGTCCTATAGCAGGCTGTTAGTTCTTGATTTTTACAATTGATATTAAAGAGAATGATAACAAGTTAATAATTATTTATTTAATATTGAATAATAGCAATTTTTTAGATGATGTTCATATTATAGTACACATGTCATGTCATTAGAGTAATGAGAATTGTACAAATTGTACACATGTCATTTTTACATATTTTTTTCAAATTTATATTTTTTAAATTATTTTTTTGTAAATTAAAAAATAAAACTCATAAATGAGAAAATGGAATTTTTGAACTTAGTTACAAATCATGTGTTTATGGTACATAGTAATTAATATATAATGTTATTTTTCAAATTATTTATATTTATTGTACATAGTAATTAGTGATATAGTACATAGTAATTAATAATAGAGTACACAAAAGTCAATTCTTGCCATCATTACACTATAAGAGGGGAGACATTTCAACCAATCATATTTGAGATAAATATAAATAAATTTTATTTAAAAACAATAAATTTAATTTCATAATGTTAAATTTTCAATAGATTTAATTTTTTTTTAGTCAAAGAAAAACTAATAGCAAGTGAATGGAAAACTGAATACATTATACTCTGCGAACGGTAGGTCTAATAATGTGACATGGAATGAGAATGTGAAAGTGAATAAAAAAATGCACATGCAGAAAGAACTTGAAAAGTCAAGGGTAGTTTCGTTGCAACTAGAGAGATTTTGTCTTGTGTCACATCACCTTCAATAAAGTTGGACCTTGAATTTTTTTTTCTTTGAATCATCACATATTTATGTATAGAATTTATGTTGTAACATCCGAGTAACCTTGTGTAAAAATACATAGGATTGGACAATTTTCGCAGAATTTACTAGTATGTAAAACTCTAAATCACTTATTCCATACCCTTAACTGGCTATTAGATACAATCATCATCATTACATAAATTAACTTTAGGAATGGAATGGTAAATTACATAACATAACAATTGTTGTTGCAATATCTTAACATAGGCTTCTTGTCATAAACTTACATCATTTTCATTGTTCATTAAATTAGGTTAGTTGGCCACTTATTTGATAATGTATTTGACACATCATGAAATGAAGCACATAATTAGAATGACACAAAAGACAAACACATCTATGGACATCGATATACATTGGAAATCTTAGAGGGAAAAACAAACAAACATTTAATTTTATTAAATGTCTCATAAGGGTGTTCACCCCTCACTCAATGGTTGTAAGGGACTCCATCCCTTGACCATTGTCATAAAATATTACAAAGAAATATCATCGTAAATACGACATAACTAGCTAGAAGTTATTACATTAATCATGATATCATTTACCCACAACTCTTCGAACATTATGTATTTGTGGCATGGTTGTTTCCATTAGTGGATTATCCTATAGTTGACATTCCTTCAATTTGCATGGACCCCTAGTTATTTACTTGCCATAATGTTAAAGATAATTCGTCCTTCACATGAATTACACTCATTTCCTTTAGTCGCTAATGTCAGCAAACTTTGACATCCAAATAATAGATCTTTACTTGTTATGCTTTAAGCATATTTTCATGTGCATAATTATAATGCATACAAAGTATTGAGACTTGTCTTTCTACTAGCATTGCGCATACATTAATCAAAGTACATAACTACCCAAATGTGTCTTTTTATCCATGCATGTGTATGGTCATGAACCATTCCTAACCATTCAAATTCCCACATACATAAGGTAAGTTGCATAAAGATTACCAAAGCATGCTCATTCATCCACTCTTCACGTGCATTATAAGAAAAGGAGTAAATACATTTTACCTCTTCCCACTAGAGTACAGTAATATTAAAAGATTCACTAAGATAGTATTTAAAATAAATGTCTTGGTTATAACCATTTCTTCACACAAGAAGAGGGAAGTATTTCAAATTTAAACACCACACTAACTATTATTTCTTGCATAAGACACATTCTTTTCAAAAGAACAACCATTGCAACGACCATACATTAAAAGAAACTAACATATTAATTATGATATTTATGCATGTAAATTCATATTTCTTTCCCAAGAATCTAGCACAACAATCATTACCTCTATGCATATAAACACATGTTTTTTTCCAGGAACACTAACACAATAGCTAGTCTTTTTATGTACATAGACACATTCTTTTCCAAGAACTTAACAAAATAACTATTATTTATGTGTGTATAAACACATGTTCTTTTCAAGAAACTACATAAAAATAATCACATATTTTTTTCAAGAAGTCTAACATAATAGTTTATATTCCATGTTTGTAAAAACACATATTTCTTTTCTAAGAAATCCAAAGCATAATTGTTATTCATTCACGAACACAAACACATGTTTCTTTTCAAGAAATCAAATGTATAATAACTATTCTTTCATGCATGCAAACACATATTTATTTTCAAGAAATCAAATGCATAATAACTATTCTCTTATGCACATGTAAATACATTTCTTTTCAAGAAAATATCATGACTTCCTTATTTATTTATATGCACGTTTACGTGTGTTCTCTTTTCAAGAGAATAACATTATTACTTATCTTTTATGCTCATAGACAATGCATTTTTTTTCCCAAAAAAGGCATGACAAACTTATCTTTTCCACAAAATAATTCTTGAAGAGTTGAACGTATGTAACACATACCTTAAAATTTTGACATGCCCAACTAACCTTATGGCCATCCCTAGTTTGTTCTATCATACACCAGCCTCCCTCTAGTGTACACCTCCTTACCACAGATGTCCACTGCCTAGCTTGGAAGCAAACTTGAATAAGATCTTGTTCGTCTGCCTTTTCCTAAGCATATTGAGATCCCCTCCGGAGCAGTAACTCATGAGAAGGAAAGAGTGGTTTTTTTACTCAAACTTTGTGAAAATCTTGGGCAAGATGGAATAATCCAGCTTCTGCGAAATTTCCTATTCCATCCACGCCCTCCTGTGACTCCTCTTCTTCTACATAAGCTCCTTTCTCATTACTTTCATGGCAACAGGATTCCCGCTGGTCACTGCGTTATTGATACATGGTCCTCATGTTTCAATGACCCAACACTCTGTTAAGCCTGAACTCGTTCACAGATTGCATGGATTCAATGAAATTCATGCAAACTCTATGGCATATAAACACAACACACATCTAAATCTCACTCATTTCATTGAATTTTCAGAACGATATATTTAGAGATGCATCGTAGGTTTGTAGTTCGAACTCTGAGAGTTTCTCCTCTTCCCGAATCCCAATTCTATGAAGAGTAGAGAGAAACATATTCAGAATGGTTCTTGGTGACCAACAATTCGCAACTATTCTTGGCTTGCCCACATATATATTATTAACTTAATAATATATTCACAATGAGTTCTATAGAAGCTTACAGTAGGGATATTACACAGGTATAGAACAAGAGGTGTTGTGGAGCAACAAGTCCCTGCCCAAGTAAATCTCAGTGATATGATAGGGTCTTGCTATGAATAAATTGTTCAATTGTGAGAGGCTCAACCAAGAGTGGTAGTTGACTAGCTTGTTTTTAAAGTAGGATAAAGTTATTGAAGGTCATGTGTATGCTTATGTGTAGGTTGTAGCTAACTAGGTATAATGTTAACATTGTGGAGGCTCAAGTCGAAGGGTTATGTATCCACTTCAAATCTCACTATGATGCTACCCTCTATGACATAGTATGGAGATTGTTGTATTTCAAGAAAATGTGCTACTTTCATAACCACATTGAAAAATTATATGCACCATTTCTCAAAATTAATGTTGTACTCAAAATTTTATGGGGCGATTTTCAAAATCAATATTGTATGTTGTAGATTTCTCACATTGCAAATTAATTCTAAATTTTCAAATGTAATATTTTTCCTACAAAAAGAAAACAAAATCTTCTTAGTAAGAGCATTGAAGTGAGTTAGTCAGTCCTTTGGTTAACCAACTAGGCTAGCCATTTACATTTTACTGCATCCTTTGATTTAGGCTAGCTGTTAATTTTGCACATATGCCTAATATATGAAAAGTTAAAAATTCCTTAACATATATAAATTCAATAAATTGAAAATGACAATGATAGCGCTAAAATATAACCAAATAAAATGGCAGTAATAAAGTTACAGTACATGCAATTGAAATGAAGGAAATGAAAGCTTCAAATTTGAAATTGGGCCATGCCAATCTAGTTATTCCAATATGGTTTACAACATCTACAAAGGGTGTAATGTATTTACAAGTGACCATAAAAATAAAATCAAACACTTCTTTAAAGAAGAAATTGGTCTTAGGTTGAATTGTCCCTAGATTGTGTAGAAAGTATAACACCTCAGTCAATCTACGAACATTTTTGGTCCTATAATAGAATAAAATCACAAAAGCTCAAAAATTGTGTCATAATTCAAGTAAAATTGAACACTAAAACAAAATAAAATGCACCATTAAGGAAGAAGCCTCACATTCAAATCAACTCAGTTAATAAGGTAGAAACAAGTTTCAAATTCAAGTTTCTTTGATACGATTTCGAATTATAGTTCCTTGAGGACTCTGCACTATTTCAGACCATTAAAAAGAATACAATTACAAAATCTTGTAAGATGTGTCATGTTTCAATAAAAATGAACCATAAAAAAAAATCAAATGCGTCTTAAAAGAAGAAACAATTATTATGCTCAAGTTTCCCCATAGTGACTTCAATTTAAAGAAATCTACATAAATTTTTGGACAATAAATAGAGTGAAAATACAAAATCTTTCAATTTGTACTGTAATGCAAGTAAAACTGACCAAATAAAATCAAATTCTTCTTTTTAAAATAAAATAAAATAAAATAGCTAGGAATTTTAATTGAAGCCACTTAAAATCATAACTCCTAGACCATTCAATGCATTGTTTTGAAGCGTGAAATATAAGACGTTTCTGAAAATATTGTAGGTTGTATGGCATTTTAGGTAAAATTAACCATAGAAACAAAATTAAATGCATCTTTAAACAAGAAATGTTAGATTTTTGGTATTAATGGAAAAATGTTCTAGTCTCTAAGTTGTTAGAGAGACTAAGAAACATGAGATCTCCAATACCCATAATTGCTTTCATGATATATCTCTAAAACACCTTAATTAGATTAATTGACCATATAATTAAAATTTTCTGAGTTAGACTTACAAAAAACTGGTTAATTGAAGTAAATTAATTGAGGAAATCGACTTATGCTCTAGAGACTTCCAAAAGGGTGGATCAAGTTTAAGATGATCTTAACCACTGATCGTGACTAGATCTTGGTAGTTAGTACTCAAACAAGAGATTATAATGTTCTAGTCTCTAAGTTGTTAGAGAGACTAAGAAACATGAGATCTCCAATACCCATAATTTCTTTCATGATATATCTCTGAAACACCTTAATTAGATTAATTGACCATATGATTAAAATTTCCTAAGTTAGACTTACAAAAACTGGTTAATTGAAGTAAATTAATTGAGGAAATCAACTTATGCTCTAGAGACTTCCAAAAGGGTGGATCAAGTTTAAGATGATCTTAACCATTGATCATGACTAGATCTTGGTAGTTGGTACTCAAACAAGAGATTATAAGAGAAAGCCGATGGGGCTTGGAGAATACATATCGAGGGAAAAGAGAGTAGTGCAGTGCGAATTTCCCAATGCACGACATTCAATAAGGAAAGAGTTTGAGCCAGCAAAGCATCAATGAGAGGATCAACAAATATTGAAGAGAGGGTTTCCAGGGGAGGTTTTCACTGAAATTTGTAGAGGTGAGTCCACTAGTAGGAAGCTCGTACAAAGTTTATCCATTGCACAGTATATCCTATTTTCTAGTCGTCGAGATCAAATTTGAAGGATAAAGCGATTTTCCTAGTGTGAGTGCACGATCACTAGAAGAAGTGTAGGATCAACAGTTCTTCGTTTCCAGCCACTGTGTATTTCCTACAACAATGTTTTCTTTATCCACATTTAGTGGAGGACACTGAGTATGATTTTGTAAGGGAAACATAGGGTCTCCAAGTCAATGTGCTAGTTGGAGTGGTGGAGAAAATTTTATAGAGATTTTCCAATATTTCGCAAAGCAGATCCATGTACTCTCTAATTTGTTGAAGATAATAAAATATAAAACTTCATCTGCTGCATTGGTTTTCCCTTCAGGGCTTTTTCAGAGACATTAATCCAAGCCTTGGTGTCATTTTATGTGTGCGCATTATTTCTCAGTTCCTAATTTATTTTGAAATGTGAAGATTGCAGTAATGAGATATTCATTATTTGCCATTAAATTAATTAACTAAAGGCAATTAAATTGCATCAGTTAGAAGAATAGTTTCTAGTTATTTCAATTGTGGATTTTTCATAAGAAACAGATCTCAGGTTCAATTTTTAGCATAGTCACCTCCAATTATAACACCTTGGGAAATCTAAGATTTATTATGGATCATTAATTGAAAAAAATTACAAATTATCCCATATTGTGCCGCAATTCAGGTAAAAACAAGCCATAAAAATAGAATATAATGTGGCTTTCAAAAGGGAACGAAAGATCCAAAAAACAATACTAAATACGTATTACAAGAAGAAACAGGAAATCCACACCTGATTGTAATCAATTTCAATAGTATAAACAATTTGAATATGACTAAGATCATTGAAGTCTGGTCTTGAAACTTCGACTATGGTTGGCCGGGGAAATTCCCCAAAAATTTTCTCGCCTTCATGTCGATGGAGATCTGATGCAGAGGGTGTTGGCTCACTCTACATTTGAACGTACCGGGGACTTGAACCCGAGATGCAATGCTTTAAAATTTTCTTCCTTTCCCCATTTTGATTTCAACTAACAGTAAAATAGGAAAATGATAAAAGAAAAATCAAGCAGATAAATAAAATAGCATAAATAGGCTTGAAGATTTTTATATTCAAGCCACAATACCTAGCTTTTGGTTTAAAACTAAATGATTTTCAATTATGTTATACTTGATAGTGATGTGCATTAGCAAAGGCAGAAAATGCAAGCAATCAATTCCAAAAAAATACCAACTTGAGAGGAGTTCAATTGAAGCTAGATGTGAAAATAACATGAGAAATATCGGTGTCAAAGAACAGTGCACCAAGAAATCACATTTTCTTGTAGAGGAGTGCATTGTGTCGATGATGGACCTATTCACCCTTAGATTTTTATCAATCAATGGAGATGATGAGCCCTCTATATATTTGTTTGATGGAGAACCCCCACTGAATACATGGTTTGTGTTTAGTAGCTATCATCAATGTATAAGAAACATGAAGTTATTCTTGTGAGGATGAGAGGAAGAAAAGTTGATTGCAAGTTGTCAAATGTTTATTGACACGATGACATGTGGGTAATAGATGGACCTACATATTAGGTTGATTAGTAAATTAAACCATATAAAACTCTTGATTAATTGATTAATTTTTTAAAGTTATGACTAACACTAAAAATTCATTATGCATCATTGTGCGATATAATCTACATGTGTTACTGTAGCTGTAGCTTAATATCAGTAAGATGGTTTTATAAGCATATGTGAATCCATTAAAACCAAATATTTTAACCTATTTTTCCTTGATTGAAGAATGACCCTCTACTAGCTGTGTAAGAAACATTTTTTTTTTCAATTGAAGAAATTGTGCCTGGAGCATCTCCTAGGTGTACATAGTCTTTCCTAAGATTGGATCGCAAGACTTGTGGAGACCAAACCTTCACACATAATTGTTGGACCACAACCTCTAGACTAGTTGTGCAAGCAACTAATTTTCATCAACTTGGGAATTACAATAATTAGCAAAATATTTTCTGGGAATTGCTACAATGATTAGCTTTCTATCACATAATAAGAGTCTAGGAAGACCGACAGAGTACTAACTCACACGTTGGTGGAAGGGAGACACCAGGAGACTTCCAGAGAGGAAAGTGAGTCTATGGGACATCAGCCATAGAAGAAGAATGAAGACCGGTAATGACTCAATTATCCCTCCCTCGGTGGCATGTCCTATTTCTTGGAGTTCTCTAGCAAGGCCCTCCCATCGAATATCGTTGACCTTTCCCAATCAATATCATAAATATGAGCTCATGATATGTCATTAATCTTGTATTACGGGAGTAGTTGCATACTTTTCGAGAAGACAAGGATACCCCAGGAAGAGGCATAACCTTTTGAATTCTTTCAACAAAAGGTCGTAATAATGAAATGGAGAAATGTTTCCAAGTCATTTGATCCCATTTAGCATCATAAAATACATCCTTGCACTCCTAGACGAGTTATCATTGATAAGGGTAAGTAATACAGGAATAAGTGATATACCGATATAACAAGCTTCTTGTATCAAACTATGAGTTTACTGATTCAGAGTATGGTTTATTCACTTGTTGAGGTCCATTTCTTGGATGTGACCTGCAACTATCATACCGAGAACTAATATCTAGCCGAAAAAAACTCCTTTGTGGATATTAAAGGAAGGGTAACGTTGGGCTCTTGATTATGATGTGATAGGTCAAGCGACACCTTTTCTTGCTCGAAGATTTTCTTATCTCCTTCGTTCGCTGGCTGCAAAGCATTGGAGGAATAGTCATGTTTGTATGGAATAATATTAAGATTTTTATTAATGAAAAAAAGTGTTTGGGAGAGCTAGCTATGAAAATAATCTCGAGGGAAGGCATAGATAACAGTCATGGAATGATGGGTTGGGATCATTCGTAGACTAGAAATTTGGTTGAGAAAATGATGCATTGGAGTGAGCGATGTGAGGACCTGGTTAAATGGCTTCCCCCTACATGGATAAATAATGAATCAAGCACACAGGCTCCATGCAAATCACGTTTACATATGACACATTTTATTTTTTTATAATTATTTTATATCTACTATTTGTTTTATATAAATTTGTGATAAATTAAAAAACAATTCAATTAAAATTAGAAATAAAAATTAAAAAACATAGTTAATGCAAATCACGTTTACATATGACACATTTTATTTTTTTATAATTATTTTATATCTACTATTTGTTTTATATAAATTTGTGATAAATTAAAAAACAATTCAATTAAAATTAGAAATAAAAATTAAAAAACATAGTTAAAAAACTTGCCAAGAATTTGTGTACATGCAACCCACTTATTGATCTGATCATACTTGAACAAATACTTAGTAACCATAGTTATAATAATGAACTAATATTAAGTAACCATTCCCAGGAAAAGGTTAGTTCGACTTCACATCTAGCTAAAATAATTGACACTAACGAATAACAACAACATCAATGTGAGTCGAGCTTCCATACCTTGACGAACTACTACTTAAGAAAGAGCACATATTATTAATCGAGATGGATTGCGAGCATGAACTAAAGAAGCATTATTATTTACGGGTACAAGTCCAAAAAAGAGTAGTCAAAAGCTTAACTTCTGCGGGCAAGAACGAACTAGGATTTCATTAGCAACTACTATCATTCTAGAGCTTCCTCTTATCTTAAAGTGCAAGTGGAGGTGTCTGATCCTAAAGTTCAAGTTCAAAGGAAAGGTTGAGGAACCATAAGAGAAGCTAGGTAGCTTTAGCTCCTTAGATTAGTTCTTCAAAAGGAAGTTCATTCGTGCTCTGCAAGTATGTTTTTCTCCTTTATTCCATCCTTAAAGTATTGCTTGGAGTAGCTACCTTCCTACGCCTTTGAAATAGTTTATTACCTAGAGAAGATATAGGCAGGTTTATGGGAGGAATATATATAGGAGGAGGCTAGGAAGAAATAATATTTGTGATTCGTAGGCTCATAATATCCATATCAAAGAAGTAAGGGAGGAATGGTGGTTTGGTTAGCTCATAATAAAATATGAAATAGGAATAAGGAAGGAAGAAAGGTCGGATGAAGTGGTTGGTAGTTTGATAGAGAACAAGGTGGGTATTTTCTCATTAAACAGTTAGGTTAGGTATAACGTTATGACTTCTTAAATAGCACCAACAACAATATATCTACTAGGTTTAGGAGGAGATCAACAATATGTGTTTGGCTAGGTTTATATCCCCAGTATAACAATCAGACTGGGTAAGCCCCATAGTGATCTGGTAAAAGAAGACAACAAGGGGAGGAATCTAAGTCTCTGTGGATTTTTGGGGTTTGAATGCGGTTTGCATCCACGATCGTACAATCACTTAAGTGCCAAGTTGAGGTAAGGTCTTGAAACTATCCTTGAAAGATTAATTTTATAGATAATTTTCTCTATTATGACCATAAATCAAAATTATTTCCCACATTTTCTATCTATGATTAAATGAATTCTTAATTGTAAAAGAATTTTGAATTCTATGTACAGGTGAGGGATGGTTTGATTATGTTATACCCTCCTCCCACAATGGCCCTCCTCCTAAAGTGCTTTACCAACATACCGCTTCCTATTCAAATTCTTGTTACTGTTGTTGCTAATTCTTGTAGTCAATTCCATCCACCCAAACTAGGCATTTTCAACCATGCTTTGCTGTACCAAGTACATAATTTCCATTAGATTCAAACGAATTGAAATAAATTCAAATCATGTGTCATTTTTGGCCTGTCAACAAGGTCCCCTTATAATCATGTTTACTTCTTGTCACTACAAGTCAAACTAGATCTTCGATGAAATCATCATGTATAAACATATCACATCCTGTTAGCTCAAAACACAACCATCATAATTAAAATCATGAATTTCATTCAATCATCATAAATTAGGATCATAGATCACATGTAACCATCATAAATCAAAATCATAGATCACATGTAACCATCATAAATCAGATTCTTAGATCACATGCATAATAAAAATGAAATAAAATACCAATAATTATCCTTCAATCGGTTCTTTGCTTCTGCCTTTGTTCTTTTCATACCCTCACCGGATCAGCTACCAAACTTGGCAAGCACCCAAGGTTTCTCTTCTATTCAATCACATACACATACACAATGTACATCACACCACATTCATCCACACACAATGTACAACACTACATAATATACGTACACCTGCACCCGATGTACAACACAACACAAACAACTACACATAGTGTACAACACAATACATATACATACAAAAAGTATAACACAACGAATACACATGTCGTGACACAACGACTACACAATACACATAACATAATACCACATGCATAACGTGTACACAACACCACATGCACAACATGTACACAACACCACATGCGTGACATGTACACAAAACCACCTGCACATAACACCCCATGTACAACATGTGCACAACACCACATGCACGACATGTACACAACACCACCTGCACATAACACCCCATGTACAACATGTGCACAACACCACATGCACGACATGTACACAACACCACCTGCACATAACACCCCATGTACAACATGTACACATCACCACACGTACAATCATGCACACAACACCACATGTACACGGCACCACATGTAAGACATGCACACCATGCCATATGTACACAACACTGCATATGCAACATGCACAAATCACCATATGTACATAGCACTGCATATCCAACATGCAGACACCACCATCTGTACACAACACTGCATGAAAAACATGTAAACCACATCACATATATAACATATAAATAGCACTGCATATGCAACATGTACACAACACCATATGTATAACACTTCTATACAACATGCACATCGTACCACATGTATAACATATAGACCACAATAGTACTGCACTTTGAGAGAAAACACACTGACTCTACCAAGAAACCTTGCTTCTAGTGACTTTCCACTATCCATGCTTGTCCCAACATGTCGCAGAGCACACTGTTTACATTTTGCTGATGTATCCCTCAACAGTACATGTCATAGCATAAGCATAGACATAGTATAATCACATAGTATCAATTAATATCCACATGATATTAACCTCATAGATATGTTAGGGCTACTCTTCCCACTTGATTCCTCAAAATATAGGAACCTCTTCATGTCATTCACCTACCTAAGCAATCATTCCTCCATAAGAATGATCCCTGAAAACCCTATTAGAGCATACATACATACATGTATACATATAAACATTAGCATAAAACAATCATGATCCCTAGCGACCCTATTAGAGAATGACACACACACACATATATATATATATAAACACTAGCCTAAAACAATCATGATCCTCGACGACTCTATCAAACAAAGTCATACATACATACATGTATATAGACATGGACATAAGCATAATCATGATCACAGCATAATTACCAGATATCATAAGGTTAAGGTTAAGAGAACTCCTTTTATCTGTGCACAACATGCACAACATTGAGAACAACAGTTCCCAACATAGCCAAGGCATTTGACTCCTCAAATCCATTTACTTTACCTTCTATGTTACCTTTCTCATGATTGTCTTGCCATCGTCCTTTTATCCCAATGGACCCAACCAGCCCAATTGCATATCATATTCTTGCCTTCAACTTCCCTTACTTATGCACAGAGCTTTATCCGGGTCTTATAATACCTATTATATTCCATACAACTCTCCCTGCGCTCCATTAACTTTCCTCCTTCCCCAACCAGATCCCAAGACTCTCAACACATAAAAGGAAAGAACAAGAAACAAACAAGAAGAAACCCATGAAAACCAAACACAATATGACACCACAAACAAAGTGGCATAGCCATGCACCAAACATAAACAAAACCACAAATCAAGCACAACATATCACAAAATACTGAAGGCACAAAACTAGCAATATACACCATGACTCAATCCCCATCGGTTATCGATTCCTCCAAAGGTAATCTCAACTCGAGCCTTCTTCAATATTTCATTGAAGTATCTTTTTCCATGCATTCCCCTACATCATACTTCCATAAACACCCAAATGTTACTGTATAAATAAATATAACAATATACCAGTTATCTTACCTTGTCGTTCCAAGCACATTTCCTTGTAACTGAACATGTCTGTGCCATCTCTCAAGGGACTCCAATTCCCTTGACGGATCCAAATATAACTAGAAACCAACTATTATACCTATCAAATACATGTTCATGAATCTAGCACATATCCACATAATGTCAAACAAAATCAAGGTTAAGAAGACTTCTTGTATTCATGCAAAACACTCATTCATTTGGAGTTGCAGTTTCCAAACATATCCAAAGGAATTCTCACCCAATTCCTTTATTTTAACTTTTACCTTGTTGTAATTGATTCTTATTATGTGTGATCACATCACCCAACTATTAGTTATATATAAATAAATCAAGTGTAACCCTATCATGATAATACTAAGCATGTTGCTCTGCAACTGTTCACACATGTCAGACACACTTTCCAAAGGTCAAGACATCATATCTATAAATTTGAAATTAACCTTTACCAAGACTAAAAACCATGTCCTAATTTGCAATCAAATCATAGTCATTAGTCATAATATTATAACTAGCACCCACTTACATTCAAGTGTGTCTCAACATATAATGTCTTAGTACAACCATCTTAAAACAAGATCATTTCTTCATGCAATATGATAGACACATACTCATATCATGCAATTAATCAAACATTCAAACAACAGATAGACGACATAATCAAACTCATACCTCAATGTATCTCAGGGGAGGCTATCACATCTATACAAATCAGTCCAAATTAGTACGACACAATACCACAAGTATATCGACTCATACCTAAATATCATAACCATATCCATTTGCACAGACCAATCAAAATTATCACGATACATATAACATCAAGATCTTAAATGCAATAATCATAATCATCATGCATATGATTGCAATGCATACAACAACATGTCACCACCATGCATGACTATCTGACGCATGTGAATATGACCACACTGATAAATTAGCATCTATCATGCATGTAACCACTGTAGATTTTATTTTATTATTTTATTTTAATTAATTAATTAATTTTTATTTATTTTTAAATTTTTTACTTTTTTTTGTAGATTCAATCTGCTTATGTAATATTCTAAAACAAAAGACATTAATATACTCTACTCATCAGTAGAAACAAAAATTGATTGATGAAATCACGAAGAAGGAAAGGAAGAATTTCAATCACACATAGCACAATATTTTTCTGGGGAAAGAAACAACTAAAAAACATGCTATCTGTCTATTGCATTAACCAAAAGATATGAGAAGAAAATACAATTCTTGTTCAACCCGAACCATCTTTGCACAAGTACAAACTATCTCACTGCTTCACAAACCATCTCAAGACAATACTTAGCCAAATCTATTTTCTGCCAAGCTCCAACTTCCTTGCACTGTTTCCAAGGGAATTAGGCCATATTTAATTGGGAAATTCCTCACTCATAACTACGCAATCCATCCATAGGCCTTCTACTAATTGCATGCATCACATGTTTAATTTACATAAATATATAACTAATAGTACACTGCCTTTGAACTCTAATCTCAACTGGGTCTTCCTATGAACTGACATGCATGAGCTATTTTGAGTGAATTATCAGTTATCTGATTGATCGCTGCATGTGAATTAAATCCAATTTAATTCACTTGACCACTCACTAGTTCCTCCAACATTTATAACTAGTTTAACTGAATTTAACTCAGTTAAACAGAAATAAATAATTACAACTCAATAAAACTCAACCCGGGCCCCTAAAATTTAGGGATCACTCTACATGACTCTAGATAGACTTCCAAGTCGAAATAACTGAGCCAACTAAGTCAACTTAACTTAGCTAACTGCTACAAGCTACTATGAGACTAGAATTACAATTTAATTCCCAATTTAATTCAAGGACAAATTCAATTAGGATATTCTTGTTGCTATTTTTAACACTCCCTCTCAACAAGAAAGGGATTATCTGATATCCGGATCATGCCTCTATGAAACTTGAATTTTCATATTGACAATTCCTTTGTCAAAATATATGCATCCTGCTCCTCTGTAGGAATGTACTCCAACAACATGATTCTCCTCTACACACAATCTCGAAGATGGTGATACCGAATATCAATATGCTTGGAATGATCATGAAAAATTGGATTCTCAAATAGTTTGATACAACTCCAATTGTCATAGTAAATCACCATTGGATCCATCTGCTGACCAAAAAAACTAACAAGAATCTTCCTCATCGAGATAGCCTCGCAAGTTTCTTGACTAGCAGCCATGTACTCTACCTTGACTAAAATGATTGTAACTAATCACTGCTTCTTATTGTACCGAGAAACTATTTTTGATCCAATACTGAATATTCCCCTTGATGTGCTCTTCCTTTCAAATGGAATCCCTGCCCAATATGCATCTGTGAAGCCTTGAATCTTCACTCCCTCTGTCTGTTTGTACCAAAAACCAAACTGTGTGGTGCCTCTGAGGTATCTCAACACATGTTTAGCTGCCTTCCAATATAGTTTGGTTGGCTTAACCATGGGTTGACTAAGCTGGTTAACTACATAACACATGTTCGGTCGTGTGTTTACCAAATACATAAGTGAACCCACAAGTTGTCTATAAATTGTAGCCTCCACTACTTCACCGGAAGTAGCATCCTTCTTCCTTGAGTTACCAGTTAGAGGAGTCTCCATGGGTTTACTGCTCTCCATGTGGAACTTCTTCAATATCTCGTTGGCATAATTTCCTTGAGAGACAAGAATTTCCTCATCTCCTTGCCATACTTCCCTACCAAGAAAGTAATGCATGAGCCCCGAGTCCTTCATCTCAAAATCTCTTGCCAGATCCTCTTTGCAATACTTGATCAAATTCTCATCACTTTTCAGAATCAAATCGTCAACATATAAAACAACAATCAACAATTTACCTTCAACCATAATATGTTAAAGGTTCACGTCCGCTTCACTTTTGGTGAAGTCCAACCTGGTGAAATAACTGTCAATCCTAGTGTACGAAACACGAGGTGCTAGTTTCAGTCCATACAATTCTCACCTAAATTTGCACATATGTGACTCTCTGTTGAAGGTCTAAAATCCCTATGGATGCTCAATATACACCTCTTCCTCAACCATCTCATTGAGGAATTCTCTCTTTACATCCATCTGACATGTCTTCCATCCCTTCTGTGCTGACAGTGCTAGAATAGATCCGATTGATGAGTACCTTGCTACAGGATCAAAATTCTCATCGTAATCAATTTCCTCCACCTGAGAGAACCCTCTGGCCAAAAATATGGCCTTGTGTTTCTCCACACTCCCATCTGTTGCTTGCTTTACCTTGTAAATCCATATGGAACTCACCATTGACTTGTATGCTGGTCTTGGGACCACTTCCCAAATGTTGTTTCTAATAATGGATTCATACTCCTCAACCATGGCATCAACCCACACTTTTTGTTTCACTGCTTCCTTGAATGAGGATGGCTCAATCTCTACACTCTCACTCATCATAGCCATGTAGCTAGTGTACCTCTCTAGTGACCTCCTCTACCTGTGTTGTGATGTGGGTGCTCCCACATTCTCTCTAGCATCATGCAATAACATGTTAGCCTCTCTGGTGCACTTTCTCCCATCTCTGGAAGTGTCTGCATGAGTGGGTGTTTCCACTCCCTACTCCTCTACATGTGGCTGCTCCACATCATCCCGAGGTTCCTCCTTTGGATCTAAAATCTCCTCAAGTGCATGTAGCTAAAGCTCCATCTCAAGGGAACATCTCCTAGCCTTGTCTTCATCGAACTTCACGTCTTTGCGAACCACTGTCATCTTGTTGGTTGGCAGGTACACCTGGTAGTTGTGACGTGTATCAATGTACCCCACAAATATGCCCAACTCCGTTGTTGGCTCTAACTTTTTTCGTGCATATTTTGTAACATGGCAGTAGATTGATGAACCAAAGATCCTAAAGTGAGCCACAATTGGTTTCTTCCCTAAAAAATCCTCTTCTAGTGTACTCATCCCAAGAATTTGATGAGGGCTTCTCTTCTGCAAATAAACAATTGTGTTGCATGCTTCAGCCCACAAGTGTAATGGTAAACCTTGATCATGCAACATCACTCATGCCGTTCCCACAATACTTTGGTTATTCCTTTCAGCCACCCCATTCTGCTGTGGGTTATGAGGTGCTATCAACTCTTGTCAAATGCCTTCTATTGAACAAAAGTTCTTGAATTCATTCGACACATAATCTCCGCCTTTATCTCTTCTGAGAGCTTCAAAATTTCCTACCAATATCTTTCTCAACAAGTGCTTTAAATTCACAAAACTTAGATAATGTCTGATCTTTCTTTTGCATGAAGAAAATCCAACACTTGTGAGAAAAATCAACAAATAGTACATAATACTTATGCTTGGCCATGGATGTTGTCGAGAATGTTCCACACACATATGAGTGAACTCGATCAAGGATAGCTTGAGCTCGACTGCCTTTGTCATGAAAGGAAGATTTGGTGTACTTCCCCAATATACACCCTTTTCATGTGCCTCTTTGCTCTAGTGTACCCTTGGGAAGTCCTGTAGAAATGTGTTGCATGATCTTCAAAGCTCCATGGTGCAAGTGACCAAATATTCTATGCCACAACTAATTGATGTCTTGGCTCTACACCTTCTCTGCTTTGGTGCTTAAATCAGCACAGTCATCTACCTCCAATTTGTAGAGGTTCTTCACTCGAACCCCAATCTGCTTCACATGTCCTATGCCTATGTGATGAAGGAATGCCTTTCCATTACTAAATATCACATCATAGCCTCTATCCTTTAACATGGCAATAGAAACGAAGTTCTTCTTCAAACCTAGAACATACATGACATATCTCAATGTGAGGGGAGAAACAGACTCCCTCTGAAAGGTAACATTACCGATGATGATTGCGTTATACCTCCCATCATCGCCCATCTCGATATGCTTTGGAGATCCTTCTCCTCTAAGTTACTGAAGATATCCTTGTTGTTAAATAATGAATCCATACAGGTGAGGATAGTTTTAAATAGAGGAGGAATGACCTGTTATAGAGTTTTATGAACCCAACGTTTCGGACTACCAAGTGAATCCATCATTAGGGGCTGTGACAATAGATATTCTATCGATATTAATGATGTATCCATGAGCTATATTTAAGGTTATATATATAGGTTATGTTTGCAAATAGCGAATTTGGGAATGAAATTGTTATCTCTGCAATTTTAAAGAAAATTTAGATTGGAAATCAGTTTTGCTCTGGGTAATCTTAATTTCTCAAATTCTGATGCGCTGTCCATCATTTCCCTTCCATGGTAGGACTTGATGTTGTTAAATAATGAATCCATACAGGTGAGGATACTTTTAAATAGAGGAGGAATGACCTGTTATAGAGTTCTATGAACCCAACGTTTCGGACTACCAAGCGAGTCCATCATCAGGGGCTGCGACAATAGATATTATAGCGATATTAATGATGTATCCATGAGCTATATTTAAGGTTATATATATAGGTTATGTTTGCAGATAGCGATTTTGGGAATGAGATTGTTATCTCTACAATTTTTAAGAAAAATTAGATTGGAAATCAGTTTCGCTCTGGATAATCTTAATTTCTCGAATTCTGATGCACTGTCCATCATGTCCCTTCCATGGTATTCTGAAATGTTGGGTTCATAAAACTCTATAACAGGTCATTCCTCCTCTATTTAAAAGATATTCTTGTTGTCGGTCATATGGAATGAAGCTCCATTGTCAAGGTACCACACACTACCCATGACGGATGACACCATGCAAGCGATGAGGATAAAATACAGCTCAAATTGTGAAACAAGAGCTTCACCTTCCACTCCTCCTTCTAGGATAATACTTCTCGCCTTTGCCACACACTTTCTCCATTTAGCCAGATCTTTAGCATCAAATGTTCAAGGTTTTGGGATATCATAACGTATGAATTCCTTCAACCTATTGTCTTCCAACACTGCCTTCATCCTGTCCTTCCAACTTATGTAATTTGAGCTTCCCTCCATGGAATAATCAAGTCTCAAACCTCAGAATGACATCTTGCTAACTCTGAAGTATGAAACTACAAATTCGATTTCACCCGCACAACAAAATCATATTTTCCTCTTCTATAGTGACTTTAGCTCTCATACCATGTAGATTTTTTTCTGTAGATTCAAATTGCTTATGTAATATGCTAAAACAAAATACTTGAATCTACTCTACTCATCAGCAGAAACAAAAATTTATTGATGAAATCACGAAGAAGAAAAGGAATAATTTCAATCGCACATAACACAATATTTTTATGGGGAAAGAAACAACTAAAAACCCCGCTATCTATTTATTGCATTAGCTAGAAGATATGAGAAGAAAATACAATGCTTGTTCAACCAGCTCAAGCCAATACTTAGCCAAATCTGTTGCCTTCCAAGCTCCTACTTCTTTGCACAATTTCCAAGGGAATTAGCCCATATTTAATTGGGAATTTCCTCACTCATAATTGCAAAATTCATCCATATGCCTTCTACTGATTGCATGCATCACCTGTTTAATTTAGATGAATTTACAACTGATAGTACACTGTACCTGAACTCTAATCTCAACTATGTCTTCCACTTAACTGACATGCATGAGCTATTTGAGTGAATTATTATTTATTTGATTGATCACTACATGTGAATTAAATCCAATTTAATTCACTTGACCACTCACTAGTTCCTTCAATAGTTAGAACTAATATAACTAAATTTAAATCAGTTAACTAAATTAAATAATTACAACTCAAAAAGAACTCAACATGGGCCCCTAAAATTTAGGGATCACTCTACATGACTCTAGATAGACTTCCAACTCAAATTTACTAAGTCAACTAGGTCAAATTAACTTAGTTAACTGCTACAAGCTACTATGAGACTAGAATTACAATTTAATTCAAGGACAAATTAAATTAGGATTTTCTTGTTGTTATTTTTAACAACCACAATAGCAATAGAATGGCAAGCATGTATATAACCATAATGCATTTAATAAATAGTAACTAACATACCTACATGCCCAACATATAAACATGTATCACAATTTGTGCTTACCCCGAGGTCCAATGCTACAACCTCACTCTAATAATCTGCATCCCCTGCCATATCTTAGCCAACATATTAGCATCATATCTTATTGACAACATCATGATGACATAACTAAATACAATGATGTCATGATGTATCTCTAACCCACTATGCATGCATAATCATAACCATAACAATGCATGTACATCAACATATAGACACTGACATCCATAAAAAATGCATATACAACCGACATGTATTCATGACAAGCACATCCTGTCAACACAACTGTAACAATGACCAACAACATGCATACATAACAAGCAAATATACAACCTACATGCATGCATGAAAATGACATTCTACCCATCTAATCCAAGGGTTGAACCTGCCTCTGATACCACTCTGTAACACCCTCCTCCCACATTTACCCACGTTAACTAGCCTACCAGGGAAAACATGTGGCAAAGAGTTACTATGACATGATTTAATGATGTAGGAGCATATGACTTAGAGGAAAAAAATCTTCAAACATATTCCAAAAAAAAATCTACAGGCAAGGGAGTGGGGTCCTTTAGCCAGCAAGTTTCATGCTTTTCTAGTTTAAGATAAAGATAGAATTAAGAATAAAACCATGCTGTAATAGTCTCTTTATGATAAGCTATAGTAGCTTTATGGCTTTAAATCTCTATGTAAAAGGCATGATTTTGTATGGATAAGGACTGAGAGGGATTATCTATTATTGATAAATAAAATAACGGGACGCTCTACAGAAGATAAATCTGGAAGCATTATCATCTGCAAAAAACCTCTCTTTGTTCATCGGATTTAATGACTCTCTGTTAATTGGTATTTTATGCATGTATCAGTTTTGGTTTTGTTGTTTTCCACGTTTATTAATGGTGATTCAATTGTTGTTTTCCAATTAACACTTAAGCGTAGGCCTGTTGGGTAGTTTTCCTTCATATAGGTGAGTGTAGGCTTCTTAAATCATTTTATAGAGTTTCATGGCCGAACTCTATTTACACAGAGAAATCGCGAAATTTCCTTAGCCGGAAGCATAATTTCGGACCTAAAAATTTATTATATTTGGTTCATATTTGTATCGGGTATGAACCAATATCACATCGCAAAACCTCAAGTGGAGTAGAAGACCATTGAAAATGCTGAACTCCGATAGTGCGACACTATCGGAGCCAAAACATTATAGGGAGGCTTTAATAAGTTATCGGGTCCACGATTTTTATCGCATCACAAGGGCAGAGCCGGAAGAGCCAGGCCTTTGGGGACAGTGGAGTCTCCGATTGCAATCTCCGATAACACCACATGTTATCACATCGGAGAAGGAGCGTTGAAAGGGGCCGATAGTGTATATTGCGTGTAATGCAGGACTTTGAATATTACCGCGCCAATAGTGTAATTCCTTTGGAATTAACACTAAGACTGTTTATAAGCCGCGACAGTGGTTTAAAGCGCCGATAGTGTATTTTGTTCCTTTGGAACAAAATCCCCGCCGATTGTGTATTTTGCATTGAAAACACAATTTTCTCAATTTAAAAGCGTGACAGTGTTTTTGTGTAATTCCTTTGGAATTACAGTCCCAATAGAGGATAAGGGCTCTGTGTAATAAAATTGCACCGGTAACAAGGGTTGGGCGATTCTGAAGAAAAACCCATGTGGTTGTAGATGACTGATACGCAAATTTATGCAGAGGGAGAAATTCAACCATATAGTGAAGAAATTGTAGCCAGATTTGAGAGGTTATCTATATTGCCTGAACCCAGGCCACCATTTAACCTCCTAGATCACCTTAAGGAAGTGGAATTGACAAACCAAAACCTCACTGACTTCCCTCAGGTGCCACAAGACCCCTAAGAGTTGAACCACCCTTCCGGGTGTCCAAACCCTAAGTTAACCTACTTTTTCACTGATCTCAACTCCAAGTCACATGCGCAAGCCTAGATCCATGCGACTAAAAGCCTCTAGTCACATGCATAATCCTGCAAGGGAGTGACTACAATATTGTTTTCACAGTTATATGTCTGCTACCATGAAATTTGTGCCACCTTATCAGGGCTAGACTCCAGGTCATTGTCCAAAACTTGATGAAACTTTACAAAACAATAAATGACACAAGGACATAGCCTCTAACACAAAACATAGTCAATAAATTGACCTAAGAAAGAAATTACATCAAACACATCATGAACATGTAATCTACAGGTCATAATTACATATCTGAACATAGGGATCTCATACTTATCTAACAATCGTCAAGGAGGTCTGACCCCTTCTACCATAGCTTCATTATCATCTATTAGGTCATACATTCATTATCCATTCATTTACTAATCAAAACATGATGAGATCCGTAACTAAGTCTATCATGAAACCATGCTTATAAACAACATATAACCAAGATAATAACAATGATAAAACAACCATTCAATCCACATAATAACAAGCACATTTTCTCATAAAACTCAAGAGGAAATATTCTTATTATTCATATGAAAAATCCAACCAAGTCAAGGACTTCCACATACCACCCGACCATAGATTGGGTTAAACCAAATATTTCTTTTAGCCAATCACCCCCATGCCATATTCCAAGCATGAATGTGGTACTCACAACAAAACCGACCATGGTTCTGAGAATTTACCGCATATCCCACCAAAACCGGTCAAGGATTTCTAGGCCCAAAGAAATCACCTATACAACTAGGATTTACCATATATCCCACCATATATTGGTCAAGGATTCCTAGGCCAAAACAAGAAACATAAACTACTAGGCTTTACCACAATCCGACCATTATCGGTTCAGGGATCACTAGGCCATAAACAAGCATGGATGCCTTCAGATATCTCCACCTAAACCTTGAGGAATTTTTCCATATCCACCCTCAGGCTTTACCGTATATCCCTCCATTTACGGTCAAGGATTCCTAGGCCCAACAAGGGTATACACAACTAGGATTTACTGCAATTCCACTTTTACTAGTCCAGGAAATCCTTAACCTTGTGATTTTTCCTAAGACCACCTCACCCAGTTTGAAAACTATCTGACAGTCTAGATAAATCAAGTAAAAGAACCCCATCACACCATGGCTATCTGAAAATGGAAAGGCAAGGCCAAAAACCACTATCACACCTAGAAAAAGCCATGCCAATGATAAAAAGAGAACCAAATACACACATGCATGTACCATGCATTCCAAACTAGCAAGGAAATCATACATGCAACTCGATACCTTCAATTAATACCATTTTAGCAACGTGATCCAACTCTTCCTTACTTGATCTTTTCTTTCCTTTCTCTAATGCTAGAGTGCTCCAAGAATTCTCTAAGTGTGCAAGAGTATGAGAGAATAGAGAGAGCTCCAAAACTGAACTGACAGAAGGTAACACTGAAGAAAATCCATGAATTGATCCTGAGAAGAATTTTTATCACGGAGGCCTACAACTTCTTCATTTTCCTTCAATTTTCTTCTCATGCAAATCTGTGACCTTTCACCTTCATTTTCTCCTAATTTTATTTATTTTCATAAATAAATGCCAATTAATGCCTCTTTCCTTTTCCAATTCCTTTGCCATTTCCTTTTCCAATTTCCTCTTAGCCATAATAAACCAAATGAATACCCACTAGGATGTTTTTCCCAACATTCAGCTTGGAATATGTGTCCTGTGACCATGGTCTTATTTTTGTTTTTATTAACTTTATTGCGTGAACTTTTAACTCAGGGATGTTATCGGTTACGAAGAGATAACTTGAGATAAATTATTAATGAATTTCTTGAAACAAAAATCCTCCTCATCTCTATCTTGAAGTCTATGTTTTAATTTTGTTCTATGTACAAACTTATAGGCCAAGTGAAATGCAACAATGACGACCTTGATAACCTAAAAGTAGGAATGAATAATACAAGGAAAGAAAAACTGAATAAAGAATGAATAACACAAAGAAAGAAGAACTAAATAAGTTGTGAAGCAGTCACCAAGGAATAAGCGACCTAGGAGATGCAACATGCAAATAGCCACATTCAAATGTAGTCTATAACCACTTTTCCATTCCACTTGTCCACTCCCACTTGTCCATCGGTGAACTTTATAATATATCCACTACACGTCAAACATTAAATGTTACTGAAATCTTTTGAGAAATCTAGGGCAAAGTAATTTTGTCATTTCTCTTCTATTAGTAACTACTTGCAAGTGATTTTTACTTCTTTAGATTAGGATCTTCTTTTACTTATGTTATCAATGTTATTCTTCATCAACCAAATACCAATGCATAAACCATAAAGAGACAAGAGACACAAAATGTAGGCTATCATCTAGGGCCAAAACCTCTCACTCTTTGAGAGGAAAACCCGCACAAATTCTTCTTCTTATAGAGATTCCAATTGAAAAATACCAAAACTGAAACCCTTGACCTATTTGCCACTCCAAGACCAAGCCACAAAGCTTCTTCTTCCTTCAATGAAAGTCAAACATCGTCCTCCTTTACTACTCCCTTCAAGACCTCAACTTCCTCTTCTCTGTATCAGATCTACAACTTCTTAGCTTCCATCAAAAATCCTAACATGTGTTAAATGTCACCTTTGAGTCCTTGATACCCTTTGCTTTAGAGGGATATTGCTTGTTTATCAACTCAGCTTTTTGTTGCCCTTGTTCTTCACCCATAATACTTTCCTTATAATGACTAATATTTCAGCCTTCTTCCTACAATGGAAAAAAAGATCTCATGTATGTATGGAGGTTAGTTGGCCCACACAACAGTCCCAAATCAATGCTTAGATACCTCATTGTACCTTCCTTCTTTCTCGCTGGTAATTAGGATCCCTTGACGACCCTCGCCTTCAAATCTTGATCGAATTGTGTCTCTAAAATTTTGTTTCTTGAACTTAGGTTGAGCTGCCTATTTTTAGTGGTTTTCCTCTGCAATTAGCTAACATGAAAGAGTTTGAGCCAACATGTCTCTTAGAGTAGGTATTTCTCCATTTCGTAGCCGACATGGAGGATTTGTTTGTGCTTGGCATTGAAGGGCTTACAGAGTGATTTAATGACTCATACACAATGCAACATACCCAAGAAGGGTCCTTCATACATGATATGGACTCAATTTGAATTTTATGACTAGCTGACAAATCCTAAAGGCTCACAATGGGAGCTATTACTAAAGTAAAATTCCTTGCTCATGAAACCTACGAGATAAGCATTACAATACTAATTTTATTTTTCTTCTTTTCATCAACTACATAAAATCACAATTACACATGTCATTATGAAGATTGAACCTAGTTACATTTTTCAACACTCTCTCTTCACTAGGGAGGTATTCATTGTTAAAAACAACAACAAGAAATTCCAATTTAATTTGTCCTTGAATTAAATTGTGAATTAAAATCGAATTCTATTCTCATAGCAACTTGTAAATATTTAATTAAGTTAAATTGACTTAATTGACTTAGGAATTTTGAGTTAGAATTCTATATGGAGTCATGCAAGTGTGATCCATAAATTTTAGGGGTCCAGGTTGATTTATTTGGAGTTGTAATTAGAAAATTCAGTTCAACTGACTTATAATCAGTTAAACTAGTTCTAACTATTGGAGGAACTAGTAGAGGTTTAGTAGTGAGTCAGTGGACAAGTGCACCCTCAGTTCCACACCAATTAACTGAAGATTCACTCACAAATAATTCATGCATGTTAGTTCAGAGGAAGACCCAGTTGAGACTAGAGTGTATGGACAATGTACTATCAGTTGTATGATTTTCCGAGTTGTACAGATCATGCATGCAATTAGTCGAGAACCTAAGTTTGGATTGCGCAGTTTTGCAAGAAGGATTTCCCAATTAAATATGGGATGATCATCTTAGGAATTACACAAGGAAATAGTGGCTTGATAGACAACATAATTGGCTAAGTGTTGCCTAGAGCGGGCTTGTGAGATAGAGAGTTGATCATACATGTGCTGGGATCGTTCTAGTGAGAACAACCATTGTATTTTCTTCTCAGATTTCAGATTAATGCAATATAGATATCTAGGGTTTTGAGCAGTTGCTTTTCCCAGAGAAATATTATGTTATGTGTAATTGATATTCTTCCTCTTGTTGATTATTGTTTTCATCGATCATTATTGGTTTTTGCTTTTGAAAGTATAATAGATTCGTGTCTTGTGTTTTAGAAAATTACATGAGCAGTTGAATCTACAAAAAAATCTACTTGGTACTGAAGCTAAAGACAGTATAGAAGAGGAGATTTCGAGTTTTTTGTGTAGGTGAAATTTGAATTTGCAGTTCATACTTTAGAGTTTGCAAATGGCTTTCTACACTTTGAGACTTGAGTATGCCTTGGAAGGAAGCTCAAATTACATAGCGTGGAAGGACAGGATGGAAGCAGTGCTAGAAGATAATGGCCTCAAGAAATTCATTGATCAAGACATCCCTAAGTCTCCAACATAAGATGCTAATGATCTGGTCAAATGGAGAAAGTGTATGGAAAAGGTGAGGTAGATTATTCTTGAGGGAGTTTGAGACCACATTGTCTCGAGTGTCCATGGCAAGGAAACTCTGTATGCTATGTGGAAGGCATTGACAGACCTATTTCAGAATAACAGTGACCATAGGAAGTTGGCATTGAAGAAAAAACTCAGAAATATCAATACGGAGAAGGGCGACTCAATTCCAAAATACTTGACCAAGTTCACCCATTGTCGAGATGAGCTTGGAAGTGTTGGGATTATTTTTTCCAAGGATGATATGGTGATCCTAGCTCTTCTAAGAATCCCCAAGAGTTGGCACAATTATTAGGACTTTGTCAATGGGAGGGAGAAGATGCCAGATTGGGAATGTCTGTGATCAGATTTGGTACAGGAAGAGATTCAGAGGAGCACCAGGGACAGATCCTCATCAAAGATTGATGATGAGGAAAAATGTGCCTTAGCAGATAAAGCAAAGAAAGGGAAGGGGAAGGCGACGCATTCAAAATTAGATTATGGTCATGGAGGCAAGAATAAGGACATGTCAAAATTCAAGTGCTTTCATTGTCAGAAGCTGGGACATTTTGCTACAAATTGTTCGCTCAAGAAGTCCAAGAAGAAGTCCACAGGAGGAGTGAGAAGTGAGGCTCTCACCTTGTAATTCGAATTTGGCTTTACCCTCATTGCATGCATGGTGTCATTGATGATGGTTAGTGTATGGTACCTAGACAGTGGAGCTTCTTTCCAGATGACTAGTAACAAGGAGCTCTTTAGTGACTTGGAGGAGAAGGATCTCCAGATGCATATCTATATGGGTGATTATGGGAGGTATAATACTACTAGGTAGGGTACAATTACATTTCAGATGGAGTCGGGTACTCCCATCACTTTGCGAGATGTTATGTATGTTCTTGGTTTGAAGAAGAACTTGGTATCTATTGCCATGTTGGAAGATAGAGGCTATGATGTGATATTTAGTAAGGGAAAGGTGTTCCTTCGTCACATATCCATGGGACAGGTGAAGATGATGGGGATTCAGGTGAAGAATATCTAAAAGTTGGAGGAACAAGATTGTGTTGCCTTGAGCACAAAAGAAGAGTAGGTGCATTGTCGAGACATCAGTGAGTTGTGGCACTAGAAGTTGGGTCACTTGCATCATGGCACTTTGAAATTCATGCAACAAATTTCTACCGATCTTCCCAAAGGTACACTAGAGCACATTGACACATGAAAACGATGTACGTTAGGAAAATTCACCAAATATTCCTTTCATGACAAATATTGTCAAGCACAAATGATCTTTGATCGAGTCCATTCAGATGTATGTGGACCATTCTCGACAACATCCACGACCAAACACATGTATTATGTTATATTTGTTGACGATTTTTCTCATAAATGCTAGATCTTTTTCGTGTAGAAGAAAGATCAAACTTTTGCAATTTTTTGTGAACTTAAAGCATTGGTTGAGAAAAGAAGGTTAAATCTCTCAAGAGTGATAGCGGGGAGAGTATGTGTCAAATGAGTTTAAAAACTTTTGTTCAGTAGAAGGGATTAAACGAGAGTTGATAGCACCCCATAACCCACAACAGAATGGGGTGGATGAAAGGAAGAATAGAAGCATTGTAGGGGCAACATGGGTGATGTTGCATGATCAAGGCCTACCACTACACTTGTGGGCTGAGGCATGCAACACAACTATTTATTTGCATAACAGAAGCCCTCATCGGATTCTTGGGATGAGTACACAGAGGAGGCTTTCTCAGGGAACAGACCGGATGTGGGTCACTTTAGGACTTTTGGATCACCGATATATTTCCATGTGACCAAAGATGCATGGAATAATTTTGATTCGACAACAGAGTTGGGGATATTTGTGGGGTAAGCTAATACACCTCACAACTATCAGGTGTACATGCCAACCAACAGGATGACAGTGGTTTGCAGGGATGTGAAATTCGATGAAGAGAAGGCCATGCGATTTTCCCTTGAGAGAGAATTCAACTACATGCAGTTGAGGAGATTTTAGCTCCCAAGGAGGAGCCTCAGATTGATGTGGAGTAGCCACATGTAGAGGATTTGAGAGTGGAGACATCCACTCAAGCATAGTATTCTAAAGAGGGGAGAAAGTGCACCAGAGAGGCTAACATGTTATTGCAGGATGTGAGAGAGAATGTGGGAGCACCCACATCATAGCACAGGTAGAGGAGGTCACATGAGAGGTGCACTGGATACATGGCTCTTCTGAGCAGATGTGTTAAAACAAAGGCATCTTCTTTTAAGGAGGTAATGCAGCAATAAGTTTGGGTTGATGCCATGTTGGAGAAGTAAGACTCCATTGTTTGTAATAGTGTTTGGGATGTGGTCCCAAGACCATCAGACAAGTCAGTGGTGAGCTCCAGATGGATTTACAAGGTAAAGAAAGTAGCGGATGGTAGTGTGTAGAAACATAAGGCCAGGTTTGTGGCCCGAGGATTTTCTCAGGTCAAGGGGAATGACTATGATGAGATCTTTTCTCCTGTTGCAAGGTACTCATCAATCAGATCCATTTTGGCACTATCAGCACAAATGGGTTGGAAGATACATCATATGGATGTAAAGAAAACTTTCCTTAATGGAAATATTGAGGAATAGGTGTATATTGAGCATCTTGAAGGTTTCGAGACCTTTGACAGTGAGTCGCATGTGTGCCAACTCAAGCGAGCATTGTATGGGCTGAAGTAAGCACCCCGTGCTTGATACACTAGGATCGATAGCTACATCATCGGGTTGGGCTTCCCCAAAAGTGAAGTGGATGTGAACCTATACCACAGTGTGGTGGAAGGTAAATTGTTGATTATTGTTTTATATGTTGACGATTTGATTCTGACAAGTGATGATAATTTGATCAAGTCTTGCAAGGAGGATCTTGAAAGAGAGTTCGAAATGAAGGACTTGGGGCTCATGCACTACTTTCTGGGCATGTAAGTATGGCAAGGTGATGGGGAACCTTTTGTCTCTCAGGGAAAGTATGCCAATGGGATACTGAAAATGCTCCACATGGATAGAAATAAAGCCATGGAGACTCCTATAGCAAGTAACTAGAGGAAGGAGGATGCTACATCGGGTGAAGTAGTGGAAGCTACTGTTTACAGGCATCTTGTGGGTTCACTCATGTATTTGGTGAACACATGACCGGACATGTGCATTGCAGTTAACCGTCTTAGTCAAGCGATGGTTAGGCCTACCAAGCTGTATTGGAAGGTGGCCAAGCATGTGTTGAGATGCCTCAGAGGCACTACTAAGTATGGATTATGGTACAAACATCAGAGAGAGTGAAGCTTCAAGGCTTCACCAACGCAGATTAGGCAGGGAGTCCATCGTAAAGGAAGAGAACATCAGGAGGAATTTTCAGTATTAGTTTAGCAACTGTTTCTTGGTACGATAGGAAATAGAGATCAGTTGCACTCAGTTCAACAAAGGCAGAGTACATGGATGCTAGTGAAGTAGCATGTGAGGCCATCTGGATGAGGAAGATTCTAGTTGGTTTGTTTGGTCAGCAAATGGATCCAACTATGATTTACTATGATAATCAGAGTTGTATCAAACTCTATTAAAATCGAGTTTTCAATATCGGTCCAAGCAGATTGATATCCGATATCAGCATCTTCTAGATTGTGTACAAAGGCGAATTATGTTGTTGGAGTACATTCACACAGAGGAGCAAAATGCTCACATTTTGACAAAGGCATTGTCAAGATGTAAATTCAAGTTTCACAAAGACATGATCAGGGTAGTTGACAATCCCTTTCTTGTTGAGAGGGAATGTTAAAAATAGCCACAAGAAATTCCAATTTAATTTGTCCTTGAATAACATTGTGAATTAAAATCAAATTATATTCTCATAGCAACATGTAAATAGTTAATTAAGCTAAATTGACTTAATTGAATTAGGAATTTCAAGTTGGAAGTCTATCTGGAGTCATGTAAGTGTGATCCCTAAATTTTAGGGGTCCAGGTTGAGTTCTTTGGAGTTGTAATTAGATAACTTAGTTCAACTGAGTTATAGTCAGTTAAACTAGTTCTAACTGTTGGAGGAACTAGTAGAGGTTTAGTAGTGAGTCAGTGCATCAATGCATCCTCAGTGCCACACCAGTTAACTGAAGATTCAATCACAAATAATTCATGCATGCTAGTTCATAGGAATACCAGTTGATGCTAGAGTGCACAGACAATGTACTATTAGTTGTATGATTTTCCGAGTTTTACAGATCGTGCATGCAATCTGTTGAGGACCTAAGTTTGGATTGCGCAATTTTGGATGAAAGATTTCCCAATTAAATATGGGTTGATCCTCTTAGGAATTGCGTAAGGAAATAGGGGCTTGGACAATAGAATAATTGGCTAAGTGTTGGCTAGAGCGGGCTTGTGAGGCAGAGAGTTGATCATACTTGTGCAGGGATTGTTCTAGTGAGAACAAGCATTGTATTTTCTTCTTAGGTTTTTTATTAATGAAATATAGATAGTTGAGGTTTTGAGTGGTTTCTTTCCTAAGAGAAATATTGTGTTATGTGCGATTGATATTATTCCTCTTGCTGATTATTTTTTTCATCAATCATTATTGGTTTCCACTGTTGAAAGTAGAGTAGATTCTTGTCTTGTGTCTTAGAAAATTACATGAGTGGTTGAATCTACAGAAAAATCTACATTCATAATGGTATTTGGTCATTCTCAATCTGAAGAATTTCTCATAAGAAGAGTCAGATTGGTATCCCATATGTATAACATCATATCAACCAAGATTGTGACATAGCAAGACCTTCACTAATAACTCTATCTCTCCACAATATCTGAGCACAATGCTGGTGAGGTCAATGATGTATGGACACCCTCATCATTACTCTATTGGAACATACCCCACCCGGGTTCTTAGGGTGTGTTCCACCAAGACTATTCTTATCTTGGATTTCCATTCCTTAAATAATATCGCTCCTCTACGACTACCCTTATCTTGGATGCCCAAATACATCCTCAAAGAGTATCAGATGCCAGATTTTTATCCAATCCTACATCTTGCCTTCCCAAGTGAATACAAGAATGATGTGTCTGTCTCTCCCTCTTAATTAGGGAGGACATATTTATTCCAATAAAAGAATGTACTCATTCCTATGGAAGGAATGTACCTAAGCTCCCACTTGGCTTAGGAATTTCCAAGTTTCTTCCAAGTAAGAAACTTGTTTCCACGCTCCCTCTTAATTAGGGACCTATAGCAGCTTCTTAGGTAGAGATGATGGGATAACCAACTGCTTGAAGAACTCCTCTTGACGATGTCATGAACTTATTTTCGTTATCTAGGAGTCATTCATGTTTGGGACTTCTACATAGGGAGTTGCCATCCATCACTTTCATCCACGATTTAGCCATGTCATCATCGGAAAGTGATCCATCAATCCATATATGGCATTCCTTCATGCCATGCTACTATCTTCATGCCATGTTTACTTAGGGATATTTAATCCTACTACATGTGCATCGGTGGTGGAAGATATCCATAGATATTCCCTTGGCAGCCCTGCATAAACCCATCCATATATTCACAAATAAAGGAGTGAACATTAAAATCAACATTACCTTTGTGATGGTCTTTCATCATGACATATTTTAGTTTACATCAACATCCTTCATAAATATCGACACATATCCCAAAGATATATATTTTCAAGGGTCTCTTTCTTTTTCAAACTCCATCAGAGTCTTCAAATCTCCCATGGAGATATCCTAGTCAAACAGTCTTGGTCTTTTATATGTTTATTGCCTTTAACATGGTTACATATTCCATGATCTCTTCCTTTCTTTCTACACACATTGCATTCCCGGGAACTTCCAATCAGAGTTCCTCAAAGTAGTCAACCACCTCACACTTCATATGAGGAGATATTATGCTGATTTCATCTAGTGAATGTTTGACCCATGCATTCCTGCATTCCTTTGAGGGAGGATATCATTTATTTTGATCATGATTTTAAGATAGAGCATTGATCCATGTTACCCTCAACCATATGACATGACTTCCACAATATCACTCCTCATTTTTATTTTGAGTCATCCAGACTTTCTGCAGCAGCTTCCTTGATTGAAAGAGCTTCAATCCCTTAATTTGTTTTTATGTCATCATACCATCATCCCATGAATTCCACAAGTTTGGAATTCTTGATGAAAACCTTATTTCCCCTCATGATCGGTGAACCTTTCAAAGTATATTCCATCAAATAATTTTTAGGATCTAAAGTATCCCCATCAGCAGATGTTTCCTTTTGTCAAATGTATGATGAAGCTTGTACTAGATGACCTTGCCACTAGTGTTTTCAATGAGATTCCCAAGAACTATATCCTTGATTTTCATAGATTCTAACCATCTTTCATGATTCTCTATGATGATGTTCGAGCTCTTACTTTCAATGCTTCTATGATGCCTTGATGCATCCCATTTAGTAAATCTTGATAGCCATAGCTTACAACAAAAGACTTAGGAATTTGAGAAGAACTTAGTTGAGGAAGACTATCTCAGTAATAGAATCTCTTACTTCCTCTTTCTTGGAATTCTTCGTTTCAGCTTCCTCTACTTCTTTGGTGATATGGGCTTCTTCTCTTCCTCTCTTGTTGTCCTTGTTGACCTTAGGGTAATATATTTTGTAGTGCTAATACCCTTGACACCCATAGCATTGAATTTTAGCCATGTTATTCTTATTTTTCTAAGGACCAAACTTTCCAAATTGTCCCTTTCTTTTTGTTATTACTTCATAAGGTTAATTTTTCTTTCCTGCTCCCACATGAAATTTGGCCATTAATCTAGATTCATCAATCTTGCATAGTGACCACAGATCTTGGAATGGAGTAGCTTCTTTTTTCCCATAAATACTTGAATTAAAGTCACCCCACTCCTCTGATAGTGCATTTAATACAACTATAGTCAATTCATTATCAAACATGACTTCTCCCAAATCTTGTAGTTGATCCTAGATCTTGCATATCCTCATAAAGTATGAGACTATTCCATTGTTTCCTTAATGAGATTAATTCTCCAAAAATGCTTATGAAATACAACTCTACCAGTTTGTCATAGATTTCTTTTTCAGTTTTGAGTTTATATACATATGGGATGAGGGGATCCTTGATGGATTCTATGAGAATCCTTTGAGTCCTAACTTCCCATTTCATATATTTGGCAAGAGCTTGAGCATTTTCCTCTCTTGTTTTAGTGATAGAACCATTGACATGTTCCATAACCTCATTTTCAATGAGATTTAGGTCTATCCTTTTCTTCCATGCAAGATAGTTTGAAGCCCCAACTAGTTTGTTGCTTTCCTTGCAAACACACATTTTGAAAAATTCGTATGTGGACATAAATATAACTACTTGATAGGATGCTCCTTCTTCTTTTTTCCTCCTTGATGTTGATGATGATATAGAAGATAGAAAAATTATCCTTGATGAAGGTAGTTTTCTTCAAGAATCATCCTTAATCCCATAGGGAGTGAGATGACACCATATTTTGATCTAGTTTCTTTTGGATGAATATTCTTCAAAACACTTTAACTTGAGTAGATGTAGGGTTTTTTCCTTCTCCCTCTTGATGATGATACCAATACTTCTTTGTACACTTCTTTGATCTGGAGTTATGATGCTTCCTTTGACTTTAAGATGATCTTCACTTTGATGGCCTCCATGATATTTAACCCTTGAGTGTCCCTTGATAAGATCCCCTTCCTTGACTTAGTCACCTTAGCTTTGATACCATGTTGAGAAATCTAGGGCCTAGTAATTATGTGATTTCTCTTCTATTAGTAACTGCCTGTGAGTTCTTTTTACTTCTTTATATTAGGATCTTCTTTTCCTTAGGCTATTAGTGTTCTTCTTCATTAAAAAAATACCAATGCATAAACCATAAAGAGACAAGAGACACAAAATATAGGCTATCAGTGAGGGCCAATACCTCTCACTCTTTAAGAGTAAAACCTGAACAAATTCTTCTTCGTATAGAGATTCCAATTGACAAATACCAAGACCAAAACCCTTGACCTATTTTCCACTCCAAGACTAAGCCACAAAGCTTCTTCTTCCTTCAATGGAAGTCAAACTTGGTCCTCCTTTACTACTTCCTTCTAAACCTTGGCTTCCTCTCCTCTATCTCAGATCTGAAACTTGTTAGCTTCCTTCAGAAATCATAACGTGTGTGAAATGTCACCTTTGAGTCCTTGATACCCTTCGCTTTAGGTGGATATTTCTTTTTTGTCAACTCGGCTGGCTGTCACCCTTGTTCTTCAACCAAAATGCTTTCCTTATAGTGACTAATATTTCGGCCTTCTTTCTGCAATGGACAACAAAGACCTCTTATACACGTGGAGGTTAGCTAGCCCACAAAACATTCCCAAATAAACACATAGATACCTTGATGCACCTTCCTTCTTTCTCACTGGTAATTAGGCTCCCTTGATGACCCTCTCACTTCAGATCTTGACCGAATTGTATCTATGAAATTCTATCTCCTAAACTTGGGTTGAGCTGCCTATTTATAATGGTTTTCCTATGTAATTAACCGACATGAAAGAGCTTGAGCCGACATGTCTCTTAGAGTAGGTTATTTACTCCATTTTGTAGCCGACATGAAGGAGTTGTTTGTGCTTGGTCTTGGAATACTAATTTAATTACTCATACACAATGTAACATACCTAAGAAGGGTCCTTCATACATGACATAGAATCAATTTGACTTTTATGACTAGATGACAAATCCTAAAGGCTCACAATGGGAGCCATTACTACAATAAAATGCCTTTCTCATGAAACCCATGAGACAAGCATTACAATAATGATTTTATTTTTCTTCTTTTCATCAATTACATAAAATCACAATTACACATGTCATTATGAAGACCGAACCTAGTTACACTTTTCAAAAAAATGTAGGTGAAGTAATGCTTCCATTAATTCACTTAGCAAAAACTTAAACTAAATACATGATTTTATCTAAAGTTATACTAAGATAGTTGGAACTATTTCCTTGGGAAGAGGCTAAATAAGATGGTGAAATTAAAAATTTCGTTAAAAATAAAATACGAACTTCAAACTTTTGAAATTCCATTCAAAATTTGGTTAAAACAATGGAAGTACCATCAATTTTTGTGAGAGTTTAATAGAAGAGTTCCAATCAATTACTATAATCCCTGCAGCCCTGTAGTCAGAGATTAATAAGAACCTTACATCTTGTAAAGTGTCGAGGAAGAGGGTCAATAATGATATAACCTCCATTATTTAAATGTTTATATTCAAATCAATAAATGATGTTTGTCCTCGAAATTATATGAATGAATCTTATGTTAAAGAGTTGTGAAATATGTGAGTGGATGGATGGTTGTTACTCCTTAGGGGCTTTTGAAGTCCTATGAATACTTCAGAGAAAGGAGAGAATATACAAGAACATTTTGATGCAATTAAATCTACCTAACAGATACATCATGTGCGGATAGATTATCCCAACACCATTGGATTACACAGAAATCAATAGTTTAGAGGGTCCTAAATCAACAATTTAGAGGGTTCTTACCATCATTTTTATGGCTCGAGGCAAATGTGATGTTTCCATTTTCAATAATGAGGTTGATGCAAATATTTATAGGAACGAGGGCTTGGTTTTCCTTTTGTAAAAACTCAATTATTTTCAAGGAGGATCTTAGCTTGAAATGGATAAAATATAAGATATGAAGAGCATTATAAGATAAACAAAAAATCCATTTCTTGTAAATAATATTAGTAAGTTAACATTCATCATTTTCTATGTTGAGATATTGAAATCCCAATAAAGATTTGAAGTTATATTTTAAACCGATATTTGATTTCTTTGGGAATTGTCATGGATATTACTTGAATATATAATGATTCATACTAGAAAAATCATCTATGAGAAGTAGAGCATTTTATTTCAGTGTTGTGGCACCAAGAACTATTGGGGAACCATAAAATTAGGTATATAAGGAAGCTAATAACTCCAAGAAGAGGTGGTGTCAAGAGGCATAGTTACAACACTTAAGCACAAGCTAGTGTAGTTAAACATATGAATAACGCATCAAAATACATTATTCATTGCTCATATTTGTATATTACATCGACCTGTAGGACCATCCTTTTATAGCATTGATATGTAATCAATTCCCTTGATGTGAGGAAGATATCGTGTACTTACAACATCAAGGCACCTAATAGATTCCTTAAAATTTTCCTCATTTTTTTTTTCTAGTCCCTTATTCTAATTGACTCATCTAGCAAATTGAATATTTAGTTGACAACTCAGTGGATTCTCTTAATCGACTATTAGCCATTGGCTATTTGTCTCTAGATGATCAAAAGGTGTGGTGAACCTGCATAGCCCATTGTTCCAACACCCCCCATTAGCACAATGTTCTGGATATTCAAAGGGTGAAATTACTTCTACATCCCCCCAATTATAGTTTCTTGAATGCCAAGCATAGCTTGAAGTTTCACAAACTTAGTTTTAGATAAATATTTTGAAATATATCAATTACTTGATCATCTGTTATGCATTAAACAATATTGAAAGCATCATCATGTTCCAAATGTCTTAATTAATAAGCATGAAGCTCCACATCCTTCACCCTCTTGTGAGATTTTTTAATGAAACCTATATAATATTGTGATTGTCACAAAATATAACAATCTTTGTCATAACTAGATAGCCAAGTTCACCCAAGAGTTGTCAAGTTCACACTAGACATATGTGCTAGTATTAAATGCACTATGATATTTGGCTTTTGTAATTGAAAGGGATAACACCTTTTGATTCTTGCATGACTAGACCATAAATTCTAAACCAAGATGAAACACATAACTAAATGTAGACTTCTTTTCGTCATCGTCCCTTGCCCAATATGAGTCGATATAACTAACCAATGGCTTTGATTGGTTACTGTAATAATTTATACCAAGGTGATAAGTGCCATTGAGATAACTAACAATCTTATTTTCGGACTTGCAATGGATTTCTCATTGATCCTGAATAAAATGGGAAACCATAGTAACATACAAGGAAATACCATGTTGACTATGAGTCAAATAACTAAGGCTACAAACTAGTAATCAATAAAGAGTCATATCGACTTTCAAAAAGTTGTTTGGTCAACTTCACCCCCAATTAAAAAGGTATACCACAAGGTTTAAAGTATTCCATCTTGAACCTTTGAAAAATACTAATTACAAATTTATGTTGAGAAATAAAAATATAATCCTCTATTTGTAAAAATTTTATGCCCCACAAAATTGTAAGAGACCAAGGTTACGTAGTTCAAATGTATTTAATAATTTTTTGTCAAACCTAAAATTAAATCTATTTGCTTCTAGTGATGAATATGTTATCCACATTTGACGCAACAACCAAGATTTCATATTTTACATGAAATACATAAATACTATTGTCTTATTCACAACATTTGAAACCAATATTAACAAAGAAATAATTAATATTCTCATACCAAGAAAAATATTCTCATATTCTGAAGTAGAAAGAAAGTGTTCCCTTATGAAGTTCATTAGCCAAACCAAAAAAATGAGAAGGATGGTTTCAAAAATGTATATTTGTTTAGACATGCATTAGTGGCCAACAGTTTATGGAGGTTGATATTCAATGAATGGTTATGATGTAATTTAATAAGGAGTAAACATTTTCCTTCTCTCAATGTGGAATAATGGATAAGATCAGAGCCCAAGTCTCATTGAGTGGCTTCAAATGGAAAATTAGATTTTGACTTGAGGCAATGGGAAAAAGAGAGGGTGGTAGGGACCAAAAATATATGTCCTTTGAAAGAGAGAGGAGTTTAGGGATAATTTGTTTGTAACTTGTTCTTTTGCAAGGTAGGTTTAATGAGAAGTTTTTTAGTCGTTAAATTGTCCAAAGCCTTGGAACTCCGCCTCTTTAGGAATCTATATGAGGAAGTGGGTGAGAAATATGTTGACAAGATATTTCAAAAACCTTTGTAGCTATGTTCCATGGGGAATTTGGCTCCAATGAAACCAAACCTTGTTTAATGATAATATCGGGAAACTAGGGATCATGGGTCATTGAATCACAAGGGGAATTTATGGAATTAAAGAGAATATATATATATATATATATATATGTATGATAAGCCCAAAAGTGCTCCGCTATTCAGCTAGTTTGTGGCTTTGATTTTTTTTTAATGGTGCTAGTTGGGGATCCCTGGGGCAGTGTGGATTAAGTATGGTCTTGTGTTTCTCTTCCAATATTTTTATTATTTAAAGTTAGGAGTAGGAATAAAAAATATTTCTCAGCGAGAGTTGATGGTGCTTTTGGAATCCCTATCATTTTTCAGTGAAAGGAATTCGACAGCTCCAAGTGGTAGGGGATTCAATGGTAGTTTCCTAGGGAAATCTCTATTAGAAGCCCTCATTTTGTCTTCTTGGCAGTGTAGGATGAAGGAGATTCAAGAGTCCTATGGCTTAATTTCAATTGAACACATATATAGAATGTTTAATCAACAAGAATATGACTTATCGGAAGAAGCTATTTCTTTTGAAGAAGGCCTCATGATTTGCAAAAAATATCACGATGAAGTAGCAAGAAATTCAAAGAGCTATCTTTTGAATCATGTTTAGAAGGTCTCAACTTTTAGGACAATTCTAATTTTTTGTGTGTTCCTTTTTTATGGAAATATTTTTTTCCAATCCTATTTAAACATGATAAATGATGATAAGGTTTTTTTAGTCCTTTGAGTCACTATAAACATGTGATTAAATCAATATTTATGTCATTCATTTAGGATTTTGGAAAAGCTAATCAATTGGATGTATTTTGACATCTTTTGCTATATATATATATATATATATATATATATATATATATATATATATATATATATATATATATATATATATATATATATATATATAGATAGATATAGATATAGATATAGATATAATAGATTTCCATTTGCTATTGCAAACAATATTACAATTTGATAGATGAAGAGTACATGATAAAATAAATAATTCTTATACCATCATTAAAGAAATTATTTCCATTAAAAGATGAAGACCCAAGATAAGTGGCTCCAATGTTTGACAAGTTTTAAATATAGTCAAATAAAGGGAGTGTTATTGTTGGCAGAAAAATAACAGATGGGTTGAGACCCAAGGTTTAGGAACAAGGGCCAACAAAGGCTTCATTATAGTAAATTTTCACCTTATCCATGACCAATAAGGTATCTCACCCAAGGTGTGCCGAGACTTTAGTTAGTTGAGGGATTGGAATCAGACGTTAGGATAAACTCCAAGGAACTAATAATGACAATAACTCATAAATATAACAATTTGGATCCAATCAACATATACAAGGAAGAAATATCAGACATATGCAAGCATATTAAAATTTTTAGAAAGCCACAAAGAGTCATACACAAGTTACTCAAATGTCCCTATAACCGTTCCTTCCGTTAACACCACAAAAATATAACATTACATGAGGCTCAAAGGACCCTAGATAGAACAATCATCAACATGACAGAACAATATATAATCAAGGAAACCATATGTAGAGCAAGCTCAAATGGCTCCGTAAAAACATTCCTGTATCTCACCATCTAACCTCTCCTTCCCAACTTTCTCGTTGCCCTTCTTAAGTCTCCCGCTCGCTTGAACTTCCACTTCTCTCTTGGATGCTCCTCCCCTTTCCCTCTTGGCTGATTCTATTGCTCAGATGTTTCTTTCTTCCTTAACTATTTGCTTTATTCTTCTCTTGGATGTCTCTGTTGCTTGACTATTTCTTGCTTGAGTTCGGATTCCTCTAGCCATCCTTCTGCAACTGCTGGTCTTTGTTGGGTTCCTTTCTCTGCCCCAATTATCTCCTCCACAAATTACCAATGGTTATTTCTAGGAAAAAGGTGGGAAACTGATCAAAACTCAATTTTCAAATGAAGGATCCAATAAGCCTTGACCACAGTTCCTTGACTCGTCCCTGAGTTAATCCTTTGTTCATTCTAGTGGTATTGTGGTTGTTGCTAGTGTTTCCTGCTATTGTGTTGTTCCTTCATGTGCTGCTTCTCTTTGGTCGGTTCCTTCAAACAAAGGACCCAACTCCGGAACAAACTCCATGGTTGCATTTCTAAACTCTTTGAATGCATCGAGAGTTGTTTTCCATTAGTTTGTGAGAGTTCCCGATTTCTTGAGGAACTGCGCCATGATATCTGTAGCATGATTCGTAGGGCGTGTCATCAGGAGAGTGTTCCAATGCATATATGTTTGATCGATGATCTGTAGTATCGTCTCCAAGTGAGCTTGTGCTGGCGGTTTAAGGTCCCAAAGTATCTTCATAGTCTTGGTCGATTCATCTTTAATTCATTAGATTTAGGTCTCAAGGACCCCTACCTATGCTAGAATTTCCTTTCGTTGTTTCTTGTCTCGGGTACCCATGGATTGGTTGAACAAGTGATTAGCATGGATGCATAAAGATTAAACTGGTAGATTCCTCTTCGCTAGAAATTTAGATCAGTTGTGAACATGTGCCAAAAGGCCTTGAGATTCCTCTACAACCTTGACAATAAAATCTTTGAGTCTTGCTGCTTCTGTGATCTTTTGCTTAATTTTGCCAGCATACTTGGTGGTCGGATTTGATAGTGCCCTCTGAGTGGCTGCAATAGTTTTATTGAGCTCCTGATTAGTTGAGACTAATTTGACACATACGAATTTAACATGGTCGCAACATTCCAAAAGGGTGCAGGTCAATAAGTCTTCTGGAGCCTCTATAATTATCTCTATGACCGAAGGCCAAAGATCGTGGAATTTCCCAGTGATCTGGCCAAGATGACCCTAGAGGTCCCTTTTCTGCCAGAGAAGTTGGTCTCATTTGGCTTCCAAGGCGAGGATCTATTGCTACTGTTATTCATGCTCAGTAGCTAGAATGGTGTGCAACGCTTTTGCTTGGCATGTAACCTGCTGAATGAAGTTAAACAATTGCATGGAAGACTATCTTGGAGATCATCTGGGGACACTGTGGATGGTCCTGGGAATCAAATTTGCAATAGTTTCCCATTGGCAACCTATTTTTCAGAATTCCCTTGGGGAGATGTCTCTCGTTAGGAGGGTTCAATGGTATGTGGATCAATGTGAACGGGTTGGGGTTGGGGTTTCAATAATAATGAGGGGATAGGATCAGTGTGGCTTAGTAATGCAGGAAAAGTGGTGGGACTCAGAAAGGGAGGGCTAGTAAACTGCCCTGTGATTACAAGTGGAATTGAATCAAATAAAAAATACAACATGGATGTTTGAATGGGCTCCGTGCCTGCAATGTGGACTGTGAGAATATCAATCATGTGTCCAATGAATGAATGGGTAACAAAGTCGACCTCTATTTTTGTTTCTGTACCAGGGAGGGTTTTAGATGACAGAATATTTGAAATGGTGGTTGAAGTGGAGGTTGTGCACAGGGATGGATTTCCCAACTGTGGTGATGTGACATATGTGGGTTGTGGAATTTCTTCACTGATGGGGGCGCTAGTATGGGAATGGGGTTCTTCATCAGTGAGGTCAAAAACTTGGGTGGAAGGGGTCTTGGACTTATTTTTGGGCCTTGTTGAAGGTCGAGGCTTTGGAATTGTTGGTTCAAATTGGGAATGGGGCCCCACTACAGGAAGCAAAGAAACTAGAGGGATACCAGCCAAAGAACTAGGTTGTATTGAACTATGAAATTCAAAGAAATTAAAGGACTTATTGAGCTGCCAAGGTTTTCCATGTTCTCATGCATGGACTGCATCTGTGTCTCGAGCTGCTTAATGACCGAGTTCAGTATCTTCATCTGTGTCTCAAGCCGCTTAATAACCAAGTTCAATGTCTCCTCAGCCATTTTCTTCCATGATGTCATTGGGGTTTCTCTTGGTAATGGATGAGGCACCATTCCCTCAAACAAATAATTGCAGTTTCCCTCGCAAAATTCCCCAACAACTCCTAGCCAAGATGAGACCTCTAGATGGAAAACATCTTTTGTGAGCATAAAATTTTGGCCACGCATCTGAAACTTGTCAAAATTAACACACCTTGGTCATAACCAGATGTTTCCATGGCTGATGCTGAACTAGATATCCTTTGAATAACTATCTAGGAGCGATGGTGGGATTTGTGGGCTGACCGCGGTGACTTTCAAAATCTTCTTACACCAGCCAATAAAGGAGGCCTTGTTTATTTCCTCGTTGTTAGGATCCCAAGATGTCTACCATGGAAAATACTTCAAGGAAACGGGTTTTTCTTCGGTAATCATTACCATTTCTTGAACCTATAGTGGGCACCACTTCCACATGGCTAGTGTAACAACAAGGTATCCATAAACAAAGTGAGTGGCCCACTTATACACATCCTCATAGGTGTCAAAGATTTTTTGTCGCTGAAAACTGCACCAATTCAATTGCGTGCCTTGTTCACAAGCTTCTGCAACTGAAATGGTGTACAACATGCATTCCCCTCTTGAAAAATGTTGCATTAGCTTCCCAGCAATTATGTAGCAAGAAAATTTGATGTTGGGCTTTTCAATTGGCTTGATCAGAGCACCCTTTCCTCCTCGCCTTGTTTCATACTAGTTATAGTAACTATCATCAACTATTTTCTTCCCCCGCTTGGAAGCATTTTGAAATGCATCTAAGATGATGGTGCCAACATCAGATATGCTTTTGAGTCTCTAAATATCCATTGCATGGATGAGTTATTCCTTATCTAGACATAATGACCCATTATGTATTTTGCTAACAAGGAAATGCGTGCATTGCATTGTTGCTTCTCTCATCCCGAATACAGGAAGGTTCCTCAAATTCAACAATGTCAACCTCTATATTCCTCTGAAATATTCTATAAATTTCATGGATTGGTTCCTGTCGGCTTTCATAATTGGCTTCATATAGACCTCCCTCTTTAGTGCTGGAAACTGGAATGAATCTGTGAGGTCGTTGTCGATAATTTGAGCTTCGTCATACTTGTCATAAAGGGGCTCTCTCTTTCTAAACCTTGCATTTGGTTCAACATATCGAAAAAACATAACAACCTTCTTCATTTCTCTAGAGTGGTGGTGGTAAAAAAGGAATGCAGGGGGTTTGAACTTAATAGGTTGGGAATGAGTGACAATGGATATATACTCTAGACTGGACAACTCTACCACCTTGGCTTTTCATTCAAGGAAACTTATCCTTGCCATGCAAATTAAATAGAAAATCCTAGCTTGATGTTTTTTATTAGAGTGGTTAACTAATTAAGATGTTAACTTTCCCCACTCTCTCCCAAATGTGGCAGCTATAAAGAAAGTTGAGACGGACATGACTCGGATGACACAAAACGTTAACAGGAGGGTGGAAATGATGGATAATTATGGTGTGATGATGGCAGACGCCTAGGAGTTAATGAACAGAGCATGTCAGGGATATTATGGAAAATATTTAGCCCAAAATCGAGCTTACACAAGGAATTATTGCATAATTATTACAGATATGATGGCTGACACATGCCACTCCCCCGACCACAAGTAGTTGCGGTGGGGTTAACTTTTTCCACAACTAAAAGACTGGCGAAATTTTATTCTTTGACTGACGTGACTGGAACAACTAACCAACTACATTACCTAACGCAACTAACTACTAAGGAAAAGAAAATAAGGAGAAAATTGACTGACTCTACCTACCTACCTACGATCCCCTTTCGGAGATCAACCTTCAACTTGGTGTAGATTTGTTTGAGCCGTGGAAAGGTTTCAGGTGTGCGCCATTCACCCAACTAGGAAAGAGGATTCCATCCAACTATGCGAGCTTGAAAACTCTTGATTCTTTCACTTCCATGACTATGAATGGTCCCAGCCAATGCATTTGGAGCTTCCCAGGATGCTTTAAGAACTTGTTGTCATAGAGCAAAACATGTCCTCCAACTGTAAAGGATTTCGTTTGATGTGTTTGTCATGCCATGCCTTCTGCCTCTGCTTTTCAACAGTTTGGTGGAAGTCTGCTAGAAATCTAGCTTCATCTAGCTCCCAAAGTTCCTCTAATCACTTTGGAATCGATTCATCTTCTATCATCTGAGTGGCCTGCGTAATAAATAGGTTGGGGATGATAAACTCGACAGGTACCATGACTTCCCGGCCATACACAAGTTGAAATGGTGTATACTTGTGCAAGCGCTTGATGATTGTACACTAATCCCATAGTTTTGTTGGCATCCATTCATCCCAATCGTCTTTGTTCATTGAGAAGATATTTGTGAGTCCCCTCTTGAGGATTTTGTTGAAGGATTCCACCGTACCATTCACTTGAGGGTGATATGGACTACTTTTGTGGTGCTATATCATGAAGTTTTGCAGCAATGAAGCAACCATATCATTAATTAAGTGGGTCTCCTAATCACTGGTGAGGCTTCGGGGGCACCTAATTTGAGAGATGATGTTCTCAAAGATAAATCTAGTGGAAGTGTCTACGGTACAATCTCAAACTTCTACAACTTTAGCCCATCTAGTGAGGTAGTCAGTGGCAGTAATGATGTATCTAGCATGTGAATGTTGTGTTGGTGGGTTGATAGGTCCTACAAAGTCGACTAACCATTTCTAAAAGGCTTGGAGGGCTCGTACTAGTTTCAAAGGAAGTTCATCCCAGTGGGATGGCTTCCCCATCCTCTTACAAACATCACATTTCTTCACATATTCCTTCGCATCCCTGAAAAGTGTTGGCCAACAAAGTCCTACCCGTAATACATTCCTCGTGTGACCTTCCCTCTGATATGGCCACCCACAACTCCTGAATGACATTCCCATAATATATCTAGTCTCTCATGGTCCAGGGCACATCTCCACAAGATCTGGTTAAGGCCTAACATGTAAAGTTATCCCACGATCAACTGGTAATCTACAACGTGAACCACTTTGTGTCTTCGCTATACCATTGTGTATTCGTTCGGGAACCTAATAGTTGCGAGAAATGCTACAATGTCCTTCAAAAGGTCTAGTATGGGTTCAACTCGAAATAAATTAGCATTCAACAACTGATCATCTAATGACCCTCCAGCTTCGCCTGACTCTAGCCGAGAAAGATGATTTGAGCCCATGTTAAGTCTTCTAGGTTTAACAATCACTTAAAATGTGAATTCATGAAATAGTAGCAGTCATCTACAAAAATTCCTTCAAGTATAGGCTTGTTCACTAAATACTTCAGGGAATAATGATCAATGAAAAATTTGAATTCCCCCCGAGATGATACTGCCCAAAATTATATAATGCAAATACCATCACAAGCGCTTGTCGTTCAGTTGTGGTATAATTCTTTTCTACTATGGATAATTTCCTGCTAGAAACATAGATGGGGTCATTAAGGTTTCCTTCCCTGGGCTGAGCGAGGATGACACCCAAAGCAATACCTGATGCATCAATGTGAACATGAAATTGCTTGTTCCAATCAGGATAAACCATAATCGACGCAGTTTCCAGTTTTTATTTCAGCGTGTTTAAAGCGACTTCACAATCATTTGTCCATTCGAAACTTCCATCTTTCTTCAACAACTTTTCTAGGGGAGTGATGATCAAGGCATAGTTGCAAATGAACCTCCTGTAGTATCCTATGTGACCAAGGATGTACCTAAATTGGTGAACACTTGTTGGCAGGGTCATTTTCAAGATTTCCACGACCTTAGCAGGATCAACACATGCTCCCTATTTGGAAACAATATGACCCAAAAATGTTCCAAAAGGAATGACGAATATGCACTTTTTCAAGTTCAAATAAATTTTCAGTTGCCTACATCGATCAAACATCACTCAAAGCATACCAAAATTCTTCTTCAATAGTCTATATACGGTCTAATCATCCATGTAAACTTCTATAAATTGATGAATATAATCTCTGAAAGCAACAATTACAATCCTTGAGAATATCGCTAGTGCATTCTTGAGTCCAAACGACATGACATGATATGCATAAGATCCCCACTTAGTAGTGAATGTAGTTTTCTTCTTGTCTTCTTCTACAATCTACTCGTGATGGTATCCTGAAAATCCATCTATGAAAGAGTAGGCTTCATTCCCTGCCACGTTGTCTAGCACTTCGTCACTAAAGGGTGTGGGGAAAGGATCATGAACACAAGCATTGTTTAAACTTCGATAATCCACCCAAACCCATATTTATTCAACCTCTTTTTTTTTTTTTTGTATTACAATTGGGCTGACCCACTCAACCTCATCTATTGGAAAAATAAGCCTTGCTGCCAACATCTTATCTATCTCCTTTTTCACCTTTTCTTTGATTCTTGGATTTAACCTATATGACCGATGTTTTGCTAGTTTTGCATTAGGTTTAAGTACAATCTTCATCTCTCCTAGCTAACACTTAATTCCTTTAGCTCTGCAACCGATGAAGGAAACAATTCTTCATATTCTCGTAGAATATCAAAGATCTCCTTGGTACTCTACTCATTATAGTAATCTCCATTCAAGGCTAGCTTCGAATTTTATTGAGTGCCAATGTTATGTTCTGCAATTTCAGGGGTAGCAACAACACACCATTGGTCACAGGCCCATCTTCAACACCCCATTGTCCTTCACTCTCTTTGAATGTTAGATGCCTTAACTCCTCCAAGTCATTTTCCTCAGGCTCTTGGTCTACCTTTCCGCAAGCTACAACTTCATGGAACTTGGATTCGTATATGTGCTCAAGAGTGTTTTGGTCTATACATCCCTCAACTAATTGTCTTGCGGTGAGAAAAACTCTTCTGACAGCTTGCAATGCAATTGTCATTCTCTCATCAGTATCTATGAAGGAAAATTCACTAATAAACTGGGTTGTTATGTAGTTCCAATCATTAGTCTGTCTCTTTATCTCTTCCCTTACATACCATGCCTTCAGAATTGTTCCCAGAGTGTGTACAAAGTAGTGTACCCACAGGTCTTCTGGAATCCCTTTGCGGGTCCACCTTGCCTCACAAAATTGTTGATTTTATTGAGGGTCAGAGCTCCCTTGGTACTTAAGAAAATTTTGTAGAGAATTCTCCAAAGGCTCAAATCTAACCCTCATTGCCATCTTAATTTCCTGCTATTCTCGGAGATGGTTGTGGTGAGAACCCTGTTGGAGAGGTAAATCCCCTCTGCGGACAAAGGCGATCCCTACTAGCCCAGATTGGGTCTAGCAACAATCAAACAATGCTATCACGCAAGTTCCTAATTGCAAATTAAAGGTGGATGATGAGAGCCTACTTGGATTCCAATGCTAATATTCGTAGAAGAGTCACCGCTCTCGTTCCTTTGCTCCGGCCAGTCACGATCCCCACGATCTCCGTGAATGGACACCTGCACATACAAAGAACAACACAAATACAAGCATAAAATCCAATAGATGCAATTATATATCGGTCAGAAAAGATATAACTCAAACATCATTACAATGAACAAAAAGAGTGGAACCATAATGATAGTCATCTATTATTGATAATCAACAAAGAAGAATACAACCATAGTTCTGACGTCAAATCCTCCTTTGGCTGGGTAATCAGCTACATATGCCTTGCAAAGCTTGTCGGGATTGGGAACAAGCCTCTCTCTCTTTGATTATGAATGCAAAGAAGACTCTTACAACAATCTCTTAGGCTTCTGAAAGTATAATTCTCCCTATGCTCCAACTAGCTTGTCAAAGGCAATGGAACAAGCTTTTATAGATAGAGGAAAGGGAGATACGATGAATCAGGACATCCCTCGAAAAGGTATTATGGATAGAGGAAAGGGAGATACGATGAATTAGGACATCCATGGGATTGGCATTATCCTTAAAAAGCTTCATGAGTAGAAGGAAAAAACCTTCGCGCGTGCGTTTGTTAAAAAGCTTTTCCAAACTCGGTTGGCGCGGGTATAGTTCTGAGACAGAGCGCCAACTAGTGCGACCTCTTTGGAGGATTTCCCCCATTGGCGCGAGTAATACACTGTGGATCCGCGCTAATGGAAAAACGGAACTTTTTAAGGATATTCTGCAGGAGATGTCTTCAGGGAATATGAATTCCATACTTAGGGGAACATAATGCAAGTGATTTCAAGTTATGTCACTTCTCATAGGTCCCAGAATGAGTCCTCCAAAGTGCGGGAAAGGGGTAACAGGGACGGTGGCAAATGGTGACAAATTACTGTGTAACAAACCCCATCATCTTATTGGTGTTGCTTGCAAAGAAATATCTAATAAAGGCACTTCGTGTTCCTCAGGAATGATTGCACAACTTCATTAAGAAAATCATTAACAAGAATTATGCTATTGAAAATAGGAAATTCTCGTACCTCAATACCAACCCAGTTGATCTGATGGATCGTAGTAATGCCTGGTGTTGATCTCATGTGTGCCCTACAGCCAGTCTTCCCATGCAACCTCGGATCCAACTTTCAATCTTTGAACGCTCCTCAGTTTATTGATCCACCTAATGTCGGGTTGATGTAATCCTCTCTTCTCCAGGTTTTCAACTCATATAGCTGATCCAATAACCTAGGTGCTTCGCTGCCATCTGTTGTTTTAGTAAATATTTTCCCTTGGTAGGGGTCTAGGGGCTGGATCACTCTGGTCCCTTCTACTTCAAAGGTCATTGTCTCCTTCTTCAGATCAATTATCACATAGTTCTCAAAGGCCCAGTCTATTCCAAGAAATTTTGGGTAGGGGTCTTTGTCCCCCATGATGTCTATTACTTCAAAATCAGCATAGGTTTTCACCCCTGCTATGTCAACTTATACTTCTTCTAACCTTCAACCCGAGAGCATTTAATATTGATTCGCCATACGTAGCTGAATTGGAGAGAAAGCCAACTTAGGCCTACCTAAGGCTTCCCAAGTTTTCTGTGGTAGTATATTCACATATGATCCTAGGTCTAACATTGTATCTTTAATCTGAAAACCTGCAATTTGAGCATCGATCTGAAACTCCCTTCTTGTTCTCTTCTTATTCTTACACACCCTCTAGGAGTGTCTCTTAGGAAAATTAGCAGAGATGAATCCTTCTTCCACCACCCCATCCTTTACAACCATTTTAAGGATTTCCTACAACTTCCAAAGCATCTGGTCATCATTCACAATCTGTAGAAATAGCTTGAACCATTCTGTTATGGGTCGATTATAGAGTTGAGGTGGGTTTGACCTTCTGGGTTTTGAAACCCCTGACTGTTCTCCCTGGGACTCCCCACTCAATGTCAATTTATTAAAAGTCTTGGCAGCTTCCTTGTTGTATTTCTTCTACTGATCAAGATTGCATGAATGCCTTGGTGAGGTTGGCCTTATAATTTTGGTTGTTCAACTGTTCGCCAATCAGCTCTGGTCTTCTTTCCCCCACGGGTGATTATATTAATGTTTGAGAGGAAAGGTGTCTCAGGAATCATTGGTTTAACATTAATTGAATTTACTCCCTTTTTGCAGTTGTGATCTTCCCACTTGACAAGCAACTCTGGATAGTCTTTTGTTGCATGTGTATTGACCCTACACTAGGAGCACCAAGGTCTTCTTAGTAAAGGGAAATCCCTTGCAACATGACCTTCCCGATGACAGTTGTAACAATGGACTGGACCTCTGCGTCTTGTTCTTTCTCCCCTTTTTCCTCCACCTCCTCGTCCTCGAGGGGTCTCATTAATCTAATAAGCAGACCGATCCAATCAATTTGCTAAGGAATTTAGTGCTCTACACTGATCCATGTTGTGTGTTGGTGAGCCACAAAATTTACAAAAAGTGTTTTTTTGGAATATTGGAATATCTCTATAGGATTGGACAGAGGCGATGTTATGAAACCAGCTCACAAAAAGATAGAGAAGAAAGATAAATGCCTTAGAATTTAGCCTCTTCGAGGGGGAAATCTCCTTTACATTACACAAATGAACAATCCTTGGAAGATACAAATGACAAGACCTCCTTTCTATATATAGGAGTCTAAGGGGTCATAATATAATCAGAGCCAACATAAAAATAATAATGTGAGGGCACAACAATAACAATAATGGGCTTCAATGGGGCACAATAATAACAATATGGGGACTACATGGGCACAAAAATATAATAAGGGGGTTGCACTAATAACAATAAGGGTTTACACTAGTAGTATAGGGACCTACCATGCCCCTCTCCTTCAAAAAGTGTTTTCCTCAATGCTTAAGTAGTTCTGGATGCTTCTGTATAAAATTCTCGTCCTCCCATGTGGAATCTTCAACAGGTAAGTTCTTCGACTTGATGAGATACTCTGAAATTGATTGATTTCGTAGCTGTCTGGTTCTTGTTTTCGTAACTGCTTCAGGTTCCAATATGATTTTTCCTTCCTCGTCAAGTTCTAGCAATATTATTTGAACTGGGATCTTCTACAACGTTTGAATGAGTGGCCACACTTCTTCGTCATTCTTCCATTCATTCCTTGCTTCATTTATCCAATCTAGTTGGATAATAGAAATAGCACAAAACAATGCTTCCACATCCTCATCCTTTCTGGAGAGTGCATCTGCAACAACATTTTGCTTCCCTTTTATGTAGATGATTTCAATGTCATAAACCAACATATTTGTGACCCATTTTTTCTGTTCTTTTGAAGATAATCTTTGTTCTAAAATGTATTTAAGACTATCATTATTCATTTTTACCTTGAAGTGTCCTCCCATTAGGTAAGATCAACATTTCTTAAGTGCATGTAGTATTGCAAACATTTCCTTCTCATTGCTTGAGTGACATTTGCTTGTATGGATGTAGCCGTAAAAATACCCAATCGCCTACATCAAAAATTATTTCACTGTGATCTTGATCCGCGTGTTGTTTCATTCGATTCTGCACCAAAGTGGCATTATGCTTTAAAAGTTGGAGAACATGTTGTTGATGCTCGATGTGATATTTCACTGCTTGAACCTTTTTATTCTTGATATGTCCTTCTATCTTGAGAGTTTTAGGAGTCGTAATTCCTGCCAATGCATTACAAGATATGGTCATATTTATTTGTTCTTTCTCTTGGGTTGGTTCCTGGTGAGTATCCTTTTCTTCCTAATATTTCACTGCTTGAACCTTTTTGTTCTTGATATGTCCTTCTATCTTAAGAGTTTGAGGAGTGATAATTCCTACCAATGCAGTACAAGATATGGTCAGATTCATTTCTTCTTTCTTTAGGGTTGCTTCCCGGTGTATATCCTCTTCTTTTGATGTTTCTTGATCATTTTCTTCCTCCTCTTCACAATCTATGTAAAATAATTTCTTCTCAGCACACTTATGACCTTTAATGTATTTTCTATCACAATTGTAACAAAGCCCTTTTTCTCTATTTTCTTCCAATTGTTTTTGTGTAAACCTTGTAGGTTGTGGAAGGCTAGGAGCAAAAACACTTCCATATTTATAGTTGTAAGTGGTAGGATTCCTTGTTTCCATAATTCTGCTTTCAATTTTTCTTGCTAACCTGAATGCCTTCTCCAATGAATCAAGTTCCCAAAGACAAACCTCATGTTGAATGTTATCCTTTAAAGTCCCTATGAAGACATCAATCCTTTGATTCTCTCAAATATCATTTACCCTTATATTCAATTTTTGGAAGTGCTCAATGTGCTATGCCATTGAACCGTTTTGTTTGAGACTTATCAATTGGCTAAAGAAGGTGTTACTCTTTGTATCCTCATAATTTGCTATCATTTCTTCCATGAAAATTGACCAAGTTACAAGTTCTTTACAAGATGAAAGTCCTTTATACCATAAAAATTGATTCGGTTCTAAATATAAAGATGCAATATGTACCTTTTGTAACAGTTGCACCTCATGTAGATCAAAATATTGCTCCATCTATAGTATCCAATTTACCAGATCCTTACCATCAAACTTCCTCATTAACCCGATAATGCAATATAAATCAAAGCAGAATACTATAACCTACTTCTACTATCAATTTGTGGAAGCTTAAAGACCGAGCTGAACAATATAACTAGGAGAAGAAGAACCAATGCACAATACACAAGAAAATACTTTGGGGAAAGCCTTAGCTAAAAACCCCACTGTCTATATTATCATACAAAGTGGAAATACATAAGAATTATACAAATCCTTAGCTCTCACAGCTAGCCAGCTCTCAGTACAATCCTCACAGATTCTCACAGACAATCCTGGCTTCTCACAAGCCTTCCTCTCTATCCTCCAAGCTCCTATTTCCTTGCGTTATTTATCTTGGGTGATCCTCCTGTTACCAAGTGGAAAACTGATCTCACACCCTATCAGAACTGTGCAATCCTCAAGAAGCTTTCCTTTTGCATGCATGAGTTTTCTTTATAAGAAAACACATGCAACTGATAGTACATTGTCCTTGACATTTAGTTCAACTGGGTCTTTCTCAGAATATACATGCATGAGTTACTGATGAGGAATCTTCAGTTATCTAGAGTACACTGGTTGAGTGCATGCATGCATCAACTAACTGATAACTCACAATTAGTTACTCAAACAGTTTGGAACTAATTTAACTGGACTTAACTCAGTAAACTAAGTTAACTAATTACAACTCAAATATAACTCAATCTTATCTACTTAATTAATGGATAATCTCCTTAATTTAAGGGATTACTATTGCATGACTGCAGAAAGACTTCTAACTTGAATTTCTCCAACTAATTAATCCATAATGAATTAATTAATTATTTCCAAGCAGCGAGTGAGACTAAATTCGATTTTAATTCACAATTTTAATTCAAGGACAAATTAAAATTGGAATATTCTTGTTGCCACATTTCAGCACTCCCTCTCAATAAGAAAGGGATTATCTACTACCTCGATCCTGTCTCTATGGAACTCGAATTTACACTTTGACAATGCCTTTGTCAAAATGTCAGCATCTTTTTCCTCTGTCGAAATATACTACAACAACATGATCCTCTGCGCTACACAGTCTCTGAGATGATGATACCTGATGTCAATGTGCTTGGACCTATCATGAAATATTGGATTCTCAAAGAGTTTGATACAACTCTGATTAGCACAATAGATCACAGTTGGATCCATCCTCTAATCAAACAAACCAACTAGGATTTTCCGCATCCAGATGGCCTCACATGCTGCTTGACTTGCAACCATGTATTCAGTCTCTGCTGAGCTGAGTGCAACTGACCTCTGTTTTCTGTTGTACCAAGAAACTACCGCTGACCTAAGGTTGAAAATCCCTCCTAATGTGCTCTTCTGATCTAATGGACTCCCTACCCAATCTGCATCAGTGAAGCCCTGTAGCTTCACTCCCTCTGTCCGTCTGTACCATAATCCATACTGAGATGTGCCTCTAAGGTATCTCAATACATACTTTGCCGCCTTCCAAAAAATCTTGGTAGGTTGAACCATGGCTTGACTTAGTTGGTTCACAGCATAGCACAAATCTAGTCATGTGTTCACTAAGTACATCAGTGAACCCACAAGCTGCCTATACACAGTAGCCTCCACTACTTCTCCTAAAGTAGCATCCTCCTTCCTCCAATTACCAGCTAGAGGAGTCTGCATAGGCTTGCACTTCTCAATGTGGAATCTCCTAAGTATCTCGTTGGCATACTTGCCCTGAGACACAAGCAACTCCCCATCATTCCGCAACACTTCCATTCCAAGGAAGTAATGCATGAAACCCATGTCTTTCATCTCGAATTCTTTTGCAAAGTCCTCCTTGCAAGACACGATCAATTGATCATCACCAATCAATATGAGATCATCAACATAAATTACAATGATCAACAACTTAACTTTCACCATGATGTTGTACAAGTTCGCATCCCCTTCACTCTTTGTGAAGCCCAACCTGGTGAAGTAGTTGTCTATCCTGGTGTACCAAGCACGAGGTGCTTACTTCAACCCGTACAACGCTCTCTTGAGTTGGCACACATGCGACTCATGATCGAAGGTCTCAAAACCTTTTGGCTGCTCTATGTACACCTCTTCCTCAATCTTGCCATTGAGGAATGCAGTCTTCACATCCATCTGATGGATCTTCCAACCCATCTGTGCTGATAGTGCCAACATCAATTTGATAGATGAGTACCTTGCGACAGGAGAAAAAGTCTCATTATAGTCAATCCCTTCGACCTGTGAAAAGCCACGAGCAACAAATCTTACCTTATGCTTCTCCACACTACCATTAGCAGCTTGCTTTAACTTGTAAAGCTAACGAGAACTCACAACTGACTTGTTCTCCAGTCTCGAAACCACGTCCCAAACACTGTTATGAACCATGGAGTCATACTCCTCCACCATAACATCAACCCAAATAGGCTATTGTACTGCTTCCTAAAAGGAAGATGGCTTGGTCTCAATACATTCCCCAACAAGGGCCATGTATCTAGTGTACCTCTCACATGACCTCCTCTGTCTGCGCTGAGAAGATGGTGCTCCCACATTCTCTCTTGCATCCTCCAACAATCTGTCAGCTTCTCTTGTGCGTTTCCATCCATCTCTGGAAGACTCTGCTTGAGTGGATGTCTGCACTTCTGTAACATCTGCATGTAGCTGCTCCGCATCAGTTTGAGGCTCCTCCTCCTTAGGAACCAACAATTCCTCCACAGCCTGTAGTTGGAGTTCCCTCTCAAGGGAAACTCACATGGCCTTCTACTCATCAAAATTGAGATCTCTGCGAACCACTATCCTCTGACTGGTAAGAAAGTACACCTGATAGTTGTGAGGTGTATTAGTGTACCCCACAAGTATCCCCAACTCTGTTGTTGGCTCAAGCTTCTTTCGCGCATCCTTTGTCACGTGGCAATATATTGATGAGCCAAAGATCCTGAAGTGACCCACATCTGGTCTATTACCGGAAAAGGCTTCCTCTGGTGTCTTCATCCCAAGTATGCGATGCGGGCTTCTATTCTGAAAATAAACCACTGTGTTTCATGCCTTAGCCCACAAGTGAAGTGGCAGGCCTTGGTCATGCAGCATCGGCCATGCTGCCCCTAAAATAGTTATGTTCTTCCTCTTGGCCACCCCATTCTACTGTGGGTTATGAGGTTTTGTCAACTCTCGTTTAATTCCTTTCGCTGCACAGAAGTCATTAAACTCTTGAGAGACATATTCTCCACTGTTGTCACTTCTCAAGGCCTTGATCTTCTTCCCTGATGCTTTCTCGACCAAAGCTTTGAACTCACAAAACTTTGTGAAGGTTTGGTCCTTCTACTGCATGAAATAAATCCAGCATTTACGAGAAAAATCATCAATGAAAATCACATAATACCTTTGCTTCGCTGTGGATGTCGTCAAGAATGGTCCACACAAATCAGTATGAACTTGCTCTAAGATAGCCTCTGCTCGACTGTCTCGATCATGAAAGGAAGACTTGGTGTACTTTCCCAATGTACAACCTTTGCATGTGTCAACTTGGTCAAGTTTACCTTTGGGAAGTCCTGTAGATATCTACTGCATTATCTTCAAAGCCCCATGATGCAAATGGCCCAACTGCATATGCCACAACTTGCCAATATCTTGGCTTTGCACCAATTCTGCTTTCGTACTCAATGCTGCACAATCATCTACCTCTAGTTTATATAGATTCTTCACCAGAATCCCTATCCTCTTGGTTTGACCCGTGCCTATGTGTCTTAGGAACACCTTTCCTCTACTGAAGACAACATCATAGCCTTTATCGTCAAACATTGCGACCGATACCAATTTCTTCTTCAGTCCAGTCACATACATCACATCTGTCAAGGTGAGAGGAGCTCCAAGCTCCCTCTAAAAAGCAATTGTGCCCACTCTTGAAACACTATACCTCCCTTCATCACCCATCTCTATGCGCATCTTGAGGTCTTTCTCCTCCAAGGCACTGAATAAATTTTTATCACCGATCATGTGGAATGAGGCTCCACTATCAAGATACCAAACACAACCCATCATCGATGACACCATGCATGCGATGAGGGTAAAGTCCATTTTGAACTGAGAGGCTAATGCCTCACCTTCCGATCCTTTCGAGGATCCCTTCTTGGACTTCTTCAATGGAAAATTAGTCGCATAATGTCCCATCTCATGACAATTAAAGCATCTCACTTTAGACTTGTCAACCTTCTTCCCTCCATGAGAAGAATTAGATTTGGAATGGGAAGCCTTCCCCTTCCCTTTCCTTGCCTTACTTGATAAGGCCAGATTTTCTTCATCATCATTCTTGGATGAAGAACCATCTCGTGTGCTCCTCTTGATCTCCTCCTGCATGAGATCCGACCACAGTCGTTCCCAGTTCGGCAGTTTCTCCCTTCCATTCACAGAGTCGTGGTAGTTATTCCAACTCTTTGGAAGGCCAAGGATAGTGAGGCTCACCATATCATCATCGAAAGCAGTTATTCCCACACTGCTAAGCTCATCTCTACAGGTGGTGAGCTTGTTCAGATATGTGGAAATAGTATCACCCAAGTTCTCCATCTTGATTCTTCGAAGCTTATCCTTAAGCGCCAATTTCCTCTGGTCGCTACTATTCTGGTAGAGGTCCTTCAATTTCTTCCACATTGAAAATGGAGTATCCTTCTGATGGAGACTCGAGACAATATGGTCTCGAACTCCCTCAAGGATGATCCGTCTTGCCTTCGCCACACACTTCTTCCACTCAACCAACTCTTGTGCATTAGTTGAAGTTGGCTTTTAGATTTCTTGATCAATGAATTCCTTCAAGCCATTGTCTTCTAATACAACCTCCATGTGATCTTTCCATGCTATTTAATTCGAGCTACCTTCCAAGGCATACTCGAGTCTCAAGCCATTGAACGCCATTGGCCAACCTTGAAGTATGATAAGAATTTGATTTTTCACCTGCAACCCTGAACTTCAAACTTCGAATTCTCTTCTCTGTATACTGTTCACAGCTCTGATACCATGTAGAAAATCTGTGTGTAGGTTAACCTGATAAGGAAATATAAATCAAAGAAGAATACTATAATCTACTTCTACTATCAATTTGCGGAAACTTAAAGATAAAGCTGAACAATATGACCAAAAGAAGAAGAATCAATGCACAATACACAAGAAAATACTATGGGGAAAGCCTCAGCTAAAAACCCCACTATCTGTATTATCAGACAAAGTGGAAATACATAAGAATTATACAAATCCTTAGCTCTCACAGCTATCCAGCTCTCTATACAATCCTCACAGATGCTCACAGACAATCTTGGCTTCTCACAAGCCTTCCTCTCTGTCCTCCAAGCTCCTATTTCCTTGCGTTGTTTCTCCGCGATGATCCTCCTGTTACCAAGTGGAAAACTGATCTCACACACTGATATCACACGCTGTCAAAACTGCACAATCCTCAAGAAGATTTCCTTCTGCATGCATGAGTTTTCTTTATAGTAAAACACATGCAACTGATAGTACACTATCCTTGACATTTAGTTCAACTGGGTCTTTCTCAGAATAGACATGCATGAGTTACTGATGAGGGAATCTTTAGTTATTTGGAGTACACTAGTTAAGTGCATGTATGCATCAACTGACTGATAACTCACAATTAGTTCCTCAAATAGTTTGGAACTAATTTAACTAGACTTAATTCAGTAAACTGATTTAACTAATTACAACTCAAATATAACTCAATCTTATCTCCTTAATTAAGGGATAATCTCCTTAGTTTAAGGGATAACTGTTGCATGACTGCAGAAAGACTTCTAACTTTAATTTCTCCAACTAATTAATCCATAATGAATTAATTAATTATTTACAAGCAGCTGATGAGACTAAATTCAATTTTAATTCAAGGACAAATTAAAATTGGAATATTCTTGTTGCCACATTTCAACACTCATATCGCTTTTTCTTGATTTTAGGAGCTCGATCTTGAAACCACTATAAATTTGTGAATTCAAATCTTTAAGTTGTAATATTTTGGCCTATGATAGCAGTCTAATTTTTCTTTCCAACCCCGCAAGTCTGATCACAATTGGATTCCTGAAGAAATGTTATTACTAATCTCCTGTGATGACCTAATTATAGACTATTTTAGTAGAGAGAACTTGTACGACATGCCATGCATCACTTTTTCGACCTTAGGTTATGAAACTGATAACCAACAAACTACAATCCGTCTGCTTTCTGTCACTTTTTACTAAATTTCAATATGATGCTAAGAGAGAAAGTTATGATGATTATCCCAAGGTCACCTGTTTAGAATGTAATTCGGGAGCCTGCATAAACCCTAAATGTCTTGGAGTGTAGCTCCAACAATATAGCGAAACAAGATCTGAAATTAGGGTCGGAGCTTCACCAGGTTTTTTACTCTAATGGGTTTTAATTTCAGAGTTGGAACCTTCATAGACAAATAATTATAGTGAAAATTCCACGATGACCTGTTTGAGATGGAATTTTGGAGCTTGAAAAAACCCTAACTTCCTCAGATCAGATCTCCGAAAATATAGTGAGACAAGATTTGAAATTCGGACCCAAGTTTCAATGAGATTTCATCTCAAATGGTTTTTATTTTAGCGTCTGACACGTCGCAAAAAAAACGTTATAGCGAAAATGCCACAATGACCTGTTTGGAGCAAAAAAACCCTAGAATCCAAAGCTCTGATACCAAATGTTATGAAACCAACTCACAAAAAGATAGAGAAGAAAGATAAATGCCTTAGAATTCAGCCTCTTCGAGGGGGAAACCTCCTTTACATTACACAAATGACTATTCTTGGATGATACAAATGACAAGACCTCCTTTATATATATAGGAGTCTAAGGGGTTATAATATAATAAGATTCGACATAACAATAATAATGTAAGGGCACAACAATAACAATAGTGGGCTTCTATGGGGTACAATAATAACAATATTGGTACTACATGGACATAACAATATAATAAGGGGGTTTCACTAATAACAATAAGGGGTTCTAATAGTACTATAGGGACCTAACACGCGAGGGAGATGTCCATATGTTTTGCATGTTTAAAAATACTCAGTTAGTGCCGCACTCTGTTGGTCTGGAAATGCATGGAACTGATTGCGTCCTGTGTAGCTACCCTGCGTACCAATCGATGCAACTCCGGTAGCAGGTAAAAACGTGTACGGTTTTGTCAGCACAGAGGAAGTGCTTGGGCCTCGGAAGCTTGGGAACTCCATGGTGTGATGCCCCTCAATGAGGCAGTTAGTACACCTTACATGTGGTCACACATGTTAGACTGGTTGTAGGTCTCTCAGCTTTTTCACCAGATTCATGATATGTTGTTGCAGTCCCAAAATAGAGGGGTCATGGGAAGCTTTCCCTCCCTAATTTTCATTTGGGTATCCAACCATAGCCTCAATTCGATTTGCTTGCTCCAAAGCGTCTTGTAGAGTATCAATCTTTTGTTGAGTCAATGATGTGCGAGTCAGCGGTAGCAATGCTTTAATGAACCAATCTCGTTGATGGTTAGGGTTGATCGGGTAGCTCAACTTACCAATTGCATCTTTGAATCTTTGCATTAGCTCCCAAGAAGTCTCTCCTTCTCACTACTTGATTTCCCATAACTCAGACAACCCCTGCTGGTTAGTCTGAGGGAGCTTAAAATCCTAAATAAACTCTTGTCTGACTTCATCTACCATTGGATTCTATTGCAATGCAGACCATTTAATAAACCATCTCAATTCTCTTTCCCGAAGCATGGTCTGAAATTCAATCAACTTCGTAGCATCTGGAGTCTGGTGAGCCCTCCAGATAGCTTCACATAGGTACCAATGTTGCTCTACGTCTTCATTCCCCCTACCGAAGAACTCAGGATATCAGGTAAAGGATCCCACCATGGCCAATTGAACTTGAGGAATAAGTATAAATCCTTGAGAACTAGGTTGTGATGACCCTTGGATACCTGTACTACTATTACTACTCTTCTTGCTAATGATACCAACATTGTAGGTTGTGTGCACACTATGAACCTTTATAAATTTAATTAACTTGGATAAAAATTGATCAGGGTTGCGATAAAGTACCAGGGGAAGGTTGGGGGAGGGACTACCTGAGTTGTTGGGCAGCCAATCGTGACTTTTAGAGGACACATCATTCTTGGAAAACAATCTTCTCATGGTAAAGTGCATATCATCGTCTGGACCTTTCGCAAGGCATGTGCAACCCATTTCATCTGGACTTCCCATTTCTGCTGACGGGGCAGAGTCTGAGTGGTTTGGTGGTGTTTTTGTTATGATGTGTATGATTCATCTACCGAAGGTTTCAGAACCTTCGTCGCCTCCCTTGTCAGCCTGTTTGGTGGTTGGGGTTCATAGCACCGTTGTCTTCCCTTTGCTAGTTTCACCTTGTTGTTGTTGTCACCACATGTTCATATGTTGCTGCGTGTTTCCACAAGTTGGGCTCTGTAGTTGTCTTCCATAGTGCTTCTTTGGGCTTTGTTTGGTGTAGTTTTTGTCGCCTCCTAGCTTTGTGTAGTGCCCTCTGCTCATTCTTTGCTTCTCAGGGTTTTGGCCTTTGGGTTTGCTTGCCAATGGGATTTGGGTTTGTTTTCATGGTCACATTATTCCTGTACATGGGTTTTTGGACCAATATTTTGTAATATTTTCTTATTTTTATCATAATTCCCTATTTTGGGGTTTTTTTGTGCAAAACCCTAGTGTCATGATGTTTAGTTGTCTGTCTTCTATTGGGAAGCCTCACTTAAATGTCTAATATATGCATGCTTCTTGGGGATGTAATCTCTCTCTGAGAGCTAGTTTTCGTATGTCTTTTGCTCTATTTTTGTTTTCATATGGCAAGCTAAAATTCTCATTAACTCTTGTGGTGAGGTGAATGATTCCAACATATGGAGAATATAATTTTGGTTTTCTTTCATGATGAATAAAATTACAGTTGTTTTTTCTATGGAAAAGAAAAGAAAAAAGAAGAAGAAGAAGAGAAGAATTGGGCATAACATTGACTAATTTCGAGCATGATATTGTCGTCAAGTTGTGTATAAGATGAGTTTGATGAAGAAAGTAAAGTTTAATTGATAAGTAGCATAGTTGTTTTCAAATGTATATTGATAAAGGAAAATAAGATTTTATTTTGTTCCAATATTGATTACAGGAAATTAGAGGGACGGTTAGTTGAGAATGCGTATAGATCGTTTAGAATTGAATAGGAACACATCCATAAATAGATTTCCTTTAGCAAGCATGGAAAATTTGATAGAAAATTTATGTGGCACCAAATATTTTTTGAAGATAAATAGAAGAGTGGGTATCATTATAACATAATTAAAGAAGGCGAAGAATTGAAAATAACATTCAAAACAAAAGGACTACATGAATAATTAATTACCAAGGGAAATTTTAGGGATAGAAATTTATCTTAAAGTTTAGAAACTTTGGCAAATCTTACTTGTCCCTAATATGCAAATTGTAAACTAGTTGGCAATGTTTTTGTAAAATGGTTCAAATTTCCAATGATTTTATATAGTATCTATAAAATTATGGTGATTTGTAAGATAAAAATAATTTTATACTATAAAATTTGGGTAAATCATTTTTAGAAAAATGGAAATTGGTGAACCTCTTTTTTGGAAAAGTATAGAAAATTAACCCACTTATGAATATTAGCCTTTAAAATTTCCCATATTAATTATGTAATCTTGGATGACTAATGTTACTACTAAAAAAATTTGTGGATGTGAATTTAGATAATACATTGATATACAATAAGATAAAGAAAGAACATCTCTAACATCTTACAATGATGTTTGAGACCTTGATTAACTATCAGTTACGAATGCATTTGGAGAAGCGTCAGTTATTTGAAAAGGATTGGTGCACCTTAGATTTATTGTATATTTAAAAAGAATTGTGCATGGATACACATAAAGTCAAGGTGATCTTGGACTGAACTAACCCAAGCATTGTTATTGAATTTAAGAGTTCACATGGTATTTCAAACATATAACAGAAGTAAAGAGATACAATAGTATTTATGCATCGAAAGTAAAGAGATACAATAGTATTTATGCATTGATAATTGAGTGTATGAATTTGTGTGAAGTCATGGAGCAAGCAAGTCGAGTAAATGAAGGAGATCATAATCGAAGTGTTGATGTTGGTCTTAATAGATTTTAATAAAGCCTTTGATTATGATGCAAGAGGAGTGGCAGTATACTAAGCCATGGAAGAAAATCAATAATATATTTAATAAAACCTTTAGTTTGCGAAGGCAGTGGAATCATGGCCAATGACATAATACTAAGCCATGAAAGAATATCAATGATGTATTAATAAAGCCTCTCAATTTGGTGTAAGTGGAGTGGTTGATGACAATATACTAAGCCATTAATGGAGTGCCATTAATGGAGTGGCTCATAAGTCATGAGAAAAGAAATATGAAAATAATTGAAACATGAAAAAAAAATCCACACGTGAATAGACATATACACACATACATATTAAGAAATAATATATATATATATATATATCATATTAAGAAATAATATATATATGATTTTTTTTTTTAAGAATAATCAAGCCCTCGGGAAAACTAAATTATTAACATTTGAGGTAGAGAGAAAGCTAAACTATTAACATTGGAGACAAAGAGATATGCAAATGGAGTGGCTAACAGTCTTATATGATAAAATAAGATCAATAATTTTTAAATGATTTTAGTAGAATAATCAAATATATGTGTGATTTTTATTAAAAACGTTTTAGTAAGAATAATCACATGTGCGTTATTTTTACTAAAAACATTTTTAGTAAAAATTATTAAATTTAGAGGAATGCTAAATTGTTATCATTTGAGATTAAGAGTTATTTGTAAGGTTATATTTTTGTGTTGAATCATAATAGTTAGAAAAAAAAAAAAAAAACTATGTAGGATTTGCATTATAATATTAAGGAAATTTTTTAGTAAAGTCTTGAAATCCATATGTTGCTCTAGGTTTCCAATGTTTTATTGATGCAATATAGCACAAGGATTCTATTTCTTTTTCTTCTCTTTTGTAGGTTAGTTTTAAGTTTGCTAAGTTTGGACAATTTTTAGTTGCATGCCTCTCTACACAAATGCCAAAAAGTTGAATATTGTCTAATGGAAATTCCCTCCCTCAATGGATGCTTCTTCCTACACTGGCAACAAAATATAGAAATTATTTCATTTTTCTGTTTTTGTCTCTTCTTATATTTTAATGTATCTATTTCTGAGCCAAGAGCACTTAAGAGATTAATTTTGAATTGTTCATGTAAATTGCCTAATTCTTCTCTATAAACACTTCCTACAATTGATTTATTGATTTGAGTCAGTCTCCCTTTGATCTTTGCCAAAATTTTCTCTTCCTTTGGAATAATTCTTACACAACTCACATATTTTGTCATAAGGTAAATAAGTGATATCAGTTGCTCCCATAATATTTATTACATCAATATATTCATCCTTAATTCCCTTTAAGGAAATTGTGGTGATGGTTTATGGGTTTAGAGCACTTTTGATCTGAATGGAAAATAGCATCAGCCTATGGTAATTACCCATGGTATTGTAACTCAATTGATCCAAATGGAAAGTGGAATTGGCCCATGGTATTTACCCATAGTATTGTAATAGAAAAATGCTATAAATAATAAGCCTCATTTTGTTAAAGGACATATGGGTCCACTACAAAGTAGAGAAAAAGGATTTCTCCATTTTAATAAAGAATTATCCTCTTTTCCATTGTTATGTGCATTTATGTTCAATGTTTTTTCATCGTTTTCTCTCTTCCTCTCTCTACATGCATGGGTCATTGGTCTTATCCTCCAAGATCCCGATCAACTTTGTTTGGATTTTTGAAGGTTTAAAAAAAATATTTTCAAGTAATCTTCTAGACTCTCATCTTCTTGTTAGGACATCCTAAAGATATCCTCCTTAGAGTCTGCAGGTTTATAATATGGTTGATACTTATTAACGAATTTTTTTCTCATATCATCACAATACACAATAGTGTGTTATCCCAAAATCATAAACGGCTTTATTGCAACTACTTTTAAGGTAGCTAGAAAAGAATGAAGTTTTTGTTCATCATTAGTATATCCATAAGTACAAATCAAAGAATGTTTTTCATCTTTACCTTAGTACCAAAAAGTGTCATTTCTTCTAGAATGGGAAGTTTGAAAGTGAATTCATTCTTTGGTTCTTGTTCTTTTCCTCCACATAATTTTCCTCTCTCAGTTATTCTTCCAATTCAGACATTTGGTGCTCTTTCATATTTTTATTCTTTAACTTCTCTTTCTCTTTCTCTTCATTTTGTTTCGGCTCGTAGTGCTCTTTATATTTCTTCTCTCTCTATTTCTCATGCAATTGAAACATCTAATTTAAGCTCTTGTTCCTCATTCTCTACTATATCTTCTTCCCAAAGCAACCAAATTATTTGGTCCAATCTTGAGGGTGTACTTTCCTTGCCCAACTAGGTAAATTTATTTGAATCTACCGCTCTCTTAATGTATCTTCAATGGATGAAGGTTCTTGAGTGGATGTTTTTGGGTGTAGTTTCCCTTCTCTTAAGGCTTCTTCAAGCAATGAAGGTTCTTGAATAAATGTTCATAAATGTAGTTGTTCTTCTCTTGATGTTTCTTCCACACGGGCGAATTGTTCCTATACTTCTTGAAGACTTGAAGTTATATTAGTAGTGTGTGTGTGTGTGTGTTGTGGCGGGGTGGGGGGGTGGGGTGTGGGTTGGATTCGTCAACTTCACTATCTTTTCTAATTTTTACAATTCGACTTCTATGATTTATAGGCCTAATTAATCTATTAATGACAAGGGCTTGTGAAAACTCACTATAGTGAATGCGCATATTCTTATCTCTCATATTACTAATTTCACTCCTCCCTATCCTAAATGTTTATATTGAAAATTAAATAATAAAAAATAAAGAAAATATTGTAGATCTAAATCTAACTCTTTGATGACACTAAAAATGCCTATCTAATTTATTAGCATAAATTAGGACATAATATTTTAATCAATCCAAGAGTTCATAAAATTTGAGGCACACTATGTAGATAATTAGCCTTAGATTCACTGTCACTTTAAACAAATGAAAAAGTACTTAGGCTATCTATTCAAAGAAACTTAAAACTACACTATTAAAGTTAATTAGAAGGAATGTTTTAAATTGAGTTTTAAACTGATAAAAATAAAGAAAGCATGAAAAAAAAACTATAATCTATCAATCCAAACTACAAAAGAGAACTCATCTTACTAACTTAGACTACTTGATCTTACAATGAAAAAATATCAGTTTTTGAGCTCGAGCGTGCCTTTTAATGGTGAAAATGAGAGGCCCACACAATGATGTTTCATTTGTTGAAATAGGTTATTGGTTGAGTAATAAATTTTATCACACTTCTTGAAAGTAACAACGAGGCACACACCTCAATTAAAATCATTTGATTGATCAAGTATTCACTAGTGTTTCACAGGTATAAAAATAGGTTTAGTGTCTTTGGCCTACTCATTGGGGTGGCTCAATGACTTGCAACAATACTATCATGACTTCTTAGTCTACTCTGCTTTACTTTCATCATCATAAAGGTTAATTTTAAGTGTTGGAATGAAATAAAATCTTCATAAATGAAAACAATGCTTTGGTGAAAGTTTGATTGACTATGCATGTATTATGGTCTTTTCAAGTAGATAGACATTTCCTAATCTTTTACCCAGTCTTTCAATAAACCCGTTCATCAAAAGAATTAACTATACTAAGGAAAATAAATCTAATTTGTTCATGAACAACAATCAACCTATGTAACCAATGAAATAAACAAGCTTGTGATTCAAACAAGGGAGTATGAACAAATATAAATAAGAAAAGTGCAATGGTTAGTGTATAAGCAAGATAATTAAAATAAGATGAAAACATAGATTTTTTTGCAAATAAAACTATATATATAAAAGAAAAATGCACATAGATATATACCAACATCCACAACTATAAACAATAAGGAAAATGAGTGCATAATCTTAGACAATGGGGGCCTTCCACTCCTTAGCTTGTACACCAAATAATTACCAGCTAATAAATCTCAAAAGGACTGCATATCTTAATGAAAATAAATCTTGAAAAATAACTTCATGAAGAAGGTTCTGAATATAAATATCACAATAGAAATCACAAAGTTTGAAAACTAACTGTGATTATCTTGCAAGTTTCATTAAATTGCCATTTATACATAAGAAACCAAATGCTAATAAATATCTTCTTCGCTAACCAAATGCTATTATGAGCATCCATTTGAGTGGGATTCAACCTTCTCCATGACTAGAACCACAAAAAAATCACCAATTCTTAGATAAGGGTGGATTTCCTCCTTAAATATGTGATTGTAAAAATATGGTAAGATTGATTTACAATGCATACAATTTTATGAAATTTCAAAAATAGAAAATAAATGATAAAATACCTCTTATTGGTCAAAATAGGTGCAAAAAGTAATAAAATTGGTGGAGGATAAGTTTATTTAGACTGGGATATGGTTTATTAATGTGGAAAAATATCACCAAAATCAAGGGCTGACAGGAGCCCTAAGTTAGTAAATAAATAGATCTAACTCAATACAAGTGCATCTATATGAAAACCTCTAAAATACTTGTATACAATAGATTAGTTAGTCAAACAAGCTAGGCTCTGATACCATGATGGAGAACCAAAGAATTAGGTAGATTAGAGAGCTAATGGTTCGAAGAAGAGGTGGAATTGAGAGACACCATTATAGAACTTAATAACAAGCTAACATAGCCCAACATGTGAAGCACACATTAAAATGAATTTTCAAATTCCCTTGAAGTGAGGAAGATCTAATCCACTTACAATAACAAGGGTGTTTGATAGATTCTTTGAAATCTGCTCATTCCATCTACTAATTGATTTTTCTAGTCAACCCAACCGACCAATTAAATACTTAGTTGACCACTGAGTCATCTACTCAATTGACTCTTCAAGTAACTACCGATCGTCACCTAATTATCACTAGAAGCTATAGAGGTGCAATGAACCTACATAGCCTAGTGATTTCAACAAAATTGATACAAAGAAGGATTGTCATGCCACAATTGTTTTTCCAAGTGTTGGGGAAAAACCCCACATGGTAATTTGCAAATGCAAGCAAGTATGAGAGTGAATAAAGTTTCTAATATCATGCTCACTTAAATAAACACTTTTAACTTATACGTATTGAGAAATGATGGGGTTATTACACTTGTATCAATATTGACAATAAGTATCGATGACCTTTTAGTTTTGAATTAAAAATAAGTACACTTTAAACAACTAATTAAATAAATATAGTTAATGAACAAAGTACCATACATACCTCAGGAATCTCATGATCAAATCATCTACTAGCATGTCCATAATTTCTCTCACGAGGGTTGATAATCTCAATAAAATTGTTGCTAGAAGGAACTTAATGAGCTTAGGACCTAAATGAATTTCCATAATTGATGTTCATGCTTAGTACTTCTTGCTACCTTGTGGCCCACTTTATTTAAGATATTTTCAAAAATTAGAACTGGTCAACTAAAGAAAGTTTGTTTCTATTCAATGAAATTGTGAAAATTGTGGTCTTGATAAATTGATCATTCTCCTCACTCGCTTAACTCTAGAGCTTAAGAGTGACTAAGATTTCTAACATTAAGCTCTCCTAAATAAAAAACTTTAGTTTACTTATTGAGAAAAGGTGGAATTATTACGCTTGTATCAATATCAACAACACGTATTTAATTATAAATCAAGGCCTTGTCCAAAATTAGAATTGGTCAATTAAAGAAAGCTTGTTTCTATTCAATGAAATTTTGTACATTGTGGTATTATAAACCGATTATGATCCTCATTCACTTAACCCTGCAAAGCCTATGTTCTTTAGCACTTTACAATTCAAGAAAAATCAAATTTGCATTATTTATACATTTTTTTGCAACAAAATTTAGAAAATTTCACAAGGCACCATGAATAATTATAAATTGATTTACCACCAAGGGACTAGAGAAATCAAAGAAGGATTTATTAAGTTAAAAAAATGAGAATGTTTTTGATAAATTCACAAATGGAAATATTTTGAAACTTTTTTGCAAAGTGACCCCACATGTATGTTATCCATGGATGCTCTTTTTCTTTCTTTCTTTATATATGTGTGTGTGTGTGTGTGTGTGTGAATGAAGGTGATGGATATATATGCCCATGGTGACCCATCATGTATAATATAACATTAGAATCATGTCTTTAGTAATTACAATTGATTTTTATGTTTTTATGTCTACAAATATTATTTCATAGACACAACATTGGCTCTCCTCTCAATATGTTTTGTCCTAAAAGAATAGTTAATAGGACTTCCTATAGTATAGCATGCCTTGTTGAGGCATTATCTTTATCTCTTTGCAAGGGTTTGACCTTATTCTTAATCAAATATTGACAACTGGTAAGATTCATTTATAATGTGTTCATCATACTTTGAAGTTCATTGACTTAGTTAAGTAACATGAAGCCTTGATGCTAATTCATATAATAATTTCTTCCTACCTTAAGGTTAGAACCATTGATTTGATTTTCCAATGTCCTTTGATTTGCCTATTTCCTATTTCCATGACCTTCTCCTTTTAATTATGAGGCCTCTGCTTGTACAATAGGGTTTTAAGGCAATATAATTAAAATTTTTACAACTTTTCAGTAAAATTTCATTAACTATTCTTTTATATTCATCTTGGAACCACTTAGATGAAACAACCATTAAATGTGTCATTCGATATCTATTCCATATAGTAGTAAGCCATAAAACCACTTCTTTAATTCCAAATTTTGTATTTCTATAGAAATTGATCACATATGTTTGTCTCGTTGACCTCTTATCCATTAGTTACCGTAAGCTTTACAGTCTTGGTGGGATACAAAAAAATTATTTAAATTCTTAGTGAAATTGATTTCTACATAGTTATGACTACTTCCAAAATCAATTAGTATATTTACCTCCTATTTTCTACAATTCCTCTAAATTTCATGGTTATGGTTTATAACTTTTTTTTATCATGGTTATGAGTGAAAATATAGGGTTTCTTCGTCCTTTTATTTTGTCTTAAACATTAGAAATGTTTGTTAGTTGATGTGGAATACATTTTACATAATTTAGGTTGTGTTTCTTCTTTTCAAGTAATAGTTTCTTTTTAGGGAACTCTTCCTTCATTCATCTTCTATTCGGACTAGGAGATTAAGGTTGATGATATTTTTGACATGGATTTTATCATTATCATATTCTAATTTCAACCCATTTGTGACTTTATTTTCTAAGTATAATATTTACATATTTCTTTTCCATTTATAACTTTGGAATGATGTACTGATTTGCCTTCTTCCTAATCTTTTTCTTCAAATCCCCTCTTAACTCATCCTCTTTTTCTAACCTTATATAGTTTTCTTTGTATTCTTTTTTTCCCATCAACGACATGGATCTCATTTCTTTATACATTTCATGCATTTAAAATCCTTTAGTCTTTCATGAACTTCCAAACTTTGTTTACTTCCCTCTCATTGATGTGTGAAAGATATCTTTATTTTTTGGGTGTGTGGTTTAGGAGGATGTTTGACTTCAATAAACATTGTGAAATTTTTGGTATGGCTTACCTAGTTTCATTTCCTTCATTTTCGCTTTATGTAGCTCTCTTTTCATGGCTTCAGTATCATGCATCTCTAATGTGAGGCTTTAACACAAAGACATTAATCTATAATTGATCTCATAGTAACTCAAGCACTCTTGTCATAAGTGTTTATTAATCGCGAATGTATTGGTAAACATTTGAGTAAACTGTTTTTGAAGAGAAAAATAAAAATAAATAAATAAATAAATAATGTAATTTTTTAAACAATCCCTCTCTAAAAATATTCAAGTGAAATGAGTTATGGCATTGAGGATTTCCAGCACATGTACCATTTGTATGCTAGGAACTTAAAAGGCATGGACAATATTTGTTTTTTTATTTCTTCATTTTGAACCTTATATATTTTTAAAAAATTCTACCTTGTTTATCTTTTCCACTCTTTATTTTTCATTTTCATTAAATCTCAATAATTATACCTTCATACTTAATAGTCAAATATACCTGGGTGGGTTATTATGGTCTATGGTAGTGGTGAGACAATATTTGTTTTTTTATTTCTTCATTTTGAACCTTATATATTTTTAAAAAAATTCTACCTTGTTTATCTTTTCCACTCTTTATTTTTCATTTTCATTAAATCTCAATAATTATACCTTCATACTTAATAGTCAAATATACCTTGGTGGGTTATTATGGTCTGTGGTAGTGGTGAGAGGGCGGAGATGGTGATTGTGGGTGAATTGGGAAAAATATCATTTTGTTTGGGTCTTATGTTCACATTGACAAGGAAGATTATGGTTGATTTTGATGTATTTGGATTATGGTTGATTTTAATATATTTTTCTTGTTGTATGTTTTTATTTCATCTTAGTTTTGGTTGATTTCAACATTGAATTTTTCTGTTTCTACCATGTTGATTTTGAGAAAATATGGCAGAAATTTTTGAAAGACAAACTTTAAAATTTTAAATGTCATAAAAATTCTAGATGATGTTGAATCCATTTCTGCTATCAAAAAACTTTAAATATTTTCATCATCAAATTTCTTAAATTTCTTTTAATCAAAACCAAATTTACCGTCAAATTGTAACGTCTTTAATCCAGAGTTATGGTAAACATATTATCAATTTTAAAGAAGGGTTATAGGCATGGCCACGTCGAACATTGACTTTTCACTAAGATAAACGGTGGATACATTTGACTTTCACTAAATTGGACGGTGGATACATTTTATTCTGGGAGAGTTATATGAATTGTCAAAGCAAGGGGATGGCTGTTGGGCTTTAATAATGAAGCCCGGATGTTCAAAACCTACTCGTGTATCTGTTATCTCAACAATAATCAGTTGGGGAGATCCCAATCCTCAGTGTTTGTTTGTTCCATGAATCTGATTTCAAGGGTGATAGAGAGATTTGAGGGAAAAACAAGGGCTTTGATTATCCTGCCCGGATCCCTAATAAACTAAACTTCGACGTGGCACATATTTAAGAATCTACTTAACTCTCGGATATCTCGTATCTCACTGCCAACTGTGCTCCGCTTTTCCACTACCAACTCTGTTTGGGTATATGTATATATGCAAAAGTAATGCTGAAATACTTAATTGCCATAGCAAATAATCCACTCCACTGACCCAACTCAGTACAGAACCAGCTGGCATTTGAATATGTGGGGTAGTGTTGGCATAATTGTTGGGTATTTTTGATGGGAAAATACCAAAAACCAAACCACAGAACACAGAGACAATGCTCTGTTTCAAACACAGGATCTTTAACACAGCGGAAACTTAAAAAAAATTATTTGCAACAGACAGAGTTTTCACACACACCACAAATTTCTATTCATTAATAAAAACTGTTGTTACAAACTATGGTTCTTCCTCTCTCACAGAGGGATTTACAAAAAAAACAAAAACAAAAGACTCAGACTTCTGCTGTATATTCTATTTCGCTGCTGCTGCCTTTCTTTTTCATTCACGCGCTGCTGCGTTGTATATTTTCCCTTTTCGCACTGCTGTGCATTATGCGTCTCCCCTCTTCACATTAACATAACATAACATAACAAAAAAAAATTACATATATATGACAAAAAAAGGAAATTACTTCACGTTTTCGCTTGCCATGCTTCCGTAAAAAGGAATTAAATGTTTTTACCAGCCTTTACTTGTGCCCATACTCCCGCTGAAACTAAATTAAAAATTTCATCAAAACTTACCAACCCACAGTAAATAGCATTTACTGTTTTACTGACACATACTGGCGGTAAAGTAAAACTTTTACTTCACGTAAAATTTCATTTAATGCTGGCCCATACTTCACCCATTGACTTTAATTAGATCGCATCGCAAAATCCCATTTGGTCGGAACACAAAATTTGAGCACTCACTCATTAGTGCGATCTGCGATATGCGATCGGATCGCATCGCATCATCGCAATCGGGGAAATCAAGTGAACAAAATGGAGGATCCAAGCACACATGCGATATGCGATCTGCGATCTCATTGCATCGCAAAGGTAAGGAAAAAACGGTTTGCTGCAGTTGAAATTATATTTCAACACTCCCCTTTAATTTCAACTGTTGGGCATTCAATCATACCCAAACACTTCTTCACATAGAGGGATTCACCAACTGCTTCAGATGCAGTTCCACAACCAATCAAAATAGTCTTCCTCTTAACAGAGGGTTTCACCTGTGATTGTGCTAAAGAGCACCTTCCTCATGACAGAGGGATTCACCAGTGTATGCTAAAAAGCATCTTCCTCTTGACAGAGGGATTTACCACACTATGCTGAAAAGCATCTTTCTCTTTAAAAGAGGGTTTCACCAAATGACTGCTTCAAGTGCAGTTCCAAGACAAAACATTCATTGCGCTGTGGTGCATACCCATTACATTGTTCTTTTATTATGCTGCTGCACTGTTGTGCCATCTTCTTTGTTGCGTCTACTCCACACTGTTGTGTCTGCTCCACGCTACTGCGTCTACACCTGCACTACTGTGCGTTAATAAAAAATTCTTACATATGCGTTGCTGCGCCTTTCCTTTCTCACATTCACACTGTTGTGTGAGAATTCTTTACTTGTGCACTTATGCGTGCTTCCCTTCTTCACATTGGGAAAACTTTTCCTCAAGCTGCTGCTGTCCATACACTTGCTGTTGTGTTGCTGCTGCAATTTGCACTGTTGTGTGCACATACACTTGGCACTTCATTCTTCACGAAAAAAAATTAACACGGGCTGCTGCCTTTTCTTATGCACCCTTGCTTCACACAATCTTCAGCTTCATTCATTTTATTTTCACAACGCACTGCTGTGCAATCCCTTTCAATTTTCTGCTGCCTCACACATTCTCATTCATTCCATGTGCATTAAAACTATGCGCTGCCCCTGTTTTTCTTTATGCATTTCTATGCATATTGCATTATATAAAAAATTTCAAACTGCTGTTTTATATTTTGTCTTCCCACTGCTGTGAGGGTCTCCATGCTCTGCATACTTTTCTTCTTGCGCTGCTGCTCTTTACATTTGAGCACTGCCCCCATTTCTTTTCTGCTGTTATGGCAGATTTAACTTCATATTTTTCTTTTATAAAAAAATCTTCATCAAGGAGTGACTGTTAATACAGTTCAGCAAACAAAAAAAAAAGTACAAGCTCCCCTTTAATGTATGCTTGTCTTCTTTTGGCAGATTCTTCTCAAAATAAATTTAGATCAGCTGCGTTGCTTAAGGGGCTTTCACACTGTATTTCTTTTCTTCTCCATACTTGTGTAACTTTCTTCTTTTGTGTGGGTCTAGCTTGCATAGCAGCCCATCTTAAGTTACAGTCACGTGCCATATGCCCAATGTTATGACACTTGAAACATTCAACATTGTTCATGAATAACATTTCATGATTTCTTCTAAAATTGTTTCTTGGAGGTTGTCGAAGACCACAACATTTATCTTCATGAAATGCTCTACAGTCTTTTGCCATATGACCAAAGTTTGAGCAAGCATAACAATAACCATAAAATGAACTTTGGTACCTGGGAGATGGAGGTTTCCTTGATGTACTTCTGAAGCCTTGCTGCCTTGAGATCCTTTGTTGATAACCATTGCATCTTGCCTCTTTGACATCAGCTACATTTCCTCTTGGAGCTGGTTTTCTTCTTGGAGCAGGATTTCTTCTATTGCAGCCTTCATTTTTCTCCTTGCCTTTGCTGGAACTAGGAGCATCACCATCTCTTTCTGGCTTCTTCACATCTCCTTTGCTTAGAGCATCTTCATTCTTGTTTGAGGGTTCACCTACATACCCAAGTCCTGATTTATCAGATGGAGATCTGTGATAGCTGAGCATGTCATCCAAGGCTTGAGAGCTCTTCATGATTTTGTTCATCCCTTCAACCTTTTTCTTGAGGAGGACAATCTCTTGTTCCAATCTTTTACACTCATTATTCTTCTTTGTAAGTTGTTCCTCAGTTTCTTCTTTGCTACGAGTAGCTTCAGCTGCTACTATTTTAAGAGAGATGATTTCTGACTTCATTTTGGAGAGTTCTGCTTGACTGCTCTCCATTTTCTTTTCAGCTTCTTGTGCCTGCTTCCTGGCTTCTTGTAGTTCAGACTTAAGGGAGGAAACCTCTGCCTTGTACTGTCCAATCTCTTCTACAAGCTTGTTCACTCTCTTGTGCCTTTGTTCAAGTTGACTTGACAAGGCGTCTTCTTGCTTCTTTGCTTCATTCAGCTGATTTGCCATGGATATGACTTCTTCATGATGTTTCCTCTTGCATTGATCAAGCTCCTTCTTAAGCTTGGCAAGTTCTTCATTCCTTTCTTTTACTTGAAGCTTGATGAGGTCAAGCTTTTCATTCTCAGCTTCTATGATGGGTTCTTCTTGACTCATTGTCATGGTCAGTGCTCCCTTTGCATGAAGGTCATGCAGTCTGTCCCATATATCCTTTGCTGATGTATATTTTCCTAGATTCCTCTTCACAGAATCAGGCAGTCCATCCAAGATAGTCTTTGCTGCTTGTGCATCATACTCCATGGATTCTTTATCCATCTTTCTGTCATCAATCACTGACTCCCAGACTTCAATCCCTTGAAACTGTAAGAAAGCCCTCATTTTTATTTCCCATATATCAAGGTTCCCATCGAACCTTGGAACCTCAAATACAATGCTTTCAAATAGATTGCCTTCTAGTTTAGTAGAGGAGGGAGACACATTTTTAGCAGGCTTGGAGGCTTTCTTCTTTGACCTTGCCATTCTTATCTAGGCTTTAAATACTTGACTGTGTTTTCTTTTAAATCACTGACTGTTCCTTTCAATAATAACTCAAAAACTTGAGAAATACCTGAATTCCTTTGGCTGAAACTTCACACTGCTGGAGAGGTTTGACTGCTGCAACAACACCTTCCTTCAGCTTCTTTGAGTCTTCAAAGAGCCTAGACTAGCTCCGATACCACTGTTGGGTATTTTTGATGGGAAAATACCAAAAACCAAACCACAGAACACAGAGACAATGCTCTGTTTCAAACACAGGATCTTTAACACAGCGGAAACTTAAAAAAAATTATTTGCAACAGACAGAGTTTTCACACACACCACAAATTTCTATTCATTAATAAAAACTGCTGTTACAAACTATGGTTCTTCCTCTCTCACAGAGGGATTTACAAAAAAAAACAAAAACAAAAGACTCAGACTTCTGCTGTATATTCTATTTTGCTGCTGCTGCCTTTCTTTTTCATTCACGCACTGCTGCGTTGTATATTTTCCCTTTTCGCACTGCTGTGCATTATGCGTCTCCCCTCTTCACATTAACATAACATAACATAACAAAAAAAAAAATTACATATATATGACAAAAAAAGGAAATTACTTCACGTTTTAGCTTGCCATGCTTCCGTAAAAAGGAATTAAATATTTTTACTAGCCTTTACTTGTGCCCATACTCCCGCCGAAACTAAATTAAAAATTTCATCAAAACTTACCAACCCACAGTAAATAGCATTTACTGTTTTACTGACACATACTGGCGGTAAAGTAAAACTTTTACTTCACGTAAAATTTCATTTAATGCTGGCCCATACTTCACCCATTGACTTTAATTAGATCGCATCGCAAAATCCCATTTGGTCGGAACACAAAATTTGAGCACTCACTCATTAGTGCGATCTGCGATATGCGATCGGATCGCATCGCAATCGGGGAAATCAAGTGAACAAAATGGAGGATCCAAGCACACATGCGATATGCGATCTGCGATCTCATTGCATCGCAAAGGTAAGGAAAAAACGGTTTGCTGCAGTTGAAATTATATTTCAACAATAATATCTTTTCCCTAGTTTCCTCACATCACATGCAACGGGAATAAGATATCTAGAGATCGATTCCCAGACTGTTCACATGGAGAATAATGAGGAAAACATGAAGGGATTGGAGTTAACAAACCAAGGTAATGATTTAGTTGAGTAGCCACTTTTTATAAACTGGGGTTTTGTCAATGATTGTTTTTACAGAGAGAGATGGTATTTTTTTCCCTACACAAGAAAACCACAGTATTCTGAGATCTCATGATTGTTTTAATTCTTCAAGATGTTTTAATATTGTTTGAGAGTTCTGAGTTTGAAAAAATCACTTTCTATTGATGAGTATTATTGAAAATCTAGAAGTTTGTTGCTGAAACTTATCAAAGTGGATGGTCAGTTAATAATGGCCAGGGACAATATGAAAAAGACACTAAAGGACAATATGAAAAGGTACTGAGTGAATACTTAATATTTGCCATTAAGGAAGAATAGAAAAATGGGCGACCTATATTGGGCAGATAAAAGAAATAAAAGAAAATATAACTGTATATATATTTGGCAGGTGGAGTAGGAAAACTTGAAGATAAAGCAGAAGATGAAATATCGGACCAATCCCCAATTGAAGAAGTAGCACTGACCGTGCCTACAACAGACGACCCGACTTCACCTGTGTTAACGTTTCGTACGTGGGTGCTGGGATTGACATGCTGTGTCTTGTTAGCATTTCTGAATCAGTACTTTGCCTACAGAGACTTTCCACACAATAACTTCAGTGTCTGCTCAAATAGCAGTTCTGCCAGTGGGTCGCTTTATGGCTGCAACTCTGCCCACCACAATGTACCGTTTTCCAGGAACAAACTGGCATTTCTCATTGAATCCAGGACCGTTTAACATGAAAGAGCATGTGCTCATAACAATTTTTGCCTCTGCTGGAAGTAGTGGGGTCTATGCAGTCAATATTGTCACAATCGTAAAGGGCTTCTACAAGAGAACCATAAATCCTTTAGCAGCATGGTTATTGATATTATCTACACAGGTATGTGTAAATGCAATATTCATGAATTAAATAGTATCAGCAACTCTCTCTCTTTACAGGTATGTTTACTGAACCATGAAAATAGATTATGGAGTATTGATGAATTTGCATTTGAACATCACTAGATGCTTGGCTTTGGATGGGCTGGGATTTTTAGAAAATTGTTGGTTGAATCTGCTTATATGTGGTGGCCCTCCAACCTTGTCCAAGTTTCCATTTTCAGGTGAGTATATGTACACCATTATTATATAAAGGTTGAGTAGATATGTATACTCTTTGTGATTCAATACAAGGATAGCTGTTTCCACTGAATTTAACTCTATTGCTAATTGTAGATATTTGGAAATGGCTAGACAGGAGTAAAAAAGTCGAACTAAACTACTCTTTATTTTATTTCAGAATATTTTGCAAATAGTTTATTTTGATAAACATAGTTTTTTTAAGAGTAGGCAGAGGCAAATATTAAATACCATATATTAATTTGATATTGATTTAATATATTTTCATCTTGTTTAATGAATATCATTTTATTTTTATTCAATCCAAAAAAAATGAAAAAAACACTAACCCATCATTAACAAAATACATAATACTTAATATTACACTTAATTGTAAATATAATATCACTTTCTTGTTGTAAATATAATATCATTTTCCTGCCATTGCTGATGTAGGGCTTTGCACGAGCACGAGAAAAGACCAAGGGTAGCTTGACAAGAATGCAATTTTTCAAGACAGTTTTAATATGTAGCTTTTCGTATTATATAATTCCCAACTTTTTCTTCGGCACCATTTCTACGGTATCGATTCTATGTTATATATGGAAAAATTCTGTGACGGTGCAACAGATTGGATCTGGTACTAACGGCCTTGGTATCGGATGTTTTGGTTTGGATTGGGCAACAGTTGCATCATTTTTAGGCAGTCCCCTATCTACTCCCTGGTTCGCAATCGCTAATGTTCTAGTGGGCTTCGTTATCATTGTCTATATCTTTACTCCAATCATATACTGGCAGAATGTTTACGATGCCAAATCATTTCCCATTATTTCGTCAAGTGTCTTCTTAAACTCTGGTCATAAGTACAACACATCATTATTGCTAACAAACCGGTTCACCTTCGACGAGGCTGCGTATAATTATTATGGCAAATTGCATTTGAGTGCTTTCTTTGCCTGTACATATGGAATTGGCTTTGCGGCAGTCTCTGCTACACTTTCTCATGCTATTTTTTTCTACGGAACGTAAGTAAGTATAATTTTTATTTCTATTTTTTATTTTATTACAGAAAGTAGATATGGAAAGTAGGTATAATTTTTTTCTATATAAAGTATGTATGGAGTATCTTTATATGGATTGTAGATTAGGGAATATCAAGGAATTTGGTGGAGTATGGAGGAGGGAAGTCAAACAATCAATCTCTCTACTTACTCATACTTTTTCTCACATTGAGATATATTTTTTTAATCTGTAATTTACACAAGTTCAGCAATACGGGTATTAATATGGGTATTAATAGTAGGTTAATGATTGCTTTAATTTTTACGTTTTGTACGTTGATCATTTTATTCTTATCAACTCACAAAATATAAAATTGATCTAATCATTGACTTACTCCATGATTCATATAAACTATTATTTCATATAAAAATATTTATACAATATAAATATTAAGGATAAACATCATGCATGGTTCTTATGAATATTTTTTAAAGCTATTCTTTTTTACATAAAGTAGGTATACCAGATTTATTTATTAATTGGATGGATGGTACAGAGATATATGGTATCAAACAAAGGTAGCTTTAACAGACACAAATATGGACGTGCACTCTAGATTGATGAAGCAAAACTACAAGTCTGTCCCACAGTATTGGTTTATTATTATTTTAGTGTTGATGATAGCTCTTTCAATAGCAACCTGTGAGGGATTTGAAAGACAATTACAACTGCCATATTGGGGAGTTCTACTTGCTTGCGCCCTTGCATTTACCTTCACTCTGCTTATTGGTATTATTCAAGCCACTACCAATCAGGGAAATGAGATTTAAAAGTTAGACAAATGACATGAGAAAACAAGATGGAAGATTTATTAATTACATGTATATTTATGCAACCTGTAGTAACTTGGTTTGAACTTAATAATGGAGTACATCATCGGATATTTATATTCGGGTCGACCCCTTGCTAATGTATCATTCAAGACTTATGGCTATATTTCAATGGGTCAAGCTCTTGCATTTTTGGCGGACTTTAAGCTAGGCCATTACATGAAAATTCCTCCGCGCTCCATGTTCATCGTTCAGGTTATTATTATTATTCGTGTTTTTCATCTTTTGGTTTTTTGCGGTCACTAGCTTGAGCATGTGTCTAGGCTAACACATTTATTGGATGGAAGAAGACTAATTCACCCATAATGAGATGTTGATTACCGATTCAACCTCTCCTTGTAAGGTTTAAACGTGTGAGTTTTAGAGACTAAACCCCACATAATTTAACTGATGTACACCTCATGAGTTTTTCTATATTCTTGAGCATGATAGGTCAATTATGTATATGCATTTGTATTTCCAACTTCTAATGTATGATTAGTGACATTTATATACATATATTTGTATTTACAGCTTATAGGGACACTTGTGGCAGCCATTGTATATTTTGGGACATCATGGTGGCTACTAGAAAGTGTGAAAAACATATGCGACAGTAGTGTGGAGGGTAACATGTGGACTTGCCCTGGTGATATCGTATTTTTCAACGCATCAATCATATGGGGAGTGGTTGGACCAAAAAGGATGTTCGAGAAATTGGGATTATATGAGAAGGAAAATTGGTTCTTCTTAGGGGGGGCGCTTGCACCTGTTGTGGTGTGGATTCTTACCAAAAATTTTCCAAATGTAAAGTTTTTTAAATACATCAATATGCCCATTTTAGCTGGAGCCACAACCAGCATGCCACCCACTAGAGCAGTTGACTACATCATGTGGTGTGTTGTTGGCTTCATCTTCAACTACATCATCTTCAACAGACATAAGAAGTGGTGGAGTAGACACAACTACATTTTGTCTGGTGCACTTGATTCTGGGGTCGCTTTCTTGGCAGTTCTTTGTTATTTCTGTTTGCAGTTGGAAGGAATTGACAATGTGGAATGGTGGGGAGGACCTGGAGGTTCTGATCATTGTGATGTTGCGCAATGCCCAACGGCTCCCGGAATACAGGTCGAAGGATGCCCTTGAATTTTCCCATGTCCATATGGATTCCTACTATTCTACATGCATTGCATACATTACCTTTACCTCTTCTTCATCCACCTTGCATTGTATCCCTGTGAATTATTATGTGCGTTTCTTGTTGTGATATTATGTATGTTTCATGTTGTGATATTAGTTTACCTTGGTATATATTTGTTTTTTTATTTGCAATGTTTACTGTAGATTTTTGGGTTTCTTAAGCAGTTGACTTGTTGTTACACTGGGGTTGCAAAACCCAATCTATGACACTAGTTGTACAAGGGTCCTGGTTCAACAATGCATGTGATCACCTCAACTATCAAAGACTTGTGTGAAGAAATACAGCTAGAACTATATACTATATATGAGTGCATATTCATGAAAGTGATTTACTTAGCCAATTTTCCCATTACAAAGAAGGCATGTTCTCTTACCTAATGTTACCTAATGTTATTTTCTTTGGCAAAAATTGTTTAACAATGTCATCGTTGTCATGGCGTTTCAAAAATGCGAGGAGGAGGCATGGACACACTCCCCGCTAGAGTTAACCTTGAGAAACCCTTGGAAGATCTAAGTATTGAAGATATAATGCAGCTCACCAGGCAACACTATCAATGATACTTGAAAGAAAAAGGTAAGATTCCCAAATATCTTGCTTTCTCCTTAAATAATATATCTATATCTATATATATATATATATATATATATATATATATATATATATATATATATATATATCGCAAAAAAAACTAACCACTTTTATTATAATAAAAATCATTACATTGGCATAAGATCATGAAACACCTTGCCACCAAACAAAATAGGCGAAAGACATATAGATCTGGCCCAAACAGAAATGATGGTCCAAAAAGTATATATATATATATATATATATATATATATATATATATATATATATATATATATATAGCAAAAAAAAACTAACCACTTTTATTATAATAAAAATCATTACATTGGCATAAGATCATGAAACACCTTGCCACCAAACAAAATAGGCGAAAGACATATAGATCTGGCCCAAACAAGAAATGATGGTCCAAAAAGTAACAAAAACATGAATCATGAAAAACAAACATATTGCTAAACATAGAAGGCAGCCCCCCTGTGGAGCCAAATAAAAAGTAGGACAACAACCCAAATGACCTAGAGCCAAGAAAAAGGGAAATAATTAGGCTGCAACAAAAAAGACAAAACAACAGAACCAATAAAAATGCTAAGAAAACACCTAAAGCATGGACCTCACCGTTGACCTAGAGATTATAATGAAAGAAGCCCGATGTTGACGAAACACCTTGTGTAGACAGCTCATCAACCACGATGTTCTATTCCTAGTAGATATGTGAAAACGAAATCCTGGGGAAAGAATCCTTCAGGCTCATGATTTGCTGAAGCCAGTGGAATAAGGAAGGGACAACCAATGAGGGACTACCCTGCACTAGTCTATGACACACTTGAACTCACCAATGATCTGAATATCTTTGATGACAAGACACAACCCAAATGTTGAACACTCTCCAAAGGGGAAATACCTCAACCCAACAACTGGAACCTGATCACCTCAACCAATAGAATTTGAAAGCTTTAGATTGGTCGATCATGATGTAAGCACCACAACGACATGCACCCTATGAGGTTTACCCATCAAAGAAGTCAACAGGGTAGGAGAAATCAATCTCTATGAGAGAGACCACTCAACTGTGTAGTATGGGCCTCCAAAGACCCACCTCCTAAAAATATTCCATGATTTTCAAACTGATGGAATGTACATCAGGAATCATATTTTCAAAAATGTATTTGTTCCTGCAAAGCCAAACACCCTAGAGGAAATATAGCGTAAGGGCTCTTACTTCTTTCTGATCAAGGCTCCAATTGGAAAACCGTGCTACAATGGAAGATTGATCAACTTCCTAATCTACTTTAAGGGAATTTGTGATCACCTCCCAAAAAACAATTGTGAAAGGGCTATGAAGAAAAAAATGCTTAACTTCTTTAGGGGCCGTTCCACATAGCGGACACTAACTTCGACCTTAGAAACCTTTTTTTATAAGGTTATCCCATGTAAGAATATGACTGTAAATAACCAACCACATAAAACATTTTATCTTTGAAAGCACATCCCACTTCCATATGAGAGAACCATAAAAGAGCCATCCATCTCGCATGTGGCTCAACTTGAAACAAAGACATGATATATGAATAGGCAACTTTGACAGAGATGTCCCCATCATAAATCAAGTCTGCCGATGACAACTTATTAGGCTTGTCTGTGAGGGAGACTCCAACATTAATTAGTCGTAAACGATATGTGTCCCAATGAGCCACAAACTCCTCGGGAATTCCCAAATCAAGGAAGAGTTGCGTACCCTCCCAATGTGTGCTAATGTAGAAAAGCCTCTCTCGTGGAAGCAGTGGATGATGAAGATAGGCAGGTTATGTCCTACATTTTTCCTTTTAGGGCATCTAGACCAATAAAGACCTTGTCTCCATTATCCACCTTCCAGCAAAGATCTCCGCAAAATCATTGTCTGATTTTCACGAGGATGCGCCATATTTGGGAGACGTTTGCCTTTCATAAAGCCCAAGAGGACACCTACTCTTCCAAATTCGAGCTTTGCAGGTATTTATCACTAATTATTACTTGCTAGTAGCCAAAACCAAAACCAGAACCAATGAATATATTTATAGTTCTTGTGAGTAAATATATAATATAAATGAATATAATCTAGGAATCGAGCCCTGAGGGTGGCATATAAAGAATATGTAAAGGTCAGTGGTTGTTTTAGCTTTATCTACGGAGATGACACTTTTTCGGTTAGCTTGAGCTCAGAATCAATGGTGGTTCACCTCGTGGAGCCAATTTTGTTTAATTTGGCTTGATTTTTGCCAGTTTGTAAAGCCCTAACCTGTGCTAAAATGCTTTTACAGAAAAAATTGAATACTCTAAAAATTTTTTGAAGGCTTTCCATGTTAACCTATGAACATTGCCAATAAAAGTGTCGTAAGGGAAAGTTTTCAATTGATGGATATACACAACAGAGTGCTCACTTGGGATATTTTTAGACGCAGGGGATTTCATGGCCCTGGAATTTTCCCTTTGTGCATGAATCACAATGAAGAGATTGATCACTTTTTGTTGCGCTGCCCATTTGCAAAGGAGGGGTGGGTGAGCATTATAAACTCTTTGCATTTGGGTCAAATGGGGACACATCAATCTCTCATCGCATGCTTCAATTTCTGGTTCAAGAATCGAATTACGTATCAGAATTTACCCTTCTATATCATCTGGTCCATCTGGTGCAGTAGGTACTCATGGATTTTTGAACACAAAATGCCAATGGTTTGGGAGGTTGTAATGAAGGTTGTCCATTTTTTTTGGTAGAGATTGGGCCCCAAAAAAAATAGAGAAATAAGAGAAATGCCATAATTAAGGAAACAAAAGGGATAATCTCATAGGATATTTTGACGGGGCAAGTTAACAGAGAAAATGTGGGTGTGGTGTTGTTATTATTATGGAATTAGGGAGATACTATCATTTTTGGTGAAAAGGAGGACAAGGTACAAACAGAAAAGTCGAAATCATTGCACTATGTGGCATCTTTCTTTTTACTAAATGGTTAAAATTGGAACAAAGCAAACACTCTTCAACCCCCAATTCTTTCCAACTAGATAAGGCACATTAGGAGATTGGTAAGCAATTTTCAGAACATATTCTTCACACACATCTTCAGAAAACATAACCATATTGCAGACTTCTTTCAAAGAGAGGAATTCATAGAGTCAAGTAAGTTTTCCTTTACTGCATACGTTGAGGACGTTCTCATGAACTAGGGATCCTTTTAACATTACATAGGGTATCCCCTTATTGTCTTGATGACCAATAATAATCTGTCGAACTTGATGTAAAAAAATTTCTACAACATACTATCTATATGTGGATATATTATAGCTTTTTGTCTCAAATGTAAAGGAGAAAAGTAGAATCATACAAAAAGGAATGCTCAAATAAATCATATGAGAATTGACTACTATATGAAAAAACTTGTTGAATGTTCTCTCTTTTTTTTTAATACGATGAAAAGATAGTGTTTTTTTCTTTGGAAAGAAAAAGAAAAGTTTTCAATTAAAGCTTTATATGCCATCAAGCCAGGGAGAATCTTTTAATTTTTTTAGTTTCAGAAAACAGTTTAAAATGCTAAATTTCTTAGAAGCTCCTAAAATTGAAAACAAAGCTTGAAATAGTGTTAGAAAAATTTTACGACGGCAAAGGAGCTCAGAGATTGCAAAGTAGGCAAAGTCAACTTCAATTGCGGACAGGTAAATCTTAAGTTGTAGCGAGGATATCGCAACCACACAGGGACTTAATTAAAACATAAATTTAACGCACAACAAAACAGAGTAAAACAAAGGAGGTTGTCGTAAATCTACTTGTGAAAGATTAATCTCATAACGCAACTAGCCACACTTTATATTATATGTTAAAACATAAAGAAATGCATTCGCGTGATAAATAGAGGCTGCAGCTCCAAATGAAAAACAAAACAAGCTTACTGCAATAAATAGAGGCTGCATCTCCAAATGAAAAACACAACAAACTTACTGCGATTTACCCATTACTGGGGTTGCGGAGTAAACTTCTGTAAAACTCCGTAAAACTGGTTTTCACGCTCCCACCAAAATTTCCTCCATGATTTTCTCCTCACTACCTCAGAGACTTTCTCGCTCTTTAACTTTCCCAACATGCCCAACATTACAAATGACTTTTACTTGCATATTTATCTTAACATACAAATTTGACATTAATTACATGACAGAGAAAATATTTAATACCCAACATGGGCGATTTTACATAGTAAATGATTTTCTGAACTTGCGTAGATATCTATTTATTAAACTCCATTAAATGATTTAATTTTTGTGATGTGTTGAGGAATGGTCCACTCTAAACTTCTATTCTGACTTCATTCCTTCTGCCTGCAAACAAAATCGCAACCGTGCAGTAGTTGAATGGGCAAGCATGGTGGTTTTCTATGTGTTTAACACGGTGGTTAGCATTAATATTTCCAACACTCCCCCTTAATAACAACTGTTGCCATTGAAAATTCCCAAACAAACTCTGAGATAAACAAAACTTTCACATGTCAATGGCTTTGTGAAATCAACAAACTGTTCCTGTGACCTGCAGTGCTGCAACACAATTTCATCATTGTTAATCAACTCTTTGATAAAATGTTATTTAGCATCAATATGCTTGGTCCTCTTGTGAAAGACCGAATTCTTTGACAATGCAATTGCGGATGTGTTGTCGCAGAAAATAGTTGTCGTTCCCTCTTGGTCGTGGCGAAGATCCCTCGACATCCGTCTCACCCAAATTGCCTGACACGTTGCTGTTGTTGCAGCGACATATTCAGCTTCTGTTGTTGACAATGAAACTATTGGCTACTTCTTGGAGGCGTATGAAACGGATTTTGAACCCAAATTAAAAACATAACCTGATGTGCTCTTTCTGTCATCGACACTTCCTACCCAATCACTGTCAATGTAACCAACTAGCCTGAAATCATTTGTTGCGGTGTACAAAACGCCATACTGTTTTGTCCCATTGACATACCTTAGAATTCTTTTCACTTCTTGCCAATGTGTCTCCTTGGGTGTCTCCATGAACCTCGACACCAAGCTCACTGCATACATTATATCCAGCCTAGTGGCAGTCAAATACATCAAGCTGCCTATCATACTTTTGTATAATGTCGGATTGACATTGTTGCTGCAATCTTCTTTGCTCAAATTCAACCCCATGACAGTTGGAGTTGGTGTGGGCTTGTTATTCTGCATCTTAAACCTCTCCAAAATGTCTGCTACATACTTTGCTTGAGAAATAAAAATTCCATTTTCTGTTTGCTTCACTTCTATGCCCAAAAAATATCTTAACAACCCCAAGTCAGTCATTTCAAATTCATTCTTCATGACTTGTTTGAAATCAGCGATGAGGAAATCATCACTACCCGTAAAAATTAAATCATTTACATATAAGACGACAATGAGAATCTTAACTTTGTTCTCTTTGATGTAGAGAGTAGGCTCACCGTCACATTTGTCAAAACCATTGTCCAATAGATAAGCATCTATCATGTTGTACCATGCAAGTGGTGCTTGCTTCAGCCCATAAAGAGCTTTCCTCAACTGATACACTTTGTCTTCTTAGACTTCTACCTCATAACGAGGCGATTGTGCAACATACACTTCCTCTTTCATCACTTCATTCAAGAACGCTAACTTTATGTCCATTTGATACACTTTCCATTTATGTTGTGCGGAAATCACCACAACTATATGCATTGTCTCCATCCTCGCGGCTAGCGCGAAGTCTCCGCATAATCTCTTCCATGTTGTTGCTTGTATCCTTTGACAACTAGCCTTGCTTTGTGCCTTTCAATCTTGCCATTGACATTGCTCTTGGTCTTATAGACCCACTTCACTCCAATGAATTGTTTTCCTTGCAGCAAGTCCAATAACTCCCATGCGTCATTCTTTTCTATTGCTTCTATTTCTTCCTCCATTGTTGCAACTCTTTTTTCTTCTTTCACTGCATCTTCAAAATGGATTGGGTCATCTACATGACAAAATAATGCAAATAAGGAATTCAAACTAGTGCTACTATCAACCTCATCTTGCTCATAAATTTCATTAGATTTCTGAATTTTGGTCTTCTTGTGCTTGTTGAAGATGGGCTTGACATGTCACTTGGTGTTGTGCTTTGTGGCATGCTTGGAGAAGAATTTGCTTGACTGTGTGACGTTTTCCTATTATTTGTTGATGGTGTTCCTTGCTGCCTGCTTTGTTGCGCTTGAATAGGAGTAGAGGGAGTCACTGTTGAGGAATTACTTGTTGCTGTTAATTCATCTTTGTCCTCATGTGGTATACATCCTTTGACATTAACTGTGTTCTCTAAAATTCCATCCCATGCTTCCTCTTCTATGAACTACACATCTCTATTGATTATGACCTTCTTTGGTGATGGATTGTAGAGCTTGTATGCCTTGGATTCATCACTGTATCCAACAAATATAAATTTCTCCCCCTTGTTGTCCAACTTCTTCCTCAACTCATCCGCGACATGTGCATAAGCCACACACCCAAAAACTCTCATGTGAGTGACACTATGCTTTCTGTCACTCCATACCTCTTTAGGAACTATGTTCTGGACGCTTTTGGTTGGACATCTATTTAAGATATATGCTACACAAGTGACATCTTCAGCCCAATAATCATTTGGCAAATGTTTTGCTTTCAACATACTCCTTGCCATTTCCATAATGGTCTTATTCTTCCTTTCTGCCACACCATTTTGTTGAGGTTTATATCTTGTTGTAAATTGCTTGTGAATTCCATGCTCCCTGCAAAATCGAAGGAAGTCATTTGAGATGTATTCACCACCTCTATCAGTCCTAAGGACTTTGATGTAGTGTCCACTTTACTTCTCAACAAGAGCTTTGTATTGGTGAAAGCACTCAAACACTCCAATTTTCTGTTTTAAGAGATAGACCTGTGTCTTCTTTGTGTAGTCATCTATGAAAGTCAATACATAGTGGCTGCCACCAATTGATGGTGTCTGCATTGGTCCACATAAATTTGAGTGGACAATCTCCAAAGGTGCCTTTTCCCTTATTGACTTTCCCGCTGGAAATGTCTCTCTATGTTGCTTGCCCAAGATACATCCTTCACATACACTGTCTGGTTTTTCTATGAGTGGCAAACCCTTCACCATGCCTTTCCTATGCAGCGAATTCAAACTTCCAAGTTGAGATGTCCAAATCTCAAATGCCATAACCAATTTTCATCTTTTACCTCTGCTTGAAAGTTCACTTGTGTGACAACTACCTCTTTTCTTCTATCCTCTTGTGAGTTCATTGATAGTTGTGCTTGTGCACCTTCTTCTTTCAAATCTAATCTTATCTTTAGGGGAAACATTCTATTGTTTTAGATATCATTTTTGGGATTCAACTGCGTTAAGTAAGTCATTCAAAGTATGACCATTTCCATGAGAGGTAGTCGTAAAGTGACTAATATCTCATGATTTTTGAATAGTTCACTTAGCACTCATTGCATCGGGTGATGCTCACAGGGGTGAAGAAGTGGGATTGAAACTAGTGAAATGTGGAGAACGAATCACATAGCATCAATCATCACTTCCGGGGCTTGCACCCGGTAACCAGGACTTCCCAGGAGGTCACCCATCCCAGAACTCCTATGGCTTAAGCACGCTTAACTGTGGAGTTTTTCCCCACAATCAAGCCCACTTAGCTTGCTACCCCATTTGCAAAAACCTTAGCAAGTATTGTGCCTTATGAACCATTCAGGTAGAGATCCCTTGACTCTTTTTGAATTTAAGTATGGGGGATTTTACGCAGTGCATTATATTAGATATCATTTTTGGGATTCAACTGCGTTAAGTAAGTCATTCAAAGTATGACCATTTCCATGAGAGGTAGTCGTAAAGTGACTAATATCTCATGATTTTTGAATAGTTCACTTAGCACTCATTGCATCGGGTGATGCTCACAGGGGTGAAGAAGTGGGATTGAAACTAGTGAAATGTGGAGAACGAATCACATAGCATCAATCATCACTTCCGGGGCTTGCACCCGGTAACCAGGACTTCCCAGGAGGTCACCCATCCCAGAACTCCTCTGGCTCAAGCGCGCTTAACTGTGGAGTTTTTCCCCACAATCAAGCCCACTTAGCTTGCTACCCCATTTGCAAAAACCTTAGCAAGTATTGTGCCTCATGAACCATTCAGGTAGAGATCCCTTGACTCTTTTTGAATTTAAGTATGGGGGATTTTACGCAGTGCATTATATTAGATATCATTTTTGGGATTCAATCATTGCTAAGTGAACTATTCAAAAATCATGAGATATTAGTCACTTTACGACTACCTCTCATGGAAATGGTCATACTTTGAATGACTTACTTAACGCAGTTGAATCCCAAAAATGATATCTAATATAATGCACTGCGTAAAATCCCCCATACTTAAATTCAAAAAGAGTCAAGGGATCTCTACCTGAATGGTTCATGAGGCACAATACTTGCTAAGGTTTTTGCAAATGGGGTAGCAAGCTAAGTGGGCTTGATTGTGGGGAAAAACTCCACAGTTAAGCGCGCTTGAGCCAGAGGAGTTCTGGGATGGGTGACCTCCTGGGAAGTCCTGGTTACCGGGTGCAAGCCTCGGAAGTGATGATTGATGCTATGTGATTCGTTCTCCACATTTCACTAGTTTCAATCCCACTTCTTCACCCCTGTGAGCATCACCCGATGCAATGAGTGCTAAGTGAACTATTCAAAAATCATGAGATATTAGTCACTTTACGACTACCTCTCATGGAAATGGTCATACTTTGAATGACTTACTTAACACAGTTGAATCCCAAAAATGATATCTAATATAATGCACTGCGTAAAATCCCACATACTTACATTCTATTGTTTTTCATCTGCACCTTTGTAATCAACGGTCTATTTGGAAGCCTATCCAAAATTGTGGCCACATCATTTTTGAAAAAGACATTGTAGCCATTTTTCATGAGATGTCCAATGCTTATGAGGTTATGCTTTAAACCAGGGACAAAGTAAACATTTGAGATGTACTTCTTCTCCCCCTTCTTTGTTAGAATATTAACTCTTCCTTTTCCCATGACAGAGACTTTGCTATCAGTCCCTAATGTCACTTCAGATTTCACACTTTCCTCTAGATTGGAAAACATTTCTATGTTCCCTGACATGTGATTGCTACACCCTAAATACCATATATCACTTTGTTTTTCTTGTGCCACATTACAAGCTAAAAACATGCTATCATGGTTCTGATTTTCTTTTGTGAAATTTACACTAGTTTGTTACTAATGTCATATTGCTTCTTTCTACATTCATTTGCATAATGACCATACTTCTTACAATAATGACATTGAACTTGAGATTTATCATACCTCTTACCTTGTGCTTGATTCTGGCTTGGGCCTTGACTTGGATTTTGATTGTTGCCCCTTCCACTTGAGCTTGAAGCGCTAATTCTTCCATCTCTGTGTGGGTTTCTTCCTCTTCCTCTAGTATATGATCTTGCTCTGCCTCGACCTTAACCAAAGGAAACTTGTGTCTTGAAGGCATGCTCCAATGAGGAGCTTGTTGTTTTGTTCAGTCTATGGTCATGCAAATTCAGTGATGCATGAAGCTCATCCACTAAGAACTGTGTGAGATCCTTTGTCTCTTCTATGGCCACAACAATGGCATCAAACCTTGCTAGAAAACTTCTCAAAACTTTCTCAACTATTCTTCTTTCTTCAAGTGTCTCACCCTAAGACCTGATTTGACTAACCAACCCAATTACATTTGCAAAAAACGAGTCTACATTCTCAGACTCTTTCATAAAAAGTGTTTCAAAATCTCTTCTCGGCATTTGTAGTTTTGTTGTCTTGGCTTTTTCCATGCCTTCGTAGGTTGTCTGGAGGTTGTCCCATGCTTGCTTGGACTTCGTTTTTGTTGCAACCCTTGGGAAAATACTTTCATGAACTGAAGAATATAGAACAGGGCTTTTGAATCCTTCTTAATATAGAACAGGGCTTTTGAATCCTTCTTCTTGTTTTCCCTTAACAAATCTCTTTCTGCTTAAGACAACGCATTGTATGCTACTGCATATGTTGGTTCTGAAAAACCATTCTCCACCAAATCCCAAATGTCTTGAGATGAAAATAGGGCTTTCATTGTAATATCCCAATAATCATAATTTTTGCCATTAAACTGAGGTATCTGAGGATTTTTCAAGCTTGTGCTTGCTGTTTCCATTTCTGGGTGAAATAAAAACTTTCTACCTGGTGGTAAATATGCTAAAATTACAATCGGCCTCAAAAAAATTTTAATTGTTATTAAAAACACTTGTTTTTACACTGACAATATTTAAACTGATCCAATACCATGTTAGAAAAATTTTACGAGGGCAAAGAAGCTCAGAGATCGGTTGCGGAAAAGTAGGCAAAGTCAACTTCAGTTGCTTAAAGGTATCACAACCACACAGGGACTTAATTAGGTTACAACAAAATAGAGTAAAATAAAGGAGGTTGCCGTAAATCTACTTGTGAAAGATTAATCTCATAACAGAACTAGTCACGCTTTATATTATATGTTAAAACATAAAGAAATACATTCTCGTAAAAAATAGAGGTTGCAGCTCCAAATGAAAAACACAACAAACTTACTACCATTTAGGCATTATTGAGGTTGCGGAGTAAGTAAACTTCTCTAAAACTCGGTTTTCACCCGCCCACCAAAATTTCCTCCACGATTTTCTCCTAACTACCTCAAAGACTCTCACTCTCTAACTTGTCCAACATGCCCAACATTACAAATGACTTTTACTTGCATATTTATCTTAACATACAAATTTGACATTAATTGCATGATAGAGAAAATATTTAATAGGCAACATGGGCGATTTTACATAGTAAATGATTTTCTGAACTTGCAGGTGTTGTGGAGTGTGGGCAAGAGTCGCTGAGTAAATGTTTGCCCATATCTATTTATTAAACTTCATTAAATGCTTTAACTTCTGTGATGTGTTGTGGAATAGTACACTCTGAACTTCTGTTCTGACTTTAGTCCTTCTCCCTGCAAACAAAATAGTAACCATGCAATAGTTCACTGGGCAAGCATGGTGGTTGTGAGTGTGTTCGACGCAGTGGTTGGCATTAATATTTCCAACAAATAGCACACAAAATTGTATATAATTTGAATTCAGACATTAAATATTTCTTATTTGGATGGACATTTGCTCAAAAATCATGTTACTATTGATTTATAACATATTTTAAATTTCTATGCAGGGATGGGACGACTTTAGTGGAACAAGCTAAGGCAATTCAACAGGTACTCTCATTAAAGAAATTGTTTGAATATGGACTGAATGGTAAAAAAAAGTCGGCGACAACAAATCGGCCAAATGCAAACAAAAATTTAAAGAAATTTCCGTCCACTTCTTTGCTTTATAGTTCACAGCCGGAATGTCCTTCGGTAGGCTTTTTTTCCTTTTTAGCAAGCCAACTGCGACAGATCGCTCAGCCTAATGTTTTCTTAAGGTCTTCATCTCCTATGCAATCTGGAGCTTAGCTCACCATTTTTTACTCGGAAATGTTAATGTCTATGACGCTGTTCCTACAGAAAAGGTATCCACATGTTCACAGTTCGATTCCCGTAAACCTCTTCCTGAAATTTCTAATGATATATGGCTAAAATTTTCAAGATCTGTATTTTCAGGCACATGAAATAAATGTGTCAGCACAAAATACACAACAAAGATTAAAAAAATGACCAATCTTTATCAAAATTCCGTCGTCTGAACATAATATGATTGTTTCTAGTGCAGAGTCCAGTAACAAGAAAAACATCGCTGCAAATATTTTTGGACGAAAGAAAGTACAGGTAAAAGGTTTTACTCCATTATCATGAGATTTGTGGTTAAAAATGTAGTGAATGCAATTAATTTTTTTCTTTTTTTTTTGGAGGAGTCGTGGCAAGGTGGGGGCTACCGCAATAGCCAAAAAGCCTCTCCTGATGGGTGTGTTTATGCATCCCACCATTGTTCGTCACTAGTATTGGACTGACACGACCAAGTAGAAAGTCATATTTTTGTCATGTAAAAAGTCTGGGGTTTTAGTTACAAAAGTTAATATGTTAATTTACAAAATTGATCGTGTTGAATTCCTGGTTCCACATTCATGTGAATATTTGATTGTATTTGGAAAAATCAAGATATAAATATAAAGTAAGTGAATATCAATATGAGTTTTAACTATGTTATATTAGTCAATTTTTGAATAGTGTATAGTAATCTAATTATTTCTGGTTAGATTTTATAATTAGTTTTGAAGTACATATATCTTAGGCCACATGCACAAAATTCATCTAATATACGAAAAGGCAAAAAAAACAATGACATGCCACCAGGTGGCTCTTGTTATTATTACTTCACACAATAATCTACATGTATTTATTAATAGATTGCATTTACCTCTTCTTTGTTTCCTTATATTGTTTCACTTCAATGTATATATAACATGTTATTTTATATTGGATTTCAAACTACTATTGTACTTTCTATATCAATTTAGATTTCATACATTATACTTCTCCTCGCTTTCTATTAAGAATTTGAACTTGAGGGCCTCCATGGCCATGTTTCTTCTCATTGCATCCAAATTAACAAGTTAAGCATCATGTTCCTTAGACTTACGACAAATTCATTGTATTTCAAAGCTAAACTGTTACTCAAGGATGTCCATATGCCAAAGTATTGCCTCATATGCTGACCAATGTGAAGAAACCTTATATAATGTGTATTGACCAGGGAAAATTTCAAGAACCACCCTAAATTTATATGTATAATAAATGGGTGAATCCCCATGATACATAGGAAAAATAGAAGGCAATTTTATCAATAATATAATATGTATATATAATTTTTTGACGAATCTCTCACCAGATTATATTATCTTGTAAAATCATGGCGAATCTTTCACTGAATTATAAAATCTTGTAAGACCTTGGCAAATCTTTCACTGAATAATAAAACATTGTGAAGTCTTGGTGAATGTTTTGTTAAAGTAAGAAACCATATATGATAATAGGAAAACATATTCATTAAACTGTAATATACTAACATACATGTTTGGACAAAAGAAACATAATTTTCTCTTCCTACAAACAATGTTGCAAATTTCAATGGGCATGTTTGTCAAGGTTCTTACTGTACACTCTTGCATATCCTTCTATTAGTTGTGATAATATTCCACCACAAAGTTCTTGTATGTGTTGATCTTGACCACCAGTTATGTCAAGGTAGGAGAGATTAATCTTTTCTCTACCACTTTTGTCAAGCTATGAGAGATTAATGTTTGCACAAATTTTGTTTTACTTTTGTCCCAACTTCTCTTTCCTTAAGTGTTTCCATAACTACCTTGTTGATTCCATATCAAACCAATTTCTCAAATGCCAGCCTAACTGTGACAAAGGAATTTCTTGCTTCTACAAATTTGCAGCATCATTGTAAGGAGAAGTTGTTATATTTGCAGGGGCAATTTATAAACACTTTCATTCACTCTCCAGGTAGTTTTTAAGCCGTCGACCTTCAGGTAGTTCATCCTTACATATGATATTTGGTCATTACACTCTTGTTCTTCAGGAAATATATAAGTTATGAAAGTCATTCTACCATGACATGAAGTGTTGAATTGAGGGAATCCCATACCCATGAACCTTACCTGTGGTTTTACAACGCAATCTTATGTTTTGAGTCATTGTGTTAGGGTCCCTCCCCTTCAAGTAGGCTTTATGCAAGTAGGAAAATGAAACAGCCCCCCCTCACTTACCAACCTTCCTTTCTCTTACCTAAATAGTTGTATCTTACCCAACCAATGAATGGTTCCTACCTTGAATGATGGAGTTTAATAGACCAACAAGAAAATATTTATGTAACTCTGGTCCCCACCACCTGAACACTTATGGCCTAGCGCAAATGAAGGCATGTTAAGGATTTCTTTGTTAGTCTTGGTAAAGATCATTTCAATTCATATTCATCATGGCTTCCGCTAACCACTCATGTAGGGTCACTTGGCTTGGCAATGCAAATTGCCCATTAATGCTTCCCATCACTCGACCACCTTCAATCATATTCATTTCAACAATTTCATTTTGATTAGCATTTGTAAAATTTGTATGTGGTTTTTGTGATCAACAACTACTATTTTTTCTTGAATTGCTCCATCATATTCTTAAGTAGCATTGCCATGTTCATCATCATCACCTAATATATGATAACATCCTTGAGGTAGACTCAACATGTTTATAACAACTTTTGCATCTTTATCACCGGGTATTTCAAAAATTGGCTACAAGTCTCATCATTGGTAAGAGCATCATAATTTACTAGCCAAATTCCATTGCACCTACTTTCCACATTAATATTAGAGGGTGTCAAGGTCCTTTCAATCGATATGCTAGCAATTTCAACTGTTTCAAACCTTTTTACCTCTCTCCATGGGTTCTTTTCCATCCAATTTATTCTCTCAAACCTTACATAATTCTTAAAAGGCCCAAACACACTTCTAGGTGTTGCAACTTATGAGTAATGTCTAAGCAATGCCGCCACTATGTATGCCTATCATGTTTGCCTCTGTGGTTTGTAAAACTATGTTGTTGTGATGGCCATAAAAAATTAACAAGTATATGTTTGTAAGATAGACGCCTCTAGGTAAAAAGTGACAAAATGGTATAGCCAAATTATAAACAATTATTTAGTCATCCATGCATTAGGATGTGCAGCCACAGATATTCCTTGCTCACAATTCTTGACATGGTTCTTCATATTTTTATTTCCCTAAAACAAATATAGCCTAGACATTGATAAACCAATTGTAATTGCACTAAAAAATACAGTGATCTGCGTTGTTGTTAGGAAACACTTTGGCACATTTTCACTCATTCTCTTGGAATTTATCCACATGCCACAATTCCTTCCAACTTGGAAAGGAAACTCGTCACAATTGCATATATATTTTGTAAACTGTATGAATGATCTTTGTATGCCTTGGATAGAGTGTAATAGAACTTGGTCAAAATTGTAGGGTGTAAATCCATTGCTTTGTCTCTAGTTAGGCTTTCAATTGTTCATAATGCCAACTCTTGATATATTTTCTTAACTCCTGCACACCCTGATTTCCCCAAAATCCATCTTTGAATGGACTCAAAGTGGAGAAATGTTAGCCTTAAGTTGTATCAACTCTAGGTCATGGCCAATTTCAAGTATCTCCTTACACCAATCAACTATTTCCTCCTTTTGTTCAATTAACATTGCAACAACCCCTTTCTTCTTCTTCCTTGCATGAGGTATTTAGCCAATAATGTATTGATGCTGGTGAGCTCCCTATTTTCTCACTGTAACTCTTATTAGGCATCCATTGAAGTCAACATCATCAATTTCCTTCAACATATCCTCTTTAGTTCAGCCTCTGTTAACACTAATATTCTTGGTTAAACTTGCACCTTGCACTATAATTCATTCAGAAGCACCACCTTCAACATCTACATCATATGCTCTTCAACTTTTATATCATTATGCCCTTCAAAACCTACATGTTTTAAATCCTCATTTGAGGCAGAGTGTTGTAGATGATCAACCCTTGTCACTTGAATTCTTATCCTCACAAAAGAAACACTATTTCCTCATTCATGACAGAAACACATTAAAAAACAAATATTGTAGAATAATAGAAGTTGATCCAGTGCATAGCAACAAGGAAACGAAAAACTTTAAGGTAAACATAGGTGTCAAGAAACAAAACTTTAAATGGAGAGAGTTTATGAAATAATGTTGATCCTTAGCTAAAAATTCATGTTAAGAGAAATGTTTGCAGTGACCTATAGAGCAGTATTGTAAACTTAGTTGAAGAAATGATGCTTCCATTAATGATGGTTTAGATTTATAATGCTCCATTGGAAATATTGATTGATGAGTCTCAAGAATAAAGATACATTGTATGAAATTCTGACAGTGATCTAGAGAGCAGTATTGTAAATTGAGTTGTCGCAATGGTGCTTCCATGAATTATAGACTAAATGTATAACTTTCCATTGGAAATTTGAGTGGTGAATGGTCATCAACATGGATTACATATGCAGAATGATGATATTTGTGTCTAGGATTGATTTGATTATGGTCTAGGGGCTCTTAGTTGCTCCTAGCAAATGTTGGTGCGTCTAAAATGTTTAATGGCCCTGGCAGATTGATTTGATTAATGGTCATTTTGAACATAGTTGAATAAGTTACTCCTTTTCATTATAGATTGCAAACTTAGGGGTGGGTCATGGAAAGCATTGAAGATAAGCATTACCTATTCATGTATAATCAAATGTATAAGAGGAAAGAAGTATTGGGCTCTATATGGACTTGAGGTTATGCATATTGGAACATCATTTACTACAGACATTCTCCAACAATCAACCTATCTGTCAGATGTGATAGGTAATCTGTACATCAAAACTAAACCTTGTTGGACTAAACATTTGATGGTTTTTAATGTCTAAGGATTTGAAGTGTATTTACATTAGCGGATTTAAAGATGTGTCTGGACATGATGTTTTGCATGGTAGTGAACTAAGAGTCACTTTCTAGACAATTGTATGCCTAGTGAGTTTATGGACTATTTTTAAACTTGTGAGCATTCTTCGTTATTTTAATACCACTTTTATAATGTGTTATCAATGTGTTGTATTCTGATTTGTTAGAGCTTCAGAGGTCAGGTTCTATCTCCACTATTGGTCCCCATTCCACTACTAGCTTCCCTCCCCTAGTTTATCACCTACTCTAGAATCACAAACTCATGAGGCATTGATTACAATTGAATAGAACCAATGAGAACTTGACAATAATGTCAATGGAGTTGCAACAATAAAGAAACATAATTAGGTCACTGTATCAGGACAATACATTCATGCAATAATGCTTGCGAGAACGATCTCCGTTACAACAAGAACGACTAGGGATCATGACGTCAAATACAAAAAGATTCAAAGCATTGATCAACAAGAGATGCTTCTTAAGAATAATGTATTAACCCACAAACAACACCTCATATTTAATTTCAAATGTATTATTACCCCACAAACAACACCTCATGTTTAATTTCAAATGTATTATTACCCCACAAACAACACCTCATGTTTAATTTCAAATGTATTACAACGAACAACAGAGGAACTACCAACATAAAATCCCAAGAATCAAATACATGCATAACCCAGCAGGGACTTCTGTGTTTTGGCAGTGGAGTAATGAAAAATAATCCAGACTAAAAAAAATGTTATCTTTTGATGAATGAAATATCACAACAACTATGTAGGAATTAAAACAAAACATGCACAATCACCAAATTATCATACATAAATTCCCATTGAAAAATCAGAGTAGCTGATCAAAAGAAAAAACTCTCAATTTTGCAGTCTGCACCAAAAAAAACAAGAACAAGAATTTGAGATGATGACTAGACACAGGAAAATCATGGCTACTATGCAATAACCGAGCTGCCTAAATAATGTTACCTTATTCGACCAATAATACTCAAAACACAAAAGTACATTCTACCATTTCTGAAAGATCCAAGTTGGAATAATTTTTTTGTATATTCCTTTTATTTCAAAATTTAGATAACCTTTACAATATTCTATTAACATTTTATATAAGTTTATAATGTCCTTCCATAATATTGTTCATTTATTATATTGTTCTGGAAGGAAGCACATATAGAATGTTCTACATCCCTACTCATTTGTCATAAAGAAAGGGAAGCTCCAAGTAAACATATCATAAATCTATGTCTAGTTATCTGCCAGTTATAACTTATTAACTTGCACATGCACAATATAATATAGGTTGAACTCGTAAGCAAAGCCATTTAACAAATTTCTTCAAATTATTTTTTCAATAAAAAGCCATAGACACAAATATTATCTGAGAGGTCATCAACACCTAAAAAGTTTCAAAAACATAAAGGTGATATGCAATGAAGTTTGTTTTCTAAAGATAACCAAAATTAGCTGGCTACATTTAAAACAAACATCAAATGCTTTACCTCAGCTTTGTTCCTTCCCTACAATATCCCACTCCTAAAGATATTTCTCATAAATAATGAATTCCATACTGGTTTTGTTGCTATGCAAGTCTCTTACTTATCCATCTGTGTAAAATTCAAGAAATGGGTATATATAATCTATAAGATGATGTTCTTCATCCAGTGAAGAATGAAGAAGATAAAGTCATATATCTTTGGAAAAAACAAATAAACAAAACAGAGGAAGGGCCAAAACTTTTAAATATTCTTGAACATAGCCTTGATTTTTACAAAATTCAAATACTCAGGGGGAGGTATTTTATTTATAAGATGATCTTCATAGAATGATAAATGAATATGATGTTATTTATAAGAAGGTTTAGAAGTATGAGTAGTATGATTAGTAATTAGAAATATTATGTATTGATAGTTTAATGTGTAGGAAATAGAATGTAGCTTAGGAAAGAGAAAGGATTAGGAGTTGTAGTCAGTATGCTTAGTAGTGAGAGTTAGAACTTAACTTATAGGCGTCTTATATATATTGAAGAGTAATAAGTAATAGTAGGAAGCTTTATTAGTAGGGTTTATGTATTGAATCGTAAGTGTAGGAACTTGACTTCTATTACTAGTTGTAGTAGAGTGAAATTAAGAACTAGTAAGTTTCTTTTGTAGTAAAGTGTCTTTAGGAGCTATAAAGTAGCTTAGGAAGAAAGAAAGGAGGAATGGAGGAACGACTCGACCAAAAAGAGAGGAGGAACTAGTCAGTAGCTTAGGAGATATACTAAAAGGAGTAGTTAAGTATGCTTTTGGAAATATGGTATGGAGATAAAGAGTAGCTTTAGGAGATTTCAAGTTTCTTTATAGATATTAGGAGTGTCTCCTTATAGAAAGTATCTTTGAGTTTATGTCTGATTAACAAGCTAGATTAATTAGAAAACCTTTTCAAAACTCAAAGTGAACTTGAACTAATTGTTCTATAGTAATAAGAGCACAAAATGCCAATCTTTCATATTCTCTTCCCATGTTATACTAAAAACCAAACCATAATTCAAGAATACTAACACTCACTCATCCAATCAAGGTTTGAGCACATCATTCATTGGCCTCATGAATGTAGCAGGTGCATTGGTTAAACCAAATGGCATAACTAACCACTCATAAAGATCTTTCTTGGTCTTAAAGGTTCTTTTCCATATCTCTTTCTCTTTCATTCTTGTATATTTCAAGAAAATAATCTATGCCGGGAAATGGATGCCTATTCTTAAACATAATATTGTTCAAGAAAAGTCAATGCACATTATTTGGGCTCCATCCTTCTTAGGTACCAACACAATAGGTGACCCTAATGGAGATGCACAAGGTCTGATTAAGCCTTAATCCAATAATCCTTGCACTTGTTTCTTCACCCCATAAAAATCCATAACAAATTATCTATACACTTGTTTGGAATAAGTGAATCCAATAGTAATTGGATCAAATACTCCACTTATTTTTTTGTGTTTTTGGCTCTCAAATTTGTCTCTATATACTTTTCATTCCTCTGTCCTATAGCCTAAATGAGAGCTTGATTCTATAGACTCAATAAACTAAGGATGCAGCTTCCTAATAGTGTAAGTCCCAATAGATTTAATATACTGACTAAGACTAATATAATTCAAAACAGTAAGAGTAGTCAACTAGTCAAATGAAACACAGAAAGGGTGTGTAAAGTGGTAAATTCAGTAATCAAACCCTGTGTAAATACCTACTAAAGTTACGTCAATTCTATTTATAAACCATGGATAGGGTGGTAAATTCATTTTATAAAGGGTGTGTACAATAAATGTAATAGTAGCAATTTCTTTCTATTTATTCCTACCTAAGTCTTTATGCCTATTGTTCCTATTACTTAGTCCTAACCAATAGAAGAGAGTCTAAGTAACTGCCCATGAAAATGAAGGATTGAAAGGGTGTACCATACAAATTATGTAGACATTTTTTGCCAATAAATAAAATAGAAAACTCAACATCCATCACACCAAAATATAATGTGTATGCTTACACTGGGAAAGCACATAAATTCGAGCAAAATACAGATCTCAACATGGTTCATTGCTATAATCTACAAATGGGAACAATTCTTGCCAGCCTATGTGAGATGATGAATGTAACAATAAAATCTTAGAAGCCCAATTGTTTGCAAATGTGTCATGTATACATGGAATCTATGCATGTGTAGAAGTATCTTAGTGAACACACTTCATGAAACTGTGTAATTGGCCCAATACCTGGGCCCTTGAGAAGTATGGAATATTGCTTTCTAGGTGATATAGAATATCCATAGTCACACAACATAAATAAGTGCTATAATAGCCTCCATACAAGTTGTCAATATTTTTCAACCCAAAATTCTTGTGATGAACAAAAAGAGAGTCATACATAATTGCCAATAAATAAAATCGCAAACTCAACATCCAACACATCGGAATAGAATCTGTTAATGCCAATGCTGGGAAAGCACATAAATTCAGACAAAATTCAACTTAAAACATTATTCATCGCTATAATATACAGATGGAACCAAATCTTACCAACCCGGTTATCGTCATTGAAGCCCAACCTAAAAGTTAATAAAGGACACTTCTGAGCTTGTGAGCACGTCATATCTCTAACTAAGATTTTCAATGCCAACACCAAACAATGGAAATTGGCTAGCAAATGGTTCAAACTATTTTTTAGATCAACAATGCTATTTCGTAGCTGGAAATTGTTTGACATAATAAATTCTAAAAAATATTTTAATTTTGTACTTTTCACAGAGCCCTTAGCCTTAATGGCTGTCTGTACCCTCTCGTGGATAAAATATGCAACCTTAATAAAGTCATCCTCAAGAAGCCCACGAGTGGTTAATGCAGGAGTCCCTATGCGTATACCACTATGAACCATAACACTTTTATCACCTGAAAATGTAAGGTATGAAAGTAAGCTATATCATCCCATGGAGAAAGGAAAATCAATGAATCCCTTACATCTAAATATAGAAAGAAAAAATTCATGTAACCTGGTACAAAATTCTTGTTCAGTGTGATAGAAGCAACATCCAAAACGCCCTCTACTCTTACACCATCAATGCCCTGTCCAAGCCCATTAATATATACCATGTTACATTCAACTAGCTAAATCCAATAGAAATCAATATAGAAGTAGGTTGTGTACTCCAACATATGAACAGAGGATCCTTACCAAGGGCCTCAAATCAACTAGAACTAGGTGATTTTCACTACCACTAGACACAAAATTGTATCCCAAATCCATTAGGCTTTTTGCAAGGGATCGACAATTTTCTACAACTTACTAAAACTATTTAACCTTTGATAAGAAACAAAATCCATTCAAAAAATAATTCACATGCATGAATTTAACAGAAGCTTAGACATGTGAGAGTTCTACACCTATACTTGATAAGCCTTGAACTCTGCAGTTACAACCTGTTTTAAACAAACAACCAACCCTCTTATGGTATGGTTATGTGGTCCTCCCTAGAAAGCCACAAATTATTTCATGTATCTTTTAGAAACGAAATGATACAAAAAATCGATATATCCAATATTATGATATTAATGAGCAGGAGAACAATATGGATGATGGAGGAAAGGAAGGAGAACTCAGATTGACCTATAACCCTGGAAAAACTACATTGTTGATGGTTGTCTCTAGGTCAACCCCCAATACTAGTTCCTTCTTGAAGAATATCTTGCCTCCCCAAGTACCACGTAAAGACTAAAAATCACAACCCTCCAATCCAAAAATATTTCAGAATGAAAAATATCAAAGAGATAAAAATGAAAGGAAAAAAATGAAACAATTGACAAATAATTCAAGGAACATAACTAGTTTCATCAAATCTTTGATCTAGTGGTGAAAAGAAACAGAAAGAACGTAAAAAAATGAAAACAAGAAACCGAATCAAAGAATATGTAATATAATCAAAAGGAAAATCTACACCTCTTAACTCTATAATCACTCCTCATATGATGGGAATGGCATATTTAGTTCTTCCCCATTTCTTGAACATTAATGGGATTCTTTTTGTTCTACAAGGGGGAATGGCACAGATAGATATCATTAAGATAGATCCAAATAAATATCCATCTAATATAGTCATATTTTTAATCGAAAGGGTGAAGTGTAGAGAAAATTAATAGCATCAACTCACCTTGTGGGTTGTAGTTGTTACTACATCAAAAAAGTCAAATGGACTGGCCATTATAGAAGCAACGATGAGACCAATTATGTGTGCCATGTCCATTATTAAGTATGCCCCAACTGTATTGGCAATATTCCCAAACCGCAAACTTTTTAGTACTAAAAATCATAAAAAATCCAACATTACATACTATAAGAACATATTAATAAAATATGCTAGAATAAACATTGTTGGAAAGAGAAATTTTTGAAAGGACTGCCATTATAAGATCTGTAGAAATACCCAGCTTCAATACCTACCTCATGCGAGGGTAATCAATATCTCAGGGATATGCACTAGCACCAACAATGATAAGCTTGATCCTAAAAAGGGTGGCATTCTTCTCAAGCATCTCATAGTCAATGAATCCTATAGCCCAAGAAAACAAACCCAACCATTAACACTTTGAACACTTCCCGAAATGATTGGTTCAATATTTGTCAATCATGGAACTGTTTCCCTCCTAATTATTATTAGACTGTAAATGCGAGCTCACTTGTGGACTCATCTAGACGATATGGCATTGATTCAAAGTAAATTGATGTAGCAGATACTCGCTTTTTTGTTGTCACAAATCCATGGGACAGATTCCCTCCATGTGGTAAGTCCAAACCCTAAATGTTGCAAAGAAATTTTTCACATGTTACATGCCCAAATAGGAATGATAATATTATCAAAGTAGGTTCATAGTTTAGAACCATACACACCATAATGCGATGATTTGGTTGGAGGAGAGTTGTATAAACAACAAAATTAGTTGGGGATCGAGATAATGGTTGAAAATTAACACCCCGTGTACTGTTATCAAGATGGAATGCTTCTAGGGTCCTCTGTAAGCAAAACATCTCACTTTGGTCAATGAATTCATTGCCAACATGTTATTTGCATGGCATAAATCCCAACCCAACACAGTAGTGAATAAATATATAAAAGTTTCCAATAACTATATCCTTCATTGTGATAATATATACTCATGCAACAACTACAGGTCTCTACATTATAACGCTGAACCTAGAAACCATTACACACATGTCAAACATTCAAACTAAAAAGTACATGTCCAAAATATAAGAGAAACTTAATTTAACAAGAAAAAAATACGAAGGGGCAAGAAGAAACTGCCAAGCAGCTCAGCCACAATCACAATCATGATGGTTCCATTCTTCACACTCCAAGTTATATCTTCATGCACTTACCTCTTGCCAGGGAGTCCTTCTGAATACTTGTTTGTTAGACATGATCCAACAACTTCCATAACCACCCAGGATGTAAAAATTTTAGAAGAAATAAGTTCCAAGCCATTGAATTGCGACTGCTTTTCTTTCTCAATTATCACATTCATTTCAGGATCGATCTCACTCAGAGAAGGATCTACAAAGATCCACTTTCCCTCTACACGGATTAATTTACAAACTAGATAAAGAAATCACAATAAATTTAGTACCCTCCGTAACTGAGGCACTGTTTGACAGGAGCATTAATTGTATTATTGAGGTCTACAATTTCTATTTGCTGGCATCCCAGGGGAATCCAAATCAAGAACAAAGTCTTTATCAATCCATTCACTAACCATTAACTCAACAAAACTATAAATAAAAAAAAGGTATTTGACATAGTTCATTAAATGAAGATAAGAAGCTTATTTGCAGCAACTCAATTCACAAATGAATCTTCTAAGTGCCTCCAAGTTAAAATATGTTCAACTATGATCTGTGGTTTCGTCACTTGGTCTTCAAATGGCAGGATGGTCAAGGATGTCACACAAGCTATCTATACATGCAACAATTTCAACCAAAAACAAATGCATAAATAAATAAATCATAGCGTGAATTGCGAGCAACATGCACACCTGGGAAGTTGCAGGGTTGCGTTAGCATGAACGCCAAAGGATTTCCCATTTTCAAGCTTGATGTGATACAAAAAGGTTTATATGATGGGCATGGCCTCAAACCTCCTAATTTTCTGCTTTTCTATTGCGAGGTAACCCCCAAAACTAGTTGTGAAGTTTTGGGCATCAAATTTGCAGTTGGGTTCAAATTATATTGACCCAACAAGCCTATCCCTACTACTCCACTGCCCATTATGAGCTGTAATGAATACGCTTGCACCTAAAACAAGATATGTCCTTTGTGCCCACTTCAAAATGTGAAAAATAATCAAATATCGGGAGACATTTGAATCGAGAACTTGATGTGTTGCGGATAATTCTCTGGCAGAGGCAGACATGAAAGACACCAAAAGCAACACTAGTTCGAATTTTCCTCCTACACCTTACTAACTTGGGTTAGAATCGCAGATAATATACAGAATAAGAATATCACACATGCAAGAGCAATTTACTTGTGTTCGAATCACATATACTATATAGAACACAAATAGCACAGATATTCGTAGATAATATATAGAACAAGAATATCACCTTGGTAAGCACCAACAAAGAAAGTCCATGGATAAGTTTTATCAACCTCCAGATTGTAACCCACCTTGGAAATTTAACCTTTGGAGTCATTTTTATGCCTTCATATAGGTATTTTATTTGATGATGTACCTGAAAAGGAGGGATCTCCTTGTCTACACAATTTTTATTCCTTCCTTCCTATCCAAATGGCTCTAGAGGCAATCAGGGGAAATGATCTATGTTATTTTAGTGCTCTATCATCAAACAGTCCAACAAGGAAGCCTCTTGCCAAGTACCCTATCCTCAAATAAGGAGAGAATAACACCCCATACCTCTTGAGCAAAAATATAAATGAACACTAGCACGTGGTTTATTGTTTCCCCTTCACATTTGCATAGAGTGCAAATTCTAGGACCCTACCTTTCCCTATTTTGTAGAACCTCTCACGTCAAAAAATTATTCGTTAGGGACAACCACATAAAATTCATGGATTTCATTGAAAATTTAACTTTCCAAATCTTCCCCACCACCAAGGTACTACTACTACTTCATCATAAACGATAGCTATGTACCGCAAGCTAGCTTTCAAGAGTCATATGGCAGGATCGTTGGACCATACAACTTTCTTGCGTGAAGAAGACATGGAGACAACCTTTTGCTCCTAAATGCAACCAATGATGAGTTTAAAAAAAAAAAATTGCTTGATTTTGTACTGAGCAACAACAAAATATACAAAATTTCCTTGTGACAGAGTTGCTAAGATGGAATCTTCATCTACAAACATTTACCTATCAGGATGAGAAAAACTAGATTTTTCAAATATAACCAAAAGAAGTTGAACAAATTTAACTTTTGTTGCATATGTTGTATGGATAAGTGCTCTTGCAACCATTGTAAGTTATAATTGTAAAATCAAGGTAGATCTTCAAAACAAAAAGGGCATTGGGAAACCAATACAAGGATCTGCAACAAGATCATAATATCTTCTAAGTGCAAACCCAAGTAAAAATATCTGTGCAAAGTCATAGATTCAAAATTCATGTTAATTATCAAGTTGTACAACGTGGGTCCATAGCTTTTCAAAGATAAATATTTCTTCATTACATGATCTATTAGAAGATTAGAAGTTACAGTTATGTGGGTAATATATTATATCATATGTCATTGTACATGGAGCAGTTAGAAATCAGTCTACTACCATAGACTGAAATGGAGTACAACCCTATTACAAGGCCTATGGTACCAAGTGCAACATCTAGTTTAATCACAGTAATATTCATTGGCTTGTAGAAATATTCTTCTGGAAAGCAACTAAAAGAGCTTTATTACACTTTGAATTTCAAATGCTTGTTAAAGGATCAAGTGGTGGCTGCAATGAACAACTCAAACTGGGTGATCTCAGAACAAAATAATTTAGTATTTCCAAGACAAAATAACATTACTGATGTATCTCTGAATTCCATGAAAACAGAACAATTTGATGTATTGAAATGATGTTAGCAGATTAGTAAAGAGGATCATATTAAGTGATGTTATGGTCATACCATTGTATCCATAGACGCTTCGAGTGAAGAGACTCAGCAACACCAAGAACATCGAGTGCCCTCCAAGCATTGGTCATCCGAGTCAATGTAGTCCTTGTGGTGTGTAGAGACTCTTCTCACTCTAACATCGGGCTCCTCAAACCAACTCTGCACAAGGTCATCACAAATGTAAAAAATCAGCAAGACACAAATTTGGTAGTAAATATGACCAAAATAAGAACTAGTTCAAACAATTTTCACAATCCTTCTTTTCAAACCAACATTCTAATCTCCTTAGCATTATGATCAGCTGTCACTATTCTTCCCAGGTCAGCGAACTTACCTCCACCTTAGCATCAAAAGTGTAGTTGCATAAAAGGAATGTTGGTATCATGCCAATAGGTCTCCTACGATGAATGCATAGGAACCTAGTACATAGACCATTTTTCTCTTCACTTAGCTACCTAGGGCTTATTTCCCTTTCCAAATATCAATAATTCTTTTCCAAGAAAATATAAAATAAGAATAATATTTTACTATATTCTAAAAGGTGAAGATGTTGAAATCATGCCAGAAAGTGAAAGGAAATCAAATATCTTTCCTCAAACCACCAAATATATAAATAAAACAATAATAATTATAAAAATAAAACTAGATCTATCGATCTATGCATGAAATGAGTCAAGGGACTAAAAAAATCTGACCAAAACAAACCCAAAATTTGAAACTTGAAAAAATCCTCTAAACAAGTAGTAAACAAACCACTAAAATTTTCTAAGATATCAGAGCTAGACATCAATGCAATTTCATGTACTTGAATAAGCCCATTGTTACTTAGCGTTAGACTTCTTAAATTAGTTATTTATCATTTAATACTAGGACACTATCTATGTGAAAAGAAATAGGTCCCAACTTCATAAAATCTGACTTCATTTCCAATCAAAGATCAAATCCAAAGGACACTAAATCGTTAATCTATGATGGTGCTAAAGTTAGATACACAAAATAACAAAAAATAAAGATATGATAAAAAATAGACCTGGAAGATTGTATTGGTCGAGTTTCACAGGGACACCAATAACTGAGACTAGAGAGATTTATAGAATGTGGTAGTTACTATTGTGTGTCTATTGTGCGATTAGCGGTATGGTGGAGAGACCTACCAAGAAGGGACATTGGTCTCGGGAAAGTATAGTAGGGAGATCCATAGAGCATTTATGTAAAAGGAAGATGAGAAGTGTTGTCTTCAAGTTAGGTTATGTTATGGTAGAATTTTGTTGGTGATAAGTGGTAACAAAACATTTACATCAATAGGTAAAAAGTAAATTCAGGGCATGATTTGTACTGACTCATGTTATCTCATCCGTTAATGGTCCTAAGGACATGTGGGGACCCAAACAACTTAGTACCTGAAAGACTTGAAAGCATGGCTGACAAATGATTGACAAGACTATACAGAATAATATTGGTCTCATGTCAATAGGTCTCCTATGATGAATGCGCAGAAACCTAGCACATAAACCATTTTTCTCTTCGCTTAGCTAGCCATGGCTCATTTCCCTTTCCAAATATAAATAATTATTTTCCACGAAAATATAAAATAAGCATAGTAGTCTACAAAGTCATGCCATAAGTGAAAGAAAATAAAAACAACTTTCTTCAAACCACAAAATATATAAAGAAAACAATAATAATTATAAAACTAAATCTATGAATCTAAGCATGAAGTAAGAACTAAAATAATTTAAGGGGCTAACATAATAGTTGACGAAAACAAAACTCAAAACTCAATAAAATGCCCCATACACAAGCAACATATAAACCATTAAAATTTTCCAAGATCTCAGAGTTAGATATCAAGGTAGTTTCATGTACTTGAATGAGCCCATTGATGCTTTGTGTTAGTATTGTTAAATTAGTTATTTATCATTTAATTATAGTCAGACACTATCTATGTGAAAAGAAATAGGTCCCAACCTCATCAATTCCAGCTTTATTTCGTGTCACAGATAAGAAACAAACAATGTAATGATTAAATATGAAAAATAAATCTTAAAATAACACGCATCAAAGTAATGTCGTTGTAATGTTACAATGAAAAATACAAATATAGAACCTATTTTTACCTGAATTTTACATATAGTAATCTTGCATGATCAATGGAACATGTATACCAAAATAAGAGTCCTAGGGTATTTCAATTTCCCAGTTCTAATCTTGGTCCTCATTTTCTAAATTGTGAACATGACCTTCTCTAAATGAACTGTCATTATGAGCCTCCAAAACATTATGTTTAATATCAAGTTCATCAGATAAATTTGTTATATTGTTTTCTCCCCTTCTATCACAATTTGATCGCCAAAAAGTTAACGCTCTTTCATATGGAAAATTGTCAATTTCATACTTTGTTACATATAATCTTAAACATGTATCCACATGTTTATCAAGCTTGTTCCTCAACTTCGACTTCAAGAATGATAATTCACTAAACATTCTCTCATCCTCCACTGATCGCAAAATCATGGTTTGACGCAAATCTGCTAATTTTAAATATTCTGATATGTTTTCTTGCAGGTATTGGCTAGCACTTAAAGTAGTCCATAATCTTGTTATAGCACCATTTTCATTAGGATGTTTCAAAAAAGGATATTGCTTCCACATTTTCTCAACAAAGCGTTCACCTTGTTGATACAATTTTGATGAATCTAAAATACCTTTAATTTGTTCTCCGTGTATCGAGGCTTTCTTGCAAAAATGGTCTACTAAACATTTTAATCTTTTTTGAAAATCAGCTTTTAAAGTTCTTGGACATTGACAATTGTTCCAATATTGAGGGTATACCACACACATGGCCTCCAACAATTCATCTCAAGGAAATCGTTCTCTTATCTCTAATGATAGTGATCTTGCAATTTCTATAAAATTTTGTCTCACTGAAATCACAATATTATCAAATTGGTCTCTTGGCACAGGGCAATTTTTGGTGATTTGTCTTGACTTACTAATATAATGAAAGGGAACCATATACCCACACACTGTGATACATAGGATCCCTTTTTCATCAAATGTCAAAAAAAATTCAGTATTTTTTTATATTGATGATCTTAGTCCAACTTTTAAACTCTGGACCAGTAAAAGAGTCTGGCATCATATACAAATTATCCAATGCAAGAAATGTTGACTTTCTCACATTTGTGTATTCCATAATATACATTGTGTGATTCTGAGACATTTTCACGAGGACATTCATTTAATGTATCATAGGAAGAATTCCAACCAATGTCAATAATGTCTCTATATTAGTTAGTAGAGAAAGAAGATCTTGAGCTTTGTCTACATTGTAGCGATTTTCATACATCAACCCTACCAAAGATTTGAACTCACTAAATAGTCTTTGAGTTGGTCCATTTAATGAGATCCATCTTGTATCAACATCTTTCAGTAGTTTTTTTTTCCATCTATAACGCCATCTGCAAATTGTTGAAACTCTAAATATCGTTTGGGACTATGAGAAAAATATGCTTGAGTCTCACTTACCAAATATTCAACTTTTGAAACTGATGGAAACTTGCTTACTATTTTAAATGCAAGGTTCATCCTATGAGCCATACAATGAATATTAAGCATATATGGTGAAGTTGATAATTGTAGCCTAACAAAAAGGCTATTCATTTGTCCTTGCATTATTGATTCTCCATTTGCTCCAACACATACCAACTTTTTTGCAATCATTAAATGATCGATACCACTTTCCTTCATACCATTAAGAACAAGTTCATAAATATTTTCAGCTGTAGAAGTCTCTCTCATCTTTTTAATCCCAAGTAGATAGGAATTCCTAATATGGTCATTAAACATGTAAATGCTCATGAAAATCCATGAAGTATTATCTATAGCCATAACCTCATCCAAAGACAATGCTAAAAACATAGCATTTGCAATCTTCTCTTTCAAATAATCATTTTCTACTTGAGCTAGATATCTTGCCCATTCCCAACCATTGGTTACAGACCAATGAGAAGATGGAAATTTTGACACTTGAAGAAAAGATAGAAATTTCATGTGATCTGGATAATCTCTCATAGGGTGACCTTTAGATAATATGTGAAATACAATGCTCAATTGTATCGTCTTGGATAACAAACTTCTTTCCATCATCTTTTCAAATAAAGATATGATGGTTCCTCCACTTGCCTCAAGTTTCCTCTTAATTATTAAATATTTTTTATATTCTTCTGCATATCCAATATGTCGGCATTCCTTAGAAGGTTTCCATCTAACAATATATTTCTCTTTACCATTTACAATTTTCTTTTCATACACCTTTTCTACATGCTTTTGTACTATATCTAGCTTCATCTGACTTGTCGAAAAACCTCGTTCTCATTTGTAGGAGGTATTTCTTCAATAAATGGAAAACTTGAGACCCAATTTTCTTGGAATCATCTCCCTATGGTCCACTGGCCTTTTTTCCTTTTCCGCCAATGGATTGTGTCAGCTTCCACAGAAAAATCTTTAACATTTTCATTACCAATTTCTATTGAAACTGCATTTATTTCACCCTGATCACTTGAGGAACCTATTATTTCATCCATCGTATGGATATCAAATGCATTTCCACAAGAGTTAACCTCTCTCTCAGTAACAGATTGTTCAAAGGAGCTTGAATCGTGAAGAGAATGTGTATTTTTGGATAGAGCCTTTTGAAAGTATGATAATACATCCATTTTCCTTGATGGTTTCTTCCCACAATTATCTTTTGACATCTCACTGAATATTCCACATGTAAAATTTCAAATCGATCTACAAATTTGCATCAATAGTTTCCAAGAGTTGAGATATGATTCATATAAATTCACTTGTTCATAGAAAATAGAATTGTACTTTGCAAAAGAATTGTTGAGTCAACATTGAAAGAACATATATCAAAAATTGAATTTTGAGGCAAAACGGAATTTCACAAAAATTATTTAACAATGATAATGGGAAAATATTATTTTTTAAGGCATATAATATAACAATTCATTTGTATAACATTGAAACAACATCATCCTTGCAGGTCTATCTTAGTCCTTTTGGTTAACTAGTTTGGCTTGGGTCAATATCCATGCTAGATATATATGGATGGGCTTTGAATCATTCCCATTCCATGCAGTCAATTTTTTGGACAAATTCTATTAGAAAAATTAGTGACTCTTTGAATTCTGTGCAGAAAATAGAATATTAATCCTCATGGATTTGAATGTAGGTATGATCTAGCATGAAATCCATTGTTAAATGAGTAAATTTCATATCGATTTGTTGTAGAATTCCCTTGTTGTTTTACATTTGTATAGCCATTTATCATGCTAAGAAGTGGGTGAATCAATGAAATTTGCATGTGTTAAATGGGAATTCTATGTGAGCATTTGTAATTCCATCTGCAGTTTGCATTAGAATTTTAATGAATGTTGTTAAACAACCGCAAATTTGTTCATAACTGGGAATCCTGACTAGGTTTGGATCTTGAGGAAATTCTTGAGATAAGGTGAAGTGGATATCTAGTTACCACTGTGGGAGCAAGGTTGGGTGCACCATTTGGGAGTACAAAGTTGAAAAGTTCATCTCCCAAGAGTACAAAAGAAAATCTAGATTCTAGACATATAATAGCCATAAGAAAAACCTTAATTATTGTAGTTGCTAATTTCAGAACAATGCAACATCAAACATATCAGTCACCGACTCACCAGTATGAAGTTGGTGTAAATCAAAGGGTATACTACTTGAGTCCCAAGCTTCTCAGTGTAACACTCACCCCCTTAACCCCTTGTAAACCCCCCCCAAACCTCAAAAGGTGGTTTTTTAATTTTATTTTTGTTATTTACACTAATAAGACATCATACTTCTATTTTGGTCAGTTGATATGGTATTTGTTTTTAGGTCATTTTCACACATGATAGTTGATCCTATTATATCTCCATTTAGTAAATCCTATAGACCTTTATATTTGCCTACATGTTAGTCAATTTCCCCTCAAAGGGAACAACCTTCTTACCTTAATGTTCTCTAACCCCTTCAGCTAAATTGTTATTGGAAATTCTAAATATTACAATGCAATGAGATGATTGATGACCATATGGTGCTAATCCATGCAAATATTTGGAGGAATGTTTCTAGTGAAAGGATTTAGCTATCCACATAGTTGTGATTGAGGTGTATTTCTGAGGCATGTATAGCTAGAAGACTTAATCATTCTTATATTAACAAGAGTTGGAGTTCAAAGTCAAATGACAAGAGATAGAGCTAAGAATATAAAGCCAGAGTGGAAAGCCAAGAGCCAGATCTGAGAGGTAGAGTAGGAGCCTGCCTAGTAGAGACCTAGGGTCAAGGGCCAACAACCAAGAGCAATGAACCACCGAGTCTTTCAAATTATTAATATTTTGTGTCATCAATTGCTTGTGGTGATTATTATTTTCATTTGCAACAACATTGTATACAAGATGAACAAGTAGCACAAATCAAAGGGTAATATATGAGTTATTCTTCAAGAGAACAATAAATGGAGCTGAGAATAAAGAGACAGAGCCAAAGAAAAAAGTTGAAAATACAGAGCCAAAGCTAACCAAAAGTGGCAATCCATGAATAACTTCAAATGATTGAGTTTTTATTTGACCAAATCCTCCTAGAATGAGACCTGATTTATAATGGATTTAGACCATATCCTTTGAATGGGTAAGTATAAAGGAAATTGGAAAAATATGTTCATTATGCATGTGGGAGGGAAAGAAGGGAGAAGAAAATCAATAAAATCAAAATTTAGCCACCTCAGTGCCACCTTAAGCCATAATAACATCCCAGTAAGTACCAACTCACCGCTAGGATAGGAAATGGAGGCACTACGGAAACGGTAAAATTCGTTGAGTAACAAATAATTAGGGAAACATGGACCTCAATTGTCATAGCATTGAATCGTTGATGTGATTTGTAAGGGGAGATGAACAAAGATAAATGATAGAGAACTGCATGAAGTGAAAGGTGGATAAATAAAGGAAGATATGAGGTTCTCCAAAAAGCTATTTTCACTTGGAGGAGCAATAAGGAATATAGAGCAAAGAAGATGAGAAGAAATAATATATGTAAACATTTTAGAAAAAGCCATAATGTCTTTACTTCAAACTCTATTGAAATAAATACTTCATAGAGGATATCTCTTTTGTATTTTGAATACGATTAATGACACAACAAAAGAGGCACAGTACTCTTCTATTAATGATGAATTTTCCTTCCAAGGGTTATCCAGGGTTTATTATGTTTGTGTGGAATTCCTTTATTTTTGAATGTTTGGAGAAACTAATTGTTCAGTGCATGTCAAAGGTTGTAATTCTTACTATTCCTGTAAATAATAATGTTGTAACTAGTAAATGAAGTTTGTTTCTTACTAGTAAAAGGACCAAAGAACACACTCTTTGGGTCTAGGAAGATAATTTTGGTACTAAAGATTACATATGCAGAGTAAGAGAACAACAATAATTTATAGAACACACAATGGGATTCGTTATAACTCAGGTCCCAACGTTGAGAGGGACATAATTTCATAATGAGTGAACTCTCAAGCATGATAACCATGCTATGTAGCACAAATTTTCCAATAGTGTCAAGGCCTCCCAAAAAAAAACAAAATCCTTAGACAGTACCTTGCACCTATTGAAGATTTGTTGAATCCCATGTACTTAGATCAATTAGTTCATGAAAAGGGTTCAAGACTAAAGTATTTCCATACCTATTCATTATGGAATATTTATTGGTCTCACTGGTAAAGTCAAATGTAACATCCTTTAAAGGGGATTATATTGAAGCTTGAATAATATCACATGAAGTCTCAACATCTCTCAACCAGCATACAACAATCCATAACAATGTCCTTACTATTCAAACAATCAGGCTTGATGTAACTGTACAAGTTAATACAACATAGGCAACATAGTGCAACTGGGTCATTTCTTAACAATAAAATCCTAGAGATCAAAATTTGTGGTACTGTTAAACACCAACAATTTCATACACTCAATGTGGAACCAATAAAACTATCATTAGTTTAAATGCAACATTTTTTTTGTTTTCTCATCCTCACTATGGGTCCCCTTCTAATCATATTCACATAATATAACCAATGTAGATCAAGAAAAGGAATCTAAATATGGGAACAAAGGCCTAGATTGTGATCTTGCCAAAACTAAGGAATCTGGTGAGAATGGTGGTAGGAATGCGAGGTAGAAATTTAAGGGGTTTTGAATTTTAAGGGTTATCTGTCCAGTGTACTTTGCCCTAATCAAAGGATGATAGATAAAGCAAGTCATGACGTACGATCTATTGATAATTGTTTAGCTTAAAGCTCTAATCAAACAAGTATGTAAGCCAATTACTAATAGACAAGAATTGTTGTTCTACAATGAGGAGCGGTAGATATGTCAAGCCAAGGTAAAGTACTAATATAAAAGAAGTTCTGTCTGATCAACATGGTGAACATCTCTGACCATAGAGGAGGGGAATGGTAAGGAGTGAATTTCAAACTCATTCATATTCCTCCACTGTGACCCAAAGAGAATGAGGGGCAATGCGCGAAATAAGAAACAAGAAATGAAATCCAAGAATGATCCTTCGAGCATGTCCCGAATCGGTGAAGGTCCTCTGAGGACCAAAGCCAGCAAACTATCCATGATGACAGAATTCAAAATCATGAAATTAAGATCAAATTTGAACTCAGAAGTATAATACAAATTTCCACTTTTCAGAAAGCAAAGAATATCGAAAATTGAGCAAATCAGATCACCAAATTAGGAAAATAGAATTCTACCATCATAAATCAAATTTATATATCACTAAAGAATATATGGAAAGGATAAGAACTCATTTCACGTACCTCAAGTTTCGGTTCCAAGGTCCTAGTCGTAGCTTGAATTAGGCCTGCCTTATAGAAGAAGGAGGTGGTCTTCATGTGCTGCTCCCAGGGGCTTAAAAGTTGCATGTAGGTGAAAGGAGGGTTCATCAAGGAGAGAAGAGAAGCTCAAGGGTTCGGCTATATTGTTTTGTTCTTGAGTGAGTTTCTTTGCTTACGATCTCTCTCTAGGTAGGTCAGCGGCGCTGCTTGAAAGGAGTCACCAATTCAAAAATCAGAAATGGAGGATTCACAAACTAAAGAATCTGAAACTATGAAATTTATACACCCTTTCCATTGACGAAAACCAGATTTGAAAACCAAATTTGAAAACCGGGAGCCATTCATCGAATCACCCTTGCCCTCCATTTGAAAACCAAGAAATCAAGGTGATTGGGACCAAATCAAACCTCCCAAACCAGAAAAGGGGCAACCGCAAATGAATTTAACATTGTAAAGCAGAAAATCAGGCAATTGTAAGGGAATATAACCTCCCAAAATAGGCGAATCAGACCAAATGAGTCTTTGCATGGTTTACCCACCCCTTTTTTGGGGCTAAAATGAAAAAAATAAATTATTTTTTAAATAAAAGTTGGGCTAACTATATGAAATGGGTGTTTTATAAAAATTTCACCCCTCTAAAATGCAAAACCCCTTAAATTTCTCCCTTCGGCAAAAATTCAGCCCTAAAATTTACCATGGTATTGACTTAAGCTTTTATAAATTTCAATTTTTACATGTAATTCATGTAAATAATTTGGAAATGTAAATATTGATTGGCTAAGAGAAGTGAACATGGATTTTGAGGCTTAAGAGGAGGAGTCCCTTGTGAACCCAAGCCACTACATTTATTTCACCACCTATCTCCCTCAAGAATTTATGGCATTGTTGGTGCAAGAAATGAATGGAAGTTTGGATTGCCTAAGTGTTGTATGAGCCATACAATCTTATTTTCGTAGATCGTGTTGGGCATGGTCAACATGCAAGAGAAGGATAGGGAAAGAAGTCCCGACAAGGGAGATGGATGAAAAAAAAGAGAGAGTTCACTTCAGCAGGAACAAGCAGATGTGCAGTGGAGGAAATGCATGGTAGTGTGCAATGCAAGAGAGCGCAAAGCTCGAGTTGGGGCAGTGGATGTAAATCTACCAAGGAGAATACCTTCTCGCCTATGTTATGTTCTAGGGATGGTATTCCTGATGTTTGTGAAGGCATTTGTTTGTGCCTGTTAATTCAATTTGATAGTGAGAGTTCAGTGGATTCAAATAATCCAATTCTTTCCTTAGGACTAATAAACCACTAGGGTGCTTGTTGAAAATTAGTTGATAACCCACTATCAGTCTAAGACACTCAATTGCTTGCTAAAAGGAGCTAATAAGCCACCAATTTCTTACCTTGGGGATGATAAACCACTTGTGTGCTTGCTCAGTAGGCCGATAAACCACCTGGGTAGTGGGCTCTTGACTTGCAGTACTAGCTTAGAGAGCCATATGAGAAACCACCCATGTGATGGTTTCATCCTCTTGGAACTAAATGGCATCTCACTAAGCCTTGGGTGAATTCCTAGTGATTGGTTTCTATTAGGGTAGAGGTCACTATGGTGTTTACTGCTGGAGGTAGTTGATAAACCATCTGGACAGTGGCTCCTTATCCCTATTGTTATGTGAATTGAATTCAGTTTGAAACGAGAGCAAATGTGGTGCTTACTGCTAGAGGTAGTTGATAAACCACTTGGACAGTGGGATTCTCTTCCTATATAATTTGTTGACTTGTATTGATGTGGATGCCCTTGAACACTTGAAGATAATAAGCCTAAGTGTTTACTTGTATACTTGCATAGTTGGTCTACAGGTGGGTGGGGAGTTAAAGTCCCTCTCAGTGGTCAATCACTTGAAGATAATAAGCCTAAGTGTTTACTTATATACTTATTGCACTTGAATATTGAATATTATTGCTAAATAACAATGAGTGTATCAACATTGTTAATTAAGGAATGTGTGTTCCTGTATGTGTTTGTAATGAGATGTGTTGCATGATTCTTCTCTAGATGTAAGGGGCTTGTGGCTTCTTGTATATGCTAAGATACTTCCTGATTTGCATAGTTATTTGCATGGCTATTGTTGATTATTTAATCACCTAGTTTAACTACTATGGTATGTGGAAAATTCCATGGTTGAAATGTTATATTCACTAGAGGATCTCTATGCTTGAGAATTACAAAGATTTATTGTTAAAAGGACATTATGTGGCTTATTATGAGTTAACATGGATCCCTGTGTATAACTAATTGTTGTTTCCTTATTTTTGGAGTAATGCTTGAAATAATGCATTTATGCATGAATATACTAAGAGGCATGATGGATTTTTTCAAGACCTTTTTGGATAGGTTTGGTGTTGTTGTAGTCATAATTATAGAGTATAATAGTTATGGTTTTGGCTTTGGTATGATGCTTGAGAGGAAGGCAGGCTTATATCTTTATAAAAGTATTTTGTTATGACCAACACTTGAAGGTCATTGTGTTGAAGTATGAATGTGAATTCTAGTGGTCGTGCATGTTTTGGGGAGAACCAAGCTCACATGTGAACCTTGGCCTATTCCCTGATATGCTTGAAGAAAACCCAAAATTCGTAAACTTGCATGTTTTTCGTTTGTGCGCAGTGTGAAGCATGACCATGATACATCCGCATAATGCTTATCTTGTGCTTTTATGCTTTTCTTTTCTATGGATATTTTTAAACTTGGAGCGTGTTGGTATTCACTATTATATCTTTCTTGTCTGTTGGTTTACCCATTTATCGTTCTTGTAGACCACGCCTTCACCAACATGGGTCAGCCAATGCATCGATGGCTGGATTGGAAATATCACTTCATGTGAGCCATCCCATGCACTATTTAGTCTAGGCGTAAGAGTAGTGTTTTCTTTCTTGTTTTTCTTTGTTGCATTCTTTCTTTGTTTACTTTATTTATGATGCTTTCTTGCTTTGATTTCATTTACTTCTATCCTTTTCTTTCTTTTTGTTTGCTTGTTTTCACCCATAGGTTTAGTTTCGCATTGAACCGTGTATGGCTCTCAAGACAAGCAAGGTAAAGTACAAGAGGACTTGTACAACTATCAACACTTGGTTATATGTTGTCCTCTCTCTTTATGAAATAGCATTTTGTCTTCAGTCGATGATACCCTGATGGAAAATACGTTCTGTTTAGAGTGATTCTTGGTGAAAACACAACGCTTGCACTTTTAACTAGTACTGCCTACTCTAATCGGTTCTTTTGGGTTAACCCTTGTCATCTCAGTCGAGTAGATTAAGGTGAGTGGGAAAACCTTAAAAATTATTGTCATAGGTATATATAAAATACTTCTCTGAAGGGACAACCTCTTCTCCTCTCAATAAGTCAGGATCCCTCTTCGCCTCTAAAATAAATAAGTTCCTATGCATAGTTATTTAAAAAATGAAAAAATGAAAAAAAGAAAAATGAAAAATAAATAAGGCGAAAGAAGAGAAAGGCTTCCTACGTAGAGAGGTGATGCAAGTAACTCTGTCGGGGTACTGACCAGGTTCTTTGGTAGGGAAGTGACGCTTGCGTCCCTGCGTGACTCTGCTGGGGTACTGTCCAGGCTTGCTGGCAACGAAGCAACACCAAAGATGAAAATAAGACTCTGACATCTTTATTGCTTGTGTACCAATATACCCCTCATCCCCAATTGAAACAAATGACTTGACTTGGCTTGGAATGTGTGCTAACCAATCAAGAGAATGGTAAGGGACTATATATTTAACTCAAGCTTAGTGTTGAAGCCATGATGATTGAAGAATCGAACAATACTTCCGAAGGTGTTAGAATAGCTTTTCAAGATAAAGGTCCATACAGAGAGCTAGAGTTTTATCAGTGTGTCACCAATGTTGTAGCAGCTACAACCACCCTAAAAAAATTTGCCTTCGCTTCGTTTTGGAGCCTCCCTACTCGAAATCATCACAGTTATCCTGCACTGATTAGGTACTTGGGCTTATTTGATTTCATTTTTCATTTAACTTGTGTTCAGCTAACCTGTCCCATCGATCAACCACAAGCACACCCAACACTTGGTTCACATCCAGTCAATCAGCTGTCGGGAAAAACTACATGAACCTGGAGGGAAGCTTTTCTTCCCCTAAGGAATTGCGTAGAGCAACCCAGTAACTTCCTTGCATTCAGGAATTGTGTAAAGTAGCCCAACAACTGCCCTGCACCCAGAAATTGCACAGAGCATGCTAGCGAGCCTTTCTCTGGAAATTGCACAAATTAGGCCAACCGACAATTCTCTCCAAAAATTCGTAGTTATAGCTAGCTACATGTCCATATAGAAATGCGCAGAATTGGCCCAGCTACAATGCTCTCCATAGATGCGCAGAGAAGCCCAGGCCAGCTGCATTGTTCTTTGGAATTGCACAGAACTAGCCAGCTGCACTGCTCCTCGGAAATGCCCAGAGCAGCCCAACATCACTTCTCTGTAAAATTATGCAGAGCTGGCTAGTCATCCAAGGTCTTTCAGTCCAGAAACATCGCAAAAGGTTTCCCTCGGTGTTGTCCATTGCATGTGCCGGCAAGTTGCTCGATTCCCTCCAGAATTTCCCAATCCTTCTTTACATGTCGGGCAACTTTTCCTGAAAAATAAAAAGAAAAAAAGCATACCTAAATTTTAGGGATATATTTTTAGCAACAGGAGTTACTTGCAAAACTATTTTTAGAAACTCCCCGCCAAGTGTGGCTTTTTTCTAGATTTGTGGCATGCACGTCATAGACCCTAATTTCGCCAAATCTATTTAAATAGTGCCTCAAATCTCATTCTTCACACTCGATCTTGGAGCTCTGTCATTCCAGAGGCATCTAAGAACCTTCGGCACAGACGGCGTATATTTTTTGGGTAAGTTTTTCCTTTCATGCCTTTTGCCACTTTTTCTGTTGCTTTTTACTTTTCGGCTTATATGAGCATTGTTTCCTTGGTTTTATTGAACGACCACTCACGTTTCAATGTAATTTAGCTTTTAGAAGTGTTGTTTCAAGTTTTTCATTAACTTTCCTTAGTGTCACTCATAACACTGTTTCTGCACTCATAGTCGTCATTTCGGCGACTCGCTTCATGAGCTTCTTGGTTTTGTCATCTGACTAATTTTTGCACTTTCTTGATCACATACATGTCTATTTCACTTAGATATGCACCAAATTCACACACACATTCATTCCTACATGTTTTCAGGTTTCCATTGGGCAAATCCCAGCTGACTTGGCCCATATCTTGTCTCTGCCAACATGCTATGTGCATCCTTGGCAGTTAAGGCTCTACTTTGCCTCCAAAAATTGTGAAGAGGCTACCCAAAATATCCCCAGATTGTGTTATGCACAATCCTAGGAGGCAGTGCCCAGTCCTGCCCACTGGAACTGCGCAATGCACAGTTCCAGCCAACAACCCCGCCTGATTTTTCTGCGCATTGCACAGTTTCAGTTAGCAGCCAACCTCACCGGATTATGCATTGCACAATTCCAACCAACAATTAGCCTCACTGGCAGATGGGACTGTGAAATTCATAGTTCCAGCTAACAGTCTCCTAGCTTCCCGAAGTCAGTGCTACGTAATCTTACCCAACAGTCACCAGTTGGTTACCGGAATGTTTCTCGAGTTGTTTGATTTTTTTAGCTGACATTGTCTTGCCATGAGTGTCTTCTCTGTCTCTAGGTACCATAGGTTTTTGAGCAGCTTCTCAACAGTACAGGTATCATTGCCTCCAAGAGAGCTGGATAAAAAGACACAGTTGAAAGCAGTACTGGAGACGTGGTTGAACAAGGGTCTATGAGCTTTCCTGTGTACACAGACACACACCTGTTCATTAATAAGGACATCAAGATCACATGGTAAGACATTAATACTACTTTCTCAGGAAACTTCGAGGAGAATTTGGAGGATTGACAGGTCTATGTGAACATCCATAAGTCAAGATTATACAAGGTTTCATGCAAGTATCTCGTGTTCCATTGTGCAGATGTGATCCACTGGATTGTCTCACACACTGATCCTGAGACAATGATATTGAGCAGTGTTAGTGGAGCAAGGCTTGCTTCCTTTAGGACGGAGGATTATCATGATATATATCATTTTCCATTTCCAGTGAGCAAGATGGATGCACCATTCTACACTCCCAACGACAACACAAACACAAGAGACATCTTGAAGCATTCAGTAAAGGAGCAAACAAAGTTCAGGACGACACCCAACTAGATATACAGGACGAAGACACTCAAGAAGGCCTACTAGTTCTTAGTCATCTTCGCATGCTGCTTGTATGGCCAAGGGAGTACAAAGACCTTCCCACAAAGTTGGTTTGCTATGTTGGATCAACTGGAAAGTGAAGGAAAACTATTCAACTGGTCTGACATGTTGGCTCTCAAGTTGAAAGTGCATCTATCCAATTCTTGGGGCCCGCCCAAGGATCAACAAGCAAGATTATTCATGTCTGCCTACTTTCTCGATGAAATCTATGTCCGTCAACAGTTTCCTGGCATGGGTTTGGCATGGACACCTTCATAGAGCGTTGTGAACGTATATTGCAAGTTTCTCTCATATTGCAGCTACCGAGGAGTCATGGCTAGAATATCTGACCATTTCATTGCCCCTCTGTACATGATGATATTTGAACAAGATCTGCCCTGCATGTCCCAGGAAGAAATGGAGGTGTTACTAAACATTGCAGATTGGTATGCCTCACCCGAGGGAACCTTCATCAGGATGTACAACGTGGAGAAATCTCTGCATGTGTTGCTGAGTTTTTCCACAGACAAGTTGGTCATGCAGGAGGTTGCATACCACATCTCGACAGGGTTATCAGCTGGATTGAACATGAAGAAGAAGGCACCATGGCCCACATTTCCTATGCCGATTAGGTTGTACGTGATTGGGAGTTTGAAAGAAGCGTATGTCGAGGTGGTAGACTTCAATAATTTTAAGTTCGGCGCCAGGAGTTTCAACCCATACGCCCCACATTGTTTATGCAGGGACCAATATGTGAGAGTGTACTATCCTTGGATCCATGGGGTGTGTCATTGGCTAGAGGAATACCCATGGATATATTGTTATAACTCCTCTAAGATCAATGTATTGGTCAGCATTGTAGAGGAGTAGCTAGCAGCACTCAAGGCAGCAACACCACAGAGAACCGCAAGAACAACAACAGCAAGAAACAAACCTATGCAATACAAAGGCAAGAGGAAGATTGCCGAAAGCACAAAGATAGAGCAAAGCTACAAGTTTAAGGAAGACCCACTTGTGGAAAAGGTAGATTTGGAGATAGATGCAAAGAGGTGACAATGCGACAGGAGAATAGCGCAAAGAAAGAGAGAGAAGAAAAGACTAGAATATGTAGAGAGGATGTTGTAGGAAGTCTAGCAGAAGCTCAAATAAGAATAAGAGTTGCACATAAGAGAGAAGGAGGCACACTGTGAGCATGAACAGGAATAGGAACAGGAACAACAGGAATTGCAAGGTGCATAAATAGTGCAAACTACACCGATACATGTTGAAGACTCTGAACTAGGAGCAGATGAGGAACAGGGTGAGCAGCTACAGGAACAGGAACTTTCTTTGCATGAGCAACAGATAGTAGAAGAAATGGGCATGGAGATGGAGTAGCCGAAACAGGATCAGGATACCGACCTCATGCTAAAAGCTACCGAGGTCACTCCACAGGCTTCACCAACTCAAACAACAGAGGAAGCCTCGAGTGAACAAGGGGATACCATTCTCCTTGAGGACCATTCAGGAACAGATGTGTACAACATAGAATTTGATGAGTCACAACACAGATTTGTACAAGCACATAGAGCAGGCACCTCATATGAGCATGCATCACCTGCACACTTTGAATAACAAGTGATTGTGTCAGATGTGCAACAACACTCAGCCACCTTAGCTGATGCTACAAAGGCCTATGTCGAAGCCACGAGCTCGAGTGTTAAGTTATTGATAGCTAAAAACGAGTGCATGGCTGGGGAGTTGCAAGTAGCCAAGAAGAAAGAAGAAAAATCAACAGGATCTGCCATATAGAGATGAATATGGCCATACTTGCTGAAATATCAACTCTTGAGATAGTCACACGGAAATTGTATGACAAGTTCGTCACCATGCATAAGTCAGTTGTCCATCTACATGGTCATTAGCAGCACTGCACCAAGATAACACGAATGCTCACAGATATACATTCCACAGTTGATCATGTACATAGATGGACAATGAGGTACAAGGGAGCCCCTCTTCACTTGCACAAGATGATGAAGCCACAGGTAGAGTTGGACAAAGAACACATCCAAAGTCTGATCCAGGCCTATGAGGAACTCCTACTGCTCATCACCTTTATGGATGCTTCATATGCACGATTGTACAGGAGTTTGGATGCTGTGGTGAGAAAGTATGACACCCCATCGATTGGTACACTCACTGAGGCCAAAGAGAAGAACCAAGTCAGACTAGATCTCAATGTGTACTTTGATCAGTTGATGCTCACGACCACCAGCGCAGATTTTCAAATTGGTGCAAATAACATACGGATGTATGTGTCGGTCTAGCCTTGCTCAAGACTTAACTGAACATGTTACAGGATGAGTTGGACCAAGGTTCCAAAATAGTATACCCAGAATCAATGGAGGGAAGAGTTCATTTCTAGAAAGACATCATCAAAGAGTACGTGAACACTATTGCGCACTACCAAGCATGGCATCAGTTCGTCACCGAGGATCATGGAGAGGAGGTTGATGAGTTGGTCTTTCCATAGCCGTCTGAGTCTTAGTGTTGTCTTGTCTGGCTAACTCAAGCCAATTTTGTCCCACATGGGTATATGTGGAAAATGTATCATTTTTGTAAACATGATGTAAAGTGAAATTCCAAGTGTCATTAGTGGAATACAAACAATCATATGTAATGTAAAGAGTTATGTAATGAATTTGAAGAGTCATGAGGGTAGTCCAAGAGTCACAAAGGGGAATGTCAAGGGTCACCCCACCCTTTGTTATAAATAGAAAATCATAACTCATAGAATGAGCTTTTGTGAGCCAAACTTTTGTTAGGCATTCCTTAGAGAGGGCGTGGAGAGTATCGTGACGAGCCTTGGCTTCTCCAAAGTGTAGAGCAAGCACATTTCTTTGGAGGAGAAGGCAATGTTGACTGTAATGTTCCAATATTGGGGCTAGCGGTTGTCATGGTTGTATGTATGGATGGAACTTTCACTTTATATAATATACCAAAGCCAACATGTTTCATTCATATGTTGTTATTATAGTTTGACTATTCTGGTTACTTTAGCAATGTATGCAGTTTTACTTACGCATTGATGTATGGACTATTTCTTATGTGATTTTATGAATCTTATTGAAGTGTGATGTTGGTTTAACTCATCACTTTGGATTGTCAACTATTCTGCTTTCCAACTTGTGATGTCATTCAGCTCGTGTGTTCCTTTCAGGCTGCGTACTATTACAAGCTTCTAAAGGATACACTTATTTTCCCCTTTTGTGTGTTAGAACCTACCCATGCATCTCTTTTGACTCGTTGCAAGGTCACACACTTGCTTCTAACAAGGATATCTTTCTTACCTCTGGGCGCTAGCGCCATCAAGGCATAACTTTACTACCCATTGTTGGGACTCCTACTCCAAATGGTCTAAGGTCTATTTGGGACTTCTTACTAGGGAGATACCCTGACATGTTAGCGGTTCCAACACCATCAACACAATCATCGATCCAAACATGGTTGTAACAACTCTCATATCTCAAGAAAAACTGACATCAACATATGCATGACATAACCCATGAGTCTCTCTCTTGATTAGGACCTATCTGCTAACATCCAAATGATGAAACAACATGGTACAAGGCGCCACATAAGAGTACGTGGCTAAAAATAATGATGTACAATATAATACCTATGGTTGTTACAACAGGCTCAAAACTCTCCATGCGTGGTTGAATCAATAATCTCCTTCTATGCATGGTTGTACAAACTTTTCAACCAACTTTTAAATGAATACCAAAAGCATATATATGGCTGAAAATTGCATTTTTTTCACTCATGAAAATACATATGGGGTTGCTTCAAATACATAAGTGAAAGAAAAGTGAAAATGAAAATCAAGCCATGAAACTTTATACCATGCATAGCCCCCCCCTGAGATTAATATAGCTCCAATAGGTAGGCTAATCATGTGGACATGAGTGTGCATGATTCTCATTGGCATATCAATATGTTGTTGCTACAACTCGTACATATATGATGCTACTTCTACTCCATGGTAAATTTTAGGGGCAAATTTTAACCCAAGGGTGAAATTTAAGGGGTTTTTCATTTTAGAGGGGCGAAATTTTTATAAAACACCCATTTCATATATTTAGCTCAATTTTTATTTAAAAAATAATTATCTTTTTCACTTTAGCCCAAAAAAAGGGGTAGATAAACTATGAAAAGACTCATTTGACCCGATTCGCCTGGTTTGGGAGGTTATATTCCATTACAATCGTCCAATTTTCTACTTTACAATGTTAAATTCGTTTGCAATTGCCCATTTTTTGGTTTGGGAGGTTGTATTTGGTCCCAATCGCCTTGATTTCTTCTGTGAACGGCTCCTTATTTTCAAATCTGGTTTTCATCGATGTCAAAGGTGTAAATAAATAAAAATATAAATAAAGTGGAGGTATGTAAATAAATAAAACCTCTTTTTATACTTACTCCAAAGGTATGGTAAATAAATAAAAATATAAATAAACTAGAGGTATGCTAAATAAATAAAACCTCTTTATATATTTAGTCCATAACCCTCTTTCTATTTAAATAAATAAATAAAACATTTTTTTATATTTACTCCATAAGTCACCTTATATTTACGAACACTCAAAAAATGCGTTATATTTAGGTGAAGCATATGGGCCAAATACCATGGTCCGAATTATTATTAATATCATGAAAAAAATATTATTAACCCTAATATTAGTATTAATAAAAATAAAGATGGCACATGGTATTGACCCATGGTATTCACGTGGAATGTAGCCTATTTAAAGGGGGAATTAAACCGGGATAGATCCATCTTTACTCTGGATCTACTAAGCGTCGAGAGGGATCAAATATCGTGATATGCAAACTAGCATAAAGTGAAAAAATATTTGATCCCTCTCGGGGCTTGGTAGATCAAGAGTAAAAATGGATCTTGTAATTTAATGTCACTTAAGCATTTTAACTCAGTTAAAAAAAAAAATCAAAAAAAACCAAAAAATCAATTATTAATTTTTATAAATTACTAATAGTAGTTTTTAAGCTCCAGGTTTATGATAATCCATGGTATTGACCCATGGTAATACCATGGTATTCATGTGAGCATAGACTATTTAAAGGGGAAATTCTATTAACTTAGATCCATCTTAATTCTGGTCTACAAGTGTTGAGAGGGATAAATAGATTTCATCCATATAAGAGTTTGGTCGATGTGGAGTTAAGATGGATATAGGTTGGTTTTTATGATAATGAAGATATTAAATAGACTTAGGAAATTACATTGTAAAAACCATCTTAACATGAATGGTTAAAGCTACATTTAGTCACTTCACAAAATTTAGCAAAAATACCAATATCTCCATTAATATTGGTTTTTCTGATTTAACAACAAACAAACAAAAAAAAATCAAAATAGTGAAATCTTATCACTCTTTCCGCATCACCCTCACAGAAGAGAGATAGTCGCTGCCCAGATTTCGCACCATTTTTCAAACGTTCTCAATATGATATCTTCATGAAAAAGTTAAGGTACTGACTTTGGATTAGTTGTTTGAAAAATATGTTGGTTTGTACAACCTTTCATCTTCTCTGTTACTCTTAGTTTGTGGTAATGATCTGTAGGGGTTGGACCACTACACCATATTGTTCTAAAAGGCGAAGATTGTGCACCAAAAAGGAAATTAATCCACATGTAGAACGTTGTTAAAAAATGCAAGATGTATGAAGGTAGTGAATTATGCTAATAAACAATTTAGATTGGGAGAGACATAATTAAATTTTATTATTTAATTGAAATTTTCCAATTAAAATAATAATAAATCTACATTTATATATTTATATATTGATTGGAAGGCTTCTGACAATAGTCACTTCTTTCCATTAGATCCCATTCAGGCCTTTAGGATACCTACTACTTTCTTATATTATATAGTTGGGGCTTGCTACTTGTTGGCGTGTTGGGGTAAACAAACTTGATGTGTTTTTTTTTATCTCGCAATTGGAGTCTATGGAATAAGAAAGAAATTTGATTTGAATTTTCTCATCCTAATAGGTAAATGTTTGTAGATGAAGATTCCATTTTAGCAACTCTGTCACAAGGAAATTCTGTATATTTTGTTGTTGCTCAATACAAAATCAAGCAAATTTTTTTTTTTAACTCAACATTGGTTGCATTTAGGAGCAAAGAGTTGTCTCCATGTCTTCTTCACGCAAGAAAATTGTATGGTCCAACGATCCTGCCATATGACTGTTGACAGCTAGCTTGTGGGACAAGGCTATCTTTGATGATGAAGTAGTAGTAGTATCTTGGTGGTGGGGAAATTTGGAAAGTTAAATCTTCAATGAAATCCATGATTTTATGTAGTTGGCCCTAACGAATAATGTTTTGACGTGAGAGGTTCTACAAAATAGGGTAAGGCAGGGTCCTGGAATTTGTACTCTATGAAAATGTGAAGGGGAAACAATAGACCATGTGTCGGTGTTCGGTTTTCATTTGTATTTTTTCTCACGAGGTATGGGGTGTTATTCTCCCCTTATTTGAGGATAGGGTACTTGGCAGGAGGCTTCTTTGTTGGATTGTTTGACGATAGAGCACTCAAATAACATAGATCATTTCCCCTGATTGCCTTTAGAGCCATTTGGACAGGAAAGAAGGAATAACAATTTTGTAGACAAGGAGATCCCTCCTTTTCAAGTACATCATCAAATAAAATACCTATATGAAGGCATAAAAATGACTCCAAAGGTTAAAGTTCCAAGGTGGGTTGCAATCTGGAGGTTGATAAAACTTATCCATGCCCTTTATTTGTTGGTGCTTACTAAGGTGATATTCTTGTTATATATATTATCTGCGAATATGTGTAATATTCTTGTTCTATATATTATCTTTGATTCAAACCCGAGTCAGTTGCTCCTCCATGTGTGATATTCTTGTTATGTATATTATCTACGATTCAAACCCAAGTCAGCAACATGCAGGAGTCAAATTTGAACTGGTGTTGCTTTTGGTGTCTTTCATGTCTACCTCTTCCAAAGAATTATCCACAATACATCAAGTTCTGGATTCACATGTCTCCTGGTATTTGATTAATTTTCACATTTTGAAGTGGGCATAGAGGATAGCTCTTGTTTCAGGTGAAAACATATTGATTGTAGGTCATAACGAGTTGTGGAGCAGTAGGGATGGGCTTGTTGGGTGAATATAATTTGATACCAACTGCAAATTTGATGCCCAAAACTTCACAACTAGTTTTGGGGGTTCCCTGGCAAAAAAAAAGCATAAAATTAGGAGGTTTGAAACTTTGAGACCATGCCCATCATATAAACCTTTTTGTATCACAACAAGCTTGAAAATGGGAAATCCTTTGGCATTCATGCTGGCGCAACCCTGCAACTTCACAGGTGTGCATGTTGTTCACAATTCAAGCTATGATGTATTTATTTATGTATCTGTTTTTTGTTGAAATTGCTACAAGTACAGATAGCCTCTGTGACATCCTCGATAATCTTTCCATTTGAAGACCAAGTGAAGAAAGCACAGATCATAGTTGAATATATTTTAACTTGGAGGTGTTTAGAAGATTCATTTATGAATTGAGTTGCTGCAAATAAGCTTCTTATCTTCATTTAATGAACTATTTCAAATATCTCGGTTTTATTTATAGTTTTGTTGAGTTAACGGTTATAAATGGCTTGATAAATACTTTGTTCTTGATCTGGATTCCCCTCAGATGCCAGCAAACAGAAGTTATAGACCTCAATAATACAATTAATACTCCTGTCAAACTGTGCCTCAGTTACCGAGGGTACTAAATTTATTGTGATTTCTTATCTGGTTTGTGAATTACTCCGTGCAGAGGGAAAGAAAAGCTTTGTAGATCCTCCTCTGAGTGAGCTCGATCCTGAAATGAATGTGATAATTGAGAAAGTAAAGCAGTCGCAACTCAATGGCTTGGAACTTATTTCTTCTAAAAATTTTACATCCTAGGCGGTTATGGAAGTTGTTGGATCATGTTTAACAAGAAAGTATTCAGAAGGACTCCCTAGTAAGAGGCAAGTGCCTAAAGATATAACTTGGAATGTGAAGAATGGAACCATCATGATTGTGATTGTGTCTGAGCTGCTTTACAGTTTCTTCTTTCCACTTGGTATTTTTTTCTTATTAAACTCAGTTTTTCTTAGCTTTTGGACCTGTACTTTTTAGTTTGAATGTTTGACATGTGTGTAATGGTTTCTGGGTTCACCGTTATAATGTAGAGACCTGTAGTTGTTGCATGAGTATCTGTTATCACAATGATGGATATAGTTGTTGGACACTTTTCTATATTTATTCACTACTGTGTTGGGTTGGGATTTATGCCATGCATATAATATGATGGAAATGAATACATTGACCAAAGTGAGAGGCTTTGCTAGTAGAGGGCCCTATAAGCATTCCATCTTGACAACAATACATGGGGTGTTAATTTTCAACCATTATCTTGATCCCCAACTAATTTTTTTATTTATAAAACTCTCCTCCAACCACATCATCACATTATGGTGTGTATGGTTCTGAACTATGAACCTCCTTTGATAAGATTATCATTCCTATTTGGGCATGTAACATGTGAAATTTTTCTTTGCAACATTTAGGGTTTGGATATACCACATGGAGGGCATTTGTCTCATGGATTCATGATAGAAAAAAAGTGAGTATCTACTACATCAATTTACTTTGGATCAATGTCATATCATCTAGATGAATCCACGGGTGAGCTCGCATTTCCAGTCTAATAATAATTAGGAGGGAAACAGTTCCAACATTGACAAATATTGAACCAATCTTTTGGGAAAGTGTTCAAAGTGTTAATGGTCAAGTTTTTTTTCTTGGGTTATAGGATTCATTGACTATGAGATGCTTGAGAAGAATTCCACCCTTTTTAGGATCAAGCTTATCATTACTGGTGCTAGTGCATATCCCCGAGATATTGATTACCCTCGCATGAGGCAGGTATTGAAGCTGGGTATTTCTATAGATATTATAATGGCATTCATTTCAAAAATTTCTCTTTTCAGCAATGTTTATTCTAGCATATTTTATTAATATGTTCTTATAGTATGTGATGTTGGATTTTTTATGATTTTTAGTACTAAAACGTTTTTGGTTTGGGAAGATTTCCAATACATTTGGGGCATACTTAATGGTGGACATGGCACACATAAATGGTCTCATCGTTGCTTCCATAATGGCTAGTCCATTTGATTTTTGTGATGTAGTAACAAGTACAATGCACAAGGTGAGTTTATGCTATTAATTTTCTCTGCACTTCACCCTTTCGATTAAAAATATGACTATATTAGATGGATTTTTTTGGATCTATCTTAATGCTATATATCTGTGCCATTCCCCCCTTGTAGAAGAAAAATAATCCCATTAATATTCAAGAAACAGCGAAGAACTAAAACAAATATGCCATTCCCATCATAGGAGGAGTGGTTATAGAGTTAAGAGGTGTAGATTTTCCTTTTGATTCTCTTACATGTTCTTTGATTCAGTTTCTTGTTTTCATTTTTTTATGTTCTTTCTATTTCTTATCACTACTAGATCAAAGCTTTGATGAAACTTATTATGTTGCTTGAATTGCTTGTCAGTTGTTTCACTTTTTTCCTTTCATTTTTATCTTTCTAATATTTTTCATTCTGAAATGTTTTTGTATTGGAGGGTTGTGATTTTTAGTCTTTATGAGGTCCTTGGGGAGTCTTGATATTCTTCAGGAAGGAACCAGTATTGGGGGTCGACCTAGAGACAACCATAAAAAATGTATTTTTCTAGGGTTACAGGTCAATCTGAGTTCTCCTTCCTTTGCTCCATCATCGATATTGTTCTCCTGCTCACTAATATCATAATATTGGATATATCAATTTTTTGTATTATTTCGTTTCTAAAAGTACATGAAATAATTTGTGGCTTTCTAGGGAGGACCACATAACCATACCATAGAAGGGTTGGTTGTTTGTTTAAAATAGGATGTAACTGCAAAGTTCAAGGCTTATCAAGTACATGTGTAGCACTCTCACATGTCTAAGCTTCTGTAAAATTCATGCATGTGAATTATTTTTTGAATGGATTTTGTTTCTTATCAAAGGTAAAATATTTTTAGTAAGTTGTAGAAAATTGTCAAGCCCTTGCAAAGAGCCTAATGGATTTGGGTTACAATTTTGTGTTTGGTGGTAGCGAAAATCACCTAGTTCTAGTTTATTTTAGGCCCTTGGTCAGGATCCTTTGTTCATATGCTGGAGTACACAACCTAATTGTATATTGATTCCTATTGGATTTAGTTGGTTGAATTTAACATGGTATATCTTAATGGGCTTGGACAGGGCATTGATGGTGCAAGAGTAGAGGACGTTTTGGATGTTTCTTCTATCGCACTGAATAATAATTTTGTACTAGGTTACATGATTTTTTTTTGTATATTTAGATGTAAGGGATTCATTGATTTTCATTTCTCCATGGGATGATATAGATTACTTTAATACCTTACGTTTTCAAGTGATAAAATTGTTATGGTTCCTGGTGGTATATGCCTAGGGACTCTTGCATTAACCACCCATGGGCTCCTTGAGGATGACTTTATTAAGGTTGCATATTTTATCCACAAGGGGGTGCAAATAGCCATTAAGGCTAAGGGCTCTGTGAAAAGTACAAAATTAAAATATTTTATATAATTTATTAAGTCTGACAATTTCTAGCTACAAAATAGCATTGTTGATCTCAAAAAGCGGGTTGAATCATTTGCTAACCAATTTCCATTGTCTGGTGTTGGCACTGAAAATCTTAATTAGATATATGACGTGCTCACAAGATCAGAAGTGTCCTTTATTAACTTTTAGGTTGGGCTTCAGTGATGATAACTAGGTTGGTAAGATTTGGTTCCATGTGTATATTATAGTGATGAATAATGTTTTAAGCTGAATTTTGTCTGAATTTATGTGCTTTCCCAGCATTGGCATTAATAGATTCTATTCCGATGTGTTGGATGTTGAGTTTGCCATTTTATTTATTGGAAATTATGTAAGGCTCTCTTGTTTTTCATCACAAGAATTTTGGGTTGAAAAATATTGATAACTTGTATGGAAGCTATTATAGCACTTATTTATGTGGTGTGACTATGGATACTTTATATAGCCTAGAAAGCAATATTCCATACTTCTCAAGGGCCCAGGTATTGGGCCAATTACAAAGTTCATAAAGTGTGTTCACTAAGATACTTCTACTCATGCATAGATTCCATGTATACATGACACATTTGCAATCAATTGGGCTTCTAATATTTTATCGTTACATTCATCATCTCACATAGGCTGGCAAGAATTGGTCCCATTTGTAGATTATAGCAATGAACCATGTTTTCTTTTTTTCTGAGTAAAGATTATTTCTATTAAAAAAAGATAAAAATATTTACATAGAGGTCTAGACCTCTGAGGGGGCCGAAGCCAGCCCTCCACCAAAGAAACTTAAACATATAGCTTTCTTCAATCACCTTACATAATTGGAAGACTTTGAAGCAAGAATTGAAGAATGCTAAAAGACAAAAAGATAACCATACCTATAGTTGACATAACAGCTCTAGTGGCAGCTCTGCGTTTGCTGAGAGACAATCTTTTGAAGCCGCCATTACAAAAAGAATCAAAAACCAGGCTAGCTAGGCCATAATTGTTTCTGAACTGAAGACTATAGCGATTCGTGCTTATACCAAAAGCAGTGCCAGAGGCATGAGCAGATGTAACAAAAACCATAGATGCATAACCTGAGAACGACAGATCATAGACGAGAATGCTGACAGAGCCTTTGAACCAGAATTCTTTAATCATGAGTATGAGAGTCGGTCGCGTCCTTATTTACCTGGCTAGGAGAGCCAATCCATGTGACCATTTTATTATCTTCAGCTTCTAGAACACCGCCATTTGGAGGAATTACTAGATTCAGAATGCTTCCTGTAAAATGCACTGGTTCACAAGCAAGTACTTGATCCTATGAAGACGTTGGCTGGGGTTGAGGGGCTTCCGGGATTTCACCTTCGTTCTGCATATTATCAGCGTTGAGCACTACCCCAGCAATCTCACCCTGAAATCCGCTTGCATTCTGAGACTGAGACTGAGACATGGAAATGTTGTCCGAACTGTTGGGCGCATCTTCCTCCTCCGTAAGAATTATAGTAATATTGGCAGAAATCAAAGGCTTATTGAGCCTGCTCCTGAACTTAAAACGGGTGGTCTGAAAGGAACTGTTCAGAGAAGGCCGAGAATGATCAGAAGGCGGGGAGGACAGGGTGGCAGAGGCTAAAGGAGTGATGTTCTGAGGAGAAAAATGAGATACAGGGCCTCGATTGCCAGCATTACCACCACGACGTGAGACTCCGCGACGTCGAACCATGGCTGGATGAACAGGGAGCTTAGGAAGGGAAGGTGACCAGAGTTGGAGGGGAGAGGACCAGGCGCAGGCTGAACAAGCCAAACTGAAGAACCAGAGGAGCTTCCAGACAACCTGAACAGAGCAGGGGTGCGGAAAAAATAACGAGCAAAGGAAGAAGGAGCCTAGAATGTCACTTGCAGGAACCAGAGAGCAGACCATGATTAAATCACCTTGCAGAATTTCTCGAGCCGAATGCGCATTGAATGCCATTAACAGAGCCATAATGTTGTACCTTTCAACATTCATATCAGATGCTGCAGGAATGTGTAAGCTGCGTCCACCGTCCAGGTGCCAAGACAGCTGTTGTCTCTGCATGCGTCTCATTAATGCCGATTAATAACACCCGCATCCGGGTAGCAATGAACCATGTTGAGATCTGTATTTTTCTTGAATTTATGTGCTTCCCCAGTATAAGCATATAGATTCTGTTTTGGTGTGATGGATGTTGAGTTTTCTATTTTATTTATTGGCAAGAAAAGTCTACATAATTTGTATGGTACACCCTTTCAATCCTTCATTTTATTGAGCAGTTATTTAGACTTTGTTCTATTGCTTAGGACTAAGTAATAGGAATAGTAGGCATAAAGACTTAGGTAGGAATAAACAGAAAGAAAGTGATACTGTTACATTTATTGTACACACCCTTTATAGAAAGAATTTACCACCCTATCCATGGTTTATAGATAGAATTGACGTAGCTTGAGTAGGTATTTACACAAGGTTTGATTACTGAATTTACCACTTTACACACCCTGTCTGTGTTTCATTTGACTAGTTGACTACTCTTACTGTTTTGAATTATATTAGTATTAGTCAGTATATTAGATCGATTGGGACTTACACTATTAGGAAGCTACATCCTGAGTTTATTGAGTCTATAGAATCAAGATCTCATTTAGTCTATAGCACAGAGGAATGCAAAGTATATAGAGACAAGTTTGAGAGCCAAAAAACAAAAAAATAAGTGGAGTATTTGATCCAATTACTATTGGATTCACTTATTCCAAACAAGTGTATATATAATTTGTTATGGATTTTTATGGGGTAAAGAAAAAAGTGCAAGGATTGTTGGATTAAGGCTATGAGACGTGATGTGATGTGCTTGAGGACTGTAAAATATACCATGACTTGGTGGTATCTATTTTGCCAAAATTTCATAGGACTTGTAACTAGTCCCATACACAATAAGTAGCCCCTTGTGGAGGTATGCCAGCCCACGAGAGGTGAACATGTCACTTGGGGGAGTTGAACCCCAATGGGCGTGATAACAACACCCCTCTTTCACTGACCAGGTAAGACCCTGTTGACAACATTGTTTAGCTTTTGATTTAATAGTCTTCTGGTCTTAATTGTCTTAACAAGAGAGGGTATTATTCAATGGAATCATAGTATCTAAATGATGAACATGGGTTAATTTTTGTTTCAAAATATTTGACTCTTGAATGCTCAAATTTTTGTGTGACCGCAAAATGCAAGGCCTTTCAACCAACTGGATGTTCAAATTAGTGCAAATTATAGTGAGTGTAGTCTCACATTACTAGAGATTGTTTTCAATTGGAAGTGTTGAAAAGAATAATGGGAGTTTTCCAAACTAGGATTGTGAAACATATGAGTAACTGCTTCTATACCTTGGTGAACTTTCATTTGCATATACATATATTCCAACTAATCTCTCCTTGAATTAGAAGGATGTAAAAGCTTTTGTGAATGGTGGGCATGGTGTATTGGGATGTTTCCATTAAGACAAGTTCTGAACATCATGATTGAGTGTCAGGTTACAGGTAAAAACTTAGCATGTTTTGAATTAGTAATAATTTCTTTCTCAATGCAAAATTTTCATCTGAAATACATCCTAGTTGGGCTCTCTCGAAAATGGCAGAATATAAAACTTTTGTTGTTGTGTCATGGATGGCATAAAGTAATATGATTTGATTAGCTCAGGTTTTCATTAGGTCACGTGTTGAAGATCAGGATTGAAAGTCGTCTACAATCATGGTGGTTTATCAAATAGTAATGATGTTTTAATGAGAAACCTATTGGGTGTGGAGCCTGATTATCTTCTGTATTCAAAGGTATCGCCGCATTGGACCCCAGTTCGTAATGGGGTGGCAACGTCACCCGTAAAATATTCCCTGCAGGGGTGGTCCAGGGGGGGCAACTCCCTCGCTATATATGAGGGAATTGTATTGCGTCTATGTAGATCTGAAATATATAATTTTCTAACAACTGGTATCAGAGCCGAAGGTCTATTTGGCTAATAAACTGGTAGGAGAGAAGGGTTCCTAGTTCGAGTGGGAGCAATGGCAAAAGATGTTAGGTTTCGGGTCGAAAAATTTAACGGGAAAACTACCAGTTGTGGAAGATGCAGATGGAAGATTATTTGTATCAGAGAAATCTGTACCAACCATTGAGTGGAAAGGAAAAGAAGCTAACAAGTATGACAGACACAGAATGGGATATTCTCGACAGAAAGGCACTTGGAACAATACGATTGTGCCTAGCGGCGTCGATAGCATTTAATATTTCAAAGGAAACGACAATAGAGGGTTTAATGTCGACATTGGCCAAACTATATGAAAAACCCTTGGCCTCAAATAAGGTATTTATTATGAAGTGTTTATTTAATATGAAAATGTCAAAAGGTGGATCTGTTGCTGATCATTTAAATGAATTTAATACAATTACCAGTCAATTAAGTTTTGTAGGGGTAACTTCTGATGATGAGGTTAGGGCTCTGTTATTTCTGTTCTCATAGCCAGAAATTTGGAATGGTTTAGTTATGGCCATTAGTAACTTTGTCTCTGGATCTAGTACTTTAAATTTTGATGATGTTGTCGGTGCAATCCTTAGCGAGGAAATGCAACGGAAAAGCTCCAGTGAGACATCAGGTAATGCTTTGACTGCAGAGACTAGGGGAAGAAAAATGGAAAGAGGAAAGAGCCCTGGATATCGCAGTAAGTCAAGAAAAGGCATATCCAAGTCCAAATCAGGGATAGTGTGCTGGAAATGTGGGAAGAAAGGACACCTGAAGAAATACTGCAAGTCTCCAAAGGGAAAAGAAGGAGACGCGCAGCAAGGAAATAATCATGAATCGAATGTAACAAGTGATGTGTTGCAAGATGCTTTGATTCTTTCTTTAGAAAATATTATTGATGCCTGGGTGGTAGATTTAGGGGCCTCATTCCATGCCACACCTGATAGGAAACATTTTCATGATTATGTTCAAGGATATTTTGGACAGGTTCGATTGGGTGACGATAAACCCTGTGAAATCATTGGAATGGGTACAGTTTTCATAAAACAACAGAATGGATATCAATGTCTATTGAAGGAGGTAAGGCATGTTCCAGATCTGAAGAAAAATAATATTTCAACAGGGCAATTTGGAGGTGAAGGTTGTGTGACTACTTTTATAGATAAAACCTGGAAGGTCACTAAAGGATCGTTGGTAATAGCAAAAGGAGAAAAGGTTGGTACATTGTATTTATGCAATGGTATTTCTAATTTTGTTAATTTTTTAACCTCTACAAGAGAAGATACAGAATTGTGGCATCATAGACTCAGGCACATGAGTGAGAAAGGGATGTAGATTCTTCACTCAAGAAATGCGTTGTGAGGTTTGAAGCATGTTGATTTAAAATTCTGTGATAATTGTGTTTATGGAAAACAGAAGAGAGTCAGATTCCTCAAAGTTGGGAAAGAAAAGAAGAGCGAAAAAATAGATCTTGTGCATACAGATGTATGGGGACCTACTCAGGTATCATTTCTTTGTGGCTTTCATTATTATGTTACTTTTATTAATGATGCAACCAGAAAACCTAGATTTATTGTATTCAAAATAAATCTGATGTATTTGATACTTTCAAGAAATAGAAAGCTTTGGTTGAAAATGAGACAGGAAAAAGGTTGAAGTGTCTCAGATCAGACAATAGAGGTAATATTGTAGCAAAGAGTTTGATAGGTACTATTTAGAGAATGGAATTCGCAGAGAGAAGACAGTTCCAGGAACACCACAAGAAAATGGTGTGTCGGAAAGGATGAACATGACAATCATGGAGCGTGCAAGGTGCATGAGATTGCATGAAGGATTGCCTTTACAATTTTGGGTAGATGTTGTAAATATTGTTGTTTATCTAATAAATAGAGGGCCTTCAAGTTCCTTGGATGGTGGTATTCCATAGGAGGCATGGATAGGTAAAAAGGTAAACTACTCTTTTTTAAAGACTTTTGGTTGTCAAGCCTTTGTTCACATTAATAAAGAAAATAGAACAAAGCTTGAGGAAAAATCAAAGAAATGTACCTTTATTGGATATGGTGTTAATGATTTTGGTTATCGCTTTTATGATTATGAAAAACACAATATCATTAGGAGCAGAGATGTCATATTCAATGAAAAGGTTTTGTATAAGGATCAGTTGTAGGAAAAAAAAACAGGAAAAAGAAAACAGAGAATACAGAGTGCTTGACGAGATCACAGAAAAAGTGATGGTGCCTAAAAATCATAATGATCAACATCTAGAAAAACAACCACAATAGCGACAAGCACCTCAAACACCTGAAAGTGGTGTTAGAAGATCTACTAGGATAAGTAGACCCCCTGAATGATGATCTCCTTCATTATATTATGTATTGTTGATTGATTCTGGTGAACCAGAATGTTATGAAGAAGCAGTATAGGTAGAAACCAGGAAGAAGTGGGAGCAAGCCATGAAAGAAGAGATGGACTCCTTAGCACATAACCAAACTTGGTACTTAGTAAGGTTGCCTGCAGGTAAAAAAAACATTGCAGAATAAATGGGTTTACAAGTTGAAGGAAGAAGATGGAGGTAGAAAAGGTATAAAGCTAGACTTGTGGTGAAAGGGTTTGCACAGAAAAAGGGTATAGACTTTGATGAGATATTTTCTCCTGTTGTTAAAATGACTTCAATCAGAACTATTTTAAGTCTAGTAGCAGCTCAATATTTGCATCTTGAGTAGTTAGATGTAAAGACAACCTTTCTCCATCGGGATTTGGAGGAAGAGATATATATGCAGCAGCCACAAGGAGATGAGGTAAAAGGGAAGGAGAAACTAGTGTGCAAGTTGAAGAAGAGCTTGTATGGCTTAAAATAGGCTCCAAGGCAGTGGTATCTAAAATTTGACAGGTTTATGTCTTAACAAGGTTATACTAGATGTCACTCTGATCATTGTGTTTATCTCAAAAGGAAAAGTGATGGCAGCTATATTATATTGTTATTGTATGTAGATGGCATGCTTGTTGCAGGTTCTAACATGCAGGAAATAAATGTGCTCAAAAGAAAATTGGCAAACTCATTTGCAATGAAGGATTTGGGTGTTGCAAAACAAATCCTTGGTATGAGAATAATTAAAGACAAGAAGAATCGCAAACTAACATTGTCTCAAAGTGAGTACATAGGAAAGGTGTTGAAAAGGTTTAATATGCAGAATGCAAAATCAATTAGTATACCTTTGGCTAGCCATTTCAAATTAAGTAAGGAGGAGTGTCCCAAGACTCAGGAAGAAATGGCTCATATGTCTAAAGATCCATATGCATCAGCAGTTGGAAGCTTAATGTATGCAATGGTCTGCACAAGGCCTGATATTTCACAAGCAGTGGGAGTTGTAAGAAGGTACATGAAAAATCCAAGAAAATAACATTGGATGGTGGTGAAGTGGATTCTCAGGTATTTGAGAGGTACCAAAAATCAAGAATTATGCTTTGGTGGTTCAAATATTGCTCTATAGGGATATGTTGATGCAGATATGGCAGGTGATAGAGATAACAGGAGGAGCACAATAGGGTATGTGTTTACTGTAGGTGTAACAGCTATCAGTTGGGTCTCAAAACTGCAAAGTTTTGTTGCACTCTCAACAACAGAAGTGGAGTATGATGTTGCTATAGAGGCTAGTAAAGAAATGATTTGGTTACAAAGGTTTCTAGATGAATTGGGTAAGAAGCAGGAGTTAGGCAGGTTATACAGTGATAGCTAGAGTGCCATACATCTTGCAAAGAACTCTGCATTTCATTACAAGACTAAACATATATAGCTCAAGTACCATTTCATATGGTCAGCGTTGGAAGATGGACAATTGAAGCTGGAAAAGATACACGCTAGCCAGAATCCTGCAGATATGTTAACAAAAGTTGTAACCAGGGAGAAACTGAGAATATACTCAGTTTCAATTGGTCTTCAAGTATGATGAAGAAGATCAGAAATAGCTAGGTCCAAAGTGGAGTCATTTTCCAACAAATGAAGCTGCGGTAGAGTTGCTATAATCAGTCTCCAAGTGGGAGATTGTTGGGTGTGGAGCCTGATTATCTTCTATATTCAAAGGTATCGCCGCATTGGACCCCAGTTCATAATGAGGTGGCACACCGCCCGTAAAATATTCACTGCAAGGGGGGTCTAGGGGGCAGCTGCAACCTCTGGGAGCCCCCCTGGCGAGGGGATCGGGGGCAGCGCCCCCGAAGCTAAAAATAGATGTAAATTTTCCATGTAAAATGTTATACTTTCGTAGTCAATCTAGGTCGTTCATTAGGCAGAGATGTGACAGTAGAAGTTATGTTTAAATTAGGGTTTTTTTCCCTAGAAGGAAACCCCTCGCTATATATGAGGGAATTGTATTGCATCTATGTAGATCTATAATATATAATTTTCTAACAAAACCTTAATTTGCATGTACATTCGAACTCGACTCTTTCAAAAATGGTAGAATGTACTTTTGTGTTTTGAGTTTTATTGGTTGAATAAGGTAACATTATTTAAGCAACTCGGTTATTGAATAGCAGCCATGATTTCCTATGTCTAGTCATCATCTCAAATTCTTGTGATTGTTTTTTTGGTGCAAACTACAAAAATTGAGAGTTTTTTTCTTTTGATCAGCTACTCTGATTTTTCAATGGGAATTTATGTCTGATAATATGGTGATTGTGCATGATTTGTTTTAATTCCTACACAGCTATTGTAATATGTCATTCATCAAAAGATAAACATTTTTTCAATCTAGATTATTTTTCATTACTCTGCTGCCAAAACACAGAAGTCCCTGTTGGGTTATGCATGTATTTGATTCTTAGGATTTTATGTTGGCAGTTCCTCTATTGTTCGTTGTAATACATTTGGCATTAAACATGAGGTGTTGTTTGTGGTGTAATGCTACATTTGAAATTAAACATGAGGTGTTATTTGTGGGGTAATACATTATTCTTAAGTAGCACCTCCTGTTGATCAATGCTTTGAATTTTTTTGTATTTGATGTCATGATCCCCAGTCATTCCTGCGGTAATGGAGATCATTCTCGCTAGAATTATTGCATGCTTAATGTATTGTCCTGATACAGTGACCTAATTATGTTTTTTTTATTGTTGAAACTCAATTGATATTATTGTCACGTTCTCATTGGTTCTATTCAATTGTAATCAATGCCTCATGAATTTGTGATTCTCGAGTAGGTGATAAACTAGGGGAGGGAAGCCAGTAGTGGAATGGGGACCAATAGTGGAGATAGAACCTGACCTCTGAAGCTATAACAAATCAAAACACATCACACCGATAACACATTATAAAAGTGGTATTAAAATAACGAATAATTCTCACAAGTTTAAAAATAGTCCATAAACTCACAAGGCATACAATTGTCTAGAAAGTCACTCTTAGTTCACTACCATACAAAACATCATGCCCAAACACATATTTAAATTCTATAACGTAAAGACACTTCAAATCCTTATACATTAAGAACCATTAAATGTTTAGTCCAACAAGGTTCGTTTTTTATGTACAGATTACTTATCACATCTGATAGAGAGGTTGATTACTGGAGAATGTCTACAGTAAATGATGTTCCAATATGTATAACCTCAAGTTCATATAGAGTCCAATGCTTCTTTCCCCTTGTGCATTTGATCATACATGAATAGGTAATGCTTATCATTCAATTCTTTCCATGACCCACCCCTAAGTTTGCAAACTATAATGGAAAGGAGTAACTTATTCAACTATCTTCAAAATGACCATTAATCAATCAATCTGCCAAGGCCATTAAACATTTTAGAAGCACTGGCATTAGCTAGGAGAAACTAAGACCCCTAGATCATAATAAAATCACTCCTATACACATATATCATCATTCTTCATATGCAATCCATGTCGATGACCATTCACCACTCAACTTTCCAACGGAATGATATACATTTAATCTATAATTCATGGAAGCACCATTACGGAAACTCAATTTACAATACTGATCTCTAGATCACTGTCAGAATTTCATATAATGTCAATATTTCCAATGGATCATTATAAATCTAAACCATCATTAATGGAAGCACCATTTCTTCAACTCAGTTTACAACACTGCTTAGTAGGTCACTGCAAACATTTCTCTCACCACGAATCTTTAGTTAGGGATCAACACTATTTCATAAACTCTCTCCTTTTAAAGTTTTGTTTCTTGTCACCTATGTTTACCTTAAAGTTTTTTGTTTCCTTATTGCTATGCACTGCATTAACCTCTATTATTCTACAATATTTGTTTGTTTAATGTTTTTCTATCATGCATGAGGAAATAGTGTTGCTCTTGTGAGGCTAAGAATGCAAGCGAAAAGGGTTGATCATCTACAAAACTCTTCCTCAAATGAGGAGTTAAATCCAGTAGGTTTTGAATAGCATAATGATATAAAAGTTGAAGATCATATGATGTAGATGTTGAAGGTGGTGCTTCTACATGAATTATAGTGCAAGGTGCAAGTTTAACCAAGAATAATAGTGTTAACAGAGGCCAAATTGAAGAGGATATGCTGAAGGAAATTGATGATGTTGACTTAAATGGATGCTTAATAAGAGTTGCAATGAGAAAATATGGAACTCACCATCATCAATACATTATTGGCTAAATACCTCATGCAAGGAAGAAGAAGAAAGGGGTTATTACAATGTTAATTGAACAAAAGGAGGAAATAGTTGATTGGTGTAAGGAGATACTTGAAATTGGCCTTGACCTAGAGTTGATATGACTTAAGGCTAACGTTGCTCCACTTTGAGTGCATTCAAAGATGGATTTTGGGGAAATCAGGGTGGGCAGGAGTTAAGAAAATATATCAAGAGTTGGCATTATGAACAATTGAAATCCTAAATAGAGACAAAACTATGGATTTACACCCTACAATACACTCTATCCAAGGCATACAAATATCATTCATACAGTTTACAAAATATATATGCAATTGTGACGAGTTTCCTTTCCAAGTTTGAAGGAATTTTGGCATGTGGATAAATGACAAGAGAATGAGTGAAAATGTGCCAAAGTGTTTCCTAACAACAGTGTGGATAACTATATTTTGTTGTTCAATTACAATTGGTTTATCAATGTCTAGGCTTTTCTTGTTTTAGGGAAATAAAAATATGAAGAACCATGTCAAGAATTGTGAGCAAGGAATATCCGTGGTTGCACATCATAATGCATGGATGACTAAATAATTGTTTATGATTTGGCTATACCATTTTGTCACTTTTTACCTAGAGACGTCTATCTTACAAACGTATACTTGTTAATTTTTATGGCCATCACAACAACATAGTTTTACAAACCACAGAGGCAAACATGATAGGCATACATAGTGTTGGCACTACTTAGACATTACTCATAAGTTGAAACCCCTAGAAGTGTGTTTGGCCCTTTTAATAATTATTTAAGGTTTGAGAGAATAAATTGGATGGCAAAGAACCATGGAGAGAGCTAAAAAGGTTTGAAACAATTGAAATTTCTAGCATATCTATTGAAAGGACCTTGACACCCTCTAATATTAATGTGGAATGTAGGTGCAATGGAATTTGGCTAGTCAATTATGCTGCTCTTACCAATGATGAGGCTTGTAGCCAAGTTTTTGAAATACCTGGTGATAAAGATGAAAAAGTTGTTATAAACTTGTTTAGTCTACCTCAAGGATGTTATCATCTATTAGGTGATGATGATGAACATGGAAAATCTAATTAAGAATATGATGGAGCAATTCAAGAAAAAATAGTAGTTGTTGATGAAAAAAAACACATACAAATTTTACAAATGCTAATCAAAATGAAATTGTTGAAATGAATATGATTGAAGGTGGTCAAGTGATGGGAAGCATTAATGAGAAATTTGCATTGCCAAGCCAAGTGACCCTACGTGAGTGGCTAGCAGAAGCCATGATGAATATGAATTGAAATGATCTTTACCAAGACTAATGAAGAAATCTTTAACATGCCTTCATTCGTGCTGGGCCATAAGGTGTTCAGGTGGTGGGGACCAGAGTTACATAAATATTTTCTTGTTGGTCTATTAAACTCCATCATTCAAGGTAGGAACCATTCATTGGTTGGGTAAGATACAATTATTCAGGTAAGATAAAGGAAGGTCGGTAAGTGAGGGGGGGCTGTTTCATTTTCCTACTTGCATAAAGTATGCTTGAAGGGGAGGGACTTTAACACAATGACTCAAAACGGAAGATTGCATCGTAAGACCACAGGTAAGGTTCATGGGTATGGGATTCCCTCAATTCAACACTTCATGACATGGTAGAATGACTTTCATAACTTATATATTTTTTTAAGAATAGATTGTAATGACCAAATATCATATGGAAGGATGAACTACCTAAAGGTCAATGACTTAAAAACTACTCGGAGAGCGAATGAAAGTGTTTATAAATTGCCCCTACAAATATAACAACTTCTCCTTACAATAAGGCTGCAAATTTGTAGAAGCGAGAAATTCCTTTTTCACACTTAGGCTGGCATTTGAGAAATTGGTTTGATATGGAATCGACAAGGTAGTGATGGAAACACTCAAGGAAACAAAAGTTGGGAGAAAAGTAAAAAAAAAAATTGCACAAACATTAATCTCTCATAGCTTGAAAAAAGTGGTAGAGAAAAGATTAATCTCTCCTACCTTGACAAAATTGGTGATCAAGATCAACACATACAAGAACTTTGTTGTGGAATATTATCAAAACTAATAGAAGGATATGAAAGAGTGTACAGTAAGAACCTTAACGAACACGACCACTGAAACTTGAAACATTGTTTGTAGGAAGAGAAAATTATGTTTCTTTTTTTATAAACACGTATGTTAGTATATTACAGTTTAATGAATATGTTTTCCTATTATCATATATGGTTTCATACTTTAACAAAACATTCGCCAAGACTTCACAATGTTTTATTATTCAGTGAAAGATTTGCTAAGATCTTACAAGATTTTATAATTTAGTGAAAGATTCACCATGGCTTTACAAGATAATATAATCTGGTGAGAGATTCACCAAAAAAATTATATATACATATTATATTATTGATAAAATCGCCTCCCATTTTTCCTATGTATCATGGGGATTCACCCATTTATTATACATATAAATTTAGGGTGGTTCTTAAAATTTTCCCTGGACAAGATCTTCGCGTCAGCTGGTAGTGTCACCTTCCCTATAGCATCAAGCCCTTCACAAATGAGGTATTGTGTGATGTTGCTCCTCTTGAAGTTTCCGATGTATTTTTAAAACAACCATACTTGTGGAAGCGACATGTTGTATATGAGTCTAGACCTCGTTTTGTGATTATTAATTTGGCTAATAAGTTGTACAGGATATTGGAGGTAGCCTCGCCTACTAACATCTCTTTGATCACTACAAAGTAATGCAGTAAGATCATTTCCCAAAGCAAGAAAAAAAATTTCTTATGATTCGCCCCCAAGGCAAGAAGAAGGTTGTGGCCACGACTTCCAGGCAGGGCTCCTTTGCATAGCAGCAGTATATGGACAAGCTCGTGGAGGAGTACACGTCTATTTTTGCCTCACCCAGAGGAGTATCTCTGCACTTTCAGGTCAAGCACTCCATCGATTTGACCCCGAGCATGCCACTGTCCAATGGACCAATCTATCGATGCTCTATTCTAGAGAACAATGAGATCAAGAGGCAGATTTAGGAACTACTACAGAAAGGGCACGTCAAGCCAAGCTCATCACCTTATGGGAGCCCGATTGTATTGGTACAGAAGAAGGATGGGACCTGGAGGCTGTGTATTGACTATTGGGTACTGAACAAGATCACTGTCCAGAATAGGTACCCAATCTCGCGAATTGATGACCTTTTGGACCAGCTCAAGGGGGGAGAAATATTTTAGCAAGATTGACCTGAAGTCAGGTTATCACCAGGTGCCTATCCAACCTGCCAATGTGTGGAAGAATACCTTCAAATCCAAGGAGGGCCTTTTTGAATGGTTGGTCATGTCGTTCGGATTGACGAATGCCCCTGCAACCTTCATGAGACTGATGGATGACATATTGCGACCCTTTGCCAATGCATTCGTGGTGGTGTATTTAGATGACATTTTGATCTTCAGCCAGAGGTGGGAAGAGAACCTCCACCATATTTGACAGGTCCTTTAAACCCTTCGACAACACAATTTGTGTGCTAATTTGGAGAAATGCACCTTTGGCCTAACCTAAGTTCAATATCTAGGGTACATCACTGATGAGCAGGGTGTGCATGTGGACCCACCCAAGATACAAGTCATTCAGGATTGGCTAGCCTCAACCACTCTAATAGAGCTCTGTAGCTTTTTGGGTCTTACCAATTTCTACCATAGGTTCATGTTAGGGTTCTCTCATATTGCTTGGCCTCTAGGTCAAGTCACCAAGGGCGGAGCAAAAGAACAGTTCTTTTGGTTGGAAACCCAAAAGCAAGCGTTCTCTGAGTTGAAGAATCGCCTCTATTTTGCACCAATGCTCATGTTACCAGACCTGCAACAACCATTTGAGGTTGAGACAAATACCTCTGACTATGCTATTGGTGCGGTTCTTACTCAGCATGGGCATCCAGTGGCTTACCATAGTGAGACACTTTTAGACACAGTTTGAAAGTACCCCATTTATGACAAAGAAATGTATTCCATTGTGCAGGCCTCCCGTCAATGGAAGCATTACATTCTGGGTAAGGAAACAGTCATCCACATAGACCACTGGCCTCTACAGTTCATACAAACACAAGGGAATTTGTAGAATAATCGCAATCATAAACGGTCCACCTATCTGCAACAGTTCCATTTGAACATTAAGTATAAGAAGGGCAGCACCAATAATGTCGTTGATTACCTGAGACGACCACCAGTCACGCTAGTCATTGTGCTCGACTCTTGTGGGTATGAGACATTGGGGTGGCTACATCTTTACAAGAGTGATCTAGAATTCAGCAACATATACCAAACACTCCTCTAAGGGAAGCAAGTTCCAAATTTTCACCTTCAAGATGCACTATTATGCCACTTGGGACACATCTGTGTTCTTTCAAGCGAGCGTACCAAGATGATTTGGGAGGCGCACTACAGTCATGTCGCTAGACATTTCGAAGTAAAGAAAACAGTGGTGGTATTGCAAAAGTATTTTTATTGGCCGAAACTTCATCAGGATGTTGGGAAGTACATTATAACTTGCATCGCCTACACCATTGCCAAACCAAACATCAAGAAGCAAGGCATGTACACTCCTCTACCTACTCCTAGTCGGCCTTGGGAATTTGTCTCCATGGATTATATGTCGGGCCTTCCGTCTACTAAGCATGACAACTATTGTGTTTTTGTGTTCATCGACAGATTCTCTAAGATGGCCATCATGGCGGCCTACCAGAAGAGTATCATAGCAAAGGACACTTCTAAGCTCTTATTTGAGCGAGTGTGGGTACACTTTGGGATCCCACAGTCCATTATCTCAGATTGAGACAGAAGATTCCTAAGTGCATTTGGTCAAGTCTCTTGTCGATGCTAGATACAAAACTTACTAAGTCCATGGCTTTCCATCCCCAAACTGATGACCAAATAGAGGTTGTCAACAAGATGATTGTACACATTCTACACATGTACAACTTGAGGCATCCATGCACATGGGATGAAAGTCTCCCCTATGTCCAACACAACTACAACAGAGCCCACCACAGCTCAACAGCCCACAGCCCCTTGCAGGTAAGGTTGGGATTTCAGCCATTATGCCCCATTGATGTGGCCATACCATTTGCAACCACTCAGGTAGAGTTGGCTCACTTGTAATCTGAAGTTGAAAGGGCTAACAACTTCATTGAGTGCATTCAACACATCTGCAAATAGGTCCATGATATATTGGACAGAGCTAATGCTAAGTACAAGTTCCAAGTGGGAAACAAAGTTTGGTAACATTTGCAAAAGGAGCGCCTTGCTGGACCCCACTGCAAGCTTCTCCTGCTCCGATATGGACCATACACCATCACCAGGGCCGTCGGTGACAATGCCTTTGAGCTTAGCATTCCACCATTCCTTGGTCTGCACCCAATGTTCATTGTAGATCACCTTCAGCCATACTATCCACCATTTTTGGACACATCTAACATTGCAGAACATCTCACACCATCAGAGCTCAACCTGAGTTGCATGGAACAGGACACAGCTGATCAAATCATGGATACACATATCAAGAACACTCGGTAATAGAGGATACATCTATATAAAGTTGTCAAAGTAGGCCAACAACTTCACCAAGGAAAATGGCTCACTAGGGACCAAGTTCAACAAAAGTTTCCTCATCTCATGGAGGAACTCAACGCAATGGGGACCATTGCTTCCTAAAGGGTGAGGACTGATCCATTTGGATATTGGTGGCCACTCGCCTATTCCACTTGGACCCTCACCATTGTTTCTTTTAGTTTTTCAGTTTCCTTAATTGTAGCACAGTTTACTATTTTTGGCATTTTTCCAAGTCCTGAACTTCCGGAGCCATTTTAAGGCCCTAAATGATGTTTTTTTGGAAAAAATTCTCAAAGAGTTTCAAGGAAATCATGTTGAACGCTATAGTCCTCGGAGAGATATTTCCAACGAGGTATCACACGCGTCAAATAGAGATAATATGACCAAGTTACGACCCTAAGAAGTTGGCTGCCCAACTAACCCCAACGGGGCCTATAAACTCTTGGTGTTACATCTCCTCGGGTTATGGTTTTGGTTGTTTAGGGTTTTCTCTTATTGTTCAATAATAAAAATGCCCTTGAGCCTCATTGTAACTCAATTCATAGGCATATAGCCTCCACATCTCTTCTCAGAGATAAGCTACCATTGCCCAAGCTATCTTTTTTCCATTCTGTTTGTAAGCATAGTTCAGTATTTTTCTATTAATGAAATGAAGTGTTTTTCTGTTGCATCTTTGTGTTTATGATTATATCTGTAAGTTGTTGCATTCCTTTTTAATTTCGTATCACTCTACAACTAAGAAGTCATACATTATTAGTGCTCCTCTCCCTTTTATATCACCTTGCAATCCTAACAATGGAGATATGGTTTTGTGAAGGGTGATCATTCCTTCGTAAAATGGATTAATGACTTCTTCTATAGTATTTACCTCCTCCAAGCTCGATACCTTGAAATATTCATTGTGTGAATCTAAGATTGAAAGAGTGTAGCTCTTGGCACACACCCTGTCAATTTATTGTTGGGCCTTCCCCAAATCCTATTTTAACTTCTTCACTTCATCTACCAATCATTAAAAATTATGCACAATGGCAGTAGAGAATGCAGACCTGGCATAGGCTATGGAAACCGGGTTGGCTGCAGTGTCAACCACTAAGACCCTCTCAATGGTATCTGACATAGGCTTATTTTTTAATTCGTCAAATCTGAAATGTGAGAAGACCACTACTCACTCTCCTTCCTCAAAGGTATTACTTGTTTCATTAATCGAAGTGTGTCCTATGGTAGTAGGAGTATGATTTTGGACATCCATGGAGATTATAAGTTCTTCTAGTTACAATTTGGTGTCTTCTTGTTCATTACTAGCTAGTTCTTGGGAAATTGGCTCCTCCTCTAGCTGCTTAGATAACTCTTCTTCTCTTTTCTTAGAGTCTTCTTCCTCATTTCTTTTCCTTTCCTCTTCTTATTTATTTCTTTATTCCTCTTCTTCTTTTATTTTTCTCTCTTCTTCATGTTTCTTCTTCTCTTCCTTCCTCTTAGCTTCTTCTTCTTTCTTCTTCTCCATCACTTCTTGTATTTTCTTTTTAATTGCTTCTTGCTTTTGGCTTTCCTCTTCTTCTCCTCTTTTCCTTTCATCTTCTTACTCTTGCTTTTTTTTAGGCTTCTTCTTCCACTTTCTTCTTTTTTCCTCCTCTTCAAACTGCTTCTTGGATTCTCGCTCATCCCTTTTTTTCTTTAATCTTTCTTTCTTGGCTTCTCACTCTTGTTTCCTCTTCCATGCAGATCTCCTATCTTCTAGATTTATGCCTTCCTATGAATCTTCCTCTGAATGTTTAGGGTTGTTTAAAGGTTGAGAGGTGCTAGCTTCCAAGGATTTGGAGGCATTGAAGAAATCATTTACCTTCTCCTCTTCTTAATCAATTCATGAAGCATATGCCCAACTATAATTGACCACTTTACAATGTTTGGTGACAATTCCCTTTGGATCATATCTGTGAAAACTAAGTTCACCAAGCCTAAAGTATTCCAAATCCTTGACTTCCACCTCTACATCCTTGAAATGTTTGATAAAATAATCTCCAATATTTAAAGGAATTGTGGGCTAGGGCACTTTCTTATGTTTAAGCAGTGAGATAGTCACTTATGTAGTGAGTTGGTATGCCACTTCTTATATCATCACTTTGTCTATGATGAATATAGGAAATTTGTGAGGAGGTTTGTATGCACCAAATACCCTGATGTGCATAGTATCTCCTGGGGTGAACCAATCTGCAATATATTATAGAGATGGCTTGGCTCTTTAGGACATATAAAGAGGCTCTATGTCGAACAGTCTTTGATATAATTCTGATATGAAGTGCTCAATGATATGATCATACATCCCTTTGTAACTTGGGTCCTATATATTTCTACACCATATGTGTATGGGTAGAATGTCCTGATCAGAACTCCATCTCAAACCCAATTCCTCGAACTCACACCTAGCACACAAGGCATCTAGTAAGTAAGTTTCCATGTAGAATTATAATTACTCTCTTTCCACAGTATTCTTCACCATTTTGATATTTTTTTGGATGGACAAGGCTAAGATATCGATCGAGTTGAAGATGGTTCCCTTTGTGGCACACATATATATCATCGAAACCCATCTTTCTATGGTTCCCTTCATGGTACATGCATATATCATCGAAACCCATATTTCTTCAAAGAACTCTACATTTTTCTTACCATACATCTTGCAACTCATGGTTGTCAGCATTTGGTAGACATTCCCAGGTTATTTAGTCTTGTAAGTGTCATCACCCTTTTAATTGAATTTGCTTGGTTCCTACCACCAATATTTCAAAATATATTTTGTTACTTGGTGAAGTTAGCAAACCATTTTGTGTTGAGGATCGCATTATGCTTGGGCAACCTATAATACTTTTCTTATGTTGGATGTTGTGTAAGCTACTATAGATTCACCTGGGTCACTTCTAACTATGGTATAATTTTCATATACATGCTGAAGGATCCATTAAACTATATTTGAACACAAAAGTACGGTCGGACGGGCAGTAATCTTGTGAAACCATGATTTCTTGACCTTAATATTTACTTGTCGATCTTCCTCATTCTGTGGCACCTTTGCTTTCTTCCTAAAAAATAGTCAATATATATCCTCCCAATCTATCTTTATTGTTTTATCAATGTGGTAGGACCTTTTTGTATATGTGAGTATTCTGATGAGAGGGATTTCTACAACACCCTCGATACAGCTCTCTGGCAGATCTCTTCCATAATTCTTCCTAGTTGTTGAGGCCATTTCACTGGTAGACAATAAGATATTAAAGCAATCAAGATCGACAATACTTGACATTTTGGGTATTCATGGCCATTTCAAAATGTCAGTTCAAACAACAAGACAAATTACTCTTTAAAATCAAACTACAAGTTGTAGAGTTAGAGAGTGGTGGCCTTAGCCACGGATTGGGATATCATATTGCAGTTATCTTAGCCACAAATCACAAAGACAGGCTACAAGTGAGTTTCAACTATGAAAAGTGGTCGCGATTTACATTGAAAAGTCACTTAGCCACATACCACAGGATTAGATCGTATAATAGATAGTGGTTGTTGACTACAATAGGAGGTCGAAGATAGGATTCATATATGATTTGTAGTAGTGGTTTACAATGAGAAATAACTTAGTTACAAACCATGAAGATATAGAAATGGTTAGGCCAATTTGTGACATATAATTGTGATTTGAAATGAGTAGGGGAAGAGGTGTTGGTGTTGTGAAACATGGTAATGTGAGGTTGAATAATAGAGACTTTGAGCACTCATAGGGGAAGGATTGGCTTATTAACCTAAGAGGTTTTCAACAATATTGTTAATTACATTAGGTTTTAAATGGTTAAGGGTCAGAGGAAGGTCAAGCATCAGGAAGGTGGAGTGTCGGGGTAATCCAAACGACAAGGAAATAAAAGACAAATTGTAACTGCAAATTTCACTAGAAGGATGTGGTACTAACATGTGTCCACTGCTAGTTGCGGTCGTAATCTGCAATTGTAGATCGTGATCTGAGGGGCTCCTTTGCACTGTGTGATCATGGTTGCAGAGAGAAAGTGTGATGTGAAAATGAATAGGGATGGAACCCTTATACATATTTTTTTCGCCACATGTGTAGAGATAGGGCTCATTAAATGCGCAAATGCAGGAAAATTTGCGGCAAGGTAGAAGGTGGTGCGGTGAAGTCTAGTTATTATAAGTCAAGGGAATAGCACAAATTCATGGTTTAGTTTGCAGTACCATAAGTTTTGTGATAAGACATTACTTAGCTGCATATCGCATTTTTAGTAAATAGATGGGTTTGCTTTGCAGTCTGTAGTAGTAGTCTACAATAAGGGATTTTTTAGATTTATTTTTGCAATGTAAATTGGTAGTGTGTTTAGCCTCAAAATCTTGTAACAAGGGTTTTTGGGAAAATTTAAAGTGCAAGAATGAATTAGAATAACCTTAGGGGAAAATAAGTTTAGGAAAACCATCATAATACATTTTCTAAGGGCTTCTCTTACCCGCTACAACAACATACATTAGCCTATGCATTCATATAAATTATCCAATAACTCATTAAACCATGGAATGGATTCATAATAATACCACATCATAAAATAGGAAATATACCAAGCGTATAACCAACACTTAACCAGAATAGAACCATGACAAACTAGTCATGAAATCATGCATAAAATTAGAACTTGTGTTCATTATTCTCAATAAGAATCAATACATAATAATGTATGCAAATGCCAACCAAGTTAGGGACTTCCACGTACCATCCGACCGTAGATTAGGTTGAACCAAATATTTCTTTCATAAAATCAAAACTTGTGCTCATTATTCTAAATAAGAGTCAATACATAATAACATATGTCAATGCCAACCAAGTCAGGGACTTCCACATACCACCTGACCATATATTGAGCTGAACCAAAATTTTCTTTCAGCCAATCAACCTGTGTCATATTCCAAACATGAATGTGGGATCTCATGGGATAAACCAAAAGAAAACCAACTAGGGCATCCAAAGGTTAAACCACCTCAACCCTCAACCATAATGATTTCACCTAAACCGGACCAAAAATCACCAAACCAACACAAGCTTGGGTACCTCCTCACCATGCCTAGAGGAATTTTCCTGTCTCCACCCACCTTTCAAGGGCTTCCCAAAGAAAGCCATCTCCACCCCCAACTCTTGGGATTTTCCTAAGACCACCTCTCCCAGATCTAAAATATTTCAGAAACCCAAATCTTAACCATGAATGAATCCCATAACATGATGGTTATCCAGGAAATGGCAAGGCAAGGATGAAACCGTTGTCAATATAGGAAAATCCCATGCCAATGATAGCAAAATAACATGTAAATCGAATGCATGCACCATGCATTCAAATCCCAGCAAGGAAATCACACATGAAACCTGTTACCTGCAAATTAATCCTATTGTAGATTTTCCTCCAATATTTTCCTTGTTCTCACTTGTTTTCCTTTGCTTTTCCTTTGCTTTCTTGTGTCCAAGTTCTCTCTCTCTCTCTCCTCTTGGAGTTCAATTTCTGAAACTAATCAAAACGTTGAGCAAAAAGTTGTCAATTGTTCTCATATGCCTTTTTATCATCGATTTATAGTGTCTCTTCCTTTCCTTTTCCTATTTTTTCCATTTCCCCTTATTTTCTCTCCAATTTCCCTTGCATGCATAGTCTTATCCCTTCATTTTCCTTTTATCCTATTCTCCTTTATTCCTTGACTTGAATGCCATTTAGTGCATTTTTCCTTTTCCAATGCCAATTTCCATATCAATTAATTAACCACAAGTGATATCCACTTTAATGTTTTTCCCTCCATTCAGCTTTGAATACGTGTCCCTTGACCTTGGTCTTATTTTTTTCACTATAATGTTCTTCCAATTACATGGAAAATAAACTTGGGGATGTTACAAAGCCCTCCCCCTTGGTGGAACATCATCCTCGGTGTTCTGTGACACTTATGACCAGAAAACCACTGAAAACAAAACATATTGTGGAAAATCAACTTGGGGTTGTTACAAACCCCTCCCCCTTGGTGGAACATCATCCTCGGTGTTCTATGACACTTATGACCAGAAAACCACTGAAAACAAAACATATTTCTTGTTGGATTTTTATAGCACGACTCATTGTAGTATTTACAATGGAAAATTGCTAAAAACATGACAAACATATCGCTTATTGGAGCTTTATAATGCAACTTTATGTGTTAGTTACAACAAAAACTCATTTTCTTCAACCATGAAATAAAGAAGGATATAATGTTCGCATTTGATCAGCCATATCCCATGTCGCTTCATCAGGCCCAAAGTGCTTCCACTGCACTTTAACCTACTTTATTGCTTGGTTCTAAAGCATGAGTTGTTTCCATTGCAATATGCATTGTGGATATGGTTGGAACTTTGGTTCCACCTACAATACAGACCATTCAATCACATGATCAACATCTTATACATATCTCTTAAGAAATGATACATGGAAAACATCATGGACTTTGATTGATGGCGGAAAAGCAAGTCTATAGCAAACTGGTCCAATCCTCTCAAGGATCTCAAAATGCCCACAATACCTAGGTTCCAGCTTCGCACAAGACCCAATCCTCAAGGAACTCCTTTTGGGATTGATACACGAGTACACATGTTGTCCAACCTGAAACTCCTTGAATGCTCTATGTTGATCCACATAACTCTTACGCATGTTCTATGTTGCATTTAAGTTCATTTTGAAAACCTGCATCTCCTACTCCATCTCTTCCAAAATATTATGTCCAATCAACACCTTGTTCACTGGATCACTCCAGCTGATATGAGTATTACAACTCCACCCATAAAGAGCCTCAAATGGACTCATCTTCAAGGATTCCTGATACCCATTTTTATAAGAAAACTCCACCAATGGAAGATCCTCCTTCCACTTCCTTTATTGATCCATGAAATACATCCTCAACATATTATCAAGGATCTTGTTAACTCTCTTTATTTGTCCATCTATCTGCGGATGATAAGTTGTGTTGAAGGATAACTTTGTCCCAAGCCTACAAACAATTCCTTCCAAAACGTTGAAGTGAACTTGGAATCTCTATCTAATATAATATTCTTGGGAACTCCATGCAACCTCACTATCTCCCTAGTGAATATTTGAGCTACCTCACTAGCTGAATTACTAGACTTCACTGCAATGAAGTGAGCTACCTTACTCAACCTGTCACCACAACCATGATGGAGTCATGGTTCCTTGATGTCCTAGGAAACCCTATAGCGAAATCCATGGAAATGACCTCCCATTTCCATTCTAGAATCGAAATAGGTTGCAACAAACTAGTTGGATGCTTACATTTAGCTTTCATTTGTTGACAATCCAAGCACTTTGCAACAAACTCAGCCGCCTCTTTCCTGCCAATAGTAGAATTTCTTAACCATTTTCAAATTCTTTTGTTATCCTGGGTGGCCTGAATATATCTTGACATGAAATTCTCTTGAGATAAGCTTCTTCAACTCATTGTTTTCTAGCACATAAATCCTACTCTTGAATCTAACCAAGCCATATCATGTGAGGTGATACTCCTCATCCCTATCACCTTCACCTTATTATTGCATTCTCTACTGTAGTCATTGGTACTTCTCATCACGCTTCCCGCCTATAAGATTTTCTCTTTCAAATATGTCCCATAAGAGCTCATAGTTGAGATATGATTCACCTACAATCTCCTATTGAAATCATCTGTAACCCAGATCTCCTTTCTTTTAATGTACCTAATCTAAAAATAAAAATCATTGAAAGTAGCCAACCATCTCGCTTGCCTTGCATTTAGATTAGGTTGGTCAAAAAAATACCTCAGTCCACTATGATCACTCATCAAAATGAACCTACTGCTAAGAAGATGATGTCTCCACATATTCAATGCATGAATGATCTCTACCAACTCAAGACCATGAGTCACATAGTTCTTCTCATCATCATTCAACTTCCTTGATTCATAGAAACCCACCTACGCTTATTGCATCAAGACTCCACTAAGTCCTTCCTTACATGCATATGTACAAACCACAAACTCCTTATCAGGATTTATAATCTTCAAGACCAAAGCATTGTAAGAAACTACTTCAACTGCACAAAACTAGTTGCACACTCAGCAGACCATTCAAACTTTTTTTTTTCCTCTAAAAATATGTGATAGGATAGCCAATCTTGGAGAAGTTCCTAATGAACCTCCTGGAATAAATTTCTAGTCCCGTGAATGATATGAATTCATCCACATTCCTTGGAGATAGCCACTCCATGATAGCCTTAATATTTTATGGGACCACTGCTATCCCTTCCTTGGAAACAACATGTCCCAAGTAGTAAATCCGAGACTAAAAGAGACTGCACTTGTTGATCTTGGCATACAAATGATGTTCTCTCAAAAATCTAAACACTGCTACCAAGTGCTTTGCATGCCCTTCCTCATTATTTGAATATACTAATATATCATCAACAAAGACTATCACAAACTTATCTAGATAGGGGCACATCACATTGTTCATTAAACACATGAAGGTGGTAGGAGCACTAGTAAAACCAAAAGGAACCACCTACAACTCATAGTGCACATACTTTGTACGAAATGCAGTCTTGTAGATGGATTCTTCTTTAATTCACAACTGATCACATCCTAATCTCATATCAATCTTCAAAAATAATGCAACTCCCTTCAGCTGATCAAACAAATCAACAATCCGTGGAAATGGATACATGTCTTGATAGTCACCTTGTTCAGTTCCCTGTAATCAATGCACAATATGAGAGTATTGTACTTATTCCTTACAAACAACATTGATTCTCCCCAAGGAGACACACTTGGCCTTATGTATCCCTTATCAAGTATCTCTTTAAGCTGCAACTTTAATTTCACTAATGTGTTCATGCTAATCATGCATGGTGCCTTAGATGCTGGTGTTTCTCTTAGTACCAACTCAATAGACAAATCCACCTCTCTATGAGGAGGTAGCTCTGAAATATCTGCAGGAAACACATCATGAGACTACTACAAAACAGAATACTTCCTCATAACTTCATCATCCTCAAGATCCTTCCCTTTGTCACTGGAAAAATATACTGCAAAAAATATACATCCTTTCCTATGATAGTGCTTATCTAGCATAGCTATAACCATTCTCACTCATGTAGGCTTCTTCTTTCCCTGCAAGACTCTCTTTTCTCCATCATCATTTAGGCACACAATGGGCTTGTCATAAAAATCCACCTTAGTCTTGTGAATGAATAGTCAATCCATGCCCAAAATCATGATATATGAACCCAAAGGAAGCACATTTAGATTTGTTGATGTAAGCATGCTATTAAGCTCAAATGCACAAGATCTCACCCAATGATGAACTCTTCTCTTGGTCCTTGTAGGCAACTGCACCAACCAAGATTTTGCATGCACTTCTTTATTCAATCGGCACTGATCCACCAGGTCAGGACTAATATAGCTATAATTAAATTCGAGATCAATCAAAATGGAAACAACTTGATAAAAAATCTTACCTTCCATCTTTATAATAGATGTTTGATGGTTTGTCTGCTTGTTATCAAGTGTTGCATAGTTCTATAGAATTCTATAACCAACATCCCCAACTATTTGTGCCTCCTGAGCATTGTATATCTGAGGCCTACTACCCTGATGTGATGGAAAATCCCTCCTACGATGGTCTCCACCATAGGTCCAACACTTCAAAGGTTTTCTTCCATCGATTTTATTCTCCTTCTCCTCGGGCTAAGACCCATGTCCTCTCTCAACTGCATTAAACTTCTTATAAGGGATTGACTTTTTCTTCTCACCTACATCCTAAGATCTTCTTTTCTTCTTGGGCCATTTTCCTTTAGTATTCTCATTACTTTTCCAATCATGCTTGAACTCAGGCTTGCGCTTTGACTACTCATAGCAATGCTTTAACTTACTGATATCTTCCTCCAATCACAGAGGCTCATCAAACTCAATATTGTCTTTAAATGAAAATGGAAAACCATTGATGAACCTTCGAATCTTTGCTTTCTCATCCTTGACGTAGGGAACATACCTCAACAGCTCTAAAAAATTGGTTGTGTACTCTTCATATATCATGGAACCCATCCTGAGCTCATATAACTCCTTGGCCTTTCCATCATAATATCTCTCAAACAAGCACTTCTTCCTGAAGAACTTTTCAAACTCACCCCAAGTCAACTTCTATTCTTTGATGCTTCTGACATGCTTAATATATTCCCACCAGGACTGAAGGTAGCTATCATGGATTTCATGTTTTATAAGTAGTCATGCAATCTAAAGAATTTCTACATCCTAATAATCCATACTTCTACATCTTCTGATTTCTTAATTTCCCCATCAAAAGTAGGATTCTTTGTTTTCTTGAATTCCTCTAGCAAATACTCACTCCTCCTATGATGTTGGCAATGACAACGATGATGTCTCCTAGAAGAAAAGTTGGAATAAAATCCATGCGTACCATTCCTCTTATTAGGTGTATCCAATAGTCTACCACTCCTCACTATATCATTCGTGTCCATCTTTTACCCTCTTTGACACATGCTTCCATATGCCCCATTAGTTCTTTCCTACTACCTATCTCCATGACTGATCCCTAGTTATCCCTGCTTCTATAAGTTTGAAAGGATTTGGGGAATCATTGCATTGACTTCAGTTTGCTTTTCATCAACCTTTGCAAGTATTTCCTATGCCTCAATCAACCTATTATTATTTGTTTTACAGCTTCTGATCTTTGTCCTCAAAATCCCTATTGTATCTTCTACATCAAGAGAATATTCCTCTCATTGCTCAACTGAATTTTCCCATTCCAATGCTTTCACTTCATACTTGTACGGGGATTCATGTGAACTATAATCCACGAGTCTGCTCTTCATCTTTTGACCTTTTATTTCTTGCAAACATACCATGTTAAATAAACCAAATAGAAGACATAATCAAAATCATACCTCAAAGTACCTCAGGGGAAGCTTTTACATATGCACAAGTCAATCTAGATTAGCACGATATATAGTAATAGAAAAATCATATCAACATCATGATTCATGCATGATAATAATACAAAACTATAACAATAACCACATGCATGATAACCATAACCATCTGCATTTACCTCGAGGTCCAATACTGTAAACCTCACTTTGATACCACTCTATAACACTAGTACCAGAGAAAGGTTTACAGGGAACAGAACTTCTCTGATACCACCTTGTAACATCCCACCCCACATTTACCCTCTTTCACAAGCTCTCCAGGGTAATCATGGGTTGAGAGTTACTATGACATGACCCGACAACCAAGTTCCAGTTATGGAAGTGGGGTCTATTAACTAGAAACATACTAAAACCTCTCAGGGATACCAAATCACCTAGGTGTTAGACAACAATCACTAGTGATCAGATCCTAAGCTAGAACTTTCTTTTTATCATAATCTAAATCCCAGATGCATGCATGCCAATTTGTGCATGCAGTTGGAAAGCTCCAGCTGCACGCATAGGACTTCCTCCATGTGGTTGCATCCTAAATTTCCTAGTTCAAAGGGTGCAACTAGAAAACCTGTTCTAGGTTTTTAGGGCCAATTCTAGGCCATATGCCCATAACTCTCCAGAATTTCTTTAATAACCGACACAAATATTCATTCATTGGATTTGACTCATTTCCTACTCAAGCTTATCTAATACATGAGAATCATTTAGACAAACACTTAGTGGTCAAGGTACCTGTAGGTCATAAATACACAGTTTCATCAGAGAATCACTAAGAAGGCTTCTTGCCCTCTCTTACTAGCTACAATAACATAGATTATCCTATGCATTCATATCAAGTATCCAATAACTCATGAAAACATGGAATGGATTCATAAAAAGAGCACATCATAAAATAGGAAATATACCAAGCAGATAACCAACACTTAACCAGAAAAGAACCATGACAAACCAATCATGAAATCATGCATAAAATGAGAACTTGTGCTCATTATTCTCAATAAGAATCAATACATAATAATGTATGCATATGCCAACCAAGTTAGGGGCTTCCACATACCATCCGACCGTAGATTACGTTGAACCAAATATTTCTTTCAGCCAATCATCCTCATGCAATATTCTAAGCATGAATGGGGAATATCATAGGATAAACCAAAACAAGACCAACAAAGGCATCCAGAGTCTAAACCACCTCAACCCTTAACTACAATAATTTCACCTAAATCGGTCCAAAAATCACTAAACCAACAAAAGCTTGGGTGCCTCAGAATTTCCTCACCATACCCAGAGGAATTTTCCTATCTCCACCCACCTGTCAAGGGCTTCCTGGAGAAAGTCATCTCCACCCCCAACCCAAAACTCAACCAAGAATGAATCCCATCACACCATGGCTATCTAGGAAATGGAAAGGAAAGGTTGAAACTACTATCAATCCAGGAAAATCCCATGCCAATGACAACAAAATAATATGTAAACCAAGTGCATGCGTCATGCATTCAAATACTAGCAAAGAAATCACAACTGCAACCTGTCAACTGCAAAATCTTCATGTTGTGGATGCTCCTCCAATATTTTCCTTGTGCTCCCTTGATTTTCTTTGCATGTCCTTTGATTGCTTACTTGTGTCCAAATGCTCTCTATCTCTCCTCTTGGAATTCAATTTCTGAAATTGATCAAAAACTGAGAAAAAAATTGTCAATTGTTTTTCAGATGCCTTTTTATCATTGATGGCTAGTGTCTCTTCCTTTCCTTTTCCTCTTTTTTCCATTTCCCTTATTTTCGCTCTAATTTCCCTTGCATGCATGTTATTTTCTCTTCATATTCATTTTCTCCTATTTCCCTTTATTCCTTGAATTAATTGTCATTTAATATGTTTTGCCTTTGCTAATGCCAATGCAAATTTCCATATCCATTAATTAAAACAAAGTAAACTTTGAAACGGGAACTGATATTGTTGATACTGTTACCCGTTTCGTAGAGATGGCAAAAAAGTGACCCAATTTTGAAAAGGAGTGATGTAGAACACACATATTTTTTTTAGAGCATAGTTTTTGGCACTTTAAATAACCAATATGATTACCTGTTTCATAGAGGTAGCAAACAAGTGACCCGATTTTGAAAAGTGGTGATGCAGAATTTTTTTCGAAGCATATTTTTGACACTTTAAATTTTCCTATGTATCAAAGATAAAAATTTGTTTTAAATATTAATGATTTTCATACTAATTTTGAAACGTGTTGATGCAACATACCTTTTTTTTTAGAGGACTTATTTTTCACACTTTAAAATTTATTATGTCTAATTTTTTTTGAAATCATGATTACTTAACGAATTTTCAAGTTGTTTTATTTTTCTTTTTTTAAATGTTGATTACATAATATATATATATATGAGAGGCAAAAAAGAAATAAATAAATTATCTCACAAACCATAAAAGAATTTGGAAAAGAAAAACAAAATTTAAAAAAACTATAAAATCAAGTAAGTAAAAATAGAAAAATTTAAAATAAATAAATAAATGAATAAATAAAAATAAATAACAAACTAGGTTCAAAAAATAAAATTAAATTAACAAAAAAAAACTACTAAAATTAAGATTAAAAACAAAAACAAAAAAACAAACCAAAAAAATTGAAAATTTTATATATATATAGATATAAAAATAAATTCAAAAAACATTTAGAGTTAAAAAGAAATATCTATTTTTTATTTAAAAAAATATACTTTTAAATTTTTTCTTAAACCCTATATTTTTTTATTTAAAAACAAAAAGAAAAAATTAAACACATATATATGTATGTTTGATTTAAAAAAGAAAAATAAACATTTAAATTATTTTTTTTTTTTTTTATCTATTAGACTAACCTAAGTACCCACGGGGATTTGAACCGGTGACCTATCGCAAGGAGTGCCTTAACAGCGCACCCATTCACCGTCAATCCAAAGCCCCGTGGGCAACATTTAACTTATTTTAATAAATAAATGTTTTTTATTTAAAACCAAAAAAAAATGACATTTTTTATTCTTTTCAATAACCAACATTTAAATTTTGTTTTTTCAAATAGGACTTTTTTTATTTTAAAAAAATAAATAAATAAACTTCAATTAATATATAAGTATTTTTTTTAAATAAACTTTAAAAAAAAATTAAACAAATTAAAATTTCAAATTTTAATTATTTTAAAAAAAAATTAAACAAATATTTTTTAATTTATTAAAAAAAAAAAAATTGATTCTAGCCCCGATTACCCTTGGTGGGGCGGCCGTGGGCAGAGGGGCTGCATGCAGCCTCCTCCACCTAGGGTTGCACCACCACGGGTGGCTAAGCAGTGGCAGGGCAATTCATGCAGCCCCTCCGCCCATGGCCGCACCACCACGGGCGGCCAGGAGAGTCCATTTTTTTTTTTTAAATAAGAAAGATTGTTTAAAAAAAATTAAGAGTTTATTTAATAAAAAATGGTTAACAAATTTTTTATTTTGTTTTAAATAAAAATTATTTGTTTTAAAATTGTTTTTTAATAAAAAATTTAAACGTTTTTTTTTAATATATATATATATATATATATATATATATATATATATATATATTTAAATTTAAATGTATTTTGTTTTTTGTTTTTTTTTTTTTAATTTGAAAATACATATATATTTTTTATTTTTAATTGGTTTTTTGTTTTTTTTGTTTTTTAGTTTGAGTATATTTTTTTGGTTTTTTTTAAATGTTTTTAATCTTAATTTTAGTATTTTTTTTTGTGTTAATTTTCTATTTTTTTTTTAATCTAGTTTGTTTTTATTTTTTTTGTTAATGTTTTTTTATTTTTTTTTTTTTTACTTACTTAATTTTATAGTTTCTTTTAAGTTTATTTATTTTTCCATATTTTTTGTTGACACCTAATCTTTGTGATTGGGTGAATTTATGTAAATAAATAAATTAGATATATGAACAGTCATCGGGAGATGAACTGAACAGTCTCTCCCTCATATATATAACAAGCACCTACCTGATAATATAACATAGTCGAATCATTTTTGTCTTATGGAGTTACTGCCTGGCCTGACATGGTATCAGAGCCAACACCATTTTTTGCTTCCCTCTACTTTGTAACTCCCTATTCTGCCTATGGTATTATGAATCCTGTGCAGACTGGCTAGCCTGGCAGCTCTGACATTTCCACTAGCCTAAACACATCATTATTTCCCTGTTTCTTTGCTACACTACTCCTGTCCTGTCGCTGCTCCACCTGAATACAAAATGCTCATAATTATTGTCTGTTCTGATCAGTCACAAAACGCCCACCGCCATCACTGCAAAGCGTAGCTTTCCTGTCTTGAAAGAACCAAAAGCTCATGCCAGCTGAGTTTATTTCTACGGCAATATCCTTTTCTGCATTGTACAGATTAATTAGTAGTATCAAGGTAGATGCAAGAATTGCGGGGTCTTGGAAAATATTTTTTCTATCTATTGAAATAAAGTTATTTGATTTGAGCACAAAAAAAAAAAAAATTGATACAAGACTACCGCCCGAGCAAGCCATAACGATCAGCACTGCTGTTTTCGATGTTATCAAAGCTCACAGCCCTCTTACCGTTGCAGGCACCTGGGATCGTTTGAAGGAAGAAGGATTGTTCATTCTGGCCAGAACTGAGACCTCGTTCTAGTGGCGGAGTGGAAGAGTGATGGTGCCACTCGGAATGGTACTTTTGAATGGTGTTGAAATTTAAACTATAACCGTATACCACTATGCGTGTTAGTTTTTTTTCACATTGCCTTTTATATGATAGACATGGCATATAATGGATTAAAATGTTATATGTGGTGAAGTATTTTATGACAGTGGTAGTGTTCCTTTCAATGGTCAATGGTATATGAATGGCGTAGCGGAATTCTATTCCTGCTCCGGTTTTGGATGGTTTTAATACACTGTTGCTTTCATACATACGCTGGTATATATAATGTTTGGTGTGGCTACTGTTTTCATATAGACTATATCCCATATATACCACGCTGTTGGGCTACCATAATGTTGTTTTCAAAAAGTCGTTTTCAAAGTGACTAACATAGTTAACGCTCCTGTCTGACTGTGTTTAATATATTGTTTGGGGCCATAATACACTTTGATATCAGAATCAATTTTTTTTAGCAGCAGAAGTTTCTTTTCCACAAAAGCACATTTTTTGCCAGCAGAAGTATTTTTACAGCTCTCAGATTTTACAATGCATTCAATCATATCTATGGTGGGAATAGTTTTCACTCGCAAAGAGAACTATCCTGAATGGTCCCAGATGATAAAACACACCCTCATTTTCAATGAGTTGTGGAAAGGAGTGTGTGTCGGAGACGGAGACAATGAACCAGTACAACCTACCTCAGACAAAGAGCTCGTCATTTTAGAAAACAAGAACAGCAAAGCTTATGCATTAATCGCAACATCTGTAAATGAAGAGGTGAGTCGCCACATTTCGTCATATTCAACTGCCTTTGAAGCCTTACAAAAGCTGAAAGAACTCTATGACTCACATTCTGCACTTGAAGTTGTTCAACTCATGATTAAACTCTTCACTCTTGAACTGCAAAATAATGATCCTCTTCCTCTTGCATCTGAAGTAAAGTCTATAATTCATGATATCAAATCCACTAAAGTTGAATTGGATATTCCTCTTATCACTTTGCTCAAGGCACTTTATCCTACTAACTCCAATTATCTTGAGTCATTGCAAGCAAATGGAAATCTCAAAGATATAACCTTTGACTCTCTTGTGAAAAAGTTTGCTGAAAGAGAGAAAGCTTTTGGAAAGAAGATAGCCCCTGAATCTTCTGAAGAGACTGTGTGCTTTCCTCATAAAGAAAAGCATCCTGCTAAAGATTCTACAAGAGGAAGAGGTGGACGAAGAGGAAGAGGAAGATATTTCAGAGGCAGGGGGGCAGACATTGTCAAGGAGAAAAGGCAGATTTGCATTGTATTCACTAAAAAAGAAATGAATCACATGATGACTCTATATGCAAGCTACCATGGGACAAAATTGAGCAGAAAAGAAACCAACAGAAAGGTAAAATTGGTGATTCAGACAAAGGTAAAGCACCTGAATCCACTCACTATGTTGTGGCACAATGTAACATTGGAGTAAATGAAGATTTATTTAATGCTTCAGTTGCTTCTTGGAAAAATGATTGGTTGCTTGATTCAAGAGCAACTTTCCACATGACTCATAGAAAAGGTTTTTTTGAAGATTTCACTGACAATGTTGATGGAGCAGTATACTTTGCAGATCAATAAAAAATCAAGCCATCAGGGATTGGCACAATTAGGCTTAAACTACCTGGTCTTCCACACTTTCTTCTGCATCATGTTCTATATCTCCCACAGCTCAAGAGAAACTTGTTGTCCTTGGTCCACATCCGCCAGCAAGGTCACTCAATTCATATGTTTGATGGCAAGCTTGATGTAAGAAAAGCATCTGACCACTCACTTGTCATGAGGGGAATAGAAGAAGAAAGGCTTATCAAGCTGCAAGGAACCTCTGCTCATGCACAACATTTCTCATACAATTCTCATCATGAAGAAGGTACACTTCCATCAAGTTTATTATGGCATGCTAGATTTGGACATTTGAACTATGACAGTCTCCACTTGTTGAAGAAAAATGGTGTTGCTGGTTTGCCTACAATTCCTAGGAAACTTAAGCAATGTCATGCTTGCATTCTAGGAAAGCATAGAAAATAGTCTTTTCATGATTCACATTCAAGAGCACGTAGGAAACTTGAACTCATTCATTCAGATTTATGTGGTCCAATGCCTGTTCCTTCTGCAAATGGAAATAAATATATCATGACATTTATTGATGACTACACCAGAATGTGTTGGGTTTATTTATTGAAGAACAAATCTGATGCTTTTCAAACATTCAAGAATTTTCGTAAATGGATTGAAAATGATGTACAATTTCATATTAGGTCTATCCAAACTGATAATGGAAAAGAATACACATCAAATGAATTTGAAAACTATCTTCGCCAACATGGGATCAAACATCAAACAACTATGCCTTATAATCCCCAACAGAATGGTGTAGCTGAAAGAATGAATAGGACAATCTTAAATATGGTATGATCCATGCTCTTCTTCAAAAATGTAAAGATAATGTTTTGGGCTGATGTTGTTCTATGTGCTGCATATATAAAGAATAGATGTCCATCTAATGCTATAAGAAACAAGACTCCATATGAAATGTGGTATGGACATGTTCCTTCGGTAAAGCATCTCAGGGTCTTTGGTTCCACCTGTTATGCCTTGATACCAAAGGTACATAGAAACAAACTTGGTGCTAGAAGTCGTAAGTGTATCTTTCTGGGATATTCAAACACCTCCAAAGCATACCGTCTCTATGATGAAGTAAATAAAAAGTTTGTTCTATCTAGAGATGTAATTTTTTTTTAATCATCCAAATCTGACAATGTTGTTGAGCGGCAACCTGATCGCTTGGATAAATTCGCAAAAGCAAAATCATTTCAAGAATTTGATAATCAGATTCCACATCTTGAAGGGGGGATTCCTATACTAGATCAACATGTGGAATCTTCTTCTGAAGAACACTCTCCCCCGCATGAAACTCCAACAATAGATGATGCTTTAAGTGATGTGATTGATAGAATTGGGAGACTCAATATTGATTCAGTCCCAACTCAATCAATGGAGCAGCCTGGACCATCTCAAAAAGGTCCCCCAAAGTGGCTAACAAAGACACTTGAAAGTGTTCATCCTCATAAAGTTGGAAAGACAGGAACTAGAAATTCAAACCGGCAAAATGGAGGTGATGTGGATGACTCTAATTCACCTGTTGATATAGATGTTTCTTATGATTGTGAATTGAACTTGTCTACAGATTTTGAACCAACTTCCTTCAAAGAAGTTTCTTCTCATGATGAATGGAATGAAGCGATGCAAAAGGAGTATGATGCCCTCATAAAGAACAGCACTTGGAAGCTGGTTGATCCTCCATTAGGAACCAAACCAATTGGCTGCAAGTGGGCCTACAAGAACAAGTATAAAGTTGATGGCTCACTTGACAAGCACAAAGCTAGGCTTGTGGCAAAAGGTTTTGCACAAAAGGAAGGGGTCAATTATGAGGAGACTTTTGCCCCCATAGCAAAATGGGCTACCATCCGGACTCTCTTTGCACTAGCAGCTCAGAGCGGTTGAAAAGTCCATCAAATGTATGTAAAAATTGCTTTCTTGAATGGAGATCTAAAAGTGAATGTTTTTATGTCCCAGCCTGAAGGATTTGCTGTGAAAGGACATGAACATAAAGTATGCAAACTTGTGAAGTCCCTGTATGGCCTCAAACAAGCACCGCGAGCCTGGTATGAAAAATTAACTGAGCATCTTCTAAAACTCAATTTCAAACATTTTTATCTTGATGATGAAACTTTATTTGTCAAGAAATTTGCCAAAACAGTTGTATATCTTGTGGTATGTGTAGATGATCTTTTGATGACAGGGAACAATGAAAGCTACATTGCATCCATAAAGAAGGAATTGGGGAAAGTTTTGAAATGACTGATTTGGGCTATGTTCATTACTATCTTGGCATTGAAGTAACCCAACATCCAAAGTCCATATTTTTTTCTCAAAAGAAATACATTGGAGATCTGTTGAACAAGTTTGGCATGACAGAGTGCAATCCTCTTACTACTCCAATGGAACAAAACTTAAAGCTCACATCTATTGAAGGAAAATAATTTGAGGATGCAACAAAGTATAGACAGCTTGTAGGAAGTCTCAACTACCTAATTACTACCAAACTAGACATTTCGTTTGCTGTTGGAATCCTCTCGAGGTTTATGCAAAAGCCTTGTGAGGGGCATTGGTCTATTGCAAAAAGAGTTTTAAGGTACTTGAAGGGAACTCAAGACCTTGGAATCAAGTACAAACAGGTGGACGACTTCAGCTTGATTGGATACTTTGATTCAGACTTCGATGGAAACAAAGAAACTGGAGTATCAACTTCAAGATATGCTATGAGTCTTGGATTAAAAGTTGTCTCCTGGAGATCACGCAAACAATCAGTTCCAGCAGATTCCACAACAGAAGTAGAATACGTGGCAGCAGCTGAAGCAACAAAAGAAATTGTGTGGCTCAGGAAAATTCTTGAAGATTTGCAGGTAAAACAAGTACAATCAACTCCACTCATGATTGACAACACCTCTGCAATAAAGCTGGCCAAGAACCCAAAATTCCATGATCGAACGAAACACATCAATACTAAATATCATCTAATTCGACATCATGTTGAGGCCAAAAAAATCCATCTCCGTCATTGTTCTACAAATGAGCAAATTGCAGACATCTTCACCAAAGCGCTTGGAAGAGAAAAGCTTGAACGATTCAGAATGATGCTTGGACTCACCAACATCCCTTCAGATTAAGGGGGGGAGTGTTGACACCTAATCCTTGTTATTGGGTGAATTTATGTAAATAAATAAATTAGAAATATGAACAGTCATTGGGAGATGAACTGAACAGTCTCTCCCTCATGTATATAAAAAACACCTACCTGATGGAATAACGGCCAACAAGTGGTATTATGATTCAACTATGTTATTCCATCAGATAGGTGTTTGTTATATACATGAGAGAGACACTGTTCAGTTCATCTCCCGATGACTGTTCATATTTCTAATTTATTTATTTACATAAATTCACCCAATCACAAGGATTAGGTGTCAACATTTTTGCTTTGTTTTTCTTTCTTTTTTTCCAAATTTTTTAATGGCTTACAAGATAATTTTATTTTTTTTACTCTTTTTTTTTAAATATGTTTTTCTCACTATTTATTTGTTTATTAAAAAAAAACAAAAAACTTTTTGATTCTTATATTTTATAAGTTAATTTTTGTTTTTTTTAACAGTTTTATGATTGATTTTTTTTTGTTATTTTTTTATTATTATGTTTGATTTTTTGTCTCTTTTTATATATTTGATTTATTTGTTTTTTTAATTTTATGTTTTGGTTTTAATATATATTTTAATTTACGTTTTGTTATTTTTTTAACTTATATTGTTTTGTGTTTTTTATTGTTTTAATTCTATTTTTATTTTTTATTTTTTTTAAATTTCAATGTTTTTCGGAGTCATGATAAAATCTTTTACACTATTATTTTGAAATGTTGAAAATTTTCCCTCGAAAAAAAGTGTTATTCCAACGTAACACTTTTCGTTTTGAAGGTGTTTATTGCACAAAAGTTACCATTAAAAAAATGTTATTTGAATATCAACACTTTTCGTTTTGAGGGCGTTTTTTGCAAAATGTTATTCGAAAATCAACATTTTTTGTTTTGAGGGTGTTTTTTGGACAATTTTTGCACAAAAAATTGATTTTTACTGTCATTTTTAAAATATGCTGAAAATTTACCCTAGAAAAAAAAAAGGGTGTTATTTCAGCATCAACACTTTTCATTTTTAGCACTGTTTTTTTATGTTTTTATAGGGTTTTTTTGCCAGAGTTCCCATTTTGAGTTTATAGTTCTCGTTTCAAAGTTTACATTGTTTTAACCACAAGTGATACCCACTTTAATGTTTTCCCCTCCATTTAACTTGGAATATGTGTCCCATGACCTTGGTCTTATTTTTTCCTTTATAATTTCTTTCCAATTACATCGAAAATCAACTCGGGATTGTTACAGGTCCTCAATGTCCTGACCATCAATCATCTCATTGTTCACTAGGGTCATTGAATTCACCCATTGTGCGCATGCCTTTTCAGAATGGCTTTCTTAATGAAAAGCAAAGTAGTTATCCATCCCCAACTCTTCTATATTTAGATTAACATTCGAGTTCTGAGTAGACTTAGCTAGGGAATTGTTGTTGCATTTGAAGAATGGATTGAAGGGTTTATTAATTGAGGAACTTTCACTTGTACTCGTCTTCAAATCCAAAACTTCAATTATCAATTTCTTAAGTTATTTAACAACGGCCTCAAGATAGATAGTTTCCTTTTTAAAGGACTTACTTGTAGAGGCTTGGGGATTCTTACCAATGGCCTTCGAATCATCTTATATGTTGTGCATTGCAATGGCCACAAGATCTTTCTCAACCACCAAAGCTTCAGCAAAGTTTTCTGCTAATGTACCCTTGTTAGCCCTTTTAACAAATGTAGCAATGTTATATGGTAGGGCTATAGTATAATATTTATATGTAATCGAATCATGGACCAAAACATCAGCAAGAAACTTATTCAAAATAGTAGTAAAGCGTTGGTTGAAGTCTTTTACTTTTTCCTTGTATCCCATCTTCAAAACACTCAACTATTTCAACAACATTGTTGGTGTTTTCTCCTTAGTGAACTTTTTGAGGAAAGCCTTCTTAAAGTATCCCCAATTGGCAATCAATCCTGCCGAAAGACTATGATAACAAGTTGTGGCTTTGTTTTCAAGTGTATAAGGGAATAACTTGCAAGCCACATCTTCATTTTGCACATCCAATTATCTTAGTGACAAATAGAAGTTATTGATATGATCTTTTGTAGTGGAGTGCTTATCTAGATCAAACGTCATAAGAAACTTCTCTAGATAGCGAGTCAAAGGGTGTAGAACAAAAATTCAGTGCCCCTTGGGCCATTCATGCCAATGGTTGCTTTCCAAACATATTGTTATTTGGATTTTCTTCATCAATCTCAGAGTTTGAGCTTTCATTTTCCTTCTCAAGATTCTCATTGTTCACTAGTGTCTCTGAGTTCTCACCATTCTCCGGTGCTTCTAAATTCTCACTTCCTAGATTTAACACAGTTACCAACCAAACGAGAACTATATCGAGTTCTCACTTTTTAGAGGTTGCAAAAAATCATCCGATTTTTAAAAGTGTTGATTTATAATATACATTTTTTAAGCATATTTTTGACACTTCAAATTTTCTTATCTATTATGTAAGCACATTTTTTTTAAATGTAGTGATTTTCATGCCAATTTTGAAAAGTGTTGATGCAACATCAACCCTTATTTTTTGGCTTATTTTTTACTCTTTAAATTTTTTTATATATTAAGTATGGATAATTTTTTTTAAATGTTAGTGATTTTCATGCAGATTTTGAAAAACGTTGAATATCAACATTTTATTTTTAGACATAATTTTGACACTTTAAATTTTCTAATGTCCTAATTATGCACATTTTTTTAGATTATTATTTAACCATTTTTCAAGTTGTCTTATTCATCTTCTTATTTTTCGTCCTATGATGTTTGTTTTTTAATTGCAAAGAATAAAAAATTAATAAATTTAATATTTTGAAGTTAAGATTTATTATATATTTATATATAGTTAATTAATACTTCAATACACATAAAATAATTGTTGCTAAAACATAATAATTTTAAACACTCAACAAAAAACACACATTTTGCTTATAGATATAATTAAAAAATACGTATTTTGGGATCTTTTGCTAAAAATAACATGTTAATTAAATAATTTTGTAAAAAAAATCAATAAAATTTTCTGAAAAAAAAAAAAAAAAAAAATAATAATAATAATAATAATAATAATAAATTTATTTTATTAATTTTATATTCAAAGATGATGGCATTTGAATTTTTTTTTCCAAAAACTATTCATATAAAATTTTAAGCAAACATGACCAAAAAACAAAAAATTTAATAAAACAAAATACAATAATATTCAAAAAAAAATTAAAATCAAAACAACAATAACAACATCATTTAAATAGGAATAAAAATTAAAAAAAAAAATATTTAAAATTAAAAAAAAATAATAATAATAATAATAAAAAAACCAAAAACAAATATAACCAAATAAAATAAAATAAAAATATGTTAAAAAAATATTAGAAAATTAAAAAAGGTCTTGCGAGGCGTGAACAAAAGGGCATTGCATGGCCAACGAAACGAGGTCTAAGCCATTGCTAGTGGTTTTTTAATTTAAATTAAATTAAAAAAAAAATTATCATAATTTTACTTTAATGTATTTTTTATTTTAATTTTTTTAATGTTTAAAAATATATATTTTAATTTTCTTTTAATGGTTTTTTTTTAATTTTAATTTCTTTATAAAAAAGATTTGATGTTTTTTTTTGTCAATTTGTTTATTTTTTTTATTTGTTTATTTTTAATTATTTAATTTCTATTTTTATCTCTTTGAGTTAATTGTTTTTTTTAAACTATTTTTTATTATTGAGTTTTCCTTATATCAATTTAGTGTTTTTTGCTTTTTATATATATATTTTTTTATGTTTGGGTGTTTTTGGGTAGTTTTTATTTTTATTTTTAATTTTTTTTTATGTTTTAATATATATTTTTTATTTACTTATTATTAAACCGTAGATGATATTATACATTAGTTTTGCTTTCGACTGCATATTAGTTTGTCTTTGACCAAAAAAATTTGCAGCTTATCCATAGTTTAACAATGGGAATTCAATTTTTCTTATTTATTATTTAAATTTGTTTATTTGTAAGGTTATTAGTTGAAGCCTTATTATAAGTTATTTAGTAACTTCCCTTTTATTTCTCCATATTTTCAATTTAAGATGACTTATTATTATATTAAAAACATATTTTAATAAAATTTAATTATAAAAATTATATATATTAATAAGAAATAAAATACACACACTAAACATATATATTAAAGTGTATATATGTTAATATAAAAAATAATAGTTAACCATATTTATTATTTTTCAGTGATGGCATTCGAAAATATAGTAGTTTATTAATTATTTTATTTTTGTGATGAAATTCTAATGTGTTTGTGTTTTTCAATTTAATTAAGTTATATTTAAGCTAAGTAGGAGGCACTAGCATCTTTGTAGCCCTTGTTTTTTTAGACTTTTTGTTTGTGTTTTTGTTTTTGTTTTTATTTTTTTCAAACCCTTAATTTTTGTTTTGTTTTGTATTTTCACTTTTATTTATTTATTAATTTGTCTTCTTTTTTTTGCACGGTTTGTGTCCCGACCTCATTTTGTATCACTTTGATAGTTGATTTTAAAGTTTTAATTATAATGGATCATGTGTTCCACCATAGTGTGTCAATTTCATGGCTGATTTTCAAGTTTTCATTGCAATGGGTTGAGTTTTCTTCCATTGTGTGTCAATTTCATGGTTGATTTTTAAATTTTCGTTGCAATGTGTTAAGTTGTCTTAGGCTAAGATTTTAAAATAGCTATACTTTTAGCATTTAAAAAAGAAATTACTCTTGGAATAATGACTCTTTCATTTAGGTGTTCATTTTTAAAGTTTTTTTTAGCCATATAATTTTTTCATAATGCCATCGTTGAAATATGTTGAAAACTTAACATTTTTTATAGCTATGATATTTGGTTTTAATTTTATAGTTGAAAATTTGTCAAAATTTTAAGGTTTTTATGATTTATGATATTTATCTTTAGTGCTATGGTTGAAAAATGTTATAACTATATTAACTTTAACACCATGCATGAAAATTATTATATTTTTAAGGCTTATTAGATTTTTAAGGCTTTTTAGAGACATGATATTTTATCTTTAACACCATAATTGAAAATTATTGGAAATTATTGGAATTTTAAGGTTTTTTGGAGTCATGATATTTTATCTTTAACTCCATGGATGAAAATTGTTGGAATTTTAAGGCTTTTGAAAGATATGATATTTTATATTTAAAACCATGCTTACAAATTGTTGGAATTTTAAGGTTTTTCATGGTCATGATATTTTATCTTTAACATCATTGCTAAAAAAAGTTGAAATTTTAACCCGAGAAAAAATAATAATAATAACAATATTAATAATAAATAATTTTCACAGTGTTTTTTCATGTTTTTTGCACACAAAAATTTGATTTTTACTGCCTTTTTTTTTTAAGTTGAAAATTTACCCCAAAAAAAAACTTTTTCTAACATCAACACTTTTCATTTTCAGGTTGATTTTTCATGTTTTTGGGGGTTTTTTGGCTAGAGTTCTTGTTTGATCGGTAACTTTGTTATTTTCCAAAGTTGATGGTCATTCATTACCTTCGTTGGAATTTCTTTCTATAGAATATGCCAAATCATCCAAAAAAGTGTTAACTAATTCTTTCACTTTACCAACTAACACTCTGTGACGGGTTGTTTGAGCTCTACTTGAACGCTTATGGGGAAAGATGGGTGTGACTGGAAGGATTCCAAGCTTCCGGGCATATTCATTAGTAATAGGGTGGAGAAATCTTAACTGGTCATGACTTACTTCGTATACCCACTCAGCACTATGTGGAGGGGGTTCTTCAATTTTTCAGGATGTTCCCACATAGAAAGGTTTAGTGGAGGGGAAACTGATTGATTATTCGCTTGCTTAGATGGTTTAGCAAGAGAATGTTGAACTCTTCCAACCATGCAATGGCGACCCTCCTTCTAGCATCAAATTTGTTAATGGGCCAAAATGTTTCACCAATGGTAAGGGGATCTCCTATATGCAAAGTCCCAATTAGACATTATATCGCTTGGGATAGGAGTCCCATTTGGTATGTCGGCTCGGCTGACACCATGTTGTTTTGAAGTTTGTTTTGGACAGAATGAGCAATGCGTGAGAAAACTAATATAACTCCTGGAAAACACAAGTTAGAATACCTTTATGAAATACTATGCAAGTAAGTTACAAAAGACATAGTCGCAACCAAAGTAAATAACATAAATCTTCAAAAGAAGGATGTGAGCATACTTAATTAAAATGCATGGATGAAAGAAAATATTTTTTTATCAATTGTGAATTAGTTTGCAACCAACAATGATGATAAAAGCATGAATAACCTATAAATTCAAATAATATGTGTGTTATAAACTAGTGAAAGAGTTTATTAACTTTAACACCTGTAAATACAAACACATACCATCGAATCACCAAGAAATAAGTCCCAAAATGCTCAACAATACATGCATGAAATTACTTCCTTGGCTCAATGAGCTTCTCAATATTATGCTAAAATGACTAATGCACCATTACAAGAAGCATCAATGAAATCCAATAGTGGAAGTGCTAAGTACAACTTGATTTCTTAAAAGGATGTACAAGCTTTCCTAAACAAGGTACTCAAAATGGAGTCCAAAACTAAAACCCCCTCAATAACTAGCCATGTCAAGGGTATATTTATACAAAATGGTGTGACCTTTCACCTCCCATTACCTTTTAACTTCCTTCAGACCCTTCACCTTCTTCATGACCTTTAATTCCTAAATGGTTTTTCTTTATAAATTATATCATTAACTTTAATTTCAAAATAACTTTATTTATAAATTACAAGGAATTTTAAAAGACAAATTTCCCTCATTGAGTCAAACCCATGAAAGTCATGTCAGGTGCATATATGTGTAGCTCTTGTCTCAAATGTGTGTACCAAGCCTTATATTCGGAAGTGACGGATTGGACCTTCTTTGACAAATCACTTTTGAATCTCATTTGACACTCTATAACATCCAACAACAAGATTTGCATATCTAGTTGTAACTGATATGAAAGCCCAGAGAGTTTAGTATGTAACATGGTTGGTCCCATAATGTGTTGTGTGATTAATTCCTTTGTAAGATCCAAGTTTTCATGAGTAGCCACTTGCTTCATCTCCTCTAGTCTCGCCTAGAGCTCCTGCCAAATCTCTCATTTAGGTATTATTATTCCAATTTCACCAATAGAGGGGATTTTGTACTCCTCAACCAGACCTTTAAATGCATTGTATCGTGTTTGATATGCATTTATCATTTTGGTCATATCCTTGGCCATTTTCTCATGTGATTGCACTGGCATTCTGATTTTTTCATTATCTTTGTCAGCGCTTATTCTATCTTTTCTCGGAATCCCTGTTGGTGCATCCGGATCTCTCTGCTCCATTTAAATAGGCACTTGATCAGGGTGGATATTGGTGGCCACCCGCCAATTCCACTTGAACCCCCACCATTTCCTTTTTCAGTTTTTCAGTTTCCTTAATTGTAGCACAGTTTACTATTTTTAGCAGTTTTTCGGGTCCTAAACTTCTGGAGCCATTTTGAGGCCCTAAACGATGTTTTTTTGGAAAATTACTGCCAACGATTTTTTATTTAAAATCATCTTTTACGTTGTAGTCCTAGGACAAATCTTTTCAGCGGGTTATCATACACGTCAAACGGAGATAATATGACCAAGTCGCGACCTTGGGAAGTTGGTTGTCCAACTCACCCCAATGGGGCCCATAAACTCTTGGTGTTACATCTCCTCAGGTTAGGGTTTTGGTTGTTTAGGCTTTGCTCTTATTGTTCAATAATAAAAAGGCCCTTGAGCCTCATTGTAAGGTAGTTCAGAGGCATGTAGCCGCCACATCTCTTCTCAGAGATAAGCTACCATCGCCCTAGCTGGTTTATTTACGTTTCTGTTTGTAATCATATTTTAGTATTTTACATTAATGAAATGAAGTATTATTTCTGTTGCATCTCTATGTTTACGGTTATCTTTGTAATTTGTTGCGTTCCTGTTTAAATCTGGATCAGTGGTATCAGAGTGACTTGTGTTTTTTCTCTGTTTTTCTTTGCATGTTCCCAATGAGGTTGGGATATAAGGATTTAGGGCTTGAATTGGTCGAACCTTTGCAAGACCAGCCTCGCAAATCCCGACGGCCTCCCATGGCGGATGAAAAGAAAGACAAGGGGGCAGGAGATCATATAAAAATCTTGCTCGAAGAAGCCCTCGAGTGAAAAAGGAACGCGATGATGTACATCTTTGCCCAAATCCTTCAACGGCTACCCAGGGGTGACGCATCAGCTTCCAACAACTACTCTGGAAATGCCACACCGTTTAAGGTACAAGTTAATTTTGAAATCCCCATATTCGAGGGTTAGATAGATGCAGATGTCGTCGATAAATGGCTAAATCTACCAGAGGATTATTTTTTTGTTCATGATTTTTCCAGTCATGAAAAGATTATTTTCTCTCTTCTCAATGCAGCCCCCCACGTCAAGGACTGGTGGGAAACCTACTGCGAATAGAAGGATGAAAGTACAGGCTCACTATTTTCAACCACACCCACTTGGAATTCATTCCGGGATGCCATCAAGGAGCAGTACTACCCTGTCGAAAGCTATGAGGATCAATACATAAATTGGACCACGCTACGGCAAAGAAGAGACCAAGACGTGCCAGAGTTTACCAATATTTTCCATACCCTTCACACAAAATTTGGTATCAAGGATTCGGAGCAGCATTTGGTACTCAAATACCACAGCTGCGTGTACAAGTATATCCAGGAAGAAATAGAATTCCTGAACATCTCCTCGCTCGGCACGGCATACCGATATGCCATCAAAGTCGAGCAAAAGTTTAAATAGAAGAAGCGAGACTTTGGATCTGCGAATCCGAAGGAAGGGAAAGGTGCCCCCAAACTGTTGGACAAAGGACAAAGCCAAGGCGAGGTGGCCCAAGACAACCTGCCAAAGCTGCAAGCAAAGAACAGTGTTGCGAAGATGAAAAAGGACATGGGAAAGTGGTGTGAGTTCCATAAGAGCTCAACTCACAACACAAGTGAGTGTTGGGCCAAGCAATCACTGGTGGCCGAGCTAAAGGTTTCAGAATCAGATGCATGTTCTGACTCTGAGTCAAAACCTGACAAGGGGAATGACAAAGGGAAGCAGTTTATCGATGCGGAGCCCAACGCCACCATTGCCACCAGGAAGATCCAAAAGGAGGAATCGAAGATCCAGAGGAGGAGGAGGAGCATCTCTTCGACTCCCAGATGTGGGTAAATGGCTCCCCACTACAGTTCATTGTCGACAGTGGGAGCCAAAAGAACCTCATTTCGGCAGAGGTCATGAAGCAGCTAGGCTTACCGACCACATCACATCCACAACCGTACACCATCGGGTGGCTTCACCAAGGACGGGATCTTCGCGTGAGCCAGTAGTGTCGCCTTCCATACAACATCAAGCCCTTCACGGATGAGGTATTGTGTGACATTGCTCCCATTGAAGTTTGCGATGTATTATTAGGACAACCATACTTATGGAGGCGACATGATGTGTATGAATCAAGGCCCCGCGTTGTTATTGTTACTTTGGGAAATAAGTTGTACAAGATACCGGAGGTAGCACTGCCTACCGCCATCTCTTTGGTTACTGCAAAACAATGCAATAAGCTCATTTCCAAAACCGAGAAATTTGTGTTTCTGATGATACGCCCTCAAGGAAAGAAGAAGATGGTGGCCATGACCTCTACACAGGGACCCTCCGCACGACAACTACAAATGGACAAGGTCGTGGAGGAGTACGGGGACATCTTCACCTCCCCCGTAGGAGTTACTCTGCACTATCAGGTCAAGCACTCCATCAATCTGACCCCAGGTGTGTCACTGCCCAATGGACCAATCTATCGGTGCTCTGTTCTAGAGAACAATGAAATCAAGAGGCAGATTCAGGAGTTGCTACAGAAAGGTCACATTCGTCCAAGTTCATCGCCCTGTGGGAGCCCGATCATGTTGGTACAGAAGAAGGATGGGACTTGGAGACTCTGTATTGAATATTGGGTGCTGAACAAGATCACTGTCTATAATAGGTATCCGATCCCATGAATTGATGACCTCCTGGTCCAACTAAAGGGGGAAAATATTTCAGCAAGATCGATTTGAAGTCAAGATATCACTAAGTACCAATCGAACCCTCCGATGTGTGGAAGACTGCCTTCAAAGCCAAGGAGGGTCTTTTCGAATGGTTGGTTATGCCTTTCGAATTGATGAATGCTCCTACAACCTTCATGAGGCTAATGGATGATATCTTGTGGCCATTCACCAACTCATTTGTAGTGGTTTACTTGGATGACATCCTGATATTCAGCCAGAGTTGGGAAGAGCACCTCCACCGAATCCGACAAGTTCTCCAAACATTGTGGCAACACAAGTTATGTGCCAACTTGGATAAATGCACTTTTGGCATGACCCAGGTTCAATATCTTTGATACATTATTGATGAACAGGGGGTGCATGTGGATCTAGCCAAGATCCAAGTCATTCGGGATTGGCCATCTGCAACCACTTTGACAGAGCTCCGCAACTTTCTAGGTCTTTCTAACTTCTATCGCAAGTTCGTGTTGGGATTTTCTCATATCACTTGGCTCTTGAGTCAAGTCACCAAGGGAGGAGCAAAAGCAAAATTCTTTTGGTCTGAATCTCAATAGAAGGCATTCACAAAGTTGAAAGATCGCCTATGCCTGGCATCAGTGCTCGCATCACTAGACTTGCAACAACCATTTGAGGTCGAGACAGATGCCTTTGACTATGCTACTAGGACAGTTCTTACTCAACACGGGCATCCAGTGGCATATCACTATGAGACACTTTCAGACACAGTCTAGAAGTACCCCATTTCTGAAAAAGAGATGTATTCCATTGTGTAGTCTGTCGACAATGGAAGCATTACATTTTGGGGAAGGAAACGGTCATCCACACAGACCACTGACCCCTGTAGTTCATACAGACCCAAGGGAAATTGCAGAATGATCGCCATCAAAAGTGGTCCACATACCTACAACAATTCCATTCAAATATCAAGTATAAGAAGGGCAGCACCAATAATTTTGCATACTGCCTCAGTCGACCACCAATCATGGCATTAACATTTTACGTCGTAGTCCTAGGAGAGATCTTTCCAACATGTTATCATACGTGTCAAACGGAGATAATATGACCAAGTCACGTCCTCGGGAAGTTTGTTGTCCAACTCACCCCAACGGGGCCCATAAACTCTTGGTGTTACATCTCCTTGGGTTAGGGTTTTGGTTGTTTAGGGTTTGCTCTTATTGTTCAATAATAAAAAGGCCCTTGAGCCTCATTGTAAGGTAGTTCAGAGGCATGTAGCCGCCACATCTCTTCTCAGAGATAAGCTACCATCGTCCTAGCTGGTTTATTTCCATTTTTGTTTGTAATCAAATTTTAGTATTTTACATTAATGAACTGAAGTATTATTTCTATTGCATCTCTATGTTTATGGTTATCTCTGTAATTTGTTGTGTTCCTGTTTAAATCTGGATCAGTGGTATCAAAGCGGTCTAGTTTTTTTTTCTGTTTTTCTTTGCATGTCCCCAATAAGGTCAGGATATAAGGAGTTAGGGCTTGAAGTAGTCAAACCTTTGCAAGACCAGACTCACAAATCTCGACGGACTCCCATGGCGTATGAAAAGAAATATGAGGGGGCAGGAGATCCTATCAAAATCTTGCTCGAAGAAGCCCTCGAGCGACAAAGGAACGCGATGAGGACAGCTTTGCCAAGATCCTTCAGTGGCTACCCAGGGGCGATGCATTGGCTTCCAACAGCTACTCTCGAAACACCACACCGTTTAAGGTACAAGTTAATTTTGAAATCCCCATATTCGAGGGTCAGATAGATGGAGATGTCATCGATAAATAGCGAAATCTGCTAGAGGGTTATTTTTTTGTTCATGCTTTTTCCAATCAGGAAAATATTATTTTCGCTCTTCTCAAAGCAGCCCCTCACGTCAAGGACTGGTGGGAAACCTATTGCGAGTAAAAGGATGAAAGTACAAGCTCACTATTTTCAGTCGCACCTACTTGGAATTCATTCCGGGATGCCATCAAGGATCAATACTACCCTGTCAGAAGCTATGAGGATCAATACATCAAGTGGACCACACCACGGCAAGGAAGGGACCAAGACGTGACGGAGTTTACCAATATTTTCCATACCCTTCGCACAAAGTTTGGTATCAAGGATTCGGAGCAGTGTTTGGTACTCAAATACCGCGGCTGCCTACATAGGTACATCCAAGAATAAATAGAATTCCTGAACATCTCCTCACTCAGCACGATGTACCGATATGCCATCAAGGTCGAGCAAAAGTTTAAACATAAGAAGTGAGACTTTGGATCTATAATTCCAAAGCAAGGGAAAGGTGCCCCCAAACCACTGAACAAAGGACAAAGCCAAGGCGGGGCGACCCAAGACAACCCGCCAAAGCTGTAAGCAAAGAACAGTGCCGCGAAGCAGAAAAAGGACACGGGAAACTGGTGTGAGTTCCATAAGATCTCCACTCACAACACAAGTGAGTGTTGGGCCAAGCAGTCACTGGTGGTCGAGCTAAAGGTTTCAGAATCATATGCATGTTCTGACTCTGAGTCAGAACCTGACAAGGGGAATGACAAAGGAAAGCAAATTATCGATGCGGAGCCCAATGCCATTGTTGCCACCATGAAGATCCAGAAGGAGAAACCGAAGATCCAGAGGAGGAGGAGCGTCTCTTCCACTCCCAGATGTGGGTAAAGGGCTCCCCACTACAGTTCATTGTCGATAACGGGAGCCAAAAGAACCTCATTTAGGTAAAGGTCATGAAGCGGTTGGGCTTACCAACCACAACACATCCACAACCGTACACCATTGGGTGGCTTCACCAAGGACGGGATCTTCACGTGAGCCAGCAGTGTCGCCTTCCATACAACATCAAGCCCTTCACGGATGAGGTATTGTGTGACATTGCTCCCATTGAAGTTTGGGATGTATTATTAGGATAACCATACTTATGGAAGCAACATGATGTGTGTGAATTAAGGCCCCGTGCTGTTATTGTTACTTTGGGAAATAACTTGTACAAGATACCAGAGGTAGCACTGCCTACCACCATCTCTTTGGTTACTGCAAAACAATGCAGTAAGCACATTTCCAAAACCGGGAAATTTGTGTTTTTGATGATACACCCTCAAGGAAAGAAGAAGATGGTGGCCATGACCTCTACACAGGGACCCTCCGCACGACAACTACAGATGGACAATGTCATGGAGGAGTACGAGGACATCTTCACCTCCCCCGCAAGGGTTCCTCTGCACTGTCAGGTCAAGCACTCCATCAATCTGACCCCAGGTATGTCACTGCCTAATGGACCAATCTATCGGCGCTCTATTTTGGAGAACGATGAAATCAAGAGGCAGGTTCAGAAGCTGCTACAGAAAGGTCACATCCATCCGAGTTCATCGCCCTGTGGGAGCCCGATCGTGTTGGTACAAAAGAAGGATGGGACTTGGAGACTATGTATTTACTATTGGGTGCTGAACAAGATCGTTGTCTGTAATAGGTACCCGATCCCACGAATTGATGACCTCCTGGACCAACTGAAGGGGGAAAAATATTTCAGCAAGATCAATTTGAAGTCAGGATATCACCAGGTACCAATTGAACCCTCTAATGTGTGGAAGACTACATTCAAAGCCAAGGAGGGCCTTTTCAAATGGTTGCTTATGCCTTTCGGATTGATGAATGCTCCTGCAACCTTCATGAGGCTAATGGATGACATCTTGTGGCCATTCACCAACTCATTTGTAGTGGCATACTTGGATGACATCCTGATCTTCAGCCAAAGTTGGGAAGAGAACCTCCACCACATCCGACAGGTTCTCCAAACACGGCAGCAACATAAGTAATGTGGCAACTTGGAGAAATTCACTTTTGGCATGACCCAAGTTCAGTATCTGGGATACATTAGTGATGAACAGGGGGTGCGTGTGGATCTAGCCAAGATCCAAGTCATTCGAGATTAGCCATCTCCAACCACTCTGACAGAGCTCCGCAACTTTCTAGGTCTTGCCAACTTCTACCACAGGTTTGTGTTGGGATTTTCTCATATCACTTGGCCCTTAAGTCAAGTCACCAAGGGAGGAGCAAAAGAAAAATTCTTTTGGTCTGAATCTCAACAGAAGGCATTCACAGAGTTGAAAGATCACCTCTTCTTAGCACCAGTGCTCGCATTACCAGACTTGCAACAACCATTTGAGGTCGAGACAGATGCCTCTGACTATGCTATTGGGGCAGTCCTTACTCAACACAGGCATCCAGTGGAATATCACAATGAGACACTTTCAGACACAATCCGAAAGTATCCCATTTATGACAAAGAGATGTATTCCATTGTGCAGGCCTGTTGACAATGGAAGCATTACATTTTGGGGAAGGAAACGGTCATCCACACAGACCACTGACCCCTGCAGTTCATACAAACCCAAGGGAAACTGTAGAATGATCGCCATCAGAAGTGGTCCACATACCTGCAACAGTTCCATTTGAATATCAAGTATAAGAAGGGCAGCACCAATAATGTTGCAGATTGCCTCAGTCGACCACTAATCATGGCATTAACCACCATGCTCAACTCTTGTGGGAACAAGACTTTTGATTGGCCACTTCTCTACAAAAGCGACCCAGAATTTGGCCACACATACTAGACACTCTTGGAGGGTCAGCATGTTCCAGATTTTCACCTCCAGGATGCCCTGTTATGCCACATGGGTCACCTTTGTGTTCCTTCAAGTGAGCTTGCCAAGATGATTTGGGAAGCACACTACAGTCGGGCTGTTGGGCATTTCAGGGTCGAGAAAATAGTGGAAGTAGTACAAAAGTATTTCTATTGGCTGAATCTTCGACAGGATGTCGGGAAGTACATCAGATCATGCATTCCCTGTGCCATTTCCAAACCGACCATCAAGAAGCAAGGCCTCTATACCCCGCTACCTACCCCTAGTAGACCTTTGGAATCCATCTCCATGGATTACATTTCAGGCCTTCCTTCCACTAAGCATGGAAACGACTGTGTTTTTGTGGTCATTGACAGGTTCTTAAAGATGGCCATTATGGCAGCCTGCAAGAAGAATACCACAGTAGAAGCCACTGCTAAACTCTTCTTTGAATGAGTGCAGGTACACTTTGGGATCCCATAGTCTATCATCTCAGATCAGGACAGTAGGTTTCTCAGTACATTTTGGTCCAGTCTCTAGTTGATGTTGGACACCAAACTCACTAAGTCCACAGCCTTCCATCCTCAAACTGATGGCTAGACAGAGGTTGTCAACAGGATGATCGTACACATTCTACACATGTACAACTTAAAGCATCCACGCACATGGGACGAGAGCCTCCCCTATGTTCAGCACAGCTACAACCGAGATCTCCACAGCTCGACTGGCCACAGCGCTTTTTAGGTGGGCTTGGGATTCCAGCCACTATGTCCCATTGATGTGGCCATTGCATTTGCAGCTACTCAAGCAGATTCGGCTCATGTACAATCCGAAACAGATAAGGCAAACAACTTCATTGAGCACATCCAACATATTCGCCAGCAGGTCCATGGAATTCTGGAGAAATCAAATGCCAATTACAAGTAGCGACATGATCAACATCGGGTGCCACACAAGTTTCAGGTGGGCGACAAATTCTGGTTGCATTTCCAAAAGGAATGCCTTACAGGAGCCTATCGGAAACTTATACCACTCTGATATGGTCCTTACACCATTACCAAGGCTATGGGAGACAATGCATTTGAGCTTAGCATTCCCCCATTCCTTGGCTTGCACCCAATGTTCAACGTGGACCGCCTTCGGCCATACTTTCCACCATTACTAGACATATCCGACATTGCAGAACAGCTCACACCCATAGATTTGAATCCAAATTGCATGGAACAAGCTGTAACTGATCAGATCATGGACACACAGATCTTGCACACTCGCTAGCAGAATATCCAACTGTATCGAGTTGTCAAAGCAAGCCAACTCCTTCACCAGGGCAAGTGGCTCACCAAGGACCAAGTTCAGCAGAAGTTTCCTCATTTCATGGAGGAACTCAACGCAATGGGGACCATTGCTTCCTAAGGGGGGAGGAATGATCTAGGTGGATATTTGTGGCCACCCGCCAATTCCACTTGGACCCCCACCATCACTTCTTTTAGTTTTTCAGTTTCCTTGAATTGTAGCACAATTTACTATTTTTAGAAACTTTTCGGGTCCTAAACTTCTGGAGCCGCTTTGAGGCCCTAAACGATGTTTTTTTGGAAATCTACTGCCAGCGATATTTTTGTTTAAAATCAAATTTCACATTGTAGTCCTAAGAAAGATCTTTCCAACGAGTTATCATACGCGTCAAATGGATATAACATGACCAAGTCGCGACCCTGGAAAGTTGGCTGTCCAACTCACCCCAACGGGGCCCATAAACTCTTGGTGTTACATCTCCTCAGGTTAGGGTTTTGGTTGTTTATGGTTTTCTCTTATTGTTCAATAATAAAAAGGACCTTGAGCCTCATCGTAAGGTAGTTCAGAGGCATGTGGCCACCACATCTCTTCTCAGAGATAAGCTACCATCGCCCTAGCTACTTATTTCCATTTCTGTTTGTAATCATATTTCAGTATTTTACATTAATGAAATGAAGTATTGTTTCCACTGCATCTCTTTGTTTATGGTTATCTCTGTAATTTGTTGTGTTCCTGTTTAAATTCAGATTAGTACTCTACAGTTGAGAAGACTTTCTTTACTAGTGCTCCTCTCCCCGTCAAATCACCTTGCAATCCTGACAATGGATATATGGTTTTGTGAAGGGTGATCATTCCTTTGTAATTGTCTTTACCTCCTCCAAGATGGATGCCTTGAAATCTTCTTTGTGTGAACTGGATCTTGAAAGAGTGCGGTTCTCGGCACACAACCATCAATTTCTTGTTGGACCTTCGCAAAATCCTCTTTTATCTTCTTCACTTCATCTACCAATCATTCTAAAATATGCACAATGGCGGTAGAGAATGCAGATCTAGCAGAGGCTATTGCAACTGGGTTGGTTGTAGTGTCAACCACTATGACCCTCTCAATGGTAACTAACATTTCTTCTTTAGAGCTCTTACTAAATCATTTCTCCTTTCTTAAGATATCTTATTCTTGAATTGGTCAAATATGAAATGTGAAAGATCTAGTACTCGCCCTTCTTCCTCAAAGGTATTATTTGTTTCATAAATTGGAGAATAGGAGTAGGAGGTTGGACATCCATGGAGGGTATAAGTTCTTCTAGCTACAAGTTGGTGTACTCTTGTTCTTTTTTAGCTACTTATTGGGAAATGATCTCCTCCTCTATCTTCTTATCTAACTCTTATTCTCTTTTCTTAGCTTCATGTCCCTCCTTTCTTTTCCTTTCCTCTTCTTGTGCCTTATGTTCTTCATCTTCTTATTTTTTCTCTCTTCTTATTGTTTCTTCTTCTCTTCCTCTTTCCTTTTCCTCTTGGCTTCTTCTTCTTTGTTGCTTCTTGTATTTTCTTCTTAATCGCTTCTTCCTTTTGTCTTTCCTCTTCTTCTTTTATTTTCCTTTCCTCTTCTTCCTTTCTTTTCCTTTCCTCTTCTTCCTCTTGCTTTTTATGGCTTCTTCTTCCACTCGCTTCTTATTTTCCTCCTCTTCAACCTACTTCTTGGCTTCTCCCCCAGCCCTTTGTTTCTTTAATATTTCTTTCCTGGCTTCTTGCTCCTATTTTCTCTTCAGTGGAACTCTCCTCTCTTCTATATTCATGCCTTCCTCTAAATATTCCTCTAAATGTTCAAGGTTGTTTAAAGGTTAAGAGATGCTAGTTTCAAAGGCTTTGGAGGGATTGAAGAAATTATTTACCTTCTCCTCTTCTTCATCAATAAATGAATCGTATGCCCAACTACAATTGATCACTTTACAATGTTTTGCAATAATTCCCTTCGGATCATATCTGTGAAAAGTAATTTCACCAAATCTATATATTTCCACATCCTTGGCTTCTTCCTTTACATCCTTGAAATTTTTAGTACAATAAGCTCCAATATTTAAAGTAAATGTGAGTTAGGGATATTTCTTGTATTTCACCATCAAGCTAGTCTCTCTTGTAGTGAGTTGGTATGCTACTTCTTGCATCACCACCTATTTTGTGACGAATGTAGGCAATTGGTGAGGTGGATTGTATACACCAAATACCTTGATGTACATAGTATCTATCAGGGTGAATTCATCTTCAATATCCTGCAGGGATGCCCTGGCTCTTTCTGACATATAAGGAGGGTCTAGTTCGAATAGTCTCTAATATAATGATGATATGAAGTGCTTGGTGATACGATCATATATCCCTTTATAACAGGTTCCCGTATATTTTTATAATATATGTGTCCGGGTAGAATTCCCTGATCTTAAGTCCATCTTCAATCCAATCCCTCGAAATCACACCTATCACACAAGGCATCTAGTAAGTAAGATTCAATGTAGAATTATGATTGCCCTATTTCCACAGTATTCTTCACCATTTTGATATTTGTCTAGATGGACAAGACTAAGATATCGACCCAGTTAAAGATGGTTCCCTTCATGGCACATGCATATATCATCGGAACCCAACTTTATTCAAACAACTCTACATTATATTTACCATACATCCTGCAACACATGGTTGCCAGAATTTGGTATACTTTCTTGAGTGATTTAATCTTTTAAATGCCATCACCCTTATGACTGAATTTGCTTGGTTCCTCCCACCAATATTTCAAAATATATTTTGGCTACTTGGTGAATTTAGAAATTCATTTTGTGTTGAGGATTGCATTATGCTTGGGAATCCTATAATACTTTGTTATGTTAGATGTCATGTAAGTTTCTATGTAGAATTTTGATTGCTCTCTTTCCACAGTATTCTTCGCCATTTTGATATTTGTTTGAATGGATAAGGATAAGATATTGACCCAGTTGAAGATGATTTTTCCTAACTTTATTCAAAGAACTCTACATCTTTCCTACCAAACATCTTACAACACATGGATGCCAACATTTGGTAAAATTTCTTGAGAGATTGTGTCTTGTAAAAGCCAACACCCTTTTGACTGAATTTGCTTGGTTCCTGCCACAAATATTTGAAAATATATTTTGTTGACTTAGTGAAGTTAGCAAACCATTTTATGTTGAGGATTTCATTATTCTTCAGTTACCTATAATACTTTGTTATGTCGAATGTCATATAATATGTTATAGGTTCACCCGGGTCACTTCTGACTATGGTATCATTTTCATCTACATGTTGAAGGATCCATTCAACTGTCTTTGAACCCATAAATATGGTTGGATGGGCAACGACCTTGTGAAACCATGATTTCTTAACCTTAATATATACTTGTTTATCTTCCTCATCTTGTGGCACCTTTACTTCCTTCCTGGAAAATAATCAATATATCTCTACCCAGGTTATATTTATTGTTTTATCAATATGGCAGGATGCATTTGTATATGTGGGTGCTCTCACAAGAGGGATTTCTACAATACCCTCGATATTTCTCTCTAGCGGATCTCTTTCGAACTTCTTCCTAGTTGTTGGGGCCATTTCACCAATAGACAATGAGATATTGAAGCAATCAATATCGATAATACCTGACATTCCAAATTTATTCATGTTCATTGCAAAATGTTAGTTCAAACAAAAAAACAAATTACTCTTTAAAACTGGACTGCAAATTGTGTATGTAGAGCTTTGTTGGCCTTAGCCGCATATTAGGATAGCAAATTGTAGTTTTCTTAGCCACAAATCGCAAAGATAGGCTACAAGTGAGTTTCAACTGTGACAAGCAGTCGCAATTTGCAATGAGAAATCACTTAGCAACATACATCGGGATTAGATCGAATATTAGATAATGGTCGTCGATTACAATATGAGATCAAAGACAAGATTCATATATGATTCTCAGTAGTGGTTTATGGTGAGGAGTAGCTTAGTTTCAAACCACGAAGGTATAGAAATGGTTAGGCCAGTCTGTTACCAGTAGTTGTGATTTTTTATGAGTAGGGGAAGAGATGTGATGGTGAAATGAAACAAGGTAATGTGGGTTTGAAGAATAGAGACTTTGAGCACTCAGAGGAGAAGGATTGGCTTATAGTCCCAAGAGGTTTAGGTAATATTTTAAATGCCATTTGGATTATATGGTTAATGGTTGAAGGAAGGCCAAGCGTTGGGAATGTGGAGTGGTAGGGTAACCCAAACAACCAGGAAATAAAAGATAGATTGTAATCGCAAATTGCACTAGAAGGATGCGGTACTAACCTATGTCCACCACTAATTGCGATCTTAATTTGACATCATAGATCTCGATCTGAGGGGATCCATTATGCTGAGTGATCGTGGTTGCAGAGAAAAAATTTGGTTTGAAAATGAATGGGGGGGGGCTTATATATAGCTTTTTCGCCACACGTGCGAAGATAGGCTCATTAAATGTGCAACCGAAGGAAAAATTTTAGTAAGGTGAAAGGTGGTGTGATAGAGTCTAGTTATCGTGAGTCAAGTGAATAGTTGTTGTTGTCACCCTAAAGACAGTTCCTGATTGTAAGGGAACTAGTGCCCATGACATGTAATAAAACAGATAAATATTTTAAAATATATGGTCAGAGGGGTAAACCATGAAAGTGTTGGAATAGGGAATTACTTATAGGGGGGTGAATCAGTAATATTGAAGTTATTTCAATTTTAAGTATAAGTCTTTAACTCTTTTCACTGCGGTCAATTACTTGTGAGAGCTTTCATACACAATACAAATGATCAGCAAGATAAGGCATTCACATGTACATGCAATCCATCACATGAGCAACATACAAATATTGATGCAGGTATTTTTACATGGAAACCCAAAGGGAAAAAGCCACCAATATGTTTGTTATTATGATGTAAATTAAGCACATATTTAATTACATCAATTTGTTTGTGAGCACCCACTCACAAGAGGCACCGACCCCCTTAAGATAGTAAGCACCTACTTGCCAAGAGGCACCAACCTCTTATGAATGCAGGCCACAACCTACTCTAACCATTGTTCTACCTTACATACAATTTTCAAACTGAAAACAGGGGAAATTACATATAAAGAGAAATACAAATTTTATTCATTGCAGTATCATACTTTTACTCTTGGCCCTCTACACTTCCACTGGAACTCTCAACCTTACACATAAGCATCGTCCTACTCTACCCCTTTTCTCTGAAATTTGCTCCTTGCTTCTCCTTCAGCTCTTAATCATAGATCTCTATAACACTCTACCGTAGTTCATCACTTGGGCCATTTTCTCAACATTTGCATGCTCCACTCCACTCTCTTCAGCTTGCACAAAAATATTGTATCCCCCACTTTGATAAATTGCGCTCCTTTTTTTTGTTCATCTCCAATGCTAGAAACAATGCTCTCTCTTTGTTGACCATTAACTTGTCATTCACACTGCCCAAGAGTACTCCTGCATGGTTTTCCATGTTGTTGTTGCATCAAATAGCTTGATCTCTTCAGCCACATTAAACATTGGGAATGGGCTCCTGAGAGTTTCCATGTTGAGAAATAAATCCTCATTCAACCTGCACACTCCAATGAGGCTCTCCATTCTTATTAATAGCTCACAAATATTAATAGATACTTCGGCATGGTTTCTATGTTCTTCATTTAAATCAATGAGGTGTGCACGGGAGATCAAAGGTAGCTTATTTCAACTTTGAGACAGGCCCAACACAATTCTCTAGCGATCTTTACAACCACAATTTATTCCAACAACCAACTCTCCTAAACACATTTACTTCTTAGCTTCCCAGTCATAAATCCTTAACTTCTTTTGTGTTGCAATATCAAATCCCCTCATTTCATAACTTTTATTACAGTGACCTTACAAAATCATGGGATTTTGATTGGCCTTTAACCCCTTTAGCTTAGCCTCTCATTTTTTTCCCTCCATGGGACCAGGTGTTGTGACAAGTGGCTTCATACTCCTTTGTATTACAATTTTAGAGCTCCTACATATCATAACTTTTTATCAACATGATTTTACGATATTACGAGATCCTAATTGGCCTTTAGCCCCTTCTTGTTTTTCTCCATGGAACTGGGAGTTGTGAGCAGCAGCACAACACTTAGGTTTTAAACCATTCAAGACCTACCAAAGGCCAATCTCCTTGTGTTATCGCTCTTTGCCCTTGGTTCTTTAGGCTTTCATGACCAAGTGCGAAACACATCGGAGCTCCCAGGCATTGGAACTTTTCTCAAAATGCATTTATATCAAAGTTCTGAAATCTCCAACCTTTGATATTCTATCCTTTGAGACGACGTCATGCTCTCATCATCATCTCCATGTGTTGTATCCTCAGTCGTGACACGTGTCACCCTGATTTTCCCCATTAGGCCACCCACTAGTGTCAATTATGACTGCCATGTGTCCTCCATTCTTCCATGTCATGATGATATCATCTGCCACCGTTAGCTCGTGAGGGCCAAATAGTTGTTGTCGTGTGTCTTGTCAGAATAGAGAGAAAGGGTCCCTCGGTCTCTAGTTTGCAAACAATTTCCTTTCTATTTCTCACTCCTCGCAACCCTCAACGCTTTTCCAAGAACATCGATTTGTAAGGAGTTACAAAATCTCAAAACTCCAAATTTCCGAAAGGTTCTGATGTTTCATCTTTCCGAGGTCCCGAAATCTCCAACCCTCCAACGTTCTGAAGTCTGGCCTTCTTCTTGGTTCCTAAATTTAGCCTCCAAAATTTGAACCTTCCAATGTCCCAAGCTTCCGATCTTTCGAGGTCCCAAGACTCCTACCTCTGAAACTCTAACTCTCTGAAATTTTGGCATTCCCCTCTCGTTCTAAAATTCGGCGTAATTTTAGGCCTTCAAGATTCTTACTTTGGATGACAATTGTTTAGTCAATTTAGTATGTCCTAAATTGCTACATTAATTATCAATCCGGGAGTCGTAAACTGATGAAGTGTGGTGCACTATATGTGCAAGGCAACCTCTTTCTTAGTTTTTATTGTTTTCAATTTTATCTTGTTTTTGGGGTTTTATCTTGGTTTGTCTCCTAATGCAAATGGAAATCCTATTCCTAAGTTTTAAGAATACTTCAGAAGGCAAGTTTGGGTATAGATTTTAAGGCGATTATGTCCTTTATGATGACTTCCAGAACTTAACACTTCAGAGGATCTCAAAACATTCTAGTGATGAAATTAATACTTGAACAAGAACGTAAATGTGCAACTAAGCAAGAATGTAAATGTGCAGGTAAACAAGAATGTAAATGTGCAGCTACTTGAATCAAACAAATGATGAACTACTAATCATGAAATCTCTATCTCTGCTGCTCATCTAAATACAGAAATAAAAGTTAAGCTATTGCACTCAAACAAATCAAAAACTACAAACTAATAAAAGTAAAATCAATTCACTTCATTTATAGTCTGATAGCTCGCCGAGTAGTCTTTTCGAGGTTAATCTATGGCTCTGGAGATAACGTCAATAATATGAGGAATTGATATCTAATTGAAAAAAAAATAAAGCTAAAATCAAATCACATCATTCATAGTCTGATAGCTCGCCAAGTAGTCTTTTCGGGGTTAAGCTATGGCTTTGGAGATAATGTCAATGATATGAGGGATTTGACATCTAACTGCAGAAAAATAAAGCTAAAATGAAATCACATCATTCATATTCTGATAGCTCGCCAAGTAGTCTTCTCGGGGTTAAGCTATGGCTCTGGAGATAACGTCAATGATATGAGTAATTTGATATCTAAACTAACTAACAAAGCAAATGAATAAAACTGAAATCAAAGCATAACTGAAATTTAAAATCTAAGAAAAGCAAAGTCAGCAGAGAAGCTAATCTCATGTCACTAGTTATTGTAAAAATTGTATGAAAATGCTCGGGCCTATCCTAACCTGAAACACACACTGATCAGTGTTAGCAACAATATACAATGCTTGAAAAATCATGTACAAGAATGTAATGTTAACATCATAACTAACTTATGAGATATACACAGGTGAACAGATTATGAAATATGTGCAATGGAAATAAGGAAACAACACATAAAAACTTTACAGAAAAGAAAGCAAAACCTCAGTGAACGGGGGCCCTCTGCACGGCCTTGGTCAACACGCTATTAGTCTGGAATTACGCTCACACAATCATACAAAACAAAGTTTTATTGTATTGAAAAACAGAGGAAGACTCCTCTCGTTACAACAGCAGGACCAGTTCATGGCACAGTACAATGACTAACAGCAAAACGACATGAAAAACTAACTCTACATGCATTTGCAAACGCATTATTTATAAGGGAAATTACATAACTGTTTTCTTATGGAACACCTTCAACAGAGGACACGTAAAAAGACAGCATCTGTGAGTTTAGCATGATGGTTTCCAAGATCATTCAATCTATCAAAAGATGGTTGTTGGATTTGCATCGTGGAGGCAGTCTCAATTGTCAAAATGAACCCACAGATCTAGGAACAGTCTCGGATCCTTCACGTGTTGAAAAATAGAGACCTGCTTGCCGTAGAACTCCTTCGTTTGACCACCGTTTGACCAAGGGCTTCCTTTGCGAATTTGGCTGAACCAATAGGACCCGATCCATGTCCAGATCATTCCTAAACTGCCCACGTGCCTCGTTTTGCTTGATGACACCTGTAACCTAGAGATCAAAAAAAACAGCTGCGGAAAGTTGAATCAGCTGCGGAAAGTGGCTATATTCCGTAGCTAATGAGCAAAATCTAATTCAAATAGCAAACACAAAAACATAGTTAGAAAATCACTTAAAAGCTCTTTTAGAATCAATATGCAATGATCTTTGATAGCTTATGAGGTATTGGTGAGGGGAAAAAGTCTAGGAAAATGTGTAGGAGAGATGTAGTTTCAGGGCTCAACATGCCCCCATTGTGAAGGTGTTGCATCTCCCCATGCAACCAAAACTTTGACCATCCTCCCTTCAATTCATGTGTTCTAAGACCTCTGCCAACACATCCAGCCTTATTTTCTTATTTCTTGGGAACACTGTCATCCTCGGCTTCCTCCTTAGGCACTTTAATTTGAGGTTGATGAGAGCTCTGTTGAACCTCTTGCTCTTTTTCTTCAATTTTCTATTTTTCTTCTGCCACAACCCAAGATGCAACATGGTGTTGTCGTGAATAATCTTATCCAACCTGCTCTATTCTTTTAATGTTTAATTTTCTCTTTTGATGTGTCTATTTAGGACCTCCAGTTCAAAAACTTCCTGTTTTAGTGATTGGATTAGAGCTTCCTGGGCTGTATTAGGCTGGGCAGATGAAGTGCCTTGATCTGTGGCAGTTTTCTCCAACGTTCTGCTCTTAGCAAAAGACCCATTCCTACTTCCTGCCTTAAAATACGTCTGAGTGAATAATGGATTGACAAAGGTGAAATGGATGTGTTAGCGGGGAATGGTAAAGGTTTGTGGAGAAAAACCAGTAGTTGTAAACGAAAGAGCAGAGAACAGGTAATGAGAATGAGTTCACGGGAGTGTAAACAGGCCAGAAATAATAAACGGGATAGTATGGGAATAGAGTGAGCTTAGCTTTTGAGATAGATGGTTGCGGAATAAGCGTGAGCACATTCTCAAAATGGTTGGGGATTGTGCGGAGGGACAGAGCCATGATCAAATAGATTACGTCCTCATAATTACCCGGTTCAGCAGGTGGAATGCCAACGTACAAATAAACACGAGTTAAATTCGGAGGCGGATCATGAGGCCGTTAAAAATTAATGCAAGGTTTGTGGAGAAATCATGTAAAGGTCATGGAGCCGTTATGGAAGCTATCAATGCTAATCATTACATATAATGGAGCATTGGTTTCATAACTATATAGAATGTGCTTTTTTAAAATGCTATTTGAAATGAATCGTGCTCATACCTTGGAATTTTTGCCACTTTCGTCCATTAACCTTTGATTAGCTGCTTCCTGTTGGTGATTTAGGTGCTTTATATCTTCAAAATGTTTTCCTTTGTCATACCTACACTTGGTTCTCATCATCATTTGGATAACTTTTGACTGTCAGTGCTAAATAACAGAGTGTTAGCAGCGGAATCAATCAACTGGCTGCGGAATCAGTTTCTAGCTGCGAAAACTGACACAGTGAACATATGACTGAATGGAGATGGATGGAAATGAATAATGACTAAGTGAATGATATATGAAAACTGGTCATGAAAGGAATTTTATTGGTGAAATGAGATGATGAAATGAAATGAAATGAAATGGAGTGAAGTGAAATGACCTGAAACTATGAATAAAATGAGGAAAGATTTTTTTGGAAAATATAGGGTGTCAGAAGTTTCTGATTTTCACCCTGTATTTTCTGTATAAGACTGCCAATCAGTGATTGGTTTTCAAGCTTATACATTTTTTTTTTATTTTTTTTTGTCATATAAAACAGAAAAGAACAAAGACTAGGCTGGTGGAGAAGAAGGATTCTTCTTCACCAGCCTTATTGCAGAATTATCTTGAAAGATTTTAACAAATTCCTCCTTTGAGAGTGGCTTATGATAGATCTTTAATCTGTGGCCATTCACAATAAGAGGAGTTTGATGTTCATCAATGGTTTTGATTCTTACTGCTCCATTGCTAAAGATTTTGTCAATCTCATATGGCCCAAGCCAATGACTCTGAAATTTTCCTTTGAAATCTTTAAACTTGGAATCAAATAGAAATGCCCAATCTCCTTCTTGAAACTTTTTCTCCTTGATGTATTTGTCATGCCACTTAGCTCTTTGATATTGAACTAGATCAGTTCTTAGGATTGCTTCTTGTCTGATCTCATCTAGCTCATTCAACTGCTCCATTCTATGCTTTTCGGCTTCTGATAGATCCATTCCCAATTGAACTGCCATCTTGAAGGCTCTAACTTGGAACTCAATGGGGAGAAGAACTTCTTTCCCATAAACAAGTTCATAGGGAGAATGTCTTGTTGTATTCCTCGATGTAGTTCTATAGGCCCATAAGGCTTCAGGAAGCCTTTCTGCCCAATCTCTTCTATGTAGATGAACAGTCTTGGTAATGATTCCTTCAAGAACTTTGTTTGTAGACTCCACTTGACCATTTGCTTGTGAATCGTAAGGAGTAGATTTTATGTGCTTGACCTTGTACTCTTCCATCAACTTCTCCACCAGTTTGGATGTGAATTGTCCTCCTTGATCTGTCACAATTTCTCATGGAACACCAAAGCGAGTAAAAATATCCTCATAAAGAAAAATAACAATTGAATGCTCAATAGCAGAAAATAATGCTTTGGCTTCTACCCATCTAGTGACATAATCAGTGCATACCAATATATACTTTCTTTGTTTAGATGGTGGGTTAATAGGTCCAATAAAATCTAAAGCCCATTTTTCAAAGGGTTCGATGAGTACCTATGGTTGTAATGGCATTTCATTTGAAATGGTAGGTTTCCCTACTCTTTAGCAGTTGTCATACCTTTTGACATATTGTTTTGCATCTTTGAAGAGGGATGGCCAATAATATCCTAAAGAGAGGATTTTATAGATTGTCATTTTCTCAACAAAGTGCTTGTCGCATGGTTCATCATGGCATGCTTTGAGAATATCAGGCATTTCATCTTCCCTAACACATCTTCTGATCACAAAGTCTGGCCCTGTTTTAAACAATTCGTTAGAAATCCATGAATATTTTGAACTCTCCTGAATAATCTTTCTTCTTTCACCAGGAAATAAATGTGGAGGTAGTTTCCCTGTAACCAAATAGTTAGGTATATCTGCATACTAAGGAGTCTTAGTAGTTACTCCAAATAAATATTCATCAGGAAACTTGTCCTCTACAGGAGAATCTTCTTTAGTATTCTGAATCCTAGATAAGAAACCAACTACTGTATTTTGTTTCCCTGGTCTATCTAACACAGTAATATTGAATTGTTGTAAAAGTAAGAGCCACTTTGTAACTCTGCCATTAGTAATAGGTTTGTTCATTAGATATCTAATTGCAGAATTATCAGTATGAATAAAAGTTTCATAGCATATTATATAATGTCTAAACTTATTGATTGCATGAACAACAGCTAAGAACTCTTTTTTAATCACAATATAGTTCAACTCAGTAGGAGTTAAATTTTTACTGGTATAGTAAATGGCATAAGGAACTAAATCTTTTTGTCCCAATACAGCCCCTAGAGCTGCATCTGAAGCATCTATAGAAATATGGAAAGGAAGTTTCCAATTTGGTCCTCTCAAGATAGGTGCTTCAGATATTCTTGTTTTCAAAGTTTCAAATGCTAATTGGCAATCAGGACCCCATTTGAATTCACAGTATTTTGTAAGCAGTTTGAAGAGTGGAGATGCTATTTTAGTGAAGTTTTCTATAAATATTCTATAATATCTAGTAAATCCCAACAAACTTCTAACATCTTTTTGACAATTTGGAATAGGTAACTTGGAGATGACTTCAACTTTTAATCTATCAACATTAATCCCATCCCCTGAAATATGATGTCCTAAAACAATACCTTCAGTAAACATCATAAAGCATTTTTCATGGCTTAGTGAAAGGTTTGTTTCTTTACATCTTATAAAGACTTTTTCCAAATTTTCTAATGCCTCTTCGAACGAATCACCATAAACTGTAAAATCATCCATATAAACCTCTACATAATCATGGATTAGATCAGAAAAAATTCCTAGTACTGCTCTTTGGAATGTTGTTGGTGCATTACATAATCCAAAAGGAAGCACTCGATAAGAAAAAGTTCCCCATGGACAGGTAAATGTGGTCTTATCTTGGTCTTCAGGTGCTACCTGAATCTAATTATAACCAGTAAAACCATCCAAAAATGAAAAATACTTTTTGCCTGCTAATGTATCTAATACTTGATCGATAAAGGGAAAGGGAAAGTGATCCTTCAAAGTTGCTTTATTCAATTCCCTATAATCAATTCATACCCTCCATTTACCATTCTTTTTGGGTATTATAACCAAAGGAGAAACCCATCAGCTATCTGAAATTGGGTAAATGAAATTTACATTGAGTAGTTTCTGGAGCTCTTCTTTCACTATCTCCCTAAGATTTGGATTCATCCTTCTCTGAGGTTGTCTGATTGGTCTACTGTTTTCCTCGATGTAGATATGATGGATGCAAGTCTTAGGGTCAATACCTTTCATATCAGTATACTCCCATGCAAATGCAGTAGAATGTTTTTGCAAGATTTTGGTTAGCTCTTCCTGTTGTGATTTTTCCAAATTTTTGTTGATATTCAGTGTTTTTCCTAGAAAAATCTTAATGGTAGAGCTACCAAACTCTTTCATAGAGTAAATATACATTTGTCTTGATGATAGATATTCAATATCAGAATCTAACTGAAATTGTGTGTGGTCATATTCTGAAGATGTTTCAAAATTTTCTAATGTGTTCAAAATTTGACTATCTTCACTAATTTCAGAGACAGTAAAGACAGGTTGTATAATATCTTCATCGTCGACCCATTCATTGTCTCATACTTCTGTAATTGCCTTTGCTGGAGGATACAAATTGAATTTCTTTGTTGAACTACCATCAGAAATGTACATATCTCCAGATCTACAACTAATGAAAGCATTAGTTGTGGCTAGCCAAGGCCTTCCTAAGATGAGTGGATGTCCTCCTAAATTACTCTTGGGAGTCAAAATCATGAAATCTACTGGATATTCCCAAGAATCTAAGGAGACTGAAATATCTTCTAGTACACCGTCTAGTTTGATTATTGATCTATCTGCAAGTTGCAGTAAGGTGGGTGTAAAAAGAAGATTAGGAAGTTTAAGTTGTTCCATAGTCTGTCTACTCATAATGTTGATTGCAGCCCCTAGGTCAATCAAAGTGTTTGGAATTTCTATCCCATTTATATGTGTCTTGACAATTGGACTACCTGGATCTACATACTTTTGCATGGTAATTTTTCCCATCATGATATTTGCAATTTTTCCTACCTGGTGGATTCTTCTTGTATCTCTTGGTTTCCTTCCTGGTCTTTTAAGACTCAACTCCTTTATTTTTTTCGCTAGAATAGGAATCTCTCAAATGGCTTGTAGCAAGGGAATCTTGATACAGACATTCTTCAATTCATCTAGAAAATAATAGTCGGGCAATAAGATTTGTTTTTCCACCCCTTTGTCAATTTGTAATCTTTCAGGGAAAGGAGGCATGGATGAAGATGTAGGTTGTTCAACTATAGGAGTTGTGGGGGTTGAATATTTTTCTTTTTATTTTTGAATGATTGGGTTTTGAAGAGATGCTTCCTCAGAATGTTTATTGACTTTAAGAGAATCCTCCTCATAGGTACCTTGCTCTTGAACATCTATAGAAGGTTTTTCTAGAACTCTACTAGCTCTGAGTTGGACATCATTAAGAGGAACAATCATATAGGTAGGAAATTGTTGTCCCTCTACCATGTAAGCATTCTGAGGATTTTTGTTGTTGGGATTTGACAATGGTTGGGCTGGTAGTTGATTTGTCTTTTGTTGAAATGGAAGCAAGAGTTGAGAATTTGGATTTTGTTGAGAAGGTTGTTGTTGTGGAAATGGTAATGAAAGTTGTGGGTTTTGATTTTGAATTGGTGGATTTTGTTGATTTGGAAAAGATGGAGGATATGGATAAAATTGAGCAAATCTCCCATAAGGATTTTGCATCCCTTGTGCCCATGATTGATATGGATTTTGAGATTGGGGCCAATATTGTTGCCAAGAATTCCAATTTGGCGAGAGCTGAAAGTTCATAGGATTGTTAAATCCCTGAATTTGTTGCCCCTGCCATGGTCTTCTTGAAATAAAACAAAGGGAATCTCTTGAATTTGGATCTTCCTGAAAGACATCTTTGAGCCCAGGAATTGAAGGACAATCCTTGATCTCATGGCTTTCTGAGCAAATCATACATGTTTCTACAACTTTTGCATCCAAGGGACATTCTCGTAGAGCATGTTTCTTCCAACATTTTGGACAAAAGATGGCCAAGGCATCAGCTTCTGCTTTCTTCTTGTTTTGTATTTTAAGGGTGTCTAGTTGTTCACTAAGGCTCCCTAGAATATCAGTTTTGAACTCATCAAGCATATTGCCAATCTCTACCCTACTTACTGATCTAGTTGCAAATTTGTTTGCTCTAATAAGAGAAGGATCTCTTGGCCCTTTTCCAGTTTTAGATTTTCCCCTTGAGAGATGGACACACAGTTCTGCTATGTCATGAAGTGGAAGTTGAGAAATATCTCCCTTCCCCATCATGTTTAAAATGTCTATCCATTCATCTCTAATGGCTTTCAATAGAAGGGATTTTAAGGTTTCCTCATCTAAATTACTCATTTTTTCTCTCTTTAAGTTGTATTGAAATCTTTCAAGTAAACCCTCCAAGTTTTCATCTTCTCTTTGCATCATCTTGAATACCTCATCCTTATGATTGGTGGGAATACAATAATCCAGGTATCTATCCAAAAATGTTTGTTTCATATCATTCCAAGTCCTAATAGATTGAGTGACTAATCCCATGAACCATTTCAAAGCAGCTCCTTTCAATGTTGAAGGAAACAGTTTGAGTTTTTGAGATTCTCCAATATAGTCATAAGTTCGGCACAAGACTTCAAACTCAAATAGAAATGTTTCATGATCCTCACTTCGCAACCCATAAAAGTTTGGGAGGACAGATGGTGAAATGTTTTTCATTTTTGTATGAGTTTCCTCATCGGCTATAGGGAATCCAAACGATTTATCTCCATCCCTATTTCCCCCATTGTTACCTCTACCTCCTCCATTATTTCCTCTTCCTCTGTCTCGACCCCCTCCTCCAAATCCATTTACTACTTCCTATGTCATGATAGTTTCCTCAGAGTCCTCAGAGTCCTCTGGTTCTTCTATTAATGGTGAACGAGGAAGAGTTTCTCCCTCCTCTTCTTCAAGTGATTCTACTTCTTTGATTACAATATGTTCCCCTGTAGAAGTGAAGAAAGGTTCTTCTCCTAGATTCGATTTAATAGATAGTGTGGGAGAGTCTCCTAATTCGGCTGCTACCCCTTTAATTCCATGAATCCTAAGGCTGGGAGTATGAGTCGGAGATGATGGAGGTGTATCTAGTCTATGCCTTGAAGTAGCTGGAGTTGTGAAAATTGAACTTTTGGCCCTAGCTATAAACCTTCCCTTAGAATCTCTTGCTCTATGCATGTCATTTTTTATTATTTTTTTATGTTGGGCTAATAATTCTCTTTCTGATCTTCCAGATCACACTAGGTGCAAGAAGAGAGCATAATCAAGAAATTATTAAACTAATAACTCTCTTTTCTAATCCTCTAGATCACACTAGTTGCACGAGGAGATCATACTTCAAGAAGTTATCAATTTTTCCCTTCCTTTTTTTTTTAAGAGATCGGCTACCTAGTTACACTTCCCCGGCAATGGCGCCAAAATGTTTAGTCAATTTAGTATGTCCTAAATTGCTACATTAATTATCAATCTGGGAGTCATAAACTGATGAAGTGTGGCGCACTATATGTGCAAGGCAACCTCTTTCTTAGTTTTTATTGTTTTCAATTTTATCTTGTTTTTGGGGGTTGTATCTTGGTTTGGCTCCTAATGCAAATGGAAATCCTATTCCTAAGTTTTAAGAATACTTCAGAAGACACGTTGGGTATAGATTTTAAGGCGATTATGTCCTTTATGATGACTTCCAGAACTTAACACTTCAGAGGATCTCAAAACAGTCTAGTGATGAAATTAATACTTGAATAAGAACGTAAATGTGCAGCTAAACAAGAATGTAAATGTGCAGCTACTTGAATCAAAGAAATGATGAACTACTGATCATGAAATCTCTATCTCTGCTGCTCGTCTTAATACAGAAATAAAATTTAAGCTATTGCACTCAAACAAATCAAAAACTACAAACTAATAAAAGTAAAATCAATTCACTTCATTTATAGTCCAATAGCTCGCCAAGTAGTATTTTTGGGGTTAAGCTATGGCTCTGGAGATAACGTTAATGGTATGAGGAATTGATATCTAATTGTAGAAAAATAAAGCTAAAATCAAATCACATCATTCATAGTCCGATAGCTTACCAAGTAGTCTTTTCGGAGTTAAGTTATGGCTCTGGAGATAACGTCAATGATATGAGAATTTGATATCTAATTGTAGAAAAATAAAGCTAAAATCAAATCACATCATTCATAGTGCGATAGCTCGCCAAGTAGTCTTTTCGGCATTAAGCTATGGCTCTAGAGATAACGTCAATGATATGAGTAATTTGATATCTAAACTAACTAACAAAGCAAATGAATAAAACTGAAATCAAAGCATAACTGAAATTGAAAAGTTAAGAAAAGAAAAGTCAGCAGAGAGGCTAATCTCATGTCACTAGTTATTGTAAAAATTTTATGAAAATGCCCGACCCTATCCTAACCTGAAACACACACTGATCAATGTTAGCAACAATATACAATGCTTGAAAAATCATGTACAAGAATGTAACGTTAACATCATAACTAACTTATGAAATATACACAGGTGAACAGATTATGAAATATGTGCAATGGAAATAAGGAAACAACACATAAAAACTTTACAGAAAAGAAAACAAAACCTCAGCCAATAGGGGCCCTCTGCACGGCCTTGGTCAACACGCTATCAATCTGGAATTACGCTCACACAATCATACAAAATAGATTTTTATTTTATTGCAAAACAGAGGAAGACTCCTATCGTTACAACAGCAGGACCAGTTCACGGCATAGTACAATGACTAACAGCAAAATGACATCAAAAACTAACTCTACATGCGTTTGCAAATGCGTTATTTATAAGGGAAATTACATAATTGTTTTCTTATGAAACACCTTCAACAGAGGACATGTAAAAAGACAGCATTCGTGAGTTTAGCATGATGGTTGCCAAGATCATTCAATCTATCAAAACATAGATGTTGGATTTGCGTCGTGGAGGCAGTCTACAACTGTTAAAATGAACCCACGGATCTAGGAACGGTATTGGATCTTTCACGCGTTGAAAAACAGAGACCTGCTTGTCGTAGAACTCCTTCGTTTGACCACCATTTGACCAAGGGCTTCCTTTGCGAATTTGGCTGAACCAATAGGACCTGATCCATGTCTAGATCATTCCTGAACTACCAACGTACCTCGTTTTGCCTGATGACACCTGTAACCTAGAGATCAACAAAAACAACTACGGAAATTCAAACCAGCTGCAAAAAGTGGCTGTATTCCGCAGCTAATGAGCAAAATCTAATTTAAATAGCAAACACAAAAACATAGTTAGAAAACCACTTAAATGCTCTTTTAGAATCAATATGCAATGATCTTTGATAGCTTATGAGGTACTGGTGAGGGGAAAAAGTCTAGGAAAATGTGTAGGAGAGATGTAGTTCCAGGGCTCAACAACAATAACTTTTGATCCCGGGATCCATTCATGGAATTTGACATACCATTGGAAATATTTTTCAAAACACTTTTCAATGGAGAAGGTCTAATGCAGTCTTTGAGCCCATTTACTACCTAAAACATGGATGAAAACTCTCTTCCTAGAATTTTCCTCAATGCTAGTCTAGGTGACCGTAATGCCAACATACCAAGTGCCACCAATCAATTATACAATGTCAATTGTCCAACAGAGAGCAATAATGAATAACCTAGTTAAAAATCCTATCTCTTAAACCATATTAGCCAAGATAAATGAGGGTTGCAAGGATTAGGCTTTCAAGAGATGATTAGAAGCAAATGAGGAGAACAGGGCTTAATCACGGAGGCACACAAGAATCTCAGTTTTTAACCCTATAGAAGAAATGACGCAAAGAACAAGAAATATGGGTGAATGTTTGATATGGTGGAGCACCAATTAAGGGATTCAGACCAAAAACAAGAGTACTGTTAATTCTAGATAAATTCATCAATCTGATTTAAATCAACTTTCTGCTACATTACACTCATACCAGTAGAAGAAAACATTAATGAAGTAATGAATACATAGTAGAGAAGACATTCCTGCAATACCCCGAGAACTATAATTAAAACGGGTTTTTATTATTCAACTTCTGAGAGATTTCTCCATTAAAAAGTATCCTCATTTACAAACTCTAAACCCTTACAAAAAGCTACTTCAGACTTTTATCTTTGTCCTGGCTTAATAGCCAAGAATCAGTTATGAAACTGATTCTTTTTTGGTTACAACATTGTTTTCTTTTATGGAAAATATACAATAAAAATTACAAAACTAATGAATTTAATATTATATAAAATAATATATAATATTAAATCATTTTTAAATGAAATTAATGTCTTGCCCCTTTTACAAAGTAAAACCCATTACAAAATTACAATATATTCGATCGAGGGTATATACAATATTTTTAAATTTGATGAATAATGGTGCAGGCCCATGTTCTCATGGCATCCACGTCAGAGGTGAGAGGAACGGTGTACATTGGCCTCTATGGCGGTTGAAATTTATGTGAGCTCCAACCTTGTCGTCATAGGCACATGAAAAAAAAAACCACATTGGTTTTGTGAAACCAAATACAACTTTTGAGGGTGCACCATAGTGGTTTTTGAAAATAGGGATTGACCCCCTGGAATGAATATGGAGAATTGATTTAATGATGGGCGGTTTATTAAAATGACTTTCTAAGGAGTCTCCTCCCAATTAAATCTTGGATTGTTCCACCTCCCGGAATTCCTTTGATTTGGACATGAATGAATATAAGTCATTGATATGTTAAGTACCTGGAAGAGGTATAAACTCAATTTTCTGCCATTCGACTTAAATGTCAACAATAAACTTCAACAGCATCTTCCCACTGTTTTGGAACTTGAGGGGTAGTATCCATCCCTCCTTTAATATTCTCAAAGGTAAAATGTAATCCAACTGTGAAAGCCAAAAATTTCCCTTGTTTTTCATCATTCAACGAATGGGAACTCACATTACAAAGGTCATATCCTATATAGAAATTGTGGCCCATACAACCTCCACAAGCCTTTGAGGAGGATTAACAAGGACAAATACTTCATCAAACATAGTTAGCAATTGTTGTTGTAACATCCCTAGTTAAAAATTCATGTAATAAAGTTAATAAAGGAAAAAATAAGACCAAGGTCATGGGACATGTATTCCAAGATGAATATTGGGAAAGAACATAATCATGAGGATCACTTGTGATTAATAAATGATTATGGAAATTGGTAGAGGCAAAGTGGCATTTATTCAAATTTATTTATGAAATAATGGAAAATAGGAGAAAAGGAAGGTGAAAGGTCACATAATTGCATGTGAGAAAAATTGAAGGAAAATAAAGGAAAATGAAGAAAATAGAGGACTCAATGATAAAAAGGATTCTATAAATCAGTTCACAACTTTTTCAGTTCAGTCTTTGGCACTCTCATTCTTTTCTCTCTCTCTCATTCTCTAGCACACTTATATTTTCTTAGAGCACTCTTGGAGGATTTTGGCATACTTTTGGATTTGGAGAAAGAAGGAAAAGGAAAAGAAAGAAAGCACAAGAAGACAGCGGGATCAACAGCTACAACAGGTTTACTTTGCAAGTACCAAGTTGCATGTAATATTTCCTTGCTAGTTTTGGCATGCATGGTATATGCATGTGCTTATTTTCTTATGATATGTTATTGGCATGGAGGATTGCCTGGATTGATAGTGGTTTTATCTAGCCTTACCATTTCCTGGATAACCATGGTGTTGTGGGTTTTCACATTTGTTTTATAATTGGTGCTTATGTTGCTTATGGATGTGGTTTGAGTTATTAGTTCCTGGAGCCTTAATTGGAAAAATGATCAAGAAGCTCTGAAACAAATTGGGTTGAGTTAATAGTCCTAGAAACCTTGGTTGGGAAAACACTCTAGAGCCCTTGGTGGGTTGAGTTACTAGCCCTGGAGCTTGGTTGGAACAAACTATCTAGATCCCTGGACAAATTAGGTAGAGACCGATCTGGTGATGGTTAGTGGTGTCTAACTCTGAGGTGGAATCACTAGTTGAGGGTTTAGGTGGTTTGGCCTCTCGAAGCCCTGGTTTGGTTTTAGTTTGTTTATTTCATGAGATCCCACATTCATGCTTGGAATATGGCACGGGGGTGATTGGTTGAAAGAGAGATTTGGGTAAGCCCAATCTCTGGTCAGGTCGTATGTGGGAATCCCTGACTTGTTTGGATTTGCATATGTTAATATTAGCTCCTTCCCTCTTGTAATTCATATGTATTTATACTTGCTATTGTGTGGCTTTGATGGTTGTTCTATCATTGTTATTATTTTGGTTATATGTTGGGTATAATCATGGTTTTATGACATACATTAGTTACGACTCTCATCAAGTCTTGATTAGTAAATGAATGGTTATCGGATGCATGACCTAATAGATTTCTTTGCAGCTATTATGAGAGGGCATTATAACTTCTTGTTGATTTTCATATAGTATGAGACCCCTATGTTCAGATATGAATTTATGAGTTGTAGATTGTAAGCTTACAATGTGTTTGACGGAATTCCTATCATGGTTATGCCTTTTTAGGTCAAGTTCTTGTCTAATTTTTATGTTAATGGCTTTTTCCTAGTGTTATTCATCATTTTGGAAAGTGTTATAAAGTTCTTGGTAGAGGTTTGGATCCTAAACCTGAAAAAGTGGCTCAGATCTCTGCATCGTAGGTACAAAACTGAGTAAATTAGACTATAGTTGTTGGGAGGAAGGCTTATGCATGTGACTGGAGGCCTACAGTCACATGGATGCAGGATTATGCATGCAAGTGGGAGTATAGGTTAGTAAAAAAGTAATATGGCTCAGGGTTTGGGCGCCTCGAGGGGTGGTTTAGCTCATGTGGGTCCTTTAGCTCCTGAGGAAGGTCGGGAAGGTTTCAGTTTGTTGATTCCACTTCCTTAACTATACTTAGGATGTTGAGTCATATCATAGTAACTCTTTGTCACATATTTACCCTAGTGGACTAGTAAACTTGGGTAAGTGTGGGAGGAGGGTGTTACAGAGTGGTATCAGAGCTCTCAGGTTTAGCACTTGGACTTGATGGGTGGAATGTGTTTGTCATGCATGCATGTAGGTTGTATATGTTCTTGTTATGTATACATGGTGGTGGTCATTTTTGTAGTTTTTTCATCATGTATAAGTTGATGATGTTGTTTTTGGGTTGTGTTTGTCATGCATACTTGTTGGTTGTATATGTGTTTGTTATACATGTCAGTGTCTATGTTTTTAATGCATTTATTGTTATGGTTTTCATTATCATACATGAGGTCATGGTATGGAGGTGGTGTTGTCATGCATGATGTTGATATAATGATATGATTATGTAGATATATACATGTATCATGCTAATTCAGACTGATCTTGCAAACGAGATAGCCTTCCCTGAACTTCACTACGGTACGTTTGATTATGTTTATTTTTGGTTTATTTGACATAGTATGTTTGCATGAAGTTATCAAGATGACTAGAAAAATGGTGGACTACATTTCACGTGATTCTCCTTATAGATGAGATGAGAAGAATGGTGATGAGTACTCCCCTCACATAGCAGATATGATAAGTTTTAAGGCAAAAATAAGGAGTTTCAAAGTGGATAATGATAGGATCATTCAGTCACATGAAAGACTTGCTAGGGAAAAGGAGAAACAAGCAGAGGTTAATGTAGTCATTCTTTATAGTCTATCATATTTACAGATACATGGACCACTTAGGACCACTCATGGATAGGAGGAAATGACAAATGGTGCATATGGCAGCAGGTCTCGATCATGACACAGGTTGGATATAGAGGATATAGTCAGAGATGGAAGATTTATATATACACCAGACCGAAGGGGCAGTGATCATGGGTTCTATCCTATTTTAGGTTCAAAGACATAGTATGGTCATCACTATCACCATCCATATAGGAGAAGTGAGAAGCAGTATTTTCCAGAAGAGTTTAAGAAAGAAAAACCACCTACATTTGATGGAGAGATGAGGAAGTCACAAAATGCAAAAGCTTGGATGCTTGGGATGAATAAGTTCTTCAAATTGCATGACTATTTAGAGAACATGAAAGCCAGAATAGCTACCTTCAGTCTTAAAGGTAAAGCATACATTCAATGGGAAGATGTGAAGAATGTCATAGGCATTCAAGAAGAGGAGTTGACTTAGTGGGAGTTTGAAAGACTTTTTAGGAAGAAGTATCTATTTGAGAGATACTATGATGATAGGGAAAAGGAGTTCTATGAGTTGAAGATGGAATCAATGACCGATGAGGAGTATACTAACATATTCCTAAAGTTATTGAGGTATGTGCCTTATCTTAAGGAGGAGAAAGCTAAGATTCAGATATTAATCAGTGGGTTGTCAGTAGTGTTCAAAGACGGGATCGAGTTTGATGAGCCTAGATCATTAGAAGAAGACCTGAAAAAGTTGAAGCATTGTTATGAACAATCGAAGTGTAGGTTTGAATCTAAATAGGATTGGAAAGGTAATGATAAGGATAAGGGAAAGTGGGATAAGAAGTGAGGAAGACTACAAGACACAGGTAACAAAGAGAATGTAGCGCCACACAAGAAGTTAATTGCATCTGACAGAGGACATGGTTTTCAATTTGAGGAGAGGAATAAGGGTGACGGAAGGAAGCCTTTATAGTGTTGGACATGTGGCAAGGATCATCACATGAGAGATTGTCCACAATATCAGGGTGGAAAACCGCAGATCTACAGTGCTCAGGAGGCACAAACAGTGGGGGATGTTGGACAGAGTATTCCTTGGATTCATGTAGTGTTGGATAATAGGTAGGTAGATCATTAGGCATTTATTATCAAGTAGGATGGTAAGCTTTGTGATCAAGTTATTTCTATTTTGATTGACCTTAGATCTAATTATAGTTATGTTAACCCTGATTTGGTGGATAAGTGTGGTTTGAATAAATAAGTACATGAAAAATCTTGGTTAGTTTAGTTGGCTATGGGTGCAAAGAAAAGAGTTCATCACTGGGTAATATCTTGTGCATTTGAGTTAAACGGCATGCCTACGTTAGTGCGTTTAAATATACTTTCATTGGGATCATACAGTATGTTGTTGGCTATGGATTGGTTGTTTCTTCACAGAACTAAGGTGGACTATTATGATAAGACTATTGAGTGCTTGGATGACAATGGGGAATAGATAATCTTGTAGGGTAAGAATAATGCTACATCAATTAGAATGGTCACAATTATGCAAGCAAAGTGTAGTCACAAGAAAGGGGGTTTATTGTTTACACTGCATATTTCCAGTGATAAAGGTAAGGATGTTGAGGATGTGGAAGTCTTCAATAGGTACCTAGTTTTGTAGCAGTTTCAAGATGTGTTCCCAGTAGACATTTCCTAATTGTCGCCTCATAAGAAAGTGGACTTTTATATTGATTTGGTACCAGGATCAATGCATACATCAAATGCACCTTACAAGATGAGCACTCCATAGTTAGTGGAACTAAAGTTTTAGTTGAAGGAAATGTTGGACAAGGTATATATCAGGCCAAGTGTGTCACCTTGGGGTGCACTAGTGTTGTTTAACGATGGTATGCTCAAGTTATGAATTGATTATAGGCAGTTGAATAAGATGATGATCAAGAACATGTATCCTTTGTCGAGGATCGATGACTTGTTCGATCAGTTGAAGCGAGTAGCAGTGTTATCGAAGATTGATTTGAGATCAGGATACCATCATGTATGCATCAAAGAAGAGGATATCTACAAGACTACTTTTCGAACTAGGTATGAGAATTACGAGTTTTTTTAATTCCTTTTGGTTCGACTAATGCTCCAGCTACTTTTATGTGCTTGATTAATAGTGTATTCCATCCTTATTTGGACAAGTTTTTTATTGTATTCATTGAGGATTTATTGATATATTCTAAGAATGAGGAAGAGCATGTCGAGCATTTAGGAGCAGTGTTGAGATTGCTAACAAAGCATCAGTTGTATGTTAAGATTAGTAAATTGAGTTTCTTTTTGACAAAAGTACATTACTTGGGACATGTTATCTCTAAGGAAGGCATAGCAATGGATTCAGAAAAGATAAGAGCTATCATGGAATGGGAAGCTCCTAGGAATGTGGATGAGGTCAGAGCATTCATGGGATTAGCTAGTTATTGCAGGAGGTTCATCAGTAAATTCTAACTGATTGCTTATCTTATTACATCATTGCAGAGGAAAGAAAATAAATTTGAATGGACAGAGGAATGTACAGCAAGTTTTGAGCAATTGAAGTAGTTGCTTACCAACGCTCCAATTCTAAATATTGTAGATCCAAACAAAGAGTTTGTGGTGTGTATAGATGCTTGCAAGGGAAGAATTCATGGAATCCTAATGTAGGAAGGACAAGTAGTATGCCATGAGTCAAGGAAACTGAATGAGCACGAGTAGAATTATGTGACACATGATCTTGAGTTGTAGTGATCTTCCATGCATTGAGTATGTGGAGACATTATCTTCTTGGTAGGAGGTTCATTATGATGAGTGATCACAATTGGCTAAGATACTTGTTTGATCAACCAAATCTGAATGTTAGGCAAGCTAAATGGTTGGCTATGATCAGTGAGTTTGACTTCAAAATAAGGTACATTAAGGGTAAATAGAATAGGGTTGAAGATTCTCTTAGTAGGAGAGTATATGTAACTCACATAGTAGCCATGAGATCACATGGGAAAGATTTATAGGACCAGACCTTGCGTGTAGGATGACAGGATGACAAGTACCAACATCTTAGGCACTGGTTACAAAGTAGGGTACAAGTGAATAGGATGTGGACTATCATCTCACAAAAGATGGTTCGGTGAGATTTAGGGATAGGAACTATGTGTCAGACAACAGTAAGTTCAAGAAGCTTATCTTGAGGGAATTTCATGCTAAGCCATATTTAGGTCACCCGTGATATCATAAGATATTGACAACAGTTAAGAAGTTCTACCATTGGTTGAATTTGAGGAAAGCGGTGGCAGAGTTTATTGCAAGATGCTTGGATTGTCAATAGGTAAAAGTAGAGCGTAAGTATCAAGGTGGATTATTACAGTCGATTACGATTCCAGAGTTAAAATGGGAGGTCATTTCCATGGACTTCATTATAGGTTTGTCAAGGACATCTAGACAATATGATTCTATTATGGTTATGGTTGATAGGTTAAAAAAGGTAGTGCACTTCATTCCAGTAAAGTATATGAATTCAGCTAGTGAAGTAGCACAGGTCTTCATCAAGGAGACAGTGAGATTGCATGGTATTCCTAAAAATATTGTCTCAAACAAAGATGCCAAGTTCACTTCTAGATTCTGGAAAGATTTATTTGTAAGTTTGGGTACAGATTTGGCCTTCAACACAATTTATCATCCACAGACAAATGGACAGATAGAGAGGGTCAACAACATTCTTGAGGACATGTTGAGAATGTATCATACACATCAATAGAGGAGGTGGGAAGAGTATCTTCCACTGGTAGAGTTTGCATATAATAATGGGTATCGGGATAGGAACTATGTGTCAGACAACAGTAAATTCAAGAAGCTTATCTTAAGGGAATTTCATGCTAAGCCATATTTAGGTCACCCGTGATATCATAAGATATTGACAACTGTTACGAAGTTCTACCATTGGCCGAATTTGAGGAAAGAGGTGGCAGAGTTTGTTGCGAGATGCTTGGATTGTCAATAGGTAAAAGTAGAGTGCAAGTATCAAGGTGGATTATTATAGTCGATTACGATTCCAGAGTTAAAATGGGAGGTCATTTCCATGGACTTCATTATAGGTTTGTCAAGGACATCTAGACAACATGATTCTATTATGGTTATGGTTGATAGGTTAACAAAGGTAGTGCACTTCATTCTAGTAAAGTATATGAATTCAACTAGTGAAGTAGCATAGGTCTTCATCAAGGAGACAGTGAGATTGCATGGTATTCCTAAAAATATTGTCTCAAACAAAGATGCCAAGTTCACTTCTAGATTCTAGAAAGAGTTATTTGTAAGTTTGGGTACAGATTTGGCCTTCAACACAATTTATCATCCACAGAAAAATGGACAGATAGAGAGGGTCAACAACATTCTTGAGAACATGTTGAGAATGTATCATATACATCAATAGAGGAGGTGGGAAGAGTATCTTCCACTGGTAGAGTTTGCATATAATAATGGGTATCAAGAATCTTTGAAGATGAGTCTATTTGAGGCACGTTATGGGTAGAGTTGTAATACTCCTATCAGTTGGAGCGATCTAATGAATAGGGTGTTGATTGGACCGGACATGTTGGCAGAGATGGAACAAAAAATGCGGGTAATCAAGAAGAATATAAAGGTAGCACAAGACAGGCAGAAGATCTATGCATATCAACACAGGGTGTTTAAGGAGTTTTAGGTTGGGGAACAAGTGTACTTGCATATCAAGCCCAAGAAGATCTCCTTGAGGATTGGGTCATGTGCCAAGTTGGAACCTTAATATTGCAGGCCTTTCAAGATTCTTGAGAGGATTGAACCAATGGCTTGCCTACTTGCACTGCCTCCAATAGTGAAAGTCCATGATGTTTTCCATGTGTCATTGCTTAAGAAGTATGTGAAATATGTTTATTATGTGATTGACTGGTACTTATTGCAGGTGGAACCCAAAGGAGAATTCCAGCTGAAACCTCAGTGGATTTTGCAGTGAAATATGTTCATGCTTCGGAATCGAGTAATCAAGCAAGTTAAAGTGCATTAGAAGAACTTTGGGCCTGATGAAGCTACCTGTGAGATGGCTGATCATATGCGGGCTATGTATCCTTCTCTATTCACTGGTTGAGTGGATGTATTTTGGTATATGTTTCGATGTTGTGTTTTGATCATGTATATGTATATTCATATATGTAAATACGGCATCAAGTTGTGTTATAAAGCTCCAATAAGCGATATGGTGTTCATGCTATGTTGGTTTTATTTTCAGTAGTATGATATGATGTGAATGGTGCACCGAGTTGTGTTATAAAGCTCCACGGGAAACATGTTTCTTTTTGTTTTATAAGTGTCATTGAACGTCGAGGACAGTGTTCCCTCAAGAAGGGGAGGGGGTTGTAACAACCCCGGTTAAAAATCCATGTAATAAAGTTAATAAAGGAAAAAATATGACCAAGGTCATGGGACACTTATTCCAAGCTGAACATTCGGCAAGAACATAATGATGGGGATCATTTGTGATTAATAAATGGCTATGGAAATTAGCAAAGGAAATGGAAAAGGAAAAGTGGAATTTATTGGAATTTATTTATGAAATAATGGAAAATGTGAGAAAAGGAAGGGGAAAGGTCACATAATTGCATGTGAGGAAAATTAAAAGAAAATAAAGGCCTCAATGATAAAAAGGCTTCTGAGGATCAATTCACAGCTTTTTTCAGTTCAGTCTTTGGCACTCTCATTCTATTCTCTCCCTCTCATACGCTAGCACACTTCGATTTTCTTGGAGCACTATTGGAGGATTTTGACATACTTTTAGATTTGGAGAAAGAAGGAAAAGGAAAAGTAGGAAAGCACAAGAGGACAGCATGATCAACAACTACAATGGGTTTGCTTTTTAGGTACCAAGTTGCATGTATGATTTCCTTGCTAGTTTTAGCATGCATGGTATATACATGTGGTTATTTGGTTATGATATGTCATTGGCATGGAGGATTCCTAGATTGACAGTGGTTTTGCATAGCCTTGTCATTTCCTGGATAACCATGATGTTGTGGGCTTTCCCATTTTTTTCTGATTGGTGCTCATGTTCCTTATGGATGTGGGTTGAATTATTAGTTCCTAGAGCCTTGGTTGGATAAATGATTTGGAATCCCTGGAACAACTTTGGTATAGTTACTAGTCCTAGAAGCCTTGGTTGGGAAAACACTCTGGAGCCCTTGGTGGGTTGAGTTACTATTCTTGGAGCCGAGTTGGAAAAAAATGCTCTAGAGCCCTAGAAAACTTGGGTAGAGACTGATTTGGTGATGGTTAGTGGTGTCTGACGATGAGTAGGAATCACTGGTTGAGGGTTGAGGTGGTTTGGCCTCTCGATGCCCTGGTTTTGTTTTGGTTGGTTTATTCCATGACATCCCAGATTCATGCTTGGAATATGGCACGACGGTGATTGGTTGAAAGAGAGATTTGGTTTAGTCGAATATATGGTTGGATGGTACGTGGAAGCCCCTAACTTGGTTGGATTTGCATATGTTAATATGAGATCATTTCCTCTTGTAATTCATGAGTATTTATAATTTTTATTATGTGGCTTTGATGGTTCTTCTATCCTTGTTATTATTATGGTTATATGTTGGGTATAAGAATGGTTTTATGATAGACTTTAGTTACGAATCTCATCATGTTTTGATTATTAAGTGAATGATTATTGGATTGATGACCTAATATATGCATTTGAAGATACTATGAAAGGGCATTAGACCTTTTTTTTATATTATCAGATAAGTATGAGACCCTTATGTTCAGATATGCATTTATGAGTTGTAGATTGTAAGTTTATAATGTGTTTGACGAAATGTTTGACATGGTTCGGACTTGTTAGGTCAAGTTCTTGTCTAAATTTTACGTTAATGGATTTGTTGTAGTCTTATTCAAAATTCTGGAAAGTTATATCAAGTTCTAGGAAGAGGTTTGGATCCTAGCCCTAAAATCAAATCTCGAGGTCGCAGACATAGAACTAAGTAAATTAGACTAAATTCCTTGGGATTCAGCCTTATGCATGCGACTGGAGGCCTACATTCACATGGATGCATGATTATGCATGTGACCGGGAGTCCAGGTTAGTTAAAAAGAAATCTAAATTGGGGTTTGGGCACCTGGATATGTGGTTTAGCTCCTATGGGTCTTGTAGAAATGCTAAAAATAGAAGTGCTAAAAATAGCACTGCTAAAAATCACAGTTTGAGTACCAATGCTGGATTGGGCAATAGGGAATGAAAATTTGAAGTGCTAAAAATAGCATTCTATTTTTAGCAGTTCAGGATGGATTCCTATTTTTAGTCAGTCCCTAGACTAAAATAGGAAGTAAAATTCGAATTTGATATTAACAACAGTTTGAAAATTAATTAATTAATTCATATTGAGTTAATTAGTTAATGAAAAATCAAACATGAAGTCTATGTGAGAACATGCAACAGTTTATCTATTAATTGAGGAATTTATCCATCAGTTAAAGAGATAAGGATGAGTTGTAATTATTTGGCTCAGTTAACTGAGTCAAGTCCAGTTAGATTAATTTAACAGTTTGTTAAATTAATGAGAGTTCAGTTAGTTAATGCTTGCACGCATGTAACTACTGTATTTCAGATAACTAAGTATTCACTCATGGATAACTCATGCATGTCAGTTTATACAGAGACCCAGTTGAGATCAGAGAATGGATAGTTTACTATCAATTGGATGAATATTTTTCCTATAAAGGAATCTCATCCATGATGAGGATTTATCTCCTTCAGGACTGCGTAGTTGGATCAGAGGTTAGTGAGTGTGTGAAGAGGCCAATTCACACAAGTGGCTGCACTGGACCCCAATCAAAATTACGCAAAGAAATAGGAGGCTTGGAGGGCAGACCAGAGGTTAGATAGAGGCCTTTGACTGTCTATGAGCAGCAGAGGTATTGCAGAGAGAGCAGGATAGCTTTTGAGTTGATTCTTTTTGTAATACTGGCTATATTTCCACTTGTATGATAATACAGAGATTGGGTTTTAGGTTGGTGCTTTCCCCTAGTTATATCTTTTGTGTTATGTGTGATTGATTTCTCCATATCAATTATATGTGTTCTTATTGATGTTGCTCATATTCAATTAAGCTTCCGCTAAATTGGTTGTAGAAGTAGATCAAGTATTTTCCTTTAGCCTATTGCATTATCAGGTGATCTACAGGTGGAATTTCTACATGGTATCAGAGCTAGCTAATTTGTAGAAGAATTTCTACATGGTATCAGAGCACAGGTGATCAAAGGAGAGAACAATATACTGAGAGGAGATTTCAAAGTTTTGAGTTTTGGGCCGAGAGTTTGCAAAGCAGATCTGAACATTTTTGTACAAAATTTTTAGAAAAAAAATAGTATATTTGGATTCCTTGTGGAAAAATACCCAAATTCAAAAAAAAAATCAGCTGAATCGGAGTTCGGATGAGGGAGATATCGCTAATTTAAAATCAGCTCTTTTTCCAGAAAATTTCATGACGGCGGGAAAGTGGAAACAGATTGGTGTGCTAGCCAAGGACTTGTATGAACTTGAGGTACAAGATTCATGCAAAGCCTTAAGGAGCAAGGCAAAGGTTAGATACTTGGTGGTTGAGAGGGAGAGTAAATTACCTCTCAACATGCAGCGCTGAAGAAGTCTCAGACAATTGTAGAGGAGCCACAATTGGTGAAGCAGCTTCAGGAGGTTGTGGAGCAGCCACAACTGGCGAAGCCGAGAGGAGATAGAGTGGAGGCATCCACTCATGTAGAGACCTCTAGTAGGGGGAAATTTCGAGCCAGGTGGGTAGAGGGATCACATGCATCCATACTTCCAGGTAGGAGGTGCGGCGATGTGGAGTGATCATCCCAAGAGGGCTAGAATAGGGCAGGATCCTTGAGGTACCCAACCTCTTCGATTCGATTTTGCTACAGCAGCCCCGATGAGGAGTAGCAGGACTGGTTGATTGGGTAGATACGGATGTGGATGGAGCGGCAGAGAGAGCTACAGTGTAGGAGTCCCAAGACAGCGCAGAGATGGTAAGTTGCAGCAATGCGAGAGGCACAAGTGTGTTGCACCAGTGCAGGATGGCACAGAGAGATGTGCAATGATGCGAGATGCATGGAGATGTTTCAGTAGCGCAGAGGTTAGAGAGGGAGCACTTTTCAGCAGCAGGTAGAGCTTCAGCATCAGTGTATGTTTCTAGCCCTACAGAGAGGTCAATGGGAGTTTTTTTTTGTTCTGAGAGTTGTTGGAGCAACCACACTTGGTAGAAGTGTTGCATGCAGAACATTCCAGAGGTACAGGATCGGTTCAAGTTGAAGCCTTTCTTGTTGAGAGGGAGTGTTGAAAAATGGCAACAATAAATACTAAAAATAGAAGTGCTAAAAATAGCAGTTTGAGTACCAGTGCTGGATTGGGCAACAAGGAATGAAAAATGGAAGTGCTAAAAATAGCATTCTATTTTTAGTAGTTCAGGATGGATTCCTATTTTTAGTCAATCCCTAGACTAAAATAGGAAGTAAAATTCGAATTTGATATTAACAGCAATTTGAAAATTAATTAATTAATTCATCTTGAGTTAATTAGTTAATGAAAAATCAAACATGAAGTCTATGTGCGGACATGCAACAGTTTATCTATTAATTGAGGAATTTATCCATCAGTTAAAGAGATAAGGATGAGCTCTAATTAGTTGGCTTAGTTAACTAAGTCAAGTCCAATTAGATTAATTTAACAGTTTATTAAATTAATGAGAGTTCAGTTAGTTAATGCTTGCATGCATGTAACTATTGTATTTCAGATAACTGAGTATTCACTCATGGATAACTCATGCATGTCAGTTTAGACAGGGACCCAATTGAGATCAGAGAAGGGACAGTTTACTATCAGTTGGATGAATATTTTTCCTATAAAGGAAGTTCATCCATGATGAGGATTTATCTCCTTCAGGACTGCGTAGTTGGATCAGAGGTTAGTGAGTGTGTGAAGAGGCCAATTCACACAAGTGGCTGCACTGGACCCCAATCAAAATTGCACAAAGAAATAGGAGGCTTGGAGGGCAGACCAGAGGTTAGATAGAGGCCTTTGACTATCTATGAGCAGCAGAGGTATTACAGAGAGAGTAGGATAGCTTTTGAGCTGATTCTTTTTGTAATACTGGCTATATTTCCACTTGTATGATAATACAGAGTTGGGGTTTTAGGTTGGTGCTTTCCCCTGGTTATATCTTCTGTGTTATGTGTGATTGATTTCTCCATATCAGTTATATGTGTTCTTATTGATGTTGCTCATGTTCGATTAAGCTTCCGCTAAATTGATTGTAGAAGTATATCAAGTATTTTGCTTTAGTCTATTGCATTATCAAGTGATCTACAGGTGGAATTTCTACATGGTATCAGAGCTAGCTGATTTGTAGAAGAATTTCTACAATTCACATAGACGCACGATTATGCATGTGCCTGGGAGTCTAGGTCAGTTAAAAAGAAATCTGAATTGGGGTTTGGGCACCTGGAGAGGTGATTTAGATCTTGTGGGTCTTGTAGCTCCTAAGGAAGGTCAATAATGTTTCAGTTTGTCAATTCAACTTCCTTAATTGTACTTAGGAGGTTAAGCCATATCATAGTAACACTTTGTCAAATATTTACCCCTGTAGACTAGTAAACTTGGGTAAGTGTGGGAGGAGGGTGTTACAGTTTTGGTATCAAATGAAATTCGATGCATTTTGAAAGACTGGGAACTTCAAAAGATAATTTTGAGGATTGATTCCTCTAACAATGTTGAGAAATAATTTGATAAACCCATGGATAACTAGATTTATGGAGTTCACGGACAAGATATTATGAGTTATCGGTCCATAGAAGTGATCACATGTTACCCAAGCTTGATGGGCTTCGATCAACTTTTTTGTCTTTCATGATCTACTGGAAAAAAAGATTTTGATTGTTGTCCCTAGGGTTCTTAATTTTGTTCACAATGAAAAAATTTGTAGCATTTTTGGATCTCATCATCGCTTCTCAAATCTATCACCTCCACTGACACCTTTGCAACATATGCAAGCATGTTTTCCATGCACACTGACATTTGGGTGATAACAAGATGACCCTCTTCATTTTTCCTTTTGTACATCGTATATGATGTAATTCTTGGAGCATTGCTTCGATGAATACTTCCATATAACATACATAATTTTAAGTCTTCTTATGAGTGTGATATATATATATATATTATAACATGGAACTATAACTCATCCCTGAAAATTTGTTAAGTTGCACGTAAACTTTGAAATTTGCGTCACCATTTATATACGGAATTCACTTCCTCCAACATTTATTGATGTTGTCAGAATGTGGAATGAGGATTTCACCAAAAGTATTGTAAGTAATCTCTCACTTCTTCCAATTCTTAAGGTTGTTGGCAATAGATATTAATGCCACCAAGAAGCATAAAACGTGCCATTCTAATGACCAAATCATACAGATCTCGAACCAACAACTTAATTTCCTTCAAAGGTGATAGTGGAATCGTATTGGAGATACTCTCTAAATCAATAAGAAGTGGATGTCAGAGGAGGATATGTAGTTGGTCATTTGGGATATTAGTATTTGCATATTTGTTATAACCAAAATAACATAAGATTGTTCCAACAATGGCAACATATATGTAGTAATGCCCTTGAAATGAGAATTTGCATGTTCTTAATAAGGTTGTCAGAGATGCCCAGGTCTGATCATGCATTTATTTATGTCCTTGAAAGTCTTTCACCATTGACTTTATAAGTTGTTGTACTCTATCTTCCCTACCGTATCATAACATTAACTTCATATTTTTCCAGAGAGAGTTGCAACGAGTTTCGCATGTGCGTCCATGAAAGTCATGGATTCATAATCACTCCACTTGAGATCTTCATCTTGAAAATAACATGATCTCATATCTATTAATCTCTTCTTCCAAATAGTGAAGACATAATGAAAATCTAATAAGTTCATGGCTTGATAAATTGGCCAAGACATCTTCTCCACCTCAATTGGAATTATCATGAGATTATAATAATTCTTATAAATAATATCATTGATATGCATTCTTTCTATATAACCCACATTAATAATGTGAATGATCATTTAGTATAGCATATATCTTGCTGTCAATGTTGTTATGCAAGCATATCGTTTTTCCTTGAAACATGAGTTTTTTCACCTGATCTGAGGTGCTTTCCAAGTGGTTGAAAATGAATTTTAAAGTTGAAAAAATTCTCGGCCCCTTATATTTTGTAAAAGGGATAATTCTCCCAATTTATTCACCAATGCAATTTATACTTGCATCCCATTTTTCACATTCATCCCTGTCTTATTGTTTAGTCAAAAGAACCGGATTTCTCTCCTTATTGCCCAAGTCCTTGATTGGAAGACAAACTAAGGAACTTTCCCTATAAATTCCTCATATCCTATGGATCCAGAAAGATATTTCATTGCAAGTACATGTCCGAATACTTTGGTCGTCTTCAAAATAGGTGTTGTATTTATAGTAATGAGATTCAGCCACCTTGGGACCTCTGCTTGATGCGGTCGTAAGTGCTTCAATGGGTTCACTGCATAACAATTTTTTCATAAATGAAGACAAAGCCAAAACTCCCACATTGAAGTGGAGAATTTGATACATTGCATGTACAATGCTCCCTCTATAACATTTATTTGACAAATGAGAGAGTGAATGGTGGTGGAAAACTTTAGAATGATATGGCATTGGCCTCCCCTACTTGTCAGTGATATATGAAGCTCTTGTGATGGAGCAAGAGATACACCCTTTAAGTAAATTCTTTCAGTAGAAATCACATAAGAGAAATTTTTGGCCGACACGTTTCGAACCAACAAGTGTGGTTCATCATCAGGACCAGATGAAGAGGCAGGCCATGACATAATTTATTTGAAATTATGTCTCTACATTGCTCTCTATTTAAGCCTTTGACATGGTCTGCCTCTTCATCTAGTCCTGATGATGAACCACACTTTTTAGTCCAAAACATGTCGGCCAAAAATTTCTCTTATGTGATTTCTACCGAAAGACTTTGCTTAATTCATTATGGATCACAGAAGCTTGAATACAGAAGATACAGCCTTTCTGAATTCTTTTTATTTAAGTAAACATAAAAGGGGGGCGAGATATAATGATAATTAAAGCCATTGAATATTTTGATATGCACGTTCCTATGACCCCTTTTTCTCCTTTAAGACCTACTAGATTGAAAGTGAAAGCCTTGAAAATTTCTTTTCATAGTGATATGCAATAAACTCATTTTGTTTTCCCAAGCAAGATTTTTATCCAAAGAAGAGAGAAACTCTATCCCTAGGCAATTGTTTTCCTTGCAAAATTTAGCTACAACATCAACTCCATATGGGGGCAATGCTTTGCTTGCAAAACGCTAAGAGCTACAGACTAGTAGCCTCATTGGGCATGGAGTCAAAATCTGAAATTGTTCCAATTAGCCTTTGGAATTTCTAAAAAATTAAATCTACCTAAAACCTTTGTTTACTGGACCTTTATTCTTCCTTCTACAAACTGAAACAAAAACTTTTGCAAAGTGGGAATTAAGTCTCATCATCTGAGCTTATTTATGTACAATACCCTTGTCTATATACATAGTTGATCTCAATCAAGTATAACAAACTTTCTAGTGGCACCATGATAACTTATGAGTGCTTGATCTCATGTTAGTTCTCTTCTGCTTTCTAAAAGAAAAAAATGAGCAGAATTGTAAAACAACTACCAATAGGAGCTAGTGGATACCCAGAAACAGAAATCAACAGTAAAAAGATTTCACCTCCATGTTTCTCAAAGAGTCCATGTAATCAGCTACAGGGTCATAAAATATATGAAATAAAAAATTACTTTGGTGAGTAGCTTCGCTATTTTATTGGGATGCTTTAGGGTAGCCAAAGTTCGATGAATATAAAACATGATTATCATTCATTTCTTCGGCTTTGGGCTCTTTGTGAAAGCATTGTTCTCTTTAAATTGATTACCTTTGTTTACTGGGCATCATTCTCTTCTTTCCCACATAAAACTTCTTCATAAAACCATTTATGACATTCGCCCGTGAATGAGGTTGTTTCAGGAATTGCACTAGAATCCTCCTTTGAATCATGCGAGTCATAGATTGGACCATCTTCTAAGAAACCTAACCGTTCATCTGAAACATGGAACTCATAAAAAGGGGTACCAATAAAAAATACAAAATAAGACTTTTGAGGGTTAGTTTGCAACTTAATGACTTCTTCATTCCCTGAAGCAAACTTGTCAAAAGAGAATGCAAGGGTTTTCATTTTAAAAATCCAAAAAAGGGACACCCAAAGTGAAGCAAATTGGTGATTATATACCACCAAAGAATTGTTCTTGTCACCCTCAAGAATCAGCTCTAAAATTTCCTAACACCTAGGGAAAAAAATTCAATTTTGTTCCCCGGCAATGGTGCCAATTGATGTTGTCACCCTGGAGACAGTGCTTGGCTGCAAGGGAACCAGTGCCCAGGACATCTAATAAATTGATAAAGATTTTAAAATATATGGGCAAAGGGATAGACCATGAGAGAAACAATGAATAACCTAGTTCAAACCTTGTCATTTAAAACCAAATTGGCCAAGATAAATGTAGGGTCTCAAGAGATGATTAGAATCAAATGAGGAGAACAGGGCTTAATCATTAAGGCACTTAATAATCCAAATTTTTAACCCTACAGAAGAAATGACACAAAGAACAAGAAAGATGGATGAATGCCTAATATGATGGAGCGCCAATTAAAGGATTCAAACTAAAAACATGAATACCATTAATTCCAGGTAAATTCATAAATTTGATTTAAATCAACCTACTGCTACATTACACTTATACTAGTAAAAGAAAATATTAATGAAATAATGAATACACAACAAATAAAACATTTCTGCAATACCCTAGAAACTGGAATCAAAACTATTTTTTATTATTCAGCGTCTGAGAGGTTTCTCGATTACAAAGTCTCCTGCTTTACAAACATAGAACCCTTACAAAAAGTTACTTTCGGACTTTTATCTATGTCCTAACTTAACTACCAAGAATAAGTTTTTTTTTCTACAAAATTGTATTGTTTTATGAAAAATACACCATAAAATTTACAAAACTAATGATCCGGATTTAAATAGGAACACAATAAAATACAGAGATAACCATAAAGACAGATATGCAGCGGAAATAATACCTCAATTCATTACTGTAAAATACTGAAATATGCTTACAAACATAAATGGAAATAAACCAGCTAGGGCGATGGTAGCTTATCTCTGAGAAGAGATGTGGTGGCTACATGCCTCTGAACTGTCTTACAATGAGGCTCGAAGGCTTATTTATTGTTGAGAAACAATGGAAAACCCTTCACATTCCAAAACCTAACCCTAGAAGATGAAACGCCAAATTGTGGGCCCCGTTTTTGGGTAAGTTGGTACATCAACTTCCCGGGGTCGCGAATTGATCGTACTATCTCCGTTTGACGTGCATGATAGCCCGTTGGAAAGATCTCTCCGAGGACTACAACGGGAAAGATGATTTTTATTAGAAAAATCGCTAGTGGTAGATTTAAAAAAAAAAAAATCGTTTAGGGCCTCAAAATGGCTCCGGAAGTTTAGGACCCGAAAAACTGCTAAAAATAGTAAACTGTGCTATAATTAAGGAAACTGAAAAAACTGTAAGAAGCACTAGAGGGGATCCAAGTGGAATTAGCGGGTGGCCACCAATATCCACCTAGATCATTCGTCCCCCTTAGGAAGCAATGGTCCCCATTGCGTTGAGTTCCTCCATGAGATGAGGGAACTTCTATTGCACTTGGTCCTTGGTGAGCCACTTGCCCTGGTGAAGGAGTTGTCCTGCTTTGACAACTCAATACAATTGGATATTCTGCTGGCGAGTGTGCTTGATCTGTGTGTCCATGATCCGATCAGTTGCAACTTGTTCCATGCAAGCTGGATTTAACTCTGTGGGTGTGAGTTGTTCTCCAATGTCGGACGTGTCTAGTAATGGTGGAAAGTATGGCCGAAGGCGGTCGACATTGAACACCGGGTGCAGGCCAAGGAATGGGGGAATGCTGAGCTCAAATGCATTGTCTCCCACAACCTTAGTAATGGTGTAAGGGCCATATCAGAGTGGTCTGAGTTTCTGATAGGCTCCGGTAAGGCGTCCCTTTTGCAAATGCAACCAGACTTTGTCGCCCACTTGAAACTTGTGTGGCACCCGATGTTGATCATGTCGCTACTTGTACTTGGCATTTGATTTCTCCAGAATGTCATGGACCTGCTGGCGAATATGTTGGATGTGATCAATGAAGTTGTTTGCCTTATCTGTTTCGGACTGGACATGAGCAGAATCTGCATGAGTAGTTGCAAATGGCATGGCCACATCGATGGGACATAGTGGCTGGAATCCCAATCCCACCTGGAAAGGGTTGTCGCCAGTCGAGTTGTGGAGAGCCCGGTTGTAGCTGTGTTGAACATAGGGGAGGCTCTCGTCCCATGTGCATGGATGCTTTGAGTTGTACATGCGCAGAATGTGTACGATCATCCTGTTGACGACCTCAGTCTGGCCATCAGTTTGAGGATGGAAGGCTGTGGACTTAATGAGTTTGGTGTCCAGCATCGCCCAGAGGCTAGACCAAAATGTACTGAGGAACCTGTTGTCCCGATCTGAAATGATAGACTGTGGGATCCCAAAGTGTACCCATACTCGTTCAAAGAAGAGTTTAGCAGTGGCTTCTGTTGTGCTATTCTTCTTGCAGGCCACCATAATGGCCATCTTCGAGAACCTGTCGATGACCACAAAAACACAGTCATTTCCATGCCTAGTGGAAGGGAGGCCTGACATGTAATCCATGGAGATGGATTCCCAAGGTCGACTAGGGGTAGGCAGCAGGGTATAGAGGCCTTGCTTCTTGATGGTCAGTTTGGCAATGGCGCAAGCAGTGCATGATCTGATGTACTTCCCGACATCCTGTCGAAGATTCGGCCAATAGAAATATTTCTGCAGTACTGCCACGATTTTTTTCAACCCCAAAATGCCCAACGGCCCGACTGTAGTGTGCTTCCCAGATCATCTTGGCACGCTCGCTTGAAGGAACACAAAGGTGACCCAGGTGGCATAACAGGTCGTCCTGGAGGTGAAAATCTGGAACATGCTGATCCTCCAAGAGTGTCTGGTATGTGTGGCCGAATTCCGGGTTGCTTTTGTAGAGTAGTGGCCAATCAGAAGTCTCGTGCCCACAAGAGTTGAGCACGGTGGTTAACGCCACGATCGGTGGTCGACTGAGGCAATCTGCAACATTATTGGTGCTGCCCTTCTTATACTTGATATTCAAATGGAACTGTTGCAGGTATGTGGACCACTTCTGATGGCGATCATTCTACAATTTCCCTTGGGTCTGTATGAACTGCAGGGGTCGGTGGTTCGTGTGGATGACCGTTTCCTTCCCCAAAATGTAATGCTTCCATTGTCAGCAGGCCTGCACAATGGAATACATCTCTTTGTCATAAGTGGGATACTTCCGGACTGTGTCTGAAAGTGTCTCACTGTGATATGCCACTGGATGCCCGTGTTGAGTAAGGACTGCCCCAATAGCATAGTCAGAGGCATCTGTCTCGACCTCAAATGGTTGTTGCAAGTCTGGTAATGTAAGAACCAGTGTTGTGCAAAGTCGATCTTTCAACTCTGTGAATGCCTTCTGTTGAGATTCAGACCAAAAAAAAATTGCTTTCGCTCCTCCCTTGGTGACCTGACTCAAGGGCCAAGTGATATGAGAAAATCCCAACACGAACCTGCGGTAGAAGTTGGCAAGGCCTAGAAAGCTGCGAAGCTCTGTCAGAGTGGTTGGAGATGGCCAATCCCGAATGACTTGGATCTTGGCTGGATCCACATGCACCCCTCGTTCATCAATAATGTATCCCAGATATTGAACCTGGGTCATGCCAAAAGTGCATTTCTCCAAATTGGCACATAACTTGTGTTGTCGCAGTGTTTGGAGAACCTGTCGGATGTGGTGGAGGTGCTCTTCCCAAGTCTTGCTAAAGATCAAGATGTCATCCAAGTATACCACTACAAATGAGTTGGTGAATGGCCGCAAGATGTCGTCCATTAGCCTCATGAAGGTTGCAGGAGCATTCGTCAATCCGAAAGGCATAACCAACCATTCGAAAAGGCCCTCCTTGGCTTTGAAGGCAGTCTTCCACACATCGAAGGGTTCGATTGGTACCTGGTGATATCCTGACTTCAAATCGATCTTGCTGAAATATTTTGCCCCCTTTAGTTGGTCTAGGAGGTCATCAATCCGTGGGATTGGGTACCTATTACGGACAGTGATCTTGTTCAGCGCCCGATAGTCAATACAGAGTCTCCAAGTCCCATCCTTCTTTTGTACCAGCACGATCGGGCTCCCACAGGGCGATGAGCTCGGACAGATGTGACCTTTTTGCAGCAGCTCCTGAATCTGCCTCTTGATTTCATTGTTCTCCAGAACAGAGCGTCGATAGATTGGTCCATTGGGCAGCGGCGAACCTGGGGTCAGATCAATGGAGTGCTTAACCTGACAGTGCAGAGGAACCCCTGCGTGGGAGGTGAAGATGTCCTCATACTCCTCCACGACCTTGTCCATCTGTAGTTGTCGTGCGGAGGGGCCCTGTCTGGAGGTCGTGGCCACCGTCTTCTTCTTTTCTTAAGGGCGTATCATCAGGAAAACAAACTTCCCGGTTTTGGAAATGAGCTTACTGCATTGTTTTGTAGTAACCAAAGAGATGGCGGTAGGCAGTGCTACCTCTGGTATCCTGTACAACTTATTTCCCAAAGTAACAATAACGGCACGGGGCCTTGACTCATACACAGCATATCGCTTCCACAAGTATGGTTGTCCTAATAACACATCACAAACTTCAAGGGGAGCAATGTCACACAATACCTCATCCCTGAAGGGCTTGATGTTGTATGGAAGGCGACACTGTTGGCTCACGCGAAGATCCCGTCCTTGGTGCAGCCACCCAATGGTGTATGGTTGTGGATGTGTTGTGGTCGGTAAGCCCAGCCGTTTCATGACCTCTGCCGAAATGAGGTTCTTTTGGCTCCCGCTGTCGACAATGAACTGTAGCGGGGAGCCCTTTACCCACATCAGGGAGTGGAAGAGACGCTCCTCCTCCTCTGGATCTTCAGGTTCCTCCTTCTGGATCTTCGTAGTGGCAACGGTGGCATTGGGCTCCGCATCGATAATCTGCTTCCCTTTGTTATTCCCCTTATCGGGTTCTGAATCAGAGTCAGAACATGCATCTAATTCTGAAACCTTCAGCTCGGCCACCAGTGACTGCTTGGCCCGACACTCACTTGTGTTGTGAGTGGAGCTCTTATGGAACTCACACCACTTTTCGGTGTCCTTTTTCGGCTTCGCGGCGCTATTCTTTGCTTGCAGCTTTGGCGGGTTGTCTTGGGCCGCCCCGCCTTGGCTTTGTCCTTTGTTCTGCGGTTTGGGGGCACCTTTCCCTTGTTTTGGATTCACAGACCCAAAGTCTCGCTTCTTCTGTTTAAACTTTTGCTCGACCTTGACGGCACATCGGTATGCCGTGCCGAGCGAGGAGATGTTCAGGAATTCTATTTCTTCTTGGATGTACTTGTGCAGGCAGCCACGGTATTTGAGTACCAAATGCTGCTTTGTATCCTTGATACCCAACTTTGTGCGAAGGGTATGGAAAAGATTGGTAAACTCTGGTACGTCTTGGTCCCTTCCCTGCCGTAGCGTGGTCCACTTTATGTATTGATCCTCATAGCTTCCGACAGGGTAGTACTGCTCCTTGATGGCATCTCAGAATGAATCCCAAGTCAGTGCGACTGAAAATAGTGAGCCTGTACTTTCATCCTTCAGCTCGCAGTAGGTTTCCCACCAATCCTTGACGTGGGGGCTGCTTTGAGAAGAGCGAAAATAATCTTTTCCCGACTGGAAAAATCATGAACAGAAAAATAACCCTCTAGCACATTTAACCATTTATCGACGGCATCTGCGTCTATCTGACCCTCGAATATGGGGATTTCAAAAATAACTTGTACCTTAAATGGTGTGGCGTTTCCAGAGTTGCTGTTGGAAGCCGATGCGTCGCCCCTGGGTAGCCGCTGAAGGATTTGGGCAAAGTTGTCCATCATCGCGTTCCTTTGTCGCTCGAGGGCTTCTTCGAGCAAGATTTTGATAGTATCTCCTGCCCCCTTGTCTTTCTTTTCATCCGCCATGGGAGGCCGTTGGGATTTGCGAGGCTGGTCTTGCAAAGGTTCGACCAGTTCAAGCCCTAACTCCTTATATCCCGACCTCGTTGGGGACATGCAGAGAAAAACAGAGAAGAAAAGCAGACCGCTCTGATACCACTGATCCGGATTTAAACAGGAACGCAATAAAATACAGAGATAACCATAAAGACAGGTATGCAGCGGAAATAATACCTCAATTCATTACTGAAAAATGCTTACAAACAGAAATGGAAATAAACCAGCTAGGGCGATGGTAGCTTATCTCTGAGAAGAGATGTGGTGGCTACATGCCTCTGAACTGTCTTACAATGAGGCTCGAAGGCCTATTTATTGTTGAGAAACAATGGAAAACCCTTCACATTCCAAAACCTAACCCTATAAGATGAAACGCCAAATTATGGGCCCCGTTTTTGGGTAAGTTGGTACATCAACTTCTCGGGGTCGTGAATTGGTCGTACTATCTCCGTTTGACGTGCATGATAGCCCGTTGGAAATATCTCTCCGAGGACTACAACGGAAAAGACTATTTTTATCAGAAAAATCGCTGACGGTAGATTTCCCAAAAAACATCGTTTAGGGCCTCAAAACGGCTCCGGAAGTTTAAGACCCGAAAAACTGCTAAAAATAGTAAATTGTGCTATAATTAAGGAAACTGAAAAAACTGTAAGAAGCACTAGAGGGGATCCAAGCGGAATTAGCGGGTGGCCACCAATATCCACCTGGATCAACTAATGAATTTAATAATATATAAAATAATATATAATAGTTGTTTGACTTAAATTTCAACATTAAACTTGAGCAACATCTTCCCACTATTTTGGAACTTGAGGGATAGTCTCCGTCCGGCAGTTCCTGTTTCCGACCCTATAGCATTATTAATGCTATGTCCTTACACTCACCTGACAGCCCCTTGATGTCACCGCGAGCATTGATCATGCATGTTACATGCATCCATCTCCTATCTTCCAGCGAATATGGGTCACCCAGCTCCGGCGATGCGTGTTCCTGCCCGCCTCCCGCTCCGGCGATGCTGTGTTCCTACCCGCCTCCACTACGGACGACAAAGCATCGATATGCCACCGTGTACACGCTCTTTTTGAATTTGCCAGCTCGCTCAAAATTTGAACTTTGAATTTATATTTACCGCTCAGCTAATGTTTTCCTGCAGTTCGAACGCACTCCTTTCCATACCCAGCAGTCACCATGCACTCTACTATGTTTCGAAGCTCCTGCTCGGCACCGAGCGACATCATGTGGATTTCGCAAATTCTGGGGTTTTGGGAATAATTGAAGGGTTGAAATGGTGGCACTGTGGGGGCATTGCAGTGTTGCTCATAGCTTCCTCACGAGCTTGAAGTTTTCTCCTGGGACGAGCTGTGGGAATCGAACCCGGGCTCTGGCGCTGTTGCCGCTACTCCGAATTGGGAAGGGGCCGAGGTTGCAGAGGCTTTGAATGAATGGGAAATTGATGAGTGGATGCTAGATGCAGAAATGGATTTTGGCGGTTCCGGGACTCTGGAGATTCAAGATCCCTGAAATTTTTCTAAATTTTGTTTTTGAAATTGGCTCCTCGGGGTTTTTTTCGACACAGGGTCTCTGAATTTTTTGGAACTTTAACGGTGAATTCGTATTTGTCATCTGGGTTCTAAGCGTACTGTGCGCACAGAAAAAGCAGAAATGCAGAATGCCAAAGTTCTGGCTGATCTTGAATACGAAATATTGTGAGAATTCTGCAACATGTGCAGCAGGGCAGAAAGACTGCAAGTTTTGTAGCGGGATATTCAAATTTTTGGGGTACCTTTGAATGTTTTTGGACAGTAAATGTTTCATGGGACTTTTGTGGACTTGATTTTGATAGCACGAAAAGTATTCTTCGTGGAAATTTTTGTTGTAAGTATGGAAAAAATGTTAAATGCCACTGGAGTTTTTTGTATTTTTGGTTTTGGTTTGTGTGTGCTTGTGGTCTGTAATTTTTCTTCCATGCAAAAAAATTGCCAAGGTGTAAATTAACTGTGAGGTTAATGTTGAAAAGTTCAGGCAATAGCTTTTTTTTTGTTGGGTTTTCTGCTTATCTGTGTAATGAGGAAATGCAAATTATGAACATATTGTTGTGGAGGATGGGTGAGAACCAGTCAAGCAATGTAAAGAATAATAACAAGGCATGATAGAACAAATGGATCTCCAAAGTCAAAACTGAATGTGAAGTTCAAATGTTCCAAAATAAATCCACTCACAGAAAGTTTGGAAAGAAATTTAACCTTGAATTGTGATGTTGTGATTTAATAGAGGAGCATGCTTTTCACTGGCATAGTCATATGACATGTTTTTCATATGTTGGTAAAATATGTGCCTATCCATCAATAGCTGGTTTTGATTACATGAACATTTTGATTACATGAACATCACAGATTTTTCACTAGGAACAAATAATATCTCAAAGCAATTGGTTAGATTAGAACTGATTACATATTGTAGGCGAGGCCAGACCAGTAGTAATTAGTAGCAATAAGGCAGGCCATCTGTAAATTAATGGCAACGACCTAGGTCTAAGGTGACTGACATTGTGGTCATATTTAAATTAATAGAATCACCTAAACATAACGACACCAACAGAGCAAATTAATGGAACCATCAGACATAAGGGCACCAACACTGTAAATGAATGGAACCACCTAAATTTAAGGAACATCCAACAGTAACCAACCCTGTAAATTAATGAAACCAGCAAAATTTAAGGAACACTCAATAGTTGATTCATGAACCACCTAAACATGAAGACACCAATACCAACACTGTAAGGATGGCAAGGACACCAATGCTGAAAGGGGAGTAATATAGTTGCAGCTATGATTGAGGGGTAATCAAATGGTATTGTAGAAAATCTGAAAGTGGTTGGTCTTTCTCTCAATTATTAGTAAACTTTTGGGGGTTTGCTGGTCGTTGAGGGGTAATCAAATGGTATTGTAGAAAGTCTGAAAGTGGCTGGTCTTTCTTTCAATTATTAGTAAACTTTTGGGGTTTGCTGGTCTTTCTCTTAACTATTAGTAAATTTTTGGGGGTTTAACATGCAGATTTCTCTCTATAAATTCCTTTCTATAAACTAGGTCACAAATAAATTAGTCGTTGTCAAAAATCTATTTCCTCTCCATAAACTAAATGAAAGAATTTAAATAAGTCACGAATAAAAAAATTCACAAATAAAAAGATTTGAACGTGGTCAAAAATTTAAAGAATATTTAAACGTGATCAAGAAAATTTGAAAGCTGTCACAAACAAACAAAAAAAAATTGAACTTAAATCTGTCAAATTTCAACTATTTAACATATCTTAAAAAATACCAATTAAGCTACTAGAGACAAATTCCATATAATTTTTATTCAAACTATAAAAACAATTTTTTGTTGACAATATTCACATCACATTCCCACATAAATCTATCTATGATTTTTTTGGAAATCTATAATAACCAATTTTTAATAATATTTGGAAAAAAAAAATGTTATATATGATTTTAACTATTAGCCAATTTTTTTTTTATTTAATCGTAGGTTTTTGAGGAATATGAAAACTCCTAATGATGTTATGCTTAATGACCTGATGTGATAAGAGAGTTGGAAAAATGGGTAATTGAGTTGTACTATTGGGTTAGTTTTGTATTTATGTGATGAACAAGTGTTGATTCAAATTTCCACAATTTAAATTTTCACAATTTAAATTTTAGATTTTATAAATATTAATTTAATTATTTTAAAAAATAAATTTTATATAATTCAAATTTTATATTTTATAATTTGAGAATTTGAATTTTAAATTTTATAAATACTGAAAATAATTTTTATATTATAAATATTAATTTAATCATTTTTAAGAAATTACATTCTATATAATTTTTTTAAATTCTATATAATTTTATAGTCAATGATATTTACACAAAATATTATATATAATTTTTTTGAAAATTTATAAGACTAATTATTAATAATATTTCACACAAAATATTAAAACCAATTATTAATAATATTTGGAGAAAATATGTTATATGTGATTTTAAAATGATCTTAAACTAAGATAAATAGTAAAAAATAAATTACAAATAAGAAAAGAATGGAATAGAAAATTACTAAAAATATGAAATAAAACCAATAAAAAAATAAATTAACAAATGTTAAAATGAAATTAAATGGGAAATTATTAAAAGTATTAAACAAAAGAAACATCAATTAAAAAACAAAAGATAAATAAATAAGAAAATGCAGATATAAAAAATAAATAAATAGGAAAATGCAGATAAAGCAAAAATTAAAAGGAAAAAAATAAAATTAGGCAACTTTACCCCAAATAAAGAAAAGAGAATTTCCATAAATAATGAAGGGAAAAAATAAAGTGAAACCATCATATATAATAAGTTTAAGGGGCCTTGAATTGGTGTATGGATATATTGGGTTACTATTAAGGAATCTCTCAGGAAAAGATAATTTAGGCAACTATATATATAAAAAGATAATTTAGGCAACTATATATATAAAATAGGAAAAATTATTTGATAAAATATTAAATAGTTACAAATATTTAAATAAAATGAAATTTAAAAAATAGAAAATATATAAAATTAGAAATTTTTTATTTGATTAAAAAACAGAAAATTATTGAATAAAGTATTTATTGATTTAAAAAAAGAAAATTACTAAATAGTAAAAAGTTTTGAACAAAGTTTTTTCACGGATAAATATATTCCAAACACCAAAATAAATCAAATTTAAAAATAAGAAATATGATGATGGTGATTATAATTAATATCTCTTTAGATTAATATGGTTTATCAACTTTAAAATATAAAAAATTAATTGAGATTTTTTAACATTTTATTTCTATATTGGAAAAGAAGAGAAACTTTTAGAAATCATGCAATTCAACTAATAATTAAAAATTACTAATAATTTTTTTTGCTAAATAATAAAACTTCAAAAATAAACAAGGGCTACATAGTAGCTAATATCTGTGGCTTAGCTTAAATATAGCTTAATTAAACAACAAAATTAAGAAATATAATTAACTAATATTGTCTATATTAACTTCGCGCATGTGAATCTCCCGAAATCCACCGATTCCAACCTCAAGGCTCAACATGCATGGAAGATAACAGTGAATCTGGTCCTGAATTCAAAATAACCCAAAATTGCCACCCGCCCCCGGTAGCCCACGAGATCTCCTGCAATTCAGTCCCCAGCAGAGTCCCTTTCATACGAACAATTTTGACCGTTGATCCACACAGAGAGATCCAACGGTAGAGCATAATATCGCACCGAACAAGCTGACCAAACGTTAGTGTGCGATAGAGGGCGATTTTCCAAGCCCTCTCTCTACCACGTGTAGGATGTTGGATGGGATCGCTGCAAAATCACTAAAATCGTTTCCCACTTAAGAGCGGTACGAAAATCCAAAAACCGCCAAGGAAGCGGTTTTACTCTCCGAGGCCCAAAAATGTAAAGATTCCAGTTGCCGGTAAAACAAGGATTCCTTCCACGCCTGTTCAACTTTCTTGCCTGAACCTGGATCCCAGAAAAGAAGAGAGGATCTCCATTAATTAGGGAAATATGGTATACGTTGCGCTCACGCCAATGAACAATGATGTTCATCTCACTGACTCCAGGTATTTTAGCGGCGAGCTTGTGATTTCCATAGAAACAACTGTTGTATTTTATTGAGTTCTTATGGTAATGAATCTACTCCTCCTGTGGTTCCCTGTATTAAAAACCCTTCCAGATCTAGGTTTTCTTTATCAAGAATTTCTTGTAGTTCATGATCCTGTAGGTCCATCTCATTTTGGGTCATTTCCTGATCCATCTCCAGTTCTGCATCACTCATTATGGCTTCCTTCTGATAATCGATGTCATGTGTGTTTCCCGGTTTTCTTCAGATTCCTTGTCCACGGGACTTCTTTCCATTGCTTGATCTTCTTTTGAGATCTCTTCATCTTCCTCAAGCACTTGGAATTTGTTCTGACTGATTTTTTGACCTTCATCTTGATGTTGTTTTGGTCCTCTTTTGCCGCCCTTTCCACGGTTCACCACTTTCTGAAAGCTGTCTGTTTCCTTCATTGTGTTATTTTTGCTCTTGCTTACTACTTTACCGAGCGAACAATCTCTTAAAAGGTGTCCATGTTCATGACATCTGCGACATCTGAACGGAATGTGCTCATAATCTACTATTTGCACCCATTCTTCATCAAAAATTTCCAAGATCACCTCATCCGGTAGAGCTCCTAATAAATCCATTTCCACACATATTCTGGCAAAGGAAGTATATTTTTCTTTTCTTGTGGCTTCAGAAGCTTTAACCAAACGACCTAATTTATTGCTGATAGCAGCTAATGATTCATTTTTCCAATAATCAAGAGGTAGAGAATAGAGCCTTACCCAGACCGGTACTGAAGTAAAAGTTTCATGTTCTAGAACAAAATTCATCATCCATGGCTGCATGTAGAGTCTAGCTGCTACATAAAAGTAAGGTCCTCCTTCAAAAACTCTATCCTTGTCTTCAATATTCATGAATACCACAGAAAAAAAGCCCTTTGACCCAAGGTGTAGGTCAATGCTCCCTTTAGGTTTCTAGTGGTATCTGATCCACGACTGTAAAGCCTTTTCAGTGGGCCATAAACCCATGAATTTGCAGATGATGGCATACGTCTTCATGTGATCCCTGTGCGCCTGCAGAGCCAGATCATTTAAAATAACTCTGGGTGTGATCTCTGCTTTGGGTTTGTAGGGTCCCTTTTGTTTTTTGTCTTTAGTTCCCTATTTTTTGTCTTCTACCTCCTCGTCTTTTGGGCCATTATTTTCCTTATTTATGGCTTCTCCTATCTCCTCTTCCATGTTTCTTGTCCCTTCCTCCACAGTACGTCTAGCCTTTTCCAGAGGTTTCTTGCCTCTACTAGCTACGGCCTCCTTATAGGAGGGAGTGGAGCTCCCTCCTTTGTGGCCCTCCATGTCGATCACCGGTTAACTTCTTGGATGCTTTAAGGGGGAATAATTCTTTGATCAATATATATGCAAATCAATGCCACCCTTTATTCTTCAAGGATGATGGATATAGGCCTTGGCTTTTTAGCTAGAGGAACTAGATTGTAAAATGAGGTGTGGTTTGGTGAGTCTTGTCTTTTTGAGCTAGTTGATCCTATTCTATCCTAGTCGAGTCCCTTTCCTATTCTATAACATTACTAAGTCACCACTACCATGTATTTTTTTCTCAAAGAAGATTTAATAGAGGGGATTTCCTCTTGTCTTAATTCACAAAAAAATTTAGTGGTTTTACTCTTGATATTGGGGGGTTTGTTGGGGAGAGGTTTTATGTCTTTCCCTTTCATCCCTATTTGAAGGGAACCATTAGCGCACCATCTTATGTGTCAGTGTTAGGTAGTTCTCTTTGACCACTTCCATCTCAGTGACTCATCACAAGTCGCCCCTCGACAATAACATGGTGGCACCAACTCCAGAAAGAATTCATATGTCATACATGGTTAGTCTAAATTTGTCAGAGATATTTAAGCTTATTAATGACCAAATATCTTATGATCTTACTTATCGTACAATGTCATCTAAGATCCCCTCAATATTACTTAATCCCAAAGTGGTTTACGTGAAAAGTATAAAATATTTACTTAAAAATGAGACTTCCATGCTTAGTACGCTATGCATTGATTAAGACCAAAATATTTACTCAAACTAAATTATTTTCAATGCAATTTGTACAGGTATTTTAAGAATGACTAAGTGGGAGAGGATTAACGAGTTGGAAGTTGAATACCCAGAAGATATGATACAATTTTCAGCAGAAGACTTAACATGGACAGAGATTGAGGGGGACCAAGTTGCAGTTATTCCATATTGTCGACTTGATGATTTCATAAGTGGAGAGGAATCAAATGAAAGTGCACCCACTCAATTTCTTCTTAAGAATCGTCGAAGTAAAAAAATAGAGGAATCAAACACATCAATTACTCAACATATCTGGAGTACACTGTCTGAGTCTCTATATGATTTTTCAAGATACGTATAATTTTTTCAATATGCATAAATATTATATCTAATTTGTAGTATTTTTTTATGTACAGTTATTGGTGTTCATATGGTCCACAGTCGAAAAGGAGAATTAGGAGTGCATCATCAGATCCAAAGACAAACCGCAATTGACATGAAAGTATTAAAGTTGGTTGTCAATGTCACTTCTTTGTGCGACGACTTCAAATGAGACCAGATGATGCTGTAATAATATATATTGCATGTAGGCATATTGATAAATCCAATATTATTTGTCATGGAACAGATGCAATCGGTAGGTCCATGAGATTCAATTATGCACTACATTTAACAAGGGATATGCGATCTAGTGTCCAAAATTTCATTAAAAGAGTTTTTAATGTTACAATGATATGGGACAAGTTCACCTTTGATGTGAAGGATGGATCTGGTGAGTTATACACAGGGGTACCTCGAGATACATGCATGACAAGAAAAGATATAAGTAACATTTACAATGATACCATAAGGCTAGAGTATGTTAAAGATCAAAGTGATCCAAAGAGTGTAGAATGCTGGTATAAGGAACACACACAGAGTTTTTTCTTCTAACAAAACAAGATCTTGTTGAAAATATCCCTTTTATCATAGGCATACAAACAAAGTGGACGTGTTCAATGATGCTTAAATACTCTCACAATAATATTATCTCAATGGATTCAACCTTTCGTACAAATAAGTACGGGGTGAGTACATATTTATCCTAAATCTGATTCATTTGTTTAACCTCATGTTAATGCATGTATCTTATATAAATATAATTATGCACATTTTTTGTAATGCAGTATCAACTTTACACCTTAATGGTTTTTGATGAACATCACAATGGGGTTCCAGTAGCTTGGGTGATATCATCACGCAATACTATAGTTGATCTTTCTAAATGGATGTTGGCCTTATTTGCAATTGGAAACAAAGAGCAACCAGATTGGTATGTTCTTGCCTTCATCACAGATGATGCTACTGCTGAAATTGAAGCGTTAAGGTGATGTGTTTATTATTTTTATAAGAGGCATAGAAAATATTGTTAATGTATAATCTCTCTAAAAATTATGTTATTACAGGTCTTCAATCAAGTGTAAAGTATTATTATGTGTGTGGCATGTTCGTCGTGCATGGTTGAAGAATGTTGGAAACAAGGTCCAAGGAAGGGAAAACCAAATACACATTTTTCGTGGTTTAGGAGAAATCATGCACACGTGTAAAGATGATGAATCTGTGAAAAAGAAAGTTGAAAGCTTATTTGAAGAATTCAGTGAACAAAAAATCTTTTTGGAATATTTTAGAAATACTTGGTTAGCCAACAACAAAATATGTAAGCTTCTTATTGGTGGTTTTAATGACTCCATTTTTCATGTCATATGTATTTTATTAATATATAACTAATAAATTTCTTTTTATAGATATGTGGGCAAAAGCATACAGAAATTTTCCACATTCAAATCAAGATACGAACAATGCCATTGAATCTTACCATCGGTATATCAAGGAAAGGTACCTATGTGAGAAGAACAATGCATGCCATAGAAGGGTTGATTGGTTAATCTATGTTTTGTTGACAAAGGTTGTATTATATTACAACCATATGCACCGTTTAAAAGAAGCTGGTTTTGTACGACCCAGAAAAATACAGGAACAATTGAATTCATCCAAGAGTAGAGCTAAGAAAATCCTAAATGAAGATTGTGGGCCTAATGAAAAGAGTAATGATTATTGGGTTCGTAGCCAAAATAAGGATACTCGTGACATTTGGTACCATGTCATATATAAGGGTTCTAATCTACACTTCTACAATTGTAATTGGGCTCTGAATGGAAATATCTGTAAACATGTATTGAAATTTGAGATGTTAGTGAGTAACACTATTTTGGGTGAAAATGTAGCACCTGGTGCCACTGATCCCACTACAGAAAGGCCTAGAATTTTATTTGATTTGAATGAAACACCTATATTAGGCCCAGAAATCCAAACAGAGCTTTCGCCATGCTTTGATTCTCCTCCCAATATGAATTATCATAATGAAATAAGCATTGATAATTTAGAGAATTTCTCATACAATGTTGAATCAACCAATGTACGACAAGATAGTGCATTCTCTGAAGATGATGAGATGAAATGTGTTAACTCATCAACTCATGAGAAATTGAGATCCATAATACCTACAAATTTGGAACAGGCATATGCATTGAACAACTTGGTAGACAAAGCATGTCAAGAATACAACAAAATGTTTTTCAATACTATAACTCCATCCAAGATCACTACCAAGAGAAAACATAGTTTCTCGAGTGCAGTAAATAAAAAGAGGCGAAGTGGTCGCAAGTCAAAATCAGGGACAAATAAACTACAATTTGAAAGGGTTGGACGAGTTCATGCAAGGAAAAAAAGAATGGATGAATAATTGGAGTCATCTTCTCAAAAACAAAGAAATGTGAACCACGCACTTGAGATAATGCAAGATTCTATTATACCCAATATTGGTATGGAAATTTCATGCTATGCATTGTTTTACGTTAAATGCGATATATTATCATGTTCAACACATTTGCATAACTATATGAACTATTTTTATTATTACAGCTGAAGGACCCACATCTCACAACATTCCAAATTGTCGAATTCGTTTATTTGATGAACATGCTATTGAAAAAAGATCTAGCATTGGGAACACTGCTTCAGCCATTAACATCCCAATATCCTCCCCAAGGGTGCTCCCCCTATTGTCGAACCAATTAGGATGTATCATCGCCCACACCCACCACCTTTTTCCTCCATAAATTCTTCCATGCCTATAACCACCTCTGTAATACCTTCCCAATGCTCACCCCTACCCTTCGGTCATCCACCATTCTCATTCTTTCAATCGTCCACCCTTAACATTCCAATTTCCCCCTAGGTTAATCCCCTTGCCTACAGTGATTCCCACTATCGTACAACCGGTGGGGGTGTATCGTCGCCCACACCCACTACCTTTTCCCTATTTCACATCCACCATGCCTTTATCCAGCGCCCCTGAACCATGCCTATATCTGTCACCAAGTGCTCCACCCTCTACTCAGGAAGGGCTATCTTCTCCATTGCCTCAAATCCTCACAGTGAAAATGAGTATTTGATCAAAATATCATCATGAATTAATGAAATTGATTATATGCCTTTCAATTTTTACAACTAATTGATTATTGTATTTTTTGCAGAGATATCAATTTGGAAATCCACCTAGGAATGCCAAGAGGGACGAGGGTGACTTATAGACCCATACTTTAGATCGATCATGATTTTGTTTTTCCATTATGTCATTTATGGGCATGAGATTCCATTATCTATGTTGGAAATGAAGTTCTATTTTGTAAAAAAGAAACATGTATAGTTGGACCTATTTTGAATAAAAATACATAAATTTATACTTGTGTTTATGACAACATCTTCATTGAATTTTAAATCCTTATGTGGATGCGATGTTATATTCTATCAATGTTACATTACTTTTGATGAATGTAGTTGTAATGGATTTTGTTTTTATTATTTACAAATTATCAAGTTTACAAGTTAAGTTACTTTTATATTTATATCTTATTTGATGTTGCATGCGTGGACGAACATATCATTACGATATACTAAAAGTTTCACATATACAAAAGCTTCACATATACTAAAGATATACGCATATATGGAAGTTGCGCACATATACAGAAGTTATGTGTATTTACGGAAGATTTGAACATATGTAAGAAAGTTACGCATATACAGAAGATATGCGAATATACGGAAGTTGCGCATATACGGTAGATGCACATATACAATATATGGAAGTTGCGCATATACGGTAGATGCACATATACAATATATAGAAGTTGCGCATATACGAATGATATGCGCATATATTGCGTATATGCACAATTTTCGTATATGCTTAATTTCTGTATATGAAATTTTCGCATATACGAAAGTTATGTATATACGGAAGATATGCGCGAATATCTTCCGTATATCCCTAACTTTCTTATATGTGTATATCTTTTGTATATACACGTCGTTTATGCATCTGCATCGTGTATGCACAAATTCCATATACAGAAATTGTGCATATACGGAAATTGTGCATATACGAAAGATATGCGCATATCTTCCGTATATCTCTAACTTTCTTATATGCGCATATCTTCCTCATATCCCTAACTTTATTATATGTGCATATCTTTTGTATATGCACGTCCCTTATGTATCTGCATCGTATATGCGCAAATTCCATATACATATACGGAAATTTTGCATATACGGAAGATATTCGTGTATCTTCCGTATATGCACAATTTACGTATATGCGCAATTTCTGTATATGGAATTTGCGCATATACAATGCAAATATATAAGCGACGTACATATATGGAAGATATGCACATATAAGAAAGTTAGGGATATACGGAAGATATGGGCATATCTTCCGTATATGCGCAATTTCCATATATGCGCATAGAAGATAGGCACATATAAGAAAGTTCAAAATATACAGAAGATATGCGCATATCTTCCGTATATGCATACATGGAAGATATGTACATATAAGAAATTTACGCATATACGGAAGATATGCGGATATCTTCCGTATATGTACAATTTCCGTATATGTGCATATCTTCCATATATGCACAACGTATATGCGTAAATTTCTTATATGTGCATATCTTTCGTGTATGTACCGTATATTTCTAACTTTCTTCTATGTGCATATACGGAAATTGTGCATATACGAAAGATATGCACATATCTTCCGTCTATCCCTAACTTTATTATATGTGTATATCTTCCATATATGCGCATATCTTACGTATATGCACAATTTTCGTATATGCGCAATTTCTGTATATGGAATTCGCGCATATACGATGCAGATTCATAAACGACATGCATATAAGGAAGATACGCACATATAGGAAAGTTAGGGATATACGGAAGATATGCGCATATCTGCCGTATATGCACAATTTCCGTATATGCGAAATTTATGTATATGGAATTTCCGCATATACGATGCAGATTTATAAATGACGTGCATATAAGGAAGATACGCACATATAAGAAAGTTAGGGATATACGGAAGATATGCGCATATCTTCCGTATATGCACAATTTCTGTATATGGGAATGAAAGGTCAATCAAAGAAGGGCATTGGTTGAGCACGCGGAACCAACTCTTTTCTCAACCTCTTGATCTCCTCTTCTTCGGCTAACTATTGAATTCAGTTGTCAAGTGCATGCCTCACTATGCTAATTTATAGGTTTCAAAAAAACAAGATAACAAAACGACCCAAGAATACATACCTTCTGCAATCTCTCTTGTTCTAGCCTTTCTTGCTCTATGGCTTTGAGTCTTTCTGAAATCTACTTGATTCACCACAGAAGAAGATGATTAAAGGCTGTGTACATTTAAACGGCATTAAAAATCATAGAGAGAAAAAAATTATGCCTTACAATGTGGTCAAATTCAACACGGTCAACTGCCTTTATTTCAGTGTGAAGCTTCACATCCAATGGTTTAGTGCTTTCTTTCAGAGGGGGCTTTATCAAACACTGTCATTCCAACACAGATGCAAAAGATTCAGATGATGCCCAGAGATCCTTTATTGATACAAATATACAAAATTTGGACTCTAGTAAAAATATAACTTTAATTCAACAGTAGCCTCTCGCTCATCTGTTGTCCATTGCAACCCTTGTGCAACTAGAATTCGAAGTTTTTCATCCTCATCGAGCATCTCTCGGAACTTCTTCATGAACTATCTCTCTTTCATGAGGCCTCTTTGCAGATGCGCAAATTCCATATACAGAAATTGCGCATATACGGAAATTGGGCATATATGGAAGATGTGCGCATATACGGAAACTGGCCATATACGAAAGATATGCGCATGTCTTTCGTATATCCATAATTTTCATATATGTGCATATCTTCCGTATATGCACGTCGTTCATGTATTTGCATCGTAGATGCACAAATTCCATATACAGAAATTTTGCATATACGGAAACTGTGCATATACGGAAAAGATGCACGCATATCTTCCGTATATGGACAGTTTCCGTATATGCGCAATTTCTGTATATTGAATTTGCACGTATTTCGATGCAGATACATGAACGATGTGCATATACGGAAGATATGCACATACAGGAAAGTTAAGGATATACGGAAGACATGCGCATATCTTCCGTATATGCCAATTTTCCGTATATGCGCACATCTTCCGTATATGCACAGTTTCCATATATGCGCAATTTCTGTATATGGAATTTGTACATATCTTCGTTTATGCTTCTGCATCGTATATGCGCAAATTCAATATACAGAAATTGCGCATATACGGAAACTGTGCATATACGGAAGATGTGCGCATATCTTCCGTATATCCCTAACTTTCTTGTATATGCGTATCTACCATATATGCACGTCGTTCATGTATCTGCATCGTAGATGCGCAAATTCCATATACAGAAATTGCGCATATACGGAAATTGGGCATATACGGAAGATGTGTGCATATACGGAAACATGGTATATACGGAATATATGTGCATGTCTTCCGTATATCCCTAACTTTCTTGTATGTGCATATCCTCCGTATATGCACGCCGTTCATGTATCTGCATCGCAGATGCGCAAATTCCATATACAGAAATTGCGCATATACGGAAACTCTGCGCATATAAGGAAATTGGGTATATCTTCCGTATATGCACGTCGTTTATGCGTCTGCATCGTATATGCGCAAATTCAATATACAAAAAGTGCGTATATACAGAAACTGTGCATATACGAAAGATGTGCGCATATACGGAAGATATGCGCATGTCTTCCATATATCCCTAACTTTCATGTATGTGCATATCTTCCGTATATGCACGTCGTTCGTGTATCTGCATCGCAGATGTACAAATTCCATATACAGAAATTGGGGATAAACGGATATGCACAGTTTCCGTTTATCCCCAATTTCTGTATATGGAATTTGCGCATCTGCGATGCAGATACACGAACAACGTGCATATACGGAAGATATGCACATACAGGAAAGTTAGGGATATACGGAAGACATGTGCATATCTTTCGTATATGCCCAGTTTCCGTATATGCGCACATCTTCCGTATATGCACAGTTTCCGTATATGCGCAATTTTTGTATATTGAATTTGCGCATATACGATGCATAAGCATAAACGACGTGCATATACAGAAGATATGCACATACAGGAAAGTTAGAGATATACGGAAGATATGCGCATATCTTCCGTATATGCTCAATTTCCGTATATGCACAGTTTCCGTATATGCGCAATTTCTGTATATAAAATTTGTACATATCTTCGTTTATGTTACAGAAATTGCGGATATACGAAAATTGGGCATATACGGAAGATGTGCGCATATACGGAAACTGGCATATATGGAAGATATGCGCATGTCTTCCGTATATCCCTAACTTTCCTGTATGTGCATATCTTCCGTATATGCACGTCGTTCGTGTATCTGCATCGGAGATGCGCAAATTCCATATACAGAAATTGGGCATATACGAAAACTGTGCATATACAGAAAATATGCACGCATATCTTCCGTATATGCACAGTTTCCGTATATGCGCAATTTCAGTATATTGAATTTACGCGTATACGATGCAGATACACGAACGACGTGCATATACGGAAGATATGCACATACAGGAAAGTTAGGGATATACGGAAGACATGCGCATATCTTCCTATATGCCCAATTTCCATATATGCACACATCTTCCATATATGCACAGTTTCCGTATATGCGCAATTTCTGTATATGAAATTTGTACATATCTTCGTTTATGCTTCTGCATTGTATATCCGTAAATTCAATATACAGAAATTACGCATATACGGAAACTGTGCATATACGGAAGATGTGCGCATATCTTCCGTATATCTCTAACTTTCCTGTATGTGCATATCTTCGTATATGCACATCATTCATGTATCTGCATCGTAGATGCGCAAATTCCATATACAGAAATTACGCATATACGGAAACTGGGCATATACGGAAGATATGCGCATATACGAAAACTGGGCATATACGAAAGATATGCGCATGTCTTCCGTATATCTCTAACTTTCCTGTATGTGCATATCTTCCGTATATACACGTCGTTCATGTATCTGCATCGCAGATGCGTAAATTCCATATACAGAAATTGCGCATATACAGAAACTGTGCATATACAGAAGATGGCGCATATACGGAAAGTGGGCATATACGGAAGATATGCACATACAGGAAAGTTAGGGATATACGGAAGACATGCGCATATCTTCCGTATATGCCCAATTTCCGTATATGCACACATCTTCCGTATATGCACACATCTTCCGTATATGCGCAATTTCTGTATATGGAATTTGCGCATTTGCGATGCAGATACATAAACGACGTGCATATACGGAAGATATGCACATACAGGAAAGTTAGGGATATATGGAAGACATGCGCATATATTACGTATATGTCCAATTTCCATATATACGCACATCTTCCGTATATGCACAGTTTCTGTATATGCGCAATTTCTGTATATGGAATTTGCGCATCTACGATGCAGATACATGAACGACGTGCATATACGGAAAATATGCACATACAGGAAAGTTAGGGATATACGGAAGACATGCGCATATCTTCCGTATATGTCCAGTTTCCGTATATGCCCAGTTTCCATATATGCGCATATCTTCCGTATATGCCCAGTTTCCGTATATGCGTAATTTCTGTATATGGAATTTGCGCATCTACGATGCAGATACATGAACAACGTGCATATATGGAAGATATGCACATATAGGAAAGTTAGGGATATACGGAAGATATGCGCACATCTTCCGTATATGTATAGTTTCCGTATATGCGCAATTTCTGTATGTTGAATTTGCGCATATATGATGCAGAAGCATAAACGAAGATATGTACACATTCCATATATAGAAATTGCGCACATACGGAAACTATGCATATATGAAAGATGTGCGCATATACGGAAGATATGCGCATGTCTTCCGTATATCTCTAACTTTCATGTATGTGCATATCTTTCGTATATGCACGTCGTTCATGTATCCGCATCGTATACGCGCAAATTTAATATACAGAAATTGTGTATATACGGAAACTGTGCATATACGGAAGATATGCGTGCATATCTTCCATATATGCACAGTTTCCGTATATGCCCAATTTTTGTATATGGAATTTGCTCATTTGTGATGCAGATACACGAACAACGTGCATATACGGAAGATATGCACATACAGGAAAGTTAGGGATATACGGAAGACATGCGCATATCTTCCGTATATGCCCAGTTTCCGTATATGCGCACATCTTCCGTATATGCCCAATTTCCATATATACGCAATTTCTGTAACATAAACGAAAATATGTACAAATTCCATATACAGAAATTGCGCATATACGGAAACTGTGCGTATACGGAAGATGTGGGCATATACGGAAGTTATGCACATATCTTCCGTATATCCCTAACTTTCTTGTATGCGCATATCTTCCGTATATGCACGTCGTTTATGCTTCTGCATCGTATATGCGCAAATTCAATATACAAAAATTGCGCATATACGGAAATTGTGCATATACGGAAGATGTGCGGATATACGGAAACTGGGCATATAAGGAAGATATGCGCATGTCTTCCGTATATCCCTAACTTTCATGTATGTGCATATCTTCCGTATATGAATGTCGTTCGTGTATCTACATCACAGATGCGCAAATTCCATATACAGAAATTGGGCATATACGGAAACTGTGCATATACAGAAGATATGCGCATATCTTCCGTATATGCACAGTTTCCGTATATGCCCAATTTCTGTATATGGAATTTGCGCATCTGCGATGCAGATACACGAACGACGTGCATAAACGGAAGATATGCACATACAGGAAAGTTAGGGATATACGGAAGACATGCGCATATCTTCCATATATGCCCAGTTTTCGTATATGCGCACATCTTCCGTATATGCACAGTTTCTGTATATACGCAATTTTTTTATATTGAATTTTCTCATATACGATGCAGAAGCATAAACGATGTGCATATACGAAAGATATGCCTAATTTCCGTATATGCACAGTTTCCGTATATGCGCAATTTCTTTATGTGGAATTTGCGCATCTGCGATGCAGATATATGAACGACATGCATATGTGGAAGATATGCACATACAGGAAAGTTAAGGATATACGGAAGACATGCGCATATTTTCCGTATATGTCCAGTTTCCGTATATGCGTACATCTTCCGTATATGCCAATTTCCGTATATGAACAATTTTTGTGTATGGAATTTGCGCATCTACGATGCAGATACATGAACGACGTGCATATACGGAATATATGCACATACAGCAAAGTTAGGGATATACGGAATATATGCGCACATCTTCCGTATATGCACAGTTTCCGTATATGCGCAATTTTTGTATATTGAATTTGCGCATATAAAATGCAGAAGCATAAACGAAGATATGTACAAATTCCATATACAAAATTTGCCCATATACGGAAACTGTGCATATACGGAAGATGTGCACATATCTGGAAACTGGGCATATACGGAAAATATGCGCATGTCTTCCGTATATCCCTAACTTTCCTGTATGTGCATATCTTCGTATATGCAAGTCGTTCATGTATCTGCATCGTATACACGCAAATTCAATATACATAAATTGCGCATATATGGAAACTGTGCATATACGGAAGAGATGCGTGCATCTCTTCCGTATATGCACAGTTTCCGTATATGCGCAATTTTTGCATATGGAATTTGCGCATCTACGATGCAGATACATGAACGACGTGCATATACGGAAGATATGCACATACAGGAAAGTTATGGATATACGGAAGACATGCGCATATCTTCCGTATATGCGCACATCTTCCGTATATGCCCAATTTCCGTATATGCGCAATTTCTGTATATGGAATTTGCGCATCTGCGAAAAGGCCTCATGAAAGAGAGAGAGTTCATGAAGAAGCTCCGAGAGATGCTCGATGAGGATGAAAAACTTCGAATTCCAGTTGCACAAGGGTTGCCATGGACAACAGATGAGCCAGAGGCTACTGTTGAATTAAAGTTATATGTTTACTAGAGTCCAAATTTTGTATATTTGTATCAATAAAAGATCTCTGGGCATCATCTGAATCTTTTGCATCTGTGTTGGAATGACAGTGTTTGATAAAGCCCCCTTTGAAAGAAAGAACTAAACCATTGGATGTGAAGCTTCACACTGAAATAAGGGCAGTTGACCATGTTGAATTCAACCACATTGTAAGGCATAATTTTTTTGCTCTCTATGATTTTTAATATCGTTTAAATGTACACAGCCTTTAATCATCTTCTTCTGTGGTGAATCAAGTAGATTTCAGAAAGACTCAAAGCCATAGAGCAAGAAATGATAAAACAAGAGAGATTGCAGAAGGTATGTATTCTTGGGTCGTTTTGTTATCTTATTTTTTGGAACCTATAAATTAGCATAGTGAGGCATGCACTTGACCACTGAATTCAATACTTAGCCGAAGAAGAGGAGATCAAGAGGTTGAGAAAAGAGTTGGTTCTGTGTGCTCAACCAATGCTCTTCTTTGATTGACCTTTCATTCCCATATACGGAAATTGTGCATATACGGAAGATATGTGCATATCTTCCGTATATCCCTAACTTTCTTATATGTGCGTATCTTCCGTATATGCACATCGTTTATGAATGTGCATCGTATATGCACAAATTCTATATACAGAAATTTCGCATATACGGAAATTGTGCATATATGGAAGATATGCGCTATCTTTAACTTTCCTATATGTGCGTAATTTCCGTATATGCATGTCGTTTATGAATCTGCATCGTATATGTGCAAATTCCATATACAGAAATTGAGCATATACGGAAATTGTGCATATACGGAAGATATGCGCATATCTTCCGTATATGCACAATTTCCGTATATGCTCAATTTTTGTATATGGAATTTGCGCATATACGATGCAGATTCATAAATCACGTGCATATACGGAAGATACGCACATATAAGAAAGTTATGGATATACGGAAGATATACGCATATCTTCCGTATATGTACAATTTCCGTATATGCGCATATCTTCCGTATATGCACATATTTTTCGTATATGCACAATTTTTGTATATACGCATAGAAGATATGCACATATAAGAAAGTTAGAGATATACAGAAGATATGCGCATATCTTCTGTATATGCATACACAAAAGATATGCACATATAAGAAATTTACGCATATACGGAAGATATGCGAATATCTTCTGTATATACACAATTTCTGTAAATGGAATTTGCGCATATACGATGCAGATACATAAATGACGTGCATATACAGAAGATATGCACATATAAGGAAGTTAGGGATATAGTCCCAAGGGTTAGCTCAGTTGGTCAAAAACCGTGCCTCGACATCGAAAGGTCACAAGGTCGAATCCACCCGAAGCCCTTGGGGTCAGGTCTTGCAGTAGGCCGAGGGGCGATTTAGCCTAGCTATCGCCCAAATTTTTCTGTGGACGTAGCGATCACTCACTAACTAGGGTGCTCGTGCACCACATGAAAAAAAAAAAGTTAGAAATATACGGAAGATATGTACATATCTTCCGTATATGCACAATTTCCGTATACGCGCATATCCTCCATATATGTACAATTTCTGTATATGCGCATAGAAGATATGCACATATAAGAAAATTAGGGATATACGGAAGATATGCGCATATCTTCCGTATATGCATATACGGTAGATATGCACATATAAGAAATTTACGCATATATGAAACATATGCGAATATCTTCCGTATATGCACAATTTCCGTATATGCGCAATTTATGTATATGAAATTTGCGCATATACGATGCAGATACATAAGCGACGTGCATATACAGAAGATATACACATATAATAAAGTTAGGAATAGACGGAAGATATGCGCATATCTTTCGTATATGCACTATTTCCGTATATGCGCATAGAAGAAAGTTAAAAATATACGGAAGATATGGACATATCTTCCGTATATACATACACGAAAGATATGCACATATAAGAAATTTATGCATATACTTTGTGCATATACAGAAGATATGCACATATACGGAAGATATGCGCATATACGGAAATTGTACATATACGGAAGATATCCGCATATCTTCCGTATATACGTAAATTTCTTATATGTGCATATCTTCCATGTATGCATATACGGAAAATATGCGCATATTTTCTGTATATTTTTAACTTTCTTATATGTGCATATCTTCTATGCGCATATACGAAAGATATGCCCATATCTTCCGTATATCCCTAATTTTCCTATATGTGCATATCTTCCATATATGCACGTTGCTTATGTATCTGCATCGTATATGCGCAAATTCCATATACAGAAACTGCGCATATATGGAAATTTTGCATATACGGAAGATATATCTTCCGAATATCTTCCGTATATGCACAATTTCTGTATATGCGCAGTTTTTGTATATGGAATTTGCGCATATACGATGCAGATACATAAGCGACGTGCATATACAGAAGATATGCACATATAATAAAGTTAGGGATATACGGAAGATATGCGCATATCGGAAAGTTAGAGATATACGGAAGATATGCGCATATCTTTGTATATGCACAATTTCCGTATATGTGCAATTTCTGTATATGGAATTTGCGCATACACGATGCAGATACATAAACAACGTGTATATACGAAAGATATACACATATAAGAAAGTTAGGGATATAAGGAAGATATTCGCGCATATCTTCCGTATATACATAACTTTTGTATATGCGCAAATTTCATATACAGAAATTACGCATATACGCAATATATGCGCATATCATTCGTATATGCGCAACTTTTATATATTGTATATATGCATCTACCGTATATGCGCAACTTCCATATATTGTATATGTGCATCTACCGTATATGCGCAACTTCTGTATATTCGCATATCTTCCGTATATGCGTAACTTTCTTATATATGTTCAAATCTTTCATAAATACACATAACTTCTGTATATGTGCGCAACTTCCATATATGTGTATATCTTTAGCATATGTGAAGCTTTTGTATATGTGAAACTTTTAGTATATCGTAATGATATGTTCGTCGACGCATGCAACATCAAATAAGATATAAATATAAAAGTAACTTAACTTGTAAACTTGATAATTTGTAAATAATAAAAGCAAAATCCATTACAACTACATTCATCAAAATTAATGTCACATTGATAGAATATAACATCGCATCCACATAAGGATTTAAAATTCAATGAAGATGTTGTCATAAACACAAGTATAAATTTATGTATTTTTATTCAAAATAGGTCCAACTATACATGTTTCTTTTTTACAAAATAGAACTTCATTTCCAACATAGATAATGGAATCTCATGCCCATAAATGACATAATGGAAAAACAACATCATGATCGATCTAAAGTATGGGTCTATAAGTCACCCTCATCCCTCTTGGCACTCCCAGGTGGATTTCCAAATTGATATCTCTGCAAAAATTACAATAATCAATTAGTTGTAAAAATTGAAAGGCATATAATCAATTTCATTAATTCATGATGATATTTTGATCAAATACTCATTCTCACTGTGAGGATTTGAGGCAATGGAGAAGATAGCCCTTCCTGGGTAGAGGGTGGAGCACTTGGTGACAGATATAGGCATGGTTCAGGGGTGCTGGATAAGGGCATGGTGGATGTGAAATAGGGAAAAGGTAGTGGGTGTGGGCGACGATACACCCCCAACGGTTGTACGATAGTGGGAATCATTGTAGGCCAGGGGATTAACCTAGGGGGGGAAATTGGAATGTTAAGGGTGGACGATTGAAAGAATGAGAATGGTGGATGACCGAAGGGTAGGGGTGAGCATTGGGAAGGTATTACAGAGGTGGTTATAGGCATGGAAGAATTTATGGAGCAAAAAGGTGGTGGGTGTGGGCGATGATACATCCTAATTGGTTCGACAATAAGGGGGAGCACCCTTGGGGAGGATATTGGGATGTTAATGGCTGAAGCAGTGTTCCCAATGCTAGATCTTTTTTCAATAGCATGTTCATCAAATAAACAAATTCGACAATTTGGAATGTTGTGAGATGTGGGTCCCTCAGCTGTAACAATAAAAATAGTTCATATAGTTATGCAAATGTGTTGAACATGATAATATATCGCATTTAACGTAAAACAATGCATAGCATGAAATTTCCATACCAATATTGGGTATAATAGAATCTTGCATTATCTCAGGCGCGTGGTCCACATTTCTTTGTTTTTGAGAAGATGACTCCAATTGTTCATCCATTCTTTTTTTCCTTGCATGAACTCGTCCAACCCTTTCAAATTGTAGTTTATTTGTCCCTGATTTTGACTTGCGACCACATCGCCTCTTTTTATTTACTGAACTCAAGAAACTATGTTTTCTCTTGGTAGTGATCTTGGATGGAGTTATAGTATTGAAAAACATTTTGTTGTATTCTTGACATGCTTTGTCTACCAAGTTGTTCAATGCATATGCCTGTTCCAAATTTGTAGGTATTATGGATCTCAATTTCTCATGAGTTGATGAGTTAACACGTTTCATCTCATCATCTTCAGAGAATGCACTATCTTGTCGTACATTGGTTGATTCAACATTGTATGAGAAATTCTCTAAATTATCAATGCTTGTTTCATTATGATAATTCATATTGGGAGGAGAATCAAAGCATGGCGAAAGCTCTGTTTGGATTTCTGGGCCCAATATAGGTGTTTCATTCAAATCAAATAAAATTCTAGGCCTTTCTGTAGTGGGATCAGTGACACCAGGTGCTACATTTTCACCCAAAATAGTGTTACTCACTAACATCTCAACTTTCAATACATGTTTACAGATATTTCCATTCAGGGCCCAATTGCAATTGCAGAAGTGTAGATTAGAACCCTTATATATGACATTGTACCAAATGTCACGAGTATCCTTATTTTGGCTACGAACCCAATAATCATTACTCTTTTCATTAGGCACACAGTCTTCATTTAGGATTTTCTTAGCTCTACACTTGGATGAATTCAATTGTTCCTGTATTTTTCTGGGTCGTACAAAACCAGCTTCTTTTAAATGGTGCATATGGTTGTAATATAATACAACCTTTGTCAACAAAACATAGATTAACCAATCAACCCTTTTATGGCATGCATTGTTCTTCTCACATAGGTACCTTTCCTTGATATACCGATGGTAAGATTCAATGGCATTGTTCGTATCTTGATTTGAATGTGGAAAATTTCTGTATGCTTTTGCCCACATATCTATAGAAAGAAATTTATTAGTTATATATTAATAAATATACATATGACATGAAAAATAGAGTCATTAAAACCACCAATAAGAAGCTTACATATTTTGTTGTTGGCTAACCAAGTATTTCTAAAATATTCCAAAAAGCTTTTTTGTTCACTGAATTCTTCAAATAAGCTTTCAACTTTCTTTTTCACAGATTCATCATCTTTACACGTGTGCATGATTTCTCCTAAACCATGAAAAATGCGTATTTGGTTTTCCCTTCCTTGGACCTTGTTTCCAACATTCTTCAACCATGCATGACGAACATGCCACACACATAATAATACTTTACACTTGATTGAAGACCTGCAATAACATAATTTTTAGAGAGATTATACATTAAAAATATTTTTTATGCCTTTTATAAAAATAATAAACACATCATCTCAACGCTTCAATTTCAGCAGTAGCATCATCTGTGATGAAGGCAAGAACATACCAATCTGGTTGTTCTTTGTTTCCAATTGCAAATAAGGCCAGCATCCATTTAGAAAGATCAACTATAATATTGCGTGATGATATCACCCAAGCTATTGGAACCCCATTGTGATGTTCATCGAAAACCATTAAGGTGTAAAGTTGATACTGCATTACAAAAAATGTGCATAATTATATTCATATAAGATACATGCATTAACATGAGGTTAAACAAATGAATCAGATTTAGAATAAATATGTACTCACCCCGTACTTATTTGTACTAAAGGTTGAATCCATTGAGATAATTTTATTGTGAGAGTATTTAAGCATCATTGAACACATCCACTTTGTTTGTATGCCTATGATAAAAGGGATATTTTCAACAAGATCTTGTTTTTGTTAGAAGAAAAAACTCTCTGTGTGTTCCTTATACTAGCATTCTACACTCTTTGGATCACTTTGATCTTTAACATACTCTAGCCTTATGGTATCATTGTAAATGTTACTTATATCTTTTCTTGTCATGCATGTATCTCGAGGTACCCCTGTGTTTAACTCACCAGATCCATCCTTCACATCATAGATGAACTTGTCCTATATCATTGTAACATTAAAACCTCTTTTAATGAAATGTTGGACACTAGATCGCATATCCCTTGTTAAATGTGGTGCATAATTGAATCTCATGGACCTACCGATTGCATCTGTCCCATGACAAATAACATTGGATTTATCAATATGCCTACATGCAGTAGATATTATTACAGCATCATCTGGTCTCATTTGAAGTCGTCGCACAAAGAAGTGACATTGGCAACAACCTTTAATACTTTCATGTCAATTGCGGTTTGTCTTTGGATATGATGATGCACTCCTAATTCTCCTTTTCGACTGTGGACCATATGAACACTAATAACTATACGTAAAAAAATTACTACAAATTAGATATAATATTTATGCATATTGAAAAAATTATACGTATCTTGAAAAAGCATATAGAGACTCACACAGTGTACTCCAGATATGTTGAGTAATTGGTGTGTTTGATATCCTCTATTTTTTTACTTCGATGATTCTTAAGAAGAAATTGAGTGGGTGCACTTTCATTTGATTCCTCTCCACTTATGAAATCATCAAGTCGACAATATGGAATAACTGCAACTTGGTCCCCCTCAATCTCTGTCCATGTTAAGTCTTCTGCTGAAAATTGTATCATATCTTCTGGGTCTTCAACTTCCAACTCGTTAATCCTCTCCCACTTAGTCATTCTTAAAATACCTGTACAAATTGCATTGAAAATAATTTAGTTTGAGTAAATATTATGGTCTTAATCAATGCATAGCGTACTAAGCATGGAAGTCTCATTTTTAAGTAAATATTTTATGCTTTTCACGTAAACCACTTTGGGATTAAGTAATATTGAGGGGATCTTAGATGACATTGTACGATAAGTAAGATCATAAAATATTTGGTCATTAATAAGCTTAAATATCTCTGACAAATTTAGACTAACCATGTATGACATATGAATTATTTCTGGAGGTGGTGCCACCATGTTATTGTCGAGGGGCGACTTGTGATGAGTCACTGAGCTGGAATGGGTCAAAGAGAACTACCTAACACTGACACATAAGATGGTGCGCTAATGGTTCCCTTCAAATAGGGATGAAAGGGAGAGACATAAAACCTCTCCCCAACAAACCCCCCAATATCAAGAGTAAAACCACTAAAAAAATTTGTGAATTAAGACAAGAGGAAATCCCCTCTATTAAATCTTCTTTGAGAAAAAAATACATGGTGGTGGTCACTTAGTAATGTTATAGAATAGGAAAGGGACTCAACTAGGATAGAATAGGATCAACTAGCTCAAAAAGACAAGACTCGCAAAACCACACCTCATTTTACAATCTAGTTCCTCTAGCTAAAAAACCAAAGCCTATAACCATCATCCTTGAAGAATAAAGGGTGGCATTAATTTGCATATATATTGATCAAAGAATTATTCCCCCTTAAAGCATCCAAGAAGTTAACCGGTGATCGACATGGAGGGCCGCAAAGGAGGGAGCTCCACTCCCTCCTATAAGGAGGCCGTAGCCAGTAGAGGCAAGAAACCTCTGGAAAAGGCCAGAGGTACTATGGAGGAAGGGACAACAAACATGGAAGAGGAGATAGGAGAAGCCACAAATAAGGAAAATAATGGCCCAAAAGACGAGGTAGAAGACAAAAAATAGGGAACTAAACACAAAAAACAAAAGGGACCCTACAAACCCAAAGCAGAGATCACACCCAGAGTTATTTTAAATGATCCGGCTCTGCAGGCGCACAGGGATCACATGAAGACGTATGCCATCATCTGCAAATTCATGGGTTTATGGCCCACTGAAAAAGCTTTACAGTCGTGGATCAGATACCACTAGAAACCTAAAGGGAGCATTGACCTACACCTTGGGTCAAAGGGATTTTTTACTGTGGTATTCACGAATATTGAAGACAAGGATAGAGTTTTTGAAGGAGGACCTTACTTCTATGTAGCAGCTATACTCTACATGCAGCCATGGATGATGAATTTTGTTCTAGAATGTGAAACTTTTACTTCAGTACCACTCTGGGTAAGGCTTTATTCTCTACCTCTTGATTACTGGCAAAATGAATCATTAGCTGCTATCAGCAATAAATTAGGTCGTTTTGTTAAAGCTTCTGAAGCCACAAGAAAAGAAAAATATACTTCCTTTGCCAGAATATGTGTGGAAATGGATTTATCAGGAGCTCTACCGAATGAGGTGATCTTGGAAGTTTTTGATGAAGAATGGGTGCAAACAGTAGATTATGAGCACATTCCGTTCAGATGTCGCAGATGTCATGAACATGGACACCTTTTAAGAGATTGTTCGCTCAGTAAAGTAGTAAGCAAGAGCAAAAATAACACAATGAAGGAAACAGACAGCTTTCAGAAAGTGGTGAATCGTGGAAAGGGCGGCAAAAGAGGACCAAAACAACATCAAGATGAAGGTCAACAAATCAGTCAGAACAAATTCCAAGTGCTTGAGGAAGATGAAGAGATCTCAAAAGAAGATCAAGCAATGGAAGGAAGTCCTGCAGACAAGGAATCTGAAGAAAACAGGGAAAACACACAGGACATCGATTATCAGAAGGAAGCCATAATGAGTGATGCAGAACTGGAGATGGATCAGGAAATGACCCAAAATGAGATGGACCTACAGGATCATGAACTACAAGAAATTCTTGATAAAGAAAACCTAGATCTGGAAGGGTTTTTAATACAGGGAACCATGGGAGGAGTAGATTTGTTACCACAAGAACTCAATAAAATACAACAGTTGTTTCTATGGAAATCACAAGCTGGCCGCTAAAATACCTAGAGTTAGTGAGATGAACATCATTGTTCATTGACGTGAGCGCAACGGATACCATATTTCCTTAATTAATGGAGAGCCTCTCTTCTTTTCTGGGATCCAGGTTCAGGCAAGAAAGTTGAACAAGCATGGAAGGAATCCTTGTTTTACCGACAACCGGAATCTTTACATTTTTGGGCCTCGGAGAGTAAAACCGCTTCCTTGGCAGTTTTTGGATTTTCGTACCGCTCTTAAGTGGGAAACGATTTTAGTGATTTTGCAGCGATCCCATCCAACATCCTACATGTGGTAGAGAGAGGGTTTGGAAAACCGCCCTCCATCGCACACTAACGTCTGGTCAGCTTGTTCGGTGCGATATTATGCTCTACCGTTGGATCTCTCTGTGTGGATCAACGGTCAAAATTGTTCGTATGAAAGGGACTCTGCTGGGGACTGAATTGCGGGAGATCTCGCGGGCTACCGGGGGCGGGTGGCAATTTTGGGTTATTTTGAATTCAGGTCCAGATTCATTGTTATCTTCCATGCATGTTGAGCCTTGAGGTTGGAATCGGTGGATTTCGGGAGATTCACATGCGCGAAGTTAATATAGACAATATTAGTTAATTATATTTCTTAATTTTGTAGTTTAATTAAGCTATATTTAAGCTAAGCCACAGATATTAGCTACTATGTAGCCCTTGTTTATTTTTGAAGTTTTATTATTTAGAAAAAAAATATTATTAGTAATTTTTAATTATTAGTTGAATTTCATGATTTCTAAAAGTTTCTCTTACTTCTTTTCCAATATAGAAATAAAATGTTAAAAAATCTCAATTAATTTTTTATTTTTTAAAGTTGATAAACCATATTAATCTAAAGAGATATTAATTATAATCACCATCATCATATTTCTTATTTTTAAATTTGATTTATTTTGGTGTTTGGAATATATTTACCAGTGAAAAAGCTTTGTTCAAAACTTTTTACTATTTGGTAATTTTCTTTTTTGAAATCAATAAATACTTTATTCAATAATTTTCTGTTTTTTAATCAAATAAAAAAAATTAATTTTATATATTTTCTATTTTTTAAATTTCATTTTATTTAAATATTTGTAACTATTTAATATTTTATCAAATAATTTTTCCTATTTTATATATATAGTTGCCTGAATTAACTTTTCCTCATAAACGCCTTAATAGTAACCCAATATATCCATACACCAATTCAAGGCCCCTTAAACTTATATATATATATATATATATATATATATATATATATATATATATATATGATGGTTTTACTTTATTTTTTCCCTTCATTATTTATGGAAATTCTCTTTTCTTTTATTTGGGGTAAAGTTGCCTAATTTTATTTTTTTCCTTTTAATTTTTGCTTTACATTTTCCTATTTATTTATTTTTTATATCTGCATTTTCTTATTTATTTATCTTTTGTTTTTTAATTGATGTTTCTTTTGTTTAATACTTTTAATAATTTCATTTTAACATTTGTTAATTTATTTTTTTATTGGTTTTATTTCATATTTTTAATAATTTTCTATTCCATTTTTTTATTATTTGTAATTTATTTTTTACTATTTATCTTAGTTTAAGATCATCTTAAAATCACATATAGCATATTTTCTCCAAATATTACTAATAATTGGTTTTAATATTTTGTGTAAAATATTATTAATAATTAGTCTTATAAATTTTCAAAAAAATTATATATAATATTTTGTGTAAATATCATTGACTATAAAATTATATAGAATTTAAAAAAATTATATAGAATGTAATTTCTTAAAAATGATTAAATTAACATTTATAATATAAAAATTATTTTCAGTATTTATAAAATTTAAAATTCAAATTCTCAAATTATAAAATATAAAATCTGAATTATATAAAATTTATTTTTTAAAATAATTGAATTAATATTTATAAAATCTAAAATTTAAATTGTGAAAATCTAAATCAATACAAATTATAAAATAAAAATCTAAATTATATAAATTTAATTTCTTAAAAATAATTAAATTAATATTTAAAAAATCTAAAATTTAAATTGTGGAAATCTGAATCAACACTTGTTCATCACATGAATACAAAACTAATCCAATAGTACAACTCAATTACCCATTTTTCCAACTCTCCTATCACATCAGGTCATCAAGCATAACATCATTACAGGTTTTCATATTCCTCAAAAACCTATGATTAAATAAATATAAAAAAAAAAAAATTGGCTAATAGTTAAAATCATATATAGCATTTTTCTTTCCAAATATTATTAAAAATTGGTTATTATAGATTTCCAAAAAAATCATAGATAGCCTTTTGTGGGAATGTGATGTGAATATTGTCAAAAAAAAATTGTTTTTATAGTTTGAATAAAAATTATATAGAATTTGTCTCTAGTAGCTTAATTGGTATTTTTTAAGATATGTTAAATAGTTGAAATTTGACATATTTAAGTTCAATTTTTTTTTTTTTGTGACAGCTTTCAAATTTTCTTGATCACGTTTAAATCTTCTTTAAATTTTTGACCACGTTCAAATCTTTTTATTTGTGAATTTTTTTATTCGTGACTTATTTAAATCTTTCATTTAGTTTATGGAGAGGAAATAGATTTTTGACAGCGACTAATTTATTTGTGACCTAGTTTATAGAAAGGAATTTATAGAGAGAAATTTGCATGTTAAACCCCCAAAAATTTACTAATAGTTAAGAGAAAGACCAACAAACCCCAAAAGTTTACTAATAATTGAAAGAAAGACCAGCCACTTTCAGACTTTCTACAATACCATTTGATTACCCCTCAATGACCAGCAACCCCCAAAAGTTTACTAATAATTGAGAGAAAGACCAGCCACTTTCAAACTTTCTACAATACCATTTGATTACCCCTCAATCATAGCTGCAACTATATTACTACCCTTTTAGCATTGGTGTCCTTGCCATCCTTACAGTGTTGGTATTGGTGTCTTCATATTTAGGTGGTTCATGAATCAACTATTGGGTGTTCCTTAAATTTTGCTGGTTTCATTAATTTACAGGGTTGGTTACTGTTGGATGTTCCTTAAATTTAGGTGGTTCCATTCATTTACAGTGTTGGTGCCCTTATGTCTGATGGTTCCATTAATTTGCTCTGTTGGTGTCCTTATGTTTAGGTGATTCTATTAATTTAAATATGACCACAATGTCAGTGACCTTAGACCTAGGTAGTTGCCATTAATTTACAGATGGCCTGCCTTATTGCTACTAATTACCACTGGTTTGGCCTCACCTACAATATGTAATCAGTTCTAATCTAACCAATTGCTTTGAGATATTATTTGTTCCTAGTGAAAAATCTGTGATGTTCATGTAATCAAAATGTTCATGTAATCAAAACCAGCTATTGATGGATAGGCACATATTTTACCAACATATGAAAAACATGTCATATGACTATGCCAGTGAAAAGCATGCTCCTCTATTAAATCACAACATCACAATTCAAGGTTAAATTTCTTTTCAAACTTTGTGTGAGTGGATTTATTTTGGAACATTTGAACTTCACATTTAATTTTGTCTTTGGAGATCCATTTGTTCTATCATGCCTTGTTATTATTCTTTACATTGCTTGACTGGTTCTCAGCCATCCTCCCCAACAATATGTTCATAATTTGCATTTCATCATTACACAGATAAGCAGAAAACCCAACCAAAAAAAAGTTGTTGCCTAAACTTTTCAGCATTAACCTCACAGTTAATTTACACCTTGGCAATTTTTTTGCTTAGAAGAAAAATTACAGACCACAAGCACACAAACCAAAACCAGGAATACAAAAAACTCCAGTGCCATTTAACATTTTTTCCATACTTAAAACAAACATTTCCATGAAGAATACTTTTAGTGCTATCAAAATCAAGTCCACAAAAGTCCCATGAAACATTTACTGTCCAAAAACATTCAAAGGTACCCCCGCTACAAAACTTGAAGTCTTTCTGCCCTACTGCACATGTTGCAGAATTCTCACAATATTTCGTATTCAAAATCAGCCAGAACTTTGGCATTCTGCATTTCTGCTTTTTCTGTGCGCACAGTACGCTTAGAACCCAGATGACAAATACGAATTCACCGTTAAAGTTCCAAAAAATTCAGAGACCCTGTGTCGAAAAAAAACCCCGAGGAGCCAATTTCAAAAACAAAATTTAGAAAAATTTCAGGGATCTTGAATCTGCAGAGTGCCGGAACCGCCAAAATCCATTTCTGCATCCAGCATCCACTCATCCCCTTCCCAATTCGGAGCAGCGGCAGCAGCGCCAGAGCCCGGGTTCGATTCCCACAGCTCGTCTCAGGAGAAAAATTCAAGCTCGTGAGGAAGCTACGAGCAACACTGCAATGCCCCCACAGTGCCACCATTTCAACCCTTCAATTATTCCCAAAACCCCAGAATTTGCGAAATCCACATGATGTCGCTCGGTGCCGAGCAGGAGCTTCGCAGCATAGCAGAGCGCATGGTGACTGCTAGGTATGGAAAGGAGTGCGTTCGAATTGCAGGAAAACATCCGCTGAGCGGTAAATATAAATTCAAAATTCAAATTTCGAGCGGGCTGGCAAATTCAAAAAGAGTGTGTACACGGTGGCAATGGGCATATCGATGCTCTGTCGTCCGTAGTGGAGGCACGCAGGAACACGGCATCGCAGGCGGGCAAGAACACGCATCGCCGGAGCTGGGTGACACGTATTCGCCGGAAGATAGGAGATGGATGCATGTAACATGCATAATCAATGCTCGCGGTGACGTCAAGGGGCTATCAAGTGAGTGCAAGGACATAGCGTTATTAATGCTATAGGGTCAGAAATAGGCACTGCCGTCTCCGTCTTACCTGTGACATTCTCCAAGGTAAAATGTAATCCAACTAAAGCTAGAAATTTTCCTTGTTTGCCGCCATTCAAAGAATGGGAACTCACATTATAGAGGTCATCTCCAATATAGAAATCGCAGCCCCTACAACCTCCGCAAGCCTTTGAGGAGGATGAGCAAGGAAAAAGACTTCATCAAACACAGTTAGCGACTGTTGTGGCATCAAATGAAATTCAAAGCATTTTAAAGGACCAGGAACTTCAAAACATAATTTTGAGGATTGATTCTTTTAACAATTCTCAGAAAGAAATTGATAAAGCCATGGAGAACCAGATTTAGGAAATTCATGGACAAGATATTATCAGTTATCAGTCCAGAGAAGTGATCACATGTTACCCAAGCTTGATGGGCTTTAGTCGATTTTTTTTTCTTTCATCATCTGTTCGAAAAGAAGAGTTGGACTGTTGTCCCCAGGGTTCCAGGGTTCTCAATTTTGTTCACAATGACCAAGGTTACACCATTATGGGAGGAGCATTTTGGTAGTACTTGCATGTCTGTTATAACCAAAATAACATGAGATCGTTTCAACGATGGAAACATATATGTAGTAATTCCCTTGAAATGAGCATTTGCATGTTCTTAATAAGGCTGTCGGAGACGCCAGGGTCTGATCATACATTTCTTTCCGTACTTCGAAAGCATTCACCATTGACTTTATAAGTTGCTATACCCTATCTTTCCTACTGTATCGAAATATTAACTTCATATTTTTCCACCGACAGTTTCAACCAGTTTCGCATGTGCGCCCATGAAAGTCGTGAATTCATAATCGCTCCAATTGAGATGTACATCTTGAAAATAACATAACGCCATCTCTATTAATAATATCTTCTTCCAAATAGTGAAGACATAATGAAAATCTGATAAGTTCATGGCTTGATAAATTGGTGAAGACATTTTCTCCACCTTAGTTGGAATTGTTGTGACATTATAATAATTCTTATAAATAATATCAGTGAGATGCACTCTTTTTATATAATCCACATTAATAATGTGAATTCTCTTTTGGTATAGCACATATCTCGTTGTCAATGTGTCTACGTAAGCATATCATTTTTCGTTGAAACATAAGTTTTTTCACCTGATATGAGATGCTTTCCAAGTGGTTGAAAAGGAATTCTAAAGTTGAAAAACTTTTCGGCCCTTTATGTTTTGTAAAAGGGATAATTATCCTATTTGATTCATTAATGCAGTTTATATTGCCTCCCATTTTTCACATTCATCCCCTTCTTACTATTTAGTCAAAAGAACTAGATTATTTTCTTACTACTCGAGTCCCTGATCGAAAGACAAACCAAGGAACTTTCCTTATAAAGTCCTCATATCCTATGGATCCAAAAAAATATGTCATTGCAAGTACATGTCCAAATGCTTTGGTTTTCTTTAAAATAGTTGTTGTCTTTCTAGTAACGAGATTGGGCCACCTTGGAACCTCTCACTGGGTACGGTCATATGTGCATCAATAAGTTCATTGCATAATGATTTTTTCATTTATGAAGACAAAGCCAAAAATCACACATTAAAGTGGAGAATTTGATATTCGCATGTATAAGGCTCTCTTCATAAGATTTATTCGGCAAATGCGAGAGTGATTGGTGGTGGAAAACTTTAGAATGATATGGCATCATCCTCCCCTAGTTGTCAAACATGAAAGGGGGCCGAGACAAAATGATAATCAAAGCCATTGAATATTTAGATATGCACATTCTTATGACCCCTTTTTCTCCTTTAAGGCCGGCTAGATTGAAAGGGAAAGCCTTGAAACTTTCTTTTCATAGCAATATGCAATAAACTCATTTTTTCTACCCAAACAAGATTGTTATCCAAAGAAGAGTGAAACTTTGTCCCTGGGCAATTTTTTGTCATACAAATTTTAGCTACAACATCTGCAAAGTCATGGCTTAGTTTGCAATACCACAATTTTAGTTGTCGTAAGACATTATGTAGCCATAGATCGCATTTTCAGTAAATAGACGAGTTTGCTTTATAGTTTGCAATAACAGTCTGCGGTAAGGGGTTCTTTAGATTTCATTTCTGCAACGTAAATTGGTAATGTGGTTAGCCTGAGAATCTTTGACAAGGGTTTTTGGGAAAATTTAAAGTGCAAGAACTCAAAAGAACCTTAGGGGAAAATAAGTTTAGGCAAACCATCATAATTCATTTTCTGAGGGCTTCAAGATGGGGGCTCCAAATTTTAGAATGTCAAAAATTTGGGGATTGTTGTAGCTGCTACAACAATTGGTGATTCACGGGTTGGACCTCAGCGTCTTTGTTTACCCCTTATCTATAACTAAGTCTAATCCTTAAGAAGTATTGACTTAGATCTATAGATCCCACTATTTTAGTTATTTAGCCCTGGTTATCGATATAGTTTCTTTGTTATGTTAATTGGCTTGGTTCATCACATATCACAAGATTTTGTTTAGACACCAATGGTTTTGATAGGGGATAGGGATAACATATATACAAGGTCAAAATGACCAAAAAATTTATATGAATCTCTAGTGTTGCTCCGCTACGAGCAAGCGTCCATAGCATCGATGGAGTCACTCAAGAAATCACAAGCATTTCTTTTTTGCCTATGAACGTCCATAGCCCCGACGAAGCTGCTTGCATCACCTCTGTGTGAAGGAAACCTTTCTCAATCCTTTATGCTTTATTATTATTTTTATTTTATGCACTTGGCTTTATTTGGGTGTTCATTGCACCAGAGCGGATGAGAGATCCTGGCTTATTCTACGTCCAGAGAAGTTATTTCTTGTGTTTTAAAGATTTTATGAAATAAGTTTTCTCATTTTTGTATTTTCTCCCTTGCCCTTCTCTAACAATCAGGCCTTCTCTAACAATGAGGCTAACACATTTATTATATAATTCAATATTTAAATATCAATTTGAGTGAGAAAGATCCTACAAAGGATGCAAGCATTACATCTGACTAGAGTTTTCCACATGGTCTAAGTCATATTTTCCATATAGATGACATTGACTCATAAATATGTTCTGCACTAACTTAACAAAAGGAAATCTAATGTTAGCCAATAGTCAGGGATCTACCATATTCTCTTTTAAAACATTCGGCATAGCACCATTGAGTCAAAACAAGATTATTTATATATAATGCCTCTTATTTATGTACAAGCACTCTAAATGCATTGAAAACAAAATATGATAAAGCAAGAACAAAACACAATATGTACAATTAAAAACAGCAACCTCAAGAGGTGTTAATGAAAATAGGGTTTGTAGTTTGTAATTGTGTAGGATAAAATTTTCACTAACCTGGTATGGACCAAGCCACGAAGATTGGAACTTGGTCTGTTTACGCTTGTCTTTATGGGCTTTGTCCCATTTCAAAACAAGGTCATCCACACTAAATTCCTTGTCACTTGCAGAGTTCTTATCGAACCATCACTTAATGCGTTTTTCATGAGAGGAAAATTTGTCACGAGATTTTTTCCTTTCCTCTTTTATCTTCAACAAGGTTTCAATCTTGGTTTGCATGATGGGACAGGGTTTATGATAGGATTCCTGGGAAAGTTTAAGCACAGGTAGGTAAATATTTGGAGGCAAGATAACTTCCTTCCCTTAAACTAGAAAGTACAGTGAAGTGCCAAGGGAAGGGTTGTAGCGGCTACAACCACCCTCCAAAATTTTGCCTTACATTCATTTTGGAGTCTCCATACCAACCATCCTAGTAGCATTTCTTGGCACTATCAAGTACATAGGCTTCATTAGTTTTTTAACGACTTTCCAGCCTGTGCATGTTAGTTTGCTTCACTCCCCTCGTAGGCTACAACTCCGGACTTGCGCTAGTTTCTAGTTGAGCAGGTCCCTTAGAAAATTGCGTAATTCGGAAGGGGAACTATCCTTCCCTCCAAAAATTGCGCAAATATGTTGAGCAGCCTGTTGAGCTCAGAAATTGTGCAATACAGTCAAACAGTCTTCCTTGGGAAAATTGCGCAATCAGGCCCAACACTGCAGCTTGGCCCAGAAATTGCGAAAATCAGTTGGGCAGACTGTTGAGCTCCAAAATTGTGTAGACAAGTCAGACATGCTTCCTTGGAAAAACTATGCAATCTGGCTAGCACTTCAGCTCAGTCACCTTCTCCTCCCAAAAATTGTGTAACCCCTCTAGAACAACCAGCCCATTTCCTCTCAGAAATTATGAAAATCCTCTCTCAATCAAGCAGGTTGTTGCATGTGTGTTCAAGTTGACCGGTTCCCTCTGGGACTGAACAAAACTGATTTGCATGCATGGGCTGCTCTTCCTGAAATAGAAAAAGGCAGCATGCAAAAGGAATTCCTAGATCTAGGGATCTATTCTTAGTAGTTAGAGGTTACATGCAAAGCTCATTTTAGAAACCACGTCAAACATTGTTTTTTCCTAGATTTGAGGCATGTGCATCATAACCTCAATCTTATCAAAACTCATCAACTAGACATTGCAGAGGTCATTCCTCACATCGATCTTACATCTCCGACATCCCACATTTCATCCAAGAGTCTTCGGCACTTTCAGCTTAGTTGTTTCAGAATAAGTCTGTTTTTCATGCCTTGCGCTGCGTTTCTGTCGCTTTTTGTGTTTCACTTTGTATGAGCGTTGTTTACTTGATTTCAGTGAATGCTTGTTGTTGTTTTGATGTATGTTATCTTGTAGAAGCACCGTTTCAGTCTTTGTTCGCATCTCATTGTTGTTGCATGCATGACAATATTTTTGCTCCGACGGTCGCCGTTACGACGAATTGCTTCACACACATGCATTTTTTGTCGTCTTCTAAATATTTCACTTACTGCTTGCATGCATGTTCATTCACTCTTGTTTACACTTAGCATCACCATGCATTCACACTTCTCATGTTTTCAGTCGATGGGTCTAGGCTGCCTTAGCCCAAACCTTGCCTTGCTCAACTAGCATGTGCATTTATGGAAGTGAAGGATCTGCCTTCCCTCTAAAAATTGAGCAAATCTATCCTAGCACTGACCTCCAAGCTTTCATTATGCAATTCTGAGAGGCAGTGCCTTGCTGGCCCCAGAAACTGCGCAATGCAGTTTTCTGATTTGCATGTCACTACTTACTAAAATTATGGATTGCGCAGTGTCAGTACTCAGCAGGCTAGGTTGGGTTGTCCATTACGCAATTCCAACAATCACTCAACCTCTCGACAGCCCGGACTATGCCTTGCGCAGTTTTGGCAGTCAGTCTCCCAGCCTCCCAGTGAAAATTGCGCAATCTTCACACACAGTCACACAAGTATGTTGCATTTCAGTCTTTCAGTTTGTTTTGGTTTTCAACTGAAAATTTTATTGCCATGAGTGTTGCTATGTCCCCAGGTATCACAAGTGTTCATCTACCTCTTAGCAGCACATGTACAATGGCTTCCAGGAGAGCAGAGTCAAAGACACCATTGAGAGCGCAACTGGGGGTGCAGTTGATCAAGTGTCTATGAACTTGCCTATCTATGAAGACATCAAGTTGTTCATGGACACAGATACCAAGATTAAATGGAATAGATGTCACAGCGAGCAGCACCGTCAACAACAGTAGAAGGTATCACACCTGCATGCGACAAATGCAAGAGGAGGGTTGTTGATAGCGCAGATGCGAAACAAAGTTGCAAGCTCAAGCAGATCCACCTGTGATGAAAGAAACTTTGGAGATTGAGGTTATGAGGCGACGGTGCGACAAGAGGATCGTGCGAACACAAATAGAGAAACAGAGAAGGAGTTGCAGACACTAAAGCAGCAACTCAAGGAAGAAGAGGATCTACACAAACGATAGAAGGAGTTACAGCAGGAACAGGTACAACATGAGGCACAACATGCATAGACTAATGAAATTGTGCCCATAGAGGCTATAGATCCATTCAACAGCTGGCATGGAGCAGACAGGGTGACCAGTGATGTTGATCGCATGCAAGGGTATTCAAGAGCATGGATGTCATTGTGCACACGCATGCGATCCCACCCATTTGGCACACTCACCGAGGAGAAGGCAAGAAGAAAGTTCGACTGAAGCTAAAAATGTATTTTGACAAGTTGATGCGCATGGTCACCAGCACACACTCAGAGATCAGCGCAAACACTATGCATTAGTATGTTGTTGTCAATATAGTTGCACTCAAGACAATGATGTGCATGTTATTAGACGAGTTAGACAGAGAATCCATATCAGTGTACCCGAATGCAACAGAGGCAAGAGTTCGCTTTCAGCAGGATGTCACTGTTGAAGCACGTGGACACCATCATGGACGACCAAGCTTGGCATCATTTCGTCACCATCGATCATCGCAAGGATGTCAAAGAGTTGGTCTTACCACAATTGTCTGAGTGTTAGTGATGTCTTGCATGGCTTGCTCAAGCCTATTTTGTCTCACATGGGTACATGTGCAGATTCAATGTAACATCTTTTCAAGTGGAATTTCAAGTGTCGATAGTTGAATGTATTAGTCATAGAGTAGTTGAAGAGTCATGAGGGTAGGCGAACAGTCACAAAGGGGAATCTCAAGGGTCACCCCACCCTTTGATATATATAGTACTTCATAACTCATTATAGAGGTTTTTGGTCAACCAAGCTTCCGATAGGAGTATCTTAGAGAAAGCTTGGAGAGTGTTGTAACGAGCCTTGGCTTCTCCACAGTGCAGAGCTAGTACATCTCTTTGGAGGAGTAGGCGGCAGTGACTATAATGTTCCACTATCAAGACTAGTGGTCGATCATGGTTGTATTGTATGATTGGAAATTTCATTTCTTAATATAACAGAGCCAGCACGCTTCATGCATATGTCGTTATTGTATTTCATCTATCTTGTTTACTATAAATGATATATGTATATGTTTTCTTAGGCATGTGTGTATAGACTCTTTCTGTATATGTATGTATGAATCTTACTGAAATGTGTTGTTGGTTTAACCATCACTTTGCATTGTCAGCATACTTGCCTTCCAGTTTGTGATGCATCCTTGCTCGTGTGTTCCCTTCTTAACCACGTGCTTACACAGGTTTCCAAGGGGCGGACTCACCTCACTCTCCGTGTGATAGAACCATTCATACACCTTCCTTGGCTTACTACACATGTCACACCCTTGCTACCAACAGGGACATTTTACTTGCCTCTGCATTCAACCGCGGTCAAGGCAATATTGTAAGACCCATTGCTGGGACTCCTACACCAAACAGTGTGAGGTCTAGTTGGGACTTCTTACTGGGGAGATCCCCTGACATGTTGACGGATCCAGCACCATAAACATTTTGGCGCTAGAAGGAGGGCCAGAGGGCCAGATGACAAGCTGAGTCACAATCTATTTTGAATCTCTGCATATCTATCATGACTAAATACAGAATTTCTCTTTTGGAGTGTAGTCTTATGGAAAAAACTTTGAAATCTTGGAAGAACTCTATCATAACTTGTCACATAAAACATACGATGGTGGAGGCTACGTAGCCTTGGTTAAGCACGTGGTCAACGTTGTAGGCTCATGCGAAAGACATGGAATCTATGAAGAATACATGACATACGCGTTGTTCGTTTACACGCTTCGAGGGCACCAAATGCACTGGTGTGCCACGCTGCCTGAAAAATCTATTCATTCTTTTTCCCATCCGATCGTAGAGATAGATTGTGCTTTCAATCACTTTAACTGTAAAGCGCTCAACAAAGAAATTGTGGAATTACGAAAAGCACCTAATGAATCTGTTGAATACTTTCACACACGCTTTTGTAATCTTGCATACCGATTTCTCGAAGATGAAATTGATTGGGAATTTCTTGATGGAATATTTGAATATCTTCTTTACATATCCAAAAATCCACAATTCGTGAAATCATCCAAACCCTGCTCAGCACACTTCGGTGATGGAGCTGCGCAATCATAGGCAGGCACAGTTGTTGTCACAAGTGACTGTCCGCCTTCACCTCATCAAATAACTCCACCACGCAAAGTGATGTGGGAGATCATGCACACACATTTGTTGAACTGTCACATCCTCCCACCCCACCTTCTCTTGATATCTGTGCAGATTTGGCTTGTAAGTCTGCTAGTTGTCATGTGGATTCATTCCCTCAACCTTCGTCCCCGCGTTCCATTGATCCTCTGAATTGTATTATCTCGTGTCCTTCCATTATGAATTCCTCACCTACTATGAACGAGGATCAAGTTGTCGACGGATTTGGTTTTATGCAGCTAACATATGCCATCATTCATGATGAGTGTGTGTGGGAATCTAAAGAAGATCCCGCTGTGAAGGATGACTCCCTTCCATCCGCACCTCACCCGCTCTATCCTGACATACCTTGTGATTCTTCCACTGATGATTTCCCCTGTGAAAACTCATTTCCAGATATTTCTACTTTTGATCGTTCATAGGACATGTCGGATGTCAATCTGTCATTACATTGCAAAGAGGACACATCTTCCTCTGAAAATCCGTCCAATATTTCATTTGTCATTTCTAAAAACAAAGAGGGTGAACATCCTTGCTTCTCATCTACCCCTCTGCACAATTCATCAAATCATGAGGATGTCGACAAACATCCTGAATTTTCTGATCTTGGTTTTCGTGATCTCTCTACTTCTTCATCCAATCAGGATGTTGATTTAATCGTTGTTAATCTGTCTAAGACACTGGTCTACGTGATCTATCTGTCGATGAATTCGAAACCCCGCAGATCGTTGAGGCACTTCAACCCGAGATGATGGTTGTGTCAGGTCCTCGCTATCCTGAGGTTGGTTTCACTTTCGATTAAGAAATTGTTGAAACACGTAAGGCTCCTCATCACTCTTTGCTTTTCATTGAAGATCAACCAAGCACCCAGATTTCGCTTCCTCCACTTGAACTACACAACCCCATCACTCTTGAATTGTATGAATCTTACATAGCAAGCACACTTGTGCAATGTAAGTGGTCTACCTTTCTCGAGTTTTCTTGCATGTCACAATCAAGAGAATGTGTATGCTTAACATATGCACGCAATGTAGCACAGAACCATGGCAAGTCCACAAAGTGCATGTCATGCGCTTTCACTCATTTCTTTTTTGTGGACGCACTTAAACCTAGAGTGTGTTTGTCTTCATCAATATATATTTCATGCTTGCTGGTTTGCGCAACTGCATTGTTCGCGAACCATGCCTTCACCAACATGGGTCGACCAATGTGTCGATGGATGCATTGGAAATATCACTTCACGTGATCAAACCCATGCACTGTTAGCTTAGGAGTAGGAGTAGTGTTTTCTTTTGGTTTGTTCGCTTGCATGCATGCTTGCCTCATAATTTGCATGTTTGTTTGTGTGCCTGCTTGTTTGCTTATGCATTTACTTCTACTTTTTCTTTATCTTCGTGTTTTTGCTTGTTTTCGTTCGTAGGTTAGTTTCGCATGAAACCATGTGCGACTCTTGAAACAAGCTGGGTAAAGTACAAGAGGACTTGTGCATTTATCAATACTTGGTTATCTGTCATCCTACCTCTGTAAGAGGAAATTGTTGTCTTCGGTCCATGATACATCAATGGAAAATACATACTATTCGAAGTGAACCTTGGTGAAAGCACAACGCTTGCGCACTAACTAGTGTCACTTACTCTAGTCGTTTGTTTTTGGGTTAATCCTTGTCAGCTCAGTCAAGTAGAGTAAGGTGAGGTGGAAAATATTAACAAGCACGTCAGAGATATATATAAACTACTTCTCTGAAGGAACAACCTCTTCTACTCTCAATAAGTCAAGATCCCTCTTCCGCCTCTTAAATGAATAAGTGTTATGCACAATTACGAAAAATGAAAAAGTGAAAAAATTTCAAAAAAACGAAAAATGAATAAGGCGAAAGAAGAGAAAGGCTTCCTACATAGAGAGGTGATGCAAGTAACTTGGTTGGGGTACTGACCAAGCTCGTTGGCAGCGAAGTGATACTTGTGTTCCTGCGTGACTCCACCAGGATACTGTCAGTGGAGCAACACCAGAGATGAAAATAAAACTCTGACGACCATAAAGCTTCTGAATTCAAGCTTCTGTGATCCATAATGAATTAAACAAAGTCTTTCGGTAGAAATCACATGAGAAATTTTTTGGCTGACGCATTTCGAACCAACAAGTGTGGTTCATCCTCAGGACCAGATGAAGAGGAAAACCAAGGCAAAGGCTTAAATAGAGAGCAATGAAGAGACATAATTTCAAGTAACAGCTATATTTGAACAATAATGTTTAAATTATAATATTAATTTATTAATATATTAAAAACAAATATTATTAAGTAACGACTATATTAAATGGCTAGTTTTTGAAAAAAATATTTAAATAATGATATTATTTCATTAATTTATTACAAATATTAATAGATAACGGCTATATTAAATAGCTAGTCTTTGAAAAATAATATTTAAACTAATTTATTAAAACCAAATATTACTAGTTCTTGAAAAATAATATTTAAATAATGATATTAGTTTATTAAAATATTAATATGTAACAGCTATATTAAATGGCTAGTTTTTGAAAAAAAATTAAATAATGATATTATTTCATTAATTTATGAAAAATATTAATAGGTGACAGCTATATTAAATGGCTAGTTTTTGAAAAATAATATTTAAATTAATTTATTAAAACCAAATATTACTAGTTCTTGAAAAATAATATTTAAATAATGATATTAGTTTATTAATTTATTAAAATATTAATATGTAACAATGATATTAAACGGCTAGTTTTTTAAAAATAGTATTTAAATTAATTTATTAAAACCAAATATTACTAGTTTTTGAAAAATAGTATTTAAATTAATTTATTAAAACCAAATATTGCTAGTTTTTGAAAAATAATATTTAAACTGTGATATTAGTTTATTAATTTATTAAAAACAAATATTAATAAGTAACCGCTATATTAAACAACTAGTTTTTAAAATAAAGAAATAAATAATCAAAGTCAAACTTTAAAAGAGGGGAGTCAAAAATAAAAAATTACAAAAACGAGTGAAGACTCTAATCGAGACAAGATCATTTGATATATAAAATAACTAATGGAAATAAAATAAAATAAAATAAAAATAATTAATGGAAAAATAAATAAAATAAAACAAAAATATACGCAAGTCAATATATATATATATATATATATACCCCAACCCACACAATCCCAACCCCAACCCACGCAATCCCAACTGTTGTTAGGCACGCTCCAAACCACGCCTATAGTCCAACCTGCGTTGTCCCAACCTGTGAAAACAGCAACACAACAAAACTATAATAGTGAACCTATGTCAAAAAAAGATAATTTGGTCATAAATTTATCCAACCTTCAACTAAATGAACACATCCTAAACTTATTAAGAAAAGGATTAAATTTCTCCATCACACCATGCAAGATCCCTGTTGAAGACATTCTATGCAATATTGAATATGGCATAATGAACCTTCCTGATAACATAAAAGAACAAATCAGGCAAGACTGTTCCATCACCCTTAGGAAAGCAAAACCCCCCAAAAGCAATGTCAGCAAACAAGAATACCTAGCTCTCAAAACCTTAAACTCCAACCCTGATATTGTAGTGTTGAAAGCAGACAAAGGAGGAGCCACCATCATCATGAACAAAAGTGACTATAAAACAAAAATGCTAGATCATCTAAATAACAGTGGCTGCTACAGAAAACTCAACAAAAACCCATTAAACAAGATCTCCAAAAAAGTATGCAACCTAATAAAAACTAGTAAGATACAAGACAACAAAAATCTCATAGTCAACAATCCATACACACCAAGAATCTATGGAGCCCCCAAGATTCATAAAGAAGACATCCCTCTCAGACCAATAGTAAACACGATTAATGGACCTACATACCATCTAGCAAAACACCTAGCCAAGAAACTAAAACCGCTAGTAGGAAACACAAACTCTTTTGTCAAAGACTCAACCCAATTCATTGAAGAAATCAAGAACATCAAACTTGATCAAAATGACATTTTGGTTAGTTTTGATGTCACCTCTCTATACACCAATATCCCCATCAATGATGCCATGGAGGTCATCTGCAAACTAACAGATCCAGACACATCTAAGCTCATAGAAATTTGCCTTAGGTCAACCTTTTTCAGCTTCATGGAAGATATTTATGAACAGACATGTGGAGTTGCCATGGGGTCGCCCCTGTCCCCTATTATTGCCAATTTATTTATGGAGGACTTTGAAAACAAGGCCCTTATGACTGCACCCCTAAAACCTAAACTATGGAAAAGATATGTGGATGACACATTCATCATATGGCCTCATGGAAGGGAAACCCTAGAAACCTTCAAACAACACCTAAATAGTTTATCCCCTTCCATAAAATTCACTATGGAAGTTGAGATCAACAAAAGCCTCCCCTTCCTTGATATCCTCATCACTAGGAATGATGATGGCTCTATATCCCACCAGGTATATAGAAAAAAGACTCACACCGAACAATATTTACATGCCTCCTCACATCATCACCCTACCCAAAAACTAGGAGTCCTCAACACATTAGCAACCAGAGCCCTCAGAATCTCTGACAAGGAACACCTAGAAAAAGAAATAGAACACCTCACTGAAGTTTTCCTAAAAAATGGATACAAGAAACATCAAGTGATCAAAGCCATAAATAGGGCTAACACTCGTCCGAATAAAAATAAAAACTTTGATAATATAAATGGAAAAGTCAACCTCCCTTACATATTAGGGACTACAGACAAAATTTCCCGCATCCTGAAAAATAATGGAATCCTAACCACCTTCAAACCCCTAAACACTATCTGCAACTGCCTTAATCCAGTCAAAGACAAAATTGATCCTAAATACCATAAAGGTGTCTACTTAATTCCTTGCTCATGCGGCAAACCCTATGTAGGTGAGACTGGGAGATCCTTTAGCACAAGAATCTAGGAACACTCAGCTGACATTAAACACAATCGATCCAAATCCTCATCCCTTGATGAACATTCTAAAAAAAAACTAAGCACCAAATATGCATAGAGGATACCCGAATCTTAGCTAAAAGTGATCACTACTTCATAAGGAAATTCAGAGAAGCCATAGAAATTAGCAAACACCCTAATAACCTCAATAGAGACGATGGATGGACCATAAGCGAAAACTGGATTCCAATCCTATCATCCAAATCTACACCTACCCAACGACAATCCTCCTCCAATTGACCTAAAAATCTAATCCATTCTAACTAAATTAACACACTATGACCATATTAAAATATAATTTAACAATAAACATCAATTAAAGATATCTTAATCCACAACCTAGGACATTATATAGGAAGCCTTAATAAACAATGAAAACACATAATTAAAAGTAATATAATTAAGATATATACATAGTAAAAACAATTACAATAAAAACAATTCATCAAAAAGAATGACTAAAGGGTTAATTAACACAATTGGAATAGGACATCGCCTCCTAAAACAAATTAAAAATTAAGACAAAAAGTAGTAGAGTCATAAATACATTAACTTAAATACATAAATACATTAACTAGTAGAGTCATAAATACATTAATTTAAATACATATACATATTTAATTTTAATTAATAAATAAATATGTATATGTACATATACATATTTAATTTTAATTAATAAATTAACATGGATATGTATTTTAACTTTAATTAATAAATTAATTAGAATTACAATAATTTTAATCAATAAATTAATTAGGATTAAATTAATTGAAATATTAATTCATCAAACATAATATGTATTTTAATTTTAATTAATAAAATAATTAAAAGAAACAATTAATTTAAAAATAAATATAATTAAAGCAAATATAATTAAAATAGATAGAATTAAAACATGAAATAATTAATACTAATAAAATTAACAATAATACAATTAAAAATAATTTAAAGATCTGTCAGCTAAGCATCTCTTGCATCTCTATATATATTTGACAAAGAAGACCAGTCTTGCAATTAATTCTTTCACATCCTGAAGATGAACCACCGTTGTTGGTTCGAAACGTCGATCTAAAAAGAAATTGAATGTGATGGATCCGAAAGAAAATCTACACAAACATATATATATCAAAAGAAAAATAATCAATAAATAAAACAGTTTCAACACTAAAATATGGGGCTCGGGCCCATTAAACAAATAACAAAAATACTAAAAGGAGTTAAGAACGAATAGGATGATAAAATACATAAAATCCATGAAGGAAAAACTCTAATGAAGAATAAATCAACAACAAATACTATAAAAAGGATGTCAATACCTAAAAAAAAAAAAAAAAAAAACAAACAAACAAACAAACAAACAAAAACAAAAAACAAAAACAAAACAAAAAACAAAAAAAACAAAAAACAAAAAACAAAAAAACAAAAAAAAAAACCAAAAAAACAAAAACAAAAACAAAAAAACAAACAAACAAAAACAAAAACAAAACAAAACAAAAAAATAAAAAAACAAAAACTAGGAGGACAAGACAGGGACTCAACTTCTACTAATATTCCAACCATCATCTCTATTCAAATTATTGGGTCTTTTTTCAAATTCTAGAGCCTCTCTCAATTTACGATAATGAAAATGACTAACCTTAGCAACGACTTGGGCCTCCTCAATGCAGATGTGATGCTTAGATTTACATGCATGCTCCGCCAAAGCAGAGGAGCGAGTCCTGCCATGCTTGATGTCAGCAGCATGCTCACGAATCCTTTGATTAATTGAGCGACCAGTCTCACCAATGTAGGGAGTCCCACAAGAGCATGGTATAACATAAACACCCTTCATATTCTTAGGGTCCAGTGGGTCTTTTACAGATCTAAGGGAGCTTCATCTGGTATTTAAAGGCCGAAAGGTTGAAGCCACATTATGCTTCCTTAGGATCCTTGCAATCTTGTCAGTGGTCCCTTGGATAAAAGGAAGATGAAGACCAGAAAATCGATCCTTGGTATCTTTCTTAGCACTAGGACCTTTTTCAGCTCTGAAGAAAGCCTTAGAACATTGATGTCTACTATACCCATTATTAAAGAAAACACTTAGGAGATGTGCTTTCTCTTCCTTGAGATGGTTCTCATCAGAAACTCTTAAAGCTCTAGTCACTAAGGTGTTGAGAACACCAAGCTTTTGAGCTGGGAAATGATGAGAATTAGCATGAAGATATTGTTCCGTATGAGTTTTCTTACAATATACCTTATGATAGAAAGAGCCATTACTCATCCCAAATCGAAACAACTGTGTTGACTTGGTTTGGAATGTGTTTCGACTGGCCAAGAGCTTGGCAGATGCTACATCTTACAATCAAGCAAGTGTGGAAACCAAGACGAATAGAGAACTAAACAATACTTCTGGAGGTGTTAGACTTGCTTTTCATGAACAAGGTCCATTCAGAGAGCTGGAGTTCTACCATTGTGTCGCCAAGTGTTGTAGCGGCTACAACCACCCTCCAAAATTTTGCCTTAGCTTCATTTTGGAGCCTCCCTACCAACCATCTTAGCAGCATGTCTTGCACTATCAAGTACATAGGCTTCATTGGTTTTTCAGCAGCTTGCCAGCCTGTGCATGTTAGTTTGCTTCACTCCCCTCACAGGCTTCCACTCCAAACTTGGGCTAGTTGCTGGTTGAGCAGCTCCCTCAAAAAATTGCGTAATTTTGGAGGGGAACCAACCTTCCCTCCAGAAATTGCGAAAATCAGTTGGGCAGACTACTGAGCTCCAAAATTACGCAAAGTAATCAGACATGCTTCCTTGGAAAAACTGCGCAATTTGGCTAGCACTGCAGCTCAACACAGAAATTGCGCAATTCTGGGCAGCAGTCACCTGCTCCTCCCAAAAATTATGCAATCCCTCTAGGACAGCTAGCCTAGTTCCTCTTAGAAATTGCACAAATCCCTCTCTCAGTCAAGCAGGTTGTTGCATGTGCCTTCAGGTTGACCGATTCCCTCCGGGACCGAGCAAAATTGATTTGCATGCATGCACTTCTCTTCCCGAAATAGCAAAAGGCAGCATGCAAAAGGCATCCCTAGATCTAGGAATCTATTCTTAGTAGCTGGAAGTTACATGCAAAGCTCATTTTAGAAACCCCTCGCCAAGTGTCACTTTTTCCTAGATTTGTGGCATACACGTCATAACCTCGATCTTATCAAACTCATCAACCGGACGTTGCAAAGCACATTCCTCACATCAATCTTACATCTCTAACATCCCACATTGCATCAAGGTGTCTTCAGCACTTTCATCTTAGCTATTTCAGGATAAGTCTGCTTTTCATGTCTTACATTGTGTTTCTGTCGCTTTTTGCGTTTCGCTTTGTGTGAGTGTTGTCTAATTTATTTCAGTGAGTACTTGTTGTCGTTTTGATGTATGTTAGCTTATAGAAGCATCGTTTCAGTTTTTGTTCGCATATCACTATTGTCGCATGCATGACACTATTTTTGCACTGACGGGCACCATTGTGGTGACTCGCTTCACACACATGCATGCCTTCCCATCCTTTAAATCGTGCACTTACTATTTGCATGCATGATCATTCACTCTTGTTTACAATCAATATCACCATGTGTTCAGACTTCTCATGTTTTCAGTCACCCGTCGGTGGGTCTGGGTTGCCTTGGCCCGCACCTTGCCTTTGCCCAGCTCGCATTGTGCATTTCTGGAAGTGAAGGCTCTGCCTTCGCTCCAGAAATTGCACAAATCTGGACCAGCACTGACTCTAGGCTTTCATTACACAATCTGGGAGGTAGTGCCTTGTTGGCCCCAAAAATTGTGCAATGCAGTTTGCTGGTTTTCATGTCACTGCTGACTGAAATTGCGCATTGCGCAGTTTGAGTCCTCGGCATGCCAGGCTGGACTGTGCATTGCATAGTTCCAGCAGTCATTCAGCCTCCCAACAGCCTAGACTATGCTTTCTGTAGATTTAGTAGTCAGTCTCCCAGCCTCCCGATGAAAATTATGCAATCTTCACACACAGTCACACAGGTATGTTACATGTCAGTCCTTCAGTTTGTTTTGGATTTTAACTGAAAAATTGCTTGCCATGAGTGTTGATATGTCCTCAGGTCTCATAGGTGTTCGTCTGCCTCTTAGCATCACAGGTACAATGGTTTCCAGGAGAGCAGAGTCAAAGACACCGTTGAGAGTGCAACTAGGGATGTAGTTGATAAAGTGTCTATGAACTTGCCTATCTATGAAGACATCAAGTTGTTCATGGACAAGGATATCAAGATGAAATGGTAGTGGTGTCACAGCGAGCAGCACCGTCAGTAGCAGTAGAAGGTAGCACACATGCATGTGACAAATGCAAGAGGGGGGTTGTTGACAGCACAGAGGCGGAATAATGTTGCAAGCTCAAGCAGATCCACCTGTGATGAAAGAAACTTTGGAGATTGAGGCTATGAGATGACGACACGACAAGAGGATCGCGAGAAGGCAAAGAGAGAAACAGAGAAGGAATTCTAGGTGCTGTAGCAACAACTCAAGGAAGAATAGGAGATGCACAAACAACAGAAGGAGTTGCAGCATGAATAGGTACAACAAGGGACACAAGATCCATAGACTGGTGAAATTGTGCCCATAGAGGCTATAGATCCATTCAACACCCGACATGGAGCAGGCAAGGTGAGTTGTGTTGTCAATCGCATGTAAGGGTATTCAATAGCATGGATGTCATTGTGTGCACACAAGTGATCCCACCCATTTGGCATACTCACCGAGGTGAAGACAAGAAGCAAGACTGACTAGAGCTGAACTTGTATTTTGACAAGTTGATGCACATGGTCACCAGCATATACTCGGAGATCACCACATATACTATGCATTAGTATTTTGTTGGTCCAACTGCACTCAAGACGATGATGCGCATGTTATCAGACGAGTTGGACAAAGGAGCCATATCAGTGTACCCAGATGCAACAAAGGCAAGAGTTCACTTTCAACAGGATGTCACCATTGAGCACACAGACACCATCATGGACGACCAAGCTTGGCATCAGTTCACCACCTTCGATTATCGCAAGGATGTCGAAGATTTGTTCTTACTACAATTTTCTGAGTGTTAGTGATGTCTTGCATGGCTTGGTCAAGCCTATTTTGTCTCACATGGGTACATGTGCAGATTGTATGTAACATCTTGTCAAGTGGAAGTTCAAGTGTCGATAGTTGAATGTAACAGTCATAGAGTAGTTGAAGAGTCATGAGGGTAGGTGAACAGTCACAAAGGGGAATGCAAGGGTCACCCCCTCCTTTGCTATATATAGTACCTCATAACTCATTGTAGAGGCTTTTGTTAGCCAAGCTTCCGATAGGGGTATCTTAGAGAAAGCTTGGAGATTATTGTAACGAGCCTTGGCTTCTCCATAGTGTAGAGCTAGTACATCTCTTTGGAGGAGCAGGCGGTAGTGACTGTAACGTTCCACTATCAGGACTAGTGGTCGGTCATGGTTGTACTATATGATTGGAACTTTCACTTTTAATATAAAATAGAGCCAAAACGTTTCATGCATATGTCATTATTGTATTTCATCTATCTTGTTCACTCTAAATGATATATGTATATGTTTGCTTACGAATGTGTGTATAGACTCTTTATGTATATGTATGTATGAATCTTAATGAAATGTGTTGTTGGTTTAACCATCATTTTGGATTGTCAGCTTACTTGCCTTTGAGTTTGTGATACATGCTTGCTTGTGTGTTCCCTTATTAACCACGTGCTTTCACAGGTTTCCAAGGGGCACAATCACCTCACTCTCTATGTGATAGAACTGTTCATACACATTCCTTGGCTTGTTGCGCATGTCACACCCTTGCTACCAACAGGGACATTTTACTTGCCTCTGCGAGCAACCACGGTCAAGGCGATACCATACAACCCACTGTTGGGACTCCTACACCAAACAATCTGACGTCTAGTTGGGACTTCTTACCGAGGAGATCCCCTGACATGTTGGCGGATCCAGCACCATCAACGAGAAGGCTTAGGCATGACTTGGTCAACCTAGAGAGTATTAGGTAAAGCATTGTGCCAATTTCTTTGTTGGGTGAGAAAATTTTTCTTTATAATGTGAATCATATTTTTGTTAATAGATACAAATAGTCCCTTACATTGGAAATAATAATGAGCATAATTTTTAACCACAATTCATTTTTCCAAGGAAAACTCGTATAATCTCAAACATGAAAAATATTTAGCTTTACCAAAAACAAGTGAAGTTTCAATGTTGAACCTGGTGATAATATTTTGCTCGAGAAATTGCATCACCACTTGATTGGCCACTTGTTTCAGTGGAATGGCTTCAACCCATCTAGTAAGTTAGTTTATCAGAGTAAGTATATACTTATGCTTCTTTGACGAGTGAGGAGTGATCTCGCAAATAACATCTAATCCCCATTGTTGAAATGGTTCTTATACTGCAATGGGGCAGCTAATTTCCTTTCCCTTTCAGCACACTTCTGAAAAACAGATATTTTTGTGCATATGCATGAGCATATTTAAATAGTTTCGACTAATAATATCCTTCTTAGATGATCTTATGCGCCCTATTTTTTCCATAAAAGTGTACCTCAATGATCTGAATTGGATCCATAGAAAGACTATCAAGAACCATAACTGAATTAGGTCGAACAAATCTCTAATGAAATCCAAAACAATATCAAAAACACCTTGAACAAGTGGACATGGCAGCCGACATGGAACGACGAGGACCTCGGTCAAAGCGCGCTGACCGAGGCCCATGGAGACCGCGCAGGAGGCCAAAGTAGCCCTGGGAGCCCCAGAATGGGAAAAGGGCGAGTTTTTTTATGCGCTATTATCGATGGGCGAACAGGGCCAAAATGGAGAAAGCTCGAGCACTCGGTCGCGTGGGGGAACCAGAGGACCGCGGGTGGGAAAAGGTAAAAGCGCTAAAGTACAAAGGCGGGACCCACGCTCTAGAAACTGGCGGTTTTGATTGGGGCACCCTTGAATGGTAAGAGGTTTTGGACAGAAGCGGAGCGATTCCATACACCGATCAATGCGTGGCAGGCAGAGGTGAGAGAAAACCGCCGTTGATCGCGCGCTATCGGTCGAGCAAGTCAACCGCGCGAAACGTGCGTATGGCGTCGAATCTGGAGGGCCCAGATCGGACGGTTGAGATTGCGCCTTGTCATGCGGAAAGAGTCAATTTTGTGGACAAAACCGACCTCCCTAGAAGCTAAGGCTTTCTAGTGACAAACAAGACAATCAAGCACTATCTTTCCCTAAATATTCATTTAAAATAGAAGCAACTAGGTGTTTAAAGCATACCTTTAGTCCAACGTTGTTTGTAGCAGTCCAGCCTCTCTGATCCGGATGAGCTCCTCCTTCTCTTTGAAACCTGCATTCACTAACAAGCAAACGATTACATAGCACCTGAATAACTCATAAAATAAAAGATATTCATCATAAAGACCAAGGAGTATATGAAACAAATTATATATAGAAACTTGTTGAGAAAAATGAACTTAATTGTATTAAGTGGAAACAAAAGAAACCATTACAACCAGTGCCTTGGTGTTGTGCAGGTCCCTCCCAGGGTCCAACAAGAGTTCTCCTTTACTTTGATCAGCTCACCCACTTCCAAATGAAGCTAAGAAAGGATGGGAATCTCTCCTCTCAAGCTCTATAAGGGAGTCCTAATTTCAGCAGCATCTACCCTTAGGAATGTTCAGCTTTCAACCTCCCCTCCCTCTGGCCCAATGCCTGTATTTATAATGCTTTGGAGGAAGTTAATCAGGTCCACCATCAATGGGATAAGCCCCTCTTTCAATGGGATAGCTCCCCTCTTGATGGGATAAGTTCCTCTTTCATAGGGATACATGAACCATCTAGAGGCGCTCAATACACGTCAAACCATCTTCTAGAATGCTCTAGATTCGACCACAAGTAACTTTTTTGAAGTAAAAATCGCGCCTTTTTACCTTTACAGGAGTACGCACCCACCCCTTTACAGACAGAGCGTACAAGTACGCAGGTATTGTGAACTTGAGGTGCGTACACGCAGGTAAGGTTAAGAGAAACTGCGTAACCAGAGTTAATTGACTTTTTAAGGACTTTCTCTCTTTCTTGGAGTTTGACATGAGGAGAAGAGGTATAAGACTTGCCAAGGAGGATAGTATGACAGTTGATGGAGCCATACTAACTGCAAATAGTCATGGTGACAAATTTTAGTGTAACAGATTGCCCCCTAAAGTGCGAAGCCTATAGTAGATTAGGGTTTCATATCATCTAGGAAGGGTGAAGTACTTTATCATTTCAAGGATTATCTTGTGGAGAGCCCAGTCGGAACCTGCAAATATTCAACACAAAATACATATATAAGATCATTTCATCGCTGAGGTAGGCATTCCCATACTCAGATTGAAAACTTTAACTAACAAACTAACTACTGCTCTGATATAGGAATGATTTCGCAGTACATCATAATCATAGACTCATGTAGACACAGTATGGACGCAGCCATCCGTTTATGATTAGTCTACTATATAATGAATACAAAACTCCTCACAGCCTGGATGGTGGAAACTAGATCCAGGGTCTTCATTTCTACTTCCCGAAATAGTACGATTCTATCCATGCGAATAAATGAGTTGATGTCGAACATGGTAGAAACCACTTGATTACCAGTCGATGATGTAAACCGTTAACAAGTGTGAGAGAGACCACCAGTGATGTCAATGGTTCTCAAAGTACCTAGTACAATCCATGAGATGTGAATGAATGCGTTGATGTCGAACATGTCACGGAATCCTTCGATCGAAAGTCAATGATGTAAACCGTTGTCAAAGGCGAGAAACCTGCAATTGATGCATGCAGATTTCAAGGTACTGACGATTTCTAGGTCATCTTTCTAGATAATGTGCTGATGTCGATAGAAAGCGACCCGTTGCAGGCAAGCCCACAACACGAAATCATAAATCAAGTTGAATAAATGTAGCTGTAAGGACTGACTCAGGGATGGTCGAGATGGATGACAGGTATTTTGCAGATGAATGGTTTATTTGCAGTGACCTCTTGAACACATAACGACACGACAGATGGGCTTGGTGACAATTGACCCAAAGTTAATACCCGGAACCGGCTGAAGATTTTCACTGTGGTTTGATTAACTGTTAGGCAAAGGATTTCCCAACCCAAGTGAATGGAAAAAAAGTGTCGTGTTCAAGAGTGGCGATAAGGTTTTTCTGAGACAAAGGATAACAAATAGGTTCATTTTTCTCTCTTTTCCCCCACCATTTCTGGCAAGTACCTCTTTATTTTTTACAAGCTTGAGGAGGATAACATATGCTTGATTATAAGCTCATCCTTCGGATGAGTCCAACTTAGTTTAGATTCGAACCCTGAGAAGGAGTGGTCTGTTCCTGTTTGTAATCGAACAGGTCCTTTATTGTGAAATTTTAACGAGTCCAGTATAGGAGAAACTCGGCGTTTCTCAATTTTAGAGAGTCTGAAAAAACTTAAGAAGACTCCAGGGTTGAACTTTTTCATAAATTTGTGTCTCCTAAACCCGAAAAAGTATAAATAATACTTGAGAGAACCGCTTGATCTTTTACGACCAAGGAGTACTTTCATAATTAGTGTCTTTAACCTGAAAAGTAAAAAGCGATCAAGGACACGTCATTTTATTTCCAATATCGAATTTGAAATGACAAAAATCCGGCAATCTTTTCATGTTTTTACGGTCAGAAAAGGGCTATAAGAGGACCGTCTTTTAATTTCGTTTTAACGAGTGTAAAAGAAACGCTCGACAATCTTTTCATGTTTTAGGAGTCAGAAAAGGGCTTAAAGATGACTCTGATGTTTTTGTTTGTAAAAAATGACAATTTTCCCTGAAAATCCTTTATCCTGCACAAAAACCAACACATTACTCATACCTGTTTAAAGATAGATAAAAATACTTTGAAAAATACCTTTTCATGGTGAAAAATAAACAAATTTACCATTTATTTACCCAAAAAACCTATAAAAAGGGCTTTTACCAATTCATTTTTACCATTTTACTGTTGAGGAGAGAAAAAGGGCTTTTGGCAAGAAACTTCCCGTGGACATTGCGGAGAATCCGACCGTCGAAATCGAACGCCGTCTCTTTCAGGTATTCTACAACATCCTCCTCTTCATTTTCATCCGTTTAGAATTTGTTTTTAGTCCCTAGTTTCATTTTTTGGAGGCTTTGGGGTTTCAAGGTCCGCCTTTCGGGGTACGCAGGTGCTCCACTGGTGACCCGCGTACCCCGACATTTTCTCAGTTGGGAAAATGTTGGGCATACGCACCTTGCCTTAAGGGAACCTGCGTACCCACGCTCTATTCCTAAAGGCGGGGTGTGTACCCCGCAAAACGAGTTTTCAAACCCCAATTTCTTCAAAATGGACCAAATTTTTTTTAATTTCATTGAATCTAACAGATGTTTTTTGGTGTGTAGATTGCCCACCATGCTTGATTGGCGCGAGAGAGAGCACGAAGATGTTGATTTGGCCGCCATTAATCATCAACCATCCATTGATGCTTTGAAGGCATGCGGTCTTTACAAATACTGGGCCATACCTGGCATGAGGGCCCAGGTGCGCTTTCTAGAGTGGCTGGTAAAGAGATGGAACGTTCAGGACCAGTGTTTTTACATTGGAGGGCACCAGCTCGAGATAGAGCCCTCAGATATCTACTTCCTCACTGGTTTGCCCAAGAGAGGCGAACACTTGACTCTGTTCGGGACTAGGCCGGGTGGCCAGTCCATCGCTAGTCTCCGACAAGAGTGGTGTAACACTCAGTCTCAGGAGAAGGGGATAGAGATCAAAACTATATCCCGACCTGAATTTATGGTGATTGCTTTTACAGTTACCAGACTTTGCGGGGCTGCCGCTTTACACATTGCCACTGGATCCCAGATGCGGATGGCGATTGATTGCTATCGAGGCACCATTTTCAACTGGTGTGATGTTGTGTTGGCCAATTTAAAGGGCCAACTGACTAGAACCAAAAACGGACAGCTAAAGAATTTTGGTTATGGGCCTTTAGTTGTGAGTTTTGCCTTAGAGAGGGTTCTGATGCTGATCCCACAGCAGCTCACTGTTGAGGTTGGGCCTCCCCGAGAGCCTAAATTGATGCGATGGGTTGCGGTTATGGCCCGTCATCCTGACGAGGGCACGGAGGTTGTCGGATTTACTCCGGAGTACTTTCCCTGGTTGGAGGACCAGATCTTTTCTATACAGGATTTTCCTTATGCCGGAGTTGATTTTCGTGGAGATCCGGACATGGTTCTTCCACAGGGAGAACAATGGGATGACACAGGTAATTCATTTTTCACAAATTTTTTAAATTATCTATTTTTTTTTTGTTTTTTATATCGTCTCAAAACTGACAGTAATAATTTTCAAAACGCAGATGTAGGCCCACGTCGTCCAGCCAATCTCCGGCCTTTCGAGAGGAGACTACCAGTTGCAGTGGCACCGGCCCCACGGGACGAGGCCACAGAGACCCTAGCTGAGTTGGAACAAGACCTAGAGCGTCTTACAGCAGACATACCAGAGACTACTATAGATGATATTCCTATCAGGCTTCAGCGCTATGTAGTCGCAGTCCCAGGACCTTTTAGGAGGTTCTTGTGTAGGGTGGCTCGTGCAGTGGTGTCGTATAGAGAGCATCACCAGTGATTGGATGGTCGTTTTTGTAGACACATGTGACATTTTGGTTTTTTGTACTTATCATTTTTGCCGATCATAAGGTGTTTTTCAACCTATGATCGAAGACGATGTATTTTTTTGACACACTCCTATCTATATATATCATTATTACCGGCTTATCTTGTTAAACATGTGTGATGAAATGTTTTTAAATTTACATGTATGATTATTGCAAATGTCTGTTTAACATTCGAGAAGCAATTGCATCTGCTAATGTATTTAAAGACCTTGGAATATGCTGATATTCAATGTAATCAAATTCACGTTCCAAGAGACGCACTCTCAAAAATAACCTTAATAACACTGGATTTCTAATGGCATACACTCTACTAAGTTGTAATACAACAAGTTCAGAATCTAACCTCACTATCAAACTCCAAATCCCAAATGAGATAGATTCAGACAATAACTCAATCACTGCACTATACTCGGCAATGTTGTTTGTTGTTTGACCGAGGCTCACCCCATGCATAGAAACTAACTCGTCAGAGGGCGAATAGATAACCCAAGCTACGGAAGAGATATTCCGTGTACTATGACAAGCACCATCAGCAAATCCAATGTATGTTTGGAGAGGCATCGACATCTGCAAACATCAAGGGTAAAACCAAGATAAGCAGAATAACGACGAAAAACACACTTTTTAAGCTAAGCACACTGTCTAAACTAACAAACACACCAGCTAGAAAGAAAAACCTAACCTAACTAAAATCTCCATACCCATCATTTAAGCATAATACCTCTTTAGGTAAAGTCCATTTCTGGGTTTACCCAAAGAGTCCCCGTCAAAGTCTACCAGCTCATAGGCCCCTTTTTCTAGCTTTCGCTTGACAATATAGGACCCATGCCACATAGGAACGAATTTTCCAGCACCTAATTTATCGTTAGCTTGATCATATAATAGCACTAGGTCTCCTTCCGAAAAATTTCGAGGGGTCACATTTCGATCATACTGAGCTTTCATACGTTTTGCATGAGTCTCGATCGCCAATGCAGCATCACGTCGAGTCTCAGCTAATTGAGCTAAGTATAATAAACGCTTCTCCTCTTCGGAAGTAGCTGGAAGTAACTCGATGGCCATTTGAAGTGACGGGATTTCGCATTCAATGGGCAGCACAGCTTCCAAACCATAAACTAGTTGGAAAGGAGTGAACCCTGTTGATGTTTTCACTGAGGTTCGGTACGCCCAAAGCGCTGAAAATAACATGTTGTGCCAATTCGACCAATGAATACCAATGATTTGTCAGATCATGATAACTAAAACTTTGTTGATGGACTCAACCAGACCATTCACTTGTGGATAATAAGGAGTTGAGCTATCTTGACGTAAACCAAGCTGGCATGTAAGTTTTGTCATCATAACGTTTCGAAAATGGCACCCATGGTCAGTGATTATCGCTTGTGGGACACCAAACCTAGCAATAATGTGATTGAATACGAAAATTGCAGGTGTCTTGCCGTCTGCCTCGAATGTAGGCATCGCCTCGGCCCACTTAGTAAAATAATCAACCGCAAGGATGATATACTCATGCCCCCCGGTCGAGTGAGGGTTACATATAATAAAATCGATACCCCATTTGGCAAAAGGACCAACAGCAATTATAGGGTGGAGAGGAGCAGGTGGAGCACGCATCTTGCGATCAAACACTTGACAGTTGTGGCATTTCCGAACCACAGTAATACAATCTTTAAACAAGGACGGCCAGAAGTAGCCAGCGCGCAATATCTTTTGGGCTGTGGCATACCCAGACATATGACCGCCACATGCTCTAGAGTGACAGTCATTCAGAACCCTTTCAGCTTCCTCGTGAGTTAAACAACGTCGAAAAACCAAGTCCGCCCCATGGCGATAAAGAGTATCTCCAATAATTTTATACTATTGGGACTAGAATCGAATTTTCCGACGTTCCGACTTTGAAACTTCGAGCCGAAAGGATTGGGTTTGGAGATAGACGATGATATCTCCATACCACGAATCTAAAGTGCTGAAGAGAAACAAAGATTCGTCTGCAATGGGTTCCTCTGCCACAGTTTCCGTGTCAGCACGCGGGAAATCACACATTAACTCTGCAAAAACTAAAGATTTCTTAAACTTAGATTTTTCAAATTCCAAGTCGAACTCCTGCAGGATAACGATCCATTTAGAGTACTTGCCCCCTAGCAATTGTTTAGTCAAAATGTAGATCATAGGGTTGCAATCCGAAATGACTGTAGTTTTACGGAGCAGAATGTAGTGACGAAAACGTTGGACAGCTTGAACGGCAGCCAATGCCAATTTCTCCACATGTGAATATTTGAGCTCAGTTGGATTTAACGTCCGACTAAGGTAATATATCACATGTTCCATTCTAAATTCGTCTTCCTGAACTAAGACCATCCCGATGGTGGAATGGGCGGCGGCGAGGTACAAAAAGTAATCCTGGTTGTAGTTGGGAGGACGCAGCAACGGTGCATGGGTGAACGCGTGCTTTAGTTCATCAAAAGATTTCTGAGCTATCTCATCCCAAGAGAATTGAGCGTTCTGTTTCAACAACCGATTAAAACCCTTTGTAACCTCGGCGTAGTTAGGAATGAATCGTCGTAAAAAGTTTGATTTCCCCTGCAAACTTTGGATTTGGCGAAGACTCGAAGGAGGAGGCAATTTGATGATAGCTTCTACCTTCGAGGGATCGACGCGAATGCCGGCTTTCAAAATTACAAATCCCAGCAATCGTCCCACTTCTATACAGAAGACACATTTGTGTGGGTTCAACCGAATACGATAATGCCTACACCTCATGAATATTGCTCGTAAATGGACAAGGTGATCAGCTCGATGTAATGAATGAGCGGGAAAATCATCGAGATACGGTTGCACAATGTGTTTGATGTCATGAAACGCATAAGACATCGCCCTTTGAAAAGTGGCTCTGGCATTCTTCAGCCCAAAAGGTAATTTGCAATAAGCAAAGGTCCCCCATGGACAAATGAAAGCCGTTTTTGGTTGATCGGCAGGTAGAATATTGATTTGATTGTAACCGGAAAAACCGTCCATAAAGGAAAATATTTCACTGCCGGCACAATTGTCAATTATTTGATCGATATAGGGTGTTGGGTAGTTGTCCTTTGGACAGGCTCGATTAATGTCCCTATAATCGATGCATATTCTTATCGTTCCCTGCTTTTTTTTAACCAGAACAATATTCGATACCCAATCCGTTAACGGGATCAGATAAATGAAACCTGCTTTCAATAATTTTTCAACTTTTGCTTTAATTGCAGCAGCTTTTCGTGGGTGAAACTGACGCAAACGTTGCCGGACGGGTTTAGCGTCCAGGTAAGTCTTGATCTCATGGACAACAATTGCGGGATCAATTCCTGGCATTTCCTCATAAGACCAGGCAAACACGTCGCGGAATTCTTGAAATAGGGCCTTGTATGTCTGAATTTCGTCATCTGAACACGAGGCACCTATATGAATGTTCTCAACAATTCCAGGCTTGACTGAAATGTCAATGGGAATAGTTCGAGAGATGTTTCCCAAATTCAGCTCTGAATCAGGATGTTTCATTGGATTCTGAGCTTCTTTGACATATTCAGCTATAAAGATTGATGAGAAATCATTTTCAAAACGATCATCCTTAGGTAAAAATGAAGATCTGTGATGGAGATCTTCCCATGGTAAATCGTCTACACACAGGACTTCACGAAGTTTCTCGTCAGATGACACAACTTCGGGAAACGCAATTAACTCCGAGGTTGACGTGAAAAGTGATTCCTCACGGACCACATTCATTTGGTCGATTTTGGTTGAACGCGGGTCGGTAAAAGACTGCACGGCTTCATAGGCAATTTCATATGGAGTCAAAGGCATAACATCACCAAATGAGTCTATATCAGATTCAGAAGGAACGATCCAAGGATCGTCATAAACAATGGTATCTGATGTAATTATATGAATGGATGCAAACGAAGACAAGGCGTTGATTGGAGGAAAAGGAAAAGTTCCCAGTAAACCGGCATCTTTTACTAATCCTACTCCAACATCCTTATAAGGGATAGTCGTTTTACCGACATGCTGGATACTCTCTAAAGAGGCTGGGTTGGATGAAAAGTAAGCCAGCTGGTCTATGGTTACGATCTTGCCATTATGTGGAAACTTGATTACTCGGAAGACCGATGAAACGACCGCTGTCATAGCGTAAGACCAACTTCGACCCAAGAGAAGGTTGTAGTCTAGAGGGGCATCAACGACCTCCACATCTAAACTAACGGTTTTTCCTTCCACCCCTATAGGCAAATCCTGCAGAATGCCAAACGGATGAAACCCACGGCCATCAAAGGCCTTAAGAATTGTCGGGGATTGATTTAGTGAAGGAGAACCAAGCGATCTCCAGCATTGTATCGACATAATACACGTGGAAGCTCCCTCATCAATTACAGTCCGATGAATAGGCCTGTTTTTTACTATCACTGGGATCTGGAAAGCCATTTGATGAGGTAAATGCAGTGTACTATTTTCGAGATCAAAGATTATTAGGTTCGGGTCCTGAACATCAACAGCTCCTATAGCCGACAAAAGTAATTTGCGTTGTGTTGGGCATGACTGCAGCACTTCCAAAGCCGACATTGCTGAGGGTGAAACAGCTAAATCCTCAACAATGTTGTAATTCTGGGCCGCTCTCGCATGTGGATTGAAAGCAGACCTTCGAAGTACACCCTTGGCGGGCGGTTTGATTACTAAGTCCGGGTTAGGTTTCTCGATCTGTAGTGGATCGGAACCGGGAGCTGAGGTTGATGGATTAGAATGAGAAGATTCTGCTTCTTTGCCATCAACAGGACTTTTACTACCATAATCTTGCGATCGAGTCGCAATCCTTACATGAGACATCATCAATATGGGTTCTTCACTGGCACTCGAGGAAGAACCTATCATCTTACTCTCCTGCTATGGAAATGGGTCTTTCAAAACAGCAGGAGTTGGGGAACCCTTGACGATTTTCACAACCTCGGCCCGATGAGGGCAATCTCTTGTAAAATGATCCTCTTCACAAATAAGACAAGAATATCGAGGTTTGCGTTTTTCGTCATTGGTTTCCGACTTTTCAGTTTTCTCCTTTGGATTTTTGTCTGCTTTATTCTTCTTCTTACCTTTCTTTTTCCCACCGGATTTTGATTTAGCCGTAGATGACTCTACAGCGTGAATATCAGCGGAAACTTCAGTAGAAGATTCTCCTGTCGGGGAGTCTGGTAGGGTTATAATAGGAGAAGAATTCTTTTAGGATTTCTTCTTACTTTTAGTATTCACCGTACCAATCATGCCATCAGCGGCATGAGACCCCGAAGGAGCAGCAGCGATTTGATTTGACTTAGGAAGATCTGGGATCTTTTTGTGTAACGTACCTGACTGAGTGTAAACTAAGTCAAGGTACTACGCTTGAGCAATCACTTGCTCCTCAGTAACTACTCCGGCCTTAGCTACGTCTTCAGTAATCTTCGGTAACAATGATTTAACAAACCATTCAGCTAAGATTTGGTCCGGGATAAAAACTTTCACTAATCGCCTTCGACGTCTCCATTCATGAATATGATCGGAAATATAAGTGGACATCAATTGTTTTAATGAAGTTAGTAACTCTGTGCCATTATCATATCCGACCGGCAACTGAAAATGAGTTAAGGACGAGGTAGCTAACTGGCTAAAATTATAAAAAGAGGCCCGTGGTAACTCAATGTACCACTTGGCCGCAAGACCAATGAGAGTACGCTGGAAAAGACGTAAGCGGATCGAATCATCCGAGATGGAATTAGAGGCACACCAGAGGTGGTAAGTCATCACATGATTCGATGGGTCCTCTCTAGACTTACCTTCGAACTTTGGTATGTCACTGGGCAACTTATTTGGCATTGGCGGCCAAAACGGAAGATAATTTATTGGATCGTTCGTTAGGCACGACAAGTCTGGTAAATCCAAAGTTGCGATAAACGGTAATTGCCGATTAGGATCCCTAAAACTCTGGGTCACGAGACCAGTCCTAGGAGGAGGATATCCAGGATAACTAGGAATAGGAATCGCGTTCGGGATATTGTATCCTCCCGGAAAACCAGGATTAACCGGACCGTACTGGGGTTGTTGTGATTGTTGATAAGTGTACCCAGGATACGGTTGATACTGGTAAATTGGCTGCTGGACAGCAGGCCCGTATTGGTACTGTCCCTGGTACGGTTGATAAGTGAATTGTGGTTGATTGGTGACAACCGTACTTAAACCAGGTTGTCCTACATGCATCTGAACCGTAGTTTGAATCGTGGATCCAGACGATGGTAAAGATGTCTGAGGAGTAGTTACAGAGACAGTAGAAACCGGAGCTGTCGATACTCCAGAAGTAAGTGGGGTCGATTGAACAGATGTTGCGGTAGTTGCAGCAGTCGTTTGAGATGGAGTACTAGGTGCAATAGGCCTAGACTGAGAAAGTACCGAAGGTACAGAAGTTTGAACATTAGACTGGACTGGTTGCTGGGGTGAACCAGAAAGTAAAGGTTGTCCAATTTGAGATGACAACTGTACACTTGGCTGCAATACCTGTTGAACTTGCGATGGATCCCACACTATGTTCATTCCGGGGTATTGACCCATGACAGGTTGAGGATATTGAGATCCATAACCGGATTGAGGGTAGGATTGGTAGCTGAAAGGTACATTTCCCGTACCTTGAACATAAGATTGACCTTGGGGTGGTTGGTAACCTTGACTCGAGTACTGACCTTGAGGTAGATACCCTTGAGGTAGGTACTGATACTGGGGTTGACCTTGAGGTATAAATTGATACTGAGGTTGACCTTGGGGTACATATTGAGGCTGGGGTTGACCTTGAGGAATGTATTGCACCACGGGTACATACTGTCCTTGAGGTTGCCCCCAGACGCAATTTGTGTACCTTGAGGTTGCCCCCAGGCGGTAACTGGCCACCTTGAGGTTGAGAACTAGGAATTGAACCTGACATCATGTAAATGTCTCCGACACCGAACTGTTTATTACCATTGTTTCCAGTTAGTAACCCATGTTCAATGGGTTGAGGAGATGCTCCTGCAAAAGTACCAGAAAGTGACTGATACCCAGAGGGAACAGAAGGACCGTCGTACAAAAAAGATTCAGGCGATTGACTAAACATGGACGACTGACCTGACATATTTACAGGAGTATAAATACCTCCAGGTGGATAAGGAGCACGAGGGGGAGAAAAACTTGACCCTGAGTTGTCCAAATAATTAGTTAACGAAAGATACCAAGTAGTACTTCTAGGTGGACTGTAAAAAATGGATTCACGCTCCCTTAGATGAATAGTAGGTTGATTTTCAGGGATAGGGACGCCTATTTCTTCTTCTGGAGCAAGTTCTTCAATAGCTATCAAACCAAAAGGAAGATTTTCGGTGATGACTCTTTCTACCCTAGGTGAATCAGGAGCACTAGAAGTTGGAGTAACAGGTTCAGATATCTCAGGTTCTTCGCCTATATCACTAGTAGATGAAAAGCTACCAGCAAGCTCGGAAACTGCAATAGCTTCGGGATTATAACCTGTTTCTAGACTTTGGTAATCTGGATGGACTACCAACGAAGACTCTCCTTCTTCAGGTGAACCTACTTTACAGCCACTAGGAGTTACAAGGACTTTCAAACCTTCATAATGACCCGGGAGGTCTTCAGGAGGTTGGCCCCGAAGTCTACGGGACTTCCTCAACAAATCGACCACGGTTACAATCTCAGGAGACTGGACCCGAAGTCTACGGGACTGTCTCGGTAATTCAGCCACAGTTAAAAACTTTTAACTACTGCACACGCAAACAAAGTAAAATCTCAAAGCAAACTGCCTAAAGTCTCTAAAGAACCAAACAAATTCGAATCACACGCCTAAAGAATCTAGGGCGTCAAACCATACACAAACAGTAGCCTTCCGGACCGAAAACACTAGTTGGTGATGAAATCCAACATCGTCGAATTCAGTACAAAAGTGGCGAGTGGAACAGTTACCCCAGCAACATGCTTAATGAATAGGCCAGCACAAGTTCCTCCACTTTAACCGTCTCGAGTGAAGTGAACCCCCCGGAAAATCCAAGTGAGTCTAGCCGACGTCTGCTCCAGGTACAGTGGGATCTTCCCTCCACCGTCACCTTGGGTAGAACCCTAAAGATAATGGTCACTAAGGTCACCAACAACAACAAATATACCTGGGGGAACAGTCTATGATCCGATAGCACGGGAAAGAGTCAATTTTGCGGACAAAACCGACCTCCCTAGAAGCTAAGGCTTTCTAGTGACAAACAAGACAATCAAGCACTATCTTTCCCTAAATATGCATTTAAAATACAAGCAACCAGGTGTTTAAAGCATACCTTTAGTCCAACGCTGTTTGTAGCAGTCCAGCCTCTCTGATCCGGATGAGCTCCTCCTTCTCTTTGAAACTTGCATTCACTAACAAGCAAACGATTACATAGCACCTGAATAACTCATAAAATAAAATATATTCATCATAAAGACCAAGGAGTATATGAAACAAATTATATATAACAACTTGTTGAGAAAAATGAACTTAATTGTATTAAGTGGAAACAAAAGAACCATTACAACCAGTGCCTTGGTGTTGTGCAGGTCCCTCCTAGGGTCCAGCAAGAGTTCTCCTTTACTTTGATCAGCTCACCCACTTCCAAATGAAGCTAAGAAAGGATGGGAATCTCTCCTCTCAAGCTCTATAAGGGAGTCCTAATTTCAATAGCATCTACCCTTAGGAATGTTCAGCTTTCAACCTCCCCTCCCTCTGGCCCAATGCCTGTATTTATAATGCTTTGGAGGAAGTTAATCCGGTCCACCATGAATGGGATAAGCCCCTCTTTCAATGGGATTGCTTCCCTCTTGATGGGATAAGTTCCTCTTTCATAGGGATACATGAACCATCTAGAGGCGCTCAATACACGTCAAACCATCTTCTAGAATGCTCTAGAATCGACCACAAGTAACGTTTTTGAAGTAAAACTCGCGCCTTTTGACCTTTACAGGAGTACGCACCCACCCCTTTACAGACAGAGCGTACAAGTACACAGGTATTGTGAACTTGAGGTGCGTACACGCAGGTAAGGTTAAGAGAAACTGCGTAACCAGAGTTAATTGACTTTTTAAGGACTTTCTCTCTTTCTTGGAGTTTGATATGAGGAGCAGAGGTATAAGACTTGCCAAGGAGGATAGTATGACAGTTGACGAAGCCATACTAACTGCAAATAGTCATGGTGACAAATTTTAGTGTAACAGATTGCCCCCTAAAGTGCGAAGCCTGTAGTAGATTAGGGTTTCATATCATCTAGGAAGGGTGAAGTACTTTATCATTTCAAGGATTATCTTGTGGAGAGCCCAGTTGGAACCTGCAAATATTCAACACAAAATACATATGTAAGATCATATCATCACTGAGGTAGGCATTCCCATACTCAGATTGAAAACTTTAACTAACAAACTAACTACTGCTCTGATATAGGAATGATTTTGCAGTACATCATAATCATAGACTCATGTAGACACAGTATGGACGCAGCCATCTGTTTATGATTAGTCTACTATATAATGAATACAAAACTCCTTGCAGCCTGGATGGTGGAAACTAGATCCAGGGTCTTCATTTCTACTTTCCGAAATAGTACGATTCTATCCATGCGAATAAATGAGTTGATGTCGAACATGGTAGAAACCACTTGATTACCAGTCGATGATGTAAACCGTTAAAAAGTGTGAGAGAGACCACCAGTGATGTCAATGGTTCTCAAAGTACCCAGTACAATCCATGAGATGTGAATGAATGTGTTGATGTCGAACATGTCACGAAATCCTTCGATCGAAAGTCAATGATGTAAATCATCGTCAAAGGCGAGAAACCTGCCATTGATGCATGCAGAATTTCAAGGTACTCACGATTTCTAGGTCATCTTTCTAGATAATGTGCTGATGTCGATAGAAAGCGACCCGTTGCAGGCAAGCCCACAACACGAAATCATAGATCAAGTTGAAGAAATGTAGCTGTAAGGACTGACTCAGGGATGGTCAAAATGGACGACGGGTATTTTGCAGATGAATGGTTTATTTGGAGTGACCTCTTGAACACATAACGACACGACAGATGGCTTGGTGACAACCGTACTTAAACCAGGTTGTCCTACAGGCATCTGAACAATAGTTTGAATCGTGGATCCAGACGATGGTAAAGATGTCTGAGGAGTAGTTACAGAGACAGTAGAAACCGGAGCTGTCGATACTCCAGAAGTAAGTGGGGTCGATTGAACAGATGTTGCGGTAGTTGCAGCAGTCGTTTGAGATGGAGTACTAGGTGAAATAGGCCCAGACTGAGAAACTACCGAAGGTACAGAAGTTTGAACATTAGACTGGACTAGTTGCTGGGGTGAACCAGAAACTAAAGGTTGTCCAGTTTGAGATGACAACTGTACACTTGGCTGCAATGCCTGTTGAACTTGCGATGGATCCCACACTATGTTCATTCTGGGGTATTGACCCATGACAGGTTGAGGATATTGAGATCCATAACCAGATTGAGGGTAGGATTGGTAGCTGAAAGAGTCGCTCCCCAGTGGAGTCGCCATTTTGTCATGCAGAAAGAGTCAATTTTGCGGACAAAACCGACCTCCCTGGAAGCTAAGGCTTTCTAGTGACAAACAAGGCAATCAAGCACTATCTTTCCCTAAATATGCATTTAAAATACAAGCAACCAGGTGTTTAAAGCATACCTTTAGTCCAACGTTGTTTGTAGCAGTCCAGCCTCTCTGATCCGGATGAGCTCCTCCTTCTCTTTGAAACCTGCATTCACTAACAAGCAAACGATTACATAGCACCTGAATAACTCATAAAATAAAACATATTCATCATAAAGACCAAGGAGTATATGAAACAAATTATATATAACAACTTGTTGAGAAAAATGAACTTAATTGTATTAAGTGGAAACAAAAGAAACCATTACAACCAGTGCCTTGGTGTTGTGCAGGTCCCTCCCAGGGTCCAGCAAGAGTTCTCCTTTACTTTGATCAGCTCACCCACTTCCAAATGAAGCTAAGAAAGGATGGGAATCTCTCCTCTCAAGCTCTATAAGGGAGTCCTAATTTCAGCAGCATCTACCCTTAGGAATTTTCAGCTTTCAACCTCCCCTCCCTCTGGCCCAATGCCTGTATTTATAATGCTTTGGAGGAAGTTAATCAGGTCCACCATCAATGGGATAATCCCCTCTTTCAATGGGATAGCTCCCCTCTTGATGGGATAACTTCCTCTTTCATAGGGATACATGAACCATCTAGAGGCGCTCAATACACGTCAAACCATCTTCTAGAATGCTCTAGATTCGACCACAAGTAACTTTTTTGAAGTAAAACTCGCGCCTTTTTACCTTTACAGGAATACGCACCCACCCCTTTACAGACAGAGCGTACAAGTACGCAGGTATTGTGAACTTGAGGTGCGTACACGCAGGTAAGGTTAAGAGAAACTGCGTAACCAGAGTTAATTGACTTTTTAAGGACTTTCTCTCTTTCTTGGAGTTTGACATGAGGAGCAGAGGTATAAGACTTGCCAAGGAGGATAGTATGACAGTTGATGGAGCCATATTGACTGCAAATAGTCATGGTGACAAATTTTAGTGTAACACGCCTGATGGAAAGAAGTGGAATCGACAGGGAATTAAGCCACGTTCTAAAGGAATTTGGAATCCATTTGACCGCCACGGTGGAGGAAGAACGCATCCACAGTGTAACTGAAGAAACGAACCAACGAAGCATGTTGGCGCCAATTAGAGGAGGACAAGCGGCCACTCCCTGAGCGTTCATGATGACGTTGAACGCAGGGAACTCCAAGCACAGCTGCAGAAGGTGAATCGACACAGGCAAAAGAGGAACCGAATATGAATAGGGATCGAATGGCTAAAACCGTGAACAGAGACAGTCGAACGAGAAGAGTCAGATTTTTGGAAACATAATTGAGAAGATTCCAAGCGACCAAGAGAGATTGTGAACAGTGAACCCTAAGAGGAGGACTGAACACAAAGAATAGTAAAGCCAAGCAGAAGAGACAGAGGGCCGAGCTGACCACAGGCAGCGTCGAGCACCAGATAGCTTGAAGATTCAAGCCTTCCCATAGAGGAATCTATTCGGACTTAGCATCACATTCAGCTCTTTCCACTGTAGACCAAGGGTCACAGAGCTGGTAGGAGAAGAAGAGTCTGTGTACTCCAAGTGGCTTGGGGAATCCAAGAACCACCCTGCCAAGCAAAATCTGCTTCAAGAGAACTCATATTGAGTCCTGTATTGTAATTTCTCTGTTGAAAGACACAATAAAACAAGGCCACCACTGAAGTTGGACCGAAGATGTAGCCCTGGAGAATAGGGTGAACTCCTTATTAAAATTGTTTGTGTCTTTGTGTTGCTTACTGTATTTCTCTACTGTCTTTCCATTTTATTTTCTATGTATTGGCAATCTGATCGATCCGTTATTTCAATAACACAGAACAGACACACCAGCACATGAGTTTGTAATACCTTTAGTTTAATAAATCTTTAACTGATGGCACTCATAGGGTGAATATCAGATCAAGTGGTATCAGAACTTAAAGTTGTAAGGTTAGACAAGCTTGTGTTGGTATAGTTGTGAATGCTCACAAGATCAAAGCTCAAATTAAGAGAAGGAGAGTTGGTGGAAACTAATCCTGAAATTGGGAGAGTCTATCCTCGAAAGACCATGTTAGAAGAAAGTCCTATGTGGCCAGACCCTCAATTCATAGAAAGTTTCCTAGTCATGAATTCCATGGTTGAAGAAATGTACCGAGACTTTAGAAAGAAAAAGGTGGAAGATGCATCAGGCTCTAAGCTAGAGAAAGAAGAAGATGAGTCTCACTTCCATGACAACTCCAAAGGAAAATGGAAAGAGGAAAACGTTCTCACACCTCCTAATAGCCCTGTACATAATAAGAAAGCATCTTTGATTAAGTTAGATGTTAAATTTGATTTGCCTATATATGACAGAGAGATAAATGCTGAAAAATTGGACAATTGGACTAGACAAATTGATGTGTATTGCAGGGTACATAACATAAACTCAAACAAGAGTAAGATTCTGCTAGCAAGCCTACGCCTAGGAGGCACTGCCTTGGTTTGATGGGAAGGTAGAACCCAAGCTGATATGAAAATCCATGGTAAGACCATCTCTTTCTAGAGTGACTTCGTTTCTGCAATCAGGAAATAGTTCTATCCATTGGCCTACATGCAGTAGGCCATGATGAGTTGGCAAACTCTTCAGCAGTTGAAGGGGAAAAGCGTACAAGGGTATACTCAAGAGTTCAGAAAGAGAGCATTGACATTGGGTATCTCACTAGACTCGCCAAAGTCTCTTTTGAAGTACATTGGTGGTCTACACAGCTACATGAGGCATACCATCCTCATGTTTAATCCCACTAGTATAGATGAGGTGTCTGTACAAGCTACTCATCTAGAGGCTAGAGCAAATAATGGAAATCCAGAAGTTGGGGGACCATCCCAACCCACTGTAAGCAAGAGCAAGGAGAAAAGAAAATAGAAGTGGAAAGCAAGGAAGGTTAACACTGCACAGAAAGCCAAAGCTTCATTCACTCACTGTAAAAAGGAGGGGCATGATGATGAGCATTGTTGGATTCTGCATCCATAGCTGAGACCTAATAAGTCCGAGGGCAAGAAGAAGAAGACAGCTGCAGCTATTTAGAGAGATTTGGGGTTAGACTCGGGAGATGAAACAACCATAGCAACCACAAGTATAAAAGGTAAGAATTCTGAAGCATCTACTAGTAATTCTGCTCAATCTATTGTTGATGAAGAAAATGAGAGAAAAAGACATGAGCTTTTCCATATTCGAGTTATTTCCAAGAATCAAAAGATTGATACTTTGTTTGATAGTGGCTCTCAAGTAAATTTGATTTTTGAAGCAATTGTAAAGAAATTGGGATTAGCAACTACACCTCACAAGAAACCATACCCATTAGGATGGTTGAATGATAAAGCACAACTACAAGTGACTAGACAGTGCAAACTCAAGTTTTTGTTTGGGTCAGCATTTGTAGATGAGGTTGAGTTAGACATAATTCCTTTGGATATATGTGGAATTGTTTTAGGAAGTCCTTATTTGTACGATAGAAAGGCTATTATCTATAGAGCTGAGAACAAGTATTTACTGGTTAAAGATGGAATCAAATACTTTGTAAGAGCTCATAAGCTCAAGAATAATTATACTCTCATAAACTCAGGATAGATGAAAAGAATGATTAATTCATGCAAACAATTCTTACTGATGGTTGTAAACAAAAAGAAACCTGATAAAACCAATGTATTTGAGGGCTATAATGCTGAACAACAAGCTAATATAGAAAAGGTTGTTTCAGCGTATGATGTCTTGTTTCAAGAACCTAAAGGTCTGCCATCCAAAAAGGGAATAGTACATGATATTATTTTGCAACAAGATGTTCCATTGCCTAAAATTGGGATGTACAGGTTGTTTACTTTAGAGAATGCTGAAATCAAGAAGCAGGTGCAGGAGTTGCTCGAGAAGGGTTTCATCAGGCCTAGCACATCACCATGTGGGTCACCAATCGTTTTGGTGAGAAAGAAAGATGGCTCGTGGAGAATGTGCATTGATTACCGAGCACTTAATAAGATAACAATCAAAAATCATTATCCCCTTCCTCGCATAGATGATCTTTTAGATCAATTAAAAGAAGTTGTTTATTTCACCAAGCTGGATTTTCACAGTGCATACCATCAGGTCAGAGTTGCAGAGCAAGATGCATGGAAGACTGCTTTCAAAACAAAGCATGGATTGTATGAATGGCTAGTTATGCTTTTTGGCTTAACTAATGCTCCTGCTACTTTCATGAGATTAATGAATGATGTACTCAGACCTTTTCTTGATGATTTTGTTATTGTGTATCTGGATGACATTCTGATTTTTAGTAAAACGTGGGAAGAACATTTAAAGCATGTTAAGCAGACATTAGATGTTTTGAAAAGAGAAAAACTTTATGTTAAACTCTCAAAATGTGAATTTGGCAAAACATCTCTAAACTACTTGGGTCATATAGTAGGGGGAGGTGAATTGAAAATAGATCCCTCTAAAGTGGCAGTCATTGTGAACTGGCCTAAACCCAGGTCTGCTACAGAAGTGAGAAGCTTCTTAGGAGCAGCACAATATTGGAGGAAGTTCATTTCTAACTTCTCCTCGATTGCAGCTCCCTTACATGCTTTAACAGGATTGAATAAGGTGTTTCAGTGGGGAGGCAAACATCAGAAAGCCTTCAACACCTTGAAAGAGAAAATAAGTACAGCACCTATACTAGCACTGCCAGATTTGCAAAGACCATTTGAGATCCAAACTGATGCCAGTGACTATTCCATGGGAGCAATGCTGACACAGCATGGCAAACCCATATGCTATAGTTCTGAGACTTTTAATCCTGCAGTAGTTAACTATCCTACATATGATAAGGAATTGTATGCATGAGTTCAGAGTGTGAAAAAGTGGAAACATTATTTAATGGGCAAAGAGACAGTAATACATACTGATCATCAGCCACTTCAATATCTACACTCCCAAACGAAGTTGCAGCAATCAAGACATTACAGGTGGATGGGTTTTCTACAACAGTTTCACTTAGTCATCAGATATAAAAAGGGCATACATAACAAGGTTGTAGACATGTTGTCTAGACCCATTATAAGTGCATCTACCATACTTAAGCATAATTTTGTACTACATGAAAGCTACATAGAACAATATGCTCAGGATATGGATTTTAAAGATGTATATGCAACTTTGAGTCAAGGCAAAAGAGTAGAAGAATTGGACTATCATATAAAGGACCGACTCTTGTACCATTATGGGAAACTCTGCATTCCACAAACCAAGAGGATAAAGATAATTAGGGAAGCACACACTTCTCTGATATCAGGTCACTTTGGGGTAAGCAAAACAGTTGCACAGCTGCAAAGATTCTGCCATTGGCTGAAAATGAATTTGACAGTTTCTAGATATGTGAGAGGGTGTGCCATGTGTGCTAAAATCAAGCCCAGCAATAGAAAACTAGGCTTGTACACTCCATTGCCAGTTCCTTCTCACCCTTGGGAAAGTGTTTCCATGGATTTTGTAGGAGGACTGCCTAAATCTAGGAAAGGTCGCGATTATCTATACGTTGTTGTGGATAGGTTCAGCAAAATGTGTATTTTGATACCTTGTAGTAAACAGATCACAGTTGAACAGACTACAAAATTGTTCTTTGAACATGTATGCGTTCATTTTGGATTACCCACTTCCATAGTATCTGATCGAGACACCCGATTTGTGGGGAAGTTTTGGTCTAATCTATGGGAACTGATGGACACCAAGTTAAAGAAAAGCACAAATTTTCATCCACAAACAGATGGCCAGACAGAAGTAGTAAACAGGACTGTGATCCAGTTACTGAGAGGATATTGCAGTAAACATCCTAAGCTTTGGGATGAACACTTGTGTTATGTGTAGCATGCTTACAACAGAGCCAAACACTCTTCTACACAGAGATCTCCTTTTGAGACCTGCTTTGGTTTCACACCAAGGTCTCCTTTGGATTTTGTCTTTGGTAAAGATACCATGGTTGATAGGCACAGTGATGTGGATAAGGCAACTAGGTTCATTGAATAGATCCAGGAAATACATCAAGCAGTACAGGAACAACTGGAAAAGAGCCAGGCCAAGTATAAGGCTAGGCATGATAAGCATCGAATGGAGCATAGTTTTCAAGTTGGAGACCAAGTCTGGCTATATATCAACATGGACAGGATGAAAGGTGAAGGTAAAAAGCTAAAACCTATCAGGTATGGACCTTTCAGGATACTTGAGAAGATTAGAGAAAATGTGTTTCGCCTTGATCTACCAGCTTACATGCACAACTACTCAGTCGTAAATGCAGATTGCTTGAGATTGTTTGAACCTTCAATGATTAAGGACCTGAAGAGAAAAGTCAATTGCCTTCTATTGATGACATGCTACCTGAATACCTCAATGAGTTGTAGGAAGACACAGTGTTGGACAGGAAGGTGAGGACAACGCATAGGGGAGAAGTTGAGTACCTCAGGATTGGGCTCAAAGGTTCAAAGCCGAGCAGTGCAAAGTGGATTGAGATTGGACAAGTGAAGAAACAGTATCCTCACTTAATCGATGCTTGAAAACCAACTTTTGGTGGTCCAAAAGATTTTTCAGTAGGGAGGCTGTGATCCGAATTGGATCCATAGAAAGACTGTCAAGAACCATGACTAAATCAGGTCGAACAAATCTCTAATGAAATCCAAAACAGTATCAAAAACACCCTGAACCAGTGGCCATGGCAGCCGACGTGGAACAACGAGGACCTCGGTCAAATCGCGCTGACCAAGGCCCATGGAGACCGCGCAGGAGGCCAAAGTAGCCCCTAGGAGCCCCGAAATGGGAAAAGGGCGAGGTTTTTGATGCACGATTAGCGGCGCTACTCGCGCATCGCTGGGCGAACAGGACCAAAATGGAGAAAGCCCGAGCTCCCAGTCATGTGGGGGAACCAGAGGACCGCGGGTAGGAAAAGGTAAAAGCGCTAAAGTACAAAGGCGGGACCCATGCTCCTGAAACCGACGGTTTTGATCGGGGCACCCTTGAATGGTAAGAGGTTTTGGACATAAGTAGAGCGATTCCATACACCGATCGACACGTGGCAGGCGGAGGTGAGAGAAAACCGTCGTTGATTGCGCGCTATCGGTTAAGCAAGTCAACCGCGCAAAATGTGCGTATGGCGTTGGATATGGAGGGCCCAAATCGAATGGCTGAGATTGCGCCCGATGGAAAGAGGCAGAATCGACAAGAAATTAAGCCGCATTATAAAGGGATTTGGAATCCGATTGACCGCCACAGTGGAGGAAGAACACATCCATGGTGTAACTGAAGAAACGAACCGATGAAGCATGCTAGCGCCAATTAGAGGAGGACAAGTGGCCACTCCCTGAGTGTTCATGATGACGCCGAACGCAGGGAACTCCAAGCGCAGCTGCAGAAGGTGAATCGACACAGGCGGAAGAGGAACTGAACAGGCATAGGGATCAAATGGCTAAAGCCATGAACAGAGACAGTCGAATGAGAAGAGTAAGATTTTTGGAATCATAATTGAGAGGAATCCAAGTGACCAAGAGAGACAGTGAACAGTGAACTCTGAGAGGAGGACTGAACACAGAGAATAGTAAAGCCAAGTAGAAGAGACAGAGGGCCGAGCTAACCACAGACAACGTTGAGCACCAGAGAGCTTGAAGATTCAAGCCTTCCCATAGAGGAATATGTATCACATTCGGCTCTTTCCACTGTAGACCAAGGGTCACAAATCTAGTAGGAGAAGAAGAGTCTGTGTACTCCAAGTGGCTTGGGGAACCCAAGAACCACCTTGCCAAGCAAAATCTGCTTCAGGAGAACTCATATTGAGTCCCTGTATTGTAAATTCTCTACTGAAAGACACAATAAAACAAGGCCACCACTGAAGCTGGACTGGAGATGTAGCCCTAGAGAATAGGGTGAACTCCTTATTAAAATTGTTTGTGTCTTTGTGTTGCTTATTGTATTTCTCTTCTGTCTTTCCATTTTATTTTCTGTGTATTGGCAATCTAATCGATCTGTTGTTTCAGTAACACATAACACAAAAACCAGCACATGAGTCTGTAATACCTTTAGTTTAATAAATCTTTAACTGATTGCACTCATAGGGTGAATATCAGATCACACAGTTGATTTATCATGGAGCTCTTTTAACACCTTCTTAAAATCTAGGGATTCGAAACATCGCAACAAAACTCTATTATGATATATATGGAATAGTGCTTCATGGACTAGTTGATAAGAAGCAGACTTTAATCTAAGGGCCCTTTTTTATTTTGTCTTTATATGTGATGGTAGCGCCCCTTGTTCCATGTATTTCCTTATTTCCATGTATTGTGATGATGACATATTGGGCGTATGGACAGAATCATTATTGTACATTTCCAACTCTTGTTCCCAACCTAACCTTTCCTCTTCTTGTTGATCAACAACTTTTGCAACAAGCCTTCATAAATGGTGACCTTTAATGGTGTGAGTGTACTTGAATTCAAGATCATACTCTTACAAGAAATTCATCAAATTTTCTCTTTGTTCCCTTAGTTATTTCTATGCAAATAAGGATCTAACTGCAGGGTGGGGAACTATTACCTTAACATGACTTTTTAGGATGTATAGCCTAAAGTGTTTGACCACCTTATAGAATGCATAGGCCTATTTTTCCATGTACTGATAATTCAAATTGGATCCTTGCATTCCAGTCCTCATAAATGAAACGGGGCATTCGTTCCCCTGATCATCCTTTTGTGTAAGAACAACCAGCAATGAAGAATATGAAGTGAATGTGTAGAGCATCAACCCCTTATCAAAGCTCAACAAAAAGGAGAAGGAGCCTCGGTGATAGCTTCCTTTATCTTGGCAAATACTTCTTTCTCTTTCTGACTCCATTTAAAAACGACATCCTTTTTTATCATGCCTTGTAGAGACTTTTCAATTTGGGAAAAATATGAGATGAATTTACGAACGATATTGATTTTTCCCAAGAAGGACTGCTTAGCTTTCTTGTCATTAGGAAATGTGATTTGCATGATTTATTTCACGTGATCTGGATCAACAGTTATATCTCTCTTAGCTATGATGTGTCCCAAAATATTCCTATAAACACAGCAAAAAATCTCTTTTTTGGGTTGATTGATATTCCATATTTTCTATAGCACTCAAAATTTTGTTTAAAATGACCCAAATGACTTGATCTTCTTTTAGAAAATATAGTGACATCATCGAGATAAACAAACATGCTTTGACCAATCAATCCTCTAAAAGCGATGTCCATATCTCTTTGAAAAATGGCCCCAACATTGATGAGGCCAAAGAGGATTCGCCTAAATGGAAAGATGCCCCACTTTGTTCTGAATGTTGTTTTAATTTTATCTAGCTCAACCACTAGAAATTGATTGTAGTCAAATAATCTGTCAATTAATAAAAACATCTCAAAACCAGAGACAATTTGCAATATCTACTCCATTAAGAAAATGGGGTAGTTTTCCTTATCCGATACATGATTTAGATTCTAAAAATCCACACACAAGTGAATTTCTCTAGATTTCTTTCTCACATGAATTAGGTTAGAGATCCAAGTGGAATTTCTGATTTTAAAAATAATTCTTGCAACATCCTACAAGGATGACCTAACACACAAGGCATCTAGTAAGTAATATGCCATGTATAATTTTGATTTCTCTCTTTCCATAGAATTCTTCACCCTTTTGATATTTTTATAGATGGACGAGGCTAAGATATCATCCCAATTGAAGATGGTTCCCTTTGTGGTGTTGAAGAATTATGGGCAATTATGAATATTAGGATTCTTCTAGACTTGATAACAACTTGTGAAGTACTTTTGCAATTTCCCTTTATTAGTTTGATATTCTTCTTCTTATAATTAGTGTGTGTTTACTTCATTAAATATCTAACAAAAACAAAGAACAAGAACATAAAAAGTTGGCTTGCTGCCATGGCAAAAACCTCTCTCTCTTAGAGAGGAAAACCCTTGAATCTCTTCTTATAGATATTTAGATGTTGAATATCAGGTCTCTTAACAAAGTAGATTCAAAGTTACCTCCAAGATATTTGTCACTAACTTTTGCACTGCTTGATTCACTGTCATCACTATTCTCCTTCTCCTTATACCTTTCATTGTCTTGTCACTGTCTTCGATACTTTCTCTTCTCAACTTGTCACAATCCTTCATTGATTACACTAGAGATAAGATATGTCACTGCTTTTTACTGTGTATACCAATGTGCCATCCTATAAGTCATATAGTGTATGCATTACAATGAGTGTCATTTCAAAGGATGTCCTAAGAATACTCTCTTGACTTATGTATCTTCATATTCTTACAGGCTTTCAGAAAGCCTTTCACATATAGTTGAACCGAGACCCTGAAATATATCTATCTGGCATAGTTCTGAGACTTCTTCCATGCTCTGAGATAAATACTGGGGCTCTGAGATATACTTCGATGCTTCACCAAGACTTTTGAGACATATGTTGAGGCGATACTTGTGAGATATATATGTCACGGCTATAGACACCGAGATTTCTCATATATATCCTGAGACTATATACACTGAGATTCCTAAGATATATATGTTGAGACTAGATACATACCGAGACTCTACTTTTGAGATATGTCCTAGCTCTTGTGGTATATGTCGAGACTTCGTCCTTCGAGCTATGAGCTTCTGAGATAAATGTCGAAGCTCTATCCTTCACTGTGTATTTGAGATATATGTCGAGACCCTTCCTTGTATACTCGATGACTGGGATATATGTCGAGACCCTTCCTTGTATATTCGAAGACTTGTGATCCAAAGACTTATGTTTCTTGATTCTTCATTACCCATGTATATATATAGGTCACCGATAATGCTTCAAGCCGACAGGAGAGTTTTCAAATCTGAGCCGACATTCCAAGGAGATATACTGCAGTTTGTAGAGTGAGTTTTTGCATGAAGATAGTGACACTTATCTTGGAGTGTTCTCTTTGATATTTGACCTTATGACTCTTATAATATTTATGATGAAACATAAGAATCCTAAATACATCAAGAAGAATTTTGTTATCTATGGTAAACACATCTTTCTCATGAAACCCATGATGCAAGGAATAACAATTTTCTTCATAAAATTATCATTCAACATCATAATGAAAACCGAACCTAGTTACCTTTCCTTCAACACTCCCTCTTAACTAGGGAGGAATTAATTAAATGGTACATGGCTATTCAACACTAAAGATATCTCATAAAAAGAGTCGGACTAGTAATCCATCTGTATAGCATTATTATAACCAACATTGTCACATAGCAAGGCCTTCACTAACAACTCTATCTCTCAATATATTAGAGCACATTGTTGGCGAGACTAATGACTTATAGATATATTAGTCATTGTCTCTCAAGGTACATAACCACCCGGGTGCTCATTTAGTATGACCTTATAGGACTATTCTTGTCTTGGGTTCCCAGCCCTCAAAGAATATCAGTCCTCTTGCCTACTCTTGTCTTGGATGCCCTACACATCCTTAAAGAGTATCGAATGCTAGATGATTACCCAATCCTCCCATTCTTTCTTCCCAAGGGAAGACAATAATGTTGTGTGTATCTCTTCCTCTTAATTGAGGAAGAGATGCCCAAGTTTCCTCTGACAAGGAACTTGTCCAAGTTCCTTTGTAATTGGGAACTTGTTGTAACTCCCTCTTATCTAGGGACTTGTCCATTCATCAACAACTTCTTCTTCGTGGGTCCTTCAAATGCTGGATCTCCTTCTTTCCTTTGATGTCATGAAGTATTTTATTGAACTTCTTCTTGGTAGGGCATCAACCATCGATCATTTTCCTTATTGGCTTGTCATGTCATTGCTCGTTCATGGAAAGTGTCCTTCTTGATGTATGTTAGGTTATTTCATTTTTTGGCTACTCCTTTTTCGTCTGGCTATGCTTAAGAATTCTTATCTGATAGATGCTTAGTTGTACGTGCTTGTTCCCATTCTTTTATTTTGTATCCCTTTATGACTTCATCCTGACATTGCTTCAACTTTAGATAGTGCTTTTTTTGGATGCCTTCTTCATCATGACATCTTCGTAGAGTTGAATCAACTATTTGTACTTTACTATCTCCAATGCCTTGATAGGTGTGAAGGGTCCTTTGATCTTTTTCTTCTTTTGTTAGATTTGTCCTGCCTTTTTTCGGGAGATGTATTTTAATGGATATTGTGAGATAGTGATTCCTTCTGACCATGGTGTTCTTCACATGCTTGATCTCTTTCTTCATTTGCTTCTTCTTTAATTGTTTAGATAACAACCTTATACTTCCTCATGAGAGCACTTTCTTCTTGGAATAGTTAGCATTTCTTCTTCATTTACTTCTTAGTCAGCAATCTTATACTTCTTAAGAGAGTATTTATTCTTTACTTGTTTCTTGGACTAGTAAACAATTCTTATGCTCCTTATGTGAGAATTTCTCTTGTTGACTTGTACATGCTCTTGAGTATGTTTTCAGTGAAAGAGATCCTTTTGTACTTGATCATGTTTTAGAACTATTCCCATGACTCAATAACATATATGATGACATGACTTAAACTTTTGATGCATACATACCTTATCTTGATTTTGATCGTCTCAACTTCATTTGATGGTCCTTCTTGATTGATGTAGCCCTTCTTTGCTTCATCCATTCTTGCCTGCATATCATCCTTCCTTGTATTCCATGGTGGAATTCTTGATAACACATCTGCTCTTATTTATGAACCTTCTTTTGAAGATTCTTGTTATAGGATCTTGAAGATCCTCATCCTGCAAATGTCTCTTCCTTTTGATGATGGAGACCTTATAAGATTTACAATCATGATCAATTATTTTCTTTATCATGAATGAGGTCCTATAATAGGTATGCTCCTTCTACATGAATATCTTGAGCTATATGTACACTATGCTCCTATATTCTAGAGGATATTTCTAATCATGCATTTTGTTCTATTTCTAAATGCTCCTTCTACATGAGTATGTTGAACTCTATGTACATCATGCTTCTATGATCTAAAAGATATTTCTAGCCATGCATTTTATTCTATTTCTACATGCTCCTATACTACTCAAAAATTTGAAAGAAGACTTTAAGTAAAGAATTAGACTTAATCATAGTAGATATCTAGAGGATCTTCCTTCATTTGCTTCTTGTCTTCTTATTTCACTTCTTGAGTCATATGAGCTTCTTCTCTTTTTATTTTTGTGTTGTTTTCCTTCTTAAGTTTAGGACAATTCCTTTTGTAGTGTTCATATTCTTGGCATCCAAAGCATTGGATTTTGGACATATCTCTATGGTTTGTTCTTCGTGGACCAAATTTTCCAAATTTTCCCTTTCTCTTGGCCATGGTTGCAAATGTTTGCTCCTTTGATCCCACATCATCTTCTGATTTGAGTCTAGTTTCCTCTATCTTTCATAGATACCATAATTCACTTAGCGGGGTAGCTTCCTTCTTGGAATATATGCTTGATGTGAAGTTTCCCCAATCCTTAGGTAGAGCATTGAGTACTACGGTTGTCATTTCTCTATCAGACATGACTTCTCCCAGCTCTTGAAATTGATCCCTCATCTTATAGATCTTCATGAAATATGGAGTTATTACTTCCTTGGATATCTTCATCTTATACAAATCATTTCGAAGAGATATCGCTTCTCCAGTTGTGCTTACTGAGAATAACTCTACTAGTTTATCATAGATTTATTTGGATGTCTCCTACTTGGAGACATAAGGAATGAGAGACTCGTTGATGGATTCTATTAGAATCCTATGGGCTCTTATCTCATCCTTGTTGTATTTGACTAAGGCTTTACGTTGTTCCTTAGCAAGGATAGTAACATTCCCTATGATAAGTTATAGGAGTTCATTCTCCTTGAGAAGTAAGTCAGTCTTCTTCTTCCATGCAAGGAAATTAGTTGTCCCAACTAGTTTGTTACTTTCATTTCAAAAATACATTGTTGAATGTTCAGAAGGGGACATATATATACTTACTTGAGATGTAATATACTTGCTTTCTTCTTGAAAATTTTATAGCTTGCATTCTTAGATGCTCTTCAAGTTGATTTCTCCCAATGGACTTGCTTGATGATGAGATTTTGCTTGATGATTTGGCTTGTAGTACTTTTATCCTTGAAGGTGGTGTAGCTTGATGTAGGTCCCTTTTGGCTTGCTCTACTTGAAAGTGACTTTATACAAAAAGGCTTCTCCTCTTACTTTTATAGTCCTCCTTGATGGATAGTAAATGGTAAACCTTCCTTCTCTTTGATGTAATTGAGACTTCTTGGCTTGATGCTTCAACCTTGTAGTTGCTCTTGAGATATATTTCCTTGATGAGTCACCTTATGAGTGTTCTTGAGATGCCCTTTCCTTTATGTGTCACCTTAGATCCGAAACCATGTTGAAGAATGATGGGAAATTATGAATATTAGGATTCTTCTAGACTTGATAACAACTTGTGAAGTAATTTTTCAATTTCCCTTTATTAGCTTGATCTTCTCCTTATTATAATTAGTGTGTGTTTACTTCATCAAATTTCTACCAAAAACAAAGAACAAGAACACAAAAGTTGGCTTGTTTCCAAGGCCAAAACCTCTCTCTCTTAGAGAGGAAAACCCTTTAATCTCTTCTTATAAATATTTTGATGTTGAATACCAGAATTCTTAACAAAGTAGATTCAAAGTTACCTCCAAGATATTTGTCACTAACTTTTGCACTGCTTGATTCACTATCATCATTGTTCTCCTTCTCCTTATGCCTTTCACTATCTTGTCACTGTCTTCGATACTTTCTCTTCTCAAATTGTCACAGTCCTTCGTTGATTACACCAGTGATAAGATATGTCATTGCTTGCTACTATGTATATCAATGCGTAGGCATATAAGTCATATAGTGTATGCATTACAGTGAGTGTTATTTCAAAGGATGTCCTAAGAATACTCTCTTGACTTATGTATCGTCATATTCTTGCAGGACTTCAGAAATTCTTTCACATATAGTTGAACCGAGACCCTGAAATATATCTATCAAGAGTAGTTCTAAAACTTCTTCGATGCTCTGAGATAAATATTGAGGCTATGAGATATACTTCGATGCTTCACTGAGGATTTTGAGACATATGTTGAGGCGAGACTTCTGAGATATATATGTCGAGACTATATACACCGATATTCCTGATATATATATGCCAAGACTAGATACATACTGAGACTCTACTTTTGAGATATGTCCCATATATTGTGGTATATTTCAAGACTTCGTCCTTCGAGCTATGAGCTTTTGAGATAAACTTCGAAGCTCTATCCTTCACTGTGTATTTGAGATATATGTTGAGACCCTTCCTTGTATACTCGATGACTAGGATATATGTTGAGACCCTTCCTTGTATATTCGAAGACTTATGTTTCTTGATTCTTCATTACCCATGTATATATACAGGTCACCAATAATGCTTCAAGCCAACAAGAGAGTTTTCAAATCTGAGCTGACATTCCAAGGAGATATATTGCAGTTTGTAGAGTGAGTTTCTGCATGAAGATAGTGACACTTATCTTAGAGCATTCTCTTTTATCTTTGACATTATGGCTCTTATAATATTTATGATGAAACATAAGAATCCTAAATACATCAAGAAGAAGTCTTTTATCTATGGTAAACACATCTTGCTCATGAAACCCATGATGCAAGGAATAATAACTTTCTTCCTAAATCTATCATTCAACATCATAATGAAAACCGAACCTAGTTACCTTTCATTCAACATGTGGCACATGCTTATATCATTGGAACCCAACTTTATTCAAAATCTCTACATCCTGCTTACCACACATCCTGAAACACATGATTTCTAACATTTGGTAGGCTTTCCTGAGTGATTTGGTCTTCTAAATTCCATCACCCTTTTGCCTGAATTTTCTCGGTTCCTACCACCAAGATTTCAAAATATATTTTGTTGACTTGGTGAAGTTAGCGAAACATTTTGTGTTGAGGATTGCATTATGCTTAGGAAGCCTATAATATTATGTTATGTCGGATGTCGTGTAAGTTGCTATAGGTTCACTTGGGTCACTTCTGACTATGGTATCATTTTCATCTACATGTTGAAGGATCCATTCAACTATCTTTGCACATAGAAATACGATCAGATGGGAAACAACCTCGTGAAACCATGATTTCTTGACCCTAAGATATACTTGTCAATCTTCCTCATCCTATAGCACCTCTTCTTCCTTATTGGAAAATAGTTGATATATCTATGCTCAGGTTATATTTACTATTTTATCAACGTGGGAGGAAATATATGCATATGTGTGTACTCTAACGAGAGGGATTTCTACAACACCCTCGATATTTCTTTCTGGCATATCTCTCCCAGACTTCTTCCTGTTTGTTGGAGCCATTTCGCTAATAGACGATAAGATATTGAAGCAGTGAAGATTGATAATACATGATATTTCAAAGATATCCATGCCCATAGAAAAATGTTAGCCCAAAAAACAAGACAAATTACTCTTTAAAATTTCACTGCAAGTTGTAGAGTTAGAGCGCAGTTAGCCTTAACTGCATATTGGGATAACATATTGCAATTAGCATAATTGAAAATAGCAAAGATAAGCTACATGTGAGTTTCAACTGTGACAAGCAGTCACTATTTATTGTGAGCAATCATTTAGCCACATACTATAGGGTTAGATTGGATACCGTGTAGTGGTTGCATACCAAAATATGAGGTCAAAGATGGGATTCATATATGATTTTTGGTAGCGATTTGTAGTGAGAGGTAGCTTAGCCACAGACTGCAAAGGTAGAGAAAAGATGAGGTCATTCTGTGACATGCAGTCATTATTTTCGATGAGTAGGGGAAGAGATGTGTCGATGCAGTGAGGCAGAGTAAGGCAAGGTTGGAGAATTAAGACTTTGAGCACTCTGAGGGGAAGGATTGGCTCATTAGCCTAATAGGTTTGCAAGAATATTGTTAATTCCATTGGGTTTATTTGGTTAAGGGTCAGAGTAAGGCCAAGCATTGGGAATATGGAGTTGTGGGGTAGCCAAAACAACAAGGAAATAAAATATAAACAACAATTGCAAACTGCACTAGAAGGATGCAAGACTAAATTTTGTCCATTACTAGTTGCAGTCATAGTTTGAAATCGTAGATCACGGTTTGAGGATATCCTTTGTGTTGACTGATCGCGATTGTAGATAAAAAGTGTGATGTGAAAATGAATGGGGGGATTTGTTACATATAGTTTTTTGGCCACACATGTGGAGATAGGGCTCATTAAATGAATGATAATGAAAAAATTTGTGGTAAGGTAAAAGGTGGTGTTGTGGAGTCTAATTACCGTATGTCGTGTGAATATATAAAAAAAAAATTGTTTAGTTTGTAGTACCGCGAGTTTATTTTTAGTAATAATACTTAGCCACATATCACATTTTCTGTAAATCGATGGGTTTGTGTTGCAATATGCAGTAGTGGTCTACAATAAGGGGTTGTTTAGATTTCATTTTTGCAATATAAATTAGCAGTGTGGTTAGCTGCAGAATCTTGAGATAAGGGTTTCTAGGAAAATTTAAATTGCAAGGACTCAGAAGAAACTTAGGGAAAAATAAGTTTCAGAAAACCATTGTAATGCATTTTTTGAGGGCTTTAAGATGGGGGCTCCATATTTTAGAGTGTAGAAAATTTATGGGTTGTTGTAGCTACTACAACACTACCCTATTTAAAACAAGGATCTATATGCCCTAATGCAAACTGTGAAGAAGTAAAGCACTATTTGATGGGAAAGGAGATAGCAATCCACACATATCACTAACCATTACAGTACCTGCAAGCCCAAAGTAAGCTATAGTAAAACATGTGTTACAAGTGGTTGGGTTTCTATAATAGTTTCATTTAATGATCAAGTACAAAAAGTGCAGCACAAATAAGTTTTCTGACATGCTTTCAAGGCCACCCACATCAAATATCATAACTTTGGGAACTCTGATGAACATGGAGCCATTCACCTGTGATGCATATAAAGAGACATATTCAGAGAAGGTGTTTCAACAGTTGCAGAACCAGAGTCATGTGCATGATGGAAATAGAATCATTGACTATTATCTCTAGGACAAGTTACTCTATAGGTTGGATAAGTTATGTGTTCCTAAAGGTGATCATTTGTAGTTGATCAAAGAGGGTCACACCTCCAAGGTTGCAAGGCATTTTGGTGTAGGGAAGACAGTGGCCAACTTGCATATTGGCCCAAGATGCAAGAACAGGTAGCTAGGTGCATAAGACGATGCATGATTTTTTGTACCAAAAGGCCTAGTAACAAGAAATAATGTATATATCATCCCTTACATATACCCAATCCTCCATGGGAAATAATTTCTATGTACTTTGTGGGAGGCTTACCAACAACCATGAAGGGACATGACTACTTGTTTGTGGTAATTGACAGGTTCAATAAGATGTGTGTTTTGATGCCCTGTAAGAAGATCATCCATGGGAAAGAAGCAACAAATTTGTTCTTTGGAAAAAAAAATTGTGCAATTTGGGATACCACGGAGCGTCATTTCAAATGGGGACACAAGATTTCTTCGTGCATTTTGGATTACATTGTGGGAGAAGATGGACATGGAGTTGAAGAGGTCTACAACATTCCACCCTTAGACAGATGGAAAAATAGAAGTAGTCAACAAGACTTTGGTGCAACTTTTGAGGGGTTAAAATTAGAAGCATTTGAAGACTTTGGATGAAAATATGGTATATATGCAACACTCCTATAACAAAGCACTCCACCTATATACTGATAAGTCCCAATTTGTAACTTGTTTTGGATATGTTTCGCCTTCACCTTTGTATATTACATATAGGAAACAAGGAGCATTGAGGGAAGATCTTACAGGGTATGTCGTGAGGGCCAAAAAATTGTTGAGAAGATTAGGCAGATACATACATAGATACAAGAGACATTGCAGAAGTCACTAAAAAAATACAAAGGTGAGCATGATTAGCATTAAAAAAACAACAACAACAAAACAAAAACAAAAAACAAACAAATCAAGGTGGGAGACAGAGTGTAGTTACAGTTGAACAAGGAGAGGCTACAGGTTCATGGCAAGAAAATAAAGGCTTTGCAATATGGTCCCTTTGGGATACCAGAAAAGGTGGGATATAATTACTACAGACTTCTTCTACCCCCATATATGCACATTTATTCAATTATGAATGTGGATAATTTGAAGCTCTACAAACCTTCCATGCTATATGAGGAAGAGAAACGGGTCCTACCTTATGTGGAGGATTTGGCACTATATGTAGAGTTAGAGTTGACAGAAGATACCATTTTAAATAATAGATCCATAACTAGAATACATGGACAACATGACCTTTGGAAAACTGGGTTGAAAGGACAACTTCTAGCTTAAGCTAAATGGTACACCCAAGAGGTGGAAAAAAAATTTCCTCACTTCATTCAATTTTAGGTACCTATAATACTAGTGCAGCCCCTTATTGTTATTGTTAGTGTAGCCCCCTTATTATTATTGTTAGTGTAGCCCCCTTATTGTTATTATTGTGCCCATTTAGTCCCCATATTGTTATTTTTGTGAGTTGGTTGCATAACATTTAGTAGAAGATTTTGGGGGCCAAACTACTCCCAAAATAGGTAGGTGTGCTCTGGATTAGATAATTATCTTTTTTTTCATCCATATTGATGATTTTATAGTGGAAAAAGTGGAGGAATTAGCTCATAGGACCTTTTTTACCAACAGGACCAAGTTTGGAAAAATGGGGTTTGAAACCTTCCGAGAGCATTTTGAGGCATAAAAAGACATTTTTTATGGGGTAACACTTTGGAACTTTAGAATTTCACCTTTTTTACATATTCTACACACAAATACCTTTCCAATGATGCAATAATCACCTCAATCAGAGATCATATGCAATATTTATGCCACTCAAAAGTTGACCTTCTTGTTTTCACCACCATAATTCAAGAGGATGCTACATCAGCCCCCATTATTCATGGAAAAGAGGCTATCCACATGATTATTATGAAGAATACTCTAGAAGAGTCCATATGTAAATATTTGTAAGAGTTGAGGTAGTCAAACCTAAGCACTATTAGGTTATTAGGCTATGTTATAACCAAGCCACTAAGAGGAAAAGGGGTTCTATTCTTTTCGGGTACATTTATTCCATAGTATTGATGGTGTTGGATATCCATTAACCAAGGGTTCTCCCCGATGTGAAGTCCCAATTAGCCCTCACACTATTTGGATTAGGAGCCCCTTCCAGAATATCAGCCTGGTTTCCAGTTATCTTAGAGATATGCCTTCGCTTTAACTGTTAGCAAAAGAGAGGAGTGCACATGCACTTTCGAAAAGAAAGGAGGTGTGCCTCGTGAGTGTTCAATCATATATGCGTCAAATTTCTTTCACTGTGGAGGGGAGTAGAAGCGAGCCTCTAAGAGAGAGGTAGTCATACCACCCTATTAGAGAGACACACATGGACAAGAAGGGTTTGTGAAACATCAATAGAAATAGTCCACAAAGATGTGATGGTCATTGAAACCAATATAGCGAGGAAGATTTATCTAATATCCAGTGAAATATTCAATGAGGATGCGACAACGATAATAGAAATTACAACACATTCTCAATATGATAAGCAACAAAATAACTCAAATAGTTCAACTACTTTAGCACAAATGAAAGAAAACATGAATTACAAACATTCACAGAATAGGATTACAAATATCCATAATCCATGCATGAAGAATGTGTTAGCCTTGAAGGCTTCTATTATTAAGTAAAATTTCCAAGACACATGGATACAATGAACATCACTAGATCCAATAGTGGAGCATTGGAGCCACTCCTTGCTCCTCAAAATACTTGATTTGTTTCTCTAATGCCTTGCGAGACAATCCAAGGTGAAAAGTCCTTTGCTCATACAATGAGGGTGTATATAGAACCAAGGGGTGATGCTTCACCCTCCTTGTGACTCTTTGACTACCCTCATGATTGTTTGACTTCCTATGACTTTTCGACTTACATGACTCTTCATATTCCATGTGTGTCCTTTGGACTTCCACTTTACAATACATTTCGAATAGGTAATTACATAATCCACAATAATGATGTGGAATATGATGACTTGTGACAAGACATGACATGACATTGATGACATGGACTACATGATGATGTGACAGTGCCAAGTTTTCATTCTTGTTACTTCTTTCTTTGTGTCTTCTTTAACGGATGGTACATGTTGTTCTTATTCCTCCTCCTTATGACTTAAATATGGGGAGTCTTCCACGTGATCTTGATCGTCATCTTTTGTTAAAGTTCAATGTTCCTTCATCTTCTCACCTGTTGATCATATTATCTCTTCAGCTTCCATATGTGTCTTCTAGCATGTACTTCTTCTCCATCTCCTTCTTCATCATCTTATCATATCATGATAGAGTTCCTACATCTTCAATTCACTCATGACAGGATGACATCAGTCTAATAAACCCCTAGTTTAATATGGTGCACATTAATACGCTGAAAGAGTCGAAATCGGGTGACAGGCTGGGAAAGAGGCTCAGTAAATGCATAATTGTGCATCTGAGGTAGTCAAGGGTGAAACTTGATCCTTGGGACTATGCAATGCGCAGTTGAGGAAAAAAACTACGTAGTTTGGGAACTCAGGATGACAGGCTTAGGGGATAGGCACTGGATCAACCTTTTATGCATTTGTAGAGGACATATGAGCCTAGGTGACTGTGTAATTGCACATTTCAAGAGCTCAGGGCTAAGGCTTGAGCCTTGAGACTATGCAATGTGCAGTTCAAGCTAGACTAAGGGAGAAAACCGCGCAGTTATGGGAGCCAGTGATTCCGATTGAGGGGATGGGCACTAAGTGAACACATTGCACAACTTTAGGAGATAAGGGAGGTTGGGATATTGCGAAACTGCACAGATCAGGAGCTCAAGGGATTAGATTGAGGCTAGATATTGCGAAGTACGTAGTTGAGGCTAGGTTGGGAGAAGGAATTGTGCAATTCCAAAGGTCAAGGCTGAAGCTTGAGCACAGCACAGGACAACAATCTTGGGAGGCAGGAACTGTGCATTGCACAGTGCCAAGGGGGAAGACCACAACTAGAGGGCTGAAACTACGTAATGTACAGTTTAGGGAGTTTGGGTGAAGCTAGGTTTCTTGGTCGGGAAGCCTTTCCAGAAATGGCTAAGTGTGAGATCGATGAGACTGATGTGAACAGTGATAAGGCTTCAACTTTGATCACACACTTAGAACACTTGACGACTCAACCAACATAGATCATCCATGACACATGAACAATGCATTTCCCTTTGTGTGACAACTTTACAACATGTGCGACACTTAAGATACACTTTATGACGACTATGATGGCACTTGTGCGATGGTTCTTATAAATTTGAGAATGGGTACTACTAATGTTTACATGGTTATACCAACTCATTTACACAGAGATAACCCCTTGAAACCACCAGAACATGAATTCATACATCGTGCAATAGCTAACATGCGAAAAAGACAACAATTGTTAGAGTGTGAACGGTTGTTGTGATATATGAAATAAAGTGAAAGTAACACTTGCCAGAGCAAAGATAACATGAAAATGGCACTATTTAGAGTGAAAGCAAGTGAAAACGACAGCCGAAAACATAAAAGCAATACTCGCGAAAACAAAGGTGTACGGGAGGAACAATTTGTAAAACTCACTAAAATAGAAGTAAAAACACAACTATAATGTGAGAAATTTCCATTTTTAGTGTGCACTCACTATCGACATGGATTGGACATCGCACAAGTACAGTGTTGATGGAATGTGTTATGCTTGTCCAACCTTGCGTAAAATAATGTGCTCATGAACTTGTTGTGGACTGAGCATGTGTGAACAAGTGACTTCAACACTTCCGATCCAAGAAGGGAGCTTAAAAGCATCAGTTGATGAAAAAGTGACTATGGATGACCGATCGCAAGATTCAAAGTAGGCTCCAAAATTTGAGTGTATGCAAAATTTTGGAGGGTGTTTGTCGCAACAACAATACTTAGCGACACACTGGTAGAACTCCAACTTCTCTACCTTGGTCAATTCTTTTATCTAGGGTCTATTTCTTCAGGAAGGATTGATTCATCGTCCATATTACCATGGCTTCCCCACTTACCCCATGCATAAACATAGTCCCCTTCATTCCTTTACTCGGTTAAACACAAACATAAGATCAATGATTACACAATATTTCGAATCAGGATAGGGTAAGGAAGTTCACGAGCTTTATATTTTCAGAGTATATTTTTTCATCTTTGGTATTGCTTCACTTCCAGCAGGCCTGGACAATAACCCAATAGAGTCACTACAAGAACACAAACATCGCTCTGCTTCTAGTTAGCCTAGATAGTACCCTAACGGAGTTGCTTGCTTTGCCTCTCTATGCAAGAAGCCTTTCTCTTCTTTCACCTTTATTTACTGATTTCAAATAGCACTGTGCATCGACACTTATTCATTTTTTAGTGGAAGAGGGATCCCGACTTATTGAGAGCAGGAGAGGTTGTCCCTTCAGAGAAAAATATGTAAGACATATGATATTGGTTTTCTTGTTAATATTTTCCCCTTGTCCTTCTCTACTTATTTGGATCAGCTTGAAAACACCGAAACATCAAACCGAGTGCAGTCATGAAGTTTCTAGAATAAACATGGGGATCATGGTTAGACACAAGGTTTTCTTAACGCAAGGATCATATTTTTCATTAGAACATCATAGACCAAAACATGTAACCCAAACAAGGAAGAAGGACAAAGAGTTAGCCAAATGTTCCAGTGTTACAAAGTCCTTTTTTATTTTTCCACATTCCCTTTGAGCCGACAAAGCATCTTCATGCATGGTCTCACAAAACGAAAGGAAAGACAACACACAACAAGTAAACAAAACCAAAAGACAATCAAAGGAAGCTAAAACAAATCATAATGCAAGAGAAAAGTAAGAAAAGACAAGAGAGACTAAGGAGAACAACACAGGATGAGTGCAAGAGAAGGAAAACTAGGATGCAACTAATCTTACTCCTAACCTAACAACTAGAAAGTTGGGGTCACGTATAAGGAAATTTCCAATGAAGCCACCGTAGTTGTTCCCGGCCTGCATCCACAAAGATAAGAAAAATAAAACATATATAAAGTAATGTGCAACATTAAAGACAAAAACTTGAATAACTTGCACAAAAAATTGAACATCTTACCTATGGGTGGAAATATGTGTCACAACCACTACTTTCATCCAATTCACATTCTTACCTTTTCAATGAATACCATATTTCAACAAACCTCAAAATCTTCTCGCATATGTGTCTCCATCTACATCGAGCTGCTTAGCAAGCGTGAGGGGAGATCGAAACTTGTTATTTGTGACGGAGCTTTCCAGGTAAGATTGTTCCAACCATTCAACGATTGGATCACAAAAATCATGATGATCCTCTTAGAAACCTCAAAATATTTGAAAAGATGAATTGTCAATTAGAGGCAGGGGATAATGATGGAAATATTGTGAGGGAAAATAGATATGATCATATTCTACAGTCATGTCGAGACAGAGAGGACCTGACATAACCATCAGCGAAGGTTGGAGTACCTCAACTGCTCAACAAAAATCGGAATAGTGAGATATTAAATGATGAAGATCGAAGGATGTAAAACAATTGTCATTGGATGTGTTGGTGGAAAAATGATAGGTTGAATGACAGTCATCGGTGACCAAATAATGATCTGATTGTCTAATTAAAGCATCAGACTCCCAATTTTTAATTAGCAAGATAAATCAGTTTGGACAGCTCTACAAATGCTCTGAACAATCGAACCAAGTTCCTCGCAAGCCAAATGTGACAAATTGTTTTCCTATAATTGGTGACACACTGTGCAACCATCATAATCATCAAAGGAATTTAAAATGGATGTCAGCACAACAAATACATGAGACAAATGAAGACATGGTGAACAGAGAAGAACTTGATTCATGTGATAACTTGTGCATTCATTATTACTCAAGAGGATTTTAGGTGCGATGAAGGGGAATATTTGCAATATAGCATTTGCAAGAAAAACATGGAGTTTTCTATTAATAGATGAATCTGATAGGCATGATTCCTTTGGTAAAAGATATTCTTTGAAATGATCATATCTGCAATTCCATGACTCTATGAGAGATACATATTTCAAACCCGAGTTTGATGCGAGAGATTTGCATGAAGATGAATCAACTAAAGAATATTCTTGAATCCGATTAGAAGCCAAATCTCGAAAGTTTGAAAGATTACATCTGAAATGCCAAATATATTTAAGAAAGGGATTTTCATTGAGTGAAACCATGCAGAGAGAAGGTCGGGGGGCTTACTAGAGTTGCAAGATCTTGACCATCAATGGAAGTTGAAGATCCTTAACTTCCTAAAAAATCCCAGAACTTTCAAGGATTATAAAATCACATCCTGAATATTGAACTAGATCGTGCATGGAGTGAGGATAGCTGATAACATTGATTTCAATAAGACCATTGCTCACCGGATGACATCCATAACTATCACTGATTTGACCGATTTTTCAACTTCAACAACCAAATTGCTCAAGTTGAAAGATTCTTCTCATCATAAATTCAAAGATAATGAATCAGGGAAATTTCGTGAGAAATCTTATTTGAAGAGTTGTCTTCATGCAAGATAAGAGATGATGAGGTATGGGAAGAGTACTCAATGATTTCATTGTTTTATTTTCTTCATGGATTATTGCACCACCTTGTGCTAATTGAGAGGTTGTCTCATCAGATGAAGGACTTGGAGAACATGAAGTATCCTCGTTGCAAGTAGATGCATCAAAAAGGGTAGATCACAAGGGATAATGATACAAAGAGGAAGTTTTGATAAGCACATATTCTTTGACTGAATCAAATTCTAGATCTAAAGAAAAATCTTCGTGACAAACCAAAAGATCAGTTGATACACATGGGCATTCATGATTGCATACATCTACAAAGTCATCATCATTATAATGATTATTTCCCAAGGCTACAGATTGATTGAAATAATTAATAAAATTTGTTTCACTACTGAGATTAGAAAATTGAAAATCATCCAAGAATGGAAGCGCATCATCTTCACATGGAGGATTTTTTAAAATAGAATAAATATTGAAAGCATCTTCACCTTCCTACTCCTTTGCCTATGTAAAGTGACTACCTTGTACCTGATCGCAATTTGAACCTGCTCCTTTTCTTGTGTAAAGTAACTACCTTGTACCTTATCGCAATTTGAACCAGAAACACGAAAATCAAGAGAGTGTGAAAGAGTAGCTGGTGGAGCAAATTGATCAGGTATATCATAGTACAAAGAGTCATGGCATGTAGATGATAGAGGATCACAGAAATCTAGATCAAATTAGAGGATAGAGTTATGAATTATAGTATCATGTTGTGAAATGGGGAAGTTAGTCTTTCCCATGGGCTACATGAGCCATTCTGGGATTTCCTCCATTGAATCTGAGTCGTGAGAAACAAAAGAAGAATGAGAAAATGGATTAGGAATTTGATTTGCATAATTTGTAAACTTATTACCATCGCACAGAGGCACCTTCATTAGAACTGGAAAAGGAGGAGGACAAAGAGTGAAAGGAGAAGTAAACTCCTCCTATGAAATTAAATGTGTCTCATGATTCACAAGAGTTGGGGAAGTAGGAAAATCAGGGGGTTCAGGTTCACCGTGTAAAGAGTTAAGAACCAAGGGCTCAAACTCTTGTTTCAAGAAATCTTGATTCAAGTCTTCTTCAGAAATTTGAGAGCAAAAGTTCCATAGTGTTTACAGTGCTGGAAATCCATCAACCAAGGGGTCTCCCCAATGTGAAGTCCCAATTAGCCCTCACAGCGTTTGTAGTAGGATCCCCATCCGAAATATTGGCTTGGTTGTTAGTTACATTAGAGATATGCCTTGGCTCTAACTATTAGAAAGGGAGAGGAGTGAACATGCACCATTGAAAAGCAAGAGGGTGTGTCTGGTAAGTGTTCGATCATATGTGTGTCAAATTTATTTCATTGTAGAGGGGAGGAGACGTGAGCCTCTAAGAGAGAGGTCGTAGTACCACCCTAGTAGAGACACACATGAACAAGAAGGGTATGTGCAACATCTAGCAGAATAGTCCACAGAGATGTGACAGTCATTGAAATCAATATAACGAGGAAGATTTGTCTAATATATAGAGGAATAGTCCACGAGGATGTGATAATGATAATAGAAAATATAACACATTCTCAATATGATAAGTACCAAAATAACCAAAATAGTTCAACTACTTTAGCACAAATGAAAGCAAACATGAATTACAGGCATTCACAAAAAATTCTTACAAATATCCATAATCCATGCATGGATAATGTGTTGGCCTTGAAGGCTTCTATTATTAAGTAAAAATTCCAAGACACATGGATACAATGAACATGACTAGCTCCAATAGTGGAGCGTTGGAGCCACTCCTTGCTCCTCAAAAGAACTGATATGTCTCTGCGGGAGGAACCAAGGTGAAAATTCCTTTGCTAATACAATGAGGGTGTATATATAACAAAAGGGTAATGCTTCACCCTCCTTGTGACTCTTTGACTACCCTCATGAATGTTTGACTTCCTATGATTTTTTTACTTACATGATTCTTCATATTTCATGTGTGTCCTTTGGAATTCCACTTTACAATACATTTCAAATAGGTAATTAGATAATCCACAATAATGGTGTAGCATATGATGACTTGTGACATGACATGACATGACACTGATGACATGGACAGCATAATGATGTGACAGTGACAAGTTGTTCTTCCTTTTGCTTCTTTCTTTGTGTCTTCTTGAACAGATGGCACATGTTCTTCTTCTTCCTCCTCCTTATGACTTAAAGATGAGGAGTCTTCCACATGATCTTCATCTTCATCTTCTATTAGAGTTCGATGTTCCTTCATATTCTCGCATGTTGATCATCTTATCTCTTCAACTCCATATGTCTCTTCTAGCATGTCCTCCTTCTCCATCTCCTTCTTCATCATCTTGCCATAGCATCATAGAGTTCCTGCATCTGCAATTCACTCATCACAAGACAACATTAACCTGATAAACCCCTAGTCTAAGATGGTTCACATTGATCCACTCACTGAGTTGGAACCAGGTGACAGGCTCGGAAAGAGGCTCAGTAACTGCGCAATCACATAGCTCAGGCAACCAAGGGTGAATCTTGAGCCTTGAGGCTGCGCAATACGTAGTTCAGGCTGGGGTGACGAAGAAAAATGCACAAATTGGGAGCTTAGGATGACATGATGATGGGATAGGCACTATATCATCCTTTTGCGTAGTTCTGGAGGATAGATGAGCCCAGGTGACTGCGTAATTGCACAGTTCAAGAGCTCAGGGCCAAGGCTTGAGCCTTGACACTGCACATTGTGTAGTTCAAGCTGGACTAAGGGAAAAAAATTATGCATTTATGGAAGCCAGTAAGGCAAGCTAAGGGGATGGACACTAAGTGAACACATAGCGCAGTTTCGAGAGACATGGGAAGTTGGGCTATTACACAACTATGCAAATCATGAGCTCAAGGGATGAGATTTGGGCTAGATATTTTGAATTGTTTAGTTGAAGTGACGTTGGGAGAAGGAATTGCGCAGTTCTGGATCTCAAGGCCGAAGCTTAAGCACAGAAACTGTGCAGTGTGTTAGTGTCGGTCTTGAGCCCTCCATCGGTGATCAAAAGCTCTTTGCATATGCATAGGTAGGTGTCTCATCAGTGTCAGTTTTTCATCCCGTTAGGCATGCCATAAAACTGATGGAGGAGCTGGTCCTTGTCCCCTTCTTGGCTTTGCTGGATCAGGTCATGTCAGGTATTAAGCTTGTGTCATACTTGTTTTTATTTTTGTCTTGAAGTCCCAAGTCTTAGGTCTAGGGTTTTGGTCAAAAATCACTGCAAGGTCATGAGTCAAAGGTCCATGAGTGCTCAGCAAGCCAGAAGGAGGTATGTACATATGTTCCATTGATATTTTTCATCAGGTAGAGATCATTTATAGCTTGGATTTAAAAACCCTGTTTTTAAACCCAAGGTCATGTAATATTTGTAAAAAATAAGGAAAATTTCAAAAGTTTTCAAAATGCCGGCAATAACCCTGGTCTCCTCGCCAGAGTCCATCAGATGGTCAACCTGCAAAAAGAACGGAGTTAAAGTGCCTCAAAAGCTAAATTCAGGACAAAACAACTCAAGAAACAGTGTTAAAGTGAATGCCAAAATAGAACATTAGAGAGTGGGTTTTGTGATTTAATTTTTTCAAATTCAACCTACAAGAGCTAAATTTCCCTCTAAACATTTCATTATGCCTCTATGAGCTAACAAAGAGGAGCAAGAGGGCGAAAATAGTGAAGGAGGTCGAATTGCAGTGAAATTGGAGAGTTTCTCTGGTGCGCGACCACTCGGGCAGGGTGCGCGACCACTCGAGCCCTCCTCCGCAGTGCAAATTTTACACTGGCGCGACCACTCGAGCTGCGCGCGACCACTCCAACCCTGCGCGCGACCACTCGAGCTGTAACTTGCAGAACCGGCCCAAACTCACTCAAATTGCCTTGTGACTTGTAAATTGCTCGAGGTAGGCCTCTCAAATGTTTTGAATGTTGAAAATAAGGATGATGAGCTTGTGTTTGTGCATTTTTATCATCAAAATTATGAAGAGAAATAGGTTAAGTGATTGCTTGTTCTTGTAGGCAATTTTTCTAGGGTTATGTTTGATTTCAAGGTTTTTAATTCCTTTTTATTCCCTCCATTACTCGTATTAGATTTACACTTGTCATCATGTGTCTCAATTTCATCTCATTTGCAAAGAATGAATCTCAATTCCCCATTCCCTACACCTAAAACCCTAATCCCTCTCATATGCATCCCTAAACCCTAAACCCTCTATACAAATCTGTCCCAAAACCCTAATTCATTCCCCACAGCAATATCATTATAAAAATATGTAAAACCACAGCAAAGATCAAATAGTGATGTGAAAATGAAAGAGCAATTGCAATAATAAAACAAAAAGACAAAAAACAGAGAAAAAGATTACTATGTGTAGCCAAGTTATTGCAAAGACAAAAGAAACTTATTGCTGTGTATAGTCCTCATAAAAACAGTGAAAAGGAGGCTGTTATTCATAACAAAAACAAAGTAAATACAGCTGTACCTATTTGTTAAAGGACAGGTTGCCTTGAAATACTGTTTGTAAAGCAAGATTGCTGTGTTTTCAGACCCAAACCTATGTATCTTTTTTCCTTCTATTCCCCTAGATGCAATACATCTCCTTTCTCTTTGAATCTGTCAAATAAAGCCTTTCCCCTCCCCTTATGACAAATGCAAATTAATCCCTTATTGCCCCTTAGCATCAAAAGCATATCAGTCCCTTGGAAAAATAGAGTATGCTTCAAAATGTACAGTCAAAGGACATAATTAAAAAGCAAGCTATTGATGCTAGTTATCATTGTTGCCCTATACCCCTGTATCATGCTATCCTTTACCCCCTGTTGAAAATTGTATTGTCCTTTCCCTTGGTGACCTTATTACATGTCTTCCCTAATAAAGATATTTCTTTGCAAATGATTTCTCGATGATGAGAGATGAGATAACATGTTTGACATTTTGTGAATTATTCCTTAAAAGTTCCCTGTTTTTATATATTTTCCCATTCCTTATGAAAAAGTCCCTCCCCTAACATTTCCCTCATGATTTTTTCCCCTTGAAAACAACATACTTCTCAGCATTTTGCAGGCAGGGCAGCAGTCAACTTTTTCTATTTTCTCCACCTTGCTCAATAACACCATGTCAACCACTGAAACTAATGAGCAAGGTGATGACCGGTCTTCTTCTACGGAGGTTGAGGCACAGCAGAGGCCTCGTAGGGGTGGCAAAGGTGGTCATCATAGGAGAGAAGAGCCCACATCTTTAGCAAAATTACAGGCTTGCCCATTGGCAGTGACTTGTTTCCAGTACATGTCATGTTTCCAGTTTTGCGAGAGGCTTGCCCAGATTCAGCACCACATGGAGTTGGCCCGGCTATTTGTTTTGCGCCTTCATGATGGGCAGGTTACTCTTGCAGGGGTGAATTTTGTGTTTTCTCCTGAGATGATTTCAGAGGCTACCGGGATACCCAATGTGGGTGAGGTGTGGCCAAAGCGCAAATGGCTGGATTTTGTTTATTTTGAGCCATATGTCAGGCCAGCATTCGTACATCACTTGTCAAGGAACTTTCCTTTCAGATTCCTCCGAGAGGAGTATGCTCCGATCATGCGGCTTATCATGCATTACTTCACATGTGAGGGAAGGTTTTCACGAGTCTTTGCTTGTCACATTCGCCTGTTGATGCACTTTACCCGAGTGAGGATGATGAACATCCCGGTTTACTTCTTCCAGGACATTCAGAGGATGGTGTCTGTGTTTCAGAGGCAGTCCCCAGCTCAGCAATACAGGAGTTTGTGCCATCATGGTCTCATTCAGCTCATTGTTTCCCATCAGTTGAGTCAGCAGGGCATTCCATGGGCAGACTTCATTTCTCATGAGGTTTTTACAGTGCCACCACAGCCACAGCCACAGCCAGAGGTCATTCATGAGGCGGGAGGTCTATCACACCAGCCCGAGATTATTGTTCCGAGACATGTGGCTTCTTCACCTCGGGTCACCTATCAGAGAGGTCCTAGGACCTTATTTGCAGCAGCTCGACGAGTATTTTCTCCACAGCAGGTGGAAGGGGTCTCGTCATCTTCTTCAGATCAGCGAGTGTTATCTCCACACCAGGTGGAAGGGGCCTCGCATTCTTCATCAGCAGAGGCAGTACGGGAGGGCAAGCAGCCCATGATTGAGGATGAGAGAGCTGGTGATACACATGATGATTTCATTGGTCGTGATGCCCGCTCTCCTTCTTCAGATTTTTATGAGATTATCAGGCAGAGAGAGGAGGAGAACCTCGTGTTGCAGCAAAATCTCCAAATGGCTCAATGGACCATCACTTATCTAGAACAGCGCACCAAACAATTAGAAGAAGAAAAAGAACTTGATGAGCTATGGAGGATCCGCAGTGATCGAACTTTGAACCGTAGGAGGCCCGGTGACCCATTGCCTGCTGACCGGGAGTCCATGCTTATCCGTGTGAATGCACACTTGGAGAGACTGTTGGAGAAAGCCAACCAAGACAAAAGGCTGCTACGGAACATGAAAACTCATTATTGGGCGAGAATGCATGTTTGCAAGGCAAAAATGAAGATACTCCAAAGGAAGTTGTCCGAGGCCCGCAAGAGGAGGAAGAAGACCAACCCGCTCCGTATCTTGGCTGAGGCCTCTCTTACTCACCATGATACTCATTAGCCTCCTCCTGGCAGCAAACTCAAGAAGTTTTGAGAGTTTTGAGGCATTTTTGGCATTTTTGAGAATTTTACAGGTTTTAGCCATTGGAGTGGTCTCACCCTGCGCGCGACCACTCGGGGGGACAGCTCAGAATGAGAAAAGCTTTGCATTTTTGGAATTTTCATGCAAAAATACACTTGCCTATGCATGGGGTCAAATTTTTATGGAGATTTGGGCCTCCAAAAGCTCAAAATACATGCAAATTTTGACTTTCTGCCCCTTTTTTGAGTTGCAGAAAGCTGTCTTGGGAGAAATGACTCTTGAGGGGTCAAATCAACTCCAAATTCAGAAATTCCAGTTGGGTTGGAAAGTAGACTCACATACCTTTCCAATGAGCTATCTTGCACCTGATTTGGACACCAGGAAGGCCCTCAAACACAGCTGCCAATGTGCGCGACCACTCCAAGGGAGGGGCGCGACCACTCAGGGAAATTTCACCATTTTGACTATTTCGGCCTGCAAAACTCAGTTTTTACTATGGTTGACTCTTAATGCTTGTAAATGATGGATTTTTGGATAATTTTCATGGCACATGGATACATTTACTCTCCTATAACACTTCTAGAAGTTTCCTTGATGTAAATAGTGAATATTAAATGCATGGATGGGTTACCTAAGTTTTAGAGGCAAGTTGTTTTGATTGCCTATTATCTAGTGCTCAGTTTAGAATTAGTTGAAACAGCTCCTAGGAAGCTGAAATCGACCCCTAGAGGTGGGGAAAGGAGTTAGATCATCTATATTATGCCTTCTCTTGCTCATTTTCATGGTTGGACTCTTGAGGGAGAAGCTCTATTGTATATTTTACTTGTATCTCTGCAATTTGAGGAAAAGGAAGACCAGGGTTTTGCAGACATCATTGGGATTCTTGTGGACTCTTGTGTTGATGGTGTGTTCTCTTATTATAATTGTAAGGGTGTTTATGTGTTCCATCTCTTATTCTATTGCTGCTAATTAAACAAAAGAAGTGATAAAGTTTGAATTCATGCATGCCATGCTCAGCTTTCAATTTTGTTTAATATTTATGTTTTCCACTGTCTATAGAGGATTCAAAGTCATTGTTTGCCCTCTTTAGCTCCCTCTCTTTCTTCCTTGATCATCCATCTCAGCTTAAGGCATCAGCACAAACTCCTTCCTTGCCCCAAAGACCCACCTGCAAAAACTGAGCTCAATCCCCGCACCCTGAATCGCACTCCCTCCAATTGCCACCAAAAACACCAAAAACTTTAAATCAACCCCCCTTATCAGTTTACTAGCCTAATATCAGTGTTCCTAATTGGTTCAGCTCATCCTATTGAAAGATCTACCGAGTTTGACCGGAGAGAGCCTTCTCATACCCCGTAGGGCTAGCTACGAGGTGAAATGGTTTGATGTTGCCTTGAAGGTTTACCTTCCTCAGCCTAGGGTGAAATCTCAAGTGCTAACACAGTGCAGCAGTCTTGGGAGGCAGGAACTACACCTTGCACAGTGCTAAGGGAGAAGGTCATAGCTAGAGGACTGAAACTGCACAGTGTGCAGTTTAGAGAGGTCGGGTGTGTTGTCTAGGAAAATCCTCTCTGCGGATAGAGACGGTCCCTCTAGCCCAATTAGTGGTACTAGCAACCTACGTGAAAATCTACAAGGACACTTTCCTAAATTACAATTGAAATGAGAGAAGAGGAAGATGTCCTACCTCGTTCTGATGCTATAACATACTACTTTGTTGAAGACCTCAAATCTCTTGTGCCTCAAGCTCATCTCTACTACTCACAGCGTTTGGATACCTGCACAAGAGATCAAAAACACAACAAATCATACAAGTACAACAAGCATAATTGAAAGTAATCCACTTAACAAATCAAGGAGCATTAAGATAAATGATACATTAACACAAACATTTTTGGAAAGTGAACCAGCTATTGTATGTATTAATGAAATAAAGGAGGAAGCATACAACCAAGCCTTGATGTCAATAAGCTCTCCTTGAGTGAATTTCCAAGTCCAAGCTCAAGCTCTCCAAGTATTCCTTCTCCAAGCCAAATCAGTTTCATGTAGGCACTATCTCAGCATAAGGGTGCAAATAACCAAAGGCCAACCATTTGGGAATGGGAGAGGATGAATATATAGGTAGGGAAAGGGAGTTAGATCTCTCCAAATATAGGAGAAGTCACTCATCTCAAGAAGGTAGCTCATAGGGATAAGATCAAAGGGAAATATTATGAGAATTCGACCACATCCACACCGAACAACCTCCAGCTTGTCATTTTGGAAGCCTCTAGATCACAAAGCTTCCTATCCTCTTTGGGAAAACTTGCCTTTTAGGGATCGAGATCAGTGCGAGTATCAAAGTAAAAAGTGAGATAGCAGCGCGAGGCCAGTATGGTACAACTTGTCACCAGCACTAGTTGTTATGTCAGAGTCACACTGATCCTAAAATTAGGGTTTTAGAGCTTACTTCTTCAGGGAAGGCTCAAGGCATGTTTCCATCAATGTTACAGGGAGGATATGAATTGTATATCAGGATGGGTGCACTTCATGATTTCCAATTTTTAGGCACTTCAGGGTATGACACAAGGAATTGAAGGAGGCATGACAAAACATTATGTAACAAATTCCCCCTAAAGGATGAAGGCAAAACAGATAGTGATGGATGAGATGCTTTATGAGCTTTTGCAAGGACGAGAACAAACACTGTCAGGAGACCTGCAAATGAAGGATGCATATACATATACATATCTGAACATGAATCCATGGTATGGATGCAACCATCCAGATAAAAAGGTCTATGTGAAAAGATCCATGGTATGGGTGCAGCCATCCAAATCAAATGGATCATCTGTAAATCTAAGATCCAAGGCATGGACACAACCATCCGATATAGAAGGATCATCATCATAAACATAAAGTCCCACGGTATGGTATGGGTTCAACCATCCAAATGAAAAGGATCATCTGTAAATCTAAGATCCAAGGCATGGACACAGCCATCTGATATAGAAGGATCATCATCATAAACATAAAGTCCCATGATATGGTATGGGTGCAACCATCTAAATGAAAAGGATCATCTTTAAATCTAAGATCTAAGGCATGGACACAGCCATCTGATATAGAAGGATCATCATCATAAACATAAAGTCCCACGGTATGGTCACATCCATCCATAGAGAAGAAACATGTATACAATCATGAACAATACATAACTCCACGCAACTTGAGTAATAACAGACAAAACTCAAGGTCTTGCGCTCCATCTTAACCCAATCAAAGTATGAATTCTAACATGCGAATGAATGTGTCGAAGTCAAACATGCTAGAAAACCACCTGATTACCAGTTGATGATGTGGATTGTTAACAGGCACGAGAGGAACCACTAATAATGACAATGGTCCTCAAGGTACTACATTATAATCATTGAATGTGAAAATGAAGCTGATGTTGAACACTCGTGGAATCACCTGATCGAAGGTCAATAGTGAAAACCTATCGTCGGATGCAAAGAACTTGCCATTAAGGAGTGCAAGCTCTAAGGTACTAAAAGGGAGTTTCTAAGTCATCTTCCTGGATAATGAGTTGAATTCGACAGGAAGTAACCCGTCGAAGGAGGGTCATGATGATTCCCCCATCATCGACACGAAACAGGGAATAAAGTGAAATGAATAAGTATGATAATGGCTGTAGCAAAAGGTCAGATAATGTATAGGTAACAAACTGTAGATGGGACTTCTCTTTAACATGTTGGTGACACGACTCCAGAGTGTGGCGGCATTTGACTCAACATAGGACCATGGGTCATGATGACAAAATAGGATAATCAAATGAGAGGCAAAATGGATCACCCAAACCCGGAAAGACAAGTGACTGAGCGAGGATATCCCAAACCCAACACGAGACGCAGACGAGTGTCATGTTCAAGAGCGACATGTTGCTTATACAAGAGATGTTTCACTTTCATTTTTCCACACTATTTCTAATGAGTACCCCAATTATTTTTATCACAAGATTGAAGGGTATAACATATGCTTGTCGTATAAGTTCATTCTTCAAATGAATCCATCCTAGTAAGTTTTATGAGTCTTAGGAAGGAGAAACTCGGTCTCGTCATGGTGACAAGTATTTCGCCGTTAACAAGTCCGACGGAAGAATAACTCGATGCCTTTTTCATATTTAGAGAGTTTGAAAAAGAGACGAAAAAGAAAACTCCATCATGTCCCTTTTTGTAATTTGCCTCTCGAATCCGAAAATGTAGAAAACAATATTCGAGAGAACCTCTTGACCATGTCAACCAACGTGTACCTTTTTCGTAAATAGTCAATCTCGGCCCGAAAAAGGGGTAAACATACACTGAGACGACGTCAATTCATTTCATTTAATGAGTTTGAAAGGACAAGTACTCGATAATCTTTTCATATTTAGAGAGTCAGAAAAGAGCTTAAAGATGACTCTAGGGGGGTTACTTTTTCGTTTATCTTTAACAAGTCCAAAAAAGAGATAAAACAAAATCTCGTTGAATCAGTCAAAAATGATCACTATAACCACCGAAAAGAACCTGTAAACTGCACAAAGACAACCACACATCACTGATATCGAGGAAAATAATAAAATATTGGTAAAAATGTATTTTAAAACTTATAAATAGACTAAAAGTAAAAACATTTTTACCATTTTCACTTGGAGTAAATTGGAGAGCACATTTTTCCCTATTTTCCTTGATTCTTCAGGCAAGTAGTGTGGGAGATCCAGGGCATCATTTCATGAACTGTCAGCTGCAGGTAAGAGCTCTTCCTTTTTCCCTTGTTTCTTAGGTTTTTTATCAGCTGGAAGAGAGGATTTCAGAATTTTAAATCGGGGGCGATCAACGCGGGTTTGCTCATCATGTCCGCACTGATCACCCCTGAGCCCAGAAGGCTCTCGCACTACCAATGCGAGATTAATTAAAACAGTCGCACTCACTATATGGTAAAAAATTGAAGAGAAATCTTCCCTTTTGAGTGAAATTTTTGAGTTTTTAATTCATGAAAAGGAATTTCATCATTGTTAATGGTTGTTTTGCAGGATATTTCGACAACATGGTCATTGAATGGATGGAAAGAGGCCATGAGGCAGAAGATCACCAGGTTGCCCAATATCCTGAATGTGTCAATGCTTTGAGGAACTGTGGGCTATTAAAATTCTTCCAAACCTCAGGACTCAGAGCTCAAAACGAGTTGCTACATTATCTGATCAGTTTATGGTAGGTTGATCGACAGATCTTCATCATTGGAGACCAAGAACTAGAGCTGGAACTAGTTGATATCTACTTCATTACTGGATTGTGTAGGAGAGAAGAAAGAGTCCAACTCTTTAGATCCCGTGGTGGAGATGAGAGCACCAATGTCTTAATCAGAAGGCATTTCCTGGGTGCAGAGACAATAGTGAGTGGGAAGGTAAAGATACTTACCATTAACAATATTCCCTTGAGGACAATTCTACACACCATGGCCTGTATAGCTGGGTCACATGCTTTGCATGAGGTCTCAAAACCACAATTCCAGTATGCAGTGGATTACCTTACTCCAACAAAGTTCAACTGGTGTGAGGGGTTGTTGGCCAACATGAAGAGGCAACGAATTTAACTGATAGGTCCTATGGGAACTGGACGATCCTATTTGGTCAAAAGTCTAGCAGCAGACTCATATGTTCCTTTAGTAAGAATATCTCTGAAGAAGCTCTTGTATGGTGAGTATTTAGATTGCCCTAATCTTGGACGTATTTATATCAAATTTGATCATTTTTGGAAAGACAAAATGTAATATTTCTGGCTTGGAATGGACTTACTTCAGGATCTATATCTCTTTTTGTCCAAGGAAGGGAGAAGAGATCATAAAAATCGATCTAACGAAACATTCAATCAACAACCAAATAGGGAGTTCGATTAACTAAATAAGATTGATTAATTTCAGATAGGAAAGGTCTACTTTCCAAATCTCCATCAAATTTAAATACCAGAGAATCTAATATATTCATAACCCAATGGGTCAGGTTCACTTACTTCTCCTCCACTGACCAAAGGCAAGCTCGGAAACTTGAAGCAGTTCGGCTTGGTTTGATTTTTGTCACTTTCTTTCTGGAGCGTGTGCCCCTATTTCAGTATCAGTGGACAGAGGTGTCAAATCCTTCTCCACAAGATCCGAGGTTGCTCAAAAGGAGTGATATCATGCCTCGTAGAGGGGGGGGGGTCAGCGGATGCATTTCCCTCCGCAATTCTTCGGTTGGTTGTGCTAACAACTGATCGTTTTGGATGACTATGCCTATGCAGGAACGTATTTCAGATGGGATCCAAATCTACCTATACAACCGGGTGAACAGTGGACTAATGGAGGTAAAACTTGTTTTTGGAATTTTTTCAAGTTTTATAAGTTTTTTGTTAACGTGTATCTGAGGGTTTACTTGTGATAAATGTGCAGATGTAGGACAATAAAGGCCTCCCGACATTTCGCTAATAGCACGGCGAGTAGGACGTCAGATAGATGATGATCCATACGAGGAAGGAGCAGATCCTATGGTAGAGATGGAATGAAATCTGGAAGTGATCACCCGAGGGATTCTAGAATACGTGACTATAGATGATGTGCAACTGCGATACTAGAGGTATATAGTAGGAATGTCTGCGAGACTGCGTTGGATTTTAGGCCGAGTGATCAAAGCGATCTCATGCTATCGAGAGAATCATGTGGGAGAATAGCCTTTTCTAGTCGTGTTTTTTGCACTATGTAGGCTTTGAAAGCCATGTGTCCTATAACACTTATTTTTTGAGATTTTGATGAACAAACTTTGATAGACGCGATATATATATATATATATGCATGTTTTTATCTTCTACTTATGTGTCCATGTATCATGATGATGGGATAAGTCTTATACGTTACGCAAATGTCTATCAAGAACATAATTTGCTAATGCATCTGTTAATGTATTCAAATTCCGTGGAATGTGTTGATATGTGATATAATCAAAATTTATTTCCAGTAATTGAACACGTAGATACATACGCAAAATTTGTGGATTTCTTAATGAGTAATGATTATTTAATTGTAACACAACGAATTGTGAATCCAACTTAACAACTAAATTTATAATTCCAAGAGAAAATTCTTCTGATAATGGTTCAATAACTGCACTGTATTTGGCAATATTATTAGTTGTTCGTCCCATGCAAATACCTTGTAAATCGATACACTCACCATCAGGGGAAAAGAGTGCACAAGCTGCGGAAGATAAGTTTCGTGTGCTACGGCAAGCACCATCAGCAAAACCAACATAATGGTTTGACGACATCTGCAAACTGAGTGGAACATAAGGTAAGCAGAAGGAACATGTCTGCAAATCAAACAATCACACCAAAAAATCAAAACTACACACAAATGAATTCACACACTAATGTACAAAAGTATATTGACACGAATGATTATGCGTAAAAAGTTCAGATGGAGCCCATTTTCGGACTTGGGTAATCGATCAACAGAGAATGAAACTGAAGTTTCACTGTTGGCATGACATGTAAGCATTGACTCGGCCAAAAAGTGGAATAACACTCATAAATGGCTATGCCCCCATGCCCCCCGGGCGAGTGAGGGTTACGAGTCATAGGATGAATACCCCATTGCAATAATGGGAAAACGGTAAAAACTCAATGAGAAAATCTCATCAAAGGAGATGAGGAAATCTTAATCTCATGATGAGGAAAAGATACCCCCAATTGAAAGATTTTGACTATTTCAGGCTGGACTAAAATGTCAATGGGCAAGGTTGTAGTAATATTCCCATATTACCTTCAGACAAGACCTCGTGTATCAGAATAGGTGTTTGAAGTGGGTGCGTCAGGTTATGAGAAACAAAATCTCTAAGACACGAAGGAATCTCACTTAGACTTTGAAGAAACGAGGAACGATGATGGACATCATTCCAAGGAGTTTCATCAAGAGACATAACCTCAACAATACTTTCGTCTGTGGGGAATATCTCATTCAAGGGATTCAGAGAATCCCAAGAACCAAGACAAGGAGATTGTGAATAGGTATCCAAGTTCATACTGAGAACATCATGACTTTTTGAAGTTGTCGCTGAAGCCGATACAATTTCATGATAAGCTTATTCTAATTGACTTAGCAGCATAGCGTTACCAAATGAATCAATATGATCTGGTAAAGGAATGATCCACGGGTCAATAGAGATAGAAATCATGTTTATCGAGGCGACATGTGGAGGTGGGAGAGAAAAAGTTCTCATTAAAGCATAATCTTTGAAAAGACCTGCCCCCACGCTCTGATATGGAATATCAGTATTTCCCACATATGAAATGCTACCATTTGAGGCGTCAAAAGAGAAAAAGGACAATTGATCGACGGTGACAATTTTTCCTTCATGAGGAAAAAGGAGCACCCGAAACAAAGAAGAAACCACACAAAACATGGCATGGGTTCAACTTCACCCAAGTAGAAGATTGTAATTCATATTCACATCTCTAACTTCCACTTCTAACTCAACAGTCTTCTCTTCCAAAGTGATAGGAAAACTTGTGAGAATACGATAAGGACAGGAACCTCTGCCATCAAAGGCCTCCAAGGTATTCGGGGACTGGTTAAGAGGTGGAGAGCCAATATCTTTCCAACATGAAACATACATGAAGCAGGTGGAATCACCTTCATCAATGACAGTCTGATGGATCGTCTTTCCTTTTATAATGACTTGGATCAAAAAGGAAATCTGATGATGAAGACAAGGAACATGGTTTTCGAGATCGAAAGTAATCAAGCTTGAATCAGTAAGATCAATGCCTCCAATAGCAGACAATAATGATTTCTGCTGCATTAGACAAGTTTGGAGAAATTCCAAAGTATATTTCACCGAAGGCACTTGAGCTAAATCTTCAACAATACTCTAATGTTGAGCATCTCTAGCGTTCAGATTATAGGATGACTTCCAAAGCACACCTTTGCGAGGCTGTCAGATAATAGATTCATTATTATGTCTCTCGATATGGAGAGGACCAAAACTAGGTGGAGCAGAAGTAGAAGGTATATCAGTGGCTTCTTTTTCCACTTTCTTCTTTTGAAGGGTTTGATAATCTTTTGATCGATTGGTGACAAAGATAGGCAATGAACCCACCATCATGTAAACCTGAGAACCAGATGAGGTAGAGGATTGTGGTTGGTCTACCAACTGAGTCTATTGAGATGGGAATGGATCTTTCAAAACAATCGGGGTCCCTTTCAATAAATGACTAACTTCAACATTTTGGGGACAATCCTTGGTATAATGATCTTCCTCACCAATGAGGCAAGGATATTTTGGCTTTCGTTTGGAGGCATCATCAATAGATGACTTAGGAGCATCCTATTTCGGGGTATCGTATTTTTCTTTACTTTTACCCTTCTTCTTACCTTTCGAGGCTTTATCTGCCATGGTAGATTGAACAACATTGATCTAGGAGGTGTTACCAGGATTCGATGGATTTTTCGAAGGATGACTAGAACCAGTAATTGAAATATATTTTTGTTTCGAAGAAGCTTTGGTGTAAGTTTGGGATATTGATCCAATTATGCCATCAATAGGTGGTACTCTAGGAGATTTCTAAGAAGACGGATCCGAAGATGGTCTTGGAGCATCAGGAAACATTTCATATAGTGTGCTAGATTGGGAATAGACCAAATCCAAATATTGGGCACGGGAAATAGCCTGGTCCTCGGTAACACAACCACCCATTGCTATATCTTTAGCGAATTTGTTTACGAATGACTTGGTAAACCATTCGGTCAACAACTCATTAGAGATTTCAAATTTGATGAGGAGACATCGACATCTCCATTCATGGATATGATCGAAGATATGGGTAGCAGTATACTAATTCAAAGATGTTAGAAAATGAGTACCAGTTTCATAACCAACCGGCAATTGGAAGTGGGCAAGGAAGGCCATAGCCAAAGAATTGAAGTCTGTGTAGGTACCTCAAGGCAACTTGATGTACCACTTGATGGAAACACCTATCAAGGTTTGCTGAAAGAGGCGGAGGCGAACAGAATCATCAACGTAGGAATTGAAGAACACAATAAGTGATATGTCATAACATGGGCTTGAGGGTCCTCTTTAGGGTTTCCTTCAAATTTGGGGCAATTGCTTGGAATTTTAGTGGGAACTAGAAGCCAATAAGGCGAATGAATAATTGGATCACTAGTAAGCCTTGAGAAATCGACAGTTCCAACGTCGCTAAAAATGGCAATTGCGGATTGAAAGGTATATAAGGCCTTGGATAAGGCCCAGTTTGCGGGTTCCAACCTTGTTGGTAAGGATTCTACCCCCAAAGTGGAGGATTTGACCATAAGGGGCTTGATTTTCCCCCCACTAAGGGGTACCTTAACCATAAGATGGATTCTATCTATGGTAGGGCTGATATTGACCTGCCATAGGCCATTGGTAACCATAAAGAGGATAAACATTATGTGCGACATATGGATTATGAGGTTGTTGTACCTGCTAACCTTGGTAATAAAGTTGTTGTCCCTACTGCTGTAGGGGATGACCTTGTTCCTGCAAGGTTTGACCTTGTTGATATACAGGTTGAGCTTGTTGTTGCAATGGTTTACCTTGTTGCTGCAATGGCTGACCTTGTGGATTCAAGAGTTGATTAGGTAGTTGAACAAACTGCGTTTGTTGTTGCAAAGGCTGGCCCTGTTGCTGCAAAGGTTGTTGGAGAGTTCCTTAAGGGATTCCCTATGGGTATTGGTAAGTTCCAAATGGGATTTGACAATATGCACCAGGAATATAATTTTAACCAGGTTGCACATGAGGACCTGCTTGTGGAATATAAGGTGGATTTTGCAATGCTTGTGAACCATATGGAACATAAGACTATTGGAGGGGTATCTGGGTCATGTAAGGCTGTTGATACTGGATATTACCTGCCCTGGATGGACCAACGGGATTAGGAATACCACTAGGATTAGGTTGACTCACTCCAAGCATGTGAGGTTGTGATCCACTCACATGGGTTCCACCAAACACAAGAGGAAAGTTGGGATTTTTCCCCCCAGGTTATGAATGATGCGTGGTACATTTTGTCCACTTGATGGAGGGACTGAGGAACTTACGAACGTATAAACTAAAACAGTCATTTGCACCAGAATGGAAGGTTGAAATGATGGTAATGGTTGTCACAGAATCGTCGGTTGAATCGAAACTAAAGTAACAACAGTTTGCATAGGTATTTGAGAGGTCACGTTAGGAATGAACAAACCAGAAGTAGGCATAGCATTTAATGACCAAATTGGATTTTGGTACAATGAAGAAGCACTGGAAATTCTTGAAACTAATTGAGCCAACGTTGTATAACCATCTGGAAGCATAGTCCCATTGTTTTCAGAAGATGTTTGAGATGGAACTCATCCTACATAAGGAAAGACATTTGGAGGAAAGTCGTATTCAGACTCATCATCAACATTAGGAGTGTGAGTAGTGGATAATTCTGGAGGACCTCGAGGAGAGGTTGGAATATCACCTTCTGAATCCATAGGTGGAAATAACTAGAGAGAAGGAATCTGAGACAAACGAGGAGATAGCTCCAAAGGAGCACATGGTTGATCATATAAACTATAAGGGTGTTGAGGAAATATCACAATTGGATCAAATAATGGATTCAGAGGGTATAAAGCAAACCTTTGTGGACTCTTAGAGTTTCTGTATCAGACTTCAGAGCTAATGATGAATCTCGAGGTGGAGGACAAGAAGCAAGGTGTTGGATGCTTGGGACAATTCCAAGTTCAAAGCCTTGAGCCTCAAGTGGCTGCAAAAGTTCAAGATGAACTCCTTGTGAAGACCCTTCAATATCAGAAAACGAAGGGGAACTGTGAGGTGAAATCAATGGTTCAACCATGGTGACTTTCTCTCAAGAGTAGAAGGAGAAGAGATGATTCGTTGAGGGCTGATTAAAATAAAAATTTACAAGGAATTTACTCAATATGGGGCCAAGAAGCAACTGCATGGGTTTGAAATGTTATCATTGGTAGTTAAGTTATGACTTGAAACAACAAATAAATCAAAATAGGTAATGCTAGGCAAGAGGGTTTACCAAGTATTCATGAACCATTATATACACCTTAGCCGAAACCAAGGACTTGACGTACGATGGTCGATCTCCCCAAATTTTGTGTCCAGTGTATCACGTTTACGAGGTGGCTAACTCGGTTGCCTGTGGCTAAAAGGTAACAACTTAGTCAGGTATCCCAATGTATACTCGACGGTACGGGGAGAACAAGTCTGTGTTAGCGTTGTCTAATGTAGAACCGTTTGATGAGAGCGTCCCTATATACTTATCATACTGAAGTGACTCCTATATACCTGAAAGTGTTGGCATTATGATGCATGTGTTATACTTGATGGCAACCCCTTGTAGATGAACAACTCACTTATATATAACTAGATGAATCTACAGAAGAGATATCAGATATGACAGAATACATGGGATGCAGGATAGCTCAAAGGAATCAGTTCAGATGTAATGAACAATGACAACTCATTAAGATGACAGTTCTCAGTATGGCAAGTTAGCTTTGCCATCAAGTCCAAAGGGGAAGATTATTGGAATTATGATACAAGTGTTGTCCTTGATGGCAACTCACACAGATGACAGATCACAGTGCAGTAGGTCAGTAGCAAAGAGTTGATGATCAGACTACAAAGAATGAAGAAAGAACAGTATATACGCAGGTTCACTATATACCAAGTAGTGTATACACGTAGGATCACTATATACAAAGGTGTTTATATCGTACACATGCACTTTCACGCAAGGAAAGGCGCATACATGTTGGAAAACTAAGTGTTGGGTCCGTGGTATTTAGTCCTTGGTATTTGGACCTATGGTTTTGGACCATGGTATCTCGTCCGAAGTGTTGAACCCAAGAATTGGGTCCATGATATTGATTCTCTATGGTTTTGGACCATGGTATTGAGTAAGGCCTAAAACTATAAAAGGAGAAGAAGATCATTAGGTAAATGCATTCAGAAAATCTTGAATATCTGATGAAGTATGAGATTTAGAATGCAGGTTATGGGTTCATAATGCTTTGCTAAGGAGGAATCTTAGCGGCTGATGGAGAACAAAACCTAAGGATAGATTGGGATCTAATGGCTTGGAATGAATCATCTCTATATGGTTTGATCACGTTTATTCTAGATCTGAATACTAATGCATGTAATGTTCTGATCTGGGTATAACTTAAGTTTGAAATAGCTGCAAATCATGAATGAATATTTACAGATGTATACGCTGGTTGACTTTGATAAAAGCGCATACATACGCAGGTTAGATACATATAAGTAGCGTATACCATATGAACTATGATGTTTGAAGTCACTGGTGGTTCTGATTGTTGATGAGTTCTGGTGACTGTTTACTGGTGTCAATATTCTGCATATTCAGATTGGTTGATTGTGTTTAGCTTCAGTATTGATGGGTGAGATCTAACAATGGATCAAGATCATAATGACCTATCTTTATGTGATATGGTGGACTAAGATCTGGTTGCTAACACACGTATTATCCTTGCATATGTAATGATCTGGGTATGTCTGAAGTCAGGAAGTGCAGTGAAGGTATAAGTAAGTAATTGTTGACATATACGCTGGTTCACTTTGGTGAAGTTGCGTATACATGCTGGTTCGGCTCTTCCAAGTAGCGTATGCACTCTGATGCATGATTTCTGATGATACAGTTGGCTCTGAATATTGTTGCAGATTTCTGTGTTCTGATCTGTGTTCTGGTGACTGCATTTTGTTGACAGGGTTTCAGTGATTCAGTATTAGGTGATTCAGAGATTGATGATGCAAGTAGTGATTGATTTTGTGCTTCAATGATATTGATGGGTCTAGTATGAAAATTGGATGAAACGTGGCCTTCAGATTATGATGTTGTGTTCCATGAGTATCCAGTCTGAAAATTTATGAAACGTGGTACCTGGAGGAAGAAAAGGAAGGTTGTAGCCTTCTGTAGGTCGGCACCTACGTACTAGTACATCAACTAGTACAAGAGCTAACGGGGTGGTAGCTCCCTTCCAGTAGCAGTTGTAAAACGAGTGAAGGTTGGAGCATTCAGTAGGCCGGCACCTACGTACTAGTAAAAGGATCGGCTAGTACAAGAGCTAAGGGGGTTGCAGCTCCCTTCTAGGAGAAGCTGGAGAACGAGAGAAGGTTGTGGCCTTCTGTTGGTAGAAGCCTGTGTACTGGTATAAGACTGCACCAGTATAGAAATATTGTAAAAAGAAGTTTCTTATTAAAAGAAGATAGAGAAGACTTGCAGCAGGTGGTTTTCACCCACATTGGGTTTCCACCTTACATCATGGTGTTCATGTGTTCTTCTTGTGTGTGATGTTCTATTCTGTTTTACTGCACCTATTTACTATTCATATGGTTAATGAAATTATGATGCACTAACTAAAGATCAAAATTTAATGGATTAACTGAATCGTAAGTTTACTGGATATACGCTAGTTGCATTAGACACAGTTGCATGTACACGCGGGTTCCCTTAACTGAAGTAGCGTATATGAATCTGAGTGTGGAAATGAAAAAGTTATATTGATTTAATAATATTGATTCACCCCCCCACCCCCCCCCCCCCCCCCCTCTCAGTATTATTTCCAACAATTGGTATCAGAGCAGGTCCTTTGGTAGAAGCTTGATCACTTGAAGGAGATCCATAGAACAATGGGAAAGAAGCTTAAGGAGAAAGCGCGTAAGAAGAAGAAGACATCTAAAAAGAACTGATAGTGGGAGTATCGATTGAGGAATATGTGGAAGAAGCACTTCAGAATCAGAATCACTTCAGAATGAAGATAAACAAGCAAAAGAACTATCAGGTATGAATTTGTTATCCTCTGGTGATACATTTATCCATCCATTTGAAGAAGATGAAAGTGATAGTGAAACAACTGAATTTTCTCTTATGGGTGAGAAAGAAAGATATCAAATAGAGGCGGAATTTAAAAGGCTTACAGACAAAATTAGAGATCAACAAGATCTATTGCACAAAAGGGAATGTATCTCCAAAGAAGAAGTTACCAAACTAAAAGCTCAACTAGAGGGAGGAAACAAGGTAAGGAAGCTATTCAAGGAAAAGGAAGATCAATGTCAAAAGTTGCAGGATGAAGTGACATCATTAAGAAATGAAGTAAATGAAAGGAGCACAACAATCAAGAAACTAAGAGAAATATCCAGTTACTATGAAAGTCTTGAAGCTACGATCCTCTCGCTAAAAGAATATCTTGAAGAATCAAATAAGCAGAATAAAGAACTACTCCAAGCTCTTGAAAAACAAGAAACGAAGTTCTTGAATTAATACACCAGTTGGAAGAAGGAAGAAAAGCTGAAGAAAACATGAAGAAGTAGTATCGTGAAAAGGAAGAGCAACTTCAGGTTGAGGTAAATATTCTAAAAGATAACTTAGAAGAAAAGGATAAGCTCTTACGATTTCAAGATAGTACTAAGATCTTGGATGATATTCTTAGTATTCAAAGGTCTCCTGCTATCAAAACTGGTCTTGGTTTTCATGAATCTGTTGAAGGTGAATCTAGTTCACAAAATAAGATAAGGAACTCTAATGCACAATCTGAAATACTTAACAAGGAGATGAGAGGTCAATCCCATCAACAACCAAGGAAAGAAATTCTTCAAATAAAATCTTTTACTCCTTCGATGAATAATGGTGAATGTTATGTATGTCATAATCTTGAACATGTTGCAGCCATATGCATAAGTAGAATGGTTCAAGACCATCACACAGAAAGATCATCACGTTCCATGTTATGAAAATAGCTCACAAAAAGATAGAAAAGAGAGATCAACGCCTTAGAATTCAGCCTCTTCGAGGGGGCAACCTCCTTTACATTACACAGATGAACAATTCTTGGATCATTCAAATGAGAAAACCTCCTTTCTATATATAGGAGTCTATGGAGTCACAATATAACCCAGCCGACCTAACAATAATAATATAAAGCCACAAAAATAACAATAGAGGGATTCTATGGGGTACAGTAATAAAAATATGGGGACAATAGGGGCTCAACAATATTAATAAGGGATACAACTACAATAGTAATGGGGTAATCACTAGTATTATAGGGACCTAACATGCCCCTCTTCTTCAAAAAAGTGTTGTCCTCAACGCTTGAGTAGTTCTAGATGCTTCTGTATAAAATTCTCATCCTCCCATGTGGAATCTTCAGTGGATAAGTTCTTCCACTTGATGAGATACTCTGAAATTGATTGATTTCGTAGCTATCGAGTTCTTGTTTCTGTGACTGCTTCTGGTTCCAATATAATTTTTCCTTCCTCGTCAAGTTCTGGCAATATTGTTTGAACTGGGAGCTTGTCGCCTATAACCTTCTTTAAACATGAAACATGGAAAACTGGGTGCACTCGAGACGCTGCAGGAAGCTCCAATTTGTATGCCATAGTACCAATCTTTTGCAACACCTTGTACATACCATAATACTTCAGTGATAATCTATTATCCTTCTTAGCTTGCTTGAGGGACATTTGTTTATATGGTTGTAGCCATAGGAATACCCAATCACCTACATCAAAACTTCTTTCGCTGCGATGTTGATCTACCTGTTGTTTCATTCTATTCTGTGCCAACACGAGGTTATCCTTTAAGAGTTGGAGGACTTGTTGTCGATGTTCGATGGTGGTTGATGCACTCTCATGAAAGGATGAGGATGTGGAATCATTGTTGTGCGCCATTTCTATTATCCAACCAGATTGGATAAACAAAGCAAGGGAGGAATGGAAGAATGATGAAGAAGCATGGGCACTTATTCGAAAGTTACAACAAGATTCCAATACATCTAATACATTTAGCTGGAAAAATGATTCGTTATGGTACAAAGATCGCATATACGTTTGTAAGAATTCGCAACTTAAACAAAAAATTCTTATGGAATTGCACACTTCTCCCTTAGGAGGGCACTCGGGATTTTTAAAAACTTACCACAGGGTTAAGAAGGAATTTTTTTGGGGTGGCCTTAAATCAGATATTCAAAAGTTTGTGGCGGAATATTTGGTTTGCCAACAAAATAAAGTTGAAACAATTAAGACCCCAGGTCTATTACAACCTTTATCCATTCCAAGCCAACGTTGGAAGGAGGTTTCAATGGATTTTATCACAGGTTTACCCAAGTCTGAGGGAAAGAGTGTCATCATGGTGGTATTTGATAGACTTACCAAGTATGCACACTTTTGTGCATTATCACATCCATTTAAAGCCAGTATAGTTTCTACTACATTTATGGAAACAATTCAAAATCTACATGGAAACCCAAAGATTATTGTAAGTGACAGAGATCCCATTTTCACTGGAAATTTTCAGACAGAATTATTTTCTTGTCTTGGTACTCAGTTAGCTCATAGCTCATCTTATCATCCTCAATCTAATGGGCAAACTGAGATAGTAAACAAATGTTTGGAAGGATATCTTCGTTGCTTTGCCTCTGATACCAAATGTTATGAAAACAACTCACAAAAAGACAGAAAAGAGAGATCAACGCCTTAGAATTTAGCCTCTTCGAGGGAGCAACCTCCTTTACATTACACAAATGAACAATTCTTGGATCATTCAAATGACAAAACCTCATTTCTATATATAGGAGTCTATGGAGTCACAATATAACCCAGCCAACCTAACAATAATAATATAAAGCCACAAAAATAATAATAGAGGGATTCTATGTTATGAAACCAGCTCAAGAAAAGATAGAAAAGATAGATCAACGCCTTAGAATTCAGCCTCTTCGAGGGGGCAACCTCCTTTACATTACATAAATGAACAATTCTTGGATGATACAAATGAAAAGACCTCCTCTCTATATATAGGAGTCTAAGGGGTTATAACATAATCAGAGCCGACATAACAATAATAATGTAAGGGCACAATAATAACAATAGTGGGTTTCTATGTGGCACAATAGTAACAATATGGGCACTACATGGGTACATCAATATAATAAGTGGGTTATACTAACAACAATAGGGGGTTACACTAATAGTATAGGGGCCTAACATGCCCCTCTCCTTCAAAAAGCGTTGTCCTCAACGCTTGAGTAGTTCTTGATGCTTCTGTATAAAATTCTTGTCCTCCCATGTGGAATATTCAGCGGGTAAGTTCTTCCACTTGATGAAATACTCTGAAATTGATCGATTTCGTAGCTGTCGGGTTCTTGTTTCTGTGACTGCTCCAGGTTCCAATATGATTTTTCCTTCCTCTTCAATTTCTGACAATATTGCTTGAATTGGGATCTTTTGCAACTTTTGAATAAGTGGCCATACTTCTTCGTCCTTCTTCCATTCATCCCTTGCTTCATTTATCCAATCTGGTTGGATAATATAAATAGCACAAAACAATGCTTCCACATCCTCATCCTTGAAGAGTCTTCCCATTTGGTAAGGTCGCCATTTTTTAAGTGCATGTAGTATTGCCAACATTTCCTTCTCATAAATAGCTTGCTTGAGATGTAGCAGTAAAAATACCCAATCACCTACAGCAAAACATTTTTCACTACGATGTTGATCTACCTGTTGTTTCGTTTGATTTTGCACCGAAGTGGCGTTATCCTTTAAAAGTTGGAGAACTTGTTGTTGATGCTCGATGTGCTCTTTCTCTGCTTGAACCTTTTTCTTCTTGATATGTCCTTCTATCTTTTGAGGAGTGGTAATTTCTTCCAGTCCTTTACAAGATATGGTTGGATTCATTTCTTGATGCTTGATGTGATCTTTCACTTCTTGAACATTTTTCTTCTTGATGTGTCCTTCTATCTTGATAGTTTGAGGAGTGGTAATTTTGTCCATTGAATTAAAAGATATGGTTGGATTCATTTCTTCTTTCTCGATGTGATCTTTCACTTCTTGCACCCTTCTCTTCTTGATATGTCCTTCTATCTTTAGAGTTTGAGGAGTGGTAATTCTTGCCAATGCTTTACAAGATATGGTCTGATTCATTTCTTCTTTCTCTGGGGTGGTGTCCTGGCGTATATCCTCTTCTTTTGATGTTTCTTGATCATTTTCTTCCTCCTCTTCATATTCTATGTAAAATAATTTCTTCTCAGCACACCTATGACCTTTAGTGCATTTGCTATCACAATTGTAACAAAGCCCTTTTTCTCTTTTTTCTTCCAATTGTTGTGGTGTAACCCTTGTAGGTTGTGGAAGGCTTGGAGAAACAACACTTCCATCTTTATAGTTGTGAGGGGTATGCTTCCTGGTTTCCATAATTTTGCTTTCCATTATGTCACAAAGCCCTTTTACTCTTTCCAATTGTTGTGGTGTTTCTCTAAAGAAGGTGTTGCTCTTTGTATCCTCATAATGTGCTATCATTTCCTCCGTGAAAATTGACCACGTAACAAGTTTTTTACGAGAACAAAGCCCTTCATACCATAAAAATTGATCTGGTTCTAAATATGAAGATGCAATACATACCTTTTGTAACAGTTGTACACCATGTAGATCAAAATATTGCTCCATCTGAAGTATCCATTTTACCGGATCCTTGCCATCAAACTTCCTCATCTTTCTTTTTCTTGATTTTAGGAGTTCAACCTTGAAATGACTGTAACTTTGTACTTTCAGATCTTTAAGTTTTTAAATTGTGACCTGTAGTAGCCCTATGTGTCCTCTTTCCAATGCCACCAGTCTGATCCAAATTGGATTCTCTAAGAAAGAGTTATGCACAATCTCCCAAGATGACCTAATTATAGACCTTTCCAGAAGAGCGAAATTTTATGAAGTGCCACGTGTCACTGTTTCAACCTTTGGATCTGAAACATGCACACAAGAAACTACAGTTCGTCCTCTTTCTGAAACTTCTTACGAAATTTCAATCCGATCCCCAGAGAGAAAGTTATGACGAGTTTACCCAGGTCACCTGTTTTGAATGTAATTCAGGAGTCTGCAAAAAGACCAAATTCCTCAGATCATATCTCCGCAAATATCGCGCGAAATGCTCTGAAATTCGGACCCAAGATTTAGCGCGATTTCTTCTCAAATGGGTTTTTTTTGCGACTTCTGAAACGTCACAGAAAAAAAGTTATAGCGAAAATTCCACGATGACCTATTTGGAGCAGCGAAACCCTAGAATCCAAAGCTCTGATACCAAATGTTATGAAACCAGCTCAAGAAAAGATAGAAAAGATAGATCAACGCCTTAGAATTCAGCCTCTTCGAGGGGGCAACCTCCTTTACATTACATAAATGAACAATTCTTGGATGATACAAATGAAAAGACCTCCTTTCTATATATAGGAGTCTAACGGGTTATAACATAATCAGAGCCGACATAACAATAATAATGTAAGGGCACAATAATAACAATAGTGGGCTTCTATGTGGCACAATAGTAACAATATGGGCACTACATGGTTACATCAATATAATAAGTGGGTTATACTAACAACAATAGGGGGTTACACTAATATTATAGGGGCCTAACATTCTATGGGCTACAGTAATAAAAATATGGGGACAATAAGGGCTCAACAATATTAATAAGGGATACAACTACAATAGTAATGGGGTAATCACTAGTATTATAGGGACCTAACATTCCAAGTACTTTAAGGGATATTTCTTTTCTTGCAATATGTTTGGTCACAAAGCTGTTGATTGCTACAGAAGGAATATGAAACATGTAAGATGTTATGCATGTAACAAGCTTGGACATATAGCAAAGGAATGCAGGAACAAAGTATGGGCACCATACCAAAAGGAGAAAACATCATCACACTTGAAGATATGGAAGAAGAAGGAAGTACTGTTGTTATAGACATTTTTGGGCCCTACAACCCCAAACATGAAATGTCCATAAACCAAGGGCTCCTAAGTCCCTAAGAGTGTTGTTCTAACCCCTAAAGAAACAAGGTCAACAGATTACAACTTCTCCCAGAAGTTCTCCATGAGAAACTGCTCAAAATTGGTCAAAACAGGATCATTGCAGCTGCTCCACTGGCTAAGTGTGTTGCATCCCACCTAAATACACTGTGTGGGTGCGTTGCATTTCAAAAATCCCTTCTGTGGGGTGCGATGGGCGAGAAATGACAAATGGCAGTGTCATTCCGCAAGGTGGAGAGGCAATGGAAGCTTCCAGAATCTTCTCCTGTGACACTTGCCTCACTGAATTTGACCAAGGATGAGTAAGAGACCATCAATCTCCAAGTGGAAGCAAGAAATATCAGAGGGAGGACACTAATCAAATCACAAGTTGACTCATCCCCCTTACAGATATCTATATATGGATCCCTCATCCCAGAGATCCAGAGGCTGGAATTTTGCATATTGTAAGGAATTGTTGTTGGTTTCTTGAGACAGACATCAGATTGTTGGGTGATCTAAGCTTTGTTTGAGGTGAAGAGGGGCTTCTTTGCTGGGAGGTTGATGCTGGGTCAGAACAACTGGTTGTAACTCCTCTTGGCTCTTTTCTTGTTTATCAATAAAAGCTATTTGAGTTTTCCTCCATGCTTTTGTGTCATTGATGCTTGCTACATTTGTATGGTCAATTTACATCTGAGCCTAGATTGTTTATGATTATAGATCCATGTCTTTGTATAGTGTTATGCTTCTGTGATCTTACAGGTAATTTGTGCAGCTGGGCGTGCAAGGGAGCAGGTAGCTGAGGACTATCAAAGAAGAGAGGGATCAAATCAGGAGATTAGCGCAAGACATAGGTTGGTCTTTCTGTTCCTCTCTATCTATAATTCATAAAGGAAAAACGAAAGTAGATTTTCTCTGTTTGTTTCTAAGGCAGCTGTCACATCTTAGTGGGATAGAGCAGTTCTATATAGACACTTTTCCCTGTAACAACTGTCAGAAAGATGTGGCACAACACAATGTACAGACATAACAGACTCAGAGGAAGCTGAAAGTGTAAAAATTCAGTGTTCTCAATCTCATACGCAAGTTTCATAAAGAGAAGTCACATATATATGCAGGTTAGACAGTGCACAGTTGCGTATATGTCAGTTTGAGAAAAGAAGTGGGACAGGCTCAGGAAAAGGGTCTGATATGATTCAGTCCATTACTTGCTCTGTTTGATAATGGTTACAATCTTCTGATGATGTGTGGAAATGTCTTGATATTTGTAGGATGTTTAGAAGTGTTTTGATCCTAACTTGTTGATGATGATTCCTTGATACTTCTTGCTGATATATGCATGATCAGATCTGACAGTAAGCAAGATGGCATAGGTTCAGGGGGAGCATATACTTTTAATAATGCATTGTTGGCATTATGGTTAGTAGTCCTTGGTGATGATGCTTATGTGGCTAAATGATATAATCTCATATGATTCTTGGGGTTACATAGTTGGTGTTCAGATCAGATTTATGGTTGATTCTCTGATGATGCATATATGGTGTTTACATGGTGATCTTCATAAGGATAAGGAGAAGTACAAAGCTTGAATACACAATTTCATTAATTGATGATGAGTCACTCATATGATGTTGTCGACATATAATACAGTTATGATGCAGGATTCCTATAGTTCTTGGCGTTCACATGGATGAGGATTGTTGTTGTTGATGATATCAAGAAGTATTGACAAAATATCTTGAGCTCAAGATACATAGTGCTGGATACATGGATGATTACTCAAAGTTGCATTGTTGGAGACATGATGATGATGAGTTCTTACCCATATGATGACAGGTTGATACTTACATATGTTGATTGATATAGATGAGGGATGTCCCCGAGTGATGATACATGGATGATATATAAGATCATGCAGATCTTGATGTTGATGAGATGGCTATGGTGTCTTTCGCATATGATATAATGTGAATTATTTTATAATGCTCAAGATCAAGAGGATGAATTGATATCTATATGTAGACATATCTTGTCATAGGTTGATGCTATCTACACTAATGGACATATACAGGTTGCTAGTCTAGATGATGTCGACAGATGCTTATGGAGCAGATCATACACTATGAATGATAGTTGTTGATGACTATCATGGTCTTATTTAGATGTTTGGTCTATGTTATAAATGTCATGTATATCATTCAATGTAAAGGTCATATCAAGACTCATTATGTAATAGTTTGTCTCTATCTATTGTAGTCATTTGATGAATCCCTTTTGGTCATATGATGTAAATTGTACTCCCACTATGCATGGGAAGAATGATGTAATATTTCAGTCATGTATAAACAATTGGTATCTAGTATATCCCCACTTGGTTGGGTGGATGAGTCAATATTGGTATATCCCCACTTGGTTGGGAGATGGATGTATGTATGAGTCTTTGGTGATAGTAAGGTCATTTATGATGTATAGAGTCATGTTCTTTTTGTAGAACACATTTTTGCAGACCTTGCTTATAGTCAAGGGGAGCATGAACAACACACTACAACAGAGCAGAGATTTCAGCATGTACTCAGAGGGAGCATGGACAGATTGGTACACCTTGGAATATACAAAGGGGGAGCTCAATCAGAGATTTCAGCAGGTACTCAGGGGGAGTATGGACAGCGAAATGTATATCAAGGAAGAGAATATCTTGGTTCGCCCTTTGCCCTTGATGTCAAAGGGGGAGAGTGACTTGGTATGGTTGTTGCCATCAAGTCCAAAGGGGGAGATTGTTGGCATTATGATGCATGTGTTGTACTTGATGGCAACCCCTTGTAGATGAACAACTCACTTATATACAACTAGATGAATCTACAAAAGAGATATCAGATGTGACAAAATACATGGGATGCAGGACAGCTCAAAGGAATCAGTTCAGATGTAATGAACAATGACAACTCATTAATATGACAGTTCTCAGTATGGCAAGTTAGTTTTGCCATCAAGTCCAAAGGGGGAGATTGTTGGCATTATGATACAAGTGTTGTCCTTGATGGCAACTCGCACAGATGACAGATCATAGTGCAGCAGGTCGGTAGCAAAGAGTTGATGATCAAACTACAAAGAATGAAGAAAGAAAAGTATATACGCAGGTTCACTATATACCAAGTAGTGTATACACGCATGATCACTATATACAAAGGCATGTATATCGTACACACACACTTTCACGCAAGGAAAGGCGCGTACATGTTGGAAAACTAAGTTTTGGATCCGTGGTATTTAGTCCTTGGTATTTGGACCTATGGCTTTGGACCATGGTATCTCGTCTGAAGTGTTGAACCCAGGAATTGGGTCTATGGTATTGATTCTCTATGGTTTTGGACCATGGTATTGAGTAAGGCCTAAAACTATAAAAGGAGAAGAAGATCATTAGGCAAATGCATTCAGAAAATATTGAATATCTGATGAAGTATGAGATCTAGAATGCAGGTTATGGGTTCATAATGCTTTTCTAAGGAGGAATCTCAGCGGCTGATGGAGAACAAGATCTAAGGATAGATTGGGATCTAATGGCTTGGAATGAATCATATCTATATGGTTTGATCACGCTTATTCTAGATCTGAATACTGACGCATGTAATGTTCGGATCTGGGTATAACTTAAGTTTGAAATAGCTGCAAATCATGAATGAATATTTACAGATGTATACGCTGGTTGACTTTGATAAAAGCGCGTACATATGCAGGTTAGATACATATAAGTAGCGTATACCATATGAACTATGATGTTTGAAGTCATAGGTGGTTCTGATTGTTAATGAGTTCTGGTGACTGTTTACTGGTGTCAATATTCTGCATATTCAGATTGGTTGATTATGTTTAACTTCAGTATTGATGGATGAGATCTAACAATGGATCAAGATCATAATGACCTATTTTTATGTGATCTGTGGACTAAGATCTGGTTGCTAACACACGTATTATCCTTGTATATGTATTGATCTGGGTATGTCTGAAGTCAGGAAGTGCAGTGAAGGTATAAGTAAGTAATTGTTGACATATACACTGGTTCACTTTGGTGATGTTGCGTATACATGCTGGTTCGGCTCTTCCAAGTAGAGTATGCACTCTGATGCATGATTTCTGATGATACAGTTGGCTCTGAATATTGCTGCAGAGTTATGTGTTCTGCTCTATGTTCTGGTGACTGCATTTTATTGGCAGGGTTTCAGTGATTCAGTATTGGGTGATTCAGAGATTGATGATGCAAATAGTGATTGATTTTGTGCTTCAATGATATTGATGGGTCCAGTATGAAAATTGGATGAAACGTGGCCTTCAGATTATGATGTTGTGTTCCATGAGTATCTAGTCAGAAAATTTATGAAACGTGGTACCTGGAGGAAGAAAGAGAATGTTGTAGCCTTCTGTAGGTCGGCACCTACGTACTAGTACATCATCTAGTACAAGAGCTAAGGGGGTGGTAGCTCCCTTCCAGTAGCAGCTGGAAAACGAGTGAAGGTTGGAGCATTCAGTAGGCCGGCACCTACGTACTAGTAAAAGGATCAACTAGTACAATAGCTAAGGGGGTTGCAGCTCCCTTCCAGGAGAAGCTGGAGAACGAGAGAAGGTTGTAGCCTTCTGTAGGTAGAAGCCTGTGTACTGGTATAAGACTGCACCAGTACAGAAATATTGTAAAAAGAAGTTTCTTATTAAAAGAAGATAGAGATGACTTGCAGCAGGTGGTTTTCACCCACATTGGGTTTCCACCTTACATCATGGTGTTCATGTGTGCTTCTTGTGTGTGATGATCTGTTCTGTTTTACTGCACCTGTTTGTTGTTCATATGGTTAATGAAGTTATGATGCACTAACTAAATATCAACATTTAATGGATTAACTGAATCATAAGTTTACTGGATATATGCTAGTTGCATTAGACACAGTTGCAAGTACACGCGAGTTCCCTTAACTGAAGTAGCGTATATGAATCTGAGTGTGGAAATGAAAAAGTTATATTGATTTGATAATACTGATTCACCCCCCCCCCCCTTCTCAGTATTATTTCCAGCAGAAAGTATTGGAGAACCTTCGATATACTTCCATATTGGGACGGGATTTCACCCCCATGATACACTGCAGGCAGTTAATGATAGCTGCTATGTTTAAAGATGTCGGAACACGTCTCTAGCCTAGACCTCTAGATATTTGATTTAGGTTACAAATTCTCCTTAGGTTAATTGAGGTAAATTTTAAGTTTAGCTTCAATTAAGTTTCAGTTTGATGGCTCAATGATGTCACTTGTACCTATGATGCAACTAAATGATTAAAATGAAATATTTTCATTCAATGAAGGTTAAACTAATGAAGGAAGAGAGACTACCAAATAATGCATTAATCAAGCAAAATGCATTGAAACACAACTCTTTATCTTTTCAATGCGAGAATGAAAAAAATGAGATCTAATCTTCCACTTTCACAACCAAATGCAATGCCAAGAAGCAATCCTAAAAGAAGAAAAAAATCGCTTTTCTTTCACTAAGATGCATTAATTTTATCTTTTCCTTTTCACTTTGATTCAACAATGCAAACTAATGCAATGAGCAAAGGAGAAAATGCAATCCAAAACAACTAAAATGAAAATTTCACTCACTTATTGTTTCAAAAATACTTAAATGAGGAAATCGTTCACTTTTCTTTTCGAAACAAAGAAATCAAACAAGCATCCACTTTCAGTCCTTCCAAAGCATGCAATTGTAATCTATGCTTGACAATGGAGCAAAAGCAATCTTCAAAGCATCAATATGACTCAATACTAATGAAAATTTCTTCACAATCACGAACTGAAAGCAACTTGAGAACAATGTCCTGACGATAGTAAGACTCCTGAATGGAAACAATCAATCTCAAAGAGGCAGACCAAGCAATGAGCAAAGGGTGACCTAGATACCCTGGAAATCCTAGAAAACACTCAATCTTCAAAAAACACTTCAACAAAGCTAAGAGACAAATCACAGTCACACAAGGATGTCAATCAACACAAATACATTGTAGTCACACTAGAAAATCACTGGCAGAGGTCAAAAACACTGAAAATAAGAAGAAACCCTAATTTTCTTCTATCCTCTGGGATTAGCTTGTCTGTTAAAGGAAAAAGGGCGATGCAAAGCATATCAGCATGACTGTAAATTTAAAAGCAGCACTTCTGTCATAGCAAAAAACGCATTGGGCGAGAAAACTAAAGAAAAAAAAATAATAATAATAATTCAAGATTGGAGAAAGATAAACATTATCAGGCAACAACCAGTGACTGCAAACAGCTACAGTGATAGAAACAAGCCAAGAAATTGACGGTTGGTCAAACTCATCAGAGAATCTGATTGAAGGAATGGATGGAAAGGGTTATAGCTTCCCCGACAGAGTCGCCATTTTTTTGTCTAGGCAAATCCTCTCTGCGGACAGAGATGATCCCTCTGTCCCAATGAGTGGGACTAGCAACCTACGTGACAATCTATAACGGCACTTTCCTAAATTACAATTGAAATGAGAGAAGAGGAAGATGGCAAACCTTGTTCTAATGTTATAACGTACTGATTTGTTGAAGACCTCGAATCGCTTGTGCCTCAAGCTCTGCTCTACTGCTTACAACATTTAGATACCTGCACAAGAGATCAAAGACACAACAAAGCATACAAGTACAACAAGCATAATCGAAAGTAATCCACTTAATAGATCAAGGAGCATTAAGATAAATGATGCATTAACACAAACATTTATGGAAAGTGAACCAACAATTGTGTATATTAATGAAATAAAGGAGGAAGCATAAAACCAAGCCTTGATGTCAATAATCTCTTCTTGAGTGAATGTCCAAGTCCAAGCTCAATCTCTCCAAGCACTCCTTCTCCAAGCCAAATGAGTAGCATGTAGGCACTATCTCAGCATAAGAGTGAAAATAACCAAAGACCAACAATTTGGGAATGGGAGAGGATGAATATATAGGCAAGGAAAGGGAGTTAGGATCTATCCAAAGATAGGAGAAGGCCCTCATCTCAAGGAGGTAGCTCATAGGGATAAGATCAAAGGACAATATTGGGAGAATTCAACCACATCCACACCGAACAACCTCCAGCTCGTCATTTTGGAAGCCTCTAGATCACGAAGCTTCTTGTCCTCTTTGGGAAAACTTGTCTTTTAGGGATCAATGCGAGTATCCAAGTAAAATTCGCGTAGGCAGTGCAAGGCCAGTATGGTGCAACTTGTCACCAACACTAGTTTTTAGTGTCACAGTCACGTTGATCCTGAAATTAGGGTTTTCGAGCTTACTTCTTCAAGGAAGGCTCAAGGCATGTTTCCATCAGTGTTTCTGGGAGGATCTAAACTATATATCAGGATGGGTACACTGCATGATTGCCAAGTTTCAGGCACTACAAGGTATGACACAGGGAAGTGCAGGAGGCATGAAAAAATACTGTGTAACTGGGTGAAGCTAGGTTGCTTAGTCGGGAAGCCTTTCCAGAAATGGCTAAGTGTGAGACTGGTGAGACTACTGTGAACAGTGATAGGATTTTGATTGTTATCACACACTTAGAATACTTGACGACTCAACCAACATAGATCATCCATGAAACATGAACAATTCATTTCCCTCTGTCTGACAACTTTACAACAAATGCGACATTTAAGATACACTTTACGACAACTGTAACGACACTTGTGCGACATTGCTTAAACTTTGGGAATGGGTGAAACTGATATTTAAATGTTTAGACCAACTCATTCACACATAAATAACCCCTTGAAACCACCAGAATAATCATTCATACATCGTGTGATAGCTAACATGCGAAAAAGACGACAATTAATAAAGTTTGAACAACTCTTGCGATATGTTAATGACAGTGAAAGTAACACATGACAGAGCAAAGATAACATGAAAAAGACACTAGTTATTGTAAAATCAAGTGAAGCGATAACCAAAACCATGAAAGTGGTACTTGTGAAAACAAAGGTGTACGAGAGCAACAGTTTGCAAAACTCACCGAAATAGAAGTATAAATGTAGTTATAATGTGAGAAACTGTCGTTGTCAGTGTGCACTGACTGTCGACATGCATTGGACATCGTACAGGCACAAGCTTGATGGAACGTGCTATTCTTGTCCAAGCTTGTGTAAAATAATGCTCTCATGAAGATGTTATGTCGACTCAAAGGGAATGTGGCAAAATAAAAAAGGACTTCCTAAAACTGGAACATTTGGCTAACTCTTTGTCCTTCTTCCTTGTCTGGGTTACATATTTTGGTCAATGATGTTCCGACAGAAAATACGATTGTTGCATTAAGAAAATTTTGTGTTGAACCATGATCCCCATGTCTATTATGTAAACGTCATGACTGCACTCGGTTTTATCATTAGGTGTTTTCAAGTTGATCCAAACAAGTAGAGAAGGACAAGGGGAAAATATTAATGAGTAAACCAATATCAGAGGTCTTACATATGCTTCTCTAAAGGGATAACCTCTTATGCTCTTAATAAGTCGGTATCCCTCTTTCGTTCAAAAATGAATATGTGTCGATGCAAAATCCTCTTTTAAATAAATAAATAAAGGTGAAATAAGGGAAAGGCTTCCTGCGCAAAGAGGTGAAGCAAGCAATTCTGTCGAGGCTCGCTAGAAGCAGAGCAATGTTTGTGTTCCTGTAATGACTCCACTGGGGTACTGTCCAAGTCTTCTAGAAAAGGAGAAACAACAGAGATGAAAAACTATACTCTAAAATATAAAGCTCGTGAAATTCATTACCCTATCCTGATTAGAAACTTTGTGTGATCATTGATCTTATATTTGTGTTTAACCAAGTAAAGGAATGAAGGGGACTATGTTTATGCACGGAGTAAGAGGGGAAGCCATGGTAATCTGAACAATGAATCAATACTCCTTGAAGAACTAGACCCTGCACAAAAGAGTTGACCAAGGCAGAGAAGCTGGAGTTCTACTAGTGTGTCACCAAGTGTTGTCACTGCGAGAAACACATAGATTAGAAAAAATAGATGAGAGGGATAGGAGATAAAGCACAAAAAGAGGATTTGTGCACTCTAGTAAATCGTAAGCCATAGGCCATACTTATTTGTACTCGCAACCATTTTCTTTTCAAAGAAAGAGAGCAGAGCAACCTCACCTTCCTACTCAGTTTTTCTTTTGAAAGGGTTTCCTAGGTCATATCTCGTGTCAAATCGTGGTTTGTGAGTTTTTTTTTTTTGTTCTCTATTTTCTGCATAATTTTATTTTGTTGGCATGCACAATCAATAATAATCTACAAATCCATATATCTAAAGAGAAATGTAACCCTAATAATGTAGATTTTGGATGTTTAAATATATTTTTATCAAATCTACTGTGATGAACTATCCAGTGGAATATCCATGACAGTTTATGGATCATGCTTTTTTTTATATGGTCAAAGATATTATATTATTGCAAAAAACACATATTTACAATATTGATAGCCTCTAATGGTCTGCCACTAGGGAAACTAAACTCATAAAGTCAGAGATTTTGGATTGTTTTTAATTTGTTGATGTGATAGCATAAAACAGACAAAAAAAACTACATATACAACATTACATAAAGTGATAAACATAGCCATATTAAGAAATAATTTATTAGCCTGAGCTTGAGCCTTGAATTCTCTCATTCATGTGGATTATGCGCCTGATCGAGTGGTTGAGGATCACCATGAGTGCTCGATGATGAGGGGTCAGTGTTAGTGATTCACTTGGTCAGCATAGTGACTTTCTTGTTTACACTATCCATTTTTTCCAAGAGCTCGCCCATGTGAAGCATAAGCTCATGTTAAGTATTTGCTATTTCGGTTATAACTATTCCCATGAGAGTTTTAACATGTCAATATAAGTTAATAAACTGCATATAAGTAAATTCTCTGGCTCTTTTGGAATTTATGACATTAGGTATCTAGTTCCTAGTCTCCTACTCCACGTGAATGTGAGGAATAAACATGTGATCCAACCCATTAGAGAAATTGAGGTCTAAAATGGGCCTCCTAAGGAATATTATAAAATAATAGTGGAAATAATAAAATAATATTTGATTTCCTCATCAAATTTTGGAGGAAAAAAAAGAAAAAAACTACTTTTCATCTCATATTTGCAACTTATCTCCCCACAGTTTTACTCAAATTTCGAGAAGAAGCACTTGTTAGATGCGAAATTTAATTCCTCATCCAAGGAGTACCCATGTTGCATACTTTTGATGGACCCTCCTACACAAAAAATGAGAAATACATGAAAAAACATGATTGCAATCACATTTTTTCATGTATTTCCCATTTTCTATGTAGCAGGGTCCATCGAAAGTATGCAATATGGGTACTCCTTAGAAGGGGAATTAAATTCCGCATCCAACGAGTGCTCCCACTCAAAATGTGAATAAAATTGTTGGGAGATAAGTTGAAAATTTGAGTTTAAAAAGTAGGTTCTTATTTTTTTATTATTTTATCTTTTTACCTTTTTACTCCAAAAATGGTGATTCATCCCCCCATGATTGACATCATTATCTTGGATCTTATTGTTCCGATAAAGTTGATTTTGGTTGTACATTTTTGTTTTGAGGCTCATTTTTTACCTCAAAATTTCTCTAATGTGGCCAAATGTGGGAGAAGAGGGGGCCCCAAATCTATCTCTTTGGCCACAACGCAAGGGTCCAACTAGCCAACATCAAACCATTATGAAGAAGGGAGTGGCAACAAGGGATACCGGAGAGGGGGGGATAAGGCAAGGAGAGAGAGAGAGTGTGTGTTGACGAAATAAGTGGAGGATCGAGAGATGGGTAAAGATAGTGGTAGAGATGGGAAAAACAAGAAAGTTTAGGCGGGAACTCCAGAAAGAATGGGCGAGATGTGCAATCGGTAGCAAGGACGAGAGGAAATATTAGAGTGAAGTTAGTGAGAGGAAGCACCCTAAGAACATAGGGTTAAGGAAGGGGATAGAGGACCAGAAACTAAAATTCCATACATAGGATAATAGAGAAAACATAAAATAATGCAAATACTGAGAAGAGTTGCTGGGAAAAAGAATGAAGAGGTCGAACATGAATGAAAAAGATATGTGAAAAAAGAGTGCACTACAAGAATGTTAAGAACCTTAAATTATTGATATGCAATGTGAAAATTATGGCTTTTGTCTACAAATTCTCCATATGCTTACATTGATAGCCCAGAGTTATAACGCCTGAAGGAATCCTGCCACGGCGAACGAATTTGAAGCAAATCCAAGCACCTTATGTTAGTTGGGTTGTGACCTCCCCCCCACTTCTCAGCATTATAATGTTGTCCTTGCTTAACTATTTCCATAGTTTGAGCTTTGGGTATGCAAATGTGTGAACCACCGCACCCGTGTACCTTCCCTATTGCTTGCATGCTTGTAGTCTTTGTGTGCAAAACCTTACTAAGCTTGTATATTTCCTTATGGCAGTGAGTGGCCATGCAGGCTGCCAAGTGGAGGTAGCGTACTACCCCTCATTAGTCTTCATTTCCTTCATCGCTGGCAAGATGTTGCGTGGTTGATGGGAACCCCTCTTGGGGAGTTATGTTTCATGTTTCCTTGGCTTAGTTTTAACTTTTGTTAAACTCCTAAGTTTTGATTTTAATTTTCTAACTTCAGTACTTAATCCTAGAAAGTAACAACCAATTTTTCCTAGTTCTCTACAGAGTGTATTGTTCTTGTAAGTTTATGAACACTTGGATTGATACAAATATTATGTCCTAGTTTATGTACTTAAGCTAGCATGACATATGGAAGCCCATCCTTTATCTTCATAGAGTTGATATTCTTCATCTCTTACTTCTTCTTTCTTGATTTCTGGTTATTTTCTTCAATTTTTACGGTGGCTCACTTTTTCTTTTCTTTTAAGATTTTGATTTAAAATGGCCAAGCCTAGTTTTGTGATCAAAGACTAGATTAAAAAACCTTGGTAAATGTAAGTGACCGAAAAATTAGATTATATAAGGTCTAATAAAATATTTGGTTAAGCACTTAGATGAGATATGGCTCTAATACGAATGTTATCCAACTTAGATGGGTAATAAGTTGAAATCCATATGGAATGAATAATATATAGTTGATAACGAACATGAGATAGATTGATAAATACATTGAGCCTTGTGACAATGTACTTTGTGCATTAATCAATCACAAAGACAAAGGGTTGTGTTCTTTAGATTATCTATTTTATACTATATTTTTTCACACATGAAAAATGCCTTAGAGTCCATATGAGGAATACACATGTTTCAGTACTAGAGGGACTATTTATTCTAAACAATAAGCAATTGTATCAAATATCATCATGCCACTTGCAAGAATTGAACCTAGGTGGGGAGGATCACAATCATTCCTCCCAACCACCTATTAAAGGGAAAAAAATTCCACAATCAACATTTGAGAAGTTAGAGCCCCAATATGACTCTTATCTGTTTGGAATGGTAATCTCAACTAGTTTAATGGGTCCAAATACCCTTTAATATTTGCTCCAACATATGGAGTTTTATGTTGAAAATTAAACAAGAAAATATCAGTTTGACTCTGCCTTGGTCAAACTAGAGAAAATTCGAATTTCCATTTTAGCGGAAATCTTGGAGGTAGTTAATTGAGGTGACATGGCACTTGTCACTCAATTAACTCAATTAATTTGACTTGGGGAAGCTTGAGTTCAGTTCAATATGATTGATTGCTAATTTGTAGCAATCTATTTAAGCTAAAATGACTTATGGTAAGTTAAACTAGGTCTAATTGTTGGAGGAACTAGTGGAAGGTCAAGTTGTGGAAGTGTAACTTCAACCACACTCAGTGATCAACCAATTAACTAATCAATCAACCCAAAATAACTGATGCATGCAGAGAATTCGAGTTACCCAGTTGAGATGGAGATTCCAAGGCAGTGTATTATCATTTGTAGACGATTCTGAAGTGTACAAGTGGTTGATGCAATCAAAGGATTGGCCTAGAGGAATTGCACAATCCAATTGAGGAAATTTCCTAAATAATAGGGGCTAATTTCCTCAAGGAACAACACAAGGAAATAGGAGCTTGGAGGGCTTGAAAATTGGTTAAGTGTTGGATAGAGTCAGTCAACCAGGCAGAGGGATAGACTATACACTTGCAGGTTCTGCTCAAGCTTGAGCAACATATGTATTTAATATCTATTCTTTGATTAATACAATATAGATAAGAAGGGGTTTTGAGCAATTGCTTTCCCCTAAATAAATCTTTGTGCATGTGTGATGCTTATTTTTGCATGTCTATGATTTGTGTTCTAGATTGTGAATTGAATTCCGCAGAATAGTAGACTAACTTCGAGTCTTGTGATTTACTAAATTTATTGAGCAGCTTCGAATCTACACAATAATTTCTACATCTTATGATATGGAAAGGCCTAAAAACACTAAACAATAATATTTTGAAAGATAAAACTACAATCTAATAGAAATAAACATCGAAAGATAAAACTACAATATAATAGAAATAAACAAAGTAAATAACCATATCTCAACTATATGTATTACTAATATAACACATGCATCATATGATATGTGAAAACGAAAAATAACCCGGTGACAAGAAATGTAGATACTTGTTATCTCATTTAATTAAATGAAACTGAAAATGAAAAGATTAATGATTAATTAATTTAAATAATTAAATGAATTAATTCATTGACATCATCCACATATAATTATTGTATCTTTTATGCTTCAAAATGAATAAAATAACATATCGATGGCAATCTATCAAATTACTCAATGTTAAAACATAATAGTATATTATCGATTTCAATGAAAGAAACGAGAAGAAACAACTATAGTAATAATTCTGAAATTCCCTTTCTATGTTGAAACATGAAATTGCCAGTGGTTCATATATGATATTAAGAAAACAAAAATACAATAATGTATCCAATGTTTTCTTTTCAAAAATTTAGAACCCCGATCACAGGGCCATGTCTTGGCTTAAATAATATTACAAAGACCAGAAAGATAAGCTCTTTCTCTAAAATTTTCTCAACGATAAAAGTAAATTTAACGAAAACAAGAAGTTCGTTTAGTTGAGATGATAAAAATAACAGTGAGGCAAAAGAGGAAGTTTCTATTCGAGATTCATTAGAAGTATTCCAACAGGCATGTATTTGCAGAAGCTCAGAGAGTTATGAGGGAACACTGAGTCGAATGTTGACTTTGCAGTTGTAGAATCGTGTTTCTATAACTAAAAATTCATCTTTCATTATGTCATCAAGCAACCTAGTCATGTTAACATGAATTTGAATTTTGACCAGATATTTACAAACTGTGTCTAAATGGAGTATAGATACCTATTCAACTTTTCTTTGAAATTCGTTTCTACTTTCACGAGCTCTTTTCTTCAAAACCTCCGATTTTAATGATTTTCCTTTTGATATATATGTTTCCAGGTCTGTCTCTTTCAACAATTGATGAACAAACTGCATAATGGGAGAATATATATTTTGTGTTAACTGAATTAAATCTTTTGAAAAGAGTAAATTTGCATTCCAAGCTTTCAGTACAATATTCCCCTACATCATGTTGATTCTGAGTAGGTTGGGGTAATGTTTCTTAACATCATACTACCAGGGCAATAATTTAACTACTTTATTTGGCTTCAGCATATTTAGTTTTTTCATGTGCCAGATCATTAGGAAAGGAGTTAACCAACTTCTATTGAACTTGTACCTGACTTAATATTTCAAAACATAGTCCAATTCTATGACAAAATGTTATTAATTTCAATGACCTTCAATTTGAACTAAATCAATAATCTTACCTTCCATCTCTTTTATTTTATTTTGCAAATTACTTATCTCAATACTTTGTTGTTGATTTTGTGCTTGAAGTTTAGATTGCACTTTATTCTTTTTTTCTTCTTGTTCCTTCCTTTGTATTTGCACTTGATCTTTGTGTTGTGACGATTGTTGTTCCAATTCTTGATTTTATCATCCTTCTGTTTAATAAAATCTTTCAATTTGTCAGCAAAATCCATATTAGCATTTGCATATGTACTAATACGTGCAACTAAATCTCTAATAGCATTCTCTATAGTGAGGTGAGATCCATCCCAAACATTTTGTAGAGAAACTTTTGTTGTTGAACTTGGATCATTGATCCTTTTCCTTTTTCCAATCTTTTATACAATAACTTTTTATTTGACTATAAAAGATATCCACAGATAGAATGTACTCCATATGGACTAAGGGAAGAGAACTTGCTAACACTTCATACTAAGAATCACCAGGTTTGGAACTGATTGGATTCTTGATTAAAGTATCAATAAGAATCAGAGTTGCTTCATTGTTATCAGAGACTTGCTGATCAAATAAGCCTAAACTTTGTCCTTCAATATGCTTATCATTACTTTAGATATGAATTGTTGTTCTAGGAGAGATTTTAGGAATTTCCTCGGGAGATTTTTGAATAATATTAGAAGTAGTAGCTGGAACATGATTGGAAATAGGATTAATTGCTGCAACAAGAATATTGTCAGGATTAACCTCAGGACTTGTATCAAGAACTGTATCTGAGATAAGACTGGAAGAATCAACATGAATAGTTTCCTAGGAAGGTTTTGCAATAACTTTTTCAAACTCCTATCATTGCTCTTGCACTGTGGGATCTTTGAATAGAAACTCATCCATGACTTCATTAAGAATTTCTTCCATTTGCATGGACTCTTTCTTCAAAAAACCTTTCGCATTTTTTATGTGGAAGCTTTGGTTAACATTGTTTCCCTTATTGCCCATTGTAATATCAAAGACAAGGAAGACCTTATTTCTTCTCGAAAAACCATAAATTGTCGATATTTGTCTAGAAGGAGTGTTTTTGCTCTGTGGTGAACAAATTGATATGAATTTTTTCTACGAAATAAATCATCAAACATGGAATTTTCACGAGAATAATTTTTTGCACCCGTTAGGGTACAATGTGTAGCAATATTGCCTTTAGAATCATGAAATTTAAGAGGAATTGTAGCTAGCTTAAGTGCAAAGAAATTAATCAATTCCTTTCGAGCATGTTCAATATTTTTGAGAGTATATGTGCCAACATAGACTCGAAATTTTGGCCAGAGCTTTTTAGAATTATTTTAAAGTTCAATTGTTATTCCAGTTTCAACTATTTAATAAGCGACTTCCGTACACGCAAGTTGGCCTGGGACAAATAGAGGCAAGGCATGTGGGGGAGAATAACAAACATAAATCCTAATGTAAGAGAAAAAAAAAAATCCAAGTACCAGTTGCCAATTTTCTCAATGCAACCTTTAGTTTCTTCTAATAGCCTTTGGGGTTTAGTATTAAATAGGACTTCATAGATTGGGATTACGACATAATGGCATATCTCGTAAAAATGATTGAAATAGTTCTCTTCCCAAAGCTTATTATGGTACAAATGGATAGGGAGGGTTTCAATAGGTGTCCATTTCCATACTGTCGCTGGAAATGAGATTGAGAAGCATATGGCATCCATAATACAAGAAGACATATAAAAAAGGGGAGTATAAGAGGGAGTCTTTACTTGATGAAAATAATTAATCTATTTAGTCAAACTATCCGAGAGTATATTTTCCCAGCTAAAAGCAAAACCATTAAAAGCTCTTTGTATAAGGAAAACCCACTCGAGAGAAAATGAGAAATGATTTTCCTACCAAAAAGTATATAAAACATGACATAAGAAGATTCTACTTTAAACTTATGCTCCTTAATTTTCCAATGCTTAATGATGTGAGGCATTTGTCTTTCAATCTTAACACTTTCCTCTTAGGAAGAAATTATCCAAAAATGCAATATTATAAGTTAGCTCAGCTGAATAAGTTTGTACATAACTTGAATATTCTTAACAGAAAGAATCAATAATGGTACCTTGGGAAGTATATATAAGATCCCTGTAGTATCTGCATGTTCCAAGGCCCATCTTATCATGTCCGTGTAAGGAAGAAGCCTTGTTGGAGAAATAACTTTGTGCAAGTATGACTTTGTAGCTACTAGAAGCATAGTGTATGGATTGGCTTCAACTCCTTCTTAGCTTGTGGGGATTTCAATGTCATTCACGTTCATTTTTCCTAGAAAAGCTTGTATAGGCAATTCCATGACGAGACGCCGACATCTTGAGTGATAATTGTGTTAGAATAAATAAAGGTATTTGAGTGTTTATCTTCGATTCCTTCAAGAACCAACAATTGAGATATTTGCGTAGATGGCTTATTTTTCGCAGATTTACCCATCTTCGTATACTTATTAGAGTTGGTAGAATGAAAGAGTTTCAAAAGAAAACCAGGGACGTTGCGAGGCAGCAAGTCCCTGCATTAAGTTCAGCCTGAGAATTGGGGAAAAACTAGCTACTTGTAATCAGAGCTGTAATTGGGGAGCAGTGAATCATAAAAGATTTTACAAGAATAGTGTTCTGCATGTGGAGTAGTGAATCAGAAAAGATTTTACAAGAATAGTGTTCTGCATGTGGAGTAGTGATCTGTGATTTTCTGCTGCGAAGCATTTGATCCATTCTGCAGAGCCAAAAGACAAAGATCTGAGCTGTTAAAGTGATTTTCATGTTGCTGATATGAGTGTTTCTATCACTGACATCCGTAGATATGAGTTGGTGTTTGTATTTGCCCAGAGTGGGCGAAGGAATTAAATTTGGGACTATAGACTTACCTGCTTCAATGTTGGACCATTATTGTGGCTGAGATCGTGTGTTCTGCATGTGGAGTAGTGATCTGTGATTTTCTGCTGCGAAGCATTTGATTCATTCTGCAGAGCCAAAAGACAAAGATTTGAGTTGTTAAAGTGATTTTCATGTTGCTAATATGAGTGTTTCTATCACTGACATACGTAGATATGAGTTGGTGTTTGTATTTGCCCAGAGTGGGCGAAGGAATTAAATTTGGGACTATAGACTTATTAGCTTCGGTGTTGGACCATTGTGGTGGCTGAGATCGTGTAAAAAAACAGTAATGCTTTTAATAAAACATCTTCATGCATTGCTTTACTTGAAACATGTTCATGGCAGGTTAGGGTGGCAACACAATCAACTCACAGACCAATACAATCCATAAGGTCTCTGCAGAATATCATTGACAATATTTGTCTTCGTATAAAATGAATATCAATATTCGAGCACTTGTATGTTTGAATACCCTAACAAAATTCCAAGAAATCCATGGCTAGCAAGCTTGAAGGGACAACCATAACATTTAAAGAATCCACTGCCTTGAAATTCATTTGAAACAGCAGCAAGTTAGTGGATATAAGTAGGCCATACACTAACTACAAATATACTGAGATGCAAGTTTCAAGCTTGAAAATCTAGTGCTCAGAATAATGAAACACATTAGTGAACTAAAAGAAGAATTTACATGGCCATTGATTCCAGTCATCGAACCATCCAATAGCTATTCTCGCCTACAGGCATCCCATTGAAGTAAAAAACAAAAAAACTGGCTGGTGTTCCTAGAGATCATGAGGGATTGATCTCCACAAATTAGAAGGCATTTTTGGGTTGATAGAACAGAAGAACATAAATATGAACATAAATAGAGCATCATGAATAGAAACAAAGCAGGTGGCAGCGCAGCTTCTAGCTCTTGGGCTGGTGTATGAGTTATGCTTTATCAATATGTTGGGAGGTAGGCTCGAACTGTCTTCCCCAGCTGCTTGGGATGGGAGGCACTGTATTCCTATGGCTCTGAACAAAATAAATGCTAACAATTAAGACATTAGACCTATCAAGCAGCCATGGCTAGCAAGCTTGAAGGGACAACCATAACATTTAAAGAATCCACTGCCTTGAAATTCATTTGAAACAACAGCAAGTTAGTGGATATAAGTAGGCCATACACTAACTACAAATATACTGAGATGCAAGTTTCAAGCTTGAAAATCTAGTGCTCAGAATAATGAAACACATTAGTGAACTAAAAGAAGAATTTACATGGCCATTGATTCCAGTTGTAATCAGAGCTGTAATTGGGGAAAAACTAGTTGTGGATCATTTCAACAGTAATGCTTTTAATAAAACATCTTCATGCATTGCTTTACTTGAAACATGTTCATGGCAGGTTAGGGTGGCAACACAATCAACTCAGCCTGCTTCTGTAAACGCAGCTGTGAGCTACCCTCCCCAGCACTTTGTGTATGTCCATTAAAAAATTCTCATAATCAAGATAACACCAAACAAGAAGAACAGTATACAGAATTTGAAGCATCCATACTAAGCATCAACTTCTACAGGCATCCCATTGAAGTAAAAAACAAAAAAACTGGCTGGTGTTCCTAGAGATCATGAGGGATTGATCTCCACAGATTAGAAGGCATTTCTGGGTTGATAGAACAGAAGAACATAAATATGAACAGAAACAGAGCAGCATGAATAGAAACAGAGCAGGTGGCAGCGCAGCTTCTAGCTCTTGGGCTGGTGTATGAGTTATGCTGTATCAATATGTTGGGAGGTAGGCTCGAACTGTCTTCCCCAGCTGCTTGGGATGGGAGGCACTGTATTCCTAAGTTTGTCATAGTTCTAGAAAAATTCTATGTGGTTCCAATCAATTGTATTCCCAGTGACCAGGTTAACGATAGTGTTAGTTGAAGTTATGTTAATTGACAATCTGTTCTCCAGACCAGATTGGGAACAAAAGGAAGAGAAGTTTCCCCCGATGGCTCAATCTCCGAGAGGCCCAGTTAACAGAGATGGCAGATGACAGGAATCCTTGGTAATTGTTGAACTGTATACAAAATCCATTAAAGAAGATACAAAGAACACAACAGTTGAAGGACAGAGAGGAAAGCTTCGAGTTAGTGATATAAAGCCTGAGTCCGGTTGCATCATAGAGTTAGGCAAAAAGGAACCTTCAAGAATAACCAACTTTTGTCAAATTCGGAGAAAATAGGGCGACTGGCTCCATGCTTCCTTTTGAAAGGGTCATATTCAGAGAATGAATGATCAATAGCTTATACATATAAATATATTTGACCATCCGTTTTGAAATATCAACACTGAGAAGGCTAACTTGACAAGGATTTTTTTCATATTGATGATATTAGAAGCTACAATCTATCCGCTAAATATATATTCATCTCAAACTTTCCAACTCTGCTAGCATATAAGTCAAAGAATCTTATTGTTATATAACCTCTCAGGTTAGACACAAACATAAAATAGACCCCATACAAAATAAATGCTAACAATTAAGACATTAGACCTATCAAGCAGGCTGATACTCTTTTCAGAAAGTTTTCATATATATAGAAAACTGTCTCAAACAATTGATAACAGATGGCCCAACAGATGCCATAGCTCCCCAAACAGATTGCTACCCTAGGTGATGGCCCAACAGATGCCATAGCTCCCCAAACAGATTGCTACCCTAGGTGATGGCCCAACAGTTGTCATAGCTCCCCAAACAGATGTCACCGCCATTGCTATTTTTGCTATTCCCTTCATGGCAATCAAATTTGGTTTTCTCCTCGGGCTAGATAGAAGGACCCGGAGGGCGCTTTCCTGTAATCAGGGAAGGGCTTTCCTATTCTTTTATGTGCACCTTGTCAATCAATGCAACCACCCTCTATGGCCAGCTTCTGAAAACCTATTGCCGCGGTATCGTGAACTTTGAGACGTTAAGTGGAAGAGCGACCTAGGCCTTGAACCCTTGCTTCCCCTAGAGTCGTTATAAGCTGGGGTTGTAGGGTACTGTCTTAATTAAGAAATTGTATCCGGTGAAGCCTGTCCCCCCAACAATCTCAATAGTGCCTACCCGCCCGCATGACTCCAGCAAGTGGTTGTTTCGAACGCCCGTCCCATCCAACAGCTCTATGTGAAGCCCGTCCCCATTCCTATCGCTCAAAGTTTGGGGCATCTGTCTCTAGCTGCTGGCTTGCTACGGCTGCTCAGGGACCTTAGCGTACGACCTGGGTTGTTTCCCTCTCGACTCTGGATCTTAGCACCCAAAGTCTGTGCGAAGCCGCTTGTTCTTCTGAGAACAAGGTTCCTCCAAATCCTCCACTCTACTCTCAACCCTTAGATCCGGATCTGGCGAATTTGCTGCGAGTTAACTGATTACGATTACTGTTGTGGAAGAGACTGCTGCAGAACCTGCTAATCACGCTGCACCACAACACTGTCATCACTGTTGCACCTTCGCCAATGTCAGTTTGAGTGATGCAGGTAGGTTAGGCATAAAGGTAGGTGAGGTAGGCTAGTAATGATGAATAGATGGTGGAAATGACTACATGTGAGGTCTGATGCTGAGGTAGTGAGGATGAGAGGGTAGGAATGAAGATATGGGAGGTATGCTTGATGGTGAGGTAGGTTAGGTCGGCAGGTTAGGTATGATTGGCTGGGATAGATGATGGATGGGTAGGTGAGATAGGCGGGTTGAGTGAAGCAGGCAGCAGGAAGGTTGATTGAAGGCAGAGACAGTTAGAAAGCCAGAGCCTGTAGTTCCTAATTCATATGTAGAGGATCCAGCGGTAAAAGCGGCTAGAGAGGCAAGGGTAGCAGCAGTAGCTAAGGAAGCACCAGTATAAGCGATCCCGGTGCAGATCCAAATCCATACTCAGAAGCAGTTCCTGGTCCAGATTAAGCAATTGATCCCGGCGATGAATAAGTTGATCCGGTTGGTTCTGTCGTTGATGAAGTTTACCCACTACCATCTTGCTTAGCGTACCTTCCAGTAGATTAGACGTCTTGCCCAGCATACCTTCTAGCTTATCCACCGGCATCCTTTCCAGGTCGAGAGCTCAAAGGTTTAAGCATCAACGGCAGAGGCAAAGGCAGGAGCCATACCGACCATTCGTTCGAAAGATCCAGTCCCCTCAGCATCTCTTCTAGTTCCAGTCCCAGATCCGGTTTCAGTTCCAGCCATTGACCCAGTCGCTTTGCGATTCAGGTTAATTCGGCTCCTGAGCAGGTCAGGTCCAGGGTATTAACAACCAAGCGAGGCCAGCGAAACATGAGACCTCCGCCATGCATGGACAGCTGCAGCACCTGCATGTAGAACACCTGCCTGCCAATATGCTCAAACTAAAACTGCAAATAATTCAAACTAATGTTAAGTAATGTTAACATTAATATATGAAATCGTCTGATGGTCACCAATAATAAACACGGCTAAGCAAAATAGCCTATGCTCCGGCCTCTTCCACCTCGGGAAGAGGCCAAATAAGATGGCAAACCAGAAGACTTTGCTTATCCTGGCACGGCGCATTTGAAAGCATTTGAAAACTTTGGTCTAATCACCGTAATAGCACTTCAAATTAATGCTATATCAACCCATTTGAATTACTATAGTCCCTGGCCATTGCCAGATGGCAGGGACTAATAAGACTAAATTATAATAAATTTAACAATTTGAGGTTTTACATTGGAAACTAATGAAATAATGATGAAAACATTAACAACTATGAAACTGATAACTTCTGAATTGAAATCCATGCATGCGAAATAACTCTGGTGGGAATGCATTTCGAAAGAAATAAATGAAAAAACGCTTTTATTGGAATTGTCGTAATCATTTGATTAAGTTATTAAATTGTGATTAATCATTATTCAAATGTTCAGGTGGGTAACAAGGTCAACATGTGGCGGCCTAAGATAGGGCATGAATCAATCCATGTCATGTTAGAGAATTTTGAATCTTTACCTGACAAAACTCTTGATGGAGACTTTAACGGAGAAATTTATGCCCAGGATCGGTTGTTTGAAGAAGATCATAGATAAGGTTTGAGCGGAAAAGCCGATGACTAGTGACCGGGAAGGGAAATTTACGGTTAAAAGGCAGAAATATTTGTCTTGGATCAAACAGTTCAAACGGTGTGCTAAATTTTACGCAAAAGAAAGGGTCTAGCGAGTGGTGGTCGAGACTGGAATAATGACATAACCTTTGCTGTCAAGAAATGTTAAAAATTTTGTATCGGTCATCGGGACTTTAGACATGACAAAATTTAAAACTTCAACGAAAGCAACGATAACTTGGGTGTGAAACGATAAATATTTCCTAATGAAACATAAAAGTTTTTTTGTCTTGTGCCAAATTTTAGGCGTGTATTTTTTGTCTTCAATTACATGGTGAATCGGTAATTGTCAGTCGTAATTTATGGGAGATCTAGAATCAATCTTCGTAGCTGCCTCTATAACACCAGGAGTACATCCAACCACATGCAAGTCAGGTATACTAAGATCTTATGATTTTAGCAAGAGCAGACTCACGTGCCGCCAAGACGGGATTGGGAATCCACCCCTTTAGCTTCCACCATAGCAGGTCAGTGTACTCAATGAGATTTAAACTTTGGTCTCCCAGGCTTCACCCAAGTGACTTACCATCAAACCACACATCACTGTACTTAGGCACATACCTAGTTAAAAATTTGGATAGTTCATTAGGGAACGATGGAAAAGGGTATGCACCCTATGTTTTAAGCAATATTTTTTTATGTTTTTTAAAAACAAAGACATACACAAGATTGGGGTGTACATAGGGAATATACACTAGATCAAACGGTCTTTATTTCTTATTTATAACTATAATAAGGTGTTATTGTTTTCGCCACAACACCACTCAAGATAAACCTAATTGACATATTATTATAATTATTAGTTTGCTTATGATCAATGCTCTTCTCTGCATACTCCATAAACCTTGAGTCCACCCCTACGTAATGTACATATACTTAATTCATATCATATAATGTTGTGTTTTGTATATATGTGTATATTCCAATCATAAGATATTAGTAACTTTTCATTAAATTAAAAAATTATAATTATAATTGCTTCTAGAGCATTGTAAAACAATCTATAGATTACATTTGATGAACCTAAGATAGATATCAAAGTAATGTCATTTACTATAATATCTTATATTATACTTTGCATCTAATCAACATAAAAAAACAATAGAAAGATTTGAAAATTCTTGTATGCATGAAGATTGGAATTTATACTATGTTAATTGTACCTAATCATCATAAAAAACAACATAAATATTTGAAAATTCTAGTATTTATGAAGACTTGAAAATTATAGTATGTAAAATTCTAGTATTTATGAAGACTTGAAAATTATAGTATGTTATTTTATTCTAATTAGGCTTCCTTGTTTTGATAATCATGGTTAATCCTTTGGATCATAAGATGAGATATTATTCTATAATGAAGCATGCATGAATTATTGTTAATCAACTTCAATATTGTAATATTGAAAAATATTAACAAAACTTACTTATTTGAACTTCCTTGCTCATGAAACTAGAGAATAAATAATTTTAGCATTAGTGATATGACATGTACTTTGTTATTCATCAAATTGCATATCAATAATGAATCTTTAAATATCTATAATTATTTAATGTCATGTATCATGCCATAGATTAAAATAAGAACGAAAGCCCAAATATTTACTCAATTGTTAGTATTGACACTTATATTAAAATATAATATAAGTTTCTATGAAAAAGTAATTGGTAATTACTTCCAACACTGTGATTCTTTTTGTGACCCCATTAAATAAACCAAATGGAATATGGGTATTGATTTGAGAAATAGAATCAATCTTTACTTATGTTCTAATCTAACTTTTAATAACTTTTCAAAACATGTTTGACTTTGTGAAATACTATTATAAGAAATTTCTTCTCACTTTTAAATATAACCTTATTTCTATATAAAAGGCAAGACAAATAGATAAACAAAATCTACTTCTAAGAACCCCATCCCTCGTAGCTACCTCAACTTTAAACCACTTTTCTATTCTCACGATGATATACGTTTATTATGTATAAAACCCATGCCAAGGTATGTGGTGTGGGGGAATATTCAAGGAATGGTTATATGTCGGAAAACATATTTGAATCAAAACTCCATATCATAATGAATTACATTTCATGTGTAAAAGATGACTCCATAGTTTAATATTGAAATTGTTAATATTTCGAAGAGATACAAAGTTCAATGTTAAACAAAAGACATGTCTCTCTCAAAGTTTAAAAGTTGAATAAAACAACGTTTAATATCGCTATGAACCACATCTTATGTGGATAAGGATAACCCTCTCATGTTTGTAAAACATTAATAATGTTCAAAGGGGAAAAAGTTAAAACATAACGTGAAATGTTAATATAATGTTAAAATATATTATATAATATTAAATATTAACATAATATTTAAATACATTTACATTACGTGAATAAAACTGTGTAGATTGGGAGTATTGTTTTTTATAAAAAAATAAAAATTATATATATGAAAATTATTTTGTCAGGGTTTTGAAAATGATTGGTTTTGAAAATGATTGGTGTTGAAGGGTTTCGAATTTTAAGGTTTGTAAGGATCTGGAGTTCAGATTTGGAGAGTTTTTCAATTCTCGCGAAATTAATCTCATGGGATTTTTTTGTTTGCAAGTTCTGAACTCAAATGTTGTTTTCTTGCTTGTGAAAAGGTTATAGGAGAAGATGTACATTCCTCATGAATGCTTTCGGCTCATTGACGAAGGCCGACAACTTCATGAATAGAAGCTCCTTAGTGAATATGACATTACTAAGGATACCATGATTTACACAGTAGCAAGAATTCGAGGTGAAGCCAAAGGGGGAGTTGCATCCACCTCAACCCCGCCAAGATCGTTTAAGATGTTCTAAAACTAGGGCCTCCTTCACCAAACCCTAAAGATCTCTCTAGATCTACATTTGTGGTGGAGTAGTTAGTTGAAACCCCTTCTCTTAAGGTGAAAAATAATGCAAGTTGTTTCATAACCGCAAATTATGAACAAAAAACGCTCATCCATCGTTTCAATGGTTTTTGGCCTTCTTCTTCAGCTCTCGAGGAGTGGGTTCACCAAAATTGATCTCCAGATATTGTGGTACATTTCTCCTCAAAAGGATTTTTTATCGTTGTTTTTTAGAAGTTAAATGACCGATAGAAGGTTTTCTTTATCAAGGACACTGGTTTTGGGGCCGACCTAGTCTTTCCCTTCAACCCTGGTTTCCAGATTTTAATCTTGTATCTATGTCAAATCTGACAACTCTAGTATGGGTAAGGTTTCCCAATTTGCCAATCCATCTGATACATCCAACTATCTTAGAAGATTTGGTAAATTTGTTAGGTCGCTTCAACAAAATTGACTCAGAAAAAGATAATGAAAGGAATTCACACATTTATCTGCATTTGTGTTGAAGTGGACCTCAGTAAAGGATTGTCAGATAAAATCCTCATTAAATGGTGAAATACAGTTTATTCCTAGCTGATGTATTATGAAAATACAACTTTTCGTTGTAGATCTTGCCAACAACCCGTACACCTACATAATGTTTGCACATATTCACAAGGCACCTCTTTGCACCCTAAAGCCAAGAAGAAAAATCGTGGATGGCAAGATCCAAAAGGACCCAATGGTTCTAAGTCCACTATGGCTCACAGGTCAGGTAATTCTCAAAATCAGAAGACTCCTGATGCCAACACTACTCCTGCAAACCCAACTCAGACTCATGATATGCCATCTCATCCATCAGGGGAGGAAGCTCACCCGTCAATTAGTATGACACAAAATTCAACCATAATTTTGGCATCTACAAAGAGTGGGAAAAAACATACCCATGAATCAGACCATTTAGATAGTGACAAGGAGCCAAAAAATATGTCAAAGCACTCGACAATGGAAACATCTCAAGGAAAGGAAGTGGTTGTCTCACACAATCCCTCGGGTTGGATAAACGTTTAGAAGAGGAAAGCTAAGAAAGACAAGCTGGAATATAATCCTGGGGCCTAAGTGCAAGAAGGAAAAAAGTAATGTTGTGAAGCTTGATTAGAGGAAGATTGATGTACTATGATGTGATGTAATTCATTTTTGATGGTTCAATAGAATTGTTAGACTTACAATTTTTTTCTTTCTAAATTCAATATATTAATATAATATTTAAATAATTTTACATTATATGAATAAACATATTTGTATGTCATAAATGAAGAAGTATTTTTTTAATTTCATAAACAAGGTCTTAAATTTAATGGAAATTGTGTAAAAAAATTGTATTTTTTAGATTGCTTACTCTCTATATGTGTTCATATATATACATACATATATATGTATGTATGTGGTAAATTGAGTTTATCTTTGGTGGTTGGTAGGATTGATTTGTATCCTCTCCACCTAAGTTTAGTTCCCATAGGTGACATGTTGAGCTCTTATCGAGTATATTATTGTAATGGCTTCGAGTCTTGTTTGATTAGACCCAACTGATAGAACAATGTATATTCTCCTAGTGGAATGTAAAGATCTTTCTACAAGCATATAATGTGAAATGTCTTTATATTCAGTATGAAGAATATACATTTTTCAGTGATCATCATGTCACTTACAAGAATTGAACCTGGGTGGGAAGGATAATCATCATTCCTCCCAACCACTCGAGATAAACCCAATTGACTTATATATATATATATATATATATATCTTATACTCCATTCAAAGATGTTTGGTCGTCAAAGCATTTATGGAAAAATATGTCTTTGTTTTAAAAAACTATGGTTTCTTCTCATGATTCTTTGTTCTTGACACTATGTCGGCTAACAACAAGAGATGGTATGAGCTATGGAGCATTTAGAAAAAAAAATGATTGTGAAAGGGCTAGACCAAACTAATTTGATTTTCTACAACACTACTTGAGAATATATGATTCCATACTGAGATCCTATTTTATATATTAGGATCTTCACTTAGCTTCTCATATTGATTTCATCCTTGGTTGCTTTGTTGAGTAATACAATGACTATTATAATTAGGTGACCAAAAGTAACCTTTGTTTCATGTGTTTGGTAGTTTGAACTTGCATATTTTGATACTTTTAGTGATTTATTGGTTGCTAACATCTCAATATAAACATGTTTCTTTATTTTTAAAGTCCGCTATATATGTTTTAGTTCCATTCTCCATTATTTGGATTTTTACATTTAATGATTTTTCTAATTTAGTTGGATTAATGATTGTTTTCATATAAATCAATGTTTCATTGCTAATAAGTTCCTCTATCTTGTCATGTCGTGATTTTTGTCAATTTTTAACTTCTTATTTATATAATCAAGACTCGATTATGAATCTTGAGATGAGAAGTTTCTTCACACTTATTCACTACAATATTGTCAAGTTGTTTCTATATCTTTGTAATGACTTTTGATTATCTCAAAGGATCACATTTTCTACATCTTTCAAGACATTTGAAAATAAAGCTTTTGAGCATGACTTCAATGTAAAGTCTTGAAATGTTATTTTCTTCTTGTTACATGAGAGTGTAAAAAAAAACGTTTTCATGTTTAAGACGATGGTTCTCAATGTTTCCATCCATATAAACCTAGAACTATGGCCATATCTTCATTAAACATACATGTAATGCTAACTTGGAGTGTGAAATATATCATAAATTCTCAACTATAGATTGTTTATTTCATATTGTTTTTCTAAAAGTATTATTTTTCCAATTACACTCGATTCAAGAACTAACAATAATTAGACATATCACCATTAATATAATTTTGATCATAATACGGACAAATAACAATGCCAACATATTTCCCTTAAATGGTTCCTTCAAGAAGATTAACACATTTTTCAAAGTATTAGAAAAATATTCTTGTATTTCTCATTACTAAACTTTATTTTGCTTTCATCAAAAGTTCTTCCAATGAATACCATGATTATGAAACTTGTATATTTTTTTAAAAGGTGAAAGGACCTACAAAATGATGTGCTTCAATGACTTAATTTTGAATTTAAAGACTTCAATGATACATCTTCTTTTCTCAAAAAGTGTAAGGACCTACAATGAAAGACCCACTTCTCTAATGTGAATTAGATACATAAATGCCATAACCAAATTGATACTTAGTTCAATGATTTTTTATTTTTTATTTTTATTTTTTTTTTACCTTCTTATTCTGTATAATTTCTTAAATAATAGTTTTAGGATTGAACTTTCCCTTTTCCCATTTATATATTTCCATCTTAAACTTTTTCCTTATACCTTTTATAACCTAAGCAAAAAGTATTTTATTGAATTTTTCCATTATTTGATCTATACAATTTCTAACTTAATTAATGCAATATAGTAACCCTTTTAATCATCAAGGGTGTTATTTGGTCTCATGTACATAACTAAAATTAGGTGATATTTGAAAGGATATGACCTCTCTATATGTAGCCTTGACAATGACCACAATGAAGATTGCCTTTCTTGTAGATTCCATTTGTTATGCTCCTATACCAATAGGTGTCATATTTCATGATTGACTTGATGAGCTATGTAATATGTTCATACCTTTCCTTGTTGCAAAGGTTTTCCATATTGTCAAAAAATCAAAAAAATTAAAAAATGTAAAGAGGGTATACCCTAAAAGAAAAATCAAAGGGTAAAAAGAATAAGATGGTCAAAAAAGTGAAAGAAAATGAACCCCACCAAAAAGAAAAACCAAGGAAAGTGTGCAAGCCTAAATGCCACTACTTTTTACTCTTGTACAATAAACAATTGTGTGCAGCTTGTTAACTTATGCCACAATTGATGAATAGTCAAACAACTTAAGCTTGGCTAGTTCATATTTGAATTTCATGTTTTAGAAGTAGAGAATAAAATCTGACCAAACTGTTTAATCTTGGCATATAAGTAGATAGGTAGAGTGAATAAAATGAGCTCAACAGTTTAATCTGAGCCCTTGGATGAAATAAGGCTAGAATTAGATAGATATCTACATGTAAAAGAAAAGAAAGTGTGATAAGGGTTTGCCAGTTTAAGTGCACCTTAATAAAGAAGTAAAAATGCTAGGATAAAGTAGGTAGGGTAAGTAGATGATGGTTGCAGAATAAATGTGTGGTGAATGGTTAAGTTTAATGCTTAAATCTTTTGCTTTCATCACTTGGACAAAGCACAACTCACATTGGAGACAACACATCAAGGAGACAAAGTCAAACTAATTAACTTCCTTACTCCATTTTTCCCAAAAAATTCACTAATTTCCCCTAAGTGCTAAAGGTACCTATAAACAAGTTAGGGGGGCTCAGAGCATTTCTCTGACTTTTGGAGGGACCGAACCCTCGGCCCAATAATTTGAAATACCTAAAGCACTTAAATCCCCTTCATCAATATTCACCCCTTCATAAAGTCACTCATTCCCTTTATAAAGCTTTTCTATCTACATGAAATCCTCATATATCATTAGCCTAAGGTATAAGTGTTGTATGATGAAATGCATTTTCGAAAAACATTAAACTTAGCGTTTTCCCATTCATTTGGTCATATTAACCACTAATGTTATTATTATGTAAATTCTCGAATAAAACAACTTTACCCTCTCCCGTATTATTATATTATACAAAACCCCAAATTTTTACATATCCCGCCCCTTTGGTTAAAATATAACCATAATTTGTTTTAAAATAGGATTAATGAGTTAATCAGTAACCCATTAAGAACCTCGACCCTCCGCTCTAATAAACAGGATTAATTAACCCTCATGGTTAATTAATAACCTCACCAGCCAATCCCACCGCCCCCGATGTGATTAATTAATCCTTAAATGTATCGGGCCCGCCTCCATTATATCCCCGTCACTTCAAAGCCCCGATAGTCGTCCGATCAATGTGCCCAGATCCAACGGCTGTCGTGCATATCACACGACCCTTTGCGACCACGCGTTAGCGTGCGATCGCAAAGCGGTTTTTGTACAGTGCCTCCGCCACACGTCGAGTAATCTATGGAATCGTTGGCTCGAGGCTAAATACCACCCTTCCCCATAAGCGGTGTGATAGAAACCGCTTACCACCTTCTACTAAACGACAAAATGTCTCATCATTCATCCTTTCACCCGCCAATACCAACCATTTACCTGTTTAAACACAAAAACCCCAATGTTGCTCATTTTCACCTGATTGTGCAGTAAAACCCTTTGTAACCTAGCTGCGCCACCTGAAGCCTCTGTTAACCAATTCGAGCATGGTTTACCTCCCGAAAATCATTCTAGACTCACTCCATAGACCTCTCAAGCTCAAATGAAACCTTTTCGACCTCCCCTGCAAACCAATGCTTTCTTAACAATTTGTTTTGTTTTACAGGTGATTAGAAGACCACATCCTTGGATAAACAATCTTAATACTAGTCATAAGACCTGTTTACTCCAAGATTGTTATCAAATCTATTCAAACAGAGATAGAAGATAAAACATACAGTAAAAAGACAAGCAGAGGAAACATGAAATTAAACGATTTACTGTTGAAATAGATAGTAAAAACCTAAAATATACAGTGAAGGTAAAAGGACACAGTAAAGAACAGTCAAAGTGTATTAGGATTAAAGAGTATTAGATTGAAGACCAAGTCAAGTAAATCAGCTAGCATGAAGATAAACAACAGGGAAGACAGTTACAAAACAGAGTATACAAATTCATGTCAAAGTAAAGACAGATGAAAAAACAGAGCGGTAAAAGTAAAAAGTAAACAGTAAATAGTAAAAGTAAACATGAAGACATTAAGGGTTAAACAAAGATGAAAACACTTTCACCAGCTACAATGAAGTTTATCCAAAGTAAAAGTGAAAAACAGTTGAAAGGAATTTAAGGTTAAAAGATGAAATCAGAATAGAAATGGTACATTCTTCAGAAATTTCCTGTTTAAGTCATAGTTTTGCAGAAACTATTGTGGCCACTCCAAGAAGTATTTTGAGAAAATGGAGGAGGTTTTTGTTCCCAAAAGTCTCATCTACAAAAAACTCTCTCACTTTTTACACAGGTATTACCAAGAGGGAGATAAGTGCATGTCTTCACAGCCTATTTTTCAGTTTGTGCAAAGTCTTGTTTTTGACATCTTTTTGCAGAGAATATTATGAATAGCTGGAGATGAATTTTGGGAAACTGAGAGAGGTTTATCTCACAAACATTCCTATCTACAAAAAAATCTTTCACTTTTTACATATATATTACAGATTGAGATATACAAGCGTATCATTGGACCCTAAGTTTGCAGAATTTCTGGGGCAAAATGCACAAAGGAAGGATGCAGTTAGTGACTGGGATGCCTCATCATCAACTAAGAGTTGCTACCAAATTCGACTTTCTCTTCTTTGTCACCATAAATCCATAAACATAGTGCCAAATAGATTCATTAGTTTGGAATGTCCTTTATTAAAGTTCTATTAATGTAAACAATTGGAGATATTTGTGAAACTAATCTTGATATTTTTTCAAGATATTTCAGTTTACAATTAGTATAAATACTTCTTCATTTGAAGTATTTTGGGTGGATTCTTAGACATTGTTGTAATATTGATTATTTTGGAATAAAGTGTTGTTGGAACAACTTTTGTATGGCTTGCTGGATAAAGAATTGATGCAAAGGACTTTCCACAGATTTCTTGAATCAAACACCGGATCAATAAGTCCTCTATACCTTATGTTTTAAAGTTTTCTTCATTTATTATATCATCTATATTTCATATCTGAAGGATAAGTGAAAAAGAGTAATTCAGAATATGCTTGATTGCACTCTGTTTTTAATCGTTATTATTCTCCATGTTTTCTTCTGAATTAGGATAAACAGTGAAATCTTAATTGCTCCTGTTTTCTAGTTCATTCATTTTGATTATTTATTAAAGAATATTTAACTGCTCTTTAGTAGTAATCATTCAAGTTCCCTCTTTAAATAGGCTGAAGGATTCTTAACTGCCCTTCACCCATTTTGAGCCCATTCCATCTATTCCAAGTTGTTATTTGTTCCCTGTTTGACCATCTTGCCTTGTGAAACCATCCTTTATTAAGAAACCAAATCCAGTTAAGCCATCTTCTTTGACTCCATTAGCCCAATGGCCTAAACTACTCAGTCTTACCCCTCTGCTATTGAATCTCACCACCCAAACTCAAACAAAACTCCTAAACTTCACAACTAGCCTAATATCTTTCAAAACCAAGCTAAATCATAAAGAGAGAGCCCTCTCTGAGTACAGATTGGCTAGATTCTGTACCTAAAAGTTGGTTTGTGGTTACCTCGGACCCCTTTCCTCTTCCCAACAACTTCGAGGAAAATCTGAGTGATAACACCATCTAGGTTGAAAGTACCATTTAGTCCTAAAGTAATACTTAAAATTGCTTTTGGTTAACTAAGAGCTTGTCTTCCTTAAACACAAGAAACATGTTAACCACCCAAAACCTGGAGACATCTAGTAAGACCAGAAGTCTAACCCCTTTGACGTGAAAAATAACTCTTTTAAATCCCACTTAGTTTACATTAGAATATGTGTGTCAGTTTGGTTCAATGTTTCTTAATTCATTTTATCTCTAAGTTGTTGTACTACCAAATATCATGGCTTCAAAGCCATCCCAGGGTGGTAACCCTTCAAAGATGTGACGTGTGACCCATGACAATACTTTTCAATGAAAGCGTTGATGCATGAATCAATTATTCAACCTAGATTGTCATTTCTCAATCACTCGATCACCTAGAATTTCAAGTTTATTGTCACAATTTCAACCTACTCTTGATTAGTTTTTTAGGTGGTAAGCATGAAAATGATATCAATCATCCTGGAAATTTTTATTAACCTAACGATAACAAAAATTGCATTTGATAATGGTTGGATAAGTGATATAAGTGTTTGTGCTAACAACTTTTGATTCTTGTGAGTATGATGTTAGTCATCTTTTATGACATAATTTTTGTTACGGTTTATTACCTTATTTGGCCTTAGGAAAACCTTTTTAAGCTGTCTTTTAATGACATTTAGTCATATTTGGCCTATTAAATCTATTCACTAAGGTATTTTGTTGGTTGCTTTTAATTTTCAAAAATTTATGAAATAATTGCATTGTGACATGAATTTACAAGATGTAATAAACGTCGTAAATGATCATTGTTTTCATATCTGCAGGCAACTTGAGTGAATTTTGAGACATGGGATTTGTAGATTGATATATTGAGATGGATCAATACCTATCCACTTGTCTAAAATTGACCCCGAGATGTCTGGTCAACATGCCTAGTTTAGCGGCAAAAACTTAGGGCGGTTTGGGAATTTCGCTTAGATTTGATTTTGTTGATTTGCTCCATGATATGAGCCTTGAATAAGGACAATTGATCTGATTACATTCCTAGGATAGGCCACAACCACCATTAAGGATGATTTTTGGGTTTTTAGTTGCATTTTTGCTTATAAAAGCAAATAAATAGTGCTTGCAAAACAAGATTGTAATTTAAAGACTTGGAAGAAATATTTTATAGCTTAGACTTTAGCCTTTGAAGCTTGCTTCAACTTGATTTCACTTAATATATGTTGCTCCTTTGATTTTCAACCACTAGTAGAAATTTGGTGTGCTTGTTGAGGTGTGGAGGACCCCCACAATCAAAGCTTGTGCTCTACAGCTTGTGTGTTGTTAATTTTGTATATGCTGGTATAACTTCTTCATATGTGTTCTTTTTATGTTTATACTCTTTAACTTTCGTTTTTTTCTATTATCATTTATCTTGTTCATACCAGTTGATTCATGATATGATGTCGGTAGTCTATGTGTGAGCTCATTTCCATATTCAATAACATATTGTTGTTTATATTTCATGATTTAAAGTGTTGTTTATAAGCTTTATTTATCCTATGATATTTGTTTACTATAAGGACAAACTATTTGACAAGTTGAGCAAAGGACTAAGAGTGTCATCCACCACATTTCTTGGTGGAGAAGGCCCCAACTCTTTCACAACTTTTCATTTAGAATTGTATTAATAAGCACCATAGTTCCTTGCTTTCTTAGAATCATTATTCATTTCTTGCTTTCCTAGATTAAATCAATGACTTAAGCATACACCAACTAAGAAGTTGAGTAAAAGACTACTTGAGTGACCATTCATTTTCTCTCTCATAAATGGAGAAGGCCATAGTGCATTCTTACATTTTTAAGTGGTGTTAGGTTGAAGTTTACTAGATTTAATTAAGGACTATCAGCGTGTCAACTTGCTCTCATTAGCAAGAAAGGCCCTAGTGTATTACCAATCCATTAAATAAAAACCCCTTAGTCATGTTTCCAATTCAGTCATTTATAAACATTTTAGTGTGACATTCTTGGAAATGATTGCATAGAAGACTATGACCTGTGTGAGAGGCCTTAGTGCATGCCCAATCCAAAGTGTTCATGATTCAAGTGTTTGTGCTTTACATTCCAAGCAATGCGTTTACTTTAGAAGTTTTGTTTCATTCTTTCTTGGCTTAGATTTAACTTTTGTTAGAATTATAAGTTTTGATTTCAATTAGCTAACTTCAATGTTCAATCAACCTAACCTAGCTCTCTACAGATTGTATTGTGCTTCTAAATTTATGTACATTGATTGATACAAATATTATGTCCTAGTTTATGTACTTAAGCTAGCCTAACATATGGAAGCTCGTCTTTTATCTTCATAGAGTTGATATTCTTCCTCTCTTACTTCTTCTTTCTTGACTTTTGGTTAGTTTCTTCAATTTTACGGTGGTTCATGTTTATTTTTATTTTTATTTTTGATCTTCAATAGGTTTTGATTTAAAATCGCCAAATCCCAAATTTGTGGTCAAAGACTAGATTAAAAAAACTTTGGTAAATGTAAGTGGCAAAAAAGTTATATTAGATAAGGTCTAATAAAACATCTAGCTAAGTATTGGGATAAAATATAGTTTTGATACCAATGTTATCCAACTTTAGATGGATAATAAGTTGAAATCCATATGGAATAAATAATATGTATAGTTGATAATGAACATGAGATAAAATGATAGATACATTGAGCCTTGTGACGATGTACTTTATGTATTAATCAATCACGAAGATGAACAATATGTTATATAGATTATCTATTGTATATTATTATTTTTTTCACATGGAAAATACCTTCTATTCCAAATGAGGAATATACATGTTCCAATCCTGGAGGGAGGGACTATTCATTCTCAACAACAAGCCATTACATTAAAGATCATTATGTCACTTCAAAGAATTGAACGTAGGTGAGGAGGATCACAATCATTCCTCCTAACCACCCAAGATAAAAGCAATTGACATATTATTATTATTATTATTATTATTATTGTTATTATATTGATTATGAGTTTCCTTATGGCCAGTGCCCTTCTTTGCATACTACGTAAACCCAGAGTCCACCCCTAAGTAATATACATATACTTATTTCATATCAAATAATGCTTTCTTTTGTATATGTGTGTGTATATTCCAATCATAAGATGCTAGTAACTTTTCATTAAATTAAGCTATAACATCAAAATTAGAACATTTAAGGTAAGGTAAATTTCAAACCATCTATCACCTTTACTCAAAAAAAAAAGTAAGATATTAGGGAATAAAAATATTATTTCAGAAGGCAAAAAAGTGAATACTTCCTAAAAAAGATTGACAACCATCAGTTTACAAATAACCAGCAACCATAAACCCTAAAGGCTACCCTCAACCCTAAAGGCCAATCCAATAAAATTATCACCATAATTGCTTCTAGAGCATTGCAACAAATTATCTACATATTACATTTGATGAACCCAAGATAGATATCAAAGTAATGTCATTTACTATAATATCTTGTATTACACTTTGCAGCGAATCAACATAAAAAACAATAGAAAGATTTGAAAATTATAGTATGCATGAAGATTTGAAAATTATACAATGTTAAGTTATAGTATGCATGAAGACTTGAAAATTATAGTATGTTATCTTATTTTAATTGGGCTTCCTTGTTTTGATTGTCATGAGTGTCCCTTTGGATCATGGGATGAAATGTTGTTCTATAATGAGACATACAAGTATTATTGTTAATTGACTTCAATATTGTGCAATCGAAAGATGTGAGCAAAACTTACTTATTTGAACCTCCTCGCTCATTAAATCGGAAAATGAATATTTTTAACATTAGTGATCTGATATGTGCCTTGTTTTTCATCCAATTGCATATCAACAATGAACCTTTAAATGCCTATAATTGTGGATCATGACATTAGATACAAATAAGAATGAGAGCACAAATCATTGCTCGATTGTTAGCATTGACACCTATGTTAAAATAGAATATGAGTTTCTATAAAAAGATAGTTAGAGATTGCTTCCAAAACCGAGATTCCTTTTGTGATCCCATTAAAAATGCGAAATGAAATATGAGTATTGATTTTCAAAGACTAACTTTTGATAAACTTTTCAAAGTTTGCTTGAATTTGTGAAATATTATTATAAGAGATTTCTTAAATATAACCTCATGTCTACCTAATTCATATAATTTATATGAAACTTTTTGAATTTTTTGTTGATATATGTATTATTGTGAGATTTCACATGAAAATGACTAAATACAAAAGCAATCTATCCTATAAACTATCATTAACTTTATAAACATTAAAATAATTTCTCTTTCTTTCTTATTATATCATAGTCAAATAAATAAACAAATAAACAAATGTCCAGTCAAATAAATAAACAAATAAACAAATGTATTCCTAACGACCCATTAAACAAAATGTACTTCTAACAACCCCATCCCCGTATCTACATCAACTTTAAACTACTTTTTTCTGATTCGGCGATGATATACATTTCTTACGTATAAAACCCACGCCAAGGTATGTGGTGTGGGGAATATTCAAGGAATGGTTCTATTACATATTTGATTCAAAACTCTATATCATAATGAATTACATTTTACTACGTGGTTTATTATTATAATGGTTAATATTCCAAAGAAATACAAAGTTCAATATTAAATAAACAAAACTAAATCAACGTTTAACATCACCACGAATCCCATCTTATGTGGATAATGATAACCCTCTCATATATTTGTAATATATATTAAGGTTTAAAAAGGGAAAAAGTTAACACGTAACGTGAAAAATGTTAAAATATATTATATAATATTAAATATTAATGTGATATTTAAATAAGTTTATATTATGCGAAATGAAAACACGCGTTAGTTTAAAATATTACTATAATATTTAAATTAAGTAAAACATCTTAAAGTAATAAAACACGAAGCATTTTTTTTTTTTTTTTTAATTTAATAAACATTCTCTTAAATTTGATGTAAATTATGCAATGTAAATGGTATAAAAGTTAAAATTTTAATATATTATTGGAAAATTTATTTATAGTTTTGTTTTTGTTAAATTTCGTTAATTTTTTTAAGCTTGGTGGAATTATATTTTTATCATGTTTAATTTTTCACTTTTATTGGGGATAGTACAAGATTTGAACCCAAGATTATTCAAAACTTTTGGTTGGGTAAGACTTCATTTCTATGGGCCAATTGAGCTACCCAAGTAGACAAAAATGATTTGAACCCAAAACTACCTAAGGCTTTTGGTTGGGTAAGACTTCATTTCCACGAGGAAATTAAGCTACCCCAAATGAACAAAATTTTGGTTATTTAAAATAATTTAAATATTTTTATATAATTTATAATAATAATCTAATTTTAAAATTATAACGAAATCAAATATTAAACCAATATATACAATTTTATAAGATATCCATCATTCCACTGATATATTAAAAATAATAATAATAAAATCATATCATATCATAACTTAAAATAAATGAATAAAATTTATTTTATTATATTTTAAATAAAATAAATAAATTTTAATTATAAATTTTTTATTATTAAAAATATATAATTTTATAATGTTTTCGATCAACTAAATAAATTTATGAGGCTTTTGTGATGAACCTAAAAAGTTAACCTAAAATCATTAATGTGATTTATTCTAAGGATTTTTTTATTAAATAAATTTATTTTGAAAATTTTTCCACTAAATAAATGTCTAGGACAGTGCATGATTAAACCACAACTATTGAATTTGTAGTTTAAAAAGAAAACAACAACCATGAATTTGTACTTAAAACAAACCATTACCATAAAATTTGTAGTTTAAAAAGAAAACAACAACCATGAATTTGTACTTAAAACAAATCACTACCATAAAATTTGTTAAGCATTGTCTATCGAAGCCATAATTTGGCCGCACAAAATTCTTATTAGAATCTATAATTATTTTTCAAGAAATTTAAATATTTAAATGGTTTTTTTTAATGGTGAAAGTGAATTCAAATCGTTTTAATGGTGAAAGTGAATTCATATTATTAAAAACTTCTAATTCACTTAAAATCCTTAAACTTGATCATTAACTTGTATTTCCAAAAAAAATTCCAAAAATTCTGACTCGATTTTCCAAAATCCTATTAAAATTTCCATTATTTTCGGAACTAAATTATAACCTTGTGAAACTACGACCATCCCTTTGGTTTAACACTAATGACAACTAATAATAAAGATTCTTTTCTCCTAACTCCCATGAAAATAAGTGGACTCTGCTTTCATACAGTGAGCACTCTGGAGCGGAGATGTGAGATTTTGATTCGAAGAGGCTCTTTGATGCAAGTGCGCGTTTGAATCAAATATGGCACAAGGTACTCTTTCCTCGCTGTGTAGTCCACATAGTTGAGAAAACAGGTCCACCGACGATAAAGTGTGAGCTTGTGAACGTATGGTTAAATTAGTTGAAGTACGCTATCTATACTGATTGGCAGTTTTCTGTGTGTTGTGCGATATCGTGCAAATGTGTTCATAAAACCGCGGATATGCCCATGGTGTTAGATGGATCGATTCTCTTCTGTCATGTAGTTTTTCCTGGAAACACAGGCCCACCAGGAAAACTAACTTTAGGCAGAACCTACCACGTCATTTGAATGCTTGTCCTTTTGGCAATCGTTCATCGCATAATCCAATCATGTTCTCGTCACTATCAACTGGACAGAGCAGCGACACCTCAGATATTTCTGTTCTACTTTACGGAGTAAAGTAAAATAATGGTGTGGGTGGGTGCATTTCGTAAAATAATGAGAAAAAGCCAGAAGCATGTGTCTATTCTTTTTTAATTGGGCTGGGAATCTCATCTCATGGCCAGAGAAGTTTATTTATGTTCTTGACTTGGAATTTACAGGGCTGCCAGAGCCTTTTGTGGTTCATCTTAACAATGAAGCTGATTGGATATAGACATATATGATATATATCAATGTGTGGTATACAGGGACGGATTCTTCATCTAAATTTTGGAACTCCTGAGAGAACTTGCAGTTGGGATATATAGATAGCAGCGAATACATAAAACATTCTCTGTCTGCCCAAGACCAACATATGGACATTCCAAGAGGGTTTCCTGCCACTCTGTGGAGCTTCCTGACTTTCCTACCCTTCTTCATATTGCTATTTCTCCTCGGTATTATCAAAGGTAAGTGGGTTTTTAAAGGCTCCTTGGTGCGTTTATTTATTTTCCATTTTATATTTTGTAAATCTTTTGAATGGGTTAGACGGATGTTGACTCTCGCCGTAGCAATTTCTGTACTTTCAGAGTATCAGGTTTTGTTCAACTGGATTCAAACAGTTTTTTTTCATTTTTTGGTTATTTCATGTGATGGTATGTAAAACGGGTTGTTCTTGAACAACAGAGAAACAGCAAAATGATTAAGTGGGAAGTGTGGCATGTTGGATCTCTCCAAAACTGTGGTGTGTGGGATAGTTGTTGGGAGGGTCCTTTCCTTGCAGGGTAGGAATAAACTCAGATTAGGTCGGTTGGGCTGTGGTCTAGCAGTAGACCGGTGGAAGTTTGGCACAACCAGCCCAGGTTCGATTCTCAAGGCCTTCCATATTGGCTCTTCTACCTGAGAATCCCAAGCAAGATATCCAAGGGTTTCTATCCCACTCTGGCAAAAAATGGAAATCTTCTGTATATTAAAAATGGGGCAATGGTTCTAAGATTAAGTGGTTGGGATTGTGTCTTGCCATGCCATCCACCCAGGTTCAAGTCTCGGCAGCCATGGTCTAGTCTGTATTGATTAGGCTCAAGGTGTAGGCAACCCCAGAGATTTTTCACTCCGTCCATGGTCAATATGGGACGTCTCGGGTCGTGCTTAGGCTCAAGGTGTAGGCGGCCCCAAAGATTTTTCACTCCGTCCGTGGTCAGTATGGGATGTCCAGAGATTTTTCACTCCGTTCGTGGTCAGTATGGGACGTCTTTTTCACTCCGTCCGTGGTCAGTATGGGATGTCCAGAGATTTTTCACTCCGTTCATGGTCAGTATGGGACGTCTCGGGTCTTGCTTAGGCTCAAGGTGTAGGCGGCCCCAGAGATTTTTCACTCCGTCCGTGGTCAGTATGGGACGTCTCGGGTCTTGCTTAGTAATTAGTCATTGGGTCTCTCCTGTCAAAAAAAATAATATTAGGACTTGTGAGTAAGGAGTTTGGTGCTTGGGTTACTAGTTCTGCTACGGTTGTTAGTCATCACTTTTTCGTTATCCTCTAACGGCCTACCTCTCTATGCCGTGAAGATTTAGTAAATCAACTATTCTCTATCCTCCCTCGGTATCATCTTGATTTTAGCTGTACCTTAGAGCTATGTTATTAATGGGGTTGCTAATTCTGTAGATTCAGAAGACTTGAAAGCCTAAAGGTTGTCAATGTCAAGGCCAGCAATTGAACGCACTGTTAATACCCCAGGAGATATACCAGAATCCTACACAAATTCTAGAGTCTGCATTCTAAGTGGTTCAAATTCAGTCACTGCTAAAGGAAGTGGCTTGATATTTGATAACCTACCTAGGAAGCATTTTTTTCTGATTCAGAAGGATGCTTCAATTCAATTTATGGAGTCTAATTATTCAATTTCTCAGCAGTTGGCATTGAAATAGTTGTCTCTTTCCTGTCGGAAACTTCTGATGCTCATGCTACAGCTTACATCAACCTTCTAAGTACCATAAGTATAATTTCTGAACAAAGTGAGTAAAATAAGAAACTTCCTTTTGCTGCTGAAGCCTGATACTATTTTTCTATGTTGCATGTGTTTCTGGAACGTGGGAATGTTGGGAACTTGGGTACAGGTGTCGGGAACGGCTAAGGGTTTCTCCAAAATTTACAGGAAATGGCTAATCGGGAACAGTAATATTATATAATAAAAAAGATTAAAAATTAAAAAATTAAAAATACATAATTATATAATAATCAAAATTAATATTAAATCAAAATATTCAAATATTAAAATCAATTTAAATATATAATCTCTCTTATATATAAATATATTCTCTGGGTGTCTCTCCCTTTTATATATATAAAATATTAAAATGTCAATTTCATTATCAGTTCTCTGACACATGACCAGTATTTGAAACAATCTGCCTTAAAAATACAAAGGAACAATTTTACCTATGTTTCTCTAGTTATTCTTATGAGAAAAAGTAAAGCAACTCTAATGGTTAAGCATTGACTGCCACATATCGCCCTTACATTGAGGTGTGACACGCTTCCTTAACCCATCAAGAGATTACTCCAGTTTCTCAATTAAGGATATCGATGTTAAGGATGTCTTTGGCCTTTCTTCCTGCGAAGGTTTCAACAAAGCCTTATGTTTTGTGGGCAATTCAACATATTTGTCTACATGTTTTGTATTCCCCAACCCCAGGGAAGTTGGGAACCCAAGAACTCCAAAAAAAACAGTCTTCAAAGCTCCCGGAACTTTCCCAAGTTCCCATTGCAGCTCCCACAGAAAAGGGAACATTCCCGTACAGTGCCAAAGCTTCCGGGAGCGTGGGAACCACTGGAAAGAGTTTCCCACCTCTAGGGAGCGGTTTCTGTGTAACAGAGCTATTTTGTAACGAGGTTGGTATATCCATTCATCATGGTTTGTATAGTTGTGACGTGTTTCCTTCCCCTTGAACATTTTGGTTTGTTCTTTCTATGTGCTATTAGGTTCTCTCTTTGGAGGGTGTATCAGTTGCTTTGCATATTACATTCATGGTTTAGGGGTGAAAAGAGGTAAGCTATTTGATATTCATGGCAGTTATCTGGTGATGAAAATGCTTTTGTTTGAATGGCAATGTTTGCAGGTGTAATATTTTGTCCAGTGGTATGTCTTGTGATGACAATTGGAAATTCAACAGTGATTTTTGGCCTTTGGCCGGCACATGTGATCTGGACATATGTTTGCGTGGTCAGGTATTCACTTCAACTGCGTTTGCTCTTCCTGGCTACTTAGCATCATTATCATTTTATTCGAAATCAAAGAGATTAGTTTTTGAGAAGTATGGAATAAACATTATATTTGAAAGCAGCTAAAATCATGGGACCAATTCAATTGAAACGATGCTTGAGTTCTTATGCCATCATTTTTTCTGAAGTCAGAGCCAAACGACTAGGACCAACTTTAAAGGCTATTCTATGTATAGGCCTACCAGTGCCACTAATTTTGTGGCCATTGGTAGGCCTTATTGGAAGCATTCTGGTGGGCTTAGGCTATGGTCTCTTTACACCCTTGGTGGCAACATTTGAGGCTATTGGAGAGGAGCATGAAAACAAATTTGTTGATTGCATTTTGGTGTGCATCAAAACCATCAATCTATAATTTTAGATACAGTTCAAAACAAATAGAATTTTCTGGTTTGATATCATAAATTTCATTTGAGTTTCCCTTATAATGCTACTTTCATTAAAAGGTCTAAACATCTTTGCTGTTATGATACTAGAGTGGGACGTGGAGTACAGTCAAAGGAAGCTTTACAGTGGTGCGGGATGTGACAGATACGTGCTTTCATTCTTACTTTTCTCTTATGGATGACTTGCGTGAACAACAACCAAAAAATGGAAGCCCTCTGGATATCAAGTATCTCTCGAATCATTATGCATTGTTCAAGCTAGTGCTTTTACATAGTTGAAAGAGAAATTACGAACTCTTGAAGTTGTTTTGTTTCCTTAATGAATTTTCTTTGGTTCTTTGATGAAAGGTGACATCGCATATTTAATTTTGCTCTCTTTTCCTTATTTGGATTGAAAAAGTTGCGTACAGCTTGGTCCTTTGAAAATGGAAGCTAAAGTTGATCCTTCATTTGCCATTGTTTTTGCGATGGGCATGTATGTTAGCAGTTCCATTAAAAAATTGAATATAAAGTACCCGCACTACAGATCAGGAAATGCTGAAATTTCAATAACATGAATGTTTTCAAATTTCTTATATATTTCAATGACCTGCATGTTAGGGATTTAAGAAAAATAAATATAACAAACAAGCAACAACACTCAAACCATGTACACCATGATTTACCTAGAAAACCCCAATTGGGGAAAAACCAACTAACGATAGATCTATTATTGTGCCAAGCCGGCCAACAACCTAAGCTTTCCCCGCTCAACCATGGCTACCTACAATGGAGAATACACAAGCCTTTTAACGACTTCAACTACATGTAATACCATGAGCTCAATACCATGAGTCACCAATACTAGGTGACCAAAACCACAACTGTTAACCATAACTGTTGACACAATCTCAACTCCACCATAGGGTCAAGTTTATCTAACAATCCCCCTTTAAACTTGACTTTGGGTTTTCCTTGGCCAAATCTAGCCAAATCTGCCAAGTGAGCTAGCCACACCACTCACCTCTAGGCCCTACCTAGTCAGGTCAGAGTATTTGAGAGTCTCACATGCTGTCCTAGCTCAGCATGCTTCATCATATCACCACATGCATCCCCATATCACCCAAGTGGACATTCATACTTTACCAGTGATTAACTGGGGTATGCATGCCTTACCAAGTCTTACAGTTGTATGCCCATTTACATGAAAAATTTCAATCCCATTAATAATTTATATATATATTTTTTGTTTGTTTGTTATCATGATACATCCTCTCATTTTCATCGATCCACACTCTGATCCCCTTCCTGACCTCGCAGCCTCTTGACTTGCAAGTTTCTGATGGCCTCTGCCACATTGTCAGATTGATTCCTAGCCGTCCTCACTATTGCTGCACCCACGGCTTCCAAGATTTGGGCCTCCACGAAATGTTCGATTAGGGCATGGGATATGACAGGAATACTGACAGATTTGTTGATCCACCGAACCAGACCCAGATCAATCATTCTGTTAACGACGTCCCCAAGTGGCCCTGCTGTCGTTACCGCTACAGCTCCGACCTCTTCTTTGATTCGGGCCTGCTTGGGATTATTCACATTGACGATCACACCGCCCTGGAGCATCTGGGCCAAGGTAACTTTCATAGCATATGACGAAGCTTTCTTTGAATAGCTGCTTCCACATTCCAGCAAGGCCACCACACCCACATTTCCACTCCCAGACATTTCAATCCCAAGTTGAAGATTCAAGCCATTTCCTCGCCCATAACTTGAACTAGCAACAACCCAATGTTACTGCAAACCTCTTTTTCTATTCTCGTCTCAGACTTACTTTCCCTTTGCTATTCAACACTAAATTCTGAAGTGCAGGTCTTTGCTAACTTTTCCTTGTCCTTTGTCGATATCTCTAGCAGGGCGTTTTAATTCGGCATGCGCGCCTCCACCACGGCCTCAAAATCTAATTTAAACTTTCAAAAATATTCTCTATGCCCCGGCCTTGGCAAAGCCTTCAGACTTCATTTTCTTCTTGCTCCTCATCGAACCATTACTCAACTGACACTGCTGGTTTGTGCAACAAGCTATTACTTCAACCAGCGCCACTACTTCGTCGATGGGAACAATTTCAATACCCAGCCAGGGCCCTTGCCAACCAGAGCTCCGATACCATTTGTTGGTCTGAGCAGTTTATCAAACAAGAAAGAAATGAAAGAAAAAACTGAATGGGAAACTAAAATACACACAAGTAAACACAAATAGTTTTACATGGTAAAACCTTGACAGTGTGTCAAGGAAACCTCCACGGGGCAAGGGATTGGAAATCTTTATTAATCAAGATTGATTCTCCATGATACATCTTCTCGGGCATTCACCAATTTCATATGAGCCTCTCCTCCATTACATAACTGCTATTCGTTATGAACTAACTTACAAAAACTAACTGGCAGTAAATAATAAAGATTTTACTCATAATTACATTTGTTGTCAAATATCAACATTGCAGAATATAATTTGCAAAGTTTGAAGCAGTTATTGTTTTTCCTCTAAGATTAAGAATGAAATGTTTCTTTTAGTTTAATAATATTTTACTTTGATCTCGTTAGGTTTTCTTCCACTCCAGTCTCATGTGAGCATGGTTTTTTTTTCCCACACAATATATTTTAAGCTTGAAATCAAATGGTATGCAAATCCCTGCTTGTGAGTGTTATGCCTAACTTCTTCACAGTGTAATTGAACACTGTTTTGGCATCTCATATGCTCCATGTAATCCTGATCCCGTAGAAAAGAAAGGGTATTTATATCAAAAAGGCATGCAACAAAATTGTTGTAGAATGTAACTAGTTCGGTCTTCATCACCTTTGTATATTTTGTATTTAAAAAGAGAAAAAAAGGAAAATAAATTTTATTTATCAAAGCATGGGTTTCTTGCTCTAGTTTAGGTCAAAGCATGTTCTTCATGTTTCTAGGGCTTTCTAGGTCAATGAAGAATTGTTGTCATGTATTATAGTCCCATTTGGATTCATTGTAACAAAAGAAAATAATTATTTTTGAAAGCTAATTTATCCTCCAAGACCAAGTCGGCCTCAACAAGGACAAGTTGGCCCAAAGGAAGGCTATTCGACCTCACAATAAGGCCATAAATAAGAAGGACTTCAACTCATTTGAAGCACTCACTCACAAGAAGTTCGATCTGCAATTGAAGAAGAAGAAAAGGAAGTGCGAAAGGCAAGAAAGCAAGTAGAATCACCTAGCGAAGGAAGGAAGGACAAAGGAAGGCCTATTTTTGTCCACACGTGCGAAATCTAGGGTTTCTAGGCTTATTGTAGGGCCGAAAATTGCGGGCCAAAGGTGTAGATCTGAGGTGAAGGCTGAGACCTAATAGGAGCAAACTTGAAGAAGGTTCGATCTTTGTTGACCTTGGAAGAATTTGTCTTGCTTGAAGAAGATCTCGTTGAGGGGCTGGCTCGGTGATTGGGAGGAGTTGTTGGAAGTCTCATTTTGAAGTGATTCTATAAGAAGAGAAGTATTCTTTCTGGGATTTCCCCTTGGAGGGGTTTTGTGCCTATATCTTGTGTACTTTATCTCTTTGTGATCTTCACTATTTGGGTGATTCCTTGATGAACAAAAAATAAAATTAATAAAAAGCCAACTAACATCACAAGTAATTATCAAGTAAGGAAAGTCAATCACAATATACAAGAACCTTGATTTTCTAACATGGTATTAGAGCTATGGTGGAAGAAGGAGATTGACAATCACATCTTAGTTGACACTTTCTTCTCAATGGCAAGGTTTATGAAGAAGGGTTTCAAGTTTCTTAGAGCCTTGTTGCAACTATCAAAGAAGGCACCTTGAAGAACATCTCCAAGCTAGCAAAAAAAGTGATGGATGGAAGTTTTTTTTTTGGCTCTCTTTGGCACTTTCAAGGATGATAATGTATGGTTTATTGACAGTGGAGCTTCTAGACATATGACACATGAATGCAGTCAACTCCAGACTTTGTCAAAGGGAATCTCTTCTCATTCAGTCGAACTTGCAGACAAGAAGAGCTATCCAGTGAAAGGAATTGGATCTACTTCATTGGAGCTAGAGACCGGTGGGAGCATTCATCTCAATAACATACTCTACGTTCCTGGTTTGAAGAAAAATTTACTTTCCATTTCTTGTCTAAAAGATAAAGGTGAATGGATTGCTTTTGTTGATGGCAAAGTTTTGGTTTGGGGTAAGGGCTCTAGTATTGAACATGCTAAGATAATTGGGATTTGTGAGGGGGCACTATATAGACTTCTTACACCTCTCCCTCAAGCCCTAATACACTTGGATGTTAGCCCTTTTGAACTATGGCATAGAAGGTATGGACACCCATATCTAAATCAAATTGTAATGTTCCAAACTTAAACAAATAGTGATATACAAAATCACGTACGATTCATACATAGAAAAATTAAATGATCAGCAAATACTCAGTTCACATCAGAAATGAGAACCAACTGAGCCATTTTATTAATGGAATGGAGCAAGTACAATAGTGCGGAAAATGCACCTGGGGTTGCCTCAAGGGCAAGCTTGATAGAACCCAGGGTCAAACAGTAATCTCAATGTTGGAAAGTAACTACTCCTCTAATGCTCTGCGTTGTCTCCCAATGATTACAACTGCTGGTTGGAAAGGAGCTGTAAGAAACCCCGTCTTCGGTGCTTAGAAAGTGATGAAACTTCAGCCACAAGCTCCTTGTCCAAAACACACAAAAACCCAGAAAGGGTTTGGCCTGAATCCAACCTCCTCTATGGCCCATGCCCTCCAAACAGCTCCAAAAATACGACCTACAAGAGATGGCCACAAAGTCCTCCTCCAAGCTCTGAAAAGGGAAGCAAACACCACTCCAAACATCTCCTCCAACCTCCATGACAAAGCTCAGCCTCAAGGACTAATGCTCTACCCACCAAGTGAGCTCACCAATACTGCCTCTACGCTGGCCCAGGTAGTGCGAAAGTCACACTGCTAAGCAAGAATCTCAATCAACTCCCAAACTCTCCCAAATGTCGACAATCCTCCCTAGCCTCCTCTCCGGAAAATCTCACATCAAAACTCCATTGCTAAGCACCACCAACAAACTCGACCTCCTCTCCACTGCGTCCTCTAGTAATACACACCACCTAGAAGAGGAGAGCTGCCCTCCTTATATAGTTTTCGTGGAGCACTTTTCCCTCCATTTCGTCCTCCATCGTGGGTCCTCACTTAACCATCATCATGCAAAAGTTAACCCCCTCCATGCAAATCGAACTAGGGAGTGTGTAATTCCCTAGTGAGGGTGGCCCCCATGTGTAACTTAACTACAAAACAAAACATCTTCTCCTAGTCTAATCTCCTAATAAAATCGAATGGGGTCCACTAACTCCAAAATTGGCCCCATAATACAAAAAATAATCTTTTTCTAAAATGATTTAGGAAGGGACATGACAGTCCTCCCCTCCCAAATGTTGCTTGTCCCCAAGCAACTTCAATGCCAGATGCTCGAGAATATGCCTTCCCTCCCAAGTGGCATCCTCATCCGGTAAATTCTTCCATTGCACCCAATACTCTCTGATGATCCTGCTTTTGAGCTTCCTTTCCCTGGTCTCCAAAATGGCTTCTGGCTCTAGGATCAAATGCCCCTCATCAACAAGCAGAGGCAACTCCATCATTGCTGTAACATGCTGCCCCAACACCCTCTTGAAGCATGACACATGAAAGATGTCATGAATCCTGCTCCCTGGTGGTAGGTCCAACTCGTAAGTCACCTCTCCAACCCTCCTGCTCACTCTGTATGGCCCAAAGAATCTCCGCTATAGCTTTTCGGTCCCCTTCTACTTAAGTGTGGACTATTGGTATGGCTCCAATCGAAGGTAGACCAAGTCCCCCTCCTTGAAATGCCTCTCTACTCGACATCGATCAACATACATCTTCTGCTGGTTCTGGGCTGTCTGTAAGTTATCCTTAAGAGCCTTGAGGATATCTTGGCTCTCTAGGATCCAATCCTTGGCCTTTGGGGCCCTGCTATCTCCAAAAACAATATCAGCAAAAGACAAAGCATCATAACCATATAAAGCATGGAAATGAGTCATACCAATGGACATATGATGGGCGATGTTGTAACAATACTCTCCCAGGTGCAACCATCGAATCCAAGCCCTCTGCTGCCCTATCACATAATTCCCGAGATAGCACTCCAACCATTGGTTCACCCTTTCTGTCTGACCATCGGTCTGCAGATGATTGTTGGTGGTCGGGGTGAGCTCAATGTCAACTAGTCTTAGGAGCTCTTGACGAAATCCTCCCATGGATCGGCTATCCCTGTCATTGACTATGGTCTTAGGGAGTCCGTGCAGACGAAAGACCTCCCTGAAGAACAATTCTCCCTCATGTGATGCTGAATATCGTGTCGATATGGCAAAGAAATGTGCAAACTTGGCCAGCCGGTCGACCACTACAAAAATACAATCCTTCCCTTGCACCAAGGGAAGTCCAATAATGAAGTCCATAGAGATGCTCTCCCATTTCCCCTCAGGGATGGGAAGAGGCTACAACAATCCTGCTAGATGGGTCTACTCTCCCTTGTTCCTCTGGCAGACTTCGCACTCCTGCACATGCCTCAACACGTCTCCCTTGAGGCCCTTCCAAGTGAAGCACTCTCTCACTGCCATGTATGTCTTCCTAAACCCTTGGTGCCCGGCCAAAGGAGAATCATGAGCTGCTCGAAGGACGTGCTCTCTCAACTGTGATCCTGAAACCAAAAATATGCGCCCCTTATAATAAATAACCTCGTCCATCACCCTGTAGCACTCATCTGCATAGCTACCCTCCAAGATCTCACATGCCCGATGATCCTTGGAGTACTCTACCAACAACTGGGCCTTCCAGTCATGACAAATGCTCATGAGTGAAAGCCGGATTGGTCTCCTGGAGACCACTACGTTGTGCTTCCCTCGCATATACTCAATATTGAAATTGTAGGCCTGCACTTTGCTGACCCATCTCTGCTGTCTGTCATTGAGGCCCTGTTGCCCCATGAAATGGCAAAGACTATTGTGATCCGTCTTCACCCGAAATCGATTCCCCACCAAATACTGTCTAAATTTGGCCAATGCATGCATTATGGCCAACATCTCCTTGTCGTAAATGGAATACGACAACTCATGAGGTAGAAGCTTCCGACTCTCGAAAGCAATGGGGTGCCCTCCTTGGGACAAGACTGCCTCGATCCCTACACCTGATGCATCACACTCTAATGTGAAAGGCTGAGTGAAATCTGGGAGTGCTAATACTGGACAACTCATCACCTCCTTGAGGCAATCAAACACTGCCTGAGCTCCCTCCGTCCATGTAAAGGCCCCTTTCTTAGTCAGATCAGTGGGGGTGTTGCCCACTGTGAGAAGCCCTTCACGAACTTTCGATAATAAGTACAGATGCCCAAAATACTTTCAATGCTGTCACATTAGAGGAAATTTCAACTCAAAAATAGCCACCTAAGAAAAATTAAGAAATTAATAAAATAATGCCATGTAGACAATTTTTTAATATATCATTTTTATTATTTTACTTTTATCAAAATTAACCAACTAAATGTGATGTTTATCAAAATAACAATATATATAATTTATCTTTAAATTAATTTATTAGCACAAGATTTACTAAAATTTAAATTAAAAAAGGCAAATTTTAAATTAAATTAAAATTAAATTTAAAGTACCTAAATTTAAATTAAAAAAATAAATTTAAAATGTAAATTAGTTACATGTCATTAAAATTAAATAACCATATATATTATATTTAAATTAATTTATTAACACAAGATTTAATAAAATTTAAATTTAAGGTAAATTTAAATTAACCAAATAAATGCAATTTTTTCAAAATAATAGTATATATATTTTATATTTAAATTAATTTGTTTACACAAGATTTAAGGAAATTTAAATTAAAAATGTAAATTTAGAATTGAAATTAGTTACACGACATTAAAAATATTATCGATACTATAACTTTTATAGAATAAGATAATAACTATATTTTTAATATTTAATGTAGTTTTGGGTCACTTGGGAACTCTTATGCCTAAGATAGGTAAATTATATTAATAAAAAAATTGCCAATGCCTAATCACACCTGTATCTCTTTTGAATTTTAAAGGATTTTGATTGGATTACATATTATGACATGGAAATTCAATGTTAACCTTTTAAAATCAAATTTCCTCTAATGCATCTTGGGGCTCTAGCCAATCCCGAATGGCCCGAATCTTCTCCTCATGCACCTTGACCCCATCTGCACCTATGATGTGTCCCAAGTAAAGCATCTCTGTTAGCCCAAACTCACACTTAGACATCTTAGCGTAGAACTACTGCTCCTCCAATATACGCAAGACTGTCTCTAAGTGCTGCAGGTGCTCCTCCCATGTCCTGTTGTAGATCAAGATGTCATCAAAGAATACTAGTACAAACCTCCTTAGCTGGCCTCGGAACACATGGTTCATGCATGACTGGAAAGTAGCCGGTGCATTGGTCAACCCAAAAGGCATGACCAGGAACTCGAAATGCCCATAATGACACCTGAAGGCTGTCTTCAGAATGTCCTGCTCTCTCACCTAGATCTGATGATACCTTGACCACAGATCTATCTTAGAGAAGTACTTGGCTCCTCTAAGCCCATCCATCAACTCATCAATGCGCGGAATGGGATACCTATTCTTCAGCGTCTTCTTGTTGAGGGCCTTATAGTTAATACACATGTAGAGAGTCCGTCCTTCTTCTTCACCAGTACAACCGAAGAAGCAAATAGACTAGAATTCAGTCTGATGTGACCTAATGCAAACAACTCCCTGATGGCTCTCTCAATCTTGTCCTTATAGGCCTTGGGATGCCCATAGGGGGTGGTGATGACCATCTGCACACTAGGCTCCAACTGTATAGTGTGCTCAAATCCTCTGTCAGGTGGTTGCTATGAAAATTTCCGAATCTACACATTAGAAATCCTACTGCCATCACTGGTTTATCATCTCCTACTTGTTTTTACATTCAACAAGTTATTTAATTATTAAACAACGATGAAAAAACACTATTGCGGACTACACATACATACATATCATGAACTGAAAATAGAATGAGACAAATACACAAGGTAAACTGTTAAATTTGGACAAACGTCCCCAGGAAAACCCAATACAGGAAAACCGGTGCAACAACTTTGAGGGTTTTCTATTATTAAGCAGTAGTTCTGAATACAACTTTGGATGCCCTCTCAGCAATCTAGTTACAGAGATAAATATACTGGCAGAAACCTAAGTGAGGTTACCTCACTTCACCTGACAAAATCTCTCCGTTCCGGCAATTGGACTAGTTGTCGCTGGCTACAACTGCGCTGCCCCTTCGTAGTAGCTGCATGGAGCACATTGGGACACTACATCAGCACTACGTTGCCTCCTCTGCCTCCTGGAGCTCTGACGTCAACCTTCTCGGCTGATCCTGCTACTCCCCGGCTGAATTCAGATTTCTGCTGGAGGGTGGCTCTACCCCAGTGCTGGAAATGCGTGGGCCCTTCTTGGGCCAACGTCAGTCTCCCTGGGTTTGCGCTGCCTCCTCTGGCGTCTCTCTGCTGTGTATTTGAGGTCCTGGAGAAGATCCTCGAACCTCAACTATCCTTGCCCCTCTGCTGCAACAGATCACTTGTTTGATTTTATTAGCAAACCACGCCCCAAAAAAATGGAACTGACTGATCCCTCAAGTGTATCTCCAACTGACCCTCAAGCCTCCTCTTATACTTTTCCTGTTGATGAATCAACGACCATGATCTAATCTCTAATCAACGGCTAAGATTAAATTAGACTTGATCCTCGTCACTTAGAAGTTTCTCACCCATATTCTTATTAATACCCATTAATATTTTTATTTTCCCAAGTTTAGACTTAGGAACCCATTAAAAAATATTAATTATTTTAATAACTCCTCATCAGGGTGGAATTTATCCAAACGATTTCTAGGTTCTGGAGATCTCATATGTTCTAGCCCCACCACAAAATTTCGGAGCTAGAGCACATCCGATGCTACCCAAAATCAACATTCTCTCTTAGCAAGGAATGTGCTCTAGTAACACTTCTCAAGAAGTACTACACTGATCCACTGCATCGGTCCTCTGTGCTGCTGATGCTTGGCCTGATGCCCTTCATCCACTACATTGTTGCTTCTTGTACCGCTGCCCATGACTTTGCCACTACCACTGCTACATCTGTACTACAACTCCCTCTCAAAAATGCTGCCTCATGCTGCCCATAGCCCTGCCACTGCTAACTGTTGCACTGCATCTCAGTTGCTGAGAAGTGATCAACTGAAACTTCACCCAAAAACTAACATGTTGGTCAGTTTGGAGGCCTCGTGATGCTGAAGCTACCTCTGTTGCTAATCTGTGCTGACCCTCTGCTGCCACTGCGCTGCTGCAAACATCCACTGCGCTGCTGCAAACATCCACTGCGTTGCCTTAGACTTTGGCACTCTAGCTCTGCCTTTGTCGCTTCGTCACACCTCGCTCCAGCCGACATCCGTCATTTTGCTACTGTCATTAAGGGCTCCCGTAGCCGTATGTGATCCAAGAGTTTGGGCACCTCAAGGATTCTGCCCCTGTGTAGTCCTCCCGACTACAACTCCATGTTGCCCCACCTCTTCTCCAGAGGTGCATGAGCACTCATGGCATAATCGTCATCCTCACCTTCCCTGTCAGCTTTTGCTGGAGCAGCGTTCGAGTCAGAAGCCTCATCCCTGCCCTTCTTCCGGGGGCACTGAGTGGCATAATGTCCAAGTTCCCCAAACTTGAAGCATCTGACCTTGGAAATATCCTTCTTCTTCCGCTTCTACTGCCCTTGCTGTCTCGATGATGCAAGAGCTGCATCCTCCTCCTCCTCCTTCTTGACCTGGGCTCCTTTGCTGCTACCTCCTGCCTTGGTCAACCTCCTGATCTCTTCTTGTTGAAGAGCTGCCCATAGCTCCTCCCAACTGGGGAGAGTTGCTCTGCCCAAGATACTTTGGACAAATGTCTCCCAATCGTCGGTGATTGCATTCATGGCAGTCCTGACCATGAACTCAAGATCTGGTGTAGACCCCACGGAAGTCAACTGGTCTCTAATCTCTTGCAACCTGAGGAGGAAGGGATCGATCTCTTCTCCCTTCTGCTTCTGGTACTGTCTCAGCTGATTTTCTAATAGCATCTTCCGCTGGATGGAAGTGCCTTGGTACAAGGTGGTCAATGTCTCCCACATCTCCCTTACTGTTTCTTTCTCAACAATGCGTGGTACTACATGATCTTTGACCTTGTCTAGGATCATGCACTTGGACCTTGCCTGGGCCTCGTACTTCTTTAACGGATTAACGTCGACTGGAACAACAACTACTTTCAAGGCATAGTCCTTGATGCAATTTTGTCCAGCATTGCTAGGATCCTAGCCTTCTAGAAGACAAAATTGGAAGCTCCATCCAATCTGTCTTGATCCCTCAATCCATTGACTGCCATCTTTGCTCAACAAATATAGGACAGGTTCTCTTCTCCCTCTCCTGCTGCTAATCCAACAAGACTTGGATCTGGATTTCTTTGGCGCAAGAAACCCTCTAAGGAACAAGCTCCTCTAGACTCCCTTTGAGTCTTGATTTCCTTCACAGAAATCCTCCGGCCAAATGTCGAATCACTCCTCTCCAATCCTCCTTTGCTGCTGCAACCCAGATCTACATTTCTTTGGCTAGAAATCTTTCAAGGTAGTGATTCCCTCTACCCCGGCTCTGTCTCCACAAACACTATTCTGCACCAACAACAACAGTGTCCCACTAGCTCCTCAGATCGAATCTGCTCTGCTCCCCCAACCTCGACCACTGAAGAATCTGAGCTCCTTTGGCTCTGCGCAATCACTGCGTGAGCTAGATCATCTCCTCCTGGCCATTGCGTCACTCCTTCCTAGTCCGGAAAGATGACGTGGTTCTGCGTGAGACTGATCTACTCCTCTCTGCTTTTGCGCTGGCCGAGAAAGTTGACACAATCACTATGTGGTTTCCTCCCAGCTACCGTCTCACGCTCTCTTGGCTCCACTGTGTGAGCCTCTGCGTCACCTCCTCTGCACTGCGTCACTCTCCCTTCTGCGTCTCTGGCTCTGGAACAACGCTGTCACTCAGGACAATTGCCTCTCTGCAACAGATTTGCTGAATCACCCGGCTGATGGCTTCAGTGTCCTATGATCTGCAATGCTATGATAGCATGTGAAAATTTATGAATTTACACATCAGAAATCCTATTGCAATCACTGGTTTATCATCTCCTACTTGTTTTTACATTCAACAAGTTATTTAATTATTAAACAACGATGAAAAAACACTATTGCAGACTACACATACATACAGATCATGAATTGAAAATAGAACGAGACAAATACATAAGGGACACTGTTATTTTTGGAAAAATGTCCCTGGAAAAACCCATTGCGGGAAAATCAGTGCAACAACTTTGAGGGTTTTCGATTATTAAGTAGTAGTTCTGTATACAACTCTAGATGCCCTCTCAACAATCCAATTACAGAGATAAATATACTAGCAGAAACCTAAGTGAGATTACCTCACTTCACCTGGCAAAATCTCTCCATTCCGGCAACTGGATTGGCTGTCCCTGGCTATAACTATGTTGCCCCTTCGCAGTAGCTGCGTGGGCCTGCGTCGAGCACACTGGGACACTACGTCAGCATTGCGCTACCTCCTCTGCCTCCTGGAGCTCTGACGTTAGCCTTCACGGTTGATCCTGCTGCTCCCTAGCTGAATTCGGATTTCTGCTGGAGGGTGGCTCTACCCCAGCGCCAGAAATGCGTGGGCCCTTCTTGACCCAATGTCAGTCTCCTTGGGTCTGTGCTGCCTCCTCTGGCGTCTCTCTGCCTCTCTCTGCTGTGTATTCGAGGTCTCGGAGAAGATCCTCCAACCTCAATTATCCCTGCCTCTCCGTTGCAACAAATCACTTGTTTGATTTTCTCAGCAAACCACGCCCCAGAAAAATCGAACTGACTGATCTCTCAAGTGTATCTCCAACTGACCCTCAAGCCTCCTCTTATACTTTTCCTGTTGATGAATCAATGACCATGATCTAATCTTTAATCAATGGCTAAGATTAAATTAGACTTGATCCTCGTCACTTAGAAGTTTTTCACCCATATTCTTATTAATACCCATTAATATTTTTATTTTCCTAAGTTTAGACTTAGGAACCCATTAAAAAATATTAATTATTTTAATAACTCCTCATTCGTGTGGAATTTCTCCAAACGATTTCTGGGTTCTAGAGATCTCATGTGTTCTAGCCCCTCCACAAAATTTCGAAGCTAGAGCACATCTGATGCTACCCAAAATCAATAGTTGCCCGGGCGGTATATCTCTAAAAACTACCAGATATCTATCCAATACTGCCTGTATGTCTGGATGTGGTGGCGTGGTCTTTCTCCTAGCCTTTGAAATCCCCAGCTGTAATGCCCATGCTATGTCTCCATGGCTCAAATCAGCCTCCATCGGGTGGGCTGAAATTGTCTGAGGGGGGTACAAATGCATGCCCCTAAGAACCACCAGCTTGCCATCCGGTTCGGCAAACTCCATCACCAACTGTTTCCAGTCGGTGGTAACTTGGCCAAGGGAGTACAACCATTGGACACCCAACACCACATTGGTGTCCGGTACATCTACCACGAAAAAGTGGTCTGTCATCGAATAGTTCCCCATAGTCACTGTTAGAGCGAGAACATATCGAGTGCACTACATAGTCTTGTCTCTTGGTATTAGGACTGAAAATCCCCCAAACTCTGTAGTGGTGATGCCCTCCTTTGGACCATCTGAGCATTAATAAAATTGTGGGTGGCCCCATTGTCTACCAAGACTAAGACACGCTGCCCTTGCACCGTACCTCTGATCCTCATAGTAAAAAATTTGGGAATCCCACACAAAGAAGTTAGGACTCCTCCCGTTGGTGCGAAAGATGCTCCTCCTTGAGGTGGTGGTGGTGGTGGTGGTCCTCTCCCCACTGGCTCCTTGTTGTCTCCGCCACCAAACTCCAACTCCTCATCATCCTCCTGATCACTGTCTGAGAAGACCTCGATGTAATGGGCCTTGCCTGCTGTGCACCGATGACCAGGTGCCCAAGGCTCTCGGCATGTAAAACATAGCTTCCTCCTCCTGAGGTCTCTCTTGGTCTTATCATCCAACTGACCATGGTCTTGAGCTGCTGTCTGCGCTATGGGTGCTCTAGTGTCACCTCCCTTCTGAGGGTAGGGAGTGCGTGTAGGAAATGGAGCTCGAGCCTTGGGGATGGCCCCCTGCAAATCCCGAGTGCAAGACACTGCCTCCAAAAGAGTAGATGGTTTGTGAGACTTCACCAGTCCTCGCAATGGCTCTGTTAATCCCTCTACAAATGTGTATACTCTCCTCGCATCTGACAAATCAGGCACCATGATTGAACCCTCAAAAACGAGATATAATGCTCTGGATGTCCTGTCTGTCGGAGCTGGGTCAACTCTTTGAAGTGAGCCTCTGGATCCTTCCGATCAAAGTGCTCCACTACTCTCAGTGTGAAGTCCTCATAAGAGGTCACGCTAGCATCCCCCAGAGTGGACAAACCATGAAACTACCAATCGTGTGTCTCCCCCTCCAGGTGCAATGTGGCTATCTTGATGGCCCCTACCTCTCTCATCCGATTCAACTGGAAGTATGTGTCCAACTTCTCTACTCAAGCACGTGCTGTGCACTTGGAAGTGCCATCATATGTAGGGAAATGCATTTTCCCAATAGAACGATGTAGCTCATGGTTCTGCATACCATAACCTTTCCCCTTCTTGTTCTACTTGAGCTTGCAAAAATCTCTAAAGGTCGGAGCCTCTCTAAAGTTTGCTCCCATGGACTGCCACTCCTGAAATGTGTAATGTCCCAAAAAGGGAATAACAATGCTAAACAAGCAAAATACGCTTATGACGCAGAAAAATTCAGACAACAATTAAACACCCATAAAATTTCACCAGAACTGTGCCAAATTGAGCCATTTTATTATCAAAGGAGAATACAACGCATGGAATGTGTGCAGCTGGCTTGCCAAAGCAAGCTAGACAATCCCAGATGAGAAAAATGCTGCCCAGATGCAAAGGAAAGACTTCTACTCAATGTTTTGCGCTGGCCCTAGAAATTTTGCAAATGTTGAGTGGAAGAAACCCTTGTTTGAACTTCCAAAAGTGCTCAGAAAATTTTGCCAATTTAATCTTGTGCTCTCCACCAAAAACCCAGAAATGGTTTGGCCTATCTCCAAGCCAAAGTCGAACCCACAAAATTGTGCAAATTCCCCAGCGAACTAGCAATTCGCCCTGTTATAAGAATTAAGATTTCAGGTCTGAATATCTCCCGGAAAATTTTGAAATTTTCGCCACAAACTTCTCTTACAAAACCCACAAAAACCCAGAAATGGTTTGGCCCGATTTTGACCTCCCAAAATCGATTCCCAAAGGCATTGTGCAATCCTGAACAATTCTCCACCTCTGGTGCTCAGAAAATTCTGCAAATTTATATTTGGGGTCCTTGTAAAAAACCCATAAAAACTCAGAAATGGTTTGGTCTAGTTTTGACCTTCTAAAATTGACCCCTAAAAGGGCCTACGCCCTCCAAATCTGCTGAAGCACAATGCCTGTCAATACACCAACAAAATCCTCCTCAAACACTTTGGAAAGGGAGCAATCAACTCCACCAATACTTCCCTTATTTCTCCCGGCCAGAAATAGTCCTCCGGTAGAATGCTGCAATTGTCACGCTAGATACACTACTGCATCCTCTAGGAATACGCAATGCTGGGGCGAACTGAATACAAATGCTGGAAATTTCTCTACAAATCTCCTTCGGATGATAATGGATGAACCTCTCTAGGTGGGCACTCGAAGTCCCCCAAAGAAAGGGTGAGTTCTCCGCTTGGAAAACTCTTGCTAAACAGCAAGTGACCTGGCTAAACAACTTGAGCAATAGAATCAAATTCAATAAGCCAAGAATGGTGAAATGAGGAGTGTTGCCTTTTATAGATTTTGTAGAGCCTTTTCCCCTCCTTCGTGGGTTCTTCACTAAGCCTTCGATTTCCCTCTCATGCAATTTGACCCATTGGCTTAGGGAGTTCGTATTTCCTAGTGTTGTGGCCCCCACACACTACTAACAAACCAAAATAACTTACTTCTAACTCCAAAGTTTTCTAAATAAAATCGAATGGGCCTCATGTCCTCCAAAATTGGCCCCAAAATGTAGAAATTAATCCTGTTCCAAAATAATCTAGGAAGGGACATTACAGTGCTCCCCTCCCAAATGTTGCTTGTCTCTAAGCAACTTCAATGTTGAATGCTCATGTATGTGTTCACCCTCCAGGTGGCATCCTCATTTGGCAAGTTCCTCCAATGCACCAAAAATCGCTTGCCCTCAAGCAATGCCTGAACAAATGCCCTCTTTGATTGTGGACCCCCATTGTCACTGCAAACTTCATCAGGGTCCCAAATGTGCCATTGGATCGTCCCTGATTGTTGTACTATCTTATAGTGAAGGAGTCCCTCAATACTAAGATCCCAAGCCAACCTGATCAATGTAAGGCTCCCTTGCTCCTCTCACTATCCTGCCAGATATGGGCGTTAGAACCCCTTTGTCTATTGCCAATAAGTAGAGCATCTTGACGATGTAAAACTCTGTCCAAATCCTCATGAAGCTACTCTACTGAATAGTCCACCCCATGCACTCTGATTGTGGGGCCCTGAAGATACAACTCAATCCTTATGCGAATGATGCCTCTCCTGCATGAGCTCCTCTTGAAATCCTCTTGCTAGCCATCCTACCATGTTGATGAACTCTCACACGCCCTTAGCGAATCACTGAAGCCTGATGGAGAATTTGGATGACCCTCCCCTATAGAAACGAGCTCACCCCTATGGGTATTTGAACTGCTAAGTACTATGACGCTAGGGTCCCATGCCCAACACAACAAGAAACTGTCTTGTTGACCCTACGACACCTTGGTCATCATTAACTGTCTAGCATGCTCGTACCAAAGCCTCCTCTCGCATAGGTCTCGGCCACAATCTATGCGATGATCGAGGTTAGGCCCAACCTATCAAAGCGACCCAATAGTGCCAACACCTATCCCTCCATGGCTAGCCCTAATCCTGAGCAACAATCTACCTCGCCCTATGGTGAGGGCTTCGATGGTTCCCCATGTGTTCGCTTGTTATCCTGCCCATGCTCACTGAGGAGTGGAGTATCCCACCAATCCACTGGATCCCATAACCATACTAGAGGTCCACAGTCAATCCTCTCTGCCTGCCGCTATGATATGCTGCTAGTTGTTGGGACTCCTCTGTGCCCCGTTTCCAACTGCTGTGGGTATCCAATAGGTAGGCACCGAGCATCAAGAACCTGTGTTGCGAATAACCAATTGCTTCACACTTGCCAAATCACACAACAAGATCTACTATCCCAACTCCTGATGATGTGCTCAGGTCCTGTCGGAAGCCTAGGCATCATCTTGCCAATAAGGACCACTATCCCCCGCACCTCATGCTCACCTAATGTCTTGAGTTGTCAAGTTGGAAAAGCAACATACAACTCCCTCTCGGTCACCTCCCAAAGTGTGAGCCTAGGGGTGGAACATATGCTACCTCGACAATCAACCATGTTATCCCTAAGCCTATATCTATCAACTCTTGCACCTACCAAGTGTCTCAATTGGAGTCTCTTCCCAGCCCATGATGCGCGGTGTCTCATCCAATTGCCTAGGGTGAGCCTTCCATGCCCTGTTGCTTGAATGGAGAGTGTCAAGGGGCAACAACCAAACACTTTGTGACTGTAAGCAACACCAAAGGAGGATGGGTGGGTATGTCCCAAAGTGTATGATCAAGAGTATGCCAGAATGGTCAAGACTAATCCTACAGACATCCCTCTCTCTGCCTCGGATTTGCTGACAACCCCCTCGAGGCCCTATCTCCGCTAAACATGGTGTTACCAGATGCTCAACCATGTCCTCATCGATTCTAGGTGAGTTGCATCCAATGGTACAACTACTGCCCTTGTCCATAAGTCTCCTTGGAGGTAATGCTCCAAGCGCCCGCTGCACCACAGCATCTGCCATTGCATACCACCCAGTATCACTGCATTCATCGACATGCCACTATATACCACAACTTGTCCCTGTACACCACTGGATACCCTTGACTACAACTATACCATCCTGTGTCCCACCTATGTCATTGCACCTGTCACTCCTCGCATGTACTCAATGCGATATGAGGCACTCCCACTCCACAATGTAGTCCAACATACTACGGCACACCCCCATGCGTCTCCATGCCCATCTGCAGACCATTGCTCCACGCTAGATGCTCCTACCCATCCCTGGATGTGATGGCCTAAAGTTGTGTCCATATGCGTCGGCCCACACCCGACCTGTATCATCACCTCCACCGTCGCATCACCATGCTCTCCGATGAGGGGATCTCCCCTCCAAATCCTCCCTGAGGGGCCCAAGAAGTGAATCTCTCTAGGCACTAGTAGTGATGCCACTACTGCTCTGCTCCTCGATGTCCTCCGTGCCCCACGCAAATGTGAGGAATCCCCAACTCCATACAAGGCACTTTCTGGTGGCCTACCAATGCCACCTCCTCCGACAAACTCTTGCCATAGTATGTTGATCATCCTGTGATCCCATGCGAAAACAACATGCAAAAACAACTCATGAACTCTGTCTGCTCCCCTCTTAATCCATCTTGTCACTAATGCTGTCCAGAACTCTGAAGGGGATATGAAAAGGCATGTGCACCCAACCACCGAGTCCATCGTGCAACTACTACCATCACCTATCGACTCCACGATGTGATGGAGAATCCCACCTGGATCCCAACAACAGTCTGGCCCTTGAGTCCCTCTAGTAATCCATAGCCTTCGCTGATCTGTGGCCACAGATGCATTTAACCTCCTAGCTAGCTTCACCGGATACCAACTCAATATCTCTTGCCATCCAACCCTGAGAGAGGGATCGAATGCACGAACAACCATACATGGAACAAGTCCTCCATCCCGTAAATGTTGCACCCTGTGCAACTCGTGTCGCCCCATCTTGCTAGTATGGCCAAACCATGTAATCTGCCTAGGTAACGCGGACTCTCTCTCACCAACACGAGGAGGCGACCCAATAATGCTGCAAGCCCCATCAATGTATGCTTGAAGGGGACTGCCGTCTAAAAGCACGACAACTATGCTCGTTGTCGATGCACCTAACTTCTCCTCATCGATGGCTGACTCCAATGATGGCTGCTCATCCTCCTCCACCATGGGCTCAACATGAACCAATAATCGCCCCTCCATAGATAACTCATCGTGCATAACATCCTCAACAATAAGTGATAGGTAGCTACCATCTAGAAAGTCTGTCACAGATCCGGATGCCTCTGTACCTATCGACTCCTCGTCAAAGGTGGATATGTCTCTAGGCACCTCACTGATCTGATGTGGGCTGCCATCACCTGAAAATCCGGACACGGTCTTGGACACCTCATCAATGGATACCTCAACAACAAATGGCACCTCATCAACGACAGACACCACATCATCAGATGGATTTATGGGTGTATGCTCTAGTTTCTCCGTCAAGGTGTCAATTGGTGCGATCAAAGAGGTCTCCAATAATGGTGACTCTGTGCTACACTAGGTATATCGATGTGCTCCTCATGACCCTGCGTACCCTCGGCCTCCTCCTCAGGCCCCTGATGTCTAAAACCAGGTCTCCACTAGCAAAATCGTCTCCTTGACTCACCCTTTAACTGTCCCTGGCCTGCCTGCTCCTTTTCAGGAGATCTGGTGCCCTGATTATGTCGGCGTTCCCCACATGGTGTAGATGGTTGTACTCAGTGTTGTTAAAATCGCGATTTTTTCAGCTTGCCGATTTAATCGCGATTTTTATACGAAAAAATCGCCTATTTTTTTTTGCCGATTTTTATTGAAAAAATCGCGTTTTTTTAAAAAAATCGCGGGGGCTTGGGACAGCGCGATTTTATAATTTTTTTTTTGGTTTTTCATTTGGTCATTTGGGTTTTTTCATGCAATTTTTTTTGAAAGAAACAAATAATTTTTGAGTGGGGCAGCTTAATGATAAAGTCTAGGCCCTAGTATGGATATGCTATTCATGGTAATGTTAAATTCTTAAAGTAAAAGTGACATTCTCCTTAATCTTCATTTTCATCCTTTTACTTAAATTTTTAACATTACCATGAAATGACTCAGGATGTTTGAGAGTGGTTCCAGCCTCATTGGATTTCATATGGAGAAAGTAGAATTTTAGATTTCATTTAAAATCCAGCAGACTTATCAGTTTTTCAGGATTTCAGGATTGGGAGATTGTAATGTTTTCAGGTGACACCACTTGCTCGGGCTACCCCTGCCACCAGTAGAGGACGTGGTCTACCTCCTATAGCTCCTACTTCTAGTTCTTCAGCTTCTAGAGCACATCAGACTCCACTGCCATCTCCACCAGCACAGGCACCAACATCTACATCTAGAGGGAAAGGGAAAGCTGTGGCATTTTCTCGCAAGAGGGGCAGAGGAAATCAATAGGATTAGACTTCATTTTATTGTATATGACATTATGACATGATGAGATACATTATCATATTTTTTGTTGATATTTTGAGGCTGAGTTGGGACTCAGGAGTCAGGACTTACTATTCAGGACATGATTCAATGTTATGTGTGATTTTAGCGCTAGAAATGATATTAAACATCTTATATATTAGTTTTTTTATCATATTTATGTGTCAATGTATTTATTTTATGTTGTAGATGGTTTAGATATTAAAAAAATTGAAAAAAAATGAAAAAAAATGAATATTTTTGTACCAAACGATTTTTTCCCCCTTTTTTTCCGATTTTTTCCCGATTTTTCCGATTTTTTCCGATTCGTTCCCCGCGCCGATTTAATCCCGATCGCGCTTTTAACAACATTGGAACTTGTACTCCCACGGCTTGTGCACCTCTAGTGTCTTTGCGGTAAGGACAACGATAGATCTTGTTTGACACCTTCCTCAACTGAGCCAACCTCTCATCGTTCTAGCGGATTCCACCTAGAATTCCTGCATACTAAATCTCCCTTGAGCCATGGGTGGTGTATGGTGTAACTCTTCACTGTGCATACAATGCCCAAATCTCCCATGATCTTACTGGTTTCCCACAATTAGGCCAAGATCATGCTCTGATACCACTGTAATGTTCCAAAAAAGGAAGAACAATGCTAAACAAGCAAAATACATATGACACAAAAAAATTCAGACAACAATTAAACACCCATAAAATTGCACCTGAATTGCGCTAAACTGAGCCATTTTATTATCAAAGGAGAGTAAAATGCATGCAATGCTTGGCTTGCCAAAGCAAGCTAGACAATACCAAGTGAGAAAAATGCTGCCCGGATGCAAAGGAAAGACTTCTCCTCAATGTTTTGCACTGGCCCTAGAAATTCTGCAACTGCTGGCTGGAAGAAACCCTTGTTTGAGCTTCCAAAAGTGCTCAGAAAATTCCACCAATTTAATCTTATGCTCTCCACCAAAACCCAGAAAAACCTAGAAAGGGTTTGGCCTATCTCCAAGCCAAAGTCAAACCCACAAAATGGTGCAAATTCCCCAACGAACTAGCAATGCGCCCTGTTATAAGAATTAGGTTTTTAGGCCCGAATATAGCCCGAATTTTTTTGAAATTTTAGCCACAGACTCCTCTCACAAAACCCACAAAACCTCAAAAATGGTTTGGCCTGATTTTAACCTCCCAAAATCGACCCCCAAAGGCACTGTGTAGTCCTCAGCAATTCTACACTGTCTGTTGCAAAGATTTGACTGAAAACCCCACCTTCGGTGCTCAATTTTTTTGTAAATTTATATTTGGGGTCCTTGTCAAAAACCCAGGAAAACCCAGAAATGGTTTGGTCTGGTTTTAACCTTCCAAAATCGACCCACAAAAGGCTCTACGCCCTCCAAATTTGCTGAAGCACAATGCCTGCCAATACACCAGCAAAATCCTCCTCAAATACATCGGAAAGGTAGCAATCAACTCCACCAATACTTCCCTTATTTCTCCTGGCAAGAAATAGTCCTCTGGTAGAATGCTGCAATGGTCACACTAGATACACTATTGCATCCTCCAGAAATACGCACTGCTGGGGTGAACTGAATACAAATGCTGGAAATTTCTCTACAAATCTCCTCTGGATGATAATGGATGAACCGCTCTAGGGTGGCACTCGAAGTCCCCCGAAGAAAGTGTAAGTTCTCCGCTTGGAAAACTCTTGCTAAACAGCAAGTGACTCGGCTAAATAGCTCGAGCAACAAAATCAAATTCAATAAGCTAAGAATGATGAAATGAGGAGTGCTGCCTTCCTTCTATAGATTTTGTAGAGCCTTTTTCCCTCCTTAGTGGGTCCCTCCCTAAGCCTTTGATTTCCCTCTCATGCAAGTCAACCCATTGGCTTAGGGAGTGCGTATTTCCTAGAGTGGTGCCCCCCACACGCTACTAACAAACCAAAATAACTTACTTCTAACTCCAAAGTTTTCTAAATAAAATCGAATGGGCCTCATCTCCTCCAAATTTGGCCCCAAAATGTAGAAATTAATCCTGTTCCAAAATAATTTAGGAAGGGACATTACAAAATGCTCCACTATCAACGATTGATCCTCACCTCCAGCAGTCTCTCCTAGCGTCAAAGGTATGAAAGAGGGTAAAGTAGCTCGAGTTGGCTCACTCGAGGATGGCCGCTGCGCAGTGGGTGAAAGGTGATTGAACTATTGAGAGGCCCCTGAAGTCTCTCCAACTACGAACTCCCGGTGAGTGCTTCGCTCCTAGTTCTGCATTTTGATCTCGTCCAACATCTCCTTTTGCCCCTTCGCCAAATCACTCAAAGCCTTCAAGAGGCTATCGAAGGCCATCTCTTCCTTGCTCTTGGGCTCACCCATATCTTCTACTACTGCAGTCTTCCCACGATCCTCCATGTCTGGAGTAATCTCTAACTCCCTTTCCCTGCTCCGATACCTTTGTCTTCTGTAAGTAATATTCTGTCAGTCCTCCTCATAGAAAAGTTTCCCCACGACTTAGCCAGAATCTAAGCTCTAATACCACTGTAATGTTCCAAACTTAAACAAACAATGATATACAAAAGCAAATACGATTCATACACAGAAAAATTAAACGATCAACAAATACTCAATACACATCAGAAATGAGAACCAACTGAGCCATTTTATTAATGGAATGGAGCAAGTACAATAGTGTGGAAAATGCACCTGGGCTTGCCTCAAGGGCAAGCTTGACAGAACCCAGGTGTCAAACAGTAATCTCAATGTTGGAAAGTAACTGCTCCTCTAATGCTCTGCGCTTTCTCCCAGTAACTACAACTGTTGGCTGGAAAGGAGCTGCAAGAAACCCTGTCTCCGGTGGTTAGAAAATGATGAAACTTCAACCACAAGCTCCTTGAACAAAACCCACAAAAACCCTTTCTGGGTTTGGCTTGAATCCAACCTCCCAAATTCAACCTCCTCTATGGCCCATGCCCTCCAAACAACTCCAGAAATACGGCCTGCAAGATATGGCCACAAAGTCCTCCTCCAAGCTTTGAAAAGGGAAGCAAACACCACTCCAAATATCTCCTCCAACCTCCACGACAAAGCTCAGCCTCAAGGACTGATGCTCTACCCACCAAGTGAGCTCCCAATACTGCCTCTGCGCTGGCCCAGGTAGTGCGAAAGTCACACTGCTAAGCAAGAAGCTCAATCAGCTCCCAAACTCTCCCAAATGCTGACAATCCTCCCTAGCCTCCTCTCTGGAAAATCTCACATCAAAACTCCACTGCTAAGCACCACCAACAAACTCGGCCTCCTCTCCATTGCGTCCTCCAGTAATACGCACCACTTGGAGGGAAATGCTACTGTTGGAAATCACAATGTGATCCTCCTCCTGAAGAAATGAAGAAAACCTTCCTAGGGTGGTACTCGAAGTCCCCCGAAGAAAGGGTGAGCTCTTCGCCTGAAGAACGGGTGCTAAACAACCAATGACTCGGCTAAGCAACCAAAGAGAAATCCATATACTCTAATGAATGCTTGAGAAGAGGAGAGCTGCCCTCCTTATATAGTTTTCGTGGATCACTTTTCCCTCCATTTCGTCCTCCATCGTAGGTCCTCACTTAACCATCATCATGAAAAAGTTAACCCCCTCCATGCAAATCGAACTAGGTAGTGCGTAATTCCCTAGTGAGGGTGGCCCCCATGTGTAACTTAACTACAAAACAAAACATCTTCTCATAGTCTAATCTCCTAATAAAATCAAATGGGGTCCACTAACTCCAAAATTGGCCCATAATACAAAAATTAATCTTGTTCCAAAATGATTTAGGAAGGGACATGACACACATGGTCATTGACATCCTTGAATTAAAGGAAGATCATGAAGGAATTTGTAAGGGATGTGCTCTAGGCAAGAATGTGAAGAAACCCTTTACAAGAAGTGATACCAGATCAAAGGAAATCTTAGATCTCATACACTCTAATGTGTGTGGTTCGATGTCAGTAAAATCTCTTTGAGGCCATCAATATTATGTGACATTCATTGATGATTTCTCTAGGAAAACATGGTTATACCTCCTCAAGAACAAAGATGAGGTATTCGAAAAGTTTCAAGAATTCAAGAATGAAGTAGAGAATCTGATAGAAAGGAAGATCAAGACTCTAAGGTTTGATAATGATGGATAATATACCTCCAAAGAACTTATAGCATTTTGCAAGGAAGTAGGGATTAAGAGGGAGCTAATTGTTCCTTACAATCCTGAACAAAATGGTGTGGCTGAAAGGAAGAACAAAACTATTGAAGAATGTGTAAGAGCCATGCTACATGATCAAGATCTCCCTCAATTCTTATGGGGAGAAGCATCGGTAACAACTGTCTACTTGCAGAATCGAAGTCCTCATAAGATTCTCAACAATATGACTCCAGAAGAAGCATTTATAGGAAGGAAGCCTAGTGTGGATCATCTTCGAATATTTGGATGTCCAGTCTACATACACATTCCAAAAGATACAAGGAAGAAGTTGGATCCTACCAATACAAATGGCATCTTTGTTGGTTATAGTGCTTCATCAAAGGCATACAAAATCTACATTAAAGAGGATTGTCGTATTGAAGTAAGCAGGGATGTCATCTTTGATGAAAATGTGGCTTACAAAAGATCCAAAGAGATTCTTGTTGCTTTTGATGAAGAAGAGATACTCATTTGTGAAGATCTATCTAAGGATGAAAATGTTCAAGATCCTACATCAACTCAAGAAGATGTTGAAGGACCCAATGAACCTGTTCAACATGTTATTATTCTAGAAACTCGTAAGAGACCTGCTTGGTTGAGGACAACCCTACAAGAGGCAAAGCTAGAGGAAGCTTAGAGAGAGTAAAAGACCTAAAAGGTATTCTGATGATGCAGCTTATATGACTAAGCTCATTGAAGTTGAATCTTCCTCCTATGAAATGGTAGCTAAGCCTCAAGAGTGGAGGAATGCAATGCAATAAGAATACTAGTCAATTATGAAGAATGATGTTTGGGAGATTGTTCCTATACCAAGTGAGAAATCTATTGCCACTTCCAAATGGATATATAAGATAAAGCATGCAGTCGATAGGAGCATCGAGAAGTATTAAGCAAGATTTGTGGCAAGAGTCTTTTCGCAAAAAGAAGGTATTGATTATGAAGAAACCTTTGCTCCTACAACTAGATATACAACGATCAGATCACTTATCTCTTTGGTTGCTACTATGGGATGGAACATCCATCAAATGGATGTTAAAACAATTCTTCTAAATGGGACCATTGATGGGGAGCTTTACATTGAGCAACCTCAAGGATTTGAAGTCCTAAAGGGGGAGACACATGTCTACAGACTAAAGAAGGCTCTATATGGCTTAAAGCAAGCACCTAGAGCATGGTATGCTAGAATGGATGCATACCTATTGAGACTTGGATTTGTCAAAAGTTTTGTAGATCCTAACCTCTACATTAAAGTGGTCAAGGATGAAACTGTGATCATACTTTTATATGTGGATGATCTACTTGTTACAAGTGTGGAACATCGAATTCAGGAATGCAAGAAGCAGTTGGTAGCCGAATTTGACATGAAGGATCTTGGGCTCATGCATTACTATCTGGGACTAGAAGTTTGGCAGAAACCAGGTGAAATATATCTTGGTCAAGGAAAATATGTGATCAAGATACTACAGAAATTTGGCATGATGGACAACAAGCCAATGACAACTCCCATGATTACTAATCTAAAGAAGTTGAGGAGTTCAAATTCTAGTTTGGTGGATCCTACTTGCTACAGATAGTTGATTGGCTCCTTGATGTATCTTGTAAATACTAGACCTGACATTTGTTTTGCAGTAAATTTCCTCAGTCAATTTCAGATGGAGCCAAAGCATGACCATTGGATAACAACCAAACACATCCTAAGATATCTACGTGGGACCATACATCACTGCCTTCGATATGCTAGTAATGAAATCCAGCTCATGGGATATACAAATTTTGATTGGGGTGGCAGTGAGATAGATGGAAGAAGCACTACAGGTGGATGCTTTAGTTTGGGATCTTCTATGATCTCATGGATGAGCAAGAAGTAGGATACCATTGCTTTGAGTAGTGCTGAAGTTGAGTACATTGTTGCAAGTGAAGTTTGTAGAGAAGCTGTTTGGGTTAGAAAATTGCTATCAGATTTATTTGTAGGTCCATTAAGCCCTACATGTATACATTGTGACAACGAAAGCTACATAAGGTTGATAGAGGACCCGATGTTTCATGTTAGGACAAAGTGTTAGTTTTTGTAGCATTGGATGGTGTTCTAGTCTCAAACTTTGTGGAGAGGTTAAAATAGATGAGATCTCTAGGACTTAGAAATCGTTTATGGAAATTCCACTTAGAGAAAACTCAATTAAATTCATTGATCAATAATTAAAAAATGCCTAAGTCTAACTTAGGGAAATCAATTAATTGACAAGAATTAATTAAGAAAGGTGAGAATTCTCTAGAAACTGACATGGATTGATTTAGAGATGATCTCAACTATCAATGAGGATTTAATCATGGCCGTTAGCGATCCAATTGGAGATTATAAGAGGAGGTCGATGGGGTTGGAGAAAATATACTTGGAGGTCGAGTTCCTTGGCAGAGATCGAGTTTCCCAATTGCAGTGATTCAGTAGAGAGAAGTTCGAGCCAAAGAGGGGATGCAGAGACAGTGAGGGGTAGGAGCAGTGAGTTTGGAGGAAGTTTTCCAGTTTCGGAGAGTCAGCTATAGGAGGGCCGAGTTTCCTTTGTGAGGCTGCTTAGGCACTGCGTAGGCAGTTTCATAGGCAGAGTTCAATTTAGCTAGAGTGAGGGTTGATTTAGTTGCTGGAGGCCGAGAGAATTTCTGGAGGGGCTAGCGAGTCATTCTCAGAGGCTGAGTTGGGTAGACGACTTGATCAAAGTAGCTTCTAGGCAGTGCGTCTAAGGGCCTGCGTAGCCTCTGTGTAGAAGGATGACGTAGGGGTTTGAGCAACTCAGTTTGTGCCAGTGTTTGGAGCTGGATCAGTGTCGGGTGTGGCAAGATTTGTCTCACTAATTTTTGTTGCCAGTTTATCTTGTAGAGGATTGCCAATTTTGGGCATCCAGTTGTACTCAGAATTTCACTGCTGCATAATAATAAAACCCTCAACTGCTGCGCCGTTTTCCCGCATTGGGTTTTTCTGGGGACAATTGTCCCAAAATAACTGTGTCAAAATTATTGTGTGTGTGCATATTATTTCCTAGTTTCTAGTTTATTTTCCGCAACATTTTTTAATGGTGAAAATTGCAGTTGTGATTTTATTCGTTATTTGCCGTAGCAAACAAATTGCTTAATAATTAATCAGTTAGAAGAATAATTTCCAGTTGCTGTAATAGTTGAAATTTTCACATGGTATCAGAGCAAGTTTGACAAATTAGAGGCTCAGAGATGAAAAGGGAGAAATTTGTAGCTTAGAGGTAGCAACAATGCAATTTATTCAGGGGTTGCGTAATGCCTAGCCAGGCAGTGCGAATTGCTAGATAGGGGATCGAATTTCTAGTTGCAGAGTGTAGGAAGGGTCGATTTGTCTGGGAAGTAATTCCAACAGGCAGTGGGTGAGCAACTCAGTATTTTTGCAGAGCAAATTCTTGATCTCTACACAGATAATTTGCAACAGTGATTGCAGTAGCAAATTAGTGCCAGGCGGAAGAGAAAATAGCACACGCTGAGGGATTTTCTCAGAGGGTTTCCAGATCCAAGTCATTAGAGGAAATTCGAATTTTTCTAGTTGCCGTTAGCAGAAGCAACAGGCAGATTTGCGCATTCTAGGAGGGAGTGCGATAAAAAGTGCTAGCAACCTAGCAGGAGAAGAGGAGATTCCTGTTTATAACCCAATTGTGAGTTTGAAGAGATGGCCTCAACGAAACTCCATGATCAATATCGATTGGATGGTGCTTCCAACTACGTTATTTGGAAGGCTAGGATGTAATTTTTGCTAGATGAGCATGGTCTGAAGGATTACGCAGAGAGAGCTATAGCCATACCTACAGACCCACAACAATTAGAGAATTACAGAAAGGAAATGGCTAAGACGAAGAGGTTGATCCTCCATGGCGTTCAGGATCATATAGTCTCACACTTAGTGACCAAGAATACGACCAAAGAAATATGGAATGGACTCGCAACACTATATCAGAATCCTTCCAAGAATCAGAAGTTGCTCTTGAAGGAGAAGCTGGGAACCACTAGGATGCAAAAGGGAGAAGGAGTTACCCCATATTGTACCGAGATACAGGATATTCAGAATGAGTTGTCTGTCGTAGGTGAGATGCCACAAGAAGCTGAACTGGTGCATGTAGCCATCAATGGTTTCTCTGAGGAGTGGACTACTTTCGTCCAAGGCATTACTGGATAAGGTATTCTATCTGGATGGGATCGGTTGTGGTCAAATTTCACGCAGGCGGAGATGTGACTTGCTCTAGTCAAGAGTAGTCTTAGTGGTAGCGTCAGAGGATCAAACACTATGAAGGAGGAGGAGAATGTAGCCCTTGCATCGAAGGGAAAGGCAAAGAAAGGTCCTAGTCAGGGACAAGGCTCACAGGGAGGTGAGAAGAAGAAGGACCCGTTGAGGGTCAAGTGCTTCAGGTGTGATGAGTTTGGTCATTACAGTACTCAGTGTCATCAGAGGAAGAAGGACAAGAAGGAGAAGTAGGAGCAGGCAACAACTTCGGTAGAGATAGATCAATTGTCCTCCAGGTTGGAGGAATATTTCACTTTGTATGCAGCTATACCTCTAGGTGAGAGGTGGGGAGACATTGAGCTCTAGACTCCAAAGTTGCACAAAGCTGGGTAGGGTCCATTGAGGTGAGTATTAGATAGATGTTTCCTCTTGGATCAATACCCTTGCTACAGGGGCCCACAATATTCAATAGTAGATGGATCAGTGTCAGCTTGATGTAGTGAGTTCTTGAGGGACAATTGCAGTGCTAGTTGTAGTCGAATGCTGGGAAGCACAATGCAGTTGCAGTGCAGACAAGCTCAGTGGACAATGTAGAGACTAGTAGCAGTCAGAGACTCAGGAAATAGTTGCATCATATGGACATAGTTGATTCAGGACAGAGTATTTAGGATTTCAGTTGCAACAACAACAACAACATGAGATCAGTTGCAGCGCAGTAGCAGAGTTGGCAACAATACAGGTTGTACAGTGCAGTATCAACAACAACATAGATGTAAAGTGATTCAACTACAGAGTGGAAGATGAATCAAAGTTGCATAGTAGTTGGTGGATAGTGGCAGTTAGCCACAATTGTCAGACATTAACTACGTGTATGGAGGATGTTATGGGAGAGAATACCTTCCTCGCTAAGAGGGAGTGTTAGTTTTTGTAGCATCAGATGGTGTTCTAGTCTCAAACTTTGTGGAGAGGCTAAAACACATGAGATCTCTAGAACCCATAAATCGTTTATGGAAATTCCACCTAGAGACAACTCAATTAAATTAATTGATTGATAATTAAAAAATGCCAAAGTTTAAATTAGGGAAATCGATTAATTAACAGGAATTAATTAAGAAAGGTGAGAATTCTCTAGAAACTCACATGGATCGACTTAGAGATGATCTCATCTATCGATGAGGATTTAATCATGGTCGTTGGTGATCCAGTTGGAGATTATAAGAGGAGGTCGATGGGGTTGGAGAAAATATACTTGGAGGTCGAGTTCCTTGGCAGAGATAGAGTTTCCCAGTTGCAGTGCTTCAACAGAGAGAAGTTCGAGCCATAGAGGGGACGCAGAGACAGTGAGTTTGGAGGAAGTTTTCTAGTTCTGGAGAGTTAGCTACAGGAGGGCCGAGTTTCCTCAGTGACGCTGCACAGGGACTGTGCAGGCAGCTTCAGAGGCAGAGTTCGATTTAGCTGGAGTGAGGGTTGATTTAGTTGCTAGAGGCTGGGAGAATTTCTGGAGGGGCTAGCGAGTCATTCTCAGAGGCTGAGTTGGGTAGGACGGTTTGATCAGAGTAGCTTCCAGGTAGTGCGTGTGAGGGCTTGTGCAGAAGGCTGATGCTGGGGTTCGAGCAACCCAGTTTGTGCCAATATTTGGAGCTGGATCAGTGTAGGGTGAGGCAATATTTGTGGCCAATTTATCTTGTAGAGGATTGCTAGTCCACTTGTACTCAGAATTTCAATGCTGCATAATAATAAATTCCTCAACTGTTGCATCAGTTTTCCCACATTGGGTTTTCCCGGGGACAATTATCCAAAAATAACTCTGTCAATATTATTGTGTGTGTGCATTTTATTTCTTGGTTTCCAATTTATTTTCCACAACATTTTTTAATGGTGAAAATTGTAGTTGTGATTTTATTCGTTATTTGCCATAGCAAATAAACTGCTTAATAATTAATTAGTTAGAAGAATAATTTTCAGTTGCTGCAATAGCTGAAATTTTCACACAAAGCACATAAACAATAAGTACCACTACATCAGAAGCCTGGTACGAGACGGGGTTGTGAAGCTACATTATATTCCTATAGATGAACAAGTTGTTGATATTCTGACAAAGGCATTACCAAACAAGAAGCTCATGTACTGAAGAAGCAAGCTTGGTTTGGTAGATATTTCTTCCTTGATTGAGAGGGAGTGATGACGGACAATATACTGTTTTCTTTATGTGTCATGTACTAGACCAGGATTAACAACCGTAAGTCTTAGTGAAGGCCATGAAGAAAGAATGGGGTTTGAAGGATTGGATAAGCATATGAGGTTGGAACTTCTTGAGGATTAGAAAATCCAAGATAGAAGTAAACCTATAGACCGATACTCTTTGAGGATGAAGTAGGACATCTAAGATAAGAGTAGTCGATGAGGACCAATATTCTTTGAGGATTGGGAATACAAGATAAGAATAGTCCTACAAAGACATACCTAGTGAACATTTGGATGGGGTATGTGTCTTTAGAGGTAGTGTGCTATCTCATGTAATGCCTCCCAACATGATGCTCTCATAAAAGTTGAGCTTGTCAAGTTAAGGCCTTGTTGACAATGTTGGTTATAATATAGATGCTTAAAAGATGGCTGATCAATCTGAGTCTTCTTATGCGAATACTTCAATTTGAGATTCCTTATTCTTCATGATGGGATTATGAATACCTCCCTAATTAAGAGTAAGTGTTGGAGAATGTAACTAGATTTGGTCTTCATAATGACCTTTGTAAACATGACATTGTATATTTTGTATATAAAAAGATAAAAAAAGAAATTTTATTTATTAAAGCATGGGTTTCATGCTGTAGTCTAGGTCAAAGCATGTTCTTCATGCTTCTAGGGCTTTCTAGGTCAACAAAGAATTTTTGTCATGTATTATAGTCCCATTTAGACTCTTTGTAACAAAAGAAAATAATTATTTTTGAAAGCTGTTTTATGGATAAATTACTTTTGCGGATAGAAGCAATCTCCCTAAACCGAGTGGCTTGATCTAGAAACAGCGGAGACAAAACTGCTATGCTTTCCTTAGAGAAGTTTGAAATATGGAAGAAAGACTTACTTGGGAACCAATGCAAGCTCTCTTCTTCTCCCCCTCTTGCAAGCTTTAGAGCCAACTCCAAATGCTAAAATTGAACCTACAAATCATCTAAAACAAGCAAGAGAACCAAAACATACAAATAGCATATACAAACAACTCTAAACAAGAAGTTAAAGATTCATTGTTCTACATATGCATAAATGAGACATAATGTATAGGAAAACAAGGCACTTTTGTATTAATAAAAGTAGGAGAAGATTACAACCCTTGTAGGCCTTGACCTTGTAGATCTCTCCCAACTATCTTGTCCTTCCTTTGCCACAATAGCAAGCCTTCAATCATACCTCAAGCATATGGATGGATTATGGACCTCTAGACACAAATGAGCAGCATGAGGGCATAACTAAGAGTCTCCAAAAGCCAACCTAGACTCTATGGGAGGCAGTGAATTTATAAGGTAATGAGGAAGTTTTGGATTTACCATTATAGGGCTTAGATCCACATAAGGGGGAGGTAAGTTCTAGGAGATAAGAGATAAGACCTCAATATTAGGAGTTTGAGATCTGATCCAATAGTAAATGGTTAAAACCACTTTCGAAGCTTCTAGAAAGAGAAACTTCAAAATTAATTTTTATTTTTTACTCATTTCCCACTATCATCGCACTTTTTGAGAAAACCACCTAGGTTGGCCAACACAATTTCCACGTGTGCAACCTACGTCAACGAAGTCTGTCTTAAAGGTAAGTGTAATGATCCACAAAAATTAGGGTTTTTGCCAATGTAATCTAATATTCTTGGAACTTCTAGAAAGGGGATGCTTTTGTCTTTGTAGGGGATGATTACAAAGTGTGAATGGATGATGATTGATCCGAGTTCAAGGTCATTTGGTTGAATGTGACAAAATGGCCTGTAACAGATTGCCTGCTAAAGTACAAAGTCAGAAGTTGTGGCCAAGGACTGAAGTGCTTTACCATGTGAAAAGTTTGGATCAAGAATTGTCTAGTTGAGATCATCAATTGACTGTTACAATACATTATCATCATGATATCACTCCTGAGCTAGGCATACCCATACTTATCACATAAGCCATTTTACATGTACAATGATCAAACTCACGTCCATTGATTACATATAGTGGGCCCATGTTTGGATGACTTTTTGTAGGACCATAGCCATCATACTTAATAGATCTTGTTTAAATCCGGAAATCACAATCCGGATGGATGAAACTAGATCTGGGGTCTTCTACCTCATCACTCGATAGTACGAGTCTAACCATGTAAATAGATGTGTTGGAGTCGTACATGGTAGACACCATCTGATTACCGGCCAATGATGAAAGCTGTTAACATACGCGAGAGGAACCACCGATAATGATAATGGCCCTCAAGGTACTTAAGCACAATCTATGAGGTGTGAATGAATGGGTTGAAATCGAACACCACACAAAATCTTCCAAGCGAACGCCAATGATGAAAACCTGTCGCCAAAAGCGAGGAAACTTGCCATTGAGGTATAAAAGCTCCAAGGCAATGAAGGGAGTTTCTAAGTCAATTTCTTAGATAATGTGTTGACATCGACAAGAAGCAACTCGTCGCAGGAGGGCCTTGATGTATCCCCCAAATGACACGAAACAAGTATCAAGATTTGAGACAAAATGTTGATGATTAAGAGCTGGTTCAGGGATAACAGTCATGAAAGAATGCTTAAAAGTATTGTAGCAAATGTCAATTGAGGGTGGACTTCTCTTGAACATATCGACGACACTTATATGGAGTTGGCTGCATTGACTCAAAGACCCATCATGAAGGCTTTCAATGAGGTATGATCAATAGAGAGACAAGTGGATTTCCCAACCCAAAACAATCACAGAGGTGAAAATGTGTCATGTTCAAGAGCGACTCACTGCCATAAATAGGTTTCATGTATCATTTCCCCAATTTCCCCACCAATTATGGCAAGTACCTTTTTATTTTTGACAAGATTGAAGAGGATAACATATGCTTGATCTATAAGTTCATCCTTCAGATGAATCCATCTGAATATTTTTAATGAACCTTGAGGAGTGGTTCGGTCTCGTCATGCTTGATGAGTACTACGTTGTTTATGTTTTACGAGTCCAACGAAGTTATAACTTGACTTCTTTTTCATATTTAGAGAGTTTGAAAAATAGGCGAAAAAGAAAACTCCAAATGATTCATTTTCGTAAATTTAGTCCCTTGGGCCCAAAAAGACATAAAACAATACCTAGGAGAGCCTTTTACCCATGTTTGATTAAAGTATTCCTTTTTCGTAAATAGCCCATCTAGTTAGGAAAAGGGTTAAACTTATATTGGGCAAACATCCTTTCATTTACTTTAATGAGTGCGAAAGAGACAAATGGTCGACAATATTTTCATATTTTGGGAGTCTGAAAAGGGCTTAAAGAGAACTCTCCTAGAGGAACGAGTGGTATAAAGGGTAGCAACTGGTTCTTGTCATGATGGAACTTCTCAAAATATGTAGAGGTCAAGAGGTAGGCTAATAAGACCACTCATCATATCAGTTTCTTAGGAAAGGGTAAAACACAGAGTGAAAGCGAATGATCGGCCAAGTAGATGGTGACGATGGAATGAGAAAACCAAGGCTCATCTTGCAAAAACAGGCTAATAAAAAGTGGCAATCACGAGGGATAAAGTGTGGAATCCTTCCAGGGTAAAGCCAAAAATATGACAAAGAAGAGGACAAGGGGCTCATATTCTAGGTCATGGTAGGTCAGAAAGAGGGATTCTGAAAAGATAATAAAAATGACTGCATGGATACCAAGACGACAAAAATGTGCTATACTAGGGCATCCATGATCAAGTAGGCCCTACCATCAAGCTATGATGTGCATAAGAGAGAGGGCTAATGTCGCAACTTAATGGGGTTGGACCTAAGACATAATGATGACGAACCAAGACTAAGCTTGGAATAGGTTTTATTTTTACACAAGCTTGGAACAGAGAAAAACTATCCTTGAGAGTGGTTTCATTTTTACACAAGCTTGAAACAAAGAAAAATTATGCTTGAGATAAATACATTGCCCTTAGCATAAGGGTAGAGGCATGCCCCCCAACTTCGTTTCGTTTGCCAACTCTTTTCATGGACCCATAGATTGCTGGTTATTGAGAGAAATATGTTCACCAGGAAGGAAGGAAGAGGAAAATGTGATAGGATGAAACGAAGGTGACACAGAAAGAGAACTGTGTTCACAAGGTTGTTTCAGTTTTTAACAAGCTTGACACAATAAAAGAACCATGCTCAAGGGACCTGTTTCATTTTTTAACGAGCTTGACATAGTAAAAGAACTATGCTCATAACACCTTGTTTCATTATTTAACGAGCTTGACACAAGAGAAGGAAATATGCTCAGAGGTCAGCTTGATCATGACCTCTAGGAGGCCATGGCTTCCAAGAGGTTCTCATCAGATGGAAGAACAATACTCTGGTAGGAAGACATATCAAAGGATCCAACAAGAGTAGGAGGAATAGGTTCCAATGCCCCCAATAGATAATTCACCATATCACCTACGGGATCAGGGTCAGAAGAAGCCAAGCAAACAGTAAAAGGCTCTTCTTCGTCAGTAGGTGCGAGCATGGCACAGGTTGCCACATAATTAACCTGTGGCGGAGAAGATACCACTTGCATATTTGTAACATTTAGGAAAGTTGGATGATTGGCAGTCAAATCAGGACCAACGAATGAACGCTGATCAATAGTCACAATTTTTCCATCATGTCGAAAAGACATCACTCGAAAGAGTGTGGACACGACAACATTCATAGAATAAACGTAGTCTCGCCCAAGGAGTAAATTGAAATCCAAGGGGCCTAGGACTACCATAATGTCAATACATACAATTTTTCCTTCCAAGGTAATAGGAAGTTGAGGTAGGATCCCTAAAGGTTGATTGGTTATTTTGTTGAAAGCCAACAGATTCTGGGTAACAGACACAAGCTGAGGGGAACCCAAAGCTTGCCAGGCAGTCGAGGATAGAATGCTAACAAAAACACCCTCATCAATAACAGTGTGATATATGTCCTTATCACAAGACTTGGAAAGGCATGTAAGAAGGGAGATGGGGTTTTGTCAATTGATTCCAATCAAAGATAATAATCTCATTACTTGGAGGGGGTTCCATGAGAACGAGGACATGCCCCCTTGTTCGGTACAATCTGAAGAAACAAGAAGAACTTGAGTGGTATGAACGTCACTCTCTAAGGGGACAGAAGGATCAACTGAAGGTGGGAATGACTGTAATCGGGTCAATCACTTCATCAACTAATGGAAGATTGGGGGAAAGCTTTTGGTAGCTAGTTGGAAGTTGCTGCTGAGAAGCAGTAAGGTTTTCCAACACTTTCGATGCTTCATCCATATAAGGGCAAAGGTGAATTTGATGATTTCCTTCACATAACCTATAACTTTTCCCTTTTTCCCAGGGCCTTATTATCAGTAGTTGATGGTTTGTCACAAGCATGATCTCCAGAGACTGACGACAAGTGATCTAATTTAGAATATTAGTTTGCAGTGCTAAGATCTTCCTCAAATTATAAACAAAATGCTTTCATTGTGCTTAAGGATTCATCATTTTTTGCAAGTAAAATGAAGAGTTTTATGTTAATTTTATGAGCAATTTAACATAAACTAGAAACTGAACAACAACATAAACATATATAGAACATCATCAAAAACACATTACGACAAGCACATGATAAAGGAGTTCACCCCTCTTGGGCTACATCTCCTTGGTCCATCTTCCAATGCCTTGGGCCTCTCTATTATGCTCAAAAGTGTAAAAATCTGTGTTTACAATGCTCAAATGCTTCTAAAACCTGCTCTAATCAGTTCATAATACTAAAAAATGGCTATCTAGCTTCTTTTTGCAACCAGTTCGGTGAAAAACTGAAGAAGTTATGACTTTCCCTTGTTTTCCCATTATTCGCTCCACAAATTGCCCCATTTCCAGCATGATCCTACAAATTAGCCCCAAAAACGCGCTAAGTGGGCGAAAATTTCGCCACGTGGCGGGCCATAATTTGCCGACACCGACTGTCTTATCGCAAATCACAATCGGCGAGGAAACCAATGGTCTTATGGTCTGTGATCGCAACGGGGTGATATGCGATTGCGATTTGGCAGACCGGACGAGAGTATTAACCGAAATTCATAACCTATCACATCCAGGATATCGCAATCGCAATTCGACAGAGTATCGATGGTCCATATATGCGAGACTTCTGTCTTATTGCGGTATGTGATTGCGATATTGCATCACAATCTAAACTTGCCGGGGGCCAATTTTGTAACACCTCCCCTTTGCTGATCTGTGATTGCGATCCATCGCACCGCACCCTGGCTGTTCTGGGGCCGAATTTTAACTCCGACCTGCCTCCGATATGTGATTTTGTGAAATGCGGCAACCAATGGCAGCCTGCCACTTGGCGCCTCTTCATTCGCTGAAGGACCTTGCCACATCATCCAATCTTGCCATGTGAACAAGTCAAACCTGAAATTTAACTTGCTATAACTTTTGCATACGAGCTCAGATTTGGGTGTCGTTCGCACCATTGGAATCATAATGACGAGCTCTTTGATTAGAAGCTAAGTTTATGAAGATTCTGACAATTTGATTTTTGAGCATAATTTTGAGCACCTGATCACTCCTCCCCACTGGAAGCCTTTTGGACCCCAAAAGATCACTTTCAATTGACTAGTAGGTGAGGGTACAGTTCCCTCACCTTTCTAATCTCGATCCATTGATCATTGAATTGGAACTTTGATTTGCACGATTCTTGTCATGCCTTTAACCTTTTCAAGCTGTTCTTGCACTATTTGATGTACCATTTGGAGTAGTTCAATGAACTCTTTGGCCTTGTCCATGTTACTATCAGTAGCAACATCCTTCTTACCAAGATGATACAAACAGTAAACAAATTCCTCCACTTGATTCCTTTGACTCAAGCTTGAATATACATCTTGTAAGTATGTATTTTTCTGAACATAACTTTCATGTAAAATAAAATGATTCATGAGGAAAGTAGTTATACAAACTATAAGCCTAAAAAGTATATCAACAAACTTGTCGCCTATACCTTTCTTGTAACTTTTGACCGAGTGGAATAGTAGAAGAAAACCCATTCAATGGAAGTGCCTTTGTTGCTGCAACTTAAACACTTTATCATTGAAATGGGCTTACCACATTGCAAATAGACTACGCCCATGGCATAGTCACATACAACAACCTGAAACTTAAATGACCGTCTCAAGTCTGGAAAAGCAAGTACTGGAGCTATACTGATCTTTTGTGTTAAAACATCAAATGCCTCTCGTTGTTTGCCTCCCCACTGGAAGACCTTTTGCACCACTGCCAACGAATGGAAATGAACTACAATAGAAGACAAATTAACAAAATCTTTCCTCCAACATTGGGTTGCTTCCAAAAAACCTCTTATCTAAATGACTATCTTGAGCCTACCTGCGTAAATTGCGAGCAGAGCAAAGGCATCTGCGGCTTCACGGGGATGTATGATTCTTTCACCTGTGTCTGCAAGAATGTAGTCAATACCACCACAAACTATTACGACATCAATCTTGGAGAGGTCTAACTTCATCTCACCTTCTCCACGTCCCACGCACACTGCCAAAAAGCCTTTGGGAACCTGAACACGCTTGGAAGAACCAATTTCACAAGTACATCAAAGAAGTTTTATCCAACATATACTTTGACATTTTCAGAAACAAATGTTCTTGACATACAACATCAAGTATTTTTTTGTCACACATGGCATGTTCATAATGAAATTTTCCGAAAATGAAAATGTCATCCGAGTAGACTATCATGTCTAGAAATGGCTTCAACACAATTTTCTTCATATGCATAAAAGTAGTAGGAGTATGGCAAAGACCGAAAAGCATAACAAGCTATTCAAACAAATGCTGTCTGGTTTTGAATGTCGTCTTCCCTATATGTCCTTCAACAACTCTACTTTGATGAAAACCACTTCTTGAATCCCATTCAAGGAAATGCTTACCATTCTTCTCAGGCACCAAAACAAGAGGTGCACCGCATGGTAAAGGAGTAAGTCAAATGATCCTTTTATTCAACAATCCCTGGATTTGCGTCTTAATTTCTGCGCTTTCCATCATTGACATCCTGTACATGCCAATGTTAGGAAGAAGGCATTTTCGTTGCAACTGTAACTCAGGGTAGATTCCCCTCTTGAGAAGTAATCCCTTTGATTCCTGAAACATTTCATTAGATTGGTTAACAACGTTAACCAATCAATTTTCAAATTTGAATTACAACCATCAAACGCTTCATAATCAATATCATTCTCGGGTTTGATCATGAGAAGCATAAATTTCTTGCTCGAATTCACCAGTCTTTTCATCTGCCTTGCATTAACATTCGAAATATTTGTTTTCTTGCTGTGAGCTCTCACAATATATTCTACTCCATTTTTGAATATGTGATATTTGTTTTCATGTTGATGGAAAATAAATTTTCTGTCATAAAGGTATGGGCTGCCCAAAACCATGCCACAGATATATAACGGCACAATGTCAAGCTCCACTGCATCTATGAATTTTGTAGTGATAGCGAATTTCAATTTACACTTTTTCGTAACCCGTAATTGCGCATTGTCACATACCCATCCAAGTGGATAAGGTTTATGATGTGGAACAGTTTCCAGATTTAAACTCTTGACAATGTTTTCTGAGATAAGATTGGCTTGAGAGCCGCTATCAAACAACGTATCAATCTTGTTATGTTTGGATATCACCCTTTTGTGAAACAGTTCTATTCTCCTCTTTTCATTTGGAGTTTCATTTTGTGAGTCTGAAGAACTAGTGCTGGCAATGGATTCTTTTGCTTGAAACCCCATGGCTGTAATTTTTGTTTCATCAACGATTCGGATCCCAAATCCTCTTCTTGAGTGATTGCAACTGTCTTTTCTTTTCCTTTGTTGTTGAATTTCTTTGGTTTCATTTCGGGATGAAGCATCCAACCGTGAGCTTCATCGTGACCCTCTCTCGAACAATGTTTACAGATGTTTTGTCTCCTTCCTTTTTAATGGATGCATTTTTATTTCCCTTGAAGCCCTTTTCTTTCTCTTTACCCTTAAACATCTTTTTACTGCCTTCTTCTGGGGTGTTTTTCCCTCTTGCCTCAAGATGAGTGGCTTGCACACACACATCATCTAGATTATTGGGATTAAACATTAAGATAGTGTGCCTAAGGTAATTGTGTAAATCCCCTATGTACTTCAACAATGTGTCCTGTGATTGCAAATCTACACCAAACATCAGAGACCTTTTTCTGAATTCTTGGGTGTAATTTTGCACATTTTGACCTTTAAACTATCTAAAGTTTTGCCAATTCATAATGGCTTTTTGCATATAAGCTAGAGGGTGGAATTGTCTTTTGATTGCAACAATGAAATCATTCCAAGAAATTGATATCTTACCGTGTTTTTTAATCTCCTCTTGGGTCTTTGATTCACACCATACTAGAGTTGCACCCTCCATTTTCAAGGAAGCTAACTGAATCTTTGTGTCATCCTCTTGAAGGTTTTGAATCTTGCAATAGAACTCCAATTGACGAATCCAATTATCAAGCTTCTCTGCATTCACTTCACCATTATACATGGGCAACTCGAATTTAACATCAAGTTTTAAAAAAGGTGATTTACTAGTTCCTTTTGAATAATGATGATGAGTATGAGTAAGGGTAGTGTTAGTGGAAGAGGGTAAATATGCTTGTGAAGAAGATGAAGAAGATGGTGGAGAGGGTGGAGGTTTGTCTCTAGTCCCATTACCTCCTCTTGAAGAGCCTTCTCCTTTGGGAGGTTTGGAACTTTCCCCTTGCAACCTGGTATTCCTATCTTCATAGAGGACCTTCACCATCTCTGTCATATCAAAGATAGCCTTTCTAAAGGTCTTCTCATCTTATGTCATGTTTATATCTTCTCATCTTATGTCATGTTTATAAGTTCTCCTTCATGAGACACGATCTCTGGAGTCTCAACTGCAACTTGAGGATGAACTGTTGTTGGAGATTGTGGCAACCTTGCTCTTCTTCCCCTTAACTCAACTTCAGGGCTTCCAACCAACTTTCTTTCACCTCTTTTGAGTTTTAACCTTGTAAGCAAGACATAAACTTGCAAACAATTAAATCCTTCTTTCACAAAACAAAACCTAGTGCTCTGATACCAAATTGATTTGATTTAGAATATTAGTTTGCAGTGCTAAGATCTTCCTTAGATTATAAACAAAATGCTTTCATTGTGCTTAAGGATTCATCAATTTTTGCAAGTAAAATGAAGAGTTTTTTATGTTAATTTTATGAGCAATTTAACATAAACCAGAAACTGAACAACAACATAAACATATACAAAACATCATTAAAAACACATTACAACAAGCACATGATAAAGGAGTTCATCCCTCTTGGGCTACGTTTCCTTGGTCCAACTTCCAATGGCTTGGGTCTCTCTATTGTGCTCAAAAGTGTAAAAATTTGTGTTTGCAATGCTCAAATGCTTCTGAAACCTGCTCCAATCAGTTCAGAATACTAAAAAATGGCTATCTAGTTTCTTCTTGCAATAAATTTGGTGAAAAATTGAAGAAGTTATGACTTCCCCTTGTTTTCCCATTATTCGCTCCACAAATTGCCCCATTTCTGGTATGATCCTACAAATCAGCCCCAAAAATGCGCTAACTGGGCGAAAATTTCGTCACGCGGCGGGCCATAATCTGCTGGCACCGACTGTCTTATCGCAAATCGCAATTGGCAAGGAAACCAAAGGTCTTATGGTCTGTGATCGCAGAGGGGCGATGTGCGATCTGGCGGACCCGATGAGAGTATTAACCGGAATTCATAAACTATCGCATTCAGGATATCAAAATCGCAATTCGACAGAGTATCGACTGTCCATATATGCGAGACTTCTGTTTTGTTGCGATATGCGATTGCGATATCGCATCGCAACCTGAACTTGCCGTGAGTCGATTCTGTAACACCTCCCCTTCACTGATGTGCTATTGCGATCCATCGCATCACACCCTGGCTGTTCTGGGGCCGATTTTTAACGCCAACTCGCCTTTGATATGCGATTTTGCAAAATGCAACAACCAATGGCAGCCTGCCACTTGGCGCCTCCTCATTCGCTGAAGGACCTTGCCACAACATCCAATCCTGCGATGTGAGCAAGTCAAACCTGAACTTTGACTTGCTATAACCTCTGCATACGAGCTCGGATTTGAGTGCCGTTCGTACTATTCGAATCAAAATGACAAGCTCTTCGATTTGGAGCTAAGTTTATCAAGATTTTGACACTTTGATTTTTGAGCCTAATTTTGAGCACCTCATCAACAAGGGATGATGTGAACTTGTGGAGCATGCTTCTAATACTTTGGGAATACCAGAGCAATCTCTAAGAAGGTGGTTATTTTTTACAAATCTTGCAAGGGAATTTAACTTTACAGGGCTTGTTGGAAGGTTTCTCGACATTAGCTGCATTCGTAGCAACTGTTGCTTGGTTACCCCCTTGCTTATTGGGATTCTTCTTCTTCATTCTTTTCTTCTTCTTCTTAGCTTCATGGTTACTAGTTCCAATACTTTCACCAAATGAGGAATGCGAGACATTGGGCGAAGAAGGCAAAGGGTCAACTTGAGGTTGATGTTGTTCAGGGGGAGGATTCAGTTGTGAAGTAGTTTGGACACTCAGAACCAAAGAGGTTGAAAAAAACCAAATTGGAAACTTTTGGTAAATTCGGGAAGTGACAACGTAGCCATATAAGGAGCACCAATATTTCCCAAAGAAGGAAAAGGACTAGGATTCCCATCGAAGGGGTTTCCTTGACTAGCAGACTCTAGAACTGTTGCCATTAGACTCAACCTAAGGTCTACTAAGGAGTAGAAAGTGAGTTAATTAATTGATTTTGAAAAGTAAAAACACAAATAAAAATAAAGAGGGGTAACTAGGCATATAAGGATTACCAAGTCATTGTGAATTGCAATATATGGTTAAGTACGTGCAGGCAATCTCCCCGAATGCTGTGTTCGGTGTATCACATTTGACAAGGCGACTGACTCGGTTAACTATCGCAGGTTTGCAACCTAGTGAGGACTTCCAAAATATACCCGGAGAAATGTGGAAGCACAGTTCGTAGTAGAGTTGTCTAATGCGTAACCGTACGATGGGGGCGTTCCTATATACTCGTTGTACATGGACCGCTGTCCTATATACCCAAAGGTACGTGGAAGAACGTTTTGATATACTTCGATGTACATGGAAAACCAACCATCCTCAGGATGTAATGGTTTGGGCAGATTCTAAACAGTTTGGGAGATATTAAAATAATTAATATTTTTAATGGAGTCCCTAAGTCTAAACTTAGGGAAAATAAAATTTTAATGTGAATTAATATAAAACTATGTTAGAAGGGTCCAAAAGTCATAGATCAAGCCAGAGTTAATCTTAGCCGTTGATGAGGGACTTAATCTCGACCATTGAATTGTCAACGAGAAAAGTATATAAGGAGGCTTGAGGGTCACTTGGAGAATACACTGAGTTGATCAAGATTTTGATTTTTTGGGGCAGGGTTTGCTGAGGAAGTCGAAAGAGTGATCAAAGTTGCAGCTGAGGGGCAGTGAATACAGAAGCAGAGAGGGTACCGGGAGAATCCATGCAGAAGCTGAGAGAGAGGCCACGCAGAGCCAGCTAGGGCCCACGCAGAGGTAGCCAGGAGCTGCGCAGTGCCTCAGAGAGCTAGTGTGGGTGACGCAAAGGCTCTAGAGGCTAACACAGTTCCTCCAGAGGTTGACACATGGGTTATTGAGCTGACGCAGGGCCAGGAAGGGTTGACGCACTCCCTAGACGCAGACGCTAGGGTTTTCGTGGGGCAGATTGGAGCTGGGCGTTGTCGGAGTGTTTTTCCAGGGTTTCAGCTAGAACATCTATCTCCGACTGAGAGGTACTACTATTGAGATTATTCCCTGTTGGGTGAGCTGGTTTTGGCACCCAGATTGTATTCCTAAACTGCTTAATAATTAAAACCCTCAGATAGCTGCACCGGTTTTCCCGCATTGGGTTTTTCCGGGGACATTGGTCCAAAAACAACGATGTCACTTGTGTGCTTGTTTTGTTTCCTTCAGTTGATGATCTGTAATGTGTTGAGCATGTACTTGTACTTATTTTCAGTATTTACATGGTAAATAACTTGTTAATTAATCAGAACAAGTAGGCAGAAATAAATTAGAAAAGTACATGAAGGGTTTCTAATAGTTAGACTTAGAAATTCCAACATGGTATCAGAGCGTGGTTGCAGATCACAGGAGAACTGAGGACATTAGCCGAGCAGAGCAGCGACAACAGAAAACAGTTGTCCCGAGTGACAAACGCTGTTGTTAGTAGAGAAGTAGCAAGGAAGGGGTGATGCAGTGCCTGTGTCATCTAGTTTGAGCTGGGAAGAGGATCAACGCAGTGGTAGAGGAGAGAAGACTTGACCTACACAGTGCCCGGTCATCTTTCTCAGTTAGGAAGGATTGACGCCTGTGGCCAGGAGGTGTGAATTTTGCTAGTGTCGGGATTACGAAGAGCCTAGAAGATCTAACCTTCAGTTTGCTGGGGCTTAGGAGGTTGTGGGTAAGTTGTAGAGTGACGCTGGTGGGTACTGTAGTCAGAACAATACCTAACAGGGAAATACCAAGGAGGAGGGAGTTGCTACCGAGGATTTCTAGCCAAGAAATCCATATCAGTGGTGCAGCTGCACTAACGATCGGAGTGTGGGCATCTTGACATTGGCAGAGGGGTTTCCAGGAGGGAAATCGAGGATCAGAGGGAGTCACACCGAGAACTTCCAGAAGGGAAGTAGAGGAGCAACGAGATGGCAGTGAACGGGGTAAGAGACCAGGACAGAATGGATGGAACCTCAAACTTCGTAGTCTGGAAGGCCAGAATCTTATCTGTTCTAGACAAGAACCATCTTAAGCAATTCGCCTTGAGGACAATAGTGGTCCCAGTTGACCCAGTTGATAACGATAAGTACGAGGATGCAATGGCGAGGGCCAAGAGCATCATCCTTGATGGGGTCAAGGACCATGTAGTACCACACATTGCCGAGAAGAATACAACAAATGAGATGTGGGAGGCCCTAAAGAAGTTGTATCAACATACTTCCGTGCAGAGGAAGATGCTACTAGAAAATTAGCTGCGGTCATACCAGATGCAAAAGGGAGAACAGATCGACCCCTTCATCGGTCAATTGAAGGAGATCTAGGATCAGCTGACTTCCATAGGAGCCGCGCCGGATCAAGAATGGATGGTGAGAATAGCCCTGAACGCAGTCTCAGATGATTGGGAGGTGTTTGTCTAGAACATACTGGGCAGGGCGACCCTTCCAGATTGGGAGGAAATGTGGGCTGTTCTTCGCCAAGAAAAGATCAGAAGGCTAAGCAAGGCAGGAAGCAGCGGCAAGGGGATCAGAATCAAGAAGGAGGAAGAGGAGGATGTTGCCCTAGCATCTGAGGGAAAGCAAGAGAAACGGAAGAAGAAGGACCTCTCCAAGGTCAAATGCTTCAATTGTGGGGACTGGGTCATTATGTGAGCCAGTGTCTGAGGAAGAAGAGCAAGGGAGAGGCTTCCGAGACCAAGGCTGCGCCAACAAGGGTGGAGAAGGAATTGGAGACAGATGATGACTGTGCCATGAGTGCTCACACGCCACTTGAGCAGAAGTGGGGAGACATCGAGCTGTAGTCAGACGGACTACAGGTGATGAGGGGCAAGATCCTCGAGGTACCCAACCTTTTGGATTATACCTTGCTACGGGAGCCTTGAAGAGGAGTAGCAGGACTGGCGGATGTCAGTAGAGACGGATGCAGATGAAGTGAGAGAGGGAGCTATAGTGCAGGAGTCCCAGGATAGCATGAGGTAGTAATGCGAGATGCATAGAGTTGTGGCAGCAACGCAGAGGTCAGAGAGGGACCACTTGTCAGTGACAGAGGGAGCTTCAACATCGGGAGTGTTTCTAGCTTGACGGAGATATCAGAGTTGGGAGATTAGTTACTTACTTCTTAGTAACTGAGTTGTAATGCAACAATTAGCGGTGGCAGTGCTATGGGCAACACGATGCAGCATGATGAGAGGGGCTGCAGTGCAGATGTAACAGTGCCAGTGGCAGGGCCATGGGTAGCAACACAGATGCAGAGGGAGCTGCCGTACAGATGCAACAGTGGCAGTGGCAGGGCCATGGGTAGCAGTACATGATGCAGTAGTGCAGAGGATGTTGGGCAACAGGCCTAGCATTAGCACAGGGACCGATGCCGGATGATCAGGGTGATGCTCAGTGAGGAGTATTACTAGAGCACAGTCCTCGCTAAGAGGGAGTGTTGATTTGGGGTAGCATCGGATGTGCTCTAGCCACAAAAATTGGTGGAGAGGCTAAAGCACATGAGATCTCCAATACCTAGAAATGGTTTGGGCAGATTCTAAACAGTTTGGGAGATATTAAAATAATTAATATTTTTAATGGAGTCCCTAAGTTTAAACTTAGGGAAAATAAAATATTAATGTGAATTAATATAAAACTGTGTTAGAAGGGTCCAAAAGTCATGGATCAAGCCAGAGTTAATCTTAGCCGTTGATTAGGGACTTAATCTCGGCCGTTGAATTGTCAACGAGAAAAGTATATAAGGAGGCTTGAGGGTCACTTGGAGAATACACTGAGTTGATCAAGATTTCGATTTTCTGGGGTAGGGTTTGCTGAGAAAATCGAAAGAGTGATCAAAGTTGCAGCTGAGGGGCAGTAAATACAGAAGCAGAGAGGCAGAGAAGGTACTGGGAGAATCAACCCAGAAGCCGGGAGAAAGGGACGTAGAGCCAGCTAGAGGCCACGCAGAGTCAGCTAGGGGCCACACAGAGGCAGTTAGGAGCTGCGCAGTGCCTCAGAGAGCTAGCGTGGGTGACGCAGAGGCTCTAGAGGTTGACGCAGTGTCTCCAGAGGTTGACGTAAGGGTTATTAGGTTGACGCTGGGCTGATGCTGGGCCAGGAAGGGCTGACGCAGTCCCTAGAGGCAGATGTTGGGGTTTTCATCTGGCAGATTGGAGCTGGGAGCTGTCGGAGTGTTTTTCCGGGGTTTCAGCCGGAACATCTGTCTCCGATTGAGAGGTACTACTGCCGAGATTATTCTCTGTTGGGTGAGCCGGTTTTGGCACCAAGATTATATTCTGAAACTGCTTAATAATTAAAACCTTTAGATAGCTGCACTGGTTTTCCCGCATTGGGTTTTTCCAAGGACATTGGTCTAAAAACAACAGTGTCACTTGAGTGCTTGTTTTCTTTCCTTCAGTTGATGATCTGTAATGCGTTGAGCATGTACTTGTATTTATTTTCAGTGTTTATATGGTAAATAACTTGTTAATTAATCAGAACAAGTAGGTAGAAATAAATCAGAAAAGTACATGAAGGGTTTCTAACAGTGAGACTTAAAAGTTCCAACAGGGCCAACTAACATCACAAGTAATTAGCAAGTAAGGAAAGTCAATCATAATATACAAGAATCTTGATTTTCCAACATGGTATTAGAGCTAAGGTGGAAGAAGGAGATTGAAGATCACATCTTAGTTGGCACTTTCTTCTCAATGGCAAGGTTTATGAAGAAGGGTTTCAAGTTTCTTAGGAGCCTTGTTACAACTATCAAAGAAGGCATCTTGAAGAACATCTCCAAGCTAGCAAAAGAAGTGATGGATGGAAGTTTCTTTTCTGCTCTTTGGCACTTTCAAGGATGATAATGTATGGGTTATTGATAGTGGAGCTTCCAGACATATGACAGGCGAATGCAGTCAACTCCAGACTTTGTCAAAAGGAATTGTTTCTCATTCAGTCAAACTTGGAGATGAGAAGAGCTATCCAGTGAAAGGAATTTTCGTTGGAGCTAGACACTGGTGGGAGCATTCATCTCAATAACATACTCTACGTTCCAGGTTTGAAGAAAAATTTACTTTCTATTTCTTGTCTAGAAGATAAAGGTGATAGGATTGCTTTTGTTGATGGCAAAGTTTTGGTTTGGGGTAAGGGCTCTAGTATTGAACATGCTAAGATAATTGGGATTCGTGAGGGGATTACTATTTTGGGGTGGAAGGCTTTCATAGCTCTATACAATGTACACACATAGATACATTTGTGTTTGTGTATACATATAGTCCATATGTATGATGTGCACATTTATCAGCTTGCACACATACACACTCACACATGCGCAGACACATTTTTTATTTTTTTGTGGTGAGATTGTGCTGTCATTCTTTCTTCTTTACTCCCATGTTGTAGGTGCTAGGGATGAACAAAATGATATACTTACTTTATTGTCTATGTTTTGAATATTGTCATTGGAAGGTTGCTAGAGCTACCGGGTAGTTTCCTGGTAGGCCTGCTTGGTGTGATTGTGGATGTGCCAATGATCTTATTGATAGCACTCTGGAAGAGCCCTTACATGCTTTTCAAAGGATGGCATCAACTACTGCATGATCTTATAGGTAGGGAAGGTCCCTTCTTGGAGACCGTTTGTGTACCATTTGCTGGTCTTTACATCCTTCTTTGGCCTTTGGTGGTGATTGCTGCTGTCTTAAGTGCCTTCGTCTCAAGCTTCTTCCTTGGCTTTTATGCCGCTGTTGTTGTGTATCAGGTATATGTACATTCTAATTGCCATGGTTTGCTTAATTTATTTCTTCTATTAGTACTCTGTATATCCGTTTTCTCATTTGCTATCATATTTTATCTTTAATGTTTACTATTTAAATCCATTGTTTGTGTTGCTTTCCCATTTGTTCTGTCTCATATGCAAAATTTTGTGGATGGGTCAGGAATCTTCAATTAAGTTGGGATTAGCATATGTTGTGTCTGCAATAGCACTGTTTGATGAATACACCAATGATTTCTTGTATATGCGAGAAGGATCCTGCTTTCCAAGGTATTCTGTACTTTATCTTTAAATTGGATAGGATAGATTCTCTGCCATGTTGTGAAGAATGAAAATTCTGACTTTTTTAACTTCTTGACCTTATCAGAGACAAATTACATTTGATTACATTGAAGAAGGCTATGTAGTTAAAAAAAAGTATTTGACCCTGCATCAATATGGTGTTTGTCTGTTGCAATATATTTGACATTCGTACTTTGGACAGCCAGGCCTAAGTACCGCAGCCAAAGCATGCCTTTGTCTGGAACCTTATCAAGGCGATATTCACTTGGCAAGGATGGATCATATGGGAGGAGTGGCTCTATCAGCCCAGGTAAAAAAATGTCAGGTCCCCAGCGCACAAAGTCTTTGAAGAAGAACATACAAGAAATGAAGCCTATGCAGGCAAGTTTGGATCTACTATTTTTTGTATAATCTCTAATTCATGTTGTTTGCTATTTGATGAAGATTGGTTTGGTATTAATGAAAAATGTTTGGCGCATTTCAGATGTGGGATCATCTTTTTGAGTCATCTGAGTGTCATGGAAAGACCCTGGTTGGGGAAAATGTAATTAAAATTTCAGACATAGAGGAGTGGAACCGTTCTGCGAAGTGCAAAATACTCAGTGTTGGGTTACCTGCTTACTCTATTTTGCAGAGCCTTATTTGTTCTGCAAAGAATGATTCAGCTGGATTTATGTTAAGTAAGTGAAGATGCTCTTTAGAAATGAAATTCAGTATGATAAGAAATTTCAATTTAAAATGCATATTTGCATGCATTTTGGATCTTTTTCATCCCAATGTGATGACCTATGACTAAACTTATACATCTGGTTTAAAATTTTGCAGCTGATGGAACCGAGATAACAGCCATTAATCGAACTGAGGATCGACTATTTGAGTGGTTCTTTGAGCCATTAATGATTATCAAAGAGCAAATCAAGGCTGAACAACTTCAGGAGAGTGAAGAACTTTACTTGAGTAAATTGGTCTTATTAAGTGGTTTTCCAGACCGTATGAAAGCTTGGCAAAATGGTGGCATTCCTCCTGCAGATGATGTCAGAAGAGCGGAATTGGAAGCGTTGAGCAGAAGGTATCACAAGACCTTTTCATTTGCATTGTGAGATTGTGGTATCATATCCATCCATAGAATCTGATCTTTCATGACTTGTATTCAGTGGCTTTCATTGTCAGCCAAATCTGAAATATTATATTGCTACATAATAGAAGGCTTAACTAAATTCCGTATACTTTTGATCAGGAAATTCACATTTTTTTTCCTAAATTCAGACTTTAGTTTTGAAGTTGAACATTTCAATTGAATTTAATTTGGTCTATTCACGAAATTTTATTGAGTTATTCATTTGAATGTGTTCAACTGCATTAAATTATGACAATTCTGTACTATTATCTTTGAACATCCAACCTGTTTTTCTTTCTGTGAGCAGTATTATAAGACAATCTTGTACCCCTGGTGCAAAGCCCTCACAAGGTACTAAGGTTTGTTGACGAATGTAGCTATGGTCATTCTTCATAATCCTTGATGTATTCATAATACTACGTAAGAACACGAAAGAAAATTAAATTTTAAATTAGAAGAAAGAAAATTAAAAGAAAAGAAATAAAAAAACCACCTAAAATTACGATCCTTGAAAATAGCTCATACTCATGTGAATAACATATTTACCATAAGCTACTACCCACCATAATTTAAGCAAGTAGTTGTGTAAAAGATGGGATAAGGAACAAGATGTAAATATACTTACCAAGAGTTACTGCCCACCATTATTTACGTGTTCTTCAACACTTTAACAAATATGAGTAAAAATGTAAATGTGCAGACTTACTAGAATTTAATTTACAAAGAGACGTGATCTAATTTACAAAGAGACATGTCTCTTGGGTATCTTGAGTATAAAATACACTTGAAACTTTTCATTTTATATATTCACTTATCACTCACATATCTCTCTCTCTTACGCACATGGTCTCACGTATCATAAATTTTCAACATTGTGATCTCTACTTTCCTTTCATGGTTATTGGTTGAATTTCTGAAGTGTGATTGCTTGATGAAGATAAAAGAAATATAATATATTCACAAGTAATTACCATAGTTCAGAAATAGTGCTTGTATCCATTGCACTCTATTTTTCAACATGGTATCATAGCTTTGGTGAAGCAAGGAAGTTGAAGATCACATCTAAGCTTATGCAAGTAAATGAGCTGATCTCTGTCTACTAGCAAAGCTAAAGATCGAGGCACTTTAGATTAAGGTTAAGATTGTAATGTTCCTTCCTAAATTATTTTGGATCAGGATTAATTTCTACATTTTGGGGCTGATTTTGGAGGTGATGGGGCCCATTAGATTTTATTAGGAGCCTAGACTTAGTAGAAGTTATTTCGATGTGGTTAATTTGTACGTGGGGGCCACCCACACTAGGAGAATACACATTCCCTAGTTCGATTTCCATGAGGGAAATCGATAGTTAAGTGAGGGACCCACGATGGAGGGAAAATGGAGGGAAAAGTGCTCCACAAAATCTATATAAGGAAGACAACTCTCCTCAATCTTATTTCAACATCTTATCTTTTGACATATTAAACTCAATCTTAGTTGCTCGAGCTGCTTAGCCAGGTTACTGTGCTATTTAGCACAGGAGTGTCTCTGAGTGGAGATCTCAACCCTTGCTTCGGCGGACTTTGAGTGCAACGCTAGAAGGGAGTTCTTCTTCATCTCAGCTCGCAGCAACAACATGGAGACGAGTTACAACAGCTGTAAGTCGAGTACCAACAACAGGGGTAGTAACAATAGCGCAGGGATTGCGCAGTCACACTATGAGGCACTCGGGGAAGTTGGGGAGACGAGAGCATCCTTCATCATTTTCAGGAGTATAGAGGGTAGCTACAGACAAGAGGGCCATCCTACATGCAACCCTCATTTCATCACATGCAGGATTGCGCCATCTCCTCCATGACTGCGTAGACATTGGAGTGAGACTCTTTGAGGCAGCACCATCCGGGGGAGTTTGGAGCTGGAAGGTTGGGAGATCATTTGGAGGGCCATTTGAGGAGGATTGCTGGAGTTGGGAGAGTAGAGATTGACAGGATCAATGACAACAATAGAATTCGAAATTGGAGGAGGGCCAAGTTGTGAAGGGTCAATTTTTGAAGGTTGGAACCAAGGGAAACCCTTTCTGGGTTTTTTCTGGGTTTTGGGCAAGGATCACACTTCTAATTTTATAGATTTTCTTGGGCAAATCTAAGGGGGTCAAACAGGGGTCCCAACTCAGCGAACAACTAGAGGAGCTAAGGGGAATTTGGGCCATAATTCCGAGGTCAACATTTGGCCAATTCCTTCGTGGGTTGTTCTGGGTATTTGGTGGAGAGGTCAGGGTTAATTTTCCGTAATTTTCTGAGCATCAGAGATGGGGTTTCTAGCAACATCTTTGTAGCAGACAACGCAGTTTCACAAGGGTGGCGTAGGGCATCATTGCAGCAGTTATTTGTGCAATTTGGGCTTGACATATTACCACCTGGGCTTGATCACGCTTGCCATTGAGGCAAGCCCAGATGCACCACTTCCACATTATTGTACTTTTCTCTCAGATTATAATAAAATGGCTTTGCTGTTGGTTATTCCTAGACATGTTATGGGTGTGCACTGAATGTTTCAATTTTATGGTGTTGTTTTTATTGTTTGCTTTGCATAGCCCTATTTTTCCTAGTTTGGAACATTACACAGATCCAACATAAACAAGTTATTTTTGTTCCAAAAATTATGGCCTCAAAATCTAGAATGGTGATAATAAGGGGCCAACTTACAATTACTTGTGGTTTGTGATATGTCTAGGACACAAGTTCACAAGAAGGAAGGACATTGATCAATGCACTAAAGAAGTCTCTATGCTCGAGATATATGAGTAAGCAACTATGTAGAAAGCGCTAATCTGAATTGCTGGCTTCAGGATCAAAGAAGATAGATCAAGGTCAATCCCCTAAATAAATATTTGCTAGAGTCTGAGAAACCTTAGGAATGAGACCGAACATTTGTGCATTTGTGATGATGGATCCTGTGAAGCTGCAAGGATTCCCAGATTCAGTTTGAGTTTGGGCCTGGTTATAATGAATGAGCAAGTCACCCCGTATGGTAGAGGCTGAGTATATTGCAATTGGATTCACAAATTGAGAAGCAATATGGATTTAAAGGCTACTTGCAAGATTGTATGATGACAGATGAAAGGTACAGTGAAGTTCGAGTATATCTCCACTGATGAGTAGAGAGTGATATTTTGTCGAAACCTCTTTCTAGAGGGAAGTTTGTGCACCTTCGAGACAAGCTTGGGCTTGTGGAAATTGCCTCCTTGGTTGAGAGGAAGCAAGGCTGATGATTGCATCATGGATATGGTTTCTCCCTGTGTCATGTACTTTGACCAGAATTAGGGATGTTATCCCTGTGCCAAGTACATTGATCAGAATTAGGGAGAATGGTTTGATGGATCAGATAACATCATGGACAGAGTCCAAACATTCTTCCTGTGTCATATACTTTGATCAGAATTAGGGATGTTATCCCTGTATTAAGTACATTGACCATGTTGAAATATGTAACTAGGTTCGGTATTTATAATGACATATATAATCATGATTTTATGTATTTGATGTAAAGAAGAAAAATAAATTTATTATTGTCATTCTTGTGCATGGGTTTCATGCTGAAGGTTATTTTATTTAGGTCAAGCACCCATTGAGTGCCTTAAGGTTTTGTTATTGAGTCAAAGAGGTCAAAGAAGTCATTGAAATATGTAAAAACCCTCTTGGGCATCATATAACATGCCAAGGGAAAATTATCCTGTGTTATATAGACCCTCTAAGACAATTAACCTGCCTTTATCAAGTCGACCTACAGGCAATCACAAGTCGGCCTATAGGCAATCACAAGTCGGTCTCATGTTGGGCTATTCAATCATGGAGAGAAGGCTATATATAAGGAAGGCATCAACCTCATTTTAGAGACATCAATCAGACAATAAAGAAGTTTGTTCAAGAGCAAGAAAGAAACCTAAAAGGAGTGAAGATAAGAAGAACTAAAGGAAGAAAAAAAACTGAAGTTTTTGAGATTTGTTTTAGGGCTGAAATCTCTCACACGTGCAAGGTGAATTACGACATCCATTTGTTACAAGAAGACTGAATTGCAGAACCATCAAGTAGTTACCTTTTGGTGAAAAGGAGACCCACTTTGCAAGCCGAGTTCGCAAGGAGGAAAATCCAATCCAAGCAAAGAGAAGAGGTATTATGATTCTGCACTAAACTTCCACAAGTGCGAAGTTGCAGTAAGGACTAGAAGCTGAAAATTGCAGACATAAGTTGCAGGTTTGAAATCTTGATCAAAGGAAAAGGTGCAGTTGCTTTAAGGCAAGTTTGACTTGGGTTGACTTTAAGAGAAGGAAGTTCTTCAAGGAGGAGGTTGACTTGGTCTTGGAGGGGTCTTTGATAAGGGTCTTAGGTCTTGGAATTCGTCATTTGAAGTTCCATAAGAAGATAAGAGTTCTTGTGGGTTTTCCTCTCAAGAGGAGAGGTTTTGGCCCTGGCTGATAGCCCATGTTTTTTGTCTTCTTGTCTCATTGATCTTCATTGCTTGGTCTCTGTTTGATGATAGAGAACACTAATAATAATTAAGTGAAAGGAGAAACAAATCAAGTTAAGTAAAAACACATCACAAGCAATTATCAAAGTGAGAGAAATCACCTAATTAAGTTGCCCCAAGATTTCTTAACAAACCGGAAGTAGGAAGAATTATTCAGTGGAGAGACATTCTCCCTTTGTCAAGTACTGTGACCGGAATTAGGGAGAATGGTTCGGTAGAGGCTAGTTGGTGCCTCCTAGCATCCTGCTCGGATCTCTGAGAGAGTTGCTTGTATCTCAGAGGGAGTTGCTCAGATCTCTGAGAGAACTGCTCGGATCTCTGTTTAGAGAGAGCATGTTTTGGCATCCAACTTGGGTTGGGGCTATTTGGAGTTTCACTTGGACTATGTGCACTAGTTGTGTGATGGTGAACAAGGACTAGTTTGGATACCATGAGGTTGAGGTGCTGATCAGATCATGGTGACTAGTTGATATTGATGTTGTACCATAGGTATTGAGTGGATGCCATGATTGTTATAGGTCAAGAGGGTTGACCTGAATGATTGTGATGTTGGTGTTTATGATATTGATGATGATTCTTATCTTAATCTTGAATCGAGTCCCTTAATCTCATAAGGATCCGAAATGATGTCACTCTAAAAATGCTAGCAAAGTCATCCTTTTGTGAAGTTCTAGAAGGCATTAAGAAAATGTCTCAGTTTGGACTGATATATCAGCCTGAAGTATCTTTATGAACCTCATGACCAATACATGTCTAAAGGAAGAACTGATGCTACACAGTGTTGAATTTGTCATGGGAATTCAGACCTACAAGAAGAATCGTAAAGCTAATGCTTTAGAGTAATGACACCTCTATTATGCAAGCTGTGGATCATATCACAACCACATAAGGAAATTTGTGACCTTTGCTTAGATTGAAGTATTGAACATATGCTTTCTTTGAAAAATGTTACTATGTCATAAACCCTACGTTGCAAATGATTGCTGAAAGTATATTTGAAGTATACCTTTGAAGAAAGTCTGCTTATAGTGAAAAAGATGTTGAACTGTCTCTTAAGAATCATGATGATATATTTGGAAACAGAGGGAGAAGTTATCATAAGATTACTTGAGCCCAAAATATCAAATTGTTGAATTGAAGAAGCCTGGAAATTAGCCTTGCAGAATCTAAAGATGATTCTTTTAAGGTCACTTAGTTGGCTCAAATATCTTGAGTTCAGAAGGAAAGGTTGGGCCCCTCTTCAAGCTTAGAAGTTCTAAGGCTTTCTTGATAAAGTCATTTGCAAACCCTGCACTATGATAGGTCAAGGGCACAAATGACTAAAGACGTTGAAGGTTTTATTACAGAGAAAGTGTTGATGCCAGGAAATATATGTTCCATCTACTATTTAATAATGATGAAGTATTCTTTGTACATTGAAATGAAGGCCAAGCTCTTATGAACAAAATACTACCACTACAAAGATTAGAGAACGCAGATCATCATTGGACTCCCTTGTTTGATAGTTGACAATGTTGGATATGTGAAGGGCATGTCGATTCAAGCCTTACACACATAGATACGTTTGTGTTTGTTTGCGTATACATATAGTCCATATGTATGTTGTGCACATTTATCTGCTTGCACACATACACACTCACACATGCACACACAAATTTTTATATTTTTGTGGTGAGATTGTGCTGCCATTCATTTTTCTCTACTCCCATGTTGTAGGTACTAGGGATGAACAAAATGATATACTTACTTTATTGTCTATGTGTTGAATATTGTCATTGGAAGGTTGTTAGAGCTACCGGGTAGTTTCCTGGTAGGCCTGTTTGGTGTGATTGTGGATGTGCCAATAATTTTTTTGATAACACTTTGGATGAGCCCTTACATGTTTTTCAAAGGATGGCATTAACTACTGCATGATCTTATAGGTAGGGAAGGTCCCTTCTTGGAGACCATTTGTGTACCATTTGCTAGATTAAAAAGCTGAGAGATTCTAGGTTTGTAAACCCTAGCAAGCAACAAAATCTTGAATTGGTCGTTTCCACTGAAGATATAAATCTTAGTCTATGAAAGGAATATATGACATCATGATGACATTGTGGACAAAGTTGATGCAAGAAGGTCAAGATCAAGAGGGAGCTAACATTCTTCTTAAAAGTTGTTCTTCCATGGCCTCCTAATGAAGATTGCAGGTATGTATTGAAGGTTGGCAATGTCTTTGGCAACAAAGGGAGAAGTGGAAGAATGAAGCAAAGCTTGTGACAAAAGGATCTATCTCAGAATCGATATTTGAATATCTGAGCTTAAGAGGGAGTAGGCAGATAAACAAATTTGAAATATGTCGTGTCTGTGACTAGAGATGAGATAATAGAAGATTCTTCGAGTAAGAGATCATGTTTTTGCTCTAGTTGTCAAGACTTTAAAGAAGTTTCATAATTTAAGAAGGCCCTTAATGATCCAGGTGGATATTGGTGGCCACCCACCTATTCCACTTGGACCCCCACCACTGTTTCTTTCAGTTTCCTTAATTGTAGCACAATTTACTATTTTTGGTAGTTTTCGGGTCCTCAACTTCCGGAGCCGTTTTGAGGCTCTAAACGATGTTTTTTTTGGAAAAAGGGCAAACCCATAGACAAGGATAGGGGTTTGTAGTTGAAAGTTGTAGTCCTCAGATAATCTTTCAAACGAGGCATTGTACGCGTCAAACAAAGATTGTATGCCAAAGTTACGACCTCGGGAAGTTGATGTACCAATTTACCCCAACGGGGCCCATAAACTTTTGGCGCTTCATCTCCTAGGGTTAGGTTTTTTGATGTTTAGGGTTTTCCATTGTTTCTCAATAATAAATAGGCATTCGAGCCTCATTGTAACACAGTTTAGAAGGCATGTAGTCGCCACATCTCTTCTCAGATATAAGCTATCATCGCCTGAGCTAGTTTATTTCCATTCTGCATGTAAACAATTTTCAGTACTTTGAAATTAATGAATTGAAGTTCTGTTTTCGTTGTATCTCTGTGTTTCGTTCATATGTATATTTCATTTCGTTCCTGCATAAATCCAAATCACTTAAGGACTCATGCGGAGCAACCATGATATGTTATACCAAAGATTGGGCAGATAGAAAAACTTATGTTAGCTTCAAAGGGAGCTCCAAATGATCACAGTAGAATATGTCTTAGATTAAGAGGGGGTTCACCTCTGAATTTGACATGAGGGATCTTGGCTTGATGCATTACTATTTTGGGCTAGAAGTCTGGCTGAACCCTAGTGAAATCCTTCTTGCAAAAGGAAAATATGTCATCAAGATCCTTCAAAAGTTTGGCATGATGAAGTACAAGTCTATGGCAACTCCTATGGTGTCGTACCTAAGAAAGCTGGGAGATTCTGAGTCTGACCTAGTGGATCTGTCCATGTATCGGAAGTTGATTATTTCATTGATGTGTTTGGTAAATACGAGGCCAAATATTTTCTTTGCGGTAAACATCTTGAGCCAATACTAGATGGAACCGAGACATGAGCATTGGATTGCAACAAAGCATATATTGAGATATTTGCATGATACTGTTGACTACTGTTGAGATATGCTTTGAATGCTGAGATATACCTATAGGGATATACAGACTCTGACAGGGCAGAGAGTGCGAATGACAGGAAGAGTGCATTTGGTGTATGTTTCAGTTTGGGTTCTGCTATGATATCCTGGATGAGTAGGATGCGGATCTCTGTTGCACTTAGTTTAACCAGATGCTGGAATCAACTATGCTATTCTGTGATAATCAAAGTTGTGTGAAATTGACAGACAATCCAATGTTTCATGATAAGACAAAGCATATTGAGATCAAGTACCACTACATTTATGATATGGTACAAAAGGGAGCAGTGAGGCTTCAGCATATCTCCATTGATGAGTAGACGACCGACATTCTCACAAAAGCCTTTATCTCAAGAAAAGTTTGTATACTTTAGAGATAAGCTTGGACTAGTGGAGAACTCCTCTATCAGTGAGAGGGAGCATTGATGTGACATCAACAGGGGCATGGCTCAGACTGTTGGTAACAACAGGAGCTTGGCCCAAACTGTTGATGGGTGGACAACAGGGGTATGGCTCGGACTATTGGTAACAACAAGAGCTTGGCCTAGATTGTTGATGGGTGGACAATAGGGGTATGGCTTGGACTGTTGGTGACAATAGGAGCATGACCCGGACACTCGTGGAGTGGGTGCCTCTTCAACATCATGGCCTAGAGAGAGGCCTTTGGATTTGGGACATGGGTTTCCCTAGGGTTTGACCATGGGGGATGGCAACCCTGAACTAGTCAGAGTACCATGAGGTGAGGCGCCCACCAGATCATGGTGACTAGTTGAGTAAGTACCATTAGTTAGGAGAGCTAACTTGGGTTGTGGTACATATTGATGATGATGCTGATGTAGGTCAAGGGTATTGACCTAGATAAAGATGTTATTGATGAGATTTACCTTTCTTTTTTAGAAAGATCATGTATACAAAAAACATTTGGATAGTTATGAATACCTCCCTAGCTAAGAGGGAGTGTTGAAGAATGTAGCTATGGCTGGTCTTCATAATCCTTCATGTATTTATAATACTATGTAAAAACACGAAAGAAAATTAAATTTTAAATTAGAAGAAAGAAAATTAAAAGAAAGGAAATCAACAAAACCACCTAAAATTAAGATCCTTGAAAATAGCTCATACTCACGTAAATAACATATTTACCATAAGTTACTACCCACCATAATTTAAGCAAGTATTTGTGTAAAAGATGGGATAAGGAACAAGATGTAAATAAATATACTTACCAGGAGTTATTGCCCACCATTATTTACATGTTCTTCAACACTTTAACAAATATGAGTAAAAATGTAAATGTGCAGACTTACTAGAATTTAATTTACAAAGAAGCGTAATCTAATTTACAAATGGGTATCTTGAGTATAAAATACACTTGAAACTTTTCATTTTATATATTCACTTATCACTCACATATCTCTCTCTCTTACACATGTGATCTCACATATCCTAAGTTTTCAACATTGTGATCTCTACTTTCCTTTCATGGTTATTGGTTGAATTTCTGAAGTGTGATTGCTTGATGAAGATAAAAGAACTATAATATATATTCACAAGTAATTACCATAGTTCAGAAATAGTGTTTGTATCCATTGCACTCTATTTTTCAACAAGGTTGAGTGCAACATGGAATACTCACTACTGTCACCTAGACAAGTACTTCCCTCTTTTTAGCTTCAGGAAAATCCAACACGATGGGGGATTTTCTAGCAGTAATTAAGGTTCTTAAGGCAAGTGAAGTCCAGTCTAAGGTCACCTATGTTACTATCAAATTAGAACCAACTTCAAATGATATGAGAAGTAAGGATCAAGTGATTGTTTAAGGTAAATTCCAGACTTAAGAGTTCTCTTAGGCAAGTTTGGGGCTTTATTAAGGTGTTTCAATGTGTTTTCAACTCCCAGAAATCTAGATCTGCAATTCAATCCTATGCTGCTATAAATTTTGTCTTAAAAGAGTATCAAATTGAAGCATATAGGAGTAAATTACAGCTGCAAGTTTCATCCCTTTAATAGACGTGATCTTGTAATTCTCCAAGGCTAAAACAAGGAGTGAACCAGAAATTAAATGTAACTTACTAATCTGAAAATGAAATACACATGATAGCCACTAATAATGAATCAATTTGCTCTATTTAATTCAGTAATATGGGGTGACAAAATAGACTTTGTAAAATAGATGATTTCCAACTCAAACACATGCAAAATTCTACCTAGGGTTTGTGGCTGAAAATTTAAGGGTAAGCTGCGAAATTCAGATCTATTTAAAAAAAAAAGAAACTTGAATTTTGGTTTTACGTTTGACCTGAACATGAATAGATTATTGCCTAGCTAATTGATTGGGCATATGGGTTTTTCTAAGGCTCCTCTTGAGAAGTTGTAGCTGAAACTAGAAGATAGCTAGGGTTGACCACTTCATACTCTACCAAATTTTTTAGTAGTCACTAGAGACAATCTCTAATCACTGGTCTAGGATCTAGATTGAGGATGTTGCTGAGATCTCTGTGAAGTATTAGTATCACCAAATACTAATACTAATATTAGGATTTAAAGAGAAACCACTTAATCATCAAATCCACTGACAAGACCATTGGTCCATTGATATCCATCCCATTTGCTAAACCTCCTCATAGACAAATTCTCCAAAAGAGGACTCTAGTTAACCATCTGGAGCATGAACCAAAAAGTAAACAAAGAGTTTTTTCCACAAGCTTCTCGCCAAGTTTACAACGAGAGGTGTTTCTCTTATATATAGACAAGCTAAGTTGCACAAAACGCCGAAACATGGAAGGCCCGAAACGCGACCCCCAAAAACTGGAAACGCGGACGAAATGTCATATATATATATATATATTATAAATAGTCTATTAAATAAATTATAACACATTATTTTGCAAGAAAAGAAAGAATAAGACATATAAATGACATTTTAGAAGGAAATCCAAATTTATATCAACTCCAACAGATGATTACATGATGCAAATATCCAAAATTAGCCTTTATAGATGAGGCTTTACATCTAAGACTTCAAAGTCAGCCTTTATATTTGACGCTATATGTGCTAAAACTGAAATAAAACATGAACGAAAGACAATCATGGCTACATTAACATATCATTACTAATACAACTCCTCATTTTTATCAACAAAGATAGAACAAGATGCTTGTTCAGCAGAAGAGGCAACTCCACTGGTGCTTTTAGATGCACTTGGATCACCACTGGGACAAATATCAATAGCAGAAAGGGAGAGCTCTAAATCTGGACATTTTGCATCCACATATACAAGGTCCTCTGCCTTCTGTGATCCCAACCTGTTGTGCTTCATGCTATGAATGAAACTGTAGGTGCTCCAATTCCGTTCTGCTGATGAAGAGCTTGCCACATGTGATAGAATACGAGTGGCAAGACTTCGCAAATGAACACCACTTGCCCCATGACAAGTCCACCACTTAATTGGGTCCATGGTCCTCCTCTCATCCAACGCTGATATGTCTACAAAATCCTCTAATCCAGCAGCAAAATAGGCAAATTCTTGCCTTAAATCAGCTTGTAAAAAAGCTGGAAATATCAACTAAAAGGCTTTCTTCACTCCATTGGCCACCTCCTTGTCCTTATGTGGAGCCTTCCTCTTCCCATTGCTTTCAGCGATGATTTCTTCATCATAAAATTTTGGATTCAGAGCGTGTGCCAAAGTGTGCAATGGAGTGTTGAAGCCATTCCACCTGGTAACAATAATGGACCTCACTTGTTCAGCAGAATCAAAATCCACAAACAGAAGAGTGGGAGCCTCTTGTGTAATAATTTCCACAGTTTTTTCAACCATGGTATCCATGCCATCATAAACTGTTAATTTTAGGTATGTTCTATGCTTAGAGCAATTTATTTCAATTTTCACAGTTAGCTCAATATCTTTTCGAGATTAGTAATCACATCAGCATTAAAGTAAACTGCAGATAGAACATAAACATAAATCGCAGAAGACAAGCCAAGACAAGAGGACACAAGATGTGGCACTAGCCAGGGACAAACCTCAATGTGGGGAAACCCTTGATCAATTCTTCTTATATGTTCTTCAATAGTTCAGCACAGAGAGAGAGAGAGTACATTTACAACAGAAGTCAACACTTTGACTTATCTAGATAAGAGCATAGATCATCTCTAAAAATGTGATACATGAGATCAGTTGAAGACAAGCTGCTTCAACTGATTCTCCAAGGTGACTCTTTCACCTGTCATCGTGTTGCATCTCGTCATCATGTTGCACCTCACTGTGCTGCACCATGCTGCACCCATCATCACAGTGCTGGACCTAATGACCATGCTGTACACTTCATACTGCTGCACCTGTCACTGTGCTGCTCCCAATCACTGAGCTACTCTCATCACTGATCTGCACCCAATGCTGCACTCATCATGCTGCATCCACCACTGCATCCAATATGCTGCAATCATTTACACTAACTAGTCTTCGCTGCTTGCTATGGCTTACAGCCTAGCAGAGCAGCTAGACTCCTCCAAAGTGCAGTCAACTAACAGTCACAATGTCTGCCTTGATTTGTCTGCAATTGTCCTCTAAGGGAAGGCTGTCTCTGCCTTCCACAAGACTGTCCTCCATTTACTACAACATGTATATATTTGACATGCCATACATCAGACTGAAGATGGCGCTGTCATGTGTTCAGTAGATAACATACAACCTAGAGAGCAGACTTCACTGCTTCTTCTTTATAACAGTGAATTCTCGGTCCTTAACTCATGCCTTGTAACTGTTTTATTTAACATGCTGTCACTTACAACACTTAGATTTCCATGTTGTCATCTACAACACACATAGGCACCTACAACACTTAGTTTTCTATGTTGTCACCTTCAGCACACATAGGCACCTACAACACTTAGATTTCCATGCTGTCACCTACAACATACATAGGGATAGGCCTCCTTGTGCTGTTGATAAGGGTTGCATATTGTAGATAAAACAATAGCTAGGTATCCTTGATTGGACTGCGGATTAGGGCCTTTACTTGCTGCTCGTTAGGCTTCCTTAGACTGTGGCTAGGGCACCTTTATTGGATTGCGGATTAGGGCCTTTACTTGCTGCTCGTTATGCCTCCTTAGACTGCGGCTAGGGTACCTTTATTGGACTGCAGATTATCTCCTCCTTAATGCTGCTAGAGCTCTCCTTTGACTGCGGCCAAATCTCTCCCTTGCCTGCGGCTAAGACTCTCCCTTACTACGGCTAAGGTAAGGCAAGATCTACCTCCTTTTAGCACTGTGTATAGGGCAACATTAGCCCTTCCTTGACAGCTGATTTAAGCTCCTAGATTTGACTGCGGCTAGGGCATCTCATCTCCGTTAAGAAAATGTAGAACCCATCTAGGCTGTGTAGAGGTGTCTCCTCCTAGGACTGCGTAGAGCCTTCTTTGATTAGCTGCGTTAGGGCTTCTTCATTAGGGCAGCGTAGAGCCTTTCTCCATTAGGGCATCGTTATCCCTTAGGATCTCTCCTCCTACTAAAACCCAAAGACAAGTAGAGAGGAAGAGATCCTAAGTGAGTGTGTAGAAATGACTTGAAGGCCACCTCTATTTATACTAAAACGTTGAGCACAAGTGGGGTTTATTTGGTTGCTGGCCGACCTTGACAAATTGTCTCATAACACAAATAAATTCATATCTCCATGAATACTTATCGGAATCGGATGATCTTTAGATCAATCCTACACCTCTTGATGAGAGGGATCCAAGAAAAATGTCAGCTGCCATTAATAAGATGACGCATATGGAGTTTGGCCGTAGTTTCCAATTTTAACACTCCCTCTCAACTAGGGAGAACTCCATCCGCTGATCCATATGTTCGACTGTACTATCTCTGTCATCAGTGCCTTGCACTGCTCTGCGCTGCTAAACCATGAAGAAGAAGAATTGATCGAGAATGTATCATACCATTCTCTGTTGACTCGAAGTCAGTTCCATATGAAGAGAGTGTGTCATACCACTCTTACTGACCCGTAGTCAGTTTCATTGATCCCAGATCAATATCAAAAGAGAGTGTCTCAAACCACTCATTCTGATCCCAGATCAATGGAGGTCATCCTAGCATAGGGAGTACGGTAGATACAATGATGCGTCCATCGATAGTACTACTATGGTCCCTAACCCCATTTCCCTGCTCATTGATCAAATGAGAGGTACTTCCCATGAGTCCCAGACTGCATGGGTAGGATGCCTCGACAGGAGAACTAATCATCCCGTCCCTAAGTCGCTTTGGGGTATCATAGGGGAAGGTTGAGCCATTCACCTTGTACACAACACACCATTAGGGGAGGGTGAGTTTCCCTATGGTCGTGTGTTGCTCCAGTAAGTAACCCAAGTCCCCAAAGCTCCCAGAGCTCAATGCATGCAACATGCAGGACCCTTATAAGAAGGTCTCTCAACGACTCTAAGTCGTTCGGGAAAGTCACAGATTTGACCTTTCCTCGGGGCTTTGACAAAATGTCTGCGACTTGTACATCAGTCTCATTGCAATGGAGCCTCCTTGCTCATCGACATACCATATCCCAAATAAGTTAGTATCTGATGTCTATCTGCTGGAACAATCATCGAATACAAGATTCCTCAACAATCAAATCCCCCCCCTTTGGTTGTCACAGAGGATAACAGTGGTATTCATCATGTGTATAAACAGCTCATTGAAGAGCTTCCACAACTAGGCAGCTTCATACGAGATCATACTCGTAGCTATGTATTCGGTCTCGGCGGTGCTTATAGCAACCGATTTCTGCTTCCTGCTCATCCATGATATCGAAGTAGAACCCAAAGAGAACCAGCACTGAGAAGTGCTCTAGTGATCCTCCACACTGCCTGCCCAGTCAGTATTCGAATAATCACGCAGCTTCATATTTCCGGCAGTATATTTCAATCCATGAAAGATTATGCCCCGAAGATATCTTAGAAGATTCTTGGCACCAATCCAGTGAGGCTCAACCAAATATGAGCTCACCATGCTAACTGCAAAACATATATCCGGACAAAAGTTCACCAAGAACATCAATGCAAATGAGTTTATGAAACTCAGAGGCATTTCCCAAATCTGGTCTGTCATCACCACCATATAACTTTTGAAAGGTAAGATCCTCGAGATAGTCACTGGCTTACAGTGTACCATTCCACATCCGGAATCCAACTCCCTCTTACTTCTGCAAGTGAGAGGGTTTGCACCTGTCAGAAATAGGTCGTCCTTAGAAGGTGCCGGTATGAGAGGTCTATCATCCACAACCTTTAAACAATGGTTTGGATCGGCTTCACTCTTAGTGAATCTCAACTTCATCTGACAGCTATCAATCCTCTCATATCAAGCCCGGGGTGTTTTGCTTCAAGCCAAAAAGGGCTTTCTTCCACCTGCACACATGAGATTCCCGAGCTTGAGTCTCAAACCCCTCGGGTTGTTCCAAACCTATGGACCTGCTACATGAGGGGAATGGTCCCCTTGTAGGATTTTCCCCTCGATACGTCTCAGACATGTAACTTCATGCTCCTTTTGAATTCAGGCATCCCTGTCATCATCTGACTCACAGACCTCCAGTGCTATGTGTTAATTGCATGGTCCCCAATGGACTTCCTGCAACTTGATACAAATTGCCAACCCTGAACCCATGAGTAAAAGCATCTTTTGAAAATTCTATTTTCAAACACGTACCTTTCCATCGATGAATGCCACCCTGAAACCTTTGACTTCCTTTGCCGAAATGGACACCAGGTTCTTCTTGGGATCAGGTACATAAAAGAGATTCTTGTAAATGAATCGAGTTACCCTCATCCAATTGAGGGGTAACATTCCCTACACCCTTTTCGGAATAGGTGGCATCGGCTCTAAGTATAATCCCACGATTGTTTCCATCTCTACAAAATTCGAGAGAGCACCCTTCTATCCGATGAAGCGCCTAGGGTTCCTTGCTTTCTCTAAAGAGTCGGCCATTTCCTTGATGACCTATATTACCTGACATTCCTATGATCATTGAAGATGTCCCTGGAATGATGGTTATCATCATGAAGTGATGTGTCCCTGCCATTCGGACATTCCTTCGCATAATGGCTGAACAAGTCATCTGCCTTTCCTTCCACCCTTAGATCTGTACTTCCCAATGAAGTGATCTTTAGGTAGGCCATCATAAGCTTCCGCTGCGCCATTTTGATAATGTTCTCTACTTCGATTTCACCCTTGGTGAATTTGAAAAGGGATGAGGAATCCATTGATCCTTTTGTCCTTTCCCAATAGTCTTCGGTGATTGCTCTTTCACTCTTGCTTGGGCATTGTCTTCACATCAGCTCTGATACCATGTTAATTTTAGGTATGTTCTATGCTTAGAGCAATATATTTCAATTTTCATAGTTAGCTCAATATCTTTTCCAGATTAGCAATCACATCAACATTAAAGTAAATTGCAGGTAGAACATAAACATAAATCGCAGAAGACAAGAGGACACAAGATGTGGCGCTAGCCAGGGACAAACCCCAATGTGGGGAAACCCTTGATCAATTCTTATATGTTCTTCAATAGTTCAGCAGAGAGAGAGAGAGATAATACATTACCAACAGAAGTCAACGCTTTGACTTATCTAGATAAGAGCATAGATCATCTCTAAGAAGGTGATACATGAGATCAGTTGAAGACAAGCTGCTTCAACTGATTCTCCAAGGTGACTCTTTCACCTGTCATCGTGTTGCATCTCGTCATCATGCTGCACCTCACCGTGCTGCACCATGCTGCACCCATCATCACAGTGCTGGACCTAATGACCATGCTGTACACTTCATACTTCTGCACTTGTCACTGTGCTTCTCCCAATCATTGAGCTACTCTCATCACTAATCTTCACCCAATGCTGCACTCATAATGTTGCATCCATCACTACATCCAATATGCTGCAATCATTTACACTCACCAGTCTTAGCTTCTTGCTATGGCTTACAACCTAGCAGAGCAGCCAGACTTCTCCAAAGTGCAGTCAACTAACAGTCACAATGTCTGCCTTGATTTGCCTGCAATTGCCCTCTAAGGGAAGGCTGTCTCTGCCTTCCACAAGACTGTCCTCCATTTACTACAGCACGTATATATCTGATATGCCATACATCAGACTGAAGACGTCACTGTCCTGTGATCACTAGATAACATGCAACCTAGAGAGTAGACTTCACTGCTTCTTCTTTATGACAGTGAATTCCCAGTCCTTAACTCATGCCTTGTAATTGTTTTGTTTAACACGTTGTCACCTTCAACACTTAGATTTCCATGTTGTCGTCTACAACACACATAGGAACCTACACCACTTAGTTTTCCATACTGTCACCTACAACACACATAGGCACCTACAACACTTAGATTTCCATGCTGTCACCTACAACATACATAGGGATAGGCCTCCTTGTGCTGTTGATAAGGGTTGTGTATTGTAGATAAAACAACGGTTAGGTATCCTTGATTGGACTGCGGATTAGGGCCTTTACTTGCTACTTGCTAGGTTTCCTTAGACTGTGGCTAGGGCACCTTTATTGGACTGCGGATTAGGGCCTTTACTTGCTACTCATTAGGCCTCCTTAGACTGCGGCTAGGGCACCTTTATTGGACTGCGGATTATCTCCTCCTTAATGCTGCTAGAGCTCTCCTTTGACTACGACCAAATCTCTCCCTTGCCTGCGGCTAAGATTCTCCCTTACTGCGGCTAAGGTAAGGCAAGATCTACCTCCTTTTAGGACTGTGCATAGGGCAACATTAACCCTTCCTTGATAGCTGATTTGAGCTCCTGTGTTTGACTGTGGCTAGGGCATCTCATCTCCATTAAGACAACGTAGAACCCTTCTAGACTGCGTAGAGGTGTCTCCTCTTAGGACTGCTTAGAGCCTTCTTTGATTAGCTGCGTTAGGGCTTCTTCATTAGGGCAGCGTAGAGCCTTTCTCCCTTAGGGCAACATTATCCCTTAGGATCTCTCCTCCTACTAAAACCCAAAGACAAGTAGAGAGGAAGAGATCACAAGTGGGTGTGTAGAAATGACTTGAAGGCCACCTCTGTTTATACTAAAACGTTGAGCACATGTGCGGTTTATTTGGTTGCTGGCCGACCTTGATGAATTGTCCCATAACACAAATAAATTCATATCTCCATGAATACTTTTCGGAATTGGATGATCTTTAGATCAATCCTACACCTCTCAATGAGAGGGATCCAAGAAAAATATCAGCTGCCATTAATAAGATGACCCACATGGAGTTTGGCCCTAGTTGCCAATTTTAACACTCTCCTAAGAAAGGTTTCTCCGTGTCTGCAACTCGAAGAAGATCAAATGCAGGTGATGTGAACTTGAGTAAGAAATCAATCTTGCTCCACCAATCTTCATCAACCAACAACCTCCTCACCATACTTCCCCTCTCTGAATCTGCCTGTCTCCACTTAGCCCAAGTTGGACCCACCACCATATTCATTAATGTATTTTTAACATCAACAAGACGACACAACATGATGAAGTTTGAGGCAAACCGTGTCTCAGCGACTTTAAACAACTCCAATTCGGAGTATTCTCGATATATTGCTTGAGATTAGTGGTGGTTGGTGATGAATTTTATAATCTTCCTAGCCTGCCCTATGACCTCCTTAATCCATTCTGGTTTGGCCTCAATCTCTTCTAAAATAAGATTCAAATTTTGGACGATGCAAGGAGTCAAAAATATGTGATTGTATCTACTCTCAACAATCAAGCCTGTAGCTTTGCAAATAGGTGCATTATCTGTGATAACTTGCACCACATTTTCTGACCCTACTTGTTCAATAGCAGAAATTAAAATATTAGCAATGAACTATACTTTATCTCACCCGAACAATCTTCTGCTTTGATGAACATGGCTCCTTTTGGTGATGATGCAATGACATTAATCAAAGGCCTGCGTCTTGTATCAGTTCAACCATCTAAGATATTGGAAACCCCTGTACTATCCCATGAGTTACGAATTGGTTTGAGAATATCATCAAGAAGTTGCCTCTCTTTCTTTAGCAAAACTGTTATGACTTTTTCATAGTTTGGCCTTGTAACCTTGAGGAGCTTTGTTAATATGGGGATCAAACCACATTAAAGGGGATGCCACAAACAAAGATGGTCCTTGCCACTCTTGAGTCAGCTTCTTCTCTCCCTTGAGCATCAAGCATTTTCACCAATCCGCTGTCTTGAATTGGAGTTGATGGCTTTGATAACTCTGCTTCTACTTCTAGTGCTCTCCTCTTTCTTACTTCCTGAACAATCCTTGGCTCAATGCTATCAGACATGCAAGGATTGGTAGTGCCCATGCCAATTTTTCTTCTTTGATCCTTCAACCTTTGAGCATCATCACTCTCTTTCTTGAATTTAGCCTTCACCTCTGCATTTTTTGTATGTGCACACACATCAATACCCTTTATCTCTTCATGCAAAATGTGAGCCTTCACTCTTGTGTAAGAGCCCTTGAAGGTCTTTTCATTTTTGCACAAATTGCATGTCCATTCCCATGTACCACCGGAATCCATCTGCTTCACTTTGGTAACATAATTCCATAGAGGATAATATTCTTGCTGCATGCTTGCTTGAGTGGATTTAAGGGCACTTGAAACACAACTTTGAGAAGCCATGATTGATGCAAAGTTACAATAATACAAAATGAAAAACTCACCCAATTTAGGGGCACTTGAAAGTTGAAACACTACTTTGAGAAGCCATGAATGATGCAAAATTAGGAAATGAAAACTCACCCAACTAGCTACTGCCCACGTTCTTCCTCTCGCTGCCCACACTCCAAAACACAAATAAACTCCTTGTTGCTGCTATAGGAAGCTCTTCTTGCAAAACAATGTGTGAGAAATGAGTGAATGAAGTGCCTTTTTAAAGAAAAGAAGAGGCTCATAGGGTTTCTAGAGAATTCTATTCTTCTCATCTTCTAGAGAATTCCATTTGTAATTTTTTTTTATTAAATTTAGTTAGCAACCACATAAAAAATAGTTTATTAGTGTTTTGGTGTTAGATGGGGCCGACACTCTCTTTCCACTCATTGAGATGGCTGAAAAGGCTTTAAAAAATGTTTGTTTCTTTTTGGCCGCCAAAACTCGGACTATTGCGGCCGAAACTCTACTGAAACACTGTCGGCTGTACCGTCGACGTTTCAACATCGCGAAACAATCGTACGGTACGACCGAAGGCATTTCAAGCCCATTTTTGCGTTTTGGGCCGTCTCGAGTACTGGTACACCACTAAAATTGGTGTTCCCTGCAACATAGTAGACAAGAGACCTAGTGACCTCCCCAAATAAAAAATAATGTGCTTCTAGATTCTAGCCTAGAAAAACATAAAGAAGCATTATCTCTTCATCTAACTATGGAAATATGCTCATCAATACAATGTGATAAGAGGTGGTTATGCGACATGCCACCTCTACAATAGTGTCCACAATAAGGAAGAAGTCAAAACACCCTCCTTAGACCAAGCTAACAAATTGAACAACCCAAGTAACCACCTCAACCACCAAGTCCTCATCAAAAGAGTGAAAAATGCCACATGTGTGGCATCACTGGGCTCTCTAAAGTGGGGGGCTCCATAAAGAGTGCTCAAAAAGTGTGCTAGCACATCCTCCAAGTTGCAACAACCACCATAAAGTGTGCATGAGACCCAACTCAAGGATTCAAGGCTCTGTTATTGATCCCAAGGTAGTCATAGATCCCAAAGCAGACATAGATCTCGGTGCAGATACATAAGTCCAAATACATGTACACAAATCTTGAGGTACATACACAAACCCTGTTGTGGTTGTCATGGATCCCAATGCAAGTGTTTTACTCAAATAAGCGTCAATTGCATTTAGATATATATCATTTTTGTGATTGAACAAATAACTCAACAACTTGTCTAACTTGTACCCCCTTCCTAAATCCACTAAGGCAAGGATAACATTCACCTTTGTTATGTGTGATGATCCTAAGACAAGAAGTAGTTCCTAGGACACAGTTGCCTCAAAATCTAGTAGGTTTTGTGAGGGTAACTCACAAGACAAGAGCTAGACCAAGATCAACAATATGAGGTGTGACCCACTGTCACCACAACCACTACCTCCTGCTCTTTTGTGGACTTTCACCACTAGGGAGGCTTCCCTATATTAGGTCACCTAAAGGATCTATCAAGGACAAGGGATAAGGTGACAAGATAAACTTAAGGAGGATTCCTCTATTTAAGGGCAAGGCTCAACTTGCACAATAAGGCAATGCACATCCTCCAATAGACCTAATTAGAGCACAGTGTGACCTAAGGCTTGAGAATTAACAAGGAAAATAAGCTAGCCTAAGATCACAAAGGCAAGAAGAGGCTTCCAACGAATGTATATCTTCAATTTATGGAACAAGAAGCCTTCAATAAGCCCCATGTTGAAGCCTAGGGAAAACTTGGCATTTTTTAGGGAAAAATCTACCTAGGGTTTGGGACGTTTGCCCTGAAATAGAGAAATTAGCCACGAGAATGACTTGATTTTGAGGAAAATACCTCACCTCCATATGTTGATTCCTCTACCAAGGAACGTTTCAAACCCTAGTTGAGGAAAGTGCCCTAGCCCTAACTAGTGGCTTACCTTAAGAGGTTGAAAATCGGATTTTGGAGGAGAAAAGTGAAATTTAAGATGAGTTTCAAGATGATCAACCATGTAACAAAAGGCCAATGTCTTGACCTTGGGTGATGGAGTCTAGGGGATGGTTAAAGATGACTAAACCTTGGCAAAAGAGTAAGGGAATATGAAACCCTAGGTTTCAAACCCTAGCTATCACTTTTGTGAGGGAGCAAAATCAATGGGGAGAGCTAGTTGAAAGATTCACCCATGGGATTGTCATTCACATTCTATAAATGGGTAATGCATGCAATACTATCATCAGGAGTCCATAGAATAAATTTCAACAATAAATTTGCACATAGAAACCATAGAGAATCAATTGGTCCATACACTAGCCACAAAATACAAAGATTTATCCAATATAAGGTACACTTACAAAATAGAATGAATGAACAAGTCCTTTATTGCTCCAAAATGACATCTCCAAAGCCAAAGAATAGCTCCATTAGCAAAAATCCACCATAGATCAAATCTTCACAAGATACAAGTCACAATTAAGCTAGGTCGAACTCTCTAAGAAGGCCGAAATAGTCACAAGTGATGATGATGATATGATATGAGCCTATACTCTATTTCTATGAGGATTAAGTCACCTAATTTTAGTTTACAAAGCCCCTTAAACAAGTTTGATTGCTATTTAACCTTGGGTTACAAGCCAACCCATTAGCTAACAACAAATCATGCCTATTTTGCCCACATGTGTGAGTCGTAGCCTCTAAAATGTTAATGTCATCCATCATAAATGCTCCTAATGCCATGTGTAAGGGTGATGAAGTGTCAAAGAATGTGTAGATTCCCGGATCATCCAAAATTTGAGAGTTGGCCCTCAAGTCCACCTCAATATCTCTTGTGGGGTCCCAAGATCTAGTTGGGGTGCCATCAAGTAGTCTCCATGGGTCTCCAACTGCTAAATGAGGCCTCCTCTCCAGTGTTACGACTTTCTCTGGTGCAACAACCTGTCCCTAGTCTCTCAAAGGGAGAACATCCTCATATGAGCTCTAAATCAACTCCTACCCATCAGGTTGTGACAAGGCCAACCTAGGGGCATAATGGGTTGAGTGGTGTCATCATGAATAATCCTCAAAACCAGGTCAAAGTTGACCAATGTCCTAGGTCCTGGAGGTACTCTGGGACATGTGTCCTCTGCTAATGCTGTTAGGAGGCTTCAGTCTCTCAACGCTACACCTGCTTAGGCCGATGTACTTCTCTAGAAGGCTTGGGTACCTGTGGATTGGGTGCCCAAAGATTGAGCTGCTAAATCACCTGACATGAAGAACATGGATTCCAGTGATGAAAGCAACCATTCATTAGAGACTAAGACCAATAATGCATGTAAGTGAACCAAACTTGAATGTTAATGGCAATTTAATACTTCAAATGAAGATCCCCTTCCAAAATCAAGACCAGGATCTCGCGAAGGTGTTTTCTCCTTAGGTAGGGGTGGCTAATAGTCAACCGTATTAGGTGTTTCTAGCTCCTAAAGGGAAGTAACAATTCCGTGGTCCACCCTTCAATTGATAGGTGTTAGTGAAAAATAATGTGGTAATGGAGGGGAGAGGACTTCATGTTCAAGTGCCATGGTCAAAGAGACCAATCGATGGGGGTGTCCACATCTCGAGTGTATAGATGTGAGGAGGGAGCATTCATGGATGCATGAGTTACCAACTTGGCCTTGATTGTTTCATCCCTCCTGTGTGCCTTTTACTTCTTGATTATTCCTTGTGTTACCACTTATAGCTCAAGGGTTAGAGCTTGCTTTGTATGATGTAGCAATTTTATTACCCCTTTAAGATGAGCCAATTTATTTGTAATATCCCGATTTTTTGGTTTCCCTTATGATGTGGTTAGGATGGACTTCTAGGGTTGGTGATAACTAGGTCACAAGAGTGAGATTATGTCATTAGTGGGCCGAGAGGGTTTTGGAGGAGTTTTATGGGTCCGATGGGGTTTGCTTGCTGTATTTGATCATCAGGGTCAGTTCTGCACAATTCGTTCTTGGTTTCATTGCATTCTGATGATTCCTGTAAAATGGGGTTATTATCAAGCATATTTTAATTAAATATGCTAAAGGTGTTATTCGGAGCAGATTATTTGGCGGAACACCTTAGTGTAATAGCTTGTTGGAATCAAGATCAAGAGATCTACAAGATGGGATGATTGAAAGTGATATTCAATGGTTGGAGTAATCATAGAGGCAGATTATTCATTTATGGGAATAAAGTGACCTAAATAAAATAAAATAAAAAGAGTGACTTAAATAAAATAAAAGGGAGAAGCTTCTAGAATGAAAATAAAATAATAAACTAAAAGTGCTTCTAGAAGGTTGAGGAAGGATCCATCAGATCTTTAAAAAGGAGGGAAAACAAGCCTTTTGGATCATCAGGAGTTAATCATTTGTTGTTTGTGAAGATTGGGGAAATTGTCCTCACAGCTTATTGTGCCTTGGATGAAAACCCTTGGGTACCTTGGTGAGATTGGGCAAAAACCCATCTGACCCCTTGGTGAACACATTCATAATTCATAGGTGCATATATTTGTTCCAGTTTCAGTTTGGGAGGCTAGATTCAATATTGCCATAGTCATTTTGAGGCCATCATCTCAGCTATTGTATTGGCATGTAATATTGCTCTAGTTAATAAATAAAATTAAGCTTGTTGTTATTCTTCATGTGTATTTTGAGTTGCAACTTTTCTGCGTTTTTCATGTTGTAAAAGTTATTTGTTTGCCGATAATTTCATGGTGTAAATTCTACAATTTGATTGGTTTTTAAACAAATAAGTTTATGATATAATTTTTGAAGAAAATTTCGGGAAGTTTTGGTTAAATTATTACTTGGGATATTACATTATTGCTTATCGGGGTTGGGACATGCAAGGGTTCCTATTTGATGTAAAGGAGCATCATGTGCTTAGGAACCAGGTGCTGGCCATATGAGAGAGGTAGAGCTCATGCTAGGATTTTACCCACGTGTTAATTCTTATGTCATGGCCATCTTTTGCATTTTGATATTTCTTTCTTTGTTTTTTTGTGGCCATGATATGCTTTTTCCTTTTCTTTTGGCTACATATGATATAGCTTTGCTCTTTGTATATTAAATCAATTTCTTACCTAATTAAGAAGGCAAAATAAGGTTGCATTATTTTGAAGCACGTAGTCCTTTTTTTAAGAATGCATTTACTAATATCTGTTGTGGGAGTAGTTCTCACCGACAAGGAGAACTATCTTGAGTGGTTCCGGAAGCTAAAACACACCCTCATTTTCAGTGAGTTGTGGAAAGGAGCTTGTGAAGGTGTAGGAGACAATGCACCTGAAAAGCCTATTTCAGACAAGGAGCTCTCCATTTGGGAAAAGAAGAACAACAAGGCCTATGCCTTGATTGCAACATCAATAAATGAAGAGTTGAGTCACCATATTTCTCTAGTTTCAAATGCCTTTGAAGCCCTAAAGAAGTTGAAGGAATTGTATGACTTACACTTGAATTTGAAGTTGTTCAATTGATGATAAAGTTGTTCAGTCTTGAGTTGAAAAATGATGACCCTCTTGCCTTAGCATCAAAAGTAAGATCCATTATGCATGACATAAAAGCCACTGGTGTTGAAATAGATATTCCTCTCATAGCTTATGTCAAGGCACTATATCCCACCTATTCACATTATCTTGAGTCATTGCAAGCAAGTGACAACCTTAAGGAGATTACCTTTGACTCCCTTGAGAAGAAGTTTGCTGAGAGAGAGAAGGCTTTTGGGAAGAAGACAACTCCTCAGTCTACTGAAGAAGCTATATGCCTTGCACAAAAGGAGAAGAATCATGCACAAGATTCTTCTAGAGGAAGAGGTGGCTGAAGAGGAAGAGGAAGGAGGAATTTTAGAGGCAGGGGGGCAGACAGTTCCAAGGAGAAAAGTTTGATCTTCATTTCATACGATGCAATAGAGATGGACATGATGCATCCACATGTAAGCTGCCTTGGGACAGAATTGAGCAGGAAAGAAATGAAGGAAAAGGTAAAACACTTAACAAAGGGAAAGGTAAAGCACTTGAATCTGCTCATTATGTTGTGGCACATTGCAACATTGGAGTAACTGAAGACTTATTCAATGCTTCACTTGCTTCATGGAAGGATGATTGGTTGCTTGATTCAGGAGCAACTTGCCACATGACTTTCAGGAGATATTTCTTTGAAGAATTCACTGACAATGTTGATGGAGCAGTATACTTTGCAGACAAGTCAAAACTCAAGCCATCAGGGCTTGGCACCATCAGGCTCAAACTGCCTGGTCTTCCAGACTTTCTTCTACATGATGTTCTATACCTCCCGGAGTTGAGGAGAAACTTGCTGTCTTTGGTCCACATCTCGCCAGCAAGGACACTCCATTCATATATTTGATGGCAAGGTCGAGGTCAGAAAAGCATTAGATCACTCACTTGTCATGATAGGGATAGAAGAAGAAAGACTTCTGAAGCTGCAAGGAACCTTTGCTCATGCACAAAACTTCTCATATAATTCTCACTATTATGAAGGTACATTTGCATCAATTCTTTTATGGCATGCTAGATTTGGACACTTGAAATATGGCAACCTTTGTTTGTTGAAGAAAAATGGTGTTACTAGTTTGCCTACAATTCCTAGGAAACTTAAGCAATTTGATGCTTGTATCTTAGGAAAACACAACAAACAGTGTTTTCATGATTCTCATTCCATAGCACATAGAAAACTTGAACTCATTCATTCAAATTTATGTGGCCCAATGCTTGTTCCTTCTGCAAATGGTAATCAATATATGATGACATTTATTGATGATTACACCAGAATGTGTTGGGTTTATTTATTGAAGAACAACTCTGAAGCTTTTGAAAAATTCAAGAACTTTCATGCATGGATTGAAAATGATGCACAATCTCATATTGGCTCTATTCGTACTGATAATGGAAAAAAATACACTTCAAATGAGTTTGAAAACTATCTTCGCCAGCATGGGACCAAACATCAAACAACCGTGCCTTATAATCCCCAACAAAACAGAGTAGCTGAAAGAACGAACAAGACAATCTTAAATATGGTACGTTCCATGACGTTTTTCAAGGATGTTAAACTAATGTTTTGGGCTGATGCAGTTCTATGTGTTGTGTATATAAAGAATAGGTGTCTGTCTAATGCTATCAAAAACAAGACTCCCTACGAAATGTGGTATGGCCACATTCCTTCGGTGAGGCATCACAGGGTTTTTGGTTCCACCTGTTATGCCTTGATACCTAAGGAACAAAGAAACAAACTCGGTACAAGGAGTCTCAAGTGTATCTTTTTGGGGTACTCAAATACCTCCAAAGCATATCGTCTCTATGATGAAGTCAATAAGAAGTGTATATTATCTAGAGATGTGATATTTCTTGAATCTTCCAAGGATGACAATGTTGTTGAGCGACAATTTGATCGCTTGGATAGATTTGAACATGCAAAATTTTTTCAAAGAATTTGATAACGAAATTCCACATCTTGAAGGGGGGATTTCTATACTGGATTTATCTGTGAAATCTTCTTTTGAAGCACTCTCTCCCCCTCATGAAGCTCCAACCACTGATCCAGATGACACTTTGAGTGATGTGATTGACAAAATTGGGAGACTAAATCTTGATTCAGCTCCAACTCAATCAACTGAGCTGCCTAGGTCATCTGAGAAAGGTCCTCCAAAATCGCTGACAAAGACACTTGAAAGTGTTTGTCTTGATGAGGTTGGAAAGACAAGAACAAGAAGCCCAACCAGACAAAATGGAGGTGATGTAGACTATCCTGATTCCTTTGTCGATATGGATGTTTCTTATGATTGTGAATTGAATTTGTCTATAGATTTCAAACCAACTTCCTTTAAAGAAGTCGCTTCTCATGATGAATGGAAAGAGGTGATGCAGAAATAGTATGATGCTTTGATAAAGAATGGCGCCTGGAAGTTGGTTGATCCTCCATTAGGAACCAAACCAATCGGCTGCAAGTGGGTCTTAAAGAACAAGTATAAAGCAGATGTCTCACTTGACAAGCATAAATCCAAGCTTGTGGAAAAAGGTTTTGCACAGAAGGGGTTGACTATGAGGAGATTTTTGTCCCCACAGCAAAATAGGCTCTACCATCGGGACACTGTTTGCCTTGGCAGCTCAGAATAGTTGGGAAGTCCATCAAATGGATGTAAAAGCTGCTTTCTTGAATAGAGATTTGAAAGAGAATGTTTTTATGTCCCAACCAGAAGGATTTGTTGTTAAGGGTCAGGAACACAAAGTATGCAAGCTTGTAAAATCCCTTTATGGCCTCAAGCAAGCACTGCAAGCTTGGTACTAAAAGTTAACTGAGCATCTTCTGAAACTCAATTTTAAACATTATGATCTTGATGATGCGACTTTGTTTGTCAAGAAAGTTGGCAAAACAATTGCATATCTTGTGGTGTATGTAGATGATCTTCTAATGACAGGGAACAATGAGAGCTACATTGCATCCATAAAGAAAGAACTGAGGAAAGGTTTTGAAATGACAGATTTGGGCTATGTTCACTACTATCTTGGTATTGAAGTAACTCAACATCTGAAGTTTATATTCCTCTCTCAGAAGAAGTACATTGAAGCTCTGTTGAATAGGTTTGGCATAGCGGAGTGCAATCCTTTGACTACTCCAATGGAACAAAACTTCAAGCTCACATCCATTGAAGGAAAAGAATTTGAGGATGCAATGAAGTATAGACAACTCGTAGGAAGTCACAACTACCTGACTACCACCAAACTAGACATTTCATTTGTTGTTTGAATCCTCTCCATGTTTATGGAAAAGCCTTGTGAGGGTCACTGGTTTGTTGCAAAAAGATTTCTAAAGTACTTGAAGGGAACTCAATACTTTGGTCTCAAGTATACATAGGTGGGTGACTTCAACCTTGATTGGATACTCTGATTCAAACTTCGATGGAGATAAAGAAACTAGGGTATCTACTTCAGGTTATGTTATGAGTCTTGGATCAGGAGCTATCCCCTGGAGGTCATTCAAACAATCAATTCCAACGGATTCCACAACCGAGGTAGAATATGTTGCAGCAGCTGAAGCAACAAAAGAAATTGTGTGGCTCAGGAAAATTCTAGAAGATTTGCAAGAGAAAGAAGTGCATTCAACTCCTCTTTTGATTGATAACACTTCTGCAATAAAGTTAGCCAAGAACCCAAAGTTCCATGATCGAACGAAGCACATCAATACAAAATACCATTTGATTCGACATCATGTTGAGGCCAAAACAATCCACCTATGACATTGTTCCACAAATGAGCAGATTGCAGACATCTTCACCAAAGCGCTCGGAAAGGAAAAGTTTGAAAGATTCAGAATGATGCTTGGACTCACCAACATCCCTTTAGATAAATGGGGGGAATGTTGACACCTAATGTTATGAAACCAGCTCACAAAAAGATAGATCAACGCCTTAGAATTCAGCCTCTTCGAGGGGGAAACCTCCTTTACATTACACAAATGAACAATTCTTCGATGATACAAATGACGACCTCCTTTCTATATATAGGAGTCTAAGGGGTCATAATATAATCAGAGCCGACATAACAATAATAATGTAAGGGCACAATAATAACAATAGTGGGCTTCTATGGGGCACAATAGTAACAATATGGGGACTACATGGGTACAACAATATAATAAGGGAGTTGTACTAATAACAATAAGGGGTTACACTAGTAGTATGAGGACCTAACACCTAACACCTAATCTTGGTATTAGGTAAATTGATGTAAATATTGTAAATAGTTAATAAAAGGGAGTTGGAAGACGAAGAGACATTGGGAGATGAAGCCCAATAGTCTCCCTCTCCATGTATACATTCATGTTCTATCTTAATGAAATCCAATTCAATTCGTGGAGTGACCTCCCAGCCTAACACTCCCAAGGCAAAAGTTTCCAGGCCCTACTCAAGGTATGTGAACATATGAGTGCCAAATCCCCAAGAACCAAAGACAGGTTGTAACCGAAGAGTGGAGGTGAGATATGGGCTTGTAATGTGGCATGGAAGGTGTTAAGTATGGCATAGGGAGAATGGAACACGATATCTTAATCATGGCTTTCTAGGTAGTGCCCCACCTATGACCCAAAGGTCCTTAAAGGAGGTTCAACTGGATGAGGGTCAAATATTGACCCCCTTGGTAAGGTGAGAGAACAAGATTACAGTCAAGGTTTGTCAATCTTCCAGATCACCCCATTATCCATACTAAATGCTCAAAACAAACAAGTATAAGCACCTGATTGCAAAATAGTAGCCCACCTTTGTCCAAGTACTAATGTCGGATGGCGAGAGGCACATGGCTGATGCATGTGGTAGAGGCACATGGCATATCATCTTCTAATGGTGGCTGACAGGTGCTGCTGGCTGTCTGGTTGATTGAATGGCTGCCAAGTGTAGGAGAAAAATTTCCTCCTATGGGGTTACCCATTTTGTGGGTAACAGACACTAAGCAGAGATATGGTAATAATAGATGATATGACTAGCTGGGTAATTTTTGAGTTGAATTTGCATAGCCAAGTAAGAATTGTTGAAGAAATTCATCCACATGAGTGCCTTCAAAGATGAGGGTGCACCTTTTGCATTGAGTTACCATATTTTTGGCATTGTTTCTTCTACCCCTTTTCTTGCCTTTTTCTTATTATTTTATTTGTCCATTTCTTCAGATATGCATTGTCTCATAGCAAGACGACATAGCTCAAGCTTTGTTATTTGTCTTTTTATTTTAACTGCATCAACCTAGAGCTTATGCTCTTAAGATGAGGCTTTTTTCATGGGGCAATGAAGCAAGAACTTTGCTATGACATATGGCAAATGAACCATGAGTGGGACAAAGGAATATGTGTATGGAAAAATGGGGAAAATAAACAATGTTAAGTATGATTTGGGATATGGAAAAGTTACACCTTCCTAAGCCTCTAGTGGTACAACTCAACCCAAGAGTGACAACACTTATCTATTGAAGAATATGAACCCTCGATAATGCAAACCTGGAGGAGGCACAAGGTCAGAGTGTTATTAGTCATTATCAAATTATAGTAATGATCATCACATTCACAAAAAATATAAAGAGCATGATAATCAAATGTGAGAAAAACATAAGATATATCAATGCGTGGTATAATCTCCATCAAGATATCATTATGAGAGGCAATTGAGAAAATGCAGGGAGCATATTTGGCCAAATGTCCATGGAAAACCATACATCTCACATGTGGAATTAATGATTGTGATGAAAATCCTCTAGTTATCCCTACATGTCAATGGATTTCTGACTCCAACATGGGGAGATGCGCTCAAAGATAGAGTGCATGAGAATCCCAAAAATCTCTGGAACTTCAGGACTTGCACCAATCATCAAGTTTTGCTAATTCTCACGACAAAAACATTAATGACAACAAGGTAGGGCAAGCCAGTCACTGTGGTTTAGAAAATCAAAGCAAATGTGATACTATTTCTTTATTTCATTTTTGTAATGACCTAACCAGAATAAATTCCCTAAATCCTACCAGATTTTAACAGCTGTAATTTAAACAGAAATTTATCAATATAATTCACTCATACATACTTGCTTTCTGTGTTTGAAGTCGATCCTCAGCTGTTGTAGCTCCAAATTTGCTCCTGTTACCAAAAGACCAAAACCTCCCTGCCAAACTGGGCACAACCTCGGTACCCAACTCCAGAATACTTCAGAATTGCAACACTCTGGCCCCCGTGCCCAAAAGCATCAAGAACAATCAAGGCTCAATGATCCTCACTCTGTCTGTGACTCTCTGCTATAATTTCCTTCTCGATCCCTCTGGAAACAACTCTCCCAATTTTCCCCCTCCCCACTTGGTCTCTGTGCACTCGGATAAATAGATATATCAAATGTTTGCTATATATCTACATTAACAGAATTGAAAGTGTTAATTCAATTTAATAACCTTATAATTACGAAATATTTAATATGTATATTTTGAGAGTGTCGAATTTTAGGTAATTACTCCCCTTAAATAATTTAAGTACTTGAACATCTCTCATAATTATTTAATAGGTATACTAGTGCAAGGCATGCGATGTGTGCATATGTAGCTATCATAAGCATACATCGTATACATGCTAATACCCTTTGGCCTATAAACCGAAATGGGTCATTACATTATTTTGTTTGTTTAAACTTTAAACAATACAAAACAAAATGTAGTTAACTAAGATGCATGATGTCAAGCAATACTTTCAAAAGCAAGAAAACAATAGAACACAATCAAGCAAGAGGCATAGGAGAAACAAACAAACAACCTACTGCTTTTAAGAAGTTTATTCATCCTACTCTTTGCCACCTCTAACACTATGTGATTGTTGCAAAATAAAACTTGAGAATTTTTCCATTAACTATCAAAGGAAACATCTCTGCATCAAGGCTAGTAAGGTAGAAATAATTATTTCCAGTTGATCTTTCAATTTGTTAGGACCAAGCCAAAGACCATCAAACTTCTTGTGCATACTAGGAATTTTCTCTCTTGTCCCACGTGAGTATGAGATCCCCATTTGCAAAAGTTCTTAGATGAGCTTTTTCCGAGCACTCAAATGTTCTTTTAATTTTATCTTGGTTCTTTATCATTTGATTAAAAGCATTTTGTGTAGACTCGTCCAATTCTACTAGTTGAACAATTCTTGCTTTTAATGCTTATTGATTTGTTGTGAAATCTTGCATAAGGTGATACATAGAAATCTTGAGGTTTATTGGCAATTTTGCTTCCATTCCATACAACAACTCAAAAGGGATTTTCTCAGTAGATGTCTTGGTTGCGATATGATATGCCCATAGTGCATATTTGATCTTAGTATCCAAAGTTTTCTCTTTTCACCCTCACTATTTTTAATGTATTCATGAGATTTTTTTTACTAGATTCATCCAATCTATTTCCTTGTGGATAATAGTTAGAAGAATGAGACAACACAATTCCATAATTGAAGCAAAAACTGGTTAGGGATGAAGCACTGAAAGCCTTAACATTATTAGTAGTGATTTTGGGTGGGGCACCAAATCTTGTGATTATGCGATCTTCAAGCAAACTTTTTACAACTTCTTTAGTTGCATTCTCTATAGGTATGGCCCCTACACACCTAGTGAAATAGTCCGTGGTAGTTAAAATCCAATTGGTAATCATTACTAGAATTATCTTTAAACTCATTGATAAAGTCTAGACCCTAGTGTTGAAAAGGAGCTTCACTGCAATAGGCTCCAAAAGTAGAGTGGGAAAACATTGTTTCCCCATAAAAAATGACATGATTGACAAGACCTAACAAAACGATGAACATCAGTGACCAATGTAGGTCAATTGTAACCAACCCTAAAGATTTTATGTGTAGTGGTGTGAGCTGCAAAGTGACCCCCACAATATCTTGAATGAAATTCTTCAACCAGTTTGTTGGCTTCTTTTTTGTTGACACACTTAAGGATAATCCCATCAGGGTTCATCTCACCAAGGCCATCTTGAATCAAACAATATCTCATGGATTTCAATACCAATGCCCTTTTACAATCAACCAAGTGTCTAGGACATACAAATTCTTCAAATAGTAAGTGATATCTGAATACCACTCAAGATCCTCCAATTCATTTAAAACCAGATTCACTTGGTCATTCTTATCCAACCCTAAAACTCTCTCATTCCCCTCATGTTCCACTAGATTAGCACACTTTGTGAAAGTCCTGACAACAGTGCTATGAGGGTAAGCATAGTTGGGAAATGTACCGCTGTCACTTCAATACAGTTTCCCCTTCAATTTAGGTCATCTCCTTGAAGCCATAGTGGGTATCCCAATCTACGAAACAAACTCATAAAGTATAGCATTGTAGGCACTAAACAATTCACTTCACCAACAAACACCTCAATACAAATTAGATAGACCATTGAGAATCAAGTGATAAAATGCTTTAAGATTATTCAGTGAAGAATAGGGCATCAATCACCACCTACTAATGAGGGTTAGAAGCTAATTAATAAGTGCTGGAATTTGTTACATGATATGCTAGAACAAAACTATAAATCAGCACAATGATTTCACTTTTTAAAGCTAGAGAAAATATAACTTTTGTCATACAAGAGTGAGATATTAATGCACAAATCACTAACAAATGATGTTCTAAGTTTACCTCTTGAGTATGTGCTATAAATTGGACAAAGTTGCTGCTATCCACAATTTCCAAGATCTGATTTATGATAGAAACCACAGAAAAATGCAGATTTTGGATGAGGAAAGGCCACCCAAGGGTGCTTAAAAGCACTTAAAATGTTAGATCTTGGATGTCTTTGCTAGGGCAATGAAAAATACATGTATAAATAGCCCATCAATGATAAAATACAAGTTCTAAGGATAAACAAATCTAAAATTAGCGCAAACTTGTATGAAGAGGGTGTGAATGACCCTAGGGTTCCACCCAAAAATCTCCAAATTGAAATATAAGCAGTGTAAACCACTCAGGAGACAAATATCATTGTTAGAATGTGTTAGATAAATTTGAATAATAATCCAACAATGAAATAAGAGCTAGGGCATGGTTAAAATACACCTTTTTGGGGTAACCCTTAGCCTTAGAGTTTCACCAAATCTGATTTGTTTTGCTGTCATTAATTTTCAGATTTAATGGAAACCTTAAATCATCCTACAAGATGTTAGATAAAACCTTTAAGCACAAATCTATGTAGCTACTTTGTCCAATTAGGATTAAAAATCAGCAATTTACTGTAAACCCTTGGGCAAAGATGTCTAGAAAATAAAAAAGATCCTTTAACTTTTCACTAAACAATAAATAAATAATTTTTGGTGGTTTATGTTTTATATTTTTTGTATTTTGTATGACATAAAAGAAAAACGAATAGGGATTTTAGGTTCTTTTGGTTGGTTGTTAGGATTAAGATTAAATGCCTTATCTCCACTTATGGCTTATGGGGGAGTAAAATGCTCCTCCAAAGTTGGTATTTCTATGCTTATGGATTAGAGTGAAGGATTAGGGTACAAAGAGACCAAGTAATCCCTTGCTTAATCAAGACAAGCTATGAAAACCAAAGTCCTACAAGAAGGGTTTTCTCAAAGGGAATAGACTTCACTAACAAAATCAACAATGGAATGGAAAAGAATACCACAACCCTTGTCTAGGAGTGTAAAACTAAGAAAACAAGAGAGTAAACTCTTACCATACCAACTAAGGAGAATGTGTGATTAACAAATCCTAGACATCTTGCTTCCAAATGACGAAACATTGCCCCTCAACGGATATATTTTGAAAGCTAGTAGAAGTCTTGAATCATCCACAACAATATCTTTAGTGAATTAAGAAAATAACCAAGATAGAGAGAACTCGAGGGAATTGGCACAAAAACATCAAATAAAGAACTCTTGATGGCTTCAAAAATGTTTTCCAACAATTCAGAACCATTTGGAATGAGAGGAGGGCTTGTTACCCACCAAAAGTGGTTGACCCCATAGGAGAAAATTTTCTCCCATCATCTCTTCCAGCGGGCCAACCAACAACCCCTGACATGCACAACTAGCCAATGACAATGTGCCATTCATATCTCCACCACTTGCATCAGTCATATGTTTCCTCGCCCATTTGGCAAGAGCACATGTTGGAAGGCGGGCTTCCGATCAAAAGGTACTTATTGATTTTGCAATCGGGTGCTTATGCTTGTATTTGGGTATTTGACATAGATTATGGGGTGACCTAGAAGAAAGAGGCATTTTGATCGTGATCTTGTTCACTCACTTTAAATGGGGGGTTAATATTTCATCCTAGTTTAGTGGGACCTTCCCTAATGGCCTAATGGATATAGGAGGGGCACTACTTGGGAAATTCCGATTGAGATGGTGTAGTCTAATCTCTCCTTATTCCATACCATTGTTGTGAACATCGCGATTGGGATTAAATTGGCGAGGGTCTGAAATCGGAAAAAATCATAAAAATCGGGATAAAATCAATAAAAATTGGCAAAATTTAAAAAAGGCAAAAAAATGTAAAAGATTTAAAAAATTAAAAAAATACAAAAATCAAGAATTTTTTTGAAAAAATTGGGATTAAATCACGATTTTTTTCAAAATGAAAAAATCGCCGATTTAATCGTTTCAGCGAAAAAATCGCGAATTTCGCAACACTCTTCCATACTTACCACTTTCCATCTTACATTATAAACCCTATATTCCACTTCCTTCTTTGGTTTTAACTGACCATTGGTTCTTTGGAATTTGGCACCATACATCCTCATACTTGGGTAGGGCTTGAAGCTTCGCTTTGGGAGGTTGGTGCAGCTAAAAGAACAAGAAAAAGCATATGATGGCCACAAGCAAAACAAAAGAAGATCAAAATGCAAAAATACACATTAGCATGTGGGAAAAGGCCTAGCATGAGATCTACCTCACTCATTATTGCTATCACCCAGTTCTTGAGCACATGTTGCTCTTCATATTATGAGAAGGAGCCCTTGCATGCCCCAACCCTTGATGGGAAATGATCTGCGTCATCATTAAGGGGGTAATAATTGCTATACAAAATGTAAAACAAGCTCTAACCCTTCGAGCTACGAGAAATAATACAAAGAAAAATCAAGAAAAAATAAAAGGTGCGCAAGAGGGGTGGAAAAACAAAGGCCGAGTTGGTAACTCATGCATCCACAATTGCTCCCTCCCGGCATCTGTACACTAAGGATGATGAGTCCATCATTGCTGGTCCCTTTCACCATGGCACATGGTCATGAAGTCTTCTCCCCTCTGTTCCATCATTATTCACATGACACCTATCAATTGAAGGGTGGACTATGGACATGCCACTTCCCCTTGGGGGCTGGGAACACCTAATAGGGGTGGTCTATTAACTGCTCCAACCTAGGGAGGTAACACCATTGCGAGTTCAAAGCCTTAATTTTGGAAGGGAAACCTTATGTGAAGTGTTAAATTGCCCATTACTTTCAATCTTGGTTCACTTAGATACAAAAATGATTAAATATACCTAATGATGTAGTTGCTAGCACTGGATGTCGTGTCTAATTGTGAGGTGGTTCCACATCCATGGATTGGGCAAGTTAATTGGGGCCAAGGTCTTTCAGAGGAGCATATTGACACCCACGAGTGAAGTGTTGAGAATGAGAATCATGGGACTCCAAGTAGCAACAGAGCATCATACATACCCGTGGGAACCTCCAACACCCACAACATTCCAACACTTTGCCCTACATTGATGACTTTTATGGGATGATGCACTTGAACCCAACATGCCTCCAACCAACTAAGCACTGGTAGAGGGATGGTAGTTGATCTAGGGTCCAAAGGAAGATGGTCTCACACCTTGAGACATGGGAGGGCAAGCACCACCTTGGAATCCCCTAATGTTGGAGCAGAGACATGCTTTTTGACCACTTGGAGACCCATGAGACCACATTATGACCCCCAAGCTGCAATTTGGGGCCAACAGAGGGAGATGGACAAAAGCCTAAGGACCAACCCTTAGGAGATGATTTTTGGAGGCCTCTACACTCATCTTAGCACCAAGAGACCTCAATGCATGCCTTAGAATAGCCTACAGATGGGTGATGTCATAAAAAACAACCCTATGACTCACACACGTTGGCAATCTTTCATATTTTGTCTTGGCTACTAGGTTGGCTTGTGACTTGGCTTGTGGTTGTAGCATTATTTTATTGTTTTGAGGGCATTAGGCTAAAATAACAAGTCAAATTCGGTTAGAAAATCAAAAGGCATAAAATATTTTTTTACCTTTTCAAAAGCTTGTGATAACTTTTCATTATATTATCTTCTTATGTTTTCTTTTCATCAAACAACTATCAAACCGTTTAGAACATGAAGATCACAAGAACAATAGAACACAATATGTAGGCTCTCATCTAGGGAAAAACTCCTCTCTTAGGGGAAAACCTAATCAAAATTCTCTTCTCCTTATAGAACCAAGACAAAATGAGACATTCAAGACCTCTAGACCAAAACCGAGAGCTTCCTCAATCACAAAGTCAGCCCTCCAAAAGATCCTCCTTTAGATGAGTCAAAGTTTCCAAAGTCAACAAAAGTCAAACTACTTTCCTTCGTCGGTCAACTCTGCTTTTTGGCCCCTTGGATCAGATGTACAATTTAGCCCTGCCATTTGGGCCTCCTACAGTAGGACAAAAAACCTAGTTTCACACGTGTGAGAGATAAGACGCTTAAAATATTCGACTGTCTACCTTTCTTTGACATTTTCTCTTCTCCTTTGACCTTCACACTTCTTGTTCTCTTCTTCTTAGTGCAGATCGAACTTGTGATAGATGGATGATCAAATAGGTCGAAGTTTCCTCCAATATATACCTTTTCCAGGAGGTCGAATAGCCACATCAAGGCCGACATGTCATAGGTAGGGCCGACTTGGTGAACGAGGTCTTTTTGACTTTCTTGACACAAAATAAATTTTCCTTTCATGATAAAAAAGCCCAAGAAGGATATTATACATATGATAAAGACTCTTTTGACTCAAGTAAAACCTAGAAGCATGAAGAACATGCTTGACCTAGTTGACAAATAAAAAGAATGAAATCCATGCTTCAAGAATAATTTTGTTTTTCTTCTTTTTTTTTACATCAAATATACATAATTAAGAGTACATGAATCATTATGAAGACTGAACCTAGTTACATGTTACAACACTCCCACTTAACTAGGGAGGTATTCATAATTGTACAATTGGTACAAGAATGACATCAAGTTGTAATGTTCTAAGAGGAGTATCACAATCAACATATCTAATGCTAGGGATCTGAATACCATCTAGGCTAACTACCAAGGCATCAACTCGTCAAGATATCTAGGTACCATCTGCCAAGGACCAAGGTACCAACTCATCAGAGATCTACATGTCATCTAGGCTACCTGCCAAGACACCAACTCAACAAGGATCTAGGTGTCATCTAGGCTACCTGCAAAGACACCAACTCAACAGGGATCTAGGTGTCGTCTAGGCTACCTGCCAAGGCACCAACTCAACAGGGATCCATGTGTCATCTAGGCTACCTGCCAAGACACCAACTCAACAGGGATCTAGGTGTCATCTAGGCTACCTGCCAAGACACCAACTTAACAGGGATTTAGGTGTCATCTAGGCTACCTGCCAAGACACTAACTCAATAGGGATCCAAGTATCATCTAGGCTACCTGCGAAGATACCAACAGGGATCTAGGTATCATCTAGGCCACTTGCCAAAGTACCAACCAAACATCTAGGTATCATCTAGGCCACTTGCCAAGATACTAATAGGGATCTAGGTACCATCTAAGCCACTTGCTGAGGTACCAACCCAACAAACATCTAGGTATTGTCTAAGCTACCTACCAACATACCAATATAGAGCTTAGCCAAAGCTTCCTCTGTTCATCTGGGAAAGTGAACTTCTCTAACAACTCGAGTTCTGCTACCTTTTGTGCCACATGTTTATAGCCTCATGTTCTTCAATGATAATGTCATCCACTTAATTCAAACATTATTCAGCCCTCTGCATCCTTGCAATATGTTCTTTCAGGTAGCAAAACCATGTCCTATGAATATCTGTTCAATAATGCTAAGTCAATATGATAGCTTCTACTGTTGCTTGCCTCGTTGAAGGTCAAAGATTCCTATAGAGCTTGAATTCACATCGATCTGGAGATCTTGAGCCTGCATATATCAATCATCATGTTCTGTGAACAAATTAGACAACAAGCTTCAGATACCTGATAGAAGTGGTCTCTTCTTCCTTTCTTCAAGAATCTATACGGATGTTGACCAATATCAACCAACTTATTTTATGATGATCTTTTACAACTCCCTCTTTCCATCATGCTCATCATCTTTCATAAAGTTAAAAACCTAAAGGATCCTTACATCACAGAGTTACGATTATTAAAGAACAAATCCTAACATTATAGGTCTTACTTTAGTCCAAAAGGGTTACTTATTAACTATCTTAGCCTTGTAAAGGCACTCACACTTATAGAGTGACGGGGTCAATTTCAGAAAGGTATCTACTCTTTTGAGTAAAGAAATCTAAAGTACTATTATTCCTTGATAAAGAATGATTGTCCCTTATTGGATAATTTTCTAAAAATAGAATTATTGTCCCACTTCTCTAATCTGGTCAGACATGACACACATAGAGAAGATGTCTATCGTTCTTTGAGAAAATTTATTTTATTATATCTAAGTTTGTTTGTTTTTTTTGTTTTTGTTTTTTTTTTGGTTTTTGTTTTTTTTGTTTTTTTTTTTTTTTGTTTTTGTTTTTTTGTTTTTGTTTTTTGTTTGTTTTTGTTTTTGTTTTTTGTTTGTTTTTTGTTTTTTGTTTTTTGTTTTTTTGTTTTTTTGTTTTTTTTTTTCTTCTGAAGTACAAGTACTTCATCTAAAACAAAGGCTTGTGAAGGCTAATTATAACCTTCATTATATTGAAAAGACATACCTTTAAGATTTGAGAGTTGAACTGCTTCCTTTGAATCAAAGCTTCTTTCAAATTCATAGTTCTTCCAAGATTTAGATCTCCCTTCGGAGATCCCTCTGAATCTAACCATAAACTTTTGACTCCATTTCCCTGTAGTCCTCTATAGGGAGATCATAAAAGAAAAGGTTATAATCAAGTTATAATAAAGCTAGATACACTGAGGATTTCAATAACAGTGTAATGAAAGAAAAGAAAATAAATAGAATACTTATCTTTTTGTGAATAGTAACGACTCCCTCTTGATTTTGAATTGATCTAAACATCATTGAGGTATTTCTTCATTTTAACAAGTCATCCTAGGGTCTTGTCGAAAACTCTAGCTAATCTCCCTTAAGAGGTCATCCTATAAATCAAAGACCTCAATGTACATAGAGGGACATAATCTAGGGTTATAATCAAAAACCTAAAGTCAATCATGATCTTTTAAGGGGTTTCTCACCAAAACCTAAAGTCAAAGACCCAAATAGGATTTTATACAAAGGATATGATACACTAGGGTTTTGTCAAAAACCCTGAAGACCCTAAATATATTCTTTGATCAATAGTACAAAACTTTGACATCGAAATCTTCTGCTTTAGCTTTCTTTGATGGTTCATCAGTATCAACAATAGTAGCATGATCTCTTTTTCTTTTCTTGTTATCATTTGATATTTTAGGTGTTAAATTATGGTATGTTCTGTGCTTAGAGCAATTTACTTCAAATCTTTTTATTAGCCACTATTTAGCAATCACATAAACATAAAGTAAAGTGCAGATAGAACATTAAACAATCGACAAAAAACAAGCCAAGACAAGAGACACAAGATGTGGTGGCTAGCCAGGGACAAACCCCAATGCGGGGAAACCCTTTGATCAATTCTTCTTTAATCTTCAATAGTTCAGAAGAGAGAAATAGTACAAATCAGAAATCTGTAATTTTATAACAGTAGCAACAAACCCTAAATCAACAAAGTCAAACTTGGTCAAAACAGCTCCGGATTGACTTCTAGTCAACTTGAAGAACTCGGTCTTCAACAACTATCTTCAGCAGCCCAAAACAATCCACAATACTCAGTCAAATAGCAGTCAAAGTTCAACAATCTGCGCTCAGCCCTAACTAGTCAACGCTGGTCAACTTTCAGGTCAACGCAGCCCCCAAAAAGTCAGCGCAGGTCAACACTTGGTCAATGCTCCATAAAACAACCTAGCACTTGGTCAACGTAGCCCTAGAAAAGTCAATGTTGCCCAAAAAGTCAACACTGCACTAAATCAATGAACGTTGCCCTAATTCATCCTTCTTCTTGCACGTGTGAGAGACGCTGCTCCTTTGCTTGCCCAATAAGATGAGGAGAGAGAAGATGAGCTGAGATGAGATGAGTTGATAATGAATCAACCTCACTTGTACTTGTATGATTTGCTAGGCATGTGTGCCACACATTTCGCTGTTGGCCGACCTTGACAATTTGTTAAGTAAATACAAATAAATTCATATTTCCATAAATACTTGTCGGAATCGGATGATCTTTAGATCAATCCTACACCTCTCGACAAGAGGAATCTAGGAAAAATATCAGCTGCCATAAATAAGGTGACCCACATGGAGTTTGGCCCTAGTTGCCAATTTTAACACTCCCTCTCAACTAGAAAGAACTCCATCTGCTAATCCGTCTGATCGTCTGTCCTATCACTGCCATCAAATGCACTGCCTTGCACTGCTTGGCTCTGCTCTACTCTGCTTTGCTGAACTATGAAGAAGAAGAAATGATCGAGGATGTATCATACCATCCTCCACTGACCCGAAATCAGTCTGAGAGTGTGTCATACCACTCTCACCGATCCCAGATGAATGGAGGTCATCCTAGCATAGGGAGTACGGTAGATACAACGATGCGTCCATCGATAGTACTACTAATGGTCCCTAATCCCATTTCCCTACTCATTGATCAGATGAGAGGTACTTCCTATGAGTCCCAGACGGCATGGGTAGGATGCCTCGACAGGAGAACTAATCATCCTGTCCACAGGAGAATGAATCATCCTGTCCAACAATCGCCATGGGAGAACTAATCATCGTGGTCCACAGGAGAACTAATCATCTTGTCCCATAGTCGCCACAGGGTGTCATAGGGTAAGGTTGGACCTTTCACCCTGTACATAGCGCACCACCAGGGGAGGGTGAATCGCCCTTTGGTCGCATGTCGCTCCAAGAAGTACCCCGCACCCCCCTGGAGCTCCCAGAGCTCAATGTATGCATCATATTCAACCCTCATAAGAGGGTCTCTGAACGACATCAAGTCGTTCTCGGAAAGTCAAGAATTTGACCTTTCCTAAGGGCTTCATCAAAATGTCGCCGACCTGTTCATCTATACCAATATGTTGGAGCCTTATTGCTCCCCGCTGCACCATATCCCAAATATAGTGGTACCTGATATCGATATGCTTGGAGCAATCATGAAATACGAGATTCTATGATAAATGAATCCCGCTCTGGTTGTCACACAGGATCACGGTAGTATCCAATGTAAATCCAAACAACTCATTGAAGAGCTTCCGCAACCAGACCGCCTCAGAAGAGGCCATACTAGCAGCAATGTAGATAATATTCATCTTGCTTATTGTTAACAATATTAGATTCATACCTGGAGTTTCTTGCCTTCTTGGAGGGTTGACCATTTCCTTGATTTCCGTCATTCCTTTTTCCTTTGCCATTGAACCTGCCCTTCCTTTGATTGTTGTTGGAATTGCCTCAGGAGTGATTTTGATCATCGTCATGAGATGTGTCCTTTCTATCAGGGCACTCCCTCGCATAGTGGCCAATTTTGTTGCAATTGTAACTTCTACCTTTCCTTCCACCTTTCGGTTCGGCCTTTCCCCTAGATCTTGGCCCAAAATTATTTCTCCTTTTAGCATGAGAGGAGAATGCAGCGGGATTGCCTCTAAGTGCAGGCATTTCTTGCTCTTCCATCCTTGTTTCTTCTTGAATGCATCTCGCCATCAGTTCCTCAAATCCTGGGATTACATTATTGTTGAGAAGAGTGGTTCTGAATATATACCATTCAGATGGGAGCCCTCCGAGAGTTGTGATGGTCAGTTCCCTATTAGGAACGACTTCCGCAATCGATAGGAGATCATTCTTGATCTTGGTGGTCCTTAAGAAATATGCTTGCATACTCTCATCTTTGCCCTTCTTAATTTCCTTCAGCTTATTTCTAAGGAACAAAACTTGATTTGCGTCATTAACTTTAAATAAACTCATCAGTCTATCGTAGATTTCCTTGGAGGTGGTTAGCTCGGAAACATAGGCCACCAGGCGCTTGTCAATAGAGTCCCGAATGATCTTCTTTGCTTTGACTTCTCCCTTGGTCCACTTGTTCCTTGTAGCAGCAGATGCATTTGATGGAGGCTCAACAATTCTGCCTCTCACATGGTCCAACACTTCGTGCTCTTCTAATGTCAGATTGAGAGACATCTTCCATCTGTGATAGTTAGACTTCTCACGGAGTTTGTCTTCAGCGGGGAAATGCGCTGAGGACCCCATGACTTCTTTGAGATTGCTTCAACAACTTTCGGTGATTGCTCTAGCTCTTGCTCTTGCTTGGGCTTTGTCTTCACCTCACCTCTGATACCATGTTAAATTATGTTATGTTTATGCTTTAGAGCAGTTTACTTCAAATCTTTTTATTAGCCACTGTTTAGCAATCACATAAACATAGAGTCAAGTGCAGATAGAACATTAAACGATCGACAGAAAACAAATCAAGACAAGAGACACAAGATGTGGCAGCTAGCCAGGGACAAACCCCAATGCGGGGAAACCCTTTGATCAATTCTTCTTTAATCTTCAATAGTTCAGTAGAGAGAAATAATACAAATCAGAAATCTGTAATTTTATAACGACAGCAAAAAACCCTAAATCAACAAAGTCAAACTTGGTCAAAACAACCCCGGATTGACTTCTAGTCAACTTGAAGAACTCGGTCTTCAACAGCTATCTTCAACAACCCAAAACAATCCACAATACTAAGTCAAACAACAGTCAAAGTTCAACAATATGCGGTTAGCCCTAACCAGTCAATGCTGGTCAACTTTCAGGTCAACGCAACCCCCAAAAAGTCAGCGCAGGTCAATGCTTGGTCAAGGCTCCATAAAATAGCCCAGCACTTGGTCAACGCAGCCCTAGAAAAGTCAACGCATCCCTAAATCAGTCAACGATGCGCTAATTCAGTCAATGATGCCCTAATTCGTCCTTGCACATGTGAGAGAAGCTGCTCCTTTGCTTGCCCAATAAGATGAGGAGAGGGAAGATGAGTTGAGATGAGATGAGTTGATAATGAATCAACCTCACTTGTACTTACATGATTTGCTCGGCATGTGTGCCACACATTTCGCTGCTGGCCGACCTTGACAATTTGTTAAGTAAATACAAATAAATTCATATCTCCATAAGGAATCAATCCTACACCTCTCAACAAGAGGAATCTAGGAAAAATATCAGCTACCATACATAAGGTGACCCACATGGAGTTTGGCCCTAGTTGCCAATTTTAACATTAGGATATTGGTTTCTATAGTGTTCAAATTTGTGGCAATGGAAACATTGAACTTTCGATAGGTCAAACTTCTTATGATTCTAGTTTGAACCTCTGTCATGTTTCTTATTTCCTCCTTTCTTCTTAAAACGAGTTGAATAAGTATTGTAGATAGCGTTTTCTTCCTGTTCTTGACTTCCTCTTATTAGAGCAAGTCATGCTTCTTCTTGAGTACAAGCAGTGATCTGGATTCTCTAAGCTACTAGGATTAACCAAGATCTTTTACTTTTGTGATGTTAGCAGAATTGCATGTGAAAGAGTATGAAAAAACACATGTGCATACATTAAAGATGAGGAAGCATAAAGGCAACCATAAAATCAAATAACACAGAAGTTGATAACGAAGTTCACCCAGTATGGGTTACGTCTTCGGGCCCGATGTCAAGTGGGGAGGCTGCTTCATTAAATGTTGCAAGATGATGATGAGGACATGATGTATTCTTTGTCAATACAAGGAAGAACTCCCTTAACTATAGTGGCATGTCTCTCCAAGAGATGTTCTTCTATAAGAACTCTCACTCATAAAAGCTCTCATTTCGCATGACAAAATAACAAACTCTCACATGAAGTGGCATACAAGGATCCTCTAACGAAATGACAAACAAGGATCTCAACATCAATTCATCATCTCAGCAAAAATCAAAAGAAGACATGGCATCAGTGCATCTTATACCTCCAATTTTGTGGATGGCTTGAAAATGTACACCTATGCTGAAGTAAAGGGTTGCATGGTTGAATTCCTGGGGAAAAATCATGAAATCTGACTGTAAACTCGACCGCCTTCTGCTTCAATCAAAATTTGGATCCTCGAGAATTTCAAAGATTCCCAAAGATTCCTTCCAATGGGTTGATTGGATTGACTGCTCATATGACAAATCTGACCTCAGCACTGTGCTCCTTGCGAAAAATTGGTTCAAATGAGTATAAACTCGACATATTTCTAACACCTTCCAAATTTTGCCCCTAAAAAATCTTAAAGATTCTTTAAAGATTCCTCTTAGAAAATATTCTTTGAAATATTCCCTGACATATGCTCTAACAATATTTCTAGAATCTTCTTGAGATTCATGTCTTCATTGGCCTGTCTGTGCCCTCATCTCTCATGTATTCTCCATGGTTCCCTTTGAACCATTTGAATGGCATTTTATAACAAAGTGTGAGGGTGAATAAGACAAAGTGTGTGGTTGGCATAGTCATATTAAGTTACTTGTTGTTGGGGAGGTTTTGGGTTCAAAACCCATGGACTCCTAATTTTGCTTTAATATGGTTTTAAAGCCCAATTTTGGTTTTAATATAGTTTTCAAACTATATAATATATGGAAATCGTATGTCCATATTGTAACGACTCCCAAAACCATGAGAATAAGACAAAAATGGAGGTTGCACCATGTCAAGACCACTTGGGCCTAATTTGAGGTGCCATGTGGCACCATGTGATTAGGCCATGTGGCAATCTCTCATTGGTCCACATCATATGCCACTTCTGTCACCTACTTGCCATGTGTCGACTTGTGGTGCTGCCACATCATCTGCTTGTGCGTGCAGTTGATTTGCTGACTAGGCTGCCACATTAGCTCTGTGGGTCCCACTAGAGCTGCTGACTTTGTTGCCACGTTTCATTTGTACGACCTGCCATGTGGCAGAATGTTGAATTTGACTTTGACCTTCCCTAGTTTGATTGAAACTTTGACCGAGCATAACTTTTGCATACAAACTCGGATTGAGGCGCCATTTGCACCATTGGAATCAAGAAGACGAACTCTATGCTTTAGTCTTGGTTTCGACGAAATATGAAGACTTTATTTTTTGAGCCTTTCTGGAGCTACGTGAATCATTCCTTCCCACTGAGGAGCTTTTGGTCCTCCAAAAGCATAAACACAATCTGCAATCTGATGTACTACCTCATCTGCACAACAAGTGTCATAACAAGCCACACTTCTTTCTCCTTCACCTTTGTACTTCGCAACCATAAGTGATGAACCAACACCTGTATCTTGTGCAAACTTGTAGTACAACTTGCAAAATACATGTTCTTTTACCTGACCTATCATGACACAAGCAAACCCCATACTTGCCAAAAGTTTATAACATAGTCTTTGGTCAAGTTTACATCTGAATCACAACAAAAACCAGTACCCCAAACTATCAACAAAAGGCCAAAAACATCATCATGTTGAATTTATAAGTGATGGCAAACACTTCATCACTTTTACAATCATTTCACAACATGTGATTTACAAAACGCGGCCAGGAAAAATTACTATATCTAATAAAACCATCTCTCACTCAACAAGGTGAATGGATCACCTCCTTGTAGCTGATTTGCTTGTTGAGCAACCTCATCGGCTAGTTCCTACACAGGCACTTTGCCCTTATTGAGATGTTGCTTTGGATGGAGGCTCCAACATGTGGCTCTCTGATGTCCAGCTCTGTTGCAATGACTGCAAAACTTCTTCTTCCTCCTGACTTGCTTAACCTTATTCCTTCCCTGATGTGGAGAAGGCCTTTCATGTTTTGTCCTCTTTCTTGTTGTCATGCTTTTCCAACACTTGGCAACAACATGGTTATACAAGCCACAAAAACTACATGGTTTTCTATGCCATGATTTCTTCTCATCATTAACAATCCACTTGTAATCAAAAGGAACATTAGAATAACGAGACTTTTTATACCTCGCTTGGTTGTCTCTGGTGCAATCTTGGCGATGAGAGCTTGCCTCAGCTCTTCCTCTACAATGCGCACTGTCATGGGAAGATTGTGATGTGTTCCCATCATTCTCTTTCCTTGATGATTTGGGAAATGGATTGGATTCTTTTGCCTAAAGAACCCCTTGCTTCTGCTACCTTCAAGCATTCTCTTTCAGTGTACCCCAATCCTGAAATGGGTACCTCAAGGCTTCCAATAGAAATAACATCATGTGAAAATGAAACTGAAGAACTATCAACACTGTTTACCTCAACTGTTGATTCTGAAGCAGGTGATGATGGCTTCACTAAGCCTTTGTTGCACTTCATCTTTTCCAAGGCCTCTTCCATGGCTCGTAATTGAAGCTGCAATCTCTGCTTCTCCTCTTCTGCTTCTTGTAGAAGTCTCCTCAATTCAACATTCTTTGCTTGAAGGCTTTTGTTGATCTCTTCATTTGAACGATCAAAAGAAGATGAAGAAGAAGAATATTCTCCCGAATATGGAGATGGAGCATTTTTCTCTGCGATCTTTTTCTCATGTTCCCCTTTTTCCATTTTCTCCTCGTAATCTACATACATTATATCTACCATGCTTGCCATCCTGTAGAAGGCCTCGTAGAGATCTTTGTGATCCTCAATTTTCTTTCCTGTTGCACGTTCAATCTCTAGTTATCATTCACACTCGCAATTTGCATTAGCAAGAAGACTGCTTTGATACCAAACATGATCCGAATTCTCTTAGCTACCGAAATTAACTAAGATCTTTTACTTTCTCTTAGCTACCGAAATTAACTAAGATCTTTTACTTCCGTGATGTTAGCAGAATTGCATGTGAAAGAGTATTAAAAAACACATGTGCATACTTTAAAGAAGAGGAAACATAAAGACAACCATCAAATCAAATAACACACACAAGTTGATAACGGAGTTCACCCAGTGTGGGTTATGTCTCCGGGCCTGGTGTCAAGAGTGAGGAGGCCGCTTCATTAAATGCTGCAAGATGATGATGAGGACATGATGTATTCTTTGTCAATACAAGGAAGAACTCCCTTATCTAGAGTGACATGTCTCTCCATAAGACGTTCTATAAGAACTCTCATTCATAAAAGCTCTCATTTAGCATGACAAAATAACAAACTCTCACATGAAGTGGCATACAAGGATCCTCCAACAAAATGGCAAACAAGGATCTCAACATCAAATCATCATCTCAGCAAAAATCAAAAGAAGACATGGCATCAGTGCATCTTATACCTCAAATTTAGGGGATGGCCTAAAAATGCACACCTATGCTGAAGTAACGGACTGCACAGTTGAATTCCTGTCAAAAAATTGTGAAATTTGATTGTAAACTCGACCTTCTTCTGCTTCGGTCAAAATTTGGATCCTCGAGAATCTTGAAGATTCCCTGAAGATTTATTCCCACAGGTTGACTGGAATTCCGCTACTCAAATGACAAATATGACCTCACCACTACGCTCCTTGGGAAAAATTGGTTCAAATGAGTATAAACTCGACATATTTTTGACAACTTCAAAATTCTGCCCCCAAGGAATCTTAAAGATTCCTCGTAGAGAATATTTTTTGAAATATTCCCTAACATATGCTCTAACAATATTCCTAGAATCTTCTTGAGATTCATGTCTTCATTGGCCTGTCTGTGCCCTTATCTCTCATGTATTCTCCATGGTTCCCTTTGAACCATTTGAATGACATTTTATAACAAAGTGTGAGGGTGAATAAGACAAAGTGTGTGGTTGGCACAATGGTTGGCATAGTCATATTAAGTTACTTATTGTTGGGGAGGTTTTGGGTTCAAAACCCATGGACTCCTAATTTTGCTTTAATATGGTTTTAAAGCCCAATTTTGGTTTTAATATAGTTTTCAAACTATATAATATATGGAAATCGTATGTCCATATTGTAACAATAACCAAAACCATGAGAATAAGACAAAAATGGAGGTTGCACAATGCCAAGGCCACTTGGACCTAATTTGAGGTGCCATGTGGCACCATGTGATTGGGCCATGTGGCAGCCTCTTGTTGGTCCACATCGTATGCCACTAGAGTCACCTACTTGCCATGTGTTGACTTGTGGTGCTGCCACATCACCTGCTTGTGTGTCCACCTGATTTGCTGATTGGTCTGCCACATTATCTTTGTGGGTTGCACTAGGCCTGCTGAATTTGCTGCCACATTTCATCTGTACAGCCTGCCACGTGGCAAAATGTTGACTTTGACTTTGACTGAAACTTTGATTGAGCATAACTTTTGCATACAAACTCTGATTGAGGCATTGTTTGCGTCATTGGAATCAGGAAGGCGAACTCTACACTCTAGTCCTGGTTTCGACGAAATCTGAAGACTTTGATTTTTGAGCCTTTCTAGAGCCACTTGGATTAGATAGACCATAATTCTTCAAAAGATGGAGCCTCTTTCCAACTATTAATACCAGCGGCAAAAGCATTCCAAGATTTGGGTAATCCTAGTATGGCTGATATTACGAGTTCCTTATCAGGGATAATTTCATCAATTGCTTAGAGTTCATCTCTTAAATAGGAGATTCTCACAAAATATAAAGATATATTATAATGTTTTGTCATCTTGATAGTTCGAAGCTCATTCTTTAAGCTTGCTACTAGGCCAATATTTTTGATTGTAAAAATTTTGGAGAGAGCTTCATACATTTTCTTTGAGGTGTCTTGAGTGGATATGTAGGGAATTAGATTGTTCTTGACTGAATCCATAATGAGGCTCATGGCTATAATGTCATTCTCCTTGAATTTTTCTTTTCGAGCATCATTTGTAGGTTCTTTAACTTTACCCTGCACTATGTCCAAGACTTTGTTCCTAGTAAGGATAAGATCCACCTTTGTCTTTGAGGCTCTAACATTTGAAGCTCCTTGAAGTTTATTTTCTGCTTTCATTGAAGATGCCATTGATACACTTGTTAATGTCATTCTTGTAGAGGTCTTGATCTCTTGTAGTCTTCAAGAGGTCTTTTTCAAGCTTGCTTTTGATTATAGTCCTAAGGTGCTGGTTACTCCTTTTTAAATGACGTTCCAAACGTTCTTGATACTTCTGGCTTCAATAATGGTCCCAAAAGACTTTTATAAGATCTTTCAAGAGAGAGAGAGATCCTACTTTAAGATAATAATAAATGTTATACTTATCTACCAAAAGCTTTAAAAGATTTTCCAAGATGCTTTTTTCAAGACGTTCCTAGATGTCTTCCATTGTCTTTTCCAAGTAACCTTTCTTGTATCTTTGCGTATGACTTCTCAGGATGATTAGAACAAATGATCTTCAAGCTGCCTTTTTCCTTCCTCACCGTAGCTTTGAAACCATGTTAGAAAATCAAAAGACAAAAATATTTTCTTACTTTGATAAAAGCTTGTGATAACTTTTAACTATATTATCTTCTTATGTTTTCTTTTCATCAAACAACTATCAAACCGTAAAGAACATGAAGATCACAAGAATAATAGAACACCATATGTAGGCTCTCAACTTGGGCAAAACCCCTCTCATAGGGGAAATCCCAGTCAAAATTATCTTCTTATAAAACCAAGACAAAATGAGACATTCAAGACCTCTAGACCAAAACCAAGACCTTCCTTAGTGATCAAGTTAGCCCTCCAAAAGATCCTCTTTTAGATGAGTCAAGGTTTCGAAAGTCAACAAAAGTGAAAATGCTTTCCTTCGCTGGTCAACTCTGTTTTTCGGCCCCTTGGATCAGACCTGCAATTTGAACCTGTAGTTTCGGCCTCGTATAGCAAGACATAAACCCTATCTTCGCACGTGTGAGAGATAAGAGGCTCAAAAATTCGATTTTCTTCTGTTCTTTAACTTTTGCTCTTCTCCTTTGACCTTCGCTCTTCTTGTTCTCCAATTCTTATTGCAGATCGAACTTGTAATAGATGGATGATCAAATAGGTCAAAGTTTCCTCCAATATATACCTTTTCCAAGAGGTCAAATAGCCACATCAAGGCCGACTTGTCATAGGTAGGGCTGACTTGGTGAAGGAGGTCTTTTTGACTCTTTACAGAAAATAAAATTTTCTTTCATGTTACAAACGCTGAAGAAGTAATACATATGATAAAGACTCTTTTGACTCACGTAAAACTTAGAAGCATGAAGAACGTGGTTGACCTAGTTGACAAATAATTTTCAAGAATAATTTTCTTTGCCTTCTTTTTCTTTTTACATCAAATATACAAAATTAAGAGTACACTAGTCATTATAAAGATCGAACCTAGTTACATCTTACAACACTCCCTCTTAATTAGGGAGGTATTCATAATTGTACAAATGGTACAAGAATGACCTCAGGTAATGTTCTAAGAAGAGTATTACAATCAACATATACAATGCTAGGGATTTGAATACCATCTAGGCTAACTACCAAGGTATCAACTCATCAAGAGATCTAGTTACCATTTGCCTAGGTACCAATTCATCAGAGATCATGGTGTCATCTAAACTACCTGCCATGACACCAACTCAACAGGGATCCAGGTGTCATCTAGGCTACCTGCCAAGACACTAACTCAGCAGGGATCTAGGTGTCATCTAGGCTACTTGCCAAGACACCAACTCGACAAGGATCCAGGTGTCATCTAGGCTACCTGCCAAGACACCGACTCAACAGGGATCCAGGTGTCATCTACGTTACTTGCCAAGACACTGACTCAACAAGGATCTAGGTGTCATCTAGGCTACCTGCTAGGATACCAACTCAATAGGGATCTAGGTATCATCTAGGCTACCTGCCAAGATACCAACAGGGATCTAGGTACCATCTAGGCCACTTTCCAAGGTACCAACCAAACATCTAGGTATCATGTAGGCTACTTGCCAAGATACCAACAGGGATCTAGGTACCATCTAGGCCACTTTCCAAAGTACCAACCAAACATCTAGGTATCATGTAGGCTACCTGCCAAGATACCAACAAGGATCTAGGTACCATCTAGGCCACCTGCCAAGGTACCAACCCAACAAACATCTAGATATCATCTAGGCTACTTGCCAAGATACCAACGTAGAGCTTAGCCAAAGCTTCCTCTGTTCATTTGGGAAAGTGATCTTCTTTATTAGCTCGAGTTCTGCTACCTTTTGTGCCACATGTTTATAGCAACATGTTCTTCAATGATAATGTCATCCACTAAATCCAAACATTATTCTTCCATCTGCATCCTTGCAATATGTCCTTTCAGATAGCAAAACCATGTCCTATCAATATCTGTTCACCAAAGCTAAGTCAATATGATAGCCTCTACTGTTGCTTGCCTCTTCGGAGGTCAAATATTCCTATAGAGCTCGACTTCACATCAATCTAGAGATCTTGATCCTGCATATATCAATCATCATGTTCTTGGAACGAACTAGACAACAAGCTTCAAATACCTGATCAAAGAGGGAATATATATCTTCTATGGAAGTGGTCTTTTCTTCCTTTCTTCAAGAATCTATAATGAATGTTGACCAATATCAACAAGCTTATTTTATGATGATCTTTTACAACTCCCTCTTTCCATCATGCTCATCAACTTTCATAACAAAATTACGATTATTAAAGAACAAATCCTAACATTATAGGTCTTACTTTAGTGCATAAGGGTTACTTATTAAATATCTTAGCCCGATAAAGGCACTCACTCTTATAGAGTGATAGGGTCAATTTCAGAAAGGTATCTACTCTTTTGAGTAAAGAAATCTAGAGGACTATTCTTCCTTGATAAAGAATGATTGTTCTTTACCGGACAATTTGTTGAGAAATCTATAGGGCTATAGTTAGGATAATTTCTCTTAAACTTGATAACTACTTGTGATGTCTTTTTACTTTTTCTTTTTTAGTAACTTCTTCTCTTATTATTATGTTATTCTTATCATCAAAAACTACAAAACAAGAAGACCAACAATACATAGGAACATAGGATATAGGCTGCAAGCCAAGGCCAAAACCTCTCCACTTGAGAGGAAAACCCACGAATCTCTTCTCTTCTTATAGATTCTTCAAATGACGAATTCAAGGGCTCTAGACCAAGACTAATATCCTTCAAAGACCAAGTCTGACGTTCTTGATGATGTACGTCCCATGTCCAAGTCAAAGCCAATCAAATCTCTTCCAGCTACACAACTTCGACCCCCAGCTACAAAATTTTGGCCTCTACTACAGATCTGAAATTTTCGTCCCCTGCAACAGCTGTTGCTTGCACATGTGTGAGCAAATCTAGGGCTTCTAAGGCTTCCTTTGACCTTCGCTTGAGTCTCTTTCTTCTAGGGCTTGAGGATGACCTGATAGACCTTCCTTTGACCTTCTTTTTGCAATTTCTCTAAGTTCGATCTTGTAGCAGCAAAACCCTAGCCTCCTTCCTTTGCATGTGTGAAAAGAGAGAGAGAAATAACCCAAACACTTGTCCTTCTTCGTTCTTCCTTCTTCGCTAGCCTTCTTCTTCTTCTCCTTTTTTTGAATGATGAGAGAATGATTGATGTCCATAGGAGGTCGAGTTCCCTCCTATATATAGGCTTCCAAGGTGGACGAAATGCCCTAATTGAGGCCGACTTGGTCTTGGAGGGTATTTTGATACATTTAATTACAAAATAATTGTTTTTACAAGTTACAATGTGTTCGATGGGGTCTTCTTCATATGAGAATGACTCTTTGACTTCTTGACCCTAGGACAAACCCTAGAAGCACTCCATGGGTGCTTGACCTCTAAATAAAAAACCTTGAGCATGAAACCCATGCTACAAAAATAACAATAATACTTTTCTTTTATTTTACAATATACAAGAATCAAAAGCACATTTCATATTTATGAAGACTGAAACTAGTTACATATTTTTCAACACTCCATCTTAACTAGGGAGGTATTCATGAATGGTCCATGGACATTCTCAAACTGAAGAGATCTCATAAGAAGAGTTGGATTGGTAAGCCATCTCTTTGCATCATACCAACCAATATTATCACATTGCAAGGCCTTGACTAACAACTCTATCTCTCCACAAGATCAGAGCACAATGTTGGTGAGACCAATGACTACTAGACACCATCATCATTGTCTCTTAAGGCACATACCCCACCTGGGTGTTCACAGAGTATTTCCTTTTAGGACAATTCCTATCTTGGAATAGCACATCCTCAAGGAATTTCCGCTTCAACCACTCTTATCTTGGATGCCCTACCTCATCCTCAAGAGTATCAAAAGCCAGATGCTTACCCAATCCTCCATTCTTTCTTCACGAAGTGAAGACAAGAATGATGTGTCTATCTCTCCCTCTCGCTTAGGGAGGATATATCAACCAGTCCAAGCTTGTCTCTTAAATACACAAGCTTCTTATTGGGAAGAGATCTTGTCAAGATATCAGCCACCTGTTCATCAGTAGAGATATACTGTAGCTGCAACATTCCATCTCGCACTAGCTTTCGAATGTAGTGATACTTGTCATTTATATGCTTTGTCTTCCATGAAACATTGGGTCTTCAGACAACCTTATATAGGTGGTGTTGTCACAATGTATCACCGTAGGGTCCATCGGTCCATCAAACAAGTCGGACAACAACTTCCTCAACCAGACAACTTCCCTGCTTACTTCACAGTCTGCAATATATTCAACCTCAACACTGCTCAAAGGAATCGATTCTTGCTTTCACTCATCCAGGATATCATGGAGGATCCCAAACTAAAACATCCGCCAGTAGTGCTTCTCGCATTCATCTCACTGCATCCCCAGTCAAAATCTGTATATCCAATCAAGTTGACATCATTCCTCTTATCATACTTCAGGCAGTAATGGATTGTTCCTTGTAGATATCTCAATATATGCTTGGCTGCTATCCAATGATCATGCTTGGGCCCTACCTGGAACTAACTGAGAACATTCACTGCAAAACAAATATCTGGTCGATTATTTACCAAATACATCAGTGAGCCAATCAATTGTCTATACCTTGTTGGATCCACTGGGCTTGATTCAGAGCTTCGTAGTCTTTTCAAGTTTGTGATCATAGGGGTTGTCTCTTTCTGCTTTCAGGGATGATCACAAGTGTTATAGCAGACAAATCACTCTTGCAGACAAGAACGAACTCCCTAGATTCAACAACAAATCTAGAAACAAACAAACAAGTAATTGCAAACTTTCCTTAGTCTATAACTAAAATATGATGTATGAAATGTGCATGAATCTATTACCTTTCTACGAAATGCTTGTAGATGTCCCTTGATGCTTTCAAAAGCCTTTCCTCACTGCTTCGAGGGAAGATCTACATAAACAGAACCAAACAAGGAATAAAATCATAACATAGATACAGATTGAAATACAATGTGAATCGAAATTGCAACATAACATATATCATACCATTAATCCAATACTCAATTATAAACTATGCAAAAGATCAAGAAGCTTTGCAATGAGCATCATAACAAGTGCAAATAGGAAAGAAACAATTGCTTGTATTAATCTTGAATAAGAAGGAGCAATACAACCTTAGCCTTGATGATGTAAGCCTCCTCCCAATAGTCTCCAATCCTTCCTTAAGGTGACAAGCTTCCAGCCCCAATTCGACAACATAAGTTTACATTTGAAAGTCCTCCCTTATCGTCTGGTCTATGTTGAATTTATAGGCCAAGAGGAGGAGGTTTGAAATCCTCTTCTCAAGGGATGCGATCCATAAAGAGAGATATTAGCGTTCCACAAAGAGAGGGAGTTTGCTCCATGAACAGAGGGATGAGGCCCAAGTATGTATGGGCTCAAGGCCTTCAGTTGGGAAATATTCCTCCAACAAAGCTTCTAGAAATCACTTTTTATTTTTACCTTTGTTAAGAGATTTACACAGTTTTTAGTGGAAGACAAAGCGCACGATTGCGCAGGCCACAATGGTCAAAACTGCGCTTGTGCAAGAAATGGGTAGGGAAACTGCGCAAGTGCTTAAAAATAGGTTTTTGAGCAATGTAATCCAAGATTCTTGTTGTATTTGGGATTGTTTTGCTTCCAACATTGTAGGGGAATGCTTGGAACACTTCATCGGATAACGAGAGATCTGGATTGGCGGTCATTTGCCTAATGGTGACAAAATGACGTGTAACAACAGGTTGCACAGGTTCATTGGGACCTTCATCTTCAGGATATGAGTTCTCTTCCTCCCTGGTGGATTCTTCTTCAAATATTGGAAGTTATTCATCATTAGAGTCCATTGGGAGGTCCTTTGATTTCTTGAATGCAATACTTTCATCAAAGATCACATCTTGACTTACTTCTATTCGGTGCCCTTCCTTTTTGTAGATCCTATATGCCTTTGAAGTATTATTATAGCCAACAAATATTCCCTTCATGCTTGTAGTATCCAACTTCTTTCTCTTATCCTTTGAAATGTGAATATAGACAAGACAACCAAATATTCGGAGATGGTCCACGCTTGGTTTCTTCCCAATGAATGAGTCTTCATGAGTCATGTTGTCTAATGATTTGTGAGGACCTCGATTTTGAACATATACAACAATCTTTGTTGCTTCACCACACAAAATTTTTGGCAAGTCTTGATCATGTAACATGGCTCTTACACTTTCTTCAATAGATCGATTCTTTCATTCAACAACTCCATTTTGTTCAGGATTATATGTAATGTCGCCTCTACTTGAGTTCTCCTAGCAGTTGTACCCATTTTTGCAAATTTTTCCTAAGTTAATTAATTTTGGCCAACTTAGGATAAGTGGGTGGAAAAAGGAAGCTCACCTCATTTTGATGGAGGGCAACATAGTAAAACATTAGAAAAAGGGAAAAATTAAAAAGGTAATGAGAGGTGGGGGCCACCCAAAGGGAAAATATGCACCCCTTAGAGCAACTCGCACTTTTGGAGGGAGGAAGACAAAGGGAGGTCGATGCATGGGACCCATAGGGGCAAAGGGGGAGCTCAATGATAAATAGGAGGAGCATGCATCATTTTGGGGCTTTTGATCATTTTCCATTCGAACCCTCTTGTATGCTTGAGCTGTTGAGCTAAGTCTACACCGTGCTGCTTAGCACACAAGATTTCCAAGGGAGATCTCACCTCCATCTTCGGTGGACCACAAATGCCACCCTAGGGGAGATATTTCTACACTTGTGAGTTGGTCCGGGAGTATTTTACAGTGAAATCGAACTGTTCTGGGGGCAGACTGGATGCAGAAGAGAGATACGCACTTCCTGGGAGAGGGAGCTTCAGAGCAGCATTGGTTTCGAGCTTTTAGGGACATATTAACTTGGCATTTTGCTACCTTTTTGGAGGAGTTTAGTGGGCTGAATCAGTGGCTAGTCATCGGGCTGAAAATCTTTCTCCAGTGCACATGCAGAGGCAGTCTTGCTGGGCCTGCACAGTTCCTTGTGGAAGCACTCAGTTGTTGGTGGGTTATCCTGTGGTTTGGGATGAGATTTTATAGGAGATATAAGGGAGAATTTAGGGGATAGTTCTCAGCATTTGGGAGCCCATTTTGGCAGCAGTGATATAGTGGGTGCGAAACCCAACTAGAGGAGAACCTCGCATTATTTGGGGTCATTTTCGGAAAGTTGGAACCAGACCCATTCATTTTTGGGTTTTTGTGGGTTTGGTGAGGAGAGCCTTCGGTTAATTTTGCAGGATTTTCTGAGCATTCTAGAGGGTAAAACACTAGTTCCTTTCAGCCAGCAACAACAAAATTTCAGGGTCAGCGCAAAAGTTGAAGGAGTGGCCAGTTCTAGTATTTGAGCGTCATCCTTTACAACTGGGACTTGTCTAAATTACTGTTGCAAGCCCAAGTGCACTTGCTTCATGCTCATATTGTACTCTCCTTTATTTATAATTAAATGGCTCAACTTGGCACAGATTTGGTGAATTTTCTGGGTGTCTAATTGCATGTGTGAATTTTGTGTTGCAAGTGATGTTATTTCTTGGTTTATCACTGTTAATTTTTCCTTAGGAATATTACATTATATGGGACTATTAGATCCCTCTTAATCCCAACCTCCTTACAGAAAGCTATGAGTTCCTTTGAAGTGTATTCTCCTCCATTGTCGGACCTTAGTATCTTTATTCTCCTTTCTGTAAGGTTCTCTACTTCAGCTTTGAATTCTTGAAATTTGTTAAATACTTCATCCTTGGACTTCAACAAATAGATCCAAGTTTTCCTTGAGTGGTCATCAATGAATGTTACATAATATAGATGACCTCTAAGAGACTTTGTAGACATAGGACCACAGACATCAGAATGAATGAGATCCAGAATTTCTTTTGACCTTGAAGCACTACTTCCAAATGGTCTCTTAACATTTTTACCTAATGCACATCCCTTGCATACTCCTTCATGATCCTCCTTGAGTTTAGGGATGCCATTCACCATTGAATTTAGAGTTGGTAAGATTTTGTAGTGAAGGTGACCAAACCTTCTATGCCAAAGTTCACATGGACTTACTTCAATGTGAACCAAAGCTTGAGAGAGAGGAGTCAACAATCTATAGAGTCTTCCTTCACGAATCCCAATGATCTTTGCATTTTCGATGCTAGAGTTTTTATCCCATACTACAACCTTTCCATCTATAAAAGTGACTCTATCTCCCTTATCTTCTAAACATGAAATAGAAAGTAGATTCTTTTGCAAACGTGGAATAAATAGGATGCTGTTAAGATGAATATTTTCTCCATTCTCTAGCTCCAGTGAGGTTGATCCAATTCCTCTTACAGGATAGCTCTTCTTGTCACAAAGCTCAACGGAGTAGGAATATTTTCTTCTTAATAAGGTCTTTAGTTGCTTGTGCTCACCTGTCATATGTGATGCTCCACTATCGGTTACCCAAATATTTTCATCTTCAAATGTGCCAGTAAGTGCTAAGAATAACCTTTCGTCCTTTGTAGAAATCTTGGTCATGCTATTCTTGATGGATAATAGGAGGTTCTGTAATGCCTTGATTCCTTGCTTGAGATGACTTGATACGATGGAATACTTCTTCAAGGATGTAGTGATCTTCATCATGCCCTTAGCCAACCTTAGCTCTAATACCATGTTGAGAAATCTATAGGGCTATAGTTAGGATGATTTCTCTTAAACTTGATAACTGCTTGTGATGTCTTTTTACTTTTCTTACTTATTAGCTTCTTCTCTTATTATTATGTTATTATTATCATCAAACAACTACCAAAACAAGAAGATCAACAATACACATGAACACAGGATATAGGATGCAAGCCAGGGCCTAAACCTCTCCACTTGAGAGGAAAACCCACAAATCTATTTTCTTCTTATAGATTCTTCAAATTACGATTTCAAGACCTCTAGACCAAGACCAATACCCTTCCAAGACCAAGTCCGACCTTCCTGATGATGTGCTTCCCTGGTCCAGGTCAAACCCAGTTAAATCTCTTCCAACTGCACAACTTTGACCCCCAACTACAAAATTTTGGCCTTTACTGCAGGTCTGAAATTTTTAGCCCCTGCAACAGCTGTTGCCTCCACATGTGTGACAAAATCTAGGGCTTCCAAGACTTTCCTTTGACCTTCGCTTCAATTTCTCTTTATTCGTAGGGCTTGAGGATGACCTAATAGACCTTCCTTCAACTTTATTTCTGCAATTTCTCCAAGTTCGATCTCGCAACAACAAAATCCTAGTCTCCTTCCTTCACATGTGTGAAAAGAGAGAGAGAAATAACCCAATTGTCCTTCGTCCTTCTTACTTCTTCGCTAGCCTTCTTCTTCCTCTGCTTTGCTTGAGCTTGAATGATGAGAGAATGATTGATGTCCATATGCTATCGAGTTCCCTCCTATATATAGGCTTCCAAGGTGGAAGAAATGCCCTAATTGAGCCCAACTTCTTAGCTTCCAGGCCGACTTGGTCTTGGAGGGCATTTTGACACTTTTAAATATAAAAATGATTCTTTTTACAAGTTACAATCTGCCCGATGGGATCTTCTTCATATGATAATGACTCTTTGATTTCTTGACCCTAGGACAAACCGTAGAAGCACTTATTGGGTGCTTGACCTCTAAATAAAAGACCTTGAGCATGAAACCCATGTTACAAAAATAACAACAATAATTTTTCTTTTATTTTACAATATACAAGAATCAAAACCCTTGCTACAAAAATAACAATAATAATTTTTTTTTATTTTACAATATATAAGAATCAAAAGTGCATTTCATAATTATAAAGACCAAATCTAGTTACATATTTTTCAACACAATTTTCTAAAAATAGAATCATTGTCCCACTTCTCTAATTTGGTCAGACATGACACACATAGAGAAGATGTCTATCGTTCTATTGAGAAAATTTATTTTATTATATCTAAGCTTGTTTATGAAGTACAAGTACTTCATCTAAAACAAGGGCTTGTGAAGACTAATAATAACCTTGTTTATAATGAAAAGACATACCTTTAAGATTTGAAAGTTGAAATGCTTCCTTTGAATCAAAGCTTCTTTCAAATTCATAGTTCTTCCAAGATTTAGATCTCCCTTTGAAGCTCCCTCTGAATCTAGCCATAAACTTTTGACTTCATTCACCTGTAATCCTCTACAGGGAGATCATAAAAGAAAACGTCATAATCAAGTGATAATAAAGCTAGATATACTGAGGAAATCAATAACAATGTAATGAAAGAAAAGAAAATGAAATAAAATACTTATCTTTTTGTGAATAACAACGACTCCCTCTTGATTTTGAATTGATCTAAACATCATTGAGGTATTTCTTCATTTTAACAAGTCATCCAAGGGTCTTGCCTAAAACTCTAGCCAATCTCTCTGAAGAGGTCATCCTAGAAATCAAAGACCTCAATGTACATAGAGGGTCATAATCAAAAACCTAAAGTCAATCATAATCTTATAAGGGGTTTCTCACAAAAGCCTAAAGTCAAAGACCTAAATAGGATTTTATACAAGGGATATGGTACACTAGGGTTTTGTCAAAAACCCTTAAGACCCTAAGTAAGTCTTTTCTTTGATCAATACTACAAATATTTGACATCAAAATCCTCTGCATTGGCTTTCTTCGATGGTTCATCAATATCAACAATAGTAGCATGATCTCTTTCTCTTTTTTTGTTATTATTTGATTTCTCAGGACATTAGTTTCCATAGTGTCCAAATTTGTGACAATGGAAATATTGAACTTTCGACAGGTCAAACTTCTTATGATTCTTCTTTAAACCTTTGTCATGTTTCTTATTTCCTCCTTTCTTCTTAAAATGATCCGAATAAACATTTTAAGATGGTATTTTTTTCCTCTTCTTAATTTCCTCTTTTTAGTGCAAGTCGGGCTTCTTCTTGAGTATACATACAAACCATAATTCTTCAAAATATGGAGCCTCTTTCCAACTATTAGTACCAACTGCAGAACCATTACAAGTTTTGGGTAATCCTAGTATGGCTGATATTACAAGTTCCTTATTAGGGATAATTTCATCAATTGCTTGGAGTTCATCTCTTAAACAAGAGATTCTCACAAAATATAAAGATATAGTATCATTTTTGTCATCTTGATAGTTCAAAGCTCATTCTTTAAGCTTGCTACTTGGCCAATATTTTTGATTGTTAAAAGTTTGGAGAGAGCTTCATACATTTTCTTTGAGGTATCTTGTATGGATATGTAGGGAATTAGATTGCCCTTGACTGAATCCACAATGAGACTCATGGCTATAATGTCATTCTCCTTGAATTTTTCTTTTCCAGCATCATCTGTAGGTTCTTTAACTTTACCCTGCACTATGTCCAATACTTTGTTCCTAGCAAGGATAAGATCCATCCTTGTCTTCTAGGCTCTAAAATTTGAAGCTCCTTGAAGTTTATTTTCTGATTTCATTGAAGATGCCATAGGTACACTTGTTAATGTCATTCTTGTAGAGGTCTCGATCTCTTGTAGTCTTCAATAGGTCTTTTTCAAGCTTGCTTTTGATGATAGTCCCAAGGTGTTGGTTGCTCCTTTTTAAATGATGCTCCAAAGGTTCTTGATACTTCTTGCTTCAATGATGATCCCAAAAGACTTTTATAAGATCTTTCAAGAGAGAGGGATCCTACTTTAAGATAATGATAAATGATGTCTACTAAAAGCCTTTAAAAGATCTTCCAAGATGCTTGCTTCTTTCAAGATGTTCCAAGATGTCTTTAACTGTATTTTCAAAGTAACCTTTGTTGTATATTCGCTTATGACCTTTTAGGATTATTAGAACAAATGATCTTGACGTTGCCTTTTTCCTTCCTCACCTTAGCTCTGAAACCATGTTAGAAAACCAAAAGGAAGAAAATATTTTCTTACTTTGATAAAAGCTTGTGATAACTTTTAATTATATTATCTTATGTTTTCTCTTCATCAAGCAACTATCAAACTATAAAGAACATGAAGATCACAAGAACAATAGAACACAGTATGTAGGCTGTCAGTGAGGGCAAAACCCCTCTCTTAGGGGAAAACCTAGTCAAAATTCTCTTCTTCTTATAGAACCAAGACCAAATGAGACATTCAAGACCTTTAGACCAAAACCAAGACCTTCCTCAATCACCAAGTCAGCACTCCAAAAGATCCTCCCTGAGATGAGTGAAAGTTTCCAAAGTCAACAAAAGTCAAACAACTTTCCTTCACTGGTCAACTTTGTTTTTCTGCCCCTTTGATCAGACCTGCAATTCAAACATGCAGTTTCAGCCTCCTACAATAGGACATAAACCCTAGCTTTGCACGTGTGAGAGATAGGAGGCTCAAAAATTCGATTTTCTTCCTTTCTTTGACTTTTGCTCTTCTCCTTTGACCTTCACACTTCTTGTTCTCTTCTTCTTATTGCAGATCGAGCTTGTGATAGATGGATGATCAAATAGGTCGAAGTTTCCTCCAATATATACCTTTTCCAGGAGGTCGAATAGCCACATCAAGGTCGAATTGTCATAGGTAGGGCCGACTTGGTGAAGGAGGCCTTTTTGACTTTCTTGACACAACATAAAATTTTCTTCCATGATACAAAAGCTGAAGAAGGGTATTATACATATGATAAAGATTCTTTTGACAAAATGACCACCTAGAAGCATGATGAACATGCTTGACCTAGTTGACAAATAAAAAGAAGCATGAAACCCATGCTTTGAGAATAATTTTCTTTTTCTTCTTTTTCTTTTTACATCAAATATACAAAATTAAGAGTACATGAGTCATTATGAAGACCGAACCTAGTTACATCTTACAACAAATTCCTCATATATGTAGAGGAAATATTCATTGTACCTAATCATCATCACAACTTGGAGATTTTAGCGTCTCTTTAGAGAATTTCGGCCCTATTTTCTTGTGGTAGAGATGTGACCTATGAATGCACTTCGATATTTGGAGCAAAACATTTGTCTTTGGAGCTATTGTCTTGGATCGATGGACGAATTATCTTGCATGTTATCTTTGTAAGTGAACTTATTGTTGAATATCTATTTTCTTTATGTCTAATATATGTAATATATTAAATCTGGGGTTTTTCTATTGTGCCCTAATTTGTTGAACAAATATTGAATGGTATCTAGATGTCATTATTGCATGCATTACTCATATACTAAGCAAATTCCAATCCTAGTCTCAAAGCTTCATATTTGGAAACTTTTATTGGTACAATCAAACTTGAGTCTACATGCGAAGATTTTGATGGATCCCTTTAGAGAAGTGAAAATAGTTTTACCTCTAGCCCCAGCCCCTGTCCTAGATCTAACACCATCAAAATGCATGCAACGAACACCTTTACATTCATTATCATGACTCAGTTGCTTCTCCAACACTACTGAATTTGCAAAGACACACAAATTCGCAGACACTTCATCCACACACATCGCTGATTTATAGGGTCCTTAGGATCTTCTGCTTGGTATCTCGATGTCGGTCCCCTATGAAGTGTGACAAAATTTCCTTTGCAAGTTGGGATGGTTTCATATGATAAATGCATTTGAATGATAGCTCCCAAATTCGTAACCAACTTTCTAGACAATAACATCCTTTAGGCATAAGGTACATCCATGACTACAACATCCATCAATAGAGAGATATCAAGATATGTAGCTAGACTGAATTTCATGTTCCTAATAAGACCACAAACCTTGATTTGCTTTGAATCTATTCTACACACATTCTTATAATATTTTGTGGTTTTTAGGCCTAATTGCTTCATGAATTTCAAAAACATTACATTGGTGGAGGCCCTAGAATCTAAAATATGTTAGTTTTTTTTTTTTTTTTTGAACCTATCACCTAACATTCTATTAACTTAGCACATTACAAATCTACTGAATAAATGCAACACAAATAGCGAAAACAAATTACACGAATCTCAATCATAAGTGGCACAAACGGATTCTGCATAACCGACAATTCTTCATTAATACCTCATAACGTACTTAGGCTCCTGACTTGGGATAATGGCCCAACTAAAGAAAATACATTTACAACATACCTTGGATCTGATCAAGAAGATCAGGGGCTAGAGCTGTTCTAGAGCTCCTTGGTTGATTTGGATCTCCTATGCTACATGTGTGCACTTTCCTTGTACCCAACACACTTGAGCATCACACTCCTCACTTGAGAAAATCTCTCTCTTACCGCTATATGGTGTGTCTTTTTCCTCTTCTTAACCTTGCTTTTATAATTTACATTGAGCTAAATCTCTAACCCTAATCTCCAAAGTGATTGACGACTAAGATTAAATCTTGCCTCACTTGAGATCAATGACTGAGATTAAAACATAATTATTAAAGTAAATTACTTTACTTTTGCCAAGTTTCTTTAGCTCAAGTAGCCAACATAATTATTTATGTGCTTTTCCTAAGTTAGACTTAGGCTAAGTTACATTAGAAACTTGCTCACACTTGAGAAAGTGTCCTATTGAAATCTTGGGTGACTTTTGCACTCCTAAACACTTAGGCCTGGGCAGAAATACCTGCTAGAGCTACAAACATCAACACTCCCTTGTTGAAAATGTAGGGATGAAAGGTCTTTTGGCTTGTGCCTTAGTCAATGAAGACCACGAATTTTTCCTTCTCTAGCATGGATGCGAGTTCATGAGATAGACTTCAGTTTCGATGAGGTTATTGTTGGAGAATCTAGGGCTAACATAATTAAGTTGATTCTTCGATACATGATAACAATTTGTGAAGTTTTTATACAATTAATCTTAGCTTGATCTTTTACTTCATTATTAGTGTGTATGTGTTGGCTTCATCAAACTGCTATCAAAACAAAAGAGACAAGAACACAAATATTTTGGCTTTCTGCCAGGGCCAAAACCTCTCCCTCTTGGAGAGGAAAACCCATGCGTAAATTCTTCTTATAAAGATTCCATTGACAAATACCAAGACCATGGCCCTTGACACACTTTGCCTCTCCAAGACCAAGATATCAATCCTCCTTTGTGTTACTTTTGAGATCACCCTCATTGCTACACCATTGAAGCCATCACTATATCATCCCTGATATCTTCGCTGTTGCTCCTTCTCCATATCAATGAGATCCATTGAGATCCTCATTGTGATCTCTATGCTTTCATTAATGCACTTCATTCTGACAGTCATTACATTATGTCAATGAGATCTTCATTGAAGTCTTCATCATGATGACTGTGCTTTATATCTTCATCATTACTGAGACAATGATTCTCATTACTGCCTCTCATCAAGTAGCCCTTGTTACTATTATGATGCCGAGACTATAACATTCCTTCATTATCAGTTCGCTGGAGCTTTGGTACTGTTTCTCCTTATAGATTGTAATACTGCTCCTTATGCTGAGACAGTGGGATATAGATCCGAGTCTCACTGTGGTGTATTCATGATCCCTTTATATCACTGTGATCGAGCCTATATGTTATCTACTTGAGACCAACGTGATCTCTACGTCCTCTTGTCTTGATCCTCTTATCCGAGATAGATATGCCGAGAGTGACATGCTCAGACTTTGATGCTCTCTCCATGCGAGGATATCTTCAAATCATAGGCATGCCAAGACTGCTATGTGAGATCTATTAACACACAGTGCCTTTGTCCGAGATCTTTGCTGCTCCATTCAGCCGAGATCCTTACAGGTATGTCGAGATCACTAGCTGCAATTGTGATTTGTCTACGTAGATCTGTATGCCAAAACAGAGATGTCGAGAATGTCTAATCCTTTAATCATTGCAGTGTCCACTATAGGTTATTCCTGCTCCATTAGGCCGAGGTCAAGACTGCACCTAAACCCCAAACGAAGTGCAGTCAAGCCCTAACTGCGACTTTCCTTCATGCTGAAATTTAGAGGTATTTGCAAGTTCTGTCTTACCCATTTGCGGATACCTCAACAGGGTATTTATAGTGGTTGTGCACATATAGTTTGAGCTGACATTACCTTATGAATCGACATGTCTATTGCTTCCAACCGACATGACATAATTATATATTTAACTCATTTATTTGGAGCCGACATGAACATCTCCTTATCGTTTTGCTTGTAGACTTTTATAGGCTTGTCTTGAGGCATTGATCTTGGTCTTGGAGGGATGTTTAGACAACTATGAAGACTTGTACATATTTACATAAACTCATGAAGAGTTTCTATACACATGACATGACTCTTTGACTTATAAATAAATCCTAAAGACATCAAGAAGAAGTCTTTCACCTAGTGACACTTCTTGCTCATGAAACCCATGTAGCAAGATTACAAGAATAATTTATTTCCTTTTATTACATCAAATACAAAGATCATGTCAATTATGAAGACCGAACCTAGTTACACTTTCTTCAATAGTTATTTCCAGTTTACTGGAATGGTCATCAAGGTTGCATGTGTAGTGTTGGAGCTTCAGTTACATGAAGTCTTCTTCAGTTTGATTACAGGACGAGGTGGCAGTTATAAGTTTAGTTAGAACGAGTTAAGTATTTAGTGTTGATTGGAAAGAGAACGAGTTAAGACTTTAGTGTTGATTGGAGAGAGAACAAGTTGAACTCTCAGTTAACTCGCAATCACAACTAAAGATTAGGCCTCCTTGCATGCTCGAATTCTATCTATAAAGAGGAGGAAGGCACAAGATGGATCATTCTTGAGAGATCAATTCTTTGTGTGTGGACTCTGGAGTGCGTAGACTTGAGGAGCAAGTGCTCACAGATTTAGGAGTCACAAGTGTGCTAGAAAATAGGAGGCTAGTGCACAAGGAAATAGGAGCTCATATGCACAAGGAAATATGAGGCTAGTGCGCAAGGAAATAAGGGCTTCTAGTGCGCAAGGATTGTGGAGCAGGGATCAGAGATTCTCAAGACAAGTCAAGGCTATTCAATAGGAGAACAATTATTTTCTCATAGACAAATTGCTGGCTATAGTAGCAGCGTGAATTGTAATAGATCCAATTGCTCAAAGTACAATCAATAAAATACCACAACAATGAAAACAGGTTTTCGCTTTTGGGTTTCTTGGGTAAATCAAGTGTGTCAATTTGTGTGCATGTGTTTTTTATCTGTGGTGTTTTTTCCGCTGCTTATAAATTAGTAAGAAACTCTGTATCTTGGTGAAAGTAAATTTGGTTTCAGTTTTCAGTTGCCTTGTTTTCAGTAATTCATCTTAGGTAGTTGCAGAGTTTCAAGAGAAAATTAACATCTCTCTTTGCGAGGGAGGTACTTTGCAAGGGAGGTACTTCTGCTCCTTGGAATTGGATCCAATCCTATAACTGCATCCGCTACCATGTCTACTCCCTCTAAACAAGAAGCCGTCCTGCCACCAGTTTTGGAATCATCTTCGAGTACCTACTCTCTTTGGAATTGTTCCTGTAAGCCTCCTGCTCCTAAGCATCTTGTAAGGTCATCTCATACCAAGAGACATTCTTGACAGACTTGGAGGAATTTGTTGATTGCTCCTCCCCACCTGAACCTAAAGCCTAACTCTAAATTACTCAACCTTCGGAGCCATCCGTTCCTTGTTCTTTATTACTGCTCTACTTGTTACAATTGCTTGAATAGGCTTTCCCTTTAGCCTATATTGGTTGCTCTCTTTATCTCCAAGGATGTGGCGCTTGTCAGAGCTAGATCCCATGGATTTGATGAGTGCCTGTCCATCTTAGAATGCTACACAAAACCCCTTCTTCTCTATCATAGATACTGAGAGCAAACTCCACTTGAGTTCTGGCACCCATAACACGTCCTTCACCTCCAACTTGCCCCTTGACTCAAGTTGGGATATCACTATTCCAACCCCTTTCACTGCATGTTTGGTATCAACACCAAACCCCACATACAGTTCTAAGTTGCACTCAGTCAGGCTGTCAAATAGCTCTGTGCCCCTGTCATGTGTCATGTGGCTCCACTGTCTAGTTAGCCATGCATCAACTGGTAAGGTGCTGGAGGAAAGGTAGGAAACAAGTGTGAAGTTGAACTAAGTTTCAAACTTCTTGGCAAACTCTTAAAGAGCTTTTGCCGACGCAGCTACAGTTGACTACACACTCTTTTCACCCTTTTTCCTCTCTCGACATTGTGAAGCATAGTGTCTCATCTTATGACATGAAAAGCACTTGACCTTAGTCAAGCCCTTCTTCAGGTGTGAGGTTGACTCCTCACTCCTGCTGCTCAAACCTTTTCCTTTTCTCCTCGTTGCTTGACTAGCAAGAGTAAGATTCTCATCATTACTCTTGTGCTGGCCTCCTAAGAGAGATTCCTTTTGAATCTCATCCCAAAAGAAATCGTACCACATTTTATCCCAATCAGAAAGTTTCACTTGTGCCACGATGCCCATGATGAAAGGAGCCCATGGCTTAGTGGAGCCATTTAGGGCCATCCTTACCATATCTCCATTTGTCACTTTCTCCTCAACTGTATCCAACTCATTACGGACTTGTGTGATCTTGGTGTGATAAGTAGTCACTGTATCTGATTTGATCATCTTGGTGTTCTTGAGCTTTTCTTTCAACACCATCTTCCTGTTGGCATTATCGCTATGGTATAACTTTGTCATAGCTTTCCACATTTCCCTTGCTGTATGCTTCTTGGTCAGGTGAGGAATCACATATCCTTCACCGCATCCAAGATAATTCTTCTGGCTTTCACATATCCTTCACTGCATCCAAGATAGTTCTTATAGCTTTCACATCCTTTTGATTGTGGATGGCTAGATTTGAAACATATATAGATGGGGTGAGTTTGGTGTTAACAAACTCCCATATACCATTCTCCATGAGAATCAAAGAAATCCTCGCCTTTTAGGGAATGAAGTTATAGGTGCCCTCCAACCTGCCCTCAAACCTCATACCTATTGTTGCCATCTTCAAATCAGAAAATCAACTGAAAGGTTCTAGTGCCACACCACTAATTGGTACGATCTTCCTTTCTCCCTTTGAGGGTTGACTTTCGCCAATCACATTGGCTGTATCTTGGCTTGTCAAATTCTTGTGGGCCCTAAACACACCCCTGCCCTACTACCCAGATCTGCAACTTTTGTTGCGTGATTGTTCCTCTACTGATTGCTCGAGACTCTCACTACTGCATGCAACTTCCTAGTGACTGTTTTGGATGGGTTTGGATTGGTTGTCCTGTCTGATACTGCTGCCTCGACCATTGCTCCACATGCAATTTTTATTATTATTATTATTATTTTCCCTGCTTTTTTGTCCCTACAACACTTGTTGGATGCTAACAGACTTAGAAAACTTGAACCTCTTCTACGGATCTTGACTTAATTGTCCTTACTCTACCTTCTTACTGGTTGACCCACAACCTTGCCCCCTGAGTGCGCCACGTCTTATTTTTTCATGTCTCCAATGTTGAGCAGTATCCCCTATTTGTCTAGCCTATGCCTGCAGTGCTGCGGTTGAATCCCTGTGCGCGGGCTTGCTTTTTGTTGCCCTGGTGCTGCTGTGGCTTGGTTCGCAGCTCGGTTGCTAGTGCAACAACCTTTTCTTGCACCTCCTAGTCCCTTGTTGTTTTTTTCACTTGGCCTCGCATCTCCGCAGCCCCTTGTTGCTATTGCTACTTGGCCTCCTTGCGCAACTGTGGCCCCTTATTGCTGCCGCTGCCTAGCCTCCCTACACTTGTTGGTTGCTGAACCTTTGCACTTGCTGTGTCTGTGGATTGGGTGCATCTGGCTAGTAGTTGGTACAAAATAAATTTCCTTTTGGATGCTGTATAGCCAACTCTGGTTCTTTGACTGCTAAATTTTTCTATGCCTCGAAAATCATAGCTGAACCTGGCTTCGATGATCCCTAGATGAACCTGGCTTCCTACGTGATTCAGGGATTGGTTTTAAGTGTTACTAGCTTTGATACCATATTAATTTTTCTTGAAACTAGCACCCAAAATTCTATTAACCTAGCATATTACAAATCTACTGAATAAATGCACAATTAATGCAAGCAAAATTACACCGATCTCAATCAAAATGATAGAAACAAATTCTACCCAGTCAACAATTCTTCATCAATAATTCAGGGTCTACTTGTGCTTCTGTCTTGGGATAATGGCCCAATTGAACAACATACACTTAGAACATACCCTAGATCTGATCCACGAGATCAGGCCCTAGATTGGATATGATCCAGGTGATTAGGTCCTAGATTGGATCTAATCCAAGAGATTAGGCCCTAGATTTGTCCTAGATATCCTTGGCTGATTTGGATCTCCTATCTTGCACTTCTGCACTTTCCTTGGACCCGACAAACTTGAGTATCCCACTCTTCACTTGAGAAAATCCCACTCTCAATGGCTAGTGCCATTGTATGGTGTGTCTTTCTCCTCTCCTTAGTGTTACTTTTATATCTTTACATTGAGTTAAATCCCCAACCCCAATCTCTAAAGTGATTGATGATTGAGATTAGATCTTCCCTCACTTGAGATCAACGACTAAGATTAAAACATAATCATTAAAGTAAATTACTTTACTTTTCCTAAGTTTCTTTAGCTCAATTAACCAACACAATTAATTATGCACTTTTCCTAAGTTAAACTTAGACTAAGTTACATTAGCAATTTTCTCACGCTTTAGCCAGTGTCCTAAGTAGATCTTGTGTGACTTCTGCAAGTCTACACACTTAGGCTTGTGTAGAAGTACCTACTCGAGCTACAAACATCACCAAAATACAATTATGGAGGAGGTTATTTATCATGAAGTGATGAAGAAAAGTGCACAATCATTTTTCTTTCTATCATAATTCATCTCTTTAACCTAAGTCACATGACATGAGGACATGAGACACAGAGGACATGTAAATACCAGTGTTCCACCAAGGTTCCGGGACGAGGGGGCGAGGGAGCGAGGGGGCGCGGAAGCGGCCTATGCAAAAGCTCCCTACCATTTTTTAGGAAACGTGGGGGAGCGTCAGGGTCTTAAAAATTTATAAATATAAAATATAATTTATTAATTGAGTCCACTATGACAATTTGCCAATTTGGTTTGAATTGAAAAGCTGCAAAGCATAGCGTAGGCCTGTTCATGGTGAGATATGCATTAAACTGTTCATGGCTGTTCATGGTGAGATATGTATTAGACGCTGTTCATATATCAAACGCTGTTCATATATTAAACGATGTTCATGAGGCTGTTCATGGTGTGATATGTATACAAACGATGTTCATATATTAGACGCTATTCACATGTCAAATGCTGTTCATGTCATATGAATATGGAACCACGTTAATGCAATATGGAGTCCATACATGGCATATACGCTGGAAATATATACATTGAATATATATGCTGGGCATTCATATAATACACCACGCAGTCATACACAGTCATGAGGATATCCACGCTGCTGATGAGGATGAGCCACGCAATAGATCCATTGACATGATACAGCCGCAGGCATAGATGGCAGCCACGCAGATCCGTTGTCATATAGCCGCAGTAAGGAAAGAAATTTAAAACACAGTCACGAAGGGAAATTACACGCAGATCAGGGAAACTTCTACGCAGTCTAAGAGACATGTAACTTACAGCCAAAAGAAGAACTGTTCACGTTGAAAAATGACAGGTGTGGCAGCCGCAGTCAAAGTTATAAACTCAGGTACAAGGTCCCACATTAATGGCACGTAGCTGTAGATGACAGCGTGGTAAATCCAAGGCTGTCTATAACAGTCTTGACATCTGATCTCGGTGGTTCTTCTGTAGCAATTTAAGCATGTTGGACAGCATAATATAACAGTGATTAGAAGATGAAAATCTCGGACGAAGGGACTGTGTTATACACAGCAGTCCTGGGATATCTCGGTAAAATCTCAGTGCTAGTACAAACATCTTGTACAGCAAGGAAACGCCCCCTCAGGGAAGGGAAACACCCCCCTGGCACGTCCCCCTGAGTTTCCTCATTTTTGGGAGCGTGGGGAAATGTCCCCTTCTAGTCCCCAAGTCCCCGGAGCGCGGGGGAGCGAGGAACTAGACCCCTGGGGGGGGACGAGTCCCCGTGGAACACTGGTAAATACGAGTATTCAACACGAGACACAGTGACCTTGGAAGTAGGACACGGGGGACACACACACACACACATAAACAAATACTAAAATATAGTGCTTAATCCAAATTTTTTGGAAATTAGAACATCTACAGATATGAATCATGATGATATCGCTTTAGTAATTTACTAGTTTAGTATTTACAATTTTACAATTTTAGAACTAGTTAGTTTATTAATTTACTATATCAATAATGTTCATAGTTCAATGTTCATTGTTCATATTATTAACAATTGTTCAAGCACATAAGAAACTAGAAATTTAGAAATATCATTATTGATAACATAAAACTAGAAATTTAGAAGTAGAACTTACATATAAAAACCATAAATTGCTGATTAAGTGAACCCAGTGTGAACCCGTAGGCCACGATTAAGTATGTAGCATCCAAATCTGTTTTACTGTGTGGAAATCTGCCCACAAATCCCTCTGTTTGCCTATGAATCGATGATAGTCGCATGCTAAAAAATTTTCCTCTCATGAATAGACACAAAATTGATAGAAAAAATGAAAAAAAATCAAGACGCGACACTTTCTACTTTGGGATTTTAGTGGGACATGTATCCTAAAATCGGGACATGTTAGGGCATGTGTCCGACACGGCCAAACACGTGTTCTGATTTTAGGACACATTGAAAAACATGTCAGACACATTTTATGGGTTGTGTCGTGTTCGACACGTGGGATATGGGACACGTGGCACCTAATGGCCGTGTCCTATGACTTAGCTTGTAACACTACAAGAGGATCTTTGATTATTTCTTCCACATTTGAGAACCTTTTTACTTTTTTCATTTGGGAAGGAATCTTGATTAACTCAAAAAGGGGAACGAGAATCATGACTTTAGCCAAGACATTAGTCACATCAACATTCAATTGTAAATCATCATTCTCATTTGTTGTTGATGAAGGCATTGGACTAGTGTTAAAAGGCAAAGGTTGTCTAGTCCAATTCTTCCTTGGTGGCTCAGAAGTGCAAGGTCGTGAAGTTTTAGGCATTTTATTTCTTTTCGTGTATTGAAGGCATTTTTCTTTCCCGAGCTTATTCTTAGAGTCTTCACCCATGGAGTTTAAAATTTCTGATCTAGGCAGCCTAGCGGCATGGACATTTCTTTGTTTGATTTGTCTCATTAGTTCATTAGTGACTGAATGGGTTTTTTGTTGTATGTTGTATATGGAATCCAAAGCTTCAACAAAGTTCATACACTAAAGGCCACTCAGATCTTGATCATCCTCATAGTCTTGGCTTTGGGGACATTCCCATTCCTTATGTGACTCATTGCAAGGCAAACACCAAGGGTTTCCTTCTTGATTGGTCCTATTAGAAGGGGCAAGACAATTGGGTGCTCTTTGTTTAGGAGGAGTTCCACCCTTGGTTTTCTTTGGTTTGACAATTATTTTTTTGAGGTCAAGGATGAAAGTTTTTCTGTTTGTCCTTTCTCTTTCTAGGCTTGTTACCTTGTTAAGGGGAGTGGCTTGCTTTTGAACTTTGCGTGATTTTAGAAGTTACTTTATCGAAATTTTGAGCTAGGGAAAATATAGGGTCTTGGGTAGGATCAACATTGTTCACAATTCTTGGTACATGGATGCACTAGACACACAAATGGGATCTACCTTGGAAAAAGTTTTCTTTGATTCTACTTGCCCACTCTTGAGATAGTACCAAGGAAGTTGGGAATCTATCTCTTAACATGAAACCAAATTGCCCATCAAACGTGTTGGTGTATTGGAAGAGGATGGCATCATCTGTTGGTATAAGGATATTTGGAATTTGTTTTATAATCTATTAGCTTACCAAAGCTTTCACCAAACTCTTGTACAGTTTCATTTTCTTTCTTTTTGATCTCATGGAATGGGGTTAACAACATTCTACCATCCTTTTTTATTGCCCATATTTTCATGAAGGCGTCATGGAAGGTCTGTTAGGATCTAATGTTGGTGGGTAAACTCCTATACCATGACTTCACATTTTCTTTTAATGGTATTAAAAAACGTTTCATAGCTATATCTTCATGTTCATTTGGTACTTATGCACACCAAGGACGTTATAGAAGAGTGCTATGTGTTCTTCAGCTATGACAACACTATTTCTAAAAATTTGGGCTGCCATTTATCATATCTATCAGGAAAATCATGAGGATATCCTTGAGTCCTAGACATGTCTAACGTCTTGTAGGCATTTGTAACCCAAGTTTGAGTGGCCATTGTGATTACTCTTGAGTTATCAATGAAAAGGGTTCTTATGTCTTCTAGGATTTCAAGGCCGTTGTTTAAAGAAGTTTGATAATTCCTTTTGATTTTCCTTTTATAGACTTTTTTTGGATTGGAATATCTACAGAACAGTCTTTGGTTGAAAATCCTTGTAGAGTACCCATCACTTGGGTTTGGTTCCTGTGGAGTCACTAGATGAGTAAACTCAGATAAGGCTTTGGTTTCTACTCATCAAAAGTGTTGAAGCATAGGCACTAATAACTAGGGAAAAGACTCTCTTCCCTAGAAATGGCACCAAAATGTTATCACATAATCTTGCACCCCAAGTGCAAAGCCCTCACAAGGCACTAAAGGTTGAGTGTAACACGGAAGAGTTGCCATTGTCACCTAGACAACTATTTCCCTCTTTTTAGGTTGGGGAAAACCCAACACAAAGGAGGCATCCCTAGTAGCAATTAGGGTTCTTAGGGCAAGACAAGTTAAGTCTAAGGTCAGCGATGTTACTACCGAATTAGAACCGACTTTAAATGATATGAGAAGTAAGGACCAAGTTGATTGTTTAATGTAAATTCCAGATTTAAGTTAAGAGGTTCTTAAGGCAATTTTGGGGGTTTATTAAGGTATTTCAATGTGTGTTCAACTCCCACAAAATTTAGATCTGAAATTCAACTTAGGCTACTGTAAATTTTGTCTTAAAAGAGTATCAAATTGGAGTATAAATAAGTAAAATACAGCAGTAAGTTTCAGCCCTTTAATAGACGTGATATCGCAATTTTCAAGGCTAAAACAAGGAGTAAACCTGAACTGAGAATGAAGGAGACATGGCAAGTATTAATAATGGATCAATTTGATCTATTTAAATCCAGAAATATGGGGTGCAAGATAGACTTTGCAAAATAAATGATTTCCAACTCAAATACATGCAAAATTATATTGCATCTAGGGTTTGTGGTTGAAAATTTTAGGGTAAACTACAAAATTTCAGATCTACTTAAAAACAAAATGGAAAGTTTGAATTTTGGTTTTATGTTTGATGAAAATATGAATAGGCTAGTGCCTGTGACCTATCAGATTAGCATGGTTGCCAAGGTCCTTTCAACATGCTATGATTGGCAGTTACAGAATGAGGATCACTATCACCTCGGCCCAAATCTCCTCTCTTTTTGCCCAGGTCTCTCCTAAAAGGCTATGGGAGGATTCCCATTGCAGACTTCACCCAGTCAAGAATGATTAGTGCCTTTCTATGGGGTCTCAGGTGAACTAGGTGAGTTAATTATTGCTGTTATAGTGGTTTACTGTGTAAAATTTGCAATAAATAATTCTAAACCAGCAAGATATAACACTCAAAAGTAAAGATATATGACATGAAAACAACTCAGATGAGTGTACAAGTAATGCACTAACCAAATATATGATTATTCATTAGCTTAGATCTTTGGTTAAAGGGATTGCTTTGTTAAATTGCGTGCTGTCCTATGACTGCAGACTGTAAAATTTGCAGAAAAACACTGAAAACAACTACACTGCCTCTTGGAATTAGCCACCCAATATTGCCTTAGCACTCTAGAATCTAGATAAAGGGTCTAAGGGTGGGAAGGCTAGGAGATGAAGGATAGACCATTTTGGATCAATCCTAAACTTTGGACCGGCAACAATTATAATTTGCTTTGGTGATGGGGTTAAACCCCACTGGGTGCAAAAGCCCACTAAATATTCCAGCAAATAAAGTAAAACAATGATGGCTAGAAATGATGTTTTTAGACTCAAGTAAAAGATATTATCAAGTGAAATAAATTTAAAGCCTAGCTACAAGGTTTTAGTGATGTAACTTATTTGGAACATGCCTTGGACCTTGAAAAATTTGCAAGTTCATTGTATCACAATGATGTTTCAACACAGATCTGCAACATAAAACTCAATATACCTGTGAAAATAATGTGGAAATAAAGCTCAAACAACAAGTATATTGATCCTTGGTTTAAATGTATTTTTATTACTCAAAATTCGAAGGTGTAAAGTAGATGATAATGATGAAATTTTGAAATACTTACTAGTAAATAAACTAAACTAAAACAGAAATAAAAGTTTTTTATTTTTTTTTAAATAAAAAGAGCAGTTGTTGAGAAGTGACTTACCCTTTACCACAAGAAATTACCTCATTATTGCTGGGTTGTGAACCACAATCGCCTACACCTATGTCTATAAACCTCTTACAGCTTTCAGATCCAACTAGAAATGACCTCTAGTGATGTGTCTCCAATAGTTGGGTCAACTATGTGATGGAATGCTCTTTGCCTGGTTGAAGCTATCCCCTAAAAGGATGGGTTCAACCCTCTACTTCAAGTGCTCCACCTACAACAAGAAAATGAGGTAGACTAGTGCCTAGACCACCTCCACGTGGCTATGTATCCCCTCAACAGATCGTCCCTTCAACCTTTGTGTGATCTTATTAATTATGAGCCCCGTTCCAACATTAATAAAAAGAAAACAAAATAGGAAAAGCCAACCCACACAAAGTGTTTGCCAAAAATGAGCTCTTTTATTATGCCATCAAATGATCTCATGAATAATTTGAAAGAGAAGAAAGGTTTGTGAAAATTCCAAAACTGAAATCCTATTGCAGCAACTGGAGTTAATTCTTCTAATTGTTAATTTATTTAACAATTTATTTGTTACGGCTACCAAATTACTGCAACCTTCACAAATAAAACTACGGAAATAAATAGTGTTGGAAATTGAGAAATGCTAGCACACACACATAAAAATTAACATCGTTATTTTTGGACAAATGTCCCTGGAAAAACCCAATGCGGGAAAACCAGTGCAGCAGATGAGGGTTTTATTGTATTATGCAGTAGTGAAATCTGAGTAATATATATGGATGCCCAATTGGCAATCCAAACAAGAAGTAAATTTGACCAAAATTATTTAAGGGAAATTACCCTTCTTCCAAAGCAACTCCGACACGAACTCTCTTCAGTAACTCGTCCTGCTAGACCCTCTGCGTCAGCCTCTGTGCTACTTTGCTCAAACCCTATGACGTCTAGCCTCTGAACTGCCTTTGATGAAGTTGTTCAGCCTGTCTCTACTGAGGAAATTGCTTCTCCGACATTCTGGACCCTCTGGAACTGAAAAGGAATTTCTCTCCAGCGAAATCGAATTGCTTTTGAATTAGCTGCACAGTCCTCTGCGCTGCCTCACTGAGAATAACTTGGCCTCCTTGCTGTTGTCTCTCAAGATCTAGAAAACTTCCTTCAGATCATTGTCTCTGCCCCTCACTGACCCTGCTTCGATCTCTGGCTGTCCGAAAACTGCTGCTGTTCTCTGGAAATCGATCTGCCAAGGAAATCGAAATGCAGTTCTGCATTCTCCAAGTGCCCATCGACTTATTCTTATAATCCTCTGTTGGTACTCCAACGGCTAAGATTAAATCTTAATCAATGGCTAGGATCATCTTGAAGTCGATCTGCGTGAGTTTCTAGATTATTCTCACCTTGACTTAATTAATTTTGATTAATTAACCATATTCCCTAAGTTTAGACTTAGGAAATATTTAAAAACTAGTTAATAATTTAATTAAGTCATTTCTAGGTGGAATTTCCAGAAACGATTTATGGGTTTTGGAGATCTCATGTATTCTTGCCTCTCCACCAAATTTTATGGCTAGAACACATTTGATGCTATAGAAACTAACACTCCCTCTTAGCAAGGGTTGTGTTCTCTCTCTAGTGCTGCACATCCTGCCACAACACCTTGTCTTTGTATCATCTCTGTCACACTATTGATAATGGCTGTTGCGGTCCACCAACTACTGCGCAACTCTGATGATACATTTGTGCTGCTACTGACACTACCATATCGCTGCCAACTCTCCATTTGCATTGCAACTCCTTCTCATCTGTTGCTGCTGCAACTGCAACTACTGCAACTGAGAAGCATCCAAAATATTGAATCAATTGTGTTAAGTATGATGCATCTGTCTCCCGAGTCTCTGACTGCTACTAGCATCTACACTGTCACTGAAGAATCTGCGCTGCTGCCAACTCTGCACTGAGCCAACTGCTTTGCTATCAACACTGCACTGTGCTCCTCAACATCTGACTGCTACTAGTCTGCAACTCACTCTGGTACTGACTGCATCAACTACCTTTGATTCATCTTGCTACTAAATACTGTGGGCCCTCGTAGCTAGGTAATGATCCATGAAGTGGACTCCTCAAGGACCTTGCCCAATCTCTGTAGCTTTCTAGGGCTACAACTCCAAGTCGGCCCACCTCACTCCAAGAGGTATGGCTACCAGTACCAACATTGCAAAGTATTCCTCCAACCTAGAGGACAACTTGTTGATCTCAGTTGACGCTGCTAGCTGGTTCCGCTGCTTTGACTTGTCCTTCTTCCTGAGAGGATACTGTGTGCTATAGTGAGCGAACTCACCACACCTGAAGCACTTCACCTTAGACATGTCCTTCTTCTTCTTTCTCTGCTCCCCTTGCCCCTCACTGGGACCCTTAGATGCTAGATAGTAGAGCCACATTCTCTTCCTCCTTCACCAACTTCTGTCCGCTACTGCTGCTGCCACTGATGGAGCTCTTCAACAGAGCTCATCTCAATTCCTCCTGCTGCAAATTGGCCCACATTCTGTTCCATCCTAGTAGTGCGTCTCTGCCAAATATACTTTTGATGGAGACTTGCCAATCCTTTGAGACACTGTTGAGTGCTAATCGTACTAGCTCTGAAGGTTGAGGCGCTACCCCAACAATTGAAAGTTGGTCTCGGATTGCTTGAATCTTGGTGAGGAAGGGATCTATGCCTTCCCCCTTCTACATCCTAATGCACCTCAACTTCTCTAGGAACATCTTCCACTGCTCGGAAGTACCCTGGTATAATGTGGAGAGAGCATCCCACATTTCTTTGGCTATTCCCTTGGCTGCTATACACCATCTCCTTCCTATATTCCTTGAGCTGATCTGCATTCTGAGGAACTACCACTACATCATCAATGTAGGCTTTCAGGCCATATTCATCTAGAAGGAAATACATCCTTACCTTCTAGATGACATAGTTGGATGATCCATCCAACTTATCTTGATCTCTAAGCCCTATAGTGGCCATCTTGAAAACTGTCGAAAATCCCCTTTCTTTCTGCTTGGCCGCTGCTCTGCTACTTGGACTTCTTGAATCCTGGTAAGGAAGGGATCTATGCCTTCCCCCTTCAACATCCTGATGCACCTCAACTTCTCTAGGAACATCTTCCGCTGCTTGGAAGTACCCTGGTATAATGTGGAGAGAGCATCCCACATTTCTTTGGCTATTCCCTTGGCCGCTATATATGAGACTATATGGTCTTGGACTCCATCTAGGATCAAACGCTTCGCCCACACCATCTCCTTCCTATATTCCTTGAGTTGATTTGCATCCTAAGGAACTGCCACTACATCATCAATGTAGCCTTTTAGGCCATATTCATCTAGAAGGAAAGACATCTTGACCTTCCAGATGACATAGTTGGATGATCCATCCAACCTATCTTTATCTCTAAGCCCTGCAGTGGCCATCTCGAAAACTGTCAAAAATCCCCTTTCTTTTTGCTTGGTGGCTGCTCTGCTACTCGCACTCCCTTCTAGACTGAGAATATCTGCTCACAACCACTGCCAATCTACAAGGAAAAATTAAACCTCTGAGACTCAAAGTTCCCTGAGAGAAATTTTCCCTTTGTTGTGTGTGATTTTCTCTTCCACATGACGCTGATTCTGCTGCTGCAAAACCCTCTGCGTCCAACCAAGGAATCTGCCCAACGAGAATCTGAGTTGCAACTTCTCTCTCTGACACCTGGAATCGCTCTCTTGGGCAAATTGAATTTTCTGCACCCCTGCAACTAAAAATTGAAATGATGGCCCAACAATTCGGCCTGCCTGTCTGAGCACTGTGCTGCTTCAAGAATTTCGGCTTGCTACTCCCTCTAAGTATCAAAATTCTTTCTCTACTTCTGAGCTTCCCTGCTGATCACTCACGCTCTGATACCATGTGAAAATTCCAAAACTGAAATCCTATTGCAACAACTGGAATTAATTCTTCTAATTGTTAATTAATTTAACAATTTATTTGCTACGACAAATACCAAATTAATCACACTGTAACCCTCACAAATAAAATTGCGGAAATAAATAGCACTAGAAACTAAGAAACGCTAGCACACACACATAAAAATTAACACTGTTATTTTTGGACAAATGTCCCTGGAAAAACCCAATGCGGGAAAACCGATGCAACAGATGAGGGTTTTATTTTATTATGCAATAGTGAAATCTGAGTACAATCTATGGATGCCCAACTGGCAATCCAAACAACAAGAAAATCTGGCCAAAATTATTTAAGGGAAATTACCCTTCTTCCACAAGCAACCCCAACACGAATTCTCTTCAGAAACTCGTCCTCTTGGACCCTCTACGTTAGCCTCTGCAGTGCTCTGCGCAGACCCTATGACGTCTAGCTTTTGAACTTCCTTTGATGAAGTTGTTCTCCCTGTTTCTGCTGAGGAAATCACTTCTCCGACACTTTGGACCCTTTGCCCAGCCTCTAGAACTGAAAACAAATTTCTCTCCAACGAAATCAAATTGCTTTTGAAGCAGCTGTGCAGTCCTCTGTGCTGCCTCAATGGGAATAAGTCGGCCTCCTTGCTGCTGTCTCTCTGGATCTGGAAAACTTCCTCTGGATCACTGTCCATGCCCCTCACTGACCCTGCTTCGATCTCTGTCTCTCCAACAACTGTTGCTTCTCTCTGGAAATCGATCTGCCAGGGAAATCGAACTGCAGAAGTGTATTCTCCAAGTACCCATTGACTTCTTCTTATAATCCTCCGTTGGGACTCCAGTGGCCAAGATTAAATCTTAATCAATGGCTAGGATCATCTTGAAGTCGATCCGTGTGAGTATCTAGATGATTTTCACCTTGACTTAATTAATTTTGATTAATTAACCATATTCCCTAAGTTTAGACTTAGGAAATATTTAAAAACTGGTTAATAATCTAATTAAATCATTTCTAGGTGGAATTTCCAGAAAAGATTTCTGGGTTTTGGAGATCTCATGTATTTCAGCGTCTCCACCAAATTTCGTGGCTAGAACACATTCGATGCTACAAAAACTAACAAGGCTAGTGTTTTATAATTTTATTTGCAATGGCCAGTTTTAACCTTCCTCTCAAAAATAACATTTTACTTGTCATCCAATTGATATATGCTTGCATTAAACAAGTTCGTCCCTAATGAAGAGGAGTGTGCTCATGTATGAAGTCTTTTGAGCAAATACATCACTGAGCATGGAGTCTGGTAACTTGCATGCAATTGAAGATCGAGATAGGTTGTTAACACTTCTTATGTAGTCAGGTGTTAGAGCACCTATAGATTCATCCTTAACGTTACCATAAACAACTTGAATGTACATTATGTGAAAATTTCACCACTGAAATCCTATTGCAGCAACTGAAATAAATTCTTCTAACTGTAAATTAATTATCAATTCATTTGCTAAGGCAAATATCAAATAAATCACATTGCAATCTTCACAAAAATAAATACTGCAGAAGATAAACTGGAATCTGAGAAAACACTGGCACACACGTGCACAAAAATATGACAGTTATTTTTGGACAAAAGTCCCCGGGAAAACCCAACCTGGGAAAACCGATGTAGCAGCTGAGGGTTTTTATTATTAAGTAGCAGTTAGAAATTTTGAGTACAATAAATATCGCCAAATTGACAAATCTATCCAAGAGGAATACTGGAAAAAAATCTGAGGGAAATTACCCTTTCCGAGCAATCTTGACACTTGACTCCCTCTGAAAAGCTAGCAATCCAACTAGCTTTGCGCAGGCCTTGCGTCACCCTAGCGTAGTACCTCAAACGCTCTGCCTTAATCAACTGCCAATCTAGCTGTCCTGCCTGTTGCTGAATGAGAAACTCTCTTCGTCACTTTGGAAAATATTCTCGGCAACTGAGAACGAGTTCTTCTTCAATGAGATTGAATTGCCCTCTTGAGGCTTTGCGCTGCCTCTGCGCAACCTCCTCTTTCTGACTCTTTGGAATTGGAAAAATTCCTCCGAACTTACTGTCTCTGCCCCTCCGCTTCTCTTCTCTAGCTCGAACTCTTCTGACAACTACTATTGCTCTCTGGAAAAATCAAACTACCCAAGGAAATCAAAATCAAGTTTGTCAAGTGTGTGTCCTCCATCTACCCATCGACGACTTATAATCTTCTGTTGGGACTGCAACGACCAAGATTAAAACTTAATCGAGGGTTAAAATGATTTCTTAGTCGATTTGTGTGAGTTTCTAGATGATTCACACCTTTCTCAATTAATATTGATTAATTAACCCCTTTTCCTAAGTTTAGACTTAGGAAATATTTAAAAACAGGCTAATAATCTAATTGAGACACTTCTAGGTGTAATTTCTAGAAACGATTTCTGGGTTATGGAGAAATCCTATGTTTTAGCCTCTCAATGTTTCGAGACTAGAATGCCTCTGATGCTACAAAATATAACACTCCCTCTTAGTGAGGAATGTGTTCTAGTGTTGCACTACTGCTACAACACCCTGTCTCTGCATCACCCTCTGTATGTTGCTAATGTCTGACCACTGTGACTTTCTGCCACTACACACCAACTACTGCACAACTCTGATGGTGCACCTGTGCTGCTGCTGACACTACTATACTGCTGCTAACTCTGCATCTGCACTGCGACTCCCTCTCATCTGTTGTTGCTGCTACTGCAACGACTGCAACTGAGAAGCATCCAAAATACTAAATCAACTATGCATGTGCCGCATCTGTCTCTTGGATCTAATTGCTACTAGCCTCTGCAATGTCCACTGGGGAATCTGCACTACAACTGACTCTGCACTAAACCACCTGCTCTGTTGTCAACACTGCATCTGCACTCAACATCTGACTGCAACTATTTTGCATCTGTCACTCAGGAATTTGACTGCATCAAACGACATTGATCCATCCTGCCACTGAATAATGTGGGCCCCTGTAGCAAGGTAATGATCTATGAGGACACCTCAATGGACCCTGCCCAACCTCTGCAACTCTGGGACTATAGATCCATATCGCCCCACCTCACTCCTGGAGGTATTGCTGCAAACATGGCAAAAGCTTCCTCCAACCTAGAGGGCAACTTATCTATCTTTGCGGACGCTGCCGCTTGGTCTTGCTTCTCCTGCTTGTCCTTCTTCTTGAGAGGACACTGAGCGCTGTAGTGGCCAAACTTGCCACACCTGAAGCACTTGACCTTAGATAGGTCCTTCTTCTTCTTCTTCTTCTTCTTCTCCCCCTGTCCCTGACTGGAACCCTTTGATGCTAGGGCCACATTCTCCACTTCCTTCTCACCCTTCGAGCCCTTGTTGCTGCTTCCGCTGATGGTACTCTTTAATAGAGCTCGCCTTAACTCCTTCCGCTATAGGTTTGACCACATCTTGTCCCATCTTGGCAATGTGTTTCGGCCGAAGATACTTCGGACAAAGACTTGCCACTCCTCTGAGACAGTGTTTTGTGCCAACTATACAAGATTTGTTGGTTGAGGTGCTTTTCTCTTCCACCCAATGCTGATTCTGCTATTGCAAACTATTACAAAACCCTTTTGCGCCCAAACAAGGAATCTGCTCAGAGAAAATACTGGATTGCTGCTCCTATTGCCTGCTGGAATCACTCAATCTGGCAAGTCGAATTTTTCTGCCTACCTGCACTGAAAAATCGAACTGCTCGAGCAATTCACACTTCCTGGATGAGGCTCTGCACAACCCCATAGAAACTTGTCCTGCTGCTCCCTCTGAACAACAAATTCTTGCCTTTGCTTTTGAGCTTCCTCGTTTGATCAAAATTGCTCTGATCCCATGTGAAAATTTTTCCATTGAAATCCTATTGTAGCAACTGGAATAAATTCTTCTAACTGTAAATTAATTACCAGTTTATTTGCTACGACAAATATCAAATAAATCACACAACAATCTACACAAAAATAATACTGCAGAAAATAAACTGGAATCTGAGAAAAGACTGGTGCACACACAAAAATATGACAAAATTGTTTTTGGACAAAAGTCCCCAGAAAAACCCAATGTGGGAAAACTGGTGCAACAATTGGTGGTTGTTATTATTAAGCAACAATGAGAAATTCTGAGTACAAAAAATATCGCCAAACTGGCGAATCTATCCAAGAGGAATACTGACAAAAATTCTATGAGGGAAATTACTCTCTCTTCGAGCAATCTTGACACTTGATTGCCTCTGAAAAGTTAGCTGTCCAACCATCTCTGCGTAGGCCCTACATCACCCTAGCGTAGTCCCTCAAATGCTCTGCCTGAATCAATTGCCAATCTAGCCGTTCTGCCTGCTGTTGACTGAGAAACTGTCTCTCCGGCACTTTGGAAAATATTCCCAGCCTCTAGAGTTGAGAACAAGTTCCTCTGCATAGCCTCCTAGAGAAAATCTCAACCTCCTCTTTTTGACTCTCTGGAACTGGAAAAATTCTTTTGGACTCATTGTCTCTGCCCCTCTCTGCTTCCCTTCTCTGGCTCAAACTCTTTCAACAATTGCTGCTGCTCTTTAGAGAAATCAAACTGCCCAAGGAAATCAAACTCAAGTGTGTCAAGTGTGTGTCCTCCATCTACCCATCAACTTCTTATATCTTCTGTTGGGACTGCAATGACCAAGATTAAAACTTAATCAAGGGCTAAGTTGCAGGAAATGCTGGTAGGGGAGGAGTTTTCGTCTGGAATGGAAACGAAACTTAGAAACGCGTACAGTGCGGCCCAGAAACGCATTTCCGGCTGTACTGGCATGTTTCTCGAGACGGAAATGTGGCCAGTACGGCCGAAAACGCGTTTCTGGGCCGTACGACGCCATTTCCACGCGTAGTTTGACTTTTTTTTAAATTTTTTATTATTATTTTGTCTTCTAATTTTTAATTAGGTTATTAAAATGCCTTCTAGTTGTTTCTAGATGTCTGTCTAAAGTTATAAAAGTGAACTTTGTCTCATTCTCTCATCACACAATTCAGCAAGTCGTTTCTCTTGGAGACTGACGATTTTAGCAAAGGAGAAGAGAGGAAGAGAGCAGTGGTTTCAGCTAGGGTGTTTTGAACAGTGAGCAAAGTAGATTTTAGCAGCAAGAGCAAGAGATTTCAGTGGCAAGAGAAAGAGATTTCAGCAGCAGATTTGGAGTGCAAAGTTTCCAGCTATGACATTCTTGGCTTTTTGGCTTAGCTACAACCATATTTCTCTTCTCTTTTCTGGCATTTTGGGGTAGCTTCAGCTACAAAAAATTAATTTGGGTAAGCAACATTCATTTTGTTAGTTTTTTCCTATTATTTCTTCAATTTTTCTAGGGTTTATGTTGCCAAAAATATGAAAAACGTTTTTTATTTACATATTTGTTTTTTAATTTATTTTTGCAGCAATGGCTTCCAACCAAAGTGCCGTTGCAAGTTCAAGCCCTAGGGCCAAGCCAAGGGCTGAATATTATCCTCTTTGGAGGCATGTGACGAAGCTTAAAAAATGTGCAGGTGGTGGCTCATGGGAATGGCGATGTAATCTTTGCAATAATTCGTACAAGGGCTCCTACCCAAGAGTGAAGGCACATCTTTTGCATGGAGGAGGACAGGGGATTGCAGGTTGCACAAAAACAACAGATCCATTGGCAAGGAGGGCATATCAAAGAGAGCAAGATGAGGCAGATGGTACTAAGAGAAGGCATGATGACCTTACTCAAGCTACTCCTCAAGCTCCATCTAACATTGAGCAAGGATTGTAGTTGAAACAAGAAAGAGGAGAGCCGGTGCCACTCAACAACATGAACAACCAGCACCCAAAAATACCAGAGGGGCATCACCTTCAGTTCGGGATCGCAGAATTGCTAAATTGGTGAATGTGCAAGCAAGAGAAGAAACTGATTCCAGAGTGGCTAGGTGCATTTATGCATGTGGTATCCCATTCAATGTTGTTCGCTCTCCTTACTAGCAAGATATGATAAGGGCAATTAACAAAGGTCCTCAAGGGTACAAGGGGCCCAACTATGAGAAAGTCAGAACTCAGCTTCTCAAAAAGGAGAAGGAGCTTGTGGAGGATATTTTATCATCTATTCGTTCTTCCTGGAGTAGCTCTGGGGTTACCATAGTCTCAGATGGATGGACAGATACAAGGCGCAGACCATTGATAAATATCATTGCCACTTCCCCCAAAAGAGCAATGTTTATCAAGGCGGAAGACTACTCAGGAGAGGTGAAAGATGCACAGTTCATTGCTGATGTTATTATAAAAGCTATTGAACAAATAGGGCCTAACAAGATGGTGCAAGTTATCACAGATAATGCACCAGTTTGCAAAGCTGCAGGTTTAATTATTGAGGGGAGGTATGACCACATCTTTTGGACACCATGCATTGTCCATAATTCGAATCTGATCTTAGAGGAGATCGACAACAAAGTTTCTTGGATAAAGGAACTCATAGGGGAAGCAAGGGAGATTGTCAAATTCATCACCAACCACCACCAATCTCAGGCCATATTTCGAGAGTACTCCAAATTGGAGTTGTTAAAAGTTGCTGAGACAAGATATGCCTCAAACTTCCTGATGTTGCACCGCCTTGTTGAGGTTAAGCATGCATTAGTTTCTATGGTGGTGAGTCAACTTTGGATTGAATGGAGACAAGTAGATTCAGAGCGGGGATCTATGGTGCGTAGATTGTGCCTTAATGAGGATTGGTGGAGCAAGGTAGTTTTCTTGCTAAAGTTCACAACCCCTGCATTTGAGCTTCTCTGGAGTGTTGACACTGACCAACCTTTCTTAGGAGAGGTATATGATGGCATGGATTCCATTGTTGAGAAAATTATGGAAATCATTTCGCAAGAGTCTCCACAACTTTTGTTTGTTGATGATCATTTTGCTGGTTTAGTCAAGAAAATCATTGTTGATAGGTGGAACAATTTCAACACTCCATTGCACATTTTAGCACATGCTTTGAACCCCAAATTTTATGATGAGGAGCTTATTGCTCAAAGCAATGGGAAGAGGAAGGCACCCCATAAGGATAGAGAGGTGGCTAATGGGGTGAAAAAAGCCCTTATGAGAATGTTTCCTTTTCATCTACACAGGGAGGTAAGGGAGGAATTTGCCAGTTTTGCTGCAGGAATAGATGATTATGTAGATATATCAGCTTTGGAGGAGAGAAGCACCATGAATCCAGTTAGGTGGTGGATTTGTCATGGAGCAAATGGTGTATATTTGCAAAACCTTGCCATTTGTATTCTTTCACAAGTGGCAAGCTCTTCATCAGCAGAAAGGAATTGGAGCACTTATGGTTTTATTCATTCTATGAAGCGCAATAGGTTGGGCTCACAGAAGGCAGAGGATCTTGTTTATGTGCACTCCAACCTTCGCCTTGCATCTCGTAGGGGTCCAGAATACAATAGTGGTCCTTCTAAAGAATGGGATGTGGATGCAGAAAATCCTGATTTGGATCTCTCTCTTGCTGCCTTGAATATTGAGGTCGAGTTTGGAAGTGGAATTGGCACGTCATCTTCTTTAGCACCACCATCCATTGTTGAGCATTGTACTGCTTCTATTTTTGATGAGGATTGTTATGATGAGGATTAGTCTTTTGTCTCTATAGTTCTTGCAGCCTTATAGTCTTTATTGTACTTGCAACCTCATATATTAATATAAATAAAGGCTGATTTTGAGATTTGGATATATAATAAAGGTTGCTTTTGGATATTCCGATATTTTTATTTTCATTATGTGATCATTCATGAGTAAATGTGATGTAAATTTAATCATAATGTTTAAATGTAATAAATTATAATGTATCATTTATGCTTTATGATTTCACATATATATATATATATATATATATATATATATTAAATATTTTTATATATTATATATATATATATATATATATATATATATATATATATATTCGCATTTCCCCGTTTCCAAAATTTGGGGAAGTCACGTTTCGTACCCGTGCACATTTCGGAAACTCGTATCCGTTTCCCCGTTTCGTGCAACCTTGATCAAGGGCTAAGATTATTTCCTAGTCGATCTGTGTGAGTTTCTAGATGATTCACACCTTAACCCCTTTTCCTAAGTTTAGACTTGGGAATTATTTAAAAATAGACTAATAATCTAATTGAGACACTTCTAGTTGGAATCTCCAAAAACGATTTCTGGGTTTGGAGAACTCCTGTGTTTTAGGTTTCTCCACAAAGTTTCGAGACTAGAACACCTCTGATGCTACAAAAACTAACACATTAGGTAGAAAGCTTGGTTTATGTGCACTACAACTTGAGGTTATTGTCCTATTGTTGTGATGCGGCGAAGAATGATAGCATAGAACATTTTGACTTGGAACAACAATCTAGAGGAGGTTAATTTGGAAGATGCAGCCCTAGTTTTAAAGTGCTTGTAAGTTGAACTTTTGGGTGATCATTGTGGTGATCATCTTCATGGAACTGACATGCCAACCCAATAGACTAGTAGGTTTCTAGATGCAGGAATTTTGCTTTTATCTTCACAACATCTAGTGTTATGTGGGGGCCATCCAACTGATGGTCACGTTCCACAAACACTTCTGCCTACTTCTACGCTTCATAGATCACAGGAAAAGAACTAGAAATTTCTTGTGGCAAGAGGCAAGCTTAGTACATACTAGACCTCTTTTTCTTTTTGTGTGTTAGTAGTCTCTATAATTTAGTGTTTTGTCTTGATTATGGCTTAATTTGTAAACATTATATGACAATTTCAGTTTGAACTATGAAGTTTGAACCTATCTTTGAACTGTTGATTGAATCTTACATCTCTTTGGTAATGAATACAAGGCTCTATTTCATTTCATGGTTGATGTTATGCATTACAATATGACAAATTTTAACTCGAGGGTTGATGTTGTGGTTGAGGATTGATCATTTGATGACAATGTTAGAAGTTATAACTGCCAGACAATTGATGTTATGTGCACTATGTAGTTGATGCTTTAATGATAATCATTAATTCAGTAGTTAAATCTGTGTTCATGATTTCTGTGGTTGATATGACATTCTGCATGTTCTTTTTTTTTGGGGGAAATATATATGCATCAAAATGTATTAGAATATGTATTATATAAAAATTGCTCCCGAAATGATTTGCTCCTGGAAGCTTTTTGAAAATTGTGCTTCCTTCTATTCCCGCTTCTGCTCCCCGCTCCGGACAACCTTGGTCTGATCATGCATCTGTTTCTGAAAACATAAGGCTCTGGCAATTCTGCAAAGTTGAAACCCAAAAACATGTTTGACAGTGTCCGTTCTGTTGCAAATCACACAGCTGACATCTGCTAGGCTAAAGTGACGTGGTTATCTTCAGTCATTAGACTTTGTTTAGAAACAATTCAAACACTCTAGTCTTGTAAGAAGGGAAAGCGTGTGCACTTCCAGATCTCCTGACACCTCCTGATTCACCCATTTTCATGATCTTTAGTAGCCCATCATAGTCTTCTGTAGAGATAAGATTAAGATCATTTTATTAATGCCCACAAAATCTCTCCTATTATGATAACATTTTAGCATCTAGGAGTGTTCTAGACACTCCCATGGTCCAGTGATCACTGATTCTATTCTCTCTAGTCCCATTGATCTATTCCATGGTCACAGATTGAATTTGGTAGTATCTAACATTCCACTCTTTCTCTGTTTTGAAACAGATTACGGGGGATTGCAGGGTCTATTTCTATAATGCCGACCTTTAGGCGCCGATTTCAGCATGTTGTGAAAAATCTACATCCAGTGGCAGTAGAAAGGGTGAGCAGCAGTGTACATAGCCGGGAATCAATAGCCGAAAGCAATATTTCTGAGGGTGGTTCGAAATCTAGAAATAGGATAGGTAGATTATTCAGCCAAAAATCAGGAGGAAGGAAAGAACACACTTCAGACATAACAAGGCAAGAAATAAACAGATACAATGATGAAGGTATATAGAACTTGGGCTCTATGAACAGCCATGCCCTTTGTAATATTTGCTTGTGATCTTCTCTCACATTTTTGTTTCATTAATTTTCAATTTAATTTCATTTCTGCAAATATGGCAAGCATAGTTCTGATAAGCTACAGAAAGTGCAGATTCTTAATTCATAGATATCTAGCTATTGTTTTGGTGAAAAATAAAATTAGATGAATTGGCTGGCCATGTGTGTGGCCTGATGTTTCCAGATTTACACACTTCTCTTGAAAGCAAGGCCAACATGCGACTTATAACCATTTTATTTGATTAAATGCCAGAAAAGTTTATTGTGATTGTAAATGCATTTAAGTGTGAATTTAACTGCATTCTTGACTATATACCATATGGAAGTAATAGATACCTTAATTCAATTAGAGTCTCTTTGTAGAAAATTCACACATACAATACAACCTTGGTCCGGGATTGTAATTACTTGGCATAATCTTTTCTGCCTCTCTACGTTGTGATTTAAGATTAAATGAGAAGAGGAATGTCATATGAAGAGATTAAAAGACAGGATCAACTTTGTTGGATCAGACAGAAATCAAGACACTCTGTTGTGGTATGGGTGAGGCATATGCTTTCGAGGACCCCGGTAAATTTTACACCCGTGGGGTGTTTTGAATTTGGAAAACAATCTACATTGCCGTTGATAGTGGATTTACTTCTGATAATGTTGTGCTTGGACAGGTGTTATGGGTTGGTGAAGAGGGTTGCACTGCCCTAGAAAACAGTTCCATATGCGTGATAACAATATATGTTTTTGAATGGGTTTAATGGATATAGGGGAGAGAATCTTTTGACTAATTAAACAGCATGGTTATTTATACATTCTTCCTTACAGTTTATTTAAAACGGGACAAAATCAAGTATTTAAATAGGAAACGTCAAGTTACTATCCCATATAATTATTACAAAGGAGTGCCCATCTTACCCATCTATGAGGAATAAGACATTTCTGTTCTATGGTGGCTACTAATATGTTGTGATCTTTAACAGCCGGTGTCAGTTTATTAGGCATACAGATGCAATGTCCAATCACTTGTCTGAATAGTTGTTTTTTTCCTTCTATAAATTGGAAATCAGTAAGACAAGATGGGAATCGCTTTTCATTGCTCTTAGAATTACAGATCTAAACATATACTTGCATCGATGCATGCACCTCAACAGAAAATAGATATTTGCCTTCCGTCTTGCAAGGAGATTTGCATAAGCAGTGGTTTCTTGATGTTAGTACAAAGTGATCAGTATATAAACACGACACAGACATATTTATATCTATTTATGGAGAACCATTGTTCATGAAAACTTTCTACGCAATGGTTCGTTATATGATTACCCTATCTCCAACCGTGGATCAATGTCTGGTGCTAAACACGTCCTTTTTGGAAGATAAACGAATTCAGGTTGATTGCCATCTGCAATCTACTTTTCCACCGTAATATTTTGGTGAAGTTGATTGTGTAGTACACTTGATAAGGTGTTAGCATCTCAAGAAAATGTAAATATTGATAAAGATGGAAATTGAGGTCAGTCATTTGTGACCATCTTCAAAATGTTATGTTCAACACTGCCTTTCCATCTAAGGAAGCTACATCATCGCAGCAACTTTGTCCTCATTTTTTGAATTGAAGGTTTAGGGTCAAAACTTATACAAGATTTTCTATATTTCATTGAAGAAAGATTACAAAGAGGAAACCTTCAATTATGATGGTGTTTTTTTTTTTTTTTTTTGCTGATATCTATTTTGATTATTATTGGTGCTTAAAGGCAGTGAATCAAGTTGGTGTTTGATGAAGGCAACTGTCATAATAGCCTTAGCTTCTAGCTCTAAAATCTATTTTTTCAAATATATACACTAGTTAGAAAGAACACTATGTATACAATATGATATATAGATATATATTCAATGTGGATTGTAAGATCATTGTCAACACCTTAATATACCTATAAACATATAGAGAACTAAAGAAAATCTTATTCTCTTGAGCGGGAGCACTAGATATAAATTAAAAAAGATTACACATTTTCACTTGTTTGCATGATCTATAAATTGAGGAGGATATTCCAGTGGACAGTCATCATAACAGATATTAAGTTGCCAATCTAGATACAGTGAGATTATACTCTACTACACATCAATTACTTATGATCAAATTATGATATTGAACACAGTACTGTCTTAATGAAAAATAACTTGGAAGATGCTTGTCCATAGACATAAAAGAGCATACCATTAACACAATGAACACAAAAATGCACCATGCAAAACACAATGGAAATACAAACTGTGCCTGGCTCTTTTATTCTCAAATTACAATGCAAAATACAATGAAGAATTTTCTCAATATGGAGCAAATAGAAACCAGGCCTATGATAGGTTGTTACAGAGCACTATTGTTGAGATTTCACACCTCTACATTGCTCAACTATGGAACAAAAAATAATTACAATAAGAATGGAACCTCTTTGTTCCCTTATAGCTCAATGTTTAACATGCCTTGGTAGTTCTGTGTGGTTGTATCTTCCGGATTCATCGCATCTGTTGTTTTAGTGCACTAAAACAACAGATGCGATGAATCCGGAAGATACAACCACACAGAACACAAATCGCAGAAGTCTCAAATCCATAAAATGCCTTGGTAGTTCTTAGAGTTATGATTTTTGCATTCCATTACTATTGATTAGGGTTAGGTTTTGGAACTTCTAGAATCTTTTTGATAATTCACATGGGATTAGCTCAACATATGTGAGTAATGAGAGCGGATGTGGTATCCAATTGGTGCTGTCTTGGTTAAATTGCCAGGTCAATTTTTGAGGTCAAACTCCCTCTTGGTTAGTGATAATATTTTATTATCGCCTAATTTGGACTTAGCATGTTCACATGTAGCATTACAAATCAAGCTATTGTTATAAGCTAGGTTACAATTTAAAAAAAAACAAAAAAATATCTTAAATTAGTTCTTGTGAGAGATTCACTTCCAAGTAGTTAGGAAATTCTTCTTATCTTGACAACCTCATTAATTGAGTTTTCAATGGCAATTCCTATCAATCGGGGCCGTTGTAGATTATTCCGACATTTAGTAAATCATGAATTAAATAGATCATTTTGAGGGTGGATGTTTCTACTTGTATACCACTATAGATCCACTGTCAATTTTTTTGTGGTATGCAATATTCGATGGCACTTTATTCATATATTGGATCATCCACTCAATGATCCCCATTACTCATGCTGATTTGTATGTGGTATTAGAATGGCCCAAGCCTTAGTCTGTTAGATTTGTAGTACATGTAGTGGTGATGATTCTCTTGAATCGATCTATCGAATGAGTTTATCAAATATGCATTGAGTTCGATCATCCCCTCAATGATCCCCATTACTCATGCTGATTTGTACGTGGTATTAGAATGGCCCAAGCCTTAGTCTGTTAGATTTGTAGTACATGTAGTGGTGATGATTCTCTTGAATCGATCTATCGAATGAGTTTATCAAATATGCATTGAGTTCAATGTGATTTGATCTCTTGGGCATTGAGTACATTAATGTCTATTTCTACCATGGTTTGTCTCACGTAAGTCTTTATGGGTAGCACCACTCAGTTTAGAGGATCAAGTGAGTATGGACCTGAATTCTCATGGTGATCGTGAACATCATACTCAAGGAAATCATGAGTGCATATGCTTGTGTATCATATTATTCTTCTACAGTGAAGTCAATCCCTCCAACTTTCAAACAGTGTAGAAGACTTTGTTTTTTCGGGCCTCCCTCATTTTCTCTGTTTGGTTTGCCCCTTCCTCATGAGGTCTTCTCTAGTGCTTGTACTTGGTGCATCTTTGCCACATATGGCGTAGCTCACAGTTTTTCCCTGCCTACAATTTGCATAAATCTGCAAACAATAGAGAGGGTTTGTCGTTGCTTCTGTAAAACTTCCATTTGTTTGTTACACTAACTATGGTTTTTGACTTCTTTGAGCTTCTTTTTTATGTAGATTATTTTCCTTGAGGGGGGATTCCTTCTCTAACTATAATTATTGTCGTTCATTCTTGTGGATTTTGATGAAAAAGAAGAGATGCTTCTTCTGCAATGCCGTAACTGTTGAACAAAAAATAAGCTTTGTGGAGTTCAAATGACACCTTCCGTGACAAATTTGTCTCCTTATAGTGTACAAGTGACGAGAGTTGTGAGATTGTTTCCTGCAGGATTCAAAAGAGATTTCATAATGTCATTGCTTCAATATGAGATACTAATGAAATTATATCATGAAATCACTTCTTTGCCAGTTATTAGTGCAACTAAGCAAGAGGTTTTTTCTGACCTTCATGTTAAATTGAAAGGTCGAGGACAATCCATCCACACTTTGAGCAATCACAATTGACATTTTGTACAAGAGGTGACTGATTTGAGAAGTACTATAGATGATTTGGAAGATTGGATTTGCAAACTACAAAATTTGTATCATATGCTTTTATGAGTTAAAAGTTAGACATCTTTTATAAATGATAAGGAAGAATGCAACACGGATGCTTGTTTAAAGCTGTGGGATGAATTAATGAATAGGAGAAAACACATGATTCCTTACAAAAAGATATGAATCAATTGGGCTATAGAGTTTTCGGACTCGGTAAGCATGGAGAAGGCATTATTGATCCAATTGTACCTTAGTGAGATCAATATGGGATAGTGTTGAGAATGTTGGAACTTCATCTTTGAGTTCCCTTGATCTCACAACTACCTTTGTTTCATAAGAATTAGATCCTAGGACATTTTCTACTTCATCAATTGATGTATCTTCTATGCTAGAGTTTGATTTCACCTCTAGTTCATTCAAATCTTCTTATGAATCATCGATTTAGATAGCTACATATTTTGTTTTTTTAGCACTTGCTTTCATGCCATCGACATTTCAACCATATCTTCATCCTAATCATAGTTATTAGAGGCACTATTGTGGTCCATTGGGAATAAAAGATCATATTGGCATGCTAGTAGTTCCTCTTACAACTCATCAATGAGAAGGTGTCATAGGCAATTTCTTGGATAAGTGCCTAGCATTAGGGCATATTGTGCATGGATAGATGATTTATGATGGTGAAATTTGAGCAATAGCTTAAGGGCATCCTACCGACTTGTGTCATTCAGGATATACATGTGCAATCCTCATTCTCATTAATTGATTGATGGCCATCCAATCTGTATCTTGGACTGTTTTGATTACAATTTTTTCACTACTTTAGTGATTCCTTGAAGCATGGTTGAGTCTTTTCTGCACTTTTGTAGAAAAGGCATGTGGTCGACTCACTAATTCTTTGTTTAAAACGCTTTTATTAACCTTAACATATGAGTTTTGTCATATCAATCTTGGCTTTTGCGTGATTCTTTGTTTGCTTTGAGCAATTTGTGGATCTCTGACACTCTTGCACTAAGTGCATTTTTGTTGGATTACTCTCAACGTCAACATGTTTATGCCATTTTTCGTGTTTGCTACAGATACTATTTGTATTAGCAACATTGTGTGATTTCAATTTCCTCACTTGTGCCTATGCTCATTGAATGAAACCATTACTTGCTTCATTAATTTTGAAAATGTTACTGTAAAGATTTTGGTTTTTAAAAGGATAAGAGCTTTCCACTAAATGTTGTCAGTTTTTTGGTCATCTTTTTTTTTTCCTACCCAATTCAACATTAAAGGGCGATTAAAAGGATAATAGCTTTCCACTAAATGTTGTCAGTTTTTGGTCATCTTTTTTTTTTTTCCTACCCAATTCAACATTAAAGGGCGATTAATGTAATGTTTGTTTGGTCATCGTTTGTTTTATGTCAACATCATTCCCAAGGTGAAGATTAAAGGGGAGATAATGTTTGGAGTTTATTTACTTGGCTAGATACATGAGTCAACATTCAGAACATATTTACTTATACATGAGCTGTTCATGGTTGTCATATTTTGTCCTTGATACTTCTGGTTCCCTAAGTCAAGCTTAAGGAGGGATGTTAGTGATAATATTTTATTATTTGGTATGATTAATAAATCAAGCTATTGTTACAAGCCATATTACATTAAAATAAGATGCTAAATTAGTTGATTTTATGAAAGATTTTTTTTTTTAAACAAAATTGACCATCTTTACGTTAAATCTGCGCCCGGTCGTAGCAAATACACAGGTGATTACATCACCATTTTCAGTACCGTCTCAAGGACAATTTGACCAAAAGAAACTCAATTACACTATAGGCCCATATCAGGCTGTTGACCCATTACAACTTCGGAACTGACACATATACAAAAGGGTAGTAACTAACTCAAATGGATTACATAAATTGAAAGAGACCAAAAAACACCAGAAACGAGCCTTATGCATGCTAGTTAGTCGCTTTCAGATGCTGGCTTGTTGAGGTCGATTTCATGCTTGCAAGGAATTTCCAAGAGGCAATATTGTTTTGGAGGAGCATTTTTCTTGAGCGACAGGTCTGCTAAAATAACCTTGAGAGCATCCACCTCATCTTCCAATCTAGAAATTCTCTGCTGGAGAGTCAAAATTTGGTCAACATGTTCAACTTGTGCATGATACATTTGGCAGAATTTGACCTGCAAGTCATTGTCAACTTTTTGCAGAGCTTCATGAGCAGAGAGGCAATGGGAAGATGGGCTAGCGACAGAAGAAGAATCATAATTCGAGTCTGAGTTCATGCTGATGCGTCGACTAGGAGGTTGCATGCAACAAGATTCACAAAGGAGGGAGCCTGACCACTCTCCATGGTGTGAAGTCCTCAGCCGATTGAAACTGAAGAATCCGGGCGTTGCCGATGTTGCTTGGGAGCCAGTGAGACCTTTGCGCTAGACTTCCCACGAACTTGAGTGCCAAGCACATAGATTCACCGACTAGAGAATGAGAGACTGATACTGGAATCAGAGCTCTTTGCAGAGCTACTCACAAAAAGCCTAGACGTCACAATGAAATTCCGAGGCAGAGCCTTTGCCAAAAAATGTGAACAACAAAGGTGGTGGAGCGATATACAAAACTTCTTCAAGAGAGAATGAGATTAAATCCCGACTGGAGGAAAATTTAACATCCATCTGATTGTCCATCCACACAATTCTAATCATATTGCCATTAATTTCATCTGCGCTGTTACGAGAGAGGTTCATCATAGTTCTGTGCGGAAGACAGTTTTGAGACATTGGTAGAAGAAATCCGTAATTCAAAGCATGCGAAGAGGAGGGGACTTCTATTGCACGGCGGTAAGATGCATGAGGTGCCACGTCAGGGAATTCACTTACACCAGCAGATAGACCTATTGTAGTGATGAAAGAGATTTATGGAGAATATAAACCATAACATATTGAAAGGGAAAGGAAATTGAAGGGGAGAAGGAAAGATAAGGGAGATGGGGAACGAAGGATGGGATTAGAACATGGGAACAAAGAATCCAAAAAGGGGACCTAAGGTGAATCCATAACAAAAAGTCCTGTCTAATTAGGGAATTGGGTAGGAAAAAATCAATTTGTTGATTTCAAGTTTTGATTCTTGTATGGAGCAAACTTTGTTTTCTTGAGAGTCAATGTCTATACTGTGATTTATGAGAATATGAAAGATCCCTTGAGAATGGAATGATGCAATCAAATCTCTTATTCTGTGGAGAAATTGGGCTAGGGAGTTATCTTTAGGGGTGCCATCTTTGACGAGATATTGGATTGTGACTAACGAATCACCTAAAACAATAATATCTTGAATGCCTTTGTCTATTGAAATGAAGACCATACATCTCAGCGTGATTATTAGTTTTCCTTCCCAGTCCCCAAGCATACTTAGTTTCAATTGGTCCATCAAGGTTGAGTAAAATCCCCCCCCCTCTTGCCACCCCTAGATTTTATGAGAGATTTAGTCCCAACTAGTTAGGTGATTGTCCTAATCATGACAACCTTAATAATTGAGGTTATCACTGATAGCTCCTATAAATTGGGGTTGTTGTAATCTATTCCTACCTTGAGACATCATGAATCAAAGAGAACATTTTGAGAGTGGATCTTTCCTCTATTTATAGAGGTTTTAGCATTATACATTTGATGTTGAGCTTTTGTGTAATGTACAGTAATCAATGATGCTTTGTTTTTGTATTAGATTATTGCCTCATTATGTCCAATGCCAATTCATTTCTACATGTATAAAAAATTTGTTATTAGTCTACAAGTTGTCATTTCAAAGCTATTGATATATGCAACCCCTTGGAGCAATTTGCTATGCCAATGAAACCTTTATTTGTCTGTCAAAACTACATGATATGTACCCTACTCAGTGGGTTTCATGATTTGTTCTAAAAATGGCCCCAACAATTCCATATTGATTGTTCAACCCAAAAAAAAGTACAAAAAAGATGACAAATTATACAGCAATACATTTCGAATCATGCATCTCATTTTGGGGGGATTTTGGTCACCAATAACTTTTACGGAAGGAGATGCCAAAAAATGGATCAACTTTCTCCTTGGTGTACCACTGGGCATCAATTGTTTACTATAATTGTCATTGACTCTTTCTGGTTTTGTGCAATCATATTTTTTGCTAACTTTTGTTAGTCTTTGCTCATCTATACACACTTGTTGGATCTATCTCAATGATAGAAATACATACCCCATGTTTGACGTGATTAGTATCTTAGCTTGATGGGTACTTACCAAAGAGAGAATGGGTTTACCCTTATGTACTTATCATGATTGATCAAATGCTATTGATTATTAAACATTTAGGGGCTTCTCAACACTAGATTAATACACTTAAGTAGTACCACATCTACCTCTACATCAATAAAATCTACTTTAATGGAAAATTTAAGCAAATGTTTCTTGATTCTTGCCCTTGATTTTGGGTGAAGTGTTCACCTGAAATGTTAGGCATTTCAAAATCTTTATAACACAATTCTTTCCAGAAACTATTTTCTCACTAAGTATCTTATTTATATGGATAAGGATAGTCGTATACTTCTAGTCCATGGTTACCATATTGATGAGGATAGTCATGTACCTCTAATCCAATCTTACTTACCATATCCTTTGTTGTGAGATTGGCTTGTGGACCAATTTTGAATAATGCACCTACTATGGTCTTCTTGACTTGGATTTTCATATGGAAGAATTATGACATTTTTTCCTCTTCATTGTCTTGGAGGCTTCTCATGCTTGCCTCCCTACGCACACTATTGTCCAAGGTATTAATTATTTTAGCATCTGCATCCATGCCTATATCATTCTTGTTCTTACTCTTCCCTTCGAGCTACATAAACTAACAATATTTCGAGAGAGATACTCACTATTTGAGGCGACTTACTAAGTTACACTAAGTAGGCTTAATCATTAGATTTAGGGTAGCCTACAAGAAATTGTTCATCTATATAGAGAACTTAACAAATTCCTTCTATAAATAATGTTTCATGAGTGATAACAAAGAGGAGATTTGAGCACAAGTTAGAACATAGTACCTTGCTACATTATTGGAAGTAATTGAGAGGGCCCTAGAAGTTGACATTGTGATCAATGCACAAATAAGAAAACCAACATTCATTCCCTTTCCCTGCACTAGTCCTCTCAAAGGAAACTCCCAAAGCATAACTCCTACTCATGCCTTGAAATTAGAAAGGTTTTCTCCAACAAAAATGATAAACTTATGAAAGATGTGGACTCTACTATTATTGTGATGAAAAATATGCTCCAGGTTATAGGTGTAAAGAACATAAATTCTTCCAAATTTATATGACTACTCAGGCCTTGACCAAATACTTAACTATCCAAGAGATACCAAAGTTATAGGTTGAATACACCAACACTCAAGCTCAAGTAGATACCAAACCTCCATTTCCTTGTGAAGAACCCCTAATTTGCTTGCATGCATTATTAGGCATTTTAACTCCATAAATCTTGAAACTCATGGGCTACATCAAGCACCAAAAAGTTGTAGGCCTAGTTGACAATGGAAATACTCAAAATTTGATTCACAAGAAAGTGACAAAATAAATCCATTGTTTTCTAAAGTGGGTGCACAACACTCATATCATGATTTCCAATGGATGTATGATGAAATGTCGAGGTAAATGTGAAAATGTTAAACTCCATATGAGAAACTATTGGCTAAAAAATTATCGAATATTGGTGGTTATGATATAATATTGGGGTAAAATGCCTATGCACATTGGGATAAGTCAAAATATATTTCCAATAACTCTATATGAGTTTCTTTAAAGAGGGACATGTACACACCCTCCGAGGGCTCTAGCGAGTCTCCTATGGAATAGTCAACTTTCATCATATGTAAAAGTTATTAAAGAAATACCACTATGATATTATTGTCCAATTTAATGCCATACAAGTTTTGGATAATTTGACACAAAAAATCCACCTAGATTTGTGGTTGGTCCTTACAAAGTCATCATGTCTTTGAGATACTAAAGGATTTACCCCCTTCTCAAGGAGAACATGACCATGGAATTCCCATGATTTTAGGAAGTCAACAACCAAATGTACATCCTTATTGACTCCCTTTTGCACAAAAGAATGAAAGAGAAAATATCATTAAGAACTGTTGGAGGTTGGGGTTACACATCTTGGCATGAGCCCTTAATCATCACTAGTGGTCATGGTGCTAAAGAAGGAAGACACTTGGTGGATGCGTCTTAACTTTAGGGTTCTCAATAAGTTGATGATCAAGAACAAAATTTGCATCCTAGTTATTGATGATCTCCTAAATGAACTTGGTGGAATAAAAGTTTTCTCTAACCATGATCTTCATTCAGGATATCGCCCAATTAGAATGAAAGAGACAAACATACTTAAGACATCCTTTAGAACAAGTGAAGGTCATCATGAGTTTCTAATGATGCCTTTTGGTCTGTGTAATGCTCCATCCACCCTCTAGAGCCTTATAAACAAGATTTTCAAGCCCTTCCTATGCAAGTTTGTGCTAGTCTTCTTCCATGATATCTTGATCTACAATAAAGCATGGGAATCACACATTAAGCACGCCGACAAGTCATTGCGACTCTTGAGAGAACTAATAATTCTTTGAAGTGTCCAAGATGTTCTTTCGGTGCTGAGGTTGAATATTTAGGTCACATTATAAGTCAAGAGGGACTATGCGTTGATCCCAACAAAGTAGTGGCTATGCAAGCTTGATCCTATCAAAAAACACTAAAGAGATTGAGGGGATTCTTAGGATTTACAAGATGTTATAGGAAATTTGTAGCAAAATTGTAGCTCCCTTGACTTCATTCTTTAAAAAGAATGCCCTTATCTTGAGTGAGGAAGTAGCATGCATCCTTTACTTTAAAAGATGCCATGTGCACAACTTCAGTATTAGCAGTGCTTGATTTTAGTAAGACTTTTGTCTTGGAATGTGATGCCTTACGTAGAGGTCTAGGAGTAGGAATGATGCAGGAAGGAAGCCCTTGAGATTCACTAGTAAGTAATTATGTGATTGCAATTTGGGAAGATCCGCATATGAGAAGAAAATGATGGCTATCCTTGATGTAGTGGAGATTTGGAGGCCATATCTCAGAGGAACGAATTTTCAGATCAAGACTAACCATCATAGTATGAAATTCTTCCTCAACAATTATTGTGTTCACTAGAGAAACATAAATGGGCCTCTAAGATGTTGAGGTATGATTATGAGATCATATCTATGAAGGGTAAAGAGAATATTGTGGCTAATTATTTATCTACACAATTTGTGTAGGATGGGTCTCTTCTTGCCTTATCATTACCAAGTCCAGGATGGCTTCAGAAAGCTCATCTAAAAACTTTAGATATATCCCAACACACCTACAAATTATACATAGAAATAAGAAACAAAGCTACCAACTTAATAAGGATTCTCTAGAGTTTTCATTTTTTTAGAGGTCACTTGTTGTGGCTATTTTTACTCCCAAATAAAAAAGTGGTACTATTGATAGCACCCATTTTTTTTTGGAGGTTAAAATTACGACATGTTTGAAATCTTGACCTTGACAAGTGGATCAAACCTCAAAACTTGGCCCTTGAATCTAAAAGTGTAGCACCACTTTTATTTTTCGAGTTAAGATTACAACTTTATTGAAACCATGAGCTTGACAATAGGTAATATTCCAAACATAAAAATTAAAATTGGTTCCCAAATCAAAAAGTGATGTTAACAATAATTAAATTAGTTAATTAATTAATTAATTTACATAAATTTACATGAAAGAAAAAAATGAGACGTAAATTCTTTTTCTTGTGATCACTTTTATAAATAAATTAGACTAAAAAAATGAAATTCTGATCCATTAAAAATGAAAAAAAAAACTATTTTTCTTTAAAATTAAAAAAAATACCTTTTTTCCCATTAAAAAAATAAAATTTATAAAAAAATATTAAAAAAACTTCAAATAAAATTGTTTTTTTAAAGCATTGACACTCCCCCAAAAAAAGAAATTAAAAAAAAACAAAAACCAAAAAACTAAATGTAAAGAAAAATTAAAATTAAAATTAAAAGTCATAAAAAGAGGGAAATGTACATTGGGTGTTGTGGGACGGGGGACGAAGGAGGGGAGTTGGTGATTCTTAGAATATCACACCCCCCCATCCCCCATCCACCTGAGCACTATGACCATGTGAAAATCTCATGTCCACCATAATCCCTACCCTCTCCCCTCTTTGCCTCCCACCACACACCTACGACTCAAACTCCTCTTCCTCCATGCAATGGTAGCAAACAATGCCAACAATGGTGAGGGTAGGGGCTAGGGAAGAGGTGGAATTTTTACATGGGGCTAATGTTTGAATGAGTAGGGAATTTGGGGATGAGTGATTTCAAGAATCACCCTAATACCCCATGTATGTTTCCCTGTTTAGTTTTAATAATTTATAATCTATTTTATAAATTATTATTATTATCATTAATTTAAAATTTTGCCTTCTATTTCACATTAATATCATAAAATTTACAGGATTCATAGAGTCTAGGAGGGATTTCCACAAGGGAAACCGAGCCCTCTTGATAGTCCATAAAATCTTTCCACCTTGGGAAACCAAGCTTTACGAAGAGTGTAGAAAATTAGAGATGACAACAAAGCTGACAATACTAGTAGAAAAATATGCTAATGTCTAAGATTCAATAGAAGATTAGATATTATTGCTACATGCTAAAGCGAGGCCTAGCCGATTAGCCTGAATAACAACAGTAAAACACATATGAGAGCAAAATAGGATAATAAAAAAAAATCATTAGAGGAGGGGATGTACTCCTCGGGGGGTGAATGGAGTTACATCCTTCTTGCATGGACTTGGCTTCTGGGGCTAGGAGTACCATCTTAATTGTATTAAGGCAAGAATGGATCCTTTGGAACCAAAATGGGGTTTTCCTAGGATCCCTTCGCACCACTCAAGCCATCATGATCCTCTGCACATTCAACCCCTCCTACTATGCCTTTGACTGAGATGTGAAGATCAAATACCCATTTGACAAGGGCGTTAAAATTTCCTTCAAACAAACTTAGGTTTTTTCTAAGCTCAAAAATCTTCTACCTCTTGAGGTAATAGCATTTGAAATCATGGCCTTCATTTTCCAATACATCTCTGCCAGTTTGAAGTATCACATCTCTAGAGTTTTGGAATTTCCTAGATCATAAACCTAGCAGGGGGTTGGAGCTATATCCTCCTTGCACGGACTTGGCTCCTGGGAGCTAGGAGTACCATCTTAATTGGATTAAGGAAGGAATGGATCATTCGGAACCAGAATGACGCTTTTCTGGGAGCCCTTCAAATCACTCAATCCATCACAATCCTTTACACGTTTAGCCCCTCCTGTTACACCTTTGACTGAGAACTAAAGATCAAATACCCCTTTGACAAGGGCCTTAGAGTTTCCTTCGAACAACATTGGGCTTTTTTTAAGCTTCTAAACCTTTTACCTCTTTGAAGCAATTGCCTATACAACCATGGACTTCATTGTCCAATACACCTATTCCAGTTTGAAGTATCACATCTCTACAATTTTGGAATTTCCTAGATAATAGAAATAGCTTTGTGTCTCTGATAGAAATCAATTCGTGTCCATGCTCTCTCATATTTGTTGAACTTCCATATCAAACTCATCTATGGAAACATTACCTTCTACTAGGCATCTGTGCACAAACTGGCTACTAGCACATTCCATGTCTTGTTCTGCACGAATAACATATCGTTTCTTAGACTCTCGGAATCAAGCTAAGCTTTGAGAACTAGAGAAAAGCTTGTTCTCATTGCTATTTCTTCAGCATGTTGGTATCATTGCTTCTAGACTCCTCATGATACAATTATTCAAATACTAGAATTACCCTATTGCAAAGCTCACACTCCCCAAGTGTCACCCCTCTAGAGTCTTTGAAACCAATCTAGGAAAACCACAATAAGAATGACCCTCTAGACAAAGAATTCAATAATGCATTCCTCAATTAGAAATAGCAAACTATGCCTTGAATTAGGTGAACTGACCACCCAACATTAAATCCATTATCAACCTCCATCATTAAAAAATAATAACCCATGCATGGCAGTTGTCATTTCATAAAACCAAATTTGTGCCAAAATCTAGTGGGAGGTCTTTTCCTCATGCACCTGCCCAGGACATCAACTACATTGGATAGCTCGCTCTCATGGGCTGTTAATGGCCATTAGCCTTACACTTATGTCTAGAAATGGGGGTGTATTGTAGGTGTTGTGGAGGTGACGAGTAGGGGAGCCCATACTAGGCGAGCCCCTAAGGTTTATGAAGAATCACATTCATGTTAATCTCCTCTGCCATATGTCTTCCTCCATTTTCCACCTCACCATCCCGCATGGGCCTTATTTTTGTCCCAAGGCCTAACACCCCATCTAGGGAATTTTGTTTATAAATTATTATTATTGTGTTGACATTTTGTTATTTTATTTCAACTTTTGTTTTAAAAAAAATAAATTTATGGTTTTATACATTTTGATTTTTTTTTTTTCAAATTTTCATTTTCGTGTATATGTATATATAATTGTGTTTTGTTTTTAAAATTATTATTATTATTATTAGTTTTGTAAATTTTGTTTTAACCTAGGTTTTAAAGATTTTTTTTTTCAAAATGTGCTTTTGAAAAAAAGGGTTATTATTATTATTATTTTAAAGTAAAACTGTTTTTTATTTTTATCGTTTATGGGTTATCTTTTCAATTTTTTTAGTGTAAATTTATTAAAAATATCACACTATTTTCATTTTATTTTTTAATGTAAATTTATGAAAAATTAATTAATTAAAAATTAATTACTTAATCAATTAAGTAATTGAAAAATTAATTAACTAATTAACTTGTGAGCATGCTTATCTCCAAGATTGTGGATTGCATGTAACTTTGTATTTGTACAATCTTATATGTGTGGTACATATTTTAGTTGTTATTGGTAGGTTGAGTACAACATTGATCACCAAAGTCAATTTGTAAGAGTGAATTTTCTAAGGAGAGGAACTAAAACTATAAATCTCCATTATGAGTAAAGAGTTTATGCCTAGCCTTGGACGAAAGGTGTCTAAAGCCTAAGTATCTTTTGAGTGAAGCTTGACTCACCTTTATTAATTGACTTAGTAGTGAATCTCCTATTATGAGTCCCTACTTATCTATGTTGTGATCTATTGTTTTCCAAGTTAGGGTAAGCTACATAATATTTTGTATTTTCTATGTTTAGTCCCTAACCACTAGAATGCATCTCTATGGGATTATGCCATGGGATGAAGGTAAGACTATAGAGTCAAAACTTGTGAAAATGTGTTAGACAAATATGGAAACAAATTCAAGAAGGAAGAGGCGAAAACACAAAAATAATCCAAAAATTCAAGGGTTGAATATGAGAGTTTAGAAAGAATGTTTAGTGGTCCATCCCCATCCTCACATGTTAGTGGATTCTTGCCTAAGCATTTAGGGTGTAGAACAATATCATATTTCCTTGACCAAGGTTGTAGGAATGATGTGGATGAAAAAAATTTCATATTTCTCTATGCACGTGGTTTTCCATCCAATGTTCCTCACTAATGCTATTGGGATAAAATGGTACAAGACATTAATGGTTCCCCTAAAGGATATAATAACCCCGTGTATTACAAAGCTAGAAACTTGAGAATTGACAGGGAAAGAACCAAAATCCATAGTATTCTAGGAAAATTTGCAAATGATTGGAACCATTATGGGATACATTGTATCTGATGGCTAGACAAATGTTAAAGGTAGGCCATTGATAAATATTTTTGGCGTGTCTACTAGTGGCGTGGTCTTTGTTTCAAACCATGACCACTCATATCTACAATATTGATATTAATATTGTAGAAGCTTTGATTAAAACCATTCAAAATATTGGGCCATACAATGTCATTCAAGTCATCATTAATCATCCCGCTAATTGAAAGGCAATAGGAGCAATCACTGAGGATTGGTACCCTAACAAATTTTGGTTATGGTGTTTGATTTACACATTGCACCTCTTGATGCATGATATTATTAATATGAAGTGTCATCATTGTAGATGGATTGGTGCATTATACAAGAGAGGGAAGAAAATGATAAGATTTATCACAAACTAGAGCATGACCCACTACATTTTCTGCAATTATTCTAAGTTGGACCTACTAAAAAATGCAAATATCACATTTGCTAGCTATTATCTCACCTTCAAGTACATATTGAAGGTAATAGAGGCATTGGATAGTATGGTCTCAATTGATTCATGGTATGATTTGATAGACTTCGATTTCAAGAGATGGAGGATGCAATGCTTGATGGTTAATACTGGAAATATGTTAGGCATGTTTTGCATTTCACCAAACCCGTTTATACTATGATTCAGTTTGCAGATACAAATCGGTTAGTGATTGGGGAGGTGTATGACTAGATTGAAAACATCCTAGGCCAAATTAAAGACGTTGAGTTGAGAGATGTGATCATATCCATAAATATGTGGTCAAAATGTGGGATAATATAAAAGTTCCACTTGAAGCCCTAGCATATGTCCTCACATCCAAATATTTTTCTCCAACTTGGTTGGCCCAAACAACACTTAGGGGTGGGGTTAGGATAAAACCACACATAAATCTAGAAGTACACAATGGATATATGCTTGCATTAAACAAGTTGGTCTGTAATGAATAGGAGTGTGCTCAATTATGGAGTCTATTGAGCAAGTACATCACTAAGAATTTAGTCCTTGGTAACTTGCATATAATTGAAGATTGAGATAGTTTGTTAATATTTCTTCTATAGATAGGTGTTGGAGTACCTATAGATTCGTCCATAGCGTTAACATAAAAAAATTGAATGTAGATTATGCATAAATCTTGTTTTATGTGCACAATGTCTTGTTATTGTGATGCAATGAAGAATTATAGAACATATGTGACCGAAGATAACAATTTCGAGGAGGCTAATTTGGAAGATGGAGCCCTAGTTTTAAAGCACTTAGGAGTCAACCTTTTGGGTGATTGTGACACTGATCATACTCATGGAATAGATGTGCCACCCCCATCACTAGTAGGTTTCTAAATGCAAGATTTTTTCTTTAATATTTACGACATATAATGTTACATAGGGCTCATCAAGATGATGTTCATGTTACACAAATACTTTAGCTTACTCATACTCTTCTTCATAGATCATGGGAAAAGAAGCTAGAAGTTTCTTGTGGCAAGTGGCAAGCTTAGTACATACTAGATCTCTTCTTCTTTTTCTTGTGTAGTAGTAGTCTCTAGAATTTAGTTCTTCGTCTTTATTATGACCTATTTTGTAAACATTATATGAAAGTTTCAATTTGAACTTTGAAGTTTGAAGCTATCTTTGAATTGTTGATTGAATCTTACGCCTCCTTGGTAATGAATACAATGATCTATTTCATTTCATGGTTGATGTTATGTGCTACAATTTGTTAATGATAAATTTTATATGTTGAAACTTAAGAATTGATGTTATGGTTGATTATTGATCATTTGATTACAATGTTAGAAGTTATAACTACTAGATGATTGATGTCATATGTGTACTAAATAGTCAATGCTTTAATGATGAACACTAATTTAGTACTTAAATATACCTATTCATATTTTTTGCAATTGATTTGACATTATATATATATGCATCAAAATGTATTAGAATATGCATTATATAAAAAAGTGCCTAGAATGCTTTGGTCCTAGAATATTTTTTAAAATTGTGCTTCCTTCTCTTGCTTTGACTTCTACTCCCTACTCCTAACATCCTTGGTTTGATCATGCATTTGTTTATGAAAACATAAAGTTATGGCAAATTTTCAAACTTAATATCAAGTTTGATGGTGTCTGTTCGATTGCAAATCACACAACAAAAATATGCTAGACCAAAGTGATGCAATTATCTTTAATCATTGGAATTGTTTAGACACCATTTAAACACCCTAGGCTTGTATGAAGTGAAGAAGTGTGTGCACTTCCATATCTCCCATCACCTCTTGATTCACCCATTTTCATGATCTTGAGTTTCACGTCATAGTCTTTTATAGAGATAAGTTAAAATTAGTTTTATTAATGTCCACAAAACTCTCCTAGTTTCATAACATTTTAACATTTAGGAGTATTTTAAACACTCCCATAGTACAATGAGAACTAATTCTATTTTCTAGTATGATTGATCTATTCCATGGTCATTGATTGAATTCAATTCCTAAATAGATTATGGGGAATTGTAGGGTTTATTTCTACAATTTCCACTTTTAGGTGTTGATTTCATAATGTTGTGAGAAATCTACATCAAATGGTAGTAGATAGGGCAAGCAATGATGTATATAGTTGGGGATTAATAAATGAAGGCAATATTTGTAAGGGTGGTTTGAATTATAGAAGAAGAGATAGATCATTTAGCTAAAAATCAGGAGGAAGGTGTTGGAAATATTGTTGTCATTGATGTCAAGGACAAAGGGACTACAAATGTCTAAGTTTAGATCTTGCAAGATGAATACTTTGGAAATATTGTTTGGATACCCAAATTTTTTAATGCTTAGTTTGGATACTGCAATTGTGATTCTATCATTTAATGTTGATTTTGTTGATAAGGAACATGTAATTGAAGGATTGGTTTTTCCTAGTTAATGTGAAAATTGTATGAAATTGTTGATATATGAAAGCAAGTTTGTCATTAATACATAATGGGTTATGACAAAGGCAAGAATCCTTCAACGTGTAAAGATTGCTAGAATCTTTCTGATTCATCCATGAGTTACTATGGCATGAATTGATCATGACACCCAAATCTTAATCGTACATATGCTTGGTGCATTCAGTGCATGCATGCTTGTTGTGCCGAGAGGCACATTCTACAACCTAGTATGACCCCGGTGTCTAAGTATGTCTGTGCTCAAAGTTAAATTTTAGTTAATGTCGGCCAACATAAAATAAAAAATTAGAAATCTAAATAATGTTTATGTTTGTCTGTCCAATAAATAATAATAATGAAAATGGAAAAAATTAATGTGGGAAACAAAAATGAAAATAACCATATAGATAAAAAAACCACAATACGATTATCTCATGCGTTTAGATAAAAAAATTAGAATACAATTATCTCATGCCTTTAATAGTTCTTTTATCATATACCTTGAATTTGAATGGATCATAAATTTACCTTCAACAATTTTTTTTACCACATTAAAATTCCAAATTAGGTAAAATTTTAAACATCTTTACACTTTACTAAAGCCACTACCATTTCTTAAATCAAAGTAAAAAGGTTAATTCAACACAAAGAATCCAAAATCTTGTTGTAAAATCTTTTAATATTTCTTTTAATTAGTTATTTGTAAAATGAATCTTTAAAAGGAAAACCATATCCTATGAATATATTAAAATCTCTATACACATAAATATTTCCACGTCAAAGTTGTAATATTCAAAAATATTCATTTGATGTAGTTTTATTATAAATTTTGTTATCATGCCATGTAAAAAACATCATTAAATCTAATATTAATATTGAAAGATTAATATTCATATTGATATTATTATTAAATATAATATTAATATTAATATATTATAATATTAATATTATTCAACTTAATAACTTTTAATTAATACAATATTAAATTTAATATAATATTAATTTTTTATATTATAATGATATATATTAACTCTAGATATATATGGGAGGGAAGAACAAAGACATAGAGTGATAGAGGTGGAGAGATAGAGGGAGTGAGAGAAAGGAGAAGAGAGAGAGGGATAGAGAGATGGAGTTGGAAGGAGAGAAAGGGAGGGAAGAAGAAATACACAGAGAGAGAAAAGTGGAGAGAGAGAGGGAGTAACAAGTAAGAGATGGAGAGAGAGAGTGAGAGAGATAGAGTTGAGGCAGAGAGATAGAGGGAGGTGGGAGAGAAAGGGAGAGAGAGGAAGGAAGAGAGCAAGGATGTGAGAGATAGAAGGATAGATGGAGAGAGAGAGAGGAAGGTAAGAAGAAAGACATGTAGAGAGAAAGATGGAGAGAGTGAGAGGTAGTGATAATGGATATGGAGAGAGAGGGGGAGAGGAGAGTAAGAGGGAAGAGAGATAGAAGTGGGGATAGATGGAGAGAAGGGAAGATAGAGAGTGAAGGAGAGGAAGAGGGATGGAGAGATCGATAGATATGGAGAAAGAGTGTGTATGTTTTGAGGGTGATATATAAATACAATAGAGACAAAGGGAGATATAGATATAGATGGAAGGTGAAGAGAGGGAAGAAGAGAGAGATAGAGAGAGGGAGAGATAGATAAATATGGAGAGAGAGAGAGAGAGCATGTGTGTTTGGGGGGGTGAGATAGAGAGACAAAGAAGGATAGATGGAGGGGGAGAGAGGGAAGACGATTTCTTTCCTAGATGCATTGATTTGAATGTAGATGGTGATTTCTAATCCTATTTGATTGCTTGCACTGAAGGAGATAAACTAAATTAGAGGGGAGAGGAGGAATGAAGAGAGACAGAAGGAGAGGAGTGAGAGAGGGAGAGAAGGCTAAGAGAGAGAGACACACACAAAGACGGAGGGGGAGAGAGGGATGGAGAAAGTGACAGGGTTAGAGATAGATAGAGAGAGAGAGAGAGAGAGAGAGAGAGAGAGAGAGAGAGAGAGACGAAAGGGGAGAGAGGAGGAGAGAGAGAAGGAGAGAGGGATAGAGAAAGTGACAAGGTTAGAGAGGAGGAGAGAGGAAGGGACACAGAGATGGAGTTGGAAGGGGAGAGAGGGAGGGAAGAAGAGATACATAGAGAGAGAGAGAGAGGGAGTGACAAGGGAGAGATATAGAGAGTGTGTTAATGTTTGGGGGTGAGATAAAGAGACAAAGAAGGAGATATGGAGGGAGATACAAATATAGATTGAAGGGGGATAGAGGGAAGACTATTTCTTACACTAGATGCATTGATTTTAACATACATGGTGATTTCTAATACTATTTGATTGCTTGCACTAGATGCATAGATTTCAGTGTAGATGTTGATTTTTAATGATATTTGATTGATTGCACTAGATGCATTAGGTTTAGTGTAGATGTTGATTTCTAATCCTATTTGATTGCTTGCACTAGATGCATTTTCAAAGTAGATGTTGATTTCTAATTATATTTGATTGTTTGCACTAGATGTATTGATTTCAATATAGATGTTGATTTTTTATTATATTTGATTGCTTGCACTAGATACATTGATTTTCTTGTAGATGTTGATTTCTAATCCTAATTGATTGCTTGCATAGATGCATTGATTTTAGTGTAGATGTTTTTTTCTAATCATATTTGATTTCTTGCATTAGATGCACTGATTTCAGTGTAGACGTTGTTTTATGACTTGATGTAACTAGATGTATGATGATACATTAATTTTAAAGTAACTGCATTAACAATGTGATTGATTTTAGTGTAAGCACAAAAAAATTATTGACAATGTGCATTGATTTTGGTGTTAGATTAATTCAACCTATTAATATTGGAGAGCAAGAGAGAAAATGTAATATGTTTACTACAATAGCTCGAGTTAAAGATTTGAATGGTTTACAAATTCAACTACACTTTTCATATAATCGATATCAAAATATGGCAAAACTAACAGGGGTGACAATAAGAATTAGTAGAAGAAAATATTTTAGATTGATAACAATGAAGGATATTTGTAATTTACTACATTCTTCTTATTCGCATTTTTTTTCCATTCAACATTATTACATTGTCACTTTGCATTCACATTTTTTATTTCATCATTTTTCATAGTTAAAGTTATTAACAATATCTATCATCTCAACAGATTGAGGTAACTCAACAAATTTAAAATTAAAACTACTCTTCAAGATATATTTAGTAATACTTGGAGGGACACTATTAAGAATTAATTAGTTGTCAAAAAATGTGATACCTAAAATTAAATGAAATGGATGTGCAATATCAATCCTCCTACAAGCTATTGACAAGATTGTCTTCCTTCTTCATCATCAACTAATTACTAATAGACAATTACATACACATATAGAAATATAACACAAAAATTGTAACATTCATAAACATTACCATCCAAATCCAAACACATAAACACACAAACCACTCAAAACATCCAAACACAGACACACACAAACCACTCAAAACATCCAAACACAGACACACAAATCATTCAAGGAAAGAAACATAGACTAAATTAAAGAAAAAAATCATATGGCCATTTCAGGAAAAGGAAACATAATGTAAATTTCAATGTATGAAGTTTATCTCAAACATATACATAATAATGACAATCTAAAAATATGGCATTGCTTCCCTCAGCTGGAACCAACCTAGATCCATCTAACTCTGGATCTATCATGCACCGAGAGGGATCGAATCCCTTGAGGTGCAAACCTTTCCTCAAATTCTACACTCCAAAAATAAGGTTTGCACCTCGCGGGATTTGATCCCTCTCGATGCATGATAGATCCAAAGTTCGATGGATCTAGGATGGTATGATACAATCAATTGCATGATTGAATGTCATGAAAATAAGTAGCTTCTAATAATTTTGAGGAATTGTTGAGTAGTGGAATGAGTGGCATGAACCCTACAAAGAAAAGTGGAAACTAATTACTCATGAATTTAGAGATATGTATCTTTTAGTTTTATCCATTTGGTTGTTGGAATAAATGTTTGAATGCATTATGGAATGCTTGGAATGATTGTGATGCAAATAAATAATGCAATGATAGTTTCATTTCAATTTATTTTTAAATTAATTGAAAATTATTTAATTATTGTGTGTATAATAATTTTGAGATCACTTCAGGGGATGTTATAAATCTTGCAATGAATTTTTTTTATTCATGAACAGTTACCACTATTGGATGATTGAAAGTACATATTTAAGGTGAAATGACCTTGGCTATGATAATGAAGGTTGAGTAATACCATATGCAAAAGTCAAACATCATGAGAAGAATCTCATATTTATGAAATATGATTCCTATATGAAACAAGTTTGGAAAAGAAAAGAAAAGGGAATAATATTTGATTTAAATTATTATGATTAATCTCATGGAAATTTTATGCCTGTGATATAGGTAAGATAATGATCTATCTAGTAAGGATAGATAATGGTTGTGAAGCTGAAAATCCTAGGGACAAGGTCATTGTGGTGACATTGGAACCTTGTGACATACATTGATCACCATGAGTTATGTTATGAAAAATGTGTTGTGCTATTTAGAGCAAGATAGAGGGATGCCTTGGATGTAAGACTCCATAAGTATCAAGACTCTTCATGTGCGAGGAAGCCTTGCAAGGAATGGATCTCCTGAGGGATTGGTAAGGTAGAGAAGGAGATGCTTAAACTTGGAAGGCATGTGACTGCAAGGAAGGGGAGACTTGAATGAATTGGTTTTCAAATATTCATGTACATAATAATTGGAATCATGAATGCATTGGGTGTTTCCAAGAAAAGAATGAGCTAAACTTGTTCCTTGTGGAAACCTTGTGAAGAAATGGAAAACTATGCAAGAACATGTTGGAATACTAGTAGGTCTAGAGGTAACTAGACAATGAAAAATGAATGAAATTGCTTGAAGTGGCAACTAGGGACATGGAAAATGTTGCTGATATGAAAGTGGCATATCCTTTCTTCTTCATAGAATGTCTCTACAGATAGTAGAACATGGAGGATGGTGCTCCTTAAAGGGGGAGGGGATTGTGACATCCCTTTCATTACCAAAAATTTTGTAATGTAATTAAGAACATATAATGATGGGGTACCTGCATTGATTCTATGATGTAAAACTCTATTATATGGTGCATTGTTTATTTTTATTAATAAAAATGCTAGAGCCAAAGAAAGTGGACAACCAATAGATTATGATGCCTCGGGGAAGGGGAAAACCTAACTTAAGAGGAAAAATATACATTGGGTGAATATTTTCGTTTAATGTGATGGCTAATATTCCCAAAAAGTTGAAAGGTTCAGAAGATGAAGGCTCAAGGGGTGATTATAAAAATAAAAGGGAGGAGAAATCAAGAGGTTCTTCTTAGTGGTTCTTAAGCTTCTATATTTTCTCTCTTTTATTACTCTCTCATACATCTCTCTCTCACACTTAGAAAATTATAATTGGAAAAAGGATTGGTGACAAAAACCATAGAGGTTCAAACCTTATGAATGGTTAAGAGTTATGAGTGACAACTTATGTGACAAGAAATGAATGTGTTGTAGTGCTTTCTTGTTGGACTAGATGCCTCTGAGGACTAGGAATGGTCCTAGTTGTGTGTGGCACATAGAGCATTGAAGAGGGGAGGGTTGAGGAATTTTTTAGAGAAGTACCCACTTGTGCTGTGTAGATTTGCATGGTGTTTTTGTGATTGTGATCTTGGTCAAAGATGGAATGGATGATCACTGAAGTTTTCCTATGGGTGTGAAGGAGAAAAACCTTCACTTTTGTTGTTAAAATCTAGTATGGATATGAGTTTGTGAAATAAACCTGAGTTAAGTTCTCCTTAAGGCATCAAGATCTGACACGTGGGTGACCTACTATGAGAAAAAGTGTAGCACAATTGAGCCTATGGTGGGGTGGATCATGGCTCATTCTACTTCAGTTTCCAATATTTTTTCTGGCTGCAATATATAAACATTTATTTCTATGTTAATGATATTTCTAGCATATATGGTTTAGTGACATGCATGATTATTTAAATTTCTCTTTTCAACAAGTTTGTATGCACATGCATTTACCCTTCAACAAATTTATCATGGATGTAGATGTTATATTATTTGATTGTACATATTTATATGTATTAAATTTTGTAACAACATTGGTTGAGGAAGACAGGCTTCCTAAATTATTCTTTAAACAAGTCATGTTGGAATTTATTCTATAAATTTTCTTCTGGAAGGTTCCAAAAATTGAAACTTGGGACATAGTGATGGGAAATCCTACTGATTCTTTGGTCCAATATTCAAATATTAGGCTGCAAATTTTTAGGAAACATGATAAGAGGAAGTTGGGTTTCCTAATTGCATCTTTAAACATGTCATGTTGGAATTTATTCTATAACCTCTCTTCTGGGAGGTTCCAAAAGTTGAAATTTGGACCATAGTGAGGAAAAATATCATTGATCATCTGGTCCAACCTTTAGATCTTGAGTCACGATATTTTAGGATATATGATCAGAGGAAGTCGAGCTTCCTGGATGATCCTAAAATCATGCATCAAATAGGCCATGTTGACATTTCTATCATAAAATTTCTTCTGGGAGGTTCCAGAAGTTGAAACTTGGAACATAGTGAGGGGAAATCCCACTGATCTTATAATTCAATTTCCAAAAATTGGTCTGCTATAATTTAGGAGATATTCCTTAAGGAATTTTCTATATTAGTTTGCATGCAAAGTGTTTGAAGAAACACGTAAATGGTTTAATGAATCATTGCATACAAACTATTTGATGAAATGCCCCAATGAAAATGCTATTTCGTGGATGAGGATACTATTTTTGTATGTTAGCATTGTTATATGATAGTACTTTTGTAGCTAATCTATGCCTAGTTGCATCGAAAGCATTTGAAGAAATTTGTTAAAGGTGTTTTATTACAATTTTCATACAAACTATTTGATAAAATACCTCATTGACAAAAATCAAAAGTTGCATGATTGAGTGGTATATTTTAGTTATTATGTTACAAGTGGAATAAAAACAATGTTTTTTATTTGATTTCATACAAAATATTTGATAAAATTTCTACAAGAAAATGATTACTTAATTGGTTGTATCCAAAGTATTTGAAGAAAGGTTTAAATGCAAAGTGTTTGAAAAAATTCATAAGAGATGAAAATGAAGTTTTTGCAAGTGTGGTTAGGATAAATTTAATAGGAGTATGCAACAAAGTGGTGTCAGAGCTGATTTTTAAGCTCATGAGGAAGAAAACAAATTTATACCATGTATTAATCAAGCATTAAGGCAATGGGGATGATACACCACCAAGAAGTCCTTTCACAACTATGTACCAAAATCTCTTCCTTGGCTATTTTTTTCTTGCAATAATTTTGGTCATAAAGCAATAAATTGCACAACTTATGCAAGAAGTGACCATGTGAGAGATAGAAATATAGGATATTATAATACCTTAAAAAATGATTATTTGAGCAACAAAATCCAAAGTTCTCATGGGTTTGTTGATAAAAACTATAATTCATTTTTACCTCTACTTGATTACAATATTGAAGGTTATAAGTGCGATAACTATGGGCACATAGCATGTGATTGTAGAAGCAAATTAATAAAGTCTCATAAACAAATAAAGGAATATGTTTTTACTAGGCATAAAGAAGAATACATAAAGGTGTGGAAAACGAAACAAGAAGAACAAAAGAAGGAGAATGTGGACTTGCATTGTATGTTCTAAACTAAGGAAGCTAATGATACATTGGCGGTGGATGTTCAAAACACATGATAGGGTATTAGAACAAATTTCTTGCCTTAAAGGAAGAAAAAGGAGGAATCTTTACCTTTTGGGATAATGCTTCCACAGAACATGTACAATTAGTCTTGATTGTGGAAAGAGTAAAACACATAATGTCTTGTATATTGAAGGGTTAAACACAATCTTCTAAGTGTTAGTAAAATGTGTGATCAAGGTTACAACCTCACATTTCATTCTAAATGATGTGAGATAAGGAGAGAAGGTTTAGGAAGATTAGTGGAAAATGCAAACAAAACCTCAAGCAATGTATATGTCCTTGATGAAATAAAAAGAGAAAAATATTGTATGAGACAAGTAGATGAAAGTTGGTTATGGCATAAAATGATGGGTCATATAAAATTTTGGAATATAGTAACACTCAATAATACACAAGAAGTGAGAGATATTCCAAGGATCTTAAAACCTATGGACATGATTCACAAACCATGTAACTTAGCAAGGGAAGCAAACAAGAGTGAGTTTTAAAACAAAGGAGTACTCAACATCAAAGTCATTTAAACTTGTACACACAAACCTTTGTGGGCTAGAAATAACAGACAATTTAAAAGGTGAGAGTTATTTTATGTTTCTTATTGATAATTACACAAGAATGACATGGCTTACATTCCTTAAAGAAAAATACAAAGCATTTGAGAAGTTGAAAGCTTTCAAATCACTAGTTGAAAATGAGAATGATTTAAAAATCAAGTGCTTAAGATCAAATAAAGGAGGTGAGTTTACATCTAGTTAATTTGATGAATTTTGTGAGAATTATAGAATCAAGAGACATTTTTTGGTAGCAAGGACTCCACAACAAAATGGAGTTATAGAAAGGAAGAAAAAAATTGTATAGGAAAAGGATAGAACAATGTTGAATGAAGTCAAACTACCATAAACATTTTTGGGAGAAGCAATCACCACAACAATTTACATTTTAAATACAACAAAAATTAGAGTGAAAAACAATAAGACACCTTATGAATTATGGAAAGGTAGACCAACTATAGTCAAATACTTCAAAATGCTTAGGATTAAGTGAAGTATAAAGACAAATGAAGATAATTTAGGCAAGCTTGATTCTTGATCACATGAAGATATCTTTCTTGGATATTTATTTAGAATAAAGACCTACAAATGCTAAAACAAAATATTGTATAAGGTGGTAGAATTCATTGATGTAAGAGTGGATGAAGCAATACCTAAAAAAAATAGTCACAAACAAGTAAAGACCTGTATGAGACAATTTACAAAGAGCAAGACAAGGAAGAAGAAGGGGAAGAAGAAAAAAAATAACAAGAGGAAATAAAAGACCATTATCCAAAGATACCATCCAGAATTGTTCAAAAATATTATCTAGAAAATTAGATTTTTTGTGATATAGATATAGGAGTTCAAAGTAGAAGAGGATTGGTAAGTACACCAAAACAATAAAACTTTTCTTTTCTATTCAAAACAGAGCCCAAGAACTTTACGCAATCTAGTGAAAATAAGCATTGAGTTAATGCTTTGGAAGAAGAAATGAATCAAATTGAGAAGAATGAGACATGGAAACTTGTGCCTACACCAAAAGACAAGAATATGATTGGCACAAAATGGGTCTTCAGAAACATGTTGAATGAATATGGGGAAGTAGTAAGAAATAAAACAACATTGGTTTTTAAAGGGCATGCTCAAGTTGAGGGTATTGACTTTTAAGAAATCTTTTCTCTAGTTGCAAGATTAGAAATAATCAGAATGATTTTGGAATTTGTGTGTTTCAATAACTTCAAAATCTATAAAATGGATGTCAAGTTAGCTTTACTAAATGAGAATCTAGAATAAAAAGTATATATTGAACAACCAGAAGGGTTCAATTGTTAGAAAATGAATATCATGTATGCAAACTTAAGAAATCACTCTATGGACTAAAGCAAGATACCAAACCTTGATATTCAAGACTTGGAAAATTCCTACAACAACAATGTTTAAAAAGAGGAGCCACATACAATAATTTTACATCAAAATAAAAAATGAAAATATGCTAGTCACTGTTGTTTATATAGATGATATAATTTTTGGAAGTGATGCTAACAAGGAGAGCCAAAAGTTTGTAGAAGAGTTGAAAAAATAATTTGATATTTCCATGCTTGGAGAATTTTCATTCTTTATAGGTTTTCATATTTCTAAATCTAACAAAAGCATATTCATTTCTCAAAGCAAACACATCAAGGAAATGTTGAATAAATTCAGAAAGGAAGACTATGCACCTATCAATTAAACCAGGATCATAGGATGTAAATTGAGCAAAGAGGATGAATCCATAGAAGAAAATCAAACATTGTATAGGTCAACGATTGGAAAGCTACTATATGTGACAATATCAAGCCAAGAGATCATGTAAGTAGTAGGATTGGTTGCAAGATTTCAATATGCACCAAAGGAGATACATGTGCAAATAGCAAAAATAGTATTCAAATATTTGAAGTCACATTGTACTTTGGCTTGTGGTTCTCAAGAAGTAAGGACTTCACTCTAACAACATGTACATATGCATATTGGGAAGATGATAAGAAAAGTACGAGTGGAGGAGCATTCTTTCTAGGCAACTATCTAGTTTCATGGTTGAGCAAGAACACATTTCAATCTCTCTATCCACAACAAAATCCAAACATATTGTAGTAGCAATATGTTGAACACAACTTCTCTAGATGAAACATACACTAAAATATATCATGATAGAATATGATTACCAATCTCAATCATCTGTGACAACACAAGTGCAATCAACATTTCAAAGAATCCTATTATGCACTCAAAGATGAAGCATATTCCCATTAAATACCACTTCCAAAGAGAACATGAATTGGTTTGTGATAAGAAAGTCCTTCCTATTAAATCTCAAATTCAAACTTTTAGAGTTGTAGTTGAATTAAGAATGAATTGAATGAGGAATAAAAAAAAATAATTGTGCAACCAAATTAACTAGATGAGATATGACAAGATACTCTACAATAAGCTACTTTGATTTAACAACAATAGATAACGTGGCATGATAAATTTATCAAGAAAAATAAATTTTAAAGTTAGTGACTGTAATTTTCTCTTTGGTTCCAAATTCAAGGATTTTAATGGGAAGTTCACCACATACTAGATTGGCCCTTATGTGGATGACAAAGTTTTTGACAACGCTTCCATGAAGATGAAGACATTTGATGAAGGAGTTTCATTTGTGGTCAATGATCACATATTGAAACTCTACAACAAATCAATCAACCAAGATGAATTTATTTCCCTATTAATTCAACAATTCAAGTCATATGTTGTGGGTCAAGGGAGTAATACTCTTACCTCTCTTCCATAATGAAATTTTCTTTTGCAATAAAAATTAAAAATAAAATAAAATTGTAAAATTATATGGAAAAGAAAAATAAAAAAATAAAAAAATCTAATTGTGAAATCCAAATTTCTACCACAAATTAGGCTTGAATTTTTGTTGAAAAACCAAGAAATTTAATTAAAATAAATAAAATTTAATTTGTGATTACTAGATTTGTTGAAATCTTGTAATCAATGTTCATAGGGTACAAATGATAGCCTACTTAAGATCAAAACATTGGTATATGGAGGACATTCACAAGTTAAAGAGTCTCAACATTTATTCTTTAAAAGAAACTTAGTGATTATTAAATATAGAATTTGTACAAAATGATATATTTCAATCTAACAGGTGAGTACTTCATGTGAAGTCTCCGAGAGAATGACTTGAAATTATTTCTGATTCAAATCAGAAATAAAAACAACTACCTCATCACAAATGCCAAAAAGAAACAAGCTACCTGCACTAAGAATATAAATATATACTATAACAACTAATTAAAAATACAGTAAAACAAGCATCATGAAAATACTTGCCACCATTCAATTTAAATGAGTATAATTGAGGTTTGGTAAGATATAATTTTTAGTGTTTGATTTTGTTAATGAAAAATTAAAAGTACACAGTATACCTCTCTGTTTTATGATCAATATTATTATAATAGTAACCATGCTCCTCATTTTAAATAAGTCTTTTTCAAAATCTATTCAAACCATCATTTCTCTTTACCCTAATATTTTTAATCATACATGATTACTACACTAGTATTTTCGGTCACACTTCAAAACCTTTTTCATGTATGGTTATCACTCTACTACAAGAGTCAATATACCACTATAACCATCAACCTATTCATAATTACCACAATCCTATCATACTATCATAACTCTCTATGCTACCTCTTAACATACTTGACATAATAAGCACTCTTTTTGACATGACAAATTGCTAAACGAAAAGTTGTCTCCGTCATGTTAAAAAGGGACTTCAAAGATAATACTCTGTCACTTATAACAAAATCATTTGTTCTGCCACCCTTTTGACCATTTCGAAGTCGTTTTCCCTGCCATTGTTAGTGACCCTCTACGTTGAAGATTTGGTGCATTTAGTGGGTGAATGACAAGGGTTTTTCATAACATGTATTTACAAACAAAAGTTCCTCATTCAATGCGTTTCTTATATAGAGCATTTTCATAAGAGAATTGTCATACATGAGGATTTTTAAACATAGGGGTTTCATATGGTTTAATTTTCATACAATATATTTTGCATAGTAGGGTATTTGTGCACAAAATTTGGTTACATGTAAGACTATTTATACGGTGTAGTATTCATATAATTAATTTTCTTATAATAACTTTTGTGCATAAATTTTGTTCACACTTAGGAGTGTTTATATACGTGGATTATATAGGGTTTAATTATATAGAGTTAGATAGTGGAAATGACAATTCAATTTGTCTATGGGTCATGTTAGCTAGTATACATTTTGAGGGTCAAGGAATTCTCCATAGAGGGATGGAATGCGTTTTTTTCAAAATTTCAAGGCCATGACATTGAAATGACAAGGGCCTTTTCCCAAACATTCGATGACTTGTGCTCTAGTTGGAACTTCAACATTATATATCTCTAAAAGCTCATTGTCTCAATTTTTTAGGCTACTGAACAAGAAGAAAAGTGGTTTTAAAACAAGAAAACTGAAGAAAAGGCGTGGGCACTTTTTCTTAATACATCAAGATATAGATCAAATTGAGTTGCAAGAGCTCCAAGTTTTTTTTTAAAGATCTTTGGAAAAATTTAATCTTCCTCATTCAAAAATATATTACATGTGAGGATTTTTTTGTCTCATGTTTCTTTATCATATACACCTTCTACTACATTTGAAAAATGAAAAGGCTATCAATATTTCCTATTACTTGCAATTTTTTTTGACAAAAATAGCTAAATCCATTCATAAACAACCTATAAATGAAGAAAAAAGTCTTTACAATTGCAATTTGGTAAAAGAGATAATAATGCACGACCTTCATAACAATAATACATCTTGGGGTTAGGTCCTTCATGAAAATGAGTTTCTAGAGGACATTGTAAAAGAGGATACACATTTTTTTTTGAGGAAGAGATACAATAAATATCTACGTGGGCAAAGGAAGAAATGAGAGAAGCAAGAAAACAAAAAAATGTGAGCATGAAAAAGAAACAACTACATATATGAGGAGAGTCACTAGAGCCATGGATAAGAAGCTTAGTAAAATTGATGAACATGGTAGTCAACAAGAGGAATACGTGTTTACAAAAATAACAAAAAGACCAAGAACCAAGTTCTCTACTCCTCAAGCCACATCAACGCTTGAGATTGATGAACGTCAACAAGGGTTATATGATAATATAGGGGCTATGGAAATTGATCAAGAAGAACCACCTTTTACTACTACAAATCAAAGAGAACTATCATCATAAGGAGATAGAGACTTCCCTAGTTTCACCAAAACTAAATGAACACCTCCATGCCTTCTCAAAAGCATGAATAGGTAACATTCTCTCCTATGTTCTCTGATTATATATGAGGAAGAAAAAAAATAATAATAGGAGACTAAAGAAAGAAATTGAGGAAATACAAGTATTGGAAAGTTACATTAAAACATAGATTGAAATGCTTACAAGACATAACATGGAGGTAATGGAAGAAAATGACAAGTTAAAAGAGGAAAATGAAAGTTTGAAGAAATAAAATTCCTTATTGACTAAACAAATGTATCAACAATACATAGAAAAACATGCATTGTAACTAATGTTAGAAGAAATTGTCATTGATGTCAAAGAGTGAATGAGTGCAAGACCACTATAGATTGGTAATCCTTGTCACACCATTTTGTTTGACAACTGGTAAGATTTGTGGGTCTTCTTGGTTGGAGAGATGTTTAGGTTTATTTAATTACTGTAATATAAAACTTTGATTCAACACAACTTTCATTCAACATTGATTTTTTTCTTGCTTAGTTCAAAGGATTTAGTAAGTACACAACAAGATATAAAATCTCATAATTTTCTCATTGGTCTTCGATAAAAGGAAAATCAGGTTTACATGATAGATTTTGGGTTTTGAAAATATTGATAATAAACCATGTTATAGAGCTACACATGGATTTTCATACGGAAGGTAAACATAATTGAATTGGATTCAAATATGAAAGGCCGAATGGAAATTCTACTCAAAATTCCTTCAGGAATAACAAAAGGTTCACCATTGTGCAATATGAGCATCAATATCTTCTCCAATCTATTGAATGACATGGGTGAATCATGGTGTCATCAATACGGCTCCTCTTGTGGAACTAAAAATTGAATTTATACATGAAGATGCCTACACATATATGGAGTTATGTTTAGTTGAAATTAACCACGAGCACATGATATTATTTGGTTAGTTAGTTCGACATGTTAGTAATTATGCTTTCCAAAAGGTATCAAGATCCTACAACTCATATTCGTCTATGGGTAAGTCAACTTCCTTTTTTCAAAGGTTGGCTCAACTATAAAGCCTAAACTGTGGCATATAAATAACACTACAATTTGGCTCCTTTGGCGACCAATGAAGTGATGGATTGCTTCTAAAACTCGCAGAGATAAGTGGTAGGATGAGATAGTAAAGGAGATATCACAATTTTGAAACAAAATTTTGACTTGGAAGATGAATGGGTCTGTAGTGAATTTATCAGGAGACGGGTTGGAGTGGAAACCCCCAAACATCATAACATTCACGCTTTGGCCCGAGAGCCATCATTCATCTTCCATATTTTTATGCTTGTTTGAATAGGAATCTACGCAGACTTTGACATACAACCTATAGAACAAATCCTATTCAAGTAAGGTTGTAAATGGGCTGAAGTGAAATCATATGGGGTTATGATTTGCGGTGAAATCCGATGGATGAAAATAAATAACATGTTATAGGGTATTAATTGGGTGGCAACTGTATATTCCCACCGTTCGATTTTGGCTTTGGTAAAATCGAACGATGGGCATATACAACCGTCGCCCAATTAATACCCTATAACATGCTCAATATTTGTTGCCAAATTCGATTGGGATGACCTGTATGAAACCTATGCGTGGAGATTGATGTGAGTTTGGACACATGCTTATCATAAGAACTGAGATGCTTTGTTAATTCAGTGACCAAATTTCAACATATGCTTTAATTTCTAAGTGTAAGGGAAATGTGCTTGTGAGAATATGACTTCAATTATGAACATAAGTCCATGGATCATTACGACCATTTTTTCCATGAATTCATTATTGTCTGATACATGTTTTAGTGCATGACGATCTCATATATGCTATATTCATTTCCATCCCAATTATATGATACCTATGTGCCATTTTGTTTATGTTCAATTAAAGGAGTATAAGTTACATTAGAGTTCAATTAGAAGCAAAGGAAAATTATAAGATTTATCGATTATATTCTAATTGTTAGTGAGACTAGTAGAAGCTAGTAATAAGGTAGGGTAGACCAATGGAACATTGGTTTGTTTCTCTTGAAGAATTTTAGGAATAAGAGTTGTAGTGAGATATTAGTTGATGAGTAACAATGAATGAGTAAGAGGACATGGACAAGATGTATACTTGTTGAGTTTGTTTAGTGTTGTTGTAAGTGGGTCACTATCCCTGGTACAAGAGCTCAAAATTCTTATTCTATATTGTATTAAGGGTGGCAGGGTGGTGCTAGGAAAGGAAGTTGTAGATTCCTTTAGGAGGTTTTCCCCTCCTTCCAGTGGATGTTGGTAAATAATTAGGGGTTGTAGCTACTTCCATTAGTGGTTGGTAAAATCGAAATTTGCAGCTTCCTTCAAGATATAAATATTTTTTTAATATAAATATTGTGTACCTTTGATGTGATGTGATTGGTTAATGCTCTGTGATCTTTAAATTGTTTAAAATTTATGAAATACTAATTCATTTCCCTCTCGTTATTTCCAATAATCAATATTAGAGCGGGTTCCTTCATCACAATCTAACAATTGGAAGACAAATATCGATAAAAAATATGGGAAAGGAAAAAAGGCTAGCCTCCAAATGCTTTAAGAAAAAGGAAGTCTCCTTCATTGCAATGATGCCAAGACATACTAAAGTCATTAATGAAGATGAAGTTGACCCAAATATCACATTTCCACCTCTTGTATTTGATGGAACATACTATGAATTATGAAGCATGTCTATGGACACTTATTTGAAAACCCTAGATTATATATGGTTTGCAGTTTTTACCCTAGATACAACCACAAAGGAGTCAAAAGAAGATGATATAAGAGCAATGGATACCACACTAAGAGGCTTATCAAATCCTATAAAATAAAAGATAGGACAATGCTCCTTAGCTAAAGATATTTGGGAAAGGCTATAAGAGCTTTATGCAAAACAAGCTAAAAAGGAAGTTGCTTGCTTAAAGACCAAGGTACAAGAGGTAAAAAGGCCTGAGAAGAATTTTTGACGAGTCATCCTAAAGAAAAATCAGAGGACTTTATCAAGCTACAAACTGAATTTGATCAACAAGAGAGAAGGCTTAAAGAAGAAATTATGTATTTGAAGACCCAAGTTGAAGAAGCAAGAAGAATTGAAGAAGTGAACAAATTCTAGTTAAAGAAGAAGGAAGAAGATTTCGAGAATTATGAAGAAGAAGTTGTATGATTAAGGGTTAAAGTCAACAAGCTCAATAAAGAGTTGAAATGCTTGCAAGGGCTAGATAACATTGTTAGCTACAACAAATCAAGTCCAGATGAACCTTCATGCAAAGAAGATGCAAGCTCCAAGTCCCCAAAGGAGAGATTTAAAGAAAAACTTGAAAGCATAATCTTTTTCCTCAAAAGGTCAAATGAAAACCAGAAGAAGCGTGAAGTTTCTAATGTAAGAAGTTATGCTAATGTTTGTAGGTTTTAACCCCATACAGAAATTACCTGCATACGAATTCTAAAAACAAAAAATAAATAATGGCGAGAGCATAAAACATAAAACATATATACATAGAGATTTTCCCCTAGATCCCAAAACCGGGATTACCAGATTGATTTTTCATTATATTCATTTAAATGTTACAATACATATATATACATGCCGAAGCATCCATAAAACTCAATCCATTAACCCTGGATTAGGACATAATTGTAGTTCCCTTGACCGGATCTACAAAATACCATGGACAATGAACTATCATGCCCAAAACTATGTGCGAAATCCATGCACAAAAGCATATGTAGGTCTGCCCACCTAATATAGGGTCCAAATTCTTTTTCCCGGGGCATTGCCTCGAGCACCTTGCAGGGGGGCTACCACCCCCTTACATACTCTTCGATAAGGGGGGTATCCACCCCACCTATGACCCCCTAGTGGTACCTGATGCAACATACACGGGGGCTACAAACCCCCCTGTGACCGCCTCATGCATGGGGTAGTCGTGGAAAGAATATAACACAATCGAACATTCTCCCACTTGTTGTTTTCTTTCCAAAAGGGCCACAGGAGAGCTTAGTCATTGATCCAGCCCTGCAACGCCCATTGTTTCTCTACATCAAGAGAACTTCTCACTACTCATAGACTTTGTCAATGCATCTATAGTATTCTTCAAAGTGTCCACCTTTACTAGAAACACCTTTTTGTCCTCAACCATATCCCTCACAAAGAGATATTAAACATCAATGTGCTTTGTCTGTGAACGATAAGCAGGGTTCTTTGCCAAGAAAATTTCAGTTTGGCTATCACAGTCTATCCTTAGAGCTCGCTGTACCAACCCCATACTTGAACACAATCGATGCAACCAAACTGCTTCCTTGCTTGCTTGAGTGGCTGCCATGTATTCTGCCTCTCTAGTTAAAAGTGCCACTATAGACTGTCTCTTACTCATCCAACTGAATGCACCTCCAAATAGATTAAACACATACCCACTTGTAGATCTTCTCTGATTTAGATCTCCAGCCCAATCTGCATCAACAAAGCCACGAATGCCCAAAACTCTATCCAATCCTGGTCTTCCTTGGTAGCACAAACCACAATCATTAGTGCCATGCAAAATACCTGAAAACCCGCTTCACTGTTGCCCAATGCTCCTTCCCTGGTTTTGACATAAACCTACTCAATACTCCCACTGCATGTGCAATGTCGAGTCTAGTACAAACCATTTCATACATCAGGCTACCGATTGCACTTGCATATGGAATATAGGACATGTCCTCTTCCTCTTCTTGTGTATTGGGACATTGTTCAACATATAACTTTACACCTACAGGAATAGGAACCTTCACCGATTTACTATCCTGCATATTAAACCTCTGTAGTATTATCTCGACATACTTCCTTTGGTTTAACTAGATATTCTTCTTTACCCGATCTTGTTTAATTTCCATGCCCAAAATATAGTTTGCAGCACTAAGATATTTCATGTCGAATTTGGAGGACAATTGGGTCTTCAAATCTTGGATAATTGATTTTTCATTTCCAACCAACAACATATCATCCACATATAATACTAGATAAATAACACGGTCACCAATTAATTTAAAATACACATAGTGATATGATTTGCTTCTGGTGAAGCCAAGTCCCCGTATAAATGTATCAAATTTCTGATACCACATCCTTGGTGATTGTCTTAACCCATACATAGACTTCTTTAACTTGCATGCCAGTTCTTTCTTACCCTTCACCTCAAAGCCTTCAGGTTGCTTCATGTAGATCTCTTCTTCCAGATCCCCATGAAGAAATGTTGTCTTCACATCCATCTTATCTACCTCAAAATCAAAAGCAGCAACAACGGATAAAAGTAATCTAATAGAAGCTACCTTGAAAACAAGAGAAAAATATCACCAAAATCAATTCCCGAAACTTTGGAATAACCTTTTGCTACCAACTGAGCTTTGTATTTGTCCACCTTTCCTTCTAGATTCATCTTCTTCTTAAACACCCATTTTATACCAATGGTATTCCTTTCAGGTGACAAATCCACCAGATCCGAAGCCTCATTTTTGTGTAAAGATGCCATTTCATCAACCATGGCCTCTTTCCATAGTTTTCCATCCTTTGAATCTACTGCTTCCCTCACAGTGTTGGGATCATCATCAGTAATAGATAAAGCAAAATTTGAACAGAAAGAAGATGGAATATACCTTTCTGGTTTCCTTCTTTCTTGAACTGATCTTCTCACAACTGGAGTTTGTGGCTCTTCATCTTCTGATTCCTCTTCTGCTATAGAGTCTAATTCTTCCTCATTTAGCTCAAACTCTATCTTCTCAAGTTCCTTTGGTAGGAATTCATGTTTAATAACATATTTTACCTCTTTAAACACCACATCTCGACTGTACACAACCTTCCGTGTTTCTCGGTTCCGAAGCTTATAACCTTTTACACCATCCTTATACCCAATAAAGATGCACTTTTCAAATTTACTATCTAAATTTGTTCTTTTCACTGTTGGAACATGTACATATGCATCACATACAAATATCCTCAGATGTGAAAGAGAAGGTTTCTTACCAGTCCATACCTCTTGTGGAGTCTTATCCTCCAACGCCAATGAAGGTGATCTGTTGACCACGTAACATGTAGTCTCCACTGTCTCTGCCCAAAATTCCTGTCCTAACCCAACACCACTGAGCATGCTTCTTTCCGTTTCCATCAATGTCTTGTTCATTATTTCTGCAACTCCATTTTTCTCAGGTGTGTATGGAGTAGTCTTCCACCATGATATACCACACTTCTTATAGAACTCTTCAAATTCCTTCTTGCAAAAATCTCCACCATTATCTGTCCTCAACACCTTTATCTTCTTCTCTCTCTAGTTTTCCACCAGAGCCTTAAAGTCTTTAAACCTATCAAAGACTTCATATTTCTTCTTGAGGAAATATATCCATGTATTTCTTGAGAAGTAATCTACAAATGATACATAGTACACAGACTTTCCCAATGATGGAACCAAAACAGGTCCAAACATGTCACTGTGCACAAGCTCTAATATCTGTTTTGCCCTCTTACCACCAGAGGGAAACTCACCCGATTCCACTTCCCATATACATAGTTTTCACAGAAATAAAAATTCAGAGAGCTATTAGACATACCTTCTACCATACCATTACCATGAAGTATAAGAAGGCCCTTCTCTCTAATATGTCCAAGCCTTTGATGCCATAACATGGTATTTTCTCCAGAGACCACTATATTTTCTGCTCCACTTTTAGGAACCATAGAACTGTTGCACCCATCAATAACAATGCTACCTTGAAGCTTGTACAGAGTTCCAATCTGAACTCCTCGCATCAATACGAGTGCTCCCCGAACCATCCTGTAGGTATCTTTCTCGAACATTGTTTTTACACTTGCATCATCCAACTTGCTTACATAAATTAGATTCTTGGCTATTGCAGGAATATGCAAAATACCCGGAAGTGTTCTAATCCTTCCACCTTGCAACTTCAACTTTAATTTTCTGCGACCAATGATTCTAGCCTTCCCATCATCCCCTAAGAAGACATCACCACCATCATATTTCTCATACTCGCAGAACCACTCTCTATGGGGAGTGAAGTGAAAGGATGAACCTGATTTACTCAACCATGCCTCATGATCTACATGTGTACTTGAAGAAGAAGCCAATTACACATCCCAACCTTCATCTGAGGTGGTTTTTGCCTCTACAGAAGGAGCATCATCAGATCCCTTTCCTTTTTTAGGAGCTTTAGATTTACAGTCCCTTTTGAAGTTCCCTTCCTTTCTACATTTCTAGCATACCTTTACAGGTTTTCCTGGAGATTTAGATCTCCCACTCGAGGGATTTTTTATTTTTTTTTGTTCTAGAACCGTCCTCGTAAAGACAAGGTATCACCATTCTGTCCCTCCATATTTTTCTGTCTCGTCTCCTCTGATAGAAGGGATGATACTATTTCATCAAACTACAAGGAAGTTGCATTTCTACCTATTGTAACAACCAGACTATCCCACGAATAGGGTAGAGAACACAACAAACTGATGCACTTCTATTCATATGAAATTTTAATATCAACAGATAATGATTTTCTTACAACAATATTAAATGCGTTGAGATGCTCTGTCACCCAATCTCCATCTTTCATCCTCAGGTTATACAACTTTTTACATTGGAACAATTTATTCACCAGAGACTTAGATTGGTACAAAGTCCCTAACTTGTCCCACAAAGCCTTCGCCGAAGCTTCCCCTGATAGATTTAGCAATACTGAATTTGAAACACATAATCGTATTGTATTCTTTGCCTCTCGATCCAACTTCGCCTAGTCTTAAACTGAGATTGTTGTTGGTTTAGTACTCGATCTACCTCGATCCACTGATCTTTATCCACTAGCAAATCCTCCATCTTGAGTTTCCACAACTGAAAACTCTGACCATTAAATTTCTTGATCTCTATCTTTCCACTGCTCACCATATTCTTTCACCACAAGAATTGATCCCGCAGATAACCCACTAAGCAAGGTCTACCACAGGCTCGAGCAAAAACCCCTCAGTAGCAAAGTCGTCCCCTTGAAGCCAAAAAGATCTGATACCAAATGTAGGTTCTAACCCCGTACAAAAATTACCTTCATATGAATCCTAAAAATAGAAAATAAACAATGGTGAGAGCATAAAACATAAAACATATATACACAGAGATTTTCCCTTAGATCCCAAAACTGAGACTACCAGATTGATTTTTCATTATATTCCTTTCAATGTTACAATACATATATATACATGTCGAAGCATCAATAAACCCCAATCCATTAACCCTGGATTAGAACATAACCGTAGTTTCCTTGATTGGATCTACAAAATACCTTGAACAGTTTACTATCATGCCCAAAACCATGTGCGAAATCCATGCACAAAACCATAGGTAGGTCCACCTACCTAATATAGGGTCCAAACAATTTTTCTCGGGGCGTTGTCCCTGACCCCGTGCAAGGGGGATACTGCCTCCCAACTTACCCCTTGATAGGGGGGTAGCCACCCCCCCTATGACCCCCTGGTAGTGCCTGACATAATGTACATGAGGGGCTACCACCCCCTATGACCTCCCTATGTGTGGGGTAGTCATGGAAAGAATACAACACAACACAACATTCTCCCACTTGTTTTCTTTCCATCGGGGCCATAGGAGAGCTTAGTCATTCATCCAGACCTACAACGCCCATTGTTTCTCTACACCAAGAGAAATTCTCACTGCTCACAGACTTTGTCAATGCATCTGCAATATTGTTTAAAGTGCCCACCTTTACCAGCAACACCTTTTTTTCCTCAACCATATCCCTCACAAAGTGATACTGAACATTAATGTGCTTTGTCTGTGAATGATCAGCAGGGTTCTTTGCCAAGAAATTGCACTTTGGCTGTCATCCTTATAGCTCACTATACTAACCCCATACTTGAACACAATCTTTGCAACCAAACTGCTTCCTTGATTGCATGAGTGGCTGTCATGCATTCTGCCTCTATAGTTGAAAGTGCCACTACAGACTGTCTCTTATTCATCCAACTGAATGCACCTCCAAATAGGTTAAACACATTCCCACTTGTAGATCTTCTACGATGCAAATCTCCAGCCCAGTCTGCATCAACAAATCCACGAATGTCCAAAACTCTGTCCAATCCTGGTCTTCCTTGGTATCACAAACCATAATCACTAGTGCCATGCAAATAAATGAAAACCCACTTCACTGTTGTCTAATGCTCCTTCCCTAGTTTTGACATAAACCTGCTCAATACTCCCACTGCATGTGCAATGTTTTGTCTAGTACAGACCATTGCATACATCAGGCTACCGATTACACTTACATATGGAACACGGGGCATGTTTTCTTCCTCTTCTTGTGTCTTAGGACACTGTTCAATAGATAAATTTACACCTATAGGAATAGGAACCTTCACTAGTTTACTATCCTGCATATTAAACCTTTGCAGTATTGTCTCAACATACTTCCTCTGGTTTAACCAAAGCTTCCTCTTTGCCCGATCTCGTTTAATTTCCATGCCCAAAATATAGTTTGCAACACCAAGATCTTTCATATCGAATTCGGAGGACAATTGGGTCTTCAAATCCTGGATAATTTCTTTGTCATTTCCAACTAGCAACATATCATCCACAATAAGACCAGATAAATAACTCGGTCACCAATAATTTAAAATACACACAATGATGTTATTTTCTTCTGGTGAAGCCAATTCCACGTATAAATGTACCAAATTACTGATACCACATCCATGGTGACTGTTTTAACCCATACAGAGACTTTTTTAGCTTGCATATCAGTTCTTTCTTACCCTTCACTGCAAAGCGTTCAGGTTGCTTCATGTAGATCTCTTCTTCCAGATCCCCATGAAGAAATGATTTCTTCACATCCATCTGTTGTACCTCAAAATCAAAAGCAACAACAACAAATAAAAGTAATTTAGTAGAAGCTACCTTGGCAACAAGAGAAAAAATATCACCAAAATCAATTCCCGGCACCTGGGAATAACCTTTTTCTACCAACCGAGCTTTGTATTTTTTCACCTTTCCTTCTGCATTCATCTTCTTCTTAAACACCCATTTTCTTCCAATGGGTTTCCTTTCAACCTACAACTCCACCAGATCCCAAGCCTCTTTTTTGTGCAAAGATGCCATGTCATCAACCATGGCCTCTTTCCAGAGTTTGCCATCCTATGAATCTACCGCTTCCCCAAAAGTTTTGGGATCATCATCAATAATAGATAAAGAAAAATTTGAACAGAAAACATATGGACTATACCTTTCTGGTTGCCTTCTTTCTCGAACTGATCTTCTCACAACTGGAGTTTGTGGCTCTTCATCTTTTGATTCCTCTTTTGTTGTAGAGTCTGATTCTTCCTCCTTTAGCTCAAACTCTATCTTCTCAGTTTCCTTTGGTAGGAATTCCTGTTTAATAACATTTTTAACCTCTCTAAACACCACATCTCGGATGTACACAACCTTCCATGTTTCTGGGTTCCAAACCTTATAACCTTTTAAACCATCCTTATACCCAATAATGCTGCACTTTTCATATTTACTATCCAAATTTGTTCCTTTCTCCTTTGCATAATGTGAAAGAGAAGGTTTCTTACCAGTCCATACCTCTTGTGGAATATTATCCTCCAACAATGATGAAGGTGATCTGTTGACCAGGTAACATGCAGTCTCTACCACCTCTGCCCATAATTCATGTCCTAACCCGGCACCACTGAGCATGCTTCTTTCCCTTTCCATCAACGTCTTGCTCATTCTTTTTGCAACTCCATTTTTCTCAGGTGTTTATGGAGTAGTCTTTTTCTGTACTATACCACACTTCTTACAAAACTCTTCAAATTCTTTCTTGCAAAACTCTCCATCGTCATCTGTCCTCAACACCTTTATCTTCTTCTCTATCTGGTTTTCCACTAGAGTCTTAAATTCTTTAAACCTATCAAATAATTCATATTTATTCTTAAGGAAATATATCCATGTATTCCTTGAGAAGTCATCTATAAATGATACATAGTACACATAATTTCCCAGTGATGGAACTGACACAGGTCCAAACACATCACTGTGCACAATATCTAATATCTGTTTCGCCCTCTTACCACTAGAGGGGAAACTCACCTGATTCTGCTTCCTATATACACAGTTTTCACAGAAATCAAAATCCAGAGAGTTGTTAGACATACCTTCTACCATACCATTACCATGAAGTATAAGAAGGCCCTTCTCTCCAATACGTCCAAGACTTTGATGCCATAGCATGGTCTTTTCTCCAGAGACCACTAGATTTTCTGCTCCACTTTTAGGAACCACAGAACTGTTGCACCCATCAATAACAATGTTACCTTGAAGCTTGTACAGAGTTCCAATCCGAACTCCCCGCATCAATACTAGTGCTCCCAGAACCATCTTGCAGGTATATTTCTCGAACACTATTTTTACACCTGCATCATCTAACTTGCTTACATAAATAAGATTTTTGGCTATTGCAGGAATATGCAGAACACCCGAAAGTGTTCTAATCCTTCCACCTTGTAACTTCATCTTGAATTTTCCACGACCAACGATTATAGCCTTCCTGTCATCCCCTAAGAGGACATCACCACCATCATATTTCTCATACTCACAGAACTACTCTCTATGGGGAGTCAAGTGAAAGGATGCACTTGAGTCAATCAACCATGCCTCATGATCTACATGTGTACCTGAAGAAGAAGCCAAGTACACTTCCCCACCTTCATCTGAGGTGGTTTTCGCCTATGCAGAAGGAGCATCATCAGGTACCTTTCCTTTTTTAGGAGCTTTAAATTTATAGTCCCTTTTGAATTGCCCTTCCTTTTTGCATTTCCAGCACACCTTTATAGGTTTTCCTGAATATTTAGATCTCCCTCAAGATTTGGATCTCCCGCTCAAGGAATTATTTTTGTTTATGATTTGGAACCATTCTTGTACAAACAAGGCATCACCATTTTGACCCTTCACATTTTTCCATCGCATCTCCTCCAACAACAAGGATGAGACTTTTTCATCAAATTACAAGCCAATTGCATTGCTACCTATTGCAACAACTAGAGTATCCCACGAATATGGTAGAGAACACAAGAAATTGATGCAATTATCTTCATCTGAAATTTTAATATCAACAGATAATAATTGGCTTACCACAGTATTAAATGCGTTCATATGCTCTGTCACCGAGTCTCCATCTTTCATCCTCAGGGTATACAACTTTTTCATAGGAAAAATTTATTCACTAGAGACTTAGATTGATACAAAGTCCCTAACTTGTCCCACAAATAATTTTCTGAAGCTTCCCCTGATACATTTAGCAATACTAAATCTGAGACACATAATCGTATTGTCCTCTTTGCCTTCAGATCCAACTTTGCCCAGTTTTCAGCTAACATTGGTGTTGGTTTAATACCTGGATCTACTGTGATCCACTGAACTTTATCCACCAGTAGATCCTCCATCTTGAGTTTCCACAACTCAAAAACCTGATCATTAAATTTCTCGATCTCTATCTTTCCACTACTCGCCATCTTTTTTCACCACAAGAATTGATCCCGAAGGTCTCCCACTAAACACGGTCTACCATAGGCGTAAGGAAAAACCCCTCAGCAGCAAAGGCATCCCCTTGAAGCCAAAACAACTCTGATACCAAATGTAGGTCTTAACCCCATACATAAATTACCTGCATACGAATTCAAAAAACACAAAATAAACAATGTTGAGAGCATAAAACATAAAACACATATACACAGAGATTTTCCCCTGGATCCCAAAACCGAGACTACCAGATTGATTTTTCATTATATTCCTTTTAATGTTACAATACATACATACATATATATATATATATATATATATATATATATATATATATATATATATATAGATACATGCCAAAACATCCATAAACCCCAATCCATTAACCCTGGATTAGAACATAATTGTAGTTCCCTTCACCGGATCTACAAAATACCATGGACAATAAACTATCATGCCTAAAACCATGTGCAAAATCCATGCAAAAAATCATAATTAGGTTTTCCCACATAATATAGGGTCCAAAAATTTATTCCCGGGGCATTGCCCCAGACCTTGTGCAGGGGGGCTACCTCCCCCCTACTTACCCCTCGATAGGGGGGTAGCCACCAACCTATGACTGCCCGGTAGTGCCCGACGCAACATACACGGGGGGCTATCACCCCCGTGTGACCCCCCTGCATGTGGGGTAATAGTGGAAAGAATATAAAACAACCCAACATTCTCCGAATTGTTGTTTTCTTTCCACAGGGGCCACAGGAGAGCTTAGTCATTGATCCAACCCTGCAACGCCCATTGTTTCTCTATACCAAGAGAACTTCTCAATGCTCACAGACTTTGTCAATGCATCTGCAATCTTCTTTAAAGTGTCCACCTTTACTAGCAACAAATTTTTGTCCTCAACCACATCCCTCACAAATTGATACTAAACATCGATGTGCTTTGTCTGTGAATGATAAGCAGGGTTCTTTGCCAAGAAAATTTCACTTTGGTTGTCACAATCTATCCTTATAGCTCGATGTACTAACACCATACTTGAACACAATCTCTACAACCAAACTGCTTCCTTGCTTGCATGAGTGGTTGCCATGTATTTTGCCTATGTAGTTGAAAGTGCAACTACAGGCTGTCTCTTACTCATCCAATTGACTGCACCTCCAAATAGGTTAAACATATACCCATTTGTAGATCTTCTCTGATCCAAATCTCCAACCTAGTCTGCATAAACAGAGCCACTGATGTCTAAAACTCTGTCCAATCTTGGTCTTCCTTGGTAGCACAAACCATAACCACTATTGCCACGCAAATACCTGAAAACCTTCATTGCTGTCCAATGCTCCTTCCCTGGTTTTGACATAAACCTACTCAATACTCCCACTGCATGTGCAATGTCTGGTCTAATACATACCATTTCATATATCAGGCTATTAATTGCACTTGCATATGGAACACGGGACATGTCCTCTTCCTCCTCTTGTATCTTGGGACACTGTTCAACATATAAATTTACACCTACATGAATATGAACCTTCACTCGTTTACTATCCTTCATATTAAACCTCTCCAGTATTGTCTCGACATACTTCCTCTGGTTTAACCAGAGCTTCCTCTTTGCCTGATCTCGTTTAATTTCCATGCCCAAAATATAGTTTGCAACACCAAGATATTTCATGTCGAATTTGGAGGACAATTGGGTCTTCAAATCCTGGATAATTTCTTTGTCATTTCCAACTAGCAACATATCATCCACATATAAGACCAGATAAATAACATGGTCGCCAATTAATTTAAAAAACTCACAGTGATCTACTTCAGTTCTGGTGAAGCCAAGTCCCAGTATAAATGTATCATATTTTTGATACCACATCCTTGGTGACTGTTTTAACCCATACAAAGAATTTTTTAACATGCATACCCGTTCTTTCTTACCCTTCATCACAAAGCCTCTTGGTTGCTTCATGTAGATCTCCTTTTCCAGATCCCCTGTGGAAATGTTGTCTTCACATCCATCTGTTCTACCTCATAATCAAAAGAAGCAACAACAGATAAAAGTAATCTAATAGAAGCTACCTTGGCAACAGGAGAAAAAATATCACCAAAATCAATTCTCGGCACTTGGGAATAACCCTTTTCTACCAACTAAGATTTGTGTTTCTCCACCTTTCCTTCCACATTCATCTTCTTCTTAAATACCCATTTGCTTCCAATGGGTTTCCTTTCAACTGACAACTCCACCAGATCCCAAGCATCATTTTTGTGCAAAGATGCCATTTCATCAACCATGGCCTCTTTCTAGAGTTTTCCATCCTCTGAATCTACAAATTCCCTCATAGTTCTGGGATCATCATCAGTAATAGATAAAGAAAATTTTGAATAAAAAACATATGGACTATACCTTTCTGGTTGCTTTTATTCTCGAACTGATCTTCTCACAACTAGAGTTGTGGCTCTTCATCTTTTGATTCCTCTTCTGCTATAGAGTTTGATTCTTTCTCCTTTAGCTCAAACTCTATCTTCTCAGGTTCCTTTGGTAGGACTTCATGTTTAATAACATATTTCACCTCTCTAAACACCACATCTCAGTTGTACACAACCTTCTTTGTTTCTGGGTTCTAAAGCTTATAACCTTTTAAATCATCCTTATACCTAACAAAGATGCACTTTTCAGATTTACTATCCAACTTTGTTCTTTTATCCTTTGGAACATGTACATATGTATCACATAAAAATACCCTCAGATCTGAAAGAGAAGGCTTCTTACCAGTCCATATCTCTTGTGGAGTCTTATCCTCCAAAGCTGATGAAGGTGATCTATTGACTAGGTAACATGCAGTCTCCACCGCCTCTACCCAGAATTCTTGTCCTAACCCGACACCACTGAGCATGCTTCTTGCCCTTTCCATCAATGTCTTGTTCATTCTTTCTGCAACTCTTTTTGCTCAGGTGTGTATGGAGTATTCTTCTATCATGCTATACCACACGTCTTACAAAACTCTTCAAATTCCTTCTTGCAAAACTCTCCACCATTATTTGTTCTGAGCACCTTTATCTTCTTCTCTATCTGGTTTTCAACTAGAGCCTTAAATTATTTAAACCTACCAAAGACTTCAGATTTCTTCCTGAGGAAATATATTCATGTATTCCTTGAGAAGTCATCTATAAATGATACATAGTACATAGACTTTCCCAGTGATGGAACTGACATAGGTCCAAACACACCAGCGTGCACAAGCTCTAATATCTGTGTCACCCTCTTACCACCAGAGGGGAAACTCACTCGATTTTGCTTCCGATATACAAAATTTTCACAGAAATAAAAATCCAGAGAGATATTAGACATACCTTCTACCATACCATTACCATGAAGTATTTGAAGGCCCTTCTCTCCAATATGTCCAAGCCTTTGATGCCATATCATGGTCTTTTCTCCAAAGACCACTAGATTTTCTTCCCCACTTTCAGGAACCACAGAACTGTTACATCCATCAATAACAGTGCTACCTTGAAGCTTGTACAAAGTTCCAATCTGAACTCACCGCATCAATACCAATGTTCCCCAACCATCTTGTAGGTATCTTTCTCGAACATTGTTTTTACACCGGCATCATCCAACTTGCTTATAAAAATCAGATTTCTAGCTAATGAAGGAATATGTAAAACACGCGGAAGTGTTCTAGTGCTTCCACCTTGCAAATTCAACTTCAATTTTCCGCGACCAATGATTCTAGCCTTTGTGCCATCCTCTAAGAAGACATCACCACCATCATATTTCTCATACTGACAAAACCACTCTCTATGGGGAGTGAAGTGAAAGGATGCACTTGATTCAATCAACCATTCCCTATGATCTACATGTGTACTTGAAGAAGAAGCCAAGTACACATCCCCACCTTCATCTGAGGTGGTTTTTGCCTCTGCAGAAGGAGCATAGTTAGATCCCTTTCCTTTTACAGGAGCTTTAGATTTACAGTCCCTTTTGAAGTTCCCTTCCTTTTTGCATTTCCAAAACATGTTTAAAGGTTTTCCTGGAGATTTAGATCTCCCTCTAGATTTAGATCTTCCACTCGAGAAATTATTTTTATTTTGTTCTTGGATCGTCCTCATACAAACAAGGCATCACCATTCTGGCCCTCGATATTTTTCCATCTCATCTCCTCCGACAACAAGGATGAGACTATTTCATCAAACTAGAATGCAGTTTCATTGCTACCTATTGCAACAACCAAACTATCCCACGAATCTTGTAGAGAACACAACAAATTGATGCGCTTATCTTCATCTGAAATTTTAATATCAACAGATAATAATTGGCTTACCACAATATTAAATGCGTTCAGATACTCTGTCACCGAGTCTACATCTTTCATCCTCAAGTTATACAACTTTTTCTGTAGGAACAATTTATTCACCAGAGACTTAGATTGGTACAAAGCCCCTAACTTGTCCCACAAAGCCTTCGCCGAAGCTTCCCCTGATACATTCAACAATACTGAATTTGAGACACACAATCGTATTGTGCTCTTTGCCTTTCGATCCAACTTCGTCAAGTCTTCAACTGACATTGTTGTTGGTTTAGTACCTGGATCTACCGTGATCCACTGATCTTTATCCACCAGAAGATCCTCCATCTTGAGTTTCCAGAACTTAAAACTCTGACCGTTAAATTTCTTGATCTCTATCTTTCCACTGCTCGCCATCTTCTTTCACCACAAGAATTGATCCCGTAGATCTCCCACTGAACAGGGTCTACCACAGGCTCGAGAAAAAAACCCCTTAGTAGCAAAGGAGCCCCTTGAAGCCAAAACAAATCTGGTACCAAACGTAGGTTTTAACCCTGTAGAGACAAAAAATCATACAAATTCTAAAAACAGAAAATAAACAATGACGAGAGCATAAAACATAAAACATATATACACATATATTTTCCCCTGGATCCCAAAACTGGGACTACTAGATTGATTTTTCATTATATTACTTTCAATGTTACAATACATATATATACATGTCAAAGCATCCGCAAACCCGAATCCATTAACCTTTGATTAGAACATAACCGTAGTTCCCTTGATGGGATATAAAAATGCCATGGACAATAAACTATCACGCCAAAAACCATGCGCTAAATCCATGCACAAAACCATAGATAGGTTCATCCACCTAATATAGGGTCCAAAATTTTTTCTCGGGGCATTGCCCCGATCCCCATGCAGGGGGGCTACCACCCCTGCTCACCCCTCGATAGGGGGGGTTTCCACCCCCCCGTGACCCCCCGGTAGTGCCTGGTGCAACATATAGAAGGGGCTACTGCCCTCGTGTGACCCCCCTCCACATGGGGTAGTCGTGGAAAGAATATAACACAACCCAAGATTCTCCCATTTGTTGTTTTCTTTATACAGGGGCCACATGAGAGCTTAGTCATTGATCTAGCCCTATAATGCCCATTGTTTCTCTACACAAAAAGAACTTCTCATTTTTCATAGACTTTGTCAATGCATCTGTAGTATTCTTCAAAGTGTCCAACTTTACCAACAACACCTTTTTTTCTTCAACCGTATCCCTCACAAAGTGATACTGAACATCAATGTGCTTTGTATGTGAATGATAAGCAGGGTTCTTTGCCAAGAAAATTGCACTTTGGCTGTCACAGTCTATCCTTATAGCTCGCTATACTAACCCCATACTTGAACACAATATCTGCAACCAAATTGCTTCCTTGCTTGCATGAATGACTGCCATGTATTTTTCCTCTGTCTTTGAAAGTGCCACTACGGACTGTCTCTTACTCATCCAACTGATTGCACCTCCAAATAGGTTAAACACATACCCACTTGTAGATCTTCTATGATCCATATCTCCAACCCAATCTGCATCAACAAAGCCATGGATGTCTAAAAATCTGTCCAATCCTGGTCTTCCTTGGTAGCACAAACCAATAGTGCCATGTAAATACCTGAAAAACCACTTCGCTACTGTCCAATGCTGCTTCCCTGTTTTTGACATAAACCTGCTCAATACTCCCACTGCATGTGCAATGTATGGTCTAGTACAGACCATTGCATACATCAGGCTACTGATTGCACTTGCATATGGAACATGGGACATGTCATCTTCCTCTTCTTGTGTCTTGGGACACTGTTCAAGAGATAAATTTACACCTACATGAATAGGAACCTTCACCGGTCCACTATCCTGCATATTAAACCTCTGTAGTATTATCTCGACATACTTCCACTGGTTTAACCAAAGCTTCCTCTTTGCTCGATCTCGTTTAATTTCCATGCCCAAAATATAGTTTGCAGCACCAAGATGTTTCGTGTCGAATTCTGAGGACAATTGGGTCTTCAAATCCTGGATAATTTCTTTGTCATTTCCAACCAGCAACATATCATCCACATATAAGACCAGATAAATAAAACAGTCGCTAATTAATTTAAAATACACACAGTGATCTACTTTACTTTTGGTGAAGCCAAGTCCCCGTATAAATGTATCAAATTTATGATACCACATAATTGGTGATTGTTTTAACCCATACAGAGACTTTTTTAACTTGCATACTAGTTCTTTCTTACCCTTCACCGCAAAGCCTTCAGGATTCTTCATGTATATCTCTTCTTCTAGATCCTTGGGAAAAAATGATGTCTTCACATTCATCTGTTGTACCTCAAAATCAAAAGCAACAACAATAGATAAAAGTAATCTAATAGAAGCTACCTTGGCAACAAGAGAAAAAATATCACCAAAATCAATTCCCGACACGTGAGAATAACCTTTTGCTACCAATCGAGCTTTGTATTTCTCCACCTTTCCTTATGCATTCATTTTCTTCTTAAAAACCCATTTCCCGCCAATGGGTTTCCTTTCAGTTGACAACTCCACCAGATCCCAAGCCTCATTTTTGTGCAAATATTCCATTTCATCAACCATGGCCTCTTTCCAGAGTTTTTCATCCTATGAATCTACTGCTTTCCTCACAGTTCTGGGATCATCATCAGTAATAGATAAAGCAAAATTTGAACAAAAAGTAGTTGGATTATACCTTTCCGGTTGCCTTCTTTCTTGATCTGATCTTCTCATGGCTGGAGTTTGTGGCTCTTCATCTTTTGATTCCTCTTCTGTTGTAGAGTCTGATTCTTCCTCCTTTAGCTAAAAATCTATTTTGTCAGGTTTCTTTGGTAGGAATTCATGTTTAATAACTTCTTTCACCTCTCTAAACACCACATCTTGGCTATACACAACCTTCTATATTTCTGGGTTCCAAAGCTTAGAACCTTCTAAACTATCCTTATACCCAATAAAGATGCACTTTTCAGATTTATTATCCAACTTTGTTCTTTTATCCTTAGGAGCGTGTACATATGCATCACATCCAAATATCCTCAGATGTGAAAGAGAAGGTTTCCTACCATCCCATACCTCTTATGGAGTCTTATCCTCCAACACCGATGAAGGTGATCTATTGACCAGGTAACATGTAGTCTCCACCGTCTCTGCCCATAATTCATGTCCTAACCCCACACCATTGAGAATGATTCTTGCCCTTCCCATCAACATCTTATTCATTCTTTCTACAACTCATTTTGATCAGGTGTGTATGGAGTAGTCTTACCGTTATCTGTCCTGAGCACCTATATCTTCTTCTCTGTCTGGTTTTCCACCAGAGCCTTAAAATATTTAAACCTATCAAAGACTTCAGATTTCTTCCTAAGGAAATATATCCATGTATTCCTTGAGAAGTCATCTATAAATGATACATAGTACACATACTTTCCCATTAATGGAACCGACATAGGTCCAAACACATCACTGTGCACAAGCTTTAATAGGGGGAAATCACTCGATTTTGCTTCCCATATACATAGTTTTCACATAAATCAAAATCCAGAGAGCTATTAGACATACCTTCTACCATACCACTACCATGAAGTATTCGAAGGCCATTCTCTCTAATATGTCCAAGCCTTTGATGCCCTAGCATGGTCTTTTCTCCAAAGACCACTAGATTTTCTGCTCCACTTATGGGAACCATAGGGATGTTTCATCCATCAATAAAAATGCTACCTTGAAGCTTGTACAATGTTCCAATCTGAACTCCCTGCAACAATACAATTTCTCCATGAACCATCTTGCAGGTATGTTTCTCGAAAACTGTTTTTACACCTGCATCATCCAAATTTCATATAGAAATCAGATTTATGGCTATTGTAGGAATATGTAGAACAAATGGAAGTGTTCTAATCCTTCCACCTTGCAACTTCAACTTGAATTTTCCATGACCAACGATTCTAGCCTTCATGTCATCCCCTAAGAAAACATCACCACCATCATATTTCTCACACTCACAGAACCACTCTCTATGGAGAGTGAAGTGAAAGGATGCACTTGATTCAATCAACCACGCTTCATGATTTACATGTGTACTTGAATAAGAAGCCAAGTACACATCCCCACCTTCATTTGAGGCGGTTTTCACCTTTGCAAAAGGAGCATCATCAGATCCCTTTCCTTTTTTAGGAGCCTTAGATTTACAATCCCTTTTGAAGTGCCCTTCCTTTCTGCATTTCTAGCACACCTTTACAAGTTTTCTTGGAGATTTAGATCTCCCTCTCGACGACTTATTTTGTTTCTGTTCTGGGACCGTCCTCGTACAGACAAGGCATCACCATTCTAGCCCTCCATATTTTTCCTTCTCATCTCCTCCGACAGCAAGGATGAGATTATTTTATCAAACTACAAGGCAATTGCATTGCTACCTATTGCAACAACCAAACTATCCCACAAATCTGGTAGAGAACATAACAAACTGATGCACTTATCTTCATTTGAAATTTTAATATCAACAGATAATAATTGGCTTACCACAGTATTAAATGCATTCAGATGCTCTGTCACCGAGTCTCCATCTTTCATCCTCAGGTTATACCATTTTTTCCATAGGAACAGTTTATTCAGCAAAGAATTAGATTGGTACAAAGTCCCTAACTTGTCCCACAAAGCCTTCGCAGAAGCTTCCCTCGATACATTCAACAATACTCAATCTGAGACACACAATCGTATTGTTCTCTTTGCCTTCTGATCCAACTTCGCTCAGTCTTCAACTAACATTGCTGTTGGTTTAGTACTGAGATCTATCATGATCCATTGATATTTATCCACCAGCAGATCCTCCATCTTGAGTTTTGACAACTCAAAACTCTGACCATTAAATTTCTAGATCTCTATCTTTCCACTGCTCGCCATAATCTTTCACCACAAGAATTGATCTTGCAGATCTCCCACTGAACAGGGTCTACCACAGGCCCAAGAAAAAACCTCTCAACAGCAAAGGCGTCCCCTTGAAGCCAAAACAACTCTGATACCAAATGTAGGTTTTAACCCCGTATAGAAATTACCTGCATACGAATTCTAAAAACATAAAATAAACAATGGCGAGAGCATAAAACATAAAACATATATACACAAAGATTTTCCCCTGGATCCCAAACCCGGGACTACCAGATTGATTTTTCATTATATTCCTTTCAATGTTACAATAGATATATATATACATGCCAAAGCATCCATAAACCCCATTCCATTAACCTTGGATTAGAACATAACCGTAGTTCCCTTGATCGGATCTACAAAATACCATGGACAGTAAACTATCATGGCCAAATCCATGTGAAAAATCCATGCAAAAAACCATAAGTAGGTTCACCCACCTAATATAGGGTCCCATTTTTTTTTCTCGGGGTGCTACCTCGGACCCCGTGCAGGGGGGCTACCACTCCCTTGCATACCCCTCGATAGGGGGGGGGTATCCACCCCCCTATGAGCCCTCGACACTGCCCCATGTGTGGGGTAGTCGTGGAAAGAATACAACACAACCCAAGAATTTTCTAAAGAATAAGCCTCACGAAGAAGAGTAGTAGAAGACTAGACCTCCTCCAAGACAAAATAATTTCAGAAGGCCATCATGGCAATCTATCTCACCAAGGTACCCAAGTATAATTCTTGGCTATTGTTATTTATCTACAAATATTAGGCATAAGGCTAAGGATTGCAAATCTCATAGTAGGGTTAACTACAAAGGATATCATCAAAACCTTAGAAGCATGTTTACAAGTAGACAAGTCAGAAACCCTAATGGATTCTCTAGCAAAAGTTACACAACATTTTCTCCATCATTTAGGTACAACAAAGAATGCTTTAAATTCCATAACTTTGGACACATTGCATGATACTACATATGTGGCATGAAGCGGACTCCTAAGTTGATTAGGCAAGAAAGCAAACCCACTAGGGTGTGGAGAAAAAAACATGTCGAGAAAGAAGAAGAAATATTGACAGGGGGAACAACCCTGCAAAAGAAAAGAAACCCTTTCCCATTGATGTCAAAGGGGGAGAGAGAAAGAGGAAGGAAGTGAAGCATAGATATAGGGGGAGCATGAATGTTGACATCAAAGACAAAAGGGGATATTTTTGGAATATATTTTCATTGATGTCAAAGGGTGATTGAGTGCAAGACCACTCTAGACTAGTAATCCTTGTCACACCATTTTGTGTGACAGGTGGTATGCCTTAAGGGTCTTCTTGGTTGGAGAGATGTTTAGGTTCATTTAATTATTGTAATAGAAATCTTTCATCGAACGTTGGATTTTTTCTTGTTGATTAACTAATTCAAAGGATTGAGTAAGTACACAACAAGATATAAAATATCATAATTTTCTCATTAGTATTGGATGAAAGGAAAATCAGGTTTACATGATAGTTTTTAGGTTTTGCAAATATTGTAGAATAAACCATGTTAGAAATCTAGACACCGATTTTCATAGAGAATGGAAATGCAATTGAATTAGATTTAAATTTGAAAGGTCGAATGGAAATTCTGCAATAATCCCTTCAGGAATAACGAAAATTTCACCATTGTGCAATATGAGCATCGATATCTTCTCCAATAAATTGAATGACATGTGTGAATCATGCCATTATCGATACTGCGCCTCTTATGGAACTAAAAATTGAATTTATATAGGAAGATGCCTACACGTCTCCAGAGTTATGTTCATTCAAAATTAACCATGAGCACATAATATTATTTGGTTTGTTGGTTCAACATGTCAATGATTATGCTAACCAAAAGGTCTTGAGAACCTACAACTCATGATCAGATTTGGGAAAGTCAACCTTATTTTTCTAAAGGTCGGCACAACCATAAATCCTAAACTGTGGCATACAAATAATTTTTTTAGAAACAATGGAAACCAAGAACACTACTAGGGGGGGGGGGGTGAATCAATAGCGTGACCAAATTATACAACTCTTAGCAAATTATACTTCAATCACTTTAGCAATCACTCATGGATGAAGAACAAAACTCAATCATGGTTAAAATAACATCATTATCATCATCAAGCACATGCACAACATATATATAAGACACCAATATTCATTTTATTTCTTTGGAAAATATAAGTTACGACTTGATTACATTATTTCCCCACAAGCTGCTACTTGTAGGTTTAACAACTGCTATTGAAAGGAAATTCTATCCCTGCTCATTTATCAGTTTTCACTGAAAGGGACTCTTGCCCCTGCTCATTTATCAGCTCTTGTTGAAAGGGACTCTTGCCCTTGTTCGTTTATCAGCTCCTAACTAAATGGAATATTTCCCTTGCTTATTTATCAATATCTATTGAAAGAGACTCTTGCCCCTTCTCATTTTATTAGCCTCCGCTGAAAGGGACTCTTGTCCCTGCTTTTTTATCAACCTTTTCTAAAAGGGACTCTTTCCCCTTGAATGCAAGCTACCACTTGCTAGCCTTATTTCATCCATTTTCAAACTAGAACCAATAAGCCACTTCATTTACAAAGAAATAAAACAAAACCACTATGAAGCACCTTCAATAATCTATGATTAATGAACAAACACCAACTATACCAACGATCACTGATCACTGATCAAATCACCAAACACACCAACTATACCAACAATCACTGATCACTGATCAAATCACCAAACACACCAACAACATCAATCCTTACACCAAAAGACTAATCACAAATTCATTCTCTATCTTCTCAGCACCTCTTGGACACCACAGACAGTCTCTCATTCACCTCTAATGCATAACAACACTATGCATCTCGTTGCACCAACAACCTTCTTCTTTGTTCACAATCTACAAGGCTTCACTCTTGTACATCTTCACTTCCAACTTGGTTTCCCATTTGATTATGCTTATAAAAGAATTTTGGACTGATATTTTCGAATTGAACTTAGTTATCATGCACTTTGAATCCTTGCATGAATCTCTTATTTTTTCCTTTGTCCTATTCAATTGAGTCATTTTAATTTGGTCTGCAAGTCTTCTAATTCACTTTACCTGTTTCTTCCTGACAAACTAAACTTAATTGCCCAAATCTACTATTCTGGAATTTCTACGGTTTTAGTAGAGGTCTTATATTTCTAGCGAATCTCCAAGTTTGGCTTAACTCCTAAATCTACCTCTTAAATTGTTGGTTCTGAGATAATCCTACCAACTCATTCATGCATGGTTATCAAGGTTTTTAGTGCTTCTGTTATGTTCGGAATAACTGCCAAGTTCCAAGCTGCCAACTCATCCGTATACAAACCTGAAGGCTTTAACCAACAATGCTACTAACTTCTTCACCAAATATGGCATAACACCAAAATTAGATGCCCACTCATCCACCACAAACAAATTTCAATCAATCCTTTTCACCTTAAGCCCCGATGTCTTATTTACATTACAAATTATCCACACCTTTGGTCACAATACACATATAAAACCACCACAAAACCAAATCTTGGAGTGCCTTCTGTCATTTGATAGGAACATCAATTTTCAGCCATCTTTCCGTCTTCTGGGCCTGTCACCCCAGTTTTTTTTTTTCATCAAGGGTCAAGCCTTTTGAGAATTTCCTTCCAGGACCCTACTGGAATTTACTTCCTGTTTATTTCTTCTAGGGAACTCTCTTTTACTTTTGTGACTATGCCGGCTCCTAACTCCCTAGTTCCCTAGCTTCTTGACTCCCCAACTCTAACTACCGCACACACTTGCTATTTCTTCTAGTACCCGTCTTTAATCACCCTCACACACTTGGGAAAACTTTCAGCTGACATCATAATGTCCTCACCAATGCTAAGTGGAACCATCTAAGTGGTGACACATGTCACTCAGATTTGGCCCACTAAGGTACCCAAAAGCATTGAATCTGCCTTCCATGTGTTCTCCATTCCATATTGTCACATCATGATGACGTCATCATACACCTGTGCATCCATGAGGCAATCACCTTGCACCATCTGTCTTCTAGTGAGGAGGGAGAAAAAGGGCATGGTCTTTGGTTCGAAGACAATTTCCTTTATTAAAATTTTTAATAAAACAACTTGGTTAAAGCATTTTATACCTCAGCTGCTCAGCTGCTTGGCTCTCTGGATTCCTAGTTCTAATGCCTAATCACACTTCCCTTTTCTTCTGGGGAAATTTTTGTTGGGGTGGTATGTCAATGATTCCACTGAATCCCTGACTCTTATTATGCCAGGTTCCCGCATCCTAGCTTCCAGGCTCCCTGGACCTTGGATGCTCGGCTTAACCTTTGCATGTTGTTTTTTTCTTCCAAGGTTTATCCTCCTAGCCCACTCCACTAAAACTCAAATGTGTTTGGTAGTGCCACCATTCACAGCTTCTCCAATAAGTCTTTGAAATAATATAGCTTTGCAACTTGACTTTGGGTTCTTGTCTTTGACTAGATCTAACTTGTGATCCAGGAGGCCAATTATCTCCCACATACCACTAGAAATCTCGTTTAGAGATCTTTCCATCTAAGTGGGTCTCAACCACTTCTGAGACGAACTGCTATACAAGAAATGGATCCAAAGTCTCTGTACCTTAACAAATTAGCTCAACCACTATTGTTCACCATTTTGCTTGTACACATATGATCTTTGCAGTAGGTTGGGCATACAAGTTTTGATCTTCCTTGTTCTTGCATTCTTCTCTGTTTTTCCATTGCATAACCTATGATATAGATACACCATCATTGAAACCTCTTATCATCATCTTCATTTCCTTTTCCATTAATCACAACATATTTCCAACAATCTCCCCCTTTGGCATTGCTGAAAACACTATGATCAAACAAAATCAACACCATAAATAAACAAGAAAAAATAAGTGTACCCTTTGTCTTCTCCTCCTTTGGATGCTTCTCCTTTTTGTACTACTTCTCTTATACACTTTTGTTGGTGGACTTCTCCTTTTGATTTATCACAAACAATTCTCCATATTTTGTTTTATCAACAACACTTCTCCCCCTTTGACATTAATGACAAAGATACCAACCTTCTCCCCCTGTGGACAATCTCACTCTGTCTTTCTGATCTTGTGGAACTGTCAATTTCTTCTTCTTATGCTAAGAACTTGAGGTATCTCTGATATGATCCAAGCAACTTCCTTCTTGTCTTGTGAATAAGATTGAGTTGATAGGAGAGGATTTATTACTCCCAATCTCTACCTTAATTAGTCAAGAGGGATATCTTGCTACACCAACACATGCTTGCACAACTAAGCCATGAGAAAAATAATTCCTATTGGTCTAAGTCTCAGCTAGGACTACATTCATAAAATTCCTCATCCTGGACACATACAAATGACCTCTAGTAACAATAACAACCTATCCTATGTATGCCTAACACCATCAAATTTTCAATTGATGAACAACAAAGTACAACACTTAGAAGTGATTATATGACAAACATATAGGGACTCTCACTAATGCATGCCTATATCAACAACTCGACATAGAATCTTACTTGACATACTTTTAATGGAAGCAAACTCACTATATGAATTTTACACAACATGAAGATCAACAACATTCAACTAAGGACCCTTTCACCAACACTTGGACTTACAATCTCATATCGACAACATGAACACCACACTCTAGCAAAAATCTAATTCTAGTTAATATCAATTTATAATACCTTTGACACTAGGTGTTAATACCTTTGAGATGAATAATTCCAATTGTTAAATTGATGCCACTAATACCAATTATTGAGCACTTGATAACTGAGTGTTACCCCCCTATTATCATGCTCTTTTCACCAATACTTATTCTCTCCAAAAATGGTGTTTGATACCAACTAGTTGCAATAGTTTGAAAGCATCATATCAAACAAACCATTCATTATTTCTGAAATACAAAACTTTGATCATTCAAGCATCATTACAATTAAGAAAAATAATCAGATACCCAAATGTTAACTTGAGTATACTCCCCCTGTGCTTATGCTCCTTCTTTGGCATTAGGAGTTTGTAACCATACTTGTACTAGACAAGGAAAATTTAGCAGGAAATCATCATATTTGTTTTGTCATAAATATACATACTTAGTATGTCAATCTAATTAGAAAACAACACTAGTCTTCTTCAACAATTTTATAAACTCAGGAAAACAACAAAAATGGCATACTTCCCTTATCCTTCAGATGCAAAATTAGGCATGTTCCTTTCTGCTCCTTGCATCTGACCTCTCTTGCTTCTCTTGAACGCAACCTCTTCTTTTCAATGAAGAGGAATAAGGGATCTACTCCCCCTGAGTAAATTATCTCCCTTTTTCTTCCACACCTGAGTATGCTAAGTTTTTACTTGGTCAACAACATGAGCTAATTTCCTATGCTGATCTGATATTCTTTCTTGACTAAGTGACTTCCTACCATAGTCTGAGCATACAAAACACTCATTATTCCTATTATTAGTACCAATTAAAGCTAAACTGAAAGTTACTTGTTGCTCTTATTTCTCACTGTCTATGCTTGCTTTTTTCCTATACTAATTTGGAAAACTGACTAGACTGTTGTTGCTTCTTTTATCTGATTAAAGTATTTGTTCATCACAGGTTATATGGGAGAAATCAACCACAATACGTTTAGGCTCTAATATGTTGATTTTTTGATGAACAACTTCAAATCCAAACATTGGTCTCTATTTCCTTTAAGCACCATTCGATCTGCCTCTCTTCTTATTGTTGTAATAAATCTTGTACAATTCTCCTTGTTGGCTAAACATGATTTTTTCCTCTATTTTATTTGTTCTTGGAAGGAGGTGAATTCTTTCCAAGTTCACATGCAAATTTTATGCCCATAATTATTACACATGTAACACTCAACATTGTTCAAGAAGGGGACAAAGGAATTATCCTTCTTACCATAGTTTTTTCCCATCCAATTCCATGGACTACTACTCACTCTCCTATTGTTGCTGAACCACTGATAATATTTCCTTTGAGGGGAAAAGGTTCTCTGTGCATATCTATTCGAATTTATTGAGAAACTCATGATTGTGGCTGAAATGGAGTGTTCCACTTCTGATACTGCAACGTATTTTTCCTCTCTGGAAACTTAGAGGCAAAGTGCCCTACATTACAACAAAAAAACATATGAGGGGATGCATACCTTTGACTTGATTCCTGGAAGTTCTTTTGTCTCCTTGGTGTTGTGTTAACTTCTTAGTGCTATCAAATATTCCTTTAATAAAGCCAGTGGGTATTTTTAATGTTTTTGAATCACTTATACCTTTTGATGTTGTCTTAATCTGACAGGGATTTTGACTGGCTCAAATCTCTTCCAACACATCAAAATCATAAAACATGTTCAACTTCTCCTTTAATGTTCTATTCTCCACTTCCAACTCCAGATTGATGGATATGAGATTCTTGATCTCCTCAAGGGTTGATATGAACTACCTTTTCAATATATCTTTTCTTCAATATCTTCTAAATCAATAGAGGAGCCACTAGATTTACCACTAGCGTCAACTTCACTTACATCTTGTTCAAGAGTTTGTTCCCTTGACTCTAGGTATTCTTATACTAACACATGAGATGTTCTGTCTTCTTCTATACTAGAGGTGCACCCATTGTCTATATATGCTATTGCTATCAAAGTAGTTCCTTCTTCACTAAAACTTGATGAGCAACTTTCACTTTCACCAATGCTTGCAATGGAACAACTTGAAGATAAATGGCCTATTGTTCTACAATAACAACAAAACATCAAGTCACTTGCAGATTTCATATCCTCTGAAACCTATGTGTGCTTATTAGTAAATTGACCTCTTGATATAGGAGAATCATCCACTAATTCATGATATCCAATAATCTTCAAAGATTTGACTAATCCATCCTCCAAGGAAAGCCTCTTGACATCACATACAACTTGTATGTCTATATCATAGATGGACTGCAACTCATTCCATATCTCTTTGGTAGTCTCACAACAAACTTCTTTCTCAATATCTTCCTTGGAGAAACCTCTCAATATTTCCTCCTTGGCTTGTTCATCAACCTCATCATCTATAACTCCATTCTCTACAGATAGCCATACATCCAAATCAAGGGCTTGCAAGTATATTCTCATCCTTATCTTCCAAGTTGTATAATTTGACCCATTAAAAAATGGAACTCCATCTGAGGTAATCCAATCTTGGTTTTCCATGATCTAAGATATTCCTTACATCCATTAAACTGATCTAGAAGGAACCTAGAGGCTCTAATATCAATTGTTAGAAACAATGGAAACCAAGACACTACTGAGAGGGGAGTGGGGGGGCGAGGTTGATGAATTAGTAGTGTGACCAAATTATACAACTCTTAATAAATTTTACTTCAATCACTTTAGCAATCACTCATGGATCAACAACCCAACTCAATCATGTAAAACATAACATCATTATCATCATCAAGCACATGTGCAACATATACATAAGACCTCAATATTCCTTTTATTCTTTGGAAAATACAAGCTACAACTTGATTACAGCATTGCCCCAGAAGCTACTATTTGTAGGTTTATCAACTGCCATAGAAAGGAACTTCTATACATTCTGATTTATTAGCTTTCACTGAAAGGGACTCTTACCCCTACTCTTTTTTTAGCTCTTGCTGAAAGGGAATATTGCTCCTGCTCATTTATCAACTCCCACTGAAAGGGACTCTTTCCCATCCTTGTTTATCAACCTTCGCTGAAAGGGACTCTTGGCTCTGCTCATTTATCAACCTCTACTGAAAGGGACTCTTTCCCCTATTCATTTATCAACCTCTCCTGAAAGGGACTCTTGCCCCTAGAATGAAAGCTACCGCTTGTTGGCCCTGTGGATCCATGTTTCATCCATTTTCAAACTAGAACCAATATACCACTTCTTTTACAAACATATAAAATTTCTTACCTCAACTTCTCACCAACACCACCATTAAACAACTTCATAAATCTCTGATTTATACTGAACAAACACCAATTATACAACAATCACTAATCATTGATCAAATCACAAAACACACCAACAACATCATTCCTTACACCAAAACACTAATCACCAATTCATCTCTATATTCTTAATATCTCTTAGACACCACAATCTATTAGGTGTGAACCTAATTATCTTCTTTATTAAGATGTATTGCTGCATTGGACCCCAGTTTGAAATGGGGTGGCAACGCCGCCGAGGGGGCGATGAGGATTTTTAGAGCCCCCCTGAAGCTAAAAATAGATGTAAAATTGCCTTGTAAAATATTGTAATTTCATAGTCAATTTGAGCCATTCATTAGGCGGATGATATGACAGTAGAAGTTATGTTTAATTTAGGGTTTTTTCCCTAGATGGCAACCCCTCGCTATATATGATGGAATTATATTGCGGTTATGAATATGTGTATTCTAAGCAAGAAAAAGAAAGGAGATTGTGTGAGAGCAAAGAGGAAATTAAAGTGGATTTGCTGTAGGTTGTATCTCCTCATTTTGCTGGATAATATAAAAGGAAGGACTGGCTATTTCTCCATGGGTGTAGCCCAAATTGGGTGAGGCATGTTTATCTATGTCTCTCTTGTTTTATGCATTTTCTGTGTTTGTGTTTCTGCAATATTTTGTGTTCCATTTCTCTGTAATATATAATTTTCTAACACAATTGGTCTCTGATTCACCTCTGATGCATAACAACACTATGAATTTCATTGCACCAACAAACTTCCTCTCTGCTCACAACCAACATGGTTGCACTCTTGCACACCCTCACTTCCAACTTTGTTTCCCATTCGATTTTTCTTATAGAGGAATTTTGGACTGATATTTTGGAATTGAACTTAGTTATATTGCACTTGAATGCTTCCATGAATCTCTTATTTTTTCCTTTAGCCTCTTAAATCGAGTCATTTGTATTTGGTATTCAAGTATTCTAATTCATCTTACGTGTTTTTGCCTGAGAAACTGAACTTAAATGCCCAAATTTACTATTATGAATTTTCTACAAGTTTTAGCAGAGGTCTTCTATTTCTGGTGAATCTCCAAGTTTGGCTTGACTACCAAATATACCCATTAAATTGTTGGTTTTGTTATAATGCTGCCAATTCGTTCATGTGTGGTTATCAATATTTTTAGCACTCCTTTTATGTTTGGCATAACGCCCAAGTTCCAAGCTCCCGACTCATCCATGCACAAGCCCAAAGGCTTTAAATAACAATGTTGTCATCTCGTTCATCAAATATGACATAACACTGAAATTAACTTCCGACTCATTGAATGAAAAACAACTTCTACTGGCTCCTTTACACCTTACGCCATGAGGGATTATTTACATTGCAAATTCTCCACGCCTTTGGTCACAATACACATAGAAAATTTCCACAAAGCCAAGTTTTGGAGAGCCTTTTGTCATTTGATAGGAACACCAATTGTCAACCATATTTCTATCTCCAGGGCTTGTCACCTCAGACATTTTTCTTTATTTTTCATCCGGGGTCAAGCATTCTAGGATTTTCCTTCTAGGATCCTACCAAAATTTACTTCTGGGTTATTTCTTCTAGGTTGTCTAAGATTATTTCTTCTAGGAAAGTCTCTCTTACTTCTGCAGCTGCTCTGACTCTCGTCTCCCCAACTCCCCCACTTTCTAGCTCCCCGAATCTAACTACGGTGTGCACCTGCTATTTCTTCCGGTACCTAAATTTAATCAACCACACACATATGGGAAAACTTCTGGTTGACGTCATGATGTCGTCACCAATGCTATGTGGCGCTATCTAAGTGGTGACACATGTCACTCAGATTTGGCCCACTAGGATACCCAAAAGCACTGATTTTTCCTACATGTCCTCCACTCCATACTACGACATCATGCTAACATCATCATCCACCTGTGTATCCATGATCCAATAACCTTGCGCCATCTGTCTTCTGGCGAGGAGAGAGAAAAAGGGTCCCATGCCTTCGTTTGGTGACAATTTTACTTGTTAAATTTTTTAATAACCATCGGGTTAAAGCCTTTTATGCCTCAGCTGCCTGAATCCCTGAACTCTTGGTTCTAATTCCCACGTGCACTTCCTATTTCTTCTGGGGAATTTTTCGTGAGAGTTGTATATCAACTGCTCCACCGGCTCCTTGACTCTTATTATCCTAGGTCCCCGACTCCTGACTTCCTAGCTCCCCGGACACTGGATGCCCGTCTTAAAACTCTGCATGCTACTTTTTTTTATTCTACTGTTTGTCCTACTAGGCCACTCTACTAAAACTTCAACATTTTTGGCAGTGCTACCATTCATATCTTTCTCCAATAGGTCCTCAGACTAAAAACAGCTCTGCAACATGACTTTGTGGTCCAACCTTTGACTAGCTCTAACTTTTGATCTAAGAGGCCATTTTGGGTTCTTCCACATACCATTGGAAATATATTTCAAAGATATTTCCATCTAAGTGGATATCAACTCCTTATGAGATGATCTATTATACAAGAAATGGCTCCAAAGTCTTTGCACCTTCAAAAATTAACTCCACCACTATTGTTCACCATTCTGCTTGTAAACATCTAAACTTTGCAAAAACTTGGCCATACATGTTTTGATATTCCTTCTTCTTGTAGTCTTCTCTTATTTTCCATTGCATAACTTGTGATATGGATACAGTAACATTGACACCTCTTATCATCATATTCATTTTCTTTGCCATCAATGACAACATATTTCCAACAAAAAATACACTTTGGCTCCTTTGGCCACCAACAAAGCGATGGATTGCTTTTGGAACTCATAGAGATAAGTGGTAGGCCGAGATAGTAAAGGAGATATCACATTTTTGAAACAAAATTCTTCTTTGGGAGATGAATGAATCTGCAGTGAGATTATCCGATCTACCAAAGAGGTGAATGGTTTTAAGGTGAGCTGAATAGGTCTATGGGTCTGCGAAATAGATGAAATGACATGAGGAAGTTCGTGATGAAATTCTATGGGGTTATGTTTTGCAATGAAATCAGATTAAGGTTTATGTTGTGACAAATTGTATGAAACATGTGCATGGAGACCCATGTGAGTTTGGATACATGCTTATCATAACAACTAAGATGCTTCATTAATTTAGTGACCAAATTTCAACGGATGCTTTTAATTTATATGTGTAAGGCAAAATATACTCACAGGAAGATAACATCAATTATGAACATGAGTCCATGGATACTACAACAATTTTTTCCAAGAATTCATTATTGTCCGATACATGTTTTATTCCATGTCCATCTCATATATAATATAATTGAAATCCTTACAAACCTTTGAAATCAAGTATAATATAATTGAAAAACATGCCTACACTTTGGTTAAAATTTTAAAGGCTTTTAGCAAGTATATATTACAATCAAAATCTATTATATATTTTCCTATCCTTATTGTAAAGGACATACAAATATTGCAAGATGTAGAAGGAAGATGAGGGAAGTGGATTTCAAAAATTCAGGAATATGATCTAGAGCTAAAATCCATTAAGATCATTAAAGGAAAAGACCTTACTAAATTGAGGCACTTAGTTTTAATCAAATAACTCACTTGAGCTGGATTGCTTGAGTCGAAGGTATAAAGTAGGATAAACAACTAGAGATGTTGTTACCTCACTTAAATGGCTTACCAATTAGTGAAATATTTCATTCTTCTAACTAGTATGCCAATATTATACCATACCTTCAGATTTTACAATATCTCGCTCACCTAAATAAATAAGAAAAACGATCATTAAAATTGAAAGCTATTAAATTAATGGTATTGTAGAAAATAAATTATACCAGAAGGATCTAGTAGGCATTTTATAAAATTGTGTTTTTTTTTCAGATGAAGTTGACCACCTTATCACTCGACATCATAGCGAATATTTTGGTGGCAATTATGCATGGAAAGCTACTACACATAAAATTTTAAGGAGCGGTTTCTATTGTGAAACATTGTTCTCTGATGTAAACAAGAAGGTCAAAGCCTACCACTAGTGTCAAGTTTTTGCTGTAAAGTAGAAGTTGGTTGCTCTTCCTTTAAAACCCATTATGATAGAAGCTCCTTTTCAACAATGGGGGCTATATTTTGTTGGGGAAATACACCCCTCATCTAATGGTCGACATCATTGGATTCTTACCACTACCGATTATTTTACTAAATGGGCTAAGGCTGCCCTTACAAAAATAAATGATAATATTTTCATGGATTTTGTAGTCGAAAAATATTTTCTCCTATTTTGGGTGTCCTAAGAAGATTATCACAAATAATGATAAACCTTTTAGTTTAGTAGCTTTTGAATTTTTTTGCGACAATTATAGTATTTGTTTGGGGCATTCAACTGGTTATTACCTCCAAGGGAGTGGGTTAGGTAAATCCACAAATAAAAACATCATTAAAATTCTCAAAAAATCCTTACATTAAAAAAAGAGACATTGCCATGTTGCTCTTAAATATACCGTATGGGTAGATTGGATTAGTTATAAAGATCCATAGGTATGTCTCCTTTCCAACTAGTATACGACATAGATGTTGTCATTATGTTATATCTTGGCTCTAAAATAATGAAACTATTACAATAAATAAAGGAAGAACCTAATGATTTTCAATGAAGAGTTAATTTCACATGCAACAAGAAACAAAGCAAGTATATGATAAAATTGCTAAACATCAAGCAAGGGTGAAAAATTTGTTTGACCAATGAGCTAAAGAAATAAATTTTCTCCTAGGACACAAGGTTTTAAAATGGGATAAACAAAACGAAGATCCCATAAAGCATGGAAAGTTTGATAACCTGTGGTTAAGACCCTTCGTGATTGATTAAGCAGAAGGAGAAAATTTGTTCTCTCTTGAAATTTTTGAAAACAAAATAGTTGGCCCACCTGTAAATGGCCAATTCCTTAAACACTATTTAATCTATTAAATTTTCAAAGTTAAAAAAAGGAATAAATAAGTAAATAAATAAATCATAGTTGTGAAAATCTAGGTTTCTAGTGCAATTGTTCAAATCCTATTTTTGTCCCAGGCTAATAGTTTATATATATATATATATATATATATATATATATATATAATTTTCAAAAAAGACATTAAAAGATACAAAACAAAAAGTAAACTTTTTCTAAAAGAGTCATTTGGCTGATATTTTTATTTCGAAATTCATTATCAATAACTAAAAGCTAAATCATTCAAATACATTCTCTATTATTTGTCATGAAATATTTTATAAGTGCCAAGCTCATACTAAAAGTTGACTTTGAATTCTCATAACTCTTATTAATTGGATATATAAAAGAACGATTATCTATTAATTTACCTCACACAAGACCTTTCATTGCCACATGTACTATTCCATAAATATATACCTATGTTTTCTTGGGTGGGGGATGACATCTTCACTGTGGCTATAGATGCTCGCTAGTAGCAGAGCAAGGTCAGTGGCATTGAGTTAAACCCAATGCATTATCATCCCACTCCTTTCTGCAGAGGTAACTTCCGATGGGGTATGTTGATATCTCTGTCAGGGCTATAGATGTTCGTTGGTAACAGAGCAAGGTTGGTGGTACTAGACCAAAAACTGGTGCGTAATTCTCCCATCACCTTCTAATATAAGAAAAAAAGAGAAAATATATGTGTATATTTGCAAAAGTTGAATAAAGGAAGTCCTTTGACATAAAGATCAAATGAGAAAGCATAAAGTTTTACGTCTCAGGGTAGTGGATGACTTCATCGAAGCTATGGATGCTCATTGGCAGTGGAGAAACGTTGACATTAAAACTCATGTAATTGGTATAAAAATGGCTTAATTCCTTGACGTCCACTCATAAATGACTACTAGTTACTTATAAGAGATTTAAAGTCAAATATTTTTCAAATAGTGACATGATTATTCTTTCTCGAATCATAAATAGGGATGCAATTATCCATTAATAGCTATAGTTTGAGTACATGAACAATGGAATTCATCGAAACCTAGCCAAGTCTCGCATTTCGATACATATTTACAAAAGTTTTTTTTTGTTTTTTTTGAAACTAAATTAAATAATAACATCTAAAAACTAGGTAATTTAGAAAACAACTTGCTCATAAAATTTATAGCATCTAAGTTTGCAATTTGGTACAACACGTCCAACGATATGAAGTTTTTTGTACAGATGAAAGGACTGTAAAACCCATTATACAAAATTTTACAAATTTTACAAGTCTCAGAATATTTCTTCACAACTAGAATCTCTCAATAATATGATATTACTATAACATCCTTTCAAAATTTGTTTGAATCCACCTGAGCATCTCCATGAGCGCTTGTAACTTGTTATAGATTTTAGATGACCGGAAGAATCCCTAGTAGAATCGAAGGTTTCTCTTCCAATCGAGCTAGTTGTACATTTAGCTCTTCTAACCCTTTTAGTACACAATTAAGCTTTGAATGAAGCATCTCACCTTGAAAGCTTCTTGCTTTGGAAGTCTCCTCCATCATTTTCTTCATTTCGGTAAGTTTTTGTAGTCTTTAACTCTAAAAAGAAAATGTATTAGGCAGACATATTATTATAATGAGAGATGATTATTCGGGTCTTATCATCTTTCAGTGATTAAGTGAATATATGTCACCATCACTTCAAAAAGCCAATGAACAATACAATGCATTCAATACACACATGCAAAATATATTTGCTGGTGACTTGTGTTCTTACCAATATCCCAATAGCCAAACAAAAAGCATGTGACTTGTGTTCTTACCACTTCACAGTGAAGTGGTATCCCTAGTCAGAGCCGAATGTTGTAGCCACATTTGTACCTAAACCTTTTTTTTCGAAGTCTTAAAAAACGTTTCAAAACATATCTCCTTTGCCATGAAATTTGGATAATCAAATGTATTCCTCTCATTATTGTTTGAATTTTGAATATTTTACCTGTTAATGATCAATTATAAAATCATAATGTGGTGATTGTTATTTTTCAAAACATAAATTTATCGATAATTCACATAAACTTGTTCGTCGAGTTAGAATTACTGTATGCAAATCCTATTGTTTACCCTTTCATCTCATATCATTTATAGTTGTTTGAAATTAGATCCACTGTCCTTTATGCGTTGTTAGATGGAAGAAAGAGGCCTTTTTAGCGCCTCCTCCTCCACCCAAAGCCATCCAATGACTGAAATGAATGTGATCTAATGGCGGTGATCAACCTTGGTTTGCAACTAATTCCCAACTTAAACAAATACTCACGACTCGAAATGATCAAACGATCATGGATACTTCAATGTGACAAACGAAAACATGTATTGGGTGGCTTATTGGGGCCTTGTTAATGCATCCCTTTCCACTTGAAAGGATCTAATGTCGAAAAGTTAAACTGATCAATGACTATATATTCTATTGAGTTACAACTACCACATGTTTTAACAGTCATCTCCACACCTAATATGTTTTACAATTGACATTGTGTTGGTCACATGGCTGCATTTAAATCACATTCTCATCGCATTAAAACCTAATTAATGATAAATAAGGTGACGGGATGTGTAGTAAATACACATCACTCGACAGTTTAATTTTATTTTCAGTGTAGGAAAGCCACATATTTCATTTTCACGGTTGTTGAGCTCTAATTTTTGGTCATTCCTTGAACGTTCGAGCCTCTCATCACAAATCCAAACAAAAGTGCTAAAAATCTTGGTAAGTGCAACCTTTAAGAGTAGGCATCATTAATAGCTTGTTTTCTCTTGAGGTGATAGGAGGAAAATGGATTTAAATTCGATAAAGGAGGTTTTAATCAGCCTTTTGACTCAAATTAGAGATATGCAGGTGGTGAACACTGACATTTATACATTGATGAAAGATTTAGAGACTCGTATTAGTCGTAGCACAGATGAATGTCTGATAAAGACTGGACTCCTTCAGGGGAAATTTCCGTCTATGCATTTCGATCTAGATTCTATCATTCTACTTGCTAAGAATTTACACCACACATTAAGAAACATAATGTGTCCCTAGAATGGTCAAGTATTCCATGAAATTTCTCAACAATGTTTAGCTAAGATGCTAAATTTACCTACTTTTGGTAAGATTTTTTTGATAAAGAATTGAATGAGCAATTCCTTATTTGGGCTAACGAAGAAAAATTGAAATTTTTACAGAGTCTCCTAAAAAATCTCAATGAATTCTTTGAAGTCACCATGCCTATCTCAACCAAGTCTCTTAAACCCTTATACCAAACCTTGGCTTCACTCCTAGCAATTATTTAAGGATATTCAAGCAATTTAAAGATGGATGAGGAAATGTTTATGTTTATGAGGGAAACATTAATGAACCCTAACAAAATTACGATCAATTTCCCAGGGTATTTAGCCAGGAATATTTATGTCGACTTAATTGTAGCTCTCAGTTTTTATATCTGCAGGCACTGCACTTAATTAGTGCACTTGGGCTTATTTAATTATATTGAGTATTTTTATAACACTAAATTGATAGATATAAATAAGCATGAAATAAGAAAGGGAAAAGAGATAGATCACTTGACTCAAATTTTGTATCCAGGAAGAATTCCTAGAAGTTATACACAATTCATAGATCATTTCTCCTCCTATTTATAGGTTAAATTGCTATAGAAAATTCCTAATAGGATATTAGAGGAGTCTAGGAGGATTTTATACTTGACAAAAGAAACCAATATTAGTCAGTGGTTCGTTTTACTTGACTACTCTGTCATCAGAGCTTATGGTATTAAAGGCGAACCATGCCATTTTCCAAAGTTCATCCCTTCCCAATTGTTTTCTTTAGAGCTTTCCATACAACAAATACATCTTAATGAGTCTCATTTTTTTTCAAGGAATAAAAAGGCTTTGATTGTGACGCCTTTTGACATAGGTCCTTTAATGATCAAACATAAAAATTCCTTAGAAATCATCAAAAGGGAATTATTATCATTTGGTCCTAAGAAAGATATATCTTGGTAGTGTGATCCTTTCCAAATTATATCAAATGCAAAAAATTTGGCTCACCTAGCTATATATGCGCATGAACAAAACCCGAGCTTGAGAAACTCACTAATATTGATTGTTCTTCTCATAATGATGTAAATCTAGTTCAAATGCAGGTATCTAAAGTGGCCATAGCTAAGCCAGATTGTGTCAAAACAAGTCATTTGAAGCAAAGCATATCTTCTTCGATTCAAGAGGAAAGGAGGATAATTGATAACCCTCAGGGTAATCATTTGAAGAGAAAGGCAAATGAAATCAATTTTGATGAAACATAACTATCAGTGAAGACTGTAAGAGATAACAATGATGATGATAAGGAATAAATTATTTTCCATAGGACCAATGATGAATTTTTGAAACAATTAGAGGATATATTAGAAGAAACCAAACTAAATAACTTCGAAGAACCATATCATTTGATAATTGTAAATACTGAAAAATTGATAAAGGCCAAAGGTAAAAATTAATGATAATTTCTAGAGAAACTTATGTCACAAATGATGTTGTGATGAAGAAAATGACTGCATATACAAGGCTGAGGTTTTTATCAAAGAATAACTTTGATAATAACATGTTCAATTTGACTCAGCCAGGAACAAATGCAAATGCACAACTACTTGGTTCTAGAGCTACTTCTATTAACATCAACCTATCCAAAGTAAATGATACTGATATAGTTGATTGGCACAGGAAAATAGGGGAGGTAGTGGCAAAGAGATTACTAGAATCTATGGCCAATAATAAAAAGTATCAAACTATTATCACCAAGGTCCAAGCACAACTCAACCATGCTAAGGTTTTCATTAAAAGTAGAGTTAATCAGATAAAGGATCTTTAAGACAAAATAATTAAATAATCATGTATGCCCAAAGATGGTTCAATAACTAAGAATCTTCTAGAAGATAAAGACAAAGGAATCACGAGCTTAAGGTTGAGTATGAAGAATCTATATTACAATCTAACCAACTTGGTGGAGGCCTTGTAACAAAGAGAAGAGAAAAACAAAAAGCTACAAGAAATGGGAAAATCATTGACTATAAATGAGGCTTAATGCAAAGAATTAAAGGAAAAATTTGACAATTTGATCAAATAATCAAAAGAGAAAGAAAAAAGATATCTAGATGAAATAGAAGAATACAAAAACACTCTTGATATAGCCTTGAAGGAAGACTCATCAGGAAATGTGGATCTTGACAAATTTAAGTTTTTTGAAGTCAAAATTGATGAACTAGAGGAGTTAAAAGAGAAGCATCTGGAAAGAGAAGAATTAAAGAATTGCTGGAACAATCAAATCAAAACAAAACATAAAATATTTGAAAGATTGCACACTATGGTGGGAAAGGAAGAATAAATTCAATCTTTGAAAAAATGTTTGTTAGAGTTTGCATTGGATAAGGATTCCCTAATTCAGGCAAAGAAAAGATCTAGGACACGATAAATGAGAAAATCCTCCAATTGAGGCCATATGCCAATATCTTAGGGAAATGTGAAAAAAAAAATTCAGAAAAAATGAGTCCTCCAGTTGAAGAAAGATTAAAAAATGTTGATTCAACCATTCATCATTTTAACTCTCTAACAGATTAGGAGTTGCATGCACTAGATTTTCAACTGAGAAGATTGTATCATAGTCCTCATGATGGTCAAAGAAACTAAAAAGTTGATTCAAGAATGATCAAATTTCTAAAACTATAAAAATCATTGATAAATTTAGCAGAGTCCTGGTCAACGATTTAGTCAACGATTTAGTATATGGATTGTTTGAACAAAACCAAGGCAAAGAAAATGACTAGAGAAGGGTCCTAAATGACCCAGATTTACTGGAGGCAAAAGGAATAGAAGAATATTCTTTTATGGGGAAGTGAAGCCAGAAATGGATAGAGCTCAGGCAATTAAGAAAAACTTGAGGGAAAAGTCCATTGTTATTGATGCCCAAGATGTTAAGGAAGCTATGAGCACTGTCACTGCCAATTCTCTGTGCAAAAGGGATTCCAGAGAGGGAATTTCTCCAATTAATCGGACAGTAGGGATGGGGAAGCTAATTCCTCGATCCACTGATACGGAAGGAGCTTGAATGCACAAGGAATTCTTTATAGAGTCTCTCTTCACCCAAAAAAGTAGACGCCACATCAACTGCAAAGTGGTTGAACACATAATTCAAATGGGGTCGAATGGAAGGGAGTTGCAACAGAGATTGCGCCTGGGCCAAATTATGGAGGACCAATACGAACCTGGAATTTAACACAGGGGAGTTGGTCCTCACATTCAGAGGCCATCAAATCACCATTAACTTTCATAATGCTTAGCTTGTCTGAATTCATCACAGATCGAGGAGGTGGACCTGTATGAGGCGGACACATTTGTACAAGGCAGGAAGGAACATGCATATTTAAGAAGGCCTCTCGAGCATGGAACAAGTGCTCAACTATAGCCACAACACTAGCCCGCCTTGCTCGAGATGAATGAGATTTATAACTTAAATTGCCCCTTGTAATGTTGTTGAGGGATCAATGTGGTGCGGAGTGGATAAATTTGTGTGAGAACATTACGAAACTTATGGGATGAATTTGAATTCCTTAATGCCATTAAATTTTGTTTGACCCACTTCTAGGAGGTGGGTTAGATTGGCTTGACAATCTGCCTCTGAATTTTGGCCTCTGAGGATATGAAAGAGACATCGAGAGGAAAGGTTCAATAGCACGATTGATTTATTCTTTTGAGAAGGACACTGAGATGATTCTCTTTTGGATAAGACCCATTGATTAAATGTTGTATTTTAAGCATAGAATTTCTCAAGATTATTAGGTTTGGAATTCCAACTTTTTGGGCTAGATTTAAGCCTCATAAAATACCATATAGCTATGCTTCATTGTTGGTTTTTCTACCCCAGGAAAAATGCTAATGGATTTAATTAAAATTGTATTATTATTTGTTATTTTATTTCATTTTTTAAATATATATTCTTAAAATACTATGTAATTTTTTATTTATAGTTAATCATTAATAATAAGATAAGAAAAATATTATTTTAAAAGTTCTATGAATACTTTAAACATATTTTATAATTTTTATTTTTTTATTTTCCTTTATTTTAGTATTAGAAGATTGAATCTTTTGTTTTGAAAGGAAATTTAAATTTTAGGAAGAGCAAGTTCATATGAGTAGCTATCAATTATATATTAGATATTAACACCATCATAACAAAATATTTATCCCATCATATTAGTTATTAATATTGTGCAATTCTTACATATTAGTTATTAATTTTATGAGTATTAATGAAAATCTAAAAATTTGTTGCTGAAACTTATCAAAACGGTTAGGTTTATTGGCTCAATTGTGTTTTTTCATATTGTTAACTAACCTAAACAATATGAAAAAATATATAAAAAACACTGAGTTAATAATTGACTTAGTGCATGGTATTTAATATTTGCCATTAAAAACAATTTATATTTTATAGATAAAAAGAACGAAAAAAATGTATCTGTAAATATATTTGGCAGGTGGAGAAGAAAAGTTTAAGGATAAAGCAGAAGATGAAATATCAGACCGATCCCCAATAGGAGTAGCACTGACAGTGCCTACAACAGATAGGGCAAGCCTTATTTACTATGCTACCGTTAAATAATGTACTTATTTGATTCAACGGTGGGCATATACTGCCCCGCTCATTTATGAACGATAGCATAATAAATAAAACTTGCCCAACAGACTACCCAACTTTTGAATCAATTCTTCTACTACAGAGACTTTCCACCCCCAATAACTTCAGTGTCTGCTCAAATAGCAGTTTTGCCAGTGGGTCGCTTTATGGCTGCAACTTTGCCCACCACAATGTACCGTTTTCCAAGAACAAACTGGCATTTTTCATTGAATCTAGGACCGTTTAACATGAAAGAGCATGTGCTCATAGCAATTTTTGCTTCTGCTGGAAGTAGTGGGGGCTTCTACAAGAGAAGCATAAATCCTTTAGCATCATGTGTTGGGAATTTTTCTGGTAAAATTCCAAAAACAAATAAACTGAATACAGAGACAATGCTCTGTTTCCTCCAGGATCTTAGCACAGGGAAGCAAAAATAGATTGCTGAAGAACAGAGTTTCAGATGCACAATAAAACCTTTGTATTCAATAATAAAATCAACCTGGTACAAACTTCTTCCTCTTAAAAGAGGGATTCACCAAAAACATTTCAACAAAATTACTTTGTCTCCTTAAAAAAAATTTACATAGCTGTGTGTAAATTCTTATTTACATTCACTGCTGTAAAATAAAAACTTTTACATATACTGCTGTAATAAAAAAAAGATTCATACATCAGCGTTTCTGCGCGTTTCACTCACTTCACATTACATTTCAATGCTATGCATTTCAATGCATGAGCTCCACACAAAAATTACCACGCTGCTCCCCTGTTCTTCTCTGTTTCGCACTGCCGCGCGTTTTTCATTACAATACAAAGTCAACTCATAACAAAAGCATATATATATCGCATACGATACATATGCAACCAAATAAAAAAAAAACTTACATGCTTTTACTTACCCATACCTCCGTAAGAAATAAAAACATTAAAATTTAAAATTTCTACCAACTTTTACCTATCATAATAACTTTACATTAATTACTTTTCTGGTCAAAACAAAACCTTCACGCGAACTCCATGGTTAGGCTTGTATGCACCTTTGACTTCAATCGACGACGAGATGACTTCACTCCAATCCAACGATCATCGCTCGCCCAAACAGAACGAATGTTACGTCCCGATAGAAATTTGTTATGCAGAAAGTACAATTGACGCGTGGCAGGTTCTAATTGCATCGGGTGAGATTTACGAAATACCACTTTCACAGCAAAAGCGGTCCGATGGAGGTTGGTGGTTTTCCTCAGTTGTTTTGTAAAAATAAATGCGCAGGTGAAATTAATATTTCAACACTCCCCTTTAATTTCAACTGCTGGGCGTTCAGTCATACCCAAACACTTCCTCAAAAATTCAAAGCTTTTCTGGTCCAATGGCTTTGTCAAAATGTCTGCAACCTGTTCCTGAGTCCTGCAATGTTGTAAAATAATTTCTCCATTGCTTACCAATTCTCTGATGTAGTGAAACCTTGTGTCAATGTGTTTCGTTCTCTTATGAAACACCAAATTCTTGGATAATGCAATAGCTGAGCTATTGTCACAAAAAATCACCGTTCCTTTTGCCTGCTCTTGGCCTAAGCTCCTTAACATTTTTCTCATCCAAATTGCTTGACATGCTGCTGCTGTAGCTGCCACATATTCAGCCTCTGCTGTAGACAATGATACAATATGCTGTTTCTTAGAAGCCCATGAAATGGCTCCTGAACCCATGTGAAAAACATAACCGGATGTGCTTTTCCTATCATCTACACTTCCAGCCTAGTCACTATCAGTGTATCCAATTAAATCTAAACATTCTGAGACAGTATATAAAATGCCAAACCTTTTAGTAACTTTAACATACCTCAGAATTCTTTTTGCTACCTGCCAATGTGCTTCTTTTGGCCTCTCCATGAATCTAGAAATTATTAAACTAACATCAAACATTATATCCGGCCTAGTTGCAGTTAAATACATAAGGCTGCCAACTATGCTCTTGTACACGCTAGGATCAAAATCCTTGTTGCTGTCTTCTTTGCTGATTTTTAATCCCATTACTATGGGAGTGATTGCTGCCTTGCTGTCCTGCATATTAAATCTGCCCAACACTTCATTTACATATTTTCCCTGTGAGATAAAAATCCCATTTTCATTTTGATCTACTTCTATTCCTAAGAAGTATCTCAGCAAACCCATGTCAGTCATTTCAAATTCTTCCTTCATGACTGATTTGAAATTTTCAATAAGATAAACATCATTGCCTGTGAAAATAACATCATCAACATATAACACAATAATCAAAATTTTACCATCCTTTTCTTTGATGTAAACGGTGGGTTCTCCCTCACACTTTGTAAATTCATTTTCTAGTAGATAGGAATCTATCCTACTGTACCATGCTCTTGGTGCTTGCTTCAGCCCATAAAGAGCTTTCTTCAATTTGCATACTTTGTGTTCTTGGCCTTTCTTCTCATAGCCCAGAGGTTGCTCAATGTAAACCTCTTCCATTAACACTCCATTTAGGAATGCTGACTTCATGTCCATTTGGTAAACTTTCCACTTGTTTTGTGCTGCTATGGACAACACTGCTCTCACGGTTTCCATTCTTGCAACCGGTGCAAAAGTTTCCTCATAGTCTCTCCCATACTGTTGCTTGTATCCTTTGACAACCAGCCTTGCCTTGTGTCTTTCTATCTTGCCTTCAGCATTACTCTTGGTCTTATAGACCCATTTAACTCCAATGACTTTTTTACCTTTTGGTAGTTCAACCAATTCCCATGTCTTGTTTCTTTCTATGGCATTCATCTCCTCATCCATAACTTCTATCCATTTCTTATCTTTAATTGCATCTTTGAAATGAATAGGGTCATCAACATGACAATACAAGGCAAACAAGGAATTCATTCCTTCATCATAAATATCACTTAAGTTTCTGAATTTCTTACCTCTTTCACTTGGTGTGCAAGTACTTGAAGAAGCACTTGAATTTCCTCCTTGTGGTGTGCTTGGAGAAGCACTCTCATTTCTCTTCAAGGGTGTCTCTTACTGTCCTTGTGTTGGCGCTGCTGTTTGGGGATGTATTTCAACCATCTCTCCATCAACTTCATCATGAGACAAACAATTTTTAACATTCACTGTTTTCTCTATGCTTCTATCCCAAGCTTCCTCCTCAATTAATTGAACATCTCTGCTCACAAAAAACTTCTTGGTGGATGGGATATACAACCTGTAAGCTTTGGATTCCTCACTGTATCCAATGAAAATACATTTCTCCCCTTTGCTGTCCAACTTCTTCCTTAGCTGATCTGGAATGTGTGCATAAGCCACATAACCAAAAACTTTCATGTGGGTGACTCCTTGCTTTCTCCCACTCCATGCTTCTTCCGGCACTTTGTTCATCACTGCTTTTGTAGGACACCTATTCAAAATGTGTATTGCACAGTGTACAGCTTCAACCCAATAATCATTTGGCAAATGCTTTGCCTTTAGCATGTTCCTCGCCATATCCATAATTGTCCTGTTCTTCCTTTCAGCGACTCCATTTTGCTGCGGAGTTTTCCTTGCTGTAAACTGCTTATGAATACCATTTTCTCTACAAAACCGTAGGAATTTCTTGGAGATATACTCACCTCCTCTATCAGTTCTCAAAACTTTGATGCGCAACCCACTTTGATTTTCCACAAGTGCTTTGAAATTTCGAAAATTTTCAAACACTTCACTTTTGTTCTTCAGGAAATAAACCCAAGTCTTTCAAGTAAAATCATCAATGAATGTTAGAAAATATTGGCTACCTGCTAGTGATGGAGTTTGCATCAGTCCACATAAGTCTGAGTGGACAATCTCTAAGGGTGTTTTTGCCCTTATGCTTTTCCCTGATGGAAAACTTTCTCTGTGTTGTTTCCCCAAGATACAACCTTCACAAAGGCTGTCCGGTTTCTCTATCAATGGTAATCCTCTTACCATTCCTTTTCTACTCAACAAGTTAAGACCTCCAAATTTGAGATGTCCAAATCTCAAGTGCCACAACCAATTTTCATCCTTTGGTACGCTTTGGAAAGCCTCTTGGGTAACTGCTGCAATTACTTCTTTGTTTTTCAAATCTGCCCTTATTCTGAAAGGGAACATCCTGTTCCTTGTCATCTTTACTTCAACAATGCATCGTTTGCTGGGTGTCCTATCCATGATGGTGCATACATCATTCTCAAAGAAAACATTGTAACCCTTTTGAACAGTTGTCCAATACTCAAGAGGTTACACTTCATTCCAAGAACATAATAGACATCTGCTATGGTTTTCTTTTCACCTTTCTTTGTAAATATTTTAACTTCTCCTTTTCCCATAACTTAAATTTTACTATCAGTCCCAAGTGTGACTTGTGACTTCACACTTTGATCTAAAGCAGATAACAGGGCTATGTTTCCTGTCATATGGTTGCTACAACCGAAATCTAGAAACCATATATCTTCACTGTTTGTTTCAGCCATGTTACAAGCTAAAAGGACATTATTTTCGCTGATATTTTCTCTAATGATATTTGCACTAGATCTATTATTCATATCATGCTGCTTCTTCCTACATTCATTGGCATAATGCCCATATTTTTTACAATAATAACATTGGACATTGGATTTTTCATACCTTTGTCCTTGAGCATGATGTTGTCCACTTTGTTGGCTGCTGCCTTGGCCTTGGTTCTGATTTGGATTGTTGCCTCTTCCTTGAGCATTTTCTGGACTGTTCCTTCCACCTCTGTTTTGGCTTCTGCCTCTTCCTCTCTTGTTTCCTCTGCCTTGACCTCTTCCTCTTCCAAAGGACATCTGGGTCTTGAAGGCTTGCTCTAGAGATGAGTTTTCATTTCTACTCAACCTCTGCTCATGTGTTATCAGTGATGCATGAAGTTCATCAACTGAAAAGTTTGAGAGATCCTTTGTCTCTTCTATGGTGGTGACAATCACATCAAACTTTGAGGGTAGGACCCTCAATATTTTCTCCACAATCCTCCTTTCTTCAAGAACTTCTCCATGAGTCCTTATTTGTGTGACCAGACCAATCACATGTGTGAAGAATGAGTCAATATTGTCTGACTCCTTCATGCACAGATTCTCAAAATATCTCCTCAGCAACTGTAGTTTTGTTGTCTTCACTTTCTCCATGCCTTGATAGGCTGTCTTGAGAGTTTTCCATGCTTCTTTGGATGTCTTAGCTGCTGCTATCCTTGGAAACACACTCTGGTCCACTGCTTGATACAAAAATACAAGGGCTTTTGAATCCTTCTTCCTATTGCTCTTCAACAGATCCTTTTCTGCATGAGTTAATCTATTAAACTCATTTTCATCTGCTAGTTCTTCAAAACCATCCTCAACTAATTCTCATAAATCTTGAGAAGCAAACAAGGCTCTCATGGTTATTGCCCAGTAGTCATAGTTTTTCCCATTAAACTGTGGGAACTGAGTATTAAAAATACCCATACTAGTGCTGGTGCTGGCCATTCCTTGCTCTCTAAACTATGCTTCAAATATTTGACTGTGTATTAAAAAACACTGACTGTTTCTTCAGCAGTAACACAAAAAACTAATCTGAGAAATACCTGGATCCTTTTGCCTGATACTTCACTCTGCTGGAGAAGTTGTTGCAGCAAAAAAACTCATTCCTTCATCTTCTTTAACACCTTCGAAGAGCCTGGATCTGCTCTGATACCACTGTTGGGAATTTTTCTGGTAAAATTCCAAAAACAAATAAACTGAACACAGATACAATGCTCTGTTTCCTCCAGGATCTTAGCACAGGGAAACAAAAATAGATTGCTGAAGAACAGAGTTTCAGATGCACAATAAAACCTTTGTATTCAATAATAAAAGCAACCTAGTACAAACTTCTTCCTCTTAAAAGAGGGATTCACCAAAAACATTTCAACAAAATTACTCTGTTTCCTTAAATTTTTTTTACATAGTTGTGTGTAAATTCTTATTTACATTTACTGCTGTAAAATAAAAACTTTTACATATACTGCTGTAATAAAAAAAAAAGATTCATACATCAACGCTGCTGCGCGTTTCACTCACTTCACATTACATTTCAATGCTATGCATTTCAATGCATGAGCTCCACACAAAAATTACCATGCTGCTCCCCTGTTCTTCTCTGTTTCGCACTGCGGTGCATTTTTCATTACAATACAAAATCAACTCATAACAAAAACATATATATATATCGCATACGATACATATGCAACCAAATTAAAAAAAAACTTACATGCTTTTACTTACCCATACCTCCGTAAGAAAAAAAAAACATTATAATTTAAAATTTCTACCAACTTTTACCTATCATAATAACTTTACATTAATTACTTTTCTGGTCAAAACAAAACCTTCACGCGAACTCCATGGTCAGGCTTGTATGCACCTTTGACTTCGACGACAAGATGACTTCACTCCAATCCAACGATCATCGCTCGCCCAAACAAAACGAATGTTATGTCCCGATAGAAAGTTGTTTTGCAGAAAGTACAATTGACGCGTGGTAGGTTCTAATTGCATCGGGTGAGATTTACCAAATACCACTTTCACAGTACGAAATACCACTTTCACAGCAAAAGCGGTCTGATGAAGGTTGATGGTTTTCCTCAGCTGTTTTGTAAAAATAAATGCGCAAGTGAAATTAATATTTCAACATCATGGCTATTGTTATTATCTACACAGGTATGTGTAAATGCATTATTCATGATTTAAATAGTATCAGCAAGTCAACCATGAAAATATATTATGGAGTATTGATGAATTTGCAATTGAACATCACCAGATTCTTGGCTTTGGATGGGGCTGGGATTTTTAGAAAATTGTTGGTTGAATCGGCTTATATGGGATGGCCCTCGAACCTCGTCCAAATTTTCATTTTCACGTGAGTAGATGTACACCATTATTATATAAAGGTTGAGTAGATATGTATACTCTTTGTGATTCAAGATAAGGGTAGCTGTTTCCACTCAATTTAACTCTATTGCTAATTGTAAATATTTCGAAATGAAGTGAAATAGTTGAACTCAACTACGGTTTATTTTATTTCAGAATATTTTCCAAATAATTTATCTAGAATTTATTTAGGTCAATATAATAAATATTAAGTTGATATTGGTTTAATATATTTTAATCTTATCTAATAAATATCATTTTAGGAGTCAGTCTGGATGGTCAAAAAGTGGCTGAAATCTGGGCAAAAAAATTTAAAAAATTCGTGTTTTGATGGTGGAAATGGATTCAGCACCATAAAAAACTTCTAAAACACCTAAAATTTTGAAGTTTAACAACTATAACTTGGATTTAGAAAAATCCTTACTAAATTTTCTCAGAATATAACTGAAATTTCCATCATTTTATTCTTATTCAATATAGAAGATAAAAAAAACACTAAACCCATCATTAACATAATACATGATACTTCATATTTATAGTTTATGGTAAATATGCTCTTTCGTTATAAATATAATATCACTTTCCTGTCATTGCTGATGTAGGGTTTTGCACGAGCACGAGAAACGACCAAAGGGTGGCTTGACAATTTCATGATAGTCTTAATATGTAGCTTTTCGTATTATATAATTCCAAACTTTTTCTTCGACACCATTTCTACTGTATCGATTCTATGTTATATATGGAAGAATTCTGTGACGGTGCAACCGATTGGATCTGGTACTAACGGCCTTGGTATCGGATCTTTTGGTTTGGATTTGGCAACAGTTGCATCATTTTTAGCCAGTCCCCTATCTACTCCCTGGTTCGTATCGCTAATGTTCTAGTGGGCTTCGTTATCATTGTCTATATCTTTACTCCAATCATATATATACTGGCAGAATGTTTACGATGCCAAATCATTTCCCATTATTTCTTAAGTGTCTTCTTAAACTCTGGTCATAATACAACACATCATTATTGCTAACAAACCAGTTCACCTTCGATGCGGCTGCGTATAATTATTATGGCAAATTGCATTTGAGTACTTTCTTTGGCTGTACGTATGGAATTGGCTTTGCAGCCCGACACTTTCTCACGTAATTTTTTTCTACGGAAAGCAAGTATAATTTTCTTTTATATAAAGTAGGTAGGGAAGGTAAGTATAATTTTTTTCTATATAAAGTATGTGTGGAACATTTTTATATGTATGGTAGATTCAGAGAATATCAAGGGATCTGGTGAACAGAAGGGAAGTCAAACAATCGATTTCTCTACTTCTCTTTACTTGCTTTTATATTGAGATATATTTTCTTAATCTGTAATTTAAAAAATTCAGGAGTATGGTTACAATTTTTTACAAACAATATTAATCAACATACAATATATTCTTTTACAAGCAAATATTAACCCATACAATAGTAAGTTAATGATTGCTTCACTTTTTATGTTTTGTCCATTGATTACTTTATTCTCATTAACTCACAAAATATAAAAATGAGCTCATCATTGACTTACTCCATTATTAGTATAAATATTTTATATAAAAATATTTATACAATATAAATATTAAAGATAAACATCTTGTAAGTTAGATATCACTTTATTCTCATTTAGCCATTTAAAACGCAAAGACAATGAGGCAATCAGCAACATGCATGGTTCTTATTAATATTTTCTAAGGTTATTCCCTTTTATATAAAGTAGGTATACTAGATTTATTTATTAATTGGATGGTTGGCGCAGAATTATATGGTATCAAATAAAGGTAGTTTTAAGAGACACAAATATGGATGTGCACATGAGATTGATGAAGCAAAACTACAAGTCTCTCCCATAGTAATGGTTTATTATTATTTTAGTGTTGATGATAGCCCTTTCAATCGCAGCTTGTGAGGGATTTGACAGACAACTGCAACTCCCATACTAGGGAGTTTTACTTGCTTGTGCCTTTGCATTTACCTTCACTCTGCCAGTTGGTATTATTCAAGCCACTACCAATCAGGTAAATGAGATTTGAAAGTTAGACAAATGACATGAGAAAACAAAATGGAAAAATTATTAATTACATGTATATTTATGCAACCTGCTGTTAGCCTCCTATTGCAATAGGTTTCATATTTCATGATTGACTGTTTTACATGCCAAATATGTCATCTTTTCATGCTGCAAGATTCCATATTTCCAAGAAGTTCCATTCTGAAGAACCATACCATTTTTGAAGAGTTTTACAGATAAGGGAAAGCTAAACAGCTTAATCTTGGCTTCCCTAGGTTTAAATTGCTTGTTTTAGAAGATAGAGAATGAATATCTGTCCAAACAGCTTAAGCTTGGTAGATCAGTAGATAGGCAGAGAAACAAGGGTGCTCAACTGTTTAATCTGAGCCCCGGAAGAGATAAGGGTACATTTAGATAGGAGGGCAGTCAAAAGAAAATAAGATAATCAGGGTTTGCAAGTCTAAGTGCACCCAAACCAAAAAGAAGAAAAAATGTTAGGTAAGTAGGTTGGGTAAGTAGTTTTGAGGTTGCAGAATGAATAAATGTGATCAATTTTGTATTTCAAAGTGTTATTTTACTTTAAATCACAAGTGCAAGGCAATTTTCCCTTGGAGCAGCTCAAGCGAGGCATGATTAACTTCCCTTTCTTCCTTTCCCCCAAATCATTCACTAACTTCCCCTCAAGGTGTTAAGATTTGTTTGATATCTTTAAAAATTTCGTCATATTCCATAGCATTTGCCTAAGTAAAGATCTGCTTTGCTTAAAAATGCTTATATTTCTTATAGAGGTCCTGTTTCCCCTTTAAACCCTAAGATTTCTATCCTTAGCGCTTTCTTCACAAAATTCATATTAACTCCTAACAATATTATGTAAATTCCTATCTATTTCCCCTTACCCTTATTAACAAGCACTAAATAGCTCCCTTATTTACATATCCCCTCCTCTGGTTGAAATATAACCATAAATATGCTTGGGAATTACTAAGTTTGCCTGAAACTTAGTAAGAACCCTCAGTTTTGCTTCTTAAACTCCTTCAAAGTGTCTTTGGACCCCTTCCAAGGCATGAAATCTCTTTTTTGGCTATCGGACCCCTTTCGAGGCCTCAAGAACCCTTCCAAAGCCTTAAAAAGCCTTTTTCGATCACATAAATCATCCTCCGATCGCATTAACTCTCCTCCAATGAGTTTTCCTCCCCTCCGACGCGATATCGCTGTCGGAGGTCACAGCATACATTCATCGGCCCCCTTTTATAACTCGCCGATATCAATTCACCGATGCGATTTCGCGATCGGCAGTCGCAAGGTTTCTGTACCTATATACATATGCCCCCCTCTCATCCGCCGATGCGATATTGCTATCACACCCGAAAGCATATCGCATCGCGATCCACTCATTATCGCAATCGCATCATTTATCCATATATACCTTTGCTTCTCCGTAAAACTTGGTTATATTGCAAAAACTTAAGTTTTACCGCTAACCTCATTCTACTGCAATATATGGCATTTCCACAATATTTCCCATTTTCGCACAGCCGCATGCCTTATCGCTTTTCCGATATCGGCGATCGCTCCCATCGCATCGCATATATAAAAGCCATCGCCCCCTGTCCCGGCCGATTGCCGATCACTGATCTAATCCCTGCCGTACTGCCACGTCACTGCCGTACCTAGACCCACTATTGACGTCATCACTGAAAGAAGGCGCGAAGGGCGAAAATCACAGCAAAGGATGCCCGGAATGAAAACTAGAGGCAGTTTTAGGCGCTAATCGCGCTAAGAAAAAATGACCAAAATGGAAGGCTTCATATTGCTCGGCTACCAGTAGGCCCGAAAATTCGCAGTTTGACAAGATTTCTTCATTTATGTTTATATTCAAATCGGCCAGCGCCGATAGCATTCCAGAGGCCACGAAAAGCATTTGCAGCAGCCGTTTTTGCCTTAAAAGGACAGAAAAGGAGTGATTTGACAGTTTCAAACACATCAAGGGAGAGAAAGCGACCCGATTCAACTGTGAAAGAGTATTAGAGGAAAGATGAAGACCAGATTAAATTGAAGAGTATCAGTGAAGCGGCAAAGAGTATCAGATCGGCAAGACCAAAGCAGGTGAACATTAAAGACCCCCAAAGCAAAGTCAAAGAAAATGGTGAAGCCATCTAAGGCTCTCAGATCACAGTTAATGCACATCAAAATCACTCGAGAGCAGGGGATCAAAGCCCAATGCACAGTTATGGCTAAATGAACAACACAGAGCCAAAATGACACCATATTAACTCATTTTGATGCCGCTGCCTCCAGCGCAGCTCAAAGATATTTTCCTGCATTAAATTCAGGACAAAAATTAGGTTAAAGAAGTTATTTCCTTCAGACCTGTTTAAAGTCTGCTGTAATAGATATTTTAGATATTTTCCCTATATAAACCACCCTAATTCATTGTTTAAAGGGTTGGTTGGTTGATAATCCTCATTCTGGACTCGCACTGTATGTTTGAGAGTTTCTATAATCAAAGATTGCTGAAAAGCTTGGAGGATGGACTGTCTGTTGTGTTATTAATGGCCAAAGAGTGAAATATAGAATTCTTGCGCTGCTACATGGCCCAATAAGTGTTTCTTACCTCTGTTTTTCAATTCATATATGTTTATATCATACATATATCACCATCTAAGTTACAGAAAGAAAGATTAGCTTATAATTTGCTTAGCTGCACTCTATGCTCAATTTCTGTGACTTCTATATGTTTTCTTCTGATTTAGGCATAAATATGAATTCCTCATGGCTCATATTTGCTCTATTTCATTCATGTATGATTGTTATTTAGGAATTCTTGACTGCTCCTAGATATAGTTCATTCACCTTCCCTCTGTTAAAGCTGAATGAGAGATTATTAGTTGCCTTTCATTCCTTAGCCATCATTTCGTCCTTTTAGCTTGAATGATTGTTTCATGTGTAGCTATCCTGCTCTGTATTCCTCTTGTGACCGAGAAAACGCACCAACAGCCCTACTCCATGACTCCATGCCCAATGGTTTGAAACTTTCATACTATACCTACCTCTCTACTTGAAAGCATCATCCTTCCCACCAAAACTTAAACAAAACCCCTTGAACTCAATAACTAGCCTAAAATCATCATCAACAAAGCTAAATCATTAAGAGAGAGCCCTCTCTGATTGCAGGTGGGCTAGAACTTGCAGTCCAAAGATTGGTTTGTGGTTACCTCAGCCGTATCCCTTTAAGGAGCTTTAGGGACAACCTGAGTGATAACATCATTGGCGACTCCACTGGGGACAATCCTAAGATAATTTCACAAATCAAGTTGGAAAGCTCCACTGGGAAATTATTCAGAAAATTCCAAAAAAAAAGTTATAAGCGGGCTCCTAAGAAGAAAACACATAATACCAGGTCAAACCCAGACCCAAATCCACCAGCTGTTTTTGAAAATCCCAATTTAATCTCTAGAAACCTTAGCAAACAAAAACAAGAAGAGCTTGCTAATTCTAGTCTTGAAACAGTTTAGCTACGCTGTTTTCCAACCCCTGTTAAAGTTTTGTTTCGTTCAACCCCTACTTCCCCTTATTCATCATCCACCTCTCCAAGCACCTTTTGCACACCTCCATTCATTGCGCATACTACCACTACCACAACTGTTATTACATCTCTTCCAGCTGTTCCAGTCGTTCCACTTATCCCTGTAAATATGGCTAATAGATATGCACCCTTACAGTTACCTGCAAATCCAGGGGCTATGCCTCAGGACTACCAAACTAAAATCACATACTTTGATGCTACTGGTTCTGGCACAACCCTGCAGCATACCAAGAAAATGCAGGACTTTTTTGAGAGTTATGAAATAGATGATGATAGTGTAAGAATGAAGATTTTTGTCCAAAGTTTAACAGGAGATGTAAGGCCTTGGTTTAGAGCACTTACTGAAAATTCCATAGCTGACCCAGAGGCCCTTTACCAAGCATTTCTTAACAGATGGGAAAAGAAGAAGGACCCTCTGCACATATTATCCGAGTATGACACTATCAAAAGAGGCCCTCAAGAAACTATCTTAGACTATTGTGCCAGGTTTAACAATGTTTACAACGCTATTCCATAAAACCTGAGACCTCCACCTGATCTTCCTTTATACAAATTCCCTGATGGATTTGATTCAGACATGGCTTATCAGTTAAGAGAAAGAGCCCCTCAAACCTTAGCAGACATGCAGAATGTAGCTGTTATTGTGGAGGCAAATCTGATTGCCAAGCGAAATAGGGCAAGAGCTGAGAGAAGAAACACTTTCAAAGATGAACCTTCAGCCTTTGAGCAAAAATTGGACACAATCATCAAAGGTATGGACACCTTTGAAAACAGAATGGGAACTATTGAAAGAAAAGCCACATGGGAAGGACAGCAAAACAATCCTATCAGAAATCCAAACTTTAGAAAAAATCAGAACCCAAATGTTGGAAGGGCAAGTCCTGACCATGATATAAGACCTCCTTTTCATGAAAACTATGCTGAAGCATCCACATCTACTGAGCAGGTAGAGGACACTCACATAAACTTGATGGGTTTGAAAAGTGAACAACAAGTATTCCTAACCCAAGAAGACCAAGATGACCATGATACAAGTCAATTTCAGACCAAGTCTGGAGAGTCATTTGACTTCAAACAAGGCTATGATTCAGTTGTCTACGAAGTCCATAAACAATACAAATTGAGAACAAGGACAATTGATGTGTCTGATCCCATCAAGCCAAAGGATTCCAAGCAGCCTAAGAAAGTAAAAGACAAGGCCGCTATCACAGAACCTGCTGATAAAACAGACCCAAAATTAAAAAAAGTGATCATAGAGGATGTATCTGAAATGCAGCCCTCTAATAACCAGCATTTTGTATCCTTTCCCTCAAAAGACAATGTAAATAACACTCCTCAAAGCCTTCCCAAAACAGAACAATCTCAAGAAATCACTGATAACCAAGAGAAGATCACTAAAGATACAATCGAAAAGGGAAAATTCGCCAGTCACAATACCAAAACACAGTCAGAAAAACCGTTTGATTTAGAAGTAGAAATTGGTAAATTAAAGATATCTATTCCTCTCTCTGAGCTTGCCAAACATGATGTGTACAGACAACAAATCAAAAGATCACTGCAAATGCTAGAGAACACGGATGATGTTAATGTCTTAGATAATCAACCTGAATTACTTTTTGGTCCTGAAGTCAATGGTAAATTAGGACATGGAGCTATTCTACCCTTTTATGTCAGTTTGCACATTCATGATAAAATATTGCACAATGCTATGTTTGATTCAGGTGCTTCACACAATTTAATGCCCAAAGCTGTAATGGAGAAACTAAACTTTGATGTCACTAGACCCTACAAAGACTTATTCTCATTTGATTCTAGTCAGGTCAAGTGTTTAGGCTTAATCAAAGACCTTTGTGTGTCTTTAGTCCAATTTCCCAACAAAATGATCCTAATGGATGTGGTGGTTGCTGACATTCCACCAAAGTATGGCATGCTCTTATCAAGATCTTGGGGAGCAAAACTCCAAGGATCTCTCTAGCTAGACCTCTCCTATGCCACTATTTCAGTCTTTGGGCAACCAAAGAGACTGTATAGAAAAACACTGATGAAGTATGTGGTAAGTAGTGAGGAAAAACCTCAAAACTTTCCCATTTACTCCATCCATTCTGATATGGATTCATTTATATTGTTCAATGATGATAGTTGCCCTCTCACTGATGAAAAGCCTTTGCCTTTAGAACAAAAAACATGCATCAATCAAGAGTCGGTTGCCCATACCCATGAAACTGTTAAAACAATTAGTGCAACCAGCATACTAGAAGAAACACATGAAGCACAAAACCAAGGTCCACCCAATGCTAAAATAACTGAAACTCTTAATACTAACCACAAGCAAGAAATCACATGGTATTTAGAGTTTGATGGTTCTGTTAATAAGCTAGGAGCAGGGGCAAGAATATGGATTCACAATACACATAACAACCATGCAGAGGGTCATGCTTACAGACTAAACTTCAAATGCACCAACAACATGGTAGAGTATGAAGCTCTCTTATTAGGCCTTAAACTGCTCAAAGCTCTAGGAGCTGCAAAAGTGGCCATTCTAGGTGACTCCGATTTAATCATTCAACAGATGAAGGGTAACTTTGTTACTAATAACAATAGGCTAAGATCTTATAGGTCTGCTGCCACAGAAATACTCAATTCCTTCATCGAATCCAAGCTCGCTAAGATTTCTAGAAACCATAACATGCATGCTCATAGTCTAGCTACTTTTGCTAGCACTTGCAGGCTACCTTTTGAGCCCAATTACCACTTTACTGCTGAGATAAAGCACATGCCTACTGTCCCTAACAATATCAAAGATTGGCAAGTGTTTGAGGATGATGCTCAAATCAACAATTTTCTTACCTTACAGCAAGAATTCTCAAGCTTAAACATTGATGAAGATGCCATGAATGACCCACAACAGCAAATGAGCCTAAATGAGCAAACTATAACAGCTGAAACAACAAATCAAATGCTGCACCCAACCATTTTTGATGAGAAAAACATGCAAGAGCTGAGACAAATGCAGTTAGAAGAAATGGCTGAAGCAGAGGCCGAAGTAATTGATTTAAAAGATAATTTTCTACCTGCTGGCCTCATTCCATTAGAAGACATATTTGATTCAAACGATGTCCCCAAAAAGCCAAAGATGCAGCCCTTAAACGCTGTTGTGGAAGACTGTAATATTGGGACAGCAGAGAAGCCCAAAATGATTAAACTGTCCAAGTCTTTGCCTCCCGATCAAAAACCAAAATATGTTGATCTATTTAAAGAGTTTCAAGATGTATTTGCCTGGAGTTATGAGGACCCTAAGTCCTATGACACCTCCGTTATTCAACATACCATTCCCTTAAAGCCAAATCAAAAGCCCTTCAAACAAAAACTAAGGAGGATCAATCCTGTGCTTCTCCCTTTAATTGAGAAAGAAGTAAAAAGAATGTTTGAGGCTGGTATCATAGCACCCATTAGATTTTCAGAATGGGTATCCAATTTTGTTCCCACAAGGAAGAAAATAGGGGAGATTAGACTATGCGTGGACTTGAGAAATCTGAACCAAGTCTCCCTTAAAGAGCACTACCCACTGCCAAAAATGGACCACATTCTACAGAGAGTAGTGGGGTCCTCAAGAATTTCTTTGCTAGACGGCTTTTCAGGTTTTAATCCAATACTTGTTCACCCGGATGACCAAGACAAAACAACCTTTACAACACCATGGGGAACATTTAAGTATGTGAAGATGCCTTTCTGACTAAAGAATGCAGATGCTACCTTTCAAAGGGCCATGGACATTGCATTTGCCAAGGAAATCCATGATTTCCTAGTGATTTACCTGGATGACCTTACTCCTTTCTCAAAATCTAATCAAGAGCACCTAAAACATTTGGGACAAGTGTTCCTAACATGTAGGAAATATGGCATTTCCTTGAACCCCAAGAAATCTCTCTTCGGCCTAGAAGAAGGCAAATTGCTAGGCCATATCATTTCAAAAGATGGGATTAGAATTGATCCTGAAAGAATTCAAGCCATTTTGCAAATCCCCTATCCAAGAAACATCAAAGAATTGCAAGCATTCCTAGGAAAGATCAATTTCTTAAGGAGATTTATCCCAAAATTGGCCGAGCTGATACGAATGCTAAATAAAATGTTAAAGAAAGATTCCAAGGTTAAATGGACTTAGAGGCCAAGCAATCCTTTGAGGGCATAAAATCTTCCTTAACCCAAGCTCCAGTCCTCACAAGTCCTCAATTTGATAAAGATTTCATCATTTTTTCATTTGCATCCGAACACACCATTGCTGTTGTCCTTTCGCAGAAAGATGATCAGGGAAATGAAAAGCCAATTGCATTTTTCAGCCGGGCCCTTAGAGATGCACCCTTGAAGTACCAAATTATGGAGAAGCAAGCATATGCCCTTGTTAAAGCAATCAAAGATTTCAGAATTTACATTTTATATTCACATGTGATTTCTTATGTACCAAATGTTGTTGTAAAAGACATATTAACTCAAGAGGGCATAGAAGGCAAAAGAGGCAAATGGATTGCCAATATCCTTGAGTATGACATTGAGATAAAACCCACCAAGCTGATAAAGGGACAAGGTTTAGCCAAACTGATGTCCGAAACTAATTTTCAAGCCTTAGACATTAATCAACTAGACAATGAACAGGAGCTGGCGACTCCACAGATCAGTCAAGATTTTTTGCAATCCCCATGGTATGCTGATATATGTTTTATATTGTTAAACCTGTGTGCTCCTCCAGGGTTGTCCAAAACCAAAAAGAGATTTTTAAAGATGAAAGCGTCGAAGTTTTGTGTCTTAGATAGTGCCCTGTTTTGGAAAAATCATGAAGGAATATTGCTGAATTTTATAACTATGAATGAAACTGACAGTGTCATGAAAGAATTCCATGCAGGGGACTGTGGAGGGCACTTATATTGGAAGTCCACTGCTGATAAGATACTAAGGGCTGGTTTTTATTGGCCCTCTTTGTTTGCTAATGTGAGAAAGTTTGCTGTTTCATGCCACAAATGCCAAATCTTTGAAGGCAAAAGAAAGCTTCTCCCCTTGCCCCTTAAGCCCATTTCAACTGAGAAACCTTTTCAACAATGGGGTCTTGACTTCATTGGAGAAATCCATCCATCCTCTTCTGGCCAGCACAAGTGGATTCTAACAGCCACAGATTACTTTACCAAGTGGATTGAAGCCATCCCATGTAGACAAGCTAATGACTCCACCATTATCCAATTCCTTGAAACCAACATTTTGTCCAGATTTGGCTGTCCTGAGAAGATCATTACAGATAACGCTGCTGCCTTCAAATCCAAGAAAATGATCAGTTTTTGCCACAAATTCCACATTACCTTAGGCCACTCCACAGCCTATTACCCTCAAGGGAATGTCTTGGCTGAATCATCTAACAAAAGTCTGATTAACATCATTAAGAAAGTCTTGGAGGAGAACAAGAAGAACTGGCACAAAAAGCTTGTAAATGCCCTATGGGCAAATAGATTGTCAACCAAGAGGTCCATAGGAATGAGCCCATATGAGTTAGTCTATGGCATGGAGGCCAAGTTCCCCTCTTCTTTGGGAATCCCTGTTATCAAATCACTGCAAGAAATGCAGGCAGAGCCAAATGATATCCAAAGAAGAATAAACCAAACCATCCATTTGCAGCAAACAAGAGAGCAAGTGTACAAAAGAGCTCAGATTTTACAAGAGAAGCTCAAGAAAATGTTTGACAAAAGAACCAAGGCTGAAGACTTCTACATAGGCAACAAAGTCTTGAGATGGGATTCAAGAAGAGAGGACAAAGGAAAGCATGGCAAGTTTGATTTCCTGTGGAAAGGCCCCTTTATCATTTCTGCTGTTCAAGGTAACAACACATATTTTCTGAAGAATTTGGATGGCATCATAGCTGAAGAAGGCCCTGTCAATGGCCGAATGCTAAAGCACTATCATGATCCCATTTGGTGAAGATAGCACAGTTCTGTATACTATCTGTACATTAATATTAGTATTTTCAGCACTTTTTCTTATAACAGGCCAATAAGAGGGAACAATGCAGCAAATTTTGAAGGAAAGATCAAAGAAAGTTCTATTTCAGATCTCTGTTTTTGAAATAATTACAAAGAAGTGCTCAAGTGGATTTCAATATGATTACAAGCACCCAAAGGGCAAGAAGCGGAGCTAGAATTTTTCGGCAATTCAGCTCAAAGGAATACTGCATATCAGCTTATGGGAATTCAGTCAAAGGCATTAACAAGAAGGAAATTTTCAGCTCACAGCAACAAGTGAAGATCAAGGCATTCTGACCTGCTGTTCTTGGCTTTTTATCCTGAAAAACCATCCCCAAGTGGAGCCACTGTTAGCCTCCTATTGCAATAGGTTTCATATTTCATGATTGACTGTTTTACATGCCAAATATGTCATCTTTTCATGCTGCAAGATTCCATATTTCCAAGAAGTTCCATTCTGAAGAACCATACCATTTTTGAAGAGTTTTACAGATAAGGGAAAGCCAAACAGCTTAATCTTGGCTTCCCTAGGTTTAAATTGCTTGTTTTAGAAGATAGAGAATGAATATCTGTCCAAACAGCTTAAGCTTGGCAGATGAGTAGATAGGCAGAGAAACAAGGGCGCTCAACTATTTAATCTGAGCCCCGGAAGAGATAAGGGTACATTTAGATAGGAGGGCAGTCAAAAGAAAAGAAGATAATCAGGGTCTGCAAGTCTAAGTGCACCCAAACCAAAAAGAAGAAAAAATGTTAGGTAAGTAGGCTGGGTAAGTAGTTTTGAGGTTGCAGAATGAATAAGTGTGATCAATTTTGTATTTCAAAGTGTTATTTTACTTCAGATCACAAGTGCAAGGCAATTTTCCCTTGGAGCAGCTCAAGCGAGGCATGATTAACTTCCCTTTCTTCCTTTCCCCCAAATCATTCACTAACTTCCCCTAAAGGTGTTAAGATCTGCTTGATATCTTTAAAAATTTCATCATATTCCATAGCATTTGCCTAAGTAAAGATCTGCTTTGCTTAAAGATGCTTATATTTCTTATACAGGTCTTGTTTCCCCTTTAAAGCCTAAGATTTCTATCCTTAGCGCTTTCTTCACAAAATTCATATTAACTCCTAACAATATTATGTAAATTCCTATCTATTTCCCCTTCCCCTTATTAACAAGCACTAAATAGCTCCCTTATTTACATATCCCCTCCTCTGGTTGAAATATAACCATAAATATGCTTGGGAATTACTAAGTTTGCCTGAAACTTAGTAAGAACCCTCAGTTTTGCTTCTTAAACTCCCTCAAAGTGTCTTTGGACTCCTTCCAAGGCATGAAATCTCTTTTTTGGTTATCGGACCCCTTCCGAGGCCTCAAGAACCCTTCCAAAGCTTTAAAAAGCCTTTTTCGATCACATAAATCATCCTCCGATCGCATTAACCCTCCTCCGATGAGTTTTCCTCCCCTCCGACGCGATATCGCTGTCGGAGGTCGCAACATTCATTCATCGGCCCCCTTTTATAACTCCCCGATATCAATTCGCCGATGCGATTTCACGATCGGCAGTCGCAAGGTTTCTGTACCTATATACATATGCCCCCCTCTCATCCGCCGATGCGATATTGCTATCGCACCCGAAAGCATATTGCATCGCAATCCACTCATTATCGCAATCACATCATTTATCCATATATACCTCCGCTTCTTCGTAAAACTTGGTTATATTGCAAAAACTTAAGTTTTACCACTAAACCTCATTCTACTGCAATATATGGCATTTCTGCAATATTTCCCATTTTCGCATAGCCGCATGCCTTATTGCTTTTCCGATATCGGCGATCGCCCCCATCGCATCGCATATATAAAAGCCATCGCCCCCTAGCCCCGCCGATTGCCGATCACCGATCTAATCCCTGCCGTACTGCCACGTCACCCTGCCACGTCACTGTCGTACCTAGACCCACTGCTGACGTCATCACTGAAAGAAGGTGCGAAGGGCGAAAATCGCAGCAAAGGATGCTCGGAATGAAAAACAGAGGCAGTTTTCGATGCGCGATTAGCGCCTAGCACTAATCGCGCATCGCTAAGAAAAAATGACCAAAATGGAAGGCTTCATATTGCTCGGCTACCAGCAGGCCTGAAAGTTCACAGTTTGACAAGATTTCTTCATTTATGTTTATATTCAAATCAGCCAGCGCCGATAGCATTCCAGAGGCCACGAAAAGCATTTGCAGTAGCCGTTTTTGCCTTGAAAGGGCAGAAAAGGAGCGATTTGATAGTTTCAAACACATCAAGGGAGAGAAAGCGGCTCGATTCAACTGTGAAAGAGTATCAGAGGAAAGATGAAGACCAGATTAAATTGAAGAGTATCAGTGAAGCGGCAAAGAGTATCAGATCGGCAAGACCAAAGCAGGTGAACATTAAAGACCCCCAAAGCAAAGTCAAAGAAAACGGTGAAGCCATCTAAGGCTCTCAGATCATAGTTAATGCACATCAAAACCACTCGAGAGCAGGGGATCAAAGCCCAATGCACAGTTATGGCTAAATGAACAGCACAGAGCCAAAAGGACACCATATTAACTCATTTTGATGCCGCTACCTCCAACGCAGCTCAAAGATATTTTCCTGCATTAAATTCAGGACAAAAATTAGGTTAAAGAAGTTATTTCCCTCAGACCTGTTTAAAGTCTGCTGTAATAGATATTTTAGATATTTTCCCTATATAAACCACCCTAATTCATTGTTTAAAGGGTTGGTTGGTTGATAATCCTCATTCTGGACTCGCACTGTATGTTTGAGAGTTTCTATAATTAAAGACTGCTGAAAAGCTTGGAGGATGGACTGTCTGTTGTGTTATTAATGGCCGAAGAGTGAAATATAGAATTCTTGCGCTGCTACATGGCCCAATAAGTGTTTCTTACCTCTGTTTTTCAATTCATATATGTTTATATCATACATATATCACCATCTAAGTTACAAAAAGAAAGATTAGCTTAGAATTTGCTTAGCTGCACTCTATGCTCAGTTTCTGTGACTTCTATATGTTTTCTTCTGATTTAGGCATAAATATGAATTCCTCATGGCTCATATTTGCTCTATTTCATTCATGTATGACTGTTATTTAGGAATTCTTGACTGCTCCTAGATATAGTTCATTCACCTTCCCTCTGTTAAGCTGAATGAGAGATTCTTAGTTGCCTTTCATTCCTTAGCCATCATTTCGTCCTTTTAGCTTGAATGATTGTTTCATGTGTAGCTATCCTGCTCTATATTCCTCTTGTGACCAAGAAAACGCACCAGCAGCCCTACTCCATGACTCCATGCCCAATGGTTTGAAACTTTCATACTATACCTACCTCTCTACTTGAAAGCATCATCCTTCCCACCAAAACTTAAACAAAACCCCTTGAACTCAATAACTAGCCTAAAATCATCATCAACAAAGCTAAATCATTAAGAGAGAGCCCTCTCTGATTGCAGGTGGGCTAGAACCTGCAGTCCAAAGATTGGTTTGTGGTTACCTCGGACGTATCCCTTTAAGGAGCTTTAGGGACAACATGAGTGATAACACCTGCAACGACTTGGTCTAAACTTAATAATGTAGTACATCATCAGGTATTTATATCTAGGTTGACCCCTTCCTAATGAATCATTCAAGACTGGGTCGACCCCTTGCTAATGAATCATTCAAGACTTATGGTTATATTTAAATGGGTTTCATTTCTGGCGGACTTTAAGCGAGCCATTACATGAAAATTCCTCTACACTCCATGTTCATCATTCAGGTTATTATTATTATTTGTGTTTTTTTTTTGTTTTTGTTTTTTGTGGTGACTAGCTTGAGTCTGTGTCTAGGTTAACGCATTTATTGGATGGAAGAACACCGATTCACCCGTAATGAGATGCTTATTACCGATTCAATCTCTCCCTTTAATGTTTAAACCTATGAGCTTTTGAGACTAAACCGCACAAAAACTAATTGATGTGCACATCATGAGTTTTTATGTATTCTTGAGCATGATAGGTCAAGTGTATATCTGTATTTGTATTTCCAATTTCTAATGTATGATTAGTGGTTGTGCGTTTATATACATATATTTTTATTTATAGCTTATAGGGAAAATTGTGGTAGCCACTGTATATTTTGGGACAGTATGATGGCTGTTGGAAAGTGTGAAAAACATATGTGATAGTAGTGTGGAGGGTAACATCTGCAATTGCCCAGGTGATATCGTATTTTTCAATGCATCAATCATATGGGGAGTGGTTGGACCAAAAATGATGTTCAGGAAATTGGGATTATATGAGAAGAAAAATTGGTTCTTCTTAGGGGGGGCGCTTGCACCTCTTGTGGTGTGGATTCTTACTAGAAAATTTCCAAATGTAAAGTTTTTCAAACACATCAATATGCCCATTTTAATTAGAGCCACAACTAGCATGCCACCCACTAGAGCAGTTGACTACACCATATGGTGTAGTGTTGGTTTCATTTCAACTACATCATCTTCAACATACATAAGAAGTGGTGGAGTAGACACAACTACATCTTGTTTGGTGCACTTGATGTTGGAGTTGCTTTCTTAGTCGTTCCTTGTTATTTCTGTTTGTAGTTGGAAGGAATTGACAATATGGAATGGTGGGGAGGACTCACAGGTTCTGATCATTGCGATGTTGCGTAATGCCCAACAGCTCCCAAAATCCAGGTCGAAGGTTGCCCTTGAATTTGCTCATGTCCACATGGATTCCTAGTATTCTACATGCATTGCATAGATTACCTTTACATATTCTTCATCCACCTTGCATTGTATCCCTCTGAATTATTATGTATGTTTAGTGTTGTGATATTAGTTCACCTTGGTATGTATATTTTTTTGATTTATAATGATATTTTAGATTTTTAGGTTTTCTAAGCGGTTGACATTTTGTCGCTGCCACACTAGGGTTGTTGAACCCAATGCACAACATCAATTGTTCAAGGGTCGTGGTTCACCTTTGCATGTGATCACCTCAACTAACATAGACTTGTGTGAAGAAATATAGCTTGAACCATACACTGCATATGAGTACATATTCATCGAAGTGATTTACTTAGACAATTTTTCGATTACGAAGAAGCCAAAGAAATAGACCATAAAACGAAAATCTAGTCTCCATGTTCTTTTCCATAATGTTATTTTCTTTGGCAAAACTTGTTTAACAATGCCATTGTAGTCACTAGGTTTACAAAATGCGAGGAGGAGGCGTGGAAAGGCTCCCGCTAAAGCTAACCTCGAGAAACCCTTGGAAGATCTAAGTCATGAAGATATTACACAGCTCACCAGGGGAACACTCTCAGTGATACTTAAAGAAAAAGGTAAGTTTCCAAATTATTTTTCTTTCTCCTCAAATAATGGTTTTTGTTTTTTTGTTTTGTATTTTTTTTTTGTTTTTTGTTTTTTTTTTTTTTCTAGCAAAAAAAACTAACCACTTTTATTATAATAAAGTCTTTACATTCACATAAGATCATGAAACACCTTTCCAGGAAACAAAATATGCCGAAGACATATATATCCGGTCCAAACAAGAAAGGATGGTCCAAAAAGTAACAAAACCATGAATCTTGAAAAAAACATATCACTAAACATAGAAGGCAACCCCCTATGGAGCCAAATAAAAATCAAGACAACAAACAAACATATCACTAAACACAGAAGGAAGCCCCATATAGAGCCAAATAAAAAGAAAGATAACAACCCAAATGTTATGAAACCAGCTCAAGGAAAAGATAGAAAAGATAGATCAATGCCTTAGAATTCAGCCTCTTCGAGGGGGCGACCTCCTTTACATTAGATAAATGAACAATTCTTCGATGATACAAATGAAAAGACCTCCTTTCTATATATAGGAGTCTAAGGGGTCATAACATAATCAGAGCTGACATAACAATAATAATGTAAGGGCACAATAATAACAATAGTGGGCTCTTATGGGGCACATTAGTAACAATATGGGCACTACATGGGTACATCAATATAATAAGTGGGTTGTACTAATAACAATAAGGGGTTACACTAGTAGTATAGGGGCCTAACATGCCCCTCTCCTTCAAAAAGCGTTGTCCTCAACGCTTGAGTAGTTCTTGATGCTTCTGTATAAAATTCTTGTCCTCCCATGTGGAATCTTCAGCGGGTAAGTTCTTCCACTTGATGAGATACTATGAAATTGATCGATTTCGTAGATGTCGGGTTCTTGTTTCTGTGACTGCTCCAGATTCCAATATGATTTTTCCTTCCTTTTCAATATCTAGCAATATTGTTTGAATTGGGATCTTTTGAAACTTTTGAATAAGTGGCCATACTTCTTTGTCCTTCTTCCATTCATCCCTTGCTTCGTTTATCCAATCTGGTTGGATAATAGAAATAGCACAAAACAATGCTTCCACATCCTCATCCTTGAAGAGTCTTCCCATTTGGTAAGGTCGCCATTTTTTAAGTGCATGTAGTATTGCCAACATTTCCTTCTCATAAATAGCTTTCTTTAGATGTAGCAGTAAAAATACCCAATCGCCTACATCAAAACATTTTTCACTATGATGTTGATCTACCTGTTGTTTCATTTGATTTTGCACCGAAGTGGCGTTATCCTTTAAAAGTTGGAGAACTTGTTGTTGATGCTTGATGTGATCTTTCACTGCTTGAACCTTTTTCTTCTTGATATGTCCTTCTATCTTTAGAGTTTGAGGAGTGGTAATTTCTTCCAATCCTTTACAAGATATGGTCGGATTCATTTCTTGACGCTCGATGTGATCTTTCACTTCTTGAACATTTTTCTTCTTGATATGTCCTTCTATCTTGATAGTTTGAGGAGTGGTAATTCCGACCAGTGAATTACAAGATATGGCTGGATTCATTTCTTCTTTCTTGATGTGATCTTTCACTTCTTGCACCTTTTTCTTCTTGATATGTCCTTCTATCTTGAGAGTTTGAGGAGTGGTCATTCTTGCCAATAGTTTACAAGATATGTTTTGATTCATTTCTTCTTTCTCTGGGGTCGGGTCCTGGCATATATCCTCTTCTTTTGATGTTTCTTGATCCTTTTCTTCCTCCTCTTCATACTCTATGTAAAATAATTTCTTCTCAGCACACTTATGACCTTTAGTGCATTTGCTATCACAATTGTAACAAAGCCCTTTTTCTCTTTTTTCTTCCAATTGTTATGGTGTAACCCTTGTAGGTTGTGGAAGGCTAGGAGAAACAACACGTCCATCTTTAAAGTTGTGAGGGGTAGACTTCCTTGTTGCCATAATTTTAGTTTCAAATATGTCACAAAGCCCTTTTACTCTTTCCAATTGTTGTGGTGTTGCTCTAAAGAAGGTGTTGCTCTTTGTATCCTCATAATGTGTTGTCATTTCCTCCGTGAGAATTGACCACGTAACAAGTTGTTTACGAGAACAAAGCCCTTTATACCATAAAAATTGATCCGGTTCTAAATATGAAGATGCAATACATACCTTTTGTAACAATGGTACACCATGTAGATCAAAATATTTCTCCATCTGAAGCATCCAATTTACCGGATCCTTGCCATCAAACTTCCTCATCTTGCTTTTTCTTGATTTTAGGACCTCGATCTTGAAACGATTGTACATCTGTACTTGCGGGTATTTAAGTTCTGAAATTGCTACCTGTAGTAGCCCTCTGTGTCCTCTTTCCAATGCCACCAGTCTGATCCAAATTGGATTCTCCAAAAATGAGTTATGCACAATCTCCCAAGATGACCTGATTATAGACCTTTCCAGAAGAGCGAACTTGTATGAAGTGCCACGTGTCAATTTTTCGACCTTTGGCTCTGAAAAAGATATAAAAGAAACTACAATCTGTCCTATTTCTGTACCTTCTTACGAAATTTCAATCCAATGCTCAGAGAAAAAGTTATGACTATTTTCCCCAGGTCACTTGTTTGGAATGTAATTCAGGAGTCTGCAAAAAGACCAACTTCCTCAGATCATATCTCCGCAAATATAGCTCGAAAAGCTCTGAAATTCGGACCCGAGGTTCAGTGCGATTTCTTCTCAAATGGGTTTTTTTTTGCAACTTCTGAAACATCGCAGAAAAAATTATAGCGAAAATGCCACGATGACCTGTTTGGAGCAGCGAAACCCTAAAATCCAAAGTTCTGAAACCAAATGTTATGAAACCAGCTCAAGAAAAAGATAGAAAAGATAGATCAACGCCTTAGAATTCAGCCTCTTCGAGGGGGAAACCTCCTTTACATTACATAAATGAACAATTCCTCGATGATACAAATGAAAAGACCTCCTTTCTATATATAGGAGTCTAAGGGGTCATAACATAATCAGAGCCAACATAACAATAATAATGTAAGGGCACAATAATAACAATAGTGGGCTTCTATGGGGCACATTAGTAACAATATGGGCACTACATGGGTACATCAATATAATAAGTGGGTTGTACTAATAACAATAAGGGGTTACACTAGTAGTATAGGGGCCTAACACCAAATGAGCCAAAGCCAAGAAAAAAATGAAACACCTGAGTTGCGACAGAAAAGACAAAACAACTGAACCTATAAAAAGCTGAGAAACCATTTGAATCATGGATCTCACCATTGACCTAGAGACTACAATGAAAATTCCTGACATTGAAGAAACACCTCGCTTAGAAAACTCATCAGCCACTGTGCTCTATTCCTAGTAGTTATGTGAAAAACAAATCACAGGGAAAGAATCCTTTAGGCTCATGATCTTCTGAAGCTAGTGGAATAAGGAAGAGACAACCAATGAGAAACTATCATGCACCTAGTCTGTGAAAAACTTGGAATCACCAATGATTTGAATATCCTCGATGGAAATCCACGACGCAAATTTCAGCACTCCCCAAAGGGGAAACACCTCAGCCCAAGGACTAGAACCTGAGCATGTCAACCAATAGAATCTGAAAGCTTTGGATTGATCAATCATGATGTAAGCACCACAAACACATGCACCTCCTGAAGATGACCTGTCAAAGGAATCGACAAGGGAATAGAAATAAATCTCTATGAGAGAGACCACTAAACTATGTACTTTGGGCCTCCAAGAGCCCACCTCCTGAAAATATTCCATGATTTTCAAACTAGTGGAATGTACGTCGGGAATCAGATTTTCAAAAATGTATTTGTTCTTGCAAACCCAAACACCACAGAGGAAATATGTAATGTTCCTAATTAGGAAAAACAATGATACGCAAAGAAAACAACAAAATTACACCACATAAAATTTCAAACTTTAGCATGCACCCATGAAAAACCATAAATGTAGAAGTAGCTAAGCCATTTTATTATAAACTGGAGCAAGAGTACAAATATATGGAAGGAATGCACCTTAGCTTGCCTCAAAGGCAAGAGAAGCAAAGCCAAGGCGAATAAATATGAAGTTTGAATGCTATTATCAACTGCCCAAGTACTGCTCTGCATTTCCCCAACAATTCTGCATTGTATGATGCAAATATATAACTGGAAACCCCTCCTTCGGTGCTCAAAAAATTCTGAAACATTACCTCCAAGCTCCTCAAGCAAGACCCATGAAAACCCAGAAAGGGTTTGTCCTAATTCCAACCTCTGAAAATCGACACCCAAAGGCCCTATCCTCTCCACTAGCTGCTGAAATATGCTGCCTGTCAATGCACCAACAAATCTCCCCAAAACACTCCCAAAAGGCTGCAATCAACTCCACAAATATTATCCTTATTTCCCCCGGCAAGTTCCAGCCTCAAGGAGCAAGCTCCTCACTCCCACATGTGCCCAGTGACACCCTTCTGCGCAAGCCTAGGAGCAACAAACTCACTCAAGAAATGAGTTGTCTCCTCTAGCTCCCAAACTCCACAAAATTTTTTCAAAATACTTGAGCTCCCTTCTCCTAATTTACTCTAGAAATTTCACCCAAAAGAACACTGAAATGACTCCCTCAAGAGCCTCTCCCACATCCTCAAGAAATATGCACTGCCTAAAAAATATGAATGCAACTGCTGGAAAATTCATTGTAAGTCTCCTCTAGATAGGTGTGAAAGAACCTCTCTAAGGTGGCACTTGAATTCCCCCAAAGAAAGGGTGAGTTCTCCTCTTGGAAAATGTGTGTTGAACAAGTGGCCCAACTAAGCAACTCGAGCAACTGAGTTAACTTTTGATATGCCAAAAAGATACAAATGAAGTTGAGCTCCCTCCTTTTATAATTTCATGGACTTTCCTTCCCACATGGGCCCCTCCACCAAGAAAATTGAATTCCCTCCTAAATATTTCAAACCATAGGCTAAGTGAAGTGTGATTTTCATTGTGTGGGTGGCCCCCACATTCCACTATCAAAATAATATGACTTCCTTTTAACTCCTAAGTCCTTTACCAAAAATGAGTCGGTCCCATAGCCTCCAAAATTTTTCTCAAAATTAGGGAATTAATTATGTTCCAAAATAATTTGGGAAGGGACATTACAGTCCTTCCCTTCCAAATGTTTCTTATCCCCATGCAACTTCAGCATTGGATGCTCTAATATGTGCTCACCCTCCCAAGTGGCATCCTCATCCGACAAACTCTTCTTCTCCTTAACTTCCGCTCCCTAGTCTCTAGAATGGCTTCCAGTTCCAAAATCAGATGCCCCTCATCATTTAACGGAGGCAACTCCACAACTGCTGTAACCTCCTTCCCCAACAGCCTCTTGAGGCATGAAACATGGAAAATGTTGTGGATATTTCTCCCTAGGGGTAGTTCCAACTCGTATGCTACCTCTTTGACTCTCCAATCACCGTGTATGACCCATAAAAATGTGGTTGTAGCTTCTTGACCCTCTTTTGTTTCAATATCGACTGTCTGTATGGCTGAAATCGTGGGAACATCAAGTCCCCCTCCTCAAAGTGCATCTCAACCCAATGTCTACCAACATACATCTTTTCTTGATTCTGAGTTGTCAGCAAATTATCCTTGAGAGCCTTGAGGATGTCTTGGCTCTCTAGGATCCAATATTTGGCCTTTGGGGCCCGATTGTCTCCAAAAACAATATCAGCAAAATACAAATCATTATACCCATATAAAGCACGGGGTGACATACTGATGGACATATGATGTGTGGTGTTGTAGCAATACTCCCCTAAGAGTAGCCATCGAATCCATGCCCTCTGCTGCCCGGTCACATAGTTCCTGAGATAGCCCTCTAGCCACTTGTTCACCCTCTCCATTTGGTCGTCTGTTTGTGGGGTGTAACTAGTGCTTGGGGTGAGCTTAGTACCCACTAGCCTAAAGAGCTCCTACTAAAATCCTCTTATAAATCGGTTGTCCTTGTCACTGATTATGGTCTTAGGGACTCCATGCAAGTGAAAGACCTCCCTAATGAACAAATCTACCACCTGAGAGGCTGAGTATCGTGTTGGAATGGAAAAGAAATGGGCATACTTGGTTAGTCGGCTAACCACCACATAATCTCAACCATCACCTGGTAGCGCTCATCTGTGTGAATTCCCTCTAAGATCTCACATGCTCGTCGATCCTTGGAGTACTCTACTAACAATTGTGCCTTCCAGTCATGGAAAATGCTCATGAGCGAAAGCCGTGCAGGTCTTCTCAATAGTGCATCAGCTACCACATTGTGCTTCCCCTGCGCATACTTAATATCAAAATCATAGGCCTACATCTTGCTGACTCACCTTTGTTGCCTATCATGGAGGCCTTCCTGCCCCATGAAGTGGCAAAGACTGTTGTGATCTGTCTTCACCCGAAATTGGTTTCCCACCAAGTATTGCTGAAACTTGGCCAACACATGCATGATAGCCAACATCTTCTTCTCATATATAGAATAAGACCGATCATGTGGTACTAGCTTCTAGCTCTTGAAAGCAATGGGGTTCCCACCTTGGGACAAAACTGCCCCATTCCCCTCACTTGATGCGTCACACTACAACGGGAATGACTACGTGAATTTTGAGAGTGTCAAAAATAGGAAACTACTCATCAACTCCTTGAGGTGATCAAAAGTTGTCTGAGCTCCATCTTTCCATGAAAAAACCCCCTTTTTAGTCAAATCTATGAGGGGTGTTGCTAACTGTGAGAAGCCCTTGACGAACGTCTGATAATAAGTGCAAATGCCCAAAACTCCCCTCAGCGCTGTCACATCTCTGGGTATCGGCCAATTCTAAATGGCCCTGATCTTCTCCTCATGCAACTTGACCCCATCTGCACCAGTAATGTGTCCCAAGTAAAGCATCTCTGTTAGCCCAAACTCACACTTGGACAACTTGGCGTAGAACTGCTACTCCTCTAAAATGCACAACATCATCTCTAGGTGCTGCAGGCGCTCCTCCCACATCCTGTTGTAGATCAAGATGTCATTGAAGAAAAACATCTCAAATATCCTCAATTTCCCCTTGAACACATGGTTCATGCATGACTGAAAAGCAACAAGGGTGTTGGTCAACCCAAAAGGCATGACCAGGAACTCGAAATGTTTATAATGACACCTGAAGGCTGTCTTTAGGGTGTCTTGATCCCTCACTCGAATCTGATGATACCTCGACTGTAAATCTATCTTTGAGAAGAACTTATCTCCTCTAAGATCATCCATCAAATCATCAATACGCGATATGGGATACCGATTCTTCAACATCTTCCCGTTGAGCGCCTTATATTCAATGCACATGCATAATGTTTCGTCCTTCTTCTTCACCATCACTACTGAAGAAGCAAAGGGACTGGAACTCGGCCTAATATGGCCCAATGCCAACAACTCCCTGGTGGATCACTCAATCTCATCCTTATATTTTTTGGGATGCCTATAGAGTGTGGTGCTAACTACCTGAAAACCAAGCTCCAACTCTATGGTGTGCTCAAACCCCCTGTTTGGTTCCCCCCCTGGTGGTATGTCTCCAAAAACTACCAAATACCTATCTAGTATAGCTTGTATGTTTGGATGTGGTAGCTTGGCATATCTCCTAGCCTCTGAAATCCTTATCTCTATTGCCCATGCTATATCCCCATGCCTCAAATCGGCCTCTATCTTGTGAGATGAGATTGTCTGTGGAGGATATGAATGCATACCCTGAAGAACTACTAGCTTACCATCTAACCCAGTAAACTCCATCTTGATAGCTCGCTCAATCTCATCCTTATAGGATTTTGGATGCCTATAGGGTGTGGTGATGAATGCCTGCACACTAGGCACCAACTCTATGGTGTGCTCAAACCTGCTATCTGATGGTCGCCCTGGTGGTAATGTCTCCAAACACTACCAGATATCTGTCCAATATAGCCTATATGTCTAGATGTGGCGGCTTGGTCTATCCCCTAGCCTTTGAAATCCTCAGCTCTACTACCCATGCTATATCCCCATGCCTCAAATCGACCTCCATATTATGGGCCAAGACTGCCTGTGGAGGATATGAATGCATGCCTCGAAGAACTACTAGCTTACCATCTGGCCCAATAAGTTCCATATCGAGTTTCCTCCAGTCGGTGGTAACTAGGCTAAGGGAATACAACCATTGGACACCCATCACCACATTAGTGTCAGGTACATCCACCACAAATAAATGGTTTGTCATCGAATAGTTCCCCATGGTCACTGTCAAAGCGGGGACATATTGAGTGCACTTCATAGTCTTGTCCCCTGGTACCAGAACTGAAAAATCCTCAAACTCTACAGTGGTGATGCCTCTCCTTTGAATCATCTGAGCATCAATAAAATTGTGGGTGGCCCCACTGTCTACTAAGATTGAGACACGCTGCCCCTGTACTATGCCTTTGAGCCTCAGGGTTAGAAATCTGGGAACCTCTAACAAAGAGGTTAGGACTCCTCCAGATGGTACAAAATATGCTCCCACATGTGGGGGTGGTGGTGGTGGTCCCCTCTCCACCAGACCCTCATTGTCTCCCCCAACATACTCCAACTCCACCACATCCTCCTGATCGTCGTTTGAGAATATCTCGATATAATGGGCCTTTTTAGTTTTGCATCAATGGCCCGGTTCCCATGGCTCCTCACATGTAAAACACAACTTCCTCCTCTCGAGGTCTCTCCTGGTCTCATCATCCATTTTCCCACTCCCTTGGGCTGCTTTCTGTGCTAGTGGTGGTCTAGCATCACTCCCTTTCTGGAGGTAGGGAGTGCGTGGTGGAATAGGTGCCCAGGTCTTAGGGATTCCCCCTTGCAAGTATCTTGTACAAGTCACAACCTCTAGTAGAGTAGAGGGTTTGTGTGACTTCACCAGTCCATGCAGTTGCTCCATTAACCCCTCTACAAATGTGTACACTCACCCAGCATCCGAAAAATCTAGTACCATGATTGAGACCCTTAGGAACTCTGAAATATGGTGCTCTAGATGTCCTATCTGCCTAAGCTAGGTCAACTCTCGAAGTGAGCCTCTAGATCCCTCCAATCAAAATGATCCACTACTCTTTGTGTGAAATCCTCATAGGGGGTCACGTTGGCATACCCCAAAGTGGACAAGCCATGGAACCACCAGTCGTGTGCCTCCCCCTCCAAATGCAAAGTGGCCATTTTAATTGCCTCTACCTCTGTCATCCAGTTGATTTGGAAATATGTGTCCAACTTCTCCACCCAAGCATGAGTTGTGCACTGGGTAGTACCATCGTATGTAGGGAAGTACATCCTCCCAATGGTGTGCTACAACTTAGAGCTCTGCATGCCTTGACCTCCATAGCTCTTTCCCTTCTCATTTTGTTTGAGTTGGAAATACTTAAATACATAAGAGTGAAGGGAGCTCTACTTGAATGGTTCATGAGGCACAATACATGCTAAGGTTTTGCAAATGGGGTAGAAATCTAAGTGGACTTGATTGTGGGGAAAACTCCACAGTTAAGTGCGCTCGAGCCAGAGGCGATCTAGGATGGGTGACCTCCCGAGAAGTCTTGGTTATCGGGTGCAAGCCCCGAAAGTGATGATTGACGCTATGTGATTCATTTCACTAGTTTCAATCCCACTTATTCACCCCTGTGAGAATCACTCGATGCAATGAGTGCTAAGTGGACTATTCAAAAATCATGAGAAATTAGTCAGTTACGACTACCTCTAATGGAAATGACTCGATGCAATGAGTGCTAAGTGGACTATTAAAAAATCATGAGAAGTTAGTCCATTACGACTACCTCTCATGGAAATGGTCATAGATGAATGACTTTCTTAACGCAGTTGAATCCCAAAAAATGATATCTAACATAATGCACTGCGAAAGACCCTCAATACTTAAATACATAAGAGTGAAGGGAGCTCTACTTGAATGGTTCATGAGGTACAATACTTGCTAAGGTTTTGCAATTGAGGTAGCAAGCTAAGTGGGCTTGATTGTGGGGAAAACTCCACAGTTAAGCGCGCTTGAGCCAGAGGTGATCTGAGATGGGCGACATCCCTGGAAGTCTTGGTTACCGGGTGTAAGCCCCATAAGTGATGATTGATGCTATGTGATTCATTTCACTAGTTTCAATCCCACTTCTTCACCCCTGTGAGCATCACTCGATGCAATGAGTGCTAAGTGGACTATTCAAAAATCATGAGAAATTAGTCAGTTACGACTACCTATTATGGAAATGGTCATAGATGAATGACTTTCTTAACACATTTGAATCCCAAAAAATGATATCTAAGATAGTGTTTCTCTAAAGTCTTCTCCCATGGATTGCCACTCCCTAAAATACTCTCTCATAGGCATCTGATCATCAACTCCTCCCTGTGGACCCTGTGCCAAGGGTAAGAAAGAAGGCAGTGTGGCTCTAGTTGGCCCACTAGAGGATGGTGGCTGCACAGTAGTTGAAGGGTAGTCATACAGTTGAGAGGCTTCAAAAGTATTTCCAAATATAAAATCCTGGTGAGTGCTCCATTCCTGGTTTTGCATTTTGATCTCATCTAACATCTCCTTTTGCCCCATTTCCAAATTATTCAGGGCCTTCAAGAGACTGTCAAAGGCCAACTCCTCCTTGCTCTTAGGCTCCCCCATATCCTCTACTATCACTGCCTTCCCACGGTCCTCAGTGTCTGGAGTGATCTCTAGCTCCCTCTCCCTGCTCCAGTACCTTTGCCTCCTATAAGTAATATTTTGTCTGTCCTCCTCACTCATAGGAAAGTCCTACATGATTGAGCCAAGATCTGAACTTTGATATTACTGTAATGTTCCTAATTAGGAAAAACAATGATACACAAAGAAAACAACAAAAATACACCACATAAAAGTTCAAACTTTAGCATGCACCCATGAAAAACCAAAAATGTAGAAGAAATTGAGCCATTTTATTATAAGCTGGAGAAAGAGTACAAATATATGAAAGAAATGCACCTGGGTTTGCCTCAAAGGCAAGCAGAGCAAAGCCTAGGTGAATAAATATGAAGCATGAATTCTGCTATCAGCTTCCCAAGTACTACTTTGCGTTGCTCCAACAATTCTGCACTGTCTGCTGCAAAAATATAGCTGGAAACCCCTCCTCCAATGCTCAGAAAATTTTGCAAAATTACCTCCAAGCTCCTCAAGCAAAACCCACCAAAACCCAGAAAGCGTTTGGCCTAATTCTGACCTCCGAAAATCTACCCCTAAAGGCCCTATGCTCTCCACTGGTTGCTGAAATACGCTGCCTTCCAATGCACCAACAAATCTCCCCAAAACACTCCCAAAATGTTGCAAACAAATCCACAAATATTATCCTTATTTCTCTCGGCAAGTTCCAACCTCAAGGAGCAAGCTCCTCACTCCCACGTGTGTCTAGTGACACCCTTCTATGCAGGCCCAATAGAAGCAAACTCACTCTAGAAAATAGTTGTCTCCTCCAACTCCCAAACTCCCCCAAAATATTGCAAAATACTTGAACTCCCTGCTCCTAATTTTCTTTGGAAATTTTTCCTCAAAAGAGCACTGAAATGACACCCTTATGAGCCTCTCCTGCTTCCTCCAGAAATACACACTGCCTAGCAAATCTAAATGCAACTGCTGGAACATTTATTGTAAGTCTCCTTCAAATAGGTGTGAAAGAACCTCTCTAGAGTGGCACTCGAAGTCCCCCAAAGAAAGGGTGAGTTCTCTGCTTGCAAAACTTGTGTTGAACAACAAATGACCCAACTAAGCAACTTGAACAACTGAGTTAAGTTTGATATGCCAAAAAGATACAAATGAAGTTGAGCTCCCTCCTTTTATAATTTCATGGGCCTTCTTTCCCATGTGGGCCCCTTCACTAAGAAAATCGAATTCCCTCCTAATCATTTCGAACCATAGGCTAAGTGAAGTGTGATTTTCATTGTGTGGGTGGCCCCCACAATCCACTATTAAGATAATATGACTTCCTTTGAACTCCTAAGTCCTTTACCAAATGAGTGGGTCCCATAGCCTCCAAAATTGTTCTCAAAATTGGGGAAGTAATTTTGTTCCAAAATAATTTAGGAAGGGGCATTACAAAATATAGCACAAGGGCTCTTACTTCTTTCTGTCCAACACTCTAATTGGACAACCATGCTACAATGGAAGATCAATCCACCTCAGAATCTACTTTAAAGGAATTTGTGATCACCTCCCAAATAACAGTTGTGAAAGGGAAATGAAGAAAAAAGTGCTCAACTTCCTTAGGGGCTGATCCATATAAGATTGAACCATGAAAACCACTTTTTATGAGGTCATCCCATGTAAAAATCCAATTGTGAGTAACCAAACATGTAAAAAATTTGATATTTAAAGACACATCCCACTTCCACGTGCGAGCCATCCACCTTTTTTTTTCAAAAGATAAAAAATGGAACATTCATTAATTGAAAAGTATTTTACAATAATCTTGAGTCTTAATCATGGCCATATTCTAATCTGCTACTCTATCGCAGATCTAGACTACTAAACAATCAAAAATAAAGGACAAAAACCCCCTCCAGACTCATAGACAATCAAGCATAAGATCCCAAAAATCAAGGACAAGAGCCATCCACCTGGCATGTGGCTTAACTTCAAATAGAGACATGATATGTGAATAGGCAACTTTGATAGAGATGTCCCTATCAGAAATTTTGTCTGCCCACACCAACTTATTTGGCTTGTCCAGGAGGGAGAATCTAACATTAATTGGTTGTAAATGATATGTGTCCTAATGAGCCGCAAACTCCTCATGAATTCCTAAATCTTGAGCAAGGAAAGGAGAATGAAGAGCTACCTACCCTCCAATGTGTGCCAATGTAGAAAAGCCTCTCTTGTTGAGGAACTGGATGATGAAGACATGCATGGTATTGTTGATCTAAAGATAATCTGAGGTTGTCATTGATGTCAACCCAAGCAACACCAGGGGCTACCCTGATCTTGAAAGGGAATTTTGACTTGAAAACTTACTCTATGTTGAGTCAAGGATCTTCTAGATAGATTCTACTCGTTGAGATGTTTCTGTTGATATATGGCACTCCAAGTAATTTTTCACGGTTTGAGAGATATTCATGTTTGAAGTTAGTAACCCCAATTAGTGGGCTAAAACCCTATGAGGTTGTGGCATGGCACTCATAATTGGTTTTGGTCATTGAATAGTAATTAATTAATAATTTTTTAAGCTCCTAAAATCCCTCCAACATTCTCTATAGAAGCCCCTCTCAACTCTATAAAAAGAAATCTCATATATCCTCCAAATGTAGTGATCGTGGAATTTTCACTATAACTTCATTTCTGCGAAGTCTTAGATTCTGAAATTAAAACCCATTTGATTTGCAATCCTGATGAATGTCGTGACCGAATTTCAGATCTTGGTTTGCTATATTTTCGGAGATATGATCTGTGGAAGTTAGGGTTTTTGCAGGCTGTCGAATTTCATCTCAAAGAAGTGACCTTGGGAAAATCGTCATAACTCTCTCTCTGAGAAGAGGATTGGAATTCTGTAAAAAGTGGCGGATAGTGCATAGATTGTAGTTTTATGTGTATCGATTTTAGAGGAGAAGGAGGAAACAGTGACATGTGGCACGTCGTATAAGTTTGCTCTACTGAACTAGTCCATAATTAGGTCATTGTGAGAGAATGGGCATAACTTTGCCTTGAAGATTCCAAATCAGGTCAGACCCATGACATTGGAAAGAAGACTCAGAGGTCTTCTACGAGATTGAAGATCACATGTTGGGGATCTGAAATCGCAACGATACATCAGATTAAATATCATGCTCCTAGAAGGCAAGAAAAATTAGATCAAGTGTTGTCAAGGGGTGCAAAGGACTAGACTTTCTAGGGCAACAAAGAGAAAGGTGCAACAAAATGATGCAGCAGAGGTAAGCTACAGGTAAGTATCTTCTATATATGCATGTTCATCTCTTAATTGCATTAGGTTATTTGTATTCTAATTTGTTGTTTTTGTTTAGCACTGACATATGCTTTGCAGGATGAGGTAAGTTTTGCTATTATCATGTCATGGGTATTTCTTTGAAGAATTTTTGCAGGTATTATATATTCATCAAGAGAAGACTCAATGCATAATCTAATGTTCTGAAGAATGTGAAAGGGTAGAATGACAAGCGCAACAATCAAGGTGCAGAACAACATCAAGAAGTTCACCACATGAAGCCTTCAAGTGGGAAGAACTGCATACAAACATTATAAAAGTATCATTGTACAGAGTCATTGTAAAAACATCTTTATAAAAGTTGTACAAGTTTCTAGCTGCCAAGAGTTGAAGAGGCAGTGTCGGGAGGTCTAGGATCATCATTAGGTGGTTGTGTCATAGTTGGGGCTATGGTCTAGTGTGTAATCTTCTTCTACATCATTCTATATCATTGTAAAGTGGACCATTTTCCCTGGTACGAGAGTCCATTCTTGTTTTATTCTTCTATAGGGTGGTAGGGTGGTGCTAGGCTGGTGCATGAAGTCACCAACAGGTTCAAGCCTGTGAAAACTTTAGGGTGGTAGGGTGGTGCTAGGGTGAGTTGTAGCTCATTGGGTGTTGGGGCATCTGTTCAGTTAACTACTGAAGAATCTCGGGCGTTGGAGTGTCCATCCAGTGGGAGCTGGAGAAGAATGCTTTTCTAGATTCTAGGAAGTTGGAGCGTTCTTTTCAATTGGAGTTGAAGATTAAAGAATTATTAGAAAAACATTCAGTGGTTTTTGACCCAGAGGGGGTTTTCCACCTAAAATTTTTGTGCCTCATGTGTTCTTTTATTCACCGTTGTTACTGCATAAACATTAATGATAATTGAAGATTAACTAATGCTCTGAAAATATTTAAAAGTGATAATTGCTAAGGAATATTGATTCACCCTTTTATGGCATCTAGACCAATGAAGACCTTGTCTCCACTGCCTATCTCCCAGCAAATATTTCCACAAAACCATTGTCTGAATCTCATGAGGTTGCGCCATATATAGGAGACATTGCTTTTCACAGTGTCCTAGAGGAAATCCGCTTTTCCAAATTCAAGTATTGTAGTTATTTATCAGGAATTATTACCTATGAGCTGCCAGAGTTAGAACCAATGAATATATTTATGCTTGTTGTGAGTAAATATAAAATATAAATGAACATAATCTAGGAATCGAGCCCTGAGAGCGCCATTTAAAGAATTTGTAAAGGTCAACAGTTGTTTGACACCTTTTCGATTAGCTTGAGATCAGAATCAACTGCAGTTCACCTCGTGGAGCCAATTTTGTTTCGTTTGGATTTAAGTTTGGAAGTTTTTATGCCCTAACCTGTGCTAAAATGCTTTTATAGAAAAAAAATTGAATACTCTAATTTTATTGAAAGCTTTCCATGTTAACCTCTAAACATTTCCAATAAAAGTGTCTCAGGGAAAATTTCCAATTAAAGCTTTATATGCCATGCATAATCTTTTAATTTTTTCTATTTTAGAAAACGGTTTAAGAAGCTAAATTGCTTAGAAGCTCTTAAAATTGAAAATAAAGCTTGAAATAGCAATGATCCAAAGCCAAAATTGCATATAATTTGAAATCAGACATTAAATATTGCTTATTCGGATGGACATTTGCTTAGAAATCATGTTACTATTTATGTATAACATATTTTAAATTTCTACGTAAGCATGTGACGACCTTCGTGGAACAAGTCTCAGGGGATTCCGAGGGAGACTCAAAATTCTTCCATTCTCGGCTGTTGATACACTGATAAATATTCCAATTAGCTCAACCATTGATCCACAATCCCTTAAAGAAAATATGCTCAACACCATTCTAAAATGAATCTTTGCCTATCCCCCAACATGCGAGGATTGGGGGACTCACACATATTTCTTGCCCTCAGGGAACTCTTATTTTCTGTGAACCCTTCCATCATTCTCTTACAGGGATCCATGAATCTTTCCAAGAAAGCACTTGATTACTTCAGGAAAATGTTTCCTACTTGACATATGGTGGCTATGGATTCATTGGGACTCTCTGGGGGTCTGGTTTCTATGTGGGATCCAAGGTGGGTCATATTTAAGGCATACAAATGTTTTGCGGAATATCACTATTGGGACACCTAAGAGCATTGGTGGGATGTTTCAAAATCCTTAACATATATGCTCCTTACAAGGACTGGAGCAAATTTTGGGATAGGTTGTTGGAGGATGATATATTGAATCTAGACTCACTTATTGTGGCGAGCGATTTAAATGCCACCACTGCACTGGAGGAATGCTGGGGTGTGACCACTAGAATGCACCCACTAGTGGATAAACTTAAAGCTATCTTTTGGGAATGTAATTTGATAAATATCTGGCCATAGATGATGATGCTTGGTACAATGGGAGATCCGGTTCACAACATATTGCTAAGATATTAGACCGTTTCCTTATACAGGATGAACTACTGGAGAGGATGGATATTTTGCAGACATCCGTCTTGAATACAAACATTCAGATCACACTCTTATCTGGAGGAAGGCGCAGTCAAGAATGGGCATACCTTTTTAAATTTAATCGTATTTGACTCGAGGATCTTGATTTTGACAGGCTAGTGTGGGATACATGGTAACAGGTTAGAGTGACAGACTCATCCCCTATGAGGACTATTATACAAAAACTACATGAACTCAAAAGGAAGGTCAAAATTTGGGAAAGATGCAAAAAAAAAGAAGTTGCTTAAGGAGCTTGATGAGATATACAGTGAGTTGGAGGTGTTGGGTTGGGCTCTGGATATGGAAAGCCTATCCAATGAACTTATCAACAATATCAAAGCTCTCGAGGAGAAAAAACAAAATATCCTCCACATTCAAGAAGTGACTTGGAGACTGAAGAGCAGGGCTATATGGCTTAAGGAGGGGGATAGAAATACAAAGTTTTTCCACAGGTTTGCAAACTATAGAAGGAAAATAAATTCCATTTGGAACATAAAGGATTCCAATGCCTATGTGGTCCACACCCTTCTAGAGATTCAACAAGACGCGGTTGCCTACTTTGAGAAGGCATATCAAAGTAGGGTTACTATGAATATTGAGGACCAAATTTGGGCATTCGATTATTACCCCGCAATGTTTGATGAAAACAAGAACCAAGAAATGTACAAGGTGGTCGAATTGGAGGAGGTCCACTCTGTTCTGAAAACTTTCTCCAAAGATAATTGTCCTGGACCGGAGGGATGGACTCTAGAACTATTCTTACATTTCTTTGACCTCATGGGATAGGACCTGGTTCAAATGGTGGAACAGTCTAGATTGGAAGGGTGCATCACTAATGAGATCAATTCAACATATATAGCCCTTATCCCCAAGAAGAGTGACTTGCGACATTTCCAGGACTATAAGCCCATCTCACTTTGTAATCTGATATATAAATTAATCTCCAAAATCATTGCCCTTCGCATTAAATGTACTCTGTCTAAATACATTACATTGGAGCAATATGACTTCCTACAAGACACACTGATACACGATATAGTTGCAATGGCACATGAATGTATTCACTCTATACGTACAAAGAAATTGGACGCTGCCATTATGAAGGTGGATTTGCGGAGGGCATATGACAACATTGATTGGACCTTAGTGCGCATTTTGCTCCACAGAATTGGTCTACATCCACCCAACATTGAATGGATTATGATCTGTGTCACATTAGTTAGATTTTTCGTCCTCGTTAATGGATACCCGACTAGTTTCTTTGGGAATGGACGAAGGCTGAGACAGGGGTGCTCGCTTTCCCCTATGATGTTTATCTTGATCATGGACAGGCTCAGCCACATGATTAAATATGCTCGTCGAATGGGGGAATATTTGCCTATGCATATGGGGCCGGATATAAGGGTATCTCACAATTTTTTTGTTGGTGATATTCTTATATTTGGGATCATGTCCAGAATTATGTGGACTTCTCTACATAACATCTTTCTCAGATTTGGTAGTGCACCTAGACTATACATGAATAAGAACAAGTCATAATTTTTATTTGGGGATGGTAAGCAGGAGGATATTGAATATATTTCAAACCTTTTTGGGGTGAGAGAAATACCGATTGGGGGTGGCTTGAAGTATCTAGGATACAAAATCAAGCCTAATAAATATCATATTCAAGACTGGTTATGGATCGTGGATAGATTCCACAAGAAGATATCAGGATGGGAACATAGGTGTCTTACACTTGGAGGCAGAGTCATTCTTGTGCAATCGATGCAACAACAACTAGTTGTATATTGGGCATGCCTTTTCTGCATTCTTGCATCCATCATTAAAAAGATTAATTGTGCTATTCCTAGATTCATTTGGGTTGGATTTGATACAAAACATAAATACCATTTGGTTAAACTGGACAAGATCACTAGACCCAAGGCTATGAGGGGCTGGGGCATACTGAATATCAAGCTTTTTGGGTAGGCTATCCTCACAAAATCTCTATGGCAGGAACTTCTTGGCACAGGTATTTGGAGCAAAATCATTAGGACAAAATATCTAAAGGATATTAAGATTTGTCACTAGATGAGAGAGGGACTGGTGGGCAAGGTATATGGATTAGCCATATGGAACAACCTCAATAGGGTTTGGCACCGTACATTGAGCGGACCTACTGGATCGTGGGATCTGGGAAGGGGATCATCATTGGGAGGGACAAGATACTTGGGGAAGGAATGCGTAGGTACTACTTTGAGGAACTCACCCATTGTCTTTACTCACGGGGTATTATTTATTTTGATTAGGCCATTCGGGTTTGGTCAGGTAAGATGCCGATTAGGAAAGAGGCACATGAACTGGGCTTGTGGGGAGACTTCGCCAACGCATGGAGGAATATTGTTGCTACAATAAGGAATGCTGGGATATGCAAATCAACACTGGGAGATCAGATTGGGTGGGATGGCATTGTTAAAACTGGTTCCATCTCGGTTGCGGATACATACAAATACATTTTTTGCAGCACACATAATTACCATGACTACTGTTGGTTCATCAAGTTCTGGAAAGTACACATCCAATACAAGATTATTTTATACTCCTCTCTCGTTTGACAAAGCAAGACACTCACTTGGGAGAATCTGAAGAAGAGGGGCCTTCTCGGACCTGGTATATGTGTTTTTTGCTGGCAGGAAGAGGAGGACAATGTTCACATTCTCTTAAGATGCCCTATTACGGTTCAGATTTGACACGGCTTGTCTGTCATTCACTCCTTCCACATACATTGACCACTACTCTATTGAAACATGCCTACTAAATTGGTGAGTACCCAGAATAGGGATAGGTGGGCCATCCCACTACTTACATTCTGGGAGATCTGGAAAGGTAGAAACATCATCATATTTGATAACAAAATCCACAATGTTGACATGATCATTGATATCATACACTCTTGGATGGATCCAGTGCAACAACCAATGTTCATCCACCTATAGTGTCTCACGAGACTGATGATCCTTTTATACATACCAAGTTGGTTTTTTTTACAATGCTGAACAGGGTGGAAGATGCAGACGCAGGATTTGGATATGTATGGACTTCAACATGCAATATAGGATCCACTTGGGGGGAGGGTGTGGAACTAACTTGAAGATGAAGGCTATGGCACTTTGGGGGCTGCTCTGGATTGCAGACTTTCTTGACACCAACAACATCAATATTTATGGAGACTCCCAAGCCATCATCGATCATGTCGTGGGATCTTCTACCATTTCACATCCCCATCTACAGGGTTGGCTGGGATTTTCTACCATTTCATATCCTCATCTACAGGGTTGGCTGAGGCACATCACATATCTACAAGACACTCTACAGGGCGTCACTATACAACACATTCACAGAGTTCACAACACTGTTGTAGATTTTTTATCTAAGCAAGGTCTCCTCGCCACATTAGAGGGGTTTCATATCACTCTAGAGGTGGATGAATGCTCTATAGATGCTGGTTTTATGCCTTTTCCTTGACTTTTGTCTACACTGTTTTTTCTCACTGTGTTTGTTTTTTTTGCTGTCTCCACATCAAGATGCTCATTGAGTTCATATATTTCTGATATTTTTGATTTTTTTACCCTATTTATCAGTGTACGCTGGGCTACTATTAGTTTGTATAGCAATATACAATTTTAATGACCTATCGAGAAAGATCATAATGTACTGATTTTAATATATATATATATATATATATATATATAAAATAAAATCAGAGTTGTTTCTTTTCTGATAAAAAAGTCTCAAGCGATTCAGCAGGTACTCTCGTTAAAGAAATTGTTTCAATATGGGCCAAATGATGAAAATAAGTCTGCGACAACAAATCGACCGAATGCGAACCAAAAAAATTTAAAGGAATCTGCGTCCGCTTCTTTTCTTTATAGTTCACAGCCTGAAATTCCTTCGGTAGGCTTATTCTTTTTAACAATGTAGTCTAATCGAGCTTAAAGTTACAAAAACTTGGTCATTCTTTTAATTTTGCCGGTATTTCAAAGTTGAACAGTTCCATTTGCTACAAACACTTGGCCATTCTTTTATTTTGCCCGGATTTCAAAGTTGAACACTTCGCTTTCCATTGTAATGTTTGTTCAGGTTGTCTTGGCCAGTAAAGAGTTAGACACTACTAATTTAGAGTGGTAGGCGAAGACAGAGTTGCCAGTATTAGCAAGCCAACTGCGACAAATCGCTCAACACAATGTTTTCTTAAGCTTTTCATCTGCTAAGCAATATGGAGCTCAGCTCACCATTTTTTACTCGGTAAATGCTAATGTTTACGATGATGATCCTGCAGAAAAGGTATCCACATATTCACAGTTCGAATCGGTAAACCTGTTCCTAAAATTTCTAATGATATAGAAATAATGTACCTATGGCATATCGATCAAATCCCTACTAATCCTACTCAGTTTATAAGAACACTTTTGTTGCCTGGCTTGATTCATAGGATTTAAATTTGGAATTTCATGGTTCATAACACTCGATGGCTAATTTAACTGTTTTGCAAATTTCATAAATTTCTTAATGAAAGATATAAATTTGTACTAAAATTTATATTTTATTTTAAGAATAAATTTTATTATTTGTTTTTTCAAAAAAGTAAATGGTATTTTTTAATAATATTTAATTAAAAACTAAAATAAAAGTTAAACATTAATTTTTAATAGAGGTATTATTTTGCTTTTGGTTTTGATTTTAAAAATTTAAAATTATTTATAATTTATTAAATATTATTTTTTTCCGAATTAAAAATAATTATTAAAAATATTAAAATATTAAAAAAATTGTCTATGGGTTTTGGATAGATGGTAATGAGATGTTTTGTTAAGGCATTCTTTTATGTGAATCATTGATTTAAAGATACTCTTTAATGTGAAGTTATCGATTCAACTCCTTGTCTAGGGTGTGTTTGAATTGTTTTTTTGATAATGGAAATGAATGAATGAATGATATTTTAACATCCACGAGACTAAAATTAGTCTATGGGATCACCAACGTCCCTGCTTTTCGCCTTTTTCAATTCAATCCCTTTCTTACTCAAATTGATGATGAACTAACCCAACCTTCTAATAGTCCCCTCACTGAAAAGACAATGCCAAGGAACCAATGCTAACATATTGCCATAACTATCTCTGATGTCTGTGAGAGTATTGCATTCCAAAATGAAATGTTTTTCCGATTCCACTCCTCCAAAAGTAAAAAAAGTATACACCCATTTTTCCCAAGCTTCTTTAGGTCTTTTTCACCGTTTAGGTCTTTTTCACCGTCCCGTTTCACACTGAAGTTGATGCGGTTAGTTCTTAATTGAGTAATAAGAATCTCCGCTCTTCACGGAACACTAGCTCCAATGTACTATTTTTGTTGGAGATCACAAATGGGGTTGAATTCCTGAACGTAGTACTTCTTATTTCTACCCAACTCTTTTCCCCATATAAGCTTACCGCACTTCTCCATAACAAAATTCTTTTACTCCTTGCTATTTGTGGGACACGCATTGAGGTAAAAATTCAATTTTTGCATCTATTTGTTGTTTTGTCTCATCCATGATTTTTTTCTTTCACTCATGCCTTCAGTGAAGATAACTTTAGGTCATCTACCTACTACCATTTCCTCAATTCCTTTTAGGTACCTTATGAGACACACCATAACAATTGCTTCAATGAAAGCTGCTCTTGTTTCACTCAACATAATTGCATAAAGAACCAAACTTTTTATTTGAACTTGCTCATGATCAAGCATTTATGGATTTTCTCAATTTGTTTCCATATTGAGACAGAGAGGTTGCTAGCCCACAATTCACACCCATATAATATAACTGGACAAACAGGGAGTCCAAAAAATATTTTAATCAACATAATCATATAAAGAACCAAACTTTTTATTTTGAACTTGCTCATGATCAAGCATTTATGGATTTTCTAAATTTGTTTCCATATTGAGACAAAGATGTTGCTAGCCCACAATTCACACCCATATAATATAACTGGACAAACTGGGAGTCCAAAAAACACTTTAATAATTTTCCAATCCCATAACTTTTTCTCTCTACATATGTTTTGAAGAGCATATAATGCTTTCCACCCTCCTAAAATTCTCTTCTTTCTTCAGTCCTCCCAATTAAGCTGTTGTTGAAATTAATCCTGAGGTACCTGTATTCATTTACTTCTTCAAGAATGTTGCCTTCAAATAAGAAAGTATGTTGGCTCTGCTTCTTTTTATTAGAGAAAATCATGATTTTAGTCTTGTTGGTATTGAATTGCATCCTTACTGCTTTACAAAAATGCTCAAGGGCATATAGGTGCATTTGCAATCCACAAGCAGATTTAACAACCAAACAAGATCATTAGCATATAAAAGAAGCTTTATCACAATCTCCCCAAATTGAACACCATCCCCAAATAGTAAATGGTTAAACCACCCCCAAATAGTAAGAGTACTTCAAAAGTTTTGAAATATTTCAATCATAATAATTTATTCTTTTAATGACTTTATATAATATATACATATATATGCATGGTTGACATTGAAATATTTTATTTAATATGGCAGAAATATTTTATTTATGAACCACATTGTCCATATTAAAATGTTTTATGTTATTAATATATTTTTAAATATATCTCAATATTATGAAATAGTGAAATATTTTATTTATGACATTTATTGAATATTTTTATTAAATAGTGATACAACTTGAGTGGGCCTAATGGTTAAGAGCATATGTTTCCCTCTAAGAGGTTACAAGTTCAAAACCAAAGGGGGGTAGAGTATGTATGCTTTTGTAGACTTAACAATCAAATCATTGCATGGAGGTGAGTCCCTTGTCCCACAAACAAGGGGGTCTCATACACCAATTTGGTGTATGGCGGGTCTCTTTTCCCACAAATAAGGGAGTTTCATACACCAATTTGGTGTCTAGCGGGTCCCTTTTCCCACAAACAAGGGGGTCTCATATACTAATTTGGTGTCTAGCTTGACCTTGACCTTGACTTAATTATTTTACTTTTACTTACTTTTTCCTTTTGGGCAATGTTTTTTTTTGTTAACTTTGGTAGAGCTACTTTTTATATTTTCGAATGAAAATTTACAGCCATCCATCATATGTCCTAGGTGGTTAACCTGCCCGAAGGAAACTAGGCAACCACCTGTCTGGATTGAAACCAGACCAAAATTTAAAAATGTTCATCTCCATACTTCTTACATGTCTGCTCTTCCGAGCTCTACTAATTACCTTAACTCTTATGCTGTAATAAAACATCAGAATTCAGTTTGTAAAAACAAAACACTAGTAAAAGTACCAGTTTTATCTGCTGTATCAGTCCTCATCTGAGGATAAACTCGGGGCTAGCACCTTGGCACTTGATCCAGGAGTCACGTTCCTCTGGTCTATCACCCACTTCATCTCCCTCAGCATCTGTTCCATTCTTCCAAGGATAAGATTGTTACGGGAGACCTGAAGCTGGACATCCACTATTTCCTTAATAATCACTGATTTCATTGTTTCCAACTCTTCCTGAACCTGACTCCTCAGCTGCTCTTCCTTCTGTTTTCTTTCCTCCTCTTCCTCCTCTCGGACTGCCTGGTTCATTTCCATTGCTCTAGCTATCACATGTTTCATGATCCAGTAATGTTGAAGCGCCTTGTTAAATAATGAATTACGGCTTCTCGTATTCACTGGGTTCAGCACTATGTCTTCCCATTCTCCTCTAGGGATCTCCTGATTCAAGCTGATGGCTCTCAGCTCATTTTCCCAACCATGAATCTGCTCTCTAATTTCTGGAGAATTTCCCGCCATGTATGCATTTATCATGTACATCCTATGCTCTGCCTCCGATTTCCTTCCCCTTCTTTTCGGCTTTTGACTTGTTCCTTCCTCCTATTTTGGAGATTTTTAAACTTTCCTCAGAGCCATTTTCTTGCTGGATTGTGGAATGCGCTTTTCCGGTTCTCTTTCACCTAGCAAGACATTATATCAGAAGTCAGTAACAGTGTTTGAAATTTCATTTTTAACCCACTCGCTTACCCTCCTTTTCTTTCCAGAATTCGGTTTTCCCTGGGTTTGAAGCTAGTAAGACAGTACATGACACATCGAAGCTCTGCCGGTTAGGCCCCTTTCATTCCCTCCTCTTGGTTTATCCCCAGGGATCTCTCATTGTCCTCTCTGATGGCACTCTACAATTCTGGTCAAACTATATCTTCCCCTCCGCTCCCTGTAGGAGCGACTTTCTCGCCTATGAACCATAGAATTCCAACTCTTTACATTTTTGGACTTTTGGGCCAGAGAGATAGGGCCAAGAGGTTTTCGACTTACAGGATTACCTCGCCTCACTGAAGTGCCACCATTCCCCACCCCACTTTCTTTCCTAGATTCTCGGTTTCCTTGCCGCAGGGATCCTAATTTTGAAATCCCCAAGCGACCCATAGAACTCCAAGGAGCGAGGACTTTCTGGCTTATGCCTCTAGTCCAATAAGGGTGCTTCATCCCAGGGTTGGATTTTCCTATTAGCTTCCTAAGCCTCCTACCTGAGAGCGGCTTCATGGGAAAATTACACAGACTGCTACAATTTGCAACCACAAAAAGGATAGAACAGGAGAATGAAGCAACATACCACCTTTCCCCTCCGATGCCGGAAGCTTTGTCTGGATGCTATGCCTGTCTACCACCTTTCCGGGTTCCCTCTTGCGTCATGCTTTGCTGCATGAAAAATTTTGTTGCCACCTCAGGCCCTCTTTGGGTTACTTCAAACCTTCTCTCCTTACTGACCTCCACCTGTTTGTTTTCCTTCTCAGCTCTTTTCCCTGAGTCCTTTCCTCAAGATATGCCTCGACCATTCTGTCCACCTTTACTCGTCATAACTCCTATTTCCTCTCGGCTGCTCCTGCCATACCCTTCCTGTCCTACTGCTGCCACTTGTTGTCCCTTCCCTGACCCTCTCCCGAATTTCCCACCTGCCCTCCCCCATCTCCATCCTTGATTGCACCTCAGAAGACGTCTCGGGATACGATCCTTTCCTGCCCGGCTCCATCAGTTGCCCTACTCCGTCACCTAACCGCCTCCGTTCCTTTCTCACGTGTGACCTATCTGTCATCCCCCACTGTGTCCTCTCCTCGCGTCTGCCACATCCTGTTGTTTCCTAAACATTCCTCTCTAGGTCTCTACTGCCACCGTTATCAATGTCAAGGAGTCTCTGTAACTGCTCCTTCTCCTCTGGATTAAGGAGCTCTGCTCTGCCAATGTCCATCGACCTTCCCCTGCTTCGGCTTACCCAATTCGCTAACCAGTCGACCGGTTTGTTTCCTACTCGCCTTACGTGTGTGGGGATCACATAGTCTACTCGATTGATTAGCTTCCCTATTTCACTAGTTAACCAGGCTGTTCTCCAGCTCTTAATTATTTTTTTCGCTAGTGTCTTTTTTGCAATAGTTTTACCATATCCACCACCAGCTTCAAGTCACCTTCTAGTTGTAGGTTCTTGTATTTTTCCCAAATGGATATTTCTAGCCCTCGTTTCAGTGCATGTAACTCCGCTTCATTATTCGTTGCTTCCCCATAGTCCATCGCGAAAATTTGCAAAGCTTTTCCTCTGCTGTCCCTAAATATCCCTCCTATTTCGACTTCTCCCGGGTTACCTTTTGCTGCTCCATTAAAGTTTAGCTTGGTGAAGCCTTACTGTGGATGCTGGTAAGTGGTTCTCTCTTCAACCTCTCTATTTTTATTTTTACTTTGGGTTCTGTCTATCATTCTTTGATTTAATTGTAACCTCTGCAGGATTCTCTCCTCCATTTGGTTGGTCTTCCAATCCTCATCCTTCCACCTTTCTGTTAAGATTGTTTCCCTCGTATTCTGGATTGTCTGTTTCCATATTTCCCCTGGGGTTCTCTTTTCTTCTTTAAAGATCACATTGTTTCTTTCCTTCCATATATTCCACAACATAAACCCTACTGACAGTAGCCACGCACGGTTTAGGACCTGGTTCTGGTAAGGTTTTTTTGGCTAGAATTCCAAAGTATTTTTGAGATTATGGTAATTTCTATGACAGTGTTCAAACAGTTGTTGGTGGCTACTCCACAGGCTACTGCTGACGGTGCAACTATTTGTTAGGTGTTCCATCGTCTCCTCCTGTTCATTGCAAAGCGCGCAGCGTGAGGGTCCCTGCCTACCTTTTTTCCAGATCTGATCCCAGGTTAGTGCCCGTCCATGGTATAAAATCCATAAGAAAAATGTTACTTTGGGCCAGGTTTTAATTTTCCATAATTTTTTCCATTTGTTTGCTTTTGTCTGTCGATGATGGCCTGCTTTTAAGTAATATCCCTCTGCTATAGAAAACGTGCCTTTGATTCTGGTTCCCCATCTGAGTATATCCTGCCCAGTTTTCACTACAATTTTCCTAGATGCCATTTCTTTGTTATAATCTCCCCATCTTTTCGACTCTGGGGCTGCTTCCCAGTCCTCTTTTTGCTTCCAGTTTTGCCAATATTCCCCTATACTTGGTTTCCAGAAGTTGCTGACCACTTCCCTCCCTGTTCGGGAGGTGAAATCCTGTATTTCTTGGAGGCCTTCTTTATGAAGAAGCTTCTCCCACTACTGCCAGAACTCCTCCCAGAACTTCGCTATTCCTCCCTCTCTTACCTCCCAGAAGCTGAATTCCCTTATTAACTCTTTATTATTTCTTGCCAGATTCTAGATTGTTGATCCTTTTTCCTCTGTTTGGCTTCTCATCCTGTCTTCTGGTTTCTCGGCTACCTCGTATTTCTTTTCCCAAATTTTTTTCCATAGATCCGGTCCACCCTGTGTCCACCTCCACCACAGTTTCACGCCCATCACTTGGTTTAGTATATAGGGGTCCCTCAAACCAAGGCCTCCCTCTTTTGTTGGTTTGCTAAGCCAATCCCAAGAGAGTAATGCCCATTTTCTTGTTGTACTTGTTCCTTGCCATAAAAATTTCTTAAACATTGCTACCAGTTTTTGACAAATAGATTTAGGGACAGCTTGGCTAGACATCTGGTATATTGGGATGGCTTGCAGTACTGCTTTGAGAAGGATTATTCGGCTAGGGGTATTTAGAGCCCGAAAAGTCCAGTTTTCTATCTTTTTCCTTATTTTGCCTATTAGAGGTTCCCAATTCACTATTCTGTACTGATACTCATTGAGCATTATACCAAGATACTTTGTTGGGAATTTAACTACTCTGAATCCCATTGTCCTAGCCAGAAATCTTTGGGATGCTATCTGGGTGTTAAAGAAAAATATCTCTGATTTCTCATTGTTAATCTCTGTCCCTGATGCTTTTTTGAACTCGGATAGAAGTTTTGAGATCTACTGGGCTTCCTTAAGAGTGGCTTGACTGTAGATCATTATATCGTCTATGAACTGCTGGTGTGTAATAGGTGTTTCATTCCCCCAGATTCTCAATCCCCTTATCTGCTCAGTTGTCAGACGTGTTTTCACAAATCTGCCTAGTCCTTCCGCTGCTAGTATGAATAGAAACAGAGAGAGGGGATCTCCCTGTCTGAGCCATCTCGTGGGATTAAAAGCTTCCGAAGGGGTGCCATTCAGCATAACTGACATCACCAGGGTGCTCACCATTAACATAATCTAGTTCACCCATCTCCTGTCAAAGCCATGAGCTTTTAGTATGCCTCCCAGATAGTCCCAACTAAGGCGATCATACGCTTGTGCCAAGTCCAATTTGATTAACATGTCTCCGCTTCTAGAGTTTTTTAGTGAATGTATGACCTCTTGTGCCACGACTATACCATCAGTTATCTATCTGCCTTTTACAAAGCCAGTTTGCTCTTGAGCAATTAGGTTCGCAAAATTGGTTTCAATCTGTTTATCATTATCGTAGCTAGAATTTTGTATACTACGTTACAAAGAGATATTGGTCTGAATCCCTGAGGTTCCTCCGATTTCTCTATTTTCAGAATTAGAGCCAAGAAGGTGGCATTTAGAGCTAGGTGCATGCGCTTTGTACATCTTGATTCCTCCACCAGTTCCACAAGGTCCTGGCTCATGAAACTTTAGGAGGCTTGGTAAAATTCTATGGTAAAACCATCAGGCCCAGGGGCCTTGTTCTTCGCCATTTTTTTTACTACTTCCTCCACTTCTTCTTTCGTGATCACTCTGAGTAGAGCCAGATTTTGGTCTCTGGTTACTTTTGGTGGAATATGTTGACACACATTAGTAATTTCCTCCTCTCGGTTTATGTTAGGTTCTGTTAGGATCCCTTTGAAGTGATCTACCAGTAGCTTCTCCATTTCTTCCTATTGAAGAACCCTGTTCCCTTGACTATCCTTGAGTGAGAAGACTCTGTTATGGTGTCTGTGGTTCAACATTGCTTTGTGAAAGAATTTTGAGTTTTTCTCCCCTTCTTTCAACCATTGGACTCGAGATTTTTGTTTCCACAGTATTTCTTCTTGTTTTCTTCTTTCCTCTATTTGATTAATGACCCTTCCTTCCTCCTCTATCAGCTCCTCACTTCTTCCTCCCTCTATAATTTGTTGTTGGATTCCTTCCATCCTTTGTTGTAGTTTTTCTTTCTCTATTTGGATATTCCCAAATTCCTCTCTGTTCCATTTATTTATTTTCCCTTTGAGGTCTTTGAGTCTAATTTGGAATGTATGCATTTTGTTCCTTCCTGCCATTCCTGATTGACTCTCCTGCCACCATGTTTTCACTTTTTCTATGAATTCAGGATCTCTTAGCCAAAAAGCCTCAAACCGGAATGGCCGTTTTTTATTTTGAGTGTTCATAGCTATTTCCAATTTAATAGGCCAGTGGTCTGACCCTATTGACGGAAGGATGGACGCTTCATAGAAGATGTCCTTTCCAATTATTTGTTCAGAGACTAGGAAACGATCTAGTCTTGATGCTATTTGTTTATTCCCGCCTCTTCTATTATTCCAGGTAAATTTACCATTTATGGTTGGGATGTCCACTAGTCTTAGTTCCATTTGTACATCTCTAAATCTTTCCATCTCCGGGTCTTCCCTTTGTACTCCTCCTTTTCTCTCTTCTTTGGCTGTTGTCATATTGAAGTCCCCGGCAATGATCCACATCTTTTCCTGGTGCCAGTTCCCAAGCTTTTGCATGTGATTGAGGAATAAGCCTCGATCACCTGGGGTGTGGGGCCCATAAACTGCTGAAACTAAAAACCATTCACTTTGCCCTATGAGTCTAAACTTCCCTGTAAGTATTCTGGGCATTCCTATCCACCAGTCTGTTATGACTTCAGCTGGGTTCCAGATGACAGCTATCCCTCCTATGCTTCCCTTTGCATCTATGGTTACTTGTTCATATCTAGGTTTTATTTTATTTAGAATTTCCTCCATTTTCTGTCCTGAAATTTTAGTTTCCTGAAGTAGCATGATTTGTGGTTTGTCTTTTCTCAACCTTTCTGCTAGATGCCTCTGTTTTCCTTTACTATTGAGACCTCTTATATTCCAGGATGTCAAAATCATTGGGGGGTTTGGTGGAAGTTTTGGAACACCACCGAGAGCGGAACAACTCTCCTTGTATTCACTAACATTTCCCCCATTAATTGTATAGATTCTTTAATATTTTTCCTTCCTCGTTTTTTCTTCCCTCCTTTTACTTGTCCTTGGTGGTCTGGTCAACTATCCTTCTGGTTCTCTTGATGTTCTTCAGGCGCTGATTTGCCTTTTTCCTATTTGGCTTGATATTGCTGAAATGTTTCCGCATAGAGTCTTTTCTTATCCTCGAGGATGAATCTCTCATCCAAGTTTTTCCATTCATTTAATAGCTTTTTCAGGACTTCTTCTTCTATACTTAGATCTTCCCCCCTGTTTGTCTCCATTTCTGTTTCCATATTTTCGATCTGTTCTTCCTGTTCTTTGCCTTTATCTGGAAGCTCGCTCGGGGCTTTCCTCTTAGTGTGGGTCCTTTCACTACTGGAGCTTGTGTCTTTCTCTTTGTCTTCCTGGTATTCCATTGTTTGATCCTCGTCTTCCCCTTCTTCCTGTAGGATTTCGAAGCTATTTGATTTTCCTGGGTTTATTTTCTGTTCCTTCTTTCCTTCATTGGAGTTTTCTTTTGTTGATCTTCTTCTACTCTTCACCTCCTAGAATCCTTCTTGATTTGTTTGTTTTTTCTTCTGTTGCTTACTTTTCTTCTCATCTTCTTCCATTGTTATGGGACACTCTTTGACCAGGTGTCCATATTCATGGCATCTACGACATCTAAATGGTATATGTTCATAGTCCAGGGTTTGCTGCCATATTTCTTCATGATATTCTAGCTCCACTTTATCTGGGATCGGGTTAGCGATGTTCATGTAAACACAAATCCTAGCATACGAAGTATACCTTCCTTTTTTTGTGGTTTCCGCTATTTTCACAAAACTCCCTATCGAGTTCCCTATCCCTTCCAATATTTCCGGGTCCCAGAAGTCCATTGGTAAACCAAATAATCTAACCCATACCGGTGCTGCTAAATTTTTTTCCTTATCTGGGTTATAACTTTCTTCCCAATATCTCATAAATAGTCCAACATTGTAATAAAAATAAGGGCCATTCTCAAACACTCTTTCTTTGTCATGCAGGTTAGAGAAGATTACCATAAAGAAGCCTTTTGCTCCCAGCTTCAGCTCGATATGTCCTTGGGGCTGCCATTTTTGTTGAATCCATTTGATGAGTTCTTTTTCTGACGGCCAGACTCCGACAAACTTGCAGATCAGGGCATGGTCCTTCATGTAGCTTCTGTATCTTTCCAGCTTATTTGGCGGTATTATGTACCTTGGTTTCTCCTCTGCACATGGCAGACATTTTCCCCTTCTGCTCGCCTGCCAGGTCGCACCTAGGATTGGGCCTGCGTTCTGCCCCTCTATTGCCTGCTGACTATTTTGTCTTTCTCCTACCACCGCGTCTCGGTAGGAGGGGATCTCACCCCTCCTAACCTCTTCCGTCATGCCTGTGTTCTCGGTTTCCATATGTTCCTCTTATTGTTTCACTCTGTTTTACCTACCCCGTTACCTGTCTTGGTTTCTCCCCGTCATTTTACCTCAAGGTCGCCATTAGGTTTTAGTTGCAGAGCTCTCTATCCATTTTCCTTTTGGGCAATGTTACAAGTGAGGCAAATATAAGATTTTTTTAAAAATAAATTTATATAAAATTTTGTTTTTTTTGTAAGCTTGGTAGGACTACATCTTCATCATGTCCAAGGTTTCACCCCAATTGGGGGGATAGCACAAGATTTGAACCCAAGACTTCCGGTTCGGTGAGACTTCTTTTCCACAACCATTGCCAATTGAGCTACCCCAAGCGGATGATATAAAATTATATTAATTAAGATACATGGAAAATATTTTTACCACATCTTTGTTAAAAACGAATATAATGATCACAATGAGACAGACATTATTGATGTTTTATAATGCTTTTAATTAGAACCAACAAAATATGTATATTTATTTATGTTTTCATTATAGTTGACATTGTTTTTTTATTTAGAGTACATTTTATTTTTATTTCAAAGAGGACACTTATCAACTCTAAGTTTAGCATAGGCGGAATCACACATCTCTCATATAGATTATAGAATGTGCCTCTCGTGCAATAAAAACCTTACATCTTACAAAGTATTGGAGAAAAGGACCAAAAATGATATAAATTCCATTGTGTAAATGTTAATATTCATTTGAATTATGACTGTTCATTAAATTGTAGATAAATTTCCCATTTAACATAAGGTCATACAACCCCAACATCGTTGAATTACAAATAAATCAATGGCTTAGAGGGTCCTCACCACCATCATCATTCTTAGGACAAGAGGGAAATGGAACGTTTCCATTTTCAATAATGGGGAGGACGATGCAAATATAGAGAGGAATGAGAGCTTGATCTTCCTATTGATAACAATTCAACCATTTTCAAGGAGGATTTTAGTTTGAGATGGATAAACTATAGATAGGAAGAACATTCTAATATAACAAAAGTTTTTTTTTTAATAATATTTTTAGTTTATTATTTTCATTCACCATTTTTTCCATTGAGATACTGAAATATTAATAAGGATTTGAAGTATATTTTAGCATTGGAATGTTTTTGTTTACAAATTTATCATCGAAATCACTTGGATTTACACTAGAAATCATAATCACAATGAGAAGTAGAGGATTTCATGTAGATGTTGTGGTATCAAGATTTAGCATTCATAAAATTAGGTAGATCAAAGAACTAATGAGTCTAAGAAGTGGTGGTATTAAGAGACATCATTATAACACTTAAGCATAAGCTAGCTAAACATATGAGTAACACATCAAATTACATTACTCATTGTTCATAATTATATAATATATCGACCCATAGGACCATCCTTTTAGAGCACTAATATGTAACCAATTCCCTTCATGTGAGGAAGGTATGGTGCACTTACAACTTTAAGGGCTCCTAATAGATTCCTTGAATTTTTTCTCATTTTATTTGCTAGTCCATTTTTCTAAGTAACTTGGTTGACTAATCGAATAGCACATCAGGGACTCTCTTAATCGAATATCAATCATTGGCTAAGTGTCTCCCAAAGGCCTACAGGTGTGGTGAACTTGCATAGCCCAATGTTCTAAGACCCCATTAGCACAATGCTCTGGAGATTGGAGGGGTGAAATTACTTCTACTCACCCCCCTTTGTAGCTTCTTGAAGCCCAAGTGTTTCAAATAATGAACATGAAGCTTCACATCCTTCATATTATTGTGAACAACAAGGTTTTATGGAGCCTGTATGATTCTTTGGTTATCATGGGGATGAAAGGATCTCTACAACCCAGTATGGGGGAGATGTTGTAGATTCTGTAAATAAGCGTAAACATGTAAATGTCAGTTATGTTATAGTGTCAATAAATGAAGCATTAAATAAAATATTATTAATAATAAAATGTTATTTCAGATAAATTAGAAAAGTAATAAAAATAATAAATCGATTCAATTAAATTTCTTATATATATATATATATATATATATATAAAATAAAAAACAACTCTCTCTCCAAGAAAAATCATGATATGCATATCACATTAAAATAAATTAAAATAATTCCCTAATTGGGGTGCGAGACAACTAATGGATCTCCTCAAGATCTGTGCCATGGGTATGTTGGTTGATGAAGGGGCCAGAGGGTGGCTCTTCCTGAGCCCTCACATGCTTGGTTATGAAGGCTGGGTGGCAGCGCACATGATTCTTCTTAATAGTGATGCGACGAGCCGAAGTGAAATCTCCCTCCAGGTGGTAAGGGCTCATAACTCTAAGTGATTAACTATAACACGCTTTGTGTTAGTAATTAGTGGTGGTTGAAGGCTCCTGAATAACATGTTATCGTCTAGAAGGAAATCTCTATGGGTCAGACTCTTACACGTAGTTGGTCTCCTTAGTTTAATGTCATCATCCATCAGGTATCTAATTTTCTTTAATCCTCCTCACTAGTCGTTGTCTAAAACTTACTCTACTGCCTTTCGGATCTTAAGAGGAAAGTTTCATAATATGGTATTTCCAAGGAAATGGAACCGGTGTCCAAAAAATTGGAAAGATTCTATTGTTTTGTCCTATGTGCTGTATGCTTTTTATGTGACTATATCCGTTCTCTTTAGCATGCTATTATCTTTCATGGGAATGTATTATATTTTTTTGGTTCACAGTTATCTGGTTGGTGCATGTTTGTTCATTAGTGCTGGATATTTCGTTGAAGTTTTGGTTCTGAGAATGGGAAGGAGTGTGAAACTCCTGTGTTTGATTCATGCATATTTCTTTTTGGTTTTGCTAAAATTGGGCTCAGGGAGACAGTCTGTAGTGACTTATTCCTTGGGTGGTAGGCTCACCCTGGATTGCCTCTGTGTATGGTCTTAATTGGGATCGAGGAGCCAGAATATGGTAGCTTATGTCAGGGTTGGAATCCTTACTCTACGCCCTAATTATTTGATAGGCTCAGGCCTAACGTAAGTTGCACACTACCTATATGTTGTGTTACTATGTCAGGTCCTCATGACCATTGTAGTTGCCCCAGGTTCGTGGTCTGTCCAATGGGTATCAAGGCTTTCGTTGTTTCTGTTGTTTGGCTGGAAATCCTTATGGCTTGCCCAAACCCTAGTGCTAATTCTTCGGGAATAGGTGGTTGCAGGTAGGGAAAGCAAGTGGGGAAGCGAGGAGGCAATAGCCCAACCTCGAACCATCATCCATGAGGTCGTGTTCATAATTCAGCTTCTTAGCTCATCCATGTTACAACCCATGCCTACCAAACAGTTACTCCAACTCAATTTCGACAGTTAATTTCAAATTGGGAAGCTAATTTGAACCAATGGACATAAGTCAAATTTTAGGTGGGAGATTGGCATGACTTAGTTCCTGATCCAGGACATTCTAGAGTTCGTGACACCCAGTACAAGAAAATTGTTCACCTCTATTGGTTGATGAAAATCATTGTGGCCAAGGCTATGATGAACTCTCTAAATGGATTTGTTAAATCTGATCTAGGTTTCCAAGAAAGTTAGAAATAATTTCAACTTATACAGTTCCAAATTCAACAACAGAATGTACATCTCAGCTGCATTGAAAAACACATTATGTGTCTTCCTCAGTCTGAATTACCGGGTTCAAGTGTGAAGGACCCAACTCCTGTGGAGTCCTTTGACAATTACCAATATGCTTGTCTATTGTTGAACTCATTTTTGTTTAATTTTCTATGATGTATATGTCAGCTAGGCTTCTATGTTACAGTTAATTAGTATGTAGATGGTTTCTAGACATTCAATCCTATAAGGCACTGTTAGACAGACTCAAACTATATTGTTTTTGGATGACATATAACATTGTTCGGTGCCCAATAAACCTGGTTTCCCAATGGGTAGGTTGAGGTCATTGAACTTCTTGATTATGTTTGTAACCTACTTTTGAAGAAAATGAATGAATGAAAAGGCCCTACCATGCTTACAAAAAAAAATAAAATAAATAAATATTCATAACCATGATATTTCAGAACACATAATTAATAAGTATATAAAAACTTAATAATTAAAAATAAAAATATTTCTAAATATAGAAATGTGAAATATACATAATGTAAATAGTAACTATAAATTATTGAACATACAAATTAAAATAAATTTTATATTTAAGTAGCTATTATGTTTCATAATTTCATATTTAAATTTAATTAATAAGATATAAAAATTCAATATTTACACCAATTTTTATTTCTAAGTTTTATATCTATCTATTTATCTCTATATACCATCAATACTATGCATATCACATTTAAAAAATAAATTAAAAAAATGATTAAACATGTCAAACAAAAATACCACACACACACACATATTATCATGGTTTTAGAGAAATGTTTGCAACTCGAGAGATTTTATTCCTAAACACTGAGAGGAATAAAATCTCTCGAGTTGCAAACATTTCTTTAAGTTTTGCACTCAAAAATATGTTTCCATATTGAGAGATTTGATTCCTCTTGGCCCTTGGCAAGTTTGGAGTTAATATGGATTTATGGTCATAAAATATAACAATTTTTGTCTTGACTAGAAAGCTAACCTCACCAAAGAGTTGTCAAATTCATATTGCACTACAATATTTGACTTCTATGATTGAAAGGGAGACTACCTTTTCCTTTTTGCATGGCTAGACTATGGGTTCTCAACCAAGATGAAACACATAGCTAGATGTAGACTTCTTGTTATTGTTGTCTTCTACTGAACATGAGTCAATATAATTGACCAATGGGTTTGATTGGTTATTGTATTACTTTATAATTAGTTGATAAGTTCCCTTGAGATAAAAAAATCTTGTTTATAGCCTTCCAATGGATTTCCCATGGATCCCGAATAAATTGGGAAACCACATTAGCATAAAAGAAATATCAGAATGACTATGAGTCAAATAAATAAGGATACCAACTAGCAATCAAGAAAGATTCACGTCAACTTTCATAGAACGTTTTGGTCAACTTCACCCCTCATTTAAAAGGTATAACACAAGGTTTAAAGTGTTCCATCTTGAATCTTTGCAAAACATTAATTACATATTTATGCCCAGAAATAAGTATACCATCATTTGGTTATAAAATTCCCATGCCCTACAAAAATCCAAGACACCAAAGTTACTCATTGCAGACGTCTTTATCAATTTTTTTCAAACTCAAAACTAAATTAAAATGGCTTCTAGTTTTTATCACTCCAATATTTCTCTAGAGTGTTGGAGAAAGAATTGATTAGAGGTAACCACAAACCAATTTGGAGATTAGGATCTAGCCTTCCTAATCTCAAAGAGGGCTCTCTCTTTTTGATTTAACTTTGTTTAGTTATTTTATTTTAGGCTAGTTATGATTGTGCTTGGGTTTTTATTTAGAATTGGTGGTGGGATTACTTACTTAGATGAAAAGAGGGGTGTCTTTTACCATTGGGCTATGGGGTCAAATGTCAGAAAAACAGGACTGGATCAAGTTCTAAAACAGTGTCTACAGGGCAAGATAACAAAGTTACATCAGATCTCAAGGCTTGATGGTGATGTGGTTTTCAATCGGATCCAAAGAGAAATTAAGGGTTCCTTAGGCTGGATTATGAAGAAAGTGAAAGAGTTCAACTGAGATGGGTGAGCAATTAAGGATTCTCAGATCCGGATATCAGAAGAAAACATGTAAATGATTAACTGTGGAAAACAAAGTGCACTTAAAGAAATTCTGAGATAAATTTCCAGTTAATTCATTCAACTTTAGATAACATTTAAGTTTGTGAAAAGCATAAGAGAATAACAAATTGACAAAGAAAATACTTCATTGTAATAGCTCTACAAATGAATCCTATAATGCAATATCTTTATTACTTGCTCCAGTCCGCTGACTTGAAAATTGGTACAATAACCCTCAGGTTTATGATCAAAATAAATCTACAAATGTATAGCAATCCACACCCAATACTTTGAATTATGAAGTATTCATACAAAAATATTTTACAAAATATCCCAAACTATCTTGGGAACTAATCTAGGAGAAAGAAAAGTCTTCATGCAAGAAGATAGAGAAAACTATTGAATTGCTAGAGAAAACTATTGAACTGATGTTTGCTGTCCCTATTTATTAGGTTGTGCTGTCTTTACTATTTGATATTTTGCCCTTTAATCTCTGATTTGCTGTTTGGTCTTCACGCTGGATGTTCTATTTACTCTGAACTTTCAACTGATACACTTTCATCTCATACACTTTGACTTGACTGACCTATCATTATCCTTTTACTGTGCCTTTTTACTCTTACTGTACATTTTCACCTTTTGACTTTCCACAATAAGTCATTTAATTTCTCCCATGTTTCGACATCTGGTAATTGGATATTGATCATTTTCCTGAAAATCTCATCTGCCTCTGTATACTTGGAAAAAGTAGGCTTATTCACAAAAAGGTGTTTTACCTCACGCTGGAGGTAAAAAAATTCTCAAAAGTTTGGCACAAGACCTTGAAAGTAGGTATGCCCTTCATGGATGAAGTATTCACTTGAACTCTGGCTACTTCTCTGATTTTTCTATTGTAGTCCTCCTGTTTCATCAGCTTATCATTTATTACCAAGGGATTTGGTAAACCTTTTTGCCTCAAAATTTCAAATTTGACCATGAATCTATCAATGGCGAGCTGCATGGTTTGGAACTTGTCTTCTAGGTTTAACATTAAATTCCTCTTGGTGAGGACCCTTTTCACTTCCAAGATTGTAAATGTTCTAGCAGGTATCTCTAATTCCTGCAACTCATACTTGTTCTTGCAGTTGAGGAAGTGAATGATCCTTGCAGCTTCCTCTGGCATGTCTCCAAGCTTTGTTTTTACTCTCTGTAAGGCTTTTGCAGCTTGTTTTATCAAATCAATTTGCTAAAAAATAACTTGGATGGATGGCAAAATATCATTGACAGAGTCAATGATATTGGCCCATAATTGTTCCTTAGCCTGTCCAAGGGGTTCCTTCAATGTCAGTTCCTTATTTAGGCTTTTTATTCTTTCAGTCATTCTAGTGGCTTTCTGCACTTCTTCTTTGTGCATGATTTGGGCAAGTTTGTAGTCAGTTTCCAAACAAGTCACCTTCTCCTTAAGCTTGTTCATTTCATTTGTCTGAATGGACATGTCTTCCATTGCCTTGACCAATCTTCTTGCCTCATCACCTGTAGACCCTGTTGCTAATGTAGACGGTGTAGATGTTGGTAGTGCTGTGGCCATTGGAGCTGTGGGAGCTAAGGATGCTGCCAAAGTGGAAGGTACTGTAGTAGTTACTGTTGGAATAACAGTGGCAGGGGCATCCTCAAGACTAGCTTGTTTTAGCTGAATCAAGCTATCCAACTCTTTTTCCATCTCCTTTAATTGATCATTTAGTTGTAGCACTAGGTCCATCATCTCTTCATGATTGGTTTGGCTCTCCAGGACCTCTTTTGTTTGTGGGTGTTCTAAATGAGGCAGATTTAGTTGTTTCTTGAGAGCTGCTATATCCTCATTCTTCTTTTTGATCAACTTCTCAGCAACCTTAATGTCACTCGGATCATGGCCCAGCTCAATGACCAAGTCCCCCAATGACTTGATCCTGTTGTCTTTGGCCTGTGAGGAGGCCTTCTCCAATTTGTATTGGGCTATGATGTTGTCTAGTGAACCCTGTAGCTTGTGTGAAACCATGGCCTTTCGTGTTAGGGTGGAGTATTTCATTTCTCCAGCCTATTTATGAAACTCTATATGGTCAATGGGATGAACATCCCTGGTCAATATATCAAAATCAGTCTTCCTATAATCCACTGAGGTCTTTGGTTTCTAAAGAGTGGGCTGCATAAATGAGACCTGCATATTTCCTCCTTTGATGTCAAAAGCTGTATCAACCTACTCTGGTTGGCTGGCATGTGCTTGAAGTATTGGGCGTATGTTTTAGCCTTCAACTTCTCATTCCTCATCTTTATTTCCTTGTACTTGTCTTTGATGTCCTTTTCTTTGTCAGATGGCCTAGTGAAAGAGGAAACCTCAACACTTAACTGTCTCTCAATCATTTGAGTGTTGGAGGTTGATGGCCGATGTGTCTCACCTCAAGCAGCTGTGTCTTTGCTTCTTTGCCCCATTGTTTCAGTGTTAGTTATTTCCACTGATTCAATGTTCTCCTCTTGTTCAGACACAGGATTCAACATGGGCCTTTTTCTGAGCTCAAAATGCTCATATGTAGACTCCATGGCAGAACTAGAACCCTCTCCTTGTTTCTTTTTGGATTCCTGTCCTCATTTGCTGGGGTTTGTAAAATAGGAGGATTACTCATTGGTTCACCTAGTTCTGGATCCTGCACAAAAGAACTCTGGACAATTTTATTTTGAACATCAATTAGTGTGTTTTCAACATCCACTACTGTGTTATCCATGTCAATCAATGTATTTTCCAACCACTCAGATTGGTTGGCAAACTGCTCAATATCAGGTCTTGGATGGTGGATGAAAGGTCCCAATTTGACCTTGATTCTCAATTTGTTTATGACCCCATGAGGGTCATACTGCCACATGAAGCTGTTTCTGAATTTCATCTGTTGCAATATCTTGTCAGCCTCAGGTCCAACTTCTCTGTTATTACATATGAAGGGGCCCAATTGGTTCTTTATTTTAAATTGGGTCTTCTTCCTAGCTGCTAGGAAGTTGACCTCATCTGAATTGATGATTTGCCTAAAATACTCAAGTGCAAATATCCTCATAGGGAGGTATTTGGGCAGCTTATAAGGGGCTAGTTGGCAGCCATAAACTCTAATTTCAGTGTGGTTCTGGTACAGATACCAGTCTCCCACTTTGTTGTTCTTGGCCAACTGTAGCACCCTCTTGATTTCTTGGCTGATTCTAGGTTGAGTGTTACTGGTCAGCATGTTCATGACTGGGTAGACAAATGAATCAATGAAATCTTTATATGTAAATGTTGTGGAGTATTTCTGGATCAAGGGTGTCTAGTAAACAACTGATCTCTCTTTTCCCTTGGTATCCAACTTATGGATGCTGACAGGGAATTTATCTGCTTGATAATATAAAAATATGTGAAATAACACTGAAGAGTAGTTGAAAACTCCTTCAGTTGGCAGTTTGGTGAATTGTTGATGCATCTTGTCTGCAATGAACTGAGCATAGTTGTATATGACAACAGGAGGCTTGCCTGGGGTTAAAATGGACAAGAAGGCCATGATAACCTCATCCACATGCTCATATTTGGTATATCCTAGGATTCAAGAGAGCATGGTGACTATATGTCTGCGTGTCTCTGAATAAATGGTGGCAACATAAGGTGGACTATTAGTGGGAGTATGTCGGTCTTCTATGATGAAGGTCTGGAAGATTTGTCTTATCTTAACTAGGTCTACTGTGATATATAGGTCCAATAGGTCTCCAATGGACAGTGGGGTCTCACTAGGTCTAGGTTGGACTTGCAGCATTTGGTTGATAGACCCTGGAGTGATTGTGAACAAAAATTGCTAATTAGGGGCAACAATAGCTCTTTGGCTAGGGATATAGCAGGCATGACATAAGTGTATGATATCAGGGAATGGGTGCACTTCTGGAATAAATAATTGGGTAAATTGGATTCCCACAGATGGATGTCATCGGTATGGATCAAGAATCTATCCTTACTCCAACAGTGGAGCTTCAGAAGGTAGGCCGGTGAGGCAGTATCTTTTATCTGGAACACCCTGTCTGCTAGTGCCAAATGGTCGATGTCCAGGTGAGGGGTTGACACGGGTCTTACGTCTAGAGAGGTTTGGGATGCCATGACTGGGTTTATGGATAGGGATTAGGCTTCTGGTTGCTGCAGATGTAAGGTTTTGGAAGCTTTGGTAGAGCTAAGGGTAATTATAGTTTGAAAAAAGTAGGGCTTTGGGTATTGAATTGAAATACTCTTCAATTTAGGGAAATTTTAATTAATTCCAATTAATTAAGCTTTTAATTGACTGTACATTTTCAAATTGAGAGGTTTGTTCTGGTTTTTCTCAAGAATACTTGGAATTTGGTGGTATGGCTTGCAAACTGGTTTGAATGGTGGCTGCAAAGGGTATAGTGGCTTCAGCTGTGAATTGGATTCTTGAATTGATTGTCCGGAGCTTCTCCGGGTGGCAGAAGGTGGTCAATTTTGGTCGCAGAGGCTCAAGGTGTCGCAGAAAGGCTTGATCAACATTCACAGTGCAAACGAGAAAAAAGAGTTGGAATGGGGCTTCTCTAGCCTTTTAACCGGCAACGGTTACAATTTGGCGCGGAATTTACAAATGAACAATGTATGGTTTTTGGTCTTGGCGGGGAGGCGGTTTCATGGGCCATCACACCGCTTTTGGAGGCAAGGTGTTATTTCCTTGTGAGCATGTGATCTAGCATGGGGCTGCCAAGTAGAAGAATAGTGCTTGAGAAAAACTGCGATTCTCGTGTGCTCTTGGGATGGTAACAGTCAGACAGTGATCGTGCGCGATATGGATGCGCACTGCCAGATCTGGGGGTGGGAGATCGGACGGCTGTCGCACGGTCAAGCTACATGGAGGGGATCGGTTCTGGGATTTGCGGGGCCTGGGGGGGTTAATTAAAAATAATTGTAATTAATTAATGAGTAAAGTAGGGGTTAAATATAAGGCTGGGTTTAATAAAGTGGGACCAAGGTTTATTGTGCCGGGGTTTCTTAACCACACCAAGGGTTGGTGGGTTAAAAGGGCTTTTTCAGGGAAATATGAATTGGGGAGTTAATTAAATAATGTGGGGGGGATTAAAAACTTAGGATAAGGGGTTTTTATGGGTTTTGAGGGGAAATAGGGAAATTAATAAGGGGGATGGTAATATTTGCAATGGGGAAATGGGTTTCACACTAGGGAAAAGGGGTTTTGGGTAAGGGGGTGAGTTTTGCAAGGTAATTTACTATGAAAATGTGTGAAACCAAGGGGTAAGGGTCAAAATGAAGGCAGAAAGGGTATTTAATAAGAAATGATGAGATAATGGGCAAATTAGTAAGTATGTATGTGGGGGTGAAATGAAATGAAGGGAAGTTAATCAAACAAGCTTGTGAACATATTTTCAATCTCATAAATGCTCATGCACATGAAACATAAGATTAAGCATGATATATGTGCTTTTGACTGAGCAACCTCGTACATTTGCGACATTTCTTCTACCTACCCTTTATTTATCCTAACATTTTTCTTCACTTTATTGGGTGCATTTGAGCTTGCAGACCCTTTATTTCCTTTTCTTTTGACAAGCAAACTATCTAATTCTAACATTATGACTTCCAATGGCTCAGATTAAGCTTATGAGTACATTTTTATTCTCTACCTAACTACTGATCTGCCAATATTAAATAATTTGGCTAGATATTTATTCTCTATCTATCAACATAAATTTAAAACATGAATGAGTCAAGATTAAGTTGTTTGACCATCATGGATTGTGGAATTTCTAACAAGCTTCACACAACCTTATTTTGCATAGTAAAGTAAAAAGTAGTGGCACTTGAATTTGCACACTTTCATGATTTGTTTTATTTTGGGGTTCATATTTTTCACTTTTTTGATCCTTTTATCTTTCTTTTTTTCCTTTGATTATTCTTTTAGGACATACTCTCTTTACATTTTTTTAATTTTTAATATGGAAAAAATTTTGCAGAAAGAAAATGTATGTACAATATTACAAGACTAACCATAGCCAACCCCAGGGGTTAGCTCAATCGGTCAAGTCGGGGCCTCGCCAGTGGGAGGTCACAGGGTCAAAACCCGAAAGCTCTTGGGGTCAGGTCATTCAATAGGCCGAGGGGTGTGACCTCCTTCAGGTGGGGTCCACCCTAGTGTTGTTAGATCCTGGACGTAGCGGACCCACTAACCATGGGTATCTGTGAACCAGTAGTGAAAAAAAAAAAAAAAAGACTAACCATAGCCAATTCAAAATTATGAATCCTATTATTATAGGACCCTAACAGTGGCTCCACATGGGGATGGCATTTCCTAGTGAAATGTCAAGAACTTCAATATCAGTAGCCTTTGAAAATGTGACTGAAGTTACCTTGTAAACTGTTCTTCTGTGGTTCTGCTTTATTCATACATATGATAGTGAACCCTTCAAAGCTCAAGGCCTTCTTGTTGGGCTTCAACTTCAAAAGATTACCATCCAATCCAATCTAAACTTTGCACTGTTTATATACAATGAGTAAAGTAAAGTGAACTATTGTTAATATGTGGAAAAGTAATGCTTCAACATTCTACCATTGACAGGAGCTCCTGGTAGATCTAATCCATCTATCTCTCTCAATAAAAAAGCATTGTTACGTCTGTAACCATAAATGACATAAGGGCCTTGACACATAAAGTCAAATTTGCCATGTTTTCCCTTGTCTTCTCTTCTATAATCCCATCTAAGTACTTTTTCACTTATGTAAAAATCATTAGATTTAGTCTTTTTATCAAAAATCTTTTTGATTTTATCCTGGAATACTTGCAATTTTACATAGACTTCTTCTTTGGTCTGCTGCAAGTGTATTGTTTGATTTATCCTCCTCTGGATATCATTTGGTTCTACCTGAAACTCCTGGATGATCTTCATCACTGGCACTCCCAAAGAGGATGGAAAAACAACATCCATCCTACTTACTAACTGATAGGGAGATGTTCCAATGGACTTTTTGGTAGTTATTCTGTCTGCCCATAAGGAATTGACCAACTTTTTGTTCTGTGTCTTTTTGTTGTCTTCCAGTAATTTCTTAATGCCATTGACAAGGCTTTTGTTAGAGGATTCTACAAGTCCATTACCTTGAGGGTAATAGGCAGTGGAGTGGCCAAGGGTGATGTGGTATTTGTTACAAAAGTCTACCATTTTCTTGGATTTAAAAGTAGCTGCATTATCAGTAATGAGCTTTTGGGAGCATCCAAATCTTGATATGATATTGTTTTCAGGGAAGGAGATAATGATAGAGTCTATAGCTTGTCTAGAAGGGATGGATTCTATCCATTTGGTAAAGTAATTAGTGGCTGTCAAAATCCATTTATGCTAGGTTGAGGAGGCTGGGTGAATTTCTCTAATGAAGTCTAAACCTCATTGTTGAAATGGCACCTCTAAGGAGATGGGTTTGAGAGGTAAAGGTAAAAGCTTTCTTTTTCCCTCAAATATCTGACCTTTATGACAGGAGGTCACATGTTTCTTAACATCTGCAAAAGGAGTGGGCTAGTAAAATCCAACCCTCAGAATTTTGTCAGCAATAGTCTTCTAATACGAGTGTCCTCCACAATCTCCTGCATGAAATTCTTGGATAATTTTATCAGCTTCATCTTTCAGTAAACATTTTAATAGAATACCACCGTTAGCTTTCCAAAATAAAGCATTATCTATGACACAATATCTCATTGATTTCATTTTTAAAAATCTAGCTTTATTTCTAAATAAGCCAGGAGGAGCTTGTAAGTGTAGTAAGACAAATATGATATCTGTATACCAAGGTGAATCTATAAAAGGTTCACTGATCTGTGGAGTCGCCATCTCTTCCTGATCATCAAGGGCACCAATGAAATTCATATCTAGGGCCTGACAATTCGATTTAGCCATGATTTTGGCTAAACCTTGGCCTTTGATAAGTTTAGTAGGCTTTATTTCTATGTCATATTCCAAAATAGTGGCAATCCATTTACCTCTTTTCCCTTCAGGCCCATTTTGTGTCAAAATGTCCTTTACTACTGAGTTTGGAATATAAGCAATGATGTGTGAATACAAGATGTATACTCTAAAATATTTAATAGATTTCACTAAAGGTAATGCCTGTTTTTCCATTATGTTGTATTTTAGCATTGCATCTCTTATAGATTTACTAAAAAATTCAATGGGTTGTTCATATCCTTGATCATTCTTTTGCAACAAGACTGCTGCAATAGTATGTTCTGAAGCAAAAGAAAAAATTATAAAATCTTTTTGAAATTCAGGACTTATAAGGATTGGAGTTTTGGTAAGGGCTTGTTTGATGGCCTCAAAAGATTGTTTATCTTCCATTGTCCATTTAAATGCTGAATCTTTTCTTAACATGTTATTTAATTCTCTAATCAATTCTGCTAAATTTGAAATGAATCTCCTAATAAAATTTATTTTGCCTAAAAACGACTGTAATTCTTTGATTTTTCTAAGATGGGTGATGGTCAATATTGCCACTATTCTAGCAGGATCTATTCTAATTCCATCTTTGGATATTATATGTCCCAAGATTTTTCCTTCATCTAGACCAAAGAGTGTCTTTTTGGGATTTAAGGAAATACCAAACTTTTTGCATTTAATGGAAACTCTTCTTAGGTGATCTAGATGTTCATTGTCAGATTTAGAAAAGACTGTGATGTCATCTTGGTAAACAACTAGGAAGTCATGGATTTCTTTAGCAAAAGCTATATCCATAGCTCTTTGAAATGTTGCTCTTGCATTCATTAGTCCAAAAGGCATTTTCAAATACATGAAAGTACCCCAAGCAGTAGCAAAAGCAATTTTTGCCTGGTCCTTTGGTTGAACTAAGATTTGGTTGTATCCAGAAAATCCATCAAGCAATGAAATTTTGGATGAACCTACTACCCTCTGAAGAATATGGTCCATTTTTTGGAGAGGATAGTTGTCTTTTAATGAGACCTTGTTCATATTTCTGAAATCAACATAGAGTCTAATTTCTTCAGTCTTTTTCCTAGTAGTGACTAAGTTTGAGACCCAATCTGAATATCTAATGGGAGCTATAATTTGGGCATCATACATTCTCTTTACTTCCTTCTCAATAGATGGCATAAGAACTGGATTAATTCTCCTAAGTTTCTGTTTAAAAGGTTTATGATCTTCTTTGATAGGTATCTTGTGTTGAATTATGCTAGTGTCATAAGACTTTAGGTCTTCATAACTCCATGAAAATACATCTTGAAACTCTTTAAACATATTTATGTATTTAACCTTTTCATCTGGAGGTAAGGCTTTTGATAATTTAATGAGTTTAGGTTTTTCTTCAGTTCCTATGTTACATTCTTCTATATCTGCTCTTAAAGGCTCCATTTTCGGTTTCCTAGCTACATTGTTGGAATCAAACAAATCTTCTAAGGGGACTAATCCCTTAGGCAAAAAATTATTTTTAAGATTTAGAATTTCAGGATCATCATTCGTTATTTCTTCTATTTCTATATTTTCTAAGTTATCTACTTCTAATTTGGGGAAATTAGTGGGTTTACCTATATCTAAAATATTCACATCTATCCCACTATATATATCATTGTCTACTGTACAATCTGTATCTATATTACAATTCTGAAACTCACCTTCAACATTCATGAAATCATATATTTAGGAAACCTGTAAGAAAATCCGCCAATATTTCAAATTGTCAGGTATGACAGGCCTATGTCTCACTTCTGTTGTGCACTGGTGGTTGGGCTAAAAAGGTAGTTTGCAGGTACTAGAAAAAGTGGCCAGACTGTGGGATTGCATATTTTGTTTCCTAAGAATGGCAACAAAGTTTGTTTCTAGAAGGTCTTTGATCAAATCTAGGGCAGTCTCTCTATATTGACTCAGTCTGGGATTATTCTCAGAGTATTCACCTTTTATTTGCTTAATAATCAATTCTGAGTCTCCCAGTATAGAAACTCTCATGGCTCCAAGTTTTCCAACCATTTGTAATCCTAAGACCAGAGCTTCATATTCTGCCATGTTATTTGTGCATTTGAAATTTAACCTAAATGCATGACCTTCATAATGATTATTCTCTGTGTTGTGAATCCATAATCCTACACCTGCTCCTAGTCTATTCACAAATCCATCAAAATCCAAATGCCATAGTGATTCATGAAAAATGTTTTCACTGTCAGCTGTTTTGTATTTCTGTTCTACAACCGTGGTTTCCTTTTTGTCATGGTATGAATTGTACAAAATGAACGAGTCCATATCAGAATGTATGGAGTATATAAGGAAATTTTGTGGTTTTTCTGCACTACTCACCATATATTTCATTAAGGTCTCTCTATAAAGTTTTCTTTGTTGACCAAAAACAGAGATGGTGGCATATGACATATCTAATTGTAAATATCCCTGCAATTTGGCTCCCCATGAGCGAGATAACAACATTCCATATTTAGGTGGGATGTTAGCAACTAATATGTCCATCACAATACTCTTTGTTGGGCACTGGATTAGAGTTACACACAAATACTTGATCAAACTGAGGCATTTAACTTGGTTAGAGTCAAAGGGAAATAAGTCCTTATATGGTTTGGTGATATCTAAGTTTAGTCTCTCCATGGTTTCCTTTGGCATTAAGTTATGGGATTCCCCTGAGTCTAGCATAGCATTATCTAATATTTTTTCATGAATGTTCAAACTAATGTAGAAAGGAGGAATGCCCCCTTGCTAATGGGTGCCATTTACTTCAGGGCCAAACAATAACTCAGGTTGATCATCATTCAAATTCACATCATCCTCCCCTTCACCTAAATTCAATGTTTGAGTGATCTGTGATCTATATGATTCATTTTTTACTAGCTCAGTCAAAGGGACTGATATCTTCAATTTTTCTATCTCCTTTTTAATGTTGAAAGGAAATAGCATTTTGCTTGATTGGATGAGATCTTCCTTAGTGAATGTGGTATGTGTGTTTTTATCTTCTTTTTCAGTATTAGGCTCTTCAGTCTGTGTTTCAACAGTTTGTTTTGAATTATCTTATTTGGAATGTTTTGAGTAACTGTTTCAGTTTGAGTTTCAGATGAAGTTATATCTACAATTTTTTGGCTAGAAGTGTTGGACACCTAAACCTAAATGGGTTAGTGTGGAAGCCGAATAGACCAAAGTAGTCCAAGAGACCTTGGGATCTGAAACCCAAGAGTCACATAATGTACTATAAATGTAAATATCTTGTTAATAAAAAATGGACTGCGTGATTTATCTTTCACATTGTCTTTGCTGTCCATGTGTGTTTAACATGGTATCAGAGCAGGCGTATTCCTGCCCTGCATAAATTAATTTGAGCCATTTGTTTTATGGCCTCTCTGTGTAGTTTATTTCTGCCATAAATTTTATATTTTCTCATGAATATTGTCTCAGCTAAATTTTAGCTGCAATCTGTTATTTCTCCAGCGCTATTTTTATTCACCTATGCTCTAAAAACGCTCATTGATCAGACCTGCCATCTCTGCCCCAGCAAGAACGTATCTCTGACTGCAATGTATTGCTCACTATGGCCTCTGCGCATTCCTCAATTTGTAACGCTGGCCCTTTGATTTAAACATTGAAGTGTTATCTGCCATTGCCTGCCAGAAATCCGTTGCCTCCCCTGATTGACATCTCTGTCTTTTACAGTCCTGACCCTTGCATTACCTGCGCTCTCTGGCTATCCTGACTATTCATAAACGGTTCATAAAAGAAACGCTGTCCATGGTATTTTTAGCGCTGGCCTGGAGAATCCTCTGAATCGCTGAGTAGAATGCCCTTGAGATCAGCTGGACAACCTGCAATTTGACCATCTGGACTGTAGTAAGATTCTGGAAGTGCTGTGCCATGCATTGAACGCTGTTTTGTTGCATCTGCACATCCTTGATGCTGGTTCACGCGACACTTGGCCATCAATCTTGAAGATCTTTAAATGTGAGACCGACTCAGCAATATTGGATTTTTCATCTTCCATAAGTGGGTAATGTTGACATGAGAGTGGATTGATCGTGCTAGCTGATTGAATCTCTACCCATCGTTGGCAACTTCTCTTAAAATTATATTTGACAATAGAAATCATTGGAGTTAATTTGTCTCTTTAGATTCTATGTACACGAGTATTCTCTTTATGTACCATATGGAGTATGGTATTCTTCAACTGAAGCAATAACGAAAAGAAATTTGAAACAGTTGCTGCAAGGTTGATTGAAGGTCTCTCTAAATGATTTAGAGTCTAGACATGGCTCTCGGTCTTATTCACGAGATCCATTTTCTCGGTTTCAGTGATCCATTTCAGAAGCAAGATATGTAAGTGGTGTTTTTTTCACTTGGAGGAATGGTTCCTCTGGGTTCATGTGTATTTTGAAAGCTACGTTCATTCAAGGATTCCAGGCATTGCTTTTTTTGTCGATTCATACTGGAAATTCTAGTATATTTATTGGTATCAACAATCGAGTGCTCATGCATTTGGATGTTTAATACATTCTGTTTATAACCACATAGTTCTATCTGAGCATATGTGGGACCCTTTTTCACTTATTCAGTGTTGATGCTGATTCCTTTAATATCTTTACATTCTGCTCAATGACGGTTGTTATTCTCTGGTTATTTGCAATTGCTGGAGTAGTGCCAACAAGACAAAAAAGGTTTTCTCATTATCGAGCCATATAATGTCTCGCAGAAGCCTCATAATATTTTGGACCTGGGATCGCAACGTGTGATGGAGAATGTTATTTCTCTCCAGCAACTCTATAGTTGTACAAACAGATTTACCATTATCCCTGGAAGCAACAGAACGAGCATTTTCTAGAAGTTTGTTGATCTCTCGTACCGCACTGAAATCCCAGCATTCGTTCAACCATTCTTCTCTGAGCACTGATTGCACCTTCCAGATTCACGCATTGCAAGTAATGTTGTTGTGACAAGGGTGGCAAATGTATTCCCATACATTGCTCGTGTGGCTCACATACGCTGGAAGCTGTATGCATGTGTCCCCGTAAGGAAGCTACTTCCATGCATTATCATCTCCATGGAATGTGAAACAATCAGTAAATGCGCTGCAAGGAACAAATGAAGCATGGTGGATTCGTCAAAGATATATGAGCTGGTATTTTGTGTATTTCTGTGAGGTGGGGAAGCAGTTGAATTTTGGCGCTTTGCGTAAGCTTGTAATGACATATAAGTCGAGGTGATTGGGACCGTAAATGATGCCATTTGTAGCATCATAACCACGGTTACTGCTTTGGCTCAGTGAGAGAATTTCTTTATAAGAAGGTTGAAGTGCGAATTGATTGAAATCAACCTTTGCAACAACATCAAGAATGTGTCGTCCAGAAGCGTTTTCAAATCGATGAAGAGATTCGACCAAGAAATTTTGATATAAGTTTGGCCAGTTGCTGGTGTGAACAAAATGCAAATAGAAAATCATTCTGGAAGATTGTGCGAGTTGTAGTTGGGGAGAGGGTAAGGGCATAAAGAATGATCTAGCCCCAAGGCTACAAACTTGTATTTTCTGTGGTTGTTTCAGTTGAGCAGCATATCACTGTACCTGTGCTTGAAATCTTAATGAGTATAGACTATTGGAAGTGATGTTTGGTGATATACCTCTGCTATAGAGGGTCTCAAACTTCCTCATCTCATTGGATGTGTGGCTGTGAATATATTGAAGACACTCCACATTTATTTCTTTGTCTTGGAGCTGAATACATTGCATATATTATCACTGTGGTGTTTTCTCTGTAATGATGGAGCTTCTTTGATGTTATAACACTTATCTACAGCCACTATTCTTCCTAACATTTGCTGGTATATTCTACTTCAGATCTCTGTTATTATTAGAGTTGATATATCAGAGGTATATGTAATCCATTCCTGTAGTTGAAGTTCGAAGAAGGAAGAAGTCATTTAGTTGTGCATCCATACAAAGCGTATCTTGGTATACCTGAGCATTTTAAGGGTGAAACATATCTATTGTATCTATGTTGGAAGGACTTTGAGGCTCTCATTCTTGCTGGACACAAATCTGTTAGTGATTGGCTAAATTCTTAGCTGGAATTAGTTAAGTGCCTTTTGAATACCTTCGGTGAAGTTTTTACATCATTGGGGTCTTTTCCAATAAAAAAAGGGGTTGAGATTCTTGGATTTATTATTGAAGGAAGAGGTCGAGCTACCCTTGTGTATATTCGTGGAGTTTGAGCCGTGTCTCCATTGCTGGTATTTGCGGATTTTTTATTCTTTTTGCATTCCTGAGCTTCCAGAAGGGATATAGAGGCAAGTTCTATAAAGTTTGAAGGAATCAACTATGTAACTTAATTTAAAAAGTCTAGTCAGATGTGAAATTTCTACAGAATTTAAAGAACAAAATCTCTGAAAGTTTGGTATTGGACAATGTATTTTTCAAACTGATATTCTTAATTTTTGAAATCTTCAATAGCTGGGGTTTGTCTAGACTTGCTATAGTCTCCACTAGGATTGTTGAGTGTTCATTTCTTTGTTGAGACAATGGCTAGATTTGATGATGTATTAGAGTTACTGAATACACTAATACACTCCACTATTGGTGGGAAGGTAAATGTTAGCAAAGACACTCTTTGTGACATTCAGACCTGCCTGCATGATGCACAAGAAAAGATTGATTTTTTGCAACTAGAATCTCAGTTCCAGCAAGATGAGCTTCAACAGATTTGTCATTCCAAATTGTTTTCTGCTCAAAACAATATGTTGTTCAAGGTTAAACCAGCAAGTGGTGAAATTAGTAAGATTGAGGTTGAATCAGATCCAGAATCCAATAAAGTAGCAGTTGTACATGCAGATGCAGAAACTCAGTCTCCACTTCCCAAGCCCATCATCAGACCTTGGGAACAGCTTGTCCACAACAAGCACAGAACTGGTCTTGGATATGACAAGGACTTGTACTTTCATATTCCAGACTATGCCAAGCCCATTCAGTTTCAGAGTGCTGGATTCATTCATGACAGTTCACCTCTAGCTGTTCCAGATTCTGCCCCTCTTCCACAACAACAACAAAAACAACAGATTGTGAAATGCCAACACTGTGACCGAGTTGGCCATATGAAAGATCACTGTTTTGATCTTCATCCATGTAAGCACTGTCATAAAACCAGTCATTCTTCACACAGATGCTTCAGAAACAAACGTCCTGCAAGAACAAATATTCATCTTGGATGGATTGCTTCTTGGCAATGGGCATCAACAGCCAAGAAGATATTCCAAACACATGTTAGAACTTGTTCCAGAATATTGAACAGTCTTGCAGTTGAGTTTTCTCCATCTTCTCACCTTTTACCTGATAGGGGGGGAAATGATGGTCATCTACAAGCTTCAAAGTCACATCAAGCGAGCCTGAGCCACAACCTGCCACACCAGTTTCAGAGTTGTAGCCAGAGACAAAGATGCCCATGAACATGCCCTTAGTGGGTAATCTGGGACACTTCCTCTAGTAGAAAACTTCAGCTTCTTGTCAGATTCGGAAGCAGTCCAGGAACAAAATTGAGAACACTTCCTCTAGTAGAAGACACCAGCTTCTTGCCAGTTTTGGAAGAGTTCCAGGAATTGCATTAAGCATTCCAGAGTTGTTGGTCATCCTTAAACCATCACAGGTTGAGACTTCCCTTTTCAGGTTGAAGTTTTACCTTTTATGCGGGGTGAGACCTCCCTTTTATGGTTGAAGGTTTCCCTCTTTAAAACAATAGGATCACTTCCTCTAGCAGAAAACTTCAGTTTCTTGCCAGTTTTAGAAGAGTTCCGGGAACTGCACTAAGCGTTCCAGTGTTGGTGGTCATCATTAAACCACTGCCCTTTATACCAACATTTCATAGAGCACATTCAGCTTAGTGCTGCCATGCATTTTTTGCACATTTTGTATTATAGCTCTTTTCTTGGACTCATACATAACCCTTCGGATTAAGGGGGGGAATGTTGGACACCTAATCCTAAATGGGTTAGTGTGGAAGCCGAATAGACCAAAGCAGTCCAAGAGACCTTGGGATCTGAAACCCAAGAGTCACATAATGTACTATAAATGTAAATCTCTTGTTAATAAAAAATGGACTACATGATTTATCTTTCACATTGTCTTTGCTGTCCATGTGTGTTTAACAAGAAGTCTCCTGAGTTCCCCTAGGGAGGATTTGCAGGATTTTGGATATAGGAGCTTCAGTTATCTTTGTAGTTTGGGTCTGGATTGATCTCTTAGTGGGAGTTTCATTGTTATTTGTACTTCTTAAGCTATACTATTTGTGAACCTCATATATGGCAGATTCATAGCCATGTTTAAAGTCGAAGGATTTCCCAGATTCTAATTGCAATTGTTGCATCATGTACAAATCCTGTTCTTCCCGAGTAAGAAAAAAAACATCTTCATTTTTGATTCCTAATAAGTTTATCTGGGTGTCATCCTCTCCTTCATGGCTTTCTGAACCCTCAGCATAGTTTTCCTAGAAGGGTGGTCTAATTTGTTGATCTAGTATTGTAGGAATTTACAGGGTAAGTTCCTCAGACATAACACCAAAGGACACCGCTCACAACCAGATCGCAGATCAATACACCAATATTTTTGACGTGGTTAAAACCCTCAAAGAGGGAAACAGTCCACGGCCTGAGCCAACGTGGCCACTTCAGGCAATTTATTAATAAAAGAATGAAAATTTACATATGTTTCTCTCATGCACGGATTACCCTAAAAATGACCCTCCATGCGCTTTAAATAGAAATCATGGACCAATCGGGTGTCAAGCCACGGATCAAGTGTCGGTAATACCGAGGAGAGAATGAACCGTCGGATCACTACATATCGTGACCGTCGGATTGTAAGTTACAAAATGTACAACGGTAAAGAAACACACTTTACCTAACTCTATACTAGACCAAGTTGTACTTAACTATTTCCTATGTGTCGGAATATCCTAACATCCCCCCTTAAGAACAACTTGGGATAGGATTGAAGGATTTACAAATATGACACAATAGGAGAAGGAAGGAGGCATTAGAGCCTATCCCCCCTTAGTGACCACTTCCTGAACTCCAACCATAAATCGAAGTTTAGTGAACTTCGCCTCTGTGAGAGCCTTTGTGAAGATGTTTGCAACTTGATCATCTGTTGAACAATATTGCACTTCAAGAACATGGTCGTGAATGAGCTTTTTGATGAAGTGCATGTGCAGTTCAATGTGTTTGCTGCACTGATGTTGGATTGGATCTTTGCATAGCTGAATGGCACTTTGATTATCACACCAAAGTGTAGTCGGATGCTGCTGCTCAAAGCCAAACTCTGACAGGATCTGACGAAGCCACAAGGCTTCCTTACTAGCTTCTACGGCACCACGATACTCTGCTTCTACTGATGAAAGAGAAATGGCACCTTGTTTCTTGCAAGCCCATGTAATAGGTCCTAAACCAAGAGTGAACACATAACCGGCAGTAGACTTCCGATCATCAGGGTCACTAGCCCAATCGGAATCAGTGAAACCAACCAATAGAGGAGATGCTTCGGCACTGTAATGAATCCCAAACTGAACTGTACCTCGAACATAACGAAGTATTCTTTTAGCTGCTTTCCAATGACTTTCACGGGGGTTTTGCATGAACCGAGCAACAAGGTCAACAACAAAGGAAAGGTCAGGACGAGTATGGGTTAGATACAAAAGTTTTCCTACAAGTTGACGGTATAAGGTAGCATCAACTTCAGGAGAAGTACAAGTGACTGAAAGTTTGACTCCAGACTGAAAGGGAGAAGGGGCTGGCTTACAGTCTTCCATGTGAAAATGGCATAGAATATCACAGGCATACTTGGACTGGGAAAGAGAAATACCCTCCTTGGATTGCAAGACTTGAAGACCGAGAAAATAGTGTAAGTGTCCTAAGTCTGTCATTTCAAATTTCCTTTTAAGGCTAGACTTCACATGGTTTATAAGGTTGGGATCACTACCAGTAAGGATAAGATCATCAACATAAAGAACAAGGATGATAAGAGAGTTGCCCACTTTCTTGGTGTAGACAGTATTGTCAGAATAACACCTAGAAAAGCCAGATTCTAAAAGAAAGCTATCCATTTTGGCATACCAAGCCCGAGGAGCTTGCTTGAGACCATAAAGGGATTTCTTAAGTCGACATACAAGGCTGGAGTCTGTTTGTATGAAGCCAATGGGTTGTTCCATATAGATTTCTTCATGCAAGTCCCCATGCAAGAAGGCAGATTTAACATCCATCTGATGGACTTCCCATTTGAAAGAGGCAGCAAGGGAAAGAACAAGGCGGATAGAGTTCATTTTGGCAACAGGGGAGAAGGTTTCAGTGTAGTCAATGCCTTCAACCTGTGAAAAACCTTTAGCAACAAGATGAGCTTTATGTTTATCAACTTTCCCATCTAGTCCATACTTGGTTCTGTAAACCCATTTGCATCTAACAAGTTTTCGTCCCTTTGGTAGAGGAACAAGATCCCATGTATCATTTGCCAATAATGAATGATATTCTTCATTCATAGCTGCTTCCCAATCTGGATGGCCTGAAGCTTCTGCAAAGGTGTTAGGATCATAATTTACTGGAGCTTGAGCCAGTAAAGAAGAGGCTCTCTCGAACTGAGAACGTGTGCGTCGCTGATCTATAGGATCATCGGCAAGATCACCTGTTGCATCTCGAGTAGCACGAACCCATTTTGGAAGCTCAGGAGCTGAAGGAGGATCCTGAGATGGTGGGGGAGGATTGTCATCCTCACTTTCATCATCTGAAGAAGAAATGTTTTCAAAGGTAGAAGAGATAGGGAGAGGTGGCACATCCGCCGGACTAGGCTCGCAGGCCGATATATTTTCATCAAATTTTACATCTCTTCTAATGATAAAATTTTTGGACTTAAATGGAATAAGTCTATAGCCTTTGACATCTTCAGAATATCCAACAAAAGTACATTTTTCACTCTTAGGTTCTAAAGCTTTATGCTTTTCATTTGGAATATGGGCCCACGCTTCACTTCCAAAAACACGAAAGTGACTTACATCTGGTTTGATTGAGCTCCATGCTTCTTCAGGAGTGATATTCTTTAAAGCCTTATTAGGAGTGCGATTTATTATGTAATTTGCACAGTTAATTGCTTCTGCCCAAAAACTAAGACCAAGTCCTTTAGATTGTAGCATACAATTAGCCATTTCCTTTAAGGTGCGATTCTTCCTTTCAGCTACACCATTTTGTTGTGGAGTATATGGAACAGTATGTTGCATTTGAATTCCATTCTCAGTGCAATAGTTGATGAATGTGTTTTTAACATATTCTCCGCCGTTATCAGATCTTAACTTAAGAATTTGATGTCCAAATTGTTTTTCAACAAAGGCCTTGAAGGCCAAAAAAGTGTTAAATACTTCACTCTTGAGTTTTAAGAAGTATACCCAAGTGCGTCTGGAGAAATCATCAATGAAAGTTAAGAAATACTTGCAGCCAGAGAATGACACAACTGGAAGTGGACCACATAAATCACTATGCACAAGCTGTAAAGGGGCTGAGGCGTGCCAAGAGGCACGTTTTTCAAAACTGTCCCGATGATGTTTTCCGAGTACACATCCGGAACAAACACCATCTTTGCAAGATACCATAGGAAGACCTGTCACCATATTTTCTTTACATAGATGCTGAAGGGAGCGCTAGTTTAAGTGACCAAATCGCTCATGCCAAAGTTTCCTCACTTCATCGTTATGAGCAACAAATACTGAGGGAAGATTTGATGACCCAAAGTTGTGAAACTTATACAACCTTGTAGAATCATCAGCAATGCCAGTAGCTAAAATCTGTTTAGGATCTCTTAAGTCCTTGATTACAACATCATGAGGTGAAAATTCAACGATTTTACCTTCACCTGAATGAGTTATCTGATATACAGATAGAAGGTTGCAGGATAAGGTTGGAACACATAATACATCATTAAACTGACCATTGTCTAGATGAACAGTTCCAGTTCCTACAACATTAAGAGATCTATCATCACCAACATATATATTTTTGGTGTTACAATCATTTAAAGAAGAAAACATGGCTTTGTTTTTGGCCATGTGATAAGAAGCTCCAGAATCAATGAGCCACTCATGAGAATGAGAAGAAGAAGATACATTTAATGCATAGCCAAACCGAGATGCTTGACAACCACATGCAGAAAGTGCCATTCCTGAAGATGAAGTTGAAGTTGAAGATTGCCCCAAATGGATGTTATGCTTCTTCATTGCTGCTTCCAAGGCTTCCATCTTCTTAAAGCATTTTGATTCTAAGTGGCCATCTCGATTACAAAAATTGCAATGTTTATCAGTCTTCTTCCCTTTGTTTTTATTTGTCTTATCATTTTGTTGAAATGATTTTTCATTTTGGGGCTGAAATTGCTTAGGACCCTTGTTTGGTTTAGGACCATTCTTTTTAGGATATGACTTCTTAGGATTCTTTGAATTTGGTTGCTGCTGGGCGGCTAACGCTTTCTTGGAAGAGTTTCCAAGATTAAGAAGACCAAGGTGTAAGAGTTTTTCTTGTTCTCTTATTAAAGAATCACAAAAAGAGTCAAAGGAAGGGGACTTGTAGTCTGTTCCTTGAGAAATGAAGGCTTCTCTTGTAGAATGGAAGGTGGAAACAAACACAGAGTAGGCTGGTCCCAACTTTGTAAGAATGGAATAGATAAGGTTACTATCTTCTTTCTTAACTTTAACACCTTCCAAGAGATATCTAAGGGTCTTGAACTTGGACAAGAAATCTTCAATGCAAGAAAAATTATTAGGGTCCAATGTAAGCAACTCATTTTCAAGTTGATGGGCTCTAAGTTCATTTTTAATCCCAAAAACTTTATTGATTTGTTTCATTGCTTCATCAGGAGTATCAAGTTCTGCAATATGGAATCTAAGATCTGGAGAAATAGACATCCCTATCAATCCACGTGCTTGATCTTGCCTATTTTCCCATTTAGTAGCCTTATCTTCATCCTTCGGTTTCTTTTCTTGGCATGAGGCTATTCTGTAGAGACCTTTACTTCTAAGTAAATCCTCAATGTAGGCCAACCATTGGAAGTAGTTGGTGCTGTCAAGGGTAACTTGGTATTGACTTTCCATTTCAACGGAAACTGAAGCTAAAGATGCTGAAAATAAGTGTTCCAATGGATAGATCTCGAAAAATTAGGCTGGTTTAAAAAAAACGGCTCTGAAAACGGCTTCCGGATGAAGAAGTTATGGCTTTTTGAAAAAAGTTGTTGAAGTTGTCGACGAGGTGCAACCAATTGAGCTATACAAAAAATTAGAGAGAGAGAGAGAGAGAGAGAGAGAGAGAGAGAGAGAGAGAGAGTTGCGTGCTTGCTTTCAGAAGGCTCTTTTTCCCTACAAAACAAAAAACACAAAACCCAACACGGACATGCAAAGAAAACGAACCTTACGGCTCGAAGTTAGCTTTAGCCGAAAAACTAAATATTTTCAAAAATGAACCTTGCGGCTCAAAGTTAGCTTTGGCCGAAAACTAAATATTTTTGTCAATGTTTCTGATTTTCCGAGATCATTCTAAGGCGTAGGGAAAAGAGCATACGCATGAGAAAAATCCTTCCTTTCTGTTTCTGATTTGCCCAAATCGCACAGAGTCGCAGGGCAAAGAGCATACGCAGAAATGAAAGGTATAGATCCGGTAATAAAAAAGCTAAATAAACTGAAACCGAAATAAACAGAGAGAGAATAACAGTAAACTGCAAATAAACACTGTATACCTCCAGATCTTAAAAATGACGCAGCTAGGGCTACCGGAAACCTTTTCGCGTGAAACGAAAGGGGTTCCTCACTGGAACAGATGCTCCCAACACAACAGAGTAGTCCTCTCGGCCCGAAAGCAGTCAGAAACAACAGATCTAGGAAACAGCAGTCGGATGCAGTTCTACCGGCTTCAGATTTGGATCACCAACGGACGCGGCCCTCAAATAGCTCTGATACCATGCAGGAATTTACAGGGTAAGTTCCTCAGACATAACACCAAAGGACACCGCTCACAACCAGATCGCAGATCAATACACCAGTATTTTTGACGTGGTTAAAACCCTCAAAGAGGGAAACAGTCCATGGCCTGAGCCAACGCGGCCACTTCAGGCAATTTATTAATAAAAGAATGAAAATTTACATATGTTTCTCTCATGCACGGATTACCCTACAAATGACCCTCCATGCGCTTTAAATAGAAATCATGGACCAATCGGGTGTCAAGCCACGGATCAAGTGGCGGTAATACCGAGGAGAGAATGAACCGTCGGATCACTACATATCGTGACCGTCGGATTGTAAGTTACAAAATGTACAACGGTAAAGAAACACACTTTACCTAACTCTATACCTAACTCTATACTAGACCAAGTTGTACTTAACTATTTCCTATGTGTCGGAATATCCTAACAAGTATTGCATTCTTTCCAGTGTTAGGATTCTTACTGAAGTTAGGGTTTCTTATTGGGGGTGGTTGTTGGTTCTCCCACTGAGTTTTTCTTTCCATGTTTTCTAATCTATCCATTATTGTCTCTACACTCTTTGCTAAACTATCTATTTTACCATCAGAAGTGGAAGTTTCCTCTTTAATGACAACTCTCTTTTCATTCCCCATTCTAGCTTTCTTAGCTAACAGATTGGCTACTACTCTGACAACATTACTTTGCATTTGTTCCAATGTTTCAAGGTTTCTTTCCCTTAACTGGTATGACATATCAGTGTCAAAACCATCAGGGAATTTGATTAATGCTAGGTCTGGTGGAGGCTTAATATTAGCAGGGATTGCATTGTAGATGCTATTGAACCTAGTACAATAATCCTGAACTGACTCATTAGGAGCTCTTCTAATGTTATCATATTCAGAAAGTATTTGCAGAGGGTTTTTCTTTCTCTCCCATCTATCAATAAACAATCTATGAAAAGCAACTAAGTCTGCAATATGATTAGCAGGTAAAGCTTTGAACCATTTCTTAACATCCCCAGTTAATGTTTGGGCAAACAACCTCATTTGGACATCAGATTCATCAATCTCATGCAACTCAAAATAGTCAGTCATTTTGTTCACATGCTGTTGGGCAGTATACTGACCAATAGCATCAAACAAAAAGATTTTGCTTTGATAATCTTGGGGCATGGCATGGAGTTGTGCTGGTAAAACCAAAGGTGCATATCAGTCTGCCATGGCTTAGATTCTAGCTTGACTAAGGGGTAAAGTGCTGGTACTCGAGGAAGGGATTGAAATGGATGGATATGAACTAGATGAGGATGAGGAGTTTGGTTGGATAGGAAGATGATGAATGACTGGTTTAGGGGAATGGACTGTGGTGGATACAATTGGTGAGGTGGTAGTAAATGAAGGTGTATTTATAGTATTTGAATATTGTGCAGAAATTTCAGAGGCAGTAGTAGTGAGGGAAGCTAGTTCAACTGATTGTTGAAGGTAAGCATCATCTATATGGCTTATCAATGTGGAGGTCAAAGCTTCTAACTTGTCAAAAGTATCCAACAAAAATTTATCTAAATCTGGATGTATATGCACCTTTTTTGACTCAATGAATTGAATAAAATTAGGGTCTAACACAGTTTCATGAATTGTGTTCTCTGATTTAGTTCTAAACAATGAGAGATCAAATGACAAATCAAATGGAATTTCCTCTAAAGTTGATAATTCCTCGGGGAGTGAATTTGCTTTAACTAACTGGCTACTACTTGCTTGAGTTTCTACCTTTTTTGGTTTTCTTAAAATCTTGTCTAGGTCATCAACTATAGTAGCAGGGTTTGGATCTAGATTTGCCCTGGTATAGTGAGTCTTCTTGGGAGCCAAAATTTTAACTTTTTAATTGTTTTTATGAAACATTTTAACAACACTCTTAAAATGACCTTAAGGGGCACAAGATAAAGTTTTAGGTTTCCTTAAAGTTTTATTACACTGAGGATCGAAGTCCCCAGTATGGTCGCTAAGATGTTATCACTCCAATATTTCTCTAGAGTGTTGGAGAAAGAAATGATTAGAGGTAACCACAAACCAACTTTGGAGGTTAGGATCTAGCCTTCCTAATCTTAGAGAGGGCTCTCTCTTTTCGATTTAACTTTGTTTAGTTATTTGATTTTAGACTAGTTATGATTGTGCTTGGATTTTGATTTAGATTTTGTGGTGGGATTACTTAGATGAAAAGAGGGGTGTCTTTTACCATTGGGCTATGGGGTCAAATGTCAGACAACGGGATTTGATCAAGTTCTAAAAACAGTGTCTACATGGCAAGATAGTAGAGTTACTTCAGATCTCAAGGTGGGATGGTGAAGTGGTTTTCAATCAGATCCAAAGAGAAATTAAGGTTTCCTTAGGCCAGAATATGAAGAAAGTGAAAGAGGTCAACCGGGATGGGAGAGAAATTAAGGATTCTCAGATTTGGATATTAGAAGAAAACATGTAAATGATTAACTGTGGAAAACAGAGTGTACTTAAACAAATTCTGAGATAAATTTCCAGTTAATTCATTCAACTTTAGATAACATCTAAGTTTGTGAAAAACATAAGAGAATAACAAATTGACAAAGAAAATACTTCACTATAATATCTCTACACATGAATCCTATAATGCAATCTCTTTATTACTTTCTACATAGCGCTGACTTGAAAATTGGTACAATAAACCTCAAGTTTATGATCAAAATAACTCTACAGGTGTAGAGCAATCCACCCGCAATACTTTGAATTATGAAGTATTTATACAAAATATTTTACAAAATATCCCAAACTGTCTTGGGAACTAATCTAGGAGAAAGAAAAATCTTCATGCAAGAAGATAGAGATAGCTATTGAACTATTGTTTGCTATCCTTGTTTATTATGTTGTGTTGTCTTTAATATTTGATATTTTTCCCTTTAATCTCTACTTTGCTGTTTGGTCTTCACACTGGATGTTCTGTTTACTCTGAACTTTCAACTGATACACTTTCATCTGATACAGTTTGACCTCGCTGACCTGTCATTATCCTTTTACTGTGCCTTTTTATTCTAACTGTACATTTTCACCTTTTGACTTTTTATAGTAAGTCATTTAATTTCTCCCATGTTTGAGCATCTGGTAATTGGATATTGATCATTTTCCTGAAAATATCATCTACCTTGTGTACTTGGCAAAAGTAGGCTTATTCACAAAAAGGTGTTTTACCTCATGCTGGAGGTAAAACAAATTCTCAAAAGTTTGGTACAAGACCTTGCTAGTAGGCATGCCTTTCATGGATGAAGTATTCACTTGATCTCTGGCTACTTCTCTGATTTTTCTATTGTAGTCCTCTTGTGTCATCAACTTATCATTTATTACCAAGGGATCCGATAAACCTTTTTGCCTCAAAATTTCAAATTTGACCATGAAGCTGTCAATCGCGAGTTAGATGGTTTGGCACTTGTCTTCTAGGTTTAACATTAAATTCCTCTTGGTGAGGACCCTTTTCACTTCCAAAATTGTACCTGTTCTGTCATGTATCTCTAATTCTTGCAACTCATACTTGTTCTTGCAGTTGAGGAAGTGTTAGGCCCCTCTAATACTAGTGACTCCCCCATTACTATTGTCATTGTATCCCTTATTGTTATTATTGTGCCCCTATTGTCCCCATAGTGTTATTAGTATGTCCCAAAGAAACCCACTATTGTTATTTATGTGCCCTTATGTTATTACTGTTATGTCGGCTTTGATTATATTGTGACCCCTTAGACTCCTATATATAGAAGGGAGGTTTAGTCATTTGTATCATCCAAGAATTTTTCATTTGTGTAATGTAAAGGAGGTTTCCCCCTCGAAGAGGCTTATTTCTAAGACATTCATCTATCTTTTCTATCTTCTTGTGAGTTGGTTTCATAACATTTGGTATTAGAGCTTTGAATTCTAGGGTTTTGCTGCTCCAAACAGGTCATCGTGGAATGTTTGCTATAACATTTTTCTGTGACGGTTTAGAAGCTAAAAAAAAACCCATTTGAGATGAAATCACGCTGAACATTCGGTACGAATTTCAGATCCTGTGTCGCTATATTCTCTGAGATATAATTTGTGGAAGTTAGAGTTTTTGCAGACCCCCAAATTACATTCCAAACAGGTCACCTTGGGAAAATCGTCATAACTTTCTCTCTGAGCATCAGATTGAATTTCCGTAAGAAGTTACAGAAACAGGACGGACTGTAGTTTTGTTGGGTATAATTTTTAGAACCTAAGGTTGAAACAGTAACCCGCGGCGCATCGTACAATTTCGCTCTACTGAATCAGTCTATACTCAGGTCATTGTGGGAGATTTGGCATAACTCTTCATTGGAGAATCCAATCTTGATAATACTTATGGGTTAGAAAGATTACTCAGAGGGTTACCACAAGAAGAAATTTCAGACCTGGGAGATCTCAAATTACAGCGATACATCAGATTCAATATCGAGGTCCTACAAAGTGAAAAAAGGTGTGTAGTTTTTTAAAATTTTTGCATAAGCTTGGTTTGAAAAATTAGTTTGAAGGAATTCAAAGGGCATAGTGAAGCATTATTATCAGTAATTGATGCCCCAAAGAAAGAAAATGGAAACACTTAGTAAGCAACCTGAAATCTCTAGCATGACTCATGAAGAAGAAGAAGAAATGCAACCTAATATATCAAAATTACGAGACCAAGTGCAACAAATTTCACTCGCACAAAAAGTAACAGAAAATAAGATGGATGGTTTAAAGAAAGACGTAGAAGCTAAGATGGATGGAATAGAGAAATGCGTAGAAGCTAAGATGGATGGTTTAAAGAAAGGCGGAGAAGCTAAGATGGACAACGTGGAAGCTAAGATGAATGGCATGGATGCTAAGATGAATGGCATGGATGATAAGATGGAATAATTGAAGATAAATTTGAATAAGTTGCTACAAGAAATGGTCACTAATGATGAAAAGGTAGTAAAGGAAACTCATGATGAGAACAAAAGAAATGTTAATCATGATTTCATAGACTCTAATGTTGGATTGAAGACCCACCATGTCCCAAAAATCGATATTAGGAAGTTTGATGGCAAGGATCCTGGAACATGGATACTACAGATGGAGCAATTTTTTGATCTCCATAATGTGCAAAACACACAAAAGGTACGTATTGCAACTTTATATTTGGAACCAAATTAGTTTGTATGGTATCGATGGCTTTGCTCTCGTAAACAAATTGTCACTTGGGAAATTTTTACGGAAGAAATGATATCACATTATGAGGATACAAAAAGCAACACCTTTTTTAGCCAATTGATAAATCTCAAACAAAAGGGTTCAATGATGGAGCACATTGAGGACTTCCAAAAATTGAACATAAGGGTAAAAGATATTCCAGAGGAGCATAGGATTGATGCGTTCATAGGGACTTTAAAGGATAATATCCAACATGAGGTTCGCCTTTGGGAACCTAATTCATTGGAGAAGGCATTCAGGTTAGCAAGAAAAATGGAAAGAAAAATTATGGCAACAAGGAACCCTACCACTCACAACTATAAAGATGGAAGTGTTGTTTCCCCTAGCCTTCCACAACCTACAAGGTTGACGCCACAAAAATTAGAAGAAAAAAAAGCAAAAGGGCTTTGTTATAGTTGTGATAACAAATACACTAAAGGTCATAAGTGTGCTGAGAATAAATTATTCTACATATATTGTGAAGAGGAGGAAGAAAAGGAACAAGAAATGTTAAAATAAGAGGATATACTCTAGGAACAAACCCTAGATAAACAAGAAATAAATCCGACCATATCTTGAAATGCATTTGCTGGAATTACCACTCCTCAAACTATCAAGATAGAAGGACATATCAAGAAGAAAAAGGTAATAGTGTTGATCGATTCGGGAAGTACCCATAATTTTATTCATTGTAAGATAGCAAAGGAATTGAGATGCTTCCTATATCCAGCACCAGAATGTCAAGTGATGGTTGCAAGTGGAGGAACCATAAATTACTCTGGAAAGTGCCATAATATCAAGCTATCCATGGGAGAATATGTATTGAATAGCCCAATGCTTTCCATTCCAATGGGTGGTGTTGATGTTGTACTAAGAGTCCAATGGCTACAATCCTTGGGTACAATAGCTTTTAATTTTCAAGAACTTTTCATGAAATTTTGTGTGGAAGGAAAGGAAGTTGAATTAAGGGGTATTGTAGGGAAACCGAGAAAGATAATCAGCTCTAACGGTATGAAAAAGCTTCTAAATAAGGAACAACGAGGTGTAATTACAAAATTATGTTCACTAGAGGTTCCCACATCGAAATCATCTATTTCTCCAAATCTCCAAAAGGTCTTGGACAATCATTCCAAGGTATTTGAGACCCAAAGGTCTCCCACCTATTTGTGATTATGATCATGCTATTCATTTGATTCCAGGAAGTGTTCCTACAAACATCAGGCCATACAGATATCCCTATGCCCAAAAGAGTGAAATTGAACGTATGGTTGTAGAAATGCTAGAGGCTGGTATAATTCAACCTAGTCAAAATTCTTTCTCTCCTCCAGTAGTATTGATGCACAAGAAGGATGGATCATGGCGCATGTGTTTGGATTATAGGGAGCTCAACAAGCTCACTATTAAAGATAAATTTCCCATTTCTGTCATTGATGAATTACATGGATCAATTTACTTCACCAAGTTGGATCTTCTTTCAGGATATCATCAAATCAAAATGAAGACTGAATACATTCCAAAAACAACATTTAGAACTCATGAGGGTCATTATGAAGTTTTGGTCATGCCTTTTGGCCTTACCAATGCACCTTCTACATTTCAAGTTTGATGAATTCCATTTTCAAACCCTTCCTTAGAAACTTTGTGTTAGTATTTTTTGATGATATACTAATCTACAACAAGTCTTGGAAGGATCATGTTGAACATGTTGACAGGGGTGCTCAAACTATTGGAGGAGAAACAATTATATGCAAAAAGCTCCAAATGTTTCTTTGGAGTACAAGAGGTGGAATATCTGGGTCATATTGTATCTCATGAAGGTGTTAAGGTAGACCCTAGCAAAATTAAAGCCATTAAGGAATGGAAAATCTCGATATCCATAAAGCATCTGCGAGGATTTCTTGGGTTGACAGGGTATTATTGCAAGTTTGTTAAGAATTATGGGAAAATAGCAGCACCTCTAACAACATTATTGAAGAAAGATGCATTTTCATGGACTCCAGAAGCAACAAAGGCCTTCAAACATCTTAAATAGATAATGTGCCAAGCACCGGTCTTAGCTACGCCAGACTTCACAAAAACCTTTATTGTGGAATGTGATGCTTCAGGAAATGGAATTGGTGTTGTTTTAATGTAAGATGAAAGACCCATTGCTTTCGAAAGTCGCCCAATCAAAGGAAAGTATTTACAAAAATCTATTTATGAGAAGGAAATGTTGGCAATACTACATGCACTTAAGAAATGGCGACCCTACCTAATGGGAAGACACTTCAAGGTAAAAACGGATCATGATTGTCTTAAATACTTTTTAGAACAAAGATTATCCTCTGAAGAGCAACAAAAATGGGTCACAAAGATGTTGGGTTATGACTTTGAAATCATTTACAAAAAAGGGAAGCAAAATGTTGTGGCAGATGCACTCTCAAGAAAGGATGAGGATGTGGAAGCATTGTTGTGCGCCATTTCTATTATCCAACAGGATTGGATAAACGGAGCGAGGGAGGAATGGAAGAATGATGAAGAAGTGTGGGCACTCATTCAAAAGTTACAACAAGATCCTAGTACATCTGATACATTTAGCTGGAAAAATGATTCGTTATGGTACAAAGATCGCTTATACCTATGTAAGAATTCCCAACTCAAACAAAAGATTCTTATGGAATTGCACACTTCTCCCTTAGGAGGGCACTCAGGATTTTTAAAAACTTACCACAGGGTTAAGAAGAAATTTTTTTGGGATGGCCTTAAATCGGATATTCAAAAGTTTGTGGCGGAATGTTTGGTTTGCCAACAAAATAAAGTTGAAAAATTAAGACGCCAGGTCTATTACAACCTTTATCCATTCCAAGTCAATGTTGGGAGGAGGTTTCAATGGATTTTATCACAGGTTTACCCAAGTCTGAAGGAAAGAGTGTCATCATGGTGGTAGTTGACAGACTTAACAAGTATGCACACTTTTGTGCATTATCACATCCATTTAAAGCCAGTACAGTTTCTACTACATTTATGGAAACAAATTCAAAAGCTACATGGAAACCCAAAGATTATTGTAAGCGAAAGAGATCCCATTTTCACTGGAAATTTTTGGACAGAATTATTTTCTTGTCATGGTACTCAGTTATCTCATAGCTCATCTTATCATCCTCAATTTGATGGGAGAACTGAGATAGTAAAAAAACGTTTGGAAGGATATCTTCGTTGCTTTGTATATGATAAACAGACACAATGGGTCAAATGGTTGCCTTTGGCTGAATGGTGGTATAACACTTCCTTCCATACTGCAGCAAAATGACGCCATTTATGGCACTTTATGGATATCATCCACCATCCGTCACATCATATTTAAGAGAAAATTGTAAGGTTCAAGCAGTGGAACATCACATTGAGCATCAACAACAAGTTCTCCAACTCTTAAAGGATAACCTCACGTTGGCGCATAATAGAATGAAACAACAAGCAGATCAACATCGCAGCGAAAGAAGTTTTGAGGTAGGTGACTGGGTATTCCTACAGCTACAACCATATGAACAAATGTCCCTCAAGCAAGCTAAGAAGGATAATAAATTATTACCAAAGTTTTATGTTCTGTACAAGGTGTTGCAAAAGATTGGTACTATGGCATACAAATTGGAGCTTCTTGCAGCTTCGTGAGTGCACCCAGTTTTCCATGTTTCATGTTTAAAGAAGGTTATAGGTGACAAGCTCCCAGTTCAAACAATATTTCCAGAACTTGACGAGGAATGAAAAATAATATTGGAACCAAAAACAGTCACAGAAACAAGAACTCGACAACTATGAAATCGATCAATTTCGGAGTATCTCATCAAGTGGAATAACTTATCTGCTAAAGTTTCCACATGGGAGGACGAGAATTTTATATAAAAGCATCCATAACTACTCAAGCATTGAGGAAAATGCTTTTCAAAAGGAGAGGGGCATGTTAGGCCCATATAATACTAGTGACTCCCCCATTACTATTGTCATTGTATCCCTTATTGTTATTATTGTGCCCCTATTGTCCCCATAGTGTTATTAGTATGCCCCAAAGAAACCCACTATTGTTATTTTTGTGCCCTTATGTTATTACTGTTATGCCAGCTTGATTATATTGTGACCCCTTAGACTCCTATATATATAAGGGAGGTTTAGTCATTTGTATCATCCAAGAATTGTTCATTTGTGTAATGTAAAGGAGGTTGCCCCCTCGAAGAGGTTTATTTCTAAGGCATTCATCTATCTTTTCTATCTTCTTGTGAGCTGGTTTCATAACAGGAAGTGAATTATCCTTACAGCTTCCTCTGGCATGTCTCCAAGTTCTTCTTTTACTCTCTGTATGGCTTCTGTAGTCTGTTTTATCAAATCAATTTGCTCAAAAATAACTTGGATGGATGGCCAAATATCATCGACATAGTCAATGATATTGGCCCACAATTGTTCCTTAGCCTGTCCAAGGGGTTCCTTCAATGTTAGTTCCTTATCTAGGCTTTTTATTCTTTCGTCATTCTAGTGGCTTTCTGCACTTCTTCTTTGTGCATGATTTGGGAAAGTTTGTAGTTAGTTTCCAAACTGGTCACCTTCTCCTTAAGCTTATTCATTTCATTGGTTTGAATGGACATGTCTTCCATTGCCTTGACCAATTTTCTTGCCTCATCACCTGTAGACCCTGTTGTTGTAGACCCTGTTGCTGATGTAGACGATGTAGATGCTGGTAGTGTTGTGGCCATTGGAGCTATGGGAGCTAAGGATGCTGCCAAAGTGGAAGGTATTGTAGTAGTTACTGTTGGAATAACAGTGGCAGGGGCATCCTCAAGACTAGCTTGTTTCAGTTGAATCAAGCTATCCAACTCCTTTTCCATCTCCTTTAATTGATCATTTAGTTGTAGCACTAGGTCCATCATCTATTCATGATTGGTTTGACTCTACAGGACCTCTTTTGTTTGTGGGTGTTCTAAATGAGGTAGCTTTAGTTGTTTCTTGAGATCTCCTATATCCACATTCTTCTTTCTGATTAACTTCTTAGTAGCCTTAATATCACTCGGATCATGGCCTAGCTCAATGACCAAGTCCTCCAATGACTTGATCCTGTTGTCTTTGGCCTGTGAGGAGGCCTTCTCCAATTTGTATTGGGCTGTGATGTTGTCTAGTGAACCTTGTAGCCTGTGTGAAACCATGGCCTTTCGTGTTAGGGTGGAGTAAATCATTTATCCAGCCTATTTATGAAACTCTATATGGTGAATGGGATGAACATCCCTGGCCAATATCTCAAAATCAGTCTTCCTATAATCCGTTGAGGTCTTTGGTTTCTAAAAAGTGGGTTGCATAAATGAGACCTGCATCTTTCCTCCTTTGATGTCAAAAGTTGTATCAACCTGCTCTGGTTGGCTGCCGTGTGCTTGAAGTATTGGGCGTATGTTTTAGCCCTCAACTTCTCATTCCTCATCTTTATTTCCTTGTACCTGTCTTTGATGTCCTTTTCTTTGTTAGCTGGCCTAGTGAAAGAGGAGACCTCAACACTTAATAGTCTCTCAATCATTTGAGTGTTGGAGGTTGATGGCTACTGTGCCTCACCTAAAGCAGCTGTGTCTTTGCTTCTTTGCCCCATTGTTTCAGTGTCAGTTATTTCCACTGATTCAATGTTCTCCTCCTATTCAGAGACATGATTCAACATGGGCCTTTTTCTGAGCTCAAAATGCTCATCTGTAGTCTCCATGGTAGAAATGGAACCCTCCTCCCTATTTATATTTTCATTCCTATCCTCATTGGATGGGGTCTATAAAACAGGAGGATTACTCATTGGTTCCCTTAGTTCTGGAACCTGCAGGAAAGAACTTTGGTCAATTTTCTTTTCAACATCAATTACTGTGTTTTCAACATCCACTACTGTGCTATCCATGTCAATCAATGTATTTTCCAACCACTCAGATTGGTTGGAAAACTGCTCAATATCAGGTCTTAAATGGTGATGAAAGGTCCCAATTTGACCTTGATTCTCAATTTGTTTATGACCCCATCAGGGTCATACTAACACATGAAGTTGTTTCTAAATTTCATCTGTTGCAATATCTTGTCAGCATCAGGTCCAGCTTCTCTATTATTACATATGAAGGGGCCCAATTGGTTCTTTATTTTTAATTGGGTCTTCTTCCTCGCTGCTAGGAAGTTGACCTCATTTGAATTGATGGTTTGCCTAAAATACTCAAGTGAAAATATCCTTATAGGGAGGTATTTAGGCAACTTATAAGGGGCTAGTTGGTAGCCATAAAATCTAATTTCAGTGTGGTTCTGGTACAGATACCAGTCTCCCACTTTGCTGTTCTTGGCCAACTGTAGCACTCTCTTGATTGCTTAGTTGATTCTGGGTTGAGTGTTACTGGTCAACATGTTCATGACTAGGTAGACAAATGAATCAATGAAATATTTATAGGTAAATGCTGTGGAGTATTTCTGGATCAAGGGTGTCCAGTAAGAAACCGATCTCTCTTTTCCCTTGGTATCCAACTTTTGGATGCTGAAAGGGAATTTATCTGCTTGATAATATAAAAACATGTGAAATAACACTGAAGAGTACTTGAAAAATCTTTCAGTTGGTAGTCTGGTGAATTGTTCATGCATCTTGTCCGAAATGAACTAAGCATAGTTGTATATTATAGTAAGAGGCTTGCCTAGGGTAAAAATTGATAGGAAAGCCAGGAGGCTTTCCTGGGGTAAAAATTGATAGGAAAGCCAGGATAAACTCATCCACATGCTCATCTGTGGTATATCTTAGGATGCAAGAGAGCATGGTGATTATATGTATACCTGTCTCTGAAAAAATGCTGGCAACATAAGGTGGACTATCAATGGGAGTATGGTGGTCTTCTATGATGAAGGTCTGGAAGATTTGTCTTATCTTAACCAGGTCTAGTGTGATATATAGGTCCAATAGGTCTCCAATGGATAGTGGGGTCTCATTAGGGCTAGGTTGGACTTGCAGCATTTGGTTGATAGACTCTAGAGTGATTGTGAACAACAACTGCTGATTAGGGGAATAATAGCTCTTTGGCTAGGGATATAGCAGGCATGACAAAAGTGTATGATATCAGGGAATGGGTGCACTTTTGGGAATAAATACTTGCGTAAATTGAATTCCCACAGATGAATGTCATCGGTATGGTTCAGGAATCTATCCTTACTCCAGCAGTGGAGCTTCAGAAGGTAGGCTGGTGAGGTAGTATCTTTTATTTGGAAATCCCTATCTGCTAGTGCCAAATGGTCGATGTCTAGGTGAGGGGTTGACACGGGTCTTACATCCAGAGAGGTCTAGGAAGCCATGACTGAGTTTATGGATAGGGATTAGGCTTGTGGTTGCTGCAAATGTAAGGTTTTGGAAGCTTTGGTACAACAAAGGGTAATTACAGTTTGCAAAAAGAAGGGCTTTGGGTATTGAATTGAAATACTCTTCAATTTAGGGAAATTTTAATTAATTTCAATTAATTAAGCTTTTAATTGACTGTACATTTTCAAATTGAGAGGGTCGTTCTGGTTTTTCTCAAGAATACCTGGAATTTGGTGGTATGGCTTGCAAACTGGTTTGAATGGTGGCTGCAGAGGGTACGGTGGCTTCAACTGTGAACTGGATGCTTGAATTGGGTGTCTGGAGCTTCTTCGGGTAGCAAAAGGTGGTCAATTTTGGTCGCAGAGGCTCAGGGTGTCGTAGAAAGGCTTGAGCAGCATTCACAGTGCAAATGAGTGAAAAGAGTTGAAATGGGGCTTCTCCAGCCTTTTAACCGACAATGGTTACAATTTGGCGCGGAATTTACAAATGAACAATGGATGGTTTTTGGTCTTGGCGAGGAGGCAGTTTCATGGGCCATCGCACCGCTTTTGGAGGCAAGGCAGTATTTCCTTGTGAGCACGTGATCTAGCGTGGGGCTACCATGTAGCAGAATAGTGCCCAAGCAAAACCATGAATCTCGTGTGCTCTCGGGCTGGTAACGGTCGGACAGTGATCGTGCGTGATATGGATGCGCACCGTCAGATCTGGGGGTGGGAGATCGGACGGTTGTCGCATGGTCAAGCTGCACGTATGGGATCGAGAATGGGATTTGTGGGGCCCGGGGGGTTAATTACAAATAATTGTAATTAATTAATGAGTAAAGTAGGGATTAAATATAAGGTCGGGTTTAATAAAGTGGGACCAGGGTTTATTGTGGCGGGGTTTCTTAACCACACCAAGGGTTGGTGGGTTAAAAGGTTTTTGTTGGGGAAATATGAATCGGGGAGTTAATTAAATAATGTGGGGGGGATTAAAAACTTAGGATAAGGGGTTTTTATGGGTTTTGAGGGGAAATAGGGAAATTAATAAGGGGGATGGTAATATTTGCAATGGGGGAATGGATTTCACACTAAGGACAAGGGGTTTTGGGTAAGGGGGTGAACTTTGCAAGGTAATTTAGTATGAAAATGTGTGAAACCAAGGGGTAAGGTTCAAAATGAAAGGAAAAAGGGTATTTAATAAGAAATGATGAGATAATGGGCAAATTAGTAAGTATGTATGTGGGGGTGAAATGAAATGAAGGGAAGTTAATCAAACAAGCTTGTGAACATCTTTTCACTCTCATAAATCCTCATGCACATGAAACATAAGATTAAGCATGATATATGTGCTTTTCACTGAGCAACCTTGTACATTTGCCACATTTCTTCTACCTACCCTTTATTTATCCTAACATTTTTTATTCACTTTATTGGGTGCATTTGAGCTTGCAGACCCTTTATTTCCTTTTCTTTTGACAAGAAAACTATTTAATTCTAACCTTATGACTTCCAATGGCTCGGATTAAGCTTATGAACACATTTTTATTCTCTACCTAACTACTGATCTGCCAAGATTAAACAGTTTGGCTAGATCTTTATTCTCTATCTATCAGCATAAATTTAAAACATGAATGAGTCAAGATTAAGCTGTTTGACCATCATGGATTGTGGCATTTCTAACAAGCCACACACAACCTTATTTTCCATAGTAAAGTAAAAAGTAGTGGCACTTGAATTTGCACACTTTCATGATCTTTTTTATTTTGGGGTTCATATTTTTCACTTTTTTGATCCTTTTATCTTTCTTCTTGTCCTTTGATTATTCTTTTAGGACATACACTCTTTACATTTTTAAATTTTAATATGGAAAACATTTTACAGAAAGCAAAAGTATGTACAATATTACAAGACTAACCATAGCCAATTCAAAATTATGAATCCTATTGTTATAGGACCCTAACATTAGTGATGACTAAATCATCCACATGCAATGCAACATTTAATCTTTCATATTTTACACATAATACATAAATATTATGGTCCAATTCACAACATTTGAAACCAATATTGACAAAGAAATGATCAATATTCTTATACCAAGCAATAGGGGCTTGTTTCAAACCACATAATGGCTTCCTTAATTGACACACTGGACTCGCATCCTTTTCAAAACTTAGGGTTACTACATATAAATTTCTTTAGCTAGATCACCAAGACGAAAAACACTTTTGACATCCATCTAATGTGCTTCCCATCCAAAGCAGGCAACAAGAGAAAGAATCAGTCAAACATATTAATACGGGCAAAGGTTTTAATTTAGTTGATGCCTTAATACTAAGAAAAACCCTTTTCTACCAAATTAACCTTGTGTCTTTCAACAGCACCATGAGATGTGAATCTAGCCTTGAATACCCATCAAAAACTCACACATTCTTTCCTTATGGTTGAGGAACTATATCCCATGTTTCATTCTTCATCAAGAAATGGGATTCTTCAAATATAACATTATCCCATTCAAGTCCACTATGTGCATCTACAATGTATCTAGATCACATGCCTCTAACACATGTGCCATTAGAGAAACACTACCATGTTGTTTCTAACTTGTAGTTTTCCTTGAGTCATTGACATATCATACATAAGTCCTTGCAGCTTCAAATGTCTTAACAAACCATCAAGGTAGATAAGTATTAAGTAATGAAGAGGTTCCTATGTTAACAAATTCACTGAAGGACCACTCAAGGCTACCAAAGCTAGTAATTGCTTATGAAATTGAAGTCAACTACATGTTGAAATAGGCATAGGAGTTGATTGTCTAGTCAATGTTAAAATATGATAATAGTCAATCCAATTTCTATAACAATTTCAAAGGGATCACTAGTCATCAAACTAGAAGAGGAATTCAATAGCTTTATACCTAAGGTGTTCTCCATAGAAAATTTTAAGGGTGAAATTTCACCCATGGGTTAAATTAGGGGTTTTTAATTTTGGTTGGGTGAATATTTTATAAATAGAGGTTTGACTATGGATCACCCAATACTTATTTAAATAAAATTAGTTGCAAAATCATTCACCCATGGGAATTTGATAGGGGAGAGTTGAAAATTTCATTTCGCCTTAAAAAATTCAAAGTAGATACCACATTCACCCTCTTTTTTTGGTAATGGAAATTATCATGATATATCCGCCCTAATTTTATGGGAGTACCAATTATTTGGAGTCATTTCACTTTATGGGATTCAACTTCACTCTATTATATTTTTCCTTCCCCCAAATTTGTTTAAATGTTTTTCATGGTAAAATTTAGCTCAAACTTAATGAAATCAAGGTTTTATAGGAGAGAAGTTCCATCCCTATTTAAAGTACCATGACAATGAAGGTTGAACCAAAAATTAGATCATATTTTCAATTCTCTGTGGGTTATTCAACATATAGCAAACACATGATTATTTAATCTTCTACATTTTAATTTGGTAAGCACCCACATCTTTGTTCTTTGAATTTTCAAATGAAGAATGAATGCACTTATTAAAATTTAACCGTGTGAAAAATTATTTTGAGCTAAACTATTATGATTATTACTTATTCTAAAGCTTTATATAAATACTAGGCACTCCACCATATTTTCATATGTCTAGAATAACTACTTTGTCTAAGCATATGCAAGATTTGGGTCATTAATATCATGGAGTGAATTGCATTTGTATTTATGGTCCTTGGTTTTGTCATTGAAAGGACCCACTGCACCTTCCTCCAAATATCGTGATATCCTCATACCTTGTTTACCCAACTCCTACACAAGCTCACTCAGAATCTCCATCACTTAGAGTCTCCACATGGTTTCCTTCAATTATATAAACCTAGGATGGAAAAGATTATTATTATCTTATGGAATGTCCCATAAACCTAAATCATTTGGCCTTCTAAAATATTATTAGAGAATTGAACAATTTTGTCATTGTAAGTTATCTTTCCTTCTACATAGCCTAACCTTTGCCAACCATTAACTGAAGAAAATTCCACTCTAACTAGACTTGCAAAACCATTTCTAGTATAGAAGCCCTAGGAGAAACCTAAAATATATTAAACTAGTGCCTAACTAAAATGACTTCCGTTGAGCACATGAGCCACCAATAGTACCTAGCCTTTAAATATGTGAAACCTTGAAACTTCCCCGAGCACTCCAATAAAAAGGGATTTATTAATCTAACTAAAAGTTCTCCACAGGAGCCACCAATAGTCACGGGGGATTCACTTAGTGAACCTTTGACATACCACCTGCATTCGTGGCATATTAAACAATATCGTTAATTTGACTACATATTGGAAAATACCTCTAAAAATAACATAATTTAATCCCTTACCAATATGAACCCAATAGAGCTTCTCAATTTAAAAAACCCATACTTTCACTAGATATTGTAGGTATCCATTTTTTAATTAACATTTTTTATACCCGTTTATATTTTTTCATTAACTTTGAGCTCCGTTTTTTATATTTTCCAATATAAAAACTCTTTACCCCCTATATATCCCCCAATATATTATGTCATGTTTTCCTCAATATATATCCCCCAATATGAACCCATGTGGTATGATATTTCTCCCCTAGTGAAGCCCCCATACCAATAGTATGTCTCCTTTGAATATGTGAAGTCTTGAGCATTCCAATAAAAAGTGTTTTCTTCCTCTATATTTGCTGACAAATTTCAATAACTTTATATTTTTTTCATTCATTAATAAAAATTTGGAGGAAAATTGGTTATATAGTGATTCCCTTCATTTAATTTTGTTCATTTTTATTAATAAAATTTTGAAGCCAAATTAGTTATAAAGATTTTGCTTGTTTGTTGAATTGTGAAGTGGAGTCCATCCACAACCACCCTTAGTCCATTTATCAATGTGAGATCCACTTTCAAGTAATTCATTCATCACCTTCCAATTCCTATAGGGTGTAGATGAGTAGCCTGAGGAGTTTTTTGTCAGAATACGGGTACATTCACATTTGCACCCATATTGAAAAGTTGTCTCACCTACTTTAAATTTCCTCTACAAGATTCTATATGAAGCAGATTCCAACCCTTATCATCCATTTTGTGATATCTTGGCATAAAAATCCTTTGCACTAAATGTAGTAGGGATGCCTCTGCTATTCTTGAGGCAAATTTAACCCCCAGACTAGGCCATAAGAAAAACAAGACAAAAAAAAGCCAATGATCGCCTACAAAATGGATGAAAATTTTCCCTTAAAACTCAATTGTTCTTTAGAAACTATGAAAACACAAATGACTTGAAATTAAGGACTTGCTCCCACCATGCATAATAATTATGTAATGCCATTACCAATGGTTGATTGATGATGAGCTTGCATTGAGTTTGTTTAAATAAACCATGAACAAATGCAATGATCTCTACTTAGAAAGTCAGAAAAATAGTTAAAGAAGAACCCTAACAACCATTCCAACAAATCACACCATCCATCTCATGGTATTTGATGAGATTAATGGTTGTAAGAATAGAGTTGTTGCAACTATTTGGCTAAAATTCTATTTTGAGTGCCTTTATTAAAAAAATGTTATATTAAGTTACAAATCATCTTTTGTCTTTTTGGGATCTCCATTGATTGAAAAATTCAAGATCTGATATCATTAATGACATATAAAATCATGTTTTTCATTTTTTTTTGTATTACATTTTAGTTAAGTATGATATCATACATGGAGGAGTTTATGTGAATGTCAATATCTTGAAGAATATTGAGCTGAGTCTTGCCCAAGATTTTGAGCTCTATATTGGTGAATGATTCATAAGTTTTGACTAGTAACAATATATCAATCAAATCAAAGCCTATGCTTCATTATAGAGCTTACTTTCATCTTATTTTTGTATAATAGATAGTTGAAAAACTCAAAAATTCCCCCCATCCCATACATGTCGAGTTGACACAAATATCACCATATATTTTATATCTCCCCCTCCCTGGATACCAAGCTAGGATGATCATATGCTCTCTTTTCTTTTTCCTTCGCACTTGAGTTTAGGTGTACCTTTTTGGTAGTTGACACATGCAATCTTTTAAAATGGTTATGCACTCCTACATAATATATAATTTAATTTTGAACATGGTATAGGATTTTAAAATTTAATTTCTTCTTATAATATTAAATTAATTAATTTTATTATATTAATAAATATTTTTCATATAGATTTAGTTTTTCAGTATATATAAAATAATCAAATTTAATTTTAAAATATGGTAATATCAAGTTGTTAACAAACATTTTTTATTCTTAACAATTTATGTTTCTTCTTCAAAGTAATCCACATAGAATGTCCTTGAGTTTAGAATAAATTCCAGGAATTCAATGAAATCATAGCTATTATCTTAACCATTGCGAGGATAAAAGAAGAAAGAAATACAACAGTAAAAAATGTTTTAACAAAATTGAGGAAATGGTAAAAATATTAAAGATAAATAATGGTTGAGCAACATTTAAAACTAAAAATCAATGATAACAACAACTCTTTACAATGAAAAATCCTAATCAACTACGTTCCAAATGACTCTCTCAATGCAAGGAGTTTTCAAAGCTCCCGTGTACAATAATCTTTCAGACTATCAAATTTTATCTCATTTAGATTCATCATGGACAAGGTTCCTCCTATTGTATGATATCTATAATGGTGTCCATTAACTATTTTTTATATAGCCAAAATATTTTTTTTTTCTTTATAATATAAATATTTATAATTTATATAAACATAATTAGTTTTTTATTTAACTCTTCCAAGAAAGCATTATGTGTGCCTACTTGTAAATGACTCAAAATTTTCTTTGTCCTTCACTTTATGCACTAGATGGATTTCTAACAGATCCTTGTTTCGATGCAAAACTCTTGAGAAACACCAAAATAGAAAAAGATTATTTATTGTAAGATAGATTGAAAGTACTATTTTAAATTGTACTATTTGTTGGAAACCAGGAAAATACTAAGAGGAAGGGTGAATTAGCATTTAAAAAAAAATATAACCAATTACTTTCCCAATTTAAAATACTTAGCAATATAGTAATAAAGAATAGTGTACCAATCACATAAAATCTGAACTAGAGAAGTTTACATGGAAACCCATACATAAGAAAAGAACAAATTCTTTTCCATTATGATGTAAGTACAAACTCCAACTTCATCTTACATCAAATTACGTAGGCATCAAAATATAAGAGGCTCCAACCCCCTTTTTCTTTTCAAGCATCGACTCTCACTATTTGCAGGCACCAACCCCCTATTCTTTAGAGGCACCAACCTGAAGGATGATCCAATCCCTCTAATATTCAATAATCGACTTGCACAACCTTTCAGATCCCTTTTTTCATTAAATTTCACACTTAGATATAAGGTTTTTTAATTAGATATATTTCTAAACCAATTTACTGAATTTTCAGATCTATTGCCCCATGCTATGCAACCACCAATCTTACTCTAATTCTCTAAACTAATTAAGAATCCTCACTATCTCTAATTCCCTCTCTATGAGCTACTCATTCTATCCTCTCTATATTTTTCTTCTATACAACGTTGTTTATAAAGATTAAAACTTGCAAGTCATTTAAACTCACATCCACTTCTATTCTCAATCAATCTTCAAATTTATACTTTAACCAACACTTATACTTTAGATATGTATCTGATTTACTACTATTGATTTAACTCATCTCTACGTTCTCTAGTTGTTCAATCCGTTAACAACAATAGTAGCTCATAGTTATGCATGGGAACTCACTTTCATATGTTCGAGATACATGTTCAACTTCTATTAACAACTCCTACCACACTTTGTATTACATGTGGAATCATAAATCTTACATTCTCTAATTTCCATTGATGATTAATTTCGACCTGATTTACTGAATTTGGTGTCAACACATGCATTAGTTTTTCTCACCAGTTTGAACGCCAAAATGCTGCCTTATAGCTCCTTATCTTCAAGCTCCATGGAGCATGTGACTGTGGGCCAAAACCTTGGGCTTAAGCCTAAAGACACTTATTTCCTGTTGAACTATTAGACCTTTTTCTTTTCAATTTAGTGCTACAGCTCGATGGACCAATGGCCGATAGGCCATTGGGCACTTTTTCCGAGGCACCTAGGTGGTTCACTTGCTATCTCCTTTCCACATAGGACAATATTCTAGAACCATAGCTTTAGGACTTTAGGTGCTTAGCAATAACTGGTTAATCCACTAAGGGCTTTCGTTGGTGCTCCACCCAATTAGATTTGATCATTGACTAAAATCTCATTCCCCCCCCCCCTCCTACCCCCCATAATTTCGATTATTAATGACAAGGGGGGATGCAATTTTCACTTTCATAAATTAAATCCCCCACAAATTCTCTAGGTGCACTAAACAAAATCCATATGTTGTCTCAATTGGATGACAAAGGGTGCACTTTGGCACTCCCCTTGATTTTCAAGGTTTAACAAGAAGGGGCAGGGGTGTGGGGGGGACTTTATTTTATTCACCATCATTCAACGTGGTGCCACATACACTAGGTAGTTCCATTAGACTGCCTCCCAAGATCCACCTATTTCCACACATTTGTGTGTTCTTGTGTACACGTACACATCCCAGGCATGAGTCTTGTAGCTTAGCCAACTCAAAACCCATGTCACTACCACCTGCTGACATCATCCTTCCATGTGGCATCCTGTAGTTGGTGCCATGTGTCACCCAAAAATAGGTCACTTGGCCACCCAAAAAGGTCAATTATACCTACCACATGTCACGCTAAAAATATGCCACATCATTTTCTCAACCACGTCACCTGCACAACCATGTAACTTATGTGCCATGTCCCCTTGGTCTTGAGGCAATTATGGAAATTGAACTTCACATACACTCAATGCCCGCTACTAAGAATTAAGACTAATCCATGATTAAGATAACTTAAGCCTTAATTAAGTGACATGATTAACTCATCATCAACCAATCTAGTCTTACCATCTATCCCCATCACTGCTTGCCACTCAACACTATGTTATGTGCATTTGAGCCTTCGTCCAGTGAGCTAATAAGCTACTTAGTTCTTAGGTTGAGCATCGAGTGACCAAATATTATGAACATGGCCTAACCGCTTGTTTCTCGCCATTTGCTGCTCTTTCTGCAATTTACACATCGAATGGACTGGGTGGTCCAATAGGTGCTCGGGCACTAACTGTTGGCCCCTTGGGACTAGAGGCTGTGATGTGGGCTTGTCGCCTTGTTTCCTATCACTCATTGCTCACTTCCCTATGTTGAGTTTCTAGATAAATTTTCTATGGCAGTTGGGTGTGGTGGTGTGGTCTTGTTGGAACCATGAGCCTCGAGGAAGCTTGCGTACTTGATATACCAAACTTTAAAATCAAATTTATCTTTATTCCCTTGGAGTTAGATCAAGTTCCATATACCATTGGAAAGGGATCTGAGAGGAATATCCAACCATACATATATCCTTGGACACATATGTACAACTGCCCTCTTTGCGTGTGAAGACAACGACTGAAGAGAAGAGTGAAATATCACTCCCCAATTTTGTCTTAAATACTCAAAATGTTCTTAAGAAAGAGGCTTGGTGTAGATATTAACAACTTGTTTGTTTGATGATATATTAGGCTCCAACCTCACAATTGGATCAACCACTTGTTCTCTAAGAAAATGATACTTTATGGGTATATGCTTAGTTTATGAATGTAGAACAATATTTTTGGATATATTGACAACGGTTGTATTATCAAAGATAATTGGAATATGTTCATCATAAGTTATCTTCATGGCTTGTAATGTTTTCTTCATCCATAAAATCTAAGTGCAATTTGCTGCAACTACTATGTACTCGGTTTTAGTAATAGAAAGGTAGATAGAAGTTTGTTTTTTGCTTAACCAAGCCAAGAAATAATTTCCAAGAAAGAAAACACCACAACTTGTGCTTTTCCTATCATCCACACTTTCAGCCTAATCAAAATATGTGTATGCAGTTAATGATAAGTTTTGACCATTTGGATACCATAGACAATAATCCATTGTGGCTCTCAAATATATAAAAATTCTCTTGGCAGCTAAGATATGAATTTTTTTTGTGGTTGATTGATATGTTGCAACTACACCACCAACTTGCATAATGTTTGGCCATGAGGATTGTAGGTACAAAAGGCTACCAATTATTGATATATACAAATTTTTATTTACCTATGGTGATTCATCTTCTTTGATGAGCTTATATCGAATGACTATAGGAGTACTAATAGGTGAGCATTTTTCCATTCCAAAATTTTCAACATTTCTTTAAGGTGCTTCCTTTGGGAGACGAATATACCTTTTGCTGATTATGTAATCTCTAAGCCAAGGAAAAATGAAAGTTCCCTAAGCATAGACATTTCAAATTCAGCTTGCATATTAGCTGCAAATTTTTAGTTAAGTAAATCTACATTCACTACCAAAAATGATGTCATCAACATAAACAACAACAACTAAAAGATTATCATTTTAAGATTTAATATACAAATTACTATCAATTTCTCCTCTTTTAAAGCCTTACCGTTGTAGGTGCTTGTCTAATATGGAATACCATGCCCTGGGAGCTTGCTTTAGTCCATATAATTCCTTTATCAGGATGCATAGTTCCTCAGGATTGTATAATAGTTGAAAACCTTTAGGTTGTTCTATATAAACCTCTTCTTCCACCTCACCATTAAAGAATGCTGATTTTACATCCATCGAATAAACTTTGAAATTCTTATGACTTGCAAATTCTAGAAGCATTATAATTGCCACTAATCTTTCCACATGAGCAAAAGTTTCATTAAAATAAATTCCTTCAATCCAAGGATAGAATTTAGATACTAACATGGCCTTGTTTCTCACAACTTGTCCATCCTTATTAATTTGTTCCTAAAGACCCATTTTGTGCCAATGATTTTTTTTATTTAATGGTCTTGGAACCAATTCCCAAGTCTGATTTTTCTCAATATGATCCAGTTACTAATTCATATCCTTTATCCAATTCACATCTTTTCTTTTCTAAGAAAAATATTTTGGTTCAATCATGGAAAACATAGAAATATGTGCTTGAATTGAGGTATTCATTAATATTCGTCAATTTTGAATTCCTACATCCTTATTTCCAACAATATGATTTGAAGGGTGATGCTTTTGTATATACTTTGAAGGAGTTTTTTGGAGATTGCTCTCTTTGTTTCCTTCTTCTTCTCTTGATTCTTCAATCTTTTCAACTTCATCTTTATCATTGGTCTAATCAGGTAGGATGATATATCTTGGCTGCTTGTCTTTGAGAGGTAATTCCTCATCCATTCTCACATCAATGTTGTCAACTATATTGCATAGTATTTTATTGTAGCATATATGAACTTTTCTCTTATTTGAATACCCTAAAAATATTCCTTCATTAGCTCTAACATCGAACATACTGAGATTATCATCATCATTCTTAATGCATCACTTGCTGCTAAAGATTTTGAAGTGCATTATTGTGGTTGTTTTTCCATACCACAACTCTGTTAGGATATTCCGACATATAGGAAATAGTTAAGTACAACTTGGTCTAGTATAGAGTTAGGTATAGAGTTAGGTAAAGTGTGTTTCTTTACTATGTACATTTTGTAACTTACAATCCGACGATCATGATATGTAGTGATCCGACGGTTCATTCTCTCCTCGGTATTACCGACACTTGATCCGTGGCTTAACACCCGATTGGTCCGTGATTTCTATTTAAAGCACATGGAGGGTCATTTGTAGGGTAATCCGTCTATGAGAGAAGCTTATGTAAATTTTCATTCTTTTCTTAATAAATTGCCTGAAGTGGCCGCGTTGGCTCAGGCTGTGGACTGTTTCCCTCTTTGAGGGTTTTAACCACGTTAAAAATACTGGTGTATTGATCTGTGATCTGTTTGTGAGCGGTGTCCTTTGGTGTTCTGTCTGAGGAACTTACCTTGTAAATTCCTACATGGTATCAGAGCTTGGACCCAGGTTCGATTCCCCCCGAGTTGCGTTTGAGGGGGGTGTTGGAAGAATCACCACACCTCTATGGAATCCGTAATTTCTACCCTGGGGATCCTAGTTACTAGTTTGGAATGTTTACCAACACTTGCAAGTTTTGGTGTAACGGCAAACCTCCACATGGTATCAGAGCACTGGAACTGTTAGTGTTGTAGGGGGTCTTGCCACTGTTTGGCTTGAAGTGATATTTATTTAGAATATGGAATGTTGTATTAATAGATTTATCCCAAAATGTATTTGGAATATTTCTCTCATCCAACATTGCTCTTGCTAATTGTTGGATTGGCCTATTTTGTCTTTCATCCATGCCACTCTGCTGTGATTTATTTTCAATTGATAATTTCCTTCTTATGCCATGCTCTTCACATTAATCATCAAAATCATTGGAAGTAAACTCTCCACCTCTGTCTAATCTTACACACTCGTTGACAAGTAGAAAAATTCCTTCTTCAAAGAGTGAGTATTTTCCTGATCAAAGTCCCAAATAGACCATTTTTTGTTGACATGGCTATATAATCTCCAGAACTAAGGCCTGGTTTCCTGTGTCAAACTAAACTAAAAAATAAAAGAGATGAAAAAGGAAACAAATTTAAAAAATAGGGAAAATATATGACATATTCTAATATTTACAATTATCTACAAAAATATAAACAAATTGTTGATTTTATGAGGTCAATTTGAACAATAGTTAGGATGGGGGTCAGGGGATTCACTCAAACATAATAAACCATGTGACATATTATGTATGTTTAAATCCAGCTAGAATTTGGATCCAACTAGCCACACAAATAGGTTTTGGGAGAGTTTTTATACAAAAATATCAAAAAGATATTTATTAGGTTTTCATCCTATTCAAACTAATATTATTTGTCTTTTTTAAATTAATATGCATGCATTAACTAGAAAAAACATGAAAGAACACTATCTCGAAAACGAGAGAAATTAATATTCTATCTCTTGAATATCAGATTTCAATCATCAAACAAGAATATATAAAAAGTTAATAGTTTAGAAAATTTTGATGATGATAGATGTACACTACAACATATCCTAAGAAATGTATAAACAAAATAATCAAATATTCATTCAAAAATAAAATATGTACAAGTTAAATAATAATGCCAGATGCATCCATTAAGGAATTAAAAAGATGACCAGACATTAATCTCATAGCTCAAAAACACATTTGATTTTGAAATTGGTCTTCAAAAGAGTTTATAGTTCAAAATTTGATTAAAAAATGCAAGTTCTGAGTTTTCACAAATTTTCGACCTCTACTCCAACATAAGAGGCTGTATAAATACTTTAAAAACAAGACAAGTCTATTTGACAAATAACAACTTAGAAAATCATATAGATTTTCTCTAATAAATAAAACTTCTAAAATTAAAAGTTTCATCCTTTTAACTGATTTTTCTTGAAAAGTTTTCCAGTTGTTTATCTTTCTTCCTCTTCCTTAGAGTATTTATCCTCCACGTTGAGTAGAAAATGTGGTGCATGAATTTGGATGTGATTCACCCATTCTGAATATACCAGAGTCACAACAGAGAAGTGAATTGGATGAAACTGATTTGTGCTGATGTGGAAATATGAAATTAAACTTTGGATTGTTTTCTTCTTTTCTCAGATACTTATTCCCAAACTTATAAATGAGTTTAATTTGTTCAAAAGGGAATTGCACATATTTTTGGAAATCATGCTGTGTCCAGATTTTGATCTCGCTTATTTCTTTCTATTCCTTGATGATGATGTCTTATGTTGACTGCTTCATTTCTCTTGGGAAGACTTTTTTAATGGTTTAGAACCTTGGAGATCAAAATCCTCAATAAAATTAGTTCCCTTTTCCCATATTGCTAAAAAATGTCCTTGGGAATTTTTAGCCCATTCTCTAACCTCCTTGGCCTCTATTTCTATGCGGCTTATGATGCATGCACCAATATTCTATCATTCTTGTAAACTTTTGGAATTACTTCAAATTGTAATTCATTTTTCCAGTCCAGGATGGATGGAAATATGACCTTGATGTATTTATATTCTTCTACTACGGAATCAATCCTCTCATTATGATTTAAAATTTCTTGATAAAATCTTGATATTTTATTCATGTGCTTACAAAACTTGGATTGATCCTTCCTTAAAATTAAGTAGATTTTTAATTCTCGTTCCTTGAAAATTTCTACACTCTATATGCTCCCTAATTTTGATTGAGTTGAGATTGAAGAGAGTTGACCTAATCTTTTAGATCTGTGGTTATGATTTCAGTGTTAGTTTCAACTTCTTCTTTCAATATTCGATTTTGATTCTCATGGGCTTCTTTAAAATCTTGATTGTGTTGAACATGTTTTGATTTTAATTCATTCAATTCCATTTAGAATTGACTCTAAATATTTTCCCTTTCTAATGAAACAACTTGGACAAGAGCTACAAAATACTTTTTCCAGTTGTCCTCATTAAACAATTTTCTCTTCTCTAACTATTTTTCTAATTCTTTAATTCTTCTTAAACTATCTTCATATGCTGCAAGCTCATTGACATGATATTGATTATAATTTACAAAAGCGCCCAAATCCTGTGAAGATTATTTATCCTTTCCTTAACATCACCTTGGGATTTCCAACTATATTCAGTGACAATTTCTAGAAAATCAAACCTTATTTTCTTAGTTTTTCTAACCACTGACTTGGTTTGGGAATTAAAGAAATATTCCGTGAGAGAAGGAACAATATCAAAGATTTTTTATAATTTAGAAACATGATTAAATAGAAAAGAATCCCAAGTTATATTAGTGGAAATGCATGTCATAGAAGTATTGGGAGATGTTTGAATGACTGAAGATTTATCAATCTTCATTTGTTGTTCTGGTGTCTCTTTATCCTTATAAGAAAAAATATCATATGATATTTGTTTATCTCTTTATACATCAACCTCCATTTCTTGACATGTTATGTTCTCTGACTATTTATGCTCGATGTTTTCGGGAGAATTGATAACAATGATATCATGATTATGTACTCTTTTCTTGTATGCTAACTTCACTGTTTCTAGGTCTTATTTCTTTTTCTCAAGAATTTGTATAACAATAGTATCCTTTATGACTTGTTGATATTTCTTTGTTTCTTCTCTTGTTACTGTTTCTTCACCTGTAACAAAAACATTTGTTGTTTTTTCAAATTGAATTCCTTGTTCTTCTTGATAGATAGAGGAAGGATGTGAAGTAATTTGTTTGAAATTAAACTGAAAGAACTCAAAAGTTTTAAGTTATTCGATAGAGACATTGGCATGGAGGATTTTCTCCCTTAAGAATCCTTCAAAATATTTTCCCTTAATTTTTGTAATTTGGCTCTTGGTTCAATATCTAAGAGTTTTCCTCTTTCACAAGCATGTTGGAAATCATCAATGGCCATGAAAACCTCATTGAAAGGAGGATCCTGATGAGTAAATACTTTAACATAGCTTACTATTTTATAATGATTACCAATGATTCCATGGGGATCATATTCATACTGAGGTAAATTATAAAACCAAACATCTTGGAGATCCTCTTCTTCTTTGAATGCATGTTCTCGGTCTCTGACATTTACTCTCCAAATTTAATTGGCATTAAAAATCAAATTTTCTTTTGCAATTTGCTCAATTTCGAAGCCTGGCCATACAAAGTTGCCTCATTTTCTACTTCCCTTAGAAAAATTCTTTCAGGAATGTAACTAGGTAAAAGGTGAGGACCAACCTCACTACCATAGAATTTGATGTAAGAAATAGTTCTTCAACAAACTGGTGGCCTATTGATTCTAATCCTTCTTTAAGACCTTCACTAATTCTAGGAGGTGCTTTACCAAAAATAATTTCATGAAGAGGGATCATAACATAATGAAAAAGATCATAAAGATGGAATTTGAAATTGTTTTCCGGAAGGATTGGGGCATAATTCTAAATTGGTAGTTGCTGATTGGAAGGATAGTTCCATTTCAGTAAGGGAAATGGGACTGAGACAATAATGATATCCATTAGAAAAGAAAACATATAGAATATATGTTTGTAGCTAGGAGGAGAAATTAATGATAATTTATAAGTGTCAGTGATGTTTTGTGATAAAATATAGACCCAATTAAAGTGATTTGCATCATGCATGATATTATGGATAATGGGAATCCATTTCATTTTACAATGTTCTGGATCCTTTCCCCAAATAGTCGGTTAAAAATTTGATAAGAAATCTAACAAGTGTCTTAAAAATAGAAATGGGGTATTCCTTGGAAGCTTTGAGCTTAAACCCTTCTTCTTATTCTTTCAACCATCTTTTTATCACGTTGTCATAATTCTCCTCACATGGCTTGAAAATTGTATCTCATAAATTGTTTAGGAATTCAACATTGAGATGGATTTCAGGGAAACTGAGCTCATAAATGGAAGACAAGACTTATGGTTTCCAAGAGGCTATAACATTCTTGTTGTGGTTTGACATAGTGTGGGTTGTGATATCCGTATGTGCAGAAATCGAGGAAATCATATCATAATAAGGGAAAAATTTACCCCTAGCAGTTACCCGGTGCAATTTTTTTCATAATTCCCTCCAATAGATTGTTCTTTGATTTAGAAGCTTTTGCATTTTTCAGCCACTCTCTATTCTCAAAGAAATAAAAAATATCCTCACACTTCATCGTACCTGCTTTATGAGTTTTAAAAGTGGACTCAAATATAAAATATGGGTTGAGGCTATATTCCTCTCATTCTAGATATTCTACTTCCATCAACTTTCGTTTTATATTCTCCACCGTTTGTCTTGTTGCAAATGATTTTCCATTTTTTCCCATTTTATGGCCTATGAACAAAAAACAGAAAATGTGAATTATTGCGGGTAAAAAGTATACAATAATAACAAACAATATTTTATGAACATAATTTACCTACACAAAATCTCCGAAACTTGGTCTATTTCTTCTTATAGTTCAAATTCCTCTGTAACAGGCCTAACCATTTAAAACAATATGCAAGCTGAAAATAATTTGGGAAGTTATGAATTTTGATTAAAAATTGAAGAACACGTAAATTAAATTGTATGAGTTGATCATTAATTACCCATTATGTAATCCAACCATTTTTTTTGCAAATCAAGAAAACATATGAGAACTTTAATATCGGGATCTATAAAAATCCTTTAAGCATGAAGCAACAGAAAACCAGGTTTCAAATCATATATATATATATATATATATATATATATATATATATATATATATATATATATATATATATTTACACAAATCAATAAAAAATTAATATTTTATTACACCTCCAGGTAGTCGATAAGTCGGTAGGTCGGGAAATTGGGTGTCTTTTTATTTGTTTGATGAGTTTTTCCCTTCCTCCGACCCTGACTACACAAGAGTTGGGCGATATTGAAAGTTTGGAGAATTGGGAGTGAAATATGATTAAAGAGAATTGGAAGTCATCCAAACCTTGTAGTTGGAAGGTTGGGGTCGGGATTGTATGTTTGAATTATTTGTGAAGAACAAAAAATACGACCTTCGACTTACTAGATATTTATTTGTTTTTTTCTTATTTAAAAAAAAAATTGAACTTTTTAGGGAAAACAAGAAAAATTTATACAAAGACCTTTGTTTTTTCCTCGTATAAGAAACAAAAATAGGGTTGTTGTAATCTTAACAAAAAATGGCGACACACTTGAAGAAGTAGTTATCTCTATCAGGCTTAAATTTATAGTTCAAAATAAAAGAAAGTTTTTATAATTTTTTTCTAATTTATGATTTATCTATGAGATACTTGATAGTTTGTCAAAAAGAAACGATCAAAATAGAAGTACTTATGAAAGAAATGAAAATTTATAAATGAGAATCAAATAATGAAGTAATTTCTATCTTCAGAACCTTACAATCCAATCATCATCTGAATTTTTTAACACTAAGTTTAGGATTTTAATACTATCAAAGTGTTATTTTTCTTTGCGTTATAATCATCTCTTTTTAAACCTCTAATTGGGTCACTTTGGTGAACATAGATATCCCCTTTAGTTGAATTACAAACATCGACCAACTGCTAGCAAACATTTATAGCCCTGATGGGTTTGTTTATTCTTCTTTGAACAATTTTAAACTTCTTGTTTTCACTTTATAGCTTATGACTCATTTTTAAATTTATCATACATAGCTAAGTGACGAAAGTAGAGTATTAGAGATTTGCTTTGATAGTAAATACTTTGATGTATTAAAAGAAACTCAAACTCTTTATTTTATTATTCATTTTTTTGAGCAAAATTGATTTATTTTTTAAATATTTGAAAGTGATGGAACTCTCATAACATAAATAATCAATCAAACACCTTTCTTACTATTGAAAGTTTATATAAGACCATAAAGTTATATTAAGCACTCCTGGATTCTTCATATTTTGAGAATAATTTGTCCTTAAACTTTAATTTTTTGAAGAATAATATAATATATTGATAAAAACATGCTTATTGGAATATGTAATCATAGTTGGAGTTCTACAACTAAGGAAACAATTGAAAAGAAAAAGTGTGTACAAAAATCTGTAAAATAACAAAATGTGAATTTTTTGAGGATACCTATTACCAACATGCTTAAGTAAAATGGAATATTTACATATGATCTTGAAATATTTTCTTACGAAAAATATATTTCTAAATTTTACCATTTACTAACAAATTTTATACTTGGCCTTATAATGTTTGTAAGATGTAACTTGAAGGACCAAGCTTTGAAAAGATTTGAAAATGACCAATCCAAGATGTTGAAATTTAGAGTGTTTGTCTTTCTCCTCGTGGCTTTTATCCCATTTGAGAACTAAGTCACCAAGAACAAAATCTTTATATGATGTTAAAAGTCTATCAAACCTTTTTTTGATAATTTGTTGATGTTCATGAAATTTGGCTTTTGATTTTTGTTGTTCCTCTTCTAGTTTTAGAATTGTATATAATCAAACATCTGTATCTTTGATTGAATTATGCCTTATAGATTGAGCTAACTAGGTAGATGGTAGGAAAATATTTTGTGGCAATATGGCTGCCTTACCATATACTAAAAAGTATGGGGATTTCCCTAATGCTCTTTTAGGAGTAACTCCATCAGCCCATAGGGCATTAGATAACTGGTTATGCCAATTTCATTGGTGATTTTGAATAGTCTTTTTTCAGAATTTGAATCAAGTTTTTATTTATGGAGTCTACTAAACCATTACCTTGAGGGTGGTAATTAGCACAGAATTTGATCTTGATACCTTTATCTAAGCAAAATTCAATAATCTTAAAAGAAGATAAGAATGAAGCATTATCAAACATAAAAGATGTTGGAACTCCAAACCTTGTGATTATATGGGTTTCTAAGAAACATCATACATGTTCATCGTTGACTTTTTTAAAGGGGATTGTTTCAGTCCATCTTGTGAAATAATTAGTGGTTGTAAGAATATATTTGTATAATTTTGAAGAGTTTGGATTAATCTCACCAGTGATATATAATCCCCATTTCTCAAATGGTCCTTCCACTTCAATAGGTTTAAGAGGGAGAGCTGGTCTTTTTTCGTTTCATGCTGATGTTTAACACTACTTACATTTCATCGCATATGAATAGGATTTTTGAACAAAGTGGACCAGTAAAGCCTACTCATAAAAATTTATGTGTCGTGGTTTCCCTGCTAAAATGACCACCAAAAGGTCCATCATGTGTATCTACTAAGACATTTTCTACATCAGACTTCTCAAGGCATCTTAATAATACATCATCATATTTTTTCCTAAAAAGAATGCCATCAATTAGATGATATTTGGAACATTACAAACGCAAAGCCCTTTTCTGTTTAACTGATAAATGGTCAAGAGAACTACCATGATTAAGAAATCATTTATATCTGCATATCATGTATTTGTTGGAACAAGTACATAAATGATTTCTTCTTCATTAATTTAAAATTCATTGCACCATCCTATTTCTGAATTAGAATTTTCACCTTCATCTGAATGATATCCTTCTAATTCAGGTGATAATTTGCATAGACCCTATCCTCTGATGACCTTAGATGGTTTAATTTCTAAGTCATATTATTGTAATGTGGCCATCGATTTTTCTCTTTTTTCTCCTAAATCTTTTCGAACCAAGAAATTCCTAACTGCGGGGTGTAGAACTATCACTTTAGTATGAGAATTCAATAAGGAAGGTCTAAAGTGTTTACAGTATTTATAAATCACATAAGCTTGTTTTTCTATTTATGGATAATTTAATTCAACACCCTAAAAGCCATAACTAATGAAAGAAATAGAAATTTCCATATCTTCAGAATTTTTCCGAGTGAGGACCGCTGCATACAAAACATCATATGCAAATGTGTATAATAAAAATTCTTTATCCAAATTTGGGCTGATTAATGCTGGTGCAACAACAATAACTTCATTAATTTTTCAAAAGAATCTTTTTCTAATGGTCCCCATTTAGAAACATGATTCTTTTTAATCATATCTTGCATTGGTCTGATTGTTTCTACAAAACTTGGAATAAACCTTCTAACAAAATTGATCTTTCCTAAGAAAGATTGCATAGATATTTTATTGTGAGGAAGAACAATTTGCAAGATAGATTTGATTCTATCTGGTTCAATAACAATACCAGTTTTAGAAACTATAAACCCAAATAATTTAGCTTCAATGACAATAAATATAGTATTTTTGGTATTTAATGAGATTCCATACATTCGACATATTTCAAATATCTTTTTTAAATGATCAACATATTGAGTTCTTTTTTTAGAATAAACTATAATGTCATCTAGATATACCACCATGAATTTATTAATAAATGCTTTGAAAGCAATATCCATGGCTAGTTGAAAAGTAGCTCCAACATTGATTGATTCGAATGACATATTTTTATAAGTGTATGCACCCCATTTGGTTAGAAAAGTAGTTTTGATTTGTTGTAAAATATGTTCTATTGGAGGAACATGATAATTACCTTTTTCTGATGATTTATTCAAATTTCAGAAATTAATGCAGATTCTAATATCTTCTTCTTCTTCTTCTTCTTTTTTTCTTTTTCGAACATGGACTAAATTTGAAACCCACTATGAATGCCTTACAGGAAAAATAATTTGAGCTTTCAAAAATTTACTAATCTCTTCTTTGATTTGACCCTCAAGTCTAGGATGTATTTTCCTTAATTTTTGCTGAAAAGTTTTCGTATCTGATTTGATTGGAACTACATGTTAAATGATTTTAGTGTCATAAAATTTCAAATCATCATAAGTCGAGGTGAAAACGTCCTTCTGTTGTTTGAAAATTTTACTAAATTTGGATCATTCAATAGGTGTACAATTACTTCCCAAATTAATATTTTGAGGTTGTTTCTCTATTCCCAGATTAACAATTCCAGATTGCATTGAAGAGCTACTTGTTTTGCAATTTTTACTACCTTTGAATCTATTTTGAAAGTCATATAATTTTTCTAATCAGACTACAAATTTTGGAATTGAATTTTGACTTTTCTGATCCTCCGAAAAATCTGATAGCAATTGAGCACAATGTTGATCTTAATCAATAATGGACTATTTGAAAGTATCTTATAGAGTCAAGAAATATTTGGTTTGATCATCATCATCAAATACTCTCCAATTTTTAATATTGTTGGGCACTGAAGGTTTAAAAATAATTTCAACTGAAAATCGTTCCAAGAAAAAAAATTCAACTAGAAGAATTTTTGATGCAACATTAGCAAGAAGATAAACATCATTATTTTGAGAACGTGGTTTGGAATTTAATTGAAATTGATTGAAACTTTGAACTAAGTTCCATACTTCATGTCTGTAGTTCCTCAAAATATTGGATACACAATGAATGGTTTTATTGCATTATTTTGTCTTACTATAATTTCTTAATCACCTAAAACTTTGATATTTTTGATCCATTTTAATAACTTTTCAAAGACCTTGCTATAAAGCTTCATATTCGACTACATTATTGGTGTAAGGGAACTTTAGTCTGAAAGATAGAAGAAATTTATTCCCTTGGGTGTCTATTAACACACATCAAATACCAGCTCCCTCATTAGATTTGGAACCATCAAAATATAAAGTCCAACTATTAATTTGATCAGTTGTAATGATATATGGAACCTCAACATATGAAATTTGTCTTAAATATAATGTTGGTAATTGTAGAATGTTTAGGCTTTCAATTTGGGTTTACAACACAACAAATTCTTCGGATGAGAAATTACCAAGATAAGTATCAAATGTATAATTGCCTATGAAGATTCAAGAGAATTGATTGGTTCATTAGAATTTCCAAGGTCTGTAACTGTATGTTTCATGTGATGTTCTCAATAGACCTTGACTTTATTTGGCCTACTGTTTAAGGGTAGATATAAATGAGACCAATCTGTTTAGAAATAACCATTGAGATTTTTGGATAAATCTCGACTGAGAATCAAAACATATGATTTTGGAATATAAGTGGACAATGATGTCATTAATCTGAAAGATTTTGGGATTTGAATTATGTCTGATAAGAACATTTTGGAGATTGTATGTTTGAATTATTTTGTGAAGAACAGAAAATCCGACCTCCCACTTATTAAGTTATTGTTTGTTTTTTTTCTTATTTTTTCATTTTCTTTTTATATTTTTAGGGAAAACAGGAAATTTTTATACAAATAACTTTATTTTTTCCTTTATAAAAAACAAAAAGAGGGTTTTGGATTTAAGACATCTGTGGTTTATATCTTCTGACTTAGTTACCGGAGAATCCATTCATGAAGTCCTGATGATGGATCCCAGTTGGGATTTGAAACGTTGACAAAAAATGGTTTTTACTGTGGATTCTCCGGTAACTAAGTCAGAAAAAAGAGGGTTATTGTAATCCTAACAACAACACTTTAATTTGTAGTCAGTTTGGTTTTTAGCCATGGCTTTGAAGATATTGAAATTTTCAAATGCTTCAGACTTCTCCCTTAAAAATGATACCCACATAAGCCTGATATAGTCATCAATAATTAGCATAAATTATTTTTGACCACTTGGAATCTGTGTTCTTGAGGGTCCACGTAAATATGTATGAAATAATTGTAAGGGTATGGTAGTTGACTCTTGGAGAGTACTTGAACTTGTTTCCCAATTTGGCATGACTTACAAAGTGTATTACTTGGCTTAGATATTTTTGTAAAGTTCCTCACAAATCCATTTTTGCTGAGCTTCACAATATGGTCAAAATTTAGGTGTCCCAACATTCTATACCATAACTAGATCTCATCTTAGTTCCCCAAACAACATTTATCATTTTCTTCATTTAGTATGTATACATTGCTTTATGTTGTATCTTTAGCCACTACTTATCCTATGTTTGATGTTTTTATTTCAAAACCTTTGGAGCAGAAAAGGACATCATACCCTTGGTTACACATTTGACTCACACTAAATAGGTTATGCTTGATTCCATCTACAAAATTAACATTCTTATCTTTTCCTCTTCCATTTAACAACATGACTATGCCTTTTTCCATGATCTTTCGTAAAGAATCATTGCCAAAAGTAACACTGCCTTTTTTGTCTTCACTTAATGACAAGGATTTATTCCTATCAGTTGACCTATGCCTAGAGCATCCATTGTCTACATACCAATGAATGCCTTGGTTTTGGGAATATAAGAAAATTCCACACTCTTCATTCTTTTCTTCCTCTTTCTTCTTTTGTGTCTTTAATTCTTCTTGAGCGTGCTTGATCTAAGGAGTTGATTTGAATTTTTTGCATAGAATGACAATTATAACATTCAATCTAATAAAATAAAGGAACAAAATGATTCTTGTCTCTGTTTGAATGATAGGGTGTATTTCTTATTTTCTCATTTCCAAAATATGCTCTACAATTTATAACCTTATGTCCAAACTTTGCATATGAATAATAATAACCACAAAATATATTTTGTTACCTGCAAGCCATTTTTCTTTGAGAATGTGATTTACTGATTCTTTGATGGATTCCCCTTTGAGGGAAACAAGATCTTTGTAGACTTATTACTTGGTATTTATGGTTGTTTGAATGCCTGCAGATGCTTGCATTCCATTGTTGTTGTTGTTTGAGATCATTTTCTTTCTTTTAATTTTTGTTTAGTTATTTGATTGTTTCAACAAATCTGATTGGTTCTTTATCTTAAAATTTATTTGGGTTTGATTCTCCTTCATAGCTCATACCAATTTTCATGCGAGGAGACATATGAATACTCAAAATTTCATCTAACTTGTGAGAACGTTTAATAAAATTTAAGTTCTAGTTTAGTTGAGTCTTAGTTTTCTCTAATTCCTTCCTATGAGAGACTATTTCTTCCTCTATCTTTTCACACTCATTGCCATTCTCTTTCAGTTGTTGTAACAAGGTGTTTTCATTTTTCTTTGTTTCTTCCAACTTAACTTGCAAAGGAAGGAGTGAAGAGTCTTCAGAGTTATCCTTTTATTTTCTAGATTTTTCTAGCCTTTGAATTTCTTCTAAGGAATTGATTATTTGAGATCTACTTCAAACTCTTCTTCATCAAAATCAAATTTTCATACATCTGGAGTTTCCAAGGCCATGAGCATGGATTCATTTATTGTTTCTTTTGTTCTTTCTTCATCATAGGACTTTTCATCTTCATCTTCCAAGGAATTGTTGTCTTAGTGGGTATAAAAACTCTTCTTCTTGAACCCTTTCTTTTTCATTATTTTCCTATATTTATTTTTCTCTTTATGATAATACTAATTATTTTCTTCCTTATGTGGATATTTAGATGCATAATTACCTACGTTTCCACAATTAAAGAATTTAAAGGGTAACTTTGTATTTTCCATATCCCATCTTCAATATTCTAACAAAATTTACCTCTTATTCATCAGATCCATAGTTCATGTTTTCTTGATATTCTTTTCTCTTGTAATTGGCTTTGAAATCTTACTCCTTTGATGTAGAGCTTCCTTTTGAGGTTCTCATTTTATAGGTTGTTAGAGTTCCATGCAACCAATCCATTGTTAATGTGTTAATATATTGCATCTCCTTAATGGATGATACCTTGGCATTGAATCTAGTAGGAAGAGATCTCAAAACCTTTGAACTACAATGGAATCACACATTGGTTTATAAGGTCCTCTTATGGTATTAAATATTTCATCCACACAAAGGAAAATTTTGATAATGTCCTTATTTATATATAATGATTCAATTGCTTTTTATAGCCTTGGAGTTTGAATTTCTTTACGCCTTCATAAGAATTCCTCAACTGATCCCATATTTCTTTTGATGTTGTCCAATGCATGACTTTGACTAACTCAAATTCAAGAAGACCACCTAGGATTGCATTCATTGCTTTAGCATTATAAGTGACTTCAGGCTTATCATCTCTGTTAATTAATATGTTTGGCTATTTATTGCCATTCTACACTGTATCCCAACCATCTTCTCTACACAACATTATGTAAGTTTTCATTCTTTCCATCCAAAATGCATAATTCATTCCCATGAACATAGGAGCCTTGTTGGTGAAATTTCCATCCTGGTTAGACATTATCTTGGATCTACCTTCTAGTTACTAGACTAATGTTGAAGGAACCTATTTTGATACCAATTGTTGGAAACCGGGAAAATATTGAGGTGGGGGTGAATCAACAATTTTTTTTAACAATTATTTTCCAAATTTAAAATACTCAACAACATAGTAATAAAGAGCAGTGTACAAATCACACAAAATATGAACACGAGAAGTTTACGTGGAAAACCATATGAGATAAAACCACAAATTCTTTTGTATTATGATGTAAGTACAAGCTCCAATTTTATATTTCATCAAATTATGTAGGAATAAGCCTACAAGAGGCTCCAACCCCCTTTTTCTTTGCAAGCACCAACTTGGTGGAAGCACCAACCCCCACTATTTGTAGGCACCATCCTGTTGAGGCCACCAACCCCCTATTCTTTATACACACAAACTTGAAGGAGGATAAAATACCCTAATATAAAATCACAAACTTGCTCAGCCTTTTAGATCCCTCTTTCATCAAATTTCACACTTAGAACTTAGGGTTTTTAATTCAATATATTTCTAAACCAATTTACTTGATTCTCATATTTGTTGCCCCATGATCTACAACCACCAATATTACTTTGATTCTCTGAACTAATTTAGAATATTCACTATCTCTGCTTCTCTCTCTCTCTCTCTTTGATATACTCATTCTCTCTTCTCTATATTTTTCTTCTCTACACCATTGTTTATAAAGATTCAAATATTCAAGTTGTTAAAACTCACAACCACTTCTATTCTTAACTGATTTTCAAATTTATAATTTAACCAACACTTATACTTTAGATATGTATCTGATTCACTACTACTGTTTCGGATCATCTCCAAGTTCTCTGGTTGTTCAATTGGTAGCAGCTCATAGTTATGCATGAGAACTCACTTCCTTCTGTTTGAGTTGCATGTTCAACTTCTGTTAACAACGCCCACAATGAATTTTCATGCATGTGGAATCATACATATTATATTCTCTAATTTCCATTGTTGATTAATTTCAACCTAATATACTAAATTTGATATCAACACAAGAGCATTATTTTCTCTCTCCAGATTTGGCGCTTGAACGCAAAAATGCTATCTTGTAGCCCATTTTCTTCAAGCTCCCTTGAGCATGTGACTATGGGCCAAAACCTTAGGCTTAAACCTAAAGAAGCTTGCTTCTTGTCGGATTTTCAAACCTTTTCCTTTTAATGAAGTGTTACAACTTGATGGCATGATCGCCAATAGGGCCTTCAACACTTGTTCCGAAGCTCCTAAGTGCTTCGACTACTAACTCCTTTCCACATAATTCTAGAACCATATAATTAGGCCTTTAGGTACTAGTGCTAAATGGTTAATCCACTTAGGGATTCTGTTGGAACTCCAACAAATTATATTTGATCAACGCCTGAAATCTCATTTTGGGGCCCCCTGTCATTCTGATTATTAATGATAAGAGGGTCAAATTTGTCACTTGTGTGACTTAAATCCCTATAACTTATTTGAACACCAAATGAAATCCATATGCTATCCCGATGGAAGAAAAAAGGGTGCACTTTGGGTCCCCCATTTCTTTTCGAGATTTAACAATAAAGGGGTGGATGAAATCTATCATATTCACCCTCATCCAACATGGCACCATGTATGCTTGATGGGTCCATTAGACTACCTCCCGAGCTCCACTTATTTCCACACATTTTCTTGTTCCCACATACACCTATACATGGGCACGAGTCTTGTAGCTTAGCCAAATCACCTGCCATCTCACTGCTACCTTTAGTTGACATTATCCTACCATGTGGAATCCTCTAGGTGATGCCACATGTCACCCCAAATAGGCCACCTTGCCACCAAAAAGGGATAATTCTACCTTCCATGTGTCACAAAAACAATATGCCATGACACTACTCAACCACACCACTTTTGTGCCATGTCCCCTAGTCCTTGGATCCTCTGGCCATTCCAAAAATCAAACTTCACAAACATTCAGGTTTGTGTTGTCGGGGATTAAGACTAATCCCTAATTAAGGTAAATTAATCCTTAATTAATTAACCTAATTAACTCATTTTCAGCTAATCTAGTCCTATCATATGTCTCAATACCATTCGTCGCTCAATATTGTGTTATGTGCAATTGAGCCTTCATTGGGCAAGCCAATAAGCCCCTTGGTGCTTAGATTGATCACCCCATGACCAAGGGTTGTGAGTGGAGCCTCACTGCTTATTTCCCTTACTATAATTTACACTTTGAATGGACCAGACAATCTAGTAGGTGCTCAGTTGTTGACTGCTAGCCCCTTGTAATCAGAGGCTGTGACCATGGGCTTACTGCCTTGTTTCCCACCACTCTGGTCCAAGTGGATATTGATGGCCACCCACCTATTCCACCTAGACCTCCATTCGGTTTTATCAATTTCCTTAAGTATAGAAGAACTTACTATTTTTAGTAAATTTTCTGGTCCCGAACTTCCAAAGTTAATTTGACCCCCTAAATGACGTTTTTATTAGGTCTGCCATAGGCCCATAGGTGTAGGCAAGGGATTATTATAAATCCTATAGTACTTGGAGATATTTTTCTAACAAGGTATCTTTCACACCAAATGGAGATCATATGGCCAATTTACGACCTCAAGAAGTTGGTTTCCCAACTAACCCCAACGGGGCCGACAAACTCTTGGCATTCCATCTCCTAGGGTTAGGTTTTTAGTTGTTTAGTGTTTCTGTTTGTTGTTCAATAATAAAAAGAACCTTGAGCCTCATTGTAACATAGTTCAAAGGCATGTATCCACCACATCTCTTCTTAGAGATAAGATACCATTACTTGAGCTATTTTATTTCCATTTTGTATATAAGCATATTTTAGTTCTTTGATGTTAATGAAATGAAGTTTTATTTTTGCTGCATCTATGTGTTTATGTTTATATATATATTTTTGTTGCATTCATGAATAAGTCCATATTAGTGGTATCAAAGCGGTCTGTTATTTTTATATTTTTCTTTGCATGTCCCCAACAAGGTCAGGGTATAAGGAGTTAGGGATTGTACTGGTTGAACCTTTGCAAGACCAGCTTCAAAAACCTCTGTAGGAAGAAAAGAAAGATGAGGAAGTAAGAGATCCCTACAAAATATTGCTCCATTAGGGGAATTTTGAGGTGTAAAATGGGCCTCCTAAGGAAATTATAAAATAATAGTGGAAATAATAAAATAAGATTAGATTACATCATCAAATTTTAGAGGGGAAAAAACTATTTTCTTAACTCCTATTTTCAACTTATCTCCCTATGGGTTTACTCAAATTTTGAGCGACGACACTTGTTGGATGCAAAATTTGATTCCTCATCCAAGGAGTACCCATGTTGCATACTTTCGATGGACCCTACTACATGAAAAATGAGAAATACGTGAAAAATGTGATTGTAATACCATTTTTTCATGTATTTCTCAATTTTCATGTCACAGGATCCATTGAAAGTATTCAAAATGGGTACTCCTTAGATGAGGAATTAAGTTTTTCATCCAACAAGTACTCTCGCTCGAAATTTGATTAAAACCTTAAGGAGATAAGTTGAAAATATGAGTTGAAAAAGTAGTTTTATTATTATTATTATTAATTTTTTTTTACTTTTTACTCCAAAAATGGTGAATCATCCCCCATGGTTGACATCATCATCTTGAATCTTATTGGTTCTTATAAAGTTTATTTTGGTTGTACATTTTTCTTTGGACGCCCATTTAGACCTCAAAAGTCCCCTAATGAAAGAATTCGTCAAGCAATAAAGGAATGCGATGATGGACAACTTTTCCCAGATCCTTCAGTGACTACCCATAGGCAACACATCTTCATCTAGAAACTACTTTAGAGGCGCCACTCCCTTTAAGGTACAGTCAAATTTGACATTCCCATATTTGAAGGCCAGATAGATGCAGACATCGTAGATAGATGGTTATATCTATTGGAAGGATATTTTCAGTTCATGACTTTTCCAATAGGGAAAAGATTACGTTTGCACTCCTCAAAGCCGCCCTCGTGTTAAGGGTTGGTGGGAAACCTACAATGAATAGAAATATGAGAGAGAACCCTCATTGTTTTCATTCACACCCACTTGGAATTCTTTCCGAGATGCCATCAAGGAACAATATTACCCTACCAGGAACTATGAAGATAAATACATAAAGTGGAGCATGTTGCGGCAGGGAAGGGACCAAGACGTGCAAAATTTCACAAATATTTTTCATACCCTTTGCACGAAGTTGGGTATCAAGGATTTTGAGCAGCATTTGCTACTCAAGTACCACAGTTTTCTACACAAGCACATCCAAGATGAGATGGAATTCCTGGACATATCCTCGCTTAGTGTGTCGCCTATCGATACACTGCCACAATTGAGCATAAATTTGAATAGAAGAAGCGAGACTTTGGATCTACGAATCTGAAGCAAGGGAAACGTGCCCCAAAACTGTAGAACAAAGGACAAAGCTAATGTGGGGTGACCCAGGACAACACGCCGAAGCTGCAAGAAAATAACAACACCACAAAGACAAACAAGGACATAAGAAAATAGTGTGAGTTCCATAAGAGCCCCACTCACAACATAAGTGAGCTTCAAGCCAAGTGGTGGCCAAGATGAAGGCTTCTCAATCAGATGTATGTTTTGAATCTAAGTCAGAACCTGACAAGGGGAATGACAAAGGGAAACAAATTATTGATGTGGAGCCCAATGCCACTATTGCCACCACCAAGATCCAAAAGAATGAGCCTAAAAATCCAGAGGAGGGGGAGCATCCCTTCCACTCACAGGTGTGGGTGAAGGGTGTCAGGAAAAATACTAAGAAGGGGGGTGAATCCGTATTTAAACTTTCACAATAATAATTTTATTTTTCAATCTATATACGCAATTTTACATAAACCAAACAACATATGTCCACAACTATAATGAATGGAACTAATGTATAGATAATAAACTTGTAAAACAACTAATTAATTGTCTATTGAACTTAAATAAGAGTGTGATGCATTTACTAAGCAGTAAACAGATGCAGTAAGAACAAAATAAATCAACACACATGAACACTAGGATTTTTCAAGTGGAAACCCAATGTGGGAAAAAACCACCATTTTTGTCATCTCAGTCTTCAATCTTCTTATTATTAAAAGTGTTTACACGTTTTGTACTGGTGCAGAATCTTTCCAGTATGCAAGAATCTACCTACTGAAGGCTACAACCTTCACTCATTTTCTAGCTTCTATTGGAAGGGAGATCCAACCCCCTAGCTCTTGTACTAGATGATATGATTACGAGTATGTAGGCGCTAGCCTATAGAAGGCTACAACCTTCACTCTTTCTCCAGGGACCACGTTTCATAAATTTTCAGACTAGACCCATCAGTAACATTGAAGCTCAAAATCAATCACTACAACCATCAAACACAATTGCATCTACCAATCACTCAAACCCATCAACTCTGAAGAAAACTGTTATGAAACCAGCTCAAGAAAAGATAGAAAATATAGATCAACGCCTTAGAATTCAGCCTCCTCGAGGGGGCAACCTCCTTTACATTACATAAATGAACAATTCTTGGATGATTCAAATGACAAACCTCCTTTCTATATATAGGAGTCTAAGGAGTCACAATATAATCCAGCCAACCTACCAATAATAATATAAAGCCACAAAAATAACAATAGAGGGATTCTATGGGGCACAGTAATAACAATATGGGGGCAATAGGGGCACAACAATATTAATAAGGGGTATAACTACAATAGTAATGGGGTAATCACTAGTATTATAGGGACCCAACATGCCCCTCTCCTTCAAAAAAGTGTTGTCCTCAACGCTTGAGTAGTTCGGGATACTTCTGCATAAAATTCTCATCCTCCCATGTGGAATCTTCAGCGGATAAGTTCTTCCACTTGATAAGATACTCTGAAATTGAACGATTTCGTAGTTGTCGAGTTCTTGTTTCTGTGACTGCTTCCGGTTCCAATATAATTTTTCCTTCCTCGTCAAGTTCTGGCAATATTGTTTGAACTAGGAGCTTGTCGCCTATAACCTTCTTTAAACATGAAACATGGAAAACTAGGTGCAATCGAGAAGCTACAGGACGCTCCAATTTGTATGCCATAGTACCAATCTTTTGCAACACCTTGTACAGACCATAATACTTTGGTGATAATTTATTATCCTTCTTAGCTTGCTTGAGGGACATTTGCTTATATGGTTGTAGCCATAGGACTACCCAATCACCTACATCAAAACTTCTTTCACTACGATGTTGATCTGCTTGTTGTTTCATTCTATTCTGTGCCAACACGAGGTTATCCTTTAAGAGTTGGAGGACTTGTTGTTGATGTTCGATGTGATGTTCCACTGCCTGAACCTTAGAATTTTCTCTTAAATATGATGTGATGGATGGTGGTTGATACCCATAAAGTGCCATAAATGGGGTCATTTTTGTTGCTGTATGGAAGGAAGTGTTATACCACCATTCAGCCAGCGGCAACCATTTGACCCATTGTGTCTGTTTATCAGATACAAAGCAACGAAGATATCCTTCCAAACATTTGTTTACTATCTCAGTTTTCCCATCAGATTGAGGATGATAAGATGAGCTATGAGCTAACTGAGTACCAAGACAAGAAAATAATTCTGTACAAAAATTTCCAGTGAAAATGGGATCTCTGTCACTTACAATAATCTTTGGGTTTCCATGTAGCTTTTGAATTGTTTCCATAAATGTAGTAGAAACTGTACTGGCTTTAAATGGATGTGATAATGCACAAAAGTGTGCATACTTGGTAAGTCTGTCAACTACCACCATGATGACACTCTTTCCCTCAGACTTGGGTAAACCTGTGATAAAATCCATTGAAACCTCCTCCCAACGTTGGCTTGGAATGGATAAAGGTTGTAATAGACCCGGTGTCTTAATTGTTTCAACTTTATTTTGTTGGCAAACCAAACATTCAACCACAAACTTTTGAATATCTGATTTAAGGCCATCCCAAAAAAATTCCTTCTTAACCCTGTGGTAAGTTTTTAAAAATCCTGAGTGCCCTCCTAAGGGAGAAGTGTGCAATTCCATAAGAATCTTTTGTTTTAGCTGGGAATTCTTACAGAGGTATAAGTGATCTTTGTACCATAACGAATCATTTTGCCAGCTAAATGTACCAGACGTACTAGAATCTTGTTGTAACTTTCGAATAAGTGCCCACACTTCTTCGCCATTCTTCCATTCCTCCCTTGCTTCATTTATCCAATCTGGTTGGATAATAGAAATGGTGCACAACAATGCTTCCACATCCTCATCCTTTCTTGAGAGTGCATTTGCCACCACATTTTGCTTCCCTTTTTTGTAGATGATTTCAAAGTCATAACCCAACATCTTTGTGACCCACTTTTGTTGCTCTTCAGAGGATAATCTTTGTTGTAAAAAGTATTTAAGGCTATCATGATCCGTTTTTACCTTGAAGTGTCTACCCATTAGGTAGGGTCGCCATTTCTTAAGTGCATGGAGTATTGCCAACATTTCCTTCTCATAAATAGCTTTGCTTAAAAACTTTCCCTTGATTAGACGACTTTCAAAAGCAATGGGTCTTTCATCTTGCATTAGAACAGCACCAATTCCATTTCTTGAAGCATCACATTCCACAATAAAGGTTTTTGTGAAGTCCGGTGTAACTAAGACCGGTGCTTGGCACATTGCCTCTTTAAGATGTTCAAAGGCCTTTGTTGCTTCCGGAGTCCATGAAAATGCATCTTTCTTCAATAATGTTGTTAGAGATGCTGCTATTCTCCCATAATCCTTAACAAACTTGCGATAATACCCTGTCAACCTGAGAAATCCTCGCAAATGCTTTATGGATGTGGGGATTTTCCATTCCTTAATGGCTTTAATTTTGCTAGGGTCTACCTTAACTCCTTCATGAGATACAATATGACCCAAATATTCCACCTCCTAGACTCCAAAGAAACATTTGGATCTTTTTGCATATAATTGTTTCTCCTTCAATAGTTGTAGCACCTTGTCAACATGTTCAACATGATCCTTCCAAGACTTGCTGTAGATTAGTATATCATCAAAAAATACTAACACAAATTTTCTAAGGAATGGTTTGAAAATTGAATTCATCAAACCTTGAAATGTTGAAGGTGCATTGGTAAGGCCAAAAGGCATGACCAAAAATTCATAATGACCCTCATGAGTTTTAAATGCTGTTTTCGGAATGTCTTCAGTCTTCATTCTGATTTGATGATATCCTGAACGAAGATCCAACTTGGTGAAGTAAATTGATCCATGCAATTCATCCAGTAATTCATCAATGACAGGAATGGGGAACTTATCTTTAATAGTGAGCTTGTTGAGCTCCCTATAATCTAGACACATGCGCCATGATCCATCCTTCTTGTGCACCAATACTACTGGAGCAGAGAAAGAACTTTGACTCGGTTGAATTATACCAGCCTCTAGCATTTCTGCAACCATACGTTCAATTTCACTCTTTTGGACATAGGGATATCTGTACGGCCTGATGTTTGGAGGAACACTTCCTGGAATCGGATGAATAGCATGATCATGATCACACATAGGTGGGAGACCTTTGGGAGTCTCAAATAGCTTGGAATGATTGTCCAGGACATTTTGGAGATCTGGAGAAATAGATGATTCCGATGTGGAAACATCTAGCGAGCATAATTGTGCAATTACACCTCTTTTCTCCTTTTTTAGAAGCTTTGTCATACTATTAGAGCTGATTATCTTTCCTGGCTTCCCTGCAATACCCCTTAATTCAACTTCCTTTCCTTCCGTAGAAAATTTGATGAAAATTTCTTGAAAATTAAAAGCTATTGTACCCAGGGATTGTAGCCATTGGACTCCTAGTACAACATCAGCACCTCCCATTGGAATGGAAAGCATTGGGCTAGTCAATACATATTCTCCCATGGATAGCTTGATATTATGGCACTTTCCAGAGCAATTTATTGTTCCTCCATTTGCAATCATCACTTGACACTCTGGTGCTGGATATAGGAAGCAATTCAATTCTTTTGCTACCTTACAATGAACAAAATTGTGGGTGCTTCCTGAATCAATCGACACTATTACCTTTTTCTTCTTGATTTGTCCTTCTATCTTGATGGTTTGAGGAGTGGTAATTCCCGAAAATGCATTACAAGATATGGTCGGATTTATTTGTTCTTCATCTAGGCTTTGTTCCTGGAGTATATCCTCTTCTTTTGACCTTTCTTGCTCCTTTTCTTCTTCCTCTTCACACTCTATGTAAAATAATTTCTTCTCGGCACACTTATGACCTTTAGTGTATTTGCTATCACAACTGTAACAAAGCCCTTTTGCTCTTTTTTCTTCCAATTGTTGTGGTGTCAACCTTATAGGTTGTGGAAGACTAGGGGCAACAACACTTCCGTCTTTATAGTTGTGAGTGGTATGCTTCCTGGTTGCCATAATTTTTCTTTCCATTTTTCTTGCTGACCTGAATGCCTTCTCTAATGAATTAGGTTCCCAAAGGTGAACATCATGTTGGATATTATCCTTTAAAGACCCTATGAACACATCAATCCTATGCTCCTCTGGAATATGTTTTACCCTTATGTTCAATTTTTGGAACTCCTCAATGTGCTCCATTATTGAACCCTTTTGTTTGAGACTTATCAATTGGCTAAAAAGAGTGTTTCTTTTTGTATCCTCATAATGTGCTATTAATTCTTCCGTAAAAATTTCCCAAGTGATAAATGGTTTACGAGAGCAAAGCCATTGATACCATACAAACTGATTTGGTTCCAAATATAAAGTTTCCATACGTACCTTTTGTGTGTTTTGCACATTATTGAGATCGAAGAATTGATCCATCTGTAATATCCATGTGGCAGGATCCTTGCCATCAAACTTCCTCATATCGATTTTTGGAATATGGTGAGTCTTCGATCCAACATTAGCATCTATGGAATCATGATTAACATTTCTTTTGTTCTCATCATGAGTTTCCTTTAATACCCTTTCACCCTTAGGGACCATTTCTTGTAGCAACTTATTCATATTTATCTTCAATTCGTCCATGTCTGTCTTCAAATCTATCTTCAAATCATCCATCTTAGCTTCCACGTCAATCATCTTAGCTTCTACGCCTTTCTTTAAACAGTCCATCTTAGCTTCTACACCTTTCTTTAAACCATCCATCTTAGCTTCTACATCTTTCTTTAAACCATCCATCTTAGATTATGTTCCTTTTTGTGCAAGGGACAGTTGTTGCACTTGGTCTTGTAATTTTGATATATCATGTTGCATTTCTTCCTCTTCTTCATGAGTCATGCTAGAGCTTTCAGGTTCCTTAATAGGTGTTTGCATTTTCTTTCCTCGGGGCATTAGTTACCGATAATAATGCTCTACTATTCCCTTTGAATTCCTTCAAAATAAATTTTCAAACCAAGCTTAAGCAAAAATTTAAGAAAATCTACACACCTTTTTTCACTTTGTAGGAGCTCGATATTGCCTCTGATGTATCTCTGTACTTTCCAATAATCTAGTTATAAATTTGTGAGCTATAGTAGCCCTTTGTGTCCTCTTTCCAATGCCACAATTCTGACCCAAATTGGATTCTCCAAGAAAGAGTTATGTGAAATCTCCCACAGTGACTTTCTTATAGACTAGTTCAGTAGAGCGAACTTGTACAATGTGCCACGAGTCACTGTTTTGACCTTTGGATTTGAAACATGCATAAAATAAACTACAGTTCGTTCTCTTTCTGTACCTTCTTATGAAATTTCAATCCAATCCCCAGAGAGAAAGTTATGATGATTTTCCCCAAGTCACCTGTTTTGAATGTAATTCAGGAGTCTGCAAAAAGACCAACTTCCTCAGATCATATCTCCGCAAATATCTAGCGAAAAGCTTTGAAATTTGGGTCCAAGGTTCAGCGCAATTTCATCTCAAATGGGTTTTTTGTGTGACTTCTGAAACGTCACAGAAAAAAATTTATAGCGAAAATGCCACGATGACCTGTTTGGAGCAGCGAAACCCTAGAATCCAAAGCTTTGATACCAAATGTTATGGAACCAGCTCAAGAAAAGATAGAAAAGATAGATCAACACCTTAGAATTCAGCCTCTTCGAGGGGGAAACCTCCTTTACATTACATAAATGAACAATTCTTGGATGATTCAAATGACAAAACCTCCTTTCTATATATAGGAGTCTAAGGAGTCACAATATAATCCAGCTGACCTAACAATAATAATATAAAGCCACAAAAATAAAAATAGAGGGATTCTATGGGGCACAGTAATAACAATATGGGGGCAATAGGGGCACAACAATATTAATAAGGGGTATAACTACAATAGTAAGGGGTATACCTGCGTGTATACGCTACTTTCTGTAACCCAACCTGCGTATACCTCTAAAGATACCGAATCATTAAAATTATGAACCAAAAACTGTACTAACCAAAGACATTATGAAGATCTACTGTAATAATACAGAATTCTAAAAAAATAGTAAAAAATATCACCCTTCTTACTCAATCAAACAATTAACCAAACTAAATCTCCTTATACAATCAGTTTAACTTCAGATCTAATGAAGACATCATTGACAAACAGTAGTAAAACAACAACACTAATAAGATAGATCAGTCATTTTTGAACAACAAGCCCTTCCTCCGCATACGCTATTTGGAAGTTCCAAATCCATGTGTATACATGCCTTCACCAAGGCAAACTTGCCTATAGATCTGCAAATAATGACTTATAACTTCGCAGCTTTTCAAGACTTCATACATACCCAGATCATAGCATTTAAATGATAAAACATGAGTTAGCACTTAGATCTAGCCTATCCATGATCTAATCATACAATGATAAGTCATTTCAGGTTTCATGATCCTGATCCAACATTGTATCCAAGGGTGCACAAGATATTTCAGATCTATCTCATAACCATAGCCCTCACAAAACAAAATATACTTAAGATAGAAGTATTCATGAAAAAACCCTTTCACTTGCACACTTAGCCCTTTGAACTTCTCCTCCTTATATAATTAGAGCCTTTGCCAATACCATGCACCAAAACAACACTTAGAACCTATGGTATTCTTGGACGGGATCAAGTAACCATTATTTTTCTCAATATTGTGGGCTAACACCATAGTATGGACCCTTGGTATTCTTTAACCTTAATTTTCCATCCCATACACGCTTTTCCTTCTGTGAAACTGTGTGCATACGTATACGCGCCTTTTATTCTGTGTACCCACATGTATACACAACTTGGACTAGGTTAAACAACGTATACAACTTAAAACATTCTCTTTCCTCAATTTCTTGATTCTGATCTGTAATCCTTTGTCCCATCATCTTGTTCTTCTATGCCATTACTCTGTTACCTCTGAATTGACCTGTTACAATGTGAGTTTCCATCATACATCACTTTATCATTTTTGAATTGACCTGTGAAGACATCTGTCTATCATATATGTGAGCTGCCATAAAGGACAACACATGTACCATAATGCCAACAATCTCCCCCTTTGTACTTGATGGAAACCATATTGGTGTTGATCACATCAAGTTGTAGAACCTATTAGATATATCAAACAACACCAAGATACTCTGCCCCTTTGACATCAAGGGAAAAGGTAGGACCAAGATATTATCCCCCCTTAGTAGATGCTGAGATGCACTATACTGTCCATGCTCCCCCTGAGCACATGTAGAGTTTGCAAAAATATTTTTCAAAAGAATAACATGACTCTATAACTCAACTATGTGAGCATGACCTTCCTATCACCAATGACTCATACAAACATCAATCACCCAACCTAGTAGGGATACATCAAATGTTCATAAATGACTAAAAATTGGAATTATTATATCATCCTTCCCATGCATAGTGGGGGTACAAATTACATCATGTGTCCAAAAGGACTCATCCATAATAGATTATCATAGAAAGAGACATATTATTACACCATATGTCTTTACATGATGTTTTCATCAGATGACATTAATAATTGAGACCATAGATGCATTCAATAACCATGATGCCAACAATGAATAATATTTTGAAGGCTAATTCTGCCCCTAAACCTGTGCTACCTTTGCATTGTCAACAATTCATTCGTTAAGAATTTTTATCAATCACATAAACATTAATGACAAAAGCATATCAGCAGACTGTATCCATCAACATCAGAATAAACATGCATGTTGGAAACTGATTTTGAGTCTAACCTACTATTTTTCTGTCAGAAAAACACATACGCTACTGTCGGGAAAGAAACTCACATATATATGCGACTCTGCTTCATGAAATCTGCGTATAGACAACAATCCTCTGATTTTGCACATGTATTCTAAACAAACTGGTTTTAAAGTAGAAACAATTCCTAGATTTTGTCTGAGATATTCAAATGCTTCTCCGTAAGAGGTTTAGTAAATATATCAACAACTTTTTCTTTGGAGGGAACATACTCCAATTTAACCCTTTTCTCAAGCGCTTGTTCTCGTAGAAAGTGATACTTAATAGGAATATGCTTGGTCTTGAAGTGCATAACATGATTTTTTGAAATACTAATAGCACTTGTATTATCACATAGGATGGAGATGGGTGGGGAACATTAATTTGAATATCTTGTAATGTTTGCATCATCCAAAGAAGTTGTGTGAAGCAAGATGAAACAACCACATATTCCACTTCCGCTATAGATAAGGCAATCAAACTTTGTTTTTTGCTGAACTAGGATACTAATCGTGATCCCATATAAAATGCACCTCCACTAGTGATTTTTTGGTCATTAACATTCCCAGCCCAATTCGCATCTATATAGACACGAGGGGTGAGATCTGTATCTTTAGGATACCACAGACCGAATCTTGAGTTCTTTGGAGATATTTGAATATTCTCTTTACTGCCTGAAGATGTGATTCCTTTGGATTGGCTTGGAACCTTCCAACAATTCCTACTGCATGCATGATATTTGGTCTGGTACCTGTTAGATAAAGTAGACTTCCAATCATAGATCTGTACTTTGGTTGATTCACTGTAGGAGAATCATCATTAGAACTAAGACTACATCCTGTTACCATTGGAGTACATACTGGTTTGGAATCTTCCATTCCATACTTCTTCAGAATCTGCTTGAGATATTTAGTTTGTGAGAGAAAGATGCCATCTTTTGTTTGTTGCACTTGTAGACCAAGAAAATAGGTTAGTTCTCCAAGTAAAGACATTTCAAATTATTGTTGCATAATAGAAGCAAAGTTTTGACTCATAGATTCTTCATTACTACCAAAGATGATATCATCAACATAAACAACAATAATTAGCAGTTTATCATTCTCAATTTTTGTATATAAGTTGTTGTCTGCAGATCCTTTTGTGAAGCCTTGTTGTTGAAGATATTTGTCAAGATGATAATACCATGCCCTCGGAGCTTGTTTCAATCCATATAGAGCCTTTTTGAGTTTTCATACAAGATTTGCATCATTTCCCAAAATGAATCCTTCTAGTTTTTCAACGTATACTTCTTCTAAATCTCCATTAAGAAATGCATATTTTACATCCATTTGATAAACTTTAAATATTTAAAAACTTGAAAGACCAAGAAAAATTCTTATGGCTTCAAGTCTACCTACATGTGCAAAATTTTCTTCAAAGTCTATAACTTATTGTTGTGCACACCCTTTACAAACAAGCCTTGCTTTATTTCTAATTACCTCTCCATTTTCATTCAACTTATTCTTGAATATCCATTTTGTCCCTATAACATTTTTATCATTAGGTCTAGGAACTAATTCCCAAGTATCATTCTTTTCAATTTGGTCAAGTCCTTCATCCATGGCCTTAACCAAACATTCATCTTTGCTAGCTTCATTTACAATTTGTGGTTCTATGGAGGATAATAAGGCTAGATAACTAGAAGATCCCACAAGAGTTCTTCTTATTTGTACTCCAGACCCTTTATCTCCTAGAATTTGAGATTCTAGATGATTATTTTGAACATACCTAGATGGAGCCTTTCCCCTGTTAGATGTATTTTCTTTTGATGCTTCACTAGTTTCTTCCTCTATATCATTTCAATTTGATACGGGAAAGCATTCACCGTCTTCATTATCATCTTCTTTTGTTGATGTCATCTGTTTCAAATTTTTGCATGCTTCATCGATTAAAACATCAATACATTCAACACTTTTTTGAAGTCTCTTATTATAAAATTTGTATCCTTTACTTCTAGATGAATAACCAAGAAATATTCCTTCATCTACTTTGGTTTCAAACTTACCAAGTTTTTCATCAGTCTTTTTGATGAAACATTTGCTTCCAAAAACTCTGAAGTTATTTACAGTGGGAAGCTTACCATACCAAAGTTCATATGGAGTTTGATCAATATTTACACGTACATGAGCTTTGTTGAAAATATTTACTGTAGTATGTGTAACTTCACCCTAGAAGGTGTCAGAAGTTATAGACTCATCAAGCATAGCTCGAGCCATTTGTTGAATTGTTCTATTCATTATTTCCACCACGCCATTTTGTTGAGAAGTTTTGGCAACAGAGAACTGTCTCTTTATTCCATGTTGTTCACAAAATTCAAAAAATTAATCTTAAATGAATTCTCCTCCCTAATCAGATTTGAGACATTTGATTTTTATTTCTAATTCATTTTCAACTAAATCTTTCAAGATGTTAAACTTTTCAAATGCTTCATCTTTATGTTTTAGTAAACCAATCCATCACATTCTAGAAAAATCATCAATCAATAAAATGTAGTATTCTTCTCCACGAGGTGACTTTTCCTTGTTGGTCCACACAAATCAATATGAATGAGTTCAAGAGGCTTACTTTCTGATCCTTCTTTGGCATTGAATTGAACTCTGGTTTTCTTACCGAATTGACATGGTTTGCAGATGGTATTTTCTAGGATGATGATATCTGGAAGATCACAAACAACCTTGAGCCTGCATGATTTTCTTATTTGAGAAAAGCTTAGATGCCCCAATCTTCTGTGCCATAACCAATTCTCTTCTGTTTTTCTTAGATAACATTGTTCTTGACCTCCTTCTAGTATATATAGATTGCTTGGAGTTCTTGTACCTTTGATTATGGTCTTTCCTGTGTCAAGCTCACGAACCACACATTTGACTAACACTCAATAAGTTATGCTTTAAACCATCAACATACATAACATTTCCAAATTAACCTTTTCTTTTAGATAAACAAAACCTTTACCCTTAATGATAACTCGTGTGTCATTTCCAAAAGAGACATTCTTTTCCTTTTCTAAAGCATTATATGAAATGAGTTTATATTTATCACCTATCATGTGTTTTGAGAATCCGCTATCATTGTACCACTGATTTTCTTGTCCTTCTACAAACAGAGCTATGTCACATCTTTCTACCTGTAATTCCTTCTTTTTCCATACCTTGGAGTTTGGTGATGTTTTCTCCTTTTTATATGTTGGCCGAAATTTTCTCTTGCATTTAGATTCTTCATGACCAAATTTATTGCAAAATGAACATTCAATTTCATCTTCAAGAGGTGAAAAGTTATTATAAGAACTCTTCTTGGTTCCTCTCATGCTCCTTTGTTTTCTTGATTCTCTAGTCATGATAGTTTTGTAAGAAACACATTGAGCATCCTTATGACCAAAGTTATGGCATAAAAATCATTGTCCATTAAAGAAGAAGTTTATGTGACCATAAAATATTTTGGTATTTTTCACCTTTTCGTCAGTGGTTCTATTGATGTTCACCCTTGGAGTAAAATGAGCATGATTTACCTAGGAAGTACCTTTAGTATTTTTCTGAGGATTGGTGCATCTTTGACTAGTTTTTGCTGCATTAAGATAGCTTCTGGTGATGGTTGAAGACTTTTCTAGTTGGGATGTTTCTCCAGTGTATCCAAGACTAGTTTTTATAAGAGGATAACGTTGAAACTTGATGATTTCATCTAAGGTTTCTGATCCTTTAGCAAATCTAAGATTTAGAGATTTTGTCTTCTCAAGTTCCTTTCTTAGACCCACTACTTCACACTCTAATTTTTCATTGTGCTTTTCCCTTTTCATGAGTTGATGTGTCAAAGTGTCTATGACTATATTCTTTTCTTCCAAGAAGATTTTGAGTTGAGTGATTTCTTCAAGAAAATATTCTTCTTCTAAGGCATCCATGAACTTATCATTCTCATAAGACATAAGTAGTTTAATATCTTGATTAGATTCAACTTCATCACTATTAGACAGGCCATCAATATCTTCATCAGTATAATAACTTCTTCTATTAACAAACTATTTCCTATAACCTTTTGGAGAATCCTTTCCTTTGTCATGGTTATCTTTATGAGGAAATTTAGCAGCATAATGACCAACTCTACCACAAGCAAAACATTTGAAGGGAAGATTACCTCTGAATCTTCAGGAAGCCCGTTGGAGTTTCTTCACAAAGTTTACCTCATTTTCTTCTGATATATATCGTGATTCCTTGAGATCTTCATTTTGTTTTCCCTTTGCAGAGGCTATGAAAGCGGCTTCTCTGATTTATAATGGACCTCCTTTCCTCATTTCAAAGGCATTTAAAATTCCATGAAGTTGAACAACAGTAACAAATTACAGATCCTGCTTCTTTTCAATGGCAGATACTTTTGATAAAATTTAGAATATAAAGATCTCAAAATTTTCTCTACTAAAGTATCCTCCTTTATTTCTTCACCCAGATTGTTCATACGATTTACAATCTCTTCTACTCGTAAAAAGTAACTAGAAATACTTTCATCACTATGCATCTTGAGAGTTTCATATTAATTTTGAGAGTTTGGAGTTTAGCACGTTTTACCTGGGAATTTCCTTCATATCTCTGAATGATTTTGTCTCGGATTTCTTAGGCTATGTTGAGCTACATGACTTTGATGAATTCTGATTTTGATAGACTTCCCAATAATGCATTGATGGTTTTGGCATTGGTTTCATATGATTTATTTTCTATTGGATCTGTGGGGATTGTTGTTGGATATTGGTATCCTCCTTCCACAGTTGCCCAAACATCAACTCCAAGTGATTGAATATAGGCTCTGGTTCTTATCTTCCAATATGCTAAGTTATTTCCATTTAAGATTGGTGGTCTGATATATGCCATTCCATCTTGATTGCTCATCTTGAGAGATCTTCCTTGAAGCGATCAAGATTCTCCTGAAGGACCTGCTCTGATCCCAATTGTTGGGAAAAATACTGGGGGGGGGGGGGTGAATAAATATTTAAACTTTCACAATAATATTTTTCTTTTTCAAACTATATATGTGATTTTACAAAAACCAAACAACATATGTCTGCGACTATAATGAATGGAACCAACATATAGATAATAATCTTGTAAAACATCTAATTCATTTTTTGTTGAACTTAAATCAAAGTGTGATGCATTTATTAAGAATTAGACAGATGCAGTAAGAACAGAATAAATCAACACACATAAAAAACACACATGAACACCAGGATTTTTCAAGTGGAGACCCAATGTGGGAAAAAACCACCGCTAATGTCGTATCAGTCTTCAATCTTCTTATTATTAAAAGTGATTACAAGTTTTGTACTGGTGCAAACTCTTTCCAATACGCAGGCATATACCTGCTGAAGGCTACAACCTTCACTCATTTTCTAGCTTCTACTGGAAGGGAGCTCCAACCCCCTAGCTCTTGTACTAGCTGATATGATTACCAGTACGTAGGCGCTATCCTAAAAAAGGCTACCACATTCACTCTCTCTCTAGGGACCACGTTTCATAAATTTTCAGACTGGATACTCTTGGTACACTTCAACAAAATATGTAGGCCATGTTTCATCAAATTTTTAGATTGGACCCATCAGTAACATTGAAGCTCAAAATCAATCACTACAACCATCAAACACAACTACATCTACCATTCACAAAACCCATCAACTCTAAAGAAAAACACAATCAATCAATCTAAATGTTCTGATCATTGTCACTAGAACATAGCTCTGAACCCATAACACTGCATCAAAAACCAGAACCAACTTCAACCTCAAAAATCATATGTCAAAATGTATACTCTACTTCAATGAGGACAACCTTCATGTATATGCTACTTTATGTAACCCAACCTGTGTATACCTCTAAATGTACTGAATCATAAAAATTCTGAACCAAAAATTGTACTAACCAAAGACATTCTGAAGATCTACTATCATAATGCAGAATTCTAAATAGATAGTAGCAAAGATCACCCTTCTTACTCAATCAAACAGTCAGCCAGACTCAATCTCCTTATACAATCAGTTTAACTTCAGATCTAATGAAGATATCATTGACAAACAACAATAAAATTGCATCACTGATCAAATAGATAAGTCATTTCTGAACAACAAGCCCTTCCTTTATATATGCTACTTGGAAGTGCCGAATCCGCGTGTATACATGCCTTCACCAAGGCGAACCTGTATATAGATATGCAAATAATGACTTATAATTTCACAAATTTTCAACACTTCAGATATACCCATATCATAACATTTAAATGATAAAACATGCGTTAGCACTCAGATCTAGCCTATCCATTATCAGACAATGATAGGTCATTTCAGGTCTCATGATCCTGATCCAACATCGTATCCAACAGTTCACAAGATGTTTCAGATCTATATCATAACCATAGTCCTTACAACACAAAATATACTTAAGATAGAACTATTCATGAAAAAATCCTTTCAATTGCATACTTAGCCCTTTGATCTTCTCCACCTTATATACTTAGAGCCTTTTTCAATACCATGCACCAAAACAACACTTAGAACCTATGGTATTCTTAGACGTGATCAAGTAACCATTATTCTGCTCAATATTGTGGGCTAATACCATGGTATGGACCCTTGATATTCTTTAACCTTACTTTTCCATCCCGTACGCACTTTTCCTTCTGTGAAACTGCGTGCATACGTACATGCGCCTTTTATTTTGTGTGCCCGCGTGTATATGCGACTTAGACTAGGTTAAACAATGTATACAACTTAAAACATTCTATTTCCTCAATTTCTTGATTCTGATCTGTAATCCTTTGTCCCATCATGCTGTTCTTCTGTGCCATTAATCTGTTACCTCTGACTTGACTTGTTACAAAATGAGTTTCCATCATACATCACTTTATCATTTATGAACTGACCTATGAATACATCTGGCTATCATATATGTGAGTTTCCATCAAGGACAACACATGTACCATAATTCCAACAAAGGGTTCTCCATTGTAGTTCATTTTCAACAGTGGGAGCCAAAAGAACCTAATTTTCGTAGAGGTCGTGAAGTGGTTGGGCCTATCAACCACACCACACCCACAACCATACACCATTGGGTGGCTTAACCAAGGACAAGATCTCTGTGTCAGCGAACAGTGCTTCCTTACCTACAACATCAAGCTCTTCACAAATGAGGTATTGTGTGATTTTTCTCCTCTTGAATTTTGTGATGTATTATTAGGAAAACCATACTTGTAGAAGTGTCATGTTGTGTATGAGTCTAGGCCTCACATTTTTATTATTACTTTGGGAAATAAGTTATACAAGATACCAAAGGTAGCACCACTTATCGCCATCTCTCTGATCTCTACGAAGTAATGTAGTAAGATGCTTTCCCAGATCGGGAAATTTGTCTTCCTTATGATTCACCCAAAGGCCACATCCATAACCTCTAGATAGGACTCCTCTGCATGAAAACAAAAGATGGAAAATGTGATGGAGGAGTACAAGGACATATTCACCTCAACCACACGGGTACCCCTACATTGTTAGGTCAAGAACTCCATGGATCTGATCTGTCTAATGGACTGATCTATTGACGCTCTGTTTTGGATAATGATGAAATCAAGAGGAAAATTTATAAGATTTTATAGAAAGGGCACATCAGGATATGTTCATAACCTTGTTGGAGCTTGATTGTGTTGGTAGAAAAGAAGGATTGGACCCGAAGACTTATTATTGACTATCGGGTGCTGAGTAAGATCACTTTCCAGAATAGTATCTAATCCCATGGATTGATGACCTTCTGGACCAACTCAAGGGGGCCAAATATTTCAACAAGATTGACTTGAAGTCTGGTTATCACCAAGTACCAATCAAACCCTCTAATGTGTGGAGGCTGTCGTCAAATCCAAGGAGGGCATTTTCGAATGGTTGGCCATGCCTTTCGGGTTGATGAATGCCCTGACGACCTTCATGAGGCTAATGGACAAAATATTGCGGCCCTTCACCAACTCATTCATGTTTGTGTATTTGGACGACATCTTGATATTAATCTAGAGTTGGGAAGAGCACCTTCACCATAATTGGCAGGACCTCCAAACCCTACATTAACACAAATTGTATGCCAATTTGGAGAAAAACACTTTTGGTATAACTCAAGTTCAATATATGGGGTACATAATTGATCAGTGGGGTGTGCATGTGGACCCAGCCAAGATACAAGTTAATTAGGATTGGCCAGCCCCAACCACTCTAACAGATCTCCATAGATTTATGGGTCTTGTCAATTTATACCGCAGGTTCATATTGGGTTTCTCTCATATCACTTGGCATTTGAGTCAAGTCACCAAGGGCAGAGCGAAATCAAAGTTCTTTTGGTTTGAATTTCAACAGAAGGAGCTTTCCAAGTTAAAGCATCATCTTTGCTCAACACCAGTGCTCACATTACTATACTTGCAACAACCATTTTAGATTGAGACAGATGCCTTGGACTATACTGTTGGTGTAGTTCTTCCTCAATAGGGGCATTCGATGGCATATGACACTGAGAAACTTTTAGAGAAAATCTGAAAGTATCCCACCTATGGAAAAGAGATGCCTTCCATTGTGCAGGTATGTCGATAATGGAAGCATTACATTATGGGGAAGGAAATGATCATCCACACAGACCACTGACCCCTATAGTTCATACAAACAAAATGAAAGTTGCAAAATGATCACCATCAAAAATGGTCCATATACTTGCAACAATTCCATTTGAACATTAAATACAAGAAGGGAAGCACCAATAATGTTGTAGAATGCCTTAGCTGACCATTGGTCATGGTGCTGACCACTGTACTCGACTCTTGTGGAAACAAGACTTTCGAATGGCCACAAATTTACAAGAGTAATCTATAATTTGGCACCACATACCAGATTCTCCTGGAAGGTAAGAAGGTTCCAAATTTTCACCTCCAGGATGCACTATTATGCCACCTGGGACACCTCTGTGTACCTTCAAGTGAGCATGCTAAGATGATTTGGGAGGCACACTATAGACGATTTGCTGGAAATTTAGGGGTAGAAAAGGCATTGGATGTACTACATAAATATTTTTATTGGCCAAACCTTCGACAGGATGTTGGGAAATATATCAAATCCTACACTACCTGCGCCATTGCCAAACCTACAATCAAGAAGAAAGGCATGTATACTCCTATGCCTACTCCTAGCCAGACCCAGGAATCCATCTCCATTGACTACATATCAGGTGATGCAGGAGCATTTGGCTCAGAAATATCGTTGTATTTTAGTAGACATAGGGGATCTTGTGTTTTCAAGGAAGTTGGATTCCTATGTATTAAATTAATGTAATTATTAAGGTTTTTAGTGATTTTAATGAAAGATATTAAGAATAGGATTTAATTAAGTATTGTGAGGCATATTTGTAAATGTTCTCGAATGTTGGAGAACATGAGAATATTAGGATAGTGGAGAGATTGAGAGATTTGGTAATTGATTGTAAAGATTAGATTAGGAATTAGTTGATGATGTTGTGGATTAGAGAGGATCCTTAGAGATAAAGAAGAGATTTTAGGATTTTGTTAAGAAGGTTATGGATCTAAACCAGGAATTGGTTATAGAATCCTTTTGTATAAATGTAAGCCTAAAAGGAATAGAATAGGGTTAGTTAACTAGGAATTAGTTCGAGATTTAGATAGGTTTGATTGTAAGCCTACATGCATATAGGAAAGGAAGAGGCCACTGATATTGGAAATCAGGCCAGAGAGAGAAACTCATTATGTAAGTGATTGTTTATAAAGACAGTGAATTCAATCCCTGAGTGTGTGATGTGTGTTGATTAATGGAATTATAGTTGTGTGTGAATTAAAGTGATTCTAGTATGTGTAGCAAGTGAAATTAAGCATAACGTAGAGAGGACTGAACTTCCAGAGCTGTTTTGACCCCCTAAATGACGTTTTTTTTAGGTTTGCAGTAGGCCTATAACCATAGCCTATTTGCCAAAAATCCTTTAGTACTTAGAGAGATATTTCAAACAAGGTATCTTACGCACAAAACGGAGATCATATGACCAAGTTACAACCTCGGGAAGTTGGCTACCCATCTAACACCAATGGGGCCCACAAACTCTTGGCGTTCCATCTCCTGGGGTTAGGGTTTTTGTTTTTTAGTGTTATCCCTTGTTATTCAATAATAAAAAGGCCCTTGAGCCTCATTGTAACACATTTCAGAGGCATGTATCCACCACATATCTTCTCAGTGATAAGCTACCATGGGCCGAGCTAGTTTATTTCCATTATGTATGTAAGCATATTTCAATTCTTTATTTCTAATAAAATTAAGTTTCATTTTTACTGCATCTTTGTGTTTATGTGTGTATCTGTATTCTATTGCATTCATGTATAATTTTGTAAAATAGGAGTTAGAGAGGTTTTCTCTTTCTCTCTTTTCTTTGCATGTTGCCAACGAGGTCAACATATAAGGAGTTAGGGCTCGAACTGATTGAACCTTTACAAGACCAACCCCGATAACCCTGATGGTGTCCCATGGTGGAAGAAAAGAAATATGAGGGAGCAGGAGATCCTCTCAAAATATTACTTGAAGAATCACTCGAGCGAAAGTGGAACACGATGATGGATAACTTTGCCTAGATCCTTCGACAGCTACCAACAGGCGACACATCTTCATCCAGTAGCCACTCTGAAGGTACCACTCCCATTAACGTACAAGTCAACTTTAACATTCCCATATTTGAAGGACAGATAGATGTAGACATCATAGATAGATGGTTAAATCTATTGGAAGGATATTTCCTGGTTCACGACTTTTCCAATCCGGAAAATATTACTTTTTCACTTCTCAAAGCTGCCCCCCATGTTAAGGAAATGTGGGAAACCTAATATGAATAGAAGGATGTGGTCGACCCCTCACTATTTTCGGCCGCACCCACTTGGAATTCTTTCTGAGAAGCCATCAAGGAAAAATATTACCCTGTCGGGAGTTTTGAAGGTAAATACATAAAGTGGAGCATGTTTTGGCAAGGAAGTGACCAAGCCGTGTAGGAGTTCACAAATATTTTTCATACCCTTCGCACAAAGTTGGGTATCAGGGGTTTTAGTGGCATTTGGTACTCAAGTACCATGGTTGTCTACAAAAGTACATCTAGGACAAAATGGAGTTCCTGGACATATCCTTTCTTGGTGTCACCTAACGATATGCTATCAAGATCAAGAAAAAATTTAAATAGAAGAAGCGAGACTTTGGATCTAGGAATCTGAAGCATAGGGAAGGCACCCCCAAACTGCAGAAAAAAGAACAAATCCAAGGTGGGGTGACCTAGGACAACCCACCAAAGTTGCAAGCAAAGAAAAACACCACGAAGATAAACAATGACACAGGGAAATGTAGTGAGTTCCATAAGAGCCCCACTCACAACACAAGTAAGTGTTGAGCCAAGTAGTCACTAGTGGCTGAGCTGAAGGCTTCCGAATCAGATGTATGTTTTGACTCTGAGTCAGAACCCAATAAGGGGAATGACAAAAAGACGAAGAATATTCACGTGGGGCCTAGTGCCACAGTTGCCACCACCAACATCCAGAATATTGAGCCCAAAGATCGAGAGGAGGGGGAGAAGTTATTCCACTCACTTATGTGGGTGAAGGATTCTCCACCGTAGTTCATTGTCGATAGTGGAAGATAAAAGAACCTGATTTTAGTAGAGGTCATGAAGTGATTGGGCGTACAGACTACACCACACCTATATCCATCCAACATCAAGTGGATTCACTAAGGACGAGATCTCTACGTCAGCAAGAAGTGTCGCCTTCCCTACAACATCAATCCCTTCATAGATGAGGTATTATGTGATGTTTCTCCTTTTGAAGTTTGTGATGTACTATTAGGCTAACCATACTTGTGGAAGTGTTATGTTGTGTATGAGTCTGGCCTCACACTATCATTATTTCTTTGGGAAATAAGTTATACGGGACGTCAGAGGTAGCACTACCTACCACTGTCTCTTTGATCTTTGTGAAGCAATGCAGTAAGATCATTTCCTAGACCGAGAAATGTGTCTTCCTTATGATTTTCCCTCAAGGCAAGAAGAAGATTGTTGCCACATCCACAACCTTGAGACAAGGCTCCTCCAAACAATAGTAACATATGGACAAGGTCATATAGGAGTATAGGGACATCTTAACCTCACCAACAAGGGTACCCCTACGCTGTCAGGTCAAGTATTCCATTGATCTATACCTGGGCACACCGATACCCAACGGGCTAATCTATTGATTCTTTGTTCTAGAGAACAATGAAATGAATAGGTAGATTCATGAGCTATTGTAGAAAGGGAACAACAAGCCAAGTTCAACACCCTGTGGGAGCCCAATCATGTTGGTAAAGAATAAACATGGGACCTAGAGACCGTATTGACTATTGGGCACTGAATAAAATTATTTTCCAGAATAGGTATCCAATCCCATAATTTGATGACCTTCTGAACCAGCTCATGGGGGCAAAATAATTTAGCAACATTGACTTGAAGCCTGGTTATCACAAGGTATCAATCAAAACCTCCAATGTGTGGAAGACTACGTTCAAATCTAAGGAGGGCCTTTTCAAATGGTTGGTCATGCCTTTCAGGGTGACGAATGCCTCCGCCACCTTCATGAGGTAGATGGATGAAATCTTGCGGCCCTTCACCAACTCATTCGTGGTAGTGTATTTAGACAACATCCTAATATTTAGCTAGAGTTGGGAAGAGCACCTCCACCATATTCGACATGTCATCCAAACCCTATGACAACAAAAATTGTGTGCCAATTTGGAGAAATGCACTTTTGGTATGACCCAAGTTAAATATCTGGTGTACATCATTGGTGAGAGGTTTGTGCATGTGCACCTAGCCAAGATACAATTTATTTGGTATTGGCTAGCCTCAACCACTCTAACATAGGTCCATAACTTTCTCGGTCTTTCCAATTTCTATCACAGGTTCATGTTAGGGTTCTCTCATACCACATGGAATTTGAGTCAAGTAACCAAGGGTGGAGTGAAAGCAAAGTTATTTTGGTATGAATCTGAAAAAAAGGTGTTTTCCGAGTTGAAGCATCACCTCTTCTATGCACCCATGCTCACAATACTAGACCTGTAGCAACCATTCAAGATTGAGACAGATGCCTCCGACTATGCTATTTGTGCATTTGTTACTTAGCAGGGATATCTAGTGGCATATCACAGTGAGACACTTTTAGACACAATCTGAAAGTATCCCACCTATGATAAAGAGATGTATCCCATTGTGCAGGCCTACCGAAAATGGAAGCATTACATTCTAGGGAAGGAAACAGTCATCCACACAAACCACCGACCACTGTAGTTCATACAGACACAAGGAAAGTTGTAGATTGATCGCCATAAGAAACAGTCGACATACCTAACCCAATTCCATTTGAGCATTAATTACAAGACAAGCAACACCAATAATGTTTCATACTACCTCAGCTGACCACTGGTCATGGAACTAACCTCTATGCTCGACTCTTGTGTATACGAGACTTCAGGGTGGGTGCATCTTTGCAAGAGAGATCCACAATTTCGTAACACGTACAAAATGCTTCTGGAAGGAAAGAAAGTTCCTGATTTTCACCTCCATGGTGCACTTTTATGCAACATGGGACACCTCTGTGTTCCTTCAAGCGAGCATGCAAGATGTTTGGGAGGTGCACTATAGTTGATTCACTAGATATTTCAGAGAAGGGAAAATAGTGGGGTTGTTATTGGTTGAACTTTGGACATCATGTTGGGAAGTACATTAGATCCTTCACTATCTCGGCCATTTCCAAACCAACCATCAAGAAGCAAGGCCTATATACTCCTTTTCTTACTCCTAGTCATCCTTGGGAATACATCTCCATGGATTACATGTCGAGCCTTCCTTTTACTAAGCATCGCAATGACTACGCTTTCGTGGTGGTCGATAGATTCTCTAAGATAGTCATTTTAGTGGCTTGCAAGAAGAGTATTACAACAGAAGCCACTCCTAAGCTCTTATTTGAATGAGTGTGGGTACACTTTGGGATCCCACAGTCCATTATCTCATATCAGGATAGCAAGTTCCTGAGTACATTTTGGTCAAGCCTTTGGTCGATGTTGGATACCAAGCTCACTAAGTCCATGACTTTCTACCTGCAAACTGATGGCCAAACATAGGTCGTCAACATGATTATCATGCAAATTCTACGCATGTACAACTTGAAGCCTCCAAAAAAATGGGATGAAATCCTACCCTCTGTCTAGCACATCTAGAACATAGCTCTCCATAGGTCAACTGGCCATAGTCCCTTTCAGGTGGGGTTAGGATTCTAGCCACTATGCCCTATTGATGTGGCCGTACCATTTTTAGTTACTAAGGAAGATTCAGATCATGTCTAAGATGAACTTGACAGGGCTAAAAACTTCATTGAGCACAATCATCACCTCTGTCAACAGGTCCATGACATATTGGACTGAGCGAGTGCTAAGTACAAGTAACGTCATGATTAGCATCGGGTTCCACATAGGTTCCAGGTGGGTGAAATAGTTTGGTTACATTTGCAGAAGGAGCGCCTCGCTAGGCCCCACTACAAACTTTTCCCACTCCGATATGGGTCATACACCATCACCAGGGTTGTAAGTGGCAATTCCTTCGAGCTCAACATTCCAACATTCCTTGTCCTACACCCACTATTCGAAGTGGACCGGCTACGACCATACATTCCCCTATTGTTGGACACATCCGACGTTGCTGAGAAGCTGACACCAACAAAGCTCAATAAAACCTGCATCAAACAGGCCACAAATGATAGGATTATGGACACACATACTAATATCACTTTCTAGAAGAGGATCTAGCTATATTGAGTTGTCAAAGTAGGCCAACTCCTTCACCAAGGCAAGTGGTTCCTGATGGACCAAGTTTAATAGAAATTTCCTCACCTCAAAGGCTCTACACACAATGGGGACCATTTCTTCCGAAGGGGGGAGGACTGATCCAGGTGGATATTGGTGGCCACCCTCATATTCCACCTGGACCTTGAATCGGTTTCATGTGTTTCCTTTATTGTAGTTGCATTTACTGTTTTTAGCAGTTTTTGGGTCTTGAACTTCTAGAGTTGTTTTGACCCCCCTAAACAACATTTTTTTGAGGTCTGCAACAAGTGTGTAGCTGTAGGAAAGGGCTACCGTAAATCCTATAGTACTTGGGAAGTTGGGTGCCCAACTAACCCCAATGGGGTATACAAACTCTTGGCATTCCATCTCTTGGGGTTATGGTTTTGGTTTTTTAGGGTTTTCCCTTATTGTTTAGTAGTAAAAAGGCCCTTGAGCCTCATTGTAACATAGTTCTCTTCTCAGAGGTAAGCTACCATCGCTCGAGCTAGTTTATTTCCATTTTGTATGTAAGGATATTTCAGTTCTTTGTTATTAATGAAATGAAGTTTTATTTCTGCTGCATCTCTGTGTTTATCTGTGTATCTATATTCTGTTGTGTTCCTGTATAAGTTTAGATAAGTGGTATAAAATTAGTCTTCCCTTTCTCTTTTTTTATTTGCATGTCCCCAATGGGGTTAGGGTATAAGTATTTAGGTCTTGATCTGGTTGAACCTTTACAAGACCAGCCTCGCAAACCCCGATGAACCTCGCATGGTGGAAGGAAAGAAAGATCAGGGAGCAAGAGATACTTTCAAAATATTGATCGAAGAAGCCCTCGAGTGATAGAGGAACGTGATTATGGATAATTTTTCCCAGATACTTTGATGGCTACCCACAGGCAACACATCTTCATCTAGTAGGCCTTTCCCTTTAAGGTACAAGTTAACTTTGACATTCCCATATTTGAAGGCCAGATAGATGCAAATGTTGTAGATAGATGGTGAAATTTGTTGGAAGGATATTTTTCAGTTCACGAATTTTCCAATCAGGGAAATATTACTTTTTCACTTCTCAAAGTCGCCCCCTATGTCAACGACTGGTGGGAAACCTACTGTGAACAGAAGGATGAGGGGGAACCCTCACTGTTTTCAGCCACACCCACTTGGAATTCTTTCTGAGACACCATCAAGGAACAATATTACCCTGTTGGGAGATATGGATATAAATACATAAATTGAACCACATTACGACAGGTAAGGGACCAAGACATGCCGAAGTTCACAAATATTTTTTATACAATTCACACGAAGTTTTTTATCAGGGATTCTGAGAAGCATTTGGTTCTCAAGTACTACGTCTCTCTACACAAGTACATCTAGGATGAGATGTAGTTCCTTGAAATCTCCTTACTTAGCACCTCCTATCAATATAAGGTTAAGTTCGAGTAGAAATTTAAACAAAAGAAGCAAGACTTTGGATATGCGAATCTGAATCAAGGGAAAGGCGCCCCCAAACCACGGAACAAAGTACAAATCCAAGATGGGGTGACCCAGGACAACCCACTCAAGGTGCAAGCAAATAAAAACACCATGAAGACAAATAAGGACACAGGGAAATAGTGTGAATTTCATAAGAGTTCCACTAACAACACAAGTGAGTTTCAAGCCAACCAGTCACTGGTGGCCAAGGTGAAGGCTTCCAAATCAAATGCATGTTCTGAATCTGAGTCAGAAATTGACGAGGAGAATAACAAATGGAAGCAGATTATTGACACAGAGCCTAGTGCCACTATTTCCATCACTGAGTTCCAAAATATTGAGCTTGAATATCCAGAGGAGGCAAAGTGGCTCTTCCACTCACATATGTGGGTGAAGGGTTCTCCACTACAGTTCATTTCAATAGTAGAATCCAAAAGAACATGATTTCAGCATAGTTCATGAAGTGGTTGGGCCAACTAACCACACCGCACTTGCATCAATACACCATCAGGTGGCTTCACCAAGGACAAGATCTCCACATCAGCTAGCAATGATGTCATCCCTATAGCATCAAGCCCTTCAAAGATGAGGTACTATGTGATGTTTCTCCTCTTAAAGTTTGTGATGTATTATTAGGCCAACCATACTTGTGGAAGCGTCATGCTGTGTACGAGTCTAGGCCTTGCACAATTATTATTTCTTTGGTAAATAAGTTATACATGATACCTAAGGTAGCACCACTTACTTCCATCTCTTTTATCTCTAGGAAGAAATGTAGTAAGATGATTTCCTATACCAAGAAATTTGTCTTCCTTATTATTCACCCTCAAGGAAAGACGAATATTTTTTTCACATCCATGAGCTCGAGACAGGTCTCCTTCGAACAATAGTAGCATATGGACAAGGTCATGGAAGAGTATAGGGACATATTCACCTCACCCACAGGGGTACCCCTACATTGGCAGGTCAAGCAATCCATCGATCTAACCTCGGGCATGCCATTACCCAAGGGGACGATCTATCAATGATTTTTCTAGAGAACGACATAATCAAGAGGCAGATTTTGGAGCTGTTGTAGATTGGGAATATCAGGACAAGTTCATTACGTTGTGGGAGCCCAATATTGTTGGTATCAAAGAAGCATAGGACCTGGAGACTCTGTATTGACTATCAGGCGCTGAATAAGATCACTACCTGGAATAGGTATCTAATCCCATGGATTGATGACCTTTTGGATCAGTTCAAGGGGAAAAATATTTTAGCAAGATTGACTTGAAGTCTACTTATCACCAAGTACCAATCGAGCCCTTTGATGTGTGGAACACTGCCTTCAAATCCAAGAAGGGCCTTTTCGAATGGTTGGTCATGCCTTTCGAGTTGAAAAATGCCCCCGCAGTCTTCATGAGATTGATGGAAGACATCTTGTGGCCCTTCACCAACTCATTCGTGGTGGTGTATTTGGACAACATCTTGCTATTTATCTAGAGTTGGGAATAACACCTCCACCATATTCGTCAAGTCCTCCAAACCTTTCTACAACACAAATTGTGTGCCAATTTTAAGAAATGTACTTTTGGTATCACCCAGTTTCAATATCTGGGGTACATCACTGATGAGCATGTGTGCATGTGGACCCAACCAAGATAAAATTTATTTGGGATTGGCCAGCCCCAACCAATCTAACAAATCTCTGCAAATTTTTGGGTCTTGCCAATTTCTACCACAAGTTTGTGTTGGGGTTCTCTCATATCACTTGAGCTTTGAGTCAAGTCACCAAGGGTGGAGTGGAAGGAAATTTATTTTGTTCTAAATCCCAAAAAAAGGAATTTACTAAGTTGAAGCATCGCCTCTGCTCTATAACAGTTCTCACATTACCAGACGTACATTAATCATTTGAGATTGAGTTATATGCCTCTGGCTATGTTATTGTTGGAGTTATAACTCAACAAAGACATCCAATGGCATATCACAGTGAGACACTTTCAGACATAGTCTGAAAGTATCCCACCTATGACAAAGAGATGTATTCTGTTATGCAGGCTTACTAATAATGGAAGCATTACATTTATGGTAAGGAAATAGTCATCCACACAGACCACTAGCCCCTGCAGTTCATACAGACACAAGGAAAGTTGTAGAACAATCATCATCGGACATGTTCCAAATACCTACAAGAATTCAATTTGACCATTAAGTATAAGAATGGAAACACCAATATTATTGCAAACTACCTCAGCCGACCACCACTCATGGCATTGACCAATCTACTAGACTCTTGTGGACACAAAACTTCCAGGTGACCACATCTTTACAAGAGTGATACATAATTCCATGGTCGTCAACAAATCTCTAAGATGGCCATTCTGGCAGCTTGCGAGAATATTATCATAAAAAAAGCCACTGTTAAGCTCTTATTTGAATAAGTGTGGGTACACTTTGGGATCCCATAATCCGTTATCTCAGATCGGGACAACAGGTTCCTGATTACATTTTTTTCACACCTTTGGTTGATTCTAGATACCAAGCTCACTAAATCCATGGCCTTCCACCCCCAAACTCATGACCAAACAGAGGGTAGCAACAAGATGATCATGCACATTCTGCACATGTAAAAATCGAAGAATCCACACACATGGGATGGAAACCTCCCCTATATCTAGCACATCTACAACAGATCTCTCCATAGCTCAACTGGCCAAAGTCCCTTTGAGGTGGGGTTGGGGTCCTAGCCACTATCTCCCATTGATATGCCCAAACCATTTGCAGATACTTAGGAAGATCGAGCTTATGTCCAGGTTGAAGATGACATGGCTAACAACTTCGTTGACCGCATTCATCACATCCATTAGTAGGTCCATGACATATTAGACCAAGCTAATGCTAAGTACAAGCAATGCCATGATCAACATCGGGTGCCACACAGGTTCCATGTGGGCGACAAAGTTTGGTTACATTTGCAGAAGGAGAGCCTCACTGGGCCTCACCGCCAAATTTTCCCTCTCCAACATGGGTCGTACACCATCACCAAGGCCATAGAGGAAAATGCCTCATAGCTCAACATTCCATCGTTCCTTTTCCTGCACCGAGTATTCAATTTAGACTAGTTGCGACCATACTTTACCCTATTGTTGGACATATTTGACATTGCTGAGAAGTTGACACCAATAGAGCTCAACCCAACCTGCATCAAATAGGCCACAACTGACAGGAAAATGGAAACGCATATTAAGAACACTTGCTAATGGAGGATCCAACTATATCGAGTTGTCAAAGTAGGCCAACTCCTTCACCAGGGCAAGTGGTTCACCAGGGACCAAGTTGAACATAAATTTCCTCACCTCATGGAGGCTCTACACAAAATGGAGACCATTTCTTCCTAAGGGGGCAGGGTTGATCTAGGTGGATATTGGTGGCCACCTACCTATTCCACCTAAACCTCGAGTCGGTTTCATATTTTTCCTTGATTATAGCAACATTTACTATTTTTAACAATTCTTCAAGTCTTGATCTTCCGGAGTTGTTTTGACCCCCTAAATGGGGTTTTTTTAGGTCTGTAGTAGGACCATTTCCTTGTTGCATATCCCTTATACTCAAAGAGATATTTCCAACGAGGTATTATACATGTCAAATGGAGATCATATCACCAAGTTATGACCCTGGGAAGTTGGATTCCCAGTTAACCCCAACAGGGCCCACAAACTCTTTGCGTTCCATCTCTTGGGGTTAGGGTTTTGATTGTTTAGGGTTTTACCTTGTTGTTCAATAATAAATAGGCCCTTGAGCTTCATTGTAATATAGTTCAGAGGCATGTAGCCACCACATCTCTTCTCAAAGATAAGCTACAATCGCTCAAGCTAGTTTATTACCATTTTGTAAGTAAGCATACTTCAGTTCTTTGTTATTAATGAAATGAAGTTTTATTTCTGCAGTATATCTATGTTTATGTGTGTATCTGTATTCTATTGCGTTCTTATATAAGTTCGGATTAGTGGTATTAGAGCGTGTTGGAAAATTACAAAAACAGTAAATATTTTCTTGATCTTGATAATTACTTGTGATGTTTCTTATTATGAAAATTCTTTATATCTTCTTTCTTTAGCTCATCAAGCAATTACCAAAAGAAGTCGCACATAAAAAAAATGAACACAAGATGTAGGCACATGCCAGGGAAAAACCCCCCTTGAGGGGAAAACCTAGTCAAAGTAATTCTTCCTTTCAATAGTATTCTTTGAGACTATTCACCCTAGACCTTGAGTATACCTTCCCTCCACACCAAGTCAGCCTCTAGAAGATTGACCTCATCCTAGCAACTTTGACTATGCAACAACTTGCAGCAGCTAGCAACTTCCGGCAGTTTTCCAACTTGGAAGACTTTGTTTCCCAATCCAGAGCATGCAACAGAGTGAGACCACCATCAAAATTACAATTTTTATCTTCTCCTTAGACTCCCCCAAACTTGCATTCAATTTGGCTTCTCGGCAACAAACTTTCCCAGCTATCCACTTCGCACTTTTTCCCAACAATAGGATTTTCGCACTTCTTCCCAGTAGATGAGAAGATGAGAAGTGATGCTCAAAATGAATTCGTAGTCATTCCTTTCATAGGATTCTTGTGGGGTAGAATGGGCCCTTAGGCCAACTTGATCTTCTCTTAGTCCAACATTGTGTGAAGGTTACATAACTCATATTTGACTCAATGTACAATATGTGGGTCTATTTAAATGTACAATAATTCTATAGACCCAAAATAAATCCTAGATGTCCTCAATGGGGACTTTGACCTAAAACATGGTGACCCAAGCATGAACCCCATGCTTTAATAAGTCACAATAATAATTATTATTATTTTCTTTATTCTTTTGACAAGTACTTTACAAAATGACTCAAGTAAATTATTGAAGACCAAACATAGTTACCTTTTCCAACACTCCCTATTAACTAGAGAGGTATTCATAATGTACATATACAATGGAAGATCTCAAACTATATGGATCATGAAGAACTTTAGGCACTGCAATGTCATGGACTATATTCCTGACCAGGGCAATCTATCCAACTAGTCAATCAACAATTTAGGCACCATAATGCCATTGACTAGATTCCTGACCAGGTAATCTATCCAACCAATCACTCAACCGTTTAGGCACTATAATGCCATGGACTAGATTTCTGACCAGGATAATCTATCTAACCATTCACTCAACTGTTTAGGCACCGCAATTCCATGGACTAGATTCCTGACCAGGGAAATCTATCCAAGTGGGACTAAGATGGACTCAAGCTTTCAACCCCTCTAGGTACCATCACACTTACTTGCTAACCATCAACCCAAAAATCCAAGTGTGTATCCAAAATAGAGCTCTTTGATCACCACCTTTCCAACTTCTAGACATCAACACAATGTGCCAACCAAATGTCCTCCGAGGAAATGCTTCACTCACAAAGCCTCGACACCCCTTGATCTTGCAAATCAAGAATGGCTAATCTCTCCCAATCAAACTGATTGGTAACGAACATTCTTTTCTTTGAGGTTCACCTTTACATACACAACCCCAATCAATAATATACTTTCACATGTACATAATCAAATACAAATCTTCAGGGTCTTCCAGGAAACAGATGTTTCTTCTCAACTTTCTATAGTAGGACTATCAACCGAATCTTTGACAGAAGATTCCTCAATCATACATTTTTTTCCTAATTCATATGCAACAACATATTCTTCAATCGAATCCTACTTTCCATGAGCACTTCAAAATTCATTCTCCAATTTCCTTTTCCTGTTCATGGTCTTCACTTAGACTTATGGCTATTAGTCTTGGTCTGGTGCATGACACATGAAGCAGAGAACCAAATCTATCACTCCCTCTCAACTATGAATCACCTCTTTATCTGGATTCCATCTTAATATTTAGGGAGATCTCTTCTATTCATGCTTCCTTCAGGATATCTTCTTCTTCTTCTTGAAATCAGAGAATCTTTCGTAGCTTTCAACCACTTTATCAGAGTTATCATCATCCTCATCATGCTTGTCACATCGAGAATATTCACCAAGTTGAAGATTGTGTATCTGCATAACTTGTTGGGTTGTGTTATATTCTTTCCATGACTAGCCCACGTAGTTAACCAGGGGGTTAGAGGGGGGGCGGAGCCCCCCTTCATTGCGCTGATTGTGTAACGGGGGGGGGGTCACAGGGGGTTTGAGGGGTGCAGGTAACCCCACTCTAGGGGGTTCGGGGCAGTGCCCCATAACATTTTGTTTTTGGACCCTATATTAGGTTGGGCGGACCTACCTATGGTTTTATGCATGATTTTTCACACATGGTTTTGGACACGATGGTTTTCAGTCCATGGTTTTGGACGCTTTGGTTTTCGGTCCATAGTATTGGATGCTTTGGCATGTATAAATATGTATTGTAACAATGAAAGGAACATAATGAAAAATCAAGCTGGTAGTCCCGGTTTTGGGATCTAGGGGAAAATATCTGTGTATAGGTGTTTTATGTGTTATGCTCTCGCATTGTTTATTTTCTGTGTTTTAGAATTCGTATGTAGGTAATTTCTGTATGGGGTTAAAACCTACACAACTTGCTTGTCATAGCAAGCATCTTCACCAAGTTGGAGATTGTGTACCAACACAACTTTGCTTTTCACATCGAGCATCTTCACAAAGTTGAAGATTGTGTACTTGCACCGTTTAGATAGAAAGTACACCCAACTCTATAGAATCATGAAGTTAGCCACATCATAATCACTAAAGCATTTCATCTTTATATATATTATATACCCAAACTCAATTCCAAACAAGAGACATATACTCTTCACTATCTTGCTAGGGACTTTTGTCACACACCCTAGACTACAATAACTTTATTCCATCTAGGGTTTCAATATTCCTTACAAAGGTATGACATACCTTCCTTTAACATATAGAAAAAACTAGAAAAAATTCAAACAAATATGGATCTACAAATCATCTAACAACCTTCATAAATATATGTGTTAGATTTCTCACTAGGGATTCATATAAATCCTAGATTTCATACAAAAGAATCAACCAAAGTTAATCAAAAACTTAGTCATTAACCTGACCAACTTCCACTAGGGTTAGTTCCAAACCCCTATATTTTCAGTCAACCATCAATCAGTCACTATCACGACTAACTACCACTAAGGTTAGTTGAAAACACTAGATTTCCGAGCAATCATCATACTCAACCAAAAAGCTCAAATTTCAACAATTTCTTCACAAATCTCAAATTATCACATTCCAGAGATTTTACTACAACTAAAGTTTAATTCCAAAACCTTATAGTTCTAATCTCAACAATCATTACATGCATAAATCTCATATTTTTATATCTCACACTAGACAACGTCACTACTAGGTTTTAACTTCCAAACCCTAGATTTTCATTTTTCAAAAATCATCTAATAGATTTCAAATTGTTATATCAAACATACTAAACAACTTCACTAGGGTTTAGCTATAACACCCTAGATTTTCAAACATCAACATCCTAGAATCTCAGACAATGACTTCAGTAAATCCTAAGACTCATGACCATCAATGACTAGGTCATCACACATATCTAGGAATTCATAACCATGCATAAGCATATCATATTTCCAATAATATAAATACATTTTACCTAGACCAAGCTAGGTATTCAACCAAAAGGACTTATCTCTATATGCCTAGATTTCATCACCATTCAAATACATTTCATATCATGAGATAGTCAAACCCAACTTCACAAATATCAATAAGAGTTAGACACACAAACATATTGATTATTCTAGGTTTTGACCAGACAACACACACATACCAAGTAAATAAATTCTAAGACAATATAAGGTTCTTGCTTTCACATTCCACCAAACCCCATATTACCAAAACTTCAAAGGTTCCAGGATTGTAGACCTTATCATTCAATCCTAACAAGTTATGATTTCCCGATCACACCAAAATCCCAAAAATAACTTCATCAATAACACTTCAACTAGAATTTCATAATATCCCTAATCAGCTTAGGATTTCATATATTTACAACAACATACCCTTCAGTTAGGGTTTTCCAAAACCTGTCTAGGGTTCTACCAAATTAGATAAGAGCTGGGTAGGTAGATTTATCAAGAGACGAATCACCCAAACAAGAATCACTAGGATTCAATACTTCTAGTCATAACATAGTTAGTAATAGATCATCACATGAATAATCCAATCAATGTGTTCAAAACATACCTTTGTTTCTTGACTAACCTTGTCTTGAGAGATCCTCCTTTTTGCAAATGTTTTTCCTAACCAAGATAACCAAGGGAAAAAGGTGATTAGTATTTTAATATAATCAAAACTAAATAGGTACATGATCCAAAAACTAAAAATACATGAGATACTTATGCTTGAGAGTTGTTGGGAGCTCCCTCCAAAGCTTGAGGGAAACCTACAGACTTAAAGCAATACAAAAATGTCTTTTCCAAAGATATGTTAAAAACCTATAAATTCTAAAACATATAAAACAAGTTGTGTAAAGTGAATGAATTAATACTGTAAGTCCCTAATGTTGTATTGTTCAGGCTTGAATTTCTTTGAGTCTCCTTCTTCAACAAAGTTGGCTTGATCTCTTCCTCTCTTCTTATTCCTTGGATTCTCAGGGCAGTCACTCTTGTAGTGACCTTTATTATGACATTCATAGAACTCTATCTGAGACATGCCAATCTTCTTCCTTCGTCCCTTCGATATCTTTCCTTTATGATGAGCAACATAAGCATTTGATACTTCTTCAGGATTAGAAACCATTGAGATCCTTATTTCTCTTTGACTACATGCGATCCATAATTCTTTAAAGGTGGGAGCTTCCTTCCAACTATTGAGACTTGAAGAAAAATCACTCCAAGAGGGTTGTAAACCTAATATAGTAGTGATCACCAATTATTTGTCTATAATAATCTCATCAATGACTAGAATATCATCCCTGATTCTAGATATCTTTACAAAGAATGTTGCAACAATATATTTTTTAGTCATCTTTGTATTCCCTAGCTCATTCTTCAAACTTGCTACTTGACCAATGTTCTTAATAGTGAATATCTTTGACAAGGCTTCATACATCTTCTGAGCATGATTGATGTTAGATATTAATGGGGCAAGATTATCTTTTATCCCTTCTACCAGTATAGTCATAGCCACCAATTCTAGATCCCTGATTTTCACTTTGTCGGCATCACTAGCTTCTTCGATAGAATTCTTTACATTTCCTTTTACCAAATATAATACCTTGTTATTCTCAAGGATTAGGTCAATCCTCTTCTTCCAGGATATGAAGTTAGATGCTCCTTCAAGCTTGTTCTCACCCTTGATAGAGTTATACATCTTCCTTGAATATGATATATTCCTTCCCTGAGATAGTGCCTATGAATAAATCTGCTTTTTTATTCTTTTGTCACTAAAGCTTTGAGACCATGTTGTAAAATCAGAAAGACAGTAATTATTTTCTTGATATTGATAATTACTTGTGATGCTTCTTATTATTACAATTGTTTATATCTTCTTTCTTTAGTTCATCAAGCAATTACCAAAAGCAACAACACACAAAACAATGAACATAAGATGTAGGCACATGCCAGGGAAAAACCACCTCGAGGGGAAAACCCAGTCAAATTAATTCTTCCTTTCAATAGGATTGTTTGAGACTCTTCACCCTAGACCTTGACCAGACCTTCCCTCCACCCCAATTCAGCCTCCAAAAGATTGACCTCGTCCTAGCAACTTCGACTATGCAACAACTTGCAGTAGCCAACAACTTCTGGCAATATTCCAACTTGGAATACTTCGTTCTCCCAATCTAGAGCATGAAACAGAGAGATACCACCACCAAATTTTTTATTTTTATCTTCTACTTAGACTCCCTGAAACTCGCATTCACTTCAGCTTCCTAGAAATAGACTTTCCCAGCTATCCACTTCACACTTCTTCCCAACAACAAGATTTTTGCACTTCTCCCTAGTAGATGAGAAGATGAGAAGTGATTCTCTAGATGAATTCCTAGTCCTTCCTTTTATAGGATTCTTGTGGGATAGAATGGGTCCTTAGGCCAACGTGATCTTCTCTTAGGCCAACATGGTGTGGAGGTTACATAATTCATATTTGACTCAAACTTATCTGATTTACATGATTCAAAATCCCAAGAAGGGTCTCTTTAAATGTACAATAATTCTATAGACCCAAAATAAATAATAGAAGTCCTCAATGGGGACTTTGACCTAAAAAATGGGGACCTGTTGTACTATAAAACAACCCCCTCCATTTATATATAATAATAGCTAATGTTAGACATATAAATGGGGACCCTTTTTTTGAATTTTTAGTCTTTAAAAAATAAATCCTAACTCTAAAAAATTGCCTTGAAAACTCTTAGAACAACCCAAGTTTAGGATCCCCATCGCAAATCGCAAATCACATTTTTCCATGAGATGATCATAAACACCTTAAAGAAATTGCGATATACGATCAAACCTCCCACTACGACATACCAATCAAAACCCCTTAAGAAATCGCAATCGCATTTCACAGGAGTAGCAAGTAAATACGACCTGCCACTATGTCATCCACCAACAATTTGCAAAATTCGATATTGAGATATTCACGATCGCATTTTGCATTATGAGCAGGTAAGACTATATGACATTATTTTAAAAACTGCGATGCGCGAATAAATTAACAAGCATGGGAGGTAATTGTGTTTTAATATAATAATGAACGATTTGACAGGGTAATTAATGTTTAGCGGCCCGAGGAGAGGCAATGATTTTCCAAGTTATGGCTAGTTAACGCTGAGTATCTCCTTTGAAATCCTCCCATGATTGAAAGTCTTTTCACAAATCTTTCAGCCTTAATTGCCCAATATTTTCTGCGCTAATATGTCTCGTCCATTTCAGGAAAGCTACAAAAGACATGTCATTGCGGAAGGTGATGCAAAAACAAGAAAAGAAGAGCATTACAAAATCTGATCTAACAAAAATGTCTCCTATATTCTCTGATATGTTTTCAGCACTAATCGGGAAGCAACAGCTTGGGAGGTCATATACAATAGGCTTGAGGACAAGTGTCCCAAGATTACTGTCACAAGAGAAACAATTGCCTCAATAAGATCTTCAGGACTCCAATTCAAGGATGTTGCCCATTCTTTCCTTCATAGAATAGGAGCGATAGAAAAAATCCTCCCATACATTGATATGATTAGGTGGGTGCTGGAAAACCTCACCATTGAATATAGGCAATTTAGGAACTCGAGAATGAAACTCACGGGGTCATTCAGAGCAGAAGACCTAAAGCAAATGTATCATATACCTGACCCTCAAGATATATATGATAAAACATACGTGGCCTACTTCGCAAAGAAGAATGAAGAACCCCTCAAGATGATTCAAGGCTGGAGAGTATTGGAGAACAAGTTCAAATTTAATAAAACGAGTATGTATCATGTAGCCTCTTTGGCAAACCCCTACAACTATGCATCTGCTATGTTATGTAGACTATATGGGTTACCTAATAATGCTAATTTTTCCATAGAGTGGATTCCACTGTTTGATGCCTGTGTTAATTCCCACATTATGAATTGGGCCACCATCCTGTCTGATAACCTAGCCACCGTCATCAACAAATATCGACAGGAGAGATCCTCCTCTCCAAAGAACCTTCCTCCATTCTATTTTAGTGCCTACATTATGGATGCCATCTATTTCTACACTAAATTTCCAATCATGGGTTGGAAATGGACCTTGCAGGACCCCTACCCTATCCATCTCAGCCATAAGCAAATTTGGGAATCCCATTATATACCCCATTTCTATAAAATATGCCATGCTGTTATTTTTCCACTACATCAATTAATTTTCAATAAGAAAGCCCCCAGGTTTTCCCAAGAAGCTGCTACAGACCTTCTGGCTGTCGGCAAATATTTTTTTGAAGAATGGTTCACCTACATTAGGGTTTTTGGTAGCACAACAGACCCACATGTCCTCCCTTTGTATGTCTTTGATAAATTGTTAGCAAGAGAAATAGCCCACCAAACCGTGGGAAAAGGCCTAACCAAAGTTCTGAAAGAAAGCAAGAAGTTATTATGGCCATCTTTTCCTATTAGGTGTGGTTCCTTTTCATTAGAAAATTTTAATCATGCGATAAAGGAGTCAGTAAGCCTGGAAAGTCTCAAGCTCCATACTTTTCCCAAAAGGAAATTTGATCTAGACAAGATAGCATATAACATCACCACTATAGTAAAGATCAAGCCTTATAACCATGAGGCTAATAATTTTGAAGACCTTTTACAATCGGCTCAATCCTTCGAACAATCATTCGAATGGTGAGGACAAATTTGAGTCCTGAAGATTTTGAGAGCTTTCAGGAGTTCAGAAACAAAAGGCTCGAGGTAATCCCACTACATTTGTTGAAAATCGAGGACAAGCCTACCCCCAGTGTGATTGTCAACAGTGAGGGACCTGATTCTTGCATAGAGTCTCATGCAGATACAGGGAAATCACTGAATACAGAGAAAGCCCAAGACATCGAGACTACTACAGAATCCAGCAGGAAATCAGCCGAAAAGCAGGGTATGAGTACCCCACCCAAAGATATTGGTTCGGAGATCAAAAGCAGCAGTCTGGAGTAGGAGTGGGATCAATTCAATAAGAAACTACAAGACACTCCCAAGACAACAGATGCCCAGGAAACTACGGAGTATCAAACTCCTCTGCATGTTTAGAAGAATATAGACTCTGAACCAATGGATGAGCAAGCGATGATGTCTCAGTAGACTGAAATCATCCCCGCTTTGCCCACATCAGAAATTGTCTTGAAGGTGACTAAAATCCCTCCTCTTGACGTGTTCTACAACCCGCTGCACAAGGTTGTAGTAAGGAGACAGAGGAAAAGGAGAAGGATAGAAACACCCGAACTCCCACCTAGGAATGAGAAAATGGACATAGTTTGGAAGGACGTCCCTTCCAACCCAACTGAAAACTTGACTAGATTTTCACAATTTACAGGAGCATACACAACTGATACCATGGAAAAAGCTACCAAAATATTTGTTTTGTTGAAGGAAAAAGAAGAAAAGATTGCACAACTCGAGCAACAACTCGAAACAGAGAGGGAAATTGTAAACAAGCAGGCCGATGAGCAACTGGCCCAATTGCAACAGAGCATGGAGGTGCTGAAAATACGCCACAAAGCAGACATGTCGGCCAAAAACATGCAACTCCAAGACTTGCAGCAAGCCATGGAAAGATAAGGATATTCTTACTGTCAAGGAATTCATCAAAGAGGTGTTAGAGCTTAATTTCTCTAATTAAAACAACAAGAACAATTTTGCCAAAAGATGTCACATATCACTCCTTATTTGATCACTAGTGACCAGCTAACGAATAAATCAATTGACCAGAGAATTGAGTTTACTTATTTGAACACAAGAATCTTAGAGTTCATCAAATGGCAAGAAACAAAAGAGGGGAGGAAAGCCAATCTGCCTGAGATCGAGGAGACACACAAGGACATTATTTTCATGGATTGGGATGCAAGAATAAAAAAAGCCGAAATAGAAGTGGCAAGAGTGGCTAGGGTGTCAAAGAATACAGTAAAGATGGTAAACCATACTTTGTTTTCCACCAACTTGGTGAAAGAAGGCAACCTGAAAATACTGCCCGATTTGAATGACTTGCATAACAGATGGAAGGAAAGAGAGGAAATCAAAGGGAAGTAATCAAAAATTAGCAAAGACTGATTGGGAGTCATATTGGCAATGCCTCGTCAAGAAACACAGTTAAATCATGACCCTTAACTGCTCTCTCCATTCAACTCAGCGGATGATGCCACCTCTCACAGATGCAATTTTCGCAGGACAGGGCAGAACATAGTTTGGGGCACTTCCTCAAATCAAACTGATGGCTGACATATGCGATTTGAAGGACAAGCTGGCATATAGCAAATCAACATCATTGCCTCTGCTCATCAATCCACTGTTTATTTTTAGAGTTAGTTAACTAGTTAGGAGGAAGGTTGTTTGAAACCTCCTCAAATTTTTGTATAATTTATTTTTGAACATTAGTTAGAATAGTATTTATACCCTTCTCATGCATTTAGAGAAGGGTCCAGAATTTTATCAAAAACAAAAAGAATGCACTATTTTAAGTTTGTGAATGCTTTGGTGAAATTATGGAACATGATCATTTCTTTTAAATATCAAACTACTTTCCTTCGTTGATGCACTTTTGTATACTTGGAAGATAATTTGATCTAAAGAAAGGAGTTGATCTTTGTCATTAGTCAAATGAGCAGAACTTCACATATATGGTACTTCTATCTTATATGATTAGCCATGTTTTTGTTTAATTAGTGACAACACTTTATTTTCATGAATTGTATATGAGATATGTTTTTTCTGTTAAAGCATTAATTGCACTATTGTATGATGCCTAGCTGAGATTATATATATATATATATATATATATATATATATATATATATATATATATATATATATATATATATATATATATATATATCTATATATATATATATATATATATATATATATATATATATATATATATATATATATATATATATATATATATATATCTATATATATATATATATAGATCTATATCTATATCTATATATATATATATATATATATATATATATATATATATATATATATATATCATCACATATGCGATATAGTTTATACATTTCTTTGACTAACTATTTAGTCAAAGAAATTATCTTTACACGTCATCATCTATGTTTTATGCGTGATTGATCTTTATTATCACATGTGAATCATATATCTTTGTAGATCACATATTACACAGAAATACCCAAGTTTATATTAGATTAAGTTAGTTAGAGATTTGCACGACGTAATAGGTCATCTGAGTTATCATTATTCTATTTGCAATCACTCGTAAACCACCCACTCTCATTTTAAAACCCATACTGGGAAACCGATCCCATTATCCCTAGTTGGAGCCACCACTTTAAACAAAAAAGGAGTTGTGTTAAGTTTCGGACCAGGTGGTTATCACCAATGTTGGAGTAGCAGAAATCCGAGGCCTCAACAGGACCCAAGAATGAAACCCATGCTTTAATAAGTCACAATAATAATAATAACACTACAAGAAAAAAGGACATTGGTGAGGGTAAAAAAATGTCACCATAAGCTCATTGGTGACAGTCAAAAGAGCCTCTGTCACCAAAAATTGAACGTCACCAAAGGTGGTGTCAACAAAAGTATAGATGTTGTGGTGACATTCAAGGTCATTCACCAATAATGATTTATAATGATGGATAGTGACCACCATCATTTTATATGAGCAATGGTGATTAACCTTAACCTCCATCACCAAAAAATTGAATGTCACCAAAGGTGGGGTCACCAAAAATGTAGGTGTTGTGGTGACATTCAAGGTCTGTCACGAATAATTATTATAATGATGGATAATGATCGTCACCATTTCATATGAACAACAATGATTTATTGTGATCGACCTTTCATGGTTGTCACTATTTATGCATATATACGGTGATGTTCGTTGACCATCACCATTTCATATCAACAACAATGATTTATGGTGATGAACCTTTTATGGCCGTCACTATTGATGCATATGTATGGTGTCGTTTGTTGATCGTCAACATTTTATATTTTGGTGAGGGTTGAAAAATTTCACCATAAGCTCACTGGTGATGGCCAAAAGAGCCTCAATCACCAAAAACTAGTTGTCATTCCATATGAATATCAGGGCACGATGGAATCGAACCACCAACCTCCTGCTTGTAATGTAGGTGCCCTTCCATTGAGCTAGCACCCTTTAAAGAATTAGACATTAAAAAATTAGACCTTGAATATCCAAAGATGCAATTGCATTAATACAAGGAAAGTAGAATCTACCTCTCAATGATAACTATTTCCTCCCATGTAACACACTCCCTTACTTAACTAGAAGTGGTTTCTAAGCTAACCCAAGACTCAAGGTGAAATTTTGAGAGTGGGGTTTAGAAGATTTTTTTTTTTTTTGTTGGATGTAATTTAAATTCTCATTGACCTAAATTGGTCATTCATGCACATCAATATATTCTTTCTTTCTTTCTATTTTTAATGTAATTAATATATTTCAAACTATTGATGCCATGAAGCAAAATACCATTTCTCAACTTCAAGAGCAACTTGTTGAGAAGGACAATTTTATCCTAAATCTACATGTCCTCAATAGCAACAATGTTCAAGAAGTAAGAAATTTAATAAGTATTAACAATGAGTTTGGGAATCACCTTAACAAATTACAAAACCCTGCCTCTTTCTGTTATGAAAAATACAATAATGTTTGTTGAGATGACAAACAAGAGGGGGTCGAACAAAACTACTAATGAGCAATAAAGTAGCTTGAAAGTAATATTGATTTACAGAGATCAGGCATTTATGGCCTCTATACATTCAACATAATTGGGAAACTAGCAATTTGTGACTTGGTGTACGTCATGTGGTGATAGATACAGAATTAGAGATCCCCAACATAGCAGAGAGAAGAATGAAATTATTGAAAAGAGGGAAGAGAGAAACAAACATCACAGGGAGGAGCCACTTATCCCAAGTTCCAACTGTGAGGAGAAAGAGAGGCCAACACACTATAAGGAGGAATGATGTTGCCACTACTCCATCTTGAACAAGAAAAGATGTGACAAGTCAAAGGTCTAATGGCAGGAATTAGCAAAAAAATTGAGGCAACCTGCCCAAGCACAAATGAATCCTGAAGTGCCAACCCACCTGTTGTAGTTCCATAAGCTAAAAAGAACTTAGAATAAGTGATGCAGTGAAACTGACAGCCCCTAGATAAGGAAGACTGGAGGTACCTTAATTAAAACAAGATAAATATAGTGGAGTTACTGGCAAGATCAAACACCATTGAATCACCACTACTAAAATGACCTAACTTCAGCCTCCCAACTCTGTTTGCTCTTTTTGTTTTAGGCTCTTGCATGCTGGGAAAAAAAAAAAAAAAACAAACTTTTAAATTTTGTTTAGATGCAAATATTGCAAAGCTCATTGATAAGAATAGAAGGTCTTACACTTCAAAAGTAGCATGAAAGGTGGACACATTGTTAGAAATTAGTTTAGATATTTGATATCCCATATTTCCTATTAAACATAGCTATCCAAAGGTTTTAATGGGAAAAAGAAACACGAATTAGTTTATGTGAAGGACGGATTTGGCTAATTTTGGCCTTGAGCTCAAACATAAAATTTTATAGTCATTTTTTAAAAAATATTTAGAGGGGAGAAATTATTTCTCCCCTCATTTTGCACCATGTTTTTCAGATTTGTGATGCAATTTTGAAAATGCAAAAAGATAGCTACAATTTAGCCTCAGCATGAAATTGGTTGAAACCTTAATTTGTAAGTATCATGTGACTAGTTGACCCTAATGCTAAAGATTATGCTTCGATTGTGATTTGGTACAAATATATCTCATAAGAATTTCTCAAAGAATCATCCCTACTTGCATACAGAGAGACAAATCTGTACTGTCATCAACCCTCAAAGCACTGTAGATGGGTTGTGCCAAATAAATCAAATAAGAATGCAGAGAAAGGTACAAGTAGATGAATGGCCATAGAAGTAGAGCAATCGACAAACTGAGAACTTCGATAAGCCGCAAATTGGCACACAACTACAATGGGAGGAGAATATGGTACTCTAAAGGAACATCATGGGGTAGGGGAAGAATATGATGGCTTTGACCTCAAAATAGACAAGCACTATCACTACAAGGATTTTAAGGAAATACTTCTTCACAAAGAAAAACAGAGAGAATTTAGTGTCACCTATAGGCTAAAATTTCAATGATGGGCAATGCTCCAACTATCCATTTTAAGTGGATTATAGGTAGTACCCAATGTAACCTGTTAGCGCTGCTATACAAAAGGATAAAAATGGATCCAAAAACACTCCCAAAGTCTGCAAATCTGCTTAAAATCATGCCAAGGGATCCATGCATGTTGTTGAAATCTCCAATTTTGGTCAAAGGTCATCCACCGATCAAAATAGTTGCAAGAGGAGAGCCCTTGGAGGGTCGGCAATGCACTATCGGGAGGCGGAAACACTACAAAACCATGAAAAAACCCACAGGTGCAGGCTTAAACGATGGTGGCACAGCAACCGTTAGATCTGGCCGATCAACGGTCGAGATCTAATTGGCGGATCGCAATCGGCTTAGGCAGGCAGTGTCGATCGGCATGGATAGGAGAGGCATTGCAATCGCGATCAGCGATTAAATGTGAACCATCGATTGCGCGCATAGATCAATGACCCACATCGCATCGGCGGGTCGCATCGGTGAGGAGCTATGTTATTTATATAAAGGGGCTAAGGCATTGAGCGATCAGTGATTGCGACTGGATCGCATCGCTTTATCGCATCGGCAGATCGCATCGGCGGAGGCAAATCGGCGCAGACAGTGTGCATTGAGCGATTGCGACCAGCGATGCAATATGGACCATCGATCGCGCGCGCAGATCGACGGCCCACATTACATCGCCGGATTGCTATTGGCAGAAACCAAAGGGAGCCTTGGAGCCTTGCGATACGATAAGACCCGGACCCGATGGGTTTCCGGAATGAAATTGTTTAAATATTTGAAGTCCGGAGGGAGGCCTTTTTCATGTTTTTTCCCGTGTTTTTCAAGTATTTCCAGGAACAAGGGAACGAAGGGAACATGCCGTCTGCGATAGGCGACAGCGACCCAAGGGCGGACCCGATAGACAATTAAACCATACTTGAGGACTTTTGGAGTCCAAAAGAAGCAGATTTGGCGGGATTTCTCACAGTTGCATCATTTCTCTGTTATAGCAGAAAGCAGTACCCGTTTGTATTTAGAAGATAACAGAGGCCCGAAGACCCTTTCTATCACATAAACAAAGGACGGGAAATAACTTCCGGGAGACAGAGGCCGAGAAGCAATCATGGGCATCGACAACACCGCTCAACCATTTCATGCTCCCGAAAGGACGAAGGTGGCCAGTATTCAGCACTCTGCGCAGTTAATCTTCAACCACCGCATTCAACAAGCAGGATGGCCGAGAAGGAAAAGGACATGCCTCGAGCCGGTCACAACATTTATCAGTTATGGAGCTTGTTTCATATTACACTCTACCGGCTCAAGAAGGACAGCAGAACATCCGAGAAGGTCAAATTCATTCGTAGACACAGTCAGATTGTAGCAGAGACCCATATTAGATAGTTAAAGCAGTTGGTGGTCCATTATGACCCCTCCACGCATGGAACAACAGAGCATTTTTGTAAAGAAACTCTATATATACCCAAAAAAGAGATGTAATGAGGGTTGATGAATGTTATTCTGATGTAAGGTTCAACTTCTGGAGACTGTAACTATTGTGATACCTGCAGTGTCTGGTCTTCATTTTCAGCTAATACAAGCTTCTTTTGCTGTTAATTTCTCACTTTCCACTTCTTCTTTATTCCAAGCTGTGCCTGTTATGCATTTGTCTTGAATTCTTGACGTTTGGCATTAGAGGGGCTGTCATCCCACCTTTGTGTTAAAGTCTTGTTTATTTCAGTAAATGTATTATTCAGGTTTCTATTTTCTTAGTGACAGAGAGCTATCATCCTGTCTGTGCATTAAGAAACAGATTTGCAGACCTTTTTTAACTGGTTGCACCCGGCCATCACATGGTCTTGTGCATCTGCTAGTGTGGTTAGTATTCTCCATCTTCACCTACTCTTTAAACAATGAGTGGTTGGTGGTCTAAAGCCTTGTAGTTTGGGGGTGTTCACCCATGTCTGGGGTTAAGCATAGTAGAAGTCGTTATCTGGCTTGAATATGCATCATTCCTTCCATTCATCCACCATTTTCCAACATTTTTGTTGAGTTTGTAATGTTCTCGAGCATCTCTGATATACAACCTAGGAGAGTTTCTTGGGGTGATAACATTAATTGGCGCCGTTGCCGGGGAGAGGAGATCAAAGCTCAGCTTCCCTGGGAGACGACACAGTTCCAGATTTTGATGATAGACAAAGTCTGGGCACATTTCTGGTTGTAATCATCTATCTGGCGACTCTACTAGAGGACCTACTTAGTGGCGACTCCACATTGCAGTTCTGGCTCAGTTTGTGAGACATACTCGAAGAAATCCTCAGAAATCACCAGCTGACCCAGTGCTTGACCCTGAGAAGATTGTTAAATCGAAGAAAACATCACAGAAAGGGGCATCAAGATCAGGTAAGCCTAAGAAAATTCATGTATCTCTGAAAGATAAAGTTATAGCTGAAGATATACAGTTTGAAGATTTAGAGCCTAGCACTATTAGTAAGGAAATTTCTTTAGAGATTTATACAGCCCCTTGTTCAGTTAGTTCCCCTTTGAATCTCAATCCAAAGAAATTTTCCCATACAGTCCATAACATCCCATTGCCTCTGTCATCCATTTCATTGTTTCATACTAGTCAATCTACCAATGTTTTCCCACATATCCCAGTCATGGCAGGACAACAAGCACCCACGAGGATAGAAAGAATTGTTGCTGCTAGATATGGACCTTTGGTCTTGCCTGTTCCGTTGAATCCCATGCCTGTGGGAGAATATCAGAAGTATATGCCCAAATTCACTGGTACAGAGGGAGTAACAGCAGAAGAACACCTTGAAGCTTTCTATAGTTATGCTGATAACTTAGATATAAGTGAAAATGATGTGTGGATGAGAGTTTTTGTCTAGAGCCTTGATGGAGAGGCCAAAAAGTGGTTCAGAGAACTAGCCCCTAGATCTATTGCTGATATTGAAGCTTTAGATGATGCATTTTTGAAGCACTTGGGAGATAAAAAGGACTTGCTGTATTATCATACTGAGTTTGGTAACCTGAAGAGGGAAAATGGGGAATCTTTGCCTAATTTTAATAAAAGATTAAATCGAATGTATAGTAAGATACCAGCTAAGGTAAAGCCTACCCCCACCTCTGCCAAACTCACTTATGCCAATGCTTTTGACTCCGATTTCTGCCTGTTATTGAGAGAAAGGAGATGTGCCACTCTAGCTGATATGCAGGATGCAGCACTAGAGGTGGAATCTAATATTATGGCTGCAGAAAAGCTAAAAAGTCAAACTAACAGAAGGAGGCAGAGAGGTCAGCCTTCTACTTCATTTGCATCATCTTCCGACCCCAAATTTGATAAAATGACTAAAATGATGGAGTCATTAGCTGCTAAGATATCTAAGCTGGAGGTTGAGCAGAATTCAGGAAAAACAAGGCAGCAAAACACATTTGCTCCAAGGAATACAAATCCATTCAGAAGAGCAAATGAACAGTTACAAATTATTCAGAGGGGTGAAGAGTCAAAAGAAGAACAGAAAGTTAAAGCTCCTTTCCAAAATGTAGTCATGGAGGAGGAACAATTCGAAGATGAGGATGATATTCATTGCATGGAAGATAAAGGCAGTGCTGCCTTTTTAACAATAGCTGCATACGAAGAGTCATTGCTGCAGGACCAAATGAGTAGAGAATGGGACATAGAGGCTGTTTTGTAGACTGGTGAACAACAAAGGTATAATCTAAGATCACAAGCAAACAATGTCAAGGAGAATCCTGCCCAAAGAGCTGCTGTCCAAACAGAGTCACAGAATATCAGGCAGAGAAGACCAGCAGCTGACCCAGTCATCCTCAAAGCCCCAGTTCAAGAGGTAAGAGGTTCTGATAAGTTACCTTCTTCTTTCAGCTTCGAGTCAGAAGTCCAGAAGTTAAAAATATCTGTGCCTCTGGTAGAGTTGGTAAAGAGTGAAATGTTTAGAAAGCCTATCCTTGAAGCCCTTGAGCTAGAAACCAAACAAACCTCCACTGACTCTATTAATTTGCAAGATGATAAGCCTGCCATTGTGCTCAGCCCCATGATTGAACCTACTGATAATAATTCTCCATCTTTTTATGTCTCCTTGACCATTCATGATAAAATCCTTCACAACTTCCTGCTAGATACAGGGGCCAGCCACAATCTGATGCCAAAAGCTGTCATGGAAGAGTTAGGCCTTGATATCACCAGACCATACCATGATCTATTCTCATTTGATTCAAGGAAAGTAAAGTGTCTAGGATTGATCAAAGATTTAGCCATTACCCTAACCCAGCTGCCCATGAAGAGTATGATGATGGATATTGTGGTGGCAGATGTCCCTCCTAAATTTGGCATGCTGTTGTCCAGAGGATGGATTAAGAGACTAGGTGGGACATTACAAAATGATCTATCTTATGCAACTGTCCCAGTTTTTGGAGGAGAAAGCAGGAGATTGTACAGAGAAGCACAGTTGGCATACATCATCAGTAATGAGAAGAATCCTACAAATCATCCCATATATGCAGTGGACACTGATTTTGGAGCATGTATCCTCCAAATAGAAGAATCTCAGAAGGCCTCAATGCAGCTCAGGAAACCAATAGTTCAGGCCGAGGAAGAGCAAGGAAATCAGGTTTGGGAGATGTTCTTTGATGGAGCATGTTCCAGGGAGAATGCAGGAGCAGGGGTGGTGCTAGTATCTCTGAAACAAGAAAGCACAGAGCTGTCTTTTAAGCTGGCCTTCCAAGTCACCAACAATATAGCAGAATATGAAGCTCTGCTATTGGGCCTCAACGCAGCAAAAGACAGAGGAATCAGATGCATAAAGGTGTTTGGAGATGCTGATTTGATTATTCAGCAAGTAAATAAAACATTTCAGGCAAAGCACCCAAGGCTGAAAGCATACAGAGATGAGGTATGGAGAATCAGAGATTCTTTTGATTATTTTTGTATTTCATACATTCCTAGAGCCCAAAATCAGCTTGCTGATTCCCTTGCTGTGTCTGCTAGTCTATTTATCCCTCCAATGCCTCCCAGACTAGTGTATGAAGTCCAAGTGAAGTATAGACCATCCTTGCCTGATAATGTCCAGCATTGGAAAGTTTTTGATGATGATGATGAGATAAATAGATTTCTGCAAGTCATTGATGAGTTTTCTGAAATGAAAATTGACCAAGATAATGAAGCCTTGTTAGAAAACCCCAAGTCCCAGCTTAGAAATAAAATTGGTAAAGACAGTATTGTTCAGCTTCCCAGCAATCATATTCCTAAGGGTCTAATTCCTCTTGAGAGACTGTTTGACCAAAATGATGTGCCTTACAAGGCGGCCCAAAAAGAAGACAAATCTGCAGTCTGTAAGCATGATATAGGAAGTCCAGATCAGCCTAGATATGTAAATTTGTCCACTCATTTGTCAGCTGATCAAAGTGCTGAATACTGCAAATTAATGAGGCAGTTTGCTGATGTGTTTGCATGGGAGTATAGTGATCTGAAAACGTATGATAAAAACATAATCCAGCACAAAATCCCTCTGGAGAAAGACACCATCCCTTTCAGACAGAAGCTGAGACCAATAAATCCTATGCTTCTTCCATTGATTGAAAAAGAAATCAAAAAATTGTTGGCGGCTAAGATCATAGTCCCTCTCAGATATTCAAAATGGGTGGCCAATCTAGTGGTGGTGAGGAAGAAGAGTGGAGAAATCAGACTGTGTGTTGATTTCAGAAATCTAAACAAATGCTCAAAGAAAGATAATTATCCCTTACCAAAGATGGAGCATTTGCTACAAAAGGTCTCAGGAGCCAAAGTAATGTCTTTCTTGGATGGTTTTTTAGGCTTTAATCAGATTGTTGTGCATCCAGATGATCAAGAAAAGACTGCATTCACCACTCCTTGGGGCACTTTTATGTATGCCAAAATGCCTTTTGGGTTGATGAATGCTGGAGCAACCTTTCAGAGAGCCATGGATATAGCATTTGTGGGGGAGAAGGATAAATTTGTCCTTATCTACCTTGATGATATAACAGTTTACTCCAGTAGCCATCAAAATCATTTGCAGCATTTGGAAAAAGTGTTTCTGAAGTGCAGGAGGTTTGGAATTTCAGTCAATCCCAAAAAATCTCAATTTGCTTTAAAAGAAGGCAAGCTATTAGGACATGTTGTGTCCGCTGCAGGTGTTCAGATTGACCCAGAAAGAGTAAAAGCAATACAGACTTTGTCTGTCCCAAGATCAAAGAAGGATATCCAATCCTTTCTGGGTAAAATTAATTTTGTCAGGAGGTTTATTGCAAATTTTGCAGAATTGGTTAAGCACGTGACCTCCATGTTGAAGAAAGGGTCAGAGGTAAGATGGACTGATGCAGCAAGAAAATCATTTGATTCCATCAAGAAAGCCATTATGGAAGCTCCCACACTAAGCAGCCCAGATTACAGCAAGGAGTTCCATATATTTTCATTTGCCTCTGAAGACACCATTGCAGCTGTTTTATTGCAGGTAGATGAAGAAGGTTCAGAGCATCCAATAGCATTTTTCAGCAAGAACTTGAGGGATGCTGAACTGAGGTATGATATTATTGAAAAACAGGCATATGCTCTTATCAAATCCTTGAAAGCTTTTAGAGTTTATATTCTGCATTCCAAGATAATTGCATATGTACCCTCTGCTGCAATAAAAGATGTCTTAACACAACCTGATGTTGATGGAAGAAGGGCAAAGTGGATTGCAAAGATGATAGAATTTAATATAGAATTGAAGCCCACTAAACTGGTCAGAGGTCAGGGTCTTGCTAAGTTATTGGCTGAAGAAAATTGCAGATCTTTGGATATTGATTTCCTATGCACAATTGCAGAAAATGGTCAGGCAAAAAAGGAAGAAACAGCTGAACCACAGAGGAAGCAGTTAGTGGCCGAGAATCTAGCTTCTTGTAATTGGTATGCTGCAATAATTAATTTCTTGTTGAGGCTAGAAATCCCTTCAGGATTTACTCAAAGTCAAGCTAGAACTTTAAAACTTAGAGCAGCTAAATATTGCATCAATCAAAATCTGCTCTACTGGAGGGATCCATCTGGAGTGCTGTTAAGGTGTCTAGACGAAGAACAGTCAAAAGAAGTCATGCAGCAATTTCATTCCAGCATGTGTGGAGGGCACCATTATTGGAAGACTACAGCCCATAAAATCCTCAGAGCTGGGTACTATTGGCCCACTTTATTTTCTGATGTATTTTCATTTGTTAAATCTTGTGACAGGTGCCAAAGATTTGAAGGAAAGCAGCAGTTGAAGTCCCTGCCCCTAAAACCCATACAGGAAAAAGGACCTTTTCAGCAGTGGGGCTTGGATTTTATTGGAGAGATCAATCCACATTCCAGTGGCCAGCATAGATGGATATTAGTAGCCACTGATTATTTCACTAAGTGGATTGAAGCAATTCCTACCAGGAAGACTGATCATAATGTGGTCATGAAGTTTTTGGCAGAAAATATCTTCAGCAGATTTGGTTGTCCACACAAACTAGTCACAGATAATGCAGCAGCCTTCAGAGCAAAAGAATTGGTGGAAATGTGTAATTCAATGGGCATTAAACTGGTTCATTCCACCTCATATTACCCTCAAGGCAATGGTCTAGCAGAATCTTCCAACAAGAGTCTAATAAGGATAATTAAGAAGTTGTTGGAGGATAACAAGAAGAATTGGGATTCCAAGCTCAAATATGCACTTTGGGCTGACAGAGTGACCATCAAAAGATCCACAGGGAATTCTCCATTCAAGCTGGTGTATGGCACAGAGGCAGTATTTCCGATTCAACTTACCCTCCCTGTGGCAAAATTCCTTCAAGAAGAGTAGGATGAGGAAGAAGACATGGCAAGAAGGATCACTGATTTGGCAGAGTTACATCAGATTAGAGAACAACTGGTTGAAAAGGCTACAACACATCAGAAAAAGATCAAGGATGTTTTTGACAGGAAGACAAAAGCAAATAATTTTCAGGTTGGAGACTTGGTCCTGAAATGGGATGCACTGAAGGAAAAGAAAGGCAATCATGGAAAGTTTGATGCTTTCTGGACAGGCCCTTTTATTATTTCACAGATTCAAGGGAACAACACCTTCATACTGAAAAGTATGGGGGGAGAAGCAGTTTTTGATGGCCCAGTTAATGGGCGTTTTCTCAAAATTTATGTGGTTTAAGGTCTTTTGGCCTTAAAAATTGTAAATATTTTGTTTTATCAGTTGTAGTGTAGGATCAGTCAGACTCCATGCCCAATGGAACACTAGGAATTTTGCTAATTTGTTTTTCGTCAGGAAGGCATTGATCTACAGGTTCTTGAGACCTCACAGGGAGGATCTCATCCCCAGAAGGAGCCAGTGTTAGCGCTGCTATACAAAAGGATAAAAATGGATCCAAAAACACTCCCAAAGTCTGCAAATCTACTTAAAATCATGCCAAGGGATCCATGCATGCTGTTGAAATCTCCAATTTTGGTCAAAGGTCATCCACCAATCGAAATAGTTGCAAGAGGAGAGCCCTTGGAGGGTCGACAATGCGCTATCGGGAGGCGGAAACACTACAAAACCATGAAGAAACCCACAGGCGCAGGCTTAAACGATGGTGGAACAACAGCCATTAGATCTGGCTAGTCAACGGTCTAGATCTAATCGGCAGATCGCAATCAGCATAGGAAGGCAATGTCAATCAGCATGGACATGAGAGGCATTGCGATCGCGATCAGCGATTAAATGTGAACCGTCAATCACGCGCATAGATCAACAACCCACATCGCATTGGCGAGGAGCTATGTTATTTATAGAAAGGGGCTAAGGCATTGAGCGATCAACGATTGCGACTAGATCACATCTATTTATCGCATCGCTGTATCGCATCGGTGAAGGCAAATCAACACAGACAGTGTGCATTGAGCAATTGCGATCAGCGATGCAATATGGACCGTCAATCGTGTGCGTAGATCGATGGCCCACGTTACATCGCCGGATTTCTATTGGCGGAAACCAAAGGGAGCCTTGGAGCCTTGCGATACAATAAGACTTGGACCTGATGGGTTTCTGGAATGAAATTGTTTAAATATTTGAATACCAGAGGGAGGCCTTTTTCATGTTTTTTCCCATGTTTTTCAAGTATTTCTAGGAACAAGGGAACGAAGGGAACATGCCGTCTGTGATAGGTGACAGCGACCCAAGGGCAGACCCGATAGATAATTAAACCATACTTGAGGACTTTTGGAGTCCAAAAGAAGCAGATTTGGTGGGATTTCTCACAGTTGTATCATTTCTCTGTTATAGCAGAAAGCAGTACCCGTTTGTATTTAGAAGATAACAAAGGCCCGAAGACCCTTTCTATCACATAAACAAAGGATGGGAAATAACTTTCGGGAGATAGAGGTCGAGAAGCAATCATGGGCATCGACAACACCGCTCAACCATTTCATGCTCCTGAAAGGACGAAGGTGGCCAATATTCAGCACTCTGTGCAGTTAATCTTCAACCACCGCATTCAACAAGTAGGATGGCCGAGAAGGAAAAGGACATGCCTCGGGCCGGTCACAACATTTATCAGTTATGGAGCTTGTTTCATATTACACTCTACCGGCTCAATAAGGACAACAGAACATTCGAGAAGGTCAAATTCATTCACAGACACAGTCAGATTGCAGCAGAGACCCATATTAGATAGTTAAAGCGGTTGGTGGTCCATTATGACCCCTCCACGAATGGAACAATAGAGCATTTTTGTAAAGAAACTCTATATATACCCAAAAAAGAGACGTAATGAGGGTTGATGAATGTTATTTTGATGTAAAGTTCAACTTCTGGAGACTGTAACTACTGTGATACCTACAATGTCTGGTCTTCATTTTCAGCTAATACAAGCTTCTTTTGCTGTTAATTGCTCACTTTCCACTTCTTCTTTGTTCCAGGCTGTGCCTGTTATGCATTTGTCTTGAATTCTTGATGTTTGGCATTAGAGGGGTTGTCATCCCACCTTTGTGTTAAAGTCTTGTTTATTTCAGTAAATGTATTATTCAGGTTTCTGTTTGCTTAGTGACAGAGAGCTGTCATCCTGTCTGTGCATTAAGAAACAGATTTGCAGACCTTTTTAACTGGTTGCAGCCGGCCATCACATGGTCTTGTGCATCTGCTGGTGTGGTCAGTATTCTCCATCTTCACCTACTCTTTAAACTATGAGTGATTGGTGGTCTAAAGCCTTGTAGTCTGGGGGTGTTCACCCATGTCTGGGGTTAAGCATAGTAGAAGTGGTTATCTGGCTTGAATATGCATCATTCCTTCCATTCATCCACCATTTTCCAACATTTTTGTTGAGTTTGTAATGTTCTCGAGCATCTCTGATATACAACCTAGGAGAGTTTCTTGGGGTGATAACATAACCCATATGACTTGACAAGAAGAACTCATATATAATCAATGTACCATGGATAAACTTGGTAGTTGTCTCTTCTGGAATCCCAAAACCCAGAAAAGCCACTGTAAGTTCAGAGCTTATATTTTGATGGATTTCCCCATTACATCTAGCATAAAATACCATTTCAACATATTGTCTCTCAATCTTCCCCTTTATAGCTAGTAGCTTTATTCCCACATTTATTTCTCAATGTGTTCTCATTTTTCTGCTATTTCTTAAAAAATTCTTCACTTAGAAGAATTTCAAACCACTTGCCACAGATAGCTTGAGAGATGGATTTCAAACTACAAAAATCAATGGAAAAAGAACTGAAATAAGGGGTAATAAAAGCTACTCCTATGAGAGCCACCAATGAAGCAAGAAAGTATGAAACTGTTGAAAGCAACACAGAATGGTATGACTTGACAAGAACTCCTATAGAATCAATGTACCATGGATAAACTTGGTAGTTGTCTCTTCTGGAATCCCAGAACCCAGAAAGGCCATTGTAAGTTAAGAGCTTATATTTTTATGGATTTCCCCATTGCATCTGGCATCAAATACCATTTCAACAGATGAATAATGCAACATGGAATTTTATGAAGAATGATACATCATATTGAGTGCCTTTTAGGAATTGTTTTCATCTGACATAACATATGAATAAGGAATTTTTTGCTGACTAAATCAGGAATCAAAAGAAATGGCCCATGGATATACATTTTTATTGTTGATATGAATCAATCAAACAACTACTACCCCTTTAGAACTATGACCGCAATTCAAAACTAATATAAGTTCCTTTCATGCTAAGGGTAAAGTGAATTCAGCTACAGGTCAAGGGGATCTAGCAAACAAACACATAAGAAGATACACTTATACGTAACATAAGTTTCATTTAGATTAAGGTGCATGAAACACTTTCAAGCTAAAAAAATTTAGTAGGCAATCTCAGGTGACATACTACAATTTGACAATTAGCAGCCGACATTGTTTCCTCAAGTCCATAACTGAATGATTAATCATTCAAAATTGGTTAAGGTGTAAAACTTACAAATTCACTTTAGGGGCACTTGTTCCATTTAAAGAGTCATAAACATTGAATTTAAATTTAAGATGTCACTAGCCAGATGTATTTGTTACAGTGGTCGATGGCTGGTAGATAAAACCATTGGATAACAAAAATCAATGTTCAATAAAGAGATTAAAAATACCAACTGTAGAACAGAAGATGATAATCCCAAAAATTTTGCTACCAAATCTACATTTTCTGGCAAACCTCGAGATATACAGTAGCTGCAACTATTGTATGTCACAGTTAGGATAGAAATAAACAAGGATACATTACAAATTTCCATTACTTATTGCAGCAGAGTGCTGATATAATTATCAGCACATAGTGATAATGGTTGTAAGGTGACAAGAAACAATGTATATCTAAATCACAATTGTACCTACATATGCTTAAGGACTTAACTCATAGGCTTGTAACTGAATTCTTACAACCATCAAATTAATTCATGCACTATCAAGTAGTATCATCAGTGATATACATTGTCTTATAAAAGATTATGCCTCATACCTTGAATCTGACCTAGAGTTTAATGGACATTTCAATCATAAGTGCTTACCTTAGATAAAATTAGCAACTGAGTTAGGGACTAGGATTACCCACCCAACCATAGATTGGGAAACATTGTGGTATTTCTTGCTTCCCAATCAACCCCAATCCAGATTCCAAGGCATAAGGAGGTTGCACAAGAACGCAAAACAATTAGGAATCCAAGGAAAGATATCCACCCTGGGCTGTCAAAGGGAAACGTTGAAGATGTAGTTGAACTCGTTGACAAAATTCTTGAATGGGATTCTGTGTCTTGGAAAACAAACATTTCATCTTATACCTAGCAAGGCCACAATAAGGAGGCTCTGAAGCTTTATTTTTAGATGAAGCCTGCAGATTTTAGGCCAATCATTTCAGCTCGTGCCCAGCAAGGCCACAATAAGGAGGCTTTGAAGCTTTACTTTCAGATGAAGCTTGTAGATTTCAGGCCAGACCAATTTACATTGGCAAGTGGTCTAAATTTGTGTGACAACTTACTATCTCTACAGTATGGAGCGCAAGTTCACGCTGAGGTAATCAAAGTGGGACTTGAATCAAATGCATTTCCAGAGCTTGCTCTTATTGAAATTTGTGTGATAAAATGGAGGATGCAATCCAAGTGTTTGATTACATCTATGTGCCTAATGTTTTAACATGGAGTTCTTTAGTTGTCAGATATGCCCAATGTGATAGGTTAGAGCATGCAAGGTGATTGTTTGATATGATTCTTGAGAGGGATGTGGTCTCTTGGAATACATTGATTGGGATCTACACCCAACATGGATATAGAGAGGAATCCCTCCAACATTTCTGTGAAATGCATAGGTCTGGAATGAGGCTGAATTATATTACCTTCACTAGTGTCCTCAATTCTTGTTACCTTACACTCCATTGAGCAAGGAGGACATCTACATGGCTTGATAATCATAAGTGAACTTGAATTGGATGTCTTTTTTGGGAGTTCCCTTGCGGACATGTATACTAAATGTGTTGGAGTATAGATGATTCACACCTTCTATTTGATAAAATGGTTACGTGAGATGAAATTTCATGGACATCAATCATTACGAGCTTGTCACCTTAGATAGTGCACACCAATTATTTGATATAATTCCTAAAAGGAATGTAGTTTCTTGGAATGCAATGATGGCAGCATATGCCGAGGTTGGGTATGGTGAGAAAGCCCTACATATTTTAGAGAAATGTTGTTGGAGAGAATGAAGACAAATTGGGTCACCTTCCTTAGTGTTTTAAGTTCATCTGTCTATTTAGCAACTTTGAAGTAGGGCAGGCAAGTCCATGTACACACTATCAGAAGTGAACTCAAGTCAAAATGGGAATCCACCTGACTTGAAGACTACCATTCACATCGAACTGGTGGACCATGCAATCTAGTGAAAGCTAGCTGGTGTGGGGTTTGAAGTTTGAACCTGAAACCTACCAACGACAATGCACAGATATGAGTTTGCAAGGGAAGTGGTATTCCTAGTGAGGGATTAGAGTTTACAAGGGAAGTGTTTGTTAAAATTCCACTAAGAATATGTGTTGAGGTAGTACAAATGGTCCCCCTCTAATTTTTTCTCCCCAAGTTTAACAAAGGGTGGATCAACTGCACAAGTAACACCAAATGCCTCTATATTCGAGCATTCAATTTTATTTCAAATTGCTCAAAGCTCAAATGTAGCTTTGTTCTTATTAAATGTCCATGTAAGAGGTCATAAGGTTGTGACAACTTATAAATTTACAACTTAGCACACAACAGTCATCATGAATGTTTACAAAGATCCAAAATCATTGTAGTCACTTCAAGCTTTTTTAAAGAAAACTTTCACCAAGTTGGTAATATTTCTATTTCGAAAAAAATGAAGACCCCCTCAGGTTTATATTTTATTTTTTTATTGGAATGGTTCATGGCTATCGTCAAAGCGTTGCAAGATTTTTCAGATTGGTAAAAATCTGTGCAAAATAAATGTTTTATTACACTAATTGTAGAGATATGGACTTGAAATTAATCTGCCTCAGTGCAACTACTTCTTGGTTCTGGTGCAAACAAACATATTATCAGAGTGGCACTTGTATCAAAGTGGTGGTTTCCTCGTATTTTATATTGTGAATGGGTGACTGAAAAGTAGGACTCTTGGCTCGCATGCAAAAATATTTCATTTCAAGGATTTGGTGATATACCTAATGTGTATATTGTAGACAGTAGTTGTTGGGATTCAACAACAAAGCACTTCTTCATGACCCAAATCCAAAAGGTTTGAACCCACATGTCCAAAATGTCATTTTGGTATTTGGATAGATATGTATATGTAATATGAGTAAATATACATGACATATACTCAGTGGTTGTGGACATACAATGAAGCACTAATCAAGCACACAATGAAATACAGGCTACTACAATGTCTAAGCAATTATTCAACCTCTTGTCTTGTAGAGAACCAACAAAGAATAAAAAATAATAAATAAATAAAAGTAAATAAATAAAATAATATATATATATAGATATATATAGATATATATATATATGAACAAAGAAACTAAATGCATATATATTTTGAGCCATGATTGTCCTACTTTTGGGTTGATTTGATAGGGACCATTGTATACTTTGCGATCAATTGAAGTAGTGAAGCTGAAAGGAGATGTTTAGAGTAGGTAATGAGCATAGGATGAACACTACCATCGTATCAGGTGCAAAATCTTGCCATAGTAGGCTTCAAAACTAGGTGGATACACAAAATATACATGGGTATTTGTTTTGTTATTTTGGGAAGTATATATTGTCTTAGCATGCCTTAAAATGATGTGGTAACTTTCAAGACAAATGAGTATTAGCCTTTTATATCTTGTTATTCTAACCTTTTTGGGTTCAAGGCTGCCTCAGGTCTTCTCGATTATAATGTTTTCTAACATAGCCCAGGGCACAAGAAAAAGTAGTGAAAGCTATGGGAATGCCTCAATTACATATCCTTTCTATATCAATTCAAGGCATTGTCAGTTGGATGGATTCAAATTGCAATGCTATAACAATACTACAAGGATTTAAGTGAACAATATTTACTATAATGTCCTTAGTTTCTCATCAGATGGGATCATCATTAATCCTCTCTAATATTCCTATCCTAAAAACCTCAAGGGCTTCAGTGTCAAAGGCATGAAGAATTATGCAAATTCTGTCAGCAACTTTCTCTAGTTGTTTGACTGCAGGAACACTATAGGTTGTCTATTGAAGTGAAATATTCCTTCCATGTAGCACTACAATGAGCAGTGCATGTTTGATAGGAAATTTTGCTATCCCCTTCTAAATGCGACAATATGGCACCATGGAGATGATGACTTTTCTTACTTCTAGTTGCAGTGCCAAAGTTTCATTAGTTGGATACTCACTCCCACATTGACCCATTTGGATGCAAAATGTGGGCTAAAGTGGGAGTTGGGTATTATGGGCACTTTTTGATGATGGTCACTATGACCCAAATGTGGTCTATCAACATGCGGTAGATGTAACTGAAAATGTGAGGTGTGCTTCTAAAGATGTTTAGCAAGGAGATGGGTTTGGTCAAGGCACTGGATACATAAGAGTATGTAAAAGGCATCATGAGAAGGCATATGATAAGGACTATAAAAGAGATCACAATGCATAACTTTGAATCAAAGTTACCGTATCATCTTATCATCAGTGATCTTTTCCATCTGTTGGTGCAAACCATAGAGGCTTCACTTGGGGAGCAATACCATACCACGTGGGTTCATATTGGGGGATATTTATTAAGGAAAAAATGACATAATATATTGGGGGATATATAGAGGGGAGAGAGGGTTTTTATATTAGCATGTATGAAAAATTGAGTCCAAAGTTAATGAAAAAATATAAATGGGTATTAAAAATGTTAATGAAAAAATGGATACCTACAATATCTAGTGAAAGTAGGGGTTTGTAAATTGGGAAGGTGTATTAGGTTTGTATTGGTAGGGGGTTAAATAATGTGATGTTTAGAAGTATTTTCCAATATGTAGTCAAATTAAGGGTATTGTTTAATATGCCACGAATGCATGTGATATGTCAGAGGTTCATTGAGTGAAGTCCCCGTGGTGAAAACCCACAAAGGAGATTTATTGATAAAAATATTTGTACTTAAGGATCTATACAACACAGTCTATTTTTCCAGTTTGTTTTCAATAAAAGGACTAGTCCTGTCTTCTTAGGAATACATCCTTTGTACTCTATCTACAACATATCCAGAATAAAATTCAGTCCACTTTCCCAAAATGAAACAAAGTCAGCCACAAAATCCTTAGAAAAGGAAGACCGACAAAGATGTTGCAAGGTTTATGGCATACAACAAAACTTTTAGAATCGTATATAGCTACGTTAAAATTTTAAGATTACAGGCTTCAACACAATTAGGTAAGTTGTAGGTAAGAGTACAAGATAATGCATCCCTTGGAAGAAAGGACTGATGGATTTTATAGAAGATGATCCCTGAAAAAAGAAACTATCCCTAGAATCTAGATCCATAAGTACAAATTCTTTTATCATTTAATCTCTTGATGTGGGTTTTCACCAAGGGATGGAAAATGTTGCCAACAATAGGAAAGGTGGTTGAAAATAAAAGGTAATGCAAGTTGGATTTGTAGGGAGGCATAGGGATCACAAAACCACAAGGTATGTTCCTGTCATCTGTTGGTCAGAGTAGCTCCACATCAAGACAAGCCACAAATTGAAGAAGCAAAGTAGTGGTGACTGAGGCCAATTCAATTTTGTCTCCTGCTACAGATATGAGCTCATTTTCATTCTGCAGTGTTATAGGTCAACAATGCTCTCCAATAGGTTCCAACGGTCTCAAGCTCTGAGTCACTAACCATGGTGCATCAAATTCTAGTAAGTATGAAGTTACATTGAAAGGCATTAATGTGTCTCTCTTGATAAGGGTAGATAATGTAATGTCCCCTAATAATAATAAATAATATAATATCATATTAAAATATAAGCAAATAGATAATAAACAATAAAGAAAAGATAATAATAGTAAATAGATAATGAATAATGAAGAAATATAGTAACAACAAATAAATAAAATAGTAAAGTTTTATATATATATATATATATATATATATATATATATATATATATATATATATATATATATATATATAAGTAAAATATAAAATAATAACAAAAAGTAAAGTTAACAAAAAGTAAAATAAAATAAGAAAGAAATAAATAAAGAGAAAATTTAACTTAAATAAAACTTAAAATAACAGTGGCATGTTGACACATGGAATGTGTGCATGCGGTTCCCCTTCCAATGTTTGGTCTATTTAATAGAGGATGAGGAAGATGAGAGATCATTCCATCACCCATTCTCTTGGGAGAAAAGTGTTGTGAGACAAAGGATTCTTTGGCAGTAGTATGTTGATTGAGGGCTCGGGGGTGGCCACTTGTAGAAAAATTATATGCAACTAAGCCTACGGTTGGGTGGAGAGTCATCCCCAAAAATTTGTTGCGGTTAGCGAGATTCAAATAGTGTTCAACTCTGAAATTAAAAGTAAGGAATATCATTGCTACAGGTAAGTTGTCTTTGCTCCCATTTCTCAAAAATTCTATGCTATTTAGTTGAATAGAGGTGTGTTGATTGTAAATTGCATAATTGATCTAATTAGTTGCATGTTTTAATTTCGGGGTTGTTACAGATAATGGAAGCTTTCTGGTTTTACAATTTTATAATACAATACAATACACAACATAGAATATAAATACATAATACAAAAACAGATATATAATGGAATATTTCCCTCCCATTAAATTGCTAGCTTGATTCGAGATTAAACCTGAAATCGAAGGTGCTCTATTTTGTCAACCAAAAGTTCTATCTTTTCACCCTGGTCAAGGACCTGTAAAACCAAGAACAATTGTTACCTAAAAGGCTATACAAAAGTAGGAAAACTAGAAATTAAGATTAAAAGAAACAATACATAAAATGGAATCACACTCTGCACCCTCCAATGGACACAAATCCAACAACAGACAGTCTATCCCCAAAGGATCCAAATACAATACAAGTTGAGTAATTTCCTTCCATAAAATGAAAAATAAAAAAATATATGTAGATGTTGGCACAAATATATAAATTCTTGACATTAGTCTGATACCAATCTTTTCTGTTCTCAAATAGGTTCCAAATAAATGACTAGAATAGTAGGAAAATAATTAACTACTTTATACTAATATGTGATTTATTGGTTCTTGGGTAGAATGCCATTTGTTGCAAATCATAGGAACAAAATAGTTCTCTGCAATTCCCAAATTATTGGTTGCATGTGAATCTTTGGTTAGATGTTAAAAGCACATTTTCCCTAGGAAAATTGAAGTGCTTGGAGCATCTTTCTCTATTTTTCCTTTTGAGGGAATATTGTTGTTGGCTTTGTTTCAAATTTTGGGAATAAGTTGAACTTTTAAGTGTGTTTGGGTATGTGTGAGGTAGAATACAACAACATGTTCCTTTGAAGAAAGGACCATTGTGCCTTGTGCATAAGGCACACTTTGAATTTTGAAAAGATAGGTTATGCTGCATAGGCCCTTTCGTGAGTTTTTACCAATGGATGGCAAAGGGGATGCTGAAAATAAAAATGATAATAGAAAAGGTGGTTGAAAATAACATAATAATGTAACTTATATTTGTTGGGAGCATTGTTGTGTCGGGATCACAAAACCACAAGATATGTGTCTATCCTTTGTTGGTCAGAGTAATGGCACATTGAGTTGAGCACCAGGCAATAGGGGTGGCTGAGGTTGATTCAACGGTGTACAAGGTTGATCCAACACTAGTGTACACCTTTGTCAACTGTCACCACTGCTTGCCTACTACTGAAAACTGGGCAGTATGCCAATGCTATAGTTATATGATCCCAATGCCTACCTGTGCATCTAAGTTACTGTATCATCTTATTTTTAGTAATCTTTTCCATCCCTTGGTGCAAACCCACAAAGGAGATTTATTCATAAAAATATTCTACTTAAGCATGTATACAACACAGTCTATTTTTCCAGTGTGTTTTCAATAAAAGGATTGGTCTTGTCTTCTAAGGGATAAATCCTTTGCACTCTATCTACAACATACCCAGAATGCAATTCAGTCCACTTTCCTAATATGAAACAAAGTCAGCCACAAAATCCCCTAAAAAAGAAGACATATAAAGATGTTGCAAGGTTTATGGCATACAACAACACTTTCAAAATGGTAGATAGCTATGTTAAATTTTTAAGAGTGCAGGCTTCAACACAATTGGGTAAGTTGTAGGTAAGAGTACAAAATAATGCATACCTTGGAAGAAAGGACTGATGGATTGTATAGAAGATGATCCCTGAAAAAATAAACTATCCCTAGATCCATAAGTACAAATTCTTTTATCAATAATCTCCTGATGTGGGTTTTCACCGAGGGATGGAAAATGTTGCTAACAATAGGAAAGGTGGTTGATAATAAAAGGTAATGCAAGTTGGATTTGCAGGGAGGCATAGGGATCATAAAACCACAAGGTATGTGCCTGCCATATATTGGTCAAAGTAGTTGCACATCAAGACAAGCCACAGATTCAAGAAGGAAAGTAGTGGTGACTGAGGCCAATTCAATTTTATTTCCTGCTGCAGATATGAGCCCATTTTCATTCTGCAATGGTATAGGTCAACAATGCTCTCTAGCAGGTTCCAAATGTCTCAAGCTCTGAGTCACTAACCATGGTGCATCAAATTCTAGTAAGTAAGAAGTTACATTGAAAGGAATTAACGTCTCTCTCTTGATAAGGGCAAAAACTAGTTGAGGTTGATAATGAAAGCTTTCTAGTTTTACAATTTTATAGTACAATACAAAATACACACACACATATGTAATACAAAATATAGAATACAAAATACACTCACACACATATATATAAATTATGATACATGCACACCAAGACTGTGGCATCAGGGCCCAAAGAATAGTCAAACAAGGTTGGGGGATAATGTCTCAAAATGAATACCAAGGGATTTTGTAGTAGTAACGGTGGTCACACAAATATCTTACAAGCATAAATTAACCCATATAAAATTCTCTTAAAGAGGACCACCATTGTTTTAGGGCATACATTTTAGGAAGGGGCATAAGGCGAGCCCAATGAATTCCTCCAACAGCTCCATCTCACATACCACAACCTTCTCCACAAATGTATCTCAGATGTACACGTTTGATACAATGTAAAATTTTTAGTTTCACGGCCACAGATCTACACTTAAAACCCTAAAGAAAGTAAACTGAGATTGCTTAGAATACTATCTAAATAGGGGAATTCTAAGCACCAGTTCTACTAACACATAACTCTAAAAATTAGAACATCAGGCTATAGAGATTCGAAACAACAGATGTAAATTCTGATTCTGTGTAAAACAAAGTTCTGGAAACTAGGACAGTGGGAGGAATTTGCAGCACACAATCACATATATCTTGACTCGAAAATACTTCCACAACAAACTTTTTCACTCCTAAGACATGTATGTAATGAAGCACCCTATCTCCCTTTATAGAACTAGAGAGAAAGGGTTACAATGAATGTGGAAAAAACAACAAACCACCTATCTTAAGGAAAGTTTCATGACCCTACTGTGCCTTGGAGGAAGTACCCTCATGCATGGAATACGCAACCTAGAATAGAATACCCACTAGAGAAAACAAATTGTAAATATGCATGCACCTTCCAACCTTGGAAATAATAGAAAGTATAAATTTGGAAGCTCACCTAAATCATGAACTCTATCTAAGACTAAACTTACAACAACATCCTACTCATCTAAAGATAGCACATGCATGTGCCTCACACACTGGTTGCCTACTTAATTGTTGTGCATTCCTAGTGGATTGTCTAGTGCACCACTATTTCAAATGTAAACAAGTGTACGAAGAAGAATGGTTGAGCAACATGTACAATCTCACAAAACACTCAATAATGGCACATGTAAAATCTAAGCTTTCTATTTTTTACAAGATTGTTCTAACGAGTTTTTGATGTATAATTCCAAAGCATTATTTATATTAAATGTAGATGCAGGGGAAAGGTCCTATGTAGATAATTGGAGATGGTGAAGTGGGAGCCTATTTATATCTATGAGATGAAGGGCATTTATGAGTTGGTGCAGCTCTACTCTAACATTAGGCTGCACTTTAATAAAAAGGTAGGTTCTGGGAGATCCAGTGGAGAGATAGTTGTAGTGTTGTCAATTCATTGGAAAGGGTCATGTCTCTTTTAAACATAAAATTTGGGGTTGGTTATTGCTTCATCATGGATAAGCTTACAAGAGTAGGTTGCACAAATTTGGTACTATTAGAACCTATGAAGTACAATCTTCACTGGAAATAAACTTTACTTTATGTGTAGAGGAAGATGTCAACTTTACAAGATTTCATGTAGCAGCATTAAGCACAGATGTGGTATTAACAATTGTTTGAGTCCCAAACCTATCATGTGATTCTATTGCTTCCAAAGGGGGGACTATAGACGAGGGCGATATTTCCAGGTGATTTTCTGTAGCACCATCACACACTTTGATGGCTTTACCCATTGCTTTGGGTTCATGCCTGCCATATGATTCATGTACTCCTGAATTAGTATCTTTGCAAACAATTGTTGTTGTCTCATTCATCATATGAGACAATGACATACCATGAGGTTCTAACACCGACATAGGATCTTCATGAAAAATAACCCCTGCTCTCTTGAAGGAGGATGATACAACCACATAATTTCCCAAAGCACCTTGGAACATTCCTGCAAATTTACTAATTTATAGGGACCCAACCAAGGCATTGTTGGGTGATTCTGAACAAAGATCTTCACTGAGAATAGCCCTTTCTTTTTTTAAAGATTCACATGATATGCCTACAGATTTCCCTCCAGCTGTCTGGAAAATGATTGTCGGCTCTCCAACTTCTCCTTTACATCTCAACCTCTCATGATTAGAACTTCTAGAAGGCAAGGAATTCGACAGAGCATCATTCTTTGTACAATGCTTATAATTCACTTCTCCTCCCCTCAAAGATGATCTGAACGGTGCGTGTTTTCTACTAGGTTTTTGGAAAGTATTTACTCTTTCAGTGTCCTTGTTTGGCATTTGGGGAGGAAGCTGTGGAGCAGCCGTGTTGTTCTGTATCAAGCTAGAATCATACTCAACACCTTCTTTTTCAATGCAGAATTGCTCATTTGGCTTACTACTTTGTTAGTTATTGGGGAACTCTGAAGAATGGGGCTTGCAGTTATGTATATCAATTGAATGTGATGTCATATAAGGAACTGTCATTACTCTATGTGAAGAGATGTTATCCTCAGATTTTTCCAAAGATGATTGAAACCCTGTGCATCATGAGGAGGGGAAAAAAGTAATTAAATATTTGACCTAAAGATTTAGATCTAATTAAATTCATTAGATAATGTCCAAGAATACCCATTAATCCATGTGAACTTGACAAAAGCAGTGAAATCAAAAATCTATTATGCAAATATTATGATAGTACTTCAAAAAACTCCTTTAGGAATTTAATGAGTGGTCAAAAAACAACATTTACTGCATGATCAAGTCCAACCATAGTTGAAAAATGATGACCATGTGCATGCTCCTTGCAATTTTTGTCTTCAAAAAACAGGTGAATTTTTTTAAGACAATCTCTGATGTGCAGTTTAACAATTTGGCAGTGTTAAAGATATATGTTTGAAGTAAAAATACATAAATATTATGTACATGTACAAAAATTGATGTATTGAAAGCCTACACAGTGAGGCAGGAAGTGCATTGTGAATTTTTAGGAATCCAAATGATTTTTTTCGTGAACTGTAGGGTATGACCTCAATTTGTAAGCCTCAGTTCTTTAAACGAGTAATAAAATAAAAACCCAGGAGGAAAAAGGACAACAACTTGATAAACTATTATTTTCATTCCTCTAATTACATGAGCTACCAAACCCTAAGCCAACTGAAAATCCAACATCAATATAGCAAACAGAGTTAAAAAATTAAAGTTGCAAAATACATATTTGAAGAAAAGATTTTAATTTTTTTTGTTTGAAACAAAATTAAAATACCTTTCGACATGAATTCAACCATGGAGGGTAGGGGTCTAAAATTCTCATCATCATCTGTAACGCGACTGCCATTTGCAGGGACGAAGTTTTAAGTTCCGAGGAGCGTCCATTTTCCGAGATCATCTTCAACAGGGACCACATATCACATTGGCACCTCCTTCCTCGCTCCCATCCCATTCATTTGTTGCGTAGTCAGACCATGTAACTGACAGCGAAGATTAATCTCATCACTCGAAATCCTCCAAATTTGGTTGAATTTGCAAATAATATTTATAAACCATGTTGCAGAATAAAAGGTCACACTGGAAAATTTTTCTATCAATTGGTTTCTATTATTTTCATCAGGTTGGCATAAATCCAATACCTACATGATAGTGATATAATAGATAGGTGGGCATCATGACAAAAACAATTACATATAATATGGGAGGAAAAGGTTATCAGTACAAGTCTAAATGCTTCATCATTTTGTAATCAAGCTGGCAAATGTTTCTTATGAATTGGCAAGGTGCATTAAAGCAACAATATTAAATCAGTTGTGACAAATATAATGACTATCTAGATGCCACATAGCACAGTTTATAGGTTCAAAAGCTAAAGGCATAGTGTACTCATGTTTGGGGAATTGGGCCTCAATCACTAAGGTAGGTTGGCTTACGGTGTCCATCTATTAGGGGCTCTATATGGTACCCTGTATTCACCATGTTCTAGAAATGTGGTTTCAAGGAAAGGCCCTGATATTTGGAAAATGGTCCATTCTGAGATGTTTCTTTATGTTTTTGTTTGATATCTGCAAAAAAAAAATTTCTGATATTCTGATAGCTCCTTCCTCAAAGAGTCTTCTTGGTAACAGAAATGAACAAGCGTTGTTGACAAGAAACAATTGACATTGAGAAGGCATTGCAAATATCCAACAGCAACGCAAGTCTGGACTCTTGTTGAGGGGATTGCGGTCACAATCCCCAAGAGCACTTAGTTTACTATTCATCCTATGTTGAGCACTATATATGGTGCCCCTTATTTACATTTTACAGAGCAAGATCTGACAGTTTGATAGCGATCGTGTGGCTTTCTCTTTTTAAATTCAAGTTTGATATCTTCTAGAATCATGAGATTTTGATATACTCGACAAAATACCTATAAATAGAGTAGAATGATGAAATTCATGATATAACATCAATTTGTTCCGTGCCATGACATTATCTTCTGCCATTCAAGTATTCGGTTGCATTTTGGGCCATTTTGATCTCTTTTCGATATATAAAATACTAATAAACCAAACGCCCTAATTCAAATGATAGATAATAAGTCTCTCACACTAATGGCATCAAAATATTATTACAAACTTCAAAAGACAAGAAATACATTCCGAGACTCGGTCCTTTAGTTTCTGGACCTTTGTAGAAAGATTGGTCATCCTGTGTCTGAAAACCTCAGCCTAAGGCACCATGGTGGATATGGAATACCGCCTATCCAATGGAGGGCTCTTGATGTATGAAGTGGGAAGCGCATCTTTACCCCAATCGTTCTCCACGTCCTCGTCATCACACATCTCAAAGGACTTCCTTTTCTCAAATCCGGGGAGTTGCCAACTCCACCTTCCCGCTGCTGAGTCCCCCGTTTGGGTCTTTCTATCGACCTTGAGACTGTTGATATATCTGAATTCTGTCCAACTGGACTTAACCCTTGTTTATGGTTCTAGATCCAAAAGTCCTCTTAGGATTAAATGCGGAAAGTTTCAATACCCATGAGAAAGTTTCACTGGAAAATTTTATGGTGGGAGCTTTTGAACATGAAAATTTCATTTAATAACAGTTGCTCCGCTTATGATTAAATGCGGAAAGTTTCAATACCCATGAGAAAGTTTCATTGGAAAAGTTTATGGCGAGAGCTTTTGAACATGAAAATTTCATTTAATAACAGTTGCTCATGGTAGCAGCATGGTAGGGGGATGACATATGTAACCATACCCAAGTAATAGTATTATATTAAATTTGTTCAAAGTATTATCCATGTATTGGAAGATTCTTTCAAAGTAATACAATATGCATATTATATTGATATTAATATTATATTAGGTTGTTTTTTAAAGTAATTCAATATAAAATATTTTTTATTAATATAAAAAGTTTTACATTAATAGTATATGATAGAACCAGTTTAAAGATGGCCATAGACAAAGCAGGTTTATGGATGGCCATGAAACAAAGTCCATAACACATATAGGAAATGAAAAAATAGAGACATTGGAATCCTGCAGATTGGGATTGATCACCACTACGTCTTTTCTTTCCTTTCTTCTTTGTTACTTTGAACTAAACTTCTAGAGCTCTCGCTACCAAAGCCACCTTAAGATTGTTTTGATAATCCAAGGAGGCATATTTTTCAGAGTCTGAAGAGGTTGATTCACGGGCACGCTTCATGGCACCGATCGGAATATTGTTACTAAGTTCTTCTCTTTTGGCTAACAAAACTTGGATCTCTTGATATCCTTCACGAGGCTTTTGGAGATCTGAATCTTGGGCCTCATCTGATGTGAGCATGTCATCATCAGACTCATCATCTTCCTGATCCAAGGAAGAGGAATCCTCCTCTTCTTAAGGAGGTGGGCTACATGGCTTCCATACTTTAGATATGGGCTTCTGTTTGACTGGTTTTTGAGAACAAAAGTTCTGAAGATGACCTGTTTTATGGCAAAGTCGACACAAAAAAGTAGTGTTCTCATAGTCCAGTTGTTGGGTGCAGTGAAAATCACTTATTTTTAAATTAATTTTTCCATGAAATTCATTGTTGATGTTGAGTTCTATGCAAATCCTGCCATAGGTGAAGACTCCACACTAGCCTCACAAGGGATCTATGGCCAGAAAATGACCCAAGGTGTTTCCAATACCCAGAAACACTGAAGAATGCCATAGATGGGCCAACAAATTTAGGAGCCTAACCCAAATGGGTAGCTTTGTGATCATAGTTGTGGAGGGGTCAAAATATGGGAACCAAGGGGCCAGGAAGAGCCCAACTTTTCCCCAAAACCAAGGCCCCTTAGAAAGAGCATTTTGATAATCCACATCATTGTCAAAAATGATGATGAATAAGCCCTTGGAACATAAGAGGACCTTGCATGCCTTGGTCCAAGTTGAATGGATCCATTGGTAAAGGTTTGTTGTACATGGCCATAGCCCATTGAAACAACAAATGAGGCCATTACCTGCAAACAACTCGTAGATTCTATCCAGATATGGATGAGTGATTTCCATGGAAGGAACATCCTCAACTTTGTCTATTATAAAAGGACTCGGAGAAACGTGGGTCTGAGCCAACTTTCCCAAGGGCATGGGATGTTTCTAAGGTGGCTCTGCACTTTGGGGATCTTAGTTTCAGACCTCGTCTTTGTAAGAGGAGGCTTGGGAAGAGGAAGGCTTTCCCAAAGCTCCCCCACGTAATCGAAGAGCCAAGAAAATTGTGACATCCCTGCGTATATTATAAACAGAGAGAATAAAGAGATCTTCCATTTTCTTACCTTCAAAAAGAAGGCATTGCAATCCAAAGGGTAGCCCTGTTTTGAATTCCAACAATAGCTTGAGGTCTTTTACCATATCTGTAGCTCTAACCATTATTATAGTATGGATTTGGGCCAATTACAGTATGTTGTAATATTGAAGAACAAGATATTTTTATTTTTGGAGTGTGTTGTCAAATTGAATAAGGTGTTGTCTAATTATTATATATTTTTTAAGTGTTTTGCTAGAATTTGGGGAAATAATTTTTTATCAAATTGTGAATTTTTTGTCGTTTAAAATGAATTTTTGACTATATATGGATTCTACCGTGCAAAACTCCTAGGACGTTGAGAATGTGGAGAGTTCACAATTCAAACTTGTGATTCCAATAAATCTTTAGTGGATATGCCCAAAAACACTCCAAACAGATACACTAGACAACTAGAAACGAGATTTTTTTATTTTTTATTTTTATTTTTATTTTTATTTTTATTTTCTAGGAAAATGGAGTCTTTATTCGTAGAAATAAATATTTTTCTAAATTGTTAAAGTGTCATTACATAAATTGGATTATATATGTAAGTATTATCTATAGTTTTAAAGGTATGTTTAAGTGTTTATGAGTTAAATGGGTTTTATGGTCTATATTTTTAAAGATTAAATTCATAATCATAGTTGATGTTTTATTTTAATGATTTTTATTTATTTATAAATTTACTTATAAAGGTTTTTATTTTATTCTCAATTCTCTAATATAACATTTTTTTATTTTGGCTGGTATATGCAAGTTTTATGAAATTTCCATATTCATGGTTGTAATAATTTTTGGAATGTGATTGCATGGTGTGTTTTTCTAATTTATATTGATTTGTATTTATCTCCTCAAAGCATGTGAGTCCCATTTAGTTAGTGCTTGGTGTAATTAATCTTTCTCTGGGATAGATTTATTGCAATTGAATGTATGTGAATGCACTCACTCAATATGTATATAAGTATCTCCTCGTTTGATTAGAATGTAGGACAAGTGTAAGATACCCTCCCTGAAGTATCTTAAATTTTCCATTAAATTTTCTGAGTCTGGTCTCAGTGTTCAGTGTGGAATTTTCTAAAACAGTTTATTTGTACTTGACTATATAGATGCACTTTCTAATTTCAAATAGATATACACAGTGGCTAACACATGCCAAAGAAATGCTTCAAGACAAAATTATGTTCTTTGGACTAAACCCATAAATTCATATATTTCCCATACAAGTTTGTATAACCATAACTTGAACATAATATATCATTTCATTAACATGGCACATAAATACATAGTGAGAAAAAGGAGTAGAGGAACTTGGTAATAACTCAACAATGTGAACTTCAATATATTAAGTGCTTTATAACGTGGTTCCAACAATACAATACTAAGAGAAATAGGCTTCCAGATGGCTTAGCTCATTCCCCTTTCACCTAGAAATATTAGTCCATGCAAAGATTGTCTACACTAGCCTTTAAACTAGAAGCAAGTCGACCTCATCTTTCATGTTTAGCTTCTAGATTGACTATAAATGCACTTTGGTTCACATAACCAACAAGTTAGGTAATTTGTGGTCACTACAACACTAGTAATCTCTACACCTTCAATTGGCAAACTCAGTCATAGTCTCGTGGTCTCTCCCCATCACTCTTCTAGCATGAAAGAATGGACTCGACCCTTTGAAGTTACAATAATTAACCCTCCTTGTTATTATCATCTCTTTGCCAACAAGGAAATATGTACTTGACCAGCAAGAGAACTCACATTCGGCTCTTGAAATGACACTCCCAACTCAGAAATAAAGAGAAACTCGACCTGTCTAAATATAGCAAGTTAGTCTCTTTAGTAGTGGGAGATTTGACACAAATACCAAGCAACTTGACTGGAAAAACCCAGGATAACTCAGACTCTTTAGATGGAACTCGACCCCTAGATTATAGATCTTAGTAAACCATGCTTTTACCTCTAACTTATACCATCCATGCTACCATTGTGTCCCCTTTCCCCGTTTTTTACACCATAAGATACCCCCCCCACAACTTTTTTGGTCATGCCATTCCACTTTTCCTAATGTTATGAACCCCAAAATTTGGTCCCAATGCCCCTACAACTACACCCTTGGGCCACCTTGGCTAAGGGATTAAACACATTAAGGGTTATGGGATATGATAAGGGAGCCTCTAATCCCCTTATCACAACTAGAAATAGCCTCATGAACACCATCAATATCTACTTGAGGTGCCGCGATGAAAGCAATAATGAATACAAAAGTTGTGGTCTATAGGACAAGGATCATCAAGATGTTAATCCATCCAATGTAAATATGGTTTTTAATGCTAGTGATCTAGTCACATAAAAGACCCCATAAGAGACATTCATGTATTTTAAGGTGTGCTTTATTGTTGAGTTCACATATTTGGAAGCACAATTGCACAAGTGGAAACATCTCACATTTGGACTTTGGTTTCTCCTCATTAGCTAGACTCTGTCTGAGGATAGGAACATTGTGCATTGGTTGGAATTCCACCTATAGCTATAGGTCTTAGTATATGCTCGTTGTCATCTATTACAGCAACCACATTGGCAAATTCAGATATGCATCTACATAGGTAAATGAGTAGATTCATAAATGGTTGCAATGCTGGGCTTGAATCCTTAACAAATTGCTTGGGATATATCTGCATCTATTTTAATTGTTGGTTTTGTGATTGGGCATAGTTATAGCTATTTGTGTGCAGAAAATAGAGTTTGGTGTGGTTGGGATTATTAGAGTGTTGTGTAGTAAACAAAGTGTTGTTTGGTTGGTAGTAATAGAGTGTTGGGATGCAAAGTAAACCAAACACAGTTTTGGAATTTAGTTGGCAGCGGTTTGGCCACCACATGTAAAGTACATTAAGCAATGAGCAAGTCTGAAGATAGAGAATATTACATTGTTTATTTCCATAGAGGATTTGTGTTGGTAAAATGAGTGGTGGCTAGACTGCAATGTTTATTTCCAATGAGGATATTATAGTACAATTCCCTTGTTTACAGATTAGTGTTTTTATATCTGACCAATTGATTTGAATTTTGTTGAATACTTAATGGCAACTTGATATGTAGCTTTGATATATTGATACTCCCTCTTTGTAGTCTTCATATGGCTTTCCATCGAAACCGACATGAACCTAGAGACTCGAATAATGGTGAAGGCAATATAAAGTTGACTATGATTCAAATAAATGAGACTACCAACAAATTGACTTTCAAAAAATCACAATCCTTAGTCATCTTAGCTTTTGATTGAAATGGAGTAGAATGAGGCTTACAGATAATCCATTTTAAATATCTTCAAGATATCCAAAGCATACTTTGGCTGAGAAATGAAGATACTATCACCCAATTGCATAAATTTGATGCCAAGAAATAAATTCTACAAATCTAAGTTAGTCATTTCAAATGTATCTTTCAATTGTGACTTTAGACTCACTCTAAATCACCATTATTTCTAGTGATAATCAAATCATCCACATGCTTCTGATTGAAATGGAGTAGAATTAGGCTTAATGATAATCCATTTTAAATATCTTTAGGATATCCGAAGCATACTCTGGCTGAGAAATGAAGATACTATCACCCAATTGCATAACTTTGATGCCAAGAAATAAATGCTACAAATATTAGTTAGTCATTTCAAATGTATCTTTCAATTGTGACTTTGGACTTAAATTGAATCACCATTATTTATAGTGATAATCAAATCATCCACATGAATCACAATTAATAGAACTACATCATTCACATGTAACCATAAATACTATGATCTATGTTAGGATGCCTCAAACCAAGTTTTAGAAAAAAAATAGTGATCTTTTGATTTCATATCATAGGTGCTTGTAATCATTGGGAGGATGCATGTCATGGGGAAACTATGCAATATAATTCCTGAGATAGTTCACCATTTGCTTGAAATATTGTAGGTCGGGGTTGATCTTTGGTGGTGGCCAAATAAAAATGGTTGAAAACTTCATTGGATCAATACTTAGTCAATTGTGGTTCACACAAAAATCCAAGATAACAAAGTTTCTTCTACCCAAATGCACACATCTTCATGTTCACAAATAACTTGTCACGTGCTGCACTTTATTCATCCTAGGTTTGGTTGAAAAGTAATATTTCTAAGTACACAATTAGAGTTGAGTAAAGATGTGGTTGTAGAACTTTGTTCATCATACCATGAATGTTGCAAGGCCATAATTGGTAACACTTAATGACATCAGTGGCCATGCAAGTAGTCCTTGTCACATCTTGAAGGATGTTTTCCATGTATCCTTAGGTAAAATTACTAATCCATTATAGATCTTAAGCTACATTTCACACTTAAATAATTAGTTGTCTCTGTTAATGAAATGATGTTTTTCTTTATTTACAAGTGAAGTACTAACACATGCTAGACAATTCCAAGGCATGATAGGCATGCCAAGATGTATTGTCAGTGCCAAGGTGTGGCGTGAATGCATTCTAGGGAGTGTGAGGGACAAGCGCTAGGGAAACACAAGGGAGCCCTCAGTTTAAATGCATGGAAATGAATTGTCAGCGAGTTCCAGGTGTGCTAAGGAGGGAGTGAAAAGGTATACTAGCCAGTGCCAAGGCATCACAAGGGAGAACTAGGTCAAAATGTTTGGAAATGAACAAATAAGAGTGCAATGTTCCAAGGAGTGTCAGCGAATTCCAGGTGTCCCAAGGACAAAGTGTGTTAGGATAAGTTTAGAATAGGACTTACAGGAGGCAAGCCTATGGTTGTGATAAGGTGTGTAAAAAGTAGTTTCAGACAAAGGGAGAATTTGGGTTGGGCACAACATTGTTTTGTCAATGACTTGGTTGGGTTCCCGAGTCGCAAACAAAGTAAGGCTATCTATGAGGGCATGACAGCTAGGGAGTGCTAAGGTGTTGTAGGGAATGCTAGGAAGTACTAACACATGCTAGACATTTCCAAGGCATTTTAGGCATGCCAAGACATGAAAAGTGCTAAGGCATGCAAAGAAGTTCTAGGTGCTAGGGTGTGGCACCAACAAATGCTAGGGAGTGTTAGGGCCAAGTTCCAGGGAAACACAAGGGAGCAATACTTTCAAATGCATGGAAATGAATGAATAAGAGTGTGACATAGAGTGTTAGCTAGCGAGTACGAGGTGAGCTAGGTGTCAGGGAGTGGTAGGATGTGCTAGGGAGTGCCAAAGCATGCCAAGAAATGCAGGGGATGCTAACACATGCTACATGGTGCTAAGGGATTATTAAGCATGTCAGGTGTTATGGCATGTCAAGACTTAAACTTTGTTGCTTAGTTGTTTAATTTTACGACCACGGTTGGATGTAAGCCTTGTCCTCATAACTTGCTAAGTTGGATAAGTTGAAATTATACATGAGTAGCCTAAGATGAGTTATAGTAAGTTCTTAGGTGAACAAGGCATAGGTTAGTTGTAGTAATTGTAACTTGGTCAAGATGTTGTTATAGTCAAGTTGTTGTCATAGTTGAGGCACAATTTTTTTGGGTTCCCATGTTGCAAAAAATGTAAGGGTAGTTGTGAAGGCATGATATCTAAGGAGTGTCAGGGCATGCTAAGGAATGAAAAGGCATGCTAACACATGTTGGACAATGTGAATGCATGCCAAGGAGTGTTGGGGAGTGTTAGGGCTAGGCACAAAATTATTTTTTCAATGATTTGGTTGGTTTCCCAAGTTGCAAAAAAGATAAGGCTATCTATAAGGGTATGACAACTAGGGAGTGCCAACATGTGCCAGGAAATGCCAAGAAGTGCTAACACATGCTAGATAGTTCCAAGGCATGTTAGGCATGCTGTTGGGGCCTTTGTTTTAAGTTTTTATGGGAAGAAAAGACAGGAACGGGTGGCGGGGACGATCGGTCGAGCTACGGAGCTGATAGTCAAGGGGGGAACATGAATCAGGATTAGTCTGGCAGTTGTGGAAAGGTGGCCAGGGAGAGAAATAGTAGCCGAGAAAGTAGAGAGAAAAGGTAGCCAAAGGAAAAGTCAAATGAGCAGGAAATAAGTGGAACTAGTAGTATAGGTGCAGAGCAGAGGATAAAATCTAGAAGAAAAGATGGGAAAGGGTTGGTGATTACTAGTTGTTGATGAACCAAGTGAGCCAGAAATCAATGAAGACTTCCTGAGTTGCAGAAGTTGGGTACACCATTTCTCTGTTGGTCTCTGATCTATGGTTTGGGTCATTCTTGTTGTTGATGATCACGCTTCAAACCTTCTGTACTTATTTATGTATTTCTTTCTATGAATCATAATGAAAGAGACAGTTTGCACCTATGATTTATTGTTGAGTTTTATACTGGTTATTTAAATTTTTTAAATATTTGTCTATATGTTGTATGATTTCCTTAGGTAATGTGAGTAGAATAGTATGATCGGATTACAGTAGGTGCTTGATTGTTATGAGCTAAGATCGGTTGCGGGTTGCAGTTCCCTTGGTGCCTCATCCTACCCCTTCACACTTCAATCATGACACACTTCGGGTGGGACTCCTTACCCTCTCCAGGTAAGGTGAAAATGATGACATTGTTCTAGACTACAGCGGAGCCTTGTTGGTCCCTTGTCCTTGAACCTAGGGTCTCTTCCCTGTTCCCATTTTTGTGCCAACACATGCCAAGATGTGCAAGTTGTTAGGGTGTGGTGCCAACACATGCTAGCGAGTGTTAGGGAGTGTCAGGAAACACAAGGGAGCACTAGTTTCAATTACATGGAAATGAATGAATAAGAGCGTGTGATAGGGAGTGTTAGCGAGTTCCAAGTGTGCTAAGGAGGGAGTGACAAGGTATTCTAGGCAGTGCCAAGGCATGCTACAATGTTAGGGAAACATGTCAAGATGTACCAAGTTCCAAGGCGTGCCAATGCGTGCTAAGGAGTGTCAGTGAGTGCTAGAGAAACATAAGGGAGAACTAGGTCAAAATTCTTGGAAATGAATGAATAAGAGTGTGTGACAGTGAGTGCAGCGAGTTCTAGGTGTGTTGAGGATGGAGTGACATGCTATGCTAAGCAGTGCTAAGGCATGCTAGAGTGCAAGGGAAACATCCGACCAAGATGTGCCAGGTGACAGGGTGTGCCAATGTGTGTTAGGAAGTGTTACAGAGTGACATGGAAACACAAGGGACCACTAGGTCAAAATAATGCATGGAAATGAATGAATAAGATTTTGTGACAGGAAGTGTCAGTGAGTTCCAGGCGTGCTAAGGGAGTGACAAGATATTCTTTGTAGTGCTAAGGCATGCTAGAGGCCAGGGCAACAATATGCCAAGATGTGCAAAGTGCCAGGGTGTGGTAATGCATGCCAGGGAGTGTTAGGGGGTGCCACGAAAACACAAGGGAGCGCTAGTTTCAAATGCATGCAAATTAATGAATAAGAGTACGTGACAGGGAGTGTCAGTGAGTTCTATGTATGTTAAGGAGTGAGTGACAAGGTATGCTAGGTAGTGCCAAGGAATGCTATAGTGCCATGGAGACATGCCAAGATGTGCCAGGTGTCAGGGAGTGCCATGGAAAAACAAGGGAGAACTAGCTCAAAATGCATGCAAAAGAATGAATAAGAGTGTGTGATAGGGAGTGTCAGTGAGTTTCAGGTGTGTTAAGGAGGGAGTGACAAGGTTATATGCTAGGCAGTACCAAGGCATGCTATATTTCCAAGGCATGTCAGGGAGTGCTAGGGAGTGCCAAAGCATGCCAAGGAATGTACGAGGTGCTAACACATGTCACATAATTCCAAGGGATTGTTAGATGTGCCAAGTGCTATGGCATGTCAAGATGTAAACTATTTGCTCAATTGTTTTATGGCCACGGTTGGACGTGAGCCTTAACATGGTAACTTGTAAATTGTTAAGTTGGATAAGTTGAAATTATACATGAGTAACCTAAAATGAGTTACAGTCAATTCTTAAGTGAACAAGGCATAGTCTAGTTGTAGTAATTGTAACTTGGACAAGTTGTTGTAGTCGAGGCAAGACTTGGTTGGGTTCTCAAGTCCCAAAAAAGTAAGGGTAGTTGTGAGGGAATTATAGTTAAGGAGTGTCAGGGCGTGCCATGAAAAGGCATGCTAGCACATGTCGAACATTGCCAATGCATGTCGAGGAATGTTAGAAAGTGTTAGGGCATCACAAGGGAGAACTAGGTCAAAATACATGGAAAGGAACAAATAAGTGTGTGTGCTAAGGAGTGTCAATGAATTCCAGGTGTCTCAAGGACAAAGTGTGTTAGGAGAAGGTTAGAATAGGAATTGTAGGAGGCATGCCTATGGTTACAATTATAAGGGGTTGGTCAAAGTAGTTTCAGAAAAAATGGAGACTTTGGGTTGCGCACAACATTGTTTTTCCAATGACTTGGTTGGGTTCCCAAATCACAAAAGCAGTAAAGCTATCTATGAGGGCATGATAATTAGGTAGTTCCAAGGTGTGCTAGGGAATGCCAAGAAGTACTAACACATGCTAGACGATTCCAAGGCATGTTAGGCATGCAAAGACAAGCCAGCTGCTAAGGCAAACCAAGATGTGCCAGGTGCCAGGTTGTGGCATGAATGCATGCTAGGGAGTGTTAGGGCCAAGTGCCTAGGAAACACAAGGAAACACTAGTTTCAAATTCATGGAAATGAAGTGTCAGTGTAATGTCCCTTCCGAAATTAAATTTTTACAGGTTTATTTATTCTACAATTTTGACAATTTTGGAGGCCATGGGACCCATGTGATTTTTGGAAAAGACTTAGGAAGGAAAAAGGGGCTGAAATGTTTTTTGGCATAGTGTGGGGGCCAACCACATGAGGAAATATGCACCACCTTAGAGGGAAGTCCGAATGACTAAGGAGGGGAATTCGAATTGCTAGTTGGAGGGGGGCCACATGGGAAAATAGGCCCACAAATTATAAATAGAGGGGGCTTAGCCTCCTTTTGTATCTTTTTGACATATTGAACTCAAGCTTAGTTGCTCAAGTTGCTTAGCCGGGTTACAATGGTTTTTAGCACACGAGTGCCTCCTAGTGGAGATCTCAACCCTTACTTCGGTGGACATTGAGTGCCACCGTAGGAAGGCAATTTGTACTACCTTGGAGGAGAGGCGGTGGAGTTTCATAGTCACATCATTCAACATTTTTCTCAGCCAGTGCATGTTTCTAGAAGACGCAGAAGGGGAAAATGCAGGTGTTGCTTGTGGGTTCATCCGGGTAGCAATTGCTGGGGGAGTTTGGGCATTATACTTACAGTAGAGGATTAACCTTTTGAGAGAGTTTTGGATCAGGAGGTTGCGGCATTGGAACAGTTCGATTTATAGTCACCTGGGCTTGCATAGAGAGGCATCATTGGGCTCACGTGGGAGTTGGAGGAAGGAATTGTAGAGCTGGAACTAGTCGAGAGAAGTAGGAGATCATTTGGAGGGTGATTTAAGGAGGATTGCTGGAGTTGGGAGAGTAGAGATTGACAGGATCATTCAAAACAACATAATTCAAAATTGGAGGAGGGTCAAGCTGTGAAGGGTCAATTTTTGAAGGTTGTAACCAAGGGAAACCGTTTATGGGTTTTTTCTGGGTTTTGGGCAAGGATCACTCTCCTAATTTTATAGAATTTTATAGGTACATCTGAGGGGTAAAACAGATGTCCTAACTCAGCTAGCAGCCAGAGGAGCTGAAGGGAGTTTGGGCCAAAATTCCGAACTCAACATTTTTCCAATTCCTTCGTCGTTTGTTATGGGTTTCCTGCGTAGAGGCTGGGATTAATTTCCCATAATTTTTTGAGCAACAGGAAAGGCTCTAATGATAGATCATTTCAGGCATCAACACCTTTCTAGGTAGTAACAATGCAGCTCTTGGGTCGGATTACTAGCAGATTTAAGGAGGGTGTTCCATTATTCATTTTGGGATTTTGCTAGCTTGCCTAGAACAAGCCCAGGTGCACACATTCCAACACCTTGTTGTACACCTCTTCCCATTTAATAAAATGAGTAGACAATGCAGTTTGGTTGCCAATTTTGTGGTCTGATGGTTTGATTTAATTTTATGGTGTTATTTTTATTATTTGCTTTGCATAGAACTATTTTTCCTAGTTTGGAACATTACAGTCAGCGAGTTCCAAGTATGCTAAGGAGGGAGTGACAAGGTATTCTATGCAGTACTACCAAGGCATGCTAGATTGCTAGGGAAGCATACCAAGATGTGCCAAATGCCAAGGTGTGCCAATGCATGATAAGGAGTGTTAAGGAGAGCCAGAGAAACATAAGGGAGCACTAGGTCAAAACGCATGGAAATTAATGAATAAGAGTGTGTGATAGGGAATGTCAACGAGTTCTAAGTGTGCTAAGGAGAGAGTGACATGGTATGCTAGGTTGTGCTAAGTCATGCTAGATTGCTAGGGCGACATGCATCCAAGATGTTCCAGGTGCCAGGGTGTGTCAACATGTGCTAGGAAGTGTTAAGGAGTGCCAGGGAAACACAAGGGAGCACTAGGTCAAATTAATGCATGCAAATGAACAAATAAGAGTTTTTGATAGGAAGTGTCAGTGAGATACAAGTGTGTTGAGGGAGTAACAAGGTATGGTAGGCAGTGCTAAGGCATGCTAGAGGCCAAGGCAACATGCCAAGATGTGCCAGGTGCTAGGGTGTGCTAATGCATACCAGGGAGTGTTATGGAGTGCCAAGGAAACAAAAGGGATCACTAGTTTCAAATACATGGAAATGAATGAATAAGAGTGTGTGACGGGGAGTGTTAATGAGTTCTTGGTGTGGTAAGGAGGGAGAGACAAGATATGTTAGGTAGTGCCAAGGAATGCTAGAGTGCCAGGGAAACATACCAAGATGTGCCATGTGCCAAGGTGTGTCAATGTGTGTCAGTGAATGTTAGGGAGTGCCACAGAAACAAAAGGGAGAACTAGCTGAAAATGCATGGAAATGAAAAGATAAGAGTGTGTGATAGGGAGTGCCATTGAGTTCCAAGTGTTCTAAGGAGGGAGTGACAAGGTTATATGCTAGGTAGTGCCAAGGCATGCTAGAGTGCCAGGGCATGTCAGGGAGTGCTAGGGTGTGCTAGGGAGTGAAAAGCATGTTTGCAAGAAATGTAGGGGGATATTAATGCACACCACATAGGGCTAAGGGATTGTTAGACGTTCCAGGTGCTATGGTATGTCAAGATGTAAACTATGTTTCTTAGTTGTTTTATGGCCATGGTTGGATGTGAGCCTTGACTTGGTAACTTGTTAAGTGGGATGAGCTGAGATTGGACATGAGTAGCCTAAGATGTGTTATAGGCACTTCTTAGGTGAACAAGGCATAGTCTAGTTGTAGTAACTATAACTTGATTAAGTTGTTGTAGTCGGAGCAAGACTTGGTTGGGTTTTGGTAAAGTCTTAAAAAAGTAAGGGTAGTTGTGAGGGCATGATAGCTAAGGAGTGCCAGGGCATGCCAAGGAATGAAAAGGTGTGCTAACACATGGCAGACAGTGTCAATGGATGTTGAGGAGTGTTAGGGAGTGTTAGGGGAACACAAAGGAGAACTAGGTCAAAATGCTTGGAAATGAACAAATAAGGGTGTGTGCCAAGGAGTGTTACTGAATTCCAGGTGTCCCAAGGATGAAGTGTTTTAGGAGAAGTTCAGAATAGGACTTGCAGGAGTCAAGCCTATGGTTGTGATAAGGTGTAGACAAAGCATATTCAGAGAAAGGGAGACTTTGGGTTGGGCACAATATTGTTTTGCTAATGAATTGGTTTGGTTCAGAAGTCGCAAAAAAAGTAAGGTTATCTATGAGGGAATGACAACTAGGGAGTGCCAAGGTGTTCTAGTGAATGTAAGGTTCCCAAGTCATGGAAAAATGTAATGCTAGCTCTGAGGTCATGACTTCCAACGTGTGTTAGGGAATGCTCATGCATGCTAACATGCGCTAGATAGTATGAAGACATATCAAACAAGCTAGGATGTTCCAAGTGCTAAGGCATGCCAAGATGTGAAAGGGTGTGACAATGCATGCCAGGGACTATCAAGGCAACAAAAGGGAGGAACAAGTTAAACTACAAGGAAATGAACACATAATAGGGTTAATAAGTCATCAATCTACCTTTTCCATGAGGGGCATGCTAGGCACACGAATGCTAGGTTCCAATAGGTGCCAAGTTCCAAGTGTCAATGCATTCTAAGTGCAAAATCTTCCTCTATTTCTTCTCATCTACTTTCCAATAATTTATCTCAAATAAATATAATATTAAACCATGCCAAATCATACAAAGTCATCTCAAAGCATGCCAAACATGCTAATACTTGCCAAGTGCCAACACGTGCCAAGTACCAATGTGTGTCATGGACTATGATGCATGCTATGAAGTGTCCGAGCATGTCGAAGAGTGCTAAGGTGTGCTAGAGAGTGCCAATGCATGCCGAGAATTATTAGGGCGTACTAGGACAAAACAAGGGAGCACTAGGTCAAAATGCATGGAAGTGAATGAATATGAGGGTGTGCTGGGGAGTGTCAATCAATGCTAGATGTCATGCCATGGAGGGAGTGACAAGGTATGCTAAGCATGGCTAAGGCATGCCAGGGAATATCAGGGCATGTCAAGAAGTTCTAGAGTGTGCTAGGTAGTTTCGGGGTGTGCTAACATGTGCCAAATAGTGCCAAGGCATGCTAGGTGCTAAGACATGCTAGGATATACATGGTGCCAAAGTATATTGCCAATATGCGTCAAGGAGTTTCAAGGTAGCAAAAGGAATAACCAAGCTAAAATTCAAGGAAATGAACACATAAGAGGGCTAATAAGCCGGGACTTTATCTTTTCTAAAAGGGGTATGCTAGGTGATGAGCCTAGGTATTGTAGCAAGAATGCTGCAACTCCTAGGGCTACTAGCTTTACTTATCAACCCGAGGTTCGTACAAACTTGTAGGTGACAATGCTATATGCACAAGTAGAAGTGAAGGTACTGCCTGTTGTCACTTCTCATCTAGCAAGAGACCCCAGGGGTTCCAAGCCAGACTTCTATAGGGTCAGAAGAAGCTTGATTTTGATGTAAGAAGAGCAAATCTATTCTAAGTGGGAGCTACTCTACTATAGTAATGAAGAAAAAAACTTGTAATGCTAACTCACACCAGACCCTAACGAACCATCTAAATAGCTATGTGAAGCAGAATTGCTAAAACAACAATAATATAATGCTGCTATCTAAGTTACAAAAGTAAAAGCATCAAAACTAGACTAAGGGGTAAGCAAAGGAAACTAAGTTAAGTTTACGTTTAAGTGGAAGAGAAGTCAGAGATCAAAATTGGTCAAACGAGGACGTAATGAGAAATAATGCATAAGAGGTGTTGGATCAGGGGGTGAAAGGTAAATGAACGGTTGAGATCAGATTGCAGGAGGGTACACAGATAGATGGGCAAGCAGGGTTAACTAACAGGTTGAACGGTGGAGATTATGTCACGATGGTTGAGTGAATAGATGAACGAACAACGTTAACAGGAGATGGACAGCTAGGATTATATCGCGGAGGCTAAGTCAAGAGATGGATGGACAGGATTATTCAGCATATGGATGACGAAGATTAGATCGCGAGCAAAAGAAACATGCGGAAGTGGTAGTGGGTTTGCGAAGGTGGTAAGATGTATTTCGCATGCCCTCAAAACCATAAGCTGTATTTTGAGATTTCACGTGATTCGCCTTACCGAGCGACATGTAGCATGAGAAAACCACTTTTCTCACGTGCTTTCAGCTAGATAATGGTCGTGCAAGTGTCTACGCGAGATTGCGCGACAACCGTTGGATCAGGTGGGGCTGATCAACGGTGGAGATCAGCCAAGCTAGTTGGCGATCAAGTGAAGCAACATCCATTGGATCAAGAGACAGATCGACGATGGAGATTAAAGCGGGAGAAGAAAACGTGAAGAAATGATGGAGTGGGTTTATAGGGCGGAAAGTTGTTTATCGCGTGCCCTCAAAGCTGTAAGCAGTTTTCTAAAATTTTACACGATTAGCCTCCCCAGGTGACACATAGCACGAGGAAACCACTCTTATCGCATGCCCTCGGGTGGATAAAAATCAGACAAAAATCCACGTGATATCGTGCGATAGTCGTTGGATCAGGCAGGGCTAATCAACGGTGGAGATTTGACCGAGCTAGTTGGCGAGAAAGTGTGCAATAGCTGTCAGATCAGACAAGGTAGATCGACGGTGGGGATTTAAAGTGCATAAAGTTAGCGTTGAAAATGAATTGGGTGGCGATTGGTCAGGTTTTGCTATGTAAGGCAATCTACGGGTAAAAATTGTTTAAACACAAATTAACTGCTTTCGCTTAAGTATTTCATGCTGAGGGAGAATGAAAGGGCTATGAGGGAGATCAAATGACAGGAGGAGGGTTAAGGAGAAGATGATCATGAAAGGAACAAAGTAACAATGTAATGAACCCAGTGACTGCGTTAAACAACAAACTCCCTGTGAAAACCAAAACCCTCCGTTTTTGGGGTTGCTGCAGGGTTTCTTCCTCACATCATGGTCCTAGAGGGAGGAGGTGAGGCCGAGACACTTGGGGGTGACCTTGTGGATCTTTTCTTTGCTAACCTGCTAATTGAATTAAATCATAAATGAAGCAAAATGAAACACAACTAATCTACTCTACACTACTGTAATGAAACTGCAACTACTAAAGCAAATAAACAACTAAACAATAAACCTCTGTAATGGAAATGAACTACTGAAGTAAATGAACAATCAAAACATGAATATATGCTACTGCTATAATGGAAATGAACTACTTAAGTAAATGAACAATCAAACCATGAATCTATGCTATTGTTGTAATGGAAATGAACTACTTAAGTAAATGAACAGAAAACAGGAAGCTATGCTACTTAACAATACAATAAAGAGGAGCTTTGGCTGCTAGGGTCGGGCCCTAACCCAAGAGCTTCAGCCCTTTGAGTTAACTCAGTGTTGGCTCAAAACAAAACTCATCTTCATTATAAATCAAAAACTGTTACAAGACTTGCAGCTTGAAAACAAAGTGGAGTTCTACAGTGAGAAGTCTGAATTCTTGCTAACTATTGGGAACTCTTGGTAACTAAAAAACTGAGGTCCTAAGCCTCTCTACTTATACATCTGAAGTCTCCAATGACTTCCTTCAAAATTAGGGAGGCACAACTCCCAATTCAATGATAAACTCGTGCTTTCCCTTTCACTAGCTCAGCTGCCTTCTAGTAGGGAGGCTTGGCTCCCAACTCAAGATAAACTCGTACTTTCACTTGCTTGGCTGCCTTCTAGTACACATGATTTGGCTGTTTGCACCTTCACTTGCTTGGCTGCCTTCTAGTACACCTGATTTGGCTGTTTGCACCTTCACTTGCTTGGCTGCCTTCTAGAAGGGGTTGTTTGTACTTTCAGCTGATGGAGGGATATTCGAATGGAGGAGCAATAAATGAGGAGGATTTACCTCCTGTAATTCCTCTCCCTTGTCCCATTTGAGTTTTTACCAAGGTATTTACCATAGTTCCTTGCTTTTATCTTTTATCCCTGCATTTTCCTTGCTTTTATCCTTTATTCCCGCATTACATGCACATTAGACCACAAAGCAAAATATCCAACTCTACTCATCTCATAAACAAAATATAATAAAAAGTATGCAATAAGTTGTGAGAATAGTTGGTTTGACTAAGCTAGGAGGTGAATTAAGGTCAATTAAGGCCCATATAATTACTCAATGATGAGGCTCATCATCACCCCCCTACTAAAAGTGTTGCTCATTCTCTGAGCAACTTAGTGGCTCTAGTAGCCTCTCTGACATCTCATGCTTCAGCTATGGTCTCTACTTCTTGTTTATATAAGCCTCCTTTCCTTTCTACTTTTTCCGACTGATATTCTCTGATCTTCAAGCTATGTGGCAATGTTTTCCATTTCCTTATGTAGGCATGTATATTATCATTTCCTAGCAACCTAATCATGTCCTCAAAATGTGAAATTGCTTGCCATTGAGCAGCAAGATATCGAGGTGCCAGCTGAGGATTATTTACATTTAGATTATGGGTGTTGATTAGGGCCATGATATTTGATTGTTAAGCTACTTCTCTGTCCCTGAAGCCACTTAGCTCTTTCGTTTCTTGTTGCTCTTTATTGTTCTGAAATGTAGAGGGGTTTGCCTCCTTTCCCTTTTTTGCTTGACTGGTGTGTTGAGAGCAGTGATGGAAGTTTCTGACTTCTACTTAGAGATCTCTGGAGACACCCTAGGTGACTCCTCCTTTTGTTCTTCCCCTTTTGTTTCAATGCCTTCTTCCTCTCTGTTTTTTCTTTCTCATCTCTATCAGTTTCTTGCTTCATTTCCTCCTTTATTTCAATGCCTTCTTTCTCTTCTGTTTCAACATCATCCTCTGTATTATTTCCTTCTTCATCCATGTCATCCCCATCTAGCTCTGTTTCTTCTTCTTCTTGTTTTACCTCCTCCAGACTGACATTAGGACTAACATCTTAGATGAGGGTTTTGATGTTATCCTCTACTGGTAAGTCTCTGAAGTCTGACCATGTTATAGAATTCTTGAGGTTTTGGAGGGAATCCTCAATGAGGATTCTGGTCAACCCATGGTGAACTAATTGTTGGGAATTTCCTGTCTTTTCTTTGCTACTGGAGTCCATGAGTGATTGCATCAGAAAATAGGGTATGCTGAGTCTTTGGTGAACTGGTGTTTCTACCCCAAATATTATTTCTTCAAGCTCTCTAAAATGGTAGCCATAAATGACATTGTATCTATCCTCACATGAGATATACTTGATGAGCATCTTGCTTGTGAGGCTTGAGGAGGAAATAAGAAAATTATTTGAGAAAAAACAGAGTTTCCCATGTATGTAATCCACTAGCTTTCTAGAGGAAACTGGCCACCTTTTTAAAACTAGCCACCTTTTTACTTACAAACCAACTACCTCTTAACCTTTATAACTTTTGATCAAATGATGCATATGAGTGAGTGAGTAGGATACTTACCTATGGCATTAATGCCACGTTGCAGTTGTCAAATATCAGAGGTGTTGCTGATGGTCATTCTTCTTCCTCCTCTGCTGTCTACTGATGGTCATTCTTCTTCCTCCTCTGCTATCTGCTGATGGTTTCTTGACTGCAGATCTGATGTTGCTGCTATATGGTCATATTTCTTCCTCCTCTACTGCCTGCTAATGGTGTCTGTGACTGTAGATTTGATGTTGTTGAATGGATAGAGGGAGTAGGAGTGTGTGTGGATGCAGGGATGATGGTAATGGATGAGGTGAGGGGTTAGATCATGTCTAGAATGAATTTTGGGGATCCAACTAATCTACTAGTCAAGGGATCCTGTAGAAAACACAATTTTCACCTGAATTGGAGTAATGAAGTGAAAAACAATGGAATTTATGGAAGGATGTATCGTAAGGAGTGGAGGAGATGAACATATGTGAGGAAGGGCTCCCTTTAGATCTTCTCTTTGCTCCTTGATTGTCTTTTTCACCCACTTGCAAACAACAATTATGTTTATATATATATATATATATATATATATATATATATATATATATATATATATATATATATATATATATATATATATATATATATATATATATATAACGGCTAGGCTGCCTCAGAGAGGTTTTCACCCTAGATATCTGCCCTGGGCGCCTCAAGGAAGGTTTTCACCCAAGGATATTCTTATTCCCTTTTTTTTTCTACCCTACCCTACTTGAAAAACAAAATAACTTTCAAGTATAAGAATACTTCCAATGGAGCCAAGTACACATCAAGACAACAGACAAGATGATGTGAAGGTTTGAAATGTATGCTTTGACATGTACCTGGATTTTAGAGCCCAAATCATTTGACTTTGAAAGGATCTAGAATATTTGATGAAGAGAGTGATGCTGCAACTTAGTGACTATCTAAAACCATATTTCAATGTAGTTGTGATATCCTTGGTCCACTTGCTGATTTGGATCATCTTGGATGTCTCCTTCTTTCATGAGCTTCAAATATACCTCCCTTTGTTGAGTGTTCTTTTGAACATATGGAGGATTTGACGGTAACCATGAGGGAGATTTCTCAATCTCTGATGTTGTTGTCTTCTCTTCATCAAATGCAACCCATGGTTCTTTGATCTTCTCTTTTGAATATTCTTCTTCTGTATGTTGCCCTTCAATGATATCAGGAGAATCTCTTTTTTGCAATACTCTTCCTGAGCTATGGTGAATACCATTGACCTTAAGAGGAGATGTTTGGAAGTGTTGTATCTCAGCATTGTAAGTGGGCTGAGCTACTTCAATGTGTGGGTTTCGAAATGGTAGTGCAGGTAGTTGAGTGGGAGTGTATATTTGAGATGGATGTGGATGGGGTTGTGGTGGAGGTGGAGGTGAATGGTAAGGATAACATGGAGTTTGGTATGAAGGATATTGAGGAAAATACTGAGGATATTGAGGATATTGTGGATGGCTCCCATAAGTTCCTTTCCAACCTTGTTGCCAAGATTGGTTTTGGGGTTGTGATGGCCAATGTTACCAAGAAGAAGGTGTGTTCCAACTACTTGGAGGTGGATGTGCATAATCTTGAAATTCTAAATTAGGCTCTTGCATCATATTAAGCTGAATAAGCTACCATGGTCCTCTTGGAGCTACATAACATTGTTGCATTGGCAATGGACTTGGTCCATTGTCCTCTTGGTGAACTTTCTTCAACCATGGTAATGATGGACAATGTCTAACATCCTGTGATTCTGCAACACAAATATCAGCATTTTATTTTCCTTCATCTTGCATTCTTAACATTTCTACTTGTTTTGTTAGATTGCTAAGAATTTATGCTTTAAAATCATCAAACAAATTGACAAGTTTAGCTTGACTTACTGATCTTGATGTTGATTTACCTACTCTTGATTTTCCTCTTGATATGTGTTTGCATGTTTCACATATTTCCTCAAATTATAATTGGTATACATCACCTTTATTCATGATATTAAGGAGATCAATCCATTCAACCCTAATTTCTCTAAGTAAGAGGGTTTTTTAGTGTGTCAGATCCTAAACAATGTAGTTTTGTCCTCTTAACATTGTACTTGAACCTCTCATCCCTCTAAGTTAACCCAAGAGTCTCAGCCCTATGAGTTAACTTAGTGCTGGCTCAAAACAAAACTCATCTTCATTATAAATCAAAAACTATTACAAGACTTGCAGCTTGAAAACAAAGTGGAGTTCTCTAGTGAAAGTCTGAATTCTTGCTAACTCCGGGTAACTCTTTGTAACTAAAAAACTGAGGTCCTAAGCCTCTCTACTTATACATCTGAAGTCTGCAATGCCTTCCTTCAAGATTAGGGAGGAATAACTCCCAATTTAATGATAAACTCGTGCTTTCCCTTTCACTAGCTCGGCTGCCTTCTAATAGGGAGGCTTGGCTCCCAACTCAAGATAAACTCGTACTTTCACTTGCTTGGCTGCCTTCTAGTACACCTGATGGTTGTTTGCACCTTCACTTGCTTGGCTACCTTCTAGTACACCTGATTTGGCTGTTTTCACCTTCGCTTGCTTGGATGCCTTCTAGAAGGGGTTGTTTGTACTTTTAGCTGATGGAGGGATATTCAAATGGAGGGGCAGTAAATGAGGAGGATCTACCTCCTGTAATTCCTCTCCCTTTTCCCATTCGATTTTTTACCAAGGTCTTTACCATAGTTCCTTACTTTTATCTTTTATCCCTGCATTTTCCTTGCTTTTATCCTTTATTCCCCCATTACATGCACATTAGACCACAAACAAAAATATCCAACTCTACTCATCTCATAAACAAAATATAATCAAAAGTATGCAATAAGTTGTGAGAATAGTTGGTTTGACTAAGATAGGAGGTGAATTAAGGTCAATTAAGGCCCATATAATTACTCAATTATGAGGCTCATCACTAGGCACACTATTAATATGTTCCAATACATGCCAAGTGCCAATGTGTGCCAAGTGCTAATGTTTGTCAATGCAATATTATGCCAAGGTGTTCCAAGGCATGCTAGGGACTACAAGGCATGCCAACACATGATATGGGAGTGTTATTCTATTCTAGGGCATGCCAACATGTGCTTGGGCATCCTAATCATCGCAAGATGTTCTAGGTACAAAGATGTTCCAGGTACAAAGATGTTCCAAGACATGTGAGGTGCCAAGGAATGATAGTGTACTGTTCCAATGCATGTTAAGGTGTGCCATGAGTGCTGAGGAGTGCTAGGTCTCTCTCATTAATAGAATTGACAGAGCTTGATTATTTATTAAATAATATAGTTCCTACACACACTAGTGGAACTTTATTTAAAGGAAATTTGTTAGATAATAATCTTAATAGAGATGAATCATGTGTTGACTCATAGGAAAACTATATTCTTATGACTTGAGGGAAATGATACACACTAATTACTTCTTAACAAATTGACTGACTATAACCACTATGACCTTGGACACAAAATGAAAAAGACTCCACAACATTGGTATTAAATCATTATCTTTTGACAAAAAACATAGTAATAGGTACATAGCGTCATCAAAAACTCATTGGAATGATCAATGATGACGAACATTTTTTTACCATCACCAAAAGTGACCAAAAGGAGCATTAGTGAGGTTCAATAAAAGATCGTCACTAGAAGTGTCACTAAAGAGAGAATTAGTGATGGTCCTTTAATGAACCTCACCAAAAGTGTCACCAAAGAGAGAATTAGTGACGAGCCTTTAACGATCCTCACCAAAAGTGTCATTGAAAATGGCTTTGGTGACAAACCTTAAAGGACCATCACTATATACACTTATAACAATGCTTTTTTAACGACCATCACCATATGCGACATTGGTGATGGACCTTAGAGGTCCGTCACAGGCATGACCTTCACCAATGACCTTTTTTCTTGTAGTGTAATAATTATTTTCTTTATTATTTTGACAAGTACATTACATAATGACTCAAGTACATTATTGAAGACTGAACATAGTTACTTTTCCCAACAAAGTGGTCTTATCTTTCTCTGTTTTTCTTTCCATGTCCCCAAAAAAGTCAAAGAATAAGGAGTTAGGGCTTGAACTGATTAAACCTTTGCAAGAACAGCACCACAAAACCCAATGACCTCAAATGCCAGCAGAAGAAAATTAAGACAAGGGAGAAAGAGATCCTTTCAAAATATTACTCGAAGAAGTCCTTGAGTGACAAAGGAACGATATGATGGATAAATTTACCCAGATCCTTCGGAAGCTACCCACAAGCAACACATCTTCATTCAACAGCCACTTTGGAGGTCCCACTCCTTTAAGGTACAAGTCAACTTTGACATTCCCATATTTGAAGGCTAGAGAGATGCAGACACAATAGATAGATGGTTAAATTTGTTGGAAGGATATTGTTTAGTTCATGGCTTTTCCAATAAGGAAAAGATTTCTTTTTCACTTCTCAAAGACAACCCCCATGTCAAGGATTGGTGTGAAACCTACTTGAACAGAAGGATGAGGGGGAATCCTCAATGTTTTTAGCCACATCGACTTGGAATTATTTTCGAGATGCCATAAAGGAACAATATCACGCTTTCGGGAGCTATGAATATAAATACATATAATGGACCACACTGCTATAGGGAAGGGACTAAGATATGCCAGAGTTAACAAATGTTTTTCATACCCTTCACACAAAGTTGGGTATAAGGGATTCTGAGCAGAATTTGGTACTCAAGTATCGCGGTTGTCTACACAACTAGATCTAGGACAAGATGGAGTTCCTGGACATCTCCTCTCTTGGCACTGCCTATCAATATATTGTCAAGATCAAGTAGAAATTTAAACATAAAAAGTGATACTTTGGATCTGCGAATCCTAAGTAAGGGAAAGGTGGCCCAAACCATATAACAAAGGACAAATCCAAGGTGGGGTGACCCAGGACAACCAGCCAAAGTTGTAAGAAAATAAAAAAACCATGAAAATAAATGACACAAGGAAACGGTGTGAGTTCCATAAGATCCCCACTCACAAAAAAGTGAGTGTCGAGCCAAGTAGTCACTAGTGGCCGCGCTAAAGGCTTTCGAATCAGATGCATGTTTCGACTCTAAGTCAAAACCCGACAAGGTGAATGACAAAGGGAAGCATATTATTGACACAGAGCCCAATGCTGCAATTTCCTCCACCAAGACCGAGGATATTGACCCTGAAGATACAGAGAACGGGGAGTGGCTCTTCCATTCACATATGTGGGTGAAGGGTTCTCTGGTGTAGTTCTTTGTCGACAGCGGAAGCCAGAAGAGCTTGATTTCAACAGAGGTCATGAAGTAGATGGGCCTACTGACCAAACCACACCCATGATCGTACTCGATCAAGTGGCTTCACAAAGGGCACGATATTTGTGTTAGCCAACATTATCACCTTTCTTATAGCATCAAGCCTTTCATAGATAAGGTATTGTGTGATGTTTCTCCTCTTGATGTTTGTGACATATTATTAGGCCAACTATACTTGTGGAAGCGTCATGTTGCGTATGAGTCTAGGCCTCACAATTTTATTACTTATTTGGGCAATAAGTTATAAAGGATACCAAAGGTAGGACGACCTATTGCCATCTCTTTGATCTTTGCGAAGAAATGAGTAAGATCAATTCATAGATTGAGAAATTTGTCTTCCTTATGATTCACGTCGCGGAAAGAAGAAGATTGTGTCCACATCCACGACCTCTATACTCCTCCACACAACAAAAACAGATGGATAAGGTCATGGAGGAGTACAAGGAAATCTTCACCTCACCCACAGGGGTACCCCTATACTGTCAGGTCAAGCACTCCATCGATATGATCGCGGGTGTGTCGCTACCCAACAGGACGATCTATCGATGCTATGTTCTAGAGAACGATGAAACCAAGAAGCAAATTCAAGAGTTTTTGCAAAAAGGTAACATCAAGCTAATTTCATTACCATGTGGGAGCCTGATCATGTTGGTACAAAAGAATGACGAGACCTGAAGATTTTATATTGACTATCGTGTGCTGAATAAGATCTTTGTCTAGAATAGGTATCTAATCCCACAAATTGATGACCTTCTAGATCAGCTCAAAGAGGCTAAATATTTCAGCAAGATTGACCTGAAGTCTGGTTATCACCAAGTACCCAAAAAATCCTCTGATGTGTGGAAAATTGTATTCAAATATAAGGAGGGCCTGTTTGAATGGTTGGTCATGCATTTTGGGTTGACGAATTCCCATGCAACCTTAATGAGGCTGATGGACAACATCTTGCAGCCCTTCACCAACTCATTCATGGTAGTGTATTAAGACGACATCTTGATCTTCATCCAGAGTTGGGAAGAGCATCTCCACCATATTCAACAGGTCCTCCAAACCCTACGATAACACAAATTGTGTGCCAATTTGGATAAATTCACTTTTGGTATAGCCTAGGTTCAATATATGGGGTACATAATTGATGAGTGAGGTGTGCATGTGCACCCTGCCAAGATACAAGTTATTTAGGATTGGCTAGCCCCAACCACTCTAACAGAGCTCTACATCTTTCTCGGTCTTGCCAATTTATACACAAGTTCGTGTTGGGGTTCTCTCATATCACCTTGCATTTAAGTCAAGTCACCAAGGGTAGATCAAAAGAAAAGTTGTTTTGGTATGATTCCCAACAAAAGGCATTTTTTGAGTTGAAGCATCACCTCTGCTCTGCATAAGTGCTCACATTACCAGACCTGCAATAATAGTTTGATATTGAGACAGATGCCTCTCACTATGCTATTTGTGCAGTTCTTACTTAGTAGGGGCATCCAACAACATATCACAGTGATACACTTTCAGACACAATATGAAAGTATTCCACCTATGACAAAGGGATCTATTTCATTGTGCAAGCCTGCCAATAATGGAAGCATTACACTTTGAGGAGGGAAATGGTCATCTAGAAAAACAAGTGCCCCCCGTAGTTCATACAGACATAAGGAAAGTTGCAGAACAATCGCCATCAAAAATGGTACACATACTTGTAGTAGTTCCATTTAAACATTAATTACAAGAAGGGAAACACCAATAATGTTACAGACTGCCTCAACTGACCGCCAATGATGGAACTGACAACAGTGATTGACTTTTGTGGACACGGGACTTCGGGGTGGCTGCATCTTTACAAGAGATATCTAGAATTCAACAACACATACCAGATGCTCCTGGAAGGAAAGAAAATTCATGATTTTAACCTCTTGGATCCACCATTATGCCACTTAGGCCACCTCTATGTTCCTTGAAGTGAGCGTGCCAAGATGATTTGGGAGGCACACTATATTCGGGTCGCTAGACATCTCGTAGTAGAGAAAACATGGTAGTGCTACACAAGTATTTTTATTGGTCAAACCTTCGACAAGAGGTTGGGAAGTACATCAGATCCTGCACTTCCTGTGACATTGTCAAATTAACGATCAAGAAGCAACACCTATATACTCCTATTCCTACTCCTAGTCAGCCTTGGGAATCCATATCCATGGATTTAATGTTAGGCCTTCCTTCTACAATGCATGGTAATGACTTTGTTTTTGTGGTTGTCGATAGATTCTCTAAGATGGCCATTTTGGTGGCCTGCAAGAAGAGTATCACAGCAAAAGCCACTACTAATATCTTCTTTAAACGAGTGTGAGTACACTTTGGGATCCCATAGTCCACTATATTAGATCGAGACATCAGGTTCATGAGAACATTTTTTTCAAGCATCTAGTTAATGATAGATATCAAGCTCACTGAGTCCAAGGCCTTCCACCCCCAAGCTAATGGCCAAACAAAGGTCGTCAATAAGATGATCATGCACATTTTACACATGTACAACTCTAACCATCCATGCACATGGGTTGAAAACCTCCCTTATGTCTATAACAACTACAACAGAGCTCTCCATATCTTAACTGGCCACAATCCCTTTCAGGTGGGGTTGGGATTGCAACCACTATGTGCCATTGATGTGGCCATACCATTTGTACCTACTCAGGAATATTTGACTCCTATCCAGGTTGAAGCTAACAGGGCTAAAATCTTCATTGATTGTGTTCAACACAACTACCAGAAAGTCAATGACATATTGGATTGAATCAATGCTAAGTACAAGCAGTGTCATGATCAGCATTAGGTGCCACACAAGTTCTAGGTTGGCAACAAAGTTTGGTTACATTTGTAGAAGGAGCACCTCTCTAGGCCCTAGGGAAACCTTTGCCCACTCTGATATGGGTCATACACCATCACCACGACCATAGGGGAAAATTCCTTTGAGATCAACATTCCATTGTTCCTTGGCCTACACTAAGTATTCAATGTGAATCGACCATGACCATAGTTTCCCCCATTCTTGGACACATTCACCATTGCTGAGCAGCTAACACCAGCAAGGCTCAATCGAAGCAGCATGAAAAATGCCACAATTGATAAGATTATGGACACGCATATCAATAACATTCACCAACATAGGATCCAGCTATATCGAGTTGTGTAAGTAGGTCAACTCCTTCATGAGGGAAAGTGGTTCACCAAGGACCAAGTTCAACAAACATTTCCTCACCTCATGGAGGTAGTACACACAATGGGTACCATTACTTCTTAAAGGGGGAGGACTGATCTAAGTGGATATTGGTGCCCATCCACCTATTCCAACTTGACCTCCAGTTAGTTTCATCTATTTCCTTGATTATAGTAGAATTTACTATTTTTAGCAGTTTTTTGGGTCCTGAACTTTTGGAGCTGTTTTTATCCCCTTAACGATGTTTTTTGAGGTCCACTGCAAGCCCAATGATGGGTTCGAGCCTACTGCAAATCCTATAGTACTCGAAGATATATTTCCAACAAGGTATCATAAGCACCAAATGGAATATGACCAAGTTACAACCCCAGGAATTTGGCTGCACAACTAATCGTAACGGGGCCCACAAACTCTTGGCATTCCATCTCCTGGGGTTATGGTTTTGGTTGTTTAGGGTTTTCCCTTTTTTTTCAATAATAAAGGCCCTTGAGCCTCATTGTAAAATAATTTAGAGGCATGTAGCCACCACATCTCTTCTCAAAGATAAGCTACCATTGCCTGAGTTACTTTATCTCCATTCTCTATGTAAGCCTATTTCAGTTCTTTCTTATTAATGAAATGATGTTTTATTTCTATTGTATCTCTGCGTTTATGTCTATATATATATTTTGTTGTGTTCCTGTATAAGTTTGGATCAATTGCAATAGTCCTTGTATATAAGACAATTTTTGCATCAACATGGAATTCAACCTTGGTTGTTCCTTTTGCTTTCTAATAAGTCTTCTATTCTATTCCTTACAATTCTTAAGCTCAACCTTCAAACTCTTGGAGGTTTTTGCTTCTTCGAAGGAACTTTTCTCTTTCTCGCTCATGATGGACTTGGTCAATGCCATGCTGCACCAAGCCACTATCCATGCCTTTCTTCTTACTAAAAGTGAGTCTTCTAATTTTCTATTGTGTATTGTCACAAGCACTCAGCTGTTAGTTTTTAATCAATATAAATAACTTAGTTGTTAGCTTGTCATGCTAGAACCAAAAGTTTTACCCTACAACATGATATAAGAACAATAATACATATATATACATAATCATCCCATCACAATGATCTAGGTGGATGTTGGTGGCCACCATCCTATCTCACTTGGACCCCCATAACTGTCTCTTTCATTTTTTCATTTTCCCTAATTGTAGCAAAATTTACTATTTTTAGTAGTTTTTCAGGTCATGAACTTCCGAAGCCGTTTTGAGGCCCTAAATGACGTTTTTTGGAAAAAATAGGAGAAAGATCGATGCGATGTTGCTCTTCCCAAACTTGTAGTCCTCAGATAGATCTTTCTAACGAGGTATGGTGCACGTAAAACAAAGATTGTATGCCAAAGTTATGACCTCGGGAAGTTGATGTACCAATTTACCTAAAACGGGGCCCATAGTGTGGTGCTTCATCTCCTAGGGTTAGGTTTTTGGATGTTTAGGGTTTTCCATTGTTTCTCAACAATAAATAGGCCTTCGAGCCTCATTGTAAGACAGTTCAGAGGCATGTAGCCGCCACATCTCTTCTCAGAGATAAGCTACCATCGCCCTAGCTAGTTTATTTCCATTTCTGTTTGTAAGCACATTTCAGTATTTTACAGTAATGAAATGAAGTATTATCTCTGCTACATCTCTTTATGTATGGTTATATATGTAATTTGTTGCGTTCTGTTTAAATCCGGATCACACAAGGTTTAGAAATTAACCTCATTATCAAAACAACATTATCCAATTTTGGAAATCAACCTTTTTGTTGGCAATTTTCATTAAATTCAAGCTATTTACTGAGACAACTATTACTAATAAAAAATTAGCCTCTTTATTAAAGCTACCAATAGAAATTATATATAGCCTCTTTACCGATATTAGCAACCACGACATTTGTAGTCTAAGAAGGCTAGTTAGATAAAAATACTAACACATTAGCATATGTCATCTCCTATTTCAAAATTATAAAATATATCATGGATGTGCATGCAATAGTCTACACTTAGCACATAGGCATCAATGGTAATAAATTGTAAAGGAAATGATAGAAAATAATCAATTTATTGAACCGAACAACCTCCAATCCACCGAGGCTTTTAACCACATATTTCTTATGGACTGTGATATTTCCACACCCTAGCCAACATATATATATATATATATATATATATATATATATAGACCTCACAGATGACTGAGTCAGGCTTATGGTATGTCGATGCAATAAATACATGGTCTCCCCAAATAATATGAACATCCTCATGTATAGTTATAAGTATACAAAAAAACACAATTCAACTATAAGTGTCAGTATACTGCAAACACATGGTCATATAGGATTCCCTCCCACTACAAAGAAATGACAGAATCCACACATTCCCTGTATACCATGCATCAACAAGTCATTATCCATTCACATTATGTATTTTTGAGTAGAAATTCAATGACATGTATACATATATTTACATCAGGCCCTCCATGCACTCTTGGCAGATGATACACCATAGTCATTGTCCATGCATATACCTTTATGCCCCGCCTCTAGTGGAATGACAATTATAATACGATGAAGAATCAATGACATGGATTAATAGTGAAGCTCACACTTTTAATATATTTATATCCATATTTATATCATAAACATTTCACACCATAAACCAACATGACTACTATGCTTGGAATTATATCCTAACACCTCATCATACCGTGTTAGAGCCCCTACTCATCTCTAGAGGTATAATATTGAACCTTCTTCCCTGATAATATTTTGTAACACCCCCATCCATCACATAGGCCATCCTAAGCGACAAAATAAGGCATCACTATCATGGACCTTACCTCCATGGTCCTATCATGTAAATGTCATCTTAAAATTTCCTCAACCTCAATTTTATTGAATCTAAAATATGATACCACCATCACTTTAAACCCATTGAGATATTTCTAGTGATATATATTTTTCCTCAATCTGACATACAGATCAAAAGTTATGGCAATTTACAGTATGTCATTAATCCCTTACCATGTCAGCGGGGTATTGCCACATGAAGACCCTTGTGGTGCCTATGTGAAAACTCTCCATGTCACTTATCATGCCCCCCATAAATGTGGTTAGATGGATTTATTCCTATATGGCATGCGCCATCTCATAGTCACCTCTTGGCCCCACCGGACTAGGCCTACACACATTGTGCAACGAATCCTTGTTATACAAAACATCAACACTCAGCTTAAATCCTTAGCCTACCACATTAACAATTTTCAATAGGCCAGGGAGAGAGGGTATTTTCACACCACTTGATGTGAGGAGATTCCGATTTATCTCACCCGTCAATCTTATCCTCTGCTCATATTAAGCCATAGTTCTACTACATGATTACCTCGAGGTCTAAGACCCCAAGTCCTCAGATGGACTTATCTTTGTCAACTTCGAAGAAAATTTCCATCCATCTTTCCCATTAATCTTGCCCTCACCTCCTTACTACCACAATGATATACATTGAGGTTGAGGCCCGAGATGACATCAAGTTTTTGTCATACTAATGTCACACCCTCCACATGGCATCCTCTAGGGGTGCCATGTGTCAGTGATTTTTTCGCTTCTTGGCCCTCCAAATTGATCAATTATGGATGACATGTGGCATGTCACATATGTGCCACACCACCCTGGTTCCATGTCATCATGCCACTGTGGCCCCAACCTAGGTCCTACTGGGGTCCATTTGCTCTTGCCATGTGACGACTCCACGTTAAATTGTCTCAACCCATTTTTCCTTTGAAATGAAAATTTGTGGGACATCTTGCTCTGGAGACCATCTCCATTCCTCCACATCATCTTGCCTAAGTCTCCCCCATCATTAGCACACAAGGCACAACAATTCGCACAAGGAAAAGATTGAGATGGAAATATTTATGTCTCGTGACAAAAGATCTCTCTTTGAACCACCACCCATGAAGCCTAGTCTCATCCCTCTCTTGACAACGCACACTACAAACCCTACTGAGGTCCAAGGGCTTGAGGCCCCAAGATGACATCATGTTAACATCTCTTGTCTTGGCCTACTCCCTTTCATTAGCCTCATCACAAAGATTCCACACTGAGGGGAGACTAGAATTGCACCAATCACATAATAAAAGCAACCCCTCCGTCATAACTTTGGACTTAACAGATTATGGGGAAGCCAATATATACATATATGTATATATCAATTGGGAACACCTTTGATACTTAACCTCAACAACTCCCTCTTGAGCCATATCTATATGAAAGGATTCCCGCAACCATTATTACAGAGCATAAAACCACTTAGGAGACCATAATAAATCTTTATAAACATGATAAAGTTACAAGGAGCATCAAACCTCCCACCCATGAATATTTATCATTCAACAAATCACATGAATTTTGTACTGAACAAGAACATTTTCATTTGCAACACTTGTAATATGAGATTATTATAACATCACAGTGAAAATGTTATTAACATTAACATAAGATAACACATATCTTCTATTTCAGGATACTAGTAACTGAGATTGAGACTCTAATTCTCCACTCAACCTTAGATTGGCTGCACTAAAATATGTCTTGCAGTCAATCACCCCTGAGTCAGGCTCAGAGCTTGAGGAGGAGTGCTAAAAGAAATAAACCAACACTGTAACCAACTACAAGTCACAATCCATCGATAAAATATAGTAAGCAAGCCTGTAGATTAGAAATCCAAAGGATTACAGAGCCTCCACCCAAACAAAGGAAATCCAAAGACTTACTCCTTCATATTGAGTACTAATGTTTATTCCACACTATTGTTGCATGAACCCATGGCCTAGCCTTGGCCCATGAACTCTTCTTCCCCCTTCCACACTATGCTAGTGTGTTATCTTTCCCAGCTTGAAGTCATGCCCTCGATGGTCTAATGTTATTGCCTTGTTCTTATTTCCCAACGTTTTCTCCCTGCTATCTACAATGTTTTCTCCTCTAGATTGTATGTGCTTCCCTAGTGCTCCCCATTTTTCTTAGGAAGTTTCAACACTCTTCCCCATGCTTCCTATACACGTCCTTTTTCCTATCCAATGCCATTAATTTGGCTTGTTGACTTTCCCAACTCAATCTACAACAGAGGGGTATAGGCTTTTCCTCCATTGAGTAGGCCCATACTCTTTCTCAAATATGCCTTTAATTTTAGTGATTCCTCATTAAAACAAACAAGCCATGCCATCATTGTCATTAAATGATCATTTTCGCCAACTTCCCAAACAATCTCCTCCTCAAGGCAACTAAACTTGTGTCCCTTTTCTCTTCCAATCCATTTATGTTTACATTTCCAAAAATTTAAGTATAATAGTATTTATACATATTTACAAGAGGGATTTTTACCAAAAGGGATATCACAGATAGTTACACCCAGCTTATCTAGATTTTAAAGCTTAAAACCACATCCATGTGACTATTTAGAGGAAACACTATGCCCACGGGTGAAATATAAGGAGCCCTTTTTCATGTGACCATGCCCATATGACCTAGACCTAAGGTTCATGGGTCATCTACATGACATCAACATGTCATGTGGTGGACTATGTTGGGTGCCATGTGTCACTTATTTTCAATCTGTTGACCAATCCAAAACCACCATTTCAATGCCACATGGAAGCCCCTGTTGGTGCCGCATCCTCGTGCTGACATCAGTGACTGTGTCTCATTCCAATTGTGAAAGTGCACCACATGTCATTCATCGATTGGTCCATGTCATCATTAAAAAAACTTTGCCACATGTTTTCATCTAGTTTGTCCAACAAAGATGATTAATTATCGATCATCTTCACCTTCATCTGGTTGTTAACATATTAGGAGCATCGTTGATTGACCCAAGACTTGCATTCCATTTAATGACATTAACTAGTGCAAAACTTCATGCGCTCATGGCCGTTGATTGACCTGTTCAATGGTGGATCTTCCCTAAACTTTCTTTCTATTTAAAAAATTACGTTTTTAGGTTTTACCCTATAGTTTACCCTTTTAAATTTAACCTAACTAATGTTGATTTTCAACTAGCCATAACTTCTCATCCAGGAGGAGTTTTTCTAAGTAAGATATACCATAGGAAAGGTATCGACGATCTTTATAAAACCATGAAATTTTTATGATCTTTTGAGAATCATAACTGAAAAGAAAAATTGAATAACTTCTAGCACCCATATCTTCATGCAATGAGACCTTACGAGAGGTCCAACTATTATATTGCTTTACAATGTGTCATTCCTTTGCTATCATGATGTAATGGAATGCATGTACTAAAGTCAAATCCTAAACTAATTGCAGAAAATAAAATGTTCGAAATGGAGCCTTAACCTATTGCAAGAAAAAAAGTACAAGGAAAGAGACGGAAACAAGAAGTTATGCACTCTAGATTTGGGAATAAGAAGACTAATCCAAGCAACTCAATGATTATTATGAAATTCCAAAGCTTTTCCAAGGATGAAATAATGTGTGTGATCCTACAAAAGAACTTACATCAACCATTTAAGTCAATCCTACAACAAGAAATCATTAATACTAAATGCAGAAATAGAAAGAAATAAAAACTAGAGATGCATGTGAATAAGCAATGAAAAGAAGGTAAGTTAATGATAGAAAATGGCTCTGAGGTTCCTCAGATGGCCAAGCCCAAGGAAAATCAGAGACCTATGGAAGAGAACAAGATTTAGAAGCTGAACATGACACCAATCTTCATTATTTCCATCAATAGAATTACATCCCTGCAAGAAAATACAATGGAGCTGCAAGAATACAAGCTCTCTCCACAATAACACTGATGAAAAACTCTCCCCAATAACACTAATGAAAATGTCCTCCTAGAGGAAAATTCAACTTGGTACTTATAAAAAATTATTAGGAATCATTCCCCATGAATGGAGGAAGCTTTCCCCACCAAAATCCCTTGATTAGTGGATCTAGTCCCCAGTACTAGGAATTTGCATTAAATGGCAGGGAACACATTCCTAGATTTTCTCAATCATTCCCTAGAGTCAAATTTGACTTGGTACTTATACAAAATGATTAAGAATCATTCCCCATGGATGGAGGAAGCTTTCCCTACCAAAATCCCTTGATTAGTGGGTCTGCTCCCTTGATTGGTGGATCTGCTCCCTTGATTAATGGAACACATTCTTAGATTTTCTCAATCATTGGAGTTCCACAATTTGTGCCATAATTCCATAATATCTTGTTGACTTATTATTTATTATTGATACTCCACTAGTAGGGAAAAAAGTCCTAAATTATCTCCTCCTCCAACTCTTCATAATCTGCCCAATATTCTCACAATATTCCACAAAACATAAATAATATTAGGCACAAATATTCAATTATTCATAAACCTTCCTAATGAATATATTAAAGTTAAAAATAAATTATCTAATGCAGAAAGAGAGGTTTAATGTGCTGAAGGATGGTCATAGGCCTTAATTTATGTTTTAAATTAGAGGCCTATGCCTTAATTTATGTTTTAAATTAGAGTCATGGGCCTTAATTTATGTCTAATTTAGAGGCCCATCATACCCCCCTGCTGAAAGTGTTGCTCATCCTCTGAGAAACTTAGTGACCTGATTGTGCCTCATTCATGGCCCTGGTGACCTCTCTCTTGTGCATTAAGAATCCTGGATGTAAGATCTGCAAGGACAAGCCCAAAAACATATTTGTTCAAAGAAAACTCATTGTTTCTTAAGACCATTAGCTTGCTTTCTTTCCCTTATTCAAGATGAGTTCTTGAATATTTTTTTTTTGTTTGGCAAGTTCTTCCACACCCTTATCAACCTTCTGCTACCTTGTTCTGCCATTTGGACAAGTAATTTATTTGCCTTAGGACTGCCTCATGTAGGATTTCTGGGTCACTGTAATTCCTATAGGATCATCTTGTAGAAAACACAGTCCCTTTGTAAACTGAAGTAAAGGAGTGGAAAAAATGACAGAAATGGTGGAGGAATGAATCGTAATGAATGATAAAATAAAAATGTGAGTGACAGGGGTTTCTTTGTGACCTCCTTTGCTCTTTGACCGTCCTTCTTGCTGAGATGCAAATGGAAATTTCATAAAAATGGAGAGGATGCTCTCTTTGGTTTTTTTTTTTTTTTTTTTTAAAGAATAAAATGGGATGGATGAATGATGAATAGATAGTGAATATGAAGTGAATGGAGGGCTAGGAGTGTTGTGGTGACCTTGGCCTTTGCAAAAATTCCTTCTTTTAACTGCTATCCTCATTCCTTGAAATTATCACCCTTCATAATTTGACTTTTCAACATTGCATGAGTGAAGGAGTGAGTTGCAATCAACTAGTTAAAGGCGGCTGAGAGTGCTAACCCATCCTTGGATTATAAAACCTCATCTCTCATGCATTGACAACAAATTTCTAACTATAATATGCTCAAGAGAAGAGGTCAAGAATATTGCATACCTGTACCTACCTGATGGTGGTTGGAGACATGCATGCTATTGCTGAGTTGATGTGCAGGTGTTGGATGGTGATGCTGATGATCTTGATGTTGCTACTAAGATCTGGAGGAGCTCCTTTGACCTCTTGATCTCCTTTAAAACTGCCCACTGCCAATCCTATAGGTGTTGTTCTATATCGTGTAGGTTTACAGGACAGTGACTTGTTTTGTCCATATCTCCCAAACGGTAAACTGGATTGAGTTGAAACTTTTTGAGCATGTTTCCATCATCATTAAGCACCTCCCCATAGAAATATTTTGGTCAATGGATGCACGGATATTGAGAAAAACTAAAAATGGCTGAAGGTGGTGGAGACCGATTTCTTGGAAACTGTCCACTGGAATTTGCTGAAATTGCTTGGGCATGTTACCAGCATCCATATGCATCTCCCCATGAAACTACTTTCTAAATGGATGCATAGCCATTAAGAAAATGTAAAAATGACTAAAGGTGATGGAGGCCAATTTCTTGGAAACCATGCATTGGAATTTGCTGAAATTGTGTGAACATGTTACCATTATCCATATGCATCTCCCCCTGAAACATCTTGGCAAATTGATGCATGGTTTTCAAGTTATGGAAAAAACAAATTTCTGCTCTATCTATATGCATGCATGGAGCAAGGATTCTTTTATTTTTTCTCTTTTTTCCTTCTAGGCCTACAAGCCACCTTAATGAGGTTTTCAACTAGTAGGTATGCCTAGGCGCCTCAAAGGAGGTTTTCACCTATGATATATATATATATATTTTTTCTAACCCATTGACCGCTTCATGGACGTTCTCAATCAATGAGCCAATCTGAGCACCTTAAAGGAGGTTTTCACCTTAGATTTTTATTTTTTACTCTTATTTTTCATTTTGTTTTTTGTTTTTTTTTTCTTCTACCCTACCCTACTTGAAAAACAAAATCACTTTCAAGTATAAGAATACTTCCAATGGAGCCATGTGCACATCAAGATGATAGAAAAAATGATGTGGAGGCTTGAAATGTATGCTTTGACATGTACCTGGATTTCAGAGACCAAATGATTTGACTTTGAAAGGATCAAGCATAGTTGAGGAAGAGAGTGATGTTGCAACTTAGTGACTGTCTGGAACCATATTTCAATATAGTTGTGATGCCTCTGGTCCACTTGCTGATTTAGATCATCTTGTATGTCTTCTTCTACCATGACCTTCAAGTCTTCCTCTTTTTGCTGATTGATCTCTTGAATACATGGAGGATTTGATGGTAACCATGAGGGAGCTTTCTCACTCTCTGATTTTGCTGTCTGCTCTTCATCAAATGCAGCCCATGGTTCTTTGATCTTCTCTTTTGAGTCTTCTTCTTTTGGATGTGGTCCTTCAATGATATCAATATGATCTCTTTTTTGCAATACTCTTCCTGAGCTATGGTGAATACCATTGAGCTTAAGAGGATTTGTTTAGAAGTGTTGTACCTCAACATTGTAAGTGGGTTGAGCTACTTCAATGTGTGGGTTTGGAAATGGTGGTACATGTAGTTGAGTGGGAGTGTATATTTGAGATGGATGTGGATGGGGTTTTGGTTGTGGTGGAGGTGAATGGTAAGGATAACATGGAGTGTGGTATGGAGGATATTGAGGAAAATAGTGAGGATATTGTGGATGGCTCCCATAAGTTCCTTGCCAACCTTGTTGCCAAGATTGGTTTTAGGGTTGATATGGCCAATGTTGTCAAGGATACGGTGTGTTCCAATTACTTTGAGGTGGATATGCATAAACTTGAAATTGTGAATTAGGCTCTTGCATCATATTAGGCTGAATAGACTGCCATGGTCCTCTTGGAGCTACATAAGATAGTTGCATTGGTGATTGATTTGCTCCATTGTCCTCTTGGTGAACTTCCTTCAACCTTGGTAATGATGGAAAATGTTTAACATCATGTGATTTTGCAACACAAATATCAACATTTTCTTTTCCTTCATCTTGCATTCTTAACATTTCTACTTGTTTTGTTAGGTTGCTAAGAATTTCTGTTTTAAAATCATCAAACAAATTTCCAAGTTTAGCTTTACTTACCGATCTTGATGCTAATTTACCTACTCTTTCTTTTCCTCTTGATATGTGTTTGTATGTTTCACAATTTTCCTCAAATGATAATTGATATACATCACCTCTACTTATGAGATTAAGGAGATCAATCCATTCATCCCTAATTGTTCTAAGTAAGAGGGTTTTTAGTGTGTCGGATCTTAAATGATGTAGTTTTCCCCTTTTAACATTATACATGAACCTCTATGTTAGATCCTCTAGACTCTCATCTTCTCTTTGATTCATTCTAAAGATTTTTCTTTAAGATCACGATCTTTATATTTTTATATGAATATCTTTTGCATATCATTCCATGATCTTATTGAATTAGTCCCTAAACTCATGAACCATTTAAGAGCTCTATCCTTCAATGTTGCCGGAAACAATCTCAATTTTTGAGTTTTTAATAAGTAACCATAAGATCTACAAACAATTTCAAATTCAAAGAGAAAGGTTTCCGGATCCTCTTACCTTAGACCATGAAATTTTGGGAGAAAAGAGGGAGGGATGTTCTTCATGTGCACACTACCATCAATATCTTGAATGGGAAATCCAAGAGGATCTTCCTCGTTGTCATCATCTCCATCCATTTCTTCTACATTCTTTGCCATCTTTTTCTTCTACTTTCAAAAGTGAATGGTGATGTGGCTCTTACTGCACCATGTGATCAAATGGGGGGGTAGGTTGGTGTTGGAGAATTTTGTTTTTGTTTTTATGATTGAATGAAAACTATAATGCAATGCAATTTTCTACTTTTCAAATTAAATATGCCTAATGAAAATATTTTTTTGTTTTTGCAAAAAGTAAAAAGAAATGAATCAACTAGGGAAGAAAACAATGCATACTTTGTCACCTCCTCGGCAACAGTGCCAAAAAGTGATGAGCCTCAGTATTGCAACAAGAACGCTGCAACTCCTAAGGCTATCGACTTTAATTATCAACCCGGGTTCGTACAAACTTAAGAGGTGTCGACACTATATGTGTGGCATGAAATGTGTCCTTCCTTTGCTATCATGATGTAATGGAGTGGATGTAATGAAGTCAAATCCTAAACTAATTGCATAAAATGAAATGTTTGAAATGGAGCCTTAACCTATTGAAAGAAAAAAAGTACAAGGAAAGAGATGGAAACAAGAAGTTGTGCTTTGCAATAATGCTAAATTATCATGAACCAAATGCTACTATCTAAGCATGGAAGTAAGAAGCATCAAACATCACTAATGTGCAAGTAAAGGAACTGAAATAAATCGGTTTTTTTCTTTTCATGCAAAATCAAGTATGCAAACTAATTTCCTTTGGTGATGTGGTAGGTGAATTAAGGATGTTGGAGGTTGTATGGAAGGGTTAGGAGATGGTTGGATGGTGTGGGAGACCCTTGGGAGGCTTTTTGTGACTTCCTTGAGGTTTTTTCTCAATTCGGCCTCAAAACAGGCCATTTCAGGAAAATCTACAGGATGTACTAGAAACCTACAGGATGATCCTGTAGGAATTATAGTGAACCTACAGGATACAACAGAGAGAAAAATGTGAGGTGTTGGAGGTGATGGGAGGCCTAGTAAATGTGTGTGATGGGTGGAATAGAGTGAGAAAATGCCTAGGATCACTCAGAACTCAAAAACCAAAGTTGGGAGATGGATGGATTTGTTCAAAAAGCTTGGAGAAGTTTCCTTGTGAAATGATGAAATTGGTGAGGGTTGACAAAGCAAATCAAATCAAAATTGGATGGGACAATTTTTTTTATTAAATAGGATGTCTTAGGTCCCTATTCCAAGTGGAATCATTCCAAAAATATCTCTATTAACCCACACAAAAATAAAAAATAAAAAACATTACTAGTCGAAAAATCTAGAAATTTGAGAACTAGTGAGCTAGTAAATCTAAAAAAAAAACTAACCAAATCAAGTGAAAATGAAAAAAACTAACTAGAATTCTTTTGTGATCTAATGCAAGTGGAATCAATTCGATTGAAGATCGTTAGCATGTTCTAAAAAATAGCAGAAATTTACTGTTCTTTACTAAAAAAAAGGTCCAACAATTTGGATTTGGGAATAAGAAGACTAATCCAAACAACTCAATGATTATTATGAACTTCCAAAGCTTTTCCAAGGATGAAATATTTTTTGTGATTCTGCAAAAGAACTTACATAAACCATTTAACTCAATCCTATAACAAGAAATCATTAATACTAAATGCAAAAATAGAAAGAAATAAAAACTAGAGATGCATGTGAATAAGTAATGAAAAGAAGGAAAGTAAACGATACAAAAGGGCTTTGAGGTTCGTGGGATGGCCAAGCCCAAGGAAACCCAAAGACCTATGGAGGAGAACAAGATTTAGAAGCTGAACATGACACCAATATTCATTATTTCCATCAATAGAATTACATCCCTATAGGAAAATACAATGGAGCTGCAAGAATACAAGTTCTCTCCACAATAACACTAATAAAAAACTCTCCCCAATCAAACTAATTCAAATCTCCTACTAGAGGCAAATTCAACTTGGTACTTATACAAAATGATTAAGAATCATTCCCCATGAATGGAGGAAGTTTTCCCCACCAAAATTCCTTGATTAGTGGATCTAATCCCTAATACTAGGAATTTGCATTAAATGGCAGGGAACACATTCCTAGATTTTCTCAATCATTCCCTAGAGGAAAATTTGACTTGGTACTTATACAAAATGATTAAGAATCATTCCCCATGGATGGAGGAAGCTTTCCCCACCAAAATCCCTTGATTAGTAGATCTGCTCCCTTAATTCGTGGATTTGCACCCTTGATTAGTGGAACACATTCCTAGATTTTCTCAATCATTGGAGTTCCACAATTTGTGCCATAATTCCATAATATCTTGTTGAATTGATTTATTATTGATCCTCTAGTAGTAGGGAACACGTCCCTAAATTATCTCCTCCTCCAACTCTTCATAATCTACCCAATATTCTCATAATATTCCACAAATAAGTAATATTAAGCACAAATATTCAATTATTCATAAGCCTTCCTAATGAATATATTAAAGTTAAAAATAAATTATCTAATGCAAAAAGAGAGGTTTATTGTGCTGAAGGATGGTCATAGGCATTAATTTATGTTTTAAATTAGAAGCATGGACCTTAATTTATATCTAATTTAGAGGCCCATCACTCAACATAAAAATTAATAAGTCTATACCCATATATAATCAAAGAAATGGTCTTAATGAAAGGTTGTGAAGAAGCATATTATGGTTAAATGTGAAGTAAAAGAGAATGAAAATATGAAAATTTGGTGAGGCAATAAGGGGATAAGTGTCTCCTATAAGTTGGTTCCTAAAAAATTATGATATAGGTGTCTCCTTCCATTTGGTGCCTATAAAATTAGGGGATTCGTGTCTCCTTTTGATTGGTGCCAATGAATTGATTACTAGTAGAAAATGGTGAAATTAGTGGTAAGGTGACTAAAAATGTTAGTCACCACAATTTTTCCAAGTGAAATACTACAAAAAATTAGCAATATTAAGAGACCCAACTAAAAACGACTAACATAAATAACTATTTTAGTCACTAGTTAAATATACGACTAGTTAATAAATAATACTACTAAAAATGACTAACATAAATGACTAATTTAGTCTAGGAAAAAAATATGACTACCTAACAAAAACTACAATAATATGAATTAGTTGTTTATGTTAGTCATTCTAATTGCGTCACTTCAACAATCTAAACTTACAAGTCATAGGGGATTCAAAGGTTGTTCTAGATTGGATGAAAGGTTATACTTGTACACTTCTTTATTGGATCACAAAATGATTAAAATTATGGATCTTATTAGAATCTTTAGGGTCATATCATTTGATCACATTCACAAGGAATCAAATTCAAAGGTTAACAAATTATCACAAAGGGGAGTGGGCCAACACCTCTTTTTGCAACACGATATGACCACCTATATATGTTGCAACAACCTTTCCAACTTATTTAGTTGGTTGCACATATATTTCACATTTCTTCTTTGTCTTGCAAAGTTGTAGTGCTAAGGAGAGGGTATGAACTTTGATCAAAGAATGTTCACTTAGTACCACTACCAAATTTCCTTCATGCAAATCGCATGATGATAAATGGATGAAATTTGAATGTTACAAACGTGTAAGTAGTCCACATACAACTTTGTTGTCTTCATTGTCCTTAGTAACAATGACAGGTTTGAATATTTCCTTTATTTATCATCACAAACACATAACTCTTTGTTGTCCCAAACATAGTTATTATTGTTGGTGTATGATCTCATAATTTTGGAATGGTCTCTTGATGATGATAACGAACTCTCAATCTCCAATGCTCATGAATACGATGAATGAATTATCTAATGTCTTACTTGTATAGACAATTTATGATTCATTTTCTATTTTTATTGTGCCATTGTATATATGCTTCACTAGAATCTCATGCTATATGGTTAATTGAGCAAGATTTATCTTTCATCTTTCAAGTATAATTTGGTTGCATGAATAAGAATAGTTGTGTAATTAAAATCATTCAAAATTTATTAATAATTCATGGTTTGTTTGACTATTTGCACACTTATCCCTGACCTTTTACTTTGAGAGTGGGTAGTGTCAAATCACTAGTCTTCGTTAAGGAACTTCCTTTCATTACTCAATGACCTAGCTTAGCTCGATATTTAAGGATTCCCCCCTAGATAAGGATATCCTTCATGTAGTCTAAAGAGTGAGAGAAGGCCACCAAGGTGACATTGGGTGGCTTGCTTGATGGGTGGGGTCAAGACTTTTTTTCTATGAGAGTGTTTGAGTGGAGATACAATTTAGAAAATGCTTACAATAAAATTAGTTTCCTTTATTTCCATCACCTAAACTACTTCCAATAAAATCATGTGCTTTTAATAAAATCTGATTTTGATAAATAATTAAAAAAATAAGATTATTATTGTTATTGTTATTTTTTTGTATATGAGAGAATAGACAACTATAGCATGTTTGTACTTAAGGATTGATTCTATCCACTACCACAATCACCTCCAAGTGTACCCACATTGCCTCACACGTGGCACACTAAGCTAATTGAAGTTTAAACCAATAACATCATAAGAAATGCCTTAACAACCCATTCTATCATCAACTAATCTACACCATGGGGCAAATTAAAAATAACTTTTAATATTAAAAAATATAGCCAATTTATTTTATTTGAAAATAAATTTTAACATCTAATTTGAGGAAACTCCGTAAAATAAAATTTAATGTGAAAAATGTTAAGCAAAATAAAGTTGAGGTAAATTATAAAAATAAAAATAAGTGAAGTGAAATATAAAATTAATAATTATAATTATAATTATAATTAATAATTCAATCATATTACTCCTAATTTACCAAGTGTCTGAGGCATACAATCTCTTCATATACAAACATTTTTAAAGTGAAAAGAGATTTGATCCCCTCTGCCCTGCCCTTGTTAAACCCAAAATTAAGATCTAAAATTAAGATAGACCTAAGCTAGTTTTATAACAATTTATGTAACTGAAAGTAAAGAATTATTATTTTAATGAAAAGCTACTTTCAAAATTATTTGTAATTTCCTCAATTTTAAAATAAAGCCAGCCTAGTTCCATCTTAACTCCGGATCTATCAAGCGACGAGAGGGATCACATCTCTTGAGTTGCAAACCTCTTTTTTGAGTAGAAAACTTGAGGAAAGGTTTGTACCTCGAGAGATTTGATCCCTCTTGGCACTTGATAGATCCAGAGTTAAGATGGATCTAGGTTGGTTTCAGTCATGTGCGGTGAAAGAAAATATAACGAACATATGATTAATTTTATCAATAATACGCAAATTCATCTAATATTAATATAATCATTTTAAATATGCTAATATGTCTCAGATTAATCTGTATATTTTAATTTTAAATTTGCTTAGATGCCTCAGTTTATTGTGATGATAATAATTTTAATGATGAAAAATGATGAAATATAAATTTTGAATGTAAAGGGACAATGTAATAGTGTTGAATGATAGAAAATGTGAATAATAAGAATATAGTCAATTACAAATAGTCTTCATTGAGGTTAATCTAGAACTGTTTTCTTCTATTATTTATTGTCACCCTTGTTACTTTTGTCATCTTTTCATATTGATTGTCATATTTTCATATCGATTATATGAAAATGATAGGTTAAACCATAAACCATTTAAATCTTTAGCTCAATCTATTGTAGTAAACATCATTCCTTATCTCTCCTTCTCTCCAATATTAATAGGTTGAATTAATATAACACAAAAATCAATGTACATTGTCAATAATTTTTTTTGCTTACACCAAAATTAATGCACAATGTTAATGCAATCACTTTAAAATTAATGTACCATCATACATCCAATTACATCAAAACATAAATCAACATTTACACTGAAATTAATGAATCTAATGCAAACAATTAAATAAGATTAGAAAACAACATTTACACTAAAAGCACTGCATCTAATGAAAGCAATCAAATAAGATTAAAAATCAACATTTATACTCAAATCAATTCATCTAGTGCAAGTAAGAAAATTGGATTATAAACCAACATCTACACTGAAATTAATGCACATAGTGCAAGTAAGGAAATAGGATTATAAAGCAACATCTACACTGAAATCAATGCATCTAGTGCAACCAATCAAATAGGATTAGAAATCACCATCTACATTGAAATCGATGCATTTAGTGCAAGCAATCAAATAAGATTAGAAATCACCATCTACACTGAAATCAATTCATCTAGTGCAAGCAATCAAACATTATTAGAAATCAACATCTACATTGAAATCAATGCATCTAATGCAAGCAATCAAATAGGAATAGAAATCACCATCTACATTGAAATCAATTCATTTAGTGCAAGCAATCAAATAGGATTAGAAATCATCTACATTGAAATTAATGCATCTAGTGAAAGAATCAAATATCATTAGAAATCAACATCTACACTAAAATCAATGCATCTAGTGCAAGAAATCAAATTGGATTAGAAATCACCGTCTACATTGAAATCAATGTATCTAGTGCAAGAAATATTCTTCCCTCCCTCCCCCCCCATATATATCTATATCTCCCTCCATCTCTCCTTATTTTTCACTCATCTCACCCCCCCCAAACACACATGTTATTTCACTTCATATCTATCAATCTCTTTGTCCCTCCCTCCCTCTCTCTCTTCTTTACTCTCTTCACTTTCCATCTATATCTCTATCTCCATTTGCCTCTCTATATCACTACCAAAACATACACTCTATTTCTTCAATCTATCTACCTATCCCACCCTCCCTCTCTCTCTCTGCCCTGCTTCTATCTCTCTTACCTACATCTTTTCTTTCTCCCTCTCTCTCTCTCCACCTTTCTCTCTATATTTCTTTCTTCTTACCTCTCTCTCCCTCCCCCTCCAACTCCATCTCTCTTTCCATCCCTCACTCTACTCTCTCACACTCTCTCTCTCTTCCTTCCTCTCTTTCTTTATCTCTCTCTTACTCTTAAACCTCCAACTCTGTTACTATATCCCTCCCTCTCTCCTTCTCTCCCCGATTCTCTCCATCTTTGTCTTTAACTCAACCCCAAACATACACACTCTCTCTCCATCTCTCCCTTGTTACTCCCTATCTCTCTCCACTTCTCACTCTCTATGTATTTCTTCTTCCCTTCCTCTCTCCTCCTCTCTCTCAAATCTTCCTCTTTTTCCTTTTCTCTCCTACCTCACTCTCTCTCTCTATATTTTTTTCCCTCTAATGCTCTCGCTTACCCCATCACTCTCCTTCTCTCTCTTAATAATTATCTCTCATTCTTCCTCTCTCTCACTCTCTCTATCTCTCTCTATCTCTCTCTACCCTCTCTCTCTTGCTCTCTCTCTCTCCCTTTTCCCTCCAATCCTATCTCTTCCCCCATCTCTCTCTCTCTCTCTCTAACTACGTTACTATATCCCTCCCTCTCTCTTTCCGTCTCCTTCTCTCTATCTCTCCTTATTTGTCTCTTTATCTCACCCCTAAACATACACTCTTTCTTTCCATCTCTCCCTTGTTACTCCCTCTCTCCCCCTCCAACTCCATATCTCTATCCCTCCCTCTCTCCTCCTCTCTCTCATCCTTCCTCTCTCGCCCTTTATCTCCTACATTTATCTCTCTTCCACCGTCTCTCTCTCTCTCTCTCATTGCCCTCCAATCCTCTCACTATCTCCCTCCCACTCTCCTCTCTCTTCCCCCTCCATCTTTGTGTCTCCTTCTCCCTCTTTTACCCTTCTCTACCTCTCTCTCTTTTTATTCCTCCTCTCCCCTCTCCTTTAGTTTATCTCCATCTCTCCTTGTTACTCCCCCTATCTCTCCACCTCTATAACTTTATGTCTTTGTTCTTACCTCCCATATATATAGAGTTAATATATATCATGATATATTAATATATATTATAATATAACAAATTTAATATTGGATTAAAACAAAGTTATTATATTTAATAATATCAATATTATGATATATTAATATGAATATTAGATTTACTAATAATAATAATAATCTTTCAATATATTATAGTTAATAGTATTTTTTGCAAGGTATTAATAATAATTTGGCCTATGGTATTTTTCCCATAGGCTTCACTTAAATAAAACCTATTTTTGAGTGTTAGTAAATGTAAAGAGGTATATGGAGCAAATATAAAAAGAGGTTCTATTTATTTACCATACCTCTTGTTTATTTATATTTTTATTTATTTATCATATTTCTTTTATTTACAATTGTATTTGGCCCATAATCTTGGTATATAATTAGATGTTGATTTCTAATCTTATTTGATATGTATTTATTTATTTACCATACATCTTTATAACTCTTTTATATTTATTTATTTATCATACCTCTTTTATAAATATGGTAATTGGCCCATGGTATTAATAATTATGTCCCAGAGGATCCAACTAAATAAAATCTATTTTTTGAGTTTTCATAAATATAAAAAGGTTAATGGAGTAAAGATAAAAAGAGGTTTTATTTATTTACCATACCTTTGGAGTAAATATATAAAAAAAAAGTCTTATTTATTTACCATACTTCTCGTTTATTTATATTTTTATTTATTTACCATCACTTTTTTTTTTTTACTATTCGTAAACCTCTTTATATTTTAAATTTATGTTGTGTTTATACATAATAATAATTATAATTATATTAGATTAACAATGTTAAATGTTAAATATTAATATTTATGTTTACATTTACATTTAAGTTTACATGTTTACGTTTTTACGGGAGATCTACCCCATGGGTGCAATAATTATTTTATTTTTAATCTGAAATTACAAATAACTTTGAAAAATACATATAAATAACCAAAAACAATTTTATATTAATTAAAATAAAATAAATCTCAATTAATTGAAAGTTAAAATAATATTATTTGAATGAAAAGTTGCTTTTTATTTTCAAAGAGAGTAAAGAGAGTTGTAATTATTTTATTTAAACTTTGAATTACAAATAACTTAATAATTTAATAATTTGGGGTTTTGGGTGATTTTTCCCTAAACCATAGGGGTTATAGATCATCTTGCCTTGATAATTGGCAATGTAAAGGCATTGTTTTATATCTCGCACTCTTTCAAACAAGGTAACACCTATCCAAATCTCTTGGAGGATAAAATTGATCTAGATATGGATTTTCAGTGGATCCATATGTTTGGTGCCCCTGAAAACCGACATCTCAACCATGAGAGTGATTTCAGATTCTATCGACATTGAACTAACGAAAACTAGTTGGGAACTAGAGAAAGAGAGACACAGTGAGATGCTAAAACCTAGAAAAAAACTAGTAGGCTTTTAGATTCGAAGTTCCTTGTAATGGAGATATGGTGGGTGCTTCAGATGTTGGTTACATGTCTGGCACTTCGAACTGCTTCCAACAGATCAATGGATTTCGAGGTTTCATCGAAAGTCGGACGTTGACAAAGTTGAGGAAACCTTCAAATCCGATGCTCCATTACTCTCACATTATTGTTGAGCTAAGTCAAATATTCATCTTGTAGAATGATTGATCCAATCGTGACACCCTATGGCAAAGGTCAACTATCTTGCTTCTTGGCTGATCCAGATACTGTGCTAGATCTGGTGAGTAACTCTTAACAAAGTGTCAAGTATCTTGCTTCTTAGCCAATCTAGATACTGTGCGATCTGGTGAGTAACTCTTAACAAAGTGTGAAAAGTAATTTCATAATTAATTTTAGATTTTTTGGAGTATTTCTATATTAATTTTTTTCTTATTAGATTACGTTTTTCATATCTAGAACATGAAAGTGGAGGGTTCCAAACATAGATTTCACATTTTTTAATTATTTAAATCATTATATATATATATATATATATATATATATATATATATATATATATATATTATTTTTGTCGAGCTTCTCTACATTATTTATTTCTCTTGGGAGATTAGATCTTCCATATATGTCTTCAAAACTTCGACCCAAAAAACCATTATCCTTTTTCTCTTAAATGTGTTATTTTTTTGGTTGAATTCAAATTGCAGATATCGGCAGACATGGTTGCGAATGCAACTTTAGCAGCCATGGCCAAACACGCAGGAAAGCATGGCGTAAAGGTTTATCAGGTTGCTTCTTCGGTGGTAAATCCCATAACAATTCAAGAATTTTTAAAAATAATATTTGAACATTTTAAATGTAATCCCTACATTGATCGCAAAGGAAACCCAGTAAAATTGTTGAAGCAATTGACCTACGTTAATACTATGGAGAATTATGGGCAGGCTCTGGACACAACAGTTAGTTCACCAAACAACATAAGTTGTAACGATACTCTGTGTTTCTTACTCGAAATTTTGATGAATATAAGTGGAATTTGAAAAGTTAAAAATTTAGTCACCTAGATTTTACTTTGCATATAATCTTTGTATATAATTTTTGTTCAAGGAGTAGATTCGTTATTTAATCAAAAGAATTATCTATTCACCATAATTATTAAAAAAAATTACATAAAATGAATCATTACAAACTAATAGTCATATTTCAGATAGCAGGGATATCAAGATCATCTCCAAAATATATGTTATAGAAATTGAAGCACCTGGAAAAGATCTATGAGCCATATGCATTCTACGAAGGAAGGTGAATTATGTGCAATGGAGATGAAATACAAATTTGTTGGTGTTGTATTGTTTTAAACATTTTGATTGGTAATCAAGCAACATATATTAATAATTTATAAATATAAATGTGTAGATTCGATACAATTCTGAAAAATTGTTTCAAGAGCTCTCTAAAGATGAATGAGACACTTTCAGATTTGATGTGAAGATGAACGAGACAATTTCAGATTTGATGTTAAGATTATCGAGTGGAAAAATTACAATGGAAATATTCATATTCCTTGACTTGGTGAATATATCTTAAATGGGTGAATATGTATCAGTGGATCACAATGGTTGCAATGACCATGAAGACATCAATTTTCACTTCATTGGGTTCACTATTTCTGGGAGAGTGATGGGACCGTTGGAGCAGAAAGTTGTCTAGATATAAATGGAGGTGTTGTCGCATTTTTTGGTTCTGATTAAATAGAATATTTGAAATGTTTCTATGTTCATAAGGCAATTATACAAGGCAAATGAGGGTCTACAGATCAATTAGTTAACTTCCCATGTCCTCATTCATTCATCTATTGACTAATTTCCTCTTATTACATTCATACTCATTCATTTTCATAAAATCCCCTTTTCCTAAGGTAAAAACCCAATGTAAAATCCCTTTTTACTTTAAAAACATTATATTTAGTCATTTTCCCTTTTGCTCATATTTTCATATTTTCATATTAACACTAACCTTATCGCAATAAATCCCTTAAAATTTCCTTTTCCCATATATAATATAGCTCATTATTAAAATATCCCTAAAACCCTTTAGTTTCGATAGAAACTATGCATTCTATAAAATATTGCATCACAAATCGGTGGAGCCATGGGCCTTTAAAAAATGCATATACATAGTTTTATTTGATAAAACTATGTAATAAAAATATCACATCGCATATAACCGCGGGCCTTTAAAACGTGATATACATTACTTTTGAAATAAAACTATGTATTATTTGAAAAACCGCATCGGCGGACAGCACAAGTCCCCGCTCAAGCTTAATCGTTCACCTATTGCAATCCCCGACTCTGATCTCTGATCACGATGGGACCGGACCCGAAACAATATATATATTGACCTAATCCCACATCGCATCTGCCTCCATTGCAGTGTCCCGTTATAAGCATTCCCCTCCACCGTTACGATCTTCGATTGCGACGAACTCGACGCTATATACATTACAGTCTATCGCCACATCGCATTCATCTTATTGTCGCTCGCCACCGAAACAATACACCTCCACCGTTGCGATCGCCGATATGCGATAAGGGGCCCGGACCCGACCCAATATATAATAAAGTTCAATGTTATGTCATGTCCGGCCCCTATCGTGGTCCTTGGTAATGGGCCTCCCACCTGCCAACTCCGATTATGATAAGTGATATCCGCCCAGACCCAATGCCGTTATCCGCTCGAGTTAATAAAATTTCAAGTACACCATATGTGTTTTGTGATGATTTTTTGTGTTAAATGAATTTACGATTTAAATGTGGAAATGACCCAAAGCATCATTTTTATTACTAATCATGGTTTTTAACCACCATTAAATCATTCCCGCCATGAATTAATCCCTCCGTATTCCTATTTTCGCTCCACCATTGATTCACCTTCACCCGATAGTTCAAAAGGAGATTGTTTAACTATTTCAAGGCCATTTTTGCCCTGTTCTTCCTGTTTTTCACAGCACAGCCCAGTAAGCCTCTGGGGCCATTATAGCCATAATTTAGCCTCTGATATGCCCTAGACTCCTCTGATAGCCTTTGAGAACTCAGCAGAGCCATCACGACCTCCTCTGTCGCCATATTTTCTTAATGAGTGTTGTGTTTTGCAGGTAAGAAGATCGTTGTTCCAGGTTTTTTAAAACAAAAAACTATGATAGTTTGAAGACCAGATATAAAGATTTACTGTGAAAAACACAGTAAAACTTAAAAGGAGCACAGTGAATTTACTCAGCAGGATCAAAAAGAAAGTTACAGAGCTTAAAGCAATATCAATAAAAGGATTTAACTAAAGGAATCGGCCATCGTGAAGAATGTAAACAACCAAATAGCATAAAGGGGAAAATATCATCATACAAAAGCCAACACTGCCTGAATAAAGGGGACAACAAGAAGTAGTTCAATAGCTGCCCCTATTTTCTTGCCATGAAGATCTTCTTCATTCCTAGAATAAATCTTAAACAGTTTTAAGATATTTGTAGTTTTATTGTTGTATAAATAACTCCTTTTCTGAGTTGTAAAGGTTTAGAGTTGAAGATTCATAGTTCATTGCTTGTAAAGTCTTGACTGTTGGTTCTACTTTGAACCTGGAAGTCACCTTTGAAGGAAGCTTTTGTAGATACTTGTTGTACTCAGTCTTTTTGGGGCCTTAATACAAAACAGAGGATTCTAAATTTGGTTTTACACAGTTCTGTGTTCTCTTGTAAGTTTTTCCAGTTTTCAATCATCATGTGTTTTCTTCATATGCTTATGACTTGCAGAGATATCTAGGTAGGAACAATTAGAGTATCAATTGATTCCTATAAGCTCCTGAATTGATCATCTATTAATAGAATGGATTAATGCAACTGTCTGTGCCTCTAAATCCCCTCTAATCATAAGTCATCATCATCTTGTGTAAGCTTAAGTATACTGCCTCGAATTTTTTGAATGTAATTCAGAAGGTTTTCCAACTTATGATTGTTCTGTTTTATAGTATGGAAACTGTGATAATCATATTTTTTGTTGTCTTCTACTCACCACTATTTTGATCTATATCACTGTGTAAAGTCTTATAGCAGCCCTCTGCTGAAGTAATTAATATATCCCAAAGGATTAATTACTTCAATCCTACATCTATCTTCTTTCATTGGTCTTCCAAAATTAAAACCAAAAACCCCCAAAACAATTATTTTAGATGCTTTGGCATTGGTAGCTTGACCTACTACTATCTCAGAGGTACAACATCAGAATGGCGCCGCTGCCGAGGAGCGAAGTAATAAAGATCTTTCTTTGGGGAACGATAAAGTTTAGATCTATTTCTTACTGGTGAACAAGGAATAGGCATTTGTATTGGTTGCATTATTTTCACTTGGTGACTCTACTTTGTCGGATGGCGATTCCACTGGATTACCGATCTCACTCTTGTTTTGAAATTTCAGATGCCTTTACTGCTATCCAAGGTTCATTGATACTTGAAATCAATAGTATATGTCTTTTCCTCTCAGCCATGGTTAGAAATCTAAAATTTCTACAGAGGATGCAACTTTTAATGTACACTTGTGAGTATAAGTTTTCCATGGGATTTCATGTTCATATTGCATATATTCTTCAGATTTTCAGCTACTGGCAACTTGGTTTGTCAATAAATCCACTCTGCACTTGGTTACATTGGAAAACATATTACACCTAACAATGTAAAGTTTTTTTAGTTCAGTTAGATAGAGGTGTGGGAGTGGATAACTACTTTCAGTTTCAGGGTGTAGTAGATCTACAATTGTTTCAGATATATTTCAAGATTGCAGTATCAAGTTTGGTTTGGTTGAGTGCAATGACTTCCAAGGGATTAACTGATTAACTCCATAGCCCATGAATTAGGCACTCTTGTGCTTATTTCCGCTTACATTGTCAGTTGTTTCACTTCAACAGTTTTCAAGTTTCAGATTTCAGTGTGAAAGAGTATCCGAATTAGTGCAGGCATATGGTTTCATTTTACAGTTGTAGGTTGCAGTATGCAGTAGCAGAGTATTGAAATGACAACATTGATCCATGGGTATTGGATATATTTTTACATAAGATGACAAAACTGTGGTTGGTGGTTTTATGGTATTACTCCATGCCCAATACTAAAGACAACTAGTCTACTAGTTCTCTGCATTCTATAGGAGAAAGCAGTCCTGGATGGAGCCAATGTTGTAGCATTTTTTGGTTATGATTAAATACAATATTTGAAATGTTTCTATGCTCTTAAGGTAATTATACAAGGCAAATGAAGGTCTATAGATCGATTAATTAACTTCCCATGTCCTCATTCATTCATCTATTGACTAATTTCCTCTTATTACATTCATACTCATTCATTTTCATAAAATCCCCTTTTCCTATGGTAAAAATCCCTTTTACCTAGGAAAAGTAAAAACCCAATGTAAAATCCCTTTTTACTTTAAAAACATTATAATTAGTCATTTTCCCTTCTGCTCATATTTTTGTATTAACACTAGCCTTATAGTAATAAATCCCTTAAAATTTCATTTTCCCATATATAATGTAGCTCCTTATTAAAATATCCCGAAAACCCTTTAGTTCCAATAGAAACTATGCATTATATAAAACATTGCATCGCAAATTAGCGGAGCCGTGGACCTCTATTTTGCCGACCGGAAAAATCGTAATCTTTCATTAATATAGTGAAAAATTACATGTAGTAAATGCTATTCCGCATATGCAGTTTATGTTCTGTAACTACAAACCATTCATATATATAGCCGGATCAGTATCAAAAAGTCATCTCGCAGGATGATGTTGTGTCAAAAATAAAAAAATCACCACACAGGATGATGCTGTAAAAGTGTTCTGTACATATGTACACCTCGCAGGGTGTCGGTCATGTAATATAAACTATAGTATCTACATCCACGCTGAATAAACAATAATCCTTCAAAAATTTAGTGACCATCCACCTGATGGTAATTTTGATCTATATAGGGCCTGTGGTAGTATTGATAATGAGATGAGCCCCTCTGTTCTTGTATTATCCACTGTCCTCTTCGTAGGTGCGTGTCTTCCTTGGATAATCCGTAGGCACTGTGATTATGCTCCCTGTAGATATGACGAACAAGTATGGAGTCAAAATGATTTTTGAGATGAAAAACTTCGTCCAACAACATAATGAGTGTGTGTGCATGACATCTATAATTTCTATTGATCCAATTTATAATAATATTTGAATCCCCATAAATCTATAACTTTCTGCATCCATGATAAAAAGAAAAATGCATAAGATGGTGAAGAGTTATGAGTTCAGCGTAATTGTTCGTTCCTTCTCCTAGGCCCATCTTGACTTTGTAAAAATGCTGATCTGAAATATATAGAATGAAACCTCCCCCACAACCGTGTTGTTGAGCAGCTCCGTCAAAGAAGGCCTAAGGAATGGAATGGTCAATGGGATCAGGGGCAGACGGTCTTCGGGCATGCGGGGGAGAAAATTCAGGCAGCTCGCAATAAGAAGCAATGATTTTGGATATAATCGTTTGCCAGCAGATCGATCCATTTTAAAATATCTTTTTATTCCTGGCCAACCAAACCACCCAAAAAATGATGAGGGGAAGGCAAGGGAGGTTAGATCCAGCATGGGTTCAATTCCAGGATTCCCAAGCTGATGTTATATTATCTCCTTCCCATGTTCCCGTGAAACTGATAACTTTGGCCACGCCATTCCATATCTTTTTAGTGATATTGCGGAAGAGAAAAAGGTGATCCATGGTGGGTCCATACACAGATCTATGCATAAGCGCATCCCCAGTAGGGACCTTTTGACGAAGGATGCACCAGAAAAATAGTCTGGTGCACAGAGGTGTCTTTAAGTGCCAAATGTGTTTCCACCAGCTCTGAATGTTTTCTGGTTTTTTGTTTGAGATCAGGCTCAAGTAGCCTTCTTTGGGAGTATATAAACCAGATTATGCTTTGCTCCACAATAGCTCATCTGGTCCATCCTTGATGCGGATGTGGGATTCGCTTAAAGCACTTATGTAGTCCTCCCATCTTTGATGCGAGAAAGGTGGCAGATTTAACTACGCAGCTGATTTCCATGCTTGATAGAAAAGGGTGGAATTTCCATGGTCTCCAATGTGAGCAATTACCTTAATGTTCTGCTGCTCAAGAATTCGAATAAGTTCCCAAGGAAGAGAACATCTCCCTCCTCCACCAGCCCAAGGATCCAATCCGATGCATGCCCTGGTGCCATCATTTATTCTCCACGATAGATGGCTCCGAATAAGGGGAACTGAACATAATAAAGCCTTCCAAACCGAGGAGATGACGATTCTGTTCTAGCCTGGCATCCAAATCCAATCCATGGTTTATAACGGCCAAATGTATTTGTGGTACGAGATGGTTGTCCAGAGATTTTGCTTGGTAAGTAAAGTCCATCCCATTTTTGCAGCCAGCGCAAGTGCGAATGCTGTAAGCTGTTTAAGCCCCCATCCTCCCCATTTTTTGGGCAAAGCAATATTATCCCATTTAATCCATGCAAAAGTGCGCTTGTCCTGCCCTCCATTCCATAGATATCTGCAACAGATCTGTTTGAGGCGGGTTAGAATACCTCTAGATATCCAGGCCAAAGCCATCCAATATACAGGGGTAGCTTCTAGCACGGATTTAATGAGGACAAGCCTACCTACTCTGGATAGAAAACAGTGGCTCCAGTGAGATATCCTCTTCTCAAATTTGGATATCAGCCAGGTCCAATCTACTATCTTGTGTCCCAAGGGCTTGATCCAAAAACCCAAATATTTGAATCCCTGATCCAATGGTCGCGGGTTGAATGGGAATCACTGCAAAGCAAGATAAGATTCTTGTGTTGTTGTGTATGCCAGAGATATAGAGGATTTTGTGTGATTTGCCACCATACCCGTGGATCTGTAGAAGATGGCAAGGATCTTGTCTAGAGAGGTCGTGTCTCGTATGCTTCCATCCAAGAAGATGAGAATGTCATCCACAAATAGGAGGTGTGTCAGGTAACATTGGTCAGTAATCTTTAAACCTGACAATCTGCCATTCTGCTTCTCATGATAAATGAGTCTGCTCAGGCATTCCATGACAAGCAGAAAGAGGAGGGGTGACAGTGGACAGCCCTGCCTGAGACCTCTTTCGGCATGAAAAAAAGGAGAGGCAGAGCCATTGATGAGGAGACTGTAAGAAGGGGTGGTAATACATGCCATTATCCAGTTGGTAAATAAGAGGGGAAAGCCCAGGTGGATGAGAAGCATTTTGATATAAAGCCAATTAACACGATCAAAAGCCTTTTCCAGGTCAATTTTGAGGATGATACCCTTTAGTCGACAGGTTCGAATAGAGTGTATGGCTTCTTGAGCAGTGTCGATAGCTTCATGAATCTGGCTGGGAGCCGTGGGCCTTTAAAAACATGCATATACATAGTTTTAGTTGATAAAACTATGTAATAAACATATCGCATCGCATATAACCGCGGGCCTTTAAAACGTGATATACATTAGTTTTGAAATAAAACTATGTATTATTTGAAAAATCGCATCGGCGGACAGCACAAGTCCCCGCTCAAGCTTAACCCTCCGCCTATTGCAATCCCTGACTCCGATCTCCGATCACGATGGGACCCGGACCCGAAACAATAAATATATTGACCTAATCCCACATTGCATCTACCTCCATTGCAGTGTCCCGTTATAAGCATTCCCCTCCGCCGTTGCGATCTCTGATGGTGACAGACCCAATGCTATATACATTACAGTCTATCACCACATCGCATTTGCCTTATCGCCGCTCCCCACCGAAACAATACACCTCCACCGTTGCGATCGCCGATATGCGATAAGGGGCCTGGACCTGACCCAATATATAATATAGTTCAATGTTATGTCGTGTCCAACCCCTATCGCGGTCCTTTGTAATGGGCCTCCCACCCGCCAACTCCGATTGCGATAAGCGATATCCGCCCAGACCCAATGCCGTTATCTGCTCGAGTTAATAAAATTTCAAGTCCGCCATATGTGTTTTGTGATGATTTTCTGTGTTAAATTGATTTATGATTTAAATGCAGAAATTACCCAAAGCATCATTTTCATTGCTAATCTCAGTTTTTAACCACCATTAAATCATTCCCGCCATGAATTAATCCCTTCGTATTCCTATTTTCGCTCCACCATTGATTCACCTTCACCCGATAGTTCAAAAGGAGACTGTTTAATTGTTTTAAGGCCATTTTTGCCATTTTCTACCTGTTTTACACAACGCAGCCCAGTAAGCCTCTGTGGCCATTGTAGCCATCATTTAGCCTCCAATACGCCCTAGACTCCTCTGATAGCCTTTGAGAACTCAACAGAGCCATCACGTCGCCATATTTTCTTAATGAGTGTTGTGTTTTGCAGGTAAGAAGATCGTTGTTCCAGGTTTTTTAAAACAAAAAACCAGTGTGATAGTTTAAAGACCAGATATGAAGATTTACTGTGAAAAACACAGTAAAACCTAAAAGGAGCGCAGTGAATTTACTTAGCAGGATAAAAAATAAAGTTACAGAGTTTAAAGAAACATTAGTAAAAGGATTTAACTGAAGGAATCGGCCAGCGCGAATAATGTAAACAACCAAGCAGCATAAAGGGGCAAATATCATCATACAAAAGCCAGCATAGCCTGAATAAAGGGGACAGCAAGAAGCAGTTCAATAGTTGCCCCTTTCTTCTTGCCATGAAGATCTTCTTCATTCCTAGAATAAATCTTATACAGTTTTAAGATATTTGTAGTTTTATTGTTGTATAAATAACTCCTTTTCTGAGTTGTAAAGGTTCAGAGTTGAAGATTCATAGTTCATTGCTTGTAAAGTCTTGACTGTTGGTTCCACTTTGAACCTGGAAGTCACCTTTGAAGGAAGTTTTGTAGATACTTGTTGTACTCAGTATTTTGGGGCCTTAATACAAAACATAGGATTCTGAATCGGTTTTACACAATTCTGTGTTATCCTGTAAGTTTTTCCAGTTTTCAATCATCATGTGTTTTCTTCATATGCTTATGACTTGTAGAGATATCTAGGTAGGAACAATTAGAGTATCAATTGATTCCTATAAGCTCCCAAATTGATCATCTATTAATAGAATTGATTAATGCAATTGTCTATGCCTCTAAATCCCCTCTAATCATAAACCATCAACATCTTGTGTAAGCTTAAGTATACTACCTTGAATATTTTGAATGTAATTCAAAAGGTTTTCCAAATTATGATTGTTCTGTTTTACAGTATGGAAACTGTGATAATCATATTTTTTTTGCTGTCTTCTACTCACCACTATTTTGATCTATATCACTATGTAAAGTCTTATAGCAGCCCTCTACTGAAGTAATTAATATATCCCAAAGAATTAATTACTTCAATCCTACATCTATCTTCTTTCATTGGTCTTCCAAAATTAAAACCAAAAACCCCCAAAACAATTATTTTAGATGCTCTGGCATTGGTAGCTTGACTTGCTACTATCTCAGAGGTACAGCAAGGGGTAGTGCCAATGTGAAGGTTGAACTCATTTCCACTAGCAATGATCTCATTAATGCTAGGGAGACAATTAAATGTTTACAAATATTACTCCAAGGAAATATAGGTTGGTTGCTTCCCATCATGAATATAGAAACTTCATCAATCCTTGAGCAGTATACAAATATCATGTCATATTAAATCCCACTACATTTTTTTCCAAGAAGGAAAGGCCAAGATATTTTTCTCTCATTTCCTTCATTTGATACGCATAATAAGTTTGGATATTGCTTAAGGATGAGTGTCCAGAGGACATAGTAGCCCTCCATGAAATCAAATGTGAAGAAGTGGAAAGAGCGGGCTCTATGAGCCAATTGTTAAACAGAGGAAGAAGATACAAGGTCATACCTAATGTCGATCCTAGCTAGGATGGCGCTACGCATGAGGTATAATGATTGAGGTTTATAGAGTATATTTTCTATAATATTCTCTTTAAAATACATGATTCTCATGTTCTCTTAACAATTGTCCAAAGAGGCTCTCGAGAGATGGAGTTGGGCTTTGGAAATCTAGTAGTAGATGACATCTTTTCTATCCCAAGTTATGATATGGATGGCTTAGTTATTTCTCAAGGTAACCCTATTTTAGTTGTTCATGTATACCTTTATTCAGATGATGTCCATGAGGTGAAGTGCCCTCAAAGAAGCTCCTTGGCCAAATAAAGCGCTTTTTCATGCAATATCTGATGCAGATGGGACATTTGCTTTTAATTTTATTCCATGTGGAAAATAAAGGTTGTTCCAATTCTACAAGGGTGAGAATAAAATATTTGATGTTTCACTTCCATCTATAGAGGTTCTTGTTGAGCACAATCATGTTAATATATATCATCCATTTTAGATCATAGGTTCTCAGTTGGAGGACTTGTGGTGACTTCTAAAGGAGTCTGTTTTGAAGGTGTTAAGATATTAGTTGATGGACGAGTAAGAGCTACAATAGATGTCCAGGGATATTACAAACTTGATCATGAAACATCAACATGCTACACAATCAAGGCTAAGAAGGATCACTTTGAGTTTAGCAGTTTGGAGAATTTCATGGTTGTTTGCAAACATGGCTTCAATCCCAAATATAGAAGCAACACATTATAATATTTGTGGTTCCCTAAAATTAGTGACAAATGGCTATTATGGCAAGCGTCAAGTTGGCTTGACACACGTGCCAAAAAATGTTAAGCCTCAACTAAAGAGGATTGATGATATGGGAAACTTCTTCTTCAAGGTTCAACCAGGTTAATATCGAATATCCCCACTGACCACAACAACAGAATGTGATTCTGGTATTAAATTTTCACCATCACATATTGATGTGACAGTAACTAGACCAATATTTGGCATTGAATTTATAAAGGCCCTTCTTGATATCCGTGGATCGGTGATATGCAAGGAAGGATGTGACTCAATTTCTATATCACTTACTTCTCTGGTTGTTGAACTCGAGGTTCAGAGAATCTTAACTCTTTAAGTTTAACAAATGAGAGCAGTGACTTCATATTTGAGAAAGTCCTACCTGGTGCAATGCGTCTTGAGGTAAAACATGGACCTTCATCTAATTTGTTAGATTGGGATGATGACTGGTGTTGGGAGCGAAAGATTATTGATGTCAATGTTGGTGTTTCTAATCATTCAGAGATAGTCTTTATCCAAAAAGGCTATTGGTTGCGTATTATGTCTACTCATCCTGTGTCTCCTTACATCGTACAACCAAACAAAGAACCCATGAATTTGTTGACTGAGAAAGGATGGTAGCAAATCTTCTTAGAAGCTTCTCGTGTGCACATGTTTCATTTCTTGAACTCATGCATTTTCTTTGGAATGTCTTCATTAGAATTCAATGTATCTAACCATAAGGCTATATATTTCACTGGTGAAAAATATCTACTGAGTGGTGAAATACATGTTGATTCAGGTTCTTATCCCAAAGAAAATGAGTTGTCTCGAAGCATTATTATAGGCATATGGAAAAAGGAGGGTGCATTTATAGATATGATCAATAATGTCAAACTTGTTTCAAGTGCTAATGGACCAAGCAACATTGTTCTATATCAGTACACTCATTGGGCCAATCTTGAAGATGAAATGGTCTTTGTTCTGAGAGATAAAAGGAATGTTAATGAGAAAAATAGTTTTGGAAAGGTCTTGTTTTATCCAAGAAGTCAACATGTTGCTGTTAAAACTAATGGGTGCCAACCTGCTATTCCTTCTTTTGTGGGGTGCCCAGGAAAGTACATTCAAGGTCAATGCTGCCAGTAATCCCAGTGTTGACATTAAAATAATTTCTCAAAATGACAGTAACAATGGTCTTCTGAAAAAGGGTGACTTGGTTCTTAAAACTTCGACAAGATCAGATGGTCTATTTTTGGGTGTTCCTCTGTATGATGATACTGAGTACTATGTTGAAGCTTCCAAGGGATATCATTTAAAATCACTTGCATAGGACCCCTTTTGAAGCTTAGCTATATGCTCATCCAATTTGATCAGATGCCCCACTTGACTAGCCAAACCATAAATAATATTTGATCGTCAGTATTCAACCCTCTGTGCACTCCCTGTGTTTGTGGTCCTCAGTAGAGGAATCATTGAATTTTTGTCAACAACAGCTAGATATGGACAAAAATTCTTCAATCACATTGCTTCAAACTACAACCATGTAAGTCTGGATTTTACTATTACTTTCAACGCTTTACAATGAAACCAGTGTAAATGCAGGTTGTATTTGGATAAAATATAAACCACTATAAATGCAGGTTGTCTTGTATGTGTATGTAGGGGCATACGTGATAAAATATTTGAGAGTGAATGGGATACTTTTTCAAGAGATTTCATGCTCTATCTTGAGACTCAATATGCACCGTGGAAGTAATTTGACTGTACTAGAAATGGACTCATATCCCGATAATGCATACAATTTCTTTGTGGACATATTGATTGAGATGATGGGGAGCTTTAAATAATTAAAGGAGTTGGTCATATGTGTTGTGCCTTTGCTTAAAGAAATATGTGTCTTCTCAATTTGTTGTTCGAGAGGCTTCCTAATCTCCAATGTTTGTTAATGGGTGACAACTTTATCTTGGTAAAAACAGAATTTTTGCTTTTCTTTTACATGTGCAACGAACAACATGTTTCAATGTTTAAGAATGTTTTCATTTGCTACTTAGTTTTCAGGTATAGCATAAAAAAAAAAAATTATACAAAGCATATATTGATGTAGCTTAGGTTGACTATTATGTTTTGGTTCATTATTATGTCATTTTTGCAGATTCAGTATATCCAATAGATATGAAACAAAACCAAGTAACGAATTTGTTTCATATCTATTCCTTAATGAAAATCTACACTACCTAAATTAAAAAATTTAACTTGCTATAAGATATGTGAAGACCATAAAATTCTTCCATGGTTTTTTTCCATGATGTTCATAATGAATATTTATGTCTTTTACCTTGTAAATGAGTGCACAACTGGCTTATTCTGGTTTTGAAATACAATGAAAGAACTTTCAAAATGTCCCATACCTCGACATCTCAGATCCCCACTCTCTCATCTCCGTATATACAGGTTTATGTAGACATAATTGAATTTCATGATAGGGAAATCAGTGTCTTAGGTTGCTTTCTTCAGAGCACCCCTGCTCTAGAGATGATAAAACTTCGTTTAATTAATGACTTGAATTATGACGATACACGATATGTAAAGTTTTTGGAGGAAGTGATGTATTTGAATAGAGTTTCAAAGCAAGCAAGGATATTGGTATGAGAATCTTCTTTTTAAATACACGCTTCAAAATATTTAAACCGTTGACCAGTAAAAAGGATTTCTGGCTTCATTTTCTTTTATTTTTTTCTTTATGGAAGGGTATGACCAATGCAGGTTGTATGTGGATATGAGGATTAATTCTACTATGGATACGATGATGTGGACACTATTGGAATGACCTGCTTATTCTTGGGCAACATCGGGTATGGAAGCGGATGGCAGTCTCATGCATTGGGTATGCGAAATTTTTCCCCATTTTGATTTTGTTTATCATTCGTTGTTTGCATTGGTTCTACTAGTCAGTTTTAATTATTTATCTTTTTTTCATTTATATCATTAACATTTCTTGTTTCCTAGGAAAGGTAACATTTTCGATTTCTTTAGATAAGCAGCATGTAGGATTAGGATGTTCCCAATGAGTTTTGAACATTTGTCCAATATGCCTTGTCGATTTTGGATTGTCATTGCAGGTTATCGTTTTAATTTTTATCCGGTTTGAAATTTGATTGACAACGAAATTCCATGCTTTTATAAATTATTTGTATGTTAATTTTTAAAAGTATTTAAGAAATTTGTCTTCAGTAACCACACTTCAAACAATGGATTTCACACTACTAGGTTTAAGGTTTGGGTTATGTATTTGGTTAAAATTTCCCAAGATTTATATCATATCTCAGCCTTTCGAAATTCATCCATTCATGCCATTTGAATGTAACACATCACGACAAGGATGAGCCCTATTAACATGACCAACTCTGTTACTATGCTTCATGAATCATAATTCAAATGGACTCTGAAATTGATTCTTTTCCTTGACTACACAGTACTAAGAAAAATCCTCTAATTCAAACTCAACCCCAAGTCATACTCAAAATTTTGACATATGAATAACATTGGCTCGACAACAAGTTTGACACCCAATTCCTTGCAAGTTAGACAAGATTGTCCATTTTTTTTTAAAATTGATCATATCCTTAAATTGTTAGCCCTTGTACTCCTTCATTAAAGAAAATATCATCCTATGATCTTGATAATTGGTCTATCAAAATGTGGATGGGGCGAAATATGAGTTAAGGAGTAGAGAAAGAAATTTTCATTAACATTACCTAGAATATTTTGAACTTTTGGGGGCACATCATGTGACACTACCATCACCACACCAACATTTTTTGGTAAAGTTCCACTGCAAGAGGCATCCACTGATTCACGTTCCTCAACTCGTGACCGTAAAGATGATTCTTCCTGAACATTTTTCCTAGATGATGATAATGATATATAGTCCTTATCATCATAAAGTATGGATTTTCTTTCTTCACCCATGATCCACCTTCCCCCTCCCAATTGTATATAAGCATCAGTTTCTCTTGCATGCTTCCCTTCGATTACAAAGTTATACCCAAGCCTAAAATCCTCTTCTTGATCTTGGTTCTTATGCTTCTCTTCTTCTTCTAAGCTAAGAAAATGGAAAAACATTACCTCCCTACCACCAAAAATATATAAACCATTTTTCCTACACTATATTTCAAGCTCCACAAGAGGAATACTAAACAATTCTCGAGTTGTTTCTCCCTCTCCAATCACCATAGCAACATCTTGATTTCGACCAGATCCATCTGTTATGTCCATAAGATTGGATTCAAAACTATCAAGGTCCTTTAATGGTGGGGCATATCCACATATTGAATGAAAGGGAGGGACACCTAAATTTCCAAACCGAAGAAAGGTAGCTCTCTGTCCATTCACATAAGGATATGAAAGGAGAAACCAGTCTGACCAAACCTGTAGAACTTTCATCACTCTCTCCTACAAGGACGCCATAAAATAAATGTAAAAAAATTCACAAAAAGATCCACACAATCATTACACTGATTATGATATATTTTTTTACAAGTAAAAATTACCATCCGCCTTGCTAATTGATGACCAATAAGGGGCTTGATCTTATGCATGATCTATTTTCATCATTACTATCCTCAACATGTTCTATTATTTAGAGTGAGATTTCGTGAATTGGAAAGCATGTTTTTCCACATTTCTATTTTTATATCCCACACAATTGGAATCCTGCTACATTTGGCTTCCTCTACTTCCCTAGGCTACATGTGTTAAAGAGGGTACAAAACACTAATTATATGTTCTTTTGCCATAAGTTCTTCTCATTTTTTGGATGAATTCTGTGGAAATTTTATTCACGCCAATAATGTGGTAGGAAATAATGTTCCATTATTCTTTTTTATCATCTCTTGTTTATGAGTTAGCATGCTTCTATTGTACTAGTTCATTATGACTATGTCATGTAAAGATCAAGTTGAGTGGGTTTTACATTTTATTTCCACTGAGTCAACAACTGAATATATAAGTTTTCTATTAGGTTGAATGATGGGACAACACAATTTGATTTCCACTAGTGCTCTGTTTTTCATATACTATCACAAGTGCACAAATACAAACTCACTTTTCTTTTTACCTAGATAATCAAATGCTAACAACTTTGTATTTTGTAGTGACACAGATAACTATGCATTGGAGCTAGACCTTGAGCCCTTAAATTCATCCTTTCCTTACCCTACACGACCATCTCCTATTGTTAACGGAGTTCAATTTCTGAACCAACATTTGTCTTCAATACTATTTCATGATAAAGAAAGAACACAACCATTGTTGGATTTCCTTCGAACACAAAAATACCAAAGCCATGTCATTTTTCTTTCCTTGGTTAATATATTGCATCATTGTGTTTGATAGTTAATTCATTATTATTCTATGCCAATAAATCTCTATCAAATAGCAGAGAAGGATGACCCGATTGTTTTAGAGATATATAATATGAATTAATTAAAAATTCAATGGGTTATTTCGATTCTTATCTTTCTATTTCACTTCTTTAGACAAAACTATATATTCAAATGACAACTCAACTCAAACCAAACTAAAATATAGAAGCCCAGTTATGAAGATGTTTCTCTCTCCATACCTTATAATGACATTATTTTTTTGAATTATACTTGAAGTTCACTGATAATAACCTAGATTTATATATTTCTTTTAGCACCAAATTGAAATCATGGTAAAAATACGAATATCCCATTAAATATGACCTAAAGATGATTCAAAGAATATCACCTTTAGTCTGAGCATGTGGTAGAGTAATTTCTGAGGTGTGAAGTTTTATTAGAGGCATTGTTTGTTTATTTGTTTTGTTTAGAAAATGGTTTTCTCAGGCTTTTATGTGACTTTCAATTTATCATATCTAGCATGTTGAGAAATGGGAAAGAATAATGTGTGACATTTATCTTGCAGAAATTGATGTTGAATGAAAGGATATAGAGTTTAACCAAGCTACAATCTGCTTTGGTAAAGGTAGAGGGACATCTTAAAAATTTACCTAAGAATACACCATATACATAGTTTGAACATAAGTAATATATGGATTTTTCATTTGCAGATATGTTCTTTTTTATATCCAAGATATCCCAACAAGACAAATATTGATATTGTAGAAATTGTTAGAGGATCTCATTAAGGTCAATTTTTCTGATGTTCTACTTGATTGATACATCCTCATGACAAGAAGGCTTTAAATACGAATTAATATGTTACCAAAACAAATTATATTCAAATTTTATACATATAAAAGATAAAAACAAATGTCAATTCCTTCATTTGATTGTTACTTGAGTCTGGTGTGGGCAAGTTACATGAAATGTGATTGGAAAAAGGATGGGGAGATAATATAGAGATCATGTATTGGATATGATTCATTCATTGTTGCGGATCCTTCAAGAACTTTAGCCATCAACTTTGGAAATGTTTCTAGTAAGTATTCCTATGGTTTCTAATGTTGTGATTCTTTCACCTCATGGTTATTTTGGGGAAGCAAATGTTTTAGGAATGCGTGATAAGATATCGATGGACAAGTAAACAATTTTTTTATAATTGTAATGTCCATTCCATGATATCCTCTCTTTATTTTTTGATTGTATTTTGAACGTTTATTTCGATTTTGCTTTGTATTTTAACTATGAAATTGAAAGTATTTGGTATTATGTCTATTTAAACAACAACCAAAGCTTGAAGATGAAATTAATATTACACGATATTGATTGAAATCCTTTTAAATGTTTTTTATTGAAAGATTTTCATGATTATTAGAAAAGTTTACTTTCATGTTGTTATTTGAGAACATGTTGTTTATATAATTGACCATGTTCATGCATTAGACAACAAATTATTTTTGTGAATAAAATGACAAGGATTAGACATCACACCTCAGATTATTTGTTTTAATGAGTTATTTATAGCTTGAGCTTTTTAGCATGTAACTTAGTTGGCATGATTGTGTCTAAGCTTTCCCTGAAGGTTGAATAATAAGTTACTAAGGTGTTATTTTCTATGGTGACTTTAATTTATTTATACAGGTCATCTGGCCACATAGTGGCCACTATCGCTCAACTGAAGAAAACTTGTTTGAGTTTCTTGCTTTTATGGGGAAGAATAACTTTAACATTGTTGATGTTGAGGTATATGTAATATAAATCCTTTATAGTCTACTTTCATTTATATTATAGTGTTCATCGTCTTTCATGTCTTACACTCTGCATTCTAGGTTCTTTTGTTTTTAGAAAAGGAACTCAGTATTGATGGTAAGCAACAAGATTTGAAGAAAGAGGAGAATACTAACACTGGAGCGACAAATGCAAAAAGAGAAAGAAGAGAACCGGTCTAGTGGTACCCTTAAAGCTAATATCCTGCATAAGACACACACATAGAGACTGATGTTCAAGTCTTCATAGTTGGTGAATTCACCTACAATGACTTGAAAACACAATGATAATTTTTTATAGTGATGAAACAACATTTCATGTGTAAATTGTAGTCCAACCAATGTTAAGTTGGAAACTCATATTGTAATACTCGAGATTTCATATAATATAATTTATATGGTTGAAATTATTTATAGTTGCACTTGATATTGTTAGTATTTTATTTTTTTTGATAAGTAAGATACGAACCTTCTATTAATTTGGACAAATTACATAATTTACAAAGGGCCCCAGATAGCTGGGGTGAAAGGACCAAGAGCTGAAGTAAACAACAGCCAAATTGGTCAAGACAGGGACCCTACAACGATCCACAAATGGACCCGCCTGCAACATTTTAGGAGGTCAAAAAACAAAACGGGTTCGAAACCCTCAGGAAACCGGCAAGAACCAAACTATGTTTATGAGAAAAAAGTCCTGACCCATCAGCCAATAAGTAGCAAACCCTGATCCATCCAAGCCGTCAAAAACAGAGTTCCAATCCAACGGCCAACATGGATTTCGCATAGACAAGAAGCACGAAGGTTAACCGTGTGATGAGAGCAGTTTTCTCTCACCTCTCCATGCCACGTGTTAGCCCCTGAATGGAATCACGTGCATCAGCCCTGAAACCGGATACCACCCATGCCCCACACGATATACCACTTGTGGTTTTTGGGTGTTGTGTTCACGGTATCGCGGTAAGTTAGGGGCCCATAGTGGGACCCATAGTGGAGCCCATTATCCCCAACACTCGGACCCGAAATTAACTCTAGAATGGGTCCACAAGGCCCACTCAGGTCCGTGACCCTGAGACAAACAGCCCGACCAATCCTAGCCATCGAAACCACTGTCCCAATCCAACGGCCAGTGCGGATATCGCACTGCCTAGAAGCTCGGGCGTTAATCACGCGATGAGAGTGGTTTTCCTTCGCTGCGCATTGCCACGTGGTGTCCTCTGAGTGGAATCACACACATTTTCCAAAATACCAAATACCATCTGAGTCCCATTCGATAAACCATTTATGGTTTTGAGTCAATGGTATCACGTAGAAAACAGCCCGCTCATCGGCCAATCACAGAGCCTCCAGCCCATTCCACCATTCTTTCTGAGCCTTCCATATACAGTAGCCAATAGAAAACCACTGAGTCAAAAACACACAGATAGCCCTATCTGTGTCTATGTCCATCTCGTGACTGTCGTCATTCATCCGAAAGGAAACATAGTTGTGGAAAGCTGCCATAGACAAAGACGAATTATGTAATACCATTCTCATCCCTGTCTCCTAACTCCCTCTGGTCAGTTCTATTCAACCACAGATCCCAATCATTGGTTGCCAGGCAAAGACACGCTTCTGTTTACCTACAGGTGATTGTTCCAAAGCATGTCGAGAATCCCTGTTCTTATTGATCACCCCTTCGTTGGCCAACCGATCTGCAAGCGTGTTTGCCTTCCGTCTGACATGAACAAATCTTATCATTTTAAGAGTTTGCAGATGAGAGTGTATGCAATGAAAAATCTGCATAAGCTTCCATTTTGAATCCTCTTGGTTGCTTTGATGGTCAGTTCTGAATCTACTTCAATTATAACATTTTGTAAATTAGCTTCCACCATGATCTCCAAGCATTGTTTCAAGGCCAGGAGTTCAGCCATGTTATTGGTGCCCTTTTCCAAGTGGCCATGGAAGATGAATTTTATATGCCCCTATTGATCTCGCATAGCACCCCCAAAGCCCGCTTCCCCTGGATTACCCTTAGAAGCTCCATCAATGTTTACTTTAAGGAAGCCCTGTGGAGGGGGCTGCCACCTGCTAGCCCCTGAGCTTATTGTTCTTACTTCCTTATGAGTTCCTTGAGGAATTATGGATTGTAGACCCAAATTGAGAAGAAGATCTCCTCAAGAGGTAGAGGGTTAGTGGGAGTTGGCCTTACAAGGATTTTGACCGTTTCTTTGAGCTGGTTCATGATCTAAGTGATTATGTGTTGTGGCTCGTTGGCTTTGTTTCTGAAGATTCTCCTGTTGCGCTCTTTCCAAACATTCCAAATGACAAAGCTCGGAACTAGCATCCAGGCTTTGTTGATGATTTCATTCTCTGAGAAGTTATTCCTCCAGTTTTTCAGTGTGTTGGAGATACTGAGATTGTCCATGTCAGTTTGTTTGAAGCATGAGGCCACCCAGTTCCATACCCTGGTAGAAAAAAGGCAGAGGTTGAGCAGAGGTTGAGTAGGTGCTCAATCGTTTCCTCATGTGAGCCACAGAGGTGACATTTTGAAGGTCCTATGAAGCCTTTCTTAAGGAGGTTTTCCCAAGTTAGTATCTTTTTTTGGTGCACTAACCAGATAAATATCTTTATTTTCATCCAGTGAGAGGTTTGCCAAAGCTTCTTCCAGACTATATCAGTATTGACAAAGTTAAAACCTGTTATTGCCTTTTTTGCCTCTTTGAGATTAAAGTTTCCTTCATTATTCTTCCCCCATCTTAATTGGTCGGGTGAGGCTAAGACCATAATCCGTCTCTACTCTAAGTCCATGGTGATAGCATCTGCCTTATCCTTCAAAGGACTTTCATTACTGTAATATGGATCCTACCATTTCCTCCATTTTCAATTATTACTCCCCTGGTTCCAGAAATCTTGTACCAAGAAGAGATCTTTGCTGTCTGTGTCTCTCTTGAGAGCTGCCCATTCATTCCTGTTTAAGATGGGTTCCTGTTGCCAACTATCCTCCCAGAAACGAGCCCAGTCCCCTGCTTGGATTTCCCAGAAGCAGTGTTGTTGAACAGTGCTTTTGTTCTCCCAAGCAAGGTTCCAACTATGTGACCCCCTAGTTTGTCCTAACATTTTGATGTGATCCTTTTCCTGCCAGTATTTAGTGTACTTTTGTTTCCAAATCTTGGCCCATGGGGCTTTTGGCTCCTTAATCCATTGCCACCACAATTTAGCTCTTGAAGCTTTGCTTAGAGTCTCCAGATCATGCAGCCCCAAGCCACCATGGCTTTTAGGCTTGCAGAGCTTGTCCCAGGCAACTAAAGGCCATTTTTTATTTTCTTCCCCTCTGCCCCACAGAAAGTCCCTTTGAATGTTCCTTATCTGCTGCTTGATACCTTGAGGAGCAGGGATGGCTGCAAACATGAAGATGGGAATGGCCTGCAATACCGCCTGAGTGAGCACCAGTCGCCCTGCTAAGTTTAGAGCTCTATAAGTCCATTTACTGATTTTGTCCTGAAGTTTGTTCAAAATAGGTTCCCATATTTTCTTGCTTAGAGGGTTATCAGTAAGAGGAATGCCAAGATATTTGGAAGGCAGTTGTTCCCTTTGAAAACCAAGAATCCTGGTAATGTTTCTCTGTATAGCAATATTAGTGTTAAAGAAAAAAACTTTGGACTTGTTTTGGCTTACCTCTGTGCCTACGGCCATAGCAAAGTCATCCAAGATTTCTTTGATTGCCCTTGCCTCTCTAACAGTGGGTATGCCTTGCAACATAGTATCATCCACAAATTGTTGATGAGTGTTAGCCTCTCCATCTGGGGTGAACCTGATCCCCTGAATTCAACCTTCAGCATTTGCCATCTTGATTGCCCTACCTAGCCCTTCCATCATGAGGACAAAGAGGAAAGGTGATAACGGATCTCCCTGCCTGAGCCCTCTGGAAGGTGTGAAAGTTTTTGAAGGAGCCCCATTGAGCAGAATGGAAACGCTGGTCATGGTGACTAGTGCCATAACCCATCTTATCCAGTTTTGGTCAAATCCATAGGCTTTAAGAATAACTCTTATATAAGGCTAGTTGAGTTTATCATAGGCTTTTGCAAGGTCCAACTGAATTATCATCCCTGCTTGCTTGTTGCTTTTGAGTGAGTGTACCACCTCATATGCTTGGATGATGTTGTTGAGAATTTGTCTGCCCTCCACATAGCTTGTTTTCTCTTCCGAGATGAGGGTAGGTAGCAAGCGCTTGAGTCTATTTGCTATCACTTTGGAGATGATTTTATACACCACATTACATAAGGCTATGGGCCTGAATCCATCCGGAGTCATAGCATTTTCCTTTTTGGGGATTAAAGCTATGAAGGAAGCATTAAGTGCTTTCAGAACCTTTTTATTTCTTCTTGAGTCTTCCACAACCTCAAGGATATCCTGTTTGACTGTATTCTAGTAGGCTTTGAAGAAATCAACATTGAAACCATCCGGTCCTGGTGCTTTTCCACTTTGCATTTCCTTGATCACCTCACTGACCTCCTCTTCTGAGACCGGCCGGTTGAGATTATGGTTATCCTCTCTGGTGACCAATTTAGGAATGTAATGAGTGAACTGAGCAATGTACCTATATCTATCCTCCATAGGTTCCTTTGCAATGTTAGAAAAGTGTTGAACTAGGTTCGCTTCCATATCCTTGTGAGAGACCAATTCAATACCCTGAGAATCCTTAATTTTTGTGATTCTATTATGCACCCTGTGGGCCATAGTGGATTTGTGGAAGAACTTGGTATTTCTTTCTCCCTCTTTAATCCATTGAATCCTAGATTTCTGTCTCCAGAAAGTTTCCTCTTGTAGGGAACGTTCCTCCCATTCTCCCTGCAAAGTGTTAGTTAGTTTTTGCCTTTCCTCATTGAAGCCCTCTGAGATATGGATCTGATTGACTTCTTGGAGTTTTTTCTCAGTTTCAATTCTGGCCTTGATGATATCTCCAAATTCCTCTTTGTTCCAATTCTTGAGTTTGAATTTAATGTATTTCAGTCTTTGTTGAAGCATGTACATCTTAGTGCCCTGAATGTTCAAATCCTCCTTCCACCATTTATCAATGTTGTTGGTAAACTTGGGGTGCGAGAGCCAGGCATTTTCAAATCTGAAAGGCCTATTTCTCGGTGTGCCCATAAAGTTAGCTTCTAGCTAAACTAGCCAATGGTCCGAACCTCCAAAGGGTAGAATGGATGTTGTAATGGCTGGTCCTGTTAGGAGGAGATCCTCAGAAACTATGAATCTATCAAGTTTTGACGCCACTTGGGAAGCCCCTCCCCTTCTGTTGTTCCAAGTGAAGGTTCCATTTATTGTCTCTATATTTGCTAGTCCCATCTTCATGATGAAATCCTAGAAAGCTTCAGGATCTCTACCTAGCTGTTTGGTCCCTCCTTTTTTTTTTTTTTCTGAAAGAGATCTTATCATATTGAAATCACCTGCAACTATCCAAGGACTATTGGGATGTCATGCTCTAAGACCTTCCAGGAAGGCAAGAAGATTGAGTTTATCTGCTTGCTGTTGAGGTCCATAAACATTTGTTATCATGTAAGTCTCTTTGTCACCTAAAGGACTACACACCAAAGAAAGATAGTTTCTGGATGCTTCAGCATCCAGGATTCCAAATTTCTGTGGATCCCACAGCGTGAGAATCCCACCTACAGAGTTATTGGATTTAACTTCTAAATACTCATACTTGATTAACCACTTATTGTGAATTTCTCTTATTTTTTCCATTGAGCATTTGGTTTCCTGAATAAAGACCATGTCTGGTTTTTCTTCTTTTATTCTATTACTTAGATTTCTTTGTTTCCTTCTACTACCTAAACCTCTAATATTCCAAGTTGTGAGCTTCATTAAGAAAGGTTGGTAAAGGAATAGCTAGTGAGATCTTTCATCTTACCTGAGTTAATCAGTAGTTTCCCACATTCATTTAGCAGTTCATTCTGTCTTTTTCTTCCTCTTTTCCTTCCTGGGTTCTTTGGAGATTGTGTCTGTGGGTTCTCCATCATTCTGACCCCACTTTGCTCCTGGATTTCATGGTTTCTTTTGAGACCAGTTCCCTTTGATTGTGCCCTCCATAAATAAAGTTGTTGGACTCGATCATAGTCTTCTTTTGGCAATGATTCGACTCCTTTATTCTTTCCTTGTTCTAGATCTAGATTTTCCTTGTTTAGAATTTTCTGTAGTTCTTGGTCCTCTGTTCCTGCCTCACTTGGAGTCATCTCCTGGTCCTTGCTGATCTCCATGTTGTTTTGCATTTCGTCCGTCTGCTAGTTATTTGCTAGGATGTCCTCCATTTCAGCGTCCATGTCTTGCTCCTTAAGTGCATTCTCCGTGTCCTAGACTATCTCCACATTCTCCTCCACTTCCTCTATGGTTTTGAAACTATTATGTTTCATCTGTGTATCTTCATTAATCTTCTTGTGTGATCGTTTACCCCCTTTCCCTTTTCCCCCAACCTTGGTAAAACCCTCATGATCTCTGTCCGCAGAGGTTTTCCCATTGCCTTCCATATTGTTTGTTGGGCAGTCTCTGAATAGGTGGCCGTGTTCATCACATTTGCGGCATCTAAATGGTATGTGCTCGTAGTCCACCGTTTGTACCCATTCTTCATCATATACCTCTAAAATTATTGCTTCCGGAAGAGCTCCAGATAGATCCATTTCCACACATATTTGGGCGAAGGAGGTATATTTACCTTTTAGAGTTGCCTCTGATATCTTCAAAAAATGCCCCAGCTTGTTGCCTATGGTTTTCAAGGATTCTGGTTGCCAGTAGTCCAGGGGTAGTGAGTAAAGTCTGATCCAAACCAGTACTAACGTAAATGTTTCATGTTCTGGAACAAAATTCATCGTCCATGGCCACATATAGAGTCCTGCCGCAACATAGAAGTAAGGCCCCACTTCAAATACTCTATCTTTGTCTTCTAGGCTCGCGAACACCACCGTGAAGAAGCCCTTAGAACCTAGATGTAAATGTATTTCTCCCTTTGGCTTCCAATGACTCCTGATCTAGATGTGTAATGCCCTCTCCGTTGGCCATAACCCCATGAACTTGCAAATGATCGCATGTTCTTTCATGTGGTCCCTGTGCACTTGAATTTCCGGATCACTCAAAATGACCCGGGGGATGATTCCTGATTTGGGTTTGTAGACTCCCGTAGTTTTCATGGGAAGCATTTTCCTGCTATTGCCTCCCTTCTCCTTGTCTTTACTTGTTTCTTGTTGCCTTCCTTCCGGATCCTGGGTTTTGTTTCTTCCCACTGTTTCCTTGCCTCTTACTTCTGAAATCCTTTCCAACGGTTTTTTGAAATACTTTCCTCCTTCTTCCTTGCCTCCCTCTGTGACTGCTTGACTGTAGGAGGGAGCGGCGCTCCCCCCTGCGCGTCCCACCATGGAACCCTAATGCAGAACTTCTCGCCAATGTCAGAACTCGTTTAGGTTGTAGCGTCAGTTCAGAAAACCTAATCCTTCTAAATATTAATTCCTTGTTAGTATTTTAACTAACATATGTAATTTTGAATTTTCATATTAGATGAACCAATTCACATTGTATGATGTTTTTTTAATTTAGTCACAAAATCATACAAATTAATCTATGTTGATTAATAATGAACACATAAAATCAATCTAAAACTACTAAATTAGTAGTTTATATTGATTCATGATGAACACAAATAAAATGAATATACAACTAAATTAGTCGTTTATAATGATTATTAATGAAAATAAATGAAATTAATATAAACTACTAAATTAGTCATTTATATAATGACTACTGCAAATGATTAATTTTTCATTACAAATGACAACTAAATTTTGCATATATACGACTATTAGTAGCTAATCTACAATATATTATAACACGACAAAAATTTAGTCATATTTCTTTTGTTATTAATTGGTTTCAAACGACAACTAAAATTTTCATATATATGACTATTAGTAGTTAATTTACAGTATCTTATAACACGACCAACATTCTAGTCATATTTCTTTGGTCATTAATTGGTTTTCTCAAATGATCATATAGTAATATATTTTGTTGTATATTTGGTCATTAATTGTGGCAATTAATGACTAAATCAATAACTAAATTAATGACCAAATTTATGACTAAATATACCTCTAGATTACAAAATTGAGACAATCAATTAATGACTAAGCTAAAAACGACTAAAAGTTGGTTGCGTTATAAGATACTGTAAATTAGCCACTACTGGTCACTGACTAAAAAATAGTCATTTATATGCAAATTTTAGTCATTGTTTTAGTAACTAATTATCCATTTTGTACTAGTGGATGTAATAGTAGGTTGGTGTCTATGAGAATATTCTTAAACATAAGCTTTGTGGTTTTCTCCCTTTGATGGTTTCCACATATATCTGGTGTTCTTATGTGTTTCTTTTATGATTGATGTTGAAAAATATTGAAATACTATAATTATTGAAATTGGCCATTATATTGATTCAACTCCTCCCCCTCTCAGTATAATCATAATCCAATAAACCCATCTAGAAGGTGAGGCTTCTCTACTCCCATTTGTCTAGAATGGAAATGATCCAAGTATGGAGGAGATGGAAATCTCTATAGAGTTTCCTAACACTATGGCCTATGGGTTTCTATAGACACAATCCCCCCTATGTTATTCTCCCTCTCTCTCTATCCGCACTCAACTACGCTACTCTACTCTGAAACAAAATATAAGCTAATAGAATGGAACCCATGTTCTTCTTAGTGGGTTCATTAAAACACAACTCAATAGCCAATTAGTGGTTAAATTTTACCCATTCAATTCTCAACATGAGTTACAAATTAGCCCTTATAGAGTTTGATTCATAGTGTTCATGTGTTTGGCTACTTTTCCATGAATATTTGTGGATGATATGGAATCCTATGGAATTATGGTGGTTAATCATAATAGATCAACTTGCAGGAGGCGTAACTTTTTGTGTCCAAACTCCAATTAATGTTATTTTTTCACCTTTAGAAATTTCTCTATGTAGAATAATTCCAATGGGTGTGGAGCTTAAGAAGCAAAGTTTTACCCAAAAAACATTTCATTTAAGGCCTCAAAATATCCCCATATGTTTTTTGACCCTAATTCTCCAAACTAGGTCTTGCCACTAATACTCCTCCTATAAGAATATTTATTTAACTTTTCAACCCAGAAAGCATCAAAATGGATACAAAATAATACAATGACCCAATATGGGTCAAAGGCTGTAATATTCCCATCCTAGGTGGACATGACTCCTCACTAGATAATAATGCAATATGTAGAAACATTAAATGAACATCATGATTATATACCCAAATGGAAAGAACATTCAATCTACAAAAATCTATAATATGGACCATAATATGAATTTTTTAAGGAGGGTTCATTTTAGTTCCCCATACCTAAGTGTGTAGCACACCAAATGAGTAGTTACAAATACTACGACATTAGTAACCTATTACTACATGAGTGGAATAAACTAACACTAATGCATTTGTTGGGGTTAGGGGTGTGCTATTAGGGTGTAGCAATTTGAAGCAACATATACTTATATATATATCTCTATATATATAACACAAATATATGCGTGCGTGTATAGAGAGAGAGAGAGAGAGAGAGAGAGAGAGAGAGAGAGAGAGAGATGCATAATGAAGAAGATAGATATAGTTAATATATAAGCCTCCTCTATATAACTCTCATGTCTAGTAGGGATCCAGTCCAGTATTTATTCAAGTATTTGAATTTGTATCATTTTCTCGATGTTACTTTTAATTCCTGAAGGTTTCATGGAGTTCTGGGTAGTGGCCTGAGTCCTGGCCCTGAAAAAGTGGCATAGAATCTGGAGTCGTAGGCTTAGAACTAGCTGAAAAAGACCCTAGTCACTTGCATGCACATGCTGTGAGAGGGATTGGAGAGCCCCAGTCGCATGCATACCCATGTGATAGGAGAAATTGAGGCTCTAGGATAGTGAAGTGTCAAGTTGTCTTAGGGGTTGATCACTTGGAAGGGTTGGTTGGCTCATGTAGGTTCTGTGACATGTGTAGAAGCTCAGATTGGTTTTGTTGGGTCAGTTCCACTTCCTTAATTGTACATGGGGAGTTGAATCATATTGTAGTTGCCTCTTATCATATGTTTAGCCTAGCAGACTGGTTAACTTGGGTAAATGTGGGAGGAGGGTGTTACATGTTGAAATTTAAAGCCTTCACCATGGCCCATTAGAAAAATATTACATTTTTAGGGGCTAATTCCTTGAATTTCTCCACAACCATGTTTAATATCTTGATACCCATCACTAATGTATAAACCATCATAATGGAAATCATATCTGACTCAAAGGATAATGATTCCCTATAGAGGACCCATTATGTGGCCTATTGCATTGTTTATGGCTCTTGATACTAAATTCTTCATTAAGTACTAATCATCCTTATTTTCCTTCCTTTCCCATTACCACTACCTCGAGACACCTAACCCTAATCACAGGACCACATAATGATACCTATATTCAACTTGAAGTGCAAATATCACCTCTAATGAGCAAGGTATTTGCTTTATATTGAGGTCATGTTAATCACTAATGAACCTTAGAATTCCATTAATGACATAATTCTATTATTTTCCTTTCTTGACTATAGTCAAATCCCTATGACTCATTGCTACTACTTGTAAACTCCTTATGATTCATATATCCCATTTGCATGATAAAGATCCATTTTAAAGGGTCTAGTTCCAACTTGAGGCCTTAATCATGGCTCATTATTGCAAGAATATTCATGTATAACCTCCTTTCGTTTCTCTGCTTGCAATGGTCAAGGCCTTGGGGTTCATAGATAATGCATGAAATACATTCTAATATTGCCTATATCCCACTATAATGAAAATAATCTCTTATACAATGATTTTTTTTATGGTTTGTAGCCTTGTTCATGGACGTTGGTCCATATAAGCTTCATATAGGGCCTAAGGGTCTTATTTTCAACCCCTACCCATTCAGAACCCCTCTATATTGATCCCTACAATCCAAGGTATTATAAGAGAAACTATATATCAATCTAAGGCCAAATATCCCATTTACATGGCCCATATGGTGGTTTCAATCTTTATTTGCAGTTATGAGACCTATAAGCTTCATTTAAAGCCTAATTGTCATCTTTTCCTCTACCCACAAAAGTCAATTCCTCAAAACTCATCTCTATGTGAAAACATTATAGGAGCCTCTATATGACCACTCGAGGCTGGAGATCCTCATTAAATCGATTATGTGATCGTTTGAGGTGGAGATACTTTATTATTTTGAAAATAAAAAATTATATCTACATAAGCATAAAATAAACATGACCTAAATATTCTACAAGTCTTCTAGGCCTTTGTAGCAAGCTAAATGAAAAAACATATGTTCAAATAAAAAAGTTAAGAAAAATAACTAAAAATATACATTTTTCAAGAATTTAAATCTATTTATGCATTAAAAAATACAAATTAGATAACAAAAATTACACTCACCCAAAAAATTATATCTCCCAATTCCAATTAAAAAATCTAAAACTTAAAATGATGAAATTATAAAATGGTGATTATTACTCTTAGTTATTCTTCAATACTTTAGTAACCAAAATTTACAATCTCACAGAATAAATATCTCCTCATTCTGATTAAAAAATTCTAAAATTTAAAACCATGAAACTGTAAAATTGTGATTATTATTATTAATTGTTACTTGTTAGAAGATGAATGATTCTATACCTATAATATAATTTATGGCATCTCTATATAATTTTAAATAATATCTAGCAGCAGACATGATGGAGAATTATAACGTATGATGCGAATTTGGTTTTTTTTGGACAGTGAATTTTGAGCCAAACGGTGACAAATCCATCTTTTACATAAAAATGTCAAGGTAAAAGACAACTTTAACATATAACTTAAACATCAAATTACCACCTTCATTGTTTGGTGGTCTGTCTGGTCATTTCACAACCATTTTAAAATGTGATCATGTTTCAAAGTTCAAGGTTCCCTGGTTGTCCATATTAATTTCGTTAAGCTTTTTTCAGCAATTTTAAAATGCAACGAAGTTAATGAGCGGATCGTCCTTTCATGCATTAAAACTCTACACACTCTATTGTTTCTCTCGACTGCCAGATATGTCTCTATTATAATTTAATTCCTTAATTTGGCACTATTACTTAGAATTTAGACTTGCTGATAGGGATTTATACTAATATTTACTAAACGTTAACACTGATCGAGTAAAAAATATGTACACTTCTTATGTTGTTGTATAGGAAGTAGGATAAATGCTTAAATGGCTCCATTATCATTGCAATTCGGTGATCAAATCTTGGTTTATAGAAATAATGGTTAAACAACATCAAACACAATTTGATATATTTATTGATCACAATATTTCCACATATAGCATATAAATCTATTGCTTTCATACTTGTAGATCATGACTACAATTCATATATAGGAAACAATTTTTAGATTCACGTTTGGGAATTTTGAATGATAACTCACAACAACACATGGAAGCATTACTTCCAATATCCTCCCTTAATGCTTACATGGAAAACATTAAAAACACATATTACAATAACAAGGATAATTTATGTATGATTGGTCTTCACCATCACTCACATCCATTCCAGAATCTCGCAAACACTGCTCTTTCACCACCACATCTTTGAGCTATTACTGACCTCCATTAAAAACGTAACCGCTTCTAACCATCATTGATGCACTTTGCAAGATCAATAATATTGACACCTCGGCTCGTCCTGGCTTCTGCAATAAGAGTCTTCAAGTAATGAACCATCCTATGGACCAACCACCATTTGTTGGATGTTTCGCTTTCGGCTATTTGTCAATTGCTAGAATGGAGGTCTAGATATTGAATGTGTTCAAAAGTTGATCAAACAACTTGACCTTAGTAACACACAATAATTGATGTTTCGGACACTGGGACTTCCAGTTTAAGAACCGCCAACCTTTGTTATAACCAATAAAAGCACACAAAAAATTATGTTTGAGACACCGGGGCTTCCAATTTAAGAACCACCAAGCCTTTTTATAACCAATAAAAAGACATAATAATTGATGCTTTGGAAAATGAGGCTTCCAATTTAAGAACCACTAACTCTTTTTATAACCAATGAAAACACAAACACCAACCACCAAAATGTACAAAGACAAAATCAATGATTATATGTTATTGATTTGTGCAAATCAGATCAGATATGATAATAATAATTTTACATATTGGTATTTTCCATCGGATCTGCAACGTTTGGATCTTGATCTATGGATAAATAATACCACAATATTTTATTAGTTCAGATTTAGAATGAGAAATGCCAACATTCAACCTGCATGCCGCAACTGTGCATCTTGCACCATATGATAATCTTGACAACCACCATTTCAAAAATGTAGACATTGCTCTCAACAATTGTAGATTCGTATTAGATCAAACCAAATCCATGTTGACCCAAATTCTTCACAAGCCCTCTTCTTTTACAAAGATTTGTCCACAATGAAATTTCAGAGGCAAATAGCAACACTGGATCTTCGCAATTCTCCTTTGGATGCCACTATCCACAATCCACACACAAATCGAATATTCATACAAAGAATAGATCAAACACTCTAATAAACTAATTTATTGAACAATCTATTAAACTATTCTATGTACAAAGGAGTATCATGACTAAAATTGCATTTGCATGATCTCAGGCCTTCTCGTGAGACAGTTAGAGCTGAACAAGCTCTGATACCATGTTAGAAAATAGAGAGAGATCACAAAAGGTGATTAAACACAACACTAAACAAAATTTGATATATCTATTGATCACAACACTTACACGTATATAGGATATAAATCTCTCTCTTCCACATTTCTAGATCATGACTACAACTCATACATAGGAAAGAACAACTTCTAGATTAAAGCTTGGCAACTCTCAATGACAATTCACAACAACACATGGAAGCATTACTTCCAATACATAAATATGACCTAATATAATTTTATGTAAAGTAATTAGAAGTAAAAAAAAAAATGTGAGTAAGATTTTTAACACGTGATACCAATTTCATATATATCTATATATAGAAAAAAAATGTTAAAAAAATATTTTATGTTGTATAGAATAAAATATTCAGTGTAATTTATGAATAAAATATTTCATATAAATTAATATTGAAATATACTTAAAAATATATTAATAAAAAAAAAACAGTGAGTGTGCACTGATAAAGTAGATCAATGCACATGTTATGTAATCTCTAAAACATTCAAAAATAAAATTTAAACAATAAAAAATTACACATTATTTTTTGCACTATAAAATTGATTTTTTAAGTATACATCTTAGATAAATAAGTTTTGAAATTAAGGAAGAATTTGAGTCTTTGAAAATAAGAGAAGTTTTTGGAGAGAAAGAAGTGTAATTTTTTTTTTGGGTGAATTGTATTTCTAAGCTGTTATATTATATAGAGTTATTAGAAGCTATTCAAAATTTAAATGAATCAGGAAAAAATGAGCAAAAGGCATCATTATTAGAGAGAAAAGTATGCATCCAATATTTTTTTTAGTATCATGTTAAATCCAAGTTAAAATCCAAATTTAAACTTGGTAACTATGAGTTTTAGTAAAGTCCTAAAATATAAATGATACATAATATTATAATATGAGTTTTTATTTTAGTTAATTACCTATAAGAAAGTGTGATATAATATTGTTTTTAATTAGAATTTATTTATTTTGTGGCTAGGAATTAAAGATTTGATATTACATTTATTTCTATAAAGAGGTAGAATTTTCAATACTAACTTTTTTTCATCTCTAAATCTAATTCTTTATCATTATTGAATATGCTTACTCTTTACATTTACTTCATACATACAAATTATCAAATAGAAAATGACATACGTAATAGATGCCTTGGAAGTGTGATGATGGGAGCTCTAGCAATCAAATGACATTGATTGTGACACTGTGTTTATCTATCTCAATTCATCATCCACTTAATTCATAACTGTGCTGGTTATAAGTAGACTTGGATTCAGTGATTATAAATAACGTAATATAAATTTTAATTAATTATAAAGAGACTTATACGTAAGGAAATGCTTCTCAATTCCTCGGAGGATGAAAACTTGTTAAACACTAGCTAAAAGATTTGTTGCAGTCTAATTATTTTATATTTTGGAACTTTTGTATATATATTTTCACATTAAATTTGTTCAAAATATAATGGATATTTGTTAAAATTACTAAGTTGTTTGGGATATTTAGAATGATAAATTTATTTATACAATCCAAAACTCATTTTTAACAATCACAATCTCACCCACAATTGTATCGCAAGATTCTAAAAAAAAAAAAAAAACAAAAACATAAAATCTTCTCTTAAAGATATTAAATTTTTAAGGTTGTTGGAGATGATTAGTCCACAACAGTGTATGGTCATTAACAAGAAATTTCATTTACTGCAAGTCATTCATAGCAGAAAACCATCGGCATAAGACTTCATGTCATTACTTTAAATGGTGTTGTGTTTGTTTTAAGGCTTTTCAGTTGACTACAATGGTTGTACAACATGGCGACGCAGAGCAAGTTGTCGAAAGATGAAAAAGACAAAAAGGGAGATGAATTTCTGCCATAGGGCTTCTCACTTCTTAATCCAACTCAAAATATTGACTTCAAAGAATGTCTACATGTTGGAATTTGCATCAAAGGTTCGCAGGTCTCACGAATAACATAAACGAATAAATAGTTATGTCAATTAGGGTTGTCATGGGTAGTTATGCGGAATTATATATGAGATAAAATTTGATACTGCAAACTCTATTATATATCCACATTAAATAAGGTTATATATAAATATATTTAGTGTTGTTTCAATATTAGTAGAATATCTTGGACACACAATCATTTGGTTGAGAGAATATCACAACCACACATCAATCTAGGAACATCTAAATATAACAACCCTAAGGAATAGGAAGAGACTCCTTTACATAGAAAGGCACAAATGAGACAAGTAGGAATTACATTTTCTAACACTCCCCCTTAATGACTACTTGTCTCGATATCAATCTGCAAGATCTACATCTGGTCCAGTCTGGTAGTTACACCTTGTAACTTTTCTCATGCAATTGTCAATGTCCATATAAAAGAACAACCATCCACCGGAATGCATGGGTTCCCAACTGCTAGTCTACTAGGAAGTTCTTCACATACATGGTTCATCCAATCTCTCGATGAACTCCCCCTAAATATCAAATTTCACTTCATGGAGTCTAAAACCAATACGACCCACCCAAGTGTATCCATCCCGCATGACACACTCTTCCAGGGTGTTAAAACTCTCTAATAGAGGGAACACATAACAAAGGGTATGCATGCCTCTCTGGGTCTTACAACTGATACATAAAACATTTTAGGACCACAACTAACCATTTCAAAACAATATATGACATGTAGATTTGCTCTAATTACAATATGTGACTCATAATACACAATGATCATGAGTCTATTCCACAAACTCACGCAAACTTTAACTGGTTGTCCATCATCCTTTAATCACTATTGTCACTCCTTTACCTCATCTTTTTGAAATTATCCACATCCTAGGCATATTTTTCTTTGTAAATTAAGTCTTGGAACTCCATGCTTAACCTATCATTTGTTAGAGTCATGAATTCTAACAAAATAAATTTACCTAAATTGAGTTAGCTAGGCTCAATAAGGCACAATAATTTTATCCATGACTCCAAGACATAAAAATAAAATAAAAAATTGACAAAATACCTAGCTTCTCTATCTCTGCCTAGATATGACTTTAAACCACTATTTGAAAAAAACAATCACACCACACTCTCTCCACTTAGGTGAAACTCCATGCTCACTGCACCATAGTCAACTCTCCACCATCGGTTGATCCAGGTCAAACATAGTCAGTTGATCCAGGTTGCACAAACCCAACCATAGGCTTGCTTCGAGAACATTGATATCACCTTTTAAAGATTCATCCAAATAAATGAATCAACTCCTTATGTAGACTCCATCGGTTCTTCTTGAAGCATGTAGTCACAAAAGACTCCTCATTGAGCACACATTTTTTTTTAGCTCAGATGCATGATCTCCATGAACACTACTCTCAAGGATCATAAGCTGCAGCCACTATGAATCCAAGCTTCGATAAACCCACACTCACCGCACCAGCACAGATGACACACACTATCTTTTGAATCACCATCAGCACCACAACCTCCACACTTCCGCTTGCGTAGATCCACGTTGATCCAGGCTCATCCACAATTCTTCTTCACAGATCCTAGTAGCCAACTCCACCTTTGAACTGGCACTCTCTCCCTCACATAGATCCACCACAGGCTGACCACATCCGCTAATCAATCCACACAGATCACGTCAGGTTCACCATATCTCGAACAATGTGTTCTCTAAGCCCTTGATAGGGTTCGTGCTCACAACGACTGCAACTACCCCATTAGGAAAGAGGGCTTGACCAACAAGGCTGTCCAGTGGCTTTCATTTGGCCCTATGAACATCGCTGATTTTATTTCATTACAGATAACTAGGATTCAAGATCTAGTATTGTTCTCTGCGAGAACCTTCTGTTTCCAGGAAAACTAGTGTCGATTCGAACTGCTAGTCCCACTAAGATGGGTAGCTATCTTAGAAACAAACAATCAAAGCAATTCGAGATTTCCTTTAGGTGTAATAGATAATAGGGAAGAAAAGAGGACCAACCTGGATCTTCCGCTTTGACCCTTGCTTGATTTCTCTTTCCCTTGATAGAATTTTCTACTCCTCTCCTACTTGTCCCGCTTTAAAGAGTACCTGTAGAGTCAAAGTAACATAAAACCATCAAAGCATCTCTATCTAAAACATCATAAAAAATGTAGAATCAGAAACACATTGACCATACAATTGCATTCATAAACAATAAGATTCACAAATACACGATTATATGGAGGAAAACTCAAAGAACTTTATTAATAGTAGAAGAGAGGATTACAACCTAGTTGTCTGTTCTAGCATTATCCTCCCAGCATAGAAGCCCTCTTCACCTCATGAAAAGCAAGATCACCCAACAATACAATGTCTCTTCTCACAGATAAACCAACAACACTTCCTTACAAATTACAAAATTCCAGCCTCTAGATCTCTCAGATGAGGGATCCATTTATAGATGTCTTGCAAGGGTGTGAGTCAGCTCTGGGTTTTTGATTAGTGTCATTCCACTGATAGTTCTTGGTTCCACTTGGAGATTTCATTGATCTCTTACTCATCCCTGGGTGAATTCAGAGAGGCAAGTGTCCTGGGAGAAGTTTCTAGAAGATTCCATGAGCTTCCACTTAGCAAACTGTCTCTGCCATTTGTCTATTCTTGCTCATCGCACCCTACAGAAGGCCATTTCAGTATGCATTGCACCTTGACCATGGAGCAGTTAGTATGGTCTAGTTTTGGCCAGTTCTGAGTGGTTTTTCAGGTGGAACTTCTGGGAAATGATGTAATCAATTGACTATGATCCTTTAGGGTATGAAACAACACTTTTAGGGGCTAAAGAGCCCTTGGTTTATGGACATATGAGTTTGGGGTTGTAGTGCCCAAATATGTCTATAACAGTTTCCCCCTAAAGCATAAGGTCGTAAGTCTTTTGATGTCGGGTGAAATTCTTTATCATGAGGATCCGAGGTATTCAAACTGGAAGGTGACCTGTATAAGATACAATACAATACATCATCATCATATTATTTCCATGATCTAGCTGAGGTGGGCATTCCCATGCTCAACTTCATAAATTCATTTTCATGTACATAAGACAGAGTGATTCTTCATATGAAGAGTCATCTTCTCTTGCTTAGATGACTATCTATGTAGATTTTGTGCACATTTGATGTCTTTATGTGCCTGAATATATCGTAGCCCAGATAGATGAAACTAGATCCGGGGTCTTCAAACTCGTTCAATCTTCACCCAATGTACAAGTCGATCCATGTGAAAATATGTTCTGAAGTCGAACATGGAAAGACATCGCCTGATTAATAGCCAATAATGTAAGCTATTAACAGGCGCGAGAGGAATCACCGATAATGACGATGACCCTCAAGGTACTACAGTACAATTCACGTGGTGTGAATATATGAGCCGATGTTGAACACCATGCAAAATCTTTCAGTCGAAGGTCATTGATGCAAACCTGTCACCGAAGTGAGAAACTTTCCATTAAGGCATGCAAGCTTCAAAGTACTGAAAGGGTTGTTTCTAAGTCAACTTCTTGGATAATGAGCTGATGTTGACAAGAAGTGACCTGTCATAGGAGGGCCTTGATGTATCCCACATCTACGACACGAAACGAAGCAAATGATTTTTCTGGAGGTGAAAACGATCTAATGATACAAGGTTCAGGAATGGCGGTCATGAAAAATGAAGGGTGAAGGTATTGCAGTGGATGAGGCGTTAGCTGGATGGTAAATTCTCTAAATGACTTCTCTTGAACATGTCGGCGACACTGATATGGATTGGTAGCATTAACCCCATGGATGGTACGGAGGACCAATGGTGATATGACCGGTGAACGAAATAACCCAACCCGACTCAATCATGGTGATGGAGTGAAAGTGTCATGTTCAAGAGTGACCTGCTACCAATAAAATTCTTCAAGTTTTCTTCCCTTTTTCCCCAGTCATTGCTGACCAGTACCTCTTTATTTTTTTCAAGCTTGAGGAGGATAACATATGCTTGGTCTATAATTTTCCCTTCGGGCAAACTTGTCGCTATGTTTTAGCGAGCCTAGCGTCAATGAGACTCGTTCTTGTCTGGGTGGACAAGTTTGTCGCTATTGTTTTAACGAGTTTAACGACAAAGATAACTCGGTCCTTTTCATGTTTAGAGAGTTTGAAAAGGGATGAAAAGGAAACTCCAACAGTCCTTTTTCATAGCATAATCCCTTAAGTCTGAAAAAGTATAAAATAATACGAAAGGGATGACTTTTTGATCGCTTTAACGAGCCGAAAAAGACAAGCGCTCGATCTTTTTGTTTGATAATCCCTTAGGTCCAAAAAGATTAAAATATATAGGAGGGATGGCACTTCTCCTTACTTTAACGAGCTAGAAAGGTTAATAGCTCGACAATCTTTTATATTTAACAATCTAAAAGAGTTTAAAAGACACTCGTTTTTTAGGAACGAGTGGTATTTTCGGGTAGAAACTAGTTCCAGGTAAGTTTGGAACTTCTCAAAACATGGCAGTGTGAAGAGGGTGGCAATCAAAATCACTCATCGCAGCTGTTCCTCAAAAGGGTAAACAGTCAAGTGGAAACGTATGATCGGCCAAAAGAATGGAGGTGACGGTAGGAACACAACCAAGGTTCAAAAGGGTTGATAGCTAGGCAATCACAAAGGTTATTTACCAAAGGTGGATTCATTTTTTAATGAGCTTGAACTAGGCAAAACTATGCTCATAGGTGGGTTTATTTTTTAACAAGCTTGAACCCTGTGGAAAAATTGCTCATATTGGGTTTATTTTTTAACGAGCTTGAACCCTGCCGAAACATTGCTCATACCAGTCATTTAAACATGTCTCTTATTGTAGGTTTATTTTTTAATGAGCTTGAACTCTACTATAACATGTGCTCATTTCCTTTTTATGTAAGCTAGAAACAACCAAACTACAAGGCTAACTACACCAAAGCTAAGAAACTACTAAAGTTAGGCATGATGGTTTTGTCCTCTGACAATGCAAAGTACTTCCTTTGGTTCGTCTAATGAGCAGACGTCTTGGACCAATTGCCTAACCTAAGAAGTTGAACTAAAAAGCTAAAAAGCTGAAAACGCTAAAAAGCTAAAAAATCAAATTGGTCACTTTTTACTTGCATACAAAGGTTTGCATGCCCCCAGGTATTTAAGAAAAGGAGAGTTCCCAGGTCACCATATGGAAGTTTCTGCGATTAGGCATGACTTCCTTGGCTTTGTCCATCGAAATAGACGAAGGTGAATGGTGTGAGCTTCCAATCACATAACTTACAAGGAAATAGTTGTTTCAGACCGATCACATAACCTACAAGGAAATGGTTTTTCAGTCCAATCATATAACCTTCAAGGAAATCTCTCTTTTCATCTGGGTTCGCTTGCCGAAGCAGACCAGGGTGCATGCCCCCTAAACTTCGTTACATTCACCGAACTACTCGCAGTAATTAGGTGGATGGAATGAAGGTTGAAGAGACATTGTTGACGCAAAGAGACCATTTAGGGATGATGGTTGATTCATAGCTGTGTTTGAACTGAGAAATGAAAGTTGGTCGACAAATTGCACCAGCTTTCCTTCATGCGGAAAACACCACTCGAAATAGTGTGGAAACAATAGCTTCCATGCTATATATATAGTCACTTCCAAGGAGTAGATTGTGATCTAGTGGCCCTTGGACTACCATCACGTTCAAGTGAACGATTTTCCTTTTCAAAGTTATCGGTAACTTTGGAAGGATCCCTAACGGTTGACTGGTTCCTTTGTTGAAGCCTGACAAGTTTTGTGTTTCAGGCAGAAGCGATGGCGAACCAAGCGCTTTCCAAGTAGTTGAGGAAAGGATACTCACTAAATCCCCTTCATCTATGATAGTGCCAGATACGATCATTTTGTAAACTTGTACTATGATCTGGAATGGTACATTAGATGGAAGGCGAGGTCTTGCTAGTTGATTCCAAACAAAGAAAATGACTAGACTGCTCAGAGGAGGCACCAGATAAACGGCTGGATAAACCTCATGAACTGGGGGGCTTTCCTCCTGTTGTAAAGGAACGGGTGGATTGCCCCCAAGTTCACCAGACTCTATATCGACAAAAAGAATTTGAACTGTGTCATTCTCATTCTCTTTGGAAATTGTATCATTTGAAGGTGGACCTTCTGAAGGCAAGAATCGGTCGACTGCCATCTCGACCTGTTGAATTTGGTCTGGTATGGACTCAGAAGGTTCACTTTCAATGATAGGTGTTTCGACTAACAACTAAGTTATGTTAGTTAGGTTTTCAACTAGCAATGGACTCGGTAAGAGTTTCTTGTATCCAGGCGGAAGTCGTTGCGGTGAAGCAGGACGATTATGCAAGATTCTCTTGGCCTCATCTAGAAAAGGACAATGGGGAAGGTGATGGTCTCCCTCACATAGTAGACATGGAGGTTTGACCTTTCTTTCCTGTCCAAGACTTTCATTTTCACTAGTTGACGGTGTGCTATCAATCTGATTGCCAGAGGTTGATGACACTGGATGGTGCGAACGGGGAGACCATTCTCTCAAGATCTGTGGAATGCAAGGACAATCTCGATGAAAATGGTTTGCTTTGCAAATTAGACAAGGATATCTAGGAGATTTAATGTGTGAATTTTCACTAGATGATTCATTGTTGCCCCCTTGCTTAACTGGCTTCTTCTTCTTCTTCTCCTTCCCTTTCTTCTTTTTTTCAGCTACTTGGTTTTAGTATCACTAGTTTCACCAAGTGAAGAGGAAGAAGGGGAAGGAGAAACAAGAGAAGTAGAAGGTGAAAGGAGCACTTCAGTATCCTCTGGTTGCTGATTTGATTGCTGAGGAATTACAGTGTTTTGAACAACAAAGGTCGAGAATAGCCATACTGGTAAGCCGATTGTGATTCCTGGAAAGGAAAATGTAGCCATGTATGGAGCACCAATATCTCCCCAAGAGGAGAAAGGACTAGGATTCCCCCCAAGAGGGGTTCCTTGATTGGTTTCCATTATCTCAACCTAAGATCAACGAAGGAATAGGGATTTTATTCCGATTTAAATAAATTTTAATGACACTTTGACACAACTTTGCTTTTTCAATTTTTAAGAGTCGAGAAAAAGCTAAAGGTGACTCTAGTTGCCTTCGATTTTTAATGATCCTAAAGTGACAAGTGCTCAGATGGACCTTTTATTTTAAGGAGTCGAAAAGGAATGAAAGTGACTTCTCTGGAAATCTAGACAGAGGGATTACCAAACCAATCGCAAAACTGCAAAATACACCTTGGTAAAACATATTTCATTAAATTTGGAATTAAATGGTGGATCTAGAATTTCAAAATAACCAAAAATCTCAATTCTAGTCATTGTCCTTGTAATAAAATATTTCCAAATTTAATGAAATATGTGTTAGGTGATAAATGATAGAGAAACTACCAAGGACTTATGTACGACAGTCAATCTTCCTGAATGCTGTGTTCAGTGCATGCGATTGATAGGGCAGTAGACACGACTTCCTAAGGATAGAGGGTATCAGCCTATTGTGGTCTCCAATATATACTCGACGATACGGGGAGCACAAGTCTGTACTGGCACTTGTCGTATCAAAGAGGAGGAATCACCCAACCTTCGATGAAAACGATAGTTACCAGGTTTTACGACGCCGGAACATGTCTCTAACCTAGACTTCTAAATGTGTTGTGTTAGGTTCCAAAGCGTTTTTATGTTCATTGAGATTTATTTTAGATTTGATCTTGCTTAGAAGTTTGTCTTTCAAGGTTCACCGCATGATGTAGATGTAAAATTCCTAAATATGTAATCTAAAATGATAAACAGTCGTTTATTTTGTTTTAGCAATGAAAATCCTAGCTACCAAGGAAAGAAGAGTACAATTCTTTCAACATGGAGCAAAGAGCACACACTAAATGAACTTTTCCTAAATCATCTTTCGCACACAGTCTAAATGCAAATGCAAATGCATGTATTTGTTTTTTCGTTTCCTTAATGTGAGAATGCTCAAAAGGAAAACTAAGTATAGATCTGAACTATTTTCTTCAAAGTAACATTTCAACAATTTCTTTTCAAAACGAAAGGAAGACTAAAACGACACTTTCAATTTCGAATGGAAAATTGCTTTGGACACTTCAAATATTAACAATTCAAATCAAATAAAATGATAAAAGTACAATCAACTATCTAGAGGAGGAAGACTTTACTACACTATTCTTTTTTGACTCAAAATGACAGTTACGACACTTTTGCATCAAAAAACGACAGTTCGATTAAGCTACTTTCGAAAAAGGAGGACTGTAAATGATTGAAAAATACATAAAAAAATTACAATTCCTAATCAATGGAGGCCGAACAATGTAAAGGAAGGAGGCTTCAGCAATGAGATACTGATCATGAACAACAAAACTACTAAATAGAGCTGAAAACAAGGAGGAAAAACCAAATTTCAAAGAGAGAAACAGTATCACTCAATCATCGCACCTGTCCTTAAGGGAAACAGGGATGCATCTCACCTGCAACACACGGGAGGTGCGATGCATACAGGCTGCCAGTTACAGACAGTGCGATGGACCAGGGAGCGAAACTGAGTTTGGTTTTTGCTCAAAATTTGCAGCTAAGTTCAGTGATTTAGGTTGAGTTATGATGGACAGTAAAAACAAAGTATAGGGGTATGATCTTATGAGGTTATTGAGCTACCACGAGGATGCTTAGAATGCTTGTAAATCAGATGTTTAGTTCATAAACCAACCCAGAGATTCACTGAAGCAGCATTCATCTACTTCGCAATTGCATAGCAAAGGCGGTTCGAAGGCTAGCTGGCTAACTTCAAGCTCCGTCTGTAGTTTATAAAGCAAACAACAATAACAAACAAACAAACTATTTGATCCCCAGCGGAGTCACCATTTTGTTTCCGGGAAAACTAGTGTCAATTCGAACTACTAGTCCCACTAAGATGGGTAGCTATCTTAGAAACAAACAATCAAAGCAATTCGAGATTTCCTTTAGGTGTAATAGATAAGAGGGAAGAAAAGAGGACCAACCTGGATCTTCTGCTTTGATCCTTGCTTGATTTCACTTTCCCTTGATAGAATTTTCCATTCCTCTCCTACTTGTCCCGCTTTAAAGAGTACATGTAGAGTCAAAGTAATAGAAAACCATCAAAGCATCTCTATCTAAAACATCATAAACATTGTAGAATCAGAAACACATTGACCATACAATTGCATTCATAAACAATAAAATTCACAAACACGCGATTAAATGGAGGAAAACTCAAAGAACTTTATTAATAATAGAAGAGAGGATTACAACCCAGTTGTCTGATCCAGCATCATCCTTCTAGCATAGAAGCCCTCCTCATCTCGTGAAAAGCAAAATCACCCAACAATACAATGTCTCTTCTCATAGATAAACCAACAGCACTTCCTTACAAATTAAAAAATTCCAGCCTCTAGATATCTCAGATGAGGGATCCATTTATAGATGTCTTGCAAGGGTGTGAGTCAGCTCTGGGTTTTTGATTAGTGTCATTCCACTAATAGTTCTTCGTTCCACTTGGAGATTTCATTGATCTCTTACTCATCCCTGGGCGAATTCAGAGAGGCAAGTGTCCTGGGAGAAGTTTCTGGAAGATTCCATGAGCTTCCACTTAGCAAATTGTCTCTGCCATTTGTCTATTCTCACTCATTGCACCCTACAGAAGGCCATTTCAGTATGCATCACACCTGGCTAGTGTGGCAGCCAGTATGCATCGCACCTTGACCATGGAGCAGTCAGTATGGTCTAGTTTTGGCTAGTTCTGAGTGGTTTTTCAAGTGGAACTTCTGGGAAATGATGTAATCAGTTGACCATGATCCTTTAGGGTATGAAACAACACTTTTAGGGACTAAAGAGCCCTTGGTTTATGGACATATGATTTTGGGGTTGTAGTGCCCAAATATGTCTATAACACCTTCATTATTCTTTGCACCATCCTTCCTGCAAATCATCCTCGTTGATATTGCATCACTATTTTTATGGTTAGACGAAGGTCTAATAGTTTTGTTAAGGCATAATCCACACCTGACATGTCGACACCACTGATTGTCCAAAATAGGAGATGGGCGATGGGTGATACCAATACGAAAAACCAAGTGCACACTGTTGCACACAACTCTCCACCTCAACTTGTCACTCACAATGAGTCTTCCACACACCGTTGGGCTTCGCAGAATCCATTGCACACAGAATCATAGTCCAACAATTTTTTTTCTCCACATGGTTGTGTCTCTAACACTGGTCCACGACTACACAATAGAGAAGTGGCTCTTTGATTTAGAATATCCCTTCTAGCGGCATTGTTCGACAGCAACAGGTTGTTCAGAAATTGCCAGACGTTGCAGTAGTTGGGCTCTAATTTTTCCTAGACGTACGAGTCCAAAAATGGATCCATCCACATGATTGGTTCCCAACATTGCACAAAAAAATGAGACAAAACAATAAAGTGAGTGATTTCACCATGAAAATATGTTACGTGTGCCATCGAACAGTGGAAACTTGGTCTCCACTGATTCCTCCACTGTTACATAGCGTCAGCGCTAGTGAAGATATCTACTCGAGTTCACCAAGACTCGGCTCATTCACCTGGTCAAAAATCTCCAACAGGTGTCGTCTCTTCAACAACACCAACAGATTTCAAACAGATCTCCAAACTCAGACTCACAGTGTCTCGAATCTTCAACAACATAGCATGATTGATTCCTCTCTTTGACAAACCCAACCTTGGGCTCTCTTTACACAGAACAATGCCAAACTCAGCTTTACACAGACAACATATCCCCTATCAATCTTGAGTCGATGATATCGCAGCACTAAAATCACTTAACAATCTGATGGACAAATAAACATTCGCCAAATTCTTTAATCAACTCCATATTTATTTCCCTTTGCCCAGGAGGAGCCAAGGCCCAGGCCCAAACAGGCTTTGATACCAAGATAAAATTTAGTGTTGTCTCAAGATAGGTAGACTATCTTGGACACACAATCACTTGGTTGAGAGAGTATCTCAACCACACACCAATATAGGAACATCTAGATATAACAACCCTAAGGAATAGGAACATACTCCTTTACATATAAATTCACAACTGAGACAAGTAGGAATTACATTTTCTAAGAATTCGTACACTGACCTTGTATTAGAAATCTCACTCTAACCCTTGAGCTGAGAGAGAGGTTGATTTCTTTCCTCGGGAAATAAATATGGAAATAATAGTTGTGTTGATTTTAAGTTAATAAAATTTAGTTTTCTCACCAACGTCTTGAAATAATTTTTTTATTACTCTATTTTGTAATTAGTTCCTAATAACCAAAATATTTATGAGAAATTTTTTTTTGTTGAATCTGATTCTTAATTCATCTCTTGAAATATTTATATATATTTCTATATATGTACTTTATTAATGAATAAAATCCCAAAAGAGTTAGATCTAATGGAGAAAGCTACAAATTTTCATGAATGGGGAAGGTTCAATTCTTGTGAGGGCCTACTATGGAGCAATGGGATCACCTTGATGTGGTAGTCCAACATGTGGTTGAACCAAGAGAGATATTATCAAATGGTCTCATGACATGTGTACACATAAGTCGATCAAAGTCCACTCCATTATTCAAAAAATTATAAGATGCCTCCTCCTTGTATTACGCACCACCACACTCGATTTATGTCCCTTTGCCAATTTATCTCCCTTGGCCCTCACATTAGATTTATCAATTGGGGAATTTATTTCCCTAACCAATTTATCTCCCTTGACCGTCAAATTAGATTTAGCAATTGGGAAAGTATGTACCGAGTTCTCACATTAAGTTTATGAGTTGATATTGGGGAAGTAATTTATGTCCCCTAGCCCTCACATCAGAGTTATGAACTGGGGAAGTATGTAACGAGTTCTCACATCAAGTTTATGAGTTGATATTGGGGAAGTATGTAACGAGTTCTACATTGAGGTAGGTCAGTGGAATTAGCTATTGCATGAGTTGATATAGGGGAAGTAATTTATGTCCCTTGGCCCTGACATCGGAGTTATGAACTTGGAAGTATGTAACGATTTCTCACAAGTTTATAAGCTGATATTGGCGATGTATGTAATGTGTTGTATGTTGAAGAAGGTCAATGGAATTAGTTATTTAGTATCTTGGTTCCTTTAGGGTCTAGATCTCTATATCATTGTATTGGCTCAAATCTTCTAGGTTTTGGTGTGCTAATTTTGGTCATTCTTTTTGTGTTCTCATTGGTAATTTATGCACCCAAGCCACTTGATTTATTTCCCTTGGCCCTCACATCAGGTTTTTGAGGTGATACTGGGGAAATATGTTACGAGTTGTATGGCACAAATAGGTACTAGTGTGGTTATCCTACAAATTAAGAGTGTAGGTGAAAAATAGATTAAACTTTGGCTGATGTAGGTTGGCAGAATCAGTTGGTTGCTATCTTGGTCCTTTTAAGCTCTATATCTATAGATCATTGTGTTGGGTCATCTCTTCTAGGTTCTAGTGTGCTAATTTTGGTCATTTATTTCATTTTCTAATTGTTAATTTACACACCCTAGTTGACCTGATTTATGTCCCACCTAATCTATGTCCATTGGTCCTCATATTAGGTTTATGATTTCATACTAGGGAAGTATGTAATGATTTGTATGGAACAAGTGTGCATTGGGGTTGTGGTCCTGTGAATTATGAGACTCAAGCAATAGTAACTCATGTTATGATCGAGGGAGTATGTGACAAATAGCTTAAATTTAGGTTAACGTAGATTTAAAATTAGTTGGTTTCTATCTTGCTATCTTTAGGCTCTAGATATGTAGATAATAGTGTTGGTTCATATCTTCTAGGTTCTAGTCTACTAATTATGGTCATTCATTTAGTGTTCTCATTGTTAATTTACCTTGGTCTATTTCAACTTTTTGTATTTTGGTTATTTCTACTGGCCGATTAGGTGTTGTAGGTAAACTTAAACATAGAAACATTTCTCCCTTTGTATCCCATTGTTTAAATCTTCTAGATTTCTCACCTAGTGAAACATTTATGCATTTTCTCCAGCTTTTCTTGCTTCTAGCTACTCTTTGTTGATTTCCTATGGTCCTTGGCCTATATGGAATCCAAAATTCTCTTAGGAGTTGGTGGTGCTCCTGTTCTTTATGTGGTTTAGGGCTTCATTTGTGGGGATTAGGGGTCATTATCCTTTCTTGGCCAAGTTTTCAATTCATTAGTAACCTATCTCTCATTCGGAATTTTGTCGAGGTTGTGGCTTCTAATTCTCTAGCTTTGTCTCCTATGTCGTTGGATTTTAGTTGGGTATTGGTGTGTGGCTTTCCATTGTATCTCCTTGTAACTTATACTGAAAATGAGAATCCAACCCTCTAGCTCTACTCTTAGTTGAACAAATTACTGCAAGTGCTCCCTTTCATGCTTCAAGGCACCCCGTTTGGGAAAACAACAACCTCAAGCCACTTAGGCTCGTCAGGATTCTCTCTAGGTGGGCATGGCCTTACAACTCATATGGAACCACTTGTAGCTCCCCAAGGACCAACTACAACCCAAGCTCAAAGAATGGATTTCTCACCTTGGTTATTCACTCATAAACCATCAATACTACACCAAGGGCACTTTTAAGACATTTTTTTAAGACAAAATAAATCTTTTGTCTTAAAAGGTCACCTTTTATTTTAGTTATTTTACATTAAAATTTAATATCAATTCAATTGTCTTAAATATAAAATTTAAGACAAAAACAATTTGAGACAAAAATACTTAAAGACAAAACTTTATATTTAAGACAAAAATAGTTTAAGACATAAATATTTTAAGACAAAAACAGTTTGAGACAAAAATATTTTAAGAAAAAACTTTGTATTTAAGACAAAATAGTTTAAGACAAAAATATTTTAAGATGAACTTTATATTTAAGACAAAAACAGTTTGAGACAAAAATATTTTAAGACAAAACTTTATATTTAAGACAAAAACAGTTTAAGACAATTATTTTAAGACAAAATTTTATATTTAAGACAAAAACAGTTTGAGACAAAAATATTTTAATAGAAAACTTTATATTTAAGACAATGACCACTTAAGACGAAACCCATTTAAGACAATTAATAATTAAGACAAAAACACATCAATTTAAGAATTGGCTATGAGGATACCTTTTCTCCTGTAGTAAGATACTCATCTATTAGATCAATTCTTGCTTTGGCTATGAAAATGGGGTGGAAGATCTACCAAATGGATGTAAAAACAACATTTCTCAATAGGGTTATTGAGGAGGAGGTGTACATCAAGCAACCATAAGATTTTGAGACATTTGAATGAGAGTCTCATGTGTGTAGACTCAAGTGAGCATTGTATGCTTTCAAACAAGAACCCTATGCTTGGTACACCAGGATCGATAGTTATCTCACTGGTTTGGGCTTCACCAAAATTGAAGCGGATGTAAACCTCAATCACATCTTGGTAGAAGGTAAATTTCTTATTATTGTCTTATATGTTGTTGATTCGATTTTAACTAACGATGAGCAGCTGATCAAAAATACAAGACATGGGTCACATGCAATACTTCCTCTGGTTGGAAGTATGGGAAGACGACAAGGAATTGTTTGTCTCTCAAGGAAAGTATGCAAATGAGATACTACAAAGATTATGCATGGAGAGATGTAAACCCACGAAGACACCTCTAGCAAACAACTAGAGGAAGGAGAATGTCACTTCAAGTGAAGAAGTGGATGCTACCATTTATCAACAACTAGTGGGCTCACTCATGTATCTTGTGAACACATGGCCATATATGTGCTATGTTGGAATTAAGATGTATGTGTTGTACTTGATGGCAACCCACTTTTAGTAGAACAACTCACTTGTATATGGTAACAAGATGAATCTACAGGAGCGATATCATATGTAACAAAATGCATGGTAGTTGTGTTTACAGATGTGACAAAATGCAGGGCAGTCAAAGGAATCATTTCAGAAGTAATATGGAAAATTATTGATTCGGATTTAAACAGGAACCAACAAATTATAGAGATAACCATAAACACAGAGATGCACTGTAAATAATACTTCCTTTCATTAATGTAAAATATTGAAATATGCTTACAAACAGAAATGGAAATAAACCAGCTAGGGTGATGGTAGCTTATCTTTGAGAAGAGATGTGGAGGCTACATGCCTTTGAACTATGTTACCATGAGGCTCGAAGGCTTATTTATTGTTGAGAAATAATGGAAAACCCTAAACATCCAGAAACCTAACCCTAGAAGATGAAAAGCCAAACTGTGGGCCCCATTTGGGTAAATTGGTACATCAACTTCCGGGGGTCGTAACTTTGGCATCCGATCTCCATTTGACGCGTACAATAGCTCATTAGAAAGATCTATCTGAGGACTATAACTTTGGGAAGAGAAACATTGGTCAATGACCCATGTTGCTCCTGGTTTTCCCAAAAACCGTTGTTTAGGGCCTCAAAATGGCTTCGGAAGTTCAGGACCCAAAAAAACTGCTAAAAATAGTAAATTGTGCTACAATTATGGAAACTGAAAAACTGAAAGAGACAGTTGTGGGGGTCCAAATGGGATAGGTGGGTGGCCACCAACATCCACCTGGATCATTCCTCCCCCTTCAGGAAGCAATGGTCTCCATTGCGTTGAGTTCCTCCATCTACTGAACTTGGTCCCTGGTGTGTTGTTCTGCAACTTCTGATGTGTCCAATAATGGTGGGAAGCTTGGTCGACGATGGTCCACATTGAACACTCGGTGCAAGTGAAGGAATGGAGGAATGTTGTGCTCCAAATCATTGTTTCCCACAACCTAGGTGATGGTTTAAGGACCATGTCGGAGTGGTTTGAGCTTCTGATGGGTTCTGGTAAGGCATTCTTTCTGGCGATGCAACCAGTCTTTGTTGCCCACCTGAAACTTGTGTGGTACCCCTGTGGTTGAGGAGAAGTTGTTCCTGTGTTCTTTCATGACCGTATCCCTCTGTTGCTGCTGCTGCTGCATGGAGGAACCCTTTGCAAGGGTCATGGATGTGGCGATGATCTTCCCCTTACTTTGGGAGTGAACCAGACAGAAAATAAATTTCCTAGTCTGTGAGATGAGCTTTCTGCCTTTCTTAGCAGTGATCAAAGAGGTGGCGGTAGGTGGGGTTACCTCCGGTATCCTGTATAATGAATTACCCAAAGAAATAATAACAGTGCAAGGCCTTGACTCATACACAGCATGTTGCCTCCACAAGTATGGCTAGCCTAATAATACATCACAAACATCCAAAGGTGTAACATCACACAATACCTCGTCTGTGAAGGGTTTGATGCTGTAGGGAAGGTGGCACTGCTGTCAAACTTGAAGATCTCATCCTTGGTGAAGCCACGTGATATTGCAGGGTTGTAGGCATGGTGTAGTCGGTAGGCCCAACTGCTTCATGACCTCTGCTGAAATGAGGTTCTTTTGGCTGCCATTGTTGACAATGAATTGTAGCGGCGAACCCTTCACCCACATCTGTGAGTGGAAAAGACGCTTCCCCTCTTCTGGATCTTCGGGCTCATTCTTCTGGATCTTGGCAATGTTAATAGTGGCACTAGGCTTCGCATCAATGATTTTCTTCCCTTTGCCATTCCCCTTGTCGGGTTCTGACTCAAGGTTGGAACATGCATCTGATTCTAAAGCCTTCAACTCAGCCACCAGCGATTGCTTGGTCCAACACTCACTTGTGTTGTGAGTGGGGCTCTTATGGAACTCACACCACATTCCTGTGTCCTTCTTCGACTTCGTGGTGATGTTCTTTTCTTGTAGCTTCGAGGGTTGTCTTGGGTCACCCCGTCTTGGCTTTATCCTTAGTTCTGTGATTTGGGGAAACCTTTCCCTTGCTTCGAATTCGCAGATCCAAAGTCTCGCTATTTTGTTTGAACTTCTGCTTGATTTTGATAACGTCGGTGTACCGAGCAAGGAGATGTTCAGGAACTCCATCTCTTCCTAGATGTATCGGTGTAGGCAGCGGTGGTATTTGAGTACCAAATGTAGCTCAAAGTCCTTGATACCCAACTGTGTGCGAAGGGTATGAAAAATGTTTGTGAACTCCAACACATCTTGGGCCCTTCCCTGTCGCAGCGTGGTCCACTTTATGTATTTGTCCTCATAGCTTTTGACAGGGTAGTACTGCTCCTTGATGGCATCCCAGAATGAATTCCAAGTGGGTGCGGTTGAAAATAGTGAGCTTGTGCTTTCATCCTTCTGCTCGCAGTAGGTTTCCCACCAGTCCTTGACGTGGGGGCTGCTTTGAGAAGAGCGAAAATAATATTTTCCTGACTTGAAATATAATGAACAGAAAAATACCCTTCTAGCAGAATTAACCATTTATCTACGACATCTGCGTCTATTTGATCCTCGAAGATGGGGATTTCAAAATTAACTTGTACCTTAAAGGGTGTGGCATTTCCAGAGTAGTTGTTGGAAGCCGATGAGTCGCCTCTAGGTAGCTGCTAAAGGATCTGCGTAAAGTTGTCCATCATTGTGTTCCTTTGCCGCTCAAGGGCTTCTTTGAGCAATATTTTGATAGGATCTCCTGCCCCCTTGTCTTTCTTTTCATCTGCCATGGGAGGCCATTGGGATTTTCGAGGCTGGTCTTGCAAAGGTTCGGCCAGTTCAAGCCCTAACTCCTTATATCCCGACCTCGTTGGGGACATGCAAAGAAAAACAAAGAAAAAGCAGACTGCTCTGATACCACTGATTCGGATTTAAACAGGAATGCAACAAATTATAGAGATAACCATAAACACAGAGATGCAATGGAAATAATACTTACTTTCATTAATGTAAAATACTGAAATATGCTTACAAACAGAAATGGAAATAAACCAACTAGGGCGATGGTAGCTTATCTCTGAGAAGAGATGTGGCGGCTACATGCCTCTGAACTATGTTACAATGAGTCTAGAAGGCCTATTTATTGTTGAGAAACAATGGAAAACCCTAAACATCCAAAAAGCTAACCCTAGAAGATGAAACGCCAAACTGTGGACCCCGTTTGGGTAAATTGGTACATCAACTTCCCGGGGGTCGTAACTTTGGCATCCGATCTCCGTTTGATGTGTACAATAGCTCGTTAGAAAGATCTATCCAAGAAATATAACTTTGGGAATAGAAACATCGGTCGACGACCCATGTTGCTCCCAATTTTCCCAAAAAACGTTATTTAGGGCCTCAAAACGGCTCCGGAAGTTCAGGACCCGAAAAAACTGCTAAAAATAGTAAATTGTGCTATAATTACGGAAACTGAAAAACTGAAAGAGACAGTTGTGGGGATCCAAATGGGATAGGTGGGTGGCCACCAATATCCACCTGGATCAATTACAGTGTAACAAGTCTATTCAGAGGTAACAGGGCACTAGTACAGAAGAACAGGAAGATGGAACTAAGTTTTATTGATCAGAATAAAGAAAGTAAAGGAAAAGGTTGATGTAAAGCAGTTTAAGAAGTATATGCAAGTCCACTTAGTCACAACAACATATACACGCTAGTCCATAGAACAAAAAACGTGTATACATATACACACACTTTCACAAAAGGAAAAGCGCGTATGGGATGGAAAACCAAGGTATGTGGTTCGAGGTATTGGTCTGAGGTATTTGGTCCAAGGCATTGGTCCCAAGTGGTTTTGGTCCAAGGTATTGAGAAAGGCCTAAAACTATATAAGGAGGAGAAGATCATTAGGTCAAGTGTGAAAATAATGAATATCTGATGAAGAGTGAGATCAAAAGAAAATATGCATGTTATGGGTTTATGGTGCATATAAGGAGGAGAAGATCATTAGGTCAAGTGTGAAAATAATGAATATCTAATGAAGAGTGAGATCAAAAGAAAATATGCATGTTATGGGTTTATGGTGCTTTGCTTGATCTGAACTAAGGATGAACCTTAGTGGTTGATGGGGATAAGATCTAATGATGGATCAGGACCATGAGACCTAAAATGAATTATTATTATATTTTTTGATCATAGATAGTCTAGATCTGAATGCTAACGCATGATTTACACTGTAAATGTTCTGATTTGCGTATGTCTGAAGTCTGGAGGTGCAGCGAAGTTATGAAGTAAGTATTTGCAGATCTATACGCTGGTTCCCTTTGGTGAAGGTGCGTATACACGCTGGTTTGGCTCTTCCATGTAGCATATGCAAAAGAAAAGCTTGATGTTCAAGGATGAATGATCTATCATATCAGTGTTGTTGTTTTATTTTTGTCTATCAATGAAGTCTTCTTAGATCTGAATGTAAAACTGAATGAATAAGGAGTTTGATATTTGATAGATTGATTGTATAAGTGAGAATAAGTGATCTCTGTTGTTGCTTGTGTAAAGCTCTATAAGTTGATAGTAGATGTTCAGTATATTACTAGTTGGTACAGACTTGATTCAAAAGTTTATGTTTGCAGTAGCTTTGGAGGTATACGCAGGTTTGATTAACGAAAGTAGCATATACACGCAATTTGGGTTCAGCCAAGTAGCGTATATAGTCTGTTGCATGGTTTCTAAGGTTACATCTGGTTCTGAATGATGATGCAGGTTTCTGGGTTCAGCATAGTGTTCCGGTGACAGTGATCTGATTGTTTTAGATTAACTGCATGTTGGTTGATGAAGTTTGAGTTTCTAACTTTCTGATGGGTTATTGATGAGTCAAGGTCTTCATATGTATTGATATGTGCTAGGAGCATCCAGTCTGAAAATTCATGAAACGTGGTCCCTGGTGGAAGGGTGGAGTTTTCTATAGGCTGGTACCTACGTACTAGTAAACACATTGGCTAGTACAAGAGCTAGGGGATTGTAGCTCCCTTCCAGTAGAAGCTGGAGAATGAGAGAAGGTTGTAACCTTCTACAGGTAGAAGCTTGCGTACTGGTATGAGTCTACACCAGTACAAGATTGTAAATAGATTTTCTTATTATTAAAAAAAGGGACAAAGACAACATCAGTAGGTGGTTTTCACCCACATTGGGTTTCCACCTTAAATCTTAGTGTTCATGTGTGTTTCTTATGTGTGATGCTTTATTCTAATTTTTCTGCATTGTCTAATAAGTTACTAATGCACTGGTTTAAGATCAACACATGATAAATTGTCTAAATCACAAGTTCTCTGGATATATGCTGGTTTCTCTAATCACAGTTGCATGTACAGGATAGTTCACTTCACTGAAGTAATGTATATAAATATGTTTGAGAAATAAAATTATTGATTTGATAATACTAATTCACCCCCCTCTCAGTATTATTTCCAACAATTGGTATCAGAGCAGGTCCTTCAAAAGAAGCTCGATCGCTTGAAGGAAGATCTGTTAAGATGAATAATCACGAAAGCATGGGATCCATCAAAGCACCAATCTTCGATGGGAGCAACTTTGTTTATTGGAAAATAAGAACCACAGCGTATCTACAATATCTTGGAATAGATGTCTAGGAAATTTTGGAAGGAGGATATAAATTTCCAACAGCAATTCCTACACACGGTAGGTAAAAAGCAATATGAAACCAATGCCAAAGCTGTCAATACTTTATTGGGAAGTTTGTCACAATTAGAGTTTGTCAAAGTCATACAGCTCAAATCAGCCAAAGAGATATGGGACAAAATTGTTCAGAGCTACGAAGGAGACTCTTAAGTAAAATGTGTTAAGCTTCAAACTCTCGGAATTCAGTATGAAACTCTTAAGATGCATAGTGATGAGAGTATAGCTAGTTACTTCTTGCGTATAGATGAGGTTGTTAATTGTATGAAGAATCTGGGTGAAGAAATAAAGGAAGTTAGCTTAGTTGAGAAAATTTTGAGATCCTTGTCTGCTAAATTTGAATCAAAAGTGTCTGCCATAGAAGAAAAATAGGATCTGCAGAATATCACTATGACACAGCTTCACATAATCCTAACTACTTTTGAGATGAGAAAAGGAGGTCCATTAGATATGAGAGAAGAAGCATTTAAAGCTTCAGCAAAAGGAAAAGAAAAGGAAGAACACAATGAATCAAGACACATTTCAGATGAAGAAGATGAGGTAAATTTTGTCAAGAAGCTTCAACGGGGTTCTGGAAGGCTCAGAGGTAAGCTACCTTTCAAATGCTTTGCTTGTGGTAGGGTTGGTCATTATGCTACCAGATGTCCTCATAAAGATAAATATGAAAAAGGAAAAGAATGTGCAAAAGGGAAAAGGAAAAAGGTTGTGAATAGAAGGAGTTACTATACTCATGAAGATAACGATGGTTTATCTAAGAGTAATGAAGATGAAACTGGTCAAGATTACAGACTTCTCATGGCTTATGATAGCGATGATTTTTGGGATAGTTTAGAAGAGGATAGTGATGGTTTATCTAATAGTGATGATTATAGACTTCTCATGGCTTATGCCAATGATGATTTTTGGGATGCTTTAGAAGAGGAAAAATTTCATGAAGAAATCTCTAAAATCAAAATCTATTTAGAAGAAAATAATATGATCATAGATACCTTGACATACCAACTTGCTGAAAAAGAAAAACACAACGAAAAACTAGAATCTGAAATTGTGGGTCTAAGAAAATATCTTGAGAAAACAAAATCTCTCAATCTTAGATTTGCTAAAGGATTAGAAACTTTAAATGAAATTATCAAAGTTCAACGTTCTCCTATGATAAAGACAGGTCTTGGCTATACTTAAGAAGCATATCAATCACATAATCCGTCAACCTCAACCAAAAGCTATCTTGATGTAGCAAAGACTAGTAAACAATATGACAATCGTCAGCAAAGGCATAAAGTTGATCACCAGGTAAATCATACTCAATTTTCTCCAAGGATGAATATCAATAGAAGCCACAACCAACCTCAGGCAAATCATACTCAATTTGCTCCAAAGATGAATATCAATAGAAGCTACAATCAACAGGTAAATAGTTTCGATAGTTGCATAAACTTCTTTAACGGGCAATGTTTTTCATGTCATAATTTTGGGCACAAAGCTGCTCAATGCATTTCTTACAAAACCGTCATGACTAGAGAAGCATGAAATCGAAGGAATGTAACAGGGATCAAGAAAAGTTCCATAATAACTTTTCTCCTCTTGAAAATGAAATAGAATGCTCAATTTGTAACAACTTTGGTCATGAAGAATCTAAATGCAAGAGAAAATTTCAGAAAACACCTCAAAAGGAGAAAACGCCATTAAATCCCAAGATATGGAGAAGGAAAGAATCTCAAACAGAAAGATGTGGTATAGCCTTGTATGTAGAAGGACAAAAAAATCAATGGTACATCGACAGTGGATGCTCCAAACATATGACAGGTGACAAAGAGAAACTTCACTCATATAATGCCTTCGAAAAGGAAAAGAATGTCTCATTTGGAAATGAAACTCCAGCTGTCATAAAAGGTAAAGGTTATGTTTTCTTGAAAGAAAAGGTTAAAGCTAGAAATGTTATGTATGTAGATGGTTTAAAGCATAACCTGTTGAGTGTCAATCAAATGTGTGATCAAGGAAATGAAGTGGTGTTTCGATCAAATGGATGTGTTGTTTGTGAGCTTGATATAGGAGAGATCATGATCAAAGGTACAAGAACTCCAAACAACTTATACATACTCAAAGGAGGACAACAACAGTGCTATCTAAGAAAAAATGATGAAAACTGGCTGTGGCATAGAAGATTGGGACATCTAAGCTTTTCTCAAATAAGAAAAGCATGCAGACTCAAGGTTGTTCGTGATCTTCCAGATATCAGCATCCCAGAAAATACAATATGAAAACCATGTCAAATCGGTAAGCAAACTAGAGTTCACTTCATGGAAAAAGAAGGGTCAGCTAGTAAGCCTCTTGAAATTATCCATGCTGATTTATGTGGACCAACAAGGAAAAAATCACCTCGTGGAGAAGAAAATTTTATTTTGTTCATTGATGATTTTTCCAGAATGTGTTGGATAGGTCTTCTAAAGCATAAAGATGAAGCATTTGAAAAGTTCCAAGCCTTCAAAGCTTTGGTTGAAAATGAATCAGATCAAAAAATCAAATGCCTCAGATTTGATCGAGGAGGGGAATTTATATAGGATGAATTCTTTGACTTTTGTGAGCAACATGGAATAAAAAGGCAATTCTCCACCACAAGAGCTCCTCAACAAAATGGTGTGGTATAAAGGATGAATAGAACAGTTCAAAAAATGGCTCAAGCTATGCTAGATGAATCTGGAACTCCTGCAACCTTCTGGGGTGAAGCTGCATTTGTTTCCGTGACTATTCTCAACAAAGCAAATGTTCGGGTAAATAGCACTCAAACTCCACATGAAATTTGGTATGGTAAGACTCCTACTATAAATATTTTAAAGTTTTTGGAAGCAAATGTTTTATCAAAAGGATTGATGAAAAACTTGGTAAGTTTGAACCCAAAGCAGATGAAGGGATTGTTCTTGGTTATTCTTCCAGAAGTAAAGGATATAAATGTTATAATAAAAGACTTGGGAAAATTGTTGAAAGCATTGATGTTGTAGTTGATGAAGCATGCAGAAATCCAAAATAGATAAAATCAACAGAAGATTATGACAATGAGGAAGATGGGGATTACTTTCCCACATAAAATCAAAATTATATTGAAGAAGAAACCAATGAAGCACCAGAAGAAGATATAATGGTATAAGAAAAGACTCCATCTAGGTATGTTCAGAAAAATCATCCAAAAACTCAAATTTTAGGAGAAAAGGAGGCTGGTGTACAGACAAGAAGAACTATTACAGGGACCTCAAGCTATCTAGCATTACTATCCTCCACCGAACCTCAAAATGTAAATGTAGCATGCAAAAATGAATGTTGGGTCAAGGCCATGGATGAAGAACTTGAGAAAAATGAAAAAAATGACCCTTAGGAATTAGTTCCTAGACCTCATGATAAAAATATTATAGGAACTAAATGGATATTCAAGAACAAGTTGAATGAAAATGGAGAAGTCATTAGAAACAGGGCCAGACTTGTTTGTAAAGGGTATGCTCAACAAGAAGGTATATGTTGGGCGATTTAGTTGTCTGCTAAATCCCTATCATTTAATTTATCAATCCACAAATGTTCGGGTAAATAGCACTCAAACTCCACATGAAATTTGGTATGGTAAGACTCCTACTATAAATATTTTAAAGTTTTTGGAAGCAAATGTTTTATCAAAAGGATTGATGAAAAACTTGGTAAGTTTGAACCCAAAGCAGATGAAGGGATTGTTCTTGGTTATTCTTCCAGAAGTAAAGGATATAAATGTTATAATAAAAGACTTGGGAAAATTGTTGAAAGCATTGATGTTGTAGTTGATGAAGCATGCAGAAATCCAAAATAGATAAAATCAACAGAAGATTATGACAATGAGGAAAATGGGGATTACTTTCCCACATAAAATCAAAATTATAGTGAAGAAGAAACCAATGAAGCACCAGAAGAAGATATAATGGTATAAGAAAAGACTCCATCTAGGTATGTTCAGAAAAATCATCCAAAAACTCAAATTTTAGGAGAAAAGGAGGCTGGTGTACAGACAAGAAGAACTATTACAGGGACCTCAAGCTATCTAGCATTACTATCCTCCACCGAACCTCAAAATGTAAATGTAGCATGCAAAAATGAATGTTGGGTCAAGGCCATGGATGAAGAACTTGAGAAAAATGAAAAAAATGACCCTTAGGAATTAGTTCCTAGACCTCATGATAAAAATATTATAGGAACTAAATGGATATTCAAGAACAAGTTGAATGAAAATGGAGAAGTCATTAGAAACAAGGCCAGACTTGTTTGTAAAGGGTATGCTCAACAAGAAGGTATATGTTGGGCGATTTAGTTGTCTGCTAAATCCCTATCATTTAATTTATCAATCCGGGGAATCGTAAACTTAGAAGCAAACCAATATATATGGGACCTTAGATGAAACAGGTGTAAGAAGTTTGTTTAGAATGGAAATGCATATTACAAATCTAAACTATTAGATCTATTTTATGAAAGCATAAGAACAAATGTTTGATTAATGGAATTATTTTACTTTAGAAGATAGAGAAGAGTCTCTTGTTCAAGAGTCGTGATTGTCCTTCTACAATCTTCCTATAATAACATTATCAAACACCTAAGAAAGCAAGAAAGAAAGCATGTAAATGAAAGCAAGTAAATATTGTTTTCAGTTCAGTTCTTAATGGAGAAGAGTCTCCTAACTTAGGAGGACTTGATTTCTCTAGATACTGAATGGGAATCAATATTCACATAAATGTAATCTAGGAAAGCATATGAGAAAGTAAATCTTATTTCAATTTAATCTAGCTCATGAAGAAGGGACTCCTAACTTAGGAGTTCCTGGTTTTCCTTCTCACATCAAAACTAGCTATTGAAAGGAGATCAACCTTCACACAACAAAACATGGCCACAACATGAATTCATACTAAAATTATCTACAAGTATTTACAAGAAAGAAATAAGATGAACATCATAATTAAAATTAGTATATTCACAACATTACTTTACAACAAAGTGCACTTATCTCAGTATGGGGATCCTTCCATTCCTCAATGAGCACACATTAAAAACTATCACACCTTAAGAATCAAACAACACTCATAACTCATGATTTGGGAAAATGATATTATTCATGTTGAATGAACAATCATAAATTTGGTGCTAATAAATAACTGATAATTGTTTTCTCTCCTTCCTCCTTCCTTCATTACATAATTTGTAGGATACTCCTCTTATTTATACATGAATTAGGGATATCTACTCAATAAATGTAGATCCCTTAAATATCTACTAGACCCATACTTGTCTCAACTTATCCCTAAATACTAGATACAAATCCATGACACATCAAAATCTCCATGATCTTTCTCCTTGGAATATGGTCCACCTCTTGAGTTGAAATTCGAATTTGATCTTGGGAGGCCACATAAGGGTGCCTTGGAAACTTCCAAATGATCTACACATGTCATCAAACTCAAGCCACTTTTAGGTATAAGCAAATACATGTTATTTCTCTAACTTTTAATCATAAATTCACTCTAAATACATGAAATTAATAACTTTGGAAAATGAGAATATAAACTCATATGGTAATGGAAATATAGGGTTATGTAATGATAATATGATGAAATGAGCTGACAAAATGAGGATAACTGTGAAAATGGAGTGAAAATTGAGGTTAATTTGGAGGCCCAACAGTATAGATTTTGAAGAAACTTTTGCACCTGTTTCCAGACTTGAAGCCATAAGAATGTTTCTTTCTCCTTCCAGTTTTCGGAAATTCGAAGTATACCAAATGGATGTAAAATCAGCCTTCCTTAATGGAGATTTAGAAGAAGAAGTTTATATTGAACAACCAGAAGGATTCATTCTTGGAAATGATGCAAAACTTGTATGTAGACTCAAAAAGGCTCTCTATGGTCTGAAATAGGCTCCAAGGGCTTGGTATTACCACCTTGACAAATATCTACACCAACAAGGTTTTACAAAAGGTTCTGCAGATAGCAATTTATATACAAAGATTGAAAATGATAAATTGCTAATTATTATTGTTTACGTTGATGATATCATTTTTGGTAGCAATGAAGAATCCATGAGTCGGAATTTTTCTTCAGTAATGCAGCAAGAATTTGAAATGTCCTTGCTTGGTGAACTTACCTATTTTCTTGGTCTATAAGTTCAGCAAACTAAAGATGGTATTTTTCTTTCACAAACCAAATATCTCAAGCAAATCTTGAAAAAGTACGGAATGGAAGATTCTAAACCTGTATGTACTCCAATGGTAATAGGATGCAATCTCAGCTCAAATGATGAATCGGCAGTAATACATCAACCAACTTACAGATCCATGATTGGCAGTCTACTTTATCTAACAGGTACCCGACCTGACATCATGCATGTAGTAGGAATAGTTGGAAGATTCCAAGCAAATCCAAAGGAATCACACCTTCAAGCAGCCAAAAGAATTTTCAAATATCTTCAAGGAACTCAGGACTTTGGACTATGGTATCCTAGAGACACAGATCTTACTCTTCATGCATATACAGATGCAGATTGGGTAGGAAGTGTTGATGATAGAAAAAGCACTAATGGTGGTGCATTCTATATGGGTTCCAGGTTAGTGCCTTGGTTCAACAAGAAACAAAGTTCAATTGCTTTATCTATAGCTAAAGCAGAATATGTGGCTACTACATCTTGCTGCACCCAACTACTTTGGATGATGCAAACTTTGCAAGACATTCAGATCAAATGTACTCCACCTATCTCCATTCTATGTGATAATACAAGTGCCATAAGTATTTGAAAGAATCTAGTCATGCACTCCAAGACCAAGCACATACCCATCAAGTACCATTTTCTACGAGAACAAGTGCTTGAACAAAAGGTCAAATTCGAGTATGTCCCCTCCAAAGAACAGGTTGCTAATATATTCACTAAACCACTGCCCAGAGAAACATTTGAATATCTCAGACAAAAGCTGTGAGTCGTTGCTGCATCATCATACTGTTAAATCCAGTTTTTCAGAGGAAGGTTATTATATGTGGGTTTCATGAAGTATAATCGCGTATACAGATGAGTTTCTGTGGCTGAAGAAGCGTATATGTTTTTCTGATAGGAAAAACAGTGGGTCAAACTCTAATATGGGTGCTCTATCTGATGTTGATGATTATAGTCTAACGATATGTTTTCTTCATTAATTTTTATCAGAGTGACAAAGATGCCTTGATTAATGACTTGTTAACAATGCACAGGTAGCACAGGTTCATGGGGAGCATTAGCCTTCACACGCATTCTGCATTGTTGGCATTATGGTTGCTGAGTCCAACTATGGCTTCAAATATTTATACCATTTTTTGCTTAAGTCATGTAAAAGTTTAGGGTGTGATATGACTTCTCATACATTTGAATGAGTCCTATTGGACAAATGATGTAATTTGTATCCCCACTTTGCATGGGATGGATGATGTAATATTTATTGTATTTTTGTCATGTATAAACAATTGGTATATCCCCACTTGGTTGGGTGGATGAGTCAAATTTGGTATATCCCCACTTGGTTGGGAGATTGATGTATGTATGAGTCATTGGTGATAGGAAGGTCAAACTCACATAGGTGAGTTATAGAGTCATGTTATTCTTTTGGAAAATATTTTTGCAGACTCTGCATGTGCTCACAGGAAGCATGGATGGCCTAGTGCATCACAGCATCAGCGAATTCAGCATGTGCCTAGGGGGAGCATGATCAATGTTTATATTTAGTTGTTCAGATGAAAGCCTTCACTTTGGTCACCCATTTTCCCTTGATATCAAAGGGGAGAATATCTTGGTCCGCCCTTTGCCCTTGATGTCAAAGGGGGGAGAGTATTTTGGTGTTGGGTGTTATCTCTAACAATTTATACAGCTTGCAGTAATCAACACCAGCATGGTTGCCATCAAGTCCAAAGGGGGAGATTGTTGGCATTATGATATATGTCTTGTACTTGATGGCAACCCACTTGTAGTAGAACAACTCACTTGTATATGGTAACGAGATGAATCTATGTAACTAGATGAACCTACAAGAGAGATATAAGATGTAACAGAATGCATGGCAGTTGTGTTTAGAGATGTGACAAAATGCAGGGTAGTTCAGAGGAATAATTTCAGAAGTAATATGGAAAATTACAGTGTAACAGGTCTATTCAGAGGTAACAGGGCACTGGTACAGAAGAACAGGAAGATGGAACTAAGGTCTACTGATCAGAATAAAGAAGGTAAAGGAAAAGGTTGATGTAAAGCAGTTTAAGAAGTATACGCAGGTCCACTTAACCAAAACAACGTATACATGCTGGTCCACAGAACAAAAAGAACTTATACGTATACACACGCTTTCACAGAAGGAAAAGCGTGTATGGGATGGAAAACCAAGGTATTTGGTCTGAGGTATTTGGTCCAAGGTATTGAGAAAGGCCTAAAACTATATAAGGAGGAGAAGATCATTAGGCCAAGTGTGAAAATAATGAATATCTGATGAAGAGTGAGATCAAAAGCAAATATGCATGTTCTGGGATTATGGTGCTTTGCTTGGTCTGAACTAAGGATGAACCTTAGCGGTTAATGGGGATAAGATCTAGTGATGGATCAGGATCATGAGACCTAAAATGAATTATTATTATATGGTTTGATCATGGATAGTCTAGATCTGAATGCTAACGCATGATTTACACTGTAAATGTTCTAATCTGGGTATGTCTGAAGTTTGGAGGTGCAGCGAAGTTATGAAGCAAGTATTTGTAGATCTGTACGCTGGTTCACTTTGGTGAAGGTGCGTATACACGCTGGTTTGGCTCTTCCAAGTAGCGTATGAAAAAGAAAGCTTGATGTTCAAGGATGACTGATCCATCAGATCAGTGTTGTTTTTTTACTGCTGTCTATCAATGATGTCTTCTTAGATCTGAATGTAAAACTGAATGAATAAGGAGTTTGATATTTGATAGATTGATTATATAAGTGAGAAGAAGTGATCTTTGTTGTTGCCTGTGTAAAGCTCTGTAAGTTGACAGTAGATGTTCAGTATATTGCTAGTTGGTACAGACTTGATTCAAAAGTTTATGTTTGCAGTAGCTTTGGAGGTATACGCAGGTTTGATTAACAGAAGTAGTGTATACACGTAGTTTGAGTTCAGCCAAGTAGAGTATACAGTCTGATGCATGGTTTCTGAGGTTACAAGTGGTTCTGAATGATGATGTAGGTTTCTGGGTTCAACATAGTGTTCTGGTGACAGTGATCTGATTGTTTCAGATTAACTGCATGTTGGTTGATGAAGTTTGAGTTTCTAAATTTCTGATGGGTTATTGATGAGTCAAGGTCTTCATATGTCTTGATATGTGCCAGGAGCATCCAGTCTAAAAATTCATGAAACGTGGTCTCTGGTGAAAGAGTTGAGTTTTCATGAAACGTGGTCCCTGGTGGAAGAGTGGAGTTTTCTATAGGCTAGCACCTATGTACTAGTAAACACATTGGCTAGTACAAGAGCTAGGGGGTTGTAGCTCCCTTCCAGTAGAAGCTGGAGAACGAGAGAAGGTTGTAACCTTCTGCAGGTAGAATCCTGCGTACTGGTATGAGTCTACAACAGTACAAGATTGTAAACAGATTTTCTTATTATTAAAAAAGGGATAGAGACGACAACAACAGGTGGTTTTCACCCACATTGGGTTTCCACCTTAAATCTTGGTGTTCATGTGTGTTTCTTATGTGTGATGCTTTATTCTGCTTTTACTGCACTGTCTAATAAGTTACTGATGCACTGGTTTAAGATCAATGCATGATAAATCGTTTAAATCACAAGTTCTCTAGATATATGATAGTTTCTCTAATCACAATTGTGTGTACATGCTAGTTCACTTCACTGAAGTAGCATATATAAATCTGTTTGAGAAATCAAAATTATTCTCCGATAATACTGATTCACCCCCCTCTCACTATTATTTCCAACATGTTATGCAATAAACCAGCTAAGCCAAGTTATAGTTAGTCCAACCAAATTATTTTGGAAGGTAGTTAAGGATTTTTATGGTACTGTTGACATGGCTAATGTGCACTATGCCAACAAGGGGAACTAACCCGATCGCAAGCCCCAATTAGACCTACTTTCATTTGGATTGGCTAGCTCCAATGGGTTTTAAGGGACCCTGTAAACTGCTTGAACATGTCGAAAGATTGCTTCCGGGAGGAAGACTTCAATTAAATCAACAAAATGAAACAGCTAACCTCTATGTATTAAATCCTATCTATACTACTTCTAACTACTCTAATATAGTCCTAGCTACTCTAATCTATCCTGCAAGAGCATGATACAAAGGTTTAAACATCATATATATGTTCAGTAGGAGCGTGATAAAGAAGGTTAAACATCATGCATAGATTCAAGTCCAAATGAATCAATCACTGAATTCACAGCTGGACAAGACTGTATTAAAGCTAAATTGCAATCCAATCACTCATATAGGAATCCACATTCTTCTATGGAATTAAAACTGCAACTGATGTTTAATTTAGTTTCAAATCAGATACCATTCACAAGTTAACCATGAAACTGAATCACATTCAATTTAACAAGACTAATAGTGAACTGTAATTCATCAATATGCATAAATATAAATCACATTTACATTCATGCCAGTAACAACACTCTGATCCAAAACAATACAATGAGTCTAAAACTAATGGCTCCTTCTTCCCTCAAAAACAGTCCTCCTCATTCACAATAAAGCAACATTGTTCTTCTCGAAAATCAAAAGCCCTCCTCCTTTCTTCGGAGGTAATATTTATGTGGCCGTGAATGACCTTCGGCTTTCCATGACCTTTTAGATCCCTCTTGTTGTTACACAGATCAGTACATATAGATGCAAAAGGTTGGTGAAACTACCGACAAGTTGAGGTCACCCTGCCTCTTCATCTTCCCACTATTTCAGATATGCAAATCGAGTACACAAAGATAGGATCATTAGCGTGACTGCTGGCACGTAGAAAGCATAATGGCCAGGTCGATTCCTTTCCTGAGACAAATGTGGTAAAAGGGGTGACTGTATGCTGCCTTCCCATAATGAAGACCAGGACAACTCTGCTTATAGAATGTACAGGCAACGCGTGGGGTTCTGACCTGGAACGCTTGTGGCCAGACCCTTAAATGCAATGCTTCTGCATATATGGCCCTTCAAATCCCCTCTTGCATCCTTTGCTTCTCACCTACAAGGATAGCCATCATTAGCTTGATGATTGTGCATAATAGAACAAAAATGTTCAATCAAACGTGAATGCCACTTTCATTCATTTTATAAAACTATTGAACCAGTGTGAAAAGGATTTATGCTTGATACATAGTCAACATACAATTTCTCGCTTAACCCATAGGCTTGGCACAGTTTTTTGTTGGAAATAATACTAAGAGGGGGGGGTTGGGGGTGAATCAGTATTATCAAACTAATAAATTTTCATTTCCATAATCAGATTCATATACGCTACTTCAATTAAGGGAACTCACATGTACACGCAACTGTGTTTAGAGCAACTAGCGTATATCCAACAAACTTATGATTCAGTTATTTCATTATATATTGATCTTTAATCACTGCATCAGAACCATATAAATAGTAACCAGGTGCAATAAAAGTAGAATAGATCATCACACATAAGAAACACACATGAACACCAAGATATAAGGTGGAAACCCAATGTGGGTGAAAACCACCTGTTGCAATCGTCTCTGTCTTCTTTTAATAAGAGAATTTTGTTTACAATTTTTGTCCTGGTGCAGTCTTATACTAGTATGTAGGCTTCTACCTGCAGAAGGCTACAACCTTCTCTCGTTCTCCAGCATCTATTGGAAGGGAGCTACAATCCCCTAGCTCTTGTACTATCTGATATGTTTACTAGTACGTAGGTGCAGGCCTACAAAAGGCTACAACCTTCTCTTTTCTTCCAAGGACCACGTTTCATAAATTTTCAAATTGGATCCATCAACAACATAATTCAATCATCAAATATTTCTACATCAACTAATCTCCTTTTGAACCAACCATAACTGAATCAATCAATCACTCTGATCATTCAGAATGTTGTCTCTAGAATACAGTAACCAGAACCCAAGCAATAACCCAGAACACTGCAACAGCAAACAGAAGCAACTAAAACATATTTTATAAGGTGTACGCCAATTCCATGTGTCGAACCTGCATGCATACGCGCTTTCCTCAAAGCGAACCAGCGTACAAATCTGAAAATCAAAGTTATGATGTATACGTTGTTTTGATATGCAAAACCAGCATGTATATGCTCTTTTTCTAAAGTGAACCTGCGTACAGATCTGTAAAATATGATTTAAACATAACAACAGTTCCAGAATTCAATCATACCCAGATCATAATATTTACAAACTAAAACATGCACCAGTCATTCAAATACATGATCAAACCACATAAAGATAATTCACTTCAGGCCTTAAGATTCTGAAACATCATTAGATCTTATCCTTCATCAAGTGCTAAGGTTCTTCCTTGGTTCAGATCAAACACGACACCATAAGCCAATAACCTGCATATTAGATCTCACACTATATCAGATATTCGATACTTGCACACTTTGGCCTAATGATCTTCTCCTCCTTTTATAGTTTTAGGCCTTTCTCAATACCATGGACCAAAACCACTTAGGACCAAATACCTAGGGTCAATACCTCAGACCCAATACCTTGGACCAATACCATGGATCAAAATACCATGGACCAAATACTTCGGACCAAACATTTAGTTTTCCAAGGTATACACGCTTTTCCTTTTGTGAAAGTGCGTGTGTACGTATACGCGACTTGTATATAGTGAACCCGCGTGTATACGCAGCTTGGTCAATGGTGAACCTACGTATACCTCTCTTTCTTCATTATGAGTAGTCTGATCTATAACTCTGTGCTGTTAATCTGTCATCTGAATGAGTTGCTTTCTGAACTAATTCCTTGAAGCTGCTGTGCATTTCATCACATTTGGAAACTACTGAACCAGTGTGAAAAGGATTTATGCTTGATACACAGTCAACGTACAATTTCTCGCTTAACCCATAGGCTTGGCACAGTTTTCTGTTGGAAATAATACTAAGAGGGGGGGGGGGGGGGGTGGGGGTGAATCAGTATTATCAAACTAATAATTTTTCATTTCCATAATCAGATTCATATACGCTACTTCAATTAAGGGAACTCGCGTGTACACGCAACTGTGTTTAGAGCAACTAGCGTATATCCAACAAACTTATGATTCGGTTATTTCATTATATATTGATCTTTAATCAGTGCATTAGAACCATATAAATAGTAACCAGGTGCATTAAAAGAAGAATAGATCATCACACATAAGAAACACACATGAACACCAAGATATAAGGCAGAAACCCAATGTGGGTGAAAACCACCTGCTACAATTGTTTCTGTCTTCTTTTAATAAGAGAATTATGTTTACAATTTTTGTCATGGTGCAGTCTTATACTAGTATGCAGGCTTCTACCTGCAGAAGGCTACAACCTTCTCTTGTTCTCCAGCATCTACTAGAAGGGAGCTACAACCCCCTAGCTCTTGTACTAGCTAATATGTTTACTAGTACGTAGGTGTAGGCCTACAGAAGGCTACAACCTTCTCTTTTCTTCCAGGGACCACGTTTCATAAATTTTCAAACTGGATCCATCAACAACATAATTCAATCATCAAATATTTCTACATCAACTAATCTCCTTTTGAACCAACCATAACCGAATCAATCAATCACTCTGATCATTCAGAATGCTGTCTCTAGAATACAGTAAACAGAACCCAAGCAATAACCCAGAACACTGCAACAGCAAACAAAAGCAACTAAAACATATTTTATAAGGTGTACGCCAATTCCATGTGTCGAACCTGCGTGCATACGCGCTTTCCTCAAAGCGAACCAGCGTACAAATCTGAAAATCAAAGTTATGATGTATATGTTGTTTTGATATGCAAAACCAGCATGTATATGCTCTTTTTCTAAAGTGAACCTGTGTACAGATCTGTAAAATATGATTTAAACATAACAACAGTTCCAGACTTCAATCATACCCAGATCATACTATTTACAGACTACAACATGCGCCAGTCATTCAGATACATGATCAAACCACATAAAGATAATTCACTTCAAGCCTTAAGATCCTGAAACATCATTAGATCTTATCCTTCATCAAGTGCTAAGGTTCTTCCTTGGTTCAAATCAAACATGACACCATAAGCCAATAACCTGCATATTAGATCTCACACTATATTAGATATTCGATACTTGCACACTTTGGCCTAATAATCTTCTCCTCCTTTTATAGTTTTAGGCCTTTCTCAATATCATTGACCAAAATACCTAGGGTCAATACCTCGGACCCAATACCTTAGACCAATACCATGGATCAAAATACCATGGATCAAAATACCATGGACCAAATACTTCGGACCAAACATTTAGTTTTCCAAGGTATACACGCTTTTCCTTTTGTGAAAGTGCGTGTGTACGTATACGCGACTTGTATATAGTGAACCTGCGTGTATACGCAGCTTGGTCAATGGTGAACCTACGTATACCTCTCTTTCTTCATTATGAGTAGTCTGATCTATAACTCTGTGCTGTTAATCTGTCATCTGAATGAGTTTCTTTCTGAACTGATTCCTTGAAGCAGCCGTGCATTTCATCACATTTGAAAACACTCCTATCATGCATTCTATCACATCTGATATCTCTTCTATAGATTCATCTAGTTACCATATACAAGAGAGTTGTTCTGCTACAAGTGGGTTTCCATCAAGTACAATACATACATCATAATGCCAACAATCTCCCCCTTTGGATTTGATGGTAACAACCACACCAAGTCACTCTCCCCCTTTAACATCAAGGGCAAAGAGTCATGCTCCCCCTAAGTGCTGAATTCTCTGATATGCAAAAAGATCTTCTAAAAGAAGAACATGACTCTATACATACATCACAAATGACCTTCCTATCATCAATGACTCATACATGCATCCATATCCCAACCAAGTGGGGACCAAGTTTGACTCATCCACCCAACCAAGTGGGAATATACTAATTGTTTATACATGACTGAAATATTACATCATCCGTCCCATGCATAGTGGGGGTACAAATTGCATCATTTGACCAAAAGGGACTCATCAAAAGACTACAACAGACAAAGACTAATTATGAGTCTTGATATGACCTTTACATTGAATGATATACATGAAATTTATAATAGAGACAAAATGTCTTAAGCAAGACCATGATAGTCATCAGCAGCATCTATCAAAAACATTTGGACCAGCAACCTGTATATGTCCATCATTAGTTCCCAAAATATCATCAACCATGTTCTCCCCCTGAACCTGTGCCACCTATTCACTGTCAGATCTGATCATTGCATATGTCAATAAGAGATACCAAAACATCATCATCAATCAGATATACATCAAGTGATCAACAACATTATGAGGACCAATATATCAGTAGATTGAAATCATCATCAAATAGAGCAGATAATTGACAGAACCATAGCAGACCCCCTTTTTCCTGAGTCTGGCCCACTGTTTTTCTTCAAACCAACATATACGTGACTGTGTCCATAGAAACTCGCATATGTACGTGACTACACATCATGAAACTCGTGTATAACCACCTTTCTCTGAAAAATAGGATTTAACAGCAGGATGATGTAGAAACTACTCCCAGCTTTTGTCTGAGATATTCAAATGTCTCTTTGGGCAGTGGTTTAGTGAATATATCAGCAACCTGTTCTTTGGAGGGAACATACTCCAATTTGAATTTTTGTTCCAGCACTTGTTCATGTAGGAAATGATATTTGATGGGTATGTGCTTGTTCTTGGAGTGCATTACTGAATTCTTTGAAATATTAATGACACTTGTATTATCACATAGAATGGAGATTGGTGGAGTACATGTGATTTGAATATCTTGCAAGTTTTACATCATCCAAAGTAATTGTGTGTAGCAATATGCAACAGCCACATATTCTGCTTCAGCTGTAGATAATGAAATTGTGTTTTGTTTCTTGTTGAACCAAGAAACTAACTTGGAACCCATATAGAATGCACCACCACTAATGCTTTTTCTGTCATCAACGCTTCCTGCCCAATCTGCATCTATATATGCATGAAGTGTAAGACCAGTATCTCTAGGATACCATAAACCAAAGTTCTATGTTCCTCGAAGATATTTGAAGATCCTTTTGACTACTTGAAGGTGAGATTCCTTTGGATTTGCTTGGAATCTTCCAACTATTCCCACTGCATGCATGATGTCCAGTCAGGTACCAGTTAGATAAAGCAGACTGCCAATCATGGATTTGTAAGTTGGTTGATGTACCTCTACAGATTCATCATTTGAGCTAAGACTACATCCTGTTACCATTGGAGTACATACTGGTTTAGAATCTTCCATGCCATACTTTTTCAAGACCTGTTTGAGATATTTTGTTTGTGAGAGAAAAATACCATGTTTATTTTGCTGAACTTGTAGACCAAGAAAGTAGGTAAGATCACCAAGCAAGGACATTTCAAATTCTTGCTACATTACTGAAGCAAAATTCTGACTCATGGATTCTTCATTGCTACCAAAAATGATATCATCAACATACACATCAATTATTAGCAATTTATCAGTGTCCATCTTTGTATATAGATTGCTATCTGCTGACGCCTTTGAAAAATCCTGTTGGTGGAGATATTTGTCAAGATGGTAATACCATGCCCTTGGAGCCTATTTTAGACCATAGAGAGCTTTCCTGAGTTTGCATACAAGTTTTGCATCATTTCTAAGAATGAATCCTTCTAGTTGTTCAATATAGACTTCTTCTTCTAAGTCTCCATTAAGAAAGGTAGATTTTACATCCATTTGGTATACATTGAATTTCTGAAAACTAGAAAGAGCAAGAAACATTCTGATGGCTTCATGTCTAGCAACAGGTGCAAAAGTTTCTTCAAAGTCTATACCTTCTTGTTGAGCATATCCTTTACAAACAAGTCTGGCCTTGTTTCTAATAACTTCTCCATTTTCGTTCAGCTTGTTTTTGAATATCCATTTAGTTCCTATGATATTCTTATCATGAGGTTTAGGAACTAATTCCCAAGTATTATTCTTTTCAATTTGCTCAAGTTCTTCATTCATGGCCTTGACCCAACATTCATCTTTGCATGCTTCATTTACATTTTGAGGTTCAGTGGAAGATAGTAATGCTAGATAGCTTGAAGCTTCGACAATGGTTCTTCTAGTCTGCACACCTGCCCCCTTTTATCCTAAGATTTGAGCTTCTGGATGATTTTTCTGAACATACCTAGACGAAGTCTTTTCTTCTATCGTTATCTCTTCTTCTGGTGCTTCATTGGTTTCTTCTTTAAAATCATTGTGATTTGATGTCGGAAAATGATCCTCGTCTTCTTCATTGTCATAATTTTTGGTTTTTATCTGTTTTGGATTCTTGCATGCTTCATCAACCACAACATCAATACTTTCAATAATTTTCCCAAGTCTTTTATTGTAACAATTATATCCTTTACTTCGGGAAGAGTAGCCAAGAAGAATACCTTCATCTGCTCTAGGTTCAAACTTACCAAGTTTTTCATCAATCCTTTTGATGTAACATTTTCTTCCAAAAACATTGAAGTATTTTACAGTAGGAGTCTTACCATACCAAAGTTCATGTGGAGTTGTAGTGCTGTTTACCCAAACATTTGCTTGATTGAGAATAGTGATGGCGGCGAATGCAACTTCACCCCAGAAGGTTGCAAGAGTTCTAGATTCATCTAGCATAGCATGAGCCATTTGTTGAATAGTTCTGTTCATCCTTTCTACCACTCCATTTTATTGAGGAGTCCTTGCCGGTGGAGAACTGCCTTTTTATTCCATGTTGTTCACAAAAGTCAAAGAATTCATCTGAGGTAAATTCCCCTCCTCAATCAAATCTGAGGCATTTGATTTTTCGATCTGATTCATTTTCAATCAAAGCTTTGAAGGCTTTGAACTTTTCAAATGCTTCATCTTTATGCTTTAGAAGACTTATCCAACACATTATGGAAAAATCATCAATGAACAATATAAAGTATTCTTCTCCACAAGGTGAATTTTTCCTTGATGGACCACATAAATCAGTATGAATAAGTTCAAGAGGCTTACTAGCTGACCCTTCCTTTTGAATGAATTGAGATCTGGTTTGCTTACCAAATTGACATGATTTTCATATAGTATTTTCAGGAATGTTGATATTTGGAAGATCATGAACAACCTAGAATCTGCATGCTTTTCTTATTTGAGAAAAGCTTAAATGTACCAATATTCTGTGCCATAGCCAGTTTTCATCATTTTTGCTTATATAGCACTGTTGTTGTCCTCCCTTGAGTATGTATAGGTTGTTTGGAGTTCTTGTCCCTTTAATCACAGTTTCTCCTGTATCAAGCTCACGAACAACACATCCATTTGATAGAAACACTACTTCATTTCCTTTATCACACATTTGACTCACACTCAACAGATTATGATTTAAGCCATCAACATACATAACATTCCCAGCTTTAACTTTTTCTTTCAAGAAAACAGAGCCTTTAATTTTTATGAGAGCGGGAGTGTCGTTTCCAAAAGATGCACTCTTTTCCTTTTGTAAGGCATTATATTAGTGTCGTTTTTCTCTATCTCCTGTCATGTGTTTTGAGCATCCATTGTCGATGTACCACTGGTTTTCTTATCCTTCTGCATACAAGGCTATACCACATCTTTTTGTTTGTGGTTCTTTCTTTCTCCATATTTTGGGATTTAATGGAGTTTTCCCTTTTTGAGCTATTTGCCGAAATTTACTCCTGCATTTAGATTCTTCATGGCCAAAGTTGTTACAGATTGAGCATTATATTTCATTTTCAAGAAGAGAAAAGTTATTATAGGAACTTTTCTTGATCCTTGTCACATTCCTTTGATTTCATGCTTCTCTAGTCATGACAGTTTTGTAAGCAACACATTGAGCAGCTTTGTGTCCAAAATTATGACATGAGAAAAATTGACCATTAAAGAAGTTCCTACGATTATCGAATCTACTGACCTATTGATTGTAGTTGAAGTTCCTCCTACTGACCTGTTGATTGATATTCTTTGAAGCAAATTGAGTACAATTTACCTGAGGTTGATTGTGGCTTTTGTTCATCCTTGAAGTAAATTGAGCTTGATTCACCTGGTGATCTGCTTTATGCCTTTGCTGATGATTGTCGAACTGTTCACTTCTCTTTGCTGCATCACAATAGCTTTTAGTGGAGGTTGACGGCTTCTGTGATTGAGATGTTTCTTCAGTATATCCAAGACCTGTCTTTCTTAGAGGAGAGTGTTGCACTTTGATAATTTCATTTAAGGTTTCTAAACCTTTAGCAAATCTAAAATTGAGAGCTTTTGTTTTCTCAAGATCCTTTCTTAGACACACAATTTCACATTCTAGTTTTTCATTGTGTTTTTCTCTTTTAGCAAGTTGGTAAGTCAAGGTATCTATAATCATATTCTTTTATTCTAAACAGATTTTGAGTTTAGATATTTCTTCATGAAGGTTATCTTCATCTAAAGCATCCAAAAAATCATCATCTTCATAAGCCATCAGAAGTCTATAGTCATTACTATTTTTATCTTCATCACTATTTGATAAACCATCGCTATCTTCATGAGTATAGTAGCTCTTTTTACTTACAATTTTTTTTCTATTCCATTTTGCAGTTTACTTCCCTTAATCATATTTATCTTTATGAGGACATTTGGCAGCATAATTACCGACTCTACCATAGGCAAAAAATTTGAAAGGTAGTTTACCTCTAAATCTACTGGAACCCTGTTGAAGATTCTTGACAAAGTTCGCTTCCTCTTCTTCTTCTGAAATATGTCCTGATTCATTGAGTTCTTCTTTTTCTTTTGCTGAAGCTTTAAATGCGGCTTCTCTCATATTTGATGGACCTCCTTTTCTCATCTCAAAGGCAGTTAAGATTTCATGAAGTTGTGTCATAGTAATAGTCTGTAGATCCTGCTTTTCTTCTATGGAAAATACTTTTGATTCGAATTTAGCAGATAAGGATCTTAAAACCTTTTCAACTAAGGTAACTTCCTTTATCTCTTCACCCATATTCTTCATGCAATTAACAATCTCATCTATATGTAAGAAGTAACTAGATACACTTTCATCATTGTGCATCTTGAGAGTTTCATATTGAATTCTGAGAGTTTGCAGTTTAGCACATTTTACTTGAGAGTCTCCTTCGTAGCTTAGAACGATTTTGTCCCATATTTATTTGGCTGATTTGAGTTGCATAATTTTGACAAACTCTGATTGTGACAAACTTCCTAATAATGTATTGATAGCCTTGGCATTTGTTTCATATTGCTTTTTACCTGCTGCATCTGTAGGAATTGCTAATGGAAATGTATATCCTCCTTCCACGATTTCCCAGACATTTGTTCCAAGATATTGAAGATAGGTTGTGGTTCTTACCTTCCAGTAAACGAAGTTTCTCCCATCAAATATTGGTGGTCTGATGGATCCCCCACTTTCTTGATTACTCATGATGATGGATCTTCCTTCAAGCGATCAAGCTTCTTCTGAAGGACCTACTTTGATACCAATTGTTGGAAATAATACTAAGAGGGGCGGGTGAATCAGTATTATCAAACTAATAATTTTTCGTTTCCAAAATTAGATTCATATACGCTACTTCAATTAAGGGAACTCACATGTACACACAACTATGTTTAGAGCAACTAGCGTATATCCAACAAACTTATGATTCAGTTAATTCATTATATATTGATCTTTAATCAATGCATCAGAACCATATAAATAGTAACCAAGTGCAGTAAAATCATAACAGATCATCACACATAAGAAACACACATGAACATTAAGATATAAGGTGGAAACCCAATGTGTGTGAAAACCCCCTGCTGCAATCATCTCCGTCTTCTTTTAATAAGAGAATTATGTTTACAATTTTTGTACTGGTGCAGTATTATACCATTATGCAAGCTTCTACCTACAAAAGGCTACAACCTTCTCTCGTTCTCCAGCTTCTACTAAGGGAGCTACAACCCCCTAGCTCTTGTACTAGCTGATATGTTTACTAGTACGTAGGTGCAGGCCTACAGAAGGATACAACCTTCTCTTTTCTTCCAGGGACCACATTTCATAAATTTTTAGACTGGATCCATCAACAACATCATTCAATCATCAAATATTTCTACATCAACCAATCTCCTTTTGAACCAACCACAACCGAATCAATCAATCACTATGATCATTCAGAATGTTGTCTCCAGAATACAGTAACCAGAACCCAAGCAATAACCCAGAACACTGCAACAACAAACAGAAGCAACTAAAACATATTTTATAAGGTGTACGCCACTTCCATGTGTCGAACCTGCGTGGATATGCGCTTTCCTCAAAGCGAACCAGTGTATAGATCTACAAATCAAATTTATGATGTATACACTGTTTTGATATGCAGAACCGTCGTGTATACGCTCTTTTTCTAAAGTGAACCTGCGTACAGATCTGTAAAAGATGATTTAAACATAACAACAGTTCCAGACTTCAATCATACCCAGATCATCATATTTACAGACTACAACATGCGCCAGTCATTCAGATACCTGATCAAACCACATAAAGATAATTCACTTCAAGCCTTAAGATCCTGAAACATCATTAGATCTTATCCTTCATCAAGCGCTAAGGTTCTTCCTTGGTTCATATCAAACACGATACCATAAGCCAATAACTTGCATATTGGATCTCACACTATATCAATTATTCGATACTTGCACACTTTGGCCTAATGATCTTCTCCTCCTTTTATAGTTTTAGGCCTTTCTCAATACCATGGACCAAAACCACTTAGGACCAATACCTTGGACCAAATACCTGTGGTCAATACCTCGGACCCAATACCTTGGACCAATACCATGAATCAAAATACCATGGACCAAATACCTCAGACCAAACATTTAGTTTTCCAAGGTATATGCACTTTTCCTTTTGTGAAAGTGAGTGTGTATGTATATGCGACTTGTATATAGTGAGCCCATGTGTATACGTAGCTTGGTCAATGGTGAACCTACGTATACCTCTCTTTCTTCATTCTGAGTAGTCTAATCTATAACTCTGTGTTGTTAACCTACAGTACTGTGATCTGTCATCTGAGTGAGTTTATTTCTGAACTGATTCCTTGAAGCTGCCCTGCATTTCATCACATTTGAAAACACTCCTGTCATGCATTTTGTCACATCTAATATCTCTTCTGTAGATTCATCTAGTTACCATATACAAGAGAGTTGTTTTGGTACAAGTGGGTTGCCATCAAGTACAATACATACATCATAATGCCAACATTTTCGAGGGCTTCCTTTCATTGCAATCAGGTATCGACCCCCTCTCAGGTCACAGGTGTTATGAAACCAACATAAGAAAAAGATAGGAAAGATAGATCAATGCCTTAAAATTCAGCCTCTTCGAGGGGGCAACCTCCTTTACATTACATAAATGAACAATTCTTGGATGATTCAAATGACAAAACCTTCTTTCTATATATAGGAGTCTAAGGAGTCACAATATAACCTAGCCGACCTAACAATAATAATATAAAGCCACAAAAATAACAATAGAGGGATTCTATGGGGCACAGTAATAACAATATGGGGACAATAGGGGTACAACAATATTAATAAAGGGTACAACTACAATAGTAATGGGGTAATCACTAGTATTATAGGGACCCAACATGCCCCTCTCCTTAAAAAAAGTGTTGTCCTCAACACTTGAGTAGTTCTGGATGCTTCTGTATAAAATTCTCATCCTCCCATGTGGAATCTTCAGCAGATAAGTTCTTCCACTTGATAAGATACTCTGAAATTGATCGATTTCATAGCTGTCGAGTTATTGTTTCTGTGACTGCTTCTGGTTCCAATATAATTTTTCCTTCCTCGTCAAGTTCTGGCAATATTGTTTGAACTGGGAGCTTATTGCCTATAACCTTCTTTAAACATGAAACATGGAAAACTGGGTGCAATCGAGAAGCTACAGGAAGCTCCAATTTGTATGCCATAGTACTAATCTTTTTCAACACCTTGTACGGACCATAATACTTTGGTGATAATTTATTATCCTTCTTAACTTGCTTGAGGGACATTTGCTTATATGGTTGTAGCCGTAGGAATACCCAATCATCTACATCAAAACTTCTTTCGCTGCGATGTTGATCTGCCTGTTGTTTCATTCTATTCTGTGCCAACACGAGGTTCTCCTTTAAGAGTTGGAGGACTTGTTGTTGATGTTTGATGTGATGTTCCACTGCTTGAACCTTAGAATTTTCTCCTAAATATGATGTGATGGATGGTGGCTGATACCCATAAAGTGCCATAAATGGGGTCATTTTTGTTGCTGTATGGAAGGAAGTGTTATACCACCATTTAGCCAGAGGCAACCATTTGACCCATTGTGTCTGTTTATCAGATACAAAGCAACGAGGATATCGTTCCAAACATTTGTTTACTATCTCAATTTGCCCATCAGATTGAGGATGATAAGATGAGCTATGAGCTAACTGAGTACCAAGAGAAGAAAATAATTCTGTCCAAAAATTTCTAGTGAAAATGGGATCTCTGTCACTTACAATAATCTTTAGGTTTCCATGTAGCTTTTGAATTGTTTCCATAAATGTAGTAGAAACTGTACTAGATTTAAATGGATGTGATAATGCACAAAAGTGTGCATACTTGGTAAGTCTGTCAACTACCACCATGATGACACTCTTTCCCTCAGACTTGGGTAAACCTGTGATAAAATCCATTGAAACCTCCTCCCAACGTTGGCTTGGAATGGATAAAGGTTGTAATAGACCCGGTGTCTTAATTGTTTCAACTTTATTTTGTTGGAAAACCAAACATTCCGCTACAAACTTTTGAATATCTGATTTAAGGCCATCCCAAAAAAATTCCTTCTTGACCCTGTGGTAAGTTTTTAAAAATCCTGAGTGCCCTCCTAAGGGAGAAGTGTGCAATTCCATAAGAATATTTTGTTTTAGTTAGGAATTCTTACAGAGGTATAAGCGATATTTGTACCATAACGAATCATTTTTCCAGCTAAATGTATCTGATGTACTGGAATCTTGTTGTAACTTTCGAATAAGTGCCCACACTTCTTCGTCATTCTTCCATTCCTCCCTTGCTTCGTTTATCCAATCTGGTTGGATAATATAAATGGCGCACAAAAATGCTTCCACATCCTCATCCTTTCTTGAGAGTGCATCTGCCACCACATTTTGCTTCCCTTTTTTGTAGATGATTTCAAAGTCATAACCCAACATCTTTGTGACCTGCTTTTGTTGCTCTTCAGAGGATAATCTTTGTTCTAAAAAGTATTTAAGGCTATCATGATTTGTTTTTACCTTGAAGTGTCTTCCCATTAGGTAGGGTCACCATTTCTTAAGTGCATGGAGTATTGCCAACATTTCCTTCTCATTAATAACTTTGTGTAAAAACTTTCCCTTGATTGGACGACTTTCAAAAGCAATGGGACTTTCATCTTGCATTAAAACAGCACCAATTCCATTTCCTGAAGCATCACATTCCACAATAAAGGTTTTTGTGAAGTCCGGTGTAGCTAAGACACGTGCTTGGCACATTGCCTCTTTAAGATGTTCGAAGGCCTTTGTTGCTTCTGGAGTCCATGAAAATGCATCTTTCTTCAATAGTGTTGTTAGAGGTGCTGCTATTCTCCCATAATTCTTAACAAACTTGCGATAATACCCTGTCAACCCGAGAAATCCTCGCAAATGCTTTATGGATGTGGGTATTTTCCATTCCTTAATGGCTTTAATTTTGCTAGGGTCTACCTTAACTCCTTCATGAGATACAATATGAGCCAGATATTCCACCTCTTGTACTCCAAAGAAACATTTGGATCTTTTCGCATATAATTGTTTCTCCTATAATAGTTGTAGCACCCTGTCAACATGTTCAACATGATCCTTCCAAGACTTGCTGTAGATTAGTATATCATCAAAAAATACTAACACAAATTTTCTAAGGAATGGTTTGAAAATTGAATTCATCAAACCTTGAAATGTTGAGGGTGCATTGGTAAGGCCAAAAGGCATGACCAAAAATTCATAATGACCCTCATGAGTTCTAAATGTTGTTTTCAGAATGTCTTCAGTCTTCATTCTGATTTGATGATATCCTGAACGAATATCCAACTTGGTGAAGTAAATTGATCCATGCAATCCATCCAGTAATTCATCAATGATAGGAATGGGAAACTTATCTTTAATAGTGAGCTTGTTGAGCTCCCTATAATTCGGACACATGCGCCATGATCCATCCTTCTTGTGCACCAATACTACTGGAGCAGAGAAAGAACTTTGACTCGGTTGAATTATACCAGCCTCTAGCATTTCTGCAACCATACATTCAATTTCACTCTTTTGGGCATAGGGATATCTGTACGGCCTGATGTTTGGAGGAACACTTCCTAGAATCAGATGAATAGCATGATCATGATCACAAATAGGTGGGAGACCTTTGGGAGTCTCAAATACCTTGGAATGATTGTCCAAGAATTTTTGGAGATCTAGAGAAATAGATGATTCCAATGTGGAAACATCTAGTGAACATAATTGTGCAATTACACCTTTTCGTTCCTTTTTTAGAAGCTTTGTCATACTGTTAGAGCTGATTATCTTTCCGGTTTCCCTGCAATACCCCTTAATTCAACTTCCTTTCCTTCCACAGAAAATTTCATGAAAAGTTCTTGAAAATTAAAAGCTATTGTACCCAAGGATTGTAGCCATTAGACTCTTAATACAACATCAGCACCTCCCATTGGAATGGAAAGCATTGGGCTAGTCAATACATATTCTCCCATGGATAGCTTGATATTATGGCACTTTCCAGAGCAATTTATTGTTCCTCCATTTGCAACCATCACTTGACACTCTGGTGCTGGATATAAGAAGCAATTCAATTCTTTTGCTACCTTACAATGAATAAAATTGTGGGTACTTCCTGAATCAATCAACACTATTACCTTTTTCTTCTTGATTTGTCCTTCTATATTGATGGTTTGAGGAGTGGTAATTCCCGCCACTGCATTACAAGATATGGTTGGATTCATTTTTTCTTCATCTAGGCTTTGTTCCTGGAGTATATCCTCTTCTTTTGACCTTTCTTGCTCCTTTTCTTCTTCCTCTTCACAATTTATGTAGAATAATTTCTTCTCAGCACACTTATGACCTTTAGTGTATTTTCTATCACAACTATAACAAAGCCCTTTTGCTCTTTTTTCTTCCAATTGTTGTGGTGTCAACCTTATAGGTTGTGGAAGACTAGCGCAACAACACTTCCGTCTTTATAGTTGTGAGTGGTATGCTTCCTGGTTGCTATAATTTTGCTTTCCATTTTTCTTGCTAACCTGAATGCCTTCTCTAATGAATCAGGTTCCCAAAGGCAAACATCATGTTGGATATTATCCTTTAAAGACCCTATGAACACATCAATCCTATGCTCCTCTGGAATATTTTTTACCCTTATGTTCAATTTTTGGAACTCCTCAATGTGCTCCATTATTGAACCCTTTTGTTTGAGACTTATAAATTGGCTAAAAAAAGTGTTGCTTTTTGTATCCTCATAATGTGCTATCAATTCTTCCGTAAAAATTGCCCAAGTGATAAATTGTTTACGAGAGCAAAGCCATTGATACCATACAAACTGATTTGGTTCCAAATATAAAGTTGCAATACGTACCTTTTGTGTGTTTTGCACATTATTGAGATCGAAAAATTGCTCCATCTGTAATATCCATGTTGCGGGATCCTTGCCATCAAACTTCCTCATATCGATTTTTTGAATATGGTGCGTCTTCGATCCAACGTTAGAGTCTATGAAATCATGATTAACATTTCCTTTGTTTGCATCATGAGTTTCCTTTCCTCCCCTTTCACCATTAGTAAGTATTTCTTGTAGAAAATTTGTCAAATCTATCTTCAAATTGTCAATCTTGGCTTCCACGCCCTTTATCTTAGATTCCACTCCATTTATCTTAGCTTCTGTTAGCTTTTGTGAGAGTGAAATTTGTTGCACTTGGTCTTGTAATTTTGATATATCATGTAGCATTTCTTCCTCTTCTTCATGAGTCATGCTAGAGCTTTCAGATTGCTTACTAGGTGTTTGCATTTTCTTTCCTCAGGGCATCAGTTACCAATACTAATGCTCTACTATGCCCTTTGAATTCCTTCAAAATAATTTTTCAAACCAAGGTTAAGCAAAAATTTAAAAAATCTACACACCTTTTTTCACTTTGTAGGAGCTTGATATTGCCTCTGATGTATCTCTGTAATTTCGGATCATCCAATTCTGAAATTGTGATTCGTGGTAGCCCTCTGTGTCCTCTTTCCAATGCCACCAGTCTGACCCCAATTGGATTCTCCAATGAAGAGTTATGCCAAATCTCCCACAGTGACCTGATTATAGACTAATTCAGTAGAGTGAACTTGTACGACGTGCCACGTGTCCCTGTTTTGACCTTTGGCTCTGAAAAATATATACAAGAAAATACAGTCTGTCCTCTTTCTGTACCTTCTTACAAAATTTCAATCCTATGCTCAGAGAGAAAGTTATGATGATTTTCCCCAGGTCACCTGTTTGGAATGTAATTCGGGAGTCTGCAAAAAGACCAACTTCCTTTGATCATATCTCCGCAAATATAGCGTGAAAAAATCTGAAATTCGGAACCAAGCTTCAGCGTGATGTCTTCTCAAATGGATTTTTTTTTTAGCTTCTGAAACGCCGCAGAAAAAAAGTTATAGCGAAAGTGCCACGATGACCTACTTAGTAAAAGTGCCACGATGACCTATAGGATCTCCTACTTACTGGTTAGCTAAATATCTAGCAAGCAAACTTAGACCTTTATCCGGTAACACTCCCTCTTACATCAAAGATTCTGCTTCCTTCATTGAATGGATCAAAAACCTAGAATTTAATGACAAGGATCTAATGGTTAGCTTTGACGTGGTGTCTCTCTACACTATGATTCCTGTAGATGAAGCCTTAGAAGTCTTGAAGAAAATTACAGACCTTGAAACAGTGGAACTTATAAGCATCTGCCTTAAATCTTCATACTTCAGTTTTAAGGGAAAAATTTATGAACAAACTCATGGTGTTGCAATGGGTTCTCCATTATCACCATTAATTGCCAATCTCTACATGGAACACTTTGAGCAAATGGCCCTTAGATCTTTCCCCTTTACCCCTGAAGAATGGAAACGATTTGTAGATGACATTTTTGCTAAATGGAGCCATGGTGTGGATAAGCTGAAGGAATTTTTATCTCATTTAAATAGCCTCTCCAAACACATAAAATTCACCATTGAGATTGAAAAAGACAACCAACTCCCCTTCTTAGATGTCCTCCTTACCAAGAAAAATGGCAAGCTTAGCCACCAGGTTTTCAGAAAACAGACACACACTGACAGGTATCTTCATGCAAACTCCCACCACCATCCGAAACAGAAAGTTGGTGTCATCAAAACCCTAACCACCAGAGCCTCTAGAATCTCTGACCCGGAACATTTAGAAGAAGAACTTGTCCATCTCCATGAAGTCTTTTTAAACAATGGCTATCAAAATCACACTATCCATAAAATAATTAAAGATTCCATAACCAATAAACAAAAAAGAAAATCTCTTGAAAACCCTAGAATCTCCTTACCCTATATTAAAGGAATCACTGATAAAATTGCCAAAGTTCTCGCTAAGCATAATATTATGGTTGCTTTCACGCCCCCTAACACCATAAAAAACATGCTTGAGTCTGCTAAAGACAAAATAGACCCAAAAAATCATAAAGGTGTTTATTCGATTCCCTGTTCTTGCGGTAAAGTTTATATAGGGGAAACAGGGAGATCCTTTGGAGTAAGATTAAAAGAACACATTAATGACATTACTAGAAATAGGTCAGATAAATCAGGTCTAGCAGAGCACGCATGTTCATCTTCTCACTATATATGTATGGAACAAGCTCAATTAATCCATAAGGAAGACCATTATTTAAAAAGAAGAATTAAAGAGGCAATTGAAATTGAGAAATCCTCCAATAATATGAATAGGGATGATGGTCTTAAGCTAAGTAGTACCTGGAAACCCTTAATAAATAAAATGAAAAAACCTTAAAATAATCTAATTCGCCCTTATGACTGTATTTGTCTTTTCATAATTGATTTCATTAATTAAATAAATAATTTAATTTAATTTAATTTTGAAAATTAAAAAATAAATAATATAAATAAAGAAATATATAAAGAATAATAATAATAAAAATTAAATTAATTGAAAATTAACTATTTAATTAATACATAACATATCACTTGATTTTTATTTAACAAAAAATATTTATATATAAGTCTTTTAAATAAAATGTATTTATTAATTTAATTTAATTTAAAAAATATTAAAATTAAAATAATTAAAATTAATTAATTAATTAATATATAACACATCACATAATTTTAAATAACATGATATATATTATATATATATATATATATATATATATATATATATATATATATATATATATATATATATATATATACACACAAGACTTTCAAATATAATTTATTTATTAATATTAATTTAATTTAATTTTGAAATCTATTAAATAATAATAAAAAATTATAATTAATTAATTAATTAGATCGAAATAATTATAATTAATTAATTAATTAATATACAACATATCACATAATTTTAATAACATAAAAATATTTATATATAAGTTTTTTAAATTGAAATTTATTTATTAATTTAATTTAATTTTGAAAGATAACATAATAAAATATTTATACATTTGTCTTTTAAATAAAATTCTTTTATTCATAAAATTAAAAAAAAATTAAAATTAATTATAAATTAATAAATAAATAAAAATAAATAAATAAAAATATATAAATATTAAAAAAAAATAAAAAAAATAAGTAAATAAATAAAATAAAATAAAATATAAATAAATATTAATTTAAATTGATTAAGAATTATTTAATTAATTAATTATTAAATGTAAATCAATCAAGCCGACATCACAAGCTAAAATGATATCTTTCTATTCTTCTATTAATAGCTTCTTATTCTTCTCGACTCTCTCTTCTCAAAATTCAGATGTCATTACCCTGATGATGGACTCACCTTGCTAGTCCGAAACGTCGGTTTCATAAATTGCTCACAGGTTTTTCCATTAATTAAAATACTCTTCCAGCCTGTATGGAATCTCTCTTCAAGACCTGTTTGGAGTAGCGAAACCCTAGAATCCAAAGCTCTGATACCAAATGTTATGAAACCGGCTCAAGAAAAAGATAGAAAAGATAGATCAACGACTTAAAATTCAGCCTCTTCGAGGGGGAAACCTCCTTTACATTACATAAATGAACAATTCTCGGATGATTCAAATGACAAAACCTCCTTTCTATATATAGGAGTCTAAGGAGTCACAATATAACCCAACTGACCTAACAATAATAATATAAAGCCACAAAAATAACAATAGAGGGATTCTATGGGGCACATTAATAACAATATGGGGACAATAGGGGCACAACAATATTAATAAGGGGTACAACTACAATAGTAATGGGGTAATCACTAGTATTATAGGGACCCAACAACAGGACCCGTGCCTTCCACTGCCCCGATGCGCAATTGCACTATCAGGACTCCACAGGCCCGTCTTTTACATTGAAAACTCGATCCTTTGTAATTTTTGAAAATTCCGAAAACACATGAAAACACGAGAAAAACTACCCCGATCACTCAAGCCGGACCTCAATTGTTATACGTTGGAGTGAATAAATATTGTCAGGTCCGACCTATCGCATATCGCAATAGGCACAAGCCTAGGGCTCTGCCGATCACGATATGCGATAGGGCTTCAGACCCGAAAATATATATATATATATATATATATATATATATATATATATATATATATATAGATATTGCATTTGATAGCTTGGCGAGTTCACCATATCGTTGCGCATATTGTGTATAAGGCCCGGGGCTCCGCCGATATGCAATATACGATGGGAATTTGGACCCGACATATATATGAAGTGTGGTTAATAGTGTCGTCAGGTCCGGAATATAGACTTGCCTTTGAAAACCAGGGCTTCAATGTTTTATCAAGAACAAAGGAATATATGGAGAAACCACGTCTGAAAGATATACACTCTCTTTATACACATAGCTTTGGGGCTTGGCCGATAGTGAATTGTGATGGGCTTCGGACTCAAAACATATACGTTTGAGTTAATAAAACCTGTCGGGTCCGAAAGCCATGAATGCCTTGTGTTATTTGCGATGGGCCCAAAAGGGTTTACACCTATTTTGTGGAGTATTTTGGTTATGAGGAATTATGATAGAAAAGGACGTGATGGAAGATTTCATGAGTGAAGCGCTCCGACGATTATGATAAGGGTGGGGGTGATTGTTTATGTGGGCATAAACGTATCATGCATGTTTGTGAAGATTAAAAGGTCTTGATGGAGGGAGTGAAAAAAGGGCTAGGTTGTGTCAAGAATGAACCATTGCAGCAGAGGTTTATTCAATGGCTTAGTCATAAGGCATGGAAAATCTAACTTGGCAAAGAGTTAACATCCTTGTGATAAAACAAATCATTCTGAAAAATGAGAAATCAAACTTCTAGGGGACCCATTCAAAAACTTGCTATCAGAGCATGTTTTAATAGGGTGGTATTTGTGGCCACAATAGGTACCTCAGAGGTACTACGTAGTTTGGACTATAGTATAGACGAGAAGAGGGAGTGAAGTTGTGTGGCTTCATAGATGCAGATTGGGTGTGAAGTCCATCAGACTGAAATAGTACATCAGGTGGAATTTTCAATGTTGGGTTTGTAGTTATATTTTTGGTACAACATGAAGCAAATATATGTGACACTCAACTCGGTAGAAGTAGAATACATGGCTACAATTCAAGCAACATGTGAGGTGATATGGATGAGAAAGATACTTGTTGGACTGTTTGGTCAGATGATGGATCCAACTATGATCTACTGTGATAATCAAAGTTGCATCAAACTCTCTGAGAATCCTGTATTTCACAATCAATCCAAGCATATAGATATCTGGTATCACCATTTACGGGACTGTGTGCAAAGGCGGATAATGTTGCTACACTACATTCCGATAGAGGAACAAGATGCTGACATTTTGAAAAAAACTTTGTCAAGAGGGAAATTTGAGTTCCACAGGTGCAGGATAGGGGTGGTTGATAATCCCTTTCTTGCTGAGAGGGAGTGTTGAAAAATGGAGAAATAAATCTTCAATTTGATTTTGCCTTGATTAAATTGATAAAGTTTGAATTTCCACATCAATAGACAACTTGGATGCAGTTAACTTGTGTGACATGGCTTATGTCACCCGGTTTACTCATTAAATTTGAGTTGGAGGAGATAGAGTTTAGTTAAGCATGGGGGATTGATAATTTTTAGCAATCAAAGTTAGTTATATCAAGTTGTTTTCAGTTAAACTAGTTCCAAATATTGGAGGATTTAGTGGAAGGTTAGTTGTGTAGTGGGACTTCACTGGCGAGACACATGTGGATGGTGACTGTAAAGTGAGTTGTGAATTGATGAATCCAACAATAGACCTTTTTTATTATGGTGAAGCTTCAAATAAAGAAGTGAATAACATGTGTGATTTAGTTGGTATGATTGTAGTTGATGATGACCTCTTTGCATTAGAGTTCGAGGCATTTAAGTTTGAGAATAGATTCAAAAGATGATATTATTGGTATTGACTACACCTTATTTGGAGACATCATTTGTATTGTAGGGGTTGGTACCTTTCCATTGGATGTGGTTGGTGATGTGAAGAATACTCAACTTCTAGTAAAGATTCATACTAACTCTAACAAGCCTATGGATGCTTGTTTACAAAGGGATACCCCTCTCGACTTAGCTCATTGGATTCTTTGTTTGTTCATGCTATTTTTTTTTCTCAACCTTCCTTCTCGAAGGGTTTGATACTATTTGCTTCATTTATTTTACATGGCCCAGTGAAAGAAGAAGAATGGAGCTTGTCTCCAAAACTTTTCCATTTCGCTAAGTTACAAATAAAAAGAGTCCAATTCTATAGCCAATAGACTAATAGCCTCTTGATACACCTTCGGTGATCTATGCATAACTCTCACCTATCATTGTAGCTCAATGAAATGGCATCTAATAGCTATAGTGGGAAAGAGTTCAATTTTATGCCCAAGGCACTAGTAGAAATGGAGTAGTTTTGAAGGAAACAATCTCCATTGGAGATTTCCATTTTTATTGCAATAGACAAGAAGAATCTTGGTGTTGGAGGAACAAATAAAAGATATCTACCAAAAACATAATATCATCGCTCTCCTAGTGCCATTAATTTTTCTTAACTCATTCAAATGCAGGTAATGTATAAGGATTTGTTAGTGTATATGAAATTTTCTCTCTTTCCAATAGAAAAATAGGTTCATCCTAGTATTAATATATAAAATAAGTTTCATTAATATGTATGGTTCAATTTCGTTTGATGATCCTATTTCTCCAAAGTATATATATATATATATATCTATATATATATCTATATCTATATATATATATATATATATATATATATATATATATATATATATATATATATCTATCTATATTGGTTTAAGATATGGTGATACCTTTAAATATGAGGTAATTTTGGGTAAATTAGAAGTGGAACAACAATTTGGGGTTTGAATTTCCTTTGTAGTAGTAGGCTGCTTGACTTTTCCATCGAAATGTTTTGTTGTTGCCCAACAGAGAATAATCTTTGGATGGAAAGGTTTGTTATGGGTGGTATGTTTTTTAGCCCTTTAACTCATTATATTCTTTGTTTGTTCATGGAATTTGTTGTTCTTGACTTTCCTTTTCCAAGGGGTTGATACTATTTTCTTTATTCATTTGTCATGGCTAGTGAAAGAAGAAGAATGCGGCTTGTCTCTACAACTTTTCCATTTCTCTAAGATACAAATAAAAATAGTCCAATTTTATAGCCAAGAGGCTAATAGCCTCTTGATACACCTTTAGTGATCTATGCATGAAGACCTTGGATGAGGGTATAACTACAATCTAGGTTTTTGAACTCAAGGGTTGGTTATTACACATTTAAAATCTACCCCTTTTCCCATTTGACTGTTGTTTTCGTATTGATGTTTTATATTCTAGATCATTTGATTAAAATTTGTAAGTCTATCTAAATGTATTCATGATTTGGCAGACATATTTTGATGTAAATGAAGCTTCTATATCTTCAATAAAGACCTTTCCTAGAGTGGACAATGAGGTAGTGCAAAAATTTATATGTTGACAAATGCTTTGTTCCTAGTGTTTGGATTATTATCTTGAATTTATTGGTTATGTCATTGTTTCCACTTCTTGCATCTTAAATTACTTTGTTCACATTTTATGCTCATGTTTCTTGGGCTATATTGATCTCATTTTTTTGGTTTTTCTCCAGATATCTTAGTGAATTGTTGTCACTATCTTTTAAATCAATGGTTGTAGATTCTTCACTAGCATCATAAAGTGGAGGAAAATAGCTGAAACTGTTTTGAGTGCCATGGTTATATTGTTCACCATTGTATAAGCACTTGAAATATCCTAAAATGACCCCATTATAGTTGGAACCATATTCCAACAATCTAGCTATGTTCGAATGATCAACATGATCCAATGTTTCATAAAGAGAACAAATTAACAGTGCCATATTTTGGGATCTCATGTAGTCACTCTCATTCATGGATGATGTAGTGTAAGTCCATTACTTTTTTCTGAATTTGGATTATAAAAAAACGAGCCTTCAATTGGGCTCATGTTGTTGTAGCCATGAAATGTGTTTGAAACTAGGAGTCCTTGAAACTGTAGATCATTGTGTCATTGTAATATATATTGCAAATTATGGTTCTTACATTTTTTGTTTCTATAGATGGTTAAAATTCTTGATGTTTTAGTAGCTTACTCTCATTGCTGAGAGATGCAGATTCTTCGAACAAGAACTATGGAAAATTAATATGTACTTTGGAAGCTCAATATTCTTTGAGATTATCTCACCCTTAACAAGCTCTTTCTTTATCCAAGATTTCTAGTAATTTTAAATATGATTATATATTCTTCTAGGTGGATGGAATGGTATGTATGCCCACCTGCACATATTTAACCCAAAAAAAAATATCTTAATGTCAATTCTTTAATGCACCACAAAGAACTAATAAATCGATGAAACTTAAACCAACCTATTTCTAAAAATGGTATGTAGATAATCTTGTATTCATTTGGACTAAAACTACCTCACTTTATATCAACTCTCAAGTAGTTGATCCATCGTAATCTATAGCTCTTTCCACAATGAACATTGAAGACTTGCCATGAAAGTAAATATGAATCGATGCACAATAATACTAAAAAAAACCATAGTTTTAGTTGTTGTTAGGCATGTTATTGTTGGGTAAGGAGGGTTTATAACAATAGGCATTGTTGGTCCCACATTTGTTCAGCCAAGATTTGCACAAGGATGGAGTTTTGGGAGTCTCTCGATTTAGTAAAGATTTGAAAAATACCCATGGCCTTACCTTCTCCACATCGGAGGAACCCTTGGAGTGGACTCACCATGCAAAGCCTTGAAAAACTATTTTCCATGTTATACTCACTGTGCAGAGCCCCAAAAATATATTTTATGAGCTATTGATGTGATAATTAATTAAATAAACTTTACCGAATACATTCAATGGTTATGTGCTTAAACCCCATGACAGGAGAATAACAGTGTTCAAAGTTGATGAGTGAAGCCCAATAAATGCAATATGGCCAGAGCTAGATCCTTCGAAAGAAAGTCTCAAAACTGACCCTATCTTCGTGACTCATCATTCTCACTCATGGTTGAGGTTGTGTCCACACTTATGTTGAACAGGCTATTGAAAAGGATCTATTAATATATTTTACACAACATCAAACAAACAAACCATATCAAAACATAGCAACAAATTATGCAAGTGGGATAGAGAAAGCGTTAAAGAGTTGCCGCATGTAACATCCCTCACTAGGGATTCCTCAAAAACCCTTAGGAACACTAAACATTTTTTTTTAAATAAAATCTTTAGAGTGTACTCAAAACACACTACCTCTAGACAAGAAATAACATCAACCATATATACGTAATTAAAAAATTCATAATATTTCAACAGAGAAAGAAATTCATTGAGGGTTTGTTAATTCATTATAGTTCATAGTCTCTCTTTAGAGTTTGGTCTTTAATCTATGAGACATGAAGATGGGAGTATTTTTCTTATTAGTCCTTGTTGTATATGACATGGGACTATAGTAATCGATTTTATTAGTTAGCATTAGTACTTGTGCATATTAATCCAAAGTTTTTATGAACTTTACCATGTTCATAAAATGATCATTGTTCTCAACCTATAAATTTATCAATCTAACTTTTAGGACCAATAGGTCTTATTTAGCCTCTTCCCAAGGAAGACAAACCATATCATTGATATTATTCATATAATATTTTTGTTCCATGCATTTATTTGATTCATATTTCCAATATTTGAAACTAATGCTAACATTAGTTTATAAGCATTAAATGCTACCTATAACCATGGAAACACTAAAGAGTGCTATATGGATGTGTGCATGTTGGTGTGGTATATAAGTGATGAGACAGTTGTTAGTCTTCTTATTCTTCTCCTAAGAAAAATCAGCAGCTACCTTCAGATTTAGTTGTATCTCTAGACTTCTTAGTAGGGTGCACAACCTCTCCTATGCTTTATCTTGACAACCCAGCTTCAGCTACAAATGCTTTAGCTTGAAAACCCAAATTCAACTCCAAGGAAACTAATTTTATCTTTGAAAATGGAGTTGTGGTTAGCACTGGTGCCAGTCGGATTTAAGGCTCGTCCAAGCTACCTAACGTCTGCATCTGAGCTTTGGTCAGTGCATCTAACATAAACTGCAAACATTCGAGGGAAGATGACAACCAAAACCATGATTGGTAGAAATTTCATTTGGAAGTATGCGTAGCTTGGGAGGTACTCCAAGCCCTAGTGTGTGAGTGTTGGAGGTCAAAGCGCCACACGTAGGCTTGGGGGCTTGGAACTTAGGTATGGAGTTTTCCACCCATCGATGTTTGGGCCAAAACCATGATGAGTTTTTGACATGTGATGGATAAAGATGATAGTGCTTGTCAAGATGATTCTAACACAATGTGTATCATCTGATTCCAAGTTGTCGTTGGGGAGCAACGAATTTTTGAAGTTGATAAGTAATTATTGGTTGTCAAGTCATATAAGCTTGAAGTAAAATTTATCTAATAGATGTGTCTCTTCACTAATTTGTGGAGCCCCTCATTTGGATCTAAATAGAAGGTGATTTGATGTGTTTTATATCATGCATTGTGCAACATCTTCTCAAGGAAAATGAGCTCTGAAATTGGGATGCAAGAAGAGGCCTAGACAACGTGAAATAGGTCAAGCCCTAGCTGCAACAAGAGAGGCATATCACAAGGAGGCCAAGGATTGTTTTTGGGTTGGAATAGGGGTCCGATTTTGCTATGATAAGGGCTGAGGAGGTTGGCTATTAGGCCGAGTTCCTTGTGGGCAATAACGTTGTTGTTTGGAGTGTGTTTGGGCACCATTTTGAGGACTATTTCACTGTTGGAGGGTTGTTGTGTTAGGATGCAAGCCATAGCACACAACTGGGATTGTTTAAGGTTTTTCAAGGGTTGACATATGCTCTAAAGAAGTAATGTGTTTGAGGCGGAGTCCTCAAAAGGTGTGTTGCAGCCATTTAAGGGTCCGTTTGATGGTTGTTGGGAGGATTTAGGGTTGTAGAAAGTGCCCTAACCAAGTGTCACGGACAACAAGGTGGAAACATTATTACAACAATGTTTTTGGAGGGATGTTTGGTTAAATAATTTGACTAGTGCTTGGATCAGTTTGTGTTGGAAACAATACTAAGAGGGAGGGGGAGGTGAATCGGTATTTACAATTCAATAATTTTTCATTTCATAATCAGATTTATATACGCTACTTTAGTGAAGTGAACTCACATGTGCATGCAACTGTTATTAAGGAAACCAACATATATCCAGTGAACTTATGATTCAGTTAATTCATCATGTGTTGATCTTTAATCAATGCATCCGTACTTTATTAAATAGTGACTATGTATAGTAATAACAGAATAAACCATCACACATAAGAAACACACATGAACACCAAGATTTGAGGTGGAAACCCAATGCAGGAGAAAAACCACCTACTACTGTCCTCTCTGTCTTCTTTTTAATATAAAGAAAATGAGTTTACAATCTTGTACTAGTGTAAACTCATACCATTACGCAAGCACCCACCTGTAGAAGGCTACAAACTTCTCTTGTTCTCCAGCTTCTACTGGAATGGAGCTACAATCCCCTAGCTCTTGTACTAGCTGATATGTTTACTAGTGCATAGGCACTGGCCTATAGAAGGCTACGACCTTCTCTCTTCCTCCAGGGACCATGTTTCATAAATTTTCAAAATGGATACTCCTGGTACACAACAACACAATATGAAGGCCATGTTTCATCAAATTTTCACATTAGACCCATCAGTAACATTGAAGCTCAAAGTTAATAATAACTGCATCAACGAATAATCAGTGAATCTGAACAGCCAGATCACTGTCACCAGAACACTATGTTGAACCCATAAACCTGCATCGTCATCCAGCACCAACTGCAACCTCAAAAATCATATGTCAGAATGTATATGCCACTTTAGTGAAGCTAACCTGTGTATATACGCTACTTCCTTTAACTAAACCTGTGTATCCCTCCAAAATTACTGAATCATAAATACCTATGAATCAAAACTGTATCAACCAGTAACATTCTGAAGATCTACTGTCAAATTACAGAGATCTAAATAGATAGCAGCAAAGATCACCCTTCTCACTTAATCAATCAATCAATCAGACTCAATCTCCTTATCCATCCAGTTCTACTTTCAGATCTAAGAAGCATCATTGAAAGACAACAGTAAAACAACAACACTGATTAGATAGATCAGACATTTCTGAATAACAAGATTTTATTTTGCATACGCTACTTGGAATAATCGAACTAGCGTGTATACGTGCCTTCACCAAGGTGAACTAGCATATAGATCTGCAAATACTAACTTAAAACTTCATAGCTATTCCAAACTTTAGTCATACCCATATCATAACATTTATAGGATAAAACATGCGTCATTATTTAGATCTAGCCCATCAATTATTAGATCATACAATGACAAGTCATTTCAGGTCTCATGATCCTGATCTAACATTGTATCAAAAGGTGCACAAGATATTTCAGATCATATCATAACCATAGCCCTTACAACATAAGATATACTTCAGATAGAAGTATTCATGAAAAGATCTTTCACTTGCCCACTTGGCCCTTTGATCTTCTCCTCCTTATATAGTTTTTGGCCTTTCTCAATACCTCAGACCAAAACAACACTTAGAACCAGTGGTATTCTTGGACATGATCGAATAACGATTACTCCACTCAATATTGTTGGCTAATACCATGGTATTGACCCTTGGTATTCTTTAATCTTAAATTTCCTTGATTTTCCAACCCATACACACTTTTCCTCTTGTGATAGTTCGTGCATACGTATATGCTCCTTTTGTACAATGAACCTGCTTGTATACGCTACTTTGACAAGGTGAACCTGCGTATACAACTTAAAGTGACTTAAAACATCCTTTTTCTTCAACCTCATGATTCTGATCTATAGTCCTTTCTTCCAACTTCCTAATCTTCTGTACCACTTCCTTTTTACCTCTGAATTGACTTATTCCAATGTGAGTTTCCCTTTGTCAAATATGAAATGACTTGTGAGTGAGTTGCCATCAAGGACAACACTTGTATCCTAATGTCAACAATCTCTCCCCTTTGGACTTGATCATGGCAACCATATTGGTGTTTATTACGTCAAGCTGTAGAACCTATTAGATATATCGAACAAGACCAAGATACTCTCCCCCTTTGACATCAAGGGCAAAGGGCGGACCAATATCTTCTCCCACTTTGAGATACACTATGTTGTCCATGCTCCCCCTGAGTACATGCAGAGTCTGCAGAGATATTTTTCAAAATAATAACATGACTCTGTAACTCAACTATGTGAGTATGACCTTCTTATCACCAATGAGTCATACATACATTAATCACCCAACCAAGTGGGGATATACCAAATGTTCATACATGACTAAAACATTGCAATTAATACATCATCTTTCCCATGCATAGTGGGAGTACAAATTACATCATATGTCCAAAATGACTCATTAATAGATATGACAGAAAGATACATATTATTACATCATAGGCCTTTACATGACCTTTACAAAAAATGCTATGAATATTGGAAACCATAGCTAAATTTAGTAATCATGATGCGAACAATATATAATGTTTTTGAAGGCTAATGTTCCCCCTGAACCTATGCTACATGTGCATTTTCAACAAATCATTAATCAAGACATCTTCATCAGTCAAATAAACAATAATTAACAAAGCATATTAGCAGACTGTAACCATCAATATCATGTTGAACATCCATGTCAAAAACTAATTTTGAGTCTGACCCACTATTTTTCTATTAGAAAAACATATACGCTCCTACAACCACAGAAACCTGCGTATATACGCGATTCTTCTTCATGAAACCCGCGTATAGGAACCATTCCTCTAAAAACTAGATTTAACAACAGGATGATGCAGAAACTACTCCCAATTTTTGAATGAGATATTCAAATGTTTCTCTGGGAAGTGGTTTGGTAAATAAATTAGCAACCTGTTCTTTGGAGAGAACATACTCCAATTAAACTTTTTTTTTCAAGCACTTGTTCACATAGAAAATGGTACTTAATGGGTATGTGCTTCGTCTTGGAGTGCATGGCTGTATTTTTCGAGATACTAATGGCACTTATATTATCATATAGAATGGAGATGGGTGGAGAACATGTAATTTGAATATCTTGCAATGTTTGCATCATCCAATGTAGTTTTGTGTAGCAAGATGCAACAGCCACATATTCTGCTTTAGCTATAGATAAGGAAATCAAACTTTGTTTCTTGCTAAACCAAGACACTAACCGTGATCCCATATAGAATGCACCTCCATTAGTGCTTTCTCGATCATCAACATTTCCTGCCCAATCTGCAACTGTATATGCATGAAGAGTGAGATTTGTATCTTTAGGATACCATAGACCAAAGTCTTAAGTTCCTTGGAGATATTTGACTACTCTTTTTACAGCTTGAAGATGTGATTCCTTTGGATTTTCTTGGAACCTTCCAACAATTCCTATTGCATGCATGATATCAAGTCTGGTACCTGTTAGATAAATTAGACTTACAATCATAGATATGTATGTTGGTTGATTCACTGTAGGTGATTCATCGTTAGAACTGAGACTACATCTTGTTACGATTGGAGTACATACTGATTTAGAATCTTCCATTCGATACTTCTTCAGAATCTGCTTGAGATATTTAGTTTGCGAAAGAAAAACACCATATTTTGTTTACTGTACTTGTAGACCAAGAAAATAAGTTAGTTCACCAAGTAAGGACATTTCAAGTTCTTGCCGCATAACATAAAAAAAGTTCTGACTCATAGATTCTTCATTGCTACCAAAGATGATATCATCAACATAAACAACAATAATTCGCAGTTTATCATTCTCAATCTTTGTGTATAAGTTGTTGTCTATAGATCCTTTTGTGAAACCTTGTTGTTGTAGATATTTGTCAAGATGATAATACCAAGCCCTTGGAGCTTATTTCCATACATATAGAGCCTTTTTGAGCTTGCATAAAAGTTTTGCATAATTTCCTAAAATGAATCCTTCTGGTTGTTCAATATAAACTTCTTCTTCTAAATATCCATTAAGAAATGCAGATTTTACATCCATTTGATACATTTAGAATTTTCGAAAACTTGAAAGAGCAAGAAACATTCTTATGGATTCAAGTTTGGAAATAGGTGCAAAAGTTTCTTCAAAGTGTATACCTTCTTGTTGAGCATACCCTTTACAAATGAGTATTTCTTTGTTTATGCTAACCTCTCCATTTTCTTTCAACTAATTCTTGAATATCCATTTTGTTCCTATAACATTTTTATCATGCGGTCTAGGAACTAATTCCCAAGTATCATTCTTTTCAATTTGGTCAAGTTCTTCATCCATGGCCTTAACCCAACATTCATATTTTCTAGATTCATTAACATTATGTGGTTCTATGGAGGATAGTAATGCTAGATAACTAGAAGTTCTTGCAAGAGTTCTTATTGTTTGTACTCCAGACCCTTTTTCTCCTAGAATTTGAGATTTTGGATGGTTCTTTTGAATATACCTGGATGGAGTCTTTTCCTTGTCAGCTGTATCTTCTTCTGATGCTTCATTGGTTTCTTCCTCTATATTATTTTGATTTGATACAGGAAAGCATTCACTGTCTTCCTCATTGTCATCTTCCTTTGTTGATTTCATTTGTTCCGAATTTCTGCATGCTTCATCAATTACTACATCAATGCATTCAACAATTTTTCGAAGTCTCTTATTATAACATTTGTATCCTTTACTTCTAGATCAATAACAAAGAATAATTCTTTCATCTTCTCTAGGTTCAAACTTACCAAGTTTTTCATCGGTCTTTTTGATGAAACATTTTCTTCCAAAAACTCTGAAGTGTTTTACAGTAGTAGGATTACCATACCAAAGTTCATATGGAGTTTGATCACTATTTACTCGAACATTAGCTTTGTTCAGAATATTTATGGCAGTATATGAAGCTTCACCCCAAAAGTGGTAGGATTTCCAGATTCATCAAGCATAGCTCGAGCCATTTGTTGAATTTTTCTGTTCATTATTTCCACCACGCCATTTTGTTGAGGAGTTCTGGCAATAGAGAATTGTCTTTTTATTGCATGTTGTTCACAAAAATCAAAAGATTCATTTGATATGAATTCTCCTCCTCAATCAGATCTTAGACATTTGATTTTTAGATCTGATTCATTTTCAACTAAAGCTTTGAAGGCTTTAAACTTTTCAAATGCTTCATCTTTATGCTTTAGTAAACCTATCCAGCACATTCTAGAAAAATCATCAATGAATAAAATGAAGTATTATTCTCCACGAGGTGACTTTTTCCTTGTTGGACCACACAAATCAGTATGAATGAGTTCAAGAGGCTTGCTTGTTGATCCTTCTTTGTCATTGAAATGAACTCTGGTTTGCTCACCGACTTGACATGGTTTGCAGATGGTATTTTCTAGGATACTGATATCTGGAAGATCACGAACCGCCTTGAGCCTGCATGCTTTTCTTAGTTGAGAAAATCTTAGATGCCCCAATCTTCTATGCCATAGCCATTTCTCTTCTGTTTTGTTTAGATAAAATTGTTTTTGACCTCCTTTTAGTGTATATATATTGCTTGGAGTTCTTGTACCTTTGATTACGGTCTTTCCTATATCAAGCTCACGAACCACACATCCATTTGATCGAAACACAAATTCATTTCCTTGATCACACATTTGATTGACACTCAAAAAGTTATTCTTTAAACCATCAACATACATAATATTTCCAGCTTTAACCTTTTATTTCAAATCAACAGAACCTTTACCCTTAACAATAGCTAGTGTGTCATTTCCAAAAGAGACATTCTTTTCCTCTTCGAAAGCATTATATGAAATGAGTTTATATTTATCACCTGTCATGTGTTTAGAGAATCCGCTATCAATGTACCATTGATTTTCTTGTCCTTATGAAAAAAGAGCTATGACACATCTTTCTGATTGAAATTCCTCTTTCTCCATACCTTGGAATTTGATGATGTTTTCTTCTTTTGAATTGTTGGCCGAAATTTTCTCATGAATTCAGATTCTTCATGACCAGAGCTATTGCAAAATGAACATCAATTTCATCTTCAAGAGGAAAAAAATTATTATAAGAATTTTTCTTCATTCTTGTCACGCTCCCTTGTTTTCGTGCTTCTCTAGTCATGACAGTTTTGTAAGCAACACATTGAGTAGCCTTATGCCCAAACTTATGGCATGAAAAACATTGTCCATTAAAGAAGTTTATGTGATCATAAAATCTTTTGGTATTGTTTACCTTTTGGTTGATGCTTCTATTGATGTTCACCCTTGGAGTAAAATGAGCACGATTTACCTGAGGAGTAATTTTAGGCTTTTGCTAAAGATTGATGCATTGTTCACTGGTCTTTGTTGCATCAAGATAGCTTCTGGTGATGGTTGGCGACTTTTGTGATTGGGATGTTTCTTCAGTATATCCAAGATCGGTCTTTATAAGAGGAGAACGTTGAGCCTTGATGATTTCATTTAAAGTTTCTGATCCTTTAGCAAATCTAAGATTAGGATATTTTGTCTTCTCAAGTTGTTTTATTAGACCCACTACTTCACATTCTAATTTTTCATTGTGCTTTTCTCTTTCAGTGAGTTGATGTGTCAAAGTGTCTATGACCATATTATTTTCTTCCAAACACATTTTGAGTTTAGTTATTTCTTCAAGAAAATCTTCCTCTTCTAAGGCATCCATAAAATCATCATTGTCATAAGCCATGAGTATTTTAAAATCTTGTTTAGATTCATCTTCATCACTATTAAACAACCCATCACTATCTTCTTGAGTATAATAAATTCTTCTATTAACAAATTGTTTTCTATTACATTTTGCAGACTCCTTTCCTTTTTCATGATTATCTTTATGAGGACATTTAGCAGCATAATGGCCAAATCTACCACAAGCAAAACATTTGAATGGAAGCTTACCTCTGAATCTTCTGGAACCCCGTTGAAGCTTATTTACAAATTTGACCTCATCTTCTTCTAAAATATATCTTGATTAATTGAGATCTTCCTTTTATTTTCCCTTAGTTGAAGCTTTGAAAGTGGCTTCCCTAATATTTGATGGACCTCCTTTCCTCATTTCAAAGGTAGTTAAAATTCCATGAAGTTGAACAACAGTAATAGATTGAAGATCTTGCTTTTCTTCTATGGTAGATACTTTTGACTCAAATTTACAATATAAAGATCTCAAAATTTTCTCTATTAAAGTAGCCTCCTTTATTTCTTCACCCAAATTCTTCATACAATTCACAATCTCATCTACTCGTAAAACATAACTAGCAATACTTTCATCACTATGCATCTTAGAGTTTCATACTGAATTCTGAGCGTTTGGATCTTAGCACATTTTACCTGGGAGTCTCCTTCGTAGCTCTGAATGATTTTGTCCCATATTTCTTTGACTGTCTTGAGCTCCATGACTTTGAAGAATTATAATCTGGCAGACTTCCCAATAAAGTATTGACGGCTTTGGCATTGGTTCCATATAACTTCTTTCTTGTTGTATCTGTGGGTATTTCTACTGGATATTGATTGCCTCCTTCCACAATTTCCCAAACATCAGCTCCAAGTGACTGAAGATAGGTTCTGGTTCTTATCTTCCAATATACTAAGTTGTTTCTATTGAAGATTGGTGGTCTGATAGATCCCTTGCCTTCGTGATTGTTCATCTTGAGAGATCTCCTTTCAACCAATCAAGATTCTTTTGAAGGTCCTGCACTAATACCAATTTTTGGAAATAATACTGAGAGGGGGGGTGAATCAACATTTACAATTCAATAATTTTTCATTTCATAATCACATTCATATACGCTACTTCAGTGAATTGAACTCATGTGTGCATGCAACTGTAATTAAGGAAACCAACGTATATCCAGTTAACTTATGATTTAGTTGATTCATCATGCGTTGATCTTTAATCAGTGCATCAGTACTTTATTAAACAATGACTATGTGGAGTAATAACAGAATAAACCATCACACATAAGCAACACACATGAACACCAAGATTTAACGTGGAAACCCAATGTAGGAGAAAAACCACCTACTGCTGTCATCTCTGTCTTCTTTTTAATGTAAAGAAAATATGTTTATAATCTTGTACTAGTGCAGACTCATACCAGTACGCAGGCACCCTCCTACAGAATGCTACAGCCTTCTCTTGTTCTCCATATTCTACTGGAAGGGAGCTACAGCCCCCTAGCTCTTGTACTAGCCGATATGTTTACTAGTACGTAGGCATCGACCTACAGAAGGTTACGACCTTCTCTCTTCCTCCAGGGACCACGTTCCATAAATTTTCAAACTGGATACTCCTAGTACAAAACAACACAATATGAAGGGCACGTTTCATCAAATTTTCATACTGGACCCATTAGTAACATTGAAGCTCAAACTCAATAATAATTGCATCAACCAAGAATCAGTCAATCTAAACAGTTAGATCACTATCACCAAAACACTATGCTAAACCTAGAAACTTGCATCATCATCCAGAACCAACTACAACCTCAAAAATCATATGTCAGAATGTATACGCTACTTTAGTGAAGCCAACCTGCGTGTATACACTACTTCCTTTAACCAAACATGCATATACCTCCAAAATTACTGAATCATAAAAACCTATGAATCAAAACTGTATCAACCAATAACATTATGAAGATCTACTGTCAAATTACAGAGATCTAAACAAACATCAAAAAATATCACCCTTCTCACTTAATCAATCAATCAATTAGACTCAATCTCCTTATGCATTTAGTTATACTTTCAGATCTAAGAAGACATCATTGACAGACAACAGTAAAACAACAACACTGATTAGATTGACCATTTCTGAATAACAATATTTTCTTTTGCATACGCTACTTGGAAGATTCGAATCAGCGTGTATATGCGCCTTCACCAAGGTGAACCAGTGTATAGATATGAAAATACTAACTTAAAACTTCCTAGTTATTCCAGACTTATGCCATACCCAGATCATAATATTTATAGGATAAAACATGCGTCAGTATTCAAATCTAGCCCAACAATATTTAGATCATACAATGATAAGTCATTTCAGGTCTCATGATCCTAATCCAACATTGTACCATAAGGTGCACAAGATATTTTAGATCATCATAACCATAGCCCTTATATAGTTTTTGGCCTTTCTCAATACCTAAGACCAAAACAACACTTAGAACCTATGGTATTCATGGACGAGATCAAATAACCATTACTCCTCTCAATATTGTGGGCTAATACAATGGTATTAACCCTTGGTATTCTTTAATCTTAAATTTCCTTGATTTTCCAACCCATACGCGTTGTTCCTCTTGTGAAAGTGCATGCATACATATATGCTCCTTTTGTAGAGTGAGCCTGCTTGTATATGCTACTTTAACAAGGTGAACCTGTGTATACAACTTAAACTGACTTCAAACATCCTTTTTCTTCAACCTCTTGATTCTGATCTGTAGTCCTTTGTTCCAACTTCTTGATCTTCTGTACCATTTCCCTATTACCTCTGAATTGACCTGTTATAATGTGAGTTTCCCTTTGTCAAATCTGAACTGACCTGTGAGTGAGTTGCCATCAAGGACAACACCTGTATCCTAATGGCAACATTTTGATGGGAAGTTGTAGGAGACCCTAGAAGTTGTTTGGAGGAGTCCACATGGACTGTTGGAAAGCCTACCAAGCAGCCAAGGTGACAACATGCACATCAAATGAGAGGCAAGAGGATATTAGCAAGGAGAGTTGCAGATTTCTCCTTGATGAAAGTTGGATAGATGTCCTAGGTGAGGACATGATTGGTGCCCAGATGTGTGCAATAGCTCCTCTATTTCAAAAGCAAAGGGTAGATTGGTGCAATATTTTGGTAGCCGTGTGTAAGGGTATCCTAGGTGTGGGGATGCCGTAGCTAGGTGCAGATGATACATCATGGACTTGGTCAGTCGTGGTTTGTTGGAGGAAAGCGTGAGAGTGGCCCAAGTGTGGACAAGATTGGGCACTTATGGTCTTCTGGAGGAGAGAGTGATAGTGTCCAAGTTAGGGCTTGATGAGAAACACCTTGATGGAAAAAGGTGGTTGCGAGAGAGGCAATTGTTGAGCTCAAGGGTTTACAAACCAGAGGAGAAATTATGGAGTCCAATGCCTCGAGTGCTATATTACCGACCATCCTTCTATATTAATGAGTTTAGTTTATGGTCCTTTAACTCTTTATCATTAGCTTTATCGATAATCCTTTCAAAATATAAATCATTGTTTGACTTTTTCATTTTTCTATGTAACCTATTCACTTATGATCCAAAGCTACTAGGGAAAGGATCCCTATCTCTAGATTGATGGCTGCTAGAATCATTTGGTTAGTTGCCTAATTGGTTACCATAGGTGGTAAATTATCTTGAGTCCATTTACCCTATGCTTTTATTGCAACAAAATTAGCAAAATAATCTCAAGGCTGAAACGATTGCATTATACCCAAGGTGGAAACTTGGGCTTGAGAAACTATCATGGTGATCATGGTACCAGTAGTAGACAAAAAGGTAGAGGGTTTGTTGCAATCATGGCAACCAAGATACTAGGGGATGGAATTGTAGTAGAAGGGGAATATAAAAAGGGAACTTATAAGGTAGTTAAGACACTGGAAGAAGGGTCAACACTAGGCATGCACATTTATGTTAATTGGGATATCACAAGAATTGAGGAAGCTTCAATATAAGAAGTATTGAGAATAATTGCAGGGGATGAAGAAGGAGATGTGACAGAGGTACTCTAGGTAAAAGAAAGATATTGGTTAGAAGTCTCTTTGGGTTCCACTTGTGATTCCTCCTCTTTTTTAGTCCTTCAAAGGTCTATCTCTTGTATCTCCTCTATCTTGTCTTCACTCTCCCTTCCTTATCATTAGCATCTTTCTCCTTTTTTTCTTTATCCACCAACACCAATAATAGAGTTATTGTTAATAAGTAGAATTGGATGACTCAGGACGACAATTAGAGCTCATATTTTCATCTTGGGCTTTTCCTGAGGGTTTATGAGCTTCTGTATCCTACTTTAAATTCTTTTCAAAAGTCCCAACAATATCCTTTCCCATCTCTTCTTCATGAAGATTCAGCTTGCAAACACAATATTCATCCTATATTTTCTTTGAAGAGCCACATAGCCAATTTGCATCGAGGCCTTATCCTAGAGGGGGATTGAGAGGATATACATTTGTCAAGGGACCTTTTTATTTTTGTCCCATTCCACCCGAACCTTTATAGCCCCTGTTTGTAGCCAAGATATACCATGTTCCATATACAAGCTCTTTATCAGATTGATAAAAAGAGAAGACTCAGCTCTCCCATGAGCTTATATTTAAAGACGAGAATGACAATGAAATGTTCATTTTTAATTGTACACCTTAACAATATTAGAGACCCTTCCACCTCACTGGCTTAAAATATGGACTCAAACCATGGCAGAATGTGACATTTTGAAGCATGTCACTTTAGTCCCTTTGACAAGGAGTGACATAACAACGTTTGTGAAAGAGAAACAAGAGACTATCGACTCTTCCCCCTTTGAAAGGGGTGAAATTGTCTAGAAAGAGGGGAAAAGTTTGAAAACATCCTTGAAAAGTGTTTCCAAAACATTTAAAGATGATTCCATTTTATTGAATCACTACTATAGGAGATTGTGGCCTCTTCCCCCTTTAAAAAGGGTGAAACTGTCTAGAAGGAGGAGAAATGTGTGAAAATATCCTGGAAAAAGGTTTCTAAAGAATTTAAATGTGATTCCATTCCATTGAATCACTACTACATGAATGGGTTTTTAAGACATTTATTTAATTTCATCTTAACATTTCATTTATCTCAACCATTTTTAGTTAATTAAATTTATCATAATGAAATCATATAAAATTTAATTTTCAGTATTACACCAAAACATTATTTATTTATGAATAAAAAAATGTATACAAATTTGATGACAAATATCTAAAAAATATCCATAATGTATCAAAAATATCTGTGGTGGGACCAATAACATTGATGAAGCTATTGGCCATATCTATTATAAACCATTCATTCAAATATATTAACCTTAATATCAACGAAATCTACATGAATCAAGGGCATATGCATCCACATGGAAGACATAGAGAGGAATTAGAATAAATTATTTTTGATTTTTTTACAGCAGCTTGTTAATACATACAATGGAAATTTAAGACCCTTTTTTTAAGACATTTTGTCTCCCGTGTCACTAGATAAAATTTCGAGCTGGGTGGTGCCATTTTTGTTCAAACGCTCAAGGATATTTCAAGAATGGAAGAACAATGGGTGGTTCAATTTTGTTCAAACCCTCGATGAGATTTCAAGAATGGAAGAACAAACCCTCAAGGAACCTTCAAGAATGGAAGAACCTTCTATATTAATGAGTTTAGTTTATGGTCCTTTAACTCCTTATCATTAGCTTTATAGATAATCCTTTCAAAATCTAAATCATTGTTTGACTTTCTCATTTTTCTATGTAACCTTTCCACTTATAACCCAAAGTTGTCAGGGAACGGATCCCTATCTCTAGATTCATGGTTGCTAGAATCCTTTGGCTAGTTGCCTCATTGGTTACCAAAGGTGGTAGATTATATTGAATCCATTTACCCTATGATTTTATTGCAACAAAATTAGCAAAAGAATCTCAAGTTTGAAATGATTTCATTGTACTCGAGGTAGAAACTTGGGCTTGAGCAACTATCATGGTGATCATGGTACCGATAGTAGATAAAAAGGTAGAGGGTTTGTCGCAATCATGGCAGCTAAGATACTAGGGGATGTAGTTGTAGTAGAAGGGGAATATAAAAAGGGAACTTATAAGGTAGTTAAGGCACTGGAAGAAGGGTCAACACTATGCATGTACATTTATGTTAATTGGGATATCACAATAATTGAGGAGCTTCAATATAAGAAATACTAAGAACAATTGCAGGGGGTGAAAAGGAGTTGTGACAAAGGTACTCTAGGTAGAGGAAATATATTGGTTATAAGTCTCTTTGGCTTCAACTTGTGATTCCTCCTCCTTTTTAGTATTTTTCATATCTATCTCCTCTATCTCGTGTTATCTCTCCCTTCCCTATCATTAGCATCCTTCTCCTTTTTTTTTCTTTATCCACCACCACCAATAATAGACTTATTGTTAAGAAGTAGCATTGGATGACTCGGGATGAGGACTAGAGCTCATATGTTTATCTTGGGCTTCGCCTTGGGGCTTCTGAGCTTATGTATCTTGCTTTAAATTCTGCTTAAAAGTCCCAAAAATATCCTTTCCCATCTCTTCTTCATGAAGCTTCAACTTAAGAACACAATATTCATCCTAAATATCCTTTGAAGACTCATGTAGGCATTTTTCACAGAGGCCTTATCCTCAGGGGAGATTGACAGGATCTACATTTGTCAAGGGACCTTTTTATTTTTGTCCCATGCCACACCAACATTTATAGCCCCTGTTTGTAGCCAATATATACCCTCTTCCATATGTAAACTCTTTATTAGATTGATAAAAATAGAAGATTAAGCTCTCCCATGAGCTTTTATTTGAAGACAAGAATGATAATGAAATGTTCATTTTTAACTGTACACCTAAACAAGCATAAAGACCCTTCCACCTCACTGGCTTAAAATCCGAACTCAAACCATGGAATAATGTGACATTTTGAAGCATGTCACTCTAGTCCATTTGACAAGGAGTGACATAACACCTTTTGTCAAAGAGAAACAAGAGAGTGTCGCCTCTTCCCCCTTTGAAAGGGGTGAAACTATCTAGAAAGAGGGGAAATGTCTGAAAACATCCTGGAAAAAGGTTTCCAAAGCATTTAAAGATGATTCCATTTTAATGAATCACTACTACAAGAGACTATCACCCCTTCCCCTTTAAAAAGGGTGAAACTGTCTAGAAAGTAGAGAAATTTCTGGAAACATCTTGGAAAGAGGTTTCCAAAGAATTTAAAGATGATTCCATTCCATTGAATCACTACTACATGAATGGGTTTTTAGACATTTAATTAATTTCGCCTTAAAATTTCATTTTGTCTCAACCACTTTTATTTAATTAAATTTATAATAATAAAATAGTATACAATTTAATTTTCAGTATTACATCGAAAACATTATTTATTTAAGAATTAAAAAATGTCTACAAATTTGATGATAAATATCTAACAAAATATCCATAATGTATCAAAAATATATGTGGTGGGACTAATAACATGATGAAGTTATTGGCCATGTCTATTATAAACAATTCATTCAAATAAATTTACCTTAATATCAACGAAACCTACACGAATCAAGGGAATGCACATCCGGCATGGAAGACATAGAGAACACGGGTAGGAATTCGAAGAAATTCTTTTTGATTTTTTCATATCAGCTTTTTAATACATAGAATGGAAATTTAAGATTTTTTTTTAAGACATTTTGTCTCCAGCGTACAACGTCATGAGATAAAATTTCAGGTGGGCGGTGCCATTTTCGTTCAAACCCTTGAGGATCTTTGAAGAATGGAAGAGACAAAGGGATAGAAACAAAGGTAGGCAGTTTTCTACCTAGTTTATCAAGGGCGAGATCGAGATGCTTTTCAGGTGGTCGGTGCCATTTTTGTTCAAACCCTCTAGGAGCTTTGAATAATGGAAGAGACAAAGGGATAGAGAAGAAGGGATAGAGACAAAGGCAGGTAGTTTGCTACCCATTTTATTAAGGGCGAGATCAAGATGCTTTTCCAATTTGTTAGCCATGCCTAGCATCTTTTCGCATTCCATATCCAATTGGAGCTTGAACAGAAAATCTGGGTTTGGATAAATAAGTTTACTTGGGCCCATTACAGTTGAGCCAACAACAAAGGGGTGAGGCAACCTGTGAATAAAAGGGATAGGAGGGAGTGGAAGTGGCTAGTCTGCTGCCCCTGTTAATGAGGATAGGGAGGTAGATCTGGTGAGACCCTATCTCATAGGAAAAGTGAGATCAGGATGAGAACAAAATTGTTTTATGCAGCGCAGGACACAGTGGCGTCGACTGAGCTGGAAACAACGGGCTAAAACGACTGAAAATGGAAACAAGCCGGCTGAAACGACTAAATTTGTTTTGGTGTAGATCTCGAAAAACAGTTTGGCGCCAATTTTTTTTAGCTTTTATATGCAGGGGCTTCCATAACGATTTTTCAGTTAGATTTTATGTTGGGTTTAATCAAATTAAGCAACCTAGAGAAGCATTTGAGCTAGTAGCAAGGGATAGAGAAAAGACACTGGAAGTTGAGCTAGACGTATCAAGGAACACAACAAAGGGTTTATTTTTGAGAGGTATTTTCCTTTAAATTTGATGTAGCTAGTCTTATGTACCTTTCACTCTTTCAGACTCTTTCAGATTTGTATGGTCAGTGCTTGATTATTAATTCATTAGTGTTTCAAATGTGAATAATTTCCTCTCTTGAAATGATGTGAAAATTATCTTGGTTTATTTGGAGGAGATGCCTTTCCTCATCCATATTAGATTTCCCCACCTCTCGGTCGCTTCTGCTTGGCATCCCTGAGACTAATTTAGAGAAATCCCCTGAAAAGGATGCCACTTCACCCCATATGGATCCCTCTAGCATTTCATACATTCGAAGGAACATGCCATTATTTCATGACCATTGGAGTATTTCCTTGGATCATGGTAGTTGTTTTCAACCTTCTTTGCCTTCATGTAGTCATTAACATGGATCAAGGGAGTGGCTATTGCCTTGGAGGACTCACACATGACCATTGGAGAATATTTAGAAGAACCATCCACCTTTGGGAGTCCCAATGTGCCTCATGTGTAACTAGAGGACGGGGCATGAAAGCTATTTTCTCATTTGACTGGTCAATCTTGCTTTGAAGAGTGTTTGGAGGTGATTCTCTTTCTTGGAGGAGTGACATTGGAGCTCTTTGACCCTCTCCTTTGTCTCTTTGGCAGGCACATCCAATTTCCTTAGAAGACTTTGTACATGTGGCATAACTACTTCACTCTTTTATGTATTATTTGGCCTTGTCCTCATTAGTTAATTGTAAGATAAGAGTTTTTTTATGATATCCTAGGAAAGATCTAATGTTTTGTCCCAAGAAAAACTAATATTGTAATAAAAGGATTGTTGAACCTCATCTCTATATCAAAGGCTCCCCTCATAGCATTTTGTGTTCATATTGGAATACTTGGGAATACTATTGTTGAATATTTAGCATTGAGGTGTCTTGGTTTCTTGTTTAGTGTGTTCTCCTTAGCTACAATTTTGGTGCTTCAAGTTATATGTTGTTAATATTTATACACAAGTAATACTAGCTTATTCAATCCATTGGAGGATAAAGTATACCACTTGGAAAGGGTTGTGCATGTGAGATAACTCCTCTTTTCTTTGTTGTTAACTTAGTTGTTGTTAATTAATAGCTTGCTTTATATATACTCTAGTTCATTGGTTTCACTAGCTAGGGTGTAGTTGGGCTTGCTAGTTGAAAGTAGGATCATGTTGGATCCCTTGTAGAGTTTCAACATTTATTTTCAACTAGAATAGAGTGGAGGTTATAAAGTATTTTATAGCTTTTCCTCCATCCTCTAATCCTTACAAAAATAAGACATTTAGCAGAAGTCTCTTCTTGACCCCATTATCATTCAGATTTTTTCACTAGTCTCTCCCATTAACCACCAAATACATAAAAATTGAAAATTTATTTTCCTTTTTATGTTTACTTGAAATCTAAGGAATATTATTGCATAGCTATTGTTAGATTTTGATTTTCAAAACTAGTTGCTTTTCACATAAATACATAAATATTCTAGACTTATTTATTTCAATTAGGAATTGTTTCAATGTTCTTACATAAAAAATTTAATTAAAAATTGCTATAAGCCTTTGACTTTTAAGTATTTATATTTTGTTTTGTTTTATTATTTGTTTCTACCAATCTAGAAATTGATCTCTCAATATATAAATCAGATTTGCAAACATCATCAAGTGTAGTTGATTTGGTATAAAGATTTATATTTTAGACTTGATTCATTACCACAATTTAAAAATCATTTTTAAGGTTTATATGTTGAAGATCTAATTGTGATTTTTCCTCAAGTTCAGTGTTTCAATCATTTATCTTTCACATAAGGGTAATTTCATAATTTGGAATTAATTTCTCATAAAAGAATTTATATTTGCAAAATATTAGATTTACAAAACATTATCAAGTGTAGTTACTTTTACATAGATAAGATATCATTTCTAGACTTATTTTAAAACACTATTTGGAAGTTGTTTTTGGTTCATGATTCAACCTCTAATTGTGATTACCCCAAATTGTCTGTTTAAAGTATATATCTCCTATTTGGGGCTGCTTTATTTATCATAGCAATGTGAAATTTAAAATTGCATAACAAAATCATATTTGTACGGAAATTAAGTCTATTGTTTTGACATATTCATAATATTCTAGATGTGTCTCATCATCATCACTATTTGGAATAATTATTCAAAGTTCATATATCAAGGATCTTATTGTGATATGCCTTAAAATTTGTATTTCAAGATTTATCCTTCACTTAAGTCTAGTTTGGTTCATTGAAGAAAATCTGGAATTTACCCTTGCATAACCTAAAACAAGATTTGCAATTGTTAATCAAGTCTAGTTAATCACACTCTAGACTTGTTTTATAAATCATAATTTAGGACTCACTCAAGTTTTACATATCTTTAACCAAATTGTGGCTATGTATTCTCCAAGAATTCATCTTCCTTTTTTGGTTGTAATTTATTTTCACAAATCTCGAATTTTTTCTTGTACATCATAAAGAAAATTTGTAGTTTGATATCATAGAAAGAGATTGGGAAAGAGGTTTTCACCACAGAACTCAAATCTAGAAATTTCATTCACTGAGTAACATAAAACCATATTTGAATTTGATCCACATGATCCATAATCACTTCAACATCTAAGTGGATTTATGTCATGTACGTTTATTTCTATTAGGGCTAAATTAACTTGTATGAAAAACTACATCACTAAGCATTGAATCCTTTGTTTTGGAAAAGTTATATCTTCATTGTCTTTAATTCTTTAACATTAAAGTAAATATTTGCATTAATGGTTGATCATGTTAAGATTTATTTACTTGAGGGGTACATGAATATCAAGTAACTTGAGATAAAAAAAATAACAAAAATAGCAACCCATGCCTCAAGCATAACAAAAATAATCTTATTTGTCCTTCTTTACATAAATTAGATAAAATTGTGATTACATATGTCATTATGAAGACCGAACCTAGTTACATATTTCAACATTATTCATCTATTATTCCATATTATTATTTATATTTGTGCCTTGCAGGATGTTTCTAGGGTGACTCCAACAAGTATACAATCTGTTGGTATAGAGGGTCATGTTATGCCCTCTACACCTAGACCAGAACCCCATAACATGACCTCTACATCAAATGTGGGTTAAGTCAAAATTCTCCCACCAAGACCAGAACAAGTTTCTTTGAGGAGTCTTATAGACTCACAATCAAGAATGTTAAGGCTCCTACCAGCTATTCCTGAAAATGTTCAAATCAGAAAAGAAATAATTGAACAAATTAAGTTATGGGAAATTCCATTGTTGGAGAGTGAAGCTCCTACCTTAGATCAATAGGTATTTTTTTTTTTTTTTTTCGTAATTTCATTTGTTATGTTTAGGATAATTATTTTAGAAATGAAAATAGTTTCATATTTTGGTTGGGTTCTTAACAGTTCCATAATTTCATTGTAAATGCAGGAAATAAGTGACAAAGTGCCTAATGTACCTATAAGGGCATCTACCTCAACCCCCAAGACTACAACAATATCATCAGTAACTACAAAAGGAATGCAAGAAGTTACAATCTTGCTCACTTCAGAAGGAAATGTCTTGAAGGATGAAATGGGGTTAAAATTTTATCACTTTATTTTTCGTCATGCAGAACAATTATTTGGAAATACCATCCAAATGGATTGGAGGAAGCAAACCAATGCTAAAAAAGAAGAACTATTTAAAGATGTCATAATAACATTTGGTAATCCTAGTTTTGATAAGGAAATTATTTTAGAGATTGCAAGTAAATACATTCACTCAAAAAGAGACAATTTAAGGTCAAAGTTGACAAAAAAATTGATGTATCCATGTCCAACTTGGATCACAGACCAAGTGACGTGGGATGAACTTATGAAATATGCCAAGTTTAAGAGGAAAGTCCGCAATAATCCAAACTATAAGCCATCTGCACAAGGAGGAGCTAAGAGACGCCTTCGAGATACAACGAAAGCAACCCAAGCTAGGGTGTCAAGAATTGGATCTCATAAATTAGGCTCTGGTGGATATAATAGCATTCGTGGTGGCATGGTAAGTGAATATTTTCATCTATTATATTTTCTATTTTAGGGAAAATAACCATGGTAACGTTGAGTTAATTGTATCTTATTAGTTATTATACCTTATAAATATGATTATCTTTGTTAATGTAGGTTCACCAATTTCAAAAGGAAGCTTCAGAGGAAGACTTAAAATATGATTTATTACATGGTTCCCAAGGTCTTCGACAACACATGATAGATCGAGGGGAAAAATTAATTACTGGTTATGAATCTAAGGTTAGTTGTTTATAATATTTTATGAATAATGCAATAATTTAATTGGAGGTATAATGTTATTCTAACAAGTTAAAGTGTGTTGTGTATAGGAATCCCTACAATCAAAATCATCAGGTGGACATCTAGGAGTGAGTATGAGGAGGAGATACAAGAACATGATGATTCATTTGTTGCACACAATCATTCAATTGTCATTCTTGAACCTTGGCAAGAAACCATTGCTGAATTTCAGTGATTGGGAGACATAAGTAATGAGGAGGGTGTTCAATGTGATGAGCATTCCATACCCACAATTAATGTAGTGCCTCGTAGAAAGAGGAAAAAAAGGATTGATATGTGTTAAATTTTAATAACTTGAATGTGCATCGATATAGATTCTAAGGAGTGCACTAGGTTGTGGGGGTCCAAACATAAACTAATTTTGTCTGCAACAAAATAAATTTTGAAGATACTTTGTTTTTTGAACTTTGTGGAACAAAAAAAAAAATTTAAGGTACCTTGTTTTCCTGCAGCACTATTTTTATGTGAGTGTCACAAAAAAAAAGTGCCTTGACTCTAGATGATGAATTGAATATATTGTGACTTTTGGTTAGCAATAGTTGCCTTCAATGGAACTCCTACAACAATCTTCTGGATTGTATGACTTTGTACACTTATGATAGTTCATAATTGAAGATTTTTTTGTCAAGAATTATATTTTAGATCAGACATGTTTTGAATTTAATGCTTGCTGTTGTGTTTGTGTTTCCAAGAGGAAGCCTAACCATCATGTTAGGGATGAATTCTAATTTAATGATTAGTGTTTCTATTTCCAAGAGATAGCCCAACTATCATGTTAGGGAGGGATTCTAATTTAATGCTTACTATTTGTGTTTCCAAGAGGAAGCCCAACCATCATGTTAGGGAGGGATTCAAGAAGACAAGCAACCTGGTGTGGGTTTTACCAAAGCATCAGGCCAACCCAAATGGGCTTGTCCCTTAACATAGGTACTTTCTTCTAATTTCTCACTCATACAATTTGCATATAGATTTTATTTTGTAAGATAGAAAACACAATTTGATAAAGATCAACATATACTAGTTTATTTTTAATTTTTAATTTTTTCCAAGAAAACAAACTTTGTATTTGATATTTCTAAAACATAAATCAAAATACACATAAATTGGCCTTTCTGCTCTTATTCAGTTTCAGATATTTTTTAGCCTAGACTCCTAGGACATATTTCAGTCTTATTTCATGACAAAAATGGTTTTTTCGGGTCTCTCAAGAGATCAATGACATATACATACTCAATTTTTTTCTCGCATAGACTCAAAACATGACTGGCAGGTTTTGTGGTACAATTCTGGGCATAAATATGTACACTTGAAAGATGTTTGGTACAAGTTTTGTGATGTAATTCCATGCAAAATTATGTACACTTGAGTGTTGCTCTAGGGACTATTTCTTTAGGTGAAAAAAAATGTGAAATTTTAAATGAAATTCCAAACATACCAATGCTACTTGCCCATACCTGGCTGAATGTCTCAGGTGATTTTGGTTATCCCATACTAGATACATGGGTCAAAATTTTTAAAAAGGTTATAATTTCGCCCTGAAATTGGTGGAAATATAATTTTGATTGTGAGAGTGTTTAAATTCATTTTGGTCTAGAAATAGATTGAAAATTTCAATATGATTTTATCAAAATTATGCTAGATTTTTTACTGTTTTCAGAGCAAAATTGTGGCCAGTTTAGACTAATCAAATTATGATTGTTCCATGAAAGGTCCTGTCCTGTTTAGACTAGGCAATGAAATTATGATTTCTCCATAAATGGTCCTTGGTGCTAGATACCATTTACTAGGAAATCAACCACGCCTGGCAACCCGTTTAACAAGATTACAAAATCAAATGTCAGTATCAATGCACATACTGATTCTACCTATCACACTTAGGTAACATTCATATTTTTTTATCTTTTTTTTTAGGTCTATCGACATCTATTTCAAGCAACTGTTTCATGTTTTATTTTTACTATTTGTTATGTTGCATGAATTATTAAACCTGAGCCAAGAGAGTTGTATGCCTACCACAGGTAGGTCAATGGAACATGATGAATAAGGTAACGAATATCTTATCTTAAAGATAATTTTCCCTATATGACATAAAGGATATATGTTCTTCAATAAGACAATAGCCTATGTATAAACTTTGTACTATTGAAATCTTTTATTGTTTGTAATTTTTTAGCTAACATTTGCATAGCATGAGATGAAACAGAAAATGGTCAATGGAGGTACAATTAACCACTGGGCTTGTATCGACTTCCCATGGGGCATTTAGGAAAGTATTTCTCTTGGATTTTGACAGAAGTTGGATGAAATGTGCGAAATCTATGGCATGGTAGGAACATGTGGGTATAGTTGACCTTTCATATTTGTAGTTTATCCTGTGTTGTACATAAAACCTGGAAAAGAATGCTCCTAATATATGTTATTAGTTTATGCCTTCCCCTAGTTGTAGGTATTCAATCTTGAACCTGTTATTCCAATCTACATGGCGTGACCTGACCAGGTTGAAAGCTCTGAAAATTATATGCAAAGATGCAATGAAAAAAACTAAGAAGCAAGGAATTGGAGCTCCTCATAGTAATTCTACCTGACAACAATGGATCTCTCTATGGTCGGTATTTTATTCTTTCTTGAGCATTCAGTAACTTTGATCATGTAGAAGTGGATTTTACATAGGATTCGATCACGTAAAATCTATGGAATATCTGAGTATGTTATTCTAGTCATAAGTTTATCATTTGTATGAGAGTCACCTTCAGTTATTACACTTACATTTCTTTCTCTAGAAGGGTTGAGAAGCCTAAATTTGAGAGAAATTAACTCGGTGAATTATTTATATTGGTACCTACTTACCATGCATACACCCAAATAATTTCTTCTTTATCACTTATGAAAGCCCCACCAAATTTAGTAGTCTAGTATTTCCCTTAGATTCTTGATGTATTTTGGGATCTAACCTCCTACTCTCTCTGAATCAAGGTTTCTAAATTATGCGCTATAACCCTCCCTTATTTTCATTAATAGATTATGATGTGTTTTTTCTTCTTGAAAAAACTCCTCATCGACTAAGGATCAAATATCTGCATTGTTTTGTTGTAAATATAGAAATGCAAAAGACAACTGATTTTCTTAGTTCATGGTGGAGCGATCAAATCGAGACATTAGCTTGACTACCCCTGGAATTTGTAGAATTTGTGTATAGTTATCCATGGTCTCCGAGCAATGGAATGACATTCGTTTTTCAAAATACTTCATAACAAAGTTGGTTCAGGCTATTCTCAACGGAAAGCACCCATGATTGGTTTTATGCAACAAAATACCCAAAATGGCATGGATGGATTTCTGTTTCTACACACAGACTTGAATTAATTTTCGCTTCACCCTTTCTTACATGGAGGGCTAGATGTCGAAACCCTGTAATACATTTATTGCAACCAGTAGGAGTAGATGGGTATTTATTGTAACCAGTCTGTTTGACAACTCATCTTTTTCATTAAAATGGATTCCTTTGATGACAGGGTTTTCAATCCTCGTACAAAAGCATTCGTCGATATTCTAGCTCCACAATAATGGCCCTACTTTGACTGCATCGTTGTCAATCAGATTCATAAATCTAACACTACATACAAAGTTATCACTATTGGGGGCCCAAGCAGCCATATGCGAAGGAAGTTTTCGAAAGAGAGATGGTGCATATATACGAACCTTTCCAAAACAGATGTGATATCATGGTATACCTTTTTGAGGATTTCATAGTGGAGAATTGGATTCGTTCAACATACCTTCATGTAAGGTCTAGGTGTAAAGGGCCTTCACTTCATGTATTCTCACTAAAATAGTCAATAGTTGCATAACTATTGGGGTAGGTAGGCTTTAAAGCATACTCAATCTCCCAACCCTACTAATTCAAACAACGCCATCTGAAAGTCCTGATAGTCCTTGCACACCGATGAAGGCATTCTTGCGATCTCCTCCCATGAAGAAGAGAATGAGTCCATGTGGAATTCCCAGAGTTAAAAATCTCACAATGACTCACCCACTTCATCTTCCACATGGGAGGAGATTGCAAGAATGCCTTCATCAATGCGGGGGAATTTTGAAGACATTGAGAGGGCGCCGTTTGATTGCTTAGGCATGGGAGATTGATTGCTTTAAAGCCTACCCCAATAGTTATGTTCATGATGTTCACTATATCAGCGTGGATACATGGAGTTGGATTTGTTATTGTATGGTTATATCATCTATATATTATAGAATTATGTTTTTAATTTTTCTCTGAAGTATTGTTATACTGAAGAATTATGTTTTTTATTTTTCTCGGAAGTATTGTTATACTAGAGAACTATGTTTTGTAGAATTATGTTATAGCATTATGGCTATTATATTTCTGGGAGCATATTGGATAATTTAGTCGGAGGCTTTGGAGATGAATATTAGGTTGGTCATTGACACTGGGAAAGTTACAATTTCTCTATATTGCTCATTTCAAGATCTAGAGTTACATGCAAACAAAATCTTAACTCTTAACTATTGTGTTACAACACAGTTATTTTCATTTGGACTAACTATTGCCTCGGATTTGTTGGATTACAGCAGAATTATTTTCATTTTGACTAAATTTTCCCTTAGATTTGTTGGATTATAGTGCAATTATTTTCATTTTGACTAAATGTTCCCTTGGATTTGTTGGATTTTTTTAATTGTGTAGCTTTTTTTTTTTTCTGATTCAATATTTCATAGTCGATAGTTCATACACATACTCACAAGATGATTTGTATGTATAAAGTTACATAATAGGTATATCCAATTCAATATGGATCATTCTCTCAATTTATATGGAGGAGAAAATGATGAAATGGCAAATCTGTCTTGTTGAATACTGTGGATGTTGGGTTGTGTTATATTCTTTCCATGACTAGCTACCCTAGTTAACCGGGGGGTTAGAGGAGGGGGGGGGGGGGGGGGGGTGTGGTGGGGTGCAAAGCTCCCCTTTTTTGTGCCAATTGCACAGCGAGGGGGCGGTAGCCCCCTCTACGGGGTCCGGGGCAGCACCCCGCGGTTTTTTTTTTTTGGACCCTATATTAGGTTAAGCGGACCTACTTATGGTTTTGTGCATGGCTTTAGCACATGGTTTTGGACGCGATGGTTTTTGATCCATGGTTTTGGACATGATGGTTTTTGGTCCATGGTTTTAGACGCGATGGTTTTCAGTCCATGGTATTGAATGCTTCGACATGTATAAATATGTATTGTAACATTGAAAGCAACATAATGAAAAGTCAATTTGGTAGTCCCGTTTTTGGGATCCAGGGGAAATCTCTGTGTATATGTGTTTTATGTGTTATGCTCTCGGATTGTTTATTTTCTGTGTTTTAGAATTCGTATGCAGGTAATTTCTGTATAGGGTTAAAACCTACGTTTGGTATCAGAGTTGTTTTAGCTTAAAGGGGATGCCTTTGTTGCTGAGGAGTTTCGCTCGGGCCTGTGGTACACCCTATTTAGGGGGAGATCTACAGGATCGATTCTGGTGGTGAAAGAAGATGGCGAGCAGTGGAAAGATAGAGATCGATAAATTTAATGGTCAGAGTTTTGAGTTGTGGAAACTCAAGATGGGGGATCTATTGGTGGATAAAGATCAGTGGATCGTGGTAGATCCTGGTACTAAACCAACGGGAGTGTCCGATGAAGAATAGAAGAAGTTGGATCATAAGGAAAAGAGCACAATATGATCGTGTGTCTCAGATCCAGTTTTGCTGAATGTATCAGGGGAAGCTATGGCTAAGGCTTTGTGGGACAAGTTAGGAACTTTGTACTAATCTATGTCTCTGGTGAATAAACTTTTCCTACGGAAAAATCTGTATAACCTAAGGATGAAAGATGGAGACTCGGTGACAGAGAATCTGAACACATTTAATAATGTGGTAAGTAGGTTATTATATATTGATATTTAAAATTTCAGATGAAGATAAGTGCATCAGTTTGTTGTGTTCTCTACCAGATTCGTGGGATAGTCTGGTTATTGCAATAGGTAGCAATGCAATTGGTTTGCAATTTGATGAAATAGTCTCATCCTTGCTGACAGAGGAGATGAGACGGAAAAATATGGAGATCCAGAATGGTGATGCCTTGTCTGTATGAGGATTGTCCCAGAATAGAAACAAAAATAAGTCATCGAGTGGGAGATCTAAATCTAGAGGGAGATCTAAATCTCTAGGAAAACCTGTAAAGGTAATTTGCTGGAAATGCAGAAAGGAAGGGCACTACAAAAGGGACTGTAAATATAAAGCTCCTAACAAAGGAAAGGGATCTGATGATGCTCCTTCTGAAGAGGTGAAAACCACCTCAGATGATGGTGGGGATGTGTACTTGGCTTCTTCAAGTACACATGTAGATCATGAGGCATGGTTGATTGACTCAGGTGCATCCTTTCACTTCACTCCCCATAGAGAGTGGTTCTGCGAGTATGAAAAATACGATGGTGTTGATGTCTTATTAGGGGATGATAGGAAGGCTAGAATCGTTGGTCGCGGAAAAGTAAAGTTGAAGTTGCAAGGTGGAAGGGTTAGAACACTTCCGGGTGCTCTGCATGTTCCTGCATTGGCTAGAAATCTGATTTTTGTAAGCAAGATGGATGATGTAGGTGTAAAAACAGTGTTCGAGAAGGATACCTACAAGATGGTTCGGGGAGCACTGGTATTGATGCGGGGAGTTCGGATTGGAACTCTGTACAAGCTGCAAGGTAACACTGTTGTTGATGGGTGAAACAATTTTGTGGTTCCTAAAAGTGGAGCAGAAAATCTAGTGGTCTCTGGAGAGAAGACCATGTTGTGGCATCAAAGGCTTGGACATATTGGAGAGAAGGGCCTTCGAATACTTTAGGGTAAAGGTATGGTAGAAGGTATGAGTAATAGCTCTCTGGATTTTGATTTCTGTGAAAATTGTGTATATGGGAAGCAAAATTGGGTGAGTTTCCCCTCTGGTTGTAAGAGGGTGAAATATATATTAGAGCTTGTGCACAATGATGTGTTTGGACCTGTGAAGGTTCCATCACTGGGTAAGTCTATGTACTATGTATCATTTATAGATGACTTCTCAAGGAATACATGGATATATTTCCTAAAGAAGAAATTTAAAGTCTTTGACAGGTTTAAATAATTAAGGCTCTAGTGGAAAACCAACAAGGAATAAAATAAAGGTGTTGAGGTCAGATAACGGTGGATAGTTTTGTAGCAAGGAATTTGAAGAATTTTGTAAGGAGTGTGGTATAGCACGGCAAAATACTACTCCATACACACCTGAGCAAAATGGAGTTGCAGAAAGAATGAACAAGACATTGATGGAAAGGGCAAGAAGCATGCTCAGTGGTGCCGGGTTAGGACACGAATTTTGGGCAGAGGTAGTGGAGACAGCATGTTACCTGGTCAACAAATCACCTTCATCACCATTGAAGGATAAGACTCCACAAGAGGTATGGATTGGTATTTGGATGTGATGCATATGTACATGTTCCAAATGAGAAAAGAACCAAGTTGGATAGTAAATCTAAAAAGTGCGTCTTTATTGGGTATAAGGATGGTTTAAAGGGTTATAAACTTTGGAACCTACTAACAAGGAAGGTTGTGTACAGCCGAGATGTGGTGTTCAGAGAGGTGAAAAATGTTATTAAACATGAAGTCCCATCAAAGGAACTTGAGAAGATAGAGTTTGAGATTAAGGAGGAAGAATCAGATTCTACAGCAGAGGAGGATTCAGAAGATCAAGAGCCACAAACTCCGGGTGTGATAATATCAGTTCAAGAAAGAAGGCAACCAGAAAGGTATAGTCCATCTGCTTTCTGTTCAAATTTTTCCTTATCTGTTATTGATGATGATCCCAGAACTGTGAAGGAAGAATTAGATTCATAGGATGGCAAACTTTGAAAGAGGCCATGGTTGATGAAATGACATTTTTGCACAAAAATGAGGCTTGGGATCTGGTGGAGTTTCCGGCTGGAAGGAAACCCATTGGCAGCAAATGGGTGTTCAAGAAGAAGACAAATGTAGAAGGAAAGGTGGAGAAATACAAAGCTCGGTTGGTAGAAAAAGGTTATTCCTAGGTGCTGGGAATTGATTTTGGTGATATTTTTTCTCCTGTTGCCAAGGTAGCTTCTATTAGATTACTTTTATCTATTGTTGTTGCTTTTGATTTTGAGGTAGAACAGATGGATGTGAAGACAACATTTCTTCACGGGGATTTGGAAGAGGAGATCTACATGAAGCAACCTGAAGGCTTTGTGGTGAAGGGTAAGAAAGAACTGATATGCAAGTTAAAGAAGTCTATGTATGGGTTAAAACAATCACCAAGGATGTGGTATCAGAAATTTGATACATTTATACGGGGACTTGGCTTCACCAAAAGCAAAGCAGATCAATGTGTGTATTTTAAATTAATTGGTGACCGTGTTATTTATCTGGTCTTGTATGTGGATCATATGTTGCTGGTTGGAAATGAAAAGAAAATTATCCAAGATTTTAAGACCCAATTGTCCTCCAAATTCAACATGAAAGATCTTGTTGCTGCAAACTATATTTTGGGCATGGAAATTAAAAGAGATCGGGCAAAGAGGAAGCTTTAGTTAAACCAGAGGAAGTATGTCAAGACAATACTGGAGAGATTTAATATGTAGGATAGTAAACCGGTGAAGGTTCCTATTCCTATAGGTGTGAAGTTATCTACTGAACAGTGTCCCAAGACACAAGAAGAGAAAGAGGGCATGTCCTGTGTGCCATATGCAAGTGCAGTCAGTAGCCTGATGTATGCAATGGTCTGTACTAGACCATACATTGCACATGTAGTGGGAGTATTGAGCAGGTTTATGTCAAAACCAGGGAAGGAGCACTGGACAGCAGTGAAGTGGGTTTTCAGGTATTTGTGTGGCACTAGTGATTATGGTTTGTGCTACCAAGGAAGACCGGGATTGGATGAGTGTTGGATATGCATGGCTTTGTTGATGCAGACTGGGCTGGAGATCTAGATCAGAGAAGATCTACAAGTGGGTATGTGTTTAACCTATTTGGAGGTGTAGTCAGTTGGATGAGTAAGAAACAATATGTAGTGGCATTATCAACTATAGAGGCAGAATACATGGCAGCCACTCATGCAAGCAAGGAAGTAGTTTGGTTGTAGATATTGTGTTCAAGTATGGGGTTAGTATAGGGATCTATAAGGATAGACTATGACAGCCAAAGTGCAATTTTTTTGGCAAAGAACCCTGTGTACCATTCAAAGAAAAAGCACATTGATGTTAAGTATCACTTTGTGAGGGATATGATAGAAGACAAAAAAAGTGTTGTTGGTAAAGGTGGACACTTTGAAGAATATTGTAGATGCATTGAAAAAATTTGTGAGCTCTGAGAAGTTCTCTTGTTGTAGAGAAACAATGGGCATTACAGGGCTCGATAAATGACTAAGCTCTCCTGTGGCCCCCTGTGGAAAGAAAACAACAAGTGGGAGAATGTTGTGTTTTGTTATATTCTTTCCATGACTAGCTACCCTAGTTAACCGGGGGGTTAGAGTGGGGGCGGAGCCCCCCCTTCGTTGCGTTGATTGTGCATTGGGGGCATCACAAGGGGTCTGAGGGGGGCGGGTAGCCCCCTCTACAGGGTCCAGGGCAGCGTCCCGGGGAAGTTTTGTTTTTGGATCCTATATTATGTTGGGTGGACCTACCTATGGTTTTGTGCATGGTTTTGGATGCGATGGTTTTCATTCCATGGTTTTGGACGCAATGGTTTTTGGTCCATGGTATTGGATGCTTCGACATGTATAAATATGTATTGTAACATTGAAAGGAACATAATGAAAAATCAATCTGGTAGTCCTGTTTTTGGGATCTAGGAGAAAATCCTTGTGTATATGTGTTTTATGTGTTATGCTCTCGCATTGTTTATTTTTTGTGTTTTAGAATTTGTATGCAGGTAATTTCTATAAGGGGTTAAAACCTACAGTGGAGAAATCTGTCTTGCTGAATACCCTCTGAACAATTGTTGAATACAATGGAGAAATATGTCTTACTAAATACTGACGAACCCTGACCTATATAGCTTGAGAATGGTTGATTATTTAGGAAAAGGAAAACAACAATACTAATACAACATATATAAATATTTATATAGCGCAACTTTCACAGGGAGAAAAGGTAAATGTTATCCAATGCCTACTTTGAAAGCCCTAAGGATCTTTGAATTAAACAATGTGGGTAAGGATGCACTAAATCTACGTTGAGGGCATTGAAAGCAAGCATCAATACACATCTCTGAGTTGTGAAGTAGGACAATTCATTCTCTTCACAATTTCCTATAAATTGTCAATCTATCAAATATTAGCAAAGTGTAGAGATTACATTGTTTTTCCTTTAGACATCTAAAACAATATGTAGAAATTTCTACAAATCTCGCTCTCATACCATGTAGAAATTCTGATATAGGTTAACTCGATAATGCAATATAAATCAAAGCAGAATACTATAACCTAATTCTACTATCAATTTGTGGAAGCTTAAAGATCGAGCTAAACAATATAACCAGAAGAAGAAGAATCAATCGCACAATACACATGAAAATACTTTGGGGAAAGCCTTAGCTAAAAAACCCCACACTATTGTATTATCATACAGGTGGAAATACATAGGAATTATACAAATCCTTAGCTCTCACAGCTAGCTAGCTCTCAATACAATCCTCACAGATGCTCACAGTCAATCTTGGCTATTCTCGAGCCTTCCTCTCTACCCTCCAAGCTCCTATTTCCTTGCATTGTTCCTAGTGGATGATTTTCCTTCAACCAAGTGGAACACCTCCTCTAAAACTGCACAATCCTCAAGGATGAATCCCTTGACTGCATGCATGAGTTTTCTTTATTAAAAAACACATGCAACTAATAGTACAATGTCCTTGAACATTAATCTCAACTGGGTCTTTCTCATAATAGACATGCATGAGTTTATGATGAGGGAATCTTTAGTTAACTGGAGTAGCACTAGTTGAGTGCATTAATGCATCAACTGACTATTAACTCACTATTAGTTCCTCATACAGTTTGGACTAATTTAATTGGACTTAACTTAGTAAATTGAGTTAACTAATTACAACTCAAATATAACTCAATCTTATCTCCTTAATTCAAGGGATAACTCTTGCATGACTTTAGAAAGACTTCTAACTTGAATTTCTCCAACTAATTAATTCATAAATAATTAATTATTTATTTTCAAGTAGTTGTTAAGACTAAATTTGATTTTAATTCACAATTTAATTCAAGGACAAATTAAATTGGAATATTCATGTTGCCATATTTCAACACTCCCTCTCAACAAGAAAGGGATTAACTTCCACCCCGATCCTATCTCTATGGAACTCGAATTTACACTTTGACAATTCCTTTGTCAAGATGTCAGCATCTTGCTCCTCTGTCAAAATATACTGCAACAACATGATCCTCTCAACCTGTGAAAAGCCACAGGCAACAAATCTTGCCTTATGCATCTCCACACTACCATCGGCGGCTTGCTTTTCCTTGTAAAGCCAATGGGAACTCACAACTGACTTGTTCTCTGGTCTCGAAACCACGTCCCAAACACTGTTACGAACTATGCAGTCATACTCCTCCACCATAGCATCAACCCAAATCGGCTCCTGCACTACTTCCTCAAAGGAAGATGGGTCGGTCTCAGCACATTCCCCAACAAGGCCCATATATCTAGTGTACCTCTCAGGTGACCTCCTTTGTCTGTGCTAAGAATATGGTGCTCCCACATTCTCTCTCGCATCCTCCAACAATATGTCAGCTTCTCTTGTGAGCTTTCATCCATCTCTGGAAGACTCTGCTTGAGTGGATGTCTCCACTCCTCGAACCTCTGCATGCAGCTGCTCCACATCAGTCTAAGGCTCCTCCTCCTTAGGAACCAATAGTTCCTCCACAACCTGTAGTTGGAGCTCCCTCTCAAGGGAAACTCACATGGCCTTCTGCTCATCAAACTTGAGATCTCTGCAAACCACTGTCCTCCCACTGGTAGGCAAGTACACCTAATTGTTGTGAGGTGTATCAGTGTACCCCACAAATATCCCCAACTCTGTTGTCGGCTCAAGCTTCTTCCGTGCATCCTTTGTCACATGGAAATATACCGATCATCCAAAGATCTTGAAGTGACCCACATCTGGTCTCTTACGGGAGAAAGCTTCCTCTGGTGTCTTCATCCCAAGTATGTGATGCAGGATTTATTCTACAAATAGACCATTGTGTTGCATGCCTCAACCCACTATTGAAAAATGTGCAACAAGAAATGTTAAATTTAGAATGTGCTAAAAATAGCATGTCTAAAAATAGCAGTTTGGCCAGTGAGGTCATTGGCCACATTGGGTGAGAGGTGAAACTGCTAAAAATAGAAAGTTCTAAAAATATCATTTCTGGGTCCCTTCCTATTTATAGCAGTCCCTAGTCTATCTATATGACTTAAAATTAATTGTGGTCTTAACAGCAGTTGGAAATGTTAATTAATTAATTCGGTTGAGTTAATTAGTTAAGGAAATTCAAATTTTAAGTCTTTGTGAGCATGCACATGAGTTGTCCCACTGATTAAGGAATTTATCCTTAATTTCCTCCACTGATTGAGGGAATAAGTATGAGTTCTATAATGAGAGAATCAGTTGACTTAGTTCTTACTAGTCAAGTCCAGTTAGATTATTTTAACAAGTTGTTAAAATAATAAAATATAGTTTGTTAAGGCTTGCATGCATGTGACAACTATTATTTTAGATAACTGAGGATTCACTCATGGATAACTTTTGCATGTCAGTTCTGTCAGAGACCCAATTGAGATCAGATGTGGGACAGTGTACTATCAGATGCTTAACTATTTCTAGTAAGTAGTTTTTGCATGGTTGAGGAACTAGTGTCCTCAAGGATTGCATAGTTGGACCATTGGTTAATTTTGGTATGTTGGAATTAATAGCATATGCTTTTGCTATTATTTCCTAAGAAAACTACGCAAGGACCATAGGTAAAGCCTATATAAACAGGGCTTGGTTGGTTCATGAGACATATTTTCATATCTTCATAGTTCATTGAGAACTGAATAGCTTGAGAGCTAATTCATTTTGTATTGTGAAGAGGATTTCCATTTGATTGATAATACATGGTTGGGGTTTTATGCTGGTGCTTTCCCTTGGATATATCTTGTTATGTGTGATTATTTCTCTTGATCAGTTATGCATTTTTCTACTTGATTTTGCTCATGAATTCAATTATGCTTCTGCTTAATGTTTTGTAGAAGTAGAACAAGTATTATGCTTTAGGACATTAAATATATCAGTTTGTTCTACAGGTGAAATTTCTACATGGTATCAGAGCATAGGTGATCAAGCAAGAACAGTATACTAGCAGGAGAAATTCGAAGTTTATTATTCATGATATAGATCTCAAGTTCTTATCACATCTATTTCATCGATGGCGTTCTATGGTTTGAGGCTTGAGTATGCCCTTTGTTATCACTCAGGTTGTTCCCAAAAGTTGTAAGAAAGGGAATACGACCAAGGTAACCACAGACCAATATTTTAGATACAGATTCTAGCCAATCTGCATCCAGAAAGGGCTCTCTCTTTATGATTTAGCTTTGTTTTATAAGGTTTTAGGCTAGTTATGAAGTTCAAGGGTTTTGTTTTGAGTTTGGGTGGTGAGATTCAATAGAACAGTGAGGTAAAACTGAAGAGTTCAGTCCATTGGGCATGATGGAGTCAAAGAAGGATGGCTTCCTGGATTTGGTTTCTAACAGAGGATGGCATCATAGAGCAAGGTACTCAAACATGGAACAATTAAAGGCTGGAATCAGATGGAACAGACTCAAATGGGTGAAGGGCATTTAAAAATCCTTCAACATATTGAAAGAGGGAAAATGGATGCTTACTGACAAAGAGCAGTTAAGAATTCTTTATCAAATAATCAATATGAGAGAATCAGGGGAAACAGGAGAAATTAAGAATTCACTTTTTATACTAATTTTGAAGAAAACACAGAGAATAACAAAGACTAAACACAGAGTGCAGTTAAGAAAATTCTGAATTAACCTTTTTCTTTACCATTTAGATCATGAAACACAGATGACATAATAAACAAGAAAACTGTAAAACACAAGTTATAAGGGACTTATTGATCCGGAGGTTGATTCAAGAATTCTGTGACAGGTCCTCTGCTTCAATTCCTCATCCAATAGGCCAGACAACAAATGGTTCCAACAGATTTTTATTCCAAAGTTTAGTATTACAGCAAAGTCTAGGAAATCTACACATACCCAACCTCTTCAAAACTCTGAGGAAGAGGGTATTTATACAATAAAATATGTACAACAGGTATCTCATAAAAGCTCTAAGATAATATCTAGGTTTAACCTAAAGTAATATACAAGCAAAGTGAAAATAGCTAACTTATGCTATGCTGGAAGCTGGCTCTTTAGGGTTCGGCCTGCAGCTATCTGAAGTAGCTGTGTGCCAACTATTTGTCTTAACTGCTCTTAACTTCTGATCTGCTTTTCTTGGTTGGCTCTGATACTCTTTAATTCTGATTTGATTTGCCTTTAATTTTGCAATGATACTCTTTATCACTAATCTGATATTTCTGTGGCTTTGATCTGATACTCTTTAACGCTCCTCTGATACTCTTTGACTTCTGCACACCGTTGTCTGGAAAAATGGAACTGCTCACCCATCTTCTCACCACCTTTCACTTTGGCCATTCATGTTTCTAAAGTTTCACTGGCTGGGGCAGCAAGTATTCCCTGCTAATCTCTGTTTCCCTCTTCTACGGGCTAAGAAATCTTTCTTTTTGCCGGTGCAACTACGTTTAGAGAGGAAGACTGCTCCATGTAATTTAAATGGTGGGCCACGAAATTCGCTGATGGAGCATTTCTGGTCGAAGGCAGTCAAAATATTGGAAACGCGACCACTAAAGATTGCATGCTCGTAGCGCTGTTTTTGCAGCGAAAACTGTAAAAAATGGCTTTTTAACCCTTTATTAAACAAAAGGTTTTTTGGCGGGAAAATTTGATTTTTCGGACGGGTGACGTCAGCGGGGGGTACGGGATGGATGATGTGGTAGGTCACATGGTAGTACGGATGGTGACATGGTGGGATGACATCAGCAAAGGACGGCTGACGTCAGTGAGGTTCGACGGGAGGGCGGTAAGCGGTTTTTCCCACACCGCTTTCGAGCTTGGGCGGTTTCGGGCGGAGGGGCAGCGAACAACCTGGGAGCATGCTACGTGTCCTTGGTACTGTGCAAAAACCACCAGTTCCTCGGACAGTAAAGTTCAGTAGATGAGGGGGTCGCAATATGATTGTGGATCGTCCGATGTGGAGCCGTTAATTGGACGGAGGGCGTTGAATGGAGATGGAGGGGAGTTAACGTGCGGGATCGGTAATAAAAAGTGTTTTGTTTTGTTTTTTGTTTTTTTTTTTTAATGCATTGGGGCAGGTTTTTGATTGGTTGCGAGGTGATTAAGTTGTTAATTAACCGGAGGTTAATTAACCCTTGAGCATGCGGTGGGTTAGGTTATTAAAAGTTTCGAATAAACCTTTAATCCCTTTATTTACAGTGCTATGGTTATACTTTAACCGGGGGGTGGGGATATTAATACACGGGGTTTTTTTTTATATAAATATAATACGGGAAAGGGAACAATTGCATATGGGATTTATATAAATAAATGTTATTGGTCAATATGAATATGACTGAAAGCAAGCGCTAAGTTTAATGTTAAGAAACTTAGGCTTAGAGGAAAATGATTTTATACAGGAAATATGGATATTCTCCTAAGTAAAAATAGATTTTCACTTAGGCTATTTACGAAATGAGATGGAGTGTTTCAAGAGGGACATTAAGCAGATCTTAATATCTCTGGGGAAATTAGTAAGTGATTTGGGAAACAATATGAAGGGGAGATTAGTCATGCCTCGCTTGAGCTGCTCCAAGAGAAATATTTGCCATGGCACTTGTGATAGAGGTAAAATTAACACTTTGAGAGACAAAATCAATCACAAGTCTCATTCTGCAACACCAATACTGCCTACCCAGCCTACTTTGCCTAACATTTTTTCTTCTTTACTTTGGGTGCACTTGGACTGGCAAACCCTCATCAATTTTCTTTTCTTTTCATTGTAAGCCTATCTAAGTCTGCACTTATTTCTTCCAAGGGCTCAGATTAAATAGTTGAGCTCCTTTGCTTCTCTACCTATCTACTCATCTGCCAAGATTAAACAGTTTGGACAGATTTTATTCTCTAACTCTAAAACATGAAATTCAAACATGAACTGGCCAAGATTAAGCTGTTTGGCCATTCATCAATTGTGGCATGAAGTTAACAAGCTGCACACAATGCTTTATTTTGCAAAAATGAAATAGTAGTGGCATTTGGACTTGCACACTTTCCTGGTCTTTTTTATTTGGGGTTCATTTCTTTTCTCTTTTTTTTGTTCATTTATTTTTTCCACCCTTTGATTTTTCTTTTAGGGTATACCCTCTTTACATTTTTTAATTTTTTTGTTTTTATTTTTTTGATAATATGGAAACCTTTGCAGCAAGGAAAGGTATGAACATATTACAGAGCTCAACCAGTCAATCATGAAATATGACACCTATTACTATAGGAGTATAACACCCTTAATGGCAACTCAAACTATATAGCTTGGAAGGATCGCATGGAGGCAGTTTTGGAAGATAATGGCCTTAAGGATTTCATTGATCAAGAAATCCCTAAGCCCACTGACAAGACTGAGCAGGTGGAATGGAGGAAGTGTGTGGCTAGAGCTAGGAGAATTCTCTTGGAGGGAGTACAAGATCACATTGTCTCGAGCCTCCATGGGAAGGAGACTCTGCATGCAATGTGGAAAACATTGAAAGATTTATATCAGAATAGTAGTGATCAGAGGAAGCTGGCACTGAAGGACAAACTTCGAAAGATCAAGTGTGAAAGGGATGAGACGATCTCTATGTATCTGACCAAGCTCATCACATGCAGGGATGAGTGGGTCGTGACATCGGATGAGGATATGGTGAATCTAGCACTCCTTGGCCTTCCTAAGAGCTGGCATAGCTACTAGAACTCGGTGAATGGAAGGGAGAAATTGCCAGATTGGGAATGACTATGGTCAGATTTGATGCAGGAGGAGATCAGACGGAGCACCAGAGACAGTTCTTCATCCATGCATGACGAGGAGAATTGTGCCTTAGTGAGTAAGGCAAAGAAGGGGAAGGAGAAGTTTTCTCTTTCCGAATCCAGTTCTTCCAATGATGGGAAGAAGGTTGACAAATCAAAAGTGCGATGCTTTCGTTGTCATGAGGTGGGCCATTATGCTGCAAATTGTCCACAGAGAAAATCCAAGAAGGGATGTGGGGAAGGATTTAAAGGTGAGGCACTTGCTTCACAATTTGAGTTGGATTTCACACTCTTCGCATGCATGGTTTCATCCATGGTGGGAAGTGGTTGGTTTCTTGACAGTGAAGCTTCTTTCCACATGACCGGCGACAAGAGTTTGTTCAGTACTTTGGAGGAGAAAGATCTCCAGATGCTCATAGCGATGGGAAATGATGAGAAGTATAGTGTCTCAGGTGTAGGCATGGTTATTTTTCAAAGGGAGCATGGATCTTGCCTTAGCTTGACCAATGTCAAGTATGTACCAAGACTAAAGAGAAACTTGGTCTCGATCGCGATGCTAGAAGATAGAGACTATGATGTAGTCTTCAGTAAGGGAAAGGTTTTCCTTAGAAACATCATCACTAGAAAAGTGAAGCAGATTGGTTCACAGGTCAAGAACCTATATGCTCTTGAGGTTCAAGATGCATGCAAAGACTTTAGCAGCAAGGCAACTGATGGAGACTTGGTGGTTGAGAGGGAGGGTATATTACCTCTCAATATGCAGAGCTAGAATAAGTCTCAGACGATTGTGGAGGAGCCACAATTGGTGTAGCAGCTTCAGGAGGTTGTGGAGCAGCCACAATAGGGGAAGCTGAGAGGAGATCGAGTAGAGACATCTACTCATGCAGAGACATCCAGTAGGGGGAAACTTTGAGCTAGGTGGGCTGAGGCATCACATGCAGCCATACCTCTAGGTAGGAGGTGGGGCGATATAGAGTGATCATCCCAAGGAGGAGGGGTAGGATCCTTGAGGTACCCAACCTCTTGGATGAGACCTTGCTACAGGAGCCCCGATGTGGAGGAGCAGGAACTGACTGATTGGGTAGAGACAGATGCGGATGGAGCGGCAGAGAGAGTGACAGTGCAGGGAATCCTAGGACAACGCATAGCTAGCAGGCTGCAGCAATGCGAGAGGCACAAGTGTTTTGCACAGTGCTAGGTGGCATAGAGAGGTGTGCAATGGTGCGAGATGCATGGAGATGTTGCAGTAGCGCAGATGTCAGAGAGGGAGCACTTTTCAGCAGCAGGTAGAGCTTCAGCATCACAGTGTGTTCCTATCCCAATAGAGTGGTCAGTTGGGAGTGTTTTTGTTCCAAGTGTTGTTGGAGCAAGTGGACTGGGTAGATGTGTTGCATGCAGAACATTCCAGAGTTACAGGATCGAGTTCGAGAGAAAGCCTTTCTTGTTGAGAGGGAGTGTTGAAAAATGTGCAACAAGAAATGTTAAATTTAGAATGTGCTAAAAATAGCATGTCTAAAAATAGCAGTTTGGCCAGTGAGGTCATTGGCCACATTGGGTGAGAGGTGAAACTGCTAAAAATAGAAAGTTCTAAAAATAACATTTCTGGGTCCCTTCCTATTTATAGCAGTCCCTAGTCTATCTATAGGAAGTAAAATTAATTTTGGTCTTAACAGCAGTTGGAAATATTAATTAATTAATTCAGTTGAGTTAATTAGTTAAGGAAATTCGAATTTGAAGTCTTTGTGAGCATGCACATGAGTTGTCCCACTGATTGAGGAATTTATCCTTAATTTCCTCCACTGATTGAGGGAATAAGTATGAGTTCTATAATGAGAGAATCAGTTGACTTAGTTCTTACTAGTCAAGTCCAGTTAGATTATTTTAACAAGTTGTTAAATAATAAAATATAGTTTGTTAAGGCTTGCATGCATGTGACAACTATTATTTTAGATAACTGAGGATTCACTCATGGATAGCTGTTGCATGTCAGTTCTGTTAGAGACCTAGTTGAGATCAGATGTGGGACAATGTACTATTAGATGCTTGGCTATTTCTAGTAAGTAGTTTTTGCATGGTTGAGGAACTAGTGTCCTCAAGGATTGCGTAGTTGGACCATTGGTTAATTTTGGTATGTTGGAATTAATAGCATATGCTTTTGCTATTATTTCCTAATAAAACTACGCAAGGACCATAGGTAAAGCCTATATAAACAAGGCTTGGTTGGTTCATGAGACATATCTTCATATCTTCATAGTTCATTGAGAACTGAATAGCTTGAGAGCTAATTCTTTTTGTTATGTGAAGAGGATTTCCACTTGATTGATAATACATGGTTGGGGTTTTATGCTGGTGCTTTCCCCTGGATATATCTTGTGTTATGTGTCATTATTTCTCTTGATTAGTTATTCATTTTTCTACTTGATGTTGCTCATGAATTCGATTATGCTTCCACTTAATGTTTTGTAGAAGTAGAACAAGTATTATGCTTTAGGACATTACATATATCGGTTTGTTCTACACGTGAAATTTCTACACCCACAAGTGAAGTGGTAGGCCTTGGTCATGCAGCATTGTCCGTGCTTCCCCTACAATAGTTCTGTTCTTCCTCTCAGCCACCCCATTCTGCTGTGGGTTATGAGGTATTGTCAACTCTCATTTAATTCCTTCCGCTGCACAGAAGTCCTTAAACTCTTGAGAGACATATTCTCCACCATTGTCACTTCTCAAGGCCTTGATCTTCTTCCTTCACTCTTTCTCGACCAAAGCTTTGAACTCACAAAACTTTGTGAAAGTTTGGTCCTTCTTCTGCATGAAATAAATCCAACATTTACGAGAATAGTCATCAATGAAAATCATATAATACCTTTGCTTCGCCATGGATTCCGTCGAGAATGGTCCACACACGTCAGTATGAACTCGCTCTAACATAGCCTCTGCTCGACTGTCTCGATCATGAAATGAAGGTTTGGTGTACTTTCCCAAGGTACAACCTTTGCATGTGTCAACTTGCTCAAGTTTACCTTTCGGAAGTCCTGTAGATATCTATTGCATTATCTTCAAAGCCCCATGATGCAAATGGCCCAACCGCCTGTGCCACAACTCGCCAATGTCTTGGCTTTGTACCAATTCTGCTTTTGTACTCAATGCTGCACAATCATCTACCTCTAGTTTATAGAGATTCTTCACTCGAATCCCTATCGTCTTGGTCTGACCCATGGCTATGTTTCTTAGGAACGCCTTTCCTTTACTGAAGACAACATTATAGCCTTTATCCTCCAACATTGTGACAGATAACAAGTTCTTCTTTAGTCCAGGCACATACTTCACATATGTCAAGGTGATGCTCCCTCTGAAAAGCAGTCGTGCCCACTCCTGAAACACTATACCTTTTGTCGTCACCCATCTCTATGCGTATCTCGAGGTTTTTCTCCTCCAAGGCACTGAATAATTTTTTATCACCGGTCATGTGGAATGAGGCTCCACTGTCAAGATACCAGACACAACCCATCATCGATGACACCATGCATGCGATGAGGGTAAAGTCCATTTTGAACTGAGAGGCTAATGCCTCACCTTCTAATCCTTCCGAGGATCCCTTCTTGGACTTCTTCGATGGGAAATTAGTCACATAATGTCCCATCTTGTGACAATTAAAGCATCTTACTTTAGACATGTCACCTTTCTTCCCTCCATGAGAAGAATTCGATTTGAAATGGGAAGCCTTCCCCTTCCCTTTCCTTGCCTTACTTGCTAAGGCTAGATTTTCTTCATCATCATTCTTGGATGAAGAACCATCTCATGTGCTCCTCCTAATCTCCTCCTGCATAAGATCCAATCACAGTCGTTCCCAATCCGACAGTTTCTCCCTTCAATTCACAGAGTCCTGGTAACTATTCCAACTCTTTGGAAGGCCAAGGAGAGCGAGGCTCACCATATCATCATCGGCAGTAGTTATTCCCACACTTCCAAGCTCATCTCTACAGGTGGTGAGCTTGTTCAGATATGTGGAAATAGTATCACCCTTCTCCATCTTGATTCTTCAAAGCTTATCCTTGAGTGCCAATTTCCTTTGGTCACTACTGTTCTAGTGAGGTCCTTCAATGTCTTCCACATTGAAAATGGAGTATCCTTCCCATGGAGACTCGAGACAATATGGTCTCGAACTCCCTCAAGGATGATCCATCTCACCTTCGCTACACACTTCTTCCACTCAGCCAACTCTTGTGCATTAGTTGAAGCTAGCTTTGGGATTTCTTCATCAATGAATTCCTTCAAGCCATTGTCTTCTAATACATCCTCCATTCTATCTTTCCATGCTATGTAATTCAAGCTACCTTCCAAGGCATACTCGAGTCTCAAGCCATAGAATGACATTGGCCAACCTTGAAGTTGTAGGTTTTAACCCTGTACATAAATTACCTGCATACGAATTCTAAAACACAGAAAATAAACAATGCGAGAGCATAACACATGAAACACATATACACAGAGATTTTCCCTGGGATCCCAAAACCGGGACTACCAGCTTGATTTTTCATTATGTTCCTTTCAATTTTATAATACATATTTATACATGCCGAAGCATCCAATACCATGGACCGAAAACCATCACGTCCAAAACCATGGACTGAAAACCATCGCGTCCAAACACATGTGTGAAAAGCATGCACAAAACCATAGGTGGGTACACCCAACCTAACATAGGTTCCAAAACCAAAATTTTCTAGGGCACTACCCCGAACCCCATAAAGTGGGGTTACCTACACCCCTCAAACCCCCTGTGACCCCCCCGCTATGCAATCGGTGCAACGAAGGGGGGGCTTCTTCCCCCCTCTAACCCCTGGGTTAACTATCTGGGCTAGTCGTGGAAAGAATATAACACAACCCAACATTCTCCTACTTGTTGTTTTCTTTCCACAGGGGGCCACAAGAGAGCTTAGTCATTTATCTAGCCCTGCAACACCCATTGTTTCTCTACACCAAGAGAACTTCTCAGAGCTCACAGATTTTGTCAATGTATCTGCAGTATTCTTCAAAGTGTCCACCTTTACCATCAAAACCTTTTGTCTTCTATCATATCCCTCACAAAGTGATACTAAACATCAATGTGCTTTGTCTTTTAATGATATGCAGGGTTCTTTGCCAAGAAAATTTCACTTTGGCTATCACAGTCTATCCTTATAGCTCCTTGTACTAACCCCATACTTGAAAACAATCTTTGCAACCAAACTTCTTCCTTGCTTGCATGAGTGGCTGCCATGTATTCTGCCTCTGTAGTTGATAGTGCCACTACAAATTGTTTCTTACTCATCCAACTGACTACACCTCCAAATAGGTTAAACACATACCCACTTGTAGATCTTCTCTGATCCAGATCTCCAGCCCAGTCTGCATCAACAAAGCCATGAATATCCAACAATTTGTCCAATCCTGGTCTTCCTTGGTAGCACAAACCATAATCACTAGTGCCACGCAAATACTTGAAAACCTGCTTCACTACTCTCCAATGCTCCTTTCCTGGTTTTGACATAAACCTGCTCAATACTCCCACTGAATGTGCAATGTCTGGTCTAGTACAGACCATTGTATACATTAGGCTACCCACTGCACTTGCATATGGAACACGGGAAATGTCCTCTTCCTCTTCTTGTGTCTTGGGACATTGTTCAGTAGATAACTTTACACCTACAGGAATAGGAACCTTCACCGATTTACTATCCTGCATATTAAATCTCTGCAATATTGTCTCGACATACTTCCTCTAGTTTAACCAGAGCTTCCTCTTTGCCCAATCTCTTTTAATTTCCATGCCCAAAATATAGTTTGCAGCACCAAGATCTTTCATGTCGAATTTGGAGGACAATTGGGTCTTCAAATCCTGGATAATTTCTTTGTCATTTCCAACTAGCAACATATCATCCACATACAAGACCAAATAAATAACACGGTCACCATTTAATTTAAAATACACACAGTGATCTGCTTTGCTTCTAGTGAAGCCAAGTCCCCGTATAAATGTATCAAATTTCTGATACCACATCCTTGGTGACTGTTTTAACCCATACAGAGACTTCTTTAACTTCCATACCATTTCTTTCTTACCCTTCACCGCAAAGCCTTCAGGTTGCTTCATGTAGATTTCCTCTCTAGATCCCCATCAAGAAATGTTGTCTTCACATCCATTTGTTCTACCTCAAAATCAAAAGCAGCAACAACAGATAAAAGTAATCTAATAGAAGTTATCTTGGCAACAAGAAAAAAAATATCACCAAAATCAATTCCCGACACCTAGGAATAACCTTTTGCTACCAACCGAGATTTTTATTTCTCCACATTTCCTTCTGCATTTGTCTTCTTCTTGAACACCCATTTGCTGCCAATGGGTTTCCTTCCAGCCGGCAACTCCACTAGATCCCAAGCCTCATTTTTGTGCAAAGATGCCATTGCATCAACCATGGCCTCTTTCCAACATTTTCCATCCTCTGAATCTGTTGCTTCCTTCACAATTCTGGGATCATCATTAGTAATAGATAAAGCAAAATTTGAACAGAAAACAGATGGACTATACCTTTTTGGCTGCCTTCTTCCTCGAACTTATCTTCTCGCACCCGGAGTTTGTGCCTTTTCATCTTCTGATTCCTCCTTTGCTGTAGAGTCTGATTCTTCCTCCTTTAGCTCAAACTCTATCCTCTCAGGTTCCTTTGGTCGGACTTCATGTTTAATAACATCTTTCACTTCTCTGAACACCACATCTCGGTTGTACATAATCTTCCTTATTACTAGGTTCCAAAGCTTATAACCCTTTAAACCATCCTTATACCCAATAAAGATGCAGTTTTCAGATTTACTATCCAACTTGTTTCATTTCTCATTTGGAACATGTACATATGCATCACATCCAAATACCCTCAGATGTGAAAGAGAGGGTTTCTTACCAGTCCATACCTCTTGTGGAGTTTTATCCTCCAACGCTGATGAAGGTGATTTGTTGACCAGGTAACATGCTGTCTCCACCGCCTCTGCCCAGAATTCTTGTCCTAACCCGGCACCACTGAGCATGCTTCTTGCCCTTTCCATCAGTGTCTTGTTCATTCTTTCTGCAACTCCATTTTGCTGAGGTGTATATGGAGTACTCTTCGGCCGTGCTATACCACACTTCTTACAGAATTCTTCAAATTCCTTACTACAAAACTCTCCACCGTTATCTATCCTCAGCACCTTTATCTTCTTCTTTGTCTGGTTTTCCACCAGAGCCTTGAATTCTTTAAACCTATCAAAGACTTCAGATTTATTCTTAAGGAAATATATCCATGTATTCCTTGAGAAGTCATCTATAAATGATACATAGTACACAGACTTACCCAGTGATGGAACCTTCATAGGTCCAAACACATCACTATGCACAAGCTCTAATATATGTTTCGCCCGCTTACCACTAGAGGGTAAACTCACCCGATTCTACTTCCCATATACACAATTTTCATAGAAATCAAAATCCAAAGAGCTATTACTCATACCTCCTACCATACCTTTACCATGAAGTATTCGAAGTTCCTTCTCTCTAATATGTCAAAGCCTTTGATGCCACAACATGGTATTCTCTCTAGAGACCACTAGATTTTCTGCTCCACTTTCAGGAACCACAGAACTGTTGCACCCATCAACAGCCGTGCTACCTTGTAGCTTGTACAAAGTTCCAATCCGAACTCCCCGCATCAATACCAGTGCTCCCTGAACCATCTTGTAGGTATCCTTCTCGAACACTGTTTTTACACCTGCATCATCCAACTTGCTTATAGAAATCAGATTTCTGGCCAATGCAGGAATATGCAAAACACCCGAAAGTGTTCTAACCCTTCCACCTTGCAACTTCAACATTACTTTTCCGCGACCAATGATTCTAGCCTTCCTATAATCCCCTAAGAAGACATCACCACCATCATATTTCTCATACTCGCAGAACTGCTCTCTATGGGGAGTGAAGTGAAAGGATGCACCTAAGTCAATCAACCATGCCTCATGATCTACATGTGTACTTGAAGAAGTCAAGTACACATCCCCACCTTCATCTGAGGTGGTTTTCGTCTCTGCAGAAGGAGCATCATCAGATCCCTTTCCTTTATCAGGAGCTTTTGATTTACAGTCCCTTTTGTAGTGCCCTTCCTTTCCGTATTTCCAGTACATCACTTTTACAGGTTTTCCTGGAGATTTTGATCTCCCTCTAGATTTAGATCTCCCACTCGATGACTTATTTTTGTTTCTGTTCTAGGACCGTCCTCATACAGACAAGGCATCACCATTCTGGCTCTCCATATTTTTCCATCTCATCTCCTCCGTCAGCAAGGATGAGACTATTTCATCAAACTGCAAGGAAGTTGCATTGCTACTTATTGCAATAACCAGACTATCCCATGAATCTGGTAGAGAACACAACAAACTGATGCACTTATCTTCATCTAAAATTTTAATATCAACAGATGCTAACTGACTTACCACAGTATTAAATGCATTCAGATGCTCTATCACCGAATCTCCATCTTTCATCCTCAGGTTATACAGCTTTTTCTGCAGGAACAGTTTATTCACTAGAGACTTAGATTGGTACAAAGTCCCTAACTTGTCCCACAATGCCTTCGCTGTAGCTTCCCCTGATACATTCAGCAATATTGAATCTGAGACACACAATCGTATTGTGCTATTTGCCTTCCAATCCAACTTCTTTTGTTCTTCATCGAACACTCCCATTGGTTTAGTACCCGGATCTACCGCGATCCACTGATCTTTATCCACCAACAGATTGGATCTTCCGTCGTTTCAATCGTATATCTCCTTCACTTGTAGTAATTTATCATTCGATGAATGAATAAAGAATAGGTAGGTTGTTTTCTCCGACCGAAACAATTGAAACAGAATAATAAAGTGTTTTCCGTGTTCAGGAATTAGCTATTCCTCCCCTTCATTCTTCTCCTGGTGCGAGACTTCCGATTTCTTATTTTTAGGTTTGGTTGAATCAATATAGTAGCAGAATTTTTGACAGGTAACTATGATAGCTACCTACTCTCACCCCAAAAATGATTTGGAACCAATAATTGAACCATGCAAAATAGAAATACTTATGAATGGGCGAAAAAGATGACTCGGTTAATTTCTGTCCTGGTCATGATACACCGCTCGCCATCTTCTTTCACCACCAGAATCGATCTCGCATATCTACCACTGAACAAGGTCTACCACAGGCTCGAGTGAAACCCCTCAGCAACAAAGGCATTCCCTTGAAGCCAAAATAGCTCCGATACCAAATGTAGGTTTTAACACCGTACAAAAATTACCTGCATACAAATTCTAAAACATAGAAAATAAACAATGTGAGAGCATAACACATAAAACACATATACACAAAGATTTTCCCAGGGATCCCAAAACCAGGACTACCAGCTTGATTTTTCAATATGTTCCTTTTGAATGTTATAATACATATTTATACATGTCGAAGCATCCAATACCATGGACTGAAAACCATCGCGTCCAAAACCATGGACCGAAAACCATCGCGTCCAAAAACATGTGCGAAAAGCATGCACGAAACCATAGGTGGGTCCGCCCAACCTAACATAGGTTCCAAAACCAAAATTTTCCGGGGTGCTTCCCTAGACCGCATAAAGTGGGGTCATCTACACCCCTCAAAACCCTTGTGACCCTCCTGCTATGCAATCGGCACAACGAAGGGGGGGCTCTGCCCCCCCTCTATCCCTCGGGTTAACTACGTGGGCTAGTCATGGAAAGAATATAACACAACCCAACAGAAGTATGATATGAATTCGATTTGCACCTGCAACCCCAAACTTCAAACTTCGAATTCTCTTCTCAGTATATTGTTCATAGCTCCAATACCATGTATAAATTTCTACAAACCTAACTCTGATACCATGTAGAAAATCTAATATAGGTTAACCGGATAATGCAATATAAATCAAAGCAGAATACTATAACCTACTTCTACTATCAATTTGTGGAAGCATAAAGATTGAGCTGAACAATATAACCATAAGAAGAAGAATCAATCGCACAATACACATGAAAATACTTTGGGGAAAGCCTCAGCTAAAAAACCCCACACTATTGTATTATCATATAGGTGGAAATACATAGGAATTATACAAAGCCTTAGCTCTCACAGCTAGCCAACTCTAAGTACAATCCTCATAGATGCTCACATGAAATCTTGGCTACTCTCCAACCTTCCTCTCTTCCCTCCAAGCTCCTATTTCCTTGCGCTATTCCTAGTGGATGATCTTCCTTCAGCCAAGTGGAACACCTCCTCCAAAACTGTGCAATCCTCAAGGATGAATCCCTTGACTGCATGCATGAGTTTTCTTTATAAGACAACACATGCAACTGATAGTACAATGTCCTTGAACATTAATATCAACTGGGTCTTTCTCAGAATAAACATGCATGAGTTTCTGATGAGGGAATCTTTAGTTAATTGGAGTAGCACTAGTTGAGTGCATTAATGCATCCACTGACTATTAACTCACTATTAGTTCCTCAAACAGTTTGGAACTAATTTAACTGGACTTAACTCAGTAAACTTAGTTAACTAATTACAACTCAAATATAATTCAATCTTATCTCCTTAATTCAAGGGATAACTCTTGCATGACTTCAAAAAGACTTCTAACTTGAATTTATCCAACTAATTAATTAATTATTTCCAAGTAGCTGTTAAGACTAAATTCAATTTTAATTCACAATTTAATTCAAGGACAAATTAAATTGGAATATTCTTGTTGCCCTATTTCAGCTGTCGGCTCAAGATTCTTCCGTGCATCCTTTGTCACATGGCAATATATCGATGAGCCAAAGATTCTGAAGTGACCCACATCTTGTCTCTTACGAGAGAAAGCTTCCTCTAGTGTCTTCATCCCAAGTATGCGATGCGGGCTTCTATTCTGGAAATAGACCATTGTGTTGCATGACTTAGCCCACAAGTGAAGTGGTAGGCCTTGGTCATGCAGCATTGCCCATGCTGCCCCTACAATAGTTCTGTTCTTCCTCTCGACCACCCCATTCTGCTATGGGTTATGAGGTGTCGTCAACTCTCGTTTAATTCCTTCCACTGCACAGAAGTCCTTAAACTTTAGAGAGACATATTCTCCACCATTGTCGCTTCTCAAGGCCTTGATCTTCTTCCTTCACTCTTTCTCGACCAAAGCTTTGAACTCACAAAACTTTGTGAAAGTTTGGTCCTTCTTCTGCATGAAATAAATCCAAAATTTACGAGAATAGTCATCAATGAAAATCACATAACACCTTTGCTTCACTGTGGATGCCGTTGAGAATGGTCCACACACATCAGTAAGAACTCACTCTAACATAGCCTCTGCTCGACTGTCTCGATCATGAAAGGAAGACTTGGAGTAATTTCCCAAGGTACAACCTTTGCATGTGTCAACTTGCTCAAGTTTACCTTTGGGAAGTCCTGTAGATATCTACTGCATTATCTTCAAAGCCCCATGATGCAAATGGCCTAACCGCCTGTGCCACAACTCGCCAATGTCTTGGCTTTACACCAATTCTTCTTTCGTACTCAATGCTACACAATCATCTACCTCTTGTTTATAGAGATTCTTCACCCGAATCCTTATCCTCTTGGTTTGACTCGTGGCTATGTGTCTTAGGAACGCCTTTCATTTACTGAAGACAACATTGTAGCCTTTGTCCTCCAAGATTGTGACCAATACCAAGTTCTTCTTCAGTCCAGGAACATACTTCACATCTATCAAGGTGATAGGAGCTCCATGCTCCCTCTGAAAAGCAATTGTGCCCACTCCTGAAACACTATACCTTCCGTCATCACCCATCTCTATGTGCATCTTGAGGTCTTTCTCCTCCAAGGCACTGAATAAATTTTTATCACCGGTCATGTGGAATGAGGCTCCACTGTCAAGATACCAGACACAACCCATCATCGATGACACCATGCATGCGATGAGGGTAAAGTCCATTTCGAAATGAGATGCTAATGCCTCACCTTCCGATCCTTCCGAGGATCCCTTCAAGGATTTCTTCGATGGGAAATTAGTCGCATAATGTCCCATCTCGTGACAATTAAAGCATCTTACTTTAGACATGTCACCCTTCTTCCCTCCATGAGAAGAATTCGATTTGAAATGGGAAGCCTGCCCCTTCCCTTTCGTTGCCTTACTTGCTAAGGCCAGATTTTCTTCATCATCATTCTTGGATGAAGAACCATCTCATGTGCTCCTCTTGATCTCCTCCTGCATAAGATCCGACCACAATTGTTCCAAATCCAGTAGTTTCTCCCTTCCATTCACAGAGTCCTGGTAGCTATTCCAAATCTTTGTAAGGCCAAGGAGATCGAGGCTCACCATATCATCATCGACAATAGTTATTCCCACACTGCCAAGCTCATCTCTACAGGTGGTGATCTTGCTTAGATATGTGGAAATAGTATCGCCCTTCTCCACCTTAATTCTTTGAAGCTTATCCTTGAGCGCCAATTTCCTCTGGTCACTACTGTTATGGTAGAGGTACTTCAATGTCTTCCACATTGAAAATGGAGTATCCTTCCCATGGAGACTCGAGACAATATGGTCTCAAACTCCCTCAAGGATGATCCGTCTCGCCTTTGCCACACACTTCTTCTACTCAGCCAACTTTTGTGCATTAGTTGAAGCTGGCCTTAGGATTTCTTCACCAATGAATTCCTTCAAGCCATTGTCTTCTAATACAACCTCCATTCTATCTTTTGATGCTATGTAATTCGAGCTACCTTCCAAGGCATACTCGAGTCTGAAGCCATAGAACGCCATTGGCCAACCTTGAAGTATGATATGAATTCGATTTGCACTCGCAACCCCAAACTTCAAACTTTGAATTCTCTTCTCAGTATATTGTTCACATCTCCAATACCCTGTACAAATTTCTACAAACCTGGCTTTGATACCATGTAGAAAATTGATATAGGTTAACTGGATAATGCAATATAAATCAAAGAAGAATACTATAACCTACTTCTACTATCAATTCACGGAAGCTTAAAGATTGAGCTGAACAATATAACCAAAAGAAGAATAATCAATCACACAATACACATGAAAATACTTTGGGGAAAGCCTCAACTAAAAAACCCCACACTATTGTATTATCATACAGGTGGAAATACATAGGAATTATACAAAGCCTTAGCTCTCACAGCTAGCCAACTCTCAGTACAATCCTCATAGATGCTCACAGGTAATCTTGGTTGCTCTCGAGCCTTCCCCTCTACCCTCCAAGCTCCTATTTCCTTGCATTGTTCCTAGTGGATGATCTTCCTTCAACCAAGTGGAAAACCTCCTCCAAAACTGCACAATCCTCAAGGATGAATCCCTTGATTGCATGCATGATTTTTCTTTATAAAAAAACACATGCAATTGATAGTACATTGTCCTTGAACATTAATCTCAGATTGGTCTTTCTCAGAATAGACATGCATGAGTTTCTGATGAGGGAATCTTCAGTAAACTGGAGTAGCACTAGTTGAGTGCATTAATGCATCAACTAATTTTTAACTCACTATTAGTTCCTCAAACAGTTTGGAACTAATTTAACTAGATGTAACTCAATAAACTGAGTTAACTAATTACAACTCAAATATAACTCAATCTTATCTCCTTAATTCAAGGGATAACTCTTGCATGACTTCAGAAAGACTTCTAACTTGAATTTATCCAACTAATTAATTCAGAAATAATTAATTAATTACTTCCAAGTAGTTGTTAAGACTAAATTCAATTTTAATTCACTATTTAATTCAAGGACAAACTAAATTGGAATATTCTTGTTTCCCGATTTCAACACAATACATATCATGCATAAGTATGTATTACATTTTACATCTCTGCATATGAAACCCAACATTTGATGGACATGTTCTCATATATTAAACCATTGACCATAATAGTGGTATAAGTCTGTATTAGATTTTACATCTCTACATAATAAACCCAACATTAGTAGTAGAAGTGTGTATTAGATTTTACATCTTTGTAATATCAAACCCAACATTAGATGGATTTTTCTCATATATTAAACCAAGAACAAGAACATTCTGTGTGAGTATTCAAGATTGCATGCTACGGCAAGTGTTGGTTGATTTGGTTTATCTCTTTGACTTAAAACAACTCTCTTATAAAAGTGGTCTATATTAAAATAGTGCTTTTTGATAGTTTATGTTCTTATTTCCTTTATAATCTTATTATAATGTTAATATCTATATATATATAGATATATATATATATATATATATATATATATATATATATATATATATATATATATATATATATATATATATATATATATATATATATATATAACCTAAACGTTATATATATATAATCTATAATCTAAAGTTGGTTGATAGAGACAAAAGCCAATTTGGTTAGGAAATAATCTGAAGAAAAAAAGTTGTTCCATTGCTTGCCCATGATGCGATAACTGTATAGATATCTCAACCAACTTTGTTAGGAAATAATCTGAAGAAAGAAAGTACTTCCATTGCTTGTTCATTATGCGATAACTATACAAAAACTACACAAGCAGCAAGTTCATTATGTATAAAGTTTGTACTAATGAAATCTTTTATTGTTTGTAATTTGTTAGCTAACATTTGCATAGCATGAGATGAAACAAAAAATGGTCAATGGAGGGATAGTTAACCACTGGGCTTGTATCAAATTCCCATGGGGCATTCAAGAAAGTGTTGCTCTTGGATTTTGTCAGGAGCTGGCTGAAATGTGCAAAATCTCTGGCATGGTAGGAACATGTGGGCCTAGTTGACCTTTCATATTCATTTTAGAGGTTGTAACACGATTTACAGTTTATCCTATACTGTACATAAAACCTAGAAAAAAATTCTCCTAATATCTATTATTGGTTTATGCCTTCCCCTAGTTGCAGGTATTTAGTCCTGAACCTGTTATTCCAATCTACATGGCATGACCTAACCAAGTTGAAAACTCTGAAAACTGTATACAAAGATGAAATGAACAAACTGAGAGGCAAGGAATTGGAGCTCTTCATAATCATTCTACCCAACAACAATAGATCTCTGTATGGTCAATATTTTATTCTTTCTTGAGGATTCATTAACTTTGATCATGTAGAAGTGGATTTTACACAGAATTGCCTAGGTAGTGGATGAGCCTAGGTATTGCAGAAAGAATGCTACAAATCCCAAGTCTACTAGCTTTACTTATCAACTCGGGGTTCGTACAAACTTGGAGGTGACTGTGCTATATACACAAGTAGAAGTGAAGGTATTTCCTATTGTCACTGCTCATCTCGCAAGAGATCCCAGGGGTTCCAAGCCAGACTTCTATAGGGTCAGAGGAAGCTTGATTTTGATGGAAGGAAAGCAAACCTATTCTAGGGGAGAGCTATTCTACTACAGAAATGAAGAAAACGACATGCACACCTAAATCACCATAACTTAATTAATCATGAAAACAGCTAGAATAAGAAGAATTGCAAAACAACACTAATCTAATGCTAACTATCTAAGTTGCAAAAGTAAAAGAGCATAAAACTAGACTAAGGGGTGAACAGTGGAAACTAGGCTAAGTCTGTGTTTAGGCGGAAGAGCAGTCGAAGGTCAAAATGAAGAAAAGAGGACGTGAGGGAGCAAAAGTGCATGAGGACCGTTAGATTAGGCTGGTGGAAGGTGAATGAACGACTGAGATCAGATCAGAGGAGGGTATGTCGGTGGATGGGTGGACAAGGTTAACTAACAGGCTAGATGGCTAGGATTAGATCGCGAGGGAAATCAACAGATGGACGGCAGAGATTGCGGGCAAAAGAAAAAAATGCGGAAATGGTATCGGGTGATGCAACAGTAATCAGATTTGGCAGGGAATATCGACGGTGGAGATTGGAGCATGAAAAGAAATGTGTGGAAATGATGAGTGGGTTTGGAAGGCAGTAAGATGTATCTCGCACGCCCTCAAAGTCATAAATAGTTTTGTAGAATTTTGTGCGATTAGCCTCCCTGACCGACATGTAGCATGGGGAAACTGCCCATATCGTGTGCCCTCAACCTGATAACAGTCGGACGGAAATCCACCCGATATCACGTGATGGCCGTCGGATCTAGAAAGGAAAATCTATGGCGGGGATGTGACAGAGTGGGCTGGTGAGTGGGTGTGCAACAGCCGTCGAATCTGATAAGGCAGATCGATGGTGTGGATTCAAAGGGAAAAAAGTCAAACGTGAAAAGTGGATTTGAACGATGATTGGACAATTTGGCTTGTGAAAGGCGATTTACCGGAAAAATTGTTTAAACATGAATTATCAGCTCCTGCGCAAGCGTTTCGGGCCAAAGAGGAATGACAGTATGAGTGAGGTTTTAGGCAAAGGGTGAAGGGACAGATGACCAGGAAATGAGTGAATGATCATGAAACGAACCAAGCAACGATATGATGAACCACATGATTGCATTAAACGACAAACCCTATGAAAACCAAAACCTTGTGTTTTTGGGGTTGCTGCAAGGTTTCTTCCTCACATCATGGTCCCATAGGGAGAAGGTGAGGCCGAGACACCTGTGAGCGTATTGATGGGTCTTTTCTTTTCCAAGCTACTGATTAAACGAAAGCATAAATGGAACAAACTAAAACACAACTACTACGTTCTACCCTACTGTAATGGACTGCAACTATTTAAGCAAATGAACAGGAAACGGGAAGCTACTTAAGTCAATGAGCAGGAAAGACATGAATCTGCGCTGAACCACTAGAATGAACATGCATCTACTTAAACAAATGAACAATCAAACCATGCATCTATGCTACTGCTGTAATGGAAATGAACTGCTTGAGCAAATGCAAAAAAAGCATGAATCTATACTACTGTTGTAATGAGAATGCATCTGATTAAACAAATGGATAGAAAGCAGGAAGCTATGCTACTTAAAAATACAATAAAGAGGATATTTGGCTACTAGGGTGGGGCCCTAACCCAAGAGCTTCAGCCCTTTGAGTTAACTCAGTGCTGGCTCAAATCAAAACTCATCTTCATTATCAAAGAACATTGTATTACATCAAACTGTTACAAGTCAAAAGGTCTGAATACTTGCTAACTGACTGACTGATTATTGGTTAACTGACTAAAAACAACCGAAGTCCTAAGCCTCTCTATTTATACATCTAAAGTCTCAATGACTTCCCTCAAAATTAGGGAGGTACAACTCCCAACTTAATGGTAACTTTTCCTTTCACTCTCACTAGCTTGGCTGCCTTCTAGTAGGGAGGTTGCTTGTAATTCCACTTGCTTGGCTGTCTTTTAGTACTCCTGATTTGGCTATGTACTTTTTAGCTGATGGAGGGATATTTGAATGGATGGGCAATAAATGAGGAGGATTTAACTCCTGTAATTCCTCTCCCTTGTCTCATCCGAGTTTTTACCAAGGTATTTTACCATAGTTCCTTGGTTTTACCTTTATTTCTGCATTACATGCACATTAGACCACAAAGAAAAATATCCAACTCTATCTCATCTCATAAGAAAAATATAATTAAAATTTTTCAATAAGTTGTGAGAATGGTTGGTTTGACTAAGATAGGAGGTGAATTAAGGCCAATTAAGGCCCATATAATTACTCGATGATGAGACTCATCATCACCCCCCTACTGAAAGTGTTGCTCATCCTCTGAGCAACTTAGTGGCTTTGGTAGCCTCTCTGACATCTCATTCTTTTGTTGTGGTCTTTTCTTCTTGTTTATAGCAGCCTGCTTTCCTTTCTTCTTCTTCCCACTGATATTCTCTGATCTTCAAGCTATGTGGCAGTGTTTCATCTCTTTTAGCAGGCATGTATATTATCATTTCTTATCAGCCTAAACATATCCTCAAAATGTGTACTTGCTTTCCCTTGGGAAGCAAGATATCTGAGTGTCAGCTGAGGATTATTTGCAATTAAATTATGGGTGCTGATTAAGGCCATGGGATTTTGATTGTTCAGCTACTTCTCTATCCCTGAAGCCACTTAGCTCTTTTGTTTCTTGCTGCTTGTTCTTCTTTGTTTCAATGCCTTCTTCCTCTTTTGTTTCAACATCATGTTCCTTTGTATTAGTGTCTTCTTTATCCATCTCATCCCCATCTAGCTCTATATCTGTTGTTTCTTGTTTTGTCTCCTCCTTACTGACAAAAGGAATAACACCATAGCTAAAGGTTTTGATGTCGTCCTATGCTGTTAACTCATAGAAGACTGTCCATGTTATAGGGATCATGAGGTTTTGGAGGGCATAGCCTTTTTAGAGGAAACTGGCCACCTCTTTACTTACAAACCAACTACCTCTTAATATTTACAACTTTTGATCACATGATGCAAACGAGTGAGTGAGTAGGATACTTACCTATGGCCTTAATGTCAAGCTACAAGTGTCAATGATTAGAGGTGCTACTGATGGTCATTCTTCTGCCTCTTATGCCGTCTACTAATGATGTCTGTGACTGCAGATATGTTTCTGCAGGTATAGAGGGAGTAGGAGTGTGTGTGAAGGCATGGATGATGGTAATGGATGAAGTGATGCTGTGGAAAACACAATCTTCTCCTAATTTGAAGTAGTGAAGTGAAAAAAAAATAGTGGAATTTATGGAGGGATGCACGGTAAGGAGTGGGGGAGATGAACAAATGTGAGGCAGGGCCCCCCTTTGGATCTTCTCTTTTCTCCTTGATTTTCTTTGTCATCCTCTTGCAAACAACAATTATGTTTTTTCTTTTCCTTTTATTATTGTATTCTTTTTTAAAACACCTAGGCTGCCTCAGAGAGGTTTTCACCATAGGTATCTGCCCTGGGCACCTCAAGAAAGTTTTTCACCCAGGGATCTTCTTTTCTTTCCATTTTTCTCATCCTTGCGCTACCTCATGGAGGTTTTCAACCCAAAAATGGGACTCAGGCACCTCATGGAGGTTTTCACCTGAATCCTTATTTTCTTTTTTCTTTTTTAGTGACCTGATGAGGGAGGAGCTGAAACTTGCTCCACCATCATCACTATCTTATTAATGCTATCAATGAACTCTTGTCAAGATGAAGGCCTCTTGTATAATTTCAATCTGTGTCCATTAACTAGTAATGGAATGGATTCTTCATCTATAGTGCTGATTCGCACTGAACCATTGTCATGGCATCTTTCCACCACATATGGTCCAAGCCATCTTGTTCTTAGCTTTCCCTTGAAGTCTTTGTACCTTGAATCATATAATAATTCCCAGTCTCCTTCTTGAAATAGCTTCTCCTTGATATGTCTGTCATGTCAGATCTTTCTCTGAAGCTAAATTATCTCTATATGGAGGAGGGCCTGCATTTTGAATTCATGTAGGCCATTCAAATGGAACAACCTTTCTTTTTGTGCATGACTGAGATCTAAATCTAGTTGGGCTTCCATCCTCAATGCATAATATTCAAATTCAATGGACATCAAAGCCTTTTTTACATAGACCAACTCATAAGGTGTGAATCCAGTGGTGGTCTTCCATGTTGTATTATAGGCCCAGGTGGCCTCAACTAGTCTCTCAACCTAGTCCTTTCTACTGTTGTTCACTACCTGGGTCAAGATGTTCTATAGTGCTCTGTTGGTCACCTCCACTTGCCCATTAGCTTGTGGATGATAAGGAGTGGACGTCCTATGTTTGATCTTGTGATGCTTGAGCAGTTCTTCGATCATGATGGAAATGAACTGGTTGCCTTGGTCTGTGACTAGTTCTCTAGGGTACCCAAATTTGTAGAATATGTTCTCCCTTAGGAACTCAGCCACCTTTTCTTCTGTTGCTATCTTGATTTCTTTAGTTTCTACCCACTTAGTCAAGTAATCAGTGCACACAATGATGTGTTGTTTTTTCTTGGAAGGAGGGTTGATAGGGCCAATGAAGTCAATGCCCCACTTTTCAAATGGCTAGAAAGTCACTTGAGGCTGCAGGGGCATTTCATCCCTTGGAGTAGGCTTTCCCATCCTCTGGCACCAATCACACTCACTAACATACTTCTTCACATCCTGATTAAGAGTAGGCCAATAATAGCTTGCTTTCAACACCTTGGATGCTGCCCTTTTTGCTGCAAAGTTACCTCCACAAGTCCCATCATGACAGGTTAGAAGGATGTCAAAGACCTCCTCTTCCCTTACACATCTTCTCAAGATTTTATCTGGACCAAGTTTGAACAGATTGCCCCCAATCCAGGTGAAGGGGGCACTCTTCCTGATTATCTTGCTCTTCTCTCTGGAGGGCAGGTTTGGTGGGAACTATGTTGACACCAGATAGTTTTCTATATCAACAAACCATGGGGAGAGCACTGAAATAGCAAACAAATGCTCATCTGGGAACTGATCATCCACCATTCCTTCTTCACCTACAGGCAGATTCATTCTAGACAGAAAGTCAGCAACAATATTTTCTTTACCAATCCTATCAACAATAGTTAAATCAAATTGCTACAATAAAAGTAACCATCTTATGATTCTAACATTTACATCTGATTTGTTCATTAAATATTTAATTGCAGCATGATCAGTATGCACAAATGTCTGATAGCCTGTAATGTAATGCCTAAACTTGTTCAATGAATGCACAACAGCCAGGAGTTCCTTTTCTGTCACAATATAGTTTAGCTCGGCCTTTGACGGGTTTATACTGATAAAATAGATGGCATAATGCAATTTCCCATCTACTTGTCCTAAGGTTGCTCCTATGGCTTTATGTGAGGCATCAACATGAATGTGAAAAGGGAGGGCCCAGTTCGGGCCTCTAAGGATTGGTGCAGTGGTTATGTTGGGCATGGAATTCCCCCAAGGCATGTTTTGGGGCTTAAAGCCCAAGTTTTGACCAAGTCCTTTGTAAAATCTCTGTGAATTGTGGGCGCAGAGTGCGAAGTCATAATGGAGTCACAGGATTGTCTGCCCTCATTTTGGTAATGTAATGTCGGCTTGACAGACCTACCCATGGTCCGCGGACCATGGGATTGTATAAATATAGCGAGGCTCTAAGTGTAGAAGAAGGAGATAAGGAATAGAATGAAAGCATGGTGAGTCTAAGAGATTGAGTCGAAGTGTAAAGTGTGTCTTTGGGTCGTAGAGTAGGAGAAGGCTCTGCAGCTGAGTGCGCAAAGGCCCAGTAGTCCGCGACCCCTGCAGCTGAGTGCGGAGGGCAAGTCGATTTTGTAACCATTGGAAGAATTAATAAAGAGAAGTTTACCATATTTCTGTGTATCTTTTTCTATTTTAATGTATGATTGGGTATAAATTGCAAGTGTACTGTTTATTTGTTGCGCGAACTCATATGAACCTGTTGTATAAATAAATATAACGTAAGGCATCCATTTACACGAAGATAATTAACTGGTATAGGAAGATAAGTAAGATCTTGGATGTGACTTAGGGGAACAGTGCAGAGCGCTGCTCCAGCAGTGTAGAATCCCCACAGCCCCTGATTAGGGTTGCGCAAAGGTAAGTATATCGGGGCATGAAGGCTAAGGAAGTGCGTGAAGTAGCATGCGCGCAGGGATGAAAAATTGGATCAAACCATACCCTCAGACATCTCAAGGGTGTGGAAACCTGGTTCCAGCACCCCCCATACTACTTCGGGTGAGACCTCAATTCGTGCTCCGCATAATGTTGCCGAAAGGGCCAGTAGTACAAGGATTTGTTTGGCTAATTAACTCCGAACTTAGGTCAGGCCCCAACAAGCCAAAAAATGGTTTTGTTTCCAGGACCGGGATCTGCATAGAGATGTATGATGTCATATCACTAGAATCCAACAAAGAAAGGAATCGAAGATTCGTTGGACAGAAATATTCACGAGTTCGAAGCGCAGGAAAACAGGAATCTGCGACTATCAAAGGAAGAGTGGTTAGGCTGCTACTTATATACAGAGATCCATGAAATTTTCTCTGCATCTTTCCCTACTGAGCTATACAAGTGGGTCGTGAAGCTAGCAGATAGCAAAGGAAGGTGTAAACTCGACAAAATTATTATGTGGACTCCAAAATTGGTGCGCAGATTGGAAGCATCGGAGGATAGGATCGCACACGATGTTGATCACTGGCTCGATTGAATTATAGGAGGATTCATCACTGAGTTTGTTGTAGATACTTCAGTCAGCTATAGCGAGAAAAACATCGCTTCCTCAAAGGGCTGTGAGGTAAGTACGTTAAATCTTTAAACACTTGGATTAAAATGCTACTATGTGAAAAATTGGTTATGCAAATAAATTGATGTTTGGGGCTACACGAAGTGGGAGAATCTACAGAAACGAAGGTAGTACAAAACTAGAAACTAGCCCCTTGATTTCACCTCCGCGAAGGGGCGAGGAAGAGCTCACGTAGGTCTCACCAAGAAGTGCGATCAATTTGATAAGGCATAGGATTCCACGCATACACCCCCACCCAAACCACTGCCAGTTTCACCGTCTTCACCCCCATCTTCACCCATACCACCTCCGCCACCACTGCGAATCAATATGGCCAGCGCAATAAAGTTTCTAGTGTTCAAGGGAGTAGGGAATCAAGATCTGGACCAGTTTTGGTTCGTGATAAAGGCTATATGGGAAGTGCAAGGAGTCACGGATGAAAATATAAAGAAAGCGACATTGGTTAGCACTCTACAGGATTGCGCGTTGACCTGGTACATTAAGCATTCTAATAACAATTCGAATGCGGGGATCATAGATATTCAAACTACACTAAACAAAGAATTTAGCAGGCCAAAGTTAGAGGCGGAGTCGATCATTTGGTTCAAGGAAATCACAATGCTACCAGGCGAGACCCCTTGCGAGTTGGATCAGAGACTGAAGTGCACAATCTGTGAAGCTAACATGACGTTGACATATGGACAACACCGTGAATGGTTTGTAGCATAGTTAACGCCGCATCTAAGGAATACATTGTCACAACAGAGGCTAACAACTCAGCCCGAGGCCCTGGAGGTCACAATGAGATTGCACAAGACCCTGATATAGGATCCCAACCTGGGAGTTCAGTAGATTCACACGCAGTTAAAAATGTTATGAAACCAGCTCTAAAAATGATAAAAAAGATAGATCAATGCCTTAGAAATAAGTCTCTTCGAGGGGGAAACCTCCTTTACATTACACAAACGAACAATTCTTAGATGATACAAATGACAAGACCTCATTTATATATATAGGACTCCAAGGGGTCATAATATAATCAGAGCCGACATAATAATAATAATGTAAGGGCACAATAATAACAATAGTGGGCTTCTATGGGGCACAATAATAAAAATATGGGGACTACATGGGTACAACAATATAATAAGGGGGTTGTACTAATAACAATAAGGGGTTACACTAGTAGTATAGGGGCCTAACATGCCCCTCTCCTTCAAAAAGTGTTGTCCTCAACGCTTGAGTAGTTTTTGATGCTTCTGTATAAAATACTTGTCCTCCCATGTGGAATCTTCAGCAGATAAGTTCTTCCACTTGATGAGATACTCTGAAATTGATCGATTTCGTAGCTGTCAGGTTCTTGTTTCTGTGACTACTCCAGGTTCCAATATGATTTTTCCTTCCTCTTCAAGTTCTGGCAATATTGTTTGAATTGAGATATTCTGCAACTTTTGAATGAGTGGCCACACTTCTTTGTCCTTCTTCCATTCATCCCTTGCTTTGTTTATCCAATCTGGTTGGATAATAGAAATAGCACAAAACAATGCTTCCACATCCTCATCCTTTCTTGAGAGTGCATCTACAACAAAAATTTTCTTCCCTTTTCTGTAGATGATGTCAAAGTCATAACCCAACATATTTGTGACCCATTTTTTTGTACTTCTAAAGATAATATTTGTTCTAAAAAGTATTTAAGACTATCATGATCCATTTTTGCCTTAAAGTGTCTTCCCATTGGGTAAGGTCGCCATTTCTTAAGTGCATGTAGTATTGCCAACATTTCCTTCTCATAAATAGCTTGCTTGAGATATAGCAGTAAAAATACCCAATCACCTACATCAAAAATTTTTCACTGCGATGTTGATCTACCTGTTGTTTCATTCGATTTTGCACCAAAGTGGCGTTATCCTTTAAAAGTTGGAGAGCTTGTTGTTGATGCTCGATGTGATCTTTCACTGCTTGGATCTTTTTCTTCTTGATATGTCCTTCTATCTTAAGAGTTTGAGGAGTGGTAATTTCTTCCAATGTTTTACAAGATATGGTCAGATTCATTTCTTGATGCTTGATGTGATCTTTCACTTCTTGAAAATTTTTCTTCTTGATATGTCCTTCTATCTTGATAGTTTGAGGAGTGGAATTTTGGCCAATGCATTACAAGATATGGTTGGATTCATTTCTTCTTTCTTGATGTGATCTTTCACTTCTTGAACCTTTTTCTTCTTGATATGTCCTTCTATCTTGAGAGTTTGAGGAGTGGTAATTCTTGCCAATGCTTTACAAGATATGGTCAGATTCATTTCTTCTTTCTCTGGGGTTGGGTCCTAGCATATATCCTCTTCTTTTGATGTTTCTTGATCCTTTTCTTCCTCCTCTTCATACACTATGTAAAATAATTTCTTCTCAACACACTTATGACCTTTAGTGCATTTGCTATCACAATTGTAACAAAGCCCTGTTTCTCTTTTTTCTTCCAATTGTTGTGGTGTAAACCTTGTAGGTTGTGGAAGGTTAGGAGAAGAAACACTTCCATAATTATAGTCGTGAGTGGTGGGATTCCTTGTTTCTATAATTTCCCTTTCAATTTTTCTTGCCCACCTAAATGCCTTCTCCATTGAATCAGGTTCCCAAAGACAAACCTCATGTTGAATGTTATCCTTTAAAGTACCTATGAAGACATCAATCATTTGCTTCTCTGGACTATCATTTACCATTATATTCAATTTTTGAAAGTCCTCAATGTGCTCTGCCATTGAACACTTTTGTTTGATATTTATCAATTGGCTAAAGAAGGTGTTTCGCTTTGTATCCTCATAATGTGCTATCATTTCCTCCATGAAAATTGACCACATAACAAGTGGTTTATGAGAACAAAGCCATTTATACCATAAAAATTGATCCGGTTCTAAATATGAAGATGCAATACGTACATTTTGTAACAGTTGCACCTCATGTAGATCAAAATATTGCTCCATTGTAGTATCCAATTTACCAGATCCTTGCCATTAAACTTCCTCATATCGCCTTTTCTTGATTTTAGGAGCTCAATCTTAAAACGACTATAACTCTATAATTTCGGCTCTTCCAATTCTGAAATTGCAACCTGCAACAACCCTCTGTGTCCTCTTTCCAATGCCACCAGTTTGATCAAAATTGGATTCTCCAAGAAAGAGTTATACACAATCTCCCAAGATGACCTGATTATATACGTTTTCAAAAGAGAAAATTTGTATGAAGTGCCACGTGTCACTGTTTTGACCTTTGGATCGAAAAAATATATACAAGAAACTATAGTCCGTCTTGTTTCTGTGACTTCTTATGAAATTTCAATCTGATTCTCAGAGAGATAGTTATGATGAGTTTCCCAAGGTGACCTGTATGGAATGTAATTCGGGGGTCTGCAAAAACCCAAACATCCTCAGACTATATCTCCAAAACTATAGCGATACAAGATCTAAAATTCGTAGCCGAGATTTAGATAGATTTCTTCTCAAATGGGTTTTTGGTTTACCTTCTGAAACTTCGTATCGAAACAGTTATAGCGAAAATTCCACGATGACCTATTTTAGTTGAAATTCTGGAGCTTGCAAAAACCCTAAATTCCTCAGATCATATCTCTGAAAATATAGCGGGACAAGCTCTGAAATTCAGGACTGAGGTTTAGCACACGTTCGTCTCAAATGGGTTTTTTTTTTTTCACTTCTGAAACGTCACAGAAAACAAGTTATATCGAAAATTCCACAATGACCTATTTGGAGCAGCGAAACCCTAGAATCCAAAGCTCTGATACCAAATGTTATGAAACTAGCTCACAAAATGATAGAAAAGATAGATCAACTCCTTAGAAATAAGCCTATTTGAGGGGGAAACCTCCTTTACATTAAACAAACGAACAATTCTTGGATGATACAAATGACAAGACCTCCTTTCTATATATAGGAGTCTAAGGGGTCATAATATAATCAGAGCCGACATAACAATAATAATGTAAGGGCACAATAATAACAATAGTGGGTTTCTATGGGGCACAATAATAACAATATGGAGACTACATGGGTACAACAATATAATAATGGGGTTGTACTAATAACAATAAGGGGTTACACTAGTAGTATAGGGGCCTAACAAAAAACTTGTGCCTTGAGATGTAGAGTCTGAAACAAGACAGGACGGCTCGCCCAGAAGTGAGCGATGAGGTATGGCGCGTAATGTCCAAGGGTCAGGGACATGACAAGGACCACTTCTCGGTGTTTTTGAATTACCTCTCAAGAGGAGGACCAATGCCATTGATACCGGAGGCACAAGCAGGACCAAGTGTGGCGCCTGCATTATGGTGCGCGATTTGTCAGATAGAAGGAAAGCATGCTATAGACAACTGCCACTTATTACAAAAGTACACAAAGAATTCACAGTAGTTGTTATGTAATCTCTGTAGATCAGTAGGCCATGATGAGTGCACCTAGAGAAGTTACGAACTGATGATGGATTGAACTCCTACCTACAGAGTTCAGGCTGAAATGCGGCCTCTTGACCAGAACGCGGGGATGGTGCGAACCGGAATTCAATGGTGTAGACAAGGCCAGGGTGGAGGAGGACCGGGAAGAGGTTCCGGATGAGGCCGAGGTGGAGGAGGACCAGGAAGAGGTCACGGACAAATGATATGTTACAATTTTGGAGGGTTAGGACATTATGCCCACGATTGTACGAATCCAACACGACCATCATGCTTGTATTGTACATTGTTTGATCATGAGACAAAGGATTGTCCCACACTGATAGTGAGGTTGCACGATAAAGGAGCACTCCAACCTCCCTTGACTTAGAACCTGCAAATGATGAGGTCTGAGCCGCGTGACGAAGACCCTAGTGTAAATATTGTGCTTTGAAGTGGAATTACGACAAGGGGTGACAAAGGAAAGCATCCTGAGGAACGTACTTGGGTTCGCAAGGCTCTAACGAAGGAGCTAGAGTTTGATTTGGAGCACACTAAGGAAACCTTCATGGAAGCTAAGAAGAGCTTCACTGATGCCTCCACTTCAGGAAGTAAAGACAGACCAAAAGCCAGAAATGGACCCATCGATGCTCACAATGTTCCTGGAAACATGCATGAAGCTACTGCGTGACAGCAAGGCTATAAAGGGGTTACAGGAACTCATAAATAGATGCAATGGGACCATGCCAAGAGAACTACGTGTAGTTCGAAAGATCGGAAAGCACAGGATGCGAACGGGAAGGGAGATGAGATTGACCGTGCGGATTGGAAAATATGAGATGGACCAAGTGATTCTGGACCTAGGATCAGACGCGAACATTCTGTTGAAGTATCCATGGGAGTGCATGGGAAGGCCTACACTACAATGGTCTCCTATCCAATTGCAAATGGAAAACTAGAAAAATATCCTACCTATGGGGAGATTGCAGGAAATCATAGTGGATATCGAAGGAGAAAGGGCGTTAGCAGATTTCGAAGTAATAGAGATTGTTGATGACAACAATCCCTACCCCACGCTATTAGGAATAGATTGGGACACTGACATGAATGGGGTGATAAATTTAAGAAGTGAAAGATGATTTTTGAGAAAAAGTCTCTATGCGTGGTTGTACATTTAGACACTGCAAAAGGATCGTGCTACACAGAGTAGTGCACAACTATGACAATGACGATGATTTGTATTGCATCTACAAGATAACCGCGCGAGAACAAGACTAGGTGAATCTTACCGTGGATGGATGAATCTCATGGGAGCGCGAAAGTTCCTGCACATCGGATTCAGATGAGGAAATAAAACAATGGCAAAATCGGTTACACGAGGTAACGAAATTGAACTGTAACATGATGACGAGATCATTGCGCTGCATATCAACGGAGGTAAGGGAGCTACCTACGTATGATGAGTTAAGTGAGGTGGATAACTTCTTGAGCAGATTTGAAAGAGAGGTGCTAGAACAACAACGTTTCGAAGCTTTGAAATGGGTATTGCGCGCTATGCCCGCAAGGTGGTGGGGTATGCACCAAAGAAGCTTTGAGGACTAGCACGAATGTAGGAGGATGATGCGCATGTGGTTTGGAAAACCCAAGATGTGATTAATAGACAAGATTGCCGGACAAAATAGTCTTTGCACCCACCTATCCAAATGGATGCAGGGATATGGTGCGAAACCTACAGGGGTGCACACAGTCTTCACATTAGGAGACACGGTCAGTAAGCAGGCATGGGTAAAGCAATGGCATGAATGACCCCCTCGGTTGGAACCATGAAGTATGGGAAGACCAAGTGCACAGAAGGTTATCCACGCAGAAGCCTTTAACAAAGTGTGTGAAGCACTAAACAAGGTACACAATGCGAAGCGGACTGACTGGGACATGCGCACTAGCGGTTCTATGGGATTATAGGACCGCGTGAAAGAACCTGACGGTGCAGGCACCTCCGAGGCTGGAGTATGAAGCGAATGCTGTAATCCCCATAGCACACGAAATGCCGAGTCCGCGCATGGAAGCATCGGTAGATACAATGGTTCGTGGAACCTTGGAAGAAGAAATCCAATAGGGAAATTTTAGGCTCCAAGAACTTGGGAAAGAAATGATGCGATTAAGGGCGAAAAGTGCTCTCGTAGAAGCGGAAGTCAAGAAGCTAGAGGATGAGATAAAGGAATATTTTCTCAATAAGAAGACCAAGGTGATAAAACAAGGTGCACACGATCACGCTAACAAGTTTGAGGAGTAGGACTATCGCTGCAAATTGACCAGTCTGATGCCTTGGCTTGGACCGCACATTACTAAGTGAATCAACCAGGGTGGCTTGTTGTAGATGATAAATTGTGCAACACCGCTAGTAACGATAAGAGGTAGGTATTTTCCAGGAAGAGTGATGGATGACCAAAGGAAATCATATATAGGTGGCGCAACCACCTGACTAGCCGAGGGAAGTACAGTCTTAGCACTCCTGGTAGTTGAAAGGAGGTGTGGGGTTATAAACTACTCTGCCCAAGAGCTGCGCGTAGAAGCAAAGAGTCACAGGGTCCGCAACCGCGCAAGGGAGGCTGTGCTGCCGCGCGGGTTGACCAGAAAGTGACCATTGAAGTCACTATTCACGATGTGATGCTCGACTTGAGACTAAATGGAGAGGGCGACAGACATTTAAGACGTGATTTATGGGCAAGATTTGGGAAAATCTTCTTCCAAGGAAGCATTAATGAACTAGATTTGGGGGAACGATCGAATTCAAATTCAAAAGGAGCTATAAATTACAAAGGGTTTCCCAGCAAACAACACTTGGTCATTTGTAAATTGAGCAGTTTTATACCTCGCGTAGCCTGAGCAGAGCCCTGTTTAGCCTGTGCAGAATGTTAATTGAGCCCTTGAGTACGCGAGTGATAGATTTCTGATCGGACACAATGGCAGCATCTGAGGAAGTTATGGAAATTATAGAAATGACTGCCAAAGAGGCCGTGCAGGCCCTGACTGTGGGAGATGCCCCTAAAGGCACCGAGATTGTGGCAGAAATCCATAAATCACTGCGCACACCAAGACCAAAGAAAGACAAACATGCAATAGTTCCCGTACGTGTGTCCCTACGAAACTTGCTGCGCACCAGGCTGATGATGGAGGAGAAGGGGAAAGCCATTAACATAGAAACCGATGAGGAAGAGGAAGACCAGGAGGACCTTATCATCGAAGAAGATGAGGACGAAGGCATGGAGGAGGAAACTGAGCCTGCGCACCCTCCAACAAAGCTGCCCACCTATATCCCCCTGTGGAAGGGGAAGGCTAAAGTGCCCAAGGATCTTGACAAAAGCAAGAGCTCTCTCCAGACCCTGCTCCTCCTAGATAACATCATTTTTTAGGGCATGCTCCTGGGACGGGTGGCTAGCTTAAAATTTAAATATTGGAACCTCACTGAGCACGAGAAGTTCCCTCACCTAGAGACCCCGCAGCTCATGAAGCCTAAGCATAACACCATGGCGGGGGTTACCAAATTAGAACCATGAAAATGGTTGCGTGGAGTGGAAAAGGCAAGGTTACTAAACCTGATTTGGGTGCCACATTTCCATCGCGTCCCAATAACAATTTTCGTCATCAGGCAGTTGCTCTGCCTGGTGCATGGTGGGTGTTTGTGGCTAGAGGAGCCCATCCCCATCACGGAACACTTAATTCACCGAATCACTCGGCTTCCATGCAAAGGAGAGGACCCCGCAGATATCTCAAAGGGGAAAAGAAGTGACTTGGCCATCGCGGAGGCCATGAAGAAAAAATATAAACTGGAAAAGAAGAAGAGGGGCTACATCATATCCAGCACCAACGACAAAGTAGTAAGAGTGGCAACCCAAATACTGGCATGTAAGGTTATGCGCAAGTGCTGTGTGGACAAGGTACCTGCACCGGTGGTAGCACTTGTTGAGCAGTGTGCGAAGGGGGTCCAATTTAACTGGTCCAATTTCCTCTGCAAGGAGTCCTTGGAGAATTACCGCGAGGCTTAAGAACAAGTCAAAACATTCCACTATGCATGGCTTCTGCTGTCCATAGTGATCGTGGAAGGGGAATTGTTGGAGGACAGTCAATTCCCCACAATTGACAGGGATCTGTCGAAGGCCGTGAAGTACGCTTTGCTCTGGGCCATAAAGGATGCAAACCGGATCCACGATAGTAAGATATTATGGGTGTTCATGGAGATGAACCTCAGAATGGGGATCAACTACAAGCCGCGGTTATCACCCACTGTCTACAACAACCTGCAAAGTTTTGTAGAGTTTAAAGTGGACCTCCACAGCATATACATCAGAGTGCGCAAGGACCTGACCAAGCAATGGAGAACGCTACCCTTTGTAGCCATGGATGATGTAATTTTTAACGTACTGGAGACATGGCCACCGAAGTGGCGTGCTCCAAACATCGCGGCAATGGAAAAGTCTGCGGTGCAGAGGAAGAAAGAGGAGGCCAAATTGTTCATGGCGCAATTGGCGGAGAAGAAAAGGAAGGAGGCAACGACAGTAGAAGCACAGGAGGCGCAGGATGCTACACAAACACCAGCTGAACAGAGAAAGGCCGCAGCAGCAGCAACAACGCAGAAGGAAAGCACAAAGGCGAGCGAGGCCCAAAAGTTGCCTTCGCATGGGCAGGAAGTAGAGGAAGAGGAGGAAGGCACAGACCCACAAACTGCATCAACACGGCTGAAGCGCCAACACTCGACCGAGTGGACGGGGCCGTGCAAGAAGGTCAAGGCATCGAAGTTTTCTATTAACCCGATCACCCTTACCGAGGGTGATCTGCATGACATTGGTGAGACAATGCGCGATGTCACCTCCAAGGCCCTCCAGAATTTTATGCAGGAGAACCAGATTGTGTTGGGGGCCCTCAAAGCGCAGCTGTAGGAGTTGCAGGTGTGCACTCCTCAGGCTGGTACCCTTTCAACTAGCCTTGTAGTAGGGACAACTACAACAGAGCAGATGTTGCACGCTTGGGTGACAAATACCATAGTGCTACCGGAAGGGGCACTGGTGACAACAAATGAGGTCGACAGCCCTATGATTAGCGCACTGAAGGGTATCGAAATCAACATGGCTGCACTCCTGTGGGAGACATTATATGTTCTACAGGATGGGATTACTGCAAAACTGCGGGCTAGGGAGAGCTACGCGCTGCAAGTACTAAGCGAGCACAGAATCAACATGGAAAAGTTGAGCTTGCAGCGCGACGAAGTGGTTTTGCAGAATTGGCAACTAGTACAGGTACTGGACAAAGCTTGTCAATGCATCCCTGAATTGGCCATCCCAGCAGACACACCAACAGAGGCATGCATCCACAAGCTAGCAATAAGGGTGCGTGAGGAGCAGGACGAAATGACAAAGGTTCAACTAGAGCTGAACCTTCAGATCACAGAGCTACGATTTAAGGCACAGCCATCCACCCCTCCGAAAGTAAGAGAATAGCATGCCATCGCTTTTACAGTGGGATTGGACGAGATCAGAAGCACAGTGAGGGACTGCACCAGAATGTTGGAGGATTCATTTGAGGTCATCATCAACCTGCAGGAGGACCTCAACATCCATCGCTTAGATACAGAGGTGCGTGAACTCCAGCAGCAGTATGACAGCGTCAAAGGAACTGCACAGATAGTGGCGCTCACTCAGAGGCTTGTGCGGATGCAACGGGCCAAAGCACTGAAAGAACAAGTGGACGCAGCACGACATAAGGAAGTAGTCCTGAACGCACGCATTCAACCTTGGATCAATGAGGCCTTCACCATCACAGCAGCAATTGAAGGCAAGATTGCACAAATGCATGGGACACAGGCACAGATGCAGGGAAGCAGTTCCGACACCGCAATCTCGGAAAAACACGTCCAGGAGATCCAGCAGGCAACCGCTCAGTGCGCTGCCGACCTTACAACAGTTCGAGTAGAATTGGAGGGGCTCTGCGCGAAGATCTTCACGCTGACAGAGTGACTCAAGGGCAAGTCACGATGTTTGTGTTGGGGGTGTATTGGGCATGGAATCCCCCCAAGGCATGTTTTGGGGCTTAAAGCCCAAGTTTTGACCAAGTCCTTTGTAAAAGCTCCACGAATTGTTAGGCGCGGAGCGTGAAGTCATAATAGAGTCACAGGGTTGTCCGCCCTTGTTTTGGTAATGTAATGTCGGCTTCATAGACCTACCCATGGTCCGTGGACCATGGGATTGTATAAATAGAGCGAGACCCTAAGTGTAGAAGAAGGAGATAGGGAATAAAATGAAAGCATGGTGAGTCTAAGAGATTGAGTCGAAGTTTAAAGTGTGTCTTTAGGTCGTAGAGTAGGAGAAGGCTCTGCAGCTGAGTGCGCAGAGGCCTAGTAGTCTACAGTTGAGTGCGCGGACCCCTGCAGCTGAGTGCGCAGGACAGGTCGAGTCTGTAACCGTTGGAAGAATTAATAAAGATAAGTTTACCATATTTTTGTGTATCTTTTTCTGTTTTAATGTATGATTGGGTATAAACTACAAGTGTACTATTTATTTGCTGCGCGAACTCATATGAATGTGTTGTATAAATAAATATAATGTAAGACATCCATTTATGCAAAGATAATTAACTGGTATAGGAAGATAAGTAAGATCTCGGGTACGACTTAGGAGAATAGCATAGAGCGCTGCTCCAGCAGCACAGAAGCCCCACAACCCTTGATTAGGGCTACGTGAAAGCAAGTATATCAGGGTGCAAAGGCCAGGGAAGTGCGCGAAGCAGCCTATGCGCAGGGACGAAAAGTAGGATCAAACCAGACCCTTAGACATCTCAGGGGTGCGGAAACCTGGTTCCAACACCCCCCCCATACTACTTCAAGTGAGACCTTAGTCCACGCTCCGTGGACTATTGCCAAAAGGGCTAGTAGTACAAGGATTTATTTGGCTAATTAAATATGAACCTACGTCAGGCCCCAACAAGCCAACATGTTACCTTACCCTTTAAAATGTCCAAGGCCTCTTGACAGCTCTTTGACCATATAAATTCAGAATCTTTGGCCAATAAACCAAAAAAAGGAGAGGCTAGCATGTTGAAGTCATTTATAGATCTTCTGTAATATCTAGCTAGCCTTAAGAAACTCCTAACATCTCTCTGATTTTGTGGAGGTGGGACCCTTTGAATGATTGCTACTTTGTTTGGGTCCACCTGCAGTCCCTACTGAGATATGGAATGACCGAGCATAGTCCCTTCAGTCATTAAGAATTCACATTTTTCTGTACTGAGGGACAGGTTCATCTCAATGCATTTGCGTAATACTTTTCCTGAGTTAGTTAGGGCCTCTTGGAAATCATAGCCTTAAGGTGTAAAATCATCCATGTATATCTCCATAGCGTCATGAACTAATTCAACAAAAATACTTAGGACTACTCTTTGGAAAGTGGCAAGAACATTGCAGAGGCTGAAAGGAAGGACCCTATAGGAAAAGGTACCCTAAGGATAGGTGAAAGTGGTCTTATCCTGGTCTTCTAAGAAGATTTGGATCTAGTTGTACCCACTGAATCCATCTAGGAAAGAAAAGAACTTCTTCCCTGCCATGCCATCTAACACTTGGTCAATGAAGGGTAAGGGAAAATGATCCTCCTTGGTGGCTTTGTTAAGCTCCCTATCATCGACACAAATCCTCCACTTCCCATTTTTCTTGGGCACTAGCACCAAAGGAGAGACCCACTCACTATCAGAGATAGGGTAAATGAACCGTGCATCTAATAGTTTCTATAGTTATTCCTTGACTATGTCTTTGAGGGTTGGATTCATCCTCCTTTGGGGTTGCCTGACTAGCTTGCAACCTTCCTTAATGTATATGTGGTGAGTACACACCGAGGGGTGTACTCCCTTCATTTCCTTGTAGTTCCAAGCAAAGGCTTCTAGGTACTCCCTCAACAAGTTGCATCGTTATTCCTCTGAAGTAGAGAGAGATGGATTAATCTTCAAGGTTTTCTCTAGCCCAAATTATATGGTTTTGACTCAGAGTGGGTTGGAATCGGACAAGCATAAGTCAATTTGATGATTGTTCAGTGTTTGTTTTATTCTTCTTCTAGGGGTAATGAACTAGGAGTTGGACTCTGGAGCAGGTGTTCAATTAAATCATCCTCATCTTGCTGTCCTCCTCCTATGATGGCTTCCAAAGTATACAGTTCGGCAGAATAAAGCTCATCTTCTTCCTCCTCCTCCAAAAATAAAGGTAAGTCCTGTTCTAGGGAGGGTTGCGCGGGAGGGTATAGGACTAATTGTTTCGCCATATGCCCATTCTTAATGGTCGTATTCCTAGCTCTGCAACTAATGTAGGCATTATATGTGGCCATCCATGGCCTCCCAAGGATGAGAGGGAAACCGGTAATCTTAGCCTTGGGCTAGAGAACTAGGAAATCTGCAAGGTACTCCCAGGAATCAATGGAGACCATCACATCCTCCACAATTCCCTTAGGGGTGACTGTGGAATGGTCTACAAGTTGCAGCACTAGTGTGGTCTTCCTCAATGACCCTTGGAGGTTAAGCTTGAGCATGGTGTCCTTTGTAATCACATTAATGGTAGCCCCAAGATCAATCAAAGTGTGTGGGATAATGGTGCTGTTGATGTGGACATCAACTACTGGGCTTCTAGGGTCTAAGTATTTTGGACATATTGCCTGCCCCAACATTAAGTCAGATAACTGCCCACTAACATTAATGGTAGGGGCATCCCTTTTTCTTCTTCCTGGATTCTTAAAGCACTTCTCCTTAATCAATTTATTGTAAATAGGCACATCTTTGATTGCCTGGAGAAGGGAGATATTTACACATAGGTTTTCCAATTCTCCCAGAAGTTCAATTTCTTCTGGGGTAGGCTGGTGTGGTTGGGCTAATCTTTCAGGAAAGGGTGGATTTGATTTAAGGTTGCTCTCCTTTTTTTCTTCCTCAACCTCCTTACGTGGAGAAGGAGGTTGGTTATCTGGGAGAATTCTCCCAAATCTCAGGTTGATCTCCTAAATTTCAACAACATAAGCTGGGTATAATGTCTCTCCACCGTATGTTTGTTGAGCCTGCCTATTGTTTGGGTTTGGATTTGGATGGGCATGCATCTGGGGTTGCCTAGGTGGAGCAAAGTGCAAGAGTTGCGATTGGGTAGGTGATGGAGGCGATAGAGATGGAACATTGTTGAATTGGGGCCTCCACCCCTAGGGTGGGGTATTATACTGATGTTGTGGCTGATTGTAGGTTTGAAGTGACTGGCTGGCTAGCTGGGAATGATATTGATATCCATAGGCCCAAGGAGGGGGTGTAGACCAGGAAGGATGAGCAGGGGATCCCCAAGAAGGTGTAGTTGTGGTTTGGTTGGGTCTGTAATATGCATGGGATGATCCTTGCATACCCTTCTAAAATGGTCTAGGCCCAGGAGGTCTCCTTTGGTTAATGTAGTAAAGATGCTCAGTGACCCCTTCAGCGCCTTGGTATACAGCTTTGAGTCCAGGTAAGGAAGGGCACCTGTCTGTGGAGTGGTTTTCTTCACAGACTGAGCAAACCTCAATACAATTTAATGTTCATTCCTAGGATGCATTCTAGTGCATCTAGGACAAAAGATGGCTAAAGCTCTCTCTGCTTCCTCTTGCTTTCTTCTGATATTCATTGTATCCAATTGCAAGGCAAGGGTTTGCAGCATCTCACTTTTGAATTCCTCCAACGTATTTCCAATTTCACCCTTGATGGATGAGTTGGAAGATGAGGTACTAGCCATAGGTTGACTATTTCTACCCTTGTTTCTAGTTGCCCTAGAATGGTTTCTGTTGAGCCTCGAACCTGCACCTTTCCATACACCCTCTTAGCCTTCTTTTCCACTCATTTTATCCACCAAGTTGATTAAATCATTGTATTTTAGTTTAAAAACGAGCTTTTGACATGGTTTTCTAACTATGCTGATGACTGTTGTTTGGTTTAGAATTTTGTTCAGACAGCTGCGGAAGCTTCTCAGTTTCCGCAGCCAACACAGGTTTCCGCAGCTGACCCAGGTTTCTGCAGCCAGCACATGATTCCGCAGCCGTTTTGTCAAACACCATGCTACAGGTGTCCTCTCAGGAAATGAGCCACATGGGCAAGTTACAAGAGTCGAGGACATGGATCGTGTCCCTCCAGATCATCCAGCACGGCCATAAAAGCCTGCGGTCAACCAAGGGGCAAAGGATAGTCAACGGAAGTGTTCAGCGGTGGCATGGCTCTGCGTAGCTCTGTTTTTGAGCACGTGAAGCTACGTGGCACAATCCTTAGCCACGAAGACATCCTGATAGCGTGAATCCAACAGCCATACCTCTCAGATTTAATAAACATGATGACAGTTACCTAGATCTGGGCTGAAGAGGATTTACGTGTCTCTGGCAGCGTGGTTAATAGCGTAGATTTAGTTAATCTGTTTAGCTTTCTTTCCTTATAAATAATGCGTCCATGAACGCTGTAAAAGTTAATCTCTGGTGTTAATATTTTTGGTATTGTAATCCGACACTGTTGTATTTCCCCACTGCACTTTTACGTTGCTGTTTAATATATGAGAAGACTGGTTTAAATTTAAGCTTGTAGCTGTTCGTTGAATCGGTTGAAGTGGCAGAGGGCCTCTGTTACTGAAGCCTTGTACAATTGTCTTTTAACTCTTGCATTACTTTTTCCTGTTCATGTATATTAGCTGTACAGTTGTCATTTAAATGCTGCGTTTTATTTCAACATGTATATTAGCTGTACATAACAAAGCTTTTGATTTCTGTTGATTTACATTTTCGTTGCTGCTCTTTTATGGTTACAACTGATCAGTGTTTTTGCAGGTGTTCTTAGGCAGCCCGGGGCAATTTTTCACCTTTTCTTTCCATAACTATTGGCATACGAGATCATCTTGTCTTTGTCGCTGACTCTTGTTTTCTGAAGTTTTGATTTCCAGTACTGTCATTTCCTTAAGTTGTACATTTATTTTCTGCTTTTAGATATCATGTTATTCATCTGTTAACGGTTCCTTTCTATAATCAAATCACTTTATTAGGAACCAGAATATCACTCATTATAGCTTGATTTAGTTTGCTTTAGATCTCACATTGCTTGACTTGTTCATGACTGTTTCTCACAGGGTAAATTAAGCTGAAAGGCAAAAGGTCAAGAAAGTTAAAGTAGTGTGATTAGTTTCTTTTATGCAGTTTAACTTCTTTTAGATTTCACATTGCTTAACATTTCATGATATCTTTTCACAAGGAAGATTGAGTTGAAGAGTTGAAATAGTGTGGACTAGTTGTTCTTACTTTTCATTTAGTGTAGATTTCACTTTCATTTTGATTCAGCAACAAAGATACTGGGCCGATGTCATAGTTCATTGTTTGATGTCTTTATTTCTTTTGAAGAATTGATTTCATTGTAGTTATTTTTAAGCTTTCTCTCTTTTAAGTTTTGAAAATCACTTAGAGATCACCATAATCATCCATATTTTACTTGCTTTATCACGTTTTCATCATCTCACATTAGGGAAAGATAAATCTAAAAACAAACTTAAAAAAATTAAAAACGACAAAAGACTAAGGAAATGGTTATCTAGTACATATAGTACACTTCACTTCGTCAGTTTACGAACCCCGGGTTGACATTATAAATAGCAATTTAGATCACACTAAATTGACCAAACATTTTGGCGCCGTTGCCGGGGAAGTGAAATTAGGTAGCCAAATTCTTAAAAAAAAAAAAAAACAAGAAAATTTCAAGGAAGGAAAATTGATAACCTCTCAAAGTATGCTCTCCTCTTGCACTTAATGTGATCTGGAGGATCAGAAAAGAGAAAGTTGTTGGTTTAATAGTTTCTTGAGTATGCTCTCTTCTTGCACCTAGAGTGACCTGGAAGATCAGAAAGAGAATTATTAGCCCGACTTGAAGAAAAATAAAAAAATGACATGCATAGAGCAAGAGATTCTAGGGGAAGGTTTTTAGCTAGAGCCAAGAGTTCGATTTTTACAAGTCCATCTACTTCAAGGAATAGACAAGAGACACCTCCATCATCTCCAACTTACACTCCTAGCCCTAGGATTCCTGGAATTCAAGAGGCAGGAGTCGACTCTCCCACACCTTCCATCGAATCTGAATTAGAAAGAGATCCCTTCCTTCCTTCTACAGAGAGACAAATTGTAATTGAAGAAGTAGAATCATCTGAAGAAGAAGAGGGAGAAATTCCTTCTCGTTCACCCTTAGTATAAGAACCAAAAGACTCTGAAGTCTCCAGGGAAACTACCATGACAGAGGAAGGAGCAACTGGATTTGGTAGAGGTAGAGGTAGAGGAGGAGGAGGAAACAATGGAGGAGGTAGAGGTAACATTGGGGGAAATAGGGATGGAGATAACTCATTCGGATTTCCTATAGTCGATGAGGACTCCCGAGCCACAATGAAAAAAATCTCACCATCTGTCCTCCCAAACTTCCATGGGTTAAGGAATGAGGACCCTGAAACATTTCTATTTGAGTTTGAAGTCGTGTGTCGAACTTATGATTATTTGGAAGACTCTCAAAAACTCAAACTGTTTCCTTCAACATTGAAAGGAGCAGCCTTGAAATGGTTCATGGGATTACTCACTCAACCCATTAGGTCTTGGAATGATATGAAACAAACATTTTTGGATAGGTACCTGGACTATTGTATGCCCACCAATCATAAGGATGAGGTATTCAAAATGGTGCAAAGAGAAGATGAAAACTTGGAGGATTTACTTGAAAGATTTCAATACAATCTGAAAAGAGCAAAAATGAATAACTTAGATGAGGAGACCTTGAAAGCCCTTCTATTAAAAGCCATTAGAGATGAATGGATAGATATTTTGAATATGATGGGGAAGGGAGATATATCTCAACTTTCACTCAATGATATAGCAGAGCTATGTGTCCATCTCTCAAGGGGGAAATCTAAAACTCAAAAAGGGCCTAGAGATCCTTCTCTCATCAGAGCAAACAAATCTGCAACTGGATCAGTAAGTAGGGCTGAGATTGGCAACATGCTTGATGAATTCAAAACTGACATCTTAGGGAGTCTTAGTGAGCAACTAGACACCTTTAAGATTCACAATAAACAGAAAGCAGAAGCTGAGGCTTTGGCCATCTTTTGCCCGAAGTGTAGGAAGAAACATGCTCTAAGGGAATGTCCCTTGGATGCAAAAGTTGTAGAAACATGTGTAATTTGTTCAGAGAATCATGAAACCAAGGATTGTCCTTCAATTCCTGGGCTCAAAGTTGTCTTTCAAGAAGATCCAAATACAATCGAATCTCTCTGTTTTGTTGCAAGGAGACCTTGGCAGGGGCAACAAAATCAATGGTTTAGCAACTCTATGAACTTTCAACCCCCACCAAATTGGAATCCTTGGCAACAACCTTGGTCCCAACCTCAAAATCCTTTTCAATCATGGGTACATGGTATGCAAAATCCTTATGGGAGATTTGCTCAATTTTACCAATATCCTCCATCTTTTCAAAACCAACAAGCTCCACAACTTCCAAATCAAAATCCACAACTATCATTGCCATTTCCACAACAACAACCTTCTCAACAGAATCCAAATTCTCAACTCTTGCTTCCATTCCAACAGAAGTCAAATCAACTTCCTTCTCAGCCATTGCCAAACCCCAATAATAAAAACCCTCAAAATGCTTACATGATGGAAGGTCAACAATTTCCTACCTATATGATTGTTCCTCTCAATGAAGTACAACTCAGATCAGGTAGAGTCCTAGATAAGCCTTCTATAAATGCTCAAAAGCAAAGCATTTTTGAGGAAGAGTATCTTGAAGCCAATAAGGGTTCTGAAGCATCTCTTCAAAACTCAAACACTCAAAAAGAAAAAGAAAAAGAATTAACCCCCACAACTCCCATAGTTGAGCAACCTGCATCTTTATCCACACCTCCTTTTCCTGAAAGATTACAAATTGAAAAAGGAGTGGAAAAACAAATTTGGCTGCCTGACTATAATTTTCTAGATGAATTGAAGAATGTCTGTATCAAGATTCCCTTGTTACAAGCCATTAAAGAGATTCCTATTCTAGCAAAAACAATAAAGGAGTTGAGTCTTAAAAGACCAGGAAGGAAACCAAGAGATACCAGAAGAATCCACCTGGTAGGAAAAATTGCAGATATCATGATGGGAAAAATTACTATGCAGAAATATGTAGATCCCGGTAGTCCAATTGTCAAAACACATATCAATGGGGTAGAAATACCAAATACTTTGATTGATTTAGGGGCTGCTATCAACATCATGAGTAGACAGACTATGGAACAGCTCAAACTTCCTAATCTTCTTTTTACACCTACTTTACTGCAACTTGCAGATCGATCAATTATCAAACCAGATGGTGTATTAGAAGACATTCCAGTCTCCTTAGATTCTTGGGAATACCCAGTGGATTTCATGATTTTAACTCCCAAGAGTAATCTAGGAGGACATCCTCTTATTTTAGGAAGACCATGGCTAGCCACAGCTGATGCTTTCATAAGTTGTAGGTCTGGGGATATGTATATTTCTGATGGTAATTCGATAAAGAAGTTCAATCTGTATCCTCCAGCAAAAGCAATTACAGAAATAGGAGATAATGAGTGGGTTGATGATGAAGATACTATACAACCTGTCTTTACCATTTCTGAGATTAGTGAAGATAGTCAAATTCTGAACACATTAGAAAACTTTGAACCATCTTCAGAATATGACCACACACAATTTCAGTTGGATTCTGACATTGAGTGTCTATCATCTAGACAAATGTCTCTTTTCTCTATGGAAGAGTTTGGTAGTTCTACCATTAAGATTTTTCCAGGAAAAACAATAAATATCAACAGAAACTTGGAAAAATCACAACAAGAGGAGCTAACCAAAATCTTGCAAAAACATTCTACTACATTTGCATGGGAGTATACCGATATGAAAGGTATTGATCCTAAGACTTGCATTCATCACATCTACATTGAGGAAAACAGTAAACCAATTAGACAACCTCAAAGAAGGATGAATCCAAACCTTAGGGAGATAGTGAAAGAAGAGCTCCAAAAGTTACTTAATGTAAACTTCATTTACCCCATTTCAGATAGCTGGTGGGTTTCTCCTTTGGTTATAGTACCTAAAAAGAATGGTAAATGGAGGGTTTGCATTGATTACAGGGAATTGAACAAAGCAACTTTGAAGGATCACTTTCCTTTACCCTTTATTGATTAGGTATTAGATACTTTAGCAGGCAAAAAGTATTTCTCATTTTTGGATGGTTTTAGTGGTTACAATCAGATTCAGGTAGCACCTGAAGATCAGGACAAGACCACATTTACCTGTCCATGGGGAACTTTTGCTTACCGAGTACTTCCTTTTGGATTATGTAATGCACCCGCAACATTTCAAAGGGAAGTACCAGGAATCTTTTCTGATCTAATTCATGATTGTGTAGAGGTCTATATGGATGATTTTACAGTTTATGGTAATTCATTTGAAGAGGCATTAGAAAATTTGGAAAAAGTCCTTATAAGATGTAAAGTAACAAATCTTTCATTAAGTCATGAAAAATGTTTTATGATGTTTACTGAAGGGATTGTTTTAGGACATCATATTTCAGGAGATGGGATTAAAGTTGATAGATCAAAAGTTGAAGTCATCTCCAAGTTACCTATTCCAAATTGTCAAAAAGATGTTAGAAGTTTTCTTGGATTTACTGGATATTATAGAAGATTTATTGAAAACTTCACCAAAATAGCATCTCCACTCTTCAAATTACTTACAAAAGACTGTGAATTCAAGTGGGATCCTGACTGTCAATCTGCATTTGAAACTTTGAAAACAAGAATATCTGAAGCACCTATTTTGAGAGGGCCAAATTGGAAACTTCCTTTCCATATTTCTACAGATGCTTCAGATACAGCTCTAGGAGCTGTGTTGGGTCAAAAGGATTTAGTTCCTTATGCCATTTACTACACCAGTAAAAATTTGACTCCTACTGAGTTAAATTATACTGTGACTGAAAAAGAGTTCTTAGCTGTTGTTCATGCAATCAACAAGTTTAGACACTATATAACTGGCTATGAAACTTTTGTCCATACTGATCATTCTGCAATTAGATATCTCATGAACAAACCTGTTACTAATGGCAGAGTTACAAGATGGCTTTTACTTTTACAAGAATTCAATATTACTGTGTTAGATAGACCAGGGAAACAAAATACAGTAGCTGATTTCTTGTCTAGAATCCAAAATACTAACGAAGATTCTCCTGTAGAGGATAAGTTTCCAGATGAATATTTGTTTGCAGTAACTACTAAAACTCCTTGGTATGCAGATATTGCTAACTATTTGGTTACAGGGAAGCTACCTCCACACTTATTTCCTAATGAGAAAAGAAAAATTATTCAGGAGAGTTCAAATTATTCATGGATTTCTAATGAATTGTTTAAAACAGGGCTAGATTGTGTGATCAGAAGATTTGTTCGGGAAGATGAAATGCCTGACATCCTTAAGGCATGTCATGATGAATCATGCGGTGGACACTTTGCTGACAAGAGGACGGCCTATAAAATCCTTTCTTTAGGATATTATTGGCCTTCTCTCTTCAAAGATGCAAAATAATATGTTAGAAGGTGTGACAACTGCCAAAGAGTTGGGAGACCAACTCTTTCAAATATAATGCCATTACAGCCACAGGTACTCATCGAACCCTTTGAAAAATGGGTTTTAGATTTCATTGGACCTATTAATCCACCATCTAGACAAAAGAAGTATATATTGGTTTGCACTGATTATGTTACTAAATGGGTAGAAGCCAAGGCATTGCCTTCTGCCACTGAAAATTCAGTTGTTCAATTTCTTTTTGAGGATATTTTTACTCATTTTGGTGTCCCAAGAGAAATTGTGACAGATCAGGGAAGTCAATTTACATATAACTTGATGGAGAAGCTGATGGAAGAATACAAAATCAAGCATAGAAAATCTACTCCTTACCATCCACAAGCAAATGGTCAAGTGGAATCTACAAACAAAGTTCTTGAGAGCATCATCACCAAAACTGTTCATCTCCATAGAAGAGATTGGGCAGAAAGGCTTCCTGAAGCCTTATGGGCCTACAGAACTACATGGAGGAACACAACAGGACATTCTCCCTATGAACTTGTTTATGGGAAAGAAGTCTTGCTCCCCATTGAGTTTCAAGTCAAGACTTTCAAGATGGCAGTTCAGTTGGGGATGAATCTATCAGAAGCCCAAAAGCACAGAATGGAGCAGCTGAATGAGCTAGATGAAATAAGACAAGATGCTATTTTAAGGACTGATCTAGTTCAGCACCAAAGAACTAAGTGGCATGACAGATATATCAAAGAGAAAAAGTTTCAAAAGGGAGATTGGGCGTTACTGTTTGATTCCAAGTTTAAAGACTTCAAAGGAAAATTTCAGACTCATTGGCTTGGACCATATGAGATTGACGAAGTCTTTAGCAATGGAGCAGTTCGAGTCAAGACCATTGATGAGTTTCAAACTCCTCTCATTGTGAATGGCCACCGATTAAAAATTTATCATAAGCCACTCTCAAAAGAGGACTTTGTCAAAATGTTTCAAGAAAATTCTGCAATGAGGCTGGTGGAGAGGAATCCTTCTCCTCCATCAGCCTAGTCTTTGTTTCTTTCAAGTTGAAAAAAAAAAAAAAAACTTTTATATAAGTCTGAAAACTAATCATAGATTGGCAGTCTTATACAGAAAATGTAGAGTGAAAATCAGGGGTACCTGACACTCTTTATTTTCCAAAAAAAAATCTCTCTCTCTTTCCATCTTCACTCCACCTCACTTGCCATTTCACTTCACCTCCATCCCATTTTCATCTCCATTCCACTTCACTCCACTTCATTTCCATCTCATTCCACTCATTTCATTTCATTCCATCAATAAAAGTCCCTCTCAGGACTATTTTATTTAGTTAGTTCTTCTCTAACTATCTTTGTGCAGTTAAAGGGGTGTTGTCTTAGTTTCCGCAGCTGGAAACCGTTTCCGCAGCTAGAACCAGTTTCCGCAGCCAGAAACGATTTCCGCAGCCAGCATCACTCTGTCTTTACAGCCAGCATCACTCTGTTTTCAAAAAAATCACAGTCAAAGGTTAGTGTCATCATCACCAAGTGTAGCAAAGACATGGGGCATCTTCAAGATCAAAAGAACAACCATGGGTCAGAAGCCTTAATCAAGAAGTGATAAACTTCCAAAGGTATGATCAAAAATCTCTACCAAATAACAATTCAATGTCATTATTATGCATAGTTATTTAAACCATGGCAAGTTCCACTAAATGCAATGATTTGATTCGACAAGCCCCATACCACTCCTCTTCCACCGACGTCATTCCACACACCCTATTCATTTCTAACAGTTCCATGATCATTCTAAATTTATGAACTGCTCTTCCATTTATTGGTCGTACTTTGAGACGTGACCTACTGAACTATGGCTCTCCTTCACCATAATTCCCGCAGCCGTCTGCTGAGACGTGTGCGCAAGTCATCCGATTCAAAAGGACTCAGCCATTATTCTGCCCATTTATCACTTCACTCCCGCATGCATTCGATGTTAAACTTGTTACTGTTGCTTACCCTTCACTACCCTCGGTACGCATACCATTCTCTGTTCTCCATTTCCGCTGCATCCACTACAGTTTACTCCAAACCTTGGCTCCAGTCACCACATACATCCTTAACTTCGATTACGGCTACTCCAGTTACCCTAAGAATCCCGTAATCAGCCCATTTTTTCCTGAACCTTCATACGCAGTAGAATTCTCAGTCGGAATTTAAAGCCGAGAATGGGAAAAATACTAAGAGCTGAACCGGAGGGACCAAAGTATCTGGAGGGTTATCCTCAAACGAAGGAGTCGTTAAAGAAAGCAAGGTGGCTGAGATTCATTCAAAAGTTCATGGGCTATAATAAAGAAGTGACTAAAGCTTTTGCCAGGTCCTTTAATGGACAAACAGTGGAGGTTGGTGACTTGAAATTTACAGTGACCGAGGCCACAATAGCAGCTGCAACAAGTCTTCCACAAGAAGGCGAAAGGTGGTTCAAAAACAGAAGTGTAGAAGATCAAATATGGAAAACAATGCTACAAAACCCAGGTATGGATACCTTTGTATTTACCAAAGGAATCCTTGTGCATGCAATAAAAGAAGAATGGTCCACTCTGTTATTACTTGTCCAGAAATTTATCACATGCGAGGGTCGTTTTGGCACAATGTACATGTATCATGCAAGGTTAATGATGAATTTTATGGAAGGTTATATCCTCAATTTGCCTTATTTTCTGTTATCAAGCTTGAAGAAAATGTGCTTTACTGTTCAAAAACACGTAGGTAATATTGAACCCCATCTTTACCATCACGGGTTCATAAAAATCCTTATTGAAGAGCAGTTGAAAAACACTAAGGATACTTGGGAAAAGTTTTTGACAAGAAACCACTTCCAAGAACTGACTGAAGCCTCTGGAAGCAGTTCCCCAAAAATTCCAAAGAGAAGTAGGAGGAAAGAAAAGAATATTATAGCCCAAGACTCTCCTACAATAGACATTCAGGAAACTATTCAGAAAGAAGAAGAGGAGGGAACTAAAAACAAGAAACAAAAGAAGGATAAAGGCAAGATAACTATTCAAGAAACCTATCCATCCCCTGAACAATCCCTAGAAGAAGATTATCAACCTCTGTCAGAGAGGTTAATAGATCTTCAAGCTGCTGCCATAACCAAGAGAAAGCAAAGAGGAAAACAGACTGCACAAGAGAAGAGTACTAGTTCCTACCTAAGAAGGAGCACTAGGCTAAAAGGGAAGGGGAATAAAACCAAAGAAAAACAGTCTCATTTTATTGATTTAGATAAAGAGACACTTGAGAAATCTCCAACTCAGCCAAGTATTGAGCCAAGTCCTCCACGTGAGGAAAGCCCTTTTCAGCCGGAAAGAGAAAGAAGTCCTCCTTCACCAGAATTTGAGTTCAGGCCGAGAAAGACACCTGAGGTAGACCCCACCCAGCAAGAAGCATATAACTACCTAGAGTCCTTGGAACAATCAGCTGCAGGACCAAGCACCACCTTGCCACTTGATGCACAAGTACAGTCTTTAAAACAGGAAGTGTTTGAATTGGAAGTCTTAAATAGGCACATCAAACAAGAAAACGAAGCACTCAAAGAGCAGAGTAAGGTAGACAAGATTGTCCATGATAACACTATGCTCCATTTAGGACTGTGGCAGAAGAAGAACAGGAAGCTAAAGAAAAAGTGTAAAAAGTTGAGCAGGGCATTGATTAATCTTAAGTTCAAGTGTCTAGTCAGGAAACCAAGGACCATTTTAGCATCAAAGAGAAAGAGAAGAAGGCTAGATGTTCTTGCAGAAGCCTCAGAGCATATGGATTGAGGGAAAATAACTAAGTTTTGGTTGCATGAGGACATGCAACACCTTCACCGTGGGGATATGTTGAGCCTCGAACCTGCACCTTTCCATACACCCTCTCAGCCTTCTTTTCCACTCATTTTATCCACCAAGTTGATTAAATCATTGTATTTTAGTTTAAAAATGAGCTTTTGACATGGTTTTCTAACTACGCTGATGACTGTTGTTTGGTTTAGAATTTTGTTCAGACAGCTGCGGAAGCTTCTCAGTTTCCGCAGCCAACACAGGTTTCCGCAGCCGACCCAGGTTTCTACAGCCAGCACAGGATTCCGCAGCCGTTTTGTCAAACACCATGCTACAGGTGTCCTCTCAGGAAATGAGCCACATGGGCAAGTTACAAGAGTCGAGGACATGGATCGTGTCCCTCCAGATCATCCAGCACGGCCATAAAAGCCCGCGGTCAACCAAGGGGCAAAGGATAGTCAACGGAAGTGTTCAGCGGTGGCACGGCTCTGCGTAGCTCTGTTTTTGAGCACGTGAAGCTACGTGGCACAATCCTTAGCCACGAAGACATCCTGATAGCGTGAATCCAACAGCCATACCTCTCAGATTTAATAAACATGATGACAGTTACCTAGATCTGGGCTGAAGAGGATTTACGTGTCTCTGGCAGCGTGGTTAATAGCGTAGATTTAGTTAATCTGTTTAGCTTTCTTTCCTTATAAATAATGCGTTCATGAACGCTGTAAAAGTTAATCTCTGGTGTTAATCTTTTTGGTATTGTAATCCGACACTGTTGTATTTCCCCACTGCACTTTTATGTTGCTGTTTAATATATGAGAAGACTGGTTTAAATTTAAGCTTGTAGCTGTTCGTTGAATCGGTTGAAGTGGCAGAGGGCCCCTGTTACTGAAGCCTTGTACAGTTGTCTTTTAACTCTTGCATTACTTTTTCCTGTTCATGTATATTAGCTGTACAGTTGTCATTTAAATGCTGCGTTTTATTTCAACATGTATATTAACTGTACATAACAAAGCTTTTGATTTCTGTTGATTTACATTTTCGTTGCTGCTCTTTTATGGTTACAACTGATCAGTGTTTTTGCAGGTGTTCTTAGGCAGCCCGGGGCAATTTTTCACCTTTTCTTTCCATAACTATTGGCATACGAGATCATCTTGTCTTTGTCGCTGACTCTTGTTTTCTGAAGTTTTGATTTCCAGTACTGTCATTTCCTTAAGTTGTACATTTATTTTCTGCTTTTAGATATCATGCTATTCATCTGTTAACAGTTCCTTTCTATAATCAAATCACTTTATTAGGAACCAGAATATCACTCATTATAGCTTGATTTAGTTTGTTTTAGATCTCACATTGCTTGACTTGTTCATGACTGTTTCTCACAGGGTAAATTAAGCTGAAAGGCAAAAGGTCAAGAAAGTTAAAGTAGTGTGATTAGTTTCTTTTATGCAGTTTAACTTCTTTTAGATTTCACATTGCTTAACATTTCATGATATCTTTTCACAAGGAAGATTGAGTTGAAGAGTTGAAATAGTGTGGACTAGTTGTTCTTACTTTTCATTTAGTGTAGATTTCACTTTCATTTTCATTCAGCAACAAAGATACTGGGCCGATGTCATAGTTCATTGTTTGATGTCTTTATTTCTTTTGAAGAATTGATTTCATTGCAGTTATTTTTAAGCTTTCTCTCTTTTAAGTTTTGAAAATCACTTAGAGATCACCATAATCATCCATATTTTACTTGCTTTATCACCTTTTCATCATCTCACATTAGGAAAAGATAAATCTAAAAACAAACTTAAAAAAACTAAAAACGACAAAAGACTAAGGAAATGGTTATCTAGTACATATAGTACACTTCACTTCGTTAGTTTACGAACCCCGGATTGACATTATAAATAGCAATTTAGATCACACTAAATTGACCAAACAGTTTCTAAAGACAATCTTGATGTCCTCATAGGGTAGTTCGTAGATATCTCCTCCTGATAACATATGTAAGGTGTCTAGGATATCCTCCCTTACTCCTCTAAGTAGGACCAGCTTCAGTGACTCAGGGTCAAGTGTGCACCTAGCCCTTTTGTAGCTAAGCTGGAATCTCTCCTCGTAGTCTTATAGGGATTCATCATGCCCAATGGTCATCCTGAAAATTTCATCTTTAGTGTCCTTTGACCTATAATAGTCCCTATATTTGTTGTTAAAGGCCTGCTGCATCTGAGCCCAAGTTGTTATGCTATCTCCAAGTAAACCCATGAACCAGTGCAATGTTTCCTCCTTGAGGATAGATGGAAACAGTTTCAACTTCTGCTCATCATCTGTGTAGTAATAGGTTCGGAAAACAACAACAAACTCAAATAGGAAAGTGTCAGGGTCCTATGTTGTCAAGCCATGTAAATGAGGTAGAGCAGAGGGGCTTATCTTCTTCATTTTAGTGTCCCCATTGGTTTCCCTGATGGGGAAGGCACTCCCAATTCTCCCTCTATCTCCTCTATCATTTAAGTGTTCAACCATTGGTTCAGTAGTAATCGGTTCTTCCTCTTCTTCTTCCCCTATAGGTTCCTCAAATATATTAGGTTGCTCACCTAAAGGGGCTTCCAATTCACCGCCAGTGAAGAAGAAAGAAGGTTGACTGTTCGATGAGGTGGGGGTATTTGGAAAGAATTTTCCTGAATTGTCCCTAATCCTACGAGGCATGAAAGGAAATGTTTTTCAGTTTTTGTGAGATTTTCTTTAAAGATGGAAAGTACTCTGTAGAAAGGGAATTGTTGATTAAATGAAAGACAACTAGCAGAATGGAAACTACTTGCAAAATGAAATTGCTGAATTGAATGAAAACCACTAACAAAAGGGAAATACTTACTGAATTGAAATTCTATTTGCAGGAAAGGAAACTAGATTAACTTGCAGAATGGAAAGGAAAGCAGATAAATGACAAAATGAAAGAAAGAAACTAGATTACTTTTGCAGAAATAAACTAATGGAAGAAAGCTGGAAACTAGAAAATAGAAGAAAAGAGCAATAATCACTACTACTCTGACACCTCCCTAGCAATGGCGCCAAAAAGTGATGAGCCTAGGTATTATAGCAAGAATGCTGCAACTCCCAGGGCTACCAACTTTACTTATCAACCCGGGGTTCGTACAAACTTGGAGGTGACTGTGCTATATACACAAGTGACAAGTAGAAGTGAAGGTACTACCTATTGTCACTGCTCATCTGGAAAGAGACCTTGGGGGTTCCAAGCCATACTTCTATAGGGTTAGATGAAGCTTGATTTTGATGGAAGGAGAGCAAACCTATCCTAGGGGAGAGCTATTCTACTACAGAAATGAAGAAAACAACATGCACACCTAAATCACCATAACCTAATTAATCATGAAAACAGCTAGACTAAGCAGAATTTCTAAACAACACTAATATAATGCTAACTATCTAGGTTGCAGAAGTAAAAGAGCATAAAAAAAGACTAAGGGGTGAACAATGGAAACTAGGCTAAGTCTGTGTTTAGGTGGAAGAGCAGTCGGAGGTCAAAATGAAGAAAAGAGGATGTGAGGGAGAAAAATTGCATGAGGACCATTGGATCAGGGTGGTGGAAGGCGAATGAACATCTGAGATCAGATCGGAGGAGGGTACGTAGGTGGATGGGTGAACAGGGTTAACTAACAGGATGGATGGCTGGGATTAGATCGCGGGGGCAATCAACAGATGGACAGCGAAGATCGCAGCCAAAAGAAAAGCGTGCGGAAATGGTATTGGGTGATGCAACAGTCGTCAGATCTGGCAGGGCAGATCGACATTGGAGATTGGAGCGCGAAAAGAAACATGTGGAAATGGCAAGTAGGTTTGGAGGGAAGTAAGCTGCATCTCACGCGTCCTCAAAGCTATAAATGGTTTTGTAGAATTTTGTGCGATTAGCCTCCCCGGCTGACATGTAGCATGGGGAAACCGCCCACATAGTGTGCTCTCAGCCCGATAACGGTCAAACTGAAATCCACGTGATATCGCACAATGGTCGTCAGATCTAGCAAGGCATACCTAGGACAAAGATGTGACCGAGCAGGTTGGTGAGCGGGTGCGTGACAACCGTCAGATCTGACAAGGAAGATCGACGGTGGGAATTTAAAGGGAAAAAAAGTCAAACACGAAAGGTGGATTTGAGCGGTGATTGGACGATTTGGCTTGTGAAAGGCGTTTTACCGGTAAAACCATTTAAACATGAATTATCAACTCCTGCACAAGCGTTTCGGGCCGAAGGAGAATGACAGTATGAGTGAGGTCTTAGGCAGAGGGTGAAGGGACAAATGACCAAGAAATGAGTGAATGATCATGAAATGAACCAAGCAATGATATGATGAACCACGTGATTACATTAAACGACAAACCCTATGAAAACCAAAACCCTGTGTTTTTGGGGTTGCTGCAGGGTTTCTTCCTCACATCATGGTCCCAGAGGGAGGAGGTGAGGCCAAGACACCTGTGAGCATCCTGATGGATCTTTTCTTTGCCAACCTACTAATTAAATGAAAGCATAAATGGAACAAACTGAAACACAACTACTATGTTCTACCCTGCTGTAATGGACTGCAACTATTCAAGCAAATGAACATGAAACAGGAAGCTACTTAATTCAATGAGTAGGAAAGCCATGAATCTGTGCTAAACCACTAGAATGAACATGCATCTACTTAACAAAATGAAAAATCAAACCATGCATCTATGCTACTGCTGTAATGGAAATGAACTGCCTGAGCAAATGCACAGAGAGCATGAATCTATACTGTTGTTGTAATGAGAATGCATCTGATTAAACAAATGGATAGAAAGAAGGAAGCTATACTACTTAACAATACAATAAAGAAGAGCTTTGGCTTCTAGGGTCGGGCCCTAACCCAAGAGCTTCATCCCTCTGAGTTAACTTAGTGCTGGCTCAAATCAAAACTCATCTTCATTATCAAAGAACACTGTATTACATCAAACTGTTACAAGTCAAAAGGTCCAAATACTTGCTAACTCACTGACTGATTATTGGTTAACTAACTAAAAAAAACTGAGGTCCTAAGCCTCTCTATTTATACATCTGAAGTCTCAACGACTTCCCTCAAAATTACAGAGGTACAGCTCCCAACTTAACGGTAACTTGTCCTTTCACTTTCACTAGCTCGGCTACCTTCTAGTAGGGAGGCTGCTTGTACTTCCACTTGCTTGGCTGTCTTTTAGTACTCCTGATTTGGTTGTGTGTACTTTTAGCTGATGGAGGGATATTTGAATGGATGGGCAGTAAATGAGGAGGATTTACCTCCTGTAATTCCTCTCCCTTGTCTCATCCGAGTTTTTACCAAGGTCTTTTACCATAGTTCCTTGCTTTTACCTTTATTCCTGCATTACATGCACATTAGACCACAAAGCAAAATATCCAACTCAAACTCATCTCATAAGCAAAATATAATCAAAAGTATGCAATAAGTTGTGAGAATGGTTGGTTTCACTAAGCTAGGAGGTGAATTAAGGCCAATTAAGGCCCATATAATTGCTCGATGATGAGACTCATCACCTGACCAAGTTGAAAACTCTGAAAATTGTATACAAAGATGAAATGAACAAATTGAGAGGAAAGGAATTTGTGCTCCTCATAATCATTCTACCCAACAACAATGGATCTCTGTATGGTCAGTATTTTATTCTTTCTTGAGGATTCATTAACTTTGATCATGTAGAAGCAGATTTTACACGGAATTTGATCATGTAAAATTTATGGAATATCTGAGTATGTTATTCCAGTAATATGTTTATCATTTGTATGAAACCTTAAGAGTCACCTTCAATTATTACACTTACATTTCTTTCACTGGAAGGGTTGAGAAACCTAAATTTAAGAGAAATTAACTCGATGACATTATTGATATTGATACCTATGCAGCATACATACACCCAAAGAACTTCTTCTTTATCACTTATGAAAGCCCCACCAAAGTTCGTAGTCTAGTATTTCCCTTAGATTAACCAAGGTGGAGATTCATAAAATGCATGGGATTATGCTCCTATTTATCTAGAAGGGGACTTATAAGCTCTAAATATCTTAGAAGTGAATGGGTGTTGTTAGGATTGAGCTCCAAGCATTAGATAGTTATAACATATTGTGCATTACATTATCAATTTACTCTAGGCACGAAGTATAAAATATCATTTAATGTATGTATTTCATGATCCTACCCTATATTCCATCCACTACAAGGTGGGTGTTTCATAAGACAGGTTGGTTCCCTTGCTTCGAAAATTACCATAGTAGGAAACCTAATTTTTTTTTCCGTGTGATCTCAAGAATGGGGTTCGATACTGAAAAATGCTTCTAGTTTACTATAGTTTCAAACCATGGGATCTCCACTTAGTAAACATATATAACTATGAGTTGTGTTTGAGCCTTGAGCTCAATCAGATAAAAAAAAAAAGACTTTGTGAAGGAGCTATAGTTCCACTTCAGGAATATGGATTCTGAAGTAGGACAGGGAACTAGTCTAGCCAAGAGCCATCTAATCCTGGATCTGATATACACCTTTAGGTTGCATACCCGAGTCACAATATTTGATATGTCAATTATTTCTTTGTATGAGCTCAAGATCCATTGGTTTTTATGAACTCAAGAGATGTAGCATCAAGCTTCACATGGTGCTAATTGAATATGGGTTTAGATGTGTCTAGATATGTGTGCATATTCAATAGTGCCCAGTGTACCATCAAAATTAAATGAATTATTCCACAAGTTAAAAGAGTTGATGTATCACCACACTCACTCAGGTTGTAGAATGCACCTTGATTCTGTCCATGCAAATAGGCTCCTCTACGATTAGATCTACAATGCATAACATTATGTTAATGCTGTTAGTTAGGAGAAATGTCAAGTAAACTAAAGTTGTGCAAATTTCAACACTCTCTTAAATTTGCTCATGAGACACTATAGGAAAATTATTTTTCCTTTTTTTATTTAATTTGTTGTAGTGCTCTGACATATCAGTCTATTTGAAATTCAGTTGAGACAACCAAGATCTCGTAGCCTATTGTATTGTTCATTCCAAATGTAGGATATCTATTACAGACTCTAATGAAAGCTAGCATTCAAAAGCTCACCTTAAACAGTAAGCCTTAGATTTATTTTTTCAGTGGATTAGGTTTCGATCATGTGCTTGATGATCTCAATACTGACTTCACCCATATGGGTACTTTTTTATGTCATATTGAAATTCAATTCAATTCAATTCCAAGAGCAATAGAGAATGCTCCTGGGGCCCATCCAAAAATGTTTGAAAGAATGCACCATGCCCTTTGAGAGGTTGATGGCTTGATCATTTGTGCCAAGTAATAACCATGGTGTCTCAGCTGTTGTTCCCTCCACAACCCCAAGTTGTCCACCTAAATCAGAGATTGGAAGATGAGATTTGATTGATTATTTGAAGAGCTTGAAAGGGTATTTTCAATCTCAACGAATACTCAATAGATTGTGTCCAACCTGTTTTGGACTTTGGCTCCGTAGGGTCGACCATTGAATCCACTCATATGCACCTGCATTGGTGTTAGTACATCTATGTTTTTTAGCTCTAGTGGGTCTCGATTGAGGTGGAGTGATTATATGTTAGCTCGATTAAAAATTTATATCACACAGTGCATTATCAATTAAGATTTTAGTTTATTTACTTTTAATCATTGTGCACCATCAACATTGAATTGAACTTTTTTATACTATATGAGCATATTCTACCATTAGTTATTACTTTTTAATAATATAATTTTCTTCTGTTATTAATGTCAACTCCATATAGAGTTATAATCTGGAATGAAAATGGCCTTTGTATTATAAAGTGGATTTAGGTCCATGTTCACATCATGAGTACTATTTTTTATGGCACACCCATTGAAATATTTGTTTGATATCAATCTCAACTTCTTGCAAAAGCTAATCTTATTCCAAATTCCTTATTCTCTTGTTTTCTTCTCTTTACATTCAAGTCCATGAAATGAGGATTATATATTTTTCATTTAGTTATTAAAATCACTATAGTACATGGAAATGCTATTAAGAGTAAGGCTTAAAAACATATTGGTCTTTAGAAACTGTATTAATTTTTTTGAATTCTTTAAGTTGGTTTCTCAGAAATTTTAATTTGATTTATTGACAATATATTATTGATTATGACCATATAGATGGCGAGCTTCTTCGGCAAGGTATTTTATTAAATGATTAATTACAAAGCGTGCTTGAAAAGCATGACGTGATAGCCTCATGGTCTCCTTTACAACAACAACTTGTGATTTCCAGATCTCAAACACCATCTTCTAGTGCCCCTTATGAGGAAGATGACGATGAAGATCATTTTGGACAATTGGCCCACAGGTAATGTGAAGATGTTTTCTATTTTATGTTGCTAGAGATAAGTTGAAATAAAGATTTCACTATTATCTTCAAATGACATATAGTTGTGGAAAAACAACTTAAGAACAAAATTCATTCACGTAATAGCAATTTCGAGCATTGAAACAGATAATAAGAGCAAAATTTCCCATAGGAAAATCCAGTCAAACAGGAAAATACAATGATATCTTACTATTGTGTTAACCTAACTATAATAGAATTTGACTTGGTTTTGGGAGCCAATTACAATAACATGGCCAAAAATGAACTTACACAAGGCGATTTCAACAAGTAGTTCACATGCCCATTTCCTGGATTACTCAATTTCAAAACTAAATGCATACAATATCAAAATTCATTCAGTAAATAACGATTTTGAGCATTGAAACAGACAATAAGAGAAATATTTCTCATAGATAACCAATCTCATAGACAAATCTAATGAAACCCATGCAACTAGGACCTCCTGTAAGCCAAAGAAGAAGTGGATCATTTTCTAGATCTCTTTCTGACTTCAAAAAATAGTAGAAAATTTATCTTCCAGTAACCTCACTAATTGTCACGTACCTGCATGAATACAAAGAAAGCACAATGAATTTCATGCAGTTACTGAATTGGTCATCCAATAGAATATAAGCATTGAAGAATCACATCTTTAACCACTCCATATAAAAAAATTAACTCTTCTTTACTTCATACAACAATTTTGACTCCAGTAGTCATTTTTTTTAGCTTCAATTGTTACAAAATTTTGTCAAATGTCCATAGATATTAAACTTTGTTCAAACATATGTCAAACTTCAATGTGTTTATATCAATGTAAATCGTTTCTTTTTGGATGTAAATAGAGATCTGTGTCTTTTATATTTTTCTCTCTCTTTCTTTTTTTCATATTAACATGCATTCTGCTATTAAAAGTGGAGATTTATCAACTCTTTGGTTCTCTTCTTAATCTTCACATAAATACAAAGTTGATTGTTTATTTATCAGATCCATATCAACCTAGAATCTTCTATGTTGGTCTTCTAATTTCAATATTTGAACATGGACTATATATAATATTAAATAGGCTAGCCTCGATTGTATTAACAAGACATGCATTGAACCATTAGAAAATACCTTATGTGATTTGACCATTTTCCACTGTGAATGCACCCACAAAAAGTATATGGGGATTTAATTTTACCTTACGCAAAAAATTGGAACTTAATAACTAAAAACATATATAGATTAGCTGCATGAAAATATAATGTATCAAATATTCACACATCGGTTTCCTTGGATCTTGAACATGTATACCTGTACAATATGGTACACATGCATGGGCTAGAGCCTTGTTCATATGACATAGATAAGAGCTTCTTTGGTATGAAATTTGGCACTTATGCCACCTCCTAATATCATTACATTAGTTTAGAAGTTAGAGGTTCCATATATGGGCTTCCTAAACTACTGGACATGGAGCTTTGCATTCCATTGTGCCCTTATCTTTGTTGTTGTTGCTATTGTGACTCTAACTATTGATTTTTCCATTGAGAACCCATTTGTGGTGACATCCTTTCCCTTATTACTAGATGGGCTCCCACATTTTGACCATGGACTAGACCAAGTGGACTTACATGTCGTTGTTGATGTAGTCTTGTGATATTTGTCTCTGGAGACAATATGCCAAGAGTTGTGGGTGTTGGCACTACAACAATTCCATTTAATGGGGTGATCAATGTCCTTGCTAAATTGGCTAGAGATATTTGAGTGCCTGAAACACTATTATGATTAGATAATTTATATGGCACACATGTTTGTGCTATGCTCTGCCCTTCTTTCCACTGTGTTGTATTTACATTAGTGGCATTTGAATTCATAGCAGAAGTAATTGGTACAACAGGTTTGGGTGATATTGTACTTAATATGCTACCCACATTAAACCCAACTTGAAATGCTACATGTCTGTTAATATGGTAGTTGAGAAGCAACCTGATCCTGTTGTTACACAAAGCCTTTGCTGAGTTGAGGGGATGGTTGTATTCAAGCATCAAATCATGTTTGACGAGGCAAAAGCTTTTGGTGAACAACCTATTGGGATTGCATTTATTTCCTTTGTTGTTCTGATGATGAAACTAATGGAGGGATGGAAGATGATGCTGCTTATTGTGACATGTGCACATGTTTTTGTGGTTGTACAGTAGGTGGAAATAACACTGATGATTGGTGGTTTTCCATGGATAATGAAACTTGAGATTGTTTCTTTACTGATGATCGGTGCAAAAATCCCTTTGGATGTTGAAAAAAGGTTGAAGTATGAGACAAGATACCTCCTAGCAAGTACAATAGAATTTGACTCGGTCTTGGGTGCCAATTACAATAACATGGCCAAAAATGAACTTACACATGGCCATTTCAACAAGGAGTTCACATATCTATTTGCTAGATTACTCAATTTCAAAACTAAATGTATACAATATCAAAATTCATTGAGTAAATAACGATTTTGAGCATTAAAACAAACATTAAGAGAAAGATTTCTCATAGCTAACCAATCTCATAGACAAATCTAGTGAAACTCGTGCAACTAGGACCTCCTGTAAGCCAAAGAAGAAGTGGATCATTTTCTCGATCTCTTTCTGACTTCAAAAAATAGTAGAAAAGTTCTCTTCTAGTAACCTTATTAACTGTAACGTACCTGCATGAATATGAAGAAAGCACAATGAATTTCATGCAGTTAGTCAATTGGTCATCCAATAGAATATAAGCATTGAATAATCACATCTTTAACCACTCCATATAAAAAAATTAGCTCTTGTTTACTTCATACAACAATTTTGACTCCAATAGTCATTTTTTTTTAGCTTCAATTGTTACATAATTTTATCAAATGTCCATAGATATTAAACTCTATTCAAACATATGTCAAACTTCAGTGTGTTCATATCAATGTAAATCGCTGCTTTTTGGATGTAAATAGAGATCTGTGTCTTTTATCTTTTTCTCTCTCTTTCTTTTTTTCATATTAACATGCATTCTACTATTAAAAGTGGAGATTTATCAACTCTTTGGTTCTCTTCTTAATCTCCACATAAATACAAAGTTGATTGTTTATTTATAAGATTCATATCAAACTAGAATCTGCTATGTTGGTATGCTAATTTCAATATTTGAACATGGACTGTATATAAGATTAAATAGGATTTACTGTGAATAGATATGACACTTACCCAACATATATCTCAAAACTAATATTGCCATGGTAGCCTAGAAATGACTCTACTCTTGCATTTGCAGGTGCTCCGGGGAATCAGGCAAGGCAAGGCAAGTGATAATGAAGAAATACTAAGAGTGCACACATTTCTATTTTAGGTACACACTAAATTTATTTTATTTTATTTCAGTAAGTAACTCCCTTGGAAATGGTTGAGCAATGGTATAAAACTTGCCTTACGTGAATTTATTATTTTATTCTTAACATGAAGAAGGATGGGTGGTTTGGTGTGCCTCCAAGAAACGATTAACTACCCAAAAAATAGTTAGTGATAGGGACTTCTCTACAACTTTAGCTTGCTATGTATTCAATTAAAATAGTTCATTACCTGAATTAGATTCATTGGATATGACGCTTCCTTTGGAACTAGAACACTACCAATTTGGATACCAATTGCAGCAATTCTCAGGCTGCAAACAGGAGATGGAGCCAACTCAAATTGTGAAAGCCAGTAATGGAGGAGATAAATTTGTAGGTCACCAATAGATTGAGAATTGGCCTATATCATGTTGCCAGGACCTATGTAAATTTTCCATATTTTGTAAAACCTTCATCAAGACATGATTGCTAATCAATTGTAGATTCAAATGCATATACATTCTTACAATTCTTTGTTATCAAGGAAGCCAATTCCAATTATACAAGGGTATTGAAATTGTGGATTTAACCACTGGATATGAATTTAATTTCCACCATTTAATGTGATTCAAGCTTTGGATTTATATGTTAGAGAGTAAACCCTCTTGTAGGATGGAGAAATCTTGAACATTTTTCTTTTGCCTCATAATATGTCATAAAATGAAGTTCCAATTGAGGATCCTGTATGTTCAAATGACATGTATTTATTTTCAGCAAATATAAGTGTGTTGCCTTATTATTTTCAAGGTTAGAATTGTTTTTTCATTTAGATTTAAAATGACTTTGCTGTTAGCTTTAAAAATAATGGAATTTGTTTTTTTTTTTTTTTGTATCCATAAAGAACAAAGATTTAAGGTAATTAAAATCACTATTTGGGAACTTTGAATGTTGAAACCACCTTAAAAGAACATTTAAAATGATTTTATTTATTTATTTTAAAATATTTTTTATATTGTCTCTAGAGAGACAATAGTTGGAATTATGGACATATAGTCTCTATAGAGACAATATGTTTTTAATCTTAGCTATTGTATCTGAAAAGACAAAAATCTAATTGTCTCTAAAGAGACAAAAATGAAAGTGTCTCTAAAGAGACAAAAATGAAAGTGTCTCTACAAAGTCAAATGAAATTGTCTCTTAAGAGACAATAATTCTTCTCTTTATAGAGACAATAATAATATGTGTTATATATTGTCTTTATAGAGACAAATTTGTAAGACAATAATTTTGAGACACTGGCTTAAAGACAATACACAAGTTTCTTTTTGTCTTAAGTTACGACAATTGACTCAAAAATTTCCTTAAATATTGTCTTAAACCCCCTACATGTAGTAGTGCATGGACACTAAGATTTCCAAACTCATTGACCTCTATTATCTCAACAAATCTTTCATTACTTAAATCATAGAGCAAAAGAAAAACCTTCAAACTATCATATAGAATAAGCCGAATAACATATAACAAAAATTTCACATTATTTATAACAAAGATTTCACTTCAAATTTTTAACCTCTAACAAAACTCTCATTTCCCCTTTCATCCGATCCACATTTATAAAAATACTCTTAATCACTATTCTAAAAAAACTTAACCGCTTCAACAAAATAACATAAAAGAAAAACCAACGCTGAAGTTAAAAAATGATCTCCCATACTAGCCCTTTTAAAATCTTCTATATTTATGTTAGAAATAAGGCCCTAGCTAATGTTGTCTCAATGTGTTGTTTTATAAACTATGCTACTTTGAAAGACAAAACTTATACAATGAACATGCTCGTATCCCTATGCTCTTGGTATTTAAGGTGGCAACCCAAAGTTACCTTTGAAATAATACACATGGCAGCTTGGGGAAAGAACTTTTCATTTATAATTAATATATAACAGAATTACTACAACGGTTAAATCGCACCAAAATCTGCCCTCAAATTCAGCCCACACCCGGCCGTGCTGGGCCAAATGAAGGGTATGAGAATCGAATTAGGGCAAGAAGAAAATAAAGAAGTACATCAAGGGAAGGCCTAAATCGATACCTTTATTATACATTGAGCAAACCCGAAGCAATACATAGCGTGAAATTGCCATCACTTTCATTCGCAGATATACGAGAGTTTGACATTCAAGGACGTGTAATTAGGCGGCGAATTAGGGACGCAAAAAACACAATATGGTGTAATTAAACTAGGGTCTAGTGGTTTATTGGTTTTGGATATATGTGATTTGGTTTTGGGTAGATGTGATTAAGTTTTGGATAGACGTAACAGGTGTCTTGGATAGACATGATCAGGTATTACTGATTCAATTTCCTCGTAAAAAATCACATTAAAGTTAAACATGTGCAAGAATCCAAGGGTCTTTATAAAGAAGTGATTGAGTGTGACTGGTTTAATTCTCTACTATTCTGTGAACATGAACATGATTTAATCTGATCCAAAAATTCTCCACCGGATGTTATTATTTGGACATAAATTCATGATATAAGCCTGATATTCTCCCTAAATTCTTCAAAAATTCTCCACTTTGTTCGGGTGTTATTATTTGGACATAAGCATGATATAATATGACCCAAAAAAAAATTCGAGCCCCCAAATAATTCTGTGGAGTTCACAGTCAAAATATACACAGGATACGTCGACTACAGCCATGACGGATCCCACAGCTCCGGTAGGGATTGATCATCTTGATCACGAGCATCTGAAAGGTGGTACCCATTGGGAAGTTCATCGAATGAAGATATGGATCTTTCATGGAAAGTGCTCAGAGTGTGAGAAAACGGCTCCGATATGGATTGATCTCCGCCCTCAACAATATGCAGGTTTTCTTTTATGTAAGAAAACGGCTCCGATATGCATTGATCTCCAGCCTCAACAATATGCAGGTTTTCTCTTATGTAAGAAAAGATATTCGCCTGATGCAAATTCATGTGAAGAAGCTCCGCCTGCAAGATCGCCTTCTCTAACTGCAGCTTAGAGACATGTTCCTGCAGCTGCCAGATTGTTCCCGCGCACCCATACACAGGGTCTCTCAGCCTTGCGCTCGCTTCATATACCATACTGCTAACTGCATCAGCGCGATATTCCAGTGGCAGATCCTGAATAGAAATCGTCATGTCAGCACCGGTATTGAAAAATTGCAGCAAACCTGAATAAATGAGAATAAACCTGAGTGAAAGAGAATACTTCTATTTACTAGAGGCTTTGTAGAATCTCTGGAAAAGCTCCTGAATAAAATAGAATACTCTTAATTAGCAGAGGCTTTGTAGAATGTATGGAAAAGAGTTAAAAGACTATTTCTTCTATGCCCGAGACGAAGCTGGTTATTAGAGGCTTTGAACGATCGAAAAGAGTAAAAAAGTTATCAGAAGGTTTAAGGATTGAAAGAGTAAAAATGTCATTTAGTAAAAAACCTATTTTGTTTATGAGCCAGAGAAAGAGAATAGATTTTATAGAGGAGGAAGACAGTCATTTTTTCTAAACCATAAGAGGTTATTAGAAATCCATTATTATTAGACGTTTTTGCATAATTTATGGAAAAGAGTAAAACTATTATTTTATTTTTTCTAATAAGAAAATATCAACATATTTTTATTATTAAAAAATAATTACATATTTTAAATACAATTTGAACTATTTATATCTTGGTTTCCCACATTTTATTCTTCAAAAAAGATGTCTAATATCATTTATATAACTTAGTCAAAAATCAATTTAAAAGGTTATCTGTCTTTATCTAACTTCATAAAAACAACCAAACCTTGACAGTTCAATAAGATCTTCACATGATAATAAACAATAACTTTAAAAATCATCAACTGTATCCAACCAAAGACTAATAAAAACTATCTACATTAGGATACTAGGAAAATATACTTCAAAGGCTTTGTAAGTTACTATATTCAAAAGCAGCAAAACTGATCAAACCAGACTTACCACCACAGCCTTCCTTTGATAAGAGATTTGCTACTTGGTTCTGGTCCTTAAAAATGTGTGAGAAACATGTTCTCTAAAAGGTCTTTGCAGGAAAGAGCAGAAGATAGTTATTAAAGGCTTTGCAGAGTTTATAGAAGAGAGTAAAAATGTTAGCTTATCCATGAGCATTAGAAGAAGAAAATATTTTATATTGGAGGAAGATGGTTGTTTTTCTATGCTAAGGAGGAAGATGGTTATTAAAAACTATGCAGTATTTTAATAGAAAAGAATAGAAAAGTTATTTCCTCTGTCACCATAAGCAAGAACTAGAGAAGATTTTATTATGGAAAAGATGTTTATTTCTTCTATCCTAGGGAGGAATATAGTTATTAAATTATTTGCAAGATTTATGGAAAAAAAAAATCAAAATAGTTATTTCTCTATGAGCATGAGGAAGAAAATGAGAAAATATTTTATAATGGAGGAAGATGGTTATTTCTTCTATTGTAGTGAGGAAGATGGTTCTTGAAGACTTTGCAAGATTTATGGAAAAAAATGAAAAGTTATTTTATTTATTATCATGCCCAAGAGAAATAGATAAGATTTTATAGTGGAAGAAGATTGCTATTATAAAATGTACAGAATTTTTAGAGAAAACAGAAAGATGAGAAGATTTTATTTTAGGTTTATGTCAAGTGGTTAGGAGGAATGATTATTATCACACACAAATAATATGATGAAATTTAATATAATAACTTCTAATTTTATTGTTAACATTAAATAATCTTTCTTCATAATCTTTCTCCAACACAAACATATATATTGTGTATATATAATTGAATATAAATCATTTAAAAAATTATATGATATCATTATACACTCAAATCATTAAAAATCGAAAGCATTAAAATACCAAGGCCAATAGAAAAATAATAAATTATTGGCTTTATAATTAGATCCTCCCATTATAACTTAAAATCAAAAAATAAATTATATTACAATATTTATTTATATAATATATTTATATTATACTTTAAAAAACACATTTATATGATACATTCTACAAAATAAGAAAATGGAAAAGTAGTATGAGTAACATATAAATATCAACACTGTTATCTTTATTAAAACATAAATCAATTCAAGTTTGAACCAAGCGAATATAATGATAATAATTTTCTGAAGTTACAGTGCAGTCTGAGACTCAATATTCATCCCAAACACAAAGTTATGTTCATTAACATACAGATCAAATATATGAAGACTTATACATAATGTTGTATAGCATTACCTCTAGCATTTTTATGATATTGCTTGCTCCAAATACTCTATGTGCATCTGCAAATTTCTGACATTCATTTTGTGGGAAGTAAGCGGCGAGCACACAGCTCTCTGTACATCGTCTTCTCAATAGCTTGCAAGCTGCGCATGGTGATGTTGTATGCCGTCCTCTTAATTCGCTCATCTGCAATAGCAGTTACCACACAATAGCCCATTATGACCATGACTGCAACAATGAGAAACCAAATACTGCAAACAAAAAAAAGATGACGTTGATGGAAAAAAAATATGAGAGAAATCTGCAGATCGTTGGATTAATGGATTTTACTTTTTTTTTTTTGAGGTTATGACAAAATGCTCAGATTCACAATTCCAGCACTGGCCGAGGGACCTCAAAATCCTGAGGAGCAAGAGGGTGGTGTACGCCCTATGTGATGACATGGTGGAGGTGAGAACTGAATTTATAGGAATTGAGGGGAGAATTAGGCAGATTGTAACATGAATTCAACACGTGAAGTCACATAAAACGGCGCGACGCACTGTCTGGTTCGTTCCCGTGAAGCGGTTGACTATAAAATCATGTCCTCTGTCTGATCTGCCTGTGAGTTCTGATTTACGGATGCATGAGAATTATAATTTTGAGTTATGAAATCTGACTTACCGAACCATCAGAGGAATAGGATAAAATATTCAGCGTTTTTTTCAGGGGCATCCGTGTTCAGAGTTAGATGGTTTAAATGAGAACCAAATCTGCGAAATCAATTGCTCTACACAGTAACAAAAGATTAAGATTTCATTAAAAGATTTGGTCCAGGCAAAACTACAAAAAAGTCAAGATTTGGTCCAGGCAAAACTACAAAAAAGTCAAGATTTGGTGAAAAATGGTATGACATAGTTTTGAGGAAAAAAAAAATTTCAAAATATATAATAGTTAAATTTCAACCTTACTTTAATGAATTTTAAATAATTAAAAATTAAAAGCTAAAAATTGTATGATTAGATTTTAGAAAAAAGAAAAACTCCAAAGGTATCATAGTGAAATTGAATCATATCTTAATTATTAACATATTAAATGATTAGCATTCAAAAATAATGCTTATAACTATTTTATAATTATTTATATAATTAAAATTATTATAAAAAATTTCAATATCATAAAAAATTTCAATTTCAAAATAAGATATTTGAATTTCAAAGAGTAGTTTGCAATAATCATATAATGATGTTAATATGACTTATGTCTAAAGAGTTTTCAAAGATTTATAGTTTTAACCAACATAAGTTTTTTTTATCATAATTTTTTCATGACAACTAATTAATTTATTATGATATGTATTATTACTAATATTTAATTTTATAATAGTCTCTTTTTGTGCCAAATGACTCTCTTGTGACTTTTCTTTAGAAATTTTTTCACAAAAACTTCTTTCTTATATTTTAATTTTAGCTAATACATTTATTTTTTTCCAAATCGGGTAAGGTTTGTTGGAATCACAAGTTTTAGTTGACAAATTTTCTCAATCCAAATGCCACATAGCTTTTAAATAACAAAAAATCAAGATTTGGTAAAAAATTGTGTGAATAAATTTGAAAAAAAAAAACTCAAAATATATAATAGTTAAATTGAGCCATATTCTGGGATGAGAATATGCTCTACGGTTTGTTCAGACAAATGATGTTTTTGGGAAAACCCTAGGCTTTGCGGCCTTGTGATGTGTGATACCCTCTAATTTTGAGTAGTAGTCTCGACTGGCTTGGATCCTCCAATGAAGCAAGTTGCAGATCTTCCTGATGTCAGTTTGATATAATTACAATCCTCCTTCCCTCTCATTAAAGGTCTATGTCTTTGGCAAAGGTAAGCGCTCTGAGATTTTGAGGTCTCTAATTTTTTTCTTTTTACTAGGCAACCCTTTGTGGCCAGTTTGGCCCAAGATTACAATTTAGCCCTAGAGGTTTGAACCTTCAATAACCTAGTAGCTAATGGACCCAAATTCCAAAATCCCCTTCCTCCAAATTTGTTAAGAAGCTTGATGATATCCCTAAAGTTGTGATTCCAACCCCTCGGGCCTAATCAAGGGCCCTTCAACTCACTAAACAAGGCTTGATTGGCCAATTTACTAACTTTGGGCTTTCACTAAGATCAGTTAGATCATGGATCAAGACTAATTGGAAAGAAAAAATGAAAGGGGAAGTGGTTTCCTCCTTTGTCGGAAAGGGTTTCTTCACCTTTCATTTTGAGCTCAAGGAAGATAGGGACCTTATTTTCAGAATCAACCCATACTTTATGGGACCTCAAGGTTTGTATTTGGACATATGAAACCCTAACTTCAATCTAGATTGTGATATCCCTATGAAAGTCCTAGTTTAGGTTAAGTTTCCATATTTCCCTCTTTATTGCTGGAATGATGCCACCTTCAAGCTCATTAGCAACTCTCATTGAAAATACACTGATTGTGTTGAACCTAGGGAAGGTCTATTTGCTTATGCTTGAATTTGTGTAGAAGTGGATATGCAAAACGGTCTTCTAGCAACAATAAAATTATGCATACATGACTAGAAGCACATTCACGAAATAGACGATGACCAATTACCATTCAAGTTCCATATTTTCCACAAATATGGTCACTTCACTAGGAACTGCACCAAAGTCCTAACAATCTATGAAAATCAGGGAGAAGAGGAGGATCAATGGCAATAATCCAAAAGGAGAAGAGGTCCTAATCAACAACATTATCCTCAACACGAGAAGAATGTCTAGTAGCCTAAGGACATGGCAAACCCTAATAAGACAAATAAAAAACGAGAAGGCATTATCTAATCTAGTAGCCATTCAGGAGAAAATCATAAATATGAAGCTTTAGCAGATCTGAATGATGAAGAAGGACTTCCCAAAAATATACAGAGCCAGATCCTCAAAACATCCCACCTCAAAGTCCAAATAAAGATTCGGAAGAGGAGAATCGAGCTCCTGAAACCTCTCAAAATGCTTCATAAAACTTGTTTGAAGAAGAAGAGGATATCTACCTCTCATCAAAGGAGCCCACTGACTCATATAGAATATCCACTTCAGAAAATAAAAAATTAGAAGCTAAAAAAGGCAAAGACATGGAAAGTAGAACCCGACGTATAGGAAGGAAAACCAACAGGGAGATCCATGTAGCCCAAACTAAGAAAGATAAGGAACTAGGATATCAAAGCACCATACCCCACGAGCTTGTTAGTCATGGTAACAAATAAGGGAAAAACGGTGTGACGATAGGCCCCTTGAAGGGGGCATCTCAACCAAAATTTTAAGTAATGAATATAGTCGTCGGGAATTGTAGGGGCTTGGGTCCCAATAAAATAATCATAGAAGCAAAATATTCGCTATTGAAAGAAAAGCAAACAATAGCCCTTTTCCGCAAGACTAAGTTAGATGAGAAGGACTTCTCATCCAAGCACAAAAAGATATGGAACAAAGGTTGCCATCTTGAGGTAAGTTCTCGGGATGCATTAGGAGGTGTATGTACATTATGGGATCTAGATCAATTAAAACTAATAAAGAGTAAAAAAACCCAACATTAGATCACTCCTTCTTTCAACACTCTGACTCTTAATCAGGTATGCACTATTGTAAATCTTTATATGCCTATCCTCTTTAGGGAAAATAAATATTGTTGGAAATAGTTAATGATCTTAAATATATTGCTTTTGTTTACAACTTGCATCATTAGCGGAGACGTTAATACCATATTTCATCAAAAAGTAAAGAGAGGAGGGTCACTGGTCAGGGATGTGCACCAAGAAACTATGGAGGACCTGATTAGTTCCCTCAATATGATTGATATAAAGCCTTCTAAAATTAGATACAATTGGAACAATAAAATGTAGTTGGAAGATTTTGGTAATAGATGGAAAAGATTGCCAATACTATTTGTAATAGATATGTTAATAAATTTTTATAAGTATTAAGTAGTGTAAGCCTAGGTGTTGGTAAATAATTTTCTAAAGTAAATTCTTACTTTGGTCAAAATAATTATATTCTCAAGATTTATCAGAGTCCATTCTACTCAATTTTGGTTGATGAAAGTACAGACAGAACTATGGAGCAACATATTATTATTTACATTACATATTTGACAAATAAGGAAAAGGCCAATGCATGAAAATATTCATACACTTACCTCAAATTAAGGATAGAACAATTGAATCTATTTATGATGTAATAATAACTCTTTTAGCATAAACGAATCTATCCTTGATGAAATTAGTTGGATTTGGATTTGATGGGGCTTATGCCATGAGGGGTATATTGGAACGTTTATCAACTAAATCATGTCGACATCCTCTTCAATTATATATTCATTGCATATCTCATTGAGAAGAATTAACAACAAATGATGCTTCAACTCATTTTCAAGAGGTGTAATTTATTGACAACTTCACAAATAAAGTTTATTCTTGGATTGGACAATCTACTAAAAGAAATGGAGAACTAAAAGAAGTAATTGAAACATTTCAAATCACCAAGTTAGAGGTGTTACAAATTCACCAAATTAGGTGGTTGTCTAGAGGAATGGTCATGGGAAGACTTGATAAGCTCATGTCAACTTTGTTAAAAAATTCAGTGTAGGGGGATAAAAAAATGTATGACTTGGTAACAATATTTCAAGTAGAATTTTGCATCAATTTACTTGCAAATATTCTTATTGAGTTAAATAGATTGAATCACAAGTTCTAAAAGAATTACCTGGATATTAATTATATAGGAACTACTTTATATATTACAATTACCATGCTTTATAAGCAGTTTTTAAGAGGCATATTTGGAGTTGGTACAACACACACATCATGGTTTTTGAAGAAAGCACAAAAAGGAACTCTTTAGTTTTCAAATGGTGCATGTATGCTACATGTACATCCATTGGAGTTCATTATTTGTCCCAATACATATACATAAGGGACACTAGATCATTACATTCTTTTGGGCAAGAGCTTTGTAATGAAGAAGATCGATTCTCTAAATATGAGGCTTGCAGATTTTCCCATATTTAATATTGCTAAGATTTTTAGTCCTCACCATTATTATGAGGAGATAGATGATAGAGATGCTCAAAGAAGAATGTGGTTAACATGCATATGTGAAAAAATCATTGTTGAAAATTGACCTATTGTGGATGTTGTTAGGTGTTTGGTGAGATGGATGAGTTTGTTTGTACTATTTATAAATCATAAACAAAAAACCATATGCATGGCGTATGGGATCTATGTGGAAATGAACCTGAATTATTTGAAATTATTCCATGTATAATATCATTATGGCAAACTATTCTTGTTATTCCAATTTTACTATTATTTTACTAAAACTAAATAAGATAAAATGTCATGATAGATCAAGGATTTTGTTGGACACATTAGGTATGTTAATGTTTCTCTCTCGTATTGCAAATCATGCTCTAAATGAGGTAGATTGAAATATAAGTTATGATGTTTAAAAACTAATGAAAACTTGAAAGCCATTTTTATTCGGCAAATACCTTCATCTCACCCACGATGTAAATTTTGAAAAATGTAAATTGAATAGAAGCAAACTAATCCAATATTATTTTTTAAATTCAGATACATTATTTTATTAGGTTTTATTGAAATTAAAAAAAATTATTGAGTAATTAATTATTTCTAACAATATCAGTATTTGAAAGAGTGATATTTTATTAAATATTTTTTTAATAAAATATATAATTAATTTATTATTTTCAATTAAATACAATCATATATAAACTTTTGAAGTGAATATATGCTCTTAATTTTTTTTTAATGCCCTTCCAATTTGTTCACTAAAGTCTGTTCCATTGCAATGCTAAATTAAATACAAAGAAACTCATGCACAAGATATTAATTTAATAATATTTAAAATATATTTTACGTTGCATTGGCCTCAATTTATGAGGTTGAAAATCATTTTTTTTTATATGGTCATTTTTTTATTATCAAACAACAATAATGATTTAAGCAAAGTTTTTTGGTAGACATCATACAAGAGAAATATTATTCTTCAAATTACTTGAAATTATGTCTCTACATTTCTCTCTATTTAAGCCTTTGCCATGGTCCGTCTCTTCATATGGCCCTGATTAACCACACTTGTTGGTTTGAAACGCATCGGTCAAAATTTCTTATTTTATGATTTCTAGTAAAAAACTTTACTTAATTCATTATAAATCACAAAAATCTGAATAAAAAAACAATAATGACATTATTATTATTATATTCCTTTCCATATATCTCCAACGTGAAAGCTAGTCAACGAAATTCATCGAATAATTTACATATTTAAATATTATTTAATAGTAATGAGGACTAAATCTGCATGGGTAGGTAGTTAATACATTTATTCATTTCAAATATGGAATAAAATAAGGTTCATAATAAAAATTTATATAAAATAATTTTCTTCTATTGAATGTCGTAAGTAATTGTCGGTTACTTTTAAGCCAAAATGAAGACTTCGGTTATAAAAACCTATACTACTTTCGCAGAAAATGCAATGGAATAATATATCAATGGTTCAACGGTCCTTTACTATAACTTACAAACATGTCCACGATTCATAATTAATGTGAAATTGTGAAATATATCAATGATTCATAATTAATGTGAAATTGTAAGTGGGGAGGCCACGGTAGAGGCAACAAAAGTATATTGCATTAGATATTAGTATTTTCTTGTGTATTTTATAAAAATAATTTTATTCTCTATTTTCTCAAGACTACAATATTCGCTTCATATTCATTATTAAAGTTTTTTTGATTCCCGATTAGTTTGTGAGTTTTTTGGTTTTTTTTTAGCAATTTTAATCAAAGTTTTTATAAAATATAAAATATTTCTATTTTTCTATAAATTCAAAAATATTTTCCTAAGTTTTGAAAATCTTATTTCTAATTTTTTATTGGCTGAGTGAGCTGTGATGTGACATTATTCCCTTGGTGAAGGGAAATTTAATATAGGTATTTGTAACCCCTAGGGGTGCGATTTGTTGGCTAGCGAATGTACTGCTAAGGCATCTTTGTTGATGTGCAGGTCACAGATTCAAACCTCTTCTTACCCATGCCCTGTGCTTGGGGGCAGTGCAGTTGCACCTGGAGGTTATAGTGGGAGTTGTAGGGGATCAATCCTATGTCACGCGAGTACAACAACTGGCATGTTACCGATTCAGCTAGTCATAAAAAAATAATTTTGGTATTTCTCAATGTCTTACAAATTATTTTTAAATGAAAATTAGACTAATTTTGTAAATGACCATTTTGTCGATGACTACTCTGACACTAACGCTGAAACTAACACTAACACAGTGCTTTGAGAAAGCGTTGTGAGAGGGGTTGGGGGATGAGGCATGTGAGAGGGGGTGGGGAACGAGTCTGTGGAGCTAGGAACATAAAATTTTATTTGCAATGTTCTGCATCTTTGCATGCATTTCCCATATGCACATTTCTTTTGCATACCTCTGACACTACATCTTAATCAAATAATTAGTAGTTTTAGATCATTAAATTTAGGGGCATGAAAAGTTTGGTTTACGTGTATCTCGGGTGTGAAATAAGGTTGGGCGGTTAACTTTTTGCACTACTATGTGGACGTGAGATTGTTTTATTTGATATCGGGATGCAAAGGAGTTGTGGAAAAACCACTTTATTGATGACCCGATGTGCGTTTTTCAAAAACTATGTTTAGCGACTTTGATCATTTAAAAACTGTATCAAAGTAGAAATAACAAATCTTTGTATTCCTAGTTCTCGAATATTATGTGCATTTGCGATCTCACATTTTTGAATTAAATAAGTTTATCCAATATTAAATGAAGTACCTTCTAAATGCGTGTGAGGAATAAGTGTTGTGTGGGAGAAAGGGTGTGTGGAGCAAGGAACATAAACTTTCTTCCACAATGTCCTGTACCTTAGCATACATTCCCACATACCTCTGTTCCACACAACACTACATATTAATCAATTAATTATCATTTTTTGGATTATTAAAGTTTTGGGTATGAAAGGTGTGGGTTATGTGTATATCGAGTGTGAAATAAGGGTGGACGATTAATTGTCACCACTACTATGTCAATGCGGGCTTGTTTTATTTGAGCTTCTCAAATACTAAGTGCATTCATAATTTCATATTTGTTAATTAAATAGTTATTATCCAATATTAAATAAAGTGTCTTTTTAATGTGTATGATGAATAAGTGTTGTGCGGGAGAACGAGTTTCTAAAACAAGGAACACAAACTTCCATCTACAATGTTCATACTTCTGGGTACATTTTGCCTCTACACACTTCTTCCACACACCTCCCTCCCGCACAAATCTACATATTAATCAATTAATTAGCAGTTTTGACTTATTAAAAACTGAGGCGTGAAAAAATTGGTTTACATGTATATTAGGTGCGAAATAAGGGCAGGAAATTAACTATCCACACTACTATGTCGATGTGGGCTCACTGTATCTAATATCAGGATGTAAAAGAGCTTCGATAAAACTACTTTGTGGATAATTTAATGCATGGTTTTCAAAACTATGTTCGATGGATCTTATCATTCATTATAATTAGTGGTTGATATAGAGTGTGGGGTCCCTCTTCTAACCTCAATCAACTTCCCATGTCACGGACTAGCATATATTAATATCTAAGTCTTTTCGACATTTATTTGGTGAATTGATGCATAATCAGGACATCGTACGTGTGTTTAATATCATTTACTCTAATAACTTGTTTCATTACTAACTACTGTTGTACTTTGACTAGATTTTCATTCAATATTGATATGTTTATCTTGATGTTTCTTTCAAACTAATTCTCCTATTCATTAAAAACTTTATCAAAGTAGAATCAACAAATATTGGTATTCATGGTTCCAGAATACAAAGTGCATTTTTAATGTCACATTTGGGAATGAAATACTTATTATCCAATATAAATGAAGTGTCTTTTTAATGTGTGTGAGAAAAAAGTTTTGTGGAAGAGAACAGGTATGCACAGAAGGAACAAAAACTTTCTTCTAGAATTTTTTGTACCTCTACATATATTCCCCCTCTGTACACTTCTTTTGCACACCTCCCTCCCACACAACACTACATATTAGTCAATTAATTAGTGATTTTTTTTGGCATGATAAGCTTTGTTTACATGTATATCATGTGTGAAATAAGGGTGGGCAGTTAATTGTGCCCCCTACTATGTCGATGTGGACTCATTTTATTTGACAAGTAGAATCAATGAATCTTGGTATACATGCTTCCTAAATACTAAATGCATTTGTAATTTCACATTTTTCAATCAAATATTTGTTATCTAACATTAAATGAAGTGTATTTTTAGTGCATATGAGGAATAGGTATTGTGCGGGATAACGACACTAGTAATAATGGGGAGAAAATGTGCCATATATTCATCAGCTATTTGACTTACTATCACCGGCTATCTGACACATTGGAGTCATAATTTTCATCTTTGGGATTGTGTCGAATGATCGACGCTTTATTACGCATAATATACTCAATGAGACTGATGTCGAATATCCAATGTTAAAGATGCTCAAAAATTTCTTTAACCATCTGACGAATTTTGGTTAGTTTCCAACATACATCGGATATGCAGTGGGCTAAATGTTAGATAACCACTGCCCTAGATGCCAAAAATGAGTATAAACATCCAAATATTTGACATCGGATATTCGATGTTCTACTATTCTACTCCAACGTGATCTGGCGGTTTGTTCCATCAGTATGGAGTCAGATGTACGACGGGTACATGTCAAATAATTGACATTAAAAGAATTGTGTGCGATGAGATTGTTATGGCTCAGACACATTGTTCTTCCAATACAACATCAGACATCTGACGATATGTTCCATCGACTTAAAGTCAGATATTCGACAGTTTCCACTTAACGTCGAATATATGACAAGTGTCCTTATGCATGTGCTTATCAGAGGAATTCTCTACCTCCTTCTAATCCATTTCTAGTGAGAAATGGGATGGTATCTGGTATTGATTATTGTGTGGTAGATCTAGGGCTTCAATATCTACACCATTAGAGAATAAGAGAATGTGTTTTAAGAGAAGACTTATCCTGATGAGATCAGTAAGACTTATGGGGCAAGAGAGGCTGACTATAGTGAAGCTTCCCTTTGTAGAGCTTACTTTAGATCTCCTCCAGGTATTTCATATCCTTCACTACTAGCATCATCTTCATTGTAACAATACTGATTGAAATATATTTTATGTATGTTTTGGTAACTTTTATGAATTGAAAATCACTAGAGACTTCTATTATAAGGAGCATGATAGAACATTTACCACAGACATTTCTTTGGAATAGAGAAGGCTATTAGTTGATCATTAGTGTCAACTTTCGCAAGCAAAGCATAAAAAATTTATTTCTGACACATGCTGGAAAATAGTTAGGTGTCTTGGCTAGTGCCTACGACTTTTAAAGAGATATCCAACCTAATGGCTTGCCTTCTATATTCAAAAGTGTATTCTTGCACCAGTTATCACTATTCTTACCTAAGGTACTACCATTTCATGAGTGGCTCGTCTTCATAACATATGGGATAAAGGTGTAACATCAACAATGTCTTGAATTCCTCCCAGTTTGTAATAATGGGCTTCTTGCCTAGCTTCAATGCACCCACATGGCTCTCCCACCACAATAGATAATGTCCAATTATCTTCAACCAACAAACAAAAATATACTCCATTTCCTAGATATGATAAAGGAAAAAATAAACTCCCATTTATTTCAACTACTTATTTAATACTTCAATGTTAACTTGTCCATCAAACATGGGTATTTCAAGCTTCGCTTCAACTCTCAAAGGAACATTTGGAGATGAAGAAGATGAGTTGTTTTTACACAATTCACTAGGTTTCTTAGCTTTGGTATCTTGTCTTCTTCTTGCTTGAAATTTATTGAGTTTTCTTCCTTATCCTTTTGTACTTTCCATAATATAACCCACACTTTATTGCTACATCCAAAAATATGTAATAAAAAACAAAACCACCCAATAAAGCAAATGAAGACCAAAATTACGAAAATTAAAGCAATAAAATGACTAGAATCAAAAGATTGACCACAATGTCTCACTGAGAATATTTAAATATATCAAAATGTAACAACAAAGTGCTACTTACAAAATCCATCCAAATTGCTTACAACTATATGAGTTCTAAGAGTATTTTGAGATGTCTTTAGGAGTTTTAAGGACATTTTGTTGTGTTTGAAGAATTTTCATTGATGTCAAGGGCTGAATGGGCCATATCAAGATTAAAATCTACAATATGTTTGGTTTTCCTTGAGAGGATTGATTAACATATTAATGGGATTCCCACTAGTTTTTGTAATCATTCTTCCAATCTTCGTGTGTTGCAAAATGGATGGATTCATCATCTCCAAGCTGTAGATATTGTGAGCAACAACCTTATAAGTCTTATTTTGTTAGTTGAAGGATAATTTTTTAAGTATCGCGGAATTCCTATTTGATATATTCTGTTTATAAAACAATCAAATAGGTCTTTCTCCTCCTTAATCACAGGATGATTTTTTCCATTTTTAGTTTAATAGAAGTATTATCTTCAACTTTTGTATGTAATTTAATAATAATTAAAACTTGAATGCTAAAAATTGCTTCCCCTCTAAACTTTCAACTATCACAAGTCAACATGCTAAGCCCAACTCTAGTGGATGATATATTTGACATCACACCAAACCTGTTCAAAATATTTATCATTGGCATTATAGTTATTAGAGCTCAAATATGATAGATCAAAATTTGCTTGAAATGTATAGGCCAATTCTTAAGAAAAAGTTGGCTCATCCACTAAATATAAATCAGTCGCCCCAAGAAACATGTCGATTCACACATGTTTGAATTGATATAAATAGACCATTCGATTACTCCTCTTGGAAATCCAACTTAGTTGAGGAGGAAAAGAGAAAAAGTGGTTCAGATATCAAGAAAAAAGAGAAGTTCATAACTCATGAACTTAATGACAAACAAGAAGAAGAATTCATAATTGACATCTTCGTGCTTGGATCTAGTTTTCTTGGTGGATTTTTGTTCGATTCTTGGTGGATTCATTGCTATATTGTGAACATAGTTCTTCCGTTAAAGAAAACCTTTGGCAAGGCACTTTCAGTCATGGGGAGGAACTAAAATACAAACCTATGACAAGACCTGTAACAAAGCTTTTTCGGCCCTATGAAAAAACACAAAGTTTGGTCCTAACGTCATACACCAGACTTCAACCTTCAATTTCAATAAATATCTTACCCTTGGAGTAGACCTAGTAACTTACATAATTAAACTTTAAGTAGTGCTATTCGACCTCTTGATGCTGGTCTATTATTAGACTTGTGTAAGAGGTATACTTCAGACCTTCTAAATCTTTAGGGGAATCCTTAGACCTGTGGCAGATATCATGTTTATGGATAAATATTCAACACTCTTCCTTAGCCTTTTGCACTTGCCATAATATAACCCATACTTTATTCCTACATCTAAAACTATGTAATTAAAAACAAAACCACCGAATAAAATAAATGAAGACCACAATTATGCAAATTACAACCATCAAATGTCTAGAATCAAAACATTGTCCACAATATCTCACTAAGAATATTTAAACATAACAAATGAAACAACAAAGTGTTATTTACAAAATCCAACCAAATTGTCTATAGGTATATGAGTTCTAAGATTATTAACAAAATAAGATTAAGAAAATATGTAATAATTTAGCCGACCTACTTGATTTCCAGTTAAGTATTTATTCAAGTATTTTCATTTGTATCGTTTTCTCGATGTTACCTTTCATTCCTGAAGGTTTCATGGAGTTCTAGGTACTCACCTCAGTCCTGGCCCTGAAAAATTGGCATAGAATATGGGGTCACAAGCTCAGAACTAGCTAAAAAGGACCCCAGTCACTTGCATGCCCATGATGTGAGAGGGACTGGAAGGCCCTGTTAGATTCCTATACCAATAGGAGTCATAATTTTTGAATGCATGAGATTAAACCTGTAATATGTACATACCTTTGCTTTCTGCAAATGTTTTCCATATTCAAGAAATTAAAAAATGTAAAGAGGGTATGTCCTAAAAGAAATATCAAAGGACAAAAAGGATAAAAAGGGGTCAAAAAAGATGAAAAAATGAACCCCAAGAAAAGAAAAGACCATGAAAGTGTGCAAGTCAAAATGCCACTCCTAGTTACTTTTGATGCAGAATAAATGATTGTGTGCAGCTTGTTACCTTTGCAACAATCCATGATAGTCAAAATCTTTAAACTTGACTATTTCATGCTTTCAATTTTATGCTTATAGATAGAGAATAAAATCTGACCAAACAGTGTAATCTTGGCAAATAATTAGATTAGGTAGAGTGAATAAAAGGAGCTCAACTGTTTAATCTAAGCCCTTGGATATAATAAGGTTAGACTTAGTTAGATTACTATTGTAAAAGAAAAGAAAATGTTTTGATAAGGGTTTGCCAGCTTAAGTGCACCCTAATAAAGAGAAGTAAAAATGGTAGGTGAGTAAATGGGTATGGAGAAGAAAGGTTGCAGAATTGTGATGATTTTTAGATAAAAGCATACTGATCACCTTCATCATCAAAGTTCTAAGTATGGATGAAAATTGGACATGCATCAAGTCCACAAAGTCACATTGATTAACTTCCCTCACTCTTTACACCTTTCACTTAACTAATTTCCAATAAAAATCCTTAAGTACCCAAAATCTTAAGTCAAATGGGCTCAGAGCATTTCTCTAACTTCTAGAGGGACCGAACCCTCGACCCAATGACTTATAGGTCCTAAGTACTAAAAATCCCCTCATAAACATTCACCCCTTTCAATTCACTCATATCTCCAAACAAATCCCCTTTCCTAAGAAAGACACCATTTTCCTAAGGAAAAGTCACTTTCCCCTAATAAACCCATTTTTCTAAGGATAAAACCTTGTTGTCCTAGGAGAAGTGATCACCCCCATGAAAAAGACCCCTTTTCTCAAAAAACCCAAAAATACTTTTGGCCTAAGTCATAATATATGTGTGTTAAAGCAAACAAAGGCAATAGATACATTATACTTAGCGCTTTTTCATTCTCCGCCATTATCATATTAATTTCTAACACTTATATGTATATTAAATCCAAAAGAAATAACCCTTCCCCATATATGTTATAAATAAATCCTTAATATTAATACCCCTCCTCGAAAGTTTGAAATATAAACCTTATAATACCCCGGACCTGACTAATGAGTTAATTAATCAATCAGTGGTTGATTAATAATCAAACCCTTCGCCAATAAAATCACCCCCAACGCCCTAAACCCGCATTAAACCATCATTTGATTAAACCCGCTATGCTTAAATGTTAGCTAGGCCCATCCATTACCCTTCGTACAAAATCCCCACTCCGATCACCATGTGATCACCTTCCCTTTAATCCGACGGCTGTTATACATATCGAGCGGCCTCCAACACCCGAACTTTACCCGCCCAATATGGGTTGTTTTCCTTTGGGCCCCGATGCTATGTGGCATCTGATGAGTGGGATCGGGCACCCTCCCCCCAAAACCACCCAGCCCATAAAAGTGGTGTGAGCAAACCTGCTTACCGCCTCCCGCTAAACGACAAAGCCATCACATCCCTCGCTAAAAGCCAAAAGTACTTTTCCCCATGTGCCCGCCAAATCATTGAATTTGTGAATAAAACCATAAAAACCTGATTATTTTTGTTTTATCGTGAAAAGAATGCTCCAGACCTCCATGCACGCGACTGACGACGTCCAACCACCAACCTGCAGAAGCCATTAAACTCCCAGTCAACCCTCCAGTTCACATAGACCTTCTGCAACCGTGCACAATCGCCCATCGACCCATTCAAAGCCAATTCCCTGAAATTCCAGGTATTTATCCAAATTTACCAGAAACCTTGTCTCATTTCTGAACCAGTTACTAAATTGCTTATAATTATTAAGTAATTAAGTGAAATAATTGCCCTGCGACCCCAAAACTGCTCTGTATTTAAATCAAATTTCCCCAATTGACTAAAAACCATTTTCCCCATTCTTAAATCCACAAGAACTAAGAATGGCCGCTCCAGTTGCTATGGATGTCCGACCAGTTTCAACTCCCCATCTGGATTTAGACCATCTCCCTTTGGCAGACAAAGACTTCCAAATCAAGGACACCTCTGTCTATGAATCCCCAATAAAATTATGCTGCCGATATAGAGACCAATACCTAAACCATGCAGACAAAATAGGTCTTTGGGAGTCTAATTTACCCAAGTACCAATTCCGTCCAGTACATATCTTTCCCGAAATTGTCCACTATTGTCATACAAACTATAGTCCCAACCAAAGAGCAGTGATGTACCCTGACCATATTGTACTTTTTACTATCACTACTGAATCCATCAATGAAATGCTGAAGTTGCAACCAGGACAAAATCTGACCCCCATTTCCATTGGAGACCTGCTAGACAAATTCCCCAAGATTACCCCTGCCAGACTTGCTGAAATATTTCAAACCTTTATTGTGGAAGAGAAACATATTCCAAAGGATCCTCCCTTGTACATGTGGACCATATTTTCTTAACTTGGCTAGGACATTGTGTCAATGATATCTAGTGTCTTAGGCTATACTACCAATGAGTATATTGATGAAATCATTCTAGCCTTCATGTCCATCTTCACTCCATGACAACCCCCTGCCATCATATATGATTATGCCAAATTCATAGCAAATAAAATGCATGATCAATTCTTAGGAATGAACAATGAAAGAGTATTCAAATATTCCTCAGTTCTATACCACCTTTTCTTATATTATCAAGCTGATAAATTCCCATTTACTCTTCAAAAACTTGATACCAAAGGCAACCCTAGGTCAATAGTCTTCTGGACTCCTCTGATCCACAAATTTGAATCACCATATCCATACACAGACTTCATAGATCTTTTTGTATATCCAGTAGTGACTATGCTACTAGGAAGTCCTCCTCCAAGAATCAGTTCAGACATCAGGAGGATCCTAAAGCTTTCAAAATAACACAAAGTGGGAGATTGGTACTTGTACCAAAATCACACTGAAATTAGGATCTATGGATGTGAGTTAGTGCCATACAAGTTACCTAGATACCTCCCAATGAGGTTATTTGCTCTGGAGTACTATAAACAGATAATCAACTCAGATGAGGTACATTTTGTGAAAGCCAAAAAGAAGGCTCAACTCAGAATCAAAGATCAACTAGGCCCCTTTGTGTGCAATAGTCAAGAAGCTGGAGGAGAAGTAGAAGAAATCCTTCAAAGGCTCAAACTGAAACAAAGCTTAATATGGAGATATGACCCCTTTGATTTCATCTGCAATGGAAGACAAAAAAAAAAGTTGTCTCCCCATATCCACCATAGAATCCCCGAGATAGAAAAATATGAAAATTAGTTGGAATGGGTGGAGAATACTCTAGTAGACAGAGATAGCACTGAAGTTGCTATTGAAAATGCATTAATTGATCTAGAGAGGAAGCTTGATGAAGGTTCTTTCATACAGGTGCTTGGAGAATCTCAAGCTCAAAGGGAACCACAGGCACACAATGAACAACAAGCAGAAGAAAGACCCCACGTGCAAGAAGAGTCTGAACAACCGGACTTATCAAAAGAATTGACTCAAACAAGACTAACACAGCCCATCATGAGCACTCCCCCTATTGTGTAGACTCCTCTCAGTGACGAGAGAAACCTCAAAAGAGATAGGGAGGAGGCCACTCCTTCAAGCAGAGCCATTTCACAAACATATGTCAAAAGGCAAAGGTTAAATCCTTTCTCCAAGCAAGAATTCACAGAAGAAACAGTTGGAGCCACAAGCACAGAAAGAGAAGGGAGCAGGCATGCTACTCCCTCTGGAGGAACACAAGAACCTTCCACATCACATGCTCAGATGTTGGAAAAACAAAAAAGTGTGGAAGTGTCCTCATTAAGGATTCCAGCTGACCAAGACCAGGATATCAAAGAAAAGTACAAGGAAATAAAGGCCAAGAATGAAAGGTTAAAAGCCCAAAGCTATGCACAGTACCTCAAAATGGCTCCCACCAACCAAACAAGGCTTATGTTAGCCTTTGATGTGAAAGAAGGAAAAATGTAGATGACTTTCATGAAGCCCACCACTCAGCAGCCCAGATCAGCAGCTGACTACCAGAAGATAGATTTTGAAGTGTTAGCAAAGGACATACATCCTATTGACCAGATTGAATTGCATAAACAAACAGGAGAGATGGTATATTCCACGTTGACAAGAAAAGCCATTGCAACCCACCAATTACAGAATTCACTGAATAATATATCAACATAATTTCGACTAGAAAAGGCCTCCTCACAGGCCAAGGATACCAGAATCAAGTCCTTGGAGGACTTAATCATAGAGTTGGGACATGATCCCAAAGATGTGAAAGCTGCATAAAAGTTAATTAAAAAGAAGAATGATGACATAACTGCTTTGAGAAATCAGCTCAAATTCAACATCTTCATCATCCACAAATAGCAGAAGTCTTAGAAACTCAGGAGGAACAAGAAGAGCTTATGAACTTGGTCCTTAAGCTAAATGATCAGCTGAAAGAAACTGAGAAAGAGTTGGACACATTGATTCAATCTAAACAGAGTGAGTTGGCCACCACTCCACAGACTGTTATTCCCATAGTCTCTACTGCAGTTCCCTCAACATTGGCAGCCTCTTTAGCACCAACAGCTCCACCTGCTACATCAATGCCAATCACAACTGAGTCTACAACTGCAGGTACATCAACAGAAAAGACAGCAGAGTTAGTGAAATCCATGGAGGAAATGTCCATCCAGGCTACAAAGTTGGAAAAGCTTAAGGAGAAAGTGACAAGCTTAGAAACTGACTGTAAGCTTGCCCAAATACAACAAAAAGAAGAAACACAAAAAACCCTAAGGATGGGTGAGAGGATAAAGTTCCTTGAAAAAGATTTAACATTACAAAAGCCACTAGGACAAATTAAGGAGATGCTCTGAGCCAATATAATTAACTCTGTCAATTATGTTTGGCCATCAATTCAAGTAATATTCGAGCAAACAGAACTAGTGAAAGTGGCCATCGAAGCAATACAAAAGATCAAGGAAGACCTGGGAGACCAGCCTGAAGAGGCTAATCAACTCATCAAATTCTTGAATAGCAAGAACAGGGAGGAACAAAGTGAGCTTGGTGTGGAGGACAAAACTGAAACCATCATCCAAGTCAAAAAGGTTCTGACTAAAATAAACCTTATGCTCAATCTAGAGAAAAAATGCCATAACATGCAGGTTGGTATTGACAGATTCATGGCAAAGCTTCAAATTTTGAGGGATAAAGGCCTTCCCAATCCCATGGTAATCGATGACAAACTTATGACCCAATTGGACTATGTTGACAGATTAAAGAATTTGTCCAAGGAACATGCAAGCACTTCAGGAGTCAAAGCATTGCCAATAGGGAAAGTATTATATGATATTTTAGAAAATCTATTCTTCCTAGAGCATGAGGTAAAACATCTATTCGTCACCAAGCCTAGATTTGCCCAATACATTGAGGCGAACGAGATATATAGAAGGATGCTCAAGGTAAAGTTACCTAAAGATGAATGGTGGAAAAAACTGACAGATTTACTATAAGTTACCATAGTAAATCTAAATGGCAGCTAGATGAAACAGGTAAACAGGGTCAAAGAGTAACAGGTAAAGAGTGTCAGTCAAAGGTTAAAGACAAAGATGATTCCAGCGTACACATATCAACCAGCTTAAAAGGGATCAAGTTCAACTGCAACAGCTAGCACTACCACAATAAGAGGGACAACATGATGCAGTTTTCCATTTGTCTCTATCTTCATGCTTGAAGATATTTTGATTTCCTAGATTAATTCTCAAACTATTATGAGATATTTTGTAAATATTTTTTGTATAAATACTTCACCTTTCGAAGTATTGAGGGTGGATTCAAAGACATTTCTATATACATTTTCCTCTCAAGTTAAAGTGTTATTGTATCAAGACTGGGTTGGCTTGCTGGATCAAGGAATAAAGTAAAGACATTTCACAGGATTCTTGTGTAAAACGGAAATTGAATAAGTATTCTCTCTCTCATGTGTATTATTGTTTCTCTTTATGTTTATTAATAATCTGTAGAAATTTTGAATAATATGACAAATATTCACAGAGATTATCCTGATTATACACTTATAAGTGGATCATGCATAATACATAACCTCCTCTACGTTGATCATCAATTTATAGAAGCAGAAACATTCACAGGCGTACATAGAAGCATCAATCATACATATCAACACAGTATTTTCCCGGGGAAAGCATCTCACTAAAAACCCCAACTATTTGTATATTATAGTGATTGAATCATGTAAGAATACATAGTACAATACTCCTCACAAGTACTCAGTACTATCTCCACATGCTACACACAATACAGCTCAGATCTGATCTCCAAATCTCCCCCGCTGCTTGCCTGCCTCCACAGCTCAATACCTGCTCAAGAATGAATGAGAATGGTTTACCAAACTCGTATTTAACCTCCAAATAATCACTCACACTAGGAAAGACGTGAGCAGATGCTATAACACTTGGTATTGGCCAATTCATTGGCATACTCAATCCCTTTGATTGTGCAAATCATCATGCACAACTATGTCACAACTGATAGCAATCTGATCCTCTAACACTTGTCCCTGCTGAACTAAACATGCACTAACATGCAACTGAGTTAACTGATGTATTATATAGTTGCATTATGAGTTACTAATTAGTTTAAAAACTCATCATTAGTCTATTTTCAGTTAGACTAATTACAACTAGTTTAACCAAGTCAAACTGAACACAACTCCATCACTCTACAATCAACTCCACCAAACTCAACTGATTGAGTTCTAACTGAAGTCATGCATGCAACAACTCAACGGACCCACAAAGAAAGTGTACTTCCTTCTGACAGCTACATGTGCCACATCTGTAGCTCAAACTGAAGTGCTCCAAGAGAATAAGATCAAGTTTATAGTCCAAATATTATTATGAGACAATAATATTTGACTTTTCTATTTTTGACAGTCAGTCTAAAAATAGACTTTGATCACTCCTGCTGTGATCACTCCTACTGTGACCACTCCTGCTGTGATCACTTCTGTTGTGGTCACTCCTGCTGTGATCATCACTGTTGTGGTCACTCCTGCTGTGATCATCCCTGCTGGGATCCAAAAATAGAACTTGCGCCATAATTTGCCTGCGGGCCCACTTAGTGAAGGCGACTCCTTTCCACTAAGCTCCATCATCTTGTTGCATTCTCAACAAGAATTTCTTGTTGGACACTTTTCAACACTCCCTCTCAACAAGAAAGGCTTCATCTCAAACCCGATCCTATAACTCTGGAATGTTCTCCATGCAACACATCTGGCCGGTCCACTTGCTCTGTCATCAAAGTCTCTGACTGCTATTGCCTCTGTCGACTGAAAACTCTGCATCTCTGTGCTCTTCAGTATCTGACTGCTCTAGCCTCTGTCACTTTTATCTCTGACTGCATCTGTGTTGCTGCTAGTTCTATCTCCCAACATTGCATCCGCACTGCACCTCCCAACTGACCTCCCTGTTGAGCTAGAAACATCCTCTGATGCTGAAGCTCTACCTGCTGCTGACAAGTGCTCCCTCTCTGACATCTGTGCTACTGCAACATCTCCATGCATCTCGCACCATTGCACACCTCTCTGTGCCACCTAGCACTGTGCAAAACACTTGTGCCTCTCGCATTGCTGCAGCCTGATAGCTATGCACTGTCCTGGGATTCCCTGCACTGTCGCTCTCTCTGTCGCTCCATCTGCATCTGTCTCTACCCAATCAGTCAGTTCCTGCTACTACACATCGGGGTTCCTGTAGCAAGGTCTCATCCAAGAGGCTGGGTACCTCAAGGATCTTACCCCTCCTCCTTGGGACGATCACTCCACATTGGCCCACCTCCTACCTGGAGGTACGGCTGCATGTGATCCCTCAGCCCACCTGGCTCAAAGTTTCCCCCTACTGGAGGTCTCTGCATGAGTAGATGTCTCTACTCCATCTCCACACAGCTCCCCCTGTTGTGGCTGCTCCACAACCTCCTGAAGCTGTTGCACCAATCGTGGCTCCTCCATAATTGTCTGAGACTTCTTCTGGCTCTGCATGTTGAGAGGTAATATACCGTCCCTCTCAACCACCAAGTCTCCATCAGTTGCCTCGCTACTCAAGGCTTTGCATGCATCTTGAACCTCAATAGCATACAGGTTCTTGACCCGTGAACCAATCTTCTTCACCTGTCTAGTGATGATGTGTCTAAGGAAAACCTTTCCCTTACTGAAGACCACATCATAGCCTCTGTCTTCCAGCATCGCGATCGACACCAAGTTTCTCTTCAGTCCTAGTACATACTTGACATCGGTCAAGGTAAGGCGAGCTCCATGCTCCCTATGAAAAATAACCGTGCCTACACCTGAGACACTATACTTCTCATCATTACCCATCCCTATGAGTATCTGGAGATCTTTATCCTCCAAAGTACTGAACAAACTTTTGTCACCGGTCATGCGGAAAGAAGCTCCACTGTCAAGAAACCAACCACTTCCCACCATGGATGAAACCATGCATGTGAAGAGTGTGAAATCCAACTCAAATTGTGAAGCAAGTGCCTCACCTTCAGATCCTTCCCCGGATCCCTTCTTGGACTTCTTCTTTGGGCAATTAGTAGCATAATGACCCAACTCATGACAACGAAAGCATCTCACCTTCGCCTTGTCAACCTTCTTCCCATCATTGGAAGAACTAGATTCGGAAAGAGAAACCTTCCCCTTCCCCTTCTTCGCCTTACTCGCTAAGGCACAGTTGTCCTCATCATGCATAGATGAAGAACTGTCTCTGGTGCTCCGTCTAATCTCCTCCTGCACAAGATCCGACCAAAGTCTCTCCCATCCTGGCAATTCTTCCCTTCCATTCACCGAGTCCTGGTAGCTATGCCAACTCTTAGGAAGGTCAAGGAGTGCTAGACTCACCATCCTCATCCGACAGTCACCCCCACACTTCCCAACTCATCCAAAAATTGGGTGAACTTTGTGAGATACTGGGGCATATTGTCTCCATTCTCACACTTAATGTTTCTGAGTTTTATCTCTTGCTTTGGAATTAAATTCGAATTCCACCAGCTCAAAACTCAACCGCTTCTGATCTAGAATTCGTGAGAACAAAGTATTTCTTGTATAGAGATCGACTGTATGGGCATTCACCGGATATCTCACCTTCCAAAAGAAGGTTGAATCCAGAGGCTACCTGGCCCGATCACAGACTCTGCCTGAAGAAATAAAATGTAAACACTTTCTGAATAATAGATCTGATGATCAATCCTCGCTTGATATCCTGTAAAAATCTCTTCTACAAATCAAGCAACTCTGATACCATGTAGAAATTTTGAATAATATGACACATATTCACAGAGATTATCCTGATTATACGCTTATAAGCGGAACATGCATAATACATAACCTCCTCTACGTTGATCATCAATTTACAGAAGCAGAAACATTCACAGGCGTACATAGAAGCATCAATCACACATATCAACACAATATTTTCCCGAGGAAAGCATCTCGCTAAAAAGCCCAACTATCAGTATATTATAGTGATTGAATCATGTAACAATACATAGTACAATACTCCTCACAAGTACTCAGTACTATCTCCACATGCTACACACAATACAGCTCAAATCTGATCTCCAAATCTCCCCCGCTGCTTGCCTGCCTCCACAGCTCAATACCTGCTCAAGAATGAATGAGAATGGTTTACCAAACTCGTATTTAACCTCCAAATAATCACTCACACTCGGAAAGACGTGAGCAGAGGCTATAATACTTGGTATTGGCCAATTCATTGGCATACTCAATCCCTTTGATTGTGCAAATCATCATGCACAACTATAGTCACAACTGATAGCAATCTGATCCTCTAACACCTGTCCCTGCTGAACTAAACATGCACTGACATGCAACTGAGTTAACTGATGTATTCTATAGTTGCATTATGAGTTACTAATTAGTTTAACAACTCATCATTAGTCTATTTTCAGTTAGACTAATTACAACTAGTTTAACCAAGTCAAACTGAACACAACTCCATCAACTCTACAATCAACTCCACCAAACTCAACTGATTGAGTTCTAACTGAAGTCATGCATGCAACAACTCAACTGGCCCACAAAGAAAGCATACTTCCTTCTGAAAGCTGCATGTGCCACATCTGTAGCTCAAACTGAAGTGCTCCAAGAGAATAAGATCAAGTTTATAGTCCAAATATTATTATGAGACAACAATATTTGACTTTTCTATTTTTTGACAGCCAGTCTAAAAATAGACTTTGATCACTCTTGCTGTGATCACCCTTGCTGTGACCACTCCTACTGTGATCACTTCTACTGTGGTCACTCCTGCTGTGATCATCCCTGCTGTGGTCACTCCTGCTGTGATCATCCCTGCTGGGATCCAAAAATAGAACTTGCGCCATAATTTGCCTGCGGACCCACTTAGTGAAGGCGACTCCTTTCCACTAAGCTCCATCATCTTGTTGTATTCTCAACAAGCATTTCTTGTTGCACACTTTTCAACATAATCATATGTGTTTCTATGAAATATGAATGTTAAACTAGGAATGATATTTCAGAACTGGCTTTAATGCTCTCTATCTTGACTATTTACATTCTTAATGTTTTCTGCTAAACTATATTAGTCTGGGAATTCTTAATTGCTCCCTTACTTCCGTAGTTTCCCCACTAGGTCTATAGTAAAGGATTCTTAGTTTCCCTTTTCTCATGATCACAACCTGATCTTCATCTTGATCCCGATCTAAGGATTCTTCATCGCCCTTTCACCCTGGTTAGGATTATCTCATCCATTTGAACCTGAAGATTTTCCTTTTGCTTTGCTAGCCTGCCCTGTGAACTTTCCTTTTAGTGATTGATCTGATCCAGTTAATCCATCCTTTGATTGACTCCATAGCCCAATGGCTTGAAAGCCTTGCTCTGTCCATCTGTTCCCAGAATTCCACCACCCAACCAAAATCAAAACCTTATGAACACTAAGAACTAGCCCAAAATCCCACAAAAACAAAGTTAAATTATAAAGAGAGAGCCCTCTCTAGACTTAGGTTGGCTAGAACCTAAGTCTAAAAGATTAGGTTTGTGGTTACCTCAGATTATTCCTTCTTTTTACAACTTCTAGGGAAGACTTCTGAGTGATAACAAACCCCAGTCACATGCATGCTCGTTTCGTAGGAGCGACCGAGGCTCTAGGGCTATAAATTGTCAAGTTGTCTTAGGGGTTGATCACCTAGAAGGGTTGGTTGGCTCCTGTAGGTTCTGTGACATGTGCATAAGGTCAAATTGGTTGTGTTGGGTTGGTGACTTCCTTAACTGTACATGGGGATTTGAATCATATTGTAGTTGCATCTCACCAAATGTTTACCCCAATAGACTAGTTAACTTGGGTAAATGTGGGAGGAGGGTGTTACATGTTGAAATTTAAGGCCTAGACCATGGCCCATTAGATAAATATTATATTTTTAGGGTGTAATTCCTTGAATTTATCCCACAACCATTTTTAATATCTTGATACTTGTAGGTTTTAACCTCGTACAGAAATTACCTGCATACGAATTCTAAAACACAGAAAATAAACATTTGCGAGAACATAACACATAAAACACATATACACAGAAATTTTCCCCTAGATCCCAAAACCGGGACTACCAGCTTGATTTTTCATTATGTTCCTTTCAATGTTACAATACATATTTATACATGCCGAAGCATCCAATACCATGGACCGAAAACCATCGGATCCAAAACCATGGACCGAAAACCATCGTGTCCAAAAAACATGTGCGAAAATCATGCACAAAACCATAGGTGGGTCCACCCAACCTAACATAGGGTCCAAAACCAAAATTTTCCAGGGTGCTGCCCCGAACCCCATAAAGTGGGGTTACGCGTACACCTCAAACCCCACGTGACTCTCCCCCTCTAACCCCCAGTTAACTACGTGGGCTAGTCGTGGAAAGAATATAACACAACCCAACATTCTCCCACTTGTCGTTTTCTTTCCATAGGGGGCCACAAGAGAGCTTAGTCATTTTTTCAGCCCTGAAATGCCCATTGTCTCTCTACACCAAGAGAATTTCTCAGAGCTCACATATTTTGTCAATGCATCTGCAGTATTCTTCAAAGTGTCCACCTTTACCAGCAACACCTTTTTGTCTTCTATCATATCCCTCACAAAATGATACTGAACATCAATGTGCTTTGTCTTTGAATGATATGCAGGGTTCTTTGCCAAGAAAATTGCACTTTGGCTGTCACAGTTTATCCTTATAGCTTCCTGTACTAGCCCCATACTTGAACACAATCTCTGCAACCAAACTGCTTCCTTGCTTGCATGAGTGGCTGCCATGTATTCTGCCTCTGTAGTTGATGGTGCCACTACAGATTGTTTCTTACTCATCCAACTGACTGCACTTCCAAATAGGTTAAACACATACCCACTTCTAGATCTTCTCTGATCTAGATCTCCTACCTAGTCTGCATCAACAAAGCCACGAATATCCAACATTCTGTCCAATACTAGTCTTCCTTGGTAGCACAAACCATAATCACTAGTGCCATGCAAATACCTGAAAACCCGCTTCACTGTTGTCCAGTGCTCCTTCCCTGGTTTTGACATAAACCTGCTTAATACTTCCACTTCATGTGCAATGTCTGGTCTAGTACAGACCCTTGCATACATCAGGATACCGACTGCACTTGCATATGGAACACGGGACATGTCCTCTTCCTCTTCTTGTGTCTTGGGACACTTTTCAGCAGATAACCTCACACCTACAGGAATAGGAACCTTCACTGGTTTACTATCCTACATATTAAACCTCTACAGTATTGTCTCGACATACTTCCTCTGGTTTAACCAGAGCTTCCTCTTTACCCGATCTCTTTTAATTTCCATGCCCAAATATAGTTTGCAGCACCAAGATCTTTCATGTCGAATTTGGAGGACAATTGGGTCTTCAAATCTTGTATAATTTCTTTGTCACTTCCAACCAACAACATATCATCCACATAGAAGACCAGATAAATAACATGATCACCAATTAATTTAAAATACACACAGTGATCTGCTTTGCTTCTGGTGAAGCCAATTCCCCGTATAAATGTATCAAATTTCTGATACCACATCCTTGGTGACTGTTTTAACCCATACAGAGACTTCTTTAACTTGCATACCAATTCTTTCTTACCCTTCACCGCAAAACCTTCAGGTTGCTTCATGTAGATTTCCTCTTCCAGATCCCCGTGAAGAAATGTTGTCTTCACATCCATCTGTTCTACCTCAAAATCAAAAGCAACAACAACAGATAAAAGTAATCTAATAGAAGTTACCTTGGCAACAAGAGAAAAAATATCACCAAAATAAATTCCCGACACCTGGGAATAACCTTTTGCTACCAACCGAGCTTTGTGTTTCTCCACCTTTCCTTCTGCATTTGTCTTCTTCTTGAACACCCATTTGCTGCCAATGGGTTTCCTTCCAGCCGACAACTCCACCAGATCCCAAGCCTCATTTTTGTGCAAAGATGTCATTTCATCAACCATGGCCTCTTTCCAGAGTTTTCCATCCTCTGAATCCACTACTTCCTTCACTATTCTGGGATCATCATCAGTAACAGACAAAGCAAAATTTGAACAGAAAGCAGATGAACTATACTTTTCTGGCTGCCTTCTTTCTTGAACTGATCTTCTCATAGTCGGTGTTTGTGGCTCTTCATCTTCTGATTGCTCCTCTACTGTAGAGTCTGATTCTTCCTCCTTCAGCTCAAACTCTATCTTCTCAGGTTCCTTTGGTTGGACTTCATGTTTAATAACATCTTTCACCTCTCTGAACACCACATCTCGACTATACACAACCTTCCTTGTTACTGGGTTCCAAAGCTTATAACCCTTTAAACAATCCTTATACCCAATAAAGATGCATTTTTCAGATTTGCTATCCAACTTGGTTTGTTTCTCCTTTGGATCATGTACATATGCATCACATCCAAATACCCTCAGATGTGAAAGAGAGGGTTTCTTACCAGTCCATACCTCTTGAGCAGTCTTATCCTCTAACGCTGATGAAGGTGACCTGTTGACCAGGTAACATGCAATATTCACCGCCTCTGCCCAGAATTCCTGTCCTAACCCGGCACCATTGAGCATGCTTCTTGCCCTTTCCATCAACATCTTGTTCATTCTTTCTACAACTCCATTTTGCTGAGGTGTATATGGAGTAGTCTTATGTCGTGCTATACCACACTTCTTCTAGAATTCTTAAAATTCCTTACTGCAAAACGCTCCACCATTATCTGTCCTCAACACCTTTATCTTCTTCTCTATCTAGTTTTCCACAAGAGCCTTAAATTCTTTAAACCTGTCAAAGACTTTAGATTTCTTCTTAAGGAAATATATCCATGTATTCCTTGAGAAGTCGTCTATAAATGATACACAGTACACAGACTTACCCAGTGATGGAACCTTCACAGGTCCAAACACATCACTGTGCACAAGCTCTAATATCTGTTTCACCCTCTTACCACCAGAGGGGAAACTCACCTGATTCTGCTTCCCATATACACAATTTTCACAGAAATAAGAATCTAGAGAGCTATTACTCATACCTTCTACCATACCTTTACCATGAAGTATTCGAAGGCCCTTCTCTCCAATATGTCCAACCCTTTGATGCCACAACATGGTCTTCTCTCCAAAGACCACTAGATTTTCTGCTCCACTTTCAAGAACCACATAACTGTTGCACCCATCAACAACAGTGCTACCTTGCAGCTTGTATAGAGTTCCAATCCGAACTCCCCGCATCAATACTAGTGCTCCTCAAACCATCTTGCAGGTATCCTTCTCGAACACTGTTTTTACACCTGCATCATCCAGCTTGCTTACAGAAATTAGATTTCTGGCTAATGCAGGAATATGTAGAACACCCAGAAGTGTTCTAACCCTTCCACCTTGCAACTTCAACTTTATTTTTCTACGACCAACGATTCTAGCCTTCCTATCACCCCTTAAGAAGACATCACCACCATCATATTTCTCATACTCGCAGAACCACTCTCTATGGGTGAAGTGAAAGGATGCACCTGAGTCAATCAACCATGCCTCATGATCTACATGTTACTTGAAGAAGCCAAGTACACATCCCCACCTTCATCTGAGGTGGTTTTTGCCTCTGCAGAAGGAGCATCATTAGATCCCTTTCCTTTGTCAGGAGCTTTAGATTTACAGTCGCTTTTGAAGTGCCCTTCCTTCTGCATTTCCAGCACACCACCTTTACAGGTTTTCCTGGAGATTTAGATCTCCCTCTAGATTTAGATCTTCCACTCGATGACTTATTTTTGTTTCTGTTCTGGGACCGTCCTCATACAGACAAGGAATCACCATTCTGGCTCTCCATATTTTTCCGTCTCATCTCCTCTGTCAGCAAGGATGAGATTATTTCATCAAAATGCAAGGCAGTTGCATTGCTACCTATTGCAATAACCAGACTATCCCACGAATCTGGTAGAGAACACAACAAACTGATGCACTTATCTTCATCTGAAATTTTAATATCCATAGATGCTAACTGACTTACCACAATATTAAATGCGTTCATATGCTCTGTCACCGAGTCTCCATATTTCATCCTCAGGTTATACAGTTTTTTCTGCAAGAACAATTTATTCACCAGAGACTTAGATTGGTACAAAGTCCCTAACTTATCCCACAAAGCCTTCGTTGTATCTTCCCCTGATACATTCAACAATACTGAATCTGAGACACACAATCGTATTGTGCTCTTTGTCTTCTGATCCAACTTCTTACATTCTTCATTGGACACTCCCGTTGGTTTAGTACCCGGATCTACAGCGATCCACTGATCTTTATCCACCAACAGATCCTCCATCTTGAGTTTCCACAACTCAAAACTCTGACCATTAAATTTCTCGATCTCTATCTTTCCACTACTCGCAATCTTCTTTCACCACCAGAATCGATTTCGCAGATCTCCCACTGAACATGGTCTACCACAGGCCCGAGCGAAAACCCTCAGCAACAAAGGCGTCCCCTTGAAGCCAAAATAGCTCTGATACCAAATGTAGGTTTTAACCCCGTACAAAAATTACCTGCATACGAATTCTAACACACAGAAAATAAGCAATGCGAGAGCAAAACACATAAAACACATATACACAAAGATTTTTCCCTGGATCCCAAAACCGGGACTACCAGCTTGATTTTTCATTATGTTCCTTTCAATGTTACAATACATATTTATACATGCCGAAGCATCCAATACCATGGACCGAAAACCATCGCGTCCAAAAAACATGTGCAAAAATCATGCACAAAACCATAGGTGGGTTCCCCCAACCTAACATAGGGTCCAAAACAAAAATTTTCCGGGCCGCTGCCCCAAACCCCATAAAGTGGGGTTACGGGTACACCTCAAACCCCATGTGACCCTCCCCTTCTAACCCCCGGTTAACTACTTGCGCTAGTCGTGGAAAGAATATAACACAACCCAACTGTACCCATCGCTAATGTATAAAACATTAGAATGGTAATCATATCTGACTCAAAGAATAATGATTCCCTATAGAGGACCCATTATGTGGTTGATTGCATTTTTGTGGCTCTTGATACTAAATTATTCATTAAGTGCTAATCATCCTTATTTTCCTTCCTTTTCCATTAACACTACCTCGAGACACCTAACCCAGTAATAACAAGACCTCATAATGATACCTCTATTCAACTTGGAGTGCAAATATCACCTCTAATGAGCAAGGTATTTGTTTTATCTTGAGGTCATGTTAATCACTAATGAACTTTAGAATTCCATTGATAGCATAATTCTATTATTTTTCTTTCTTGACTATAGTCAAATCCCTATGACTCATTGCTACTACTTGTAAACTCCTTACGATTCCTATACCCCATTTGCATGATAAAGATCCATTTTAAGGGTCTTGTTCCAACTTGAGGCCTTAATCATGGCTCATTACTGCAAAAATATTAAAATATAACCTCCTTTTATTTCTTTGTTTGCAATGGTCAAGGCCTTGGGGTTCATAGATAATGCATAAAATACATTCTAGTATTGCCTATATCCCACTCTAATGATAATAATTTCTTATACAATGAATTTTTTTATGGTTTGTAGTGTTGTTCATGGACATTGGCCCATATAAGCTTCATATAGGGCCTAAGGATCTTATTTTCAACCCCTATCCATTAAAAATGCTTCTATATTGATCATTGTTGTCCAAGGCACTATAAGCGAAACCATATTTCAATCAAAGGCCAAATATCCCATTTACATGGCCCATTTGGTGGTTTCAATCCTTATCCATAGTTATAATCTTCATTTAAAGCCTAATTGTCATGTTTTCCTCTACCGTTAAAAGTCAATTCCTCAATACTCATTTCTATGTGAAAAACACTTTCGGAGCCTCTATATGACCACTTGAGGCCGGAGATCCTCATTAAATTGATTATGTGATCATTTGAGGTGAACATATTTTATTTTTTTGAAAATAAAAAATTATATCTACATAAACATAAAATAATCATGACCTAAATATTGTACAAGTCTGGTAGGCCTTTCTAGCAAGTTAAATAAAAAACATATGTTCAAATAAAAAAGTTATAGCAAAATAACTAAAAATATACATTTTTCAAGACGTTAAATCCATTTGTACATTCAAAAATACAATTTAAATAACAAAAATTATACTCTCCAAAAAAATTATATTTCCCAATTCCAATTAAAGAATCTAAAACTTGAAATAATAAAAATGTAAAATAACAATTATTACTATTATTTATTCTTCCGTTTTTAAATAACTAAAAATTAAAATCTCACCAAAAAAATCTCCCTATTCTAATTAAAAAATCTAAAATTTAAAATAGTGAAACTGTAAAATGATTATTATTAGTATTAATTATTACTTGCTGAGGAGATGAATGATTCTCTCAATATAATATAATTTATGGAAGAATGGTATCAATTCTTAACTAAAAATCACGTCTAGCAGCCGACATGATGGAAATTTAACACGTAGGATGTGAATTGGTGTTTTTGGACAGTGAATTTTGAGCCAAAGTACGGTGGCAAATCCCCATCTCAAACTTATTTCAAACATCAAATTACCACCTGCATTGTTTGGTGGTCTGCCTGGTCATTTCACACACGTTTCAAAGTTGAAGGTTCCCTGGCTGTCCATATTAATTTCGTTAAGCTTTTTTAACAATTTTAAAATGCAATAAAGTTAATGAGCGGCCCATATTACTGGGATCGTCCGTTAATGCAATAAAGCTTTACACATTCTACTGTTTCTGTCGACTGACAGATATGTCTCTATTATAATTTAATTCCTTAATTTGGCACCATGACTTAGCATTTAGACTTGCTGGTGTTTTCATGAATTTTATGGGTATTTGCTGATAGGGATTTATACTGATATTTACTAAACGTTAATACTGATCGAGTATAAAATATGTACACACTTTATGTTGTTGTATAGGAAGTAGGATAAAGGCTTAAATGGCTCAATTGTCATTGCAATTCGGTGATCAAATCTTGTTTATAGAAACAATAGTTGCTCAAATACATATATGGGTTTATAATGTTTTGGGTGTTCGAACTTCTGATTTAAGAATACAATAGATGGATAGAAAGCTTTTAAAATTGAATTACCTTCGTTGAAGAAGGGTTAGTTGTTTAAAAAAATCAGCAGTTTAATTGATTTTGCAAGGTTTGTAATATGTTGTATTTATTATAATATTATATAATATATTATATAAATTTATTTTGTGGTTAAATTTAGCTACAGTATATATTTATTTAAGAGTTTTCTATATTCACTATATTCCAAAACTTAAACATGTTAATTTAGAAGACTTGAACCTAGGTTGGAAAGAGGATAATATCATAGTTACCAAATTTGTTTGAAAGACAATTCAAATATTGAATAGTCTTGCACCATAGTATCCTTCTGATACTCTCGATAACCACCATTTCAAACATGTAGACATTGCTCTCAATTGTATATCCATACTAGATCAAACCAAATCTATGTTGATCCAGGGTCTTCACAAGTAGATCTCCTCCTTTTGTCCATAATGGAATTTCACATAGAAAAGAGCAACTCTGGATCTTCGCAATTCTCCTTTGCATGCAACTTTCCGCAATCCACACATAAATCAAATATTCATACAAACAATAGATCAAACACTCTATTAAACTAATCTATCAAACACTCTATTAAACTAATCTATGTACACATGAGTATCATGGCTAAAATTGCATGATCAACACTCTAATAAACTAATCTATCAAACACTCTATTAAACTAATCTATGTACACAGGGGCATCATGGCTAAAATTGCATGATCTCAGTCACGGTTGAACACTCTATTAAACTAATCTATGTACACATGAGTATCATGGCTAAAATTGAATGATCTTAGTGAGGGTTGAACCAACTCTAATTTGATATATCTATTGATCACAACACTTACAGATATATAGGATATAAATCTCTCTCTTCCACTGTTCTAGATCACGCCTACAACTCATACACAGGAAAGAACAACTTCTAGATTAAGGCTTGGGAACTCTCAATGACAATTGACAACAACACATGAAGGGTTACTTGTAATACATAAATATAACCTAATATAATTTCATGTAAAGTAATTAGAAGTAAAAAAAATTTATGTGAGTAACATGTGATATCAACTTCATATATATCTATATATATAGAAAAAAAATGTTAAAAGAAAATATTTTAATATTGTATGGAATAAAATATCCAATGTAATTTATGAATAAAATATTTCAGATAAATTAATATTTACATATATTTAAAAATATATTAATAAAAAAAAAAGTTTAATGTGCACTAATAAATTAGATCAATGCACATGTTATGTAATCTCTAAAACATTCAAAAATGCAATTTAAACGGTAAAAAATTACACATTATTTTTGTACTATAAAATAAATTTGCATGTGAATAAATTTGATCCCTCTCTACTCATGTTAGAACCGTGGTTAAGATGAATCTTTAATCATAGTTTACTCACACATGGATATGTTCATTCTAGGGCACAGGATGGTAAGGGAAGTATTCTCCTAAACACAAATATATAGTCGTGCACGAAAAGAAATAGAAAATAATAGTAAATTTGGAAAATTTCCCCTTTTCAATTTCACTAATGCCTTTAAGGGCTAGACAAATGTAAAGTAATTGTGAAATTGGAAAACCTACCATTTTTCAATTTCATTGTTGCTTTGAAATGATAGAAAGTTGAGAAAGCAAAAAAGTAGAGGATTTGTCAAAATGTGCTAATTTTAAGAAGTCACTGAACTGGACTCTTTAAATAAGTTTTGAATACGGATTTTCTAAATATGCATTTGAAAAGATGAAAAGTTGTAAAAGTAGGAAATGATGAATTTGTGATAGCTAGCTAATTCGATAGGAGTAACTGATTTTTTCTCAATATGTTTCTAGCAAATAGATCCTTATAAAAAAGGTTTTGAAAATTGATTTTTTAAATATACATTTTAGATAAATAAGTTTTGAAATTAAAGAGGGATTTCCGTTTTTGAAAATGAGAGAGGTTTTTAGAGAGAAAGAAGTGTAATTTTTTTAGTGAATTGTATTTCTAAGCTGTTATATTATATAGAGTTATTAGCACTTATTCAAAATTTAAATGAATCAGATATAAAATAAGAGAAAAAAAAGTATAAATTTTTAAGAGATATACTGTCAATTTATTTATTTATTTTTAATTGATTTTTTAAAATATAATCTTGAATTCAAATCCAAGTCCAAATCCAAATTCAAACTTGGTCGCTATGAATAATAATGCCCAAACTAAAATGAACCGATGATAAGATTTTAGTTCATATATGATATAAGTTTTAGTAAAGTTATAAAATTTAAATGATATATAATATTATAATATGAGTTTTTATTTTAGTTAACTCCCTATGAGAAAGCATGATATAATATATTTTTTTAATTAGAATTTATCTATTTTGTGGTTAGGAATTAAAGATTTGAAATTATATACATTTATATAAAGGATGGAATTTTCAATACTAATTTCTTTTTCATGCTTAAATCTAATTTTTTATTATTATTGAATCTGTTTACCTCTTTATTTTACTTCATACGTACAAATTATCAAATAACAAGTGACATACATAATAATGAGAACTTTAGCAATCAAATGACATTGATTGTGACACTGTGATTGTATATCTGAATTCATCAACCACTTAATCCATAACTGCTGGTTATAAGTAGTCTTGGATTCAGCAATTAAAAACAATGAATATAAATTTTAATTAATTATAACCAGGCTTATCCTGAAGGAAACACTTCTTAATTCCTTAGAAGATGAAAACTTGTTAGACACTGACTAAAAGATTTGCTGTATTCTAATTATTTTATGTTTTAGAATTTTTTATGTATTTATTTTCAGGTTAAATTTATTTAAAATTTAATAAAAATTTGTTATAATTACTGGAAATGTTTCGAATATTTAAAATATTAAATCTATTTAAATCTATTTATACCATTCAAAATTCATTTTTAACGACGAAAACCACAATCTCACTCACACTTGTATCTCAAGATTCATGGAAAAAAAAACAAAAAACCAAAATCATTAAATCTTCTATTAAAGACATTAAATTTTGAAGGTTGCTGGAGATGATTAGTCCACAACAGTGTATGGTCTAAATACCCATTAACAAGAAATTTCGTTTACTGCGAGTCATTCATAGCAGAAAACCATCGGGATAAGACTTCACGTCACTACATTAAACGGTGCCGTATTTGGTTTCAAGGCTTTTCAGTTGACTACGATGGCCGTACAGCATGGCGAGGGCAGAGCAAGTCGTCCAAATATGAGGAAGACAGAAAGGAGACGAATCTCTGCCATAGGGCTTCTCACTTCTTCAGAGAATGTCTGCACCCTAGCCGCTTGATTTATGTCCCTTGGCCTCACATCAGGTCTTTGGGGTGATACAGGGAAGTATGTTACTAGTTGTATGGCACTATAGCCATACAAATAACAAATACGTATTAGTGTGGTTATTTTACAAATTAAGAGTGTAGGTGGCAAATAGATTAAATTGAGGTTGATGCAGGTTGGTAGAATGAGTTGGTTGTTATCTTGGTCTTTTTAAGTTCTATATCTATAGATCATTATGTTGGATCATCGTGTAGGTGGCAAGGTGGCAAATAGATTAAATTGAGGTTGATGCACGTTGGTAGAATGAGTTGGTTGTTATCTTGGTCCTTTTAAGTTCTATATCTATAGATCATTATGTTGGGTCATGGCTTCTAGGTTCTAGTGTGTTAATTTTGGTTATTTATTTCATTTTATAGTTGCGAATTTACCCACCCTAGTTGACCCAATATATGTTACACCTAATCTATGTCCATTGGTCCTCATATTAGGTTTATGAGTTCATACTAGGGAAGTATGTAACGATTTGTATGGAACAAATGTGCATCGGGGTTGTGGTCTTGTGAATCATGAGACTCAAGCAATAGTAACTCATGTTATGATGGAGGGAGTATGCGACAAATAGCTTAAATTGAGGCTCACGTAGATTTAGACTTAGTTGGTTGCTATCTTGGTCTCTTTAGGCTCTAGATATGTAGATCAGTTGATTGATATATTGATCTCTTTAGGCTCTAGATAAGTAGATCATTGTGATGGCTCATATCTTCTAGGTTCTAGTCTACTAATTATGGCCATTCATTTAGTGTTCTCATTGTCTATTTCAACTTTTTGTCTTTTGGTTATTCATGGTTGTTTCTAGTGGCCCATTAGGTGGTGTAGGTAAACTTAGACATAGAAGCATTGCTCCCTTTCTATCCATTGTCTAAATCTTCTAGATTTCTCACCTAGTGAAATATTTGTGCATTTTCTCTAGTTTTTCTTACCTCTAGCTACTCTTTGTTGATTTCCTATGGTCCTTGGCCGAGCTAGAATCCCATATTCTCTTGGGAGTTCGTGGTGCTCCTATTCTCTACGTGGTTTAGGGCTTCATTTGTGGGGATTAGGGGTCATTATCCTTTCTTGGCCAAATTTTCAAGTCATTAGTAACCTCTCTCTCATTTCGAATTTTGTCAAGGTTGTGGCTTCTAATTCTCTAGTTGTGTCTCCTATGTCGTTGGATTTTAGTTGGGTATTGGTGTGTGGCTTCCCGTTGTATCTTTTGGTACTTTATAATGAAAATGAGAATCCCACCCTCTAGCTCTACTTTTAGTTGAACAAATGCCCGCAAGTGCTCCCTTTCATGCTTCAAGGCACCCCCTTTGCGAAAACAATGACCTCAAGCCGCTTAGGCTCAAAAGAATGCTCTCTAGGTGGGCATGACCTTACAACTCATATGGAAGCACTTGTAGCTCCCCAAGGACCAACTACAACCCAAGTTCAAAGAATGGATTTCTCACCTTGGTTAGTCACTCATAAACCATGGACACTAAGATTTGCAAGATCATTGACCTCTACTAATTCAGTATGTTTTTTATTACTTAAATCATAAAGCAAAAGAAAAACTTTCAAACTATGATATAAAATAAGCTACATAACATATAACAAAAATTTCACATTATTTGTAATAAAATTTTCGCTTCGCTTCAAATTTTTAACATCTCTAACAAAATTCTCATTTATGATCTTATCCACATTTATAAAATACTCTTTTAATCATTATTCTAAAAAAATAAACACGTGAAACAACATAACATAAAAGAAAAACAAAAGCTGAAGTTAAAAAATGATTTCCCATACCTTTTAAAATCTTCAATATTTATGTTAGAAATAAGAACCTAGCTAATGTTATTTCAATGTGTTATTTTATAAACTATGCTCCTATGTTATTTTATAAACACAATGTGGTGTAATTAAACTAGGGTCTAGTAGTTTATGGGGGATAGATGTGATGAGGTGTTTTGGATAAATGTGATTAGGTTTTGGATAGACGTAACGGGTGTTTTGGATAGACATGATCAGGTATTACTGATTCAATTTCCCCTTAAAAATCACATTAATGTTTAATTAAACTCATGTGTAGTAATACAAGGGTCTTTAATAGACGTGACGGGTGTTCTGGATAGACATGATCAAGTATTACTGATTCAATTCCCCCTTAAAAATCACATTTAAATTTAATTAAACTCGTGAAATAATACAAGGGTATTTATAAAAGAAGTGATTGAGTGTGACTGGTTTAATTCTTCACTATTCTTTGAACATGAACATGAACATGATTTAATCTGATACAAAAATTGTCCACCAATGTTATTATTTGGACATAAATTTATGATATAAGCATGATATTCTCCAAAAATTCTCCACTTTGTTTCGTTGTTATTATTTGGAAAGAAGCATGATATAATATGACCCAAAAAAGCTCGAGCCCCCTAATAATTCCATGGAGTTCACAGTCAAAATACCATGGAGTTCACAGTCAAAATATACACAGGATACGTCGACTACTGCCATGACGGTTCTGAAAATAGAATACTCTTAATTAGCAGAGGCTTTGTAGAATGTATGGAAAAGAGTTAAAAGATTATTTCTTCTATGCCCGAGACGAAGCTGGTTATTAGAGGCTCTGAACGATCGAAAAGAGTAAAAAAGTTATCAGAAGCTTTGAAGGATGGAAAAGAGTTAAAAAGTTATTTAGTCTATGAACATGAGCAAGAGAAAGAGAAAAGAGTAAAACCGTCCAGAGAAAGTTTTAGAGTAAACAACTTATTTTATGAGCTAGAGAAAGATTTTTGCATAATTTAGGGAAAGAGTAAAAATATTATTTTATTTTTCCTAATAAGAAAATATCAACGTATTTTTAATATTATCAAAAAATAATTTTATATTTTAAATATAATTATTATAAAAAAATAATTGTATATTTTAAATACAATCTGATCCACTTATGTCTTTGTTTCTCACATTTTATCTTTAAAAAAATGTTTAATATCATTTATATAACTTAGTCAAAAATCAATTTAAAAGGTTATTTGTCTTTATCTAACTTCATAAAAACAACCAAACCTTGACAGATCAATAAGATCTTCACATGATAATAAACAATAACTTTAAAAATCATCAATTTTATCCAACCAAAGACTAATAAAAACTACCTACATTAGGATGCTAGAAAAATATACTTCAAGAGCTTTGTAAGTTACTATTCTTAGAAGCAGCAAAACTGATGTACCCCCACAACGTTCCTTTGACAAGAGATCTGTTACTTGGTTCTGCTCCTTAAAAATGTGTGAGAAACATGTTCTCTAAAAGGTCTTTGCAGGAAAGAGAGGAAGATAGTTATTAAAGGCTTTGGAGAGTTTATAGAAGAGAGTAAAAATGTTAGCTTATCCATGAGCATTAGAAAAAGAAAAGATTTTATATTGCAGGAAGATGGTTGTTTTTCTATGCTAAGGAGGAAGATGGTTATTAAAAACTTTGCAGTATTAATAGAAAAGAGTAAAAGAGTTATTTCCTGTCACCATAAGCAAGAGCTAGAGAAGATTTTATAATTGAGAAGATGGTTATTTCTTCTATCCTAGGGAGGAAGATGGTTATTAAAATATTTGCAAGATTTATGGAAAAAAGTAAAATAGTTATTTCTCTATGAGCATGAGGAAGAAAATGAGAAAATATTTTATAATGAAGGAAGATGGTTATTTCTTCTATTCTAGGGAGGAAGATGGTTCTTGAAGACTTTGCAAGATTTATGGAAAAAAAATAAAAAGTTATTTCATTTATTATCATGCCCAAGAGAAAGAGATAAGATTTTATAGTGGAAGAAGATTGTTATTATAAAATGTATAGGATTTTTCAAGAAAAAAGAAAGATGGAAAATTTTTATTTTAGGTTTATGTCAAGTAGTTGGGAGAAATGATTATTGTCACACACAAATATTATGATGAAATTTAATATAATAACTTCTAATTTTATTGTTAACATTAAAAAATCTTTCTTCATAATCTTTCTCCAACACAACTATATATATTATGTATATATAATTAAATATAAATCATTTAAAAAATTATATAATATGGCTATACACTCAAATCATTAAAAATTAAAAGCATTACAATACCAAAGCTAATAGAAAAATAATAAATGATATTATAACTTAAATTTATAATCTAAATCAAATTTACAATCTAAATCAAATGATAAGTTATATTACATTATTTATTTATATAATACATTTATATCATACATTAAAAAAACACATTTATATGATATATTCCGCAAAATAAAAAAATGAAAAAGTAGTATAAGTAACATATAAATATCAACATTGTTATCTTTATTAAAACATAAATCAATTCAAGTTTGAACCAAGCGAATACAATGATAATAATTCTCTGAAGTTACAGTGCAGTGTGAGACTCAATATTCATCCCAAACAAAAAGTTATGTTAATTAACATACAAATCAAATATATAAAGACTTATACATTGTTAGAAATATTTCGCCAATTTAATTTTCGTTTTGGCGGACCGGAGAGGCAGAGAGTTATAACTTTCGTGAATTTATTTTCGTGAAACTCGGTTCCAATCGCGAAGCTGATTTCGCGGAGCTATTTTAGCATAATGCTAACACGATAGGTTTGGAGCAACACACTAAAATTTAATATTATTTTTTGAACATGAAAAATATAACTTCATGAGATTGTCGCTTATTTACCAAATAAAATAGAATTTTACAGAGATTTAAACTTATGTGCAACACTATACAATGAAACACAGTAACTGCTGTTTTACTCGCTCTCTACTCTTCTACCCTTACCATCAAAATGGATTTTACATTCATATTTAACTCAACAGAGAATTTTACATTTAATTCATGACAGAGTGAAATTAATTTTGATGTTGTTGTTGAGTGTGATCAAAATCGCGCAGGTGTTTTGGAGTGTGAGCAAGGTTGTTGAATTAATGCTTGCCCATATCAGTTTACCTAAGTACAAAAATTCTTTAAATGTTTTTTTCCGAATTTTTTAATGATTCATGTCTGGCTTCGGTCTTTCTATCTTCACGCTGAAACACAACCTGCAAAATTGTCTTCAAACAGAGATGATACTTACAGAAGTCAAAACTTACAAAACAGAGATGATACTTACAGAAGTCAAAACTTACAAAAGTGTCTGACATATATGACTGCAAAAGGTCTCTGATATGCATGGCTGCTGTCCGGCTTGGGATTATTATTTCCATGTCGTATAGCATTAACTCTAGCATTTTTATGATATTGCTCGCTCCAAATACGCTATATGAATCTGCAAATTTCTGACAATCATTTTGTGGGAAGTTCTGATTTACGGATGCATGAGAGTTATGAAATCTTACTTACCGTACCATCAGAGGAATGGGATAAAATATTCAGCGGTTTTTTAGGGGCATCCGTGTTCAGAGATAGATGGTTTAAATGAGAACCACAGATTTGAGTTCTGAAATCTGCGAAATCAATTGCTCTACAAAGTAACAAAAGATTAAGATTTCATTAAAAGATGTGTTCCATACAAAACTAAAAAAAATCAAGATTTGGTGATTTGGTGAAAAATTGTATGACATAATTTTGAAGAAAAAAAATCAAAATATATAATAGTTAAATTGAACCATAATTTAATGGAGTTTAAATAGCTAAAAATTAAAATTTGGCTAAAAATTATATGATTAGAGTGTAGAAAAAAGAAAAACTCAAAATGTATAATAATGAGATTCAATCATATCTTAATTATCATGATATTGAATGATTAGTATACAAAAATAATGTTTATATCTATTTTGTAACTATTTATATAATTAAAATTATTATCAAAAATTTAATTTCAAAGTAAATAAGATATTTGGATTTCAAAGAGTGGTTTGCAGTAATCATATAATGATTTTAATATGACTTATGTCAACTATATACTATTTAAAATTAGTTTTCAAAGATTTATAGTTTTAACCAATGTAAGTTTTTTTATCACACTTTTTTTTATGACAACTAATTAATTTATTATGATATGTATTATTACTAATATTTATTTTTATAATGGTCTCTTCTTTTTGTGCCAAATGACTCTGTGGTGACTTTTCGTTATAAATTTTTTCACAGAAACTTCTTTCTTATATTTTAATTTTAGCTAATACATTTATTTTTTTCCAAAATCGGGTAAGGTTTGTTGGAATCACAAGTTTTAGTTGAGAATTTTTCTCAATCCAAATGCCACATAGGTTTTAAATAACAAAAAATCAAGATTTGGTAAAAATTGTATGACTAAAAAAAAGAAGCCTCAAAATATATAATAGTTAAATTGAGCCATATTCTGGGATGAGAATATGCTCTACAGTTTGTTTGGACAAATGATGTTTCTGCAAAGACCCTAGGCTTTACGGCCTTGTGATGTGTGATACCCTCTAATTTTGAGTAGTAGTCTGGACTGGCTTGGATCCTCCAATGAAGCAAGTCGCAGATCTTCGTGATGTCGGTTTCATATAATTACAATCCTCCTTCCCTCTCATTAACGGTCTATGTCTTTGGCAAAGGTAAGTGCTCTGAGATTTTGAGGTCTCTAATATTTTTCTTTTGACCGGGCAACCCTTTGTGGGTAGTTTGGCCCAAGATTAAGTTAGCCCTGGAGGTTTCAACCTTCAATAACCTAGTAGCTAATGGACCCAAATTCCAAAATCCCCTTCCTCCAAATTTGTTAAGAAGCATGATGATATCCCTAAAGTTGTGATTCCAAACCCTCAAGCCTAATCAAGGGCCCTTCAACTCACCAAACGAGGCTTGATTGGCCAATTTACTAACTTTGGGCTTTCACTAAGATCAAGTAGATCATGGATCAAGACTAATTGGAAAGAAAAAATGAAAGGGGAAGTGGTTCCTCCTTTGTCGAAAAGGGTTTCTTCACCTTTCATTTTGAGCTCAAGGAAGATAGGGACCTTATTTTTAGAATCAACCCATACTTTATGGGACCTCAAGGTTTTTATTTGGACATATGAAACCCTAACTCCAATCTAGATTGTGGTATCCCTATGAAAGTCCCGGTTTAGGTTAAGTTTCCATATTTCCCTCTTTATTGCTGGAATAATGCCACCTTCAAGCTCATTAGCAACTCCCATTGAAAATATACTGACTGTGTTGAATCTAGGGAAGGTCTATTTGCTTATGCTTGAATTTGTGTAGAAGTGGATATGGAAATTGGTCTTCTAGTGGCAGTAAAATTATGCATACATGACTAGACACACATTCACGAAATAGACGATGACAAATTACCATTCAAGTGCCATATTTGCCACAAATATGGTCACTTCACTAGGAACTGCACCAAAGCCCTAACTATCTATGAAAATCACGGAGAAGAGGAGGATCAATGGCAATAATCCAAAAGGAAAAGAGGTCCTAATAAACAACATTATCCTCAACATGAGAAGAATGTCTAGTAGCCTAAGGACGTGGAAAACCCTAAAAGACAAATAAAAAACAGGAAGGCACTATCCAATCTGGTAGCCATTCAGGAGAAAATAATAAATATAAAGCTTTAGCAGATCTAAATGATGAAGAAGGACTTTCCCAAAAATATACAGAGCCAGTTCCTCAAAACATCCCACCTCAAAGTCCAAAGAAAGATTCAGAAGAGGAGAATCGAGCTCCTGAAACCTCTCAAAATGCTTCATCAAACTTGTTTGAAGAAGAAGAGGATATCTACCTCTCATCAAAGGAGGTCACTGACTCATATAGAATAGCCACTTCAACAGATAAAAAATCAGAAGCTAAAAAATCCAAAGACATGGAAAGGAGAACCCGACGTACAGGAAGGAAAACCAACAGGGAGATTTGTGTAGCCCAAACTAAGAAAGATAAGGAACTGGGATATCAAAGCACCATACCCCATGAGCTAGTTAGTGATGGTAACAAATAAGGGAAAAACGGTGTGACGATATGCCCCTTGAAGGGGGCAAGGGCTAACTAGCCTGCCATAGGGCATTAAATGCCCCGTTACATGCATACTCTATAACAAAATAACACACGCGCACAGTGGCTAGATAAATAGAAAATAAGGGCGGTGTGTTATTTTGTTATAGAGCATGCATGTAACGGGGCATTTAATGCCCTATGGCAGGCTGGTTAGCCCTTGCCCTTGAAGGGGGTGTCTCAACCAAAAAGTAAGTAATGAATATAATCTCCAGGAATTGCAGGGGCTTGGGTCCTAATAAAATAATCATAGAAGCAAAATATTCGTTATTGAAAGAAAAGCAAACAATAGGCCTTTTCTGCAAGACTAAGTTAGATGAGAAGGACTTCTCATGCAATCACAAAAAGATATGGAACAAGGGATTCCATCTTGAGGTAAGTTCTTTGGATGCATTAGGAGTGTATGTACATTATGGGATCTAGATCAATTAAAACTAATAAAGAGTAAAAAAACCCAACATTGCATCACTGCTTCTTTCAACATTCTGGCTCTTAATCAGGTATGCACTATTGTAAATCTTTATTTGCCTATCCTCTTTAGGGAAAAGAAATATTATTGGAAATACTTAATGGATCTTAAATATATTGATTTTATTTACAAATTGCATCATTAGCGGAGACGTTAATACCATATTTAATCAAAAAGTAAAGAGAGGAGGGTCACTGGTCAGGGATGTGCACCAAGAAACTATGGAGGACCTAATTAGTTCCCTCAATATGGTTGATATAAAGCCTTCTAAAATTAGATACACTTGTAACAATAAAATGTAGTTGGAAGATTTGGTAGTAGATGGAATAGATTGTCAATACTATTTGTAATAGATATGCTAATAAAATTTTATAAGTATTAAGTAGTGTAAGCCTAGGTGTTGGTAAATAATTTTCTAAAGTAAATTCTTACTTTGGTCAAAATAATTATATTCTCAAGATTGATGAGAGTCCATTCTACTCAATTTTGGTTGACGAAAGTATAGACAAAACTATGGAGCAACATATTATTATTTACATTACATATTTGACAAATAAGGAAGAGGCCAATGCATGAAAATATTCATACACTTACCTCAAATTAAGGATGGAACAATCGAATCTATTTATGATGCAATAATAACTCTTTTAGCATAAATGAATCTATCCTTGATGAAATTAGTTGGATTTGGATTGGATGGGGCTTATGCCATGAGGGGTATATTGGAATGTTTATCAACAAAATTATGTCGACATTCTCCTCATTTATTATATATTCATTTCATATCTCATTGAGAAGAATTAACAACAAATGATGCTTCAACTCATTTCGAGAGGTGATATTTATTGACAACTTCACAAATAAAGTTTATTCTTGGCTTGGACAATCTACTTAAAGACATGGAAAACTAGAAGAAGTAATGGAAACATTTCAAATCACCAAGTTAGAGGTGTTACAAATTCACCAAATTAGGTGGTTGTCTAGAGGAATGGTCATGGGAAGACTTGATAAGCTCATGTCAGCTTTGTTAGAAAATTCGGTGTAGGGGGGTAAAAAAATGTATGACTTGGTAACAATATTTCAAGTACAATTTTGCATCCATTTACTTGGAAATGTTCTTATTGAGTTAAATAGATTGAATCACAAGTTCTAAAAGGATTACCTATATATTAATTCTATAGGAACTAGTTTATATATTACAATTACCATGCTTCATAAGCAGTGTTAGGAGGCATATTTGGAGTTGGTACAACACACACATCATGTTTTTTGAAGAAAGTACAAAAAGGAACTCTTTAGTTTTCAAATGGTGCATGTATGCTACATGTATGTCCATTGGAGTTCATTATTTGTCCCAATACATATACATAAGGAACACTAGATGATTACATTTTTTTGGGCAAGAGCTTTGTAATGAAGGCGACCAATTCTCTAAATATGAGGCTCGCAGATTTGCCAATATTTAATATTGCTAAGATTTTCAATCCTCACCATTATTATGAGGAGATACATGATAGAGATGCTCAAAGAAGAACATGGTTAACATGCATATGTGAAAAAATCATTGTTGAAGATTGACCTATTGTGGGTGTTGTTAGATGTTTGGTGAGATGGATGAGTTTGTTTGTACTATTTATAAATCATACACAAAAAAACATATGCATAGAGCATGGGATCTATGTGGAAATAAACCTGAATTGTTTGAAATTATTCCATGTCTAATATCATTATGGCAAACTATTCTTGTTATTCCAATTTTACTATTATTTTACTAAAACTAAATAAGATAAAATGTCATGATAGATCAAGGATTTTGTTGGACACATTAGGTATGTTAATGTTTCTCTTTCTTATTGCACCTCATGCTCTAAATGAGGTAGATTGGAATATAAGTTATGATGTTTAAAAATTAATGAAAGCTTGAAAGCCATTTTTATTGGGCAAATACCTTCATCTCATCCATGATGTAAATTTTGAAAAATGTAAATTGAATAGAAGCAAACTAATCCAATATTATTTTTTAAATTCAAATACACTATTTTATTAGGTTTTATTGAAATTAAAATTTTTTATTGAGTAATTAATTATTTCCAACAATATCAGTGTTTGAAAGAGTGATATTTTATTAAACATTTTTTTAATAAAATGTATAATTTGTTTGTTATTTTCAATTAAATACAATTATATATAAACTTTTGGAGTGAATATATGCTCTTAATTTATTTTTTAAATGCCCTTCCAATTTGTTCACTAAAGTACGTTCCATTGCAATGTTAAATTAAATATAAAGAAATTTATGCGCAAGATATTAATTTAATAATATTTAAAATATATTTTACATTACATTAGTGTGCATTGGCCTCAATTTATGAGGTTGAAAATCAAATTTTTTTTTTTGTCATTTTTTTATCAAACAACAATAATGATTTAAGCAAAGTCTTTCGGTAGAAATCACATAAGAGAAATATTATTCTTCAAATATCGCCGTTACTTGAAATTATATCTCTACATTTCTCTCTATATAAGTCTTTGCCATGTTCTGCCTCTTCATCTGGTCCCGATGATGAACCACACTTGTTGGTCTGAAACGCATCAACCAAAAATTTCTATTATATGATTTCCACTGAGAAACTTTGCTTAATTCATTATGAATTACAAAAATCTAAATAGAAAAATAATAATGATGTTACTATTATATTCCCTTTCAATAAGATAAATCACCAACGTGAAAGCTCAATTTTAGTGACCACAGGGTAGTCAACGAAATTCCTCGAATAATTTACATATTTAAATATTATTAGTCCCTGCCGGGGACTATATGCGATCGATAGATCGCTGACTTTGCGTTGACCGAGGCGATTTTTTATTATATTTGCGATATAACCTAAGTCGAACCAAGGTTTTGGGGGTGGAAAGGTTTTGGGGTCTTATTACGCGCTTCGCATCGTTCGAGGTGAAGGGCACGTGGCGCAGGTGAAGGGCACGTGGTCGGCATGCGCTGTGGTGGTCTGATCGGCGGCCAGCTGTCCCTCCTCGAGATGCTGGAAAGTTCGGCTTGGGTTTTACTGTCTTCGCGGCCTTTGGGTTAGTATTGTTACTTGCTTGTTTAGCTCTGCAGTCTGTGCGATTTTTCGTCTGCGGTGGAGTTCCTGCCTGCTCGATTAACTGAATAGCAAACGTTTGGTTACGGTTCTGTTGTTCCAGGTCCGGCTTGTATGCCTCGACTGTCTGGTGTGGCTTCGGTAAGTTCGGCTACTGTATGGCATTCTGGTTAAATACTGAGGGTTTCTGTTACCTGCATGCAAGAGTCCATGGTTAAATACTGAGGGTTTTTGTTACCTGCATGCAAGAGTCCATGGTTATTTGATCATGGAAAGTTACTCGGCTTGGGTTTTACCCTGTTCGCGGCCTTTGGGTTATTATTGTTACTTGGTTGTTTAGCTCTGCGGTCTCTGCGATTTTTCCTTTGTATTTGTTGTATTGTCTGCGGTGAAAACACAATGCGGTTCCTGCCTGCTCGGTTAACTGTATAACAAACGTTTGGTTGCGGTTCTATTGTTCCAGGTCCGGCTTGTATGCCTCGACTGTCTGGTGTCGCTTTGGTAAGTTCGGCTACTGTATTGTTTAGAGGTTAAGTTCGGCTACTGCATTATAAGTTAATGGGATTCTGGTTAAATACTGAGGGTTTCTGTTACCTGCATGCAAGAGTCCATGGTTATTTGAGCATTATAAGTTAATGGCATTCTGGTTGAATACTGAGGGTTTGTCTTAGCTGCATGGGTTTTATGGAAATTTCGGTAAATGTCTGCGTGAAGCTGTGATTCTTGGTTGTATTGTTTAGAGGTTAAGTTGGGCTACTGCATTATAAGTTAATGGCATTTGGGTTATTATTGTTACTTGGTTGTTTAGCTGTGCGGTCTCTGCGGTTTTTCCTTTGTATTTGTTGTATTGTCTGCGGTGAAAACACAATGCGGTTCCTGCCTGCTCGGTTAACTGTATAGCAAACGTTTGGTTGCGGTTCTGTTGTTCCAGGTCCGGCTTGTATGCCTCAACTATCTGGTGTCGCTTTGGTAAGTTCGGCTACTATATTGTTTAGAGGTTAAGTTCAGCTACTGCATTATAAGTTAATGGCATTCTGGTTAAATACTGAGGGTTTCTGTTACCTGCATGCAAGAGTCCATGGTTATTTGAGCATTATAAGTTAATGGCATTCTGGTTGAATACTGAGGGTTTGTCTTAGCTGCATGGGTTTTATGGAAATTTCGGTAAATGTCTACGTGAAGCTGTGATTCTTGGTTGTATTGTTTAGAGGTTAAGTTCAGCTATTGCATTATAAGTTAATGGATTTTGGGTTATTATTGTTACTTGGTTGTTTAGCTCTGCGGTCTCTGCGATTTTTCCTTTGTATTTGTTGTATTGTCTGCGGTGAAAACACAATGTGGTTCCTGCCTGCTCGGTTAACTCTATAGCAAATGTTTGGTTGCGGTTCTGTTGTTCCAGGTCCGGCTTGTATGCCTCGACTGTGTGGTGTCGCTTTGGTAAGTTCGGCTACTGTATTATTTAGAGGTTAAGTTCGGCTACTGCATTATAAGTTAATGGCATTCTGGTTAAATACTGAGGGTTTCTGTTACCTGCATGCAAGAGTCCATGGTTATTTGAGCATTATAAGTTAATGGCATTCTGGTTGAATACTGAGGGTTTGTCTTAGTTGCATGGGTTTTATGGAAATTTGGGTAAATGTCTGCGCGAAGCTGTGATTCTTGGTTGTATTGTTTAGAGGTTAAGTTCGGTTACTGCATTATAAGTTAATGGCATTCTGGTTAAATACTGAGGGTTTCTGTTACCTGCATGCAACAGTCCATGGTTATTTGAGCATTATAAGTTAATGGCATTCTGGTTGAATACTGAGGGTTTTGTGTGCAGACTTCGTTAACCAATTTCGTCATTTGCACAATTTGTCATGGTACTGGCACAGGCTGGGTTGTGCATGAATATGGTCTAGACGAGAAGGAATTCGAATGCTCGGCTTCGTTGCAGGTACGGTGTTATTCTACTAATTGCTTTTTGTCAATTTTTGTATTACTTGCTTTTTGTCAATTTGTTAGGGTTTTAATTTTTGCATTGTGTAGGTTTATGGTCCAGTTACTCTAGGTTTATAGTCGAGTTACTCCATGATCCCTGCCGGGGACTATATGCGATCGATCGATCGCTGGCCGTTGGTTGACCGACGTGATTTTTGATTATATGAACCATATAACCTAAGTCGAACCAAGGTTTTGGGGGTGGAAAGGTTTTGGGGTCTTATTGGGGGCTTCGCATCATTCGAGGTGAAGGGCACGTGGTCCCGTGACTCCCAAGCGGATGTGTAACGCTGGTATGAATCGGACAGTATACAATTGATTTGGTAATAAATTCAGATTGATTTACAATTAACTTGGGTTACGGCATGTGCTGTGGTGGTCTTATCGGCGGACAACTGTCCCTGCTCGAGATCCTGGAAAGTTACTCGGCTTGGGTTTTACCCTGTTCGCGCCCTTTGGGTTATTATTGTTACTTCGTTGTTTAGCTCTGCAATCTGTGCGATTTTTCGTTTGTATTTGTTGTATTGTCTGCAATGAAAACACAATGCGGTTCCTGCCTGCCGTGATACTGTGGGTTTCTCTTACCTGCATGGGTTTTATGGAAATTTCCGTAAATGTCGGTTTCGACCACCATGTGACTTCCTTATCATTTGGGCCGAGACGACCTGGGTGAAGCTATGGTTCTTGGTACAGATTGAGTGGCAGTCTTTTGTAGTTTGAATTGTTTTTGCACATGAAGATCTAAATAAATTGGGGTTTTTGAACTGTTTGAAATGTTAAAATATTGAAGATTGCAGTCTGTTTTGTAACTGCACGGTTTCCTATCTTAGGCGTGTATTCAAGGTTTTTCGCTCGTATAATTTATGTGTATGTTTACTTTGGTCCATAATGTTTCTTTAAGTTTGTAATTCTGTTATGGATGTATGAATATTCGACTCTGATATTACTCCTAGAACGGAAGGTTGCTTTGTTAACAACTCTGTTAAGTTCATTTGCTTTGTTAAGAAGTGCTGAATTGAAGGTTTGCTATATTGGTACTAGATGTTGTTCGTTTGCTGTTGTTTATATATTGGATGAAATGTTTCGTTTGCAAAAATTATAAGCTTTTCCGTGATACTGAGGGTTTCTCTTACCTGCATGGGTTTTATGGAAATTTCCGTAAATGTCAGTTTCGAGCACCATGTGACTTCCTTGTCATTTGGGCCGAGATGACCTAGGTGAAGCTGTGATTCTTGGTACAGGCTCTGTTGTGCATGAATATGGTCTAGACGAGAAGGAATTTGAACGCTCGGCTTTGTTCCAGGTACGGCATTATTCGACTAATTGCTTTTTGTCAATTTTTCTATTAATTGCTTTTTGTGAATTTGTTAGGCTTTTAATTTTTGCATTGTGTAGGTTTATGGTTCAGTTACTCTAGATTTATAGTCGAGTTACTCTGTGATTGTTTTAAAAAATATAGATATTTAAGCTGTATTCGGTCATTTATATTTTTTCTCTCATTCAATTATATTTTTTCTCTCATTCAATTATATTGGAATTCAAATCTGGAATCGTCATTGTTTATTCTGTGTTTACATTAATATTAATATTAATATTATCAATTGTTATAATCATAACAATAATATTATTTGAGATGATCCCAACAAGTAGAAGTTGGGTAATGCATGCAACTAGCTCTGTATAATGATGTATCAAGACATTTTGTCTATTTAAACCTTAGATTAAAATCTCATGTTAGCTAGTTATAACCAGATTGGTTCTGATATGATGTTCAACTACCTTATTCTGCTCAGAGAGAAAAAATTATTTTATTATGAAAACAAAATTACATTTATTATATATGTTTCTGCATTTCACAGATATCCTTAAGCATAGGAAGTGATAAAAGTATTGCTAAGAACATATCTTGCTTCATAAACAGTTTTCAAAAATGTCAATATGACAGCCCTATCATAGTCATTCTAACATATATCACAGCTTTGAAGCCAGTTTTGTCTCATAAGAAATTAGCTCCTAGATATGTCCATAAACAGTCCCATAAAAAAATATAGATATAGAGATATGCTTAAGCATAGGAAGTGATAAAAGTATGGATGAGAAGATATGTTGCTTCATAACCAGTTTTCAAAAATGTCAATATGACAGCCCTGTCATGGTCATTCTGACATACATCACAGGTTTGAAACCAGTTTTGTCTCATAAAAAATTAGGTCCTAGATATGTTCATAAACAGTGCCATAAAAAAATATACATATAGATATTGACATTTAAACAATCCCATGATTACATGAAAAGTGTATCAAGACATTCCATGAGCTCTCCTTCCACTCTCTCTTGAATGATCCAAGCTCATGCTACCAAGTGTAATCTTGCTTTTGACAGTCCATCAGTTTCCATGTTCCTGTCTTTGTAAACATGTTGAAACATAATGTGTTAAATACTCTGTTTAAGCAAGTTGAATCTCCTGAAATATAGGTTGAAATTTATAATTATCCAATGAATTTGTTCCATTCATCCAATTCACCACAATTTGTGAATCATCAAAGATCTGTAATTTTTGGGCATCTTTTTTCACGTGCCACAATTGCCAACAGTCTTGGGACAATTTGCTTAGGCAGATTGTTGTTGTGTTTGCCAAAGATGTCCTTTGAACATATTACATGTTCATCATTTATATGGATCATACCTGCAGCGTCCCATAATGATGGATCTTGTTGAGAAGCGTTATGGAAGTACACTTATGCACTACTCGTATCTGGTTCTCAATGCCTTGTTTGGGTTCCTTGATCCTTGAATTCTGTTTAGATCCATATAGTATAACCATAGTCTGATACCGAATAGCAGGAAACTTTTTACCTTGGAATATGTTGGAGTTGCAACCTAGCACAAATCAGAGACGATACTTTTTATATTTTGACAGTTGAATTGGTGCACCACTTATGTAAAACTCATAAATAGCCTCATGGTTATTTTATTTCACAAATGCAATTGACAATGATGTTAACTTTCAGAAATATTCTTAAAGTTGTGTTGCATTTGTTCATTTTGTCTTTCCATTGCTTCCTTTTGTTAACTTCATTTTGTGTTTTGATTGTTCCCTTTTGTTAACTTGCACAAATATTCTTAGAATTATGCTCCATTTTTTCATTATGTCTTTGCATTGTTTCCATTTCCAATTTCTTTGTTATTTATAAATATGGCTTGTTGTTAGAAATTTGATATTTGTTTACCAAGATAATGCAATAGCCTATTTTTTTAATATACATACATTTTGTTCAAAACAATCATGTTCAGTTTTTGCTAACTTCATTAATATTTTTTGCAAAGCTGTACAAGACAATTGCAAAAGCCAACTCTGGTAAGCAATTGAAAATGATGGAAGAAATAATAGATGTTGACAATTACAAATTCAGATTGCAATGCATTTTGCCTGAGAACATTGATATTGTATTAAAAAGAAATGGTCTTTTTAGACTAAATGCATTTTCATATACTGTAGGAGATTGTCTATTTGACTCATTCGAAATGCTTCTACATTTTCGTTATACTTCAAATGAATTGCGAAATGGGTTAATAGACCACTTTCTTTTTTGCTTAAAGAACAATGACGTTGAAGCAATACAGTCATATCAATATGAACTAGCACCTGAGTTCCTATACGAGTTACATGGTGTTAATGATATTGGTACATATCTTCATAAAATGCATTATTCTGCATCTACAAATATAAAGGAGTCTGAACGAGGTTTATGGGGTGATACCTTTTGCATACGTTGGTTAGCTAAATGGTTAGATATATCAATTGCAGTTTGGTCATTGACAAGAAAAACGAGATATTTGATCTTTAATCAACATGAAAATGCAATTCCATATTGCATTCTCTTTCACGATGCAAATCCTGTTAGTGGTCATTATGAACCATTGGTTTACCAAAAGTTTCCAATTTGCATTTGCAACCAGTGTAATATCTACCTATCACCTATTTGCAAAGATATTGAAAGCAATTGGATGCACATTGCAAATAATATGCTTTTAAATGGACTAACAATTGCAAAGCAAGTGACATCTAATTGTGGTGACAGTCTCTTTAATGCAATTTGCTATTTAGTAGCAACAGAATTCAATGCAGAGTGTTTGCGACTTTACATTGTGCAATCTTTTTGCAATGCAGTTATGCATAAGAATCAAGAGGCATTGCATTGTTTAGAGCAATACCTAGTAGTTGATGCGATACACTATACAATGAATAGCAACTGGCAACAATATCTGATAAATATGGCAATGCCATATGAAAAAGGACAAGTGGAAGGCGGACCATTTTGTCTACAATGGATATCTGTCATATTCAAAGTCAATATCCAAGTATGGTCCTCTGTTACTAATAACTTTGTCAATTACGGTTCCGCTTATTCGAGATGCAATGATATTGTTAACATCTTGTCATTCATGACAAATACATCACATATTCACTACCATGCAATGATACAAGAATATGTTCACAATTCTCAATAATTGTGCATGGAAGCAAATGATGTTTGTAATCAATTGCGTCATGAGCATGTACTAGAAAAAGAGCAATGTATATCTCAAGTACATTTTAGCAATAATATTGCATTTGAGATAGCATGTCATTTAGAGCAAATGCAACCAACTAAGGATTGTAGGCTGAATTATCACAAGCTAAAGCAATTCATACGTACAAAACGCAAATGCAATGACAAATGCAAAAAACCATTTTCTAATAAGAAGTCAAGAAAGAAAAATGCAATACAAATTTATATGGAAAAGTCGAAGACACGCCTAGGAATACATGTGCAGTTTGCAACAAATTGCATTTTGCAAAAAATATTAGATTCTTCACTATAGATTTGCAAGAAAAGCATATGAATTTGACGTTGAACAATAGGACCTTTAGCAATGAAAACATATGTGTTTCTTGCAAGAAACCACTCGAGAATGGAAAGCTACCACAATTTGCAGCACCTGAACAAATAAGACGTAACATTTCATTGCCAACTGTAAATATACTTTCAGACCTAGAAGAAAGACTTGTGTCATTGAGAATTGCATTTGCACAAATCAGACAATGGGGACATAGACGGTCACAAATTGGCTTAACATGATCAATCATCAATGTACCAGTTCATATGGACATTGTGCAAAAAGCATTGCCACAATATCTAAATGATACAATGACAATTGCAGTTGCATTGAAAAGACGATTGCAATACAAAAATGCATACCAAACAGGTAAAGTGAGTCCGATTATTGTCATGAAGGCATTGAACGAACTATGTTCTAGAAGTCTTTATAAAGCTAGCAACATTTGTATAAATGAGAATTGGGCCCATGTTTTACAAGAGAATAATGAATACATTGTACAAAATTCAAACAGTGACAAGGAAAGTGATACAGATAGTGATGCAAATAATGAAACACCTACTGAAACATTGGTGCATGGATTAATAGAATCACAACGCATCTACGATCTGCAAGACAAGATTATTGAATTGGCACCTGCTGAAGGACAATGACCATTAGGCATCTTCAAGGACAAATATGCAGAAGAAATGAACTTTCCAACATTATTTTATGGCAATGCACGTGATCATGACATCACAAATAGGTTTAGTTACCAAAAAATTGTACAATGGGAATTGTTACAAGCAAGTGGTGACTTCCAATATCATACAACAAATTTGTTTTTCAAGACAATGCGAATAATAATTGATAAAGTGCTTTCTTGCATATGGGTGCGAATAAGAAAAGGACAACTAAAAGGCAGGAAAATATTAGCAAAAGATGTCAAGTATCGAGCAAATTTGGAAAAGTTATTGAAGTCTGACATTGGATACATAGATTTCAAAAACATTCGCATATCTTCTGACCATTTGGAACAAATTAGGAAAAACATATTTGCAATGATACGACAACTGGGGCCTCCAACTTTCTTTGTGACATTCACAAGTGCAGAACATCGATGGAAACCATTAGTAGATACACTTGTCACATTGTTTAGAAATAAAGCAAATAAAAATGCTATTGATATATTAGAAGATGATGACATTGACTACCTTATAAGAAAATATCCAGTCACATGTAGCCAATACTATAGACATAGAATTAATGCTATAAAGCGATTGATATCTCAAGATACTACATTCTTTGGAAAAATATCTGATTACTATTTCGTAACATAATTCCAAAATAGAGGAACTAAACATGAACATGGACTGTTATGGATAGAGAATGCTCCAATATATGGAAAAGAAAGCAACTCAGAAATTGAGAAGTTTCTTGACAATTACATCACTTGTAATACAGATCATTTGGAGCCAGATGTTGCTAAATTGCATAAACATCACCATACAAAAAGTTGTAAGAAGCGAAAAAATTCAAATTGCAGATACAACTTCCCCATGCCACCAATGAAATCAACAATGATCATTGAACCAACCAATGCAGAAAATAAAAAAATCGTAGAGAAATCAATATCGTTTTTTGCATTCTTGGAGCAAACAAACTACAATGATTCAACAACACATGACAATTTCCTCCTAGAAATAGGGCTACTACAAAATGAGTACATAGAACTATTACAACATACAATAAAGCAACCAAAAATTTTCCTGAAACGAAAACCTTCTCACATTTGGAATAACAGTTTTGCAAACGGTATCCCTGCTTTATGGAATGCAAATACAGATGCACAATTTGTGCTAAATGCATATGCTGCAGCATCATATTGTAGTTCATATATGACCAAAATTGACAAGTCTATGACAAATGCATTTAGAAGAATACGCAAAGAGCATCAAAAAGATGAAATTGATGCTATGCAAATGATTCGTAAACTTGGAAATACATTACTCAATCTACAGCAAATGTCAGCTCAACAAGCAGTGCATATAGCACTTTCATTGCCATTGAGTTCTAGTTCAAGGGAATGTATATTTGTAAACACGTCTCCAGTTGATGAATGCACGTTTATGCTTAAACCGCCTATTCTTTTGAAACAAGAACCTGATGATTCAGAAGATGTTATGTGCCATTCCATTGTTGACTACTACATTGGACGACCAAGTTCCATTAGCAAAATCTGCCTTGCAGAATTTGTATCAAATTACAAGAAAAATGGCAAACCCACATCTAAAAGGAAAAAACCAAATGTTATACGATTTGTCAAATATAACAAACACAATGATATTGAAAACTTTTGTCGAGAGAAATTATTGTTATATATGCCATTTGAAAATTGTGAAGATACATTGAAACAAGAATTGCCTACATGGCTCTCTGCATATACATTACATGAAAAAACAATTCAAGTTAATGAAGCCAAATTTACATATAACATCAATCCAACATGGGGTGATTTAGAGACTGCAACAAATGAGCAAATTAGTTCTTTGAATACTAATGAAATGAATATGCAAAACCAAGAGAACAATTCCCATTATGAGGAATATGATTTGCAATCGGACTTGCAATTTCCAAAACAATTTGAAATGAAGAAAAAAATCAATCTTGGATTTCAAATTACTGCCCATCCATTTTTAATGGAGAACAATGAATATTACAAACTTAGAAGAATCTTGAACAAAGAGCAACAAGCAATTGTAAAAGACATTGCAATTAAAAAAAAAAAAAACCCCAAGGAACCAATTTGCCTTTTTATTACAGGTGGAGCAGGTGTAGGTAAAACGCTCACAGCAAAAGCGATTTTCCAAATGCTTATACAAATTTATGATTCACAAAACACAACTGATCCTATGAAACCAAAAGGTCTAATATTAGCATACACAGGAAAAGCTGCATATAATGCAGGTGGAACAACAATCCATTCTACATTGCTAATGCCTTTTAACAAGTCTCAACTATTCTCACTGAGCAAAGAAGTATTGGACAACTTATCAAAGCTATATCAAGAATTGCAAGTAGCTTTCATATATGAGATCTCGATGATTGGAAGTCGGTTCTTATATTCTATTGAAAATAGACTTAGAAACATAAAACATGTCCAAACAAAATACTTTGGGAACATTGACATCATATTTTGTGGTGATTTCTATCAAGCACAACCTATTCAAGACTCTCTTATTTTTGAACAACCAACAATCAACAATCAAACAATAACACATGATTTCTGGAAGGATAATGTCAAGTGCTTCCAATTGCATATGACGATGCGACAAACAAATAAGAGATTCATATCAGTGTTAAATAGAATGCGAACAAATTGTCAAACATCTGACAATATAACATACATGAATACAAGTTGCATGCGCCCTGTACCAAATGATCCAACATTTCCCTATTTATTTTACAAAAACAAAGATGTTGCAATGCATAACAAGAAAATGTTGATGCTAATGCCTGGCAAAGAAATTTTGATTAATGCAATTGACGAAAATGAGGAGAATAACGACAATTTCCCAACTCATCAACATACGGCTATTTTGCCTCCGCACCTTTTGATAAAGTTGAACATGTTAGTTGAAATGTATGCTTGCAATTATGATGCACCAGATGGGCTAGTGAATGGTGCAGATGGAATAGTTAAAGCATATACCCATACAAATAAGGTCGATGTTCTATGGATTAAGTTCCATGACCCTAATATTGGTCATCGACAATCTAGAAAACTAGGTCATTTGTACACTTCAGAGATAGCACATGATTGGACACCAATATTGCGAATATCAAAACCAATGCCTATGACATCAAATATGGCGCCATTGAAAATACGAAAACAATTTCCAATTCAACTTGCATGTGCACGCACAATACATAGATCACAAGGCTTAACCTTGGATAGGCTTGCATTCGACCCTACTGGAGTACAAGTGCATGGCCTAGTATACACAGCACTATCACGTGTCAGAAACATAGAATCATTGTATTTGCTTAATCCTCTTAAACATAGTAACTTCAAGGTCAAGCAAAAAGTAAATTCTGAAATGCAACGTTTGCAAACCACTGCAAAATGGCAACTAGAATACGACTGTTCATCAATACAATCATTGCGATCCATCTTTATTCTTTCATTGAACACTCGCAATCTTCATGCGCATCTTACTGACATATGCAATGACTATGACACAGTGCAATCTGATATCTTGTGCTTACAAGAAACACATATGTTGTTGTCTATGCAAAATGAATACTTCAAAAATTTCAATTGCATCTCAAGTTGCATTAAGCATGGAGTAATGATATTGATAAAGAAAAATATCATTATCCTTGAACATACCCATTTTGAAGACTGCTTTGTAGAAGCATTGCTTGCAAAAATAAAAGTTCACACATTACAAATTGCAATACTCAATATATATGCATCGCCACATGCAAACCTAAACAATATCCTCAATGTCATTGCAAAAGCTTTATACCACTTAGATCTAAACAATATCATAGTTATATTAGGGGACTTCAATATTGATATGGTGCATTGCAATCAAAAAACAAAGCAGCTAGAAACCTACATGCAAAACTACAATCTTCATTTCCTAGTTGACAAAACTAATAGCATGCACAAATCATTGATTGACCATGTTTGGGCAAATCTAGGTAATATAAAGTATAGAATTTTCGTATTGGATGCATATTGGTCTGACCATGATACAATATCTCTTGTCCTTGACCTATGATATACACATGAAACAGTTTACAAAATTCCAAATTTTGACATTTTTGCAATACCTCATTGGTTTTACCATATCTATTTTACTAAAGCATACTACAATATCCTTTTTGTGCTAAACGAAGTGATAACAGCATACATACTATGCATTCTATTCTACATTTACATATATGGCGTTCTGTATTGATCAATGCAACTTATGCCAAAGACAGCCTTTTCAATTAACCAACACAAGTATCCTATCATAAATTTGCAGATATGACCTCATCTATTTATGCATGCAGATTCTGCTAGTAAAACCCTTTTCAATTGAACAGAACGACCAAGAAAAAAGAACAACAACATGCAACATAAACAAACAGAGTATATTCTTTTTGCCTTTCCTTTTCTATGGATCTTGTCTTCTTGTTCAAGTTTTACTTTTATATGTTCTTTTGACTTGTACTAAATATGTCTTACTATTCTATAACATAGCATAAATCTTGAAAAAGGAAATGAAACAATTGAAGAAATAGAATGCATAAGCCAATTAGAAAGCGCAAACCAACCACTTGTTTTGCAAAGGTATGTCTATGAGAACTACACAAAAATGGTAATTTGTATTTAGAATATTAATGTCTACTATATATGCATTCTATTTTTATTTTTACATATGTATGGTTCTATGGTTTTAATGTTCTTGTTCACTTTTTACTTCTAATTTGCACTAAATATATGTTACTATTCTATAACATAGCCTAAATCTTCAGAGACGAAAAGAAACAATTGAAGAAATAGAATCCATAACGCAATTAGAAAGGGCAAGCCAACCACTTGTTTTGCAAAGGTATGTCTATGACAACTATACAAATATGCTAATTTGTATTTAGAATAATAATGTTCACTAAGGTATGTCTATGACAACTATACAAATATGCCAATTTGTATTTAGAATATTAATGTTTAGTATATATGCATTCTATCTTTACATATGTATGGTTCTATGGTTTTAATGTTCCTTGTTAACTGTTTACTTCTATATGCTCTTTGAAATTGAACTAAATATATGTTCCTATTCTATAACATAGCATAAATCCTGAAAAAGGAAAACAAACAACTGAAGAAATAGACCACATAACTCAATTAGGAAAGGCAAACCAACCACTTGCTTTGAAAAGGTATGTATGACAACTATACAAATATGCTATTTTCTATTTAAAATATTAATGTTTACTATATATATCTTCTCTTTTTACATATCTATATTTAAATGTATATATATCAGATTAGTGTTTACTATATATATCTTCTCTTTTTACATATCTATATTTAAATGTATATAAATTAGAAAATCTTGGACGAGTGAAGAAAGCACTAGTAGTAAGTCCCCCCAAACAATGCAGCAAGAAGACATGTACAGGTTACATATCACAATTTCTTTATTGATTGCTTATCACAAAATACATGTGATAATATCCACATCATATTGAACCATGCGTTTGCCTGTGTTAGTCCAACTGAAACAATCGCAGCCAAACTTCATTCAACAAATGTGCAAAATGATACATCAAAAAGGTATGCATATGAAACACAACACTCTAATCTATTTCTAGTTATTCAGTCTTTAGGAGAAACACAGTATTCTACAAATGTTTATAGCAATTTCTAACTAAGCAATTTTAATAGGCAAAAACAGGCACTGCCAATTAAAGTATCAATTGAAGATCTCAATAGTCGTAAAATTGGGCAGCTATTTGTTGGAGACATAATGGTTGTCTATAGTGCATTCCTTGATAAAGCAAACAAATCACGTCAAGTATTGCGAGCTGATTTGACAGATGCTCAAGGAATGATGACTATAACGTTGAGTGTACCTGCACATTTGGTGGAGCGACATGAACACAAAATTTTGCAAGGCAATAGCATCTCAATTACAAATTTCAGGATATTGCCTAAAACTGTTTATGATCGTGGTGACTGTGACAAAATAATATTGCTTAATGAATCAAGTATCATAGAAACTGTACCTGAAGTTTGCAAAGAATATTGCTTCATTCCCAATACGACCATTAGGCAATTTGCAAACAAAAAAGAAATGTACCCAATTGGCACAATCGCTGCTGCCGTTACACTTGCCAAACGAGTTGGATTGCATTACATACTCCATATCAAAGATGGAGATTCTGAAAACGACAATGCAACTGTATGTATTCAGATGTTACTTATTCCTAATTTTCAGTAGATAACATGCATCACTTCAATACATAGTTGTTGTAATTTGTCCATAGTTTTTGTAATTTGTCTTCTGCAATTGCAATTTTTCAATGCATACGAACAATGTAGTTGCATATTACTTTTTGTATTTTTCAATACATAGCAATTTCTGTTCTGCAGTTGCAACTCTTTGACACATATGAACAATTTTTCCTTTCAATGGAAAAACAATTGCAAAAAGCACACTTTCCGCTCATTCTTTTCAAAAATTTAACAAAAAAGGTAAACACAATAGAAACAATATTCAGAGCATCGAAGTCAACGTTCATGACTGAACTTAACACAGATGCACTCAACAATCTCACAAAACTAACTACATCTACCTATGCTGTAAGTATAGCAATAATAATGTTTTTGCTGCATTTGCATTTGGCATGTAATAATGTAAATTAACGTTTGAATGTTTTATAAACAGGTCGAAGGTATTCTGACCGCAACAAATCCATATTCAACTCCTTTCGAACCTGTTTGTGCAATTTGTAACTGCCCAGTGAATTCATCCATAGCAATAGCCAATGCAACAATTTTCTGTTCACAATGCAATGATAATTGCCCTTTCCTCTACAAGCATTGTATAAATGCTGTAATAGAATCCATTACAAATAACTTTGTCCAGTGCATTATCAGGGAACCCTTATTACATGACTTACTTCCTGATTTAAAATCAATGTCATATGAGACATATTTGCAACAGAAAGCTACCACTGTTTACATCTTACGTGACTTCAAAATTCAGAGCAAGTTCACACTCAATGAAGATAGTGAGCTATTACATGTCAACTAACAAATGGAAGGTACATCAACATATGCCTTAACATGTTTTCTCTCAAATATGTCCTCTCTTCAATTTACACTGTTATCATTTTGTTCTAACTAACCATTTGTTATACAGATTACAAAATCCAGGAGCATGGCAGCCTTCACATCCATAACAAATGCAAAAGTAATATGAATATGTTTCTTCATATTATGCTCTCACGATAATACAAGTATTTGACTTGCAATTTTGACTCATTTACAAAGAATATGTAACGCAACAGTTGATGAAAAAAGGCTAGAAAGTCTTTATGCATCTGTGTTTGTACTGTTTCTGTTTCTGTTCTGTATCTCAAATGGAACGCATTCTACATCATGCTTCAAGCTTGACAACCAGAGATTGTCTTGCCAGCTTTTGTATCTATATTTTTGTCGCATCTTAAAAAGTACCATGTTTGGTTTAAATTATATCATTGAATACAGCAAATGCAACATCAGATCAGCAATAATTTTGTATCTACAGCTGCTGAATGCAAACACCAAAGATTCCATAGATTGATTAAACATGGCACTTATTATCTACTCAAGTTAAATGACAAATTGTATATTGAATCGGCTAGTCATTTCTATCTCCTCCTATGTTATGGCTGAATGCTATGTTAGTTTTTGTTTGTTGCATAGTGTAGCTAATGATTCAGGAAAGAGGGCTAGAAAGTCTTTATACATGTCTATTTGTATTGTTTCTGTTTCTGTCTTGTATTTGAGATCGAACGCATTCTGCAACATGCTTGAAGCTAGACTTTATAAATAGCATCAAACTATATGGACTTTAAAATGAATATATGTTGTTTGAAAATGGAATTATGGCATAATGCATTTGGTATTATTAGTCCTTCCCTGGGACTATATGCAATCGATCAATTGCTGATCGTTGCTTGATCCGCATGATTTTTCATTATAATAGCATTATAACCTTAAGCCAAATGAAAGTTTTGGGCTCGAAATGTTTTGTTTTATATTACCTATGTTTCTGTTTACTGTTAGCTCTACAATTTGCTTAAATTTTTTCCATGTTCCTAAACACATCTGATTCAAAGTCAAACGTAGAGTTATATTTTCGAAACAAATGCTACAGGGTAACTGCTTTGCATAAAATCTGGTAACATTACCAGGAAAGAATTTATCCCACAGACCATGTGAATATGCCATATATCTGGAGACTGCTGACATGATTTGCAGTTTACAATCTGAAGAATGCTCACATGGTTTCCAGTCTACAAAGCACAAAGGACACAATGGCTGATATACATTTCTGGTAGCTTCCACTCATTCCATTGGTATTCTTGCTCGGACTCAATGCTGAATTTCAAACCAGTAAGTTTATCTGAACCCATTTCATTTTTTATATCATTTGAAGTCCAAACCTTATTTCAGAAGTTTATGACTTTGTAGGCTCATGGTTTTGATCTCTCCTTGTGCATTGCCATGTTTAACTAGTTAGCGTGAATATGAAGTTTGATGACACATACAGTTCTGTAACCAGTAATAGGATTGCATGTGATAAAGTACCTTTGAACAACTTGATCTTATTTTGAAATTTTGTTGTCTAATTAGCAGCACTGCTGCAATGACTTCTGAAATGAAGCACAGAACCGCTGCCAATATTAGAATATTACCAAGAGAACGCCTTGCTCGGTGTGCTTTCGAAACTAATCAGTTGGTTCAGGTATATACAATACTGAGTTTCTAATAAATTGTTTTTGCAAATTAAAACAGATCTCGTCAAGATTGGAAAACTGGAACAAGCCATGTTAGAGATCTGTTTTACTCTTATACAGCTATAAGGATTGCAGAAGAAGCCTTAGTTCACATAACTCCTTAACATGTTTTCTCTCAAATATGTCCTCTCTTCAATTTACAATGTTATCATTTTATTCTAACTAACTGTTTGTTCTACAGATTACAAAATGCAGGAACATGCTGGCCTTCACGTCCAGAACAAATGCAAAAGTAATATGAATATCGTTCTGCATTTTCATGTTTAGCTAGTTAGCATGAATCTGAAGTTTGATGGCAGATACAGTTCTCTAACCAGTAATAGCATTGCATATGATAAAATACCTTTCAGCAGCTTGATCTTATTTTGAAATTGTGTTGTCTAATTGGCAAGGGTGCTGCACTGACTTCTGATATGAGGCACACAACAACTACCAATATTAGGGTATTACAAAGAGGAGAGATTCCTCGGTGTGCTTTCGAAACTGATCACTTGGTTCAGGTATATACAATACTCACTTTCTAATAAATTGTTTTTGCAAATCAAAAAAGATCTTGTCAACATTGTAAAGCTGCAACAAGCCATGTTAGGCATGTGTTTTAGTCTTATACAGCTTTAGTCAATCAAATACTCCTTTTAATCTTAAATAAAGTACGTTCGAATAGCTTGATCTTATTTTGAAATTTTGTTCTCTAATTAGTAGAACTGCTGCAGTGACTTCTGAAATGATGCATACAATAGCTGCCAATATTAGAATATTGCCAAGAGAACACCTTCCTCGGTGTGCTTTCGAAACTGATCAGTTGGTTCAGGTATATACAATACTGAGTTTCTAATAAATTGTTTTTGCAAATTAAAAGAGATGTTGTCAAGATTGGAAACCTGGAACAAGCCATGTTAGAGATCTGTTTTACTCTTATACAGCTTTAGTCAATCAAATACTCTTTTTAATGTTAAACAAGCTTTTGACACATTGTACATGATATAAGGATTGCACAAGAAACCTTAGTTCACATAACTCCTTAACATGTTTTCTCTCAAATATGTCCTCTCTTCAATTTACAATGCTATCATTTTATTCTAACTAACTATTTGTTCTACAGATTACAAAATGCAACAACATGCTGGCCTTCACATCCAGAACAAATGCAAAAGTAATATGAATATGGTTCTGCATTGTCATGTTTAGCTAGTTAGCGTGAATCTGAAGTTTGATCGCAGATACAGTTCTGTAACCAGTAATAGCATTACATATGATAAAATACCTTTCAGCAGCTTGATCTTATTTTGAAATTGTGTTGTTCCCTGCTCACATAAGGCAAGTACAATCTGCAAGTATTTGATGCTTCTTTCTGTTTGCAAGTATTTCAGGTTTTTTTGCAAATACCATATCCAGACATCTTTGTTTTATTTATGGATCAAGATATTACTAGATGCAAAATTGAATTGAGATGTTTTAGGTTACACTTCCATGTTATTTCAGTCTTGCGTAATTTGAGTATTGTTTTGACTCAACTAGTTTATTTGCATGAGCAACTGCAGTTGATGATATAAAGTGCAGCTCGTGAGAGAGCATCATGATGATGTCACGTGTTTTTATTCTTTCCCAAATATTTCTGTTAGCTTACCTAAGTTGTCAAATTTTTCCATCACATGGAGCACCGCATCAAATTCTGTTGGATTCGGATATAGATACATATGACTTTTTTGCAATTCTTTATCTTCTAAAACAGAACCGGTCAGAGTTCAACGTGAAGGTACGTTTATTTTGTGCTTCAGTTGGTTTTTCATATATGTCTCTAAAACTTTCCTATGTGTTAGTCTGGATTCTGTGTGCATTCTGTTTTAGTTTAATTGCATTCATTTGACTCGAGAATAAAAAAAGAAAGATCATGACACATAGTTATTTAGAAATAATAAATAAAATGATGCAAGCTTTTAAAATAAGCATGATAAAGAATGTCCAAGCAGTAAGTTTACCTCAACCCATTTCATTTTTTATATGATTTGAAGTGCACTTCACACACAGTGTCGTGTATACAGAAGCTACCTTTGGAGTACTTCGGCAAGGGGACTTAAACCTTTTTATGAAACCCGTGCCTAAAATTTCTAGTTGGTTGTTTGCATTTTGTTGCACCATTTTGCCCATTTGTTCTATACTAAAACAATGCCAATCTCATAATTGCCTACATCCTCAGCATTGTGCAATATTTTCAGCCAATGTTTCTATTAGAACTCATTGAAAAGCACGTGCTGCAAGCCTTGTTCCAGAAGTTTATGACTTTGTAGCCTCACACTTTTGATCTCTCGTTTTGCATTCTCATGTTTAGCTAGTTAGCGTGAATCTGAAGTTTGATCGCAGATACAGTTCTGTAACCAGTAATAGGATTGCATATGATAAAGTACGTTTCAGAAACTTGATCTTATTTTGAAATTGTGTTGTCTAATTGGCAGGGGTGCTGCACTGACTTCTGATATGAGGCACACAACAGCTGCCAATATTAGAATATTACAAAGAGAACAGCTTCCTCGGTGTGCTTTCGAAACTGATCAGTTGGTTCAGGTATGTACAATACTCACTTTCTAATAAATTGTTTTTGCAAATCAAAAGAGATCTCATCAACATTGCAAAGCTGCAACAAGCCATCTTAGGCATGTGTTTTAGTCTTATACAGCTTTAGTCAACAAAGCAACCTTCCGTTCTAGGAGTAATATCAGAGTTGAATATTCATACATCCATAACAGAATTACAAACTTAAAAAAACATTATGCACCAAAGTAAACATACACATAAATTATACAAGCGAAAAACCTTGAATACACGGCTAGGATAGGAAATCGTGCAGTTACAAAACACACTGCAATCTTCAATATTTTAACATTTCAAACAGTTCAAAAACCCCAATTTATTTAGATCTTCATCTGCAAGAACAGTTCAAACTACAAAAGACTGCCACTCAATCTGTACCAAGAACCATAGCTTCACCCAGGTCGTCTCGGCCCAAAATGGTGGTCGAAACCGACATTTACGGAAATTTCCATAAAACCCATGTAGCTAAGAGAAGCCCACAGTATCACGGCAGGCAGAAACCGCATTGTGTTTTCACCGCAGACAATACAACAAATACAAACGAAAAATCGCAGAGATTGCAGAGCTAAACAACCAAGTAACAATAATAACCCAAAGGGCGCGAACAGGGTCCGATTCATACCAACGTTACACATCCGCTTGGGAGTCACCGGACCACGTGCCCTTCACCTCGAACGATGCGAAGCCCCCAATAAGACCCCAAAACCTTTCCACCCCCAAAACCTTGGTTCGACTTAGGTTATATCGCTCATAAAAGCCATGCAGGTAAGACAAACCCTCAGTATTTAACCAAAATGCCATTAACTTATAATGCTCAAATAACCATGGACTCTTGAGGGAAACGAACAGACAATACTGCCGGACCTGGAACAACACAACCGCAACCAAACCTTTGCTATATAGTTAACCGAGTAGGCAGGAACCGCATTGTGTTTTCACCGCACACAATACAACAAATACAAACGAAAAATCACAGAGACTGCAGAGCTAAACAACCAAGTAACAATAATAACCCAAAGGGCGCGAACAGGGTAAAACCCAAGTCGAGTAACTTTCCAGGATCTCGACGAGGCACAGTTGTCCGCCCACAAGACCACCACAGTACAAGCTCAATTGTTGATGCCTTGCTATGAAGACACTTTATTTACTGATCATGTTTTCTTTGTATGGTCAGATTTCTCATGCCAAAGTTAATCTTCTTGAAGTTAGACCAGGAAAATCTGAAGCACTGATTGAAATTTCAGGCAATCCACAGCAAACAAGTGCACCCATTTTGTATGCAGTTCTTGATCTCCCTCCGACATTTTCCAACATTTGCCAATAATTCGTCTACTGTCCCTCTGTTGCTACTTTTTGATTTTGATTTCTTAGAACAAAAGCAGATTCCTTGCTGCAATTAAATTTCTATTTAAGATAATTAAGCATAAATCTGTCTGCAAACACCAACCCCTATAGTACTAACTATATGCTTTGTTTCAAAATTCAGTCAAATCGCAATATAAACAGTATTGGCAATTTCTCTGAGTTTGAGGACCCAATTCTTCGTCAACGGACTTCTGCCAGATTTGAAAGGTACACAACATTTGCAAAATTTTGTCAATTGCTGCTATCATGGTGGTTTTGCTGATCACTATTTCTGTACTAATGTCCCTGGCATTGTATATCACCTTTGGCAGTGTGACAGCAGCTGGTGAGCTTATCACAAAAACTACAGTTGAAGTTGTAACATCTGAACGCACAGTTGCAGCCATTCTAGGAAAGTCTGGAAATGATCTTGTTAAAATTCAGCAGCTAAGCTGGTATAAAGAAGCATAAATTTCTGCAAATTCCATGGGATCCCCTTCAACTGAAATTTTTGAAACATGCAGAGTTGGAATGAAGTGCTGTCATTGCTGACAAAATGACATTGTACTGACAGAATGACAAAATGTTACAGCACAAATCCTATGTTCTTAAATGATCATCTTGTATTTGAACATTCATCTAGTGGAATGTTGCATTAATTATTAGTTGATAAAAATTGGCATTGGCAGTTCTTATTTTGTCTCTATGGCTCTTGATTCATTATGCTAATGTTTAATAAATTAGGCTCTTTATGTGTTATATATTTGATTTTATGTAGAAAATCAATGTTATAATTCAATTTGAACAAGTTTCATAAATATAAATTACTATCTACTATATTTAGTTACTTGAAATCATTTATCTAATATTTGGGTTTGTTTGTTTCTAATATTTGATAGCCATGTTGGTCATGCTTTACCATCATTCACCATTTTCTATCTACTATATTTAGTTACTTGAACTCATTTATTTAATAGATGGGTTTGTTTATTTTTAATATTTGTTAACTACATTGGGCACGTTTTACCATCATTCACCATTTTAATGATGATTGACCATTTTGACCATGGATTAGCGAGATGACCATGCATTAGCATCACAACCATGTTAATTGTGATTAAACACTTTTTACTATTATTAATCATGATAAACATGCCAATTATAATTAAATTTAAATCTCTGTGATCCAATATAAAAATATTATTATTATTTGTTTTTATTTAATTATAATATCACACTCTATCTTTGATGTTTAAATAAATAATGCATTTTATGATTTAAATTACCCATATAATATTAAATACTGGTTATCTATTCATATTTAATTATAAGTATTAAATTATTTATAGTTTTAACTAAGTATAAATTTCCTATAATATTTTTATTATTCAGTATTCATAATGGAAATATTACACTTCCAATCACAAAGAAATAAAATTCCTTGAATAAAAAGATTCCCACATTGAAATGAACTTTTATGTATTTTTTAAAACAGTATTAATTGAATATGATTTTCATAATTTATAACATGTAATATCATTCCTCCCAGTTGTATTAACCAACAATAATTAGCTTATGCCAAGGTAAGCCTTTCTTGTCACCAGGTATAAAGTTTAATAACATAATAAGTTTTAAAAAATCAAGCTGTCAAAACATTATTTCTAATTAATAAATAGAGTAATTTGAAGTGGTATAGTCAATCTCCATTCTTTTATTATTTTCAATTATCGCATTTTTCGTCATTCTATATGTCATCATACCTGCTATGCTTATGTTATGCCAAATAAATGAATTATATTAAACTATACTCCCTAATTAAGATAATCAAAAAATAGAAAAACAACTATGTTTAATGGCATATGTTTATCTGTGACGTAAGTCCTTTCATCATACTTCAAGAAAATTTCAATAAAAAACTAACTTACTTAAAGGGAACACAGATATTGCAGAAAGCAAGAGTATACAAAACCAAAAGATAATGAATTTTTTCTTGCAGATCATGATCAATTTACATTTCAACTCGTAAAGTTTAAATGTTTTTTTAATTTTAATTTGTTTATTTTAGTTTTTAATTTATAAAATAAACTTATCAAAATTACTTTGCTATTGTACTTAGATGCTATATTTACTAACCCAAAACTATAAAAAAGACCAAAAGTCATGTCCTTTTGCATCACAACAAATTATTAATTAAATGCAACAAATTACTAATTAGAAATTAGATGCAGGGTTTATTTTCTTTGCTAATTAGTAATTGGACAAATTTAAAGTTCACACTAAAGTTATGATAAACAATATTTTTAAATAAATATATCTTTTGTTCTTTTGACCATGGAATAATTCCCCAATCATTGACATTAACCTGAATGGTATCACTTATGTCCAAACATGTTACTAGATATCTAATCTTTCAATCATGGGTTCAAGACTCCATAATTTTTAAATGCTTAAGTTCTTCTTTGACTTTCGAGAATGATTTATCTAAATATTGAACACTCTCCACCACGAATTTAATTAACAAATTTATATTCATAATAATGTTTATTTGCTCATTATCATTTTATGAATATTTCCATAATATTCAAATGTAAAAAAATAACAAAATTCTATGTTTTGTGCACCATGAATTCATTATTATGCATTTAAATATATTTTATACCCCGTGCTTATTAAAATACATAACTTACTTTAACACTCTCTAATTCTTCATACATTATAATGCATTATTATTACCTTTTATAGTTTTTTTCCCTCAAGTTTTCCATGATTCACTCTTAAATTTTATTACATTTTAATTATTAATCTAAGCATTTTTTAAATCATGACACATTGGAAAATTACATCTAAAACTAATCTTACATTTATCACAATTCTTACTTAACAAACGCAAAGTTCATTATATTTCATTCTTTGCATAAAGTCAAAAAGTCCATACAACAATTCGCTATCCAATTCACTAAATCTTAATACAAGTAAGCATGCCTACAACACACTAGTAATGCAAACCAGCTCTGATGATAATGCAAATTAAACACAAATTAAATCTCATAATAATAACTCACCAAACTGTTCTGTTAACCGGCAGGGACTAGCGCCACAACAGTGGCTCCTTGTTTAATAGTAATGAGGACTAAATCTGCATGTGCACGTAGTTAATACATTTATTCATTTCAAATATTGAATAAAATGAGGTTCATAATAAATATTTATATAAAATAATTTTCTTCTATTGAATGTCGTAAATAATTGTCGGTTAATTTTAAGCCAAAATGAAGTCTTCGATTATAAGAACCTATACTACTTTCGCAGAAAATGCAATGGAATAATATATCAATGGTTCAACGGTCCTTTACTATAACTTACAAACATGTCCACGATTCACATTAATTAATATATCAATGATTCGTAATTAATGTGAAATTGTAAGTTGGGAGGCCACGGTAGAGGCGACAAAAGTATATTGCATAAGATATTAATATTTTATTGTGTATTTTAGAAAAATAATTTTATTCTCTATTTTATCACGAAATACAATATTCGCCTCATCTTCATTGTCAAAGCTTTTTACTCTCGATTAGTTTGTTGAGTTTTTTCGTTTTTAGTACTTTTAATCAAAGTGTTTATAAAATATTAAATATTTCCATTTTTCTATAAATTCAAAAATATTTTCTTAAGTTATGAAAATCTTATTTTTAATTTTCGATTGGCTGAGTAAGCTCTGATGTGACATTATTCCCTTGGTGAAGGGAAATTTAATATAGGTCTTTGTAACCCCTAGGGGTGCGACTTGTTGGCTAGTGAATGTACTGCTAAGGCATCTCTGCTGCTATGCAGGTCACAGATTCAAACCTCTTCTTACCCATGCCCTGTGCTTGGAGGCCGTGCAGTTGCACCTAGAGGTTACAGTGGGAGTTGTAGGGGATCAATCATGTGTCACACGAGTACAACAACTGGCATGTTATAGATTCTGCCAGTCATAAAAAATTAATTTTGGTATTTCTCAATGTCTTACAAATTATTTTTAAATGAAAATTAGAGTAATTTTGTAAATGACCATTTTGTCGGTGATTGCTCTGATACTAACGCTAGAACTGACACTAACACAGTGCTTTGAGAAAGCGTTGTGAGAGAGGGTGGGGGATGAGGCGTGTGGGACGTTACCGAAGAGTGCTCTGACATTAACATTGACAGAAATATTAACAAAGGGACTCATAGTGTGTTTACCTCTTATTTCATTTTCAACTTTTATGTTGGACATTGGATAATCTAGCGCTCCCCGTGTGCTTTGCGACATGTGCTTAACTGCCTCTAAAGGATCCATTATCTCTTGAGATGCGTCTATTTACAAATATCTATGGGTTTTGGTATAACAACAATTGTGATTCCAACAAGTGGTATCAGAGCCAAAGGTCTCAAGCTCAAAACATGCCTAGCTCATGTTGGGGAGGGGGGGGGGTGGATATTGTTGGGCATTGAATAATCTAGTGTTCCTTGTGTGTTTTATGGCATGTTCTTAATTGTGTCTCAAGGATATGTTAACTCTAGTGATGCGTCTGTATACTAATACCTATGGGTTTTGGAGTAATGATAATCGTGCTCCCAACATTTTACATATTCATCTATGCGGGAGAACAGGAGTATGGAGCTATGAATCTATGTAAAATGAAGGATGTGCGGAAGAGGGGGTATGTTCGGGGGAACGAGTCTGTGGAGCTAGGAACATAAAATTTTATTTGCATTGTTCTGCATCTTTGCATGCATTTCCCATTTGCACATTTCTTGTGCATACCTCTGACACTACATCTTAATCAATTAATTAGCAGTTTTAGATCATTAAATTTTGGGGCATGAAAAGTTTGGTTTACGTGTATCTCGGATCCGAAATAAGGGTGGGTGGTTAACCTTTTTCACTACTATGTCGATGTGAGATTGTTTTATTTGATATCGGGATGCAAAGGAGTTGTGGAAAAACCACTTTATTGATGACCCGATGTGCGTTTTTCAAAAACTATGTTTAACGACTTTGATCGTTTAAAAACTGTATCAAAGTAGAAACAACAAATCTTTGTTTTCACATTTCTCGAATACTATGTGCATTTGTGATCTCACATTTGTGAATTAAATAAGTTTATCCATTATTAAACAAAGTACCTTTTAAAAGCATGTGAGGAATAAGTGTTGTGTTGGAGAAAGGGTGTGTGGAACAAGGAACATAAACTTTCTTCCACAATGTCCTGTAACATCGCATACATTCCCACATACCTCTGTTCCACACAACACTACATATTAATCAATTAATTATCATTTTTTGGATTATTAAAGTTTTGGGCGTGAAAGGTGTGGGTTATGTATATATCGAGTGTGAAATAAGGGTGGACAATTAATTGTCACCACTACTATGTCAATGTGGGCTCATTTTATTTGAGCTTCTCGAATACTAAGTGCATTCATAATTTCATATTTGTAAATTAAATAGTTATTATCCAATATTAAATAAAGTGTCTTTTTAATGTGTATGATGAATAAGTGTTGTGTAGGAGAATGAGTTTCTGAAACAAGGAACACAAAGTTTCATCTACAATGTTCATACTTCTGGGTACATTTTGCCTCTGCACACTTCTTCCACACACCTCCCTCCCACTAAACTCTACATATTAATCAATTAATTAGCAGTTTTGACTTATTAAAAAATGAGGCATGAAAAAATTGGTTTACATGTATATTAGGTGTGAAATAAGGGCAGGAAATTAACTATCCACACTACTATGTCGACGTGGGCTCACTGTATCTAATATCAGGATGTAAAAGAGCTTCGGTAAAACTACTTTGTGGATAATCCAATGCGTGGTTTTCAAAACTATGTTCAATGGGTCTTATCATTCATTATAATTAGTGGTTGCTACAGAGTGTGGGGTCCCTCTTCTAACCTCAATCAACTTCCCACATCGCGGACTAGCATATATTAATATGTAAGTATTTTCGACATTTATTTGGTGAATCAATGCATAATCAAGACATCGTACGTGTGTTTAATATCATTTACTCTGATAACTTGTTTCATTACTAACTACTGTTGTAATTTGACTAGATTTTCATTCAATATTGATATGTTTATCTTGATGTTTCTTTCAAATTAATTCTCATATTCATTTAAAAACTTTATCAAAGTAGAATCAACAAATATTGGTATTCACGGTTCCAGAATACAAAGTGCATTTTTAATCTCACATTTGCAAATAAAATACTTATTATCCAATATTAAATGAAGTGTCTTTTTGATGTTTGTGAGAAAAAAAGTGTTGTGGAAGAGAACAGGTATGCACAAAAGGAACAAAAACTTTCTTCTAGATTTTTTTTGTACCCCTACGTATATTCCCCCTCTGTACACTTCTTTTGCACACCTCCCTCCCACACAACACTACATATTAGTCAATTAATTAGTGATTTGTTTTTGGCATGAAAATCTTGGTTTACATGTATATCATGAGTGAAATCAGGGTGGGCAGTTAATTGTCTCCACTACTATGTCGATGTGGGCTCATTTTATTTGACAAGTAGAATCAATGAATCTTGGTATACATGCTTCCTAAATACTAAATGCATTTGTAATTTCACATTTTTCAATCAAATATTTGTTATCTAATATTAAATGAAGTGTATTTTTAGTGCGTATGAGGAAGAGGTATTGTGCGGGATAACGACACTAGTAATAATGGGGCAAAAATGTGCCATATATCCATAAGCTGTTTGATGTACTATCACCAGCTATCTGACACATTGGAGTCATAATTTTTGTCGGTGGGATTGTGTCAAATAATCGACACTTTATTAAGCATCATATATTCAATGAGACTGATGTCGAATATCCAATTCTAAAGATGCTCAAAAATTTATTTAACCATCTGACGAATTTTGGTTAGTTTCCAACATACGTCGGATATGCAGTGGGCTAAATGTCAAATAATCTTTGCCCTAGATGCAAAAAATGAGTATAAACATCCAACGATTTGACACTGGATATTCGATGTTCTACTATTCTACTCTAACGTGATCTGACAGTTTGTTCTGACAGTATGGAGTCAGATGTCCAACGGGTACACGTCAAATAATTGACATTAAAAGAATTGTGTGCAATGAGATTGTTATGGCTCGGACACATTGTTCTGCCAATACAACATCAGACATCTGACGATATGTTCCATCAACTTAAATTCAAATATTCGATGATTTCCACGTAACGTCGAATAAACAATGTAAACTATGAAACAGGAACTATAAACTCAAAACGGGAACTCTGGCCAAAAAATCCCAAAAAAACATCAAAAACAGTGCTCAAAACGAAAAGTGTGTATACTGGAACGATGTTTTTATTTTTTAGGCGTCAATTTTGAACATGTTTTAAAATTGGCAGTGACTACAAAATTTACTATGAAATTTTCGTGCAAAATATAGCTTCAAAATGAAACTGATGACACTGGAACAATGATTTTTTTTTAGGGTCAATTTTCAGTATTTAAAAAAAATGCTAATAAAACCAAATTTCTATGTGTCAAACAAAGTTGTTTATGAGGGAAAAAACACACTAATGTTTTTGGTAGAATATCATTTTTCTTTCCTAAGTATAAATTTAACATGTTTTCAACCATAACATGCTAGATACAAAAAAAATTGAAATTTTTTCAACTATAAAATAAAAAAAAACCATGACATTATGAACAAATTACATCACTAAATGCATTCAAAAGTCATTATTTGTATATTGAATAAAACATATTTTATATCTCTAATTTAATATTGCATTGTAGATATTTTAAACAATAAAATTTATCATAACTAAGACATATAATCCAACAACATAAAAATGCCTCATAACTTCTCATTTAACACCATATGGAAAACATTAATTTTATTTGAAGATACGATGCATACATCAGTTATATAAATTGTCTTAAACAACTATTCAAAATCACTCATGTTTTCTGGCACACCATCAGAATTCACATCTTCAGATGAGTGACTGGATGCTGACGAAGATGTTCCATATTCTTCTCTTTCATCAACTAGTGCCCCATCTGAGTCCACATGCATGCCCAACATTTCAGGTCTCAAAATTCTTCTAGATCTATGACTGGTTTCAGGTGACTCCCATGTCAACACTATTCCTTCTGGTAACAACCTTTTCAGAATCTCTATCGTCTTGAAGCGAAGAGTTCCTCTCTTTGTTAAATTGAAGTCATAAACAAGTATGTCTACATCCTCCAATTTTAATATGTCTGTGCGGCGACGATTTACATTTGTACCCTTTCTTTTTCTTTTTCCGCCATTTTTTTTGTCAACTACCATCTCTGGCTTATACACACCATTGAATGGGTGTGTATTTGTGGCATACCAATGTACTTCAACACTTGTAACATCCTCATTTTCTGTAAAGACCTTTATAACTTTAGCAACCCAAAATGGATAGCCATTGGGATCTCCATCTGCTAGCACTGCAATCATGCAACCCTCCTTAATATCCTGTACTGAACCCCTATAAAGGTCTTCCATGGCTTCACGTTGTGCACGAGATCTTCTGGAACCAATATACATCTCTCTTTCCTCTGCCTGTGAAGAATTAATAATACCTTGAGATTGTTGTTGTTCAACAATGTTTACTTCCTCATGTTCATTCGACACATTATGTGGCCAAATAAATGGATTTTTCAAAGGTATATCTTCATTTATTGTTGTCGAAATGATATCACTACTACTAACATCACATCCAAGTTTTCTGAAAATCGTTGAAAGAGGTCGTGAATTTGTGGAGCAGCTAAATCGCTATCAACAACATAATCAACGAAGAATTCTCGTAATTAAAAGGTAAGTTAAATTTTTTTCTTGAAAACTTTCATATTAAATTAGTTTCATGAAAAATCGTGAGCATGGTGGGCCCGGTCAACCTCATTTTCTTAACACCAGTGGGTGCTCCACAACCCCCCTCGCCCGCCCGCCCGCCCGCCGGCCCCTCCAGGCACCTTAACAGCGCCCCCCCTCACCCGCCTGCCCGGCCCCTCCGGGCGCCCTGACAGCCCCCCCTCACCCGCCTGCCCGGCCCCTCCGGGCGCCCTGACAGCCCCCCCTCACCCGCCTGCCCGGCCCGGGCCCCCTCACCCGCCCGGCCCACACACACCATCCCCCCTCACCCGCCTGCCCGGCTCGGCCCGGGCGCCCTAACCCCCCAGCCCCACCCCTCCGGTCGAACCACCCACGCCCCCCTCACCCGCTCGCCCGGCCCGGGCGCCCTCACCCGCCCGCCCAACCCCTCCCGGCGCCCTCACCCGGGCACCTCACCCCTTTGGATGGGCCACCCACCCCCGGGCGCCCTGACCCGCACGCCCCACCCACCCCCGGGTGCCCTGACCCGCCCGCCCGCACAGCACGGGCGCCCTGACCCGCCCTCCCCAAACGCCCGCGGGCGCCCTGACCCACCCGCCCCCGCCCGCCCCACCCGCGGGCGCCCTCACCGCCCGCCCCCCCGCCCACCCACCCGCGGGCGCCCTCACCCGCCCGCCCGCCCCACCCACCCGGGCGCCCTCACCCGCCCGCCCGACCCACCCCGGGCGCCCTCAACCGCCCGCCCGACCCACCCCCCGCCTCACCCGACCCGCCCGCCTCACCCCCGCCCGCCCTCCGCCTCACCCACCCTCCGCCCTCTGCCTCACCCGCCCTCCGCCCCCCGCCTCACCCGCCCTCCGCCCGCCCGCCCCTCGTGCAGGCGCCAGCCGGGCCGCCCGCGCCCTCGCCCGGCAGGCAGGGTCGCCCTGCCTGCCGGGCGAGGGCGCGGGCGGCCCGGCTGGCGCTTGCACGAGGTTGGGCGCCCTCGTGCAGGCGCCACCCGGGCCGCCCGCGCCCTCGCCCGGCAGGCAGGGCGACCCTGCCTGCCGGGCGAGGGCGCGGGCGGCCCGGGTGGCGCCTGCACGAGGTTGGGCGCCCTCGTGCAGGCGCCACCCGGGCCGCCCGTGCCCTCGCCCGGCAGGCAGGGTCGCCCTGCCTGCCGGGCGAGGGCGCGGGCGGCCCGGGTGGCGCCTGCACGAGGGCGCCCAACCTCGTGCAGGCGCCACCCGGGCCGCCCGCGCCCTCGCCCGGTAGGCAGGGGCGCGGGCGGCCCGGGTGGCGCCTGCACGAAGGTTGGGCGCCCTCGTGCAGGCGCCACCCGGGCCGCCCGCACCCTCGCCCGGCAGGCAGGGCGATTCCCGGAATCGCCCTGCCTGCCGGGCGAGGGCGCGGGCGGCCCGGGTGGCGCCTGCACGAGGGCGTCCGAGGGCGCGGGCGGCCCAGGTGGCGCCTGCACGAGGAGGGGCGCCCTCGTGCAGGCGCCACCCGGGCCGCCCGCGCCCTCGCCCGGCAGGCAGGGCGATTCCCGGAATCGCCCTGCCTGCCGGGCGAGGGCGGGGGCGGCCCGGGTGGCGCCTACACGAGGGTTGGGCGCCCTCGTGCAGGCGCCACCCAGGCCGCCCGCGCCCTCGCCCGGCAGGCAGGGCGGGGCGCCCGGCAGGCAGGAGCGGGCGGGTGAGGGGGTGCGGGGTGTGCGGGTGAAGGGGTGCGGGGTGAGGGGGTGTGGTAGGGAGCCCGGGCGGAGGGGGGTTCGAGTGAGGCAGGCGGGTGGGTGAGGGCGCCAGGCGGGGGGGCGGGCGAGGGCGCCGGGAGCGGTTGAGCAGTTGGGTGAGGGGTGCATGATGGGGTGCGGGGTGGGCGGGTTGGGGGAGAGGTAGGGAGCCCGGGCAAAGGGGGGTTCGGTTGAGGCGGGTGGTTGGGTGAGGGCGTCGGGCGGACGGGCGGGCGAGGGCACCCGAAGGGGTGAGGGTGCCAGGAGGTTTGGAGCGGGCGGGTGAGATGGTGCGGGGTGGGCGGGTGTGGGAAGAGGTAGGGAGCCCGGGCGGAGGGGGGTTCGGGTGAGGCGGGCGGGTGGGTGAGGTTGCCGGGCGGGGGGCGATTGTTGATTAAAATTTATGATAAGTTTTCGTTGTTACTTTAAGTCAATATGTTTTTATTATTTACTGATTTATGTGTTTCTATTTTTCAGGAAAATGGCATCAAAGAGAATTTCAGTGAATCTTTCTGGACCAAAGACTCATAAAGGTGCATCTAAAAGAAACATTGGTGAACGAACTCCACCTCAGCTCATGACTACAAATCTATCAAGTGCCTCAAGTGATAAGAAGATGATTTCAGACTGGAAGAATTCGAAAGAGGTGAAATTTCCATCAAGAATGTGGTATGTGAAAGAAAGAGAAAGCACAAATGTGAATATATATCTATATATCGATATACCGAATGATAGTGGAATTTTTGAGGTGATGGGAAGAGTCGTAGATATGTGTTCGGTAACGAACACTGAAGTTGTTTACGTACTTACAAAAGCTCCCAAGTCACATGAAAGGGTTAAATACCAACTATCATATTCATTGTATGACACGAGCGAGGTATCTACAAAGTTGTGTAGTCAAATCGTAAATGAGATGACAGATAACATCGTAAGTATTATTATTTATATTTGTATTTTGCGTTTTTTAAAGTGTCTCACTATATTTTTTAACTTTGTTTTTTATTGACATATGATATTTTGTTTGGCAGAATTTCGTTGAAAGTTGTTCAATTAGGTTGGGAGGCATTCATTTCATTGAGAATGATATCATGAAAGTTGTCAGCAGTTTTTACTCAGTGTCAGAAGAAAATATGGAAAAGAGGCAAAATGAAGTAATTGATAATGCTACAAAACTACATCCAAAGAATCAGAAAAAAAGGTCTCTGGTGGATAAATCTAGCAAGGGTAAACAAGTTACTTTTGAGAACGATGAAGTTGAAATTGACGATGAAACATATGTTGTCATTACTGAAGATGACATTGGAACTGAGAAGAGCCATAAAAATCCAAAAGTAACAATGCCCAAGAATAACTCTGGTGGGAATGTTATGACCAAGAAAAGTAGAGTTGATGATTTTGAAGCAGTCATTACCAGCAGTCAAGAACCTAGTGAAACTTCAAAAGAAAGCAGAGAAATCATTACACCAGGAGCTGATTTAGAAGATGGCATTATCAAAACAAAACAAAATGTCATTCGAGAGAATTTGACAAAGAGAAACTTAATTGATGGTGGTCGCACATTTCAGCTTAATGTCAGGCAAACCTATAAAGCAAGTGAAGGACAATGTCAATATCAAGTTAGAAAGCCACATCATCTGCATGTTCACAACTTGAAGACATTGATGAGGTACAATCCATATGCTCATGTGGTTAGTTATGTGCTTCTTGTTGATCCACTTCAAGTTCCCAACAAAGAAGCATTTGATAAGTCAAAATGTTTTGAATACAATTATTATGTGCTTGGGGGGAACCATTCTGTAGAAGCTCAAAGACAATTGATGGAGGAATATCCTAATAACCCACGTTTTGAAACAATGAAATGTATCATTTACGTTGGTTTATCTGATACAGAAGCAAAGTTAGTGGCATGGGATCATAATTCAGATAATGAATATAGGATGTCTATGACTTTCATCCAAAGGGTTAGATTTATTCATAGTGAATTTGAAGAAAAATGTGGTGGAGATAGGACAAAAGTTACTGCAGAGTTTCGAAAGGAATGTTGTATGGAAATAGGATATCAAATTGAAGAGAAAACCAATTCAAAAGGTGGAAAGGGCAACAAACATAGTGATTTATTCAGAGGTGTTGATAACATTTTCCAATTGGCATTTAGAACTGGAGATGTTTGGAGGTTGATTGATGAGATTTTTGGCATGTGGGAAGACATTGCCATTAAAAACCAGAAGGTCAAAAAGTCTAAGCCATTCATATGTGGCAACAGTAAATTAGCTCCTGAAATGAAGCATCTTCCAGACGATATGACTATCACACCTTGGAGGGCGATGCAAGGAGTGAAAGATGAGAAAATTGTCAAAACAATATTATCTCGTGTGAGGTCAGGGGAATTATCAATGGAGGAAATGTCTAAAGAATTTCAAAAGTAAGTTTCTTGAAATATTCTTATTTATTTCTAGATTATAATTATATTTTAAATAAAACATGCTGTTCTTGATAGTATTTGTTATACATATCATTATATTAACTTTTTGTTACTTTATCTATGCAGTCACAAAGTTTACATGAAAATTCAAGAACAAATGGTTAGATTGTTGAATGAAGATAGTTGGGATGATGTCGTACGCAACTATCGAGATGCAAGTTCTACATCAACATTAAAATCTTTTTATCTTGCATTTAAAAAGGTATCTTGATTTATACATTCATTTTTATTCACCTGTGTACTATTTTTAATTTATAACTTACACATATATTTGTTTATTTTATAAAAGATGAGGAAGGATGATAATGGAGTGCCAGATAGTTTCAAAACCTTTATCGAAAAGATAAAGATCGAAAGACTGAGGAAGCAACGTATTAAGGATATTCAACTTGATCCAACTCTTAATCATTTCATTTGGAATGGGCTAGACACTATTCAATATCAAGTAATACAAGGCGACTGTGAAGACATTGCTAAACTCATACCTAAAAGGGATTATGCCCTAGTCATTGCAGATATTCCCCATGGTTTCAATATTCCAAACATTGACTATGATAGTGACCCTTATACTTATCAAGCTTTTAGTAAAGTGGTTGCGGGATTTGTAGAAGTCACGTCATCACCATTATGGAGATTTGTGACATTTCAGTCAGACACACAATTGGCAATGATATTGTCAAGCTTCAAGGGGAACACAAATTCAAGGATGCAGCTTACATGGTAAGACGTTTAAAATGTATATTTGATTAATGTTGAAAAATTTATTTATGTACAAGTTAATTTAACTTTTACTATTTCGTGTTACAGGGAAAAGCCAAATCTTCTTCACAATGAAGATCAACAATTTATAAATGATTGTGAGTTCATTCATATTGATAGTTGGGCAAAAGATGATAGCCATATGTCTATGATTTTTAATCGGGTAGACAGAAAGAGTCATAGCCAAATACTGAGTTATGACGCTGTGGTGAGAAAACTAACATATGAAGACAAAGAAGCAAAAGGAGAGATAGTTAACATTTATCAAAAACCACAGTTATTGATTAACTATCTTATAGACATTTGTTCAAATGAAGGAGATTGGGTTTTGGATTTATTTTCTGGCTCAGGTAAGTTTTATTATATGGAATTGAATTTCAATATGTTATTTTTTTAATTAATATGTCATTGTACTAATTTAGTTCATTATTTCTTTTGTGCTTGAAAATTAGGTACAACACTAGCATGTTGCCTTCAAAAAGGAAGAAATTGCATTGCAATTGAAAAAGATCCAGTACAGTGCAATTTCATTCAGCAAAGAATTAATGCTCTTCAATTTCTTCCAGATGCAATGCAAGAAATTGGGTTGAAGAAAGGGGACTTTAGTGAATCACGTGTGGCAAAAAAGGCAAAGGAACCCCAACCACCATTACATGGAATGTTTGGAAAGACATACATTGGGAGTTTCGCAGACATCAAAGACCCATTAGAAGAGGAAAATGAGCAAAATGAAACAGAAAATATTGTGGAAGAGGACAATGATGAAACTCTAGAGGACGAAGAGTTTGGATTACGTGACATTGTTGATTAAATTTAAGTTATGCTTGTAAATCAAGCTTTGCAATGTTTTGACTTTGACATTTTATGAGAAGAATAAACACTCAATTATGGTTGTTATACGTTCAATATTGGTAATATGTGATTTTTGCATTGATTTTTAAGTTAATCATTATTTTTTGAAAAAAAAAGTGATTTTTATTATTTTTTTGACATGAAATTCATAGAAAAAACTATTATTTAATCATTTTTAGTTAAAATTATCGTATAAAAATTGTGATTTTGACATGTCAATTCTAACAAAAAATTATCAAAACGTGTAGTTTTTTAGTTATATTTATGTTAAAAATGGTTATTTTTATGTCCATTGTTAAAAAATATTGTTTTTTAGAAACAATTATTTCATGTCGATTGAAAAATTAATTAAGGATGTATAAATATGTAGAATATCGAAAAGTCTAAATATCGACCTTCTAATTTAAAAATGCAAAACAGTAAAAACCTCACGATTTTTTTTTTTTAAATTATAATAAAAAACAAGGAAATGTGAAGAAAACGACCACTTCAAAAATTATCAAATTTACTAAATAATTATTTACATTTTATACATTAAAAAATTTAAAGCCAAAAAACAGGGCTTTTAAGAAAGGAGTGTGATGCAGAATGCTCACTTTTTAAAATCAGCATGAAAATCACTACCATTCTAAAACGTGATGTACATAAAAAAAACTAAAGTGCCAAAAACTATGCTCTAGAAAAAACATGTGCGTTCTGCATCACCCATTTTCAAAATCAGGTCACTTTTTAGCTATCTCTACGAAACGGGTAACAGTATCAGTTCCCGTTTCATAGTTTACATTGTTAATATATGACAATGTCTCAACATTAGATATATATATATATATATATGTGTGTGTGTGTGTGTGTGTGTGTGTATATATATGTATATATATATATATATATATATATATATATATAATTTGAGCTGGGGCACTCTCATCGTGCACCATTTGTTGATTCTTATTATTTGCAAGCATCATACCCTTATGCCTGTGCTTATCAAAGGAATTCTCTACCTCCTTCTAATCCATTTCTAGTGAGAAATAGGATGGTATCTGGTATTGATTATTGTGTGGTAGATCTAGGGCTTCAATATTTGCACCATTAGAGAATAAGAGAATGTGTTTTAAGAGAAGACTTATCTTGATGAGATCAGTAAGACTTATGTGGCAAGAGAGGCTGACTACAGTGAAGCTTCCCTTTGTAGAGCTTACTTTAGATCTCCTCCAGGTAATTCATATCCTTCACTACTAGCATCATCTTCATTGTATCAATACTAATTGAAATATATTTTATGGATGTTTTGCTAACTTACCTTTATGAATTGAAAATCACTAGAGACTTCTATTATAAGGAGCATGATAGAATATTTACCATAGACATTTCTTTGGAACAAAGAAGGCTATTAGTTGATCATTAGTGTCAACTTTTGCAAGCAAAGCATAAAATTTTTATTTCTGACACATGTTGGAAAATAGTTAGGTGTCTTGGCTAGTGCCTACGACTTTCAAAGAGATATCCAACCTAATGGCTTGCCTTCTATATTCAAAAGTGTATTCTTGCACCAGTTATCACTATTCTTACCTAAGGTACTATCATTTCATGAGTGGTTCGTCTTCATAACATATGGGATAAAGGTGTAACATCAACAATGTCTTGAATTCCTCCCATTTTGTAATAATGGGCTTCTTTCCTAGCTTCAATGCACCCACATAGCTCTCCCACCACAATAGAGAATGTCCAATTATCTTCAACCAAGAAACAAAAATCTACTCCATTTCTTGGATTTGATAAAGGAAAAAATAAACTCCCATTTATTTCAACTACCTATTTAATACTTCAACGTTAACGTGTCCATCAAACATGGGTATTTCAAGCTTCACTTCAACTCTCAAAGGAACATTAAAAGATGAAGAAGATGAGTTGTTTTTACCCAATTCACTAGGTTTCTTAGCTTTGGTATCTTGTCTTCTTCTTGCTTGAAATTTATTGAATTTTCTTCCTTAGCCTTTTGTACTTGCCATAATATCACCCACACTTTATTGCTACATCCAAAAATATGTAATAAAAAACAAAACCACCCAATAAAGCAGATGAAGACCAAAATTACGAAAATTATAGCCATAAAATGACTAGAATCAAATGATTTACCACAATCAAATGACCACAATGCCTCACTGAGAATATTTAAATATAACAAAATGTAACAACAAAGTGCTACTTACAAAATCCATCCAAATTGTTTATAGCTATATGAGTTCTAAGAGTATATTGAGATGTCTTTAGGAGTTTTAAGGACATTTTGTTGTGTTGGAATAATTTTCATTGATGTCAAGGGCTGAATGGGCCATATCAAGATTAAAATCTACAATATGTTTGGTTTTCCTTGAGAGGATTGATTAACATATTAATGGGATTCCCACTAGTTTTTGTAATCATTCTTCCGATCTTCATGTGTTGCAAAATGGATGGATTTGTCATCTCCAAGCTGTAGATATTGTGATCAACAACCTTATAAATCCTATTTTGTCAGTTGAATGATAATTTTTTAAGTATCGCAGAATGCCTATTTGATATATTCTATTTATAAAACATTCAAATAGGTCTTTCTCCTCCTTAATCACAGGATGATTTTTGCCATTTTTAGTTTAATAAAAGTATTATCTTCAACTTTTGTATGTAATTCAATAATAATTAAAACTTGAATGGTAAGAATTGCTTCCCCTCTGAACTTTCAAGTATCACAAGTCAACATGCTAAGCCTGACACTAATGGATGATATATTTGATATCACACCAAACATGTTCAAAATATTTATCATTGGCATCATAGTTATTAGAGCTCAAATATGATAAAATCAAAATTTGATTGAATTGTATAGGCCAGTTCTTAAGAAAAAGTTGGCTCATCCACTAAATATAAATCAGCCGCCCCAAGAAACATGTCGATTCACACATGTTTGAATTGATATAAATAGACCATTCAATTACTTCTTTTGGAAATCCAACTTAGTTGAGGAGAAAAAGAAAAAAAGAGGTTCAGATATGAAGAAAAAAAAGAAGTTCATAACTCATGAACTTAATGACAAACAAGAAGAAGAATTCATAATTGACATCTTAGTGCTTGGATCTAGTTTTCTTGGTGGATTTTTATTTGATTCTTGGTGGATTCGTTGCTATATTGTGAACACGGTTCTTCTGTTAAAGAAAACCTTTGGCAAGGCAGTTTCAGTCATGGGGAGGAACTAAAATACAAACCTATGACAAGACCTGTAACAAATATTTTTTGGCCCTATGTAAAAACACAAAGTTTGGTCCTAATGTCATACACCAGAATTCAACCTTCAATTTGAATAAATATCTGACCCTTGGAGTATACCTAGTAACTTACATACTTAAACTTTAAGTAGTGTTATTTGACCTCTTGATGTCGGTCTATACTTAGACTTGTGGAAGAGGTATACTTCAGACCCTTTAAATCTTTAGGGGAATCCTTGGACTTGTGGCAAATATCGTGTTTATGGATAAATATTGAACACTCTTCCTTAGCCTTTTGCACTTGCCATAATATAACCCATACTTTATTCCTACATCTAAAACTATGTAATAAAAAACAAAACCACCGAATAAAACAAATGAAGACCACAATTATGCAAATTACAGCCATCAAATGTCTAGAATCAAAACATTGACCACAATCAAATGACCACAATGTCTCACTAAGAATCTTTAAATATAACAAATGAAACAACAAAGTGTTACTTACAAAATAAAACCAAATTGTCTATAGGTATATGACTTCTAAGATTATCAACAAAATAAGATTAAGAAAATATGTAATAATTTAGTCAACCTACTTGATTTACAGGTAATATTTATTCAAGTATTTTCATTTGTATCGTTTTCTCGATGTTACTTTTCATTCCTAAAGGTTTCATGGAGTTCTGGGCACTCGCCTCAGTCCAGGCCTTGAAAATGTTGCAGAGAATATGGGGTCGCAAGCTCGGAACTAGCTAAAAAAGATCCCAGTCGCTTGCATGCCCATGATGTGAGAGGGACTAGATGGCCCTAGTCACATGCATGCTTGTTTCGTAGGAGCGACTGAGGCTCTAAGGCTGTAAACTGTCAAGTTGTCTTAGGGGTTGATCACCTAGAAGGGTTGGTTGGCTCCTCTAGGTTCTGTGACATGTGCATAAGGTCAGATTGGTTGTGTTGGGTTGGTGACTTCGTTAACTATACATGGGGAGTTGAATCATATTGTAGTTTCATCCCGTCACATGTCTACCCCAACAGACTAGTTAACTTGGGTAAATGTGGGAGGAGGGTGTTACATGTTGAAATTTAAGGCCTTGACCATGGCCCATTAGATAAATATTATATTTTTAGGGTGTAATTCCTTGAATTTATCCCACAACCATTTTTAATATCTTGATACCCATCGCTAATGTATAAAACATTAGAATGGTAATCATATCCGACTCAAAGAATAATGATTCCCTATAGAGGACCCATTATGTGGTTGATTTCATTATTTGTGGCTTTTGATACTAAATTATTCATTAAGTGCTAATCATCCTTATTTTCCTTCCTTTTCCATTACCACTACCTCGAGACACCTAACCCTAATAACAAGACCTCATAATGATACCTCTATTCAACTTGGAGTGCAAATATCACCTCTAATGAGCAAGGTATTTGTTTTATCTGAGGTCATGTTAATCACTAATGAACTTTAGAATTCCATTGATGACATAATTCTATTGTTTTTCTTTCTTGACTATAGTCAAATCCCTATGACTCATTGCTACTACTTGTAAACTCCTTATGATTCCTATATCCCATTTGCATGATAAAGATCCATTTTAAAGGGTCTTATTCCAACTTGAGGCCTTAATCATGGCTCATTATTGCAAGAATATTAATATATAACCTCCTTTCATTTCTTTTTTTGCAATGGTCAAGGCCCTGGGGTTCATAGATAATGCATAAAATACATTCTAGTATTGCCTATATCCCACTCTAATGATAATAATTTCTTATACAATGACTTTTTTATGGTTTGTAGCGTTGTTCATGGACATTGGCCCATATAAGCTTCATATAGGGCCTAAGGGTCTTATTTTCAACCCCTATCAATTAAAAATGCCTCTATATTGATCCCTGTTGTCCAAGGCACTATAAGAGAAACCATCTTTCAATCAAAGGCCAAATATCCCATTTACATGGCCCATTTGGTGGTTTCAATCCTTATCCGTAGTTATAATTTTCATTTAAAGCCTAATTATCATATTTTCCTCTACCCTTAAAAGTCAATTCCTCAAAACTCATCTCTATGTGAAAAACATTTTAGGAGCCTCTATATGACCACTAGAGGCCCAGAGCCTCATTAAATCGATTATATGATCATTTGAGGTGAACATATTTTATTATTTTGAAAATAAAAAATTATATCTACATAAACATAAAATAATCATGACCTAAATAGTGTACAAGTCTTGTAGGCCTTTCTAGCAAGTTAAATAAAAAACATATATTCAAATAAAAAAGTTATAGCAAAATAACTAAAAATATACATTTTTCAAAACGTTAAATCCATTTATGCATTCAAAAATACAATTTAGATAACAAAAATTACGCTCCCAAAAAAAATTATATCTCCCAATTCCAATTAAAAAATTTAAAACTTAAAATAATATAAGTGTAAAATGACAATTATTACTATTATTTATTCTTCATTATTTAGATAACCAAAAATTAAAATCTCACGCAAAAATATCTCCCTATTCTAATTAAAAACTCTAAAATTTAAAATAATAAAACTGTAAAATGATCATTATTATTACTATTAATTATTACTTGCCTGAGGAGTTGAATGATTCTATCAATATAATATAATTTATGGCATATCTGTATAATTTTAATGAACGGTATCAATTCTTAACTAAAAATCACGTCTAGCAGCCGACATGATGGAAATTTAACACGTAGGATGGGAATTTGGTTTTTTTGGACAGTGAATTTCGAGCCAAAGTACGGTAGCAAATCCATCTTTTACATAAAATGTTACGTAAAAGACAACTTTAACATAGATGCCCATCTCAAACTTGTGATATAACGTGTCGTTTATTTCAAACATAAATTACCACCTGCATTGTTTGGTGGTCTGCCTGGTCATTTCACACACATTTTAAAACGTGATCATGTTTCAAAGTTCAAGGTTCCCTGGTTGTCCATATTAATTTCGTTAAGAGTTTTTAGCAATTTTAAAATGCAATAAAGTTAATGAGCGGCCCATATTACTGGGATCGACTGACATATATGTCTCTATTATAATTTAATTCCTTAATTTGGCACCATGACTTAGCATTTAGACTTGCTGGTGTTTTCATGAATTTTATGGGTATTTGCTAATAGGGATTTATACTGATATTTACTAAACGTTAACACTGATAGAGTACAAAATATGTACACACTTTATGTTGTCGTACAGGAAGTAGGGTAAAGGCTTAAATGGCTCAATTGTCATTGCAATTCGGTCATCAAATCTTGTTTATAGAAACAATAGTTACTCAAATACATATATGGGTTTATAATGTTTTGGGTTTTTTAACTAATAGTGTACATCTTGCACCATAGTGTACACCTTACACCATCTAATAATCTTGACAACCACCATTTCAAACATGTAGACATTGCACTCAATTGTATATCCATACTAGATCAAACCAAATCTATGTTGATTCAGGGCCTTCACAAGTAGATCTCCTCTCTTTGTCCATAATGGAATTTCACAAGAAAAGGAGCAACACTGGATCTTCACAATTCTCCTTTGCATGCAACTATCCACAATCCACACATAAATCAAATATTCATACAAACAATAGATCAAACACTCTAGTAAACTAATCTATCAAACACTCTATTAAACTAATCTATGTACACAAGAGTATCATGGCTAAAATTGCATGATCAACACTCTAATAAACTAATCTATCAAACACTCTATTAAACTAATCTATGTACACATGAGTATCATGGCTAAAATTGAATGATCTTAGTGAGGGTTGAACCAGCTCTAATTTGATATATCTATTGATCAAAACACTTAAGGATATAAATCTCTCTCTTCCACTGTTATAGATCATGACTTCAACTCATACATAGGAAAGAACAACTTTTAGGTTAAGGCTTGGGAACTCTCAATGACAACTCACAACAACACATGGAAGCATTACTTGGAATACATAAATATGACCTAATATAATTGATGTAAAGTAATTAGAAGTAAACGAAAATATGTGAGTAACATGTGATATCAACTTCATATATATCTATATAGAAAAAAATGTTAAAAGAAAATATTTTAATGTTGTATAGAATAAAATATTCAATGTAATTTATGAATAAAATATTTCATATAAATTAATATTTACATATATTTTAAAATATATTAATAAAAAAATTAGTTTAACGTGCACTAATAAAGTAGATCAATGCACATGTTATGTAATCTCTAAAACATTCAAAAATACAATTTAAAGGTAAAAAATTACACATTATCTTTTGCACTATAAAATAAATTTGCACCTTGATCCCTCTCGGCTCGTGTTAGATCCGTGGTTAAGATGAATCTTTAATAGTTTACTGACACATGGATTTGTTCATTCTAGGGAACAGGATGATAAGGGAAGTATTCTCCTGAACACAAATATATAGTCATGTATGAAAAGAAATAGAAAATAATAGTAAAATTGGAAAATTTCCCCTTTTCAATTTCACTAATACCTTAAAGGGCTAGACAAATGTAAAGTAATTGTGAAATTGGAAAAATTACCTTTTTCAATTTCATTGTTGCTTTCAAAGGATAGAAAGTGGAGAAAGCAAAAAAGGAGAGGATTTGTCAAAATGGGCTAATTCTAAGAAGTGACTCATCTCGACTCTTTAAATAAGTTTTGAATACAAATTTTCTAAATATGCATTTGAAAGGCTGAAAAGTTGTGAAAGTAGGAAATGATAGAATTTGTGATAGTGGCTAATTTCATACGGAGTAACTGATTTTTTAATTTTTCTCAATATGTTTCTAGCAAATAGATCCTTACAAAAAAAAATTGAAAATTGATTTTTTAAATATACATTTTAGATAAATAAGTTTCGAAATTAAGGAGGGATTTGCGTTTTTGAAAATGAGAGAGGTTTTTGGAGGGAAAGAAGTGTAAATTTGTTTTAGTGAATTGTATTTCTAAGCTGTTATAATATATAGAGTTATTAGCACTTATTCAAAATTTAAATGAATCAGGAATAAAATGAGCAAAAGGCATCATTATTAGAGAAAGAAAAGTATAACTTTTTAACATATATACTGTCAATTTATTTATTTATTTTTAATCAATTTTTTTATTTATTTTTAATCAATTTTTTTAGTATCATGTTGAATTCAAATCCAAGTCCAAATCCAAATTTAAACTTGGTAGCTATGAATAATAATGCCCAAACTGAAATGAATTGATGATAAAGTTTTAGTTCATATATGATATAAGTTTTAGTAAAGTCATAAAATATAAATGATACATAATATTATAATATGAGTTTTTATTTTAGTTAATTCCTTATGAGAAAGTGTGATATATATATATATATATATTTTTAATTAGAATTTATTTATTTTGTGGTTAGGAATTAAAGATTTGACATTACATTTATTTATATAAAGGGATGGAATTTTCAATACTAATCTCTTTTTCATGTTTAAATCTAATTCTTTATTATTATTGAATCTGTTTACCTCTTTACAAATGACATACATAATGATGAGAACTCTAGCAATCAAATGACATTGATTGTGACACTGTGATTGTATCTAAATTCATCAACCACTTAATCCATAACTGTGTTGGTTATAAGTAGTCTTGGATTCAACAATTAAAAACAACCTAATATAAATTTTAATTAATTATAACAAGACTTACACTGAAGGAAACACTTCTTAATTCCTGAGAGGATGAAAACTTGTTAGACACTAGTTAAGAGATTTGTTGTAGTCTAATTTTTTTTTTTTGGTCCAAAAGTGGAAAAACCTATCAACTCAAGTGTCAAACCAACAGTGAGGACAGCCATCTCTGGCTGCTATCCACGAATGTCGGTTTGACTCATCACTGTTAAATAGGAAAACCATGCCACCTGTTAATAACTCATTGGTGGTCCGTAAGGGAGCAGGCTTTCACTCCTGCCAGATGCCTCTGGGTCTTGGGCCATTAACCTGTTTCCTTTCGTTCGAGGAAGACGAGCTCTTAGCCAAGCAGAAGCAGTTTTACAGCATACTCCAGGCCGATTGTAGTCTAACTATTTTATATTTTGAAGTTTTTTATCTATTTATTTTCAAATTAATTTTTTTTAAATTTAATAAATATTTGTTATAATTACTAAAATATTTAATATATTTAAAATACTAAATCTCTTTATATAATTCAAAGCTCATTTTTGACCACGAAAACCACAATCTCACTCACAATTGTATCTCAAAATTAAAAAAAAAATGAAAAAGAAAAAAAAAAGTAAGAAGGTTAAATCTTCTCTTAAAGATATTAAATTTTGAAGGTTGCTGGAGATGATTAGTCCACAACAATGTATGGTCTAATTACCCATGAACAAGAAATTTCGTTTAGTGCAAGTCATTCATAGCAGAAAATCATTGGCATAAGACTTCACGTGATTACTTTAAACGATGTTGTGTTTGTTTTAAGGCTTTTCAGTTGACTACGATGGCTGTACAGCATGGCAAGGGCAGAGCAAGTTGTCCAAAGATGAAAAAGACAGAAAGGGAGACGAATTTCTGCCATAGGGCTTCTCACTTCTTATTCCAACTCAGAATATTGACTTCAGAGGATGTCTGCACCCTAGCCACTTGATTTATATCCCTTGGCCCTCACATCAGGTTTTTGAGGTGATACTGGGAAGTATGTTACTAGTTGTATGGCATCAATAAGTATTAGTGTGGTTATTCTACAAATTATGAGTGTAGGTGGAAAATAGATTAAATTGAGGTTGATGTAGGTTGGTAGAATGAGTTGGTTGCTATCTTGGTCGTTTTAAGCTCTATTGTTATAGATCATTATGTTGGGTCATTGCTTCTAGGTTCTAGTGTGTTAATTTTGGTCATTTATTTCATTTTATAATTGCCAATTTACACACCTTAGTTCACCCGATTTATGTCCCACCTAATCTATGTCCATTGGTCCTCATAATAGGTTTATGAGTTCATACTAGGGAAGTATGTAATGATTTCTATGGAACAAATGTGCATAGGGGTTGTGGTCTTGTGAATTATGAGATTCAAGCAATAGTAACTCATGCTATGATGGAGGGAGTATGTGACAAATAGCTTAAATTGAGGCTCATTCAGATTTAGAATTAGTTGGTTGCTATCTTGGTCTCTTTAGGCTGTAGATATATAGATGAGTTGGTTGATATCTTGGTCTCTTTAGGCTCTAGATAAGTAGATCATTGTGTTGGCTCATATCTTCTAGGTTCTAGTCTACTAATTATGGCCATTCATTTAGTGTTCTCATTGTCTATTTCAACTTTTTGTCTTTTGGTTATTCATGGTTGTTTCTAGTGGCCCATTAGGTGGTGTAGGTAAACTTAGACATAGAAGCATTGCTCCCTTTCTATCCCATTGTTTAAATCTTCTAGCTTTCTCACCTAGTGAAATATTTGTGCATTTTCTCTAGTTTTTCTATCCTCTAGCTACTCTTTGTTGATTTCCTATGGTCCTTGGCCTAGCTGGAATCCAAAATTCTCTTGGGAGTTGGTGGTGCTCCTATTCTCTATATGGTTTAAGGCTTCATTTGTGGGGATTAGGGGTCATTATCCTTTCTTGGCCAAGTTTTTAAGTTATTAGTAACCTATCTCTCATTCCGAATTTTGTTAGGTTGTGGATTCTAATTCTCTATTTGTGTCTCCTATGTCGTTGGATTTTAGTTGGGTATTGGTGTGTGGCTTCCCATTGTATCTTTTGGTACCTTATAATGAAAATGAGAATCCCACCCTCTAGCTATACTTTTAGTTAAACAAATCCCTACAAGTGCTCCCTTTCACGCTTCAAGGCACCCCCTTTGGGAAAACAATGACCTCAAGCCACTTAGGCTCAAAAGGATGCTCTCTAGGTGGGCATGACCTTACAACTCATATGGAAGAACTAGTAGCTCCCCAAGGACCAACTACAACCCAAGTTCAAAGAATGGATTTCTCACCTTGGTTAGTCACTCATAAACCATGGACACTAAGATTTCCAAACCCATTGACCTGTACTAACTCAACATGTCTTTCATTACTTAAATCATAAAGCAAAAAAGAAACCTTCAAACTATCATATAGAATAAGCCACATAGCATATAATAAAAAATTCACATTATTTATAACAAAATTTTCACTTCTAATTTTTAGCATCTCTAACAAAACTCTCATTTCTCGTTAAACATTTTGATCCCATCCACATTTATAAAAATACTATTTTAATCATTATTCTAAAAAAATAAACCGTGCAGCAACAGAACATAAAAGCAAAACAAAAGCTAAAGTTAAAAAATGATTTCCCGTACCTTTTTCAAAATCTTCAATATTTATGTTAGAAATAAGACCCTAGCTAATGTTATTTCAATGTGTTATTTTATAAACTATGCTACTATGTTATTTTATAAACACAATATGGTGTAATTAAACTAAGGTCTATTAGTTTATCGGGATAGATGTGATTTGGTTTTGGATAGATGTGATGAGGTGCTTTGGATACATGTGATTAGGTTTTGGATAGATGTAACGGGTGTTTTGGGTAGACATGATCAGGTATTACTGACTCAATTTCCCCTTAAAAATCACATTAAATTTTAATTAAACCCGTGCAATAATCTAAGTGTCTTTATAAAAGAAGTGATTGAGTGTGACTGGTTTAATTCTCCACTATTCTTTGAACATGAACATGATTTAATTTGATTCCAAAATTGTCCACGGATGTTATTATTTGGACATAAATTTATGATATATGTTAGCTCCCAATGGCCACCGATAATTCATCTGCCGCCGATTTATTACGGGCAACAGTCTGCCACCGTTTCCTTAAATTATGGAAAACAACTGCAGTTATTTCCTTAAATTATGGAAATCAACTACAATTAAATTAATTTCTTGTTGGGAGTTCCTAGAGTGGTCCATTATTCCCTCTGCAGTTCTCTATCATGATCTATGGAACACTTGACACATAGCTAACAGAAGCTTGATGGAAGCATGGCTATAAATACTTCTGTTTGGTCCCCAAGCTCACTAACTCAATCCCCTTCAGCCTTACACCATCAAATAAGAGTGAGTAGAGCTTGGAAGTGCCACATGGGTGAAAGAAAATTCAACAGGTTGCTTTCATTCCTTATTCTTTGCCTTGTTCCAGTGCATGCTGCATTGTAGAGGCAACCTATAAATTCTCGAACGGACTAAAGAGACCTGCGTTAGTTCCTTGGGCTCTTTTGGATACCGATATTTGGTGGAATATTACCTGCATTGTGTTTGAGCCATCAGACCAGTATCTGGTGGAATATAACCCGCGTTGTAGTCATCAGGCTGGAGTATTGCTAGTGTTGCTTGTTCTTGCAAGTTACGTGTGTTGAAAGATTGAAAGGTTGAGCCGACTGGGGTAGTTATAGATTAGGAAGGGAAGAGTTTATTTGTTGCGTTTCATAGTGAGCGTGCACTACTACATGTTCTCCCTGATTGCTGCAAAGTAACGGTCACACAGAGAACTTGCCAACGATAAAGAAGAAACCTTGTGGGAAGAAACTCTTGTGAGAAGCATCAATGGTCGGAGGTATGTTTTCTTGGGTATTAAAGTTTTTCGATTTTTAAGTGTTTATTCTGCATTATAAAATCGTTATTATGGTAACATTTGGTATCAGAGCATTTTTTATCTCTGCCTTGATGTTTATAGACATGTTCTGTTTGGCTAAATGCCATATTTTGAGAATTTGCTTATAATATTTATTTGGTTTAATTATATGCAATTTGGATAATTGTTGTACAAAGTTTATTAACTATGCTCATATTTAATTTGCATGAATTGAATATTTCTGCTCTAATTAATACATGTTATTTTGGATGAGTATACTCGTCGAATGTTATGCATGAATATTATAGTTTTATTTACGCAATTTATAATTATTCACATATCAAGTTAATTTTTATACATAAAAGAAATAATGTCCTATGATCCATATAATTTTTAATTGATTAGAGAATAGCCACAACATCTCTAATTAAATAATATTAGATATTATGATTGATTAGGCACAACATCTCTAATTAAATAATATTATATATTATGATTGATTAGGATCACATAAAGAATATTTAGACATTAATTGTAATTAATTATATTAAATATAATAAATTTTATCCCACGGAAATTTTTATTACATTTATATAATTAATTAGGATAAAATATCAAATTATTCATAACTTACCCATAGGGATTATGAATTAATAGTTTTATCATAAAGTTCAAATCTGAGATAAAATTTATATCAAATTATAATCATAATATACCCTTTAGAATTATGAATTAAGTGAATAATTTGATAAATTCTATCATAAAGAATAATTGAATCTGCTTGAATTGAAAATTTAATCCAGCGACAATTTTTATGTCATTAGATTCAATTTTAAGCATGATTTACATTGGTAAAACATGAAATTTTATTTAGGCCTCAAATTTAACGTAAGCATGTGATCTTTAATTTTATGCAGTTGTACAACCTGCAAATTTCTCTAAAATTCGTTGTGATATCCCTGAACATAAGGGAGATAACTATAAGGTTTGGAAGAAGAGAATTCTCCTTCATTTGGGGTGGATGGACATAGACTATGCTATTAGGAAAGATGAACCACCGACACTCACTAATACCAGCACTACAACGGACATCACACTTTATGAACGATGGGAGCGATCTAATCGCCTAAGCATGATGTTTATTAAGACTAAAATTTCAGCTGGTATTCGTGGTTCCGTTGATCAACATGAAAAGGTCTGAGATTTGTTGAAAGCCATTGATGATCAATTCGTCACTTTAGACAAGGCACTAGCAAGCACCCTAATCATGAAGTTCTCATCCCTAAGGCTCACCAGTGTGAAAGGTGTACGCGAACACATCATGCAAATGAGGGACATTGTGGCTCAATTGAAGAAACTCGAGGTTGAAATATCGGAGTCCTTCCTGGTGCACTACATCCTGAACACCCTTCCGCACCAATACGGACCGTTCAAAATCTCATACAACACACATAAGGATAAATGGTCAATTAATGAACTCATGACCATGTGTGTTCAAGAGGATGAGAGACTCGTGATGGAACTGGGAGAAAGTGCAATGCTAGCAACGCATGGAAAGAGAAAATCTCAAGCCAATCGAAAATGGAAAGGTAAAGTACCTCCCCAAGCCGATATCAAGAAGGATTCCAAGTGTTTCTTCTGTAAAAAGAAGGGACACATGAAGAAGGAATGCGCCAAATTTCAGAAATGGCTTGCGGACAAAGGTAATCCAATCTCATTTGTTTGTTATGAATCTAATATGGTTAATGTCAATATTAACACTTGGTGGATTGATTCTAGATCAAGAATTCACATTTCGAATTCCTTGCAGGGTTTGCAAAACCTAAGGAAGCCAATGGGAAGTGAGCAAAGCATCTTATCAAGAAACAAGATGGGCTCGCATGTGTAAGCTATAGGAACATGCTATTTAACTTTAAGTAGTGGCTTTGTTTTAGAATTAGAAAATACCTTTCATGTTCCAAGTTTTTCTAGAAACTTGATTTCAGTTTCAAGACTTTTACATTTTGGATATTCCTTTAACTTTTCAGAAACATCCTTCAGTTTATTTTATAAATCTGACTATGTTGGGATTGGTATTTTGTCTAATGGTCTTTACTGCATTAATTTACAAAACAATGTCACTTACGATTCAATGCATGTTCACACTGGCACTAAAAGATGTGTTATTAATGAGAATTCCTCTAAATTATGGCACCAGAGATTAGGTCATATCTCCATAGAAAGAATTAAAAGATTAGTAAATGAAGGGGTACTTAATACTCTGGATTTTACTAATTTTGAGACTTGTGTGGACTGCATAAAGGGAAAGCAGACCAACAAGTCAAAGAAAGGTGCAAATAGGAGTTCAGACATATTAGAGATCATACATACTGATATATGTAGTCCAAACATGGACTCACATGGTCAGAGATACTTCATCTCTTTTATAGATGATTACTCACGATATATGTATCTCTACATGCTTCATAAAAAGAACGAAGCATTAGATGCCTTTAAGATCTTTAAGGCTGAAGTAGAGAAACAATGTGACAAGCAAATTAAGATCGTGATATCAGATAGAAGTGGAGAATATTATGGTAGATACACAGAAGATGGACAAGCACCTGGGCCATTTGAAAAAAAAATTCAAGAGCATGGGATTGTTGCCCAATACACCATGCCTGGTTAACCCGACTAGAATGGTGTAGCAAAAAGAAGAAACTAAACATTATTGGACATGGTGCGGAGTATGCTTAGTAGCTCCAATCTTCCTAAATCCTTGTGGACTGAAGCACTTAAGACGACGGTGTATCTACAAGAATCTGACTACAACATTGGACTGAAAATGATCCCGAGTCTTTTTCACAAGCCATGAGTTGCAAGGAATTAGAATTATGGTACGATGCCATGAAGGAAGAGATGAATTCTATAAAGAGTAACGAATTCTGGGATCTTGTTGAGTTTCCTAATGGTGTAAAAGCCATTGGATGTAAATGGGTCTTTAAGACAAAGAAAGACTCATTGGGCAACATTGAGAGATACAAGGCAAGACTCGTTGCTAAGGGATTCACTCAGAAAGAAGGAATCGACTACACATAGACTTTCTCTCTTGTATCTAAGAAAGATTCCTTGTGCGTTATTATGGCATTAGTAGCCCATTTTTACTTGGAGTTGCAAAAAATGGATGTGAAAACGACATTTCTCAATGGAGATCTAGACGAGGAGGTTTACATGAAACAGCCTGAAGGATTCCCCTCTAGTGATGGTGAGAAATTGGTTTGCAAGCTCAAGAAATCATTATACGCTTTAAAACAAGCATCCCACCAATGGTATTTGAAATTCCATAATGTAATTTCTTCATTCGGTTTTGTAGAAAACATTATGGATCAATGTATATACCTGAAATTCAGTGGGAGTAAAATCTGTTTTCTTGTTTTATATGTGGATGACATTTTGCTAGCAACCAATGATAAGGGTTTGCTGCATGGGGTGAAACAATTCCTCTCTAAACATTTTGATATGAAGGATATGGGTGAGGCATCTTATGTCATTGGCATTAAGATCCATAGAGACAGATTCCGAGGCATCTTGGGTTTGTCTCAGGAAACCTATATTAATAAAATTTTAGAGAGATTTTGAATGAAGGATTGTTCACCAAGTGTAGCTCCCATTGTAAAGGGTGATAGGTTCAATTTGAACCAATGCCCGAAGAACGATTTTGAAAGAGAACAAATGAAGAACATTCCCTATGCTTATGTTGTCAGAAGCCTAATGTATGCTCAGGTCTACACAAGACCTGACATTGCATTTGTTGTGGGAATGTTGGGACGATATCAGAGTGATCCAGGTGTAGACCACTGGAGAGCTACAAAGAAAGTAATGAGGTACCTTCAAGGAACCAAAAACTACATGCTTATGTATAGACGGACAGACAATTTCGAATTAATTGGCTACTCAAATTCTGACTTTTTTGGATGTGTTGATTCACGCAAATCAACATCAAGATACATTTTTATGATGGCCGGTGGAGCTGTATTATGGAGGAGTGCCAAGCAGACCTTGATTTCCACTTCCACTATGGAAGCCGAGTTCATCTCCTATTTTGAGGCTACTTTACATGGTGTATGGCTTAAGAGTTTCATTTCTGGGCTTAGAATTATGGATTCTATCTCTAAGCCATTGAGAATATATTGCGACAATTCAGCTGTTGTTTTTATGTCTAAAAACAACAAAAGTGGGAGTCGAAATAAACACATCTACATTAAGTATTTAGCTATAAGGGAATATGTTAAAGAAAAGAAAGTGGTCCTTGAGCACGTCAGCACTAAGTTGATGATCACTGATCCTTTGACTAAGGGCATGCCACCGTTGAAATTCAAAGATCATGTAATGAATATGGGACTTGGTTCCATTATGTAGTTTCTCATTGTATGGACAATGTTATTTTAATGAAATTCTTAATTATTGTGATGTTTTTCTCATATTTATGTGCACCTTAATTTGATTTGAGAGAATTCATCTATGTAGGACTAAGAATAAACATAAAGTTTATTCATTAAGAAATTGTTGCCACATAAATTATAATAGAAATAAATACATAGTAATACATGGAAGATAATTCTCATCATTAGAGTACTTATCGCCATGATTCATGTATCTATTACTTAATACAGATTATCAATGGGTTTTAAGATGAGACATTAAGATTGGAAGTATGGACCAAGTGGGAGAATGTTAGCTCCCAACAACCGCCAATAATTCATCTGTCGCCGATTTATTATGGGCAATAGTCTGCCACCGTTTCCTTAAATTATGGAAACCAACTATAGTTATTTCCTTAAATTATGGAAATCAATTGCAGTTAAATTAATTTATTGTTGGGAGCTCCTGGAGTGGTCCATTACTCCCTCTGTAGTTCTCTACCATGATCTGTGGAACACTTGACACATAGCCAACATAAGCTTGATGGAAACTTGGCTATAAATACTTCTGTTTGGTCCCCAAGCTCACTAACTCATTCCCCTTCAGCCTTACACCACCAAAAAAGAGTGAGCAGAGCTTGGAAGTGCCACACGGGTGAAAGAAAAGTCTGCAGGTTGCCTTCGTTCCTTATTCTTTGCCTTGTTCCAGTGCATGTTGCATTGCAAAGGAAACCTATAAATTCTCGAGCGGATTAAAGAGACCTGCGTTAGTTCCTTGTGCTTTTCTGGATACCGATATTTGGTGGAATATTACCTGCGTTGTGTTTGAGCAGTCAGACCAGTATCTGGTGGAATATAACCTGCGTTGTAGTCATCAGGGTGGAGTATTGCTGGTGTTGCTTGTTCTTGCAAGTTACGTGTGTTGAAAGATTGAAAGGTTGAGCCGATTGGGGTAGCTATAGATTAGGAAGGGAAGAGTTTATTTGTTGTGTTTCATAGTGAGCGTGCACTGCTACGTGTTGTCTCTGATTGCTGTGAAGTAACGGTCACACAGAGAACTTGCCAACGATAAAGAAGAAACTTTGTGGGAAAAAACTCTTGTGAGAAGCATCAATAGCCGCAAGTATGTTTTCTTGGGTATTAAAGTTTTTTTATTTTTAAGTGTTTATTCTGCATTATAAAATCGTTATTATGCTAACAATATAAGCATGATATTCTCCAAAAATTCTCCAAAAGTGCTATTATTTGGACAGAAGCATGATATAATATGACCGAAGAAAAGTCGAGCCCCTAGTAATTCCATGGAGTTCACAGTCAAAATATACACAGGATACGTCGACTATTGCCATGACGGCTCCCACAGCTCCGATAGGTATTGATCAGCTTGATCACGAACATCTGAAAGCTGGTACCCATTGGGAAGTTCATCGCATGAAGATATGGATCTTTCATGGAAAGTGCTCAGACTATGAGAAAACGGCTCCGATATGGATTGATCTCTGGCCTCAACAATATGCAGGTTTTCAAATGCATGTGAAGAAGCTCCGCCTGCAAGATCGCCTTCTCTAACTGTAGCTTAGAGACATGCTCTTGCAACTGCCAGATTGTTCGCGGGCTCTCAGCCTTGCGCTCGCTTCATATACCATACTGCTAACTGCATCAGCGCGATTTTCCAGTGGCAGATCCTGAATAGAAATCGTCATGTCAGAACCAGTATTGAAAAATTGCAACAAACCTTTATAAATTAGGATAAATGAGAAAACTTATATTTACTAGAGGCTTTGTAGAATCTCTGAAAATAGAATACTCTTAATTACCAGAGGCTTTGTAGAATGTATGGAAAAGAGTTAAAAGATTATTTCTTCTATGCCAGAGACGAAGCTGGTTATTAGAGGCTTTGAAGGATCGAAAAGAGTAAAAAAGTTATCAAAAGCTTTGAAGGATTGAAAAGAGTAAAAAAGTTATTTAGTCTATGAACATGAACCAGAGAAAGAGAAAAGAGTATAACAGTCGAGAGAAAGAGAGGAGAAAAAACTTTTTTTTGTAATGAGCAAGAAAAAGTGAATAGATTTTATAGCGGAGGAAGAGAGTCATTTCTTCTAAACCACAAAAGAAGGTTATAAGAGAGTATAACAGTCGAGAGAAAGAGAGGAGAAAAAACTTTTTTTGTAATGAGCAAGAAAAAGTGAATAGATTTTATAGCGGAGGAAGAGAGTCATTTCTTCTAAACCACAAAAGAAGGTTATAAGAGGCCCGTTATTAGAGGTTTTGCATAATTTATGGAAAAGAGTAAAAGTATTATTTTATTTTTTTCCAATAAAAATAAATCAACATATTTTTGTTATCAAAAATCTATTTTTATTATAAAAAATAACTATATATTCCAAATATAATCTGATCCACTTATATCTTTGTTTCCCATATTTTATATTTCAAAAAAAGTATCTAATAGCATTTATATAACTTAGTCAAAAATCAATTTAAAAGGTTTTGCTATCCGTCTTTATCTGACTTCATAAAAACAACCAAACCTTGACAGATCAGTAAGGTCATTACATGAGAATAAACAATAACTTTAAAAATCATCAACTATATCCAACCTAAGACTAATAAAAACTACCTACATTAGGATACTAGAAAAATATACTTCAAGAGCTTTGTAAGTTACTATTCTCAAAAGCAGCAAAACTGATCAAACAGGCTTACCACCGCAACCTTCCTTTAACAAGAGATCTGCTACTTGGTTCTGCTCCTTAAAACTGTGTGAGAAACATGTTCTCCAAAAGGTCTTCACAGGAAAGAGAGGAAGATAGTTATTAAAGGCTTTGTAGAGTTTATAGAAAAGAGTGAAAATGTTAGTTTATCCATGAGCATCAAAAAAAGAAAAGATTTTGTAAGGGAGGAAGATGGTTGTTTTTATATGTTAAGGAGGAAAATGGTTATTAAAAACTTTACTTATTTTAATAGAAAATAGTAAAAAAGTTATTTCCTCTGTCACCATAAGCAAGAGCTAGAAAAATTTTTATAATGGAGAAGATATTGAAAAAAAGTAAAATAGTTATTTTCTATGAGCATGAGGAAGAAAATGAGAAAATATTTTATAATGGAGGAAGATGGTTATTTTTCTATTCTAGGGAGGAAGATGGTTATTGAAGACTTTGCAAGATTTATGGATAAAAAATAAGAAGTTATTTCATTTATTGTCATGTCCAAGAGAAAGAACTAAGATTTTATAGTGGAAGAAGATTGCTATTATAAAATGTATAGGATTTTTGGAGAAAAAGAAAAGATGGGAAAATTTTATTTTAGGTTTATGTCAAATGGTTGGGAAGAATGATTACTGTGACACACAAATAATATGATGAAATTTAATATAATAACTTCTAAATTTATTGTTAACATTAAATAATCTTTCTTCATAATCTTTCTCCAACACAAACATATATATTATGTATATATAATTGAATATAAATCATTTAAAAAAATTTATGATATCATTATACACTCAAATCATTAGAAATTGAAAGCATTAAATAACCAAAGCCAACAGAAAATCCTCCAATTATAACTTAAATTTACAATCTAAATCAAATGATAAGTTATCTTACAATATTTATTTATATAATATATTTATATCATACATTAAAAAAAAAACATTTATATGATACATTCTACAAAATAAGAAAATGGAAAAGTAGTATAAGTAACATATAAATATCAACACTGTTATCTTTATTAAAACATAAATCAATTCAAGTTTGAACCAAGCGAATATAATGATAATAATTTTCTGAAGTTACAGTGCAGTCTGAGACTCAATATTCATCCCAAACACAAAGTTATGTTCATTAACATACACATCAAATATATGAAGACTTATACATAATGTTGTATAGCATTACCTCTAGCATTTTTATGATATTGCTTGCTGCAAATACTCTATGCATCTGCAAATTTCTGACAATCATTTTGTGGGAAGTAAGCGGCGAGCACACAGCTCTCTGCACATCGTCTTCTCAATAGCTTGCAAGCTGCGCATGGTGATGTTGTATGCCGTCCTCTTAATTCGCTCATCTGCAATAGCGGTTACCACACAATAGCCCATTATAACCATGACTGCAACAATGAGAAACCAAATACTGCAAACAAAAAAAGAGATGACGTTGATGGAAAAAAAAAATATGAGAGAAATCTGCAGATCTGTGGCCAAAATGGATTAATGGATTTAACCCCTTTTTTTTGAGGTTATGACAAAATGGTCAGATTCACAATTCCAGCACTGGCCGAGGGACCTCAAAATCCTGAGGAGCAAGAGGGTGATGTATGCCCTATGTGATGACATGGTGGAGGTGAGAACTGAATTTATAGGAATTGAGGGGAGAGTTAGGCAGATTCTATCATGAATTCAACACGTGAAGTCACATAAAACGGCGTGACGCACTGTCTAGTTCTTTCCCGTGAAGCCGCTGAAGCGATTGACTATAAAATCATGTCCTCTGTCTGATCTATAGAATTATAATTTATGAAATCTGACTTACCGAACCATCAGAGGAATAGGATAAAATATTCAGCGTTTTTTTCAGGGGCATCCGTGTTCAGAGTTTGAGTTCTGAAATCCGCGAAATCAATTGCTCTACAAAGTAACAAAAGATTAAGATTTCATTAAAAGATTTGGTCCAGACAAAACTACAAAAAAAATCAAGATTTGGTGAAAAATGGTGTGACATAGTTTTGAGAAAAAAAAAAATTCAAAATATATAATAGTTAAATTCAACCATATTTTAATGGAGTTTAAATAATTAAAAATTAAAATTTAGCTAAAAATTGTACGATTAGATGTTAGCCAAAAAAAAACCCAAAATGTATAATAGTGAGATTGGATCATATTAGCATTCAAAAATAATGCTTATAACTGTTTTATAACTATTTATATAATTAAAATTATTATAAAAAAATTCAATTTCAAAATAAGATATTTGAATTTCAGAGTAGTTTGCACTAATCATATAATGATGTTAACATGACATGTCTAAAGAGTTTTCAAAACTTTATAGTTTTAACCAATCTAAGTGTTTTTATCACACTTTTTTCATGACAACTAATTAATTTATTATGATATGTATTATTACTAAAATTTAATTTTATAATCGTCTCTTTTTGTGCTAAATGACTCTCTTGTGACTTTTCGTTATAAATTTTTTCAAAAAACTTCTTTATTATATTTTAATTTTAGCTAATACATTTATTTTTTTTCCAAATAGGGTAAGGTTTGTTGGAATCAAAGTTTTAGTTGACAAATTTTCTCAATCCAAATGCCACATAGGTTTTAAATAACAAAAAATCAAGATTTGGTAAAAAATTGTGTGACCAAAAAAAAAAAAACTCAAAATATATAATAGTTAAATTGAGCCATATTCTGCGATGAGAATATGCTCTACGGTGTGTTCGGACAAATGATGTTTCTGCGAAAACCCTAGGCTTTGCGACCTTGTGATGTGTGATACCCTCTAATTTTGAGTAGTAGTTTGGACTGGCTTGGATCCTCCAATGAAGCAGGTTGCAGATCTTCCTGATGTGGGTTTCATATAATTACAATCCTCCTTCCCTCTCATTAACGGTCTATGTCTTTGGCAAAGGCAAGTGCTCTGAGATTTTGAGGTCTCTAATTTTTTTTCTTTTGACCTAGCAACCCTTTGTGGGTAGTTTGGCCCAAGATTACAAGTTAGCCCTGGAGGTTTGAACCTTCAATAACCTAGTAGCTAATGGACCCAAATTCCAAAATCCCCTTACTCCAAATTTGTTACGAAGCTTGATGATGTACCTAAAGTTGTGATTCCAACCCCTCAGGCCTAATCAAGGGTCCTTCAACTCACCAAATGAGGCTTGATTGGCCAATTTACTAACTTTGGGCTTTCATTGAGATCAGTTAGATCATGGATCAAGACTAATTGGAAAGAAAAAATGAAAGGGGAAGTGGTTACTCCTTTATCGGAAAGGGTTTCTTCACCTTTCATTTTGAGCTCAAGGAAGACAGGGACCTTATTTTCAGAATCAACCCATACTTTACGGGACCTCAAGGTTTGTATTTGGACATATGAAACCCTAACTTCAATCTAGATTGTGATATCCCTATGAAAGTCCTAGTTTAGGTTAAGTTTCCATATTTCCCTCTTCATTGCTGGAATGATGCCACCTTCAAGCTCATTAGCAACTCTCATTGAAAATACACTGATTGTGTTGAACCTAGGGAAGGTTTATTTGCTTATGCTTGAATTTGTGTAGAAGTGGATATGGAAAACGGTCTTCTAGCGGCAATAAAATTATGCATACATGACTAGATGCACATTCACGAAATAGACGATGACCAATTACCATTCAAGTGCCATATTTTCCACAAATATGGTCACTTCACTAGGAACTGCACCAAAGTCCTAACAATCTATGAAAATCAGGGAGAAGAGGAGGATCAATGGCAATAATCCAAAAGGAGAATAGGTCCTAATCAACAACATTATCCTCAACATGAGAAGAATGTCTAGTAGCCTAAGGATGTGGCAAACCCTAATAAGACAAATAAAAAACAGGAAGGCACTATCCAATCTGGTAGCCATTCAGGAGAAAATCATAAATATGAAGCTTTAGTAGATCTGAATGATGAAGAAGGACTTTCCCAAAAATATATAGAGCGAGATCCTCAAAACATCCCATCTCAAAGTCCAAAGAAAGATTCAGAAGAGGAGAATCGAGCTCCTGAAACCTCTCAAAATGCTTCATCAAACTTGTTTGAAGAAGAAGAGGATATCTACCTCTCATCAAAGGAGTCCACTGACTCATATAGAATAGCCACTTCAACAAATAAAAAATAAGAAGCTAAAAAAGGTAAAGACATGGAAAGGAGAACTCGACGTACAGGGGAAAACCAACAGGGAGATCTGTGTAGCCCAAACTAAGAAAGATAAGGAACTGGGATATCAAAGCACCATACCCCACGAGCTAGTTATTCATGGTAACAAATAAGGGAAAAATGATGTGATGATAGGCCCCTTGGAGGGGGCATCTCAACCAAAAATTAAGTAATGAATATAGTCGCCGGGAATTGCAGAGGCTTGGGTCCCAAAAAAATAATCATAGAAGCAAAATATTTGATATTGAAAGAAAAGCAAACAATAGCCCTTTTCCGCAAGACTAAGTTAGATGAGAAGGACTTCTCATCCAAGCACAAAAAGATATGGAAAAAGGGTTGCCATCTTGAGGTAAGTTCTCGGGATGCATTAGGAGGTGTATGTACATTATGGGATCTAGATCAATTAAAACTAATAAAGAGTAAAAAAACCCAACATTAGATCACCACTTCTTTCAACATTCTGGCTCTTAATTAGGTATGCACTATTGTAAATCTTTATATGCCTATCCTCTTTGGGGAAAAGAAATATTGTTGGAAATAGTTAATGGATCTTAAATATATTGCTTTTGTTTACAAATTGCATAATTAGCGGAGACGTTAATACCATATTTAATCAAAAAGTAAATAGAGGAGGGTCACTAGTCAGGGATGTGCACCAAGAAACTATGGAGGACCTGATTAGTTCCCTCAATATGATTGATATAAAGCCTTCTAAAATTAGATACACTTGGAACAATAAAATTTAGTTGGACGATTTTGGTAGTAGATGGAAAAGATTGCCAATACTATTTGTAATAGATATGTTAATAAATTTTTATAAGTATTAAGTAGTGTAAGCCTAGGTGTTGGTAAATAATTTTCTAAAGTAAATTCTTACTTTGGTCAAAATAATTATATTCTCAAGATTTATCAGAGTCCATTCTACTCAATTTTGGTTGGATTTGATAGGGCTTATGCCATGAGGGGTATATTGGAACATTTATCAACTAAATTTTGTCAACGTCCTCCTCATTTATTATATGTTCAATGCATATCTCATTGAGAAGAATTAACAACAAATGATGCTTCAACTCATTTTCCAGAGGTGCAATTTATTGACAACTTCACAAATAAAGTTCATTCTTGGCTTGGACAATCTACTAAAAGACATGGAGAACTAAAAGAAGTAATGGAAACATTTCAAATCACCAAGTTAGAGGTGTTACAAATTCACCAAATTAGGTGGTTGTCTAGAGGAATGGTCATGGGAAGACTTGATAAGCTCATGTCAGCTTTGTTAAAAAATTCAGTGTAGGGGGATAAAAAAATGTATGACTTGGTAACAATATTTCAAGTACAATTTTGCATCAATTTACTTGCAAATATTCTTATTGAGTTAAATAGATTGAATCACAAGTTCTAAAAGGATTACCTGGATATTAATTCTATAGGAACTACTTTATATATTACAATTACCATGCTTCATAAGCAGTTTTTAGGAGGCATATTTGGAGTTGGTACAACACACACATCATGGCTTTTGAAGAAAGCACAAAAAGGAACTCTTTAGTTTTCAAATGGTGCATGTATGGTACATGTACATCCATTGGAGTTTATTATTTGTCCCAATACATATACATAAGGGACACTAGATCATTATATTCTATTGGGCAAGAGCTTTGTAATGAAGAAGATCGATTCTCTAAATATGAGGCTTGCAGATTTGCTAAGATTTTTAGTCCTCACCATTATTATGAGGAGATAGATGATAGAGATCCTCAAAGAAGAACATGATTAACATGCATATGTGAAAGAATCATTATTGAAGATTGACCTATTGTGGATGTTGTTAGATGTTTAGTGAGATGGATGAGTTTGTTTGTACTATTTATAAATCATACACAAAAAAACATATGCATGCGGCATGGGATCTATGTGGAAATGAACCTAAATTGTTTGAAATTATTCCATGTCTAATATCATTATGGCAAATTATTCTTGTTATTCCAATTTTACTATTATTTTACTAAAACTAAAAAAGATAAAATGTCATGATAGATCAAGGATTTTGTTGGACACATTAGGTATGTTAATGTTTCGCTCTCGTATTGCACCTCATGCTCTAAATGAGGTAGATTGGAATATAAGTTATGATGTTTAAAAACTAATGAAAGGTTGAAAGCCATTTTTATTGGGCAAATACCTTCATCTCACCCACGATGTAAATTTTGAAAAATGTAAATTGAATAGAAGCAAACTAATCCAATACTATTTTTTAAATTCAGATACACTATTTTATTAGGTTTTATTGAAATTAGAAAAATTTATTGAGTAATTAATTATTTCTAACAATATCAGTATTTGAAAAAGTAATATTTTATCAAATATTTTTTTAATAAAATATATAATTAATTTATTATTTTCAATTAAATACAATTATATATAAACTTTTGAAGTGAATATATGCTCTTAATTTTATTTTTTTTAAATGCCCTTCCATTTTGTTCACTAAAGTCCGTTCCATTGCAATGCTAAATTAAATACAAAGAAACTCATGTGTAAGACATTAATTTAATAACATTTAAAATATATTTTACGTTGCATTAGTGTGTATTGGACTCAATTTATGAGGTTGAAAATCATTTTTTTTTATATGGTCTTTTTTATTATCAAACAATAATAATGATTTAAGCAAAGTTTTTTGGTAGACATCACATAAGAGAAATATTATTCTTCAAATTACTTGAAATTATGTCTCTACATTTCTCTCTATTTAAGCCTTTCCCATGGTCTGTCTCTTCATTTGGTCCCATGATGAACCACACTTGTTGGTTTGAAATGCATCGACCAAAATTTTTTATTATATGATTTTTACTGAAAAACTTTACTTAATTCATTATAGATCACAAAAATCTGAATAAAAAAAACAATAATAATGTTATTATTATATTCCTTTCAATAAATAGATTTCCAATGTGAAATCTCGATTTTAAGTGAGTGAAAGCTAGTAACTAAATTCATCGAATAAATTACGTATTTAAATATTATTTAATAGTAATGAGGACTAAATCTGGAAGGGTGTGTAGTTAATACATTTGTTCATTCCAAATATTGAATAAAATGAGATTCATAATAAAAATTTATATAAAACAATTTTCTTCTATTGAATGTCGTAAATAATTTTTTTGAATGTCGTAAATAATTGTCGGTTACTTTTAAGCCAAAATGAAGACTTCCCTTATAAAAACCTATACTACTTTCGCAGAAAATGCAATGGAATTATCTATCAATGGTTCATAATTAATGTGAAATTGTAAGTTGGGAGGCCACGGTAGAGGCAACAAAAGTATATTGCATTAGATATTAGAATTTTCTTGTATATTTTATAAAAATAATTTTATTCTCTATTTTGTCAGCAACTAAAATATTCGCTTTATTTTTATTGTTAAAGTTTTGTGACTCTCGATTAGTTTGTTGAGTTTTTGTGGTTTTTTTTAGTAATTTTAATCTAATTTTTTTATATAATATAAAATATTTTTATTTTTCTATAAATTCAAAAATATTTTTCTAAACTTTGAAAATATTATTTCTAATTTTTGATTCGCTGAGTGAATTTTGATGTGACATTATTCTTTTGGTGAAGGGAAATTTAATATAGGTATTTGTAACCCCTAGGGGTGCGACTTGTTGGCTAGCGAATGTATTGCTAAGGCATCTCTACCGCTGTGCAGGTCACAGATTCAAACCTCTTCTTACCCATGCCATGTGCTTGGGGGCAGCGCAGTTGCACCTAGAGGTTATAGTGGAAGTTGTAAGGGATCAATCCCGTGTCACGCGAGTACAACAACTGGCATGTTACTGATTCCGCCAGTCATAAAAAAATAATTTTGGTATTTGTCAATGTCTTACAAATTATTTTTAAATGAAAATTAGACTAATTTTGTAAATGACCATTCTGTCGGTGACTTCTCTGATACTAGCGCTGAAACTGACACTAACACAGTTCTTTGAGAAAGCGTTGTGAGAGGGGGTAGGGGATGAGGCGTGTGGGACTTTACCGAAGAGTGTTCTGACATTAACATTAACAGTGACATTAACAAAGGGACTCATAGTGTGTTTACTTCTTATTTCATTTTCAACCTTTTTTTTTTTCATTTTCAACTTTTATGTTGGACATTGGATAATCTAGCGCTCCCCGTGTGCTTTGCGACATGTGCTTAACCGCCTCTAAAAGATCCATTATCTCTTGAGATGCGTCTATTTACAAATACCTATGGGTTTTGGTATAACAACAATCGTGATTCCAACAAGTGGTATCAGAGCCAAAGGTCTCAAGCTCAAAACATGGCTAGCTCCTGTTAGGGGGGTGGAGATCGCTGGGCATTGAATAATCTAGTGTTCCTTGTGTGTTTTATGACATGTTCTTCACTGCGTCTCAAGGATATGTTAACTTTGGCGATGCGTCTGTCTACTAATACCTATGGGTTTTGGAGTAATGATAATTGTGCTTCCAATATTTTACATATTCATCTATCGGGGAGAACAGGAGTATGGAGCTATGAATCTCTATAAAATGAAGAATGTGCGAAAGAGGGGCTATGTTTAGGGGAACAAGTCTATGGGGCCAGGAACATAAAATTTTATTTGCAATGTTCTGCATCTTTGCATGCATTTCCTATATGCACATTTCTTTTGCATACCTCTGACACTATATCTTAATCAATTAATCAGCAGTTTTAGATCATTAAATTTTGGGGCATGAAAAGTTTGGTTTACATGTATCTCAGGTGTGAAATAAGGCTGGGCAGTTAACGTTTTTCAATACTATGTCGACATGAGATTGTTTTATTTGATATCGGGATGCAAAGGAGTTGTGGAAAAACCACTTTATTGATGACCCGATGTGCGTTTTTCAAAAACTATGTTGAATGAATTTGATCGTTTAAAAACTGTATCAAAGTAGAAACAACAAATCTTTGTATTCATAGTTCTCGAATACTATGTGCATCTGTGATCTCACATTTGTGAATTAAATAAGTTTATCCAATATTAAATGAAGTACCTTTTAAATGCGTGTGAGAAATAAGTGTTGTGTGGGAGAAAGGGTGTGTGGAGCAAGGAACATAAACTTTCTTCCACAATGTCCTATAACTTCGCATACATTCCCACATACCTTTGTTCCACACAACACTACATATTAATCAATTAATTATCATTTTTTGGATTATTGAAGTTTTGGGCATGAAAGGTGTGGGTTATGTGTATATCGAGGGTGAAATAAGGGTGGACGATTAATTGTCACCACTACTATGTCAATGTGGGCTCGTTTTATTTGAGCTTCTCGAATACTAAGTGCATTCATAATTTCATATTTGTTAATTAAATAGTTATTATCCAATATTAAATAAAGTGTCTTTTTAATGTGTATGATGAATAAGTGTTGTGCGGGAGAACAAGTGTCTGAAACAAGGAACACAAACTTCCATCTACAATGTTCATACTTCTGGGTACATTTTGCCTCTACATACTTCTTCCACACACCTCCCTCCCACACAACTCTACATATTAATCAATTAATTAGCAGTTTTGAGTTATTAAAAACTGAGGCATGAAAAAATTGGTTTACATGTATATTAGGTGCGAAATAAGGGCATGAATTAACTATCCACACTACTATGTCGACGTGGGCTTAATGTATCTAATATCAGGATGTAAAAGAGCTTTGGTAAAACTACTTTGTGGATAATCCAGTGCATGGTTTTCAAAACTATGTTCGATGGGTCTTATCATTCATTATAATCAGTGGTTGATATAGAGTGCGGGGTCCCTCTTCTAACCTCAATCAACTTCCCATGCCACGAACTAGCATATATTAATATGTAAGTCTTTTCGACATTTATTTTGTGAATCGATGCATAATCAAGACATCGTACGTGTGTTTAATATCATTTACTCTGATAGCTTGTTTCATTACTAACTACTATTGTACTTTGACTAGATTTTCATTCAATATTGATATGTTTATGTTGATGTTTCTTTCAAACTAATTCTCCTATTCATTTAAAAACTTTATCAAAGTAGAATCAACAAATATTGGTATTCACGGTTCCAGAATACAAAGTGCATTTTTAATGTCACATTTGTGAATGAAATACTTATTATCCAATATTAAATGAATTTTATTTTTAATGTGTGTGAGAAAAAAGTGTTGTGGAAGAGAACAGGTATGCACAAAAGGAACAAAAACTTTCTTCTAGAATTTTTTGTACCTCTACATATATTCCCCCTCTGTACACTTCTTTTGCACACCTCCCTCCCACACAACACTATATATTAGTCAATTAATTAGTGAATTGTTTTTGGCCTGATAAGCTTGGTTTACATGTATATCATGTGTGAAATAAGGGTGGGTAGTTAATTATCCCCCCTACTATGTCGATGTGGGCTCATTTTATTTGACAAGTAGAATCAATGAATCTTGGTATACATGCTTCCTAAATACTAAATGCATTTGTAATTTCACATTTTTCAATCAAATATTTGTTATCTAATATTAAATGAAGTGTCTTTTTAGTGCATATGAGGAAGAGGTATTGTGCGGTATAACGACACTAGTAATAATGGGGCAAAAATGTGCCATATATTCGTCAGCTATTTGACTTACTATCGCCGGCTATCTGACACATTGGAGTCATAATTTTCGTCTGTGGGATTGTGTCGAATAATCGACGCTTTATTACACATCATATATTCAATGAGACTGATGTCGAATATCCAATGCTAAAGATGCTCAAAAATTTCTTTAACCATCTAACGAATTTTGGTTAGTTTCCAACATACGTCGGATATGCAGTGGGCTAAATGTCAGATAACCACTGCCCTAGCTGCCAAAAATGAGTATAAACATCCAAATATTTGACATCGGATATTCGATGTTCTACTATTCTACTCCAATGTGATTCGACGATTTGTTCCGTCAGTATGGAGTCAGATGTTCGACGGGTACACGTCAAATAATTGACATTAAAAGAATTGTGTGCGATGAGATTGTTATCGCTCAGACACATTGTTCTTCCAATACAACATCAGACATCTAATGATATGTTCCATCGACTTAAAGTCACATATTCGACGGTTTCCACTTAACGTCGAATATATGACAAGTGTCCTTATGCATGTGCTTATCAAAGGAATTCTCTACCTCCTTCTAATCCATTTCTAGTGAGAAATGGGATGGTATCTGGTATTAATTATTGTGTGGTAGATATAGGGCTTCAATATCTGTACCATTAGAGAATAAGAGAATGTGTTTTAAGAGAAGACTTATCTTGATGAGATCAGTAAGACTTATGTGGCAAGAGAGGTTGACTACAGTGAAGCTTCCCTTTGTAGAGCTTACTTTAGATCTCCTCCAGGTAATTCATATCCTTCACTACTAGCATCATCTTCATTGTATCAATACTGATTGAAATATATTTTATGGATGTTTTGGTAACTTACCTTTATGAATTGAAAATCACTAGAGGCTTCTATTATAAGGAGCATGATAGAACATTTACCACAGACATTTCTTTGGAACATAGAAGGCTATTAGTTGAGCAAGCAAAGCATAAAAATTTTATTTCTAACACATGCTGGAAAATAGTTAGGTGTCTTGGCTAGTGCCTACGACTTTCAAAGAGATATCCAACCTAATGGCTTGCCTCCTATATTCAAAAGTGTATTCTTGCACCAGTTATCACTATTCTTACCTAAGGTACTACCATTTCATGAGTGGCTTGTCTTCATAACATATGGGATAAAGGTGTAACATCAACAATGTCTTGAATTCCTCCCAGTTTGTAATAATGGGCTTCTTGCCTAGATTCAATGCACCCACATGGCTCTCCCACCACAATAGAGAATGTCCAATTATCTTCAACCAAGAAACAAAAATCTACTCCATTTCTTGGATATGATAAAGGAAAAAATAAACTCCCATTTATTTCAACTACTTATTTAATACTTCAATGTTAACTTGTCCATCAAACATGGGTATTTCAAGCTTCGCTTCAACTCTCAACGGAACATTTGGAGATGAAGAAGATAAGTTGTTTTTACACAATTCACTAGGTTTCTTAGCTTTGGTATCTTGTCTTCTTCTTGCTTGAAATTTATTGAGTTTTCCTCCTTATCCTTTTGTAATTTCCATAATATAACCCACACTTTATTGCTAGATCCAAAAATATGTAATAAAAAACAAAACCACCCAATAAAGTAGTTGAAGACCAAAATTACGAAAATATTAGCCATAAAATGACTAGAATCAAAAGATTGACCACAATGTCTCACTGAGAATATTTAAATATATCAAAATGTAACAACAAAGTTCTACTTGCAAAATCAATCCAAATTGCTTACACCTATATGAGTTCTAAGAGTATTTTGAGATGTATTTAGGAGTTTTAAGGACATTTTGTTGTGTTGGAAGAATTGTCATTGATGTCAAGGGCTGAATGGGCCATATCAAGATTAAAATTTACAATATGTTTGGTTTTCCTTGAGAGGCTTGATTAACATATTAATGGGATTCCCACTAGTTTTTGTAATCATTCTTCCTATCTTTGTGTGTTGCAAAATGGATGGATTCATCATCTCCAAGCTATAGATATTGTGAGCAACAACCTTATAAGTCCTATTTTGTCAGTTGAATGATAATTTTTTAAGTATTGCGGAATTCCTATTTGATATATTCTATGTATAAAACATTCAAATAGGTCTTCCTCCTCCTTAATCACAGGATGATTTTTGCCATTTTTAGCTTAATAGAAGTATTATCTTCAACTTTTGTATGTAATTTAATAATAATTAAAACTTGAATGGTAGGAATTGCTTCCCCTCTAAACTTTCAAGTATCACAAGTCAACGTGTTAAGCCCGACACTAGTGGATGATATTTTTGACATCACACCAAACCTGTTCAAAATATTTATCATTGGCATCATAGTTATTAGAGCTCAAATATGATAGATCAAAATTTTCTTGAAACGTATAGGCTAGTTCTTAAGAAAAAGTTGGCTCATCCACTAAATATAAATCAGCCGCCCCAAGAAACATGTCGATTCACACATGTTTGAATTGAAATAAATAGACCATTCGATTACTCCTCTTGGAGAAAAAGAGGTTAAGATATGAAGAAAAAAGAGAAGTTCATAACTCATGAACTTAATGACAAACAAGAAAAAGAATTCATAATTGACATCTTAGTGCTTGGATCTAGTTTTCTTGGTGGATTTTTGTTTGATTCTTGGTGGGCTATATTGTGAACATGGTTCTTCCGTTAAAGAAAACCTTCGGCAAGGCACTTTCAATCATGGGGAGGAACTACAATACAAACCTGTGACAAGACCTGTAACAAAGCTTTTTCGACCCTATGCAAAAACACAAAGTTTGGTCCTAATGTCATACACCAGACTTCAACCTTCAATTTGAATAAATATCTGACCCTTGGAGTAGACCTAGTAACTTACATACTTAAACTTTAAGTAGTGCTATTCGACCTCTTAATGTTGGTCTATTCTTAGACTTGTGGAAGAGGTATACTTCAGACCTTCTAAATCTTTAGGGGAATCCTTAGACCTGTGGCAGATATCATGTTTATGAATAAATATTGAACACTCTTCCTTAGCCTTTTGCACTTGCCATAATATAACCCATACTTTATTCCTACATCTAAAACTATGTAATAAAAAACAAAACCACCAAATAAAACAAATGAAGACCACAATTATGCAAATTACAACCATCAAATGTCTAGAATCAAAACATTGACCACAATCAAATGACCACAATGTCTCACTAAGAATATTTAAATATATCAAATGAAACAACAAAGTGTTACTTACAAAATCCAGCCAAATTGTCTATAGGTATATCAGTTCTAAGATTATTAACAAAACAAGTTTAAGAAAAGATGTAATAATTTAGCCAACCTACTTGATTTCTAGTTAAGTATTTATTCAAGTATTTTCATTTGTATCGTTTTCTTGATGTTACTTTTCATTCTTGAAGGTTTCATGGAGTTCTAGGCACTCGCCTCAGTTCTGGCCCTGAAAAAGTGGCATAGAATATGGGGTCGCAAGCTCAGAACTAGCTAAAAAAGACCCCAGTCGCTTGCATGCCCATGATGTGAGAGGGACTGGAGGGCCTTGTTAGGTTCCTATACCAATAGGAGTCATAATTTTTGAATGGCTGAGATTAAACCTGTAATATGTACATACCTTTGCTTTCTACAAATGTTTTCCATATTCAAAAAATTAAAAAATGTAAAGAGGGTATGTCCTAAAAGAAAAATCAAAGGACAAAAAGAATAAAAAAGGGTCAAAAAAGATGAAAAAATGAACCCCAAGAAAAGAAAAGACCATGAAAGTGTGCAAGTCAAAATGCCACTCCTAGTTACTTTTGATGCAGAATAAATGATTGTGTGCAGCTTGTTACCTTTGCCACAATCCATGATAGTCAAAATGTTTAAACTTGACTATTTCATGCTTTCAATTTTATGCTTATAGATAGAGAATAAAATCTGACCAAACAGTGTAATCTTGGCAGATAATTAGATTAGGTAGAGTGAATAAAAGGAGCTCAACTGTTTAATCTGAGCCCTTGGATGTAATAAGGTTAGACTTAGTTAGATTACTATTGTAAAAGAAAAGAAAATGTTTTGATAAGGGTTTTCCAGCTTAAGTGCACCCTAATAAAGAGAAGTAAAAATGGTAGGTGAGTAGATGGGTGGGTAGAAGAAAGGTTGCAGAATTGTGATGATTGTTAGATAAAAGTGTATTGATCACCTTCATCATCAAAGTTCTAAGTATGGATGAAAATTGGACATGCATCAAGTCCACAAAGTCAAATTGATTAACTTCCCTCACTCTTTACACCTTTCACTTAACTGATTTCCAATAAAAAGCCTTAAGTACCCAAAATCTTAAGTCAAAGGGGCTTAGAGCATTTCTCTGACTTCTGGAGGGTCCAGACCGTCGGCCCAATGAATTATAGGTCCCAAGCACTAAAAATCCCCTCATAAACATTCACCCCTTTCAATTCACTCATATCTCCAAACAAATCCCCTTTCCTAAGAATGACACTAGTTTCCTAAGGAAAAGTCACTTTCCCCTAATAAACCCCTTTTTCTAAGGATAAAACCTTGTTGTCCTAGGAGAAGTGATCACCCCCATGAAAAAGACCCCTTTTCTCAAAAAACCCAAAAATACTTTTAGCCTAAGTCATAATATATGTGTGCTAAAGCAAACAAAGGCAATAGATACATTATACTTAGCGCTTTTTCATTCTCCGCCATTATCATATTAATTTCTAACACTTATATGTATATTAAATCCCAAAGAAATAACCCTTCCCTGTATATGTTATAAATAAATCCTCAATATTAATACCCGTCCCCAAAAGTTTGAAATATAAACCTGATAATAACCCGGACTTGACTAATGAGTTAATTAATCGATCAACGGTTGATTAATAATCAAACCCTTCGCCAATAAAATCACCCCCGACGCCCTAAAGCCGCCTTAAACCATCATTTGATTAAACCCGCTGCTCTTAAATGTTAGCCAGGCCCATCCATTACCCTTCATACGAAATCCCCACCCCGATCACCGTGTGATCACCTTCCCTTTAATCCAACGACTGTTATACATATCGAGCGGCCTCCAACACCCAAACTTTACCTGCCCGATATGGGCTATTTTCCTTTGGGCCTCAATGCTACATGGTGCCCGATGAGTGGGATCGGGCGGCCTCCCCCAAAAACCACCCAGCCCATAAAAGCAGTGCGAGCAAACCTGCTTACCGCCTCTCGGTAAACAACAAAGCCATCACATCCCCTGCTAAAAGCCAAAAGTACTTTTCCCCATGTGCTCGCCAAATCATTGACTTTGTGAATAAAACCAAAAAAACCTGATTATTTTTGTTTTATCGTGAAAAGAACACTCCAGACCTCCATGCACGCAACTGACGACGTCCAACTGCCAACTTGCAGAAGCCACTGAACTCCCAGTCAACCCTCCAGTTCATGTAGACCTTCTACAACCGTGCATAGTCGCCCATCAACCCATTCAGAGCCAAAATTCCCTGAAATTCCAGGTATTTATCCAAATTTACCAGAAACCCTGTCTCATTTCTGAACCAGTTACTCAATTGCTTAGAATTATTAAGTAATTAAGTGAAAGAATTGCCCTGCGACCCAAAAACTACTCTGTATTTAAACTAAATTACCCCAATTGACTGAAAACCACTTTCCCCATTCTTAAATCCACAAGAACTAAGAATGGCTGCTCTAGTTGCTATGAATGTCCGACCAGTTTCATCTCCCCATCTGGATTTAGACCATCTCCCTTTGGTGGACAAGGACTTCCAAATCAAGGACACCTCTGTCTATGAATCCCCATTGAAATTATGCTGCCAGTAAAGAGACCAATACCTAAACCATGCAGACAAAATAGGTCTTTGGGAGTCTAATTTACCCAAGTACCAATTCCGTCCAGTACATATCTTTCTCGAAATTTTCCATTATTGCCATACAAACTATAGTCCCAGCCAAAGAGCAATGATGTCCCCTGACCATACTATACTTTTTACTATCACTACTAAATCCATCAATGAAATTCTGCAGTTGCAACCAAAACAAAATCTGACCCCCATTTCCATTGGAGACCTACTAGACAAATTCCCCAAGATTACCCCTGCCAGACTTGCTGAAATATTCCAAACCTTTATTGTGGAAGAGAAACATATTCCAAAGGATCCTCCCCCATACATGTGGACCATATTTTCTAAACTTGGCCAGGACATTGTGTCAATGATATCTAGTGTCTTAGGCTATACTACCAGTGAGTATATTGATGAAATCATTCTAGCCTTCATGTCTATATTCACTCCATGACAACCCCCTGCCATCATATATGATTATGCCAAATTCATAGCACATAAAATGCATGATCAATTCTTAAGAATGAACAATGAAAGAGTATTCAAGTATTCCTCAGTTCTGTACCACCTTTTCTTATATTATCAAGTTGATAAATTCCCATTTACTCTTCAAAAACTTGATACCAAAGGCAACCCTAAGTCAGTCGTCTTCTGGACTCCTCTGATCCACAAATTTGAATCACCATATCCATACATAGAGTTCATAGATCTTTTTGTATATCTAGTAGTGACTATGCTGCTAGGAAGTCCTCCTCCAAGAATCAGTTCAGACATCAGGAGGATCCTACAGCTTTCAAAACAACACAAAGTGGGAGATTGGTACTTGTACCAAAATCACACTGAAATTAGGATCTATGGTTGTGAGTTAGTGCCATACAAGTTACCTATATACCTCCCAATGAGGTTATTTTCTCTGGAGTACTACAAACAGATAATCAACTCAGATGAGGTACATTTTGTGAAAGCCAAAAAGAAGGCTCAACTCAGAATCAAAGATCAACTAGGCCCCTTTGTGTGCAATAGTCGAGAAGCTGGAAGAGAAGTAGAATAAATCATTCAAAGGATCAACCTGAAACAGAGCTTCAAATGGAGATATGACTCCTTTGATTTCATCTGCAATGGAAGACAAAAAAACAAGTTGTCTCCCTATATCCACCATAGAATCCCCGAGATAGAAAAATATGCAAATCAGTTGGAATGGGTGGAGAATACTCTAGTAGACAGAGATAGCACTGAAATTATTGTTGAAAATGCATTAATTGATCTAGAGAGGAAGCTTGATGAATGTGCTTTCATACAAGTGCTAGGAGAATCTCAAGCTTAAAGGGAATCACAGGCACACAGTGAACAACAAGCAGAAGAAAGACCCCAGGTGCAAGAAGAGTCAGAACAACCAGACTTATCAAAAGAATTGACTCAAACAAGACTGCCATAGCCCATCATGAGCACTCCCCCTATTGTGCAGACTCCTCTCAATGACGAGAGAAACCTCAAAAGAGACAGGGAGAATGCCACTCCTTCGGGCATAGCCATTTCACAAACATATGTCAAAAGGCAAAGGTTAAATGCTTTCTTCGAGCAAGAATTCACAGAAGAAACAGTTGGAGCCACAAGCACAGAAAGAGAAGGGAGCAGGCATGCTACTCCCTCTGGAGGAACACAAGAACCTTCCACATCACATGCTCAGATGTTGGAAAAACAGCAAAGTGTGGAAGTGTCCTCATTAAGGATTCCAGCTGACCAAGACCAGGATATCAGAGAAAATTACAAGGAAATAAAGGCCAGGAATGAAAGGTTAAAAGCCCAAAGCTATGCACAGTACCTCAAAATGGCTCCCACCAACCAAACAAGGCTTATGTCAGCCTTTGATGTGAAAGAAGGAAAAATGCAGATGACTTTCCTGAAGCCCACCACTCAGCAGCCCAGATCAGCAGCTGACTACCAGAAGACAGATTTTGAAGTGTTGGCAAAGGACATACATCCTATTGACCAGATTGAATTGCATAAACAGATAGGAGAGATGGTATATTCGTTGACAAGCAAAGCCATTGCAGCCCACCAGTTACAGAATTCACTGAATAATATATCAGCACAATTTCGACTATAAAAGGCCTCCTCAGAGGCCAAGGATACCAGAATCAAGTCCTTGGAGGACTTAATCATAGAGTTGGGACATGATCCCAAAGATGTGAAAGCTGCAGAAAGGTTAATTAAAAAGAAGAATGATGACATAACTACTTTGAAAAGGTAGCTCAAAATTCCACATCTTCATCATCCACAAACAACAGAAGTATTATAAAATCAGAAGGAACAAGAAGAGCTTATGAACTTGGTCCTTAAGCTAAATGATCAGCTGAAAGAAACTGAGAAAGAGTTGGACACATTGATTCAGTCTAAACAGAGTGAGTTGGCCACCACTCCACAGACTATTATTCCCATAGTCTCTACTGCAGTTCCCTCAACATTGGCAACCTCTTTAGCACCAACAGCTCCACCTGCTACATCACTGCCAATCACAACCGAGTCTACAACTGCAGGTACATCAATAGAAAAGACAACAGAGTTAGTGAAATCCATGGAGGAAATGTCCATCCAGGCTACAAAGCTAAAAAAGCTTAAGGAGAAAGTGACAAGCTTAGAAACTGACTGTAAGCTTGCCCAAATACAACAAAAAGAAGAAACACAGAAAACCCTAAGGATGGGTGAGAGGATAAAGTTCCTTGAAAAAGATTTAACATTGCAAAAGCCATTAGGACAAATTAAGGAGATGCTCTAGGCCAATATCATTGACTCTGTCAATGATGTTTGGCCATCAATTCAAGTAATATTCGAGCAAATAGAACTAGTGAAAGTGGCCACCAAAGCAATACAAAAGATCAAGGAAGACCTGGGAGACCAGCCTGAAGAGGCTAATCAACTCATCAAATTCTTGAACAACAAGAACAAGGAGGAACTAAGTGAGCTTGGTGTGGAGGAGAGAACTAAAACCATCATCCAAGTCAAAAAGGTTCTGACTAAAATAAACCTTATGCTCAATCTAGAGAAAAATGCCATAACATGCAGGTTGGTATTGAAAAATTCATGGAAAAACTTTAAATTTTGAGGGATAAAGGCCTTCCCAATCCCATGGTAGTCGATGACAAACTTATGACTCAATTGGACTATGTGGACAGATTAAAGAATTTGTCCAAGGAACATGCAAGCACTTCAGGAGTCAAAGCATTGCCAACAGGGAAAGTATTATATGATACTTTAGAAAATCTATTCTTCCTAGAGCATGAGGTAAAACATCTATTCGTCACTAAGCCTAGATTTGCCCAATACACTGAGGCAGACAAGATATATAGAAGGATGCTCAAGGTAAAGTTACCTGAAGATGAATGGTGGAAAAAAATTACAGATTTACTATAAGTTACCACAGTAAATCTAAATGGCAGCCAGATGAAACAAGTAAACAGGGTCAAAGAGTAACAGGTAAAGAGTATTAGTCAAAGGTTAAAGACAAATATGATTCCAGTGTACACATATCAGCCAGCTTAAAAGGGCTCAAGTTCAACTGCAACAGCCAGCACTACCACAATAAGAGGGGCATCATGATGCAGTTTTCCATCTGTCTTTATCTTCATGCTTGAAGATACTTTGATTTCCTAGATTAATTCTCAAACTGTTATGAGATATTTTGTAAATATTTTTTGTATAAATACTTCACCTTTCAAAGTATTGAGGGTGGATTCAAAGACATTTCTATAGACATTTTCCTCTCAAGTTAAAGTGTTATTGTATCAAGACTGGATTGGCTTGTTGGATCAAGGAATAAAGTAAAGACATTTCACAGGATTCTAGTGTAAAGTGGAAATCGAATAAGTATTCTCTCTCTCATGTGTATTATTGTTTCTCTTTATGTTTATTAATAATCATATGTGTTTCTATGAAATCTGAATGTTAAACTAAGAATGATATTTCAGAACTGGCTTTAATGCTCTCTGTCTTGACTATTTATATTCTTAATGTTTTCTGCTAAACTATATTAGTCTAGGAATTCTTAATTGCGCCCTTACTTCCATATTTTCCTCACTAGGTCTATAGTAAAGGATTCTTAGTTTCCCTTTGCTCATGATCACAACCTGCTCTTCATCTTGATCCTAGTCTAAGGATTCTTCATCACCCTTTCACCCTGGTTAGGACTACCTCATCCATTTTAACCTGAAGATTTGCCTTTTGCTTTGCTAGCCTGCCCTATGAACTCTCCCTTTAGTGATTGATCTAATCCAGTTAAGCCATCCTTTGATTGACTCCATAGCCCAATGGCTTGAAAGCCTTGCTCTGTCCATCTGTTCCTAGAATTCCACCACCCAACCAAAATCAAAACCTTATGAACACTAAGAACTAGCCTAAAATCCCACCAAAACAAAGTTAAATTATAAAGAGAGAGCCCTCTCTGGACTTAGGTTGGCTAGAACCCGAGTCTAAAAGATTAGGTTTGTGGTTACCTCAAATTATTCCTTCTTTTTATAACTTCTAGGGAAGACTTCTGAGTGATAATAGACCCCAGTCACATGCATGCCCGTTTCGTAGGAGCGACTGAAGCTCTAGGGCTGTAAATTGTCAAGTTGTCTTAGGGGTTGATCACCTAGAAGGGTTGAATGGCTCCTGTAGGTTCTGTGACATGTGCATAAGGTCAGATTGGTTGTGTTGGGTTGGTGACTTCCTTAACTGTACATGGGGAGTTGAATCATATTGTAGTTGCATCTCGTCACATGTTTACCCTAATAGACTAGTTAACTTGGGTAAATGTGGGAGGAGGGTGTTACATGTTGAAATTTAAGGCCTGGACCATGGCCCATTAGATAAATATTATATTTTTAGGGTGTAATTTCTTGAATTTATCCCACAACCATTTTTAATATCTTGACACCCATCGCTAATGTATAAAACATTAGAATGGTAATCATATCTGACTCAAAGAATAATGATTCCCTATAGAGGACCCATTATGTGGTTGATTTCATTGTTTGTGGCTCTTGATACTAAATTATTCATTACGTGCTAATCATCCTTATTTTCCTTCCTTTTGCATTACCACTACCTCGAGACACCTAACCCTAATAACAAGACCTCATAATGATACCTCTATTCAACTTGGAGTGCAAATATCACCTCTAATGAGCAAGGTATTTGTTTTATCTTGAGGTCATGTTAATCACTAATGAGCTTTAGAATTTCATTGATGGCATAATTCTATTATTTTTCTTTCTTGACTATAGTCAAATCCCTATGACTCATTGCTACTACTTGTAAACTCATTACGATTCCTATATCCCATTTGCATGATAAACATCCTTTTTAAAGGGTCTCGTTCCAACTTGAGGCCTTAATCATGGCTCATTATTGCAAGAATATTAATATATAACCTCCTTTCATTTCTCTATTTGCAATGGTCAAGGCCCTGGGGTTCATAGATAATGCATAAAATACATTCTAGTATTGCCTATATCCCACTCTAATGGTAATAATTTCTTATACAATGATTTCTTTTTTATGTTTTGTAGTGCTGTTCATGGACATTGGCCCATATAAGCTTCATATAGGGCCTAAGGGTCTTATTTTCAACCCCTATCCATTAAAAATGCCTCTATATTGATCCTTGTTGTCCAAGGCACTATAGGAGACACCATATTTCAATCAAAGGCCAAATATCCCATTTACATGGCCATTTGGTGGTTTCAATCCTTATCCGTAGTTATAATCTTCGTTTAAAGCTTAATTGTCATCTTTTCCTCTACCCTTAAAAGTCAATTCCTCAATACTCATCTCTATGTGAAAAACATTTTCACAGCCTCTATATGACCACTTGAGGCCGGAGATCCTGATTAAATCAATTATGTGATCATTTGAGGTGAACATGTTTTATTATTTTGAAAATAAAAATTTATATCTACATAAACATAAAAATAATCATGACCTAAATATTGTACAAGTCTTGTAGGCCTTTCTAGCAAATTAAATAAAACACATATGTTCAAATAAAAAAGTTATAGCAAAATAACTAAAAATATACATTTTTCAAGACGTTAAATTCATTTATACATTCAAAAATACAATTTAGATAACAAAAATTACACTATCCCAAAAAAATTATATTAAAACTTGAAATAATAAAAGTGTAAAATGACAATTATTACTATTATTTATTCTTCAATTCTTAAATAACTAAAAATTAAAATCTCAAAAAAAAATCTCCCCATTCTAATTTAAAAATCTAAAATTTAAAATAGTGAAACTGTAAAATGATTATTATTATTATTAATTATGGGGATGAATGATTCCATCAATATAATATAATTTATGGCATATCTGTATAATTTTAAAGAATGGTATCAATTCTTAACTAAAAATCACGTCTAGCCAGCCGACATGATGGAAATTTAACACGTAGGATGTGAATTTGGTTTTTTTGGACAGTGAATTTTGAGCCAAAATACGGTGGCAAATCCATCTTTCACATAAAATGTTAGTGTAAAAGACAACTTTAACATAGATGCCCATCTCAAACTTATTTCAAACATCAAATTACCACCTGCATTGTTTGGTGGTCTGCCTAGTCATTTCACACACGTTTTAAAAACGTGATCATGTTTGTTCCCTGGCTGTCCATATTAATTTCGTTAAGCTTTTTTAACAATTTTAAAATGTAATAAAGTTAATGAGCGGCCGATATTACTGGGATCGTCCGTTAATGCAATAAAACTATTACTTATTGCTGGTGTTTTCATGAATTTTATGGGTATTTGCTGATAGGGATTTACACTGATATTTACTAAACGTCAGTACTGATCGAGTACAAAATATGTACACACTTTATGTTGTTGTATAGGAAGTAGGATAAAGGCTTAAATGGCTCAATTGTCATTGCAATTCGGTCATCAAATCTTGTTTATAGAAACAATAGTTGCTCGAATACATATAGTTTTGGGTTTTCGAACTTGTGATTTAAGAATATCAAATAGAAACAATAGTTGCTCGAATACATATAGTTTTGGGTTTTCGAACTTGTGATTTAAGAATAGAATTGATAGATAGAAAGCTTTTAAAATTGAATTAAATTCGTTGAAGAAGGGTTAAGTGTTTTAAAAAATCAGCAGTTTAATTGATTTGGCAAGGTTTGTAATATGTTGTACTTATTATAACATTATATAATATACTATATAAATTTATTTTGTGGTTAAATTTAGCTACAGTATATATTTATTTAAGAGTTTTATATATTCATTATATTCCAAAACATAAACATGTTAATTTAGAAGACTTGAATTTAGGTTGGAAAGAGGATAATATCATAGTTACCAAATTTGTTTGAAATATTGAATAGTCTTGCACCATAGTGTACATCTTGCACCATCTGATAATCTTGACAACCACCATTTCAAACATGTAGACATTGCTCTCAATTGTATATCCATACTAGATCAAACCAAATCTATGTTGATCCAGGGTCTTCACAAGTAGATCTCCTCCTTTTGTCCATAATGGAATTTCACAGAAAAAAGAGCAACACTGGATCTTGGCAATTCTCCTTTGCATGCAACTTTCCACAATCCACACATAAATCAAATATTCATACAAACAATAGATCAAACACTCTATTAAACTAATCTATCAAACACTCTATTAAACTAATCTATGTACACATGAGTATCATGGCTAAAATTGCATGATCAACAATCTAATAAACTAATCTATCAAACACTCTATTAAACTAATCTATGTACATAGGAGTATCATGGCCCAAATTGCATGATCTCAGTCACCGTTGTTGACCAGTCTATTAAACTAATATATGTACACATGAGTATCATTGCTAAAATTGAATGATCTTAATGAGAGTTGAACCATCTCTAATTTGATATATCTATTGATCACAACACTTACAGATATATAGGATATAAATCTCTTTCTTCCACTGTTCTAGATCATGACTACAACTCATACACAGGAAAGAAAAACTTCTAGATTAAGGCTTGGGAACTCTCAATGACAATTGACAACAACACATGAAGGGTTACTTCTAATACATAAATATGACCTAATATAATTTCATGTAAAGTAATTAGAAGTAAAAAAAAAATTGTGAGTAACATGTGATATCAACTTCATATATATCTATATATATAGAAAAGAATGTTAAAAGAAAATATTTTAATATTGTATAGAATAAAATATCCAATGTAATTTATGAATAAAATATTTCATATAAATTAATATTTACATATATTTAAAAATATATTAATAAAAAAAATAGTTTAACGTGCACTAATAAATTAGATCATTGCACATGTTATATAATCTCTAAAAAATTCAAAAATGTAATTTAAACAGTAAAAAATTACACATTATTTTTTGCACTATAAAATAAATTTGCATGTGAATAAATTTGATCCCTAACAGCTTATGTTAGAACCGTGGTTAAGATGAATCTTTAATCATAGTTTACTCACACATGGATTTGTTCATTCTAGGGCACAGGATGGTAAGGGAAGTATTCTCCTAAACACAAATATATAGTCATGCACGAAAAGAAATAGAAAATAATAGTAAAATTGGGAAATTTCCCCTTTTCAATTTCACTAATGCCTTAAAGGGCTAGACAAATGTAAAGTAAATGTGAAATTAGGAAAATTACCTTTTTTCAATTTCATTGTTGCTTTGAAATATGATAAGAAGTTGAGAAAGAAAAAAAGTAGAGGATTTGTCAAAATGGGCTAATTCTCAGAAGTGACTGATCTCGACTCTTTAAATAAGTTTTGAATATGAATTTTCTAAATATGCCTTTGAAAAGCTGAAAAGTTCTGAAAGTAGATAATGGTGAATTTGTGATAGCTGGGTAATTTGATAGGAGTAATTGATTTTTTCGCAATATGTTTCTAGCAAATAGATCCTGACAAAAAAGGTTTTGAAAATGGATTTCTTAAATATATATTTTAGATAAATAAGTTTTGAAATTAAGGAGGGATTTGCGTTTTTGAAAATGAGAGAGGTTTTTGGAGAGAAAGAAGTGTAATTTTTTAGTGAATTGTATTTCTAAGCTGTTATATTATATAGAATTATTAGTACTTATTCAACATTTAAATGAATCAGATATAAAATGAGCAAAAGGCATCATTATTAGAGAAAGAAAAGTATAAGTTTTTAAGATATACACTGTCAATTTTTTTATTTAGTTTTAGTTGATTTTTTTAGTATAATCTTGAATTCAAATCCAAGTCCAAATCCAAATTGAAACTTGGTAGCTATGAATAATAATGCCCAAACTGAAATGAATTGATGATAAAATTTTAGTTCATATATGATATAAGTTTTAGTAAAGTCATAAAATATAAATGATACATAATATTATAATATGGGTTTTTATTTTAGTTAACTCCTTATGAGAAAGTGGGACATAATATATATATTTTAATTAGAATTTATCTATTTTGTGGTTAGGAATTAAAGATTTGAAATTATATTTATTTATATAAAGGGATAGAATTTTCAATACTAATTTCTTTTTCAGGTTTAAATCTAATTCTTTATTATTATTGAATCTGTTTACTTCTTTATTTTACTTTATACATACAAATTATCAAATAACAAATGAGATACATAATAATGAGAACTTTAGCAATCAAATGACATTGATTGTGATACTGTGATTGTCTATCTGAATTCATCAACCAATTAATCCATAACTGCTGGTTATAAGTAGTCTTGGATTAAGCAATTAAAAACAACGAATATAAATTTTAATTAATTATAACAAGGCTTATACTGAAGGAAACACTTCTTAATTTCTCAGAAGATGAAAACTTGTTATACACTGGCTAAGAGATTTGTTGTATTCTAATTATTTTATATTTTAAAATTTTTATTTATTTATTTTCAGATTAAATTTGTTTAAAATTTAATAAATATTTGTTATAATTATTAAAATGTTTAGGATATTTAAAATTTTAAATCTATTTATACCATTCAAAATTCATAACAACCAAAACCACAATCTCACTCACAATTTTATCTCAAGATTCATGGAAAAAAAACAAAAAAAAACAAAAACATTTAATAGAAGTATCTCAAGATTCATGGAAAAAAAACGAAAAAAAACAAAAACATTAAATCTTCTATTAAAGAAATTAACTTTTGAAGGTTGCTGGAGATGATTAGTCCACAACAGTGTATGGTCTAAATACCCATTAACAAGAAATTTCGTTTACCGCAAGTCATTCATAGCAGAAAACCATCGGGATAAGACTTCACGTCACTACATTAAACGGTGCCGTGTTTGTTTTAAGGCTTTTCAGTTGACTACGATGGATGTACAGCATGGCGAGGGCAGAGCAAGTCGTCCAAATATGAGGAAGACAGAAAGGGAGACGAATTTCTGCCATAGGGCTTCTCACTTCCTAATCCAGGTCAGAATATGGACTTCAGAGAATGTCTGCACCCTAGCCACTTGATTTATGTCCCTTGGCCTCAGGTCTTTGAGGTGATACGGGGAAGAGTAATGTCCCTAAATAACTCGGTGAAAACTAGGGAGTAAGTAGTAATTCTGTTAAAAAGATTACGAAATAGTTTAAAAACTAATTCCTGGTATTCATGAAACTAATTATGGAGAATATTTTGGGAATGGTGCGGGGAACCCATTCATCCTCTCCACGGGTAATAACTGATTCTTGGTTCTGTTTGGATGCTGCGGATTATTATTAAATGGGAAAGTGGATTTAGTGGAGTGTCTTCATATTCCAATACATCGAGGAATTCGCTGCAAAGACGAGAACTATCAGCCACAAAATTAGAATGTTTGTTATGCTTCAAAAGATTATTTTGCACTGCACCGTTGAAAAACAACGAATTCTTGATACACAATGATCTTGCTTCCAGTCGATGGAGTGGCGACAGTCAGCCATTGGGCATTTTTCACCTGCATTGAAGAATATTGTTGCCTTGTGTTGGTTGGGGGGTGCTAATAAAACGAGGTGGTTATCATTAAAGTCGGAACCTTAACGCTTGATGGAAGGGGACATCTGGTGATTTCTCCATTACGAAATCGATGGAACGATTATTAACTGAATCTGTTTAACAGCATTGGGAGGGGTATGCGAAAAGGAGAGATACCATAGTCCCACGGGCCAGATGGCAGGGGATGGCGCTAAACGCGGTTTGTATTTGGAACTGCTTCTTGGATTCGATCCATTTGCCTCATAGCCATTTTTCCTGATTGTTGAAGGCAGATTTGGGGGGATAACAATCTCTCACAATTGTTGGAAGATGTGCCCAAATCAATTCACAACGTGGTCGCCTATGTATTGGAAGACTGGAGCTATGAAGGTTACGTGTTTTTTTTTTCCACGCTCCTCTGTTTCTTTTTCGGCAGAGCATCACGCTGAACATATGAAGGTTATGTATTTGATATACGAGGTTGTTTGCTTCGGTATCCTGGAGTTTATTCGGTTCAACACATTCATTGTGTCGTTTCTGCAAAGCCGGCGTGTGGGTACTCCCGTAATTCCATGTCCGACAGAGAAATTTGCAAGAGACCGCCTGTGTCTAAGCATGTATGCTGACGACGTAATCATGCGATTTGATAGTAGAGGTGATGCCATTTAAAGACAGAGAAGTTTCATTATATTTGTGTGCAGACGTGGGATGTATGTGTTTGTCTTGCTAGTTCTTGAAACGGTTTCCCTGGTTATGCATGTGAAGCTTTTACATGCGAATTCATAGTAGAGGTGATGCCATTTAAAGACAGAGAAGTTTCATTATATTTGTGTGCAGACGTTAACGTATTGCTTTATCTTGCTAGTTCTTGAAACGGTTTCCCTGGTTATGCATGTGAAGCTTTTACATGTGTTTCTTGTGTCTTAAAAGCGAAAAAAATAACTATGTGAAGGCTAGATTCACCTTTTTATAGTTTCTTGATGTTTACCCATAAATATAGGATATCTTTAATAGACAAAGAAAACAACTTTCATATTCCACATTAGTCCAAACCAATTTATTTTTTGAGTGTATGATTTCTTGATGGAAATTTGATAACTATGTGAAGGAATGTATGTGCAAGGGCACAGAACCAATAGTTTATTTCCTAGTATGTAAACTTAACCGTTGTGTTATTTGTTTTTAAAAGAAACACGGACTTGTAAACTAAAGGTTAGATCTCTTAGAGAGAGATATGCACCAGTGTGAATAAGCTTTGGGTAAAGTAGAACAAGAAGTTACTTGAATAGAGGTACTAGTGAGTTAGTATGTTATGCTTGCTCATGCAGATGAGTAGAGGATAAAAAGATCCTTTTTAAAGGTTGTTTAATGAATTATTGATAATGTATCTAATATTATTGCCAAGCTTGTTGTCAACAGCATTGACAGGAAACGATGGCGTTGGTGTCAAAGGAAAGTGTTGTTTAACATTATGGCAGGAAAAAGGATTAAAGGATTATTCATCCATGCAGATGAGTTCAAGCTGAAGTATTGTCCATTGCTAGAACAATTATGCCACAAGGAATGTTGCATGTGGCGGTATGTAAGAGGAAGATTACATGGAAATTGTTTTAGCTTTTAGCTAGTTATGTGACAGCTTAATGATAATTCATTGTAATGATTTTAATAGCAATGGTTATGGGATGGAATCCCTTATAAGCCATTGAGTGAGGGGTGAAAACCCTCACGAGCGTTTAATATAATAAGATTAAACGTTTGCTGGTTTTCACCCTACGGGGTTTCCAGGGTATATCCGTGTTCAATGGTGTGATTGATGTGATTGCCTTTTGTGTTAGTTGGATGATGTTGAATCTTTGATGTTGAAGGTTCTTTATTTGATGGCATGATTATAATGTTCAAGCATGAGATTAATTAATATGGTTATGTAACCTATTGTTTGTTATTGCAATTTACTTGATGCATTAATGAACTCAATGTCTAATGATGATTGTGGAGTTATGAACTTGATAATTGACTAGTGGGTAATTTGTATGAAAATTCTAATTTTCCTACTTTTACCTGCGAGGTTACCGGGGTATGTGACAGGAAGTATGTTACTAGTTGTATGGCACTATAGTCATACAAATAACAAATAAGTATTAGTGTGGTTATCTTACACATTAAGAGTGTAGGTGGCAAAGAGATAATTGAGGTTGATGTAGGTTGGTAGAATGAGTTGGTTGTTATTTTGGTCCCTTTAAGTTTTATATCTATAGATCATTATGTTGGGTTATCATATAGGTGGAAAATATATTAAATTGAGGTTGATGCAGGTTGGTAGAATGAGTTGGTTGTTATCTTGGTCTTTTTAAGTTCTATATCTATAGATCATTGTTTTGGGCCATGGCTTCTATGTTCTAGTGTGTTAATTTTGGTCATTTATTTCACTTTATAATTGCTAATTTACACACCTTAGTTGACCCAATTTATGTCACACCTAATCTATGTCCATTGGTCCTCATATTAGGTTTATGAGTTCATACCAGGGAAGTATGTAACGATTTGTATGGAACAAATGTGCATCGGGGTTGTGGTCTTGTGAATCATGAGACTCGAGCAATAGTAACTCATGTTATGATGGAGGGAGTATGTGACAAATAGCTTAAATTGAGGCTCACGTAGATTTAGAATTAGTTGGTTGCTATCTTGGTCTCTTTAGGCTCTAGATATGTAGATCCGTTGGTTGATATATTGGTCTCTTTAGGCTTTAGATAAGTAGATCATTGTGTTGGCTCATATCTTCTAGGTTCTAGTCTACTAATTATGGCCATTCATTTAGTGTTCTCATTGTCTATTTCAACTTTTTGTCTTTTGGTTATTCATGGTTGTTTCTAGTGGCCCATTAGGTGGTGTAGGTAAACTTAGACATAGAAGCATTGCTCCATTTCTATCCATTGTTTAAATCTTCTAGCTTTCTCACCTAGTGAAATATTTGTGCATTTTCTCTAGTTTTTCTTACCTCTAGCTACGCTTTGTTGATTTCCTATGGTCCTTGGCCTAGCTAGAATCCCAAATTCTCTTGGGAGTTGGTGGTGCTCCTATTATTTACGTGGTTTAGGGCTTCATTTGTGGGGATTAGGGGTCATTATCCTTTCTTGGCCAAGTTTTGAAGTCATTAGTAACCTCTCTATCATTCCAAATTTTGTCGAGGTTGTGGCTTCTAATTCTCTAGCTGTGTCTCCTATGCTGTTGGATTTTAGTTGGGTATTGGTGTGTGGCTTCCCGTTGTATCTTTTGGTACCTTATAATGAAAATGAGAATCCCACCCTCTAGCTCTCCTTTTAGTTGAACAAAAGCCCGCAAGTGCTCCCTTTCATGCTTCAAGGCACCCCCTTTGGGAAAATAATGACCTGAAGCCACTTAGGCTCAAAAGAATGCTCTCTAGGTGGGCATGACCTTACAACTCATATGGAAGCACTAGTAACTCCCCAAAGACCAACTACAACCCAAGTTCAAAGAATGGATTTCCCACCTTGGTTAGTCACTCATAAACCATGGACACTAAGATTTCCAAGTTCATTGACCTCTACTAATTCAACATGTTTTTTATTACTTAAATCATAAAGCAAAAAAAAACCTTTCAAACTATGATATAAAATAAGCCACATAACATATAACAAAAATTTCACATTATTTATAACAAAATTTTCACTTCTAATTTTTAACATCTCTCACAAAATTCTCATTTCTCATAAAACATTTTGATCTTATCCACATTTATAAAATACTCTTTTAATCATTATTCTAAAAAAAATAAACGCGTGCAACAACATAACATAAAAGAAAAACAAAAGCTGAAGTTAAAAAATGATTTCCCATACCCTTTTAAAATCTTCAATATTTATGTTAGAAATAAGAACCTAGCTAATGTTATTTCAATGCGTTATTTTATAAACTATGCTCCTATGTTATTTTATAAACACAATGTGGTGTAATTAAACTAGGGTCTAGTAGTTTATAGGGGATAGATGTGATTTGGTTTTGGATAGATGTGATGAGGTGTTTTGGATAAATGTGATTAGGTTTTGGATAGACGTAACGGGTGTTTTGGATAGACATGATCAGCTATTACTGATTCAATTTCCTCTTAAAAATCACATTAAAGTTTAATTAAACTCATGTGTAGTAATACAAGGGTCTTTAATAGACGTAACGGGTGTTCTGGATAGACATGATCAAGTATTACTGATTCAATTCCCCCTTAAAAATCACATTTAAATTTAATTAAACTCGTGAAATAATACAAGGGTATTTATAAAAGAAGTGATCGAGTGTGACTGGTTTAATTCTTCACTATTCTTTGAACATGAACATGATTTAATCTGATCCAAAAATTGTCCACCAATGTTATTTGGACATAAATTTATGATATAAGCATGATGTTCTCCAAAAATTCTCCACTTTGTTCAGGTGCTATTATTTGGACAGAAGCATGATATAATATGACCCAAAAAAAAGTCGAGCCCCTAATAATTCCATGGAGTTCACAGTCAAAATATACACAGGATACGTCGACTACTGCCATGACGGCTCCCACAGCTCCGGTAGGTATTGATCAGCTTGATCACGAACATCTGAAAGCTAGTACCCATTGGGAAGTTCATCGCATGAAGATAGAATCTCTGAAAATAGAATACTCTTAATTAGCAGAGGCTTTGTAGAATGTATGGAAAAGAGTTAAAAGATTATTTCTTCTATGCCCGAGACGAAGCTGGTTATTAGAGGCTTTGAACGATCGAAAAGAGTGAAGAGGTTATCAGAAGCTTTGAACGATCGAAAAGAGTTAAAAATTTATTTAGTCTATGAACATGAGCCATAGAAAGAGAAAAGAGTAAAACAGTCCAGAGAAAGAGAGAAGTAAAACTTATTTTATGAGCTAAAGAAAGATTTTTGCATAATTTATGGAAAGAGTAAACAACTTATTTTATGAGCTAGAGAAAGATTTTTGCATAATTTATGGAAAGAGTAAAACCATTATTTTATTTTTTCTAATAAGAAAATATCAACATATTTTTAATATTATCAAAAAATAATTATATATTTTAAATATAATTATTATAAAAAATAATTATATATTCTAAATACAATCTGATCCACTTATATCTTTGTTTCCCACATTTTATCTTTAAAAAAAATGTCTAATATCATTTATATAACTTAGTCAAAAATCAATTTAAAAGGTTATCTGTCTTTATCTAACTTTATAAAAACAACCAAACCTTGACAGATCAATAAGATCTTCACATGATAATAAACAATAACTTTAAAAATCATCAACTTTATCCAACCAAAGACTAATAAAAACTACCTACATTAGGATGCTAGAAAAATATACTTCAAGAGATTTGTAAGTTACTATTCTCAAAAGCAGCAAAACTGATCAAACCAGACGGACCCCCACAACCTTCCTTTGACAAGAGATCTGTTTTTTCTCGGCAAAGCTAGCTAATCTATTATATTATATACAGGTAAACATTACATGCAAAAAGACAGGCTGCCCAGGGCCCACTGTGGCACCTTGGGTAGCTTTACTTGACTCAGAATTTGCCCTCGCAGGGGCAGCACTTCCAGGTTATACCAAAACACATGACACAGAGTTGATCCCAGGTAGAAACAAAACGACCCGCGCAGGGGCATCCAACAGAAAGACTCATAACAGACTTTGCCCAGACGCATAACAGACAGACACTTAACATGAACAAGAACTGAAAGTATACAAACATAGAAATTTAGCATAATCCAGATACCAGCCAAGACCCCGAGCCTATCCCAGACCTGAGAGAGAGGAATGTAAGCCAGAGAGTGCCTCTGGGAGTTAATCTTCAGGTTTTTCCTCGATAATGCTGCTCTAGCCTTGGCCTTCTGGGATGCCTGCCCACATTGCCATAGGATCCTGCGCGGTGGCCGGCGGCTTCTGCTCTTGAGGTCGGGTAGGGGCTTGCTGAAGCTCCTTCTCTGAATTACCCTCTGCAGTTGTTGGTTGCAACACTGGACGTTTCTCCCGATTGCCCTCTGGAAGTATCTCAGCAGAGACCGGTTGCGTTCCTTCTTCATTCTCCTCAGGAACCTTCGTAAAGAGAACTGAGATGTGTGCGTTAATGCCAGCATTATCCCGCGAGCTGCCCAGGGTAAAAATGACTGAGCCGAACGCTGGAAGCATGGGCGCTCCTCCATTGGAGCTGCCGGCCTCCAAAAACTGACTGGCTGGAATTGGTGTGGCTCCCGCCCTTCTGTAACAATAGCAGCAGCAGCAATGATGGTGGACATCCGCTGCAGGGGGGCGTGAAGACTCACCACGCCCAGAACCTCTCCTACACGGCTGTCTTTCACGCAATCGCGCCATGGCTTCAGCGCCGCCCTCAACTTGCTCCAGAACCGTGCTTGAGGGCCTGTTGTTACTGCGCTCACTCCCAATTGAGTGCAGTCCCCAAATTGACTCGAGGCAGAGCTCAACTGCCCATAAACCTCGCCCAGGATAAGCAAGCAGGAAGCAAACCTCGTCCAAATGAATGCCTTCACTCTCAGCATCAATCGCGCCACATTTTCCCTCAGAAATTTGAGTTGCTTGCTCGGCACTCTGCGCCCAGAACAGCAACATTCCTTCCCTCTTAAGCCTGCTGACATTCCCTTGGGTTTTGCTCGCATTGAATTCTCTCTGCAGGCTTTCCATCGTTCCCAGCGTCCTCATTAAGGATTCCACAATGCTTCTCCCGACTTAACGTCTCGGCGGCGAGGGGCATTAAATCCCTTTGTTCATCACGTGGCGGCACATGCTGGTCATGTGGCTCACCATGTCCTGGCTCGGTGACACCCGCATCCGGGGAGACGGCCTCTCCTTGGATCAGGCTTTCACATTCCTGGAGCTGTTGCCTGTTAGGAATGATATTCATGCTTCCGAACAGAAGGGGGTGTTCGGTCTCGACCCCAATGTTAGCTAGGAGGTCAGCTATTTTGTTGCCTTCTCTTTTAGTGTGTACAAAGGAGATGGCTCTGGTGTTGCTTAGCTTTTGTGCTATGTCATTTAGCCTTGCTTCTAGTCTCCAACTGGGGGCTACTTTCCTCGCTTGCGAGCCGTTCTGTATACGGATGGCCATGTTGATAAGAATCTGGGAGTCGCCTTCTACAATCAGGGGTTGAAGATTGAGATTCCAAGCTTGCTGAAGACCCTGCCAAAGCCCTTCCAGCTCTGCTGAGTTGTTGGTATCCCACCCCATGTTCCCAAAATATATTTGCATAGGAGTGCCTTCATGGTCCCTCAGTATGCCTCCAAATCCAGCAGCCCCTGGATTGCCTTTGGAAGCCCCATCGAAATTCAACTTATATGAGTTTTTAGGGGGGGCTTTCCAATGGCAGATGTCCTTGAAGTTGCTGTTAGGTATGCTATTCTTGAGCGTTTCTTGAGGTAACTGCAGCTGCCAATTGTTTAGAATGTTATGTTCATTATCAGTGGATGGGAGCTCTTCCTTAGTCCAAACTTGAAGCGCCACCGTCTCTTGTATGTTCCTGTGTATCCTGCTCCAGGTTTCTTCAGTAGGAGATCGTTTGTTTTTGAATATGCGTTGATTTCTTTCCTTCCAGACATTCCATAGGACTATCCCCGGGATGATGCTCCATAAATGATTAAGGATCTTGCTTTTGTAGGGATGCTTTGGCCATTGTCTTATGGAGTTGATGATGTCGTTTTCCCTTCTGCATTTAATTTGGCATCTGAAACTGACCTTGTCCCAAAGTTGATTGGCTAGAGGACAGGTATCCAAGAGGTGTTGGAGAGTCTCTTCACTTTGAAAGCAGTTATGACAAATTGAGGGGCCATGGAAGTTTCGCTTTCTAAGCTTATCCCATGTGAGAATTTTTTTATGTCCGACCAGCCAGAGAAAGTAGGAGATTTTTGGCCAGGGTCCGATCTCCCATATTTTCCTCCACAAAGGGTCTGGGGGCGTGGGGGAGTTGCATATCACCTTGTAGGCTTCTGAGGTAGAGTAGGATCCCTTGGGTTGGTATCCCCATCTGAGGATATCCCCACCATTATCCTGCCTAATGCTTCTTTTCCTTAGCTCGATCCTTAGCTCTTCTTCCTTCCGAGCATCTATGTTGTTGAGAATTTGGTTGCTCTGTTTCCATTTTCTAAAACCATACTCCATTTCCGGCGACCAGAATTGGTGAACTTTTTCCTGTTGCTCCTCCTGCCTTTCAGGTATCAAAGAAGGGTGAAGAACATTTTTGAGTTTGGGCATTTGGTTCCAAGCATCAGTCCAAAATCTTGCAGTGCGGCCATTCCTTATTTCCCAGAAGCTGTGCTTTTGAATTAACTGATAGTGTTGTTTGGCGGCATTCCATATTAGAGATCCCTTTTCGGTAGGAGTGAATCTGATGAGTTCTTCTTGAGGTCTATTTCCGGCATATTTGGCCGTCCAGATTTTGACCCAGGGCTTATCTGGGTTAGTGATCCATTGCCACCAGATCTTGGCATTCATAATAGAATTGCTGTACTCAGGGTCCCTTAGCCCAATGCCCCCCTTGTCTTTGGGCAGGCATACATTGGTCCATTTAACCAGGGCCCATTTGCGATTGGTGGCTGAGCTGCTCCATAGAAAATTACGCTGAAGGTTTCTTATGCTTTTTAGTACCCACTTTGGCGCGGCTAGAATAGAGAACAGGTACAGAGGCATTGCCTGCAGGACCAATTTGATGAGAACAACTCGACTGGCTAAGTTAAGAGATCTATATGTCCAGAGGTTGAGACGGTTTTCAAGTTTCTCAAGAAGGGAGCGCCACGCGGGATGCTTAATGGCTGATGCCGTGAGGGGTGCGCCCAGGTATTTGGATGGGAGTGAAGCAGAGGGGAAGCCCAAGATGCGAGTTACAGCAGATTTGACCGAAGGTGGAGTATGAAAGAAGAAAACCTGCGATTTAGAGCAGTTGATGTGCGTGCCAGATGCTTCCGAAAAATCCTGGAGGAGGGATTTAAGACGGAGGGCTTCTTGAACAGAGGGATAACCAAAGAGCATAGTGTCATCAACGAACTGCTGATGAGAGGTGGCTGAGGAGTTGTGCACGGAGATGCCTTTGATCTGATGAGAATGGAGGGCTTGTTTAATGTGACGACCTAACCCTTCAGCCATAAGAACAAAGAGAAAGGGAGAAAGGGGATCCCCTTGCCGAATACCTCTGGAGGGTTTGAAGGGGCGGGAGGGAATGCCGTTCACAAGGATTGAAAAATGAGTGGACATTATGAGGCTCATGATCCATCGAACCCAAGAGGAGCAGAAACCAAAAGCTTTTAGCATATGATGTATATAACTCCAACTTAGTTTGTCAAATGCTTTGGAAAGATCTAATTTAAGAAGCATACCTGCTTGCTTTGAGTGCTTGAGGGAGTGAATGATTTCGTGAGTGAGTAGAATACCATCCATAATTTGTCGGCCTTCCACGTACCCTGACTGTTCTGGAGAGATGAGCCCGGGAAGGAGGGGTTTGAGCCGATTTGCTATGACCTTTGATATGACTTTGTAAATGACGTTGCATAAGGCAATTGGCCTGAATTTATCAGGGGTAATGGAATCCTCCTCCTTGGGGATGAGAGTGATGAATGTGGAGTTGAGAGAGGGAAGAAGCCAGCGCATAGCCCTGGATTCTTCAACAATCTGCCAGACTTCCTCCTTTATCATATCCCAGAAAGAGTGAAAAAATGTGGTAGTAAACCCATCTGGGCCAGGGGCTTTACCTTCTTTGAGCTGCGTCATTGCCTCATCCACTTCCTGGGGAAGAATAGGGCGCATTAGGAGTTCATTGTGTTCCTCCGTAATGAGCTTTGGAACATTGCGGATAATTTTGCTAATGGCCTGTCGTCGATCTTCTCTTTGCTCTTGATGGACCTGTTGAAAGTGATTGAGGAGCACCTCTTCAATTTCCTCATGTGTCTCTACTTTTGCCCCCGATTGGTTTTGGATGAAGGGTATATTGTTATGCATTCTTCGCTGGACTGTAGTTCTGTGGAAGAATTTGGTATTACGTTCCCCCTCCTTCAGCCATCTGACTCTTGACTTTTGCCTCCAGTAGATTTCTTCCTGCTTTCTCCTATCCTCCAGCTGGCTATGGATGAGTCGTTCCTGCTCCAGAGTGGCTTCCGTGTGCCCTTCCGAGATAATCTTTTGGTGGAGAACCTCCAGATCCTGAGTTAACTCTTGCTGCGCCTCGAAGATATTTCCAAAGGTTTCCCTGTTCCATCTTTTTAGGTGACTTTTGAGAAATCTTAACTTCTGCTGGAATTGATACATTTTTGCTCCTTCTGGGGGAATGAACGAGGCCCAGGTGGTCTTGACAAAGTCCTTGAAAGTGGGATGCGTAAGCCAGAATCCTTCAAAGCGGAAGGGTCTTTTGATTAAGTTACCTGGTCTTTGCCACTGTAGAGCTATTGGCCAGTGATCCGATCCAGTGTGAGCAAGTATGGCTGCTGAGATGTCTCCTCCTAGGTGGACCGCGTTGTCTGAGAGGAGGAAGCGATCCAGTTTGGAGGCGATTTGATGTTTGCCAGCTCTGCGATTGCTCCAAGTGAAGGTGCCATTACAAAACGGCATATCTATAAGAGATGTCGATTGGATAAATTCCTTGAAGCGATTGACTTCAGGTTCCATTCTACTCCTCCCTCCTATCTTCTCTTCAGTTTTGGTGATCATGTTGAAGTCCCCAGCAACGATCCACAGTGGATGCCTTCTGTTGTTACTTAGAGCTTCAATCGTGTCAAGGAGAGCTACTTTACTTCCTGTGTCTTGTGGGAAGTAAACATTTGACAAGTTGCCGTGAATATTGGTGCCCAAAATGTGAAAGGTCGCCTGTATAAGGTAGTGTGCTGCATGAAAATCCGAGAGGGATACCGCTTGGGTATTCCAAGCGATTGCCAACCCTCCTGAAGCTCCAGAGGCGTCTACTGCAACTGACCGACATCCAGGCCAGGCTTTTGAGAGAATGCTGCCTAGCGTAGTACTGTTACACTTAGTTTCCTGGAGAAAGCACATTTGTGGCTTTTCCTTTTTTATCATGTTTTTTAACATCCTGAGTTTTCCGGGGCTGTTTAGCCCTCTTACATTCCAAGACACCAGCTTCATGATTAACCATTGACAGAGGGCTTGTAGTACTTTGTCAACTTAGCGTATCTGCCTGAGTCCACCAGGATTTTCCCAATCTCTATTGTTCTTTGCAGATCTGTCTTTCTTCCTCTCTTTTTTGTGTCCTTTGGGCGCAGATTTCCATCCCATTGGCTTCCTGGTTGTATCCCGAGTTGGTGCTGATGATAGGCTCGTGAGATGATCACTTCGAGCTTATTAAGTTGGAGCTCTGGAATTGAATCGAATGCTTTCTTTTTGCATGCAAGCTCTAATTCCAAAATATCTAAGCCATTCAGATCTATGCTTTCTGGCTCTTCTTCCATTATTTGCACTTGATTGCTGTCTTCAATGCTGGTCTCTGGATTCTGGGGGAGGTCTGCTTTTCCATCAACTTCCATTTCCTTGTGGATTTCTGCGGTACCTTCCTGATCTCGTTTAAGAATGGTGGGGATGATGATGGGGGACGTAGATTTGGGAGGGGATTTAGATGGAGGGGGAGGTGAAGAGGAAGAAGGGTGATCAGGGTTGGCATCAGCATTGGTAGGGAACTCATCTGAGGATTGGCCAAGAATATCAAAGCTGTTCTTGGTTACTGGGCCATGGGATTTGTTAGGCTGGGGTTTGTACCCATTTTGGGGCTTTTTGTGAGAGCGCTTCCTGCTTGAGACTTTAGTGAAGCCATCCTGGCCAGGGGTACCAGAAGAGTCAGGGATGCTGATTTGGACATTTTGAGGGCAATCCCTAAAGAGATGTCCTAGGGCATGACATTTCCTACACCGAAATGGAACATGTTCATAGTCGAGAGGCTGGATCCATTCTTCATCTCGATGTGAGAGGGTTACAGACTCTGGAAGAGCTTCATTGAGGCGAATGAAAACACATATTCGAGCGTAGGAGATGTACTTACGAGATTTGGTTTCTTCTGCCGCTCTGATATACTCTCCCACCCCATTTCCGATCCCTCTGAGGATGTCCTCATCCCAGTATTCGTCCGGGAGAGAGTATAATCTGATCCAAACTGGCGCCCACGTCAGATCTTCCTTATCTGGATTAAATCTGGGGATCCATTCCCTCAGGTATAATCCTGCTGAGTTAAAAAAATAGGGCCCTTCTACTAGTATTCTGTACTTATCCTCTTGGCAGAAAAAGATTGCTGTAAAGAAACCTTTCGGCCCTAGCTGCAGCATGACATCTCCTTTAGGTTTCCATTTCGCCGCTATCCAACCATAAAGGGCTTTCTCAGTAGGCCAGAACCCTATGAACTTCCCGATGAGGGCATGATCGCGCATGTACTCTATTCTTCTATCAATCTTGTCTCCCGGCAGCTCTATTCGTGGCCGCTCCTTGGCCACAGGTCTGCACGTTGTTGAGGAAATTTTCAGGCCTTCTTCAGGCTTTTCTGCTCCTTCTTGTGGACCGCTGTCTCCTTCTTTCCGTCTTCCATTTTCCTTGTTGTCATTTTGGGGTTTTTTTCCCCTGTTCAGGATTTCCTTGTCCACTGAACCGAAAATGACGTTTTGCGCAGGGTCACTCTGCGACGGGGAGGGCTCTGACGCCCCCCCCAGAGGTTGTGCCATAGCGTAGCCTTAGTGCTCTGCAGCTCTGAAACGCTGCAGAGGCTTTCTCACCTCCTGTGATGATCTTGCCTGGTGTGCTGTCGGCGCCGTTGGTGGGTCGCTCAGAACCCTAACAGACTAGAAACCGTGAATCCTTTGACAAGAGATCTGTTACTTGGTTCTGCTCCTTAAAAATGTGTGAGAAACATGTTCTCTAAAAGGTCTTTGCAGGAAAGAGAGGAAGATAGTTATTAAAGGCTTTGGAGAGTTTATAGAAGAGAGTAAAAATGTTAGCTTATCCATGAGCATTACAAAAAGAAAAGATTTTACATTGCAGGAAGATGGTTGTTTTTCTATGCTAAGGAGGAAGATGGTTATTAAAAACTTTGCAGTATTTTAATAGAAAAGAGTAAGAGAGTTATTTCCTCTGTCACCATAAGAAAGAGCTAGAGAAGATCTTATAATGGAGAAGATGTTTATTTCTTCTATCCTAGGGAGGAAAATAGTTATTAAAATATTTGCAAGATTTATGGAAAAAAAAGTAAAATAGTTATTTCTCTATGAGCATGAGGAAGAAAATGAGAAAATATTTTATAATGGAGGAAGATGGTTATTTCTTCTATTCTAGGGAGGAAGATGGTTCTTGAAGACTTTCCAAGATTTATGGAAAAAAATGAAAAAGTTATTTCATTTATTATCATGCCCAAGAGAAGAGATAAGATTTTATAGTGGAAGAAAATTGTTATTATAAAATGTATAGGATTTTTTGAGAAAAAAAGAAAAATGGGAAGATTTTATTTTAGGTTTATGTCAAGTGATTGGGTGGAATGATTATCGTCACACACAAATAATATGATGAAATTTAATATAATAATTTCTAATTTTATTGTTAACATTAAATAATCTTTCTTCATAATCTTTCTCCAACACAACTATATATATTATGTATATATAATTGAATATAAATCATTTAAAAAATTATATAATATCACTATACACTCAAAACATTAAAAATTAAAGGCATTAAAATACCAAAGCTAATAAAAAAATAATGAATAATTAGCTTTATAATTAAATTTATAACTATAACTTAAATTTATAATCTAAATCAAATTTACAATCTAAATCAAATGATAAGTTATATTATATTATTTATTTATATAATATATTTATATCATACATTAAAAAAACACATTTATATGATATATTCTACAAAATAAGAAAATGGAAAAGTAGTATAAGTAACCTATAAATATCAACATTGTTATCTTTATTAAAACATAAATCAATTCAAGTTTGAACCAAGCGAATATAATGATAATAATTTTGTGAACCAAGCGGATATAATGATAATAATTTTCTGAAGTTACAGTGCAGCCTGAGACTCAATATTCATCTCAAACAAAAAGTTATGTTCATTAACATACAAATCAAATATATGAAGACTTATACATTGTTAGAAATATTTAGCGAATTTAATTTTCGTTTTGGCGGACGGGAGAGGCAGAGAGTTATAATTTTTGCAAAGTTATTTTCGTGAAACTAGGTTCTCACCGCTAAGTTGATTTAGTGGAGCTACCTTAGCACAATGCTAACACGATAGGTTTGGAGCAACATACTAAAACTTAATATTCATTTTTTGAACATGAAAAATACATTTTCATGAGATTGTAGTTCATTTACAAAATAAAATAGAATTTTACAGAGATTTAAACTTACGCTCAAACACAGTGAAATTGCCGTTTTAGGCGCCCACCAAAAATTGGCCCACAATTTTCTCCACAGAGACTTGCGCTCTTTTTCTTCTTCTTACTCTCTAACCTCTCTACTCTTCTACCTTTACCATCAAAATGGATTTTACATTCATGTTTAATTCAACAGACAATTTTACATTTAATTCATGACAGAGTGAAATTAATTTTGATGTTGTTGTTGAGTGTGATCAAAATCGCGTAGGTGTTTTTGGAGTGTGAGCAAGATTGTTAAATTAATGTTTGCCCATATCAGTTTACCTAAGTACAAAAATTCTTTAAATACTTTTTTCTGAGTTTTTTAATGGTTCGTGTCTGACTTCGGTCCTTCTATCTTCACGCTGAAACGCAACCTGCAAAATTGTCTTCAAACAGAGACGATACTTGCACAAGTGTCTGACATATATGACTACAAAAGGTCTCTGATATGCATGGCTGCTGTCCGGCTTGGGATTATTATTTCCATGTCGTATAGCATTAACTCTACCATTTTTATGATATTGCTCGCTCCAAATACGCTATATGCATCTGCAAATTTCTGACAATCATTTTGTGGGAAGTATGCCCCATGTGATGACATGGTGGAACTGAATTTATAGGAATTGAGGGGAGAGTATCACGAATTCAACACGTGAAGTCACATAAAACGGCCCGGCGCACTGTCTGGTTCTTTCCCGTCAATCCGCTGACTATAAAATCATGTCCTCTGTCTGATCTGTCCGTGAGTTCTCATTTACGGATGCATGAGAGTTATAATTTTGAGTTATGAAATCTGACTTACCGAACCATCAGAGGAATGGGATAAAATATTCAGCGTTTTTTTAGGGGCATCCGTGTTCAGAGATAGATGGTTTAAATGAGAACCACAAATTTGAGTTCTGAAATTTGCGAAATCAATTTCATTAAGATTTCATTAAAAGAATTGGTCCATACTGTAAGATTTTGAGAAACACAGATAGATCTAGATCTGTAAAACAATAACAAGCTTGCAAGGCAAAGAAGAAAGCGAGCAAGAATTGAGAAAGAATGAAAAGTAAATTCTACATTATGAGGTTTACAATAAATACATAAAAGCACCTAAGTTAAGCTTAGTTGTGCATGCAATAACTAAAGCTAAGTGTGCTGTGCCGCATGCATGCAAACAATGAGTTCACTGGACCTAATCTAGGTGCATGTATACCAGCACAACTAGTCTACAGCTAGTCTAAGTCTACGGCTAGTCTACAGCTAGTGCATATACACCAACACCCCCCCTTAAGCGTAACTTAGGTGAGTGTGATGCAATAATGAATGAGTCCCGGCAACACGGCCATTTTAGGTACCCATATACAATGCATAAAAATGAGGAAAGAGGGAAAACCCAGTGGGAAGAAAAACCCCCCTCAAAATATAATGCAAAAGTTAAAAAAAGCAACTGCTAGGCAGTCGTGTCTTCACCCCGAGTCGATCTCGCAGGGTGTTACTGTTATTGCGGAGCCAAGGGCAAGGAGAGCTAAGGCTTTTCCAAGTTGTGCATACCATATGCCCTGGATCTTAACGTCCTTGGGCGCCGTGGAGCCCAAATCGGTGTCGGAGGGCTGAAGGCTCTCGAACACACCAATCACCTCGTGCGTTTCGGGCTTACTCTTGCTGACGCTGAGGGTGATACTTCCCTTGGACGCCGATACGACCTTGATATTCTCCTTCGCCAGCTCGTCCTCGTCACCGCGACCTCCAGCTGGGAGCGCCACGGCGTTGTCGTAGCCGGTGGAGCCACCACGGCCCTTGGGGTAAAACCCACGGTAGGCCGGCATGAGGAACTGCCCGCTGAAGCTCTCGGGCGTGCCCGAGGCCACAAGCTGCTTGACGGTGAACAGGAAGGGCACGCGCTCGTCTCCGGGCAGCTGAACGGTGACCGCCGCGTAGTCGATGCTGTCCTTCTCCTCGAACTTGAGCTTGCCATCCGATGAGACTTCCAGCGGGCCCTCGATCTCGTCTAGCGTGTAGCTCAGCCGGGTCATGAGCCTCGTCTTCTGGAAGTCCGGTGGAAGGTTCATGTTCGTGCCCTCCGCCTTCACGCTAAAGGAAGTCGGCTCATCAGAGGCATCTAACCGAAAGAACAGAGAGGTGCCAATGGCGAAATCGTAGAGGTTTAACAATTCACCGAACCATATTACACAAGCCTGTGAGTGCGAACTTGTGTTAAGAACATAGGCATTTGCAGTGCACAAACAATTGCCGAGACAGACCTCCTCGCACTGTCGTTGCTCACTGTACAGGATTCTTCCGGCCGGGGGCATAGATTTGCTGCTCAACTCTACAAACCCGTCAGCGGTTGTCCGGTTTGGATAGTGGCTGCACTGTGACGGCGTCTTCCGAACACAACCGCTTGTCCACTGCCCAGATTCCCATTCGCGGCTGTCCTTGGGAACAAAGCCCGGAACACACATGCAGGACTGAACATTGTTATTGTTGGACGAACCATAAGGTCTGCAGACGGCATAAACGGGCACCATTTTCGTGGCCACAGGAGGTTCTTCGGCCAGCTTGGGCTCATCTTCCTTGACAGGTATTTCATCACTTTTGGGCTCCTCCGGAGCCTTTGCAGCTTCATCTTCAGGCTTCTTTTCCTCCACAGCTTCAGCCTCTGCTGCTGGTTTCTCTGCCTCAGCAGGTATGATCCATTCTTGTGCTTCAGAATGAAGAGGTTCGTCGTCATCGTCGTAGCAGGCCGCCACCTCCAACCGGTTAGGGTCACCACCGTGGGTTTCTAGGAGACCGTGGACGTAGTTGGTGGCGCACAGGCTGGCGACATGCGGGTCCTCCGGTTCTAAGCTAAAGCTTTTACGACTATTTCTATAGATTGCAATCGAATCCTCTACCATTCTAAGCATTTCATTTTGTTTTCCAAACAATTCTTCCAAAATTTTCCATACCTGATTTGGAGTTGAACATGATTCAACATGAAATAGCAATTCTGGAGAAATAGATAAACATAGGATGCCGAAGGCCTCGTCCATGCGATTGAAATATCTTGATTTCTCCACTGCCGATGTTGGTTCAACTTCCGTTTCCATGGTTATTCGAAATAAGCCTCTACTTCTGAGATGAAGTTGAATCTTTGGCTTCCATTCGAAATAGTTATATGGAGTGAGAATTGCCGATGGTGGAAACTCCAATTTAGACTCCATTCTTTCTTGTTGCTTCAATCTTCTGAACCTGCAAATAAATTGCTTGTGCACTGATTTACAAATCCCTGTGCTCTGATACCATGTAAGATTTTGAGAAACACAGATAGATCTAGATCTGTAAAACAATAACAAGCTTGCAAGGCAAAGAAGAAAGCGAGCAAGAATTGAGAAAGAATGAAAAGTAAATTCTACATTATGAGGTTTACAATAAATACATAAAAGCACCTAAGTTAAGCTTAGTTGTGCATGCAATAACTAAAGCTAAGTGTGCTGTGCCGCATGCATGCAAACAATGAGTTCACTGGACCTAATCTAGGTGCATGTATACCAGCACAACTAGTCTACAGCTAGTCTAAGTCTACGGCTAGTCTACAGCTAGTGCATATACACCAACACATACCAAAAAAAATATCAAGATTTGGTGATTTGGTGAAAAATGGTATAATATAATTTGGAAGAGAAAAAAAAAATCAAAATATATAATAGTTAAAATGAACCATAATTTAATGGAGTTTAAATAATTAAAAATTAAAATTTGTTTAAAAATTATATGATTAGATTGTAGGAAAAAGAAAAACTCAAAATGTGTGATAGCGAGATTGAATCATATCTTATTTATCATGATATTGAATGATTAGCATTCAAAAATAATGTTTATATCTATTTTGTAACTATTTGTATAATTAAAATTATTATAAAAAAATTTAATTTCAAAATAAATAAGATATTTGGATTTCAAAGAGTGGTTTGCAGTAATCATATAATGATTTTAATATGACTTATGTCAACTATATGCTATTTAAAATTAGTTTTCAAAGATTTATAGTTTTAACCAATGTAAGTTTTTTTATCACACTTTTTTTATGACAACTAATTAATTTATTATGATATGTATTATTACTAATATTTATTTTTATAATGGTCTCTTTTTGTGCCAAATGACTCTGTGGTGACTTTTCCTTATAAATTTTTTCACAAAAACTTCTTTCTTATATTTTAATTTTAGCTAATACATTTATTTTTTTTCCAAATCCGGTAAGGTTTGTTGGAATCACATGTTTTAGTTGAGAAATTTTCTCAATCCAAATGCTACATAGGTTTTAAATAACAAAAAATCAAGATTTGGTAAAAATTGTATCACTAAAAAAAAAAACTCAAAATATATAATAGTTAAATTGAGCCATATTCTGGGATGAGAATATGCTCTACCGTTTGTTTGGACAAATGATGTTTCTGCGAAAACCCTAGGCTTTACGGCCTTGTGATGTGTGATAGCCTCTAATTTTGAGTAGTAGCCTGGACTGGCTTGGATCCTCCAATGAAGCAGGTTGCAGACCTTCCTGATGTCGGTTTCATATAATTACAATCCTCCTTCCCTCTCATTAACGGTCTGTGTCTTTGGCAATGGTAAGCGCTCTGAGATTTTGAGGTCTCTAATATTTTTCTTCTGACCGGGCAGCCCTTTGTGGGTAGTTTGGCCCAAGATTACAAGTTAGCCCTGGAGGTTTCAACCTTCAATAACCTAGTAGCTAATGGACCCAAATTCCAAAATCCCCTTCCTCCAAATTTGTTAAGAAGCTTGATGATATCCCTAAAGTTGTGATTCCAAACCCTCAGGCCTAATCAAGGGCCCTTCAACTCACCAAACGAGGCTTGATTGGCCAATTTACTAACTTTGGGCTTTCACTAAGATCAGTTATATCATGGATCAAGACTAATTGGAAAGAAAAAATGATAGGGGAAGTGGTTCCTCCTTTGTCGAAAAGGGTTTCTTCACCTTTCATTTTGAGCTCAAGGAAGATAGGGACCTTATTTTCAGAATCAACCCATACTTTATGGGACCTCAAGGTTTGTATTTGGACATATGAAACCCTAACTTCAATCTAGATTTTGGTATCCCTATGAAAGTCCCAGTTTAGGTTAAGTTTCCATATTTCCCTCTTTATTGCTGGAATAATGCCACCTTCAAGCTCATTAGAAACTCTCAGTGAAAATATACTGATTGTGTTGAATCTAGGGAAGGTCTATTTGCTTATGCTTGAATTTGTGTAGAAGTGGATATGGGAAATGGTCTTCTAGTGGCAGTAAAATTATGCATACATGACTAGACGCACATTCACGAAATAGATGATGACAAATTACCATTCAAGTGCCATATTTTCCACAAATATGGTCACTTCACTAGGAACTGCACCAAAGCCCTAACTATCTATGAAAATCAGGGAGAAGAGGAGGATCAATGGCAATAATCCAAAAGGAGAAGAGGTCCTAATCAACAACATTATCCTCAACATTAGAAGAATGTCTAGTAGCCTAAGGACGTGGCAAACCCTAATAAGACAAATAAAAAACAGGAAGGCACTATCCAATTTGGTAGCCATTCAGGAGAAAATAATAAATATAAAGCTTTAGCAGATCTGAATGATGAAGAAGGACTTTCCCATAAATATACAGAGCCAGTTCCTCAAAACATCCCACCTCAAAGTCCAAAGAAAGATTCAGAAGAAGAGAATCGAGCTCCTGAAACCTCTCAAAATGCTTCAGCAAACTTATTTGAAGAAGAAGAGGATATCTACCTCTCATCAAAGGAGGTCACTGACTCATATAGAATAGCCACTTCAACAGATAAAAAATCAGAAGCTAAAAAATCCAAAGACATGGAAAGGAGAACCCGACGTATAGGAAGGAAAACCAACAGGGAGATTTGTGTAGCCCAAACTAAGAAAGATAAGGAACTGGGATATAAAAGCACCATACCCCACGAGCTAGTTAGCCATGGTAACAAATAAGGGAAAAACGGTGTGACGATATGCCCCTTGAAGGGGGTGTCTCAACCAAAAAGTAAGTAATGAATATAGTCTCCAGGAATTGCAGGGCTTGGGTCCCAATAAAATAATCATAGAAGCAAATTATTCGCTATTGAAAGAAAATCAAACAATAGGCCTTTTCTGCAAGACTAAGTTAGATGAGAAGGACTTCTCATCCAAGCACAAAAAGATATGGAACAAGGATTGCCATCTTGAGGTAAGTTCTTGGGATACATTAGGAGGTGTATGTACATTATGGGAGCTAGATCAATTAAAACTAATAAAGAGTAAAAAAACCCAACATTAGATCACTGCTTCTTTCAACATTCTGGCTCTTAATCAGGTATGCACTATTGTAAATCTTTATATGCCTATCCTCTTTAGGGAAAAGAAATATTACTGGAAATACTTAATAGATCTTAAATATATTGATTTTATTTACAAATTGCATCATTAGCGGAGATGTTAATACCATATTTAATCAAAAAGTAAAGAGAGGAGGGTCACTAGTCAAGGATGTGCACCAAGAAACTATGGAGGACCTGATTAGTTCCCTCAATATGATTGATATAAAGCCTTCTAAAATTAGATACACTTGGAACAATAAAATGTAGTTGGAAGATTTTGGTAATAGATGGAATAGATTGTCAATACTATTTGTAATAGATATGTTAATAAAATTTTATAAGTAGTGTAAGCCTAGGTGTTGGTAAATAGTTTTCTAAAGTAAATTCTTACTTTGGTCAAAATAATTATATTCTCAAGATTTATGAGAGTCCATTCTACTCAATTTTGGTTGAAGAAAGTATAAACAAAACTATGGAGCAACATATCATTATTTACATTACATATTTGACAAATAAGGAAGAGGCCAATGCATGAAAATATTCATACACTTACCTCAAATTAAGGATGGAACAATTGAATCTATTTATGATGCAATAATAACTCTTTTAGCATAAATGAATCTATCCTTGATGAAATTAGTTGGATTTGGATTGGATGGGGCTTATTCCATGAGGGGTATATTGGAATGTTTATCAACAAAATTATGTCGACATCCTCCTCATTTATTATATATTCATTTCATATATCATTGAGAAGAATTAACAACAAATGATGCTTCAACTCATTTCGAGAGGTGATATTTATTGACAACTTCACAAATAAAGTTTATTCTTGGCTTGGACAATCTAGTTAAAGACATGGAGAACTAGAAGAAGTAATGGAAACATTTCAAATCACCAAGTTAGAGGTGTTACAAATTCACCAAATTAGGTGGTTGTCTAGAGGAATGGTCATGGGAAGACTTGATAAGCTCATGTCAGCTTTGTTAAAAAGTTCAGTGTAGGGGGATAAAAAAATGTATGACTTGGTAACAATATTTCAAGTACAATTTTGCATCCATTTACTTGGAAATGTTGTTATTGAGTTAAATAGATTGAATCACAAGTTCTAAAAGGATTACCTATATATTAATTCTATAGGAACTAGTTTATATATTACAATTACCATGCTTCATAAGCAGTGTTAGGAGGCATATTTGGAGTTTGTACAACACACACATCATGTTTTTTTGAAGAAAGCACAAAAAGGAACTCTTTAGTTTTCAAATGGTGCATGTATGCTACATGTACGTCCATTGGAGTTCATTATTTGTCCCAATACATATACATAAGGGACACTAGATGATTACATTTTTTTGGGCAAGAGCTTTGTAATGAAGAATATGAGGCTCGTAGATTTGCCAATATTTAATATTGCTAAGATTTTTAATCCTCACCATTATTATGAGGAGATAGATGATAGAGATGCTCAAATAAGAACATGGTTAACATGCATATGTGAAAAAATCATTGTTGAAGATTGACCTATTATGGGTGTTGTTAGATGTTTGGTGAGATGTATGAGTTTGTTTGTACTATTTATAAATCATACACAAAAAAACATATGCATAGAGCATGGGATCTATGTGGAAATGAACCTGAATTGTTTGAAATTATTCCATGTCTAATATCATTATGGCAAACTATTCTTGTTATTCCAATTTTACTATTATTTTACTAAAACTAAATAAGATAAAATGTCATGATAGATCAAGGATTTTGTTGGACACATTAGGTATGTTAATTTTTCTCTCTCTTATTGCACCTCATGCTCTAAATGAGGTAGATTGGAATATAAGTTATGATGTTTAAAAACTAATGAAAGCTTGAAAGCCATTTTTATTGGGCAAATACCTTCATCTCATCCATGATGTAAATTTTGAAAAATGTAAATTGAATAGAAGCAAACTAATCCAATATTATTTTTTAAATTTAGATACACTATTTTATTAAGTTTTATTTAAATTAAAAAAATTTATTGAGTAATTAATTATTTCTAACAATATCAGTGTTTGAAAGAGTGATATTTTATTAAACATTTTTTTAATAAAATGTATAATTTGTTTGTTTGTTACTTTCAATTAAATACAATTATATATAAACTTTTGGAGTGAATATATGCTCTTAATTTATTTGTTAAATGCCCTTCCAATTTGTTCACTAAAGTCCATTCCATTGCAATGTTAAATTAAATATAAAGAAATTTATGCGCAAGATATTAATTTAATAATATTTAAAATATATTTTACATTGCATTCGTGTGCATTGGCCTCAATTTATGAAGTTGAAAATCAAATTTATTTATTTATTTATTTATTATTATTATTATTATTATTATTTAGTCTTTTTTTTATTATCAAACAACAATAATGATTTAAGCAAAGTCTTTCGGTAGAAATCACATAAGAGAAATATTATTCTTCAAATATAACCATTACTTGAAATTATATCTCTACATTTCTCTCTATTTAAGTCTTTGCCATGTTCTGCCTCTTCATCTGGTTCCGATGATGAACCACACTTGTTGGTTTGAAACGCACTAGCCAAAAATTTCTATTATATGATTTCTACTGAAAAACTTTACTTAATTCATTATGAATCACAAAAATCTGAATAAAAAAATAATAATGATATTACTATTATATTCCCTTTCAATCAGATAAATCACCAACGTGAAAGCTCAATTTTTAGTGAATACACGCTAGTCAACGAAATTCCTCGAATAATTTACATATTTAATAGTAATGAGGACTAAATCTGCATGTGTACGTATTCATTCATTTCGAATATTGAATAAAATGAGGTTCATAATAAATATTTATATAAAATAATTTTCTTCTATTGAATGTCGTAAATAATTGTCGGTTACTTTTATGCGAAAATGAACCTATACTCCTTTCGCAGAAAATGCAATGGAATAATATATCAATGGTTCAACGGTCCTTTACTATAACTTACAAACATGTCCACGATTCACATTAATTAATATATCAATGATTCGTAATTAATGTGAAATTGTAAGTTGGGAGGCCACGGTAGAGGCAACAAAAGTAGGCATGAGATATTAGAATTTTTCTGGTGTATTTTATAAATATAATTTTATTCTCTATTTTATCGCGAAATACAATATTCGCCTCATCTTTATCGTCAAAGCTTTTTGACTCCCGATTAGTTTGTTGAGTTTTTTCGTTTTTTAGCCCTTTTAATCCAAGTGTTTATAAAATATTAAATATTTCCATTTTTTTATCAATTCAAAAATATTTTTCTAAGCTTTGAAAATCTTATTTTTAATTTTTGATTGGCTGAGTGAGCTTTGATGTGACATTATTCCCTTGGTGAAGGGAAATTTAATACAGGGATTTGTAACCCCTAGGGGTGCGACTTGTTGGCTAGTGAATGTACTGCTAAGGCATCTCTGCTGCTGTGCAGGTCACAGATTCAAACCTCTTCTTACCCATGCCCTGTGCTTGGAGGCCGTGCAGTTGCACCCAGAGGTTATAGTGGGAGTTGTAGGGGATCAATCATGTGTCACGCGAGTACAACAACTGGCATGTTACAGATTCTGCCAGTCATAAAAAATTAATTTTGGTATTTCTCAATGTCTTACAAATTATTTTTAAATGAAAATTAGAGTAATTTTGTAAATGACCATTCTGTCGGTGATTGCTCTGATACTAACGTTGGAACTAACACTAACACAGTGCTTTGAGAAAGCGTTGTGAGAGGGGGTGGGGGATGAGGCGTGTGGGACGTTACCGAAGAGTGCTCTGACATTAACATTGACAGAAATATTAACAAAGGGACTCATAGTGTGTTTACCTCTTATTCCATTTTCAACCTTTTTTTTTCATTTTCAACTTTCATGTTGGACATTGGATAATCTAGCGCTCCCCGTGTGCTTTGCGACATGTGCTTAACCACCTCTAAAGGATCCATTATCTCTTGAGATGCGTCTATTTACAAATATCTATGGGTTTTGGTATGACAACAATTGTGGTTCCAACAAGGGGTATCGGAGCCAAAGGTCTCCAGCTCAAAACATGCCTAGCTCATGTTGGGGGGGGGGGGGGGGGGGGGTGGATATTGTTGGGCATTGAATAATCTAGTGTTCCTTGTGTGTTTTATGGCATGTTCTTAACTGTGTCTCAAGGATATGTTAACTCTAGCGATGTGTCTATCTACTAATACCTATGGGTTTTGGAGTAATGATAATCGTAATTCCAACATTTTACATATTCATCTATGCGGGAGAACAGGAGTATGGAGCTATGAATCTTTGTAAAAAGAAGGATGTGCGGAAGAGGGGGTATGTTTAGGGGAACGAGTATGTGGAGCTAGGAACATAAAATTTTATTTGCATTGTTCTGCATCTTTGCATGCATTTCCCATTTGCACATTTCTTTTGCATACCTCTGACACTACATCTTAATCAATTAATTAGTAGTTTTAGATCATTAAATTTTGGGGCATGAAAAGTTTGGTTTACGCGTATCTCGGGTGCGAAATAAGGGTGGGTGGTTAACCTTTTTCACTACTATGTCGACGTGAGATTGTTTTATTTGATATCGGGATGCAAAGGAGTTGTGGAAAAACCACTTTATTGCTGACCCGATGTGCATTTTTCAAAAACTATGTTTAACGACTTTGATCGTTTAAAAACTGTATCAAAGTAGAAACAACAAATCTTTGTATTCACAGTTCTCGAATACTATGTGCATTTGTGATCTCACATTTATGAATTAAATAAGTTTATCCAATATTAAATGAAGTACCTTTTAAAAGCATGTGAGGAATAAGTGTTGTGTTGGAGAAAGGGTGTGTGGAACAAGGAACATAAACTTTCTTCCACAATGTCCTATAACTTCGCATACATTCCCACATACCTCTGTTCCACACAAAACTACATATTAATCAATTAATTATCATTTTTTGGATTATTAAAGTTTTGGGTGTGAAAGGTGTGGGTTATGTATATATTGAGTGCGAAATAAGGGTGGACAATTAATTGTCACCACTACTATGTCAATGTGGGCTCATTTTATTTGAGCTTCTCGAATACTAAGTGCATTCATAATTTCATATTTGTAAATTAAATAGTTATTATCCAATATTAAATAAAGTGTCTTTTTAATGTGTATGATGAATAAGTTTTGTGCGGGAGAATGAGTGTCTGAAACAAGGAACACAAACTTTCATCTACAATGTTCATACTTCTAGGTACATTTTGCCTCTGTACACTTCTTCCATACACCTCCCTCCCACAAAACTCTACATATTAATCAATTAATTAGCAGTTTTGACTTATTAAAAAATGAGGCATTAAAAAATTGGTTTACATGTATATTAGGTGTGAAATAAGGGCAGGAAGTTAACTATCCACACTACTATGTCGACGTGGGCTCGCTGTATCTAATATCAGGATGTAAAAGAGCTTCGGTAAAACTACTTTGTGGATAATCCAATGCGTGGTTTTCAAAACTATGTTCAATGGGTCTTATCATTCATTATAATCAGTGGTTGATACAGAGTGTGGGGTCCCTCTTCTAACCTCAATCAACTTCCTACGTCGCGGACTAGCATATATTAATATGTAAGTATTTTCGACATTTATTTGGTGAATCAATGCATAATCAAGACATCGTACGTGTGTTTAATATCATTTACTCTGATAACTTGTTTCATTAGTAACTACTATTGTACTTTGACTAGATTTTCATTCAATATTGATATGTTTATCTTGATGTTTCTTTCAAATTAATTCTCATATTCATTTAAAAACTTTATCAAAGTAGAATCAACAAATATTGGTATTCACGGTTCCAGAATACAAAGTGCATTTTTAATGTCACATTTGTGAATAAAATACTTGTTATCCAATATTAAATGAAGTGTCTTTTTAATGTGTGTGAGAAAAAAAGTGTTGTGGAAGAGAACAGGTATGCACAAAAGGAACAAAAACTTTCTTCTATATTTTTTGTGTACCCCTACGTATATTCCCCCTCTGTACACTTCTTTTGCACACCTCCCTCCCACACAACACTACATATTAGTCAATTAATTAGTGATTTTTTTTGGCATAAAAATCTTGGTTTACATGTATATCATGAGTGAAATCAGGGTGGGCAGTTAATTGTCTCCACTACTATGTCGATGTGGGCTCATTTTATTTGACAAGTAGAATCAATGAATCTTGGTATACATGCTTCCTAAATACTAAATGCATTTGTAATTTCACATTTTTCAATCAAATATTTATTATCTAATATTAAATAAAGTGTATTTTTAGTGCATACAGGGAAGAGGTATTGTGCGGGATAACGACACTAGTAATAATGGGGCAAAAATGTGCCATATATCCATCAGCTATTTGACGTACTATCACCGGCTATCTGACACATTGGAGTCATAATTTTCGTTGGTGGGATTGTGTCGAATAATCAACACTTTATTAAGCATCATATATTCAATGAGACTAATGTCGAATATCTAATGCTAAAGATGCTCAAAAATTTATTTAACCATCTGACGAATTTTGGTTAGTTTCCAACATATGTCAGATATGCAGTGGGCTAAATGTCAAATAACCTCTGCCCTAGATGCCAAAAATGAGTATAAACATCCAAAGATTTGACATCGGATATTCGATGTTCTACTATTCTACTCCAACGTGATTCGATGGTTTGTTCTGTCAGTATGGAGTCAGATGTCCGATGGGTACATGTCAAATAATTGACATTAAAAGAATTGTGTGTGATGAGATTGTTATGGCTCAGACACATTGTTCTACCAATACAACATCAGACATCTGACGATATGTTCCATCAATTTAAATTCAGATATTCGACGGTTTCTACTTAACGTCGAATATATGACAAGTGTCTCAACATTATATATATATATATATATATATATATATATATATATATATATATATATATATATATATATATATATATATATATATATATATATATATATATAATTTGAGCTGGGGCACTCTCATCGTGCACCATTTGTTGATTCTTATTATTTGCAAGCATCATACCCTTATGCCTGTGCTTATCAAAGAAATTCTCTACCTCCTTCTAATCCATTTCTAGTGAGAAATAGGATGGTATCTGGTATTGATTATTGTGTGGTAGATCTAGGGCTTCAATATATGCACCATTAGAGAATAAGAGAATGTGTTTTAAGAGAAGACTTATCTTGACGAGATCAGTAAGACTTATGTGGCAAGAGAGGCTGACTACAGTGAAGCTTCCCTTTGTAGAGCTTACTTTAGATCTCCTCCAGGTAATTCATATCCTTCACTACTAGCATCATCTTCATTGTATCAATACTGATTGAAATATATTTTATGGATGTTTTGCTAACTTACCTTTATGAATTGAAAATCACTAGAGACTTCTATTATAAGGAACATGATAGAACATTTACCATAGACATTTCTTTGGAACAGAGAAGGCTATTAGTTGATCATTATTGTCAACTTTTGCAAGCAAAGCATAAAAATTTTATTTCTGACACATGTTGGAAAATAGTTAGGTGTCTTGGCTAGTGCCTATGACTTTCAAAGAGATATCCAACCTAATGGCTTGCCTTCTATATTCAAAAGTGTATTCTTGCACCAGTTATCACTATTCTTACCTAAGGTACTATCATTTCATGAGTGGTTCGTCTTCATAACATATGGGATAAAGGTGTAACATCAACAATGTCTTGAATTCCTCCCATTTTGTAATAATGGGCTTCTTGCCTAGCTTCAATGCACCCACATAGCTCTCCCACCACAATAGAGAATGTCCAATTATCTTCAACCAAGAAACAAAAATCTACTCCATTTCTTGGATTTGATAAAGGAAAAAATAAACTCCCATTTATTTCAACTACCTATTTAATACTTCAACGTTAACGTGTCCATCAAACATGGGTATTTCAAGCTTCACTTCAACTCTCAAAGGAACATTAAAAGATGAAGAAGATGAGTTGTTTTTACCCAATTCACTAGGTTTCTTAGCTTTGGTATCTTGTCTTCTTCTTGCTTGAAATTTATTGAGTTTTCTTCCTTAGCCTTTTGTACTTGCCATAATATCACCCACACTTTATTGCTACATCCAAAAATATGTAATAAAAAACAAAACCACCCAATAAAGCAGATGAAGACCAAAATTACGAAAATTATAGCCATAAAATGACTAGAATCAACTGATTTACCACAATCAAATGACCACAATGCCTCACTGAGAATATTTAAATATAACGAAATGTAACAACAAAGTGCTACTTACAAAATCCATCCAAATTGTTTATAGCTATATGAGTTCTAAGAGTATATTGAGATGTCTTTAGGAGTTTTAAGGACATTTTGTTGTGTTGGAATAATTTTCATTGATGTCAAGGGCTGAATGGGCCATATCGAGATTAAAATCTACAACATGTTTGGTTTTCCTTGAGAGGCTTGTTTAACATATTAATGGGATTCCCACTAGTTTTTGTAATCATTCTTCCGATCTTCATGTGTTGCAAAATGGATGGATTTGTCATCTCCAAGCTGTAGATATTGTGATCAACAACCTTATAAATCCTATTTTGTTAGTTGAATGATAATTTTTTAAGTATCGCAGAATGCCTATTTGATATATTCTATTTATAAAACATTCAAATAGGTCTTTCTCCTCCTTAATCACAGGATGATTTTTGCCATTTTTAGTTTAATAAAAGTATTATCTTCAACTTTTGTATGTACTTTAATAAGAATTAAAACTTGAATGGTAAGAATGTGCTTCCCTTCTGAACTTTCAAGTATCACAAGTCAACATGCTAAGCCTGCCACTATTGGATGATATATTTGACATCACACCAAACATGTTCAAAATATTAATCATTGGCATCATAGTTATTAGAGCTCAAATATGATAGAATCAAAATTTGATTGAATTGTATAGGCCAGTTCTTAAGAAAAAGTTGGCTCATCCACTAAATATAAATCAGCCGCCCCAAGAAACATGTCGATTCACACATGTTTGAATTGATATAAATAGACCATTCGATTACTTCATTTGGAAATCCAACTTAGTTGAGGAGAAAAAGAGAAAAAGAGGTTCAGATATGAAGAAAAAAAAGAAGTTCATAACTCATGAACTTAATGACAAACAAGAAGAAGAATTCATAATTGACATCTTAGTGCTTGGATCTAGTTTTCTTGGTGGATTTTTGTTTGATTCTTGGTGGATTCGTTGTAATATTGTGAACACGGTTCTTCTGTTAAAGAAAACCTTTGGCAAGGCAGTTTCAGTCATGGGGAGGAACTAAAATACAAACCTATGACAAGACCTGTAACAAATATTTTTTGGCCCTATGTAAAAACACAAAGTTTGGTCCTAATGTCATACACCAGAATTCAACCTTCAATTTGAATAAATATCTGACCCTTGGAGTATACCTAGTAACTTACATACTTAAACTTTAAGTAGTGTTATTTGACCTCTTGATGTTGGTCCATTCTTAGACTTGTGGAAGAGGTATACTTCAGACCCTTTAAATCTTTAGGGGAATCCTTGGACTTGTGGCAAATATCGTGTTTATGGATAAATATTGAACACTCTTCCTTAGCCTTTTGCACTTGCCATAATATAACCCATACTTTATTCCTACATCTAAAACTATGTAATAAAAAACAAAACCACCGAATAAAACAAATGAAGACCACAATTATGCAAATTACAGCCATCAAATGTCTAGAATCAAAACATTGACCACAATGTCTCACTAAGAATCTTTAAATATAACAAATGAAACAACAAAGTGTTACTTACAAAATAAAACCAAATTGTCTATAGGTATATGAGTTCTAAGATTATCAACAAAATAAGATTAAGAAAATATGTAATAATTTAGTCAACCTACTTGATTTACAGTTAAATATTTATTCAAGTATTTTCATTTGTATCATTTTCTCGATGTTACTTTTCATTCCTAAAGGTTTCATGGAGTTCTGGGCACTCGCCTCAGTCCAGGCCTTGAAAATGTTGCAGAGAATATGGGGTCGCAAGCTCGGAACTAGCTAAAAAAGATCCCAATCGCTTGCATGCCCATGATGTGAGAGGGACTGGATGGCCCTAGTCACATGCATGCTTGTTTCGTAGGAGCGACTGAGGCTCTAAGGCTGTAAACTGTCAAGTTGTCTTAGGGGTTGATCACCTAGAAGGGTTGGTTGGCTCCTCTAGGTTCTGTGACATGTGCATAAGGTCAGATTGGTTGTGTTGGGTTGGTGACTTCCTTAACTATACATGGGGAGTTGAATCATATTGTAGTTTCATCTCGTCACATGTCTACCCCAACAGACTAGTTAACTTGGGTAAATGTGGGAGGAGGGTGTTACATGTTGAAATTTAAGGCCTTTACCATGGCCCATTAGATAAATATTATATTTTTAGGGTGTAATTCCTTGAATTTATCCCACAACCATTTTTAATATCTTGATACCCATCGCTAATGTATAAAACATTAGAATGGTAATCATATCCGACTCAAAGAATAATGATTCCCTATAGAGGACCCATTATGTGGTTGATTTCATTATTTGTGGCTTTTGATACTAAATTATTCATTAAGTGCTAATCATCCTTATTTTCCTTCCTTTTCCATTACCACTACCTCGAGACACCTAACCCTAATAACAAGACCTCATAATGATACCTCTATTCAACTTGGAGTGCAAATATCACCTCTAATGAGCAAGGTATTTGTTTTATCTGAGGTCATGTTAATCACTAATGAACTTTGGAATTCCATTGATGGCATAATTCTATTATTTTTCTTTCTTGACTATAGTCAAATCCCTATGACTCATTGCTACTACTTGTAAACTCCTTATGATTCCTATATCCCATTTGCATGATAAACATCCATTTTAAAGGGTCTTATTCCAACTTGAGGCCTTAATCATGGCTCATTATTGCAAGAATATTAATATATAACCTCCTTTCATTTCTTTTTTTGCAATGGTCAAGGCCCTGGGGTTCATAGATAATGCATAAAATACATTCTAGTATTGCCTATATCCCACTCTAATGATAATAATTTCTTATACAATGACTTTTTTATGGTTTGTAGCGTTGTTCATGGACATTGGCCCATATAAGCTTCATATAGGGCCTAAGGGTCTTATTTTCAACCCCTATCAATTAAAAATGCCTCTATATTGATCCCTGTTGTCCAAGGCACTATAAGAGAAACCATATTTCAATCAAAGGCCAAATATCCCATTTACATGGCCCATTTGGTGGTTTCAATCCTTATCCGTAGTTATAATTTTCATTTAAAGCCTAATTATCATATTTTCCTCTACCCTTAAAAGTCAATTCCTCAAAACTCATCTCTATGTGAAAAACATTTTAGGAGCCTCTATATGACCACTAGAGGCCCAGAGCCTCATTAAATCGATTATGTGATCATTTGAGGTGAACATATTTTATTATTTTGAAAATAAAAAATTATATCTACATAAACATAAAATAATCATGACCTAAATAGTGTACAAGTCTTGTAGGCCTTTCTAGCAAGTTAAATAAAAAACATATATTCAAATAAAAAAGTTATAGCAAAATAACTAAAAATATACATTTTTCAAGACGTTAAATCCATTTATGCATTCAAAAATACAATTTAGATAACAAAAATTAGGCTCCCAAAAAAAATTATATCTCCCAATTCCAATTAAAAAATCTAAAACTTAAAATAATAAAAGTGTAAAATGACAATTATTACTATTATTTATTCTTCAGTATTTAGATAACCAAAAATTAAAATCTCACGCAAAAATATCTCCCTATTCTAATTAAAAACTCTAAAATTTAAAATAATAAAACTGTAAAATGATCATTATTATTACTATTAATTATTACTTGCCTGAGGAGATGAATGATTCTATCAATATAATATAATTTATGGCATATCTGTATAATTTTAATGAACGGTATCAATTCTTAACTAAAAATCACGTCTAGCAGCCGACATGATGGAAATTTAACACGTAGGATGGGAATTTGGTTTTTTTGGACAGTGAATTTCGAGCCAAAGTACGGTAGCAAATCCATCTTTTACATAAAATGTTACGTAAAAGACAACTTTAACATAGATGCCCATCTCAAACTTGTGATATAACGTGTCGTTTATTTCAAACATAAATTACCACCCGCATTGTTTGGTGGTCTGCCTGGTCATTTCACACACATTTTAAAACGTGATCATGTTTCAAAGTTCAAGGTTCCCTGGTTGTCCATATTAATTTCGTTAAGAGTTTTTAGCAATTTTAAATGCAATAAAGTTAATGAGCGGCCCATATTACTGGGATCGTCCGGTAATGTAATAAAGCTTTACACACTCTACTCTTTCTGTCGACTGACATATATGTCTCTATTATAATTTAATTCCTTAATTTGGCACCATGACTTAGCATTTAGACTTGCTGGTGTTTTCATGAATTTTATGGGTATTTGCTAATAGGGATTTATACTGATATTTACTAAACGTTAACACTGATAGAGTACAAAATATGTACACACTTTATGTTGTCGTACAGGAAGTAGGATAAAGGCTTAAATGGCTCAATTGTCATTGCAATTCGCTGATCAAATCTTGTTTATAGAAACAATAGTTGCTCAAATACATATATGGGTTTCTAATGTTTTGGGTTTTTTAATTAATAGTGTACATTTTGCACCATAGTGTACACCTTGCACCATCTGATAATCTTGACAACCACCATTTCAAACATGTAGACATTGCACTCAATTGTATATCCATACTAGATCAAACCAAATCTATGTTGATTCAGGGCCTTCACCAGTAGATCTCCTCTCTTTGTCCATAATGGAATTTCACAAGAAAAGGAGCAACACTAGATCTTCACAATTCTCCTTTGCATGCAACTATCCATAATCCACACATAAATCAAATATTCATACAAACAATAGATCAAACACTCTAGTAAACTAATCTATCAAACACTCTATTAAACTAATCTATGTACACATGAGTATCATGGCTAAAATTGCATGATCAACACTCTAATAAACTAATCTATCAAACACTCTATTAAACTAATCTATGTACACATGAGTATCATGGCTAAAATTGAATGATCTTAGTGAGGGTTGAACCAGCTCTAATTTGATATATCTATTGATCAAAACACTTACAGATATATAGGATATAAATCTCTCTCTTCCACTGTTATAGATCATGACTACAACTCATACATAGGAAAGAACAACTTTTAGATTAAGGCTTGGGAACTCTCAATGACAACTCACAACAACACATGGAAGCATTACTTGGAATACATAAATATGACCTAATATAATTGATGTAAAGTAATTAGAAGTAAACGAAAATATGTGAGTAACATGTGATATCAACTTCATATATATCTATATAGGAAAAAATGTTAAAAGAAAATATTTTAATGTTGTATAGAATAAAATATTCAATGTAATTTATGAATAAAATATTTCATATAAATTAATATTTACATATATTTTAAAATATATTAATAAAAAAATTAGTTTAATGTGCACTAATAAAGTAGATCAATGCACATGTTATGTAATCTCTAAAACATTCAAAAATACAATTTAAAGGTAAAAAATTACACATTATCTTTTGCACTATAAAATAAATTTGCACCTTGATCCCTCTCGGCTCGTGTTAGATCCGTGGTTAAGATGAATCTTTAATAGTTTACTCACACATGGATTTGTTCATTCTAGGGAACAGGATGATAAGGGAAGTATTCTCCTGAACACAAATATATAGTCATGTATGAAAAGAAATAGAAAATTATAGTAAAATTGGAAAATTTCCCCTTTTCAATTTCACTAATGCCTTAAAGGACTAGACAAATGTAAAGTAATTGTGAAATTGGAAAAATTACCATTTTTCAATTTCATTGTTGCTTTCAAAGGATAGAAAGTGGAGAAAGCAAAAAAGGAGAGAATTTGTGAAAATGGGCTAATTCTAAGAAGTGACTCATCTCGACTCTTTAAATAAGTTTTGAATACAAATTTTCTAAATATGCATTTGAAAGGCTGAAAAGTTGTGAAAGTAGGAAATGATAGAATTTGTGATAGCGGCTAATTTCATACGGAGTAACTGATTTTTTAATTTTTCTCAATATGTTTCTAGCAAATAGATCCTTACAAAAAAAAATTGAAAATTGATTTTTTAAATATACATTTTAGGTAAATAAGTTTCGAAATTAAGGAGGGATTAGCGTTTTTGAAAATGAGAGAGGTTTTTGGAGGGAAAGAAGTGTAAATTTGTTTTAGTGAATTGTATTTTTAAGCTGTTATAATATATAGAGTTATTAGCACTTATTCAAAATTTAAATGAATCAGGAATAAAATGAGCAAAAGGCATCATTATTAGAGAAAGAAAAGTATAACTTTTTAACATATATACTATCAATTTATTTATTTATTTTTAATCAATTTTTTTAGTATCATGTTGAATTCAAATCCAAGTCCAAATCCAAATTTAAACTTGGTAGCTATGAATAATAATGCCCAAACTGAAATGAATTGATGATAAAGTTTTAGTTCATATATGATATAAGTTTTAGTAAAGTCATAAAATATAAATGATACATAATATTATAATATGAGTTTTTATTTTAGTTAATTCCTTATCAGAAAGTATGATATAATATATATATATATATATATATTTTTAATTAGAATTTATTTATTTTGTGTTTAGGAATTAAAGATTTGACATTATATTTATTTATATAAAAGGATGGAATTTTCAATACTAATCTCTTTTTCATGTTTAAATCTAATTCTTTATTATTATTGAATCTGTTTACCTCTTTACATTTACTTCATACATACAAATTATCAAATAACAAATGACATACATAATGATGAGAACTCTAGCAATCAAATGACATTGATTTTGACACTGTGATTGTATCTAAATTCATCAACCACTTAATCCATAACTGTGTTGGTTATAAGTAGTCTTGGATTCAACAATTAAAAACAACCTAATATAAATTTTAATTAATTATAACACGACTTACACTGAAGGAAACACTTCTTAATTCCTGAGAGGATGAAAACTTGTTAGACACTAGTTAAGAGATTTGTTGTAGTCTGATTTTTTTTTTTTGGTCGAAAGTGGAAAAACCTATCAACTCAAGTGTCAAACCAACAGTGAGGCAACCATCTCTGGCTGCTATCCATGAATGTCGGTTTGACTCATCACTGTTAAATAGGAAAACCACGCCACCTGTTAATAACTCATTGGTGGTCTGTAAGGGAGCAGGCTTTCACTCTTGCCAGATGCCTCTGGGTCTTGGGCCGTTAACCTGTTTCTTTACGTTCGAGGAAGACGAGCTCTTAGCCAAGCAGAAGCAGTTTTACAGCATACTCCAGGCCGATTGTAGTCTAACTGTTTTATATTTTGAAGTTTTTTATCTATTTATTTTCAATTTTTTTTTTTTAAATTTAATAAATATTTGTTATAATTACTAAAATATTTAATTAATTTAAAATACTAAATCTCTTTATATAATTCAAAGCTCATTTTTGACCACCAAAACCACAATCTCACTCACAATTGTATCTCAAAATTCAAAAAAAAATGAAAAAGAAAAAAAAAAGTAAGAAGGTTAAATCTTCTCTTAAAGATATTAAATTTTGAAGGTTGCTGGAGATGATTAGTCCACAACAGTGTATGGTCTAAATACCCATGAACAAGAAATTTCGTTTAGTGCAAGTCATTCATAGCAGAAAATCATTGGCATAAGACTTCACGTGATTACTTTAAACGATTTTGTGTTTGTTTTAAGGCTTTTCAGTTGACTACGATGGCTGTACAACATGGCGAGGGCAGAGCAAGTCGTCCAAAGATGAAAAAGACAGAAAGGGAGACGAATTTCTGCCATAGGGCTTCTCACTTCTTAATCCAACTCAGAATATTGACTTCAGAGGATGTCTGCACCCTAGCCACTTGATTTATATCCCTTGGCCCTCACATCAGGTTTTTGAGGTGATACTGGGAAGTATGTTACTAGTTGTATGGCATCAATAAGTACTAGTGTGGTTATTCTACAAATTAAGAGTGTAGGTGGAAAATAGATTAAATTGAGGTTGATGTAGGTTGGTAGAATGAGTTGGTTGCTATCTTGGTCGTTTTAAGCTCTATTATTATAGATCATTATGTTGGGTCATTGCTTCTAGGTTCTAGTGTGTTAATTTTGGTCATTTATTTCATTTTATAATTGCCAATTTACACACCTTAGTTCACCCGATTTATGTCCCACCTAATCTATGTCCATTGGTCCTCATAATAGGTTTATGAGTTCATACTAGGGAAGTATTTAATGATTTCTATGGAACAAATGTGCATAGGGGTTGTGGTCTTGTGAATTATGAGATTCAAGCAATAGTAACTCATGCTATGATGGAGGGAGTATGTGACAAATAGCTTAAATTGAGGCTCATGTAGATTTAGAATTAGTTGGTTGCTATCTTGGTCTCTTTAGGCTGTAGATATATAGATGAGTTGGTTGATATCTTGGTCTCTTTAGGCTCTAGATAAGTAGATCATTGTGTTGGCTCATATCTTCTAGGTTCTAGTCTACTAATTATGGCCATTCATTTCGTGTTCTCAATGTCTATTTCAACTTTTTGTCTTTTGGTTATTCATGGTTGTTTCTAGTGGCCCATTAGGTGGTGTAGGTAAACTTAGACATAGAAGCATTGCTCCCTTTCTATCCCATTGTTTAAATCTTCTAGCTTTCTCACCTAGTGAAGTATTTGTGCATTTTCTCTAGTTTTTCTATCCTCTAGCTACTCTTTGTTGATTTCCTATGGTCCTTGGCCTAGCTGGAATCCCAAATTCTCTTGGGAGTTGGTGGTGCTCCTATTCTCTATATGGTTTAAGGCTTCATTTGTGGGGATTAGGGGTCATTATCCTTTCTTGGCCAAGTTTTCAAGTTATTAGTAACCTATCTCTCATTCCGAATTTTGTTAGGTTGTGGATTCTAATTCTCTAGTTTGTCTCCTATGTCGTTGGATTTTAGTTGGGTATTGGTGTGTGGCTTCCCATTGTATCTTTTGGTACCTTATAATGAAAATGAGAATCCCACCCTCTAGCTCTACTTTTAGTTAAACAAATCCCTGCAAGTGCTCCCTTTCACGCTTCAAGGCACCCCCTTTGGAAAACAATGACCTCAAGCCACTTAGGCTCAAAAGGATGCTCTCTAGGTGGGCATGACCTTACAACTCATATGGAAGCACTAGTAGCTCCCCAAGGACCAACTACAACCCAAGTTCAAAGAATGGATTTCTCACCTTGGTTAGTCACTCATAAACCATGGACACTAAGATTTCCAAACTCATTGACCTTTACTAACTCAACATGTCTTTCATTACTTAAATCATAAAGAAAAAAAGAAACCTTCAAACTATCATATAGAATAAGCCACATAGCATATAATAAAAAATTCACATTATTTATAACAAAATTTTCACTTCTAATTTTTAACATCTCTAACAAAACTCTCATTTCTCGTTAAACATTTTGATCCCATCCACATTTATAAAAATACTATTTTAATCATTATTCTAAAAAAATAAACCGTGCAGCAACAAAACATAAAATCAAAACAAAAGCTGAAGTTAAAAAATGATTTCCCGTACCTTTTTAAAATCTTCAATATTTATGTTAGAAATAAGACCCTAGCTAATGTTATTTCAATGTGTTATTTTATAAACTATGCTACTATGTTATTTTATAAACTATGCTACTATGTTATTTTATAAACACAATATGCTGTAATTAAACTAAGGTATATTAGTTTATCGGGATAGATGTGATTTGGTTTTGGATAGATGTGATGAGGTGCTTTGGATACATGTGATTAGGTTTTGGATAGATGTAACGGGTGTTTTCGGTAGACATGATTAGGTATTACTGACTCAATTTCCCCTTAAAAATCACATTAAAGTTTAATTAAACTCATGCAATAATCTAAGGGTCTTTATAAAAGAAGTGATTGAGTGTGACTGGTTTAATTCTCCACTATTCTTTGAACATGAACATGATTTAATTTGATCCCAAAATTGTCCACGGATGTTATTATTTGGACATAAATTTATGATATATGTTAGCTCCCAACGGCCACCGATAATTCATCTGCCGCCGATTTATTACGGGCAACAGTCTGCCACCGTTTCCTTAAATTATGGAAAACAACTGCAGTTATTTCCTTAAATTATGGAAATCAACTACAATTAAATTAATTTCTTGTTGGGAGTTCCTGGAGTGGTCCATTATTCCCTCTGCAGTTCTCTATCATGATCTATGGAACACTTGACACATAGCTAACAGAAGCTTGATGGAAGCATGGCTATAAATACTTCTGTTTGGTCCCCAAGCTCACTAACTCAATCCCCTTCAGCCTTACACCATCAAATAAGAGTGAATAGAGCTTGGAAGTGCCACATGGGTGAAAGAAAATTCAACAGGTTGCTTTCATTCCTTATTCTTTTCCTTGTTCCAGTGCATGCTGCGTTGTAGAGGCAACCTATAAATTCTCGAGCGGACTAAAGAGACCTGCGTTAGTTCCTTGGGTTCTTTTGGATATCGATATTTGGTGGAATATTACCTGCATTGTGTTTGAGCCATCAGACCAGTATCTGGTGGAATATAACCCACGTTGTAGTCATCAGGCTGGAGTGTTGCTAGTGTTGCTTGTTCTTGCAAGTTACGTGTGTTGAAATATTGAAAGGTTGAGCCGACTGGGGTAGCTATAGATTAGGAAGGGAAGAGTTTATTTGTTGCGTTTCATAGTGAGCGTGCACTGCTACATGTTCTCCTTGATTGCTGCAAAGTAACGGTCACATAGAGAACTTGCCAACGATAAAGAAGAAACCTTGTGGGAAGAAACTCTTGTGAGAAGCATCAATGGCCGGAGGTATGTTTTCTTGGGTACTAAAGTTTTTCGATTTTTAAGTGTTTATTCCGCATTATAAAATCGTTATTATGGTAACATTTGGTATCGGAGCATTTTTTATCTCTGCCTTGATGTTTATAGACATGTTCTGTTTGGCTAAATGCCATATTTTGAGAATTTGCTTATAATATTTATTTGGTTTAATTATATGCAATTTGGATAATTGTTGTACAAAGTTTATTAACTATGCTCATATTTAATTTGCATGAATTGATTATTTCTGCTCGAATTAATACATGTTATTTTGGATGAGTATACTCGTTGAATGTTATGCATGAATATTATAGTTTTATTTACGCAATTTATAATTATTCACATATCAAGTTATTTTTTATACATAAAAGAAATAATGTCCTATGATCCATATAATTTTTAATTGATTAGAGAATAGCCACAACATCTCTAATTAAATAATATTAGATATTATGATTGATTAAGCACAACATCTCTAATTAAATAATATTATATATTATGATTGATTAGGATCACATAAGACATTAATTGTAATTAATTATATTAAATATAATAAATTTTATCCCACAGGAATTTTTATTATATTTATATAATTAATTAGGATAAAATATCAAATTATTCATAACTTACCCATAGGGATTATGAATTAATAGTTTTATCATAAAGTTCAAATCTGAGATAAAATTTATATCAAATTATAATCATAATATACCCTTTAGAATTATGAATTAAGTGAATAATTTGATAAATTCTATCATAAAGAATAATTGAATATGCTTGAATTGAAAATTTAATCCAGCGACAATTTTTATGTCATTAAATTCAATTTTAAGCATGATTTACATTGGTAAAACATGAAATTTTATTTAGGCCTCAAATTTAACGTAAGCATGTGATCTTTAATTTTATGCAGTTGTACAACCTACAAATTTCTCTAAAATTCGTTGTGATATCCCTGAACATAAGGGAGATAATTATAAGGTTTGGAAGAAGAGAATTCTCCTTCATTTGGGGTGGATGGACATAGACTATGCTATTAGGAAAGATGAACCACCGACACTCACTAATACCAGCACTACAATGGACATCACACTTTATGAACGATGGGAACGATCTAATCGCCTAAGCATGATGTTTATTAAGACTAAAATTTCAGCTGATATTCGTGGTTCCGTTGATCAACATGAAAAGGTCTGAGATTTGCTGAAAGCCATTGATGATCAATTCGTCACTTCAGACAAGGCACTAGCAAGCACGCTAATCATGAAGTTCTCATCCCTAAGGCTCACCAGTGTGAAAGGTGTACGCGAACACATCATGCAAATGAGGGACACTGTGGCTCAATTGAAGAAACTCGAGGTTGAAATATCGGAGTCCTTCCTGGTGCACTACATCCTGAACACCCTTCCGCACCAATACGGACCCTTCAAAATCTCATACAACACACATAAGGATAAATGGTCAATTAATGAACTCATGACCATGTGTGTTCAAGAGGATGAGAGACTCGTGATGGAACTGGGAGAAAGTGCAATGCTGGCAACGCATGGAAAGGGCAAATCTCAAGCCAATCGAAAAGGGAAAGGTAAAGTACCTCCCCAAGCCGATATCAAGAAGGATTCCAAGTGTTTCTTCTGTAAAAAGAAGGGACACATGAAGAAGGAATGCACCAAATTTCAGAAATGGCTTGCGGACAAAGGTAATCCAATCTCATTTGTTTGTTATGAATCTAATATGGTTAATGTCAATATTAACACCTGGTGGATTGATTCTAGATCAACAATTCACATTTCGAATTCCTCGCAGGGTTTGCAAAACCTAAGGAAGCCAATGGGAAGTGAGAAAAGCATCTTATCAAGAAACAAGATGGGCTCGCATGTGTAAGCTATAGGAACATGCTATTTATCTTTAAGTAGTGGCTTTGTTTTAGAATTAGAAAAGACCTTTCATGTTCCAAGCTTTTCTAGAAACTTGATTTCAGTTTCAAGACTTTTACATTTTGGATATTCCTTTAACTTTTCAGAAACATCCTTCAGTTTATTTTATAAATCTTACTATGTTGGGAATGGTATTTTGTCTAATGGTCTTTACTGCATTAATTTACAAAACAATGTCACTTATGATTCAATGCATGTTCACACTGGCACTAAAAGATGTGTTATTAATGAGGATTCCTCTAAATTATGGCACCAGAGATTAGGTCATATCTCCATAGAAAGAATTAAAAGATTAGTAAATGAAGGGGTACTTTATACTCTGGCTTTTACTGATTTTGAGACTTGTGTGGACTGCATAAAGGGAAAGCAGACCAACAAGTCAAAGAAAGGTGCAAATAGGAGTTCAGACATATTAGAGATCATACATACTGATATATGTAGTCCAAACATGGACTCACATGGTCAGAGATACTTCATCTCTTTTATAGATGATTACTCACGATATATGTATCTCTACATGCTTCATAAAAAGAACGAAGCATTAGATGCCTTTAAGATCTTTAAGGCTGAAGTAGAGAAACAATGTGACAAGCAAATTAAGATCGTGATATCAGATAGAAGTGGAGAATATTATGGTAGATACACAGAAGATGGACAAGCACCTGGGCCATTTGAAAAAAAATTTCAAGAGCATGGGATTGTTGCCCAATACACCATGCCTGGTTAACCCGACTAGAATGGTGTAGCAAAAAGAAGAAACTGAACATTATTGGACATGGTGCAGAGTATGCTTAGCAGCTCCAATCTTCCTAAATCCTTGTGGACTGAAGCACTTAAGACGCCGGTGTATCTACAAGAATCTGACTACAACATTGGAGCTGAAAATGATCCCGAGTCTTTTTCACAAGCCATGAGTTGCAAAGAATTAGAATTATGGTACGATGCCATGAAGGAAGAGATGAATTCTATAAAGAGTAATGAAGTTTGGGATCTTGTTGAGTTGCCTAATGGTGTAAAAGCCATTGGATGTAAATGGGTCTTTAAGACAAAGAAAGACTCAATGGGCAACATTGAGAGATACAAGGCAAGACTCGTTGCTAAGGGATTCACTCAGAAAGAAGGAATCGACTACACATAGACTTTCTCTCTTGTATCTAAGAAAGATTCCTTGCGCGTTATTATGGCATTAGTAACCCATTTTGACTTGGAGTTGCAAAAAATGGATGTGAAAACGACATTTCTCAATGGAGATCTAGACGAGGAGGTTTACATGAAACAGCCTGAAGGATTCCCCTCTAGTGATGGTGAGCAATTGGTTTGCAAGCTCAAGAAATCATTATACGCTTTAAAATAAGCATCCCACCAATGGTATTTGAAATTCCATAATGTAATTTCTTCATTCGGTTTTGTAGAAAACATTATGGATCAATGTATATACCTGAAATTCAGTGGGAGTAAAATCTGTTTTCTTGTTTTATATGTGGATGACATTTTGCTAGCAACCAATGATAAGGGTTTGCTGCATGAGGTGAAACAATTCCTCTCTAAAAATTTTGATATGAAGGATATGGGTGAGGCATCTTATGTCATTGGCATTAAGATCCATAGAGACAGATTCCGAGGCATCTTGGGTTTGTCTCAGGAAACCTATATTAATAAAATTTTAGAGAGATTTCGAATGAAGGATTGTTCACCAAGTGTAGCTCCCATTGTAAAGGGTGATAGGTTCAATTTGAACCAATTCCCGAAGAACGATTTTGAAAGAGAACAAATGAAGAACATTCCCTATGCTTATGCTGTCAGAAGCCTAATGTATGCTCAGGTCTACACAAGACCTGACATTGCATTTGTTGTGGGAATGTTGGGACGATATCAGAGTGATCCAGGTGTAGACCACTGGAGATCTACAAAGAAAGTAATGAGGTACCTTCAAGGAACCAAAAACTACATGCTTATGTATAGACGGACAAACAATTTGGAATTAATTGGCTACTCAAATTCTGACTTTTTTGGATGTGTTGATTCACGCAAATCAACATCAGGATACATTTTTATGATGGCCGGTGGAGCTGTATTATGGAGGAGTGCCAAGCAGACCTTAATTGCCACTTCCACTATGGAAGCCGAGTTCATCTCCTATTTTGAGGCTACTTTACATGGTGTATGGCTTAAGAGTTTCATTTCTGGGCTTAGAATTATGGATTCTATCTCTAAGCCATTGAGAATATATTGCGACAATTCAACTGTTGTTTTTATGTCTAAAAACAACAAAAGTGGGAGACGAAATAAACACATCTACATTAAGTATTTAGCTATAAGGGAATATGTTAAAGAAAATAAAGTGGTCCTTGAGCACGTCAGCACTAAGTTGATGATCGCTGATCCTTTGACTAAGGGCATGCCACCGTTGAAATTCAAAGATCATGTAATGAATATGGGACTTGGTTCCATTATGTAGTTTCTCATTGTATGGACAATGTTATTTTAATGAAATTCTTAATTATTGTGATGTTTTTCTCATATTTATGTGCACCTTAATTTGATTTGAGAGAATTCATCTATGTAGGACTAAGAATAAACATAAAGTTTATTCATTAAGAAATTGTTGCCACATAAATTATAATAGAAATAAATACATAGTAATACATGGAAGATAATACTCGTCATTAGAGGACTTATCGCCATGATTCATGTATCTATTACTTAATACAGATTATCAATGGGTTTTAAGATGAGACATTAAGATTGGAAGTATGGACCAAGTGGGAGAATGTTAGCTCCCAACAACCACCAATAATTCATCTGTCACTGATTTATTATGGGCAATAGTCTGCCACCGTTTCCTTAAATTATGGAAACCAACTATAGTTATTTCCTTAAATTATGGAAATCAATTGCAGTTAAATTAATTTATTGTTGGGAGCTCCTGGAGTGGTCCATTACTCCCTCTGTAGTTCTCTACCATGATCTGTGGAACACTTGACACATAGCCAACATAAGCTTGATGGAAACTTGGCTATAAATACTTCTTTTTGGTCCCCAAGCTCACTAACTCATTCCCCTTCAGCCTTACACCACCAAAAAAGAGTGAGCAGAGCTTGGAAGTGCCACACGGGAGAAAGAAAAGTCTGCAGGTTGCCTTCGTTCCTTATTCTTTGCCTTGTTCCAGTGCATGTTGCATTGCAGAGGAAACCTATAAATTCTCGAGCGGATTAAAGAGACCTGCGTTAGTTCCTTGTGCTTTTCTGGATACCGATATTTGGTGGAATATTACCTGCGTTGTGTTTGAGCAGTCAGACCGGTATCTGGTGGAATATAACCTACATTGTAGTCATCAGGGTGGCGTATTGCTGGTGTTGCTTGTTCTTGCAAGTTACGTGTGTTGAAATATTGAAAGGTTGAGCCGATTGGGGTAGCTATAGATTAGGAAGGGAAGAGTTTATTTGTTGTGTTTCATAGTGAGCGTGCACTGCTGCGTGTTGTCTCTGATTGCTGTGAAGTAACGGTCACACAGAGAACTTGCCAACGATAAAGAATAAACTTTGTGGGAAAAAACTCTTGTGAGAAGCATCAATAGCCGAAAGTATGTTTTCTTGGGTATTAAAGTTTTTTTATTTTTAAGTGTTTATTCCGCATTATAAACACATGCTAGTTATTCATGGTAACAAATAAGGGAAAAATGATGTGATGATAGGCCCCTTGGAGGGGGCATCTCAACCAAAAATTAAGTAATGAATATAGTCGCCGGGAATTGCAGAGGCTTGGGTCCCAAAAAAATAATCATAGAAGCAAAATATTTGATATTGAAAGAAAAGCAAACAATAGCCCTTTTCCGCAAGACTAAGTTAGATGAGAAGGACTTCTCATCCAAGCACAAAAAGATATGGAAAAAGGGTTGCCATCTTGAGGTAAGTTCTCGGGATGCATTAGGAGGTGTATGTACATTATGGGATCTAGATCAATTAAAACTAATAAAGAGTTAAAAAACCCAACATTAGATCACCGCTTCTTTCAACATTCTGGCTCTTAATTAGGTATGCACTATTGTAAATCTTTATATGCCTATCCTCTTTAGGGAAAAGAAATATTGTTGGAAATAGTTAATGGATCTTAAATATATTGCTTTTGTTTACAAATTGCATAATTAGCGGAGACGTTAATACCATATTTAATCAAAAAGTAAAGAGAGGAGGGTCACTAGTCAGGGATGTGCACCAAGAAACTATGGAGGACCTGATTAGTTCCCTCAATATGATTGAAATAAAGCCTTCTAAAATTAGATACACTTGGTAGATACACTTGGAACAATAAAATTTAGTTGGACGATTTTGGTAGTAGATGGAAAAGATTGCCAATACTATTTGTAATAGATATGTTAATAAATTTTTATAAGTATTAAGTAGTGTAAGCCTAGGTGTTGGTAAATAATTTTCTAAAGTAAATTCTTACTTTGGTCAAAATAATTATATTCTCAAGATTTATCAGAGTCCATTCTACTCAATTTTGGTTGGATTTGATAGGGCTTATGCCATGAGGGGTATATTGGAACATTTATCAACTAAATTATGTCGACATCCTCCTCATTTATTATATATTCAATGCATATCTCATTGAGAAGAATTAACAACAAATGATGCTTCAACTCATTTTCCAGAGGTGCAATTTATTGACAACTTCACAAATAAAGTTCATTCTTGGCTTGGACAATCTACTAAAAGGCATGGAGAACTAAAAGAAGTAATGGAAACATTTCAAATCACCAAGTTAGAGGTGTTACAAATTCACCAAATTAGGTGGTTGTCTAGAGGAATGGTCATGGGAAGACTTGATAAGCTCATGTGAGCTTTGTTAAAAAATTCAGTGTAGGGGGATAAAAAAATTTATGACTTGGTAACAATATTTCAAGTACAATTTTGCATCAATTTACTTGCAAATATTCTTATTGAGTTAAATAGATTGAATCACAAGTTCTAAAAGGATTACCTGGATATTAATTCTATAGGAACTACTTTATATATTACAATTACCATGCTTCATAAGCAGTTTTTAGGAGGCATATTTGGAGTTGGTACAACACACACATCATGGCTTTTGAAGAAAGCACAAAAAGGAACTCTTTAGTTTTCAAATGGTGCATGTATGCTACATGTACATCCATTGGAGTTTATTATTTGTCCCAATACATATACATAAGGGACACTAGATCATTATATTCTATTGGGCAAGAGCTTTGTAATGAAGAATATCGATTCTCTAAATATGAGGCTTGCAGATTTGCTAAGATTTTTAGTCCTCACCATTATTATGAGGAGATAGATGATAGAGATGCTCAAAGAAGAACATGATTAACATGCATATGTGAAAGAATCATTATTGAAGATTGACCTATTGTGGATGTTGTTAGATGTTTAGTGAGATGGATGAGTTTGTTTGTACTATTTATAAATCATACACAAAAAAACATATGCATGCAGCATGGGATCTATGTGGAAATGAACCTAAATTGTTTGAAATTATTCCATGTCTAATATCATTATGGCAAATTATTTTTGTTATTCCAATTTTACTATTATTTTACTAAAACTAAAAAAGATAAATTGTCATGATAGATCAAGGATTTTGTTGGACACATTAGGTATGTTAATGTTTCACTCTCGTATTGCACCTCATGCTCTAAATGAGGTAGATTGGAATATAAGTTATGATGTTTAAAAACTAATGAAAGCTTGAAAGCCATTTTTATTGGGCAAATACCTTCATCTCACCCACGATGTAAATTTTGAAAAATGTAAATTGAAAAGAAGCAAACTAATCCAATACTATTTTTTAAATTCAGATACACTATTTTATTAAGTTTTATTGAAATTAGAAAAATTTATTGAGTAATTAATTATTTCTAACAATATCAGTATTTGAAAAAGAAATATTTTATCAAATATTTTTTTAATAAAATATATAATTAATTTATTATTTTCAATTAAATACAATTATATATAAACTTTTGAAGTGAATATATGCTCTTAATTTTATTTTTTTTAAATGCCCTTCCATTTTGTTCACTAAAGTCCGTTCCATTGCAATGCTAAATTAAATACAAAGAAACTCATGCGTAAGACATTAATTTAATAACATTTAAAATATATTTTACGTTGCATTAGTGTGCATTAGACTCAATTTATGAGGTTGAAAATCATTTTTTTATATGGTCTTTTTTATTATCAAACAATAATAATGATTTAAGCAAAGTTTTTTGGTAGACATCACATAAGAGAAATATTATTCTTCAAATTACTTGAAATTATGTCTCTACATTTCTCTCTATTTAAGCCTTTGCCATGGTCTGTCTCTTCATTTGGTCCCATGATGAACCACACTTGTTGGTTTGAAATGCATCGGCCAAATTTTTTTATTATATAATTTCTACTAAAAGACTTTACTTAATTCATTATAGATCACAAAAATATGAATAAAAAAACAATGATAATGTTATTATTATATTCCTTTCAATAAAATAAATAGATCTCCAATGTGAAATCTCAATTTTAAGTGAGTGAAAGCTAGTAACTAAATTCATCGAATAAATTACGTATTTAAATATTATTTAATAGTAATGAGGACTAAATCTGGAAGGGTGCGTAGTTAATACATTTGTTCATTTCAAATATTGAATAAAATGAGATTCATAATAAAAATTTATATAAAATAATTTTCTTCTATTGAATGTCGTAAATATTTTTTTTGAATGTCGTAAATAATTGTCGGTTACTTTTAAGCCAAAATGAAGACTTCCCTTATAAAAACCTATACTACTTTCGCAGAAAATGCAATGGAATTATCTATTAATGGTTCATAATTAATGTGAAATTGTAAGTTGGGAGGCCGCGGTAGAGGCAACAAAAGTATATTGCATTAGGTATTAGAATTTTCTTGTATATTTTATAAAAATAATTTTATTCTCTATTTTGTCAGCAACTACAATATTCGCTTTACTTTTATTGTTAAAGTTTTGTGACTCTCGATTAGTTTGTTGAGTTTTTGTGGTTTTTTTTAGTAATTTTAATTTAATTTTTTTATATAATATAAAATATTTCTATTTTTCTATAAATTCAAAAATATTTTTCTAAACTTTGAAAATATTATTTCTAATTTTTGATTGGCTGAGTGAGTTTTGATGTGACATTATTTCCTTGGTGAAGGGAAATTTAATATAGGAATTTGTAACCCCTAGGGGTGCAACTTGTTGCCTAGCGAATGTATTGCTAAGGCATCTCTACCGCTGTGCAGGTCACAGATTCAAACCTCTTCTTACCCATGCCATGTGCTTGGGGGCAACGTAGTTGCACCTAGAGGTTATAGTGGGAGTTGTAGGGGATCAATCCCGTGTCACGCGAGTACAACAACTCGCATGTTACCGATTCCGCCAGTCATAAAAAAATAATTTTGGTATTTGTCAATGTCTTACAAATTATTTTTAAATGAAAATTAGACTAATTTTGTAAATGACCATTCTGTCGGTGACTTCTCTGATACTAGCGCTGAAACTGACACTAACACAGTTCTTTGAGAAAGCGTTGTGAGAGGGGGTAGGGGATGAGGCGTGTGGGACTTTACCGAAGAGTGTTCTGACATTAACACTAACAGTGACATTAACAAAGGGACTCATAGTGTGTTTACTTCTTATTTCATTTTCAACCTTTTTTTTTCATTTTCAACTTTTATGTTGGACATTGGATAATCTAGCGCTCCCCGTGTGCTTTGCGACATGTGCTTAACTGCCTCTAAAAGATCCATTATCTCTTGAGATGCGTCTATTTACAAATACCTATGGGTTTTGGTATAACAACAATCGTGATTCCAACAAGTGGTATCAGAGCCAAAGGTCTCAAGCTCAAAACATGGCTAGCTCCTGTTAGGGGGGTGGAGATTGCTGGGAATTGAATAATCTAGTGTTCCTTGTGTGTTTTATGACATGTTCTTCACTGTGTCTCAAGGATATGTTAACTCTGGCGATGCGTCTGTCTACTAATACCTATGGGTTTTGGAGTAATGATAATTGTGCTTCCAATATTTTACATATTCATCTATTGGGGAGAACAGGAGTATGGAGCTATGAATCTCTATAAAATGAAGAATGTGCGAAAGAGGGGCTATGTTCAGGGGAACAAGTCTATGGAGCCAGGAACATAAAATTTTATTTGCAATGTTCTGCATCTTTGCATGCATTTCCTATATGCACATTTCTTTTGCATACCTCTGACACTATATCTTAATCAATTAATCAGCAGTTTTAGATCATTAAATTTTGGGGCATGAAAAGTTTGGGTTACATGTATCTCAGGTGTGAAATAAGGCTGGGCGGTTAACTTTTTTCACTACTATGTCGACATGAGATTGTTTTATTTGATATCGAGATGCAAAGGAGTTGTGGAAAAACCACTTTATTGATGACCCGATGTGCGTTTTTCAAAAACTATGTTGAATGAATTTGATCGTTTAAAAACTGTATCAAAGTAGAAACAACAAATCTTTGTATTCATAGTTCTCGAATACTATGTGCATCTGTGATCTCACATTTGTGAATTAAATAAGTTTATCCAATATTAAATGAAGTACCTTTTAAATGCGTGTGAGAAATAAGTGTTGTGTGGGAGAAAGGGTGTGTGGAGCAAGGAACATAAACTTTCTTCCACAATGTCCTATAACTTCGCATACATTCCCACATACCTTTGTTCCACACAACACTACATATTAATCAATTAATTATCATTTTTTGGATTATTAAAGTTTTGGCCATGAAAGGTGTGGGTTATGTGTATATCGAGGGTGAAATAAGGGTGGACGATTAATTGTCACCACTACCATGTCAATGTGGGCTCGTTTTATTTGAGCTTCTCGAATACTAAGTGCATTCATAATTTCATATTTGTTAATTAATTAGTTATTATCCAATATTAAATAAAGTGTCTTTTTAATGTGTATGATGAATAAGTGTTGTGCGGGAGAACAAGTTTCTGAAACAAGGAACACAAACTTCCATCTACAATGTTCATACTTCTGGGTACATTTTGCCTCTTCACACTTCTTCCACACACCTCCCTCCCACACAACTCTACATATTAATCAATTAATTAGCAGTTTTGAGTTATTAAAAACTGAGGCATGAAAAAATTGGTTTACATGTATATTAGGTGCGAAATAAGGGCATGAAATTAACTATCCACACTACTATGTCGACGTGGGCTTAATGTATCTAATATCAGGATGTAAAAGAGCTTCGGTAAAACTACTTTGTGGATAATCCAATGCATGGTTTTCAAAACTATGTTCGATGGGTCTTATCATTCATTATAATCAGTGGTTGATATAGAGTGCAGGGTCCCTCTTCTAACCTCAATCAACTTCCCATGCCACAGACTAGCATATATTAATATGTAAGTCTTTTCGACATTTATTTGGTGAATCGATGCATAATCAAGACATCGTACGTGTGTTTAATATCATTTACTCTGATAGCTTGTTTCATTACTAACTACTATTGTACTTTGACTAGATTTTCATTCAATATTGATATGTTTATGTTGATGTTTCTTTCAAACTAATTCTCCTATTCATTTAAAAACTTTATCAAAGTAGAATCAACAAATATTGGTATTCACGGTTCCAGAATACAAAGTGCATTTTTAATGTCACATTTGTGAATGAAATACTTATTATCCAATATTAAATGAATTTTATTTTTAATGTGTGTGAGAAAAAAGTGTTGTGGAAGAGAACAGGTATGCACAAAAGGAACAAAAACTTTCTTCTAGAATTTTTTGTACCTCTACATATATTCCCCCTCTGTACACTTCTTTTGCACACCTCCCTCCCACACAACACTATATATTAGTCAATTAATTAGTGATTTGTTTTTGGCATGATAAGCTTGGTTTACATGTATATCATGTGTGAAATAAGGGTGGGAAGTTAATTATCCCCCCTACTATGTCGATGTGGGCTCATTTTATTTGACAAGTAGAATCAATGAATCTTGGTATACATGCTTCCTAAATACTAAATGCATTTGTAATTTCACATTTTTCAATCAAATATTTGTTATCTAATATTAAATGAAGTGTCTTTTTAGTGCATATGAGGAAGAGGTATTGTGCGGTATAACGACACTAGTAATAATGGGGCAAAAATGTGCCATATATTCGTCAGCTATTTGACTTACTATCGCCGGCTATCTGACACATTAGAGTCATAATTTTCGTCTGTGGGATTGTGTCGAATAATTGACACTTTATTACACATCGTATATTCAATGAGACTGATGTCGAATATCCAATGCTAAAGATGCTCAAAAATTTCTTTAACCATCTGACGAATTTTGGTTAGTTTCCAACATACGTCGGATATGCAGTAGGCTAAATGTCAGATAACCACTGCCCTAGCTGCCAAAAATGAGTATAAACATCCAAATATTTGGCATCAGATATTCGATGTTCTACTATTCTACTCCAACATGATTCGACGATTTGTTCCGTCAGTATGGAGTCAGATGTTCGACGGCTACATGTCAAATAATTGACATTAAAAGAATTGTGTGCGATGAGATTGTTATCGCTCAGACACATTGTTCTTCCAATACAACATCAGACATCTAATGATATGTTCCATCGACTTAAAGTCACATATTCGACGGTTTCCACTTAACGTCGAATATATGACAAGTGTCCTTATGCATGTGCTTATCAAAGGAATTCTCTACCTCCTTCTAATCCATTTCTAGTGAGAAATGGGATGGTATCTGGTATTAATTATTGTGTGGTAGATATAGGGCTTCAATATCTGTACCATTAGAGAATAAGAGAATGTGTTTTAAGAGAAGACTTATCTTGATGAGATCAGTAAGACTTATGTGGCAAGAGAGGTTGACTACAGTGAAGCTTCCCTTTGTAGAGCTTACTTTAGATCTCCTCCAGGTAATTCATATCCTTCACTACTAGCATCATCTTCATTGTATCAATACTGATTGAAATATATTTTATGGATGTTTTGGTAACTTACCTTTATGAATTGAAAATCACTAGAGGCTTCTATTATAAGGAGCATGATAGAACATTTACCACAGACATTTCTTTGGAACATAGAAGGCTATTAGTTGATCATTAGTGTCAACTTTTGCAAGCAAAGCATAAAAATTTTATTTCTAACACATGCTGGAAAATAGTTAGGTGTCTTGGCTAGTGCCTACGACTTTCAAAGAGATATCCAACCTAATGGCTTGCCTCCTATATTCAAAAGTGTATTCTTGCACCAGTTATCACTATTCTTACCTAAGGTACTACCATTTCATGAGTGGCTTGTCTTCATAACATATGGGATAAAGGTGTAACATCAACAATGTCTTGAATTCCTCCCAGTTTGTAATAATGGGCTTCTTGCCTAGATTCAATGCACCCACATGGCTCTCCCACCACAATAGAGAATGTCCAATTATCTTCAACCAAGAAACAAAAATCTACTCCATTTCTTGGATATGATAAAGGAAAAAATAAACTCCCATTTATTTCAACTACTTATTTAATACTTCAATGTTAACTTGTCCATCAAACATGGGTATTTCAAGCTTCGCTTCAACTCTCAACGCAACATTTGGAGATGAAGAAGATAAGTTGTTTTTACACAATTCACTAGGTTTCTTAGCTTTGGTATCTTGTCTTCTTCTTGCTTGAAATTTATTGAGTTTTCCTCCTTATCCTTTTGTACTTTCCATAATATAACCCACACTTTATTGCTAGATCCAAAAATATGTAATAAAAAACAAAACCACCCAATAAAGTAGTTGAAGACCAAAATTACGAAAATATTAGCCATAAAATGACTAGAATCAAAAGATTGACCACAATGTCTCACTGAGAATATTTAAATATATCAAAATGTAACAACAAAGTTCTACTTGCAAAATCAATCCAAATTGCTTACACCTATATGAGTTCTAAGAGTATTTTGAGATGTATTTAGGAGTTTTAAGGACATTTTGTTGTGTTGGAAGAATTGTCATTGATGTCAAGGGCTGAATGGGCCATATCAAGATTAAAATTTACAATATGTTTGGTTTTCCTTGAGAGGCTTGATTAACATATTAATGGGATTCCCACTAATTTTTGTAATCATTCTTCCTATCTTTGTGTGTTGCAAAATGGATGGATTCATCATCTCCAAGCTATAGATATTCTGAGCAACAACCTTATAAGTCCTATTTTGTCAGTTGAATGATAATTTTTTAAGTATTGCGGAATTCCTATTTGATATATTCTATGTATAAAACATTCAAATAGGTCTTCCTCCTCCTTAATCACAGGATGATTTTTGCCATTTTTAGCTTAATAGAAGTATTATCTTCAACTTTTGTATGTAATTTAATAATAATTAAAACTTGAATGGTAGGAATTGCTTCCCCTCTAAACTTTCAAGTATCACAAGTCAACGTGCTAAGCCCGACAATAGTGGATGATATTTTTGACATCACACCAAACCTGTTCAAAATATTTATCATTGGCATCATAGTTATTAGAGCTCAAATATGATAGATCAAAATTTTCTTGAAACGTATAGGCTAGTTCTTAAGAAAAAGTTGGCTCATCCACTAAATATAAATCAGTCGCCCCAAGAAACATGTCGATTCACACATGTTTGAATTGAAATAAATAGACCATTCGATTACTCCTCTTGGAGAAAAAGAGGTTAAGATATGAAGAAAAAAGAGAACTTCATAACTCATGAACTTAATGACAAACAAGAAGAAGAATTCATAATTGACATCTTAGTGCTTGGATCTAGTTTTCTTGGTGGATTTTTGTTTGATTCTTGGTGGGCTATATTGTGAACATGGTTCTTCCGTTAAAGAAAACCTTCGGCAAGGCACTTTCAATCATGGGGAGGAACTACAATACAAACCTGTGACAAGACCTGTAACAAAGCTTTTTCGACCCTATGCAAAAACACAAAGTTTGGTCCTAATGTCATACACCAGACTTCAACCTTCAATTTGAATAAATATCTGACCCTTGGAGTAGACCTAGTAACTTACATACTTAAACTTTAAGTAGTGCTATTCGACCTCTTAATGTTGGTCTATTCTTAGACTTGTGGAAGAGGTATACTTCAGACCTTCTAAATCTTTAGGGGAATCCTTAGACCTGTGGCAGATATCATGTTTATGAATAAATATTGAACACTCTTCCTTAGCCTTTTGCACTTGCCATAATATAACCCATACTTTATTCCTACATCTAAAACTATGTAATAAAAAACAAAACCACCAAATAAAACAAATGAAGACCACAATTATGCAAATTACAACCATCAAATGTCTAGAATCAAAACATTGACCACAATCAAATGACCACAATGTCTCACTAAGAATATTTAAATATATCAAATGAAACAACAAAGTGTTACTTACAAAATCCAACCAAATTGTCTATAGGTATATCAGTTCTAAGATTATTAACAAAACAAGTTTAAGAAAAGATGTAATAATTTAGCCAACCTACTTGATTTCTAGTTAAGTATTTATTCAAGTATTTTCATTTGTATCGTTTTCTCGATGTTACTTTTCATTCTTGAAGGTTTCATGGAGTTCTAGGCACTCGCCTCAGTTCTGGCCCTGAAAAAGTGGCATAGAATATGGGGTCGCAAGCTCAGAACTAGCTAAAAAAGACCCCAGTCGCTTGCATGCCCATGATGTGAGAGGGACTGGAGGGCCTTGTTAGGTTCCTATACCAATAGGAGTCATAATTTTTGAATGCCTGAGATTAAACCTGTAATATGTACATACCTTTGCTTTCTACAAATGTTTTCCATATTCAAGAAATTAAAAAATGTAAAGAGGGTATGTCCTAAAAGAAAAATCAAAGGACAAAAAGAATAAAAAAGGGTCAAAAAAGATGAAAAAATGAACCCCAAGAAAAGAAAAGACCATGAAAGTGTGCAAGTCAAAATGCCACTCCTAGTTACTTTTGATGCAGAATAAATGATTGTGTGCAGCTTGCTACCTTTGCAACAATCCATGATAGTCAAAATGTTTAAACTTGACTATTTCATGCTTTCAATTTTATGCTTATAGATAGAGAATAAAATATGACCAAACAGTGTAATCTTGGCAGATAATTAGATTAGGTAGAGTGAATAAAAGGAGCTCAACTGTTTAATCTGAGCCCTTGGATATAATAAGGTTAGACTTAGTTAGATTACTATTGTAAAAGAAAAGAAAATGTTTTGATAAGGGTTTTCCAGCTTAAGTGCACCCTAATAAAGAGAAATAAAAATGGTAGGTGAGTAGATGGGTGGGTAGAAGAAAGGTTGCAGAATTGTGATGATTGTTAGATAAAAGTGTATTGATCACCTTCATCATCAAAGTTCTAAGTATGGATGAAAATTGGACATGCATCAAGTCCACAAAGTCAAATTGATTAACTTCCCTCACTCTTTACACCTTTCACTTAACTAATTTCCAATAAAAAGCCTTAAGTACCCAAAATCTTAAGTCAAAGGGGCTTAGAGCATTTCTCTAACTTCTGGAGGGTCCAGACCGTCGGCCCAATGAATTATAGGTCCCAAGCACTAAAAATCCCCTCATAAACATTCACCCCTTTCAATTCACTCATATCTCCAAACAAATCCCCTTTCCTAAGAATGACACTAGTTTCCTAAGGAAAAGTCACTTTCCCCTAATAAACCCCCTTTTTCTAAGGATAAAACCTTGTTGTCCTAGGAGAAGTGATCACCCCCATGAAAAAGACCCCTTTTCTCAAAAAACCCAAAAATACTTTTAGCCTAAGTCATAATATATGTGTGCTAAAGCAAACAAAGGCAATAGATACATTATACTTAGCGCTTTTTCATTCTCCGCCATTATCATATTAATTTCTAACACTTATATGTATATTAAATCCCAAAGAAATAACCCTTCCCTGTATATGTTATAAATAAATCCTCAATATTAATACCCGTCCCCAAAAGTTTGAAATATAAACCTGATAATAACCCGGACTTGACTAATGAGTTAATTAATCGATCAATGGTTGATTAATAATCAAACCCTTCGCCAATAAAATCACCCCCGACGCCCTAAAGCCGCCTTAAACCATCATTTGATTAAACCCGCTGCTCTTAAATGTTAGCCAGGCCCATCCATTACCCTTCATACGAAATCCCCACCCCGATCACCGTGTGATCACCTTCCCTTTAATCCAACGACTGTTATACATATCGAGCGGCCTCCAACACCCAAACTTTACCTGCCCGATATGGGCTATTTTCCTTTGGGCCTCAATGCTACATGGTGCCCGATGAGTGGGATCGGGCAGCCTCCCCCAAAAACCACCCAGCCCATAAAAGCAGTGCGAGCAAACCTGCTTACCGCCTCTCGGTAAACAACAAAGCCATCACATCCCCTGCTAAAAGCCAAAAGTACTTTTCCCCATGTGCTCGCCAAATCATTGACTTTGTGAATAAAACCAAAAAAACCTGATTATTTTTGTTTTATCGTGAAAAGAACACTCCAGACCTCCATGCACGCAACTGACGACGTCCAACTGCCAACTTGCAGAAGCCACTGAACTCCCAGTCAACCCTCCAGTTCATGTAGACCTTCTGCAACCATGCACAGTCGCCCATCAACCCGTTCAGAGCCAAAACTCCCTGAAATTCCAGGTATTTATCCAAATTTACCAGAAACCCTGTCTCATTTCTGAACCAGTTACTCAATTGCTTAGAATTATTAAGTAATTAAGTGAAAGAATTGCCCTGCGACCCAAAAACTACTCTGTATTTAAACTAAATTACCCCAATTGACTGAAAACCACTTTCCCCATTCTTAAATCCACAAGAACTAAGAATGGCTGCTCTAGTTGCTATGGATGTCCGACCAGTTTCATCTCCCCATCTGGATTTAGACCATCTCCCTTTGGTGGACAAGGAATTCCAAATCAAGGACACCTCTGTCTATGAATCCCCATTGAAATTATGCTGCCAGTAAAGAGACCAATACCTAAACCATGCAGACAAAATAGGTCTTTGGGAGTCTAATTTACCCAAGTACCAATTCCGTCCAGTACATATCTTTCTTTAAATTTTCCATTATTGCCATACAAACTATAGTCCCAGCCAAAGAGCAATGATGTCCCCTGACCATACTATACTTTTTACTATCACTACTAAATCCATCAATGAAATTCTGCAGTTGCAACCAAAACAAAATCTGACCCCCATTTCCATTGGAGACCTACTAGACAAATTCCCCAAGATTACCCTTGCCAGACTTGCTGAAATATTCCAAACCTTTATTGTGGAAGAGAAACATATTCCAAAGGATCCTCCCCCGTACATGTGGACCATATTTTCTAAACTTGGCCAGGACATTGTGTCAATGATATCTAGTGTCTTAGGCTATACTACCAGTGAGTATATTGATGAAATCATTCTAGCCTTCATGTCTATATTCACTCCATGACAACCCCCTGCCATCATATATGATTATGCCAAACTCATAGCACATAAAATGCATGATCAATTCTTAAGAATGAACAATGAAAGAGTATTCAAGTATTCCTCAGTTCTGTACCACCTTTTCTTATATTATCAAGTTGATAAATTCCCATTTACTCTTCAAAAACTTGATACCAAAGGCAACCCTAAGTCAGTCGTCTTCTAGACTCCTCTGATCCACAAATTTGAATCACCATATCCATACATAGAGTTCATAGATCTTTTTGTATATCTAGTAGTGACTATGCTGCTAGGAAGTCCTCCTCCAAGAATCAGTTCAGACATCAGGAGGATCCTACAGCTTTCAAAACAACACAAAGTGGGAGATTGGTACTTGTACCAAAATCACACTGAAATTAGGATCTATGGCTGTGAGTTAGTGCCATACAAGTTACCTATATACCTCCCAATGAGGTTATTTTCTCTGGAGTACTACAAACAGATAATCAACTCAGATGAGGTACATTTTGTGAAAGCCAAAAAGAAGGCTCAACTCAGAATCAAAGATCAACTAGGCCCCTTTGTGTGCAATAGTCGAGAAGCTGGAAGAGAAGTAGAATAAATCATTCAAAGGATCAACCTGAAACAGAGCTTCAAATGGAGATATGACTCCTTTGATTTCATCTGCAATGGAAGACAAAAAAACAAGTTGTCTCCCTATATCCACCATAGAATCCCCGAGATAGAAAAATATGCAAATCAGTTGGAATGGGTGGAGAATACTCTAGTAGACAGAGATAGCACTGAAATTATTGTTGAAAATGCATTAATTGATCTAGAGAGGAAGCTTGATGAATGTGCTTTCATACAGGTGCTAGGAGAATCTCAAGCTTAAAGGGAATCACAGGCACACAGTGAACAACAAGCAGAAGAAAGACCCCAGGTGCAAGAAGAGTCAGAACAACCAGACTTATCAAAAGAATTGACTCAAACAAGACTGCCATAGCCCATCATGAGCACTCCCCCTATTGTGCAGACTCCTCTCAATGACGAGAGAAACCTCAAAAGAGACAGGGAGGATGCCACTCCTTCGGGCAGAGCCATTTCACAAACATATGTCAAAAGGCAAAGGTTAAATGCTTTCTTCGAGCAAGAATTCACAGAAGAAACAGTTGGAGCCACAAGCACAGAAAGAGAAGGGAGCAGGCATGCTACTCCCTCTGGAGGAACACAAGAACCTTCCACATCACATGCTCAGATGTTGGAAAAACAGCAAAGTGTGGAAGTGTCCTCATTAACGATTCAAGCTGACCAAGACCAGGATATCAGAGAAAATTACAAGGAAATAAAGGCCATGAATGAAAGGTTAAAAGCCCAAAGCTATGCACAGTACCTCAAAATGGCTCCCACCAACCAAACAAGGCTTATGTCAGCCTTTGATGTGAAAGAAGGAAAAATGCAGATGACTTTCATGAAGCCCACCACTCAGCAGCCCAAATCAGCAGCTGACTACCAGAAGACAGATTTTGAAGTGTTGGCAAAGGACATACATCCTATTGACCAGATTGAATTGCATAAACAGATAGGAGAGATGGTATATTCGTTGACAAGCAAAGCCATTGCAGCCCACCAGTTACAGAATTCACTGAATAATATATCAGCACAATTTCGACTATAAAAGGCCTCCTCAGAGGCCAAGGATACCAGAATCAAGTCCTTGGAGGACTTAATCATAGAGTTGGGACATGATCCCAAAGATATGAAAGCTGCAGAAAGGTTAATTAAAAAGAAGAATGATGACATAACTACTTTGAAAAAGTAGCTCAAAATTCCACATCTTCATCATCCACAAACAACAGAAGTCTTAGAAACTCAGAAGGAACAAGAAGAGCTTATGGACTTGGTCCTTAAGCTAAATGATCAGCTGAAAGAAACTGAGAAAGAGTTGGACACATTGATTCAGTCTAAACAGAGTGAGTTGGCCACCACTCCACAGACTGTTATTCCCATAGTCTCTACTGCAGTTCCCTCAACATTGGCAACCTCTTTAGCACCAACAGCTCCACCTGCTACATCACTGCCAATCACAACCGAGTCTACAACTGCAGGTACATCAATAGAAAAGACAACAGAGTTATTGAAATCCATGGAGGAAATGTCCATCCAGGCTACAAAGCTGAAAAAGCTTAAGGAGAAAGTGACAAACTTAGAAACTGACTGTAAGCTTGCCTAAATACAACAAAAAGAAGAAACACAGAAAACCCTAAGGATGGGTGAGAGGATAAAGTTCCTTGAAAAAGATTTAACATTGCAAAATCCATTAGGACAAATTAAGGAGATGCTCTAGGCCAATATCATTGACTCTGTCAATGATGTTTGGCCATCGATTCAAGTAATATTCAAGCAAATAGAACTAGTGAAAGTGGCCACCAAAGCAATACAAAAGATCAAGGAAGACCTGGGAGACCAGCCTGAAGAGGCTAATCAACTTATCAAATTCTTGAACAACAAGAACAAGGAGGAACTAAGTGAGCTTGGTGTGGAGGAGAGAACTAAAACCATCATCCAAGTCAAAAAGGTTCTGACTAAAATAAACCTTATGCTCAATCTATAGAAAAATGCCATAACATGCAGGTTGGTATTGACAAATTCATGGCAAAAATTTAAATTTTGAGGGATAAAGGCCTTCCCAATCCCATGGTAGTCGATGACAAACTTATGACTCAATTGGGCTATGTGGACAGATTAAAGAATTTGTCCAAGGAACATGCAAGCACTTTAGGAGTCAAAGCATTGCCAACAGGGAAAGTATTATATGATACTTTAGAAAATCTATTCTTCCTAGAGCATGAGGTAAAACATCTATTTGTCACTAAGCCTAGATTTGTCCAATACACTGAGGCATACAAGATATATAGAAGGATGCTCAAGGTAAAGTTACCTGAAGATGAATGGTGGAAAAAAATGACAGATTTACTATAAGTTACCACAGTAAATCTAAATGGCATCCAGATGAAACAGGTAAATAGGGTCAAAGAGTAACAGGTAAAGAGTATTAGTCAAAGGTTAAAGACAAATATGATTCCAGTGTACACATATCAGCCAGCTTAAAAGGGCTCAAGTTCAACTGCAACAGCCAGCACTACCACAATAAGAGGGGCATCATGATGCAGTTTTCCATCTGTCTTTATCTTCATGCTTGAAGATATTTTGATTTCCTAGATTAATTCTCAAACTGTTATGAGATATTTTGTAAATATTTTTTGTATAAATACTTCACCTTTCAAAGTATTGAGGGTGGATTCAAAGACATTTCTATAGACATTTTCCTCTCAAGTTAAAGTGTTATTGTATCAAGACTGGATTGGTTTGCTGGATCAAGGAATAAAGTAAAGACATTTCACAGGATTCTAGTGTAAAGTGGAAATCGAATAAGTATTCTCTCTCTCATGTGTATTATTGTTTCTCTTTATGTTTATTAATAATCATATGTGTTTCTATGAAATCTAAATGTTAAACTAAGAATGATATTTCAGAACTGGCTTTAATGCTCTCTGTCTTGACTATTTATATTCTTAATGTTTTATGCTAAACTATATTAGTCTAGGAATTCTTAATTGCTCCCTTACTTCCATATTTTCCCCACTAGGTCTATAGTAAAGGATTCTTAGTTTCCCTTTGCTCATGATCACAACCTGCTCTTCATCTTGATCCTAGTCTAAGGATTCTTCATCACCCTTTCACCCTGGTTAGGACTACCTCATCCATTTTAACCTGAAGATTTGCCTTTTGCTTTGCTAGCCTGCCCTATGAACTCTCCCTTTAGTGATTGATCTAATCCAGTTAAGCCATCCTTTGATTGGCTCCATAGCCCAATGTCTTGAAAGCCTTGCTCTGTCCATCTGTTCCTAGAATTCCGCCACCCAACCAAAATCAAAACCTTATGAACACTAAGAAATAGCCTAAAATCCCACCAAAACAAAGTTAAATTATAAAGAGAGAGCCCTCTCTGGACATAGGTTGGCTAGAACCCGAGTCTAAAAGATTAGGTTTGTGGTTACCTCAAATTATTCCTTCTTTTTATAACTTCTAGGGAAGACTTCTGAGTGATAATAGACCCCAGTCACATGCATGCCTGTTTCGTAGGAGCGACTGAAGCTCTAGGGCTGTAAATTGTCAAGTTGTCTTAGGGGTTGGTCACCTAGAAGGGTTGGATGGCTCCTGTAGGTTCTGTGACATGTGCATAAGGTCAGATTGGTTGTGTTGGGTTGGTGACTTCCTTAACTGTACATGGGGAGTTGAATCATATTGTAGTTGCATCTCGTCACATGTTTACCCTAATAGACTAGTTAACTTGGGTAAATGTGGGAGGAGGGTGTTACATGTTGAAATTTAAGGCCTGGACCATGGCCCATTAGATAAATATTATATTTTTAGGGTGTAATTCCTTGAATTTATCCCACAACCATTTTTAATATCTTGACACCCATCGCTAATGTATAAAACATTAGAATGGTAATCATATCTGACTCAAAGAATAATGATTCCTTATAGAGGACCCATTATGTGGTTGATTTCATTGTTTGTGGCTCTTGATACTAAATTATTCATTACGTGTTAATCATCCTTATTTTCCTTCCTTTTGCATTACCACTACCTCGAGACACCTAACCCTAATAACAAGACCTCATAATGATACCTCTATTCAACTTGGAGTGCAAATATCACCTCTAATGAGCAAGGTATTTGTTTTATCTTGAGGTCATGTTAATCACTAATGAGCTTTAGAATTTCATTGATGGCATAATTCTATTATTTTTCTTTCTTGACTATAGTCAAATCCCTATGACTCATTGCTACTACTTGTAAACTCCTTACAATTCCTATATCCCATTTTCATGATAAACATCCTTTTTAAAGGGTCTCGTTCCAACTTGAGGCCTTAATCATGGCTCATTATTGCAAGAATATTAATATATAACCTCCTTTCATTTCTCTGTTTGCAATGGTCAAGGCCCTGGGGTTCATAGATAATGCATAAAATACATTCTAGTATTGCCTATATCCCACTCTAATGATAATAATTTCGTATACAATGATTTCCTTTTTATGTTTTGTAGTGTTGTTCATGGACATTGGCCCATATAATCTTCATATAGGGCCTAAGGGTCTTATTTTCAACCCCTATCCATTAAAAATGCCTCTATATTGATCCTTGTTGTCCAAGGCACTATAAGAGACACCATATTTCAATCAAAGGCCAAATATCCCATTTACATGGCCATTTGGTGGTTTCAATCCTTATCCATAGTTATAATCTTCGTTTAAAGCTTAATTGTCATCTTTTCCTCTACCCTTAAAAGTCAATTCCTCAATACTCATCTCTATGTGAAAAACATTTTCACAGCCTCTATATGACCACTTGAGGCTGGAGATCCTGATTAAATCAATTATGTGATCATTTGAGGTGAACATATTTTATTATTTTGAAAATAAAAAATTATATCTACATAAACATAAAAATAATCATGACCTAAATATTGTACAAGTCTTGTAGGCCTTTCTAGCAAATTAAATAAAACACATATGTTCAAATAAAAAAGTTATAGCAAAATAACTAAAAAATATACATTTTTCAAGACGTTAAATTCATTTATACATTCAAAAATACAATTTAGATAACAAAAATTACACTATCCCAAAAAAATTATATTAAAACTTGAAATAATAAAAGTGTAAAATGACAATTATTACTATTATTTATTCTTCAATTCTTAAATAACTAAAAATTAAAATCTCAAAAAAAAATCTCCCCATTCTAATTTAAAAATCTAAAATTTAAAATAGTGAAACTGTAAAATGATTATTATTATTATTAATTATGGGGATGAATGATTCTATCAATATAATATAATTTAGGGCATATCTGTATAATTTTAAATAATGGTATCAATTCTTAACTAAAAGTCACGTCTAGCAGCCGACATGATGGAAATTTAACACGTAGGGTGTGAATTTGGTTTTTTTGGACAGTGAATTTTGAGCCAAAGTACGGTGGCAAATCCATCTTTCACATAAAATGTTAGTGTAAAAGACAACTTTAACATAGATGCCCATCTCAAACTTATTTCAAACATCAAATTACCACCTGCATTGTTTGGTGGTCTGCCTAGTCATTTCACACACGTTTTAAAAACGTGATCATGTTTGTTCCCTGGCTGTCCATATTAATTTCGTTAAGCTTTTTTAACAATTTTAAAATGTAATAAAGTTAATGAGCGGCCGATATTACTGGGATCGTCCGTTAATGCAATAAAACTATTACTTATTGCTGGTGTTTTCATGAATTTTATGGGTATTTGCTGATAGGGATTTACACTGATATTTACTAAACGTCAGTACTGATCGAGTACAAAATATGTACACACTTTATGTTGTTGTATAGGAAGTAGGATAAAGGCTTAAATGGCTCAATTGTCATTGCAATTCGGTCATCAAATCTTGTTTATAGAAACAATAGTTGCTCGAATACATATAGTTTTGGGTTTTCGAACTTGTGATTTAAGAATAGAATTGATAGATAGAAAGCTTTTAAAATTGAATTACCTTCGTTGAAGAAGGGCTAAGTGTTTTAAAAAATCAGCAGTTTAATTGATTTGGCCAGGTTTGTAATATGTTGTACTTATTATAATATTATATAATATACTATATAAATTTATTTTGTGGTTAAATTTAGCTATAGTATATATTTATTTAAGAGTTTTATATACTCATTATATTCCAAAACATAAACATGTTAATTTAGGAGACTTGAATCTAGGTTGGAAAGAGGATAATATCATAGTTACCAAATTTGTTTGAAATATTGAATAGTCTTGCACCATAGTGTACATCTTGCACCATGTGATAATCTTGACAACCACCATTTCAAACATGTAGACATTGTTCTCAATTGTATATCCATACTAGATCAAACCAAATCTATGTTGATCCAGGGTCTTCACAAGTAGATCTCCTCCTTTTGTCCATAATGGAATTTCACAGAAAAAAGAGCAACACTGGATCTTGGCAATTCTCCTTTGCATGCAACTTTCCACAATCCACACATAAATCAAATATTCATACAAACAATAGATCAAACACTCTATTAAACTAATCTATCAAACACTCTATTAAACTAATCTATGTACACATGAGTATCATGGCTAAAATTGCATGATCAACAGTCTAATAAACTAATCTATCAAACACTCTATTAAACTAATCTATGTACACAGGAGTATCATGGCTAAAATTGCATGATCTCAGTCACGGTTGTTGAACAGTCTATTAAACTAATATATGTACACATGAGTATCATTGCTAAAATTGAATGATCTTAATGAGAGTTGAACCATCTCTAATTTGATATATCTATTGATCACAACACTTACAGATATATAGGATATAAATCTCTTTCTTCCACTGTTCTAGATCATGACTACAACTTATACACATGAAAGAAAAACTTCTAGATTAAGGCTTGGGAACTCTCAATGACAATTGACAACAACACATGAAGGGTTACTTCTAATACATAAATATGACCTAATATAATTTCATGTAAAGTAATTAGAAGTAAAAAAAAAATTGTGAGTAACATGTGATATCAACTTCATATATATCTATAAATATAGAAAAGAATGTTAAAAGAAAATATTTTAATATTGTATAGAATAAAATATCCAATGTAATTTATGAATAAAATATTTCATATAAATTAATATTTACATATATTTAAAAATATATTAATAAAAAAAATAGTTTAACGTGCACTAATAAATTAGATCATTGCACATGTTATATAATCTCTAAAAAATTCAAAAATGTAATTTAAACAGTAAAAAATTACACATTATTTTTTGCACTATAAAATAAATTTGCACGTGAATAAATTTGATCCCTAACAGCTTATGTTAGAACCGTGGTTAAGATGAATCTTTAATCATAGTTTACTCACACATGGATTTGTTCATTCTAGGGCACAGGATGGTAAGGGAAGTATTCTCCTAAACACAAATATATAGTCATGCACTAAAAGAAATAGAAAATAATAGTAAAATTGGAAAATTTCCCCTTTTCAATTTCACTAATACCTTAAAGGGCTAGACAAATGTAAAGTAAATGTGAAATTAGGAAAATTACCTTTTTTCAATTTCATTGTTGCTTTGAAATATGATAGGAAGTTGAGAAAGAAAAAAAAGTAGAGGATTTGTCAAAATGGGCTAATTCTAAGAAGTGACTGATCTCGACTCTTTAAATAAGTTTTGAATACGAATTTTCTAAATATGCCTTTGAAAAGCTGAAAAGTTCTGAAAGTAGATAATGGTGAATTTGTGATAGCTGGGTAATTTGATAGGAGTAATTGATTTTTTCGCAATATGTTTCTAGCAAATAGATCTTGACAAAAAAGGTTTTGAAAATGGATTTCTTAAATATATATTTTAGATAAATAAGTTTTGAAATTAAGGAGGGATTTGCGTTTTTGAAAATGAGAGAGGTTTTTGGAGAGAAAGAAGTGTAATTTTTTAGTGAATTGTATGTCTAAGCTGTTATATTATATAGAATTATTAGTACTTATTCAACATTTAAATGAATCAGATATAAAATGAGCAAAAGGCATCATTATTAGAGAAAGAAAAGTATAAGTTTTTAAGATATACACTGTCAATTTTTTTATTTAGTTTTAGTTGATTTTTTTAGTATAATCTTGAATTCAAATCCAAGTCCAAATCCAAATTGAAACTTGGTAGCTATGAATAATAATGCCCAAACTGAAATGAATTGATGATAAAATTTTAGTTCATATATGATATAAGTTTTAGTAAAGTCATAAAATATAAATGATACATAATATTATAATATGGGTTTTTATTTTAGTTAACTCCTTATGAGAAAGTGGGACATAATATATATTTTTTAATTAGAATTTATCTATTTTGTGGTTAGGAATTAAAGATTTGAAATTATATTTATTTATATAAACGGATGGAATTTTCAATACTAATTTCTTTTTCAGGTTTAAATCTAATTCTTTATTATTATTGAATCTGTTTACTTCTTTATTTTACTTTATACATACAAATTATCATTTATACATACAAATTATCAAATAACAAATGAGATACATAATAATGAGAACTTTAGCAATTAAATAACATTGATTGTGATTCTGTGATTGTCTATCTGAATTCATCAACCAATTAATCCATAACTGCTGGTTATAAGTAGTCTTGGATTAAGCAATTAAAAACAACGAATATAAATTTTAATTAATTATAACAAGGCTTATACTGAAGGAAACACTTCTTAATTCCTCAGAAAACTTGTTATACACTGGCTAAGAGATTTGTTGTATTCTAATTATTTTATATTTTAAAATTTTTATTTATTTATTTTCAGATTAAATTTGTTTAAAATTTAATAAATATTTGTTATAATTATTAAAATATTTAGGATATTTAAAATTTTAAATCTATTTATACCATTCAAAATTCATTTTTAACAACCAAAACCACAATCTCACTCATAATTTTATCAAGATTCATGGAAAAAAAACCAAAAACATTAAATCTTCTATTAAAGAAATTAACTTTTGAAGGTTGCTGGAGATGATTAGTCCACAACAGTGTATGGTCTAAATACCCATTAACAAGAAATTTCGTTTACTGCAGAAAACCATTGGATAAGACTTCACGTCACTACATTAAACGGTGCCGTGTTTGTTTTAAGGCTTTTCAGTTGACTACGATGGATGTACAGCATGGCGAGGGCAGAGCAAGTCGTCCAAATATGAGGAAGACAGAAAGGGAGACGAATTTCTGCCATAGGGCTTCTCACTTCTTAATCCAAGTCAGAATATTGACTTCAGAGAATGTCTGCACCCTAGCCACTTGATTTATGTCCCTTGGCCTCACATCAGGTCTTTGAGGTGATACGGGGAAGTATGTTACTAGTTGTATGGCACTATAGTCATACAAATAACAAATAAGTATTAGTGTGGTTATCTTACACATTAAGAGTGTAGGTGGCAAAGAGATAATTGAGGTTGATGCATATTGGTAGAATGAGTTGGTTGTTATTTTGGTCCCTTTAAGTTTTATATCTATAGATTATTATGTTGGGTTATTATATAGGTGGAAAATATATTAAATTGAGGTTGATGCAGGTTGGTAGAATGAGTTGGTTGTTATCTTGGGCTTTTTAAGTTCTATATCTATAGATCATTGTTTTGGGCCATGGCTTCTATGTTCTAGTGTGTTAATTTTGGTCATTTATTTCACTTTATAATTGCTAATTTACACACCCTAGTTGACCCAATTTATGTCACACCTAATCTATGTCCATTGGTCCTCATATTAGGTTTATGAGTTCATACCAGGGAAGTATGTAACGATTTGTATGGAACAAATGTGCATCGGGGTTGTGGTCTTGTGAATCATGAGACTCGAGCAATAGTAACTCATGTTATGATGGAGGGAGTATGTGACAAATAGCTTAAATTGAGGCTCACGTAGATTTAGAATTAGTTGGTTGCTATCTTGGTCTCTTTAGGCTCTAGATATGTAGATCCGTTGGTTGATATATTGGTCTCTTTAGGCTCTAGATAAGTAGATCATTGTGTTGGCTCATATCTTCTAGGTTCTAGTCTACTAATTATGGCCATTCATTTAGTGTTCTCATTGTCTATTTCAACTTTTTATCTTTTGGTTATTCATGGTTGTTTCTAGTGGCCCATTAGGTGGTGTAGGTAAACTTAGACATAGAAGCATTGCTCCATTTCTATCCATTGTTTAAATCTTCTAGCTTTCTCACCTAGTGAAATATTTGTGCATTTTCTCTAGTTTTTCTTACCTCTAGCTACTCTTTGTTGATTTCCTATGGTCCTTGGCCTAGCTAGAATCCCAAATTCTCTTGGGAGTTGGTGGTGCTCCTATTCTCTACGTGGTTTAGGGCTTCATTTGTGGGGATTAGGGGTCATTATCCTTTCTTGGCCAAGTTTTGAAGTCATTAGTAACCTCTCTATCATTCCAAATTTTGTCGAGGTTGTGGCTTCTAATTCTCTAGCTGTGTCTCCTATGCTGTTGGATTTTAGTTGGGTATTGGTATGTGGCTTCCCGTTGTATCTTTTGGTACCTTATAATGAAAATGAGAATCCCACCCTCTAGCTCTACTTTTAGTTGAACAAAAGCCCGCAAGTGCTCCCTTTCATGCTTCAAGGCACCCCCTTTGGGAAAATAATGACCTCAAGCCACTTAGGCTCAAAAGAATGCTCTCTAGGTGGGCATGACCTTACAACTCATATGGAAGCACTAGTAACTCCCCAAAGACCAACTACAACCCAAGTTCAAAGAATGGATTTCCCACCTTGGTTAGTCACTCATAAACCATGGACACTAAGATTTCCAAGTTCATTGACCTCTACTAATTCAGCATGTTTTTTATTACTTAAATCATAAAGCAAAAGAAAAACTTTCAAACTATGATATAAAATAAGCCACATAACATATAACAAAAATTTCACATTATTTATAACAAAATTTTCACTTCTAATTTTTAACATCTCTAACAAAATTCTCATTTCTCATAAAACATTTTGATCTTATCCACCTTTATAAAATACCCTTTTAATCATTATTCTAAAAAAATAAACGCGTGCAGCAACATAACATAACAGAAAAACAAAAGCTGAAGTTAAAAAATGATTTCCCATACCCTTTTAAAATCTTCAATATTTATGTTAGAAATAAGAACCTAGCTAATGTTATTTCAATGTGTTATTTTATAAACTATGCTCCTATGTTATTTTATAAACACAATGTGGTGTAATTAAACTAGGGTCTAGTAGTTTATGGGGGATAGATGTGATTTGGTTTTGGATAGATGTGATGAGGTGTTTTGGATAAATGTGATTAGGTTTTGGATAGACGTAACGGGTGTTTTGGATAGACATGATCAGGTATTACTGATTCAATTTCCTCTTAAAAATCACATTAAAATTTAATTAAACTCATGTGTAGTAATACAAGGGTCTTTAATAGACGTAACGGGTGTTCTGGATAGACATGATCAAGTATTACTGATTCAATTCCCCCTTAAAAATCACATTTAAATTTAATTAAACCCGTGAAATAATACAAGGGTATTTATAAAAGAAGTGATTGAGTGTGACTGGTTTAATTCTTCACTATTCTTTGAACATGAACATGAACATGATTTAATCTGATCCAAAAATTGTCCACCAATGTTATTATTTGGACATAAATTTATGATATAAACATGATGTTCTCCAAAAATTCTCCACTTTGTTCAAGTGCTATTATTTGGACAGAAGCATGATATAATATGACCCAAAAAAAGTCGAGCCCCTAATAATTCCATGGAGTTCACAGTCAAAATATACACAGGATACGTCGACTACTGCCATGACGGCTCGCACAGCTCCGGTAGGTATTGATCAGCTTGATCACGAACATCTGAAAGCTGCTACCCATTGGGAAGTTCATCGCATGAAGATAGAATCTCTGAAAATAGAAAATGAGAAAATATTTTATAATGGAGGAAGATGGTTATTTCTTCTATTTTAGGGAGGAAGATGGTTCTGGAAGACTTTGCAAGATTTGGAAAAAAATAAAAAGTTATTTCATTTAATATCATGTGCAAGAGAAGAGATAAGATTTTATAGTGGAAGAAGATTGTTATTATAAAATGTATAGGATTTTTTGAGAAAAAAAGAAAAATGGGAAGATTTTATTTTAGGTTTATGTCAAGTGATTGGGTGGAATGATTATCGTCACACACAAATAATATGATGAAATTTAATATAATAATTTCTAATTTTATTGTTAACATTAAATAATCTTTCTTCATAATCTTTCTCCAACACAACTATATATATTATGTATATATAATTGAATATAAATCATTTAAAAAATTATATAATATCACTATACACTCAAAACATTAAAAATTAAAGGCATTAAAATACCAAAGCTAATAAAAAAATAATGAATAATTAGCTTTATAATTAAATTTATAACTATAACTTAAATTTATAATCTAAATCAAATTTACAATCTAAATCAAATGATAAGTTATATTATATTATTTATTTATATAATATATTTATATCATACATTAAAAAACACATTTATATGATATATTCTACAAAATAAGAAAATGGAAAAGTAGTATAAGTAACCTATAAATATCAACATTGTTATCTTTATTAAAACATAAATCAATTCAAGTTTGAACCAAGCGAATATAATGATAATAATTTTGTGAACCAAGCGGATATAATGATAATAATTTTCTGAAGTTACAGTGCAGCCTGAGACTCAATATTCATCTCAAACAAAAAGTTATGTTCATTAACATACAAATCAAATATATGAAGACTTATACATTGTTAGAAATATTTAGCGAATTTAATTTTCGTTTTGGCGGACGGGAGAGAGCAGAGAGTTATAATTTTTGCAAAGTTATTTTCGTGAAACTAGGTTCTCACCGCTAAGTTGATTTAGTGGAGCTACCTTAGCACAATGCTAACACGATAGGTTTGGAGCAACATACTAAAACTTAATATTCATTTTTTGAATTTACAAAATAAAATAGAATTTTACAGAGATTTAAACTTACGCTCAAACACAGTGAAATTGCCGTTTTACAGTGAAATTGCCGTTTTAGGCGCCCACCAAAAATTGGCCCACAATTTTCTCCACAGAGACTTGCGCTCTTTTTCTTCTTCTTACTCTCTAACCTCTCTACTCTTCTACCTTTACCATCAAAATGGATTTTACATTCATGTTTAATTCAACAGACAATTTTACATTTAATTCATGACAGAGTGAAATTAATTTTGATGTTGTTGTTGAGTGTGATCAAAATCGCGCAGGTGTTTTTGGAGTGTGAGCAAGATTGTTAAATTAATGTTTGCCCATATCAGTTTACCTAAGTACAAAAATTCTTTAAATACTTTTTTCTGAGTTTTTTAATGGTTCGTGTCTGACTTCGGTCCTTCTATCTTCACGCTGAAACGCAACCTGCAAAATTGTCTTCAAACAGAGACGATACTTGCACAAGTGTCTGACATATATGACTACAAAAGGTCTCTGATATGCATGGCTGCTGTCCGGCTTGGGATTATTATTTCCATGTCGTATAGCATTAACTCTACCATTTTTATGATATTGCTCGCTCCAAATACGCTATATGCATCTGCAAATTTCTGACAATCATTTTGTGGGAAGTATGCCCCATGTGATGACATGGTGGAACTGAATTTATAGGAATTGAGGGGAGAGTATCATGAATTCAACACGTGAAGTCACATAAAACGGCCCGGCGCACTGTCTGGTTCTTTCCCGTGAATCCGCTGACTATAAAATCATGTCCTCTGTCTGATCTGTCCGTGAGTTCTCATTTACGGATGCATGAGAGTTATAATTTTGAGTTATGAAATCTGACTTACCGAACCATCAGAGGAATGGGATAAAATATTCAGCGTTTTTTTAGGGGCATCCGTGTTCAGAGATAGATGGTTTAAATGAGAACCACAAATTTGAGTTCTGAAATTTGCGAAATCAATTTCATTAAGATTTCATTAAAAGAATTGGTCCATACCAAAAAAAATATCAAGATTTGGTGATTTGGTGAAAAATGGTATAATATAATTTGGAAGAGAAAAAAAAAATCAAAATATATAATAGTTAAAATGAACCATAATTTAATGGAGTTTAAATAATTAAAAATTAAAATTTGTTTAAAAATTATATGATTAGATTGTAGGAAAAAGAAAAACTCAAAATGTGTGATAGCGAGATTGAATCATATCTTAATTATCATGATATTGAATGATTAGCATTCAAAAATAATGTTTATATCTATTTTGTAACTATTTGTATAATTAAAATTATTATAAAAAAATTTAATTTCAAAATAAATAAGATATTTGGATTTCAAAGAGTGGTTTGCAGTAATCATATAATGATTTTAATATGACTTATGTCAACTATATGCTATTTAAAATTAGTTTTCAAAGATTTATAGTTTTAACCAATGTAAGTTTTTTTATCACACTTTTTTTATGACAACTAATTAATTTATTATGATATGTATTATTACTAATATTTATTTTTATAATGGTCTCTTTTTGTGCCAAATGACTCTGTGGTGACTTTTCCTTATAAATTTTTTCACAAAAACTTCTTTCTTATATTTTAATTTTAGCTAATACATTTATTTTTTTTCCAAATCCGGTAAGGTTTGTTGGAATCACATGTTTTAGTTGAGAAATTTTCTCAATCCAAATGCTACATAGGTTTTAAATAACAAAAAATCAAGATTTGGTAAAAATTGTATCACTAAAAAAAAAAACTCAAAATATATAATAGTTAAATTGAGCCATATTCTGGGATGAGAATATGCTCTACCGTTTGTTTGGACAAATGATGTTTCTGCGAAAACCCTAGGCTTTACGGCCTTGTGATGTGTGATAGCCTCTAATTTTGAGTAGTAGCCTGGACTGGCTTGGATCCTCCAATGAAGCAGGTTGCAGACCTTCCTGATGTCGGTTTCATATAATTACAATCCTCCTTCCCTCTCATTAACGGTCTGTGTCTTTGGCAATGGTAAGCGCTCTGAGATTTTGAGGTCTCTAATATTTTTCTTCTGACCGGGCAGCCCTTTGTGGGTAGTTTGGCCCAAGATTACAAGTTAGCCCTGGAGGTTTCAACCTTCAATAACCTAGTAGCTAATGGACCCAAATTCCAAAATCCCCTTCCTCCAAATTTGTTAAGAAGCTTGATGATATCCCTAAAGTTGTGATTCCAAACCCTCAGGCCTAATCAAGGGCCCTTCAACTCACCAAACGAGGCTTGATTGGCCAATTTACTAACTTTGGGCTTTCACTAAGATCAGTTATATCATGGATCAAGACTAATTGGAAAGAAAAAATGATAGGGGAAGTGGTTCCTCCTTTGTCGAAAAGGGTTTCTTCACCTTTCATTTTGAGCTCAAGGAAGATAGGGACCTTATTTTCAGAATCAACCCATACTTTATGGGACCTCAAGGTTTGTATTTGGACATATGAAACCCTAACTTCAATCTAGATTTTGGTATCCCTATGAAAGTCCCAGTTTAGGTTAAGTTTCCATATTTCCCTCTTTATTGCTGGAATAATGCCACCTTCAAGCTCATTAGAAACTCTCAGTGAAAATATACTGATTGTGTTGAATCTAGGGAAGGTCTATTTGCTTATGCTTGAATTTGTGTAGAAGTGGATATGGGAAATGGTCTTCTAGTGGCAGTAAAATTATGCATACATGACTAGACGCACATTCACGAAATAGATGATGACAAATTACCATTCAAGTGCCATATTTTCCACAAATATGGTCACTTCACTAGGAACTGCACCAAAGCCCTAACTATCTATGAAAATCAGGGAGAAGAGGAGGATCAATGGCAATAATCCAAAAGGAGAAGAGGTCCTAATCAACAACATTATCCTCAACATTAGAAGAATGTCTAGTAGCCTAAGGACGTGGCAAACCCTAATAAGACAAATAAAAAACAGGAAGGCACTATCCAATTTGGTAGCCATTCAGGAGAAAATAATAAATATAAAGCTTTAGCAGATCTGAATGATGAAGAAGGACTTTCCCATAAATATACAGAGCCAGTTCCTCAAAACATCCCACCTCAAAGTCCAAAGAAAGATTCAGAAGAAGAGAATCGAGCTCCTGAAACCTCTCAAAATGCTTCAGCAAACTTATTTGAAGAAGAAGAGGATATCTACCTCTCATCAAAGGAGGTCACTGACTCATATAGAATAGCCACTTCAACAGATAAAAAATCAGAAGCTAAAAAATCCAAAGACATGGAAAGGAGAACCCGACGTATAGGAAGGAAAACCAACAGGGAGATTTGTGTAGCCCAAACTAAGAAAGATAAGGAACTGGGATATAAAAGCACCATACCCCACGAGCTAGTTAGCCATGGTAACAAATAAGGGAAAAACGGTGTGACGATATGCCCCTTGAAGGGGGTGTCTCAACCAAAAAGTAAGTAATGAATATAGTCTCCAGGAATTGCAGGGCTTGGGTCCCAATAAAATAATCATAGAAGCAAATTATTCGCTATTGAAAGAAAATCAAACAATAGGCCTTTTCTGCAAGACTAAGTTAGATGAGAAGGACTTCTCATCCAAGCACAAAAAGATATGGAACAAGGATTGCCATCTTGAGGTAAGTTCTTGGGATACATTAGGAGGTGTATGTACATTATGGGAGCTAGATCAATTAAAACTAATAAAGAGTAAAAAAACCCAACATTAGATCACTGCTTCTTTCAACATTCTGGCTCTTAATCAGGTATGCACTATTGTAAATCTTTATATGCCTATCCTCTTTAGGGAAAAGAAATATTACTGGAAATACTTAATAGATCTTAAATATATTGATTTTATTTACAAATTGCATCATTAGCGGAGATGTTAATACCATATTTAATCAAAAAGTAAAGAGAGGAGGGTCACTAGTCAGGGATGTGCACCAAGAAACTATGGAGGACCTGATTAGTTCCCTCAATATGATTGATATAAAGCCTTCTAAAATTAGATACACTTGGAACAATAAAATGTAGTTGGAAGATTTTGGTAATAGATGGAATAGATTGTCAATACTATTTGTAATAGATATGTTAATAAAATTTTATAAGTAGTGTAAGCCTAGGTGTTGGTAAATAGTTTTCTAAAGTAAATTCTTACTTTGGTCAAAATAATTATATTCTCAAGATTTATGAGAGTCCATTCTACTCAATTTTGGTTGAAGAAAGTATAAACAAAACTATGGAGCAACATATCATTATTTACATTACATATTTGACAAATAAGGAAGAGGCCAATGCATGAAAATATTCATACACTTACCTCAAATTAAGGATGGAACAATTGAATCTATTTATGATGCAATAATAACTCTTTTAGCATAAATGAATCTATCCTTGATGAAATTAGTTGGATTTGGATTGGATGGGGCTTATTCCATGAGGGGTATATTGGAATGTTTATCAACAAAATTATGTCGACATCCTCCTCATTTATTATATATTCATTTCATATATCATTGAGAAGAATTAACAACAAATGATGCTTCAACTCATTTCGAGAGGTGATATTTATTGACAACTTCACAAATAAAGTTTATTCTTGGCTTGGACAATCTAGTTAAAGACATGGAGAACTAGAAGAAGTAATGGAAACATTTCAAATCACCAAGTTAGAGGTGTTACAAATTCACCAAATTAGGTGGTTGTCTAGAGGAATGGTCATGGGAAGACTTGATAAGCTCATGTCAGCTTTGTTAAAAAGTTCAGTGTAGGGGGATAAAAAAATGTATGACTTGGTAACAATATTTCAAGTACAATTTTGCATCCATTTACTTGGAAATGTTGTTATTGAGTTAAATAGATTGAATCACAAGTTCTAAAAGGATTACCTATATATTAATTCTATAGGAACTAGTTTATATATTACAATTACCATGCTTCATAAGCAGTGTTAGGAGGCATATTTGGAGTTTGTACAACACACACATCATGTTTTTTTGAAGAAAGCACAAAAAGGAACTCTTTAGTTTTCAAATGGTGCATGTATGCTACATGTACGTCCATTGGAGTTCATTATTTGTCCCAATACATATACATAAGGGACACTAGATGATTACATTTTTTTGGGCAAGAGCTTTGTAATGAAGAATATGAGGCTCGTAGATTTGCCAATATTTAATATTGCTAAGATTTTTAATCCTCACCATTATTATGAGGAGATAGATGATAGAGATGCTCAAATAAGAACATGGTTAACATGCATATGTGAAAAAATCATTGTTGAAGATTGACCTATTATGGGTGTTGTTAGATGTTTGGTGAGATGTATGAGTTTGTTTGTACTATTTATAAATCATACACAAAAAAACATATGCATAGAGCATGGGATCTATGTGGAAATGAACCTGAATTGTTTGAAATTATTCCATGTCTAATATCATTATGGCAAACTATTCTTGTTATTCCAATTTTACTATTATTTTACTAAAACTAAATAAGATAAAATGTCATGATAGATCAAGGATTTTGTTGGACACATTAGGTATGTTAATTTTTCTCTCTCTTATTGCACCTCATGCTCTAAATGAGGTAGATTGGAATATAAGTTATGATGTTTAAAAACTAATGAAAGCTTGAAAGCCATTTTTATTGGGCAAATACCTTCATCTCATCCATGATGTAAATTTTGAAAAATGTAAATTGAATAGAAGCAAACTAATCCAATATTATTTTTTAAATTTAGATACACTATTTTATTAAGTTTTATTTAAATTAAAAATTTTTATTGAGTAATTAATTATTTCTAACAATATCAGTGTTTGAAAGAGTGATATTTTATTAAACATTTTTTTAATAAAATGTATAATTTGTTTGTTTGTTACTTTCAATTAAATACAATTATATATAAACTTTTGGAGTGAATATATGCTCTTAATTTATTTGTTAAATGCCCTTCCAATTTGTTCACTAAAGTCCATTCCATTGCAATGTTAAATTAAATATAAAGAAATTTATGCGCAAGATATTAATTTAATAATATTTAAAATATATTTTACATTGCATTCGTGTGCATTGGCCTCAATTTATGAAGTTGAAAATCAAATTTATTTATTTATTATTATTATTATTATTATTATTTAGTCTTTTTTTTATTATCAAACAACAATAATGATTTAAGCAAAGTCTTTCGGTAGAAATCACATAAGAGAAATATTATTCTTCAAATATAACCATTACTTGAAATTATATCTCTACATTTCTCTCTATTTAAGTCTTTGCCATGTTCTGCCTCTTCATCTGGTTCCGATGATGAACCACACTTGTTGGTTTGAAACGCACTAGCCAAAAATTTCTATTATATGATTTCTACTGAAAAACTTTACTTAATTCATTATGAATCACAAAAATCTGAATAAAAAAATAATAATGATATTACTATTATATTCCCTTTCAATCAGATAAATCACCAACGTGAAAGCTCAATTTTTAGTGAATACACGCTAGTCAACGAAATTCCTCGAATAATTTACATATTTAATAGTAATGAGGACTAAATCTGCATGTGTACGTATTCATTCATTTCGAATATTGAATAAAATGAGGTTCATAATAAATATTTATATAAAATAATTTTCTTCTATTGAATGTCGTAAATAATTGTCGGTTACTTTTATGCGAAAATGAACCTATACTCCTTTCGCAGAAAATGCAATGGAATAATATATCAATGGTTCAACGGTCCTTTACTATAACTTACAAACATGTCCACGATTCACATTAATTAATATATCAATGATTCGTAATTAATGTGAAATTGTAAGTTGGGAGGCCACGGTAGAGGCAACAAAAGTAGGCATGAGATATTAGAATTTTTCTGGTGTATTTTATAAATATAATTTTATTCTCTATTTTATCGCGAAATACAATATTCGCCTCATCTTTATCGTCAAAGCTTTTTGACTCCCGATTAGTTTGTTGAGTTTTTTCGTTTTTTAGCCCTTTTAATCCAAGTGTTTATAAAATATTAAATATTTCCATTTTTTTATCAATTCAAAAATATTTTTCTAAGCTTTGAAAATCTTATTTTTAATTTTTGATTGGCTGAGTGAGCTTTGATGTGACATTATTCCCTTGGTGAAGGGAAATTTAATACAGGGATTTGTAACCCCTAGGGGTGCGACTTGTTGGCTAGTGAATGTACTGCTAAGGCATCTCTGCTGCTGTGCAGGTCACAGATTCAAACCTCTTCTTACCCATGCCCTGTGCTTGGAGGCCGTGCAGTTGCACCCAGAGGTTATAGTGGGAGTTGTAGGGGATCAATCATGTGTCACGCGAGTACAACAACTGGCATGTTACAGATTCTGCCAGTCATAAAAAATTAATTTTGGTATTTCTCAATGTCTTACAAATTATTTTTAAATGAAAATTAGAGTAATTTTGTAAATGACCATTCTGTCGGTGATTGCTCTGATACTAACGTTGGAACTAACACTAACACAGTGCTTTGAGAAAGCGTTGTGAGAGGGGGTGGGGGATGAGGCGTGTGGGACGTTACCGAAGAGTGCTCTGACATTAACATTGACAGAAATATTAACAAAGGGACTCATAGTGTGTTTACCTCTTATTCCATTTTCAACCTTTTTTTTTCATTTTCAACTTTCATGTTGGACATTGGATAATCTAGCGCTCCCCGTGTGCTTTGCGACATGTGCTTAACCACCTCTAAAGGATCCATTATCTCTTGAGATGCGTCTATTTACAAATATCTATGGGTTTTGGTATGACAACAATTGTGGTTCCAACAAGGGGTATCGGAGCCAAAGGTCTCCAGCTCAAAACATGCCTAGCTCATGTTGGGGGGGGGGGTGGATATTGTTGGGCATTGAATAATCTAGTGTTCCTTGTGTGTTTTATGGCATGTTCTTAACTGTGTCTCAAGGATATGTTAACTCTAGCGATGTGTCTATCTACTAATACCTATGGGTTTTGGAGTAATGATAATCGTAATTCCAACATTTTACATATTCATCTATGCGGGAGAACAGGAGTATGGAGCTATGAATCTTTGTAAAAAGAAGGATGTGCGGAAGAGGGGGTATGTTTAGGGGAACGAGTCTGTGGAGCTAGGAACATAAAATTTTATTTGCATTGTTCTGCATCTTTGCATGCATTTCCCATTTGCACATTTCTTTTGCATACCTCTGACACTACATCTTAATCAATTAATTAGTAGTTTTAGATCATTAAATTTTGGGGCATGAAAAGTTTGGTTTACGCGTATCTCGGGTGCGAAATAAGGGTGGGTGGTTAACCTTTTTCACTACTATGTCGACGTGAGATTGTTTTATTTGATATCGGGATGCAAAGGAGTTGTGGAAAAACCACTTTATTGCTGACCCGATGTGCATTTTTCAAAAACTATGTTTAACGACTTTGATCGTTTAAAAACTGTATCAAAGTAGAAACAACAAATCTTTGTATTCACAGTTCTCGAATACTATGTGCATTTGTGATCTCACATTTATGAATTAAATAAGTTTATCCAATATTAAATGAAGTACCTTTTAAAAGCATGTGAGGAATAAGTGTTGTGTTGGAGAAAGGGTGTGTGGAACAAGGAACATAAACTTTCTTCCACAATGTCCTATAACTTCGCATACATTCCCACATACCTCTGTTCCACACAAAACTACATATTAATCAATTAATTATCATTTTTTGGATTATTAAAGTTTTGGGTGTGAAAGGTGTGGGTTATGTATATATTGAGTGCGAAATAAGGGTGGACAATTAATTGTCACCACTACTATGTCAATGTGGGCTCATTTTATTTGAGCTTCTCGAATACTAAGTGCATTCATAATTTCATATTTGTAAATTAAATAGTTATTATCCAATATTAAATAAAGTGTCTTTTTAATGTGTATGATGAATAAGTTTTGTGCGGGAGAATGAGTGTCTGAAACAAGGAACACAAACTTTCATCTACAATGTTCATACTTCTAGGTACATTTTGCCTCTGTACACTTCTTCCATACACCTCCCTCCCACAAAACTCTACATATTAATCAATTAATTAGCAGTTTTGACTTATTAAAAAATGAGGCATTAAAAAATTGGTTTACATGTATATTAGGTGTGAAATAAGGGCAGGAAGTTAACTATCCACACTACTATGTCGACGTGGGCTCGCTGTATCTAATATCAGGATGTAAAAGAGCTTCGGTAAAACTACTTTGTGGATAATCCAATGCGTGGTTTTCAAAACTATGTTCAATGGGTCTTATCATTCATTATAATCAGTGGTTGATACAGAGTGTGGGGTCCCTCTTCTAACCTCAATCAACTTCCTACGTCGCGGACTAGCATATATTAATATGTAAGTATTTTCGACATTTATTTGGTGAATCAATGCATAATCAAGACATCGTACGTGTGTTTAATATCATTTACTCTGATAACTTGTTTCATTAGTAACTACTATTGTACTTTGACTAGATTTTCATTCAATATTGATATGTTTATCTTGATGTTTCTTTCAAATTAATTCTCATATTCATTTAAAAACTTTATCAAAGTAGAATCAACAAATATTGGTATTCACGGTTCCAGAATACAAAGTGCATTTTTAATGTCACATTTGTGAATAAAATACTTGTTATCCAATATTAAATGAAGTGTCTTTTTAATGTGTGTGAGAAAAAAAGTGTTGTGGAAGAGAACAGGTATGCACAAAAGGAACAAAAACTTTCTTCTATATTTTTTGTGTACCCCTACGTATATTCCCCCTCTGTACACTTCTTTTGCACACCTCCCTCCCACACAACACTACATATTAGTCAATTAATTAGTGATTTTTTTTGGCATAAAAATCTTGGTTTACATGTATATCATGAGTGAAATCAGGGTGGGCAGTTAATTGTCTCCACTACTATGTCGATGTGGGCTCATTTTATTTGACAAGTAGAATCAATGAATCTTGGTATACATGCTTCCTAAATACTAAATGCATTTGTAATTTCACATTTTTCAATCAAATATTTATTATCTAATATTAAATAAAGTGTATTTTTAGTGCATACAGGGAAGAGGTATTGTGCGGGATAACGACACTAGTAATAATGGGGCAAAAATGTGCCATATATCCATCAGCTATTTGACGTACTATCACCGGCTATCTGACACATTGGAGTCATAATTTTCGTTGGTGGGATTGTGTCGAATAATCAACACTTTATTAAGCATCATATATTCAATGAGACTAATGTCGAATATCTAATGCTAAAGATGCTCAAAAATTTATTTAACCATCTGACGAATTTTGGTTAGTTTCCAACATATGTCAGATATGCAGTGGGCTAAATGTCAAATAACCTCTGCCCTAGATGCCAAAAATGAGTATAAACATCCAAAGATTTGACATCGGATATTCGATGTTCTACTATTCTACTCCAACGTGATTCGATGGTTTGTTCTGTCAGTATGGAGTCAGATGTCCGATGGGTACATGTCAAATAATTGACATTAAAAGAATTGTGTGTGATGAGATTGTTATGGCTCAGACACATTGTTCTACCAATACAACATCAGACATCTGACGATATGTTCCATCAATTTAAATTCAGATATTCGACGGTTTCTACTTAACGTCGAATATATGACAAGTGTCTCAACATATATATATATATATATATATATATATATATATATATATATATATATATATATATATATATATATATATATATAATTTGAGCTGGGGCACTCTCATCGTGCACCATTTGTTGATTCTTATTATTTGCAAGCATCATACCCTTATGCCTGTGCTTATCAAAGAAATTCTCTACCTCCTTCTAATCCATTTCTAGTGAGAAATAGGATGGTATCTGGTATTGATTATTGTGTGGTAGATCTAGGGCTTCAATATATGCACCATTAGAGAATAAGAGAATGTGTTTTAAGAGAAGACTTATCTTGACGAGATCAGTAAGACTTATGTGGCAAGAGAGGCTGACTACAGTGAAGCTTCCCTTTGTAGAGCTTACTTTAGATCTCCTCCAGGTAATTCATATCCTTCACTACTAGCATCATCTTCATTGTATCAATACTGATTGAAATATATTTTATGGATGTTTTGCTAACTTACCTTTATGAATTGAAAATCACTAGAGACTTCTATTATAAGGAACATGATAGAACATTTACCATAGACATTTCTTTGGAACAGAGAAGGCTATTAGTTGATCATTATTGTCAACTTTTGCAAGCAAAGCATAAAAATTTTATTTCTGACACATGTTGGAAAATAGTTAGGTGTCTTGGCTAGTGCCTATGACTTTCAAAGAGATATCCAACCTAATGGCTTGCCTTCTATATTCAAAAGTGTATTCTTGCACCAGTTATCACTATTCTTACCTAAGGTACTATCATTTCATGAGTGGTTCGTCTTCAGAACATATGGGATAAAGGTGTAACATCAACAATGTCTTGAATTCCTCCCATTTTGTAATAATGGGCTTCTTGCCTAGCTTCAATGCACCCACATAGCTCTCCCACCACAATAGAGAATGTCCAATTATCTTCAACCAAGAAACAAAAATCTACTCCATTTCTTGGATTTGATAAAGGAAAAAATAAACTCCCATTTATTTCAACTACCTATTTAATACTTCAACGTTAACGTGTCCATCAAACATGGGTATTTCAAGCTTCACTTCAACTCTCAAAGGAACATTAAAAGATGAAGAAGATGAGTTGTTTTTACCCAATTCACTAGGTTTCTTAGCTTTGGTATCTTGTCTTCTTCTTGCTTGAAATTTATTGAGTTTTCTTCCTTAGCCTTTTGTACTTGCCATAATATCACCCACACTTTATTGCTACATCCAAAAATATGTAATAAAAAACAAAACCACCCAATAAAGCAGATGAAGACCAAAATTACGAAAATTATAGCCATAAAATGACTAGAATCAACTGATTTACCACAATCAAATGACCACAATGCCTCACTGAGAATATTTAAATATAACAAAATGTAACAACAAAGTGCTACTTACAAAATCCATCCAAATTGTTTATAGCTATATGAGTTCTAAGAGTATATTGAGATGTCTTTAGGAGTTTTAAGGACATTTTGTTGTGTTGGAATAATTTTCATTGATGTCAAGGGCTGAATGGGCCATATCAAGATTAAAATCTACAACATGTTTGGTTTTCCTTGAGAGGCTTGATTAACATATTAATGGGATTCCCACTAGTTTTTGTAATCATTCTTCCGATCTTCATGTGTTGCAAAATGGATGGATTTGTCATCTCCAAGCTGTAGATATTGTGATCAACAACCTTATAAATCCTATTTTGTTAGTTGAATGATAATTTTTTAAGTATCGCAGAATGCCTATTTGATATATTCTATTTATAAAACATTCAAATAGGTCTTTCTCCTCCTTAATCACATGATGATTTTTGCCATTTTTAGTTTAATAAAAGTATTATATTCAACTTTTGTATGTAATTCAATAATAATTAAAACTTGAATGGTAAGAATGGCTTCCCCTCTGAACTTTCAAGTATCACAAGTCAACATGCTAAGCCTGACACTAATGGATGATATATTTGACATCACACCAAACATGTTCAAAATATTTATCATTGGCATCATAGTTATTAGAGCTCAAATATGATAGAATCAAAATTTGATTGAATTGTATAGGCCAGTTCTTAAGAAAAAGTTGGCTCATCCACTAAATATAAATCAGCCGCCCCAAGAAACATGTCGATTCACACATGTTTGAATTGATATAAATAGACCATTCGATTACTTCATTTGGAAATCCAACTTAGTTGAGGAGAAAAAGAGAAAAAGAGGTTCAGATATGAAGAAAAAAAAGAAGTTCATAACTCATGAACTTAATGACAAACAAGAAGAAGAATTCATAATTGACATCTTAGTGCTTGGATCTAGTTTTCTTGGTGGATTTTTGTTTGATTCTTGGTGGATTCGTTGTAATATTGTGAACACGGTTCTTCTGTTAAAGAAAACCTTTAGCAAGGCAGTTTCAATCATGGGGAGGAACTAAAATACAAACCTATGACAAGACCTGTAACAAATATTTTTTGGCCCTATGTAAAAACACAAAGTTTGGTCCTAATGTCATACACTAGAATTCAACCTTCAATTTGAATAAATATCTGACCCTTGGAGTATACCTAGTAACTTACATACTTAAACTTTAAGTAGTGTTATTTGACCTCTTGATGTTGGTCCATTCTTAGACTTGTGGAAGAGGTATACTTCAGACCCTTTAAATCTTTAGGGGAATCCTTGGACTTGTGGCAAATATCGTGTTTATGGATAAATATTGAACACTCTTCCTTAGCCTTTTGCACTTGCCATAATATAACCCATACTTTATTCCTACATCTAAAACTATGTAATAAAAAACAAAACCACCGAATAAAACAAATGAAGACCACAATTATGCAAATTACAGCCATCAAATGTCTAGAATCAAAACATTGACCACAATCAAATGACCACAATGTCTCACTAAGAATCTTTAAATATAACAAATGAAACAACAAAGTGTTACTTACAAAATAAAACCAAATTGTCTATAGGTATATGAGTTCTAAGATTATCAACAAAATAAGATTAAGAAAATATGTAATAATTTAGTCAACCTACTTGATTTACAGTTAAATATTTATTCAAGTATTTTCATTTGTATCATTTTCTCGATGTTACTTTTCATTCCTAAAGGTTTCATGGAGTTCTGGGCACTCGCCTCAGTCCAGGCCTTGAAAATGTTGCAGAGAATATGGGGTCGCAAGCTCAGAACTAGCTAAAAAAGATCCCAATCGCTTGCATGCCCATGATGTGAGAGGGACTGGATGGCCCTAGTCACATGCATGCTTGTTTCGTAGGAGCGACTGAGGCTCTAAGGCTGTAAACTGTCAAGTTGTCTTAGGGGTTGATCACCTAGAAGGGTTGGTTGGCTCCTCTAGGTTCTGTGACATGTGCATAAGGTCAGATTGGTTGTGTTGGGTTGGTGACTTCCTTAACTATACATGGGGAGTTGAATCATATTGTAGTTTCATCTCGTCACATGTCTACCCCAACAGACTAGTTAACTTGGGTAAATGTGGGAGGAGGGTGTTACATGTTGAAATTTAAGGCCTTTACCATGGCCCATTAGATAAATATTATATTTTTAGGGTGTAATTCCTTGAATTTATCCCACAACCATTTTTAATATCTTGATACCCATCGCTAATGTATAAAACATTAGAATGGTAATCATATCCGACTCAAAGAATAATGATTCCCTATAGAGGACCCATTATGTGGTTGATTTCATTATTTGTGGCTTTTGATACTAAATTATTCATTAAGTGCTAATCATCCTTATTTTCCTTCCTTTTCCATTACCACTACCTCGAGACACCTAACCCTAATAACAAGACCTCATAATGATACCTCTATTCAACTTGGAGTGCAAATATCACCTCTAATGAGCAAGGTATTTGTTTTATCTGAGGTCATGTTAATCACTAATGAACTTTGGAATTCCATTGATGGCATAATTCTATTATTTTTCTTTCTTGACTATAGTCAAATCCCTATGACTCATTGCTACTACTTGTAAACTCCTTATGATTCCTATATCCCATTTGCATGATAAACATCCATTTTAAAGGGTCTTATTCCAACTTGAGGCCTTAATCATGGCTCATTATTGCAAGAATATTAATATATAACCTCCTTTCATTTCTTTTTTTGCAATGGTCAAGGCCCTGGGGTTCATAGATAATGCATAAAATACATTCTAGTATTGCCTATATCCCACTCTAATGATAATAATTTCTTATACAATGACTTTTTTATGGTTTGTAGCGTTGTTCATGGACATTGGCCCATATAAGCTTCATATAGGGCCTAAGGGTCTTATTTTCAACCCCTATCAATTAAAAATGCCTCTATATTGATCCCTGTTGTCCAAGGCACTATAAGAGAAACCATATTTCAATCAAAGGCCAAATATCCCATTTACATGGCCCATTTGGTGGTTTCAATCCTTATCCGTAGTTATAATTTTCATTTAAAGCCTAATTATCATATTTTCCTCTACCCTTAAAAGTCAATTCCTCAAAACTCATCTCTATGTGAAAAACATTTTAGGAGCCTCTATATGACCACTAGAGGCCCAGAGCCTCATTAAATCGATTATGTGATCATTTGAGGTGAACATATTTTATTATTTTGAAAATAAAAAATTATATCTACATAAACATAAAATAATCATGACCTAAATAGTGTACAAGTCTTGTAGGCCTTTCTAGCAAGTTAAATAAAAAACATATATTCAAATAAAAAAGTTATAGCAAAATAACTAAAAATATACATTTTTCAAGACGTTAAATCCATTTATGCATTCAAAAATACAATTTAGATAACAAAAATTAGGCTCCCAAAAAAAATTATATCTCCCAATTCCAATTAAAAAATCTAAAACTTAAAATAATAAAAGTGTAAAATGACAATTATTACTATTATTTATTCTTCAGTATTTAGATAACCAAAAATTAAAATCTCACGCAAAAATATCTCCCTATTCTAATTAAAAACTCTAAAATTTAAAATAATAAAACTGTAAAATGATCATTATTATTACTATTAATTATTACTTGCCTGAGGAGATGAATGATTCTATCAATATAATATAATTTATGGCATATCTGTATAATTTTAATGAACGGTATCAATTCTTAACTAAAAATCACGTCTAGCAGCCGACATGATGGAAATTTAACACGTAGGATGGGAATTTGGTTTTTTTGGACAGTGAATTTCGAGCCAAAGTACGGTAGCAAATCCATCTTTTACATAAAATGTTACGTAAAAGACAACTTTAACATAGATGCCCATCTCAAACTTGTGATATAACGTGTCGTTTATTTCAAACATAAATTACCACCCGCATTGTTTGGTGGTCTGCCTGGTCATTTCACACACATTTTAAAACGTGATCATGTTTCAAAGTTCAAGGTTCCCTGGTTGTCCATATTAATTTCGTTAAGAGTTTTTAGCAATTTTAAATGCAATAAAGTTAATGAGCGGCCCATATTACTGGGATCGTCCGGTAATGTAATAAAGCTTTACACACTCTACTCTTTCTGTCGACTGACATATATGTCTCTATTATAATTTAATTCCTTAATTTGGCACCATGACTTAGCATTTAGACTTGCTGGTGTTTTCATGAATTTTATGGGTATTTGCTAATAGGGATTTATACTGATATTTACTAAACGTTAACACTGATAGAGTACAAAATATGTACACACTTTATGTTGTCGTACAGGAAGTAGGATAAAGGCTTAAATGGCTCAATTGTCATTGCAATTCGCTGATCAAATCTTGTTTATAGAAACAATAGTTGCTCAAATACATATATGGGTTTCTAATGTTTTGGGTTTTTTAATTAATAGTGTACATTTTGCACCATAGTGTACACCTTGCACCATCTGATAATCTTGACAACCACCATTTCAAACATGTAGACATTGCACTCAATTGTATATCCATACTAGATCAAACCAAATCTATGTTGATTCAGGGCCTTCACCAGTAGATCTCCTCTCTTTGTCCATAATGGAATTTCACAAGAAAAGGAGCAACACTAGATCTTCACAATTCTCCTTTGCATGCAACTATCCATAATCCACACATAAATCAAATATTCATACAAACAATAGATCAAACACTCTAGTAAACTAATCTATCAAACACTCTATTAAACTAATCTATGTACACATGAGTATCATGGCTAAAATTGCATGATCAACACTCTAATAAACTAATCTATCAAACACTCTATTAAACTAATCTATGTACACATGAGTATCATGGCTAAAATTGAATGATCTTAGTGAGGGTTGAACCAGCTCTAATTTGATATATCTATTGATCAAAACACTTACAGATATATAGGATATAAATCTCTCTCTTCCACTGTTATAGATCATGACTACAACTCATACATAGGAAAGAACAACTTTTAGATTAAGGCTTGGGAACTCTCAATGACAACTCACAACAACACATGGAAGCATTACTTGGAATACATAAATATGACCTAATATAATTGATGTAAAGTAATTAGAAGTAAACGAAAATATGTGAGTAACATGTGATATCAACTTCATATATATCTATATAGGAAAAAATGTTAAAAGAAAATATTTTAATGTTGTATAGAATAAAATATTCAATGTAATTTATGAATAAAATATTTCATATAAATTAATATTTACATATATTTTAAAATATATTAATAAAAAAATTAGTTTAATGTGCACTAATAAAGTAGATCAATGCACATGTTATGTAATCTCTAAAACATTCAAAAATACAATTTAAAGGTAAAAAATTACACATTATCTTTTGCACTATAAAATAAATTTGCACCTTGATCCCTCTCGGCTCGTGTTAGATCCGTGGTTAAGATGAATCTTTAATAGTTTACTCACACATGGATTTGTTCATTCTAGGGAACAGGATGATAAGGGAAGTATTCTCCTGAACACAAATATATAGTCATGTATGAAAAGAAATAGAAAATAATAGTAAAATTGGAAAATTTCCCCTTTTCAATTTCACTAATGCCTTAAAGGACTAGACAAATGTAAAGTAATTGTGAAATTGGAAAAATTACCATTTTTCAATTTCATTGTTGCTTTCAAAGGATAGAAAGTGGAGAAAGCAAAAAAGGAGAGAATTTGTGAAAATGGGCTAATTCTAAGAAGTGACTCATCTCGACTCTTTAAATAAGTTTTGAATACAAATTTTCTAAATATGCATTTGAAAGGCTGAAAAGTTGTGAAAGTAGGAAATGATAGAATTTGTGATAGCGGCTAATTTCATACGGAGTAACTGATTTTTTAATTTTTCTCAATATGTTTCTAGCAAATAGATCCTTACAAAAAAAATTGAAAATTGATTTTTTAAATATACATTTTAGGTAAATAAGTTTCGAAATTAAGGAGGGATTAGCGTTTTTGAAAATGAGAGAGGTTTTTGGAGGGAAAGAAGTGTAAATTTGTTTTAGTGAATTGTATTTTTAAGCTGTTATAATATATAGAGTTATTAGCACTTATTCAAAATTTAAATGAATCAGGAATAAAATGAGCAAAAGGCATCATTATTAGAGAAAGAAAAGTATAACTTTTTAACATATATACTATCAATTTATTTATTTATTTTTAATCAATTTTTTTTAGTATCATGTTGAATTCAAATCCAAGTCCAAATCCAAATTTAAACTTGGTAGCTATGAATAATAATGCCCAAACTGAAATGAATTGATGATAAAGTTTTAGTTCATATATGATATAAGTTTTAGTAAAGTCATAAAATATAAATGATACATAATATTATAATATGAGTTTTTATTTTAGTTAATTCCTTATGAGAAAGTATGATATAATATATATATATATATATATTTTTAATTAGAATTTATTTATTTTGTGTTTAGGAATTAAAGATTTGACATTATATTTATTTATATAAAAGGATGGAATTTTCAATACTAATCTCTTTTTCATGTTTAAATCTAATTCTTTATTATTATTGAATCTGTTTACCTCTTTACATTTACTTCATACATACAAATTATCAAATAACAAATGACATACATAATGATGAGAACTCTAGCAATCAAATGACATTGATTGTGACACTGTGATTGTATCTAAATTCATCAACCACTTAATCCATAACTGTGTTGGTTATAAGTAGTCTTGGATTCAACAATTAAAAACAACCTAATATAAATTTTAATTAATTATAACACGACTTACACTGAAGGAAACACTTCTTAATTCCTGAGAGGATGAAAACTTGTTAGACACTAGTTAAGAGATTTGTTGTAGTCTGATTTTTTTTTTTTGGTCGAAAGTGGAAAAACCTATCAACTCAAGTGTCAAACCAACAGTGAGGCAACCATCTCTGGCTGCTATCCATGAATGTCGGTTTGACTCATCACTGTTAAATAGGAAAACCACGCCACCTGTTAATAACTCATTGGTGGTCTGTAAGGGAGCAGGCTTTCACTCCTGCCAGATGCCTCTGGGTCTTGGGCCGTTAACCTGTTTCCTTACGTTCGAGGAAGACGAGCTCTTAGCCAAGCAGAAGCAGTTTTACAGCATACTCCAGGCCGATTGTAGTCTAACTATTTTATATTTTGAAGTTTTTTATCTATTTATTTTCAATTTTTTTTTTTTAAATTTAATAAATATTTGTTATAATTACTAAAATATTTAATATATTTAAAATACTAAATCTCTTTATATAATTCAAAGCTCATTTTTGACCACCAAAACCACAATCTCACTCACAATTGTATCTCAAAATTCAAAAAAAAATGAAAAAGAAAAAAAAAAGTAAGAAGGTTAAATCTTCTCTTAAAGATATTAAATTTTGAAGGTTGCTGGAGATGATTAGTCCACAACAATGTATGGTCTAAATACCCATGAACAAGAAATTTCGTTTAGTGCAAGTCATTCATAGCAGAAAATAATTGGCATAAGACTTCACGTGATTACTTTAAACGATTTTGTGTTTGTTTTAAGGCTTTTCAGTTGACTACGATGGCTGTACAACATGGCGAGGGCAAAGCAAGTCGTCCAAAGATGAAAAAGACAGAAAGGGAGACGAATTTCTGCCATAGGGCTTCTCACTTCTTCATCCAACTCAGAATATTGACTTCAGAGGATGTCTGCACCCTAGCCACTTGATTTATATCCCTTGGCCCTCACATCAGGTTTTTGAGGTGATACTGGGAAGTATGTTACTAGTTGTATGGCATCAATAAGTACTAGTGTGGTTATTCTACAAATTAAGAGTGTAGGTGGAAAATAGATTAAATTGAGGTTGATGTAGGTTGGTAGAATGAGTTGGTTGCTATCTTGGTCGTTTTAAGCTCTATTATTATAGATCATTATGTTGGGTCATTGCTTCTAGGTTCTAGTGTGTTAATTTTGGTCATTTATTTCATTTTATAATTGCCAATTTACACACCTTAGTTCACCCGATTTATGTCCCACCTAATCTATGTCCATTGGTCCTCATAATAGGTTTATGAGTTCATACTAGGGAAGTATTTAATGATTTCTATGGAACAAATGTGCATAGGGGTTGTGGTCTTGTGAATTATGAGATTCAAGCAATAGTAACTCATGCTATGATGGAGGGAGTATGTGACAAATAGCTTAAATTGAGGCTCATGTAGATTTAGAATTAGTTGGTTGCTATCTTGGTCTCTTTAGGCTGTAGATATATAGATGAGTTGGTTGATATCTTGGTCTCTTTAGGCTCTAGATAAGTAGATCATTGTGTTGGCTCATATCTTCTAGGTTCTAGTCTACTAATTATGGCCATTCATTTCGTGTTCTCAATGTCTATTTCAACTTTTTGTCTTTTGGTTATTCATGGTTGTTTCTAGTGGCCCATTAGGTGGTGTAGGTAAACTTAGACATAGAAGCATTGCTCCCTTTCTATCCCATTGTTTAAATCTTCTAGCTTTCTCACCTAGTGAAATATTTGTGCATTTTCTCTAGTTTTTCTATCCTCTAGCTACTCTTTGTTGATTTCCTATGGTCCTTGGCCTAGCTGGAATCCCAAATTCTCTTGGGAGTTGGTGGTGCTCCTATTCTCTATATGGTTTAAGGCTTCATTTGTGGGGATTAGGGGTCATTATCCTTTCTTGGCCAAGTTTTCAAGTTATTAGTAACCTATCTCTCATTCCGAATTTTGTTAGGTTGTGGATTCTAATTCTCTAGTTTGTCTCCTATGTCGTTGGATTTTAGTTGGGTATTGGTGTGTGGCTTCCCATTGTATCTTTTGGTACCTTATAATGAAAATGAGAATCCCACCCTCTAGCTCTACTTTTAGTTAAACAAATCCCTGCAAGTGCTCCCTTTCACGCTTCAAGGCACCCCCTTTGGGAAAACAATGACCTCAAGCCACTTAGACTCAAAAGGATGCTCTCTAGGTGGGCATGACCTTACAACTCATATGGAAGCACTAGTAGCTCCCCAAGGACCAACTACAACCCAAGTTCAAAGAATGGATTTCTCACCTTGGTTAGTCACTCATAAACCATGGACACTAAGATTTCCAAACTCATTGACCTTTACTAACTCAACATGTCTTTCATTACTTAAATCATAAAGAAAAAAAGAAACCTTCAAACTATCATATAGAATAAGCCACATAGCATATAATAAAAAATTCACATTATTTATAACAAAATTTTCACTTCTAATTTTTAACATCTCTAACAAAACTCTCATTTCTCGTTAAACATTTTGATCCCATCCACATTTATAAAAATACTATTTTAATCATTATTCTAAAAAAATAAACTGTGCAGCAACAAAACATAAAAGCAAAACAAAAGCTGAAGTTAAAAAATGGTTTCCCGTACCTTTTTAAAATCTTCAATATTTATGTTAGAAATAAGACCCTAGCTAATGTTATTTCAATGTGTTATTTTATAAACTATGCTACTATGTTATTTTATAAACACAATATGGTGTAATTAAACTAAGGTCTATTAGTTTATCGGGATAGATGTGATTTGGTTTTGGATAGATGTGATGAGGTGCTTTGGATACATGTGATTAGGTTTTGGATAGATGTAACGGGTGTTTTCGGTAGACATGATTAGGTATTACTGACTCAATTTCCCCTTAAAAATCACATTAAAGTTTAATTAAACTCGTGCAATAATCTAAGGGTCTTTATAAAAGAAGTGATTGAGTGTGACTGGTTTAATTCTCCACTATTCTTTGAACATGAACATGATTTAATTTGATCCCAAAATTGTCCACGGATGTTATTATTTGGACATAAATTTATGATATATGTTAGCTCCCAACGGCCACCGATAATTCATCTGCCGCCGATTTATTACGGGCAACAGTCTGCCACCGTTTCCTTAAATTATGGAAAACAACTGCAGTTATTTCCTTAAATTATGGAAATCAACTACAATTAAATTAATTTCTTGTTGGGAGTTCCTGGAGTGGTCCATTATTCCCTCTGCAGTTCTCTATCATGATCTATGGAACACTTGACACATAGCTAACAGAAGCTTGATGGAAGCATGGCTATAAATACTTCTGTTTGGTCCCCAAGCTCACTAACTCAATCCCCTTCAGCCTTACACCATCAAATAAGAGTGAATAGAGCTTGGAAGTGCCACATGGGTGAAAGAAAATTCAACAGGTTGCTTTCATTCCTTATTCTTTTCCTTGTTCCAGTGCATGCTGCGTTGTAGAGGCAACCTATAAATTCTCGAGCGGACTAAAGAGACCTGCGTTAGTTCCTTGGGTTCTTTTGGATATCGATATTTGGTGGAATATTACTTGCATTGTGTTTGAGCCATCAGACCAGTATCTGGTGGAATATAACCCACGTTGTAGTCATCAGGCTGGAGTGTTGCTAGTGTTGCTTGTTCTTGCAAGTTACGTGTGTTGAAATATTGAAAGGTTGAGCCGACTGGGGTAGCTATAGATTAGGAAGGGAAGAGTTTATTTGTTGCGTTTCATAGTGAGCGTGCACTGCTACATGTTCTCCCTGATTGCTGCAAAGTAACGGTCACATAGAGAACTTGCCAACGATAAAGAAGAAACCTTGTGGGAAGAAACTCTTGTGAGAAGCATCAATGGCCGGAGGTATGTTTTCTTGGGTACTAAAGTTTTTCGATTTTTAAGTGTTTATTCCGCATTATAAAATCGTTATTATGGTAACATTTGGTATCGGAGCATTTTTTATCTCTGCCTTGATGTTTATAGACATGTTCTGTTTGGCTAAATGCCATATTTTGAGAATTTGCTTATAATATTTATTTGGTTTAATTATATGCAATTTGGATAATTGTTGTACAAAGTTTATTAACTATGCTCATATTTAATTTGCATGAATTGATTATTTCTGCTCTAATTAATACATGTTATTTTGGATGAGTATACTCGTTGAATGTTATGCATGAATATTATAGTTTTATTTACGCAATTTATAATTATTCACATATCAAGTTATTTTTTATACATAAAAGAAATAATGTCCTATGATCCATATAATTTTTAATTGATTAGAGAATAGCCACAACATCTCTAATTAAATAATATTAGATATTATGATTGATTAAGCACAACATCTCTAATTAAATAATATTATATATTATGATTGATTAGGATCACATAAGACATTAATTGTAATTAATTATATTAAATATAATAAATTTTATCCCACAGGAATTTTTATTATATTTATATAATTAATTAGGATAAAATATCAAATTATTCAAAACTTACCCATAGGGATTATGAATTAATAGTTTTATCATAAAGTTCAAATCTGAGATAAAATTTATATCAAATTATAATCATAATATACCCTTTAGAATTATGAATTAAGTGAATAATTTGATAAATTCTATCATAAAGAATAATTGAATATGCTTGAATTGAAAATTTAATCCAGCGACAATTTTTATGTCATTAAATTCAATTTTAAGCATGATTTACATTGGTAAAACATGAAATTTTATTTAGGCCTCAAATTTAACGTAAGCATGTGATCTTTAATTTTATGCAGTTGTACAACCTACAAATTTCTCTAAAATTCGTTGTGATATCCCTGAACATAAGGGAGATAACTATAAGGTTTGGAAGAAGAGAATTCTCCTTCATTTGGGGTGGATGGACATAGACTATGCTATTAGGAAAGATGAACCACCGACACTCACTAATACCAGCACTACAATGGACATCACACTTTATGAACGATGGGAGCGATCTAATCGCCTAAGCATGATGTTTATTAAGACTAAAATTTCAGCTGATATTCGTGGTTCCGTTGATCAACATGAAAAGGTCTGAGATTTGCTGAAAGCCATTGATGATCAATTCATCACTTCAGACAAGGCACTAGCAAGCACGCTAATCATGAAGTTCTCATCCCTAAGGCTCACCAGTGTGAAAGGTGTACGCGAACACATCATGCAAATGAGGGACACTGTGGCTCAATTGAAGAAACTCGAGGTTGAAATATCGGAGTCCTTCCTGGTGCACTACATCCTGAACACCCTTCCGCACCAATACGGACCCTTCAAAATCTCATACAACACACATAAGGATAAATGGTCAATTAATGAACTCATGACCATGTGTGTTCAAGAGGATGAGAGACTCGTGATGGAACTGGGAGAAAGTGCAATGCTGGCAACGCATGGAAAGGGCAAATCTCAAGCCAATCGAAAAGGGAAAGGTAAAGTACCTCCCCAAGCCGATATCAAGAAGGATTCCAAGTGTTTCTTCTGTAAAAAGAAGGGACACATGAAGAAGGAATGCACCAAATTTCAGAAATGGCTTGCGGACAAAGGTAATCCAATCTCATTTGTTTGTTATGAATCTAATATGGTTAATGTCAATATTAACACCTGGTGGATTGATTCTAGATCAACAATTCACATTTCGAATTCCTCGCAGGGTTTGCAAAACCTAAGGAAGCCAATGGGAAGTGAGAAAAGCATCTTATCAAGAAACAAGATGGGCTCGCATGTGTAAGCTATAGGAACATGCTATTTAACTTTAAGTAGTGGCTTTGTTTTAGAATTAGAAAAGACCTTTCATGTTCCAAGCTTTTCTAGAAACTTGATTTCAGTTTCAAGACTTTTACATTTTGGATATTCCTTTAACTTTTCAGAAACATCCTTCAGTTTATTTTATAAATCTGACTATGTTGGGAATGGTATTTTGTCTAATGGTCTTTACTGCATTAATTTACAAAACAATGTCACTTATGATTCAATGCATGTTCACACTGGCACTAAAAGATGTGTTATTAATGAGGATTCCTCTAAATTATGGCACCAGAGATTAGGTCATATCTCCATAGAAAGAATTAAAAGATTAGTAAATGAAGGGGTACTTTATACTCTGGCTTTTACTGATTTTGAGACTTGTGTGGACTGCATAAAGGGAAAGCAGACCAACAAGTCAAAGAAAGGTGCAAATAGGAGTTCAGACATATTAGAGATCATACATACTGATATATGTAGTCCAAACATGGACTCACATGGTCAGAGATACTTCATCTCTTTTATAGATGATTACTCACGATATATGTATCTCTACATGCTTCATAAAAAGAACGAAGCATTAGATGCCTTTAAGATCTTTAAGGCTGAAGTAGAGAAACAATGTGACAAGCAAATTAAGATCGTGATATCAGATAGAAGTGGAGAATATTATGGTAGATACACAGAAGATGGACAAGCACCTGGGCCATTTGAAAAAAAAATTCAAGAGCATGGGATTGTTGCCCAATACACCATGCCTGGTTAACCCGACTAGAATGGTGTAGCAAAAAGAAGAAACTGAACATTATTGGACATGGTGCGGAGTATGCTTAGCAGCTCCAATCTTCCTAAATCCTTGTGGACTGAAGCACTTAAGACGCCGGTGTATCTACAAGAATCTGACTACAACATTGGAGCTGAAAATGATCCCGAGTCTTTTTCACAAGCCATGAGTTGCAAAGAATTAGAATTATGGTACGATGCCATGAAGGAAGAGATGAATTCTATAAAGAGTAACGAAGTTTGGGATCTTGTTGAGTTGCCTAATGGTGTAAAAGCCATTGGATGTAAATGGGTCTTTAAGACAAAGAAAGACTCATTGGGCAACATTGAGAGATACAAGGCAAGACTCGTTGCTAAGGGATTCACTCAGAAAGAAGGAATCGACTACACATAGACTTTCTCTCTTGTATCTAAGAAAGATTCCTTGCGCGTTATTATGGCATTAGTAGCCCATTTTGACTTGGATTTGCAAAAAATGGATGTGAAAACGACATTTCTCAATGGAGATCTAGACGAGGAGGTTTACATGAAACAGCCTGAAGGATTCCCCTCTAGTGATGGTGAGCAATTGGTTTGCAAGCTCAAGAAATCATTATACGCTTTAAAACAAGCATCCCACAAATGGTATTTGAAATTCCATAATGTAATTTCTTCATTCGGTTTTGTAGAAAACATTATGGATCAATGTATATACCTGAAATTCAGTGGGAGTAAAATCTGTTTTCTTGTTTTATATGTGGATGACATTTTGCTAGCAACCAATGATAAGGGTTTGCTGCATGAGGTGAAACAATTCCTCTCTAAAAATTTTGATATGAAGGATATGGGTGAGGCATCTTATGTCATTGGCATTAAGATCCATAGAGACAGATTCCGAGGCATCTTGGGTTTGTCTCAGGAAACCTATATTAATAAAATTTTAGAGAGATTTCGAATGAAGGATTGTTCACCAAGTGTAGCTCCCATTGTAAAGGGTGATAGGTTCAATTTGAACCAATTCCCGAAGAACGATTTTGAAAGAGAACAAATGAAGAACATTCCCTATGCTTATGCTGTCAGAAGCCTAATGTATGCTCAGGTCTACACAAGACCTGACATTGCATTTGTTGTGGGAATGTTGGGACGATATCAGAGTGATCCAGGTGTAGACCACTGGAGAGCTACAAAGAAAGTAATGAGGTACCTTCAAGGAACCGAAAACTACATGCTTATGTATAGACGGACAGACAATTTGGAATTAATTGGCTACTCAAATTCTGACTTTTTTGGATGTGTTGATTCACGCAAATCAACATCAGGATACATTTTTATGATGGCCGGTGGAGCTGTATTATGGAGGAGTGCCAAGCAGACCTTGATTGCCACTTCCACTATGGAAGCCGAGTTCATCTCCTATTTTGAGGCTACTTTACATGGTGTATGGCTTAAGAGTTTCATTTCTGGGCTTAGAATTATGGATTCTATCTCTAAGCCATTGAGAATATATTGCGACAATTCAACTGTTGTTTTTATGTCTAAAAACAACAAAAGTGGGAGACGAAATAAACACATCTACATTAAGTATTTAGCTATAAGGGAATATGTTAAAGAAAATAAAGTGGTCCTTGAGCACGTCAGCACTAAGTTGATGATCGCTGATCCTTTGACTAAGGGCATGCCACCGTTGAAATTCAAAGATCATGTAATGAATATGGGACTTGGTTCCATTATGTAGTTTCTCATTGTATGGACAATGTTATTTTAATGAAATTCTTAATTATTGTGATGTTTTTCTCATATTTATGTGCACCTTAATTTGATTTGAGAGAATTCATCTATGTAGGATTAAGAATAAACATAAAGTTTATTCATTAAGAAATTGTTGCCACATAAATTATAATAGAAATAAATACATAGTAATACATGGAAGATAATACTCGTCATTAGAGGACTTATCGCCATGATTCATGTATCTATTACTTAATACAGATTATCAATGGGTTTTAAGATGAGACATTAAGATTGGAAGTATGGACCAAGTGGGAGAATGTTAGCTCCCAACAACCGCCAATAATTCATCTGTCACCGATTTATTATGGGCAATAGTCTGCCACCGTTTCCTTAAATTATGGAAACCAACTATAGTTATTTCCTTAAATTATGGAAATCAATTGCAGTTAAATTAATTTATTGTTGGCAGCTCCTGGAGTGGTCCATTACTCCCTCTGTAGTTCTCTACCATGATCTGTGGAACACTTGACACATAGCCAACATAAGCTTGATGGAAACTTGGCTATAAATACTTGTTTTTGGTCCCCAAGCTCACTAACTCATTCCCCTTCAGCCTTACACCACCAAAAAAGAGTGAGCAGAGCTTGGAAGTGCCACACGGGAGAAAGAAAAGTCTGCAGGTTGCCTTCGTTCCTTATTCTTTGCCTTGTTCCAGTGCATGTTGCATTGCAGAGGAAACCTATAAATTCTCGAGCGGATTAAAGAGACCTGCGTTAGTTCCTTGTGCTTTTCTGGATACCGATATTTGGTGGAATATTACCTGCGTTGTGTTTGAGCAGTCAGACCGGTATCTGGTGGAATATAACCTACGTTGTAGTCATCAGGGTGGCGTATTGCTGGTGTTGCTTGTTCTTGCAAGTTACGTGTGTTGAAATATTGAAAGGTTGAGCCGATTGGGGTAGCTATAGATTAGGAAGGGAAGAGTTTATTTGTTGTGTTTCATAGTGAGCGTGCACTGCTGCGTGTTGTCTCTGATTGCTGTGAAGTAACGGTCACACAGAGAACTTGCCAACGATAAAGAATAAACTTTGTGGGAAAAAACTCTTGTGAGAAGCATCAATAGCCGAAAGTATGTTTTCTTGGGTATTAAAGTTTTTTGATTTTTAAGTGTTTATTCCGCATTATAAAATTGTTATTATGCTAACAATATAAGCATGATATTCTCCAAAAATTCTCCAAAAGTGCTATTATTTGGACAGAAGCATGATATAATATGACCCAAAAAAAGTCGAGCCCCTAATAATTCCATGGAGTTCACAGTCAAAATATACACAGGATATGTCGACTACTGCCATGACGGCTCCCACAGCTCCGGTAGGTATTGATCAGCTTGATCACGAACATCTGAAAGCTGGTACCCATTGGGAAGTTCATCGCATGAAGATATGGATCTTTCATGGAAAGTGCTCGGACTGTGAGAAAACGGCTCCGATATGGATTGATCTCCGGCCTCAACAATATGCAGGTTTTCAAATGCATGTGAAGAAGCTCCGCCTGCAAGATCGCCTTCTCTAACTGCAGCTTAGAGACATGTTCTTGCAACTGCCAGATTTTTCCCGGGCTCTCAGCCTTGCGCTCGCTTCATATACCATACTGATAACTGCATCAGCGCGATTTTCCAGTGGCAGATCCTGAATAGAAATCGTCATGTCAGAACCAGTATTGAAAAATTGCAACAAACCTTTATAAATTAGGATAAATGAGAAAACTTATATTTACTAGAGGCTTTGTAGAATCTTTGAAAATAGAATACTCTTAATTAGTAGAGGCTTTGTAGAATGTATGGAAAAGAGTTAAAAGATTATTTCTTATATGCCAGAGACGAAGCTAGTTATTAGAGGCTTCGAAGGATCGAAAAGAATAAAAAAGTTATCAGAAGCTTTGAAGGATTGAAAAGAGTAATAAAGTTATTTAGTCTATGAACATGAACCAGAGAAAGAGAAAAGAGTATAATAGTCGAGAGAAAGAGAGGAGAAAAAACTTTTTTTTGTAATGAGCCAGAAAAAGTGAATAGATTTTATAGCGGAGGAAGAGAGTCATTTCTTCTAAACCACAAAAGAAGGTTATAAGAGGCCCGTTATTAGAGGTTTTGCATAATTTATGGAAAAGAGTAAAAATATTATTTTATTTTTTTCCAATAAAAATAAATCAACATATTTTTGTTATCAAAAATCTATTTTTATTATAAAAAATAACTATATATTCCAAATATAATCTGATCCACTTATATCTTTGTTTCCCATATTTTATATTTCAAAAAAAATATCTAATAGCATTTATATAACTTAGTCAAAAATCATTTATATAACTTAGTCAAAAATCAATTTAAAAGGTTTTGCTATCCGTAGTTATCTAACTTCATAAAAACAACCAAACCTTGACAGATCAGTGAGGTCATTACATGAGAATAAACAATAACTTTAAAAATCATCAACTATATCCAACCTAAGACTAATAAAAACTACCTACATTAGGATACTAGAAAAATATACTTCAAGAGCTTTGTAAGTTACTATTCTCAAAAGCAGCAAAACTGATCAAACAGGCTTACCACCACAACCTTCCTTTAACAAGAGATCTGCCTGCTCCTTAAAACTGTGTGAGAAACATGTTCTCGAAAAGGTCTTCACAGGAAAGAGAGGAAGATAGTTACTAAAGGCTTTGTAGAGTTTATAGAAAAGAGTGAAAATGTTAGTTTATCCATGAGCATCAAAAAAAGAAAAGATTTTGTAAGGGAGGAAGATGGTTGTTTTTATATGTTAAGGAGGAAAATGGTTATTAAAAACTTTACTTATTTTAATAGAAAATAGTAAAAAAGTTATTTCCTCTGTCACCATAAGCAAGAGCTAGAAAAATTTTTATAATGGAGAAGATATTGAAAAAAAGTAAAATAGTTATTTCTCTATGAGCATGAGGAAGAAAATGAGAAAATATTTTATAATGGAGGAAGATGGTTATTTTTCTATTCTAGGGAGGAAGATGGTTATTGAAGACTTTGCAAGATTTATGGAAAAAAAATAAGAAGTTATTTCATTTATTGTCATGTCCAAGAGAAAGAACTAAGATTTTATAGTGGAATAAGATTGCTATTATAAAATGTATAGGATTTTTGGAGAAAAAGGAAAGATGGGAAAATTTTATTTTAGGTTTATGTCAAATGGTTGGGAAGAATGATTACTGTGACACACAAATAATATGATGAAATTTAATATAATAACTTCTAAATTTATTGTTAACATTAAATAATCTTTCTTCATAATCTTTCTCCAACACAAACATATATATTATGTATATATAATTGAATATAAATCATTTAAAAAAATTTATGATATCATTATACACTCAAATCATTAGAAATTGAAAGCATTAAAATACCAAAGCCAACAAAAAATCCTCCAATTATAACTTGAATTTACAATCTAAATTAAATGATACAATAAGTTATATTACCATATTTATTTATATAATATATTTATATCATACATTAAAAAAAACATTTATATGATACATTCTACAAAATAAGAAAATGGAAAAGTAGTATAAGTAACATATAAATATCAACACTGTTATCTTTATTAAAACATAAATCAATTCAAGTTTGAACCAAGCGAATATAATGATAATAATTTTCTGAAGTTACAGTGCAGTCTGAGACTCAATATTCATCCCAAACACAAAGTTATGTTCATTAACATACACATCAAATATATGAAGACTTATACATAATGTTGTATAGCATTACCTCTAGCATTTTTATGATATTGCTTGCTCCAAATACTCTATGCATCTGCAAATTTCTGACAATCATTTTGTGGGAAGTAAGCGGCGAGCACACAGCTCTCTGCACATCGTCTTCTCAATAGCTTGCAAGCTGCGCATGGTGATGTTGTATGCCGTCCTCTTAATTCGCTCATCTGCAATAGCGGTTACCACACAATAGCCCATTATAACCATGACTGCAACAATGAGAAACCAAATACTGCAAACAAAAAAAGAGATGACGTTGATGGAAAAAAAAAATATGAGAGAAACCTGCAGATCTGTGGCCAAAATGGATTAATGGATTTTACCCCTTTTTTTGAGGTTATGACAAAATGCTCAGATTCACAATTCCAGCACTGGCCGAGGGACCTCAAAATCCTGAGGAGCAAGAGGGTGATGTATGCCCTATGTGATGACATGGTGGAGATGAGAACTGAATTTATAGGAATTGAGGGGAGAGTTAGGCAGATTCTATCATGAATTCAACACGTGAAGTCACATAAAACGGCGTGACGCACTGTCTAGTTCTTTCCCGTGAAGCCGCTGAAGCGGTTGACTATAAAATCATGTCCTCTGTCTGATCTGCCTGTGAGTTCTAATTTATGAAATCTGACTTACCGAACCACCAGAGGAATAGGATAAAATATTCAGCGTTTTTTTCAGGGGCATCCGTGTTCAGAGATAGATGGTTTAAATGAGAACCACAAATTTGAGTTCTGAAATCTGCGAAATCAATTGCTCTACAAAGTAACAAAAGATTAAGATTTCATTAAAAGATTTGGTCCAGACAAAACTACAAAAAAATCAAGATTTGGTGAAAAATGGTGTGACATAGTTTTGAGAAAAAAAAAAAATTCAAAATATATAATAGTTAAATTTAACCATATTTTAATGGAATTTAAATAATTAAAAATTAAAATTTAGCTAAAAATTGTATGATTAGATGTTAGAAAAAAAAAAAAAAAAAAAAAAAAATAAAAAAACCAAAATGTATAATAGTGAGATTGGATCATATCTTAATTATCAGGATATTAAATGATTAGCATTCAAAAATAATACTTATAACTGTTTTATAACTATTTATATAATTAAAATTATTATAAAAAATTTCAATTTCAAAATAAGATATTTGAATTTCAAAGAGTAGTTTGCACTAATCATATAATGATGTTAACATGACTTATGTCTAAAGAGTTTTCAAAAATGTATAGTTTTAACCAATGTAAGTGTTTTTATCACACTTTTTTCATGACAACTAATTAATTTATTATGATATGTATTATTACTAATATTTAATTTTATAACAGTCTCTTTTTGTGCTAAATGACTCTCTTGTGACTTTTCGTTATAAATTTTTTCAAAAAACTTCTTTCTTATATTTTAATTTTAGCTAATATATTTATTTTTTTTTCCAAATAGGGTAAGGTTTGTTGGAATCAAAGTTTTAGTTGACAAATTTTCTCAATCCAAATGCCACATAGGTTTTAAATAACAAAAAATCAAGATTTGGTAAAAAATTGTGTGACCAAAAAAAAAAACTCAAAATATATAATAGTTAAATTGAGCCATATTCTGGGATGAGAATATGCTCTACGGTGTGTTCGGACAAATGATGTTTTTGCGAAAACCCTAGGCTTTGCGACCTTGTGATGTGTGATACCCTCTAATTTTGAGTAGTAGTCTAGACTGGCTTGGATCCTCCAATGAAGCAGGTTGCAGATCTTCCTGATGTGGGTTTCATATAATTACAATCCTCCTTCCCTCTCATTAACGGTCTATGTCTTTGGCAAAGGCAAGTGCTCTGAGATTTTGAGGTCTCTAATTTTTTTTCTTTTGACCTGGCAACCCTTTGTGGGTAGTTTGGCCCAAGATTACAAGTTAGCCTTGGAGGTTTGAACCTTCAATAACCTAGTAACTAATGGACCCAAATTCCAAAATCCCCTTACTCCAAATTTGTTACGAAGCTTGATGATGTCCCTAAAGTTGTGATTCCAACCCCTCAGGCCTAATCAAGGGCCCTTCAACTCACCAAATGAGGCTTGATTGGCCAATTTACTAACTTTGGGCTTTCATTGAGATCAGTTAGATCATGGATCAAGACTAATTGGAAAGAAAAAATGAAAGGGGAAGTGGTTACTCCTTTATGAGAAAGGGTTTCTTCACCTTTCATTTTGAGCTCAAGGAAGACAGGGACCTTATTTTCAGAATCAACCCATACTTTACGGGACCTCAAGGTTTGTATTTGGACATATGAAACCCTAACTTCAATCTAGATTGTGATATCCCTATGAAAGTCCTAGTTTAGGTTAAGTTTCCATATTTCCCTCTTTATTGCTGGAATGATGCCACCTTCAAGCTCATTAGCAACTCTCATTGAAAATACACTGATTGTGTTGAACCTAGGGAAGGTCTATTTGCTTATGCTTGAATTTGTGTAGAAGTGGATATGGAAAACGGTCTTCTAGCGGCAATAAAATTATGCATACATGACTAGATGCACATTCACGAAATAGACGATGACCAATTACCATTCAAGTGCCATATTTTCCACAAATATGGTCACTTCACTAGGAACTGCACCAAAGTCCTAACAATCTATGAAAATCAGGGAGAAGAGGAGGATCAATGGAAATAATCCAAAAGGAGAATAGGTCCTAATCAACAACATTATCCTCAACATGAGAAGAATGTCTAGTAGCCTAAGGATGTGGCAAACCCTAATAAGACAAATAAAAAACAGGAAGGCACTATCCAATCTCGTAGCCATTCAGGAGAAAATCATAAATATGAAGCTTTAGTAGATCTGAATGATGAAGAAGGACTTTCCCAAAAATATATAGAGCGAGATCCTCAAAACATCCCATCTCAAAGTCCAAAGAAAGATTCGGAAGAGGAGAATTGAGCTCCTAAAACCTCTCAAAATGCTTCATCAAACTTGTTTGAAGAAGAAGAGGATATCTACCTCTCATCAAAGGAGCCCACTGACTCATATAGAATAGCCACTTCAACAAATAAAAAATAAGAAGCTAAAAAGGTAAAGACATGGAAAGGAGAACTCGACGTACAGGGGAAAACCAACAGGGAGATCTGTGTAGCCCAAACTAAGAAAGATAAGGAACTAGGATATCAAAGCACCATACCCCACGAGCTAGTTATTCATGGTAACAAATAAGGGAAAAATGATGTGATGATAGGCCCCTTGAAGGGGGCATCTCAACCAAAAATTAAGTAATGAATATAGTCGCCGGGAATTGCAGAGGCTTGGGTCCCAATAAAATAATCATAGAAGAAAAATATTTGATATTGAAAGAAAAGCAAACAATAGCCCTTTTCCGCAAGACTAAGTTAGATGAGAAGGACTTCTCATCCAAGCACAAAAAGATATGGGATGACAACTAATTAATTTATTATGATATGTATTATTACTGATATTTATTTTTATAATGGTCTCTTTTTGTGCCAAATGACTCTGTGGTGACTTTTCCTTATAAATTTTTTCACAAAAACTTCTTTCTTATATTTTAATTTTAGCTAATACATTTATTTTTTTCCAAATCGGGTAAGGTTTGTTGGAATCACAAGTTTTAGTTGAGAAATTTTCTCAATCCAAATGCTACATAGGTTTTAAATAACAAAAAATCAAGATTTGGTAAAAATTGTATGACTAAAAAAAAAAAAACTCAAAATATATAATAGTTAATTTGAGCCATATTCTGGGATGAGAATATGCTCTACGGTTTGTTTGGACAAATGATGTTTCTGCGAAAACCCTAGGCTTTACGGCCTTGTGATGTGTGATACCCTCTAATTTTGAGTAGTAGCCTGGACTGGCTTGGATCCTCCAATGAAGCAGGTTGCAGACCTTCCTGATGTCGGTTTGATATAATTACAATCCTCCTTCCCTCTCATTAACGGTCTGTGTCTTTGGCAAAGGTAAGCGCTCTGAGATTTTGAGGTCTCTAATATTTTTCTTTTGACCGGGCAGCCCTTTGTGGGTAGTTTGGCCCAAGATTACAAGTTAGCCCTGGAGGTTTCAACCTTCAATAACCTAGTAGCTAATGGACCCAAATTCCAAAATCCCCTTCCTCCAAATTTGTTAAGAAGCTTGATGATATCCCTAAAGTTGTGATTCCAAACCCTCAGGCCTAATCAAGGGCCCTTCAACTCACCAAACGAGGCTTGATTGGCCAATTTACTAACTTTGGGCTTTCACTAAGATCAGTTATATCATGGATCAAGACTAATTGGAAAGAAAAAATGAAAGGGGAAGTGGTTCCTCCTTTGTCGAAAAGGGTTTCTTCACCTTTCATTTTGAGCTCAAGGAAGATAGGGACCTTATTTTCAGAATCAACCCATACTTTATGGGACCTCAAGGTTTGTATTTGGACATATGAAACCCTAACTTCAATCTAGATTTTGGTATCCCTATGAAAGTCCCAGTTTAGGTTAACTTTCCATATTTCCCTCTTTATTGCTGGAATAATGCCACCTTCAAGCTCATTAGCAACTCTCAGTGAAAATATACTGATTGTGTTGAATCTAGGGAAGGTCTATTTGCTTATGCTTGAATTTGTGTAGAAGTGGATATGGAAAATGGTCTTCTAGTGGCAGTAAAATTATGCATACATGACTAGACGCACATTCACGAAATAGACGATGACAAATTATCATTCAAGTGCCATATTTTCCACAAATATGGTCACTTCACTAGGAACTGCACCAAAGCCCTAACTATCTATGAAAATTAGGGAGAAGAGGAGGATCAATGGCAATAATCCAAAAGGAGAAGAGGTCCTAATCAACAACATTATCCTCAACATTAGAAGAATGTCTAGTAGCCTAAGGACGTGGCAAACCCTAATAAGACAAATAAAAAACAGGAAGGCACCATCCAATTTGGTAGCCATTCAGGAGAAAATAATAAATATAAAGCTTTAGCAGATTTGAATGATGAAGAAGGACTTTCCCAAAAATATACAGAGCCAATTCCTCAAAACATCCCACCTCAAAGTCCAAAGAAAGATTCAGAAGAGGAGAATCGAGCTCCTGAAACCTCTCAAAATGCTTCAACAAACTTGTTTGAAGAAGAAGAGGATATCTACCTCTCATCAAAGGAGGTCACTGACTCATATAGAATAGCCACTTCAACAGATAAAAAATCAGAAGCTAAAAAATCCAAAGACATGGAAAGGAGAACCCGACGTACACGAAGGAAAACCAACAGGGAGATTTGTGTAACCCAAACTAAGAAAGATAAGGAACTGGGATATAAAAGCACCATACCCCACGAGCTAGTTAGTCATGGTAACAAATAAGGGAAAAACGGTGTGACGATATGCCCCTTGAAGGGGGTGTCTCAACCAAAAAGTAAGTAATGAATATAGTCTCCAGGAATTGCAGGGCTTGGGTCCCAATAAAATAATCATAGAAGCAAAATATTCGCTATTGAAAGAAAATCAAACAATAGGCCTTTTCTGCAAGACTAAGTTAGATGAGAAGGACTTCTCATCCAAGCACAAAAATATATGGAACAAGGATTGCCATCTTGAGGTAAGTTCTTGGGATGCATTAGGAGGTGTATGTACATTATGGGATTTAGATCAATTAAAACTAATAAAGAGTAAAAAACCCCAACATTGGATCACTGCTTCTTTCAACATTCTGGCTCTTAATCAGGTATGCACTATTGTAAATATTTATATGCCTATCCTCTTTAGGGAAAAGAAATATTATTGGAAATACTTAATAGATCTTAAATATATTGATTTTATTTACAAATTGCATCATTAGCGGAGATGTTAATACCATATTTAATCAAAAAGTAAAGAGAGGAGGGTCACTAGTCAGGGATGTGCACCAAGAAACTATGGAGGACCTAATTAGTTCCCTCAATATGATTGATATAAAGCCTTCTAAAATTAGATACACTTGGAACAATAAAATGTAGTTGGAAGATTTTGGTAGTAGATGGAATAGATTGTCAATACTATTTGTAATAGATATGTTAATAAAATTTTATAAGTAGTGTAAGCCTAGGTGTTGATAAATAATTTTCTAAAGTAAATTCTTACTTTGGTCAAAATAATTATATTCTCAAGATTTATGAGAGTCCATTCTACTCAATTTTGGTTGAAGAAAGTATAAACAGAACTATGGAGCAACATATCATTATTTACATTACATATTTGACAAATAAGGAAGAGGCCAATGCATGAAAATATTCATACACTTACCTCAAATTAAGGATGGAACAATTGAATCTATTTATGATGCAATAATAACTCTTTTAGCATAAATGAATCTATCCTTGATGAAATTAGTTGGATTTGGATTGGATGGGGCTTATGCCATGAGGGGTATATTGGAATGTTTATCAACAAAATTATGTCGACATCCTCCTCATTTATTATATATTCATTTCATATATCATTGAGAAGAATTAACAACAAATGATGCTTCAACTCATTTCGAGAGGTGATATTTATTGACAACTTCACAAATAAAGTTTATTCTTGGCTTGGACAATCTACTTAAAGACATGGAGAACTAGAAGAAGTAATGGAAACATTTCAAATCACCAAGTTAGAGGTTTTACAAATTCACCAAATTAGGTGGTTGTCTAGAGGAATGGTCATGGGAAGACTTGATAAGCTCATGTCAGCTTTGTTAAAAAGTTCAGTGTAGGGGGATAAAAAAATGTATGACTTGGTAACAATATTTCAAGTACAATTTTGCATCCATTTACTTGGAAATGTTCTTATTGAGTTAAATAGATTGAATCACAAGTTCTAAAAGGATTATCTATATATTAATTCTATAGGAACTAGTTTATATATTACAATTACCATGCTTCATAAGCAGTGTTAGGAGGCATATTTGGAGTTTGTACAACACACACATCATGTTTTTTTGAAGAAAGCACAAAAAGGAACTCTTTAGTTTTCAAATGGTGCATGTATGCTACATGTACGTCCATTGGAGTTCATTATTTGTCCCAATACATATACATAAGGGACATTAGATGATTACATTTTTTTGGGCAAGAGCTTTGTAATGAAGAATATGAGGCTCGTAGATTTGCCAATATTTAATATTGCTAAGATTTTTAATCCTCACCATTATTATGAGGAGATAGATGATAGAGATGCTCAAATAAGAACATGGTTAACATGCATATGTGAAAAAATCATTGTTGAAGATTGACCTATTATGGGTGTTGTTAGATGTTTGGTGAGATGGATGAGTTTGTTTGTACTATTTATAAATCATACACAAAAAAACATATGCATAGAGCATGGGATCTATGTGGAAATGAATCTGAATTGTTTGAAATTATTCCATCTCTAATATCATTATGGCAAACTATTCTTGTTATTCCAATTTTACTAAAACTAAATAAGATAAAATGTCATGATAGATCAAGGATTTTGTTGGACACATTAGGTATGTTAATTTTTCTCTCTCTTATTGCACCTCATGCTCTAAATGAGGTAGATTGGAATATAAGTTATGATGTTTAAAAACTAATGAAAGCTTGAAAGCCATTTTTATTGGGCAAATACCTTCATCTCATCCATGATGTAAATTTTGAAAAATGTAAATTGAATAGAAGCAAACTAATCCAATATTATTTTTTAAATTTAGATACACTATTTTATTAGATTTTATTTAAATTAAAATTTTTTATTGAGTAATTAATTATTTCTAACAATATCAGTGTTTGAAAGAGTGATATTTTATTAAACATTTTTTTAATAAAATGTATAATTTGTTTGTTACTTTCAATTAAATACAATTATATATAAACTTTTGGAGTGAATATATGCTCTTAATTTATTTGTTAAATGCCCTTCCAATTTGTTCACTAAAGTCCATTCCATTGCAATGTTAAATTAAATATAAAGAAATTTATGCGCAAGATATTAATTTAATAATATTTAAAATATATTTTACGTTGCATTAGTGTGCATTGGCCTCAATTTATGAGGTTGAAAATCAAATTTATTTATTTATTTATTATTATTATTATTATTATTATTATTTAGTCATTTTTTTATTATCAAACAATAATAATGATTTAAGCAAAGTCTTTTGGTAGAAATCACATAAGAGAAATATTATTCTTCAAATATAACCATTACTTGAAATTATATCTCTACATTTCTCTCTATTTAAGTCTTTGCCATGTTCTGCCTCTTCATCTGGTCCCGATGATGAACCACACTTGTTGGTTTGAAACGCATTAGCCAAAAATTTCTATTATATGATTTCTACTGAAAAACTTTACTTAATTCATTATGAATCACAAAAATCTGAATAAAAAAATAATGGTGTTACTATTATATTCCCTTTCAATCAAATAAATCACCAACGTGAAAGCTCAATTTTTAGTGAATACAGGATAGTCAACGAAATTCCTCGAATAATTTACATATTTAAATATTATTTAATAGTAATGAGGACTAAATCTGCATGTGTACGTATTCATTCATTTCGAAGATTGAATAAAATGAGGTTCATAATAAATATTTATATAAAATAATTTTCTTCTATTGAATGTCGTAAATAATTGTCGGTTACTTTTATGCCAAGATGAAGTCTTCGGTTATAAGAACCTATACTCCTTTCGCAGAAAATGCAATGGAATAATATATCAATGGTTCAACGGTCCTTTACTATAACTTACAAACATGTCCACGATTCACATTAATTAATATATCAATGATTCGTAATTAATGTGAAATTGTAAGTTGGGAGGCCACGGTAGAGGCGACAAAAGTATGCATCAGATATTAGAATTTTTCTGGTGTATTTTATAAATATAATTTTATTCTCTATTTTATCGCGAAATACAATATTCGCCTCATCTTTATCGTGAAAGCTTTTTGACTCTCGATTAGTTTGTTGAGTTTTTTCGTTTTTTAGCCATTTTAATCCCAGTGTTTATAAAATATTAAATATTTCCATTTTTTTATAAATTCAAAAATATTTTCCTAAGCTTTGAAAATCTTATTTTTAATTTTCGATTGGCTGAGTGAGCTTTGATGTGACATTATTCCCTTGGTGAAGGGAAATTTAATACAGGTATTTGTAACCCCTAGGGGTGTGACTTGTTGGCTAGTGAATGTACTGCTAAGGCATCTCTATTGCTGTGCAGGTCACAGATTCAAACCTCTTCTTACCCATGCCCTGTGCTTGGAGGCCGTGCAGTTGCACCCAGAGGTTACAGTGGGAGTTGTAGGGGATCAATCATGTGTCACGCGAGTACAACAACTGGCATGTTACAGATTCTGCCAGTCATAAAAAATTAATTTTGGTATTTCTCAATGTCTTACAAATTATTTTTAAATGAAAATTAGAGTAATTTTGTAAATGACCATTCTATCGGTGATTGCTCTGATACTAACGCTGGAACTGACACTAACACAGTGCTTTGAGAAAGCGCTGTGAGAGGGGGTGGGGGATGAGGCGTGTGGGACGTTACCGAAGAGTGCTCTGACATTAACATTGACAGAAATATTAACGAAGGGACTCATTGTGTGTTTACCTCTTATTCCATTTTCAACCTTTTTTTTTTCATTTTCAACTTTTATGTTGGACATTGGATAATCTAGCGCTCCCCGTGTGCTTTGCGACATGTGCTTAACCGCCTCTAAAGGATCCATTATCTCTTCAGATGCATCTATTTACAAATATCTATGGGGTTTGGTATAACAACAATTGTGATTCCAACAAGTGGTATCAGAGCCAAAGGTCTCAAGCTCAAAACATGCCTAGCTCATGTTGGAGGGGGGGGGGGGGGTGGATATTGTTGGGCATTGAATAATGTAGTGTTCCTTGTGTGTTTTATGGCATGTTGTTAACTGTGTCTCAAGGATATGTTAACTCTAGCGATGTGTCTGTCTACTAATACCTATGGGTTTTGGAGTAATGATAATCATGCTTCCAACATTTTACATATTCATCTATGTGGGAGAACAGGAGTATGGAGCTATGAATCTTTGTAAAATGAAGGATGTGCGGAAGAGGGGGTATGTTCAGGGGAACGAGTTTGTGGAGCTAGGAACATAAAATTTTATTTGCATTGTTCTGCATCTTTGCATGCATTTCCCATTTGCACATTTCTTTTGCATACCTCTGACACTACATCTTAATCAATTAATTAGTAGTTTTAGATCATTAAATTTTGGGGCATGAAAAGTTTGGTTTACGTGTATCTCGGGTGCGAAATAAGGGTGGGTGGTTAACCTTTTTCACTACTATGTCGACGTGAGATTGTTTTATTTGATATCGGGATGCAAAGGAGTTGTGGAAAAACCACTTTATTGATGACCCGATGTGCGTTTTTCAAAAACTATGTTTAACGACTTTGATCGTTTAAAAACTATATCAAAGTAGAAACAACAAATCTTTGTATTCATAGTTCTCGAATACTATGTGCATTTGTGATCTCACATTTATGAATTAAATAAGTTTATCCAATATTAAATGAAGTACCTTTTAAAAGCATGTGAGGAATAAGTGTTGTGTTGGAGAAAGGGTGTGTGGAACAAGGAACATAAACTTTCTTCCACAATGTCCTGTAACTTCGCATACATTCCCACATACCTATGTTCCACATAACACTACATATTAATCAATTAATTATCATTTTTTGGATTATTAAAGTTTTGGGTGTGAAAGGTGTGGGTTATGTATATATTGAGTGCGAAATAAGGGTGGGCAATTAATTGTCACCACTACTATGTCAATGTGGGCTCATTTTATTTGAGCTTCTCGAATACTAAGTACATTCATAATTTCATATTTGTAAATTAAATAGTTATTATCCAATATTAAATAAAGTGTCTTTTTAATGTGTATGATGAATAAGTGTTGTGCGGGAGAATGAGTGTCTGAAACAAGCAACACAAACTTTCATCTACAATGTTCATACTTCTGGGTACATTTTGCCTCTGCACACTTCTTCCACACACCTCCCTCCCACAAAACTCTACATATTAATCAATTAATTAGCAGTTTTGACTTATTAAAAAATGAGGCATTAAAAAATTGGTTTACATGTATATTAGGTCTGAAATAAGGGCAGGAAATTAACTATCCACACTACTATGTCGACGTGGGGTCACTATATCTAATATCAGGATGTAAAAGAGCTTCGGTAAAACTACTTTGTGGATAATCCAATGCGTGGTTTTCAAAACTATGTTCAATGGGTCTTATCATTCATTATAATCAGTGGTTGATACAGAGTGTGGGGTCCCTCTTCTAACCTCAATCAACTTCCTACGTCGCGGACTAGCATATATTAATATGTAAGTATTTTCGACATTTATTTGGTGAATCAATGCATAATCAAGACATCGTACGTGTGTTTAATATCATTTACTCTGATAACTTGTTTCATTAGTAACTACTATTGTACTTTGACTAGATTTTCATTCAATATTGATATGTTTATCTTGATGTTTCTTTCAAATTAATTCTCATATTCATTTAAAAACTTTATCAAAGTAGAATCAACAAATATTGGTATTCACGGTTCCAGAATACAAAGTGCATTTTTAATGTCACATTTGTGAATAAAATACTTGTTATCCAATATTAAATGAAGTGTCTTTTTAATGTGTGTGAGAAAAAAAGTGTTGTGGGAGAGAACAGGTATGCACAAAAGGAACAAAAACTTTCTTCTATATTTTTTGTGTACCCCTACGTATATTCCCCCTCTGTACACTTCTTTTGCACACCTCCCTCCCACACAAAACTACATATTAGTCAATTAATTAGTGATTTGTTTTTGGCATGAAAATCTTGGTTTACATGTATATCATGAGTGAAATCAGGGTGGGCAGTTAATTGTCTCCACTACTATGTCGATGTGGGCTCATTTTATTTGACAAGTAGAATCAATGAATCTTGGTATACATGCTTCCTAAATACTAAATGCATTTGTAATTTCACATTTTCCAATCAAATATTTGTTATCTAATATTAAATGAAGTGTATTTTTAGTGCGTATGAGGAAGAGGTATTGTGCGGGATAATGACACTAGTAATAATGGGGCAAAAATGTGCCATATATCCATCAGCTATTTGACGTACTATCACCGGCTATCTGACACATTGGAGTCATAATTTTCGTTGGTGGGATTGTGTCAAATAATCGACACTTTATTAAGAATCATATATTCAATGAGACTAATGTCGAATATCTAATGCTAAAGATTCTCAAAAATTTATTTAACCATCTGACGAATTTTGGTTAGTTTCCAACATACGTTAGATATGCAGTGGGCTAAATGTCAAATAACCTCTGCCCTAGATGCCAAAAATGAGTATAAACATCCAAAGATTTGACATCAGATATTCGATGTTCTACTATTCTACTCCAACGTGATCCGACGGTTTGTTCTGACAGTATGGAGTCAGATGTCCGACGGGTACACGTCAAATAATTGACATTAAAAGAATTGTGTGCGATGAGATTGTTATGGCTCGGACACATTGTTCTGCCAATACAACATCAGACATCTGACGATATGTTCCATCAACTTAAATTCAGATATTCGATGGTTTCCACTTAACGTCGAATATATGACAAGTGTCTCAGCATTATATATATATATATAGAATTTGAGCTAGGGCACTCTCATCGTGCACCATTTGTTGATTCTTATTATTTGTAAGCATCATACCCTTATGTCTGTGATTATCAAAGGAATTCTCTACCTCCTTCTAATCCATTTCTAGTGAGAAATAGGATGGTATCTAGTATTGATTATTGTGTGGTAGATCCAGGGCTTCAATATTTGCACCATTAGAGAATAAGAGAATGTGTTTTAAGAGAAGACTTATCTTGATGAGATCAGTAAGACTTATGTGGCAAGAGAGGCTAACTCCAGTGAAGCTTCCCTTTGTAGAGCTTACTTTAGATCTCCTCCAGGTAATTCATATCCTTCACTACTAGCATCATCTTCATTGTATCAATACTGATTGAAATATATTTTATGGATGTTTTGCTAACTTACCTTTATGAATTGAAAATCACTAGAGACTTCTATTATAAGGAGCATGATAGAACATTTACCATAGACATTTCTTTGGAACAGATAAGGCTATTAGTTGATGATTAGTGTCAACTTTTGCAAGCAAACCATAAAATTTTTATTTTTGACACATGTTGGAAAATAGTTAGGTGTCTTGGCTAGTGCCTACGACTTTCAAAGAGATATCCAACCTAATGGCTTGCCTCCTATATTCAAAAGTGTATTCTTGCACCAGTTATCACTATTCTTACCTAAGGTGCTATCATTTCATGAGTGGTTCGCCTTCATAACATATGGGATAAAGGTGTAACATCAACAATGTCTTGAATTCCTCCCATTTTGTAATAATGGGCTTCTTGCCTAGCTTCAATGCACCCACATAGCTCTCCCACCACAATAGGGAATGTCCAATTATCTTCAACCAAGAAACAAAAATCTACTCCGTTTCTTGGATTTGATAAAGGAAAAAATAAACTCCCATTTATTTCAACTACCTATTTAATACTTCAATGTTAACTTGTCCATCAAACATGGGTATTTCAAGCTTCGCTTCAACTCTCAAAGGAACATTAGAAGATGAAGAAGATGAGTTTCTTTTACCCAATTCACTAGGTTTCTTAGCTTTGGTATCTTGTCTTCTTCTTGCTTGAAATTTATTGAGTTTTCTTCCTTAGCCTTTTGTACTTGCCATAATACCACCCACACTTTATTGCTACATCCAAAAATATGTAATAAAAAACAAAACCACCCAATAAAGCAGATGAAGACCAAAATTACGAAAATTATAGCCATAAAATGACTAGAATCAAATGATTTACCACAATCAAATGACCACAATGCCTCACTGAGAATATTTAAATATAACAAAATGTAACAACAAAGTGCTACTTACAAAATCCATCCAAATTGTTTATAGCTATATGAGTTCTAAGAGTATATTGAGATGTCTTTAGGAGTTTTAAGGACATTTTGTTGTGTTGGAATAATTTTCATTGATGTCAAGGGTTGAATGGGCCATATCGAGATTAAAATCAACAATATGTTTGGTTTTACTTGAGAGGCTTGATTAACATATTAATGGGATTCCCACTAGTTTTTGTAATCATTCTTCCGATCTTCATGTGTTGCAAAATGGATGGATTTGTCATCTCCAAGCTGTAGATATTGTGATCAACAACCTTATAAATCCTATTTTGACAGTTGAATGATAATTTTTTAAGTATCGCGGAATGCCTATTTGATATATTCTATTTATAAAACATTCAAATAGGTCTTCCTCCTCCTTAATCACAGGATGATTTTTGCCATTTTTAGTTTAATAAAAGTATTATCTTCAACTTTTGCATGTAATTTAATAATAATTAAAACTTGAATGGTAAGAATTGCTTCCCCTCTGAACTTTCAAGTATCACAAGTCAACATGCTAAGCCTGACACTAGTGGATGATATATTTGACAACACACCAAACATGTTCAAAATATTTATCATTGGCATCATAGTTATTAGAGCTCAAATATGATAGAATCAAAATTTGCTTGAAATGTATAGGCCAGTTCTTAAGAAAAAGTTGGCTCATCCACTAAATATAAATCAGCCGCCCCAAGAAACATGCCGATTCACACATGTTTGAATTGATATAAATAGACCATTCGATTAATCCTTTTGGAAATCCAACTTAGTTGAGGAGAAAAAGAGAAAAACAGGTTCAGATATGAAGAAAAAAGAGAAGTTCATAACTCATGAACTTAATGACAAACAAGAAGAAGAATTCATAATTGACATCTTAGTGCTTGGATCTAGTTTTGTTGCTGGATTTTTGTTTGATTCTTGGTGGATTCGTTGCTATATTGTGAACATAGTTCTTCTGTTAAAGAAAACCTTTAGCAAGGTAGTTTCAGTCATGGGGAGGAACTAAAATACAAACCTATGACAAGACCTGTAACAAAGATTTTTTGGCCCTATGTAAAAACACAAAGTTTGGTCCTAATGTCATACACGAGACTTCAACCTTCAATTTGAATAAATATCTGACCCTTGGAGTAGACCTAGTAACTTACATACTTAAACTTTAAGTAGTGTTATTCGACCTCTTGATGTTGGTCTATTCTTAGACTTGTGGAAGAGGTATACTTCAGACCTTCTAAATCTTTAGGGGAATCCTTGGACTTGTGGCAGATATCATGTTTATGGATAAATATTGAACACTCTTCCTTAGCCTTTTGCACTTGCCATAATATAACCCATACTTTATTCCTACATCTAAAACTATGTAATAAAAAACAAAACCACCGAATAAAACAAATGAAGACCACAATTATGCAAATTACAACCATTAGATGTCTAGAATCAAAACATTGACCACAATCAAATGACCACAATGTCTCACTAAGAATCTTTAAATTTAACAAATGAAACAACAAAGTGTTACTTACAAAATAAAACCAAATTGTATATAGGTATATGAGTTCTAAGACTATCAACAAAATAAGATTAAGAAAATATGTAATAATTTAGTCAACCTACTTGATTTCTAGTTAAATATTTATTCAAGTATTTTCATTTGTATCATTTTCTTGATGTTACTTTTCATTCCTGAAGGTTTCATGGAGTTCTGGGCACTCGCCTCAGTCCAGGTCTTGAAAATGTTGCAGAGAATATGGGGTCGCAAGCTCGGAACTAGCTAAAAAAGATCCCAGTCACTTGCATGCCCATGATGTGAGAGGGACTGGATGGCCCCAGTCACATGCATGCTTGTTTCATAGGAGCGACTGAGGCTCTAGGGCTGTAAACTGTCAAGTTGTCTTAGGGGTTGATCACCTAGAAGGGTTGGTTGGCTCCTGTAGGTTCTGTGACATGTGCATAAGGTCAGATTGGTTGTCTAGTTAACCTGGGTAAATGTGGGAGGAGGGTGCTACATGTTGAAATTTAAGGCCTTGACCATGGCCCATTAGATAAATATTATATTTTTAGGGTGTAATTCCTTGAATTTATCCCAAAACCATTTTTAATATCTTGATACCCATCGCTAATGTATAAAACATTAGAATGGTAATCATATCCGACTAAAAGAATAATGATTCCCTATAGAGGACCCATTATGTGGTTGATTTCATTATTTGTGGCTTTTGATACTAAATTATGCATTAAGTGTTAATCATCCTTATTTTCCTTCCTTTTCCATTACCACTACCTCGAGAGACCTAACCCTAATAACAAGACCTCATAATGATACCTCTATTCAACTTGGAGTGCAAATATCACCTCTAATGAGAAAGGTATTTTTTTTATCTGAGGTCATGTTAATCACTAATGAACTTTAGAATTCCATTGATGGCATAATTCTATTATTTTTCTTTCTTGACTGTAGTCAAATCCGTATGACTCATTGCTACTACGTGTAAACTCCTTATGATTCCTATATCCCATTTGCATGATAAAGATCCATTTTAAAGGGTCTTATTCCAACAGTCACATGCATGCTTGTTTCATAGGAAGGACTTAGGCTCTAGGGCTGTAAACTGTCAAGTTGTCTTAGGGGTTGATCACCTAGAAGGGTTGGTTGGCTCCTGTAGATTCTGTGACATGTGCATAAGGTCAGATTGGTTGTGTTGGGTTGGTGACTTCCTTAATTGTACAAGGGAAGTTGAATCATATTGTAGTTTCATCTCGTCACATGTTTACCCCAACAGACTAGTTAACTTGGGTAAATGTAGGAGGAGGGTGTTACATGTTGAAATTTAAGGCCTTGACCATGGACCATTAGATAAATATTATATTTTTAGGGTGTAATTCCTTGAATTTATCCCACAACCATTTTTAATATCTTGATACCCATCGCTAATGTATAAAACATTAGAATGGTAATCATATCCGACTCAAAGAATAATGATTCCCTATAGAGGACCCATTATGTGGTTGATTTCATTATTTGTGGCTTTTGATACTAAATTATTCATTAAGTGCTAATCATCCTTTTTTCCTTCCTTTTCCATTACCACTACCTCAAGACACCTAACCATAATAACAAGACCTCATAATGATACCTCTATTCAACTTGGAGTGAAAATATCACCTCTAATGAGCAAGGTATTTGTTTTATCTGAGGTCATGTTAATCACTAATGAACTTTAGAATTCCATTGATGGCATAATTCTATTATTTTTCTTTCTTGACTATAGTCAAATCCCTATGACTCATTGCTACTACTTGTAAACTCCTTATGATTCCTATATCCCATTTGCATGATAAAGATCCATTTTAAAGGGTCTTATTCCAACTTGAGGCCTTAATCGTGGCTCATTATTGCAAGAATATTAATATATAACCTCCTTTCATTTCTTTTTTTGCAATGGTCAAGGCCCTGGGGTTCATAGATAATGCATAAAATACATTCTAGTATTGCCTATATCCCACTCTAATGATAATAATTTCTTATACAATGACTTTTTTATGGTTTGTAGCGTTGTTCATGGACATTGGCCCATATAAGCTTCATATAGGGCCTAAGGGTCTTATTTTCAACCCCTATCAATTAAAAATGCCTCTATATTGATCCCTGTTGTCCAAGGCACTATAAGAGAAACCATATTTCAATCAAAGGCCAAATATCCCATTTACACGGCCCATTTGGTGGTTTCAATCCTTATCCGTAGTTATAATTTTCATTTAAAGCCTAATTATCATCTTTTCCTCTACCCTTAAAAGTCAATTCCTCAAAACTCATCTCTATGTGAAAAACATTTTAGGAGCTTCTATATGACCACTAGAGGCCCAGATCCTCATTAAATCGATTATGTGATCATTTGAGGTGAACATATTTTATTATTTTGAAAATAAAAAATTATATCTACATAAACATAAAATAATCATGACCTAAATAGTGTACAAGTCTTGTAGGCCTTTCTAGCAAGTTAAATAAAAAACATATGTTCAAATAAAAAAGTTATAGCAAAATAACTAAAAATATACATTTTTCAAGACATTAAATCCATTTATGCATTCAAAAATACAATTTAGATAACAAAAATTACACTCCCAAAAAAAATTATATCTCCCAATTCCAATTAAAAAATTTAAAACTTAAAATAATAAAAGTGTAAAATGACGATTATTACTATTATTTATTCTTCAGTATTTAGATAACCAAAAATTAAAATCTCACACAAAAATATCTCCCTATTCTAATTAAAAAATCTAAAATTTAAAATAATAAAACTGTAAAATGATTATTATTACTATTAATTATTACTAATTATTACTTGCGTGGGAGATGAATGATTCTAGCAGTCTTGGAGGAGCGGAGCCACCGCCTGCGACGTGTCGTCTCCACTGAACATTCAACGCCCAAGCGTCCCATAGCCATCCCATACGGGCCTCCGACGGGTCATCCTGCCTGCGCGCCATCTTGACTTCACCAGGGCCGAACACGTCTTGGACATGCGATAAATGAGGCAAGTTAAACCTTCGTTTTTGCGTTGGTTTCCTTTTTTCGCTGTTTTCCAGTTCCGGGCTTGTTTCTGCCTCCCTTTGCATTCTGGCCGTAAGCACTGTAACCTCTTGCCACCTTCTGTAATGATAATATTCCGAGCCTGTACGCTTTTTGGCTGAGAGCAGCACGAGCTCTTCCTTTCGCCATCTTCCGTCATGATATTTCCAGTATAAGCTATTCCTTGCCTTTGTCTCAGTAATCCACCTTTCGAAGCTATCGCTCTGCTATTATCTCTTGCTCAGAAAGTTTCTCAATATCCTTTGTAATTTTAGCTGGATGGCGGAGTTATGTTTCATGGGGTTCATGCGTTCTGGGTGTCTTGGCTCCAGCTCCAGGTTAGTAAAATTTTTTCCTTAGTTTAAGCTTATACTTTTATGCATGCTATGGTCACGAATTTAAAGGAAATAAGCTTATCTTTTCTAGTTTTTCCAGTATTTTTCCTGCTGTTAAAACTGTTGGGATTAGGTTGAAATTGCTTTCTAGTTTTGTAATTCTAGTCCATACATCCCTCCATAGAACCGTCAGGATGATTAAAACTTTCTTCAATAAGCTCAGACATCTCACTGTCATTTACAAACCTTGCAATGATGTAAGGTTTAAAATTGGCTTCTGGTGGTGTATTGTTAAAGTCTATTGCTGCTGTCTTCTTTGCGACGAGCCTTCTGCATAAACCCCTACAGCCTTTCTCAGAGGTTCTGGAATCGAATTCTGGTATCTCTGGGTTCTCCTTCTCCAATAGTTTGGTCAATGCTACGTCACTTCCCGATTGTTTCAAATTTCCCAGCTGCTCCAATTTCAACCAGGCATTATGGTGAATTTGATATCTGCTTAAATTCCCGGTACGAATATATCTGTTTCGGGATTTCGGATGGTATGGATGATACTTTCTGAACTCAGAAGCAGAAGTCACTGTCTCATGTCGTACTTATCTCTACGTCCTTCGTCCTTTTTCCTCTTCCTCATATGCTTTGAACATTTATTTACCTAGAGGGTGAGTAAGATTGGGTGGTTGGTTTAGTCAGATATCTGGTCTGGATCTAAGATTTGGATCCTTCTCGATTGTACTTCCTCTTTGAAATTCCCCTTTTGGCGGTGCATGGAGGGGGCCTATGACTCCATCGCATCCGAAGATCTTGTCAATGCTGTTGACAAAGCGGAACAAGCCTGGTCAGCTGCCGCCGTGGCTACATTGGACAACTTGGTGATTAAACCATCCACGTCAAGGGACAACTCATGCAAAAAGGGTATGGACCGTAATTTTAAAAAGTAGCACAAACCTGCCAACACCTCCCCTCCACCACAGGTGCTTAGAATTGAGATTGCCCAGCTAGATGAAAGAATAGACAGCCTTCAGCACAAAGCTCTTATTGGAAAATGGCATTTCCCAGAAATGTCTGACATCGACATGAGGAAATGGTTGGCCAATTTCTGGAAACCGGTTATCGGCTATGTTCCGGTAATATCCAGCCTCATGAGAGACTGGTACTGCTTCCATTTCTTAAACGCTGTAGATGCTGAAGTCATCCAGAGCTGGCCTTGGGTCTTTAAGAGAAGTTTTCTAGCATTGTATAGGTGGTACATAAGCTTTAACCCTTTGAAAAACACCCCGGTAAATAGTCTAATTTGGGTTAAATGCCCGAATCTCCCTTTGGAACTCTGGTCAAATGAATCTCTGGAGATGATTGGTAATGCTATTGGCCGTTTCGTCTACGTCGACCCCTGGTGCTTAGGTGAAAGGGACAAGCGCATAGCTTGGATTCTTATTCAAAGGCCTTTTAAGGGCGGCTATCCTGACCATATTGAAATCAGCTGGAAGGATCAGGTCATTAATCAAAGACTAGATTTCTGGGGAATTCCTTTTAGGTGTGCTGCATGCAAGAGAATGGGTCATTTGGTGAAAAACTGTCCTAGTGCTAAATTATATGCATACAGACGGTTTAACAAAAAATCTTTTCTCAATGGCAGTCAATCCTCGCCCATATCTGCGTCTATTCCGCTTCACAATCCTACAAGTCCAGTGCCTCATCAAGATCATCATGAACATTTGAATGACCCTTCTGAGTGCCTGCTTTCTGTTCCTAGTCACCCGCCACCCTCCAATTTCCCTAATACCTTCATCAATTCAGGCAGCCTCGGGTCTCCATTTACTAAGCCTAGAGAGGATTACCCTGTCCCTTCTCCGCCTCCCATGCATCAGAAGGATTTTGACCCCGACCCCCATTCAGGGCCTCCAAAAGGGGTATATTTCTCCGTGGGATCTATTCCCATCTCCATCTCATCCTCGTCTCCGCATCCCGATCACGCTGGCCAGCACATCATTAAAGGGAAATCTCAATGTGTTGGTCCGACTCCTCTAAACTCCCCGAATTCATCTCCTGTTAATATTTTTGATAGTGACCTAGATCATATGCTTAACAAGGACTCTCTTGAGCTGGAGTCACTCACGATACACAAGCCCGGCCCAAGTCTCTTGCCTGTTATAAGCCCGGATTCGGCTAGAAACATTACGGTCCAGAAGAAAGGTAGAGGTGGCAGCAGGCATTTTAGAGGAAGAACTATAGTATCAAATGAAGGGATTAGAAATATGTCTCTAGTTGAAGTGCCCATCCTTGATGTCTCTGAATCACAGCCCCTTAGAGCGAGCCTGGCTGCCAATTCTCCCAAATGATCCCCATCCTATCCTTCAATATTCGGGGTCTTGGCGTGGATCCTAAATTCATCACGCTAAAAAGTTTCTTTTTCCATTCCAGGGCTGCAATCATCCTTATTCAGGAAACAATGCACAAGAAGGAGGACACCTTGTCTTATTTCAGGAAAATGCTACCTACTTGGTTCATGGTTGCTACAGAGGCAAATGGTTTATCGGGCGGCATGGCTACTCTTTGGGATCCTACCAGGGTCAAAGTAAAGGCGTACAAATGCTACGCCGGGATTATAATTACGGCTTCAATCAGAGGTGTTGAATTCCCGATAAACATTCTCAATCTTTATGCTCCATATAAATCCCGAATTTCCTTCTGGAACAGGTTCTTCGCTTCAGAGCTCTTCGATATTAATAATCTCCTTATTGCTGGCGATTCGAATGCTGTCTTGAAATCAAACGAGGTCTGGGGACAGGGAAAGATAAACAACTGCTTGGCGGATCTCATCAATTCTGAGATGCTCAACAGAAACATGGTCGACATAAATCCCGTTGTATTGAAGCCGACCTGGTCAAATGGTAGAGTGGGCAGGGCTTACATAGCCAAAAGGCTCGATAGGGTGTTTATCCATTTTAGTCTCATTGATAAAATGGGTATGCCAAGGCTATCTGTGGAAAATGTCATGATCTCGGACCACAATCCTATCCTTCTATCTTGGCCTGCAAATCTATTTAGAAAAGGTTACTCCTTTAAGTTTGACAGTAGCCTCCTTCAAGACTCTGCTTTCAATGTATACATTCAGAGTGCATGGAAAGTGATAAAGGACAGGGATAAACAATTTATTTTTTCATCCTTCAGGGAAAAATTGGTCGAGATCAGGAATATGGTGAAAAAATGGCAGTTTCAAAAACATCAGAAGGATAAAGAGAACCTCCAAAGGATTCAACAGGAATTGGATATGGTGTTGGCATCTACAGATTTCTCCACATGCTCTCTTGAGAGGAAATGTCGTATTAGAAACCTGGAGAAAGAGAGATTCTGTTTGCTGAAACATGAGGAAGCCAAATGGAGGCTCAAAAGTAGAGCCTTATGGATGCATGAAGGAGACAAAAACACAAAGTTTTTCCATAAATATGAAAATGCAAGGAGAGCAAGGAACTTCATATGGAAAATTAAGGATGATCAGGGTGGTTTTGCTGTCTCCCAAGAGGACATTACAAAGCAGGCCGTAGGCTTCTTCAAAAAGCAATATGGCAGGTCAAATGAGATTGCTTTCAATGATATTAGATGGGGCATTGACTTGATGCCAGAGATGTTTGATCAAGAAAAGAACGAGGCTTTGTTTCAGCCAGTAGATGAAAATGAACTCCTTGAGGTCATGAAATCATTTAAGAAGGATAAGTCCCCTGGTCCTGATGGATGGTCAATAGATTTTCTGATCCATTTTTTTGACCTTTTCAAAAAGGATCTGCTAAGCATGGTGGAAGCCTCCAGACTTTCAGGCAACATTCACAACCATACCTCGTCCACTCTCATTACTCTCATTCCTAAGAAGGATGAGCCTGAATCCTTCCTGGACTTCAGACCCATCTCCCTTTGCAACATTACTTTCAAGATTATTACAAAGATTATTGCTGTAAGGATTAAATGGACTCTGGCATCATGTCTCTCTCCCAATCAACATGCTTTTTTAAAGGGCCGTAATATACACGATGCCGTCGCCAGTACACAAGAATGCTTACATTCTATGTCTGTGCATAATTCTAATGCAGCTATTATGAAAATTGACCTTCAGAAAGCATTTGATGTCTTGGACTGGGGATATCTGCAAAGCCTCCTCGCCAAAATTGGTCTGAATTCGGGCCCCATTCGTTGGATTATGGCTTGTATCGAAAACGTCAACTATGCAGTTTTGATTAATGGCTGTCCTTCTCCTTTCTTTCGGGCAGAAAGGGGCCTTCGACAGGGCTGTCCACTGTCGCCTCTCCTCTTCATTTTGGCCATAGATGCTTTGAGCTTACACATCAACCGTGCAGTGGCGGTAAAAGAATATATTCCGGTCAAGATCTGTAAGCAAATCTATATCTCTCATAACCTGTTTGTAGACGACGTTCTGTTATTTGCTATGCTATCCAAGGCAACATGGTTGTGCATTAAGTCTATTCTGGATCGCTTTCAAAAGGCCTCTGGGCTCGCCATCAATAAAGCCAAATCGATCCTGTATCATAATGGCACAGATGAGACTCTGGCTTCTTGGATATCTCAGCTTTTCGGAATTGAATCAAGACTTTTGTCTGATGGAATCAAGTACCTCGGGTTTCGCCTAAAAGCTAAGGCATATAGGAAGGATGACTGGCGATGGCTTGTTGAACGATTTTACAGCAAGATCTCACTGTGGGAATTCAGATCATTATCTCTGGGTGGTAGGGTCGTCCTTGCCAAATCTGTCTTGACGCAGTTATCGGTCTATTGGGCTCACCTTTTTCTTCTTCCGGCTAGTATTATCCAGGCCATCAACAGGATCTCTGCCAATTTTATATGGGGGGCAAAAGCTGAAAGAGGAAAAATCCATCTCACAAAACTGGATCTCTTATCTTTGCCAAAAAAATTTGGTGGATGGGGTCTGATGGACATAAGGCTTTTTGGAAAAGCTCTTGTCTGTAAATCCTTATGGAGAGGCATCTTTGACTCAAATCCCTGGAGCGCAATTATCCACCAAAAGTATCAAAAAGGAAGAAGCTTGGAATTCTGGTTCAGGTTCGGCTCCATTGGTATCCAGCAGGGGTCTGCTATTTGGCTTAGTTTCAGGCGAATTCAGCAATACTTTCTCAACAATCTCAAATGGAAGATCTTTTCTGGCCGGAAAATCCTCATTGGTTTCGACTCTTTTGCTGGCTTCAGGGGTAATTTACAGGTTCCAGCTCCTCTTCTTTTTTATCTCCACAGATTTGGTATTTTCACTTGGAACAGAGTTATCAAGGAATGGAGAGGGCCCTCTCCTTCGCTTAAGGATGCTGGCGATCTTGGTATTCCGCAGGCCTTGTCTTTCCTATGGGATAACCTCAAAATCTCCCTCGAACAGGGTGGCTTAAAGCGGTCTGGGATTGATGACCATATGGTATGGTCTTTATCTCTCTCTAACTCTCGAGCCAATGTTAAGGACATTTACTTGGACCTCATCTCCAAAAAAATCAGGCTGGCTAGACAGATTTTTCCAGTGTTCTGGTGGAAACTTGGCTGCCCCCTCAAAGTGATTATATTCTCTTGGTTAGTCTATTACAACAAAAATTTATCTTGGGATACCTTGAGAAAGCGTTCTTGGCATGGACCCAGCAGATGTGTCTTATGCAAAATGGAGGAGGAAACAAACTATCATTTGTTTTTCAAGTGCATGGTCTCCCAACAAATCTGGTATGAATTAGCTCTGTTTTTTTCTTTTCCGCATCTAAACTTCATCTCTGTTGATGCAGCTTTTGCCTGGTGGGGAAGACAAGAAGCTGATAAGCGACCAATCCTTCCCATCACTATATGGTGCCTTTGGAAGTGGAGGAACTTAAAAATCTTTGAGGATTCAAATATCTCCTCCAAATATGTTCTGTCTTCTATCTCAGCTCTCTTTCCTACTATCCGATGAATGCAGTATATGTGGAGATTAATTTTGGTTTTGTGTCCTTGATGTTTCGGAGGGCTCTCATCTTTCTGTATTGTGTCCTTAAGTTTTTGTTGCTTCAGGTCTCCGACTGATATCATGCTGAATGCACAAGCGATCTTCTTATGAGATCCATCAGAACATCTTGTATATATTGCCTCAATATAATATAGTACTTTTCTTTCTGAAAAAAATAATGATTCTAGCAGCCAACATGATGGAGATTTAACACGTAGGATGTGAATTTGGTTTTTTTGGACAGTGAATTTTGAGCCAAAGTACGGTGGCAAATCCATCTTTTACAGAAAATGTTAGTGTAAAAGACAACTTTAACATAGATGCCCATCTCAAACTTGTGATATAACGTGTTGTTTATTTCAAACATCAAATTACCACCTGCATTGTTTGGTGTTCTGTCTGGTCATTTCATACACATTTTAAAACGTGATCATGTTTCAAAGTTCAAGGTTCCTGGTTGTCCATATTAATTTCGTTAAGATTTTTTAGCAATTTTAAAATGCAATAAAGTTAATGAGCGGCCCATATTACTGGGATCGTCCGTTAATGCAATAAAGCTTTACACACTCTACTGTTTCTGTCGACTGACAGATATGTCTCTATTATAATTTAATTCCTTAATTTGGCACCATGACTTAGCATTTAGACTTGCTGGTGTTTTCATGAATTTTATGGGTATTTGCTGATAGGGATTTATACTGATATTTACTAAACGTTAACACTGATCGAGTACAAAATATGTACACACTTTATGTTGTTGTACAGGAAGTAGGATAAAGGCTTAAATGGCTCAATTGTCATTGCAATTTGGTGATCAAATCAATGACCATTCGGTGATCAAATCTTGTTTATAGAAAGAATAGTTGCTCAAATACATATATGGGTTTATAATGTTTTTGGTTTTTGAACTGATAGTGTACATCTTGCACCATATGATAATCTTGACAACCACCATTTCAAACATGTAGACATTGCTCTCAATTGTATATCCATACTAGATCAAACCAAATCTATGTTGATCTAGGGTCTTCACAAGTAGATCTCCTCTTTTTGTCCATAATGGAATTTCACAAGAAAAGGAGCAACATTGGATCTTCACAATTCTCCTTTGCATGCAACTATCCACAATCCACACATAAATCAAATATTCATACAAACAATAGATCAAACACTCTAGTAAACTAATCTATCAAACACTCTATTAAACTAATCTATGTACACATGAGTATCATGGCTAAAATTGCATGATCAACACTCTAATAAACTAATCTATGTACACATGAGTATCATGGCTAAAATTGAATGATCTTAGTGAGGGTTTGAACCAGCTCTAATTTGATATATCTGTTGATCACAACACTTACAGATTGTTAGGCCCCTATACTACTAGTGTAACCCCTTATTATTATTAGTATAACCCACTTATTATATTGATGTACCCATGTAGTGCCCATATTGTTACTATTGTGCCCCATAGAAGCCCACTATTGTTATTATTGTGCCCTTACATTATTATTGTTATGTCGGCTCTGATTATGTTATGACCCCTTAGACTCCTATATATAGAAAGGAGGTCTTTTCATTTGTATCATCCAAGAATTATTCATTTATGTAATGTAAAGGAGGTTGCCCCCTCGAAGAGGCTAAATTCTAAGGAATTGATCTATCTTTTCTATCTTTTCTTGAGCTGGTTTCATAGCATTTGGTATTAGAGCTTTGGATTCTAGGGTTTTGTTGCTCCAAACAAGTCATCGTGGCATTTTCGCTATAACTTTTTTTCTGTGATGTTTCAGAAGTCGCAAAAAAAACCCATTTGAGAATAATTCGCGTTGAATGTTGGGACTGAATTTCAGAGCTTTTTGTGCGATATTTGCGGAGATATGATCTGAGGAAGTTGGTCTTTTGTCAGACTCCTGAATTACATTCAAAACAGGTGACCTGGGGAAAATCATCATAACTTTCTCTCTGGGAATCAGATTGAAATTTCGTAAGAAGGTACAGAAAGAGGACGGACTGTAGTTTCTTGTATATCGTTTTTAGAACCAAATATCGAAAATTGTACACGTGGCACTTCATACAAGTTCGCTCTTCTGGAAAGGTCTATAATCAGGTCATCTTGGGAGATTGTGCATAACTCTTTCTTGGAGAATCCAATTTGGATCAGACTGGTGGCATTAGAAAGAGGACACAAAGGTCTACTACAATTCACAATTTCAGAACTTAAAGATCCGAAAGTACATAGTTACAGTCGTTTCAAGGTAGAGCTCCTAAAATCAAGAAAAAGCAAGATGAGAAAGTTTGATGGCAAGGATCCAGTAGATTGGATACTTCAGATGGAGCAATATTTTGATATACATGGTGTACAACTGTTACAAAAGGTATGTATTGCATCTTCATATTTAGAACCAGATCAATTTTTAAGGTACAAAGGGCTTTGTTCTCGTAAACAAATTGTTACGTGGTCAATTTTCACGGAGGAAATGATAGCACATTATGAGGATACAAAGAGCAACACCTTCTTTAGAGCAACACCACAACAATTAGAAAGAGTAAAAGGGCTTTGTGACATAGTGGAAAGCAAAATTATGGAAACCAGGAAGTGTACCTCTCACAACTATAAAGATGGAAGTGTTGTTTCTCCTAGCCTTCCACAACCTACAAGGGTTACACCACAACAATTGGAAGAAAAAAGAGAAAAATGGCTTTGTTACAATTGTGATAGCAAATGCACTAAAGGTCATAAGTGTGCTGAGAAGAAATTATTTTACATAGAATATGAAGAGGAGGAAGAAAAGGATCAAGAAACAACAAAAGATGAAGATATACACCAGGACCCCACCCCAGAGAAAGAAGAAATGAACCAGACAATATCTTGTAAAGCATTGGCAAGAATTACCACTCCTCAAACTCTCAAGATAGAAGGACATATCAAGAAGAAAAGGGTGGAAGAAGTGAAAGATCACATCGAGAAAGAAGAAATGAATCCAACCATATCTTGTAATTCATTGTTCGAAATTACCACTCCTCAAACTATCAAGATAGAAGGACATATAAAGAAGAAAAATGTTTAAGAAGTGAAAGATCACATCGAGCATCAAGAAATAAATCCGACCATATCTTGTAAAGGATTGGAAGAAATTACCCCTCCTCAAACTCTAGAGATAGAAGGACATATCAAGAAGAAAAAGGTTCAAGCAGTGAAAGATCACATCGAGCATCAACAACAAGTTCTCCAACTTTTAAAGGATAACGCCACTTCGGTGCAAAATCAAACGAAACAACAGGCACTTAAAAAATGACGACCTTACCGAATGGGAAGACTCTTCAAGGATGAGGATGTGGAAGCATTGTTTTGTGCTATTTATATTATCCAACCAGATTGGATAAACGAAGCAAGGGATGAATGGAAGAAGGACGAAGAAGTATGGCCACTTATTCAAAAGTTGCAAAAGATCCCAATTCAAACAATATTGCTAGACATTAAAGAGGAAGGAAAAATCATATTGGAACCTGGAGCAGTCACAGAAACAAGAACCCGACAGCTACGAAATCGATCAATTTCAGAGTATCTCATCAAGTGGAAGAACTTACCCGCTGAATATTCCACATGGGAGGACAAGAATTTTATACAGAAGCATCAAGAACTACTCAAGCGTTGAGGACAACGCTTTTTGAAGGAGAGGGGCATGTTAGGCCCCTATACTACTAGTGTAACCCCTTATTGTTATTAGTATAACCCACTTATTATATTGATGTACCCATGTAGTGCCCATATTGTTACTATTGTGCCCCATAGAAGCCCACTATTGTTATTATTGTTCCCTTACATTATCATTGTTATGTCGGCTCTGATTATGTTATGACCCCTTAGACTCCTATATATAGAAAGGAGGTATTTTCATTTGTATCATCCAAGAATTGTTCATTTATGTAATGTAAAGGAGGTTGCCCCCTCGAAGAGGCTAAATTCTAAGGCATTGATATATCTTTTCTATCTTTTCTTGAGCTGGTTTCATAACACAGATATATAGGACATAAATCTCTCTCTTCCACTGTTCTAGATCATGACTACAACTCATACATAGGAAAGAAAAACTTCTAGATTAAGGCTTGGGAACTCTCAATGACAACTCACAACAACACATGGAAGCATTACTTCGAATACATAAATATGACCTAATATAATTGATGTAAAGTAATTAGAAGTAAAAGAAAAAATGTGAGTAACATGTGATATCAACTTCATATATATCTATATAGAAAAAAATGTTAAAAAAAAATATTTTAATGTTGTATAGAATAAAATATTCAATGTAATTTATGAATAAAATATTTCATATAAATTAATATTTACATATATTTTAAAATATATTATAAAAAAATTAGTTTAATGTGCACTAATAAAGTAGATCAATGCACATGTTATGCAATATCTAGAACATTCAAAAATACAATTTAAAGGTAAAAAATTACACATTATCTTTTGCACTATAAAATAAATTTGCACCTTGATCCCGGCTCGTGTTAGATCCATGGTTAAGATGAATCTTTAATAGTTTACTCACACATGGATTTGTTCATTCTAGGGAACAGGATGATAAGGAAAGTATTCCCCTGAACACAAATATATAGTCATGCATGAAAAGAAATAGAAAATAATAGTAAAATTGGAAAAGTTCCCCTTTTCAATTTCACTAATGCCTTAAAGGGCTAGACAAATGTAAAGTAATTGTGAAATTGGAAAAATTACCATTTTTCAATTTCATTGTTGCTTTCAAAGGATAGAAAGTGGAGAAAGAAAAAAAGGAGAGGATTTGTCAAAATGGGCTAATTCTGAGAAGTGACTAATCTCGACTCTTTAAATAAGTTTTGAATACAAATTTTCTAAATATGCATTTGAAAGGCTAAAAAGTTGTGAAAGTAAGAAATGATGAATTTGTGATAGTGGCTAATTCCATATGGAGTAACTGATTTTTTTTGTTTTTTCTCAATATGTTTCTAGCAAATAGATCCTTACAAAATTTTGAAAATTGATTTTTTAAATATACATTTTAGATAAATAAGTTTCGAAATTAAGGAGGGATTTGCGTTTTTGAAAATGAGAGAGGTTTTTAGAGGGAAAAAAGTGTAATTTTTTTTTACCGAATTGTATTTCTAAGTTGTTATATTATATAGAGTTATTAGCACTTATTCAAAATTTAAATGAATCAGGAATAAAATGAGCAAAAGGCATCATTATTAGAGAAAGAAAAGTATAAGTTTTTAACATATATACTGTCACTTTATTTATTTATTTTTAATCAATTTTTTTAGTATCATGTTGAATTCAAATCCAAGTCAAATCCAAATTTAAACTTGGTAGCTATGAATAATAATGCCTAAACTGAAATGAATTGATGATAAAGTTTTAGTTCATATATGATATAAGTTTTAGTAAAGTCATAAAATATAAAAGATACATAATATTATAATATGAGTTTTTATTTTAGTTAATTCCTTATGAGAAAGTGTGATATAATATATATATTTTTTAATTAGAATTTATTTATTTTGTGGTTAGGAATTAAAGATTTGACATTACATTTATTTATATAAAGGGATGGAATTTTCAATACTAATCTCTTTTTCATGTTTAAATCTAATTCTTTATTATTATTGAATCTGTTTACCTCTTTACATTTACTTCATACATACAAATTATCAAATAACAAATGATATACATAATGATGAGAACTCTAGCAATCAAATGACATTGATTGTGACATTGTGATTGTATTTAAATTCATCAATCACTTAATCCATAACTGCGTTGGTTATAAGTAGTCTTGGATTCAACAATTAAAAACAATGTAATATAAATTTTAATTAATTATAACAAGTCTTACACTGAAGGAAACACTTCTTAACTCGTGAGAGGATGAAAACTTGTTAGACACTAGCTAAGAGATTTGTTGTAGTCTAATTTATTTATTATTATTATTATTTTTATTTATTTTTTTATTTTTTTCCGAAAGTGGAAAAACCTATCAACTCAAGTGTCAAACCAATAGTGAGGACAACCATCTCTGGCTGCTATCCGCGAATGTCGGTTTGACTCATCACTGTTAAATAGGAAAACCACGACACTTGTTAATAACCCGCTGGTGGTCCGTAAGGGAGCAGGCTTTCACTCCTGCCAGATGCCTCTGGGTCTTGGGCCGTTAACCTGTTTCCTTACGTCCGAGGAAGACGAGCTCTTAGCCTAGCAGAAGCCGTTTTACCGCATACTCCAGGCCAATTGTAGTCTAATTATTTTATATTTTGAAATTTTTTATCTATTTATTTTTAAATTATCTTTTTTTAAAATTTAATAAATATTTGTTATAATTACTAAAATATTTAAGATATTTAAAATGCTAAATCTCTTTATATAATTCAAAGCTTATTTTTAACAACCAAAACCACAATCTCACTCACAATTGTATCTCAAAATTAAAAAAAAAATGAAAAAGAAAAAAAAAAAGTAAGAAGGTTAAATCTTCTCTTAAAGATATTAAATTTTGAAGGTTGCTGGAGATGATTAGTCCACAACAGTGTATGGTCTAAATACCCATTAACAAGAAATTTCGTTTAGTGCAAGTCATTCATAGCAGAAAACCATCAGCATAAGACTTCACGTGAGTACTTTAAACGGTCCTGTGTTTGTTTTAAGGCTTTTCAGTTCACTACGATGGTTGTACATCATGGTGAGGGCAGAGCAAGTCGTCCAAAGATGAAAAAGACAGAAAGGGAGATGAATTTCTGACATAGGGCTTCTCACTTCTTAATCCAATTCAGAATATTGACTTCAGAGGATGTCTACACCCTAGCCACTTGATTTATATCCCTTGACCCTCACATCAGGTTTTTGAGGTGACACTGGGAAGTATGTTACTAGTTGTATGGCATAAATAAGTACTAGTGTGGTTATTCTACAAATTAAAAGTGTAGGTGGAAAACAGATTAAATTAAGGTTGATGTAGGTTGGTAGAATGAGTTGGTTGCTATCTTGGTCTTTTTAAGCTCTATTATTATAGATCATTATGTTGGGTCATTGCTTCTAGATTCTAGTGTGTTAATTTTGGTCATTTATTTCATTTTATAATTGCCAATTTACACACCTTAGTTCACCCGATTTATGTCCCACCTAATCTATGTCCATTGGTCCTCATAATAGGTTTATGAGTTCATACTAGGGAAGTATGTAACGATTTCTATGGAACAAATGTGCATAGGGGTTGTGGTCTTGTGAATTATGAGATTCAAGCAATAGTAACTCATGCTATGATGGAGGGAGTATGTGACAAATAGCTTAAATTGAGTCTCATGTAGATTTAGAATTAGTTGGTTGCTATCTTGGTCTCTTTAGGCTCTAGATATATAGATGAGTTGATTGATATCTTGGTCTCTTTAGGCTCTAGATAAGTAGATCATTGTGTTGGCTCATATCTTCTAGGTTCTAGTCTACTAATTATGGCCATTCATTTAGTTTTCTCATTGTCTATTTCAACTTTTTGTCTTTTGGTTATTCATGGTTGTTTCTAGTGGCCCATTAGGTGGTGTAGGTAAACTTAGACATAGAAGCATTGCTCCCTTTCTATCCCATTGTTTAAATCTTCTAGCTTTCTCACCTAGTGAAATATTTGTGCATTTTCTCTAGTTTTTCTATCCTCTAGCTACTCTTTGTTGATTTCCTATGGTCCTTGGCCTATCTGGAATCCCAAATTCTCTTGGGAGTTGGTGGTGCTCCTATTCTCTATATGGTTTAGGGCTTCATTTGTGGGGATTAGGGGTCATTATCCTTTCTTGGCCAAGTTTTCAAGTCATTAGTAACCTATCTCTCATTTCGAATTTTGTTAGGTTGTGGATTCTATTTCTCTAGTTGTGTCTCCGATGTCGTTGGATTTTAGTTCTGTATTGGTGTGTGGCTTCCCGTTGTATCTTTTGTTACCTTATAATGAAAATGAGAATCCCACCCTCTAGCTCTACTTTTAGTTAAACAAATGCTTGGAAGTGCTCCCTTTCACGCTTCAAGGCACTCCCTTTGGGAAAACAATGACCTCAAGCCACTTAGGCTCAAAAGGATACTCTCTAGGTGGGCATGAACTTACAACTCATATGGAAGGACTAGTAGCTCCCCAAGGACCAACTACAACCCAAGTTCAAAGAATGGATTTCTCACCTTGGTTAGCCACTCATAAACCATGGACACTAAGATTTCCAAACTCATTGACCTCTACTAACTCAACATTTCTTTCATTACTTAAATCATAAAGAAAAAAAGAAACCTTCAAACTATCATATAGAATAAGCCACATAGCATATAATAAAAATTTCACATTATTTATAACAAAATTTTCACTTCTAATTTTTAACATCTCTAACACAACTCTCATTTCTCGTTAAACATTTTGATCCCATCCACATTTATAAAAATACTATTTTAATCATTATTCTAAAAAAATAAACCGTGCAGCAACATAACATAAAAGCAAAACAAAAGCTGAAGTTAAAAAATGATTTCCCGTACCTTTTTAAAATCTTCAATATTTATGTTAGAAATAAGACCCTAGCTAATGTTATTTCAATGTGTTATTTTATAAACTATGCTACTATGTTATTTTATAAACACAATATGGTGTAATTAAACTAAGGTCTAGTAGTTTATCGTGATAGATGTGATTTGGTTTTGGATAGATGTGATGAGGTGCTTTGGATAAATGTGATTAGGTTTTGGATAGACGTAACAGGTGTTTTGGATAGACATGATCAGGTATTACTGACTCAATTTCCCCTTAAAATTCACATTAAAGTTTAATTAAACTCGTGCAATAATCTAAGGGTCTTTATAAAAGAAGTGATTGAGTGTGACTGGTTTAATTCTCCACTATTCTTTGAACATGAACATGATTTAATTTGATCCCAAAATTATCCACAGATGTTATTATTTGGACATAAATTTATGATATATGTTAGCTCCCAACGGCCACCGATAATTCATCTGCCGCCGATTTATTACGGGCAATAGTCTGCCACCGTTTCCTTAAATTATGGAAAACAACTGCAGTTATTTCCTTAAATTATGGAAATCAACTACAGTTAAATTAATTTCTTGTTGGGAGCTCCTGGAGTGGTCCATTACTGCCTCTGTAGTTCCTTACCATGATCTGTGGAACACTTGACACATAGCCAACAAAAGCTTGGCTATAAATACTTCTGTTTGGTCCCCAAGCTCACTGACTCAATCCCCTTTAGCCTCACACCATCAAATCAGAGTGAGCAGAGCTTGGAAGTGCCACACGGGTGAAAGAAAAGTCAGCAGGTTGCCTTCATTCCTTATTCTTTGCCTTGTTCCAGTGCATGCTGCGTTGTAGAGGCAACCTATAAATTCTCGAGCGGACTAAAGAGACCTGCGTTAGTTCCTTGTGTTCTTTTGGATACCGATATTTGGTGGAATATTACCTGCGTTGTGTTTGAGCCGTCAGACTAGTATCTGCTGGAATATAACCTGCATTGTAGTCATCAGGCTGGAGTATTGTTGGTGTTGCTTGTTCTTGCAAGTTACGTGTGTTGAAAGATTGAAAGGTTGAGCCGACTGGGGTAGCTATAGATTAGGAAGGGAAGAGTTTATTTGTTGCGTTTCATAGTGAGCATGCACTGCTGCATGTTCTCCCTGATTGTTGCGAAGTAACGGTCACACAGAGAACTTGCCAACGATAAAGAAGAAACCTTGTGGGAAGAAATTCTTGTGAGAAGCATCAATGGCCGGAGGTATGTTTTCTTGGGTATTAAATCTTTTCGATTTTTAAGTGTTTATTCCGCATTATAAAATGGTTATTATGCTAACATTTGGTATTAGAGCATTTTTTATCTCTACCTTGGTGTTTATAGACATGTTTTGTTTGTCTAAATGCCATATTTTGAGAATTTGCTTATAATATTTATTTGGTTTAATTATATGCAATTTAGATAATTGTTGTACAAAATTTATTAACTATGCTCATATTTAATTTGCATGAATTGATTATTTCTGCTCTAATTAATACATGCTATTTTGGATGAGTATACTCGTTGAATGTTATGCATGAATATTATAGTTTTATTTATGCAATTTATAATTATTCACATATCAAGTTAATTTTTATACATAAAAGAAATAATGTCTAGTGATCCATATAATTTTTAATTGATTAGAGAATAGCCACAACATCTCTAATCAAATAATATTATATATTATGATTTTTTTTCTAAGTAAAGGCTAATTCTATTAATAAAAGGAAAAATATAGTTACAAGGAGGTCAAGACCTCAGAGGAAGCCGAAGCTGTCCATCAGAATAGACAAACTATCCCAGGGTTGGGAGAACCAGATACAAAAGGCCCAGAAGCCATACAGAGAGAGCTGGCCATAATGGTAAACCACAGTACAGGTCAAAGAAGAGCTGTAGCCAAACTTTCTAAACTGCCCGGATAACCATAAGCAAAACTGCAAAACCAAAGACCTGATAAACTTGCCGAGCCAAGACCTGATACAAAACATATTAACAAAAGATCTGATAAACTTGCCGAGCCAAGATCTGATACAAAACACATTAACAAAAGCCGTAATGACAAAGCACATTGGACTAAAGAGCCAAGAGAGAAATTGCGACATCAGACGTGGCCCAGGAGGCATCAAGCATCTGTATTGGGGTCTTGAGCTTCCTTCTCCACCGGGCATGGATTGCCCATCCACGAGTCATCAACATTGTCCTCAGCACCTATACCGCTACCACCTGGAAGAGCTGCCAAGCGCCGAATGCCACCGTAGGTACTCGCCGGATGAACAGAGGCCGAGATTTCCTGGATGTTGTCATCTGGTGGCTTGAAGACATCAGGGAAATTTCCCTCAACCTGCAAATCACCACAATTGAACACAATGCCAACGTCTTCCCCTAGGTGCTTGCTATTGTCCTGAGACTGTGATGTCGAGGTATGCACAGAGACACTAGGCCGAGCTTCTTCCTCCGCCAAAATTACAGTGATACTGGCAGAGAGAATAGGTCTATTGAGGCGACTTTGGAATTTGAAATGGGTTGTTTGGAAAGAGTTGTGCGGGAAAGGCTTGCCATTGTTTGAGGAAGGGGAAGCCGAAGCTAGAGGAATAACATTCTGGGGAGCAGGCTGAGAGTGCCCACGGTTTCCATGACTGCCCCCTCGGCGAGAACAACCGCGGCGATGCACCATTGTCAAGGGAACAAGGCAACCTGAAGGAGATGAAGAGCAAGGCCAGACAAAGCAGGTGTGGAGGTAAGGGAACTGAATAAGAGTCATAAACCAAACATGCAACCAGGCTTTCAGAGCATTGCAGGGATGCAGGGATTGAGGTGAGCTAATGAAGAGAGACCTGATGGGAATGACAGTGGAGAGAGCCGACGAAGCCATAAATAAAATATCATGCGAAGAGTCTCGAACAAGAGGCGCATTCAATTCTGAATGCCTGATGATCTGCAGGTACCCATTATGATCTTGCTTCATCCGCGGGAGAGTTTGGGAGGTTGTGCGGATCTGCCACCTGCAGGACCAGATGTCGGCACTGCATAATTCTCTCATTAATTATAACGTTAATGCACCCGCATCCAGGTGCGTTTCTTCTTCCTAGTGCATATCATTCTTCGCTATGGTGTGGTAATTCATTAGTTGGGAGGCTGAGGTGATGCTGGAGAGTGATCCTATATGAAGTTCCAGCCCACATTCCACTCCAATATTTGTAAGAAAGTCTGCCACTTTATTTCCTTCTCGACGGGTATGCTTAATGGAAATGGCCCTGTGTTGAGAAAGCCAAATATCAATGAGCTCAAGCCTTTGTGCCATTCGCCAGCTATTGCTTACCTTGTGCGAGGGAGTGCCTTGCATGATTTTGGTGACCATATTTATAATGATCTGTGAATCCCCTTCTATGATAAGCGGAAAAAATCCTCTATCTTGAGCTAGGATAAGACCTTTCCATAAGCCTTCCAATTCTGCTGAGTTGTTGGTATCCCAACCTTTTGAACCAAGAAAAAGCAGTAGAGGAGTCCCCTGATGGTCTCTAAAGATCCCTCCAAAGCCCGAACTTCCTGGATTGCCTTTTGAGGCTCCATCAAAGTTAAGCTGTATCATGTTATTGGGGGGGGGGATCCACTTTGTGGGCATACGACCAAGCAAAGGTGGGTTTCCTTTGGAGGTAAGCTCTTGATTCAATTGAATATTCCAATTTTCCCAGATGGATTGTTCTTGCGGCAGAGAAGGAAGATCTTCCTGGGACCAAGAAATGATGGAGAGGGATTCTTTGATATTTTGGCATAAGATGGTCCAGAGATTCTCCATATACATGGATTGATCCTTGAATATCCAACGATTCCTTTCCTTCCAAATGTTCCACATCAGGAGTCCAGGAATAAGCTTCCACAGAGTGTTTAGAAGTTTGCTTTGATATGGTGTTTGGTTCCAGTTGCGAACTGTAGCTTTGATGTCCCCATGAACTCTGCCTTCTTTTTGGCAGCGAAAGCTAACTTTTTCCGATAGCTTGCGCATAGTATGATAGGCTTGCATAAGATGTATAATGGATTCCTCTTCTTGCTTGCAGTTGGGGCATATGGAAGGGCCATGATAATTTATTTTTCTGAGATTATCCCATGTGATGATTTTATTTTGACATAGGAGCCATAGAAAGGTAGAAACTTTCGGGCCAGTTGGAGGGGTCCCAGACTTTGCTCCATAATACATCTTTCACTATACGCTCCTTGAAGATTATATTGTAAGCTTCCTTTGTGGTGAAAGTGCCTTTTTCTTCATATCCCCACCTAAGAATATCCATTTCCTCTGAAAAATTATTTTGCTTTTCAGTAATTCTGATGTGAGAGATTGCTGAGCCTGTTTTGTGCCATGCCTTAGGATTTGATCTGCTTCAATCCAGCGTCTATAACACTGTATGGAGGAGGGATTCCAAAAGTGTCTGACCTTGTCAAACTCATGCAAATCCTGCTCTGGTAGTTGTAGGTGAGAAAGAATGTCCTTGAGCTTTGGCAGCTGCTGCCAAGAGTCCTCCCAGAACCTAGCTGTGTTTCCATTCTTGACTTCCCAAAAACTGTGCTGTTGTATTAGGATCCTGTGCTGTTTGGCTGAATTCCATATCAATGATCCCATGCCAACTTCTGACATTCGTATTCTTTCTTCAATTGGTCAATTGCTTGCGTATTTGGCGGTCCATAGAGAAGCCCAGGGAGTGAATGGTGCAGAGAGCCATCTCCACCAAATTTTGGCTCCCATGACTTCGTTACTGTGAGACGGATCCCTCAAACCAATGCCACTAGCGCACTTCAAAAGGAAAACTTTATCCCATTTGAAAAGAGCCCATTTACGGGTGGGTCTAGAGCTACCCCATAAGAAGGAGCGCTGGAGCTTCTTGATTTCCTTGAGAACCCATTTGGGAGCGGCCAAGATAGAAAAGAGGTAGAGCGGAATGGAGTGAAGAACAACTTTTATGAGGACTACTCTGCTGGCCATGTTAAGAGTCCTATGAGTCCAAAGGAAGAGACGAGGCTCTAGCTTTTCTAAGAGGATTTTCCAGGAGGAGTGCGTAAGTGCTGAGGCAGTTAGAGGCGCTCCTAAATATTTGGAGGGGAGAACGACAATGGTGAAACCAAGAATACAAGCTATGGCAGTTTGGGTAATGACAGGAGTGTTAAAGAAGAATATTTGAGACTTGACTTTGTTGACATTGGCTCCAGAGGCTTCTAAGAAATCCGACAGAAGAGCTTTGAGTTAATATTATATATTATGATTGATTAGGCACAACATCTCTAATTAAATAATATTATATATTATGATTGATTAGGATCACATAAAGAATATTTAGACATTAATTGTAATTAATTATATTAAATATAATAAATTTTATCCCACAGGAATTTTTATTATATTTATATAATTAATTAAGATAAAATATCAAATTATTCATAACTTACCCACAAGAATTATGAATTAATAGTTTTATCATAAAGTTCAAATCTGAGATAAAATTTATATCAAATTATAATCATAATATACCCTTTAAAATTATGAATTAAGTGAATAATTTGATAAATTCTATCATAAAGAATAATTGAATTTGCTTGAATTGAAAATTTAGTCCATAGATAATTTTTATGTCATTAGATTCAATTTTAAGCATGATTTACATTGGTAAAACACGAAATTTTATTTAGGCCTCAAATTTAACGTAAGCATGTGATCTTTAATTTTATGCAGTTGTACAACCTGCAAATTTCTCTAAAATTCGTTGTGATATCCCTGAACATAAGGGAGATAACTATAAGGTCTGGAAGGAGAGAATTCTCCTTCATTTGGGGTGGATGGACATAGACTATGCTATTAGGAAAGATGAACCACCGACACTCACTAATACCAGCATTACAATGGACATCACACTTTATGAACGATGGGAGCGATCTAATCACCTAAGCATGATGTTCGTTAAGACTAAAATTTCAGCTGGTATTTGTGGTTCTGTTGATCAGCATGAAAAGGTCCAAGACTTGCTAAAAGCCATTGATGATCAATTCGTCACTTCAGACAAGGCACTAGCAAGCACCCTAATCATGAAGTTCTCATCCCTAAGGCTCACCAGTGTGAAAGGTGTATGCGAACACATCATGCAAATGAGGGACACTGTGGCTCAATTGAAGAAACTCGAGGTTGAAATATCGGAGGCCTTCCTGGTGCACTACATCCTGAACACCCTTCTGCACCAATACGGACCCTTCAAAATCTCATACAACACACATAATGATAAATGGTCAATTAATAAACTCATGACCATGTGTGTTCAAGAGGATGAGAGACTGGTGATGGAACTGGGAGAAAGTGCAACGCTGGCAATGCATGGAAAGGGAAAATCTCAAGCCAATCGGAAAGGGAAAAGTAAAGTACCTCCCCAAGCCGATATCAAGAAGGATTCCAAGTGTTTCTTCTGTAAAAAGAAGGGACACATGAAGAAGGAATGCACCAAATTTCATAAATGGCTTGCAGACAAAGGTAATCCAATCTCATTTGTTTGTTATGAATCTAATATGGTTAATGTCAATATTAACACGTGGTGGATTGATTCTAGATCAACAATTCACATTTCGAATTCCTTGCAGGGTTTGCAAAAGCTAAGGAAGCCAGTGGGAAGTGAGCAAAGCATCTTATCAAGAAATAAGATGGGCTCGCATGTGGAAGCTATAGGAACATTCTATTTAACTTTAAGTAGTGGCTTTGTTTTAGAATTAGAAAAGACCTTTCATGTTCCAAGTTTTTCTAGAAACTTGATTTCAGTTTCAAGACTTGTACATTTTGGATATTCCTTTAACTTTTCAGAAACATCCTCCAGTTTATTTTATAAATCTGACTATGTTGGGAATGGTATTTTGTCTAATAGTCTTTACTGCATTAATTTACAAAACAATGTCACTTATGATTCAATGCATGTTGACACTGGCACTAAAAGATGTGTTATTAATGAGGATTCCTCTAAATTATGGCACCAGAGATTAGGTCATATCTCCATAGAAAGAATTAAAAGATTAGTAAATGAAGGGGTACTTAATACTCTAGATTTTACTGATTTTGAGACTTGTGTGGACTGCATAAAGGGAAAGCAGACCAGCAAGTCAAAGAAAGGTGCAAATAGGAGTTCAAACATATTAGAGATCATACATACTGATATATGTAGTCCAAACATGGACTCACATGGTCAGAGATACTTCATCTCTTTTATAGATGATTACTCATGATATATGTATCTCTACATGCTTCATAAAAAGAATTAAGCATTAGATGCCTTTAATATCTTTAAGGCTGAAGTAGAGAAACAATGCGACAAGCAAATTAAGATCGTGATATTAGATAGAGGTGGGAATATTATGGTAGATACATAGAAGATGGACAAGCATCTGGGCCATTTGCAAATTTTTTTCAAGAGCATGGGATTGTTGCCCAATACACCATGGCTGATTAACCTGACTAGAATGGTGTAGCAGAAAGAAGAAACCGAACATTATTGGACATGGTGTGGAGTATGCTTAACAGCTCCAATCTTCGTAAATCCTTATGGACTGAAGCACTTAAGACGCCAGTGTATCTGCAAGAATCTGACTACAACATTGGAGCCGAAAATAATCCTGAGTCTTTTTCACAAGCCATGAGTTGCAAAAAATTAGAATTATGGTACGATGCCATGAAGGAAGAGATGAATTCTATAAAGAGTAACGAAGTCTGGGATCTTATTGAGTTGCCTAATGGTGTAAAAGCCATTGGATGTAAATGGGTCTTTAAGACAAAGAAAGACTCATTGGGCAACAATGAGAGATACAAGGCAAGATTTGTTGCTAAGGGATTCACTCAGAAAGAAGGAATTGACTACACGTAGAATTTCTCTCCTATATCTAAGAAAGATTCCTTGCGCGTTATTATGGCATTAGTAGCCCATTTTGACTTGGAGTTGCAACAAATGGATGTGAAAACGACATTTCTCAATGGAGATCTAGAGGAGGAGGTTTACATGAAACAGCCTGAAGGATTCCCCTCTAGTGATGGTGAGAAATTGGTTTGCAAGCTCAAGAAATCATTATACGGTTTAAAACAAGCATCCTGTCAATGGTATTTGAAATTCTATAATGTAATTTCTTCATTCGGTTTTGTAGAAAACATTATAGATCAATGTATATACTTGAAATTCAGTGGGAGTAAAATCTGTTTTCTTGTTTTATATGTGGATGACATTTTGCTAGCAACCAATGATAAGGGTTTGCTGCATGAGGTGAAACAATTCCTCTCTAAAAATTTCTATATGAAGGATATGGGTGAGGCATCCTATGTCATTGGCATTAAGATCCATAGAGACAGATTCTGAGGCATCTTGGGTTTGTCTCAGGAACCTATATTAATAAAATTTTAGAGAGATTTCGGATGAAGGATTGTTCACCAAGTGTAGCTCCCATTGTGAAGGGTGATAGGTTCAATTTGAACCAATGCTCGAAGAACGACTTTGAAAGAGAACAAATGAAGAACATTCCATATGCTTATGCTGTCAGAAGCCTAATGTATGCTCAGGTCTACACAAGACCTGACATTGCATTTGTTGTGGGAATGTTGGGACGATATCAGAGTGATCCAAGTTTAGACCATTGGAGAGCTACAAAGAAAGTAATGAGGTACCTTCAAGGAACCAAGAACTACATGCTTATGTATAGACAGACAGACAATTTGGAAGTAATTGGCTACTCAGATTCTGACTTTGCTGGATGTGTTGATCCACGCAAATCAACATTAGGATACATTTTTATGATGGCCAGTGGAGCTTTATCATGGAGGAGTGCCAAACAGACCTTGATTACCACTTCCACTATGGAAGCCAAGTTCGTCTCCTGTTTTGAGGCTACATTACATGGTGTATGGCTTAAGAGTTTCATTTCTGGGCTTAGAATTATGGATTCTATCTTTAAGCCATTGAGAATATATTGCGACAATTCGGCTACTGTTTTTATGTCTAAAAACAACAAAAGTGGGAGTCGAAATAAACACATCGACATTAAGTATTTAGCTATAAGGGAACGTGTTAAAGAAAAGAAAGTGATCATTGAGCACGTCAGCACTAAGTTGATGAATGTTGATCCTTTGACTAAGGGCATGCCACCGTTGAACTTCAAAGATCATGTAATGAATATGGGACTTGGTTCCATTATGTAGTTTCTCATTGTGGACAATGTTATTTTAATGAAATTCTTAATTATTGTGATGTTTTTCTCATATTTATGTGAACGTTAATTTGATTTGAGAGAATTCATCTGTGTAGGACCAAGAATAAACATAAAGTTTATTCATTAAGAAATTGTTGCCACATAAATTATAATAGAAATAAATACATAGTAATACATGGAAGATAATACTCGTCATTAGAGGACTTATCGCCATGATTCATGTATCTATTACTTAATATAGATTATCAATGGGTTTTAAGATGAGACATTAAGATTGGAAGTGTGGACCAAGTGGGAGAATGTTAGCTCCCAACAACCGCCGATAATTCATCTGCCGCCGATTTATTACGGGCAACAGTCTGCCATCGTTTCCTTAAATTATGGAAACCAACTGTAGTTATTTCCTTAAATTACGGAAATCAATTGCAGTTAAATTAATTTCTTGTTGGGAGCACCTGGAGTGGTCCATTACTCCCTCTGCAATTCTCCACCATGATCTGTGTAACACTTGAGACATAGCCAACATAAGCTTGATGGAAACTTGGCTATAAATACTTTTGTTTGGTCTCCAAGCTCACTAACTCATTCCCCTTTAGCCTTACACCATAAAATTAGAGTGAGCAGAGCTTGGAAGTTCCACACGGGTGAAAGAAAAGTCTGCAGGTTGCCTTCGTTCCTTATTCTTTGCCTTGTTTCAGTGCATGTTGTGTTGCAGAGGCAACCTATAAATTCTCGAGCGGATTAAAGAGACCTGCGTTAGTTCCTTGTGATTTTTTGGATACCGATATTTGGTGGAATATTACCTGCGTTGTGTTTGAGCGGTCAGACCGGTATCTGGTGGAATATAACCTGCGTTGTAGTCATCAGGTTGGAGTATTGCTAGCGTTGCTTGTTCTTGCAAGTTACATGTGTTGAAAGATTGAAAGGTTGAGCCGATTGGGGTAGCTATAGACTAGGAAGGGAGGAGTTTATTTGTTGTGTTTCATAGTGAGCGTGCACTGTTGCGTGTTCTCCCTGATTCTGTGAAGTAACGGTCACACAGAGAACTTGCCAACGATAAAGAAGAAACTTTGTGGGAAGAAACTCTTGTGAGAAGCATCAATGGCCGGAAATATGTTTTCTTGGGTATTAAAGTTTTTCGATTTTTAAGTGTTTATTCCGCATTATAAAGCATTAAGCATGATATTCTCCAAAAATTCTCCACTTTGTTCAAGTGCTATTATTTGGACAGAAGCATGATATAATATGACCCAAAAAAAGTCGAGCCCCTATTAATTCCTTGGAGTTCACAGTCAAAATATACACAGGATACATCGACCACTGCCATGACGGCTCCAACAGCTTCGGTAGGTATTGATCAGCTTGATCACGAACATCTGAAAGCTGGTACCCATTGGGAAGTTCATCGCATGAAGATATGGATCCTTCATGGAAAGTGCTCAGACTGTGAGAAAACGGCTCCGATATGGATTGATCTTCGGCCTCAACAATATGCAGGTTTTCAGATGCATGTGAAGAAGCTCCGCCTGCAAGATCGCCTTCTCTAACTGCAGCTTAGAGACATGTTCTTGCAACTGCCAGATTGTTCTCGGGCTCTCAGCCTTCCTCTCACTTCATATACCATAGTGCTAACTGCATCAACGCCATTTTCCAGTGGCAGATCCTGAATAGAAATCGTCATGTTAGAACCAGTATTGAAAAATCGCAACAAACCTTTATAAATTAGAATAAATGAGAAAACTTATATTTACTAGAGCCTTTGTAGAATCTCTGAAAATAGAATACTCTTAATTAGCAGAGGCTTTGTAGAATGTATGGAAAAGAGTTCAAAGATTATTTCTTCTATGCCAGAGATGAAGTTGGTTATTAGAGGCTTTGAAGGATCGAAAAGAGTAAAAAAGTTATCAGAAGCTTTGAAGGATTGAAAAGAGTAAAAAAGTTATTTAGTCTATGAACATGAACCAGAGAAAGAGAAAAGAGTATAACAGTCGAGAGAAAGAGAGGAGAAAAAACTTTTTTTTCGAGCAAGAAAAAGTGAATAGATTTTATAGCAGAGGAAGAGAGTCATTTCTTCTAAACCACAAAACAAGGTTATAAGAGGCCCGTTATTAGAGGTTTTGCATAATTTATGGAAAAGAGTAAAAATATTATGTTATTTTTTTCCAATAAAAATAAATCAACATATTTTTGTTATCAAAAAATTAACTATATATTCTAAATACAATCTGATCCACTTATATCTTTGTTTCCCATATTTTATATTTCAAAAAAATATCTAATAGCATTTATATAACTTAGTCAAAAATCATTTATATAACTTAGTCAAAAAACAATTTAAAAGGTTTTGCTATCCGTCCTTATCTGACTTCATAAAGATAACCAAACCTTGACAGATCAGTAAGGTCATTACATGAGAATAAACAATAACTTTAAAAATCATTAACTATATCCAACCTAGGACTGATAAAAACTACCTACATTACGATGCTAGAAAAATATACTTCAAGAGCTTTGTAAGTTACTATTCTCAAAAGCAGCAAAATTGATCAAACCAGGCTTACCACCGCAACCTTCCTTTGACAAGAGACTGCTACTTAGTTCTGCTCCTTAAAACTGTGTGAGAAACATGTTCTCTAAAAGGTCTTCGCAGGAATGAGAGGAAGATAGTTATTAAAGGCTTTGAAGAGTTGATAGAAAAGAGTAAAAATGTTAGTTTATCCATGAGCATAAGAAAAAGAGAAGATTTTGTAAGGGAGGAAGATGGTTGTTTTTATATGCTAAGGAGGAAAATGGTTATTAAAAACTTTATTTATTTTAATAGAAAATAGTAAAAAAGTTATTTCCTCTGTCACCATAAGCAAGAGCTAGAGAAAATTTTATAATGGAGAAGATGCTTATTTCTTCTATCCTAGGGAGGAAGATAGTTATTAGAAGATTTATTGAAAAAAAAGTAAAATAGTTATTTCTCTATGAGCATGAGGAAGAAAATGAGAAAATATTTTATAATGGAGGAAGATGGTTATTTTTTCTATTCTAGGGAGGAAGATGGTTATTGAAGACTTTGCAAGATTTATGGAAAAAAATAAGAAGTTATTTCATTTATTGTCATGCCCAAGAGAAAGAGTTAAGATTTTATAGCGGAAGAAGATTGCTATTATAAAATGTATAGGATTTTTGGAGAAAAAGGAAAGATGAGAAGATTTTATTTTAGGTTTATGTCAAATGGTTGGGAAGAATGATTACTCTTACACACAAATAATATGATGAAATTTAATATAATAACTTCTAAAGTTATTGTTAACATTAAATAATCTTTCTCCAACACAAACATATATATTATGTATATATAGGAAAGAGAGGAATAGGAGAATTTTCAAAAATCAATGAATGTCTATTGACCAGATATGGGCTAAACCAAAATATTAAAGAAACTCTATCTATCAAAGCATGGTCCCAAGAAGATTATCCATCACTCCCGCAGGAACAAACTGTCTGGGCCAACTGGAAGATTCACTTAGATCATCAATTCACTACTAATGACAATCCCACTAGGTGTCACAAGCCTCCAATAAGTTGGACTCCACTGCCAATCAACATGTTTCAACTCAACTTTGACGGAGCTTCGAGGGGTAATCCTGGGAAAGCAGGATATGGAGGAGCATTCAGAAACCATTAGGGCATTCCCTTACTAACCTTTCTTGGCTCAAAAGGCTGGAACACCAATAATGCAGCGGAATTGGAAGGATTGTGGCAAGGTCTTAATCTTGCTCAAGATAGAGGATTTTTTCCACTAATTATTGAAGGGGACTCGCAAATCATCATAAACATGGCCACAAAGCTCATGCAAGGATCCCCCATTCATAAAGTCAGTAGCAGCTGGAGAATGGCTCAAATACTTGAGCTAATAAACCAATGGCTCTCTCAACACCAAGCAATCTCCTTCAAACATATCAGGCGGGAAGGAAATAAGTTGGTTGACTTTCTTGCTAATCTAGGAGTGGATACCGAACTGGAGTTCTTTGATGGCCCAATATCCAGCATAGCCTCAGAGAACCAACTCTCATACTTTCATACCATTGTGAAGAATGACATGTATCAGAAGATGGCTACACCCCCGGATGCGGGTGTTATTATTATGGGTTAATGAACCGCATGCAACCACGACAGCTGTCCTAGCACATGGACGGTTCTAGCAGCTCACACACTCCTGCAGCAGATGATATGAAAGGTGAAGAGTGCAGAATTAAGGCTTTGGTAATGGCATTCAATGCGCATCCGACTCGAGGAATTCGGCAAGGCGATTTAACCATGGCGCGCTTCCTGGTTTCTGCAGATGATATTCGAAGCCCCTTCTTCCTTTGTTCGCTTTTATTTCCGCACCCCTGCTCTGTTCAGGGTGTCTGGAATCTCCTCTGGTCTCTCAATTCGGTTTGTTCAGCTTGTGTCTGGTCCCCTCCCCTCCAGTTCTGGTCATTATGGCTCGTCGTCGCGGCGTCCCACGTCGTGGTGGTAATTCGGGCAATCGTGGAGTCTCTCGGCGTCGTGGTGGTTCTGCTCCTCAGAACATCACTCCTCTAGCCTCTACCTCTCCATCCTCCCCGCCTTCGAATCATTCTCGGCCCTCTCTGAATAGCTCCTTCCAAACTACCCGGTTTAAATTCAGGAGCAGGCTCAATAAGCCTTTAATCTCTGCCAATATCACTGTAATTTTTATGGAGGAGGAAGATGAGCTCAGGAGCTCGGACAACATCTCCATGGCTCAGTCTCAGTCTCAGAATACGAGTGAATATCAGGGTGAGATTGCTGGGGTAGTACTCAATGATGACAATATGCAGAACGAGGATGGATTCACGGAAGCCCCTCAACCCTAGCCAGCATCTTCACAGGATCAAATTCTTGCTTGTGAACAAGCGCGTTTTTCAGGAAGCATTCTGAATCTAGTTATCCCCCTAGAAGGCAGTGTGATGGGCGCTGAAGACAACGAAATGGTCACCTGGATTGGCTCTCCCAGCCAGGCAAACAAGGACGCGGCCGACTCTCCTCCTCATGCTTAAAGAATTCTGGTTTAAATGCTCTGTCAGCATTCTCCTCTATGATATGTGGTCCTCAGGTTATGCTTCTATGGTTTCTGTTCTATCTCTTCATGTCTCAGGCATTGTTTTTGGTATCAGCATGCATTGTTATGGTTTTCAGGTCAGAAGCACTTACGGCCTAGATAGCCTGGTTTTTGACCTTTTTGTAATGGCAACTTTAAAAGATTGTATCTCTGCAAATGAAGGGCTGCCTCTGAAGCTGACATGGCAACTATAGGTCTGCTTAGTTTTTTGTCTTTTAGCTTACTTCAATTCTCGCTTCAGAATCTATCAATTATGTAAGATGATTGAAGAACGCTATATGTACAAGTTTCTTTGGTGGAGGACTGGCTACGGCCCCCTAGAGGTCTAACTAAGCCTCTCTGTAAATATTTTTATCTTTTTTTAATAGAAATAGCCTTTACCCAGAAAAAAATAAATATATTATGTATATACAATTGAATATAAATCATTTAAAAAATATATATGATATCATTATACACACAAATCATTAGAAATTGAAGACATTAAAATACCAAAGCCAATAGAAAAAAATAAATGATTGGCTTTATAGTTAGATCCTCCAATTATAACTTAAATTTACAATCTAAATCAAATGATAAGTTATATTACAATATTTATTTATATAATATATTTATATCATACATTAAAAAAACATTTATATGATACGTTCAACAAAATAAGAAAATGGAAAAGTAGTATAAGTAACATATAAATATCAACACTGTTATCTTTATTAAAACATAAATCAATTCAAGTTTGAACCAAGCGAATATAATGATAATAATTTTCTGAAGTTACAGTGCAGTCTGAGACTCAATATTCATCCCAAACACAAAGTTATGTTCATTAACATACACATCAAATATATGAAGACTTATACATAATGTTGTATAGCATTACCTCTAGCATTTTTATGATATTGCTTGCTCCACAAATTTCTGACAATCATTTTGTGGGTAGTAAGCGACGAGCACACAGCTATCTGCACATCGTCTTCTCAATAGCTTGCAAGCTGCGCATGGTGATGTTGTATGCCGTCCTCTTAATTCGCTCATCTGCAATAGCAGTTACCACACAATAGCCCATTATGACCATGACTGCAACAATGAGAAACCAAATACTGCAAACAAAAAAAAGATGGACGTTGATGGAAAAAAAAATATGAGAGAAATCTGCAGATCTGTGGCCAAAGTGGATTGATGGATTTTACCTTTTTGTTTTTTTGAGGTTATGACAAAATGCTCAGATTCACAATTCCAACACTGGACGAGGGACCTCAAAATCCTGAGGAGCAAGAGGGTGATGTATGCCCTATGTGATCACATGGTGGAGGTGAGAACTGAATTTATAGGAATTGAGGGGAGAGTATCATGAATTCAACACGTGAAGTCACATAAAACGGCGGGACGCACTGTCTGGTTCTTTCCCGTGAAGCCGCTGAAGCGGTTGACTATAAAATCATGTCCTCTGTCTGATCTGCCCGTGAGTTCTGATTTACGGATGCATGAGAATTATAATTTTGAGTTATGAAATCTGACTTAGCGAACCGTCAGAGGAATAGGATAAAATATTCAGCATTTTCAGAGATAGATGAGAACAACAAATTTGAGTTCTGAAATCTGCGAAATCAATTGCTCTACAAACGAACAAAAGATTAAGATTTCATTAAAAGATTTGGTCCAGACAAAACCTAAGTTACCAAGTTCGGCCGTATCGGCCCAAAAAAATTAAGTTCGGCCGTATCGGCCCAAAAAAATTCGGAAATTCGTCAGTACGATCGGTTCGCGTTTTAATAGGGTAAATTTAATACGGTACGGAGTTTTTAGTTTATGGATTCAATTTATGTTAACAATGTCCAAAGTTTGCGAGTTCTTATTAGCAAAGACGCTGAGAAGAGGGCACGGCCCCTTTGGAGTAGCGTTTGAATCTCTTTTCATCATTTAGCAAGCATGCAATGTAAAATAGATCTAAACTGCAAAATAATAATTTTTATATTCAATTATGTGATAGAAAATTTTGGTATTAAAAATTTATAGAGAAGGGTAAGTTATATATTAAAAAAATTGTAAAAATTTTAAAATAGTTTTCTCATTCTTATTTAGATGGTTATTAGTAAATTGGATAAATAGTGGTTTATGTATAGAATTCGAATTTAATTTAAAAGATTTAGAGATTAATTTATACATATTTATTATTGAATAAATTTGGATGGGAAGAAGAAAGAGATTGATCACTTGAAACTTAATTTTAACATTCAATATCTAATTTTTTTATATAAATATCAGGTTTGAATTTTTGTTATTTATATTATTATATTTGACTTGCACGTTTTTCAAATTTGTAATACTAATAAATTTTGTTTGATGCATTTTTCTTTCATTAATAGGTAATTTTAAATAGACATAAAAGATTAATATTGGAAATAAGTACCACATTATTTAAAGTATCAAGTGAGGAAACATTCATTTCATTTTTTTTATTTTTAATTTTTAAAAAATTAAAAAATTGTTAGTCTTTATAAGATGTATATTGTCGAATTTTTCTCGTATTGAATTTTACATCTTTGAATTTTTTTCGTATCGAATCAAATTCGAATCCGTATTCAAATTCGAATTTGGTAACTATGGATCACAAAACTACAAAAAATCAAGATTTGGTCAAAAGATTCGGTGAAAAATGGTATGACATTGTGTATATATATATATATATATATATATATATATATATATATATATATATATAGTTAAATTGAACCATATTTTAATGGATTTTAAATAACCAAAAATTAAAATTTAGTTAAAAATTGTAAGATTAGGTTTTAGAAAAAAAAAAAGCTCAAAATGTATAATAGTTAGATTGAACCATATCTTAATTATCAAGACATTGAATGATTAGCATTCAAAAATATTGTTTTTAACTATTTTTTAACTATTTTGTAACTATTTTTATAATTGAAATTTTCAATTATAAAAATTTTCAATTTCAAAGTAAATAAGATATTTGGATTTCAAAGAGTGGTTTGGAGTAACCATATAATGATGTTAATATGGGTTATGTCAACTATATACTTTTTAAAATGAATTTTCAAAGATTTATAGTTTTAACCAATGTATGCTTTTTTATCACACTTTTTTTTATGACAACTAATTAATTTATTATGATATGTATTATTACTAATATTTAATTTTATAATAGTCTCTGTTTGTGCCAAATGATTCTCTTATGACTTTTCGTTATAATTTTTTTCAAAGAAACTTCTTTCTTATATTTTAATTTTAGTTAATACATTTATTTTTATTCCGAATCTGGTAAGGTTTGTTGGAATCACAAGTATTAGTTGAGAAATTTTCTCAATCCAAATGCCACATAGGTTTTAAATAACAAAAAATCAAGATTTGGTCAAAAATTGTATGACTTAAAAAAAAAACCACCTCGAAATAAATAATAGTTAAATTGAGTCATATTCTGGGATGAGAATATCCTCTACGGTTTTTTTGGACAAATGATGTTTCTACGAAAACCCTAGGCTTTGTAGCCGTGTGATGTGTGATATCCTCTAATTTTGAGTAGTAGTCTAGACTGGCTTGGATCCTCCAATGAAGTAGGTTGCAGATCTTCTTGATGTCGATTTGATATAATTACAATCCTCCTTCCCTCTCATTAACGTCTATCTCTTTAGCAAAGGTAAGTGCACTGAGATTTTGAGGTCTCTATTTTTTTTCTTTTGACCGAGCAGCCCTTCGTGGCCAATTTGGCCCAAGGTAACGAGTTAGCCCTGGAGGTTTCAACCTTCAATAACCTAGTAGCTAATGGACCCAAATTCCAAAATCCCCTTCCTCCAAATTTGTTAAGAAGCTTGATGATATACCTAAAGTTGTGATTCCAACCCCTCAGGCCTAATCAAGGGCCCTTCAACTAACCAAACGAGGCTTGATTGGCCAATTTACTAAATTTGGCCTTTCACTAAGATCAGTTAGATCATGGATCAAGACTAATTGGAAAGAAAAAATGAAAGGGGAAGTGGTTCCTCCTTTGTCGAAAAGGGTTTCTTCACCTTTCATTTTGAGCTCAAGGAAGACAGGGACCTTATTTTTAGAATCAACCCACACTTTATGGGACCTCAAGGTTTGTATTTGGACATATGAAACTCTAACTTCAATCTAGATTGTGATATCCCTATGAAAGTCCCACTTTAGGTTAAGTTTCCATATTTCCCTCTTTATTACTAGAATGATGCCACCTTCAAACTCATTATCAACTCTCATTGAAAATATACTGACTCTGTTGAACCTAGGGAAGGTCTATTTGCTTATGCTTGAATTTGTGTAGAAGTGGATATGGAAAACGGTCTTCTAGCGGCAATAAATTTATGCATACATGAGTAGATGCACATTCACGAAATAGACGATGACCAATTACCATTCAAGTGGCATATTTTCCACAAATATGGTCACTTCACTACGAACTACACCAAAGCCCTAATTATCTATGAAAATCAGGGAGAAGAGGAGGATCAATGGCAATAATCCAAAAGGAGAAGAGGTCCTAATCAACAACATTATCCTCAACAACTGAAGAATGTCTAGTAGCCTAAGGACGTGGCAACCCTAATAAGACAAATAAAAAACAAGAAGGCACTATCCAATTTGGTAGCCATTTAGGAGAAAATAATAAATGTGAAACTTTAGCAGATCTGAATGATGAAGAAGGACTTTCCCAAAAATATACAGATTTAGATCCTTAAAACATCCCACCTCAAAGTCCAAAGAAAGAACTGGAAGAGGAGAATCGAGCTCTTGAAACCTCTCCAAATGCTTCATCAAACTTGTTTGAAGAGGAAGAGGATATCTACCTCTCATCAAAGGACGTCACTGACTCATATAGAATAGCCACTTCAACAGATAAAAAATTAGAAGCTAAAAAAGCCAAAGGCATGGAAAGGAGAACCCAACGTATAGGAAGGAAAACCATCAGGGAAATCCGTGTAGTCCAAACTAAGAAAGATAAGGAACTAGGATATCAAAACACCATACCCCACGAGCTGGTTAGTCATGGTAACAAAGAAGGGAAAAACGGTGTGACGATATGCCCCTTGAATGGGGCATCTCAACAAAAAAGTAAGTAACGAATATAGTCTCCGGGAATTGCAGGGGCTTGGGTCCCAATAAAATAATCATAGAAGCAAAATATTAGCTATTGAAAGAAAAGAAAACAATAGCCCTTTTCCGCAAGACTAAGTTAGATGAGAAGGACTACTCATCCAAGCACAAAAAGATATGGAACAAGGGTTTCCATCTTGAGGTAAGTTCTTTGGATGCATTAGGAGGTGTAAGTACATTATGGGATCTATATCAATCAAAACTAATAAAGAGTAAAAAAAACCCAACATTGGATCACTGCTTCTTTCAACATTCTGGCTCTTAATAGGATATGCACTATTGTAAATCTGTATATGCCTATCCTCTTTAGGGAAAAGAAATATTGTCGGAAATACTTAATGGATCTTAAATATATTGCTTCTGTTTACAAATCGCATCATTAGCGGAGATGTTAATACCATATTTCATCAAAAAGTAAAGAGAGGAGGGTCGCTGGTCAGGGATGTGCACCAAGAAACTATGGAGGACCTGATTAGTTCCCTCAATATAATTTATATAAACCCTCCTAAAATTAGATACACTTGGAACAATAAAATGTAGTTGGAAGATTTTGGTAGTAGATGGAATAGATTGTCAATACTATTTGTAATAGATATGTTAATAAAATTTTATAAGTAGTGTAAGCCTAGGTGTTGGTAAATAATTTTCTAAAGTAAATTCTTACTTTGGTAAAAATAATTATATTCTCAAGATTTATCAGTGTCCATTCTACTCAATTTTAGTTGATGAAAGTACAAACAGAACTATGGAGCAACATATTATTATTTACATTACATATTTGACAAATAAGGAAGAGGCCAATGCATGAAAATATCCATACACTTACCTCAAATTAAGGATGGAACAATTGAATCTATTTATGATGCAATAATAACTCTTTTAGCATATTAACGAATCTATCCTTGATGAAATTAGTTGGATTTGGATTTGATAGGGCTTATGCCATGAGGGGTATGTTGGAACATTTATTAACTAAATTATGTCAACATCCTCCTCATTTATTATATATTCATTGCATATCTCATTGAGAAGCATTAACAACAAATGATTCTTCAACTCATTTTCCAGAGGTGCAATTTATTGACAACTTCACAAATAAAGTTTATTCTTGACTTGGACAATCTACTAAAAGACATGGACAACTAGAAGAAGTAATGGAAACATTTCAAATCACCAAGTTAGAGGTGTTACAAATTCACCAAATTAGGTGGTTGTCTAGAGGAATGATCATGGGAAGACTTGATAAGCTCATGTCAGCTTTGTTAAAAAATTCAATGTAGGGGGATAAAAAATTGTATGACTTGGTAACAATATTTCAAGTAAAATTTTGCATCCATTTACTTGCAAATGTTCTTGTTGAGTTAAATATACTGAATCACAAGTTCTAAAAGGATTACCCAGATATTAATTCTATAGGAACTACTTTATATATTACAATTACCATGCTTCATAAGCAGTTTTTAGGAGGCATATTTGGAGTTGGTACAACACACACATCATGTTTTTTGGAGAAAGCACATAAAGAACTCTTTAGTTTTCAAATGGTGCATATATGCTACATGTACATCCATTGGAGTTCATTATTTGTCCCAATACATATACATAAGGGAAACTAGATGATTACATTCTTTTGGGCAAGAGCTTTGTAATGAAGGTGATCGATTCTCTAAATATGAGGCTCACAGATTTGCCAATATTTAATATTGCTAAGAATTTTAGTCTTCACCATTATTATGAGGAGATAGATGATAGAGATGCTCAAAGAAGAACATGGTTAACATGCATATGTGAAAAAATCATTGTTGAAGATTGACCTATTGTGGATGTTGTTAGATGTTTGGTGAGATGCATGAGTTTGTTTGTATTAATTATAAATCATACACAAAAAAACATATGCATGGAGCATGGGATCTACGTGGAAATGAACCTGAATTGTTTGAAATTATTCCATGTCTAATATCATTATGACAAACTATTCTTGTTATTCCAATTTTACTATTATTTTACTAAAACTAAGTAAGATGAAATTTCATGATAGATCAAGGATTTGTTGGACACATTAGGTATGTTAATGTTTCTCTCTCTTATTGCACCTCATGCTCTAAATGAGGTAGATTGGAATATAAGTTATGATGTTTAAAAACTAATGAAAGCTTGAAAACCATTTTTATTGGGCAAATACCTTCATCTCATCCATGATGTAAATTTTGAAAAATATAAATTGAATAGAAGCAAACTAATCCAATATTATTTTTTAAATTCAGATACACTATTTTATTAGGTTTTATCGAAATTAAAAAAATTTATTTAGTAATTAATTATTTCTAACAATATCAGTATTTGAAAGAGTGATATTTTATTAAACATTTTTGAAAGAGTGATATTTTTTTAAACATTTTTTTTAATAAAATGTATAATTAATTTGTTATTTTCAATTAAATGCAATTATATATAAAATTTTGATGTGAATATAAGCTCTTAATTTATTTTTTTAAATGCCCTTCCAATTTATTCACTAAAGTCCCTTCCACTTCAATGCTAAATTAAATACAAAGAAATTCATGCGAAAGATATTAATTTAATAATATTTAAAATATATTTAACGTTGCATTAGTGTGCATTGGCTTCAATTTATGAGGTTGAAAATCATTTTTTTTTGTATACAGTAATTTTTTTATTATCAAACAACAATAATGATTTAAGCAAAGCTTTTAGTAAAAATCATATAAGAAAAATATTATTCTTTAAATATAGTAGTTACTTGAAATTATGTTTCTACATTTCTCTCTATTTAAGCCTTTGCCATGGTCTGCGTCTTCATCTCGTCCTAATGAAAAACCACACTTGTTCGAAAGGCATCCGCCAAAAATTTCTGTTATATAATTTCTACTGAAAACTTTTACTTAATTCATTATGGATCACAAAAGCTTGAATTAAAAACCAATAATAATATTATTATTATATTTCCTTTCCATTAGATAAATCTCCAACGTGAAATCTCAAAATTTTTAATGAATGAAGGCTAGTCAACGAAATTCATGGAGTAATTTACATATTTAAATAGATAAATTTTTAATGAATGAAGGCTAGTCAACGAAATTCATGGAGTAATTTACATATTTAAATAGATATTATTTAATAGTAATGAGGGACTAAATCTGCATGTGTACGTAGTTAATACATTTATTCATTTCAAATATTGAATAAAATGAGGTTTATAATAAAAATTTATATAAAATAATTTTCTTCTATTGAATGTCGTAAATAATTGTCGGTTACTTTTAAGCCAAAATGAAGACTTCGGTTATGAAAACCTATGCTACTTTCGCAGAAAATGCAATGGAATAATATATCAATGGTTCAACGGTCCTTTACTATAACTTACAAACATGTCCATGATTCACATTCATTAATATATCAATGATTCATAATTAATGTGAAATTGTAAGTGGGGAGGCCACGGTAGAGGCAACAAAAGTATGTTGCATTACATATTAAAAATTTTATTTTTTATTTATTTTTATTTTATAAAAATAATTTTATTTTCTGTTTTGTTGGGAATTACAATATTCGTTTTATTTTTATTGTTAAAGTTTTTTGATTCTCGATTAGTTTGTTGAGTTTTTGTGGTTTTTTAGCAATTTTAACCAAAGTTTTTATAAACTATAAAATATTTCCATTTTTCTGTAAATTCAAAAATATTTTTCTAAGTTTTGAAAATCTTATTTCTAATTTTCAATTGGTTGAGTGAGCTCTGATGTGACATTATTCCCTTGGTGAAGGGAAGTTTAATTTAGGTATTTGTAATCCCTAGGGGTGCGACTTGTTGGCTAGCGAATGTACTGCTAAGGCATCTTCGCTGTTGCGCAGGTCACAAATTCAAACCTCTTCTTACCCATGCCCTGTGCTTGAGGGCCATGCAGTTGCACCTAGAGGTTATAGTGGGAGTTGTAGGGGATCAATCTTGTGTCATGCGAGTGCAACAACTGGCATGGTACCGATTCTGCCAGTCATAAAAAAATAATTTTGGTATTTCTCAATGTCTTACAAATTATTTTTAAATGAAAATTAGAGTAATTTTGTAAATGACCATTCCGTCGGTGACTGCTCTGGCATTAACGTTGAAACTGACACTAACATAGTGCTTTGAGAAAGCGTTGTGAGAAGGGGTGGGGGATGAGGCATGTGGGACGTTACCGAAGAGTGCTTTGACATTAACATTGACAGTGACATTAACAAAGGGACTCATAGTGTGTTTACCTCTTTTTTCATTTTCAACTTTTTTTTTTCATTTTCAACTTTTATGTTGGACATTGGATAATCTAGCTCTCCCCGTGTGCTTTGCGACATGTGCTTAACCGCCTCTAAAGGATCCATTATCTCTTGAGATGCGTCTATTTACAAATACCTATGGGTTTTGGTATAACAACAATCGTGATCCCAACAAGTGATATCAGAGCCAAAGGTCTCAAGCTCAAAACATGCCTAGCTCATGTTGGGAGGGTGGAGATTGTTGAGCATTGAATAATCTAGTTTTCCTTGTGTGTTTTATGACATGTTCTTAACTGTGTCTCAAGGATACGTTGACTCTAGCGATGCGTCTATCTACTAATACCTATGGGTTTTGGAGTAATGATAATTGTGCTTCCAATATTTTACATATTCATCTATGCGCAAGAACAGGAGTATGGAGCTATGAATCTCTATAAAATGAAGGATGTGGGGAAGACGGGGTATGTTCGGGGGAACGTGTTTGTGGAGCCAGAAACATAAAATTTTATTTGCAATGTTTTGCATCTTTGCATGCATTTCCCATTTGCACATTTCTTTTGCATACCTCTGACACTACATCTTAATCAATTAATTAGCAGTTTTAGATCATTAAATTTTGGGGCATGAAAAGTTTGGTTTACGTGTATCTCCGGTGTGAAATAAGGGTGGGTGGTTAACTTTTTGCACTACTATGTCGATGTGAGATTGTTTTATTTGATATCGGGATGCAAAGGAGTTGTGGAAAAACCACTTTATTGATGACCCGATGAGTGTTTTTCAAAAACTATGTTTAACGACTTTGATCGTTTAAAAACTGTATCAAAGTAGAAACAACAAATCTTTGTATTCACAGTTCTCGAATACTATGTGCATTTTTGATCTCACATTTTTGAATTAAATAATTTTATCCAATATTAAATGAAGTACCTTTTAAATGCATATGAGGAATAAGTGTTGTGTGGGAGAAAGGGTGTGTGGAGCAAGGAACATAAACTTCAAATTGAAGGTTGAAGTCAGATATTTATTCAAATTGAAGGTTGAAGTCTGGTGTATGACATTAGGACCAAACTTTGTGTTTTTGCATAGCGTCAAAAAAGCTTTGTTACATGTCTTGTCACAGGTTTGTATTTTAGTTCCTCCCCATGACTGAAAGTGCCTTGCCAAAGGTTTTCTTTAACGAAAGAACCGTGTTCACAATATAGCAACAAATCCACCAAGAATCAAACAAAAGTCCACTAAGAAAACTAGATCTAAGCACTAAGATGTCAATTATGAATTCTTATTCTTGTTTGTCATTAAGTTCATGAGTTATGAACTTCTCTTTTTTCTTCATATCTGAACCTCTTTTTCTCCTTAGCTAAGTTGGATTTCCAAGAGGAGTAATCGAATGGTCTATTTATAACAATTCAAACTTGTGTGAATCAACATGTTTCTTGGGGCGACTGATTTATATTTAGTGGATGAACGCTCTGAGATTTTGAGGTCTCTAATTTTTTTCTTTTGACTGGGCAGCCCTTTGTGGCTAGTTTGGCCCAAGATTACGAATCAACCCTCGAGGTTTCAACCTTCAATAACCTAGTAGCTAATGGACCCAAATTCCAAAATCCCCTTCCTCCAAATTTGTTAAGAAGCTTGATGATATCCCTAAAGTTGTGATTTCGTCCCCTCATGCCTAATCAAGGGCCCTTCAAATCACCGAACGAGGCTTGATTTGCCAATTTACTAACTTTGGCTTTCACTGAGATCAGTTAGATCATGGATCAAGACTAATTGGAAAGAAAAAATGAAAGGGGAAGTGGTTCCTCCTTTGTCGAAAAGGGTTTCTTCACCTTTCATTTTGAGCTCAAGGAAGACAGGGACCTTATTTTCAGAATCAACCCATACTTTATGGGACCTCAAGGTTTTTATTTGGACATATGAAACCTAACTTCAATCTAGACTATGATATCCCCATGAAAGTCCCAGTTTAGGTTAAGTTTCCATATTTCCCTCTTTATTGCTGGAATGATGCCACCTTCAAGCTCATTAGCAACTCTCATTGAAAATACACTGACTCTGTTGAACCTAGGGAAGGTCTATTTGCATATGCTTGAATTTGTGTAGAAGTGGATATGAAAACGGTCTTCTAGCGGCAATTAAATTATGCATACATGACTAGAAGCACATTCACGAAATAGACGATGAACAATTACCATTCAAGTTCCATATTTTCCACAAATATGGTCACTTCACTAGGAACTGCACCAAAGCCCTAACTATCTACGAAAATCAGGGAGAAGAGGAGGATCAATGGAAATAATCCAAAAGGAGAAGAGGTCCTAATCGACAACATTATCCTCAACACAAGAAGAATGTCTAGTAGCCTAAGGACGTGGCAAACCCTAATAAGACAAATAAAAAATAGGAAGACACTATCCAATCTGGTAGCCATTCAGGAGAAAATAATAATATGAAGCTTTAGCAAGTCTGAATGATGAAGAATGACTTTCCCAAAAATATACAGAACTAGATCCTCAAAACATCCCACCTCAAAGTCCAAAGAAAGATTCGAAAGAGGAAAATCGAGCTCCTGAAACCTCTCAAAATGCTTCATCAAACTTGTTTGAGGAAGAAGAGGATATCTACCTCTCATCAAAGGAGGCTACTGACTCATATAGAATAACCACTTCAACAGATAAAAAATCAGAAGCTGAAAAATCCAAAGACATGCAAAGGAGAACCCGACGTACAGGAAGGAAAACCAACAGGGAGACCTGTGTAGCCCAAACTAATAAATATAAGGAACATGGATATCAAAACACCATTCCCCATGAGCTGGTTAGTCATGGTAACAAAGAAGGGAAAAACAGTGTGACGATAGGTCCCTTGAAGGGCGCATCTCAACCAAAAAGTAAGTAATGAATATAGTCTCTAGGAATTACGGGGCCTTGGGTCCTAATAAAATAATCATAGAAGCAAAATACTCACTATTGAAAGAAAAGCAAACAATAACCCTTTTCGGCAAGACTAAGTTAGATGAGAAGGATGTCTCATCCAAGCACAAAAAGATATGGAACAAGGGTTGTCATCTTAAGATAAGTTCTCGGGATGCATTAGGAGGTGTATGTACATTATGGGATCTAGATCAATTAAAACTAATAGAGAGTAAACAAACCCAACATTGGATCACTTCTTCTTTCAACATTCTGGCTCTTAATCAGGTATGCACTATTGTAAATCCTTATATGCCTATCCTCTTTAGGGAAAACAAATATTGTTGGAAATACTTAATGGATCTTAAATATATATATTTTTTTGTTTACAAATTGCATCATTAGAGAAGACGTTAATACCATATTTCATCAAAACGTAAAGAGAGGAGGGCCACTGGTCAAGGATGTGCACCAAGAAACTATGGAGGACCTGATTAGTTCCCTCAATGACGCAGCATTAAGGCTGCCATAACCAATATACCCTATTGGGACTCATTTTCCCCTTAATGGCCCTTTAAAGCTTCATGCCCACACATATGCATATCAGAAGCGTTTCATATGAATTTAGCCTTAAAACCCCACTTTACACCCTTTTCCATAAGATATATGCCTTTCCCTTTCGGAATTGAAATATTCTTGGAAAATGCCAAAACAATGCTTTTTTCCCCTTTTTAAACAAATATGTGTTAATGCCGCAGATCGGGATCTGGCCGATCGGACGGCTCAGATTGAATCGCAATATCGGCGATCATGGTTCTAATGGTCCACAACTATCGACACTATCACTTAGTGGAGGTCCGATGCGATATCGCTAATCGCTATCGCGGTTGCAATATGCCGCTTTACAATATACCACCTCCACTTCGATCCTTCTATACGATATGTCGCAATCGGAAACCGCAAGTTTTGGGGATCGGGCCTTTAATATGCGCCAATCCAGCTATGCGGTGCGATATATATTCCGGACCCGATAAGACCCAAAACTCTTGCTCATCAAAATTTCAAGTCCGCTTCCCCGAATCCACTAAGTGTTTAGCGTGATTTCTCTGTGTAAATGGGATTTCCGCTTGTGGACCCAAACTACACCAAATTTGCTTTAACCACAGGGATTTCCACTCTAAAGTATGAAAACACAGGCCAACACCAAATTCATCCGAATACAGAGAAAAAGACAAGTATTTGAGGCCTCCACAAGCTGTTTATATTATTATACATGCAACATTGATTTATTCACAATAAACAAGTAACAGAGTCTCAGCCTTAGGCCAGATTACACAGATAAAGACCTTTGTATCAAAAAATGCAATCCACACACTCTCTCTCACTCTACTAACTCCACTCCTCAATCCTCTCTTGCCTGATTATGAAAATTAGTGGCCTTTTCCTCCTACAATACTTGTAGGCTTACATTACTTTCGAATCCTCTCTAATCCTCTCTACTTTTCTTTCAGAAAAGAAAGGAACACATATGCTCTATCTAACAATTTCCTTCCACAAATGAAGGAACTCACTTTATTCCTAGAAATCATATCCTACTCTAACAAATCAATAAAGCTAATTGGCTTGATCTCCACGCAGGGAGGATCACTAGCCACTTATTTCCCAATTCAGTCTAGAATTAGGGAATAATTAACTACTTACATGTACTTGAAATTAATACAAATTAAACAACCAAGTCTTCCTCCAAAGTTGCATTAGCCACAACATGTGACCACTCCATCACATTGTTGTCTAGGCCTAGATGCTCCTGCATCAGACTCCCAAAGTTTAAATTAATCATGATCTCCTGATCATGTGCTTCTGATCTGTGTCCTCCTGGATCTCATACTTTGTTTGGTAGTCTATCCTTGGTTACTACTGTTGTTTTTTGTTCTCCCGGTCGCCATACTTTATGCTGCATTTCCCCATTAGCTATGCTCTCACTGCCTGCTACTATCCTATTCATATATCTTACTGTTGTTTGCTCATCATTATAGTTTATGACAGGCTCCCACATCTTAGTTTGCAGTTTTCCATTTCCTTCACCCGTACCATTCTTTCCAGTCAATCTTCCCTTCTTCTTTTGTCCTCCATTTGTTTTATTGGAATGCTGTTGTATGAGTCTCCACAAATCATCCAATTATTTGTCCACTTCACTTCTCATATGTTGAATACTATTCTCCTGCAATTGATTGTGTTCTTGAATAAGAACATCATAATCCCTGTGCCAATAATTTTCCATATACATTTCTGAAATGTACAAATTCCTTCTCCATTGATCCTTTGCAATAATTCTAGTTCCTTCTTCTAGTTTCTCATTCATGACTTCACTAATTCTTACTTCAAATTCCAATATACCTGCAATTCTCCAAATTTCTTGAAAACTCAGAAATTTTCCTGCTTGATTAGGTACTTGGAATATTTCTTCTTCTAGTAACTTAATTTTTTCACCCTTAAGGATCATGGTATCATACTTGTCTACTTCTAAAATGTCATCTTCAGCCTCTTCTTCATCAATAACTTCCTGTAGCACAATATTATTCTTGTTACTATCATCCCTTGAACTCATCTCTAGTTGAACAACTCCATACTATAAATTCAACGTCATTCCATCTTTCTGAGACATTCTGATCTCATTATCCCTTACTTCGATTTGATCTTCAGAATCAATTCCTTGTTTCAAATTCATTTCACATTTCCTTGTACCTGCATATAAATCTTCATCAGAATCAATCATTTTATTAAAAACAAATACTTTACTCTGTTTCCTCATTATGCCAAAATTTCTGACATCTTCTATCCCATATTTGTCATCCATGACAATTTCTTCATTCTCATTCAGTTCTGGTTGTACAATCTGATCACTTATTCCTTGGTTTTCTTGCCTCTTCTCCAAAAGACTTGACTCATGCCACAAATCTGTCATTTCATTTGGAAGTTCTCCCAAAAGCTCTGCACAATCTTTACTAACTTTGTTGTCTGCAACATCTGTCCTTAGTCCTTCTTTACTCTGGCTTTCTTCAAGGTCAATAATCTTCAATGACTATTTAATATCCACAAATTCTTCTATATCAACCTTCAATAGCCACTCTCCTTTAGCTTCAGTCCTCAATAGTTGTCCAATATCTGCATAGTTTACTACAACTATGTTTAACAACTGCTCTTCCCTTTGCATCACATGATTATGTGAGTTTCCTTCCTTTAACTTCTGAAAAATCATATCTTTGCTTTTCCTTTCCCTTATAACAACACTAAACAGTTGTCTTACTTCAGTGTATCCTGCATTTACACACAAAATATTAGTTTCAAAATTATGAGACACCAAGGTCTCCTCAAATAATTTCATCACCAACTTTTCCAGTTGACTTCCACTTCCTAAATACACCATAAGATTCTCCATTTGGTTTGTATTAGCTTCATCAGTTTTCCTGAGAAAACTCTTTGTTCCATATTCATATAAATGGATCTCTTTCTTTCCAAACATTTCTTTGATCTCAATAATTCCTTTGCCATCCTCCTTTTGAATTATCCCTTCGATGTCATCTGACTGGACATCTTCCTTCACTTGACTGCATCTTTTCTCTTTATTCTTCATATGACTGTGAGTAGTCATCTCTTCACCTGTTAATATAACAGTTTCCAATAATTTCTTGTCTTTCCTCAAGTCTACATGACCTGCAAACATACAAAAATCATCAATTTTAAAAACACAATACCTTCCATCCTCATTTTATGCTTCAAGCATCAATCCTCCATCATAGATCTTTTGGATTTTTGTATATCGTTCTTGATGTGACTCCATTTCTTTGAGTCTCTTCTTCTCTAACATATCAATATGAATTTGTTCAAGTTCCCTAAACTCATTCATCAGCTTGCCATTCCACCTTTGTTGCAATAGCTTCCACTTGACCTTTTTCTTCATTCTCCATCTGTATCTTCCGTCTTCACTTGTCTTTCTTTGTATCCCTTCTATTATTATATTCACTTATGCTCTCATTACTACCAGACTAGTCTCTTGTTCTTCATTTTGTTGCCAATTACTATACTTCTGCAATCTAATTCCTTCCTCAAATTCACTCTCATGTAGCTGATCATCTCTTTCAAACTGCTGGTTCCTTCCATCTTCATCCTGTTGGATTAATACTTTTGTCTCCTTCATGTCTCTGAGGACTTAACTTCCTTGTTGTTCTTGATCTTTCATCTCACCTTCAAATAACATCTGCTCAATTTCTCTGATTTCAGCATCATATTTGTTAATGTTGTCTTCCACATCTGCAGTCACATCATTAACTGAAGAGTCTAAACATTTACTTAACTCTATAAATGTTAGAGACAGTTCATCCTTATCATGCATAGTAACCATATCCTTTTCTCCATCAGGTTCTAAAAGCTTCATTTCTTCTTCATGTTCCTTGAGCAGTCTTTCCAAGAATTCTATTTCCTTGTGAAATCTCTCCAGCAATTCATCACAACTTCCACCCTTAGCTTCGTTCTTTTCCTAGCAATCCTCTTGAATTATCCTGTTTTCTACACTATCATATTGCAAAGTTCTTTCATCAATTTCATCAGACAATTTTATTTGCTTACCTCCTTGTAATACCACTATGGGATTATCATTAGACTTCTGGTCCATATCAACTTCATCTGATTGTTTCACACCAAATAGAATTTCATCTATGAACTCTTTTTGCTGCAATAAATCAGCACCTTCTTCCTCTAAAAGGCATTATCCATCATACTTCACCTCAAGAGCTTCATTCTTGTTTTTGACAGTTTCACCAGACTGTCTATCATCCTCTACATATCCTGCAAACATACACAAACTATGAGAATTAAAATTACAAGGTTTCATTGCCTCATCTACTTCCATTGTCATCAGATCTTTGAATTGTTTTGAACTATGCCAATAGTCCATGAGATCTTCAACTGATCTCCCATTATCCTCTTCACCCAGCATTTCACCTTTTTCTGGTTTGCAAATGGAAAATTCCATTTCTACTTCTGCTTCTCTAAGTTCCTCTGGTTCCTCTTGAGCACTCAATATCTGCTCAATCTTTCTCAACTCTGCTACTATCTCTAAATTCACTTGTTGATTTCTCTTCTCTTGTAGCCTTTGCCACTTTACTCTCTTTATCATGGTCCAACCATGCTTCTGGTCTTCATCACTTCTCTGCAGCATCTCCATCAATATTCCAATTTGGAAATCTATCTCAGCTCTCTCTCTGTCAAACTCTTCCTGACTCCTTCTCATGCCATTTGCTTTGGCATCTTTCCTTCTACTGTGGCTTCTTTATGAACCCCTGCTATGACTATCAGTAGTCATATTCTTCTCCTCTCTTTTCATGAGCTCCTCACTCCTCTGCAACAAGCCTCTGTAAAAGCAAGTCCTCCTTACTGCGATCTTACCTCACTAAGCTCTCCTCATTCAGTGTTTTGGTAAGCACGGTCCTCTATCTGGAACCTCCTCTTGAGAAACACCTTTGCTCTTTATAGGCTTCTGCAATCTCTCACTCTCTCTTGAGAACACTTCAGTTGTCCTCTCTGTCCAATCCCTTGTTGGATTCTTCAGGTTCACTGCCACTTCAGAGTGCTTTCCTTGCTCTGCTTTTAAGAACACGTCTAATTCTTCTCTCACAACTTCTCTTGTTCTATATTGATGCAACCTTCACACTTTCTTATGCTGTCACTTGTGTTCTGGATGGATTTCCTCTGTATCTTGCATCTGCAAGTTCTGCTACACATCACCTATGTGTGCCTTCCTTCTGTCAGATTAGAATCTGATCCTTCCTCTTGCCTACATAAATACTTTAGCACATAACTCTGTTCTTAATTCCTTCATATAGAATTTCTCTGTTCTGTTTAACCCTAATTATTCATTTACAATTTTGCTCTAATACCAAAAATTGACGCAACCTTAAGGCTGCCATAACCAATATACCTTATTGGGACTCATTTTCCCCTTAATGGCCCTTTAAAGCTTCATGCCCACACATATGCATATCGGAAGTGTTTCATATGCATTTAGCCTTAAAATCCCACTTTACACCCTTTTCCACAAGATATATGCCTTTTCCTTTCAGAATTGAAATACTCTTGGAAAATGCCAAAACGATGCTTTTTTCCCCTTTTTAAACAAATATCTATTAATGTCGCGAATCAGGATCTAGCAGATCAGATGGCTCAGATTGAATCATAATATCGGCGATTGGGGTTCCAATGGTCCACAACTATCAACGCTATCACTCGGTGGAGGTCCGATGTGATATCGCAGTTGCAAGATGCCACTTTATAATATATCGCCTCCACTTCCATCCTTCGATGCGATATGTCGCAATAGAAATTGCAAGGTTTGGGGATCAGGCCTTTAATATGTGCCAATCCAACTATGCGATGTGATATATATGCCGGACCCAATAAAACCTAAAACTCTTGCTCATAAAATTTCAAGTCCGCTTCCCCGAATCCGCTAAGTGTTTAGCACGATTTCTCTGTGTAAATGGGATTTCCGCTTGCGGACCCAAACTACACCAAATTTTCCTTAACCACAGGGATTTCCAATATAAAGTATGAAAACACATACTAACAACAAATTCATCCGAATATAGAGAAAAATACAAGTATTTGAGGCCTCCACGGGCTGTTTATATTATTATACATGCAACATTGATTTATTCACAATAAACACGTAAGAGAGTCTCGGCCTTAGGCCATATTACATAGATAAAGACCTTTGTCTCAAAAAATGTAATCCACACACTCTCTCTCACTCTACTAACTCCACTCCTCAATCCTCTCTGGCCTGATTCTGCAAATTAGTGGCCTTTTCCTCCTACAATACTCGTAGGATTACATTACTTTCGAATCCTCTCTAATCCTCTCTCCTTTTCTTTCAAAAAGAAAGGAACACATATATGATCTGTCTAACAATTTCCTTCCACAAATGAATGAATTCACTCTATTCCTAGAAATCATATCCTACTATAACAAATCAATATAGCTAATTGGCTTAATCTCCAAGCAGAGAGGATCACTTACCACTTATTTCCCAATTCAGTTCAAAATTAGGGAATAATTAACTACTTACATGTACTTGAAATTAATACAAATTAAACAACCATGTCTTCCTCCAAACTTGCATTAGCCACAACATGTGACCATTCCATCACATTGCTGGCTAGGCCTAGATGCTCCTGCATCACTCAATATGATTGATATAAATCCTTCTAAAATTAGATACACTTGGAACAATAAAATATAGTTGGAAGATAAATTCTTACTTTGGTCAAAGTAATTATATTCTCAGGATTTATTATAGTCCATTATACTCAATTTTAGTTGATGAAAGTACACACAGAACTATGGAGCAACATATTATTATATACATTACATATTTGACAAATAAGGAAGAGGCCAATGCGTGAAATATTCATACGCTTACCTCAAATTAAGGATGGAACAATTGAGTCTATTTATGATGCAATAATAACTCTTTTAGCATAGACAAATCTATCCTTGATGAAATTAGTTGGGTTTGGATTTGATGGGGCTTATGCCATGAGGGGTATATTGGAATGTTTATCAACTAAATTATGTCGACATGCTCCTCATTTATTATATATTCATTGCATATCTCATTGAGAAGTATTAACAACAAATGATGCTTCAACTCATTTTCCAGAGTTGCAATTTATTGACAACTTCACAAATAAAATCTATTCTTGGCTTGGACAATCTACTAAAATACATGGAGAACTAAAAGAAGTAATGGAAACATTTTAAATCACCAAGTTAGAGATGTTACAAATTCACCAAATTAGGTGGTTGTCTAGAGGAATGGTCATGGGAAGACTTGATAAGCTCATGTCAGCTTTGTTAAAAAATTGAGTGTAAGGGGATAAAAAATGTATGACTTGGTAACAATATTTCAAGTACAATTTTGCATCCATTTACTTGGAAATGTTCTTATTGAGTTAAATAGATTGAATCACAAGTTCTAAAAAGATTACGTGGATATTAATTCTATAGGAACTACTTTATATATTACAATTACCATGCTTCATAAGAAGTTTTTAGGAGGCATATTTGGAGTTGGTACAACACACATATCATGTTTTTTGAAGAAAGCACAAAAAGGAACTCTTTCATTTTCAAATGGTGCATGTATGCTGCATGTACATCCATTGGAGTTCATTATTTGTCCCAATACATATACATAAGGGACACTAGATGATTACATTCTTTTGGGCAAGAGCTTTGTAATGAAGGTGATTGATTCTCTAAATATGAGGCTCACAGATTTGCCAATGTTTAATATTGCTAAGCCTTTTAGTCCTCACCGTTATTATGAGTAGATGATAGAAATGCTCAAATAAGAACATGGTTAACATGCATATGTGAAAAAATAATTGTTGAAGATTGACCTATTGTGGATGTTGTTAGATGTTTGGTGAGATGGATGAGTTTGTTTGTACTATTCATAAATCATACACAAAAAAACATATGCATGGAGCATGGGATCTATGTGGAAATGAGCCTGAATTGTTTAAAATTATTCCATGTCTAATATCATTATGGCAAACTATTCTTGTTATTCCAATGTTACTTTTATTTTACTAAAATTAAATAAGATAAAATGTCATTGTAGATCAAGGATTTTGTTGGACACATTAGATATGTTAATGTTTCTCTCTCTTATTGCACCTCATGCTCAAAGTGAGGTACATTGGAATATAAGTTATGATGCTTAAAAACTAATGAAAGCTTGAAAGCCATTTTTATTGGACAAATACCTTCATCTCATCCACGATGTAAATTTTGAAAAATGTAAATTGAATAGAAGCAAACTAATTCAATATTATTTTTTAAATTTAGATACACTATTTTATTAGGTTTTATTGAAATTAAAATTTTTCATTGAGTAATTAATTATTTCTAACAATATCAGTATTTGAAAGAATGATATTTTATTAAACATTTTTTTAATAAAATATATAATTAATTTGTTATTTTCAATTAAATACAATTATATATAAACTTTTGAAGTGAATATATGTTCCTAATTTTTTTTAATGCCCTTCCAATTTGTTCACTAAAGTCTATTCCATTGCAATGCTAAATTAAATACAAAGAAACTCATATGCAAGATATTAACTTAATAATATTTAAAATATATTTTGTGTTGCATTAGTGTGTATTGGTCTCTGTTTATGAGGTTGAAAATCATCTTTTTTTTTTTTTGTATATAGGAATTTTTTTATTATTAAACAACAATAATGATTTAAGCAAAGTCTTTCAGTAGAAATCACATAGAGAAATATTATTTTTCAAAAATAGCCGTTACTTGAAATTATGTCTTTACATTTCTCTCTATTTAAAACTTTGCCATGGTCTGCCTCTTCATCTGGTCTTGATGATGAAGCACACTTGTTGGTTTGAAACGTATCGGCCAAAAATGTCTATTATGTGATTTATACTTAAAGACTTTGCTTAATTCATTATGGATTACATAGACTTGAATAAAGAAACAATAATAATATTATTATTATATTCCCTCTTAATCAAATAAATCTACAATGTGAAATCTCAATTTTTAGTGACGGGAGGCTAATCAACAAAATTCATCGAGTAATTTACATATTTAAATATTATTTAATAGTAATGGGGGACTAAATCTGCGTGGGTACGTAGTTAATACATTTATTCATTTCAAATATTGAATAAAATGAGTTTTATAATAGAAATTTATATAAAATAATTTTCTTCTATTGAATGTCATAAATAATTGTCGGTTACTTTTAAGCCAAAATGAAGACTTCGGTTATAAAAACCTATACTACTTTCGCATAAAATGCAATGGAATAATATATCAATGGTTCAACGGTCCTTTACTATAACTTACAAATATGTCCATGATTCACATTAATTAATATATCAATGATTCATAATTAATGTGAAATTGTAAGTTGGGAGGCCACAGTAGAGGAAACAAAAGGTAGAGGAAACAAAAGCACATTGCATTAGATATTAGAATTTTCTTGTGTATTTTATAAAAACAATTTTATTTTCTATTTTGTGAGGAATTACAACACTTGTTTCATTTTCATGGTCAAAGTCCTTTCACTCTCGATTAGTTTGTTGAGTTTGAAAATCTTATTTCTATTTTTCGATTGGTTGAGTGAGCTTTGATGTGATATTATTCCCTTTGTGAAGGGAAATTTAATATAGGTATTTGTAATCCCTAGGGGTGTGACTTGTTGGCTAGCGAATGTACTACTAAGGCGTCTCTGCTGCTATGCAGGTCATAGATTCAAACCTCTTCTTACCCATGCCTTGTGTTTGGGGGCCATGCAGTTGCACGTAGATGTTATAGTGGGAGTTGTATGGGATCAATCCCGTGTCACGTGAGTACAACAGCCGAAACGTTACCGATTCCGCAAGTCATAAAAAAAAATTTGGTATTTCTCAATGTCTTACAAATTATTTTTAAATGAAAATTAGAGTAATTTTGTAAATGACAATTCTGTCGGTGACTACTCTGACACTAACGCTGAAACTGACACTAACACAGTTCTTTAAGAAAGCGTTGTGAGAGGGGGTGGGGGACGAGGCATGTGGGATGTTACCGGAGAGTCCTCTGACATTAACATTGACAGTGACATTAACAAAGGGACTCATAGTGTGTTTATCTCTTATTTCATTTTCAACTTGTTTTTTCATTTTAAACTTTTATGCTGGACATTAGATAATCTGGCGCTCCCTGTGTGCTTTGCGACATTTGTTTAACTGCCTCTGAAGGATCCATTATCTCTTGAGATGCGTCTATTTACAAATACCTATGGGTTTTGGTATAAGAACAATCGTGATTCCAACAAGTGGTATTAGAGCCAAAGGTCTCAAGTTCAAAACATGCCTAGCTCATGTTGGGGGGGGGGGGGGGTGAAGATTGTTGGGAATTGAATAATCTATTTGCTCCTTGTGTGTTTTATGACATGTGCTTAACTTTGTCTCAAGGATACGTTAACTCTATAGATGCGTCTTCTTACTAATACCTATGGGTTTTGGAGTAATGATAATCATGATTCCCACATTTTACATATTCATCTATGCGAGAGAACAAGAGTATGGAGCTATGAATCTCTGCAAAATGGAGGATGTGTGGAAGAGGGGGTATGTGTGGGGGAACAAGTCAACAGATCCAGGAACATAAAATTTTATTTGCAATGTCCTGCATCTTTGCATGCATTTCCCATTTTCACATTTCTTCTGCATACCTCTGACTCTACATCTTAATCAATTAATTAGCAGTTTTAGATCATTACATTTTGGGGCATGAAAAATTTGGTTTACGTGTATCTCGGGTGCGAAATAAGGGTGGGAGGTTAATTTTTTGCACTACTATGTCGACGTGAGATTGTTTTATTTGATATCAAGATGTAAAGGAGTTGTGGATAAACCACTTTATTGATGACCTGATGTGCATTTTTCAAAAACTATGTTTAATGACTTTAATTATTTAAAAATTGTATCAAAGTAGAAACAAGAAAACTTTGTATTCACAGTTCTCGAATACTATGTGCATTTGTGATCTCACATTTGTGAATTAAATAAGTTTATCCAATATTAAAAGAAGTACCTTTTAAATGCGTGTGAGGAATAATTGTTGTGTGGGAGAAAGGGTGTGTGGAGCAAGGAACATAAACTTTCTTCCACAATGTCCTGTACCTTCGCATACATTCCCTCATGCCTTTGTTTCACACAACACTACATACTAATAAATTAATTATCATTTTTTGGATTATTAAAGTTTTGGGCATGAAAGGTTTGGGTTATATGTATATCGAGTGTGAAATAAGGGTGGACAATTAATTGTCATCACTACTATGTCAATGTGGGCTCGTTTTATTTGAGCGTCTCGAATACTAAGTGCATTCATAATTTCATATTTGTTAATTAAATAGTTATTATCCAATATTAAATAAAGTGTCTTGTTAATGAGTATGATAAATAAGTGTTGTGCGGGAGAACAAGTGTCTGAAACAAGGAACACAAAATTTCAGCTACAATGTTCATACTTCTAGGTACATTTTGCCTCTACACACTTGCTCCACACACCTCCCTCCTGCACAACTCTACATATTAATCAATTAATTAGCAGTTTTGACTTATTAAAAACCGGGGCATGAAAAAATTGGTTTACATGTATATTAGGTGTGAAATAAGGGTGCGAAACTAACTATCCACACTACTATGCCGACGTGGGGTCATTGTATCTAATATCAGGATGTAAAAGAGCTTCGGTAAAACTACTTTGTGGATAATCTAATGAGTGGTTTTCAAAACTATGTTCGATGGATCTTATCATTCATTATAATCAGTGGTTGATATCGAGTGTGGGGTCCCTCTTCTAATCTCGATCAACTTCCCACGTCGTGGACTAGCATATATTAATATGTAAGTCTTTTCAACGTTTATTTGGTGAATTGATGCATAATAAGGACATCGTATGTGTGTTTAATATCATTTACTTTGATAACTTGTTTCATTACTAACTACTGTTGTACTTTGACTAGATTTTCATTCAATATTGATATGTTTATCTTGATGTTTATTTCACACTAATTCTCCTATTCATTTAAAAACTTTATCAAAGTAGAATCAACAAATATTGGTATTCACGATTCCAGAATACAAAGTGCATTTTTAATGTCACATTTGTGAATGAAATACTTATTATCCAATATTAAATGAAGTGTCTTTTTAATGTGTGTGAGGAAAAAGTGTTGTGGAAGAGAACAGATATGCAGAGAAGGAACAAAAACTTTCTTCTAGACTTTTTTGTACCTCTACATATATTCCCCCTTTGTACACTTCTTTTGCACACCTCCCTCCCACACAACACTACATATTAGTCAATTAATTAGTGATTTGTTTTTGGAATGAAAAGTTTGGTTTACATGTATATCATGTGTGAAATAAGGGTGGGCAGTTAATTGTCCCCACTACTATGTCGATGTGGGCTCATTTCCTAAATACTAAATGCATTTGTAATTTCACATTTTTCAATCAAATATTTGTTATCGAATATTAAATGAAGTGTCTTTTTAGTGTGTATGACGAAGAGGTATTGTGCGGGATAATGACACTAGTAATAATAGGGCGAAAATGTGCCATATATTCGTCAGCTATTTGACTTACTATCACTGGTTATCTGACACATTGGAGTCATGATTTTCGTCAGTGGGATTATGTTGAATAATCGACACTTTATTAAGCATCATATATTCAACGAGACTGATGTCGAATATCCAATGCTAAAGATGGTCAATTTTTTTTTAACCATCTGATGAATTTTTGTTAGTTTCCAACATACGTTGGATATGCAATGGGCTAAATGTTAGATAACCTCTACCCTAGATGCCAAAAATGAGTATAAAAATCCAACGATTTGATGTATGATATTCGATGTTCTATTATTCTACTCTAACGTGATCCGACGGTTTGTTCCATCAGTATGGAGTCAGATGTCTGACGGGTACATGTCAAATAATTAACATTAAAAGAATTATGTGCGATGAGATTGTTATGGGTCGAACACATTGTTCCACCAATACAACATTAGACATCTGACGATATGTTCCATCGACTTAAAGTCAGATATTCGACGGTTCCCACTTAATGTCAAATATATGAAAGTGACTCAACTATATATATATATATATATATATATATATATATATATATATATATATATATATATTGGGGCACTCTCATCGTGCACCATTTGTTGATTCTTATTGTTTGTAAGCATAATATCCTTATGCTTGTGCTTATGAGAGGAATTCTCTACCTCCTTCTAATCCATTTCTAGTGAGAAATGGGATGGTATCTGGTATTGATTATTGTGTGGTAGATCCAGTGCTTCAATATCTACACCATTAGAGAATAAGAGAACATGTTTTAAGAGAAGAATTATCTTGATGAGATCAGTAAGACTTATGTGGCAAGAGAGGCTGACTACAGTAAAGCTTCCCTTTTTAGAGCTTACTTTAGATGTCCTCCAGGTAATTCATATCCTTCACTACTAGCATCATCTTCATTGTATCAATACTGATTGAAATATATTTTATGGATGTTTTGGTAACTTAGCTTTATGAATTGAAAATCACTAGAGACTTCTATTATAAGGAGCATGATAGAACATTTACCACAAACATTTCTTTGGAAAAGAGAAGGCTATTAGTAATTAGTAGATCATTAGTGTCAAATTTTGCAAGCAAAGCATAAAAAAATTATTTCTGACACATTCTGGAAAATAGTTAGGTGTCTTGGCTAGTGCCTACGACTTTCAAAGAGATATCCAACCTAATGTCTTGCCTCCTATAATCAAAAGTGTATTCTTGCACCAGTTATCACTATTCTTACCTAAGGTACTACCATTTCATGAGTGGCTCGTCTTCATAACATATGGGATAAAGGTGTATCATCAACAATGTCTTAAATTCCTTCCATTTTGTAATAATGGGCTTCTTGCCTAGCTTCAATGCATCCACATAGCTCTCCCACCACAACAGAAAATGTCCAATTATCTTCAACCAAGAAACAAAAATATACTCCATTTCTTGGATTTGATAAAGGCAAAAATAAACTCCCATTATTTTCAACGACCTACTTAATACTTCAATGTTAACTTGTCCATCAAACATGGGTATTTCAAGCTTCACATCAACTCTCAATGGAACATTAGAAGATGAAGAATATGAGTTGTTTTTACCCAATTCACTAGGTTTCTTAGCTTTGGTATCTTGTCTTCTTCTTGCTTGAAATTTATTGAGTTTTCTTTCTTAGCCTTTTGTACTTGCCATAATATAACCCACACTTTATTGCTACATCCAAAAATATGTAATAAAAAACAAAACCACCCAATAAAGCAGACGAAGACCAAAATTACAAAAATTATAGCCATAAATTGACCAAAATTACAAGATGTCTCTAGGAGTTTTAAGGACATTTTGTTGTGTTGGAAGAATTGTCATTGATGTCAAGGGCTGAATGGGCCATATCAAGATTAAAATCTACAATATGTTCAATGGTTTTCCTTGAGAGTCTTGATTAACATATTAATGGGATTTCTACTAGTTTTTGTAATCATTCTTCCCATCTTCGTGTGTTGCAAAATGGATGGATTCATAATCTCCAAGCTGTAGATATTGTGAGCAACAACCTTACAAGTCCTATTTTGTCAGTTGAATGCTATTTTTTTAAGTATCACAAAATGCCTATTTGATATATTCTTTTTATAAAACATTCAAATAGGTCTTCCTCCTCCTTAATCACAGGATCATTTTCGCCATTTTTAGTTTAATAAAAGTATTGTCTTCAACTTTTGTATGTAATTTAATAATAATTAAAACTTTAATGGTAAGAATTGCTTTCCCTTTGAACTTTCAAGTATCACACCAAACCTGTTCAAAATATTTATCATTGGCATCATAGTTATTAGAGCTCAAATATGATAGAATCAAAATTTGCTTGAAATGTATAGGTCAGTTCTAACAATGTAAACTTTGAAATGGGAACTCTGACCAAAAAACCTCAAAAAAGCATGAAAAAAAGTGCTAAAAACGAAAAGTGTGTATACTAGAATGTTGGTTTTTTTTTTAGGGTCAATTTTGAACATGTTTTAAAAATGACAATGAAAATGAATTTTCTGTGCAAAAATTGTGCAAAAAACACCCAAAAAATGAAAAGTGTAAACTAAGGAAAAAAACAAACTAGATTAAAAAAAATAGAAAATTAACGAGAAAAAAAAATAAAAATTATCAAAATTAACATTAAAAACATTAAAAAAAACTTAAAAGAATATTGAAATTGAAAAAAAAAAACCAAAAACCATTTAAAATTTTAAAAAACATACATATTTTGAAATATGTATATATATATATATATGATTTAAAACAAAAACACACACACACACACACACACACACACACACACACACACATATATATATAATTAAAAAAAAAACTTTTAAAATTAATTTTTTATTAAAAAAAAGGGTTTGATTTAACCACCCTCGGTAGCCAGTGGGGGCGCGGCCCTGGGCAACACTACTATTGTCGTCTCGGAGGGCGCGCCCCCTGGGCCATGCAGCTGCTTGTAGCTATGCCGCCCAAGGCTGCGCCCCCATGGGTGGCTGACGCTTTTAAAAAAAAAAAAAACTATAATTTTTATAGACAAAAAATATTTATTTTAAATTTTTTTTAATGTTTTAATTATGAAATTTATATTTTAAAAAAATATTAAATGTTTCTTAAAAAAAAAATGCTCATAGTGTTTTTTTTTTAAAATAAAAAATACTTATTTGAAAATAAAAAATATTTATGTGAAAACAAAAAATTAAATGCATGTGTGCTTTAAAAAATTATATATATATAATTATAATTTTAACCTTTTTTTTTCATAAAAGATATATGATTTTATAAAAAAAATTAAATGTTTTTTTTTTTTTTTTTAATCTAAAACAAAAATAGAGATATATTTTTTAATTTTAAATGTTTTTTGATTTTTTTTTTAAATTTGAAAATATATTTATGTTTTAAATTTTAATTTTTTTTGGTTTTTTTTTTTTATATTTGAGTATATTTTTGTTTTTTTTTTAAATGTTTTTAATTTTAGTATTTTTTTTTTTTGTTAATTTTTAATTTTATTTTATTTTATTTTATTTTATTTATATATATATATATATATATATATATATATATATATATATATATATATATATATATATATATATATATATATATATTAGTATTGTTATTGTTTTTTAAATTTTTCCTATTTTTAATTAATTTTATAGTTTTTTAAAATTTTGTTTTACTTTTTTCTAAATTCTTTTTTTGTTTACGAGATATTTTCTTCTTCTTCTTTTTTACATTTTTTATGTTTTTTTTTGTCTTTTTTATATATATTTTTATATTTGTTTTTTGTTTTTGTTTTTGTTTTTGTTTGTTTGTTTTTTTTGTTGTTTTTATTTTTTCTTTTATGTCGAAAAAAATTGACGTAAAAAATTTTAAAGTGTAAAAAAATGGAACTTTAAAAAAAAAATCCACACTCAATACATTAACAAATTTAAAGTGTAAAAAATTGTTAAATTTAGAAAATAATTATTTACATTTCATACGTTAGAAAATCTAAAGTCAAAAATAGGTCTTTTAAATAAAGGGCATGATGTAGAATCGCCACTTTTTAAAATCAGCACGCAAATCACTAACATTCTAAAACGTCATGTACATAAAAAAAGTTAAAGTGCCAAAAACTATGCTTTAAAAAAAATATGTGTGTTCTGCATCACCACTTTTCAAAATCGGGTCACTTTTTTGCTATCTCTACGAAACGGGTAATAGTATTAGTTCCTGTTTCAAAGTTTAAATTGTTTTGTTAAGAAAAAGTTGGCTCATCCACTAAATATAAATCAACCACCCCAAAAAACATGTCGATTCACACATGTTTGAATTGATATAAATAGACCATTCTATTACTCCTTTTGGAAATCAAACTTAGTTGAGGAGAAAAAGAGAAGAAGAGGTTCAGATATGAAGAAAAAAGAGAAGTTCATAACTCATGAACTTAATGACAAACAAGAAGAAGAATTCATAATTGACATCTTAGTGCTTGGATCTAGTTTTCTTGGTGGATTCTTGTTTGATTCTTGATGGATTCGTTGCTATATTGTGAACATGGTTCTTTCGTTAAAGAAAACCTTTGGCAAGGCACTTTCATTCATGGGGAGGAACTAAAATACAAACCTGTGACTAGACCTATAACAAAGCTTTTTCGACCCTATGAAAAAACACAAAGTTTGGTCCTAATGTCATACAACAGACTTCAACCTTCAATTTGAATAAATACCTGACCCTTGGAGTAGACCTAGTAATTTACATACTTAAACTTTAAGTAGTGTTATTCAACCTCTTGAAGCTGGTCTATTCGTAGACTTGTGGAAGAGGTATACTTCAGGCCTTCTAAATCTTTAGGGGAATCCTTGGACCTATGGCAGTTATCGTGTTTATGGATAAAGATTGAACACTCTTCCTTAGCCTTTTGCACTTGCTATAATCTAACCCATACTTTATTCCTACATCTAAAACTATTTAATAAAAAACAAAACCATCGAATAAAACAAATGAAGACCACAATTATGCAAATTATAGCCATCAAATGTCTAGAATAAAAAAATTGACCACAATTAAATGACCACAATGTCTCACTAAGAATATTTAAATATAACAAATGAAACAACAAAGCATTACTTACAAAATCCAACCAAATTGTCTATATGTATATGAGTTCTAGGAGTATTAACAAAACAAGCTTAAGAAAATATGTAATAATTTAGTCGACCTACTTGATTTCCACAAAAATGAGTATTTATATACTCTCATGCATGAACAAAATGGGCACATAAAGGACCAATTCATGAACATGAAAATGATGTAATCAATGATATATTCATCATTTAGAACCTTCCAAGCTATTATCCGATCATATGAAGTAGGCCTAACCATACTTTAGAGGCACATCCCAACAAGTAGATAAGCATAACCCAAAATGGAACATGATGTACTCGTAAATTAATATATTTAGTTGTATTTATTATGAGTATTTTGAGAAATAAAAAAAAAAAGTATTTATCCAACATCACTTGTTGAAGAATTTGACCATAATCTATGAAAAAACCTTTGCGACCATTTTCATCCAAAATTTTGTCCAAATGTATATCTTGCAATGCAACCAATGGAGTAGACCTAGTAACTTACATACTTAAACTTTAAGTAGTGCTATTCGACCTCTTGATGTTGGTTTATTCTTAGACTTGTGGAAGAGGTATAATTTAGACCTTCTAAATCTTTAGGGGAATCCTTGGACCTGTGGCAAATATTGTGTTTATGGATCAATATTGAACACTCTTCCTTAGCCTTTTGCACTTGGCATAATATAACCCATACTTTATTCCTACATCTAAAAATATTTAATAAAAACCAAAACCACCGAATAAAAGAAATGAAGACCACAATTATGCAAATTATAGCCATCAAATGTCTAGAATCAAAACATTGACCACAATCAAATGACCACAATGTCTCACTAAGAATCTTTAATTATAACAAATGAAGCAACAAAGCATTACTTACAAAATCCTACGAAATTGTTTATTGGTATATGAGTTCTAAGAGTATTAACAAAACAAGCTTAAGAAAATATGTAATAATTTAGTCGACCTACTTGATTTCCACAAAAATGAGTATTCATATACTCTCATGCATGAACAAAATGGGCACATAAAGGACCAATTCATGAACATGAAAATGATGTAATCGATGATATATTCATCATTTAGAACCTTCCAAGCTATCATCTGATCATACGAAGTAGGCCTAACCATACTTTAGAGACACATCCCAACAATTAGATAAGCGTAACCCCATATGAAACATGATGTACTCGTAAATTAATATATTTAGTTGTATTTATTATGAGTATTTTGAGAAATAAAAAAAGAGTATTTATCCAACATCACGTGGTGAATAATTTGACCATAATATATGAAAAACCTTTGTGATCATTTTCATCCATAATTTTGTCCAAATGTATATCTTGCAATGCAACCAATGGAGTAGACCCAGTAACTTACATACTTAAACTTTAAGTAGTGTTATTCGACCCCTTGATGCTAGTGTATTCTTAGACTTGTGGAAGAGGTATACTTCAGACCTTCTAAATATTTAGGGGAATCCTTGGACCTGTGGCAGATATCGTGTTTATGGATAAATATTGAACACGCTTCCTTAGCCTTTTGCACTTGCCATAATATAACCCATACTTTATTCCTACATCTAAAACTATTTAATAAAAAACAAAACCACCGAATAAAAGAAATGAAGACCACAATTATGCAAATTATAGCCATCAAATGTCTAGAATCAAAACATTGACCACAATCAAATGACCACAATGTCTCACTAAGAATCTTTAAATATAACAAATGAAACAAAAAAGTCTTACTTACAAAATCCAATCAAATTGTCTATGCGCATATGAGTTCTAAGAGTATTAACAAAACAAGCTTAAGAAAATATGTAATAATTTAGTCAACCTACTTGCTTTCCACAAAAATGAGTGTTCATATACTCTCATGCATGAACAAAATGGGCACATAAAGGACCAATTCATAAACATGAAAATGATGTAATCGATGCTATATTCATCATTTAGAACCTTCCAAGCTATTATCCAATCATACGAAGTAGGCCTAACCATACTTTAGAGACACATCCTAACAAGTAGATAAGCATAACCCCATATGAAACATGATGTACTTGTAAATTAATATATTTAGTTGTATTTATTATGAGTATTTTTAGAAATAAAAAAAGAGTATTTATCCAACATCACCTGTTGAATAATTTGACCATAATCTATGAAAAAACCTTTGCGACCATTTTCATCCAGAATTTTTTCCAAAGGTATATCTTGCAATGCAACCAATGTCATTTCTAACATGTCCAACCCTTCTTGACTAGAAAATATAAATAATGGAAATGAAGGCACATTCATAAGAAATAAGTTACAATTAGTAACTTCAAAACCAGGAAAAGTATAGAGTTCTGTGCAATATTATAAGGATGACTAAATTACTAATTTGAGGTGTCTTTAATGGACTAGAAGTAGTCCTAATAGTCAACATGAAAACTACTTGTAAAGAGATCAAGACCGAACTACATAAATATATATTAGGCCTATTTGAAAGGTTTGATCTAAAGTTACAACAAATCTAAAAGGAAAAAAATCATCTATAGAAATAGAGATACCTAAATAAGCCATTTCCAAGGCTAGAAGCAACCTTTCACTCCAACAATTTGTGACACTTTGAAGAAGGATCAAATTTGCATCCTTTTAGAAGAGTTATATAGCTCTTTACAAAGTCATTTTATGGTAATTGAGAAACCATAGTTAAAGGGCCATTCTAGAAGTTTATTCAGAGAGAAGTCAAGAAACATTTTAAAATGATTGTGTCAAAGACCGAAATTAGCATAATTTCCTACAATCTTAGATGACAAAGGACATAGCAATCAAAAAATCTGTTAGTCACCTTGTGGAGAGAATATTGAAGTTTTTACTCATATCGATGGAGGAAGCATATACACTATGGATTGTGAAGAAGACCTGTAGAAACACCTACAGGATAAACTGACTTAGTAAAAGAGTAGAAAACAAACTCTTGAAAGAGTAATCTTGCTTGGCCTTCAAAAGATCATTGGAAGTCAAATTTTGGCTTGGACAGAAAATGGAAGAACATGATAGCTATGGAAGTGGAAATACCTTGGACAATGAAATCAAGGATAGGGCTTTGCATCTACCTCAAGTGATCGTGTTCGACTAAGGTATCTGCATTTTTTTTAAGCATAACTACATGAAAGGTATGCTTTTACATTTATTAGCATTTTTTATGATGATAGGGTTTGTAGACTTCATCTTTGGAATCTAGATATTATAAAACCTAGATGATGCTTGAAGTAGGAAAATCCATGTTAAAAAAGAAACCCTAACCTTAATATTTTTAAATCCTAGCTTTTGGTTTCTAGGGTTTACAAGTAGTCTATAGTGTATGGAAAACTGTAGTGAGGGTGTAATTGTTACACAGTATTTTGTCACACCTCCTGCACTTCCCTGTGACATACCCTGAAGTTCTCGAAACATGATCATTATATAATATACTCATCCATGTATTTAGTTCACATCCATCCTTTAACTTTGCTTGGAAAATATCTGGAGCTTTCCTTGAAGAAATAGCTCTTAAAACCCTAAAATGAGGGTCATCTCTCTTATGAAGCTCAAAATCGTGATGATCGCCTGTTGCACCATGTTAAGCCAGTGATGGCATCGCTCTGTTCCCTTTCATACCCTCGATGGTCTCAAGAAGGGAGTTTTCCCAAAGAGGATGAGAAGCTTTGTGATCTAGAAGCTTCTAGAGCTAGAGGTGGTTTCACATAGATGAGGTCAAATCCTCCTAATTTTACCTCTTGGTCTCATCCATATGAGATACCTCCTTGAGATGTGGGCCTAATCCTATATTTGGAGAAGTCCTAACTCCCTCTCCTAGCCTATATATTCCACCTCTCCCATTCCCAAATGGTTGGTCTTTGTCCATTATAATCTTGGTATAATAATTCTAATAAAAATTGTAACTCTTTTTACAGGAAGGATTGACACAATATCTCCAACTTCTAAATTTCTCCTTTGGGTAGTTATTTCTACCCATAATTTCCATTCTTCCATTGTGAGAATTATTTATTATATGTTCATTTTACCCTTTAAGTCATATGTATTATTTGTGCATTAATTCACAAGTATACTCTAGCGCAAATAATTTTTAAACTTTTGCCTTTGGATAGTTCTCAAAGATATTTCTTGGACTTAATGGACTTGACCTCCTTCCAATATAGGTTGAAGGCTCACTTTATTGGTCTGCTCTTCTGTAAGATGTTGATTATCTCTTGTTTGCGTATGGAAGATGCGAAAGACCACTTATCCTAAGAGGGATTTTTATTGTCTTCGACAATCATTTTTTTATCCCATAATTTAACACATTTCTTGTATAAGCTATACTGAAAACCAATGTTCATCAATGGAATACATTTAAATAAAAATTTAGTTTCACCATTAAATTATTATGTTGTTATTGGTCTATTTCTTTCTTGTATAATTTAGTGGAATTTTAATTATAGAATAATATAAATTTTAATGAGTTCTCCTTGTAATCAAAGACAAAGAATTTGGATATATTCTAAATTCATCCTACCACCATTGCATAATAGGTGTTTTATTCTCAATTTTGTTAGCTAAAATTTCCTACGTAATCCATAATTATAATTTTTCCTTCAAAAATTTTAATTCTAGAATAGAGTTATAAACTCAAGTTTCTTTTGGAACAATTATTACATTTGATTGACTTTAATCTTGACTTTCAATGTTTTCATTTGTAATTCTATTTAAGTATGGTCATACTTACGTGTAAACAAAATGAATATTTTTTACTTATTATATTCTACTTATTTTATAATCTTGTCTTCATTGCACAAGTATTTAATATAGACCTAAGGTAGCATATCTTAAACTCTTCCAGAGTTATGTAGAATATATTCAGTCATAATAATAGTTTAATACTAGAGCAATATGTTCCAAACTATACTGGGGAATAGTTCTATGATATGCAATTCAAATGTAGAGAAATAGTCCATAACAATCACTATTCTAAACATCCAATTCTTTGAATCATATGTAACACTCCATAAGGAAATTTCAATGCTTTCTCTTTTCTTTTACAATTTCATATACATTCAGAATAAATTGAAATACAAGTCTTACAGATAATAAAATCATTTCATAGTTGAAAAACATAACTAAACACTAGAAAGTTTGAATAATGACTTGTCATCCACTGCCAGTCTCCACTCTACCATGACTTCTCTTTAGCACAAAAGTCCCCATGAGCTCCAAAGTCTGCAAGTTAATTCACTTTTTCTTTCTTGTTCTATTGCTATTCCTCTCACCAAGTTTTGTAGTGCGTGAATCCCTCTAGCAAAGGACAAATGCATTCCCCTTTTCCAAAGTAGTTGGTATTTGGCAACTACCTCCACCTCATCCAGGTGGCAGGTGGTTACTAGCTCATTAATGAGCTCCACTTACCCACTCTCAAAGACAATGTCTTGTCTTTTAGGGGAAGTTATTGATCAATAATTTCTGTCACCATTAACAATCTAATCTCAAATTAGATGTCTAGGTATTAATCAATAGGGTTAAATTTCCATCATTAACTTGCATCCTTATCTCTTTTAGCCAAGTGTAGCTTCAACATTAATATATAGATTTTTTTTATTTTTATTAAAAGCATAATAATGTAGATATACATTTCATATTTATCAATGTTACAACACTAATAAACTAGTTTTGAATATGTCTTTAAATTCCGAATAATAAACACAAACAACATATACAAATTTAGAATATAAACTTCAAGTCAGGGGATATCACATTCTCCCCCACTTGACTGTCTCGGTGTTTGTTATGAAATTTTGGAATTCAACCTAATTTCAAAATAAGGATGGATATGCATCTTTAAAATCATCTTCCATGTAACTTCTCTCTTGTCTAATATGGGTAGGAGTTCTACCAGGAATTCTCCCTCTGGTTCTACCTATACAACATTCCAATAAATTATGTGATCTATATCATGTACATACTTCTTTAATAACGACACATGAGAAAAATTATGAATTGTTATGCTTGTTGGAAGAGCAAGTTGATAAGCCATTGGACCAATCCTTGGTAGAACTTCAAAGGGTTGATAAAATCTGGGTGATAGCTTGGTACAATTTATAAGTCTAAGAGTTCTCCTCTTTTTTAACTTTCATATAAATATGGTCACCAACATTGAATTTTTTTGAACTCTTCAAATTTACATAACTCTTTTGTCTATCTTGAGCTATTTTCAAACTTTGCTTCACTTGTTAAATTATTTCTTCCATTTCTCTCAGCATATCTGGTCCTGAAACCAATCTATCTTCAATGTGATCCCAACTCAAGGGAACTTTACATTGTAGCTCATACATCATCTTGAAAGAAATCATTTTTAGTGAAGTTTGATAACCATTATTGTAAACAAATTTAGCTAAGTGGAGATAATCTTCGTACTTATTGGGCCTATCCATGGCATACATTCTTATCATGTCCTCTAGAATTTGATTGGTCCTTTCTATCTGACCATCAGTACAAGGATGATAATTTGTGCTAAAATTCAGTTTTGTACCCATGCCCTCAAATAAACCCTTCCAAAACTGAGAAGTAAACTTTGTGTCACGGTCTGAAATCCCAATCTTAGGCATACCATGCAATTTGAAGAATTCCTTCATGAATATTTCTACTATGTTAATGGACTTGAATATATACTTTATATGAATTAATTTTTCTACCTTAATAAGTTTTTCTACCACAACCATTATAGAGTCATGTTGTCTCCTAGTTTTTGGCAAATCAGTGATGAAATCCATGGATATTATCTCCCACTTCCATTATGGAATGTGTAAAGGCTATAATAACCTAGCTAGATATTGATGAGAAGCTATATCTTATTGACACTTTAAGCATTTGGTTATATATTATGTTGTTTCTAGATTCATATTAGGCAAATATAAATATTTTCTTAAAATAATTATTAGCTTATGATAACTAGGATGTCTAGAGGTAGGCTTCTTATGCAGTTCATCAAGGACAACCAATTTTATATTTAGATCACTAGGTATCTAAATTTTGTCTCTATACATCAAAAATTTTTAATCATTCACTGAAAAATCACTCTCTTCCTCATCTTGTGATTCATATATTTGAATTTCTTCCTTAATTTCTACATATTATTAATAAAAATATGCAATTGTTTTCACCTTTTTAGCCAAATCTGCTTGCCAACTGCTTGCACAAATGGAACAAATATGTTTTTATTTTTTGTTAAAAGCATTTGCTATTTTTTTTTATTTTCATTTAATGTGTATGACTTCAAAATCATATTCACTAGGGAATTCCACCCATTGTGCTTGCTTAGCATTCATATTTGGCTGATCAAATAGATATTTCAGTGATATTATTAGTTTTTAGCTAGAATTTCCTTCCTATCAGATAGTGCCTCCACATTTTTAAGGCATGGATGATGGGTGCTAGTTCTAGATCATGTGTAGCATATTTCCTCTCATGGTATTTACGTTATCTAAGTTCATACCTTATTAGATGGTCTTCTTGCATCAGAACTACCCCCAAACTTTCTTTAGAGGCATCAATATAGACTGCAAATTCTTTATTAGGATTAACTAGTTACAAAATTGGTGTAGTTAACAATTGCTTCAATTTCTCAAATCTATCATGACATTTTTGTTTACATTCAAACTTAGTTCCCTTCTTTTGTAAAGAAGTGATTGGGTATGCTAATTTGGAAAATCCCTCTATACATTAAACGAAATTTCAGCCTAAAATTTCCCATGGGATTTTCATGTAATTTCCATGTCATAATATGTAAACCAATCAAAATCCTTTAAATTTAAAAAGAGATACATGTAAACATTTTGGAGGTAAAAGAGGAATGCTACTTTTTTTAGTTATATTTTTCACTTATCTCCTTATAGGTTTACTCAAATTTTAAGTGTAAATATTCATTAGATGCGAAATTAAATTCCACATCCAATGAGTACCCATTCTACATACTTCTGAGAAGACCCATGCTGATAAAAATTGAAGATACATTTAAAAAGTGTGTTGAAGATGCTTTTTTAATGTATCCTAAATTTTTATCAATGTGGGTCTTCTCATAAGTATGCATATTGGTACTCATTAGATATGGAATTTAATTATGCATCCAACGGATATCTACACTTGAAATTTATGTAAACCCATAACTAAGCCAAAAATACAATAAAAAAGTAGCTTTATTCTTTTCCCTCCAAATTTCATAACTCTTATTTTATTATTTTTCCTTAGGAGGCCACTTTTAGACTGAAATTTCCTCTAATGAACCTTTTGTAATAACATGTAATTCCCGTGAAGTACCTTATATCAGCTACATCCTTAGGCACTGGCCACTCCATAATAGCCTTTATGTTTTTTGGATCCATAGCAATCCCCTCTTCAAACACCACAATATGGCCTAAGTAGTGAATCTATTTTTGATAAAACAAACATTTGTTAAACTTAACATATAGTTCATTTTCTCTAATTGTTTTAAGGACCATTTGCAAATTTTGGTCATGTTCTTCTTTACTCTTTGAATAGACTAATATGTCATCATTGAATACAATGAAAAAATTATCCAAAAAAAGGTTACATACATTATTCATTAGACACATAAAAGTGCTTGGTGCATTACTAAGTTCAAATGGAAGTACAACAAACTCATAATTCCCATACCATGTCCTGAAGGTTGTTTTATGAATTTCTTTATCGTTGATCCTAATATGATGATCTATTGATCTTAAAACATTCTTTGAAAAGATTGTACGTCCCTTGACTTGATCAAACATGTCATCAATCTTGGGAAAAGGGTATTTGTTCTTGATTGTCATTTTTTTAAGTTGTTGGTAATATATATAGAGTCTAAGGGTTCCATCTTACGTTTTAACAAATAAGACTAGTGCACACTAGGCCTTATATATTTCTTGTCTAGCAGTTATTGTACTTGAATATTTAATTCCACCAATTCTAGACTACTCATTCTACTTTAGACATTGGGACTGGTCCATGAATAAGATCTATGTTAAGGTCTATATCCCTTCTTGGAGGAATTCCTGGAATTTCTTCAAGAAATACATCCTTATATTTTTCTAAAATAGGATAATCTTCTACATATGGTTTCTAATTTCTTTTAGAAAGATATTCAATCTGAAATACAAACATTTGGCACCCTTTTTGAGCACATTTCTTTAATTGCAAACTATAAAGTTTCCTAAAAAAAATGACTCTTGGAACCCTTTTTACTGTATAAGTGTCCCCTTCATCATTAATACATGTGAAAGATATTTCTAAACAGTTCAAGATTGCCCTGTGATATTCTAACCAATCCATGCCAAAAATAACATCAGATGATCCCAAACATTAAACATTCAAATTTAATTTAGTATACATTCCATTCAAGTCTATTTAACAATCTTTATTAATTTCAGTAACTCTTATTTTGGTTCATGTGGCCATCTGCACTAACCGGGGTCTATTTTGCTTTTCCTTTGTAAATGTTTTCCATGTCAAATTTGTTGGCATTATGAAACAGGTTTGGAACTATGGAACAAGTGTTGTCCTTGATGAAAATTCACTCAGATGATAGATCACAGTTCAGGCTCACAGAATGAAGGAAAAGGAGATATACACAAGTTACACTTGACCAAGCCGCATATACACGCGGGTTCGACGACCAAAAGGTGCATATGCGTATACATGCACTTTCATGCAAGGAAAGGCGCGTACATGTTGGAGAATTTGGTTTTGGTCCATGGAATTTGGACCATGGTATTGTGATCCATGGTATTGTTCCAAGGTATCTTGTCCGACGTGTTGACCCCAGGTATTTGTTCCAACGTATTGGTTCTAAGTTGTTTTGGACCATGGTATTGAGTAAGGCCAAAGACTATGAAAGGAGGAGAAGATCATTAGGAAAAGGAAATCAAGTATTGAATATCTAATGAAGAGCAAGATCTAGAATATTGGTCATTGGGTTATGGTGCATAGTTGGATCTGAATCAAGGAGGAACCTGAGCGCTTGAAGAAGGATAAGTTTTATTGATGGGTCAAGATCTTAAGGCTTGAAAAGAAACATTTTTGTGTGGTTTTTGATCTTTTATTTGAATAATTGGCACATGTAGTAATCTGTAAATCTGATGATCTGGGTATAACTGATGTCTGAATAGTGGTAAATGTTAAATCATCTTTTGCATATCTGTACGTAGGTTCAGTATAGCAAAGGCGTGTATAAACACTCGTTCGGCATTTCTAAACTGCATATATGCAGGTCCACCTAGAGAAAAGTGCGTATGCATGTAGGTTTGACATATTGAAGTAGCGTACACCTCATAAAATATGTTTTAGCTACTTCTGTTTACTGTTGTAGTGTTCTAGGTTCTGGATTGGGTTCAGGTTACTGTTACTATGTTCTGGTTACAACGTTTAGAAAAGTGATTGTTTGATTCAGTTTTGGTTGGTGCAAAGGAGATTGGTTGATGTAGATATATTTGATGTTTGATTGATGTTATTGATGGATCCAGTCTAAAAATTTATGAAACGTGGTCCCTGGAAGAAAAGAGAAGGTTGTAGCCTTCTGTAGGTCAGCACCTACGTACTAGTAAACACTTTAGCTAGTACAAGATCTAAGGGGGTTGTAGCTCCCTTCCAGGAAAAACTGGAGAACAAAAGAAGGTTGTAGCCTTCTGCAGGTAGAAGCCTGTGTACTGGTATAAGGCTGCACCAGTACAAAAATTGTAAAAAGAAGTTTCTTATTAAAGAAAGATAGAGATGATTTTAGCAGGTGGATTTCACCCACATTGGGTTTCCACCTTATATCTTGTGCTCATGTGTGTGATTGCCTGTTCTATTTACTACATCTAATTACTGGGTATATGGTTCTGATACACAAATTAAAGATCAACTAACTAAATTATAAGTTTGCAAGATATACGCTAGTTGCTCTAAACACAATTGCGTATACACGCAAGTTTCATTAACAGAAGTAGCGTATATAAATTTGTTTATGGAAATGAAATATTGTTAAATTTCTAATATTGATTCACCCCCCCCCCTCTCAATATTATTTCCAACAACTGGTATCAGAGCAGGTTCTTCAGAAGAAGCTTGATCGCTTGAAGAAAGATCCATCATCATGAGTCACTACAAAAGAGAGGGATCCATTAGACCATCGATCTTCGATGGTAGCAACTTCGTATGTTGGAAGGTAAGAACCACAACATATCTTCAATATCTTGGAATAGATGTTTGGGAAATCGTGGAAGGAGGATACACATTTCCATCAGCAATTCCTACAGATAGGGCAGGTAAAAAGCAATATGAAACAAATGCCAAGGCTATCAATACATTATTGGGGAGTCTGTCACAATCAGAATTTTTCAAGGTTATGCAGCTCAAAACCGCCAAAGAAATATGGAACAAGATCGTTCTAAGCTATGAAGGAGACGACCAGGTAAAACGTGCAAAACTACAATCTCTCAGAATTTAATATGAAACTCTCAAAATGCAAAATGATGAAAGTATCTAGCTAATTACTTCTTACGTATAGATGAGATTGTTAATCACATGAAAAACTTGGGTGAAGAGATAAAAGAAGTTACTGTAGTTGAAAAGGTTTTAAGATCCTTGTCTTCTAAGTTTTAATCAAAAGTTTCTGCCATAGAAGAAAATAAGAATCTTCAGAGTATTACTATGACACAGCTGCACGAAATCCTAACTGCTTTTGAAATGAGAAAAGGGGGTCCGTCAGATATGAGAGAAGTCGCATTCAAAGCTTCAAGAAGAGAAGAACTCAATGAATCAAGACATAATTCAGAAGGAGAGGAAGAAGCAAACTTTGTCAAGAACCTTTAATGGGGTAATGGAAGATTCATAGGTAAGCTACCTTTCAAATGCTTTGCTTGTGGAAGAGTCGGTCATTATGTGGCCAAATGTCCTCATAAAGATAAGCTTGATAAAGGTAAGGAACTAGTAAAATGGAATAGAAAACAGAATGTAAGTAAGAAGAGCTATTATACGCATGAAGATAGTGATGGTTTATCAAATAGTGATGAAGATGAACATGGTAATGACTATAGACTTCTGATGGCTTTTGAAGACGACAATTTCTTGGATGCTCTAGACGAAGATGGTCTCTATGAAGAAATTTCTAAAATTAAAATCTGTTTAGAAGAAAAGAGTATGATTATAGATACTCTGACATTCCAACTCGCTGAAAGGGAAAAACAAAATGAAAAGTTAGAATGTGAAATTGTGGGTCTAAGAAAAGATATTGAGAAAACAAAAGCACTCAATCTTAGATTTGTGAAAGGAACAGAAACTTTAGATGAAATTATCAAAGTGCAACGTTCTCCCTTGATAAAGGTAGGTCTTGGATATACTAAAGAAACATCTCAAGCACATAAGCCATCAACCTCCAAAAGTTATCTTGATGCAGCAAGGAGAAGTGAACAGATTGACAATCGTCAGCAAAGTTATAAAGAATATCATCAGGTAAATTGGATTCAATCTACTTCAAGGATGAACAGAAGCTATAACCAACCACAGGTAAATCAGTCTCAATTTTCTTCAAGAATGAATGTCAATGGAAACTACAATCATCAGGTCCGTAGATTTGATAATCGCAGGAATTTCTTTAATGGCCAATGCTTTTCATGTCATAAATTTGGAAACAAAGCTGCTCAATGTGTTGCTTACAAGACCATCATGACCAGAGAAGCATGAAATCAAAGGAATGTGATTGGGATCATGAAAAGAACCCACAATAAATTTTATGCTCTTGAAAATGAAATAGAATGCTATATCTGTAACAACTTCGGTCATGAAGATTTTGAATGTAGGAGTAAATTTCGGCAAACATCTCAAAAGGAGCAAGCTTCATTGGGCCCCAAAACATGGAGAAAGAAAGAACCGCAAACAGAAAGATGTGGAATAGCCTTGTATGTAGAAGGACAAGAAAATCAGTGGTATATCATAGTGGATGCTCGAAACACATGACAGGTGATAAAGAAAAGCTTCAGTCATATAATGCCTTGGAAAAGGAAAAGAAGGTCTCATTTGGAAACGTCACCCCTGCAGTCATAAAAGGTAAAGGCTCTGTTCTCTTAAAAGAAAAGGTTAAAGCTGGGAATGTTATGTATGTTGATGGTCTAAAGCATAACCTATTAAGTGTCAGTCAAATGTGTGATTAAGGAATTGAAGTAGTATTTCGATCAAATGGATGTGTTGTTTGTGAGCTTGATATAGGAGAAACAGTGATCAAAGGTGTAAGAACTCCAAACAACTTGTACATACACAAGGGAGGACAACAACAGTGTTATCTAAGCAAAAATGAAAACACTGGCTATGGCACAGAAGACCAGAGTATCTAAGCTTCCCTCAAATAAGAAAAGCATGCAGATACCAGGCGGTTCGTGATCTTCCAGATATCCGCATTCGAGAAAATACAATATGCAAATCATGTCAATTTGGTAAGCAAACCAGAACACATTTCCCTGAAAAGGAAGGATCAGCTAGTAAGCCTCTTGAACTTGTTCATACTGACTTATGTGGACCATCAAGGAAAAAGTCACCCCATGGAGAAGAATATTTTATATTGTTCATTAACGATTTTTCAGGAATGTGTTGGATAGGACTCCTAAAGCATAAAGATGAAGCTTTTGAAAAGTTGAAAGCCTTCAAAGCTTTAGTTGAAAATGAATCAGATCGCAAAATCAAATGTCTCAGATCAGATCGAGGAGGGGAATTTACCTCGGATGAATTCTTCGACTTCTGTGAAGAACATGGAATAAGAAGAGAATTCTCTACCATAAGAAATCCTCAGCAAAATGGAGTGGTAGAAAGGATGAACAAAACTATTCAACAAATGGCTCGTGCTATGCTAGATGAGTCTAGAACTCCTGCAACCTTCTAGGGTGAAGCTGCATTCACTGCCGTCACTGTTCTCAACAAAACAAACGTTCAGGTAAACAGCACTCAAACTCCTCCTGAACTTTGGTATGGTAAGACTCCTACTGGAAAATACTTCAAAGTTTTTGGAAGCAAATGTTACATCAAAAGGACTAATGAAAACCTTGGCAAGTTTGAACCTAGAGCAGATGAAGGCTTTCTCCTTAGTTACTCTTCCCGAAGTAAAAGGATATAAATTTTATAATAAAAGACTTGGGAAAATTGTTGAAAGTATTGATGTTGTGATTGATGAAGAAGGAAAAAATCCAAAGCAGGTAAAAACCGAAGATTGTGAAGAAGATGAGGATTATCCCTCTACATCAAATTAGACTAATTTTGAAGAAGAAGAAACTAATAAAGAACTAGAAGAACAGATAACGACAGAAGAAAATAATCCATCTAGGCATGTCCAGAAAAATCATCCAGAGACTCAAATTTTGGGACAGAAAGAGGCAGGTGTGCAGACAAGAAGAACTATTATAGAATCCTCAAGCTATCTTGCATTGCTTTCCTCCATCGAACCATAAAATGTAAATGAAGAATGCAAAGATGAATGTTGGGTCAAGGCCATGAGTGAAGAACTTGAGCATATTGAAAGGAATAATACTTGGGAATTGGTTCCTGGACCTAACGATAAGAATGTCATAGGAACCAAATGGATATTCAAAAACAAGCTGAATGAAAATGGAGAAGTTGTTAGAAACAAGGCCAGACTTGTTTGTAAAGGGTATGCTCACCAACAAGGTATAGACTTTGAAGAAACTTTTGCACCTGTTTCTAGAATTGAAGCCATAAGAATGTTTCTTGCTCTTTCTAGCTTTCAGAAGTTCAAAGTATATCAAATGGATGTGAAATCTGCCTTTCTTAATGAATACCTAGAAGAAGAAGTATATGTTAAGAAACCAGATGGATTCATCCTTGGAAATGATCCAAAACTTGTATGTAGACTCAGAAAGGCTCTCTATGGTCTAAAACAAGCTCCAAGGGCCTGGTATTATTGTCTTAACAAATACCTTCATCAACAAGCCTTTTCAAAAGGATTAGCTGATAGCAATCTATATATAAAAATTGACAATGATAAATTGCTAATACTTGTTGTGTATGTTGATGATATCATTTTTCGTAGCAATGAAGAAGCCATGAGTAACAAATTTGCTTTGGTAATGCAGAAAGAATTTGAAATGTCCCTCCTAGGTGAACTCACCTATTTTCTTGGTCTACAAGTTCAACAAAAGAAAGATGGCATCTTTTTGTCACAGACCAAGTATCTCAAGCAGATCTTGAAAAAATATGGCATGGAAGACTCTAAACCAGTATGTACCCCTATGGTAATAGGATGCAGCCTCAGCGAAAATGATGAATCATCAGCATTACATCAACCAACCTACAGATCCATGATTGGTAGTCTTCTATATCTAATAGGTACCCGACCAGACATCATGCATGCAGTGGGAATAATTGGAAGATTCCAAGCTAATCCAAAGGAAACACACCTTCAGGCAGTCAAAAGGATTTTCAAATATCTTCAAGGAACACAAAACTTTGGTTTATGGTTTCCTAGAGATACAGATCTTACACTTCATTCATATACAGATGCAGATTGGGCAGGAAGCGTGGATGACAGAAAAAGAACTAGTGGTGGTGCATTCTATATGGGTTCCAAATTAGTGTCTTGGTTTAGCAAGAAACAAAGTTCAATTGCATTATCTACAGCTGAAGCAGAATATGTGGCTGCTGCATCTTGTTGCACACAACTTCTTTGGATGATGCAAACATTGCAAGACATTCAGATCACATGTACTCCACCCATCTCCATTCTATGTGATAATACAAGTGCAATTAGTATTTCAAAGAATCCAGTCATGCATTCCAAGACCAAGCACATACCTATTAAATATCATTTTCTCCGTGAACAAGTGCTTGAACAAAAGGTCAAATTGGAGTATGTTCCCTCCAAGGAACAAGTGGCTGATATATTCACCAAACCTCTGCCCAGAGAGACATCTGAATACCTCAGGTAGAAGCTGGGAGTAGTTTATGCATCATCTTGCCGTTGACATTTATCTGTTTCAGAGAACAGTGGTTGTATGCGAGTCTCGTGAAGCATATCTGCATACATACGTAGGTTTTTGTAGATACAGCCGCATATATGTTGGTTGAAGAATATTAATGGGCCAGACTCAGGATGAAAAGAGTCTGATATGGGTCTGAAAATGATCATCTTGCACAGGTTTAGGGGGAGCATATACTTCTAATTGTTGGCATTATCTTGGTATAATTTCACAGTTGTTTCTGATTCAAGTAGAACAGGTGCAGAGGGAGATCTTGGTTGTCGGTCTGGATGGTGATTGACAGATGCTGTTGATGATAGTTGCTGATGACTATCATAGTCTTGTTTTAGATATTTTGTCTCTATGTCATGTATATCTTTCATTATCAAGGTTATGCAATGACCTATTTTGTTTCCCCACTATGCCTGGGATGGATGATGTAATTTTCATGTTTTATCATGTATAAACTCTTGGTATATCCCCACTTGGTTGGGAGATGGATGTATGTATGAGTCTTTGGTTATAGGAAGGTCATTTATGATGTATATAGTCATGTTCTTCTTGTAGAAAATCTTTTTGCAGACCTTGGTTACAGCCAGGGGGAGCATGAACAACACACTTCAGCACATCAGAGATTTCAACATATACTTAGGGGGAGCATAACCCTTTGCCCTTGATGACAAAGGGGGAGAGTGACTTGGGGTTGCCATCAAGTCCAAAGGGGGAGATTGTTGGCATTATGACACAGGTTTGGCGCTATGGCACAAGTGTTGTCCTTAACGGAAACTCACTCAGATGACAGATCATAGTTCAGGCTCACAGAATGAAGGAAAAAGAGATATACGCAGGTTACCCTTCACCAAGCTGCGTATACATGCAGGTTTGACGACCAAAAGGCGCGTATGCGTATACACGCACTTTCATGCAAGGAAAGGCGCATACATGTTGGAGAATTTGGTTTTGGTCCGTGGTATTTGGACCATGGTATTGAGTAAGGCCAAAGACTATTAAAGGAGGAGAAGATCATTAGGTAAAGGCACTCAAGTATTGAATATCTAATGAAGAGCAAGATCAAGAATATTGGTCATTAGGTTATGGTGCATAGCTGGATCTGAATCAAGGAGGAACTTGAGCACTTGAAGAAGGATAAGTTCTATTGATGGGTTAAGATCTTAAGGCTTGAAAATAAATATTTTTGTGTGGTTTTTGATCTTTTATCTAAATAATTGGCAAATGTCGTAATCTATAAATTTGATGATCTAGGTATAATTGATGTCTGAATAGTGGTAAAGGTTAAATCATCTTTTACAGATTTGTACGCAGGTTTAGTATAGCAAAGGCACATATAAACGCTGGTTTGGCATTTCTAAATTGCGTATATGCAGGTCCGCCTTGAGAAAAGTGCGTATGAATGCAGGTTCGACACATTGAAGTAGTGTACACCTCATAAAATATGTTTTAGCTACTTCTATTTACTGCTGCAGTGTTCTGGGGTTTGAATTGGGTTCTGGTTACTGTTACTGTGTTCTGGTTACAACATTTAGAAAAGTGATTGTTTGATTCAGTTTTATTTGGTGCAAAGGAGATTGGTTGATGCAGATATATTTGATGTTTGATTGATGTTATTGATGGATCCAGTCTGAAAATTTATGAAACGTGGTCCCTGGAAGAAAAGAGAAGGTTGTAGCCTTTTGTAGGTCAGCACCTACGTACTAGTAAACACATCAGCTAGTACAAGATATAAGGGGGTTGTAGCTCCCTTCCAGGAAAAACTGGAGAACGAGAGAAGGTTGTAGCCTTCTGTAGGTAGAAGCCTGTGTATTGGTTTAAGGCTGCACCAGTACAAAAATTGTAAAAATAAGTTTCTTATTAAAGAAAGATAGAGACGATTGCAACTGGTGGTTTTCACCCACATTGGGTTTCCACCTTATATCTTGTGTTCATGTGTGTGATTGCATGTTCTGTTTACTACATCTGATTACTGATTATATGGTTATGATACACAGATTAAAGATCAACTCACTAAATTATAAGTGTGCAAGATATACGCTGGTTGCTCTAAACACAATTGCTATACATGAAAATTTCATTAACAGAAGTATCATATATAAATCTGTTTATGGAAATGAAATATTATTAAATTGCTAATACTGATTCACCCCCCCTCTTTGAGTAGTATTTCCAACAAAATTTTTGCTTCTAATTTTCTTTATGGATTTGTTTACTTCCCACTGTAAGGTTGATTTGATTGTTAGCTAATATGTAGTGAATATGACATTTAGATTACTAGGGTAACTATAGACCTCAAAATATTTTGACATATTTAGAAGCCAAGCTTTTTCTCCCTGTTCAGATTCCTCGTTAAAGTTTAGAGGTATGATCTTGTTAAATTCACCTTGTAATTGAGACACACCCTTTCTCTTCTTAGATATAGAAACACTACTCCCAAACTCTTTTTCTTACATCTCATCATCAAAATTAAGTGTTTGACTCTCACTAGATGTTATAGATTCAATTCTATCTGGTGACTCACTCCTGAGTTCCTATGAGTCTTTTCAGCTTTCCTATTGCCTTTGTTTTCTTCCAACATCTTAAGTATGTATCCATTTATATATTCTTGTTCATCCCTTGTGTTACATATTTTTTCATGATTATCTTTAACACTTTCTAAATCTACCTTTAGACTAAAGACTACCTGTAAAATCTCATATTCATGATTATCTGCATTTCCAGTTTCTCCTCTCATCGTTCCTAGCTCAATATTATGCTCTTCACCTCCTCCAGGTGATCCTACAAAAGTGTTTCTAGTTTTATCTTCAGATATTCTTCAATTTTTATTTGTGTAATAGTTCTGTTGTTTGTATGTTACACAAAAAATAATATTTCAATCAAGACCCATATAAGGCCCAATATTATAACCTATAGGTTTGATACCACTTGTAATATAACTTGTTAAACACACACACACACACACACACACATATAAACAAACTAATCATTTTAGGTATAATCACTCTTATCATACCCTCCTATCTACAGTTTCGTGATTTTCCATTAATAATTATCTTCTATTATTTTACACTACATAATTTGCAAATCAATCTTCATATTCAATTTTTAACACAAAAATATAAGGGTCTTTATCTATGTTATATTGCGTATGTTTTCATTTACTCTTAACTCTCTCCAACATGATTTCTAATTAGAGAAGATATTGATGACCTACTATTTGACTCATATTATTAGACTCGCTACAAAGTCTTCCCAATCCATTTTAATTCACCTTAATCTATTCTTATGTCTTTATTATCCATGTAAGTAGATTGAATTAAATGTGCACTTTTCTTAACTTCCTTATTGGAACTATTATGATGAACATTTCGGCATATGAATATGAATACTCTAAGAAAAATCATGTTGATGATAAATCACCAAGGGTTTTTATTCATTGTTTTATACTGTTATACTACAGATTATTACTGTTATTTCTCAACCCGTATGGTTTATTTATAAATCAGAACGTATAATCAATATAATTTCATATTGGTATACATTCAAAAATTTGGGCTGAACCCAAACCCATGAGTTAGCATTAATATTATTTCAACAACTATCATGACCACAACATATCTATCACGCCTTGGAATAGTTCTTTATTTGCAATAAATAAATAAATAAATAAATAAATATATATATATATATATATATATATATATATATATATATATATATATATATATATTACCTCTTGTTTAATATTTATGGTTACATGTTGATTCAAAATTGAACCACATTATATTGACAACAAATAATTTATTATGTGGATTTATTTGGTGTTCGAGGCACATTTTAGTTATGCCATGGTGTTGGTTTCACATGCTTCGATGTGGAGTAGTACAAAAATGTTTTGGTCTTCGAATGCAATGATTTTGATGTTGTCTATATTAATCAATGACTCTCGTTAGTCAAAGTTTATAATTAGGAAAAATGACATTTTCCTGATAATTCATTTTCTATTGTTTTTGCTTGGTTTTTAATACAGAGCTCCACTCTACTCCAAAGTGTGGCACTGCTCCCATACTTGACTATTCTTTTATTAGCATTGAATATGGCATAGATAAAACCATAACCTCTCTTCATACTTTGGCTAGCCTCTTCGGAGTGGAAACGATTTATGATTATTTAAGGTTAAATCGACATTTTGCAGGTATAAATATGTTTTTTAGGGTTTTGAACTAACCTTTGTTTTTCAAGACTAATGATTATGTTCATTAATTTGTAATCAACGAATTTCATTAATCTTGTAGGTTCACGGGAGGTATTGATTCTTGAATTATTGGAACCTCTCTAAGGATTCCCCTATATTTATTTTTGGCTTCATTCTTGTATAAAACTTGAAATGGTGTTACTCAACAGGTTTGAGTGGTCGTTTTGGTGTTTTGAGGTGAAGTATCATCCTTTTTCTTAGATATACGTCTTTCAATTTCCAATAATATCAAACTTATTTATTTTTCCAGTTTATTACTTATCTCTCATGTTTTTATAGCTATAGAAGAGGTACTTTCCCTTACAGTTAACAAAACCCTTCACTTACTTACGATGCCAAAAGGAAATACAATGCTAGTGCAATTATTTCCTTCTTAATCTGGAAAAAGGGTAGTTTTCCTCAACCTCACTTTAGGTAAAATCTATGTAATTTACAAATTACATGTTGTATTTCTTATAACAATTTGATAAGGTTTTAGCACCAAAGTTTTATATTTCTTTGTATATAAAACAATTGAACAATTTTTCAAACCCTTCTTCTGCCAAAAGTCATTCTTTGGTAGTGGTTTTGCTCAAGAGAAATGGTTAATGAATTCATTTAAATAATTTGATTATTCCTTAGTAAGTTTATAATGTGCATGACTTGTATAATCCTCTCATCATTTTACGAAATAGGGTTTTTACTTTAAACCCTAGCTGGATCCTTAGGTTCATATTTGACTTGAGTAATTTTCTTAATTAATTTTCTCATCGCATGTTTCTACAACAGACTCTAGAGCGTATTTAGAGTTGGTTTGTAGAAGTTTTCATCTTTGGTATTTATGTTCTTCGACCAAAACACTTCATCTGTCATGTTCTCTATCTTCCATAGAAGTTTTGGGCTTAAATTCTTTGATAGAATAGAACTTGAATTTTTATTTAACATTCCAATCTCGATATAATAGTTCTAATAAAAATTGCAACTCTTTTTGTAGGAAGGATTGACATGGTATCTCCATATTCTAAATTTCTCCTTCAAGTAATTATTTCCACCTAAAATTTCCATTCTTTCATTTCCTGAATTATTAAATATATGTTCATCTTACCCTTTAAATCTTACGTATTTTTCATTATTAATTCTACAATTATAATTGAGTGCAAAGAATTATAAAACTTTTTCCTTCAGATAGTTCTCAAATGTCTTTCTAAGACTTAATGGATTGGACCTCCTTCCAATACAGGTTGACAGACTCACTTTGTTGGACCTCTACACTATAAGATGTTGATTCTCTCATGTTCATGTATGGAAGCTGGTAAAGACCACTTATCCTGAGAGGGATTTGTATTGTCTTAGAAAATCATCATTTCATCATTTTGTTTTAGGACTGAGGCCGAAAGCCTTAAGTAATACAAGGTTCCTTTGTAACATATTTATGGATCCTTTCAATCCCATAATTTAACATATATCCTTTATAATCTATAATGTAAATTGATGCTCACTCATTGACTCTATTTAAATAAAATTTTAGTTTCGATGTACAACAATTATGTTGTTATTGGTTTGTTTCTTGCTTGTATAATTTACTGTAATTTTCATCATAGAATAATATAAATTTCATGAATTCTTCCTATAATCAAAGCCATATAATTTAGCTTATTCTAAGTTCATCCTACACCAATTATATAATAGGTGTTTTTTTACTCAATTCCATTAGATAGAACTTCATATGTAATTTAGAATTCTAATTTGTCCTTTAAAACTTTTAATTCCTTAAAATAGTTATAAACTCAAGTTTTTCTCGGAACAATTTTTACATTAGACTAAATTCACTCTTGAATTTTATTTTTTTCATTATATTGTAGTTCTTTTTTAAGTATGGTCATACTTATATGTAAACAGATTGAATATTGTTTAATTGTTCTATTCTACTTGTTTTATAATCATGTCTTCATTCCATAGGTCTTTAATATAGATCTGATGTAGCATATCTTAAACTCTTTTAGAGTTAAGTATAATATATTTAATTAATAATAATAGTCTAATACTAGAGTAGTATGTTCCAAGCTATACTAGGGAATAGTTTTATGATACATAATTCAAATGTAGAGAAATAGTTCATAACAATCATTATTATAAATATCCAATTTTGTGAATCATATGTAACACTCAATAAAGAAATTTCTATTCTTTCCCTTTTCTTTTACAATTGAATATACAGAATAATTTGAATTACAAGTCTTACAGATAATAAAATCATTTCATAGTTGACAAACATAAATAAAAACACAAGAAAGTTAGAATACTAATTTTTCATCCTTTTAATATAGAAACTAAGACTAGATCTACAAGGCTCCACCCAAATGTGACTTCTCTGTAGCACAAAAGACCTCCCAATCTCCAAGGTCTACAAGCTAATTCATTTTTTTTTTCATTTTTTTCTTGTTATAGTCCTCTGCATCTCACGTAGTTTTGCATTGCATGCATCCCTCCAGCAAAGGACAAAACCATTCCCCTTTTCCAAAGTAATTGGTAGTTGGTTGCTACCTCCACCTCATCCACTAGGTGGCAGGTGGTTACTAGCTCATTAATGAGCCTCACTTCCCTACTCTCAAAGACAATGTCTTGTCTTTTAGGGGAAGTTATTGATTAATAATTTCCATCACCATAAATAATCTAATCTTAGATTATATGCCTAGATATTAATCAATAGGGGTAATTACATTCCATCATTAACTTCCAACCTTATCTCTTTCATCTAAGTGTAGCTTCAACATTAATTTCCATATACTTTTATTTTTATTAACAACATAATAAGACAAATCTACATTTAATATTTATTAGTGATACAAAATTGATAAACCAGTTTTGAATGGGCCTTTAAACTTAGAATAATAACTCCAAGTTAGGGGACATCACATCCTCCCCTGCGCGAGTTTCACACTGTTCTAGTGTCAACTCAGAAATTTTAGAATTCAACCCAATTTTCATAATAAGGATGGATATGATTCTTTAAAAGCATCTTCCTATTCCAAATATTCCTATTGTGGAATGACATTCCTCCGTTAAACTTTAACTTGGGTTACGTTTCTATTCTGGAACATGACTTCCATCCAATCTAATATGCATTGAGGCTATGCTAGGAATTCTCCCTTCAGTTCTACATGTACAACATTCCAATCAATTATGTGAGTTGGATCATGTAAATACTTCTTTAATAAGGTCACATTAGAAACATTATGAATTTGTATGCTTGCTGGAAGAGAAAGTTGATAAGCTACTTGACTAATCCTTTCTAGCACTTCAAAGGGTCCACTATATCTGGGTGATAGTTTGACACAATTTCCAAGCCTAATAGTTCTCTTCCTTTTTTTCACTTCTAGATAAACATGGTCACCAACATTGAATTCTTTGTGAACTCTCTTCAAATATGCATAACTCTTTTGTCGATCCTAAGCTATTTTCAAATTTTGTTTCACCTATTTAACTATTTCTTCCATTTCTTTCAACATATCTAGTCCTAAAACCAACCTATCCTAAAGATGATCCCAAATCAAGGGAAATTTAGACTGTCTCCCATAAATCACCTTCAAAGTAATCAATTTTAATGAATTCTAATTTTTATCACCTAGATTGACCTCAGGCTGAAGGGAGGTAATGCCAGGGTAACCACAAACAAAGCTTAGCCAAGTAGCTAGCCCTACTAGGTCAGGAGAGGGCTTTCTCTATAAGGATCTCAGTCAAGATGACTGGATCAGGTAAAGGATTTTAGGCTAGGTATAGTAGCTCAAAATTTTTGATTGGATTTTGTAGAGGTTTTGCTGAATCAGGAGGAGCTGGGTAGTTTAGGTCTGGGAAATTAGGTCTGAAATGCAGGGTGTTCTATGGGGCAAGGTAGGGATAGGCTTTAGCACTCTAGGGTTTGATGAGGTGAGATGTTTAAGATTGGTGAGAAGCTAAGAAGGGCATGTGACAATCATGGATCCTTCCTGAACTGCTGGAAACATGAATTAGTGAATGATTTCCCAAGGAAGAGCATTGATACAATGGATTCTACCTATCAAACTTGAAAACATTTAACTAGAAGAAATGAAATTATTGATGGCCTACATAAAACATATAAACATATAATCACAAAAGAAGAAACTATACTAAAACTCCATACCACAGGGATCCCATAAAAATATCTGTAATTCTTATTAATATCTTGCCAAACTGCTTACAAAGATGTAAAATCAAGCTCTAAGCATCCACACTGAGTCCAACCAGTAAAATGACTCAGAAACTACATGATATAGGCCTCAAAAAACTAATCCTAGCCTCAGGGGTCGAATCCATGAGAGGAGGAGTAGTTGCACAAAAGACTAAACTGATAGCTAAAGACTAGGGTGGTCAAATTGACTCATCCCTAATATGAAGCACACTGATTCATTACATGCCACTTAGACCATTCATTTGATGTATCTACCCTAGGTAACAAAAACACACTTTAATTACATCATCATTATGAATTACATTAGTAAAAACTCATAATCCCACAGGTGAAAAGTATTTTCTGAGAGAAAAAGTGAAAAATTTGGCTGCCTATCAAGTGCGCAGTGCTTGAAGGAAGTACATAGTGCCATCTTCAAGGTGAGTTTTGACTGCCTTCTTGGTGTCCAAATCTAGCTCAGGATAGCTCATTGGAAAGCCTATCCTATTTGGTTTCCAAAAATGCACCTAGTTTCCAAATTTAGCTTGATTTTCCCTCCCAAAATTGAAATATCCCAAGACTGCTCAAATGCGCAGCGCCTGGCTCAAAAAATAGGCAGAGACATGATTTTTAGGTGGTTTTTTACCTTTTCCACCTAGTAATTTTGCCTTTCAGACCTAGAAACATGGTTTTATTGAATGTAAATGGTCTTATGAATCCAATGGTGGTGGAAATTCCTCCAAAAGATGCTCCAAAAAGGTGTGCAGTGCCCTAGGCACTGCGCATTTGACCATGGAACTGATACAAAAATTACTGAAGGAAGTGCACAACGCTAAGAGGAAACACGCAACGCCACTTTTAGGTCACTTTTCGCTGCCTTACCAATGTCAAAATTAGGTGCGAGATATCTCATTGGAAATCTTGTTGAGTCTACTTTCCAGAACATCTTGAATTGTTCAATTTGGAGTTCATTTGACCTGTCAAAAGTTCAATCTCCCAAGACTGGTCAAAATGTGCAAAATGAGGCTGCTAAAATGCAGTGTTGTTGGAGTGAAATTTTGGAGGTCTTCCTCAACCTCAAATTGATCTCATGATAGCTCATTGAAAAGCTATCTATGTCTAGTTATCATTTGAAGCATAAAGCAAGTCATTTGGTCACTCCAGTTAGAAGAAATATTGATTTTCCCATGGTCACTCCAGAAGTGCATAAACTCTCGTAAGGAAACTGTATTTTTGACATCTCTCTAAAACCATGACACCTATGTAGGAAGTGAAAGAGTTTTTTCTTCCTTGGCCTAGTGTGGAAAAAACCCTCTCTCACTTTTTCCAAAGTCTTCCCAGTTTGTTCTAAAACATAGTTTGAAGAAAAACCGGCCCTATGTGTGGCAAATTATTTGTCCCTTGGAATGAATTATTGAAAAATGATGAATACATGATGTTTATGAGTTGGAATGGCCTCATACTCACTTAGATGACCTCCCTTATGCCTCATATACTCAGATGTCTCTGATTCCATAGCCAAACCTATCTCAATAGGTAAGAAAATTAGGGTTTAGTGCTTGTGGAAAATGATGATTTGGACACCCTTAGGAAAAAACAACTCCCTTTGGCATGCACTTAACCCTTTGAAACTTTACCCTTTCACTTGACTATTTCCTTTGAAAAATTGATCTTTTGATGGTCTGGCATCTTTGGAACACCGAGTTAACAACTTGGGATGGTGAAATTATTACATTTGAAAGACATAAAATTACATAATGAAATAAGCATTTCTATTTACAAGTCATCTTCTCATGGTGAAGGGATGTTATTTGATCACCCTTTACTTGCTGGTCTTACGCAATGGAATGGAACCTTGGCAACCCTAATGACCTAATGAAACCTTGAAAAACCCTAAAGACCTAATGAGACCTTGAAGGACTGAATTTCAAGATGACATAATGACCTCATGACTGATACAAATGGCATGATAAAAATAACTTTATGGATGATGTATAGTCAACAAGATATGAAACTATGCCAGCAAGTAATCACATTTAGGGAAGAGTGATGTTTTTGGACTAGGACTACCATCAGTGACTAATTTTTTGCATGACCTAGTGGAATGATAAAAAATTGCTGAATCGGACCCCTAAAATGATATGAAAAGAGGATTTTTGATCACTGATGGTAGGATGAAAATACTGACACTAACATTGGCTCCATTGGGGTTGGTAGCTACTTGGAGGTGCTAAGAACACCATAGGCCAAGTAGCCTTATCCATTGGGCATGGAGTAAAAAAAAACTCAATCTAAAATACATGACTGAATACTGATGACTCAAAGACACAAAATAACTTTTACTCAACTAAAAACTGACTCAATACTAAAACACAATGACTCAATACTTTTACTAAACTAGAAAAGATGCTCAAAATGGAGCTTATTCAACAAAACCTACTCTAACTGTTCCATTCATCACCTGATCAAGTGAAATGAAACAACCAATGCAACCAAGTAAGTATTTTAGCTGCTGTTTTAACTCTCCGCAAGTGCTTTCTTATGAGCAACAAGAGAGAACTACTGAAATGTAACTCCCATGAAAACTTGTAAGCAGATCCAAATTTTCCCAGATTGAATAATATGGATGCTCTATCCGACTCCAAAAAAAACTGCATGAGGATCTTGAAATTCATGTGCACTAGGGCTTAGCTCATCCAATGGATTACTTTGCTTCTCCTCATACCTTGAATGCAAACTTTCATCTAAACTTTGTGACGAGATTCATGCTGAAAATGACAAAGAAGCCGGTTGCTGGATCAAGTTTGTATCAATACTTTTTTTAAGCTCATAGTTAGCTAATGGAGAAGGACTTTGACCATAGATATCATCCAACACATCAGCTATTGGATCATGAAAAACTTGAAAAGATTATTGCAACCCATTTTCTATTGGTCTTGCATGATTTTCGATAGGCTGCTCATTTGAAGATATACTATGCAAAATCCCTTCAAAAACTGAAATGATTCAAAACATAATGGTACAAAATCATCTTGCATCATTTGATCATATGTTCTAGCTTCCAAGTCTTCATTTGCAACTTGACAATCAGTGGCATTCGAGGGCTGCAAATCTAGATATGAGAAGTCTTGAAGAAGGATTTCATTGCCCTCTAGATGGTCCAGATCAAAACTTATCGACGATTGATTTCTGATTGCACGAAAGTTGTCTTTGATGAATTGAAACGAAGAAAAACAAAGAGGCAAAGATCCTTCACTTACTTCAAAATTTTCTGCACTTTCCTCCTCACTTCCATAGCTGATATGCATCGGTTGGTCATTGTATTTGAGCTACTGAAAGTAAAATTCCTCCTTCCACAAACGAGCTGTTGATTTGTCTGTAAAACTAGCTTTTGTTTGGAGAACATAATCATCATCACACTGATCAAACTTAGGCAAATCATCAGTATAAAACACATCATCAAGCATACCTTTCATATCAATAGATCTCTCTTCTCCAAGATGATCTATAAAAAAATCATTATAAGATATATGGCAACTGGGATAAGAAAGAAAATGTTTTGGATCAACCACTAGTTTTTCTTCACTCAGTGAGCCATGGTCTTGAACATCATACTCATTCCTTATGGTGATCTTTTGCATCATCTCTTCCATTGAACTTCCCAAAATGTCGAGCTTTACCTCTAAAGATGTCGATTCCTCTAGTTCTATGTTCTTCCTCTCTTATTCCTTCAACTTTGCCCTTTTGATCAACAAATTAGCCTCTACATCTACTGTACTGTTTTGCATCTCTTCAAGTGTTGCAAGGTTCCTTTCTGTTATCTGAAACTCCATTTCCGGATCAAAGGCTTCCCAGTAGTGTAAAAGAGCTGAATCAAGAGGAGGTCTTATATTAATAGGCATCGAACAATAAACTTGGTTAAATCTGGCAGAAAATTGTTGTATTGTCTCCCCTCACTGTTTTTTCAGCTGGTTATACTCTTCTAGAATCAAGAAAGGGTTATGTCTGGTCACTCCCTTGTCGAGGAAAACTTTGACGAACTGCTGGAAATATGAGATTCTTGCATTAGGCAGGGTTTTGAACCAACTCTTGACTTTGCCTTGCAAAGAAAGAGAAAAAAGCCTAATATTGACATCCTCTTCATCAAATTCAAAAAGGTCAAGAAAAGACTCAAAATTCAGTACATGTCCCTTACCAGTGATGTTTCCACATTCACCATCAAATCTTGGTAGATATAGGTAATTATTTTCAGGGAAAGCATGGAGTATAGGAGGTAAGATGAGTGGTTTGTATCGATCTGGAATTTTACAAGGTGTATGAGTATGTACAAAAGTTGTAGAATTAGTCTTGGTCTCTTGAGGTTCATCAGTTTGGATACGGTCATCATAAGATTCAAAAGAAGGGTCTTGATCAAGATCAAAGGCATGCGAATATTTTGTATTCACAATCTTCAAAGGGAAAGAATCAAATGCAGGTTTAAGATCTTTTCTCGAATACAATATACTTTGTAAAGGCTTCTTGACATTCTCGGGAAAAGAGACGAAATAATTTATAACAAAGAACATAATGTCTTGGATGAAATTCCAACTTGAATACCTGATCTTTCCATAATGACCTTTCAGGTTTCTGCTGGTCAGGTTTATCCTCCAGTGGAGTCCTTGGATCTGATCTTGAAACTGATTTAGAGTCGTCAGGTGAATGATTTCACCCATCTGGTGTCTAATCATTGTCCACCATCAACAATCAGATCTAAACTTGATACATTTTACTGAGGAACATAAAACTACATCCCCAGTATTGTTGCCACTATGTTATCACCTAGATTGACCTCAGGCTGAAGGGAGGTAATGCTAGGGTAACCATAAACCAAGCTTAGCCAAGTAGCTAGCCCTACTAGGCTGGGAGAGGGCTCTCTCCGTAAGGATCTCAATCAAGATGACTGGATCAGGTAAAGTATTTTAGGCTAGGTATCGTAGCTCGAAAGTTTTTTTTTTTTATTTTGTAGAGGTTTTGCTGGATTAGGAGGAGATGGGCAGTTTAGGTCTGGGAAATTAGGTCTGAAATGCAAGGTTTTCTATGGGGTAAGGTAGGCATAGGCTTTAGCACTCTAGGGCTTGATGAGGTGAGATGTTTAAGACTGGTGAGAAGCTAAGAAGGGCATGTGACAATCATGGATCCTTCCTGGACTGCTGAAAACATGAATTAGTGAATGATTTCCCAAGGTAGAGCATTGATACAATGGATTCTACCTATCAAACTTGAAAACATTCAACTAGAAGCAATGAAATGATTGATGGCATACATAAAACATATAAACATATAATCACAGAAGAAGAAACTGTACTAAAACTCCATACCAGAGGTATCCCATAAAAATAGTTGCAATTCTTATTAATCTCCTGCCAAACTACTTACGAAGATGTTTAATCAAGCTCTAAGCATCCACACTGAGTCCAACCAGTAAAATGACTTAGAAACTACATGATATACGCCTCAAAACAACTAATCCTAGCCTCAAGCATTGAATCCATGAGAGGAGGAGCAGTTGCACAAAATACTGAACTGATAGTTAAAGACTAGGGTGGCCAAACTGACTAATCCCTGATATGAAGCACACAGATTCATTACATGCCACTTAGACCATTCATCTGATGTATCTACCCTAGGTAACAAAAAAACACTTTAATTACATAATAATTATGAATTACATAAGTAAAAACTCAAAATCCCACAGGTGAAAAGTATTTTCTGAGAGAAAAAGTGAAAAATTTGGCTGCCTATCAAGTGCACATCACCAGTGTCAAATGTGCAGTGCTTGAAGGAAGTACGCAGTGCCATCTTCAAGGCGAGTTTTAACTCCCTTCTTGGTGTCCAAATCTAGCTCAGGATAGCTCATTGGAAAGCTTATCCTGTCTAGTTTCCAAAAATGCCCCTAGTTTCCAAATTTAGTTTGATTTTCCCTCCCAAAACTGCAATATCCCAAGGCTGCTCAAACACGTAGTGCCTGGCTCAAAAAATAGGAAGAGACATGATTTTTAGGTGGTTTTTTTCCTTTTCCACCTAGTAATTTTGCCTTTTAGACCTGGAAACATGGTTTTCTTGAATGTAAATGTTATTCTGAATCCAACGGTGGTGGCCATTCCTCCGAAAGATGCTGCAAAAAAGTGTGCAACACCTAGACCAAGGGATTGATACAAAAAATATTGAAAGAAGTGTGCAACGCCAAGAGGAAACGCACAACGCCACTTTCAGGTCCCTTTTGGATGCCTTCCCAATGTCCAAATTAGGCACAGGATATCTCGTTGGAAAGCTTGTTGAGTCTAATTTCCATAACATCTTGAATTTTTCAATTTTGGAGTTCATTTTCCTTATCAAAACCTCAATCTCCCAAGATTGGTCAAAATGTGCAGAATGAGGTTGCCAAAATGCAGAGTGTTGTTGCAGTGAAATTTTGGAGGTCTTCCTCAACTTCAAATTGAGGTCATGATAGTACATTGGAAAGCTCTCTGTGTCTAGTTATCATTTGACTCATCATGAAAGTCATTTGGTCACTCCAGCTAGGAGACATATTGACATTCCCAAGGTCACTCCAGAACTGCATCAACTCTCCTTAGGCAACTGTATTGTTGACATTTATCTAAAACCATAACACCTGTGTAAAAAGTGAAGGAGGTTTTTCTTCCTTGGCCTATTGTGGACAAAAACCTCTCTCATGTTTTCCAAATTCTTCCCTATGTGGTCTAAAACATAGTTTGAAGAAAAATCGGCCCTATGTGTGGCAAATGATTTGTCCCTTGGAATGAATTATTGAAAAATGATGAAGACATGATGTGTATGAGTTGGAATGGCCTCATACTCGTTGAAATGACCTCCCTTATGCCTCATATACTCAAATGTCTCTGATTCCATAGCCGACCCTAGTTCAATGGGTGAGAAAATGAGGGTTTAGTGCTTGACTGGAAAATGATGATTTGGACACCATTGCGAAAAAACAACTCCCTTTGGCATGCACTTAACCCTTTGAAACTTTACCTTTTCACTTGACTATTTCCTTTGAAAAATTGATCTTTTGATGGTCTGGCATCTTTGGAACACCGAGTTAACAACTTGGGATGGTGAAATTATTACATTTGAAAGACATAAAATTACATAATGCAATAAGCATTTCTCTTTACAAATCATCTTCTTATGGTGAATGGATGTTATTTGATCACCCTTTACTTGCTGGTCTTATGCAATGGAATGGAACCTTGGCAACCCTAATGACCTAATGAAACCTTGAAAAATCATAAAGACCTAATGAGACCTTGAAGGACTGAATTTCAAGATACATAATGACCTCATGGCTGATACAAATGGCATGATAAAATCAACTTTATGGATGATGTACAGTCAACAAGATATGAAATTATGCCAGCAAGTAATCAAATTTAGGGAAGAGTAATGTTTTTGGATTACGACTACCATCAATGACTAATTTTTTGCATGACCTAGTGGAATGATAAAAAAATTGCTGAATCAGACCCCTAAAAGGATATGAAAAGAGGATTTTTGATCACTGATGGCAGGATGCAAATACTGACACTAACACTAATAACCATTATTATATGCAAATTCAGCTAAGTGGAAATAGTCTTCCCCACCTAGTGGGCCTATCCATGACATACATTCCTAACATGTCCTCTAGAACTTGATTGGTCCTTTCCATTTGATCATTAGTACAAGGATGATAAGTTATGCTAAAATTTACTTTTGTGCCCATGCCCTAAAATAAACCCTTCCAAAACTTAAAAGTAAACTTTGCATCACAATCTGAAATCACAGTCTTAGGCATACCATGCAATATGAAGACTTCCTTTATGAATATTTTTGCTATGTTAATGGCTTTGAAGGTATACTTTACAAGAATTAAATGTGTTGACTTACTAAGTTTTTCTACCACAACCATTATAAAGTCATGTTGTCTCCTAGTTTTTGGAAATCCGATGATGAAATCCATGGATATTATCTGCCATTTCCGTTCTGGAATGGGTAAATGTTGTAATAACATATCCATATGTTGATGAAAAGTTTTAACTTGTTTACATTCTAAACATTTGGCTATATATTTTGTTGTTTCTAATTTCATACTAGGCCTATAGAAATATTTTCTTAACATAGTTATTAGCTTTTGATAACCAGGATGTCCAGTTGTAGGCTTGTTATGCAGTTCATTGAGGACAAACAATTTATATTTGGATCATTAGGTATATTAATTTAATCCCTATACATCAGTAAAAATTAATCATTCACTGAAAAATTAATTCTCTTCCTCATCTTATGATTTATATCTTTGAATTTTTTCCTTAAATTTTATATATTCTTGATCAAAATCTACAACTGTTTTCACCTTTTCATTTAGGTTTGTTTGCCAACTGCTTGTAGAAATGTCAAAAATATGATATAATTTTTTGCTAAGAGCATATTTTCTTTTATTTTCTTTTCCTTTAATGTGTATGATTTCAAAATCATATTCACTAAGGAACATCAACCACCATGCTTGCGTAGCATTCATATTTGGCTAATAAATAGATATTTGAGAGTGACATTATCAATTTTTTAGCTAGAATTTCCTCCCTATAAGATAGTGCCTCCATATTTTTAAGGCATGAATGATGGATTCTAGTTCTATATCATTTGCAGCATTGTTCATGTCATGGTATTTAAATTTTCTACATTCATAACTTATTACATGGTCTTTGTCCATTAGAACCCACCGCCCCCCCCCCCCCAAACCTTCTTTACAAACATCAGTACTGGCTACAAAATATTTGTTCAGATAAACTAGTTTCAAAATTGGAGTAATAGTTAACAATTGCTCCAATTTCTCGAAGCTATCATGACGTTTTTTATTTCATTCAAACTTAGTTCCCTTCTTTTGTAAAGAAGTGATTAGGTATGCGAATTTAGAAAATCCATCTATAAACCTTATGTAATAACATGTAGTTCCCATGAAAGACCTAATATCAACTACATATTTAGGCACTGGCCACTCCATAATAGCCCTTATATTTAATGGATCCACAACTGAATCCTTTCTTCAAACACCACATGGCCTAAGTGGTGAATCTGTTTTTGATAAAACAAACATTTTATAAACTCAGCATACAATTCATTATCTTTAAGTGTTTGAAGGACCATTTAAAATTGTTGGTCATGTTCTTCTTTACTCTTTGAATAGACAAAATTGTCATCTATGAATACAGTGACAAATTTCTCCAAAATGGGCTAACTACACAATTCATGAGATCCATAAAAATGGTTAATGCAATATTGATTCTGAATGGAAGTACAACGAACTCATAATGCCCATATCGTGTCCTGAAGGTTGTTTTATGAACTTTATTTGTGTTTGATCCTAATCTGACAATATCTTGATATTAAACCAATATTTGAAAAGATTGTGGCTCCCTTGATCTGATCAAACATGTCATCAATCATGGGCAAAGCATATTTTTTGTTGTTGTAATTTTGTTTAGATGTCAATAATCTATACAGAGTCTCAGGGTTCCATCTTTATTTTTAACAAATAAGACCGATGAACACTAGGTCTTATATATTTATTCTTGAGTAGTTCCTATAGCTAAATTTTTAAGTCCATTAGTTCCAGAATGTTCATTATGTATGGAGCTTTAGACATTGGGAATTCTCCAGGAATAAGATCTATGGTAAAGTCTATATCCCTTCTTGGAGGAAGTCCTCGAATTTCTTTAGGAAAGACATCCTTATATTTTTCGAAAATAGGATAATCTTCTATAGACGATTTCTTATTACTATTACAAATATCTTCAGTCTAAATTGCAAACATTTGGAGCCAATTTTGGACACATTTTTTCAACTATAAGGTAGAAATTTACCTCACAGAAAATGACCCTTGAAACCCCTTTTATTGAACTGGTCTCTCCTTCATCATTTATACATTTGAAAAAAAAAAAAATAGTTCAAGACTACCCTGTGATGTTCTAGCCAATCCATGCCAATAAAGACATCATAAGATCCCAAAGACAGAATGTTTAAATTTAATTTAGTATGAATTCCATTCAAGTCTATTCAACAATATTTAATAATTTCAGTAACTCTTCTTTTGGCTCCTATGGCCAATTGCACTAACCAGGGTTTATTCCTCTGTTCCTTTTAAAATAGTTTCCAGGTTAATTTTTAGTTTCTTGTTTTATTTATGCCATTTCTCTCTTCCCACCATAAGGTTTCTTTTCTAGTTAGTTGATATGTATCCATTGTGTCCTTTGGATTACTAGGGTAATTATACACCTCAAAATATTCTGACATATTTAGAAGCCAATCTTCTACTCCCTCTTCATATTCCCCATAAAATTTTAGAGGTATGATATTCTTAAATATACCTTGTAACTGAGACACAACCTTTTTCTTCTTAGATACAAAAACACTACTCCCATAATTTTGTTCTTTCATGTCATCATCAAACTTAAGTGTTTGACTCTCACTAGAAGTTATAGATTTAGTTTGGTCTAGTGACTCAGTTCAGAGTCTTTTCCTATGATTTTTTTATCTTTCCTGATGCCTCTATTTTCTTCCAACCTTTTGAGTATGTATTCATTTATATATTCTTTTTCATCCCTTGCTTTAGGCATTTTTTCTTAATTACATTTAACACTTCCTTATTCTACCTTTAGACTAAATACTACAAAGTCTCATATTCATGATTATCTACATTTCCATTTTCTCCTCCCTATAGAAAATCCATGAAATTTTGCAATAACTAATATGAACAATCTAAAATGTAATTTCTTTTCATATAGACACAGAATTTCTCTATAGAATTTGTAGTGGAATAGGAACATAAATCAATACACCATTCACACAATATAACAATACAATTTTTCTATGGAACCCAACTGAGAAGCCCCTCGATTACTCGAGAACTTTATTGATAGAATATTGAACAATAGAACTCTTACAGTACAAGGTTTTTTCAATAGAAACCAATATGATTTCCTCTACTTTAACTAAGATGAAACACCTACAAGACCTTGATCTCATTTCCTTCTCCTTTGCATAATCCTAGAGGCATATTTCCTAGCGCAAATCCTCCTAAATCCTAGCACATAGGTTGTTCTTATTTAATAGGAATTTCCTCCTATTTCCTAGTGCAATTCCCAAGGAAAATTTTCTCTCTACCAACTTGTATAAAAGCTCCTTCTCGTTCCTCTCTCTCACAAGCTCACACACAATACTTGTGCTCAAGAAGAATGAATACAATTGTGCCTTTGTTCTCCCCTATAAGAAATTTGAATGGCTAAATATGGAAAGTCAATATTTTAGGAATTGATTTTGTGATTGATGAGTTAATTGAGTTAACTAGCTCATGCAACTCGTCTCTTCTCAATTTTATTACTGGAGATTCAATCACTTGTCCTTTTCCCAAATTAACTTGCACTAGAAGATAATAAACTCATACCTCAACTTTTTCACATTAGTTAAGTGCTTCATAACTCATCCTAACTTTTAGGAATTGATCCTAAATTAGAGGAATTCATCCTAATTTTTAGGGACTTATCCTAAATCTTATGATTTTTTTCCTAACTTATAGGGATTAACTCCTAACTTATAGGAAGTGATTCCTACCTTATAGGAACTTGAGCATGCTAAGGAATAACTTTTTTTGTCCCTTTGATTAAGGAACAAATAAAGGAACCTTTCTCGCTACTATTTTCAACACTCCCATCATTCCTAGCTGAGTGTTATGCTCTTCACCTCCTCCAAGTAATCCTATAGAAGTCTTGTTTTTGTTATATACTACTTTTGTTTACTTTTTATGTTTATAATAGGTTTTTTTATCTATATGTTATAGAGAAAATATTATTTTAGAGATGACCCATAAAAGGCTCAATGTTGTAACCGAAAGTTGATACCACTTGTAATATACCTTGTTAAACACACCTATTTTTTAAAACTAATTAATATAGCTATAATCACTCTTACCACACACTCCTTTATATACTCTTGTAATTTTCCATTGATCATTATCCTTTATTATTTTATAGTACACAATTTGCAAATCAATCTTCGTCATCAATTCTCAACACTTAAACATAAGGGTCTTTCTCTTTGCTATCTTATGATTTCACTTACTCCTAACTCTCTCCCAACATAATTTATAATTGGAGAATATATCGATTAACTACTAAGTTACTCATATTATTGGACTCACTACAGAGTCTTCTCAATCCATTTTAATTCACCTTAATCTATTCTTATGTCTTCATTATCCGTGTAATTAAATTTAACTAAACATCAACTTTTCTTAACTTCCTCATTGGCACTATTATGATGATCAACTCAACATATGTAGATGAATACTCTAAGAGCAATCACGGTCATGATAAACCATCATGGTTTTTTATTCCTTATTTTACACTCTTATACTACAAATTATTACTATTATTTCTCTAATCCTATGGTTTCTTTATAATTCAAAAGCGATGGTCCATATAATTTCATATTTGTATACATTCAAAAGTGTGGACCGAACCCAAACCCATGAGTGAGCATTAATATTCTTTCAACAACTATCATGACCACATCATATCTATCCTGCCTTGGAATAGTTCTTTGTTATATATATATATATATATATTTAATATTTATAGTTACACGTTGATTCAACATTACAGTGCATTATAATTTATATTGACAACAAATAATTTATTATGTGGAGTTCTATGGTGTTCATGGCACATTTTAGTTATGCCATGACATTAGTTTCACATGCTTTCACATGGAGTAATACATAAATGTGTGGGTCATCAAATCTGATGATTGTGATTTGGTCTAGATTGATTGACAACTCTCGTTACTTAGGGTATTTGTTTAGGAAAAATGACCTTGTACTGAAAATTCATTTGCTATTTTTTTTTGTGGTTTTCAATAAAGAGCATCACTTTGCTCCAAAAACTTATTACTTTATTATTAGCAGCAATTAAGACCCTAGAAAAAACCTTAATCTCTCTTCATATGTTGGCTAGCCGAATTGGCATTTTTAAAGTATAAATATGAATTTTTAGGGTTTTCTACTAACTTTTCTTTTTCAACCGTAATGTAATTATGTTCATTAAGTTTTAATCAGTGAATTTCATTAATCTTGTAGGTTCATAGGGGGTATTCATTCTTGAATTATTGGAACATCTCCAAGGATTATCTATATTTATTTTTGACTTCTTTCTGGTTCAAAACTTGGAATAGTGTTACTCGATAGGTTTGAGTGGTCATTTTGGTGTATTCAAGTGAACTATTATCAATTTTCTCATATTTAAATATTTCCATTTCCAATTCTGTCAAACTTATTTCTTTTTCCAGTTTATTAATTGTCTCCCATGTTTTTGTAGGTATATAAAAGGTATTTTCCCTTAGGGTTAACAAAACCCTTCACTAAGTTACGATGCCAAAAGGAAATGTGATTCCGGTGCGTTTATTTCCTTCTTAACCTCATGAAAGGGTATTTTTCCTCATGTTCGAGTTAGGTAAACTATATGTAATTTACAAATTACATTTTCTCTTTATTTATGGAAATTTGATAAGGGTTTTAGCGCAAATTTTTTATATTTCTCTCTATATAAAGCCACTGTACATTTTTTCAAATCCTTCTTTTACCAAAGTCATTCTTTGGTAAAGATTTTTCTCAAGAAAGAGATTCAATGATTTCACTTCAATAATTTTCTTATTCCTCAGTAAGTTTATAGTGTGCATGATTTGTATAATCCTCTGGTCATTTTACCAGTTAGGTTTTTTAGTTCAAACCCTAGCTAGTTCCTTAAGTTCCTATTCAACTTGAGTAATTTTCTTAATTACTTTTCTCATCATGTGTTTATGGAAAAACCCTAGATCATATTTAGAGTTAGTTTGTTAAAAAAATAATCTTTGGTATTTATGTTCTTTGACCAAAATTCTTGTTTTGTCATGTCTCTGGCTTCTATAGAAGTTTTGGGCTTAAATTCTTTGATAGCATAGAATTAAAATTTTTATTTTAACATTACAATCTTCGTATAATAATTCTAATAAAAATTGTAACTCTTTTTGGACGAAGGATCTAAACAATATCTCCGACTTCTAAATTTCTCCTTTGGGTAATGTTCGTCTTACCCTTTAAGTTTCACATATTATTTCTCTATTAATTCCATAGGTATACTATAGTGCAAGGAATTTTGAAACTTTTTCCTTCGAATAGTTCTCAGAGATCTTTTTGGGACTCAATGGACTTGACCTCCTTCTTATACAAGTCAACATACTTACTTTCTTGGTCTTGTCTTCTATAATATGTTCATTCTCTCTTGTTCATGTATGGAAGCTGCTAAAGTCCACTTCTTCTGAGAGGGATTTGTATTGCCTTAGATAATTATCATTTGATAATTTTGTTATAGGACTGAGGATGAAAGCCTTAATTCATATAGGGATCCCTTGTAAAAATTTGATGGATCTTTTCGATCCCATAATTTAACATATTTCTTTTATAATCTATATTGCAAAATGAATCTTAATCATGTAATCTATTTAAATAAAACTGTAGTTTCACTATTTAACTATTATGTTGTTATTGGTTTATTTTTTTCTTATATAATTTATTGGAATTTTCCTTATAGAATAATATAAATTTTAATGATTTCTCCCTCTAATGAAAGCCAGATAGAATTTAGCTATATTTTGAGTTCATCCTAATCCCATTGTATAATAAGTGTTTTTTTTCTCAATTCTATTAGATAGAACTTCCTACATAATTCATAGTTCTAATTTTTCCTTTAAAACTTTTAATTCCATAATGAAGTTATAAAATCAAGTTTTTCTGGGAACAATTGTTACATTAGACTGACCTCAGTCTTGACTTTTAATGTTTTCGTTATATTGTAGTTCTATTTAAGTATGGTCATACTTATGTGTAAATAGAATGAATATTGTTTACTTGTTCAATTCTACTTGTTTTATAATATTGTCTTCATTCCACAAGTATTTAATATAGACCTAATGTAGCATATCTTAAACTATTTCATATTTAAGTAGAATATATTCAATTAATAATAATAGTCTAGTACTAGAGAAGTCTATTACAAGCTATACTAGGGAATAGTTCTATGATACATAATTCAAATGTAGAGAAATAGTTCATGAAAACCATTATTATAAACATCCAATTCTCTAAATCGTATCTAACACTCAATAAGGAAATTTCCATGCTTTCTCTTTCATTTTACATTTTCATATACATACAAAATAATTTTAAATACAAGTCTTGCAAATAATAAAAGCATTTCATTGTGACAAACATAAATAAAAACACTGGAAGCTAGAATACCAAATTGTCATTCCTTTTACTTTGGAAATTAAGTCTGGAGCTAGTAGGATTCACCCAATTGTGACTTCTCTTTAGCAAAAGGTCCCCCCGATTTTCATGGTCTGCAAGTCAATTCACTTTTTTTTTTTTTTCCTTATTATGTTCATCTACCTCTCACCTAGTTTTGCACTATGTGAATTCCTCCAACAAAGGACAATGAATATTTAGCTTATCTAAAGTCGTTGGTAGTTGGTAACTACATCCACCTCATCCACCAGGTGGTAGGTGGTTACTAGCTCATTAATGATCTCCACTTCCCCACTCTCAAATACATCATCCCATATTTTAGGGAAGTTATTGATCAACAATTTCCATTTCCATTAATAATACAATCTCATATTAGATTCCTAGGTATTAATCAATAGAGTTAATTACTTTCCATCATTAACTTGCAGCCTTATCTCTTTTATCCAAGTGTAGCTTCAACATTAATTTCAATTTTTTTTTTATTATTATTAACAACATAATAACACAAATCTACCTTTAATATTTATTAGTGATAGAAAATTAATAAACTAGTTTGAAATATGTATTTAAATTCAGAAAAATAAACACACTTAACATATACATATTTACAATATAAAATCCAAGTTAGGGGATATCACATTCCTAAAAAGAAAATCTTAGCATACATAATCTCAACATACTATAATAGATAACCCTGTTACTTATTTGATTCTCTCAAAATATAATAGGAGTTCCCATGCTCCTCCTAACAAATGAATTGTTGTCTCTGTAGTTCCCCTGAGATCTAGACTCCTTTTTTGTTAGGAAACAAATAAGTATTTTTCACAAATTGACCTCCTCAAGCCTTAGCAGTGCCTTGCTAACTTGGGTTGAATTATTTATTTACATGTCTAATTTTTATCTCCCACTAGAAACCTTGTTTTTATTTCCAAATTGATTTTCACTCCCACAATCTAATTTTTCTAATTCATCTTCCATCCATGACATTTCTCTCCAGACATGGTAACTCTAGTGGTAGGGAAAATATTTTCCCTAAGATGGAGGATTTTTTTTTTGTCTTTGTCCTTTCTTGGATTATAACAAATTCTAACTTTTTCCTGACATTTGGGAGCCTAGCTACTCATGTGGTGGCTCCTCTTGTATTCTCAAAATAAAAATAAGTAAAAAAATGTCATTATAGTAATAAACATTTACATTCTCATACAAATACTTAACATTACTTCTTTTGCCTCATGGCCATCATCCATGCTTATGAAAATAAATCCATAAAAGTCTTAAAAGACTTAATTTGATCAAGGGAACTACAATGGCTTTATTAAGTTAATTAAGGAAAAGTGGCAGATCTATAATCTTTTGGGAAACCTTAATGCCACTACTTAGGTAATTCAAAATTTATAGAGAGTTAAAACAAGGCAAAGACCTGGGCTAGTGATAAGCTAAAGGCTAGAGGTGCTAGATTATTGGAGATTGAAGAGAATCTAGATACTTTGTATTTTGGTAACAACGATATTCCTACTAAAAGGGATCTTTTTGAGATTAAAAATTTGGAAGCTCTTAAAAATAAATTACTCTTAGATGAGGAAATAAACTAGAGACTAAAGAGTAGGGCCACTTATATTGTCGAGGGAGATATGAATACAAAGTACTTCCATAGTTTTGCAACTCATAGAAGACACAAAATAACCATTTGGGGCATTACGATTGAGACTGGTGATAGGGTTCACACCATCAAAGATATTATTGATGTTGGGGTGGGATATTTTAAGAGCCTCTTTATAGAAAACCCTAGGTACTCCTTGGGAGCCTCCATGTCTATGATTCAATAATTCTAAGGTTGGTCACCCTGGAAGAGAATCATGAATTCCTAAAGTATATTACCATCTCATAGTTATTAGAAACTATGAATTAATTCAGAAATGATAGGATTCTATGCCCTGATGGATGGACCATCAAGTTATTCCTATCCTTTTTTAACTTTCTTGGTAATGAATTGCTTTGAATGGTGGAGGAGGTTAAGACTTTGGGAAAGATGCATGTCTCCTTAAATTCTAGTCTAATCGCATTGATTCCTAAATATGACTGCTTGGATAAATTTGATTATTTTAGGCAAATATCTCTATGTAATATGGCCTTTACGATAGTGGAAATAGTGATAGCTCTTCAGATAAATCCAATTCTTTCTAATTCTATCTCACTTGAAAATTTTAGTTTTCTTCAAGATAGGAACACTCATGAAGTTATGGGCTCTAATTAGGAAGTCCTACACACAATTAAAACAAGGAAATTATCTACTTTACTTCTAAAGGTTGATCTATCCAAAGCCTATGACAAAGTATCTTGATCCTTCCTCTAGCTCTTGCTTTTGCACATTGGGTTTTCTTACCAGGCTATAAAATAAATCATGTAATATGTCTCCACAACACATTTTTTTGTTCTTGTTAATGGAGTAGCCTCCAATTTCTTCTCATATACAAGATGGCTTAGACAAGGTTTCCCTTATCCCCTTATCTCTTCCTTCTTGTGGAAGATGGATTGAGCAGATTAATCAAAGAAAGTAGTTCATAGGGCTGATCTAAATAGAATACTTGTTGGTGACACTTTGAGGATATCAGACCTACTCTTTGTGGATAATACATTGTTGCTTTTCTGTAGTGATATAATAAATTTTCAATGCATTATGAGACTACTTGATTTTTTTCTATAAGATCTAGTATGGAAATTAACATTGAAAAATGAGCAGGTTATCACCATCTTCTCAGTGGTGAAACTCTCCATGATTTAGCTATGCATTTTTGATTTGATTGCAAGGCAATGGTGGATGGTCTCAAATACTTGAGGATTTTTTCTAAAACTCAATGGTGTTTAAAAGTAGGATTGGCATTTGCTTATTGGTAAATGATAAGCAAGTATACTCTTATGGTGTAATTGATGGATCTCTCGGGCTAGGAGATTGACACTTTTCAAAGATGTACTCGAGAAAATTCTAGTTTATTGGGCATTCGTGGCTCAAATTCTGAAAGGATTTACCTCCAAAATGAAATTCTTGTGCATTAAACTCTTATGGGGAGGGTGCATGGATTCAAAAGGTATGGTTCTAGTTGCATGGAAATCAATAGCTCTTCCAAGAAATTGTGACAGATGGGGCTTAAATGATGGTGTCCAATTTTCCAAAGCCTTGGCTAGAAAATCTATGTGGAATTGCATTACTTCAAATTCCCTATGGAGTAGAATAATGGTCAATAAATAAATATGTCCTACTGGGGTTCTTGATTAGGTGTGGCTATGCAAAAAAAATACACTCAATGTTCACAACCACTGGCGGGCCTTAATGAATTCCTTCCCTATAATTGTTAATCACTTGGCCTCAAGAGTTGGAAATGTTCATTCTATGTGAATAGGCTCTAACAACATTCTTGGATGTGGTATTCATATATTTTGTGTGATGGTGTTGTGGTTTTTCTTCACATGTGCAAGTATATCTTCTTTTTTTTTTTCTAAGCAACATTATCTACTATGTATTAATATTTACAGCGGAAAATTACATGCAGTGTGTCATGCTGCCCTATGGCAGCTGTAGCAAAGTCCCCCAACCCATTACATTTCTGAGAACCCACCTGAAGATACCTGAATTGTTCCCTAATACCTTCAACAAAAAGACAAAAACCATCTCTGTAAAGCCCTCGCAGGGGCAGAGATTGTCACATAGTACCAGAGCTTGTGGAGATAGCCCAAGCCAAACAAAACTCAATTCCATAACGGAAGAGTGACACAGAAACAGCAGATGATTCATATGACCGAGAATGACCGACATATAACAGAAAAAACATACTAGAATCACTAAAGACAGCAGGAGAGAGAACCAACCACGAGCCCAACACGCGTCCAGTCTTCATGCATGAGAGCCATCTGGGCTTAGCCCTCTCTCTCGTCATCCCCGGGCTCGCCCTCCCCTGGTTTAGCTTCCCGAATCCACGCCCAGCCATGTCCTTCCGTAGTCCGTCCATGAAAGCCGGCAGCACAGGTTCGTTCTCCCGCAATTCTGCCTCCCTTGAGCTTGAGGCCTCCCCCACAGGCCTTTTGCCTTTATCCACGAGCCTACACTCTGCCTCCATAGCCTGAGGCAGATTTTCCTCTCGCTCCGGGTGGAGTCTCTCTTCAGTGACCGCAGGGTGCTCCATTGCAGAAGGCCGAGGCATACCTTCTTCCAATTCTTCCGGTATTCTGGTAAACAAGACTGAAATATGAGCATTGATGCCCAGATTTTCTCTGGATTGCACAGCGAGAAGATGACAGAGCCGAATGCTGGTAGAGTTTGCTCGCCATTGTTGGACCCTCCAACCTCCACAACTTGACTTGCCTGCACTGAGGTGCACCTCCTCGTCGGTGGCAGTAAATGCAACAACAATGGTGGTGTTGGTCAGTTGCAGGCCCGCGAGCGGATCTGGCTCTCCCTGAGCCTCTGCCCCGACGGCATGGCATTCTATCACGCACCATTTTCCAAATTCCACTTCCTCCGACGAAGCTTTCTCCCAATTCGGCTCACTATGGCAGACAAAAGACTGTAGGCATGAACCAGGGAGGACCAGCAGTCGACCAGTCTCCCCCAATTCCACAAAGACTCCAGAATTCTCAGGACACAGAGCAGGAGCACCATCACTGTGGGCTTCGTCCGCGTCCAAATCAGCAAATTTAACGACCTCTGCATTCCGTCGGAATGTCCCCGCATTGAATGCGGCCATCCGCCTTCGCTGTGAACCCTGCGCCTTCATTAAGGCTCGAATGCTGCCTTGCAGGTTGATGGGAGGTGGCGGCGAGGAGCCTTAATGCTCTCTGTCCGTCGCGTGTCCTGTCGACCGTGCCAAGTGGCCTTAACACGTTATGCTTGGTGGCACCCGCATCCGGGCTCAAGTATATCTTCTTATGTGACATTGTTAACCCTATTTGATCAAGTTTCCAGTAGTAGCATTGGATGTGAGCTAAATATTTTGATATGCCTATAGACTAGGGGGGTCTAGTCTGAGTTCATCATTGAATTAGGCAAGTCCCATATAAAATTAAATGCTCATGAAGATGATTTGATTTGGTATTATAATCAAGAGGGGCATGACTACACTATAAATCTTGGGTACCAATCTATCATGGATAGAGATCTTAGAATCAATCATTGTTGGTGGAAGTCCTTTTATAAGGTACATGCTCTAATCAAGTATATGCTAATCTTTGGTTGATCCTTCACAATAAGGTTATTACCTAGGATTGCCCACAACATCGTCAATTCTATGGTCTAAATATATACTTACTCTATAGATTGGAATGGGAAACCAAAGGTCATCCTTTCTGTACTTGTCAATAAACTAGAGTTGTATGGGGTTTGATTAGGAAAAGACTTAATCTTGCTAATATCTAGAGTGAAGCTACTATTTGGGAATGTGTTAATAAGTTCTCTGATAGAAGTTTCAAATCATGGAGATACATCCCTTCAATAATTTCATGGGCTATGTGGACCTTCAGAAATTTTGTCACATATCAGGATAATTTTATCCCTAATTGGAAATTGTATAGATTAAGTATTCTACCACAGGAAGGAGAAATATGGAACCAAATCTACGCACTAGGGTTTCGATCGCAAAAGGGTTTTGAGGGGTCTCATCTGGTGTGGTTCGTGACCTTGAGCGCAAAAAAGTTTGTAGGTGTATGTCTTTGAACAAATTAGGAGGGCATAATTTTATCCAAGGCAAAGGTTGTTGGGTGTTCTAGGAAAGCTTGGGGTTCTTTTGGTTGTACTCCTCCTCAAGCTACTATAATTATTCATATTTTTCATATGGTGACAAGGCAGGATCTAAATTACTGGTGTTTATTGGCCTATATCTATTTTTCTTATTTGGAAAATAGGAGGCTTTCCTACTATTATGCAGGGTGAATCAATTTGATGGATCTGTTTATTCATGTACTCCCTACAATTTGATACATGCCTTCATCGATATCATGTATACTACGGATATGGAATACATAGTTTCAGCCCCTTTCCTCTTGTCTTTTTGGGAAAGAATTTTAGATCCATGTCCATGCAATCTCCACAACTCACTAATTGGTATGGACCCATAAATAAACCCTCTTATCAATTCATTTTGGGTTGGTGGGAGGATTGGAATAGGGGGATAAATTTTAGATTTTTATTAGAACCCTTAACGAGAAGTCTTTCCTTTTTTTCATTTAAAGTTTAGACAATATGGTGAAGCTTAAACAAGGTATAGAGAATGGGTTGGTTTTTTCATTTGATAGACAATGTCTTCTTCATGAAGGGAAGTAGCTTCAAGATTTATCTAAGCTTCATGATTATGACATATTAAGAAATTCCACCATCATCTTGACATTGAGGTTGCAAGGGGACATTGTAGGATCCAAGAGTCATGGAGGTTCAGTCTCTTACAAGGATGCGACACCACTAGTATCATACATAGATGTAGCTTGAGGTAAATATAAAGTAGTAGAAAAACATTCGTTACTTCTAGGCCCATATATTATCGAAAACTTAGAACAAATGCTAGCAATGGATATCAATAATGAAGAGGTAAATTTTCTCTTTTCTGAACTCCAATCCGCAACCATTATCTATAGATTTAATGGTTCCTATCCCAAATCAAAATATCTACACCTGGTGGGTTTTTCCAACCTAGACCAAAAACTGTGACATATATCTTTTCTCCAAAAAACAAATTGTGGTACAATTTTCCTTTCATGAGGATTCAAAGAAAGTACTTAGGGGCGGGTCGGGGTTTTGGGGTAGTGTCAGTGTCTTCATCTCTGCTTGGTTTCCAAAATTTTATTTTTCAATGATGGTAGTAACAAAAATTCTAGTATGGGTCATGCTACCAAATCCTTCTCTTCCTTTTTGGTACCAAAAGGATATAATGGACATAGGAAATACTTTGGGCTCCTTCAAAAAAAGGATACTAAAAGAATGGTGAATGGTTAATTCACCTAGACTTGTGTTTGTGTTGAAATAAATCTACATTAAGGACTCCTTGATCTTGTTTTATTGAAGCATGGATCCGATCAGTGGATTCAAAGCTTGATTATGAAAACATAGCTTTTTAATGTCGTATTTTCTTCCTAACATGACACTTACAATATTTTAGTTTGTAGGTCAAGCAGCCTCAAAAAATGAAAAGGTCACGGGATCATAAGCCTAAGGGTTGTAAACCATTTAAGCCTAACACTATGACAATAAAAATGTAGAAACAAAATATAATACTCCTATGCAAGAGGAAAGGAGTACTCAAAATCCTAAGGATCCATTACATCGCATTCAAAATACTAAAGAACCAACCTAAATATCTAAATCAACACTTATAGAATTTGTGTCCCACAATGTGGAACTCTACATATTCCGATATGAACTGACGAGTGAATTATTTGGTCATTCACGTAGGTTTTTGATCCCTCTCGTTCGTCAATTAGATTGGTAGGATTTACCGGTTCATATTGAGTAACCTCGCATTCCACTTCGATCGTATATATCCTCAATATCTATTCGCAATATGGGTTGCTAACTCAATGGTAGAGTACTCGGCTTTTAAGTGCGACTAAGATCTTTTACACATTTGAATGAAGTAGAAAACTCGTCGATACCATCGGTAAAGTTCAGAAGACTACAACTGATCCTCGAAGTATAATGAATGGAAAAAAAAGCATGTCGTTCCAACATATGATCTTTATGATACCTGATATTATTTCTCAGATACCTGATTGTATTCGATCAGGACCGGATCTGATTTAAGGAATCAAATGGGTGGGAAATGTCTATTATATACCTAGATGGATGTATAATATGCTCATCCTTTCGGATCAAATGTGATAATTGTGAATATGATTGAATCAATTCGCGGTTAAGTCGAATGAGTTAATGGAGAAAGCTATATGACTTGAATCATAAGTAGACCCAGAGAAACGAGCTTCTGTTCCTCGTTCCAATTAAGCGAGCGAGGAATTCCCTTTACTGATCAGAAGTTAAGAGCAGTTTAGTACCCAATATCGGGAGGTTTTCCCTGAGTAGATTAGGGATTTATACACTCACAATGAGTCCTAAATACTCGAGTACAGATGTGTAAGATAAATAGTGTATTGACCAGGTTTATTAATTCCATGAGTCAGGAGAGCGATTGGTTGCCAGGATAAAAGATTTTCGTTCTTCCTCATGACGAATGAGATCCTTGGGTAGTAAATCTATAGAATATAGAATATTTATATCCAGATATATCTCTTTTTCCTATCTTGTTCCGACTAGATCGCACCATGTATTTTCTCAGAAATGAAAAGGTTATTCTCATGAATGAGGGCCATAGCTGAGGGTTGAAAATGGATGAGTTCCATAGATGCGGAAAGGAAGATATCTTTTGGCAACAATGCTTTTTATATCCACTCTTTTTCAGGAAGATCTTTACGCAATTTCTCATGATCATTATTTGGATGTATCAAGTTCCTCTAGACCGATGGAACATTTAAGTTCCAATGATCAATTAAGTTTCTTAACTGTAAAACGTTTGATTGGTCAAATATGTCAACAAAATCATTCAATTTTTTTATTCGTGAATTGCGATCCAAATTCATTAGCTGATCGCAAGAAGAGTTTCTATTCTGAATCGGTACTAGAAGCACTTACATTGGTCCTGGAAGTTCCGTTCTCTATATGGTCAAAATCTTCTGTGGAAGGGATGAATGAATGTAAGAGTTTCTGGTCGATCCATTCAATATTTCCCTTCTTAGAGGATAAATTCCCGCATTCAAATTCTATATTAGATGCATGAATACCCTATTCTATTCATCCAGAAATTTTGGTTCGAACCTTTCGTCGCTGGATCCGAGATGCTCCCTCCTTGCACCCATTACGATCTATTCTCTATGACTATAGAAATAGTCCAGAGAATTTACAAAGATCAATTATTGTCGTCCCAAGAGTAAATATGAGATTCTTCCTGTTCCTGTTGAATTATTATGTCTGTGAATGCGAATCAATTTTATTTTCCCGTCTTAAACGATCCTCTCATTCACGATCGTTGTCTCATGGATCTTTCCCTTAGCGAACTCATTTTCATCCAAAGATAAAACATATTATCATTTTTTCTCGTCGAAATTCACTGAAAAGTATCTGGTCGTTGAAGGATCCTAAAATTCACTATGTTAGATATGGCGAAAGACCTATTATAGCTATAAAGGGTGCTCATCTCCTAGTTAAAAAATGTAGATATTATCTTCTAATTTTTCGGCAATTTTATTTCCATCTTTGGTACGAACCATATAGGGTCTGTTCTCATCAATTATCCAAGAATTGTTCTTCTTCTCTAGGTTATTTTTTGAGGGTTCGGATGAACCCTCTTTTGGTCAGAACCAAAACGCTAGATGAGTTATTCATCCCCATTCTTATTACCAATGAAATGGATCCAATAGTTCCGATTGTACCAATAATTGGATTATTGGCTACAGAAAAATTTTGTGACATATCAGGGCGGCCAATTAGTAAATTGTCTTGGACCAGTCTAATAGATGATGATATCCTCGATCGATTTGATCAAATTTGGAGAAATATTTTTCATTACTACAGTGGATCCTTTGATCGAGATGGTTTATATCATATAAAGTATATACTTTCATTATCATGTGCTAAAACTTTAGCCTGTAAACATAAAAGTACGATATGTGTAGTTCAGAAGGAATTAGGTCCAGAACTCTTTAAAAAATCGTTTTCAAAAGAACGAGAATTTGATTCTCTGCCTTTTTCATCAAAAGCGGCGGCCCATTCGCAGAGAGAACGAATTTGGCATTCAAATATTCCCCAGATAAATCCCCTAGCTAATTCTTGGCAAAAGATACAGGATCTGAAAATAGAAAACTTATTTGACCAATGAAATTCTCTTTGAGTAATTGCCTCGATTCAAAATAATTTTTATTTTTCTATCCGAGAACTAATAGGAAATAGATACATTACATGGGGAAAGCCCTGTGCAATGAGAATTGCAAGCATGGTTTGGGGAGAGATTTCTCGCTCTTACTGATATTGAAGGAGAAGATCATCCACTCCATCCGACGAGCTCCGGGTTCGAGTCCCGAGCAACCCGGATCAAATTTCTGATAGGTACCTCTGTGCACTTATTCTGGTTCTGGATCTATTCAAGTTTTTTAATATTTGTTTCTATTCACAGGGAACGGACTATCGCACTACGGGTTATCCAGAAAGGTGATAAATAATTGATATTCCACTCATATAAATTTATTAATAATTTGGTTCCAGAATTGTGTTGCACTTCGTTATAGCGAAAAAAAAAAAAAAAAAAAAAAAAAAAAAAAATACTTATTCGATCCTATATGTTCTAATTCCAATTGATCTTCCATTTCTGGAACCAGGAATAAATAATTTGATGGAGTATCTAACCACAGATAGATCTATAGAGTGTGGAATATATCTAAAAAAGATAGAGTCTATCTAAAATACCTCTATATTCTATCCATATAGTATAGATTCAGTATCTATCCCGTTGGGATAGATATTTAAATTCCATCCCAGATATTGGTTGACATTGATACATGGATCATATTATACTGTAAAATAACAAGCCTTATGCTTGGGAGCCTCTGATGATTTTATAAACGAAGTTCTAACCATGACCTTAATTATAGAAAGATGTGAAAGCGCAAATTTATGGAGTCGCTTCTGCGATTGGATCACTAGCACTGAAAACCGTATTTACATTGGATGGTTCGGCGTCTTGATGATCCCTACCCTATTGACCACAACCTCTATATTCATTATTGCTTTCATTGAAGCTCCTCCAATAGATATTGATGGTATTCGTGAACCTGTTTCTGGTTCTCTTCTTTATGGAAACAATATTATCTCTAGTGCCATTATTCCTACCTCTGCAGCTATCGGTTTGCACTTCTATCCCATCTGGGAAGTAGCTTCCGTCGATGAATGGCTATACAACGGGGGTCCTTACGAGATAATCATTCTACACTTCCTACTTGGTGTAGCTTGCTATATGGGTCATGAGTGGGAGCTTAGCTTCCATCTAGGTATGCGTCCTTGGATTGTTGTTGCATACTAAGCTCCTGTTGCAGCTGCTACTGTCGTTTTCTTGATCTACCCTATTGGTCAAGGAAGCTTCTCTGACGGTATGCCTCTAGGAATCTCTGGTACTTTCAATTTCATGATTGTATTCCAGGCTGAGCACAATATCCTTATGTATCCATTCCACATGTTGGGTGTAGCTGGCATATTCGGGTGCTTTCTATTCAGTGCTATGCATGGTTCTTTGGTAACTTCTAGTTTGATCAGGGAAACTACTGAGAATCAGTCCGCAAATGTAGGTTACAAATTTGGTCAGGAGGAAGAAACCTACAATATTGTGGCTGCTCACGGTTATTTCGGCCGATTGATCTTCCAATATGCTAGTTTCAACAACTCCCGTTCTTTACATTTCTTCTTAGCTGCTTGGCCCATAGCAGGTATCTAGTTTATCACTCTAGGCATAAGCACTATGGCTTTCAACCTAAATGGATTCAATTTCAACCAATCTGTAGTTGACAGTCAAGGCCGTGTAATTAACACTTGGGCTGATATCATTAATCGTGCTAACCTAGGTATGGAAGTTATGCACGAACGTAATGCTCACAACTTTCCTCTGGATCTAGCCGTTGTTGAATCTATTTCAATAGGTGGATAATACTCTGATTGATTGTTATCGTGTATTGCTTAATTGAAGCATACCAAGCCTTTCATTCATTTTATTGAAAGGCTTGGTATGCTTCAATTGTTTGGTGTTATTCTTCATACTTCTTCCCATTCCATCAATAATGGATATGTGCAGTTCTCCTGCATCCAGCAGGAATTGAACCCGCGAGTTCGCCAATTATGAGTTGGGCGCTTTAACCATTCAGCCATGGATGCTGGATAAAGATCATCAACATATTCATTCTATAATATGAGCATAGACTCAGATCTAAAATTGGGTAGTTCGGGATTGGGACCCATTTACATTCTTTCTCTCATACTTGATCCATGTCAAATATTCTCAATAGACATTCAAATAACATTTCATTGAATTAATTTGATAATAAGCCATACAACTTGTTCGAGAGTTGAGAGTTAGTCATTGATCTTGCTTCGATCCCCTATCAAAGGTCACCGACGACCCACATAAGAACAAACGTTAGCTCATTTTTTATTCTTGGAAGAAATGACTGTAGATAGATAAATTGGTTTTTCCAGGGCGGACATAGCCAAGTGGACCAAGGCAGTGGATTGTGAATCCACCACGCGCGGGTTCAATTCCCGTCATTCGCCCATAAAAGAAGATAAAAAAAAATCGGACTGGATCCAATTCGTCGTCATTTTCCTTCCTATTTAAGTGAAATAAATTATATCCATGGGATATAATGGTATCGGTTGGTTGACACGAGATTTACAATTATATGAAATCAATATATGCTATAAATATTCTATTTATTGGGATAAAACAAAAGGGAGAGGTAAGGGGGGGGGGGGGTTTTCAAATAAATGAAAAAAAGAAGAAGACCCTGGATAATCAAATTGGAAGAGATACAAAGTTATCAATTTCTATACAATCCATGGACCAAAACCAATTTGATTAGATTGTTAATTCAAAACCTTTCACGTGAGGAGCGCCTTATAAAGCTTTTTGATCCTAGAATTCTCAGTACGTTGCTTTTACGCGATCTACGGAAAAGCAATCCATATTTTTTGGTCAAAGGTATAGTAGTACTTACATTATCGATCCTCATATATCGCTTCAATCATCAAAGTAGTATGATTGATAGAAAAAATTTCTATTTGATTAAACTCTTTCCTATCCATAACTTTATGGAACTTGGAAATGAAACACCGGAAGAATATTTAAAGCCTTTCACTCAAAATTGGTTGATATTTCCGCATATTTTACTATCTTTCCAATTTAAAAGATATTACAATCGGGATTTTGATCCCATTAGTTTAAATTCAGGATATGGCAAGAACACGAACAAGAAGGATGAGATTATCTCGAAGAACCAAGGACCGAGCGAAACTCATTCGGAAAATGATGAGAAAGATATCAATTTGAAGATCGATTCAACTCTTAATTCAACCGAAAATGAGTATTGGAAACCTGAAAAATATCTTTGTGAAGATCCATTCACAAGGAATAAAACGGAGATTGAGCAATGAAGAAAAAGATCAATTCTTTTGGATCTTTCTTTTATTGAAAGAGAACAAACAAAAATAGAATCAGATTTGTCCTCAAAGTGTTTATCAAAAGATTATCCAATCTCTTGGGTGAAAGAATTATTTACAGAAGATCAAAGTACAGAAGAGAATTCCTTTCCTTTGGAGAGGCAAAGATTCATTGAAAATTTTACAAAATCAATTCGTTATTCTTTTTTTTTACATATTGCCAATAGATGAACTGTGTATGGGTGGTCCTAGTGCTACTAAAAAGCCCATTGAAGATTTCAACTTATCCAAAAGGTTATTTAAAATAAAAAAAAATGTTTTTTCCCAAGATTTCAGGGATTCAAAATCCTATTCATTAATGAATAGGATAGTTGATCTATGGAAGATCAAAACATATTTTGAAATTGAAAATCCTTCCTTGAATTGTGCTATGCGGAGTTTTACTCTTCCTTGGAATCTATTTTCTGCATTCTGTGATCAAAGCAAAGGAAAATACATATTGCACAAAAATTGTCTGGAAATGACAGATCAATTCACTCTATCAATAACTAAGCCTAGTCAGGTTCATGATAAAATTTCATTTTTTATTTATTATAAAATGAATCCATTATATGAACTCAACAAGAATGGATCGTTGAGATCGGATCGGATCTTCAATCACAGAGAAAAATGGAAGAATCAATCTTTATGGGTCCTACTCAATATTATTGATAAAGCGGATGATTATTTAGATCAAATAATCGACAAACAATTGAGCCAAATCGATTCCAAAAATTGCTTGGAGATAGGAACTCCCTTTAACAATTATAGAACTGAAGCTTTGGGTTGGTATGAATCAATTAAGTATAACATTGAGATTTTATTTTATAAATAGGTTCAGTCGCAATTTAAAGGATAAAATTAGAACAAATTTTATAGAAAATGAAAATTTAAACAATGTAACGAAAGATACAATTGACCGGCATTCATCAAGTTGGAAAAAAATTAAGAGAGAATGGTTCAACCATTCTATTATTCGAATTGATAAACATATCAATCGGAATTTGAATGTGTACAAATGGTCCAATCAGACCGAATACTTTATGAAATATTTGACACAGGTTTTTTCTAAAAAAACCTATTTTCATATAGTGTTTGATCCAATTGAATTATGTACTAATACTAATCGAGATTCAATTGGTTGGTCTGTGTTTTTATCCCTTTCTGAAAGTACTGTAAAGATCTTAAACTCAAAGTTCGATATCATTTCGAACTTAAATTCTAAGTTCGATATTTTAATTTCATTTTTTGATTTTGCATTTCATGGGCTCCAAAGTATGAATTATAGACTATTAAATCAGTTGTTAGATCCAATTGGTACTCTAATCGTTCATTTAAAAAAATTTAAAACCTTTCTTTTGTATGACCATAATCTTTCACAAAGATCGAAATTATTGATTGATCAAGGAACAATTGCACCATTTGTTACAAATAAGATACCAATTAATCCATTGATTATTGACTTTTTCGATAATGAAAATAATCGCATGGAATCATTCGATAACACTTATTTTTCGACGATATCCAATGATCGAGACAATTGGTTGAATCCTGTGAAACTATCTAATCAGAGCTCATTGATAGCTTCTTTTCACAGAGAAAATACGCTCCAATTTTTTGATTATTTACATCATACTCGGCCAAATTATAGGAATAGATTACCTTCTGATATGAAAAGATTTTATATAAAAAGGAATAATTTTACATATGGACAATTATTCAATCTTTTGATCATCCACAACAATCTATCTTCCTTGCCCATTGGTGAAATAGGACCCATTCACTCAGAAAAAGAGACTATTTCATTCATCAAATCACAAGTATCTAACATATTATTACCTAAATATTTAAAACGAAAACGAAGTGGTGACCAAACGTTTGTATTAATCTATGATTTGTACAGATCCTTCAATTTACTAACTCGATTGAATCCATTCGTTCGTGAAAAGAGATATCTTTCTTCGATCGAAGAGATTTCTACAACGCCTTTAACAAAAGAACAAATAGTCAATTTTGAAAAAACTTTTTGCCAACCTTTTTTTAAAAGATCCGATTCAGAAGAAAACAACTTTGATTAGTGCTTTAAAAGGGGTTTCAGTTCAAACGTGGGTCTTATTCAAACTCGATCTTATCAAGATGATTTACTATCCGAAATGTTTTCCAATAAGAACAAGGAAATTTTTCCTCGTATTCAAGATTGGTTTGTAACCGAATGTTTAAAAAACAAAACAATAAATGAAGACATAGATGGAAGGAGTACACTTTCTAATTCATCTAAAGAGGAACAGAATATTTATAGGATCTCTCAAATAGATAGTATTTTTTCAAAATGGGATTTGTTCAAAACATATATGCCCTAGTTTTTTACCTCTGCATGGTGTAAATATATTGAAAATATGCTTTTAGATACTCTTTCGGAGATATTACTACATGGCAGTAATCCATTTGTATCTATTTTGCAAAATATTAAGCATAATATTTTTCTTAAATGGAATATATTGTGGGAACTTTCTCATCCATTATGGGAACCTATACAATGTAAATTGAGAACGAATCTTATTAATAAGTTTTTTTTTCCAAGTAATAATTTCAAGGATTTTTTCCCTTCCTGCAAGGATTTTTTAATAGAGGAAACTAGTGATCGAGAGAAGTCATCAGTTCCATTCATATGGGCACATATGAGATTACTAAATGCTCGGGGGTATAAATATGGGATTCTTATCCCTTTTTTTGTTCTTGGGTGTTCTATTCTTCAATATTTTAAAGTTATTTCTTTCACCTTTATCAATATAAAGAGATACTTTGAACTCATCAAGTATTTTAAGCATCCATCATACGTGATAGAGTTGCAAAAAATGATTAATCCTCCCGTGCCTAATAACTTTCTCTATTATACAATAGACAGATCCAGTTCTCTTCCATAGATTATTAATAGTTTTTTTTCTATGAAGAGGAAGACGAAGACGAAGAGGAAGACGAAGCATAGAAATATAAAATTGCTTATAACTATAATAAGAGAGTTGAACGGATTGTGCTCTAGTATGGATATCTCCGAAAAAGAGATAAACTTACTAGTTCAATCTCTAATGACGGAAAAAACCATTTTTAAATTTGAATCAATTTTGACTTACAGTCATAATTTATTCAAGAATGAATTTGGAGATCAAATCATTAGACAGCCAGGGCTTATTCACTTACGATATTTGGCCTACACTTGTCAAAAAGGTCTAATTAATTACGGGTTCAATCCATTTTGTTTAGCAGAAAGATGGGTATTCCTTGCTTTTTGTCAGAATATTACCTCTTCACAAATATTGTGTCAAACCAACCCCACATTTCATGGAAAACCTTTCTCACTCCACTCAGGATCATTACTTTCCAAAGGGATTTTACTGATAGGTCCCATGGGAACTCGCCGATCCTATTTGGTCAAAAGTCTAGCAGCAGACTCATATGTTCCTTTAATAAGAATATCTTTGAAGAAGCTCTGGTCTGGTGAGTATTTAGATTACCCTGTTGAACGTATTCCTACTGAGTTTGATCCTTTTGTGAAAGACAAAATGGAAGATTTCCATATTACCTTAGAATTGGCGAAAAGCCTGTCTCCTTGCGGATTCCAAACATTCATGAACTGAATTTAAATGACACAACTAACTATTTATTTGGTTTTGGCTTCACTGACTTGTTCCTTAGTGTATTAATGAACAATCTCTTTAGATTTAGAGATGGTGAGAAAGATTCTATGAGAAATATTCTTGTTATTGCTTCGACTCATATCCCCCAAAGAGTGGATCCAGCTCTAATAGCTCCAAATCGATTAGATAGATCGATCAATATTCGAATGCTTGTTATCCCACAACGACAAAGGGAATTTCCTATTCTTTTATGTAGCAAAGGATTATACTCGGGAAAATTTCCCGATGAATTTGGATTTATAACCATAGATTATGCTGTACGAGATCTAGCAGCACTAGCCGATGAAGCCTTAATACTTAGTATTACCTGAAATAAATCAGTTATAGACACTAATACAATTCGATCCGCTATTTATAGGCAAATTTTTCATTTACAATCTATGGATAATCAGGTTGGATCCAGTCAAAATGAAGAAAGAATTATCTACAAAGTAGGAAAGGCTTTTATACAAAATACACTGAGAAGAAATTCTCCCATGAATCCTCTATCTACCAAAAAGGAATTATGGAAGAAAAGGTTTTGTTATTTGTCCGAATGGTATTTAGAACCTTCGATTGCCGAAACAACTATGAAGGAATTGACCATACTTCCCCATATTTTGGGTTGCTTGGCCGGATCAGTGGCTCGAGATTCTTGGTCTATATCAGAACGAAATAGAGAGAATTGGATTCCTTTTGATAAATTAGCTGAGCATGATCTTGATATAGCTTCTAGTCTTTTAGAAAGTATTCTGGTGGAGTTTCCATTTTCTAGGTTAGGAATATGTCGGGGTAAGTCCGATAAGGATTAGATCACATTTTCTCCTCAACTCAAAATGAGAGATAATCTAGATATGATACGATTTATGAAAGAATATGAATTGAAGTTTACTCCCTGTGCAAAACAAAGGGATATGGATGAAGAATTAATAAAGAATGTAGTATGGACTCCTAGGATCTGGCGTCTTAGTTTTCTTCGCAGTAATAGATTCGATCATATAAAAGAACCCAATTCATTGGGATCTTCGTATCAGTTCGGATCGTTAAGAAAACGACAGATGGACAGATCTCTATTTCCTATACAATATCCGAAGCAATATAAATACTCTAAGAAACCACTGTTCTTTATAGGAAGATGATTTCTTTGGGATTCCTTCCTATTTCAAGAGCAGCGCCTTGTGTTTTCACGCCGAGAATTTTTCGCAAATGAAGAACTGCTGAAAAGGCTTTATATTACTTATGGTGCAAGAAGATTAATAGCACAACCCTATTTTTTCCCTAAAAAAGGTATCCAAAGTTTTTTTCGTAGATATGATTCAAAATCCACGATCAATTCGGTTTTGGTCATGAATTTGTGGAAACCATTGTCTCTTAGACATAGACATATCGAGCATTTCAAACGCATTCAAGCGATTGGTATCCAATTGGAACGCATGCAGCCATATTTTCCTATATATTCATATAACCGTTGGTTGACCGAAAATTCGAGAGAAAGGGTTGACCGCTTCCAATCGTTAATTCATCGCCAAAGATGGCTCGGAACCAGTAGGTTATTATCTAATGAATCTTTTCTTTATAATACTCTATTCGAGAGTTATCAATATTTATCAAATCTGTTCCTATCTAACAGAATGTTATTGGATCAAATTACAAAGACATTGTTGGAGAAGAAATGGCTTTTTTCCAATGAAATTGAACACTCAATTCATACAATAGGATTAAGATTTGATATCAGCTGGGAGAATATGGAATGAAGTAAAAGAAAATTGACCAGGCAGTAGGGTTGTGGGAATCAATGAGAGGTTCTAGATATGCTCCAATTTAAGATCCTATAAAGACTTGATAGATCTTTAATTTGAGGTTCCTCACTCCGAGATCTCGACCATGTAAGAGTAAGCATAGTCTAATAGAGTTATCAATATTTATCAAATCTGTTCCTATCTAACAGAATGTTATTGGATCAAATTACAAAGACATTGTTGGAGAAGAAATGGCTTTTTTCCAATGAAATTGAACACTCAATTCATACAACAGGATTAAGATTTGATATCAACTGGGAGAATATGGAATGAAGTAAAAGAAAATTGACCGGGCAGTAGGGTCGTGGGAATCAAAGAGAGGTTCTACATATGCTCCAATTTAAGATCCTATAAAGACTTGATAGATCTTTAATTTGAGGTTCCTCACTCCCAGATCTCGACCATGTAAGAGTAAGCATAGTCTAATAATATCTCATTAAGTTAACTAGACTATGCTTACTCCTTATTTCCTCGATTTCGGTTCTAGCATTATTTTTTTCCACACTATTTGAAGAGAGGAAAGGATAGAGTCACAGGATCCGACATGGATATAGTTGGTGAGGTTCGGTCATAACTCCCGTATATTGCAAGATCTTGATAGAGGTGGTATCTGGTCAATCTATGTATCGATCTTCTCAATCTGTGTCCTTAATGAAATATACCTCATAATACGAGGGTGTATTCGGAATGGACTCCTCATTAGGTAGAGAAGATCTGATCCTACCTGTGATCCACTGTCCTATTCCAACAGCGTTAACTTGTAGGTAATTGATCGTCGGAATACCTCGTATCAACAGAGAATCTATCTCAATCTATTGAGATACTCTACGAGATTTGCCATAATATTGCTCATTCAATAAGCATGAGCAATATTATGCCTTGAAGAGGACTTGAACCTCCACGCTCTTAAGCACGAGATTTTGAGTCTCATGTGTCTACCATTTCACCATCAAGGCATCCCAAAAGGAAATTCTATTCCATTCATATATATATATGAAAAATATCCTGATCTATGAATGAACATATGTTAGAGATAGCGTATTCGAGTATTGATATGCGATTGGTCATATAGGTTCATCATAATAGTTTTTTTATCTGGAGGAGATTTCCTATAAAACAAGACAATTGAATGAACATCCTTTCTTTTTCAATTCAATAGAAACCTAAAGAATTGAATATGGTACAAAATAAAAAATATTTTTCAAAAACTTTAATTTTTTTCGGTAAAAGTAATGTCTTGGTCCGAGTGGAGGTAGGGGTAACAGTCCTTTTCTTTCTCTTTTCCACATGTCCATAGAAACATTTATAAAAAAGAAAGATAGATATCTATTCAATCTATTTTATTAGAGAGGTAATAATTTGTAAAATTAATCGCACTTCTTCCCTTCATAAGGGGTCCATTGATGAAAAGAGACTGGAAAAAGTAAAGTTCGGACCCAATTCCTACAGTTATGGATATAAGCACAATCCAAATTCCTGGAGAGTTATACATTTGTGTATCTATGAGATCATTTACTATTTCTTGAAGCTAAATCTTTCCCATGGATAGACCATATAGCCAGAAAGACCATAAACCAGAATGGAATAAAAGCAAATGAAACTCTTTCAAACGATCTCAGGGTATAATTGAAAATGAAGTTTTCACTTTGTACATGTCAGATCATGAATTAGTAATTTATTTCAATCTCCGAAAGAGTAGAAAAAGTTTCTAACTTCCAAGTTTAGGAGATTTACATAATCTCATGAATAGGATCGAATATTCCTCCATAATCTATCTCCTTTTTCCTTAAGGAAGCCTTCCCAAGTGGACTTAGATCTATCTATGATTTATGCTTTTTTCTTTTTAATTTTTCTCTTTTGTTCCGATAAACATATTGTCCAATCTGAACGGGAATCAATTTCTAATTTATCAGAATATATAAATCCACTATATAGATAGGTAGATCTCGATCCTGTTTATGAGTTAACGAAAATGTGCAAAAGCTCTATTGGCTTTTGCCATTCTATGAGTCTCTTCCTTTTTGCGTATAGCATTGCCATTCCCTCTAGCAGCATCCATTAATTCATGACTCAATTTGAAATTCATATTTTGACCCGGACATTTTCGAGATGCCCCTAATAACCAAAAAATGGCAAGTACTTTTCCTTGGGTTGATCTTATCTCAGTGGGAACTCGATAAGTCGATCCACCCACACGTCTTGCTTTTATTGTTACATTGGGAGTTACTCTACGTATTGCTTGGCGTAGAACAGATAGTGGATTTTTATCCGTATTTTGTTGAATCTTTTTGATGGCTCGATAAAGAATTCAATAAGCCAATGATTTTTTTCCGTTTTTAAGAATACGGTTAACCACCATGTTAACTAATCGATTATGATAAATAGGATCAGATTTTGCAGTTTGTTTTTTTTTTTTTTTTTTTTTTTTTTTTCTGCAGTACTTCGCCGTGACATGAGTGTGAAAAAGGTTCAAGAATCTATTTCATAAAGGCTGAAAATCATTTATTTTTGCTTTTTTACTCCATATTGTAGGGTGGATCTCTAAAGGTATGAAAGATCTCCCTCCAAACCGTACATACGACTTTCGTCGAATATGGCTTTCCACATTATTATATCTGCATAGATGAGATATATTATTTATGCATATAATTCTGTTTACTCACTCTCAATTGAGTATCCATTCCCTTTCTTTCTTTTTCTATGATTGGAAATCCTATATTTTACATATCTATACGATCAAGTCCTTAGGTTTACAAAATAGTGTATAAAAAAGTGTTTCAAATCATTGCTATTTGACTTGAACCCGTTCTAATAAGGTCAAGGTATTTTTGAATTTTCTGTTGAAACAATCAGGGAAAACTTCGAAAATGATTTCGATATTGAACCTTGGACATATAATAGTTCCAATGAAAAATAAGATCGTGTTTTTTTTTCACGGTAGCCTGCTCTAGTCCCCTTACAAAACATTCGTTATTAGGTTAGCTATATACTTAACATGTTCCTAGCAATTCACATGGCATCATCATGAAATGATACAAGTATTAGATAAGTAAGAATATACAACGCACTAGAACGCCCTTGTTGACGATCTTTTACTTCGGCAGCATCTAGGGTTCCTCGAACAATGTGATATCTCACACCGGGTAAATCTTTAACGCTTCCTCCTCTTACTAATACTACAGAATGTTCTTGTAAATTATGGTCAATACCAGGTATATAAGCAATGATTTCAAATCCAGAGGTTAATTGTACTCTGGCAACTTTACGTAAGGCAGAGTTTGGTTTTTTGGGGGTGATAGTGGAAAAGTTGACAGATAAGTTTTCTTCACTATCACTCTACAAAACCGTACATGAGATTTGCACCTCATACGGCTTCTCGTTCAATTTTTTTTTGTTTCGAAGTAAGATAGATTATATTATTCTCGTTGTTCGAGAATATTAATATTCCCTTCCTTTATACATTATGTCTCAAAGAGTAACCGGAACCAATTAAGTCAAACACATTTTCGTATTCTAACCAAACACTAATGAATGCTATTTGTCCTTTTCTATGCAAAATCTTCGGGATTCCCTCTTCCTTCTCTATTCCCGTCCTATAAGTATAGTGCCTGAAGAAATACTCCTTTTGTATGAATTGACATTATTACATGCTAATTCCTTCTTGATATCTTGATATATCATTCCTCCAAATCACAAATTGGATTCGAAATTGACGGTTAATGTGAGCTTATCCATGTGGTTATACACTGTTCGAATTTGAACAAGAATCAATTTAATGAAAGATCCTGGCTTTCGTGCTTTTGTTGGGGTTGTCCAAGATCATTTCGTTGACCTATGTTGAGGGAGATATATATCCATATCTATCTGAGATATGATCTGATCGACTGCGTAAGTCCACACGAATAGCAACTGATACCAGGGAGAGTATACGGAAAAGAAAGTTATTTTTGATATGATATGATGAACTGATGAATGGCATCAGTCCTATATCTTGTTTCTGTGGACCGGTGGAAAAGTGAGGGCTCAGCGGGAAGAGGATTGTACCACAAGAGAGCGAAGGGGTCAACCTGTTCCGAATAGACAATATGGATTTTGGAAATTTAGTTGTACTCTTACATCGATCTAGAACAAGAAGTATTTCCATCCACGGGGGTAAATATTTGCTCGCTAGGCGAGAGGATAGCAGTGCTAGTTACAAATTCTGTTCCGGTAGGATTTCACTTTATTTCTATAAAGTAGTTAACAGTTGCATAGGGTCTTCTCCTTGGTGCAAGAAGAACAATTTGATCTGTATCATCTCTGTATAATCTTGACTCGATCTTGTTCTCCTTGTTCTTCCAAACAATATTGCTAGATCGGATCAAACATGTTGATTCAAGTTCATGTAAAACTTGCTTGATCAAGATAGGTAAAATATTACTGATTTTACGGGACCATATGTTATGATTCAAGTCAGTAGGAAATACTACTTTCGATAGGATTCACTCAGAATAGGCTCCAATTTTTTTTTCGTAGTAGTGTGAAAAGAAGGAAGGTCTGGCTTCAAGTTGTTCGAGATAAAATAGTGGGATAGTTGTGTTGAGTCTCTCGACCCTTTGGTAAATTATTATTCATAAGTCAGTTCTCCTTCCAGAAGAGAGTAGGGAAGGGATATAACTTAGCGGTAGAGTGTCACGTTGACATGGTGGAAGTCATCAGTTCGAGCCTGATTATCCCTGAACCTAATGTAAGCCCTTCCATATTTTTTGGTCAAAGGTATAGTAGTACTTACATTATCGATCCTCATATATCGCTTCAATCATCAAAGTAGTATGATTGATAGAAAAAATTTCTATTTGATTAAACTCTTTCCTATCCATAACTTTATGGAACTTGGAAATGAAACACCCGAAGAATATTTAAAGCCTTTCACTCAAAATTGGTTGCGATTTCCGCATCTTTTACTATCTTTCCAATTGAAAAGATATTATAATCGGGATTTTGATCCCATTAGTTTAAATTCAGGATATGGCAAGAACATGAACAAGAAGGATGAGATTATCTCGAAGAATCAAGGACCGAGCAAAACTCATTCGGAAAATGATGAGAAAGATATCAATTTGAAGATCGATCGTTATATGAATATATCATATAAAATATATGAAAATATATCATGAAAATTGACCTTTCAATTTAAGTTGGTAGATTCCATTATTATTTTAACGCTTTTGTCGGGAGAATTGATTGATTCAATTTGCAACATATTTAGATAAAGAATATGCAGAGTTATCTATCTATGAGAGAAATGAATAAATGAAATACATAAGATGTCTTTCACATCACAATATATGAATTAACCCCATTGTTCCTTATGGCAGTTCCAAAAAAGCGTACTTCTAGATCAAAAAAAAAAATTCGTAAAAATGTTCGGAAGGGAAAAGCATATCGGGCCGCAATAAAAGCTTTTTCTTTACCTAAATCTATCTCCACTAGTCATTCGAAAAGTTTTTATTGCATAGTCAATGATGATTCCTCTGGATCATCCGAATCAAAATTGACAACAATTGATTTGGATGACCCGTAGCACAACACGAGCGAATATACGACACCACCCTCCAGGACCCTGGAGAACAGTGACGCAAAATCATTTTATTCGGGTACTCCCAAGGGTGGTCGTACGAAAAGTACACGGTCATTAATTAGTTCCACTACAGTACTTTCCTTCAGCCAATCTGGATAAATGATGAATTTATAAACCATTCTTCGATCCATTCTGCCTTCCCACTAGAAAGGGATTAGAGTAAATCCTTTTTTTTTTAAGGATCCTGAATGAACTTCAGCATTACCATTATGCTACCAAAAATGTAGCATAATCTTATCAACATTCCAATCCATCCATTCCGATCCAAAACTAGGATTAATTTATTATTATTTATAAATAAAGAGAACCTATGAAATCACGCATGGGGATGATATTATTTCATTATGGAATTGCTCGTGCATTCGTAATAGATGCGCGTTATTTCTTTATGGGGAATAATTACTATAGTTTCAGATATCTTGATTCATTCTTCTTCTGTTTCTGCTCCTCCCAATGATTCATCCCCCTATTGGGTCCCATTTTTTCCCTCCTTTATGGTTGGATAAAAAGAAGTGCTCAATCCTTTAGGAGAACTAAAAGTAATCATCTTTCTTCATATCTCTACCATTTATAATGCGTAATGCCCAAACCATTGTGACAGAGATACATAAAAAGAGCTGACTAATCTAGTGCAATTTGATCCTATTAATGAAACCCCCTTCTACATCTTATTAGCTCAAAATAGGATCAATTCATTCATTAACAACTTATATATGGTAATATTAGCCTGTATGTAATATTATTGGGAGCTATAAATATATTTGGATGTCTCCCCTAAAATTGGAAAGTCTAACATGATAATAATCATATGGGAGATCATGGATCAGAAACATAGTTTCGTTCTAGATATGTATATAATCAAACCATCCAATAAAAAAAATTATAAAGTGATGGTATAACCATTTATTGTTTGGAATCTAGCTGTTCCAATTCTTCCCATCGTAAGCGAAATAAGCGAAAATTTACATACATTCTTTGTACGATAACGCATGTGACTATTTCCAATTCTCTTTCGGAACAGCGGGATCTGAACCCACGACCTCCATCACCCCAAGATGGCGCGCTACCAAGCTGCGCCATGCTCCGTTATAACTATCAACCAACATAAAATTGATTCAAATGTTAATGCCCGAACTTAGATCTTATTTGGACTTATATTATATTCACAGATCACTCCCTCTGCTAGACACGTTCCATAACATTGACGATCTAGTGTAAATAAGCTAGTATGGTCCCTACGAAGCCGCCATGGTGAAATTGGTAGACACGCTGCTCTTAGGAAGTAGTTCGAGAGAATCTCGGTTCAAATCCGAGTGGCAGTATTTTTCCAGGAAGATCTCATCAATCACTTCTTCCTATGTAACAATATATGTTCAATCTATTTTCACTGTGATGGATCAATCCTATCTTTCCATCATAGATCTCATTCGGGAATAAAACGAATAAATGAGTTTATTATGATATTCATAACTTTAGAACATATATTGGCTCACATCTCTTTTTCTCTCATTTTGGTTGTCACTCTAATTTATTGGGGAACCTTAGTTTATCGAATTGAAGGACTTAGTAGTTCGGGAGGAAAGGGCATGATAGTTACTTTTCTTTGTACAACGGGATTATTAATTAATCATTGGCTTTATTCAGGACATTTACTGTTGAGTAATTTGTATGAATCATTCATGTTCCTTTCCTGGAGTTCATCCATGTTCCATATACTTCTAGAAGTACGGAGTCGAGATGATCGGTGGTTAGGTGAAATCATCGCACCAAGTGCTATGTTAACTCATGGTTTTGCTACTTTAGGTCTTCCGGAGGAAATGCAACGATCTGGAATGTTAGTACCCGCGCTACAATCTCATTGGTGAATGATGCATGTAAGTATGATATTGTTAAGCTATGCAACCCTTTTATGTGGATCCCTAGCATCCATAGCTCTTCTAGTGATTATGTCCGGAGTAAATAGACAGGTTATTTTTGGTGCGATGGACAATTTATTTTCCCGAGCCATTCTTCCAATGAAAATTTTTATTCACATGAAAAGAAAAAAAGTGATTTGTAATACACTGTTTATTTTTCATCAACGAATTATTGTAAATGTCAATTGATTAAACAATTAGATCATTGAGTTATCGTGCGATTGGTCTCGGTTTTTCTCTTTCAACCATAGGTACTCTTTCTGGAGCAGTATGGGCCAATGAAGCATGGGGATCTTATTGGAGCTAGGATCCAAAAGAGACTTGGGCATTAATTACTTGGACCATATTCGCAATCTATCTGCATACTAGAATGAATAAGGGTTGGCAGGGTGAGGAACCGGCAATTGTGGCTTCTTTAGGATTTTTTATAGTTTGGATCCGTTATTTGGGGGTCAATCTATTAGGAATAGGGTTACACAGCTATGGATGGTTGGAACCATAAATGGACCGAATTCCTGGAAGGAAAAGGAAGGATAGATTCGATCAAGTTCTTTTATGTGATTGATAAGTGACATCAATAACTGGTACAAGTTATTTCAAGTAGTGATTATAGAATGATGGAATCACTACTTGAAATAACTTGAACTATATTAGATTCAAATAAAATAGACTCAAATAAAAGAAAGACGAATCCTTCATTTGCTCCATTCCATTAAAATTTAAAAAGATAAAAAATAAAATTGAATAGAGAGATAACTGGATCAGGCAAGATAAGCACCAATACCTACCTATTATGAGTAGAAAGAGACATATTAGGATGAAAATATCTCTTGGTCTAGAATCTGTTAAATGAAAGTTCGTCACATTTTCAACTTATATAGAATATTCAATGTAACATAGAAAACAAGTGGATGTGAGTTCATATTGTTCCAATTGCCGCTATTGCAATAACAATGATTCAATTTGAAAGGTCGAAGAATATTCAGTCATTTTTTTTTATCGGGAAGAGAATCTCATAGATTCTGCCACAAAACCACTGATTTCCGGCAATGAAAGAGAAGCCATTTCAAAACTACTGGACATAGTTGGTATAGACCTACCATTTCTTTCATCAAGAAGAAGAGTACGTATCCTATCGTCACTTGTTCCCGCTAAGAATAAAAATGTCGCATCAATTGATTCATGAAAGATCATTTTCAAATGGATCCATTGAGACCTGTATCTGCCATGGAACCAATAATTACAAAACCATATGGGATAGTGAAGACTATCCTCCTTTTCCAATTCTGTTGACCAGAGAAGTTAGAGCTGCATAGATGATTTGAACCATTCCTATCATTACCAACCACAGCGAAAAGAAATATAAAATGAGTATGAGGTAGCAATTCCATGTTTGAATTAACCCATTCCCTTTTTTCAATGGAACTCCGGCTACTGAAGCATACATGTACTATAATAATGCGCTTACCCATGTAGGGTAACCGGGTATGTGAAAAAATTGGCGATTTCATTGTATAAGCGATGAAGAACCCTAAATAGAATACTATTTCTTATCCAATATTCATGAACCTAATGTTGGTCTATCAGATCTCTAGAGACCTATACTTAAAGCTCCGATTAGCGGAAAGATAGAATTACTCGCAGTGTATTGTGGCCAAATAGAAATGTCAGTGGTTCGAGTTCGCTTATCTCCAGCCCGTGATCCTAAATGGTAAGTGGTATATGATACCACGATATTATTCAGATCCGGTAGTTTTATTTATGATTTCTCGTTCATGGACGTTGATAATATTTTTCCATTTGGTAGCACCTTAGGATGGCATAGCCTTGAATGACGGTTCAAACGAGGAAGGGCTTACGGTGGATACCTGGGCACCTAGAGACGAGGAAGGGCGTGGTAAGCGACGAAATGCTTCGGGGAATTGAAAATTAGCATAGATCCGGAGATTCCCGAATAGGTTAACCTTTTTCATTGCTGTTGAATCCATGGGCAGGCAAGAGACAACCTGGTGAACTGAAACATATTAGTAGCCAGAGGAATAGAAAGCAAAAGCGATTCCCGTAGTAGCGGTGAGGGAAATGGGAGCAGGCAGGGTAAAAGACATTATATTCATCAAAAACTTCCAATTCCAATAAATAACCTCGCCCCCCCCCCCCCCCCCCCCCCCAAGAGGTGGCAAGGGTGTGGTTCCTATTGATTCATATTCAGGGGACTTGGAGAAGGTCCAAAAATGGAAAGGAAAAAAATAGAAGTTAAATGACTATTATAATTCTTATTTGATCATATTTTTTACAGCTACTCTTCATGGCTTCAATTGATGGCTTATGGCTAATTCCAGGGGATTTGTTTCTTTTCTGTAAAAATAATGTTCATATATGGCTTTCCAAAATGCTTCAACATCTACACATATAATTTTATTAATTTTACTGGAATTACATATTTTTTCCTTGGAATATACATATATAATATATATAGTCCCTAATTGGGTGACTTCCTCAATAGCAGTGGCTTGTTTAAAATTATATGGCTCAGTTTCCTCTCCTCTTGTACCTAGACAGGTAAATAATTTGATCATTGACAAATCAAAGTCTCCGGCTTTCTTCGATGGAGCTTGTTCAGAAAAAAAAAACTCAAGAGATGACTAGGCTTTTCCCTATGGATTTATGATGATGATCAATACACTTTCAAAGCTAATACAGGCACTAGAAACAACAACTCAACTAAGTTGATGGCTTGTTTGTGCTTATTTAGACTAGTTGCAAAAATTTGCTTATCCTCATTTCATGCCTTTACAGATTTCATGATTGTTAAAGGAATCCTCAATGGCTTCAACAAAATAAGTCACTTGGATCTTATGTTTGTAGAATCACAAATTAATAAAAAAATTCTCTTATTCAATAGGATGGAGTCCACACATGTCTACAGAGAAAATAACTTTCTAGTAGAGCAATTATCAAAATAGGGGTTGGAGATGGCAATAAGAACCTATGAGATTACTCATACGGTGAATGGTCAAGCATATATGGAAAATGGTTCCCTTCAATAGTTTTTGGACTGAATGCATAGTTTTTGGTTGTTTTGAATAATGGGATTAAGTTTCCACGGATATGGTAATTTTTGTAATTTTTTATTCCTTATGGGAGGTATTTTTACTAGGATAGATATGAGTGAATATTTTGGTCAAATAATAATCTCTAGCTTAAGAAATTATTAATGAGCCGAATTTTTGATAATATCAAATGTACTTTGTATTTTTTCTTGAAATGAAAAAGTATGTTTTTTCCTGGAAAAAATACATACATACATACATATGTGAAGAGAAAGTGATGAATAAGTAGTTTTCTCGTATGTAAAATTTAGGGGTTGAATTTTTTACTATAAGTAAATTGGTTCTTGCACAGAGATGAATGATGCACCCATTTATAGGAATGTTTACGTATGAAACATGTGTGCATTCATAGGAACATGCACATGTTCTTAGGAACAAGAATGTTTGCACATTCCTATTGATTAAAATTTTTAAATAGGAATTTGTAAGTGTTCCTCTTGGGTAGAAAGTTTTAACGAATAGAAATTTGTGTGTTTTTGTTACACATTTGGATAAAATGCATTATAACTAGTCTAGGGCATTGGGGGCCAAGGGTTGTGGTTAGCACATGGGACTAAGGTGATGGGCCAAGGGAATGTGGGACCTAGGATAAAAGGGGTCCAAACCTAGGGGTAAATGGTGTGAAGGTTTCTAGGGGCAAGAATAGGACCCTAGGGCATAGGGGATATGGAAGGAATAGGGCCCTAAGTGGAAGGGGATAGGGAAGCAATATGGCCCTAGGGGAAATGGGATATGGAATGAATACGTCCCTAAGGAAGAGGATCTATGGGAAAAGGTGATGAAATTCCTCTCTCTCTCTCTATATCCATCCCTCCCTTCCTCTATTTTTCCCCGCCTCCCTCTTTCTATCCCCCTCCCTTTCTATCATTCCCTCCCTTTCTCGCTTTCCCACTTCCTCTCTCTCTCTCTCTCTCCCCCCATAGTGTCTCCCCCTTCCCCCCCCCCCACCTTGATTTTTGGCACTAGTAGTCTTTGGTTCACATCGATGTCAACCTTGTAGCATGTGTTTGATTGGTTGTAGATGTATGGATATTGTTTCAGGTGGTTGAATGGTGCTATTTAGTGTGATTATGTAGTGTTGAGAGCAGGAAGGAAAACCACAAGAAATTACCAAGGGTTTTTCCCATGGTATTTTGTATGAGAGCTTAAATGATTAATTAATTTTTATTTTATTTGATATGTTCATCATGGTGTATAGGATGTAATTAATGTTTCATTTGATCCCTATGATGAGAATAAATATTATAAATGTATTATTCTAGTGTTGGAGGATCGAGAGCTACTCTGCATAATGATGCCTCTTGTATACATGTAGCATTGATCATCAGAGTTTCAAAGATTGAGTTGCAGACTTGAGATGTTGTTGTTGTGTGTATGTTGAGCAGATAATATTGGGCCTAGTATGAAAATTATAACATAAGGTCTGCATAGAGGTTGAGGAGGTTTAGGCCTCTAGCAAGTGTTGGCTTTCCAAGATAGGATTATAGTTTCTTGTTGGTAATGGCTAGCAAACAATTGATAGGAAGTTGGGGCTTTCTAGTTGGTAGTGGCAAGCAAACTATAATTCAGGTTGTGTCTCCTATCTGGTAGTGGCTAGCTAATGTATGTAAATATTTGCTTTCCAAATAGTAAAAAAACATAGCAACACAACAACAATAGGGTGGCCTTTGTCCCTTCAAGTTTTCTGCCAGAAATATTTGTGTCTTTGTGCGCATGTTTTCCTTGATGGTGTTTATGTGTTAATTTTGTGTTGAGTTTACATATTTAGATATATTTTGATATGTTTGGTTACTGAACATTTATTATTTTGGTGAAATTTTTTAAACTTGTATAAACCTTAGCACTACTAATTCACCCCCCCTAGTAGTGATATGATTTCCAACAAGTGGTATCAGAGCAAGGTTCTCTCTAGTGGAGCTTGATTGCTGAAGGGTAGTTTGAGGACCTATGGCCAAGGTAAAGAAGAAGATGCCTTAGAAAAAGAAGAGTTGTAAACAGGCCAGAAATGTTTCCAAAAAGCCCCTACTTAATGTTGATTAAGAATGTTGAAGACGGTCAATATTTTGAAATTAATCCTAAAAGAGCAAAGGAAGATGAACTTATGATGGAGGAATCAAGATTAAAATGTAATAAATATGAAGATAATAGAAGAATAGAGGCTCTTGAATCTAAGAACAAAGGCCAAGAACGACTGATAGAAAAGCTCTCATTGGAAAACAAAGATCTCACGAAACTTCTTCAAATAGAATAAAGAGGGCATACTTTCAAAGAAGAAATTTTGGACCCAAAAACCTAGTTGGAGGAAGAAAGGAGATATGAAAAGAAGATTTGCGGCTAGCTCAACGATCTTATCAGCCATTGTGAAATATTAGAAGAAAAGTTAGTTTTAGCAAGAGAGACGTTAGAAAAGAGCAGAGCTAGCTCAAAGGGAGATAATGAAGAAGCAATCGAAAATCCTAAAGAAGAAGCTTGTAGAAACAAGAAAGGGAACCAACATCAAAACTAGGAGTCAAAAAATGTGTCAAGAAAAGGTTTCATCTATCACACATTTCAACTGATTTCAAAAATAGAAAGGTTAAATATTCTCAGCAAAACAAGTAGTTGAACAAGAAGAATTCTCAAGAAAGAAATCAAGGAAGATCACTCCCATTAGTCATCAAGTATAATGGTTTCTTTTATGGATATTCTTACTTATGTAATTATTTTGGGCATAAGGTTATGGATTTCAGGGTCGATGCAAAGATAAAGAAGATTAGAAAGCATATTAGTAAAAAATTTGAGCCTTTTGCTCCATTTCTTAATAACATTAGATGATTTACATGTGATAATATTGGCCATATGTCCAAAGATTGTAAGCTTCCTGTGGCTCTTAAGGAATCTATTACAAAAAGAAGTTTATTCCAAGAAGAATTTAGAGAAGAAAATAAAAATAAGGAAAGAGAACAGATCGAGAAAAAAATAAAGATATCAAAGTTTCGAAGAAAGAGGAATATCAAGAAACCCGAAAGAAGAATTGAGGCCACTCAGCCTTGGGGGGAGCATGTAGAAGAAGATGCATGAGGTCAGGGGGAGATCCTCCAAGAAAATAAGGTTCCTTCAATATTGATAGCAATTGTTTTAGTGTAAAATATTTTCCTCGTTTCAACTTTATCATTTGAATTGTGTCATAGTATGTTTGAATATCTTCTTTCTGAACCCATGCGAGAGTATGCAATGTCATGATCTGATATATCTCTTGATCATGCTTTTGAAATATGTTTTTAATAACTTTGTGTTGATGCTACCTGGAATAATTGGAGATCATCTACAATCTTAAGCAAAATCTTATTAAAAGCCTAACAAGTGCACGTGTAGTTGCCAACATTGGAAAATGATTACAAATAAAACATTAATAATCAATGATGAATTGTTTCTTATCATTTAAATAAATAAATAAAATCGCATAAGTGCACAAATAAGTGAGATCAATAGAGCTGGTACGATTTAATATTGCTCGAGGAAGAAGAAGAATATGATGGCGGGACCTTAGTGGCAGTTGAAAACATTAAATTAATTCAAGAATAATGGTTAAAGTTAATTCTTATGGTTCGATTTCTTTTTCTGCAACATTCTCATTGGGTTAGTCATCCCTTGATTCAGTTTAAAAGGTGTAAATGCATTAAATTGTCTAAGATAATTACATTTGATCTGGTCACAATTTATAGGTTGATTCGATCCATCACTATATCACTTAATGATGAAGATCTGGTCAAGGTTTAGTGGAGCTTATTTAGTAACACATTAATTGACTTAATTGTGGATATAATGGCTTGATCAAGTCACAAGTCGATCCATTGTAAAATTGTATTCTGTGGGGTAGTCGACCAGGGTTGGGGACAAAATACAAAAGTAATGCTATCACAAACATGCTAGTAAAAATTAATTGTTCAGTAATACGGTGCTTTCCAATTGCAAAAAGTCATAGGATATGGAATAATCGGGTATATATCATGATTGACCAAAGCATCCAGATTTGTCTTTCATTTCCAGCGACCAAAATGGTCTCTTAATTCATTAAAATATGAAAGATCCAAAAAAATACGTAATGACCTCAAGAACACCACATGGAAAAAAGTAGATATATTTAATCTGTTTGACTCGGTTTATTGTTTAAAGTAGGTTTTGGAAATGAATGTAATTGTGTCTTTGCAAGGATCATTTCTCTTTTTGGATAATGTGAAATTTGGTTAAGTTGAAAATAATTATATTATTTTTTATTAATGGAGAAAATGGTTACATAGTTGTAACGTTCTCCCTAGTTTAGGATTAGTTCCTAAAGTTTAGGGGTTTGGTTGCAACTTCCTAATTCATAGTATTGTATTTAATGATGTAATCTTTCATTGATGAATAATAGAGTGTACGAGAGTGATCTCTCTGTTCTGAGTGTAGTCTCCAGGTGTAGACCTCACCTGTGAGCTACATCTCCTTCTTTTTCAATTCTGTTAACATTTTATCTTGGTATCAGAGCTCAGATTGGGTGAGCCTAATCTTGTATCACCTCTTGTGACTGAAGTGACTTTGTGGCCAGCTTGCCTTGTGGCAGAATTGCTTGTGTGGTGTGAGGTGCCTCTGTGGTTGCATGTACACAAGGAGCTTTGTGCTTAATTGAGCAGGTGGATTGCAGAACACCTGGCTCGGAGTGGATGTTTTTTTAATTTTCTGAGTACAAGGGGATTGGCACGCTTTTCGCGCTGACAGTAGCGCCAGGAAGCGGAATTGGTGCGACTGTTCATCTGTTAATTGCGCCAGAGCGCCAAATTACCCGATTGGAGCGGAAAATCACGGAAAAATCGCGCCAGCGAATTTTACTCTAACCGATTTCTTCTTGGCGCAGATTTTTCGCTTGGGAACTCGCCAATACACTCGGGGACGCGCCAATCCAACTTCAAGGAGATCTATGGGAAGCCTCACCTTCGTTTGGCGATTTGCGAAGGGAGCAAATCGGAGAAGTTGTAGATCTATCCGAGAGAGGCAGATCAGATCAAATTTTTGATCAGATCATTTTTTTGGCTGTATTGAAAAACAGTGAATTTGCTCATCGGAGCGGGATTGATCTTGCTGAGTTGTCAGATATTGCCGGATCTGAATCAGTGGGTAGATCACGAGATCAGCAGATCGGTGATAGAACGATTTGAAAGGTATCGATTTTTTGTTACTATTGGGTAGATTCATTTTTAAAATCTGATCAAAATGAGTAATACGATGGAATCTTACCTCCACGAGTCTGGAAAACTCAATGGATCTAACTTCATGAACTGGAAGTTTAAGATCCAGGCCTTGCTTGAAGGTGCGAATGCTTGGTCCATAGTTACAGGTGATGAGCAGAGGGTGAATGCGGGGACGCAAGAGCAAGACTGGGATAAGTGAGAGAACAAGGCGAAGGGTTTGCTGAAATGTCCGTGAAGGACAACGTTATCCCGCACATCAAAGATTATAAAACGTCTGCGGAGATCTGGACGACCATCAAAAATCTGTATCAGACCCAGAACACAAGCCGAGTTATGGCACTTAAAAGCAAGCTATTTTCGATGAGGATGAATGAAAATGAGACTGCTGCTGCATTTGTTGTGCGAATCAAAGATGTGAAAGATGCATTGGGGATGTGAAAGATGTCTGACTCTGATCTTGTCTCAATCACATTGAATGGGATGCGAGATGAATTTCAAATGTTCATCACTAGATTGGTGGTAAGGGAGAAAGCACCCACATTTGATGATCTGATAGGGATCTTGTTGCAAGAGGAGGAGCGGCGGCAGAACTTGAACCCCCAGAGTGATGATCGTGTGCTGATGGCGAAACGACGATCATTCAAAGGGAAGCAGCCACAGAAGCAATCACAATAGAAAGGAGGGACATCATAGAAGCGTCCACATAAAGGTATGATTGCAAATAATTCCGTAAAGAAATGTTATTATTGTGGAAAGAAGGGCCATATACAGAGTGTATGCTTTAAGAAGCAGGCCGATGATGCAAAGAGGAAGCAGGCAAAGCACAGAGGATACTTTATTGAAGAAGATGTTGAAGAAGATAAAGATTTCAGTCATGAATTTCGACTGTTCATAGTCGACCATGCCCTTTCAGCATCTGATGAGGATGATATATGGTATGTTGATTCTGGAGCATCCTGTCACATGACAGGTAAAAAGGAATTTTTTGATAGTCTTGAAGAAAGTACATACGGATCAAATATATATTTAGGAGATGATAGTGGATATGAGATTAAAGGTTATGGGATTATTCCAGTCAAGTTACCAAATGGAAAAATTATTCATCTTCAGAATGTTTTATATGTACTTGGAATTAAGAAAAATCTGATATATGTATCCATGATAACTAATCAAGATATGCAAGTCGAGTTCTTCAAGACTCATTGTGTGATAAAGGATTGCAGGAAAGAAATAGTTGCAACAGGCGTGCGTGTTGGAAGCCTATATAGACTAGATGTGAAGAGTATATCAAAGCGAGCCATGGTTGCAGGAGGATCGACAACCGAACAACTCTGGCATCAGAGATTCGGTCACTTGAATTTGTAAGACCTCATGCTATTGCAGAGAAATGGTATGGTTGAGGGGCTCCCTATCTTTCGTAATATTCAGTTAAATTGTGATGGATGTGCCTTAGGTAAAATGCATAGAGAACAATTTCCTGTGCATGATAGGAGGAAGGAAACAAATATTTTAGAACTAGTGCACACTGATATATGCGGACCCATGCAGACAAGGTCGCTAGGTGGAGCATATTATTTTTTGTTATTTACTGATGACTGCACTAGATACTCATGGGTTTATTTTCTGAGTAAGAAAAGTCAGACTTTCCAGTGCTTTAGAGAATTTAAAACCTTGGTGGAAAAATAATTTGGTAAGAGTATAAAAATTCTCCGATCCGATCAAGGAGGAGAATACAAGCTAGGGGAATTCATGAAATTCTGCAAATCTCACGGGATTGTTCAGCAGTTTACAGTGCCACACACACCACAGCAGAATGGAGTCGCAGAACACAAAAATAGAACCTTAGTGGAGTGCGCAAGGAGCATGTTACAAGGTAAGGATCTATCTAAAAGCTTTTGGGTAGAGGCTATTAACACTGCTGTATATTTGAAGAACAGAAGTCCTACCAGGTATCTTAGCTTCAAAACCCCTTTTGAAGCTCTATATGGATTCAAACCAGCAGTAAATCATCTAAGAGTATTTGGGTCAAAAGCATTTGCCCATATACCCAAAGCTGATAGGAAGAAATTAGATCCCAAAGCAGTTAAATGCATCCTTGTTGGTTATGGCACAAAATTTAAAGCATATAAATTGTTCAATCCTGAGACTCATAAGATATTTGCAAGCAGGGATGTAGTGTTTCATGAACAGGTACAGGAAGGGAAAGATGACATTGGTGATTATTGGCACATTCCATTGTTGATGGATGAAAATAGCGAGGATGAAAGAGAGCAGGAGCAGAAAGAAGAGAAAAAAGAAGAACAGGAAGAAGGTGATAAAGCAAGCCCATTTAGAGCTGGCAAATTTAAGGTAAGTCCCCTACCAAGGAGATCTGGTAGGAAGACTCAATTACCATTAAAATTGAGAGACTATGCTTTGATGTCAAACGTTTTGAACATTGTAGAGCCCACTAATTACAAAGAAGCTAGTCAATTTAAGGAGTGGAGGGCTGCAATGAATGAAGAGATAGAATCAATTCTTAGAAATGACACTTGGGATTTAGTTGAACTATCTAAGAATAAAACACCCATAGGATGTAAATGGCTGTTTAAACCAAAAATGAATGCAGATGGAAGTATAGAGAAATTAAAAGCTAGGCTGGTTGCAAAAGGATATTCATAGCAGGAAGGTATAGATTTTGATGATACTTTTGCACCTGTAGCAAAGTTAAATACAATCAAAATGCTTATTTCTTTAGCTACTAAATATAATTTGGAGCTACACCAGCTTGATGTCAAATCTGCATTTTTAAATGGTGAATTAAAAGAGGAAATTTACTTAGTACAGCCAGAAGGGTTTGTAAAGCAGGGGCAGGAACATCTTGTTTGCAGATTGAAAAAGGCTTTATATGGTTTAAAACAAGCACCCAGGTCTTGGTATGAAAAGGTTGATTCTTTCTTTTTAGAGTATGGCTTTCATAGAAGTTTGAATGACCCAAATTTGTATACCAAGTACAATAAGCAGGGGCAGATTATTCTGATTTCTTTGTATGTAGATGACATGATTATAACAGGAGATGCAGATGATTTAATCAGAGGAATCAAAAGGCTTATGGCACAAGTTTTTGAGATGAAAGATCTTGGAAGACTTCATTCTTGTCTGGGATTAGAAGTATGCAGAGATACTGGGCAAACTTTTCCTACCCAAGGGAAGTATGCCAGAAATCTGTTAGAAAATTTTGGTATGGATCAGTGTAGATCAACAGCGACACCTTTGCAGCAGAATCTGAAGTTGAGCAGTGACGATGGCACTAAAGAAGTTGATGCTACAATGTATAGACAACTGGTTGGTAGCTTGATATATCTTACAACAACCAGACCTGACTTAGCATACTCTGTTAGTGTGTTGAGCCAATTCATGTCAAAACCGCTTGAAAGTCACTGGGTAGCAGCAAAAAGTGTGTTGAGGTATCTTTGTGGTACTGTTAACTATGGCATTTTATACACTGATGCATCTGATGTTATTCTAGCAGGTTTTTCAGATTCAGACTGGGCAGGTAACTTGGATGATCGAAGGTCCATCACAGGTTACACATTCAGCATAGGATCCGGGGTCATAGCATGGAGCAGCAAGAAGCAGAGTACTGTAGCCTTGTCATCGTGTGAATCTGAGTATCAAGCATTGTGTGTAGCGACGTGTGAAGCGATTTGGTTGAGAAGGCTTCTCAATGATGCAGGAAAAGAACAGAAGAATTCCACTTTCATCAAAAGTGACAACCAGAGCACCATTAAATTGACATACAATCCAGTGTTTCAAAAAAACACCAAACATATAGACACTCAGTTCCATTTTGTCAGAGAGAAGATACAGTCAAAAGAAATTACTGTTGAATATTGTAAAACTTGTGACAATATGGCTGATATTTTTACAAAGCCACTTGCACGTGTGAAGTTTGAATTGTTTAGAAGGATGCTAGGAGTCCAGGACAACCCTTTCTCCATTAAGGGGGGGAGTTGAAAATAATTATATTATTTTGTATTAATGGAGAAAATGGTTACATAGTTGTAACGTTCTCCCTAGTTTAGGATTAGTTCCTAGAGTTTAGGGGTTTGGTTGCAACTTCCTAATTCCTAGTATTGTATTTAATGATGTAATCTTTCATTGATGAATAATAGAGTGTACGAGAGTGATCTCTCTATTCTGAGTGTAGTCTCCAGGTGCAGGCCTCACCTGTGAGCTACATCTCCTTTTTCAATTCTATTCACATTTTATCTGGTTAGCCATGCATATAGCAGGACAACATGCCTTATTCCTACCTATGTGTATGAAGAGACAAGTCTTGGTGCAAATGGAGTGCGCATTCCAATTGCCAGAGGTTCTTTTTATTTGCACTATAATTCAATCTCTAGAGGGATCACTCTTAGGTTAAGATATGTACATTGAATATATTGTGAATATCAATTTGTATGATTCGCAGAATATGCCCATAAAACATATGTCTGTAGTTGAATGCAATTATGTGCGTATAGATATTTAGGAAGTCTGAACTAAATGATAAAAACATGTTATAGAGATCATTAAATTGTGAAAAACACAGTTTGACAGAGGTAGAGCAATGATTGTGTATTCATGTATATTTTTTGAAGTGTGTGCTTAATGAGAGTGTGAAGGCGAAGTTTTAATGGTTGGTCTGGGTAAGATTGGGGAGAGTTTATGCACATATCATTTGAGCACATCGGTGTGAGTGCAAAGACCGAAAGCAACATTGTTTTCTTGTTATGCTTATATGGTTCGAGTTTATTTTCTATTGTAACAATACTTTAATGCAAGGGATGTTGTGGGCTCAAAGTTTATTGCTGCTATCTATTGACCATATGCTTGTAGTGGATTTATAATGTGTAGGTCTAGTGGTTTGAATATGTTTATTTTTTGAATGGTAGTATAGAGGGTTGATTGTTGAGTGTTGTTGTCAAAGTTATAGGGTTGATGGTATGGGGCTGAGATTATGTATTGAGAGAATTGTATTTTGATGATGTTGACTAAGAGAGTTAGTATTGATGTATTGTTGAGTCATTTATTAGTGAGGCTATGATTGTATGTTTTTAATCAATAATGTTGTAATTGCAATATACTATCATGGCATTGACATTGTATTGCTTGAGTCAAAATGTTAACATATTGTTGGTGAGGTTTCCTTCTATGGCTGAGTTATTGTTGTAGAGATCCTTGATGCCATGAGCTTATATGGATTTGTATGTAGCTATACATTGTGGGTTGAGTCTTTTGCTTTTGAGAGCCATTGTTTTAACCAATGCATAAGAGTCATGAGTTGGGAATCCATTAGAGAGATTCTAGAGACTTGTTGCAGTTATGAATGGGGTATTGGTATCACCTTGTAATTCATAATAAAGCCTTGTATTTCATGTACATCATTTGGTCTTTGGTTCATTGATCTAGATTATGGCGTCTTGAATGTGGCAAGGAGGTAATGGCATTGATAAAGGTCATTGTGCAACAACCATGGAGGTGTTTTCTACCCCAATACCTGTTAAGGGAGAGTATATTTTGCATAAGAGAAGAGCATGCTTGACATAGTAATTGTGTTGGTAATGAATGGTGTGGCTTTTCTAAGAATATTTGGAATGGTATTTATGCCAAAGTTTCATCACCATGTATTGTTGTTGATGAGAGAGTATATTGTTGTTTGTAGAGATGTTAGGAAAAGTTGTTTTGTGTGAGGATTGATGGTTTGTGCCTTGTAGAATTAGTGTTGTTGTTGCTACTTCTATGATTTGGTGAGGAAAATTTTGTTTCTCAAAGTAATTTCTCCACATTTTTTGTTGTTTCTAAAAGTACGAAGTGTATTTCTACTGCATTGAGTATTGATTAGACCTAACTTGTGTCTAGGGGGAGTTTATCTCACATCTTTATTAGTTATGTGATCAGTGGACGATTGTTGGCCATGTTGACATTGATATCATATTTTCAACCATATCCCTTTTCCATTGATGTCAATGTGGGAGAGTGACACAACCACTTGAGTTTGGTGTGGTTGTTGGTTGACATCAACACTGAAGGGGGAGCTTGTTGGAACTAGTAGTGTTTGGTTGGCATTGATGTCAACCTTTTAGCATGTGTTTGATTGGTTGCATATGTTTGGCTATTATTGCAGGTGGTTGAATGCTGTTATTTAGTGTGATGATGTAGTGCTAAGAGCAGGAAGGAAAACCACGGGAAATTACCAAGGGGTTTTCCTAGGGTATTTGGTGTGAGATTTTAAATGATTAATTAATTTTTATTTTATTTGATATGGTCATCATGGTGTATGGAATATAATTAATGTTTGATTTGATTCTTATTATGAGAAGAAATATTATAAATGTATTATGCTAGTGTTGGAGGATGGAGAGCTATAGTTCATAGTGATGCCTCTTGTATACCTATAGCATTGACCAGTAGAGTTTTAGAGATTGAGTTGCACACTTGAGATGTTGTTGTTGTGTGCATGTTGAGAAGATCATATTGGGCCCATTCTATAAATTCTAAAATGAGGTCCGCATAGAGGTTGACGAGGTTAGGGCCTCCGACAAGTGGCGGTTTGCCAATATAGGAGTATGACTTATTGTTAGTAGTGGCCAAATAATAGTTAACAAGAAGTTGGGGATTTTTAGTTGGTAGTGGCCAGCAAACTATATTTGGTTCATGTCTCCTTCAGGATTTCCACCAGAAATATTTGTGTATCCATGTGCATGTTTATCTAGATGGTATTTACGTGTTATGTTGTTTTGAGTTTACATATTTACATCTATTTTGATATGCCATATTACTAATCATTTAGTATTTTGGCAAAAAAAATTAAAATTATATAAACCCTAGCACTATTGATTCACCCCCCCCTCTCAATAGAGATATGATTTCCAACATTTACTTTCTCTCTCACTCTCATACTATATCCCCCCATCTTTACTCTATCTCTTCCTCTCATACTCTCTCCTTCCCTTTTTACTTGCTCCCTCTCTCCCTCTCTATCTCTCGCTGCCACCATTTCTCTTTCTCTCTCTCTCTCTCTCTCCATATCACTCCCAGACTCTCTCCCTCCTTTCCTCTCCCCCCTCTCTGTCTTCCCCCTCCTCTCTCCATCTCTTTATAAACCTTCTAAGTCCCTCTCCCTCATTATCTTTCTCTCCCTCTTATTGACCACTTTTACTTGATGAGGGGAAAGAACCAACATTGACAGAAAAATATTATGGGAAATAATAAATACTTTCCTACATTTTTATAGTGGTAGTACTCCTCTCCTAATATGCAAGACTCCACTTATGACCTGAGATTAATGTAATGGGTGAGAGCTAAATAGAAAAACCCAATGAATCTTCCAATAACTTCCCCCCATTTTATAGAGGTGGTTCTCCTCTCTTTATATATGAAAGATTCTTCTTGTGACCTTAGATGAATGTGATGATTGAGAACTAAATAGAAAACCTCAATGAATCTCCTTATAAAGATATCACATAACATATTTACTTGTTACCACATTATCTCATTCATAAAAAAATGATTAAATGTATGACTGAAAAATATTTTTTTGTCTATAGTGTTTTCTCTCAATAGATATTTTTCCTTCCACTTAAAATAATGTGAATCAAGAATTATTTATGACTTTGCAAGGTGCAATAGAAATGGATAGATCATGAAAAAACTTCAAAGGATTGGTTTTCCAATATCAAAGAGTTTGAAAAGCATCATGTGCTTAGGTATTCATTGATATCATCATCCACATAGATTCATATAATAACACTTGAATAATTCTTTGTAGTAGAAATAAATAATAATATCCCAAATGTAACAGTTTTAACGATGTCTAGAACAAGAAGGATGAAACAACTTCGACAAGATATGAATGATAAAAATATAAATTGAAATAATATTACATTTTATTTCTTTAAGTGAGGATTTTTTTTCCATTTAACCTATAACATCATATGGAATGCAAATAGATGGGGGGTGGAGAAAAGAGAGGAGGTAGGGAGGGGGGAAGAGGTATCAAGATAGGGACGATGAGAAGCGAGAAATGGGGGGGGGGTAGAAAAATAGGGGGAGAGAGAGAGAGATACAAGGATGAAGGGAGGGACAAGGGGAAAAGGGTGGGCGGAAGAGAAAAATGTAGTTAGAGGGGGGATAAAGAGATAAATAAAGGGAAGGAGAGAGACAGAGAAGGGGCTAAGGGGGGTGGAGTTAAAGAGAGAGTGGGGACAATAGTGGGGGAGAGATATGGAGAGAGATGGAGAATGGGATAAAGAGTGGGGAGAGAGAAGGGAGAAGAAAGAGAGGGAGGGGGAGAGGGGGGGAGTGAGAGAGGGAAGGAATTAAGGTTACTAGGAAAGGGGAGAGAGGGAAGGAAGTAGGGAGAGTGTGGGATAGCGAGAGAGGGAAGTAGGCATGGGGGAGAGAGGGTAGAGATGGGAAAAAGGGAGAGGTGGCTAGGAAGGGGGATAGAGAGAGGTGGGGGGATGGGAGGGAGAGAAAAAGGGTGGGGATAAATAGTGGGGGGTGGGAAAGAGAGAGATTATGGGTGTGAGAAATGGATTAAGGGAGGAAAGGAGAGTAATGATTATGGACAAAGAGGGGGAAAGAGAAAGTGGATAGAGAGATATAAAGATGGATGGAGAGGGGGAGAAAGAATGGGAAGAAAGAGGGGTAAGAGAAAGTGGGTAGAGAGAGATATAGATAGATGAAGAGGGAGCGATAAAAGGGGGGGGTGGCGAGGAGATAGAAATCAAGTGAGAGATCAAGAGAAAAATAGATACCCATATAGAGGAATATAGAGGGAGGGGCAGAGAGAGGGATAGAGGGAGAGTAGGGGAGAGAGAGAGAGCAAGTGTTTTCCTAATACGGATGCACATGTGTTCCTATTAGGTTTTTTTTCCTAGTAGGAACGTGCACATGTTGCTTTTGTGTAAAAAAAAAATTCACAATATGAACACATGCCCATTCCTAAAATGTGGCAAGTCCAGCGTACATGTTTGCTAAGTTGGTTACTTCAAATATAGATTTGGGATGACAAATCTAGTGGTTTAGGATGTAAATACATTAAAAATTCCACTTTTCTAATTACCTCTAAAATATTTATTTTTGACAATATTTTTCTATAGGCTAGATAAATTCATTGTTAATGAAACTATATACAAATATGGAGTTGACTCTGCAAATTCCAAATATATCATTTAAATAATAAAATTAATATTGTTTACTACTTTTAGGATTTTTTTTTTCTTGTCATATATCAAAATCTTAAGATACATATCTCTTTTATTTTTGTTATAACATTTGTTTGCTTTAATCATTACAAAAATATTAGAGAAAGTACTAGTAGACACTGGGACCTACAATCTGAAGAAGAAAAAAATGATTTTTTTCAATAATGTTAAGGCCATTTACATAGCACTAATGAAAGGCCTTGTAACTTCAAGGATATGATGGCTTTCATAATTTAAAACTATATAAAATTTTAGATTACAACTTTTTTTAAAATCGTTGCGCAACAACATATGTTCTTTACAATTCGACAATTGTTTGTAGTGGAATTCCATCATTAAGTTACTCAAAATTAGCAGTAATGGAAACATATGCATCATGACATAAAAAAATAACATACCGGGTTAGGAAAATTCAAATTTCACATAGTTATGCATAATTTCTATAAATAAAATTTATATCTTCATAAAAGAATTCATTTTCCCACATTTCATATTTTTATAACATATTCAAAATATTTTTGGGAGTGTGATCAAATCATCTCTCCAACGAATGAGTTGTTGTTTTTCCATGTTTTCATTGCCACTAATGTGCCTTGAGAGACCATCATTAACTTACACAAACCCAAATGTTAAGACTTCATCTACACAACCATACTTAAAGAAATATGAAAATTATATATATAATTTAAACATTGTACAGACCATTGTAGAAATAAATAACTACAACATGGTTAATAAAAAATTATTTAATTAATTGATTTTAACTTTGTATTATGTTATTGTAAATTAAATTGGAAAAAATTAAGAAAGAAACAATTACATATAATGCTTCATCGACTTTCAAGTCCAATATTCTATTCTTATATGGAAAAATTTCAAGGGGCTCTTATAGAGGTTCACTATTATGCATTTGAGCTCCAAATTTATACAATATTGAATACTTTTCATGATTAGACATTTTATTGAATTTGAATTGATTTCATCTCTAATATTAAACTACAAAGTTGATGGTAAAAGTGTAAAATTGAAAACTAAAGTGTATATATGGATTTCAAAGGAGTTGATGTTCCATGAATCAAAATTGGTAATAAATGAATTGGCATGGCTACCTTTTCATAAATCTATTGTGTGACAACAGTAAATTATTTTTGATTTATTTAATATAATAAACGAATAATATAAATGTTGAATTTCAATAGTAAGAAGTTGTAAATTAATATTTATATATTTTTAATTTATTTTTATTAAATATAAACAAATATTATAAACTTCCACACCTAAAAAAATTTCAAAAATAAAAATATCATTCAGATTATTTATCCTAATTTCAATATTTTTAAAATATTTATTATCAAACACAATCAACCTCAAATAAAATCAAATAGTTTCATTAATGTAGATAATATTTTACACTTTTATACACAAAAATATAATAGTGTAGGATATTAATCACGTTAATTATCATAGTTTTAAATCCTTTAAAATAGATTTCATGTCATCTATGATCCAAAATGGAGCTATGTGCAATAAAAATCTAATATTTATATAGATGAAATAAATTAGAATTTTGGGCATTTTGAAAGCGAGGTTTATTTTATCAAATTTGGGTTGTCATGTTTCATGTATTTTGGGTCTTTAAACAAATTTTTTTTGGGCTCGGTGTTAGATAAGGATTGTCAAAACTTACATCATTTAAAGTTTGTTGTTGTTATTGCTTTTTTTAATAAGTTATTGTGCACCTAAAATAGAGTTTATATGCAAACATTATGACCTTAATAAGGTATTTTTCTAAATAACTTGTAATGGTCTAAATATCCTCATATATCAAATTTGAAACCATGTCAACTCAATATAGTTTAAATATGGGAAGTAGTAAAACATGGAGATGATCGGAAGGGGAAGAGAATGAGACGGGGAGGAAGTGAGAGAGAGAGATAGAGAGAGAATGATGGGGGGGGTGATAGAGGGGAGGTGGGGGAGTGGTGTTACAATAACATGCACATGTTCTATAATGTGTGCATAGTCCTATTAACCTCCATCAAATGTGAAGGGTGGGAGAGAGAAGGTGAGAGAGAGGTGGAGAGAAGGGGGGTAAAGGAGAGAGAGAGAGACAAAGTTAAAAGGGGATTGTTGTGAATGAAGGAAGGATTGAGGGCACAAGGGAGGGATAGAGAAAGAGAGGAAGGGTGAGAGAGGGCAGGGGGGTTAGTTAGGGAGGGAGGGAGATAGATATAAATATGAAGAGAGAGAGAGAGAGACAAAGAGAGAGAGATATAGGTTACACAGGTTCTATAACATTTGCACAGTCCTTCTAACATTCATTAAATATGAAAGGGTGAGGAAGGAAGGTAGGTAAGGAATTAATAGTTATGGATGTTAGCCTTAGGAATGCATGTGTATTCCTATTAATGTATGTATGCTTTTATCAATAACGTATGTGCCTCCAGGGCAGGTGTCCGCCCGGACAAGCCACATACACCCAAAGGACAAGCCTTAAACACACAGGTATGCAGCATTCAAGGAGGGTAGTTAATTTTGGTTGCAGAGCCGTCCCCTCGGCATTCACTGCGAGCATTGAAACGCTAACCATGGCTCTTCATAGCCGGAAGCTCTCGGACATTCTCCCGCATTTCTCGCCTGCACCGATTCTGATCTTGAAGGAAGTGGCGGAGGCTCAATGCTTCGGCTCTCTGTCAGGCTCTGAGAGCGATTGCGATGGTTCAGGTGCTATAGACCGGAGCAATTGGAAAGCTTCCCGGCAGTTCAGTCGTGAACCTGGTCGTTTGGAGGTGCTGCATGCCTTCCATCCGCAGTCTTGCTGGGGAATTGGGAGTCTGGTTCAGGGGAATAATCTGTGTGTACACGCCCGCCATCCGCACACCTTCAGAATGCAGCGTGAACGGCTTCGGGGTACCAGTCGACGGGGCAGTTTCAGTGGAAGAGCCCCTTCTCCCTCCTCCTCCATTGAAGATTCCTCTGAGCATAGAAGACCAAGAGGAAGGCCTCCGGGCAGAGGAAGAGTTGCGGAACCTCCGGAGCGAATGGAGTGCGGGCATACTGAGCATCCAATGGTTAGATATCGCCTTCCCTGCACTCTGTCCAATTCTACCTTCTTTGTCACTGTTTCAGTTGAGCATTGCCGAAATCAGTGGGGAGATGATGATGCTCCTCGTGCTGACCCTCCGCGGAATCCTGGGGTTGTCCCGACTTTGGGCATAGAATTTCCGGCCGTTGATATGCTGAGGCCTGTTCATGATCCTGGAGCTGGTCCAAGCGAGCCTGTGCAGCGCAATGTCGGTAAGGGTAAGGCTATTCTCCAGCCTCCCTGCTGCAAGATGGAGGATGAGCCACAGACTACGGATGAAGGCTAGTTTGCGCTCCAGGTTTCTCTGCATGAACTTTCTCTCTGTCAGCTCTCTTTGCGACCACATATGTATCTGCACTCAGTCTTTTTGTACTTCTGTTCATCTCTGTTATGGTGTCGGTTATCTGTTACTTCTGTAATGGTGTCTATGTGTCTATCGTGTCTATGGTGTCTACGTGTCGGTTATGTGTCTATGTTGTCTCAGTCCATGTGCCGGCTACATAAGCGTCACTCTGGTTCCAGCTTTTGTAATATTCTCGTGTTTACAGTCGGTCCCAGGACCAGTTTTACAGGGCCGCGGCCCTGGTGTAATACTGATAATGTAATTTGGCTCTCGCTGTAATATATTTTAGCTCAGTCTTATTTAGAAACAAAAAAAAAATAATGTATGTGCCTCTCCTTTTATCCATTCATTTTCTAGCCAAAGCTCATGCTTTCCACTTTCTCAACATCTAATAAAAATATACTAAGTAAGCATAGAAGATCAATGAAAACAAACACATGGTGTTAGCTTTTGTGTAACTAGAGAGAAGATTTTTGTCCACCTATGTTATTGAGTATCAAGTTTTTGCCTTACTATGTAACTAGAAGGAAATTCTTTTGTTATGGAAGGAAATTTGAGTAATTTGATAGAAATTATTATCGTATTGAGTAATTGGAAAAAAACTAGAAGACATTTTTTTTTTTCTTTTGATGTAATTGGAAGGAAATTTTTATCTTGTTGTAAAATTGGAAGAAAATTTTCACCCCTTTTTGTAAGATTGGAAGATAATCTTTCTCTTCTCGTGTAAATGGAGGAATTTTTTTGTAATTGTAAGACAATTATTATCTCATTGTAATTCAATCCATTTAAATAATGGGAACCATCATAGTTGATTAAGTCATTAAGAAAAAAACAATTCATAGAAAATATCCTTGAAGCAACAGAAAAAGTTAGGGTAGGTATTGTTGGACATGTTGCTTCAGGTTGGAATTGATGTCAACCTAGTGGTCCTCATGGTGTCAACATTGAAGTGCTGATCCTTAGGATGTCATTCTAGTAGAAGTGGTTGTCATGGTACTATTGGTTCATAGAGTCTCATGGTGATGGCATTGATGTGGTGTCCCTCATGATCTTGTTGTTTTACAGAGGTGTTTGGCTATGGACTCGGTTGTAGATTCATTTGATTGATCACATTCAAGTTAGGATGTCAATCTAGGTGTCTACCAGAGGACGTAGTTGAGGAGTTGATTGTGTTGGCCTTGATGTCAACAAGGTTGGATGCTTTGACATGTTGATTAGTGAACAATGTTGGAAGCTTTGATGTGATGTTTTCAAGGCTTTACATGAGCTTACATAGGTTCTATAGGCTTGGGATATGATTGCAAGAAAAGATGATCATGTTTAGGAGCTTCTGGAGAATATTTAACTAAGTTTTGGGGATGAAAAAAGGGTAACTCAACTCTCCCAAAGTAAAATTGTGTTATAAATCATGTTTTTCACATGAAACCTATGTTACCCATCTTATTAATACTCTTCGTAAAGGCAGGACCAATATTACCTTGTATAGACTCAATTTTTCACATTCCTTGCTCATTCCAGTGATTTCTAGAGGCATATACTTTTGTTTTCTTCTCGTGGTTTTTGATGGAGAGTGTTGAATCGAGTTATCCATCATATAGAAGGTGATAAATTCAATGATGAGGAAGTTTAGTGTTCCATATTGATTGTGAGACATTGTATGCTACAGGCTTGCAGAGTTAGAGAAGATATTAGATCTCATATTTGAAACATATTTTAGAGGATGATGGAGCCATAGGAGACGTACATGATGTTTTGCAGATTGTGGCTTCCAACTGTTGATGCTATGGAAAGGATTTTTCTACGGTTACTGTAGTTGTGGATCAAAGATCGATTTGCTGATATGTTTCTGTTGCAAGGTTTTTGTTGCAAAGTATTATTATTATAGACTCAGTATTGATAGTTATATGGTTGTACAAGTTTTTCCATCGTTGAGCGTGTAGATCATATTGTTATAGTTTGTTGTTGCAAGGTTTGATTTTGTTGAGCATATTTTGGATGGGTTTATAGTTGTAGAGTTTGGTGTTTGATGTAGTTGTTGATGTGCTTATTGGTTGTATGGGTCTAGTACGAAAACGGGATGAAATGACGTCCATGTTGATTCTATGAGTTTGTAGCATGAATATAATCTAAAAATTTTGAAATGTGGTTTGCGTGAGTTGTGTTAAAGGTTGGGGCTTTCAGTGAGCAAGTGGTGGCTTACATATTTAGGGGGTAGAAACATCCTTCAAGTGGTGGCCTAGGAATGTGGGAGTGGTAACTTACATCCACTGGTGGCTGGATAATATAATGGCGGTTGGATAGTCCAATGGCAGTTGGGCAAGGCTTATCAGGAGTAGTTTCTTCTAGCAGTTGGTGGCCTGCATAGTCGAGGGAGTGGTGGCTTCTAGCAGGTGGTGGTTTGAAAAGTTCTTCATGGTTGTTTTCTAGATCAAGTAGTGGCTCACATTATTAGAAAGTGGTTTCTTGCAAACTGGTAGTGGTTAGTGAATTAGATTTAAAATCATTTTACATGATAGAAGAGATAATGATGAAGACTATCTACTAATAGTGGTTTTTACCCCTGTGTTTTCCACCTTACATATGGTGTCCTCCTGTGATAATATGATTTATTGTGTTGTTTCTCAAGGTTATTTTTTTATGTGTTAGATACTTCATGCATTGTCATTTTATTGCTTAGATCTGATGATGGTTATGCACTCTGATATGCTTCTTATAGTTTATGATTATGCATAGATCTGCTAATGTGTTATGCTGCTAATGTGTAAATGAGTTAGGGTTTGTAAATAAAGGAAAAAATTGGTAAAATATATCATAAGAAACATTATTGATTCACCCCCCCACCCCCCACCCCCACCCGCTCCCCCGCCCCACCCCCCTCTTAGTAGTGCTCAAGGTTTCTAACAAGTGGTATGAGAGAGGGGATCTTGGTTGTAGCTTGATCACTAGAGAGTAGATCTAGGGAGTATGAGCAGGTATTTACAAAAAAAAAATTAGAATGAATCCTCCTACTATGTCCCCTCACACATTTACCCAATTTCACCAGTCTGTCAAGGTAAACATAAGACGAAGAGTTAATATGACATGATCTGACCTCCAAGATTCATTTATGGAAGTGGGGTCAATGACTGAAGCATATTGACCACAAAACTGACACCCTACACTACTTATAGGACACTCAGGGGCTAAAGAATGACCCCAAGTGACCCAAGACTGAGCTATACTGCTTTTTTAGTGACGTAACACCCCAATCGCATGCACAAGTCTACAATACTGTAGTTGTGACCATCCAACCACATGCACAAGCCTGCTTGAGTGTGGTTCTAGCAAAAAATCCTCAGTTCATAGGGTGTAGTCCCAAGATCTGAGCCATAATTCCAAGCCAACCTCTATACTACCCAAAACCTTTTGAGACTTTATAGAATGATAAGTAACTTAATTACATTGCTAAACATAGAAACTTTAATCAGAAACTTGACCTAACTAGGCCTAACCATGATAGTCATTTTGTCAAACATATGGTGAATATGTAATCTAGAGGTCATGAATGCATATATAAAATAGGAGTATGAATTTTTTTTGAGAATCACCAAGAAGGTCTAATGCCCTGTCATAATAGTTGCAATAACACTTGTTATCCCATGCATTCATTAACCGTTAAATACTTATCAAATCTTCAACAAAACCTAGCTTGAGACATTGCAAATTCATGCTTATAAGAAGCACATAACCAAATAATTAACCATGACATAACAACCATCAAATCACCATAATAAAATGTACAAACTCTCATATAATACAATAGGAAAATATCTCTTATTAATTGATGAAAAAGCTAACCAAGTTAGGGACTTCCACATACCACCTGACCATATATTGAGTTGAACCAAATATTTCTTTCATCCAATCACCCCCATGCGATATTATAAGAATGAATGTGGGATCTAAATACATAAACAACTAGAGCTTACCAGAGATTAAACCACCTCTACCCTTATGCTACCATGATCTCGCCAAAACCGTTCAAGAGATCAATAAGCCCAAAACAAGCTTTGATGCCTCAGAGTTTCTTCACCAATTCCTTGAGGAATGTGCTTGTCTCCACCCACTTGTTGAGGGATTCCCAAGGATTAAACCTCCTCCACCCCCAAACCTTGGGAATTTTCCTGAGACCACCTCACTCGGTTCCAAAACCGTCTAGCAATTCAAAGCTCAACTGAGAAAAGAATCCCATCACACCATGGCTATCCGGAAATGGAAAGGCAAGGCCAAAACCACTTCCACACCTAGAAAAAGCCATGCCAATGAAAACAAAAGAACCAAATACACAAATTCATGTACCATGCATTCACAAACTAGCTAGGAAATCAAACATGCAACATGTTAAACACAAATATTCTTGCAGAAGCTACTTGATCCAACCTTCCTTGCTTGTCCTTTGCTTTCCTTTTTCTTTCCTTCTCTTTCCTTGCCTTCCTTTCTCCAATGCTAGAATGCTCCAAGAATGCTTAAGTGTGCAATAGTATGAGAGAATAGAGAGAGCTCCAAAAATGAATTGACAAAAGCTATGAACTGATCCTCAGAAGCCTTTTTATTATTGATGCTTCTATTTTCTTAATTTTCCTCCATTTTCCTTCAATTTCCCTCTCATGAAAATGTGTGATCCTTCATCTCCCTTTTCTCCTATTTTCCTTTATTTTCATAAATAAATGCCAATTCATGCCTCTTTTCCTTTGCCAATTTCCTTAGCCACAATGACCAAAAATGACACCAACTAGGGTGTTCTTTCCAACGCTTAGCTTGGAATACATGTCCCATGATCTTGGTCTTACTTTTTCTTTATTAACTTTATTACATGAAATATTAACCCAGGGTTGTTACAAATCCCTCCCCCTTAGGGGAATGTAGTCCTCGATGTTCTATGACACTTATGACCAACATAACCACTGAAAACCAAAACATATTTCTCATGGAGCTTTAATAACATTGGTCGATGCAGTATTTACAATAAACAACTTCTAAAAACCATGACCAATGTGACAAACATGACAATCATACCATTTATTGGAACTTTATAACATAGCTCATTGGAATATTTATAATAACAACCATACATAAATATGTACATATACCAAAAAGCTCATATTCCTTCACTGGAAAATAGTGAAGGATACATAGCCCGTATCTGATTAATTATCTCCCATGTATCTTCATCGAGCCCAAAGTGCTTCCACTGCACTTAAGTTGCTTTATTTCTCAGTTTTGGAGCATGAATTGTTTCCGCTACAATATGCATTGAATTTCAAGCTGGAATTCTCCTTTTGGATCCATCTGCAATACAAACTAGTTAATCACGTGATCACCATCCTTTACATATCTTTTAAGCAATGAACTGTGTAAAAAATCATATAATTTCACTGTCAGAGGCAATGCAAGTCTGTAAGCCCCTATTCCAATTCTCTTAAGGATCTCAAAAGGCTCACAATACTGAGATGCCAACTTGGCACATGACCTAATACTCAAGGATCTCTTCTTGGGTTTGATGTGCAAGTACACATGATCCCCAACGTGAAACTCCTTAAACACTCTATGTTGATTTTCATAACTCTTCTACTTTTCCTGTGTTTCCTTTAGATTCTTCTTAATAACCTACATTTCTTGTTCCATCTCTGCCAACATGTTTGGTCCAATTAGTTCCTTGTTCATTAGATCACTCTCCTTGATGGGAGTATTACAACTTTTCCCATAAAATGCCTCAAACAGACTCATCCTAAAGGGATTTTGATACCCATTATTGTATGCAAACTCCAACAGTGGAAGATACTCTTTCCACTTCCCTTTTTGGTGCATAACATACTTCTTCAACATATCCTCTAGAATCCTATTAACCCTCTCTGTTTTCCCATTTTTCTATGGATGATAAGTTGTACTGAAAGCCAACACTATACCAAAGTCTACAAACAACTCCTTCCAAAACTTGGAAGTGAACTTAGCATCTCTGTCAGATATAATCTTCTTAGGAACACCATGCAGTCTCACTACCTCCTTGATGAAGACATGACTTTACCTCACTAGATGAATTAGTAGAATTCATTGTAATTAAGTGAGCTACCTCGGTTAACCTGTCAATCAAAACCATGATGGAATCATGTTGTCTAGATGTGACAAACTCAACTACCTCTTTTGGAAAATAGTAGAACTTCTTAACAGTTGTCAATGTCTTTTAATATCCCGAATGAAATGACCTGAATATGACTTAACATGAAATTTCCTCAAGGTAAGATTCTTGAGCTTGGTGTTGCCCGACACATAGATCTTGTCCTTCAATATAACTAAACCAGTTGTCATGAGATGATAATCTACATCCTGATCATGTGTACCCTGTTGTTGTAAATTATGCTTGAGCTGTTGGTACCTATCATTGATCTGAAATGGGGCACTAAAGGCTTTTTGTCAAACTTACAAGAACCTCTCCCACTCCAAAGCTTATATATTCCCAAGATCTATGGTTATGATTGACAATTTGCGGAATAAATAACTTGAAATAGGTGTATGCTTTGTTTGCCATTAATTGTTTAAGTGCTTGAGTTCATTTGCTTACTGATATTTAAACATATAACAATAAATGCAATGCAAGCAATAAGCAATCATAGAAGACAACAATATAATATGGAGTCCACCTTGATATCTTGGGCTACGTCTCGTTGAGCTCTAATCAACTCGACTAGGCTCTTTGGGATTATGGCTTGAATTCTTTTACAAGTCTTTGACTCAACTCCATAGGTTTACAACTGAACCAATGGGCTTAGAATACCATCTTTATCCCTGGCCTTTTGGCTCTCTGGCTCTCTGCTCTCGGCTCTGGCTCTCTGCTCTCAGATCTAGCTTTGGCTCTTGGCTCTAGCTCTAGCTCTACTCTTGGCTCTCACTCTGAGCTCCATAAAGGGAAAACTTTCTCTCTCAAGGGAAAACTTCTGAAGGGAGACTCCTGAAGGGCCCCTTTCTTTTATTGGCTCTCTGGCCTTTGAAGAATCCTCTGACTCTGCGGCTTCCATCTGTTCCTCTGTGTGCAATTATGAGGAATCATTCCTCTATGGCTCTACGTCTGGCCCTCTCGCTCTCTAGCTCTGTGGCTCTACGCTTGGCCCTCTTGCTCACTAGCTGTGTGGCTCTGCGTCTTCTATAACACATTCTTGTTACAAAACGCCTGCTTATAGCATGGAACAGGTGTGAGAGATTGTTTCCAATAGAAATGAATCAGCGGGCACAAGAAACCCAGTTGTTTGGCCTTTCTGTGCAGAAATCTAGAAAATAGCCAAATAACAGAATACACAGGCAAAACGCATCATGAGCTATTTAACCAGAATTAAAAATATATGTAATCACCCCTATAATCCTCTAGGGTCCATCATTCTATCGCATATCACAATCGCACTGCGTATGGCCAAAAAACCCAATTACACAGAAATACAAAGAAATCTCGTAAATCCAGATTTCAAATTATATGCAGTCGCGTTTATAATCCCATCGGGTTCGCGCTTTATTGCAAGTTGCAATCGCACTGCATAAGGGCCAAAGGTCTACCTCCCATGCCTTTTCCCTGTTGCAATCAATATCGCTGATCGCTTTATCGGCATATCGCAATCGCTTTATCGACATATCGGCCCCATCACATGTGATCCGATCTCTGATCGCTCCGATCAGCGCTATCGGAGTATCGCAATATCGCTTATTGGCGTTTCGGCATATCGCTGGTTCCATGGCCCGCAGTCTTGCCTCTTCGATTTGCGATCACCAATCACATCTCAATCGTTGATTGCCTTTTGATCCGACGACTGACAATGTTCATCGCAAGTCTTCACGCCTTTGGTTAAGTCTTCCCTTTGGCTTTTTGTGATCCGATATAATATTGCTCGATTTCCTTTTTGACCAATCAAACAAGGCCATGTTGCCCAATTCCAGCCTGCCATATGTCAGTTGTAGATTGGCCGGTGAGCCTATACCAAAAATCAACATTTTCAATATAGTTTTAAGATTAATGAAATTGTCTCCTTTTCTAAGGACATTTGACAATTTTCATTTTACAATAACTCCATCCGGAGTCCGTTTTTTCCCATTCAAATTGCATTAGATTTTGAATGAAGAGATCTATGCAATGAGACTATTTCTAGGAGCATCCTTTGTCTTTCATTTTTCCTCTATGAGGAAAATTCATAGACTTAGAAGTCCATGTTAGATCCATTTTGGATCACGGATTCCCACTAAAAAGCTTTTGGACTCCAAAAGACTGATATACTGATCTAAATAGTAAATGAGAGTACCTCACCCTCTTCTTTCAGCCTCCATACACTTTCCTTTCATAGTGCCTCTGAACCAAAGCCTTTGAACACTCCCTTCCTGGATGTGTTTTTCCTCCTTGAAATAACTGTCTTCCTCCTTGACTTCCTGGAGAACTCTTGCTGAGAAAGTCACAGAAGGTAGTTTGAACTTCTCTTCCTTGATCATTGATCCAAGGTGGCTCAAACAAATATGAAGTTACATCTTCTTCAGGAAATTTTCATTTGTACATGTTTGACATATTGTCAACAACAATTGTCAACAACAATTGTTAACAACAATTGTTAACAACAATTGTTAACAACAATTGTTAACAACAATTGTTAACAACAACAGAATTACAGACAACAACTAGATGGCCTAAACTCTTGCTTCATCAAAAGAAATAGATTTCACATCTTTAGAACACCTCCATGTCTTACATCTACATACAAATGATGGACTAGAAAACAAACCCACAAAACGTGCCTTTAACGCAATTGACCCTTCAAGTCAAGCATGTAGAAAAGATCTCAAGGACTCTTTTCCAAAGGTGAAACACTTCATCATTATCTCCATCTTGGAGACCAAATCAACTTTGCTCAAGTCAACATTAACATTACATGCATGTTTACAAAAAATTAATCAACCCTTCATGTTAATCACACATACATGTTCAAATACAAGGAAATCATCAACATCCTTGTGTTCACGCACATCATGCTTATGCATGCATTTCACCTTTCAAATTTCGCTCAAGCACACTGTACTTTCGAAGCTGAAATGAAATATAATGTTTCATCCTTCAACTTTCACTTAAGTACATTGTACGTTCAAAGCTGAAATGAACCTAATGTTGCAGCAATTAAGTGAGTCTCCTACTCAACTTTTTCCATTCACATTCTTGGTAAAATCCAACAACTTGCATTCCATTAACAAAGAAATGCAAATAGATGTGATACATTTCTGTTCGCATCGAAAGATATGCAACCTTAATTGGATAAGAACTCTAACCATTTCTTACCAATCCATTTCAAAGGTCCTTCCTTTGTCTACACATCAGCATTAACATGTGAATCATCTTGAAACACATCATTCATGGAATCTTTATTTCCTTGCCTGCCATTCTCTCTTTCCACCTTCTTCAAGTTTCATGGAAGCATCGTTGGATTCAAAGTCCAACATTTTGCAGCAATATGTCCTTGATTATGGCAGTAAGTGCAACACATGTGCATCCTCTTGACAGCATGATTTTCCTTGTCCAATGGACCTTTGGATTCTTGCTTCCTTTCCTTCAAAAGTTTCCTGTACGTGGTCATTCTCTTCCAACATCTAGAAATATTATGGTTATCCAAAACACAAAAGGAACAGGTAATTCTTTTCCCATAATTATATGGAAATTTACCATGCTGAACATAATCAAAAGCAATATGGTTAGAACTAGATTTATACCTTTCCTTTTCACCTTTATTACCTTCTTGAGGAGATGAAATAAATGAAGAAGTAGCTCCCTTTGGAACACCATCAACCTCTTCAATGGTTTTAGAGTTTCCACAACTCTCTGGTTCAAGTGTATGCTGATATACACCTTCTTTCTACAAAGTATGCTTCACACTATTGCATTCCCCAAGAATACAATATTCACACTCTTGAGGTAGAAGACTTGCAATGAGGCTCCTTCTTGGAACTGTTTCAATGGCCTTCATGGTAGCTTTGGAACTTTCTCTTTAAGATTGTCCATAGCCAAGACCCAAATACTTAGGCCTTTCCTCAACCATTATTGGCTCAACAATACCTTGTGCATGTTTTCCCAAGCCTTTTCCTTCATAGCTCATCTTGGACATTAACTTGGACCCTATGCCTCTGGTATGTTTTTCAAAAGAACCAACACAAACATTTTTTGAGGAATTTGAAGACAAACTGGAATTGTTTACCTCTTCTTCAAGCTGATACTTGACTAACACTTCTTTGGTAACAAGGAGCTGCGTCTCCAACTCATGCACCCTTTCTAGGTTCATATTTGCAATATGAAGTTGGCCTTCCACTTCCTGCAATTTGTTAGATAGCAACTACTACTCTTTCTTCATGTAATTCAACTGATCTCAAAGTCCAACACTCATTTCTCTCACCATATCCATCATGATGAACAAGTCTTGCTCCATGTCTTTATCATAGAATCTTGTGAGGAAGGAGGGTTTTAAGGACTCACTTGTAGAATTTTTCATTATCAAAATGAACAAAATAACTTCAAACAAGATTAACAAAGAGATTATTCAGGCAACCTTTCGCAATAAACCTCTTGTGCTTCAATGATTGTCTTGAGGTCCTTCGGGATAAGGAGAATGTCTTCAGCCCTTCTTCCTTCTTGTCCTCTCCTGAACTTAGCTATCAGTAGCTTTCCCTTCACCTTTGCAAACTCAAACAATAGTCAGTTTACAAATGCCAAACAATCAATCCTTGACTGTTTAAACACCTTTCAAGTTAAGCAAGCAAATAGATTGCTCTGTCAATCAAGCATCCTGCTTTGATCAATCAAGAATCATGATACCACCTGCTCTGGTATAACTTGGGCTTTGATATAACCAGCTCTGATATAACCTTCTTTGAAGGTGGGGTTAATCAACCATCTCTGATACCACCAGATTTGAAATTGGGCACTAAAGGCTTTTTGTCAAACTTATAAGAACCTCTCCCACTCCAAAGCTTATATATTCCCAAGATCTATGCTTATGATTAACAATTTGCAGAATAAATATCTTGAAATAGGTGTATGCTTTGTTTGCCTTTAACTATTTAAGTCCTTGAGATCATTTTCTTACTGATATTTAAACATATAACAGTAAATGCGATGCAGCAATAAGCAATCACAGAAGAAAATAATATAATATGGAGTTCACCCTAATATCTTGGGCTACATCTCCTTGATCTCTAATCAACTCCACTAGGATCTCTGGGATTATGGCTTGAATTCTTTTATAAGTCTTTGACTCAACTCCATAGGTTTACAATTGAACCAATGGGCTTAGAATGCCATATTTATCCCTGGCTATTTGGCACTCTGGCTCTTGGCTCTTGGCTCTAGCTCTCAGCTTTGGATCTCGCTTTGGCTCTTTCTTTTGGCTCTAGCTCTGCTCTTGGCTCTCACTCTAAGCTCCCTGAAGGGAAAAATTTCTCTCTCAAGGGAAAAATTCTGAAGGGAGACTCCTGAGGGGCCCCTTTCTTTGCTTGGCTCTCTAGCCTTTGAAGAATCCTCTGACTCTGCAGCTTCCATCCGTTCCTCTATGTGAAATCATGAGTAATCATTCCTCTATGGCTTTGCATCTGGCCCTTTCGCTCTCTGGCTCTGTGGCTCTACACTTGGCCCTCTAACTCACTAGCTCTATGGCTCTGCATCTTCTATAACACATTCCTGTTACAAAGCACCCACTTACAGCGTGGCACAGGTGCAAGGGACTGTTTCCAATGGAAATGAACTAGCGGGCACAAGAAACCTAGTTGTTTGGCCTTTCTGTGCAGAAATCCCGAAAATAGCCAAATAACAGAATACACAGGCAAAATGCATCATGAGCCGTTTAACCAGAACTCAAAATATATGCAGTTGCCCCTATAATCCTCTCGGGTCCATCATTCTATCGCATATCGCAATCACATTGCATATGGCCAAAAAACCCAATTACACAGAAATACAAAGAAATCCCGTAAATCCAGATTTCAAATTATATGCAGTTGCGTTTGTAATCCCATTAGGTTCGTGCTTTATCACAAGTCACAATCGCGCTGCGTAAGGGCCAAAGGTGTACCTCCCATTCCTTTTTCCCCGATGCGATCAATATCGTTGATCATTCTATTGTCATATTGGGATCGCTTTATCGAAATATCAGCTCCACCGCATGTGATTCGATCTCCGATCGCTGATCGGTGCTATTGGAGTATCGCAATATCGCTTATTGGCGTTTCGGTATATCGACGGTCGACACATCGCTGGTTCCATGGCCTGCGGTCTTGCCTCTCCGATTTGCAATCACCGATTGCATCTCGACCATTGATTCCCTTTTGATTCAACAAATGACAACGCTCATCGCAATCGGCCCATCGCAAGTCTTCACACCTTTGGTTAAGTCTTCCCCTTGGCTTTTTGCAATGCGATATAATATTGCTTGATTTCCTTATCGACCAATCAAACAAGGCCACGTGGCCCAATCCCGGCCTACCATGTGTCAGTTGTGGATTGGCCTGTGAGCCTATACCAAAAATCAACATTTTCAATATAGTTTGAAGATTAATGAAATTGTATCCTTTCCTAAGGACATTGGATAATTTTCATTTTACAATAACCCCTTCGTCTAGAGTCCATTTTCGCCCATTCAAATTACATTAGATTCGAAATGAAGAGATCTATGCAATGAGACTATTTCCAGGAGCATCCTTTGTCTTTCATTTTTCCTCTGTGAGGAAAATTCATAGACTTAGAAGTCCATGTTAGATCCATTTTCGATCGATCATCTTGTTGTCCTATTTGTAAGATTTGATCCTGTAAATCTATCCCATATGAACTCATAGCTACAATTTGATTCACCTGCACTATTTTTCTAAGAGCATTTGCAACCCTGTTCTCTTTACTCCTAATGTACCTACTCTGGAAGTCACTAAGTGTGGCCAACGATCTAGCTTGTCTAGCATTCAAATTAGGTTGGTCAAACAAGTATCTCAACCCGTTGTGATCACTCATTGAAACAAACTTCTTGCCAACAAGATAGTGCTTCCACATATTCAATGCATGAATGATAGATGCTAACTCAAAATCATGAGTCACATAACTATGCTCGTGCTCATTCAGTTTCCTTGAATCATAGAATACCACCTATCCCTCCTACATTAAGATTCCAACAAGTCCTCTCTTGCAAGAATTTGTTCATACCATGATCTCTTTATCTGGATTTGCAATCTTTAGAATTGGAGTGTTTGTAAGCAATTGCTTTAACTGCTCAAAACTAGCTGAACATTCCTTTGTCCATTCAATTTTTTTTCCTTTCCTCTTCAATTATGTATTAGGATAGGCAATATGTGAGAAGTTCCTAATGAACCTCTTATAGTAACCTACTAACCCCATGAATGATCGGACCTTATCCACATTCCTAGGAGCTTCCCATTCCATGATAGCCCTGATATTTTTCAGATCCATCGCTATGCCTTCCTTGGAAACAACGTGTCCCAAGTAATGTACCTTTGTTTGAAAGAAACTACACTTACTAAGCTTGGCATACAACTAATCCTCACTCAACAGTATTAATACTATTGTTAGGTGTTCTTCATGCTCTTGCTCATTCTTAGAATATATCAATATGCCATCAATGAATGCTATCACAAATGTGTCTAAATAAGGATGCAACACATTATTCATCAAAAACATGAAAGTAGTTGGAACATCAGTCAAACCAATAGGAACCACAACAAACTCATAATTCCCATACCTAGTTCAAATCTCAAATCAATCTTTGAGAACATTGTTGCTCCCTTCAACTGATCAAACAAATCATCAATCCTCAACAATAGATACTTGTTCTTGATAGGCACCTTATTCAAATGACTATGATCAATGCACAACCCAAGAGTACCATCCTTCTTCTTCAAAAAAAACATTGGTGCACCCCAAGGTGACACACTTGGCCTTATGTATCAGTTTTCAAGCATTTCCTTTGAATGCATATATGAAGGTATAACTACAGATGAATTTATTTTAAGTTATGTTTCTAACAGATCGCATGTTAGTCATGTTGATTCATACAATCATGATGATGAATGTAATAAACTAATGTTTCTTCAAGAAGAATATGAGGTAGTTTGAATGGTTATTGAAAAATTATCTATTGTGGTTGGTAGAATAATAACTACATGCAAGGATCAATAAAACATCTTTCATATGTTTGATTATAAGGAGGCCAATCTCAAGGAGGATATTATCAAATTGACGACGCAATTGGAAGAATCAGAAAGAGTTCAAGAAGGAATGACGAACAATACTGAGAAAAGGAAGATCAGTGTGAGAAATTAGAAGTTGAAATGATCTCCATGAGAAAGAATCTAAAGGAGGGAAAAAGCATTGTAGCCTTGGATATTTTTCTTGAAAACCAAATATCACCGTTGGATAGAGCTAGTCATTTTTTTCAAAATCGAGATTCCATCTCGCATGTAGGGAAGAACAACAATGAAGCACCAAGAAGGCGTGTATCAAATAATAACAACAACAAGAGTGGCAGTAACCAAGGAGACAAGCAACAGATCCAGCAGACGCAAAGACGAATACTTCAAGGAAAACCTACATTTAGAAGATATTTTACTCCAAGGGTGAATTGTTGCAGATTTGTTGAATTTCAAAGGAATCAAAATTCATTTGTTCCTTTGGTGCAAGAGATAGAGTGCTACAATTTTCACAAGTTTTGAAATGTTACAACCAACTACAGGAGAGGGGTGTAGACATCTAGTCAACAGAGCTTGTAGTAGTATGAGAATCCAAGGAGATCGGGCATCAGGAATAATTATGGTTTTAATGGTTTTTGTTTCTCATGTAACCTGCTTGGCCACAAGGAAATTGATTGCAGATCTAGACAATGGAGGAGAGATATGTTATATATGAGGCATAGATCTCACATGAGCATCATCAGATTTGATCCTCTTGCTTCATATTTTGGCCATGTGGATTGTTACACATGTCATAACTTTGGCCATACTGCAAGAGACAGTATGTTGCCTAATTCTTCAGGGTAAATCTAACAAGAGTAGCAGATTCAGAGAGGACCCAACAAAAAATCAGAGAAGAAAAAAAAGAAGTAGCATAAGGCCATGTGGAGAAAGAAGGATCAACAGTTCGTGAAGTAGTGAGATCATCCCCCTCTGTAGTACATAGTTACCTCATGCATATTCATAGATGATTGTAGAATTTTATGAGACGTACATAACCTTAGGGGGAGTGTATGGGAACATGATTAGTTGTTGGCTATGAGTAGAATAGGGAAAATTTTAAGGACCACCATATATTTATATGTATAATAAATGGGTGAATCCCCATGATACATAGGAAAAATGGGAGGCGATTTTATCAATAATATAATATGTATATATAATTTTTTTTGGCGAACCTCTCACCAAATCATATTATTTTGTAAAGCCATGGTGAATATTTCACTAAATTATAAAATCTTGTAAGATCTTGGAAAATCTTTCACTGAATAATAAAACATTATGAAGTCTGGGCGAATGTTTTGTTAAAGTATGAAACCATATATGATAATAGGAAAACATATTCATTAAACTGAAATATACTAACATACATGTTTATAAAAAAGAAACATAATTTCTCTTCCTACAAACAATGTTGCAAGTTTCAGTGGTCATGTTTGTCAAGGTTCTTATTATACACTCTTTCATATCCTTCTATTTGTTTTGATAATATTCCACAACGAAGTTTTTGTATGTGTTGATCTTGACCACTAGTTTTGTCAAGGTAGGAGAGTTTAATATTTTCTCTACCACTTTTGTCAAGCTATGAGAGATTAATGTTTGTACAAATTTTGTTTTATTTTTCTCCCAAACTTTGTTTCCTTGGGTGTTTCCATCACTACCTTGTCGATTCCATATCAAACCAATTTCTCAAATGCCAACCTAACTATGAAAAAGGAATTTCTTGCTTCTACAAATTTGCAGCCTCATTGTAAGGAGAAGTTGTTATATTTGTAGGGGCAATTTATAAACACTTTCATTCACTCTCCGAGTAGTTTTTAAGACATCAACCTTCAGGTAGTTCATCCTTCCATAATATATTTGGTCATTACAATCTATTCTTAAAAAAATATATAAGTTATGAAAGTCATTCTACCATGTCATGGAGTGTTGAATCGAGGGAAACCCATACCCATGAACCTTACCTGTGGTCTTACGATGCAATCTTTTGTTTTGAGTTATTGTGTTGAAGTCCCTCCCCTTCAAGCATACTTTATGCAAGTAGGAAAATGAAACAGGGCCCCCTTACTTATTGACCTTCCTTTCTCTTACCTGAATAATTGTATCTTACACAACCAACAAATGGTTCCTACCTTGAATGATGGAGTTTAATAGAAAAACAATAAAAGATTTATGTAACCCTGGTCCCCACCACTTGAACACCTTATGGCCCAGCATGAATGAAGGCATGTTAAGGATTTCTTCATTAGTCTTCATAAAGATCATTTCAATTCATATTCATCATGGCTTCTGCTAACCACTCATGTAGGGTCACTTGGCTTGGCAATGCAAATTTCTCATTAATGCTTCCCATCATTTGACCACCTTCAATCATATTCATTTCAACAATTTCATTTTGATTAGCATTTGTAAAATTTGTATGTGGTTTTTTTCATCAACAACTACTATTTTTTCTTGAATTGCTCCATCATATTCTTAAGTAGCATTTCCCTGTTCATCATCATCACCTAATAGATTATAACATTCTTGGGGTAGACTAAACATGTTTATAACAACTTTTTCATCCTTATCACCAGGTATTTCAAAAAGTTGGTTACAAGCCTCATCATTGGTAAGAGCATCATAATTGACTAGCCAAATTCCATTGCATCTACATTCCACATTAATATTAGAGGGTGTCAAGGTCCTTTGAATAGATATTCTAGCAATTTCAACTATTTCAAACCTTTTTAGCTCTCTCCATGGGTTCTTTGCCATCCAATTTATTCTTTCAAACCTTAAATAATTCTTAAAAGGCCCAAACACACTTCTAGGGGTTTCAAATTATGAGTAATGTCTAAGCAGTGCCAACATTATGTATTCCTATCATGTTTGCCTATGTGGTTTGTAAAACTATGTTGTTGTGATGGCCATAAAAAATTAACAAGTATATGTTTGTAAATAGACGTCAAAAAGTGACAAAATGGTATAGCCAAATCATAAACAATTATTTATTCATCCATGCATTAGGATGTGCAACCATGGATATTCCTTGCTCAGAATTCTTGACATGGTTCTTCATATTTTTATTTCCCTAAAACAAATATAGCCTAGACATTGATAAACCAATTGTAATTGCACAACAAAATATAGTTATCCACATTGTTGTTAGGAAACACTATGGCATATTTTCACTCATTCTCTTGCCATTTATCCACATGCCACAATTCCTTCAAACTTGGAAAGGAAACTCGTCACAATTGCATATATATTTTGTAAACTCTATGAATGATATTTGTATGCCTTGGATAGAGTGTAATAGAACTTGGTCAGAATTGTAGGGTGTAAATCCATAGCTTTGTCTCTATTTAGGATTTCAATTGTTCATAATGCCAACTCTTGATATATTTTCTTAACTCTTGCACGCCCTCATTTCCCAAAAATATATCTTTGAATGGACTCAAAGTGGAGCAATGTTAGCCTTAAGTTGTATCAACTCTAGGTCATGGCCAATTTCAAGTATCTCCTTACACCAATCAACTATTTCCTCCTTTTTTTCAATTAACACTGTAATAACCCCTTTCTTCTTCTTCCTTGCATGAGGTATTTAGCCAATAATGTATTGATGCTGGTGAGTTCCATATTTTCTCATTGCAACTCTTATTAAGCATCCATTGAAGTCAACATAATCAATTTCCTTCAGCATATCCTCTTCAGTTCGACCTCTGTTAACACTATTATTCTTGGTTAAACTTGCACCTTGCACTATAATTCATGCAGAAGCACCACCTTCAACATCTACATCATATGATCTTCAACTTTTATATCATTATGCTCTTCAAAACCTACCGGATTTAACTCCTCATTTGAGGAAGAGTTTTGTAGATGATCAACCCTTGTCACTTGCATTCTTACCCTCACAAGAGCAACACTATTTCCTCATGCATGACAGAAAAACATTAAACAAACAAATATTGTTGAATAATAGAGGTTGATGCAGTGCATAGCAATAAGGAAACGAAAAACTTTAAGGCAAACATAGGTGACAAGAAACAAAACTTTAAAAGAAGAGAGTTTATTAAATAGTGTTGATCCCTAACTAAAGATTCGTGGTGAGAGAAATGTTTGCAGTGACCTATTGAGTAGTATTGTAAACTGAGTTGAAGAAATGGTGCTTCCATTAATGATGGTTTAGATTTATATTGATCCATTGGAAATATTTATTTATGAGTGCCAAGAATAATGATACATTATATGAAATTCTGACAGTGATCTAAAGAGCAGTATTGTAAATTGAGTTGCCGCAATGGTGCTTCCATGAATTATAGATTAAATGTATAACATTCCATTGGAAAGTTGAGTGGTGAATGGTCATCGACATGGATTGCATATGAAAAATGATGATATATGTGTCTAGGATTGATTTTATTATGATCTAGGGGCTCTAGTTTCTCCTAGGTAATGCTAGTGCTTCTAAAATGTTTAATGGCCTTCGCAGATTGATTTGATCAACGGTCATTTTCAACATAGTTGAATAAGTTACTCCTTTGCGTTATAGTTTGCAAACTTAGGGGTGGGTCATGGAAATAATTGAATGATAAGAATTACCTATTCATGTATGATCAAATGCACAAGGGGAAATAAGCATTGGACTCTATATGAACTTGAGGTTATACATACTAGAACATTATTTACTGCAAACATTCTCTAGCAATCAACCTCTATGTCAGATGTGATAGGTAATCTGTACATCAAAAATGAACCTTGTTGGACTAAACATTTAATGGTTCTTAATTTCTAAGGATTTGAAGTGTCTTTACATTATAGCATTTAAATATGTGTTTGGACATGATGTTTTGTATGGTAGTGAACTAAGAGTGACTTTCTAGACAATTGTATGCCTAGTGAGTTTATGGACTATTTTTAAACTTTGTGAGAATTCTTCGTTATTTTAATACCACTTTTATAATGTGTTATTGGTGTGATGTGTTTTGATTTGTTATAGCTTTAGAGGTTAGATTTTATCTCCACTATTGGTCCCCATTCCACTACTGGCTTCCCTCCCCTAGTTTATCACCTACTCTAGAATCACAAACTCATGAGGCATTTATTACAATTGAATAGAACCAATGAGAACTTGACAATAATATCAATGGAGTTTCAACAATAAAAAAAACATAATTAGGTCACTGTATCATGACAATACATTAAGCATGCAATAATTTTTGCAAGAATGATCTCCATTACAACAGGAATGACTGGGGATCATGATATCAAATACAAAAAAAATCAAAGCATTGATCAACAAGAGGTGCTACTTAAGAATAATGTATTACCCCACAAACAACACCACATGTTTAATTTCAAATGTATTATTACACCACAAACAACACCTCATGTTTAATTTCAAATGTATTATTACACCACAAACAACACCTCATGTTTAATTTCAAATGTATTACAATGAACAACAGAGGCACTGCCAACATAAAATCCCAAGAATCAAAAACATGCATAACCCAGCAGGGACTTCTGTGTTTTGGCAACAGAGTAATGAAAAATAATCCAGATTGGAACAAATGTTAGCTTTTGATGAATGACATATCACAATAGCTGTGTAGGAATTAAAACAAATCATGCACAATCACCACATTATCAGACATAAATTCCCATTGAAAAATCAAAGTAACTGACCAAAGAAAAAACTCTCAATTTTTTGCAGTTTGCACCAAAAAACACAATCACAAGAATTTGAGATGATGACTAGACACAAGAAATCATGGTTGTTATTCAATAACCGAGTTTCCTAAATAATGTGACCTTATTCAACCAATAAAACTCAAAACACAAAAGTACATTCTACCATTTCTGAAAGAGTCGAGTTCGAATGTACATGCAAATGAAGGTTTTGTTAGAAAAATATATATTATATGTTGGAAATAATACTGAGAGGGGGGGGGGGGGGGGGGGGTGAATCAGTATTATCAGATCAATATAACTTTTTCTCTTTCCATATTAAGATTCATATGTGATGCAACAAGTATATATCCATTAAACATATGATTCAGTTAGTTGATCTCTAATGAGTGCATCAGAACATTATTAACCATATGAGCAGTAAACTAGAGCAGTAAAATAGAACAGATCATCACACACAAGAAGCACACATGAACACCATGATGTAAGGTGGAAACCCAATGTGGGTGAAAACCACCTGCTGCAAGTCTTCTCAATCTTATTTAATAAGAAATACCTTTTACAATAGTTGTGTACTGGTGCAGACTTATACCAGTACACAGGCTTCTACCTGCAGAAGGCTACAACCTTCTCTCGTTCTCCAGACTCTCTTGGAAGGGAGCTACAACCCCCTTTGCGTAGGCTGCTACCTGCTGAGATGCTCCCACCTTTACTTGTTTTCCAGCTGCTACTAGAAGGGAGCTACCACCCCCTTGGCTCTTGTACTAGCTGATGTACTAGTACATAGGTGCGGACCTACCGAAGGCTACAACCTTCTCTTTCTTCCTCCAGGTACCACGTTTCATCAATTTTCAGACTGGATACACTGAAGCACAACATCATAATCTGAAAGGCCACGTTTCATCCAATTTTCATACTGGACCCATTAATATCATTGAAGCTCATAATCAATCAATACTAGCATCATCAATCTCTGAATTACTCAATACTGAATCAATGCTTTCACCAAAGCCAACCCGCATATAGATCTACAAATATTTCCTTATAACTTTGCAGCTGTTCCATACATCAGACATACCCATATCATACCATTCATAAAACATACGTCAATAATTCAGATCTAGTCTATCAAACCAGATAATGATAAACATTCCAATCCTTAAGATCCTGATCCATCAAGTATCAAATAGATCTGCAATCAACCAACTTCCTTGTGCATAAGCTGAATTAATACTTTCTCAGCGCACAGCAACCAGATATCAAATCAGAACCTTGAACACCACAGTAATAGATAAAAACAACTAAAACATATTTCAAGTAAAGTCTGCAACTTCACCAACAGAAACCTGTGTATAGATCTATAAATTCATTCAGATATTAGTTAACCCAGCTTATCAGATTTATAGATCAAGCATGCACCACATATCACAGATCAAAATCATATAGAGATACCACTATTCCAGCCTTAAGATTCTGACCCATCAATAGAACTTATCCTTCTCCTTGCGCTCAGGTTCCTTCTTTATTCAGATCTAGATCTACACCATAACCCAATCACTGTATTCCAGATCTAGCACTTTATCATATATTCAATTAATCAAAAGATGCCTTGCCAAACGATCTCCTTCCTCTTTTATAACCTTAGTCCTTTCTCAATACCACGGTCCAAAACCATAGGATCAAAAAACTGTTGGACTAATACCATGAACCAACCATGAAAGTGCATGAGATCAACACTTTTGGATGCAATCCCACGGGCCAAAACCATAGGATCAAAAATTGTCGGACTAATACCATGAACCAACCATGAAAGTGCGTGAGATCAACACTTTTGGATGCAATACCACGGACCAAAACCATAGGATCAAAAATTGTCGGACTAATACCATGAACCAACCATGAAAGTGTGTGAACTTTTCTCTTGCATGAAAGTGCGTAAACTTTTCTCTACATGAAATAAACTTTTCTCTGCATAAAAGTGCATGAACATTTCTATACATGAAATAAACTCTTCTCTGCATAAAAGTGCGTGAACTTTTCTCTACATGAAATAAACTTTTCTCTGCATAAAAGTGCATGAACTTTTCTCTACATGGAATAAACTTTTCTCTACATAAAAGTGCGTGAACTTTTCTCTACATGGAATAAACTTTTCTCTGCATAAAAGTGCGTGAACTTTTCTCTACATGGAATAAACTTTTCTCTGCATAAAAGTGCGTGAACTTTTCTCTACATAAAAGTGCGTGAACTTTTCTCTACATGAAGGAAACTTTGTTGCACTATAATTTATCAAATAAATTTGCTGCACTATAATTTATCATTTGTGTGATTTTCCATCAAGGACAACACTTGTCTCATAATTCCAACAATCTCCCGCTTTGGACTTGTCATATTGAGAATTGTCATCTGATATCTCTTCCATAGATTCATCTAGATATATATAAGTGAGTTGATCTTCTATGAGTTGTTTGCCATCAAGTACAACACATGCATCATAATGCCAACAATCTCCCCCTTTGGACTTGATGGCAACAATACCAAATCACTCTCCCCCTTTGACATCAAGGGAAAAGGGCAAACCAAGATATTCTCTTTCCTAGAAAGGCATTCCGCTGTTCATACTCCCCCTGAGTACCTGTTGAAATCTCTGAATGAGCTCCCCATTTGTATATGCCAAGGTGTACCAATCTGTTCATGCTACATGCTGAAAGCTCTGCTCTGCTGAAGTGTGTTGTTCATGTTCCCCCTGACTATAAGCAAGGTCTGCAAAAAGATGTTTTACAAGAAGAACATGACTCTATCATAAATGACCTTCCTATCACCAAGGACTCATACATACATCCATTTCCAAACCAAGTGGGGATATACTAGAATTGACTCATCCACCCAACCAAGTGGGGATATACTAGAATTGACTCATCCACCCAACCAAGTGGGGATACACCAAAAGTTTACACATGATAAAATAAGAACATTACATCTTCATCCCAGGCATAGTGGAGAAACCAATATAGGCCGTTACATGACCTTGACACCATAAAATAGATACATGACATAGAGACGAAATATCTAGAGTAAGACTTATGAAAGTCACCAGTAACTGATAGCAGCAGCATCTATCAAACACTTTTCAGATCAGCAACCATGATCTCCTTCTGTTCTCCTTCTGCACCTGTTCTAACCAAAACAACTTGTGTACACGAACCAAGAGCTTCTAAGGTAATGCCAACAATGCATTATTAGAAGTTAATCTGCTCCCCCTGAATCTGTGTCAGATGGTCTCTGTCAGACCCATATCAGACTCTTCTCACCCAGAGTCTGGCCCACTGATTTTATTCAAACCAACATATACGCGACTGTATCCACAGAAACTTGCGTATATACGCGGATACTCCTTATGAAACTCGCGTACAGCCAATTCCAAATCAGCAACCTGTAAATGTCCTATGACAGGATATGTCTGCAGATAGATATCAACTCATCATCATAAAATCACTCACATTATATCCTATGTGTAAAACGCCATAGCCATCTTATCAACAAGATCATCCATGTATCATCTCTTGGGAATATATCATAACTGTATTATATGATCTTTATGCATATGACGACAGCAGCATATGAGTGACTCATCAAGTAATGAAGATGTGTATTCCAGCTTTGTACTTCTCCTTATCCTTATGAAGATCACCATGTAAGCACCATTAGAGAATCAACCACAAATCTGATCTAAATATCAACTATGTAACCCCAAGAATCATCTGAACAATTCATAACCATATCATAGCAAGATGAATCATTTATCCATATAAGCATCATCACCAAGGACTATTAACCATAATGCCAACAATGCATTAAAAGCATATGCTCCCCCTAAACCTGTGCCATCTTGGTTACTGTCAGATCTGATCATGCATATCAGCAAGAAGTATCAAGACATCTTCATTATCAAGTTAGAAACAAAACACTTCTAACCATCAAGTCATTTCCACACATCATCAGCAAATTGTAACCATTATCAAACAACACAAATAATAAACCGAATCATAACTGATCCTTTTCCTGAACCTGTCCCTACTGCCTTTCCTCAAACAATCATATACGCGACTATGTCATAACCAACTCGTGTATATACGTGACTTCTCTTTAAGAAACTTGCGTATGAGATTTAGGACACTGAAGTTTTACACTTCCATCTCCCTCTGATTCTGTTATGTTTGTATGTTGTGCTGTGCCACCTCTTTCTGACTGTATTTATTTCTTCTTCCACATCTTCAAGTGTGATGATGATGTTTTCTCCTTTTGGTATGGTGCCCATACTTTGTTCCTGCATTCCTTAGCTATATGTCCAAGCTTGTTACATGTGTAACATCTTACATGTCTCATATTTCTTCTATAGCAATCAACAGCTCTGTGACCAAACATATTGCAAGCAAAGCAATATCCATTAAAATACCTTGAATGTGATGATCTTTCTGCATGATGGTCTTGAAACCTTCTTCTTCTACATCTGGTTGCAACATGTCCAAGATTATGACATACATAACATTCAACATTATTCATAGGAGGAGTAAAAGATTTTCTTTGAAGAATTTCTTTCCTTGGTTGATGATGAGATTGACCTTTCATCTCCTTATTGAGCATTTCAGATTTTGCAGTCGAGTCCCTTGTCTTACTTTGTGAACTAGATTCACCTTCAATAGATTCATGAAAACCAAGACCAGTTTTGATAGTAGGAGACCTTTGACTATTAAGAATATCATCCAAGACTTTAGTACTATCTTGAAATCGTAACAGTTTATCCTTTTCTTCTAATTTATCTTTTAGAATATTTACCTCAACTTGATGTTGCTCTTCCTTTTCAAGATACTGCTTCTTCACATTTTCTTCAGCATTTCTTTCTTCTTCCAACTGACGTCTTAGTTCAAGAACTTCATTTTCATGAGCTTGGAGTAGTTCTTTATTTTGCTTCTTTGATTCTTCAAGATCTTCTTTTAGCGAGTGGATCGTGGCTTCAAGACTTTCATAGTAACTGGATCTATCTCTGAGTTTCTTGATGGTTGTGCTTCTTTCATTGGCTTCATCCTGCAACTTTTGATATTTGTCCTTGAATAACTTCCTTACCTTGTTTCCTTCCTCTAGTTGAGCTTTTAGTTTGGCAACTTCTTCTTTGAAGTCACATTCCCTTTTGTTCAATAGATCTTGTTGATCTCTGATTTTGTCCGAAAGCCTTTTAAATTCTGCCTCTATTTGATATCTTTCTTGTTCACCCATAAGAGCATATTCAGTTGTTTCACTATCACTTTCATCTTTTCCAAATGGATAGATAGCTAGAATATCAGAGGATAGCAAATTCATACCTGATAGTTCATCTTCATTCTGAAATGATTCTGAATCTGAAGAGCTTCTTACACCTAATCCCCAATCGATTCTCCCACTGTCATAGTTCTTCTGAGATGTCTTCTTCTGCTTATGTGCTTTCTTCTTAAGCTTCTTTCCCATTGTTCCACGGATCTCCTTTAAGCGATCAAGCCTCTACCAAAGGACCTGCTCTGATACCAATTGTTGGAAATAATACTAAGAGGGGGGGGGGGGGGGTGAATCAGTATTATCAGATCAATATAACTTTTTCTCTTTCCATATTAAGATTCATATGTGATGCAACAAGTATATATCCATTAAACATATGATTCAGTTAGTTGATCTCTAATGAGTGCATCAGAACATTATTAACCATATGAGCAGTAAACCAGAGTAGTAAAATAGAACAGATCATCACACACAAGAAGAACACATGAACACCATGATGTAAGGTGGAAACCCAATGTGGGTGAAAACCACCTGCTGCAAGTCATCTCAATCTTCTTTAATAAGAAATACCTTTTACAATAGTTTTGTACTGGTGCAGACTTATACCAGTACACAGGCTTCTACCTGCAGAAGGCTACAACCTTCTCTCGTTCTCCAGATTCTCCTGGAAGGGAGCTACAACCCCCTTTGCGCAGGCTGCTACTTGCTGAGATGCTCCCACCTTTACTTGTTTTCCAGCTGCTACTAGAAGGGAGCTACCACCCCCTTGGCTCTTGTACTAGCTGATGTACTAGTACATAGGTGCGGACCTACCGAAGGCTACAACCTTCTCTTTCTTCCTCCAGGTACCACGTTTCATCAATTTTCAGACTGGATACACTGAAGCACAACATCATAATCTGAAAGGCCATGTTTCATCCAATTTTCATACTGGACCCATTAATATCATTGAAGCTCATAATCAATCAATACTAGCATCATCAATCTCTGAATTACCCAATACTGAATCAATGCTTTCACCAAAGCCAACCCGCATACAGATCTACAAATATTTCCTTATAACTTTGCAGCTGTTCCATACATTAGACATACCTAGATCATACCATTCATAAAACATACGTCAATAATTCAGATCTAGTATATCAAACCAGATAATGATAAACATTCCAATCCTTAAGATCCCGATCCATCAAGTATCAAATAGATTTGCAATCAACCAACTTCCTTGTGCATAAGCTGAATTAATACTTTATCAGCGCACAGCAACCAGATATCAAATCAGAACCTTGAACACCACAGTAATAGATAAAAACAGCTAAAACATATTTCAAGTAAAGTCTGCAACTTCACCAACATAAACTTGCGTATAGATTTATAAATTCATTCAGATATTAGTTAACCTAGCTTATCAGATTTATAGATCAAGCATGCACCACATATCACATATCAAAATCATATAGAGATACCACTATTCCAGCCTTAAGATTTTGACCCATCAATAGAACTTATACTTCTCCTTGCGCTTAGGTTTCTTCTTTATTCAGATCTAGATCTACACCATAACCCAATCACCGTTTTCCAGATCTAGCACTTTATCAGATATTCAATTAATCAAAAGATGCCTTGCCAAATGATCTCCTTCCTCTTTTATAGCCTTAGTCCTTTCTGAATACCCGGTCCAAAACCATAGGATCAAAAAACTATTGGACTAATACCATGAACCAACCATGAAAGTTCGTGAGATCAACACTTTTGGATGCAATACCACGGGCCAAAACCATAGGATCAAAAACTGTCGGACTAATACCATGAACCAACCATGAAAGTGCGTGAGATCAACACTTTTGGATGCAATACCACGGAGCAAAACCATAGGATCAAAAATTGTCGGACTAATACCATGAACAAACCATGAAAGTGTGTGAACTTTTCTCTTGCATGAAAGTGCGTAAACTTTTCTCTACATGAAATAGACTTTTCTCTACATGAAATAAACTCTTCTCTACATAAAAGTGCGTGAACTTTTCTCTACATGAAATAAACTTTTCTCTGCATAAAAGTGCGTGAACTTTTCTCTGCATAAAAGTGCGTGAACTTTTCTCTACATGGAATAAACTTTTCTCTGCATAAAAGTGCGTGAACTTTTCTCTACATAAAAGTGCGTGAACTTTTCTCTACATGAAGGAAACTTTGTTGCACTATAATTTATCAAATAAATTTGCTGCACTATAATTTATCATTTGTGTGATTTGCCATCAAGGACAACACTTGTCTCATAATGCCAACAATCTCCCCCTTTGGACTTGTCATACTGAGAATTGTCATTTGATATCTCTTCCGTAGATTCATCTAGATATATATAAGTGAGTTGATCTTCTATGAGTTGTTTTCCATCAAGTACAACACATGCATCATAATGCCAACATTATATATCTACATAGACGCAATACAATTCCCTCATATATAGCGAGGGGTTGCCTTATAGGGAAAAAAACCCTAAATTAAACATAAATTCTACCGTTAGATCTCCGCTTAATGAATGACCCAGATTGACTACGAAAGTACAACATTTTACAAGGCAATTTTACATCTATTTTTAGCTTCAGGGGCACTACCCCTGATCCCCCCACCAGGGGGGGCTCCCAAAGGTTGCAGCTGCCCCCCCTGGACCCCCCCCTGTAACGAATATTTTACTAGTGCCGTTGCCACACCATTATGAACTGGGGTCTAATGCGGTGATACTTTTGAATACAGAAGATTATCAGGCTCCACACCCAACAATCTCTCACTTGGAGACTGATTATAGCAACTCTACCACTGCTTCATTTGCTGGACAATGACTACACTTTGGACTTGACTGTTTCTCTTCTTCTTCATCATACTTGAAGACCAACTGAAACTGAGCAGATTCTCAGTTTCTCCCTCGTCACAACTTTTGTTAACATATCTGCATGATTCTGGCTAGTGTGTATCTTTTCTAGCTTCAATTGTCCATCTTCCAACACTGACCATATGAAATGGTACTTAAGCTGTATATGTTTAGTCTTGTAATGAAATGCAGAGTTCTTTGCAAGATGTATGGCACTCTGGCTATCACTGTATAACCTGCCCAACTCCTGCTTCTTACTCGATTCATCCAAAAACCTTTGTAACCAAATCATTTCTTTACTAGCCTCTATATCAACAACATACTCCACTTTTGTTGTTGAGAGTGCAACAACACTTTGCAGTTTTGAGACCCCACTGACAATTGTTACACCTATAGTAAACACATACCCTATTGTGCTCCTCCTGTTATCTCTACCACCCACCATATTTGCATCAACATATCCCGATAGAGCAATGTTTGAACCACCAAATCATAATGCTTGATTTTAGGTACCTCTCAAATACCTGAGAATCCACTTCACCGCCATCCAATGTTCTTTTCCTAGATTTTTCATGTACCTTCTTACAAGTCCCACTGCTTGTGAAATATCAGGCCTTGTGCAGATCGTTGCATGCATTAAGCTTCCAACTGCTGATGCATATGGATCTTTAGACATATGAGCCATTTCTTCCTGAGTCTTGGGACACTCCTCCTTACTTAATTTGAAATGGTTAGCCAAAGGTATACTAATTGGTTTTGCATTCTATATATTAAACCTTTTCAACACCTTTTCTATGTACTCACTTTGAGACAATGTTAATTTATGATTCTTCCTGTCTCTGGTTATTCTCATACCAAGGATTTGTTTTGCAGCACCCAAATTCTTCACTGCAAATGAGTTTGCCAATTTTCTTTTGAGCACATTTATTTCCTGCATGTTAGAACTTGCAACAAGCATGCCATCTACATACAACAACAATATAATATAGTTGCCATCATTTTTTCTTTTGAGGTAAACACAATGATTAGAGTGACATCTAGTATAACCTTGTTTAGACATAAACCTGTCAAATTTTAGATACCATTGCCTTGGAGCCTGTTTTAAGCCATACAAGCTCTTCTTCAACCTGCACACTAGTTTCTCCTTCCCTTTTACCTTATATCCTTGTGGCTGCTGCATATATATCTCTTCCTCCAAATCCCGATCGAGAAAGGTTGTCTTTACATCTAACTACTCAAGATGCAAATCTTCAGCTACTACTAGACTTAAAATAGTCCTGATTGAAGTCATTTTAACAATAGGAGAAAATATCTAATCAAATTCTATACCCTTTTTTTGTGCAAACCCTTTCACCACAAGTCTAGCTTTATACCTTTTTCTACCTCCATCTTCTTCCTTCAACTTGTAAACCCATTTATTCTACAATGTTGTTTTACGTGTAGGAAACCTGACTAAGTCCCAAGTCTATTTATGTGCTAAGGAGTCCATCTATTCTTTCATGTCTTGCTCCCACTTCTTCCTAGTTTCTACCTGTACTGCGTCTACATAACATTCTGGTTCACCAAAATCAGTCAACAATACATAATATAATGAAGGAGAGTATCGTTCAAGGGGTCTACTTATCCTAGTAGATCTTCTAACACCACTTTCAGGTGTTTGAGGTGCTTTTTGTTGTTGTGGTTGTTGTTCCAAATGTTCATCATTATGATTTTCAGGCACCATCACTTTTCTATTATCTCATCAAGCACTGTGTATTCTCTGTTTTCTTTTTCCTGTTTCTTTTCCTACAGCTGATCCTTATACAAAACCTTTTCATTGAATATGACATCTCTTCTCTTAATGATTTTGTGTTTTTCATAATCATAAAAATGATAACCAAAATCATTAACACCATATCCAATAAAGGTACATTTCTTTGATTTTTCCTCAATCTTTGTTCTATTTTCTTTATTAATGTGGACAAAGGCTTCACAACCAAAAGTCTTAAAAAAATATTAGTTTACCTTTTTACCTATCCATACCTCCTATGGAATACCACCATCCAAGAAACTTGAAGGCCCTCTGTTTATTAGATAAACAACAGTATCTACAACATTTGCCCAAAATTGTAAAGGCAATCCTGCATGCAATCTCATGCACCTTGCACGCTCCATGATTGTCCTATTCATCCTTTACGACACACCATTTTCTTGTGGTGTTCCTGGAACTGTCTTCTCGCTACGAATTCCATTCTCTGAATAGTATGTATCAAACTCTTTGCTACAATACTCACCTCCATTGTCTGATCTAAGACACTTCAACCATTTTCTTGTCTCATTTTCAACCAAAGCTTTCTATTTCTTGAAAGTATCAAATACATCAAATTTTTTTCGAATATAATAAATCTAGGTTTTTCTGGTTGCATCATTAAAAAAAGTAACATAATAATGAGAATCACCAAGAGATGATACCTGAGCAGGTCCCCATACATCTGTATGTACAAGCTCTAATTTTTCACTCTTCTTTTCTTTCCCAAATCCGAGGAATCTGACTCTCTTCTGTTTTCCATAAACACAATTCTCACAGAATTTTAAATCAACATGCTTCAAACCTTACAACAAATTTCTTGAGTGAAGAATCTACATCCCCTTCTCACTCATGTTCCTGAGCCCATGATGCCACAATTTCGTATCTTCTCTTGAAGAGGTTAAAGCATTAACAGAATTAGAAATACCATTGCATAAATACAATGTACCAACCTTTTCTCCTTTTGCTATTACCAAGATCCTTTAGTGACCTTCCAGGTTTTATTTGTAAAAGTAGTCACAAAACCTTCACCTCCCAACTGCCCTGTTGAAATAATATTTTCTTTAGATCTAGAACATGCCTTACCTCTTTCAATAGCCATTGATTTCCATTCTGTTGTTTTATGAAAACTGTACCCATTCCAATGATTTTACAGGGTTTATCATCCCAATCGAACCTGTCCAAAATATCCTTGAACATATTCATGAAAATGTTTCCTGTCAGTTGTGGCATGGAATGAGGCCCTTGAATCTACCACCCAGGCCTCAATAATATTTTCTAAAGAAAGAATCAAAGCATCTTGCAACACATCACCTGTTACATTCGATTTATAATTATTTACTTGCTGCGCATCTCCTTCTTTTCCCTTCCGAGACTTGCAGTATTTCTTCAGGTGTCCTTTCTTCCCACATTTCCAGCACACTATCCCCGATTTGGACTTGGATCTTTCTTTTCTTGAATTACTGCGATATCCAAGGTTCTTTCCTCTTTCCATTTTTCTTCCCCTAGTCTCTGCAGTCAAAGCATTACCTGATGTCTCACTGAAGATTTTCCGTTGCATTTCCTTGCTAAGGATTGCACTGACAACATCATCAAACATTAAAGTACCAAATCCAGAGACAAAGTTACTAATGGCCATAACTAAACCATTCCAACTTTCTGGCAATGAGCATAGAAATAACAGAGCCCTAACTTCATCATCAAAAGTTACCCCTACAAAACTTAACTGGCTGGTATCTGTATTAAATTCATTTAAATGATTAGCAATAGATCCACCTTCTGACATTTTCATATTAAATAAGCGCTTCATAAGAAATACCTTATTTGAGGCCGAGGGTTTTTCATATAGTTTTTCCAATGTTGACATTAAACCCTCTATTGTCGTTTCCTTTGAAATATTAAATGTTACCAATGTGGCTAGGAACAACCATATTGTTCCAAGTTCCTTTCTGTCGAGAATATCCCATTCTGTGTCGGTCATACTCGTTGGCTTCTTTTCATTTCCACTCAATGGTTGGCACAGATCTCTCTGATACAAATAATCTTCCATCTGCATCTTCCACAACTAGTAGTTTTGGCCGTTAAATTTTTCGACCCAAAACCTACCATCTTCTGCCATTGCTCCCACTCGAACTAGGAACCCTTCTCTCCTGCGGGTTTATCAACCAAATAGACCTTTGGCTTTGATACTAGTTGCTAGAAAATTATATATTACAGATCTACATAGATGCAATATAATTCCCTCATATATAGCGAGGGGTTTCCTTCTAGGGAAAAAAACCCTAAATTAAACATAACTTCTACCATCTGATCTCTGCCTAATGAACGACCCAGATTGACTACGAAATTACAACATTTTACAAGGCAATTTTACATCTAATTTTAGCTTTGGCAGCGCTGCCCTCGATCCCCCTGCCAGGAGGGGGCTCCCAAAGGTCACAGTCGCCCCCCTGGACCCCCCTGTAGCGAATATTTTATGGGTGGCATTGCTACCCCATTACGAACTGGGGTCCAATGCGACGATACCTTTGAATACAGAAGATAATCAGGCTCCACACCCAACAAGTTTCTCATTAAAACACCATTACTATTTGATAAACCACCACAGTTGTAGACAACTTTCAATCCTGATCCTCAACATGTGACCTAATGAAAACCTGAGCTAATCAAATCATATTACTTTATCCAATCCATGACACAACAACAAAAGTTTTATATTCTGCCATTTTCAAGAGAGCCCAACTAGGATGTATATGTAGATGAAAATTTTGCATTGAGAAAGAAATTATTACTAATTCAAAACATGCCAAGTTTTTACTTGTAACCTGACACTCAATCATGATGTTCAGAAATTGTCTTAATGGAAACATCCCAATACACCATTCCCACCATTCACAAAATCTTTTACATCCTTCTAATTCAAGGAGAGATTAGTTGGAATATATGTATATGCAAATGAAAGTTCACCAAGGTATAGAAGCAGTTACTCATATGTTTAACAATCCTAGTTTGGAAAACTCCCATTATTCTTTTCAACAATTCCAACTGAAAACAATCTCTAGCAATGTGAGACTACACTCACTATAATTTGTGGTACTTTGAACATCCAGTTGGTTGAAAGGCCTTGCATTTTATGGTCACACAAAAATTTGAGCATTCAAGAGTCAAATATTTTGAAACAAAACTTAACCCATGTTCATCATTTAGATACTATGATTCCATTGAGTAATACCCTCTCCTGTTAAGACAATTAAGGCTAGATTACTATTAAATCAAAAGCTAAACAATGTTGTCAACAGGGCCTTACCTGGTCAGTGAGAGAGTGGTGTTGTTATCACACCCATTGGGGTTCAACTCCCCCAAGTGACATGTTCACCTCTCGTGCACTGGCATACCTCCACAAGGGGCTACTTATTGTGTATGGGACCAGTTACAAGTCCTATGCAATTTTGGAAAAATAGATACCACCCAGTCATGGTATATTTTACAGTCCTCAGGCACATCACATCACGTCTCACAGCCTTAATCCAACAATCCTTTCACTTTTTTCTTCACCCCATAAAAATCCATAACAAATTATATATACACTTGTTTGGAATAAGTGAATCCAATAGTAATTGGATCAAATACTCCACTTATTTTTTTGTGTTTTTGGCTCTCAAACGTGTCTCTATATACTTTGCATTCCTTTTTCCTATAGACTAAATGAGATCTTGATTCTATAGACTCAATAAACTCAGGATGTAGCTTCCTAATATTGTATGTCCCAATTGATCTAATATACTGACTAATACTAATATAATTCAAAACAATAAGAGTAGTCAATAAGTCAAATGAAAGACAAACAGGGTGTGTAAAGTGGTAAATTCAGTAATCAAACCTTGTGTAAATACCTACTCAAGTTACGTCAATTCTATCTATAAACCATGGATAGGGTGGTAAATTCATTCTATAAAGGGTGTGTACAATAAATGTAACAATAACACTTTCTTTCTATTTATTCCTACCTAAGTCTTTATGCCTACTATTCCTATTACTTAGTCCTAACCAATAGAACAGAGTCTAAATAACTGCTCAAGAAAATGAAGGATTGAAAGGGTGTACCATACAAATTTTGTATACTTTTTTTACCAATAAATAAAATAGAGAAGTCAACATCCATCACACCAAAACAGAATCTATATGCTTATACTGGGAAAGCACATAAATTCAAGAAAAATACAGATCTCAACATGGCTCATTGCTATAATCTACAAATGAGACCAATTCTTGCCAGCCTATGTGAGATGATGAATGTAACAATAAAATCTTAGAAGCACAATTGATTGCAAATGTGTCATGTATACATGGAATCTGTGCATGAGTAGAAGTATCTTAGTGAACACATTTTATGAAACTGTGTAATTGGCCCAATACCTGGGCCCTTGAGAAGTATGGAATATTGCTTTCTAGGCTATATAAAATATCCATAGTCACACCACATAAATAAGTGCTATAATAGCTTCCATACAAGTTATCAATATTTTTCAACCCAAAATTCTTGTGATGAACAACAAGAGAGTCGTACATAATTTCCAATAAATAAAATGGAAAACTCAACATCCAACACATCAGAATAGAATCTATTAATGCCAATGCTAGGAAAGCACATAAATTCAGACAAAATTAACTTAAAAAATTATTCATCACTATAATATACACATGGAACCAAATCTTACGAACCTGGTTATCATCACTGAAGCCCAACCTAAAAGTTAATAAAGGACACTTCTGATCTTGTGAGCACGTCATATATCTAATTAAGATTTTCAGTGCCAACACCAAACAATGGAAATTAGCTAGCAAATGATTCAACCTATTTTTTGAGATCAACAATGCTATTTTGTAGCTAGAAAATTTCGGACGTAATAAATTCTATAAAATCTTTTAATTTTGTACTTTTCACAGAGCCCTTAGCCTTAATGGCTATCTACACCCTCTTGTGGATAAAATATGCAACCTTAATAAAGTCATCCTCAAGAAGCCCATGGGTGGTTAATGCAAGAGTCCCTATGCATATACCACCAAGAACCATAACACTTTTATCACCTAAAAATGTAAGGTATTAAAGTAATCTATATCATCCCCTGGAGAAAGGAAAATCAATGAATCCCTTACATCTAAATATACAAAAAAAAAAATCATCTAACTTGGTACAAAATTATTGTTCAGTGCGATAGAAGAAACATCCAAAACGTCCTCTACTCTTGCACCATCAATGCCCTGTCCAAGCCCATTAATATATACCATGTTACATTCAACCAACTAAATCCAATAGAAATAAATATACAAGTAGGTTGTGTACTCCAGCATATGAAAAATGGATCCTTAACAAGGGCCTCAAATAAACTAGAACTAGGTGATTTTCACTACCACCAAACACCAAATTGTAACCCAAATCCATTAGTCTCTTTGCAAGGGCTCGACAACTTGCTACAACTTACTAAAAATATTTTACCTTTGATAAGAAACAAACTCTATTCAAAAAATAATTCACATGCATGAATTTTACAGAAGCTTAGACATGTGAGAGTGCTACACATGTACTTGATAAGCCTTGATCTCTACAGTTACATCCTGTTTTAAACAAACAACCAACCCTTCTATGGTATGGTTATGTGGTCCTCCCTAGAAAGCCACAAATTATTTCATGTAATTTTAGAAACAAAATGATACAAAAAATTGATATATCCAATATTATGATATTAGTGAGTAGGAGAACAATATCGATGATGGAGGAAAGGAAGGAGAACTCAGATTGACCTATAACCCTGGAAAAACTACATTTTTTATGGTTATCTCTAGGTCGACCCCCAATACTGGTTCCTTCTTGAAGAATATCATGCCTCCCCAAGGACCTCATAAAGACTAAAAATCACAACCCTCTAATACAAAAATATTTCAGAAAGATAAAAATGAAAGGAAAAAAGTGAAATAATTGACAAGCAATTCAAGGAACATAATGAGTTTCATAAAAGGTTTGATCTAGCAGTGATAAGAAATAGAAAGAACATAAAAAATGAAAACAAGAAACTAAATCAAAAAACATGTAAGAGAATCAAAAGGAAAATCTACACCTCTTAACTCTATAACCACTCCTCCTCTGACGGGAATGGCATATTTGTTTTAGTTTTTCGTCGTTTCTTGAATATTAATGGGATTATTTTTCTTCTACAAGGGGGGAATGGCACAGATAGATAGCATTAAGATAGATCCAAAAAAATCCATGTAATATAGTCATATTTTTAATCGAAAGGGTGAAGTGCAGAGAAAATTAATAGCATCAACTCACCTTGTGCGTTGTACTTGTTACTACAACACAAAAATAAAATGGACTGGCCATTATAGAAGCAACGATGAGACCATTTATGCGTGCCATGTCCATCATTAAGTATGCCCCAACTATATTGGAAGTATTCCCAAACCAAAAATGTTTTAGTACTAAAAATCATAAAAAATCCAACATCACATACTATAAGAACATATTAATAAAATATGCTAGAATAAACATTGTTGGAAAGAGAAATTTTTGAAATGACTACCATTATAATATCTATAGAAATACCCAGCTTCAATACCTGCCTCATGCGAGGGTAATCAATATCTCGGGGATATGCACTAGCACTAGTAATGATAAGCTTGATCCTAAAAAGGGTGGAATTCTTCTCAAGAATCTCATAGTCAATGAATCCTATAACCCAAGAAAAAAAAACCCGACCATTAACACTTTGAACACTTCCCTAAAATATTTGTTCAATATTTGTCAATGATGGAACGATTTCTCTACTAATTATTATTAGACTGGAAATGCGAGCTCACCTATGGATTCAACTAAATGATATGACATTGATTCAAAGTAAATTGATGTCGCAGATACTCACTTTTTTTCTATCATGAATCCATGAGACAGATGCCCTCCATGTGGTATGTCCAAACCCTAAATGTTGCAAAGAAAATTTTCATGTGTTACATGCCCAAATAGGAATGATAATCTTATCAAAGGAGGTTCGTAGTTTAGAACCATACACACCATAATGTGATGATGTGATTGGAGGAGAGTTTTATAAACAAAAAATTTAGTTGGGGATCAAGAGAATGGTTGAAAATTAACACCCCATGTATTGTTGTCAAGATGGAATTCTTATAGGGCCCTCTACTAGCAAAGCCTCTCACTTTGGTCAATGAATTCATTTCCATCATATTATATGCATGGCATAAATCCCACCCCAACACAGTAGTGAATAAATATAGAAAAGTGTCCAACAACTGTATCCATCATTGTGATAGCAGATACTTATGCAACAACTATAGGTCTCTACACTATAAAGTTGAACCCAGAAACCATTTCACACATGTCAAACATTCAAACTAAAAAGTACAGGTCCAAAAGCTAAGAGAAACTGAGTTTAACAAGAAAAAAATACCAAGTGGCAAGAAGAAACTGTAAAGCAGCTCAGACAAAATCACAATCATGATGGTTCCCTTCTTCACATTCCAAGTTATATCTTCAGGAACTTGCCTCTTACCAGGGAGTCCTTCTGAATACTTGTTTGTTAAACATGATCCAACAACTTCCATAACCGCCCAGGATGTAAAATTTTCAGAAGAAATAACTTCCAAGCCATTGAGTTGCGACTGCTTTACTTTCTCAATTATCACATTCATTTCAGGATTGAGCTCACTCATAGGAGGATCTACAAAGCTTTTCTTTTCCCTCTACACGGAGTAATTTACAAACTAGATAAGAAATCACAATAAATTTAGTACCCTCAGTAACTGAGGCACGGTTCGATAGGAGCATTAATTGTATTATTGAGGTCTACAATTTTTGTTTGTTGGCATCCGAGGGGAATACAGATCAAGAACAAAGTCTTTATCAAGCCATTCACTAACCATTAACTCAACAAAACTATAAATAAAACTGAGGTATTTGACATAGTTCATTAAATGAAGATAAGAAGCTTATTTGCAGCAACTCAATTCACAAATGAATCTTCTAAACACCTCCAAGTTAAACTATATTCAACTATGATCTATGCTTTCTTCACTTGGTCTTCAAATGGAAAGATTATCAAGGATGTCACAGAGGCTATCTGTACTTGTAGCAATTTAAAAAAAAAACAAATACATAAATAAATATATCATAGCTTGAATTGTGAACAACATGCACACCTGGGAAGTTACACGGTTGCGCCAGCATGAATGCCAAACGATTTCCCATTTTCAAGCTTGTTGTGATACAAAAAGGTTTATATGATGGGCACGGTCTCAAAGTTTCAAACCTCCTAATTTTCTGCTTTTTTTTTCTAGGGAACCCCAAAAACTAGTTGTGAAGTTTTGGGCATAAAATTTGTAGTTGGTATCAAATTATATTCACCCAACAAGCCCATCCCTACTGCTCCAAAACCCATTATGAGTTGCAATGAATATGTTTTCACCTGAAACAAGAGCTATCCTCTATGCCCACTTCAAAATGTGAAAATTAATCAAATACTGGGAGACATGTGAATCCAGAACTTGATGTATTGTGGATAATTCTCTGGAAGAGGTAGACATGAAAGACACCAAAAGCAGCACCAGTTCAAATTTGCCTCCTACATGTTGCTTACTTGGGTTCGAATCACAAATAATATACAGAACAAGAATATCACACATGGAGGAGCAGCTAACTTGGGTTTGAATCAAAGATAATATATAGAACAAGAATATCACACATATTTGCAGATATTATATAAAACAAGAATATCACCTTGGTAAGCACCAACAAAGAAAGGGCATGGATAAGTTTTATCAACCTCTAGATTGCAACCCACCTTGGAACTTTAACCTTTGTAGTCATTTTTATGCCTTCATATAGGTATTTTATTTGATGATGTACTTGAAAAGGAGGGATCTCCTTGTCTACAAAATTGTTATTCCTTCTTTGCTGTCCAAATGGCTCTAAAGGCAATTAGGGGAAATGATCTATGTTATTTGAGTGCTCTATCGTCAAACAGTCCAACAAAGAAGCCTCTTGCCAAGTACCCTATCCTCAAATAAGGGGATAATAACACCCCATACCTCGTGAGAAAAAATACAAATGAACACCAACACATGGTCTATTGTTTCCCCTTCACATTTGCATAGAGTACAAATTCCAGGACCCTGCCTTGCCCTATTTTGTAGAACCTCTCACGTCAAAACATTATTCGTTAGGGCTAACTTTCCAAATCTTCCCCACCACCAAGATACTACTACTACTTCACCATCAAAGATAGCCTTGTCCCGCAAGCTAGTCGTCAATAGTCATATGGAAGGATCGTTGGACCATACAACTTTCTTGTGTGAAGAAGACATGGAGACAACTCTTTGCTCCTAAATGCAACCAATGTTGAGTTTAAAAAAAAATTGCTTGATTTTGTACTGAGAAACCACAAAATATATAGAATTTCCTTGTGATAGAGTTGCTAAGATGGAATCTTCATCTACAAACATTTACCTATCAGGATGAGAAAATTCAAATCAAATTTCTTTCTTATTCCATAGACTCCAATTGCGAGATAAAAAAAAAAGAAAGAAACACATCAAGTTTGTTTACCCCAACATGCCAACAAGTAGCAAGCCCCAACTATATAATATAAGAAAGTAGTAGGTATCCCAAAGGCCTGAAGGGGATCTAATGGAAAGAAGTGACTGTTGTCAGAAGCCTTCCAATCAATATATAAATATATAAATGTAGATTTATTATCTTTTTAATTGGAAATCTTCAATTAAATAATTAAATTTAATTACGTCTCTCCCAATCTAAATTTCTTATTAGCATAATTCACTACCTTCATACGTCTTGCATTTTTTAACAACGTTGTAACATGTGGATTAATTTCCTTTTTGGTGCACAATTGTTAGGTCCCTATAATACTAGTGATTACCCCATTACTATTGTAGTTGTATCCCTTATTAATATTTTTGTGCTCCTATTGTCCCCATATTGTTATTACTATGCCGCATAGAATCCCTCTATTGTTATTTTTGTGGCTTTATATTATTATTATTAGGTCGGCTAGGTTATATTGTGACTCCTTAGACTCATATATATAGAAAGGAGGTTTTGTCATTTGAATCATCAGAGAATTGTTCATTCATGTAATGTAAAGGAGGTTGCCCCGTCGAAGAGGCTGAATTCTAAGGCGTTGATATATCTTTTCTATCTTTTTGTGAGCTGGTTTCATAACATTTGGTATCAGAGCTTTGGATTCTAGGGTTTCGCTACTCCAAATAGGTCATCATGGCATTTTTGCTATAAAATTTTTTCTGGAACGTTTTAGAAGCTAAGAAAAAACCCATTTGAGAAGAAATTTCACTAAATCTCAGGTCTGAATTTCAGATATTTTCGTGCTATATTTGCGGAGATATGATCTGAGGAAGTTGGTCTTTTTGCAGCTTCCTGAATTACATTCCAAACAGGTGACCTGGAGAAAATTGTCATAACTTTCTCTCTGAGCATCAGATTCAAATTTCGTAAGAAGGTACAGAAAGAGGACGGTCTGTAGTTTCTTTTAGATATTTTTTAGAGCCAAAGGTCGAAACAGTGACTCGTGGCACGTCGTACAAGTTTGCTCTACTGAACTAGTCTATAATCAGGTCACTGTGGGAGATTTGGCATAACTCTTCCCTAGAGAATCCAATTTGGATCGGACTGGTGGCATTGGAAAGAGGACGCGGAGGGCTACTGCAAGTCGCAATTTCAGAAATAGATGATCTGAAATTACAGAGATACATCAGATTCAATATCCAGCTCCTACAAAGTGAAAAAAGGTGTGAAGTTTTTAAATTTTTTTTTCATAAGCTTGGTTTAAAAAATTAGTTTGAAGGAATTGAAAGGGCATAGTAAAGCATTATTATAAGTAATTAATGCCTCAAGGAAAGAAAATTCAAACACCTAGTAAGCAACTTGAAAGCTCTAGCATGACTCAAGAAGAAGAGGAAGAAATGCAACATGATATATCAAAATTACGGGACCAAGTGCAACAAGTGTCACTTGCACAAAAAGTAACAGAATCTAAGATGGATGGTTTAAAAAAAGATGTAGAAGCTAAGATGGATTGTTTGAATAAAGGCGTAGAAGCTAAGATGAATGACATGGAAGCTAAGATGGACGATTTGAAGACAGGCATGGATGATTTGAAGACAGGCATGGAAGATTTGAAGACAGATTTGACAAAGTTTCTACAAGAAATGCTTACTAATGGTGAAAGGGTATTAAAGTAAACTCATGATGAGAACAAAAGAAATGTTAATCATGATTTCATAGAATCTAATGTTGGACTGAAGACCCACCATATTCCAAAAATCGATATGAGGAAGTTTGATGGCAAGGATCTCGTAACATGGATATTACAGATGGAGAAATTTTTCGATCTCAATAATGTGCAAAACACACAAAAGGTACGTATTGTAACTTTATATTTGGAACCAAATCAGTTTGTATGATATCAATGGATTTTTATTTGTAAACAAATTATGACTTGGGCAATTTTTATGGAAGAATTGACAACACATTATGAGGATACAAAAGAAACACTCTTTTTAGCCAATTGATAAGTCTCAAACAAAAGGGTTCAATAATGGAGCACATTGAGGAGTTCAAAAAATTGAACATAAGGGTAAAAAATATTCTAGAGGAGCATAGGATTGATGTGTTCATAGGGACTTTAAAGGATAATATCCAACATGATGTTTGCCTTTGGGAACTTGATTCATTAGAGAAGGCATTTAGGTTAACAAGAAAAATTGAAAGAAAAATTATGGCAACCAGGAAGCATACCACTCACAACTATAAAGATGGAAGTGTTGTTTCCCCTAGTCTTCCACAACCTATAAGGTTGACACCACAACAATTGGAAGAAAAAAGAGCAAAAGGGCTTTGTTACAGTTGTGATAGCAAATACACTAAAGGTCATAAGTGTGTTGAGAAGAAATTATTCTACATAGATTGTGAAGAGGAAGAAGAAAATGAGCAAGAAAGGTCAAAAGAAGAGGATATACTCCAGGAACAAAGCCTAGATAAAGAAAAAATGAATACGACCATATCTTGTAATGCATTGGCTGGAATTACCACTCCTCAAACCATCAAGATAGAAGGACAAATCAAGAAGAAAAAGGTAATAGTGTTGATTGATTCAGGAAGTACCCACAATTTTATTCATTGTAAGATAGCAAGAGAATTGAATTGCTTCCTATATCCAGCACCAGAGTGTCAAGTGATGGTTGCAAATGGAGGAATGATAAATTGCTTTGGAAAGTGCCATAATATCAAGCTATCCACGGGAGAATATGTATTGACTAGCCCAATGCTTTCCATTCCAATGGGAGGTGCTGATGTTGTACTAGAAGTCCAATGGCTACAATCCTTGGGTACAATAACTTTTAATTTTCAAGAACTTTTCATGAAATTTTCTGCGTAAGGAAAGGAAGTTTAATTAAGGGGTATTGCAGGGAAACTGGGAAAGATAATTGATGCAGGAGCATCAAGGCCAATTTTCATTTTTTCAATATGTAATAAGGGGGGTGTGACATTTTAATTGTTTTATTAATCAAATTGTTATGTTCAAATAAAATAGGAGATAAATTATAAAAGTGAGGATTTTGTAAATATTCTTTTACTAATTAAAAGGATATGAGAGAAAATAGAATTAGGTAGAAATTTTAGGAAGTAGAAATGCTATGTACGGGACTTAGTTGAGTCCACACCTAAAATCTATTTAAATTAGATTTAGTTGCAAAACTTTAGGGATAAATCTAGATTTTAGGGGTGTTGAGTTATTTAAGGAGTTTTGAGTCTAAATTGGTTTAATTAATTGTATAAATTATCAAGCCTCAAAGGCATTGAAGGGGTGAGTGAGTGTGAGTAGAGAGTGAGAGGTTTTCTGCTTGGATGCCTTCGGGCAGTTTGTAGAGGGCCATCAATTCCGAATATCCAGCCAAGACGAAAGTTGTAAGTAATTTTATGTGTTTCAGATTATATACATTGGCTGATTGATTGTGATATGTATTCCTGTTAAATGTATATATGTGATTGAGGTATTGATCGTTGGAAAGATCGATCAAAGGAAGTGTGTAATTGTTGAAATTGTAAGATCACTTTATGCGCCCAAGCTGAAAAAATGGATATTAAATGTTGAATAAACCCACGCATAAGCTTATTTGTGTCAAATGAAAGAATTTGTAAGGGTTAAATTTAACATGGCAATGTTAAATCCATATCTATGAATATCGACCTGTAGTTTGATTGATAGAATTGTAAAGAGAAGAGCGCCAGCAATGTGGAAATTTTTATGCATGAGAGGCGTTACATCTCTGCATATAGGGTGTATGGTAATGCATTGAGTCTGCAGCTTGGTGTGGAACTCTATGTAAAAACTCTGTTCTGTCAGGGTCGTTGGTTATTGAGAAAAGCTTGTTCAATTCAGTGTCATTAATAATGGATGGAATTCACTGTTGCATAATGTGTTAAATGAATTGTAATTCATCGAAGGGTGGTAGCATTGATTTGGTACAGATTTGAATAGTCGATAACTTGTGGGTTGTAGCTATGATCTGGGCGCAGGGAGTTTTGTTAACGTGAAGAATCAAATCGTTTTCAATTGGTCGACCAGTGCTATAAAGTTTGGAGCTGTATCAGGGAGGAAGAACTACACGCATAATTGAGATATAATACTCACAACGATTGTCGGAAGTTTACGTGGCAATTCGAAGCAGCGATCATAATTTGTGAAGGGTTTAAAATTTATTTCATCATAGAAAAACCAGAGAGCGGCAATGAAGGTAATCAGTTTCAATAATTCGTTTTTGTATACATTGAATTAACATCGGAATTGCAGAAAAGAAGCACCAGCCAACGAGCTGGAAAATTCATTGAATTACAAGGCTGAAGAATTCGATCTGGCAAATTTGAATTACAGCATTTGCAGAGTTGATAAAACACAGAATTTGATAGCGTGGAATGAAAGGTAAACAAAGGCTGGGTCAAATGAAAAGCAGACATTTAAAGATCAAATGAATAGAATTTATGCAGACAATAACTAAGGCACAGTGATTGCCAGACGGTGTGGATCAATCTAATTGCAGAGAAACATGGAAAGCATGATGAACCAACTTTGAAATAGTGTCAATGGTTTTAAAACCTAGTCAAAATATTCAGTTGCAGAGCGCTGTTGAATGGAAGGTATGTGGTGTTAGTATTCAGCTTTGAAATGAAATTCAAGTTCATATGAATTGGTTGCAATAGCAGAAATATGTTTGCAGAAGTGTGGGAATGAAGTTGAATGTAATAGGATGGAGAAGATCGCTTGTGCAGAGATATTGTTGACAAGCGATGGAGCGATGGATAAGAATGAAATTCTGACATTCGATTTTAAAAACTGGTAAGCAGAATGGAAAGGGCGCACTTATATATATTTATGTTGGTGATGGAAATGAGGAGATCATATTTTTTTAATCTGATATAGGTGATCATTTGAATGTTAATGAAAAGGTGCATGTGTTTCCAAGCTTTGGTTGGAATTTTTTTTTAAACCAGTGAGATAGCTTCAGCAAATGGAAAGGACTTGAAATTGCCTAGTGTGAAGTTTTATTAGGCAGTTATGATGAAGCCATAGGCTGATATGCACATGATTTTAAAGATTCTGGGTATTGCAGGCTCTGCCTGCGTAATTTTGGTATCAAGCCTGTATGAAAGTTTCTTGAGAAGTGTTGAAGACTGAATTTGAATTTATATTAAATCCTGTATGAGGAAATAATTCTCAGTTATGCATTCGAACATAATAGAATTCTGTTTTGATTGGTAAAATTCGATATGGGTTGTATGAGTGATTGACAAATTGCAGGCGATAAGTGCAGAGATAAATTATGACAGCAGATGTACATGCAGACAAGGGATATCAGATTTTAATATGACAGTCAAGCAAATTAGAGTACAACTGGGAGAATGGAGAATCGTGCAGGTATTGTGTTTGTTTAAATTTTGAATTGGGTTTTACTGACAAGAAATGGAATGAGGATTGATGGTTGCAGCAATGAAGAAACTCAGCAAAGAAGGAATTATTGCTGACAGCTGAAGTTTGCCAGATAAAGTTGGAAGATTGGAAGAAAGGATCAAATTCTAAAATCTGATTGACAGTGAATTTGTGCAGAGGAAGCATAAAGATTGCTGGAATAGATTTGCAGAAATGGTGAGATTCTGAAGGTAGTTGAAGAATTTGAAGACACAGTTGACAACTTGTGGGAAGGATTGATGAGAAGTGGATTAAATGAAGTCCATATGTGAACAGATGCAGTTCACAAAGGAGGGGAAGATGGTTGTTGATAGTCATTTTCAGAAATTTGATGAAGAGTACGAGTGGGAGAAGGCCAAAATAGAAATTCAGCTTGAATTTTTAATGGAGTTGTTGCAGGAAAATGTGAGAAACTAGACACATGGTTGGACCATGAGCAGTGAATTTGTGCAGAGGAAGCATAAAGATTGTTGGAATAGATTTGCAGAAATGGTGAGATTCTGAAGGTAGTTGAAGAATTTGAAGACACAGTTGACAACTTGTGGGAAGGATTGCTGAGAAGTGGATTAAATGAAGTCCATACGTGAACAGATGCAGTTCACAAAGGAGGGGAAGATGACTGTTGATAGTCATTTTCAGAAATCTAATGAAGAGTATGAGTGGGAGAAGGCCAAAATAGCAATTCAGCTTGAATTGTTAATGGAGCTGTTGCAGGAAAATGTGAGAAACCAGACACATGGTTGGACCATGAGAAAGAAGGTAAAGTGGCAGAAGTTGCACGTAAGAAGAGAAAAGTAGGTAAACATAGAGTTGATGGAAGAGCTGAGGAAGCTCGAGCAGATGTTGAGTTGTAAAGAACTCATAGAGGCTGAGTTGAAAATGGATGTTTCCATCTGTGGCCTGGAACATGGCAAAATTCTGGGTGAAGAGATCAATGAGGAAGATCTCATGAACTATTGGGATAGTTCAAAAGCATCTGAAGAGGTAATGATGAGAGAAACAAGTAAGACTATGAAGCCTTGTAAATTTTCTCACAGTTCATGTATGTTTACAGGATGTGCGATAGATGGTGAGCAGTCTGATGGAACTGTCACAAAGGACAATGAAGTTCTTGAGGTAAACTCTAGTACAGGATTCCTTTCACAGAAGGAATGTGATGATTGGTCAACAACGAATGAAGGTATGGAAAGTTGTGTAAAATTTCCTAGTTCTACTCCAGTTGAGATTGTTCAGTTGTATTGGAAGTTAGATCTTCAGAGGAGAGAGTTGGAAAAGCACAGGATCTATGTTCAGGGAAAGTTGCTGAAAGACAAAGAACAGGGAAAGATTTTCCAAACAGACGATGTGGAAGAGGGACTAAATGATAGTCTCACGGAGGAATTGAATCAACATACTGATGTGCTGATGGATGAGGGAATTTCAGAGCAGCATACTGAAATGTTGCCAGCAACAGCAGAAGAGGCACTAAAGCCTTATGTTATTTATTCTAACAATTGTTTTGTGAATGCAGGTATTGGTACTGAAGATGAGAGGGTGAGGATGATCGGGTGGTAGTCAGAACAGAAACAAGCATAGAAGCAAGAAGTCAGCAAGTGACAGTACAGATAGAGAGAGTAAAAACTGAGCAAGCCGTCTTAGCTCAGCAGATGACAAGAAATCAATAGCCGGGAGATTTATTGGACCGAGAAATTGAAAGCATCATAAGACTGATGATGAAGGTGTCTCAGAGGCAGCAAACAGCAGCAAGAAAGCAAAAGAATTTAAGCAAGAGAAAGAAAGCAAAAGATTGTGAAAGCATAGCTAGTGGGGCAATGCAGCATAAAATGTGGAAACTTGGAGAAGAACAACAGACAGAAGCAGCGACAAGTGGAAAGTTACAACACAAGATATGGGATCTAGGCAAAGACAGATCTGAACACATGATCAGGCGATCATGATTAATTTCCACCTTGGGAGTCTGATGCAGGAGCATCAAGGCCAATTTTCATTTTTTCAATATGTAATAAGGGGGGTGTGACATTTTAATTGTTTTATTAATCAAATTGTTATGTTCAAATAAAATAGGAGATAAATTATAAAAGTGAGGATTTTGTAAATATTCTTTTACTAATTAAAAGGATATGAGAGAAAATAGAATTAGGTAGAAATTTTAGGAAGTAGAAATGCTATGTACGGGACTTAGTTGAGTCCACACCTAAAATCTATTTAAATTAGATTTAGTTGCAAAACTTTAGGGATAAATCTAGATTTTAGGGGTGTTGGGTTATTTAAGGAGATTTGAGTCTAAATTGGTTTAATTAATTGTATAAATTATCAAGCCTCAAAGGCATTGAAGGGGTGAGTGAGTGTGAGTAGAGAGTGAGAGGTTTTTTGCTTGGACGCCTTGGGGCAGTTTGTAGAGGGCCATCAATTCCGAATATCCGACCAAGATGAAAGTTGTAAGTAATTTTATGTGTTTCAGATTATATACATTGGCTGATTGATTGTGATATGTATTCATGTTAAATGTATATATGTGATTGAGGTATTGATCGTTGGAAAGATTGATCAAAGAAAGTGTGTAATTGTTGAAACTGTAAGATCACTTTATGCGCCCAAGCTGAGAAAATGGATATTAAATGTTGAATAAACCCATGCATAAGCTTATTTGTGTCAAATGAAAGAATTTGTAAGGGTTAAATTTAACATGGCAATGTTAAATCCATATCTATGAATATCGACCTGTAGTTTGATTGATAGAATTGTAAAGAGAAGAGCGCCAACAATGTGGAAATTGTTATGCATGAAAGGCATTACATCTCTACATATAGGGTGTATGGTAATGCATTGAGTCTGCAGCTTGGTGTGGATCTCTATGTAAAAACTCTGTTCTGTCAGGGTCGTTGGTTATTGAGAAAAACTTGTTCAATTTAGTGTCATTAATAATGGATCGAATTCACTGTTGCATAATGTGTTAAATGAATTATAATTCATCGAAGGGCGGTAGCATTGATTTGGCATAGATTTGAATAGTCGATAACTTGTGGGTCGTAGCTGTGATCTGGGCGCAGGGAGTTTTGTTAACGTGAAGAATCAAATCGTTTTCAATTGGTCGACCAGCGCTATGAAGTTTGGAGCTGTATCGGAGAGGAAGAACTACAGCGCATAATTGAGATATAATACTCACAACGATTGCCAGAAGCTTACCTGGCAATTCGAAGCATCGATCATAATTTGTGAAGGGTTTAAAATTGATTTCATCAGAGAAAAACCAGAGAGCGGCAATGAAGGTAATCAGTTTCAATAATTCGTTTTTGTATACACTGAATTAACATCGGAATTGCAGAAAAGAAGAACTAGCCAACGAGCTAGCAAATTCATTGAATTACAAGGCTGAAGAATTCGATCTGGCAAAGTTGAATTACAGCGTTTGCAGAGTTGATAAAACACTGAATTTGACAGCGTGGAATGAAAGGTAAACAAACGCTGGGGCAAATGAAAAGCAGACATTTAAAGATCAAATGAATAGAAGTTATGCAGACAATAACTAAGGCGCAGTGATTGCCAGACGGTGTGGATCAATTTAATTGCAGAGAAACGTGGACAACATGATGATCCAACTTTGAAATAGTGTCAATGGTTTTAAAACCCAGTCAAAATATTCAGTTGCAGAGCGCTGTTGAATGGAAGGTATGTGGTGTTAGTATTCAGCTTTGAAATGAAATTCAGTTTATATGAATTGGTTGCAATAGCAGAAATATGTTTGCAGAAGTGTGGGAATGAAGTTGAATGTAATAGGATGGAGAAGATCGCTTGCGCAGAGATATTGTTGACAAGCGATGGAGCGTTGGATAAGAATGAAATTCTGACATTCGATTTTAAAAACTGGTAAGAAGAATGGAAAGGGCGCACTTATACATATTTATGTTGTTGATGGAAATGAGGAGATCATATTTTTTTAATCTGATATAGGTGATCATTTGAATGTTAATGAAAAGGTGCATGTGTTTCCAAGCTTTGGTTGGAATTTTTTTTAAACCATAAATGGGTGAGATAGCTTCCGCAAATGGAAAGGACTTGAAATTGCCTAGTGTGAAGTTTTATTAGGCGGTTATGATGAATCCATAGGCTGATATGCACATGAGTTTAAAGATTCTGGGTATTGCAGGCTATGTGTGCATCAATAATTAGCTCTAACGGTATGACAAAGCTTCTAAAAAAGGAACAAAGAGGTGTAATTGCACAATTATGTTTGCTAGATGTTTCCACATCAGAATCATCTATTTCTCCAGATCTCCAAAAAGTCTTGGACAATCATTCCAAGGTATTTGAGACTCCCAAAGGTCTCCCACCTATTCGTGATCATGATCATGCTATTCATCTGATTCAAGGAAGTGTTCCTCCAAACATCAGGCCGTACAAATATCCCTATGCCCAAAAGAGTGAAATTGAACATATGGTTGCAGAAATGTTAGAGGTCGGTATAATTCAACCTAGTCAAAGTTCTTTCTCTCCTCCAATAGTATTGGTGCACAAGAAGGATGGATCATGGCGCATGTGTCCAGATTATAGGGAACTCAACAAGCTCACTATTAAAGATAAGTTTCCCATTCCAGTCATTGATGAATTACTGGATGAACTGCATGGATCAATTTACTTCACCAAGTTGGATCTTCATTAAGGATATCATCAAATCAGAATGAAGACTGAAGACATTTTGAAAACATCATTTAGAACTCATGAGGGTCATTATGAATTTTTGGTCATGCCTTTTGGCCTTACCAATACACTTTCTACATTTCAAGGTTTGATGAATTCCATTTTCAAACCCTTCCTTAGAAAATTTGTGTTAGTATTTTTTGATGATATACTAATCTACAGCAAGTCTTGGAAGGATCATGTTGAACATGTTTACAGGGTGCTACAACTATTGGAGGAGAAACAATTATATGCAAAAATATCTAAATGTTTCTTTGGAGTACAAGAGGTGGAATATCTGGGTCATATTGTATCTCATGAAGGAGTTAAGGTAGACCCTAGCAAAATTAAAGCCATTAAGGAATGGAAAATCCCCACATCCATAAAGCATCTGCGAGGATTTCTTGGGTTGACAGGGTATTATCGCAAGTTTGTTAAGAATTATGGGAGAATAGTAGCACCCCTAACAACATTATTGAAGAAAGATGCATTTTCATGGACTCCAGAAGCAATAAAGGCCTTCAAACATCTTAAAGAGGCAATGTGCCAAGCACCGGTCTTAGCTACATCGAACTTCACAAAAACCTTTATTGTGGAATGTGTTGCTTCAGGAAATGGAATTGGTGTTGTTTTAATGCAAGATGAAAGACCCATTGCTTTTGAAAGTCGTCCAATCAAGGGAAAGTTTTTACATAAAGCTATCTATGAGAAGGAAATGTTGGCAATACTACATGCTCTTCAGAAATGGCGACCCTACCAAATGGGAAGACACTTCAAGGTAAAAACGGATCATGATAGCCTTAAATAATTTTTAGAACAAAGATTATCCTCTGAAGAGCAACAAAATTGGGTCACAAAGATGTTGGGTTATGACTTTGAAATCATCTACAAAAAAGGGAAGAAAAATGTGGTGTCAGATGCACTCTCAAGAAAGGATGAGGATGTGGAAGCATTGTTGTGCGCCATTTCTATTATCCAACCAGATTGGATAAACGAAGCAAGGGAGGAATGGAAGAATGATGATGAAGTGTGGGCACTTATTCGAAAGTTACAACATGATTCCAGTACATCTGATACATTTAGCTGGAAAAATGATTCGTTATGGTACAAAGATCACTTATACCTCTGTAAGAATTCCCAACTCAAACAAAAGATTTTTATGGAATTGCACACTTCTCCCTTGGGAGGGCACTCAGGTTTTTTAAAAACTTACCATAGGGTTAAGAAGGAATTTTTTTGGGATGGCCTTAAATCGGATATTCAAATGTTTGTGGCGGAATGTTTGGTTTGCCAACAAGATAAAGTTGAAACAATTAAGATCCTGGGTCTATTACAACCTTTATCCATTTCAAGCCAACGTTGGGAGGAGGTTTCAATGGATTTTATCACATGTTTACCCAAGTCTGAGGGAAAGAGTGTCATCATGGTGGTAGTCGACAGACTTACCAAGTATGCACACTTTTGTGCATTATCACATCCATTTAAAGCCAGTACAGTTTCTACTGCATTTATGGAAACAATTCAAAAGCTACATGGAAACCCAAAGATTATTGTAAGTGATAGACATCCCATTTTCACTAGAAATTTTTGGACATAATTATTCTCTTGTCTTGGTACTCAGTTAGCTCATAGCTCATCTTATCATCCTCAATCTGATGGGAAAACTGAGATAGTAAACAAATTTTTAGAAGGATATCTTCGTTGCTTTATATCTAATAAACAGACACAATGGGTCAAATGGTTGCCTCTGGCTGAATGGTGGTATAACACTTCCTTCCATACAGCAACAAAAATGACCCTATTTATGGCACTTTATGGATATCAACCACCATCCATCACATCATATTTAAGAGAAAATTATAAGGTTCAAGCAGTGGAACATCACATCAAACATAAACAACAAGTCCTCCAACTCTTAAAGGATAACCTCGTGTTGGCACATAATAGAATGAAACAACAAGCAAATCAACATCGTAGCGAAAGAAGTTTTGATGCAGGTGATTGGGTATTCCTATGGCTACAATCATATAAAAAAATGTCCCTCAAGCAAGCTAAGAAGGATAATAAATTATCACCAAAGTATTATGGTCCATACAAGGTGTTGCAAAATATTGGTACTATGGCATACGAGCTTCCTACAACTTCTCGAGTGCACCCAGTTTTCCATGTTTCATGTTTAAAGAAGGTTATAGGTGAAAAGCTCCCAATTCAAACAATATTGCCAGAACTTGATAAGGAAGGAAAAATTATATTGGAACTAGAAGAAGTCACAGAAACAAGAACTTGACAGCTACGAAATCGATCAGTTTCGGAGTATCTTATCAAGTGGAAGAACTTATCCATTGAAGATTCCACATGGGAGGATGAGAATTTTATACAGAAGCATCCAAAACTACTTAAGCATTGAGGACAACAATTTTTTGAAGGAGAGGGGCATGTTAGGTCCCTATAATACTCGTGATTAACCCATTACTATTGTAGTTGTATCCCTTATTAATATTGTTGTGCCCCTATTATCCCAATATTGTTATTACTATGCCCCATAGAATCCCTCTATTGCTATTTTTGTGGCTTTATATTATTATTGTTAGGTCCGCTGGGTTATATTGTGACTCCTTAGACTCCTATATATAGAAAGGAGGTTTTGTCATTTGAATCATCCAAGAATTGTTCATTTATGTAATGTAAAGGAGGTTGCCCCCTTGAAGAGGCTAAATTCTAAGGCGTTGATCTATCTTTTCTATCTTTTTGTGAGCTGGTTTCATAATAACAATCTCTGCCTTTTAGGACAATATGGTGTAGTGCCCCAACCCCTACAGATCATTACGACAAACTAAGAATAGCAGAGAAGATGAAAGGCTGTATAAACCAGCATATTTTTCAAACAACTAATCCAACATCAGTACCTTAACTTTTTCATGAAGATATCATATTGAGAACGTTTGAAAAATGGTGGGAAATCTAGGCAGCGATTATCTCTCTTCTATGAGGGTGATGCGGAAAGAGTGATAAGATTTCACTGTTTTGAATTTTTTTTTTTGTTAAATCAGAAAAACCAATATTAATGGAGATATTGGTATTTTTACTAAATTTTGTGAAGTGACTAAATGTAGCTTTAACCATTCAGCTTAAGATGGTTTTTACAATGTAATTTCCTAAGTCTATTTAATATCTTCATTATCATAAAAACCAACCTATATCCATCTTAACTCCACATCGACCAAACTCTTATATGGATGAAATCTATTTATCCCTCTCAGCGCTTGTAGACCCAGAAATAAGATGGATCTAAGTTAATATAATTCCCCTTTAAATAGTCTATGCTCACATGAATACCATGGATTATCATAAACCTGGAGCTTAAAAACTACTATTAGTAATTTATAAAAATTAATAAAATTGATAATTGATTTTTATTTTATTTTTTATTTTAACCGAGTTAAAATTTTTAAGTGACATTAAATGACAAGATCCATTTTTATTCTTGATCTACCAAGCCCCGAGAGGGATCAAATATTTTTTAACTTTATGCTAGTTTGCATATCTCGATATTTGATCCCTCTCAATGCTTAATAGATCCAGAGTAAATATGGATCTATCCCGGTTTAATTCCCCCCTTTAAATAGGCTATATTCCACGTGAATACCATGGGTCAATACCATGTACCATCTTTATTTTTATTAATACTAATATTAGGGTTAATAATGTTTTTTCATGGTATTAATAATAATTCAGACCATGGTATTTGGCCCATATGCTTCACCTAAATATAACGCATTTTTTGAGTGTTCGTAAATATAAGGTGACTTATGGAGCAAATATAAATTTACTTATTTATTTATTTACCATACCTCTCATTTATTTATATTTTTATTAATTTACCATACCTCTTTTATAAATATGGTATTTGGCCCATAGGATTCACTTAAATAAAACCTCTTTTTTTATCCTTCTTAAATAGAAAGAGGGTTATGGACTTAATATATAAAGAGGTTTTATTTATTTAGCATTCCTCTAGTTTATTTATATTTTTATTTATTTACCATACCTTTGGAGTAAGTATAAAAATAGGTTTTATTTATTTACCATACCTACACTTTATTTATTTTTTTATTTATTTACACCTTTGACATTGATGAAAACCAAATTTGAAAAAAGGGGGTTGTTCACATAAGAAATAAGGGCGATCGGGACCAAATACAACATCCCAAACCAGAAAATGGGCAATTGCAAACGAATTTAACATTGTAAAGTAGAAAATTGGGCGATTGTAATGGAATATAACCTCCCAAACTAGGTGAATAAGGTCAAATGAGTCTTTTCATAGTTTATTTGCCCCTTTTTTTGGGCTAAAATGAAAAAGATAATTATTTTCTAAATAAAAGTTGGGCTAAATATATGAAATGGGTGTTTTATAAAAATTTCACCCCTCTAAAATGAAAAACCCCTTAAATTTAGCCCTTTGGGAAAAATTCACCCCTAAAATTTACCATGATCTTGTCCTTGGTGAAGCCACCTCATGGTGTACGACTATGGATGTGTTGTAGTCTTTAGGCCTAGGCGCTTCATGAACTCTACTGAAATGAGGTTCTTTTGGCTCCTGTTGTCGACAATGAACTACAACAGAGAACCCTTCGCCCACATCTGTGAGTGGAAGAGCCATTACCCCTAGTCTGGATCATCAGGCTCAATTTTCTAGATCTTTGTTGTGGCAAAAGTGGCACTAGGCTCCACATCAATGATCTACTTCCCTTTGTGAGTTTCCTTATTGGTTTCTGATTCAGAGTCAGAACCTACGTCTGATTCAGAAGCCTTCAGCTCGGCCACTAGTGACTACTTGGCCCGACACTCACTTGTATTTTGAGTGGAGCTCTTATGGAACTCACACCATTTTCTCATTTCCTTCTTCATCTTTGTGGTTTTTTTCTTTTCTCGCGGTTTTGACGAGTTGTCCTAGGTAGCCCTGCCTTGGCTTGGTCCTTTGTTCTATGGTTAAGGGGCGCCTTTCCCTTTCTTTGGATTCACAGATCCAAAGTCTCGCTTCTTCTATTTAAACTTCTGCTCAATCCGTACAGCATACTGATATGCCATGCCAAACAAGGAGATTTCTAGGGACTCCATCTCGTCCTGGATGTACTTGTGTAGACATTCGCGGTACTTGAGCACAAAATACCACTTAGTATCCTTGATACCCAGCTTCGTGCAAAGGGTATGGAAAGTATTCGTGAACTCTAGCATATCCTGGTCCCTTCCCTGTTGTAGCATGGTCCACTTTATGTATTTATCTTTGTAGCTCTCGACAAGGTAATACTGTTCCTTGATGGCATCTCAGAAAGCATTCCAATTAGGTGCAACTGAAAACAAACGAGGGTTCACTCTCGTCCTTTTTTTCACAATAGGTTTCCCACTATTCCTTGATGTGTGGGGTAGCTTTGAGAAGAGTAAAGTAATCTTTTCCCCAACTGGAAAAGTCATGAATTGAAAAATATCCTTCCAACAAATTTACCCGTTTATCTACGACGTTTGCATCTATTAGACCTTCAAATATGGGAATATTGAAGTTAACTTGTACTTTAAAGGGAGTGACACCTCTAGAGTGGTTGTTGGATGAAGATGCATTGCCTGTGGGTAGCCGTCAAAGGATCTGGGCAAATTTATCCATCATTGCATCCCTCTGTCACTCAAGGGCTTCCTCGAGAAATATTTTGAAAGGATCTCCCGCCCCCTTGTCTTTATTTTCTTCTGCCATGGGAGGTCGTTAAGTTTTATGAGGTTGATCCTACCATGGTTCAACCAGATCGAGCCCTGACTCCTTATCCCTTGACCTCATTGGGGACATGCAAAGAAAAACAAAGAAAGAGGAGACTGCTATGATACCATTGATTCGAACTTAAACAGGAACGCAAAAACGTACATATATAATCATAAACATAGAGATGCAGTAAAAAAACACTTCATTTCATTAATAGAAAAATACTAAACTATGCTTACAAACATAATGGAAATAAGATAGCTAGGGCAATGGTAGCTTATCTCTAAGAAGAGATGTGGTGACTACATGCCTCTAAACTGAGTTACAGTGAGGCTCAAGGGCTGTTTTATTATTGAACAATAAGAGAAAACCCTAAACAACCTATTGTAGCCACTACAACACCTCCCAAAATTTTGGGCATATATAAAATTTCGGGTCCCCCCTCTGCTAGCCTTAAGCCATCAAGGGAAACTCCAGTTGCTCATTGGAGAATCATCCCCATGGCTTGTTCTTGTTAGACCATGTCGATGCACTTACTCATGCAATCGTGCGATATATATTTCATTTTTGTTTTTATCATGCCCCATCTCATGCATCAACCCTACCATTGCATTAGGGTTATGGAAGTATGATATCTTTCCCACAGCTTCATAGATTATCCCTATGCCTTCTGATCAATGGCGACACCATGTGTGGGTAGACATGACTCCAATCCCACTTTCATTATGTTGGCCATACTAGGGTTTGGGAGAGAAACCCTAAATTGGCACAAGGATGTTTCCCTTCATGATTTAACCAAATTCATATACCTATAGAGTTGCATTCTCATTGAGACCGCTTGGCATTATGGTAATAATAATTGTATGTCATAATCCCCTTGGGTTTGTGACTGGTCCCCAACCCCAACATGGGCATTAGGGTTTAGGAGAGTCATAACTTTCCCTTGCATCCTTCTAGCACTAGGCTCATGTGATTGCATGTTAACAAGTACTTCAAGACACTTACTCTATAAGTACATCACCACCATAGGAAACACATAAATTTAAAGTCTCTTAAGATTAGTGCCTCTCGGAGGTTCATGAATTTGAAGTTGATCCCATATTGAAGCATGATTTTCTCAACCCATGCAATTTGTAACAGCTTGATTTGAAATGCATGTGATTCATGTTCCTTTAGTGAATTATTTTCATAAGAAATATATACATGATTAAGTAATTGCGGTAAACTAATGGGTTTTGTTTTATCTTCTTTTCAGGAGTTTGAGTGAAAGTGGCTTGGGCACATATCAAACAAGGCAATGCTCATGTTAAATTAATGTCCTGATATGACAACACTTAGATGAAGGGGTGAGGGATGTTTAAATATTTTCCCATGAACCTCATGAAAACAGGAAAAATCAACATGTACACCATTTAAATGGACTGGGTATGCTTGATGGACATTCAAATTAAGTGGAAATGATATGCGCTTTGGTGAAAGAAAGAAGAAAGTCCTATGTCATACACAATGAGAATTACTGCTAAGTATATCATAAAGGTGACGAAACGTGACCACAAAAGGGACAAAGCAAGTTATTTATCAATAGCATGGGCAAGTGAAAGTATGCATTTAACGTCATTGAAAGACTAGATCTATCATGTGCGTGATGGATATAGATAAGGGAAATAACTTTTTAACATGCGACCCTAATGATGACCATTGTGGACATGATGGGACTTACAAACATCACGTAAAAATATTCAAACATATTTCCAAATGAACACATCGGATGTGATGGAGTCATATATGTGTCTAGGATGAAAGGAACGCACAAGATTTTAGTGTTGGGTGATCATCATTGCATTCAAGGCAGCGATAAGGGCACAATCCAAATGGATAATGGTTGTATTAACATTCTCACCACTCAACAAGCCATGGTTTGGGTTGGGATGTAACACATATGAGAAGCTCACACTTCAAAGCACGCACGGTAAGCCCATAAAAGTATTCCAACGATTCGTATAGGTCATTACACAAGCCATGTATTTGAGGAGGAACTCAAAGTTCTGCTAATGGACACTAGAAGGAGAGATATCATGCCAATTTGAAAAGGATGGTTCCACATATGCTAATATGTCAAATAACATGTTTGCGAGAACCCGTTAGAGAAAATATTTCTCTGAGTCCTAAGCCATCGATGGTGCACTTCCCATAAAGAAACAACATCAAATGCTTCCAGGTGAGGTGATCACTGCGAGGATAAAAGTTCTCCTGCCAAGGGCATGGTGTTGAAGTTGGAAAACATCCCCTGGGTGCTTATGAGATTGCGACCACCTTGCCAACAGGAAAACATACACTTAAGATTCACAGTTCCGAATATTGATATAGATGCACAAAAATTTTAAAAAAAGGCCCCTCAAAGCCTGACAAGGTCACCAAAAATAACGCCATGAAGAAAAAGAGAGTGAAAAATATCCCATGAGGCTGCATAAAATAAACAATATGTAGTAGGAGAGGTCGAACATCAAAATCATGAGGATGTACATAGCGCATTGACTGAGTTTTGAAGTCGATTCGAGGAGTCTGGAAAATGGGAGTGGCATTTATTGTAGGTGGCACTGGCTTCTTCTAGTGATCAACACGACTCATTAGTAAGTCACACCTTCCCCAGATCGCAGTGCACTTCATAGATGGGAGCTGAACCTGAAATGTGACCATGTGACTTGCCTAAGTCACATTCCTCTTGGGTGACCCCTCCACAAATCACAAAACCTCACCCAATCTCCTTGCCTGTGATATGATGATACGAACTACCTTCAATTGCAACAGTGTGCAACCTCCCCAAGGTGCTAGGTCGCAAAATTGCTCCCAGAGCATTTAGGGGCTAGTGCGACTTCTCCTTCTATGTGACTTCTGCGACTATGTGACACACGTGAAGGTTGGTTTTGGTGAAGCACTTTGCCATAAGTCTGACCACTACAATTACGCGATGTTAGAACTGCCTCTTATAGCATTGCGAAATCCCAACTATAGGATGTGCATGGCATTACATTAGAAGGGTGCATATCTAAATATTAATGACGAAGCTGCAGATGATCACGAGGGTATGATTCACGTGCCCATTGTTGCAAGAGAATAAGCCCACATATTCTGTAGGCAAAATGAAGTTCTAGGCATCAAAAATTTCCGCTCCTTTATCTGCCAGCAATGATTAATTTGCACGAGGCATTCATGAGCATCGACTAAAGGTAGGGAGTTGGGCTCAGTGTTAGACTAATGAAGGAAATAGGAAGTCACACTCACACTCACTGTTGTTGGGTTGCAGTCGACTCCTCAAGACAACCCCCATGAATATGCGACTATGAGATCGATTTTCAAGTATCTCCTTGAGAAACTCACAGGGTCGCAAGCGTGACTAGCCATCAGAGTTGCGACTTCCAACAAAATGTGACTATGCAACTTCTAAGTCACGATTCTGTCCACCTTATTTAAGTCACACTTCTAAATGAGATCGGTTTACTAAGTGCCAAGGTGTTGGATCTATGATTGGGTCATCAGATCCCAAAGATGAGAAAGCTATATGTGAGTGGTAATGTCCCAGATGCTAGAATATGGCTCAAAATTTAGTTTCTCATTGTTGATTCTGATGAACCGTTGTGAATTTGAGAGGCATATTGGATCAGTAACAAGATGGATACTCTTTTTGTCCCTTATCCAAGGAAAAATGGAAGCTATGCATTGATTTTTCTCTTGTGGAGAAACTTGAATGATGATGAACAACCCATCACCAACACTCATGAAAATGGACTCTTTCTTTCCCATAAAATTGATGATTCATTAATTTATCTCATTTATTTCCTTTTTTATCACCATATTTTTATCGTGGGTTTTAATTGATGATTATGTCCTTGTAGTATTTTTGGGCATGAATGTCTCAATCATATAGATTCACCACCAGTTAGAGAATGAATCAAGATTATGAGGATTTTGGAGCATTTTGTCCCAAAGCGTTGCGATCATAGCACCTCAAGACAAAGCCACACATTCATCAATTACTTAAAGTTACCTCAACCACAAAAGTTAGAAGGAAGGAAACAAGATGTTGGTCTATGCAGAAGGATTACAGTTTTTCATGAAGCTTGCATGGCTAGGGTTCCCCTTTAGCAAGCTAGATGGTCCCTTACAAGCTTCAAGAACCCCTCAATAAACCCCAAGGAACATCACTAGAGGATTGATGAATGTGAGCGAAGCATAGTGGAAAGAGAATAGGCTGGTTCAAGGACCAAGCATCCACATCATTGCGACATATGGGAAACAAGAATTCTAGGGTTTCCAATAACCCTCTACATCCTTCCCTCTCTCTCTTTCATCATAATACACATATCGCCCACCATTATATCAGCCACTATGTTAGGTATGATGTGGGCATGTAACAATCATTTTAGCCTGAGAAAGAAGTGGGTAATGTCAAGAGTCATGAGGGTAGCCGAAAGGTCATAAGGGAAGGCCAAGGGTCATGGTAGGTGAAAAATAACCTCATCCCTATAAATGTTCCCTCAGGCCTCATTTGCAAAGGACTTTTTCACTTGAGTTGAAGCTAAGACTAGAGATAGTTGGTTTATGCTTGAGAGCTAAAGCCACTCAGCTCTTGGCATCTAGTAGAGTGGATTTGCAGTGGGGCTAGGTTTTAGGCATCAAGAAATGCTATGAACAACCCATGTTCCACTATTGGGTTTTGACCAATTGCACGATATGTATTTGAAGTTGCAACAATATTAATAAGATCTTCTTTATATTTGGCATTGATTCCCGTGATTACTCATGGTGGTTGTATTAGCTGTCTGGTACTTCACTATATTTATATGTGTGTTTTCATACATGCAAATGTTATGGATTGATACATAGTTGTTGCATGTATGTTTCACTTCTGAATCTATGTTTACTTGTTCCTTGCCATGTCGATGACCTATTGTGAACTACTTTGCAATTGACTTCTGGCATGTTCCTGTTTATTACTTCTGATAAGGCTTTAGCTCACTAATCCCTCTCATGGTATATCTCTTATTATTGTTGTTGAGACCTGTTTGTACCCATTTATGCAATTTTTCAATCTTGGGATGATTTTGTTTCACTTCCTAGGCATTTGATTCTTCTCCCACTCTGACATCCTCTCATTTGATAACCAAGATCAGAAAAATTCATGGTGGCAACTGAGCCCATATATAGGATGGGGCTCCTATCCCAAATGGTCTGAGTTCTAATTGGGATTTCACACCGGGAGACCCCTTAGTTGTTGGCAGTAGATTTTGGCCCATCAACAAATTGGCACTAGAAGGAGGGCTAGATAACAAGCTAAACCCTTGGAGCCTCCAGTTTAATCTAATATCTATTAATGGCTTCGACCATAATTTTTCTCCCAGAATGTTTATATGGTTTGTCTATTTTTCAATTTTCAATCCCCGAGGAGAAGCTCCATCACTTGTCTCTATTAAATTTTGATAGTGACGATGGAACATCCATAATAGAGCACATTTCTGATTTGCTCGAGTTTTGTGAATCTTTTGAGATCGATGATGAAGAGTTTGCTTGTGTGCCCTTCTCCCTCATCCTTGAAGACTGCACAAAGCAATGGTGCCATATGTTACCAACGATGTCCATTCATTCGTTTGAGAAACTCATTGATAAGCTTCAACAATAATTTCACAGGTATGATCTTCAAGATGTGTTAAAGAGGATAAATGAGCTTAGGATGAAACCTGAAGAATCTTTAGAGGGTTTCATTTTTAGATTTGTACATCTTTGTTTTGAATTTATTGAAAGAGATGTCGACTGGGTGTATTTGAATATAAATTTTCAACGTGGTTCTTGTTTCCTTACAACATTTTCATTAGAAAAAGATCCTGTTTCGCATGAGTATCATCATATTTTGCAAATTAAAAAGTGTCTAGATTCTACCCCTAATCTTATTTTTCCTATCTCTATGAATCTGGAACAACCTCAAGCCCTCGAGGAAGAGATTACTACTTGTGGGATTTCTCATTCTCCTCTTGACTTGTTATAAAATAAGTTTTTGGCCGTAAATGGTTCAAACGATGAACAATGCTTTTTGGGAAATGAATCTGATGGTCTCAACTATAAATCCCTTGTACATTCTTTTGATCTTGAATTTGAAAATTACATGACATCCCTTCCTAGTGATGGAACCCAGATTGAGTCCGTTCGACATACGTCTCACTATATTCCTAGATCTCATTCACCTTCCCGTGATGGATTTGGTCTTAGCTCAAGTAAAGTTGACCATTCTATCAAATCCATGGACCACATCAAGCCTGCAAATCCATCTTTCCCTTTGGCGAACATAAATGGGAAAGATGTGAGTCCAGGTCCGATTGGTGCCCCTTCATCTGACCCTGTGCATCTATTCTGCCCTGATTTAGTCCATGGGTCTTCTTCACTGACGGTTCCTTCAGATCATGCACATCTTTGTCTTTCTCGTGTTTATTGCAATCATATTCATGGGGGTTATGTTTCACAGTTAATGGAGGCATACATTGAACCTCTTGTGCCTGATATTTTCAACCTGCAGTATTTACTAAGTGAAGAAGAGAGCTTTGCATATTGCCCAACTCAAGTTGGTTCTCTCATTAATTCCTCTTCACTCTCAATCCAAGATGAACCTTATGTGCCAGATACCCAACTTGATCAAACTGGTGGTTTCATCGATTTCCATTATACCAAGAATACATTCACTCACACCTCTGGTGATTATACTACGTATCCATCTATCGGTCATACGAAGCCACCAGAATTTGATGATACACCTTTAGAATGTTTGGGGACTCATCAGGAAGTCGAGGCACTTCAACTTTTGTTGATGGTTATGTCAGGTTTTCGTATTCCTGATGATACCCCTGAACCAAGTCAAATTAGGGTTTCTATAATTAGGGGTTTTGCACACCATCCTCCTCTCAACATCATCTTATCAGATGCAAGCTCATCTTGGAAATCCTTTGATTCGGGCGATGTCTCTCTAAGTAAATCTTTTCATCACCTTACAACTGATGTGCATCAACCTCTATACACTAATTTTTTTTGCTGAAGGGAGTGCTCTAGCCATTGTCTCAAATATTTTTGATTATTACGGAGCCAGTATGGTATGTCAACATACACTATCAGATGATGTCTTACGATCTCCTATATGGGAAGGAGCCCATCTCATAACTTCCCCTCTACCTAAGACTCTTTCAACCAATTCAGTTCATTTTTGGGGATCTAAAGAATCTGATCTTTCAAGCTGTCAATCTATCAATATTCATACAAAAGATCCAATTCACAATATTTTCATTGATATTTGTCCAGTCACAACTAACGATAACCATCTACACCCATCTACAAATCTTGTGAGGCTACCAATATTTGATGGGGTGTTGTTTGAAGGTTTAGAGATCTACCAGGATAATGAGGCACTTCAGCTTTCGTTGATGGTTATGTTAGGTCCTCACACCTTGGATAGATTCTATGAACAACTTCAGACTAGGGTTTCTACGTTTGAATCCTAAGAGATATAAGTTACACCTGACAGAAGCCCCTCTTTTCAGAGTTATCCAATTGATCATCCTCTACATCAGGATAGGGTTGCTGATCAGATTAATCTGGAAGACTCTTTTACTAGCTGGAGACATCTTGCCTTACTTACATTGGGCTCAAGGTTAGGCATGAACTTATGTATGTCATGGATCGATGACTATAAATTCCATGCTTGTGATTTGGTTTACCAGGATTGGGTTGCAGTTTTCCTTGAAAGGTATCTTTTGGCACGTTTCCCTATAAGTAGACATGATTTTCTTTCTGTTGTGCATGCTTTACAGGTAAGCATTTTATTTTTTGCACAACTCTTTTCAAAAATTTTAATTGTTTTTATATTTATTTTTGTAGGTTGGGAGCTGCTGTGGTGGCTGCACTAGAAGTTTGATTTCACATGATCCGACCTCCTGTTTGGTTAAATTAGGATTTAGGGTTTAGAATAGTTAGGTTTTATTTTTTCTTATTAGTTTTCTGATTAGAATTTTCCTTTTGATTCAAATTGGTCATGTTTCACTTTTCTTATAGTAGGTAGTTAGTTCCCTGCATGTTTATTTTGCACTCATGTCCTTGCATCTGTTTATTGTTGCATGGCATTTGTGAAATATATACATATGCATTGCATTTATCATTTAATTGCAGTTAGTTGATATCTTCTACAAATAACATTACATTGCATCATTAGCCCTATCTTCTACATTGCATCATTCACCTTCCTTCTCGCTTGGCACACACTCACCTTGGACCTAGCCTCGAAATTCCCTCTGTGTTACATACTACTGCATGAACCCTCATGAACTTGAAGATTTCAAACCTTGGGTATTGGGAATAATTTTCTCACACCTTTTTTGCACTTATTCAAACCCTGAAGTGATTCCTTTGACCTCTTCCCACATGTTTGAAACCCTAGGAGAGTTCCCTGGTCACCTAACCCTAGAACTAAAACCCTAGCCCTAAAGATGGTGTCAAGTTGTGATGGTTACATGAATGGGTATCCTCTCTTGGAACTAGCCATCAAAGTTACCTCCTAGATATCTCTCATACGAGACTAATTTATTAACAAGGAAGATAAGAACATATTGCTTATGGGGAGTTTTAATGACCTATACCCATAACATGAACCTTGACCTCAACATGGTCTTGACTGTTTCAATGAATCATGTGTTTCGTTCACGTGTTAATTGGTGGTGAGATTTGGAGGCTTGGCATGAGGGAAAACTCGAATCAAGACATCTCTTAGTTTCTATCAAATAAGAAACAAATAATCTTGCTCGTAAAATAATTTGGGGTCCCTTGTCCACCCTGGCGCAATGAACGCCCAATAATAAGTGCAAATGCACACATAAAATAAAATGAATTTAAATAAAGGGTAAAGGATCGATAAAGATTTCCTACACAGAGAGGTAATGCAACAACTCCACCGAGGTACTTACTAGGCTCGCTGGCAGCGGAGCAACATTTGTGATTTCTTAGAGTGACTCCACTAGGGTACTGTCCAGGCCCGCTAGAAGTGGAGCAACACCAAAAAATTATTTTAAAATTCTAAATATAATAAGCCCTCTACCTCGTTCTTTGCATCATCATCAAATATTGACATGCGTGAACTTCTAATTTGGTTTTTACTAACTAGCAAGACCTAGCTGAGACATAAAGGCGAACGAAAATCTGTAAAGGTCAAGGTAACGAGTACCCATAGTAACTATTCAATATTCCTTGCATCATTATCCAAACTTTGATTACCACAAGGTTGCTAACAGAGATGCCAAGTTCCACCAGTGGTTCACCAATTGTTGTAGCAGCTACAACACCTCCCAAAACTTTGGGCATATCTAAAATTTTGGGTCCCCCCTCTGCTAGCCTTAAGCCATCAAGGGAAACTCTAATTGTTCATTGGATAATTCCCCCCATGGTATGTTCTTATTAGACACTGTCGATGCAGTCACTCATGCAATCGTGCGATATATATTTCATTTTTGTTTTTATCATGCCCCATATCACGCATTGACCCTAACATTGCCTAGGGTTGTGGAAGTATGATGTCTTGCCCACAAATTCATAGATTATCCCTATGCCTTCCAATCAATGGAGACACCGTGTGTGGGCAGACAAGACTCCAATTCGGCTATCATTATGTTGTCCATACTAGGGTTTGGGAGAGAAACCCTAAATTGGCACAAGAATGTTTCCCTTCGCGATTGAACCAAGTTCATCTACCTCTAGAGTTGCATTCTCATCGAGACCACTTGGAATTATGGTAATAAACATTGTATGTCATGTTCCCCTTTGGTTCATGACTGATTCCCCACCCCAACATGGGCATTAGGGTTTGGGAGAGTCATAAATTTTCCTTGCATCCTTCGAGCGCTAGGCTCATGTGAATGCATGTTAACAAGTACTTGCAGACACTTACTCTATAAGTACATCACCACCATAGGCAACACATAAATTTAAAGTCTCTTAAGGTTAGTGCCTCCTGGAGGTGCATGAATTTGAAGTTGATCCCTAGATTGAAGCATGATTTTCTCAACCCATGCAAGTTGTAACTCCTTGATTTGAAATGCATGTGATACATGTTCCTTTAGTGAATTATTTTCATACGCAATATATACATGAGTATGTCACTGCGGTAAACTAATGGGTTTTGTTTTATCTTCTTGTCAGGAGATCCAGGGAAAGTTGCTTGGACACATATCAAATGAGGCAATGCTTATGTTAAATTAACGCCCTGATATGGCATCACTTAGATGAAGGAGTGAAGGATGTTTAAATTATTTCACATGAACCTCATGAAAGCATGCAAAATCAAGATGTACACCATTTAAATGGACTGGGTATGCCTGATGGACATTCAAATTAAAGGGAAATGATATGCACTTTGTTGAAAGAAAGAAGAAAGTCCGATGTCATACACAACGAGAATTAATGCTAAGTATATCATAAAGGTGATGGAACATGACCACAAAAGGGATAAACCAAGATATTTATGAATAGCATGGGCAAGTGAAAGCATGCATTGAATGCCATCGAAAGACTAGATCTATCATGTGCACGATGGATATATATAAGGGAAATAACTTTTCAATAAGCGACCCTAATGATGGCCATTGTGGACATGGTGGGACGTACAAACATCATGTAAAAATATTCAAACATATCTCCAAATGAACACATCGGATGTGATGGAGTCATATACGTGCCCAGGATGAAAGGAGCACACAATATTTTAGTGTTGGGTGATGACCATTGCGTTCGAGGTAGCAATAAGGGCGCAATCCAAATGGATAATTGTTGTATTAACATTCTCACCACACAGAAAGCCACAATTTGGGTTGAGACATAAAAAATCTTAGAAGTTCACACTTCAAAGCACGTTTGGTAAGCCCATAAACGTATTCCAACGAATTCTTGTAGGTCATTGCACAAGCCAGGCATTTGAGGAGGAACTCAAAGTTTTGCTAATGGACATTGGAAGGAGAGATATCATGCCAATTTGAAAAGGATGGTTCTACATATTATAATATGTCAAATAACATGTTTGTGAGAACCTGTCAGACAAAATCTTTCTCTGAGTCTTGAGCCATCGATGGTACACTTCCCATAAAGAAACAACATCAATTGGTTCCAGGTGAGGCGATCACTACGAGGATGAAAATTTTCCTGCCACAAACGTGGTGTTGAAGTTGGAAAATATCCCCTGGGCGCTTATGAGATTGTGACCACCTTGTTGACAGGAAAACGTGGACTTAAGATTCACAGTTCTAGATATTGATATAGATGCACAACAATTTAAAAAAAAAGGCCCCTCAAAGCCCGACAAGGTCATCAAAAATAATGCCATGAAGAAAAAGAGAGTGCAAAATATCCCATGAGACTTCATAAAATAAACAATATGCAGCAGGAGAGGGCGAGCATCAAAATCATGAGGATGTACATAGCGCATTGACTGAGGTTTGAATTGGATTCGAGGACTTTGGTAAATGAGACTGCAATTAAGTGTAGGTCGCACTGGCTTATTCTGGTGATCAACGTGACTCCTTAGTAAGTTGCACCTTCCCTAGATCACAACGCACTTCATAGCTGGGAGCTGAAGTTGAAATGCGACCATGTGACTTGCCTAAGTCACATTCCTCTTGGGATACCCCTCCACAAATCACAAAACCTCACCTGATCTCCTTTCCTACGATATGATGATACGAACTACCTTGAGTTGTGATTGTGCGACCTCCCCAAGGTTGCTAGGTCGCAAAATTGCTCCCAGAGCATCCAAGGGCCAGTGTGACTTCTCCTTCTCTACTACTTCTGTGACTATGTGACACACATGAAGGTTGGTTTTGGTGAAGCACTTTTCCATAACTCTGACCACTAGAATTACGCGATATCAGCACTGCCTCTTATAGCATTGTGAAAACCCAACTACAGGATGTGCATGGAGTTACACCAAAAGGGGCACATATCTGAATATTAATGACCAAGCCACAAATGATCCCGAGGGTACAGTTCATTTGCCCGATGTTGCAAGTGAAGAAGCCCACAGATTCTGTAGGTGAAAAGAAGTTCCAGGAAAGGAAATTTCCCCTCCTTTATCCGCCAACAATGATGAATATGCATGAGGAATTCGTAAGCATTGAGTAAAGGCAGGGAGTTGGACTTAGTGTTAGACTAAGGGAGGGAACAGGAAGTCTCACTCCCACTCATAGTCGTTGGGTCGTAGTCGAATCCTCAAGAAAGCCTCCAGGAATATGCGACTATGTGATCAATTTTCAAGTATCTCCTCCAGAAAGTCACAGGTTTGTAGGTGTGACTAGCCATCGAAGTTGTGACTTCCAACATAATGCGACTATGCGACTTCTAAGTTGCAATTCTTTCCACCTTATTTAAGTCGCACTTCTAAATGAGATCAATTTACTGAGTACTAAGGTGTTGGATCTATGACTAGGTCATCAGATCCCAAAGATGAGGAAGCTATATGTGAGTGGTAATGTCCTAGATGCTAGAAGATGGCTCAAAATTTAGTTTCCTGTTGTTGATTCCAACAAACCATTGTGAATTTCAGAGGCATAGTGGCTCAGTAACAGGCTGGCTACTCTTGGTTTACCTTATCCAAGGCAAAAGGGAAGCTATGCGTTGATTCTTTTTTGTGGGGAAACTTGAATGATGATGATCAACCCATCACCAACACTCATGAAAATGGACTCTTTTTTTCCCATGAAATTGATCATTCATTAATTTATCTCATTTATTTCCTTTTTTATCACCATATGTTTATCGTGGGTTTTAATTGATGATTATGTCCTTGTAGGATTGTAGGGCAAGAATGTCTCAATCATATAGAGTTGCCGCTAGTTGGAGAATGGTTCAATCTTATGAGGATTTTGGAGCATTTTGTCCCAAAGGGTTGCAACCATAGCACATCAAGACAAAGCCACACATTCATCGGTTACTTAAAGTTTCCTCAACCACAAAATTTAGAAGGAAGGAAGCAAGATGTTGGTCTATGCAGAAGGATTACAGTTTGTCATGAAGCTTGCATGGCTAGGGTTTCACGGTCCCTTGCAAGCTTCAAGAAACCCTCAATAAACCCCAAGGCACATCACTAGAGGATTGATGAATGTGAGTGAAGCATAGTGGCAGGTGAACAAGTCGGTTCAAGGACCAAGCATCCACATCATTGCGACATATGCGAAACATGCATTTTAGGGTTTCCAATAACCCTCTACATCCTTCCCTCTCTCTCTTTCATCATAATACAAATATATCCTACCATTATATCAGCCACTATGTTAGGTATGATCTGGGCATGTAACAATCATTTTTGCCTGAGAAAGAAGTGGGCAATTTAAGAGTCATGAGGGTAGTCGAAAGGTCACGAGAGAAGACCAATGGTCAGGGTAGGTGAATAATCAACTCATCTCTATAAATGTTCCCTCATGCCTCATTTAAAGAGGACTTTGGCACTTGAGTTGAAGCTAAGACTAGAGATAGATGGTTTATGCTTGAGAGCTAGAGCCACTCAGCTCTTGGCAGCTAGTAGAGTGGATTTGCAGTGGGGCTAGGGTTTAGGCATCAGGCAACGCTATGAACAACCCATGTTCCACCATTGGCTTTTGACCAATTGCATGATATGTATTTGAAGTTGCAGAAATATTAATAAGATCTTATTTATCTTTGGCACTGATTCCCATGCTTACTCATGGTGGTTGTATTATCTGTCTGGTAATTCACTATATTTGTATGTGCGCTTTCATATACGCAAATGTTGTGGACTGATACATAGTGGTTGCATGTATGTTTCACTTCCGAATCTATGTTTAATTGTTCCTTGTCATGTTAGTGACCTATTGTGAACTACTTTGCAATTGACTTCTGGCATGTTCCTGTTTATTACGTCTGATGAGGTTTTAGCTCACTAATCCCTCTCATGGTATATCTCTTATTATTGTTGCTGAGACATGTTTGTACCCCTTTCTGCAATTTGTCAATCTTATGTTGATTTTGTTTCACTGCCTGGGAATTTCATTCTTGTCCCACTATGACACCCTCTCATTCGATAACCAAGAGCAGAAACATTCATGGTGGCAGTCGTGCCCACATACCAGTTGAGGCTCCTATCCCAAATGGTGTGAGGTCTAATTGGGATTTTAGACCGGGGAGACCCCTTAGTTGTTGGTGGTACATTTTGGCCCATCAACACAATGAAAACCCTAACCCGAGGAGATGTAACACCAAGAGTTTATGGGCCCCATTGGGGTTAGTTGGGAAACCAACTTCCTAGGGTTGTAACTTGGTCATATTATCTATGTTTGAAGCATATGATTCCTTGTTGTAAAGATCTCTTTAAGGAATACAATGACCGATGTGATTGCCATACCAATCACCAAGCAATTTTTCCAAATAAATGTCGTTTAGGGCCTCAAAATGGTTCCAGAAGTTCAGGACCCAAAGAACTGCCAAAAATATTAAAATATCTACAATTAAGGAAACTGAAAAACTGTAGGAAACAATGGTGAGGGTCCAAGTGGAATAGGCGGGTGGCCACCAATATCCACCCGGATCATAGAGCACCTATTTAAATGGAGCAAAGAGTATCAAGATGCACTAGTAGGGCTTACGCGAAAAGATGGAATAAGTGTTGACATAGATAAGGCAAAAATCAAGATGTCAGTGTGATCACATGAGAAATTGACCAAGGATATGACCAAAATGATAAATGCATATCAAACATTGTATAACGAGTTTGAAGCTCTAGTTGAGTAGTAAAAGTGCCTCCTATTGGTGAAATTGTAACAATAAGACCTGAAGGAGAGATTTGGTAGGAGTTCCATGACAGACTAGAGGAGATGAAGCTAGGCTACTCAAGATAACTTGGAGCCTACAAAGGAAGCAATCAAACACATTATGGGACCAACCAAATTACTATAAACTCTCTGGGATTTCATATCAGATACATCTAGATATGAAAATTTTGTTGTTGGATACTATAAAGTTTCAAATGATATTTAAAAGTGATCTGTCAAAGAAGGTTCAATCCATCGCTTCCAAATATAAGGCTTCTTACATGTATTTTACACAAGAGATAAACATAGAGGCCCCTGACATGGCTTTCATGGGTATCGGTAAATGAAGGAACTTGTGTTTTGAAATTCCTTGTAATTTGTAAATAAAGTTATTTTGAAATTAAAGTTAATGATAGAATCTAGAAATAAAATTAATTTAGGAATTAAAGGTCATAAAGAAGGTGAAGAGTCACGAGGGAAGTTGAAAGATAATGGGAGGTGAAAGGTAACCTAATTTTGGATAATATACCCTCATGGATGGTTAGGGAGGGCCTTTTATTTTAGAACTCCATTTTGAGCACCTTGTTTAGGACAGCTTGTACATCCTTTTGAGAGATCAAGTTGTAGCTTAGCACTTCCACTATTGGATTTCATGGATGATTCTTGTAATGGTGCATTAGGCGTTTTAGCATAATATTGAGAAGCTTGTTGAGCCAAGGAAACAATTTCATGCATGTATTATTGAGCATTATGGGAATTATTTCTTGGTGATTCAATGATATGTGTTTATATTTACATGTGTTAAAGTTAATGAAATCTTTCATTAGTTTATAACACATAATTTATTTGAATTTGTATGTTATTCATGCTTTTATTTTCGTTGTTGGTTGCAAACTAATTCAAAATTTATAAACAAATGTTTTATTTCATCCATGCATCTTAATTGAGGTATGCTCACATCCTTCTTTTAGAGATTCATGTTATTTACTTTGGTTGCAGTGATGTCTTTTGTATCTTACTTGCATATTATTTCATAACGCTATTCTAACTTGTGTTTCTTAAAGGATATTAGTTTTCTCATGCATTTCTCATTTTTTCGAAAACAAACTTCAAAACAACATGGTGGTCTTCGAACCCACATACCGGATCAGACTCCTATCCCAAACTATGTAAGGTCTAGTTGGGACTTTGCATTGGGGAGATGCCCTCATTGTTGACAAAACATTTTTGCGTGTCAATAGGTAGTTAAGAACTACCCCAGGAATAACATCAAAATGATAGCATATGGACCTTGCTCCCTGCATCAAGACTACTTACATAACATGCCCACTTGCATCTATCTCCACTTCAAAGAGCTACTACAAGTTTGGCAATGCCATAACTAGTGATCGATTGGTCTTCTTCTTTAGCTCCTCAAAGGCCCTCTACTCACCCTTTCCTCACTAGAAACTCTTTCCACTTGTTGTTATAATGTGGAGTGGCACTACTACCATTGAAAACATGGCTATGAATTTCCTCAAGTACTATGCTGCCCCAACAAAACTCCTAAACTCAAAAAAATTAGTAGGCACTGTCCATTTCATGATGTCCTCCATCTTGGTAGGATTTATCTTAAGATCTCCTCCACCTATCACATATCTTAGATACACCAATGGCTATTGTGCAAACTCACACTTCTTGATATTTTCTAACAGTTGGTGCTTCTTTAATGTCTTCAACACTTGCATTAAATGTAGAATGTGCTCCTCCCAAGTAACATTGTATACCAATATATCATCCAAATATACAATAACAAATGAATCTAAAAAAATGGAAAAATATATCATTCATTTACCTCATAAACGTTGTTGGTGCATTGCATATGCCAAATTACATTACTAACCACTTCTACAAAGATTTCTTGGTTTTGAAAGTAGTTTTCTAGGTACCTTCTTCTTTGACTTGAACCTTGTGATATCCAAACTTTAAGTCCAACTTGGTGAGATTTCGCTTGCTGCAACTAATCCAACATATTATCTATCCCGGGAAGGGGGTATATATTCTTGATTGTGATTTTATTCAATGGTTTGTAATCAATACACATATGCCAAATTCCATCCTCCTTTGGCGCAATGATGATGGGTGACCCACATGGTGATGTACTCAGTTGAATGACACCATGTTCTAGTAGTTATTTTAACTATTTATTCACCTCACTTGCTTCTATAATAGACTACCTATGTAACACAATGTTTGGAAATGTGGAGTTCAACAATAGCTAAATCCCGTGCTCCACTTACCTCTTAGGTGATAACCTTTTAGGCTCTCTAAAGAAATCCCTATATTCATGTAGCAACTCTTCTAGTTTTTTATTTTTATTTTTTATTAGTACACCTCTACAGGGATGCCTTTCCTCTCACAAACTCTTATACAAACTAGTTTTCTCTTAAAAATAATAAAACATACTTCTTATGGGAACTGATCAATTTCTTGGCTTGGTTAGCACTTACCAACGAAATTTTCAACTTCCCTTTATGTGCGTTGATGGTGAACAATTTTCCATCCTTAATGAGTTGGTACTGGTTGGTTCTCCACATGAATATTGCATCTCACATGTACATGTAGGGCATTCCAAACAAAACTTTACATACATGATGGGGAACTACATCTAGTTCTACTTCATCAATAAAATAAACACTAATGGAAGACTAATTTTTCACTGTTTTGTTACCTTCAACTCTGCATTCTTATTTACCCATCCTAATGGATACGGGCTCAGATGATCACGGACTTCCAATACCAACTTGTTGACAAGATCTACTGCAATGAGATTCACTTCTGATCATAAGTCAAACAAAGCATCAATCTTTATCTTCTTGACCTGTATCTTTATGTGGAAGCGTTTGTTCATTTCTTTCTCTTCATGTTTCTAAAGGCTAATCAGATTCACCTACTTCTGCATTGATGTATAGAACATCTTCTCATCTACATCCAAGTGGATTTCAAATTGGTTGTTTGATCTGATGGCCATGAGATCCTTCTTCTTATTGTGTTTCTTTTTGTTCTCTAGGTTGAGCTTTGGATGCAACTTCCGACACTTGTTGTTTGTATGGACATCAATGTCATAGTGGTTGTTGGTATCTTTGCACTAGTGTGCTATGACTGCTGTCTTTTTATATTTTCCCTTTTCCACTTTTTATTCCCCTCCTTAGAAGTGTCTTGTTTCTCCTTTTTCTTTGATCCACTTGATTTCCCTTTCTTCAGGCCTATGTTCTCTAGGTATTGTGCTTATACACAAGCCTCATCCACTAATCTAGGCTTGAATAACATCACTTGATTCCACAGATGGCTATGTAGACCCCCTAAATAATTGAGGGGTACAATTGGGTTCTTTGGGAGGATACCCAACATATGGCCATGTTTTTGAACTTTGTGGTGTAATCCTATATGCTATGCCCTAACTTCTACCTAAAGCAGTGCCACCAAATCCACTAGTCCTATACATACCCAATAAGGTAAAATTGGATTTTATGAATGTTTTGAAGTCCTCCCATTTAGTCGTTGAAGGATCTCTCTCCATCATAAATTTTTCCATGTGGATTTCCCACCAAGTCAAGGCATAACCCTTTAATTTCAGCCGCACAAATGAAATCTTCTGTTTTACCTCAATTTGATGGACACTAAAATACACTTATAATTGTTGCAACCAATGAATTAGCATAAGAGATTCAATATCACCTTGGTACACCTTGATATTTAAATTCCCTTCTGATTTGAACAAGGATTGTGAATGATTCATGACACTCGAACTGGGTCAAGGATAATTTTAGGGGCGAATGTTCGCCCTTTGGCGAAATTAAGGGGTTTTAAATTTTTAGTGGGCTAATATTTTGTATCATAGTACATTTTTACAAATCACCTCAAATAGCCCACCTTATTTTAAGGGAGAGGGTAAAAAAGGTAAATTTAGCCCTTGAAATTAGGACTTACAACCTTCCATTCGCCCATTTTCAAGAATAGGTTTTATTTAAGTGAATCATATGGGCCAAATACCATATTTATAAAAGAGGTATGGTAAATTAATAAAAATATAAATAAATGAGAGGTATGGTAAATAAATAAAACATTTTTTATATTTACTCCATAAGTCACCTTATATACATGTAAGGGTGTAAACAAATAAAAATATAAGTAAAGTGGAGGTATGGTAAATAAATAAAATGTCTTTTTATACTTACTCAAAAGGTATGGTAAATAAATAAAAATATAAATAAACTAGACGTATCGTAAATAAATAAAACCTCTTTTTATATTTAGTCCATAACCCTTGTTCTATTTATGAAGGCTCAAGAAAGAGGTTTTATTTAAGTGAATCCTATGGGTCAAATACCATATTTGTAAAAGAGGTATGGTAAATTAATAAAAATATAAATAAACGAGAGGTATGGTAAACAAATAAAACATTTTTTTATATTTACTCCATAAGTCACCTTATATTTACGAACACTCAAAAAATGGGTTATATTTAGGTGAAACCTATGGCCAAAATACTATGGGAGAAATACCATGGACTACCATGCAAAAAACCATTATTAACCCTAATATTAGAATTAATAAAAATAAAAATGGCACATGGTATTGACCCATGGTATTCACCAAAATGGCACATGGTATTGACCCATGGTATTCACCTGGAATGTAGCCTATTTAAATGGGGAATTAAACCAGCATGTAGCCTATGCTAAGATTCAGTAGGACTTTACAAAGTTTTATTATTTAGTGAAAGACTCGCCAAGATCTTACAAGATTTTATAATTGAGTAAAATATTCGCCATGCCTGGTGAGAGATTTGCCAAAAAATTATATATACATATTATATTATTGATAAAATCGCCTTCCATTTTTCCTATATACCATGAAGATTCGCCCATTTATTATATTTATAAATTTAGGGGGGGTTCTTAAAATTTTCCCTGAACTGGGTTGATCTTTCTTGGGTCCATTATTTGGTTCGTTCTCTGTTTCTTCCCTGTCTCTTGTTCTCCCCTAAGATCCATCATCTGCATTAGAACCCCATATTCTCTAAATATACCAAGATTATTGCTTAGGGATGACATGAGTATATTTACATTACAATTTATATCCACGACTTGTACTTCCAACCGCAAAAACCTCTCCTCTACAAGACCAAGAGGGTTATTCACATATTCATTGATCATGTATAAGGTTTTATGAATTTTGGCTTAGTCAATATAGATCCCATGCAAATATCCATAATATACCCAAATAATTCTACTCTAATAACAATATCATACATAAATTTCCATGGATATTCCACTGGACATTTCATCACAACAGATCTTATAAAACTATATTTAAAAATATGAAATCTACACTATTAGGGTTTTATTTTTCTTTAGATTTTTGGATTTGTAGATTACTGTTAATTTCATATGCATGAAAATTAAAAATATGCAGAAAATAGGTAACATAAAATTAAAAACTAACAAACCACTATTTGACACAATATATGACTTGGGAAACCCTTTCATGAGAAAAACCTAGTTAGAAGGCGAGGCCGCTCTACTCTCTTTGTTTGAATATAAAATGGTTGTGAGTACAAATAATTATGACATGTGGTCTATGGTATACTTCAATGCACAAATCCTCTGTGTGTGCTCTATATCCTATCCCTCTCATCTATTTTTTCTCATTTTTGGAACAAATGCACTAAAAGAAAATGGAAGCCCTTTTCATCCTAGTAGCCCGGTTATAACATAGCTCGATAACAAAATAGTGGTTTGGTATGACTACCTCAACTCTTAACTAGAGTTAAAGTATGGAATCTTCTAGAATCTTCTTCATCATAATTATGTGGATTTCCCCTTTTCCATGAATAATGGTGACTGAGGCGACATCCTCCCGAATTATGGTGGTGAAAAAAATAAGGTAAACTTTTGAGTGGCATAATTTTTTCATACAGACTCTAGTTGAGGTAATTATTGCATGGTTTGAAAGGTAGGTGTGTGTAGAATATGAAAAATGGTGCATCACCAAAGAAACAATTTCTTACTGTCAGTCCCGGTAGTAACTACACAAATTTAATTCATATTATTCCTTTAAGTAGGTATTTATTATATACATGAGGGAGACTGTTCACTTCATCTCTCGATGATTGTTCATATTTCTTATTATTTATTTACATCAATTGTATTTATTCACTCAATCCTGATGATTAGGTGTCAACATTCCCCCCCTTAATCTGAAGGGATGTTGGTGAGTCCAAGCATCATTCTGAATTGTTCAAGCTTTTCTTTTCCAAGTGCTTTGGTGAAGATGTCTGCAATTTTCTCATTAGTGGAACAATGATGGAGATGGATTGTCTTGGCCTCAACATGATGTCGAATCAGATGATATTTAGTATTGATGTGCTTCATTTGATCATGGAACTTTGGGTTCTTGGCCAACTTTATTGCAGAGGTATTGTCAATCATGAGTGGAGTTGATTGTAGTTGTTTTACCTGCAAATGTTCGAGAATTTTCCTGAGCCACACATTTTCTTTTGTTGCCTTAGCTACTGTCATGTATTCTTCTGCTGTTGTGGAATTTTCTGGAATTGATTGTTTGTGTGATCTCCATGAGACAGCTCCTGATCCAAGACTCATAGCATATCCTGAAGTAGATACCCTAGTTTCTTTGTCTCCATCAAAGTCTGAATCAGAGTATCCAATCAAACTGAAGTTGTCCACCTGTGTATACTTGATTCCAAAGTCTTGAGTTCCCTTCAAGTACCTTAGAACTCTTTTTGTAGCAGACCGATGTCCTTCACAAGGCTTTTGCATAAACCTTGAGAGGATTCCAACAACAAACAAAATGTCTGGTCTAGTGGTAGTTAGGTAGTTGAGACTTCCTACAAGCTGTCTATACTTTGTTGCATCCTCAAATTATTTTCCTTCAATAGATGTGAGCTTTAAGTTTTGTTCCATTGGAGTAGTAAGAGGATTGCATTCTTTCATGCCAAACCTGTTCAATAGATCTCCAATGTATTTATTTTGAGAAATAAATATTGACTTCAGATGTTGGGTTACTTCAATACCAAGATAGTAATAAACATAGCCCAAATCAGTCATTTCAAAACTTTTCCCCAATTCCTTCTTTACGGATGCAATGTAGCTTTCATTGTTCCCTATCATCAAAATATCATCTACATATACCACAAGATATACAACTTTTTTTCCAACTTTCTTGACAAATAAAGTTCCATCATCAAGATCATAATGTTTGAAATTGAGTTTCAAAATATGCTCGGTTATTTTTTCATACCAGGCTCACGGTGCTTGTTTGAGGTCATACAAGGACTTCACAAGTTTGCATACTTTATGTTCATGTCCTTTCACAGCAAATCCTTCAGTCTGGGACATAAAAAAATTCTCTTTTAGATCTCCATTTAGGAAAGTAGTTTTTACATCCAATTGATGGACTTCCCAACCGTTCTGAGTTGCTAGGGCAAAGAGTGTTCGGATAGTAGCCCATTTTTCTGTGGAGGCAAAAGTCTCCTCATAATCGACCCCTTCCTTCTGTGCAAAACCTTTTTCCACAAGCCTGGCTTTGTGCTTGTCAAGTGTGCCATCAGCTTTATACTTGTTCTTGTAGACCCACTTGCAGCCTATTGGTTTGGTTCCTAATGGAGGATCAACCAGCTTCCAAGTGCCATTCTTTATGAGGGCATCGTACTCCTTTTACATCACTTATATCCATTCATAATGAGAAGTAGCTTCTTTGAAGGAAGTTGATTCAAAATCTATAGACAAGTTCAATTCACAATCATAAGAAACATCCATATCAACAGGTGAATTAGAGTCATCTACATCACCTCCATTTTTCCGGTTTGAATTTCTAGTTCCTATCTTTCCAACCTCATCACGATGAACACTTTCAAATGTCTTTGTCAGACACTTTTGGGGACCTTTCTCAGATGCTCCAGGCTGGTCCATTGATTGAGTTGGGACTGAATCAAGATTGAGTCTCCCAATTCTATCAATAACATCACTTAAAGCATCATCTATTGTTGGAGTTTCATGCGGGGGAGAGAGTTCTTCAGAAGAAGATTCCACATGTTGATCTAATATAGGAATCCCCCCTTCAAGATGTGGAATTTGATTATCAAATTCTTGAAATGATTTTGCATTTGCGAAGAAAAATTACATCTCTAGATACAACAAACTTTTTATTGATTTCATCATAGAGATGGTATGCTTTGGAGGTGTTTGAATACCCCAGGAAGATACACTTACGACTTCTTGTACCAATTTTGTTTCTATGTACCTTTGGTATCAAGGCATAACAGGTGGAACCAAAGACCCTGAGATGCTTTATTAAAGGAACATGCCCATACCACATTTCGTATGGAGTCTTGTTTCTAATAACATTAGATGGACATCTATTCTTTATATATGCAGCACATAGAACAGCATCAGCCCAAAATATTATTTTTACATTTTTGAAGAAGAGCATGGAGCGTACCATATTTAAGATTGTCCTATTCATTCTTTCAGCTACACCATTCTGTTGGGGATTATAAGGTATAGTTGTTTGATGTTTGATCCCATGTTGGCGAAGATAGTTTTCAAATTCATTTGATGTGTATTATTTTCCATTATCAGTGCGAATAGACCCAATATGAGATTGTGCATCATTTTCAATCCATTTATGAAAGTTATTGAATGTTTGAAAAGCATTAGATTTGTTCTTCAATAAATAAACCCAACACATTCTGGTGCAGTCATCAATAAATGTCATCATATATTTATTTCCATTTGCAGAAGGAACAGGAATTAGACCACATAAATCTGAATGAGTGCGTTCAAGTTTTCTATGTGCTCTTGAATGTGAATCATGAAAAGACTGTTTGCTATGCTTTCCTAGAATGCAAGCATCACATTGCTTAAATTTCCTAGGAATTGTAGGCAAACCAGCAACACCATTTTTCTTCAACAAGCGGATGCTGTCATAATTCAAATGTCCAAATCTAGCATGCCATAATAAACTTGATGGAAGTGTACCTTCTTCATAATGAGAATTGTATGAGAAATGTTGTGCACGAGCAGAGGTACCTTGCAGCTTGAGAAGCCTTTCTTCTTCTATTCCCCTCATGACATGTGAGTGGTCAGAGGCTTTTCTCACCTCACACTTGCCATCAAACATATGAATGGAGTGACCTTGCTGGCGGATGTGGACCAAGGACAACAAGTTTCTCTTGAGCTATGGGAGATATAGAACATTATGCAGAAGAAAGTCTGGAAGACCAAGCAATTTAAGCCTGATTGTGCCAAGCCCTGATGGCTTGATTTTTGATTCGTCTGCAAAGTATACTGCTCCATCAACATTGCCAGTAAACTCTTCAAAGTAATATTTTCTATGAGTCATGTGGCAAGTTGCTCCTGAATCAAGCAACCAATCATTTTTCCAAGAAGCAAGTGAAGCCTTAAATAAATCTTCATTTACTCCAATATTACATTGTGCCAAAACATAGTGAGCAGATTCAGGGGTTTTACCTTTATCTGTGTCATTAGTTTTACCTTTCTGTTGGTTTCTTTGATGCTCAATTTTTCCCATGGTAACTTACATGTAGAGGCATCATGTGATCCATTTCTTTTGCAACGTATGCAGTGAAAATCTACCTTTTCTTTTTGAGAGTGTCTGCCCCCCTGCCTCTGAAATATCTTCCTCTTCCTCTTCGACCACCTCTTCCTCTGGAAGAATCCTGAGCAGGATTCTTTTATTTATGAGCAAGGCACACAGCCTCTTTAGAAGATTCAGGGGCTGTCTTCTTTCCAAAAGCTTTCTCTCTTTCAGCAATTTTTTTCACAAGAGAGTCAAAGGTAATATCTTTGAGATTTCCATTTGCTTGCAATGACTCAAGATAATTGGAGTAAGTAGGATAAAGTGCCTTGAGAAAAGCGATAAGAGTAGTATCCAATTCAACCTTAATGGATTTGATATCATGCATTATAGATTTTACTTCGAATGTAAGAGCAAGAGGATTATTATTTTGTAATTCAAGAGTGAAGAGTTTAATCATGAGTTGAACAACTTCAAGTGTAGAATGGAGTCAACACTTACTCCCAAAAAATGTCATTTGATGCCTCAAAATGCTCCTAGAAGGTTTTAGACCCTGATTCACCAAACTAGGTGCCAACGGTAAAAATGGTCTTGTGAACCAATTCCTCCATATTTTTTCACTTTGAAAGCATCAACATGGATGGAAAACAATATAATGATTCAATCCATAGCAATCCAATACCTTATTTATTAATATGGTTATGTTTATTAGTTTATGTAGTGTTGTTTATGTAGTTTTTTCTTTCTATTTTATGTTATCAGATCAACAAATTAGAAACAATAAAAATAATATAAAAAAATGAATTTATGATACTAGTCTAGTTTCCCTAGTGGAAGACCAATAGATACTATCAATATTGTAAATATGTGTTTTTTGCAGTGATATAATATCTTTGATCTTACAAAAAAGAAGAATATTGTAACAAAACTTCTAAACTAAACACTCTGCTTGGAATGTAAAGCACATACTTGAATCATGAACACTTTGGACTGGGCATGCACTAAGGCCTCTCACACAAGTCATAGTTTTCTATGAAATCATGTCCATGAATGTCAAGTGTTCACACTCAAATGCTTGTAAATGACTGAAATTAGAAACAATGATTAAGGGGTTTTGGTTTAATGTATTGGTAATACACTAGGGCCTTTCTTGCCAATGATAGCAAGTGGACACTCTAGTAGTGCTTTATTTAATCTAGTAAACTTCAACCTAATTCCACTTAAAAAGGTAAGAATGCACTATGGCTTTCTCCATTTATGAGAGAGAATGGATGGTCACTCAAGTAGTATTTCACTCAAGTTTTTAATTGGTGTATGCATAAGTTATTGATTTAGTATAGGAAAGAAAGAAAGAAAGAATTATTCTAAGTGTTAGCACTTTGTAATTTCTTAAGGCTATGAAAGAAACCCAGAGGTAACCACATAACCACTTTCAAGCTTAGAAGCTAGCCCTTCTAAACTCAGAGAGGGATCTCTATATTGGATTTAGATTTGTTGTAGTAGGATTTTAGGCTAGTTATTAGGTTCATAGTTTGGTTTTTTGAAATTTTCGGTTGAAACTACAAGGAAATGCCATTAGGAAATGGATTGAAAGCGTTAAGGTGATTAAAAACAAAAATATCAGAAAATATTGAAACAAAGCAAGGTAGGCAAGCTATTTGGATCTTTGAAGCTTTGTGGAGTGAGAGGGAGGAATAGATTCAGATTCCATTAAACATAGAGCATTTTAATGTGAATTTTATATTTAACTTCAGTTTGAAAATATATAAATTGCTTATAAGCTAGTACAGAGTGTAATTAAACAAGTTCAACCCTTCTTCTTCTTTTAAACAATTCAGATAAGAAAACTTATGAAATAGAGATATAGCAAGTTTACAAAAGGATAGACACCACCAATTAGCTTGACACATGGATCCTGGAGCAATCTTCTGTATTAATGAAGTGATCACTTTTAGCTCAGTGAACAACTTTACATCAAAATGTGCTTTCTTGATACAAGTCCCAACATTTGTACTTTGACTTGGGAAGCACTTATACAAAAATTATCAAAAATATCTTGAATAAAAATCTCAAGATTTATTACCAAATATCCTAAACTGATTACAAACATAGTACATAAAAATAGGTAGCTGAAACTGTTGTAGTGCTTTGGCACTATTTTCGAGGACGCAGGTGATGATTCGGTCTAAAGAAGTGATGCATTGTATCTAAAAGTAAAAACTGTTTTACCCAAGTAACTCGCACAATTTCTCCCATTTGTCTTCACTTGGAGTGGGGAATTTGACAAGTTTCTTGCAGGTTTCATCCACCTTGGTGTACTTTTGACAAGTGGGCTTAACAATGAACAAGTGCTTTATTTCATGTCTAAGTAGCAGATCAAAATCCAAAGCTTGCACGAAGGCTTTCCCTGTGATACTTCCTCTAATAGTAGAGAACTTTGATTTATCTCTCACTATGGTATATAATTTATGGTGATAATCTTCTAAACCGATAAGCTTTTCTTTAATCCATATCAAACCTGATAGTCCCTTCTACTTTAACACATTAAATTTTCTGTGGAACTTCTCAATACTGGAATCCATATTGTGACACTTATTCTCCAATTGCAGCATAAGGTTCTGTTGTACTATTCAACAACCCCCCCATTTATAGATTTAATAGTTAATATTCAATTAATAAATGGGGACCCTTTAATTTTTTTTTTTTTTAAATTAGCAAATGAAAACTTCCCTTTTTGAACTATTAGAAATAAAATTTCGAATAAACTCAAGATATCAAGCTGAAATCCCTTTATGACTAGACATTCTCGCTTTATCCCAAATCACTAGACCTTGCATAAAAAAGGTTAATTGACAATCAGAATTAGCGAATTACGAAAAAGGGGCAACCATAGTAGACTTATGATATCATTGAAATTTTCATTAAATCTGAGGCTTAAAGCATTTCTTACGAAATAAAGTACTTATCGCAATCACATAGAGGCATTCATAAAAGCACAAAACAAGCAAACCTTAATGATATGTGATTTACGATATTGTGATACGATAATTCAAATGCTCATTGCATCGCGGCCTTTACAAAAATGCCAAACAAGTGAACCATGAAAAAGTTGTGAAATGCGTTATGATCCGGACTTGATAAAATTATGAAAATTGTTATAACTTATATTAGGTCCGAAACATGGTAAACAACTACTTTATGGAATAATTATTCATTTAAGTGAAATGCGCTCAAAAGGGTAAAAGGTATGCTACTCGCATTGTGTATCACAAAATACTAAATGGCTTCGAAGTGGACCATAACTAATATTACAATATTGCAATTTGCGATATTACAATAATTACTATTAATCACAATCACATCATCGAAATCACACCCTTTAACAGATCAACATTAAGTATCACTTACAAATTTGTGATACGATGGTTTAAATGAGTCATAAAAGAAATAATGAAAAGACCTTAGTGCGTAGTTAATGAGTTTTAATGGAATTTACGTTTAAAATGGCTCGACAAGATTTGATATCTTTCATTCGTATTTTCAAATAAAGGATTCTTCCTTGTCATCTTTTAGAATTAACTGTATCATTTCATTTTCACTATCATTTCTGCTCTGTGTGTTTATCCGATAATATCCATTGCTCAATTTCAGGGGATCTCCGAAGGAAACAACACTTGAAAAGATTGTGAAGAAAGGAAAAGATACTATGTCTGAGAAATTGGACATGCCCCCACTCTTATCTGATACCACCTGCAACAAAGACGGAGGGATTACATTGTGGGAAGCCATGTATAACTTACTGGAGGGAGAAAAAATGAGACCACTGGAAACTAAGGCAACAACTGATGTCGAAGAATCATCTGAGGCTTCCTACTTTGAGGCAACATGTTCATTTCTACACAAAATAGATGTAAGGCCCAGGACATTACCATACACAGATATGGTGAAATGGGTAATTGATAATTGATAATTCAAGACATGAAGTTTTGGGATATTTCAAGGCAGACAACTTGCACTAGATGTACCATCTACAAGAGCCACAAAATATTTATGATAAATATTTTCTCGAACATTTTTCCAAAGAAAATGAGGACCCAACGGATGTTATGCAGAACTGGAGGTCGGGGTTTGGAAAATTCAAATAGGAGAAATCTGGTATGTACCCAATTCATCCCTCTCGGCTCCACATATTTTCGCACCTGCGATGATGTGTATACTATTTGGGAAGGCTGATAGTACCAAATTTTCTATAGAGTTGATTCCATTGATTGATGCAGTGGTTAACGCAATGATTATGAATTGGATTCATATTTTGTCAAATAATTTAGCTATGGCCATTAGGGAATACAGCTAAAAGAGAATAATCTCCTCATGAACTATTCCCCCTTTTTACATGAGTTCTTATGTAATTGATGCCATATTTTTTTGCTCACGATTTCCAAACATGGGTTGGAAGTGGACTATATAGAACTCTCTCCCCATCCATGTGTATCATAAAATCTTATGGCAATCCTAGTTCAGTTCCCATTTTTACATAATTTTCCATGGTATTATGTTACCCATTTATAAAACAATTTTTATAAAACAACCCAAACCAAAGAGGAAGCAATCAAACAACTGTCCAAACTTGATTGGGAGACATACTGGCAGTATTTGGTAAAACCACATAGCCAATGGATGACTATATGATGCTTAACTAGTTTTGCACAAAAAATGGTGCAAAATATCTCAGATGTCGTATTTGCGGGACAATTAAAATCCACAATCAACCAGCCGCCACAGGTGAAACCAATGATGAACATATGAAATCTCAAGGACCAAGTGTCCGACTAAGACAGCTCAATTTGAAGAAGCTTATCATCAGTTTATTTTCTATTTTTAGATTTTTTTTTTTGGTTACTTCTAGGAAGGTTGTTTGAAACCTCCTCAACTTTTTTTGTAATAATCTATTTTGGAAACATGTATTATAGTATTTAAACCTCTCTCATGCATTTAGAGAGGGGTCCAATTTTTTTTTCAAAAACACTTTGCAAGATATTGCACTTCTGTACTTTTGTGAATGTTTTGATGAAATAATTGGAACAAGATCTAATTTTCTTGAATATTGAAGCATACTCTACTAAAATTTCATTTTTGTACTCTTAGGGTATATTTGATTGGAAGGAAGTGGATTGATATTGTTGATCTCATGAGTAAGACCTGTCATATATGGTACTTTTATCTTATGATCGTGTTTTATTTATGAACTAGAAATACTTTTCCTTATATTGTGTCAAGTAGGAGATCGAGTTATAGTTTAAACATCAAAGCACTTTTTTATAAATGTTTCAACTGTAATTTCTTATTGAATACATGATCAAATTGATATATGTGATATATTTTCCATAATTATTTTGCCTAACTATTTAGTCAAAATAATTATCTTTAAACGATTTCTTATCTTATATCAATTGAATGATATTTATTATCCTTTTCTTTAAGGCATATTTGTAGATTGCATAATTTGAATAACTCCCAGGTATGTAGTAAGATAATGTTAGAATAGATAGATGCATGTTGTCGCTACTTAAATAGGTAATTTTATTTAGATCATTTTTCGTTATATCTTATATCACCCCAACATCATTATCAAATCAATCTTTTCTGGGAAACTAGTCCCATTCTCCCTAGTTGGAGCCACCACACCAAACAGAAAAGGAGTTGCTTTCAATGTCTGGACCGAGTGGTTATCCCCCATGTTTTCGCAATGAATTTTGAGGCTTCAAAATTTTGGTGCTAGAAGGAGTGCCAAGGCTGTGAATGGCAAGAAAATCTAAATCAGAAAGCCATTATAAGAGTAAAACTCCCTCACCATCACCTCCGAGTTCTCGGTCACAATCTAGATCTCCAAATCCTAAACGTGAATTTGTGAAAAAATCTTTATAATCCACTAGTGTTTCCCCAAAGAAATCAAATCAACCTTGTTTTGCAAAAACTCCCAAAGTACAATCTTTAATTCATAAATTACAAGGGATTTCTTTGTCTGAAGAAGAACCTGAATTATCTCAAGCCAACGTTTCTTCACATTTACCTTCCTCTAAAAGATTAACCTGATCACATAGTGAAAATTTTGGAATTCCTCCACTTGAATTTCCTCTACCTCCTCCTCGAAGGAAAACTATGAAATCTGAGTCTGAAACTCATAGTGAGATTCTTTCACCATCACCACACACTCCCTCATTCATTCCATCATCTTCATCACAAACTCAATCATCCACCTTCCCTTCTCAAATAATGATTTACATGGTACAGGAGCAGAATCTTCCTCTATCCAATCACCTTCAACCACTAGTACATCTTCTTCCACACAACTGACCATAATGGCTCAAAGACCATGGACAAATATAGGAGCTGTTCAATTGGTAGGACCATTACATCCATTACCTGCTCATCCAGAAAAATGGTTGTCAAAATTCAATCAAGATGATGGTCTTCCTACCGAAGAAATATAAACAACTTCATGTTGTCCATAAATCTAAATTGAGTTGCAGAAGAAGATGCAGTTGTACGATTATTCCCTTATACCTTCCAAGGATCAGCAAGATCCTAGTACTTTTCATTATCATTTGGTTCCATTGACAATTGGAATTCGTTCCAGGAACAATTCCCAACCGAATTTGGAGATGACCGCTCAATGATTACACTTCTTAATGATCTATCCAACTTGAAAGCTAAATCTAGAGAGCCAGTTAAGGACTTTAGTTCGAGTTTTAATAAATTATTAAACAAAATCCCAGTGGCATCAAGACGAAGTACTGAAGTTCAAAATGAATGGTACATTTTTTTCTCTTCCCTCAAATACAACTATTTCTACTGATAGAGCTGCTAAGCCAACCTTCGCTAAAAACATGAAAGAAGTTATAGTTGTAGAAAAATGAATTTTAGCCTTAGAAAAGAAAAATGCATTAGAAGAAATAAAATCCAAAAAGTTCACCTTCAAGGATGAATCTAGGAAGAAAAAACCTAAATATCCTTTCAATCTTGAGGGTCTATAAAAGGTACTTAAAACCATGTCCAATGAAATGGTTGACATAAAAAAACAAGTAGTTGAAATTTCTTCTAGAAAACCTTTTATACCTTTTAAAAGAAATCCTGTCTATGATCCTAAACTTGCAAATACAATATCAAATGCTGAATCAGATTTGGATGAAGAAGAAGTATCAACAGCCGAAAAACCAACTGATGAGGAAGAGCTAGTTGAAGTACATGGAATGTGGGATTTCATTCTTCCTTTGTCAGACAATGAAGAAGAAGAAGAAGCTTTACTTATCAAAACCAGAAGTAAGAACACTGTTGATTTTCCATAGAAAAGTCAAAAAATGAAATCATCAACTCCTGCTGTCAAAGAAAAAGAAATAGGTAATAAATATTCTCCCAAGTCTACTCAGACATCCCCTCCTCAATCTAATTCTTCGCCTTTAGTCCTTGTTAGTTTATGATGATATGGAATACAACATAGTTGAAGACATGAAGAAGACCAAAGCTAATATCACGCTATATGAGCTTAGCAAGTTGAAACATCAATAGAAGCTTTTTATTTTTAGAATTAAAAGCAGTCCCCACTTCTCCTCTTCCTGTTGTTATGATTTCTTAGGCTTCTTAAGAGATGGGTAAGCCTCTCAGTACTTCTTCGGATAAACTGAAATCAACTGATGTTGCTTTAATTGGTGTTAGATCTAATTCCCATACCCCTCCTTTTCTTTTGACTTTTGAAGTCTTTAATAAGAATTTTCACAATTGTTTAGTTGATTCTGGAGCTTCATCCAATATTATGGAAAAAACAGTGTGTACAAAATTGAATATTTTACCCCAGAAATCTACTGTTCACATTGTAAAGTTAGATTGAATGCAAATCGAAGTCATAGGATAAATTAATGTAGTTACCATTAGACTCTCATCAAATCAAAGAGTATGTCAAGTAATTGATGTTCTCGTTGCTAATATTCTTGAATTTTACGACTTGATCCTCAGTAGAGATTGGTCTGAAAAGCTTCATGGCTATTTCGCAACAAACTAGTCTCATATGTGGCTTCCTTACAATAGTAAGCCAAATCAAATATGGGTTGATTGTGAGAAACATTCAAAGTATATCGTGACTGAACTGGAAGGAGAAAATGAGCTCATTGCATACAATAATAGTATCATTGGAAATTATTTAGTGGAATCATTTTTGGGCAATTTTAATGCATACACCTCACCTTTTTTGGAAAACTCTGTTACCTCACAAATCAAAAATTATTTGCAAACATATTCTTCTAAATGTATCAATTTTGTAAATAAACCTGTAGTTAATTCCTTGTTTTGGAAATTATTTTTCGATGGATATAAATCTAATGATAGAGCAGGGGTAGGCTGCATATTAGTTAGCCCTGAAGGAGAGAAAACTATGTTGGCATGCAGACTTGAATTTGAATGCACCAATAACATTGTTGAGTATGAGGCATTAGTTCAAAGATTTTATAAAGTCATATGCCTTGATATCAAATACCTTCAAGTTTGTGGATATTCGGGAATTGTAATCAAACAGGTAAGGAATACTATTCACTGTCTTTCTGGACATTTAAAACATTATCAGTCATTAGTCCAAGACCTCACCTCACATTTCTTAGAATTTAACATTTCTCCAATTCCAAGACTTCAGAACGCAAGTGCTGATCTTTTGGCTAACATTGCATCCAAAATTATACCACTAGGACATTATAGTCCTGACCAATTTTCTATAGAATTAATTTTTATACCTTTTATTCCCGATAATATCACCAATTGGTGAGTTTTTAATGAAAATCCGGATATCATAAACTTTCTAACATTCGAAGGCTCATATTATGACCATATAATAGATGAAGACCAACATGATAGCCATCTTAAACAAAAGACAAGTGTAAATCCCATACCTAAATCTATAGTTAAGCTGGAAGATCTCTATGATCTTAGAGACATATTCAAGAAACCAACTAACTCAAAGCTTCAAAGTTCAACATTGAGGTTTGAATTAGTGAATCTTAGAATTGGTCTTAAACAACAAAATATTAATCTAGGTCTTGGTATTGCACCCGACGAAATATTAGCCTTCATTCATCTATTGAGAAGATATAAAAATGTTTTTTCTTGGAATTATGATGATCTTAAAATGTATGACACTTCTATTAAACAACATACCATTCCTATGATATCTGATGAAAAGCATGTAAAACAAAAGTTGAGAAATATTCATCTAAATTTGGAAAATCAAATCAAATCTGAATTAAATAAACTTCTTAAAGCCAAAATAATTTTTTCTGTCAGACATTCAAGGTGGGTTTCTAACCTAGTTCCATTCAGGAAAAAGAATGGTGATATTTGAATTTGTATAGACTTTTGCAATCTCAAGAAAGCTTGTCAGAAGGATAAATTTCCACTGCCTCTTATAACAGATACTGTGGTCAGTTATAGGCTTAGAGTTAATGTGTTTTCTGGATGGAATTTTAGGTTACAATCAAATTCTTGTACATCTAGATGATTGACTAAATACCACTTTAAGAACCAAATGGGGAACATACGCTTATCAAAAGATGCCATTTGGATTATTCAATGCTAGCGCAACATTTCAGAGAGCCATGGATATAGCTTTCAATGGTTTGGTAAATAAAATTTTGGTCATCTATTTAGATGATATAACTGTATATTCAAAGAAGTGCAGTAATCATTTAAAGGACTTAAGAAAGATCTTTGAACATTGTAAAAGGTATGGAATTTCTATAAACCAAAAGAAATCTTTCTTTGCTTTAAGTGAAGGTAAACTTCTTGGATTTATTGTATCTAAGGATGAAATTCACATAGATCCTGATAGGATAAGAGAAATTTATGAAATCTCCTTGCCTCACAACAAAAAATCCATGAAATCCTTCCCAGGTCAGATAAATTTTGTTAAAATATTTGTCCCTGAATTTTCACGAATTGTTTTACCCTTGTAATCCATGATCAAGAAAAATAATGTTTTTAAATGGGGACATACTGAGCAAGAAGCTTTCAACCTTATCAAATAGCCAATTATAAATTCTCCCTCTTTAGCAACTCTGAATTTTTCCAATCATTTTATTTTATATAATTTTGCCTCTGAAACATCATATGCAACTATTTTGACACAAGTTAATGATGATAAAATTGAAGAACCAATTTCTTTCTTTAGCTCCAATTTGTAAGGTGCTGAATTGAATTACTCAAATGTTGAAAAGCAGGATTTCAATATTTTCAAATCAATAAAACATTTCAGGCCTTTTCTTCTTAAAACTCACACTAAAGTAATAGTTCCATTCTCATATGTGAGAAATTTACTAATGCAAAAAGAATTAGGAGAGAAAAGAGAAAATTGGATAACAACACTGCAAGCATATGACATTGAAATTAGACTAGCTAAAATCGTTAGAGGTCAAGGTTTTTTCAGAATGTTAGCTAGAGCATCCAACTTACCAACACTAGAAGATTCAGGTGATGATATGCAAATATCTGAGGTAAGCCTCAACAATACCGAATCTCAATATGCTGATATCATATTTTATTTAAAAAATGGATATGCCCCTATGTAGCTTAGTTACAAAAGAAAAAGGGATTTGAGATTCAAAGAAAAGCAATATGAAATCATCAATGATGTTTTGTTTAGGGAGAATTATGATTTTGTTTTACTAAGGTGCCTTGAAAAATTTGAGGAATAAAAGGTTTTGCAGGAACTCCATGATGGACTAGCTGGTGGACATTTTGGAGGAGACACAACAACACATAAAATCCTACATGCTAGCTATTATTGGCCAATCTTGTTCAAGGATGCACACAAATATGTAAGGAAGTGCAAAATTTGTCAAACAACTGTTGGAAGACAAAGGAAACCCGCATTTCCATTACATTCGGTCAATGGGGACTGGACATAATAGGTGAGATTGTTCCTCACTCTTCAAAGCAACATAAATACATCCTTACAACAACCAATTACTTCACTAAGTGGGTGGAAGCAATTCCACTGAAGGTAGATAATTTTGAAAACGTTATTGAATTTATTGATCAATTTATTATTACTAGATTTGGCCTACCAATTGCCCTCATGTTTGACAATGCATCTTATTTCACAGGCAATACTATGACATAATTTGCTCTCAAAAGAGGTTTTAAACTTAAGTATTCTTCTAACTATTATCCTCGGGGAAATTGTTTAGCTAAATCAAAAAATAAAAATCTCATAAGGATCATCAAACAAAATATTGATCAGAGTCAAAGAAATTGGCATAAATCTTTAACATTTACTCTATGGGAAGATCAGATAACACAGAAGGCATCAATAGGCGCTTTTCCTTTTAATCTGGTCTATGGGAAAGAAGTTGTCCTTCCTACAAATGTAGCTATTCCCTCTCTAGCCCTAGTTCAATTTATTGAAGAAACTCCTTCCTCTTCTTTGCAATTAAGGCAATTGCAGATCCTCAAACTTGAAGAAGAAAGAGAAAAAGCCAAAATCATACATGCCCATCATCAACAGTTAGTTGAAACTTCCTTTGATACAAATTCTATAAGTCCTAAATCTTTTCAACTTGGAGACCTTGTTTTGAAGTGGGATAAAGCACATGAGGAAAAGGATAAGCATACAAAATTCCAAAGAATGTGGCTTGGACCATTTCAGATTGAAGAATAAATCAACCCATCAACATTTCTATTGCAAGATTTATCAGGAAAGAGCGATTCTCTACCTGTGAATGGCAGATTTTGAAGCAATATTTTTCATATAAGATAACCTCTTCTATCCCTTGTACACTATCGCCTTTACTTTTCCTAGGAAAATAAAAGTTAAATAGTATTTTCTTTTGGCCTTACAATAAAGATCTCTTCAAATATTTTTGATTTTTCTCTTGTATAAGTATAGATTGTTAAAGAAATAATTATAACATTTGAAAATAAGCTAGGTTCTATGCCTCTAAAATCTACTTGTTTCCACCTGTTAACGCTCGAATTTGCCTCAGGCTGAAAAAGGCGAAACTCAAGGCAACATCAAACCACGCTCAGCCTCGTAGCTATCCCTATGAGGACAGGAGAGGGCTCTCTCCGGGTCAATCTCGGCAGACAAGTTTTCAAAGGGGCTGAGATGACCGATAAGGAATGCTGATTTTAGGCTAGTAAATTGATAGAAATGGATTTTTTGATAAATGATTGGTTTTCTGGGCTGCATGGGCAAAAAACAGCTTGAAATAGAGAAATATAATCAAAAACACAGATTATCTCCTGAGGCAAGGTAGGCAAGAAATTTTAACATCAAATTGAGATTAAATGGAACGACAAGACTGCTGAGGAGTTGACAAGGGCATAGAAGATGAATCCTTGTCAAACAGAAGAAAACATTAAATATGAACAAACTTAAAGGCAGAGCATACAAATTATGAATTCTACCTTAACCCGTCATTTGTTCAATTGGAAATGATCATGAAACGAAATGAACACATAACAAGCTACATATGAAACAAAGGATGACACAAATGTTAAATTTCATACCACAGGAATCTCAGGGGTCAGAGCTGCATTTTTTATTAAAATCTCTATCAAAACTGTACAATAGAAGCTCTATTTTTCTCCACGCACACCTCTCAGCACTCTCTCCTCTTTTGATTTACAATATATTAAATATAACTCAGAGATGGGGAAAACAAATCGATGAAAATAGGGGGCAGTTTCACTTAAAATCTTAAAAATAGGAAAAAGTCTGCTCTAAAGGAACAACGTTACAATTTGTTCGTTGATAACAAATGAATTGGCAGAACCTGTAGCTGAATTTTCTGAACTGCAACTGAAGACCCAAAATAGACCAACCAATTCGGTTTCTGTGCTGGGATAGTTATCTGTATTTAAATTTGGCTTTTGACTTTTATTCTCTCCCCTATGGACGCACTTGGTCCATGGATCAAAAGGGTATTTACAGATTTTTACACGTCCGATGAATAACCATATCAAAAATTAGAAAAACGACACCAAAGATGACCAAGCCAGAGTTATAATATGCCACTCATCGAACTCCAACACGTCCAATCACATGCAATATGGTAGCATCAACAATAGCTCACAATCCGCCTTCTAAGAGCCACATCGCTCGTAATCCAACAAAATCTCCAAAGGATCCCAACAATCGCTGGCGGAAATCATGGAACAAAATCCTGTATGGGGTAATGAGGCCAGTCGCTAGTTGAAGCGCACGATTTCTGTGGAGCCGAGATGTTGCTGCAAACTATTATCATATCAATTGGCCATATTCTGGTAGTACTGTTCCGGAATTCCGCCGATGGTGCTCGGATAACTGTCCACTGCAGAATTTTCATGGCCAACAAAGAGGATGTTGAGAATGAGATATAGTATTTGTTCAGTTGAAAGCCTTCCGTCATCCATGACAATGTTGAGGAGGTCATCATAGTGTATGTCTGGATGTCTTTTTCTCTCGTCCATGGTCTTTTTCACAAAGTCCAGTATCTTTGCTCTTAGACTTCAACGCTTTCCTGTAACTAGTCCCCGGAGGATTTATAGGCACAGAGGTGGCATCCTTCATGAACGTGAAATAATCCTTCATGAGATCACCTGTCTCAGGCTCCCCATGATTGAAGCTCATCATTTGTTTTGCCATCACATTGAAAGTGAACTTCTTGGCTTTCGAGCTGTGCAGAGAAGGGGCACTGCTCCATCTTCTCCCATGACTCGAGTGTCAGAAGTGAGTGTTTCTCAATATGACCCAATAATTGGCTCATAATGTTGCCAATGCTTATGAAATTTACAGCTATGATTTGCATGCATTTATGCATTTTGTCTGACCAGAACGAGCATCGACCATTTTCCCAGAGGTGACTGTGGTTGGCAGAGAATCTTCCATATTAGCTGCAATAGGAGACAACAATTCGGACCCTTGTCCCAACAATAGCATTGATTGAGCTATAAATGGATTATGAAACTTCCACCACCTGAGGTAGAAGAGTCCTTCAAACTAGCTGCCATGACAGCCATCAATTATGGATCTTCATAATCTAATGTATTTTGCAAAGATTTGATAGCAGTATTGTATATATGACAGAGCCGAGACTCATCTAGTGCTGAAACAAGTCGATATAATAGTGAGTCCGCTGAGACTATAGGGATGTGATTCCATGATGGCTTCAATACTCGGCCACTTAAGCTTGTGATTACAACACCTGGACCATCCACCCATGCTAGACATAAAGAAAGAAAATTATATATGACCCATGCCTCATATATTTCCCGAATTGAATTAAAGTAAATTTATTTATCGCCCATCACCAGAGACATGAATGACATTGTCGCATATACCGACACCATGAAGATAATGCGAACAATATATCGCTGATATGTTGGCTCTATGTAGTCCAAGAAATGTCTGTAAATATGCGATATTGCCAATGAAATCGCTATAATAGTGCATGGAAATGCTACTATTATGAAAAATATGGAAGGCATTTATTCCATGATTTGTTTTACATAAGCAAAATCAACATAAGCACTAAGGTCTGCATTTCCTGGGTCAACTAAAATATGAACAAATTTGTGCTTCCTGATGGCTTGTAAGCTGTCTGAAATTATTCCATTTTGTCGATAATCAATGATGAGTGCACCGCCACCATCTGATGAAATCCTCTTTGCAATATTCCTTGCCAATTATACTCCAACACATTATTACAAACTTTGTTTTCTAATTCCCTTTTTAAATTTGCTGATTTTGAATGAGGGCTTTTTCTTTGTCTGCTTGCAGGGATAATTAATATTGAACTTTGGCAAGGAGAACCAGCCTCTGCAACTTGGTGAATTCGACTGCGCGAGCTGACAAGACAGAGTCTAACATCAGCTCCAATGGGGATGGCAGCTGCTGCTTTTTGGAGGTGCCAAGAACCTGCAGAGCTTTGGGAGAGCAGACAGTGCCTCCATCCATTGGGCAATGGAGTCCATTATTTCAACAAATCGACACAACTCTTGACTCAATTTTCAAACTGAAACTGAACTCAAACTGATTCGATCTCAAGACTGAAATAACTGAAAAACTGGCTTAACTAACTTCAAACTAAAGCTGCAATGAAACTGGAACGAAATGCTACCCTTTGGCTGCTTATTTATTTACAAAATCTAACCTACTCTGCTGAACACACAATAGATCAGGTAATACTGAAGTGCCAGATCAACCATTCAAGTAAACCTGAGAATGATGCTGTTTGAGAGTGCTTCATCCGGATCACAGATGTAATTGCTGGCAGCCCTTCATGCACGTAATGAACCTGGTCATGTAGAAAACAGCTTGATATATCAATCAAACTGAAAAATATTTCCATGTATGTTGCCATTGGATTGCGAAAGCCAGACTCTGTTGGCTGCCCCAACTCTGTAATACATACCTCCAGCTGCACACTGTCAATGCAAACATCTGTAGGCAAGTCTGTTGTTTCTTGTTTCGATGGAGGAAGGATTTCCAAGAACTTTTTAGGGTCTTGGAAATCATATGACTGGATCTGCTCATCTAAACATTGAATCTCCTTCTCAACTCTTTCAACAACTAACTCACAAAATCTAGTTTTCAAGAGGGAACTTTGGAGATTTCAAACATTGAAGCAACGCACTGAAAAAATCTTCATTAATTTCAGAATCTGCTAACTGATTTCTTACTTCTTTTACAGCTTCACACAGGGCAGGGTTTGCCGCATACCCCACCATTGCATAACTGGATTAGCGAGCACTGGAATGTCTGGATCGAGTTGGAGTCGCCAGGTGAACGTTTCAGCCTGCATATGTGTCTGAATGCTGTCCACCATCAACATCAGATCTGCATCTTGATTTCATGTATTGGGACAAGACAATCAACAAGTCGAATGTCACATCAACAGCAAACCATCTTCCCCAGTATGGTCGCCACTATGTTAACGCTCGAATTTGCCTCAGGCTGAAAAAGGCGAAACTCAAGGCAACATCAAACCACGCTCAGCCTCGTAGCTAGCCCTACGAGGACAGGAGAGGGCTCTCTCCGGGTCAATCTCGGCAGACAAGTTTTCAAAGGGGCTGAGATGACCGATAAAGAATGCTGATTTTAGGCTAGTAAATTGATAGAAAGGGATTTTTTTGATAAATGATTGGTTTTCTGGGCTGCATGGGCAAAAAACAGCTTGAAACAGAGAAATATAATCAAAAACACAGATTATCTCCTGAGGCAAGGTAGGCAAGAAATTTTAACATCAAATTGAGATTAAATGGAACGGCAAGACTGCTGAGGAGTTGACAAGGGCATAGAAGATGAATCCTTGTCAAACAGAAGAAAACATTAAATATGAACAAACTTAAAGGCAGAGCATACAAATTATGAATTCTACCTTAACTCTTCATTTGTTCAATTGGAAATGATCATGAAACGAAATGAACACATAACATGCTACATATGAAACAAAGGATGACACAAATGTTATATTTCATACCACAGGAATCTCAGGGGTTAGAGCTGCATTTTTTATTAAAATCTTTGTCAAAACTGTACAATAGAAGCTCTATTTTTCTCCACGCACACCTCTCAGCACTCTCTCCTCTTTTGATTTACAATATATTAAATATAACTCAGAGATGGGGAAAACAAATCGATGAAAATAGGGGGCAGTTTCACTTAAAATCTTAAAAATAGGAAAAAGTCTGCTCTAAAGGAACAACGTTACAATTTGTTCGTTGATAACAAAATTTGAATTGGCAGAACCTGTAGCTGAATTTTCTGAACTACAACTGAAGACCCAAAATAGACCAACCAATTCGGTTTCTGTGCTGGGATAGTTATCTGTATTTAAATTTGGCTTTTGACTTTTATTCTCTCCCCTATGGACGCACTTGGTCCATGGATCAAAAGGGTATTTACAGATTTTTACACGTCCGATGAATAACCATATCCAAAATTAGAAAAACGACACCTAAGATGACCAAGCCAGAGTTATAATATGCCACTCATCGAACTCCAACACGTCCAATCACATGCAATATGGTAGCATCAACAATAGCTCACAATTCGCCTTCTAAGAGCCACATCGCCCGTAATCCCACAAAATCTCCAAAGGATCCTAACAATCGCTGGCGGAAATCATGGAACAAAATCCTGTATGGGGTAATGAGGCCAGTCGCTAGTTGAAGCGCACGATTTCTATGGAGCTGAGATGTTGCTGCAAATTGTTATCATATCAATTGGCCATATTCTGGTAGTACTGTTCCAGAATTCCGCCGATGGTGCTCGGATAAATGTCCACTGCAGAAGTTTCATGGCCAACAAAGAGGATGTTGAGAATGAGATATAGTATTTGTTCAGTTGAAAGCCTTCCGTCATCCATGACAATGCTGAGGAGGTCATCATAGTGTATGTCTGGATGTCTTTTTCTCTCGTCCATGGTCTTTTTCACAAAGTCCATTATCTTTTCTCTTAGACTTCAACGCTTTCCTGTAACTAGTCCCGGGAGGATTTATAGGCACAGAGGTGGCATCCTTCATGAACGTGAAATAATCCTTCATGAGATCATCTGTCTCAGGCTCCCCATGATTGAAGCTCATCATCTGTTTTGCCATCACATTGAAAGTGAACTTCTTGGCTTCGAGCTGTGCAGAGAAGGGGCGCTGCTCCATCTTCTCCCATGACTCGAGTGTCAGAAGTGAGTGTTTCTCAATATCACCCAACAATTGGCTCATAATGTTGCCAATGCTTATGAAATTTACAGCTATGATTCGCATGCATTTATGCATTTTGTCTGACCAGAACGAGCATCGACCATTTTCCCAGAGGTGACTGTGGTTGGCAGAGAATCTTCCATATTAGCTGCAATAGGAGACAACAATTCGGACCCTTGTCCCAACAATTGCATTGATTGAGCTAGAAATGGATAATGAAACTTCCACCACCTGAGGTAGAAGAGTCCTTCAAACTAGCTGCCATAACAACCATGAATTATGGATCTTCATAATCTAATGTATTTTGCAAATATTTGATAGCAGTATTGTATATATGACAGAGCCAAGACTCGTCTAGTGCTGAAACAAGTCGATATAATAGTGACGATGAGACTATAGGGATGTGATTCCATGATGGCTTCAATACTCGGCCACTTAAGCTTGTGATTACAGCACCTGGACCATCCACCCATGCTAGACATAGAGAAAGAAAATTATATATGACCCATGCCTCATATATTTCCCGAATCGAATTAAAGTAAATTGATTTATCGCCCATCACCAGAGACATGAATGACATTGTCGCATATATCGGCACCATGAAGATAATGCGAACAATATATCGCTGATATGTTGGCTCTGTGTAGTCCAAGAAATGTCTGTAAATATGCGATATTGCCAACGAAATCGCTATAATAGTGCATGGAAATGCTACTATTATGAAAAATATGGAAGCCATTTATTCCATGATTTGTTTTACATAAGCAAAATCAACATAAGCACTAAGGTCTGCATTTCCTGGGTCAACTAAAATATGAACAAATTTGTGCTTCCTTATGGCCTGTAAGCTGTCTGAAATTATTCCATTTTGTCCATAATCAATGATGAGTGCACCGCCACCATCTGATGAAATCCTCTTTGCAATATTCCTTGCCAATTATACTCCAACACATTATTACAAACTCTGTTTTCTAATTCCCTTTTTAAATTTGCTGATTTTGAATGAGGGCTTTTTCTTTGTCTGCTTGCAGGGATAATTAATATTGAACTTTGGCAAGGAGAACCAGCCTCTGTAACTTGGTGAATTTGATTGTGCGAGCTGACAAGATAGAGTCTAACACCACCAAAATTATTTAATCTTTGTGAAACCCCAACTTTATGGAGGGACTTTTGTTCTATTATCAGTCAAGAAAAGTATCTCTAACAGAGTAAAGACTCGTTGCAGATAAGCATATTTAACTCTATAATTGTGATCTAGAAACTCTTAAGGAGTCAATGATTCTCCCCATCTAGTAAAATTTTCTCTTTTTAGAGTGTAATTCTAAAATATACAAAAACCTAAAATATAAGAGGTATCATAAAGAGTCGACTTACCATGATCATAGGGAAATAATAGACTGAGATTACAATAATGCATATCAAAACAGGGTAATGGCTTGAGATTATTTTAATCAAAAGACAAGGGGTCTCATCACGAGCCGAATTGTTCAATTGAATTACAACCAGTGAATGGCATTGTCATTATTTGGCCACCAAACCAAGACAATGACTATCAAGTAATTAAAAAGAAAAATTCATAGAAAAATAAACTATTTAAAAAAAAGGAAAAAGAAGAGAATAAGTATATGATTATGAATTTATCTCTAAAAATTTCATTCTTATATGGACAGGATACTAAATCATTGATGGTTAAAAGGTAAACCTGTCGAGGCTATGGATGCCTGCTGGAAATAGAGGCTCTACCTATGACAAATTAGTACATATAAAATCTAATCTGCAAGAGCCCCATACTTTATCTTTAAACTAAGTAAAGATTGATATAGACAAACGAATTTTCATTTTGAAGAGGATATCAAATGAATCATAATTTGGTGAGTTTTTTTTCATTTTCAGAGAAATGTTACTTATCTAAAATTTCATGTAATTCCTATTTCGTGAACTATCTTTTTTTTGGAAGTTTTAGAAGTTTCAAAATTATCAGAGATAACTGGTTCTTCTAGTGAATCACCAATTGTTGTACTATTCAACAACACCCCCATTTATTGATTTAATAGCTAATATTCGATTAATAAATGGGGACCCTTTAATTATTTTAAAAAAATTAACAAATGAGAGATTCCCTTTTTGAACAATTAGAAATAAAATTTCGAATAAACTCATGATATCAAGCCGAAATCCTTTTGGGACTAGACATTCTCGCTTTATCAAAAATCGCTGGACCTTGCATAACAAAGGTTAATTGGAAATCAGAATCCATGAATTGTGATAAAAGGGACCACCATAGTAGACTTACAATATCATTGAACTTCTCATTAAATCTAGGGCTTAAATAATTTCTTACGAAATAAAGTACTTATCGCAATCGCATAGCGACATTCATAAAAGCACAAAACAAGCAAACCTTAATGAGATGTGATTTACGATACTACAATATGATAAGTCAAATGCTCATCGCATCACGACCTTTACACAAATGGAAAATAGGTGAACCATGAAAAAGTTGCGAAATGCGATGTGATCCAGACTCGATCGAATTATGAAAATTGTTATAACTTAGATCAAGTCCGACACATGGTAAACAACTACTTTATGGAATAATTATTCATTTAAATGAAATGCGCTCAAAAGGGTAAAAGGTATGCCCCTCGAATCACATATCAAAAAATACTAAATGACTTCAAAGTGGCCCATAACTAATATTGCGATATTGCGATATTGTGATAATTACTATTAATCACAATCACATCATCGACATCACACCCTTTAACGTATCAACTATGACTTAAAAACTTGCGATGCGATGGTTTAAATGAGTCATAAAAGAAATAATGAAAATACCTTAGTGCGTAGTTAATGAGTTTTAACGGCATTTATGTTTAAAATGATTCGATAAGATTTGATATCTTTCATTTGTATTTTCAAATAAACGCTTCTTCATTATCATGTTTTAGAATTAACCGTATCATTGCATTTTCACTGTCATTTCTGCTCTGTGTGTTTATCCGATAATCTCCATTGCTCAATTTCAGGGAACCTTTGAAGGAAACAATTCTTGAAAAGATGGTGAAGTAAGGAAAAGCTACTGTCTGAGAAATCGAACATGCTCCCACTCTTCTCTGATACCACCTGCAACAAAGATAGAGGGACCACATCGTGGGAAGCCATGTATAACTTACTAGAGGGAGAAAAACTAAGACCACTGGAAACTAAGGCGACAACTGATGTTGAAGAATCATCTGAGGCTTCCTACTTTGAGGTAGCATGTTCATTTCTACACAGAATAGCTGCAAGGCCCAAGATATTACCATACATAGATATGGTGAAATGGGTAATTGATAATGTGAATATTTCATATAGGACTTTCAGAAATTCAAGACATGAAGTTATGGGATCTTTCATGCCAAACAATTTGTGCCAGATGTACCATCTACTAGAGCCACAAAATCTCTACGATAAATATTTTCTCGAACATTTTTCCAAAGAAAACGAGGACCCAATGGATGTTATGAAGAACTAGAGGTTGAGCTTCGGAAAATTCAAACGGGAGAAATCTGGTATGTACCCCATTTCATCCCTCTTGGCTCCACATAATTTCGCAGTTGCAATGATGTGTAGACTATTTGGGAACTGGCTGATAGTACCAAATTTTCTATAAAGTAGGTTCCATTGATTGATGCAGTGGTTAACGCAATGGTTAAGAATTGGAGTCATATTTTGTCAGATAATTTAGCTATGGCTATTAGGGAATACATGCAAAAGAGAATTATCTCCTCACAAACTATTCCCCCTTTTTACATGAGCGCTTATGTAATGGACGCCATATGTTTTTGCTCATGATTTCCAAACATGGGTTGGAAGTGGACTATATAGAACCCTATCCCCATCCATGTGTATCATAAAATCTTGTGGGAATCCCAGTTCAATTCCCACTTTTACAGAATTTTCCATGGTATTATGTTACCCATTTATAAAACCATTTTTGATGAAACAACCCAATCCAAAGAGGAAGAAATCAAACAACTTTCCAAACTTGATTGGAAGATATACTGGCAGTATTTGGTAAAACCACATAGCCAATGGATGACTCTACGATGCTTAACTAGTTCTGCACAAAAAATGGTGCCAGCTTTCTCAGATGCCATATTTGCAGGACAGTTAAAATCCAAAATCAGCTAGCTGCACAAAATGAAACCAATGATGGATATCTACAATCTCAAGGACCAAGTGGATGACTAAGACAATTCAATTTGAAGAAGCTTGTCATCAATTTATTTTCTATTTTTAGTTTTTGTTTTGCTTACTTCGAGGAAGGTTGTTTGAAACTTTCTCAGTTTTTTTTGTAATAATCTATTTTTCAAACATGTATTATAATATTTAAACCTATCTCATGCATTTAGAAAGGGGTCCAGAATTTTATCAAAAACACTTTGAAATAGATTGCACTTTTGTACTTTTGTGAATGTTTTGATGAAATAATTGGAACAAGATCTAATTTTCTTGAATATTGAAGCATACTCTACTGAAATGCATTTCTATACTCTTAGGGTATATTTGATTGGAAGGAAGTGGATCGATATTGCTAATCTCATGAATATGAACTTTCATATATGGTACTTTTATCTTATGATTGTGTTTTCTTTATGATCTAGGAACACTTTTTCTTATATTGTGTTATGTAGGAGATCTGAGTTATAGTTTAAACATCAAAGCACTTTTGTATAAATGTTTCAGTTGTAATTTCTTATTGAATACATGATCAAATTGATATATGAATATATTTTCCATAATTATTTTTCCTAACTATTTAGTCAAAGATCAGTAGCTGCTGGATCCCTGCCCTTTCTTCCTAGTCTTGTTTTTTCTAGCTTTCGATGTTCTCTCTTTATTTCGCGGATCTTTTTCCTTGACGCCTTGTCTTCCTCCTAGAGTTCTCCTTTTGGCGCAGTATAATTATTTATTCATTTATTTTTTAAAGTTAATAATATTCTATTATTATTAATATGATTAGTATTATTTATTTATTATTAGTTTTATTTTTATTTTTTAATACCATTTAGAACATTCTTAATTAAACTATAATATATATATATATATATATATATATATATATATATATATATATATATATATATATATTTATTCTTATTAATTTTTAATTTTAATTTTATTGCTATTATCTTTATTTTTTACTTTTATTTACTTTTATTTATTTATTATTATTAATAATTTAATAATTTTTATTTATTTAATATAAATATATATATATATATATATATATATATATATATATATATTAATAATATAATTAATTATTAAATTATTAATTATAATTATATCTATTTTATTATTTATCTGTTTATTTTATTATTTTATTTTATTTATTTATTTATTTAATTATTTATTAATTGTTTTGTTTTTATTTATTTATATTTATATTTATATTTTTTATTTATATTTATTTATTCATTTATTTATTTATTTTTATTTTTATTTTTTACTTATTTTTTATTTTTATTTTTATTTTTATTTTTATTTATTTTTATTTTTTTTTTTTTATTTTTATTTATTTATTTACTTATTTATTTATTTTATTTTATTTGATTTATTTATTTATTTTTAATGTAATTGTTATTTTTATTTTTTTTTTATATTTTTATTATTATTATTTTATTATTATTTTTTATTTTTTATTTATTTATTTATTTATTATTTTATCCATTATTTTTATTAACTCGGATGATTGATTCTTTGAGGAATCAGCGAGCTTCTGAAGCGAGAATGGCTAGGGTTACCTTCGGCGCCGCCGATACACTGCGCTGCGAAGAGGCAGAGACTACTGAGAACCCCGGGAGGATCGCCGAACCAGCCGAACCGCATGCGCCGTCACGGATCTGGTACTGCAGCGGACTAAACCACAATCTCTCTGCAACAAATCGGTCCCCGGATGAAGATTGGTATGCATACAGGTCATGGATGACTCCTTACTATCTGTTTAAGGGTTTTTATCAAGATAAATCTTTCGCTCTTTCGGTAACAGGTTACAGCCAGGGTAACATATTCCGCCAACGACCAGATCCGCTATCGAAAGCGCAAATCTACCCTGATCCGCAGCATCTAAATGCGTTTAAGGGTGAGCATGGAGTGGACGGGCTGGAGTTGGCCGCGCGAACAGGAGAGAACACTGCTCCCCCATTTCCAGACGGAAGAAGGAGGGGCAGCACAAATCTGACATCAGAGAGCCCTTGGAAGAAGCGACCACGAACCTCTGGTCACGAATCAAACAAGGCACGCTCAGAATCAAATGCTTTTGAATCAAAAAAATGGACGATAGGAGATGGAAAGCCACACACTGCAGAGGAACAACAAAAAATCCCCAAAGCTGCTTTCCAAACGCCAGATCTGGAAAACAAAACAATAAAGAGGGGCATGGACATGGTCACTAGAGCCGCATCAGCTGCATCTGGAATACTGCAAACAAGAGAAAGAAAGCCCTTCTCCGACGCGCCAGACCTGGAGAACAATCATGAAAACCAGGGCTTGAATAAGGCTGAATCGTCAGATCTGAAACAAATATTTATCAGATCGATAGAAGGAAGACACTGTTGTGTACAAATCAAGGAAGGGATGGAGGTTCTGGACTTAAAAAAGCAGATCCAGATCAAACTGGGGATTCCGGCAGCATACCAAAGTCTCTTATTCTCAGGATTCTGTATGCAGGACCAACATACCCTCCAGCAATATGGAGTTGACAAAGATTCAACCATCATCCTCAATCTGAGACTCCGCAGCGGATGCAAGGGAACCAGCTCAAAAAATACAGGCTCCTTCCGCGATGCAGTCAAAGGAAAGGAACCAATGCAACACAAACCAGCCTCCACACCAGAGCTTCCAGGACCCTATATCGTGGAACAAAAGCCAGAAGCACCCATGCTTACGGTATCAATGCCAGAGGTAACAGATCTATACATAGATTTAACTCATAACGCTGTTATATGCAGATTTAACGGTTATTGGCCCAAAGCTGATGCACTGCATCAATGGATTTATACATCATGGACATCCAATTGTGAAATACATCTATGCCCTAAAGGTTTTTTTATAGTCAGATTTAACACAGAGCTAGAAAGAGACAATATCATTAATCAGGGGCCATGGTTTTGGGGCAATGTTGGTCTCTTCCTCACACCCTGGTTCCCGGATTTCGACGCCAATACCATGGTAGTATCGACAATGCCAGTTTGGGTTAGGCTGCACAACCTACCACTGCATTTTTGGCATCAGAAAGCTTTAACAGCCATTGGGAATTCCTTAGGAAAACATCTCAAAATAGACGAAGACAGAGCCAATCGGGGAATTTTCACATATGCCAGAATATGTGTAGAGGTGGATCTAAGTCAAGGACTTCCAGATCACATCACTTTGAATTTCAATAATTCACTGTGGGTGCAACAACTAGACTATGAGAACACGGCATTCAGATGTCGCAGCTGTTTACAGACAGGGCACCTACAATATGCATGCCCACTGACCTCTAAGGAGCCTAAAGGTAATAAGAAACAACAGAAAAAGCCAAAAGGTTGGCAGCACACCGAACCATTGGAGGAGGAGGCACTAAACATGGAGCCCACTGACATATACAGGACACAGGAAAAAATGCAAGAAGAAGACACTGAAGAGCCCAAAATAGAGCCAAATAGCATGGTACGACATCAAGAATTACAGCTGGAAATCAGCGGTGCCAAACGAGCACACAGCCCCGAAGGATCAGACTCGGATAAGGAACAACCTGGGCACATAGAGGAAAATCAACTTGCCATTATTGACCCCACTGCCAACACTGGAGTCTGGCGTAAAGTGGAGAAGAAAAAGGAAGAAAAATATAGGCCTGTAGACACAATTTTTTAATTCTGTTGTATTCCTGTCATTACGGGAACAGTCTTTTATTACTCTGTGTTCTTAATTTTGTTATGCTGCCTGTTATTACAGGAACAACCATATGCATATGCTTCAATCATCTACAAAATGTAATTTTATCAACATGAATAAAATTACGATTTTTTCCTTAAGGGAAAAAAATTATTTTTATTAACTCTAACTAACTTTTAGTTGTTATGAATAATTATACAACTTATCCCCCTTTTTTCTAGCTAATTGGTAATTTTTAATTAACAAACTATACCCCCTTTTTTAACTAACCTTAAACACCATTTAAATTAATTTATATATTTTTTGGTCACCTAAGATAACTAATTTTGACTTTGGTCCTATGGTCAAAAGTAGCTGTTAGTCGTGATAGTCGTTGGAGGCTCTGCTCAAACTATTTAACATGCTAAGCTGGATCTGTCTCTTCAACTTGTCCTGACGATGAACCACACTAGTTGGTTCGAAACGCGTCGACAAATGTTTTATCTTGTGATTTACGCCAAAGAATTTCTCTTAAACAAAATAATTATCTTTAAACGATTTCTTATCTTATAGCAATTGAATGATCTTTATTATCTTTTGCTTTAAGACATCTTTGTAGATCACATAATTTGAATAACTCCCGAGTATATAGTAAGATAATGTTAGAATAGATAGATGCATGTTCTCGCTACTTGAAAAGGTAATTTTATTTAGATAATTTTTCGTTATATATTATATCACCCCAACATCATTATCAAATCAGTCCTTGCTAGGAAATTGATCCCATTATCCCCAGTGGGAGTCACCACACCAAACAGAAAAGGAGTTGCTTTCAAGGTTCGGACCAGGTGGTTACCGCCCATGTTGTCGCAACAAATTTCGAGGCTTCAACAAGTTCCTTTTTGTAAGGACCCTTCTCACCTCCAAAATAGTCTTTGTCCTATCTGAAATTTCCAACTCTTCTTATTCTTCTCTAGTCTTAAAATTCAAAATTCTAGAAATAGCAGTAGGTTCACCTGACTTCTGCCCTAAATATGCTTTTACCTCTTCAATTACCTCTTTGGACCTCTGTATTAACTCTTCTTGCTAAAAAATAATCTAAATTGAGGGCCATATCTCAGTCATGGACTCATTTATTTCTATCCATGTACTCTATTTTACCTATGCCAATGTCTATGCCATTACAGACTCACTTTGCAGCTATTCAATCTTCTGTGTTAATTTATGATTTTATACAATTTAGCCAAGTATACACTGTCAACCTTCAACTTCTACTCTTGAAGGTTATTCAGCTGAGTTTTCAACTTCTCAATTTCATGTCCTCTGATTGACAGGTCATCCATTTCTCTAATGAGTTCCTCTGAAGAATCCGTTGACTACCCCTAAACTGTAAAGATTGTTGACGTGGATTCCCCTCTGCCGATGTAGATGCAATAGGGACTAATTTCAATGGAGTGGCAACCAACTGTGTTGTTTGTTCCCTTTCCTTCAATAATTTCCCCATTTCAACCTCCATTGTTTTGATCTGTCCACTTTGTGAATAAGGATCTTGAACATGTCTTCTTTTTCATTCTCAATCTATCCAACTTCTTTAGCCTATGGGTCTTTTGTGGATGGAAGGCTGAGCTGCGTCTTGAATGCTACAATATAAACATTCTTCCTTTTGACAATCTCTTCTGTTTCTTTCACATTGCTGGGATCATATCCCAATTTGATTGCAAGGTCTTCCAGTGATTTGATATTTTTATCTTTGGCTAGAGAGGAGATTTTCTCTAACTTGAGCTGAGACTGAATATTATTTATAGAGGCTTGCAACTTAGAAGCTGCCATTGCAAAAGTTGTCAATGTAGAGTACATCATCTCTCCCATTTGCTTGTGTAGGTCTATTTGATCAATTGGATGAATTTGATCAGTAATGAATGAAAAAATAGATTTTGTATCATCTTCAAGGTCTTTGGGAAAGGAATTTGAGCCTGCAAAAAGGCTATCTACATTTTCCCTTTTTTTCGTGTTAAAGGCAGATAGTAGCCTATGCTATGAGGAGGCTATCTGCTTCCAGAACTGTGTATAAGTTCAGGCTTTTAACATTTCAATTTTCTTCTTGATCTCTCTATATGTATCAAATATGTTTGGTTCAACTTGGTCATGAACCAATTCTCCTATTAAAGAAGTGTCCAATGGATCTTGGGAGGTCGAAGAGAATAGAGATCCCACAAAAATATCCTTAGTCCTCCATGAAGCATGAGGGCCTACCAAAATTATTGTCTGTACATTTTCCTCTTCAAAGGATCCTTCTGTTGCTGGAGTAGTCTTCTGCATTTTCTTGTAGATTTAAAACTCCCTTTCACGAATTTTTGTGACTATGGGGGAAAATCTTCCGTTGGTATCTTGTCTTGCTTCTCCTATGGTCTAGGAGTTTGTGCTATAGTAGTCAAAATTACCTATTCTTCTACCTCTTGTAGGGTGTTTTCTTGCCACTGATCATGGTTCATGTACTTCTGAATCTCTGGCCTGGGAGTGTGTGAGTAGGGAGTAGTCTTCTGTTCTACTCTTAATTTTGAAATAATCCCTAGGGGGTCATAGGACTAGGTGAAACAGAGTGTGAAATTCATTCTTTTTAGAAGGATATCTACTTCTTTGGTTGCTTCTCTAATATTGCAAATGAATGGGCCCACTTGTGTTTTTATCTTAAACTGTGGTTTCTTCTTTGTTGCCACAAAATGTAGCTCATCTATATTGATCATTTGTCTTATGTACTCCAATGAGAAAATTATCATTGGGACAAACTTTGGTAACCTGTACGGTGGAAACTCACAACCATAGACCCTAATCTCTATGTAGTTCTGGTACAAGTACCCATCACCTATTTTTCTCTGCTCACTCAAATGAAGGAATCTATTAATTTCTAGTCCTATTCTTGTCTCTACATTGTTGTTTAATAGGCAGGATACTGTGTACAAAAACTGATCAAAAAATTCACTGAAGGTGAATTCAATGGAATTCTTCCTTACCAAGGAAGTCCAATGAATCATTGATTGAGCATTTCCCTACTCATCCAATTTATGCAAGGGAAATTGAAACCTATATTCTTGATGGTAAAGAAACAAATAAACAAGTACTGAAGCGTATTTGAAAGTTCCCTTAGTAGAGAATTCCAGGAATTGCTCATGGATTGCATCTACTAAAAATTGACTGTAGTTGAAGGTAGAAGGCTTTTCACCTGTGGTAAAGACTGATAGGAAACCAATGATGGCCTCATCAACCCATTGATCAGATTGGTAGCCAAGTAGACATGAAACAATAGAAATAATTTGCTTAATCATCTCAGGGAACATAGAGGATGAATATGGGTGGTTTTTCTTGGGTAATTGGGCATCCTCAGGGAGAAAAGTCTCAAAAATCTTAGTTGTATGTGGGAAGGTGAGGTTCTTGTATAATTCCATGAAGGAATCTAGTGTAAATGGCTTCAGAAAGGCAGAGCTTTGCAATTCAAGCATTTGGGATATGGATTCAATTGTAATGGTAAAGAGGATGTCATTATTATGGGCCACAATTTCCCTCTAACTAGGAAAATAGCGAAATTGAAAACATGAAATGAACTCATTGAATTGATAGGTCTAAGGGAAAATGAATTTGGGAAGGGAGGATTCCCATAGACCCAATTTGTCACTGAGTTCTATAAATTTCTGCTTTAACCAATTTTAGAGTTCATACAGGTTGAACTCACAACTAGTTTCCAAGATTTTATATTCCTGGTCTACCAGGGGTTGATGATCTAAATCTATAATAGGGGGCAGCAGGGGGTTACCATCTGAGGCCTTAGATTTTCATTTGGGAGCCATGATGAAAGAGGAATGAACAAGAGATTTGAATTACCTAGGAAAAATTAGATGAAGACTGGTGGCCAGATGAAGATTGGTGGTCGAATGCACAGTTGTAGTGAAAGGTTCTGCTCACTGGGCGATGAGATAGGCTCTATCTAGTTGACTATGCAATGGAGCAGATCTGATCACTCGTTACCTTGAAATAGTGAAAGGAGGGCGACATAACAAGTTTTAGCTGAAATTATAGGAAAAGATGGCTTTACCATTGTAATTACCCGTTTCATGGAGCAGGTATGTTATGATAGGAACAGGTGGATATTAGATGCTTTAATGGTTTGATGATGGGGTGACAGAGGTGCCAGGTGGTAGAAACACATTAGGGTGAAATGGGAACAAGAAGTGATGGTGATGAGAGATGAGCAAATAAGGGAACACCATGTGGCAGTGTCATATAGGAGTGAGGTAGGGATGAGAAGTGATAATGATTTGGCAAAAGGGAAGTGGGGTTCGATGATGTGAGGTGACATAAGAAGAGTGGCATGAGAGCAACGGGTTCAATGGTCGTAATAGGTGGGAGCAGGAGTGGAGTGGAAAGGTGGTTTTTGTAGGGGGGAGGGGATGGTATATTTAGGCTGGGAGGGGGGGGGTTAAAATCATGAGGGGATGACACATCGCAATAGTGGTGAGCAGAAAAAACTTCTTTTCAGACACCCTCCCTCAGTTAACTGTCAGAAGGACCATGGGGTGGGGAGTCCAAAACTCCTCAAGGGAGGATATGTCACAAGAGTGGTGAGTGGGGAAACCAATTTTCGAAACCCCCCCCCCCCTCCTTGGTTAATTGTCATAAGTTCCCGAGGGGGTTTGAAACTCCTCACCCGCCGTTGATTCGGGTGGGTGAGATCTCGACCATTGAAATGCGTGTGCCTTTTATTACATAGCAACAAGAGCCACCGCATCAACTAAAACTTTATTTAAACTATCTAACTATGATTTAAATTACGATTAACACTAATTGATCTAATTTTAATCCAAATCTAATTTAGACCATGATTACATTGTGCAGTAAAAATTATTTATTCTAAACAACTTTATTTTGACTAATTTAACCACGATTAAACTCTATGATCAAATGCTTAATTCATTTTTTGACCAAACTAACTTTATTCACCCCTAATTTAACCATGATTAAACTCTGTGGTTAAACCATTAACTTATCTAAACTTATTCTATTAACCAAGTCTAATCATTCTTAAATGGTGTGATTAAACCTCTGATTCTATTTATTTTTTCAACTCTAATGTGGCATTTAAACAAGCTGCACACTTTGAACTTTCTAAAGCATTTCTTATGCATATTTTTATGTGAAATGCAATGGCATTTAAATTTGCACACTTATTGGGTTTTTTTTCTTCATTTTTTCATATTTCTTTCATATTTTTCCATTTTTTCATATATATATATATATATATATATATATATATATATATATATATATATATATATATAATCCCCTTTGTTTTTTCTTCTCTTTTCTTTTCTTTTTCTATTCTTTTTTTTCTATTCTTTTTTTTGGAAATGAGAATGAAATATTATTTACAACATCTCATGTACAAAATTAACAGCTAATAGTCATATTATCTTATAAAATATAGGACCCTAACACTAAGAAAGCAAGGAACTATTTTGTTTATTAATACAATGCTAAGTGAAAAGTTGTGAAAGAGTTGGGGCCTTCTCCACCAAGAAAGTTGGTGGATGGCACTCCCGGTCCTTTGCCCAACTTGTCAATTAGGTTGTGCTTATAGGAAACAACTATCATATGATAATTAAATCTTATAAATCACACTTTAAATCATGAAATATAAATAGCAATTTGAAATGAAGTATTTACAACTATATGTTATTGAATATAGCAGTGAACTCATGCATAAACTACAAGCATCATTTCATGAAGCAACTAGTATGAACAAGATAAGTGAGAATACACAAAAACCAAATGTTAAAGAGTATAAACATAAAAATAACACATATGTGATTTTTTCTGAAAAATTTCATGAATTAACATATGAACATGTTATACCAACATGTACAAATGAACAGCACATAAGATTTAGTGCATAAGCTTTGGTTATGGGGGGCCTCTATGCCTCAACAAGCACACCAAATGTCTACTATTGGTTGAAAATCAAAGGAGAAACATATATTAAATGAAATCAAATTGAATCAAGCTTCAAAGGCTGAAGTTTTAGCTACAAAATATTTATTTGAAATCTTCAAATTACAAACTTGTTTTGCAAGCACTATTTACTTGCTTTTATAAGCAAAAATACAGTTAAAAACCCAAAAATAGTCTTTGTTGGTGAGTGTGGTATATGCTAAGAATGTAATTAGATCAAACCAACCTTATTCAAGGCTCATATCATGGAAAAAATTAGAAAAAAAAAAAAAAAAAATCTAAGTGAAATCCCCAAACTGCCTTACGTTTTTTGCTATTGAACTAGGCATGTTGATTAGGCATTTGAGGGTCAATTTTTGACGAGTGGATCAATATTCATGCATCTCAAGATAACAATCCACAAAACCCATGTCTCAAAATTCACCTAGTTTTCTTGAAAATATGAAAAAGAATGATCATTTATGAGATTTATTGCATCCTATAAATTTTTGCTACAACGCAATTGTTTCATAAATTTTTGAAAACTAAAAACGCCAAACAAAATACCTTAGGGAATACATTTATTAGGAAAAATATGACTAAATGTCATAAAAAACAACTTTAAAAGCTTTTCCTAAAGCCAAAAAAGGTAATAAACCATATAAAATATTATGTCATAAAAGTGGACTGACACCATACTCATAAGAATTAAAAAATGTCAACACAACCACTTGTATCACCTATCCAACCATTATCAAATGAATTTTTTGTTATCGTTGGGTTAATACGTAGTTGCTTGGATGATTACTATCATTTCCATGCTTACCACCTAAATAAATAACCAAGAGTGGGGTTAAATTGTGACAAGACACTCGAACTTCTAGGGGATGGTGTGTTTGCGAACTGACAAACTATGTTGAATACTTGATTTAGGCATCAAAACTTGTAAGGAAAAGAATTACCATGGGTCACATGTCACATCTTTGAAGGTTTTGCACCCTAGGCATGGATTTGAAGCCACGATAGCTAGTAGTACAACAAATTAGAGATAAAATGAATTAAGAAACATTGAACCAAACTAGCACACATACTCTAGTGTAAACTAAGTGGGATTTAAATGAATATTTTTTCACCTCAAAGGGGGAGACTTCCACTCTTACTATATGTATCCAGGTGCTGGGTGATTAACATGTTCCAAGACAAGCTCTTCATTAATAAAAAACAATTTTAAGTATTACTCTAGGACTAAAAGGTACTTTCAACCTAAATAGAATCTGCAAGAAAAGCAATGTCCCTTGTGGTCATCATCAGGGCTACTTCTAGAAAGGTCATATGATTTCAAATATCACCTAGCTTTAGTTATGTACATGAGACCAAATAATACCCTTTATGATTAAAATTGTGACTATATTACATTATATTATATTAAGTTAGAAATTGTATAAATCAAAGAATGAAAAAAAACAATAATAAAATTATCTTCATTTAAGCTAAAAAAGGTATAAGGAAGAAGTTTAATATGGACATATATAAATGGGAAAAAGGAAAAGTTCAATCCTAAAAGTATTATTCATGAAATTATACATGGTGGAATAAAAATGTATTAATATAAAAATATCATTAAACTATATACCAATTCATTTATGGAGTTTAAGTATCCAATTCTCCAATGTCTATCATACTTTTTGTATGCATTCATTATCATATAATATCATATAGAGAGTAAGAGAGATAGACAAAGTGCTAATATGTATCATTGAAATCTTTAAATTCAGAATGAAGTCATTGAAGCACATCATTTTTGTAGGTCCTTGTCCTTGCACTTTTTGAAAAAAGAAGAGGTATCTTTGAAGTCTTTAAATTCGAAATGAAGTCATTGAAGCACATTATTTTTGTATGTCCTTACACCTTTTGAAAAAATATATAAGTTTAATAATCATGGTATTCTTTGGAGGAACTTTTTGCTGAAAGAAAAAGAAAGCTTAGTAACGAGAAATAAAAGAAGGTTTTTCTAATACTTTTAAAAAATGTGTTAATCCTCTATTAAAACTTAAAGGGACCATTTAAGGAAAATATGTTGGCATTGTTATTTGTCCATATTATGATAACAATTATATTAATGTTGATATGTCTAATTATTGTTAGTTATTGAATAGAGTGTAATTGGAAAAATTATACTTTTAGAAAAACAATATGAAATAAACAATCTATACTTGAGAATTTATGTTTATATTTCACACTCCAAATTACCATTACATCTATGTCTAATGAAGATATGGTCATGGTTCTAGGTTTACCATGTGTTGGCCCTTAATTTTTGTCATCTTTTCCTATCCTAAATCCATTTATTTACCACCATATTCCATCCTATTTCACCTATATATGCCTCATTTTAGTCTTATTTTGCATATTCAGGTAACTAAATTAAGTTTTTCAATTTTGGAATTTTTTATAAAAATTGGGTTTTAAGAGTAAATTTAGACTGCATTAAAAATTCCCATAATAGATTCATGGAAGTCATATGCGCAGGACACCTGGGAGATATCTAAGTGCATATTTGGAAATCTTGGGAACCACGGATGAAGAAACGCCTATTGGTTTAGTCAAACTGAGCAAAAACAAGCCCGATCAATGTTGGTCAAACTTGACCTGTCATTAAGGAGTTCCTAGTAAAAAGGAGCAGATTTATTATTTTGTGGGATTTTTGAAATAGACTTGATAAGTTCAACCTATATGGATGGGTTAGGATTGATAAGGCTATTAGAGCCATTATAGAAAAGTTTTTTTATGATTTGCTTATTTAAACAAAGTTCATGGACCATTCAAAAAAGGGTAATTTTGTATTAAGATTATTGGAGACTTTTGAGATAATTTGAAGAATCATTTCTAGTGTTCTATTTGTTGTTCATGTCATGGATGATTTATTAAGTTAGCTGTTGCTAAAGAGTTCTTCAGGTGTACAAGGAAAGGTTGGAGGGCCCCCATACCAAACTAAGTACACTTTGGTTAAATTTTGTATAAATTAACATAATTTTGATTCAGTGTTTCTTGTTTCAGTTTTATGATTTAGTTATATATGTTATGATTTGTGTATGATTTTTGGATGATTTTGGTTTAAAATCTAATTTGCGTAAGAAAGGACAACCAAATATTTAAGTTAAATTCTCTTTTTATCAAATTATGAATCACAACTAAAAATCATCCTTTTGCATTTCTTGAATTGTTTCTTGAATTCTAGTTTATGATTTGATGCAATGGTAATGTTGTTGGAGTAGAACTGTGAGGAAGGACAACCAAGACCTCCTAAGTTAGGAGCCTCTTCTCTTGCTTGCTACACATCACAAACTGTTGCTCTTTAGTTTCTCTTCTTGAAGATAGTACTGTGGGGAAGGACAACCACGACCTCTTATGTTAGGAGCCTCTTCCTTCAGTCACTGTATCTTGAATAAGAGACATTTTAGTTTATTTAAACTTAGAACTTATTTGTAATATGCATTTTCCTTAACCTTTGATCCTTGCCTTCTGAAATTGAAATTACCTGAAATCCATATACTTTAGACGTGCTTCTAAGTCTACAAACCCGGATTGAAAAGTAAAACACCTGCATTAGTTTACTTAGTAAATTGGCCTGACATTTTTGGTGCCTTTGTTGGGGAAGCACATTTAGATTTAATCATGATAGGAAGTTTAAAAAAAAAACAAAAAAAAAAAATTGTAGTTAGGATTTTTTCATTATGATTCTATATGACTAGAAAAAGAGATAGATACATGAAACAAGACCCCCCAACTACTAAACCATTGGTATAAGAAGGACTACCTACATTTGAATTAACTACACCAATTGCTGGAAAACCAACTTTGGAAGAGTTAGAGGGAAAACAACGTTCAGGACAAAGGTTAACGCTTTTTGAAAGACAAAATTTGTTAGCTTATGAAGTGAAGAGAGAAAAAAACAAACAGGAACATCTTCCATAGGAAAACAAAGAGAGACAAGAAAACCAATTGATCATCCTATTCTTGAATAGTTAGATTAGCCTATCTTTGAACAACTAGATCAACCTATCTCTGAGCAAACAAAACAAGTTGAAAATACACAATCTCAATTCGGTACTGAAACATTTAAAATTTCTGAAAAAGATATGGTAGAAGAAGGACAAGGATCTAATATCCCAATACTGACTCTAGAACAAAGGTTACAATATGAAAAGCAACAAAATGAATGGTAAAGAAAAAGAGAGGAAGATATGAGAAGAGAAGCAGAAATAAAAAGAGAGGAAGATGCCAAAATAGAATATGATCGTAAGAGAAGACAAGATGCAGAAAAAAAAATAATGATGAAGAAGCTACTTTTGGATTCCCAATTTTAGATACTAGAGTAATTCTTGGAGAAGAGGTAAAAATGAAGGATATTCCACCTTCGGTTTTACCAAATTTCTATGGAATGTCTTTTGAAGATCCCAATTCATTCATGTTTGAATTTGATATCTTATGTCTTACTTATGGTTATACTGATGATACACATAATATTTGTCTTTTTCTTGCTACTCTTAAAGCAACTGCGTTAAAATGGTTTATGGGATTAGGAGAACACACTATTACTTCTTGGGAAGACATGAGGAAATTTTTCTTAAGAAGTATCAACCCTATTGTAGGCCTAGAGATTCAAAGGAAGTTATTTTTAGGATGTCTCAACAAGAATATGAGAGTTTGGAAGAATACTTAGAACAATTTTTTTACAACTTACAAAAATCCAAACAACATTCTTTAAATCCTGATACCATTCGAACAATTTTTCTTAAAGGAATATGAGATGAGTATCTTGATATTCTCAATGTGATGGGTAAAGGAGATATTTCATACTTACCATTTGATGAGATTGTTGAATTATGTTAGAAGTATTCTAGAGGTAGAGCCAAAACATGAAAAAGAGTTATAACTTCAAGAGTTTCTAAATCAACAGCAGGAGGAGTAACAAGAGCAGAAATAAGGACTTTGTTAGAAACTTTAAAACTGATCTTTTGAGAACCTTAGGAACACACGTTAATGTATTGAAAGAAAAAAGGAAACAAGAAGAGGAAGAACAAATACTATCAATATTTTGTCCAAAGTGTAGGAAGAAGCATCCTTTATGAGAATGTCCTTTGGATAATATACATGTTTGTGGACTTTGTACAAAAAATCATGTCCAAGATAATTGTCCAACATTAAAAGAGTTGCAAGCAGGTCAACTAGAAGAAAATCAATTATTTTATTATATGGCACCAAGGAGAACTTGGAAACCACATTTTCCAGGTACATCTCAATAGTTTCCTCAACAAATTCCCCAAAATTTTCAACATCAAAATTCATGGAATACTCTTATGCCATGGAAAACTTGGCTCCCTCAAACTCAAAACCAAGGTTGGAGAGGATATGCCCAACCATATCAACCATCCTATCCATATCAAGCTTATCCTCAACAACCATATCAACAACCATACCCTCAATAACCAATGCCATTTCCACAGTAAAATCCTACACCCTTACTAACTCAACCACAACAGCTTCAACTACCATCTAACCAACCACCACCGAGACCAACTCAATTACTAGCTCAACCAGTAGAAAATATGAGTAATAGAGTGGAAAAGCCAACATATAATTTGGAAGAAACAACATTATTTGCTACATATTCTATTCTTCCTATTCAAGACATCTACTTGAGGTCTGGAAAATTTCTACAAAAAGATTCTCCACCAACCATAGAAGAAAAAATTGAAGAAGGAGAGAAATTTGAAAAATCTAATCCAAAGAATCAAATTTCGAAAAGTAAAACTATTATGACTCAAACACCACCTTTCCCAGAAAGTTTAGTAGAGCAGAAAAATTCAATTTCTCTTCCTGGATTTGATATATTATATTAGTTAAAGAATTCTTATGTCAAAATTCCTTTGTTGCAAGCTATCAAAGATATTCCAATCTATAAAAAAACAATAAAGGAATTATGTATTAAGAAACTCTGAGAAAGAAAAGAGATCCACCCACAATCCAAGTCATTGGCAAATTAGCTAGTCTCATGTCTACAAAAACAACAATTGAAAAGTATATTGATCCTCGGATACCTATGGTTACCATTTCAATCAATAAATTTCAGTTCCTAAAACTTTAATTGATCTAGGATCTTCTATAAATGTCATGACAACAGAAACTATGAAGTATTTAAAATTGCCAAATATACGACCTACTACTACAATTTTAGAACTATCAGATAGATCTAAAGTTGTACAGGAAGGAATAATTGAGGACATCATTGTTTCTTTGGATTCATAGGAGTACCCTGTAGACTTTTTGATCTTGCAACCAAAAACAAATCTAGGAGGTCATCATTTAATTCTTGGTAGACCATGGTTAGCCACAATAGATGCCTTCATTGGATGAAGATCAAGAAGCATGATCATAGCACATGGAGATGAAAGGAAACATATTACACTCTATCTTCCTATTCAATCTCCTTTACTATCATGGCCTGATGGCCAACAAGAAGAAACTCAACTTGTTTAAGCATTAATCAATCTTTTAATTTTAGAGTAGAAGAAGAAAATGAGGATTTAATTGACCTTTTTATCCCAGAACATGATATTTCTGAGTAGCTATGAATAACGCAATATGAAGCTACAAATCATCTTTTAAATCAATATTTTTAGGAAAATTGTACTATTCAAATTGCATAATTCATTTGAAAGAATTTTTCCTGTCATCTCAATTACCAATTCTCAAAGCAAAACCATTGAAATCAATGCTAGAAAGAATGTAAATATTGGTAATAATCTAAAATCATCACAAGAACAACAAGTAATTGTATTGTCACAGAAATATTCAAAAACTTTTTCCTGGGACTATACGGACATGCAAGGAATCCATCCAAAAACATGTATTCACCATATCCATATTGATGATAATATCAAACTAGTTAGACAACCACAAAGAAGAATGAATCCAACGATGAAAGAGATAGTTAAGGAAGAACTGAAAAAACTGTTACAGGTAGGATTCGTCTACCCTATCTTAGATAGTCAATGGGTTTTTCCCTTAGTTTTGGTACCAAAGAAAAATGGAAAATGGAGAATATGTGTAGACTATAGGGAATTGAACAAAGAAATATTGAAAGATCATTTCCCATTACCATTCATTGACCATGTAATAGATTCACTAGCAGGGAAGAAATTATTCTCTTTTCTTGATGGATTTAGTGGATACAATCAGATTAAGATAGCATTGAATGATCAGGATAAAACTACATTCACTTGTCCTTGGGGAACATATTCTTATAATGTTTTACCTTTTGGATTATGTAATGCACTTGCTACATTTCAAAGAGTAGTCCTAGCTATCTTTACAAACCTTATACATGAATGTGTTGAAGTCTACATGGATGATCTTACTGTCTATCGAGGTACATTTGATGATTGTTTAAACAACCTTGCAAAATTTCTAAAGAGATGCATAGAGACAAACTTATCCCTCAACAATGAGAAATGTTTTATGATGTTAACTGAAGGGATGGTGTTGGGACACCACATTTATTCTTTTGGAATAAAGGTAGACCCAACAAAGGTACAAGTCATTGTAAACTTAATGCCGCTAAAAACACAGAAAGAAGTAAGAAGCTTCTTGGGATATGCAGGCTATTACAGAAGATTCATTGAAAAATTCAGCAAACTAGCTTTACCCTTGTTCAAATTACTTGCAAAAGACATTAAGTTTCAATGGACTACAGATTGTCAAAATGCATTTGAAAACTGAAAGAAAAATTGTCTATAGCACCCATTCTCAGAGGACCAAATTGGTCATTTCCATTCCACATATCTACTGATGCATCAGATACAACTATAGGAGCATCTCTAGGACTAAAAAATAATCAATTTAACTATGCCATTTATTTCATTAGCAAAAATCTAACTCTAGCAGAATTAAACTATACAGTAACTGAAAAAGAAATGATAGCTATTGTACATGCAGTCAATAAATTTAGGCAATATAGAACAGAATATAAAGTGTTTATTCAAACAGAGCATTCATCCATTAAATATTTAATGATTTGTTGTTTACCAATGGCAGAATTATGAGATGGCTGTTACTACTGCAAGAATTCAATCTCACTATTCTAGATTGACTAGAAAAAGATTATCAAGTGGCAAATTTCCTGTCGAGACTTCATTCTCCTGGTGATCTTATTCCTGTTTCAGACAATTTTCCTGATGAAAATATATTTTCTATAACAACTAAAACCCCATGGTTTGCAGATGTAGCTAATTATTTATCATCTGGAATATTACCATCTCATTTAATTAGCAAGAAGAAAAGAAAAATAATCAGAGATAGTGCTAGATATAGTTGGGTCAATGGGGACCTCTTCTATATTGGTCCTAATCTTTTGATAAGAAAATGTGTAAGAGAAGATGAAATCCTTGATATTCTAAAAGCATGTTATGATGAACCATGTGGTGTCCATTTTATAGATAAATGAACAACATACAAGGTGCTCAAGCTTGGCTACTACTGGCCAACAAATTTCAAGGACTCAAATGCCTATGTCAAAATATGTGATAGTTGTCAGAGAACTAGAAGACCTATAGTATCAAATGAGATGCCATTGAAACCACAAGTACTTATAGAACCATTTGAACAATGGACTCTTGACTTTGTGGGACCTAATAACCTGCCTTCAAATGGAAAGAAGTGCATATTAGTGTGTACAAACTATGTTACAAAATGGGTAGAAGCAAAAGCAGTGGCATGGGCAATAGAAGAAACAATGGTTTATCTTAGTGTGTACAAACTATGTTACAAAATGGGTACAAGCAAAAGCAGTGGCATGAGAAACAGAAGAAACAATGGTTTCATTCCTCTTTGAAGAAATCTTTGTAAGGTTTGGAGTTCCAAGGTAGATTGTTACAGACCGGGGATCACAGTTCACTTTTAAACTTGTCCAAGTTCTTACGGAAAAATACAAAATCAAGCATAGAAAGTCTACTATGTATCTTCCTCAAGCAAATGGACAAGTGGAATCTACTAATAAGGTTCTGGAAAACATCATGACAAAGACAGTACAAATGAACAGAAGAGATTGGTTAGACAAATTAAAAGATGCATTATGGGCATACATAATTACATGGAGAAATACTACTAGATGCAGCCCATATCAACTGGTATATGGTAAAGAAATTTTGTTACAATCGAATTTCAAATTCATACATTTAAACTTGCAGCAGAATTGGGATTAGATGTGTCAGAATCCCAACAACAGAGAATTATGCAGCTGAATGAACTAGATGAAACCAGACAACAAGAAGTTGAGTATACACCACTAGTACAGCAGCAGAGAATCAAATGGCATGACAAATTTATCAAAAACAAATTTTTTCATAAGGGAGACTGGGCACTTCTTTTCAACTCCAAGTATAAATATTTCAAAGCTAAATTTACTACTCATTGGCTTGGGCCATATGAAATAGAAGAAATCTTTGACAATGGAGCAGTCAAGATCAAGGCAATTGATGAAGCCACCATTTCATTTCTAGTTAATGGTCATAGAATCAAAGTGTATAATAAGCCTATCGATAAAGAATACTTTTTGAAGAGAGTCTCAGTAGAAAAAAATATGGAAGTACTGGAACAACATAGTGATATGTCTTCCCTACTTCTAGAATAAAAATGAAAAAGTTAAAAAATAATAAAGAAGTTTGGTTGTGAAAATCTAGGATAGTGGCACAATACAAACTCAAATTCATATCAGAAAACCAGTTTGTTTGGCCAATATGAATTCTCTTTTATGTTTTTCAATTTCATTTTATAGAATCATCCTCCAAAATTCAAAGACTTGAGAACAAGTCTCAAGATTAGCAAGGGGGAAGATTCATAATAAACCAACAAATTATGCAACTAGTTTAATGTCAAGTAGCTATATTGCAGAAAGGATCTAAGACATCATAGTCAATATTTATCAGTAAGGGAATTGAACAAGATCAATGTCATATGTTATTGCAGAAGGGACTTGATTATTCATCTTAAAATCAACATCAAAGGGCGCTGAGAAGCAACTACAAGCATCTACAATCTAGCAAAATCATCCAGAAGAATTCTTTTTGAGATCAAAGTATCGCCATCATTAGCAAAAGGTCAAGTGCTTACAAAAGAGCTAAGGTCATCATCAACAGAAAAAAAGCATTGACAACAAGTCATGAAGTGAAAGGAAAGTAATGTAAGTTTAAATTATTCTTAATGCCTTCGATTTTGGAATTTTTTCTAAGATTGATAAACTAGTTTAAACGTGAATATGAAACACCCCTATCCATGTATATATCATCCTACATTATCCTACATTACCCTATATCTTACATCACCCTACATTATATATATTTACCTCTTACATTATTTGTTCACCTTATTACATTCATTAACTTTATTATAACCTTACATTCATCAATTCTTCATTCACTCAACCACATTCAATTGCATTTTTGACCAAAATTTTTGGCTACATCTCATTTTTGGGCCAAATGTTTTTTTGCCTTATGAAAAATTGCCTGCAAAACAAAATGGATTAGTCTCATATGCCTACAAAACAAGAACAAATAGAGTTAGTATCATTACAAATATACTTAACATCTTATTTAAAAAAAAAATTGATTTGGAATGACCCAAGATTATGGTCATTTCAAAACAAATCAATACATAAGTATATGTAAATGATGACAAAGAAAAAGGGCAAGTATGCAATGATAAAGGCATAATATGCAATGATATGCAACAAGCAATGCAAGTATAATGCATCTAAGAATGCACAATGAACAAGCATAATTCATAATCAAGAAAGCATGTGATGCAAAACTCATAGACTAGTCCTAATAGTGATGAGTATTGAAAGCTCTATACTACAAGTAGTTACAAGTTATGATGCAACATTAACAAGAAACAAAACAAGTGTCGAGACATGTCCAATGGAAAACTCTTGTGTTACAAAGTGGTGGTAAGAGTATAAAACCATGATGCATCAAGTGAAACAAGTGGCAGCCAAAGGTACAAGTGACAGGATGAACAATCATCTAGTCAAATCGAAAAAAAGAAGCAGAAAATGGTCAAAATATGTTTCAAAGGGTTGCACGCACATTTGAACACTCCCTGCACATTTTTCTTCATCATCACAACTAAGTTTCATCATAAACCAACTTAGAATCAAAGGACAATGCGTATTAATTGTTTATCCACAACCTAAATAAAACATGACAAAACAAACCATATTTGACTAAGAAATACATAGAGATTGAAAGAGAACTGCATGCAAAGTCGAGAACCTGTGCAGTAGAGATATAACGAGGAATTGAGTGGATAAATAAGGAGGAGCATTTTGTTTAAAAGGAGGAGAGATATGAGAGAACAATAACGAGATTTCCTTAGCGCTAAGCAGACATATTCTCCATCAAATCCCATAAATTGCGCAGTGATCAGGTAAGAGTAGATCCTGGGGTCTTCTCAACAGTTAAAATATTTCTAAGATTGTGTTATTCTCTCGAGAAAGGTTCAACTTACGTTGTTGTTTAAATGTGTCATACTATGAGAGAAACACGACTTCAGTCCTAGATTAGCAATGCTATGTCACCAAAAAAAGGCTCTGCCATCTATAGACCAATGATTTTTCGAATTGCTGGAGACAAAGAGTTTAACTAGGACTGTATGTTTACACAGGAGAAAACAAACCTTAACAAGATAATCTCTACAAGGTTTCGATAGTCATGTGCATCTCAGGTATCATTCCAAAAACAATTTCCTCATACATTTTTAAACACATTTTGAAAAATTTTGCACATAAAAAACACAGTGAGCATCCTTTTGTATACATAGTGAGCAGTTTTGTATGAAATTTTGCAAACAAAGAAGGGCTTTCATTGATTTTTATGGACAATTTTGCAAACAAATAGGATTTTTAAACACAATTTTGCAAACAGTGAGATATTTTTGCAGTGGAGATGTTTTTACATGGTTTTTCACACAGTGAAAGTTTTTTTACCTAGTTTTACAAACAAAGGATTTTTTTTAATACCATTTGCAATAGGAGACAGAGAAATTGAAGACCTAAAGACAGAAGAAGTAATATCATTCTTTTTTTTCAAAGATACAGAGATATGGTAAGTACATTCACCATGATTTTTATCCAAAGATTACATGAATGAGAAGGTCAAATATATATATTTTTCTTGTTATATTCATGATGAGGTTATTTACTCGACAAGGCCATATTAATTGCTACACAGGTCAAATGAAAATGGAAACCAAAACTGAACCTAAAGACTTCAAGATAGAAAACTGGAGCAAGGATACAATAGATAAACTATATTAGGCAGGGCTACTGGAGTTTGTTAAAAATTTCAATGGTGACAATGATAAAATCACACAGGAGATCATAGAGCATTTTGAACATGGAAAAACCAGAGTTGGTGAATTTTCTATGCCATTGACCCAACCTTTGTTTCTCAAGCATTGGACCTTCCTTTGATAGGAGAAGAGTATAACAAGGGTCTACATTTTAAGGAGAAGGGATGGACCTTTTTCCTGGAGAAACAAAGGAAGGGGTCATTTGACAAGACAAGAGGGATTCCAAGAGATTGGTTTAAAGATCCATGGTCAAAGTTGGTTTTTATTATGCAGAAATACTTCATTTATGATAATCGGTACAATGTGGTATACCTCTATCATATCAAATTCCTTCAACATATGAAGGGAGATTCTAAAATCAACTTACCCTACTTCCTTTCAAAAATAAAATGATAGAGAATGTCAAGAATAAAACAAAAGCCAAGGAAGCCAATATCTATCATCATGGGATAATCAAGATACTTGTTGAGTGTCAGCTAAGAAATAAGGGGTTGCTTTGGAAGGAGTTTTTGGCTAAACATCATTTTGAAGAACAAACAACAGGTAATGAGGAGAAGTTTGAGTAGTTGCATGTAACAAGAAGTATCATGCATTATCCTTTGTATCCTAAGACAAGATTGAATAAGAATCAAGATAAGATTATGATTGAAAAAGAGAAATACTTTCTATCCATTCCTAGTAGGAATAGAAGAAAATCACAAGAATAACCAAGCAACAAAGGAAAAGATCCAGAAATTGAAATTATTAGAAGTGAGCCTCCACAAACATCAAAGCAGATTGATGAGATTATACTGAGATTGGAAGAGGAAGTCTAGGAAGAGCCCATAGAGCAAGACTCCTATTTTGAGGATGCTTGGGTAGAAGTTACCTCATCTCACTCATATGCCAAAGAGACTAGGTAAGAATCTAAATAACTGCACAGTGAAGCATATCTTAAGAAAATAGCAGAGCTAACAAGTCAGCTGGAAGACAACAAGATCATGGAGAGACATTTGAAAAAGGAGAAAAAAATGTATAAAGAAAATAACAAAAACATAATCAAGGAGAACAAGAAATTGAGCAAGAAGATTAAAAATCTTGAGACTCGGAATATCCTCATCTTCAAACAAGCCTACAAATGATTAAAGGAGAAAACGTTATAGCAGTACAAATATGAGAAACAAAAAGTGAAGACTGCCATCTACAAATAAGAGAAACATGAGGGTATTAAAATTCTCCTCCAGGTTTCATAGGAAGAAGCTACGGGATCAAGAACAGCAGGGGCATCATCACTCAGGAGATCCAAATAAAGGAGGCAAGAATGAGGACATACTTGAACATCAACAAGGGGGAGATGTTGGCCCTCAATTTTGGTCATCGTTGCCTATCCTAAATCCATTTATTTACCACCATATTCCATCCTATTTCACCTATATATGCCTTATTTTATTCCTATTTTTCATATTCAGGTAACTAAATTAAGTTTTTCGAATTTTGGAAATTTTTGTAAAAATTGGGTTTTAAGAGTAAATTTGGACTGCATTAAAAATTCTCGTAATAGCTTCATGGAAGTCATATGTGCAGGACACCTAGGCGAGATCTGAGTGCATATTTGGAAAAATTGAGAACCAAAAATGAAGAAACACCTATTGGTTCAATCAAACTGAGCAAAAACAAGCATAGTCAACATTGGTAAAACTTGACCTGTCATTCAGGAATTCCTAGTAAAAAGGAGCAAATTTATTATTTTGTGGGATTTTTCCTGATTTTGTCAACCGGAATTGATGAGTTCGACGTGTATGTATGGATTAGGATTTATAAGGCTGTTGGATCCATTATAGAAAAGTTTGTTTATGATTTGCTTATTTAAACAAAGTTTATGGACCATTCAAAAAAGGGTAATTTTGTATTAAGATTATTGGAGACTTTTGAGATAATTTGAAGAATCATTTCTATTGTTCTATTTGTTATTCATGCAGTGGATGATTTATTAAATTGGGTTTATCTGAAGAGTTCTTCAGGCGTACAAGTCAAGGTTGGAGGGCCCCCATACCAAGCTAAGTACACTTTGGTTAAATTTTGTATAAATTAGAATAATTTTGATTCAGTATTTCTTGTTTTAGTTTTATGATTCAGTTACTTAGATATGTTATGATTTCTGTATGATTTTTCGATGATTTTTGTTTAAAATCTAATTTGCGTATTAAAGGAAAACCAAGGATTTAAGTTAAATTCTCTTTCTATCAAATTATGAATCACAACTAAAATTCAACCTTTTTCATTTCTTGAATTTTTTCTTGAATTCCAGTTTATGATTTGATGCAATGGTAATGTTGTTGGAGTAGAACTCTAAGGAAGGAAAACCAAGACCTCCTAAGTTATGAGCCTTTTCTCTTGCTTTCTAAACATCACAAACTATTTCTCTTTAGTTTATCTTCTTGAGGACAATACCGTGGGGAAGGACAACTAGGACCTCCTAAGTTAGGAGCCTCTTCCTTTGCTTACTACATCTTGAATTAGAGTATTTTTAGTTTCATTAAACTTATAACTTATTTTTAATATGCATTTCCCTTAACCTTTGAGCCTTGCCTTCCGAAATTGACTTTACCTGAAATCCATATACTTTGGAAGTGCTTCCAAGTCTACAAACGCGGATTGACAAGTAAAAAACTTGCATTAGTTTACTTAGTAAATTGATGTGACACCATGCAAGAAAACTTTGGGGACCACTGTCTTAAACATGAAAATGATTTTTTTTTTTTTAATGCTGTTCTATAAGAAGAAGAATAGTAACATTTCAAGACTTTACATTGAAGTCATGCTCAAAATCTCTCTTGTCAAATGTATTGAAAGATGTAGTAATTGTGATCGTTTGAGATAATCAAAAGTCATTACAAAATATATAGACAAAACTTGATAATGTTGTAGCAAATAAGGGTGAAGAAAATTTCTCATCTCAAGATTCATAGTCAAAGCTTGATTCTACAAATAGAAGTAAAAATTGAAAAAAAATCATGATACAAAGAGGTAGAGGAACTTACTAGCAATGAAACATTGATCTATCTAAAAACAATCATTAATCCAACTAAATTAGATGTCATTAAATGTAAACATCCAAACAATGGAGAAAGGAGCCTATACATCTCTAGTGGACATTAGAAATAAAAAAAACGTGTTTATATTGAGATATTATCAACCAATAAATCACTAAAAGTATCAAAAGATGCAAGTTCCAACAACGAAACACATGAAATAAAGATGGTTTTTGGTCATCCTAATTATAATAGTCATTGTATTACTCAACAAACTATGTAAGGATGAAAACAATATGAAAATCTGAGTGAAGATCCTAATATATAAAATAGGATCTCAAGCATGCAATCTTATAGTCCCCTAAGTAGTGTTGTAGAAAATCAAATTAGTTTATTCTAGCCCTTTCATAATACAATTTTTTTCTAAATCCTTCATAACTCATATCATCTATTGTTTTCAACCATCATAATGTGAAGAACAAAGAATCATGAGAACCATAATTTTTTGAAACAAAGACTTATTTGTTGTAAAAAATGCTTGTCTTGAGTGGTTGGGAGGAATCATTATTATCCTTCCACCTAGGTTCAATTCTTGTAAGTAACATGATGAGCACTAGAAATTGTATATTCTTTATATTGAATATAAAGGTATTTCACATTATATGCTTGTAGAAATATCTTTACATTCCACTAGGATAATATACATTGTTCTATTTTCTTGGGTCTAATCAAACAAGGCTGGAATCCATTACAATAATATATTTTATAAGAGTTCAACATCTCACTTGTTGGAACTAAACATTGGTGGGGAGGATACAAATAATTCCTACCAAGAACCCAAGTTAAACCCAATTAACTACATATACACATACATATGTATACAAACTTGGATCACAAGATTCATTGTAACTATCAATTTATCTCATATGTAGCATAAAATGATATATATATATATCTATATATATATATATATATATATATATATATAGATATAGATATATATATGAGTTTCAACTTATGTTTTATCATATGTTGGATACCCAATTAATGAACTATCATTCATTTTAAGGTCATTGATTAAGTAAGGCACAAAGTAGCTATTAACATAGAAAGTTAAGGGACATACAATCCTTGCTACCAGAGCAAGGGATTTGTCATGAGGACGAAAATAAAACCTATATGTGTAAATCTTAGACTTGGATAGATGAAGTTGATAATGGATCAAGATGTGGTAATGGATTAGGTGAAAACATACTAGGCCATGGACATAGTTTGAAAATTTCATGGTAGATTTATTTTTGATAAGTCTAAGCATATGGATAAAAAAGGTTTTGGATACAATATTTGGGTTATGCTCCAATCTTCCATTTTCTAAATAAAGCATGGAATACCTTTCTGTTCCAATCTACAAAGTATAAGGGGACCATTCTAAAGGCTTAGAAAATGGTACTAGGATAGCTCAATACTACTACTCAATCATTGGACACATCTGTTTGATCCAATGAAAGAGGGGAGGAATCAAAACTCTATGGGTGAAGCTTCATGTAGATATTTCTACAAATCTAGCTACGATACCATGCAGAGATTTCTACAAATTTAGGTGTGACACCATGTAGAAATTCCTTGTAGATTCAAACGGCAGAGTGTAATATAAGAAAACAATTAACTTTAATCTACTCATAGAAGAGCAATAATTCAACACACATAACACAATGATTTTCTTGGGAAATCCATAGCTAAAAACCCCCGCTATCTGTATATTGGATTAGTCAAAGAATATGATGAATACAATATGATCTTCTCAACCTTGAGCTCAACCTGCACAAGTATTTTCTATCCTATGTTTGACTAACTGCCTTTGGCCAATAGTTAGCCAAATTTTCAAGCCTCTTGGAAGCTACTAATTCCTTGCATTGTTCCCTTGGGAATTAACCCCTATTTAATGGGGAAATTCTTCAATTATGAATTTCATAATCCTCATAGGCCTTCTTGTGATTGCATGCACCATTAGTTTAATTTATATGATTTACAACTAATAGTACATTGTCCTTGAACTCCAATATCAACTGGGTCTTTCTCTGATCTGACATGCATGAGTTAATTATGAGTGAATCTTCAGTTTACTAGTTGATCATTGCAAGTTATACCCCACTAGTGTAGGTTACACCCCACTACAAAATGTTACACCCCACTACTGTAGGTTACACCCCACTACAGTAAGTTACAACCCGCTATAGTAAGTTACACCCCACCACTGCAGGTTACACCTCAGTACAGTAAGTTACACCCCACTGCAGTAAGTTACAACCCACTACTGCAGGTTACACCCCATTACGGTAATTTACACCCCACTATTGCATGTTACACCCCACTACTAGACCTCCCACTATTTCCTCCATCAATTGGAACTATTTTAACTAACTTTAACTCAGTTGGACTGAATTAAATATTTACAACTCAAAATAAACTCAACTAGTGCTCCTAATTGTAGGAGACACTCTACATGACTCTAGTTAGACCCTCAACTCGAATTAGCTAAGATAACTAAGTTAAATTAACTTAACTGTTACAAGTTGTCATGATATGTGGAATTACAATTTAATTCCCAATTTAATTCTAGGACAAATTAGAAAAGAATTTTTCTTGATGCTATTTTTAACATTTCTTGTTGCTATTTTCAACACTACTTTCACTCCCTTTGGAACTATGGTCAAAGATGGTCCTAACTCTGATTGGTAACAAGATAGGAAGGATGTTGGATGTCAATGAGAAAATTAGAGCACTGGATAACACATATATGGAAAATATTTGCATGGAGATGAATCTTGGAGATATTATGTTAGATGAAATATACACCCAATTGAGAAATAGGTCTTGTAGAGAAGAGATAGACTATGTGAAAATTTTGTTTAGATTCTTTATATATCATTTATCTATACATCTAAGGTGTTCACACCCAAAGAAATATATTATTGATGAGGAGGATATCATTGAAGAGGGGATGGAGGTTGAGGTTCAAGTAAAACTTCCACCTAAAGGTGTGAAAAATAATTTGGTTAGGACTTCAAGTTCCAAAGGTAAGTTAATATATGAAGTGCCTACATATATTATTGTTGAAATTGTTTTAAAAGACATGTCTAGATCTAAGGAGACCAATCTGAGTTCAAAAAAGAGACTTCCAAGAGAGGTAGATAAAGAAAATATAGGAAGGTGTGGTAATTTACAAGAAGATAAATATATTTATATAAAAATAAACCTATTACCTCTGTGGTTGTGATTAAAGGGAAGGGCTTCCATCTAAAAATAGAACAAACCCATTAAATATATTCCACCCTTAGTTGAATTTAACTTATAAGATGGATAGGAAGATGAGATTGTGGTAGGTAAATATTTGAATGGAAAAATTTTCCTCTAAAATGTTTTCTGAGTAGGATGGTGGATAATGAACCAAAGTCTAGGAGGTCATTCCTTCTCTGTCAAGGGGTAGTGGTCATTTGAAAGCGAAAAAAATGCATTTCAAAGAAGAATAAGTAGAAATTATACACAACATTAGTACTATAAATTCATTGAATGAATAATTTTTTCAATCAGTCAATAAAAAAATATCTTCTTACAACAGTAAAAAGAATGGGGTCAGGGTGAAAGGATGTAATATTGGATGGTAGTCAAGAATAAAATTAGAATGGAAGTCATGTGGTTCTTGGAAGGAAATATTTTCTCATCCATGCGTTGAAATAAGCTAATCCATAGGTTATATTTGGGAAGCAAATGACTATTCTAGAGGCCCTTCGAGTAGGCAAAGCCCACTCAAAGGGTTTAAATTGATTGCAATATCTTACAACATTAAGGGATTAGGGAGTTCCTACAAGAGAAATTATTCAAAATGGTTGGTGTTAATAAATAATCCAAAGTTTATGTTAATTTAGGAGACCATTCATGAGGTAGAAAAATTCCTATTGATAGCTACCTTTCTAGTGTGGAGTCTTAAAGCTATTAGTGGTTAGGGGAGATTTGGAGCTTTAGTGGTAGGTTTGTTTAAGTGTTTGTAATTCAAGTGTATCATATTTTCATTATACTATCTGTGTGGATATTTTCTCTCGAAAGGTAGACACAAACAATTGTAAATGTTTTTGGTCCCTTTATTGCAAGGAAAGTTTAATGGGAATCTTTCTTTGAGGATTTGGATTTGAGAAAGAAAAATGTTACAGTTAGAGGTGAGATGAAATTAATTTTGATGTAGGGTGAAGTGTGGGGAGAATTAGAGAGGATGGACCCAATTATGGATTTTCTACTTCAAAATAGTGAAGAGGCTAAGTTATGTGACATAGAGCCTTTGATTCTCAAGCCTATAAGGAGGAACAATAGAGTAGGAAGTGTCGGCATCTCCCACATATTATATAGGCTCTTTTTAGAAAAATTATTGTCAACCAAGTGAGAAAAATAATCATGGATAAGTGAGCATGATTTGGTTGATCATATTCTTATTTTTCTTCAAGTAAGCGAGGCATGGTATAAGCTCCCCTTAGTCATTTCAAAGTCAATTGTCAATGGTTAAAGGATCCCAAGTTCAAGGAGTTGGTTTAAAGGGAATAGGAACATATTGGGATCCAACTAGAAGAATATGTAAAGTATAAATTTAGTGAAAATATAAGTAGGACCAAAAGGAAAACCATTAAGTGGTCCAAAGGTAAACATGAGGCCTCACAAGCAACTGTGGAATTGGATTAGGACTTCACTAGTATTTATAATTGAATATGAACAAAACTTTTAATGAGGAAGAGTTGAACAACTTAAAGCAATTCAAAGCATAAAATAATGAGTTTCTAGATTGGGAAGAAGAAAAGTGAAGGCAAAAGAGTATATATATTTAGTTAGCTTAGGGGGATGAAAATACATGTTTCCTTCATATTTATGCAAAGATGAGGGGAAAAACTAATACCGTACAGAGAATTGAGAATTAGTTGGGGGAGGAAGTTCACAAATTATTCAATATGGATAAGTTTGGTAAAACATTTTCAAAAAAATATTCAAGGAATCTCCTAGAGAAAATATAGTTGAGATTGTTCAAAATTAAATGTTCTTTCCGAATGTTGTAAACCATGAAATTTTTTTGGCTCTTGTGAAGGAGATCACAATGATTAAGTTGGAGGGAGTCACTGATTCATTTTAAAAGACAAAAGTTAAGGTCTAGATGAGTGGTCTATTGAATTTTATGAAAGTTTCTTTTACTTGGTAGGAAAGGATTCACTATAGGTAATGGAGGAATCTATTGTCGCTGCAACAAATACCCTCCAAAATTTTGCCTACACTTAAATTTTGGAGCCTACTAAGGATCTTGCGATCTATTGTTCCATGGTCACATCGTGGTTGTCTAATGTTTCACAAAGTGTTAAGTATTATTCTATGTTTCAAAGTCACTTGCTCACACATGCTCTGTCTTTGACGAATTCACAAAAACAGATATTTCTATGCGAGCTTAGATGGGCATTGCAAAACTCTTGAAAATAAGGCTTGCACAATCACTAGTAACAGTGATTGTGCAATCAATAAGAAAAATGTACTACGGAATACATGACGACAGTAAGTGTGTACTCTTCATTGACAATATTTCTCTCTTCGATTGCAATTGTACTTCTATTTCGGTGAGTTTTCTCAACTGTCACTTTAGCACACCTTTGTTTTCGCAAGTGTTTCTTTCATGTTTATAACTATTGCTTTTTCTTGAATTCACTTTAATAAGTGTCATTCTCATTTTATCTTCACTCTAGAACATGTCGCTTTCAATTTCTTTAAGCCTTTGTAAGTGTCATTCAAACTTTTCACTTACTTTCGCAAGTGTCTTCTTTTGACATGGGAAGTGTTGCATGTTGTAAAAGCGGAGTTATGGTTCATTTCAAGAGGAAAATTTTATACCAATGGGCCCTATCTGTCATGTGGACATGTATTAGACTCATTCCAAAAGTTTTATGCATTTTTGTACCAATGTCGTCGCTATCATTGCAAAGTATATATTAAGTGTCACACTTAGAGGAGAATATTGATTTTCCATATCATTAAGGGGATCATGTTGATTCTAAGCGCGGAGTGTTTAATGTTGTGTCTTTGATTGGTTGAGTGTGTGGTCATGATCAAGTCTAACCTTGGTTTCATCTTTGCTTCACTCATCCCACACTTAGTCAAATTGTAGAAATTTTCATGCCTGACCAACCTGAGCTCACTCTCCCCCCTTGAACTATGCATTGAATAGTTGCAAGCCTCAAGCATGCATCCCTACTTCTTGGAACTTCACAATGCAAAATCATTGCCTCTAAGGACTACACATTGTGTAGTCATAGTGTCCAAGAACTACCTCCTGACCTCCATACCTATGCAATCTTGCCTCCCATAAAGTCTCTTTCTGTGCATTGTACAGTTGCAAGCAGTAGTCTGCCACCCTGTCTCCCTGAACTACATAACTGCGCAATCCAATGGTTCTCCCTCTCTCCTAAACTACACATTATGTAGTTACAGTGGGAAATCCTTACTCACTGTGACCCTCAACTGCACAATATTTCTTCTCAGGTGTCCAGTTTCTGTGTGTTGCACAATTTCAAGTATCAATACATCACTCCTTCCCTTTGGAACTGTGCACTACATAATTCGTGAGATTTCTTCCCTATTGAGTACCCAATTCCATATCAACCATTGGTTTTAATGAAGCAATCTAGACCAGGAGATTTCTGGACTCATGTCGTCTTTTCATGAATAAATATTGTCTACAGATATTATATCTTAACATGACAGAATGATGCTCAGAAAGGAGGAGAAGGGGACTATGATAGAAAACACTTGTGAAGCTGGAACCACGAAGAGGTCATCAAGTAAGAATATGAAGGGACACTAGCTTACGACAAAATATCAAATATCATGATCATATGAAGACTCCATATAAATCAACCTATTGGATGATAACGTTGAATCACATTCAAGATCAACCATGAAGATATCAAGGAAGCAACAAGAAGAAAATGTTGGCACTGACACATCATCATGAAGATCCAAGTCATAGTTTTCCAAGTGATGGCTTGTACATGTGTAATCACTGTGTCATATTTGTCAATGAGCCTTGCCACATGATGTGGAGTGTAACTATACATTTCTAAAAATAAAAAAATGTAATGTGTGAAAGTCCTAGAGTGATATGTGGAATATGTAAAGTCACATGTGGAAAAATGAATCATACAGAAGCTCAAAGGTCATGTAAGAATTTGAAAATTCATAGTAGAACTCAAGAGTCATGAGGGAGGTCAAGAGTCACATGGGAGGTGGAGAGTCACCTCATTAGTTATAAATACACCCTCGTAACTCAAGCAAAGGGATTTTGGAGGCTTAAGATTTTAGAGAGCGAGCCTTGGCTTCTCTAGCTTCGCATAGGAGAGAAGATCATTATTTGGAGAAGTAAGAAGTGAATCAATGTTCCATTATTGGAGATAGTGGATCACCATTGTAACTGTATACTTGGATATTTCACCTAATAATTAGAAGCTCATTGAGCTGACACATTTTCATGCGTGTATCATGAATATTTTAAGACTATTCTTTGGATGTTTATGGTGTATGTCATGTTAATATGTACTAAAAAAATTGAACTACTTCATTTTCTTTGGTACTTATCTTGTTGAAAATGTGTTGTATGTGCTTTAACAATTGATGTGTCTATGTGAACTATTTAGATATATAACTAATGGATATTTCCTTGTTCTTGTGTGCCTCTCTTAAGATAGTACTATTACTTTCTTTCTAGAGCCTCAATGTTACTTCCCTCTCGTGAAGGTCTCCTTTTACACATTCCAATTAGTGTTTCACAGAGTCAAATTAATTGCTTATTTCAAAGTTATGTGCATATTATCTTATGTGATTCATTGCAGCCAAGAAAAATCTTAGAGTTATGGTGGTCGGGACAATACTCTAGATGGGGCTCCTACTCCAAAGAATATGAGGTCTAGTTGGGAATTCACATTGGGGTGACCCCCTTGGTTGATGGATTTCTAGCACCTTAAATAGTTGGCATTAGAAGGAGCTCTGAATGACAAGTTATGCCCGTTGAGTCTATTTTGAATTTCGTATCTTAAATGAATCATCCTCAAATAATACTTCCAAGTTGTTTTTCCAATAGATCCATTTGTAAAATTTTAATCCTCAATGAACCTCTTTATCACTTGTATAAATTGAATTTTTATGGTGAGGGTGATACATCCATAGTCAATCATATCTTTCAACTTTTCAAGTTTTGTGAATCTTATGAAATTGATTGTGAAGATCTTGCTTGTCTTATTTATTCCTCACCCTTGAAGGTCGAGTTAATCGATGGTGCCATACCCTACCATCTACTTCCATCCATACATTGGATCAATTCCTTAAGGAGCTTCATCAAGCATGTGATAAGTATGATTACCGATATTTTTTTAAAAGGATTAATCAACTAATAATGTACCCTAATGAATCAATTGAGGATTTTTCTAATAGATTCCTTCACATATGTTATGAGTTTCCTGAAGAAGACATGGATTGGGATTTCTTCAAAATCTTGAGTGTTTGCTTCAAATATCTTTACATGGTGAGTCTAAACCCCCTGATGTTTCTTCTCTCCCAACTCTTGTAAATCATGAGACCCTCTAATTTCAAAGGGGGAACTAGCTAGTCCTTTTGTTCCTTGTCCTTCTCCCTTTCTAGTACCTATTCTGGTGCCTCCTTGTGATTATGTTAAAGTTGGATAATTTTACAATCTAATTGTTGACCTGTCTCTTCAATATTCATCCACTTTCAATGAATCAGATCCGATGGAGGAAACTTTGGAATGGTTTATGGAGCCCAAAGTGAAGAATAATCCCTCCACTTTTCAGGAATATATTAATAGTAATAACTTCAATCTTGAACATGATTTAGATATCAGTCATTCTCTATCATCTATGCATGATGATCCCTTACCGTAGGATCCACTTGATCAATCTTTTCCAAATCCAAGTAGTGAGCAGGTGCAAGGTAGTCACATTTCGCAGGTAGAGGAGTAGAAAGGTGAGGATTCATTAGATATTTTTTTCTGAAAGTCCTCTATGTGAAGATGGTGTTTTGTCATTCTTGGCTAATAATGAATCTACTAATCTCAATAATAAGTCAAATTAACTCAATTTTCCTAATCAATCAAGTAAAGTCATGGGAAACCATCAATCTTATGATGATGATTTTGTTAATGTACAAGGTGATGAATACCCAAGTGCACCCATTGATCTTTTAGTTCTTCAAGTGAATTTTGATTTGAAAGATTTAGATCAAGACTCTGTTTAGTCAAAGAAGAATTTCTCATCGAATATTCTTCTTCAACTCCTTGTTCCTTGTGTCCTATTGCTTATAGGTATCACTATTCGGATCTCCCACTCAATAAGAATAATTATGAATTCTCACAAGGTAGTGAGGTCATATGTGATGAATAAAGAAGAAATCAAATTATCAAGTATCCATTCCATTCCTTATCATTTTTGGTCTTGCATGAAGAAAATTCTTTTGTTCAGGTTACTGATGAGATTGATCCAACTATCCGTCCTTAGATGTTCAATTACAGGAATATTATGACTTGGGTAATCTATTTGTTGAGGTTATAAAATATGATCGAATTAGTGATGTAGGTGGCTACCATCTTGATAGTGGTGGTCTCATTGAAATTACTGGTAGTAGTTGTCCACACACCATGCTTGATCTGATCCAATCTTTAAAAGGCAATTCTTCAACCCATGAAAGTTTAGGGACTTGCCATGAATTTGAGGCATTTCAACTTTTGTTGATGGATATTTCATGTTCTCATAATCTTGGTAAGATCTCATAACTAAGTCAGATTTGGATTTTCTCAAAAAATTCTTTCTTTTGCATGGTTTCACTGAATTAAAATTCCTTCTTGAAATACTTGTGGCATTTTGGATATAGCTTTGCTGACTTTCAATATTTAGTTTCAGTTGGTTCATCTTCATGTAAGTATATTGTATGAAACTCATGTTTGGAATGTATGTCTCTCATGGAAGCACAAAGCTTTGAAGCTGATCATTTTAAAGATTATCATTGGTTGAAATATGCATACCTCTCAGATTCTTTTGAAAATAACCAACTCACAGTTTTTCTTATGAATGATATAATGCTAATCATTTTCTTCATGGCACCAAATGTACTCTTGAGTGTTAGTGAATGCTTTAGTAATTTGATGAATCAAGTTCCTCTTTTTCATGCCTTGTATCTTGAATGGTTTCATGTGTTTATTACACTAGCATTCCTTTTCAATTATTTCAATGAGTATGGTACTGATTTAGTTTGTAACCAGTTACAATGAAATCGATTGCCACCTTCAACATATGAGGAAGATGATTCAATTTTTCAAATCATTTGTAAATCCATCCAAACTAATATATCTTTATTATCCACTAACTAGGAATCTCATGCCTTAATTAGTCTATCTGATCATAATTCTAGTCCCAACAACTATCATTTGATTAATCATTTTCCCACTAATGTATCTAGCGATAGTTGTCTTACATCCTTTGATATTTATGGTTTACCATCTCATAATTTGGATACTTTTTAAGCAGTTGAGGCACTTCAGCCATTGTTGATGGTTATGTTAGGCGCTCACTAAATTGACAAGCCTTCTGAACATGATCATATTTATTTTCCCTTACAAGATTCTCATCTTTATCCCATGCCTTTAATTGAAAATTTATCTTTTCAAGGATTTTAGGGTTTTCAAGAGGATTGTTTTGAATTTCATGATCCAATCTATGATCAATTGGAATCATCGTACTTAGCAATCCCTTTTTCTAATAATAACCCTTGATATTTCTTGATGATTTCTAAGAAGGACAACACAGATCAAGGTGCATTCACAAGAAGCTTGTGAGGTTAGTTTTATTATGGTTTTCATAAAAAAGTTAAGATTGTAAGTTAGTTAGAGGTAGTTTCCATGACACATCTTTCTACTATCACGTAAGATCTTCAATTTGTTGTGCAATTTATTCAAGCTCTTATATTTTCTGTTGCACATTGATTTATATCGATTTTAATCGCTTGAATCTTTGTGATTGTAAGTCGGGAGCAATTACAGTGGTTACATTGGAAATTTCATTACACCTTACTCTGATCTTCTAGCTAGTTAGGTTAGGAGTAGGTCTAGCTCCATTCTAGTTTCACTTTCTTGCACTCATCCTGCACTTTCTCTCCATTACTATTTCCTTTTTTTCTTACTTTTGTATCGCATGTTGTTTTCAATTTTAGCCTCCATTTTCTTTATTCTTTTGATTTTGTTTCCATGTTTTGTTGTGTATTTTATTTCATTTTTTGTTTAATAACATTCCACATGAAAGTGTTCCTTTTGGATTAAAATACAATGTGGTGAAACTTGAAAAGGGAAACAATTACGATGAAAAATGCTTGGCTAATTTGTCATCCTCTTCATTGTTTTGGGTTTACATACCTTTAAAGTCAATGATGTTTGAATGGAAAATACAATCCAATCAAATGGAAAGCCATAAGATGAACCATGATGGCCACATATATTTTAGCATCCTCATCCCTTGAATGTTATTTTTCTTGACTATCCAATCAAGTAGAGAAGGGAATGGGGAAAATCAATAGCAAGAAAACCAATCAGAGGTATGTATATCTGCCTCTGAAGGAATAACCTCTCCTACTCTCAATAATTCAAGATCCCTCTTCCATCCCAGTGAAATATTAAATGCCTAAGAACAATTCTATAAATAAAATAAATAAAGGATGTGTTGTAGCAGCTACAACCACCCTCCAAAATATTGGCTTAGCTTTGTTTTGGAGCCTCCCTTCCAAACTTCACAGCAACTTGCCTTACTTCGTCAAGTTCACAAGTTTTAGTGTTTTGCTTGCACAAAGGCAGCCTGTCGATCACAACTCAATGCATTCCCCTCACAGGATGATCACCCAAACTTGGTCCAGCTACAAGCTGAGCAGCTCCCCCAAGAAATTGTGCAATTCTAGATGGAAACCAACCTTCCCTCCAAAAAATGCGTAATCTTGACTGTCAGCCTGCTGGGCTCCAGAATTGCGCAATTATAGCAGTCAACACTCACTATGAAAATTGCGCAATTTTCCGTAGTAGGTCTGATCAGCCCAGAATTTGCACAAATCTAGGCAGCAGTTAGCCGCTCTGCCCAGAAATTGCGCAAATATCCTAGGCAGCCAACCCAGCTCCTAGCCAGAAATGTACATTATCTCCCAGCAGCCAAGTAGTCTCTTGCATGTGCAACTGAGTTGACCGGTTCGCTCCGGGACAGATCAAAACTAACTTGCATGCATGGGATGTTTCTCCCAAGGAAGCATGCAAGGCATCCCTTGTTTCAGGGATTTATTTCTAGCAGTCAGAGGTTACATGAAAGGATCATTTCAAAAACCTCCCACCAAGTGTCGCTTTCCCAAAATTTGTGGCACGCATCACAACCTCGATGTTATCAAAACTCATCAACCGGATGTTGCAAAGCTCATTCCTCACATCAACCTTGGAACTCTGACATCCCACATCACATCTAGGAGTAGTCGATACATTCAACTCAGCTGTTTTGGGGTAAGCCCGCTTCCCATGCCTTGTGTTTCATTTTTGTCTCTTTTTGTGTTTTCGCTTGTGTGAGTATTGTTTTATTGATTTTGGTGAGTGCTTGCTGTCATTTTATTGTATACTAGCTTTTCCTAGCACTGTTTTAGTTTTCATTGCTATCTCACTACTATCACATGCATGAAACTGTTTTGCACGAACGGTCGTTGATTCGGTGAATCGCTTCACCCACATCCATGTTGATCTGTTTACTGAATATTTCATTCATGTTTGCATGCACTGTTAATCAATTATACTACCACTTAGTGTCGCCATGCATTCACTATCACATTTGCTTTCAGTTGCTCATCGGTGAATTTAGGTAGCCTTGGCCCAGACTCCGCCTCACCAAGAGCCTCATCATGACAACATTGCACAATCCTGAGAGGGAAGGCTTTGTCTTCCTCTCAAGAAATGCACATTTCTTCCCAGTGATTGTCCTCTAGGACTATTTTGTGCATTTCTGAGGGATAGTGACTGTTGGCTCAGAAAATTGCACAATGTACTCACTGAGCCTACAACCATTACTAGCTGAGATTGCGCATTGCGTAATTCTAGCAGTTAGCATCCAGACTGGATTGTGAATTACGTAGTTCCAACAGTCAACCAGTCAACCACCAGGCCAGACTATGCCTTTTGTAGTCTTGGCAGTCAGTCTCTCGACTTCCCGACCGAAATTGCGCAACCTTCATGATCAATCACACAGGTACGTTGAAATTTAGTTCTCAAGTTCATTTTGGTATTCGACTGACAGATTGCTTGCCATGAGTGTTTCCAGGTATTGTAGGTGTTCATTTGTGTTAGGCCCCTATACTACTAGTGTAACCCCTTATTGTTATTCATGTTAGGCCCCTATACTACTAGTGTTAACCCCTTATTGTTATTAGTACAACCCACTTATTATATTGATGTACCCATGTAGTGCCCATATTGTTACTATTGTGCCACATAGAAGCCCACTATTGTTATTATTGTGCCCTTACATTATTATTTTTATGTCGGCTTTGATTATGTTATGACCCCTTAGACTCCTATATATAGAAAGGAGGTCTTTTCATTTGTATCATCCAAGAATTTTTCATTTATGTAATGTAAAGGAGGTTTCCCCCTTGAAGAGGCTGAATTCTAAGGCGTTGATCTATCTTTTCTATCTTTTCTTGAGCTAGTTTCATAACATTTGGTATCAGAGCTTTGGATTCTAGGGTTTCACTGCTCCAAACAGGTCATCGTGGAATTTTCGCTATAACTTTTGTTTTGTGACGTTTCAGAAGATAAAAAACAAACCCATTTGAAAAGAAATCACACTGAATCCCGGGTCCAAATTTCAGATCTTTTCGCGCTATATTTGCGGATATATGATTTGAGGAAGTTGGTCTTTTTGCATACTCCTGAATTACATTCCAAAGAGGTGACTTGGGGAAAATCATCATAACTTTCTCTCTGAGCATCGGATTGAAATTCCGTAAGAAGGTACAGAAAGAGGATAGACTGTAGTTTCTTTTGTATCTTTTTCAGAGCCAAATGTCGAAACAGGGACACCTGGCACGTCGTACAAGTTCGCTCTACTGAACTAGTCAATAATCAGGTCACTGTGGGAGATTTGACATAACTCTTCGTTGGAGAATCCAATTGGGATAAGACTGGTGACATTGGAAAGAGGACACATGGGGCTACTGCAAGTTTCAATTTCAGAACTTAAAGATCTAAAAGTACATAGTTACAGTCATTTCAATATCGAGCTCCTAAAATCAAGAAAAAGCAAGATGAGGAAGTTTGATGGCAAGGATCCGGTAAATTGGATACTTCAGATGGAGAAATATTTTGATCTACATGGTGTACCACTGTTACAAAAGGTATGTATTGCATCTTCATATTTAGAACTGGATCAATTTTTATGGTATGAAGGGCTTTGTTCTCGTAAAAAACTTGTTACGTGGTCAATTTTCACGGAGGAAATGATAGCACATTATGAGGATACAAATAGCAACACCTTCTTTAGAGCAACACCACAACAATTGGAAAGAGTAAAAGGGCTTTGTGACATAGTGGAAAGAAAAATTATGGAAACCAAGAAGCATACCCCTCACAACTATAAAGATGGAAGTGTTGTTTCTCCTAGCCTTCCACAACCTACAAGGGTTACACCACAAAAATTGGAAGAAAAGAGAGAAAAAGGGCTTTGTTACAATTGTGATAGCAAATGCACTAAAGGTCATAAGTGTGCTAAGAAGAAATTATTTTACATGGAATATGACGAGGAGGAAGAAAAGGATCAAGAAACATCAAAAGAATAAGATATACGCCAGGACCCCACCCTAAAGAAAGAAGAAATGAATCATACCATATCTTGTAAAGCATTGGCAAGAATTACCAATCCTCAAACTCTCAAGATAGAAGGACATATCAAGAAGAAAAAGGTGCAAGAAGTGAAAGATCACATTGAGAAAGAAGAAATGAACCCAACCATATCTTGTAATTCATTGGTCGAAATTACCACTCCTCAAACTATCAAGATAGAAGGACATATCAAGAAGAAAAAGGTGAAAGAAGTGAAAGATAACATCGAGAAAGAAGAAATGAATCCAACCATATCTTGTAATTCATTGGTCGAAATTACCACTCCTCAAACTATCAAGATAGAAGGACATATCAAGAAGAAAAATGCTCAAGAAGTGAAAGATCACATCGAGCATCAAGAAATGAATCTGACCATATCTTATAAAGGATTGGAAGAAATTACCACTCCTCAAAATATGGAGATAGAAGGATATATCAAGAAGAAAAAGGTTCAAGCAGAGAAAGATCACATCGAGCATCAACAACAAGTTCTCCAACTTTTAAAGGATAACGCCACTTCAATGCAAAATCAAACAAAACAACAGGTAGATCAACATCGTAGTGAAAAATGTTTTGATGTAGGTGATTGGGTATTTTTACTGCTACATCTCAAGCAAGCTATTTACGAGAAGGAAATGTTTGCAATACTACATGCACTTAAAAAATGGCAACCTTACCGAATGGGAAGACTCTTCAAGGATGAGGATGTGGAAGCATTGTTTTGTGCTATTTCTATTATCCAACCAGATTGGATAAACAAAGCAAGGGACGAATGGAAGAAGGACGAAGAAGTATGGCCATTTATTCAAAAGTTGCAAAAGATCTCAATTCAAACAATATTGCCAGAAATTGAAGAAGAAGGAAAATGATATTGGAACTTGGAGCAGTCATAGAAACAAGAACTCGTCAGCTACGAAATTGATCAATTTCAGAGTATCTCATCAAGTGGAAGAACTTACCCGCTGAAGATTCCACATGGGAGGACAAGAATTTTATACAGAAGCATCAAGAACTACTCAAGCGTTGAGGACAACGCTTTTTGAAGGAGAGGGGCATGTTAGGCCCCTATACTACTAGTGTAACCCCTTATTGTTATTAGTACAACCCACTTATTATATTGATGTACCCATGTAGTGCCCATATTGTTACTATTGTGCCACATAGAAGCCCACTATTGTTATTATTGTGCCCTTACATTATTATTGTTATGTCGGCTCTGATTATGTTATGACCCCTTAGACTCCTATATATAGAAAGGAGGTCTTTTCATTTGTATCATCCAAGAATTGTTCATTTATGTAATGTAAAGGAGGTTGCCCCCTAGAAGAGGTTGAATTCTAAGGTGTTGATCTATCTTTCCTATCTTTTCTTGAGCTGGTTTCATAACAATCTATCTCTCAGTAGTGCAAGTACAGTGGTTTCAAAGATGGCAGAGTCAAAGATACTATTCAAAGAACACCTGGAGATGCAACCGATCAAATGTCTATGAGCTTGCATATGCACAAAGATATGAATTTGTTCATAGAAAATAACATCAAGATATCACAGTGAATGTAGTGAACGCAATGAATGCAGTGAACACAATGAATGCATCGAACGCAACGAATGCAGCGAATGTAGTGAACGCAGCGAATGCAATGAGTGGAAGAGGAAGGATGTTGACAACACAGAGGCAGAACAAAGTTGCAAGATCAAGCAGATCCACTCATGATGAAATAAACTTTGGAGACTCAGGCTATTAGGTGATGGTGCAACATGAATATCATGCGAAACGAGAGAATGGAACAAAGAAGGAGTTTCATGTGTTGAAGCAATAACTCAAGGAAGAACATGAAGTTGCATAGATAGATGAATGAGTCACAGTAGGAACAAGAACAATAGTGGATGCAACATGCACTCACGGATGAAACTATGCCCGTACAAGTTAAAGATCCATCCGAGCAGCTAGCACAAAGTAGACATGGTGAGAAATTTTGTTGATCGCATGCAAGGGATTCAACAACATGCATGTCATTGTTGGGACTCAGAAATGTCATATTTTCATCCACCTTTTTCTTCACTATTCCTTACATTTCATCATCCCATTAACCTTTTATCATATCATTTTCATAAATACATTTGGGTTTCACCTTCCTATTTTCCATCTTATTCATTTTTGTATTACAAGTGAATTTATGATTAAATATTAGAAAATATACATATTTTTATATATATCTCAAGAATATGTGAGTTTTGTGATGTGTAGGAAATATGTATCTCCTCCACCATATTAAGGAGATAATTATGCAAGCCTATTCCTAAAGAGAAAATCATGGAGAATTTGGTTGGCATATCTTATCCTATTCCTAAGGAGCAAATCATGGAGGATTTGGTTGGCATATCTTATCCAATTCCTAAGGAGAAGATCATGGAGGATTTGGTTGGCATATCTTATCCAAGATATGTGAGAGATTTATGGAGGATTCAAAGGGATCATATTTTGTAATAATGGGAAAGTAGTTAAAAATGCTTGAGAGATTTGTGGGACCATATTTTGTAATAATGGGAAAGTAGTTAAAAATGGTTGCGAGATTTACGGAACTAAAGAGAGATTAGTGGATGATCATTATTAGTTTGTTACTCATCCCATTGTATAAATAGGAGTACAATCTCCTCCATTTGTAGTCTGGAAGCTTTTTGTAATCTTAGAATTTTGGAGTATGTAATCTTAGAAGCTTAGAGTTGTAATCTTAGAGTTGGTTTGTAATGGAGATTTTGAAATAAAGGATCATACTTCACTTTTGCTTCTACATCTGAGTCTCCATTGAAGTGGTGTGCTTGTGGAGTTATGGAGGGCCCCCATGGCCTCACTTGCATGCTTATTTGTTTATAATTTACTTTATGTTTTTGTTTGATTTCATCTTTCAAGTTTTATTAAATGTTCTAATATTGGAAGGATCCTATTTGAAAGTGTTTTTGTAAAAGAACCATAAGATCTCATACAATGATTAGATCTAGGTTTACTTCATTTCTGCTTTTAAGTTCTAATTAGATGATCTAATTTTGGAAGAGATCTTGTAGAATATGTTCTTGTAAGAGAATCATAGATCTCAAACAATTGTTAGATCTAGGCTTGATCAGTTATTGAAAGAGATCTTAATGAATATGTTCCTGTAAGGGGACTTTAAGATCTTGGAAAAATTAGGAATCTTTCTAGATCTATATATTTTAGATAAGCACTTCTAAGTTTACCTTCCTGGGTTGACATTAAATTAAACTCTAATTTGCATCCGCATTTTAGACCACACAGTCATTGTGCACACACATGCAATCCAAACCATTCAACACACTCACCAAGGTGAAGACAAGAAGCAAGTCCAACTAGAGTTGAACATGTACTTCGGCAAGTTGATGCGCATGACCACTAGCACACACTTGAAGATCAACACAGGCACTATAAATCAATGTGTTGTTGGTTCCACCATACCCAAGAAGACCATGCACATATTAGCAGACGAGTTGGATGAAGGAGTCGAACCAATGCACCGGTTGCAACAAAGGCAAGAGTTCGCTTTAGCAAGATGTCACCATGAGGTGCATGCACACCATCATGGATGACCAAGCTTGGCATCATCTCACCACCTTCACCATCACACACATGCCAAATAATTGGTCTCATCATAATGAACCAAGTGTTAGTGATGTCTTGTATGGCTTGCTCAATCCATGTTGTCTCACATGAGTACATGTGCATTATAATGTAACGTCATGTCAATTGTAAGTCAAGTGTCAATAGTTGGATGTAACAGTCATAGAGTAGATGAAGAGTCATGAGGGTAGATGAACTGTCACAAAGGGGAATGTCAAGGGTCAGCCCACCCTTTTCTATAAATAGTCCCTCATAACTCATTGTATAGGATTTCGTTAAGCCAAGCATCCGATAAGACTATCTTGGAGATAGATTGGACAATATTGTAATGCGCCTTGGCTTCTCCACTGCACAGAGATAGTACATCTCTTTCGAGGAGCAGGCGGATGTGACTATAACGTTCTACTGTTGGGGCTAGCAGGTTTACATGGATGTATTGTATGATTGGAGCTTACACTTCTTTATATAATAAGAGCCAACACATTTTCATGCATATGTTGTTATTGTAGTTGGACTGTTCTGGTTCCTGTAGCAATATATGTTGTTTAAATTATGTAGTTGTGTATGAACTGTTTTGTATGCAATTATATTAATCTTGTTGCAGATGTGCTGTTAGTTTAACCATCACTTTGGATTTCCAGCTGACTCGCTTTCTATCTTGTGATGCATCTTCGCTCATGTGTTCCCTTCCCATCCGAGTACTGTTATAGGTTGCCAAGGGGTGCACTCATCTCCACCCCCATGTGTTAGAACCTATCATGCACCTTCCTTGACTCACTGCAGTGGTCACACCGTTGCTACCAATAGAGTTATCTTACTTGCCTCTACGCGAAATCATGGTCAAGGCATTGTTATACGACCCACTATTGGAACTCCTACACCAAATGGTCTGAGGTCTAATTGAGACTTCTTACCTGGGATATCCCCTTACACGTTGGCGGGTCCAGGACCGTCAACATTTTGGCGCTAGAAGGAGGGCTAGATGACAAGCTAAGTTCTCACATCTGTTTTGAATCTCTACACATCTATCATGACTAACTACCAAGTTACTCTTCTAGAATGTATGTCTTATGGAAACGATTTCATTATCTCAGAAAATCTCTTAGACGACTTGTCTCATGAAACATATGATGGTGGAGTCTACACAACCTTGCTTAGGCTCGCGGTTGGTGTTATGGGCTCATGTGAAAGACATGGATTCTTTGAGGAATACATGAGCTACACATTGTTCATCTACACTCTTCAAGGGCACCTAATGCACTAGTGTGCCACACTGCCCGAAAAATATATTCATTCTCTTGTTCATTTGGTCAAAGAGATAGACCATGCTTTCAATCACTTTGACCATGAAGCACTTGATCATGAAATTATGAAATTATGGAAAGAACCTAATGAATCCATTGATTAGTTTTACACATGTTTTTTCAAGCTTGCATATCGATTCCCTAAAGATGAAATTGGTTGGGAATTTATTTATGGAATATTTGAGTACCTTCTTCACATATCCAAACCCCACTCAGCATGCTTCAGTGATGGAGCTACGCAATCACAGGCAGGCACAGTTGTTGTCACAAGTGACTATCCGCCTTCACCTCATCAAACAGCTCCACCACCGTGGAGTGATGTGGGAGATCATGCATGCACCTCTGTCGAACTATCACATCCTCCCACCCCACCAACTCTTGAGATTTGTGCAGATTTGGCTTGCAAGCCTGTTGGTTGTCATGTGGACTCGTCCCCTCAACCTCCGTCCTCATGTTCTGTTGATCCTCCAGATTGTACTGTATTTTGTTCTCCCATTCTAGACTCCTCACCTATTGTGAACGAGGATCAAGTTGTCGACGGAGTTGGCGTTATGTAGCCAACCTGCGCCATCATTCATGATGAGTGCGCGCAGGAATCTAAAGAAGAGCCCATGGTGAAGGAGGATTCCCTTCTAGTAGCACCTTATTCGCTTCATCCTAACATCCCTTATGATTCTACCATTGTTGATTTCCCTTGTGAAAACCCATTTCTGGATGTTTCTACTTTTGATCATTCACAGGACACCTCAGATGTCATTCTATCATTACAGTGCGGAGAGGACACATCTTCCTTGGAAAATCATGATGATGCTGACAAACATCCTGAATTTTCTGATCTTGGTTGTTGTGATGTATTCACTTCCTCATCCGACCATGATGTTGATTCAACTATTGCTAATCTATCCAAGGCACTGTTCTATGATGATATATCTATCAATGTGGTCGAAACCCCCTAGAATGTTGAGGCACTTCAGCCTGAGCTGATAGTTATGTCAGGCCATCACTGTCCTCAGGTTGGTTTCACTTTCGGTCAGGAAATTGTTGAAACACTCAAGGCTCCTCATCACTCTCTGCTTTGCATTAAAGATCAACCACACACCCAAATTTCACTTCCTCCACTCGAACTACACGATCCCATCGCTTATGCGTTGGAGGAATCTTACACAGTAAGCACACATACACAACGCAAGTGGTCTACCTTTCTCACATTTTCTTGCATGTCACAGTCAAGAGAACACATACACTCAACATCTGCATGCAGTGTCACACAACATCATGACATATCCATAGAATGCATGTCATGCACTTTCACTCATCCTTGTTCTGTGGTCTCTTGTAAGCTCTGAGTGTGTTTGTCTTCACGGTTAAATCTTTCTTGTTTGCTGGTTTGTACAACTATATTGTTCGTGAACCATGCCTTTACCAACATGGGTCAACCAATGTGTTGATGGCTGCATTGGAAGTATCACTTCACTTGAGATGACCCATGCACTGTTAGCTTAGGAGTAGGAGTAGTGTTTTCTTTTGAGTTGTTTTCTTGCATGCTTGTTTTCTTACTTGCTTTGTTTATCTATTTGTCTACTTGCTTATTTGCTTACTTGATTTTCTTTCATTGTTGCTTCTGCTCTTTCTTTGCTTTATTGTTTGTTAGTTCGCTTGTTTCACTTTATAGGATAGTTTCACATGAAACCATGTATGACTCTTGAAACAAGATGGGTAATGTACAAGAGGCCTTGTGCAACTATCACTACTTGGTTATCTATCATCCTGCCTCTATATGAAGAAATTGTTACTTTCAGTCCATGATGATATGTCGATGGAAAATATGTACTGTTGGAAGTGAACCTTGGTGAAAAAACAATGCTTGCGCGCTAACTAGTGTCACCTACTCTAGTCAATTGTTTTTGGGTTAACCCTTGTCAGCTAGTCAAGTAGAGTAAGGTGAGGGGGAAAACCTTAACAGGCACATCAGAGGTATAATAAACCACTTATCTATAGGAAAAACCTCTTATTCTCTCAATAAGTCAGGATCCCTCTTCCACTTTTGAAATGAATAAGTGTTATGCACAGTTACGAAGATGAAAAATGCAAAAAATGAAAAAGTGAAAAAAGTTTGAAAAAATGAAAAATGAATAAGGCGAAAGAAGAGGAAGGCTTCATGCGCAGAGAGGTGATGCAAGTAACTCCACCGGGGTACTGACCAAGCTCCCTGGAAGCGGAGCCATGCTTATGTTTCTATGTGACTCCGCTGGGGTACTATCCAGGCCTGCTCGTAACGGAGCAACACCAAAGATGAAACTAAGACTTTGACGACTATACTACTTGTGCACCAATATATCCCTTAACCCCAATTGAAACAAATGTGTTGCCTTGGCTTGGAATGTGTGTCAATTGACCAAGAGCTTGGCAGATGCTACATCTTACAATCAGGCTATTGTGGAAACCAAGAGAAGCTAAGAATTGAACAATACTTCTGGAGGCGTTAAACTTTCTTTTCACAAACAAGGTCCATTTAGAGAGCTAGAGTTCTACCAGTGTGTCACCAAGTGTTGTAGCGGCTAAAACCACCCTCCAAAATTTTTCCTTAGCTTCATTTTGGAGACTTCCTTCCAAACTTCATAGCAGATTGCCTTGCTTCATCAAGTTCACAAGTTTCAGTGTTTTGCTTGCATAAAGGCAGCTTGTCAATCACATCTCGATGCATTCCTCTCACAAGCTGATCACCCAGACTTGATCCAGTTGCAAGATGAAAAGCTCCCCCAAGAAATTACACAATTCTGGAGGGAAACCATCCTTCCCTCTAGAAATTGCACAATCCTAACTGGCAGCCTGCTAGGCTCCAGAATTGCGCAATTCTAGCAGTCAACACTCATAGTGAAAATTGCGCAATTTTCCCCAGCAGGGCTACCCAACCCATAGTTTGCGCAAATCTAGGCAACAATTAACTACTCTGCCTATAAATTGCGCAAATCTCCGAGGAAGGCAGCCCAGCTCTTAGCCAGAAATGTGCATTTTCTCCCAGCAGTCAAGTTATCTCTTGCATGTGCAGCTGAGTTGATCGATTCCCTTTAGGATCGAGAAAAATTGACTTGCATGTATGATTTGTTTCTCCCAAGGCAGCATGCAAGGAATCCCTTGTTTCAGGGATCTATTTTTGGCAGTCGGAGGTTACATGCAAGGATCATTTTAGAAACTTCCCACCAAGTGTCGCTTTCCCTAGATTTGTGGCATCTGCGTCACAACCCCGATGTTATCAAAACTCATCAATCAAACACTACAGAGCTTATTCCTCACATTAACCTTACATTTCTAACATCCCACATCACATCTAGGAGCAGTCGACACATTCAACTCAGTTGTTTTGGGGTAAGGCCGCTTCCCATGCCTTTTGTTGCATTTCTGTCGCTTTTTGTGTTTTCGCTTGTGTGAGTACTGTTTTCTTGATTTCACTGAGCACTTGCTGTCATTTACATGTATACTAGCTTATCCAAGCATTGTTTCAATTTTCGTTGCTATCTCACTGTTGTCGCATGAATGAAACTATTTTGCATGAACGGTCCCCAATTTGGCAAATCACTTCACCCACATGCATGTTGATCTGTTTACTAAATCTTTCATTCATGTTTGCATGCAATGTCAATCACTTCTACTATCACTTAGTGTCACCATGAATTCACTATCACATTTTCTTTTAGTTTCCCGTCTGCGAGTCTGGGCAGCATTGGCCCAGACTCTACCTCACCAAGAGCCTCACTAAGACAACATTGTGTAATCCTGAGAGGGAAGGCTTTGTCTTTCTCTTAGGAAATGTGCATTTCTTCCTAGTGACTATTCTCCAGAACTATTTTGCGCATTTATGAGGGACAGTGACTACTAGCCCAGAAGATTGCGCAATGCGGTCACTGAGCCTGAAGCCATTACTAGCTGAGATTGCACATTGCACAAATCCAACAGTCAGCAGCCAAACTAGACTGTGCATTGCATAGTTCCAACATTCAGCTAGTCTCCTAGCAGCCCAGACTATGCCTTTCGTAGTCTTGGCAGTCAGTCTCCCGACCTCTTGACCGAAATTGTGGAACCTTCATGATCAGTCACATAGGTATGTTGAAAGTCAGTTCTCAAGTTCATTTTGGTTTTAGACTAATAGATTGCTTGCAATGAGTGTTTCCATGTCTCCAAGTATTGCAGGTGTTCATCTGCCTCTCAGTAGTTCAGCTACAATGGTTTCCAAGAGAGAAGAGCTGAAGATACCATTCAAAGCACACCTGGAGATGTAGTCGATCAAATTTCTATGATCTTGCCTACTCACAAAGATATCAAGTTGTTCGTAGACAAGAACATCAAGATATCACAGCGAACACAATGAATGCAAGACGAATGATGTTGACAACAAAGAGGGGGAACGAAGTTTCAAGATCAAGCACATCCACTAATGAAAGCAACTTTGGAGACTTAGGCTATGAGGTGACAATGCAACATGAAGATCGCGTTAAGACAGAGAATGGAACAAAGAAGGAGTTGCATGTGCTGAAGCAACAACTCAAGGAAGAACATGAAGTTGCATAGACAGATGAATGAGTCGTAGTAGGAACATGAACAACAGTGGGTGCAACATGCACCCATGGATGAAACTGTGCTTGTACAAGTTAAATATCCATCCCGACAGTTGGCATGGAGCAGACATGGTGAGAAATTTTGTTGATCGCATGCAAGGGATTCATCATCATGCATGCCATTGTACACACGAATGTAATCCAACCCATGCAACACACTCACCAAGGCAAAGACAAGAAGCAAGTCCAATTGGAGCTAAACATGTGCTTTAGCAAGTTGATACGCATGACCACCAACACACACTTGAAGATCAACATAGACACTATGCATTAGTGTGTTGCCAGTTCAGTTGCGCCCAAGAAGACCATGCGCATGTTAGCAGATGAGTTGGATGAAGGAGTTGAAACAATGCAATGGTTGTAACAGAGGAAAGAGTTCACTTCAGCAAGATGTCACCATGAGGTGCATGCACACTGTCACGGACGACCAAGCTTGGCATCAACTCACCACCTCACCATCACAAACATGCCAAAGAATTGGTCTCATCACAATGGACCAAGTGTTAGTGATGTCTTGTATGGATTTCTCAAGCCATGTTGTCTCACATGAGTACATGTGCATTGTAATGTAACATCATGTCAAGTGTAAGTCAAGTTTCAATAGTTGGATGTAACAGTCATAGAGTAGATGAAGAGTCACGAGGGTAGAAGAACTATCACAAAGGGGAATGTCAAGGGTCAACCCACCCTTTACTATAAATAGTCCTTCATAAGTCATTATATAGGATTTTGGTCAGCCAAGCTTCTGATAAGACTATCTCGAAGCAAGCTTGGGTAGTATTGTAACGTGCCTTGGCTTCTCCACTACACGAAGCTAGTACATCTCTTTGGAGGAGTAGGCGGATGTGGTTGTAACATTCCATTATTGGGGCTAGCGGATTTACATGGATGTATTGTATGATTGGAACTTACACTTCTTTATATAATAAGAGCCATCACGTTTTCATGCATATGTTGTTATTGTAGTTGGATTGTTCCGGTTGCTGTAGAAATGTATGTTGTTTAACTTACATAGTTGTGTATGAATTGTTTTGTATGCAATTATATGAATCTTGTTGCAGATGTGTTGTTAGTTTAACCATCACTTTGGATTGCCAACTGACTTGCTTTCCAGCTTGTGATGCATCTTCACTCGTGTGTTCTCTTCCCATCCGAGTACTTTTAAAGGTTACCAAGGGGCGAACTCATCTCCACCCCCATGTGTTAGAACCTTTCATGCACCTTCCTTGACTCATTGCAACAGTCACACCCTTTCTACCAACAAAGTTATCTTACATGCCTCTGTGCGAAATCGTGGTCAAGGCATTATTGTACGACCCACTGTTGGGACTCCTACACCAAATACTTTGAGGTCTAATTGGGAATTCTTACCAGGTAGATCCCCTTACATGTTGGTGGGTCCAACACCATCAATAGGGTGAAATAAGTGAAAAATTTCCTGCATAGAGAGATGAAGCAAGTAACTTCGTCGTGGTAGTGATGCTTGTATTCCTATAGTGATTCTGCTAGGGTACTGTGCAGGCCTATTGGCATCAAAGCAACACCAAAGATGAAACTCATACTCTGATGATATTTAAATCACATGCATATATTACCCTCTCCTGGATCAAAACAATTGTGATTTCACAATATTTTAAATGTGTTTACATGAGAAAAGGAATAGAGGAGACTATATCCATAACTAGGCCAAATGGGGAAGCCAAGGTAATCCATGCAATTATCAATACTTCCTCAAAGACTGAGAAGCTGGAGTTCTACCAATGTGTCACCAGGTGTTGTTGCTGCAACAAACACCCTCCAACATTTTGCCTACGCTTGAATTTGGAGCCTACCGAGGATCTTTTGATCTGTCATTCCATGGTCACTTCATGGTCATCTAATGTTTCACAAAGTGTTAAGTCTTCTTCTAAGTGTCAAAGTCACCTTCTCACGCATGCTCTGTCTTTGATGAATTCACAAACACACATCTTTCTATGCAATCTTAGATGGGAATCACGTAACTATTAAAGGTAAGGCTTGCACAATCACCAGTAACAATGAATATGCAATCCATAAGCACATTGTACTATGCAATACATGACTACAATGAATGCACACTCTCCATTGACAAACTTTCTCACTTCGATTTCAACCGTACTTCTACTTCAGTGAGTTTTCTCAACTGTCGGTTTCACGGTTTTAATTATTGTTTTTTCTTGCATTCACTTTAATAAGCATTGTTTTCATGTTATCTTCACTATGGCATGTGTCACTTTCACTTTATTTAAGCCTTTGCAAGTGTCATTCATACTTTTCGTTAACTTTTGCAAGTTTCGTCTTATAGCATGAGAAGTTTCACACATTGTAAAAGCAGAGTTATGGTTCATTTCAAGAGGAAAATTTGGTGCCAATGGGTCCTACCTATCATGTAGACATGTATTAGCCTCATTCTAAAAGTTTTATGCATTGTGGTTCTAGTTTCATCACTTTCGTTGTAAAGTATATCTTAAGCGTCGCACTTGGAGGAGAATGTTTCTTTGTCGTCACATTAAGGGGTTCATGTTGATTATGTGTGATGAGTGTTTAATATTGTGTCATTGATTGTGCTGATTGTGTGATCATGACCAATCCAACCCCGGTTTCATCTCTACCTCACTGATTCCACACTTAGTCAAATTATAGAAAGCTTCATGCCTGACCAACCTAAGCTCACTCCACCCCATTAAACTACGCATTGCATAGTTACAAGCCTTAGGAATGCATCCATGCCTGCTAGAACTACGTAATGCATAGTCACTGCCTCCAAGGAATGCACATTGTGTAGTCACAATGCCCAAGAACTGCCTCCTAACCTCCAAAACTACGCAATCCTACCTCCCATCCAGTCTCTTTCTGCACATTTCACAAGCAATAGTCTACCACTTTGTCTCCTTGAATTGCATAAGTGTGCAATCCACTGGTTCTATCTCTCTCTCTTGAATTACGCATTGTGAAGTTATAATGCGAAAGCCCGACTCACTATGACCCTCAACTATGCAGTATGGCTTCTTAGGCCTCCAGTTGTTGTGCATTGTATAGTTGCAAGCATCAGTACCTCACTCTTGGCCTCTGGAACTATGCACTACGTAATCCCTGAGCTTTCCTCCCTAGCCAATACCCAATTCCAACTCAACCAGTGATTTTCATGAAGCAACCTACATATTGATGTCATCTTGTCATGAGTGAATTTCATCTGTAGGTAGTATATCTTGGCATGACAGGAAGATGCTCAGAACTAGGAGAAGGAAACTATGCTAAGAAACACTTGTGAAGCTAGAACCATGAAGAGGTCATCAAGTAAGAAGATGAAGGGACACTAGCTTGTTACAGATGATCAAAGATTAGGATCACATGGAGACTCCATCTCAATCATCCCCTTGGAGAATGAAGATGAAGCACACTCAAGATTAGTCATGAAGATATCAAGGAAGCAATAAGAAGAAAATTTTTGCACTGACACATCATCATAAAGATCCAAGTCATGGCTTGTACAAGTGTCATCACAGTGTCATATGCGTTAATGAGTCTTTCCACATGATGTGGAGTGTAATTATATATTTCCAAAAATGACAAAATGTAATGTGTGGATGTCCAAGAGACATATGTGGAATATGTAAAGTCACATGTGGAAAAATGAGTCATATAGAAGCTCAAAGGTCATGTAAGAATTTGAAAAGTCATAGTAGAAGCTCAAGAGTCACATGGGAGGTGGAGAGTCACCTCATTAGTTATAAATAAACCCTCATAACTCAACCAAAGGAATTTTGGAGGCTTAAGATTTTTGATATCTAGCCTTGGCTTTTATAGCTTGCATAGGAGAGAAGATCATTATTTGGAGAAGCAAGAAGTGACTCAGTGTTCCACTATTTGAGCTAGTATGTCGCCATTGTAACTGTGTACTTGTATCTTTCACCTAAGAAGTAGAAGCTTGTCGAGCTGACATATTTTCATGCGTGTATGATGAATATTGTAAGACTATTCTTTGGATGTTTATGGTATATGTCATGTTCATATGTACTAAAAAAATTGAACTGCTTCATTGGCTTTGGTACTTATCTTGTTGAATATGTGTTTTACGTGATTTAACGATATTGTGTCTATGTGAATCATTTCATTAGATAATTAACAAACATTTCCTTTCTCTCATGTGCCTCTCTTAGGATAGTACTATTACTTTCCTTCTAGAGACTCACTCTTACTTCCCTATCATGAAGGTCTCCTTTTACACATTGCAATTGGTGTTTCACAGTGTTAACTTACTTGCTAATTTCAAAGGTTATGTGCATACTCTCTTATGTGATCCATTGCAGCCAAGAAAAACCTTAGAGTTATGGTTTCCAGACCGATACTTTGGATGGAGCTCCTACTCCAAATGTTGTGAGGTATAGTTGGGACTTCACATCGGGGAGACCCGCTTGGTTGATAGATTTCCAACACTGTCAATAGAATCCAAAACTACTAGTAAGGTTCTTCGAGCAATAAATTATACTTTTTTAGACTCAGGATTCAATAAGTTTAGAACTATATGTATGTGTAATGCAATGTAAAATATAATCTCCAAGAGTATTGATAGAAAAATCAAGCATGCATGCAATCTTTAAGAAGGTAGGGTTTCTTAATGGTTAACAAATTTATGAGGTAAAAGGTATTTCTCAAGAAGACTTTCACACCATTAAGGTAATTAAGAAGGCCCCTTTTATCATTAATATATACTTATCTAAGGCATATGATAAGGATAGTTGGTTTTATATTAGGTTGAAAATGTTACATGTTGGCTTCTCATATGCATTTGTTATTTGGGTGGAAGGATGCTTTTCATTAGTTTCTTTCTCAAAATTTATTAATGGATATCTACATCTTTTTTCCAACCTTCCATGGGATTAAGGTAGGATTTTCCCCTTTGACCCTCTACATTTTCTTCTTATAGTTTAAGGATCAAGTAGATGTTTAATTCATGAAAAACAAAATGCAACTCTAAAGGTATCAAGATGGGGAACACTAGTTCTCTAACACGTGTACTATTTATGGATGATGCATTACTCTTTGGTGTCGATGGATTTTCAATGAGAGATGAAAACATAATACATCATGTATTGAAGTTATACGACAAGGTAATTGGGATGAAGGTGAGTAACCAAAACTCCTCATTGTTTTTCTATAAGGTGATGGAGGGACAACAAAACACCATAATTCTTGTTGTCTTTTCAAGTAGTGCATTTTTAGTTAGGTCTCAAATATTTAAGTTTCAAATGAGTATGGTTACAAGGATTGGTTACAATTATATAGAAAAATTTAAGGTATGATTACTTCTTGGCATGCAAGATGGATTTCTATTGGTGGCAGACCAACCTTAATTGAGGTAGACTTCGAGGTTATCCTTGTTTAATGGCAATGTTTGGCTTACATCTCCAAATGAATTTCACACGAAATTGGGAGGAAGATATTTAATATTCTTTGGAATAAGAAAATTGAAAAGGAGAATGTGACTTTAGTTATATGGATTGGATTAGCAAAACCAAAGAAGGATGGAGGAAGGAGTATTAAGAACACTTTTCATTTTACCAAGGCCTGACTACCAAAGACTTATGGAAGGTGATAAAGAGGTCAAGTTTATGAAAGGAATTTCTCATTTAGTTATAGAGTTACATTCCTCCACTATTAATACTAATGTTGCTTAGGATGTCAGATAAAACCTTGACTAATGCATCCATTATTTTGAAATCTTTGGTTCAAGCTTTCCCTCTTATTGGGAAATAGTTGGCATGTAATATAGGTAACCACACAAACATTAGATTTGGGGTTTGTTGGGTAATTTTCTTGTGATTTAAGTTAAAATCCATTAAATTTTCAATACAATGTCATAAACTTGTGAGGTACGCTACACTATATGTGCTAGGAGATTAACTTTCAATTTCAATGCTAAAGAGGAATTCAATTCCATATAAAGCAAGAAATAAATGATAATTGAGATAATTGACAAGTCCTAATCTAAGAAATAATGCAAGTAATGGAACTCTACTTATGATATGAAATCTAAATAGAGCACACAGACATTTGTCAAGAAAATATGGTTATTTCAAAGATAGCTTATTCTAAGAAAATAATAAACTTTTAATTTAGGAAAGAAGTAAACCCTTGAATATAGAAAAGCAATAAAATTCTAATGTATGAAAGCGATACATTTCTAATCTAGGAAACCAATAAATCTTAAAAAACTAATAAATCTTTAATCTAAGAAAGTAATTAAATTTTAGCAATTGAGTCATGATCCAAGAAAGATAAACCCAATTTACACTATGAAATCATTTAAATTCAATTCAAAACTATGAAAGGAAAAGACAAGTTGTATTCTATGAAAGCAACACCAATTATCTAAGGAAGAAAATAACAACTACCTATAAAAACAGTGTATCAATGTAACGATCTATGAAAACAATGAAAATTGATCTTGATTAGGTACTATGAAATAGTTTCGATGCCTTCATAAGGTGTGCGTGTACAAAAGTTAGAATTCATTCCTTCTCAAAAGCATGATATGCCTAAATGTCATGCGAGAAAAAAGAGTTAAGCATTCCTAAGAATACTAGTGGAAATGAATGCAAATGTGAGAAACTTATATGAATATGAATGTGAGAAACTTTAAGCATTTTTAAATTTTTTTGGGATTTTTCGCATTAATTCAAGCGCTTGAGATTTATGTAAAGCAAATCAAACAGTGAGCTAAAAATCTATAAAATAGAATAGCAAGTTAAAAAAAAAAACATAGTAAAACAAAGTAAAAACAAAGAAATAAAAGGAAATTATACTAAACTCTCGTACGCCACAAGGGGTCCCTCCAAGTAATGCATGAGATTAAGAAAAAATGCAAAGAACTCTAATTCAACTATTACAGTCTTCTAATTTAAAACTCAGATAACATAAAACCAGATTGATATTAAACTGTAAGTGTAATCATCAATTTAGAATTCTCCATATAACGCCTATCCCTCTCACTTGATGAGCAAGTCAATTTATAATGGATTTCAAAAATAACAAATTTAGAACAATCCTACTAAAAACAAAAGAATACACTGCATCCACTGCAATATTTGACCATATCCTTTGTTGACTGGGCATTGAATAATCAAACCATTTTCTCACGTAATCTGCAAAATTCATCTATAGAAAAATGAGATTTTCTCTTAAACCGTGATGAATTCAGAAAATCTACTGAAAAGTCACCTAAATGGGCTCGCTCTACCAAAAACCCATGTTTTCATTTTCCAAGATCCATTTTCATTTGTTCAAAAAAACACGCTCAAAATCACTGCTTATTGACTTTGATCACATGTTGGAGGTTCACATGTGTGAGCTGGGTGAGCTTTGAACAACACAAATCCATATTAAGGTTTTAGAAACAAAACTTAGTGGCCCAATTTCTTTTTAAAATGGTGCTAATAGCTCGATCGCTAAGATGGATATTGAAACTTAGATTGAGCTACTGAAACTTGAACAAGCATTAGTTGAACAATGCTTAATCCTTCTTAATTCAATAAAAATAAAGGAAATAACAATAATAAACTATGTGAACATGTACGAGGGAGTTTTGGTATGTTTAGGGAGAAAAATGGTTAAAATGGTAACAACACGTGAGTGAGATGATGCCAAAATGAATGGCTTAAATAATAAGGTTCGGAAAATTCAAAGGCCCAACATCTCCCCCATGCTCAAATTTTTGTATGCCCTCATGCAAACAAAACTTTGCACATTTTTCACAATCTAGTTCTTGACATTCCTATATTTTGGAATTTTGATTGAATCCTTGACCAAAGCTTCAAGAAGATGGTGTTGACCATCTATCTTGGTAAGATGCAATTTTCTCTCTTTGTTCTCTGAAATTACACATCTGGTACTAGCACAACTCTTCATTTCCACACTTGTTTGTTGTGTCATATACAAATTGATAGTTACAGAATGAGAAAGAAGAGCTGTCCATCCTTCTTTTAAAGTCAGATAGGTTGAAATCTTCACACCATACTATGTTGCTCATGAATGATACAGAGGTATAAGTGATTCCTGTTGATTTTTTCTTCTATTAATAAACACAACCATCCATTATTTATTAGTCCCCTGCACATTATCATAAGCAACTTGTGTGAAAGGAAAGGGTCCCCACATAATAGTACATCCAAGTACTTGTCACTATTATTAAAGCCTTTGCAAATTCTTGTTTTTTTTTTTAATATAGTTCTTTCAATAACTTCTGAACCACTCATGAGGTTCTATCACTACTTTTTTTATGCACAAATTGTTCAATCCTTTGTAGAATATCTAACAAGCCATATTGTAAAGAACAATCAATATTGTAATAAGACTCTTACTAGATTCATAAAATGTGCTTTCCATCCCTATTCAATTCATCCCACTAGCTAATATGACTGTAAGTATTTTAAATAGCATAGTTGGAAATGATCATAAATTGTAGCCCATTCAAATACCATGTAAAAATATTTTCCATAGCCACCAACCTTACTTCAATAGTGTTGTCAGAAAGTCTCTTCAAGAACACAATAAACAAATAATGATATTCATGTGTAACATGCATGTTTCCCAGTTAATGCAAGCATATTGTGAACTATGAAATTTTGACAAGGAAAATTGAAAATAACATAAAGTAAGAGTTGTAGGTTAGGGTTGTACACAATTTACCAAAGAGAACAAATACACTTAAAAACAATTCCAAGATCGTTTGAACAAAGACTTGTTACAACCTTTTTGTTCTTGTGGCCCTATTCCCATTATTTCTTGCCTTCCATTAATAATTTGAAGATGAATAATTGTTTATGAGATAAAATCCAAGCATTGCCCCATGTACTTTTTGATCATGTGCTATTGATCCAAAAATGGATCCTGGATAAACCTCTAAGTCTAAAAGACTTCATGCAAGAGGAAAATGGTACCAAATGGCACAAATCCTTTGTAAATCAGAGGAAAATGAAAGTTGTAGGTTACTCTCAGGAATAGTCTCATTGCAGAGATCTCCTCGTTTTGAATCCAACGCAACTTGAATGGGTGAAACGGACTCCGGATGAAGGAGTTGTTGTAAAATGAAAATTGCCCAATGCCCTTAGAAAAGGAGGCAATTTCATTAAATTTCGTACTATATTGAAAATTTGATTATAGGCTCACGGGCCAATCCACAGCTGACACATGGAAGGCCAAGATTGGGCCACGTGGCCCACTCTGATTGGTCTAAGAAGCATTGATATCGCATCGGCGGATGGCTATATAAAGGAGGAACCATAGGTCTTAAGGCATCACGACATGCGATTGCCGAAATATCGCATTGCTTAAAACCAAAGAGAAGGACTTACCCACAGGCACGGTGACTTGCCGATGTGCGATCGCCGATATCGGTGGATCGCAATCAGCGCTGGCATAGACCATTATATAAAGAGGCCTTAGACTTGTGCGATCTGCGATTGCGACTTGTCGCATCACAGTATCGCATCAGCACAACACGTGGAGCGGGGCCACATATATATGTATATGGGTGATCCGATGGCCGGACCCAATGGCGATATAAACCAGGATTTAATATATTTTGAAATCCATTCGAAAGGCATTTCTAATGCATTTTCGTATAGTTTGCTATTAAACGAAAATACAAAGGGGAAGCGATATGCGATGTAAACCGGACCCGAAAGGGTTCCGTAATGGAAATGTATATAATTACAAATCTGCCCAAAGCCATTTTTATGTTAATTTCACCGTTTTTAATGTATTTCCAAAATACAAAGGGACGGGCCATTTCGGCATGCGATGGCGACTTGCAAGCAGACTTGATAGGAGAATAAGGTGGATTTAAGGACTTTTGAAGTCCGATACATTGAGTTTTGGCGGATTTTCTCCATTTAAAATACATTTTCCTGTGTAAAACAGAAGGCGACTACGTTTGGGATTATGAAGGATTTCAAGAGCCCCAAGGCACTCTTACGTTACAGAAATGGTGGCCACCTCCCCTTTTGGTGTTAAGCAATGATTGTATAAAGCCTGGAGGAGGAATCTGAAACGAACAGGCAGTGCAGCTTTGGCTTTGAAGCCACAGATAGAGAGCTCAAAAACGATAATGATTCCAAAGAACCAGGGGGAAGAAAGAGCCCAAGAGCAAAAGAGCCGAGGGATAGAGAGCTGAGAGCCCAAGAGCCTTAATCCTAAGAGGGACAGAGAGCCACAATCCCACAGAGAAGTGGGAGGAGGAGCGAAAGAGGCCAAGAGACCCATAGAGAGTTTGAGAGTCAAAGAGTTAGGGCCAGTCTGAATTCGAGCGTGTTGTTAGGTTCAACAATTGAGGAAATGTAGAATTCTGATGGAGTCAGTGTTTGAAGAAGTTCAAGATAGCTAGGAGCACTGATTGAAGGGATCAAGTCCAAGGGAGTTTGGATCTATTTGCAAAAACAACTAGGGGTAAGATGGTATTCTGAGCCCATTAGTTTATTTGTAAACCATATGGAGTTGAGTCACAGACTTGTAAAAGAATTCAGCCATAATCCCAAAGAGCCTAATCGAGTTGATTAGAGCTCAAGGAGATGTAGCCCAAGATATCAGGGTGAACTCCATATTAATTTGTTGTCTTATGTGTATTGTTTTACTGCTGCCTTATTCACTATTATATGCATTTATGTATATGTTCAAGCACATTTAAATATCAGCATACACAACAGATTTTAAAGCACATAACAGCCAACAATAAAAACAAGCATATGCCTATACTTTAAAGAATTTCTTAATTTCGCATTGGTTAATCAAATAGACTTGGGACAATACAAGCTTTGGAAGTGGGAGAGGTTCTTGTAAGCTAGACAAGAAGCCTAAGTGCCCTATTTTCGTATCAGGTGGTATCAAAGCTTAACATTGATTCACCACACATTTAAGAAGGTTATATCAGATTGCTTGATTGACAGAGCAAAGATTGCTTGTTTGAAAGGTGTTTCGGTAGTCAAGGATTGATTGTCTAATTGATTGTACGCTTGTTCACAGACTGACTATTGTTTAAGTTTGCATAGGTAAAGAGGAAGCTATTGATAGCTCAGTCCAAGAAGGACAAATAGGAAGAAGGGCTGAAGTCATTATTCTATCCCAAAGGGCCTCAAGGCAATCCAAAGCACAAGAGGTTTGTTGCAAGAGGTTGCTTAAATAAGCTTTTTATTGTTGAAGTTTTATTGTTGTTCATGGACATAATGACAAATTCTACAAGTGGGTCCTCAAATTCTACTCTCTTCATGAGACTCTTTGATGAAGACATGAAGCAATAATTATCCACCATGATGGATATGGTGAGAGAAATGTATGAGGATGGAAGGAAGAGCAGCATACTTAGAAAGCAGTTGAATTCCATGAAGGAAGAGAAGCAATTGCTTGCTGACAAATTGCAGGAAATGGAGAGGCAACTTCATATTGCAAATATGAACTTGGAAAGGATGCATTACTTGGAGTCATAGCTCTTTGTTGCCCAATAAGCCTTAGTCAAGTATCGGCTTGAAGAAGAGGTAAGCCATTCCAGTTTGTCTTCAAATTCTTCTGAGAATGCTTGTATTGGTTCTTTTGAAAAATATACTAGAGGCATAGGTTCCAAGCTAATGTCCAAGATGGGCTATGAAGGAAAGGGCTTGGGAAAGCATGCACAAGGTATTATTGAACCAATGATGATTAAGGAAAGGCCGAAGTATTTTGGTCTTGGCTATGGACAATCTTATGGAGAGAGATCCAATGCTGCCATGAAGGCCATGGAAACCATTCCAAGAAGGAGTTTCATTGCAGGTCCTCTATCTCAAGAGTGTGAAGATTTTGTTCAGGAGGAATGCAATGGTTTGAAACATCATTTGCAGGGTGTAGGTGTTCAAAAGCACACCCTTGAACTAGAGAGTTGTAGAAACTCTAACAGCCTTGAAGAGATTGATGGGATTCCAAAGGGGGCCACTTCTTCATTTCCTTCACCTCCTCATGAAGGCAATAAAGGTGAAAGAGGTAGGTATAAATCTGGTTCTGAACATTTTCCTTTTGATTGTGCAAAGCATGATAAATTTCCACATAGATATGGGAAAAGAATTGCATGTTCCTTTTGTGGTTTGGATAACCATCTTGTTTCTAGATGTTGGAAGAGAATGGCCACATACAGGAAACTTTTGAAGGGAGGAAAGCAAGCAGCCAAAGGTCCATTGGACAAGGCAAAGCATGCTTTCAAGAGGTTGCACATGTAGTGCACTTACTGCCATAAGCAAGGGCATCTTGCTGAAAGGTGTTGGACTCTGAATCCAGCAATGCTTCCACAAAAGCTGAAGGAGAAGGTGGAAAGAGAAAATGGTAGAAATGGAAAGGAAGATTCCATGAATGATGTGTCTCAGGATGATCCACATGTCAATGCTGATGTGTATACAAAAGAAGGAAATTTGAAATGGATTGGTAAGAAATGGTTAGAATTCTTATCCAATTAAGATTGCATGTCTATTGATGCATCTATTTGCATTTCTTTGTTAATGGAATGCAAGTTGCAGGATTTTACCAAGAAGGTGAATGGAGAAGTTGAGTGGGAAGCTCACTTTGTTGCTGCAACATTATATTTTATTTCAGCTTCGAAAGTACAATGTGCTTAAGCGAAAGTTGAAGGATGAAATGTATGCATGAGATGATGTGCATGAACACAGGGATGTTGATGTTTTCCTTGTTTTCGGAACATGTGTGTGTGATTGACTTGAAGGGTTGATTGCTTTAAAAGCATGTTTTGTGGGCTTGTTATCTAGTCCATCATTTGTATGCAGATGTAAGACATGGAGGTGTTCACAAGATATGAAAATTTGTTTCTTTTGTTGAAGCAGGAGTTAGTCCATCCAGTTCTTGTCTGTATGCCTGTTGATGTTAACAGTGTTGTTGGAGGCTTGTCAAATAGGTACAAATGAAAGTTTTGTGGAGCAGATGTACTTCACATTTGCTTGAGCTACCTTGGATCAATGATCAAGGTAGAGAAGCTCAAGACTACCTTCTATGACCATTTCAGTAGAATTTCTGCAGGAAGGCAAGGAGGAAGACAATTCTTCTCAGGAATACCAGCCCATCCAGAGAAGGGAAGTGGTCAGAAACTTTGGTTCGAAAGCACTATGCAAAGGCAAGTGTAGGGAGGCTGAAAGAAGAGGGTGAGTCACTCCCATTTACTATTCAGATCAGTATATCAGCCTTTTGGAGACCAAAAGTTCTTTTAGTGGGAAGGCGTGATCCAAAAATGTATCCTGGATAAACCTCTAAGTCTAAAAGACTTCATGCAAGAGGAAAAGGTGCCAAATGGCACAAATCCTTTGTAAATTAGAGGAAAATGAAAGTTGTAGGCTACTCTCAGGAATAGTCTCATTGCAGAGACCTCCTCGTTCTGAATCCAACGCAACTTGAATGGGTGCAAACAGAGTCCGAATGAAGGAGTTATTGTAAAATGAAAATTGCCCAATGCCCTTAGAAAAGGAGGCAATTTCATTAAATTTCGAACTATATTGAAAATTTGATTATAGGCTCATGGGCCAATCCACAGCTAACACATGGCAGGCCGGGATTGGGCCACATGGCCCACTCTGATTGGTCTAAAAAGAATTGATATCGCATCGACGGATGGCTATATAAAGGAGGAACCGCAGGTCTTAAGGCATCACGACATGCGATTGCCGAAATATCGCATCGCTTAAAACCAAAGGGAAGGACTTACCCATAGGCACTGAGACTTTCCGATGTGCGATCTCCAATATCGGCGAATCACAATCAGTGTTGGCATAGACCATTATATAAAGAGGCCTCAGACTTGTGCGATCTATGAATGCGACTTGTCGCATCGCAGTATCACGTCGGCACAACATGTGGAGCGGGGCCACATATATATGTATACGGGCGATCTGATGGCCGGACTCGACAACGATATAAACTGGGATTTAATATATTTTGAAATCCATTCTAAAGGCATTTCTATTGCATTTTTGTATAGTTCGCTATTAAATGAAAATACAATGGAGAAGTGATATGCGATGTAAACCGAACCCGAAAGGGTTCCAGAATGAAAATGTACATAATTACAAATCCGCCCAAAGCCATTTTTATGTTAATTTCACTGTTTTTAATGTATTTCCAAAATACAAAGGGACGAGCCATTTCGGCATGCAATGACGACTTGCAAGTGGACCCGATAGGAGAATAAGGTGGATTTAAGGACTTTTGAAGTCCAATACATTGAGTTTTGGAGGATTTTCTCCGTTTAAAATACATTTTCCTGTGTAAAACTGAAGGCAAATGCGTTTGGGATTTTGAAGGATTTCAAGATGCCTGAGGCACTCTTACGTTACAAAAATGGTGGCCACCTCCCATTTTGGTGTTAAGAAATGATTGTATAACGCCTGGAGGAGGAATCTGAAATGAACAAGCAGCGCAGCTTTGGCTTTGAAGCCACAGATAGAGAGCTAAAAAATGATAATGATTCCAAAGAACCTGGGGAACAAAGAGCCTGAGAGAAAAAGAGCCGAGGGACAGAGAGCTGAGAGCCCAAGAGCCTTAATCCCAAGAGGGACAGAGAGCCACAATCCCACAGAGAAGCGGGAGGAGGAGCGAAAGAGGCCAAGAGACCCACAGAGAGCCTGAGTGCCAGAGAGTCAAGGCCAGTTTGAATTCGAGCGTGTTGTTAGGTTCAACAGTTGAGTAAATGAAGAATTCTGATGGAGTCAGTGTTTGAAGAAGCTCAAGACAGCCAGGAGCACTGATTGCAGGGATCAAGTCCAAGGGAGTTTGGATTTGTTTGCAGCAACAACCAGGGGTAAGATGGTATTCAGAGCCCATTGGTTTATTTGTAAACCATATGGAGTTGAGTCATGGACTTGTAAAAGAATTCAACCATAATCCCAAAGAGCCTAATCGAGTTGGTTAGAGCTCAAGGAGACGTAGCCCAAGATATTAGGGTGAACTCCATATTAATTTGCTGCCTTATGTGTATTGTTTTACTATTGCCTTATTCACTGTTATATGCATTTATGTATATGTTCAAGCACATTTAAATATCAGCATACACAACAGATTTTAAAGCACATAACAGCCAACAATAAAAAGAAGCATATGCCTATACTTTAAAGCATTTCTTAATTCCGCATTGGTTAATCAAATAGGCTTGGGACAATACAAGCTTTGGAAGTGGGAGAGGTTCTTATAAGCTAGACAAGAAGCCTAACTGCCCCATTTTCAGATCAGCTATAAATATGCCCCATGAAGTCAAGTTGTTCTATGTGTAAATTAATTCCTTTTTCTCAAGATCATCATGTTGATGGTTCAATAAGGAAAGCACCTCCATATTCTGAATTAATCTTATATGAAGACCGAAAGCTCAGATTGTTCATCAAGGAAGTATGAATCAATTTATATGGCAACAAGAAGATAAATTTAAACAAGAGACAGATGAGAGTTTAAAAGAATAATATTCTCTTTTATACAACATTATTACCAAGGAAAACATAAGATCTCATGGAGGGGAATTGTCCAATCATAGTAAGGGGCTCAACCACAATAATATTTGTAGAGTATCCAATAATGTGTAAGGCATGAGGATTGAAAAAAATTATGTGGGATTGGTTATGTATGAAAAATAGAATAGGAATGAAGGATTAAGAAAATGGTTTATAATTTTAAAAAATGTGGATATGACAGTGATCCAGGTGGCTCTAGAGACACACACAAGACAAAGAGGGCTATGGAAGCTTGAAAATCAAAGTGATCAGAATGCTTTCGAACTAGGACCAGAGTGTAGATTTTGTCGTCCTGATCGTAGCGGTATGAACGGTTCATCAATCCGAGCTCGTATGAGGGAGAACGAGCCAGTCAATGTTTTGGTTGACTTTTGCTGATTGGGCAGGCTTAATGGAGACACAATTTGGAAGTTTTCCAGTAGATGGAATCCAGCCAACTCTAGCCAGATTCTGGGTGAATTTGTGGTCTGATTAATTTGTCTCCTTCAGTCATTTTTCGAATTTTTAAAAATGGCTATGGTTGTTAAATATATATATATATATATTAAAATGGGTGGCAGGCCATGACCCCCGCCACCCCCACCGGGACCCAAAAACAAAATTTAAATAATTTTGAGTCGACAAGCCATGAACCTTGCCGACCCCCAACCATCACATAAAAAAAATATTAATTTAATATGGCTCGGAAACCATTACCCGACTGAGCCCTCCAACCCTCCAAACCTCCGATCAACCGCATAAAACATTACACTATGTTAAATGGGTGTGGGCGGGCCACCTCCGGTGGACCCAACCCACACCCCAACACTCAATACATGTCGTGAGTTAATGCGAGGCCAGCGGGGATCGAGCCCAACTGGCCCATGTGGGCCGGCCCCCACCGGGCGGCCCCGTGTATAACAAACAACAAAACCAACGCTCATGAAACAACCATACGCCAAATACCAACGGGCCAAACCTTAAATGTACAAACGCGTCCCATTTTAAAACATGTGATATGGAGGTTATGGGGGCGGGCCGTCTAATGCAGACCCAACCCCCCAAAATTGTTTACAGTTTTTGGTAAAGCAAATGGTGTATTAAAATGGAGGGGTCCGGGTTTGACCACCTGACCTCCTCCTTACTATGCGGACTTCATACCAATTCGCCTACAACAAATTCCTTGATTAATCTGCTCGAAAAATTTCATATAAACCCATCATTTGTCAGTGTGCCAAGGCATGGAGGACCAGGAGTGTGCATAGAAATCGATGCGAGACAATTTTTAATTAATTTTTGCAGGTGGAACCATGATCCTGAAAAAGGGTAGGCGGAACCATGATTGAGCGAAATTCTCAAGAGGGTGAAATTTTTGTAGTGTCCAAATTGGAAAAACTTTATGTCGATTTTACACCTCTCAACGACATTAACCTGATGGCATAGTTAGTTCCCTGATCTAAGCAGCTAATTGGCAGAGGACCAGAAGGAGGGAATCTTTGAGGAATCTAGGGGGAATCTAAAAGATTCCTTAAGCCCTAAATTTCCACTTTCTCAGAATTCAGAAATTCGATAGTCGATTTTGCACTATTCAATGCCACAAATCTGATGGTGTGTTCAAATTTTCCATTTTCTCATTTCATTTTTCGGCCACTTTTCTAAGTGGAGTGCAGGTGTCAGCATTCGTCGTGCGAGCAATAATTCCATGATATCTGACGCCGCGATATTGATGGTACAACCAGCTTCAGCAGTTTGACATCCTTTTCTTCAAATGGCCCCTAGATGTGAGGTATATGTAGTGCATTCATGTACTTCTTTTGCTATGTATTGTGCTGTATAGATCCCTGTTTGATGTTTGATGTGGGATCTTGTTTCTTACTTGCTTTCATGATTCTTGCTTGATGTGATGCAGAGTCATTTGTGGGATGTACTTGTTGTTGTGATTCATCATGTTTTGTTTGAGATCCCTTTGTCATCATGTTGATGGGATACTCATGTTGTCGCTATGTATGTTTGCATTGAGATCCCTTTTATGCCATGTTGGCGGGATTCTCATCATGCATGAGTTTGTGTCATACTGATAGGAGTACATTTTTGAATGAGAGTTTCCTGCAGTGAAACATCTCTTGGAGCCACTCCTGCATGAGGGAATTTCCCTTGTATGATAGCGACATCACCTCTTATGTACATCATCACTATTGACAACACTTAATGTAGCGGTCTACACCATCTTGACATCGGGGCCTAGAGACGTAGTCCCTCCTGGACGAACTCCATTATCAACGGCTTATGTTTTCATGTGCTGATGATTGTCATGTTCCTCTTCTTTACATCATGTAGATGTATTCATTGATGTTATTTTAAAAATGCAATTTAACACATCACGAAAGTAAAAGGTCTTGGAAGGGTCCTTTGTCACACCTGAACCCGGATCAAGTGGTATCAGAGCGGTCTTTGCGTGGATGTGAAGTGCAAGCGTTAACAATGGAATGTGTAGCGACAGAGGATGAAAAAGCGATATACGAGACCATGGTCAAAATTTCCCAAAGGGTGGAAATAATATATGAAACTCGACAGAAAGAGACAGAGGAAAAGGAGTGATTGCAGCTTCAGTTGCAAGCCATGGAAGAGGCCCTAAAAGAACTGAAGAACAACAACTAGAATCTTCAAAAAAATAACACTGAATTGAAGATGTGTCTACAAGAAGAGAAAGAGGAAAAATAGAGTTTGCTACAACAGTTGCAAGCTAAGAGCGAGGCCTTGGAAAAATTGCAGCATGACCCATGTGAGGTAAAAAGTAATTCTCTGAATTCATGTATGTGTCCTGATGATGATTTCGTTGTTTTTGAAAATCATACCACAGGAATTGGCTCCAAACTGTTGAAGAGAATGGGTTATGAAGGAAAACGCTTTGGCATTAATGGCCAAGCCATTGTCAACCCCATCAGTGGAGGAATTACCCCATCATATAGGACTTGGGTATGTCAGAAAGGAAGTTGGGGAATGCGTCGAGACAACTAGAGAACCACCAACAACAAATGATGAGAAGCCCTCATTAGTTCTTTCCAAATCGACAGAGGAGGTAAAAGATGTTGATTTCCTTTTGGTTTCGTCTTCACATATTATGATTTCTATTGGAGATTTATGGATCCCAATTACAGGGACAAACATGAGGCTCCTTACCAGGACGAGGCATAGAGAGGAAAAGGAACTTGGCATTAATAACTAAGGCATAGCTCAACCATTGGAGGTTGTGCAGAGACCTCAATTTGTAGGCTTGAGATACACCGAGGGAGAATGCTCGAAGGTGTCATATGCTTCCAAGACATCATCAAAATTGTCGAGGAAAGAGAATGATGGGAACACATCCCCATCATCCCATGGCAATGACCATCACAGGGAAAGATCTGATGCAAGCTCTCATCGCTATACTTACACCAGAGATGGCAAGGAAAGGTATAACCACTCTCGACATTCGAATGTTCATTTCGATTATAATCATGTTGTTAATGATGAGCATAAAACATGGCATCAAAAAACATGTACCTTTGTGGATTACATAACCATACATTTTCTAAGTGTTGGAAAAGAATAGCAGCACAAACAAAGAAGAGGTGTGAAAGACCCTCTCAACAACAGGTAAAGAAACATGTTAAGCAGATCTAGAGGAAAAAGATGTATTGCAGTCATTGCAACAAAAGTTCCCATCAAAGAGCCACATGTTGGAGGCTCCATCCAGAGCAGCGCCTTAAAGACAAATTGTCGGTACATGAACCAAGTGAAGCAGTTGTTCGACCATCGAATGCACCACAAGGAGGCGACCCATTCACCTTGATAAGTGAGAAATGGTTTCTAGATATGTTATCTTGTCATGGTCATGCTTTTGTAAATCATTTGTTTCATTTTAAAATGTAAAAGTGATGATGTGTTTTCCATCACTTGTTAAGCAAAAATGATGTCTGGTCTTATTCTGAGTTGCGTGATAAACTGTGAAAGTGATGTCGTGTTTCCATCACTTGTCAAAACGAAAATAGTGTTTGGCCTTACTTTTGTAAATCATGTGTTGCAGTGATGATGAGTTTTCCATCACTTGTTTAAGCAACAATGATATGTTGGCCTTGTTTTCGTAGTTGGGGTATTGTGTCCATTTTGATGTAAAATTAACCGCTAAGTGTGTGCTATAAACTTGTGGAAAGTATGGGATGCTTGGGTCATAGTTGGTCATGAAAGTCAAGCATGTAATTTGCAAAACAATTTACTACAGGTTGCAGAGGTTGCAAGTGTCGGCTCACCGCTTAAGGCTTCGAAGAACAAAGGTGAAGGAGATGGAAGCGAGACCTTTCAGGACACTTGTGATGCAGACAAGGATGGAGAAGATGCAAATTATTTTTCATGCTTTTGGAGGACCAAAAGCTCCTTAGTGGGGAGGATTGATCTAGGTGGCTCCAGAGACACAAACAGGACAAAGAGGGCTTATGGAAGCTCAAAAATCAAAGTCATTAGAATGCTTTCAAACTAGTACCAGAGCATAGATCTTGTCATCCTGATCGCAGCGGTGTGAACGGTTCGTTAATCCGAGCTCATATGAGGGAGAACGAGCCAATCAAAGTTTTGGTTGACTTTTGCTGACTGGGCAGGCTTAATGGAGACACAATTTGGAAGTTTTCCAGTGGACGAAATCCAGCCAAATTCCAAGCGAATTTGTGGCCTGATTAATTTATCTCATTCGTTCATTTTTTGAATTTTCAAAAATTGATATGGTTGTTAAATATAACATAAAAAATATATTAAAATGGGTGGCAGGCCATGACCCCCGCCACCCCCACCGGGACCCAAAAACAAAATTTAAATAATTTTGGGTCGACGGGTCATGACCCCCACCGACCCCCAACCATCACATAAAAAAAACATATTAATTTAATATGCCTCGGCAGCCATTACCCCGCCGAGCCCTCCAACCCTCCAAACCTCTGGTCAATCGTATAAAACATTGCACTATGTTAAACGGGGGTAGGTGGGCCACCTATGGTGGACCTGGTCCGCACCCCAACACTCAATACACGCCGTGAGTTAATTCAAGGTCGACGGGCATCAAACCCACCTGACCCATGTGGGCTGGCCACCACCGGGCAGCCCCATGTACAACAAACAACAAAACCAACACCCCATGAAACAACCATACGTCAAATACCAATGACCCAAACCTTAAACGTACAAATGCGCCCCATTTTTAAACATGTGATATGGAGGTTATGGGGGCGGGCTGCCCAATGCGGACCCGACCCCCCAAAAATGTTTACAGTTTTTGGTAAGGCAAATGGCGTATTAAAATGGAGGGGTTGGGGTTTGACCACCCGGCCTCCTCTTTACTATGCGGACTTCATACCAATCCACCTACAACAAATTCCTTGATTAATCCGCCCGAAAATTTTCATATAAACCCGTAATTTGTTAGTGCGCTGAGGCATGGAGGAACAGGAGCATGCACGAATATCGAGGTGAGACAATTTTTAATTAATTTTTGCATGTGGAACCATGATCCTGAAAAAGAGCAGGCAGAACCATGATTGAGTGAAATTCTCAGGAGGGTGAAATTTTTGCAGTGTCCAAATTGGACAAAATTTATGTTTATCTTACACCTCCCAGTGACACGAGCCCGATGGCACAGTTATTTTCTAGATCTGAGCAGCCGATTTGCAGAGGAAACAGAGGAGGGAATCTTTGAGGAATCTAGGGGGAATCTAAAATATTCCTTAAGCCCCAGATTTCCACTTTCTCAGAATTCAAAAATTTGATAGTCAATTTTGCACTATTTGACGCCAAAAATCTGATGGTGTGTTCAAATTTTCCATTTCCTCATTTAATTTTTCGGCTACTTTTCTAAGTGGACTGCAGGTGTCAGCATTCGACGTGCAAGCAGTCATTCCATGACATTCGACGCCACGAGATTGATGGTACAACCAACTTCAGTAGTTTGACATCCTTTTCTTCAGATGGCCCTTGGATGTGAGGTATATGCAGTGTGTTCATGTACTTCTTTTGCTATGTATCGTGTTACACATATCCTTATTTGATGTTTGATGTGGGATCTTGTTTCTTACTTGTTTTCATGATTCCTTCTTGATGTGATGTAGAATCATTTGTGGGATGTACTTGTTGTCATGATTCGTCATGTTTTGTTTGAGATCCCTTTGTCGTCATGTTGATGGCATACTCATGTTCTCACCATGTATGTTTGCATTAAGATCCCTTTTATGCCATGTTAGCAGTATGCTCATCATGCATGAGTTTGTGTCATACTGATAGGAGTACCTTTTTGAATAAGAGTTTCTTGCAGCGGAACATCTCTTGGAGCCACTCCTGCATGAGGGCATTTTCCTTGTATGATAGCGACATCACCTCCTATGTACATCATCACTATTGACAACACTTAATGTAGTGGCCTACACCATCTTGACATCGGGGCTTGGAGACGTAGTCCCTCCTTGACGAACTCTGTTATCAACAACTTATGTTTTCATGTGCTGATGACTGTCATGTTCCTCTTCTTTACAACATGCAGATGTATTCATTGATGTTCTTCTAAAAATGCAATTTAACACAACACGAAAGTAAAAGGTCTTGGAAGGGTCCTTTGTCCACAGGGGCTTCACTGGGGGAGCAATATCATACCACGTGGGTTCATATTGGGGGATATATATTGAGGAAAAAATGACATAATATATTGGGGAATATATAGGGGTAAAGGGTTTTTATATTGGAAAATATAAAAAATGGAGCTCAAAGTTAATGAAAAAATATAAAGGGGTGTAAAAAATGTTAATGAAAAAATGGATACCTACAATATCTAGTGAAAGTAGGGGTTTTTTAAATTTGGAAGCTATATTGGGTTTATATTGGTAGGGGGTTAAATAATGTGATTTTTAGAGGGATTTTCCAATATGTAGTCAAATTAAGGGTATTGTTTAATATGCCATGAACGCACGTGATATGTTAGAGGTTCACTGAGTGAATCCCCTGTGCCTTTGTGACACCCAGACCCAGATCAGACAAGGTGAAACACACAGATATATATTTATGATAGTTTTCTTATTACGATTTCCAAAATTTTCAATAAATCAAAAAGTTCAAAAGTTGGTTTTACCTGAATTTTATCTTTGTATAAGGTTATAATGTTGAAGTAGGATCTCTTTCACCACAACATGCTTCAAATTTCAATTTTGATAGAGAAAAGGGGTTGCTGTGCAAAAATACCAATTTCTAGCTTGATTTGTGCACTGTGGTAAAAAGTAAAAACCTGCCTTAAAAACACTCTCAAATATCCCTCAAATTTGTACCTTTTTGGAATTTGCCCCACATCTTACTCAGTTTATCATACTCTAATAAAAACCCATGTCTAATTTTTATTTATTTATTTAAGATCCATTTGCTTGCAATATTTGTGAAAATACTGCCCGAAACAAGTTACTACAACCATTAACAGGTTGCTATAGCAACTTTCCATAGCTACTGTATATTTTTTGTAGCTACAAAATTGCAAATTTCTATAGCTGTTCCTGTTCTTCTTCTGAAAGTTGTCTTATCTTGAGTCTGATTTGTTGATTTGGACTGTGTGCTAAGTGCTGAAGTAGAAACCAAGAAACATGAATATTGATCTAATTTTATTGATTTGGTACAATTCTTACCATGTGAATGAATGTGTCGAAGTTGAGAATGGAAATAAATCATTCAATTACCAATCACTGATGTCATTTGTTAACTAATGCGAGGTAACTGACTGATAATGTAAATTAGTGTTAAGGTATCTATGTGCATCTTAACAAGTACAAATGGATGTGTTCAATTTGAGTCACCTGCTATATCTAAAAATCAAAATACACTATTGTATTCCCATTATTGTCAGTGAGGAGGCTTTCCATTAATGCATGCAATCTCCAAGGCCCTCAAAAAAATCTCTATTCTTGGTCCCAGATAAGGTGTTGACATCAATGGGACAAGATCCGTTGGAAGGTGGTCCTTAAAGAATCCCACATCAACCAACTCGAGCATAGAACCAAAAATTATTTGAAGAACCATAATAAAAGATTGAAACCAACATGAAATTATAGAACTTATTGTGAACTTTGCTTGTTAGTTGCTTGGTTTTTGAGAAAAGCTTGTATCCAATTGCGCCACTAAACTAGTTTTCACAGTAGGACTTATTTTTTATCTTTACTTTTTTTTTTATTCTATCCTACTCTACTTGAAAAATAAAATCTCCTTCAAGTATAGGAATACTTCCAGTGGAGCCATGTTCGTAATAATATTACAAATAAAGTCATATGCGGGTTTGAAAGATATGCTTTGATATATAATAGAATATGAGAGACAAGTTACTTTGATTGAGATGATGTCAAGAACTATTGAAGGTGACAATAGTGCTCCAACTTAATGATTTTTTGGAACCAAAGTTTAATATAAATGTGATTCCCTTGGTTCACTTGCCCATCTTGATCATTCTATATGTCTTATTCTGCCATGATATTCAAATATTCTACTATTTGTTGATTAGTCTCTTGAATACTTTAAGGATCTAAAGATACGCATAATAGAAATTCCTCGATCTCAGGTTCTAATGGTTTTTCTCCATCAAATGTGGTCCATGATTCTTTAGTATCCTCTCGATATTTGTCTTATGGATTTTTTTCTTCAATGAAAACAAGAGAATATTTTTTTTGCAATACTCTTCTTTATCTAAGATGGATATCATTGAGATCAAGAGAAGCTGTTTGAAAAATTTGTACCTTAACATTATAAGTGGGCAGAGATATTTAATTGTTGGAGTTTGGAAATGATTGTGTAGATAGTTGACTGGGTGTGGGTCTTTGAGATGGTTGTCCACGGGGTAATTGGAGAGGTTGACTAAAATTCAACTGTGGGTGTAATTAAGGTTGTGGTGGAGGTGGATGGTATGGATAGTATTAAGATTGGTATTTAGGATATTGAAGAAAATATTGAGGATATTAGGGATTTCTTCCATAAGGTCCTTGCCAACCTTTAATTTCTTCTTGTCTTGCCAACATTGTTTCCAAGATTGGTTTTGAGATTTAGGTTGAGATGGCCAAGGTTGCCAAGGCAAGGGTGTGTTCCAATTTTTTTGAGATTGTTGTGCATAAGATTGAAATTATGAATTTGGATCTTGTGTCATGCTCGGTTGAGGAGGCTGCCAAGGTCTTCTTGGAACTACATAACATAGTTGATTTAGTTCTTGATTCGCTCCACTATCTTCTTGGTAAACTACTCTATACCCTATTAATGATGGAAAATCCTTAGTAGCATGTGATTGTGCACATATGACACAAATTTTAATATTATCAAGCGAACATTCTCTCAAAGCATGTTTCTTTCTACATCTAGGGTAGAATATAGATAAAGCAACATTCTTGTATTTTTACATAGTTTGCATTATTAACATATCTATTTGTTCACTAAGGTTACCAAGAATTTTTGTTTTAAAATTATCTAGCAAATTTCCAAGTTCAACTTGACTTACCGATCCTACCATTGATCTACTTACTCTTGCCATGGTTGGATCTCGTGGAATTCTACCATACTTTTCCCTTCCTCTTGATATGTGCTTACACAATTCACAAATTTCTTCAAATGATAATTGGGATACATCCCCTTTATCCATTAGATTAAGGAGATCAATCCACTCATCTATGATTGTTCCAAGTAAAAGGGTTTTTAGTGTATCAAATCCAAGTTTATGTAATTTTTCCCTTTTAACATTATACACAAATATTTCTACAAAGTCCTCAAGATTCTCATCTTCCTTTTGACTCATTTTAAAGATTTCCTCTTTAAGATCATGTTGTGTACAATAGTATTTATATCTTTCTAAAAAAATGTTCTCATATCATCCCATGAGCTTACACATTTAGTACTTAGTTCCATAAACCATTTAAGAGCTCCATATTTCAATGTAGCTGGAAAAAAATTCAAATTTTGAACGTATAACAAGTAATTATAAAATCTACAAATTATTTCAAATTCAAAAGGAAAGGTTTCCAGGTCTTCTGACCTTAAACCATGGAAGTTGGGAAGTGTAGATGGAGGGCTGTTCTTCATATGAACATTTATATCAGTAGCCTAAAATGATATTCCTCATTGTCATCATCTCCATCTATTGTTTCTACCTCCTCTACCACCTCTTCCACCTCTAGGAGGTGTTCTTCTTCTACCTGTAAAAGTAGGAATTCATGATGTGGTTCTTATTACACCACGTGATTTAGTGGGGATGTTAGGTGATTGTGGAATTTAGTTCTTGAAGTTTGTTCTCTAATGAATCTACCGCTATAATGCACCCTAAAATGAATGAAATTAAACTTATGCAACTAAAAATGAATTTAACTAAGAATGAGGTGCAATTCAACAACTCTGGTTAGGAAGAACCCCATAATCTTGATGCGCAGGTTCTTACCTCTCATCTTACCATTCTTCCTATCCATAGTTGTGTAAATAAAAAGACATTTTAAATTGAAAGCTAATGCATATGTATATTTCCCAGACAACGATGCTAAAAATGTTGGGTAATTCAATTGTGCTTTAAATTACAATCCATTAAATTGTCAAACCAGGGTCATAAACTTGTGAAGTACACTACACTATATGTGCTAAGAGATTAAGTTTCAATTTCAATGTTAAAGAGGAAGTCCATTCCACTGAAAGTAAGAAATAAATAATATTTGATATAATTGACTAGTCCTAATCTAAGGAATCATGCAAATAACATAACTCTACTTATGAGATGAAATCTAAATAGAGCACAAACATATTTTTCAAACAAATATGACATTTCAATGATAAATTATTCTAAGAAAACAATAAGATTTTAATCTAGGAAAGCAGTAAATTATTGAATCTATGAAAGCAATAAACTTCTACTTTATGAAAGCAATAAATTTCTAATCTAGAAAATCAATAAATCTTAAGAAAGTAGTAAATATTTAATCTAAGAAAGCAATTTAATTCTGATCCAAGAAAGATAAACAATTTACACTATGAAAGCATTTAAAATATAAACTATGAAAGGAAAGTACAAGTTGTATTCTATGAAAACAATGGAAATGATATAAGGAAGAAAATAACAACGATCTACAAAAGTAATGTATCAATGTAACTATCTATGAAAGCAATTAAAATGGTTGTTGATTGGGGACAACAATTAGAATTCATTCGTTCTCAAAACCATGATAAGCCTAAATGTTGTGAGGGACAATAGAGTTAAGCATGCCTATGAATACTAATGGAAATGAATGTAAATGTGATAAACTTTAAGCAATGTAAATGCTTTTGGATTTTTGGAATTATTTCAAGTGCTCAAGGCCTATCTAAAGTAAATCAAACAATGAATAAAAAATATACAAAACGAAATAGCAATTAACTAAAACAAAATAGGGTAAAACAAAGTAAAAACAAAGAAATGAAAGGAAATTATACTATAGTCTTGTATATGACAAGCCCTCTAAGTGATGCATGAGATTAATAAAAATGCAAAGAACTCTTCTTCAATGATTGCAGGCTTCTCATTTAATAATTGGATAGAAAAAAAACAAAATTGATATTAAACTGTAAGTGTATACATCAGTTCAGAATTCTCCATATAATGTATATCCCTCTTGTTTGGTGAGTGAGTTAATTTATAATCGATTTTAAAAATAACAAATTCAGAGTAATGCTACTAAAGATTGGAGAGTGTAGATAATAATTAAATGTCCATTTACAACTTCAATTATAACTATTTTGATTTCCTTGATACACTGCATCCACTGCAATGACCATATCCTTTGTTGACTGGGCATTGAATGATCAAACCATTTTCCCATGTAATTGCAGAAGTCATATCTAGTAGAATGAAATTTCCTCCAAAATCATGATGAATTCATAAAATTTGCTAGTGATTCAACTAAATGGACTCATTTTGGAAAAAAATCCATGTTTTTGTTTTCCAAGATTCATTTTCATTTGCTCAAAAAATGCATCCAAAGTTGGTTGGTCAAAATTGTTGCTTATTACTTTTGATCACATGCTGAATATTCAAACGTGTGAACTAGGTGATATTTGAACAACGCAAATCCATATTTAGGGTTTTAGAAATTGAACCCACATTCCTAATTTCTTTCTAGAATGGTGTTAATAGATCGAGCACGGAGATGACTACTGAAACTTAGATCGAGCTGCTGAAAATTGAACTATCATTGGTAAAACCATGCTTAATTCTTCTTAATTCATTAAAAATAATGCAAATAACAAAATAAACTATGTGAACATGTATGATGGAGTTTTGGTATGTTTTGGAGATATTTTTTTTAAATGATAATAATGGGTGTGTTGTATGATGCAGAAATGAATGGTTTAAACAGTAAGATTAATTCAATTCACAGGGCCAACAGGGTTAACCCTTAGATTGTTGGTGGAAATACTTTGAATTTTTTTTTTTTTATAGTAATAAGAATATTTTTCTATTAAATATGTACTCGGTCACATCAAAGTATGTGGGAAATTTACATGCTATCCATAAATTCTTCTTCAAAAAGGAAGGAGGGAATTCTCTCAAAATTTTCTTTCAAGTTTTCTTTGCATGCAATCGAGAGACTAAAACTAGGCATAGTATTGTTGTATATTCTACAAAATTGGACATTCAATAAAGCACATTTGTATGGAATTGACATATTTTACTCTTAAGGGTCAACAAAGTTTTTTTCGATGGGGCTACCTGGAGAACTTTTGGTAGTGCTTCTGTTGTCTTTGTTGGCTCTCTAGGCTTGGAGATATGAGATATGATGATAGACCCCATCCATTTCATCTTCCATTTGCTGGATTTTGACCTGCTTCCATTGCACTTGATATGATAAGGATATTACCATATCTTGAAGATCAAGAATTTCAATTTACCATTCCAGAAGGGGGTGAGGGCATTGCTGACATTGATGCCCCATGTTTGAAAGGTTGTATGTGCGGTGGTGAGTTTATGTATGAAAGGCTACCATCGAAGGAGCTTCAAGCGATGCAATGCGAATTAAAATCCATATTTCTCCCCAAGATTGATACCAAAGATGAGGATGAAGGAGGAATCCCAGTTGAATTTCATCCTTGCAAAATTTCGGCAGAGGAAACCTTTCTTGATGTTGGCCATCTTTTAAATTGGAGAATGAAAATTACCAAAAACATTGCTGCCTCTTTCTGATTCTTGGAAGGTTCTCCTTTGGGCATGCTCACAGTTACTAATATTGCTAGGTCTCTATTGGTTTTTTCCTAAATTTCCTATAACATCAGCTGTGAAGAGCTTGGGATGCAACTTATGAGCATTCCAATTCACAGAAGAGAGACTTACAACACCATGCAAGAAAGGAAGCTCTTCGCCATAAGTCTTATTAGCGAGTTTAATTAAAAGGAAAGCCAAACATCTAAGAATATGGCATCTAACCTTATCCTTCATGAATGGAGCGAGTACTACAAATCACTCCCATGCATTTGGAGTTGGCTTTGCCATCGTATCCATTGAATATTTCCTGGTGCAAACCATTTGGGAAGGTAATTGATCCATATGAGAGTGATTTAGAAGGCCGGGTGAAATATAAATTGCTATCCTAGAGATAAGCTACCTCGTGCCAGAGGACAATCTCCCTGCCACTTCATCCATAGGATTGGAGAAGTACACCCAATGAAATCGACCAATTTGCTCTAGATTGATATAAATGATGGTGCGTGGAGGGAGAAATTCGAGCTATACTTTGAGGAGAGGATCCCTTAAGAAAATATTTGGAGGGCCAGTTTTAATTCAAACCATTTCGTTTGAAATGAAACATGGAGCATGGATTTCGCCTATAGTGGTTCTCTTGTATGCTTAGAGCTTCACGAGGGTAGGTAAAATTTTGAGATAAACGCATCATGGAATGACCATACAATTTGTGAATTGATTTACTTAATAAAATCATTCTTCTAATTGACAAGTAATGTTGGCCTAAAGGTATTCTTCTTTATTCTATCCTTTGAGAATATGGAAGAAGAATTTTTGTGGAAATGTCTCCAAAATACCCTGGATTATTTGGAGATGGGAAATTTGGTTGTTCGAAGGAAATTAGGAGGAGGAATGAAGGTGTTGGATGATGACAGGGGAGTCTCCCAAAACTATAATTGAGGGGTTATCATGGTTTTTTTCTAACAGAAGACCAAGGAAAAGTCCATACATCTCTGCCAAATTATTCATTTGTTGGCCTAATTCCCAAGAAAACTTTGATTCTATGTACCCATCAATATTAATAAGAATCCCTCCCTCTCTCGCTGCCCCTTTAGAGTTGAAAAATGATATTTTGACCAATTTAGGAAACTCCAATATAATATCATCAACAAATGTAAGTACTTTGTGGAAGGTACTTTATTCTTAAGAGAAGAGTGGATAAAAGAAAAATATTTAGGTTTGGTGAATCTAGAAGATAAGGAATAGGAAGTATATGTTTGTAATGCCTCCACCCACATTTACCCACTTTCACTAGTCTGTCGGGGTAAACATGAGATAAGGGCTACTATGACATGAATAAACTTGCTAAGTACAGTTAATGAAGTGAAATTGGAAAACTGAAACTTTACTAACCTTCCTTAGGAGCTACAAGACCCCCAAGAGCTAAACCACCCCTCCAAGCACCCAAACCCTGAGTCATATTACTTTTTACTGACCTGGACTCCCCATCGTAGGAATAAAAATGCATCCATGCAACTGCAGGCCCCCAATCGCAGGCATAAGCTTGCAAGTTAACAACCATAGTCCCAAATTATTAATTTTGAGCCTGCGACCCCAAAATTAGTGTGACCTTTTTAGGGCTTGTCTCAAGACCACTGCCCATAACTTAATGATACTTTTTAGAATGATAAATAACATTAAGAAAATTCCATTAATACAAAACTTGATCAAATACTTGACCTAACCAAACCTAGCCATGACAGTCATTTCGTCAAACACATTGAGAACATGTAATCTACAGGTCATGAATGCATATATGAACATAGGGGTATGAAACTAAATAACTAGGAAATCATTGTCACACCTAACAAAATCCATGCTAATGCTTACAAGAGAACCAAGTACATACGTTCATGTACCATGCATCCATAAACTAGCTAGGAAATCACACATGCAACATGTTACCTACAAGTATTCACACTGAAGCTTCTTGATCCAACTTTTCCTTGCTTGTCCTTTTCTTTCCTTGTCCTTCCTTTCTCTAATGCTAGAGTGCTCCAAGAATTCCATGGGAATGCAAGAGTATGAGAGAATAGAGAGAGCTACAAAACTGAACTGAGAAAGGTCTATGAACCAATCCTCAGAAGCCTTTTTATCATTAGGCCTATATTTTATTCAATTTCCTCCATTTTCCTCTCATGCAAACCTGTGACCTTTCACCTCCCTTTTCTCCTATTTTCCTTTATTTTCATAAGTAAAATACCAATTAATGCATCTTTTCCTTTTCCAATTTCCCCCTAGCCATAATTAACCAAAATGAACACTCACTAGGATGTTTTACCCACCATTCAGCATGGAATACATGTCCCATGACCTTGGTCTTGTTTTTTTCTTTATTAAATTTATTACATGAAATTTTAACTCGGGGTTGTTATAGACCCCTCCCCCTTAGGGGAACACTATCCTCAGTGTTATATGACACCTATGACCAAAAAATCATTGAAAACAAGACATACTACGTATGGAGCTTTATAACCCAACTTGTTGTAGTATTTACAATGACATCCTGCTAAAAACGTGACAATTATATTGTTTACTGGAGATTTATAACACAACTCATTACGATATTTAAAATAACTACCATACATAAATATGTACATATACCAAAACTCCTTTGCCTCAACCAACAAACAATGAACGATAGATATCCTGCACCAGCAACAAGGGAATCTAGAGGCTCACACCTCCACTCTAAAATAATACCATGATTCACCTCCTTCCCAAGAAGTCCAAAATCCACTATCAAAGTCAAAGGCTGCATCCAATATCCAGCACTACGATCCTTGCACTACTTGTTCTCTCAGTGAACAGTTACCAATTCATTTTTCTAGGGAACACTCCCAATGTGCATATGATTCCATCTAGCAATGCTAATGAACAAAACAAATCCATCCCATAACATTACCATCTCTACTACAAATTCCCTTGGGCAATACGGTAAGCCCCTTCCATGCAGTCACTCACCTTACAAGTTCCCCGACATCCCCTTTCCTAGGGGATCCATCCCTTGGAAGGGTTTCCTCATATGGAAGGTCCAAAAACTAAGGCATATCCCTACCTAAAAACCATTATACCACTCATAACATGCTCATGACAATCAATGGAAAATATTGGGTACCAGTGTCCCATAATGACCTTGCTCTTGAATGCTTTACCAACACACTTTTTCTTATTCCAATTCCTTTTTGTGTTTCTACTAATTCTCTGGTAGTTAATCCAACCACCTAAACTGGAATTTCCATACTGTCCTCATTAGTAGCTCATTATAAGGTACAAATGCAATTCTATTTACTTCCCGTCACAACAAGTCAAACTAGCTCTTCAATCAAAGTATCATGTATAAGCATATTACATCCATTTAGCTAAAAAAGAAACCATCATAAATCAAATCATATATTACATGCATAGTTAAAACTGAAATAAAATACTTATACTTATCCTTCAATCGGTTCTTTGCTTCTGCCTTTGTTCTTTCCGTACACACACTAGATCAATTTCCACACTTGACAAACATCCAGTGCCTTTGCTTCTCTTCAATCACATACACATACACATAGTGTACACAACACACATGCAACCAAACATGGCATGCAACACCACGCAATACATGCACCTACACCCTGCATACAACAAATACACCTACACCTAGCATACAACATAACATATACACATACACTTGATGTGTATAACACAACACATACAACTACACCTGGTGTACAAAACAACACATACACCTACAGCCTGTGTACAACATAACACATACACCTACACTTTGTGTACAACATAACACATACACTTACACCTGGTGTACAACACAACACATACACCTACATCCTATGTACACCACAACACAATTCATACACCTACACTTGGTGTACCACTACACGTACCTACTCCCAGTGTACAACACAACATATACATCTGCACCTGGTGTACAACACAATTAATACACATGTCACGATACAACTACTACATAATGCACATACACAGTACCACCATTACAGAACACAACATGTACGCCATGCACACAATACCACATGTACAACATGTACGTAGTACCACCTATACACAACACCACATGTGTTATATGGAATTTGCATCTACGGATAAACACATTTTCCCTAGGTGGGTGACTACACCTAGAACAATAGAAAGAACGTATTTTAACCTTTTCTTATAGAAGATAGATGAGATGAAGGAGATTACTTGTAGCCTTTCACTTCCTTGATCTCTTTTGAATCGCTCCCGTCACTCCCACTTGAACTAAATCCGCTCAAAAGATACTTGTATCAAGAGAAACAAAAACAAGAAACGATAAAAGAATACATGATCTATCTACTATAAAACAATGGAATCAAAAACATTGAAACACATAATCATCACAAATATGAACAATAATATGAGAAAAGGAATAAACTCTTTATTAATGTAGAAGGAAGAGTATCAACCAATACAGTTCGATCCTACGCCACTCCTCCAGCTTCATTCCAACCATCGCCACATCAAAAGCACACCAATGTAGCAACATAACATTGCTTATCATGAACTCAATTCTCAAACCAATGGAATTTCCTTACAAACTTCAGATTCTAGCCCCTTGATCACTATGATGAGTGCTCAATTTATAGGAAATGGAGGTGGTTTGGTCATAAATGAGGGTATTGAATGGCCTTCCAAACTTGGAGTTAGTTTCCATGGAGCAAGGGATGAGAGGATATGAGGTTAATAGATCCTTAGCCCATCTAATTTCAAGCTCATAGGAGGAGATAAGAGATGGGATCCTTCTAGAATCATCTAGAATGAAGGAATATTCCCATAACCCTATGAAATTTTTTCTCAATCTCACCAAAGCAGGTCAAAGAGGGCCTAAATGCACTGCAGTGCAGGCCACAATGGGCCTTCCTGCTCTGCAGTGTACTGTCTCAAGGCTTGGGCTGTGCTGGTGTCCTAAGGAGGCATTTCAGGAAGGCATCAGGCCAGCAAAACTTTCATAGAAGGAAGCATCCAATGTGATGACTTGTCTAAAGCATGTAACAACTGAATTAGGGTTTGACGAGCCCTAATTGTACTGATCTGAATGTTGGGAGTGATGTGCCCAAATGGACCTGTAACAGTTTCCCCCTAAAGCATGAAGTCGAAAATGATAATGTCGAGTGATATGATTTATGATGTGATAGAGAGGAACTGAAGTGGACAGTGACCTGCATTGATTACAATACATTACATCATGATATTCTGGATTTTTTCATGAATTGCTGAGGGAAGGCATACCCATACTCAGCATATAAAATTTTCATTATATGTACATAGATAGTCATCTATAGATATAGACCCATGATAGGATCACCATCCATGTAAAACCATTGTATAGATGATTTCGTACTCTCCTGAAATCGCAACTCGGATGGATGAAGCTAGATCTGGGGTCTTCTATCTCGTCCAATCGTTCGTTAAAGTACGAGTCTAACCATGTGAATATGTGATCTGAAGTCGAACATGGGAAGACACTGTTTGATTACTAGCCAATGATGTAAGTCGTTAATAGACGTGAGAGAAATCACTGATAATGATAATGATTCTCAAAGTACTGCAGTACATTCTGCATGGTGTGAATAAATTTTTTGATGTTGAACACCATACAAAGTCTTTTAGTCGAAGGCTAGTTATGTCAACATGTCGCCGGAAGCAAGAAACTTGCCATTGATGTATGTAAGCCTCAAGGTACTGGAAGGGTGTTTCTAAGTCAACTTCTTGGATAATGTGTTGATGTCGACAAGAAGCAACTCATCGCAGAAGGGCCTTAATGTATCCCACATCAACGACACGAAACAAATGTAATTATTTTGGAGACGGAATGTGACTGATGACACAAGGTTCAAGAATGACGGTCAGGAAAATGAAGGTTTATGAGTATTGCAAAGGATGAGTTTTATTGAGTGACTTCTCTTGAACATGTCGGCGACACTGAATGAATTGGTAGCATTAACCCAAAACCAAAGTGATGGATGGTGTGATAGACCATAGGTATGATAACCATCAAGTAGATAACCCAACCTAAATAGTCACAAAGATGAAGTGAAAGTGTCATGTTCAAGAGCGACTTGCTACCATAAAGTGATTTATCCCTTTTCCCATTTTCCCCCGTCATTGCTGACCAGTACCTCTTTATTTTTTAACAAGCTTGAGGAGGATAACATATGCTTGTATTATAATTCCACCCTTTGGGTGAATCCATCGCTATGTGACGTTTTAACGAGTCTAGAGAGGGTGAAACTCGATCTTGTCATGATGGACAAGTTTGTCACTATTTGATGTTTTAACTAGTTTAACAACAATGAGAACTTGGTCCTTTTCATGTTTAGAGAGTTTGAAAAGGGACAAAAAGAAATCTCCACAAGTTATTTTTCATAAATTTTTCTCTCAAGTCTGAAAAAGCGTAAAATAATACAAGAGAGAACCTATTGACCATGTTCGATCAACGTAATCCTTTTTCGTAAATAATCTATCTTAGTCCAGAAAAGGGTAAAACTTATACTGAGTAGATGTCATTTCCAATCCGTTAACGATATGAAAAGGACACGTGCTCGGTAATATTTTCATATTTCGAGAGTCTGAAAAGAGCTTAAAGAGAACTCTAGGGGGGTTCCTTTTTCGATGTTTAACAAAGCTTGAAAAAGAGATAAAAGTATGCTCTGTGGTCAAAAGTACATTCACAATATTACACGTCAAATTTACTGTATCAGCTGTAAATCTGTTCAAAGAAACACCAAACAAATTAAACATACCTGTTTCATTGGTAAAAATGGGTCAAAAATTATAGTTTATTCATTAAATGAACATGAAATAAACATAAAACAAGAATTTACCAAGTCATTTTCACCATTTGATATATAACATTCAGGTTTGTGCTCTGAACAAGTTTTTACTTCGAACTTCAGCAACTGATTGCAAGAGATTCTGTGGATCATTTGTCACACTGTCAGGACTAGGAAGGAGATCTACTTTTTCTCTTCCATTTAAGTCCATTCTTTTGAAGTTTTAGGCAAGTTTTTTAGGGTTTTGGGGTCCCTAGGGAAAATATACCTCGCCCTGTGATCAACACAACCTATCACATCGAAAACTACGTTGCAGTGCATCCAAACAGAAGGGTACCTACTCTGCAGTGCACTGTCTCAAGGCTTGGGCTGCGCTGGGCGTACTTGAGGAATTTGTTCCTCCTATTTTACCCAAAAACTCTTCAATTTTTTGCATGAAATGCATACTAACTAAGCTTATAGTTTGATTTTAGGCTTTGATCGGATCAGAATGACTATTACTTGGTGAGAAAGAGAGCATGAAGAATAGGATATGGTTGTCCTAAATGATCCGGTAATAGTTGAGGCCCTCGGAGATTGTGGGTTACTCAAATACTTCAGGTTGTCCGGGATGAGGCAACAACTAGAACTATTGCAGTTCCTAGTTCATTCATGGGATCCAACGGATCAGGATTTTCACATAGGGGGCAAAGTGCTCCCTATATTGATCGATGATGTTTACTTCCTTATAGGATTGTCGAGACGTGGTGCCCCCATATCTCTTTCAGGTTCCGCCCATGGGGGTGAATTAGTGAGGGACAACATTTAACAGTTATGTCGACCAGGTACTCGGTCTAGCAAGGATGGGAAGATCAACATCGGGGATGTTCGTTATTTTCCCTTGAAAACAATCCTTTTCACTATCACAAATTTGGAAGGTAGTGCTGATGAGAATGCAACAAGATGATGGAGCTTAGTGGAAAGAAGTCGCCTTCACTAAGTGGGCCCGTAGGCTATTTTTGGCGCAAAGTCTATTTTTAGACATATGGATCATGGTCTATGAGTTGCAGGATGCTATTTGTGGATGATTGGTCATGTTGGTAAAAATAGATGGACTTCTATTTTTAGACATATGGGTGGTTTCTATTTTTAGACTGTCAGGCTAAAAATAGAATAGTCGAATATTATTAGCTCACAATAATATTTGGACTATAAACATTATCTTATCCTCTTGGAGCACTTCAGTTTGAGATACAGATGTGGCACATGCAGCTGTCAGAAGGAAATATGTATTGTGGGTCAGTTGAGCTATTGCATGGTGGACTTCAGTTAGAACTCAAGTGGTTGAGTCTTGGTGGAGTTGATAGAGTTGTGTTCAGTTTGACTTGGTTAAACTAGTTGTACTTAGTCTAACTGCAGAATACACTAGTGATGAGTGATGTGAATTAATTTTTAATTAATTCACTAATTTTTAACTCATAAAGCAACTAAAGAATACATCAGTTAACTCAGTGCATGGACAGTTCAGTGGAGACAGGTGTTAGAGGTTGAGATTGCTATCAGTTGTGACTATAGTTGTGCATGAGATCTTGCACAATCAATGGGATTGAGTAATGTCAATGAGGATTGCATGGTTGAGCCAAGGAAATACGAGTTTGCTTCAGCCATTCATCATTATTCTCATGAAGGATTTCGCAGTGGAGGCACGCAAAGCAGTGGAGGAGATTTGAACCTGTGATTGATTCAGATTTGAGCTAGTTTTGTGTGTAACAAGTGGAGGTAGTACTCAGTACTTGTGAGGAGTATTGTACTATGTATTGTTACATGTTATCAATCATTATAATATATAGATAGTGTGGGGTTTTCAGCTGTATGCTTTCCCCGGGTTACATACTGTGTTAATGTGTGCATGCGATTGATGTTTCATTGTTTTAATGCTGCTAAATTGATGATCAATGTAGAGGAGGTTATGTATTATGCATGTATTCTGCAATAGTGTATAATAGGGATAATCTATGTGAATAAGTGTCATATTATTCAAAATTTCTACATGTTATCAGAGAAGTTGATCATAAGATCTATTATTCAGAAAGTGTTTACATTTTATTTCTTCAGGCAGAGTCTGTAATCGGGCCAGGTAGCCTCTGGATTCATCCTTCCTTTGGAAGGTGAGATATCCGGTAAAAGCCCATACAGTCAATATTTGTATGAGAAATACTTTGTTCTCACGAATTTTAGATCAGAGGCGGTTGAGTTTTGAGCTAGTGGAATTCGAATTTGCAGCAGTGTTTTCTTGGTGTCAAAGTTGAAATGTATGTCAACAGATTGCGATTGGAGTATGCTCTTGAGGGCAGCTCGAATTATATTTCATGGAAAGACAGGATGGAGGCAGTGTTAGATGACAATGGGCTGAAGGAGTTCATAGAGGCTGAGGTCCCAAAGCCTACTAATACTACGCACGTTGAGGCTTGGCAAAAGAAGACAACAAAGTGTCGAAGGATTCTATTGGAGGGTGTGAAGGATCACATTGTGTCCAGCCTGCATGGAAAGGCTTCTCCATACTTGATGTGGAAAGCGTTGACAGATCTATTCCAAAGCAAGAGTGACCAGAGGAAGTTGGAGCTAAAGGATAAACTCAGAAACATTAAGTGCGAGAAGGGAGACAGCATGCCCAAGTATCTCACAAAGTTCACTCAATGCAGGGATGAGCTAGGAAGTGTGGGGATGACTGTAGATGATGAGGACTTGGTGAGCTTGGCTCTCATTGGTCTTCCAAAGAGTTGGCATTCCTATCAGGACTCTGTCAATGGTTGGGAGAAATTTCCAGGATGGGAGAGACTTTGGTCAGATCTTGTGCAGGAGGAGATTAGGCAGAATACCAGGGACAAAGCTTCATCAAAGGCACCTAATGAAGAAAATTGCACTTTGGCTGCCAAAGCAAAGAAGAGGAAGAACAAGAAAGCTTCTCATTTTGGTGCGAAAGGCAAAAAGCAGGACATGTCCAAGGTGAAGTGCTTTCACTGTCACTAACACGGACACTACTCCACAAATTGTCCGCAGAAGAAGAAAAATAAGCAAGATGCTGGATCTGCAGCAGGAGAGGCCTTAGCCTCGCAGTTTGAGCTTGATTTTTCATTGATCGCATGCTTGGTATCAAGTGTGATGGGATTGATATGGTTCTTGGACAGTGGTGTATCTTTTCACATGACAAGAGATCGAGATTTGTTCTCTGATCTAGAGAAGAAAGATCTTGGAGTGCACATCGAGATGGGTGATGATGGTAGATACAGTGCGGCCTGTATCGGTACGATTTCCTTTGAGAGGGAGTCTGGTAAACCCTTCGTATTGAAGGAAGTGATGCATGTTCCAGGATTAAAGAAGAATCTTATCTCTGTGGTGATGTTAGAAGATAAGGGATATGATGTTGTTTTCAGTGAGGGAAAGGTTTTCCTGCACAGTAAGACAACTGGAGAAACCCAGAAGATAAGGGTTCGAGTCAGGAACCTTTATCAATTGCATGTAGATGCCTACGTAGTAATGGCATGCAAGGCAGAAGGATTGGTGAGCTGGGATGATGGCGAGCTATGGCACAGGAGATTGGGTCACCTTCACCATGGAGCCTTGAAGATACTGCAGCAGATCACTACTGGGCTTCCTAAAGGCACTCTTGCGCAGTTAGATCAGTGCAAGGGGTGTACTTTGGGAAAGTTTGTGAAATCCACCTTTCACGAGAAGGATAGTTACGCCACGACGATCCTTGAGAGAATTCACACAGACATGTGTGGACCTTTCTCAGTACCTTCGATAACAAAGCACAAGTATTATGTGATTTTTATTGATGATTTCTCTCGAAAGTGCTGGATCTTCTTCATGCAGAAGAAGAGTGAGACATACTCAAAGTTCTGCGAATTCAAAGCATTGGTCGAGAAGGAGTCAAGGAAGAAGGTGAAGGCTCTTAGGAGTGACAATGGTGGTGAATACATCTCTAGCGAGTTCAAGGATTTCTGCAGCGCAAAAGGGATTCGAAGAGAGCTCATAGCTCCCCATAACCCACAACAGAATGGGGTTGCTGAGTGGAAGAACAGAACAATCGTGGGTGCTGCACGGGCGATGTTGCATGATCAAGGCCTACCCCTTCACTTGTGGGTGGAAGCATGCAATACAGCAGTATATGTGTAGAACCGTTGTCCTCACAGGATACTTGGCATGAGTACACCCAAGGAGGCTTATTCTGGTAAGAGACCTGATATTTCTCATTTGAGGATTTTTGGTTCTAATGTTTACATGCATGTAACGAAGGATTCCAGGAAGAAGCTGGAGCCAATCGCAGAGGTTGGGATATTTGTGGGGTACACTGATACGCCCCACAACTATCGTGTGTATTTGCCAGACAGTGGCAAGACTCTTGTGCAACAGGATATAAAATTTTAGGAGGAGAAAGCCATGAAGTGTTCGCTTGAGAGGAAGCCACACTTGCATGAAGATGAGGAGCTATTAGTTCCTAAGGATGAGCTTCAGGATGTGGATCAGCCACAGGATGAATTTCATGGAGTGGAAGAGACCACTCATGCAGTGCCAACCATCAGAGGGCGAAAGCGCTTTACAGAAGCTGAGCGACTGGCTCAAGATGCAGAGAAGGTTGTAGGACCACCTACAGCTCAATGTAGATAGAGACAGTCACTTGATCAGTACACTGGATACATGGCTCTTGTGAGCAAATGTGTTGTGACTGAGCCATCCTCTTTCGAGGAAGCTATGGAGGATCTCGCATGGGTAGATGCCATGGTGGAAGAGTATGATTCGATTGTCAGAAATAGTGCATGGGAGACTGTCCCAAGACCAGAGGGGAAATCAGTGGTGGGTTCAAGATGGATCTACAAAGTGAAGCAGGCAGCTGATGGGAGTGTGGAGAAGTACAAGGCAAGATTTGTTTCCCGAGGCTTTTCACAGATAGAGGGGATTGATTATGAGGAGACCTTTGCACCTGTCACAAGGTATTCTTCCATACAGACGATTCTTGCTCTCTCAGTGCAGATGGGGTGGCACATTCATCAGATGGATGTGAAGACTGCGTTCCTCAACAGAGTCATTGAGGAGGAGGTGTACATAGAGCAGCCTGAAGGTTTCGAGATCTTCAGCAACGAGTCGCATGTGTGCAGGCTCAAGAGAGCACTGTATGGGTTGAAACAAGCACCACGTGCTTGGTACACATGGATAGACAGTTATTTCACCAGACTTGGATTCTCCAGGAGTGAGGCGGATCCTAACCTATACCAGATTGTGGTGGAGGGTAAGTTGCTTATCATTGTACTTTATGTAGATGATTTGATTCTAATAGGTGATGAGCTGTTGATACTTTCATGCAAGAAGGATCTTGCTAAGGAGTTTGAGATGAAGGAATTCGGCCTCCTTCATTATTTCCCGGGATTGGAAATTTGGCAACACAGTGATGGACTATTTGTTTCTCAAGGTAAGTATGCTCAGGAGATACTGGAGAAGTTCAACATGCATGGATGCAAGCCTGTTGATACTCCTCTTCCTGGAGGTTGGAGGAAGGAGGATGCTACTTCAGCAGAAGTAGTGGATGCCATTGTTTATCGACAGTTGGTGGGGTCGCTTATGTATCTGGTCAACACATGACCCGATATATGCTATGTTGTTAACCAGATTTCACAAGCTATGGTTAAGCCAACCAAGCTCTTCTGGAAGGCAGGCAAGAATGTATTGCATTATCTCAGAGGCACATCGGGATATGGATTGTGGTACAGACAGGAGGATGAGGTGAAGCTATGTGGCTTCACGGATGCAGATTGGGCAAGGAGACTAACAGACAGAAAGAGTACATCTGGAGGGGTCTTCAGTATCGGGTCGACAACAGTTTCTTGGTACAGTAGGAAGCAGAGATCCGTGGCACTCAGTTCAGTAGAGGCCGAGTATATGGCAGCAAGTTTGGTTGCATGCGAGGATATATGGATGAGGAAGATCTTGGTTGGGTTGTTCGGTTCATACTTGGAGCCTACTATGATTTATTGTGATAACCAGAGTTGCATTAAAATCTCGGCTAATCCAGTATTTCATGATAGATCCAAGCACATTGACATCAGGTACCATCATATCAGAGATTGTGTGCAGCGGAGAATCATGTTACTTTCATACATTCCAACCGAGGATCAGGATGCTGATATCTTGACAATGGTGCTCACCAGGAGCAAATTCGAATACCACCGAGGCAGGATAGGGGTTACTGATAATCCATATCTTGTTGAGAGGGAGTGTTGAGAATGCAACAAGATGATGGAGCTTAGTGGAAAGAAGTCGCCTTCACTAAGTGGGCCCGCAGGTTATTTTTTGTGCAAAGTCTATTTTTAGACATATGGATCATGGTCTATGAGTTGTAGGATGCTATTTGTGGATAATTGGTCATGTTGATAAAAATAGATGGACTTCTATTTTTAGACATATGGGCAGTTTCTATTTTTAGACTGCCAGGCTAAAAATAGAACAGTCGAATATTATTAGCTCATAATAATATTTGGACTATAAACATTATCTTATCCTCTTGGAGCACTTTAGTTTGAGCTACAGATGTGGAACATGCAGCTGTCAGAAGGAAATACACTTTTCTTGTGGGTCTGTTGAGCTATTGCATGGTGGACTTCAGTTAGAACTCAAGTGGTTGAGTTTTGGTGGAGTTGATGGAGTTGTGTTCAGTTTGACTTGGTTAAACTAGTTGTATTTAGTCTAACTGCAGAATACACTAGTGATGAGTGATGTGAATTAATTTTTAATTAATTCACTAATTATTAACTCATAAAGCAACTAAATAATACATTAGTTAACTCAGTGCATGGACAATTTAGTGGAGACAGGTGTTAGAGGTTGAGATTGCTATCAGTTGTGACTATAGTTGTGCATGAGATCTTGCACAATCAATGGGATTGAGTAATGCCAATGAGGATTGTGTGGTTCAGCCAAGGAAATATGAGTTTTCTTCAACCATTCATCATTATTCTCATGCAGGATTGCGCAGTGGAGGTAGGAAAAGCAGTGGAGGAGATTTGAACCTGTGATTGATTCAGATTTGAGCTAGTTTTGTGTGTAACATGTGGAGATAGTACTGAGTACTTGTGAGGAGTATTGTACTATGTATTGTTACATGTTCTCAATCATTATAATATACAGATAGTGTGGGGTTTTCAGCTGTATGCTTTCCCTGCGTTACATACTGTGTTAATGTGCGCATGGGATTGATGTTTCATTGTTTTAATGCTGCTAAATTGATGATCAACGTAGAGGAGGTTATGTATTATGCATGTATTCTGCAATAGTGTATAATCGGGATAATCTCTGTGAATAAGTGTCATATTATTCAAAATTTCTACAAGTGCGACACTTCATCTGGCGAACAGATCATATATGCAGTTTGCACTTAAGTGTCTTCAGCCAACTACATTCAACTGGTGTGAGGCAGTTCTCTCTTCGATGAAAGAGCAGCTGGACAAGGTAAAGAGCAGTAAGACGAATAATTTTAGCTATGGTTCGATCTTGATTGCCTTTATCTTAGAGAGAATTCCATTGATGCAACCTTAGTATGTATCACTAAGTTTGACTGGTCCTAGAGATCCACAAATGCAGAGATAGGTTGAGTTGATGGCTCGACATGCTGGTTAATCATCAATCTCATTTCCTCCTACATTCTTCAATTGGCTCAGCTGACAACACATTGTCATCCAGGAGCATCCATATGCAGGGATGGACTTTTGTGGAGATCCAGATTTGAGGTTACCAGTGGGTGCCCAATGGGGTGTTATAGGTAAATTGTTTTGACCAAGTGTTTTTAATTTTTAAGTTTCTACATGTTTTTGTGTTTTTAATGTTTCCGAGACTAAACTAAAAATGTACTCAGGCATGCAGATCTTGGTACTGTTCGACCTATGGGTCATCAACAGGAGGCAGGTGAACCAGTGTCGAGAAATGTCGGAAGAGCAGTTCTCCAGGATTTGGATTTGACCGAGACATTGGCAGAGTTGCAGGATCATATAAAGGGGTTAACCCTTAGTATTCCAGATATCTAGATCAAGGAGTTACCGATGAGGCTGCAGTGCCATACTATTGGTGTACCTAGCTGTTGGATGAGGCTATTGCACATGATAGCTCAGGCTATGACCTGTTATCATGAGCTTCATTAGGTCTACTTAGGATGTTTTTCTATATGCATTTTGAGTTTTGAGATCAAATGAACAACATGTCTTCGACACAAATTTTGTAAATTCTTTTAAAACATCTATCTATTTTTACTTTCAATGTTTTTATATATGGTTATGTGCAATCCTATTCAACTATTTATGTGAACTGAAAATTTTACTTTTACATGTGTCGTAAATGTCTATTTAACACATAGTTCGCTAATGAATTAGTTAAAGTGTTAAAGTTCCTAGAAATGTTTTGATATTGCATGTAATCAAAATGTCTTTCCAAGAGATGAACTCTAAGGAACATACGATAAATTGTTGGATTTCAGATGGTGTAAACATTTGTAAGTTGCAGTATGACAAGTTGTGAGTCCAACCTAATGATGATTTAGGGAATTCCATGTGAAATGGCATCAGAGAGGAGTTCAATCAACGCGCTATACTCAGTGATATTGTTCCTAGAATGACCAAAACAAATTGCTTGAAAACTCACTAACTCGCCAATTGGAGCGAATATGGCCCATGCTGCAAAAGATAGGTTCTGTGTACTACAAATAACACCATTAGCATAACCAACAAATGGTTCCAAATATTCTAACATATGCAACAAATGCAAAGCAGATTACTTAACCACATAAAAACTCTAAAAGTCACACTGTAACACACACACACAAACAAAGCATATATACAGTGCTTATTACTACACAAAATCAAGCATAGTAACATTTCAAATACAACCTGTTACGGGGTTGTGACAATGGAATTCCATCATAATCAACTAACTCATAAGCACCTTTTGCCAAAACATGCTTGACAATATAAGGGCCCATCCATAATGGTTCAAATTTGCCTACTCCTAGTTTATCAGCTTCTTGATCATAAAGAAAGACCAAGTCTCCTTCTGAGAAAATGCAAGGCTTGACTTTTCGGTCATATTGCGCCTTTATTCATTTCTTACGTGCTTCGTTAATCAATGCGGCTTCACGACGTGTTTCATCTAGATGGATGAGCTTTAAGAAACATGCTTCTTCTTTAGAAGTGTCAGGTAATAGGTCAATCGCGAGTTTTAATGAAAAAATTTCACATTGTACATGCAATCAGACCATACACCAACTTAAAAGGTGTGAATTCAGTTGCATTTCTTACCGTGGTTCGGTAAGCCCACAAAGCTGAGTATATGATTAAATGCCAGTTTCGTTTATGAACTCCTATCATTCGTTGGAGCATTCGCTTAAGGATTTTGTTGATGGCCTCAACTTATCCATTAGCTTGCAGATAATAACGAGTAGAACTATCATGTGAAAGTCCTAACTTGGTAGTCAATTTAGTCATCATATGGTTGCAAAAATGTGAACCATGATCTGTAACTATAGCTTGTGGTACACCAAACCATGCAACCACATGGTTGAAGAAAAAAAGAGCAGTCATCTCACCACTGTTGTTTAATGTAGGCATGGCCTCGACCCATTTCGTAAAATAGTCCATGGTGATAATAATATACCCATGCCCCCCGGCCGAGGTAGGGTTACATGTCATAAAATCGATGCCCCATTTTGCAAATGGTCCAACAACGATGATAGGATGTAGTGGTGCAGGTGGTAATCATGTTTTATGGTCAAAAATCTGGCATGCATGACAACTTCTGACAGCAATAATGCAATCATTGAATATAGTTGGCCAGAAGTAACCAGCATGAAGAATCTTATGTGCGGTAGCATAACCAGATAAATGTCTAGCACAAGCATCAGAGTGGCAATCATTCAAAAGTTTCTCGGCTTCCTCATGAGTGAGGAACCTCTATAAAATCATATCGATAACACAATGGTAAAGGGTGTTGCCAATGATCAGATAATATTTGGCTTGTTAACGAATACGTCACTAAAGTGAGCGAGAGGTATCGGGCCAGAAAGTTTGGGTCTAGAGATAGATCAATATATCTCCATACCACGTGTCAGATGACGAAAACAGAAACATAGACTCATCCGGAATTGATGGTTTCATTGTTGAATCGATGTCGATAGAGGGAAGGTCGCAAAGAAGCTCGGTGAAGATTAGAGATTTCTTTGATTTGGATTTGATGAATTCCAAATCAAATTCCTAAGAAATGACAATCAATTTCAATTATTTTCCCCCCAGCAGTTGACGTGATAGAATGTATGTCATAGGGTTGCAATCCGAAATGATAGTGGTCTTTCGAAGAAGGATATAATGGTGAAATCTCTGTACAGCTTGAACAGTAGCCAAAGCTAACTTTTTTACATAAGAGTACTTAGCTTTCATATCATTAAGATTGTGACTCAAATAATAGAATGTATGTTCAGTCCCATCTTCTTCTTGGACTAAAACCATAGCAATGGTTGTATCTGTGGCGATGAGATACAGAAAGTAGTCGTTTTAATAATTAGGGGCATACATTAATGATGCTTGAATCAAGGTATCTTTAAGAGCATCAAAGGAAGCTTGTGCAACCTGATCCCAATGGAAGTGAATCCCCTTTTCAAAAGACGAGTAAATCCTTTAGCCATTTCAGCGTAGTTGGGAATGAACCTCCTTAGAAAGTTAGCCTTCCCTTGGAGTCTCTATAACTGCAGTATATTTGAAGGTGGAGGTAGATCAAGAATTGCATTAACCTTCAATGGGTCGAGTTGAATTCCTTTTTTAGTCACTACAAAACCAAGCAAACGACCAGAACCAACACAAAACAAACATTTATGTGGATTGAGTCGAATTTTGTAGTGCCAACACCATAAAAATATAGCTCTCAGATGTTGTGGGTGATCAACTCTTTTTTGTGAATGAGCAAGTAAATCATCTAGATAAGGTTGAACAATGTGTTTGATGTAATGGAAGGCATAATTCATTGCCCTCTGAAAATTTTCTTCAACGTTCTTCAAACCAAAAGGAAGTTTCCTATATGCGAATGTTCCCCAAGAACAAATAAAAGCAGTTTTATATTGGTCTTATGGGTTGATCTAATTATAGCTGGAAAAGCCATCCATAAATGAGAATATTTCATATCCGGCACAGTCATCAATTATCTGGTCGATAAAGGGAGTGGGATAATTGTCTTTTGGACAAGAATTATTAACATCCGTATAATCAACACACACTCGTATTGTTCCTTGTTTCTTCATGACAGGAACAAGATTGGAAACCCAATCGGTAAGAGGAACGGGGTAAATAAAACCAACATGCAAAAATTTTTCAATTTCTGCTTTGATGGCAGCAACCTTCTTTGGATGCATAGGATGGAGGCACCATCGTACTAGTTTGACATCAGGATACATTTTAATCTCATGTTCAACAATACTAGAATCAATTCATGGCATTTCCTTGTACGACTAGGCAAATATATCGCAAAATTCATGGAAAAGAGCTCGGTAAGTTTCAAGTTCCGATGGAGAACAAGATTTGCCAACATGGATGTTTTCTACAATTCTAGGTTTGGTTGAAATGTCGATATAAGTGGTTTCTTCAATATTTGACAAGTTCGTTTGGAATCGATTGTGTCTATAAATACAAAATTCGAAAGGAAATCAACAATTGAAAGGCATTTTAGTTCATTTGAAACATCTTCTATGTGATCTGGAAGATGGGATTGATGATGATAATCTTCCCATGGTTCTTCTTCTGTCATCATTGATTGGATGATTCCTTCATCAGTAGAAAATGTACGTGAAAAAGGATCAAAGGAAGTACCATATTCTAATGAACGATCAGGCCATACAATTGGTGATAATGGATTTGGGTTTGCTGCACAAGCCAAAAATATTGATTGCTATGCAAGCTCAATGGGGCTTAGGGGCATGGTTTCATTATGCATATCATCTGCTGAATTATTGGAAATTTTCCATGAATCAGATGAAGTGGAAGATATCATGTTGCAAGTCTCAAATTTTGCAACTTCCGCCATTTGTGATGGTGATGGTAGCGAAAAAGTACCCATTGGGGAAGAATCTTTAAAGAGATGTACTCCAACGTTATGGAGAGATATTGGGGGTCTGTGAACTAACAGAATGCTTCCAATAGCATGTGAACTAAAGGCAAAGAAGCCGAGTTGATCAATTGTTGTGATTCTGACTTTATGAGGGAAAGCGATCATACGAAAGTATGTCAAAACCACAACAACCAAAGCATAAAACCAAGGTCTTCCTAGCAAAATGTTGTAGTCAATGGGTCCATTAAAGACCTCAACTTCAACAATTACAGTTTTACCTCCTAGTTCTATCTGCAGGTTACTTAAAATTCCACAAGGCATATATGTGCGACTGTCAAAAGCTTTTAATGTTGTAGGTGACCATGACAAAGGCGGTGAGCCAAGTGTTTTCCAACAATTCATTGACATGATACAAGTAGATGCACCCTCGTCAAGGACGGTTCAGTGAACGAGTTTATTCAAAGCCTTTACTTGGTTCAAGAAAGCTAATTGAGCTGGTAATTGTGGCGTATATCCCGCATGGTTAAAAACCACAAGATTGGAATCCGTTGGATCAATTCCACCAATTGCTGAGAATAGAGCCTGCTTTTGGGAGGGATAGTTTTGAAGCACCTCAAGCTTCGACATAGCAGAAGGTGACTCAGCCAGATCTTCTACGATGTTATAATTTTGTGCTGCTCGAGCTCGAGGGTTTAATGTAGACTTATGTACAAATCCTTTAGGTGGTTTTATTGTTAACTTTGGTGCAATGGGTGGTGGAATAGGATTAGACGAAGTCGAAGTTGAAGTATTTGGTTGATTTGAAGCCTAGTTATTTGATGACAACGATGGATTACCATAATCTTTACTTCGTGTAGACACCAAAACATCAATTTTAGGCTTAGAGGCAGATAGCATAAGCACTTGTGAAGTGGAAGCATGATCTGTAGCAACCAAATGAGTCTCTGGATTCAGAAAAGGGTCTATCAATACAATGGATGCACTAGAAGTCTTAAGAAGTTTTGAGACTTCAGAGCGGTGAGGACAGTCTCGCATAAAATGCTCCTCATTACAGATTAAACATGGATAACGAGGTTTCCTAGCTAGAGAAGAGGAATTAGATGATTTCTCTTGAGGGGGAGGGTTTTTTTTTCTTTTTAGCTTTCCCCTTCTTCTTGCTTCCAAGTTGCTTTTCATTCTTACCTTTGTCAAATGACACAACATTTATTTTGGAAGCAGGAGTATTATCAGATGTAGTAGAAGTTTGATTGGAAATAGCAAGTGTTTGACCAGATGGTCTACTTGCTGTTTGTGTACTTGAAGAACCAATCACACCATCACCGACATGAGAGTCCTTACTAGATGGAGGTGGAGGAACAGTAAAAGCTAGTCTGGGTGCATTTGGAATTTTGTCATAGAGCGTGCCAGACTGGGTGTAAATCAAGTCTAAGTATTGGGCATGAGCAATTACTTGCTCTTCAGTAACAACTCCTCCTTTAGCCACATCCTTAGTGATAGATGACAACAATGATTTTATAAACCACTTAGCTAAAAGCTGATCAAGAACATAAGTTTTGACCATTTGATGATGACAACGCCACTCATGAATATGATCAGAAATGTGAGTAGCAGTAGTCTGTTTAAAGTTGGTCAATAGTTCCATTCCAGTTTCATATCTAATGGGTAACTGGAAGTGGGTTAAAAATGTGGTGGCTAAGGATGTGAAGTTATCAAACGAAGCTTGTGGTAATTCAATATACCACTTTGCAGCCAAACTAGTAAGTGTTCGCTGGAAAAGATGTAGTCTAACTGAATCATCATTCAAGGAGTTGGATGAACACCATAAATGAAAAGTCATAACATGGTTGTATGGGTCTTCTCCAGGGTTTCCATTGAATTTCAGAATATCAGAAGGAAATTTATGAGGAATCACCGACCACCAAGGTGCGTAAAGAATTAGATCATTGGTGAGCCGATTTAAATCTGGTAATTCAAGTGTTGCTAAAAAAGGCAATTGTCTGTTTAGGTCAGGTTGAGTGTAACTAGGGTAAGATGGAATTGCCTGGGAAATAGGCCTTTGCATACCAGCATAAGGATTCTACTGCTGGTAACCTTGATAGGGTTAAGTTTGTTGAGAAAATCTGGTATAAGGTGGTTGCTGAGCACCAGGATAAATTTGCTGTTGTCCAAACACAGCATAGGCTTGTTGACTAGGACCTGTGTAAACCTGCTGTTGACCAAACCTAGCATAGGCTTGTTGACCAAGTCCAGGATAATTTTGGTATTGTTGGAATTGCTATTGTTGATATTGTGGCTACCATGGTTGTTGATTTAACGGTTTTTGCCCACTAATGTAAGTTTGACTAGGTTATGAATATATTAAACTGGTATAAGTCTGAGTCATTCCAGTAAATGGTAAAATGGCCTGAGATTGTTGGATTCCAGGCACAAACGGTTGTTGTAAAATGGCCTGAGAAGACTGAATATGTAAACCTGAAACTTGGGGGTCATAGGTTGAAGGACCAACTTGCAAAGGTTGAGATACAACTAACTGAGCTTGCAACTGTGGTAAAGTCATAATGACAAGCATAGTAGGTATGGATGAGATAGATTGCATTAGTTGTGATGGATACACAAGCCTTGGTTGAACGGGAATTGTAGGTTGCCACTAACAAACAGCCATTCTGGGCTAACCTAAAGATGACGACATACTGCCATATGGTTGCCCCCCAGAAAATGGAGCATAAGGTGGTTGTGCATATTGTTCTCCATATGGGGGTAATCTAGTGTAAAGTGGATACATTGGATGGTAGCCAAATGAACCAACTTGATATTGACTTGATGGATCAAACTGTTCAGTATCCGTAAGTGAAGAACTAGGTAAAATTCATTTGGAGGACATGGTTGAAGACCATGGACTAGAAGCAACACCTGAGTGGGTTCCTGATAAATATTGGTAACCTAGTGGGACAGATGGAACACCATAAAAATGTGACTTAGGCATTGTGGTCAACATCAAAGAGGTAGCGATAGTGGATTTTGCCACAGCTATAACAGATGGTACAATCTGGGATGTTGATTCTGCCATAGTGAAATGTCCTAATAAATGTCCTAACGAATCAACGAGAGTCTGAAAGTAGTCGGGATCAAAAGGAGCAGTAAAATGAGGAGTATGAGGATAAATATAAAGCCTAGGTCTAAAGCAAGTTTGAATTTGGGTGTTTCTTCTTCAGGTTCCTCTTCAATTGAAATCAAACTAGGTTGAAAGATTTCACCATCAGGTCCATAATAGATTTTCGGTACATGACTCTGCGGTAAAGGGGAAGTCTCAATAGTTACAGATATTTGAGGATAAACTGGTCAATCATCTTCCGGTACAGGAACAACTTCTGATTGTTCAACTTGAAGATCCAAGTGTTCTAGTAAAAGAAAAACATGTTCAGGTTGAGTTTCTTGAACAACTTCTGATTCAGAAGTAACTTCTGGTTGAATAGTGATAGGTTCAGGATCAACTTTTGGTTGAACATATTCAGGTTCAGAAGTAATTTCTTGTTGAACAACTTTGGGTTGAGAATCAACTTCTTGTTGGACAACTTGGGCTACCGTTTCATTAGGTTCACTTTTAGTGTCCTCAGGTAATTGTAGAGATTCCTCTTCAGTAATAGATGTACTAGTAATTGTAGGAGTAATTGGGGTCACAGTACTTACCAATATAGGTGACTCTAGTAATTCAGATGAAGAACCAAAAGTTTGTGATGTACTGGATTCAATTAAACGAGACTGCTTTTTCCGGTTAGGTGTAGCTTTAGGGGGTAAATGTGGTTTACTCGTTGTCCTCCGTGAATGACGGGGTAAGGGTTGATGTTCCTCCACGATTGTTGATTTATTTTATTACAAAAATAAATAAACAAAAAGAGGGTAATCTAGGCAAAAGGATTACCAAACAATTGTGAACTGCAATATACTACCTCAGTAAACCAATGATTTAACATACATGCAGGAAATCTCCCTAAATGTTGTGTTCAGTGTATCAAAGTGTACTAGGCGGTTGACTCGGTTACCTAAGGATAGATAACAACCTAATGTAGTCCTCCCATATATACCCGAAAGTATGTGGAGGCCCAATCCGTGTTAGCGCTATCTAATCCGAAACCACATAGTGAGAGCATTCCTTTATACTTTTCGTACTATAACACCGCCCTATATACCCAAAGGTACGTGGATGAGCTACAATATAATTACATACATGGAATGAGGTATCACAAGCGAAATGTATTGCAGACAATTAACGACAGCTACTATGTTTTACAATGTCGAAACACGTGTCGGGCCTAGAGCCTCTAAATGTTATTTGTTAGGTGACAATGCTCCGTTATGTTAATTGAGATAACTTTTAAGTTGATCTTGACTAAGAGTTTGTCTTTCAGGTTCACTGCGTGATGTCTTTGAAATTTCTAGAATGCAACTATGATGAGAAACATTCTTTTCATTTTATTTGAACAATGAAAACCTTAACTACGAGGGATAGAGAAATCAAAATGTTTAATCAAAGAGCATAGAGCACATCTAATACAATTTCCCTATACTATTCCTACAAGCACACACAAACCTCTAGATGCATAATGCAAGTTTTTCTTTTTGTCAGGCCAGGCAACAACTCCTCAAAGAAAAATTGATTCGTATGTTTATTCCTTTAGGTTGGTCTTCATTATATACATGAGGGAAAGACTATTCACTTCATCTCCCGATGACTGTTCACATTACTTATTTACTTATTTACATTATGTTCACCCAATCCTGATGATTAGGTGTCAACATTCCCTCCCTTAATTTGAAGGGATGTTGGTGAGTCCAAGCATCATTATGAATCGTTCAAGTTTTTCTCTTCCAAGTGCTTTGGTGAAGATGTCTGCAATTTTCTCATTAGTGGAACAATGATAGAGATGGATTGTTTTGGCCCCAACATGATGTCAAATAAGATGATGTTTAGTATTGATGTGCTTCATTCGATCATGGAACTTTGGGTTCTTGGCCAAATTTATTGCAGAGGTATTGTCAATCATGAGTGGAGTTGATTGTACTTGTTTTACTTGCAAATCTTCAAGAATTTTCCTGAGCCATACAATTTCTTTTATTGCTTCAGCTGCTGCCACGTATTCTGCTTCTGTTGTGGAATCTGCTGGAACTGATTGTTTGTGTGATCTCCAGGAGACAGCTCTTGATCCAACACTCATAGCATATCCTGAAGTAGATACCCCAGTTTCTTTGTCTCCATCGAAGTCTGAATCAGAGTATCCAATCAAGCTGAAGTCGTCCACCTGTGTATACTTGATTCCAAAATCTTGAGTTCCCTTCAAGTACTTTAGAACTCTTTTTGCAGCGAACCAATGTCCCTCACAAGGCTTTTACATAAACTTGGAGAGGATTCCAACAACAAACGAAATGTCTGGTCTGGTAGTAGTTAGGTAGTTGAGGCTTCCTACAAGCTGTCTATACTTTGTTGCATCCTCAAATTCTTTTCCTTCAATAGATGTGAGCTTTAAGATTTGTTCCATTAGAGTGGTAAGAGGATTGCATTATGTCATGCCAAACCTATTCAAGAGATCTCCAATGTATTTCTTTTGAGAAATAAATATGGACTTTGGATGTTGGGTTACTTCAATACCAAGATAGTAATGAACATAGCCCAAATCAGTCATTTCAAAACTTTTCCCCAATTCCTTCTTTATGGATGCAATGTAGATTTCATTGTTCCTTGTCATCAAAAGATCATCTACATATACCACAAGATATACAACTATTTTTCCAACCTTCTTGACAAATAAAGTTGCATCATCAAGATCATAATATTTGAAACTGAGTTTCAGAATATGTTCAGTTAGTTTTTCATACCAGGCTCGCAGTGCTTGTTTGAGGCCATAGAAGGACTTCACAAGTTTGCATTTATGTTCATGTCCTTTCACAGCAAATCCTTTAGGCTAGGACATAAAAACATTCTCTTTTAGATCTCCATTCAAGAAAGCAGTTTTTATATCCAATTCATGGACTTTCCAACCGTTCTGAGCTGCTAGAGAAAAGAGTGTCTGAATGGTAGCCCATTTTTGCTATGGGTCAAAAATCTCTTCATAATCAACCCCTTCCTTCTGTGCAAAACATTTTTTCACAAGCCTAGCTTTGTGCTTGTCAAGTGAGCCATCAACTTTATACTTGTTCTTGTAGACCCACTTGCAGCCAATTGGTTTGGTTCCTAATGAAGGATCAACCAGCTTTGAAGTGTCGTTCTTTATGAGGGCATCATACTCCTTTTGCATCGCTTCTTTCCATTCATCATGAGAAGCAGCTTCTTTGAAGGAAGTTGGTTAAAAATCTATAGACAAGTTCAATTCACAATCATAAGAAACATCCATATCAATAGGTGAATTAGAGTCACCCACATCACCTCCATTCTACCGGTTTGAATTTCTAGTTCCTGTCTTTCTAACTTCATCAGGATGAACACTTTCAAGTGTCTTTGTCAGCCACTTTGGGGGACCTTTTTCAGATGGTCGAGGCTGCTCCACTGATTGAGTTGGGAATGAATCAAGATTGAGTCTCCTGATTCTGTTAATCACATCACTTAAAGCATCATCCGTTGTTGGAGTTTCATGCAGGGGAGAGTGTTCTTTAGAAGAAGATTCCACATGTTGATCTAGTATAGGAATCCCCCCTTCAAGATGTGGAATCTGATTATCAAATTCTTGAAATGATTTTGCTTTTGTGAATCTATCCAAGCGATCAAGTTGCCACTCAACAACATTGTCATTTTTGGATGATTCAAGAAAAATTACATCTCTAGATACAACAAACTTTTTATTTACTTCATCATAGAGACGATATGCTTTGGAGGTGTTTGAGTACCCCAGGAAGATACACCTACGACTTCTTGCACCAAGTTTGTTTCTATGTGCCTTTGGTATCAAGGCATAATAGGTGGAACCAAAGACCCTGAGATGCTTTACCGAAGGAACATGTCCATACCACATTTCATATGGAGTCTTGTTTCTAATAGCATTAGATGGACATCTATTCTTTATATATGCAGCACATAGAACAGCATCAACCCAAAACATTATCATTACATTTTTGAAGAAGAGCATGGATCGTACCATATTTAAGATTGTCCTATTCATTCTTTCAGCTACACCATTCTGTTGGGGATTATAAGGTACAGTTGTTTGATGTTTGATCCCATGTTGGCAAAGATAGTTTTCAAATTCATTTGATGTGTATTCTTTTCCATTACCAGTGAAAATAGACCCAATATGAGATAGTGCATCATTTTCAATCCATTTATGAAAATTCTTGAATGTTTGACAAGCATCAGATTTGTTCTTCAATAAATAAACCCAACACATTCTGGTGTAGTCATCAATAAATGTCATCATATATTTATTTCCATTTGCAGAAGGAACAGGCATTGGACCACATAAATCTGAATGAATGAGTTCAAGTTTTCTATGTGCTCTTGAATGTGAATCATGAAAAGACTGTTTGCTATGCTTTCCTAGAATACAATGATCAAATTGCTTAAATTTCCTAGGAATTGTAGGAAAACCAGCAACACCATTTCTCTTCAACAAGTGGAGGCTGTCATATTTCAAATGTCCAAATCTAGCATGCCATAATAAACTTAATGGAAGTGTACCTTCTTCATTATGAGAGTTGTATGAGAAACGTTGTGCACAAGCAGAGGTTCCTTGCAGCTTGAGAAGCCTTTCTTCTTCTATTCCCCTCATGACAAGTGAGTGGTCCAATGCTTTTCTTACCTCAATCTTGCCATCAAACATATGAACGGAGTGACCTTGCTAGCGGATGTGGACCAAGGACAACAAGTTTCTCTTGAGCTGTGGGAGATATAGAACATGATGCAGAAGTCTGGAAAACTAGGTAGTTTAAGCTTGATTGTGCCAAGCCTTGATGACTTGATTTTTGATTGGTCTGCAAATTATACTGCTCCATCAACATTGTCAGTGAAATCTTCAAAAAAATATTTTCTATGAGTCATGTGGTAGGTTGCTCCTTAATCAAGCAACTAATCATTTTTCCAAGAAGCAAGTGAAGCATTAAATAAATCTTCATTTACTCCAATGTCACATTGTGCCACAACATAGTGAGCGGATTCAGGTGATTTACCTTTCTTTGAATCATCAGTTTTACCTTTCTATTGGTTTCTTTGCTGCTCAATTTTGTCCCATGGTAGCTTGCATGTAGATGCATCATGTGATCCATTTCTTTTGCAGCGAATGCAATGCAAATCTGCCTTTTCTCCTTGAAAGTGTCTACCCCCCTGCCTCTGAAATATCTTCCTCTTCCTCTTCGACCACCTCTTCCTCTTGAAGACTCTTGAGCAAGATGATTTTCTTTCTGAGAAAGGCACACAGCCTTTTCAAATGATTCAGGGGTTGTTTTCTTTCCAAAATCTTTCTCTCTTTCAGCAAACTTTTTCACAAGAGAATCAAAGGTGATATCTTTGAGATTTCCATTTGCTTGCAATGACTCAAGATAATTGGAGTAAGTAGGATAAAGTGCCCTGAAAAAAGCGATAAGAGTAATATCTAATTCAAATTTAATGGAATTAATATCATGCGTTATAGACTTTACTTTAGATGCAAGAGCAAGAGGATCACTATTTTTCAGTTCAAGAGTGAAGAGTTTAATCATGAGTTGAACAACCTCAAGTGGAGAATGTGAGTCATAGAGTTCTTTCAGCTTTTGTAAGGCTTCAAAGGCAGTTGAAAATGGCAAAATATGGTGACTCACCTCTTCATTTACAGATGTTGCGATTAATGCATAAGCTTTGTTGTTCTTGCTTTCTGAAATGACGAGCTCTTTTTCTGAGGTAGGATGTTCTGGTTCATTGTCTCCGTCTATGAAACACACTCCTTTCCACAACTCATTGAAAATGAGGGTGTGTTTTATCATCCGGGACCACTCAGGATAGTTCTCCTTGCCAGTGAGAACTATTCCCACAATAGATATGATTGAATGCATACTGTAAAAAAATACTTCTGCTGGCAGAAATCTGTGTATTGTAAAAATACTTCTGCTGATAGAAAAATACTTCTGCCAATATACAATAAAATTGTACTTCTGGTGGTAATTTTTCTTTTTTCTTTTTTTAAATTACAATTCAAAGAGGCATTGGTATGACAATACTATATTGAAATATAGTACTATAATGAAAAACTTAGAGTATTCAAACTATATTGAAAGATAGTACTATTGTGCACATGGTCGCACATGGTCTCACGCATAGCCATTTAACATATTTTACATGGCTTACCAATGTAAAATATTCCAAGAACTACCACAAACTTCAGGCCAGTGTTAATACCACAAACTTCAGGTGTCAGCATAGCTTTTCATTGATTTAAAATAATACCACAACATTAACCAAGCCAACAGCGTGAAGCAAATCAAAGTCGTAGAGAGAAACAACGCAAATCAAATCGAAGATGTAGAGAGAAATAGCGCAATCTTTTTGATACCAAAAGGCCTGGAAAATGCTCCCAATGATGACTTCTTGTCTGATGCTACACTCTTAACATCATATTATATTCCAGAAAAGCTTATCATCACCATACGTTAAAAAAGTCAAGACTTTCAGCTTCGATGTTTCAATACAAAAAAACAAATGAAAAGCTCTGAACAACCTTACTCCACTTGCACATTAATCACATTCTTGACCTACTCTTTTGTAAACTTGGGAATAATGACTTTCAAGACGCCATTCTTCATCATACTATTTAACTTACAGCATTTAAAACAGTTCAATATTCAACCCATACCATTTTACAATATGCCATGAACAGTTCAATATTCAACGCCCTTCAAAACAGTTCAACGGACCAGCATTAAAAACAGACCAGCGTTCAAAATGGTTCAATACATACCATTTAACTTCATAAACCAGTGAACAGTCTCTGGTATACAAGCGTGGTATTCAGCGTATGGCCAAAAAACACAATGCAGCTACGCAGTAAACTCTCCAGCGTGATCCGGAGGCGAGGCTCTACCAGAAACCAATTGACTGTTATTTCGAATCCTCATGCAGCTGCGCAGTAGACTTTCCAACGTGGTCCAGAGGCGAGGCTCTACCAGAAATTATGGCAGGTCAGAGGATTCAGAATTAATTATGGCAGAAAAGCACACAGGGGCAGTGGACAAAGAGCAGTAGGTAGAAGGGAGTTACACCTATTTTGGGAGCTGGCTCTGATACCATGTTAGGCCAGGTAGTAACTCCTCAAAGTAAAATTGATTCATATGTTTATTCCTTTAGGTTCGTCTTCATTATATACATGAGGGAGAGATTGTTCACTTCATCTCCTGATGACTGTTCACATTACTTATTTATTTATTTACATTATGTTCACCCAATCCTGATGATTAGGTGTCAACACTTTTCAACTCCCTTAATGTTTAGATGAAAAAAAGGAAACTAAATGCAGATAAAATCAATCAATACTTTTCGAAAGAACGAAGACTTTATGACAATTCCTTTTTGAAATAAACGAAGACTTTACAACACTTCCTTTTCAGAAAAGATTAATCAACTATAAGCTAACCTTGACAATGAATTGATAATGATAAAGAAATCATTTAAGAAACACTAAACAATCAAGGCCAAAGTAGGGCTAGGAAGAGAAATACAACTTGATTTCAAAACCACAAGAAACATTTATTTTTCAACAAACAAAAACAGAAGCAACTTTGGAAAAATCAAGCCAAAGGTGGGGTTTTTAGCCTAAGAGGAATCAGCGCAGGCCAGAGTGGGAGACAGTGTGCTGAAATGCACTGTCTCTAAGGCAGGGGCTGCTCTGCAGCACACTGTGTCAAGACCAACACTACGCTACTGCCAGAGAGTCAAAATCAAGAGACATTCAAGCAATTTTTTTTACTAAAAACACTTCAAAAAGACTGAAATAAGATCGGTAAAGTCAAGAAAAGTCTACTAGGGTGTACTGTGATGAGGGTAAGCCACCAGTAATGACAGTCATTCCCCAGTATGGTTGCCAATTTGTTATGTGGAATTTGCATCTACGGATAAACACATTTTCCCTAGGTGGGTGACTACACCTAGAACAATAGAGAGAAAGTTTTTAACCTTTTCTTATAAATGATAGATGAGATGGAGGAACTTACTTGTAGCCTTTCGCTTCCTTGATCTCTTTTGAATCACTCCCATCGCTCCCACTTGAACTAAATCTACTCAAAAGGTACCTGCATCAAGAGAAATAGAAACAAGAAACGATCAAAGCATACATGATCTATCTACTATAAAACAATGGAATTGAGAACATTGAAACATATAATCATCACAGATATGAACAATAATATGAGAAAAGGAATAAACTCTTTATTAATGTAGAAAGAAGAGTATCACCCAATATAGTTCGATCCTATGCCACTCCTCCAGCTTCTCTCCAACCCTCGCCACATCAAAAGCGCACCAATCCAACAGCATAACATTCCTTAACATGAACTCAATTCTCAAACCAACAAAATTTCCTTACAAACTTCAGAATCTATCCCCTTGATAACTATGATGGGTGCTCAATTTATAGGAAATGAAGGTGGTTTTGTCATAAATGAGGGTATTAAATGGCCTTCCAAAATTGGAGTTAGTTTCCATGGAGTAAGGGATGAGAGGATAGGAGGTTAATGGATCCTTAGCCTATCCAATTTCGAGCTCATAAGAGGAGATAAGAGATGGGATCCTTCTAGAATCATCTAGAATGAAGGAATATTCCTAGAACCCTATGCAAATTTCACTCACTCTAACCCAACGTAGGTCAAAGAGGGCCTAAGTGCACTGTCGTGCAGGCCACAATGGGCCTGCCTACTCTGCAGCACACTGCCTCAAGGCTTGGGTTGCGCTGGTGTCCCAAGGAGGCGTTTCAGGAAGGCTTCAGGCCAAGAAACTTTCATAGAAGTAAGCATCCAATGTGATGACTTGTCTAGAGCATGTAACAATTGAATTAGGGTTTGATGAGCCCTAATTGTACTAATCTGAATGTCTGGAGTGATGTGCCCAAATAGACCTGTAACAACATGTGCATGAAACCACCTGCACAATGTCTACAGAATACCACATGTACACAACAACACCTGCACAACATGTACACACCATCACATGTACACAACACCACATGTAGACAACAACACCTGAAAAATGTGTACAGAACACCACGTGCACACAACACCACATGTACAACATGTACACAACACCACACACACACAAAACGACATGTACATCATGTACATAACACCACATGTACACAACACCATCTGTACACAACACTACATATACAACATGCACACCATACCACATGTATGCAACACCATAGATACACAATACCACATATGCGACATGTACACTATATACACAACAGTAGTACCGCACATCCAAAGACCACACTGTCTCTACCAAACAACCTCGCTTCTAGTGTCTTTCCACTGTCCATGCTTGTCCCAATATGTCACAGACTGCACTACTTTCCTTCCACTGATATATCCCTCAACATTACCTGCTATAACATAAACATAGGCATAACACATAATATCAATTCAATTCCACATGATACTAATCTCATAGATCTGTCAGGGCTACTCTGCCTAATTGATTCCTGATAAACCAAGAACCTCTTCATGCCATTCACTTGCATAAGCAATCATTCCTCCACAAGTATGATCCCTGACGACCCTATCAATCAATGATATACATACATACATATATACATATATACATGTATACATATATAACCATCAACATAATTACGATCACAACATAATTACCATATATCATATGGTCAAGGTTAAGAGAAATCCCTTTATTCGTGCACAACATTCACAACATTGCCAAAAACATTTCCCAACATAGCCAAGTCATATGACGCCTCAAATCCATTTACTTTTCCTGTTACCTTTCTCATGACTATCCTGCCACTGTCCATTTACCCCAATGGACCCAACCAATCCAACTGACTGTCATATTCTTTCCTTTAGTTTCCCTTTAATCATGCACTGGGCTTCATCTGGATCTTACATTACCTATTGAGTTCCACACAACTCTCCCTGAGCTCCATTAAATTTCCTCTTTCCCAAACCAATTCCCAAGACCCTCAAAATATAAAATATAAGAACAAGAAAGAAAATAAGAAGAAAACCATGAAAACCAATAACAATAAAACACCACACACAAAGTGGCGTGGTCATGCACCAGACATAAACAAACTACAAATCAAGCGAAAATAAACCACGAAGCACCGAAAGCACAAAACTAGCACCAAACATCATGAAACAACCCTATGGGTTCCCAATGCTTCCCAGGAAAAGCTCAACCCAATAATTCTTCAATATTTTATAATAGGCTTTCTTTCCATGCAATCATTACATCATGCTACCATAAACACATAACTATCAGTGTATAAATAAATATAACAATATACAAGTTATCTTACCTTGTGATCCGAATTGGATCCATAGAAAGACTGTCAAGAACCATGACTAAATCAAGTCGAAAAAATCTCTAAGGAAATCCAAATAGTATCAAAAACACCTTGAACTAGTGGCAATGGCAGCCAACACGGAACGATGAGGACCTCGGTCAAAGCGCGCCGACCGAGGCCCATGGAGACCGTGCAGGAGGCCAAAGTGGCCCCTAGGAGCCCCGAAATAGGAAAAGGAAGAGGTTTTTGATGCGCGATTAGCGCTTAGTAGGCAAACAGGGCCCTGAAGGGGGAGCTCGAGCACTCGGTCACATCGGGAGCTAGGAAACTGCGGGCGGAAAAAGCGAAAAACGCTAACGTATGAAGGCAGGACCTGCACACTGGAAAACCGGCGGTATTGATCAAGGTGCCCATAAATGGTAAGAGGTTTTGGATAGGAGTGGAGTGATTCCATACAATGATCAACGCGTGGCGGGCGAAGGTGAGAGAAAACCGCCGTTGATTGCGTGCTATCGATCGAGCAAGTTAACCGTGTGAAACATGCGTGTGGCATCGGATCTGGAGGGCCCAGATCGAATGGCTGAGATTGCACCTGATGGAAAGAAGCGGAATCGACAGGGAATTAAGTCACGTTCTAAAGAGATTTGGAATCTGTTTGACTGCTACAGTGGAGGAAGAATGCATCCACGACATAACTGAAGAAACGAACCGACAAAGCATGCTGGCACCATTTAGAGGATGACAGGTGGCCACTCCCTGAGTGTTCATGATGACACCAAACGCAGGGAACTCCAAGCGTAGCTGCAAAAGGTGAATTGACACAGGTGGAAGAGGAACTAAACAGGCATAGGGATCGAATGGCTAAAACCATGAACATAGATAGTCGAATCAGTTAGAGTTGATTTGGAGTCAGAATTGAGAAGAGTCCAAGCGACCAAGAGAGACAGTGAACAGTGAACCTTGAGAGGAGGATTGAACACAGAGAATAGTAAAGCCAAGCAGAAGAGACAGAGGGTCAAGCTGACCACAGGCAGCGTCGAGCACCACAGAGCTTGAAGATTCAAGCCCTCCCATAGAGGAATCTGTCTGGACTGAGCATCACATTTGGCTCTTTCCACTGTAGACCAAGGGTCACAGTGCTGGTAGGAAGAAGAAGAGTCTGTGTACTCTAAGTGGCTTGGGGAATCCAAGAAACACCTTGCCAAGCAAAATCTGCTTCAAGAGAACTCATATTGAGTCCCTATATTGTAATTTCTCTGCTCAAAGACATAATAAAACAAGGCCACCACTGAAGCTGGACCAGAGACGTAGCCCTGGAGAATAGGGTGAACTCCTTATTAAAATTGCTTGTGTCTTTGTGTTGCTTATTGTATTTCTCTGTTGTCTTTCCATTTTATTTGTCTGTGTATTGGCAATTTGATCAATCAGTTGTTACAATAACACAGAACACACACCAGCACATGAGTTTTTAATACCTTAGTTTAATAAATCTTTAACTAATGGCACTCATAGGGTGAATATCAGATCAATTGGTATCAGAGCTTAAGGTTGTAAGGTTAGAAAAGCTTGTGTTGGTATAGCTGTGAATGCTCACAAGATCAAAGCTCAAATTAGGAGAAGGAGAGTTGGTGGAAACTAGTCCTGAAATTGGAAGAGTTTATCCTCGAAAGACCATGTCAGAAGAAAGTTCTATGGGGCCAGACCCTCAATTCATAGAGATTTTCCTAGCTATAAAGTCTTTGGTTGAAGAAATGTACAGAGACTTTAGAAAGCAAAAGGTGGAAGATGCATCAGGCTATAAGCAAGAGAAAGAAGACGATGAGTCTCACTTCCATGACAACTCCAAAGGAAGGGGGAAAGAGGAAAACTTTCTCACACCTCCTAATAGCCATGTACATAATAAGAAAGCATCTTTGATTAAGTTAGATGTTAAATTTGAATTGCCTATATATGATGGAGAGCTAAATGCTGAAAAATTGGACAATTGGATTAGACAAATTGATGTGTATTGCAGGGTACATAACATAAACTCAGACAAGAGTAAGATTCAGCTAGCAAACCTATGCCTAGGAGGCACTGCCTTGGTTTGGTGGGAAGGTAGAGCCCAAGCTGATATGAAAATCCATGGTAAGACCATCTCTTTCTGGAGTGACTTCGTTTCTGCAATCAAAAAATAGTTCTATCCATTGGCCTACATGCAGCAGGCCATGATGAGTTGGCAAACTCTTTGGCAGTTGAAGGGGAAAAGTGTACAAGGGTATACTCAAGAGTTCAGAAAGAGAGCATTGATGTTGGGTATCTCACTAGACTCACCAGAGACTCTTTTGAAGTACATTGGTGGTCTACACAGCTACATGAGGCATACCATCCTCATGTTTAATCCCACTAGTATAGATGAGGTATCTGTACAAGCTACTCATCTAGAGGCTAGAGGAAAGAATGGCAATCCAAAAGTTGGGGGACCATCCCAACCCATTGTAAGCAAGAGCAAGGAGAAAAGAAAATAGAAATGGAAGGCAATAAAGGCTAACACTGCACAAAAAGCCAAAGCTTCATGCATTCACTGTAAAAAGAAGGGGCATGATGATGAGCATTGTTGGATTCTACATCCAAATCTGAGACCTAAGAAGTTAGAGGGCAAGAATAAGAAGACAGTTGCCGCTATTCAGAGCGATTTTGGGTCAAACTCGAGAGATGAAACAACTATAGTAGCCACAGGTATAAGAGGTAAGAATTCTGAAGAATCTACTAGTAATTCTGCTCAATCTGTTATTGATGAAGAAAACGAGAGAAAAAGACATGAGCTTTTTCATATTCGAGTTATTTCCAAAAATCAAAAGATTGATACTTTGTTTGATAGTGGCTCTCAAGTAAATTTGATTTCTGAAGAAATTGTAAAGAAATTGGGATTAGCAGCTACACCTCACAAGAAACCATACCCATTATGATGGTTGAATGATAAACCCCAACTACAAGTGACTAGACAGTGCAAACTCAAGTTTTCCTTTGGATCAACATTTGTAGATGAGGTTGAGTTAGACATAATTCCTTTGGATATATGTGGAATTGTTTTAGGAAGTCCTTACTTGTATGATAGAAAGGCTATTTTCTATAGAGCTGAGAACAAGTATCTACTGGTTAAAGATGGAATCGAATACTTTGTAAGAGCTCATAAGCTCAAGAATAATTATACTCTCATATACTCAAGACAGATGAAAAGAATGATTAATTCATGCAAACAATTCTCATTGATGGTTGTAAGGGAAAAGAAACCTGATAAAACCAATGTATTTGAGGGCTGTAATGCTGAACAACAAGCTGATATAGAAAAGGTTGTTTCAGAGTATGATGTCTTGTTTCAAAAACCTGAAGGTCTGCCACCCAAAAAGGGAATAGTACATGATATTATTTTGCAGCAAGATGTTCCATTTCCTAACATTGGGAGTACAGGTTGTCTTCTTTAGAGAATGCTGAAATCAAGAAGCAGGTGCAAGAGTTGGTCGAGAAGGGCTTCATCAGGCCTAGCACATCACCGTGTGGGTCACCAATCGTTTTGGTGAGAAAGAAAGATGGCTCGTGGAGAATGTGCATTGATTACCAAGCACTGAATAAGATAACAATAAAAAATCGTTATCCCCTTCCTCGCATAGATGGTCTTTTAGATCAATTAAAAGAAGTTGTTTATTTCACCAAGTTGAATTTGCACAGTGGATACTATCAGGTCAGAGTTGCAGAGCAAGATGCATGGAAGACTACTTTCAAAGCAAAGCAGGGATTGTATGAATGGCTGGTTATGCCTTTTGGCTTAACTAATGCTCCTGCTACTTTCATGAGATTAATGAATGATGTACTCAGACCTTTTCTTGATGATTTTGTTATTTTGTATCTGGATGACATTCTGATTTTTAGTAAAACATGGGAAGAACATTTAAAGCATGTTAAGAAGACATTATATGTTTTGAAAAGAGAAAAACTTTATGTTAAACTCTCAAAATGTGAATTTGGAAAAACATCTCTAAACTACTTGGGTCATATAGTAGGTGGAGGTGAATTGAAAATAGATCCCTCTAAAGTGGCAGTTAGTGTGAATTGGCCTAAACCCAAGTCTGCTACAGAAGTAAGAAGCTTCTTAGGAGCAGCACAATATTGGAGGAAGTTCATCTCTAACTTCTCCTTGATTGCAGCTCCCTTACATGCTTTAACAGGATTGAATAAGGTGTTTCAGTGGGGAGGCAAACGTCAGAAAGCCTTTGACACCTTGAAAGAGAAAATAACTACAACACGTGTACTATCACTGCCAGATTTACAAAGACCATTTGAGATCCAAACGGATGCAGTGACTATGCCATGGGAGCAGTGTTGATACAGCATGGCAAACCCATATGTTATCATTCTGAGACTTTTAATCCTGCAGTAGTTAATTATCCTACATATGATAAAGAATGTATGCATTAGTTCAGAGTGTGAAAAAGTGGAAACATTACTTAATGGGCAAAGAGATAGTAATACATACTGATCATTAGCCACTTCAATATCTACACTCCCAAACTAAGTTGCAACAATCAAGACACTACAGATGGATGGGTTTTCTGCAACAGTTTCACTTAGTCATCAGATATAAAAAGGGCAAACATAACAAGGTTGCAGATATGTTATCTAGACCCATTATAAATGCATCTACCATACTTAAGCATAATTATGTGCTACATGAAAGCTACATAGAACAATATGCTCAAGATATGGATTTTAAAGATGTATATGCAACTTTGAGTCAAGGCAAAAGAGTAGAAGAATTGGACTATCATATAAAGGACCGACTCTTATACCATTGTGGGAAACTCTGCATTCCACAAACTGAGAGGATAAATATAATTAGGGAAGCACACACTTCCCTGATATCAGGTCACTTTGGGGTAAGTAAAGCAGTTGCATAGCTACAAAGATTCTGTTGTTGGCCGAAAATGAATGAGACAGTTTCTAGATATGTAAGAGGGTGTGCCATGTGTGCTAAAAGCAAGCCCAGCAATAGAAAACTAGGCTTGTACACTCCATTTCCATTCCCTTCTCACCCTTGGGAAAGTGTTTCCATGGATTTTGTTGGAGGACTACCTAAATCTAGGAAAGGTCATGATTATCTATATGTTGTTGTGGATAGGTTCAGCAAAATGTGTATTTTGATACCTTGTAGTAAACAGATCACAGCTGAACAGACTGCAAAATTGTTCTTTGAACATGTATGGGTTCATTTTGGATTACCCACTTCCATTGTATCTGATCGAGACACCCGATTTGTGGGGAAGTTTTGGTCTAGTCTGTGGGAACTGATGGACACCAAATTAAATAAAAGCACAGCTTTTCATCCACAAACAGATGGCCAGACAAAAGTAGTAAACAGGACTGTGATCCAATTACTGAGAGGTTATTGCAGTAAACATCCTAAGCTTTGGGATGAACATTTGTGTTATGTGCTGCATGCTTACAACAGAGCCAAACACTCTTCTACACAGAGATCTCCTTTTGAGACATGCTTTGGTTTCACACCAAGGTCTCCTTTGGATTTTGTCTTTGGTAAAGACACCATGGTTGAGGGACACAGTGATGTGGACAAGGCAACCAGGTTCATTGAACAGATCTAGGAGATCCATCAGGCAGTACAGGAACAACTAGAAAAGAGTCAGGCCAAGTACAAGGCTAGGCATGATAAGCATCGGATGGAGCATAGTTTTCAAGTTGGAGACCAAATCTGGTTGTATATCAGCAAGGACACGATGGAAGGTGAAGGTAAAAAGCTAAAGCCTATCAGGTATGGACCTTTTCGAATACTTGAGAAAATTGGTGAAAATACATTTCGCCTTGATTTACCAGCTTACATGCACATCTACTCAGTCGTAAATGCAGACTGCTTGATGTTGTTTGAACCTTCAATCATTGAGGACCCTGAAGAGAAAATTCAATTGCATTCTATTGATGACCTGCCACCTGAATACCTCAATGAGTTGCAGGAAGACACTGTGTTGGACAGAAAGGTGAGGACAACGCGCAGGGGAGATGTTGACTACCTCAAGATTGGGCTCAAAGGTTCAAAGCTGAGCAGCGCAGAGTGGATTGAGATTGGACAAGTGAAGAAACAGTATCCTCACTTAGTCGATGCTTGAAAACCAACTTTTGGTGGTCCAAAAGCTTTTTCAATAGGGAGGTCGTGATCCGAATTGGATCCATAGAAAGACTGTCAAGAACCATGACTGAATCAGGTCGAACAAATCTCTAAGGAAATCCAAACAGTATCAAAAACACCCTAAACCAGTGGCAATGGCAGCCGACGTGGAACAACGAGGACCTCGGTCAAAGCGTGCTGACTGAGGCCCATGGAGACCGCGCAGGAGGCCAAAGTAGCCCCTAGGAGCCCCGGAATAGGAAAAGGAAGACGTTGTTGATGCGTGATTAGCGCCTAGGTGAATAGGGCCCTGAAGGGGGAGCCTGAGCACTCACTCACATCAAGAGCCAGGAAACCGCGCGCAGAAAAAGCGAAAAACGCTAACATACGAAGGTGGGACCTGCGCACTAGAAAACCGGTGGTATTGATCGGGGTGCCCTTAAACAGTAAGAGGTTTTGGATAGGAGCAGAGCGATTCCATACACTGATTGACGCGTGGAAGATGGAGGTGAGATAAATTTGCCATTGATTGCGCGCTATCGGTTGAGCAAGTCAACCGCGCGAAACGTGCGTCCGACGTCAGATTTGGAGGGCCCAGATTGAACGGCTAAGATTGCACCCAATGGAACGAAGTGGAATCGACAGGGAATTAAGCTGAGTTCTAAAGAGATTTGGAATCCGTTTGACTGCCACGGTGGAGGAAGAACGCACCCATGGCGTAACTAAAGAAATGAACCGACAAAGCATGCTGGCGCCATTTAGAGGAGGACAAGTGGCCACTCCCTGAGCATTCATGATGATGCCAAACGTAGGGAACTCCAAGTGCAGATGCAGATGGTGAATCGACACAGGTGGAAGAGGAACCGAACAGGCATAGGGATCGAATGGCTAAAGCCATGAACAGAGACAGTCTAATCAATTAGAGTTGATTTAGAGTTAGAATTGAGAAGAGTCCAAGCGACCGAGAGAGACAGTGAACAATGAACCCTGAGAGGAGGACTAAACACAGAGAACAATAAAGCCAAGTAGAAGAGACAGAGGGCCAAGCTGACCACAGGCAGCGTCAAGCACTAGAGAGCTTGAATATTCAAGCCTTCCCATAGAGGAATCTATCCGGACTGAGCATCACATTTGGCTCTTTCCATTGTAGACCAAGGGTCATAGAGCTGGTAGGAAGAAGAAGAGTCTATGTACTCCAAGTGGCTTGGGGAATCCAAGAACCACCCTGCCAAGCAAAATCTGCTTCAGGAGAACTCATATTGAGTCTCTGTATTGTAATTTCTCTGCTCAAAGACACAATAAAACAAGGCCACCACTGAGGGTGGACCGGAGACGTAGCCCTACAGAATAGGGTGAACTCCTTATTAATGTGTCTTTATGTTGCTTACTGTATTTCTCTATTGTCCTTCCATTTTATTTGTTTGTGTATTGGCAATCTGATCGATTCGTTGTTACAATAACACAGAACACACACTAGCACATGAGTCTGTAATACCTTAGTTTAATAAATCTTTAACTGATGGAACTCATAGGGTGAATATCAGATCACCTTGCTATGCCAAGTGTTGGCATTATGATGCATGTGTTGTACTTGATGGCAACCTTCTCATAGAAGAACATCTCACTTACATATAACTGGATCAATCTACAGATGTGACTAAATGCATGGGATGCAGGACAGCTCAAAGGAATAAGAAGATCAAGTTCTAAGTATGACAAGTTAGCTTTGCCATCAAGTCCAAAGGGGGAGATTGTTGGCATTATGAGACAAGTGTTGTCCTTGATGGAAAAATGACAGATTATAGTGCAGCAGGTCAGTAGCAAAGAATTGATGATCAGACTACAAAGAATGAAGAAAGAAGAGTATATACGCAGGTTCACTATATACCGAGTAGGGCATACACGCAGGTTCACTATATACCAAGTCGCGTATATGCAGGTTTGCTATATACCAAGTAGGGTATACACGCAGGTTCATTATATACCAAGTCGCGTATACGCAGGTTCGCTATATACCAAGTAGGGTATACACGCAGTTTCATGCACGGAAAAGCGCGTACATGTCGAAAAGCTTACTTTTGGTCCGTGGTAGTTAGTCCTTGGTATTTGAACCTATGGTTTTGGACCATGGTATCTCGACAAGTGTGTTGATCCCAAGTATTGGGCTCTTGGTATTGATTTATTATGGTTTTGGACCATGGTATTGAGCAAGGCCTAAGACTATAAAAGGAGAAGAAGATCATTAGGCAAGTGGATCGGAAAAAGTCTTGAATATCTGATGAAGGATGAGATCCAATATGCAGGTTATGGGTTGATGATGCATTGCTTGATCTGAGCTAAGGAGGGATCTCACCGGTTGATGGAGAACAAGATCTAAGGAGAGATCGGGATCAAATGGTTTGAAATGAACTATCTTTATGATGCTTATTCTAGATCTGCATACTGACGCATGTAATATACTATAAATGTCATGAGTATGACTGATGTCTGGTACAACTACAAAGTTATAAGAAAATATTTTAAGATTTGTACGCGAGTTGTCTTTGGCAAAAGCACATATGTACGCAGGTTTGATTCATCGTAGTAGCATATACATTATGAAGTATAATATTTGAAGTTGCAGATGGGTCTAATTGTTATAGTAGAGTTCTGTAGTCTGTTCTGGTGACTGTGTTATTGACAGGGTTTCAGTGTTTCAGTGATTCAGAGATTGATGATGTTAGTAGTGATTATTTTGAGCTTCAATGTTAGTTATGGGTCCAGTATGAAAATTGGATGAAACGTGGCCTTTCAGATTATGTGTTGTGCTTCAGGAGTATCCGGTCTGAAAATTTATGAAATGTGGTACCCGGAGGAGAGAAGATTGTAGGTCGGCGCCTACGTACTAGTATCTTAGCTAGTACAAGAGCAAAGAGGGTTGTAGCTCCCTTCCAGGAGAGTCTGGAGAACGAGAGAAGGTTGTTGCCTTCTGCAACTTGTAGCCTGCGTGCTGGTAAAGGACTGCACCAGTACATTGTAAAAGAAGTTTCTTAATAAAGGAAGATAGAAACGAATTGCAGCAGGTGGTTTCACCCACATTGGGTTTCCACCTTATATCATGGTGTTCTTGTGTGCGATTGTCTTTCTGCTTTGCTTTACTGTTTCTAGTTACTGGTTATTTGCTTCTGAATCACAGATTAACAATCAACATAAGAAAGATAAATTAAATTAAAAGTTTGCATTATATACGCGGGTTTTCTTCTGCATTATTGCGTATATACGCGGGTTTAGTTAACTGAAGTAGCGTATAGCAGTTGATTTTGAAAAAGGAATATTTGACTTAATAATACTGATTCACCCCCCCTCTCAATATTATTTCCAACAATTGGTATCAGAGCAGGTCCTTTGGTAGAAGCTTGATCGCTTGAAGGAGATCCGTGGAACTATGGGAAAGAAGCTTAAGAAGAAAGCACCTAAGAAGAAGAAGACATCTCAGAAGAACTATGACAGTGGGAGAATCGATTGGGGACTAGGTATAAGAAGCTCTTCAGATTCAGAATCAGATTCAGAATCATTTCAGAATGAAGATGAACTATCAGGTATGAATTTAATATCCTCTAATGTTCCAGCCATCTATCCATTTGGAAAAGATGAAAGTGATAGCGAAACAACTGAATTTGCTCTGATGGGTGAACAAGAAAGATATCAAATACAGGCAGAATTTAAAAGACTGACAAACAAAATTAGAACTGAAGAAGAACTTTTGAACATAAAGGATGGTGCCTTCAAAGAAGCTGCTAAGACTCAACGAGAGTTATTCAAGGACAAATATCAAAAGTTACAAGATGAAGTAACATCTCTAAGAAATGAAGTCATTGAAAAGAACACAACAATCAAGGAGCTTAGAGGTCGATCCAGTTATTATGAAAGTCTTGAAGCTACGACCCTCTCGCTAAAGGAAGAACTTGAAGAAACAAAGAAGCAGAATAAAGATCTACTCCAAGCTATTGAAAAACAGGAAAACGAAGTTATCAGCTTAAAATCTCAACTGGAATGTGCCTTCAGAATTCATCAAATGCGGTAGGATGTGAATGAAGAACAAGAAAAGGAGATTCTCAAACTAAAGCAACAAATGGAAGAGGAAAGAAATGTTGAAGAATACATGAAGAAACAATGTCTGGAAAAGGAAGAACAACTTCAAGTTGAGGTAAATATCTTGAAAGGTAAATTAGAAGAAAATGATAAACTATTACGATTTCAAGATAGTACTAAAGCCTTGGATGATATTCTTAGTAGTCAAAGGTCTCCTGCTATCAAGTCTGGTCTTGGTTTTCATGAATATGTTGAAGGTGAATCTAGTTCACAAGGTGAGGCAAGGAACTCTAAAAAGAAATCCAATATGATTAACAAGGAGATGAGTGGTCAACCTCATCAACAATCAAGGAAAGAGATTCTTCAAAGAAAATATCTTACTCCTAACTATGGTCGGCCATTTACTCAGATGAATAATATTGAATGTTATGAATGTCATAATCTTGGACATGTTGCAGCTAGATGCAGAAGAAGGATGGTTCAAGATCATCACACAGAAAGATCATCACATTTCAGGTACTTCAATGGATATTGTTTTTCTTGCAATATGTTTGGTCACAAAGCTGCTGATTGCTACAGGAGGAATATGAAACATGTAAGATGTTATGCATGTAACAAGCTTGGACATATAGCAAAGGAATGTAGGAACAAAGGACAGACATCACACCAAAATGGAAAACATCATAACACTTGAAGATATGGAAGAAGAAGGAAGTATAGTCAGACAGATGTTGCACAGCACAATGTACTCAGATACAGCACAGGACAGACATAATAGACTCAGAGGGAGCTAAAAGTATAAAACTTCAGTATCCTGAATCTCATACGCAAGTTCCATAAAGGGAAGTCGCGTATATACACGAGTTAGACACTGCAAAGTCGCATATATGTCAGTCTGAGGAAAAGCAGTGGGGACACGCTCAGAAAAAAGATCTGATATGATTCAGTCCATTATTTGCTCTATTGGTTAATAGTTACAGTCTGCTGAGGATGTGTGGAAATGTTTTGATACTTGTAAGATGTCTAGAAGTGTTTTGATCCTAACTAGATGATGATGATGTCTTGATGATTATTGCTGATATATGCATGATCAGATCTAACAGACGGCACAGGTTGAGGGGGAGCATATGCCTTTAATATTGCATTGTTGGCATATGGTTAATAGTCCTTGGTGATGATGCTTATATGGCTAAATGATATATCTTGCTATAATATGGTTATGAGTTGTTCAGATGATTCTTGGATTTTTAGATCAGATCTGTGGTTGATTCTCTAATGGTGCTTACATGGTGATATTCATAAAGAGAAGGAGAAGTACATAGCTTGAATTCACATCTTCTTTACTTGATGATGAGTCACTCATATGCTGTTGTCATCATATGCATAAGGATCATATTATTCTTCGCACATATATGGATGAGGATTGTTGGCCGGATACATGGATGATTATTCAAAATTGCATTATTGGAGACATGATGATGATGAGTTCTTACCTATATGATGATAGGTTGTACATATGTTGATTGATGCAGATATTCCCAATTGATGATACTTGGTTCATGCAGATCTGGATGGCTATGGTGTTTCTCACATATGATAAAATGTGAATGAGTCTGTATATGTAGAATTCTGTTCAAAGAGATGAATTGATTATACCCTGTCATAGGACATTTACAGGTTGTTGATATGAAATTGGATGTACGCGAGTTTAATAAGGAGTATCCGCGTATATAAGCAAGTTTCTATGGATACAGTCGCGTATATGTTGGTTTGAATAAAATCAGTGGGCCAAACTCAGAATGAGAAGATTCTGATATGGGTCTGACAGAGACCATCTGGCACAGGTTCAGGGGGAGCAAATAATCTTCTTACAATGCATTGTTGGCATTACCTTAGAAGCTCTTGGTTCTAGTACTCAAGCTGTTTTTGTTTAAGGTGGATCAGCTGCAGAAAGGAGAACAGAAGAAGAACATGGTTGTTGATATATACAGTGATTTCCAGATGTTGCTGATAGTAGTTATTTGTGATTTTCATAGTCTTGATATTTCATTTCTATGTCATGTATATCTTGTTTATCAAGGTCATGTAATGGCCTATTTTGGTTTCCCCACTATGCCTGGGATGAAGATGTAATGTTCTTGCTTTATCATGTGTAAACTTTTGATGTATCCCCACTTGGTTGGGTGGATTAGTCAATTCTAGTATATCCCCATGTGGTTGGGAAATGGATGTATGTATTGAGTCTTTTGGTGATAGGAAGGTCTCTTATGATGTATAAGTCATGGTTCTTCTTGAAGAACATCTTTTTGCAGATCTTGCCTTCAGTCAGGAAGAGCATGAACAACACACTTCAGCAGTACAGAGACTTGGCATCGATAGATTGGTACACTTTGGCATATACAAAGGGGGAGCACATTTGGAGATTTTAGCAGATACTTAGGGGGACTATGGACAGCAAAATGTTTATCAAGGAAAGAGAATATCTTGGTCCACCCTTTGCCCTTGATGTCAAAGGGGGAGAGTGATTTGGTGTTGTTGCCATCAAGTCCAAAGGGGGAGATTGTTGGCATTATGATGCATGTCTTGTACTTGATCTCAACCCTCTCATAGAAGAACATCTCACTTACATATAACTGGATCAATCTACAGATGTGACTAAATGCACGGGATACAGGATAGCTCAAAGGAATAAGAAGATCAAGTTCTAAGTATGACAAGTTAGCTTTGCCATCAAGTCCAAAGGGGGAGATTGTTGGCATTATGAGACAAGTGTTGTCCTTGATGGCAAAACGACAGATTATAGTGCAGCAGGTCAGTAGCAAAGAATTGATGATCATACTACAAAGAATGAAGAAAGAAGAGTATATACGCAGGTTCACTGTATACCAAGTAGGGTATACACGCAGGTTCACTATATACCAAGTCGCGTATATGCAGGTTCGCTATATACCAAGTAGGGTATACACGTAGGTTCACTATATACCAAGTCGCGTATACGCAGGTTCGCTATATACCAAGTAGGGTATACACGCAGTTTCATGCACGGAAAAGCGCGTACATGTCAGAAAGCTTACTTTTAGTCCGTGGTAGTTAGTCCTTGGTATTTGAACCTATGGTTTTGGACCATGGTATCTCGACAAGTGAGTTGATCCCAAGTATTGGGCTCTTGGTATTGATTTATTATGGTTTTGGACCATGGTATTGAGCAAGGCCTAAGACTATAAAAGGAGAAGAAGATCATTAGCCAAGTGGATCGGAAAAAGTCTTGAATATCTGATGAAGGATGAGATCCAGTATGCAGGTTATGGGTTGATGATGCATTGCTTGATCTGAGCTAAGGAGGGATCTCACCAGTTGATGGAGAACAAGATCTAAGGAGAGATCGGGATCAAATGGTTTGAAATGAACTATCTTTATGATGCTTATTCTAGATCTACATACTGACGCATGAAATATACTATAAATGTTATGAGTATGACTGATGTCTGGTACAACTACAAAGTTATAAGAAAATATTTTTAGATCTGTATGCGGGTTGTCTTTGGCAAAAGCACATATGTACGCAGGTTTGATTCATCGTAGTAGCATATACATTATGAAGTATAATATTTGAAGTTGCAGATGGGTCTAATTGTTATAGCAGAGTTGTGTAGTATGTTCTGGTGACTGTGTTATTGACAGGGTTTCAGTGTTTCAGTGATTCAGAGATTGATGATGTTAGTAGTGATTATTTTGAGCTTTAATGTTAGTTATGGGTCCAGTATGAAAATTGGATGAAACGTGGCCTTTCAGATTATGTGTTGTGCTTTAGGAGTATCCAGTCTGAAAATGTATGAAACGTGGTACCCGGAGGAGAGAAGATTGTAGGTCGGCGCCTACGTACTAGTATCTTAGCTAGTACAAGAGCAAAGAGGGTTGTAGCTCCCTTCCAGGAGAGTCTGGAGAATGAGAGAAGGTTGTTGCCTTCTGCAGGTTATAGCCTGCATGCTGGTAAAGGACTGCACCAGTACATTGTAAAAGAAGTTTCTTAATAAAGGAAGATAGAAATGAATTGCAGCAGGTGGTTTCACCCACATTGGGTTTCCACCTTATATCATGGTGTTCTTGTGTGAGATTGTCTTTCTGCTTTGCTTTACTGTTTCTAGTTACTGGTTATTTGCTTCTGAATCACAGATTAACAATCAACATAAGAAAGATAAATTAAATTAAAAGTTTGCATTATATACGCGAGTTTTCTTCTGCATTATTGCGTATATACGCAGGTTTAATTAACTGAAGTAGCGTATAGCAGTTGATTTTGAAAAAGGAATATTTGACTTAATAATACTAATTCACCCCCCCTCTCAATATTATTTCCAACAATTGGTATCAGAGCAGATCCTTTGGTAGAAGCTTGATCACTTGAAGGAGATCCATGGAACTATGGGAAAGAAGCTTAAGAAGAAAGCACCTAAGAAGAAGAAGACATCTCAGAAGAACTATGACAGTGGGAGAATCGATTGGGGACTAGGTATAAGAAGCTCTTCAGATTCAGAATCATTTGAGAATGAAGATGAACTATCAGGTATGAATTTAATATCCTCTAATGTTCCAGCCATCTATCCATTTGGAAAAGATGAAATTGATAGCAAAACAACTGAATTTGCTCTGATGGGTGAACAAGAAAGATATCAAATAGAGGCAGAATTTAAAAGACGGACAAACAAAATTAGAACTGAAGAAGAACTTTTGAACATAAAGGATGGTGCCTTCAAAGAAGTTGCTAAGACTCAACGAGAGTTATTCAAGGACAAATATCAAAAGTTACAGGATGAAGTAACATCTCTAAGAAATGAAGTCATTGAAAAGAACACAACAATCAAGGAGCTTAGAGGTCGATCCAGTTATTATGAAAGTCTTGAAGCTACGACCCTCTCGCTAAAGGAAGAACTTGAAGAAACAAAGAAGCAGAATAAAGATCTACTCCAAGCTATTGAAAAACAGGAAAACGAAGTTATCAGCTTAAAATCTCAACTGGAATGTGCCTTCAAAATTCGTCAAATGCAGTAGGATGTGAATGAAGAACAAGAAAAGGAGATTCTCAAACTAAAGCAACAAATGGAAGAGGAAAGAAATGCTGAAGAATACATGAAGAAACAATGTCTGGAAAAGGAAGAACAACTTCAAGTTGAGGTAAATATCTTGAAAGGTAAATTAGAAGAAAATGATAAACTATTACGATTTCAAGATAGTACTAAAGCCTTGGATGATATTCTTAGTAGTCAAAGGTCTCCTGCTATCAAGACTGGTCTTGGTTTTCATGAATATGTTGAAGGTGAATCTAGTTCACAAGGTGAGGCAAGGAACTCTAAAAAGAAATCCAAAATGATTAACAAGGAGATGAGAGGTCAACCTCATTAACAATCAAGGAAAGAGATTCTTCAAAGAAAATATCTTACTCCTAACTATGGTCGGCCATTTACTCAGATGAATAATATTGAATGTTATGAATGTCATAATCTTGGACATGTTGCAGCTAGATGCAGAAGAAGGATGGTTCAAGATCATCACACAGAAAGATCATCACATTTCAGGTACTTCAATGGATATTGTTTTTCTTGCAATATGTTTGGTCACAAAGCTGCTGATTGCTACAGGAGGAATATGAAACATGTAAGATGTTATGCATGTAACAAGCTTGGACATATAGCAAAGGAATGCAGGAACAAAGGACGAGCATCGCACCAAAAGGGGAAAACATCATAACACTTGAAGATATGGAAGAAGAAGGAAGTACAGTCAGACAGATGTGGCACAGCACAATGTACTCAGATACAGCACAGCACAGACATAATAGACTCAAAGGGAGCTGAAAGTATAAAACTTCAGTATCCTGAATCTCATACGCAAGTTCCATAAAGGGAAGTCGTGTATATACGCGAGTTAGACACTGCAAAGTCGCATATATGTCAGTCTGAGGAAAAGCAGTGGGGACACGCTCAGAAAAAGGATCTGATATGATTCAGTTCATTATTTGCTCTATTGGTTAATAGTTACAGTCTGCTGAGGATGTGTCGAAATGTTTTGATACTTGTAAGATGTCTAGAAGTGTTTTGATCCTAACTAGATGATGATGATGTCTTGATGATTATTGCTGATATATGCATGATCAGATCTAATAGATGGCACAGGTTGAGGGGGAGCATATGCCTTTAATAATGCATTGTTGGCATTATGGTTAATAGTCCTTGGTGATGATGCTTATATGGCTAAATGATATATCTTGCTATAATATGGTTATGAGTTGTTCAGATGATTCTTGGATTTTTAGATCAAATCTGTGGTTGATTCTCTAATGGTGCTTACATGGTGATATTCATAAAGAGAAGGAGAAGTACATAGCTTGAATTCACATCTTCTTTACTTGATGATGAGTCACTCATATGCTGTTGTCATCATATGCATAAGGATCATATTATTCTTCGCACATATATGGATGAGGATTGTTGGCTGGATACATGGATGATTATTCAAAATTGCATTATTGGAGACATGATGATGATGAGTTCTTACCTATATGATGATAGGTTGTACATATGTTGATTGATGCAATTATTCCCAATTGATGATACTTGGTTCATGCAGATCTGGATGGCTATGGTGTTTCTCACATATGATAAAATGTGAATGAGTCTGTATATGCAGAATTCTGTTCAAAGGGATGAATTGATTATACCCTGTCATAGGACATTTACAGGTTGCTGATTTGAAATTGGATGTACGCGAGTTTAATAAGGAGTATCCGCGTATATAAGCAAGTTTCTATGGATAAAGTCGCGTATATGTTGGTTTGAATAAAATCAGTGGGCCAAACTGAGAATGAGAAGATTCTGATATGGGTCTGACAGAGACCATCTGGCACAGGTTCAGGGGGAGCAAATAATCTTCTTACAATGCATTGTTGGCCTTACCTTAGAAGCTCTTGGTTCTAGTACTCAAGCTGTTTTTGTTTAAGGTGGATCAGCTGCAGAAAGGAGAACAGAAGAAGAACATGGTTGTTGATATATACAGTAATTGTCAGATGTTGCTGATAGTAGTTATTGGTGATTTTCATAGTCTTGATATTTCGTTTCTATGTCATGTATGTCTTGTTTATCAAGGTCATGTAACGGCCTATTTTGGTTTCCCCGCTATGCCTGGGATGAAGATGTAATGTTCTTGCTTTATCATGTGTAAACTTTTGATGTATCCCCACTTGGTTGGGTGGATGAGTCAATTTTAGTATATCCCCATGTGGTTGGGAAATGGATGTATGTATTGAGTCTTTTGGTGATAGGAAGGTCTCTTATGATGTATAAGTCATGGTTCTTCTTGAAGAACATCTTTTTGCAGATCTTGCCTTCAGTCAGGAAGAGCATGAACAACACACTTCAGCAGTACAGAGACTTGGCATGGATAGATTGGTACACTTTGGCATATACAAAGGGGGAGCACATTTGGAGATTTTAGCAGATACTCAGGGGGACTATGGACATCAGAATGTTTATCAAGGAAAGAGAATATATTGGTCCACCCTTTGCCCTTGATGTCAAAGGGGGAGAGTGATTTGGTGTTGTTGCCATCAAGTCCAAAGAGGGAGATTGTTGGCATTATGATGCATGTGTTGTACTTGATGGCAACCCTCTCATAGAAGAACATCTCACTTACATATAACTGGATCAATCTACAGATGTGACTAAATGCATGGGATACAGGACAACTCAAAGGAATAAGAAGATCAAGTTCTAAGTATGACAAGTTAGCTTTGCCATCAAGTCCAAAGGGGGAGATTGTTGGCATTATGAGACAAGTGTTGTCCTTGATGGCAAAATGACAGATTACAGTGCAGCAGGTCAGTAGCAATGAATTGATGATCAGACTACAAAGAATGAAGAAAGAAGAGTATATACGCAGGTTCACTATATACCAAGTAGGGTATACACGCAGGTTCACTATATACCAAGTCACTTATACGCAGGTTCGCTATATACCAAGTAGGGTATACACGCAGGTTCACTATATACCAAGTCGCGTATACGCAAGTTCGCTATATACCAAGTAGGGTATACACACAGTTTCATGCACGGAAAAGCGTGTACATGTCGAAAAGCTTATTTTTGTTCCATGGTAGTTAGTCCTCGGTATTTGAACCTATGGTTTTGGACCATGGTATCTCGACAAGTGTGTTGATCCCAAGTATTGGGCTCTTGGTATTGATTTATTATGGTTTTGGACCGTGGTATTGAGCAAGGCCTAAGACTATAAAAGGAGAAGAAGAACATTAGGCAAGTGGATCGGAAAAAGTCTTGAATATCTGATGAAGGATGAGATCCAGTATGCAAGTTATGGGTTGATGATGCATTGCTTGATCTGAGCTAAGGAGGGATCTCACCGGTTGATGGAGAACAAGATCTAAGGAGAGATCGGGATCAAATGGTTTGAAATGAACTATATTTATGATGCTTATTCTAGATCTGCATACTGACGCATGTAATATACTATAAATGTTATGAGTATGACTGTCAGGCCAGGAGTAACTCCAGTTTGGCAGAAAACTCAGAAAAATTGATTCGATTTATATACAAGAATGTGACTGCTCAGTTCATCTTCTGATGATTGTTCACATTCCAAGTTCACCCAATCATAGAGGATTAGGTGTCAACATTCCCCCCCTTAATTTGAAGGGATGTTGGTGAGTCCAAGTATCATTCTGAATCTTTCAAGCTTTTCTCTTCCAAGCGCTTTGGTGAAGATGTCTACAATTTGCTCATTTGTGGAACAATGATGGAGATGGATTGTTTTGGCCTCAACATGATGTCAGATCAGATGATATTTAGTATTGATGTGCTTTGTACGATCATGGAACTTTGGATTCTTGGCCAACTTTATTGCAGAGGTGTTGTCAATCATGAGTGGAGTTGATTGTACTTGTTTTACTTGCAAATCTTCAAGAATTTTCCTAAGCCACACAATTTCTTTCATTGCTTCAGCTGCTGCCACGTATTCTGCTTCTATTGTGGAATCTACTGGAACTGATTGTTTGTGTGATCTCCAAGAGACAGCTCCTGATCCAAGACTCATAGCATATCCTGAAGTAGATACCCCAGTTTCTTTGTCTCCATCGAAGTCTGAATCAGAGTATCCAATTAAGTTGAAGTCGTCCACCTGTGTATACTTGATTCCAACATCTTGAGTTCCCTTCAAGTACCTTAGAACTCTTTTTGCAGCAGACCAATGTCCCTCACAAGGCTTTTGCATAAACCTGGAGAGGATTCCAACAACAAATGAAATGTCTGGTCTGGTAGTAGTGAGGTAGATGAGACTTCCTATAAGCTGTCTATACTTTGTTGCATCCTCAATTTCCTTTCCTTCAATAGATGTGAGCTTTAAGTTTTGTTCCATTGGAGTAGAAAGAGGATTGCACTCTGTCATGCCAAATCTGTTTAACAAATCTCCAATGTATTTCTTTTGAGAAAGAAATATGGATTTTGGATGTTGGGTTACTTCAATGCCAAGATAGTAATGAACATAGCCCAAATCAGTCATTTCAAAACTTTTCCCCAATTCCTTCTTTATGGATGCAATGTAGCTTTCATTGTTCCCTGTCATTAAAAGATCATCTACATATACCACAAGATATACAACTGTTTTGCCAACTTTCTTGACAAATAAAGTTGCATCATCAAGATCAAAATGATTGAAGTTGAGTTTCAGAAGATGCTCAGTTAGTTTTTCATACCAGGCTCGCGGTGCTTGTTTGAGGCCATACAAGGACTTCACAAGTTTGCATACTTTTTGTTCATGTCCTTTCATAGCAAATCCTTCAAGCTGGGACATAAAAACATTTTCTTTTAGATCTCCATTCAAGAATGCAGTTTTTACATCCATTTGATGGACTTTCCAACTGTTCTGAGCTGCTAGTGCAAAGAGTGTCCGGATGGTGGCCCATTTTTCTGTGGGGGAAAAAGTTTCCTCATAATCGACCCCTTCCTTCTGTGCAAAAACTTTTGCCACAAGCCTAGCTTTGTGCTTGTCAAGTGAGCCATCAGCTTTGTATTTGTTCTTGTAGACCCACTTGCAGCCAATTGGTTTGGTTCCAAATGAAGGATCAACCAGCTTCCAAGTGCCATTCTTTATGAGAGCATCATACTCCTTTTGCATCGCTTCTTTCCATTCATCATGAGAAGCAGCTTCTTTGAAGGAAGTTGGTTCAAAATCTGTAGACAAGTTCAATTCACAATCATAAGTAACATCCATATCAACAGGTGAATTAGAGTCATCTACATCACCTCCATTTTGTCGGTTTGAATTTCTGGTTCCTGTTTTTCCAATTTCATCAGGATGAACACTTTCAAGTGTCTTTGTCAGCCACTTTGGGGGACCTTTCTGAGATGGTCCAGGCTGCTCTGTTGATTGAGTTGGGACTGAATCAAGATTGAGTCTCCCAATTCTATTAATTACATCACTTAAAGCATCATCCGTTGTTGGAGTTTCATGCAGAGGAGATTGTTCTTCAGAAGAAGAAGATTCCACATGTTGTTCTAGTATAGGAATCCCCCCTTAAATATGTGGAATCTGATTATCAAATTCTTGAAATGATTTCGTTTTTGCGAATCTATCCAAGCGATCAAGTTGCCGCTCAACAACATTGTCAGATTTGGATGATTCAAGAAAAATGACATCTCTAGATACAACAAACTTTTCATTTACTTCATCATAGAGGCGGTATGCTTTAGAGGTGTTTGAATACCCTAGGAAGATACACTTACGACTTCTAGCACCAAGTTTGTTTCTATGTACCTTTGGTATCAAAGCATAACAGGTGGAACCAAAGATCCTGAGATGTTTTACCGAAGGAACATGTCCATACCACAATTCATAAGGAGTCTTGTTTCTTATAGCATTAGATGGACATCTATTCTTTATATATGCAGCACATAGAACAGAATCAACCCAAAACATTATCTTTACATTTTTGAAGAAAAGCATGGATCGTACCATATTCAAGATTGTTCTATTCATTCTTTCAGCTACACCATTCTGTTGGGGATTATAAGGCATAGTTGTTTGATGTTTGATCCCATGTTGGCGAAGATAGTTTTCAAATTCATTTGATGTATATTATTTTCCATTATCAGTGCAAATAGACCCAATATGAGATTGTGCATCATTTTCAATCCATTTATGAAAATTCTTGAATGTTTGAAAAGCATCAGATTTGTTCTTCAATAAATAAACCCAACACATTCTGGTGTAATCATCAATAAATGTCATGATATATTTATTTACATTTGCAGAAGGAACAGGCATTGGACCACATAAATCTGAATGAATGAGTTCAAGCTTCCTATGTGCTCTTGAATGTGAATCATGAAAAGACTGTTTGCTATGCTTTCCTAGAATGAAAGCATCACATTGCTTATGTTTCCTAGGAATTGTAGGCAAACCAGCGACACCATTTTTCTTCAATAAGCGGAGACTGTCATAGTTTAAATGTCCAAATCTAGCATGCCATAATAAACTTGATGGAAGTGTACCTTCTTCATGATGAGAAATATATGAGAAATGTTGTGCATGAGCAGAGGTTCCTTGCAATTTGAGAAGCCTTTCTTCTTCTATTTCCCTCATGACAAGTGAGTGGTCAGATGCTTTTCTTACCTCAAGCTTGCCATCAAACATATGAATGGAGTGACCTTGCTGGCGGATGTGGACCAAGGACATCAAGTTTCTCTTGAGCCGTGGGAGATATAGAACATGATCCAGAAGAAAGTCTGGAAGACCAGGCAGTTTAAGCCTGATTGTGCCAAGCCCTGATGGCTTGATTTTTGACTGATCTGCAAAGTATACTGCTCCATCAACATTGTCAGTGAAATCTTCAAAACAATCTTTTCTATGAGTCATATGACAGGTTGCTCCTGAATCAAGCAACCAATCATTTTTCGAAGAAGCAAGTGAAGCATTAAACAAATCTTCATTTAGTCCAATGTTACATTGTGCCTCAATATAGTGAGCGGATTCAGGTGCTTTACCTTTGTCTGTATCATCAATTTTACCTTTCTGCTGGTTTCTTTTCTGCTCAATTTTGTCCCATGGTAGCTTGCATGTAGAAGCATCATGTGATCCATTTTGTTTGCAGCGAATGTAATGTAAGTCTGCCTTTTCTCCTTGAGAATGTCTGCCCCCCCCTGCCTCTGAAGTATCTTCCTCTTCCTCTTTGTCCACCTCTTCCTCTTGTAGAATCTTGAGCAGGATGCTTTTCTTTATGAGCAAGGCACACAGTCTCTTCAGAAGATTCGGGAGCTGTCTTCTTTCCAAAGGCTTTCTCTCTTTCAGCAAACTTTTTCACAAGAGAGTCAAAGGTTATATCTTTAAGATTTCCATTTGCTTGTAAAGACTCAAGATAATTGGAGTAGGTAGGATAGAGTGCCTTGAGAAAAGCAATAAGAGGGATATCCAGCTCAACCTTAGTGGATTTAATATCATTCATTATAGACTTTACTTCAGATGCAAGAGCAAGAGGATCATTACTTTTCAGTTCAAGAGTGAAGAGTTTAATCATGAGCTGAACAACTTCAAGTGCAGAATGTGAGTCATAGAGTTCTTTCAGCTTTTGTAAAGCTTCAAAGGCAGTTGAATATGATGAAATATGGCGACTTACTTCTTCATTTACAGATGCTGCGATTAATGCATAGGCTTTGTTGTTCTTGTTTTCCCAAATGACGAGCTCTTTGTCTGATGTAGGCTACACTGGGTCATTGTCTCCTTCTCCGACACACACTCCTTTCCACAACTCATTGAAGATGAGGGTGTGTTTTATCATCCGGGACCATTTAGGATAGTTCTCCTTGCCAATGAGAACTATTCCTACCATAGAGATGATTGAATGCATTCTGTAAAAAATACTTCTGCTGATAAAAAAAAATTTGCTGATAAATAACTTCTGCCGATAAAAAAAAACTTCCTTACGTTACAGCCTTATGCACTATATTTTCTTCAAATCCCTCTAATGTTTGATAGAAGCATCAGCATTTCATTGAAATATTATGTACATATCACTTCAATATTACATATCACTTTAATGCTTCAACGCAGCATTACCATTCAAATGATAAAAAAAAACTGTGCAATACTACTATTCACCTCCACAAATGCTTTGAATGATTTTTTTTTAAACAAGACTGCGCAATACTACAGACATTCAAATCAAAGGCTATGTTCAGGCCAATGATTTTTTTTTTTAAACAAGACTGCGTAATACTTCAGGCATTCAAATCAAAGGTTGTGTTCAGGCCAATGATTTTTTTAAATAAGACTGCGCAATACTACAGGCATTCAAATCATTCTCAACGGAGCAGGCTGAAACAAATTGTTTCCATCTCTACTGACCGGAAAAAACTCGATGAATCTGCGATTTCAAAATAAATAAATTCAACTTCTCGATCTCTGTCAAAGATAATTTTTTTTCGAATGATGAAGCAATCCCTAAAGAGGAAGGGAATAGAGTTAGCTTGATTAAGCCCGGGGCCCCATGGGGATGATATCCCGCTTCCGAGATTGAACAGTGTGACGATGGGTTGTTGAGGGTTCAACACCGTTTCTCAACTTCTGTAAGACGAATTGTCTTCTCCTTTGCTGTTTGATTATTGTGCCAATATGCCCAATAATCAAATCTAAATACATATACCGTTTTCTTGCTTTTATACCTTGTGATTTCTGTATTTTACAATGGGATTTAACAGAAGTTGACTTGTTTTGAAGTATGGAATAAACTGTACAAAAGCTACGAACCAACATAACCCATTTTCTTTGAAGTACGGAATAAACTGTACAGAAGCTATGAACCAATATAACCCATTTTCTATGATCACTATCCACACACATTCAGAACTGCATGTGAGAGCATGACAGCAACTTGCAGATACGGATAGAAGAACTTACTATACCACCATGCGTTTGCTGATGCTGAATATACGATTTCTGTGTGTCAATGTGAGGGACAGCATTCAATACCACCATACACAATCAATTCAACAGTGTTCCAATTGAACATCATTTCAATGGAATGGTGCGAATGGGCGCCATAATGGAGATTCAAACCTTGACTGTTCAATTTCAGATGCGGTCAGGCCTATGCAGGTCAGAGACAAGCATTATGGATAGAGCGCAGTGGCAGAGGCAGATTATTTCAGAACAGAAGGGAATAAAGCAGAGGCAGAGGCAGAGGTCAGGACAGAGGAGTTACAAGGAGCATAATAGCTAAAACAAGGAGCTGGCTCTGATACCATGTCAGGCCAGGAGTAACTCCAGTTTGGCAGAAAACTCAGAAAAACTTATTCGATTTATTACATTAGGTAGCTATTATTATATATGAGAATGTGACTGCTCAGTTCATCTTCTGATGACTGCTCACATTCCAGGTTCACCCAATCGCAGAGGATTAGGTGTCAACAATGATTGATGTCTGGTACAGCTACAAAGTTATAAGAAAATATTTTTATATCTGTACACGGGTTGTCTTTGTCAAAAGCGCGTATGTACGCAGGTTTGATTCATCGTAGTAGCGCATACACTATGAAGTATAATATTTGAAGTTGCAAATGGGTCTGATTGTTATAGCATAGTTCTGTAGTCTGTTCTGGTGACTGCGTTATTGATAAGGTTTTAGTGTTTCAGTGATTCAGAGATTGATGATGTTAGTAGTGATTATTTTGAGCTTCAATGTTAGTTATGGGTCCAATATGAAAATTGGATGAAACGTGGCCTTTCAGATTATGTGTTGTGCTTCAGGAGTATCCAGTCTGAAAATGTATGAAACATGGTACCTGGAGGAGAGAAGATTGTAGGTCGGTGCCTACGTACTAGTATCTTAGCTAGTACAAGAGCAAAGGGGGTTGTAGCTCCCTTCCAGGAGAGTCTGGAGAACGAGAGAAGGTTGTTGCCTTCTGCAAGTTGTAGCCTGCGTGCTAGTAAAGGACTGCACTAGTACATTGTAAAAGAAGTTTCTTAATAAAGGAAGATAGAAACGAATTGCAGTAGGTGGTTTTCACCCACATTAGGTTTCCACCTTATATCATGGTGTTCTTGTGTGCGATTGTCTTTCTGCTTTGCTTTACTGTTTCTGGTTACTGGTTATTTGCTTCTGAATCACAGATTAACAATCAACATAAGAAAGATAAAGTAAATTAAAAGTTTGCATTATATACGTGGGTTTTCTTCTGTATTATTGCGTATATACGTGAGTTTAATTAACTGAAGTAGCGTATAACAGTTGATTTTGAAAAAGGAATATTTGACTTAATAATACTGATTCACCCCCCCTCTCAGTATTATTTCCAACAATTGGTATCAGAGCAGGTCCTTTGGTAGAAGCTTGATCGCTTGAAGGAGATCCGTGGAACTATGGGAAAGAAGCTTAAGAAGAAAGCACCTAAGAAGAAGAAGACATCTCAGAAGAACTATGACAGTGGGAGAATCGATTGGGGACTAGGTATAAGAAGCTCTTCAGATTCAGAATCATTTCAGAATGAAGATGAACTATCAGGTATGTATTTAATATCCTCTAATGTTCCAGCCATCTATCCATTTGGAAAAGATGAAAGTGATAGTGAAACAAATGAATTTGCTCTGATGGGTGAATAAGAAAGATATCAAATAGAGGCAGAATTTAAAAGACTAACAAACAAAATTAGAACTGAAGAAGAACTTTTGAACATAAAGGATGGTGCCTTCAAAGAAGCTGCTAAGACTCAACGAGAGTTATTCAAGGACAAATATCAAAAGTTACAGGATGAAGTAACATCTCTAAGAAATGAAGTCATTGAAAAGAACACAACAATCAAGGAGCTTAGAGGTCGATCCAGTTATTATGAAAGTCTTGAAGCTACGACCCTCTCGCTAAAGGAAGAACTTGAAGAAACAAAGAAGCAGAATAAAGATCTACTCCAAGCTATTGAAAAACAGGAAAACGAAGTTATCAGCTTAAAATCTCAACTGGAATGTGCCTTCAGAATTCGTCAAATGCAGCAGGATGTGAATGAAGAACAAGAAAAGGAGATTCTCAAACTAAAGCAACAAATGGAAGAGGAAAGAAATGCTGAAGAATACATGAAGAAACAATGTCTGGAAAAGGAAGAAAAACTTCAAGTTGAGGTAAATATCTTGAAAGGTAAATTAGAAGAAAAGGATAAACTATTACAATTTCAAGATAGTACTAAGGCCTTGGATGATATTCTTAGTAGTCAAAGGTCTCCTGCTATCAAGACTGGTCTTGGTTTTCATGAATCTGTTGAAGGTGAATCTAGTTCACAAGGTGAGGCAAGGAACTCTAAAGAGAAATCCAAAATGATTAACAAGGAGATGAGAGGTCAACCTCATCAACAATCAAGGAAAGAAATTCTTCAAAGAAAATATCTTACTCCTAACTATGGTCGACCATTTACTCAGATGAATAATATTGAATGTTATGAATGTCATAATCTTGGACATGTTGCAGCTAGATGCAGAAGAAGGATGGTTCAAGATCATCACACAGAAAGATCATCACATTCCAGGTACTTCAATGGATATTGTTTTTCTTGCAATATGTTTGGTCACAAAGCTGCTGATTGCTACAGGAGGAATAGGAAACATGTAAGATGTTATGCATGTAACAAGCTTGGACATATAGCAAAGGAATGTAGGAACAAAGGACGGACATCACACCAAAAGGAGAAAACATCATCACACTTGAAGATATGGAAGAAGAAGGAAGTACAGTCAGACATATGTGGCACAGCACAATGTACTCAGATACAACACAGCACAGACATAACAGACTCAGAGGGAGCTGAAAGTATAAAACTTCAGTATCCTGAATCTCATACGCAAGTTCCATAAAGGGAAGTCGCGTACATACGCGAGTTAGACACTGCAAAGTCACGTATATGTCAGTCTGAGGAAAAGCAGTGGGGACACGCTCAGAAAAAGGATTTGATATGATTCAGTCCATTATTTGCTCTATTGGTTAATAGTTACAGTCTGTTGAGGATGTGTGGAAATGTTTTGATACTTGTAAGATGTCTAGAAGTGTTTTGATCCTAACTAGATGATGATGATGTCTTGATGATTATTGCTGATATGTGCATGATCAGATCTAACAGATGGCACAGGTTGAGGGGGAGCATATGCCTTTAATAATGCATTGTTGGCATTATGGTTAATAGTCCTTGGTGATGATGCTTATATGGCTAAATGATATATCTTGCTATAATATGGTTATGAGTTGCTCAGATGATTCTTGGATTTTTAGATCAGATCTGTGGTTGATTCTATAATGGTGCTTACATGGTGATATTCATAAAGATAAGGAGAAGTACATAGCTTGAATTCACATCTTCTTTACTTGATGATGAGTCACTCATATGCTGTTGTCATCATATGCATAAGGATCATATTATTCTTCGCACAGATATGGATGAGGATTGTTGGCTAGATACATGGATGATTATTCAAAATTGCATTATTGGAGACATGATGATGATGAGTTCTTACCTATATGATGATAGGTTGTACATATGTTGATTGATGCAGATATTCCCAATTGATGATACTTGGTTCATGAAGATCTGGATGGCTATGGTGTTTCTCACATATGATAAAATGTGAATGAGTCTGTATATGCAGAATTCTGTTCAAAGGGATGAATTGATTATACCCTGTCATAGGACATTTACAGGTTGCTAATCTGAAATTGGATGTACACGAGTTTAATAAGGAGTATCTACATATATAAGCAAGTTTATGTGGATACAGTCGCATATATGTTGGTTTGAATAAAATCAGTGGGCCAAGCTCAAAATGAGAAGATTCTGATATGGGTCTGACAGAGACCATCTGGCACAGGTTCAGGGGGAGCAAATAATCTTCTAACAATGCATTGTTGGCATTACCTTAGAAGCTCTTGGTTCTAGTACTCAAGCTGTTTTTGTTTCAGGTGGATCAGCTGCAGAAAGGAGAATAGAAGAAGAACATGGTTGCTGATATATACAGTGATTGTCAGATGTTGCTGATAGTAGTTATTGGTGATTTGCATAGTCTTGATATTTCGTTTCTATGTCATGTATACCTTGTTTATCAAGGTCATGTAATGGCCTATTTTGGTTTCCCCACTATGCCTGGGATGAAGATGTAATGTTCTTGCTTTATCATGTGTAAACTTTTGATGTATCCCCACTTGGTTGGGTGGATGAGTCAATTCTAGTATATCCCCACGTGGTTGGGAAATGGATGTATGTATTGAGTCTTTTGGTGATAGGAAGGTCTCTTATGATGTATAAGTCATGGTTCTTCTTGAAGAACATCTTTTTGCAGATCTTGCCTTCAGTCAGGAAGAGCATGAACAACACACTTCAGCAGTACAGAGACTTGGCATGGACAGATTGGTACACTTTGGCATATACAAAGGGGGAGCACATTTGGAGATTTTAGCAGGTACTCAGGGGGAGTATGGACAACAGAATGTTTATCAAGGAAAGAGAATATCTTGGTCCACCCTTTGCCCTTGATGTCAAAGGGGGAGAGTGATTTGGTGTTGTTGCCATCAAGTCCAAAGGGGGAGATTGTTGGCATTATGATGCATGTGTTGTACTTGATGGCAACCCTCTCATGGAAGAACATCTCACTTACATATAACTGGATCAATCTACAGATGTGACTAAATGCATGGGATGCAGGACAGCTCAAAGGAATAAGAAGATCAAGTTCTAAGTATGACAAGTTAGCTTTGCCATCAAGTCCAAAGGGGGAGATTGTTGGCATTATGAGACAAGTGTTGTCCTTGATGGAAAAATGACAGATTATAGTACAACAGGTCAGTAGCAAAGAATTGATGATTAGACTACAAAGAATGAAGAAAGAAGAGCATATACGCAGGTTCACTGTATACCAAGTAGGGTATACACGCAGGTTCACTATATACCAAGTCACGTATACGCAAGTTCGCTATATACCAAGTAGGGTATACACGCAGGTTCACTATATACCAAGTCGCGTATACACAGGTTCGCTATATACCAAGTAGGGTATACACGCAGTTTCATGCACGGAAAAGAGCGTACATATCGGAAAGCTTACTTTTGGTCCGTGGTAGCTAGTCCTTGGTATTTGAACCTATGGTTTTGGACCATGGTATCTCGACAAGTGTGTTGATCCTAGGTATTGGGCTCTTGGTATTGATTTATTATGGTTTTGGACCGTGGTATTGTGGTATTGAGCAAGGCCTAAGACTATAAAAGGAGAAGAAGATCATTAGGCAAGTGGATCGGAAAAAGTCTTGAATATCTGATGAAGGATGAGATCTAGTATGCAGGTTATGGGTTGATGATGCATTGCTTGATCTGAGCTAAGGAGGGATCTCACCGATTGATGGAGAACAAGATCTAAGGAGAGATCGTGATCAAATGGTTTGAAATGAACTATCTTTATGATGCTTATTCTAGATCTGCATACTGACGCATGTAATATACTATAAATGTTATGAGTATGAATGATGTCTGGTACAGCTACAAAGTTATAAGAAAATATTTTTAGATCTGTATGCGGTTGTCTTTGGCAAAAGCGCGTATGTACGCGGGTTTGATTCATCGTAGTAGCGTATACATTATGAAGTATAATATTTGAAGTTGTAGATGGGTCTGATTGTTATAGCAGAGTTCTGTAGTCTGTTCTGGTGACTGTGTTATTGATAGGGTTTCAGTGTTTCAGTGATTCAGAGATTGATGATGTTAGTAGTGATTATTTTGAGCTTCAATGTTAGTTATGGCTCCAGTATGAAAATTGGATGAAACATGGCCTTTCAGATTATGTGTTGTGCTTCAGGAGTATCCAGTCTGAAAATGTATGAAACGTGGTACCCGGAGGAGAGAAGATTGTAGGCCGGCGCCTACGTACTAGTATCTTAGCTAGTACAAGAGCAAAGGGGTTTGTAGCTCCCTTCCAGGAGAGTCTGAAGAACGAGAGAAGGTTGTTGCCTTATACAGGTTGTAGCCTGCGTGCTGGTAAAGGACTGCACCAGTACATTGTAAAAGAATTTTCTTAATAAAGGAAGATAGAAACGAATTGCAGCAGGTGGTTTTCACCCACATTGGGTTTCCACCTTATATCATGGTGTTCTTGTGTGCGATTGTCTTTCTGCTTTGCTTTACTGTTTCTAGTTACTGGTTATTTGCTTCTAAATCACAGATTAACAATCAACATCAGAAAGATAAATTAAATTAAAAGTTTGCATTATATACGCGGGTTTTCTTCTGCATTATTGCATATATACGCGGGTTTAATTAACTGAAGTAGCGTATAGCAGTTGATTTTGAAAAAGGAATATTTGACTTAATAATACTGATTCACCCCCCCTCTTAGTATTATTTCCAACACCAAGCACATTACCTTGTAACTGAACACATCCATGCCATCTCTCAAGGGACTCCAATTCCCTTGACGGATCCAGCTATAACTAGAAAATAACTATTATACTTGTCAAATACATGTTCATGAATCTAACACATATCCACATAATGTCAGGAAAAATCAAGGTACAACATGTACACAACACTACACACACAAAACAACATGTACATCATGTACATAACACCACATGTACACAAAACTACATGTACAACATGTACATAACACCACATGTACACAACACCGCATGTACAATATGTACACAACACCGCATGTACAATATGTACACATCACCATATATACCCAACACCGTATGTACAATGTGTACACCGAACCTCGTGTACACAACACCGCATATACAACATTTACACAACACCATCTGTACACAACACTACATATACAACATGCACACCATAACACATATCCACATAATGTCAGGCAAAATCAAGGTACAACATGTACACAACACCACACACACACAAAATGACATGTACATCATGTACATAACACCACATGTACACAACACTACATGTACAACATGTGCATAACACCACATGTACACAACACCGCATGTACAACATGTACACATCATCATATATACACAACATCGTATGTACAATGTGTACACCGAACCTCATGTACACAACACCGCATATACAACATTTACACAACACTGCATATATGACATGTACCATGAAGCACCAAAAGCACAAAACTAGCACCAAACATCATGAATCAACCCTATGGGTTCCTAATGCTTCCCAGGGAAAGCTCAACCCAATATTTCTTCAATATTTTATAGTAGGTTTTTTTTCCATGCAATCCCTACATCATGCTACCATAAACACATAACTATCAGTGTATAAATAAATATAACAATATACAAGTTATCTTACCTTGCTATGCCAAGCACATTGCCTTGTAACTGAACACATCCATGCCATCTCTCAAGGGACTCCAATTCCCTTGACGGATCCAGCTATAACTAAAAATTAATTTTTATACCTGTCAAATACATGTTCATGAATCTAACACATATCCACATAATGTCAGGCAAAATCAAGGTTAAGAAGACTTCCTGTATTTATGCAAAGCACTCATTCGTTTGGAGTCGCAGTTTCCAAATAGAGCCAAAGGAATTCTCACCCAATTCCTTTCTTTTAACTTTTACCTTGCTATAATTGAGTCTTATTAGTTGTTATCACATCACCCAACTGTTAGCTATATAGACAAATTAACTATTACCTTGTCATGCTAATACCAAAGTTCTAAGCTAGGTTGGTCATCTACACATTGACATAAACAAGTGTTGGTGCCTTTTTGATGGTGGATCTATCAAGGGAAATTTGTATAAAGGTGGAGAGGAATGGGTTACATATTTATTAGAGTTATATTTATTTTCCTTTACTTAGATTTTGGGGTATGGAAGCAATAATATGGTACAAGTGAAATCCATTCTTATTTTGGTGGGTTTAGACATGGAAAGGAGGCTTACTAAATTCTATATCGTTAGGGAACCAAAACTAATTGTGAAGTGGATCACTAGTTAAAGGAGAAATCCAAAATTAGTCTTGGAGCATCTCAATTAAAAGACTAAGTAACTTGAAATATTGGGGAAATACACTTGCATACATATATTCAGAGAAAATGTTATTGTCCATGGGTCATTGAAGTAGGCAATGAATGCTCAAGGAGGCTTACTTGAGATCACTAAGTCAAAGGATAACTCGTTGCCCTTCTTCCTAGATATATAATTGTCTAGATCTATTAGTCACTCTACTAAGAACATGTGATGTTTGATTATGATGTCGATTTTGTTCATGGCCCTCCATTAAGATACTTCCTTTGTTTTTTTATGGTTTAAACTTGACTTTTCTTGTTTCAATTTGTTAGTCTATATGCTTTTGAGCTATATAGATTTTTTTTCTACTAGACTTATTATCTTCCAAGCATGATTGTTGTTTCCCTTTTAATTTTGTGTCCTTGAACATATGCCAAAGACAATTTCACCATTTCTACTTAAAATAAAAGAACTATGACTTTTTTAAGAAAAAAAATGTATACTATTTATTTTATATTAGTCCTAAATTTTTTATGATAATAAATTTCAACCTTTATAAAAGGAATTGTCTTTAGTGCAACTTTTTAGAAGTTTTTCTGGTCTAATTTCTCTAAAATCCAATAGGAATTCATTGAAATTACAAGCTTAATGGGTAACCCATGCACAATAGAAGTGGCCTATGGATTTTTCAGGGTGCTAAATCCATATATATAGTAAAAAAACTAGTTTAAATAATACAAATCAAGATTTCACATCAAATTTTTCTACCAGATTCTGGCACCAGAAACTCCAAAAAAATCACACTAAAACAACTCCTTTATAAATATTATTTATATTAAATAAATTTTAAAATATAACGTTAAAATTATTATTATCTTTAAACTAAGTTTGGGTCAAAATTATGCCATCGATCTCTTTGTATAAACGAGGGTTCCGCTCTCTTGGTAATTAATATATTCTTTCAATCAAACGAAATCATTTCTTATCTTTTAATAAAGCTCTTCTTGGAGAAGTCTTCTTCTGAGAATTTCAAAATTTTCCATCCAAAGATCAAATATCAACTTGAACTAACTTTTTCATAAACATTGTTTTCTAAACTCCCATCATTTCAAAGTGATTCCTAGGATGTATCTTAGTTGAACTCTAGCCTATGGTTTGGTGTACATGATCTTCTCCCAGCAAAGACCAAAAAATTGAAAGAAGAAAACATTAATGGATGAACTACTCTTTGGTACTCAAATAATGGGGACACATATTCTTGGGAGGGCATATTTAGCATCTCAATGCAAATTTTTTAACTATGCCAATAAATCTATGTACATGAACCAGTGTGTATGTACACTCATAAATTTTTAATAATGTTTTATTTTTAGCTTTTTATAATGTTATAGTGTAATGTTGTTTAAATATTAGTCACAAAGAAGGTTTAAAATAGATAATTAAAGTGATTGTTAACCATTAATTTAAATAAAAGTCGATTTTCCTCATAAATATAGCTAGGCCACAAGTTAGGGAGACAATGTTTTTGTATAATTATGAACTTCTTCCTCTGTTTGCAATTACTATGAAATTCTTAGTTTGATTAAAAGTCTATTTGCCTTATAAAGATAGTTTAAGCTATAAGTTGGCAATTCACTCTTTCTTTCTCTACATCTCTCTCTTTTAATAACAATTATAAATTTTCTTATTTTTTTTATAACCAATCTATATTTTAATTTCATGAACTATACTTTTATCTCTTGAAAGTAATCTTTTTGAAGAGGTCTCTTTTTAATAATTTGGGTGTCTTTGTAATCATTATGAAATCATTAAGTTAAATAAGAGTATATTTTCTTTATAAAAGTAATTCAAGCAATTAGTTAGGGATTTACTTTCTCTCTCTTTTTCTCACTCTCTTTTAATTATGTTTTTTCTTATCTCTTATAACTAATTTATATTATAATGTAATGAAGTATACCTTTATCTCTTGTTAATATTTATGGAAATATATCCCTTTAATAATTTGAGTGTGTATATGCAACCCACTTTGAATATGTAAGTTCCTCCAACCTTATGTCAATGAACTTAAGATGAATTTCCTTGATAAGTTTATGGTGATTATATCAAAACACACACATATTTGCGTGTGTTCTTTACTAAAATATTATCCAAATATTGTTAATATATATACATGTAATCCCATCATGTTGCACTTTAGAGATATTAAATAGAGATGTTGCACCATGAATAAATATATTATCATATTAGCAAAAAATAGTAATACATAAGAATGTATGAGTAATTATGTAGACTCATAAGTTTGTATGATAAATATTAGGTTCACAAAATATCTAATCCTAATATATAAATCATGACATAACATTTGAAATCATATTTTTTTAACTAAAATTAAAAAATATTATATTAAAATAACTATAGCAAAACAACAAAGATACAATTACTACAACCTTGAAATCTCATACAAATTTTTTAAAGATGAATTAGTTTGTAGAGAAAGCCTCCTCCCATTAAAAGCATAAAAGAGATAACTCCAACAATTTTCTTGTAATAACTTGATTTTATTGTTTCCCAAGTACAAGAATAAATTATGACAAATTGTTTGCATAGAAAAGTGTAGACAAAATTGAGTTATTGTTTTTGAGATGTTCCCCCCTCATTAAAATTCCTAAATTTTAGTGTTCGTTGATAGCCTAGGAAGATATTTGATTCAAGATTTTCCTCTCTTTCCTCTCAACTCAATTTCCTTCCCCTTGATAACAAAGGAGAGAGACACGAGCCATTCTTCAGGATTTCTGCAAAGGAAGGGGAATCATGAGCTTTAGGGGAAAGCATAACCATGTACTTCTAATCCATATTTGCTTCATCTTCTTCATCAACTTATAAATCTTCACCCTACTTTCTTCCTCTAGATCCTCTTCTTCTACTCCCTCCCTATTCCTTTTCTAAAATAATTGGCATGTATATACCTAGCTCCACATTCATCCATGTCATGACAAATTTCCTATTTGTTACCAAATTGTAATATACCCAAATCGTAGGGTGCCTCAAGAACTTGCATTCTTAAACTTTGTAATACAAATTTAATTAAAACTAGAAGCATGCAACAAAAAATAACCCATGCAAAATCATCAAGAAACACATATATAAACAAGAAATCATATTTCTCAAATAGTGCATAGAATTATAAAAATATACACAACATTAATCAATAGACAAGCATAGAATAAACCTTAGCATGAATGAAATACATAACAAACACTTACTTTATCAGATAACCACACTAAATGGTTGTAGACGTCAGACGTTACACCCACTCGTAGAAACTGGTACTTGAAATCTCTTAATAGAAAGTCACTCTTTAGTAGAGGCCATGAATCCACAAGGACAAGTGTTTAGGATGATTTTAATATCATAAAGACATTCATCATGATTTCATAGTCTACTCACATAGGTAACAATCTCAACTTACCAACTCGCATTCCCCTTTAGCTTGCACAAACGAAATAAAGGAATCTCCACTTTCAAATGTAGTCCCTTAGGTTATTCCACTTCTTTCTATGGATCAACTATAATATGGTTAGGTAATATCAATGTTGGAAGCTCTAGGTATTCTCAACTACATAATGTTTTCCTCAAAATATGAATATATTGATGCATTCAAGCATCTTCACATTGCTAGAGAATAACCAATCTTCTCAGACAACCAACTCATGATGTATGTCTCCTACAAAAATAATCTCCTTTTTCCAAGAATCAAGAAAAATATTGAATGATAAATAAATAATTGAAGAAAAACACCCCCCCGCCCCCACCCGACATCCTAGCCATAAAAAATATGATTATTACATGAATACTCGCAATGCATCATGTGGCTTCCCCATGAAACTCACGTAACTCCTTTTCTCGACTAATTCAAATTGTGTTTAATAAATATTATAATTTTGTCTAGTTTGTCAAAGTATCTTAGCTCAAGTGGATTGGTTAATAATTTGTTTCCCCAACTGCATGGGTTCAAGTCTATGGAGACATGTGGTATCCGAGCTGTTAGTGGCATTTATGAAATAGTTGTATTTGGTGTAATAATGGCAGTCAATCTTTCGAAAGTTGCTGATTCTCCAAAAAATATCATTACTATTGTTTTTTGTCTAGCCTCTCTAGCTACACCCTTTCTATACCCTTATGACTATTGTCCTTCTCCATCTATAGTAGGTGGCATTTTTTTATTATTAATATTAAAAAAATATTACATTTCTAGGTTCCTTACCCTTTCCTAATGTACATACATACATTATTCATATGAGGATGAAAAGTAGGGTATTACATTCTCCTCTCCTTGATTTTGGGACTATCCTCAATGCACATCACCATGCTCTACATTAGAATTTTATCAAAAATTCAAAAAATAACTATAGGTATACCTTCCATGTTACATATTCTAGCTCCCATGTAACTTCTTTAGAGTTGTAGCATGTTCATTGGACCTTTACCTACCCTATTTCTTTATTCTAAAGTACCATGACCTTCTTCTTGAGTATACACACTAATTATAGTTGAAAGTCTCCTTTTGGCTCCACTTGAATCAAATTCCAATCAATAACATGGTTAGTATCATGCACATGATTTTTTAACAAAGACACATGAAACCCATTATGCACATTCATGGAAGTAGGTAGTGCAAGCATGTACGCAATTGGACATATCCTATCCAATATTTCAAAGGGACCACAAAATCTAGTTGCCAGCTAGGTACAATTTCCCACCCTTACCGAACATTTCTTAGGTTTCACATTAAAAAATACATGCTCTCCCACTTTAAATTCTTTTCTTGCCCTACTTTATCTGCATAAATATTTTTCCTGTATTCCATTACTCTCAAATTTTCCTTAATTTTAACCATCCCCTTTTCCATCTCATTGAGCTATTTCAGCCCAAGTACTACTCTTTCTGCTAGCTTGTCCTAACTCACTGGAGTATTGCATTTTCTACCGTATAGAGATTTAAATGAGCTCATTTTCAATGAATCCTGATACCCATTATTATATGCAAACTCCACCAAATATGGATAATCTTCCCACTTGGATGGTTTATCGATCATATACGTTCTTAACATGTCCCCAATCACCTAATTGACTCTCTATGTATAGCCATCTATCTATGAACGATATGTTATGCTAAAATTCATATTTGTTTTAAATATTTCCCTTTAAAAGTTCGAAGTAGATTGGATCTTTGTCCAAAACAATTGCCTTAGGTACTCCATACAACTGAGCAATTTCCTTTAAGTATATTTTTGCAACAGTAGTTGCCTTACGACTTAGTTCTATTGGAATAAAATTTGTAACCTTTGTTTATCTCTACAATACCACGATTATTGAATCATGCTTATTTACTATCCTAGGAAACATAGTAACAAAAATCAATGGTTACAACTTCTCATTTCCACTCTAGGATTGGAAACGACTATAAACAACTTGCTAGGTGTAATCAACCACATTTTTTTTCTTTCCTAGCTAAAATAATTGGGTTCTTTTTGTTGCAATTTTTTTGGGTAACTATTGATGCTTATCAAAATAACCTATTGAGTCTTATTAGGCTAAGCAAGGTAGACAAGAATATCATTATAGGTTTATATCCCTTGTAATTTACAACCAAATTTCAAGAACAAAATCCTTGAAATTTGAAATCATTTTTAGATTATATATATATATATAATATTTGCCAAAACAATAAAGAATGAAAAAATGTAACACTAACTCATAAATGGGAAACATTTAAATCATGCTAAAAATAATAAAAATTGAACAACAATGTAAATTCAGAACTATAATGTTATAGTAAGCCAAAATATGAGAAATCAATCAACAAATAACTTTATTGAAGACCAATATGAATTAAAAAACAAGTTTTATTTATCAATTATTGCGAGGATCATGATTATAGATGGCTTTAGAAGCCTAAGTTGTAATACAAATCATACAAAGGAAACCAAGTGCCAAAAAAACGAGATAGCAAAATAACATTTGATCTAGACTAGTTCAAGAGACTTATCACCACCAAACTTTGTAAAATTTTTATTAATTAGCAATAAACATGTCAGAAATTCTAAAAAGTGCAAACATATTACAAAGGACATAAATAACATTGAAGGACACCATAGGTCAATCCTACTCAGTCTTTCTTTGACACTTATCAATATATCCCTACTATGAACAAGACAATTTAGTCTTTAAAAAACTGAGAATGGAAATGAATAAGATGATATATTCCCTTTCAAAACTAAGGTATTCCTTCACATAGATTTTCCTCTTTTCATTCATGATTTCTCTCCTATTTTATCTTTGTATAAAGTAGTTAGGTAGTTCAACTAATTTTTAATTATTCACTTAATCTTTTATTTCATGGGAGAGTGAGTATGTTTTAAGGTAAAGATCATGAATGTATTAAAGACACTTAAATAAAAGTAGGTAGGCTCCCATTAGAATCTTTTATAAACTTCATTACATATAAAATTTATCCTTATAACTCCCATAATAAACATAATAAACATATATATATTTTTGTTCGTGTGTGGCAAAAAACATAAATGATCTAGGTGGATATTGGTGGCCACCCGCCTATTCCACCTAGACCCTCCAGTTAGTTTCATATGTTTCCTTGTTTATTTCAGCATTTACTATTTTTAGTAGTTTTTTAGGTCCTGAACTTCCGAGCAGTTTTGACCCCCTGAACGACATTTTTTTGAGTTCCACCACAAGCCCATAGCCATAGGCTAGGGCCTATGACGAAACCTTTAGTACCCAGAGAGACTTTTCCAACAAGGTATTGTATGCACAAAACATAGATAATATGACCAAGTTACGACCCCAGGAAGTTCGCTGCCCAACTAACCCCAACGGGGTCCATAAACTCTTGGTGTTACATCTCATGGGGTTAGGTTTTTGGATGTTTAGGGTTTTTTCATGCTTTTCAATAATAAATAGGCCCTTGAGCCTCATTGTAACATAGTTTAGAGGCATGTAACCACCACATCTATTCTTAGAGATAAGCTACGATCACCCGAGCTATCTTATTTCCATTTTGTTTGTAAGTATAATTCAATATTTTTCTATTAATGAAATGAAGTGTTTTTTTGCTGCCTCTCTATATTTATGATTATATTTGTAATTTGTTGCGTTCCTCTTTAAGTTCAGATTAGTGGTATCAAAGCAGTTTTCTCTTTCTCTATTTTTTTGTGCATGTCCCCAATGAGGTCAGGGTATAAGGAGTTAGGGCTCGATTTGGTTGAACCGTTGCAAGATCAGCCTCACAAACCCCGACGACCTCCCATGGTAGAAGAAAAGATAGACGAGGGGGCAGGAGATCCTTTCAAAAATTTTCTCAAGGAAGCCCTTGAGCGACAGAGGAACGTGATTATGGATGAATTTTCCCAGATCCTTCGATGACTACCCACATGCAATAGATCTTCATCCAGTATCCACTCTCGAGGTGCCACTCCTTTTAAGGTACAAGTTAACTTCAATTCTCATATCTGAGGGCCTGATAGATGCAGACATTGTAGATAAATGGTTAAATCTATTGGAAGGATATTTTTCAATTCATGACTTTTCCAATCGGGAAAAGATTACTTTTGCAAGTCTTCTCAAAGTTGCCCCACAAGTCAAGGATTGGTGGGAAACCTACTGTGAACAAAAAGATGACAGTGAACCCTTGTTGTTTTCTACCGCACCCACTTGGGATTATTTATGAGATGCCATCAAGGGACAATATTACCCTATCGGGAGCTATGCAGATAAATGCATAAAGTGGACCACACTACGGCAGGGAAGGGACCAAGATGTGTTAGAGTTCACAAATAATTTCCATACCCTTCTCACGAAGTTGGGTATCAAGGATATTGAGCGGCATTTGGTACTCAAGTACCGCGACTGTCTACACAGTACATTCGGGACGAGATGGAGTTGCTAGACATTTCCTCGCTTGGCACGATGTATCGATACACTGTGAAGATTGAGTAGAAGTTTAAATAGAAGAAGCGAGACTTTGGATATGGGAATACAAAATAATGAAAAGGCACCCCTAAACCACAGGGAAAAGGACAAAGCCAATGCATGGCTACCCAGGACAACCCACTGAAGTCGCAAGGAAAGAAAAACACCATGAAGATAAATAAGGACACAGGAAAATGGTGTGAGTTCCATAAGAGCTCCACTCACAACAAAAGTGAGTGTCGGGCCAAGGAGTCAGTGGTGGCCAAGCTGAAGGCCTTCGAATCAAACGCATGTTCGAACTCTGAATCAGAACCCAATAAGAGGAATGAAAAATGGAAGAAGGTCATTGATGCAGAACCCAATGCCACTGTGGCCACTACCAAGATCTAGAAGATTGATCCTGAGGATCCAGAGGAGGGGGAACACCTCTTCCACTCACAGATTTGGGTGAAGGATTCTCCACTACATTTCATTGTCGACAGTAGGAGCCAAAAGAACCTCATTTCAGTAAAGGCCATGAAGCAACTAGGCCTAAAGACTACAACACATCCACAACCGTACACCATTGGGTGGCTTCACCAAGGACGAGATCTCTGCGTCAACCAACAATACCACCTTCCCTACAACATCAAGCCCTTCACGGACGAGGCACTATGTGATGTTGCTCCCCTTGAAGTTTGTGATGTATTATTAAGACAACCATATTTGTGGAAGTGACATGATGTATATGAGTCTAGACCTCGCTCTTTGATTATTACTTTGACCAATAAGTTGTATAGGATACAAAGGTATCCCCACCTACCGCCATCCCTTTTGTCACAAAATCACCATTACCAAGGTTGTCGGTGAAAATGCCTTTGAGATTAGCATCCCACCATTCCTTGGTCTGCACCCATTGTTCAATGTAAACCACCTTCGACCATACTTTTGACCATTATTGGACACATCCGACATTGTAGAACAACTCACACCAATAGAGCTCAACCCGAATTGCATGGAACAAACCACAATTGATCAGATGATGTATACAAAGATCAAGAACACTCGCTAACAGAGGATACAACTATATCGAGTTGTTAAAGTAGGTCAACTCCTTCACCAAGGACCAGGTTCAACAAAAAATTCCTCCCTTCATGGAGGCTCTGCACGAAATGGGGACCATTGTTTTTTAAGAGGGGAGGAATGATCTAGGTGGATATTGGTGGCCACCCGCCTATTCCACCTAGGCCCTCCAGTCAGTTTCATATGTTTTCTTGTTTATTTCAACATTTACTATTTTTAGTAGCTTTTTGGGTCCTGAACTTCCGGAGGAGTTTTGACCCCCTAAATGACGTTTTTTTTTAGGTCCATTGCAGGCCCATAGCCATAAGCTATGTCATATGGTGAAACCTATAGTAATCGAAGAGACCTTTCCAACAAGGTATCATACACGCCAAACAGAGATAATATGACCAAGTTATGACCTCGGGAAGTTGGCTACCCAACTAACCCCAACGAGGCCCACAAACTCTTGGTGTTACATCCCCTGGGGTTAGGATTTTGGTTGTTTATGGTTTTATCATGTTTTTCAATAATAAATAGGCCCTTTAGCCTCATTGTAACATAGTTCAGAGGCATGTATCCGCCACATCTTTTCTTAGAGATAAGCTACCATCACTCAAGCTATCTTATTTCCATTTTGTTTGTAAGCATAGTTCAATATTTTTCTATTAATGAAATGAATTATTTTTCTACTAAATCTCTGTATTTATGATTATATCTGTGATTTGTTGCATTCCTGTTTAAGTTCGGATCAATAAATCAGTAAATGCATCATCATCAGAACACTTGTAACTCTCATAATAAAAAGTAAATGATATTTTGAGTTCTAGAAAATAAAATATAATATTATCAATGTAGCCTCAAAAATCATGTCTCAAACATCTAAAAAATAAATGTTGTGATAAAACATAAAGTTATAAAAGCTCAGGGTGCATGTCTTTAAAAGAAATCTCTCTTTTTCCTTCATCCCTTATTTTCATTGACGACACATTCGATTGCCAATAAGTGGACATAGATGAATTATTGCTTTGGGCCTCAATATGTTTATTCCTCTTATCACTTGGACACTTACGAAGAAGTTGCTTTTTGTTTCTCGTGGGAGAGTGGCAAAAAGAAGTAGCTGAAGGAATCATGGGCTCATAAACATGTGGTAGTTGCGTGTTTTTGGGACTAATAGGCCAATGGACAATGCCAAAAGGGGGCATGACATGGTTATTCTCCCATCCATTATGCATAGCCTAAGAACGGGACTCTCAAACATCCATAATGCTAGGATGGGGCTACAATGGTACATGATGTTGAGAAAAATCTTGTGGAAAAGCTAGCTACCCAATGAAGGACAAGTAACCAATCTGTATAAATTGATTGAACTCATTGGGATTACAATTAAAATTTATAGAAAATATTATCCTTTTATTCCTTCGTTCTTGTCAAACCACGTTAGGTATTCTGCCTCTCCCTCTTTTGTTTCCTCGAATTCCCCTCCTAAAGAAGCTCATATGTGCCATTTCATAAAATAAATTAATATCTTGAAGTAAAATACATTATGCAACAAAAACATACTTCATTAAAATTATTGTAAATATGCTTAACAAGGCCATGTCATAACATAAAAGAACTAAGCATACAACAGGGAAATGTAAAGGGAACAAGCAAATGAAATAGACATAACTAATGTACTCTATTTTGCATCCAAATTTTATTCCATCCATACCACAATCATACATTATTTTCATCATTTTTATTTGAAATGTTTTTCTTCTAAACGCCACATTAGCTTCCAAATAATTTTCATTCCAAAAATATTTTAACATCATTCCTCAATAAATAATAGAATAAAGGCACAACTTAAAGGGAATGTAAAATAATATTTATAAATGAATTACAACCAAATGTCACATGTCAAACACATCCATTCCCTTATTGAATTCTATCTAAAAAAACCTAATATCAAGCTTGATTTTAAATGAGTCGCTCTATCATTAGAAAATAGAGGATTCTCAAGCTTATCAATTAATTTTCATATATAATAATGTATGGAGTGCGATAGTATGTATGATGAATGAGAAAAACTGTACTGTACTAAAAATTGGTAATATTTGTTTTTAGTTGAGTAACATTGGGCCAAGATATAAGTGATTACCATTTATAAAATAAAATCTAAAATATATTTCAAATTTTATAATAATGTTATACATGTCCAAAAAAAACTCTTTTATGATCATTCGATAAAATTCTCAATGCTCACATTATATTTGCTACAATACCAAACAAATACCATAACATAACATGACTGATCTCGTTTATCATATATATGTAGGGTACAAACCCTTCTTTTTTATGATCATTCGATAAAATTCTCAACGCTCACATTATATTTTCTACACTACCAAACAAATCCCATAACATAACATGACTGACCTCGTTTATCATATACATGTAGGGTACAAACCCTTCTTTATCATTACCCAATGTGATCTAGCTCCTCTAGAGATCTGCTGTTCTTGGCACCTCCAAGGAGCTACCATCCCCCATTGGAGCCAATGTTAGAGTCGGTCTGATCAGCCCTCCGTTAGAGATCAAAACTCTTTGTGCATTTCAATTTTAGGTGTCCCGCTCCATCCACTCAGCTGCATTTCGCTAGGGACATGCCATGATCTGACGGAGAAAGTCATGCTAGTCATTTTACCTCATGTCTGGCCCCTGCTAGCTCAGGTCTTTGTCCATAACCACCGAAGCTCATGACAGCCAAGGTCTGGTCCTTTACAGGGCAAAGTCATCTTTTATGTTTGGATCTAGGAATTCATCAATTTAGTCCTTGAAAACATGTCCAGAAACAAGCCATGCAGGCCAGAGGGAGGCCCTTATACAACTAGGGTTCAGAGAGCTTCATCATCACCTGGAGAGACATCGACTCTTTTTCAAAACTCTGTTTTGAAGAAAAGTCAAACAAGGTCAATTATGACAAAATTTTCCAAAAAATCACCAGTTGACTTTTCAGATGCAGTTATGATTTACATGGCCAAATGCTCTGTCATACAATCCCTGCAAAGAGGTGCCGAAAATTTCATCATTTGAGCCAAAATGTCAAAGGGAAAGTGAAAATCAGTGTGTTTGAAGGTCAATGAAAAAGTGCAAAACTCAACATTAGAAAAGGGGGTTTTCAAAGAGGCAAAAATAAAACCCATCTCCTCCAAGGCTATAAATACATGTTTTGCCCAAATCAAAGCCATTGTGCTCTTGCAAGCTTTGGAGAGACATTGCAAAAGTGAGAAAGTGAAATTGTGAGCATTTGAGTGAGTGAGAGTTGGATTTCGAGGGCGCGGTTCATACACCAAGGAGCGGGGCACACACAGAGGGCGCGGCACACACAGAGGGCACAGCGCACACGTAGCCAGCCCATAGTGGGAAATTTACAAGGGCGCGACGCACACAGCAAGGGGCATAAAAAATTGCCAAACCGCTTCAAGTCTTGGTGAAGGCTAGAAAAACAAGAGGTAGGCCCTGTGGACACCTCTTCTCCATCAATTTTTTAATTGATATGGTGTTCATGAGATGTTTAAATGTCACCCAAAAGCATAAGGTCAACCATGAAAAAAAAATCACCAAGAAAATGATGGCTGGGGTTGCAAAAATGTGATGATAGCACCAAGGTTTCACTCCACTCCCCTTGTCCCCTCACCCATCATCTTTCTCATCTCCCCTTGACCATTTTTCCTAAGAACCCCACCCTAAAACCACTACATAACCCTTTCCCTATCCCTGTAAGCAATTCACGGTGAAATTATGAGCGCGTGGCGCACACAAAGGAGGCGCGGTGCACTCATTGTGCGCGGTGCACTGGGAGCCGGTTCACAGTGTAAAAATGCCACTGGAGCGGCGCACTAGGTAGAGCACGCGACGTACATAAATACAAGGCCCAAAAACTATCCAATCTACCTCAAAACTTTTGGATGCTCACCAATTTTGAAGGGTAGGCCACCTACATCCATCCTTGCACCAAAATGGAAAGGGATAGCATGATTGTAGGGGTAGAAATCAAATGCAAAAAATATTTGTAAAGAAAACAAAAGGGAAACAAAGAAAATCATTGATCCTAGGGTTTATGCTACAGTGACAAAGCTACCAAAATAAATTCAAACCCTACCCCATCAATACTATACCCAAAACACTCCCAAATCCCTGATAAATCTCTCCCTTTAGCCCCTATTCCCATTTCATCATTCCTCTCCTAATATTCCCTGTTTTATTGTCCCCTTAGTGACAGATTCTCAGAGCATCTACCAGTTCCATTGGATTCAGAGGGCAGCATAAAACTCAGGGTACAAACAGCAGTAATGGCATCAGAAGTTTCATCAGAGTATGAGGAGGGGACCCACAGTGACACATCTTCAGGAGAGAGGGCCCATAGGAGACATCACCGGAGTGGCAGACATCTTAGAGATGAGCCAAACACCCTCACTGAGCTGCAGGCATGCCCTCTTGCCATGTCTTTCTTCCAGCACTTGGCATGTTATGAATTTTGTTAAAGGGTGGCAAATGTCAGAGTCCATCATGAGTTGGCCCGTCTTTTTGCACTTCATCTACAGGGAGGTCAATCTGTCCTGGCTGGGGTCACTTTCACATTGACACCGGAAACCATATCAGTGGCAACAGGAATACCAAACATTGGGGAACAGTGGCATAAGAAAAAGAAGGTGGAGAGGCATCATTATGAGCCTTACATCAAGGATAGTTGTTTGAGCCAGCTCACCAGAGTTTTTCCATTTAGATTTTTGAGGGATGAGTATGTCCCACTCATGAGATTGATCATGAAGTATTTCAATTACAAGGGGAGGTTTTCTCGCCTTTATGCCTATCACATCAGGTTGCTCATGCACTTTACCAGGGTGCGGATGATGAGCCTCCCATTTTTCATCTGTGGGAACATAGAGAGGATGAAGAATTTCATGCAGCACAAGACCCCTCGACAACAGCTCAATAGCGTTTATCACTTTGCTCTTATCCGGATTTTGGTGGACCATTAGTTGGGATTGCAGGGTATTGCTTGGGAGGACTTCATCTCCGGTGACTTCTTCAGCACTCCACAGGTAGTTTCAGAGGCAGAGCATGAGGTAGGGGGCCCATCTCATCAGTATGAGCTACATGAGACTGCCAATATGCCAGTATAAATCACATATCAAAAAGGCAGTAGACCCTTATTTGCAGCAGCAAAGCGAGTGTTATCTCCACCCGAGGTGGAAGGGGCCTCGCTTCTGACATCAGCACCACAGGAGCAGGGTAAGGGTAAGGAGCCAGTGCAGGAGGAAGGGCCATCAGGTGAGCGAGAGACCAAGTTCGTTCTCCTCCAGGATGATGAGACAGATGCAGAACCAACAAATGCAGAGCTTATAGAGATCATCCAGGAGCAACAATCAGAGATTGAAGACTTGTCCATTGATTTAGAAAGGGCCAAGTGGAACATGAACTACCTGGAGCGGAGAAACAGACAGCTTGAGGACCAACAGATGATCATGGAGCTGTAGAACATCCGTGAGCATCGCCAAGCTGCTCAAAGGAGAAGAGTTCAGCCCACATCACTGGAGCAGGCGAGCAATAAAGACCGGGAGGCCTATCTCGAGATCAGGAACATGCAATTGGAGAGGCTGCTGGACAAATCCGACCAGGACCTTGCTCTATTGAGACACATGGCTTTCCGTTACAGGGTGCGAAACATGAATGCACAGGCCCAGATAAGGAGTTTAAAAGAAAAATTGAGGAAAGCAACAAGAAGGGAAAAATGGGAAAAAGAGAAAGATAGGCTTAGAATCTTGGTTGAGGCTTCCTTGGCTCAGCATGGCACCCCATAGAGAACTTCCAGCCCAAATCTCAAAAAATTTGGGCAAATTTTGGTCACAGGGAAATTTTTTGGACAAAAAACAGGGATTTTCTCCCTGTGCGCCACGCCACTGGCGCGACGCTAAAATTCTAGGGCTCCAATGGAGAAATGGCTTGCATATTTGGATTCAGCATCGAAAATTACGACTACTAGTGTCCAGGCAAAAGATTTGGGCAAGGTCTGGGTCTCCTAAAGGTCAAAAAACACCCAAAAATGGCCTCTCTGCCACTTCTTTGACACACAGAAAGCAGTCTTGGGAGAATGAAGATTTGGAGGGGCAAATGAGCACCAAATATGAAAATTCCAGTGGGGTTAGAAAGTAGACAGGATAGGCTTTCCAACAAGCCCACTTGGTCACATTTTGGACACCTAAACGTGCCCCAAAACAGGCCCCAAAGTAGCACGACGCACAGAGAAAATGGCATGGCGCATAGAGGAAAAATTGCCAATTTTCTTCTGTTTCATGAAATTTCGGTTCGCAACTTCTCCAAGTGGGCCCGGTCCTCTACACTTCGGTTTTTTGGCACCAAAGGTGGCATTTAAAGAGTTTTTTTCTCCATATTGGCTTCTATCCAAGTGGCGAAGGAAGGCAAACGGTCACCCAGTGCCAAATGTCATGTTTGCAGCGCTACACCTGTAGCTGATGGTTGGCTCTCCATCTCCATTTTGTAATTATTCGAGTAACTTCCCAACCCCTGGGCATTCTATCTCTTCCTCACACATTCTATATATTGTATGCAAGTTATTTGCAAAGCGTTGGTTGGCTTGTAACTTCTGGGAGACTGTGGGAAAGAAACTTTGTTTCTTCACTGTGTATTTTTGACAAAGAATTAATGAAAGGCAGCGGCTCTGTTTCATGAGATTCTTGTGGTTGTGAGTGTAGCAAATGTATTTCTTATGTGTTCATATGTATTTAGTTATGTTTAATAATTCATTTCATGCTCATTTCCAGTGAAATTTTATGAGTGAGATTAGGTAGAATCCAATTTTTATTGCTCTGCCTGTGGGAAAATTTCATGTTCAGTGTTATTCTTCTGTTGAAAAGGATTCATGTCACTATGCCCTTTTCACTTTCTTCAGCAATCTATTCATGTCGTGGTACCTCAAACTAAATTGTTACATTTTCTGCCTACCTTGCCTCATGGAATAATCTGTGCCTTCATATTCAATTCTCTGTTCTTTGCTGAGCGCCAGTCCCATAACATCCCAGAAGCTCGGTCATTCATAAAATTGTTTCCCGAATCCCTATTCACTTACTAGCCTAAGGTAAATATTGCATTGTAAGTCATCTCAGACCGTTTTCGATTATCTATTCACTGAGCATGACTCGGAGAGAGCCCTCTCCTGTTCTAGTAGGGCTAGCTACCATACTGAGCGTGGTTTGTGGTTACCCTAATTTTTGCCTTCCTTCAGCCTAGGGCAGATTTAGGTGCTAACACGCGTCAACCAACAACACCGCCTTCCCTACAACATCAAGCCCTTCACGGATGAGGCATTATGTGATGTTGCTCCTCTTGAAGTTTGTGATGTACTGTTAGGACAACCATACTTGTGGAAGCGACATGATGTATATGAGTCTAGACCTCGCTCTGTGATTATTACGTTGGCTAATAAGTTGTATAGGATACAAAGGTAGCCCCGCCTACCGCCATCTCTTTTGTCACAACATCACCATCACCAAGGCTGTCAGTGAAAATGCCTTCGAGATCAGCATCCCACCATTCCTTGGTCTGCACCCAGTGTTCAATGTAGAACAACTTTGGCCATACTTTCCACCATTGTCGGACACATCCGACATTGTAGAACAACTCACACAAATAGAGCTCAACCCGGATTGCATGGAACAAGCCACAACTGATCAAATCAAGTATACATAGATAAAAAACACTCACTAATAGAGGATACAACTATATCAAGTTGTCAAAGCAGGTCAACTCCTTCACCAGGGACCAGGTTCGACAAAAAATTCCTCACTTCATGGAGGCTCTGCATGCAATGGGGACCATTGTTTTTTAAGGGGGAGGAATGATCTAGGTGGATATTGGTGGCCACCCACCTATTCCACCTAGGCCCTCCAGTCAGTTTCATATGTTTCCTTGTTTATTCAACATTTACTATTTTTAGCAGTTTTTCAGGTCCTGAACTTCCAGAGGAGTTTTGACTCCCTAAACGACATTTTTCTGAGGTCCATTGCAGGCACATAGCCATAAGCTAGGCCATACGGTGAAACCTGTAGCAATCGAAGAGACCTTTCCAACAAGGTATCGTATGTGCCAAACAGAGTTAATATTACCAAGTTACGACCTCGGGAAGTTGGCTACCCAGCTAACCCCAACGGGGCCCACAAACTCTTGGTGTTACATCTCCTGGGGTTAGGGTTTTGGTTGTTTATGGTTTTCTCATGTTTTTCAAAAATAAATAGGCCCTTTAGCTTCATTGTAACACAGTTTAGAGGCATGTATCAGCCACATCTCCTCTCAGAGATAAGATACCATCACTCGAGCTATCTTATTTCCATTCTTTTTGTAAGCATAGTTCAATATTTTTCTATTAATGAAATGAAGTGTTTTTCTGCTACATCTCTATATTTATGATTATATCTATAATTTGTTGCGCTCCTGTTTAAGTTCGGATTAGTAAATCAGTAAATGCATCATCATCATAACACTTGTAACTCCTATAATAAAATGTAAATGATATTTTGAGTTCTAAAAAATAAAATATAATATTCTCAATGTAGCCTCAAAAATCATGTCTCAAATATCTAAAAAATAAACGTTGTGATAAAACATAAAGTTATAAAAGCTTAGGGTGCATGTCTTTAAAAGAAATCTATCTTTTTGCTTCATCCCTTATTTTCATTGACGACACTTTCAATTGTCAATAAGTAGACGTAGATGAATTATTGCTTTGGGCCTCAATAATTTTATTCCTCTTATCACCTGGACACTTACGAAGAAGTTGTTTTTTGTTTCTCATGGGAGAGTGGCAAAAAGAAGTAGCTGAAGGAATTATGGGCTCATAAACATGTGGTAGTTGTGTGTTTCTGGGACTAGTAGGCCAATGGACAATGCTAGAAGGGGGCATGATATGGTTATTCTCCCATCCATTATGCATAGCCTAAGAAGGGGGCTCTCAAACATCCATAATGCTAGGATGGGGCTACAATGGTACATGATGTTGAGAAAAATCTTGTGGCAAAGCTAGCTACCCAATGAAGGACAAGCAACCAATCTGTATAAATGGATTGAACTCATTAGGATTACAATTAAAATTTATAGAAAATATTATCCTTTTATTCCTTCATTCTTGTTAAACCACGTTAGGTATTATGCCTCTCCCTCTTTTGTTTCCTCAAATTCCCCTCCTAAAGAAGCTCATGTATGCCATTTCATAAAATAAATTAATATCTTGAAGTAAAATACATTATGCAACAAAAACATACTTTATTAAAATTATTTTAAATATGCTTAACAAGGCCCATGTCATAACATAAAAGAACTAAGCATGCAACAAGGAAATGTAAAGGGAACAAGCAAATGAAATAGGGATAACTAATGCAAACTCTATTTTGCGTCCAAATTTTATTCCATCCATACCACAATCATACATTATTTTCATCATTTTTATTTGAAGTGTTTTTCTTCTAAATTCCACATTAGCTTTCAAATAATTTTCATTCCAAAAATATTTCAACATCATTCTTCAATAAATAATAAATAATAAAATAAGGACACAACTTAAAAGGAATATAAAATGATATTTATAAATGAATTACAACCAAATGTCACATGTCAAACACATCCATTCCCTTATTGAATTCTATCTACAAAAAAAACCTAATATTAAGCTTGATTTTAAATGAGTCATTGTATCATTAGAAAATAGAGGATCCTCAAGCTTATCAATTAATTTCCCTATATAATAATGTAGGGAGTGTGATAGTATGTATGATGAATGAGAAAAACTGTACTGTAGTAAAAATTGGTAATATTTGTTTTTAGTTGAGTAACATTGGGCTAAGATATAAGTGATTACCATTTATAAAATAAAATCTAAAATACATTTCAAATTTTATAATAATGTTATACATGTCCAGAAAAAACTCTTTCATGATCATTCGATAAAATTCTCAACGCTCACATTATATTTGCTACAATACCAAACAAATCCTATAACATAACATGACTGGTCTTGTTTATCATATATATGTAGGGTACAAACCCTTCTTTATCATTACCCAATGTGATCTTCATGGCCTGTCTTAGACATGGTAGAGAGGCGAGATGCATGTTCATTATAAGTTCTAAGTGGATTACAATATAATATACGACTAGATGAGTTTTTATTTTATATTATTTATTCAAACTAATAAAAATATTCAAAGCCGTAAGGTCAATGCAAAAATATAAAGTCTTGCAAGCCATTAAAACTTTATTTTTCCAACTTCTATTTAAGACTCTGAAACTCTTCTTTGATTGATAAAATACTATACTTCAACACCTCTTTTTATTTCGTTGCGTTAACATCCAATGTAAATACATGAAATTGAACATGAGGTTTCAAAAAATCATACATTTATAGCCCACAATAATCCATTCAAAATAATGAAGCATAGGCTAACTCAAACTTTAATTTTCATCATATTTCTCGATCGAATATCATTTGCAATGAGGTAGAACATTTTATTTATTTATTTATTTTAATTTTCCTATGGTTTATATGACTTGTCTCTTATTTTTTCTTTCCTACCCTTATAAGTTATAGGAATACATCTCTCAAATTCAATGAGTATTACAAATTCTTAAAACAAAATATGCATGATGGTGTAAGACATATAGAACAAAAAATTGATAATATGAATGAAAGGAACGCTTAGAACAAGCCATTAACCATTAGCATTGAACTCATTCTTTTGATTCAGGTACCATAAGGAATCATATAAATAAAACCTTTGAATATGAAAATACTTACTTGAAATAGATAGTAATTTCATATACTCTAACATCATTACGAAAAATGCAAAAAATGCATAAAGGGTCAAACGATAATATTTTTGAGTAGGGAGGTGAAAAAATAGTGAACTAGCGCCATGCTAACAAATCTGTTACAACCTGATGCAGCCCGGGCCTCTCCCAGGCCACAACTACCAGGATCTTTCTCTGGTCATGCATATAAAGCTTGATTCATGGCTTGTAATCTCATGATTACACAACAAACCGAGTTTGTTTGTCATACCAGCTATAAAACCCATAATTGTTAACTCGCAGCGCCATGGAAACCCTACTTTATAACCTACGGCATTCTTCTCCAATTCTTAACAGAAACATACAATATGTCATGCGCATACCCACTTACTACAGCCATAAGAATTCTTTGGTACCGCGTTGGTTAAGATCTGGCTTATAAACAAAAGCTCAAGGTATATTTATATTGCCTTTACGTTAAACAAAATATGGGCATCGGAACACATGTATTGCTTACCATCGATAATGCGTATATACACTTCTATTCCCGCACACAATTTCGGTCAACGCATATAGGTAAATCGCCCGCAGTTCGGGTAGCTCAACCCACGGCTGTCTGCATACACTTTTCCCACGGGTTATATGTTAGCTCCCAAGTCCTGAACCTCACCTCGGTTACACTATACAACATACATATATATATATCCACCGGTTATATGTTTGCCAAGTTCTCCACTTATGCCGCAGGTGAATAAGGCCGCTGGTTAGAATTCTTCCATTGGTCTCACACAATAGAATGATGATATATATATTACCATATACATACCAGCATACTACCGCATGGACATACGATTTTTCCCATGCGTTCCCGCAACGATTCAAGGAGGAATTGTTGGTTATGTACGCACCCTTAACTTGGAACCTGTAATCTTTTAACAGTAATTTGTCAATGCACCTACATGCGTTCAAACCAGAGATCTATCACACGACGGACAGCACCTACATGCGTTCAATTCAAGGCGATATAACACAGTCAAGCGGATTCACAATTTGTAATTAACAATTGACAATTTACACAGCGTTCTTGCCATATCAAAAGACCCAGTTTACTATGCGTGGGAAATCGATATCCCCAACTCAGTCAAACAAAGGATTGTCATATTCATGCCCAGATATCTTCAGTGCGCATTAAACAACAGCAACAATTATGCGATAGTTCAAAGAATAGAACAGTTATATGATACTCCAAACAAACAGGTCCACAATACACACCGGACTTCAAGCCATGCAATGTTATATAACACCGAATTCTGCCATCACGTGCAGAGCCCTATCTTATCATTTGTTAAGCGCCAACATATCCATACAATTCGAATTCCACATAAACATATTCACATTAAAACAAACATTCATACATAACTTTCTCTTCATGGCCAGATATGCAAATCTATGGCCCTTTTACAAACTGCCCGAAGGCTCCCAAGGAGAAACCTTACTCACTCTTCTCCCTCACACTCCTCTCCCCAATGCTTTTGAGGCTTGATAATTTATACAAATTAATTAAACCAATTTAGACTCAAATCTCCTTAAATAACTCAACACCCCTAAAATCTAGATCTTATCCCTAAAGGTTTGCAACTAAATCTAATTTAAATAGATTTTAGGTGTGGACTCAACTAAGTCCCGTACATAGCATTTCTACTTCCTAGAATTTCTATCTAACTCTATTTTCTCTCATATTCCTTAAAAGAATATTTACAAAATCCTCACTTTCTCCTATTTTATTAAAAATAACAAATTAATTAATAAAATATTAAAAATTGTCACACCCCCTATAATCACATATTTACAAATGAAAAAATGGTCTTGATGCTCCTGCATCAGACTCCCCATGTAAGAAAATTCATGACCACCTGGTCATAAGTCTGGATATCTCCTCCTGGATCCCAAATTTTATTTTGCAATCTTCCCATGCTTGTCGATTGCTTCACTACTATTGCTATTTGCTGTTGCCTTTCAGGTTTCCTTATTTTGTGCTGTAGTGCTCCACTTGCTTTGCTCTTGCAATCTTTCGCTGTCATTCTTTTGTTGTCGCTCCTTTTCTTTCTTGCTGCTGCTTGTATAAATGTTGCCTCACATGTTGCTCTAGCTATCACTATGAATGTTGCGGCCTCCCAAACTTCCTTTCCCTCTGCAACATTCCTTTGCTTATCATCTACAATTTCTTTTATGACAACTTCTTTGTCATCCTTCATCAGCAATCTATCCTGGACATTCATCCTCTTTTCTTCCAATTTCCTCCTTTGAAAGTCTAATTCTCTATATAACTCAATGATTTTACTTGGAGTGGACTTCGGAAACTTTACACGATCTTCCATTTCCTCGTTTGTTATTGTCTCATTATCACATGGTCTTTCTTCTGCTAAATCTTCTTTAACATCCTTCAGTAGATGTTCTTCCTCTTCTTCCAAACCTGCAATCACACACAAATCATTAGTTTTAAAGTCACAAGACCTTACGGTCTTATTTGATGCTTCAGTCATCAAGTCTTCGGGCTGCTTCGAATCATTCATATGATTCAACTCCTCTAGCTCTTCATCACTTTCAAAAAGTAATGGTCCACTCTCTGGGTAACATAACGAAACTTCAACATCTTCTTCAGCATCTTCATTTTGCTATAGCTCAACTCTTTCGAGCTTCTCTACCCTCTGTCTAGCATCTATAACCTGTTCAAGTTCCCTTATTTCCTTTATCAACTGCAAATTTACCTGATGATTCCACTTCTCTTGTAGTCTCTGCCACCTCAGCTTCTTTCTTATGACATAACCATGCTTCTGGTCTTCCTCATTTCTTTGCAACATCTCCATTAACACGTCAAGCTGAACTGCTATCTCAGCCTTCTCCCTTTCATATTCCTCTTTGCTTAACTGTCTCTGTATGCCAACTGCCTTGGCACCCTTCTCCTTTTGTCCTCTACTGTGGTTTATTTCAGAACCTCTGTTATAACTGTCACTTTCCATTTCTATGAGTCCCCACTCACTTTACTATGAGTTGCACTAAGCCTTTTCAGCAGCAAGTCTTGTCCTGCCGCCACTTACCTCACCAAGCTATCCTCACTCAATATTTTGGCAAGCAATTGGTTCTCAATCTCCGGAACCTCCTTTGAGCACTTCTCTTTGCTCTTCCTGGCTTCAACTCATCTCCCTGTTCACAATTGTCTTCCTTATCCAATCTCTATTGGATTTCCTCAAGGTTCTGCCACCTCTATGTTTTCACTTAGAAACTTTCACCAGCTTCCTTTATCTGTTAGTTGCAATAATATTTCAATGCAAAGACTACAATATTCTATTCTTCAAAAACATATCATCTTACCAAAAATTGACGCAAGCCTAGAGCCTAGCCTGCAATACCAGGATCTTCAAATTACCATGCTTCAAAGAATGCATACTCAGCAAATTCCCAAACTTCAAACATCAATCACTGGCAAATTCATCTTTCTCCCATTTCAACATGCAGAAGCTTTCTCTCATATTTATGGTTATGAAACCTTTTCACAATAATCATTTCTCAAACATCAAATTATTTATCAATCAGATTTTAGATGCTTCATAACACCAGAACTATGCCTTAAGTCCCTCATTCATTTCATCACCAACATACCATCACAAATTCTTTCCCATGTGTTGGATTCAGTTAAATGCGCCCTTGAGTTATCTTAACAACTTAACAAAGTTATTCAAATCCCAATTTGGAAATCAACCAACTAAATTGCGCCCTTCAATTTGCCACAGTCTTCATCATTATCATAATGGAACTCCATTAACCCAATGCATTACAATTTTTCCATGTTTACAAATTTCATTGCAATTTAACAACATTCTTTGGACTTAAAATTTCCATCTATATAAGCGTCTTACTCCAGGTTCAGGACCACATAATGAATCCAGTTTTCATACCTTTATATCTGCGTTTTTTGACCAGAAATGAACTCTATTCCTCAGCGCAGATTAGCCTCTTTTCTTGTATGGAGATTCACTGATCAAAATCGATTTATGAAATCGGTCTTTCACAGAGTCTGCTACTCTACCGGCGCCTATAAACAACAATCTGCTCATGTGATTTAACTTACCTCCACGATCTCATCTGATCTTGTCCTTCCATTTACCCGCACTTCAGTCTCATCATTCCTGCAATTCTGTCCAGCAAATCTTTATGCTTCCTCTGCAAAATTTCACTGTCAATCAGATTTTAAAATCTGATCCTCTCTTCCAATCTTCTGGCTTTATCCGGCAAACTTCAGCTGTCAGCAATAATTCCTTCTTTGCTGAGTTTCTTCTTTGCTGCAACCATCAATCCTCAATCCATTTATTTGTCAGTAAAACTCAAATCAAAATTAACCAAACACAATACCTGCACGATTCTTCCTTCATTCAGCTGCATTCTGGTTGCTTGACTGTCACATTAGAATCTGGTCTCCTTCGCCTGCATTTTGTTCACTTGCAATTGTATATACTGCATTTCAGATTTAAAATCTGATCTTCATTATACATTCAGTTCAACAAACCTTCAAACAAACATTCTTCATTTCAACAGAGCCATGCTCTGATACCACCTGATGCAGCCCGGGCCTCTCCCAGGCCACAACTACCAGGATCTTTCTCTGGTCATGCATATAAAGCTTGATTCATGGCTTGTAATCTCATGATTACACAAAAAACCGAGTTTGTTTGTCATACCAGCTATAAAACCCATAATTTTTAACTCGCAGCGCCATGGAAACCCTACTTTATAACCTACGGCATTCTTCTCCAATTCTTAACAGAAACATACAATATGTCATGCGCATACCCACTTACTTCATCCATAAGAATTCTTTGGTACCGCGCTGGTTAAGATCTGGCTTATAAACAAAAGCTCAAGGTATATTTATATTGCCTTTACGTTAAACAAAACATGGGCATTGGAACACATGTATTGCTTACCATCGATAATGCGTATATACACTTCTGTTCCCGCACACAATTTCGGTCAACGCATATAGGTAATTCGCCCGCAGTTCGGGTAGATCAACCCACGGCTGTCTGCATACACTTTTCCCACGGGTTATATGTTCGCTCCCAAGTCCTGAACCTCACCTCGGTTACGCTATACAGCATACATATATATATATCCACCGGTTATATGTTCGCCAAGTTCTCCACTTATGCCGCAGGTGAATAAGGCCGCTGGTTAGAATTCTTCCATTGGTCTCACACAACAGAATGATGATATATATATTACCATATACATACCAGCATACTACCGCATGGACATACGATTTTTCCCATGCATTCCCGCAATGATTCAAGGAGGAATCGCTGGTTATGTACGCACCCTTAACTTGGAACCTGTAATCTTTTAACAGTAATTTGTCAACGCACCTACATGCGTTCAAACCAGAGATCTATCACACGACGGACAGCACCTACATGCGTTCAATTCAAGGCGATATAACACAGTCAAGCGGATTCACAATTTGTAATTAACAATTGACAATTTACACAGCGTTCTTGCCATATCAAAAGTCCCAGTTTACTATGCGTGGGAAATCGATATCCCCAACTCAGTCAAACAAAGGATTGTCATATTCATGCCTAGATATCTTCAGTGCGCATTAAACAACAGCAACAATTATGCGATAGTTCAAAGAATAGAACAGTTATATGATACTCCAAACAAACAGGTCCACAATACACACCGGACTTCAAGCCATGCAATGTTATATAACACCGAATTCTGCCATCACGTGCAGAGCCCTATCTTAGCATTTGTTAAGCGCCAACATATCCATACAATTCGAATTCCACATAAACATATTCACATTAAAACAAACATTCATACAGAACTTGCTCTTCATGGCCAGATATGCAAATCTATGGCCCTTTTACAAACTGCCCGAAGGCTCCCAAGGAGAAACCTTACTCACTCTTCTCCCTCACACTCCTCTCCCCAATGCTTTTGAGGCTTGATAATTTATACAAATTAATTAAACCAATTTAGACTCAAATCTCCTTAAATAACTCAACACCCCTAAAATCTAGATCTTATCCCTAAAGGTTTGCAACTAAATCTAATTTAAATAGATTTTAGGTGTGGACTCAACTAAGTCCCGTACATAGCATTTCTACTTCCTAGAATTTCTATCTAACTCTATTTTATCTCATATTCCTTAAAAGAATATTTACAAAATCCTCACTTTCTCCTATTTTATTAAAAATAACAAATTAATTAATAAAATATTAAAAATTGTCACACCCCCTATAATCACATATTTACAAATGAAAAAATGGTCTTGATGCTCCTGCATCACAACCCCAAACCCCAATGCCATATTAGGGTTGTGGGGCATAATTTGACCCCACCTTAAAGTTACATTATGAATATCGGGCTATAAAAAACCCTCTTTCTACTATCTCCTCAAACCATAACTCTCACACCATCATCATTTTCTTCTCACTGAGAACTTTCAATTGATATAAATTTCATCTCATTCTGAGCTCCAGACAAAAAGTTATGCCCATTGAAGTTTTTCCCCTTAGGGCCACATGATCATATTTACACATCCACATGACTAACACATGGCATCTCTTGGACATGTGTCACCTCAAAACTTGTCCACGTCCCCATTCCCCATGTCATACTAGGGCCTCACCTTATTGGTTATTTCCATAAGCCTAGATTGTACAAACCTATAAAGCTTCAGTATGTCGATATACTTGTATGGCTTGAGGTTCCTATATCTTGAGGGCTCAAAATACTGCTGTAGCCTTGGGTATGAACCCATGAGATGTTGGTATAACTATGATCCCAACCTTTAATAAGTTGATATAGTAATACTTGACATGGCATATTGAAAATTTCACAAATCTCTTTATAACTGAAAACCTCAACAAAACACCAATAAGCCGATGGGCTAGTGTCCAACTTAGCATTCCACCTAATAACTCTAACACCAAATCACGCCCTGCCATGTGGTGAAGGGTAACACGTTTGACATTTTGCACAACTTACATGTACATCGGGATATCAATGAATTTCTAGGATACCGTCCTCCCGAGACCCTGATATGCCAATATACTAATACGATAGCTCGATGTGCCACATAAAACATTAACAATAAATCACCACCTGACACATGGAATATGTTGATGTTTCCCCTTTCCATGTGGCACCACTAATGTGTGCCATGTGTCACTCATATTTATACAACTGAGATACAAAAGGGGCCAAATCTGGGTGACACAGTCATACATGTGGCATAGTCACATCATTATTTGTGATATCATCATGACATCACTCCTTAAATTCTTCCAATTACTTTGATACTTGACATTATTGATGGACCTAGTAACAGAAATAGGGCCATCAAGTGATGGTCCATCACCCGAGCCATGGCATATTAAATATTTTTTCCATATAGGTTGTATTCTCGATTTCGTAGGGCCTAATATCACGATATTACCCTTTATGATTGGCTTCCCTTGAGCCATGTGACTAGGGGCTAGGACCAAGGCTTCCCAAAACTCCAAACTTTCTAAAAGAACTCAGTTATTTTTGCCCAATGCTTATTTTGATCTCTTCATCCTCTTCCCAAGCCAATATAGATTTCTTTTCCTTTAACAAAGTAGCGTCAAACTTCTTACTTCTGGTAAATAGATTTACCACACCATTATATCATGTACAAAAAATCCTTATGACCGCATTCATGAAAGATTAAAGAGTATAACCATTACATCCCTGGGCTAACTATTCATTTAATGAACATACAACATACATAAATTCTCGCTTTACATAAGAAAAGGGCTTCTAATGAATATGACATTCTTATATATAAAAAAATGTAGGAAAAACATCCAAACAATTTATGCTAGATCTCAACTCTCTATCCATCCTTGTTTCAACATAACATTCTTTGTGAATATAATAATAGCTTTTAGCTCACGAATACATACATACACATTAAATCCAACACATTATATAAATATGAAACATTGAATAACATTTATAATTCATTCACATGATAGAAATGCATATATGTTTCACTTAATTCTACTAGAAACTAAAGAAGGGACTACCACAATCCACCCAATTGTAGGCATGAATACACTGCAAAATTCTTGCTATTATCCACCCCTCTTTTAGATCCAATGCTTCAAGGATAATTCATTCAGGGTATTACACCAAAGATCAATTCAAGGGATAGAAAATGACGGTCAACCTCTTTCACTGTCTGGAAACAAGGGTGTCACTTCTCAAGCACTGAGTATAGGTTGAATACACAAAAAAATATGGCCATTGAAGACTTACATAATACAAAGGGAGACCCCTTCACCACTTCCTATGCTTCCCTCTATATCCTCTCTCTTTGCACTATTTCATGTGCATGAACATAACCAAATAACATATTTATTCTCAGTCTACCCAACTCATGGGGAGGGATTTCTCATTAGTTTCCTCAACTATCACAATTCAATCCTAGACTTGGTGGTACAGTCTCTAAACACAGTTTTACATGGTTACAGGTTTACATTTTCACAATGGTTCTAGGTTTACACATAGTTCACATTTTGGGTGTTGCTTTCTATCTTTGTCTCAAATCACTACCATCCTCCAACTCTACTCTCCTCTAACAACCCAAAAACTTACCTTCTCTTTTTGCCCACAAACATCGTTTCATGTTGGAGGGCCCCCCTTCTTAGGCTGTAGAGTCAACCAAGAATCTATTGTGAAGTACATAGCCCATGCTTTGACATCTCTAGTATCTCCTTCCCCAATCCTCTTACAACTACTTGGGGAATTGATAGTTCAACAAGAACATTAGAGGTTAGAACATTAAATCCAAGGAAGAGAGGAAACTTCCCAATCTCCCTTATGAGCTTCCTAGGAAAGCTATTCTTCTAGACATAAGTTTCCATATAATCTTGTCCTTATTCTTCAAATGTTAGTAGTTTATAATTAAATCAAATATTTACATTAGACAATATTAGTAATATATCCATGCTAGCTCTCTAGCATTATCATCCTTTATTTACATTACAAAAATTGGGGATTAGAAAAAGGGATGTTAATTTCCCATCCCCCTTAAAGGAACATCGTCCTCAATGTTCTATTATCTGTAGAATTGAATTTTTACAAAGAAAAGAAAAATGGGCATGCATTTCTCTTGACATCCTCCAATGCCCATGTTGCTTCATCTAGTCCAAAGTTCTTCGATTGCACCTCAACTTACGTGATGAATAGGTTTCATAGCATGGTCTTCCTCCTATCTAGTATGCACTATGATTATGACTAGAATTCTCCCTCGAGTTCCATATGTATCAAATTCCAATCAATAATATGATTAGCATGATGTATATATCTTTTAAGTAATGATATATGAAACACATCATGTTCCTTCGCTATGGGAAGGAAGGAAAGTCTATATCCTACTGATCCCACTCTCTCCAAGATCTAGAAGGGTCTACAATATCTTGGTGCTAACTTAACACATGACCCTACTCTTAAGAAACTTCTCTTTGGCTTGATTTAGAGATAAACATGCTCTCTTACTCGAAATTCCTTATGTGGTATGTTATGGTCTACATAAATTTTCTTCTAATATTATGCCATCTTTAATTTATTCCTTATGCTAATAACTTCCTGTTCCATTTCGTTTAACATTTCTGGCCCAAGTGTGACTTTTGCCACTAGATTATCGTTGATTATTAAGGTATTACACTTTCTGCCTATATAGAGCTACAAAAGGGATAATATTTAATGATTCTTAATAGCCATTATTGTATGCAAATTCCACCGGAGTTAGGAATTATTCCCACTTCTTGTGCTGGTGCATGACATACGTTTTGAGCATGTATTCCAAAATTATGTTTACTCTTCTAGACTATCCATATGTTTGAGGGTAATATGTGTGCTATAAGCTAAATGGGTTTCAAATCTCGTAAATAAATCATTCCAAAAATTAGAAGTGAACTTGGCATCCAGATCAAATATGATCTTTTGGGGCATGCCATGCAATATAAAAATATCCTTCATATAAATCTAGGCAATATTGCCTTATATGTAAACTTTACAAGTATAAAGTGAGTTGTCTTACCTGGCCTATCTACTACCACCACAATCCCATCATGTCACTCGAGGGTTCTTAGTAATCCAGTGACAAAGTTCACTGATATGAATTCCCACTTCCATTTTGGAATTGGCATTGGTTGCATTAATCTTGTTGGATGCTTGCACTCTACTCTGACATTTTGTAATTCTAAATGTTTTGTAATATATTAAAAAATTTCTTTATTCATCCTTGACCAATAATACAATTTCTTGGTGGTTGTTATCATATTGTGATACCCTGGGTTGTTAGAAACCAGGACAATACTGAGAGGGGTGGTGGATTAGTATTATAGGAATTTTAAAACTTTCTTTCACTTGCAAGAATATTAGGAAACCAATAAACTTCAACAATTAATTCATATGAGCATGGAAAAAATCAACATAACTAGCACAAATAGTACACATAGATTCTTCAAAATTTTCTTCAAATTACTCCACAAGGCAAGCTACTACTTGTTGTTCCAAAGTTCTATGGCTACAACCAATAGGAAGCAACTACTCCCTAATTTATCAACTACAATTGAAAGGAGCTACAACCCTTGAGTTTATTATCTTCTACTAAAAAAATCTCCAACCCCTAACTTTTATCAGCTACTACTAAAGGGGCTACAACCCCTAACTTGCAAGCTACAACTTTCATCACCTCAATGATTCTTCTTTCATACAATTTTGATACTCAAATCATGAAGCCAATCTATTTACATAAGCAAATAAATTTGATTCCTAAATCACTCACCAAAACCATCATTACCAAAACGTTCAACAATATTTTATCATTGAACATAATAGCAACATCAGCAATACACTTGCTCACACTTTCATTACCATATTTTTAAATTGCAAACTCATTTCTACTTATAAATATTTCTGGATTAATATTTTTAGAATTGAAACTCTATCTCTTCCTCATGCATAAATCTTTATTTTTGCCTTTGTCTTTCTTCAATTGAGTCTTCTGAATGTGATCTCTAAGTATTCCAACTCACCATACCTATTTCTTCAAGAAAAAATGAGTTTGACTGCTTAAATTTTCTTTTTTTGGAATTTTTACAGGTTTTATTTGTGCTCTTAAAATTGGTGGGCTCCATCTTTAGTGTTTCTATTAAATATGCCACAAAATATATCCATGCCGCTAGTTTGTCTGCTAACTTTTTCATGTGTTGTTTTTAAACTTTAGCGCTCCTTTTCTTTTATATTTGGCATAACTGTTAGATTCCACATTGTTGGCCCGTTCATCCATATATGGCATATAATGCCAAAATACATGATGTCGACTCAACCCATGCACAATCCCTAAAGGCTTATAAAAACTTCCATATATGTGCCATATGCTCCACGGGCCCATTGCCATATGGCCCAAATGCTTGGCCCAAGCACTTTATAAAAACATAACCAAATATAGCCTTTCTGCTAGACGATAAATGTCAAGCTTCTACAAGCGCTTTTTTATTAATTAAAAACACTGCATAATACCATCCACAAGCCTTTTTTTGAGATATGTCCCTAAGGGCTTGTTACCCACCATTTTGTGTGTAATATCCCTAGGAGAAATTTTTTCTCCAAGATGGCCCTTAGCCGATAGGCAACAACCCCTTGCAACCACCAACTAGCTCATTGTGCCACTTCTCTGCTACTTGACCCAGCCATGTGGTCCCTCACCATCCATCATGATCACATGTTTGAAGGTGGGCCTCCTAAACCTAAAGGTATGCCTTGTCATTTGGTAATTGAGTATTTTAGTTTGCTTATCATGGATACTTATGGGCATGGATTAATGGGGGGATTTGGCAGAAAGAATGGGCTAGATCTATGCTATTTTCCCCTAGACCCCTTTTTGGCTATTAACCTTGGATTCTAGTCTCATCAGATCTCTTGTATTGACCATTTGTCTTTAGGGAGGGTATTTCATGGGAAACCTAATTTTGGCTACGTGGTCCCACTGCCTCATCCACATATATTACCCCCTTTCCACTCATTATTACTCCATTCATCATTTCTCCCACCTGAGTCCACATTCCTCCATTGGTCCCACATAGGGCTAGCTCCCCCTTTCCCTTGCCCACACCTTAGGTCAGGCTTGGAATGATGCCCCAGAGGTTGATATAGCTAAAAATAAAACAAAAAGAAAATTTGGCCACATTCAACAGGAAAAAATACCACAAAATGCAAAATATGGTTGGGACAAACACATTTAGCACATGGGAACAAGCCAATACATGAGATATACCCCATCATCATGGCCATCACCTTGGTTCCTATAGGTTCTATGAGCCTCCTTCATCATATAGGAATCCATGATTGTCCCAACCCCGGGTGGGAAATGAACCACCCTACCTTAAAGGGGGGTATCCATTGCTATATCTCACACATCATGCGCTTACCCCTTAAGCCCCGAGAATTTAATTGAAGAAAAATCATAAAAGGAAAAAGGCATATAAATAAAGGTGGAAAAATCAAGGGCGAGGCACCTCATGTACCATGATTTCTCCCTCCTATACATTATATACCCAAGTGTGGGCTTCCCATCTACTAGCTACCCTTGTACCCCAGCGTGTGGTCCAGGGCTTCCCCTTCTCATCCCCTACTCCATTCACCTCTTTATCACATTCCACCACCTTTTAAAGGATGTACCTTGGACATATTATCCCATTTATAAGTAGAAACCACCTAATGGGATACTTGGTTAACCCCATTTGGAGTTTGGAGACATTAGCACATGCCAAAGACCATTATGGAAGGGCAGGCCATTATGAATTCCCCACTTGTGGTTAATGGTTTATAAGATCTTTTACTAGATTTCCTTGATGACTTGTTATACTCAAAGGCTAGGGGACACATTGTATGTTATGCAAGATTGCAGGTGCTCTCCACCTTGGGTTTGGTCTCCCTATACAAGGTCCTAACCCTCCAAAGTGCTACATCGACACATGTAGGGTGCGTGTTGAGAGACATGGGCCTCCAAAACAATATACAACACTCCATGGATCCTCATATATGTTCAGATATCGGCTCGAGATCCACATATTAGATGAGGAAGATGCACCTGGTTCACCTTTGCCCAACTTGCCCCACAGATGTACCATGCACTTGGCAGCTGATCTAGGACTTGTAGGATGATGCGGCGTCACCTACACCATCATCTGAGCCCTTACAGATGGTCTACACACATCTATGAATCATTTGGAGATCCATGAGGTTATTATTGTGCCCCCACACTAACTAGGAGAAACACATGTTTATTGTTAGGAGAACAAGGGACCACCCCCTTGTCCGTCACTTTGGAGGTCCCTATTATTCATTATGGCACCTATGGACCTCATAGGGACTCTTGGAGGTCCCTACGACATGTATTGTTTATCATTTTACCTCTTGAGAGGCCTATTATTTCATTTATGAGCTAGTTTGGTGGACTTGTCACCAAAAATTAGGTTATTAGCACATTATTTTATTTTTGAGGCTTATGTAGGCCTAAGAGACTAATTCAAATTCCTAATTAGTGTATAAATAGAAGTGAGATGCGTTCATTTTCTCATCATCGCTTTGGATTGGATCTCTTTTCTCTTTAGATAATTTCACAGTTTTTTTGGGATGAAGAATTAGAGCATGGACAAATTTTGATGTTTGGATTAGAGTATTTTATCTTGGAGCTTCTTTATTGTCAAATTGTTGATGGTTGGATATGTTTTATTACATGTAAGTACGCACTTTTAATTCTATTCTTGTTTTAATTTTGTCATATGCATTGAATGGGATTCTACCTATAATAGGGCTAATTGCTGCATTTCATAATTGCAAATTTGTGGAATTATTATTTCTATATAGCATCTCACAATGTTTGGGCCATGTACGTGAATGAAATCTCCTAGGGATAATTCCACCAGGGAATTTATCTTGATAAGCCATCTCTTTTTCCAAGCGAAGTATAAAAGCTTTGAGGTCTCTTCCTCTTGCCTTAAAGGCTAAGCAAAGAAGTCCTTAAGGCCTCCTTGATCGAAATGCAAGTTCCTTTTTTATTATTCTCCTAGACTCCATTCTCCCCAAGGGATTAAGGCACTGGTCCTCCAATAGGTGATCACTCAAAGAATAATTTTCTTCACCTTTCCCTCTTTCTTCTAGGTCTAGCCAATTTGGGTCACCTAGGGCATCATTTTCCTGACAACATAGCCCAAGAACAAGTTCGATCACCTAGACCCTACTACGCTAGTGTGTCCTCAATGCCTCCTCCAATTTTGAAGCCATTTCGACGGTGGATTTGTGAGATAACCTAGGCCCTAGCTCCGAGATCAAAATTTTCCCTAGTGTTCCCTAGGCTAGTGCCTCATAGGGTCAATTTGACCCCTCTAAGTGGAAATTCTTGTTTTGATCCTTTCCCCTTCCTTGTCTAGGTTAAGATCATCATAAATTGTTAGATTCTCTCTCCTTAACTTAGGTTAGGTCCACTTGGTCTCATGTGGTCCCACACCTTGAAAATTCAAATCTTCAATAACCATTCAAGAATTCAAGCCCAATAAGGATTTTAGGATTTGGAAACTCCTTTATAACGCATATTCCTCTAACCTAAGGGCCTCAAATCCTCACCTCCTTAACATAGAAATCTTTGTACCTTGATTAACAAGCAAGTAAGCTCTATTATTAACCCCCTTCTAGGAAAAGGATTATTAAGGTCAATTCATATCCATTGGTTTATCCATCCTTCACAAGTGACCTTCTATATACTGGGTCTCCTCCCATCAATGAAAGTCCATAAAGAGTAGGGAGTCTTAGCTGAGGTGACAGTGGGCTAAGGCTTCATCGTTTCCCTTTGATCTAGCAATTGCCCCTTTAGGAGTCCCTTTTATGCCCCCTTTTAGTTTGAGCTTTAACAGGGTTAAAGAAAAACATCGCAAATTTCCATGCCCCTAGTTTTAATGGCCGCATATAACCATGTCTTAGTGCTAATTCTTTAATCCTCGACTTTGATATATCGACACTATTTTCTTCATAAAATTATGTTACCTCCAGGGTCTAGATATTGGGATGAGCTACCCTATGGGTCCACTCGTTGCTTTCAAGCACCAATAGATGACAATATAGGCAGCATTATCTCTAACAACCGCCTTTTTTTCTTAATTCCCAGTCAGTTGATGATCCTCCTCTGCACTCTCTTGAAACTTTCCAAGATCAATCCTACATGATGATGTCATGCTTATGTCATCTTTGCCAAATGGTGCCTCTGGTGTGTGACACATGTCACCTGGATTTGGCCCACTAGGGTACCTAAAACAAATGAATCTACCTGCCATGTGTCCCCCTGTACCTCATCATCGATCAACCAAATTTTTCCACACATCCTGTCAGAGAGGAGAGATAAAGGGTCTCAGGCCTTGGTTTTGTGACCATTTTTCAATAAAACTTCATAAGGGTCCTACCTTTTTACGCTATTTCCGTGTTTCCTGACTTGAAATCATCCATGGCCTTCATTACTCGTGTACCCTTTGAACCTTATGGGATTAGTCCCACTGGGATGGTGTATAACTTGTGTATTCCCATTATCTCTTACTATATGCACCTTTGAATTTTCTGTAGGCTACTATTGTTGGGCTTACGTGTTATGCAAGGGCTCTACCATTGGGCCAATAAAAAGGTTTTTTTACGATTTCTATCAAACCACCTCTTCCTGGTCCTCTATTTGGATGCTTCGCTATGTGCTCTGCTATGTTTGGAAAAAATCCAAACTACCACACACTCCAAAGGTCCTCCAACCACTTTAGGCTCTACAACTTTGAATTTAGGGTCCTCAACTTTGACTGGCTCTAACTTCTAATATAGGAGGTCATTTTTGAACTTTCACATACCACTGGAGAGATCTTTCAGACATATAGCTGTTTGAGTGGGTACCAACTACAATTTAAGTGATATTATGAGCTAGAAATGGCTTCAAATATCTTGCACCATCATCAACTCTGCCTTTAGTACCCTTTGAGTTGTTCCTCATTCTCCTTGCAATCATCTTTGTTGCTACCTTGATCCTCATCACCTTTGCCATCGATGACAACATATTTTTAACATTCTCCCATTTTGGCATTGATGGAAACACCTTGATCAAATGGAATCAAACACCATGAATAAGTAAAGTGTGTTTCTTATTTCTCCTTTGGATGCATCATTATCTTCTCCTCCATGTTGCTCCCCATGAAATGCACACCTCTATAGAAATTTTATTTTATTTAATCACCATTACTTCTCCCTCTTTGTTTGAAGTTCCTCTTCATCTTGTTTGATCACCAATACTTTCCCCCCTTTGACATAAATGACAAAGACACTGATGGGCTCCTCTTGCACCCTTGCTTCCTCTTTGACAATCTCCCCCTTTCATGTTGATCCTATGGACCTTGCAGCTGCATCTTGATATGTTGAATATTGTTGGTTTCCTTTCTTCCTCTATAATGAATATCTAGTGGACAGAGGCAAGAGGAATAACTCCCAATCTCTCAAGAAATGGTACTTAATTGGAATACGCTTTGTCTTTGAGTGGAAAAAAATATTCTTTGAAATGTTGATGGCACTGGTATTTTCATAGATAATAGGAATAGGTTGATCATACAACACTTGTACATATTGCAAAGTCCGCTTCATCCATCAGAGTTGAGTACAATAAGAAGTTGCCGCTATATATTTTTCTTCCATAGTTGAGAGAGAGATTAAAGCTTTTACCACAGGACCTTTCACAAAGATAAATAACACAGCAAGCTTGCGGAAATATGAACTCGTGGAATTTTATTATATGGATGTAGACTTTACATAAAGATGTTTTCTTTACAGAGATCGACTGTCATTGCATTTACCAGACTTTCTACCGTCCGTAAGGAACAAGTATTACAGGAAGCTACCTGGCAATAGACAGACTCTGCCTCAGAAATTTCACAGACTCACAGATTTATAGACATTTCCTTATTGGTTCAGCCACTTTAGGTTCTCACCAATGCCGAGCACACTGATGCGCAGGCTTCCAAACCAGACCTACAAAACCTGAGTGAATATTTCGTGATGCAAGCATATCAGACACTATGGTCCGCAGATGCAGAGCAGAAAAATCACTCGACTCCAAAAACTCTAAACACAAGATTCAAGACTCAAGACTCTCCAAACACGAATGAATCTTACTTCGCAACTAGCTCTTATTTATAAGCTGGAAGGGAACAAGCATCCATGAATGGACTATGTACAGACTGATGACTCAAAAGTGGAAAAAACGGACAGGTCTGGACTTGTTTGCTGAAAGCAAGATTCAGGCATAGGACAATATCGTCCTATGTTATCTCATCCCTACTCTTTTTAGAGAGAGCCGTAGGCATGTGGGCACCGAATCTTTGTACATACGTTATTTACACAAAGGATGTTTTCAAATGAGAACCCTCGAAAGACTGGAATGACTAAAGGACGAGATATGCAAATCTCGGTTTGTACAAAGTGGAGATTCCAGGGCGTGGGAATCCACGAAAGCTCGTCCGGCGCCACAGTCGGCCAGAAAGACAACATTTAATCCATTGTGTAATATTCTATTTGTGGATGTGTGTAATGCTGATATCTGAACCTTTCAATCAGGGAATTATTAAAGTACTGCACTCTTATTTCTTTCTTTGATTCCCACATTTGCGAACTGTTTCTATTAGGTGGTTCCAAAAAGTTGATGGGCTGGAAAGGATTTGATGAGATATCAACCTGATGGTGGAAATCTTCATAATTGGTACTGGAAGATATCGTCCTTGCCTTGTATTGGTTTGTGACAAACCATCTGGTGTGACCGCAGCGTCGGATTGCTTGCAAGAAAGAAAAATTATTTATGTCAGCAATGTCTTCGACAGTCTTGTATACTATACCATTCATGTGGGATCTTGGTTCACTAAAACCAGGAATTTTAAGCATGTGTAGTGTATACGGCTTAATGACCAAGGCCGAGAGTCCATATATTTGCCACCACTCAATGAACCAATCTGGCGTGGGGTCTTCTCGTTCTAAGGCTTCTGTTGTCATACCTTCAAATAGGAATGAGGACTGTATAGAATAAAATAAGTTGGTTGAGAAATTTTGGAGGTTCATAGCTGTAAAGAAGGATTCCTTTTGCCTGTCGGGGTTATAATTTTCCCGATGAAGATGGTTATCAAACCTTCGAAGTGTGATGTGGCAACTTGTCATTCGATCATCATCCTCATCATCTCTTTCAAGAGTATAGTGTATACTGTCAATGTGTTCCAGATACTCTAAAGCTTCCACTGATTCTTGATTCATTTCATTTTGCATTGTTTCTGTCCATAGATAGGGAATATCTTCTCGGTGCCTAATCTCTTTGATTGGGTACCAATCTACATCATGGATAAGTACTGGAATTTCAAGTATATAACTTACCCAACCATTTGGTGTTTCTATTTCAACAGTGCTTTATCTTCTCCTGATATAATTGCAATGTAGACTTAGTATTGAATGTTCGGACAGAAATTCCCTACTCAACATGTTTTCAAAATTGTTCTTATCACCCTTAACAAATTCAACATCAAAATTACACTGGCTAAGCTGCATAATCCATCTTACCATAGCAGCGTCTTCAAAATCAAATTTGTGAATGGCAAATTTTAATGCCTGGCAGTCTGTTTTAACAGTGAATTTGGTGTAGATAACAAAGTCCCTGAATTTTTCTATTCCCAAACAAACTGCTCTAAGTTCTTTCTTCAGACTTGACCAATTCAATTGATTTTTGGCCCATAATCCAGATGCATATTGACAGATTTCAATCTCACTTTTGCTGCTGGGGTTCTTCTGACACAAGACTGCTCCCCATCCTTCATAACTGGCATCTGTCATAATGATTTTCTCCCATTCTTCTCTGATAGGGGAGAGAGGCTGAATATTTCTGACTTTCTCTTTTATTGCTTTGACTGCCTGTGTGCAGTCATCATTCCATGGAATTGGATCCTTCTGAAGCCTTTATTTAATAGCTTTCTTTCTTGTGCACAATGCTTCAGAAACTTAGAAATATAATTCAAACTTCCCAAAAATCTTTGCAACTGTGTTTTATCCTTAATTTCATCAGGGAAGTGATCAACAAAATTCAAACTTCTTTGGATTACAGTATAGGATCCATATTGTATATTGTAACCCAAGAAATCTATCATTGGCCGGAACAACTTCATTTGGATTTTGATAATACTATTCCCATTTCTTTGATCCTGCGGAGAAATATTTTCAAATGTTTAACATGGTCAGCAATATTATCAGAATGAATCAGTAAATCATCAATATACCTTCAGGAATTCCTCCATTCCTTCAAAAGTTTCATCCATTATTCTCTGGAAGGCTGAAGGAGTGTTGATTAGGCCGAATGGCATGATATTCCATTCATAATGCCCTTCAGGTACAGAGAATGTTGTCTTCCATTTGTCTTCCTCTTTGATTCCTACTTGCCAAAAACCAGATTTGAGATCAAATTTGGAGAATATTTTTGATTTTGATATCTGGGCAAGTATGGAGGATGGCTTGGGCAAAGGGTATGCATCATAATCCAAAATACTATTCAGAGGTTTGTAATTCACAACTAGCCTTAGCTTACCTCTAGCAATTTCAGCATGCTTATTAACATAAAATGCAAAACATGCTATGGGGCTCTTACTTTTCCTGATAAGCCCTTTCTTTAAGAGATCCTTTATTTCTTCTCTGCAAAGCTTCATCTGTTCTTCATTCATTGCCACTGCTTTGGATCTCCTTAATTTTCCGCTGAAATCTTTTTTGAGAGGAAGCTCTACTTCCTGTTTCTTAATATGCCAGAAAGCATTTGGGTCATTTGAACAACACTCTTTGAATTTAGCAGTGAGATTTGCTATTTCAGAGGCATATTTTTCATTATCCAAATGTGCTTCTATTTTTAATACTTCTCTTTTTACTTCCATTTTTGCCAGAAGATTTTCCATTCTCTCTATTCTTTTAATCCTAATTGGAGAATTAGAATTAATAAATGGAAAAAAGGCTTTCTTATTCTCAAGGCTGATAAAATATCCATACCTCTGGGATTTTGTATCAAATTTTTCTCCATGCATGCTAAAATTCTGAAAAAAATGGGGTCCCAAGGTACATTGCACAATCTATTCCTGGGAAAACGGGACAAACCAAATGAACTCTGATCTTTTCTGTAAGCAGAACATCTATTTCTGCTTCATACTTAGTGGGGATATCACCACTTGTAGTAATCACTCTCGGACATGTTGTTGGCCTCCGATGATGCATACCAACTACAGTATCACTTACAATATTTAATCTAGAACCAGTATCCATAAGAACTTTCCAGAACTCATACTGGTTTCCAATCTTTACCTTCATTTTGACACAATACATGACATCTCTATTCATGCTATTGCATCCAAAATTTGTTCTTGCCTCTTCCTCTTCTTCTCCTTCTTCCCGGCTGTACTGTTGCTGAACTTGTCCTGAATGATAAGTCCAGTTTTCTGTTTTTCCTGAAACAGGGCCTTGTGATGAAGAGGCAGGAGATGCCTATGCATTCAATATCCTTAGACTTAGTTCATTGTGTTTTTCAACACACAGTCTCCTGTTCTCCTTGATTGTTTTTCTCAATTCTTTAATTGCCTGATGAACTGCAGGCAAAGTCTGTGGTAGATCTTCTCCAAAATCTTCATTTCTAAACTGTTTGGTTAAGGCCTCTACTAAGAAAAGAGTAGCAGGAGGTACATACCCTTTATTTGGAGAATTCTTCAGACTAGAAGGTGTTTTCTTCAAATGTTCTGTTAGCAAAGATCTGTACATATCTTTCATCTGTGGATCAGTAGCAGCCATCATCTGTGCAAAAATATTTTTGCTGGTCTCATCATAATCAGTCTTCATCATTCTGACTGCATTACATGTACAAATATCAGGATCATCATAGTCACAATATTTACATTCTGTACAGTGTGGGTCATTACAAAATTCTTCATCAGATGACTCTTCTGAGTCAACAAAGTTACAATCATTTTCAGACCCAGAATCAGAAGATACAAGCTCATCATAGCTGCTAGGAAGATCAAAAGAATTTATCTTTCCTTTCTTATTTCTATACTGAACTTTCTTCTTAGATGAATCCTTCTTTTTGTTTGGACAGTTTGGAGCTGTGTGGCCTTTTTTGTTACAATTGTAACAAATTATTTCTCTGTCTTTGGAAAACATTTTTGTATGCTTATAAGGTTTTGCTTTGTGATGTTTTCCTTTTGGTTTTTCTTGGGAAATCTGGTAATTCTTTTTGAAATGTCTTTTCTTTCTTCTCTTATGCCCCTCAGAATTGCCAGCTTTACCAAGGTTCCATTGCTTACAGAGCTGTTGGTAACCATGAGGCTTTTTAGGATTAGTAGTTGCTCTAGCAATCTTCATTTGTGAACATAATTCAACAATGATAGCTTTTACAGCTTGTCTGATTATACCAAATTTATAATCACCAACCTTCCCTGGTAATTTATTGACAATAGCAGAAGAAACCCATTGGGGAAGGGATGCAACAAAAATTTCCTTCCATTTTGGCTCAAGAATGAGATCTGGAGTCAATGTGTGCAATCTATGAAGGAATTCATTAAAGTATTCATCAAAGTGTTGCATATTGCAATTTCATGGCCAGCAGAGTAATGGTCGTAATATCATTGGTTATCTGGGGGAAACCAATGAAATTGACAGTAATGGCATAAAGGAGTTTTCCTATCATATTGCTGACAGGCATATGAGTGATAGGGTCTATGTGAGTAGTGCCATCCTCATTTAGGACAACAGCTTGTTCCCAATCAGCAGGCAGACTTGGCTCTTTTAATGTCTCAGCTTTTAGCCAAGAATCTAATGTACCCTCAAATCCTCCAATTTTCCTTCTCGTGGCATTAGTAGGACCTATATCATCTGCAAGATAAGTCCTATAGCAAACAAGCATGGAGTGTAATACAGACATGATTTCAGCTTCAGTGCAATTGTCAATATTCCATGAGTAGGTAGAATTTGCAGACCAATCCTTATGGTATTCTGATTTCATAAGGTCTCTGCGGTCAGGAGCAGGATTCCATGTAGTCTCCCATCTTGATCTGGAAGATGTGGCATTGACCTGATCTTTATCATCATCAGATTGTTCTTGGTCTGTCACAGAGAAGTTATTGATACAGATTTCAAGATCTTCAATTTGTGGTTCTGCTTCTATCTTATGAAGACTCATGTCAAACAATGATGCTTCTATCTTATGAATACTTGTATCAAAACTTTCTTCTTCATCTTTGGTGGATGAATCTTCAAACATAAAATTAGAGGATTCAGGCTTGCTTGATTCTTCAGTTTCTTTGGATTGTTTTATGGTAGGATGTGGGCTAAAGAAACTGGGATTTGCAAACAAAGAATATGGATGAGAGGAGGTAGGAGGTGGAAAGGTTATAGAACTGGGTGTCCTGATGAGGCTTTCCACAGAAGGAGTAATAGAATAAGGAACAGAAGTCTTGGGTTCTGAAAATATAGTTGCAGATTTATAGGCTTCGACCCTAGGCTTCTTTTTCAAAGATTCAATTCATTGAGATACTTCCCAGACTTGTTTTTTGACAATATCTAGGGAATTACTGATCTTCACTATTTCTTTTCCATGAGCAGAGGTGGCTTCATGGGTCTTCTTTTCTATCTGTCCTGTCTGTAAAGACAACCTGTCAAGGCTCTTAGCAAGAGCTTTGTCATTTTCTGCTAGAGTAGTTACACTGCTGTTCAAGCAAACTGTGTTATAATCCTGTTTCCTTAGAATACTTTCAAGCATACTCCTCATTTCAGAATTAGCAGTTTCAATACTCTCAAATTTAGAACTGACAAATTTCTCAAGACTAGACAGAGCTAGATTAGTCCAGTTGGTAGTAGCAACTGAGTCTCTTGCTGCTAATGAAGGGTCATCAGCATGAGATGGAAGAAGTTTGTACAACTTTCCATCTTGACTCCTTATCACAAAAATTTTCCAAGGGGGAAATTTTGTATCTGTTTCCAAAAGGTTTCCATCAAGAAGTTCCCACTTATGTTTATTTGGTGTTCCAGTTCGTATCATATTTACATGGACCTGGGAACAAATTTTTCTTAGTAATTTTTTTCCTTCAATTTGAACAGTAATCAGAGATCTAGGAATATTTGGCTTATTCATCATGCTCTGAATTTTTGGCTGAAAAATATGGGCTTTCAAAGGAGGAGGAATTACTACTGGATTTTCTTTCAATTTTTCTTCTACAAATTTTTCTGGATCCTTGATTCTTTTTTGCTTGGCCTGATTTCTGAATTGTTTTATCAAGGATTGTTCTATTATATTTGCAGAAGGATAATACCATTCATAGAATGATATCCATTGGTTTTCTGCCTTCATCCATTCTTTCCATTTCTCAACATTTTGTTTGTTGAAGGCAGGGCGATCATCTCTTGGAAGAAGCATTACTTTTTCGAAGTACAAATGTTCTTTTTCATGTGTAAACATATCCCAATTGAACATTTTCTTTTTCCATTGATCATCTAGATCATATGGACTGATACCTTTAAAAATATTTAAGAAGGCAACTATCTCTGAATCAGAAGGAATTTCTACATGCTTTGGAATCCTATCAATAGGATTTCTTCTATATTCAGGAATAGGTGAAGAATCAACATAACCCAAACCATGAGTGGAAGAACTAGAAACTGTATGTACAAGTAGTTCTTCTTGTGGGTTAAAGAATACCACTTTTTTGTAACTTTCTTTGGAGGAGTCAGATGGAGGAGTGAATCTGATCATATTGATCCTGTGACGGTCTGATGACTCACCATGTGGTGTAGGCGGCTCTGAGGAGAATTGACAAAATGTTTTTGAGTAGTGTGGATGATCACAGACTGAGCTGAATGGCTGCGATGGGCCTGGCTATGAAAATAATCTTCTGATGGAATCATACACTGCTTGGTCAATTACAAATTGCGGAGGCGCAGGGGTTTGAGCAGGATGTAATTGGCTAATTGTGGTTGGAACTGCAGAGACAGGAACAGAGGGTCCACCATGCTGGACTATGTTAATTCTGGGAAATCGTGTGGTAACTTTACCGTCAATCTCTGTGATGATTGACTGTGCTGCAACAACAGGTTTCTTTATGGGTTTTCCCCAATTAGTTACCCAGTCGTCAGGAGGACACAAATCGTTGCGGGAAACATAGACTGGTGCTACAGGATTACAGGATGAGTCATACTGGATGAGAGTGACTCGGCCTTCATCTTTGTCAGGGGTATGTAACACAGCAGGTATTGTGGTATTATAAAATCGAACACAAGTAATATAAAAAATGGCCAAATTTTTTGATTTTGTTTTGAAGTTTTCATATCCTGCAGTCTGAATACCTAATGTTAGGCATTGCAGGACATTTGGGTCATCTAATGCAACATAAAAGTCTGGAAAAACATCATACTGTATAGGTCCTTCAGCAAGGCTTGTCTCAATGCCACCTATCATGGCTTGTGTAAATGTAGTCGATCGATTATCAAATAGGGCTGAGAATACATAGGCTTTTTGGCCTTTTCTATGCAACGCATTCAGTCCTATCCTCACCATCCCCAGATGGCATACTGATAACCAGCTTTGAGAGCTGCTTTGATGTGTTTGGCCTCTAAGAGAGAGATGGTCAAAATAGCATTCAATGTTAAATCAGCTTTAATGGATTTTTCTTTTATTTTTATCTGGCTGAGGGCACGGAAATTAAAAGAGGAAAGTCCTCGATAAACATCCTGAGGAGAGACTGGTGGAAGTTTCCAGTTTACAGTAGGGTCTGTTTCTTCTTGCTCAATTATTGCAGAATTACCAGAAGTAGATTCAGATCGACATAAACCTTCTAAACCAGATCTTAGTTCATCTTCAGTCTTTATAGATTTAAAATGCTTTGTTCCAAACATTCCCATAGACTCAGAGGATTTAGCAGATGAATTTCTAGATGCATCCATTGTAGATTTAAGAAAGATAAATACCCGTTCAAAGACTTGCAGAAAATGATGAAAGCAGAATTGCGGCTTTCTTCTGAAGGAGAAATTGCGGCTTCCTCGCGTACCGAAGTACGAATTCTCGTCCAACGTCTTCAACACCCTCCAACGCCAAGACCGGCAACAACGGGCTCAAACGCTATTCAGGACTCAAGCGAATTCGCGATCCACTCAAACAATACTACTGGCTCTGATACCATTTACCACAGGACCTTTCACAAAGATAAATAACACAGCAAGCTTGCGGAAATATGAACTCGTGGAATTTTATTATATGGATGCAGACTTTACATAAAGATGTTTTCTTTACAGAGATCGACTGTCATTGCATTTACCGAACTTTCTACCATTCAAGCATATAACTTACCCAACCATTTGCTGTTTCTATTTCAACAGTGCTTTCTCTTCTCCTAATATAATTGCAATGTAGACTTAGTATTGAATGTTCGGATAGAAATTCCCTACTCAACATGTCTGCAAAATTGTTCTTATCACCCTTAACAAATTCAACATCAAAATTATACTGGCTAAGCTGCATAATCCATCTTACCATAGCAGCATCTTCAAAATCACATTTGTGAATGGCAAATTTTAATGCCTGGCAGTCTGTTTTAACAGTGAATTTGGTGTAGATAACAAAGTCCCTGAAATTTTCTATTCCCAAACAAACTGCTCTAAGTTCTTTCTTCAGACTTGACCAATTCAATTGATTTTTGGCCCATAATCCAGATGCATATTGATAGATTTCAATCTCACTTTTGCTGCTGGGGTTCTTCTGGCACAAGACTGCTCCCCATCCTTCATAACTGGCATCTGTCATAATGATTTTCTCCCATTCTTCTCTGATAGGGGAGAGAGGCTGAATATTTCTGACTTTCTCTTTTATTGCTCTAACTGCCTGTGTGTAGTCATCATTCCATGGAATTGGATCCTTCTGAAGCCTTTATTTAATAACTTTCTTTCTTGTGCACAATGCTTCAGAAACTTAGAAATATAATTCAAACTTCCCAAAAATGTTTGCAACTGTGTTTTATCCTTAATTTCATCAGGGAAGTGATCAACAAAATTCAAACTTCTTTGGATTACAGTATAGGATCCATACTGTATATTGTAACCCAAGAAATCTATCATTGGTTGGAACAACTTCATTTGGATTCTGATAATACTATTCCCATTTCTTTGATCCTGCGGAGAAATATTTCAAATGTTTAACATGGTCAGCAATATTATCAGAATGAATCAGTAAATCATCAATATACTTTTTCAGGGAATTCCTCCATTCCTTCAAAAGTTTCATCCATTATTCTCTGGAAGGCTGAAGGAGCGTTGATTAGGCCGAATGGCATGATATTCCATTCATAATGCCCTTCAAGTACAGAGAATGTTGTCTTCCATTTGTCTTCCTCTTTGATTCCTACTTGCCAAAAACCAGATTTGAGATCAAATTTGGAGAATATTTTTGATTGCTTCTTGCTCAACCATGAAACTAGATATTATCTAAGAAAGAAGGCACCACCACGTGTGCTCTTTTGATCATCTACATCATCTTCCCAATCAACATCAATATAAACAGTCAGTGAAAAATATTTACCTCTTAGGTACCAAAGTCCATAGTCCATAGTGGCCTTGAGATATTTGAGAATACTCTTGGCTGCTAGAAGATGGCTCTGTCTAGGGGCTATTTGAAATCTTCTAACAATACCAACTTCTTGCATAATGTCAGGTCCTGAAGCTGTTAAATATAATAGGCTGCCAATAATAGACCCATATAAAGTTTGGTCCAGTTCAACCTAACGCTTAGAGGAAAATGACTACATTTGACTAGGGAGGGAAGTAATATTATGAACCAACTAAACGACTATATACTCTAAATTGCTTAAATAATTAATAAATAATAATTATTTAATATATTAGTTAACTTATTCAATCTTTATTTATTAATGTATTTATTTATTTTATTATCCGATTAGAAAAATGAGTAAAATAAACCACAATGAAAATATATAAATAACTAAGTAAATAAAATATAAAATAAATAAATAATAAAAAGGATAAATAAATATATTAAAATCACATGTGAGGTAGTTCTTAAAATGAAAATATAAATAATTAAATAAAATAGAATAAAATGAATAAAATGAAATAAAAATAACCAAAAATAATAATAATAATAATAAAAGGGGATAAATAAACAATAATACAATGAAAATTATTTAAAAATATAAAAAAGAGAGTGTTCTAAAAATAATATATACTATATATATATATATATATATATATATATATATATATATATATATATATAACGATAGTGTTAATAGTAATAAACGAAATTGATCACAAATACATAATATTACTTAAAAACAATAAATAAAAAGAGGGGGAGTCCTTTGTAGAAAAAATAAAAAAAATAAAAGGAGAAAGATTAAGAGGAGAGGGCGGGAATCCAACAGCTACTATTTTCCAGCGGTCATCCCTATTAATTTTATTAGAGGACTGCTCAATTTCAATGGCTTCCCTAAACTTGTGGTGATGAAAATGATAAATTCTTACGACGACCTTGGCCTCCTCAATGCATATGTGATGCTTGGTCTTCACTGCATGCTCCGCTAAAGCCGAGGATTTGGTCCTCCCATGTTTGATATCAGCAGCGTGTTCTTTAATCCTTTGGTTAATAGACCGACCTATTTTTCTGATGTATGAGGTCCCACATGAAATTACTATCCGTTGCCATTATTTTGAAACCACACTTGAGCAAGTAGTTTTCCAAATTGGAATACCAAGCCCGCGGGGATTGCTTGATACCATACAAGGCCTTCTTTAGCTTGCAAACATAGTCTGGCCGATATGATAGTTGAAAATCATTTGGTTTCTCTACGTACACTTATTCATGCAACTCTCCATTTATAAAAGCATATTTTAAATCCATAAAATATATCTTAAATTTCTTGAAACAGGAAATTGCCAAAAAAAATCTAATGGCCTCTAATCAAGCAACAAGAGAAATTTTTTCATCAAAATCTAGAACTTCGATTTGTGCATAGCCTTTGCACGCTAATTGAGCCTTGTTTCTGACCACTTCACCACACTCATTCAACTTATTTCTGAAGACCCACTTCGTGCTTATGACATTCTTGTTTGCTGGTGTTGCAACAAACTCCGAAGTCTGATTTTTCTCAATCTGGTCAAGCTCTTCATTTACAACTTTTAACCAATTATTATCCTAACTGGCCTATGCAACACCCTTGTGTTACTCCATGGATAAAAGAGCTACATGTGCTTGTGTAGGGGGATTAAGCAACTTCCTTCTAGTTTTTATACCTCTGTTTAAATCACCAACAATTTGATCAATTGGATGACGTTTTTGCACATACCTTGACAAATATTTAGCCTGAGGAATGGAGGGATATTCATTTTCTTCATCTGAAAGTTGCTCTTCGACCTTAGCATCATTCTTGGCTGGATCAAGGGATCTGGTATTCACTGGTTGATTGACTTCAAATTGAACATGTTCATCCTCTTTGACATCAATACAATCAACAATCCTCTTGGTGTTCTTATTGTAACATCTATAGCCCTTGCTATTATGAGAATATCTAAGAAATATACCTTCATCATCCCTTGCATCAAACTTACGAAGATTTTCATCATTCCTCTTGATGTAGCACTTACTTCCAAAAACTTTGAAATTCTTGACTGTAGCAAGTCTACCACACCAAAGCTTATAAAGAGTCTTGTCAATGTTTGGTCTAAAGTGAGATTTTTTGAGAATCACTACTGCTATATGAATGGCCTCAACCTAAAATCTCTACTGAACATTCATTTCTCTAATAATGGCTTTGGCTAGTTGATGTACAAATCTTGTTGCTCTTTTTGCTACACCATTCTACTCTAGAGTCTCAGATATAGTGAACTACCTTTTAATGCCATGCTTCTTGCAAAAGTCATCAAATTCTTTTGAGGTAAAACCACCTCCATTATCGTATCTTATGCTTTTTATTTTACAGTCAATCTCATTTTCAACCATGGCTTTGAAATCCTTAAACTTCTCAAAGACTTTAGATTTTTCTCTGAGGAAAGTAACCCACATCATTCTGTTGAAATCGTTAATAAAGAGCATGAAATACAATTTTCCTGAGGGTGGTTGTGTCCTTGATGGTCCACATATGTCCATATGTACAAGATGAAGTGGCTTAGTTGATGACATCTCCTTGGACTTGAAAGGTACATGAGCTTTTTGTTTGGAGACTTCTATGGTTGAGGTTTGAAGAGTGATTTTATGGAAATAAATCCACAATTGCCATTTTAAAGTCTACGTTTCGAGTCACAAATAGGACTCATCATTAAGACATGTTGTCGAGAAAAGGAAAAGGAAGACATTTGAATAAATATAAATGTAAATAAGAAAGGAGAGAAGAATAAGTACCCGAGCTTTCTTACCCAACTGACAAGATTTGAAAATAATATTCTCAGTCTTTGATATCTTTGGTAGACCTTTGACTACATTCTTCTTTCCCAATCTAACCATTTGATCAAAATTCAGATGCCCAAGTCTCTTATGCCACAACTATCTCTCATTAATCTTCAACAAGTAGCACCTCTCTCTCTTCTCTTTCAGAACATATATATTGCTATCTATTTCTACAGCTACAACTACAACTTCACCAGTGTCTGCAAACTTGATTTGAAAATTCTTAGCCTTGAAAAGCAAATCATAGCCTTTATCACACATCTGAGACACACTTAGCATATTGTGCTTCAACCCATCAACAAATAGGAAATTCATGGCTTTTCCTCTACCATTACAAAGATTGATAACTCCTCTTTCAATAATCTTCCATGGTACATTGTTACCAAAGTGGATTTTTCTACTGGTTTCCAAAAAAAACTTGCTTCTATCTCCTGACATGTGTCTGGAACAACCACTATCCACATACCAATGAATTCCTTCATTATAAGAATATAGCACAATATATCACTGCTTTGAATTCTCCTTTTATTTCCAGACTTTGGGCTCTTGGCTAGTTTGCTCAATAACTGGGTCAGGCCTTGTATTCTTGAATCTACACTTAGATACTCTATGTCCAAAACTTTGACAATTATAAAATTGAATCATATTCTTCAAGGGAGAAAATTAATTGTTGTACCTGGGTTTGCTATTCCTCTACATGATTGGTTTATTTTGCTAATAATTTCTTCTTCTTGCTCTGATCTTCCTGTAGGAAAGATTCACTCTGCAATTCACTGCTTTGTGTCCATAGTTAGTGCAGGTAAAGTAATACACTATAAATATGCCATCAAACCTAGGAGGAAATTTATTTCTATTTCTTTGTTGGGCTTCTCTCTATGCAATTCAATTTTCTTCTCTAGTGTTATTACTCCTTTTAATTGACTGCGACTGATTAATGGGCTACACACTTCTTTTGTCTTTTTGTTGTTGCATTGACTCTCTTTTTATTGTTGCATTTTCATCATTTATGGCTGCTTTCACAAAGTAAATTGACTTATTTCCCTTTTCCTCTATTGTTGAGTTTGATTCAGCCTAAAATCTAAGACCAGTTTGATTTATGGAGTCTCTTTGCGCTTGCAAAATCTCATTCAAGTTATCAATCCACTTTCCAAACTTATGATTGAAGCTTAGCTAAGTTTCTTTCCTTTTTAAGCTCTTTTCTTAACAAAACAACTTCTCTTTCCAACTTCTCACATGCTTGAATCTTCTCACTGAGATGATGATTTAAAGTCTCTTGCATCTTCTTGCCTTATTTAATTTGCAAGAGAAATGGTTCAAAAACTTCAACTTTTTCTTTGATCAACAACTTTTTCTGGGTTTTATTTTTCTTTCTCAGTTTTTCAATCTCTTCAAGCGCACTGACCAACTCTCATTCTAAGTCTACTTCAACCTCTTCTTTATTAGTATTGATAGCTTCAACTTCCATATTGTCTATATCCATAAGCATGAATTCTTTTGAGCTTTCATCATCTCTGTCCTAATTGGAGGATTGGATGCCTTCACTTTCAGATCAGCTATATTCTTGCATGTAGAAGCTTTTCTTTTTGGCCTTCTTCCTATCCTTTTACACTTTCCTGAACTTTTCTCTTAGATCATATTCTTTCTTCTTCTTTTCAAGACACTTGGAAGCATAGTTACCAACATTTCCACAATTAAAACAATTAAAAGAAAACTAACCCTTATATTTGCTTGAGCCTCTCTTGAGCTTCCTCACAAACATGGATTCTTCTTTGTCTGATTCATAACAAGAATCATCATTATCTTCCTTGGGTTTGTTATCTACTTTGAATGCTAACTCCTTTGTTGTAGGCTTTCCATTCAAAATTCTCATCTCATAGGTAGTGAGTGTACCAAGAAATTGGTCCAAAGTAATAGTCTTCAACTCAGTCATCTCCTCAGTGGTTGATCCGTTGGGATTAAATCTCTCAGGGAGAGATCTCGACACCTTTTGAACTACTGCAGGTTCTTCTAGTTCTCATCAAGGCCTTTTATAGTGTTCACAAGTTCATTAAATCTCAAGAAGCACTTTGTAATATCTTCAACATCATGCATATTTGAAGACAAATTTCATTCTAAAACCTTGAATTTTAGCTTGATTTACCTTGCTTCCACCTTCGTAGCAACTCCTCATCTTGTCCCAAATAGATTCAGTAATTGTGCAATCCATGACCTTGACTAGTTCTGATTCAGGTAAACCAACAAGTAGGGAATTCATGGCTTTAGCATTACATGTGAACTCCATCTTCTGACGTTTAGTAATCACCACTGGAGGCTTCTGATATTCTTCTTCCACAACATCCCATATATCAACTCCAAGTGATTGAATACAGGTATTCATCCTTACTTTCTAAAACACATAGTTTGTTCCATTGAACATGGGTTCCCTATTGGTAATCCTCCTTCATGCTTTTCCATGGTCCTTGATATTTTTTCCATCTCTTAAATTGATCTGAAACAACTTGGTCGACTCTGATACCAATTGTTAGAAACTAGGACAATGTTGAGAGGGGGGTGAATCAATATTGTAGGAATTTTAAAATTTTCTTTCAATTGCAAGAATATTAGGACACCAATAAACTTCAACAATCAATTTAGAAGAGCATGACAAGAATCAACATAAATAGCACAAATAGTACACATAGATTCTTCAAATTTTTCTTCAAATTACTCCACAGGGAAAGCTACTACTTGTTGTTACAAAGTTCTCTGGCTACAACCATTGGGAAGAAACTACTCCCTTATTTATCAACTACAATTGAAAGGATCTACAACCCCTCAATTTATTAGATCCTACTAAAAGGAGCTCCAACCCTAACTTTTATCAACTACTACTGAAATGGGCTACAACCTCTGACTTGCAAGCTACAACTTGCATGACGTCAATGATTCGTATTTCATACAATTTATTTTCATACTATAATCATGAAGTCACTCCTTTTACATAAAAAAAATAAATTTGACTCCTTAATTACTCACCAAAACCATCATTACCAACACATTCAACAATATTTTATCATTGAACACACTAGCGACATCACCAATACACTTGATCAAACTCATGCAATGTTTTTAGATTGCAAATTCATTTTTGCTTATAAATATTTTTGGACTGATATTTTTAGAATTGAAACTCTAGCTCTTCCTCATGCATAAATATTTATTTTTTCCTTTGACCTACTTCAATTGAGTCTTCTAAATGTGATATCAAAGTCTTCTAACTCACCTTACCTATTTCCTCAAGAAAAGCTAAGCTTGACTACTTAAATTTGCTATTCTAGAATTGTTATAGGTTTTAGCTATACTCCTTTAAATTTAGCGAGCTCCATCTTTAGTGTTTATGCTAAATTTTCCACAAAATATGTCCATGCGCCTAGTTTGTCTTCTAACTCATTCATGCATTGTTTTTAAACTTTAGCGCTCATTTTCTTTTATATTTGGCATAACTTCCATATTCCATGTTGCCAACCCGTTCATCCATATATGGCTTATAATGCCAAAATACATGTTGTTGCCGACTCAATCCATGCACAAGCCCTAAAGTCTTATAAACGCTACCATATATGTGCCATATGCTCTATGGACCCATTACCATATGGCACAAATTCTTGGCTCGAGCACTCCAAGTGCCTTTTTATTAATAAAAAAAATTCATAATACCATCTGCGGGCCCCTTTTTGAAATATATCCCTAAGGGCTCAAAACAAACACTGCAAATTTTTGTGCCCTTGGTTTCAATGCCCACATAAAACAAAACCTTGGAGCTAAGGATTTTATCCCTCAACTTAGTTATCCCAATGCTATTTTCTTCACAAACTTATGTTACCTCCAAGGTCTGGAAATCGGGATGAGCTGTCCCATGGGTCCACCCACTGCTTTTAAGCATGAACAAATGAGGTCGCCTTGTCTTTGAAAAATTCCATGTTTCTCAATGCTCAATCAGCCTGGTGATCCTCTTCTGTGCTTGCCTAAAACCTTCCAGGATCAATCCTACGAGATGGCATCATGCTTGCATCATCTCCACCACATGACACCTTCGAAGTGTGACATGTGTCACTTAGATTTGGCCCACTAGGGTACCTGAAATGACCAAATATTCCTACCATTTGTCCCCCTATATGTCATACTGACGTCGTCATCGATCAACTAGATGCTTCTACATGTCTTATCAGAAGGGAGAGAGAAATGTTATGGGACCTTGGTTTTGCGACCATTTTCTTCAATAAAACTTCATAAGGGTCCAACCTTTTTATATTGCTATCAAATTTCCTGACCTAACATCATCCCTAGCCTTCATTACCTGTGTGTTCTTTGCAACCTTTTGGGGTTAGTCCAACTGAGATTTCGTATGGCTTGTGTCATCCCGCTCTCTCTTACTATGCACAACTTTGAATTTTCTTTGGGCTGCTATTGTCAAGCTTACATGTTATGTAAGGGCTCCACTCCCAAGCCAATAAAAATCTTTGCCATCGTTTGTTGTTAGGCTACATGCGCTTGGTCCTTTGTTTGGCCACTCCACTATGATCTCTATTATTTTTGGAAAAACACCAAACTAATGCACACTCCAAAGGTCCTCAAACCACTTTAGGCTCTGTGACTTTGACTTTTGGGTCCTCAAATTTAATTGGCTCTAACTTGTGATCGAGGAGGTCATTTTTTAACTTCCACATACCATTGGAAAGCTCTTTCAGAGTTTTAGCCATTTGAGTGGGTACCAACTACAATTTAAGTGATCTTATGAGCTAGAAATGGCTTAAAATATTTGAAACATTTACCATTTCTGCCTTGAGTATCCTTTGTGCTATTTTTCATTCTCCTTGCAATCATCTGTACTGCTACCTTCACCCTCATCACCTTTCCCATCACTGACAACACATTTCTAACATTGGTAACCTACATACGGTCTTCCATGAGACTCATCCATTATGAGCTTCTTTAATTTGGCCACATTGGGTATGTACAACTTTCCTTTGTACAACCATAATCCATCCTTGGATAGCTACTAATTTTCTCCCATTAGCCCCTTGGGATCTTGCTATATGCACGTATTTATATGCTAAGAATTCTCATATTCTTGTAGCACCTCTCTAATTCTTTCCTTGATGTATGTCTCATAGGTACTCATGGATTCCATGTGTATTGGTTGCATATTACTGTTGAGTGCATCAACTACTTAACTTTCTTTGCTTTAATTTATTTGATCTCATAGGTATTTGAGTTGTAATTAGTTAGCTCAGTTTACTGAGTTAAGTCCAGTTAAATTAGTTCCAAATTGTTTGAGGAACTAATTGTGAGTTCATTTAGTTAATGCATGTATGAATCCAACTAGTGTACTCCAGATAACTGAAGATTCTCCCTTTAGAAACTCATGCATGTCTATTCAGAGAAAGACCTAGTTGAGCTAAATGTCAAGGACATGTTACTATCAATTGCATGAGCTTTCCTATAAAGGAAACTCATCCATGCAGAAGGAACAAGGTTCCTTGAGGATTGTGCAATTTTACAGGGTGTAAGATCAGTGTGAGAGATCAGTGTTACACTTGGTAACAGAAGGATCACCCAAGAGAAACTGCGCAAGGAAATAGGAGGCTTGGAGGGCAAAGGAGAAGGTTTGTGAGAAGCCTTGTTTTCCTGTGAGCATCCAGGAGGATTGTAATAAGAGCTGGTTAGATGTGAGAGCTAAGGCTTTGTATTATTCTGATATATTTCCACCTTGTATGATAATACAGATAGTGGGGTTTTTATTTAAGGTTTTCCCTTGAGTATTTTTTGTGTTTCATGTGTATCGATTCTTCTTCTTATGGTTATATATGTTCTGCTCTGATTCAGCTTGATCTTTAAGCTTCCAAAATTTTGATAATAGAAGTAGATTATAGTATTTTTCTTTGGTATATTGCATTATCAAGATAATCTGCAGTCAAATTAGATCTCAGAGGTAGATTTGTAGAGAATTTGCAGGAAATTCTACATGTCTCACCTTTGATAATATCCAAGGCTTTGTTGTTCTCCAGTTTTGAATGCTCTTCTATTATTTGGCGTCTTGAATGCATCATATTTACTTCTTGAGGCATTGGTTTTCCAAATTTCAGTGTTGGTTGATTTATGCAAAACTTTAACTTTAGACTTCTCTTCATCTTTGGAATGAGGCTTCCTTTCACGAGACTTCTTTTCTTCTTTGACATTTGGTTTCTCTTCATCCTTGGAGTGAGGCTTCTCTTCATGAGGCTTCTTTCTAGCTTCTTCATGTGACATATCTTCCTCTTTGACATCTTCATCCTTGCAACATGAGGACTCACCAACATATCCAAGCCTGTCATGATAAGTGATGAAATATGGATATTGAGAATGTCATCCAACACCTGTGAGATCCTTAGTTTTTTATTCAAATTTTCTACTCCTAATCTCAAGGTAACTATTTCCTATTCATGTTTCATGTAATCCTTTTCATTCAACTTCAACTAACTTCTCAAGAATTCCTTAGTCTTTTTGTATTCTTCGAGTTCACTCTTCAAGGACGTGATTTGCTTACCAAGTGCTTTATCCTGCTTATACCATTTATTTGGCTTCTCCTTTTCTTTGAGATGGTTTGTCAAGACACTTTCCCTATTGTTTTCCTCTTGCATCATGCTTTTGAGATGATCCAAATCTTTCTTTGCTTCATCAAGTTCACAATCCTTTTCTAGTGTTTGTTGTTTTTTAATTTGATCTTGAAGTTGGTTGATTTCAACTATGAAATATCTCTAGTTATCGCAATGCTTCGTATTCTCCTTCTTCAAATGTTTAGGTTCTAAACTAAGCTTATTATACACAAATCTGATCAAATCCTTGTCCCGTTATAATTTACCAATTTTGTCTTTGAGAGACTTAACATCTTCTTTAGGATCAACAACCATGTTATCTTCAACTATAGGCTCAATCAATGCTAAAAAATTTTCTTCAATAGATTAAGATACAACTAAAGGAACCAACTCTAATACCAATTGTTGGAAATATTGAGAGGAGGGTGAATCTTTATTTCCTATAATTTTCACACAATTGGTTAAGTTCCTTTAAATATTCATAACATCAAACATGAAACAAAATCACATCACATCAGTACACATAATATGCCACTCAATAATATTTGTTATGTATGGTTACATACACATTTACCAGTTGAATTGGAAGGAAGTAGAATACTCCCTAAGGGTTTTACCATCAAGGCTAGAAGGCAACAAATGCTATCTGAATGAGTTTGGGCTCCCATACCAAGGACAATGACTCTGTTATCACTCAAGAAATAATATTTTAAATTCTGGACATCAATTTTTTAAAATTTGTCAAAGAGTTGGTGTCAGTTTTGGGTCTAGTCTTTTCATTTGGTTTTAGAGTCTAAACAGTTTGGATAAGAGTCTCGTTAGTAAGTCAAAAGGAGTCAATTCTCTGTTTTAGTCTATCGTTGGCCTCATATCCAGTGCATTTTTATGAGTATCCTGTATCGTGTTCCATTCTGCATACACATATTTTCAAGAGCACTTGGTATGGGAATGCAAATTTTTGCCATCTTGGCAAAAGGTAGCAATAGTAAAGCTCTATTTCTTCTTCTGTTACTTTTCGTTGGTCACATAGTTGGGATGCTTATTGCTTTGTTTTAGACCAAGAAGGTTGATATAGCTTCTTCAACTCACTGGCCCAATTGTTCCTGAATGACATAACTCAAAGTGGGCCACGTGAGCAATTATTTACGTTGCCTCTACTTAAACAAGTGCCAAATCTCAGAAACATCTTATCAGGTATCCTGAATTTGAAAGTCACTAAGAAAAAGGAACTTGATGAAACTATCTATCAGAAGGCGATTCTAAAATATCTTCATACACAAGTTTTGAAGAGTGAGGCCTACACAAATGGTGATTTATGTGGAAGTATTCGAAGAGCATTTTACAGGATGGATGAGATGATGCGTGGGAAAAGGGGCTAGAGGAAATTAGCTATACTTGGGGATAATTTCAACAAATTCACTGACTTATTAGGGCATTTGAACAGGGACCACATGTTGATTTTTCTGGGCCAACTTCTAGAAGCGCGAAAGGTGTTGCACTTTTTCAAAATAATCAGCATATTGTGGCAAATGTCGGTGATTCTCGTTGTGTCGTCTTAAGAAAGGGTCAGGCATACAACTTGTGACGAGATCACAAGCCAGAGCTTGAGATCGAAAGGGATCGAATTCTTTGAGCTGGAGGATTCATTCAAGCTAAACATATCAATGGAAGCTTAAATTTAGTGCGCTCTATTGGAAGTATGGAATTCAAACAAAACAAATTTCTCCCTGCTGTAAAATAGATTGTAATTGCAAATCCAGATATAAATGTTGTGGAGCTATGTGAGGATGATGAGTTCATTTCGTTGCTGGTTGCTTTGAAAGTGCACTACAAGGATAGAATTACCATACTACAAGGAAACCAAGAAAAACAGGCTCAAGCATCAATCCAGTTTTAAATACGAGCACTCCTCTTTTGCTGTCTCCCGTTCCTACTCAGGCGATCAATCAAGTAGACTACAACTTCTCTACGCCAAAAAATAGTGGGTTGTTAGAATTTATGTTTCAAGCAGCTCAAACAATGGGTGGGGTTGAGTTTCATTCCTCCTCAAGTTCCTCGATTGACTTGCAGGGGGGCTCTAAAAGCAGTATCAGTAACCCACTAGGCAATGGGTTTGCTATGCAGATCAAGATAAAGCATGGCAATAACAGTGACCCAACTACTCCCTTGGATGGTCATACTTTCTCCATGTTTAGCAAAAGCACTCCTCCTTTGGGGACTACTCCATGGGATGATTCGCCGTCCGCATAGTCACCAATTAGAAAGGCCATGAAGTCAGAAAAGCCAAATGAGGGGTATATTTCTAATGGTAGCTGTGGAAATGAAAACGTTTCTTCAAATGTTGGATTTAACAGCAGATGTATTGCCGGATACAGATTGGAATGCTCAAATTTTTGGAATAGAGAAAGACCAATCCCTTCTTAATGATGCCCTAATGTTCAATAATGATTTGGACATGGGTGTTCAACAGATGCCATCTGAAACTTCACCTTCCAATCAAATATGGGGACCTGGTTCCTGCCCTCGGAGTAATATGCCTAGTGTTTGTTAAGCATCAAATCTTCATTGACTGTTCAATTAGATCCCTTTGGAGGGCCAACTACCAATCGTGCTTTCATGAGCACAGGGAATTAAGAAATGGATACAACAGAGAAAATAGAGGCCTCTAAAAAGAAAAAGGAGCAAGGAAATTCTCTGTTCAGTTGTTGGAAAGTAGTAACGCACAACTTGGAGAAAGCTACACCATGATGGGTTTTACGGAAGACATTAATGCTAGTTTGGGCCCAGGCATGGATTTTTCGCATGGAACGTATCAGAAACCTGAGACCTATAATCTATTTGAGGGAACATATACAAAGAGGCCTGCCATTTTAGAACAGCCTGGAGTTCTAGGATTATTTACTGAACCTTTACAAGCATTAGAACTTACTAGGCAAACAAAAGAAATGGGAGTGCCTACCTCTATGGATAGTATACGGGATCATAGAGGAGCTCATCTTATTACAGAGCATTCTATCAACCAGCAAGTACCGTTAAGGAACTCAAAGAGGTCCTTGCATCTAGAAGAATTGTGAAAGTCCGTCGCAATCCAATAGCATCTGGTGAGTAGCCTTCTATTGTGCAAGTTTTTTGAAGAATGATGCATCTCCATTCAGTTTTGATAACTTCAAGGCAATTGAAAGGGATATGTCAAGTTAAATGAGGCTCAAGTCAGTCGGATTTTGATGTTAAGTTGTGTCTTTTGATTACACAGCAGTTTCGTAGCGCGCTACGAAACTGCTAAAGCTGCATAATTAATGATCAGTCAACCAAATTTTGAAGGACTTTTCAATCAGCATTAAAAAGTTTTTGTCAGCACACATGTACATGGGAAAGGCTTACAACACACGAAGGACGTGGCACTCCAATGGATTGATTGACTAATTCAAGAAGATCAACATGGTTAATTACTTCCGAATATCTTTGAGGAAACCAAAAGCATAAAAACAGGGGCAGTTTCCTGTTTCTCAGTAGAGGTAAAGGGATACGACATTAAGGACCAATAAGAAGCTTAGAACATCCACCACAGCTAAATTGAAGGAGACCACTTGTGAGGGAACCAGATTTGATTGTAATTAATGACATTACCATCTTGATAAGGAGTTAGACTCCTAATTGTCTTAGGTTTCTAAAAACTCTAGTTAGCAGTTTGTTGTATTTAATAAGTAGTTAAAGTTCAATAGGTGTCATGATAAGGAGAATTCGAATTCCCCTCATGCTTGAGGAGGAATCTCAGTTAGGTAGAAAAGCTCTATATATAGGAGAAAGAGCAAGGTAATAGGGGTTGGAAATTTATAAGTAAAAGCTCTGATATTTGGCTTATGAAAAGACTTTGTTTTTTTTGGTAATACAGTACTGGCTTATGCTTCTCAAGAATCATAAAGAGTTCAGTGTAATGAGTTTATTTTGTTGTCTTTTCATGTTATCTATAGTGTTATGAGTATCTGATTACTTAGAAATCGCTTACAGTGCTCTAATTTCCTTCATATACTCACAAACTGCCTTCTATGTGTTTGGTGTGTTGAAATCTAAATGCCTTGACTTCTATGCAAAGCCAACCCTTTTGTTAATACTGAATCATATATGACTCCATAAGCCCAATGGATACTTGTTATTTGTGTTTCCACCATTTTCATTTCTTAGTTGTTTCACAAGAGTTAGCCATCTTGATCATAATTAAAAACCTTTAATCCTTTGAGAGAGCCCTCTCAGGTTGGGGAGGCTAAACCTCAGCCTAAAGTAGGTTTGAAACAGTTACTTGAAGTCTTCTTGGTCTGCAGCCTTCCAGGGTCTGATTTTGAGATAACATTTTGGTGCGTCCGCCGGGAGTCTGAAGATTAATCATTCCCAAAATCAAGAAGCTGAACTTCTGAAGGTAGCAGGAGCTCAGAAATATTTCAAGGTTGCAAAACTACCTTGGCGACTCCATTGTTGAAGAATTCAAAATTCATAGATTCATGGTGATTCCACTGGAGTTATGAAGAACTCAGATGCTACCATTCTTATTTCAAGGTATGCATGCATAAATTTTTTAGGAATTCATGGTTTCCCAAATCATTTTCCCAAGGATGCATATTTTCTAAGGAATGGTCCAAAATTCAATGGAGAAGATTTGAGTTTAACTTTGAAGCATATATCAGATTTCTATGATTTTACTTAGCTTCTTAGACTTAAACATGAGGATGTTTGCATTATGTTGTTCTATGATTCATTTCAAGGGAAATGTAAACGGTGGATTGAAAGCTTTCCTGCCAAATCCATTAAGTCATTTGAAGACTTTTGGTTTATTCTTTTGGAGGAATGGATAGATAGATCAGATTTGGTGGCAAACTTTCTTTCAATTCAAGGTTTCAAACAATGGAATGATGATCATATTAATGAAGAAATAGATTAAATTTTTTCTTTGTCCTTGTCTTCTTATCTAAAATCATTTGACTGCAAGACATAAGATAAGATGAAATTTTTGGATGAAGTTGCTAAGGACATTGAGAAAGACATTGAAGGTCTACAAGGTCAAATTCAATCATATAGTCTTCATGGTCATGATCATTCTTTTCAAAAGGTTTCTATGTTAGAACACAAGGAGAGGGTGTTTCTTCCTTTCTCTTTCGTGATTGAGGAAGAATACACTGTTATTGAAGATCAGTTTGCACAACCAAAAAGTTACAAGAACCGTCAAGCTGATCATGTATTCTGGGATCCTATAACTAAATACATGGAAGAGTTTTACTCTCAAGAGTTTCAGTTTTTCTATGAAGATCAGAGGTAATTTCAGTGGCAGTGGTCATCACAATATCATAGTGGCTCTGAACTCCGATGCAGTCAAAAATCTCAAATATCAGATAAGACAAATGATTGGCTACATTGGAAATTTCACATTGATTGAGCTGAAAGAAGTTTGAAATTGATAGGGTAGGTAGGTAGGAAAAATAAATAAGCTCAAGGTTGACTGAGCATTTTTCAGTAGATGTAGATTTCTTTCTCCTACAGTGATCATCAAGCTTAAGCCTGAGGTGAAGGCCCAAGAAGCTTGAAGGGGATGCTTGTCAAGCAAATCCATGTTTGTTATAAAGAGGACAAAGCACTGGACCTGCATGTTCTTAGTGTACCACAGGGGCACACTATCCCAAGTGGAGCCACCTGTTATCACTCAAGAAAAAATATTTTAAATTCTGGACATCAATTTTTTAAAATTTGTCAAAGAGTTGGTGTCAGTTTTGGGTCTAGTCTTTTCATTTGGTTTTAGAGTCTAAACAGTTTGGATAAGAGTCTCGTTAGTAAGTAAAAAGGAGTCAATTCTCTATTCTAGTCTATCGTTGGCCTCATATCTAGTGCATTTTTATGAGTATCCTGTATCGTGTTCCATTCTGCATACACATATTTTCAAGAGCGCTTGGTATGGGAATGCAAATTTTTGCCATCTTGGCAAAAGGTAGCAATAGTAAAGCTCTGTTTCTTCTTCTGTTACTTCTCGTTGGTCACATAGTTGGGATGCTTATTGCTTTGTTTTAGACCGAGAAGGTGGATATAGCTTCTTCAACTCACTGGCCCAATTGCTCTTGAATGACATAACTCAAAGTGGGCCACGTGAGCAATTATTTACGCTGCCTCTACTTAAACAAGTGCCAAATCTTAGAAACATCTTATCAGGTATCCTGAATTTGAAAGTCACTAAGAAAAAGGAACTTGATGAAACTACCTATCAGAAGGCGGTTCTAAAATATCTTCATACACAAGTTTTGAAGAGTGAGGCCTACATAAATGGTGATTTATGTGGAAGTCTTCGAAGAGCATTTTACAGGATGGATGAGATATTGCGTGGGAAAAGGGGCTGGAGGAAATTAGCTATACTTAGGGATAAGTTCAACAAATTCACTGACTTATTAGGGTATTTGAACAGGGACCACATGTTGATTTTTCTGGGCCAACTTCTAGAAGCGCGGTAGGTATTGCACCTTTTCAAAATAATCAGCTTATTGTGGAAAATGTTGGTGATTCCCGTTGTGTCCTCTCAAGAAAGGATCAGGCATACAACTTGTCACGAGATCACAAGCTAGAGCTTGAGATCGAAAGGGATCGAATTCTTTGAGCTGGAGGATTCATTCAAGCTGAACGTATCAATGGAAGCTTAAATTTAGTGCGCTCTATTGGAGATATGGAATTCAAACAAAACAAATTTCTCCCTACTGAAAAACAGATTGTAGTTGCAAATCCAGATATAAATGTTGTGGAGCTATGTGAGGATGATGAGTTCATTTCGTTGCTGGTTGTTTTGAAAGTGCGCTACAGGGATAGAATTACCATACTACAAGGAAACCAAGAAAAGCAGGCTCAAGCATCAATCCAGTTTTAAATACGAGCACTCCTCTTTTGCTGTCGCCCGTTCCTACTCAAGCGATCAATCAAGTAGACTACAACTTCTCTACACCAAAAAATAGTGGGTTGTTAGAATTTATGTTTCAAGCAGCTCAAACAATGGGTGGGGTTAAGTTTCATTCCTCCTCAAGTTCCTCGATTGACTTGCAGGGGGGCTCTAAAAGCAGTGTTAGTAACCCACTGGGCAATGGGTTTCCTATGCAGATCAAGATAAAGCGTGGCGATAACAGTGACCCAACTACTCCCTTGGATGGTCATACTTTCTCCATGTTTAGCGAAAGCACTCCTCCTTTGGGGACTATTCCATGGGATGATTCGCCGTCCGCACAATCACCAATTAGAAAGGCCATGAAGTCAGAAAAGCCAAATGAGGGGTGTATTTCTAATGGTAGCTGTGGAGATGAAATCGTTTCTTAAAATGTTGGATTTAATAGTAGATGTATTGCCAAATACAGATTGGAATGCTCAAATTTCTGGAATAGAGAAAGACCAATCCCTTCTTAATGATGCCCTGATGTTCAATGATGATTTGGACATGGGTGTTCAACAGATGCCATCTGAAACTTCACCTTCCAATCAAATATGGGGACCTGGTTCCTACCCTTGGAGTAATTTGCCTAGTGTTTGTTAAGCAGCAAATCTTCATTGACTGTTCAATTAGATCCCTTTGGAGGGCCAACTACCAATCGTGCTTTGATGAGCACAGGGAATTAAGATATGGATACAACAGAGAAAATAGAGGCCTCTAAATAGAGAAAGGAGCAAGGAAATTCTATGTTCAGTTTTTGGAAAGTAGTAATGCACAACTTGGAGAAAGCTACACCATGATGGGTTTTACAGAAGACATTAATGCTGGTTTGGGCCCAGGCATGGATTGTTCGCATGGAACTTATCAGAAACCTGAGACCTATAATCTATTTGAGGGAACATATACAAAGAGGCCTGCCATTTTAGAACAGCCTGGAGTTGTAGGATTATTTACTGAACCTTTACAAGCATTAGAACTTACTAGGCAAACAAAAGAAATGGGAGTGCCTCCCTCTGTGGATAGTATACAGGATCATAGAGGAGCTCATCTTGTTACAGAGCATTCTATCAACCAGCAAGTACAGTTAAGGAACTCAAAGAGGTCCTTGCATCTAGAAGAATTGTGAAAGTCGTCGCAATCAAATAGCATCTGGTGAGCAGCCTTCTATTGTTCAATTTTTTTGAAGAATGATGCATCTCCATTCAGTTTTGATAACTTCAAGGCAATTGAAAGGGATATTTCAAGTTAAATGAGGCTCAAGTCAGTTGGATTTTGATGTTAAGCTGTGTTTTGTGATTACACAGCAGTTTCATAGCGAGCTACGAAACTGCTGGTAAATACACATAATACACAACACTTTCGTAGCATGCTATGAAACTGCTAAAGCTGCATAATTAACGATCAGTCAACCAAATTTTGAAGGACTTTTCAATCAGCATTAAAAAGTTTTTGTCAACACACATGTACATGGGAAAGGCTTACAACACACGAAGGACATGGCACTCCAATGGATTGATTGACTAATTCAAGAAGATCAACATGGTTAATTACTTCTGAATATCTTTGAGGAAACCAAAAGCATAAAAACAGGGGCAGTTTCCTATTTCTCAGCAGAGGTAAAGGGATACGACATTAAGGACCAGTAAGAAGCTTAGAACATCCACCACAGCTAAATTGAAGGAGACCACTTGTCAGGGAACCAGATTTGATTGTAATTAATGACATTACCAACTTGATAAGGAGTTAGACTCCTAATTGTCTTAGGTTTCTAACAACTCTAGTTAACAATTTATTGTATTTAATAAGTAGTTAAAGTTCAATAGGTGTCATGATAAGGATAATTTGAATTCCCCTCATGCTTGAGGAGGAATCTTAGTAATGTATAAAAGCTCTATATATAGGAGAAAGAGCAAGGTAATAGGGGTTGGAAATTTATAAGTAAAAGCTCTAATATTTGGCTTATGAAAAGACTCTGTTTTTTTTGGTAATACAGTACTGGCTTATGCTTCTCAAGAATCATAAAGAGTTCAATGTAATGAGTTTCTTTTGTTGTCTTTTCATGTTATCTACAGTGTTATGAGTATCTGATTATTTAGAAATCACTTACAGTGCTCTAATTTCCTTCATATACTCACAAACTGCCTTCTATGTGTTTGGTGTGTTGAAATCTGAATGCCTTGACTTCTATGCAAAGCCAACCCTGCTGTTAATACTGAATCATATATGACTCCATAAGCCCAATGGATACTTGTTAGTTTTGTTTCCACCATTTTCATTTCTTAGTTGTTTCACAAGAGTTAGCCATCTTGATCATAATTAAAAACCTTTAATCCTTTGAGAGAGCCCTCTCAGGTTGGGGAGGCTAAACCTCAGCCTAAAGTAGGTTTGAAACAGTTACTTGAAGTCTTCCTGGTCTGCAACCTTCCAGGGCCTGATTTTGAGATAACAGACTCAACTACAATAATTTTCTACCTCTGGTGCTACACACCACTACCACTCCTTCTGTTATTATTGCTATACTACCACTTTCTACTACCATTTCTTTTGTTCATGCTGCTTCTGCTACTACTCTTGCGACTGCTACTACTATTCTAGCTGATCCCACATGTTGTTGTAATACAAATCAACACTATGTTGCACATTAACTCAGTTAAGGAAAACATGTATAACACTACCATACATCACGCTGTCATAAGGTCACTGTCTTATATATAAGCACAAATGACATGTTGCCATGCTTCCACAAGTATTGGTCATAGAGACACTGCCATATATATATTAATAAACAAACATAGGGATCACAACTATACATTGAGGATACACTGCAAACATAAAGGTTATTGTCATACATATAGTCCTATAGGTCGTTGTTATTCCAAGGTTTACTATCATGTTAAAGTCAACACCATATTGCAATTCATCTTCATTAGGTTTCTATCTCATTTACATATAGGTGAATATCATGTCACTATCTTGCTATCATTGCAACATAGGAGTCATTTTCATGCCTCCAAGTTGCAGTCATATGCCAAAGTTACTTCCATATCAAAGCTCACCATCATGATGTATTGTCCAAACATCATTGACATGTCGTCCAAACAAAATTTCCATACTTCTCTGTCATATATCACTCAGTTCTACATCAAGATTCTTTTCCATCTAAGAATAAGTGTAATATATCACTATCACAAAAGTTATATTGTCATAAGGACATCACCATATTGTTATAAAGGTTCTGTCAATAAGTATACTCCCATACTCACTGTTATGCCATGCATCACAATTATAGAACATGGTTACTGTCATATCAAAGTCAAACCATGCCATACATTATTGTTACATAAGGTTCTATTAAACTAACATCATGTTTTTGTGTCAAATCATGTGCACCATACTCCAATGTTTATCTATTATACAAGAAAATTTAGTTATAGATTTCTACTAGAGCCACAAATTTTGGTACCACCACAAAAAGATTTACAAATTATAGCTCTTCTTGTATTGATGTCTCCATTTGTAAATGTTTCGTTGAAATGTCTTGTAATAACCACTTCTACGGTCTTGAATACTCCTATCAATCATGAAACAATTTATAACCCCTGACCATAAAAACATGCTACAAACGGATGACAAAGAGCTTATTACAAACTTCTTTAATGTTTGCAAAATGGTGACATAACGTAAGTACTTGATTTCTTACTCAGGTCTCACTTTGTGAATCCTAATTCCATGAATGTATTTAAAGCATACACAGAGAACACTGAAGGATTCGATCTTCATATTAGGTGTATAGTGTAGTACATGAATTGTGAGCATGATCTATCAATCTGTTTTGACATTGCCCTATTCTAAATACTGCTCTACCTCAAACAATAAAAGGTTCATCAATTGCGCATCATTCTAACAAGTACTTCCACTGAAGGATTCGATATTCATATTAGGTGTATAGTGTAGTACATGAATTGTGAGCATGATCTGTCAATCTGTTTTGACATTGCCCTATTCTAAATACTTCTCTACCTCAAACAATAAAAGGTTAATCAATTGTGCATCATTCTACATGACAAACTAAAGTGCTGGAAAATTTACCTTAACATCCTCTCAACATTTCTTGTACCGTTGAAGTTTTCAACAAAAACCAAACTCAGATTTTCATTATCTCTTTCACCAGGTTGTTTTATATGCACACTTAGACATCTTCAAAATTAACAACATTTTGATCACACTTCAAGAGCGAATTTGAATTTCTAGGTTCTCTCGTTAGGGCTTCAATAATCTTCAACAATTTTATTGTATGTGCCAAATAATTTTTGTAGTGAAGAAATCCTACTCCATCCTTACGCCATAAATGAAATGAAAATCCAAGTATGTATGTGTGTGTATATATATATATATATATATATATATATATATTCTAAGTTTGTTTGAGGGTTTTACGGCATAATAGAGTGCTTGTTCCAATGTAAAACAAAGTCTAATGAAATTTTGTAACAAAGGCAGACAAAATCCTTCACTATACACCTCAAATTGATTATGTATTTGTAGCCTACCAAAATTCCAAATCTTTATAGAATTTACCATCAAAATTGTCAATGTACTGCTCCAGATTTTTAGAGAAACATTTCCAGAATTGCACACATTTATCCCATGAAAACTCCAACAACTATGGTAATTCAATGAATATCCAAACAAGAGGAGTATGCTAAGGAATCATGCACATAAATTTCTTGTAGAAAGATACTTCACAACCCTTAGGGACTGGTTAATTTTGCGGATTCTATAATTGATACCTGCAAAGATGCAATAAAAATAACCCAGAGAAACCCTCGAAATAAATGCCAAGCCTAGAATGAAACCTTGTCCTTGATGGCCAAAAATATACGCTGATGAATATCACCTACACATAACCAAGTGAAACCACTTAACCCTGAAACAATAGAGCCAAAAATACCTTTGCTGCTTCAAGACTGATTCAAAGCTCTAATTTAGAGCTCAATAATGTGCAATCAATCCATGATCATGATTAGGAATATAATCCATTTATATAGTTTTTGAGAATTCACTAAACAAGTTCAACCAACTTTCTTTTGGAGGGAATATGATTAAAATTAAAATTTGAATTTTATATTTTGGAGCCAAAATTTGGTCCAAAATTTATTCACTAGAAATTCATAATAATTAGTACTCCAACATGATTTTCTTTCAAGCCCATCAACTAAGAATAAGTTTTCCTATCATCAAATCTTGGAGCCAAACATAATCATCCACATCATCTATCATTGGGGATTTTGACTACTAAGATGGGGCTTCAACTTCGACCAAGCGTATCTCTCAAACTATGAAGGCCCATGAGATTCTCCACATATCAACAAAATCAACATGACGAGGAGAATCTAATGGCAAGGGTCTTCGAGGTAAATTCACTGACTTGCTTGTTCAAAATCCTCAACAAATGCAAGGTGTGATCATCCTCAAAGGAAACCAAACCCTAGATATAGGGTTTTACCAATACATTATCTCATTCATGGGTGCCAACATACCGACGACATCAATGAAGACATCCTACACCTACTTTGATATCTTTTACCCATTATGCCATCCTGCACCTACTTTGACATTCTTTGACATCTTGCATACACTTTGACATCAATGACAACATACTCAACAATCACCTCCTTTGTTATTGATGACAACACAATGATTATAAAATTGCCTACTGTACTTCATGCTTCTTCTCTTCATTTCTTTCCAAGATTCTGGCCCCCTTTGAAATCAATGATAAATGGTAGTTCACCTTGCTTTTAAGTGACAATATCTTCTTACAATATGGCTCCCCTTGAAAATATGTTGCATCATCTCTATATGGAGATGGAGCATTGTCCTCTGCTTTCTTTTTCTCATGTTCCCCTTTTTCCATTTTCTCCTCGTAATATGCATACATTATATCTACCATGCTTGCCATCCTATAGAAGGCCTCGTAGAGATATTTGTGATCCTCAATTTTATTTCCTGTTGCACGTTCAATCTCTAGTTATCATTCACACTCGCAATTTGCATTAGCAAGAAGACTGCTTTGATACCAAACATGATCCGGATTCTCTTAGCTACTGAGATTAACTAAGATCTTTTAATTCTGCGATGTTAGTAGAATTTCATGTGAAAGAGTATAAAAAAACACATGTGCATACTTTAAAGAAGAGGAAACATAAAGACAACCAACCAATCAAATAACACACACAAGTTGATAATAGAGTTCACCCAGTGTGGGTTATGTCTCCGGGCTTGGTGTCAAGAGTGGGGAGGCTGCTTCATTAAATGCTACAAGATGATGATGAGGACATGATGTATTCTTTGTCAATACAAGGAAGAACTCCCTTATCTTGAGTGACATGTCTCTCCACAAGACGTTCTTTTATAAGAACTCTCACTCATAAAAGCTCTCATTTAACATGACAAAATAACAAACTCTCACATGAAGTGGCATACAAGGATCCTCCAACAAAATGGCAAACAAGGATCTCAACATCAAATCATCATCTCAACAAAAATCAAAAGAAGACATGGCATCAGTGCATCTTATACCTCAAATTTCGGGGATGGCCTAAAAATGCACACCTATGCTGAAGTAACGGACTGCACAGTTGAATTCCTGGCAAAAAATTGTGAAATATGACTGTAAACTTGACCTTCTTCTGCTTCGGTCAAAATTTGGATCCTCGAGAATCTCGAAGATTCCTTGAAGATTTATTCCCGCAGGTTGAATGGAATTCCACTACTCAAATGAAAAATATGACCTCACCACTACGCTCCTTGCAAAAAATTGGTTCAAATGAGTATAAACTCGACATATTTTTGACACCTTCAAAATTCTGCCCCCAAGGAATCTTAAATATTCCTCATAGAGAATATTCTTTGAAATATTCCCTAACATATGCTCTAACAATATTCCTAAAATCTTCTTGAGATTCATGTCTTCATTGGCCTGTCTGTGCCCTCATCTCTCATGTATTCTCCATGGTTCCCTTTGAACCATTTGAATGACATTTTATAACAAAGTGTGAGGGTGAATAAGACAAAGTGTGTGGTTGGCACAATGGTTGGCATAGTCATATTAAGTTACTTATTGTTGGGGAGGTTTTGGGTTGAAAACCATGGACTCCTATTTTTTCTTTAATATGTTTTTAAAGCCCAATTTTGGTTTTAATATAGTTTTCAAACTATATAATATATGGAAATCATATGTCCATATTGTAACGACAACCAAAACCATGAGAATAAGACAAAAATGGAGGTGGCACAATACCAAGGCCACTTGGGCCTGATTTGAGGTGCCATGTGGCACCATGTGATTGGGCCATGTGGTAGTCTCTCGTTGGTCCACATCGTATGCCACTAGAGTCACCTACTTGCCATGTGTCGACTTGTGGTGCTGCCACATCACTTGCTTGTGTGTCCACCTGATTTTCTGATTGGTTTGCCACATTATCTTTGTGGGTTGCACTAGGCATACTGAATTTGTTGCCACATTTCATCTGTATAGCCTGCCACGTGGCAGAATGTTGATTTTGACTTTGACTGAAACTTTGACTGAGCATAATTTTTGCATACAAACTTGGATTGAGGTGCCATTTGCATCATTGGAATCAAGAAGACGAACTCTACACTCTAGTCCTCGTTTCAACGAAATCTGAAGACTTTTATTTTTGAGCCTTTCTGGAGCCACTTGGATTAGACAGACCATAATTCTTCAAAAGATAGAGCCTCTTTCCAACTATTAATACCAACGGCAAAAGCATTCCAAGATTTGGGTAATCCTAGTATGGCTGATATTACAAGTTCCTTATTAGGGATAATTTCATCAATTGCTTAGAGTTCATCTCTTAAATACGAGATTCTCACAAAATATAAAGATATATTATCATCTTTTGTCATCTTGATAGTTCGAAGCTCATTCTTTAAGCTTGCTACTAGGCCAATATTTTTTATTGTAAAAATTTTGGAGAGAGCTTCATACATTTTCTTTGAGGTGTCTTGAGTGGATATGTAGGGAATTAGATTGTTCTTGACTGAATCCACAATGATGCTCATGTCTATAATGTCATTCTCCTTGAATTTTTCTTTTCGAGCATCATTTGTAGGTTCTTTAACTTTACCCTGCACTATGTCCAAGACTTTGTTCCTAGTAAGGATAAGATCCACCCTTGTCTTTGAGTCTCTAACATTTGAAGCTCCTTAAAGTTTATTTTCCGATTACATTGAAGATGCCATTGGTACACTTGTTAATGTCATTCTTGTAGAGGTCTTGATCTCTTGTAGTCTTCAAGAGGTATTTTTCAAGCTTGCTTTTGATGATAGTCCCAAGGTGCTGGTTACTCCTTTTTAAATGATGTTCCAAAGGTTCTTGATACTTCTGGCTCCAATAATGGTCCCAAAAGACTTTTATAAGATCTTTCAAGAGAGAAAGATCCTACTTTAAGATAATAATAAATGTTATACTTATCTACCAAAAGCTTTAAAAGATTTTCCAAGATGCTTTTATCAAGACGTTCCTAGACGTCTTCCACTGTCTTTTCCAAGTAACCTTTCTTGTATCTTTGCATATGACTTCTCAGGATTATTAGAACAAATGATCTTCAAGCTACCTTTTTCCTTCCTCACCGTAGCTTCGAAACCATGTTAGAAAGTCAAAAGACAAAAAAATATTTTCTTACTTTGATAAAATCTTGTGATAAATTTCAATTATATTATCTTCTTATGCTTTCTTTTCATCAAGCAACTATCAAACCGTAAAGAACATGAAGATCACAAGAAGAATAGAACACCATATGTAGGCTCTCAGCTTGGGCAAAACCCATCCCATAGGGGAAAACCCAGTCAAAATTCTCTTCTTATAAAACCAAGACAAAATGTGACATTCAAGACCCCTAGACCAAAACCAAGACCTTCTACAGTGATCAAGTCAGCCCTCCAAAAGATCCTCTTTTAGATGAGTTTAAGTTTCAAAAGTCAACAAAAGTGAAATTCTTTCTTTCACTGGTCAACTCTATTTTTCGGCCCCTTGGATCAGACTTGCAATTCAAACCTGTAGTTTCGGTCTCGTGTAGCAAGACATAAACCCTATCTTCACATGTGTGAGAGATAAGAGGTTCAAAAATTCGATTTTCTTCCGTTATTTGACTTTTGCTCTTCTCCTTTGACCTTCGCTCTTCTTGTTCTCCAATTCTTATTGCAGATCGAACTTGTGATAGATGGATGATAAAATAGGTCAAATTTTCCTCCAATATATACCTTTTCCAGGAGGTCAAATAGCCACATCAAGGCTGACTTGTCATAGGTAGGGCCGACTTGGTGGAGGTCTTTTTGACTTTCTTTACAGAAAATAAATTTTCCTTTCATGTTACAAAAGCTCAAGAAGGGTATTATACATATGATAAAGACTCTTTTGACTCACGTAAAAATTAGAAACATGAAGAACGTGGTTGACCTAGTTGACAAATAATTTTCAAGAATAATTTTTTTTTTCTTCTTTTTCTTTTTACATCAAATATACAAAATTAAGAGTACACGAGTCATTATAAAGACCGAACCTAGTTACATCTTACAACACTCCTTATTAATTAGGGAGGTATTCATAATTGTACAAATGGTACAAGAATGACCTCAAGTAATTTTCTAAGAAGAGTATTACAATCAGCATATATAATGCTAGGGATTTGAATACCATCTAGGCTAACTGCCAAGGTATCAACTCATCAAGAGATCTAGTTACCATCTGCCAAGGTACCAACTTATCAAAGATCAAGGTGTCATCTAAACTACCTGCCATGACACCAACTCAACAGGGATCTAGGTGTCATCTAGGCTACCTGCCAAGACACTAACTCAACAGGGATCTAGGTGTCATCTAGGCTACCTGCCAAGACACCAACTCGACAAGGATCCAAGTGTCATCTAGGCTACCTACCAAGACACCGACTCAATAGGAATCTAGGTGTCATCTACGTTACTTGTCAAGACACTGACTCAACAAGGATCTAGGTGTCATCTAGGCTACCTGCTAGGATACCGACTCAACAGGGATCCAGGTATCATCTAGGCTACCTACCAAGATACCAACAGGGATCTAGGTACCATCTAGGCCACTTTCCAAGGTACCAACCAAACATCTAGGTATCCTGTAGGCTACCTGCCAAGATACAAACAGGGATCTAGGTACCATCTAGGCCACTTTCCAAAGTACCAACCAAACATCTAGGTATCATGTAGGCTACCTGCCAAGATACCAACAAGGATCTAGGTACCATCTAGGCCACCTGCCAAGGTACCAACCCAACAAACATCTAGATATCATCTAGGCTACTTGCCAAGATACCAACGTAGAGCTTAGCCAAAGCTTCCTCTGTTCATTTGGGAAAGTGTCCTTTCAGATAGCAAAACCATGTCCTATCAATATCTGTTCAACACTGCTAAGTCAATATGATAGCCTCTACTGTTGCTTGCCTCTTCAGAGGTCAAAGATTCCTATAGAGCTTGACTTCACATCAATCTAGAGATCTTGATCCTGCATATATCAATCATGATGTTATTGGAACGAACTAGACAACAAGCTTCAAATACCTGATCAAAGAGGGAATATATATCTTCTATGGAAGTGGTATATTCTTCCTTTCTTCAAGAATCTATAATGAATGTTGACCAATATCAACAAGCTTATTTTATGATGATCTTTTACAACTCCCTCTTTCCATCATGCTCATCAACTTTCATAACAGAATTACGATTATTAAAGAACAAATCCTAACATTATAGGTCTTACTTTAGTGCATAAGGGTTACTTATTAAATATCTTAGCCCGATAAAGGAACTCACTCTTATAGAGTGACAGGGTCAATTTTAGAAAGGTATCTACTCTTTTGAGTAAAGAAATCTAGAGGACTATTCTTCCTTGATAAAGAATGATTGTCCTTTACTGGACAATTTGTTGAGAAATCTATAGGGCTATAGTTAGGATAATTTCTCTTAAACTTGATAACTACTTGTGATGTCTTTTTACTTTTTCTTTCTTATTAACTTCTTCTCTTATTATTATGTTATTCTTATCATCAAAAACTACAAAACAAAAAGATCAACAATACATAGGAACATAGGATATAGGCTGCAAGCCAGGGCCAATGCCTCTCCACTTGAGAGGAAAACCCACAAATCTCTTCTCTTCTTATAGATTCTTCAAATGACGAATTCAAGACCTATAGGCCAAGACTAATATCCATCAAAGACCAAGTCTGATGTTCTTGATGATGTGCTTCCCTTGTTCAAGTCAAAGCCAATCAAACCTCTTCCAGCTACACAACTTTGACCCCTAGCTACAAGATTTTGGCCTCTACTATAGATCTGAAATTTTCGTCCCCTGCAATAGCGGTTTCCTACACATGTGTGAGCAAATCTAGGGCTTCTAAGGTTTCCTTTGACCTTCGCTTGAGTTTCTCTTTCTTCTAGGGCTTGAGGATGACCTAATAGACCTTCCTTTGACCTTATTTTTACAATTTCTCTAAGTTCGATCTTGTAGCAACAAAACCCTAGCCTCCTTCCTTCGCATGTGTGAAAATAGAGAGAGAAATAACCCAAACACTTGTCCTTCTTCCTTCTTCCTTCTTTGCTAGCCTTCTTCTTCTCCTCCTTTGCTTGAATGATCAGAGAATGACTGATGTCCATAGGAGGTCGAGTTCCCTCCTATATATAGGCTTCCAAGGTGGACGAAATGCCCTAATTGAGGCCGACTTGGTCTTGGAGGGTATTTTGATACATTTAATTACAATTTTTTTTTTTTTTACAAGTTACAATGTGTCCAATGGGGTCTTCTTCATATGAGAATGACTCTTTGACTTCTTGACCCTAGGACAAACCCTAGAAGCACTCCATGGGTGCTTGACCTCTAAATAAAAGACCTTGAGCATGAAACCCATGCTACAAAAATAATGATAATATTTTTCTTTTATTTTACAATATAAAAGAATCAAAAGCACATTTCATATTTATGAATACTGAAACTAGTTACATATTTTTCAACACTCCATCTTTACTAGGGAGGTATTCATGAATGGTCCATGGACATTCTCAAACTGAAGAGATCTTATAAGAAGAGCTGGATTGGTAAGCCATCTCTTTGCATCATACCAACCAATATTATCACATTGCAAGGCCTTGACTAACAACTCTATCTCTCCACAAGATCAGAGCACAATTTTGGAGAGACCAATGACTACTAGACACCATCATCATTGTCTCTTAAGGCACATACCCCACTTGGGTGCTCACAGAGTATGTCCTTTTAGGACAATTCCTATCTTGGAATAGCACATCCTCAAGGAATTTCCACTTCAACCACTCTTATCTTGGATTCCCTACCTCATCCTCAAGAGTATCAAAAGCCAGATGCTTACCCAATCCTCCATTCTTTCTTCACGAAGTGAAGACAAGAATAATGTGTCTATATCTCCCTCTCGCTTAGGGAGGATATATCAACCAGTCCAATCTTGTCTCCTAAATACACAAGCTTCTTATTGGGAAGAGATTTTGTCAAGATATCAGCCACCTATTCATCAGTGGAGATATACTATAGCTGCAACATTCCATCTCGCACTAGCTTTCGAATGTAGTGATACTTGTCATTTATATGTTTTGTATTCCATGAAACACTGGGTCTTCAAACAACCTTATATAGGTGGTGTTGTCACAATGTATCACCATAGGGTCCATCGGTCCATCAAACAAGTCGGACAACAACTTCCTCAACCAGACAACTTCCCTGCTTACTTCACAGTCCGCAATATATTCAACCTCAACACTACTCAAAGCAGTCGATTCTTGCTTTCACTCATCTAAGATATCATGGAGGATCCCAAACTAAAACATCCTCCAGTAGTGCTTCTCGCATCCATCTCACTGCCTCCCCAGTCAAAATCTGTATATCCAATCAAGTTGACATCATTCCTCTTATCATACTTCAAGTAGTAATGGATTGTTCCTTGTAGATATCTCAATATATGCTTGGCTGTTATCCAATGATCATGCTTGGGCTCTACCTAGAACTAACTGAGAACATTCACTGCAAAACAAATATCTGGTCAATTATTTACCAAATACATCAGTGAGCCAATCAATTTTCTATATCTTGTTGGATCCAGTGGGCTTGATTCAGAGCTTCATAGTCTTTTCAATTTTATAATCATAGGGGTTGTCTCTTTCTGCTTTCGGTGATGATCACAAGTGTTATAGCAAACAAATCGCTCTTGCAGACAAGAACGATCTCCCTAGATTCAACAACAATCTAGAAACAAACAAACAAGTAATTGCAAACTTTCCTTAGTCTATAACTAAAATATGATGTATGAAATGTGCAAGAATCTCTTACCTTTCTACGAAATGCTTGTAGATGTCCCTTGATGCTTTCAAAAGCCTTTCCTCACTGCTTCAAGAGAAGATCTACATAAACAGAACCAAACAAGGAATAAAATCATAACATAGATAAAGATTGAAACACAAAGTGAATGGAAATTGCAACATAACATATATCATAGCATTAATCCAATACTCAATTATAAACTATGCAAAAGATCAAGGAGCTTTGCAATGAGCATCATAACAAGTGCAAATAGGAAAGAAACAATTGCTTGTATTAATCTTGAATAAGAAGGAGAAATACAACCTTAGCCTTGATGATGTAAGCCTCCTCCCAATAGTCTCCAATCCTCCCTTTAGGTGACAAGCTTCTAGCCCCAATTCAACAACATAAGTTTACATTCCAAAGTCCTCCCTTACCCTCTGGTCTGTGTTGAATTTATAGGCCAAGAGGAGGAGGTTTGAGATCCTCTTCTCAAGGGATGAGATCCATAAAGAGAGGGATTAGGGTTCCACAAAGAGAGGGAGTTTGCTCCATGAACAGAGGGATGAGGCCCAAGTATGTAGGGGATCGAGGCCTTCAGTTGGGAAATATTCCTCCAAAAAAGCTTCTAGAAATCACTTTTTATTTTTACCTTTGTTAAGAGATTTGCACAGTTTTTAGTGGAAGACAAAGCGCAGGATTGCGCAGGCCACAATGGTCAAAACTGCACTTGCGCAGGAAATGGGTAGGGAAATTGCGCAAGTGCTTAAAAATAGGTTTTTGAGAAATGTAATCCAAGATTCTTGTTGTATTTGGAATTTTTTTGCTTCCAACATTGTAGGGGAATGCTTGGAATGCTTCATCGGATAACGAGAGATCTGGATTGGTAGTCATTTGCCTAATGGTGACAAAATGACGTGTAACAACAGGTTGTATAGGTTCATTGGGACCTTCATCTTCATGATATGAGTTCTCTTCCTCCCTAGTGCATTCTTCTTCAAATATTGGAAGCTATTCATCATCAGAGTCCATTGGGAGGTCCTTTGATTTCTTGAATGCAATACTTTCATCAAAGATCACATCATGACTTACTTCTATTCGGTGCCCTTCCCTTATGTAGATCCTATATGCCTTTGAAGTATTATTATAGCCAAAAAATATTCCCTTCATGCTTGTAGTATCCAACTTCTTTCTCTTATCCTTTGAAATGTGAATATAGGCAGGACAACCAAATATTCAGAGATGGTCCATGCTTGGTTTCTTCCCAATGAATGCTTCTTCATGAGTCATGTTGTCTAATGATCTGTGAGGACCTCAATTTTGAACATATACAACAATCTTTGTTGCTTCACCCCACAAAACTTTTGGCAAGTCTTGATCATGTAACATGGCTCTTACACTTTCTTCAATAGATCGATTCTTTCATTCAATAACTCCATTTTGTTCGGGATTATATGTAATGTCGCCTCTACTTGAGTTCTCCTAGAAGTTGTACCCGCTTTTGCAAATTTTGCTTAAGTTAGTTAATTTTGGCCAAGTTAGGATAAGTGGGTGGAAAAAGGAAGGTCACCTCATTTTGATGGAGGGCAACATAGTAAAGCATTAGAGAAAGGGAAAAATTTAAAAGGTAATGAGAGGTGGGGGCCACCCAAAGGGGAAATATGCACCCCTTAGAGCAATCCACACTTTTGGAGGGAGGAGGACAAAGGGATGTCAATGCATGGGACCCACAGGGACAAAGGGGGAGCTCAATGATAAACAGGAGGGGCATGCATCATTTTGGAGATTTTTTTGATCATTTACCATTCGAACCCTCTTGTATGCTTGAGCTGTTGAGCTAAGTCTACACCGTGCTGCTTAGGACACAAGATTTCCAAGGGAGATCTCACCTCCATCTTCGGTGGACCACAAATGCCACCCTAGGGGAGATATTTCTACACTTGTGAGCTGGTCCAGGAGTATTTTACAGTGAAATCGAACTGTCCTGGGCATAGACTAGATGTAGAAGAGAGATACGCACTTCCTGGGAGAGGGAGCTTCAGAGCAGCATTGGTTCCGGGACATATTACCTTGGCATTTTGCTACCTCCTCGGAGGAGTTTAGTGGGCTGAATAAGTGGCTAGTCATCAGGCTGAAAATCTTTCTCCAGTGCACATGCAGAGGCAGCATTGTTGGGCATGCATAGTTCCTTGTGGAAGCACTCAGTTGTTGGTGGTTTATCTTGTGGTTTGGGATGAAATTTTCCAAGAGATATAAGGGAGAATTTAGGGGATAGTTCTCAGCATTTGGGAGCCCATTTTGGCAGCAGTGATATAGTGGGTGCGAAACCCAACTAGAGGAGGAGCTTGCATTATTTGGGGTTATTTTCGAAAGGTTGGAACCAGACCCATTCCTTTTTGGGTTTTTGTGGGTTTGGTGAGGAGAGCCTTCGGTTAATTTTGCAGGATTTTCTGAGCATTCTGGAGGGGTTAAACACTAGTTCCTTTCAGCGAGCAACAACAAAATTTCAGGGTCAGTGCAGAAGTTGAAGGAGCTGCCAGTTCTAGCATTTGAGCATCATCCTTTACAACTAGGACATGTCTAAATTACTGTTACAAGCCCAAGTGCACTTGCTTCATGCTCATATTGTACTCTCCTTTATTTATAATTAAATGGCTCAACTTGGCACAAATTTGGTGCATTTTCTGGTGTCTAATTGCATGTGTGAATTTTGTGTTGCATGTGATGTTATTTCTTGGTTTATCACTGTTAATTTTTCCTTAGGAATATTACATTATATGGGACTATTAGATCCCTCTTAATCCCAACCTCCTTACAGAAGGCTATGAGTTCCTTTGAAGTGTATTCTCCTCCATTGTTGGACCTTAGTATCTTTATTCTCCTTTCTGTAAGGTTCTCTACTTCAACTTTGAATTCTTAAAATTTGTTAAATAATTCATCTTTGGACTTCAACAAATATATCTAAGTTTTCCTTGAGTGGTCATCAATGAATGTTACATAATATATATGACCTCCAAGAGACTTTGTAGACATAGGACCACAGACATCAGAATGAATGAGATCCATAATTTCTTTTGACCTTGAAGCACTGCTTCCAAATGGTATCTTAACATTTTTACCTAATGCACATCCCTTGCATACTCCTTCATGATCTTCCTTGAGTTTAGGGATGCCATTCACCATTGAATTTAGAGTTGGTAAGATTTTGTAGTGAAGGTGACCAAACCTTCTATGCCAAAGTTCACATGGACTTACTTCAATGTGAATGAAAGCTTGAGAGAGAGGAGTTAATAATCTATAGAGTCTTCCTTCACAAATCCCAATGATCTTTGCATTTTCAATGCTAGAGTTTTTATCCCATTCTACAACCTTTCCATCTATAAAAGTGACTCTATCTCCCTTATCTTCTAAACATGAAATAGAAAGTAGATTCTTTTGCAAACGTGGAACAAATAGGGTGTTGTTAAGATGAATATTTCTTCCATTCTCTAGCTCCAGTGAGGTTGATTAAATTCCTCTTACAGGATAGCTCTTCTTGTCACCAAGCTCAATGGAATAGGAATATTTTCTTCTTAATAAGGTCTTTAGTTGCTTGTGTTCACCTGTCATATGTCTTGATGCTCCACTGTCGGTTACCCAAATATTCTCATCTTCAAATGTGCCAGTAAGTGCTAAGAATAACCCTTCGACCTTTGTAGAAATCTTGGTCATGCTATTCTTGATGGATAATAGGAGGTTCCGTAATGCCTTGATTCTTTGCGTGAGATGACTTGATACCATGGAACACTGCTTCAAAGACTTCTTCAAGGATGTAGTGATCTCCATCATGCCCTTAGCCAACCTTAGTTCTAATACCATGTTGAAAAATCTATAGGGCTATAGTTAGGATGATTTCTCTTAAACTTGATAATTGCTTGTCATGTCTTTTTACTTTTCTTACTTATTAGCTTCTTCTCTTATTATTATGTTATTACTATCATCAAACGACTACCAGAACAAGAAGATCAACAATACACATGAACATAGGATATAGGCTACAAGTCAGGGCCTAAACCTCTCCACTTGAGAGGAAAACCCACAAATCTATTTTCTTCTTATTGATTCTTCAAATTACAAATTCCAAGACCTCTAGACCAAGACCAATACCCTTCCAAGACCAAGTCTGACCTTCCTGATGATGTGCTTCCCTAGTCCAGGTCAAACCTAGTTAAATCTCTTCCAACTTGTAATATCCCTAACCCAGAATATTCCTCAAACCCCAACAAAAACTCCAACAAATATGTGCGAATGATATAATAACACAAAAATGACAAAATAACAGTGGCATAGCATACAATAATGTAAACAGGAAATATAAGCAGATACTCAAGAAATGCAGCGAGAAATACTAATCCATTTTATTATACTGAGCAATAAAATGAGTAAAAGAGGTGATCAGACAGATGGCACCTCAACTTGCACAAGGCAAGTGAAGAAATACTCTCATAATAACAAGGAATGGCCTCTCTGCGTGGATGCTGCTGGAGAACTATCGTGCTATTACTACTACTAGAAAACAAATAATTATTTGGGGTTTCTCCCCTCCTTAGAAAATGCTGAAACTCTGGAATTGGGCTCTACTCCAAAAACCCAGAAAAACCCAGAAAGCTTTCCTGGAATCGCCGACCCCCGAAAATTGCCCCCTTGGGGATCTGTGCAGTGTCCCTTAATGCTCTACGCTGCCACTGAAGAAACCCCACCAGAACTCTCCCTGAAACTCTGCCAAAATCCTCCAAGATGCAAGGGCTAGTCCCCTGCTCAATCACTCAGAATAAATCTTCCTACAAAAACCCCAATCCAACACTACTACCAGAAAGAACTGCGTCCCTCTCTCAGTGCTGCGCAGTCCTCCAAAACGCTACTGAAACCGTTGCTGGAATGATTTTAAAACTACTGTTGAAATGCCAAAGGAAGTACCTTGCCCGAACAGGCACTCAAAGTCCCTTGGGGCTAAGGGTGAGATCTCTGAATGGAGACACTCAATGCACTAAATAGTGCTGCAGACTAGCTAAATAGCCAGCGTGCTCAGAAGTCGAAATGACTAGCTCAAAATGCACATAACTGAATGAATCAAAATGAGGGGGCTCCTCTCTCTCTTATAGCCCTCACCTCTCTCAATCCCAAGGCTCACCTCTTCCTGCGTGGTTCCCCTCTTGCCACGTGTTCCTTCCCTCCTGTGTAGTCACTCCATGTGTCTGGGTGGCATTTCTGCATCCCCCTTTGGCCCCCTTGGCTCCCCTTTAAGTCACAATGTTGTGCTTCCTAGGAAGTGATTTTTTATTCTAAAGTGAGTTATGTCCCCCTTCCTCACTTTTTATTTACAAATAACTATAGAAGGAAAAAATTGAACAAAATCGAATATTCCAATTAGCCATAGCTAATTAGGAATATTACAGTCTCCCCCGGCAAAATGTTGCTTGTCTAGCAATTGAAGTGATGAATGTTGTAAGATCTTCCCACTCTCCCAAGTGGCATCCTCATCCGGAAAATTCTTCCACCTCACCAAGAATTCCCGGACAGTCCTGCTCCGCAGCTGCCTCTCTCTGGTATCAATGATAGCCTCCGGCTGCAACACCAAATGCCCCTCATCATCCATGGGTGGTAGCTCATCTGTCACGGTCACCTGCTGCCCCAATGCCTTCTTAAGGCATGATACATGAAAAATGTTATGAATCTTGCTGCCTTGGGGCAGCTCCAACTCATATGCAACCTGTCCAATCCTGCGTATCACCTTGTATGGCTCATAAAAGCGGGGCTTGAGCTTCTTAGCCCTCTTCTGCTTAAGCGATGACTGTCAGTATGGCTGTAATCGTAGGTAGACCATGTCCCCAACATCGAACTGTCTCTCCACCCGACCCCTGTCGGCATACAGCTTCTGCCAGTTCTGTGCTGTAGCCATGTTATCCTTGAGAGCTCGGAGAATATCCTGACTCTCTTGGATCCAAATCTTGGCTCTAGGAGCCCTGCTATCACCAAACATCACATCGACAAAAGATAAAGGATGATACCCATATAAGGCATAGAATGGTGACATAGCAATGGACATGTGATGTGAAGTATTGTAGCAATACTCCCCTAGATGCAACCACCTCAACCATGCTCACTGCTACCCACTGACATAGTTACGCAAGTAGCCCTCTAGCCACTTGTTAACTATCTTTGTCTGTCCATCCGTCCATGGGTGATAATTGGTACTCAGTGTCAACTCTATCCCCACCAACCGGAAAAGCTCCTGCCAAAACTCGGCCATGAAACGGCTATCCCTATCACTGACGATGGTCTTAGGAAGACCATGTAGCCTGAAGATCTCTCTGAAGAACAGCTCGGCCACCTGTGCTGTTGTATAGTGTGTGGATATGGAAAAAAAGTGTGCGTACTTCATCAGTCGATCAACGACAACAAAGATACAATCCTTGCCCTGTACCATGGGCAACCTTGTGATGAAGTCCATTGAAATACTCTCCCATTTCCCCTCCAGAATGGGAATAGGCTGCAATAATCCCGTGGGATGGCTCATCTCTCCCTTGTTCCTCTGGCAAATATCTCACTCCCGGATGTGCTGGAGTACATCCTCCTTGAGTCCCTTCCATGAGAACCTCTCCCTAATGGCCCTATAGGTTTTGGTAAACCCCTGATGTCCTACCAACGGTGAATCATGTGATGCCTGGAGTATCTTCTTCTTGAGCTGAAACCCCTCAGTCAAGAAGATTCGATCCCTGTAATGGATGATCTCATCGACCACCCTGTACCTGTCATCTACCACCTGCCCATCCAGAACCTCACATGCAAACCTGTCCTTGGAGTACTCTACTAAGAGTCGAGCCCTCCAGTCTGTATCCAAGCTCATAAGAGACAATGTGGATGGTCTACATGAAAGGGAATCTGCTACCACGTTGTTCTTACCCTTGACATGCTCAATGTCAAAGTCATATGCTTGGATCTTGTTGATCCACTTATGTTTCCTCTCCTGTAGCTGCTTCTACTCCAAAAAGAACTTGAGGCTGTTGTGATCAGTCCTCACCTTGAACGTGTTACCCACCAGATACTGCTGGTACTTAGCCAATGCATGCATGATGGCTAGCATCTCCTTGTCGTATATAGAATACAACCTCTCATGCGGAAGGAGTTTCTGGCTCTCAAAGGCTATACGGTGACCTCCCTACATCAATACTGCGCCGATCCCCTCTCTCGACGCATCACACTCCAAAACAAAAGGCTACGCAAAATCTGGCAACACAAACACTAGGCAGCTGCTCATAACCTCTTTGAGCCTGTCAAAGGCTCGCTGCGCTGTAGCTGACCAACTGAATGCCCCCTTTCTCGTCAAATCTGTTAGGGGTGCAGCAAGCTATGAGAAACCTTTGAAAAACTTCCGGTAGTAAGTATAAATGCCAATGAATCCTTGAAGTTCCATCACATTTCTCGGCTCTGGCCATTCTCTGATGGCCCTGATCTTCTCCTCGTGGACCCTCACTCTATCCACCCCTATGATGTGTCCCAGATACAACATCTCCGTCAACCCAAACTCACACTTGGAGAGTTTGGCATAGAACTACTGCTCCTGTAAGATACGCAATACTGTCTCAATGTGCGGGAGATGCTCCTCCCAAGTCCTGCTGTAGATGAGAATGTCATCAAAGAATACCAACACAAACTTCCTCAAGTGACTACGGAAGATGTGATTCATACAAGACTGAAATGTAGCTGGGGCGTTGGTTAGCCCAAAAGGCATCACCAAGAACTCAAAGTGCCCATAGTGAGACCTAAAGGCGGTCTTTGGAATGTCCTGCTCCCTCACACGAATCTGATGGTACCCAGATCTCAAATTAATCTTTGAGAAGAAACGTGCCCCTCTCAACTCGTCCATCAACTCATCGATCCTGGGTGTGGGGTACCTGTTCTTTAGGGTCTTCTTGTTCAGGGCCCTGTAGTCAATGCACATCCTCAATGTACTATCCTTCTTCTTCACCAACACCACAGAAGAAGCAAAACGACTCGTGCTCGGTCAGATGTGCCCAAGAGCTATTAACTCCTGGATAGCTTGCTCAATCTCATCCCAATAGGCCTTGGGGTGTCTATAGGGGGTGGTCATCACGGCCTGTATTCCCTGCTCAAGCTCGATGGTGTGCTCAAACCCCCGATCCGGGGGCTGTCCTGGTGGAATCTCCCCAAACACTATGGCATACAGATCAAGGATAGATTGTATCTCTGGATGTACTGTCTACCCTGAAGTCCTTGCCTATGATGCACACAACTCCACTGCCCACTCTATGTCCCCCTTTTGGAAGATTGCCTCCATCTGATGAGCCGAAATAGTCTGAGGCAGATATGTGTGCTGTCCCCGTATCTTCTCATGCCTCCCTGTCTTCTCATCATCCCACTCCATATTTAGGGTCTTCCAATCTGTCGTGACCTTCCCTAGAGTGATAAGCCACTAAACACCCAGTATCATGTTGGTGTCCGGAATATCGACCATGAAAAAGTGGTCAGTCAACGTGTAGGTGCCCATTGTCACTGAAAGCCTTGGAACATATCGAGCACAAGTCATGGTTTGATCTCCTGGGACCAAGACTGAAAACCCATCGAAGCTCTCTGTCTGTATACCTCTCCGCTCAACCATCTGGGCATCGATGAAGTTGTGGGTCGCCCCACTGTCCACCAAAACTGATACTTAGTGGCCACATACTGTCCCTCGTACGCGTAGTGTCAGATATTTGGGTACTCCTCGCAATGCTGCAAGGGCCCCTTCGGTAGGTGCAAAAGGTGCACCACCTGCTGCTGGTAGTGGAGGTGGTAAAGGTCCCTGTATGGCATGGATATCTCCTGCCTCCACATCATCCTCGTCATCCTCTTCTCCACTACGCTCAGAGAAGACCTCAATAAAATGTGCTTTGCCAACAACACATCTATGTCCCAGTGCCCACGGCTCCTGACATCTGAAGCACAACCGTTTCTTCTTCAGCTCCCTCCTAGCGTCATCATCAAGCTGTACTCATCCTAGACTCCCCATTGGAGGAGGAATCCTCACATCCTTCCCCTTAGACTGAAAAGTCTGTCTCTAAGGGTAAGGCGTTCGGGTCCTAGGTAAGACATCCTGTAAGTCCCGGGTCCTGCTGATAGCGTCCTGGAGTGTGGTTGGTTTAGTGGATCAAACTAAACCCCGAAGTGGCTTTGCTAACCCGTCAACATACATATAGACCCTCCGTGTCGTGGATAGGTCTGCACCATCACAGAGACCCTCAAGAAATTTGCAATGTAGGTCTCTGGGCTCCTTGTCTGTTTGAGCCTCATCAGCTCAACAAAATGCTACTCTAGATCCCTCCGATCAAATCGCTCCATCAGTCTCCTGGTAAACTCGGCATATGTCATCACTGTGGAGTGCCCCAGTGTAACCATCCCATGAAACCACCAATCCTGGGCCTCACCATCCAAATGCAATGTTGCCACCTTGATGGCCTCTGTCTCCGACATCTGGTTAAGCTGGAAATAAATGTCTAGCTTCTCCACCCAAGACTTTGCCGAACTGTTTGATGAACCATCAAATGTGGGCAAGTGGAATCTACTTGCTGCATGGTGGGTTTCACCATCATGGTAATGCTGGTACCCTCTGTGATGGTCACGGGGTCTACTATCCCACTAGAGCTGAACAAAATCTCTGAATGAGAGGGCTTCCTGGAACTCCTGCCCATAGGCCTGGTACTCTGCAAAATAATCGCCCATATGTCTAGGCTCTACCTCCTATTGGGCTACGGCCCCCATGTTGGCTCCTAAGAAAGTGGGCATGGTAGAGCGTGTAGGGGCATGTGAGGCCACCTGCTGCGCAATATCACACTGCTCTAGAAAATGGTGGGATGCACCCGATCCCTCACCAATCTAAAAAAACCGTGGGCTCTCACGCTGTCTGGCCTCTACTGCTGTGAATCTCTGCCCCATCACCTCAATCTGCCTCGACAGGTCCTGCGTGGATTTGAGGAACATATCCACAAATCTCTTCCTGTCATCATCTGCCATTGGATCCTCCTGCTCTGCGTCCACCATAGGCTTCCTCTATCCTATGTCCACCACAAGCTCCTCCTATTCTATGTCCACCACCGGAACATAGTCTCCCTCTCCGTAGGTATTCTCCAACCTACGCTCAGTGTCTCTATACCTCCTACCTCTGTAACAAATGTAGGGTTTTTCCCCCAGTGTCATAGATTTCTAGCTCCACAGGCTGAGCCAGATCTATGCTATGATACCACTGTAATATCCCTAACCCGGAATATTCCTCAAACCCCAGCAAAAACTCCAAAAAATATGTGCAAATGATATAATAACACAGAAATTACAAAATAACAGTGGCACAACATACAATAATGTAAATAGGAAATATAAGCAGATACTCAAGAAATGCAGCGAGAAATGCTAATCCATTTTATTATACTGAGTAATAAAATGAGTACAAGAGGTGATCAGACAGATGGCACCTCGACTTGTGCAAGGCAAGTGAAGAAATACTCTCATAATAACAAGGAATGGCCTCTCTGCGTGGATGTTGTTGGAGAACTAACGTGTTGTTGCTGCTGCTAGAAAACAAATAATGATTTGGGGTTGCTTCCCTCCTCAGAAAATGTTGAAACTCTAGAATTGGGCTCTACTCCAAAAACCCAGAAAACTTTCTTAGAATCGCCGACCCCCGAAAATCACCCCCTTGGGGATCTACGCAGTCCCTCAATGCTCTGCACTGCCACTGAAGAAACCCCACCAGAACTCTCCCTGAAACTTTGCCAAAATCATCCAAGATGCAAGGGTTGGTCCCCTGCTCAATCACTCAGCATAAATCCTCCTACAAAAACCCCAATCCAACACTACTGCCAGAAAGAACTACGTCCCTCTCCCAGTGCTGCGCAGTCCTCCAAAACACTACTGAAACTGCTGCTGGAATGCTGATAAAACTACTGCTGAAATGCCAAAGGAAGTACCTTTCCGAGCAGGCACTCGAAGTTCCCCAGGGCTAAGGGTGAGATCTCCGAACGGAGACACTCAATGCACTAAACAGTGCTGCAGACTAGCTAAACAGCCAGTGTGCTCAGAAGTCGAAACGACTAGCTCGAAATGCACATAACTGAATGAATCAAAATGAGGGGGCTCCTCTCTCAATCCCAAGGCTCACCTCTTCCTGCATGGTTCCCCTCTTGCCACGTGTTCCTTCCCTCCTACGTAGTCTCTCCATGTGTTTGGGTGGGCTCCATTTCTGCGTCGCCCTTTGGCCCCCCTAGCTCCCCTTTAAGTCACAATGTTGTGCTTCCTAGGAAGTGACTTTTTATTCTAAAGTGAGTTATGTCCCCCTTCCTCACTTTTTTTTCAAATAACTATAGAAAGAAAAAATTGAACAAAATCGAATATTCCAATTAGCCATAGCTAATTAGGAATATTACACAACTGCACAACTTCGACCCCCCCAACTACAAAATTTTGGCCTTTACTGCAGGTCTTAAATTTTCGGCCCCTGCAACAGCGGTTGCCTCCCTATGTGTGAGAAAATCTAGGGCTTCCATGACTTCCTTTGACCTTCGCTTGAGTTTCTCTTTATTCATAGGGCTTGAGGTTGACCTAATAGACCTTCCTTCAACTTTATTTCTGCAATTTCTCCAAGTTTGATCTTGCAACAACAAAACCCTAGTCTCCTTCCTTCACATGTGTGAAAAGAGAGAGAGAAATAACCCAAACACTTGTCCTTTTTTCCTTCTTACTTCTTCTCTAGCCTTCTTCTTCTTCTACTTTGCTTGAGCTTGAATGATGAGAGAATGATTGATGTCCATATGCTATCGAGTTCCCTCCTATATATAGGCTTTCAAGGTGGAAGAAATGCCCTAATTGAGCCCAACGTCTTAGCTTCTAGGCCGACTTGGTCTTGGAGGGCATTTTGACACTTTTAAATATAAAAATGATTTTTTTTACAAGTTACAATCTGCCCGATGGGATCTTCTTCATATGATAATGACTCTTTGACTTCTTGACCCTTGGACAAACCCTAGAAGCACTTAATGGGTGCTTGACCTCTAAATAAAAGACCTTAAGCATGAAACCCATGCTACAAAAATAACAATAATAATTTTTATTTTATTTTAGAATATACAAGAATCAAACCCCTTGCTACAAAAATAACAATAATAATTTTCCTTTTATTTTACAATATACAATAATCAAAAGTGCATTTCATAATTATAAAGACTGAATCTAGTTACATATTTTTCAACACAATTTTCTAAAAATAGAATCATTGTCCCACTTCTCTAATTTGGTCAGACATGACACACATAGAGAAGATGTCTATCTTTCTATTGAGAAAAATTATTTTATTATATCTAAGCTTGTTTTTGAAGTTCAAGTACTTCATCTAAAACAAGGGCTTGTGAAGACTAATAATAACCTTGTTTATAATGAAAAGACATACCTTTAAGATTTGAAAGTTGAAATGCTTCCTTTGAATCAAAGCTTCTTTCAAATTCATAGTTCTTCCAAAATTTAGATCTCCCTCTGAAGCTCCCTTTGAATCTAGCCATAAACTTTTGACTTCATTCACTTGTAATCCTCTACCGGGAGATCATAAAAGAAAAGGTCATAATCAAGTGATAATAAAGCTAGATATACTGAGGAAATCAATAACAATGTAATGAAAGAAAAGAAAATGAAATAAAATACTTATATTTTTGTGAATAACAACGACTCCCTCTTGATTTTGAATTGATCTAAACATCATTGAGGTATTTCTTCATTTTAACAAGTCATCCAAGGGTCTTCCCTAAAACTCTAGCCAATCTCTCTGAAGAGGTCATCCTAGAAATCAAAGACCTCAATGTACATAGAGGGTCATAATCTATGGTTATAATTAAAAACCTAAATTCAATCATGATCTTATAATGGGTTTCTCACAAAAGCCTAAAGTCAAAGACCTAAATAGGATTTTATACAAGGGATATGGTACACTAAGGTTTTGTCAAAAACCCTTAAGACCCTAAGTAAGTCTTTTCTTTGATCAATAGTACAGATTTTTGACATCAAAATCCTCTGCATTGGCTTTCTTCGATGGTTCATCAGTATCAACAATAGTAGCATGATCTCTTTCTCTATTCTTGTTATTATTTGATTTCTCAGGACATTAGTTTCCATAGTGTCCAAATTTGTGACAATGGAAACATTGAACTTTCGACAGGTCAAACTTCTTATGATTCTTCTTTGAACCTTTTTCATGTTTCTTATTTCCTCCTTTCTTCTTAAAATGATCTGAATAAGCATTTTAAGATGGTATTTTTTCCTCTTCTTAATTTCCTCTTTTTAGTGCAAGTCGGGCTTCTTCTTGAGTATACATACAAACCATAATTCTTCAAAATATGGAGCCTCTTTCCAACTATTAGTACCAACTGCAGAAGCCTTACAAGATTTGGCTAATCCTAGTATGGCTGATATTACAAGTTCCTTATCAGGGATAATTTCATCAATTTCTTGGAGTTCATCTCTTAAACAAGAAATTCTCACAAAATATAAAGATATAGTATCATCTTTTGTCATCTTGATAGTTCAAAGCTCATTCTTTAAGCTTGCTACTTGGAAAATATTTTTTATTGTTAAAAGTTTGGAGAGAGCTTCATACATTTTCTTTGAGGTATCTTGTATGGATATGTAGGGAATTAGATTGCCCTTGACTGAATCCACAATGAGGCTCATGGCTATAATTTCATTCTCCTTGAATTTTTCTTTTCCATCATCATTTGTAGGTTCTTTAACTTTACCCTGCACTACGTCCAATACTTTGTTCCTAGCAAGGATAAGATCCATCCTTGTCTTCTAGGCTCTAAAATTTGAAGCTCCTTGAAGTTTATTTTCTGATTTCATTGAAGATTCTATTGGTACACTTGTTAATGTCATTGTTGTAGAGTTCTCGATTTCTTGTAGTCTTCAATAGGTCTTTTTCAAGCTTTCTTTTGATGATAGTCCCAAGGTGTTGGTTACTCCTTTTTAAATGATGCTCCAAAGGTTCTTCATACTTCTTGCTTCAATGATGTTGCCAAAATACTTTTATAAGATCTTTCAAGAGAGAGGGATCCTACTTTCAGATAATGATAAATGATGTCTACCAAAATCCTTTAAAATATCTTCCAAGATGCTTCTCTCAAGATGTTCCAAGATGTCTATAACTGTATTTTCAAAGTAATCTTTGTTGTATATTCGCTTGTGACCTTTCAGGATTATTAGAACAAATGATCTTGACGTTTCCCTTTTCCTTCCTCACCTTAGCTCTGAAACCATGTTAGAAAACCAAAAGCAAGAAAATATTTTCTTACTTTGATAAAAGCTTGTGATAGCTTTTAATTATATTATCTTATGTTTTCTCTTCATCAAGCAACTATCAAACTATAAAGAACATGAAGATCACAAGAACAATAGAACACAGTATGTAGGCTCTCAGTGAGGGCAAAACCCCTCTCTTAGGGGAAAACCTAGTCAAAATTCTCTTCTTCTTATAGAACCAAGACAAAATGAGACATTCAAGACCTCCAGACCAAAACCAAGACCTTCCTCAATAACCAAGTCAGCGCTCCAAAATATCCTCCCTGAGATGAGTGAAAGTTTCCAAAGTCAACGAAAGTCAAACAACTTTCCTTCACTAGTCAACTTTGCTTTTCAGCCCCTTTGAGCAGACCTGCAATTCAAACATGCAGTTTTAGCCTCCAACAATAGGACATAAACCCTAGCTTTGCACGTGTGAGAGATAGGAGGCTCAAAAATTTGATTTTCTTCCTTTCTTTGACATTTGCTCTTCTCCTTTGACCTTCGCACTTCTTGTTCTCTTCTTCTTATTTCAGATCAAACTTGTGATAGATGGATGATCAAATAGGTCGAAGTTTCCTCCAATATATACCTTTTCCAGGAGGTCGAATAGCCACATCAAGGTCGAATTGTCATAGGTAGGGCCGACTTGGTGAAGGAGGCCTTTTTGACTTTCTTGACACAACATAAAATTTTCTTCCATGATACAAAAGCCGAAGAAGGGTATTATACATATGATAAAGATTCTTTTGACAAAATGACCACCTAGAAGCATGATGAACATGCTTGACCTAGTTGACAAATAAAAAGAAGCATGAAACCCATGCTTCGAGAATAATTTTCTTTTTCTTCTTTTTCTTTTTACATCAAATATACAAAATTAAGAGTACATGAGTCATTATGAAGACCAAACCTAGCTACATCTTACAACAAATTCCTCATATATGTAGAGGAAATATTCATTGTACCTAATCATCATCACAACTTGGAGATTTCACCCTCTCTTTAGAGAATTTCGGCCCTCTTTTCTTGTGGTAGAGATGTGACCTATGAATGCACTTCGATATTTGGAGCAAAACAATTGTCTTTGGAGATATTTTCTTGGATTGATGGACGAATTATCTTGCATGTTATCTTTGTAAGTGAACTTATTGTTCAATATCTATTTTCTTTATGTCTAATATATGTAATATATTAAATCTCGGGTTTTTCTATTGTGCCCTAATTTGTTGAACAAATATTGAATGGTATCTAGATGTCATTATTGCATGCATTAATCATATACCATGCAAATTCCAATCCTAGTCTCAGAGCTTCATATTTGGAAACTTTTATTGGTACAATCAAACTTGAGTCTACATGCAAAGATTTTGATGGATCCCTTTAGAGAAGTGAAAATAGTTTTGGCTCTAGCTCCAGCCCCTGTCCTAGATCTAACACCATCAAAATGCATGCAACGAACACCTTTACATTCATTATCATGACTCATTTGCTTCTCCAAAACTATTGAATTTGCAAAGACACATAAATTTGCAAACATTTCATCCACACACATTGCTGATTTATAGGGGTCCTTAGGATCTTCTGCTTGGTATCTCGATGTCGGTCCCCTATGAAGTGTGACAAAATTTCCTTTGCAAGTTGGATGGTTGCATATGATAAATGCATTTGAATGATAGTTCCCAAATTCGTAGCCCACTTTCTAGACAATAACATCCTTTAGGCATAAGGTACATCCATGACTACAACATCCATCAATAAAGAGATATCAAGATATGTAGCTAGACTGAATTTCACGTTCCTAACAAGACCACAAACCTTGATTTTCCTTGAATCTATTCTGCACACATTCTTATAATATTTTGTGGTTTTTAGGTCTAATTGCTTCATGAATTTCAAAAACATTACATTGGTGGAGACCCTAGAATCTAAAATATGTTAGTTTTTTTTTTTTTTGAACCTATCACCTAACATTCTATTAACTTAGCAGATTACAAATCTACTGAATAAATGCACAACTAGGTTCTTAACACAATTAGCGAAAGCAAATTACACGAATCTCAATTATAAGTGGCACAAACGGATTCTTCCTAACCGACAATTCTTCATTAATACCTCATAACGTACTTAGGCTCCAGACTTGGGATAATGGCCCAACTAAAGAAAATACATTTACAACATACCCTGGATCTGATCAAGAAGAGCAAATGCTAGAGCTGTTCTAGATCTCCTTGGTTGATTTGAATCTCCTATGCTACATGTGTGCACTTTCCTTGGACCCAACACACTTGAGCATCACACTCCTCACTTGAGAAAATCTCTCTCTTACCGCTATATGGTGTGTCTTTTTCCTCTTCTTAACCTTGCTTTTATAATTTACGTTGAGCTAAATCTCTAACCCTAATCTCCAAAGTGATTAACGACTAAGATTAAATCTTGCCTCACTTGAGATCAACGACTGAGATTAAAACATAATCATTAAAGTAAATTACTTTAGTTTTGCCAACTTTCTTTAGCTCAAGTAGCCAACATAATTATTTATGTGCTTTTCCTAAGTTAGACTTAGGCTAAGTTACATTAGAAACTTGCTCACACTTGAGAAAGTGTCCTATTGAAATCTTGGGTGACTTTTGCACTCCTAAACACTTAGGCCTGGGCAAAAGTACCTGCTAGAGCTACAAACATCAACACTCCCTTGTTGAAAATGTAGGGATGGAAGGTCTTCTGGCTTGTGTCTTAGTCAATGAAGACCACGAATTTGTCCTTCTCTAGCATGGATGCGAGTTCATGAGATAGACTTCAGTTTCGATGAGGTTATTGTTGAATAATCTAGGGCTAACATAATTAAGTTGATTCTTTAATACATGATAACAATTTGTGAAGTTTTTATACAATTAATCTTAGCTCGATCTTTTACTTCATTATTAGTGTTTATGTGTTAGCTTCATCAAATTGTTATCAAAACAAAATAGACAAGAACATAAATATTTTGGCTTTCTGCCAGGGCCAAAACCTCTCCCTCTTGTAGAGGAAAATCCATGCGTAAATTCTTCTTATTAAGATTCCATTGACAAATACCAAGACCATGACCCTTAACACACTTTGCCTCTCCAAGACCAAGATATCAATCCTCCTTTCTGTTGCTTCTGAGATCACCCTCATTGCTGCACCATTGAAGCCATCACTACATCATCCCTGATATCTTCACTGTTTCTCCTTCTCCATATCAATGAGATCCTCACTGTGATCTCTATGCTTTCATTGATGCACTTCATTCTGACAGTCATTACATTATGTCAATGAGATCTTCATTGAAGTCTTCATCATGATGACTGTGCTTTATGTCTTCATCATTACCGAGACAATGATTCTCATTACTGCCTCTCATCAAGTAGCCCTTGTTACTGTTATGATGTCGGGACTATATCATTCCTTCATTATCAGCTTGCTGGAGCTTTAGTACTGTTTCTCCTTATAGACTATAATACTGCTCCTTATCCCAAGACAATGGGATATAGATCCGAGTCTCACTGTGGTGTATTCATGATCCCTTTATATCACTGTGATCGAGCCTATATGTTATCTACTTGAGACCAACGTGATCTCTACGTCCTCTTGTCTTGATCCTCTTATCCGAGATAGATATGCCGAGAGTGACATGCTCAGACTTTGATGCTCTCTCCATGCGAGGATATCTTCAGATCATAGGTATGCCAAGGCTGCTATGTGAGATCTATTAACACACTGTGCCTTTGTCCGAGATCTTTGCTGCTCCATTTAGCCGAGATCCTTACAGGTATGTCGAGATCACTAGCTGCAATTGTGATTTGTCTACGTAGATTTGTATGCCAAAACAGAGATGTCGAGAATGTCTAATCCTCTAATCATTGCAGTGTCCACTATACAAGATTATTCCTGCTCCATTAGGTTGAGGTCAAGACTGCACCTAAACTCCAAATGAGGTGCAGTCAGGCCTTAACTGCGACTCTCCTTCATGCTGAAATTTAGAGGTATTTGCAAGTTCTGTCTTACCCATTTGTGGATACCTCAATAGGGTATTTATAGTGGTTGTGCACATATAATTTGAGCTGACATTACCTTATGAACCGACGTGTCTATTGCTTCCAACTGACATGACATAATTATATATTTAATTCCTTTATTTGGAGCCAACATGAACATCTCTTATCATTTTGCTTGCAGACTTTGATAGGCTTGTCTTGAGGCATTGATCTTGGTCTTGGAGGGATGTTTAGACAACTATGAAGACTTGTACATATTTACATAAACTCATGAAGAGTTTCTATACACATGACATGACTCTTTGACTTATAAATAAATCCTAAAGACATCAAGAAGAAGTCTTTCACCTAGTGACACTTCTTGATCATGAAACCCATGTAGCAAGATTACAAAAATAATTTATTTCCTTTTATTACATCAAATACAAAGATCATGTAAATTATGAAGACCGAACCTAGTTACACTTTCTTCAATAGTTATTTCCAGTTTACTGGAATGGTCATCAAGGTTGCATGTGTAGTGTTGGAGCTTCAATTACGTGAAGTCTTCTTCAGTTTGATTACAGGATGAGGTGGCAGTTATAAGTTTAGTTAGAATGAGTTAAGTATTTAATGTTGATTTGAAACAGAATGCGTTAAGGCTTTAGTGTTGATTAGAGAGAGAACAAGTTGAACTCTTAGTTAACTCGCAATCACAACTAAAGATTAGACCTCCTTGCATGCTCGAATTCTATCTATAAAGAGAAGGAGGAAGGCACAAGATGTATCATTCTTGAGAGATCAATTCTTTGTGTGTGGAGTGCATAGACTTGAGGAGAAAGTGCTGACGGATTTAGGAGTCACAAGTGTGCTAGAAAATAGGAGGCTAGTGCACAAGGAAATAAGAGATTTACACAAGGAAATAGGAGCTCATATGCACAAGGAAATATGAGGCTAGTGCACAAGGAAATAAGGGCTTCTAGTGCACAAGGATTGTGGAGTAGGGATCAAAGATTCTCAGGGCAAGTCAAGGCTCTTCAATAGGAGAACAATTATTTTCTCATAGACAAATTGCTTGCTACAGTAGCAGCGTGAATTGTAATATATCCAATTGCTCAAAGTACAATCAATAAAATACCACAACAATGAAAACAGGTTTTCCCTTTTGGGTTTCATGGGTAAATCAAGTGTGTCAATTTCTGTGCATGTGTTTTTATTTGTAGTGTTTTTTCCGTTGCTTATAAATTAGTAAGAAAATTTGTATCTTGGTGAAAGTAAATTTGGTTTCAGTTTTCAGTTGCCTTGTTTTCAGTAATTTATCTTAGGTAGTTGCAGAGTTTCAAGAGAAAATTAACATCTCTCTTTGCGAGGGAGGTACTTTGCGAGGGAGGTACTTCTACCCCTTGGAATTGGATCCAATTCTATAACTGCATCTGCTACCATGTCTACTCCCTGTAAACAAGAAGCCTTCCTACCACTAGTTTTGGAATCATCTTCGAGTACCTACTCTCTTTGGAATTGTCCCTGTAAGCCTCCTTCTCCTAAGCATCTTGTAAGGTCATCTCATACCAAGAGACATTCTTGACAGAGTTGGAGGAATTTGTTGATTGCTCCTCCCCACCTGAACCTAAAGCCTAACTCTGAATTGCTCAACCTTCGGAGCCATCCATTCCTTGTTCTTTATTACTGCTCTACTTGTTGCAATTGCTTGAATAGGCTTTCCCTTTAGCCTATATTGGTTTCTCTCTTTATCTCCAAGGATGCGGCACTTGTCAGAGCTAGATCCCATGGATTTGATGAGTGTCTGTCCATCTTGGAATGCTACACAAAACCCCTTCTTCTCTATCATAGATACCGAGAGCAAACTCCACTTGAGTTCTGGCACCCATAACACGTCCTTCACCTCCAACTTGCCTCCTGATTGAAGTTGGGATATCTCTATTCCAACCCCTTTCACTGCATGTTTGCTATCAACACCAAACCCCACATACAGTTCTAAGTTCCACTCAGTTAGGCTGTCAAATAGCTATGTGCCCTTGTCATGTGTCATGTGGCTCCACTGTCTAGTTATCCATGCATGAACTGGTAAGGTGCTTGAGGAAAGGTAGGAAACAAGTGTGAAGTTGAACTCAGTTTCAAACTTCTTGGCAAACTCTTAAAGATCTTCTGCCGACGCAGCTATAGTTGACTACACACTCTTCTCACCCTTTTTCCTCTCTCGACATTGTGAAGCATAGTGTCTCATATTATGACATGAAAAGCACTTGACCTTAGTCAAGCCCTTCTTTGGGTGTGAGGTTGACTCCTCACTCCTGCTGCTCGAACCTTTTCCTTTTCTCCTCATTGCTTGACTAGCAAGAGTAAGATTCTCATCATTACTCTTGTGCTGGCCTCCTAAGAGAGATTCCTTTTGAATCTCATCCTGGAAGAAATCATACCAAATTTTATCCCAATCGGAAAGTTTCTCTTGTGCCACGATGCCCATGATGAAAGGAGACCATGGCTTAGTGAAGCCATTTAGGGCCATCCTTACCATATCTCCATTTGTCACTTTCTCCTCAACTATATCCAACTCATTACGAACTTGTGTGATCTTGGTGTGATAAGTAGTCACTATATCTGATTTGGTCATCTTGGTGTTCTTGAGCTTTTCTTTCAACACCATCTTCCTGTTGGCATTATCGCTATGGTATAACTTTGTCAGAGCTTTCCACATTTCCCTTGCTATATGCTTCTTGGTCAGGTGAGGAATCACATATCCTTCACCACATCCAAGATAATTCTTGTGGCTTTCACATATCCTTCACTGCATCCAAGATAGTTCTTATAGCTTTCACATCCTTTTGATTGTGGATGGCTAGATTTGAAACATCTATAGGTGGGGTGAGTTTGGTGTTAACAAAATCCCATATACCATTCTTCATGAGAATCAAAGAAACCCTCACCTTTTAGGGAATGAAGTTATAGGTGCCCTCCAACCTGCCCTCAAACCTCATACCTATTGTTGCCATCTTCAAATCAGAAAATCAACTGAAAGGTTCTAGTGTCACACCACTAATTGGTACAATCTTCCTTTCTCCCTTTGAGGGTTGACTTTCACACCAATCACATTGGCTGTATCTTGGCTTGTCAAATTCTTGTGGGCCCCAAACACACCCCTACCCTGCTTCTTAGATCTGCAACTTTTGCTGCATGACTGTTCCTCTACTGATTTCCTGAGACTCTCACTACTGCATGCAACTTCCTAGTGACTGTTTTGGATGGGTTTGGATTGGTTGTTCTGTCTGATACTGCTGCGTCGACCATTGCTCCACATGCAATTTTATTATTATTATTATTTTCCCTGCTTTTTTGTCCCTACAACACTTTTTGGATGGTAACAGACTTAGACAACTTGAACCTCTTCTACGGATCTTGACTTAATTGTCCTTACTCTACCTTCTTACTGGTTGACCCAAAACCCTACTCCCTGAGTGTGCCACGTCTTGTTTTTTCCTGTCTCCAATGTTGAGCAGTATCCCCTATTTGTCTAGCCTATGCTTGCAATGTTGTGGTTGAATCCCTGTCCACGGGCCTACTTTTTGTCACCCTAGTGCTGATGTGGCTTGGTTCGCAGCCCGGTTGCTAGTGCAACAACCTTTTCTTGCACCTCCTAGTCCCTTGTTGTTGTCTTCACTTGGCCTCGCATCTCCGCAACCCCTTGTTGCTATTGCTACTTGGCCTCCTTGCGCAACTGTGGCCCCTTATTATTGCTGCTGCCTGGCCTCCCTACGCTTGTTGGTTGTTGAACCTTTGCACTTGCTGTGTTTGTGGATTGGGTGAACCTGGCTTCTTGCGTGATTCAGGGATTGGTTTTAATTGTTATTAGCTTTGATACCATATTATTTTTTCTTGAAACTAGCACCCAAAATTCTATTAGCCTAGAATATTACAAATCTACTAAATAAATGCACAATTAATGCAATCAAAATTACACCGATCTCAATCAAAATGACAGAAACAAATCTACCCAATCAACAATTCTTCATCAATAATTTAGAGTCTACTTGTGCTTCTATCTTAGGATAATGGCCCAATTGAAAAAATACACTTAGAACATACCCCAGATCCGATCCACGAGATCAGGCCCTAGATTGGATATGATCTAGGTGATTAGGTCCTAGATTGGATCTAATCCAAGAGATCAGGCCCTAGATTTGTCCTAGATATCCTTGGCTGATTTGGATCTCCTATGTTGCACTTCTGCACTTTCCTTGGACCCGACAAACTTGAGTATCCCACTCTTCACTTGAGAAAATCCCACTCTCAATGGCTAGTGCCACTGTATGGTGTGTCTTTCTCCTCTCCTTAGTGTTACTTTTATATATTTACATTGAGTTAAATCCCCAACCCTAATCTCTAAAGTGATTGACGATTGAGATTAGATCTTCCCTCACTTGAGATCAACGACTAAGGTTAAAACATAACCATTAAAGTAAATTACTTTACTTTTCCTAAGTTTCTTGAGCTCAATTAACCAACATAATTAATTATGCACTTTCCCTAAGTTAAACTTAGACTAAGTTACATTATCAATTTGCTCACGCTTGAGCCAGTGTCCAAAGTAGATCTTGGGTGACTTCTGCAAGTCTACACACTTAGGCTTGTGTAGAAGTACCTACTCAAGCTACAAACATCGCCAAAATACAATTATGGAGGAGGTTATTTATCATGAAAGTGATGAAGAAAAGTGCACAATCATTTTTCTTTCTATCATAATTCATCTCTTTAACCTAAGTCACTTGACATGAGGACATGAGACACAAAGGACATGTAAATATGAGTATTCGACATGAGACACGGTGACCCTGGAAGTAGGACACGGGGGACACACACACACACATAAACAAATACTAAAATATAGTGCTTAATCCATATTTTTTAGAAATTAGAACATCTACAGATATGAATCATGATGATATCGCTTTAGTAATTTACTAATATAGTATTTACAATTTTACAATTTTAGAACTAGTTAGTTTATTAATTTACTATATCAATAATGTTCATAGTTCAATGTTCATTGTTCATATTATTAACAGTTGTTCAAGCACATAATAAACTAGAAATTTAGAAGTATAACTTAGATATAAAAACCATAAATTGTTGATTAAGTGAATCCAGTGTGAACCCACAGGCCACGATTAAGTATGTAGCATCCAAATCTGTTTTACTGTGTGGAAATATGCCCACAAATCCCTCTGTTTGCCTATGAATCGATGATAGTCACATGCTAAAAATATTTCCTCTCATGAATAGACACAAAATTGATTGAAAAAATGAAAAAAATTCAAGACGCGATGCTTTTTACTTTGGGATTTTAATGGGACATGTATCCTAAAATCGGGACATGTTAGGGCATGTGTCCAACATGGCCAAACACGTGTTCTGATTTTAGGACACATTGAAAAACATGTCAGACACGTTTTATGGGTCGTGTCGTGTCTGACACGCGGGATACGGGACACGTGGCCCCTAATGGCCGTGTCCTGTGACTTAGCTTGTAACACTACAAGAGGATCTTTGATTATTTCTTCCACATTTGAGAACCCTTTTACTTTTTTCATTTGGGAAGGAATCTTGATTAACTCAAAAAGGGGAACGAGAATCATGACTTTAGCTAAGACATTAGTCACATCAACATTCAATTGTAAATAATCATTCTCATTTGATGTTCATGAAGGCATTGGACTAGTGTTAAAAGGCAAAGGTTTTCTAGTCCAATTCTTCCTTGGTGGCTCAGAAGTGCTAGGTCGTGAAGTTTTAGGCATTTTGTTTCTTCTCGTGTATTGAAGGCATTTTTCTTTCCCAAGCTTATTCTTAGAGTCTTCATCCATGGAGTTTAAAATTTTTGATCTAAGCAGCCTAGCAGCATGGACATTTCTTTGTTTGATTTGTCTCATTAGTTCATTAGTGACTGAATGGGTTTTTTGCAGTGTTGTGAAAATCACAATATTATTGCGATTTTATCATTTTATTGCGAGTTTTTTAGTAGAATGAAAATATCGCGAGTTTTATTCGAAATTATCACCGGTATTTTTTTTGCCCAATTTTTTTGGAAATTATCGCGATTTTTTGGAAAAAATCGTGATAAAATCGGAAATTATCGCGGGCAGTTGGGGCAGCGAGGTTTTATAAGGGATGCTAAATGTTCGAAATGCAATTTTTTTTGAAAGAAACAAATAATTTTTGAGTGGGGCAGCTTAATGATCAAGTCTAGGCCCTAGTATTGATATGCTATTCATGGTAATGTTAAGTGACATTCTCCTTAATCTTCATTTTCGTCCTTTTACTTAAATTTTTAACATTACCATGAAATGACTCAGGATGTTTGAGAGTGGTTCTGGCCTCATTGGATTTCATATGGAGAAAGCAAAATTTTAGATTTCATTCAAAATCCAACAGACTTATCAGTTTTTCAGGATTTCAATATTGGGAGATTGTAATGTTTCTATGTGGCACCACCTTCCCAGGCTACCCCTACCACTAATAGAGGATGTGGTCTACCTCCTATAACTCCTACTTCTAGTTCTTCAACTTCTAGAGCATAGCAGACTCCACTGCCAACTCCACTAGCACCAGCATCTACATCTAGAGGGAAAGGGAAAGTTGTGGCATTTACTTGCAAGAGGGGCAGAGGAAATCAATAGGATTAGACTTTAGTTATTTTCTTCATTTTATTGTATATGACATTATGACATGATGAGATACATTATTATATTTTTTGTTGATATTTTGAGGCTGAGTTGGGACTCAGGAGTCAAGACTTACTATTCAGGACATGATTCAATGTTATGTGTGATGTTAGCACTAGAAATGGTATTAAACATCTTATATATTAGTTCTTTTATCATATTTATGTGTCAATGTATTTATTTTATGTTGTAGATGGTTTAGATATTAAAAATTTGAAAAAAAAATGAAAAAAAAAGAATATTTTTGTACCAAACGATTTTTTCCCGATTATTTCCCGATAATTATGATTTTTTCCAATTTTTTCCTCCCGCCGATATTATCCCGATAATGATTAATGCAACATTGGTTTTTTGTTGTATGTTGTATATGGAATCCAAAGCTTCAACAATGTTCATACACTAAAGGCCACTCAGATCTTGATCATCCTCTTAGTCTTGGCTTTGGGGACATTCCCATTCCCTATGTGACTCATTGCAAGGCAAACACCAAGGGTTTCCTTCTTGATTGATCATATTAGAAGGGGCAAGACAATTGGGTGCTCTTTGTTTAGGAGGAGTTCCACCCTTGGTTTTCTTTGGTTTGACAATTATTTTTTTGAGGTCAAGGATGACAGTTTTTCTGTTTGCCCTTTCTCTTTCTAGGTTTGTTACCTTGTTAAGGGGAGTGGCTTGCTTTTGAACTTTGCGTGATTTTAGAAGTTACTTTATCGAAATTTTGATCTAGGGAAAATATAGGGTCTTGGGTAGGATCAACATTGTACACAATTCTTGGTACATGGATGCACTAGACACACAAATGGGATCTACCTTGGAAAACATGTTTTCTTTTATTCTACTTTCCCACTCTTGAGATAATACCAAGGAAGTTGGGAATTTATCTCTTAACATGAAACCAAATTTCCCATCAAACGTGTTGGTGTATTGGAAGAGGATGGCATCATCTCTTGGTATAAGGATATTTGGAATTTGTTCTATTAGCTTACCAAATCTTTCACCAAACTCTTGTACAGTTTCATTTTCTTTCTTTTTGATCTCATGGAATGGGGTTAACAACATTCTACCATCCTTTCTTATTGCCCATATTTTCATCTAGGCGTCATGGAAGGTCTGTTAGGATATAATGTTGGTGGGTAAACTCCTATACCATGACTTCACATTTTCTTTTAATGATATTAAAAAACGTTTCATAGCTACATCTTCATGTTCATTTGGTATTTATGCACACCAAGGACGTTATAGAAGAGTGCTATGTGCTCTTCAGCTATGACAACACTATTTCTAAACATTTGGGCTGCCATTTATCATATCTATCAGGAAAATCATGAGGATATCCTTGAGTCCTAGACATTTCTAACGTCTTGTAGGCATTTGTAACCCAAGGTTGAGTGGCCATTGTCATTACTCTTGAGTTATCAATGAAAAGGGTTCTTATGTCTTCTAGGATTTCAAGGCCGTTGTTTAAAGAAGTTTGATAATTCCTTTTGATTTTCCTTTTATGGACCTTTTTTTGGATTGGAATATCTACAGAACAGTCGTTGGTTGAAAATCCTTGTAGAGTACCCATCACTTGGGTTTTGTTCTTGTGGAGTCACTAGATGAGTAAACTTAGATAAGGCTTTGGTTTTCAAAAGTGTTGAAGCATAGGCACTAATAACTAGGGAAAAGACTCTATCCCTAGAAATGGCACCAAGATGTTATCACATAATCTTGCACCCCAAGTGAAAAGCCCTCTCAAGGCACTAAAGGTTGAGTGTAACATGGAAGAGTTGCCATTGTCACCTAGACAACTATTTCCCTCTTTTTAGGTTGGGGAAAACCCAACACAAGGGAGGCATCCCTAGTAGCAATTATGGTTCTTAGGGCAAGACAAGTTAAGTCTAAGGTCAACGATGTTACTACCGAATTAGAACCGACTTTAAATGATATGAGAAGTAAGGATCAAGTTGATTGTTTAATGTAAATTCCAGATTTAAGTTAAGAGGTTCTTAAGGCAATTTTGGGGGTTTATTAAGGTATTTCAATGTGTGTTCAACTCCCACAAAATTTAGATCTGAAATTCAACTTAGGCTACTGTAAATTTTGTCTTAAAAAAGTATCAAATTGGAGTATAAATAAGTAAAATACAACAGTAAGTTTCAGCCCTTAATAGACGTGATATCGCAATTTTCAAGGCTAAAACAAGGAGTAAACTTGAACTTAAATGTAACTTACTGATCTGAGAATGAAGGAGACATGGCAAGTATTAATAATGGATCAATTTGCTCTATTTAAATCCAGAAATATGGGGTGCAAGATAGACTTCGCAAAATAAACGATTTCCAACTCAAATACATGCAAAATTATATTGCATCTAGGGTTTGTGGTTGAAAATTTTAGAGTAAACTACAAAATTTCAGATCTACTTTAAAAAAAACAGAAAGTTTGAATTTTGGTTTTATGTTTGATGAAAATATGAATAGGCTAGTGCCTGTGACCTATCAGATTAGCATGGTTGCCAAGGTCCTTTCAACATGCTATGATTGGCAGATACAGAATGAGGATCCACTGTCACCTCGGCCCAAATCTCCTCTCTTTTTGCCCAGGTCTCTCCTAAAAGGATATGGGAGGATTCCCATTGCAGACTTCACCTAGTCAAGAATGATTAGTGCCTTTCTATGGGGTCTCAGGTGAACTAGGTGAGTTAATTACTGCTGTTATAGTGGTTTACTGTGTAAAATTTGCAATACATAATTCTAAACCAGCAATATATAACACTCAAAAGTAAAGATATATGACATGAAAACAACTCAGATGAGTGTACAAGTAATGCACTAACCAAATATATGATTATTCATTAGCTTAGATCTTTGGTTAAAGGGATTGCTTTGTTAAATTGCGTGCTGTCCTATGACTGCAGACTGTAAAATTTGCAGAAAAACATTGAAAACAACAACAATGCCTCTTGGAATTAGCCACCCAATAGTGCCTTAGCACTATATATAAAGGGTCTAAGGGTGGGAAGACTAGGAGATGAAGGATAGACCATTTTGGATCAATCCTAAGCTTTGGACCGACAACAATCATAATTTTCTTTGGTGATGCGGTTAAAGCCCACTGGGTGCAAAAACCCACTAAATATTCCAACAAATAAAGTAAAACAATGATGGCTAGAAATGATGTTTTTAGACTCAAGTAAAAGATATTATCAAGTGAAATAAATTTAAAGCCTAGCTACAAGGTTTTAGTGATGTAACTTATTTGGATCATGCCTTGGGCCTTGAAAAATTTGCAAGTTCATTGTATCACAATGATGTTTTAACACAGATTTGCAACATAAAACTCAATATACCCGTGAAAATAATGTGGAAATAAAGCTCAAACAACAAGTATATTGATCCTTGGTTTAAATGTATTTTTATTACTCAAAATTCAAAGGTGTAAAGTAGACGATAATGATGAAATTTTGAAATACTTAGTAGTAAATAAACTAAACTGAAACAGAAATAAAAGTTTTTTCTTTTTTTTTTTTAAATAAAAAGAGCAGCTGTTGAGAAGTGACTTACCCTTTACCACAAGAAATTACCTCATTATTGTTGGGTTGTGAGCCACAATCGCCTACACCTATGTCTATAAACCTCTCACAGCTTTCAGATCCAACTAGAAATGACCTTTAGTGATGCATCTCCAATAGTTGGGTCAACTATGTGATGGAATGCTCTTTGCTTGGTTGAAGCTATCCCCTAAAAGCATGGGTTCAACCCTCTACTTCAAGTGCTCCACCTACAACAAGAAAATGGGTAGACTAGTGCCTAGTCCACCTCCACATGGCTATGTATCCCCTTAACAGATCGTCCCTTGAACCTTTGCGTGATCTTATTAATTATGAGCCCCATTCCAACATTAATGAAAAGAAAACAAAATAGGAAAAGTCAATCCACGCAAAGTGTTTGCCAAAAATGAGCTCTTTGATTATGCCATCAAATGATCTCATGAATAATTTGAAAGAGAGGAAAGGTTTGTGAAAATTCCAAAACTGAAATCCTATTGCAGCAACTGGAATTAATTCTTCTAATTGTTAATTTATTTAACAATTTATTTGCTATGGCTACCAAATTAATCACATTGCAACCTTCACAAATAAAACTACGGAAATAAATAGTGTTGGAAATTGAGAAATGCTAGCACACACACATAAAAATTAACACCGTTATTTTTGGACAAATGTCCCTGGAAAACCTAATGCGGGAAAACCAGTGTAGCAAATGAGGGTTTTATTGTATTATACAGTAGTGAAATCTGAGTAATATATATGGATGCCCAACTGGAAATCCAAACAACAAGTAAATCTAGCCAAAATTATTTAAGGGAAATTACCCTTCTTCCACAAGCAACTCCAACATGAATTCTCTTCAGTAACTCGTCCTCCTAGACCCTCTGTGTCAGCCTCTGTGCTACTCTGCACAAACCCTATGATGTCTAGCCTCCGAACTACCTTTGATGAAGTCGTTCAGTCTGTCTCTATTGAGGAAATCGCTTCTCCGACATTCTGGACCCTCTGGAACTGAAAAGGAGTTTCTCTCCACGAAATCGAATTGCTTCTGTAGTAGTTGCATAGTCCTCTGAACTGCCTCACTAAGAATAACTTGGCCTCCTTGCTGTTGTCTCTCAAGATCTAGAAAACTTCCTTCAGATCATTATCTCTGCCCCTCACTGACCCTGCTTCGATCTCTGGCTATCTAACAATTGTTGTTGTTCTCTGGAAATCGGTCTGCCAAGGAAATCAAAATGCAATTCAGCATTCTTCAAGTGCCCATCGACTTATTCTTATAAATTTCCTCTGTTGGGACTCCAACAGTTAAGATTAAATCTTAATCAATGGCTAGGATCATCTTGAAGTCGATCTGTGTGAGTTTCTAGATGATTCTCACCTTGACTTAATTAATTTTGATTAATTAACCATATTCCCTAAGTTTAGACTTAGGAAATATTTAAAAACTGGTTAATAATTTAATTAAGTCATTTCTAGGTGGAATTTACAGAAACGATTTATGGGTTTTGGAGATCTCATGTATTCTAGCCTCTCCACCAAATTTCATTGCTAGAACACATCTAATTCTATAGAAACTAACACTCCCTCTTAGCAAGGGTTGTGTTCTCTCTCTAGTGCTGCACATCCTGCCACAATACCTTGTCTCTGTATCATCTCTGTCACATTGTTGATATATGGTTGTTGCAGTCCACCAACTAATGCGCAACTCTGATGATGAATTTGTGCTACTGCTGACACTACCATACTACTTAACAACTCTACTTGCACTACAACTCCTTCTCATCTGTTGCTATTGTAACTGCAACTACTGTGACTGAGAAGAATCCAAAATATTGAATCAATTGTGTTCAGTATGATGCATCTGTCTCCAAGGTCTCTGACTGCTACTAGCATCTACACTATAACTGAAGAATCTGCGTTGCTGCCAACTCTCCACTGAGCCAACTGCTTTGCTGTCAATACTGCACTATGCTCCTCAACATCTGACTGCTACTAGTCTGCCACTGTCACTCTGGTACTGATTGCATCAACTGCCATTGATTCATCCTGCTACTAAATATTGTGGGCCCTCGTATCTAGGTAATGATCCATGAAGTGGACTCCTCAAGGACCTTGCCCAATCTCTATAGCTTTCTAGGGCTACAACTCCAAGTCGCCCCACCTCACTCTAGGAGGTATGGCTACCAACATTACGAAGTCTTCCAACCTAGAGGACAACTTGTTGATCTCAATTGATGCTGCCAGCTGGTTCTGCTGCTTTGACTTGTCCTTCCTGAGAGGATACTGTGTGTTGTAGTGAGCAAACTCGCCACACCTGAAGCACTTGACCTTAGACATGTCCTTCTTCTTCTTTCTCTGCTCCCCTTGCCCCTAACTGAGACCCTTAGATGCTAGATAGTAGAGCCACATTCTCTTCCTTCTTCACCAACTTCTATCTGCTACTGCTACTGCCATTGATGGAGCTCTTCAACAGAGCTCATCTCAATTCCTCTTGCTGCAAATCAGCCCACATTCTGTCCCATCCTAGTAGCGCGTCCCTGCCAAATATACTTTGGATGGAGACTTGCCAATCCTTTGAGACACTGTTGAGTGTTAATCGTACTAGCTCTAAAGGTTGAGGCACTACCCCAACAACTGAAAGTTGGTCTTGGACTGCTTGAATCCTGGTGAGGAAGGGATCTATACCTTCCCCCTTCTACATCCTAATGCACCTCAAATTCTCTAGGAACATCTTCCGCTGCTCGGAAGTACCTTGGTATAATCTCGAGAGAGCATCCCACATTTCTTTGGCTATTCCCTTGGCTGCTATACACCATCTCCTTCCTATATTCCTTGAGTTGATCTGCGTCCTAAGTAACTACCACTACATCATCAATGTAGGCTTTCAGGCCATATTCATTTAGAAGGAAAGACATCCTGACCTTCTAGATGACATAGTTGGATGATCCATCCAACCTATCTTGATCTCTAAGCCCTACAGTGGCCATCTTGAAAATTGTCAAAAATCCCCTTTCTTTCTGCTTGGCGGCTGCTCTGCTACTCGGACTTCTTGAATCCTGGTAAGGAAGGGATCTATGCCTTCCCCCTTCTACATTCTGATGCACCTCAACTTCTCTAGGAACATCTTCTGCTGCTCGGAAGTACCCTGGTATAATGTGGAGAAAGCATCCCACATTTCTTTGGCTATTCCCTTGGCCGCTATATATGAGACTATATGGTATTGGACTCCATCCAGGATCAAGCACTTTGCCCACATCATCTCCTTCCTATATTCCTTGAGTTGATCTACATACTGAGGAACTACCACTACATCATCAATGTAGGCTTTCAGGCCATATTCATCTAGAAGGAAAGACATCCTCAACTTCCAGATGACATAGTTGGATGATCCATCCAACCTATCTTGATATTTAAGCCCTATAGTGGCCATCTCGAAAACTGTCGAAAATCCCCTTTCTTTCTACTTGGCGGCTGCTCTGCTACTCGCACTCCCTTCTAGACTGAGAAGATTTGCTCACAACTACTACCAATCTACAAGGAAAAATTAAACCTCTGAGACTCAAAGTTCCTTGAGAGAAATTTTCCCTTTGCTGTGTGCGATTTTCTCTTCCACATGACGTTGATTCTGCTGCTGAAAAACCCTCTGCGTCCAACCAAGGAATCTTCCCAACGAGAATCTGAGTTGCAACTTCTCTCTCTAACTCCTGGAATCTCTCTCTTGGGCAAATTGAATTTTCTGCACCCCTGCAACTGAAAATCGAAATGTTGGCCCAACAATTCAGCCTGCCTGTCTAAACACTGTGTTGCCTCAAGAATTTCGGCTTGCTGTTCCCTTTGAGTATCAAAATTCTTTCTCCGCTTCTGAGCTTCCTCATGGATCACTCACGCTCTGATACCATGTGAAAATTCCAAAACTGAAATCCTATTGCAACAACTGGAATTAATTCTTCTAATTGTTAACTAATTTAACAATTTATTTGCTATGACAAATACCAAATTAATCACACTGTAACCCTCACAAATAAAATTGCGGAAATAAATAGCACTAGAAACTAAGAAATGCTAGCACACACACATAAAAATTACCATTGTTATTTTTGGACAAATGTCCTTGGAAAAACCCAATACGGGAAAACCGATGCAATAGATGAGGGTTTTATTTTATTATGCAACAATGAAATCTGAGTACAATCTATGGATGTCCAACTGGCAATCCAAACAACAAGAAAATGTGGCCAAAATTATTTAAGGGAAATTACCCTTCTTCCACAAGCAACCCCAACACAAATTCTCTTCAAAAACTCGTCCTCTTGGACCCTCTACGTTAGCCTTTGCACTGCTCTGCGCAAACCCTATGATGTCTAGCTTTTGAACTACCTTTGATGAAGTTGTTCTACCTGTTTCTGCTGAGGAGATCGCTTCTCCGACACTTTGGACCCTTTGCCCAACCTCTAGAACTGAAAACGAATTTCTCTCCAACGAAATCAAATTGCTTTGAAGCAGCTGTGGAGTCCTCTGTGCTGCCTCACTGGGAATAAGTCGACCTCCTTGCTGCTGTCTCTCTAGATCTGGAAAATTTCCTCTGGATCATTGTCTCTACCCGTCATTGACCTTGCTTCGATCTCTGTCTCTCCGACAATTGTTGCTTCTCTGTGGAAATCGATCTGCCAGGGAAATCAAACTGCAGAAGTGTATTCTCCAAGTGCCCATCGAATTCTTCTTATAATCCTCCATTGGGACTCTAATGGCCAAGATTAAATCTTAGTCAATGGCTAGGATCATCTTGAAGTCGATCCGTGTTAGTATCTAGATGATTCTCACCTTGACTTAATTAATTTTGATTAATTAACCATATTCCCTAAGTTTAGACTTAGGAAATATTTAAATATTGGTTAATAATCTAATTAAGTCATTTCTAGGTGGAATTTCCAGAAAATATTTATGGGTTTGGAGATCTCATGTATTTCAGTCTATTCACCAAATTTCGTGGCTAGAACACATTCGATGCTACAAAAACTAACAAGGCTAGCGTTTTATAATTCTATTTGCAATGGCTAGTTTTAACCTTCCTCTCAAAAATAATATTTTACTTGTCATCCAATTGATATATGCTTGCATTAAACAAGTTGGTCTCTAATGAAGAGAAGTGTGCTCATGTATGAAGTCTTTTGAGCAAATACATCACTAAGCATGGAGTCTGGTAACTTGCATGCAATTGAAGATTGAGATAGGTTGTTAACACTTCTTATGTAGTTAGGTGTTAGAGCACCTATAGATTCATCCTTAACGTTACCATAAACAACTTGAATGTACATTATGTGAAAATTTCACTATTGAAATCCTATTGCAGCAACTGAAATAAATTCTTCTAACTGTAAATTAATTATCAATTTATTTGCTAAGGCAAATATCAAATAAATCACATTGCAATCTTCACAAAAATAAATATTGCAGAAGATAAACTGGAATCTGAGAAAATACTAGCACACACATGCACAAAAATATGACAGTTATTTTTGGACAAAAGTCCCTCGAAAAACCCAACCTAGGAAAACCGATGTAGCAGCTGAGGGTTTTTATTATTAAGCAGCAGTTAGAAATTTGAGTACAATAAATATTGCCGATTCGACAAATCTATCCAAGAGGAATCCTGGAAAAAAATCTTTGAGGGAAAATACCCTCTCTTCGAGCAATCTTGACACTTGACTCCCTCTGAAAAGCTAGCCATCCAACTAGCTTTGTGCGGGCCTTGCGTCACCCTAGCGCAGTCCCTCAAACACTCTGCCTTAATCAACTGCCAATCTAGCTGTCCTGCTTGTTGCTGAATGAGAAACTCTCTCCATCACTTTGGAAAATATTCTCAGCAACTAAGAACAAATTCTTCTTCAATGAGATTGAATTTCCCTCTTGAGGCTTTGCACTGCCTCTGCGCAACCTCCTCTTTCTGACTCTTTGGAACTGGAAAAATTCCTTTGGACTTACTGTCTTTGCCCCTCTCCGCTTCTCTTCTTTGGCTCGAACTCTTTCGACAACTACTGTTGCTCTCTGGAGAAATCAGACTACCCAAGGAAATCGAAATCAAGTTTGTCAAGTGTGTGTCCTCCATCTACCCATCGATGACTTATAATCTTCTGTTGGGACTCCAATGACCAAGATTAAAACTTAATCGAGGGCTAAAATTATTACTTAGTTGATTTGTGTGAGTTTCTAGATGATTCACACCTTTCTCAATTAATATTGATTAATTAACCCCTTTTCCTAAGTTTAGACTTAGGAAATATTTAAAAACAGGCTAATAATCTAAATAAGACACTTCTAGGTGTAATTTCTAGAAACAATTTCTAGGTTATGGAGAAATCCTGTGTTTTAGCCTCTTAATGTTTTGAGACTAGAAAGCCTCTGATGCTACAAAATATATAACACTCCCTCTTAGTGAGGAACGTGTTCTAGTGTTGCAATACTGCTATAACACCCTGTCTCTCCATCACCCTCTGTATGTTGCTAATGTTTGACCACTGTGACTGCCTGCCACTACCCACCAACTACTGCAAAACTCTGATGGTGCACCTTTGCTGCTGTTGACACTGCTATATTGCTGCTAACTCTGCATCTGCACTGTGACTCCCTCTCATCTGTTGTTGCTGCTACTGCAACTATTACAACTGAGAAGCATCCAAAATACTAAATCAACTGTGCATGTGCCACATCTGTATCTTGCATCTAATTGCTGCTAGCCTCTGCAATGTCCACTGGGGAATCTGCACTACAGCTGAATCTGCACTAAACCACCTGCTCTTTTGTCAACACTACATCTGCACTCAACATCTGACTGCAACTATTTTGCATCTATTACTCAGGAATTTGACTGCATCAACCGACATTGATCCATCCTGCCATTGAATAATGTGGGCCCCCGTAGCAAGGTAATGATCCATGAGGACACCTCAATGGACCCTGCCCAACCTCTGCAACTCAACTCTGGGACTATAGATCCATATTGCCCCACCTCACTCCTGGAGGTATTGCTGCAAACATGGCAAAATCTTCCTCCAGCCTAGAGGGCAACTTATATATCTTTGCGGACGCTGCCGCTTGGTTCTGCTTCTCCTGCTTGTCCTTCTTCTTGAGAGGACACTGAGTGCTGTAGTGGCCAAACTGGCCACACCTAAAGCACTTGACCTTAGATAGGTCCTTCTTATTATTCTTCTCCCCCTGTCCCTGATTGGAACCCTTTGATGCTAGGTCCACATTCTCCACTTCCTTCTCACCCTTTGAGCCCTTGCTACTGCTTCCGCTAATGGTACTCTTTAATAGAGCTCACCTCAACTCCTTCTGCTGTAGACTTGACCATATCTTGTCCCATCTAGGCAATGTGTTTCGGCCCAAGATACCTTGGACAAAGACTTGCCACTCCTCTGAGACACTGTTTTGTGCCAACTGTACAAGATTTGTTGGTTGAGGTGCTTTTCTCTTCCACCCGACGTTGATTCTGCTATTGAAAACTATTACAAAACCCTTCTGCGCCCAAACAAGGAGTCTGCCTAGAGAAAATACTGGATTGCTGCTCTTGCTGCCTGCTGGAATCACTCAATCTGGCAAGTCAAATTTTTCTGCCTACTTGCACTGAAAAATCGAACTACTCGAGCAATTCACACTCCCTGGTTGAGGCTCTACACAACCCCATAGAAACTTGTCCTGCTTCTCCCTCTGAACAACAAATTTTTGCCTCTGCTTTTGAGCTTCCTCGTCTGATCAAAATCGCTCTGATCCCATGTGAAAATTTTGCCATTGAAATCCTATTATAGCAATTGGAATAAATTCTTCTAACTGTAAATTAATTATCAGTTTATTTGCTACGACAAATATCGAATAAATCACACAAAAATCTACACAAAAATAAATACTGCGGAAAATAAACTGGAATCTAATAAAATACTGGCGCACACACAAAAATATAACAAAGTTGTTTTTGGACAAAATTCCCCAGAAAAACCCAATGTGGGATATCTGGTGCAATAACTGGTGGTTGTTATTATTAAGCAGCAATGAGAAATTCAGAGTACAATAAATATTGCCAAATTGGCGAATCTATCCAAGAGGAATACTATCAAAAATTCTATGAGGGAAATTACCCTCTCTTGAGCAATCTTGACACTTGACTACCTCTGGAAAGTTAGCTGTCCAACCAGCTCTGCGTAGGCCCTACATCACCCTAGCGTAGTCCCTTAAACGCTTTGCTTGAATCAATTGCCAATCTAGTTGTTCTACCTATTGTTGACTGAGAAAATGTCTCTCCGACACTTCGGAAAATATTCCCAGCCTCTAGAGTTGAGAACAAGTTCCTCTGCATAGCCTCCTAGAGAAAATCTCGACCTCCTCTTTCTGACTCTCTAGAACTGGAAAAATTCTTTTGGACTCATTGTCTCTGCCCCTCTCTGCTTCCCTTCTTTGCCTTAAACTCTTTCAGCAATTGATGCTGCTCTCTAGAGAAATCGAACTGCCCAAGGAAATCAAACTCAAGTGTGTCAAGTGTGTGTCCTCCATCTACCCATCAACTTCTTATAATCTTCTGATGGGACTCTAACGACCAAGATTAAAACTTAATCAAGGGCTAAGTTGCAGGAAACACTAGTAGGGGAGGAGTTTTTGTACAGAAATGGAAACGAAAATCAGAAATGCGTACGGTACAGCCCAAAAACGCATTTACGGCCGTACTAGCATGTTTCTCGAGACGGAAACATGGCCAGTACGGCTAGAAACGCGTTTCTGGGCCGTACGACGCCATTTCCACACACAGTTTGACTTTTTTTTTAATTTTTTATTATTATATTGTCTTCTAATTTTCAATTAGGTTATTAAAATGCCTTCTAGTTGCTTCTAGATGCCCGTCTAAAGTTATAAAAGTGAACTTTGTCTCATTCTCTCATCACACAATTCAGCTAGTTGTTTCTCTTGGAGACTGGCGATTTTAGCAAAGGAGAAGAGAGGAAGAGAGCAGTGGTTTCAGCTAGGGTGTTTTGAACAGTGAGCAAAGTATATTTCAGCAGCAAGAGCAAGAGAAAGAGATTTCAGCAGCAGATTTGGAGTGCAGAGTTTCCAACTACAACATTCTTGGCTTTTTGGCTTAGCTACAGCCATATTTCTCTTCTCTTTTCTGGCATTTTGGGGTAGCTTCAGCTACAGAAAATTAATTTGGGTAAGCAACATTCATTTTGTTAGTTTTTTCCTACTATTTCTTCAATTTTTCTAGGGTTTATGCTGCCAAAAATATGAAAAACGTTTTTTATTTACAGATTTGTTTTTTTAATTTATTCTTGCAGCAATGGCTTCCAACCAAAGTGCCATTACAAGTTCAAGCCCTAGGGCCAACCCAAGGGCTGTATATTATCCTCTTTGGAGGCATGTAACGAAGCTTTAAAAATGTGCAGGTGGTGGCTCATGGGAATGGCGATGTAATCTTTGCAATAATTCGTACAAGGGCTCCTACCCAAGACTGAAGGCACATCTTTTGCATGGATGAGGACAGGGGATTGCAGGTTGCACAAAAACAACAGATCCATTGGCAAGGAGGTCATATCAAAGAGAGCAAGATGAGGCGGATGGTATTAAGAGAAGGGATGATGACCTTACTCAAGCTACTCCTCAAGCTCCATCTAACATTGAGCCAAGGATTGTAGTTGAAGCAAGAAAGAGGAGAGCCGGTGCCACTCAACAACATGAACAACTAGCACCCAAAAATACCAGAGGGGCATCCCCTTCAGTTTAGGATAGTATAATTTCTAAATTGGTGAATGTACAAGCAGGAGAAGAAACTGATTCTAGAGTGGGTAGGTGCATTTATGCATGTGGTATCCCATTCAATGTTGTTTGCTCTCCTTACTAGCAAGATATGATAAGGGCAACTAACAAAGCTCCTCAAGGGTACAAGGGGCCCAACTATGAGAAAGTAAAAACTCAGCTTCTCAAAAATGAGAAGGAGCTTGTGGAGGATATTTTATCACCAATTCATTCTTCCTGGAGTAGCTCTGGGCTTACCATAGTCTCAAATGGATGGACAGATGCAAGGCGTAGACCATTGATAAATATCATTGTCACTTCCCCGAAAGGAGCAATGTTTATCAAGGCGGAAGACTGCTCAGGAGAGGTGAAAGATGCACAGTTCATTGCTGATGTTATTATAAAAGCTATTGAACAAATAGGGCCTAACAAGATGGTGCAAGTTATCATGGATAATGCACCAGTTTGCAAAGCTGCAGGTTTAATTATTGAGGGGAGGTATGACCATATCTTTTGGACACCATGCATTGTCCATAATCTAAATCTGATCTTAGAGGAGATCAACAACAAAGTTTCCTGGATAAAGGAACTCACAGGGGAAGCAAGGGAGATTGTCAAATTCATCACCAACCACCACCAATCTCAGGCCATATTTCGAGAGTACTCCAAACTGGAGTTGTTAAAAGTTGTTGAGACAAGATATGCATCAAACTTCCTGATGTTGCACCACCTTGTTGAGGTTAAGCATGCATTAGTTTCTATGGTGGTGAGTCAACTTTGGATTGAGTGGAGACAAGTAGATTCAGAGCGGGGATCTATGGTGCGTAGATTGTGCCTTAATGAGGATTGGTGGAGCAAGGTAGATTTCTTGCTAAAGTTCACAACCCCTGCATTTGAGCTTCTTCGAAGTGCTGACACTGACCAACCTTTCTTAGGAGAGGTATATGATGTCATGGATTCCATGGTTGAGAAAATTATGGAAATCATTTCACAAGAGTCTTCACAACTTTTGTTTGTTGATTATCATTTTGCTGGTTTAGTCAAGAAAATCATTGTTGATAGGTGGAACAATTTCAACACTCCGTTGCACACTTTAGCACATGCTTTGAACCCCAAATTTTATGATGAGGAGCTTATTGCTCAAAGCAATGGGAAGAGGAAGGTACCCCATAAGGATAGAGAGGTGGCTAATGGGGTGAAAAAAGCCCTTATGAGAATGTTTCCTTCTCATCTACACAGGGAGGTAAAGGAGGAATTTGCCAGTTTTGCTACAGGAATAGATGATTATGTAGATATATCAACTTTGGAGGAGAGAAGCACCATGAATCCAGTTAGGCGGTGGATTTGTCATGGAGCAAATGGTGTATATTTTCAAAACCTTGCCATTCGTATTCTTTCACAAGTGGCAAGCTCTTCATTGGCAGAAAGGAATTGGAGCACTTATGGTTTTATTCATTCTATGAAGCACAATAGGTTGGGCTCACAGAGGGCAGAGGATCTTGTTTATGTGCACTCCAACCTTCGCCTTGCATCTCATAGGGGTCTAGAATACAACAATGGTCCTTCTAAAGAATGGGATGTGGATGTAGAAAATCCTGATTTGGATCTCTCTCTTGTTGCCCTGAATATTGAGGTCAAGTCTGGAAGTGGAATTGGCGCATCATCTTCTTCAACACCACCATCCATTGTTGAGCATTGTATTGCCTCTATTTTTGTGAGGATTGTTATGATGAGGATTAGTCTTTTGTCTCTATAGTTCTTGCAGCCTCATATATTAATATAAATAAAGACTGATTTTGAGATTTGGATATATAATAAAGGTTGCTTTTGGATATTCCGATATTTTTATTTTTATTATGTGATCATTCATGAGTAAATGTGATGTAAATTTAATCATAATGTTTAAATGTAATAAATAATAATGTATTATTTATGCTTTATCATTGCACATATATATATGTATATATATTTAAATATTTTTATATATATATATATATATATATATATATATATATATATATATATATATATATATTCGCGTTTCCCCATTTCCAAAATTTGGGGAGGTCGCATTTCGTACCCATGCCCGTTTCGGAAACTCGTATCCGTTTCCCCGTTTTGTGCAACCTTGATCAAGGGCTAAGATTATTTCCTAGTCAATCTGTGTGAGTTTCTAGATGATTCACACTTTAACCCCTTTTCCTAGGTTTAGACTTGGGAATTATTTAAAAATAGACTAATAATCTAATTGAGACATTTCTAGTTAGAATCTGCAGAAACAATTTCTTGGTTATGGAGAACTCCTGTGTTTTAGGTTCTCCACAAAGTTTCGAGACTAGAACACCTCTGATGCTACAAAAACTAACACATTAGGTAGAAAGCTTGGTTTATGTGCACTACAACGTGAGGTTATTGTCCTATTGTTGTGATGCAACGAAGAATGATAGCATAGAACATTTTGACTTGGGACAACAATCTAGAGGAGGTTAATTTGGAAGATGGAGCCCTAGTTTTAAAGTGTTTGTAAGTTGAACTTTTGGGTGATCATTGTGGTGATTATCTTCATGGAACTGATATGCCAACCCAATAGACTAGTAGGTTTCTAGATGCAGGAATTTTGCTTTTATCTTCACAACATCTAGTGTTATGTGGGGGCCATCCAACTGATGGTCATGTTCCACAAACCCTTCTGCCTACTTCTATGCTTCATAGATCACAGGAAAAGAACTAGAAGTTTCTCATGGCAAGAGGCAAGCTTAGTACATATTAGACCACTTTTTCTTTTTGTGTGTTAGTAGTCTCTAGAATTTAGTGTTTTGTCTTGATTAGGGCTTAATTTGTAAACATTATATGACAATTTCAGTTTGAACTATGAAGTTTGAACCTATCTTTGAACTGTTGATTGAATCTTACATCTCTTTGGTAATGAATACAAGGCTCTATTTCATTTCATGGTTGATGTTATGCATTACAATATGACAAATTTTAACTCGAGGGTTGATGTTGTGGTTGAGGATTGATCATTTGATGACAATGTTAGAAGTTATAACTGCCAGACGATTGATGTTATGTGCACTATGTAGTTGATGCTTTAATGATAATCATTAATTCAGTAGTTAAATCTCTGTTCATGATTTCTGTGGTTGATATGACATTCTGCATGTTCTTTTTTTTCGGGGAAATATATTTGCATCAAAATGTATTAGAATATGTATTATATAAAAATTGCTCCCGAAATGATTTGCTCCTGGAAGCTTTTTGAAAATTGTGCTTCCTACTATTCCCGCTTCTGCTCCCCGCTCCGAACAACCTTGGTCTGATCATGCATCTGTTTCTGAAAACATAAGGCTCTGGCAATTCTGCAAAGTTGAAACCCAAAAACATGTTTGACAGTGTCCGTTCTGTTGCAAATCACACAGCTGACATCTGCTAGGCTAAAGTGACGTGGTTATCTTCAGTCATTAGACTTTGTTTAGAAACAATTCAAACACCCTAGTCTTGTAAGAAGGAAAAGTGTGTGCACTTCCAGATCTCCTGACACCTGCTGATTCACCCATTTTCATGATCTTTAGTAGCCCATCATAGTCTTCTGTAGAGATAAGATTAAGATCCTTTTATTAATGCCCACAAAATCTCTCCTATTATGATAACATCTTAGCATCTAGGAGTGTTCTAGACACTCCCATGGTCCAGTGATCACTGATTCTATTCTCTAGTCCCATTGATCTATTCCATGGTCACAGATTGAATTTGGTAGTATCTAACATTCCACTCTTTCTCTGTTTTGAAACAGATTACGGGGGATTGCAGGGTCTATTTCTATAATGCCGACCTTTAGGCGCCGATTTCAGCATGTTGTGAAAAATCTACATCCAGTGGCAGTAGAAAGGGTAAGCAGCAGTGTACATAGCCGGGAATCAATAGCCGAAAGAAATATTTCTGAGGGTGGTTCGAAATCTAGAAATAGGATAGGTAGATTATTCAGCCAAAAATCAGGAGGAAGGAAAGAACACACTTCAGACATAACAAGGCAAGAAATAACAGATACAATGATGAAGGTATATAGAACTTGGGCTCTATAAACAGTCATGCCCTTTGTAATATTTGCTTGTGATCTTCTCTCACATTTTTGTTTCATTAATTTTCAATTTAATTTCATTTCTGCAAATATGGCAAGTATAGTTCTGATAAGCTACAGAAAGTGCAGATTCTTAATTCATAGATATCTAGCTATTGTTTTGCTGAAAAATGAAATTAGATGAATTGGCTGGCCATGTGTGTGGCCTGATGTTTCCAGATTTACACACTTCTCTTGAAAGCAAGGCCAACATGCGAATTATAACCATTTTATTCGATTAAATGCCAGAAAAGTTTATTGTGATTGTAAATGCATTTAAGTATGAATTTAACTGCATTCTTGACTATATACCATATGGAAGTAGTTGATACCTTAATTCAATTAGAGTCTCTTTGTAGAAAATTCACGCATACAATACAACCTTGGTCCGGGATTGTAATTACTTGGCATAATCTTTTCTGCCTCTCTACGTTGTGATTTAAGATTAAATGAGAAGGGCAATGTCATATGAAGAGATTAAAAGACGGGATCAACTTTGTTGGATCAGACAGAAATCAAGACGCTCTGTTGTGGTATGGGTGAGGCATATGCTTTTGAGGACCCCGGTAAATTTTACGCCCGTGGGGTGTTTTGAATTTGGAAAACAATCTACATTGCCGTTGATAGTGGATTTACTTCTGACAATGTTGTGCTTGGACAGGTATTATGGGTTGGTCAAGAGGGTTGCACTGCCCTAGAAAACAGTCCCATATGCCTGATAACAATATATGTTTTTGAATGGGTTTAATGGATATAGGGGAGAGAATCTTTGTGACTAATTAAACAGCATGGTTATTTATACATTCTTCCTTACAGTTTATTTAAAACGGGACAAATTCAAGTATTTAAATAGGAAACGTCAGAATAAGACATTTCTGTTCTATGGTGGCTACTAATATGTTGTGATCTTTAACAACCGGTGTCAGTTTATTAGGCATACAGATGCAATGTCCAATCACTTGTCTGAATAGTTGTTTTTTTCCTTGAAATCAGTAAGACGGGACTCGGGACTCGGGACGGGACGGAATTACAGATCTAAACATATACTTGCATCGATGCATGCACCTCAACAGAAAATAGATATTTGCCTTCCGTCCTGCAAGGAGATTTGCATAAGCAGTGGTTTCTTGATGTTAGTACAATGTGATCAGTATATAAACACGACACAGACATATTTATATCTATTTATGGAGAACCATTGTTCATGAAAACTTTCTACTCAATGGTTCGTTATAGGATTACCCTATCTCCAACCGTGGATCAATGTCTGGTGCTAAACAGACGTCCTTTTTGGAAGATAAACGAATTCAGGTTGATTGCCATCTGCAATCTACTTTTCCACACTAATATTTTAGTGAAGTTGATTGTGGAGTACTCTTGATAAGGTGTTAGCATCTCGAGAAAATGTAAATATTGATAAAGATGGAAATTGAGGTCAGTCATTTGTGACCATCTTCAAAATGTTATGTTCAACAATGCCTTTCCACCTAAGGGAGCTACATCATGGCAGCAACGTTGTCCTCATATTTTGAATTGAAGGTTTAGGTTCAAAACTTTATAAGATTTTCTATATTTCATTCAAGAAAGATTACAAAGAGGAAACTTTCAGTTATGATTGTTTTTTTTAATCTTTGCTGATATCTATTTTGATTATTATTGGTGCTTAAAGGCAGTGAATCAAGTTGGTGTTTGATGAAGGCAACTGTCATAATAGCCTTAGCTTCTAGCTCTAAACTCTATTTTTTCAAAAATATATATATGTACACTAGTTAGAAAGAACACTATGTATACAATGTGATATATAGATATATATTCAATGTGGATTGTAAGATCATTGTCGACACCTTAATATACCTATAAAAATATAGAGAACTAAAGAAAATCTTATTCTCTTGAGCGGGAGCACTATATATAAATTTAAAAAGACTACACATTTTCACTTGTTTGCATGATCTATAAATTGAGGAGGATATTCCAGTGGACAGTTCATCATAATAGATATTAAGTTGCCAATCTAGATACAGTGAGATTATACTCTACTACACATTAGTTACTTATGATCAAATTATAATATTGAACACAGTACTGTCTTAATGAAAAATAACTTGGAAGATCCTTGTCCATAGACATAAAAGAGCATACCATTAACACAATGAACACAACAATGCACCATGCAAAACACAATGGAAATACAAACTGTGCCTGGCTCTTTTATTCTCAAATTACAATGCAAAATACAACGAAGAATTTTCTCAATATGGAGAAAATAGAAACCAAGCCTATGATAGGTTGTTACAGAGCACTATTGTTGAGATTTCACTCCTTTACATTGCTCAACTATGGAACAAAAAATAATTACAATAAGAATGGAACCTCTTTGTTCCCTTATAGCTCAATGTTTAACATGCCTTGGTAGTTCTTAGAGTCATGATTTTTGCATTCCATTACTATTGATTAGGGTTAGGTTTTGAAACTTCTAGAATCTTTTTGATAATTCACATGGGATTAGCTCAACATATGTGAATAATGAGAGCGGATGTGGTATCCAAGTGGTGCAGTCTTGGTTAAATTGCCCGGTCAATTTTTGGAGGTCAAACTCCCTCTTGGTTAGTGATAATATTTTATTATCTCCTAATTTGGACTTAGTATGTTCACATGTAGCGTTACAAATCAAGCTATTGTTATAAGCTAGGTTACAATTTAAAAAAACAAAAAAAACATCTTAAATTAGTTCTTGTGAGAGATTCACTTCCAAGTAGTTAGGAAATTCTTCTTATCTTGACAACCTCATTAATTGAGTTTTCATTGGCAATTCCTATCAATCGGGGCCGTTGTAGATTATTCAAACATTTAGTAAATCATGAATTAAATAGAGCATTTTGAGGGTGGATGTTTCCACTTGTATACCACTATAGATCCACTGTCAATTTTTTTGTGGTATGCATATTCGATGGCACTTTATTCATATATTGGATCATCCCCTCAATGATCCCCATTACTCATGCTGATTTGTACGTGGTATTAGAATGGCCCAAGCCTTAGTCTATTAGATTTGTAGTACATGTAGTGGTGATGATTCTCTTGAATCGATCTATCGAATGAGTTTATCAAATATGCATTGAGTTCAATGTGATTTGATCTCTTGGGCATTGAGTACATTAATGTCTAGTTCTACCATGGTTTGTCTCACGTAAGTCTTTATGGGTAGCACCACTCAGTTTAGAGGATCAAGTGAGTATGGACCTGAATTCTCATGGTGATCGTGAATATCATACTTAAGGAAATCATGAGTACATATGCTTGTGTATCATATTATTCTTCTACAGTGAAGTCAATCCTTCCAACTTTCAAACAGTGTGTAGAAGACTTTGTTTTTTCGGGCCTCCCTCATTTTCTCTCTGTTTGGTTTGCCGCTTCCTCATGAGGTCTTCTCTAGTGCTTGTATTTGGTGTGTCTTTGCCACATATGGCGTAGCTCACATTTTTTCCCTGCCTACAATTTGCATAAATCTACAAACAATACAGAGGGTTTGTTGTTGCTTCTATAAACTTTCCATTTGTTTGTTACACTAACTATGTTTGTTGACTTCTTTGAGCTTCTTTTTTATGTAGATTCTTTTCCTCAAGGGGGGATTCCTTCTCTAACTATAATTATTGTTGTTCATTCTTGTGGATTTTGATGAAAAAGAAGAGATGCTTCTTCCACAATGTAGTAACAGTTGAACAAAAAATAAGCTTTGTGGAGTTCAAATGACACCTTCCATGACAAATTTGTCTCCTTATAGTGTACAAGTGACGAGAGTTGTGAGATTGTTTCCTGCAGGATTCAAAAGAGATTTCATAATGTCATTGCTTCAATATGAGATACTAATGAAATTATATCATGAAATCACTTCTTTGCCAATTATTAGTGCAACTAAGCAAGAAATTTTTTCTGACCTTCATGTTAAATTGAAAGGACGAGGACAATCCATCCACATTTTGAGCAATCACATTGACATTTTGTACAAGAGGTGACTAATTTGAGAAGTGCTATAGATGATTTGGAAGATTGGATTTGCAAACTACAAAATTTGTATCATATGATTTTATGAGTTAAAAGTTAGACATCTTTTATAAATGATAAGGAAGAATGCAACACGGATGCTTGTTTAAAGCTGTGGGATGAATTAATGAGTAGGAGAAAACACATGATTCCTTACAAAAGGATATGAATCAATTGGGCTATAGAGTTTTCGGACTCGGTAAGCATGGAGAAGGCATTATTGATCCAATTGTACCTTAGTGAGATCAATATGGGATAGTGTTGAGAATGTTGGAACTTCATCTTTGAGTTCCCTTGATCTCACAACTACCTTTGTTTCATAAGAATTAGATCCTAGGACATTTTCTACTTCATCAATTGATGTATCCTCTATGCTAGAGTTTGATTTCACCTCTAGTTCATTCAAATCTTCTTATGAAACATCGATTTAGATAGCTACATATTTTGTTTTTTTAGCACTTGCTTTCATGCCATCGACATTTCAACCATATCTTCATCCTAATCATAGTTATTAGAGGCACTATTGTGGTCCATTGGGAATAAAAGATCATATTGGCATGCTAGTAGTTCCTCTTACAACTCATCAATGAAAAGGTGTCATAGGCAATTTCTTGGATAAGTGCCTAGCATTAGGGCATATTGTGCATGGATAGATGATTTATGATGGTGAAATTTGAGCAATAGCTGAAGGGCATCCTACGGACTTGTGTCATTCAGGATATACATGTGCAATCCTCATTCTCATTAATTGATTGATCGCCATCCAATTTGTATCTTTGACTATTTTGATTACAATTTTTTCACTACTTTAGTGATTCCTTGAAGCATGGTCGAGTCTTTTGCACTTTTGTAGAAAAGGCACGTGGTCGACTCACTAATTCTTTGTTTAAAACGCTTTTATTAACCTTAACATATGAGTTTTTTCATATCAATCTTGGCTTTTGCGTGATTCTTTGTTTGCTTTGAGCAATTTGTGGATCTCTGACACTCTTGCACTAAGTGCATTTTTGTTGGTTTACTCTCAAATTCAACATGTTTATGCCATTTTTCGTGTTTGCTACAGATACTATTTGTATTAGCAACATTGTGTGATTTCAATTTCCTCACTTGTGCCTATGCTCATTGAGTGAAACCATTACTTGCTTCATTAATTTTGAAAATGTTACCGTAAAGATTTTGGCTTTTAAAAGGATAATAACTTTCCACTAAATGTTGTCAGTTTTTTGGTCATCTTTTTTTTTTCCTACCCAATTCAACATTAAAGGGCGATTAATGTAATGTTTGTTTGGTCATCGTTTGTTTTATGTCAAAATCATTCCCAAGGTGAAGATTAAAGGGGAGATAACGTTTGGAGTTTATTACTTGGCTAGATACATGAGTCAACATTCATAACATATTTACTTATACATGAGTTGTTCATGGTTGTCATATTTTGTCCTTGATACTTCTTGTTCCCTAAGTCAAGCTTAAGGAGGGATGTTAGTGATAATATTTTATTATTTGGTATTTTTATATGCAGATTAATAAATCAAGCTATTGTTACAAGCCATATTACATTGTAAAATAAGATGTTAAATTAGTTGATTTTATGAAAGATTTTTTTTTTTTTAAACAAAAATGACCATCTTTACGTTAAATCTGCGCTCGGTCGTGGTAAATACATAGGTGATTACATCACCATTTTCAGTACCTTCTCAAGGAAAATTTGACCAAAAGAAACTCAATTACACTATAGGCCCATATCAGGCTGTTGACCCATTATAACTTCGGAACTGACACATATACAAAAGGGTAGTAACTAACTCAAATGGATTACATAACTTGAAAGAGACCAAAAAACACCAGAAACAAGCCTTATGCATGCTAGTTAGTCGCTTTCAGATGCTGGCTTGTTGAGGTCGATTTCATGCTTGCAAGGAACTTCCAAGAGGCAATATTGTTATGGAGGAGCATTTTTCTTGAGCGACAGGTCTGCTAAAATAACCTTGAGAGCATCCACCTCATCTTCCAATCTAGAAATTCTTTGCTGGAGAGTCAAAATTTGGTCAACATGTTCAACTTGTGCATGATACATTTGGCAGAATTTTACCTACAAGTCATTGTCAACTTTTTGCAGAGCTTCATGAGCAAAGAGACAATGGGAACATGGGCTAGCGACAGAAGAAGAATCATAATTCGAGTCTGAGTTCACGCTGATGCGTTGTCTAGGAGGTTGCATGCAACAAGATTCATGTTGGAAGAGACTAAGTAATTCCAACTACCCGCTACCAATGTTCAACAGCGATTTAAATGTTGATTCTAGAATTTGTTGAAAATAGGCAAGCTTCTTCAGGAAGCCACCGCCTGAATTGATCTCCAGAAACTTCTCCAGCTTGTATATATACCTGTTAATCGATGAATGGAAGTATGTTTTGTGTTCAGTGTTTGTGTGTTGTGTTCAAGAGCTGTGCGCCTCTGATCTCTGATATGGTATCAGAGCCTCATTCAGCGTTGAGAGCCTGAGGTCCGTGTGTGAGCTTGTGAGAGATCAGTGTGTTGAGGGCGTGTTGCAAAGAAGTCTCAGAGAGACGGTTGTTTGGAAGGGTGATCTGGACCAAGGACTGAGGTTACTGCGGAGTTTTCACTGCTGTGAAGTTGCAGTCCGTTTGCTTGTGTGTAAGAACCCGTTGTTGTAAAGTTGCAGTATGTTTGCTTGTGTGTAAGAACCCTTTGGTGCGGTGAGCGTGGACTGGCGAGGAGTTTTGAGTAAGTTGTGAGGTTTGTTTTTATTGTGGCGCAGAGACACATACGACATTGAGTGCTACATTTTGTGCTTTTTTCTTTGAAGATCGATATTCGAAATTTCAATCCCGTTGTGATTCCTGGCTATTAAGCGTGCTGCTTCCCTTACAAGGTTGTAGGGGTTTGTTTTGCCTGTAAATTGCTTGTTAGCTGCATTTTTTGAGGTTGTCTTCATCAAGGGTTTCAGAGAATCTTGCAATCGATGACTGTCTAACGAGGAAGTTAAGTCACGGGGTTGAAATGATTTAATTCTTAGCAAATGTATGGGCAAAATCTTGTGGTAAAGATTTGTATGAAATATTAGCCATTAAAAAATAGCCATGAGACGAATTTGATTTGAAAAAAAAAAAATGGCTGTTGGTTTTGGTAGCTGTTTTATTGTCTTGACGTAATATAATATGATGAGTATATGTTTTTATGATTTAGTGGCAGAAAAAAAAAAAAAAAGAGATTTGGAAATTTTTAATAGTGAAAAGGAGTTAAGATTTTTATGGTGCATGAGTGGTGAAAAGGTTTCTGAGATTTAGTGAAATTTGGTGCATTTGAATTTAGATTTGGTGGCATTTTGGTGATTGGAGAATTTTTTTTTTCATCATGGAAAATTTATTGCTTGATAATTACATGAATGAATCCACCAAACTTGATGGAGAAAATTATGTGAATTGGAAATTCAAGTTAATGACTATTTTAGAAGGAAATAATTTGTGGTCCATTGTAAGTGGGGATGAGCCCAAACCCACTGTTGCAGGTTCTATTCTAGATTGGGAGAGAAGGAAGACAAAAGCAAAGGTATTGCTACGTATGTCCATAAAGGACAACATTATTCCTCACATCAGAGATTGCAAGACATCAAAAGAAACATGGGATACGCTGAAGGGTTTGTATGAAACAACAAATACAAACCAGATCTTGTTTTTGAAAACTACGCTTTTATCTCTAAAAATGGAAGCAAATGAAAATATAAGCAATTTCATATCTCGTGTCAAAGATTTAAGTGATAAGTTAGGAGATATTGGTGAAAAGGTGTCTAATACTGAGTTAGTCACCATCATATTAAATGGCTTAGTGCAAGATTATCAAATTTTTGTTTCAAGTCTTGTAGCTAGAGAGAAACCCCTTCATTTGATGAATTGATAGGAATTCTTCTACAAGAGGAGGAGAGGATGAAGAGCTTTAATTTGGGCTCTAGCAGTTCAGATTTGGCATTGGTAGCCAACGGAAAATATCCATACAGAGGCAAGCCATGGGACAAGAACAAAGGAGGGAAGTTTCAAGCAAAGCAAAAAGGTATGACACAGTCTAAATTTCCAATCCATAAGAGAAATGATGAGTGTTATTATTGTGGCAAACCTGGGCATCATTCTAAAGATTGTTATAAAAGGAAATATAATGAGTCTAGGCAGAGAAACAGAAGGCATAATGGAAATTTTGTGGACAGAGATACCTCAATCAATAATGGATTTAAAAATCTTAAATTGTTTGTTTCTGATGCTGCATTGTCTGTGGAAAATGATGATAAGAATGCTTGGTTCATTGATTCTGGTGCATCACTACATATGTCTTGTAATAAGGAGTGGTTTGATGAATATCATGAAAACATTGATGGAACATATGTTTGCCTAGGAGATAACAGATCACTTAAAGTTCAAGATTATGGAGTAATAGGTGTGAATTTGCCTAATGGACAAGAGAAACAGATCCATAATGTGATGTATGTTCCTGATATCAAAAAGAATTTAATTTCTATTTCTACTATTACTGACCAAGATTTGAAGGTGGAATTTGTTAAATCACAGTGTGTAGTGAAAGACATTCAAGATAAGTACAAGGTTATTGCCACAGGAACTAGAGTTGGAGGCTTGTATAAACTGGATGTGACCAGGAAAAGTCATCAAGCATTGGCATCTATAGCAATATCAACAGAAGATTTATTGCATCAAAGGTATGGACATCTAAATCACAAAGATTTAGTGCTACTTCAAAAGAACACAATGGTTGAAGGTCTTCCTATCTTGAAGAATGATCATGTTGAATGTGAAGCATGTGTACTTGGCAAGCAACATAGGGAGGAATTCCTATACATAAAGAAAAAAGGCAAAGGGAAATACTTGAATTAATTCATACTGATGCATGTGGACCTATGCAAAATAGATCTATCGGTAGAGCATGGTATTTTCTTATTTTTGTGGATGATAGATCTAGGTATACATGGGTTTATTTCATAAGAAAGAAGAGTGATGTTTTTGAGTATTTTAAAGAATTTAAGAACATGGTAGAAAAAGAAACTGGTAATTACATCAAAATTTTGAGATCTGATCAAGGGGGAGAATTCAAATCAAAAGAATTTAATCAATATTGTAAAAGCAATGGGATTCTGCAACAATTTATAGTGCCACATACACCTCAGCAAAATGGAGTTGCTGAGAGGAAAAACAGAACACTAGTTGAATGTGCACGTAGTATGCTTTAAGGTAAAAATATCTCTAATGTTTTTTGGGCTGAAGCCATTAATACTACTGTTTATTTAAAAAATAGAAGTCCAACCAAAAGTTTAGAGCTTAAAACACCTTTTGAATCATTTTATGGGTACAAACCAAGAGTGGGTCATTTAAGAGTTTTTGGTTGCAAGGCATTTGCTCATATTCCAAAAGATGAAAGAAGAAAACTTGATGCAAAGTCAATTAAGTGCATATTTATTGGTTATTTCGATAATCAGAAGGCATAAAAGTTGTTTGATCCCAGTACTCATAGAGTGCTTACAAGTAGGGATGTGGTGTTTCATGAGAATACAAATGAAGGTGATAAAATAAATAATACTAGTGTGTGGCATGACATTGATGATTATGTCAAATTATATCCAAGCATTGAACAAGAACAAGAACAAGCACAGGAACATATACAAGCTCAAGAGCAAGGAGCATCAAGCAGTCATGATACTCCAAGAAGAGGAGAGGAGACTCCACAAAGAAAAAAGAAAGATGAAAGCAGTAAAACACCAAGAAGGTCATCACGTCAAAGTTAGGTACCTGTAAAGTATAAAGATTATGCATTAATGTCTCAGGTTATGAATGTTGTAGAACCTTCAAGCTATGATGAAGCTAAAGAATATGAAGAATGGAGAAATGCAATGAATGAAGAATATAACTCTATAATGAAGAATGACATATGGGAATTAACAGAATTGCCTAAAAACAAAGTTCCCATAGGATGCAAATGGCTTTATAAATCTAAATTTAATGCTGATGGAAGTATTGATAAACATAAATCTAGATTGGTTGCAAAAGGATATTCACAAAAGGAGGGAATTGATTATGAAGATACTTTTGCACCTATAGCTAAGTTGAACACAATTAGAATCATGACTACATTAGCTACAAAATATAATTGGAAAATGCATCAATTAGATGTCAAATCTGCATTTTTGAATGGTGAGTTAAAAGAAGAAGTTTATTTAGTTCAGCCTGAAGGGTTTGTAAAACAAGGACAGGAGCATTTGGTTTGCAGGTTAAAGAAAGCTTTATATGGCTTGAAACAAGCACCAAGATCATGGTATGTGAAAATTGATTCTTTCTTTTATGAGAAGCAAAAATGATCCTAACTTGTACATCAAGGAAGATGAAGGCAAGAATGTTGCTTTAATATCTGTATATTTTGATGATCTTATCATAACAGGAAATGCATGCAAGTTGATTAAAGAAATTAAAAATCAATTGTCACATGTATTTGAGATGAAGGATCTTGGTGAATTGCAATATTGTTTAGGTCTTGAAGTTTGGAGGGAACCTGGTAAGACACTAATCACACAAAGCAAAGATACAAGGGAAATCCTTAAAAGATTCAATATGATTGAATGCAAGGCAACATCTACTCCTTTAGAACAGAATGTCAAATTGAGCAGTGATGATGGAACCAAAGAGGTGAATGGAACTATGTATCGTCAACTGGTGGGAAGTCTGAACTATCTCACCACTATCAGTCCAAATATAGCATATTCTGTCAGCATACTTAGTCAGTTCATGGCTAAGCCTTGTGAAAGCCATTGGAAAGAAGCAAAGAAAGTCCTTTGATATCTGAAAGGAACACTTAATTTTGGTATTATGTATACTGATGAATTTGATGTTGAATTGGCAGGTTATTCTGATTCTGACTGGGCTGGAAATCTAGATGACAGGAAATCTACTACTGGATACGTGTTCAATATTGGTTCAGGACCAATATCATGGAGCAGTAAGAAACAACCAACTATTTCATTTTCATCCACTGAAGCTGAAGTTGGTTGTTTCAGTAATAAGAGGTGACAACAAAGCACTATTAAATTGGAAAACATTCCTATATATCATGCAAGGACAAAACACATTGAGATACAACATCATTTTGTAAGAGAAAAAATGCAATCAAAAGAAATTGACTTATCATATTTTAATACAAATGAAAATGTGGCTGACATATTCACCAAGCCTCTTGGAAAGGCTAAATTTGAAATGTGTAGAAATAAGTTGTGCATTGTAGAAAATCCAAATTATGTTATAAGCCTAGCTGAGACTTAGACCAGCAGGCATGACAATTAAGAGTATAGTGTCTTGTTTATTGTGTGCAGTTGGAATTAAGGGGGAGTGTTGGAAGAAACTAAGTAATTCCAACTACCTTATACCAATGTTCAACAACAATTTAAATGCTGATTCTAGAATTTGTTGAAAAGAGGCAAGCTTCTCCAGGAATCCATCGCCTGAATTGATCTCCAAAAACTTCTCCAGCTTGTATATATACCTGTTAATCGATGAATGGAAGTATGTTTTTTGTTCAGTGTTTGTGTGTTGCGTTCAAGAGTTGTGCGCCTCTGATCACTGATAATTCACAAAGGAGGGAGCCTGACCATTCTCCATGGTGTGAAGTCCTTAGCCGATTGAAACTGAAGAATCGGGCATTGCCGATGTTGCTTGGGAGCCAGTGAGACCTTTGCGCTAGACTTCCCAAGAACTTGAGTGCCAAGCACATAGATTCACCGACTAGAGAATGAGAGACTAATACTGGAATCAGAGCTCTTTGTAGAGCTACCCACAAAAAGCTTAGATGTCACAATGAAATTCCAAGGCAGAGCCTTTGCCAAAAAATGTGAACAAAAAAGGTGGTGGAGAGATATGCAAAACTTCTTTAAGAGAGAATGAGATTAAATCCCGACTGGAGGAAAAATTTAACATCCATCTGATTGTCCATCCACACAATTCTAATCATATTGCCATTAATTTCATCTGTGTTGTTACGAGAGAGGTTCATCATAGTTCTGTGCGGAAGATAGTTTTGAGACATTGGTAGAAGAAATCCATAATTCAAAGCATGCGAAGAGGAGGGTACTTCTATTGCACGGCGGTACGACACATGAGGTGCCACGTCAGGGAATTCACTTACACCAACAGATAGACCTATTGTAGTGATGTAAGATATTTATGGAGAATATAAACTATAGCATTTTGAAAGGGAAAGGAAATTGAAGGGGGAGAAGGGAAGATAAGGGAGATGGGGAACGAAGGATGGGATTAGAACCTGGGAACAAAGAATCCAATAAGGGGACCTAAGGTGAATCCATAACAAAAAGTCATGTCTAATTAGGGAAATCAATTTGTTGATTTCAAGTTTTGATTCTTCTATGGAGAAAACTCTGTTTTCTTGAGAGTTAGCGTCTATACCATGATTTATGAGAATATGAAAGATCCCTTGAGAATGGAACGATGCAATCAAATCTCTTATTCTATGGAGAACTTGGGCTAGGGAGTTATCTTTAGGGGTGCCATCTTTGACGAGATATTGGATTGTGACTAACGAATCACCTAAAACAATAATATCTTAAATTCCTTTGTCTATTGCAATGCAGAGTCCTTGAAGAAGACCATACATCTCAGCCTGATTATTAGTTTTCCTTCCCAGTCCCCAAGCATACTTAGTTTCAATTGGTCCATCAAGGTTGAGTAAAATCCCTCCCCCTCTTGCCACCCCTAGATTTTATAAGAGATTTAGTCCCAAGTAGTTAGGTGATTGTCCTAATCATGACAACCTTAATAATTGAGGTTATTACTGATAGCTCCTATAAATTGGGGTTGTTGTAATCTATTCCTACCTTGAGACATCATGAATCAAAGAGAACATTTTGAGAGTGGATCTTTCCTCTATTTATAGAGGTTTTACCATTATACATTTGATGTTGAGCTTTTGTGTAATGTACAATAATCAATGATGCTTTTTTTTTGTATTAGATTATTGCCTCATTATGTCCAATGCCAACTCATTTCTACATGTATACAAAATTTGTTTTAGTCTACAAGTTGTCATTTCAAAGTTATTGATATACACAACCCCTTGGAGCAATTTGCTATGCCAATGAAACCTTTATTTGTCTGCCAAAACTACATGATATGTGCCCTACTCAGTGGGTTTCATGATTTGTTCTAAAAATGGCCCCAACAATTCCATATTGATTGTTCAACCCAAAAAAAAGTACAAAAAAGATGACAAATTATACAACGATACATTTCGAATCATGCATATCATTTTGGGGGGATTTTGGTCACCAATAACTTTTATGGAAGGAGATGCCAAAAAATGGATCAACTTTCTCCTTGGTGTACCACTGGGCATCACTTGTTTACTATAATTGTCATTGACTCTTTCTGGTTTTGTGCAATCATATTTTTTGCTAACTTTTGTTAGTCTTTGCTCATTTATACACACTTGTTGGATCTATCTCAATGATAGAAATACATACCCCATGTTTGACATGATTAGTATCTTAGCTTGATGGGTACTTACCAAAGAGAGAATGGGTTTACCCTTATGTACTTATCATGATTAATCAAATGATATTGATTATTAAACATTTAGGGGCTTCTCAACACTAGATTAATACACTTAAGTAGTACCACATCTACCTATACATCAATAAAATCTACTTTAATGGGAAATTTAAGAAAATGTTTCTTGATTCTTGCCCTTGATTATGGGTGAAGTGTTCACCTGAAACGTTGGGCATTTCAAAATCTTTATAACACATTTCTTTCTAGAAACTATTCTTCTCATTAAGTATCTTATTTATATGGATGAGGATAGTCGTATACTTCTAGTCCATGCTTACCATATGGATGAGGATAGTCATGTACCTCTAATCCAATCTTACTTACCATATCCTTTGTTGTGAGTTTGGCTTGTGGACCAATTTTGAACAATGCACCTACTATGGTCTTCTTGACTTGGATTTTCATATGGAAGAATTATGACATTTTTTCCTCTTCATTGTCTTGGAGGCTTCTCATGCTTGCCTCCCTACGCACACTATTGTCCAAGGTATTAATTATTTTAGCATCTGCATCCATGCCTATATCATTCTTGTTCTTACTCTTCCCTTCGAGCTACATAAACTAACAATATTTCGAGAGAGATACTCACTATTTGAGGCGACTCACTAAGTTACACTAAGTAGGCTTAATCATTAGATTTAGGGTAGCATGTGAGAAATTATTCATCTATATAGAGAACTTAACAAATTCCTTCTATAAATAATGTTTCATGAGTGATAACAAAGAGGAGATTTGAGCACAAGTTAGAACATGGTACCTTGTTGCATTGTTGGAAGTAATTGAGAGGGCCCTAGAAGTTGACATTGTGATCAATGCACAAATAAGAAAACCAACATTCATTCCCTTTCCCTACACTAGTCCTCTTAAAGGAAATTCCCAAAGCATAACTCCTACTCATGCCTTGAAATTACAAAGGTTTTCTCCAACAGAAATGATAAACTTCTGAAAGATGTGGACTCTACTATTATTGTGATGAAAAATATGCTCCAGGTTATAGGTGTAAAGAACATAAATTCTTCCAAATTGATATGAATACTCAAGCCTTGACCAAATACTTAACTATCCAAGAGATACCAAATTTATAGGTTGAATACACTAACACTCAAACTCAAGTAGATACCAAACCTCCATTTCCTTGTGAAGAACCCCTAAATTGCTTGCATGCATTATTAGGCATTTTAACTCCATAAATCTTGAAACTCATGGGCTACATCAAGCACCAAAAAGTTGTAGGCCTAGTTGACAATGGAAATACTCAAAATTTGATTCACAAGAAAGTAACAGAATAAACCCATTGTTTTCTAAAGTGGGTGCACAACACTCATATCATGATTTCCAATGGATGTATGATGAAATGTCGAGGTAAATGTGAAAATTTTAAACTCCATATGAGAAACTATTGGCTAAAAAATTATCGAATATTGGTGGTTATGATATATTATTGGGGTAAAATGCCTATGCACATTGGGATAAGTCAAAATATATTTCAAATAACTCTATATGAGTTTCTTTAAAGAGGGACATGTACACATCCTTTGAGGGATCTAGGGAGTCTCCTATGGAATAGTCAACTTTCATCATATGTAAAAGCTATTAAAGAAAGACCACTATGATATTATTATCCAATTTAATGCCATACAAGTTTTGGATAATTTGACACAAAAAATCCACCTAGATTTGTGGTTGGTCCTTACAAAGTCATCATGTCTTTGAGATACCAAAGGATTTACCCCCTTCTCAAGGAGAACATGACCATGGAATTCCCATGATTTTAGGAAGTCAACAACCAAATGTACATCCTTATTGACTCCCTTTTGCACAATAGAATGAAATAGAAAATATCATTAAGAACTGTTGGAGGTTGGGGTTACACATCTCGGCATGAGCCCTTAATCATCACTAGTGATCATGGTGTTAAAGAAGGAAGGCACTTGGTGTATGTGTCTTAATTTTAGGGTTCTCAATAAGTTGATGATCAAGAACAAAATTTGCATCCCAGTTATTGATGATCTCCTAAATGAACTTGATGGAATAAATTTTTTCTCTAACCATGATCTTCATTCAGAATACCACCCAATTAGAATGAAAGAGACAAACATACTTAAGATATCATTTATAACACGTGAAGGTCATCATGAATTTCTAATGATGCCTTTTGGTCTTTGTAATGCTCCATCCACCCTCTAGAGCCTTATAAACAAGATTTTCAATCCCTTCCTATGCAAGTTTGTGCTAGTCTTCTTCCACGATATCTTGATCTACAATAAAGCATGGGAATCACACATTAAGCACGCTGACAAGTCATTGCAACTCTTGAGAGAACTAATAATTCTTTGAAGTGTCCACGATGTTCTTTTTGTGTTGAGGTTGAATATTTAGGTCACATTATAAGTCAAGAGGGACTATGAGTTGATCCCAAAAAAGTAGTGGCTATGCAAGCTTGGCCCTATCACAAAGCACTAAAGAGATTGAGGGGATTCTTAGGATTTACAGGATATTACAGGAAATTTGTAGCAAAATTGTAGCTCCCTTAACTTCATTCTTTAAAAAGAATGCCTTTATCTTGAGTGAGGAAGTAGCATGCATCCTTTACTTTGAAGGATGCCATGTGCACAACTTCAGTATTAGCAGTGCTTGATTTTAGTAAGACTTTTGTCTTGGAATGTGGTGCCTTACGTAGAGCTCTAGGAGTAGGAATGATGCAAGAAGGAAACCCTTGAGATTCACTAGTAAGTAATTGTGTGATTGCAATTTGGGAAGATCCACATATGAGAAGGAAATGATGGCTATCCTTGATGTAGTGGAGATTTGGAGGCCATATCTCAGAGGAAGGAATTTTCAGATCAAGACTAACCATCATAGTATGAAATTCTTCCTCAATAATTATTGTGTGCACTAGAGAAACATAAATGGGCATCTAAGATGTTGAGGTATGATTATGAGATTATATCTATGAAGGGTAATGATAATATTGTGGCTAATTCTTTATCTACACAATTTGTGTAGGATGGGTCTCTTCTTGCCTTATCATTACCAAGTCTAGGATGGCTTCAGAAAGCTCATCTAACAACTTTAGATATATCCCAACACACCTAAAAATTATAAGAAACAAAGCTACCAACTTAATAAGGACTCTCTAGAGTTTTCATTTTTTTAGAGGTCACTTGTTGTGGCTATTTTTACTCCCAAATAAAAAAGTGGTACTATTGATAGCACCCATTTTTTTCGGAGGTTAAAATTACGACATGTTTGAAATCTTGACCTTGACAAGTGGATCAAACCTCAAAACTTGACCCTTGAATCTAAAAGTGTAGCACCACTTTTATTTTTCGAGTTAAGATTACAACTTTATTGAAACGATGAGCTTGACAATAGGTAATATTCCAAACATAAAACTTAAAATTGGTTCCCAAATCAAAAAGTGATGTTAACATTAATTAAATTAGTTAATTAATTAATTAATTTTCATAAATTTACATGAAAAAAAAATTGAAACGTAAATTATTTTTCTTGTGATCACTTTAATAAATAAATTAGACTAAAAAAAAAAAGAAATTCTGATCCATTAAAAATGAAAAAAAAAAAACTATTTTTCTTTAAAATTAAAAAAGATACCCCTTTTTCCCATTTAAAAGGAAAAATTTATAAAAAATATTAAAAAAATTTCAAATAAAATTTTTTTTTTAAAGCACTTACACTCCCCCAAAAAAAGAAATTAAAAAAAACAAAAACCAAAAAACTAAATGTAAAGAAAAATTAAAATTAAAATTAAAAGTCATAAAAAGAGGGAAATGTACATTGGGTGTTGTGGGATGGGGGATGAAGGAGGGGAGTTGGTGATTCTCAGAATATTACACCCCCCCATCCCCCATCCACCTAAGCACTATGCCCATGTGAAAATCTCTTGTCCAACATAAACCCTACCCTCTCCCCTCTTTGCCTCCCACCACACACCTACGACTCAAACTCCTCTTCCTCCATGTAGTGGTAGCAAACAATGCCAACAATGGTGAGGGTAGGGGCTAGGGAAGAGGTGCAATTTTTACATGGGGCTAATGTTTGAATGAGTAGAGAATTTGGGGATGAGCGATTTCAAGAATCACCCTAATACCCCATGTATGTTTCCCTGTTTAGTTTTAATAATTTATAATCTATTTTATAAATTATTAGTATTATCATTAATTTAAAATTTTGCCTTCTATTTCACATTAATATCATAAAATTTACAAGATTCATAGAGTCTAGGAGGGATTTCCACAAGCAAAGGCGAGCCCTCTTGATAGTCCATAAAATCTTTCCACCTTGGGAAACCAAGCTTTACGAAGAGTGTAGAAAATTAGAGATGACAACAAAGCTGACAATACTAGTAGAAAAATATGCTAATGTCTAAGATTCAATAGAAGATTGGATATTATAGCTACATGCTAAAGCGAGGCCTAGCCGATTAGCCTGAATAACAACAATAAAACGCATATGAAAGCAAAACAGGATAATAACAAAAAATCATTAGAGGAGGGGATGTACTCCTCGAGGGGTGAATGGAGTTACATCCTTCTTGCATGGACTTGGCTTCTGGGGCTAGGAGTACCATCTTAATTGTATTAAGGCAAGAATGGATCCTTTGGAACCAAAATGGGGTTTTCCTAGGATCCCTTCGCACCACTCAAGCCATCATGATCCTCTGCACATTCAACCCCTCATACTATGCCTTTGACTGAGATGTGAAGATCAAATACCCATTTGAAAAGGGCGTTAAAATTTACTTTGAACAAAATTAGGTTTTGTCTAAGCTCAAAAATCTTCTACCTCTTGAAGTAATAGCACATGCAACCATGGCCTTCATTTTCCAATACATCTCTGCCAGTTTGAAGTATCACATCTCTAGAGTTTTGGAATTTCCTAGATCATAAACCTAGCAGGGGGTTGGAGCTATATCCTCCTTGCATGGACTTGGCTCCTAGGAGCTAGGAGTACCATCTTAATTAGATTAAGGAAGGAATGGATCATTTGGAACCAGAATGACGCTTTTCTGGGAGCCCTTCAAATCACTCAATCCATCACAATCCTTTACACGTTTAGCCCCTCCTGTTACACCTTTGACTGAGAACTGAAGATCAAATACCCCTTTGACAACGGCCTTAGAGTTTCCTTCAAACATCATTGGGATTTTTTTAAGCTTCTAAACCTTTTACCTCTTTAAGCAATTGCCTATACAACCATCGACTTCATTGTCCAATACACATATTCCAGTTTGAAGTATCACATCTCTACAATTTTTGAATTTCCTAGATAATAGAACTAGCTTTGTGTCTCTGATAGAAATCGATTCATGTCCATGCTCTCTCATATTTGTTGAACTTCCATATCAAACTAATCTATGGAAACATTACCTTCTACTAGGCATCTGTACACAAATTGGCTACTAGCACATTCCATGTCTTGTTTTGCACAAGTAATATATCGTTTCTTAGACTCTTGGAATCGAGCTAAGCTTTGAGAACTAGAGAAAACCTTCTTCTCATTGCTATTTCTTCGGCATGTTGCTATCATTGCTTCTAGACTCCTCATGATACAATTATTCAAATACTAGAATTACCCTATTGCAAATCTCACACCGCCCAAGTGTCACTCCCCTAGAGTCTTTGAAACCAATCTAGGAAAACCACAATAAGAATGACCCTCTAGACAAAGAATTCAATAATGCATTCCTCAATTAGAAATAGCAAACTATGCCTTGAATTAGGCGAACTGACCACCCAACATTAAATCCATTATCAACCTCCATCATTTAAAAATAATAACCCATGCATGGCAGTTGTCATTTCATAAAACCAAATTTGTGCCAAAATCTAGTGGGAGGTCTTTTCCTCATGCACCTGCCTAGGACATCAACTACATTGGATAGCTCGCTCTCATGGGCCGTTAATGGTCATTAGCCTTACACTCATGTCTAGAAATGGGGGTGTATTGCAGGTGTTGTGGTGGTGATGAGCAGGGAGGCCCATACTAGGCGAGCCCCTAAGGTTTATGAAGAATCACATTCATGTTAATCTCCTCTGTCGTATGTCTTCCTCCATTTTCCACCTCACCATCCCGCATGGGCCTCATTTTTGTCCCAATGCCTAACCACTCATCTAGGGAATTTTGTTTATAAATTATTATTATTGTGTTGACATTTTGTTATTTTATTTCAATTTTTGTTTTTAAAAAAAAATTATATGGTTTTATGCATTTTGATTTTTTTTTCAAATTTTCATTTTCTTGTGTATGTATATATAATTGTATTTTGTTTTTAAAATTATTATTATTATTATTATTATTAGTTTTGTAAATTTTGTTTTAACCTAGGTTTTAAAGATTTTTTTTTCAAAATGTGCTTTTGAAAAAAAGGGTTTTTATTTTATTATTATTATAATTATTATTTTAAAGTAAAACTATTTTTTATTTTTATCGTTTATGGGTTATATTTTCAATTTTTTTAGTGTAAATTTATTAAAAATATCACACTATTTTTATTTTATTTTTTAATGTAAATTTTTGATTTTATTTTTTAATGTAAATTTATGAAAAATTAATTAATTACTTAATCAATTAAGTAATTGAAAAATTAATTAACTAATTAACTTGTGAGCATATTTATCTCCAAGATTGTGGATTGCATGTAACTTTGTATTTGTACAATCTTATATGTGTGGTACATATTTTAGTTGTTATTGGTAGGTTGAGTACAACATTGATCGCCAAAGTCAATTTGTAAGAGTGAATTTTCTAAGGAGAGGAACTGAAACTATAAATCTCCATTATGAGTAAAGAGTTTATGCCTAGCCTTGGACGAAAGGTGTCTAAAGCCTAAGTAACTTTTGATTGAAGCTTGACTCACCTTTATTAATTGACTTAGTAGAGAATATCCTATTGTGAGTCCCTACCTATCTATGTTGTGATCTATTGTTTGCCAAGTTAGGGTAAGCTACATAATATTTTGTATTGTCTATGTTTAGTCCCTAACCACTAGAATTCATCTCTATGGGATTATGCCATGGGATGAAGGTAAGACTATAGAGTCAAAAATTGTGAAAATGTGTTAGACAAATATGGGAACAAATTCAAGAAGGAAGAGGCGAAAACACAAAAATAATCCAAAAATTCAAGGGTTGAATATGATAGTTTAGAAAGAACGTTTAGTGGTCCATCCCCATCCTCCCATGTTAGTGGATTCTTGCCTAAGCATTTAGGGTGTAGAACAATATCATATTTCCTTGACCAAGGTTGTAGGAATGATTTGGATGAAAAAAATTTCATATTCCTCTATGCACGTGGTTTTCCATCCAATGTTCCTCACTAATACTATTGGGATAAAATGGTACAAGACATTAATGGTTCCCCTAAATAATATAATAACCCCATGTATTACAAAGCTAGAAACTTGAGAATTGACAGGGAAAGAACCAAAATCCATAGTATTCTAGGAAAATTTGCAAATGATTGGAACCATTATGGGATATACATTGTATCTGATGGCTAGACAAATGTTAAAGGTAGGCCATTGATAAATATTTTTGGCGTGTCTGCTAGTGGTGTGGTCTTTGTTTCAAACCACGACCACTCATATCTACAATATTGATATTAATATTGTAGAAGCTTTGATTAAAACCATTCAAATATTGGGCCATACAATGTCATCCAAGTCATCATTGATCATCCCGCTAATTGAAAGGCAATAGGAGCAATCACTGAGGATTGGTACCCTAACAAATTTTGGTTATGGTGTTTGATTTACACATTGCACCTCTTGATGCATGATATTATTAATAAGAAGTGTCATCATTGTAGATGGATTGGTGCATTATACAAGAGAGGGAAGAAAATGATAAGATTTATCACAAACTAGAGCATGACCCACTACATTTTCTGCAATTATTCTAAGTTGGACCTACTAAAAAATGCAAAGATCACGTTTGCTAGCTATTATCTCACCTTCAAGTACATATTGAAGGTAATAGAGGCATTGGATAGTATGGTCTCAATTGATTCATGGTATGATTTGAAAGATAAGGTTGCATATGCATTTGATAGACTTCGATTTCAAGAGATGGAGGATGCAATGCATGATGGTTAATACTGGAAATATGTTAGGTATGTTTTGCATTTCACCAAACCCATTTAAAATATGATTCGGTTTGCAAATACAAACCAGTTAGTGATTGGGGAGGTATATGACTAGATTGAAAACATCCTAGGCCAAATTAAAGACGTTGAGTCGAGAGATGTGATCATATCCATAAATATGTGGTCAAAATGTGGTATAATATAAAAGTTCCACTTGATGCCCTAGCATATGTCCTCACATCCAAATATTTTTCTCCAACTTGGTTGGCCCAAACAACACCTAGGGGTGGGGTTTGGAGAAAACCACACATAAATCTAGAAGTACACAATGGATATATACTTGCATTAAACAAGTTGGTCTCTAATGAATAGGAGTGTGCTCAATTATGGAGTCTATTGAGCAAGTACATCACTAAGAATTTAGTCCTTGGTAACTTGCATGTAATTGAAGATTGAGATAGGTTGTTAATATTTCTTCTATAGATAGGTGTTGGAGTACCTATAGATTCATCCATAGCGTTAACATAAAAAAATTGAATGTAGATTATGCATAAATCTTGTTTTATGTGCACAATGTCTTGTTATTGTGATGCAATGAAGAATTATAGAACATATGTGACCGAAGAAAACAATTTCGAGGAGGCTAATTTGCAAGATGGATCCCTAGTTTTAAAGCACTTAGGAGTCAACCTTTTGGGTGATTGTGACATTGATCATACTCATGGAATAGATGTGCCACCCCCATCAACTAGTAGGTTTCTAAATGCAAGAATTTTTCTTTAATATTTACAACATATAATGTTACATAGGGCTCATCAAGATGATGTTCATGTTACACAAATACTTTAGCTTACTCGTACTCTTCTTCATAGATCATGGGAAAAGAAGCTAGAAGTTTCTTGTGGCAAGTGGCAAGCTTAGTACATACTAGATCTCTTCTTCTTTTTCTTGTGTAGTAGTAGTCTCTAGAATTTAGTTCTTCGTCTTTATTATGACCTATTTTGTAAACATTATATGAAAGTTTCAATTTGAACTTTCAAGTTTGAAGCTATCTTTGAATTGTTGATTGAATCTTACGCCTCCTTGGTAATGAATACAATGATCTATTTCATTTCATGGTTGATGTTATGTGTTACAATTTGTTAATGATAAATTTTATATGTTGAAACTTAAAAATTGATGTTATGGTTGATTATTGATCATTTGATTACAATGTTAGAAGTTATAACTACTAGATGATTGATTTCATATGTGTACTAAATAGTCGATGCTTTAATGATGAAAACTAATTTAGTACTTAAATATACCTATTCATATTTTTTGCAATTGATTTGACATTATATATATATATATATATATATATATATATATATATATATATATATATGCATCAAAATGTATTAGAATATGCATTATATAAAAAAGTGCCTAGAATGCTTTGGTCCTAGAATATTTTTGAAAATTGTGCTTCCTTCTCTTGCTCCGACTTCTACTCCCTACTCCTAACATCCTTGGTTTGATCATGCATTTGTTTATGAAAACATAAATTTATGAAAAATTTTCAAACCTAATATCATGTCTAATGGTGTTTGTTCGGTTGCAAATCACACAACAAAAATATGCTAGACCAAAGTGATGCAATTATCTTTAATCATTGGAATTTTTTAGACACATTTAAACACCCTAGTCTTGTATGAAGTGAAGAAGTGTGTGCACTTCCATGTCTCCCATCACCTCTTGATTCACCCATTTTCATGATCTTGAGTTTCATGTCATAGTCTTTTATAGAGATGAGTTAAAATTAATTTTACTAATGTCCACAAAACTCTCCTAGTTTCATAACATTTTAACATTTAGGAGTATTCTAAACACTCCCATAGTACAATGAGAACTAATTCTATTTTCTAGTATGATTGATCTATTCCATGGTCATTGATTGAATTCAATTCCTAAATAGATTATGGGGGATTGTAGGGTTTATTTCTACAATCACACTTTTAGGTGTTGATTTCATAATGTTGTGAGAAATCTACATCAAATGGTAGTAGATAGGGCAAGAAATGATGTATATAGTTGGGGATTAATAAACGAAGGCAATATTTGTAAGGGTGGTTTGAATTATAGAAGGAGCGATAGATCATTTAGCCAAAAATCAGGAGGAAGGTGTTGGAAATATTGTTGTCATTGATGTCAAGGACAAAGGGACTACAAATGTCTAAGATTAGATCTTGCAAGATGAATATTTTGGAAATATTGTTTGGATACCCAAATGTTTTAATGCTTAGTTTGTATACTGCAATTGTGATTCTATCATTTAATGTTGAGTTTGTTGATAAGGAACATGTAATTGAAGAATTGGTTTTTCCTAGTTAATGTGAAAATTGTATGAAATTGTTGATATATGAAAGCAAGTTTGTCATTAATACATAATGGGTTATGACAAAGGAAAGAATCCTTCAACGTGTAAAGATTTCTAGGATCTTTCTGATTCATCCTTGAGTTACTATGGCATGAATTGATCATGACACTGAAATATTAATCGTACGTATGCTTGGTGCATTCAGTGCATGCATGCTTGTTGCGCCGAGAGGCACATTCTACAACCTAGTATGACCCCGGTGTCTAAGTATGTCTGTGCTCAAAGCTAAATTTTAGCTAATGTCAGCCAACATAAAATAAAAAATTAGAAATCTAAATAATGTTTATGTTTTCTATCCAATAAATAATAATAATGAAAATGGAAAAAATTAATGTGGGAAACAAAAATGAAAATAACCATATAGATAAAAAAACCACAATATGATTATCTCATGCGTTTAGATAAAAAATTTACAATACAATTATCTCATGCCTCTATTAGTTCTTTTATCATATACCTTGAATTTGAATGGATCATAAATTTACCTTCAACAAATTTTTTTACCACATTAAAAATCCAAATTAGGTAAAATTTTAGACATCTTTACACTTTACTAAAGCCACTACCATTTCTTAAATCAAAGCAAAAAGGTTAATTCAACACAAAGAATCCAAAATCTTCTTGTAAAATCTTTTAATATTTCTTTTAATTAATTATTTGTAAAATGAATCTTTAAAAGGAAAACCATATCCTATGAATATATTAAAATCTCTATACACATAAATATTTCCACATGAAAGTTGTAATATTCAAAAATATTCATTTGATGTAGTTTTATTATAAATTTTGTTATCATGCCATGTAAAAAAACATCAATAAATCTAATATTAATATTGAAAGATTAATATTCATATTGATATTATTATTAAATATAATATTGATATTAATATATTATAATAATATTATTATTTAACTTAACAACTTTTAATTAATACAATATTAAATTTAATATAATATTATTTTTTTATATTATAATGATATATATTAACTCTAGATATATATGGGAGGGAAGAACAAAGACATAGAGTGATAGAGGTGGAGAGATAGAGGGAGTGAGAGAAAGGAGAAGAGAGAGAGGGATAGAGAGATGGAGTTGGAAGGAGAGAAAGGGAGGGAAGAAGAAATACACAGAGAGAGAAAAGTGGAGAGAGAGAGGGAGTAACAAGTAAGAGATGGAGAGAGAATGTTTATGTTTGGGGGTGAGAAAGAGAGACAAAGAAGGAGAGTTGGAGAGAAGAAGAGAGGGAGGGAGATAGTGATAGAGTTGGAGGGCAGATAGAGAGAGAGAGAGAGCGAGAGAGATATAGTTGAGGCAAAGAGATAGAGGGAGGTGGGAGAGAAAGGGAGAGAGAGGAAGGAAGAGAGAAAGGATGTGAGAGATAGAAGGATAGATGGAGAGAGAGAGAGAGGAAGGTAAGAAGAAAGACACGTAGAGAGAAAGATGGAGAGAGTGAGAGGGAGTGATAATGGATATGGAGAGAGAGGGAGAGAGGAGAGCAAGAGGGAAGAGAGATAGAAGGGGGGATAGAGGGAGAGAAGGGGAAGACAGAGAGTGAAGGAGAGGAAGAGGGATGGAGAAATTGATAGATATGGAGAAAGAGTGTGTATATTTTGGGGGTGATATATAAAGACAACAGAGACAAAGGGAGATATAGATATAGATGGAAGGTGAAGAGGGAAGAAGAGAGAGATAGAGAGAGGGAGAGATAGATAAATATGGAGAGAGAGAGAGCATGTGTGTTTGGGGGGGTGAGATAGAGAGACAAAGAAGGATAGATGGAGGGGGGAGAGAGGGAAGACGATTTCTTTCCTAGATGCATTGATTTCAATGTAGATGGTGATTTCTAATCCTATTTGATTGCTTGCACTGAAGGAGATAAACTAAATTAGAGGGGATAGGAGGAATGAAGAGAGACAGAAGGAGAGGAGTGAGAGAAGGAGAGAAGGCTAAGAGAGAGAGAGAGAGAGACAAAGGAGGATAGAGGGATGGAGAAAGTGACAGGGTTAGAGGGAAGAGAGAGAGAGAGAGAGAGAGAGACGGAAGTGGAGAGAGGAGGAGAGAGGGATAGAGAAAGTGACAAGGTTAGAGAGGAGGAGAGAGGAAGGGACACAGAGATGGAGTTGGAAGAGGAGAGAGGGAGGGAAGAAGAGAGACATAGAGAGAGAGAGATAGAGAGGGAGTGACAAGGGAGAGATATAGAGAGTGTGTTAATGTTTGGGGGTGAGATAAAGAGACAAAGAAGGAGATATGGAGGGAGATATAGATATATATTGAAGGGGAAGAGAGGGAAGACTATTTCTTACACTAGATGCATTGATTTTAACATACATGGTGATTTCTAATACTATTTGATTGCTTGCACTAGATGCATTGATTTCAGTGTAGATGTTGATTTTTAATGATATTTGATTGATTGCACTAGATGCATTGGGTTTAGTGTAGATGTTGATTTCTAATCCTATTTGATTGCTTGCACTAGATGCATTGATTTCAGTGTGGATGTTGATTTTTAATGATATTTGATTGATTGCACTAGATGCATTGGTTTTAGTGTAGATATTGATTTCTAATCCTATTTGATTGCTTGCACTAGATGTATTGATTTCAATGTAGATGTTGATTTCTAATTATATTTGATTGTTTGCACTAGATGTATTGATTTCAATATAGATTATGAGAGATTTTTCGGCATAAATCACAAGATCTATCATTTGTCGACGCGTTTCGAACCAGCCAATGTCGTTCATCGTCAGGACCAGTTGAAGAACCAGATCCAGCTTTGCATGTTAAATAGCATGAGCAGAGTCTCCAACGGCTAGCTAGGCTTGGCTGGTTCGAAACGCGTCGACAAATGATAGATCTTGTGATTTATGCCGAAAAATCTCTCATAAACCGATATGGATCACAGAAGCCTCAATTCAACAATTCAATATAGATGTTGATTTTTTATTATATTTGATTGCTTGCACTAGATACATTGATTTTCATGTAGATGTTGATTTCTAATCCTAATTGATTGCTTGCATAAATGCATTGATTTCAGTGTAGATGTTTTTTTCTAATCATATTTGATTTCTTGCATTAGATGCATTGATTTCAGTGTAGATGTTGATTTATGACTTGATGTAACTAGATGTATGATGGTACATTAATTTTAAAGTAACTGCATTAACAATGTGATTGATTTTAGTGTAAGCACAAAAAAATTATTGACAATGTGCATTGATTTTTATGTTATATTAATTCAACCTATTAATATTGGAGAGCAAGAGAGAAAATGTAATATGTTTACTACAATAGCTCGAGTTAAAGATTTGAATGGTTTACAAATTCAACTACACTTTTCATATAATTGATATCAAAATATGGCAAAACTAACAGGGGTGACAATAAGAATTAGTAGAAGAAAATAGTTTAGATTGATAACAATGAAGGCTATTTGTAATTTACTACATTCTTATTATTCACATTTTTTTCCATTCAAAATTATTACATTGTCACTTTTCATTCAACTTTTTTATTTCATCGTTTTTTGTAGTTAAAGTTATTAACAATATCTATCATCTCAACAGATTGAGGTAACTCAACAAATTTAAAATTAAAACTACTCTTCAAGATATATTTAGTAATACTTGGAGGGACACTATTAAGAATTAATTAGTTGTCAAAAAATGTGATACCTAATGTTAGCACCTAAATCTGCCTCGGGTTGAGAGAAGGAAAAAATTAGGGTAACCACAAACCACGCTCAGTCTCGTAGCTAGCCCTACGAGAGCAGGAGAGGGCTCTCTCCGAGTCACACTCAGTGAATAGATGAACGAAAAGGATTGAGATGACTTTCCAACGAACAATTTATCTTAGGCTAGTAAGTGAAAATGAACATAAAGGGGGATTTTTATGAATGACTGTGTTTCTGGGATGTTATGGGACCACTGGACCTCAATGAACAAAGAACTTAACATAAAGGCGCAGATTATTTCGTGAGGCAAGGTAGGCGGAAAGTATAGCAATTTTAGTTTTAAGGTATGGCGGAATGTGGAGATTGATTAAGAAGGTGAAAAGGGCATGGACAACATGAATCCTTTTCAACAGAAGAATGAACACTAACATGAAATTTTCCCACAGGTAGAGCAATAAAATTGAATTCTACCTAATCTCATTCGAAAAATTTCACCAGAAATGAATATGAAATGAAATATGGAACATAACAAGATACATATGAAACATAAGAGACACACTTGCTACACTCACAACCACAGGAATCTCATGAAACAGAGCCGCTGCCTTTCATTAATTCTCTGTAAAAATATACAATGCAGAAACAAAGTTTCTTTCCCACAGTCTCCCAGAAGTTACAAGCCAGCCAACCCTTTGCAAATAAAATGCATACAATATATAGAATGTGTGGAGAAGAGATGGAATGCCTAGGGGTTGGGAAGTTACTCAAATCATTTTGAAATGGAGATGGAGAGCCAACCATTAGCTACAGGTGCAGCGCTCTCAAGCATGACATTTGGCGTGTGGTGACCCTTTGCATTCTTCGCCTCTTGGATAGATGCCCACCTGGAGAGAAAACTCTTTAAAAGCCGCCTTTGGTGCCAAAAAACCGAAGAGTGGATGACCGGGCCCACTTGGAGAAGTCGCGACCTGAAATTTCGCGAGACGGGAGCAAACTGGGCAAAATTTCCTCTGTGCGCCACGCACTTTTTCTCTGTGCATTGCGCTACTTTGGGGCCTGTTTTGGGGCACTTGCAGGTGTCCAAAATGTGCCCAAGTGAGCTTGTTGGAAAGCTTGGCCTGTCTACTTTCTAACCCCACTAGAATTTCTAAATTTGAAGCTCATTTGCCCCTCCAAAACTTCATTCTCCCAAGACTGCTTTCTGTGTGTCCAAAAAGTGGCAGAGGGGCCATTTTTGGGTGTTTTTTGACCTTTAGGAGACCCAAAACTTATCAAAATTTCTAGCCCGGACACCAGTAGATGTATTTTTCACTGCTGAATCCAAAAATATAAGTTGTTCCTCGATCTGAGGTCTAGAATTTTAGCGCCGCGCAGGGTGCGCAACGCACAGGGTGCGCGGCGCACAGGGAGAAAATCCCTATTTTTCGCCCAAAAAATTTCCCTGTGACCAAAATTTGCCCAAAATTTTTGAGATTTGGGCTGGAAGTCCTCTATGGGGTGCCTTGCTGAGCCAAGGAAGCCTCAGCCAAGATTCTGAGCCTATCTTTCTCTTTTTCCCTTTTTGCCCTTTGTGTGGCTTTCCTCAGTTTTGCTTTCAAACTCCTTATTCGGGCTCTCAAACTCAAGTTCCGTGCCCTGTAATGACGAGCCATGTGTCTTTGAAATTTTTTGTCTCTTTTGGCCCTCTTAAGAAGATTTTATAAATGTAAATTTACTTTGTCGCGCAAAAACTCCCTATTTTCATTGATTTCTCCTGCAATTAGGTCAACTGAAGACATCTGTTCCCTTTCTTGCTGAAGTTTCCTTTTGAGTCCTCTAGTATTTGGATTCTTCCTTGTCACTTGCTCTTGATGCTCATCTGAATCACCTTCAATTGCTTATTATCCTGCTCTAGGAATCAAACCATGAAATTAGCCTTAGAAACATTGTCCCTAAGCTCTTTGATCTTAGCATCTTTCTCCTAAAGTTGTGTCACTGTGGGTCTCCTCCCGATACTCTGACAAATGCTGTGATGTCATGACTGTAGTATGGACTATGATTAGGCTGCTCTTTGATGATGGTGTGAGGTTGGGTGCCTTTGTAATATCTGTTACCAAGGGGAACAATGAATCAGGGAGTATTAGGAAGGGAATGATGTAATGGGAACAGGGGTTATAGGGAGAATTTTGTTTAGGGACATGGGAGGAGTTTGGGTATTTTGATAGGGTAGGGTTTAGGGTTTCATGTTGACCAAATAGTGGAAGGATAGGGGAGAGGGTTGGGTAGTAATTTAGGGTAGGGATATTAGGAAAAATGAGAAAGGGAGGATAGGAAAAATGGTAGGTGAGGGGAAGATGATGGGTGGAATGGAACCTTGGCACTACCAACACACTTTAGCAACCCTAGCCATAATGGTTCTTGGTGATTTCTTATGGTTGATTTTATGCATTTGGTTGCATTCAAACATTGGTATAAACCATCATATCATTGATAAAACTTGATGAAAAAATGATGTCAAAGAGCCTACCTTTCAATTTGATAGGCTTCACAAAAATTTGGAGGTGATTTGGCACAATTTCAGCCCCTTTTTCCCTGTGCGCCGCGCGCAAATCCTAGTGCGCCTCACGCTCTGTGTGCATCGTGCTGGTTAGAAATTAACACTGGGCAGATCTCCCCAGTGCGCCGCGCTGGTTAGAAATTAACACTGGGCAGATCTCCCCAGTGCGCCGCGCGCTCTATGTGCGCCGCGCTCCTCCACCTGTGCGTTGTGCTTTTTCCAGAAGACTTTTGGAGGCCTTCCCAGTGTCCAAATTGGATGCAGGATAGCTCATTGGAAAGGTATTTGAGTCTAATTTCCAACCAAATTTTAATTTTTCAATTTGGAATTCATTTTCCTTGTCAAAAATCAAATCTCCCAAGACTGGTTAAAATGTGCCAAATGAGGCTGCCTAAAGGCAGAGTGCTGTTACAGTCAACTTTTGAATGCCTTCCTCAACTCCAAATTGAGCTCATGATAGCTCATTGAAAGATATTTGTGTCTAGTTATCCTTTTTTTTATCATGCAAGTCATTTGGCCAACTGAGCTAGGATAAAATTTGATTTTCCCAAGGTCACTTCAGAGGTGCATCAATTTTCCCGAGGCGATTGTATTTTTGACATTTCTCCGAAACCATGACACCTGTGTAAAAAGTGAAAGATTTTTTTCTTCCTTGGCATGTTTTGGACAAAAACCTCTCTCATTTTTCAAAAATTCATCTTTTATTTCTCAGAAACATCATTGGAGTAGAACCTATCCCGATGTGTGGAACAAGGGATTTGTCGAAATGAAGCGAAATGAAGGGGATAGGGAGCTTCTAAATTCTTGAGGAAATTTTGGGAAGTAGGGAGGGATGTTAGGAAGTAGGGGAAAGTGGAATTTCAAAGGTTGAGTGAGGGGAAGGGGTCCAAAAGGGAAAAACACAGGCCCAACCTAGAAAACTGCCAGGTTGTAGCAAGAAACTAGGGTTTGTGTGAAAATGAGGAATTTTGGGAATCTCAGTGATGGGAAGTGTTTGATAAGGTACTTTAAGGATAGGGGAAGGTGTATGAACATCAGGATACAAGCTTTGCTGATGATTTGACCGTCCAAGAGAAATTTCCCTCAAAACCCTAGGAGAGGGAAATGACCGTAACTAGGCGCTACTGAAGCATGAACAAGGTGTAAAATGACCCAGTGGGACTTGACATGATAATGAAAACCCTCTGAATGATGGTAGACTCAGCTGAATAGTGACATAGACCGACATTTGGATGACTTTGGAAGGAGTGAAAGCAAACCCTAGACCTAATGCCTAGTGACCAAATTTTGCTTGAAGACTCACTGAAATGACAAAATTTGACCTTGACACCTTAAAATCACTTTGTAAGAGCATGTTTGATCACTGGAGGAAGGCTACAAAGACTGACACTAACACCTAAAATTAAATGAAATGGATGTGCAATATCAATCCTCCTACAAGCTGTTGACAAGATTGTCTTCCTTCTTCATCATCAACTAATTACTAATAGACAATTACATAAACATATAGAAATATAACACAAAAATTGTAACATTCATAAACATTACCATCCAAATCCAAACACATAAACACACAAACCACTCAAAGCATCCAAACACAGACACACACAAACCACTCAAAACATCCAGACACAGACACACAAACAATTCAAGGAAAGAAACATAGACTAAATTAAAGAAAAAAATTATATGGTCATTTCAGGAAAAGGAAACATAATGTAAATTTCAATTTATGAAGTTTATCTCAAACATATACATAATAATAACAATCTAAAAATATGGCATTGCTTCCCTCAGCTGGAACTAGCCTAGATCCATCTAACTCTGGATCTATCATGCACCGAGAGGGATCAAATCCCTCGAGGTGAAAACCTTTCCTCCAATTCTACACTCCAAAAATAAGGTTTGCACCTCGTGGGATTTGATCCCTCTCGGCGCATGATAGATCCAAAGTTAAATGGATCTAGGATGGTACGACACAATCAACTGCATGATTGAATGTCATGAAAATAAGTAGCTTCTAATAATTTTGAGGAATTGTTGAGTAGTGGAATGAGTGGCATGAATCCTACAAAGAAAAGTGGAAGCTAATTACTCATGAATTTAGAGATATGTATATTTTAGTTTTATCCATTAGTTTGTTGGAATAAACGTTTGAATGCATCATGGAATGCTTGGAATGATTGTGATGCAAATAAATAATGCAATGATAGTTTCATTTCAATTTATTTTTAAATTAATTGAAAATTATTTAATTATTGTGTGTATAATAATTTTGAGATCACTTTAGGGGATGTTATAAATCTTGCAATGAAAAGATTTTATTCATGAACACTTTACCACTGTTGGATGATTGAAAGTACATATTTAAGTTGAAATGACCTTGGCTATGATAATGAAGGTTGAGTAATACCATATGCAAGAGTCAAACATCATGAGAAGAATCTCCTATTTATGAAGTATGATTCCTATATGCAACAAGTTTGGAAAAGAAAAGAAAAGGGAATAATATTGGATTTAAATTATTATGATTAATCTCATGAAAATTTTATGCTTGTGATATAGGTAAGATAATGATCTATCTAGTAAGGATAGATAATGGTTGTGAAGGTGAAAATACTAGGGACATGGTGGTGACATTGGAACCTTGTGACATACATTGATCACCATGAGTTATGTTATGAAAAATGTGTTGTGCTATTTAGAGAAAGATAGAGGGATGCCTTGGATGTAAGACTCCATAAGTATCAAGACTCTTCATGTGTGAGGAAGCCTTGCAAGGAATGGATCTCCTGAAGGATTGGGAAGGCAGAGAAGGAGATGCTTAAACTTGGAAGGCATGTGACTGCCAGGAAGGGGAGACTTGAATGAATTGGTTTTCGAATATTCATGTACATAATAATTGGAATCATGAATGCATTGGGTGTTTCCAAGAAAAGAATGAGCTAAACTTGTTCCTTTTGGAAACCTTGTGAAGAAATGAAAACTATGCAAGGACATGTTGGAATGCTAGTAGGTCTAGAGGTAACTAGACAATGAAAAATGAATGAAATTGCTTGAAGTGGCAACTAGGGACATGGAAAATGTTGCTAATATGAAAGTGGCATGTCCCTTCTTCTTCATAGAATGTCTCCACAAATAGTAGAACATGGAGGATGGTGCTCCTTAAAGGGGGAGGAGATTGTGACACCCCTTTCATTACCAAAAATTTTGTAATGTAATTAAGAACATATAATGATGGGGTACCTGCATTGATTCTATGATGTAAAACTCTATTATATGTTGCACTGTTTATTTTTATTAATAAACATGCTAGAGCCAAAGGGGACAACCAATAGATTATGATGCCTCGGGGAAGGGGAAAACCTAACTTAAGAGGAAAAATATACATTGGGTGAATATTTTCGTTTAATGTGATGGCTAATATTCCCAAAAAGTTGAAAGGTTTAGAAGATGAAGGGTCAAGGGGTGATTATAAAAATAAAAGGGAGGAGAAATCAAGAGGTTCTTCTTATTGGTTCTTAAGCTCCTATATTTTCTCTCTTTTATTACTCTCTCATACATCTCTCTCTCACACTTAGAAAATTATAATTGGAAAAAGGATTGGTGACAGAAACCATAGAGGTTCAAGCCTTATGAATGGTTAAGAGTTACGGGTGACAACTTATGTGACAAGAAATGAATGTGTTGTAGTGCTTTTTTATTGGACTAGATGCCTCTAAGGACTAGGAATGGTCCTGGTTGTGTGTGGCACATAGAGCATTGAAGAGGGGAGGGTTGAGGAATTTCTTAGAGAAGTACCCACTTGTGTTGTGTAGATCTGCATGGTGTTTTTGTGATTGTGATCTTGGTCAAAGATGGAATGGATGATCACTAAAGTTTTCCTATGCGTGTGAAGGAGAACAACCTTCACTTTTGTTGTTAAAATCCGGTATGGATATGAGTTTGTGAAATAAACCTGAGTTAATTTCTCCTTAAGGCATCAAGATCTGACACGTGGGTGACCAACTATGAGACAAAGTGTAGCACAATAAAGCCTATGGTGGGGTGGATCATGGCTTATTCTACTTCAGTTTCCAACATTTTTTCTGGCTGCAATATATAAACATTTATTTCTATGTTAATGATATTTCTAGCATATATGGTTTAGTGACATGCATGATTATTTAAATTTCTCTTTTCAACAAGTTTGTATGCACATGCATTTACCTTCAACAAATTTATCATGGATGTAGATGTTATATTATTTGATTGTAGATATTTATATGTATTAAATTTTGTAACAACATTGGTTGAGGAAGACAGGCTTCCTAAATTCTTCTTTAAACAAGTCATGTTGGAATTTATTCTATAACTTTTCTTTCGGAAGGTTCAAAAAGTTGAAACTTGGAACATAGTGATGGGAAATCCCACTGATTCTTTGGTCCAATATTCAAATCTTAGGCTACGAAGTTTTAGGAAACATGATAAGAGGAAGTTGGGCTTCCTAATTGCATCTTTAAACATATCATGTTGGAATTTATTCTATAACCTCTCTTCTGGGAGGTTTCAAAAGCTGAAATTTGGACCATAGTGAGGAAAAATATCGTTGATCATCTGGTCCAACCTTTAGATCTTGAGTAATGATATTTTAGGATATATGATCAAAGGAAGTCGAGCTTCCTGGATGCTCCTAAAATCATGCATCAAACAGGCCATGTTGACATTTCTATTATAAATTTTCTTCTGGGAGGTTCCAGAAGTTGAAACTTGGAACATAGTGAGGGGAAATCCCACTGATCTTATAGTTCAATTTCCAAAAATTGGTCTGCTATAATTTAGGAGATATTCCTTAAGGAATTTTCTATATTAGTTTGCATGCAAAGTGTTTGAAGAAACACCTAAATGGTTTAATGAATCATTGCATACAAACTATTTGATGAAATGCCCCATTGAAAATGATATTTTGTGGATGAGGATACTATTTTTGTATGTTAGCATTGTTATATGATAGTACTTTTGTAGCTCATCTATGCCTAGTTGCATCGAAAGCATTTGAAGAAATGTGTTAAGGTGTTTTATTACAATTTTCATACAAACTATTTGATAAAATACCTCATTGACAAAAATCAAAAGTTGCATGATTGAGTGGTATATTTTAGTTATTATGTTACAAGTGGAATAAAAACAATGTTTCTTATTTGATTTCATACAAAATATTTGATAAAATTTCTACAATAAAATGATTACTTAATTAGTTGTATACAAAGTATTTGAAGAAAGGTTTAAATGCAAAGCGTTTGAAAAACTTCATAAGAGATGAAAATGAAGTTTTTGCAAGTGTGGTTAGGATAAATTTAATAGGAGTATGCAACAAAGTGGTGTCAGAGTTGATTTTTAAGCTCATGAGGAAGAAAACAATTTTATACCATGTATTAATCAAGCATTAAGGCAATGGGGATGTTACAACACCAAGAAGTCCTTTCACAACTATGTACCAAAATCTCTTCCTTGGCTATTTTTTTCTTGCAATAATTTTGGTCATAAAGCAATAAATTGTACAACTTATGCGAGAAGTGACCATGTGAGAGATAGAAATATAGGATATTATAATACCTTAAAAAATGATTATTTGAGCAACAAAATCCAAATTTCTCATGGGTTTGTTGATATGGGCACATAGCATGTGATTGTAGAAGCAAATAATAAAGTCTCATAAACAAATAAAGGAATATGTTTTTACTAGGCATAAAGAAGAATACATAAAGGTGTGGAAAACGAAACAAGAAGAACAAAAGAAGGAGAATGTGGACTTGCATTGTATGTTTTAAACTAAGGAAGCTAATGATACATTGGCAGTGGATGTTCAAAACACATGATAGGGTATTAGAACAAATTTCTTACCTTAAAGGAAGAAAAAGGAGGAATCTTTACCTTTTGGGATAATGCTTCCACAAGGATAGTTAGAACATGTACAATTAGTCTTGATTGTGGAAAGAGTAAAACACATAATGTCTTGTATATTGAAGGGTTAAAACACAATCTTCTAAGTGTTAGTAAAATGTGTGGTCAAGGTTACAACCTCACATTTCATTCTAAAGGATGTGAGATAAGGAGAGAAGGTTTAGGAAGATTAGTGGAAAATGCAAACAAAATCTCGAGCAATGTATATGTCCTTGATGAAATAAAAAGAGAAAAATGTTGTATGAGACAAGTAAATGAAAGTTGGTTATGGCATAAAATGACGGGTCATATAAACTCTTAGAATATAGTAACACTCAATAATACACAAGAAGTGAGAGATATGCCAAGGATCTTAAAACCTATGGACATGATTCACAAACCATGTTAGCAAGGGAAGCAAACAAGAGTGAGTTTTAAAGCAAAGGAGTACTCAACATCAAAGTTGTTTGAACTTGTACACACAAACCTTTGTGGGCTAGAAATAACACACAATTTAAAAGGTGAGAGTTATTTTATGTTTCTTACTGATGATTACACAAGAATGACATGGCTTACATTCCTTAAAGAAAAATATGAAGCATTTGAGAAGTTGAAAGCTTTCAAATCACTAGTTGAAAATGAGAATGATTTAAAAATCAAGTGCTGAGATCAAATAAAGGAGGTGAGTTTACATCTAGTTAATTTGATGAATTTTGTGAGAATTATAGAATCAAGAGACATTTTTTGGTAGCAAGGACTCCACAACAAAATGGAGTTATAGAAAGGAAGAAAAAAATTGTATAGGAAAAGGATAGAACAATGTTGAATGAAGTCAAACTACCATAAACATTTTTGGGAGAAGCAATCAACACAACAATTTACATTTTAAATACAACACAAATTAGAGTGAAAAACAACAAGACACCTTATGAATTATGGAAAGGTAGACCAACTATAGTCAAATACTTCAAAATGTTTTGGATTAAGTGAAGTATAAAGATAAATGAAGATAATTTAGGCAAGTTTGATTCTTGATCACACGAAGATATCTTTCTTGGATATATATTTAGAAGAAAGACCTACAAATGTTAAAACAAAATACTGTGTAAGGCAGTAGAATGCATTGATGTAAGAGTGGATGAAGCAATACCTAAAAAAAAATAGTCACAAACAAGTAAAGACCTGTATGAGACAATTTAAAAAGAAAAAGACAAGGAAGAAGAAGGGGAAGACGAAAAAAAATAATAAGAGGAAATAAAACACCATTATCCAAAGATACCATCCAGAATTGTTCAAAAATATTATCTAGAAAATTAGATTTTTTGTGATATAGATATAGGAGTTCAAAGTAGAAGAGGATTGGTAAGTACACCAAAACAATAAAACTTTTCTTTTCTATTCACAATAGAGCCCAAGAACTTTACACAATCTAGTGAAAATAAGCATTGAGTTAATGCTTTGGAATAAGAAAAGAATCAAATTGAGAAGAATGAGACATGGAAACTTGTGCCCAAACCAAAAGACAAGAATATGATTGGCACAAAATGTGTCTTCAAAACATGTTGAATGAATATGGAGAAGTAGTAAGAAATAAAACAACATTGGTTTGTAAAGGGCATGCTCAAGTTGAGGGTATTGACTTTTAAGAAATCTTTTCTCTAGTTGCAAGATTAGAAATAATCAGAATGATTTTGGAATTTGTGTGTTTCAAGAACTTCAAAATCTATAAAATGGATGTCAAGTCAACTTTACTAAATGAGAATCTAGAATAAAAAGTATATATTGAACAACCAGAAGGGTTTCAATTGTTAGAAAATGAATATCATGTATGCAAACTTAAGAAATCACTCTATGGACTAAAGCAAGATACCAAAGCTTGATATTCAAGACTTGGCAAATTCCTACAACAACAATGTTTAAAAAGAGGAGCCACATACAATAATTTTACATCAAAATAAAAAATGAAAATATGCTAGTCACTGTTGTTTATATAGATGATATAATTTTTGGAAGTGATGCTAACAAGAAGAGCCAAAAGTTTGTAGAAGAGTTGAAAAAATAATTTGATATTTCCACGCTTGGAGAATTTTCATTCTTTATAGGTTTTCATATTTCTAAATCTAACAAAGGCATATTCATTTCTCAAAGCAAACACATCAAGGAAATGTTGAAGAAATTCAGAAAGGAAGACTATGCACCTATCAATAAAACCAGGATCATAGGATGTAAATTGAGCAAAGAGGATGAATCCATAGAAGAAAATCAAAAATTGTATAGGTCAATGATTGGAAACCTACTATATGTGACAACATCAAGCCAAGAGATCATGCAAGTAGTAGGATTGGTTGCAAGATTTCAATATGCACCAAAGGAGATACATGTGCAAATAGCAAAAATAGTATTCAAATATTTGAAGTCACATTGGACTTTGCCTTGTGGTTCTCAAGAAATAAGGACTTCACTCTAACAACATGTACATATGCATATTGGGAAGATGATAAGAAAAGTACGAGTGGAGGAGAATTCTTTCTAGGCAACTATCTAGTATCATGGTTGAGCAAGAACAGATTTCAATCTCTCTATCCACAACAAAATCCAAGTAGCAATATGTTGAACACAACTTCTCTGGATGAAACATACACTAAAATATATCATGATAGAATATGATTACCAATCTCAATCATCTGTGACAACACAAGTGCAATCAACATTTAAAGAATCCTATTATGCACTCAAAGATGAAGCATATTCCCATTAAATACCACTTCCGAAGAGAACATGAATTGGTTTGTGATAAGAAAGTCCTTCCTATTAAATCTCAAATTCAAACTTTTAGAGTTGTAGTTGAATTAAGAATGGAATTGAAGGAGGAATAAAAACAAATAATTGTGCAACCAAATTAACTAGATGAGATATGACAAGATACTCTACAACAAGCTACTTTGATTTAACAACAATAGATAACGTGGCATGATAAATTTATCAAGAAAAATAAATTTTAAAGTTAGTGACAGTAATTTTCTCTTTGATTCCAAATTCAAGGATTTTAAGGGGAAGTTCACCACACACTAGATTGGCCCTTATGAGGATAACAAAGTTTTTGACAACGCTTCCATGAAGATAAAGACAGTTGATGAAGGAGTTTCATTTGTGGTCAATGATCACATATTGAAACTCTACAACAAATCAATCAACAAAGATGGATTTATTTCCCTATTAATTCAACAATTCAAGTCATATGTTGTGGGTCAAGGGTGTAATACTCTTACCTCTCTTCCATACTGAAATTTTCTTTTCCAATAAAAATAAAAAATAAAATAAAATTGTAAAAATATATGGAAAAGAAAAATAAAAAAAAGAAAAAATCTAATTGTGAAATCCAAATTTCTACCACAAATTAGGCTTGAATTTTTGTTGAAAACCAAGAAATTTAAATAAAATAAATAAAATTTAATTTGTGATTACTAGATTTGTCGAAATCTTGTAATAAATGTTCACAGGGTACAAATGATAGCCTACTTAAGATCAAAACATTGGTATATGGAGGACATTCACAAGTTAAAAAGTCTCAACATTTATTCTTTAAGAGAAACTTAGTGATTATTAAATATAGAATTTGTACAAAATGATATATTTGAATCTAACAGGGGAGTACTTCATGTGAAGTCTCCAAGAGAATGACTTGAAATTATTTCTGATTGAAATCAGAAATAAAAAACAACTACCTCATCACAAATGCCAAAAAGAAACAAGTTCCCTACACTAAGAATATAAATATATACTATAACAACTAATTAAAAATACAGTAAAACAAGCATCATGAAAATACTAGCAACCATTCAATTTAAATGAGTAAAACAAGCATCATGAAAATACTAGCAACCATTCAATTTAAATGAGTATAATTGAGGTTTGGTAAGATAAAAATTTTAGTGTTTGATTTTGTTAATAAAAAATTAAAAATACATAGTATACCTCTCTGTTTTATGATCAATATTATTATAATAGTAACCATGCTCCTCCTTTTAAATAAGTCTTTTTCAAAATCTATTCAAACCATCATTTCTCTTTACCCTAATATTTTTAATCATACATGATTACTACACTAGTCTTTTCGGTCACACTTCAAAACCTTTTTCATGTATGGTTTTCACTCCACTACAAGGGTCAATATACCACTATAACCATCAACCTATTCATAATTACCACAATCCTATCATACTATCATAACTCTCTATGCTACCTCTTAACATACTTGACATAATAAGCACTCTTTTTGACATGACAAATTGCTAAATGAAAAGTTCTCCCCGTCATGTTAAAAAGGGACTTCAAAGATAATACTCTGTCACTTATAACAAAATCATTTGTTCTGCCACCCTTTTGACCATTTCGAAGTCGTTTTCCCTGCCATTGTTAGTGTCCCTCTACGTTGAAGATTTAGTGCATCTAGTGGGTGAATGACAAGGGTTTTTCATAACATGTATTTACCAACAAAAGTTCCTCATTCAATGCGTTTCTTATATAGAGCATTTTCATAAGGGAATTGTCATACATAGAGACATAGGGGTTTCATATGGTTTAATTTTCATACAATATATTTTGCATAGTAGAGTATTTGTGCACAAAATTTGGTTACATGTAAGACTATTTATACGGTGTAGTATTCATATAATTGATTTTTTATAATAACTTTTTGTGCATAAATTTTGTTCACACTTAGGAGTGTTTATATACATGGATTATATGGGGTTTTATTATATAGAGTTAGAGAGTGGAAATGACAATTCAATTTGTCTATGGGTCATGTTAGCTAGTATACATTTTGAGGGTCAAGGAATTCTCCATAGAGGGATGGATTGCTTTTTTTTCAAAATTTCAAGGCCATGACATTGAAGTGACAAGGGCCTTTTCCCAAACATTCGATGACTTGTGCTCTAGTTGGAACTTCAACATTATAAATCTCTAAAAGCTCATTGTCTCAAATTTTTAGGCTACTGAACAAGAAGAAAAGTGGTTTAAAAACAAGAAAATTGAAGAAAAGGCATGGGCACTTTTTCTTAATACATCAAGATATAGACCAAATTGAGCTACAAGAGCTCCAAGTTTTTTTTTTAAAGATCTTTGGAAAGATTTAATCTTCCTCATTCAAAAATATATTACATGTGAGGAGTTTTTTGTCTCATGTTTCTTATCATATACACCTTCTACTACATTTGAAAAATGAAAAGGCTATCAATGTTTCCTATTACTTGCAATTTTTTTGACAAAAATAGCTAAATCCATTCATAAACAACCTATAAATGAAGAAAAAAGTCTTTACCATTGCAATTTGGTAAAAGAGATAATAATGCACGACCTTCATAACAGTAATACATCTTGGGGTTAGGTCCTTCATGAAAATGAGTTTCTAGAGGACATTGTAAAAGAGGATACACATTTTTTTTTGAGGAAGAGATACAATAAATATCTACGTGGGCAAAGGAACAAATGAGAGAAGCAAGAAAATAAAAAAATGTGAGCATGAAAAAGAAACGATTACATATATGAGGAGATTCACTAGAGCTATGGCTAAGAAGCTTAGTAAAATTGATGAACATGGTAGTCAACAAGAGGAATACGTGTTTACAAAAATAACAAAAAGACCAAGAACCAAGTTCTCTACTCCTCAAGCCACATCAACGCTTGAGATTGATGAACGTCAACAAGACTTATATGATAATATAGGGGCTATGGAAATTGATCAAGAAGAACCACCTTTTACTACTACAAATCAAAAAGAACTATCATCATAAGAAGATAGAGACTTCCCTAGTTTCACCACAACTAAAAAAACACCTCCATGCCTTCTCAAAAGCATGAATAGGTAACATTCCCTCCTATGTTCTCTGATTATATATGAGGAAGAAAAAAAATAATAATAGGAGACTAAAGAAAGAGATTGAGGAAATACAAGTATTGGAAAGTTACATTAAAACATAGATTGAAATGCTTACAAGACATAACATGGAGGTAATGGAAGAAAATGACAAGTTAAAAGAGGAAAATGAAAGTTTGAAGAAATAAAATTCCTTATTGACTAAACAAACATATCAAAAATACATGGAAAAACATGCATTGAAACTAACAATAGAAGAAATTGTCATTGATGTCAAAGAGTGAATGAGTGCAAGACCACTATAGATTGGTAATCCTTGTCACACCATTTTGTTTGGCAACTGGTAAGCTTTGTGGGTCTTCTTGGTTGGAGAGATGTTTAGGTTTATTTAATTACTGTAATATAAAACTTTCATTCAACACAACTTTCATTCAACATTAATTTTTTGCTTGCTTAATTCAAAGGATTGAGTATGTACACAACAAGATATAAAATCTCATAATTTTCTCATTGGTCTTCGATAAAAGGAAAATCAGGTTTACATGATAGATTTTGGGTTTTGAAAATATTGATAATAAACCATCTTATAGAACTACACATGGATTTTCATACGGAAGGTAAACATAATTGAATTGGATTCAAATATGAAAGGCCAAATGGAAATTCTACTCAAAATTCCTTCGGGAATAACAAAAGGTTCACCATTGTGCAATATCAGCATCAATATCTTCTCCAATCTATTGAATGACATGGGTGAATCATGGTGTCGTCAATACGGCTCCTCTTGTGGAACTAAAAATTGAATTTATACATGAAGATACCTACACATATCTGGAGTTATGTTTAGTCAAAATTAACCACGAGCACATGATATTATTTGGTTAGTTAGTTCGACATGTCAGTAATTATTCTTTCCAAAAGGTATCAAGATCCTACAACTCATATTCGTCTATGGTTAAGTCAACTTCCTTTTTTCAAAGGTTGGCCCAACTATAAAGCCTAAACTGTGGCATATAAATAACACTACAATTTGGCTCCTTTGGCCACTAATGAAGTGATGGATTGCTTCTAAAAAATCGCAGAGATAAGTGGTAGGATGAGATAGTAAACGAGATATCACAATTTTGAAACAAAATTTTGACCCAGAAGATGAATGGGTCTGTAGTGAATTTATCAAGAGACGGGTTGGAGTGGAAACCCCCAAACATCATAACATTCACGCTTTGGCCCAAGAGCCATCATTCATCTTCCATATTTTTATGCTTGTCTGAATAGGAATCTACGTAGACTTTGACATACAACCTATAGAACAAATCCTGTTCAAGTAAGGTTGTAAATGGGCTGCAGTGAAATCATATGGGGTTACGATTTGCGGTGAAATCCGATGGATGAAAATAAATAACATGTTATAGGGTATTAATTGGGTGGCAACTGTATATGCCCATCGTTCAATTTTTGCTTTGGTAAAATCGAATGATGGGAATATACAACCGTCGCCTAATTAATACCCTATAACATGCTTAATATTTGTTACCAAATTTGATTGGGACGACCTGTATGAAACCTATGCATGGAGATTGATGTGAGTTTGGACACATGCTTATCATAAGAACTGAGATGCTTCGTAAATTCAGTGACCAAATTTCAACATATGCTTTAATTTCTAAGTGTAAGGGAAATTTACTTGTGAGAATATGACTTCAATTATGAACATAAGTCCATGGATCATTACGACCATTTTTTCCATGAATTTATTATTGTCCCATACATGTTTTAGTGCATGAAGATCTCATATATGCTATATTCATTTCCATCCCAATTATATGATACCTATGTGCCATTTTGTTTATGTTCAATTAAAGGAGTATAAGTTACATTAGAGTTCAATTAGAAGCAAAGGAAAATTATAATATTTATGGATTGTATTCTAATTGTTAGTGAGACTAGTAGAAGCTAGTAATAAGGTAGGGCAGACCAATGGAACATTGGTTTGTTTCTCTTGAAGAATTTTAGGAATGAGAGTTGTAGTGATATAATAGTTGATGAGTAACAATGAATTAGTAAGAGGACAGGGACAAGATGTATACTTGTTGAGTTTGTTTAGTGTTGTTGTAAGTGGGTCACTATCCTTGGTACAAGAGCTCAAAATTCTTATTCTATATTGTATTAAGGGTGGCAGGGTGGTGCTAGGAAAGGAAGTTGTAGATTCCTTTAGGAGGTTGTCCCCTTCTTCCAGTGGATGTTGGTAAATAATTAGGGGTTGTAGCTACTTCCATTAGTAGTTGGTAAAACCGAAATTTGCAGCTTCCTTCAAGATATAAATATTTTTTTAATATAAATATTGTGTACCTTTGATGTGATGTGATTGGTTAATTCTCTATGATCTTTAAATTGTTTAAAATTTATGAAATACTAATTCATTTCCCTCTCATTATTTCCAATAATCAATATTAGAGTGGGTTCCTTCATAACAATCTAACAATTGGAAGACAAATATCGAGAAAAAATATGGGAAAGGAAAAAGGGCTAGCCTCCAAATGCTTTAAGAAAAAGGAAGTCTCCTTCATTGCAATGATTCCAAGACATACTGAAGTCATTAATGAAGACGAAGTTGACCCAAATATCACATTTCCACCTCTTGTGTTTGATGGAACATACTATGAACTATGAAGCGTGTCTATGGACACTTATTTGAAAACCCTAGATTATATATGGTTTGCAGTTGTTACTAGAGATACAACCACAAAGGAGTCAAAAGAAGATGATATAAGAGCAATGGATACCACACTAAGAGGCTTATCAAATCCTGTAAAATACAAGACAGGACAATGCTCCTTAGCTAAAGATATTTGGGAAAGGCTATAAGAGCTTTATTCAAAACAAACTAAAAAGGAAGTTGCTTGCTTAAAGACCAAGGTACAAGAGGTAAAAAGGCCTAAGAAGAATTTGTGACAAGTCATCCTAAAGAAAAATCAGAGGACTTGATCAAGCTACAAACTGAATTTGATCAATAAGAGAGAAGGTTCGAAGAAGAAATTATATATTTGAAGACCCAAGTTGAAGAAGCAAGAAGAATTGAAGAAGTGAACAAATTGCAGTTAATGAAGAAGAAAGAAGATTTCGAGAATTATGAAGAAGAAGTTGTATCATTAAGGGTTAAAGTCAAAAAGCTCAATAAAGAGTTGAAATGCTTGCAAGGGCTAGATAACATTGTTAGCTACAACAAATCAAGTCCAGATGAACCTTCATGCAAAGAAGATGCAAGCTCCAAGTCCCCAAAGGAGAGATTTGAAGAAAAACTTGAAAGCATAATCTTTTTCCTCAAAAGGTCAAATGAAAACCAGAAGAAGCGTGAAGTTGCTAATGTAAGAATTTATGCTAATGTTTGTAGGTTTTAACCCTGTACAGAAATTACCTGCATACGAATTCTAAAAACAAAAAATAAACAATGGCGAGAACATAAAACATAAAACATATATACATAGAGATTTTCCCCTCGATCCAAAAACCGGGATTACCAGATTGATTTTTCATTATATTCATTTAAATGTTACAATACATATATATACATGCCGAAGCATCCATAAACCTCAATCCATTAACCCTGGATTAGAACATAATCATAGTTTCGTTGACCGGATCTACAAAATACCATGGACAATGAACTATCATGCCCAAAACCATGTGTGAAATTCATGCACAAAACCATACGTAGGTCTGCCCACCTTATATAGGTTCCAAATTCTTTTTCCCATGTAGGGGGGCTACCACCCCCCTACATACTCCTTGATAGGGGGGTATCCATCCCACCTATGACCCCCTAGCGGTACCTGATGCAACATACACGGGGGGCTACAATCCCTCCTGTGACCCCCTCATGCATGGGGTAGTCGTGGAAAGAATATAACACAATCAAAAATTCTCCCACTTGTTCGTTTTCTTTCCAAAAGGCCCACAGGAGAGCTTAGTTATTGATCCAGCCCTGCAACGCCCATTGTTTCTCTACATCAAGAGAACTTCTCACTGCTCATAGACTTTGTCAATGCATCTATAGTATTCTTCAAAGTGTCCACCTTTACCAGCAACACCTTTTTGTACTCAACCATATCCTTCACAAAGAGATATTAAACATTAATGTGCTTTGTCTGTGAACGATAAGCAGGGTTCTTTGCCAAGAAAATTTCAGTTTGGCTGTCATAGTCTATCCTTAGAGCTCGCTGTACTAACCCCATACTTGAACACAATCGATGCAACCAAACTGATTCCTTGCTTGCTTGAGTGGCTGCCATGTATTCTGCCTCTCTAGTTAAAAGTGCCACTACACACTGTCTCTTACTCATCCAACTGAATGCACCTCCAAATAGATTAAACACATACCCACTTGTAGATCTTCTCTGATTTAGATCTCTAGCCCAATCTGCATCAACAAAGCCACGGATGTCCAAAACTCTATCCAATCCTGGTCTTCCTTGGTAGCACAAACCATAATCATTAGTGCAACGCAAATACCTGAAAACCCGTTTCACTGCTGCCCAATGCTGCTTCCCTGGTTTTGACCTAAACTTGCTCAATACTCCCACTACATGTGCAATGTCGAGTCTAGTACAAACCATTTCATACATCAGGCTACCGATTGCACTTGCATATGGAATACAAGACATTTCCTCTTCCTCTTCTTGTGTCTTGGGACATTGTTCAACATATAACTTTACACCTACAGGAATAGGAACCTTCACCGATTTACTACCTTGCATATTAAACCTCTGTAGTATTATCTCAACATACTTCCTCTGGTTTAACCAGATCTTCTTCTTTACTCGATCTTGTTTAATTTCCATGCCCAAAATATAGTTTGCAGCACTAAGATATTTCATGTCGAATTTGGAGGACAATTGGGTCTTCAAATCTTGGATAATTGATTTTTCATTTCAAACCAACAACATATCATCCACATATAAGACTAGATAAATAACACGGTCATCAATTAATTTAAAATACACACAGTGATATGAAGCCAAGTCCCCGTATAAATGTATCAAATTTCTGATACCACATCCTTGGTGATTGTCTTAACCCATACATAGACTTCTTTAACTTGCATGCCAGTTCTTTCTTACCCTTCACCTCAAAGCCTTCAGGTTTCTTCATGTAGATCTCTTCTTCTAGATCCCCATGAAGAAATGTTGTCTTCACATCCATCTGCTCTACCTCAAAATCAAAAGCAGCAACAATAGATAAAATTAATCTAATAGAAGCTACCTTGGCAACAAGAGAAAAATATCACCAAAATCAATTCCCGACATTTTCGAATAACCTTTTGCTACCAACTGAGCTTTGTATTTGTCCACATTTCCTTCTAGGTTCATCTTCTTCTTAAACACCCATTTTATACCAATGGGATTCCTTTTAGGTGACAAATCCACCAGATCCCAAGCCTCATTTTTGTGTAAATATGCCATTTCATCAACCATGGCCTCTTTCCATAGTTTTCCATCCTCTGAATCTACTGCTTCCCTCACAGTGCTAGGATCATCATCAGTAATAGATAAAGCAAAATTAAAATAGAAAGAAGATGGAATATACATTTCTAGTTTCCTTCTTTCTTGAACTGATATTCTCACAACTGGAGTTTGTGGCTCTTCATCTTCTGATTCCTCTTCTACTGTAGAGTCTAATTCTTCCTCATTTAGCTCAAACTCTATCTTCTCAAGTTCTTTGGTAGGAATTCATGTTTAATAACATATTTCACCTCTCTAAACACCACATCTCGACTGTACACAACCTTCTGTGTTTCATGGTTCCAAAGCTTATAACCTTTTAAACCATCCTTATACCCAATAAAGATGCACTTTTCAAATTTACTATCCAAATTTGTTCTTTTCTTTGTTGGAACATGTACATATGCATCACATACAAATACCCTCAGATGTGAAAGAGAAGGTTTCTTACCAGTCCATACCTCTTGTGGAGTCTTATCCTCCAACGCCAATGAAGGTGATCTGTTGACCAGGTAACATGCAATCTCCATCGTCTCTGCCCAAAATTCCTGTCCTAACCCGACACCACTGAGCATGCTTCTTTCCGTTTCCATCAATGTCTTGTTCATTCTTTCTGCAACTCCATTTTTCTCAGGTGTGTATGGAGTAGTCTTCCACCATGATATACCACACTTCTTATAGAACTCTTCAAATTCCTTCTTGCAAAAATCTCCACCATTATCTGTCCTCAACACCTTTATCTTCTTCTTGTTTGGTTTTCCACCAGAGCCTTAAATTCTTTAAACCTATCAAAAACTTCAGATTTCTTCTTGAAGAAATATATCCATGTATTCCTTGAGAAGTAATCTACAAATGATACATAGTACACAGACTTTCCCAGTGATGGAATCGAAATAGGTCCAAGCATGTCACTGTGCACAAGCTCTAATATCTATTTTGCCCTCTTACCACCAGAGGGGAAACTCACCCAATTCCATTTCCCATATACAAAGTTTTCACAGAAATAAAAATCCAGAGAGCTATTAGACATACCTTCTACCATACCATTACCATGAAGTATAAGAAGGCCCTTCTCTCCAATATGTCCAAGCCTTTGATGCCATAACATGGTATTTTCCCTAGAGACCACTATATTTTCTGCTCCACTTTTAGGAACCATAGAACTGTTGCACCCATCAATAACAATGCTACCTTGAAGCTTGTACAGAGTTCCAATCCGAACTCCCCGCATCAATACGAGTGCTCCCTAAACCATCTTGCAGGTATCTTTCTTGAACATTGTTTTTACACCTGCATCATCCAACTTGCTTACATAAATCAGATTCTTGGCTATTGCAAGAATATGCAGAATACCCAAAAGTGTTCTAATCCTTCCACCTTGCAACTTCAACTTGAATTTTCCATGACCAATGATTCTAGCCTTCCCATCATCCCCTAAGAAGACATCACCACCATCATATTTCTCATACTCGCAGAACCACTCTCTATGGGGAGTGAAGTGAAAGGATGAACCTGAGTTACTCAACCATGCCTCATGATCTACATGTGTACTTGAAGAAGAAGCCAATTACACATCCCAACCTTCATCTGAGGTGGTTTTCGCCTCTAAAGAAGGAGCATCATCAGATCCCTTTCCTTTTTTACGAGCCTTAGATTTACAGTCCCTTTTAAAGTTCCCTTCTTTTCTACATTTCTAGCACACCTTTACAAGTTTTCCTGGAGATTTAGATCTCCCTTTAGATTTAGATCTCCCACTCGAGGAATTATTTTTTTTTGTTCTAGAACCGTCCTCGTAAAGACAAGGTATCACCATTCTGTCCCTCCATATTTTTCCGTTTTGTCTCCTCTGACAGAAGGGATGATACTATTTCATCAAACTACAAGGAAGTTGCATTGCTACCTATTGTAACAACCAGAATATCCCACGAATAGGGTAGAGAACACAACAAACTGATGCACTTCTCTTCATATGAAATTTTAATATCAATAGATAATGATTTTCTTACCACAGTATTAAATGCATTGAGATGCTTTGTCACCAAATCTCCATCTTTCATCCTAAGGTTATACAACTTTTTACATTGGAACAATTTATTCACCAGGGACTTAGATTGGTATAAAGTCCCTAACTTGTCCCACAAAGCCTTCGCCGAAGCTTCCCCTGATAGATTTAGCAATACTGAATTTGAAATACATAATCGTATTGTGCTCTTTTCTTTCCAATCCAACTTCGCCTAGTCTTAAACTGACATTGTTGTTGGTTTAGTACCCGATCTACCTCGATCCACTGATCTTTATCCACCAGCAAATCCTCCATCTTGAGTTTCCACAACTGAAAACTCTGACCATTAAATTTCTCAATCTCTATCTTTCCACTACTCGCCATATTCTTTCACCACAAGAATTCATCCCGCAGATAACCCACTAAACAAGGTCTACCACAGGCCCGAGCAAAAACCCCTCAATAGCAAGGTCGTCCCCTTGAAACAAAAAAGATCTGATACCAAATGTAGGTTCTAACCTTGTACAAAAATTACCTTCATATGAATTCTAAAAACATAAAATAAACAATGGTGAGAGCATAAAACATAAAACATATATACACAGAGATTTTCCCTTGGATCCCAAAACCAAGACTACCAGATTGATTTTTCATTATATTCCTTTCAATGTTACAATACATATATATACATGTCGAAGCATCAATAAACCCCAATCCATTAACCCTGGATTAGAACATAACCATAGTTTCCTTGACTGGATCTACAAAATACCTTGAACAGTTTACTATCATGCCCAAAACCATGTGCGAAATCCATGCACAAAACCATAGGTAGGTTCGCCTACCTAATATAGGGTCCAAACAATTTTTCCCAGGGCGTTGTCCCTGACCCCATCCAGGGGGGATACTGCCCCCCAACTTACCCCTCGATAGGGGGGTAGCCACACCCCTATGACCCCCTGGCAGTGCCCGACACAATGTACATGAAGGGCTACCACCCCCTATGACCTCCCTGCGCGTGGGGTAGTCATGGAAAGAATATAAGACAACACAACATTCTCCCACTTGTTTTCTTTCCATCGGGGCCATAAGAGAGTTTAGTCATTGATCCAGACCTGCAACGCCCAATTAATTTAAAATACACATAATGATGTTATTTTCTTCTGGTGAAGCCAATTCCACGTATAAATGTACCAAATTACTAATACCACATCCATGGTGACTGTTTTAACCCATACAGAGACTTTTTTATCTTGCATACCAGTTCTTTCTTACCCTTCACTGCAAAGCCTTCAGGTTGCTTCATGTAGATCTCTTCTTCTAGATCCCCATGAAGAAATGATTTCTTCACATCCATCTATTGTACCTCAAAATCAAAAGCAACAACAACAAATAAAAGTAATCTAGTAGAAGCTACCTTGACAACAGGAGAAAAAATATCACCAAAATCAATTCCTGGCACCTGGGAATAGCCTTTTTTTACCAACCGAGCTTTGTATTTTTCCACCTTTCCTTCTGCATTCATCTTCTTCTTAAACACCCATTTTCTTCTAATGGGTTTCCTTTCAACCTACAACTCCACCAGATCCCAAGCCTCTTTTTTGTGCAAAGATGCCATGTCATCAACCATGGCCTCTTTCCAGAGTTTGCCATCCTATGAATCTACCACTTCCCTCAAAGTTCTGGGATCATCATCAGTAATAGATAAAGAAAAATTTGAACAGAAAGCAGATGGATTATACCTTTCTAGTTGCCTTCTTTCTTGAACTGATCTTCTCACAACTGGAGTTTGTGGCTCTTCATATTTTGATTCCTCTTCTGTTGTAGAGTCTAATTCTTCCTCCTTTAGCTCAAACTCTATCTTCTCAGTTTCCTTTGGTAGGAATTCTTGTTTAATAACACTTTTAACCTCTCTAAATACCACATCTCAGATGTACACAACCTTTCATGTTTCTGGGTTCCAAACCTTATAACCTTTTAAACCATCCTTATACCCAATAATGCTGCACTTTTCATATTTACTATCCAAATTTGTCCCATTCTCCTTTGGATAATGTGAAAGATAAGGTTTCTTACCAATCCATACCTCTTGTGGAATATTATCCTCCAACGATGATGAAGGTGATCTGTTGACCAGGTAACATGCAGTCTCCACCACCTCTGCCCATAATTCATGTCCTAACCCAGCACCACTGAGCTTGCTTCTTTCCCTTTCATCAACGTCTTGCTCATTATTTTTGCAACTCCATTTTTCTCAGGTGTTTATGGAGTAGTCTTCTGCCATACTATACCACACTTCTTACAGATCTCTTTAAATTCCTTCTTGCAAAACTCTCCATCGTCATCTGTCCTCAACACCTTTATATTCTTCTCTGTCTGGTTTTCCACTAGAGCCTTAAATTCTTTAAACCTATCAAAGAATTCATATTTATTCCTAAGGAAATATATCCATGTATTCCTTGAGAAGTCATCTATAGATGATACATAGTACACATAATTTCCCAGTGATGGAACTGACAGAGGTCCAAACACATCACTGTGCACAATCTCTAATATCTGTTTCACCCTCTTACCACTAGAGGGGAAACTCACCTGATTCTTCTTCCTATATACACAGTTTTCACAGATATCAAAATCCAAAGAGTTGTTAGACATAACTTCTACCATACCATTACCATGAAGTATAAGAAGGCCCTTCTCTCCAATGCGTCCAAGACTTTGATGCCATAGCATGGTCTTTTCTCCAGAGACCACTAGATTTTCTGCTCCACTTTTAGGAACTACAGAACTGTTGCACCCATCAATAACAATGTTACCTTGAAGCTTGTATAGAGTTCCAATCCGAACTCCCCGCATCAATACCAGTGCTCCCCAAACCATCTTGCAGATATATTTCTCGAACACTATTTTTACACCTGCATCATCCAACTTTCTTACATAAATAAGATTTTTGGCTATTGCACGAATATGCAGAACAACCGAAAGTGTTCTAATCCTTCCACCTTGCAACTTCATCTTAAATTTTCCATGACGAATGATTATAGCCTTCTTGTCATCCCCTAAGAAGACATCACCACCATCATATTTCTCATACTCGCAGAACTACTCTCAATGGGGAGTCAAGTGAAAGGATGCACCTGAGTCAATCAACCATGCCTCATGATCTACATGTGTACCTGAAGAAGAAGCCAAGTACACATCCCCACCTTCATCTGAGGTGGTTTTTGCCTATGCAGAAGGAGCATCATTAGATCCCTTTCCTATTTTAGGAGCTTTAAATTTATAGTCCCTTTTGAAGTGCCCTTCCTTTCTGCATTTCCAGCACACCTTTATAGGTTTTCCTAGAGATTTAGATCTCCCTCAAGATTTGGTTCTCCCGCTCGAGGAATTATTTTTGTTTATGATATGGAACCATCCTTGTACAAACAAGGCATCACCATTTTGACCCTTCACATTTTTCGTCGCATCTCCTCCAACAACAAGGATGAGACTATTTCATCAAATTACAAGCCAATTGCATTGCTACCTATTGCAACAACTAGAGCATCCCACGAATATGGTAGAGAACACAAGAAACTGATGAAATTATCTTCATTTGAAATTTTAATATCAACAGATAATAATTGGCTTACCACAGTATTAAATGCATTCATATGCTCTGTCACCGAGTCTCCATCTTCCATCCTCAGGTTATACAACTTTTTCCATAACAAAAATTTATTCACTAGAGACTTAGATTGATACAAAGTCCCTAACTTGTCCCACAAATAATTTTCCAAAGCTTCCCCTAATACATTTAGCAATACTAAATCTGAGACACATAATCATATTGTCCTCTTTGCCTTCATATCCAACTTTGCCCAGTCTTCAGTTGACATTGGTGTTGGTTTAATACCTGGATCTACTGTGATCCACTGAACTTTATCCACCAGTAGATCCTCCATCTTGAGTTTCCACAACTCAAAACCTGATCATTAAATTTCTCGATCTCTATCTTTCCACTACTCGCCATCTTTTTTCATCACAAGAATTGATCCCGAAGGTCTCCCACTGAACATGGTCTACCATAGGCCTAAGGAAAAACCCCTTAGCAGCAGAGGCATCCCCTTGAAGCAAAAGCAACTCTGATACCAAATGTAGGTCTTAACCCCATACATAAATTACCTGCATACGAATTAAAAAAACATAAAATAAACAATATTGAGAGCATAAAACATAAAACACATATACACAGATATTTTCCCCTGGATCCCAAAACCGAGACTACCAGATTGATTTTTCATTATATTCCTTTCAATGTTACAATACATATATATACATGCCAAAACATCCATAAACCCCAATCCATTAACCCTGGATTAGAACATAACTGTAGTTCCCTTGACCGGATCTACAAAATACCATGGACAATAAACTATCATGCCAAAAACCATGTGCGAAATCCATGCAAAAAATCATAATTAGGTTTGCCCACATAATATGGGGTCCAAAAATTTATTCTCAGGGCGTTGCCCTGGACCCTGTGTAGGGGGGCTACCTCCCCCCTACTTATCCCTTGATAGGGGGGTAGCCACCAACCTATGACTGCCTGGTAGTGCCTGACGCAAAATACAAGGGGGGCTATCACCCCCGTGTGACCCCCCTGCACGTGGGGTAGTAGTGGAAAGAATATAAAACAACCCAACATTCTCTGAATTGTTGTTTTCTTTCCATAGGGGCCACATGAGAGCTTAGTCATTGATCCAGCCTTGCAACGCCCATTGTTTCTCCACACCAAGAGAACTTCTCAATGCTCACAAACTTTGTCAATGCATCTACAGTCTTCTTTAAAGTGTCCACCTTTACCAACAACAAATTTTTGTCCTCAACCATATCCCTCACAAAGTGATACTAAACATCAATGTGCTTTCTTTGTGAATGATAAGCAGGGTTATTTGCCAATAAAATTTAACTTTGGCTGTCACAATCTATCCTTATAGCTCGATGTACTAACACCATACTTGAACACAATCTCTACAACGAAACTACTTCCTTGCTTGCATGAGTGGCTGCCATGTATTTTGCCTATGTAGTTGAAAGTGCCACTACAGGTTGTCTCTTACTTATCCAATTGACTGCACATCCAAATAGGTTAAACACATACCCACTTGTAGATATTCTCTGATCCAAATCTCCAACCTAGTCTACATAACAAAGCCACGGATGTCTAAAACTCTATCCAATCTTGGTCTTCCTTGGTAGCACAAACCATAACCACTATTGCCACGCAAATACCTGAAAACCTTCATTGTTGTCCAATGCTCCTTCCCTGGTTTTGACATAAACCTACTCAATACTCCCACTGCATGTGCAATGTCTGGTCTAATACATACCATTTCGTATATTAGGCTATCAATTGCACTTGCATATGGAACACGGGACATGTCTTCTTCCTCCTCTTGTGTCTTGGGACACTGTTCAACATATAAATTTACACCTACATGAATATGAACCCTCACCGGTTTACTATCCTGCATATTAAACCTTTGCAGTATTGTCTTGACTGCAGTATTGTCTTGACATATTTCCTCTGGTTTAACCAGAGCTTCCTCTTTGCCCAATCTCGTTTAATTTCCATGCCCAAAATATAGTTTGCAACACCAAGATATTTCATGTTGAATTTGGAGGACAATTGGGTGTTCAAATCCTGGATAATTTCTTTGTCATTTCCAACTAGCAACATATCATCCACATATAAGACCAGATAAATAACATGGTCACCAATTACTTTAAAATACTCACAGTGATCTACTTCAGTTCTGGTGAAGCCAAGTCCCAGTATAAATGTATCATATTTTTGATACCACATCCTTGGTGACTGTTTTAACCCATACAAAGACTTTTTTAACATGCATACCACTTCTTTCTTACCCTTCATCGCAAAGCCTCTAATTTGCTTCATGTAGATCTCCTTTTCCAGATCCCCCTGTGTAAATGTTGTCTTCACATCCATATGTTCTACCTCATAATCAAAAGCAGCAACAACAGATAAAAGTAATCTAATAGAAGCTACCTTGGCAACAGGAGAAAAAATATCACCAAAATCAATTCTCGGCACCTGGAAATAACCTTTTTCTACCAATTGAGATTTGTGTTTCTCCACCTTTCCTTCCACATTCATCTTCTTCTTAAATACCATTTGCTTCCAATGGGTTTCCTTTTAGCTGACAACTCCACCAGATCCCAAGCATCATTTTTGTGCAAAGATGCGATTTCATCAACCATGGCCTCTTTCCAGAGTTTTCCATCCTCTGAATCTACAGCTTCCCTCATAGTTCTGGGATCATCATCAGTAATAGATAAAGAAAATTTTGAATAAAAAACATATGGACTATACCTTTCTGGTTGCCTTTATTCTCGAACTGATCTTCTCACAACTGAAGTTGTGGCTCTTCATCTTTTGATTCCTCTTCTACTATAGAGTTTGATTCTTTCTCCTTTAGCTCAAACTCTATCTTCTCAGGTTCCTTTGGTAGGACTTCATGTTTAATAACATATTTCACCTCTCTAAACACCACATCTCGGTTGTACATAACCTTCCTTGTTTCTGGGTTCTAAAGCTTATAACCTTTTAAATCATCCTTATACCTAACAAAGATGCACTTTTCAGATTTACTATCCAACTTTGTTCTTTTATCCTTTGGAACATGTACATATGCATCACATCCAAATACCCTCAGATCTGAAAGAGAAGGTTTCTTACCAGTCCATATCTCTTGTGGAGTCTTATCCTCCAAAGCTGATGAAGGTGATCTATTGACCAGGTAACATGCAGTCTCCACCGCCTCTACCTAGAATTCTTGTCCTAACCCAACACCATTGAGCATGCTTCTTGCCCTTTCCATCAATGTCTTGTTCATTCTTTCTGCAGCTACTTTTTTCTCAGGTGTGTATGGAGTAGTCTTCTATCGTGCTATACCACATGTCTTACAGAACTCTTCAAATTCCTACTTACAAAACTCTCCACCATTATCTATTCTGAGCACCTTTATCTTCTTCTCTATCCAGTTTTCAACTAGAGCCTTAAATTATTTAAACCTATCAAAGACTTCAGATTTCTTCCTGAGGAAATCTATCCATGTATTCCTTGAGAAGTCATCTATAAATGATACATAGTACATAGACTTTCCTAGTGATGGAACCGACACAAGTCCAAACACACCAATGTGCACGAGCTCTAATATTTGTGTCACCCTCTTATCGCCAGAGGGGAAACTCACTCAATTTTGCTTCCTATATAAACAATTTTCACAGAAATAAAAATCCAAAGAGATATTAGACATACCTTCTACCATACCATTATCATGAAGTATTCGAAGGCCCCTCTTTCCAATATGTCCAAGCCTTTGATGCCATATCATGGTCTTTTCTCCAGAGACCACTAGATTTTCTTCTCCACTTTCAGGAACCATAGAACTGTTGCATCCATCAATAATAGTGCTACCTTGAAGCTTGTACAGAGTTTCAATTTGAACTCATCGCATCAATACCAGTGTTCCTCGAACCATCTTGTAGGTATCTTTCTTGAACACTGTTTTTACACCGGCATCACCCAACTTGCTTACAAAAATCAAATTTCTGGGTAATGAAGGAATATGTAAAACACACAGAAGTGTTCTAGTGCTTCCACCTTGCAAATTCAACCTCAATTTTCTGCGACCAATGATTCTAGCCTTTGTGCCATCCTCTAAGAAGACATCACCACCATCATATTTCTCATACTGACAAAACCACTCTCTATGGGGAGTGAAGTGAAAGGATGCACCTGATTCAATCAACCATTCCCTAGGATCTACATGTGTACTTGAAGAAGAAGCCAAGTACACATCCCCACCTTCATTTGAGGTGGTTTTTTCCTCTGTAGAAGGAGCATCATCAGATCCCTTTCCTTTTACAGGAGCTTTAGATTTACAGTCCCTTTTGAAGTGCCCTTCCTTTCTGCATTTCCAAAACATGTTTAATCCCTTTCTTTTACAGGAGCTTTAGATTTACAGTCCCTTTTGAAGTGCCCTTCCTTTTTGCATTTCCAAAACACGTTTAAAGGTTTTCTGGAGATTTAGATCTCCCTCTAGATTTATATCTTCCACTCGAGGAATTATTTTTATTTTGTTCTAGGACTGTTCTCGTACAAACAAGGCATCACCATTCTGGCCCTCGATATTTTTCCATCTCATCTCCTCCAACAATAAGAATGAGACTATTTCATCAAACTACAATGCAGTTTCATTGCTACCTATTGCAACAACCAAACTATCCCACGAATCTTGTAGAGAAAACAACAAACTGATGCGCTTATCTTCATATGAATTTTTAATATCAACAGATAATAATTGGCTTACCACAATATTAAATGCATTCAGATACTCTGTCACTGAGTCTACATCTTTCATCCTTAGGTTATACAACTTTTTCTATAGGAACAATTTATTCACCAGAGACTTAGATTGGTACAAAGTCCCTAACTTGTCCCACAAAGCCTTCGCCGAAGCTTCCCCTTATACATTCAGCAATATTGAATTTGAGACACACAATCGTATTGTGTTCTTTGCCTTTCGATCCAACTTCGTCAAGTCTTCAACAAACATTTTTGTTGGTTTAGTACCTGGATCTATCGCGATCCACTAATCTTTATCCACCAGCAGATCCTCCATCTTGAGTTTCCAGAACTTAAAACTCTGACCATTAAATTTCTTGATCTCTATCTTTCCACTGCTCGCCATCTTCTTTCACCACAAGAATTGATCCCGCAGATCTTCCACTGAATAGGGTCTACCACAAGCCCGAGAAAAAACCCCTTAGTAGCAAAGGAGCCCCTTGAAGCCAAAACAAATCTGGTACCAAATGTAGGTTTTAACCTTGTAGAGATAAAAAAATCATACAAATTCTAAAAACAGAAAATAAACAATGACGACAGAATAAAACATAAAACATATATACGCAGATATTTTCCCCTGGATCCCAAAACCGAGACTACCAGATTGATTTTTCATTATATTCCTTTCAATGTTACAATACATATATATACATGTCGAAGCATCCACAAACCCAAATCCATTAACCTTTGATTAGAACATAATCGTAGTTCCCTTGATGGGATATAAAAATTCCATGGACAATAAACTATCATGCCAAAAACCATGCACTAAATCCATGCACAAAACCATAGATAGGTTCATCCACCTAATATAGGGTCCAAAATTTTTTCCCGGGGCATTGCCTCGACACTCCTGCAGGGGGCTACCACCCCCTGCTCACCCCTTGATAGGGGGGGGTTTCCACCCCCCCTGTGAGCCCCCGGTAGTGCCTAGCGCAACATACAGAAGGGGCTACCACCCTTGTGTGACCCCCCTCCATGTGGGGTAGTCATGGAAAGATTATAACACAACCCAAGATTCTCGCACTTGTTGTTTTCTTTATATAGGGGCCACATGAGAGCTTAGTCATTGATCTAGCCCTGTAATGCCCATTGTTTCTCTACACAAAGAGAACTTCTCATTTTTCATAGACTTTGTCAATGCATCTATAGTATTCTTCAAAGTGTCCAACTTTACCAACAACACCTTTTTTTCTTCAACCATATCCCTCACAAAGTGATACTGAACATCAATGTGCTTTGTATGTGAATGATAAGCAGGGTTCTTTGCCAAGAAAATTGCACTTTGGCTGTCACAGTCTATCCTTATAGCTCACTATACTAACCCCATACTTGAACACAATATCTACAACCAAACTGCTTCCTTTCTTGGATGAATGACTGCCATGTATTTTTCCTTTGTCTTTGAAAGTGCCACTACATACTGTCTCTTACTCATCCAACTGATTGCACCTCCAAATAGGTTAAACACATACCCACTTGTAGATATTCTATGATCCATATCTCCAACCCAGTCTACATCAACAAAGCCATGGATGTCCAAAACTCTGTCCAATCTTGGTCTTCCTTGGTAGCACAAACCAATAGTGCCATGTAAATACCTTAAAAACCACTTCACTGCTGTCCAATGCTCCTTCCCTGGTTTTGACATAAACTTGCTCAATACTCCCACTGAATGTGCAATGTATGGTCTATTACAAACCATTGCATACATCAGGCTACTGATTACACTTGCATATGGAACATGGGACATGTCATCTTCCTCTTCTTGTGTCTTGGGACACTGTTCAAGAGATAACTTTACACCTACATGAATAGGAACCTTCACCGGTTTACTATCCTGTATATTAAACCTCTGTAGTATTGTCTTGACATACTTCCACTGGTTTAACCAAAGCTCCCTCTTTGCCCGATATCGTTTGATTTCCATGCCCAAAATATAGTTTGCAGCACCAAGATCTTTCGCGTCGAATTTTGAGGACAATTGGGTCTTCAAATCCTGGATAATTTCTTTGTCATTTCCAACCAACAACATATCATCCACATATAAGACCAGATAAATAAAATGGTCGCTAATTAATTTAAAATACAAACAATGATCTTCTTTGCTTTTGATGAAGCCAAGTCCCCGTATAAATGTGTCAAATTTATGATACCACATAATTGGTGATTGTTTTAACCCATAAAGAGACTTTTTTAACTTGCATACCAGTTCTTTCTTACCCTTCACCACAAAGCCTTTAGGTTTCTTCATGTATATCTCTTCTTCTAGATCCTTGTGAAAAAATGATGTCTTCACATTCATCTTTGTACCTCAAAATCAAAAGCAACAACAATAGATAAAAGTAATCTAATAGAAGCTACGTTGGCAACAAGAGAAAAAATATCACCGAAATCAATTCCCAACACGTGGGAATAATCTTTTGCTACCAACCGAGCTTTGTATTTCTCCACCTTTCCTTTTGCATTCATCTTCTTCTTAAAAACCCATTTCCTGCCAATGGGTTTCCTTTCATTTGACAACTCCACCAGATCCCAAGCCTCATTTTTGTGAAAATATTCCATTTCATCAACCGTGGCCTCTTTCCAGAGTTTTCCATCCTATGAATCTACTGCTTCCCTCATAGTTCTGGGATCATCATCAGTAATAGATAAAGCAAAATTTGAACAAAAAGTAGTTGGATTATACCTTTCTGGTTGCCTTCTTTCTTGATCTGATCTTCTCATAGCTGGAGTTTGTGGCTCTTCATCTTTTGATTCCTCTTCTGTTGTAGAGTCTGATTCTTCCTCCTTTAGCTCAAAATCTATCTTGTCAGGTTCCTTTGGTAGGAATTCATGTTTAATAACTTCTTTCACCTCTCTAAACACCACATCTCGGCTATACACAACCTTCTATCTTTCTGGGTTCCAAAGCTTATAACCTTCTAAACTATCCTTGTACCTAATAAAGATGCACTTTTTAGATTTCTTATCCAACCTTGTTCTTTTATCCTTAGGAGCATGTACATATGCATCACATCCAAATACCCTCAGATGTGAAAGAGAAGGTTTCCTACCATCCCATACCTCTTATGGAGTCTTATCCTCCAACACCGATGAAGGTGATCTGTTGACCAGGTAACATTTAGTCTCCACCGTCTCTGCCCATAATTCATGTCCTAACCCCACACCATTGAGAATGATTCTTGCCCTTCCCATCAACATCTTGTTCATTCTTTCTACAACTCATTTTGGTCGGGTGTGTATGGAGTAGTATTCTTCTGTGCTATACCACACTTCTTCTAGATCTCTTCAAATTCCTTCTTGCAAAACTCTCAACCGTTATTGTTACACAAAAATATCGTCACCATGATTATTTGCAGTTAGTATGGGTCTATCATCACTTGTACTGTCCTCCTAAGCAAGTCTCAGACCTCAGCTCTTCAAGTCAAGCTTTGAAAATGAGAGAAAGACATTGAAAATCAACAAAGCTCTGGTTCCGCACTTTCTCTCACTATTGCCTGCGGTCCCGCACCTCCTGTTTACAAAAACTGCAGACCTGCCTGCTCTGTCCCTAAAGGAGTGGGTGCGGACCCCTGTGAAAGTAAAAAAGGCACAAGTTTATTCTAAAAAACTCACTTTGGGTTAATTCTAGATGATTCTAGAAGGAATTTTGACGTGGATTGGTCGCTCTTAGGTGGTTCATGCATCCCAAAAGAGAAGGAGCTAATCCCTTGATGAGAGGAGCTATCCCTTTGAAGGAGGGCTTTATCCCTTTGAAGGAGGACCTAGTAACTTCCCTCCATTGCACTATAAATTAAGGCATTGGGCTGGTTGCTAGGGAGGTTAGAAGCTGAACATTTTTTAGGGTAAATGCTGGTGGAATTGAGACTTCCTAGTTAAGCTTGAGAGGAGAGATCACATACCTTTTTGGCTTCATTGGGAAGCGAGTGAAATTTTTCAAAGTAGAGGAGACTTCTTGTTGGACCCTGGGAGGAGCTTGTACAGCATCAAGGCACCGGTTGTAAAGTTCTTCTTTGATTTGAATTAATACAATCAGATTCATTTTTCTCAACAAAGTGTCTTATGTCATTTGTTTCATGAATTCCTTGATCTTCATGTTAAATATGTTTTATGATATTGGCTTTTCAGGTGCTATTTAATTTGTTTGCTTGTTTGTGTTTGCAGATTCGCAACAAGGGAGCTCACTTGGATCAAAGGAGCGAAGCTTCCACAAACTTGCATTGGACCCAAGGTAGGCCTAAAACACTTGTTTGCCTTTGTTTATAAATGCATATTTAGAGAAAGATAGTTTTTGATTGGCTTGCTTGTCACTAGGTCTCTTTAGATTCTAGGAAGGTCTATCTTGTCTACAAGATCGACTCATTCCGTGTGACAAAATGGCGACTCCACTAGGGACTTGATTTTTTCCTTGTTTTTACTTTGACCTGAGAAACTATGTTTTTGTTTCTGTTTTTGGCTTGTTGTGTGTGGAATTGGGTAGAATTAGTAGATCCAGGGTTATTTTTTGTTTTTCATAACTTTGGGAGAGGACCGCACCCTAGGCTTTTGACACAGTGCATACCTATCCGCGCTTTTGCTTTTAGCACAGAGCGGTACCGCACCTGTGTTAACTGTGGGCCTGCGGACCCTGTCAAAATTTTGGAAAACCTAAGATTTTCTCTGTTAGTCAGCTTAGTTTTTGTTTAGAAGTTATTATCCCCTGCCCAGACCTGCATATAACCTGTCAGAAGCTTTCCTTAGGTTGATTTCATTGGTGTTAGGGTTTTAGGTGAAATTCCTAGAAGTTTTGCTTGTTGGGTTTGGTTTTCATTTTGGTCTTGTAGTAGCTCTGAGCTTAGAAGCTGTAGGAACCTCAGATCACCTTGGTTTTTACCAGCCTTCTTATGAGTCTGACCATTTGTGAAATATACCTTTGTTGAGGAATCCGTCTTGTGTTTTCTCTTGACAAAACTTCGAAAAGCTTGTGTTTAAAAGTTTGGATTTCATTTTTAAAAAAAGAAAACAAAATTGGTTGTTTTTTGACTGATCTGTGATTCTGCATAAATTGGTCCTTAGTTTACATCTAGCTAATTAAAACATCCTTAAAAAAGACTTCTTGTAAGCTTTAACTTCAAATAGGTTTTTATAATTTATAGATCTCAAAGTTAGTCATTTCCATAGTTTTGAGCGTTTTATAAAAAATAAAAAAATCTCTTTTGGAAAAAGTTTGTTTTTGTAGTGGTTGAGTGTTTTGAAAGAAAAGGGAAACTTTTGTGAAAATAACTAGTTGTCTCATTTTGAGTGCATTGGAAAGGAAAAAAGCTCTTCTTTTAATTTGTTTGTTAAGAAAGATTTGTGTTTACAAGTATTTGCATTCTCAAACTCTTTCCTAACTAGAAGTTCATTGAAGGGAAAAGATTGTTTAATCATCTTAAGTGCATTTTTTAGTGATTTTGAATCGAGTCTTCATACCACGAGTTTCATCTCTGCACCTCTTGACTTAAAGAAAAACCAATAAAAATAACGCTTAAAGTAAAATTCATCTAGTAATATTTTTATTTTCTAGGGCTCTGATACACCAACATAGCTTAGGCTACTGTCTTGGAGTAGGAGAGTAATTAACTCTCCAAGACAGTAAAACAAACAAGTAGTTGTATCTTGTGGTAGGGAAGAAATCTAATTGTTGCATTTATGCTCTGGGAAAGCTCCTCTTAAAGGAGAAGCATGAGATCATGTCTGAACCAGTGTGGGAATCAATCCTTCCTCATTGGGAACGATGCCAGATATTCACGCATTAAAAATGGTAAACCTCGGATTAACCATTGTCGAGGGGCCTGGGGTCACTTGTCGGTAAACCTTGGATTATGTCAAGGAGCCTTCAAGGGGATTGAACTTGCTACTATGCCCTTGCGTGTGTATCGAATCGTAGACTGTTCCCCCAGGTATATTTGTTTCGGTTGGTAACCTTAGTGACCATATTCTTTAGGATTCTTCCTAAGGTGACAGTGGTGGGAAGATCCCACTGTACCTGGAGCAGATGTCGGCTAGACTCACTTGGATTTTCTGGGGGGTTCTCTTCACTCAAGACGGTTAAGTGGAGGAACTTGTGCCAGTCTATTCATTAAGCAGGTTGTCAGGGTAACTGTTCCAACCGCCATTTCTGTATTGAACTCTGCGACGTTGGGCTTCATCACCAACTAGTGTTTTCAGTACGGAAAGTTACTGTTTGTCTGTGTCCGATCTCCTAGATTCTTTAGGTGTGTGATTCAAATTTGTTTGGTTCTTTAGAGGCTTTAGGTGGTTTTCATTGAGATTTTACTTTGTTTGCGTGTGAAGTAGTTAAATTTTTTTAATCGTGGCTGAATTACCGAGGAAGTCCCATAGACTTCGGGGCCAACCTCCTGAGTTTTCACCGAGACAGCCTGAAGGGTTAAGAGCCCTCGTAATTCCTAGAGACAGTAGAGTTGGGTCACCTGAAGAAGGAGAGTCTTCTTTGGTGGTACATCCTGATTTTGAAGCTTTAGTAGCAGATTATAATCCACAATCAGTGTCTATTTCCAAAGTTACTGGTAGCTTTTCATCTACTAGTGATATAGGTGAGGAACCTGAAAGTGAACTTGCTACTACTCCAACATCGGGGTTTGCTTCTCTAGCTTCTAGTGGTCCTGGTTCACCTAGGGTAGAAAGAATAATTACCCAAAATCTTCCTTCTGGACTTATAGCTATTGAAGAACTTGCTACTCCGGAAGAAGAAGTAGGCATCCCTATCCCTGAAAATCAACCTGCTATTGAACTAAGGGAGCGTGAATCAATTTTTTACTGTCCACCTAGGAGCAGTGCTTGGTATCTTTCTTTGACTAATTTCTTAGAAAACCCAGGGTTAAGTTTTTCACCACCTCATGTTCCTTATCACCCAACACCTAGAGGTTACTATCCTCCATTAAATATGTCAAGACAGTCGTCCATGTTTACTCAATCGCCAGAATCCTTTTTGTACGGCGGTCCTTCTGTTCCCTCTGGGTATTAGTCACTTTCTGGTACTTTTTCGGGAGCATCTCCTCAACCCATTGAACAAGGGTGATTAACTGGAAGCAATGGTACTAGGCCGTTGAGTGTAGAAGATATTCTTATGATGTCAGGTACTATTCCTAATCCTCAACCGCAAGGTGGCCAGTTACCGCCTGGGGGGCAGCCTCAAAATCCTCAATTATCGCCTGGGGGGCAACCTCAAGGTACCCAATTTGCGCCTGGGGGGCAACCTCAAGGACAGTACATACCTACGGGAAAATACGTTCCTCAAGGTCAAACCCCAGTATCAATATGTACCTCAAGGTCAACCCCAGTATCAGTACGTGCCTCAAGGGTATCAACCCCAAGGTCAGTACTCGAACCAAGGTTTCCAACCACCCTCCGGTCAATCATATGTTCAAGGAACGGGAAATGTACCTTTGAATTATCAATCCTATCCTCAACCTGGTTATGGTCCTCAATATTCTCAACCTGTTATGGGTCCGTACCCCGGAATGAATTTAGTGTGGGATCCATCGCAAACTCAACAGGTCTTCCAACCGAATGTACAGTTTTCATCTCAAACTGGACAACCCTTAGTTTCTGGTACACCCCAGCAACCTGTCCAGTCTACTATTCAAACTTCTGTACCTTCAGTAGTTTCTCAGCCTGGGCCTAGTATGCCTCGTACTCCGCCTCAAACGACTGCTGCAACTGCCGCAACATCTGTTCAATCTACCCCACCTATTTCTAGAGTAACGACAGCTCTGATTTCTACTGTTCCTGTATCTACTCCTCAGACATCTTTACCTCTGTCTGGATCCACGATTCAAACTTCGGTTCAAATGCCTGTAGGACAACCTGGTTCAAGTACGGTTGTCACAAGTCAACCACAATTTACTTATCAATCGTACCAGGGACAGTACCAATTCGGTCCTGCTGTGCAGCAGCCAGTCTATCAGTATCAACCGTACCCTAGGTACACATATCAACAACCTCAACAACCCCAGTACGGTCCGGTTAATCCTAGTTTTCCGGGAGGATACAATATCCCAAATGCAATTCCTATTCCTAGTTATCCTGGATATCCTCCTCCTAGGGCTGGTATCATGACCCAGAGTTTTAGGGACCCTAATCGTCAGTTACCATTTATCGCAACTTTGGACTTGCCTGACTTGTCGCGCCTAATGAACGATCCCATTAATTATCTTCCGTTTTGGCCGCCAATGCCGAATAAGTTGCCTAGTGATATTCCTAAGTTTGAAGGCAAATCAGGAGAGGACCCGTCGAACCATGTGATGACTTATCACCTCTGGTGTGCGTCTAAGTCCATTTCAGATGATTCAATCCATCTAAGGCTTTTCCAGCGCACTCTAATTGGTCTCGCGGCCAAGTGGTACATTGAGTTACCGCGAGGCACTTTTTATAATTTTAGTCAGTTAGCTACCTCGTTTTTAACTCATTTTCAGTTGCCAGTCAGACATGACAATGACACAGAATTACTAACTTCATTAAAGCAATCGACGTCCACTTACATTTCAGATCACATTCATGAATGGAGACATCGACGGCGTTTAGTGAAGGTTTTTATTCCGGATCAGATCTTGGCTAAATGGTTTGTAAAATCTTTGTTGCCAAAGATCACTGAAGATGTAGCTAAGGCCGGAGTCGTTACTGAGGAGCAAGTAATTTCTCAAGTACAGTACCTTGACTTGGTCTATACTCAGTCAGGTACGTTACACGAGAAAATCCCCGATCTTCCCAAGCAAAATCAAATCGCTACAACTCCTTCAGGGTCTCATGCCACTGATGGTATGATTGGTACGGTTAACACTAAAAGTAAGAAGAAGTCTTTCAAGAATCCTTCTCCTATCATAACCTTGCCTGATTCCCCAACAGGAGATTCTTCCGTGGAGATTTTCGCCGATATTCACGTTGTAGAGTCATCTATAGCCAAATCAAAATCCGGTGGCAAGAAGAAAGGGAAGAAGAAGAATAAAACGGACAAAAATTCAAAAGAGAAACCTGAAAAATTGGAATCCAATGATGAAAAACGCAAACCTCGTTATCCTTGTCTCATTTGTGACGAAGAACATTTTACAAGAGACTGCCCTCATCGTGCAAAGGTTGCGAAGATTGTCAAAGGTTCCCAAACGCCTGCTATTTTGAAGGATCCTTTTCCAAGTCAAGACAGTAAGATGATAGGTTCTTCCTCGAGTGCCAATGAAGAACCCATACTGATGATGTCCCATGTTAGGATTGCGACTCGATCGCATGATTATGGTAGTAAAAGTCTTGTTGATGGTAAAGAAGCATAATCTTCTCATTCTAACCCATCAACCTCAACTCCCAGTTCCGATCCACTACAGATCGAGAAACCTAATCCAGACTTAGTAATCAAACCACCCGCCAAGGGTATACTTCAAAAGTCATCTTTCAATCCACATGCGAGAGTGGCTCAGAACTATAACATTGTTGAGGATTTAGCTGTTTCACCCTCAGCAATGTCAGCTTTTGGAAGTGCTGCAATCATGTCCAGCACAACGTAAATTACTTTTGTCGGTTATAGGAGCTGTTGAAGTTTAGGACTCGAACCTAATAATTTTCGATCTAGAAAATAGTACACCGCGCTTACCTCATCAAATGGCTTTCCAGATTCCAGTGATAGTAAAAAACAGGCCTATTCATAGGACTGTGATTGATGAGGGAGCCTCAATGTGTATTATGTCGATACAGTGTTGGAGATCGCTTGGTTCTCCTTCACTAAATCAATCCCCGACAATTCTAAAGGCCTTTGATGGTCGTGGGTTTCATCCTTTTGGCATTCTACAGGATTTACCTATAGGGGTTGAAGGAAAAACCGTTAATCTAGATGTGGAGGTGGTTGATGCCCCTCTAGATTACAACCTTCTCTTGGGTCGTAGTTGGTCTTATGCTATGATAGTTGTCGTTTCATCGGTATTTCAGGTTATAAAGTTTCCTCATAATGGAAAGATCGTAACAATAGACCAGTTGGCTTACTTTTCATCTGACCCAGCCTCTTCTGAAAGTATTCAGCATGTCGGTAAAATGACTATCTCGTATAAGGATGTTGGAGTAGGACTAGTTAAAGATGCCGGTTTACTGGGAACTTTTCCTTTTCCTCCGATCAACGCATCGTCTTCATTTGCAACCATTCATATGATTTCGTCAGACACCATTGTTTATGATGATCCTTGGATCGTTCCTTCTGAATCTGAGATAGACTCATTTGGTGATGTTATGCCTTTGAGTCCATATGAAATTGCGTATGGGGCCATACAATCGTTTACTGACCCATCTTCAACCAAAATTGACTTAATGAATGTGGTCCATGAGGAATCACTTTTCACATCAAGCTCAGATTCAATCACGTTTTCGGAACTTGTTCACTCAGATGAGCAAATTCGTGAAATCCTATGTGTAGATGATTTACCATGGGAATATCTCCATCACAGATCTTCGTTCTTACCCAAGAATGATCGTTTTGAAAATGATTTTTCATCAATTTGTACGACTGAATATGTCAAGGAACCTCAGAATCCAATGAAAAATCATGATTCAAAGTTAAATTTGGGAAACATCTTTCAAACTATTCCTATTGACATTTCGGTTAATCCCGGAATTGTTGAGAACGTTCATATAGGTGCCTCATTTACAGAAGACGAAATTCAAATATATAAGGCCCTATTTCAAGAATCCCGCGACGTGTTTGCCTGGTCCTATGAGGAAATGCCAGGAATTGATCCCGCGATTGTTGTTCATGAAATCAAGACTTACCCGGATGCTAAACCCGTCCGGCAACGTTTGCATCAGATTCACCCAAGAAAAGCTGCTGCTATTAAAGTAGAAGTTGAAAAATTACTCAAATCAGGTTTCATTTATCCGATCCCGTTAACGGATTGGGTATCGAATATTGTTCCAGTTAACAAAAAGCAAGGGACAATAAGAATATGTATTGATTATAGGGACATTAATCAAGCCTGTCCAAAGGACAATTACCCAACTCCCTATATCGATCAAATCATTGATGATTGTGCTGGCAGTGAAATATTCTCCTTCATGGATGGTTTTTCCGGATACAATCAAATCAATATTCTACCTGCCGATCAACCAAAAACGGTTTTCATTTGTCCATGGGGGACATTTGCTTATTGCAAATTACCTTTTGGGCTCAAGAATGCCGGAGTAACTTTTCAAAGGGCCATGTCTTATGCATTTCATGACATCAAGCACATTGTGTAACCCTATCTCGATGATTTTCCTGCTCATTCATTACATCGATCTGATCATCTCATCCATTTATGAGCAATCTTTATGAGGTGTAGGCATTATCGGATTCGGTTGAATCCACACAAATGTGTTTTCTGTATAGAAACGGGTTGATTGCTAGTTTTTGTTGTTTCGAAAGCCGGCATTCGCGTCGATCCCTCGAAGGTCGAAGCTATTGTCAAATTTCCTCCTCCTTCGAGTCTTCGCCAACTCCAAAGTTTGCAAGGGAAAGCAAACTTTTTACGACGATTCATTCCTAACTACGCCGATGTTACCAAGGGTTTTACCCGGTTGTTGAAACAGAATACTCCATTCTATTGGGATGAGATAGCTCAGAAATTTTTTGATGCACTAAAACACGCGTTGACCCATGCACCGTTATTGCATCCTCCCAACTACAACCAAGACTACTTCTTGTATCTCGCTGCCTCTCATTCCACCATTGGAATGGTCTTAGTTTAGGAAGATGAATTCGGGACTGAACATGTGATATATTACCTTAGTCGAACTTTAAATCCAACTAAGCTAAAATACTCACATGTGGAGAGATTGGCATTCACATCTATTCAAGCTGTCCAACATTTTTGTCACTACATTTTACTACGTAAAACTACAGTAATTTCTGATTGCAACCCTATGATCTACATGTTGACCAAGAAATTGCTAGGGGGCAAGTACTCTAAATGGATTGTTATCCTGCAAGAGTTCGACTTGGAATTTGAAAAATCTAAGTCTAAGAAATCTTTAGTTTTTGCGGAGTTAATGTGTGACTTCTCGCATGCTAACACGGAAACTGTGGTGGAAGAGCCCATGGCGGACAAATCCTTTTTTCTAATCAGCACTTTAAATCCATGGTATGGGGATATCATCGTTTATCTCCAGACCCAATCCTTTCGGCTGGAAATTTCAAGGTCAGAACGTCAGAAAATACGATTCCAGTCCCAACAATTTAGGATTATTGGAGATACTCTTTATCGCCGTGGGGCGGACTCTGTTTTTCGACGTTGTTTAACTCACGAGGAAGCTGAAAGGGTTCTAAATGACTGTCACTCTGGAGCGTGTGGCGGTCATATGTCTGGGTATGCCACAGCCCAAAAGATATTGCGCGCTGGCTACTTCTGGCCGTCTTTGTTTAAATATTGTATTAACGCGGTTCGAAAATGCCACAACTGCCAAATTTTTGATCGAAAGATGCGCGCTCCACCTGCTCCTCTCCACCCTATAATTGCCATTGGTCCTTTTGCCAAATGGGGTATCGATTTTATTACATGTAACCCTCACTCGGCCAGGGGGCATGCGTATATCATCCTTGCGGTAGATTATTTTACCAAGTGGGCCGAGGCGATGCCTACATTTGAGGCAGACGGCAAGACAGCTACAATTTTCGTGTTCAATCATATAATTGCTAGGTTTGGTGTCCCACAAGCGATTATCACTGATCATGGGCATCATTTTCGAAACGTTATGATGACTGAACTTACAGGCTAGCTTGGTTTGCGTCACGATAGTTCAACTCCTTATTATCCACAAGCTAATGGTCTGGTTGAATCCATCAACAAAGTTTTAGTCATCATGATCCGACGAATCATTGGGATTCATCGGTCGAATTGGCATAACATGCTATTTTCAGCGCTTTGGGCGTATCGAACCTCAGTAAAAACATCAACAGGGTTCACTCCTTTCCAACTAGTTTATGGTCTGGAAGCTGTGTAACCCATTGAATGCGAAATCCCATCATTGAAAATGGTCATCGAGTTACTTCCAGCTACTTCTGAAGAGGAAAAACGTTTGTTATACTTGGCTCAATTAGATGAGAATCAACGTGATGCTGCATTGGCAATCGAAACTCACGCAAAACGTATGAAAGCTCAGTATGATCGAAATGTGACCCCTCGAAATTTTTCGGAAGGAGATCTAGTCTTAGTGTACGATCAAGCTAATGATAAATTAGGCGCTGGAAAATTCGTTCGTATGTGGCATGGTCCCTATGTTGTCAAGCGAAAGCTAGCAAAAGGGGCCTATGAATTGGTAGACTTTGACAGAGACTCTTTAGGTAAACCCAGAAATGGTCTTTACCTGAAGAGGTATTATGCTTAAAGAATGGGTATGGAGATTTTTTAGTTAGGATAGTTTTTCTTTCTAGCTGATGTGTTTTAGTTTAAAAAGTGTGCTTAGCTTAGAGAGTGTTTTTCGTCATCATTCCTGCTTATCTTGGTTTTACTCTTGGTATTGTAGATGTCGATGCCTCTCCAAACATACATTGGTTTCGCTGATGGTGCTTGTCGTAATACACGGAATATTTCTTCTGGAGCTTGGGTTATCTATTCGCCCTCTAACGAGTTGGTATTTATGCATGGGGTAAGCCTCGGTCAAACAACGAACAACATTGCCGAGTATAGTGCAGTGATTGAGTTATTATCTGAATCTATTTCATTTGGGATTAGGAGTTTGATAGTGAGGTTAGATTCTGAACTCGTTGTATTACAGCTTAATAGAGTGTATTCCATTAGAAATCCACTGTTATTGAGATTATTTTTGAGAGTGCGTCTCTTGGAACGTGAATTTGATTATATTGAATATCAGCATATTCCAGGATCTTTAAATACATTAGCAGATGCAATTGCTTCTCGAATGTTAAGTAGAAATTTGCAATAATCATACATGTAAATTTAAAACCATTCCATAACATGATTTACAAGATAAGCCAGTAATAGTGATATATATATATATATATATATATATATATATATGAGTGTGTCAAAAAATACATCGTCCTCGATCATAGGTTGAAAAACACCTTATGATCGGAAAAAATGATAAGTACAAAAAGCAAAAATGTCATATGTGCCTACAATAGGCGATCATCCTATCCCTGGTAATGAACTCGATAAGAAATCACTGCACGGGCCACCTTGCAAAGGAACCTCCTGAAAGGTCCTGGGACCCCAATCACATAGCATTGAAGTCGACGAGGAATGTCATCTATGCTGGTCTCCGGAATATCTCCTGTCAAGCGCTCTAGATGACTCTCCAACTCGGCCAAAGTCTCTGCTGATTCGTCCTGTGGGGTTGGCGCGGCTACAACTGGTTGTTTCCTCTCGTAAGGCCGGAGAGCGGCTGGTCTCTGTGGACCCACATCTACATTTGAAACTTTTACTATCAGTTTTGGGACAATAGAAAAATATAAAAATAAAATAAAATAGGAAAATGTTGAAAATGATTTTACCTGAGTCATCCCATTGCTCTCCTAGTGGAAGAGCCATGTCTGGGTCACCACGAAAATCTACCCCAGCGTAAGGGAAGTCCTGAATATAAAAAACTTAGTTTTCCAACCATTGGAAATACTCAGGTTTGAATCGAACAACCTCTGTCCCCTCGTCCGAATGACGGGCCATAACTGCAACCCATCGCATCAGTTTGGGCTCTCGAGGAAGCCCAGCTCCAATAGTAAGGTGTTGTGTGATCAACATTGGAACCCTCTCCAGACCAAAGCTCACAACCAAAGCCCCATAACCAAAGGTATTCAGTTGTCCGTTTTTGGCTCTGGTCAGTTGGCCTTTTAACACAGCATCGCACCAGTTGAAGATGGTGCCTCGAAAGCAGTCAACTGCCATCCGCATCTGGGATCCGGTGGCAATATGTAATGCAGCACTCTCGCAAAGTCTAGTGACAGTAAACATGATCACCATGAGTTCAGGACGGGATATGGTTTTAATGTCTATCCCTTTGTCTCTAGCCTGGCTGTTGCAGAACTCTAGCCGGAGGCTATCGATAGACTGGCCACCTGGCCTAGTCCCGAATAGAGTCAAGTCTTCGCCTCTCTTAGGCAAACCGGTCAAGAAGTATATGTCTACCGGCTCGATTTTGAGCTGGTGGCCACCAATGAAGAAGCATTGGTCCTGTATGCTCCATCTGTCAACCAGCCACTGTAAGAAATCCACCTAGGCCCTCATGCCAGGTATGGCCCAGAATTTGTACAAGCCACATGCCTTCAATGCATCAATCAAAGGTTGGTGATTCAACGTGTCAAGATCCACGTCCTCATGCTCTCGTTCATGCCAATCTAGCATGATGTACCCTCTACATCCAATAAAAAGACAATTTAGAATGCTAGAAATTAAATTGTTTGGGTCAAATTTGAGAATTTTTGGGTTAAAAACCCTTGCTGCGGGGACTGCACCCTATGTGTTAGAGACAGTGCGTGGGTCCGCACCTTGCCTACATGAAAGGTGCGGACCCCTGACTTTTTCCCCATTGAGAAAAATTTGGGGTCTGTGGGCTGCCAGTGTTACGCCTACGGGCCCCGCCCGCGGGTTTTTAGCCTAAAAACCCTCCAAAAAATGAAATAAAAACCTAAAACAAAAAATGAAACGGTTAAAAATGAAGAGTAGGATGATGTGGATTACCTGGAGAAGACGGCGTTCGATTCCGACGGTTGGATTTTCCGCAATCTTCACGGGAAGTTTATGAACAAAAGCACTATTTTCTCACCCAAATCTCAAACGGTAAAAATGAATTGACAAAAGCCCTTTTTATAAGTTTTTTGAGTAAACAAATTGCAAATTTGTTTATGTTTCACTTTGGAAAGGTAATTTTTGCAGCATTTTTATCCATTTCAAACAGGTATGAGTAATGTTTGCATTTTTGTTAGGGATAACGGATTATTCAGGAGAAATCTATCATTTTCGACGAAAAACATTTAGAGTCACCTTTAAGCTCTTTTCTGATTCCTAAAACATGAAAAGATCGACGAGTTTTTCTTTTTAAACTCGTTAAAACGAAACTAAAAAGACGGTCCACTTACAACTCTTTTCTGACCGTAAAAACATGAAAAGATTGTCAGATTTTTGTCATTTCAAATTCGATATTGGTTATAAAACAGCGTGTCGTTGATCGCTTTTTTACTTTTTCGGATCAAGGGCACTAATTACGAAAAGTACTCCTTGGTCGTAAAGATCAAGCGGTTCTCTCAAGTATTATTTTATACTTTTTTGGGCTTGGGAGACACAAATTTACGAAAAAGGTCAACCCTAGAGTCTTCTTAAGTTTTTCAGACTCTCTAAAATTGAAAAACACCGAGTTTCTCCTATACTGGACTCGTTAAAATTTCACAGTAAAGGACCTGTTCAATTACAAACAGGAATGAACCACTCCTTCTTAGGGTTCGAATTTAAACTAAGTTGGACTCATCCGAAGGATGAGCTTATAATCAAGCAAATGTTATCCTCCTCAAGCTTGTCAAAAATAAAGAGGTACTTGCCAGAAATGGTGGGGGAAAAGAGAGAAAAATGAGCCTGTTTGTCATACTTTGTAACCACTCTTGAACACGACACTTTTATTCACCTGGGTTGGGAAATCCGTTGCCTAACAGTTGATCAAACCACATTGAAAGTCTTCAGCCAGTTTCTGGGTATTAACTTTGGGTCAATTGTCACCAAACCATCTGTTGTGTCGTTATGTGTTCAAGAGGTCACTGCCAATAAGCCATTCATCTGCAAAATATCTGTCATCCATCTTGACCATCCCTGAGTCAGTCCTTGCAACTAAATTTCTTCAACTTGATCTATGATTTCGTGTTGTGGGCTTACCTGTGACGGATCGCTTTCTATCGACTTCAGCTCATTATCTAGAAAGATGATCTAGAAATCGTCAGTACCTTGGGATCTGCATGCCTCAATGGCAGGTTTCTCGCCTTTGACGACAGGTTTCATCATTGACCTTCGATCAAAGGATTCCGTGACATGTTCGACATCAACACATTTATTCACATCTCATGGATTGTATTGGGTACTTTGAGAGCCATTGACATCACTGGTGGTTTCTCTCACACTTGTTAACAATTTACATCATTGACTGGTAATCAATTGGTTTCTACCATGTTTGACATCAACACATTCATTCGCATGGATAGAATCATACTGTTTCGGAAGTAGAAATGAAGACCCTGGATCTAGTTTCTGCAATCCAGGCTGCGAGGAATTTTTTATTCATTATATGATGGACTATTCATAAACAGATGGTTGTGTCCATACTATGTCCACATGAAAATCATTCCTGTATCAGAGCAGTAGTTAGTTTTCTAAGTCCGTTTTGATCTGAGTATGGGAATGCCTACCTCAGCAATGATGTGATCTCATATATATATCTTGAATTGAATGTTTTTACAGGTTCTGACCGGGCTCTCCACAAGATGATCCTCGAAATGATAAAGTACTTCACTCTTCCTAAATGATAAATGAAATCCTCATCTACTATAGACTTCACACTTTAGGGGGAAATCTGTTACACAAAAATATTGTCACCATGATTATTTGCAGTCAGTATGGGTCTATCATCACTTGTACTGTCCTCCTAAGTAAGTCTCATACCTCAACTCTTCAAGTCAAGCTTTCTTTGTGAATGATAAGCAGGGTTATTTGCCAATAAAATTTAACTTTGGCTGTCACAATCTATCCTTATAGCTCGATGTACTAACACCATACTTGAACACAATCTCTACAACGAAACTACTTCCTTGCTTGCATGAGTGGCTGCCATGTATTTTGCCTATGTAGTTGAAAGTGCCACTACAGGTTGTCTCTTACTTATCCAATTGACTGCACATCCAAATAGGTTAAACACATACCCACTTGTAGATATTCTCTGATCCAAATCTCCAACCTAGTCTACATAACAAAGCCACGGATGTCTAAAACTCTATCCAATCTTGGTCTTCCTTGGTAGCACAAACCATAACCACTATTGCCACGCAAATACCTGAAAACCTTCATTGTTGTCCAATGCTCCTTCCCTGGTTTTGACATAAACCTACTCAATACTCCCACTGCATGTGCAATGTCTGGTCTAATACATACCATTTCGTATATTAGGCTATCAATTGCACTTGCATATGGAACACGGGACATGTCTTCTTCCTCCTCTTGTGTCTTGGGACACTGTTCAACATATAAATTTACACCTACATGAATATGAACCCTCACCGGTTTACTATCCTGCATATTAAACCTTTGCAGTATTGTCTTGACTGCAGTATTGTCTTGACATATTTCCTCTGGTTTAACCAGAGCTTCCTCTTTGCCCGATCTCGTTTAATTTCCATGCCCAAAATATAGTTTGCAACACCAAGATATTTCATGTTGAATTTGGAGGACAATTGGGTGTTCAAATCCTGGATAATTTCTTTGTCATTTCCAACCAGCAACATATCATCCACATATAAGACCAGATAAATAACATGGTCACCAATTACTTTAAAATACTCACAGTGATCTACTTCAGTTCTGGTGAAGCCAAGTCCCAGTATAAATGTATCATATTTTTGATACCACATCCTTGGTGACTGTTTTAACCCATACAAAGACTTTTTTAACATGCATACCACTTCTTTCTTACCCTTCATCGCAAAGCCTCTAAGTTGCTTCATGTAGATCTCCTTTTCTAGATCCCCCTGTGTAAATGTTGTCTTCACATCCATATGTTCTACCTCATAATCAAAAGCAGCAACAATAGATAAAAGTAATCTAATAGAAGCTACCTTGGCAACAGGAGAAAAAATATCACCAAAATCAATTCTCGGCACCTGGAAATAACCTTTTTCTACCAATTGAGATTTGTGTTTCTCCACCTTTCCTTCCACATTCATCTTCTTTTTAAATACCATTTGCTTCCAATGGGTTTCCTTTCAGCTGACAACTCCACCAGATCCCAAGCATCATTTTTGTGCAAAGATGCGATTTCATCAACCATGGCCTCTTTCCAGAGTTTTCCATCCTCTGAATCTACAGCTTCCCTCATAGTTCTGGGATCATCATCAGTAATAGATAAAGAAAATTTTGAATAAAAAACATATGGACTATACCTTTCTGGTTGCCTTTATTCTCGAACTGATCTTCTCACAACTGAAGTTGTGGCTTTTCATCTTTTGATTCCTCTTCTACTATAGAGTTCGATTCTTTCTCCTTTAGCTCAAACTCTATCTTCTCAGGTTCCTTTGGTAGGACTTCATGTTTAATAACATATTTCACCTCTCTAAACACCACATCTCGGTTGTACATAACCTTCCTTGTTTCTGGGTTCTAAAGCTTATAACCTTTTAAATCATCCTTATACCTAACAAAGATGCACTTTTCAGATTTACTATCCAACTTTGTTCTTTTATCCTTTGGAACATGTACATATGCATCACATCCAAATACCCTCAGATCTGAAAGAGAAGGTTTCTTACCAGTCCATATCTCTTGTGGAGTCTTATCCTCCAAAGTTGATGAAGGTGATCTATTGACCAGGTAACATGCAGTCTCCACCGCCTCTACCTAGAATTCTTGTCCTAAAGCAACACCATTGAGCATGCTTCTTGCCCTTTCCATCAATGTCTTGTTCATTCTTTCTGCAGCTACTTTTTTCTCAGGTGTGTATGGAGTAGTCTTCTATCGTGCTATACCACATGTCTTACAGAACTCTTCAAATTCCTACTTACAAAACTCTCCACCATTATCTATTCTGAGCACCTTTATCTTCTTCTCTATCCAGTTTTCAACTAGAGCCTTAAATTATTTAAACCTATCAAAGACTTCAGATTTCTTCCTGAGGAAATATATCCATGTATTCCTTGAGAAGTCATCTATAAATGATACATAGTACATAGACTTTCCTAGTGATGGAACCGACACAAGTCCAAACACACCAATGTGCACGAGCTATAATATCTGTGTCACCCTCTTACCGCCAGAGGGGAAACTCACTCAATTTTGCTTCCTATATAAACAATTTTCACAGAAATAAAAATCCAAAGAGATATTTGTTACACTAAAAAATGTCACCTTGACTACTTACAGTTAGTATGGCTCAAATCAACAGTCATGCTACCCTCTTAGGCAAGTCTCATGCCTCTGTTATCCATCTCAAACTCAAAGAAGAGAGAAAGTCTTGTAAAAACCATGTTTATCTCTGGGGTCGCAGGTTCTCTCAAGCCTTACCTGCGGGGACGCTGACCATGTTCATAAAATCTGCGTCCATGGACGCTCTGTATGTTAAGGGACAGGTGCGTCCTTCTGTAAAAGGCAAAATGCGCAAGTTTCATCTTAAAAAAGTTACTTGTGGTTACTTCTAGAACATTCTAGAGGTCGGTTTGATGAATTGGATGCGCCTCCAGTTGGTTCATGTATCTCTATTAAGGGGGAACTTATCCCATCAATAAGGGAGCTATCCCACCCAAAGAGGGGGATGATCCCATTGATGGTGGACCTGAATAACCTCTTTACAGCACTATAAATAAAGGCATTGAGCCAGAAGGAGGGGAGGTTGGAGCTATACATTTTCTTTGGGTAAATGCTGCAGGATTTAGATCTTCCATTAGAGCCTTTGTGAGGAGAGATTGTCTTCACTTGATTCTACTTGGGAGAGGGTGAGCTTTGTCAAAGTAGAGGAAAACCCTTGATGGACCCTGGGAGGAACTTGCACAACACCAAGGCCAGGTTGTAAGAGTTTCTTTGTTTCGTTATTAATACAAACTGGTTTATTTTTCTCAATAGCTTGTGTTAATGAGTTATTTCATGTGTTCCTTGGTCTGCATGTTGAATATATGTTTTATTATATGAAATGCAAGTGCTTGGTAATTGTTTGATTGTTTGTGGTTGCAGGAATTGACTTGAAGGAGGAGCTCATCCGGATCGTCAAGAACGAACTTCAACAACAGCGTTTTGGAATAAGGTAAGTCTAAACACTTGTAGTTTTCATATTGTAAAAGGTGTATTTAGAGAAAGATCACTCCATTTTGTCTTGTTTGTCATTAGAATGTCTTAGACTTCTAGGAAGGTCAGCTGTGTCCGCACCCTTGACTAATTCTGTGTGACAAATTGGCGACTCCGCTGGGGAATCCATTAACGAGAGAGTCTTTTCCTTTATATGAACTTTGCTTTGAGAAAATCATTTTTATTTTCTGGTTTTTGACTGTGAGAATTAGTATTTGGGTGGCTTAGCTTTAGATTTAGTTAGATTTGGTTTTTCTTCATTTTTCCAGAGAGACGCACCCTCTGAGTTCTGCACAGTGCGTCTTTGGACGCGCTGTTGCCGTCTGCACAGAGCGGGCCCGCGCCTGTTATAACGGGTTGCCTGCGTCTTCCTGTAAACTTTAAGAAAATTCCATTTTTGCTTTAAATTGCTTTTAGATTTTGATTTTCCTTAGTGTTTCCTGCCCAGATCCTTTAGTACCCTGTCAAGAATTTTCACCTGAACTTATTTTGTGAGCTTTGAGTGTTTTAGTGGATTTCAACGAAGTTTAGGCCTAGGGTTTGATTTTTGAATAGGTCTTGTAGTGACTTTGATAGTAGAAAGTTGTCCAACCTTAGATCTCTCTGGTTAGCCAACCTTCTTAGAGGTCAGACCTGTCGTAAAGTCTCCTTGTGTGAGCAACTTACCATTTGAGTTGTTTTGGGTCAAATTTCGATTTGCTTGTTTATAAAGTATTGATTTCCATTTTACAAAAAGAACAAAAAGATTAGAATTTTGTTTTGACTAGTTTTTTGGTTCTGCAATAAGCTAGTCCTTGATTTGATTGTGATCAAGTAAAACACCTTAGAATAATCATTGTTAGTTTTGGCCTCATTAAGATTGCTTAGAGTAAATTTGCCCTTAGTTTGCTTATGAGTGCATTTTCATAGATTTTAAGAGTTGTTAAGATTGATTTTTGGTTATATTAGATTTATTTGCTTTATTAAAAGAAAAATACAAAAACATCTTCTTAAAAAGTCTTGTTTCAAGTAGCTTCTTGTTTTTGAAAGAAGAAAAGAGTTTTTTCGTGCATGTAAAGAGAGGTTATGTTTTTATGCTTGGAAAAGAAAAACGAATTGTTTCTTTGATGGTCTTCAATTAAGAAGTTGCTTTTATAAAGATTGCATTCTCTCAACTTTTTAGTTAAGCAATTCATCGAAAAAGTAAAGTAGTGGGTAAATCATCCTAGGTGCATTTTGTAGTGGTTTAGAGTCGAGTCAACACACCACTGGTTTCACTTCCATCATCTTTTGACTTAAGAAACAACCTTAAAAGTAACGCTTAAATTAAAAACAATCTAGTAATCTTTATTTTTCTAGGGCTCTGAAACACCAACATAGCTTAGGCTAGGGTCTTGGAGTAGGTGAGTACTTAACTCTCCAAGACTATAAAACCAAACAGATAGTTTATCTTGAGTAGATTAAATCCAATTGTTTCAGTTACATTCTGGGAAAGCTCCTCTTAAAGGAGAAGCACGAGCTCGTGTCCGAACCAGTGAGGGGATCATTCCTCCCTCGTTGGGAACGATGCCAGGCAGTACGTATTACAAACGGTAAACCTCGGATTAACCATTGTCGAGGAGCCAGGGGTCACTTATCGGTAAACCTTGGATTGTTGTCAAGGAGCCGGTAAGGGGATTGGAGCTTGTTACTCTGCCCTTGCGTGCTGTCGGAGTTTAGACTGTTCCCCCAGGTGTAATTGTTGTGATTGGTAACTTTAGTGACCATAATCTTTAGGGTTCTACCGAGGTGACGGTGGAGGGAAGATCCCACTGTACCTGGAGCAGACGTCGGTTATACTCACTTGGATTTTCCGGGGGGTTCACTTCACTTCGAGACGGTTAAAGTGGAGGAACTTGTGCCGGTCTATTCATTAAGCAGGTTGCCGGGGTAACTGTTCCACCCGCCATTTCTGTACTGAATCCAGCGAGGTTGGATTTCATCACCAACTAGCGCTTTTGGTCCGGAAGACTACTGTTTGTGTGTGGTTTGACGCTCTAGATTATTTAGGCGTGTGCTTCAAAATTGTTTGCTTCTTTAGAAGACTTTAGGTGGTTTGATTTGAAATTTTTTACTTTGTTTTCGTGTGTTGTAGTTAAAATCTTTAATTGTGGCGGAATTACCGAGACAGTCCCGTAGACTTCGGGGCAAGTCTCCTGAGATTGTTACCGGAATAGATTTGTTAAGAAAACTCCGTAAATCGCGGGGTGAATCTCCTGAAGACATTCCGGGTCATCTAGAAGGGTTAAAAGTCCTTGTGACTCCTCCTAGTGGCAGTAGAGTAGGTTCACCTGAAGAAGGAGAATCTTCCTTGGTAGTCCATCCAGATTACCAAAGTTTAGGAATAGGTTACAATCCCGAAGCTGTTACAGTTTCCGAGCTTACTGGTAGTTTTTCATCTGCCAGTGAAACAGGCGAAGAACCTGAGATTTCCGAACCTGTTACTCCAACTCCTAGTGTTCCTGATTCACCAAGAATAGAAAGAATTATCACCGAAAATCTTCCTGTTGGATTAATTTCTATAGAAGAACTTGTTCCAGAGGAAGAAACAGGCGTTTCTGATTCTGAAGATCTAATTACCCTTGATCTAAGGGAGCGTGAATCCATCTTTTACAGTCCTCCTAGGAGTGAATCTTGGTACCTTGCATTAACCAATATTTTAGACAACTCAGTAGGTTTTTCTACACCTCGTACTCCTTTTCCACCTAGAGGAATTCATTCTCCTGTAAATATGTCTGGTCAGTCATCTGTGTTTTCGCAAAGTCCCGAATCATTTTTACATGGCGGTCCTTCTGTTCCTACTGGGTATCAATCACTTTCTGGTACCTTTGCGGGAGCATCTCCTCAACCCATTGATCATGGGTTATTAGTTGGAAACAGTGGTAATGTACCATTGAGTATAGGTGATGTTTATATGATGTCAGGTTCAACTCCCATTAGTCAACCTCAAGGTGGCCAATTACCGCCTGGGGGGCAACCTTCGTTAATGCCTGGGGGGCAACCTCAAGGTACTTCATTCGTGACTGGGGGGCAACCTCAAGGGTATCAACCTCAAGGGTATCAACCCCAGCCTCAATATGTACCCCAAAATCAACCTCAGTATCAATATCAACCTCAAGGATGGCAACCTCAAGGATGGCAACCCCAAGGGTATCAACCCCAAGGGTACTAACCTCAAGGATACCAACCCCAAGGTCAAAGTCAACCCCAGTACTCGTATTTACCTCAAGGTTATCAACCTACGGGTCAATACCCTGGTCAAGGTTATCAACCACCTCAAGGGCAATCATATGGGACTGCACCTTACAATTATCAACCCTATCCTCAATACGGCTATGGATCTCAGTATCCTCAACCTGTTACGAGTCAATACCCTGGAATGTTAACATGGGATCCGTCACAGGGTCAACAGATGTCGCAACAGTCGGTACCTCAAGCAGGACAACCTGCAGTTCCTGGTCCACCCCAGCAACCGCAACCTGTCCAGTCAAGTGTTCAGACCCCTGTAACTTCCGTAGTTTCTCAGCCGCCAATTGCACCTAGTACTCCATCTCACACGGCTGCAGCAACTACTGCTTCATCTACCATGCTTACTTCCGGAGTATCGGCAGCTCCGGTTTCTACTGTCCCTGTCACCACTCCTCAGACATCTGTACCATTGTCTGGACCTACGGTTCAAACCACAGTCCAGATGCCTGCAGGTCAACCTGGTACAAGTACGGTTGTTACTACTCAACCTCAATTTGTTCAACCTCCGTACCAGGGGCAGTATCAACCTGGGCAAGCTGCCCAACAACCGGTTTACCAGTATCAACCGTATCCTGGTTTGCGCCAACTCCAAAGTTTGCAAGGGAAAGCGAACTTTTTACGCCGATTCATCTCAAACTACGCCGAGGTCACTAAAGGTTTTACACGGTTGTTGAAACAGAACGCACAATTCTTTTGGGACGAGATTGCCCAACAATCTTTTGATGCACTTAAACACGCGTTGACCCATGCACCGTTATTGCATCCTCCCAACTACAACCAGGACTACTTCTTATACCTCGCAGCTTCGCATTCCACCATTGGAATGGTGTTAGTTCAAGAAGATGAATTCAAAGCAGAGCATGTGATATATTATCTTAGTAGAACCTTAAATCCCACTGAGTTAAAATATTCGCATGTGGAGAAATTGGCCCTGGCAGCCGTTCAAGCTGTCCAGCGTTTTCGTTGCTACATTCTTCTTCGCAAAACTACGGTTATTTCGGATTGTGACCCTATGATTTATATTTTGACAAGACAACTGCTAGGGGGCAAGTACTCTAAATGGATTGTTATCCTGCAAGAGTTCGACTTGGAATTCGAAAAGTCCAAGTCTAAGAAATCTTTAGTTTTTGCGGAGTTGATGTGTGATTTCCCGAGTGCTGACACAGAGACTGTGGCAGAGGATTCCATTGCGGACGAATCTTTGTTTCTTATTAGCACTTTAGATCCGTGGTATGGGGATATAATCATCTATCTCCAAACCCAAACCTTTCGGCCTGAAGCTTCCAAGGAAGACCGTCGAAAAATTCGGTTTCGATCCCAGCAATACAAAATTATTGGAGATACACTTTATCGCCGGGGGGCAGACTTAGTTTTTCGACGTTGTTTAACTCACGACGAGGCTGAGAGAGTTTTAAATGATTGTCACTCTGGAGCATGTGGCGGTCATATGTCTGGGTATGCCACAGCTCAGAAGGTGTTGCGCGCTGGCTATTTCTGGCCGTCTATGTTTAAAGATTGTATCCTTGCCGTCAGAACATGCCACAACTGTCAAGTGTTTGATCGAAAGATGCGCGCTCCACCTGCTCCTCTCCACCCTATAATTGCCACTGGTCCATTCGCCAAATGGGGCATTGACTTTATTACTTGTCACCCTCACTCGGCCGGGGGGCATGCGTATATCATCCTCGCGGTTGATTATTTTACAAAATGGGCCGAGGCGATGCCTACATTCGACGCAAGCGGCAAGACAGCTGCAGTTTTCGTATTCAATCATATCATAACTAGGTTCGGTATCCCACAAGCAATCATTACTGACCATGAGAGCCATTTTCGAAACGTCATGATGACTGAGCTTACAAGCCAGCTTGGTTTGCGCCACGATAGCTCTACACCTTATTATCCGCAAGCCAACGGTTTGGTTGAGTCAATCAACAAAGTTCTAGTCATCATGATTCGACGGATCATTGGTATCCATCGAACGAATTGGCATAACATGTTATTTTCGGCGCTATGGGCATATCGAACTTCAGTGAAAAATTCAACAGGTTTCACCCCTTTCCAGCTAGTTTATGGCTTAGAAGCTGTGTTACCTATTGAATGTGAAATCCCATCACTTCAAATGGCTGTCGAATTACTTCCAGCTACTTCCGAAGAGGAGAAACGGTTATTATACTTGGCTAAATTAGATGAGACTCGACGTGACGCTACTTTAGCTATCGAGACTCACGCGAAACGAATGAAAGCTCAGTATGATAAAAATGTAACCCCTCGAAGTTTTTCGGAAGGAGACCTAGTACTATTATATGATCAAGCTAATGATAAACTAGGTGCTGGAAAATTCGTTCCCATGTGGCATGGGCCCTACATTGTAAAGCGAAAGCTAGCAAAAGGGGCTTATGAGTTAGTTGATTTTGATGGGGACTCTTTGGGTAAACCCAGAAATGGACTTTACCTAAAGAGGTATTATGCTTAAAATGATGGGTATGGAGAAATTTTTAGATAGGTTAGATTTCCTTTCTAGCTAGCAAGTGTGTTAGTTTAGTCAGTGTACTTAGCTTAGCGAGTGTGGTTTTTCGTCATTATTCTGGCTTATCTTGGTTTTACTCTTGATATTGTAGATGTCGACGCCTCTCCAAACATACATTGGATTTGCTGATGGTGCTTGTCGTAATACACGGAATATCTCTTCCGCAGCTTGGGTTATCTATTCACCCTCTGACGAGTTAGTTTCTATGCATGGGGTAAGCCTCGGTCAAACAACGAATAACATTGCAGAATACAGCGCAGTGGTTGAGTTATTATCCGAATCTATTTCATTTGGAATTCGACGTTTGATAGTGAGGTTAGATTCTGAACTTGTTGTATTACAGCTTAATAGAGTTTATGCCATTAGAAATCCTGTGTTATTAAGGTTGTTTTTGAGAGTGCGTCTCTTGGAACGTGAATTTGATTACATTGAATATCAACATATTCCAAGGTCTTTGAATACATTAGCAGATGCAATTGCTTCTCGAATGTTGGACAGACATTTACAATAATCATGCAAGTAAATTTAAAAACATTTCATCATACATGTTAAACAAGATAAGTCGGTAATAGTGATATATATATATAGGTAGAAGTGTGTCAAAAATATATACATCGTCTTCGATCATAGGTTTAAAACACCTTATGATCGGCAAAATGATAGTGCAAAAAGTCAAAAATGTCACATGTGACTACAAAAGTGACTAGTCAATCACTGGTGGTGCTCTCTGTACGACACCACTGCGCGGGCTACCTTACGCAAAAATCTCCTAAACGGTCCAGGGACCGCGACTACAAAGCGCTGAAGCCTGATAGGAATGTCGTCCATAGTAGTCTCAGGTATATCTGCCGTGAGACGCTCTAGATCATGCTCCAACTCAGCTAGTACGTCTGCAGCCGCGTCCTGTGGGGCCGGTACCGGTGCAGCTGGATGTAGTCTATCATAAGGCCGGAGGTTGGCTGGACGCTGTGGACCAACATCTGCATTTTGAAAAAGTTTACTATTAGTTTTGAGACGATATATATAAAAAATATAAAAAAATACATAACTAGAAAACTTGTGAAAATAAAAACTACCTCTGTCGTCCCATTGTTCTCCCTATGGAAGAACCATATCCGGATCACCTCTGAAATCCATTCCGGCATAAGGAAAGTCCTGTATCGAAAAAACCTGGTCCTCTAACCAGTGAAAGTAACTATCTGAGAATCGAACCAACGCTGCGCCCTCGTCAGGATGCCGGGCCATCACCGCAACCCATCGTATCAGCTTTGGCTGCTGAGGACCCAATGTATCAATAGTGAGTTGCTGAGGGATCAGCATTGGAACTCTCTCCAAAGCAAAGCTCACGACTAGAGGCCCATATCCAAAAGTCTTTAGTCGTCCGTTCTTTGCCTTGGTCAGTTGGCTCTTCATATGAGCCGACACAGCTTCACACCAGTTGAAAATGGTGCCTTGGTAACAGTCAATTGCCATCCGCATTTGGGATCCGGAAGCAATATGTAAAGCGGCCGCGCCGCAAATTCTGGTAACCGTGAACGCTATGACTTTGAGTTCCGGTAGAATGATGTGTTTTATCTCTATGCCTTTCGAATGGTGAGCCCCAGGTGTGCACCACTCGTCACGGAGACTATCAAGGGATTGGCCACCCGGCCTAGTCCCCGCAAGACTAAGGTGCTCACCTCTGTTCGGCAAGCCAGTGAGAAAGTATACATCCGAGGGCTCTATCTTGAGCTGGTGCCCTCCTATGTAGAAGCATTGTTCTTGGACGTTCCATCGCTCAACCAGCCATTCCAAGAATCTTACCTGGCCCCTCATGCCCGGTATGGTCCAATATTTGTATAATCCGCATGCTCTTAGGGCATCCAGGGAAGGTTGATGATTTATTGCAGCTTCATCTTCCTCTACATGCTCTCTTTCTCTCCAGTCTAACATGATTAATACCCTGCACATCAAAAATAGCAATTAGAAATTGATTTGGGAATTTTTGGTGGTTTTTTGAGAGAGTTGGGGTTTTGAAATGCGCACTTCTCGGAGGACGCACCCCGTCTTTGTAACACAGGGCGCCCGGACGCAGCTGGCCTGAAGGCGGGCTGCGTCTTCCGACCGTTTTCCCATATGAGAAAAAGTCGGGGGACGCAGGTCACCCGAAGGGCACCTGCGTCCACCGAGAGGCGCATTCCAAAACCAAAACCCCCCCAAAAAATGAAACTAAGACCTAAAAATTAATTCTAAATGGATAGAAATGCAGAGTAGGATGTGTAAAATACCTGGATGAAACGGCGTTCGATTCCAACGGTCAGATTTTCCGCAGCGACCACGGGAAGTTTCTTGTCAAAAGCTCCTTTTTCAACCTCCAAAGTCAAACGGTAAAAATGACATGGTAAAAGGTCTTTTTATAGGTTTTTTGGATGAATTAGTTCATTTTTTTACCAAGAAAAGGTATTTCTCGATGTATTTTTGCCTATTTTAAACAGGTATGAGTAATATGTTGCTTTTGTACAGGACAAAGGGATCTCGAGGAAAATTGTAATTTTTTCACAAACAAAAATCAGAGTCATCTTTTAAGCCCTTTTCTGACTCCTAAAAAATGAAAAGATCGCCGAGCGTTTCTTTTACACTCGTTAAAACGGAATTAAAAGACGGTCCCCTTTTAGCTTTTTTCTGACCACAAAATCAGGAAAAGATTGCCGGGTTTTTGTCGTTTCGAACTCGATAAGGAAATAAAACGACGTGTCCTTGATCGCTTTTTACTTTTCAGGTCAACGACACTATTATGAAAGTACTCCTTGGTCGCAAGATCAAGCGGTTCCCCCAGGTATTATTTTATACTTTTTTCGGGCTTGAGGGACACAAATATACGAAAAAGTTCAACGTGGAGTCTCCTTTAGTTTTTCAGACTCTCTAAAATTGAAAAACGCCGAGTTTCTCCTATACTGGGCTCGTTAAACTTTTACAGTAGAGGACCTGTTCAATTACAAACAGGAACGAACCACTCCTTCCTAGGGTTCGAATTTAAACTAGGTTGGACTCGTCCGAAGGATGAGCTTATAATCAAGCATATGTTATCCTCCTCAAGCTTGTTAAAAATAAAGAGGTACTTGCCAGAAATGGTGGGGGAAAAGAGAGAAAAATGAACTTGTTTGTCACCTTTTGTCTCAGAAGAAACTTTATTACCGCTCTTGAGCACGACACTTTTCATTCACCTGGGTTGGGAAATCTTTCACCTCACAGTTGACCAAATCACTTTGAAAATCTTTAACCGGGTTTCAGGGATTAACTTTGAGTTATTCGTCACCAAGCCATCTGTTGTGTCGTTATGTGTTCAAGAGGTCTGCAAGCAAAACTTTCATCTGCAAAATACTTGTCATCCATTTGACCATCCCTGAGTCAGTCCTTACAGCAACATTTCTTCAACTTGAACAATGATTTCGTGTTGCGGGCTTGCCTGCAACAGGTCGCTTTCTATCGACATCGACACATTATCTAGAAAGATGACTTAGGAATCGACAGTACCTTGAAGTCTGCATGCATCAATGGCAGGTTTCTCGCCTTTGACGTCAGTTTACATCATTGACTTTCGATCAAAGGATTCCGTGAAGTGTTCGACATCAAAACATCTATTCACATTTCACGGGTTGTGCTTGGTACTTTGAGAACCATTGACATTACTGGTGGTTTCTCTCACGCTTGTTAACAGTTTACATCATTGACTGGTAATCAAGTGGTTTCTACCATGTTCGACATCGAATCATTTAATCACATGGTTAGAATCGTACCAATTCGGGAAGTAGAAGTGAAGACCCTGGATCTAGTTTCTACCATCCAGGCTGCAAGGAGTTTTGTATTCATTATCTGTGTAGACTAATCATAAACAGATGGCTGCGTCCATACTTTGTCTACAAAAGTCTATTAAAATGATGTACTGCAAGATCGTTCCTGTAACAGAATAGTTAGTCCATTAGTTAAAGTTTTGAATCTGAGTATGGGAATGCCTACCTCAGTGATGATATAATCTTATCCATGTATTTTGTGTTGAAAATTGCAGGTTCCAACCAGGCCATCCACAAGACAATCCTTGAAATGATAAAGCGCTTCACCCTTCCTAGAATTACAAAACCCTACTCTATTCCAGGCTTCGCACTTTAGGGGGCAATCTGTTACACTAAAAAATGTCACCTTGACTACTTACAGTTAGTATGGCTCAAATCAACAGTCATGCTACCCTCTTAGGCAAGTCTCATGCCTCTGTTATCCATCTCAAACTCAAAGAAGAGAGAAAGTCTTGTAAAAACCATGTTTATCTCTGGGGTCGCAGGTTCTCTCAAGCCTTACCTGCGGGGACGCTGACCATGTTCATAAAATCTGCGTCCATGGACGCTCTGTATGTTAAGGGACAGGTGCGTCCTTCTGTAAAAGGCAAAATGCGCAAGTTTCATCTTAAAAAAGTTACTTGTGGTTACTTCTAGAACATTCTAGAGGTCGGTTTGATGAATTGGATGCGCCTCCAGTTGGTTCATGTGTCTCTATTAAGGGGGAACTTATCCCATCAATAAGGGAGCTATCCCACCCAAAGAGGGGGATGATCCCATTGATGGTGGACCTGAATAACCTCTTTACAGCACTATAAATAAAAGCATTGAGCCAGAAGGAGGGGAGGTTGGAGCTATACATTTTCTTTGGGTAAATGCTGCAGGATTTAGGTCTTCCATTAGAGCCTTTGTGAGGAGAGATTGTCTTCACTTGATTCTACTTGGGAGAGGGTGAGCTTTGTCAAAGTAGAGGAAAACCCTTGATGGACCCTGGGAGGAACTTGCACAACACCAAGGCCAGGTTGTAAGAGTTTCTTTGTTTCGTTATTAATACAAACTGGTTTATTTTTCTCAATAGCTTGTGTTAATGAGTTATTTCATGTGTTCCTTGGTCTGCATGTTGAATATATGTTTTATTATATGAAATGCAAGTGCTTGGTAATTGTTTGATTGTTTGTGGTTGCAGGAATTGACTTGAAGGAGGAGCTCATCCGGATCGTCAAGAACGAACTTCAACAACAGCGTTTTGGAATAAGGTAAGTCTAAACACTTGTAGTTTTCATATTGTAAAAGGTGTATTTAGAGAAAGATCACTCCATTTTGTCTTGTTTGTCATTAGAATGTCTTAGACTTCTAGGAAGGTCAGCTGTGTCCGCACCCTTGACTAATTCCGTGTGACAATATTAGACATACCTTCTACCATACCATTACCATGAAGTATTCGAAGGCCCCTCTTTCCAATATGTCCAAGCCTTTGATGCCATATCATGGTCTTTTCTCCAGAGACCACTAGATTTTCTTCTCCACTTTCAGGAACCATAGAACTGTTGCATCCATCAATAATAGTGCTACCTTGAAGCTTGTACAGAGTTTCAATTTGAACTCATTGCATCAATACCAATGTTCCTCGAACCATCTTGTAGGTATCTTTCTCGAACACTGTTTTTACACCGGCATCACCCAACTTGCTTACAAAAATCAAATTTCTGGGTAATGAAGGAATATGTAAAACACACAGAAGTGTTCTAGTGCTTCCACCTTGCAAATTCAACCTCAATTTTCTGCGACCAATGATTCTAGCCTTTGTGCCATCCTCTAAGAAGACATCACCACCATCATATTTCTCATACTGACAAAACCGCTCTCTATGGGGAGTGAAGTGAAAGGATGCACCTGATTCAATCAACCATTCCCTAGGATCTACATGTGTACTTGAAGAAGAAGCCAAGTACACATCCCCACCTTCATTTGAGGTGGTTTTTTCCTCTATAGAAGGAGCATCATCAGATCCCTTTCCTTTTACAGGAGCTTTAGATTTACAGTCCCTTTTGAAGTGCCCTTCCTTTCTGCGTTTCCAAAACATGTTTAATCCCTTTCCTTTTACAGGAGCTTTAGATTTACAGTCCCTTTTGAAGTGCCCTTCCTTTTTGCATTTCCAAAACACGTTTAAAGGTTTTCTTGGAGATTTAGATCTCCCTCTAGATTTATATCTTCCACTCGAGGAATTATTTTTATTTTGTTCTAGGACTGTTCTCGTACAAACAAGGCATCACCATTCTGGCCCTCGATATTTTTCCATCTCATCTCCTCCAACAACAAGAATGAGACTATTTCATCAAACTACAATGCAGTTTCATTGCTACCTATTGCAACAACCAAACTATCCCACGAATCTTGTAGAGAAAACAACAAACTGATGCGCTTATCTTCATATGAATTTTTAATATCAACAGATAATAATTGGCTTACCACAATATTAAATGCATTCAGATACTCTGTCACTGAGTCTACATCTTTCATCCTTAGGTTATACAACTTTTTCTATAGGAACAATTTATTCACCAGAGACTTAGATTGGTACAAAGTCCCTAACTTGTCCCACAAAGCCTTCGCCGAAGCTTCCCCTTATACATTCAGCAATATTGAATTTGAGACACACAATCGTATTGTGTTCTTTGCCTTTCGATCCAACTTCGTCAAGTCTTCAACTAACATTTTTGTTGGTTTAGTACCTGGATCTATCGCGATCCACTAATCTTTATCCACCAGCAGATCCTCCATCTTGAGTTTCCAGAACTTAAAACTCTGACCATTAAATTTCTTGATCTCTATCTTTCCACTGCTCGCCATCTTCTTTCACCACAAGAATTGATCCCGCAGATCTTCCACTGAACAGGGTCTACCACAAGCCCGAGAAAAAACCCCTTAGTAGCAAAGGAGCCCCTTGAAGCCAAAACAAATCTGGTACCAAATGTAGGTTTTAACCTTGTAGAGATAGAAAAATCATACAAATTCTAAAAACAGAAAATAAACAATGACGACAGAATAAAACATAAAACATATATACACAGATATTTTCCCCTGGATCCAAAACCGAGACTACCAGATTGGTTTTTCATTATATTCCTTTCAATGTTACAATACATATATATACATGTCAAAGCATCCACAAACCCAAATCCATTAACCTTTGATTAGAACATAATCGTAGTTCCCTTGATGGGATATAAAAATTCCATGGACAATAAACTATCATGCCAAAAACCATGCACTAAATCCATGCACAAAACCATAGATAGGTTCATCCACCTAATATAGGGTCCAAAATTTTTTCCCGGGGCATTGCCTCGACACCCTTGCAGGGGGGCTACCACCCCCTGCTCAGCCCTTGATAGGGGGGGGTTTCCACCCCCCCTGTGAGCCCCCGGTAGTGCCTAGCGCAACATACAGAAGGGGCTACCACCCTTGTGTGACCCCCCTCCACGTGGGGTAGTCATGGAAAGATTATAACACAACCCAAGATTCTCACACTTGTTGTTTTCTTTATATAGGGGCCACATGAGAGCTTAGTCATTGATCTAGCCCTGTAATGCCCATTGTTTCTCTACACAAAGAGAACTTCTCATTTTTCATAGACTTTGTCAATGCATCTGTAGTATTCTTCAAAGTGTCCAACTTTACCAACAACACCTTTTTTTCTTCAACCATATCCCTCACAAAGTGATACTGAACATCAATGTGCTTTGTATGTGAATTTGCAGGGTTCTTTGCCAAGAAAATTGCACTTTGGCTGTCACAGTCTATCCTTATAGCTCACTATACTAACCCCATACTTGAACACAATATCTACAACCAAACTGCTTCCTTTCTTGGATGAATGACTGCCATGTATTTTTCCTCTGTCTTTGAAAGTGCCACTACATACTGTCTCTTACTCATCCAACTGATTGCACCTCCAAATAGGTTAAACACATACCCACTTGTAGATATTCTATGATCCATATCTCCAACCCAGTCTGCATCAACAAAGCCATGGATGTCCAAAACTCTGTCCAATCTTGGTCTTCCTTGGTAGCACAAACCAATAGTGCCATGTAAATACCTGAAAAACCACTTCACTGCTGTCCAATGCTCCTTCCCTGGTTTTGACATAAACTTGCTCAATACTCCCACTGAATGCGCAATGTATGGTCTATTACAAACCATTGCATACATCAGGCTACTGATTACACTTGCATATGGAACATGGGACATGTCATCTTCCTCTTCTTGTGTCTTGGGACACTGTTCAAGAGATAACTTTACACCTACATGAATAGGAACCTTCACCGGTTTACTATCCTGTATATTAAACCTCTGTAGTATTGTCTTGACATACTTCCACTGGTTTAACCAAAGCTCCCTCTTTGCCCGATATCGTTTGATTTCCATGCCCAAAATATAGTTTGCAGCACCAAGATCTTTCGCGTCGAATTTTGAGGACAATTGGGTCTTCAAATCCTGGATAATTTCTTTGTCATTTCCAACCAACAACATATCATCCACATATAAGACCAGATAAATAAAATGGTCGCTAATTAATTTAAAATACACACAATGATCTGCTTTGATTTTGATGAAGCCAAGTCCCCGTATAAATGTGTCAAATTTATGATACCACATAATTGGTGATTGTTTTAACCCATAAAGAGACTTTTTTAACTTGCATACCAGTTCTTTCTTACCCTTCACCACAAAGCCTTTAGGTTTCTTCATGTATATCTCTTCTTCTAGATCCTTGTGAAAAAATGATGTCTTCACATTCATCTTTTGTACCTCAAAATCAAAAGCAACAACAATAGATAAAAGTAATCTAATAGAAGCTACCTTGGCAACAAGAGAAAAAATATCACCAAAATCAATTCCCGACACGTGGGAATAATCTTTTGCTACCAACCGAGCTTTGTATTTCTCCACCTTTCCTTTTGCATTCATCTTCTTTTAAAAACCCATTTCCTGCCAATGGGTTTCCTTTCATTTGACAACTCCACCAGATCCCAAGCCTCATTTTTGTGAAAATATTCCATTTCATCAACCGTGGCCTCTTTCCAGAGTTTTCCATCCTATGAATCTACTGCTTCCCTCATAGTTCTGGGATCATCATCAGTAATAGATAAAGCAAAATTTGAACAAAAAGTAGTTGGATTATACCTTTCTGGTTGCCTTCTTTCTTGATCTGATCTTCTCATAGCTGGAGTTTGTGGCTCTTCATCTTTTGATTCCTCTTCTGTTGTAGAGTCTGATTCTTCCTCCTTTAGCTCAAAATCTATCTTGTCAGGTTCCTTTGGTAGGAATTCATGTTTAATAACTTCTTTCACCTCTCTAAACACCACATCTCGGCTATACACAACCTTCTATCTTTCTGGGTTCCAAAGCTTATAACCTTCTAAACTATCCTTGTACCCAATAAAGATGCACTTTTTAGATTTCTTATCCAACCTTGTTCTTTTATCCTTAGGAGCATGTACATATGCATCACATCCAAATACCCTCAGATGTGAAAGAGAAGGTTTCCTACCATCCCATACCTCTTATGGAGTCTTATCCTCCAACACCGATGAAGGTGATCTGTTGACCAGGTAACATCTAGTCTCCACCGTCTCTGCCCATAATTCATGTCCTAACCCCACACCATTGAGAATGATTCTTGCCCTTCCCATCAACATCTTGTTCATTCTTTCTACAACTCATTTTGGTCAGGTGTGTATGGAGTAGTATTCTTCCATGCTATACCACACTTCTTCTAGATCTCTTCAAATTCCTTCTTGCAAAACTCTCAACCGTTATTGTTACACAAAAATATCGTCACCATGATTATTTGCAGTTAGTATGGGTCTATCATCACTTGAACTGTCCCCCTAAGCAAGTCTCAGACCTCAGCTCTTCAAGTCAAGCTTTGAAAATGAGAGAAAGACATTGAAAATCAACAAAGCTCTAGTTCCGCACTTTCTCTCACTATTGCCTGCGGTCCCGCACCTCCTGTTTACAAAAACTGCGGACCTGCCTGCTCTGTCCCTAAAGGAGTGGGTGCAGACCCCTGTGAAAGTAAAAAAGACACAAGTTTATTCTAAAAAACTCACTTTGGGTTAATTCTAGATGATTCTAGAAGGAATTTTGACGTGGATTGGTCGCTCTTAGGTGGTTCATGCATCCCAAAAGAGAAGGAGCTAATCCCTTGATGAGAGGAGCTATCCCTTTGAAGGAGGGCTTTATCCCTTTGAAGGAGGACCTAGTAACTTCCCTCCATTGCACTATAAATTAAGGCATTGGGCTGGTTGCTAGGGAGGTTAGAAGCTGAACATTTTTTAGGGTAAATGCTGGTGGAATTGAGACTTCCTAGTTAAGCTTGAGAGGAGAGATCACATACCTTTTTGGCTTCATTGGGAAGCGAGTGAAATTTGTCAAAGTAGAGGAGACTTCTTGTTGGACCCTGGGAGGAGCTTGTACAGCATCAAGGCACCGGTTGTAAAGTTCTTCTTTGATTTGAATTAATACAATCAGATTCATTTTTCTCAACAAAGTGTCTTATGTCATTTGTTTCATGAATTCCTTGATCTTCATGTTAAATATGTTTTATGATATTGGCTTTTCAGGTGCTATTTAATTTGTTTGCTTGTTTGTGTTTGCAGATTCGCAACAAGGGAGCTCACTTGGATCAAAGGAGCGAAGCTTCCACAAACTTGCATTGGACCCAAGGTAGGCCTAAAACACTTGTTTGCCTTTGTTTATAAATGCATATTTAGAAAGATAGTTTTTGAGCTTACTTGTTGCTTGTTGGGTCTATCTTGTCTGGATCGACTCATTCATGTTGGCGACTTAGGGGATTTTTTCCTTGTTTTTACTTTGACCTGAGAAACTGTGTTTTTGTTTCTGTTTTTGGCTTGTTGTGTGTGGAATTGGGTAGAATTAGTAGATCCAGGGTTATTTTTTGTTTTTCATAACTTTGGGAGAGGACCACACCCTGTAGTGAACCTCAGATCACCTGTGTTAACTTGGTTTTTACCAGATTTTCCTTCTTAGTTTTTGTTTGAGTCTGACCATTTGTGAAATCTTAGGTTACCTTTGTTGAGGAATCCGTCTTGTGTTTTCTCTTGACAAAACTTCGAAAAGCTTGTGTTTACCTTTGTTGAGGAAGTTTGGATTTCATTTTTAAAAAAAGAAAACAAAATTGGTTGTTTTTTGACTGATCTGTGATTCTGCATAAATTGGTCCTTAGTTTACATCTAGCTAAGTAAAACATCCTTAAAAAAGACATCTTGTAAGCTTTAACTTCAAATAGGTTCTTATAATTTATAGATCTCAAAGTTAGTCATTTCCATAGTTTTGAGTGTTTTATAAAAAATAAAAAAATCTCTTTTGGAAAAAGTTTGTTTTTGTAGTGGTTGAGTGTTTTGAAAGAAAAGGGAAACTTTTGTGAAAATAACTAGTTGTCTCGTTTTGAGTGCATTGGAAAGGACAAAAGCTCTTCTTTTAATTTGTTTGTTAAGAAAGATTTGTGTTTACAAGTATTTGCATTCTCAAACTCTTTCCTAGCTAGAAGTTCATTGAAGGGAAAAGATTGTTTAATCATCTTAAGTGCATTTTTTAGTGATTTTGAGTCGAGTCTTCATACCACGAGTTTCATCTCTACACCTGTTGACTTAAAGAAAAACCAATGAAAATAACGCTTAAAGTAAAATTCATCTAGTAATATTTTTATTTTCTAGGGCTCTGATACACCAACATAGCTTAGGCTAGTGCCTTGGAGTAGGAGAGTAATTAACTCTCCAAGACAGTAAAACAAACAAGTAGTTGTATCTTGTGGTAGGGAAGAAATCCAATTGTTGCATTTATGCTTTGGGAAAGCTCCTCTTAAAGGAGAAGCATGAGATCATGTCCAAACCAGTGTGGGAATCAATCCTTCCTCATTGGGAACGATGCCAGATATTCACGTATTAAAAACGGTAAACCTCAGATTAACCATTGTCGAGGAGCCTGGGGTCACTTGTCGGTAAACCTTGGATTATGTCAAGGAGCCTTCAAGGGGATTGAGCTTGCTACTATGCCCTTGCGTGCGTATCGGATCGTAGACTGTTCCCCCAGGTATATTTGTTTCGGTTGGTAACCTTAGTGACCATATTCTTTAGGATTCTTCCTAAGGTGACAGTGGTGGGAAGATCCCACTGTACCTGGAGCAGACGTCGGCTAGACTCACTTGGATTTTCTGGGGGGTTCTCTTCACTCGAGACGGTTAAGTGGAGGAACTTGTGCCAGTCTATTCATTAAGCAGGTTGCCGGGGTAACTGTTCCAACCGCCATTTCTGTATTGAACTCTGCGACGTTGGGCTTCATCACCAACTAGTGTTTTCAGTACGGAAAGTTACTGTTTGTGTGTGTTTGATCTCCTAGATTCTTTAGGTGTGTGATTCAAATTTGTTTGGTTCTTTAGAGGCTTTAGGTGGTTTTCATTGAGATTTTACTTTGTTTGCGTGTGAAGTAGTTAAATTTTTTTAATCGTGGCTGAATTACCGAGGAAGTCCCGTAGACTTCGGGGCCAACCTCCTGAGTTTTCACCGAGCCAGCCTGAAGGGTTAAGAGCCCTCGTAACTCCTAGAGACAGTAGAGTTGGGTCACCTGAAGAAGGAGAGTCTTCTTTGGTGGTACATCCTGATTTTCAAGCTTTAGTAGCAGATTATAATCCACAATCAGTGTCTGTTTCCGAAGTTACTGGTAGCTTTTCATCTACTAGTGATATAGGTGAGGAACCTGAAAGTGAATTTGCTGCTACTCCAACATCGGGGTTTGCTTCTCCAGCTTCTAGTGGTCCTGGTTCACCTAGGGTAGAAAGAATAATTACCCAAAATCTTCCTTCTGGACTTATAGCTATCGAAGAACTTGCTACTCCGGAAGAAGAAGTAGGCATCCCTATCCCTGAAAATCAACCTGCTATTGAACTAAGGGAGCGTGAATCAATTTTTTACAGTCCACCTAGGAGCAGTGCTTGGTATCTTTCTTTGACTAATTTCTTAGAAAACCCAGGGTTAAGTTTTTCACCACCTCATGTTCCTTATCACCCAACACCTAGAGGTTACTATCCTCCATTAAATATGTCAAGACAGTCGTCCATGTTTACTCAATCGCCAGAATCCTTTTTGTACGGCGGTCCTTCTGTTCCCTCTAGGTATCATTCACTTTCTGGTACTTTTTCGAGAGCATCTCCTCAACCCATTGAACAAGGGTTATTAACTGGAAGCAATGGTACTAAGCCGTTGAGTGTAGAAGATATTCTTATGATGTCAGGTACTATTCCTAATCCTCAACCTCAAGGTGGCCAGTTATCGCCTGGGAGGCAGCCTCAAAATCCTCAATTATCGCCTGGGGGGCAACCTCAAGGTACCCAATTTGCACCTGGGGGGCAACCTCAAGGACAGTACATACCTACGGGACAGTACGTTCCTCAAGATCAAACCCCAGTATCAATATGTACCTCAAGGTCAACCCCAGTATCAGTATGTGCCTCAAGGGTATCAACCCCAAGGTCAGTACTCGAACCAAGGTTTCCAACCACCCTCCTGTCAATCACATGTTCAAGGAACGGGAAATGTACCTTTGAATTATCAATCCTATCCTCAACCCGGTTATGGTCCTCAATATTCTCAACCTGTTATGGGTCTGTACCCCAGAATGAATTTAGTGTGGGATCCATTGCAAACTCAACAGGTCTTGCAACCGAATGTACAATTTTCATCTCAAACTGGACAACCCTTAGTTTCTGGTACACCCCAGCAACCTGTCCAGTCTACTATTCAAACTTCTATACCTTCAATAGTTTCGCCTGGGCCTAGTACGCCTCGTACTCCGCCTCAAACAACTGCTGCAACTGCCGCAACATCTGTTCAATCTACCCCACCTATTTCTAGAGTAACGACAGCTCTAATTTCTACTGTTCCTGTATCTACTCCTCAGACATCTTTACCTCTGTCTGGATCCACGATTCAAACTTCGGTTCAAATGCCTGTAGGACAACCTGGTTCAAGTACGGTTGTCACAAGTCAACCACAATTTACTTATCAATCGTACCAGGGACAGTACCAATTCGGTCCTGCATGCAGCAGCCAGTCTATCAGTATCAACCGTACCCTGGGTACACATATCAACAACCTCAACAACCCCAGTACGGTCCGGTTAATCCTGGTTTTTCGGGAGGATACAATATCCCAAATGCAATTCCTATTCCTAGTTATCCTGGATATCCTCCTCCTAGGGCTGGTCTCATGACCCAGAGTTTTAGGGACCCTAATCGTCAGTTACTGTTTATCGCAACTTTGGACTTGCCTGACTTGTTGTGCCTAACGAATGATCCCATTAATTATCTTCCATTTTGGCCGCCAATGCTGAATAAGTTGCCTAGTGATATTCTTAAGTTTGAAGGCAAATCAGGAGAGGACCCGTCGAACCATGTGATGACTTATCACCTCTGGTGTGCGTCTAAGTCCATTTTAGATGATTCAATCCGTCTAAGTCTTTTCCAGCGCACTCTAATTGGTCTCGCGGCCAAGTGGTACATTGAGTTACCGCGAGGCACTTTTTATAATTTTAGTCAGTTAGCTACCTCGTTTTTAACTCATTTTCAGTTGCCAGTCAGATATGACAATGGCACGGAATTACTAACTTCATTAAAGCAATTGACGTCCACTTACATTTCAGATCACATTCATGAATGGAGACGTCGACGACGTTTAGTGAAGGTTTTTATTCCGGATCAGATCTTGGCTAAATGGTTTGTAAAATCTTTGTTGCCAAAGATCACTGAAGATGTAGCTAAGGCCGGAGTCGTTACTGAGGAGCAAGTAATTGCTCAAGCACAGTACCTTGACTTGGTCTATACTCAATCAGGTACGTTACACGAGAAAATCCCCGATCTTCCCAAGCAAAATCAAATCGCTGCAACTCCTTCAGGGTCTCATGCCACTAATGGTATGATTGGTACGGTTAACACTAAAAGTAATAAGAAGTCTTTCAAGAATTCTTCTCCTATCATAACCTTGCCTGATTCCCCGACAGGAGATTCTTCCGTGGAGATTTCTGCCGATATTCACGTTGTAGAGTCATCTATAGCCAAATCAAAATCCGGTGGCAAGAAGAAAGGGAAGAAGAAGAATAAAACGGACAAAAATTCAAAAGAGAAACCTGAAAAATTGGAATCCAATGATGAAAAATGCAAACCTCGTTATCCTTGTCTCATTTGTGACGAAGAACATTTTACAAGAGACTGCCCTCATCGTGCAAAGGTTGCGAAGATTGTCAAAGGTTCCCAAACGCTTGTTGTTTTGAAGGATCCTTTTCCAAGTCAAGACAGTAAGATGATAGGTTCTTCCTCGAGTGCCAATGAAGAACCCATACTGATGATGTCCCATGTTAGGATTGCGACTCGATCGCATGATTATGGTAGTAAAAGTCCTGTTGATGGTAAAGAAGCAGAATCTTCTCATTCTAACCCATCAACCTCAACTCCCAGTTCCGATCCACTACAGATCGAGAAACCTAATCCAGACTTAGTAATCAAACCACCCGCCAAGGGTATACTTCGAAAGTCAGCTTTCAATCCACATGCGAGAGCGGCTCAGAACTATAACATTGTTGAGGATTTAGCTGTTTCACCCTCAGCAATGTCGGCTTTGGAAGTGCTGCAATCATGTCCAGAACAACGTAAATTACTTTTGTCGGTTATAGGAGCTGTTGACGTTCAGGACTCGAACCTAATAATTTTTGATCTAGAAAATAGTACACCGCGCTTACCTCATCAAATGGCTTTCCAGATTCCAGTGATAGTAAAAAACAGGCCTATTCATAGGACTGTGATTGATGAGGGAGCCTCAACGTGTATTATGTCGATACAGTGTTGGAGATCGCTTGGTTCTCCTTCACTAAATCAATCCCCGACAATTCTAAAGGCCTTTGATGGCCGTGGGTTTCATCCTTTTGGCATTCTACAGGATTTACCTATAGGGGTTGAAGGAAAAACCGTTAATCTAGATGTGGAGGTGGTTGATTCCCCTCTAGATTACAACCTTCTCTTGGGTCGTAGTTGGTCTTACGCTATGACAGCTGTCGTTTCATCGGTATTTCGGGTTATAAAGTTTCCTCATAATGGAAAGATCGTAACAATAGACCAGTTGGCTTACTTTTCATCTGACCCAGCCTCTTCTGAAAGTATTCAGCATGTCAGTAAAACGACTATCTCGTATAAGAATGTTGGAGTAGGACTAGTTAAAGATGCCGGTTTACTGGGAACTTTTCCTTTTCCTCCGATCAATGCATCGTCTTCATTTGCAACCATTCATATGATTTCGTCAGACACCATTGTTTATGATGATCCTTGGATCGTTCCTTTTGAATCTGAGATAGACTCATTTGGTGATGTTATGCCTTTGAGTCCATATGAAATTGCGTATGAGGCCGTACAATTGTTTACTGACCCATCTTCAACCAAAATTGACTTAATGAATGTGGTCCGTGAGGAATCACTTTTCACATCAAGCTCAGATTCAATCACGTTTTCGGAACTTGTTCACTCAGATGAGCAAATTCGTGAAATCCTATGTGTAGATGATTTACCATGGGAAGATCTCCATCACAGATCTTCGTTCTTACCCGAGAATGATCGTTTTGAAAATGATTTTTCATCAATTTTTATGACTGAATATGTCAAGGAACCTCAGAATCCAATGAAAAATCCTGATTCAGAGTTAAATTTGGGAAACATCTTTCGAACTATTCCTATTGACATTTCGGTTAAGCCTGGAATTGTTGAGAACATTCATATAGGTGCCTCATGTACAGAAGACGAAATTCAAATATATAAGGCCCTATTTCAAGAATTCCACGACGTGTTTGCCTGGTCCTATGAGGAAATGCCAGGAATTGATCCTGCGATTGTTGTTCATGAAATCAAGACTTACCCGGACGCTAAACCCGTCGGGCAACGTTTGCGTCAGATTCACCCAAGAAAAGCTGCTGCTAATAAAGTAGAAGTTGAAAAATTACTCAAATCAGGTTTCATTTATCCGATCCCGTTAACGGATTGGGTATCGAATATTGTTCCGGTTAACAAAAAGCAAGGGACAATAAGAATATGTATCGATTATAGGGACATTAATCGAGCCTGTCCAAAGGACAATTACCCAACTCCCTATATCGATCAAATCATTGATGATTGTGCTGACAGTGAAATATTCTCCTTCATGGATGGTTTTTCCGGATACAATCAAATCAATATTCTACCTGCCGATCAACCAAAAATGACTTTCATTTGTCCATGGGGGACATTTGCTTATTGCAAATTACCTTTTGGGCTCAAGAATGTTGGAGCAACTTTTCAAAGGGCCATGTCTTATGCGTTTCATGACATCAAGCACATTGTGTAACCCTATCTTGATGATTTGCCTGCTCATTCATTACATCGATCTGATCATCTCATCCATTTACGAGCAATATTTATGAGGTGTAGGCATTATCGGATTCAGTTGAATCCACACAAATGTGTTTTCTGTATAGAAACGGGTCGATTGCTAGGGTTTTTTGTTTTGAAAGCCGGCATTCGCGTCGATCCCTCGAAGGTCGAAGCTATTGTCAAATTGCCTCCTCCTTCGAGTCTTCGCCAACTCCAAAGTTTGCAAGGGAAAGCAAACTTTTTACGACGATTCATTCCTAACTACACCGAGATTACCAAGGGTTTTACCCGATTGTTGAAACAGAATACTCCATTCTATTGGGATGAGATAGCTCAAAATTTTTTTGATGCACTAAAACACGCATTGACCCATGCACCGTTATTGCATCCTCCCAACTACAACCAGGACTACTTCTTGTATCTCGCCGCCTCTCATTCCACCATTGGAATGGTCTTAGTTCAGGAAGATGAATTTGGGACTGAACATGTGATATATTGCCTTAGTCGAACTTTAAATCCAACTGAGCTAAAATACTCACATGTGGAGAGATTGGCATTGGCATCTGTTCAAGCTGTCCAACGTTTTCGTCACTACATTTTACTACGTAAAACTACAGTAATTTCTGATTGCAACCCTATGATCTACATTTTGACCAAGCAATTGCTAGGGGGCAAGTACTCTAAATGGATTGTTATCCTGCAGGAGTTCGACTTGGAATTTGAAAAATCTAAGTCTAAGAAATCTTTAGTTTTTGCGAAGTTAATGTGTGACTTCCCGCGTGTTGACAGGGAAACTGTGGCGGAAGAGCCCATTGCGGACGAATCCTTGTTTCTAATCAGCACTTTAGATCCATGGTATGGGGATATCATCATTTATCTCCAGACCCAATCCTTTCGGCTGGAAATTTCAAGGTCAGAACGTCGTAAAATACGATTCCAGTCCCAACAATTTAGGATTATTGGAGATACTCTTTATCTCCGTGGGGCGGACTCTGTTTTTCGCCATTGTTTAACTCACGAGGAAGCTGAAAGGGTTCTAAATGACTGTCACTCTGGAGCGTGTGGCGGTCATATATCTTGGTATGCCACAACCCAAAAGATATTGCACGCTGGCTACTTCTGGCTGTCTTTGTTTAAAGATTGTATTAACGTAGTCCAAAAATGCCACAACTGCCAAATTTTTGATCGAAAGATGCGCGCTCCACCTGCTCCTCTCCACCCTATAATTGCCATTGGTCCTTTTGCCAAATGAGGTATCGATTTTATTACATGTAACCCTCACTCGGCCGGGGGGCATGCGTATATCATCCTTGCGGTAGATTATTTTACCAAGTGAGCCAAGGCGATGCCTACATTTGAGGCAGACGACAAGACAGCTACAATTTTCGTGTTTAATCATATAATTTCTAGGTTTGGTGTCCCACAAGCGATTATCACTGATCATGGGCATCATTTTCGAAATGTTATTGATAACTGAACTTACAGGCCAGCTTGGTTTGCGTCACGATAGTTCAACTCCTTATTATCCACAAGCTAATGGTTTGGTTGAATCCATCAACAAGTTTTAGTCATCATGATCCGACGAATCATTGGGATTCATCGGTTGAATTGGCATAACATGCTATTTTCAGCGCTTTGGGCGTATCGAACCTCAGTAAAAACATCAACAGAGTTCACTCCTTTCCAACTAGTTTATGGTCTGGAAGCTGTGTTACCCATTGAATGCGAAATCCCATCATCGCAAATGGTCATCGAGTTACTTCCAGCTACTTCCAAAGAGGAAAAACGTTTGTTATACTTGGCTCAATTAGATGAGAATCAACGTGATGCTGCATTGGCGATCGAAACTCACGCAAAACATATGAAAGCTCAGGGTAATCGAAATGTGACCCCTCAAATTTTTTTGAAAGGAGATCTAGTCTTAGTGTATGATCAAGCTAATGATAAATTAGACGCTGGAAAATTCGTTCCTATGTGGCATGGTCCCTATGTTGTCAAGCGAAAGCTAGAAAAAGGGGCCTATGAATTGGTAGACTTTGATGGAGACTCTTTAGGTAAACCTAGAAATGGTCTTTGCCTGAAGAGGTATTATGCTTAAAGAATGGGTATGGAGATTTTTTAGTTAGGATAGTTTTTCTTTCTAGCTGATGTGTTTTAGTTTAAAAAGTGTGCTTAGCTTAGAGAGTGTTTTTCGTCATCTTTCCTGCTTATCTTGGTTTTACTCTTGGTATTGCAGATGTCGATGCCTCTCAAAACATACATTGGTTTCACTGATGGTGCTTGTCGTAATACACGGAATATTTCTTCCGGAGCTTGGGTTATCTATTCGCCCTCTGACGAGTTGGTATCTATGCATGGGGTAAGCCTCGGTCAAACAACGAACAACATTGCCGAGTATAGTGCAGTGATTGAGTTATTATCTTAATCTATTTCATTTGGGATTCGGAGTTTGATAGTGAGGTTAGATTCTGAACTCATTGTATTACAGCTTAATAGAGTGTATGCCATTAGAAATCCAGTGTTATTGAGATTATTTTTGAGAGTGCGTCTCTTGGAACGTGAATTTGATTATATTGAATATCAGCATATTCCAAGATCTTTAAATACATTAGCAAATGCAATTGCTTCTCGAATGTTAAGTAGACATTTGCAATAATCATACATGTAAATTTAAAACCATTCCATAACATGATTTACAAGATAAGCCGGTAATAGTGATATATATATATATATATATATATATATATATATATATATATATATATATATATATAGGAGTGTGTCAAAAAATACATCGTCCTCGATCATAGGTTGAAAAACACCTTATGATCAGCAAAAATGATAAGTACAAAAAGCAAAAATGTCATATGTGCCTACAATAGGCGATCATCCTATCACTGGTGATGATCTCGATAAGAAACCACTGCACGGGCCACCTTGCAAAGGAACCTCCTAAAAGGTCCTGGGACCCCAATCACATAGCGCTGAAGTCGACGAGGAATGTCATCTATGCTGGTCTCCGGAATATCTCCTGTCAAGCGCTCTAGATGACTCTCCAACTCGGCCAAAGTCTCTGTTGATTCGTCCTGTGGGGTTGGTGCGGCTGCAACTGGTTGTTTCCTCTGGTAAGGCCGGAGAGTAGCTGGTCGCTGTGGACCCACATCTGCATTTGAAACTTTTACTATCAGTTTTGGGACGATAGAAAAAAAAAAAAAAAAAAAAAAAAAAAAAAAAAAATGTTGAAAATGATTTTACCTGAGTCATCCCATTGCTCTCCTGGTGGAAGAGCCATGTCTGGGTCACCACGAAAATCTACCCCAGCATAAGGGAAGTCCTAAATAGAAAAAACCTAGTTTTCCAACCATTGGAAATACTCAGGTTTGAATCGAACAACCTTTGTCCCCTCGTCCGGATGACGGGCCATAACTGCAACCCATCGCATCAGTTTGGGCTCTCGAGGAAGCCCAGCTCCAACAGTAAGGTGCTGCGGGATCAACATTGGAACCCTCTCCAGACCAAAGCTCACAACCAAAGCCCCATAACCAAAGGTACTCAGTTGTCCGTTTTTGGCTCTGGTCAGTTGGCCTTTTACATTGGCCAACACAGCATCGCACCAGTTGAAGATGGTGCCTCGAAAGCAGTCAACTGCCATCCACATCTGGGATCCGGTGGTAATATGTAATGCGGAACTCCCGCAAAGTCTGGTGATAGTAAACACAATCACCATGAGTTCAGGACGGGATATGGTTTTAATGTCTATCCCTTTGTCTCTAGCCTGGCTGTTGTAGAACTCTAGCCGGAGGCTATTGACAGACTGGCCACCTGGGCTAGTCTCGAATAGAGTCAAGTCTTTGCCTCTCTTAGGCAAACCGGTCAAGAAGTATATGTCTGTTGGCTCAATTTCGAGCTGGTGGCCACCAATGAAGAAGCACTAGTCCTGTATGCTCCATCTGTCAACCAGCCAATGTAAGAAATCCACCTGGGCCCTCATGCCAGGTATGGCCCAGAATTTGTACAAGCCGCATGCCTTCAATGCATCAATCGAAGGTTGGTGATTCAACGCGGCAAGATCCACGTCCTCATGCTCTCGTTCATTCCAATCTAGCATGATGTACCCTCTACATCCAATAAAAAGACAATTTAGAATGCTAGAAATTAAATTGTTTGGGTCAAATTTGAGAATTTTTGGGTTAAAAACCCTTGCTGCGGGGACCGCACCCTATGTGTTAGAGACAGTGCGTGGGTCCGCACCTTGCCTACATGAAAGGTGGGGACCCCTGAATTTTTCCCCATTGAGAAAAAGTTGGGGTCCGCGGGCTGCCAGTGTTATGCCTGCGGGCCCCGCGCGCGGGTTTTTAGCCTAAAAACCCTCCAAAAAATGAAATAAAAACCTAAAATAAAAGATGAAACGGTTAAAAATGAAGAGTAGGATTATGTGGATTACCTGGAGAAGACGGCGTTCAATTCTGATGGTTGGATTTTCCGCAATCTTCACGGGAAGTTTATGAACAAAAGCACTATTTTCTCACCCAAATCTCAAACGGTAAAAATGAATTGACAAAAGCCCTTTTTATAAGTTTTTTGAGTAAACAAATTGCAAATTTGTTTATGTTTCACTTTGGAATAGTAATTTTTGTAGCATTTTTATCCATTTCAAACAGGTATGAGTAATGTTTTCATTTTTGTTCAGGATAACGGATTATTCAGGAGAAATCTATCATTTTCGACGAAAAACATTTAGAGTCACCTTTAAGCTCTTTTCTGGCTCCTAAAACATGAAAAGATCGACGAGTTTTTCTTTTTAAACTCGTTAAAACGAAACTAAAAAGACGGTCCACTTACAACTCTTTTTTGACCGTAAAAACATGAAAAGATTGTCGGATTTTTGTCATTTCAAATTCGATATTGGTTATAAAACAACGTGTCGTTGATCACTTTTTTACTTTTTCGGATCAAGGGCACTAATTACGAAAAGTACTCCTTGGTCGTAAAGATCAAGCAGTTCTCTCAAGTATTATTTTATACTTTTTCGGGCTTGGGAGACACAAATTTACGAAAAAGGTCAACCCTGGAGTCTTCTTAAGTTTTTCAGACTCTCTAAAATTGAAAAACGCCGAGTTTCTCCTATACTGGACTCGTTAAAATTTCACAGTAAAGGACCTGTTCAATTACAAATAGGAACGAACCACTCCTTCTTAGGGTTCGAATTTAAACTAAGTTGGACTCATTCGAAGGATGAGCTTATAATCAAGCAAATGTTATCCTCCTCAAGCTTGTCAAAAATAAAGAGGTACTTGCCAGAAATGGTGGGGGAAAAGAGAGAAAAATGAGCCTGTTTGTCATACTTTGTAACCACTCTTGAACACGACACTTTTATTCACCTGGGTTGGGAAATCCGTTGCCTAACAGTTGATCAAACCACATTGAAAGTCTTCAGCCGGTTTCTGGGTATTAACTTTGGGTCAATTGTCACCAAACCATCTGTTGTGTCGTTATGTGTTCAAGAGGTCACTGCCAATAAGCCATTCAACTGAAAAATATCTGTCATCCATCTTGACCATCCCTGAGTCAGTCCTTGCAACTAAATTTCTTCAACTTGATCTATGATTTCGTGTTGTGGGCTTACCTGCGACGGATCGCTTTCTATCGACTTCAGCTCATTATCTAGAAAGATGATCTAGAAATCGTCAGTACCTTGGGATCTGCATGCCTCAATGGCAGGTTTCTCGCCTTTGACGACAGGTTGCATCATTGACCTTCGATCAAAGGATTCTGTGACATGTTCGACATCAACACATTTATTCACATCTCATGGATTGTATTGGGTACTTTGAGAGCCATTGACATCACTGGTGGTTTCTCTCACACTTGTTAACAGTTTACATCATTCACTGGTAATCAATTGGTTTTTACCATGTTCCACATCAACACATTCATTCGCATGGATAGAATCGTACTGTTTCAGAAGTAGAAATGAAGACCCTGGATCTATTTTCTGCAATCCAGGCTGCGAGGAATTTTGTATTCATTATATGATGGACTATTCATAAACAGATGGTTGTGTCCATACTGTGTCCACATGAGTCTATACTTGTGATGTATTACAAGATCATTCCTGTATCAGAGCAGTAGTTAGTTTTCTAAGTCAGTTTTGATCTGAGTATGGGAATGCCTACCTCAGCGATGATATGATCTCATATATATATCTTGAATTGAATGTTTTTACAGGTTCCGACCGGGCTCTCCACAAGATGATCCTCAAAATGATAAAGTACTTCACTCTTCCTAAATGATAAATGAAATCCTCATCTATTATAGACTTCGCACTTTAGGGGGCAATATGTTACACAAAAATATCGTCACCATGATTATTTGCAGTCAGTATGGGTTTATCATCACTTGTACTGTCCTCCTAAGCAAGTCTCAGACCTCAGCTCTTCAAGTCAAGCTTTGAAAATGAGAGAAAGACATTGAAAATCAACAAAGCTCTGGTTCCGCACTTTCTCTCACTATTGCCCGCAGTCCCGCACCTCCTGTTTACAAAAATTGCGGACCTGCCCGCTCTGTCCCTAAAGGAGTGGGTGCGGACCCCTGTGAAAGTAAAAAAGGTGCAAGTTTATTCTAAAAAACTCACTTTGGGTTAATTCTAGATGATTCTAGAAGGAATTTTGACGTGGATTGGTCGCTCTTAGGTGGTTCATGCATCCCAAAAGAGAAGGAGCTAATCCCTTGATGAGAGGAGCTATCCCTTTGAAGGAGGGCTTTATCCCTTTGAAGGAGGACCTAGTAACTTCCCTCCATTGCACTATAAATTAAGGCATTGGGCTGGTTGCTAGGGAGGTTAGAAGCTGAACATTTTTGAGGGTAAATGCTGGTGGAATTAACACTTCCTAGTTAAGCTTTGAGAGGAGAGATCACATACCTTTTTGGATTCATTGGGAAGAGAGTGAAACTTGTCAAAGTAGAGGAGACTTCTTGTTGGACCCTGGGAGGAGCTTGTACAGCATCAAGACACCGGTTGTAAAGTTCTTCTTTGATTTGAATTAATACAATCAGATTCATTTTTCTCAGCAAAGTGTCTTATGTCATTTGTTTCATGAATTCCTTGATCTTCATGTTAAATATGTTTTATGATATTGGCTTTTCAGGTGCTATTTAATTTGTTTGCTTGTTTGTGTTTGCAGATTCGCAACAAGGGAGCTCACTTGGATCAAAGGAGCGAAGCTTCCACAAACTTGCATTAGACCCAAGGTAGGCCTAAAACACTTGTTTGCCTTTGTTTATAAATGCATATTTAGAGAAAGATAGGTTTTGATTGGCTTGCTTGTCACTAGGTCTCTTTAGATTCTAGGAAGGTCTATCTTGTCCGCAAGATCGACTCATTCCATGTGACAGTTATATATCCTGAGCACCTATATCTTCTTCTCTATTTGGTTTTCCACGAGAGCCTTAAATTATTTAAACCTACCAAAGACTTCAGATTTCTTCCTAAGGAAATATATCCATGTATTCCTTGAGAAGTCATCTATAAATGATACATAGTACACACACTTTCCCATTAATGGAACCGACATAGGTCCAAACACATCACTGTGCACAAGCTTTAATAGGGGGAAATCACTCGATTCTGCTTCCCATATACATAGTTTTCACATAAATCAAAATCCAGAGAGCTATTAGACATACCTTCTACCATACCACTACCATGAAGTATTCGAAGGCCCTTCTCTCCAATATGTCCAAGCCTTTGATGCCATAGCATGGTCTTTTCTCCAAAGACCACTAGATTTTCTGCTCCACTTACAGAAACCACAAGGATGTTGCATCCATCAATAACAATGCTACCTTAAAGCTTGTACAATGTTTGAATCTGAACTCACTGCAACAATACAATTTCTCCCTAAACCATCTTGCAGGTATGTTTCTCGAACATTGTTTTTACACCTGCATCATCCAAATTTCATATAGAAATCAGATGTAAGGCTATTGTAGGAATATGAAGAACAAACGGAAGTGTTCTAATCCTTCCACCTTGCAACTTCAACTTGAATTTTCCATGACCAACGATTCTAGCCTTCATGTCATCCCCTAAGAAGACATCACCACCATCATATTTCTCATACTCACAAAACCACTCTCTATGGGGAGTGAAGTGAAAGGATGCACCTGATTCAATCAACCATGCCTCATGATCTACATGTGTACTTGAATAAGAAGCCAAGTACACATCCCCACCTTCATTTGAGGTGGTTTTCACCTTTGAAAAAGGAGCATCATCAGATCCCTTCCCTTTTCAGGAGCTTTAGATTTACAATCCCTTTTGAAGTTCCCTTCCTTTCTGCATTTCTAGCACACCTTTACAAGTTTTCTTGGAGATTTAGATCTCCCTCTTGAGGACTTATTTTTGTTTCTATTCTGGGACCGTCCTCATACAGACAAGGCATCACCATTCTAGCCCTCCATATTTTTCTTTCTCATCTCCTCCGACAGCAAGGATGAGAGTATTTCATCAAACTACAAGGCAATTGCATTGCTACCTATTGCAACAACCAAACTATCCCACGAATCTGGTAGAGAACATAACAAAATGATGCACTTATCTTCATCTGAAATTTTAATATCAACAGATAATAATTGGCTTACCAAAGTATTAAATGCATTTAGATGCTCCGTCACCGAGTCTCCATCTTTCATCCTCAGATTATACCACTTTTCCATAGGAACAGTTTATTCACCAAAGAATTAGATTGGTACAAAGTCCCTAGCTTGTCCCCCAAAGCCTTCACTGAAGCTTCCCTCGATGCATTCAACAATACTCAATCTGAGACACACAATCGTATTGTTCTCTATGCCTTCTGATCCAACTTCGCTTAGTCTTCAACTAACATTGCTGTTGGTTTAGTACCGAGATCTATCATGATCCACCGATATTTATCCACTAGCGGATCCTCCATCTTGAGTTTTGACAACTCAGAACTCTGACCATTAAATTTCTAGATCTCTATCTTTCCACTGCTCGCCATAATCTTTCACCACAAGAATTGATCATGCAGATCTCCCATTAAACAGGGTCTACCACAGGCCTGAGCAAAAACCCCTCAATAGCAAATGCATCCCCTTGAAGCCAAAACAACTCTGATACCAAATGTAGGTTTTAACCCCGTATAGAAATTACATGCATACGAATTCAAAAAAAAAAAAAAAAACAATGGCGAGAGCATAAAACATAAAACAGATATACACAAAGATTTCCCCTGGAACCCAAAACCGGGACTACGAGATTGATTTTTCATTATATTCCTTTCAATGTTAAAATAGATATATAGATACATGACGAAGCATCCATAAACCCCATTCCATTAACCTTGGATTAGAATATAACTGTAGTTCCCTTGATCGGATCTACAAAACACCATGGACAGTAAACTATCATGGCCAAATCCATGTGCAAAATCCATGCAAAAAACCATAAGTAGGTTCACCCACCTAATATAGGGTCCAATTTTTTTTTCTTGGGGTGCTACCTTGGACCCCGTGCAAGGGGGCTACCATCCCCTTGCATACCCCTCGATAGGGGGGGTATCCACCCCCCTATGAGCCCTCGACACTGCCCCATGTGTGGGGTAGTCGTGGAAAGAATACAACACAACCCAAGAATTTTATAAAGAATAAGCCTCACCAAGAAGCGTAGTAGAAGACTAGACCTCCTCCAAGGCAAAATAATTTCAGAAGACCATCATGGCAATCTATCTCACCAAGGTACCTAAGTATAATTCTTGGCTATCGTTATTTATCTACAAATATTAGGCATAAGGCTAAGGATTGAAAATCTCATAGTAGGGTTAACTACAAAGGATATCATCAAAACCTTAGACGCATGTTTACAAGTAGACAAGTCAAAAACCATAATGGATTCTCTAGCAAAAGTTACACAACATTTTCTCCATCATTTAGGTACAACAAAGAATGCTTTAAATTCCATAACTTTGGACACATTGCATGATACTGCATATGTGGCATGAAGTGGACTCCTAAGTTGATTAGGCAAGAAAGCAAACCCACTAGGGTGTGGAGAAAAAACATGTCGAGAAAGAAGAAGAAATATCGGCAAGGGGAACAACCCTGCAAAAGAAAGAAACCCTTTCCCATTGATGTCAAAGGGGGAGAGAAAGAGGAAGGAAGTGAAGCATGGATATAGGGGGAGCATGAATCTTGACATCAATGACAAAAGGGGATATTTTTGGAATATATTTTCATTGATGTCAAAGGTTGATTGAGTGCAAGACCACTCTAGACTGGTAATCCTTGTCACACCATTTTGTGTGACAGGTGGTATGCCTTATGGGTCTTCTTGGTTGGAGAGATGTTCAGGTTCATTTAATTATTGTAATATAAATCTTTCATTGAACGTTGGACTTTTTCTTGTTGATTAACTAATTCAAAGGATTGAGTAAGTACACAACAAGATATAAAATATCATAATTTTCTCATTGGTATTGGATGAAAGGAAAATCAGGTTTACATGATAGATTTTAGGTTTTGCAAATATTGTAGAATAAACCATGTTAGAAATCTAGACATTGATTTTCATAGAGAATGTAAATGCAATTGAATTAAATTTAAATTTGAAAGGTCGAATGGAAATTATGCAATAATCCCTTCAGGAATAACGGAAAGTTCACCATTGTGCAATATGAGCATCAATATCTTCTCCAATAAATTGAATGACATGGGTGAATCATGCCATCATCGATACTGCACCTCTTATGGAACTAAAAATTGAATTTATATGGGAAGATGCCTACACGTCTCTAGAGTTATGTTCATTCAAAATTAACCATGAGCACATAATATTATTTTGTTTGTTGGTTCAACATGTCAATGATTATGCTTACCAAAAGGTCTTGAGAACCTACAACTCATGATCGGATTTGGGAAAGTCAACCTTATTTTTCTAAAGGTCAGCAAAACCATAAATCCTAAACTGTGGCATACAAATACAATTTTTAGAAACAATGGAAACCGAGACACTACTAAGTGGGGGGATGGGGGGGGGTGAATCAGTAGCGTGACCAAATTATACAACTCTTAACAAATTATACTTCAATCACTTTAGAAATCACTCATGGATGAAGAACAAAACTCAATCATGGTTAAAATAACATCATTATCATCGTCAAGCACATGCACAACATATATATAAGACACCAATATTCGTTTTATTTCTTTGGAAAATATAAGTTAGAACTTGATTACATTATTTCCCCATAAGCTGCTACTTGTAGGTTTATCAACTGCTATTGAAAGGAAATTCTATCCCTGCTCATTTATTAGTTTTCACTGAAAGGGACTCTTGCCCCTATTCATTTATCAGCTCCTAACTAAAGGGAATATTTCCCATGCTTATTTATCAACATTTGTTGAAAGAGACTCTTGCCCCTTCTCATTTTATTAGCCTCCGCTGAAAGGGACTCTTGCCCCTGCTTGTTTATCAACCTTTTTTGAAAGGGACTCTTTCCCCTTGAATGCAAGCTACCACTTTCTAGCCTTGTTGATCCATATTTCATCCATTTTCAAACTAGAACCAATAAGCCACTTCATTTACAAACAAATAAAACAAAACCACTATGAAGCACCTTCAATAATCTATGATTAATGAACAAACACCAATTATACCAATGATCACTGATCACTTATCAAATCACCAAACACACCAACAAAATCAATCCTTACACGAAAACACTAATCACAAATTCATTATCTATCTTCTCAGCACCTCTTGGACACCATAGTCGGTCTCTCATTCACCTCTAATGCATAACAACGCTATGCATCTCATTGCACCAACAACCTTCTTCTTTGCTCACAATCTACAAGGCTTCACTCTTGTACATCTTCACTTCCAACTTGGTTTCCCATTTGATTATGCTTATAAAAGAATTTTGGACTGATATTTTCGAATTGAACTTAGTTATCATGCACTTTGAATCCTTGCATGAATCTCTTATTTTTTCCTTTGCCCTATTCAATTGAGTCATTTTAATTTGGTCTGCAAGTCTTCTAATTCACCTTACTTGTTTTTGCTTGACAAACTAAACTTAACTGCCCAAATCTGCTATTCTAGAATTTCTACAGTTTTAGTAGAGGTCTTATATTTCTAGTGAATCTCCAAGTTTGGCTTAACTCCTAAATATACCTCTTAAATTTTTGGTTTTGCTATAATGCTACCAACTCATTCATGCATGGTTATCAAGGTTTTTAGTGCTTCTGTTATGTTTGAAATAACTGCCAAGTTCCAAGTTGCCGATTCATCCCTATACAAACTCGAAGGCTTTAACCAACAATGCTGCTAACTTGTTCACCAAATATGGCATAACACCAAAATTAGATGCCCACTCATCCTCCACAAACAAATTTCAATCAATCCTTTTCACCTTAAGCCCCAATGGCTTATTTACATTACAAATTATCCACACCTTTGGTCACAATACACATATAAAACCACCACAAAACCAAGTCTTGGAGTGCCTTCTGTCATTTGATAGGAACATCAATTGTCAGCCATCTTTCTTTCTTCTGGGCCTGTCACCCCAATTTTTTTTTTCATCAAGGGTCAAGCCTTTTGAGAATTTCCTTCTAGGACCCTACTGGAATTTACTTCCTGGTTATTTCTTCGGGGGAACTCTCTTTTACTTTTGTGACTACGCCGGCACCTAACTCCCTAGTTCCCTAGCTTCTCAACTCCCCAACTCTAACTACCGCACACACTTGCTATTTCTTCTAGTACCCGTCTTTAATCACCCTCACACACTTGGGAAAACTTTCAGCTGACATCATAATGTCCTCACCAATGCTAAGTGGAACCATCTAAGTGGTGACACATGTCACTCAGATTTGGCCCACTAAGGTACCCAAAAGCATTGAAACTGCCTTCCATGTGTCCTCCATTCCATATTGTCACATCACGATGATGTCATCATATACCTGTGCATCCATGAGGCAATCACCTTGCACCATCTATCTTCTGGTGAGGAGAGAGAAAAAGGGCACGGTCTTTGGTTTGAAGACAATTTCCTTTATTAAAATTTTTAATAAAATAACTTGGTTAAATCATTTTATACCTCAGCTACTCAGCTTCTTGGCTCTCTGGATTCCTGGTTCTAATGCCTAATCACACTTCCATTTTCTTATGGGGAAATTTTTGTTGGGGTTGTATGTCAATGATTCCACTGAATCCCTGACTCTTATTATGCTAGGTCCCCGCGTCCTAGCTTCCAGGCTCCCTGGACCTTGGATGCTCAGCTTAACCTTTGCATGTTGTTTTTTTCTTCCAGGGTTTATCCTCCTAGCCCACTCCACTAAAACTCCAATGTGTTTGGTAGTGCCACCATTCATAGCTTCTCCAATAGGTATTTGAAATAATATAGCTTTGCAACTTGACTTTGGGTTCTTGTCTTTGACTAGATCTAATTTGTGATCCAGGAGGCCAATTATCTCCCACATACCACTGGAAATCTCGTTTAGAGATATTTCCATCTAAGTGCATCTCAATCACTTCTGAGACGAATTGCTATACAAGAAATGGACCCAAGGTCTCTGTACCTTAACAAATTAGCTCAATCACTATTGTTCACCATTTTGCTTGTACACATATCATCTTTGCAATAGGTTGGGCATAAAATTTTTGATCTTCCTTGTTCTTGCATTCTTCTTTGTTTTTCCATTGCATAACCTATGATATGGATACACCATCATTGAAACCTCTTATTATCATCTTCATTTCCTTTTCCATTAATCACAACATATTTCCAACAATCTTGCCCTTTGGAATTGATGAAAACACTATTATCAAACAAAATCAACACCATAAATAAACAAGAAAAGATAAGTTACCCTTTGTCTTCTCCTCCTTTGGATGCTTCTCCTTTTTGTACTACTTCTCTTATATACTTTTGTTGGTGGACTTCTCCTTTTGATTTATCACAAACAATTCTCCATATTTTGTTTTATCAACAACACTTCTTACCCTTTGAAATTAATGACAAAGATACCAACCTTCTCCCCCTATGGACAATCTCACTCTGTCTTTCTGATCTTGTGGAACTGTCAATTTCTTCTTCTTATGCTGAGAACTTGAGGTATCTCTAATCTGATCCAAGCAACTTCCTTCTTGTCTTGTGAATAAGATTGAGTTGAGAGGAGAGGATTTCTTACTATCAATATCTACCTTAATTAGTCAAGAGGGATCTCTTGCTACACTAACACATGCTTGCACAACTAAGCCATGAGAAAAATAATTCCTATTGGTCTAAGTCTCAGCTAGGATTACATTCATAAAATTCCTCATCCTGGACACATACAACTAACCTCTAGTAACAATAACAACCTATCCTATGTATGCCTAACACCATCAACGTTTCAATTGATGAACAACAAAGTACAACAATTAGAAGTGCTTATATGACAAACATATAGGGACTCTCACTAATGCATGCCTATATCAACAACTCGACATAGAATCTTACTTGACATACTTTTAATGGAAGCAAACTCACTATATGAATTTTACACAACATGAAGATAAACAACATTCAACTAAGGACCCTTTCACCAACACTTGGACTTACAATCTCATATCGACAACATGAACACCACACTCTAGAAAAAATCTAATTCTAGTTAATATCAATTTATAATACCTTTGACACTAGGTGTTAATACCTTTGAGATCAATAATGTCAATTGTTAAATTAAAGGCACTAATACCAGTTATTGAGCACTTGATAACTGAGTGTTATCCCCCTATTATCATGCTATTTTCACCAATACTTATTCTCTCCAAAAATGGTGTTTGATACCAACTAGTTGCAATATTCTGAAAGCATCATATCAAACAAACCATTCATTATTTCTGCAATACAATTAAGAAAAATAATCAGATACCCAAATGTTAACTTGAGTATACTTCCCTTGTGGTTATGCTCCTTCTCTGGCATCAGGAATTTGTATCCATACTTGTACTAGACAAGGAAAATTTGGCAGGAAATCATCATATTTGTTTTGTCATAAATATACATACTTAGTATGTCAATCTAATTAGAAAACAACACTAGTCTTCTTCAACAATTTTATAAACTCAGGAAAACAACAAAAATGGCATACTTCCCTTATCCTTCAGATGCAAAATTAGGCATGTTCCTTTCTGCTCCTTGCATCTGACCTCTCTTGCTTCTCTTGAATGCAACCTCTTCTTTTCAATGAAGAGGAATAAGGGATATACTCCCCCTGAGTAAATTATCTCCCTTTTTCTTCCACACCTGAGTATGCTAAGTTTTTACTTGGTCAACAACATGAGCTAATTTCCTATGCTGATCTAATATTTTTTCCTGACTAAGTGACTTCCTACCATAGTCTGAGCATACAAAACACTGATTATTCCTATTATTAGTACCAATTAAAGCTAAACTGAAAGTTACTTGTTGCTCTTATTTGTCATTGTCTATGCTTGCTTTTTTCCTATAATAATTTGGAAAAATGACTAGACTGTTGTTGCTTCTTTTATCTTATTAAAGTATTTGTTCGTCACAGGTTATATGGGAGAAATCAACCACAATACGTTTAGGCTCTAATATGTTGATTTTTTGATGAACAACTTCAAATCCAAACACTGGTCTCTGTTTCCTTTAAGCACCATTCGATATGCCTCTCTTCTTATTGTTGTAATAAATCTTGTACAATTCTCCTTGCTGGCTAAACATGATTTTTTCCTCTATTTTATTTGTTCTCGGAAGGAGGTGAATTCTTTTCCAAGTTCACATGCAGCTTTTATGCCCATAATTATTACACATGTAACACTCAACATTGTTCAAGAAGGGGACAAAGGAATTATCCTTCTTACCATAGTTTTTTCCCATCCAATTCCATGGACTACTACTCACTCTCCTATTGTTGTTGAACCACTAATAATATTTCCTTTGAGGGGAAAAGGTTCTCTGTGCATGTCTATTCGAATTTCTTTGAGAAACTCGTGATTGTGGCTGAAATGGAGTGTTCCACTTCTGCTAATGCAACTTATTTTTCCTCTCTGGACACTTAGAGGCAAAGTGCCCTACATTACAACAAAAAAACATATGAAGGGATGCATACCTTTGACTTGATTCTTGGAAGTTCTTTTATCTCCTTGGTGTTGTGTTAACTTCTTAGTGCTATCAAATATTCCTTTAATAAAGCCAATGGGTCTTTTTAATGTTTTTGAAACACTTATACCTTCTGATGTTGTCTTAATCTGACAGGGATTTTGGCTGGCTCAAATCTCTTCCAACACATCAAAATCATAAAACATGTTCAACTTCTCCTTTAACGTTCTATTCTCCACTTCCAACTCTAGATTGATGGATATGAGATTCTTGATCTCCTCAAGGGCTGATATGAACTACCTTTTCAATATATCTTTTCTTCAATATCTTCTAAATCAATAGAGGAGCCACTAGATTTACCACTAGCGTCAACTTCACTCACATCGTGTTCAAGAGTTTGTTCCCTTGACTCTAGGTATTCTTCTACTAACACATGAGATGTTCTGTCTTCTTCTATACTATAGGTTCACCCATTGTCTATATATGCTATTGCTATCAAAGTAGTTCCTTCTTCACTAAAACTTGATGAGCAACTTTCACTTTCACCAATGCTTGCAATCGAACAACTTGAAGATAAATGGCCTATTGTTCTACAATAACAACAAAACATCAAGTCACTTGCAGATTTCATATCCTCTGAAACCTATGTGTGCTTATTAGTAAATTGACCTATTGATATAGGAGAATCATCCACTAATTCATGATATCCAATAATCTTCAAATATTTGACTAATCCATCCTCCAAGGAAAGCCTCTTGACATCACATACAAGTTGTATGTCTATATCATAGATGGACTGCAACTCATTCCATATCTCTTTGGTAGTCTCACAACAAATTTGTTTCTCAATATCTTCCTTGGAAAAACCTCTCAATATTTCCTCCTTGGCTTTTTCATCAACCTCATCATCTATAACTCCATTCTCTGTAGATAGCCATACATCCAAATCAAGGGCTTGCAAGTATATTCTCATCCTTATCTTCCAAGTTCTATAATTTGAACCATTAAAAAATGGAACTCCATCTGAGGTAATCCAATCTTGTTTTCCATGATCTAAGATATTCCTTCCATCTATTAAATTGATCTCGAAGGAACCTAGAGGCTCTGATACCAATTGTTAAAAACAATGGAAACCAGGACACTACTGAGGGGGGGGGGGGGGGGGGGGGGGGGGGGGTGGCGAGGTCGATGAATTAGTAGTGTGACCAAATTATACAACTCTTAATAAATTTTACTTCAATCATTTTAGCAATCACTCATGGATCAACAACCCAACTCAATAATGTAAAACATAACATCATTATCATCATCAAGCACACGTGAAACATATACATAAGACCTCAATCTTCCTTTTATTCTTTGGAAAATACAAGCTACAACTTGATTACATCATTGCCCCAAAAGCTACTATTTGTAGGTTTATCAACTGCCATAGAAATGAACTTCTATCCATTCTGATTTATTAGCTTTCACTGAAAGGGACTCTTACCCCTACTCGTTTATTAGCTCTTGCTGAAAGGGAATCTTGCTCCTGCTCATTTATCAGCTCCTACTGAAAGGGACTCTTGCTCCTGCTCATTTATCAGCTCCTACTGAAAGGGACTCTTGCCCATCCTCGTTTATCAACCTCCACTGAAAGGGACTCTTGGCTCTGCTCATTTATCAACCTCTACTGAAAGGGACTCTTTCCCCTACTCATTTATCAACCTCTCTTGAAAGGGACTCTTGCCCCTAGAATGAAAGCTACCGCTTGCTGTCCCTGTGGATCCATGTTTCATCCATTTTCAAACTAGAACCAATATACCACTTCTTTTACAAACATATAAAATTTCTTACCTCAACTTCTCACCAACACCACCATTAAACAACTTCATAAATCTCTGATTTATACTGAACAAACACCAATTATACCAAAAATCACTAATCATTGATCAAATCACAAAACACACCAACAACATCATTCCTTACACCAAAACACTAATCACCAATTCATCTCTATATTCTTAATACCTCTTAGACACCACAATCTATTAGGTGTGGAGCCTAATTATCTTCTTTATTCAGATGTATTTCTACATTGGACCCAAGTTCGTAATGGGGCGGCAACGCCGCCAGGGGGGGGACGAGGATTTTTAGAGCCCCCTTGAAGCTAAAAATAGATGTAAAATTTCCTTGTAAAATATTGTAATTTCATAGTCAATTTGAGCCATTCATTAGGCGGATGATCTAACGGTAGAAGTTATGTTTAATTTAGGGTTTTTTCCCCTAGATGGAAACCCCTCGCTATATATGATGGAATTATATTGTGGCTATGAATACGTGTATTCTAAGCAAGAAAAAGAAAGGAGATTGTGTGAGAGCGAAGAGGAAATTAAAGTGGATTTGCTGTAGGTTGTATCTCTTCATTTTGCTGGATAATATAAAAGGAAGGACAGGCTATTTCTCCATGGATGTAGACCAAATTGGGTGAGGCACATTTATCTGTGTCTCTCTTGTTTTATGCATTTTTTGTGTTTGTGTTTCTGCAATATTTTATGTGTTCCATTGCTCTGTAATATATAATTTTCCAACACAATTGGTCTCTGATTCACCTCTGATGCATAACAACACTATGAATTTCATTGCACCAACAAACTTCCTCTCTGCTCACAACCAACATGGTTGCACTCTTGCACACCCTCACTTCCAACTTTGTTTCCCATTCGATTTTTCTTATAGAGGAATTTTGGATTGATATTTTGGAATTGAACTTAGTTATCTTACACTTGAATGCTTGCATGAATCTCTTATTTTTTCCTTTAGCCTCTCAAATCGAGTCATTTGTATTTGGTATTCAAGTATGCTAATTCATCTTACATGTTTTTGCCTGAGAAACTGAACTTAAATGCCCAAATTTACTATTATGAATTTTCTACAAGTTTTAGCAGAGGTCTTCTATTTCTAGTGAATCTCCAAGTTTGGCTTGACTGCCAAATATACCCATTAAATTGTTAGTTTAGCTATAATTCTGCCAACTCGCTCATGTGTGGTTATCAATATTTTTAGCACTCCTTTTATGTTTGGCATAACGCCCAAGTTCCAAGCTCCTGACTCATCCATGCACAAGCCCCAAGGCTTTAAATAACAATGTTGTCATCTCGTTCATCAAATATGACATAACACTGAAATCAACTTCCGACTTATTCAATGAAAAACAACTTCTACTGGCTCCTTTACACCTTAAGCCATGAGGGATTATTTACATTGCAAATTCTCCACACCTTCGGTCACAATACACATAGAAAATTTCCACAAAGCCAAGTTTTGGAGCACCTTTTGTCATTTAATAGGAACACCAATTGTCAACCATATTTCTATCTCCAGGGCCTGTCACCTCAGATATTTTTCTTTATTTTTCATCTGGGGTCAAGCATCCTAGGATTTTCCTTCTAGGATCCTACCAAAATTTACTTCTGGGTTATTTCTTCTAGGTTGTCTAAGATTATTTCTTCTAGGAACCTCTCTCTTACTTCTGCAGCTACTCCGACTCTCGTCTCCCCAACTCCCCCACTTGCTAGCTTCCCGAATCTAATTACGGTGTGCACCTTGTTAGGATATTCCGACACATAGGAAATAGTTAAGTATAACTTGGTCTAGTATAGAGTTAGGTAAAGTGTGTTCCTTTACTATGTACATTTTGTAACTTACAATCCGACGGTCACGATATGTAGTGATCCAACGGTTCATTCTCTCCTCGGTATTACCGACACTTGATCCGTGGCTTAACACCCGATTGGTCCATGATCTCTATTTAAAGAGCATGGATGGTCATTTGTAGGTTAACCGTTCATGAGAGAAGCTTATGTAAATTTTCATTCTTTTATTAATAAATTGCCTAAAGTGGCCGTGTTGGCTCAAGCCGTGGACTGTTTCCCTCTTTGAGGGTTTTAACCACGTCAAAAGTACTGGTGTATTGATCTGTGATCTGTTTGTGAGCGATGTCCTTTGGTGTTCTGTCTAAGGAACTTACCCTATAAATTCCCTCATGGTATCAGAGCTATTTGAGGGCCGCGTTCATTGGTGATCCAAATCTGAAGCCGGTAGAACTGCATCCCACTGCCGTTTCCTAGATCTACTGTTTCTTACTACTTTCCGGCCAAGAGGACTGCTCTGTTGTGTTGGGAGCATCTGTTCCAGTGAGGAACCCCTTTTGTTTCACACGAAAAGGTTTCCGGTAGCCTTAGCTGCGTCATTTTTAAGATCTGGAGGTATACAGTGTTTATTTGCAGTTTATAGTTATTTTCTCTCTGTTTATTTCGGTTTCGGTTTATTTAGCCTTTTTTATTACCAGATCTATACCTTTCATTTCTGCGTATGCTCTTTTCCCCACGACTCTGTGTGATCTGGGCAAATCAGAAACAGAAAGGAAGGATTTTTCTCATGCGTATGTTCTTTTCCGCTACGCCTTAGTGTGATCTCGGAAAATCAGAAACATTGAGGAAAATATTTAGTTTCCGGCTAAAGCTAACTTCGAGCTGCAAGGTTCATTTTTTTTTGTATGTCCGTGTTGGGTTTTGTGTTTTTTGTTTTGTAGGGAAAAAGAGCTTTCTCAAAGCAAGCACGCAACCCAAAGCTTCAACCTCTCTCTCTCTCTCTCTCTCTCAAACTTTTTGTATAGCTCACTTGGTCCAAAGCTAATTTATGAGAGTAGAGGTCTTGAGTTCAAATCTCCTTTTTGTGGGGGTAGATTTTTCATTTCCGCACATTCCCGCACTTCGTCGGCGGCTTCATCAAATTTTCTTCAAAAAGCCATAACTTCTTCATCCGGAAGCTGTTTTCAGAACTGTTTTTTTTAAACGACCTAATTTTTCGAGATCTTTCCATTGGAACACTTAGTTTCAACATCTATAGCTTCAGTTTCTGTTAAAATGGAAAGTCCATGCCAAGTTATTCTTGACAACACCAACTACTTTCAATGGTGGTCCTACATTGTGGATTTACTTAGAAGTAAAGGTCTCTACAGAATAGCCATAGGCCAAGAAACCAAACCGAAAGATGAAGATAAGGTAGCTAAATGGGAAAATAGGTAAGACCAAGCACGTGGGTTGATAGGGATGTCTATTTCTCCAGATCTTAGATTCCATATTGCAGAACTTGATGCTCCTGATGAAGCAATGAAACAAATTACTAAAGTCTTTGGAATTAAAAATGAACTTAGAGCCCATCAACTTGAAAATGAGTTGCTTACATTGGACCCCAATAATTTTTCTTGCATTGAAGATTTTTTGTCCAAGTTCAAGACCCTTAGACTTCTCTTGGAAGGTGTTAAGGTTAAGAAAGAAGATAGTAACCTTATCTATTCCATTCTTACCAAGTTGGGACCAGCCTACTCTGTGTTTGTTTCCACCTTCCATTCTACAAGAGAAGCCTTCATTTCTCAAGGACAAGACTACAAGTCCCCTTCCTTTGATTCTTTTTGTGATTCTTTAATAAGAGAACAAGAAAAACTCTTACACCTTGGTCTTCTTAATCTTGGAAACTCTTCTAAGAAAGCGTTAGCCGCCCAGCAGCAACCAAATCCAAAGAATCCTAAGAAGTTGTATCCTAAAAATAATAGTCCTAAACCAAACAAGGGTCCTAAGCAATTTCAGCCTCAAAATGAAAAATCATTTCAACAAAATGATAAGACAAATAAAAACAAAGGGAAGAAGACTGATAGACATTGCAACTTTTGTAATCGAGATGGCCACTTAGAATCCAAATGCTTTAAGAAGATGGAAGCCTTGGAAGCAGCAATGAAGAAGCATAACATCCATTTGGAGCACTCTTCAACTTCAACTTCATCTTCAGGAATGGCACTTTCTGCATGTGGTTGTCAAGCATCTCGGTCTGGCTATGCACTAAATGTATCTTCTTCTTCTCATTCTCATGAGTGGCTCATTGATTCTAGAGCTTCTTATCACATGGCCAAAAACAAAGCCATGATTTCTTCTTTAAATGATTGTAACACCAAAAATATATATGTTGGTGATGATAGATCTCTTAGTGTTGTAGGGACTGGAACTGTTCATCTAGACAATGGTCAGTTTAATGATGTATTATGTGTTCCAACCTTATCCTGCAACCTTCTATCTGTATATCAGATAACTCATTCAGGTGAAGGTAAAATCGTTGAATTTTCACCTCACGATGTTGTAATTAAGGACCTAAGAGATCCTAGACAGATTTTAGCTACTGGCATTGCTGATGATTCTACAAGGTTGTATAAGTTTCAAAACTTTGGGTCATCAAATCTTCCCTCAGTATTTGTTGCTCATAATGATGAAGTGAGCAAACTTTGGCATGAGCGATTTGGTCACTTAAACTATCTCTCTCTTCAGAATCTATGTAAAGAAAATATGGTGACAGGTCTTCCAATGGTATCTTGCAGAGATGGTGTTTGTTTCGGATGTGTACTCGGAAAACATCATCGGGACAGTTTTAAAAACGTGCCTCTTGGCACGCCTCAACCCCTTTACAGCTCGTGCATAGTGATTTATGTGGTCCACTTCCAGTTGTTTCCTTCTCTGGCTACAAGTATTTCTTAACTTTCATTGATGATTTCTCCAGATGCACTTGGGTATACTTCTTAAAACTCAAGAGTGAAGTATTTAACATGTTCTTGGCCTTTAAGGCCTTTGCTGAAAAACAATCTGGACATCAAATTCTTAAGCTAAGATTTGATAATGGCGGAGAATATGTTAAAAACAACTTCATCAACTTTTGCACTGAGCATGGAATTCAAATGCAACATACTATTCCATATACTCCACAACAAAATGTTGTAGCTGAAAGGAAGAATCGCACCTTAAAGGAAATGGCTAATTGTATGCTTCAATCTAAAGGACTTAGTCTTAATTATTGGGCAAAAGCAATTAACTGTGCAAATTACATAATAAATCGCACTCCTACTAAGGTTTTAAAGAATATCACTCCAGAAGAAGCATGGAGCTCAATCAAACCAGATGTAAGTCACTTTCGTGTTTTTGGAAGTGAAGCATGGGCCCATATTCCAGATGAGAAACATAAAGCTTTAGAACCTAAGAGTGAAAAATGTATTTTTGTTGGATATTCTGAAGATGTCAAAGGATATAGACTTATTCCACTTATGTCCAAAAATTTTATCATTAGAAGAGATGTAAAGTTTGCTGAAAATATATCGGCCTACGAGCCTAGTTCAGCAGATGTGCCACCTCTCCCTATCTCTTCTACTTTTGAAAATATTTCTTCTTCAGATGATGAAAGCAAGGATGAAAATCCTCCCCCACCTTCTTAGGATCCTCCTTCAGCTCCTCAGCTTCCGAAATGGGTCCGTGCTACTCGGGATGCAACAGGTGATCTTGCCGGTGATCCTACAGATCAACGACGTACACATTCTCAGTTTGATAGAGCCTCTTCTTTACTGGCTCAAGCTTCAATGAATTATGATCCTGACACCTTTGCAGAAGCTTCAGGCCATCCAGATTGGGAAGCAGCTATGAATGAAGAATATCATTCATTATTGGCAAATGATACATGGGATCTTGTTCCTCTATCAAAGGGACGAAAACTTGTTAGATGCAAATGGGTTTATAGAACCAAGTATGGACCAGATGGGAAAGTTGATAAACATAAAGCTCGTCTTGTTGCTAAGGGTTTTTCACAAGTTGAAGGCATTGACTACACTGAAACCTTCTCCCGTGTTGCCAAAATGAACTCTATCCGCCTTGTTCTTTCGCTTGCTGCCTCTTTCAAATGGGAAGTCCATCAGATGGATGTTAAATCCGCCTTCTTGCATGGGGACTTGCATGAAGAAATCTATATGGAACAACCTATTGGCTTTATACAAACAGACTCCAACCTTGTATGTCGGCTTAAGAAATCCCTTTATGGTCTCAAACAAGCTCCTCGAGCTTGGTATGCCAAAATGGATAACTTTCTTTTCGAAAATGGCTTTTCTAGGTGTCATTCTGACAATACTGTCTACACCAAGAAAGTGGGCAAGTCTCTTATCATTCTTGTTCTTTATGTTGATGATCTTATCCTGACTGGTAGTGATCCCAACCTTATAAACCATGTGAAGTCTAGCCTTAAAAGGAAGTTTGAAATGACAGACTTAGGACACTTACATTATTTTCTTGGTCTTCAAGTCTTACAATCCAAGGAAGGTATTTCCCTTTCCCAGTCCAAGTATGCCTGTGATATTCTTCGCCATTTTCACATGGAAGACTGTAAGCCAGTCCCTTCTCCCTTTCAGTCTGGAGTCAAACTTTCAGTCACTTGTACTTCTCCTGAAGTTGATGCTACCTTATACCGTCAACTTGTAGGAAAACTTTTGTATCTAACCCATACTCGTCCTGACCTTTCCTTTGTTGTTGGCCTTGTTGCTCAGTTTATGCAAAACCCACGTGAAAGTCATTGGAAAGCAGCTAAAAGAATACTTCGTTATGTTCGAGGTACAGTTCAGTTTGGGATTGATTACAGTGCCGAAGCATCTCCTCTATTGGTTGGTTTCACTGATTCCGATTGGGCTGGTGACCCTGATGATCGGAAGTCTATTGAAGGTTATGTGTTCACTCTTGGTTCAGGACCTATTACATGGGCTTGCAAGAAACAAGGTGCCATTTCTCTTTCTTCAGCAGAAGCAGAGTATCGTGGTGCCGTAGAAGCTAGTAAGGAAGCCTTGTGGCTTCGTCAGATCCTGTCAGAGTTTGGCTTTCAGCAGCAGCATCCCACTACACTTTGGTGTGATAATCAAAGTGCCATTCAACTATGCAAAGATCCAGTCCAACATCAGCGTAGCAAACACATTGAACTGCACATGCACTTCATCAAAAAGCTCATTCACGACCATGTTCTTGAAGTGCAATATTGTTCAACAGATGATCAAGTTGCAGACATCTTTACAAAGGCTCTCACAGAGGCGAAGTTCACTAAACTTCGATTTATGGTTGGAGTTCAGGAAGTTGTCACTAAGGGGGGATAGGCTCTAGTGCCTCCTTCCTTCTCCTATTGTGTCATATTTGTAAATCCTTCAATCCTATCCCAAGTTGTTCTTAAGGGGGGATGTTAGGATATTCCGACACATAGGAAATAGTTAAGTATAACTTGGTCTAGTATAGAGTTAGGTAAAGTGTGTTTCTTTACTATGTACATTTTGTAACTTACAATCCGACGGTCACGATATGTAGTGATCCGACGGTTCATTCTCTCCTCGGTATTACCAACACTTGATCCGTGGCTTAACACCCGATTGGTCCATGATCTCTATTTAAAGAGCATGGAGGGTCATTTGTAGGTTAACCATTCATGAGAGAAGCTTATGTAAATTTTCATTCTTTTATTAATAAATTTCCTGAAGTGGCCGTGTTGGCTCAGGCCGTGGACTGTTTCCCTCTTTGAGGGTTTTAACCATGTCAAAAGTACTGGTGTATTGATCTGTGATCTGTTTGTGAGCGGTGTCCTTTGGTGTTCTGTCTGAGGAACTTACCCTGTAAATTCCTACACATCTGCTATTTCTTCCGGTACCTAAATTTAATCAACCACAGACATATGGGAAAACTTCTGGTTGACATCATGATGTTGTCACCAATGTTATGTGGCGCTATCTAAGTGGTGACACATGTCACTCAGATTTGGCCCACTAGGGTACCCAAAAGAACTAATTTTTCCTGCCACATGTCCTCCACTCTGTACTACGACATCATGCTAACATCATCATCCACCCGTGCATCCATGATCCAATAACCTTGCGCCATCTGTCTTCTGGTGAGGAGAGAGAAAAAGGGTCCCATGCCTTGGTTTGGTGACAATTTTATTTGTTAAATTTTTTAATAAAACCATCGGGTTAAAGCCTTTTATGCCTCAGCTGCTTGAATACCTTAACTCTTGGTTCTAATTCCCACGTGCACTTCCTGTTTCTTCTGGGGAATTTTTCATGAGGGTTGTATGTCAACTACTCCACTAGCTCCTTGACTCTTATTATCCTAGGTCCCCAACTCCTGACTTCCCAGCTCCCCGGACACTGGATGCCCATCTTAAAACTCTGCATGCTACTTTTTTTTATTCTACTGTTTGTCCTACTAGGCCACTCTACTAAAACTCCAACATGTTTGGCAGTGCCACCATTCATATCTTTCTCCAATAGGTCCTCAAACTAAAAATAGCTCTGCAACATGACTTTGTGGTCCAACCTTTGACTAGCTCTAACTTTTGATCTAAGAGGCCATTTTGGGTTCTTCCACATACCATTGGAAATATATTTCAGAGATATTTCCATCTAAGTGGGTCTCAACTCCTTATGAGATGATCTATTATACAAGAAATGGCTCCAAAGTCTTTGCACCTTAAAAAATTAACTCCACCACTATTGTTGACCATTCTGCTTGTAAACATCTAAACTTTGCAAAAACTTGGCCATACATGTGTTGATATTCCTTCTTCTTGCAGTCATCTCTTATTTGTCATTGCATAACTTGTGATATGGATACAGTAACATTGACACCTATTATCATCATATTCATTTTCTTTGCCATCAATGACAACATATTTCCAACAAAAAATACACTTTGGCTCCTTTGGCCACCAACAAAGCGATGGATTGCTTTTGGAACTCGTAGAGATAAGTGGTAGGCCAAGATAGTAAAGGAGATATCACATTTTTGAAACAAAATTCTTCTCTGGGAGATGAATGAATCTACAGTGAGATTATCCGGTCTACCAAAGAGGTGAATGGTTTTGAGGTGAGCTGAATAGGTCTATGGGTCTGCGAAATAGATGAAATGACATGAGGAAGTCCGTGATGAAATCCTATGGGGTTATGATTTGCAGTGAAATCAGATTAAGGTTTATGTTGTGACAAACTATATGAAACATGTGCATGGAGACCCATGTGAGTTTGGATACATGCTTATCATAACAACTAAGATGCTTCATTAATTTAGTGACCAAATTTCAACAGATGCTTTTAATTTATATGTGTAAGGGAAAATATACTCACAGGAAGATAACGTCAATTATGAACATGAGTCCATGGATACTACAACAATTTTTTCCAAGAATTCATTATTGTCCGATACATGCTTTATTCCATGTCCATCTCATATATAATATAATTGAAATCCTTACAAACCTTTGAAATCAAGTATAATATAATTGAAAAACATGCCTACACTTTGGTTAAAATTTTAAAGGCTTTTAGTGAATATATATTACAATCAAAATCTATTATATATTTTCCTATCCCTATTGTAAAGGACATACAAATACTGCAAGATGTAGAAGGAAGATGAGGGAAGTGGATTTCAAAAATTCAGGAATATGATCTAGAGCTAAAATCCATTAAGGTCATTAAAGGAAAATACCTTACTAGATTGAGGCACTTAATTTTAATCAAATAACTCACTTGAGCTAGATTGCTTGAGTCGAAGGTATAAAGTAGGATAAACAACTAGAGATGTTGTTACCTCACTTAAATGGCTTACCAATTAGTGAAAGATTTCATTCTTCTAACTAGTATGCCAATATTATACCATACCTTCAGATTTTACAATATCTCGCTCACCTAAATAAATCAGAAAAAACGATCATTAAAATTGAAAGCTATTAAATTAATGGTATTGGAGAAAATAAATTATACCAGAAGGATATAGAAGGAATTTTATTAAATTGTGTTTTTTTCGGATGAAGTTGACCACCTTATCACTCGACATTATAGCGAATATTTTGGTGGCAATTATGCATGGAAAGCTACTGCACATAAAATTTTAAGGAGTGGTTTCTATTGTGAAACATTGTTCTCTGATGTAAACAAGAAGGTCAAAGCCTACCACTAGTGTCAAGTTTTTGCTGTAAAGTAGAAGTTGGTTGCTCTTACTTTAAAAGCCATTATGACAGAAGCTCCTTTTCAACAATGGGGGCTATATTTTATTGGGGAAATACACCCCTCATCTAATGGTCGACATCATTGGATTCTTACCACTACCGATTATTTTACTAAATGGGCTAAGGCTGCTCTTACAAAAATAAATGATAAGATTTTCATGGATTATGTAGTCAAAAAATATTTTCTCCTATTTTGGATTTCCTAAGAATATTATCACAAATAATGATAAACCTTTTTGTTTAGTAGCTTTTGAATTTTTTTGCGACAATTATAGTATTTGTTTGGGGCATTGAACTAGGTTATTACCTCCAAGGGAATGGGTTAGTTAAATCCACAAATAAAAACATCATTAAAATTCTCAAAAAATCCTTACATTAAAAAAAAAGAGACATTGCCATGTTGCTCTTAAATATACCGTATGGGTAGATTGGATTAGTTATAAAAGATCCATAGGTATGTCTCCTTTCCAACTAGTATATGACATAGATGTTGTCATTATGTTGTATCTTGGCTCTAAAATAATGAAACTATTACAAGAAATAAATGAAGAACCTAATGATTTTCAATGAAGAGTTAATTTCACATGCAACAAGAAACAAAGCAAGTATATGATAAAATTGCTAAACATCAAGCAAGGGTGAAAAATTTGTTTGACCAATGAGCTAAAGAAATAAATTTTCTCCTAGGAGACAAGGTTTTAAAATGGGATAAACAAAATGAAGATCCCATAAAGCATGGAAAGTTTGATAACCTTTGGTTAAGACCCTTCGTGATTGATTAAGCAGAAGGAGAAAATTTGTTCTCTATTGAAATTTTTGAAAACAAAATATTTGGCCCACCTGTAAATGGCCAATTCCTTAAATACTATTTAATCTATTAAATTTTCAAAGTTAAAAAAAGGAATAAATAAGTAAATAAATAAATCATAGTTGTGAAAATCTAGGTTTCTAGTGCAATTGTTCAAATCCTATTTCTGTCCCAGGCTAATAGTTATATATATATATATATATATATATATATATATATATATATATATATATATATATATATATATAAAATTTGCAAAAAAAGACATTAAAAAATATAAAACAAAAAGTAAACTTTTTCTAAAGGAGTCATTTGGCTGATATTTTTATTTCGAAATTCATTATCAATAACTAAAAGCTAAATCATTCAAATACATTCTCTATTATTTATCATGAAATATTTTATAAGTGCCAAGCTCATACTAAAAGTTGACTTTGAATTCTCATAACTCTTATTAACTGGAATATAAAAGAACGATTATCTATTAATTTACCTCACACAAGACCTTTCATTGCCACATGTACTATTCCATAAATATATACCTATGTTTTCTTGGGTGGGGGATGATATCTTCACCGGGGCTATAGATGCTCGCTAGTAGCAGAGCAAGGTCAGTGGCATTGAGTTAAACCCAATGCATTATCATCCCACTCCTTTCTGCAGAGGTAACTTTCGATGGGGTATGTTGATATCTCTGTCATGGCTATAGATGTTCATTAGTATCAGAGCAAGGTCGGTGGTACTAGACCAAAAACTGGTGCGTAATTCTCCCATCACCTTCTAATATAAGAAAAAAGAGAAAATATATGTGTATATTTGCAAAAGTTAAATAAAGGAAGTCCTTTGACATAAAGATCAAATGAGAAAGCATAAAGTTTTATGTCTTAGGGTAGTGGATGACTTCATCGAAGCTATGGATGCTCATTGGCAGTGGAGAAACGTTGACATTAAAACTCATGTAATTGGTATAAAAATGGCTTAATTCCTTGACGTCCACTCATAAATGACTACCAGTTACTTATAAGAGATTTAAAGTCAAATATTTTTCAAATAGTGACATGATTATTCTTTCTCGAATCATAAATAGGGATGCAATTATCCATTAGTAGCTATAGCTTGAGTACATGAACAATGGAATTCATCGAAACCCAGCCAAGTCTCGCATTTCAATTCATATTTACAAAAGTTTTTTTTTTTTTTTTGGAAACTAAATTAAATAATAACATCTAAAAAATAGGTAATTTAGAAAACAACTTGCTCATAAAATTTATAGCATCTAAGTTTGCAATTTGGTACAACACGTCCAAAAGTATGAAGTTTTTTGTACAAATGAAAGGACTGTAAAACCCATTATACAAAATTTTACAAATTTTACAAGTCTCAGAATATTTCTTCACAACTGGAATCTCTCAATAATATGATATTACTATAACATCCTTTCAAAATTTGTTTGAATCCAACTGAGCATCTCCATGAGCGCTTGCAACTTGTTGTAGATTTCAGATGACCTGAAGAATCCCTAGTAGAATCGAAGGTTTTTCTTCCAATTGAGCTAGTTGTATATTTAGCTCTTCTAACCCTTTTAGTACACAATTAAGATTTGAATGAAGCATCTCACCTTGAAAACTTCTTGCTTTGGAAGTCTCCTCCATCATTTTCTTCACTTCGGTAAGTTTTTGTAATCTTTAACTCTAAAAAGAAAATGTATTAGGCAGACATATTATTATAATGAGAGATGATTATTCCGGTCTTATCATCTTTCAGTGATTAAGTGAATATATGTCACCATCACTTCAAAAAGCCAATGAACAATACAATGCATTCAATACACACATGAAAAATATATTTGCTGGTGACTTGTGTGTCTTACCAATATCCCAATAGCCCAACAAAAGGCATGTGACTTGTGTTCTTACCACTTCATAGTGAAGTGGTATCCCTAGTCAGAGCTGAATGTTGTAGCCACATTTGTACCTAAACCTTCTTTTTCGAAGTCATAAAAAACTTTTCAAAACATATCTCCTTTGCCATGAAAATTGGATAATCAAATGTATTCCTCTCATTATTGTTTGAATTTTGAATATTTTACCTGTTAATGATCAACTATAAAATCATAATGTGGTGATTGTGATTTTCAAAACATAAATTTATCAATAATTCACATGAACCTGTTCGCCGAGTTAGAATTAATATATGCAAATCCTATTGTTTACCCTTTCATCTCATATCATTTATAGTTGTTCGAAATTAGATCCAATTTCCTTTATGCATTGTTAGATGGAAGAAAGAGGCCCTTTTAGCACCTCCTCCTCCACCCAAAGCCATCCAACGACTGAAATGAATGTGATCTAATGGTGGTGATCAACCTTGGTTTGCAACTAATTCCCAACTTAAACAAATACTCACGACTCGAAATGATCAAACGATCATGGATACTTCAATGTGACAAACTAAAACATGTATTGGGTGGCTTATTGGAGCCTTGTTAATGCATCCCTTTCCACTTGAAAGGATCTAATGTCGAAAAGTTAAATTGATCAATGACTATATATTCTTTTGGGTCACAACTACCACATGTTTTAACAGTCATCTCCACACCTAATATGTTTTACAATTGACATTGTGTTGGTCACATGGCTGCATTTAAATCACATTCGCATCGCATTTAAACCTAATTAATGATAAATAAGATGGCATGATGTGTAGTAAATACACAACACTCAACAGTTTAATTTTATTTTCAGCATAGGAAAGCCACATTTTTCATTTTCATGGTTGTTGAGCTCTAATTTTTGGTCATTGCTTGAACGTCCTAGCCTCTCGTCAAAAATACAAACAAAAGTGCTAAAACTCCTGGTAAGTGCACATAATCCAACCTTTAAGAGTAGGCATCATTAATAGTTTGTTTTCTCTTGAGGTGATAGGAGGAAAATGGATTTAAATTCGACAAAGGAGGTTTTAATCAGCCTTTTGACTCAAATTAGAGATATGCAGGTGGTGAAAACTGACATTTATACATTGATGAAAGATTTAGAGACTCGTATTAGTCATAGCACAGATGAATGTCTGATAAAGACTGGACTCCTTCGGGTGAAATTTCGGTCTATGCATTTCGATCTAGATTCTATCATTCTACTTGCTAAGAATTTACACCACACATTAAGAAACATCATGTGTCCCTAGAATGGTCAAGTATTCCATGAATTTTCTCAACAATATTTAGCTAAAATGCTAAATTTACCTACTTTTGGTAAGATTTTTTTTTATAAAGCACTGAATGAGCAATTCCTTATTTGGGCTAATGAAGAAAAAATGAAGTTTTTACAGAGTCTCCTAAAAAATCCCAATGAATTCTTTGAAGTCACCATGCCTATCTCAACCAAGTCTCTTAAACCCTTGTACCAAACCTTGGCTTCACTCCTATCAATTATTTAAGGATATTCAAGCAATTTAAATATGGATGAGGAAATGTTTATGTTTATGAGGGAAACATTAATGAACCCTAACAAAATTATGATCAAATTTCCAGGGTACTTAGCTAGGAATATTTATGTCGACTTAATTGTAGCTCTCAGTTTTTATATCTTCAGGGACTACACTTAATTAGTGCACTTGGGCTTATTTAATTATGTTGAGTATTTTTATAACACTAAATTGATAGATATAAATAAGCATGAAATAAGAAAGGGGAAAGAGATAGATCACTTGACTCAAATGTTGTATCCAGGAAGAATTCCTAGAAGTTATACACATTTCATAGATCATTTATCCTCCTATTTATAGGTTGAATTGTTACAAAAAATTCCTAATAGGATATTAGAGGAGTCTAGGAGGATTTTATACTTGACAAAAGAAACCAATATTAGTCAGTGGTTCCTTTTACTTGACTACTCTGTCATTAGAGCTTATGGTATTAAAGGCGAACCATACCATTTTCCAAAGTTCATCCCTTTCCAACTGTTTTCTTTAGAGCTTTCCAGACAACAAATACATCTTAATGAGTCTCATTTTTTTCAAGGAATAAAAAGGCTTTGATTGTGACGCCTTTTGACATAGGTCCTTTAATGATCAAACATAAAACTTCCTAAGAAATCATCGAAAGGGAATTATTATCATTTGGTCTTAAGAAAGATATATCTTGGCAGTTTGATCCTTTCCAAATTATATCAAATGCAAAAAATTTGGCTCACCTAGCTATCTATGTGCATGAACAAAACCCGAGCTTGAGAAACTCACTAATATTGATTGTTCTTCCCATAATGATGTAAATCTAGTTGAAATGTAGGTATCTAAAGTGGCCATAGCTAAGCCAGATAGTGTCAAAACAAGTCATTTGAAGCAAAGTATATCTTCATCGAATCAAGAGGAAAGGAGGATAATTGATAACCCTCAGGGTAATCATTTGAAGAGAAAGGCAAATGAAATCAATTTTGATGAAACATAACTATTAGTCAACTCTATAAGAGATAACAATGATGATGATAAGGAATAAATTATTTTCCATAGGACCAATGATGAATTGTTGAAACAACTAGAGGATACATTAGAAGAAACCAAACTAAATAACTTCGAAGAACCATATCATTTGATAATTGTAAATACTAAAAAATTTATAAAGGCAAAAGGTAAAAAATTAATGATAATTTCTAGAGAAACTTATGTCACAAATGATGTTGTGATGAAGAAAATGACTGCATATACAAGGCTAAGGTTTTTATCAAAGAATAACTTTGATAATAACATGTTCAATTTGACTCAGCGAGGAACAAATGCAAATGCACAACTACTTGGTTCTAGAGCTACTTCTATTAACATCAACCTATCCAAAGTAAATGATACTGATATAGTTGATTGGCACAGGAAAATAGGGGAGGTAGTGGCAAAGAGATTACTAGAATCTATGGCCAATAATAAAAAGTATCAAACTATTATCACCAAGGTCCAAGCACAACTCAACCATACTACGGTTTCCATTAAAACTAGAGTTAATTAGATAAAGGATCTTTAAGACAAAATAATTAAATAATCATGTATGCCCAAAGATGGTTCAATAACTAAGAATCTTCTACAAGATAAAGACAAAGGAATCACCAGCTTAAGGTTGAGTATGAAGAATCTATATTACAATCTAACCAACTTGGTAAAATAAAAAAGAGAAAAACAAAACGCTACAAGAAATGGGAAAATCATTGACTATAAATGAGGCTTAATGCAAAGAATTAAAAGAAAAACTTGACAATTTAATTACATAATCAAAAGAGAAAGGAAAAAGATACTTAGATGAAATAGAAGAATACAAAAACACTCTTGATATAGCTTTGAAAGAAGACTCGTCACGAAATGTGGATCTCGACAAATTTAAGTTTTTTGAAGTCAAAATTGACGAACTAGAGCAGTTAAAAGAGAAGCATCTGGAAAGAGAAGAATTAAAGAATGGCTGGAACAATCAAATCAAAACAAAACATAAAAAATTTGAAGGATTGCACACTATGGTGGGAAAGGAGGAATAAATCCAATCTTTGAAAAAATGTTTGTTAGAGTTCGCATTGGGCAAGGATTCCCTAATTGAGGCAAAGAAAAGATCTAGGACACGATCGATGAGAAAATCCTCCAATTGAGGCCATATGCCAATATCTTAGGGAAATGTGAAAACAAAAAATTCAGAGAAAATGAGTCCTCCAGCGGAAGAAAGATTAAAAAATGTTGATTCAACCATTCATCATTTTAACTCTCTCAGATTAGGAGTTGCATGCACTAGATTTTCAACTGAGAAGATTGTATCATAGTCCTCATGATGGTCAAAGAAATTAAAAAGTTGATTCAAGAAATGAATGATCAAATTTCTAAAACTATAAAAATCATTGATAAATTTAGCAGAATCCTGGTCAACGATTTAGTATATGGATTGTTGAACAAAACCAAGGCAAAGAAAATGACTAGAGAAAGGTCCTAAATGACCCAGATTTACTGGAGGCAAAAGGAATAGAAGAATATTCTCTTATGGGAAAGCGAAGCCAGAAATAGACAGAGCTCAGGCAATTAAGAAAAACTTGAGGGAAAAGTCCATTGTTAAGGAAGCGATGAGCACTGTCACTGCCAATTCTCTGTGCAAAAGGGATTCCAGAGACGGAATTTCTCCAATTAATCAGACTGCAGGGATGGGGAAGCTAATTCCTCGATCCGCTGATACCGAAGGAGCTTGAATGCACAAGGAATTCTTTATAGAGTCTCTCTTCACCCAAAATAGTAGACGCCACGTCAACTGCAAAGTGGTTGAACACATAATTAAAATGGGGTCGAATGGAAGGGAGTTGCAACAGAGATTGCGCCTGGACCAAATTATGGGAGGACCAAATACGAACCTGGAATTTAACACAGCGGAGTTGGTCCTCACATGCAGAGGCCATCAAATCACCATTAACTTTCATAATGCTTAGCTTGTCTGAATTCATCACAGATCGAGGAGGTGGACCTGTATGAGGCAGACACATTTGTACAAGGCAGGAAGGAACATGCATATTTAAGGCGGCCTCTCGAGCATGGAACAAGTGCTCAACTATAGCCACAACACTAGCCCGCCTTGCTTGAGATGAATGAGATTTATGACTTTAATGTTGTTGAGGAATCAATGTAATGTTGTTGAGGGATAAATGTGGTGAGGAGTGCATAAATTTGTGTGAGAACATTAGGAAACTTATGGGATGAATTTCAATTCCTTAATGCCATTAAATTTTGTTTGACCCACTTCTGGAAGGTAGGTTAGATTAGCTTGACAATCTGCCTCTGAATTTTGGCCTCTGAGGATATGAAAGAGACATCGAGAGGAAAGGTTCTAGAGTACGATTGATTTATTCTTTTGAGAAGGAGACAGATGATTCTCTTTTGGATAAGATTCATTGATTAAATGTTCTATTTTAACTATAGAATTTCCTGAGATTATTAGGTTTGGAATTCCAACCTTTTGGGCTAGATTTAAGCCTCATAAAATACCATATAGCTATGCTTAATTGTTGGTTTTTCTACCCCGGAAAAATGCTAATGTATTTAATTAAAATTGTATTATTATTTGTTGTTTTATTTTATTTTTTAAATATATATCATTAAAATACTATGTATTTTTATTTATAGTTAATTATTAATAATAAGAAAAATATTATTTAAAAGTTTTATGAATTCTTTAACCATAGTTTATTAAAAAAAAATATTTTTATTTTTATTTTTTTTCCTTTATTTTAATATTAGAAGTTTGAATCTTCTATTTTAAAAGGAAATTTACATTTTATGAAGAGCAAGTTCATATGAGTAGCTATCACTTATATATTAGATATTAACACCATCGTAACAAATATTTATCCCATCTCATATATATTAGTTATTAATATTGTGCAACTCTTACATATTAGTTATTAATTTTATGAGTATTAATGAAAATCTAAAAATTTGTTGCTGAAACTTATCAAAGTAGTTAGGTTTATTGGCTCAATTGTGTTTTTCATATTGTTAACTGACCTAAACAATATGGAAAAATATATAAAAAAAGCACTGAGTTAATAATTGACTTAGTGCATGGTATTTAATATTTTCCATTAAAAACAACTTATATTTTACAGATAAAAAGAAGAAAAAAAAAATATATCTGTAAATATATTTGGCAGGTGGAGTAGAAAAGTTTAAGGATAAAGCAGAAGATGAAATATCAGAGGAATCCCCGTCAGAAAGAATAGCACTGACAGTGCCTAGGACAGATGGGACAAGACTTATTTACTATGCTACCATCAAATAATATACTTATTTCGATTCAACGGTAGGCATATACTACCCTGCTCATTTATGAATCGATAACATATTAAATAAAACTTACCCAACGGACTACCCAACTTCTGAATCAATTCTTCTACTACAGAGACTTTCCACCCCAATAACTTGAGTGTCTGCTCAAATAGAGGTTTTGTCAGTGGGTCGCTTTAGGGCTGCAACTCTGCCGACCACAATGTACCGTTTTCCAGGAACAAACTGGCATTTCTTATTTATTCGAGGACCGTTTAACATGAAAGAGCATGTGCTCATAGCAATTTTTGCTTCTGCTGGAAGTAGTGGGGGCTTCTACAAGAGAAGCATAAATCCTTTAGCATCATGGCTATTGGTATTATCTACACAGGTATGTCTAAATGCATTATTCATGATTAAACAGTATCAGCAAGTCTCTCTCTTTACAGGTATGTTTACTGAACCATGAAAATAGATTATGGAGTATTGATGAATTTGCAACTGAACATCACCAGATGCTTGGCTTTGGATGGGGCTGGGATTTTGGAAAATTGTTGGTTGAATCTGCTTATATGGGATGGCCCTCGAACCTCGTCCAAATTTCCATTTTCAGGTGAGTAGATGTACACCATTATTATATAAAGGTTGAGTAGATATGTATACTCTTTGTGATTCAAGATAAGGATAGCTGTTTCCACTGAATTTAACTCTATTGCTGTAAATATTTCGAAATGAAGTGAAATAGTTGAACTCAACTACGGTTTATTTTATTTCAGAATATTTTCCAAATAATTTATTTAGATTAATATAATAAATATTATGTATTAAGTTGATATTGGTTTAATATATTTTAATTTTATCTACTAAATATTATTTTAGGAGTCGCCTCCCCAGAGAAACTGCTAGGATGGCCAAAAGTGGTTGAAATCTGGGTAAAAAAATTTCAAAAATTCTTGCAGAGGCAGTGTTTGAATCGTGTTTTGATGGTGGAAATGGATTCAGCACCATCAAAAATGTCTAAAACATCTAAAATTTTGAAGTTTGACAACTACAACTTGGATTTAGAAAAATCCTTACAAAGTTTTCTCAAAATATAACCAGAATTTCTATAACTTTCAGTCAATTCCTCAAGCTCTTTAAACTACAACATCATTTTATTCTTATTCAAGATAGAAAATGAAAAAAACACTAAACCCATCGTTAACATAATACATGATACTTCATATTTATAGTTTATGGTAAATATGCTCTTTCGTTATAAATATAATATCACTTTCCTGTCATTGCTGATGTAGGGTTTTGCACGAGCACGAGAAACGACCAAAGGGTGGCTTGACAAGAATGCAATTTTTCATGATAGTTTTAATATGTAGCTTTTCGTATTATATAATTCCAAACTTTTTCTTCGGCACCATTTCTACTGTACCGATTCTATGTTATATATGGAGGATATCTGTGACGGTGCAACCGATTGGATCTGGTACTAACGGCCTTGGTATCGGATCTTTTGGTTTGGATTGGGCAACAGTTGCATCATTCTTAGGCAGAGGCCTTTTTTTTTAAGGAAAGCTTTATTTTCAACCCTATTGCATAGTAAATGCAACATAAAGTTGATATAATACGATATAACACGTCGTGTATTGATGAGAGAGAAAAAAATAGCTATGTATTATATCGTGTTATATCGGTCCCATGTCGGACCACATTTACTATGCAATAAGATTGAAAATAAGGCTTTCCGTCCCCTATCTACTCCCTGGTTCGCAATCGCTAATGTTCTAGTGGGCTTCGTTATCATTGTCTATATCTTTACTCCAATCATATACTGGCAGAATGTTTACGATGCCAAATCATTTCCCATTATTTCATCAAGTATCTTCTTAAAGTCTGGTCATAAATACAACACCATTATTGCTAACAAACCAGTTCACCTTCGATGCGGCTGCGTATAATTATTATGGCAAATTGCATTTGAGTGCTTTCTTCGGCTGCACGTATGGAATTGGCTTTGCAGCCATACACTTTCTCACGTAATTTTTTTCTACGGAAAGTAAGTATAATTTTCTTTTATAGAAAGTATGTAGGGAAGGTAAGTATAATTTTTTCTATATAAAGTATGTATGGAGCATTCTTATATGTGGTAGATTTAGAGAATATCAAGGGATCTGGTGAAGAGGAGGGAAGTCAAACAATCCATCTCTACTTGTCTTTACTTGTCTTTATATTGAGATATATTTTTCTATTCTGTAATTTACAAAAATTCAGCAGTGTGGATATAATTTTTTACAAGCAATATTAACTAACATAGAATATATTTTTTACAAGCAAATATTAACCCATAGTAAGTTAATGATTGCTTCACTTTTTATGTTTTGTCCATTGATCACTTTATTCTCATCAACTCACAAAATATAAAAATGAGCTCATCATTGACTTACTCCATTATTAGTATAAATATTTTATATAAAAATATTTATACAATATAAATATTAAAGATAGACATCTTGTAAGTTAGATATCACTTTATTTTCATTTAGCCATTCAAAATGTAAAGAAAATGAGGCAATCACCAACATGCATGGTTCTAGATTCTTCTACACCACAATAGTTTCTAGAATCACATGCGGGATTCTAGATTCTTCAACACTGCCATTAGTTTCTAGATCATTCCAGATCTCCATCTGAATCACATACAGGATTCTAGATACTTCTTCTGCCTCCATAATTTTGTAATTTCTCTAGCCAAGGAATGTCAAAGTGATTTATGTTTTCCAGTGTTTGTTTTATCTATTCCATTGTTTTTTACTAAGTAATCTTGTTGTTTCTCCATTTGTCTGTCTTTGTAAATTATTCTCTGTTATTGTCGTCTAAGTCTCTGAGTATAAATCCGTTATGTGTTATGTATGCTCTGATCTAACAACTGGTATCAGAGCCAGGGTCGAATATCCATTGTGCAAGCAGCTTAGTGCCATTGCCTTACTCTGGCAGCGTTCGTTAAAACGTTGTTGTTACCCAAAACGTTGTTGTTACCCTTGAAGGATCTGTCCAGGAAATAACTGAGGAACGCTGGAACTAAAAGACACTTCCTGCAAGAAAAACAAGGTCGTGGATCTATGTTGAAACGTGTTACTGGAGTTTGAGGAACGCTGGAACTAAAAGACACTTCCTGCAAGAAAAACAAGGTCGTGGATCTATGTTGAAACGTGTTACTGGAGTTTGAAACGTGAAGATCCGTGGAGTTTGGAGTTGAAACGTAGTGTTCGTAAGTTTTTTCTTTTTCACATCAAGCTTGCACATATACGTAAGTTTTTTCTCAAACCAACATATGTATGTGTGAAATGTGAAAAGGTTAAAACACTATATATGTTTTTATATTTATTATGAAGCATATATAATTATATGTTGGAATTTTGAAAAGTATATTTTAAAAGGAGCAGGAATTTTGAAAAGGGTATTTTAAAAGGAGGAAAGTCATTATTACTAAATTTTAAAAAGTGATAATTAAAGTTTTATTTTTAAGTGGGGTTTTGGTGTTTTGGGGCGTGAATTTGATTGAAAATGGAGACAACAGTTACAGATATGGAGAAGTTGAGCGGGGCTAATTTTTCCCTATGGAAATCACAGATGGAGGATATACTGATTTGGAGAAGTTGAGCGGGGCTAATTTTGCCCTATGGAAATCACAGATGGAGGATATACTGATTTTAAAGGATCAGTATTTGCCGATTGAGGGCGCAACAAAGAAACCCTCATCGATGACAAATGAAGAGTGGAATAAGCTAGATAGAAAGGCAATTGCAACAATCTGCCAATATTTAGGAAAGAATGTGTATTTCAATGTGTCTGGAGAAAAGACGGCTGAAGGCTTATGGAAGAAGCTCCATGATCTATATGAGAAGAACATAGCATCAAACAAAGTGTTCTTGATGAAAAAGCTTTATAATCTCAAAATGAAGGAGGGTGCTTCAGTTGCTGAGCACTTGAATGCATTTAATATTATTACTAACCAACTTACCTCTGTTAAAATAATTTTAGATGATGAAATTAGAGCTATTTTGCTAATGTGTTCTATGCTAGAAAGCTGGGAAAATTTAATTGTAGCTATGAGCACTTCAAAAACTATAGGGGCCCTGAAGTTTGATGATGTCAGCAACAGTTTAATGAATGAGGAGCTGCAACGCAAGTCAATTTCAGAAAACCAGGGAGGAGAAGCTCTAGCTCCAGCTGATCGTGGTAGGAGAATGGATTGAGGCCGGCAAGGGCGATCAAGATCGAGAGGCCGATCAAAATCAAGGAGAGGCAGAATCATTTGCTTTCATTGTGGCAAACCCGGGCACATGAATATAGAATGTCGATTCTGGAAGAAAGGACAAAAGGATCAGAGACTGTCCAGTACAAATCACAAGTCATCCAGCACAATTGAAGGTGAGACTATTGCGGTAACCACAGATGGTGATGTGTTGTTTACTGTTTTAGTAGAGGATGCATGTGTATATACATCTAGCAGTAGCTTTCATTAGATCCTTGACTCTGGGGCATCTCACCATGTAACCCCATGCAAAGATAGTTTTATTTCATATGATCCTGGTGATTATGGTAGAGTGCATTTGGGGAATAATAATTTTTGCAGCATTGTTGGAGTGGGAGATGTCCAGATCAAGATGAAATATGGACAAGATATATTTTTGAAACAGATCAAGCATGTAAAAGAAATGCGCATGAGTTTAATCTCTATGGGACGACTGGATGATGAAGGCTATTTGACAAGCTTTGGAAAAGGAGGCTGGAAAATTAGCAAAGGTGCATTGGTCATGGCCAAAGGACCCAAGACAGGAACATTATACACATTGAAGACACTGATAGGAAAATCAGATTTCGCTGCTATCACAAAAGAAGGAAATTTAGCAGATCTGTGGCATAAGTGTTTGGGTCACATGAGCGAGAAGGGTTTAAAATCCTTGTTGATAAAAATTTATTGTCAGGTTTGAAATCCTACAATCTTGATCTTTGTGAGCATTGTATATATGGTAGACAAAGAAGGGTTTCATTCCTTAGAGGTGGCCATGACAGAAAGAAAAATGTGTTAGAATTGGTACACTCAGATGTGTTTGGGCCTGTTAACATCAAATCATTAGGAGGAGCATCATATTTTTTAACATTTATAGATGATGCATCCAGGAAGGTTTGGGCATATCCTATGAAAAATAAAAGTGAAGTGTTTGGAATATTTCAAAAATTCCATGTTGCTGTTGGAAGAGAGACTAACAAATTGTTGAAGTGTTTAAGAACAGATAATGGTGGAGAATATTGCTCAAATGCATTTAAGGAATATTGTAACAGGTTTGGCATAAAGCATGAGAAGACTATGCCTAGTACTCCTCAACAGAATGGTGTCGCAAAAAGGATGAATCGCACCATTATGGAAAAGGTGCGAAGTATGTTGTCCAATTCCGGTTTGGAGAAGAATTTTTGGGCTGAAGTAGTCAGGACCACTTGCTACCTCATAAATAGATCTCCAACTACAGCCTTGGATGGCGGTATCCCTGAAGAAGTTTGGACTAGTAAGAAGTTGAATTATTTTCACTTGAAAATATTTGGATGTGAAGCATCCGTACATATTCCCAAAGAAAATAGAACTAAGCTAGATGATAAATCTATGAAATGCATTTTTTTGGGATATGCGGATGAAGATTTTGGTTATCATCTATGGGATCCAGTCAAACATAAAATTATTAGAAGCAGGGATGTTATATTTAATGAGTCAGAAATGTTCAAGAGGACTGTAGGTGAGTTGGAGGTCAAGAAGGTTATTGACAAGTTTGAAGAGCAACAGGAAAACATACCACCAATACAAGAAAATGAACAACAAATTTAGGAGCATGAAGAACAACAAGTGGAAAATGATGAACAACAAGAAATCTTGCAGGAACCTTTACAGGTGATTCAACCTGATAATGCACCACCACAGTTGGTTCACAGATCTTCTAGGCCTCATAAGCCTTCACAAAGGTATCCTCCTTCAAACTATATTTTGTTGACTGATGAAGGTGAACCTAATTGTTTTCAATAAGCTTGTAAAGTCGAGCACAGTAAAGAATGGAAGAAAGTAATGGAAGAAGAAATGAACTCTTTGCTAGAAAATAAAAATTAGGATTTGGTAAACCTCCCAAAAGGTAGAAAGTCTCTACAAAACAAATGAGTTTATAGGATTAAGCATGAAGGTGACAAAAAGGAGGAGAGGTATAAAGAAAGGCTAGTGGTGAAAGGTTTTGCCCAAAAAGAACGTATTGACTTCACTGAAATTTTCTCACCTATTGTTAAAATGTCATCCATTAGAGTCATTCTTGGTCTAGTTGCTACTTTAGACCTAGAATGTGAACAATTAGATGTAAAAACTGCATTCCTCCATGGTGCATTGGAGGAAGAAATTTATATGGAGCAGCCAGAAGGCTTCATAGAAAAAGGCAAATAAGGCCTTGTTTGTAGGTTGAAGAAGAGTCTCTATGGGTTGAAATAGGCACCTCGACAATGGTACAAGAAATTTGATTCATTCATGTTGGAACATGGTTTTCAGAGGTTGGAAGCTGACCATTGTGTCTATATCAAGAGGTATGATCAAGGAAAGTATATCGTATTATTGTTATATGTGGATGACATGTTGATTGTTGGGCATGATAATAATAAGATCAATAGGTTGAAGAAAGATTTGGGTAGCAAATTTGCAATGAAGGATTTGGGACCAGCACAACAGATATTGGGCATGCGGATTATGCGTGACAGGAAAAACAAAAGGTTGTGGCTGTCACAAGAAAAATATATCAAGAAGGTGCTTGACAGGTTTAATATGAAGGATGCCAAGCCAGTTGGTACACCCCTTGCAGCCCACTTCAAGCTGAGTACTGAATTATGTCCTAGTGATGACAAGGAGAAAGAAGAGATGAGCAATATTCCTTATGCTTAAGCAGTTGGCAGTTTGACGTTTGCCATGGTATGCATATGACCAGACATTGCATATTCAGTGGGAGTAGTGAGTAGGTTCCTTGCCAATCCAGGAAAACAACATTGGCAAGCAGTAAAATGGATTTTGAGGTATCTCAAGGGTACTAGTCATTATTGTTTATGTTTTGGTCATGATGAGACTGTGCTTGAAGTATTTACAGATGTGGATATGGCTGGAGATATGGATACCAGAAAGTCCACTACAGGTTATTTTTATACATTTGCAGGGGCAACAGTATCTTGGGTGTCAAGGCTATAAAGAATAGTAGCCCTCTCTACAACAGAAGCAGAGTACATAGCTGCAATAGAAGCTTGTAAAAAGATGTTGTGGATGCAGCGATTCCTAGGAGAGATAGGAATAAAGCAGGACAAGTATGTGTTATATTGTGATAGTCAGAGTGCCATTCACTTGGCGAAATACCCAACATTTCATTCAAAATCCAAGCAAATTGACTTAAGGTACCATTGGATCCGGCATGTGTTGGAGGAAGAACAATTATCCTTGGAAAAGATCCATACAGATAGGAACCATACTGATATGCTCACTAAGATACTACCACAAAATAAACATGAGTTATGTAGAGGCATGGTAGGACTCGGTGTGACTTGATGAATCTTATTTGGCTTCAAGTGGGAGAATGTTAAGTGTGAAGCCAAATTTATGAATCACATGCAGGATTCTAGATTCTTCTACACCGCCAGTAGTTTCTAGAATCACATGCAGGATTCTAAATTCTTCAACATCGCCATTAGTTTCTAGATCATTCCATATCTCCATTTGAATCACATACAAGATTCTAGATTCTTCTTCTGCGTCCATAAATTTGTAATTTCTCTGGCTAAGGAAAGTAAGCCAAGGCCCAAGCCTATTATGTAATGCAAAGTGATTTATGTTCTCCAGTGTTTGTTTTATCTATTCTGTTGTTTTTGACTGAGTAATCTTGTTGTTTCTCCATTTGTCTGTCTCTATAAATTGTTCTCTGGTATTGCCATCTAAGTCTCTGAGTATAAATCTGTTGTGTGTTATGTACGCTCTGATCTAACAGGTTGGCTCAGAATTATATGGTATCAAATAAAGATAGTTTTAAGAGACACAAATATGGACGTGCACACGAGATTGATGAAGCAAAACTACAAGTCTATTCCACAGTAATGGTTTATTATTATTTAGTGTTGATGATATCTCTTTCAATAGCAGTTTGTGAGGGATTTGACAAACAACTGCAACTCCCATACTAGGGAGTTTTACTTGCTTGCGCCTTTGCATTTACCTTCACTCTGCTAGTTGGTATTATTCAGGCCACTACCAATCAGGTAAATGAGATTTGAAAGTTAGACAAATGACATGAGAAAACAAAATGGAAAAATTATTAATTACATGTATATTTATGCAACCTGCAACAACCTAGTCTAAACTTAATAACGAATTACATCATTGGGTGTTTATATCTAGGTCGACCCCTTGCCAATGAATCATTCAAGACTTATGGCTATATTTAAATGGGTTTCATTTCTGGCGGACTTTAACTGAGCCATTACATGAAAATTCCTCTGCGCTCCATGTTCATCATTCAGGTTATTATTATTATTCGTGTTTTTGCTTTTGTTTTTTTTGTTTTTGTTTTTGTGGTGACTAGCTTGAGTCTGTGTCTAGGCTAACACATTATTGGATGGAAGAACACTGATTCACCCATAATGAGATGCTTATTACCGATTCAACCTCTCCCTGTAATGTTTAAACCTGTGAGCTTTTGAGACTAAACCCCACAAAGACTAATTGATGTGCACCTCATGAGTTTTTATGTATTCTTGAGCATGATAGGTCAAGTGTCTATTTGTATTTGTATTTCCAACTTCTAATGTATGATTAGTGGTCGTGCGTTTATATACATATATTTTTATTTACAACTTATAGGGAAAATTGTGGTAGTCACTGCATATTTTGGGACAGTATGGTGGCTGTTGGAAAGTGTGAAAAACATTTGTAACAGTAGTGTGGAGGGTAACATCTGGAATTGCTCGGGTGATATCGTATTTTTCAATGCATCAATCATATGGGGAGTGGTTGGACCAAAAAGGATGTTCAGGAAATTTGGATTATATGAGAAGAAAAATTGGTTCTTCTTAAGGGGGGCGCTTGTACCTCTTGTGGTGTGGATTCTTACCAAAAAATTTCCAAATGTAAAGTTTTTCAAATACATCAATATGCCCATTTTAATTGGAGCCACAACTAGCATGCCACCCACTAGAGCAGTTGACTACATCATGTGGTGCAGTGTTGGTTTCATTTTCAACTACATCATCTTCAACATACATAAGAAGTGGTGGAGTAGACAGAACTACATCTTGTTTGGTGCACTTGATGCTGGAGTCACTTTCTCCATCATTCCTTGTTATTTCTGTTTGCAGTTGCAAGAAATTGACAATGTGGAATGGTGGGGAGGACTCATAGGTTCTGATCATTGCGATGTTTTGCAATGCCCAATGGCTCCCGAAATCTAGGTCGAAGGCTGCCCTTGAATTTTCTCATGTCCACATGGATTCCTAGTATTCTACATGCATTGCATACATTACCTTTACATATTCTTCATCCACCTTGCATTGTATCCCTCTGAATTATTATGTATGTTTAGTGTTGTGATATTAGTTCACCTTGTTATGTATATTTTTTTTATTTATAATGTTATTTTAAATTTTTAGGTTTTCTAAGCGGTTGACATTTTGTCACTGCCACACTAGGGTTGTTGAACCCAATGCACAACATCAGTTGTTCAAGGGTCGTGGTTCACCTTTGCATGTGATCACCTCAATTAACACAGACTTGTGTGAAGAAATATAGCTTGAACCATATACTGTACATGAGTACATATTCATCAAAGTGATTTACTTAGACAATTTTCCGATTACGAAGAAGCCAAAGAAATAGACCATAAAACGAAAATCTAGTCTCCCTATTCTTTTCCATAATGTTATTTTTTTTGGAAAAACTTGTTTAACAATGACATCGTAGTCACTAGGTTTAAAAAATGTGAGGAGGAGGCGTGGAAAGGCTCCCACTAGAGCTAACCTCGAGAAACCCTTGGAAGATCTAAGTCATGAAGATATTACACAGCTCACTAGGGGAACACTCTCAGTGATACTTAAAAAAAAGGTAAGTTTCCAAATTATTTTTCTTTCTCCTCAAACAATGTTTTTTGTTTTTTGTTTTTTTGTTTTTTTTTGTTTTTTTTCTAGCGAAAAAACTAACCACTTTTATTATAATAAAAATCTTTACATTCGCATAAGATCATGAAACACCTTTCCAGGAAACAAAATATGCCAAAGACATATAGATCCGGTCCAAACAAGAAAGGATGGTCCAAAAAGTAACAAAACCACGAATCTTGAAAAAAAAACATATCACTAAACATAGAAGGCAACCCCCTATGGAGCCAAATACAAATCAAGACAACAAACAAACATATTGCTAAACACAGAAGGAAGCCCCATATAGAGCCAAATAAAAAGAAAGATAAAAACCCAAATGAGCCAAAGCCAAGAAAAAAGGAAACAACTGAGTTGCGACAGAAAAGACAAAACAACTGAACCTATAAAAAGCTGAGAAAACATTTGAATCATGGACCTCACCGTTGACCTAGAAATTGTAATGAAAAATCCCAACACTGAAGAAACACCTCGCTTAGACAACTCATCAGCCACGATGCTCTATTCCTGGTAGTTATGTGAAAACAAAATCACGGGGAAAGAATCCTTTAGGCTCATGATCTACTGAAGCCAGTGGAATAAGGAAGAGACAACCAATAAGAAACTATCGTGCACCTAGTCTATGACAAACTTGGAATCACCAATGATTTGAATATCCTCGATGGGAATCCATGATGCAAATTTTAGCACTCCCCAAAGGGGAAACACCTCAGCCCAAGGACTGGAACTTGAGCATGTCGACCAATAGAATCTGAAAGCTTTGGATTAATCAATCATGATGTAAGCACCACAACCACATGCACCCCATGAAGATGACCCGTCAAAGGAACCAAAAAGGGAATAGAAATAAATCTCTATGAGAGAGACCACTAAACTATGTACTTTGGGCCTCCAAGGACCCACCTCCTGAAAATATTCCATGATTTTCAAACTAGTGGAATGTACGTTGGAAATCATATTTTCAAAAATGTATTTGTTCCTACAAACCCAAACACCCCAGAGGAAATATGTAATGTTCCTAATTAGGAAAAACAATGATATGCAAAGAAAACAACAAAATTACACCACATAAAATTTCAAACTTTAGCCTGCACCCATGAAAACCCAGAAATGTAGAAGCAGCTGAGCCATTTTATTATAAACTAGCAAATATATGGAAGGAATGCACCTTGGCTTGCCTCAAAGGCAAGTGAAGCAAAGCCAAGGTGAATAAATATGAAGTATGAACGTTGTTATCAACTGCCCAAGTACTGCTTTGCACTGCCCCAACAATTCTGCATTGTCTGATGCAAAGATATAATTGGAAACCCCTCCTTTGGTGCTCAGAAAATTCTGAAACATTAGCTCCAAGCTCCTTAAGCAAAACCCACGAAAACCCAGAAAGGGTTTGGCCTAATTCTGACCTTCGAAAATCGACACCCAAAGGCCCTATCTTCTCCACTGGTTGCTGAAATATGTTGCCTGTTAATGCACCAACAAATCTCCCCAAAACACTCCCAAAAGGCTGCAATCAACTCCACAAATATTATCCTTATTTCTCCCGGCAAGTTCCAGCCTCAAGGACACCCTTTTGTGTAGGCCCAGGAGCAACAAACTCACTCAAGAAACGAGTTGTCTCCTCTAGCTCCCAAACTCCACAAAAGTTTTTCAAAATACTTGAGCTCCCTTCTCCTAATTTACTTTGGAAATTTCACCCCGAAAGAGCACTGAAATGACTCCCTCAAGAGCCTCTCCCACATCCTCCGGAAATACGCACTACCTAGCAAATATGAATGCAACTGCTGGAAAATTTATTGTAAGTCTCCTCCAGATATGTGTGAAAGAACCTCTCTAAGGTGGCACTCGAATTCCCCCAAAGAAAGGGTGAGTTCTCCTCTTGGAAAAAGAGTGTTGAACAAGTGGCCCGACTAAGAAGCTTGAGCAACTGAGTTAACTTTGATATGCCAAAAAGATACAAATGAAGTTGAGCTCCCTCCTTTTATAATTTCATGGACTTTCCTTCCCACATGGGCCCCTCCACCAAGAAAATCGAATTCCCTCCTAAATATTTCAAACCATAGGCTAAGTGAAGTGTGATTTTCATTGTGTGGGTGGCCCCCACATTCCACTATCAAAATAATATGACTTCCTTTTAACTCTTAAGTCCTTTACCAAAAATGAGTAGGTCCCATAGCCTCCAAAATTGTTCTCAAAATTAGGGAATTAATTATGTTCCAAAATAATTTGGGAAGGGACATTACAGTCCTCCCCTTCCAAATGTTTCTTGTCCCCAAGCAACTTCAGCATTGGATGCTCTAATATGTGCTCACCATCCCAAGTGGCATCCTCATCTGACAAACTCTTCTTCTCCTTAACTTCCACTCCCTAGTCTCTAGAATGGCTTTCGATTCCAAAATCAGATGCCCCTCATCATTTAATAGTGGCAACTTCACAACCGCTGTAACCTCCATCCCCAACACCCTCTTGAGGCATGAAACATGGAAAATGTTGTGGATCTTTCTCCCTAGGGGTAGTTCCAACTCATATGCTACATCTTTAACTCTCCTGATCAACCTGTATGGCCCATAAAAATGTGGTTGTAGCTTCTCGACCCCCTTTTGTTTCAATATCGATTGTCTGTATGGCTGAAATCGCAGGAACATCAAGTCCCCCTCCTCAAAGTGCATCTCAACCCAATGTCTACCAACATACATCTTTTCTTGATTCTAAGCTGTCAGCAAATTATCCTTGAGAGCCTTGAGGATGTCTTGGCTCTCTAGGATCCAATATTTGGCCTTTGGGGCCCGACTGTCTCCAAAAACAATATCAGCAAAATACAAATCATTATACCCATATAAAGCATGGAAAAGTGACATACCGATGGACATATGATGGGTGGTGTTGTAGCAATACTCCCTTAAGTGCAACCATCGAATCCATGCCCTCTGCTGCTTGATCACATAATTCCTAAGATAGCCCTCTAGCCACTTGTTCACCCTCTCCATTTGGTCCTCTTTTTGTGGGTGGTAACTAGTGCTTGGGGTGAGCTTAGTACCCACTAGCCTGAAGAGCTCCTACTAAAATCCTTCCATAAATCGGTTGTCCCTATCATTGACCATGGTCTTAGGGAGTCCATGCAAGTGAAAGACCTCCCTAAAGAACAACTCTACCACCTGAGAGGCTGAGTATCATGTTGGAATGGAAAATAAATGGGCATACTTCATCAGTCGGCCGACCACCACATAATCTCAACCATCACCTGGTAGCGCTCATCTATGTGAATGCCCTCTAAGATCTCACATGCCCGCCGATCCTTGGAGTACTCTACTAACAATTGTGCCTTCTAGTCATGGAAAATGCTCATGATTGAAAGCCCTGCAGGTCTCCTCAATAGTGCATCAGCTACCACATTGTGCTTCTCCCGCACATACTCAATATCAAAATCATAGGCTTGCATCTTGCTGACCCACCTCTGTTGCTTGTCATGGAGGCCCTCCTGCCCCATGAAGTGGCGAAGACTATTGTGATCTGTCTTCACTCGAAATTGGTTGCCCACCAAGTATTGTCGAAACTTGGCCAACACATGCATGATGGCCAACATCTCCTTCTCATATATAGAATAAGACCAATCATGTGGTACTAGCTTCTAGCTCTTGAAAGCAATGGGGTTCCCAGACAAAACTGCTCCATTCCCCTCACTTGATGCGTCACACTGCAACGTGAATGACTTGGTGAATTTTGGGAGTGTCAAAAATAGGAAACTACTCATCAACTCCTTGAGGTGATCGAAATTTGTCTGAGCTCCATCTTTCCATGAAAAAACCCCCTTTTTAGTCAAATCTATGAGGGGTGTCAATAACTATGAGAAGCCCTTGACGAACGTCTGATAATAAGTGCAAATGTCCAAAATGCCCCTCAACGCTATCACATCTCTAGGTACCGGCCAATTCCCAATGGCCCTGATCTTCTCCTCATGCAACTTGACCCCATCTACACCAATAATGTGTCCCAAGTAAAGCATCTCTGTCAGCCCAAACTATGCTTGGACAACTTGGCGTAGAACTGTTGCTCCTCTAAAATGCATAACATCATCTCTAGGTGCTGCAGGTGCTCCTCCCACATCCTGTTGTAGATCAAGATGTCATCAAAGAAAAATATCTCAAATATCCTCAATTTCCCCCTGAACACATGGTTCATGCATGATTAAAAAGCAACTGGGCTGTTGGTCAACCCAAAAGGCATGACTAGGAACTTGAAATCCTAATAATGACACTTGAAGGCTGTCTTCGGGGTGTCTTGATCCCTCACTCGAATCTGATGATACCCCGACTGCAAATCTATCTTTGAGAAGAACTTATCTCCTTTAAGATCATCCATTGACTCATCAATACGCGATATGGGATACCGATTCTTCAACATCTTCTTGTTGAGTGCCTTATATTCAATGCACATGCACAATGTTTCATCCTTCTTCTTCACCATCACTACCGAAGAAGTGAAGGGACTGGAACTTGGCCTAATGTGGCCCAACGCCAACAACTCCTTGGTGGCTCGCTTAGTCTCAACCTTATATTTTTTGGGATGCCTATAGAGTTGGGTGCTGATTACCTGAAAACCAAGCTCCAACTCTATGGTGTGCTCAAACCCCCTGTTTGGTGGCCCCCCTGGTGGTATGTCTCCAAAAACTACCAGATACCTATCTAGTATAGCTTGTACGTCTAGATGTGGCGGCTTGGTATATCTCCTAGCCTCTGAAATTCTTAGCTCTACTGCCCATGCTATATCCCCATGCCTCAAATCGGCCTCCATCTTGTGAGATGAGACTGTTTGTGGAGGATATGAATGCATGCCCTGAAGAACTATTAGCTTACCATCTAACCCGGTAAACTCCATCTTGATAGCTCACTCAATCTCATCCTTATAGGATTTTGGATGCCTATAGGGTGTGGTGATGACCGCCTGCACACTAGGCACCAACTCTATGGTGTGCTCAAACCCACTGTCTGATGGCCGCCCTAGTGGTATGTCTCCAAACACTATCGGACATCTGTCCAATATATCCTGTATGTCTAGATGTGGTGGCTTGCTCTGTCCCCCATCCTCTGAAAACCTCAGCTGTACTACCCATGCTATGTCCCCATGCCTCAAATCAACCTCCATCTTATGGGCCAAGACTGTCTGTGGAGGATATGAATGCATGCCTCGAAGAACTACTAGCTTACCATCTGACCCAATAAATTCCATCTTGGGTATCCTCTAGTCGGTGGTAACTAGGCTAAGGGAATACAACCATTGGACACCCATCACCACATTAGTGTCTGGTACATCCACCACGAATAAATGGTTTTTCATCGAATAGTTCCCCATGGTCACTGTCAAAGTGGGGACATATTGAGTGCACTTCATAGTCTTGTCCTCTAGTACCAGAACTGAAAAATCCTCAAACTCTACAGTGGTGATGCCTCTCCTTTGAATCATCTGAGCATCAATAAAATTGTGGGTGGCCCCACTATCTACTAAGATTGAGACATGCTGCCCCTGTACTGTGCCTCTGAGCCTTAGGGTTAGAAATCTGGGAACCTCTAACAAAGAGGTTAGGACTCCTCCAGATGGTGCAAAAGATGCTCCCATATGTGGGGGGGGGGGGGGGGGGGGGGGTGGTGGTGGTCCCCTCTCTGCCAGACCCTCATTGTCTCCCCCAACATACTCCAACTCCACCACATCCTCTTGATCGTTGTCTGAGAATATCTCAATATAATGGGCCTTTTTAGTTTTGCATCAATGGCCTGGTTCCCATGGCTCCTCACATGTAAAACACAACTTTCTCCTCCTGAGGTATCTCCTGGTCTCATTGTCCATCTGCTCATGCCCTTGGGCTACTTTCTGTGCTAGTGGTGGTCTAGTGTCACTCCCTTTCTGGAGGTAGGGAGTGCATGATGGAATAGGTGCCTAGGTCTTAGGGATGCCCCCTTGCAAGTATTTTGTACAAGTCACAACCTCTAGTAGAGTAGAGGGTCTTTGTGACTTCACCAGTCCATGTAGTTGCTCCATCAACCCCTCTACAAATGTGTACACTCACCTGGCATTCAAAAAATCTAGTACCATGACTGAGACCCTCAGGAACTCCGAAACATAGTGTTGTAGATGTCCTATCTTCCTGATCTGGGTCAACTCCTGAAGTGAGCCTCTAGATCCCTCTAATCAAAACAATCCACTACTCTCCGTGTGAAATCCTCATAGTGGGTCACGTTGGCATGCCCCAAATTGGACAAGCCATGGAACCACCAATTGTGTGCCTCCCCCTCCAAATGCAAAGTGGCCATTTTAATTGCCTCTACCTCTGTCATCCAGTTGAGTTGGAAATATTTGTCCAACTTCTCCACCCAAGCATGAGTTGCGCACCGGGTAGTACCATCATATGTAGGGAAGTACATCCTCCCAATGGTGCGCTACAACTTAAAGCTTTGCATGCCTTGACCTCCATAGCTCTTTCCCTTCTTATTTTGCTTGAGCTGGCAATACTTAAATACATAAGAGTGAAGGGAGCTCTACTTGAATGGTTCATGAGGCACAATACATGCTAAGGTTTTGCAAATGGGGTAGAAATCTAAGTGGGCTTGATTGTGGCGAAAACTCCACAGTTAAGTGCACTTGAGACAGAGGCGATCTAGGATGGGTGACCTCCCGGGAAGTCTTGGTTATCGAGTGCAAGCCCTGGAAGTGATGATTGATGTTATGTGATTCATTTCACTAGTTTCAATCCCACTTCTTCACCCCTGTGAGCATCACTCGATGCAATGAGTGCTAAGTGGACTATTAAAAAATCATGAGAAATTAGTCAGTTATGACTACCTCTCATGGAAATGACTCGATGAAATGAGTGCTAAGTGGACTATTAAAAAATCATGAGAAATTAGTCAGTTACGACTACCTCTCATGGAAAGGGTCATAGATGAATGACTTTCTTAATGCAGTTGAATCCCAAAAAATGATATCTAACACATTGCACTGCGAAAGACCCTTAATACTTAAATACATAAGGGTGAAGGGAGCTCTACTTGAATGGTTCATGAGGCACAATACTTTCTAAGGTTTTGCAATTGAGGTAGCAAGCTAAGTGGGCTTGATTGTGGGAAAAACTCCACAGTTAAGCGCGCTTGAGCCAGAGGCGATCTGAGATGGGTGACATCCCCAGAAGTCCTGGTTACCGGGTGTAAGCCCCAGAAGTGATGATTGATGCTATGTGATTCATTTCACTAGTTTCAATCCCACTTCTTCACCCCTGTGAGCATCACCCAATGTAATGAGTGCTAAGTGGACTATTCAAAAATCATGAGAAATTAGTCAGTTATGACTAGCTATCATGGAAATGGTCATAGATGAATGACTTTCTTAATGAATTTGAATCCCAAAAAATGATATCTAAGATAGTGTTTCTCTGAAGTCTTCTCCCATGGACTACCACTCCCTAAAATACTCTCTCATAGGCATCTAATCATCAACTCCTCCCTGTTGACCCTGTGCCAAGGGTAAGAAAGAAGGCAGTGTGGCTCTAGTTGGCCCACTAGAGGATGGTGGCTGCATAGTAGGTGAAGGGTAGTCATATAGTTGAGAGGTTTCAAAAGTATTTCCAAATATAAAATCTTGGTGAGTGCTCCATCCCTGGTTTTGCATTTTGATCTCATCTAACATCTCCTTTTTCCCCTTCGCCAAATCATTCAGGGCCTTCAAGAGACTGTTAAAGGCCAACTTCTCCTTGCTCTCGAGCTCCCCCATATCCTCTACTATCACCGCCTTTCCACGGTCCTTAGTGTCTAGAGTGATCTCTAGCTCCCTCTCCCTGCTCCAGTACCTTTGCCTCCTATAGGTAATATTTTGTTTGTCCTCCTCACTCATGGGAAATTCCTACACGATTGAGCCAAGATCTGAACTTTGATACTACTATAATGTTCCTAATTAGGAAAAACAATGATACACAAAGAAAACAACAAAATTACACCACATAAAAGTTCAAACATTAGCATGCACCCATGAAAAACCAGAAATGTAGAAGAAATTAAGCCATTTTATTATAAGTTGGAGAAAGAGTATAAATATATGAAAGGAATGCACCTGGGTTTACCTCAAAGGCAAGAAGAGCAAAGCCCAGATGAATAAATATGAAGCTTGAATTTTGCTATCAACTACCCAAGTACTACTTTGTGTTGCTCCAACAATTTTGCACCGTCTGCTGCAAAAATATAGCTGGAAACCCCTCCTCCAGTGCTCAGAAAATTTTGCAAAATTACCTCCAAGTTCCTCAAGCAAAACCCACCAAAACCCAGAAAGGGTTTGGCCTAATTCTGACCTCCAAAAATCTACCCCTAAAGGCCCTACGCTCTCCACTGGCTGCTGAAATATGCTGCCTGCCAATGCACCAACAAATCTCCCCAAAACAGTCCCAAAAGGCTGCAAACAAATCCACAAATATTATCCTTATTTCTCTCGACAAGTTCCAACCTCAAGGAGCAAGCTCCTCACTCCCACGTGTGCCCAGTGACACCCTTCTACGCAAGCCCAATAGAAGCAAACTCACTCTAGAAAATAGTTGTCTCCTCCAACTCCCAAACTCCTCCAAAACCCTGCAAAATACTTGAACTCCCTACTCCTAATTTCCTTCGAAAATTTCTCCTTGAAAGAGCATTGAAATGGCACCCTTATGAGCCTCTCCCGCTTCCTCCAAAAATATGCACTGCCTAGCAAATCTGAATGCAATTGCTCAAACATTTACTGTAAGTATCCTTCGAATAGGTGTGAAAGAACCTCTTTAGAGTGGCACTCGAAATCCCCCAAAGAAAGGGTGAGTTCTCTGCTTGGAGAACTCGTGCTGAACAACAAGTGACCCAACTAAGCAACTTGAACAACTGAGTTAAGTTTGATATGTCAAAAAGATACAAATGAAGTTGAGCTCCCTCCTTTTATAATTTCATGGGCCTTCTTTCCCACGTGGGTCCCTCCACTAAGCAAATCGAATTCCCTCCTTAGAATTTCGAACCGTAGGCTAAGTGAAGTGTGATTTTCATTGTGTGGGTGGCCCCCACAATCCACTATCAAGATAATATGACTTCCTTTGAACTCCTAAGTCCTTTACCAAAAATGAGTGGGTCCCATAGCCTCCAAAATTGTTCTCAAAATTGGGGAAGTAATTTTGTTCCAAAATGATTTAGGAAGGGGCATTACAAAATATAGCATAAGGGCTCTTCTTTCTATCCAACACTCTAATTGGACAACGATGCTACAATGGAAGATAAATCCACCTCCGAATCTACTTTAAAGGAATTTGTGATCACCTCCCAAACAACAGTTGTGAAAAGGAAATGAAGAAAAACGTGCTCAACTTCCTTAGGGGCTGATCCATATAAGCTTGAACCATGAAAACCAATTTTTATGAGGTTATCCCATGTAAAAATCCAATTGTGAGTAACCAACCATGTAAAAAATTTGATGTTTAAAGACGCATCCCACTTCCACATGAGATCCATCCACCTTTTTTTTTCCAAAAGATAAAAAATGGAACATTCCTTCATTAATTGAAAAGTATTTTACAATAATATTGAGTCTTAATCACGGCCACATGCTAATCTGCTACTCTACCGCAGATCTGGACTACTAAACTATCAAAAATAAAGGACAAAAACCCCCTCCAGACTCATAGACAATCAAGCATAAGATCCCAACAATCAAGGACAAGAGCCATCCACCTGGCATGTGGCTCAACTTCAAATAGAGACATGATATATGAATAGGCAACTTTGATAGAGATGTCCCCATTAGAAATCGTGTCTACCCACGCCAACTTATTAGGCTTGTCTATGAGGGAGACTCCAACATTAATTGGTTGTAAATGATATGTGTCCCAATGAACTACAAAATCCTCAGGAATTCCGAAATCTTGAGCAAGGAAAGGAGAATGAAGAGCTACCTACCCTCCAATGTGTGCTAATGTAGAAAAGCCTCTCTTGTTGAGGAACTGGATGATGAAGACAGGCATGTTATTGTTGATCTAAATATGATTTGAGGTTGTCATTGATGTCAACCCAAGCAGCACTAGGGGCTACCCTGATCTTGAAAGGGAATTTTGACTTGAAAACTTACTCTATTTTGATTCAAGGATCTTGTAGATAGATTCTACTCGTCAAGATGTTTCTGTTGATAAATGGCACGCCAAGTAATTCTTCACGGTTTGAGAGATATTCATGTTTGAAGTTAGTAACCCCAGTTAGTGGGCTAAAACCCTATGAGATTGTGGCATGGCACTCATAATTGGTTTTGGTCATTGAATAGTCATTAATTAATAATTTTGTAAGCTCCTAAAATGCCTCCAACATTCTCTATAGAAGCCCCTCTCAACTCTATAAAAAGAAATCTCATATATCCTCCAAATGTAGTGATCGTGGAATTTTCACTATAACTTCATTTCTGCGAAGTCTTAGATTCTGAAATTAAAACCCATTTGATTTGCAATCCTGATGAATGTCGTGAACAAATTTCAAATCTTGGTTCGCTATATTTTTGGAGATATGATTTGTGGAAGTTAGGGTTTTCGTAGGCTGCCGAATTTCATCTCAAAGAAGTGACCTTGGGAAAATCGTTAGAACTTTGTCTTTGAGAAGAGGATTGGAATTATGTAAAAAGTGGAGGATAGTGCACGGACTATAGTTTTATGTGTATCAATTTTAGAGCCAAAGGAGGAAACAATGACACCTGGCACGTTGTATAAGTTCACTCTACTGAACTAGTCCATAATTAGGTCATTGTGAGAGATTGGGCATAACTTTGCCTTGAAGATTCCAAATCGGGTCAAACTCGTGGCATTGGAAAGAATACTCAGAGGACTTCTATGAGACTTAAGATCACATGTTGGGGATCTGAAATTGCAACGATACATCGGATTAAATATCGTGCTCCTAGAAGGCAAGAAAAACTAGGTCAAGTGTTGTTAAGGGGTGCAAAGGACCAAACTTTCTAAGGCAGCAAAGAGAAAGGTGTAGAAAAATGATGCGGCAGAGGTAAGATACAGGTAAGTATCTTCTGTATATGCATGTTCATCTCTTAATTGCATTAGGTTATTTGTATTCTAATTTGTTGTTTTTGTTTAGCACTAACATATTCTCTGTAGGATGAGGTAAGTTTTTCTATTATCATGTCATGGGTATTTCCTTGAAGACTTTTTGCAAGTATTATACATTCATCAAAAGAAGACTCAATGCATAATCTAATTTTCTGAAGAATGAGAAAGGGTAGAATGACAAGAGTAGCAATCAAGGTGTAGAACAACAACAAGAAGTTCACCACATGAAGTCTTCAAGTGGGAATAACTGCATACAAACATTGTAAAAGTATCATTGTACAGAGTCATTGTAAAAGCATCTTTATAAAAGTTGTACAAGTGTCTAGCTACCAAGAGTTGAAGAGGCAGTATTGGGAGGTCTAGGATCAACATTAGGTGGTTGTGTCATAGTTGGGGCCATGGTCTAGTGTGTAGTCTTCTTCTACATCATTCTATATCATTGTGAAGTGGAGCATTTTCCTTGGTACGAGAGTCCATTCTTGTTTTATTCTTCTATAGGGTGGTAGGGTGGTGCTAGGCTAGTGCATGAAGTCACCAACAGGTTCAAGCCTGTGAAAACTTCACGGTGGTAGGGTGGTGCTAGGGTGAGTTGTAGCTCATTGGGTGTTGGGGCATCTATTTTGTTGACTACTAAAGAATCTCCGGGCGTTGGAACATCCATCCAGTGGGAGCTGGAGGAGAATGCTTTTCTAGATTCTAGGAAGTTGGAGCTTTCCTTTCAATTGGAGTTGAAGATTAAAGAATTATTAGAAAAGTGTTCGGTGGTTTTTGACTCGGAGGGGGTTTTCCACCTAAAATTTTTGTGCCTCCTGTGTTCTTTTATTCATTTTTGTTACTGCATAAACATTAATGATAATTGAAGATTAACTAATGCTCTGAAAATATTTAAAAGTGCTAATTGCTAAGGAATACTGATTCACCCTTTTATGGCATCTAGACCAATGAAGACTTTGTCTCCACTTCCTACCTCCCAGCAAATATTTCCACAAAACCATTGTCTGAATCTCATGAGGTTGCGCGAGGTTGCGCCATATATAGGAGACATTACTTTTCACAGGGTCCTAGAGGAAATCCGCTCTTCCAAATTCAAGTATTGTAGTTATTTATCAGGAATTATTACCTACGAGCCACCAGAGTTAGAACCAATGAATATATTTATGCTTGTTGTGGGTAAATATAAAATATAAATGAATATAATCTAGGAATCGAGCCCTGAGGGCGCCATTTAAATAATTTGTAAAGGTCAGCAGTTGTTTGACACCTTTTCAATTAGCTTGAGATCAGAATCAATTACAGTTCACCTCATGGAGCCAATTTTGTTTCGTTTGGATTTACTTTTGGAAGTTTTTATGCCCTAACCTGTGCTAAAATGCTTTTACAAAATAAAAAAATTGAATACTCTAAATTTTATTGAAAGCTTTCCATGTTAACCTCTAAACATTTCCAATAAAAGTGTCTCAGGGAAAATTTTCAATTAAAGCTTTATATGCCATGCAAAATCTTTTAATTTTTTCTGTTTCAGAAAACTGTTTAAGAAGCTAAATTGCTTAGAAGCTCTTAAAATTGAAAATAAAGCTTGAAATAGCAATGATCCGAAGCCAAATTGTATATAATTTGAAATCAAAAATTAAATATTGCTTATTCGGATGGACATTTGCTTAGAAATCATGTTACTATTTATGTATAACATATTTTAAATTTCTACGTAAGCATGTGATGACCTTCGTGGAACAAATCTCAAGCGATTCCGAGGGAGACTCAAAATTCTTCCATTCTCGACTGTTGATACACTGATAGATATTCCAATTAGCTCAACCATTGATCCATGATCCCTTAAAGCAAAGATGCTCGATGCCATTTTAAAATGAATCTTTTCCTATCTCCCAACATGCGAGGACTGGGGGACTCACACATATTTCTTGCCCTCAGGGAACTCTTATTTTCTGTGAACCCTTCTATCATTTTCTTACAGGGATCCATGAATCTTTCCATGAAAGCACTTGATTACTTCAGGAAAATGTTTCCTACTTGACATATGGTGGCTATGGATTCATTGGGACTCTCTGGGGGTCTGGTTTCTATGTGGGATCCAAGGTGGGTCATATTTAAGGCATACAAATGTTTTGTGGAATATTACTATCGGGACACCTAAGAACATTGGTGGGACGTTTCAAAATCCTTAACATATATGCTCCTTACAAGGACTGGAGCAACTTTTGGGATAGGTTGTTGGAGGATGATATATTGAATCTGGACCCACTTATTGTGGCGAGCGATTTAAATGCCACCACTGCACTGGAGGAATGCTGGGGTGTGACCACTAGAATGGACCCACTGGTGGATAAACTTAAAGCTATCTTTTGGGAATGTAATTTGATAAATATCTAGCCACAGATGATGATACCTGCTTGGCACAATGGGAGATCCGGTTCACAACATATTGCTAAGAGATTAGACCATTTCCTTATACAGGATGAACTACTAGAGAGGATGGATATTTTGTAGACATCCATCTTGAAGACAAACATTCGGATCACACTCTTATTTGGAGGAAGGTGCAATCAAGAATGGGCATACCTTTTTAAATTTAATCATATCTGGCTTGAGGATCTTGATTTTGACAGGGTGGTGTGGGATACATGGTAACAGGTTAGAGTGACAAACTCATCCCCTATGAGGACTATTATACAAAAACTACATGAACTCAAAAGGAAGGTCAAAATTTGGGAAAGATGCAAAAAAAATAAGCTGCTTAAGGAGCTTGATGAGATATACAGTGAGTTGGAGGTGCTGGGTCGAGCTCTGGAGATGGGAAACCTATCCAACGAACTTATCAACAATATCAAAGCTCTCGAGGAGAAAAAAAAAAATATCCTCCACATTCAGGAAGTGAATTGGAGACTGAAGAGCAGGGCTATATGGCTTAAGGAGGGGGATAGAAATACAAAGTTTTTCCACGGGTTTGCAAACTATAGAAGGAAAATAAATTCCATTTGGAACATAAAGGATTCCAATGATTGTGTGGTCCACACCCTTCCAGAGATTCAACAAGCTGCGGTTGCCTACTTTGAGAAGGCATATCAAAGTAGGGTTACTATGAATATTGAGGACCAAATTTGGGAATCCGATTATTACCCCGCAATGTTTGATGAAAACAAGAACTAAGAAATGTACAAGGCGGTCGAATTGGAGGAGGTCCACTCCGTTCTGGAAACTTTCTCCAAAGATAATTGTCTTGGACTGGAGGGATGGACTCTAGAACTATTCTTACATTTCTTTGACCTCATGGGACATGACCTAGTTCAAATGGTGGAACAGTCTAGATTGGAAGGGTGCATCACTAATGAGATCAATTCAACATATATAGCCCTTATCCCCAAGAAGAGTGACTTGCAACATTTCCAAGACTATAGACCCATCTCACTTTGTAATCTGATATATAAATTAACCTCCAAAATCATTGCCCTTCGCCTTAAATGTACTATGTCTAAATACATTACATTGGAGCAATACGACTTCCTACAAGACACACTGATACACGATATGGTTGCAATGGCACATGAATGTATTCACTCTATACATACAAAGAAATTGGAAGTTGCCATTATGAAGGTGGATTTGTAGAGGGCATATGACAACATTGATTGGACCTTAGTGCGCATTTTGCTCCATAGAATTGGTCTACATCCACCCAACATTGAATGGATTATGACCTGTGTCACATCAGTTAGATTTACCATCCTCATTAATGGATACCCGACTAGTTTCTTTGGGATTGGACGAAGGCTGAGACAGGGGTACTCGCTCTCCCCTATGCTGTTTATCTTGATCATGGACAGGCTTAGCCACATGATTAAATATGCTTGCCAAATGGGGGAATCTCTGCCTATGCATATGGGGTGGGATATAAGGGTATCTCAGAATTTTTTTGTTGGTGATATTCTTATATTTGGGATCATATCCAGAATTATGTGGACTTCTCTACATAACATCTTTCTCAGATTTGGTAGCGCATCCAGACTATACATGAATAAGAACAAGTCATCATTTTTATTTGGGGATGGTAAGCAAGAGGATATTGAATATATTTCAAACCTTTTTGGGGTGAGAGAAATATCGATTGGGGGTGGCTTGAAGTATCTAGGATACAAAATCAAGCCTAATAAATATCGTATCCAAGACTCGTTATGGATTGTGGATGGATTCCATAAGAAGATACCAGGATGGGAACATAGGTGTCTTACACTTGGAGGCAGAGTCATTCTTGTGCAATCGGTGCTACAACAACTAGTTGTATATTGGGCACACCTTTTCTGCATTCCTACATCCATCATTAAAAAGATTAATTGTGCTATTCCTAGATTCATTTGGGTTGGAATTGATACAAAACATAAATACCATTTGGTTAAACTAGACAAGATCACTAAACCCAAGGCTATGAGGGGCTGGGGCATACTAAATATCAAGCTTTTTGGGTAGGCTCTCCTCACAAAATCTCTCTGGAAGGGACTTCTTGGCACAGGTATTTGGAGCAAAATCACTAGGACAAAATATCTAAAGGATATTAAGATTTGTCACTAGATGAGAGAGGGACTGGTGGGCAAGGTATATGGATTAGCCATATGGAACAACCTCAATAGGGTTTAGCACTGGTACATTGAGCGGACCTGCTGGATCATGGGATTTGGGAAGGAGATCATCATTGGGAGGGACAAGTTACTTGGGGCAGGAATGCATAGGTACTACTTTGAGGAACTCACCCATTGTCTTTACTCACGGGGTATTATTTATTTTGATTAGGCCATTCAGGTTTGGTCAGGTAACATGCTGATTTGGAAAGAGGCACATGAACTGGGCTTGCGGGGGGACTTCGCCAACGCATGGAAGAATATTGTTGCTGCAATCAGGAATGCTAGGATATGCAAATCTACACTAGGAGATCAGATTGGGTGGGATGGCATTGTTAGAAATGGTTCCATCTCGGTTGCAGATACATACAAATACATTTTTTGCAGCACACATAATTACCATGACTATTGTTGGTTCACCAAGTTATGGAAAATACACATCCCATATAAGATTATTTTATACTCCTCTGTCGTTTGACAGAGCAAGACACTCACTTGGGAGAATCTGAAGAAGAGGGGCATTCTTGGACCTGGTATATGTGTTTTTCGCTGGCAGAAAGAGGAGGACAATGTTCACATTCTCTTAAGATGCCCTATTGGGGTTCAGATTTGACACAGCTTGTCTGTCATTCACTCCTTCACATACATTGACCACTGCTCTATTGAAACATGCCTACTAAATTGGTGAGTACCTAGAATAGGCATAGGCGGGCCATCCCACTACTTACATTCTGGGAGATTTGAAAAGGTAGAAACATCATCATATTTGATAACAAAATCCATAGCATTGACAGGATCATTGATATCGTACACTCTTGGATGGATCCAATGCAACAACCAATGTCTCGTCCACCTATAGTGTCTCACGAGACTGATGATCCTTTTATAACATACCAAGTTGGTTTTTTTTACAATGTTGAACAGGGTGGAAGATGCAGATGTAAGATTTGGATCTGTATGAACTTTAGCATGAAATATAGGATCCACTTGGGGGGAGGGTGTGGAACTAACATGAAGACAAAGGCTATGGCGCTTTGGGGGCTGCTCTGGATCGCAAACTTTCTTGACATCAACAACATCCATATTTATGGAGACTTCCAAGCCATCATCGATCATGTCTTGAGATCTTCTACCATTTCACATCCCCATCTACAGGGTTGGCTGGGATTTTCTACCATTCCATATCCTCATCTATAGGGTTGGCTGAGGCACATCACATATCTACAGGACACTCTACAGGGCGTCACTATACAACACATTCACAGAGTTCACAACACTGTTGTAGATTTTTTTATCTAAGCAAGGTCTCCTCGACACATTGGAAGGGTTTCATATCACTCTAGAGGTGGATGAATGCTCTATAGATGGTGGTTTTATGCCTTTTCCTTCACTTTTGTCTACACTATTTTTTCTCATTATGTCTGTTTCTTTTGCCGTGTCCACATCAAGATGCTCATTAAGTTCATATATCTCTGATATTTTTGATTTTTTAACACCCTATTTATGAGTATACACTGGGTTACTATTGGTTTGTATAGCAATATACAATTTTAATGACCTATCGAGAAAGATCATAATGTACTGATTTTAATATATATATAAAATCAGAGTTGTTTCTTTTCTGATAAAAAAGTCTCAAGCGATTCAGCAGGTACTCTCGTTAAAGAAATTGTTTCAATATGGGCCAAATGATGAAAATAAGTCTGCGACAACAAATCGACCGAATGCGAACCAAAAAAATTTAAAGGAATCTGCGTCCGCTTCTTTTCTTTATAGTTCACAGCCTGAAATTCCTTCGGTAGGCTTATTCTTTTTAACAATGTAGTCTAATCGAGCTTAAAGTTACAAAAACTTGGTCATTCTTTTAATTTTGCCGGTATTTCAAAGTTGAACAGTTCCATTTGCTACAAACACTTGGCCATTCTTTTATTTTGCCCGGATTTCAAAGTTGAACACTTCGCTTTCCATTGTAATGTTTGTTCAGGTTGTCTTAGCCAGTAAAGAGTTAGACACTAGTAATTTAGAGTGGTAGGCGAAGACACAGTTGCCAGTATTAGCAAGCCAACTGCGACAAATCCCTCAACACAATGTTTTCTTAAGCTTTTCATCTGCTAAGCAATATGGAGCTGAGCTCACCATTTTTTACTCGGTAAATGCTAATGTTTACGATGATGATCCTGCAGAAAAGGTATCCACATATTCACAGTTCGAATCGGGTAAACCTGTTCCTAAAATTTCTAATGATATAGAAATACTGTTTTTGGCCGGATGCGGGAACGAAATACAAGGCAAAACGTAGTACCTATGGCATATCGATCAAATCCCTACTAACCCTACTAAGTTTATAAGAACACTTTTGTTGCCTGGCTTGATTCATAGGATTTAAATTTGGAATTTCATGGTTCATAACACTCGATGGCTAATTTAACTGTTTTGCAAATTTCATAAATTTCTTAATGAAAGATATAAATTTGTACTAAAATATACTAAAATTTATATTTTACTGTAAGAATAAATTTTATTATTTGTTTTTTCAAAAAAGTAAATGGTATTTTTTAATAATATTTAATTAAAAACTAAAATAAAAGTTAAACATTAATTTTTAATATAGGTATTATTTTGCTTTTGGTTTTGATTTTAAAAATTTAAAATTATTTATAATTTATTAAATATTATTTTATTAAGGCATTCTTTTATGTGAATCATTGATTTAAAGATACTCTTTAATGTGAAGTTATCGATTCAACTCCTTGTCCAGGGTGTGTTTGAATTGTTTTTTTGATAATGGAAATGAATGAATGAACGATATTTAACGTCCACGAGACTAAAATTAGTCTATGGGATCACTAACATCCCTGCTTTTTGCCTTTTTCAATTCAATCCCTTTCTTACTCAAATTGATGATGAACTAACCCAACCTTCTAATAGTCCCCTCACTGAAAAGACAATGCCAAGGAACCAATGCTAACATATTGCCATAACTATCTCTGATGTCTATGAAAGTATCACATTCCAAAATGAAATGTTTTTCCGATTCCACTCCTCCAAAAGTGAAAAAAGTATACACCCATTTTTCCCAAGCTTCTTTAGGTCTTTTCCACCATCCCGTTTCACACTGAAGTTGATCCAGTTAGTTCTTAATTGAGTAATAAGAATCTTTGCTCTTCACGTAACACTAGCTCCAATGTACTCTTTTTGTTGGAGATCACAAATGGGGTTGAATTCCTAAACGTAGTACTTCTTCTTTCTACCCAACTCTTTTCGCCATATAAGCTTACTGCACTTCTCCATAACAAAATTCTTTTACTCCTTGCTATTTGTGGGACATGCATTGAGGTAAAAATTCAATTTTTGCATCTATTTGTTGCTTTGTCTCATCCATGATTTTTTTTCTTTCACTCATGCCTTCAGTGAGGATAACTTTAGGCCATCTACCTACTACCATTTGCTCAATTCCTTTTAAATACCTTATGAGACACACCATAACAATTGCTTCAATGAAAGCTGCTCTTGTTTCACTCAACATAATTGTATAAAGAACCAAACTTTTTATTTTGAACTTGCTCATGATCAAGTATTTATGGATTTTCTCAATTTGTTTCTATATTGAGATAAAGATGTTGCTAGCCCACAATTCACACCCATATAATATAACTGGACAAACGGGGAGTCCAAAAAATACTTTAATCAACATAATCATATAAAGAACCAAACTTTTTATTTTGAACTTGCTCATGATCAAGCATTTATCGATTTTCTCAATTTGTTTCCATATTGAGACAAAGATGTTGCTAGCCCACAATTCACACCCATATAATATAACTGGACAAACTAGGAGTCCAAAAAACACTTTAATCATTTTCCAATCCCATAACTTTTTCTTTCTACATATGTTTTGAAGAGCATATAATGCTTTCCACCCTCCTAAAATTCTCTTCTTTCTTGAGTCCTCCCAATTAAGCTTATTGTTGAAATTAATCCCGAGGTACCTGTATTCATTTACTTCTTCAAGAATGTTGCCTTCAAATAAGAAAGTATGTTGGCTCTGCTCCTTTTTATTAGAGAAAATCATGATTTTGGTCTTGTTGGTATTGAATTGCATTCTCACTGCTTTGCAAAAATGCTTAAGGGCATATAGGTGCATTTGCAATCCACAGACAGATTTAACGACCAAACAAGATCATTAGCATATAAAAGAAGCTTTATCACAATCTCCCCAAATTGAACACCATCCCCAAATAGTAAATGGTTAAACCACCCCCAAATAGTAAGACTACTTAAAAAGTTTTGAAATATTTCAATCATAATAATTTATTCTTATAATGAATTTATATAATATATACATATACGCATGGTTGACATTGAAATATTTTATTTAATATGGCAAAAATATTTTATTTATGAACCACATTGTCCATATTAAAATGTTTTATGTTATTAATATATTTTTAAATATATCTCAATATTATTAGATAGTGAAATATTTTATTTATGACATTTATTGAATATTTTTATTAAATAGTGATACAACTTGAGTGGGCCTAATGGTTAAGAGCATATGTTTCCTTTTAAGAGGTTACAAGTTCAAAACCAGAAGGGGGTAGAGTATGTATGCCTTTGTAGACTTAACAATCAAATCATTGCGCGGAGGTGAGTCCCTTGTCCCACAAACAAGGGGGTCTCATACACCAATTGGTGTATGGTGGGTCTCTTTTCCCACAAATAAGGGGGTTATCATACACCAATTTGGTGTCTGGCGGGTCCCTTTTCCCACAAACAAGGGGGTCTCATATACTAATTTGGTGTCTAGCTTGACCTTGACCTTGACTTAATTATTTTACTTTTAATTACTTTTTCCTTTTGGGCAATGTTACAAGTGAGGCAAATATAAGATTTTTTTTTTTAAAATAACTTTATATAAAATTATATATTTTTTTTGTAAGCTTGGTAGGACTACATCTTCATCATGTCCAAGTCTTCACCTCAATTGGGGGGATAGCACAAGATTTGAACCCAAGACTTCCGGTTCGGTGAGACTTCTTTTCCACAACCATTGCCAATTGAGCTACCCCAAGCAGACGATATAAAATTATATTAATTAAGATACATGGAAAATATCTTTACCACATCTTTGTTAAAAACGAATATAATGGTCACAATGAGACTGAAATTATTGATGTTTTATAATGCTTTTAATTAGAACCAACAAAATATGTATATTTATTTATGTTTTCATTATAGTTGACATTGTTTTTTTGTTAAGAGTACATTTTATTTTTATCTCAAAGAGGACACTTATCAACTCTAAGTTTAGCATAGGCAGAATCACACATCTCTCTCATATAGATTATAGAATGTGCCTCTCGTACAATAAAAACCTTACATCTTATAAAGTATTGGAGAAAAGGACCGAAAATGATATAAACTCCATTGTGTAAATGTTAATATTCATTTGAATTATGACTGTTCATGAAATTGTAGATAAATTTCCCATTTAACATAAGGTCATACAACCCCAACATCATTGAATTACAAATAAATCAATGGCTTAGAGGGTCCTCACCACCATCATCATTCTTAGGACAAGAGGGAAATGGAACGTTTCCATTTTCAATAATGGGGAGGACGATGCAAATATAGAGAGGAACGAGAGCTTGATCTTCCTACTGATAACAATTCAACCATTTTCAAGGAGGATTTTAGTTTGAGATGGATAAACTATAGATAGGAAGAACATTCTAATATAACAAAAGTTTTTTTTAAATAATATTTTTAGTTTATTATTTACATTCACCATTTTTTTCATTGAGATACTGAAATCTTAATAAGGATTTGAAGTATATTTGAGCATTGGAATGTTTTTGTTTACAAATTTATCATCGAAATCACTTGGATTTACACCAAAAATCATAATCACAATGAGAAGTAGAGGATTTCATGTAGATGTTGTGGTATCAAGATTTAGCATTCATAAAATTAGGTAGATCAAAGAACTAATGAGTCTAAGAAGTGGTGGTATTAAGAGACATCATTATAACACTTAAGCATAAGCTAGCTAAACATATGAGTAACACATCAAATTACATTACTCATTGTTCATAATTATATAATATATCAACCCATAGGACCATCCTTTTAGAGCACTAATATGTAACCAATTCCCTTCATGTGAGGAAGGTATGGTGCACTTACAACATTAAGGGCACCTATTAGATTCCTTGAATTTTTTCTCATTTTATTTGATAGTCCATTTTTCTAAGTAACTTGGTTGACTAATCGAATAGCACATCGTGGACTCTCTTAATCGGATATCAATCATTGGCTAAGTGTCTCCCAAAGGCCTAAAGGTGTGGTGAACTTGCATAGCCCAATGTTCCAAGACCCCATTAGCACAACGCTCTGGAGATTCGAGGGGTGCAATTACTTCTACTCACCCCCCTTTGTAGCTTCTTGAAGCCCAAGTGTTTCAAATAATGAGCATGAAGCTTCACATCCTTCATCTTATTGTGAACAACAAGGTTTTATAGAGCCTATATGATTCTTTGGTTATCATGGGGATGAAAGGATCTCTACAACCCAGTATGGGGGAGATGTTGTAGTTTCTGTAAATGAGTGTAAACATTTAAATGTCAGTTATGTTATAGTGTCAATAAAATGAAGCATTAAATAGAATATTATTATTATTAAAATGTTATTTCAAATAAATTAGAAAAGTAATAAAAATAATAAATCGATTCAATTAAATTTCTTATATTATATATATATATATTATTATAAAATAAAAAAACAACTCGCTCTCCAAGAAAAATCATGATATTCATATCACATTAAAATAAATTAAAATAATTCCCTAATTGAGGTGCGAGACAACTAATGGATCTCCTCGAGATCCGTGTCATGGGTATGTTGGTTGATGAAGGGATCAGAGGGTGGCTCTTCCTGAGCCCTCACATGCTTGGTTATCAAGGCTAGGTGGCAGCACACATGATTCTTCTTAATAGTGATGTGACGAGCCGAAGTGAAATCTCCCTCCAGGTGGTAAGGGCTCACAACTCTAAGTGATTAACTATAACACGCTTTGTGTTAGTAATTAGTGGTGGTCGAAGGCTCCTGAATAACATGTTATCGTCTAGAAGGAAATCTCTATGGGTCAGTCTCTCAGACGTAGCTGGTTTCCTTAGTTTAATGTCATCATCCGTCAGGTATCTAATTTTCTTTAATCCTCCTCACCAGCCATGGTCTGAAACTTACTCTACTGTCTTTCGGATCTTAAGAGGCAAGTTTCATAATATGGTATTTCCAAGGAAATGGAACCGGTGTCCAAAAAATTGGAAAGCTTCCATTGTTTTGTCCTATGTGTTGTATGATTTTTATGTGACTATATCCGTTCTCTTTAGCATGTTATTATCTTTCATGGGAATGTATTATATTTTTCTGGTTCACAATTATCTGGTTGGTGCATGTTTGTTCGTCAGTGCCGGATATTTCATTGAAGTTTTGGTTCTAAGAATGGGAAGGAGTGTGAAACTCCCGTGTTTGATTCATGCATCTTTCTTTTTGGTTTTGCTACAATTGGGGTCATGGAGATAGTCTGTAGTGATTTCTTTCTTGGGCGGTAGGCTCGCCCTGGATTGCCTCTGTGTATGGTCTTAATTGGGATCGAGGAGCCAGAATATGGTAGCTTATGTTAGGGTTGGAATCCTTACTCTACGCCCTAATTATTTGATAGGCTCGGGCCTAACATAAGTTGCACACTACCTCTATGTTGTGTTACTATGTCAGGTCCTCATGACCATTGTAGTTGCCCCGACCCCAAGTGGACAAGTTGCCCCAGGTTCGTGGTCTGTCCAATGGGTATCAAGGCTTTCGTTGTTTCTGTTGTTTGGCTGGAAATCCTTATGGCTCGCCCAAACCCTGATGCTAATTCTTTAGGAATAGGTGGTCGCGGGCAGGGAAAGCAAGTGGGGAAGCGAGGTGGAAATAGCCCAACCCCAAACTGTCATCTGCAAGGTTGTGTTCATAGTTCAACTTCTTAGCTCATCCATGTTACAACCCATGCCTACTAAACAGTTACTCCAACTCAATTTCGACAATTAATTTCAAATTAGGAAGCTAAATTGAACCAACAGACATAAGTCAAATTTTAGGTGGAAGATTGGCGTGACTTATTTCCTGATCCAAGACATTCTAGAGGGCCACGCCACCTAGTACAAGAAAACTGTTCATCTCTATTGGTTGATGAAAATCATTGTGGCCAAGGCTATAATGAACTCTCTAAATGGATTTGTTAAATCTGATCCAGGTTTCCAAGAAATTTAGAAAGAATTTCAACTTATACAGTTCCAAATTCAAGAACAGAATGCACATCTCAGCTGCATTGAAAAACACATTATGTGTCTTCCTCAGTTTGAATTACCGGGTTCAAGTGTGAAGGACCCAACTCTTGTGGAGTCCTCTGACAATTAGCAATATGCTTGTCTATTGTTGAACTCATGTTTGTTTAATTTTCTATGATGTATATGTTGACTAGGCTTTTATGTTATAGTTAATTAGTATGTAGATGGTTTCCAGACATTCAGTCCTATAAGGAACTGTTAGACAGACTCAAACTATATTGTTTTTGGATGACATATAACGTTGTTCAGTGCCCAATAAACCTGGTTTCCCAATGGGCAAGTTGAGGTCATTGAACTTCTTGATTATGTTTGTAACCTGCTTTTGATGAAAATGAATGAATGAAAAGGCCCTACCATGCCTACAAAATTTTTTAAAATAAATAAATATTCATAGTCATGATATTTCAGAACATATAATTAATAAGTATATAAAAACTTAATAATTAAAAATAAAAATATTTCTAAATATAGAAATGTGAAATATACATAATGTAAATAGTAACTATAAATTATTGAACATATAAATTAAAATAAATTTTAAATTTAAGTAGCTATTATGTTTCATAATTTCATATTTAAATTTAATTAATAAGCATATAAAAATTCAATATTTACACCAATTTTTATTTCTAAGTTTTATATCTATCTATTTATCTCTATATATCATCAATACTATGCATATCATATTTACAAATAAAAAAATGATTAAACATGTCAAAAAAAAATACCACACACACACATATTATCATGGTTTTAGAGAAATGCTTGCAACTTGAGAGATTTTATTCCTAAAACTGAGAGGAATAAAATCTCTCGAGTTGCAAACATTTCTTTAAGTTTTGCACTCAAAAATATGTTTTCATATTGAGAGATTTGATTCCTCTTGGACCTTGGCAAGTTTGGAGTTAAGATAGACTTATGCTAATAAAATACAACAATTTTTTTCTTTACTAGAAAGCTAACCTCACCAAAGAGTTGTCAAATTCATATTGCACGACAATATTTGACTTCTATGATTGAAAGGGAGACTACCTTTTCCTTTTTGCATGGCTAGACCATGGGTTCTCAACCAATATGAAACACATAGCTAGATGTAGGCTTCTTGCTATTGTTGTCTTCTACTGAACATGAGTCAATATAATTGAACAATGGGTTTGATTGGTTATTGTATTACTTTATAATTAGTTGATAAGTTCCCTTGAGATAAAAAAAAAAAAATCTTGTTTATAGCCTTCCAATGGATTTCTCATGGATCCCAAAAAAATTTGGAAACCACATTAGCATAAAAAAAAATAGAATGACTATGAGTCAAATAACTAAGGATACCAACTAGTGATCAAGAAAGATTCATGTCAACTTTCATAGAACATTTTGGTCAACTTCACCCCTAATTTGAAAGGTATAACACAAGGTTTAAAGTGTTCCATCTTGAATCTTTGCAAAACATTAATTACATATTTATGCCCAGAAATAAGTATACCATCATTTGGTTGTAAAATTGCCATGCCCTACAAAAATCCAAGACACCAAAGTTACTCATTGCAAATGTGTTTATCAATTTTTTTTCGAACCCAAAACTAAATTAAAATGGCTTCTAGTCGTTATCGCTCCAATATTTCTCTAGAGTGTTGGAGAAAGAAATGATTAGAGGTAACCACAAACCAATTTGGAGATTAGGATCTAGCCTTCCTAATCTCAAAGAGGGCTCTCTCTTTTTTATTTAACTTTGTTTAGTTATTTGATTTTAGGCTAGTTATGATTCTGCTTGGGTTTTGATTTAGAATTGGTGGTGGGATTACTTACTTAGATGAAAAGAGGGGTGCCTTTTACCATTGGGCTATGGGGTCAAATGTCAGACAAACAGGATTGGATCAAGTTCTAAAAGCAGTGTCTACAGGGCAAGATAACAGAGTTACATCAGATCTCAAGGCTGGATTGTGATGTGGTTTTCAATCAGATCCAAAGAGTAATTAAGGGTTCCTTAGGCCGGATTATGAAGAAAGTGAAAGAGTTCAACCGATATGGGTGAGCAATTAAGGATTCTCAGATCCAGATATCAGAAGAAAACATGTAAATGATTAACTGTGGAAAACAGAGTGCACTTAAAAAAATTCTGAGATAAATTTCCAGTTAATTCATTCAATTTTAGATAACATTTAAGTTTGTGAAAAGCATAGGAGAATAACAAATTAACAAAGAAAATACTTCATTGTAATAGCTCTACACATGAATCTTGTAATGCAATCTCTTTATTACTTGCTTCAGTCTGCGGACTTGAAAATTGGTACAATGACCCTCAGGTTTATGATCAAAATAAATCTACAAATGTATAATAATCCACACCCAATACTTTGAATTATGAAGTATTCATACAAAAATATTTTACAAAATATCCCAAACTGTCTTGGGAACTAATCTAGGAGAAAGAAAAATCTTCATGCAAGAAGATAGAGAAAACTATTGAACTGCTAGAGAAAACTATTGAACTGTTGTTTGTTGTCCCTATTTATTAGGTTGTGCTGTCTTTAATATTTGATATTTTGCCTTTTAATCTCTGCTTTGCTGTTTGGTCTTCACGCTAGATGTTCTATTTACTCTGAACTTTCAACTGATACACTTTGACCTGGCTGACCTGTCATTATCCTTTTATTGTGCCTTTTTACTCTTACTGTACATTTTCACCTTTTGACTTTCTACAACAAGTCATTTAATTTCTCCCATGTTTCGACATCTGGTAATTAGATATTGATCATTTTCCTGAAAATCTCATCTACCTATGTATGCTTGGAAAAAGTAGGCTTATTCACAAAAAGGTGTTTTACCTCATGCTGGAGTTAAAAAAAATTATCAAAGGTTTGGCGCAAGACCTTGCAAGTAGGTATGCCCTTCATGGATGAATTATTCACTTGATCTTTGCCTACTTCTCTGATTTTTCTATTGTAGTCCTCCTATTTCATTAGCTTATCATTTATTACCAAGGGATGCAGTAAACCTTTTTGCCTCAAAATTTCAAATTTGACAATGAATCTATCAATGGCGAGTTGCATGGTTTGGCACTTGTCTTCCAGGTTTAACATTAAATTCCTCTTGGTGAGGACCCTTTTCACTTCCAAGATTGTACATGTTTTGTCAGGTATCTCTAATTCTTGCAACTCATACTTGTTCTTGCAGTTGAGGAAGTGAATGATCCTTGCAACTTCCTCTGGCATGTCTCCAAGCTCTGTATTTACTCTCTATATGGCTTCTATAGCCTGTTTTATCAAATCATTTTGCTAAAAAATAACTTGGATGGATGGCCAAATATCATTGACAAAGTCAATGATATTGGCCCACAATTTTTCCTTAGCTTGTCCAAGGGGTTCCTTCAATGTTAGTTCTTTCTTTAGGATTTTTATTCTTTCTGCACTTCTTCTTTGTGCATGATTTGGGCAAGTTTGTAGTCAGTTTCCAAACTAGTCACCTTCTCCTTAAGCTTGTTCATTTCATTTGTCTGAATGGACATGTCTTCCATTGCCTTGACCAATCTTCTTGCCTCATCACCTGTAGACCCTGTTGCTATAGACCCTGTTGCTGATGTAGACAGTGTAGATGCTAGCAGTGCTGTCACGATTGGAGCTGTGGGAGCTAAGGCTGCTGCCAAAGTGGAAGGTACTGTAGTAGTTACTGTTGGAATAATAGTTGCAGGGGCATCCTCAAGACTATCTTGTTTCAACTGAATCAAGATATCCAACTCTTTTTCAATTTCCTTTAATTGATCATTTAGTTGTAGCACTAGGTCCATCATCTCTTCATGATTGGTTTGGCCCTCCATGACCTCTTTTGTTTGTGGGTGTTCTAAATGAGGCAACTTTAGTTGTTTAATGAGAGTTGCTATATCCTCATTCTTCTTTTTGATCAACTTTTCAGCAGCCTTAATGTCACTCGGATCATGGCCCAGCTCAATGACCAAGTCCTCCAATGACTTGATCCTGTTGTCTTTGGCCTGTGAGGAGGCCTTCTCCAATTTGTATTGGGCTGTGATGTTGTCTAGTGAACCATGTAGCCTGTGTGAAACCATGGCCTTTCCTGTTAGGGTGGAGTAAATCATTTCTCCAGCCTGTTCATGAAACTCTATATGGTCAATGGGATGAACATCCCTGGCCAATATCTCAAAATCAGTCTTCCTATAAACCGTTGAGGTCTTTGATTTCTAAAGAGTGGGTTGCATAAATGAGACCTGCATCTTTCCTCCTTTGATGTCAAAAGCTATATCAACCTGCTCTGGTTGGCTAGCATGTGCTTGAACTATTGGGCATATGTTTTAGCCTTCAACTTCTCATTCCTCATCTTTATTTCCGTGTACCTATATTTGATGTCCTTTTCTTTGTCAGTTGGCCTAGTGAAAGAGGAAACCTCAACACTTAATTGTCTCTTAATCATTTGAGTGTTGGAGGTTGATGGCTGCTGTGTCTCACCTCAAGCAGCTGTGTCTTTGCTTCTTTGCCCCATTGTTTCAGTCTTAGTTATTTCCACTGATTCAATGTTCTCCTCCTGTTCAGACACAAGATTCAACATGGGCCTTTTTCTGAGCTCCAAATGCTCATTTGTAGTCTCCATGGCAGAACTGGAACCCTCCTGCCTATTTCTTTTTGGATTCTTGTCCTCATTGGCTGGGGTTTTTAAAATAGGAGGATTACTCATTGGTTCCCCTATTTCTGGATCATGCACGAAAGAACTCTGGACAATTTTATTTTCAACATCAATTATTGTGTTTTCAACATCCACTACTGTGTTATCCATGTCAATCAATGTATTTTCTAACCACTCAGATTGGTTGGAAAACTGCTCAATATCAGGTCTTGGATGGTGGATGAAAGGTCCCAATTTAACCTTGATTCTCAATTTGTTTATGACCCTAACAGGAAGTTGATTCTTTATTCCTAGCCCATTGGTTCTTTATTTTAAATTGGTTCTTCTTCCTAGCTGCTAGGAAGTTGACCTCATCTAAATTGATGATTTGCCTAAAATACTCAAGTGCAAATATCCTCATAGGGAGGTATTTGGGCATCTTATAAGGGGCTAGATGGCAGCCATAAACTCTAATTTCAGTGTGGTTCTGGTACATATACCAGTCTCCCACTTTGTTATTCTTGGCTAACTGTAGCACTCTCTTGATTTCTTGGCTGATTATGGGTTGAGTGTTACTGGTCAGCATGTTCATGACTGGGTAGACAAATGAATCCATGAAATCTTTATATGAAAATGCTGTGGAGTATTTTTGGATCAAGGGTGTCTAGTAAACAACTGATCTCTCTTTTCCCTTGGTATCTAACTTCTGGATGCTGACATGGAATTTATTTGCTTGATAATATAAAAATATGTGAAATAACACTAAAGAGTAGTTGAAAACTCCTTCAGTTGGCAGTCTGGTGAATTGTTCATGCATCCTGTCTGCAATGAACTGAGCATAGTTGTATATGACAACAGGAGGCTTGCCTGGGGTAAAAATGGACAGGAAGGCCAGGATAACCTCATCCACATGCTCATATGTGGTATATCCTAGGATGCAAGAGAGCATGGTGATTATGTGTATGCTTGTCTCTGAAAAAATGGTGGCAACATAAGGTGGACTGTTAGTGGGAGTATGGCGGTATTCTATGATGAAGATCTGGAAGATTTGTCTTATCTTAACTAGCTCTAGTGTGATATATAGGTCCAATAGGTCTCCAATGGATAGTGGGGTCTCATTAGGGCTAGGTTGGACTTGTAGCATTTGGTTGATAGACTCTGGAGTGATTGTGAACAACAACTGCTGATTAGGGGCAACAATAGCTCTTTGGCTAGGGATATAGCAGGCATGACAGAAGTGTATGATATCAGGGAATGGGTGCACTTTTGGGAATAAATACTTGGGTAAATTGGATTCCCACAGATGGATGTCATCGGTATGGTTCAGGAATATATCCTTACTCCAACAGTGGAGCTTCAGAAGGTAGGCTGGTGAGGCAGTATCTTTTATCTGGAAATCCCTATCAGCTAGTGCCAAATGGTCGATGTCCAGGTGAGGGGTTGACACGGGTCTTATGTCCACAGAGGTCTGGGAAGCCATGACTGAGTTTATGGATAAGGATTAGACTTTTGGTTGCTGTAGATGTAAGGTTTTGGAAGCTTTGGTAGAGATAAGAGTAATTATAGTTTGCAAAAAGTAGGGCTTTGGGTATTGAATTGAAATACACTTCAATTTAGGGAAATTTTAATTAATTCCAATTAATTAAGCTTTTAATTGACTGTACATTTTCAAATTGAGAGGGTCATTCTGGTTTTTCTCAAGAATACTTGGAATTTGGTGGTATGGCTTGCAAACTAGTTTGAATGGTGGCTACAGAGGGTATGGTGGCTTCAGCTGTGAACTGGTTTCTTGAATGGGGTGTCTGGAGCTTCTTTGGGTGGCAAAAGATGGTCAATTTTGGTCGCAGAGGCTCAAGGTGTTGCAGAAGGGCTTCATCAACATTCACAGTGCAAACGATCAAAAGGAGTTGGAATGGGGCTTCTCTAGCCTTTTAATCAGCAACGGTTACAATTTGGTGCGGAACTTATAAATGAACAATGGATGGTTTTTGGTCTTGGTGGGGAGGTGGTTTCATGGGCCATCGCATCGCTTTTGGAGGTAAGGCGTTATTTCCTTGTGAGCATGCGATCTAGCGTGGGGCTACCATGTAGAAGAATCGTGCCTGAGAAAAACCGTGAATCTCGCGTGCTCTCAGGCTAGTAATGGTTGGACAGTGATCGTGTGCGATATGGATGCACACCGCTGGATCTGGGGGTGGGAGATTAGACGGCTGTCGCATTGTCAAGCTGCATGGAGGGGATCGATTCTGGGATTTGCAGGGCTCGGGGGGGTTAATTACAAATAATTGTAATTAATTAACGAGTAAAGTAAGGATTAAATATAAGGGCGGGTTTAATAAAGTGGGACCAGGCTTTATTGTGGCGGGGTTTCTTAACCACACCAATGGTTGGTGGGTTAAAAGGTTTTTTCCAGGGAAATATCAATCGGGGAGTTATTTAAATAATGTGGGGGGGGATTAAAAACTTACGATAAGGGGTTTTTATGGATTTTAAGGGGAAATAGGGAAATTAATAAGGGGGATGGTAATATTTGCAATGGGGGAATGGGTTTCACACCAGGGAAAAGGGGTTTTGGGTAAGCGGGTGAGTTTTGCAAGGTAATTTACTATGAAAATGTGTGAAACCAAGGGGTAAGGGTCAAAATGAAGGGAAAAAGGGTATTTAATAAGAAATGATGAGATAATGGGCAAGTTAGTAAGTATGTATGTGGGGGTGAAATGAAATGAAGGGAAGTTAATCAAACAAGCTTGGGAACATATTTTCACTCTCATAAATGCTCATGCACATGAAACATAAGATTAAGCATGATATATGTGCTTTTGACTGAGCAACCTTGTACATTTGCAACATTTCTTCTACCTACTCTTTATTTATCCTAACATTTTTATTCACTTTATTGGGTGCATTTGAGCTTGAAAACCCTTTATTTCCTTTTCCTTTGACAAGCAAACTATCTAATTCTAACCTTATGACTTCCATTGGCTCAGATTAAGCTTATGAGCACATTTTTATTCTCTACCTAACTACTGATTTGCGAAGATTAAATAGTTTGGCTAGATATTTATTCTCTATCTATCAACATAAATTTAAAACATGAATGAGTCAAGATTGTAGGTTTTAACCCTGTACATAAATTACCTGCATATAAATTCTTAAACAAAGAAAATAAACAATGCGAGAGCATAACCCATAAAACACATATGCACAGAGATTTTTCCCTGGATCCCAAAACCGGGACTACCAGCTTGATTTTTCATTATGTTCCTTTCAATGTTACAATACATATTTATACATGCTGAAGCATCCAATACCATGGATCGAAAACCATTGCGTCCAATACCATGGACCGAAAACCATCGCGTCCAAAAAACATGTGTGAAAATCATGCACAAAACCGTAGGTGGGTCCGCCCAACCTAACATACGGTCCAAAACCAAAATTTTCCGGTACGGGTGCCCTTCAAACCCCCTATTAACTACGTGGAAAGAATATAACACAACCCAAAAATCTCCCACTTGTTGTTTTCTTTCCACAGGGGGCCACAGGAGAGCTTAGTCATTTTTTCAGCCCTGAGATTCCCATTGCTTCTCTACACCAAGAGAACTTCTCAGATCTCACAGATTTTGTCAATGCATCTGCAGTATTCTTCAAAGTGTCCACCTTTACCAGCAACACCTTTCTGTCTTCTATCATATCCCTCACAAAGTGATACTGAACATCAATGTGCTTTGTCTTTGAATGATAAGCAGGGTTCTTTGCCAAGAAAATTGCACTTTGGCTGTCACAGTCTATTCTTATAGCTCCCTGTACTAACCCCATACTTGAACACAATCTCTGAAACCAAACTGCTTCCTTGCTTGCATGAGTGGCTGCCATGTATTCTGCCTCTGTAGTTGATAGTGCCACTACATATTGTTTCTTACTCATCCAACTGACTGCACCTCCAAATAGGTTAAACACATACCCACTTGTAGATCTTCTCTGATCCAGATCTCCAGCCCAGTCTGCATCAACAAAGCCATGAATATCCAACACTCTGTCCAATCCTGGTATTCCTTGGTAGCACAAACCATAATCTCTAGTACCACGCAAATACCTGAAAACCCGCTTCATTGCTGTCCAGTGCTCCTTCCCAGGTTTTGACATAAACCTGCTCAATACTCCCACTGCATGTGCAATGTCTGGTCTAGTACAGACCATTGCATACATCAGGCTACCCACTGCACTTGCATATGGAACACGGGACATGTCCTCTTCCTCTTCTTGTGTCTTGGGACACTGTTCAGCAGATAACCTCACACCTACAGGAATAGGAACCTTCACCGGTTTACTATCCTGCATATTAAACCTCTGGAGTATTGTCTCGACATACTTCCTCTGGTTTAACCAGAGCTTCCTCTTTGACTGATCTCTTTTAATTTCCATGCCCAAAATATAGTTTGCAGCACCAAGATCTTTCATGTCAAATTTGGAGGACAATTGGGTCTTCAAATCTTGGATAATTTCTTTGTCATTTCCAACCAACAACATATCATCCACATACAAGACCAGATAAATAATACGGTCACCAATTAATTTAAAATACACACAATGATCTACTTTGCTTCTGGTGAAGCCAAGTCCCCGTATAAATGTATCAAATTTCTGATACCACATCCTTGGTGACTGTTTTAACCCATACAGAGACTTCTTTAACTTGCATACCAGTTCTTTCTTACCCTTCACCGCAAAGCCTTCAGGTTGCTTCATGTAGATTTCCTCTTCCAAATCCCCGTGAAGAAATGCTGTCTTCACATCCATCTGTTCTACCTCAAAATCAAAAGCAGCAGCAACAGATAAAAGTAATCTAATAGAAGTTACCTTGGCAACATGAGAAAAATATCACCAAAATCAATTCCCGGCACCTGGGAATAACCTTTTGCTACCAACCGAGCTTTGTATTTCTCCACCTTTCCTTCTGCATTTGTCTTCTTCTTGAACACCCATTTGCTACCAATGGGTTTCCTTCCAGCCGGCAACTCCACCAGATCCCAAGCCTCATTTTTGTGCAAAGATGCCATTTCATCGACCATGGCCTCTTTCCAGAGTTTTCCATCCTCTGAATCCACTGCTTCCTTCACAGTTCTGGGATCATTATCAGTAACAGACAAAGCAAGATTTGAACTGAAAGCAGATGGACTATACCTTTCTGGCTGCCTTCTTTCTCGAACTGATCTTCTCACAGCCGGAGTTTGAGGCTCTTCATCTTCTGATTCCTCCTCTGCTGCAGAGTCTGATTCTTCCTCCTTTGGCTCAAACTCTGTCTTCTCAGGTTCCTTTGGTTGGACTTCATGTTGAATAACATCTTTTACCTCTCTGAACAACACATCTCGGCTGTACACAACCTTCCGTGTGACTGGGTTCCAAAGCTTATAACCCTTTAAACCATCCTTATACCCAATAAAGATGCACTTTTTAGATTTACTATCCAACTTGGTTCGTTTCTCCTTTGGAACATGTACATATGCATCACATCCAAATACCCTTAGATGTGAAAGAGAGGGTTTCTTACCAGTCCATACTTCTTGTGGAGTCTTATCCTCCAACGCTGATGAAGGTGATCTGTTGATCAGGTAACATGCAGTATCCACCGCCTCTGCCCAGAATTCCTGTCCTAACCCGGCACCACTGAGCATGCATCTTGCCCTTTCCATCAACGTCTTGTTCATTCTTTTTGCGACTCCATTTTGCTGAGGTGTATATGGAGTAGTCTTCTGCCATGTTATACCACACTTCTTACAAAATTCTTCAAATTCCTTGCTACAAAATTCTCCACCATTATCTATCCTCAGCACCTTTATCTTCTTCTCTGTCTGATTTTCCACCAGAGCCTTAAATTCTTTAAACCTGTCAAAGACTTCAGATTTCTTCTTAAGAAAATATATCCATGTATTCCTTGAGAAGTCATCTATGAATGATACATAGTACACAGACTTACCCAGTGATGGAACCTTCACAAGTCCAAACACATCACTGTGCACAAGCTCTAATATATGTTTCGTCCTCTTACCACCAGAGGGGAAACTCACCTGATTCTGCTTCCCATATACACAATTTTCACAGAAATCAAAATCCAGAGAGCTATTATTCATACCTTCTACCATACCTTTACCATGAAGTATTCGAAGGCCCTTCTCTCCAATATGTCCAAGCCTTTGATGCCACAACATGGTCTTCTCTCCAGAGACCACTAGATTCTCTACTCCATTTTCAGGAACCATAGAACTATTGCACCCATCAACAACAGTGCTACCTTGCAGCTTGTACAGAGTTCCAATCCGAACTCCCCACATTAATATCAGTGCTCCTCGAACCATCTTGCAGGTATATTTCTCGAACACCATCTTTACACCTGCATCATCCAACTTGCTTACAGAAATCAAATTTCTGGCCAATGCAGGAATATGTAGAACACCCGGAAGTGTTCTAACCCTTCCACCTTGCAACTTCAACTTTACTTTTCCCTGACCAATGATTCTAGCCTTCCTATCATCTCCTAAGAAGACATCACCACCATCGTATTTCTCATACTCGCAGAACCACTTTCTATGGGGAGTGAAGTGAAAGGATGCACCCGAGTCAATCAACCATGCCTCATGATCTACATGTGTACTTGAAGAAGCCAGGTACACATCCCCACCTTCATCTGAGGTGGTTTTCACCTCTGTAGAAGGAGCATCATCAGATCCCTTTCCTTTATCAGGAGCTTTAGATTTACAATCCCTTCTGAAGTGCCCTTCCTTTCCGCATTTCCAGCACACCACCTTTGTAGGTTTTCCTGGAGATTTAGATCTCCCTCTAGATTTAGATCTCCCACTCGATGACTTATTTTTGTTTCTGTTCTGGGACCGTCCTCGTACAAACAAGGCATCATCATTCTGGTTGTCCATATTTTTCCGTCTCATCTCCTCCATCAGCAAGGCTGAGACTATTTCATCAAACTGAAAAGCAGTTGCATTGCTACCTATTGCAATAACCAGACTATCCCACGAATCTGGTAGAGAACACAACAGACTGATTCACTTATCTTCATCTGAAATTTTAATATCAACAGATAATAACTGACTTACCACAGTATTAAACGCATTCAGATGCTCTATCACCGAGTCTCCATCTTTCATCCTCAGGTTATACAGCTTTTTCCGTAGGAACAGTTTATTCACCAGAGACTTAGATTGGTACAAAGTCCCTAACTTGACCCACAAAGCCTTTGCCGTAGCTCCCCCTGATACATTCAGCAATACTGAATCCGAGACACACAATCGTATTGTGCTCTTTGCCTTCCGATCCAACTTCTTCCATTCTTCATTGGTCACTCCCGATGGCTTAGTACCTGGATCTACCGCGATCCACTGATCTTTATCCACCAACAGATCCTCCATCTTGAGTTTCCACAACTCAAAATTCTGACCATTGAACTTCTCAATCTCTATCCTTCCACTGCTCGCCATCTTCTTTCACCACCAGAATCGATCTCGCAGATCTCCCACTGAACAGGGTCTACCACAGGCCCAAGTGAATCCCCTCAGCAATAAAGGCGTCCCCTTGAAGCCAAAACAACTCTGATACCAAATGTAGGTTTTAACCCTGTACAGAAATTACCTGCATACAAATTCTTAAACAAAGAAAATAAACAATGCGAGAGCATAACCCATAAAACACATATGCACAGAGATTTTTCCCTGGATCCCAAAACCGGGACTAGCAGCTTGATTTTTCATTATGTTCCTTTCAATGTTACAATACATATTTATACATGCTGAAGCATCGAATACCATGGACCAAAAACCATCGCGTCCAATACCATGGACCGAAAACCATCGCGTCCAGAAAACATGTGCAAAAATCATGCACAAAACCATAGGTGGGTCCGCCCAACCTAACATATGGTCCAAAACCAAAATTTTCCGGGGCGCTGCCCCGGACCCCATAAAGTGGGGTTACGGGTGCCCTTCAAACCCCCTATTAACTACGTGGAAAGAATATAACACAACCCAACAAAGATTAAGCCATTTGACCATCATGGATTGTGGCATTTCTAACAAGCTTCACACAACCTTATTTTGCATAATAAAGTAAAAAGTAGTGGCACTTGAATTTGCACACTTTCATGATGTGTTTTATTTTGGGGTTCATATTTTTCACTTTTTGGATCCTTTTATCTTTCTTTTTGTCCTTTGATTATTCTTTTAGGACATACCATCTTTACATTTTTTAGTTTTTAATATGGAAAACATTTTGTAGAAAGCAAAAGTATGTACAATATTACAAGACTAACCATAGCCAATTCAAAATTATGAATCCTATTATTATAGGACCCTAAAAGTGGCTCCACATGGGGATGGCATTTCTTGGTGAAATGTCAAGAATTTCAAGATCAGTAGCCTTTGAAAATGTGATTGAAGTTACCTTGTAAACTGTTCTTCTGTGGTTCTAATTTATTCATACATATGATGGTTAACCCTTCAAAGCTCAGGGCCTTCTCTTTGGGCCTCAACTTCAAAAGATTACCATCCAATCCAATCTAAAATTTGCACTGTTTATATACAATGAGTAAAGTAAAGTGAACTATTGTTAATATGTGGAAAAGTAATGCTTCGGCATTCTACCATTGACAGGAGCTCCTAGTAGATCTAATCCATCTATCTCTCTCAAGAAAAAAGCATTGTTACCTCTGTAACCATAAATAACATAAGGGCCTTGCCACATAAAGTCAAATTTGCCATGTTTTCCCTTGTCTTCTCTTCTATAATCCCATCTAAGTACTTTGTCACCTATGTAAAAATCATCAAATTAGGCTTTTTATCAAAAATCTTTTTGATTTTATCCTGGATTACTTGCAATTTGACATAGACTTCTTCTCTGGTCTACTGCAAGTGTATTGTTTGATTTATCCTCCTCTGGATATCATTCGGTTCTACCTACAACTCCTAGATGATCTTCATCACTGACACTCCCAAAGAGGATGGAAAAACAACATCCATCCTATATACTCACTGATAGGGAGATGTTCCAATGGACTTTTTGGTAGTTACCATAATGAATTGACCAACTTTTTGTTCCGTGTCTTTTTGTTGTCTTCCAGTAATTTCTTAATGATATTGACAAGGCTTTTGTTAGAGGATTCTGCAAGTCCATTACCTTGACGGTAATAGGCAGTGGAGTGGCCAAGGGTGATGTAGTATTTGTTACAAAAGTCTACAATTTTCTTGGATTTAAAAGTAGCTGCATTATCAGTAATGAGCTTTTGGGGGCATCCAAATCTTGATAGGATATCATTTTCAGGGAAGGAGATAATGCTAGAGTCTGTAGCTTGTCTAGAAGGGATGGATTCTATCCATTTGGTAAAGTAATTAGTGGCTGTCAAAATCCATTTATGCTGGGTTGAGGAGGCTGGGTGAATTTCTCCAATGAAGTCTAAACCCCATTGTTGAAATGGCACCTCTGTGGAGATGGGTTTGAGAGGTAAAGGTAAAAGCTTTCTTTTTCCCTCAAATATTTGACATTTATGACAGGAGGTCACATGTTTATTAACATCTGCAAAAGGAGTGCGCCAGTAAAATCCAACCCTCAGAATTTTGTCAGCAATAGTCTTCTAATACAAGTGTCCTCCACAATCTCCTGCATGAAATTCTTGCATAATTTTATCAGCTTCATTTTTCAGTAAACACTTTAATAGAATACCACCATTATCTTTCCAAAATAAAGCATTATCTATGACACAATATCTCATTCATTTCATTTTTAAAAATCTAGCTTTATTTCTAGATAAGCCAAGAGGAGCTTGTAAGTTTAGTAAGAAAAATATGATATCTGCATACCAAGGTGAATTTGTAAAAGGTTCACTGATATTTGGAGTCACCATCTGTTGGGACTCAGAAATGTCATATTTTCATCCACCTTTTTCCTTACATTTCATCATCCCATTAACATGTTATCATATCACTTTCCTACATACACTTGGGTTTCACCTTCTTATTTTCCATTTTATTCATTTTTGTATTATAAGTGAATTTATGATTAATTATTAGAAAATGTACATATTTTTATATATATATCTCAAGAATATGTGAGTTTTGTGATGTAGGAAATATGTGAAGAATTAATATCTCCTTCACCATATCAAGGAGATAATTATGCAAGCCTTTTTCTACGGAGAAAATCATGGAGGCATATCGAGAAAATCATGGAGGCATATCCTATCCTAAGGAGAAAATCATGGAAGCATATCTTATCCTAAGGAGAAAATCATGAAGACATATCTTATCCAAGATATGAGAGATTTGTGGGATCATGTTGAGAGATTTGTGCGATGATATCTTGTAATAATGGGAAACTAGTTGAGAGTGCTTGAGAGAATATTTGAATGTAATTATGGAAAGGTTATCTTCTTCATGTATATAAGAGAGTGCTCTCTCTTCATTGTGATGAATAATGAATAATAGAGAATGGAGATTAACTTTGACTCTTTCTTGATTTGTAATTTAGTTATTGTAATATAGTTTGACATAGTTTTATTGTCATGAGCTCATATCTGTTGTTTGCCATTCACTTCTTCACATGTTGTATTTATTTTCCTTCATGCAATTTCATGCTTTCCTAGTTAGTGTTTCAATGCTTTAATTTGATTTCAGTAATTTAGATTAGATTAGATTAGATTAGTTCCACTTCAGTCCTGCATATACAGTGCATGTGTCTCGTAAGTCTACGGACCTCGGATTGATAAATTAAATAGTTGGGTAAGTACTACAACGGAATTAAACGAACATAGTTTCACCCAACATTTTGGCGCCGTTGCCGGGGAGGCACGATGGATTGAAGTTTAGTTTGATTTTTCTGCAAGTGTGTTTAGACATGTTCCTAACTCCGAGGTGTTAAATGCGGTAAGACGTGGGGAACAGCCTACGCATCGCATTCGAGATACCGTAATGGGCTCGACCTCTTATGGATCAGGGCATGTAGGGTGTGTTTACATTTATGCAAGTGTGAATTTTGATTTCTGCAAGTGTGTTTGATTTTCGCAACTGTGAAGAATGTGTGATGAATTCATGGTTCATGGTTATAATTGAAGCATTCAATTACTCAATTAATGAACAGCCCTTGTAAGAGGTTTTAATTGAGTATTGAATTCAAGATTATTTCTGTGATCCCTTTTGTTTTTAATTCAATTTTTAGTGTGCTGATTTTTTTTTGTTTTTTTTTCAACATGACTTAACAATGAGTTTCAGCTTGGAACTACTCACTCAGATCCTAGCAGAAGTTGGGATCTCTTCTTCCTTGGAAGAGGAGATCTTAACAAGAATTAAAGGTTCAACTACTCCCCAAGAAATAAATGAAGATTCAACATCTGAAGAATCCTGCGTATCTGATGGCGAACAACCATTCAAACAGGAGATCAAGGAAGAAGAGCAACAAATTGGAGAAGAAGAACAAAAGTTACAGCATGATCTGAGTGAGAGTAACTGTGCTTATGAAAGCTTCATCGAACAATGGTTCCAGGTAAGCACTAGATTAGATTCATCTTTTTATTTTTTAGTTGATTTGCAGTTACAACAACTAGACTCATTCACTGTCAAATATTTTCATCCATCATTTGACAAATTGCTACTGAATCTATTGTTGTCACTGCTACCCGAATGGCTTCATTGGAAGTTTAACTACACGTAACTAAATTGTAAATTCTAACTAGTATAGGGTAGGTAGGCTTTCAGTTTTAGTTTTTGCTTTCATTTTTAGTTCTGCTTTTACCTAGAATAAGTATGCTCTCCTCCTGCGTCTTTGTACGATCTCGAGGATCAGAAAATAGGTTTCAGTTTTGCTGAGAATAAGTATGCTCTCCTCCTACGTCTTTGTACGATCTCGAGGATCAGAAAATAAGTTGTCAATAAACATTTTCAAGAATGAATAAATTGCGATTTATCAAAGACATCTTTTCACTTTATGTCTATTTTCAAAAAAATCTTCTAAGATTAGGAATTTAATAAAATTTAGTTTCTTTTTAGATTTTAGTTTAAAAAAAACAAAAAAACAAAACAACTAACATTTTTTAGATAGGATTTAATTAAAAAAAAAAAAAACCTCACACACTATAATAAAAAAAAGTATATATTAAAACGAAAAAAAAAACAACAGAGCATTAAAAAAAAACACCAACGTATTGTTAAAGCCCAAGCATGAACCAAGCAGAGCTGAAACCTGATTCGAAATATGGCTTTTTACTCCGCCTCCAAGTTTAATCCGGTTCGACCTGCAAATAAACTGTGAATGCGCAACAACTCTTCCTTAATTGTTTGACAGGTGTGGCAGAAAAACGAGGGTTTGACAACAACAAAAGTTAATAAAGTGGAGATCCGGCGTTTCTTGCTCTACTACTTCAAGCTTCTATCCAAATCGAACCTGCAAATCGAATAAACATCTGAGGAGTGCAATCATAAATGAAGGCGTTGAAGTTGTAATATTTGCTAGAAAAAATGGCCAGAACGTCATCTAACTGATATATGCACAGGACACATCCCACCAGGATCCAATTTTGCAATATTTTTCGAGATTTTGGCCGCATCCTCTATCCCTGGCCAGTGTATCGTTGAAACCCAAATTTGTGCCACAGAACCAACAATTAATTCCTTGAATTTTGGGCCACCTTCAGCAGACTCAGCCCTTGATTTCAACGCTATCATACTTCAGCGATTCCTCCTTGAACTACATGCTTGACAGACTGCCTACTCAGCCTCTATTTCTACTTTGTAGCAGTCTTAAAATTCATGCCTCAGACACCGATTCTCACGTTGTTGTTCTGCAAATTTTATGCCTAGAAAAGTGTGCTGGAAACTCTGCTCTCAGCCCCTCAAAAATCACGCTGAGAGATAGCTTGCTAAACCTGGTCTACATGCCTGCTTTCTTGCCTGGAAACTCAGGCTTGTTTGGTGGTCGTCTTGTTGTAATTTTCTCCTAGAGAAAAAAATCTTTGCCATCGCAACTCCCTAAGCAACGCTCACAAAATCCTCCAAAACGTAAATTAAAATCCGGCTCTTTGTCCAGGAAATCAAGAAACGATATACAAATTCCAATTTTGCAGGAACAAATCACTGCACGATAAGTCAAATTGGATTTTTCTATTACTAAATCAAATATTGAGGAGGCAATTTTGTAGTAATATCCGGAGACCCTGATACTGGGAATTCACGAGGTTTTGGCTTTGTCAGTTATGATTCTTTTGAAATATCTGATGCTGCTATTGCGATTGCAGGGAATTAGTCAAACCCAAGATGCCAGGGATCCAATCGCTGGGTTTTCCAGTTAAATGCATGCATCTTATGGCAATGAAAACCTTCCGATTCTGATTAGTCAAGTCAGAGGCTTGGCAAAGCCAATTTAATTTTGTTGGATTTGACAGCCCATCCATACGCAATCCCTGCAGACGTCAGTTTTCAAAAGAGGTTTGTGATCAAATCGAGACAGATTTAGAAAAAAGAAGACATGGGTTTTTTCCCTAATAGAATGAATTATAAAACCCAGAAATTGTTTGCTCGAATTCCTAACGGTTTGAGAGGGAATCGCGATTCTTCGAGACCCTGTTTTGGTAACTGCGTAAAAAACGGTTTTCAAATCAATGTACAGAGAATTAGGGGTGTTGCTGGCAGTAAAAATCTTTGAGAAGTGCGTGAATGTAGACAAAATATTGCAACGAGATTTCTGTATTTATTCCTTTGGTGACACAAGATCTGTCTTTTGTATTTATCTGAACGCCGACTCACCTTCCTAATTCGAAATTGAAGCTCTGCCAAACACATCTCAAGTTCATTTCAGCGGCAACTATCCGGTAAAATGGTCGATTGCTGCATCCAAATTGAGCTAACCGCAAACGAACGACACCCATCTCTGAAACTTTGTCAGTCTAAATTAATTTTTAGCTCGCCTTCGAAATTCAACTATCCTCGATCAAACTGGCACCGAAAGGATTATGGGGTTGTCTATACTGTTTTTTTAGACCGAAAATCTAATTTTCATGACAGGAGATTGCTTGCTCAAACCTTTGCGTTCCGATTCTTAAGAAATTTAGCTACCCTCTTGATAACTTGCATTCACACCAGAGCTCTATATTGAGATGCTATTTGTGGGAAACTCTTACATATTGGTATTGCTTATTTATCATTGAAAGCATGTTTCAATTTGCACGTCATGTACAAAATTAGTCCTAAAATGCACGACTGGTGACAGATATAGCCTTATGAAACGTCCATCTCCCCACTATATCTCTTTGGTTTGGGATCAAATGGAGGAAACCAAAGAACTGCTTGCTCTGTTTCAATTGGATTAGACCGCAGAAGAGGATCTTTTAAAACAGGTTTGGAGTCATCTTCAACAATTCTGAACTTTGGTTTCTGCAAAATTTCTACCTCATCTTTTGAATACTGTCCATCTTTCAGTTTGTCCATATCTCGTTTTTGGATGATCCCAAATTGTTTTCACGCGGGAATCGGAAATTTCTCTGTCAGTGCAAATCAAGCATAAAAAAACCAGGAGCGTTGGAAATCTTGAGATTCAAACTCAGAACTTAGGCCAAGTGAAACGCACTATCTTAATGGAAATGGAAATATGGAAATGCATATGTAAATCAAATTTTCAAAGTGTGAAGACATAAAGATTTCGAATTTTTTTAATTTGCTGGGCCTAGGCTAGCCTAGCACGGCCTTTGCTTATTTGTCATATGCATGTTTCGTTGAGCAAAGGAGGCTAACCTTAAGATGAAGAACATGGTAAATTACTGGATTTTCTCTTGCCCCACTTTTTGAGAAGGGATTTTATTTCTGGTTTCTCCATTGAGTTTTTGATGGATTCTGTACCAAGCTCTGTGTTCTATACCCATATACGATTGTACAAATTATAATTGGCTGGCTTTACAGATTGAAAGGAGCGTGAAGCTGTAGGAACATGAAGATTGTGTACAGATTGTCTGATATTTTGTGTACAGAGCATTGTGTGCCGAACCAAAGGGCTTGCAAACTGAAATGTGCATGTCGTTATTATTCCTTCCTTTCGCAATTGCAAATGCTTTTTCTGAAAAATTTCGGCGGAACTCTCCTCATTGATGAGCGATTGCTGCGTTTTGGATTCTGTGCTTTTACAGTTCTTCTATACATGCATTTAGTGCTTCAGGATAAGTAGCTTTTGTGCCAGATGGAATGCGTTTTATTGATGCTACTTTTTGTTGTAGTTTGGCAGGACAACGTAGAAGCAAACTGTCCTTTGACTAATGTCCTATTCATAGATTGTACACTACAGGTTCGACCACATATTTATAGACAGTCTGCTTGGATAAACTACCCTCATTACAGTGGCTGGGTACACTGTGATTGCTGAGATGGCTCGAGTTGAAGCAAAGCGGTAAAGAGATTTGCCATATTCGCACTGCTTTGGTTTAAAATATATATGGTCCTGTGAAATTTAAGAACAAAAGACAGCTCTTTGATTTATATAATCATTATTTTTAGAACGCTTACCTAAAAATAAAATAAAAAAACTAAAAAAAAAAAAAAAAATTAAAAATTAAAAAAAAATAAAAAATAAAAACAAAAATAAAAAAAATTTTGCCCTCATTCATTTACATCAAACTTCATAACACCAACTACTTCCCCAAAACGATACAAAAGCCTTTTCAAATGTTTTCAATCAATTTTTTTGTGCACACCAATAAAAACATTTTGAAAAAGTAATTGCACAATCAATGAATACATTGCATGGGGACATGCAATATTTTTAGTTGGGGGGAAATTAAAGTATGTTGGACTTTTTTTGTGAATTTATGGGCAAAAGTTAGATATACTAACAAGTGAAATGAGATTGGTGTTATGTGTAGGTCAACAAGAAGCTTATGCAGAAAGCTCAACATTCCAATGCAACACCCTTTTCATCCACAATTAGTGTAATTTCAGAAAATAATTAAAAAATGGACATTTTGTAAATTCTTGAAATGCGCTAATTTGTTTTTGAGTCACTTCATACAGGAATGATCGATGGAGATGGCACACGAAGATGACAATTTTTATGCAGGAATGGTGCTAAGTTTTTCAGAGTATGCAAAGTGATTTTTCCAAATCACAATGAAACATGCATCATTGGACGCTTGAAGGAACAAATTCTTCACTGCACATATCATGACATTTTCCACTACACACCTTTTGCGTCATGACTACTCACCATCCTTGTGTTGCAGCCCATCTTCCATTTCCTTATCTTTCACGACTTCATGCACGCCTATTTTTCTGAATCGCATACATCCATTTATCCTTTTCAGTTTGCCTTTTGAATAAAACTCATTCCCTTTCCATGATCACATTACCTTGATTTCCTAGCCATGCTGATCCACACTGCTTGTTCGTGAGTTCTTTCTATTTATAGTCCTACCAAATCTTTTTGTACAAACTCGCGTTGACTGATGTGGGATTCCTTAAGGCCCACCTTTCAACAAGTCTTGCCCCATCGACACCAGCACCTTATCTGGGAAATAGACTAGAGTTCATTTTGAGTACCTAGAGGCTTGCATGCCTTAATGGCAAGTTCTCTCGCTGGCGATCATGGGAATACATCAATGTCCCTTGATCTTCAGATCTTGCAAGTGGCTCGACCTCGACACATCCATTCGCACTTCGCAAGATGTACTCCGGTACCTTGGCACTCATTGACATCAATGGTGAGTTGTCTCGCATTGGTTAACGGCATACATCAATGGCCGGTAATCCAATGATTTCTATTCATGCTCGACATCGACACATTCATTCGCATGTTTAGAATTGTACCATCGGGTTTGTAGCGGGTGAAGACTATACACTTTTTCATGACTCCCTTAGCAGTCACAGCAGCATGCATTCTGATCTATGAGAGTACCACAGTACCACTCTCAGCATTTATCTTTTCCATGATTCAGCATCAGCAGTTCAGATTCCTTCATTCTCCAGGACCCAGTTACATCAGTCACATTTTCCTGATCCAGCAGCAGCAGCAGCTACATTCCTATTGCATACTTCATCATTCTTGGGTAAGTAGAGGTATGTTGTTTTCTAATCTTTAATCATGCAATTCCTTATATGCTAACTTGAATATTTTGGAAAATTCCCTCACCATGCTACATTTCCTTTCACACGCCATGTTAAGTTGCATGCAGACATGCAACCAATTCAGTTGAGGGGGGGAAGAACTACATTCACTACATATTCACTTCCATGATTCCATTTCTTCACCACTATCACTCCATTTACCATTCACCAACATTTATTTTCCAATGATACTTTGTTGCACTTTGTTTCATACGCAATATTGGCATGCTTCATTAATATTACAAAAGGGCTTTCTTATGCACATTATGATTTCCAGTGAGTGTTTACATTATTGAAGAAAAGAGAACAGAAAATGAAATGAATGTTGTTAACACAAGAACCAACATTATTTGTATTCATGGTTGTCACACAAGAACCAACCATAAGAAAATGTAAATTGTTACCAATGTCTCTCACATACCCTGGAAACATTTAAGACATCATCATGTAAAGCCAAAGTTCAATATGCCAAATGTTCTTAAAAGATACCCATGCATGGTTGCATGAGGACATGCAACAAGTTCAGTTGGGGAGGATGTTGGGACTCAGAAATGTCATATTTTCATCCACCTTTTTCCTTACATTTCATCATCCCATTAACATGTTATCATATCACTTTCCTACATACACTTGGGTTTCACCTTCTTATTTTCCATTTTATTCATTTTTGTATTATAAGTGAATTTATGATTAATTATTAGAAAATGTACATATTTTTATATATATATCTCAAGAATATGTGAGTTTTGTGATGTAGGAAATATGTGAAGAATTAATATCTCCTTCACCATATCAAGGAGATAATTATGCAAGCCTTTTTCTACGGAGAAAATCATGGAGGCATATCGAGAAAATCATGGAGGCATATCCTATCCTAAGGAGAAAATCATGGAAGCATATCTTATCCTAAGGAGAAAATCATGAAGACATATCTTATCCAAGATATGAGAGATTTGTGGGATCATGTTGAGAGATTTGTGCGATGATATCTTGTAATAATGGGAAACTAGTTGAGAGTGCTTGAGAGAATATTTGAATGTAATTATGGAAAGGTTATCTTCTTCATGTATATAAGAGAGTGCTCTCTCTTCATTGTGATGAATAATGAATAATAGAGAATGGAGATTAACTTTGACTTTTTCTTGATTTGTAATTTAGTTATTGTAATATAGTTTGACATAGTTTTATTGTCATGAGCTCATATCTGTTGTTTGCCATTCACTTCTTCACATGTTGTATTTATTTTCCTTCATGCAATTTCATGCTTTCCTAGTTAGTGTTTCAATGCTTTAATTTGATTTCAGTAATTTAGATTAGATTAGATTAGATTAGTTCCACTTCAGTCCTGCATATACAGTGCATGTGTCTCGTAAGTCTACGGACCTCGGATTGATAAATTAAATAGTTGGGTAAGTACTACAACGGAATTAAACGAACATAGTTTCACCCAACACCATCTCTTCTTGATCATCAAGGGCACCAATGTAATTCATATCTAGGGCCTGACAATTCGATCCAGCCATGAGTTTGGCTAAACCTTGGCCTTTGATAAGTTTAGTAGGATTTATTTCTATGTCATATTCCAAAATAATGGCAATCCATTTACCTATTTTCCCTTCGGGCCCATTTTGTGTCAAAATGTCCTTTACGACTGAGTTTTGAACATAAGCAATGATGTGTGAATACAAGATGTATACTCTAAAATATTTAATAGATTTCACTAAAGGTAATGCCTGTTTTTCCATTATGTTGTATTTTAGCGTTGCATCTCTTATAGATTTACTGAAAAATGCAATGGGTTGTTCATATCCTCGATCATTCTTTTGCAACAAGATTGCTGCAACAGTATGTTCTGAAGCAAAAGAAAAAATTATAAAATCTTTTTGAAAGTTAGGACTTAGAAGGATTGGAGTTTTGGTAAGGGCTTGTTTGATGGCCTCAAAAGATTGTTTAGCTTCCATTGCCCATTTAAGTGCTGAATCTTTTCTTAACATGTTATTTAATTCTCTAATCAATTCCGCTAAATTTGAAATGAATCTCCTAAGAAAATTTATTTATCCTAAAAATGACTGTAATTCTTTGATTTTTCTAAGATGGGTGATGGTCAATATTTCCCCTATTGTAGCAGGATCTATTCTAATTCCACCTTTGGATATTATATGTCCCAAGATTTTACCTTCTTCTAAACCAAAGAGTGCCTTTTTGGGATTTAAGGAAATACCAAATTTTATGCATTTAATGGAAACTCTTCTCAGGTGATCTAGATGTTCATTGTCAGATTTAGAAAAGACTGTGATGTCATCTTGGTAAACAACTAGGAAGTCATGGATTTCTTTAGCAAAAGCTATATCCATAGCTCTTTGAAATGTTGCTCCTGCATTCATTAGTCCAAAAGGCATTATCAAATACATGAAAGTACCCCACAGAGTAGCAAATGCAGTTTTTGCCTGGTCCTTTGGCTGAACTAAGATTTGGTTGTATCCAGAAAATCCATCAAGCAATGAAATTTTGGATGAACCTACTACCCTCTGAAGAATATGGTCCATTTTTGGGAGAGGATAGTTGTCTTTTAATGAGACCTTGTTTAGATTTTTGAAATCAACGCAGAGTCTGATTTCTCTTGTCTTTTCCCTAGTAGTGACTAAGTTTGAGACCCAATCTAAATATCTAATGGTAGCCATAATTTGGGCATCATACATTCTCTTTACTTCCTTCTCAATAGATGGCATAAGAACTAGATTAATTCTCCCAAGTTTCTATTTAAAAGGTTTATGATCTTCTTTGATAGGTATCTTGTGTTGAATTATGCTAGTGTCATAAGACTTTAGGTCTTCATAACTCCATGGAAATACATCTTGAAACTCTTTAAACAGATTTATGTATTTAACCTTTTCATCTGGAGGTAAGGCTTTTGATAATTTAATGAGTTTAGGTTTTTCGTCAGTTCCTATGTTACATTCTTCTATATTTTCTCTTAAAGGCTCCATTTTCGGTTTCCTAGCTACATTGTTGGAATCAAACAAATCTTCTAAGGGGACTAATCCCTTAGGCAAAAAATTATTTTTAAGATTTAGAATTTCAAGATCATCATTCGTTATTTCTTCTATTTCTACATTTTCTAAGTTATCTACTTCTAATTTGGTGAAATTAGTGGGTTTACCTATACTAAAATATTCACATCTATCCCACTATATATATCATTGTCTACTATACAATTTGTATCTATATTACAATTTTGAAACACACCTTCAACATTCATGAAATCATATATTTGGGAATCCTATAAGAAAATCTACCAATATTTCAAATTGTCAGGTATGATAGGCCTATGTCTCACTTCTACTGTGTACTAGTGGTTGGCTGAAAAGGTAGTTTGCAGGTACTAGAAAAAGTGGCCAGATTGTGGGCTTGCATATTCTGTTTCCTAGGAATGGCAACAAAGTTTGTTTCCAAAAGGTCTTTGATCAAATCTAGGACAGTCTCTCTACATTGACTCAGTCTGGGATTATTTACAGAGTATTCACCTTTTATTTGTTTAATAATCAATTATGAGTCTCCCAATATAGAAACTCTCTTGGCTCCAAGTTTTCTAACCGTTTGTAATCCTAAGACCAGAGCTTCATATTCTGCCATGTTATTTGTGCATTTGTAATTTAACCTAAATGCATGACCTTCATAATGATTATTCTCCCTATTGTGAATCCATACTTCTGCACTTGCTCCTAGTCTATTCACAGATCCATCAAAATCAAAATGCCATAGTGATTCATGAAAAATGTTTTCACTGTTAGCTATTTTGTATTTCTGTTCTACAACTGGGATTTCCTTTTTGTCATGGTCTGAATTGTACAAAATGAACGAGTCCATATCAGAATGTATGGAGTATATAGGGAAATTTTGTGGTTTTTCTACACTACTCACCATGTATTTCATCAAGGTCTCTCTATAAAGTTTTCTTTGTTGACCAAAAACAGAGATGGTGGCATATGACATATCTAATTGTAAAGATCCCTACAATTTGGCTCCCCATGAGCGAGATGAAAACATTCCATATTTAGGTGGGATGTTAGCAACTAATATCTCCATCACAATACTCTTTGTTGGGCACTGGACTAGAGTTACACACAAATCCTTGATCAAGCCGAGGCATTTAACTTGGCTAGAGTCAAAGGAAAATACGTCCTTATATGGTCTGGTGATATCTAAGTTTAGTCTCTCCATGATTTCCTTTGGCATTAAGTTATGGGATTCCCCTGAGTTTAGCACAACATTATCTAATATTTTGTCATGAATGTTCAAACTAATGTAGAAAGTAGGAATGCCCCCTTGCTAATGGGTGCCATTTACTTAAGGGCCAAACAATAACTTAGGCTGATCATCATTCAAATTCACAACATCCTCCCCTTCACCTATATTCAATATTTGAGTGATCTGTGATCTATATGATTCATTTTTTACTAGCTCAGTCAAAGGGACTAATATCTTCAATTTTTATACCTTCGTTTTAATGTTGAAAGGTAATAGAGTTTTGCTTGATTGGATGACATCTTCCTTAGTGAATGTGGTTGTGTGTTTTTATCTTCTTTTTCAGTATTAGGCTCTTCGGTCTGTGTTTCAACAGTTTTGTTTTGAATTCTCTTATTTTGAATGTTTTGAGTAACTGTTTCAGTTTGAGTTTCAATGAACTTATATCTACAATTTTTTGGCTAGAAGTCTCCTGAGTTCCCCTAGGGAGGATTTGCAGGATTTTGGTTATAGGATCTTTTGTTATCTTTTTAGTTTGGGTCTGGATTGATCTCTTAGTGGGAGTTTCATTGTTATTTGTACTTCTTAAGCTATACTATTTGTGAACCTCATATATGGAAGATTCATAGCCATGTTTAAAGTTAAAGGATTTCCCAGATTCTAATTGCAATTGTTGCATCATGTACAATTCTTGTTCTTCCTGAGTAAGAAAAACAACATCTTCATTTTTTATTCTTAATAAGTTTATCTGGGTGTCATCCTCTCCTTCATGGATTTCTGAACCCTCAACATAGTTTTCTGGAAGGGTGGTCTAATTTGTTGATCAAGTATTGCATTCTTTCCAGTGTTAGGATTCTTCCTAAAGTTGGGGTTTCTTATTGGGGGTGGTTGTTGGTTCTCCCACTGAGTTTTTATTTCCATGTTTTCTAATCTATTCATTATTCTCTCTACACTCTTTGCTAAACTATCTATTTTACCATCAGAAGTGGAAGTTTCCTCTTTAATGACAACTCTCTTTTCATTTCTCATTCTAGCTTTCTTAGCTAATAGATTGGCTTCTACACTGACAACATTACTTTGCATTTGTTCCAATGTTTCAAGGTTTCTTTCCCTTAACTGGTATGACATATCAGTGTCAAAACCATCAGGGAATTTGATTAATGCTAGGTTTGGTGGAGGCTTAATATTAGCAGAGATTGCATTGTAGATGCTACTGAACCTAGTACAATAATCCTGCACTGACTCATTAGGAGCTCTTCTGATGTTATCATATTCAGAAAGTATTTGTAGAGGGTTTTTCTTTCTCTCCCATCTATCAATAAACAATCTATGAAAAGAAACTAAGTTTGCAATATAATTAGCAGGTAAAGATTTGAACCATTTCTTAACATCCCCAATTAATGTTTGGGCAAACAACCTCATTTGGACATCAGATTCATCAATCCCATGCAACTCAAAATAGTCAGTCATTTTGTTCACATGTTGTTGGGAATTATACTAACCAATAGCATCAAACAAAAAGATTTTGCTTTGATAATCTTGGGGCATGGCATGGAGTTGTGCTGGTAAAACCAAAAGTGCATATCGGTCTGCCATGGCTCAAATTCTGGCTTGACTAGGGGGTAAAGTGCTGGTACTTGAGGAAGGGATTGAAATAGATGGATATGAACTAGATGAGGATGAGGAGTTTGGTTGGATAGGAAGATGATGAATGACTGGTTTAGGGGAATGGACTATGGTGGATACAATTGGTGAGGTGGTAGTAAATGAAGGTGTATTTACAATATTTGAAGATTGTGCAGAAATTTCAGAGGCAACAACAGTGAGGGCAGCTAGTTCAACTGATTGTTGAAGGTAAGCATCATCTATATGGCTTATCAATGTGGAGGTCAAAGCTTCTAACTTGTCAAAAGTATCCAACACAAATTTATCTAAATATGAATGTATAGGCACCTTTTTTACTCAATGAATTGAATAAAATTAGGGTCTAACACAGTTTCATGAATTGTGTTCTCTGATTTAGTTCTAAACAATGAGAGATCAAATGAGAAATCAAATGGAATTTCCTCTAAAGTTGATAATTCCTCAGGGAGCGAATTTGATTTAACTAACTGGATACTACTTGCTTGAGTTTCTACCTTTTTTGGTTTTCTTAAAATCCTGTCTGGGTCGTCAACTATAGTAGCAGGGTTTGGATCTAGATTTTCCCTGGTATAGTGAGTCTTCTTGGGAGCCAAAATTTTAACTTTTTAATTTTTTTTATGAAACTTTTTAACAACACTCTTAAAATGACCTTAAGGGGCACAAGATAAAGTTTTAGGTTTCCTTAAAGTTTTATTACATTGAGGATCTAAGTCCCTAGTATGGTCACTAAGATGTTATCACTCCAATATTTCTCTAGAGTGTTGGAGAAAGAAATGATTAGAGGTAACCACAAACCAACTTTGGAGATTAGGATCCAACATTCCTAATCTCAGAGAGGGCTCTCTCTTTTTTATTTAACTTTGTTTAGTTATTTGATTTTACGCTAGTTATGATTGTGCTTGGGTTTTGATTTAGATTTTGTGGTGGGATTACTTACTTAGATGAAAAGAGGGGTGTCTTTTACCATTGCCAGGCTTTGGGGTCAAATGTCAGACAAACATGACTGGATCAAGTTCTAAAAACAATGTCTACAGGGCAAGATATCAGAGTTACTTCAGATCTCAAGGCTGGATGGTGAAGTGGTTTTCAATCGGATCCAAAGAGAAATTAAGGTTTCCTTAGGCTAGAATATGAAGAAAGTGAAAGAGGTCAACAGGGATGGGAGAGAAATTAAGGATTCTCAAATCCGGATATCAGAAGAAAACATGTAAGTGATTAATTATGGAAAATAGAGTGTACTTAAACAAATTCCGAGATAAATTTCCAGTTAATTCATTCAACTTTAGATAACATCTAAGTTTGTGAAAAACATAAGAGAATAACAAATTGACAAAGAAAATACTTCACTGTAATAGCTCTACACATGAATCCTGTAATGCAATCTCTTTATTACTTTCTACATAGTGCTGACTTGAAAATTGGTATAATAAACCTCAAGTTTATGATCAAAATAACTCTACAAGCGTAGAGCAATTCATGCCCATTACTTCGAATTATGAAGTATTTATACAAAATATTTTACAAAATATCCCAAACTATCTTGGGAACTAATTTAGGAGAAAGAAAAATCTTCATGCAAGAAGATAGAGACAGCTATTGAACCACTGTTTGCTATCCCTGTTTATTATGTTGTGTTGTCTTTAATCTTTGATATGTTTCCCTTTAATCTCTGCTTTGTTGTTTGGTGTTCACACTGGATGTTCTATTTACTCTGAACTTTCAACTGATACAGTTTGACCTCACTGACCTGTCATTATCCTTTTACTGTGCCTTTTTACTCTTACTGTACATTTTCACCTTTTGACTTTCTACAATAAGTCATTTAATTTCTCCCATATTTCGGCATCTAGTCATTGGATATTGATCATTTTCCTAAAAATCTCATCTGCCTCTGTATACTTGGCAAAAGTAGGCTTATTCACAAAAAGGTGTTTTACCTCATGCAGAGGTAAAACCAATTCTCAAAAGTTTGGTACAAGACCTTGCTAGTAGGCATGCCTTTCATGGATGAAGTATTCACTTGATCTCTGGCTACTTCTCTAATTTTTCTATTGTAGTCCTCCTGTGTCATCAGCTTATCATTTATTACCAAGGGATTCGGTAAACCTTTTTGCCTCAAAATTTCAAATTTGACCATGAATCTGTCAATGGCCAGCTGCATGGTTTGGCACTTGTCTTCCAGGTTTAACATTAAATTCCTCTTGGTGAGGACCCTTTTCACTTCCAAAATTGTACTTGTTCTGTCATGTATCTCTAATTCCTGCAACTTATACTTGTTCTTGCAGTTGAGGAAGTGTTAGGCCCTTATAATACTAGTGACTCCCCCATTACTATTGTCATTGTATCCCTTATTGTTATTATTGTGCCCCTATTGTCCCCATAGTGTTATTAGTATGCCCCAAAGAAACCCACTATTGTTATTTATGTGCCCTTATGTTATTACTGTTATGTTGGCTTTGATTATATTGTGACCCCTTAGACTCCTATATATAGAAGGGAGGTTTAGTCATTTGTATCATCCAAGAATTGTTCATTTGTGTAATGTAAAGGAGGTTTCCCCCTCGAAGAGGCTTATTTCTAAGGCATTCATCTATCTTTTCTATCTTCTTGTGAGCCGGTTTCATAACATTTGGTATTAGAGCTTTGGATTCTATGGTTTCGTTGCTCCAAACAGGTTATCGTGGAATGTTCGCTATAACTTTTTTTTTGTGATGGTTTAGAAGCTAAAAAAACCCATTTGAGATGAAATCGCATTGAACCTTTGGTACAAATTTCAGATCTGTATCACTATATTTTCTGAGATATAATTTGTGGAAGTTATGGTTTTTGCAGACCCCCGAATTACATTCCAAACAGATCATCTTGGGAAAATTGTCATAACTTTCTCTCTGAGCATCAGATTGAATTTTCGTAAGAAGTTACAAAAATAGGATAGAATGTAGTTTTTTTTGGTATAATTTTTAGAATCTAAGGTTGAAACAGTGACGCGCGATGCATCATACAAGTTCGCTCTACTGAACCAGTCTATACTCAGGTCATTGTGGGAAATTTGGCATAACTCTTCATTGGAGAATCCAATCTTGATAATACTTATAGGTTAGAAAGATTACTCAGAGGGTTACCAAAAGAAGAAATTTCAGACCTGGGAGATCTAAAATTTACAGAGATACATCAGATTCAATATCAAGGTCCTACAAAGTGATAAAAGGTGTGTAGTTTTTTTAAATTTTTGCATAAGCTTGGTTTGAAAAATTAGTTTGAAGGAATTCAAAGGGCATAGTGAAGCATTGTTATCAGTAATTGATGCCCCAAAGAAAGAAAATGGAAACACTTAGCAAGCAACCTGAAAGCTCTAGCATGACTCATGAAGAAGAGGAAGAAATGTAACATGATATATCAAAATTATGAGACCAAGTGCAACAAATTTCACTCGCACAAAAAGTAACAGAAAATAAGATGGATGGTTTAAAGAAAGACATAGAAGCTAAGATGGATGGTTTAAAGAAAGGCGTAGAAGCTAAGATGGATGGTTTAAATAAAGGCATAGAAGCTAAGATGGATGGCGTGGAAGCTAAGATAGATGACATGGAATCTAAGATGGATGACATGGAAGCTAAGATGAATGGCATGGACGCTAAGATGAATGGCATGGACGATAAGATGGAATAATTGAAGATAAACTTAAATAAGTTGCTACAAGAAATGGTCACTAATGGTGAAAAGGTAGTAAAGGAAACTCGTGATGAGAACAAAAGAAATGTTAATCATGATTTCATAGACTCTAATGTTGGATTGAAGACCCACCATGTCCCAAAAATCGATATGAGGAAGTTTGATGGCAAGGATCCCGGAACATGGATACTACAGATGGAGCAATTTTTTGATCTCCATAATGTGCAAAACACACAAAAGGTACGTATTGCAACTTTATATTTGGAACCAAATTAGTTTGTATGGTATCTATGGCTTTGCTCTCGTAAACAAATTGTCACTTGGGAAATTTTTACGGAAGAAATGATAGCACATTATGAGGATACAAAAAGTAACACCTTTTTTAGCCAATTGATAAATCTCAAACAAAAGGGTTCAATGATGGAGCACATTGAGGACTTCCAAAAATTGAACATAAGGGTAAAATATATTCCAGAGGAGCATATGATTGATGTGTTCATAGGGACTTTAAAGGATAATATCCAATATGAGGTTCGCCTTTGGGAACCTGATTCATTGGAGAAGGCATTTAGGTTAGCAAGAAAAATGGAAAGCAAAATTATGCAACCAGGAAGCCTACCACTCACAACTATAAAGATGGAAGTGTTGTTTCAACTAGCCTTCCACAACCTACAAGGTTGACACCACAACAATTAGAAGAAAAAAGAGCAAAAGGGCTTTGTTATAGTTGTGATAACAAATACACTAAAGGTCATAAGTTGCTGAGAATAAATTATTCTACATAGATTGGGAAGAGGAGGAAGAAAAGGAACAAGAAATGTCAAAATAAGAGGATATACTCTTGGAACAAGCCCTAGATAAACAAGAAATGAAACCGATCATATCTTGAAATGCATTGGCTGGAATTACCACTCCTCAAACTATCAAGATAAAAGGACATATCAAGAAGAAAAAGGTAATAGTGTTGATCAATTCGAGAAGTACCCATAATTTTATTCATTGTAAGATAGCAAAGGAATTGAATTGCTTCCTATATCCAACACTAGAGTGTCAAGTGATGGTTGCAAGTGGAGGAACCATAATTTGCTCTGGAAAATGCCATAATATCAGGCTATCCATGGGAGAATATGTATTGAATAGCCCAATGCTTTCCATTCCAATGGGTGGTGTTGATGTTGTACTAGGAGTCCAATGGCTACAATCCTTGGGTACAATAGCTTTTAATTTTCAAGAACTTTTCATGAAATTTTGTGCAGAAGGAAAGGAAGTTGAATTAAGGGGTATTGTAGGGAAACCGGGAAAGATAATCAGCTCTAACGGTATGAAAAAGCTTGTAAAGAAGGAACAACAAGGTGTAATTGCACAATTATGTTCACTAGAGGTTCCCACATTGAAATCATCTATTTCTCCAGATCTTCAAAAAGTCTTGGACAATCATTCCAAGGTATTTGAGACTCCCAAAGGTCTCCCACCTATTCGTGATTATGATCATGCTATTCATTTGATTCCAGGAAGTGTTCCTCCAAACATCAGGCCGTACAGATATCCCTATGCCCAAAAGAGTGAAATTGAACGTATGGTTGCAGAAATGCTAGAGGCTAGTATAATTCAACCTAGTCAAAGTTCTTTCTCTGCTCTAGTAGTATTGGTGCATAAGAAGGATGGATCATGGCGCATGTGTTCGGATTATAGGGAGCTCAACAAGCTCACTATTAAAGATAAATTTCCCATTCCTGTCATTGATGAATTATTGGATGAATTACATGGATCAATTTACTTCACCAAGTTGGATCTTCGTTCAGGATATCATCAAATCAGAATGAAGACTGAAGACATTCCAAAAACAACATTTAGAACTCATGAGGGTCATTATGAATTTTTGGTCATGCCTTTTGGCCTTACCAATGCACCTTCTACATTTCAAGTTTGATGAATTCCATTTTCAAACCCTTAGAAAATTTGTGCTATTATTTTTTGATGATATACTAATCTACAACAAGTCTTGGAAGGATCATGTTGAACATGTTGACAAGGTGCTCAAACTATTGGAGGCAAAACAATTATATGCAAAAAGCTCCAAATGTTTCTTTGGAGTATAAGAGGTTGAATATTTGGGTCATATTGTATCTCATGAAGGTGTTAAGGTAGACCCTAGCAAAATTAAAGCCATTAATGAATGGAAAATCCTGACATCCATAAAGCATTTGCGAGGATTTCTCAGGTTGACAGGGTATTATTGCAAGTTTTTTAAGAATTATGGGAAAATAGTAGCACCTCTAACAACATTATTGCAGAAAGATGCATTTTCATGGACTCCAGAAGCAACAAAGCCCTTCAAACATCTTAAAGAGGCAATGTGCCAAGCACCGGTCTTAGCTATGCCAAAATTCACAAAAACCTTTATTGTGGAACGTGATGCTTCAGGAAATGGAAATTGGTGCTGTTTTAATGCAAGATGAAAGACCCATTGCTTTCGAAAGACGCCCAATCAAAGGAAAGTATTTACAAAAATCTATTCATGAGAAGGAAATGTTGGCAATACTACATGCACTTAAGAAATGGTGACCCTACCGAATGGGAAGACACTTCAAGGTAAAAACGGATCATGATAGTCTTAAATACTTTTTAGGACAAAGATTATCCTCTGAAGAGCAATAAAAATGGGTCACAAAGATGTTGGGTTATGACTTTGAAATCATCTACAAAAAAGGGAAGAAAAATGTTGTGGCAGATGCACTCTCAAGAAAGGATGAGGATGTGGAAGCATTGTTGTGCGCCATTTCTATTATCCAACAAGATTGGATAAATGAAGCGAGGGAGGAATGGAAGAATGACGAAGAAGTGTGGGCACTCATTCGAAAGTTACAACAAGATCCTAGTACACCTGATACATTTAGCTGGAAAAATGATTCGTTATGGTATAAAGATCGCTTATACCTATGTAAGAATTCCCAACTCAAACAAAAGATTCTTATGGAATTGCACACTTCTCCCTTAGGAGGGCACTCAGGATTTTAAAAAACTTACCACAGGGTTAAGAAGGAATTTTTTTGGGATGGTCTTAAATCAGATATTCAAAAGTTTGTGGCGGAATGTTTGGTTTGCCAACAAAATAAAGTTGAAAAAATTAAGACCCCAAGTCTATTACAACTTTTATCCATTCCAAGCCAATGTTGGGAGGAGGTTTCAATGGATTTTATCACAGGTTTACCCAAGTCCGAAGGAAAGAGTGTCATCATGGTGGTAGTTGACAGACTTACCAAGTATGCACACTTTTGTGCATTGTCACATCCATTTAAAGCTAGTACAGTTTATACTGCATTTATGGAAACAATTCAAAATCTACATGGAAACCCAAAGATTATTGTAAGCGACAGAGATCCCATTTTCACTAGAAATTTTTGGACAGAATTATTTTCTTGTCACGGTACTCAGTTAGCTCATAGCTCATATTATCATCCTCAATCTGATGGGAAAACTGAGATAGTAAACAAATGTTTGGAAGGATATCATCGTTGCTTTGTATCTGATAAACAAACACAATGGGTCAAATGGTTGCCTCTGGCTGAATGGTGGTATAACACTTCCTTCCATACTACAACAAAAATGATGCTATTTATGGCACTTTATGGATATCATCCACCATCCATCACATCATATTTAAGAGAAAATTCTAAGGTTCAAGTAGTGGAACATCACATTGAGCATCAACAACAAGTTCTCCAACTCTTAAAGGATAACTTCACGTGGGCGCAGAATAGAATGAAACAACAGGCAGATCAACATCGCAGCGAAAGACGTTTTGAGGTAGGTGACTGGGTATTCCTAAGGCTACAGCCATATAAACAATTGTCCCTCAAGCAAGCTAAGAAGGATAATAACTTATCACCAAAGTTTTATGGTCCGTACAAGGTGTTGCAAAAGATTGGTACTATGGCATACAAATTGGAGCTTCCTGCAGCTTCCCAAGTGCACCCAGTTTTCCATGTTTCATGTTTAAAGAAGGTTATAGGTGACAAGCTCCCAGTTAAAACAATATTGCCAGAACTTGATGGGGAAGGAAAATTAATATTGGAACTAGAAGCAGTCACAGAAACAAGAACTCGACAACTACGAAATCGATCAATTTCAGAGTATCTCATCAAGTGGAATAACTTATCCGTTGAAGATTACACATGGGAGGATGAGAATTTTATACAAAAGCATCCATAACTACTCGAGCGTTGAGGGCAATGCTTTTCAGAAGGAGAGGGGCATGTTAGGCCCCTATAATACTAGTGACTCCCCCATTACTATTGTCATTGTATCCCTTATTGCTATTATTGTGCCCCTATTGTCCCCATAGTGTTATTAGTATGCTCCAAAGAAACCCACTATTTTTATTTTTGTGCCCTTATGTTATTACTGTTATGTCAGCTTGATTATATTGTGACCCCTTAGACTCCTATATATAGAAGGGAGATTTAGTCATTTGTATCATCCAAGAATTGTTCATTTGTGTAATGTAAAGGAGGTTGCCCCCTTGAAGAGGCTTATTTCTAAGGTGTTCATCTATCTTTTCTATCTTCTTGTGAGCTGGTTTCATAACAGGAAGTGAATGATCCTTGTAGCTTCCTCTGGCATGTCTCCAAGTTCTTTTTTTATTCTTTGTATGGCTTATGTAGCCTATTTTATCAAATCAATTTGCTAAAAAATAACTTGGATGGATGGCCAAATATCATCAACATAGTCAATGATATTGGCCCACAATTGTTCCTTAACCTATCCAAGGGGTTCCTTCAAAGTCAGTTCCTTGTCTAGGCTTTTTATTCTTTCGTCATTCTAGTGGCTTTCTGCACTTCTTCTTTGTGCATGATTTGGACAAGTTTGTAGTTAGTTTCCAAACTGGTCACCTTGTCCTTAAGCTTGTTCATTTCATTGGTCTAAATGGACATGTCTTCCATTGCCTTGACCAATCTGCTTGCCTCATCACCTGTAGACCAAGTTGCTATAGACCTTGTTGCTGATGTAGACGGTGTAGATGCTTGCAGCGTTGTGGCCATTGGAGCTGTGAGAGCTAAGGATGCTGCCAAAGTGGAAGGTATTGTAGTAGTTACTATTGGAAAAATAGTTGCAGGGGCATCCTCAAGACTATCTTGTTTTAGTTGAATCAAGCTATCCAACTCCTTTTCCATCTCCTTTAATTGATCATTTAGTTGTAGCACTAGGTCCATCATCTCTTCATGATTGGTTTGGCTCTCCAGGACCTCTTTTGTTTGTTGGTGTTCTAAATGAGGTAGCTTTAGTTGTTTCTTGATATCTCCTATATCCTCATTCTTCTTTTTGATCAACTTCTCAGTAGCCTTAATGTCACTTGGATCATGGCCCAGCTCAATGACAAAGTCCTCCAATGACTTGATCCTGTTGTCTTTGGCCTGTGAGGAGGCCTTCTCCAATTTGTATTGGGTTGTGATGTTGTCTAGTGAACCCTGTAGCCTATGTGAAACCATGGCCTTTCCTGTTAGGGTGGAGTAAATCATTTATCCAACCTGTTTATGAAAATCTATATGGTTAATGGGATGAACATCCCTGGCCAATATCTCAAAATCAATCTTCCTATAATCCACCGAGGTCTTTGGTTTCTCAAGAGTGGGCTGCATAAATGAGACCTGCATCTTTCCTCCTTTGATGTCAAGAGCTGTATCAACCTACTCTGGTTGGCTGGCGTGTGCTTGAAGTATTGGGCGTATGTTTTAGCCTTCAACTTCTCATTCCTCATCTTTATTTCCTTGTACCTGTCTTTGATGTCCTTTTTCTTTGTTAGCTGGCCTAGTGAAAGAGGAAACCTCAACACTTAATAGTCTCTCAATCATTTGAGTGTTGGAGGTTGATGGCTGCTGTGTCTCACCTCAAGTAGCTGTGTCTTTGCTTCTTTGCCCCATTGTTTCAGTGTCAGTTATTTCCACTGATTCAATGTTCTCCTCCTATTCAGACACAGGATTCAACATGGGCCTTTTTCTGAGCTCAAAATGCTCATCTGTAGTCTCCATGGAAGAAATGGAACCTTCCTCCCTGTTTCTTTTTGGATTCCTGTCCTCATTGGATGGGGTCTATAAAATAGGAGGATTACTCATTGGTTCCCCTAGTTTTGGAACCTGCAGGAAAGAACTTTGGTCAATTTTCTTTTCAACATCAATTACTGTGCTATCCATGTCAATCAATGTATTTTCCAACCATTGAGATTGGTTGGAAAACTGCTCAATATCAGGTCTTGGATGGTGATCAAAGGTCCCAATTTGACCTTGATTCTCAATTTGTTTATGACCCCATGAGGGTCATACCGGCACATGAAGCTGTTTTGAATTTCATCTGTTGCAATATCATGTTAGCCTCAGGTCTAGCTTCTCTGTTATTACATATGAAGGGGCCCAATTAGTTCTTTATTTTTAATTGGGTCTTCTTCCTAGCTGCTAGGAAGTTGACCTCATTTGAATTGATGGTTTGCCTAAAATACTCAAGTGAAAATATCCTTATAGGGAGGTATTTATGAAACTTATAAGGGGCTAGTTGGCAGCCATAAACTCTAATTTCAATGTGGTTCTGGTACAGATATCAGTCTCCCACTTTGCTGTTCTTGGCCAACTATAGCACTTTCTTGATTGCTTGGTTGATTCTGGGTTGAGTGTTACTGGTCAGCATGTTCATGACTAGGTAGACAAATGAATCAATGAAATATTTATAGGTAAATGCTGTGGAGTATTTCTGGATCAAGGGTGTCCAGTAAACAACTGATCTCTCTTTTCCCTTGGTATCCAACTTCTGGATGATGATAGGGAATTTATCTGCTTGATAATATAAAAACATGTGAAATAACACTGAAGAGTACTTGAAAACTCTTTCAATTGGTAGTTTGGTGAACTGTTCATGCATCCTGTTTGCAATGAACTGAGCATAGTTGTATATGACAGCAGGAGGCTTGCCTGGGGTAAAAATGGACAGGAAGGCCAGGATAACCTCATCCACATGCTCATCTGTGGTATATCCTAGGATGCAAGAGAGCATGGTGATTATATGTATGCTTGTCTCTGAAAAAATGGTGGCAGCATAAGGTGGACTATCAGTGGGAGTATGGCGGTCTTCTATGATGAAGGTCTGGAAGATTTGTCTTATCTTAACCAGGTCTAGTGTGATATATAGGTCCAATAGGTCTCCAATGGATAGTGGGGTCTCATTAGGGCTAGGTTGGACTTGTAGCATTTGGTTGATAGACTTTGGAGTGATTGTGAACAACAACTGCTGATTAGGGGCAACAATAGCTCTTTGGCTAGGGATATAGTAGGCATGACAAAAGTGTATGATATCAAGGAATGGGAATGGATGTCATCGGTATGGTTCAGGAATCCATCCTTACTCCAGCAATGGAGCTTCAGAAGGTAGGTTGGTGAGGTAGTATCTTTTATTTGGAAATCCCTGTCTGCTAGTGCCAAATGGTCGATGTCCAGGTGAGGGGTTGACATGGGTCTTACATCTAGAGAGGTCTAGGAAGCCATGACTGAGTTTATGGATAGGGATTAGGCTTTTGGTGGCTACAGATGTAAGGTTTTGGAAGCTTTGGTACAACGAAGGGTAATTACAGTTTGCAAAAAGTAGGGCTTTAGGTATTGAATTGAAGTACTCTTCAATTTAGGGAAATTTTAATTAATTTCAATTAATTAAACTTTTAATTGACTATACATTTTCAAATTGAGAGGGTCATTTTTTGTTTTTCTCAAGAATACTTGGAATTTGGTGGTATGGCTTGCAAACTAGTTTGAATGGTGGCTGCAGAGGGTACGGTTGCTTCAGCTGTGAACTGGATGCTTGAATTGGGTGTTTGGAGCTTCTTCAAGCGGCAAAAGGTGGTCAATTTTGGTTGTAGAGGCTCAGGGTATCGTAGAAAGGATTGAGTAGCATTCACAATGCAAATGAGTGAAAAGAGTTGAAATGGGACTTCTTCGGCCTTTTAACTAGCAACAGTTACAATTTGGCGCAGAATTTACAAATGAACAGTGGATGGTTTTTGGTCTTGGCGGGGAGGCATTTTCATGGGCCATTGCATCGCTTTTGGAGGCAAGGCAGTATTTCCTTGTGAGCACACGATCTAGTGTGGGGCTGCCATGTAGCAGAATAGCGCCCGAGAAAAACCGCGAATCTCGCGTGCTCTCGGGCTGGTAACGGTCGGACAGTGATCATGCGCGATATGAATGTGCACCATTGGATCTGGGGGTGGGACATCGAACGGTTGTCGCATGGTCAAGCTGCATGGAGGGGATCAAGAATGGGATTTGCGGGGCCCGGGGTGTTAATTACAAATAATTGTAATTAATTAATGAGTAAAGTAGGGATTAAATATAAGGTCAAGTTTAATAAAGTGGGACCAGGGTTTATTGTGGCGGGGTTTCTTAACCGCACCAAGGGTTGGTGGGTTAAAAGGTTTTTGTCGGGGAAATATGAATCGGGGAGTTAATTAAATGATGTGGGAGGGATTAAAAACTTAGGATAAGGGGTTTTTGTGGGTTTTGAGGGGAAATAGGGAAATTTATAAGGGGGATGGTAATATTTGCAATGGGGGAATGGGTTTCACACTAAGGAAAAGGGGTTTTGGGTAAGGGGGTGAGTTTTGCAAAGTAATTTACTATGAAAATGTGTGAAACCAAGGGGTAAGGTTCAAAATGAAGGGAAAAAGGGTATTTAATAAGGAATGATGAGATAATGGGCAAATTAGTAAGTATGTATGTGGGAGGGAAATGAAATGAAGGGAAGTTAATCAAACAAGCTTGTGAAAGCAAAAGTATGTACAATATTACAAGACTGACCATAGCCAATTCAAAATTATGAATCCTATTGTTATAGGACCCTAACACTAGTGATGACTAAATCATCAACATGCAATGCAACATTTAATCTTTTATATTTTACACATAATACATAAATATTATGGTCCAATTCACAACATTTGAAACCAATATTGACAAAGAAATGATCAATATTCTTATACCAAGCAATAGGGGCTTGTTTCAAACCACATAATGACTTCCTTAATTGACACACTAGACTGGCATCCTTTTCAAAACTTAGGGTTACTCCATATAAATTTCTTTAGCTAGATCACCAAGACAAAAAACACTTTTGACATCCATCTAATGTGCCTCCCACCCAAAGAAGGAAACAAGAGAAAGAATCAGTCAAACATATTAATACGGGCAAAGGTTTTAATTTAGTTGATGCCTTAATGCTAAGAAAAACCATTTTCTACCAAATTAGCTCTGTGTCTTTCAACAACACCATGAGATGTGAATCTAGCCTTGAATACCCATCAAAAACTCACACATTCTTTCCTTATGGTTGAGGAACTATATCCCATGTTTCATTCTTCATCAAGAAATGGGATTCTTCAAATATAACATTATCCCATTCAAGTCCACTATGTGCATTTACAATGTATCTAGATCACATGCCTCTAACACATGTGCCATTAGAGAAACACTAGCAAGTTGTTTCTAACTTGTAGTTTTCCTTGAGTCATTTACATATCATACATAAGTCCTTGCAGCTTCAAATGTCTTAACAAACCATCAAGGTAGATAAGTATTAAGTAATGAAGAGGTTCCTATGTTAACAAATTCACTGAAGGACCACTCAAGGCTACCAAATCTAGTAATTGATTATGAAATTGAAGTCAACTACATGTTGAAATAGGCATAGGAGTTGATTGTCTAGTCAATGTTAAAATATGATAATAGTCAATCCAATTTCTATAACAATTTCAAAGGGATCACTAGTCATCATACTAGAAGAGGAATTCAATAGCTTTATACCTAAGGTGTTCTCCATAGAAAATTTTAAGGGTGAAATTTCACCCATGGGTTAAATTAGGGGTTTTTAATTGTGGTTGGGTGAATATTTTATAAATAGAGGTTTGACTATGGATCATCCAATATTTATTTAAATAAAATTAGTTGCAAAGTCATTCACCCATGGGAATTTGATAGGGGAGAGTTGAAAATTTCATTTCACCTTGCAAAATTCAAAGTAGATACCACATTCACCCTCTTTTTTTGGTAATGGAAATTATCATGATATATCCACCCTAATTTTATGGGAATACCAATTATTTGGAGTTATTTCATTTTATGGGATTCAACTTCACTCTATTCTATTTCTCCTTCCCCCAAATTTGTTTAAATTTTTTTCATGGTAAAATTTAGCTCAAACTTAATGAAATCAAGGTTTTATAGGAGAGAAGTTCCATCCCTATTTAAAGTACCATGACAATGAAGGTTGAACCAAAAATTAGATCATATTTTCAATTCTCTGTGGGTTATTCAACATATAGCAAACACATGACTATTTAATCTTCTACATTTTAATTTGGTAAGCACCCACATCTTTGTTCTTTGAATTTTCAAATGAAGAATGAATGCGCTTATTAAAATTTAACCGTGTGAAAAATTATTTTGAGCTAAACTATTATGATTATTACTTATTCTAAAGCTTTATATAAATAGTAGGCACTCCACCATATTTTCATATGTCTAGAATAACTACTTTGTCTAAGCATATGCAAGATCTGGGTCATTAATATCATGGAGTGAATTTCATTTGTATTTATGGTCCTTGGTTTTATCATTGAAAGGACCCACTACACCTTCCTCCAAACATCGTGATATCCTCATACCTTGTTTACCCAAGTCCTACATAAGCTCACTCAGAATCTCCATCACTTAGCGTCTCCACATGGTTTCCTTCAATTATATAAACCTAGGATGGAAAATATTATTATTATCTTATGGAATGTCCCATAAACCTAAATCATTTGGCTTTCTAAAATATTATTAGAGGATTGAAAAATTTTTGTCATTGTAAGTTATCTTTCCTTCTACATAGCCTAACCTTTGCCAACCATTAACTGAAGAAAATTCCACTCTAACTAGACTTGCAAAACCATTTCTAATATAGAATCCCTAGGAGAAACATAAAATATATTAAACCAATGCCTAACTAAAATGACTTCCGTTGAGCACATGAGCCACTAATAGTACATAGCCTTTAAATATGTGAAACATTGAAACTTCCCCGAGCACTCCAATAAAAATGGATTTATTAATCTAACTAAAATTGCTCCACAGGAGCCACCAATAGTCACGGGGGATTCACTTAGTGAACCTTTGACATACCACTTGTGTTCGTGGCATATTAAACAATATCCTTAATTTGACTACATATTGGCAAACACCTCTAAAAATAACATAATTTAATCCCTTACCAATATGAACCCAATAGATCTTCTCAATTTAAAAAACCCATACATTCACTAGATATTGTAGGTATCCTTTTTTTTCATTAACATTTTTTATACCCCTTTATATTTTTTCATTAACTTTGAGCTCCATTTTTTATATTTTCCAATATAAAAACCCTTTACCCCCTATATATCCCCCAATATATTATGTCATGTTTTCCTCAATATATATCCCCCAATATGAACCCATGTGGTATGATATTTCTCCCCCAGTGAAGCCCCAGTACCAATGGTATGTCTCCTTTGAATATGTGAAGTCTTGAGCATTCCAATAAAAAGTGTTTTCTTCCTCTATATTTGCTGAAAAATTTCAATAAATTTATATTTTTTTCATTAATTAATAAAACTTTGGAGGCAAATTGGTTATATAGTGATTCTCTTCATTTGATTTTGTTCATTTTTATTAATAAAATTTTGAAGCCAAATTAGTTATAAAGATTTTTCTTGTCTGTTGAATTGTGAAGTGGAGTCCATCCACAACCACCCTTAGTCCATTTATCAATGTGAGATCCACTTTCAAGTAATTCATTCATCACCTTCCAATTCTTATAGGGTGTAGATGAGTGACCTGAGGAGTTTTTGGGCACAATACGGGTACATTCACATTTGCATCCATATTGAAAAGTTGTCTCACCTACTTTAAATTTCCTCTACAAGATTCTATATGAAGTAGATTCCAACCCTTATCATCCATTTTGTGATATCTTGGCATAAAAATCCTTTGCACTAAATGTAGTAGGGATGCCTTTGCTATTCTTGAGGCAAATTTAACCCCCGGACTAGGCCAGAAGAAAAACAAGACAAAGAAAAGCCAATGATCGCCTACAAAATGGATGATAATTTTCCCTTAAAACTCAATTGTTCTTTAGAAATTATGAAAACACAAATGAATTGAAATTAAGGACTTGCTCCCACCATGCATAATAATTATGTAATGCCATTACCAATGGTTGATCGATGATGGGCTTGCATTGAGTTTGTTTAAATAAACCATGAACAAATGCAATGATCTCTACTTAGAAAGTTAGAAAAATAGTTAAAGAAGAACCCTAACAACCATTCCAACAAATCACACCATCCATCTCATGGTGTTTGATGAGATTAATGGTTGTGGGAATAGAGTTGTTGCAACTATTTGGCTAAAATTCTATTTTGAGTTCCTTTATTAAAAAAATGTTATATTAAGTTACAAATCATCTTTTGTCTTTTTGGGATCTCCATTGACTGAAAAATTCAAGATATGATATCATTAATGACATATAAAATCATGTTTTTCTTTTTTTTGTATTACATTTTAGTTAAGTATGATATCATACATGGAGGAGTTTATGTGAATGTCAATATCTTGAAGAAGATAGAGCTAAGTCTTGCCCAAGATTTTGAGCTCTATATTGGTGAATTATTCAAAAGTTTTGACTCGTAACAATATATCAATCCAATCAAAACCTATGCCTTCTTATAGAGCTTACTTTCATCTTATTTTTGTAGAATAGATAGTTGACAAACTCAAAAATTCCCCCCATCCCATACATGTCGAGTTGACACAAATATCACCATATATTTTATATCTCCCCCTCCCTGGATACCAACCTAGGATGATCATATGTGCTCTTTTCTTTTTCCTTCGCACTTGAGTTTACATGTACCTTTTTGGTAGTTTACACATGCAATCTTTTAAAATGGTTATGCACTCCTACATAATATATAATTTAATTTTGAACATGGTATAGAATTTTAAAATTTAATTTCTTCTTATAATATTAAATTAATTAATTTTATTATATTAATAAATATTTTTCATATTGATTTAGTTTTTCAATATATATAAAATAATCATATTTAATTTTAAAATATGGTAATATCAAGTTGTTAACAAACATTTTTTATTCTTAACAGTGTATGTTTCTTCTTCAAAGTAATCCACATAGAATTTCCTTGAGTTTAGAATAAACTCTAGGAAGTCAATGAAATCATACCTATTATCTTAACCGTTGCGAGGATAAAAGAAGAAAAAAATACAATAGTAAAAAATGTTTTAAAAAAATTGAGGAAATGGTAAAAATATTAAAGATAAATAATGGTTGAATGACATTTAAAACTAAAAATCAATGATAACAACAACTCTTTGCAATGAAAAATCCTAATCAACTACGTTCCAAATGACTCTCTCAATGAAAGGAGTTTTCAAAGCTCCCGTGTACAATAATCTTTCAGACTATCAAATTTTATCTCATTCGGATTCATCATGGACAAGGTTCCTCCTATTGTATGATATCTATAATGGGGTCCATTAACTATTTTTTATATAGCCAAAATATATTTTTTCTTTATAATGTAAATATTTATAATTTATATAAACATAATTAGTTTTTTATTTAACTCTCCCAAGAAAGCATTATGTGTGCCTACTTGTAAATGACTCAAAATTTTCTTTGTCCTTCACTTTATGCACTAGATGGATTTCTAACAGATCCTTGTTTCGATGCAAAACTCTTGAGAAACACCAAAAAAGGAAAAGATTATTTCCTGTAAGATAGATTGAAAATACTATTTTAAATTGTATTATTTGTTGGAAACTAGGAAAATACTAAGAGGAGGGGTGAGTTAGCATTTAAAAAAAAATTAACCAATTACTTTCCCAATTTAAAATACTTAGCAATATAGTAATAAAGAATAGTGTACCAATCACATAAAATCTGAACTCGAGAAGTTTACATGGAAACCCATACATAAGAAAAGAACAAATTCTTTTTCATTATGATGTAAGTACAAGCTCCAACTTCATCTTACATCAAATTATGTAGGCATCAAAATATAAGAGGCTCCAACCCCCTTTTTATTTTCAGGCATCGACTCACTATTTGCAGGCACCAACCCCCTATTCTTTAGAGGCACCAACCTGAAGGATGATCCAATCCCTCTAATATTCAATAATCGACTTGCACAACCTTTCAGACCCCTTTTTTCATTAAATTTCACACTTAGATATAAGGTTTTTTAATTAGATATATTTCTAAACCAATTTACTTAATTTTCAGATCTATTGCGCCATGCTCTGCAACCACCAATCTTACTCTAATTCTCTAAACAAATTAAGAATCCTCACTATCTGTAATTCCCTCTCTATGAACTACTCATTCTATCCTCTCTATATTTTCCTTCTCTACAACGTTGTTTATAAAGATTAAAAATTGCAAGTCATTTAAACTCACATCCACTTCTATTCTCAATCGATCTTCAAATTTATACTTTAACCAACACTTATAGTTTAGATATGTATCTGATTTACTACTATTGATTTAACTCATCTCTACGTTCTCTAGTTGTTCAATCCGTTAACAACAATAGTAGCTCATAGTTATGCATGGGAAATCACTTTCATATGTTCGAGATACATGTTCAACTTCTATTAACAACTCCTATCACACTTTGTATTACATGTGGAATCATAAATCTTACATTCTATAATTTCCATTGATGATTAATTTCGACCTAATTTACTGAATTTGGTGTCAACATAGGCATTATTTTTTCTCACCAGTTTGAACGCCAAAATGCTGCCTTATAGCCCCTTTTCTTCAAGCTCGATGGAGCATGTGACTGTGGGCCAAAACCTTGGGCTTAAGCCTAAAGACACTTATTTCCCACTGAACTGTTAGACCTTTTTCTTTTCAATGTAGTGCTACAGCTTGATGGACCAATCGCTGATAGACCATTGGGCACTTCTTCCAAGGCACCTAGTTGGTTCACTTGCTATCTCCTTTCCACATAGGACAATATTCTAGAACCATAGCTTTAGGACTTTAGGTGCTTAGCACTAAATGGTTAATCCACTGAGGGCTTTCGTTGGTGCTCCACCCAATTAGATTTGATCATTGACTAAAATATCATTCCCCCCCCACCCCCCATAATTTCGATTATTAATGACAGGGGGGGTGCAATTTTCACTTTCATAAATTAAATCCCCTACAAATTCTCTAGGTGCACCAAACGAAATCCATATGTTGTCTCAATTGGATGACAAAGGGTGCACTTTGGCCCTCCCCTTGCTTTTTGAGGTTTAACAAGAAGGGGTGCGGGCGTGGGGAGGACTTTATTTTATTCACCATCATTCAACGTGGTGCCACATAAATTAGGTAGTTCCATTAGACTGCCTCCCAAGATCCACCTATTTCCACATATTTGTGTGTTCTTGTGTACACCTACACATCCCAAGCATGAGTCTTGTAGCTCAGCGAACTCAAAAGCCATGTCACTACCACTTGCTGACATCATCCTTCCATGTGACATCCTCTAGTTGGTGCCATGTGTCACCCAAAAATAGGCCACTTGGCCACCCAAAAGGGTCAATTATACTTACCACGTGTCACGCTAAAAATATGCCACATCATTTTCTCAACCATGTCACCTGCTCAACCATGCAACTTATGTGCCATGTCCCCTCGGTCTTGAGGCAATTATGGAAATTGAACTTCACATACACTCAATTCCGTGCTATTAAGAATTAAGACTAATCCATGATTAAGATAATTTAAGCCTTAATTAAGTGACATGATTAACTCATCATCAACCAATCTAGTCTTACCATCTATCCCCATCACTGCTTGCCACTCAACACTATGTTATGTGCAGTTGAGCCTTCATCTAGTGAGCTAATAAGCCACTTAGTTCTTAGGTTGAGCACCAAGTGACCAAAGATTATGAACACGGCCTCACCGCTTGTTTCTCGCCATTTGCTACTCTTTCTACAATTTACACATCGAATGGACCAAGTGGTCCAATAGGTGCTCTGGCACTAATTGTTGGCCCCTTGGGGGTGGAGGCTATGATGTGGGCTTGTCACCTTGTTTCCTATCACTCGTTGCTCACTTCCCTGTGTTGAGTTTCTAGATAACTTTTCTATGGCAGTTGGGTGTGGTGGTGTGGTCTTGTTGGAACCATGAGCCTCAGGGAAGCTTGTGTACTTGATATACCAAACTTTAAAATCAGATTTATCTTTATTCCCTTGGAGTTAGATCAAGTTCCATATACCATTGGAAAGGGATCTGAGAGGAATATCCAACCATACATATATCCTTGGACACATATGTACAACTGCCCTCTTTGCGTGTGAAGACAACTCCTGAAGAGAAGAGTGAAATATCACTCCCCAATTTTGTCTTAAATACTCAAAAGGTTCTTAAGAAAGAGGCTTGGTGTAGATATTAACAACTTGTTTGTTTGATGATATATTAGGCTCTAACCTCACAATTGGATCAACCACTTGTTCTCTAAGAAAATGATACTTTATGGGTATATGCTTAGTTTATGAATGAAGAACAATATTTTTGGATAAATTGACAACACTTGTATTATCAAAGATAATTAGAATAGGTTCATCATAAGTTATCTTCATGTCTCGTAATGTTTTCTTCATCCATAAAATCTAAGTGCAATTTGCTGCAACTACTATGTACTCGGTTTTAGTAATAGAAAGGTAGATAGAAGTTTGTTTTTTGCTTAACCAAGCCAAGAAATAATTTCCAAGAAAGAAAACACCACAACTTGTGATTTTCCTATCATCCACACTTCCAACGTAATCAAAATATGTGTACGCAGTTAATGATAAGTTTTGACCATTTGGATACCATAGACAATAATCCATTGTGGCTCTCAAAAATATAAAAATTCTCTTGGCAGCTAAGATATGACCTTTTTTGTGGTTGATTGATATGTTGCAACTACACCACCAACTTGCATAATGTTTGGCCATGAGGATTGTAGGTACAGAAGGCTACCAATTATTGATATATACAATTTTTTATTTACCTATGGTGATTCATCTTCTTTGATGAGCTTATATCCAATGACTATAGGAGTACTAATAGGTGAGCATTTTTCCATTCCAAAATTTTCAAAATTTCTTTAAGGTGCTTCCTTTGGGAGATGAATATACCTTTTGCTGATTATGTAATCTGTAAGCCAAGGAAAAATGAAAGTTCCCTAAGCATAGACATTTCAAATTCAGCTTGTGTATTAGCTGCAAATTTTTAGTTAAGTAAATCTGCATTCACTACCAAAAATGATGTCATCAACATAAACAACAACAACTAAAAGATTATCATTTGCAGATTTAATATACAAATTACTATCAATTTCTCCTTTTTTAAAGCCTTACCCTTGTAGGTGCTTGTCTAATATGGAATACCATGCCCTGGGAGCTTGCTTGAGTCCATATAATTCCTTTATCAAGATGCATAGTTCCTCAGGATTGTATAATAGTTGAAAACCTTTAGGTTGTTCTATATAAACTTCTTCTTCCACCTCACCATTAAAGAATGCTGATTTCACATCCATCTAATAAACTTTGAAATTCTTATGACTTGCAAATTGTAGAAGCATTATAATTGCCACTAATCTTTCCACAAGAGAAAAAGTTTCATTAAAATAAATTCCTTCAATCCAAGGATAGAATTTAGATACTAACATGGCCTTGTTTCTCACAACTTGTCCATCCTTATTAATTTGTTCCTAAAGACCCATTTTGTGCCAATGATTTTTTTATTTAATGGTCTTGGAACCAATTCCCAAGTCTGATTTTTCTCGATATCATCCAGTTACTAATTCATATCCTTTATCCAATTCACATCTTTTCTTTTTTGAGAAAAATATTTTGGTTCAATCATGGAAAACATAGAAATATGTGCTTGAATTGAGGTATTCATTAATATTTGTCAATTTTGAATTCCTACATCCTTATTTCCAACAATATGATTTGAAGGGTGATGCTTTTGTATATACTTTGAAGGCCTTTTTTGGAGATTTCTCTCTTTGTTTCCTTCTTCTTCTCTTGATTCTTCAATCTTTTCAACTTCATCTTTATCATTGGTCTAATCATGTAGGATGATATATCTTGGCTGCTTGTCTTTGAGAGGTAATTCCTCATCCATTCTCACATCAATGTTGTCAACTATATTGCATAGTATTTTATTGTAGCATATATGAACTTTTCTCTTATTTGAATACCCTAAAAATATTCCTTCATTAGCTCTAACATCGAACATACTGAGATTATCATCATTATTCTTGATGCATCACTTGCTGCTAAAGATTTTGAAGTGCTTTATTGTGGTTGTTTTTCCATACCACAACTCATGGGGGGTTTTGTCACTGTTTGGTTTGAAGTGATATTTATTTAGAATATGGAATGTTGTATTAATAGATTTATCCCAAAATGTATTTGGAATATTTCTCTCATCCAACACCGCTCTTGCTAATTGTTGGACTGACCTATTTTGTCTTTCATCCATGCCACTCTGTTGTGATTTATTTTCAATTGGTAATTTCCTTCTTATGCCATGCTCTTCACATTAATCATCAAAATCATTGGAAGTAAAATCTCCACCTCTGTCTGATCTTACACACTCGTTGACAAGCAAAAAAATTCCTTCTTCAAAGAGTGAGTATTTGCCTGATCAAAGTCCCAATTAGACCATTTTTTGTTGACATGGCTATATAATCTCCAGAACTAAGGCCCGTTTTCCTCTGTTAAACTAAAATAAAAAATAAAAGAGATGAAAAAAGAAAAAAACTTAAAAAATAGGGAAAATATATGACATATTCTAATATTTACAATTATCTACAAAAATATAAACAAATTGTTGATTGTATGAGGTCAATTTGAACAATAGTTAGGATGGGGGTCAGGGGATTCACTGAAACATAATAAACCATGTGACATATTATGTATGTTTAAATCCAGCTGGAATTTGGGTCCAGCTAGCCACAAAAATAGGTTTTGGGAGAGTTTTTATACAAAAATATCAAAAAGATATTTATCAGGTTTTCATCCTATTCAAACTAATTTTTATTTGTCTTTTTTAAATTAATATGCATGCATTAACTAGAAAAAACATGAAACAACACTATCTAGAAAACGATAGAAATTAATATTTATCTCTTGAATATCAGATTTCAATCATCAAACAAGAATATATAAAAAGTTAATAGTTCATAAACTCTTGATGATGATAGATGTACACTACAACATATCCTAAGAAATGTATAAACAAAATAATCAAATATTCATTCAAAAATAAAATATGTACAAGTTAAATAATAATGCCAGATGCATCCATTAAGGAATTAAAAAGATGACCAGACATTAATATCATAGCTCAAAAACACAATTGATTTTGGAATTGGTGTTCAAAAGAGTTGATAGTTCAAAATTTGATTAAAAAATGCAAGTTCCGAGTTTTCACAAATTTTCGACCTCTACTCCAACATAAGAGGTTGTATAAATACTTTAAAAACAAGATAAGTCTGTTTGACAAATAACAACTTAGAAAATCATAAAGATTTTCTCTAATAAATAAAACTTCTAAAATTAAAAGTTTCATCCTTTTAACTAATTTTTCGTGAAAAGTTTTCAAGTTGTTTATCTTTCTTCCTCTTCCTTAGAGTATTTATCCTCCACGTTGAGTAGAAAATGTGGTGCATGAATTTGGATGTGATTCACCCATTTTGAATATACCTGAGTCACAACAGAGAAGTGAATTGGATGAAACTGATTTGTGCTGACGTGGAAATATGAAATTAAACTTTGGATTATTTTCTTCTTTTTTCAGATACTTATTCCCAAACTTATAAATGAGTTTAATTTGTTCAAAAGGGAACTACACATATTTTTGGAAATCATGCTGTGTCCAGATTTTGATCTCGCTTATTTCTTTCTATTCCTTGATGATGATGTCTTATGTTGACTACTTCATTTCTCTTGGGAAGAATTTTTTAATGGTTTAGAACTTGGGAGATCAAAATCCTCAATAAAATCAGTTCCCTTTTCCCATATTACTAAACAATGTCCTTGGGAATTTTTAGCCCATTCTCTAACCTCCTTGGCCTCTATTTCTATGTGGCTTATTATGCATGCATCAATGTTCTATCATTCTTGGAAACTTTTGGAACTACTTCAAATTGTAATTCCTTTTTCCAGTCCAGGATGGATGGAAATATGATCTTGATGTATTTATTTTCTTCTACTAAGGAATCAATCCTCTCATTAAGATTTAAAATTTCTTGATAAAATCTTGATATTTTATTCATGTGCTTAAAAAACTTGGATTGATCCTTCCTTAAAATTAAGTAGATTTGTAATTCCCGTTCCTTGAAAATTTCTACACTCTATATTGCTCCCTGATTTTGATTGAGTTGAGACTGAAGAGAGTTGACCTGATCTTTTACATCTGTGGTTATGATTTCAGTGTTAGTTTCAACTTCTTTCAATATCCGATTTTGATTCTCATGGGCTTGTTTAAAATCTTGAATGTGTTGAACATGTTTTGATTTTAATTCATTCAATTCCATTTAGAATTGACTCTAAATATTTTCCCTTTCTAATGAAAAAAATTGGACAAGAGTTGCAGAATACCTTTTCCAGTTGTCCTCATTAAACAATTTTCTCTTCTCTAACTGTTTTTCTAATTCTTTAATTCTTCTTAAACTATCTTAATATGTTGCAAGCTCATTGATATGATATTGATTATAATTTACAAAAGCACCCAAATCCTATGAAGATTATTTATCCTTTCCTTAACATCACCTTGGGCTTTCCAACTATATTTAGTGACAATTTCTAGAAAATCAAACTTTCTTTTCTTAGTTTTTCTAACCACTGACTTGGTTTGGGAATTAAAGAAATATTCCGTGAGAGAAGGAACAATATCAAAGATTGTTTATAATTTAGAAACATGATTAAATAGAAAAGAATCCCAAGTTATATTAGTGGAAATGCATGTCATAGAAGTATTGGGAGATGTTTGAATGACTAAAGATTTATCAATCTTCATTTGTTGTTCTAGTGTCTCTTTATCCTTATAAGAAAAACTATCATATGATATTTGTTTATCTCTTTATACATCAACCTCCATTTCTTGACCTGTTATGTTCTCTGACTATTTATGCTCGATGTTTTCGGGAGAATTGATAACAGTGATCTCATGATTATGTACTATTTTCTTGTATGCTAACTTCATTGTTTCTAGGTCTTCTTTCTTTTTTCTCAAGAATTTGTGTAACAATAGTATCCTTTATGACTTGTTGATATTTCTGTGTTTCTTCTCTTGTTACTGTTTCTTCACCTGTAACAAAAACATTTGTTGTTTTTTCAAATTGAATTCCTTGTTCTTCTTGATAGATAGAGGAAGGATGTGAAGTAATTTGTTTGAAATTAAACCGAAAGAACTCAAAAGTTTTAAGTTATTTGATAGAGACATTGACATGGAGGATTTTCTCCCTTAAGAATCCTTCAAAATATTTTCCCTTAATTTTTTTAATTTGGCTCTTGGTTCAATATCTAAGAGTTTTCCTCTTTCACAAGCCTATTGGAAATCATCAATGGCCATGAAAACCTCATTGAAAGGAGGATGTTGATGAGTAAATACTTTAACATAGCTTACTATTTTATAATGATTACCAATGATTCCATGGCGATCATATTCATACTGAGGTAAACTATAAAACCAAACATATTGGAGATCCTCTTCTTCTTTGAATGCATGTTCTCAGTCTCTGACATTTACTCTCCAAATTTAATTGGAATTAAAAGTCAAATTTTCTTTTCCAATTCACTCAATTTTGGAGCCTGGCCATACAAAGTTCCCTGATTTTCTACTTCTCTCAAAGAAATTCTTTCAGGAATGTAACTAGGTAAAAGGTGAGGACCAACCTCACTGCCATAGAATTTAATGTAAGAAAATAGTTCTTCAACAAACTGGTGGCCTATTGATTCTAAGCCTTCTTTAAGACCTTCACTAATTCTAGGAGGTGCTTTACCAAAAATAATTTCATGAAGAGGGATCATAACATAATGAAAAAGATCATAAAGATGGAATTTGAAATTCTTTTCTGGAAGGATTGGGGCATAATTCTAAATTGGGAGTTGCTGGTTGGAAGGATAGTTCCATTTCAATAAGGGAAATGGGACTGAGACAATAATGATATCCATTAGAAAAGAAAACATACAGAGTATATGTTTGTAGCTAGGAGGAGAAGTTAATGATATTTTGTAAGTGTCAGTGATGTTTTGTGATAAAATATAGACCCAATTAAGGTGATTTGCATCATGCAGGATATTATGGATAATGGGAATCCATTTCATTTTACAATGTTCTGGATCCTTTCCCCAAATAGTCAGGTTAAAAATTTGATAAGAAATCTAACAAGTGTCTTAAAAATAGAAATGGGGTATTCCTTGGAAGCTTTGAGCTTAAACCCTTCTTCTTATTCTTTCAACCATCTTTTTATCACTTTGTCATAATTCTCCTCACATGGCTTGAAAATTGTATCTCATAAATTGTTTAGGAATTCAACATTGAGATGGATTTTAGGGAAACTGAGCTCATAAATGGAAGACAAGACTTATGGTTTCCAAGAGGCTATAACATTCTTGTTGTGGTTTGACATAGTGTGGGTTGTGATATCCGTATGTGCAGAAATCGAGGAAATCATATCATAATAAGGGAAAATTGTACCCCTAGCAGTTACCCGATGCAATTTTTTTCCTAATTCCCTCCAATAGATTATTCTTTGATTTACAAGCTCTTGCATTTTTCAGCCACTCTCTATTCTCAAAGAAATAAAAAATATCCTCACACTTCATCGTACCTTCTTTATGAGTTTTATAAGTGGACTCAGATATAAAATATGGGTTGAGGCTATATTCCTCTCATTCTAGATATTCTACTTCTATCAGCTTTCGTTTTATATGCTCCGTCGTTTGTCTTGTTGAAGATGATTTTCCATTTTTTCCCATTTCATGGCCTGTGAAAAAAAAAAAGAAAATGTGAATTATTTTGGGTCAAAAGTATAAAATAAGAACAAACAATCTTTTATGAACATAATTTACCCACACAAAATCTCCGAAACTTGGCCTATTTCTTCTTATAGTTCAAATTCCTCTGTAACAGACCTAACCGTTTAAAACAATATGCAAACTGAAAATAACTTGGGAAGTTATGAATTTTGATTAAAAATTGGAGAACAAATAAATTAAATTGTATGAGTTGATCATTAATTACCTATTATGTAATCCAACCATTTTTTTTGCAAATCAAGAAAACATACGAGAATTTTAATATTGGGATCTATAAAAATCCTTTAAGCATGAAGCAACAGAAAACTGGGTTTCAAATAAATTTATTAACAATAATTTTTTTTTTTTACACAAATCAATAAAAAATTAATATTTAATTACACTGCTAAGTAGTCGATAAGTCGGTGGGATGGGAAATTGGGTTCCTTTTTATTCGTTTGATGAGTTTTTCCCTTCCTCCAACCCTGACTACACAAGAGTCGGGCGATATTGAAAGGTTGGAGAATCGGGAGTGAAATATGATTAAAGAGAATTGGAAGTCTTCCAAACCTTGTAGTTGGAAGGTCGGGGTTGGGATTGTATGTTTGAATTATTTGTGAAGAAAAAAAAATACGACCTTCGACTTATTAAATTATTTATTTGTTTTTTTCTTAATTGAAAAAAAAATTGAACTTTTTAGGGAAAACAAGAAAAATTTATACAAAGACCTTTGTTTTTTCCTCGTATAAGAAACAAAAATAGGGTTGTTGTAATCTTAACAACAAATGGCGACACACTTGAAGTAGTTATCTCTATCAGGCTTAAATTTATAGTTCAAAATAAAAGAAAGTTTTTATAATTTTTTTCTAATTTATGATCATCTATGAGATACTTGATAGTTTGTCAAAAAGAAACGATCAAAATAGAAGTACTTATGAAAGAAATGAAAATTTATGAAATGAGAATCAAATAATGAAGTAATTTATATCTTCAGAACCTTATAATCCAATCATCATCTGAATTTTTTAACACTAAGCTTAGGATTTTAATACTATCAAAGTGTTATTTTTCTTTACGTTATAATCATCTCTTTTTAAACCTCTAATTTCTTCACTTTGGTGAGCATATATATCCCCTTAGTTGAATTACAAACATCGACCAGCTGCTAGCAAACATTTATAGCCCTGATGGGTTTCCTTATTCTTCTTTGAACAATTTTAAACTTCTTGTTTTCACTTTATAGCTTATGACTAATTTTTTAATTTATCATACATAGATGAGTGACGAAAGCAGAGTATTAGATATTTGCTTTGATAGTAAATACTTTGATGTATTAAAAGAAACTCAGACTCTTTATTTTATTATTCATTTTTTTGAGGAAAACTGATTTATTTTTTAAATATTTGAAAGTTATGGAACTCTCATAACATAAATAATCAGTCAAACACCTTTCTTACTATTGAAAGTTTATATAAGAACTTAAAGTTATATTAAGCACTTCTGGATTCTTCATATTTTGAGAATAATTTGTCCTTGAACTTTAATTTATTTTGAAGAATAATATAATATATTGATAAAAACATGCTTATTGGAATATGTAATCATAGTTGGAGTTCTACAACTAAGGAAACAATTGAAAAGAAAAAGTGTGTACAAAAATATGTAAAATAACAAAATGTGAATTGTTTTAGGATACCTATTACCAACATCCTTTAGTAAAATGGAATATTTACATATGATCTTGAAAGTTTTTCTTATGAAAAATATATTTGTAAGTTTTCCCATTTACTGACAAATTTTGTACTTGGCCTTATAATGTTTGTAAGATGTAACTTGAAGGACCAAGCTTTGAAAATATTTGAAAATGACCAATCCAAAGATGTTGAAATTTAGAGTGTTTTTCTTTCTCCTCATGTCTTTTATCCCATTTGAGAACTAAGTCACCAAGAACAAAATATTTATATGATGTTAAATGTCTATCAAACCTTTTTTTGATAATTTGTTGATGTTCATGAAATTTGGCTTTTGATTTTTGTTGTTCCTCTTCCAGTTTTAGAATTGTATATAATCAAACATCTGTATCTTTGATTGAATTATGCCTTATAGATTGAGCTAACTGGATAGATGGTAGGAAAATATTTTGTGGCAATATGGCTTCCTTACCATATACTAAAAAGTATGGGGAGTTCCCTAATGCTCTTTTAGGAGTAACTCTATCAGCCCATAGGGCATTAGATAACTGGTTATGCTAATTTCGTTGGTGATTTTGAATAGTCTTTTTTTTTTTTTTTTTTATCAGAATTTGAATCAAGTTTTATTTATGGAGTCTACTAAACCATTACCTTGAGGGTGGTGGTTAGCACAAAATTTGATCTTGATAACTTTATCTAAGTAAAATTTAGTAATCTTAAGAGAAGAGAAGAATGAAACATTATCAAACATAAAAGATGTTGGAACTCCAAACATTGTGATTATATGGGTTTCTAAGAAAGATCATACATGTTCATCATTGACTTTTTAAAAGGGGATTGTTTCAGTCCATCTTGTGAAATAATTAGTGGCTGTAAGAATATATTTATATAATTTTGAAGAGTTTGGATTAATCTCACCAGTGATATTTAATCCCCATTTCTCAAGTGGTCCTTCCACTTCAACAAGTTTAAGAGGGAGAGCTGGTATTTTTTCGTTTCATGCTGATGTTTGACACTACTTACATTTCGTTGCATATGAATAGGATGTTTGAACAAAGTGGACTAGTAATAGCCTACTCATAAAAAATTATGTGTCGTGGTTTCCCCGCTAAAATGACCACCAAAAGGTCCATCATGTGTATCTACTAAGACATTTTCTACATCAAATTTCTCAAGGCATCTTAATAATACATCATCATATTTTTTCCTAAAAAGAATGCCATCAATTAGATGATATTTGGAACATTTAAAACGTAAAGCCCTTTTTTGTTTAACTGATAAATGGTCAAGAGAAGTACCATGAATTAAGAAATGATTTATATCTGCATATCATGTATTTGTTGGAACAAGTACATAAATGATTTCTTCTTCATTAATTTAAAATTCATTGGACCATCCTATTTCTGAATTAGAATTTTCACCTTCATCTAAATGATATCCTTCTGATTCAGGTGATAATTTGCATAGACCCTATCATCTAATGACCTTAGATGGTTTAATTTGTAAGTCATATTATTGTAATGTGGTCATCGAGTTTGCTCTTTTTTCTCCTAAATATTTTTGAACCAACAAATTCCTAACTACGAGGAGTAGAACTATCACTTTAGTATGAGAATTCAATAAGGAAGGTCTAAAGTGTTTACATTATTTATAAATCACATAAGCTTGTTTTCCTATTTATGGATAATTTAATTCAGCACCCTAAAAGCCATAACTAATGAAAGAAATAGAAATTTCCATATCTTCAGAATTTTTCCGAGTGAGGACCGCTACATACGAAACATCATATGCAAATGTGTATAATAAAAATTCTTTATCAAAATTTGGGTTGATTAATGCTGGTGCAACAACAATAACTTCTTTAATTTTTTGAAAACATCTTTTTCTAATGGTCCCCATTTAAAAACATGATTCTTTTTAATCATATCTTGCATTGGTCTGAATGTTTCTGCAAAACTTGGAATAAACCTTCTAACAAAATTGATCTTTCCTAAGAAAGATTGCATAGATTTTTTATTGTGAGGAAGAACAATTTGCAAGATTGATTTGATTCTATCTAGATCAATAACAATACCAGTTTTAGAAACTATAAACCCAAATAATTTACCTTCAGTGACAACAAATATATTATTTTTGGTATTTAATGAGATTCCATACTTTCGACGTATTTCAAATATCTTTTTTATATGATCAACATATTGAGTTCTTTTTTTAGAATAAACTATAATGACATTTAGATATACCACCATGAATTTATTAATAAATGCTTTGAAAGCAATATCCATGGCTAGTTGAAAAGTAGCTCCAACATTGATTAATTCGAATGACATCTTTTTATAAGTGTATGCGCCCCATTTGGTTAGAAAAGTAGTTTTGATTTGTTGTAAAATATGTTCCATTGGAGGAACATGATAATTACCTTTTTCTGATGATTTATTCAAATTTCAGAAATTAATGTAGATTCTGATATCTCTGTTTTTCTTTCGAACAAGGACTAAATTTGAAACCCACTGTGAATGCCTTACAGGAAAAATAATTTGAGCTTTCAAAAATTTACTATTCTCTTCTTTGATTTTTGACCCTCAAGTCTATGATGTATTTTCCTTAATTTTTGCTGAAAAGTTTTCGTATCTGATTTGATTGGAACTACATGTTGAATGATTTTAGTGTCATAAAATTTCAAATCATCATAAGTTGAGGTGAAAACGTCCTTCTATTGTTTGAAAATTTTAATAAATCTGGATCATTCAATGAGTGTACAATTACTTCCCAAATTAATATTTTGAGGTTGTTTCTCTATTCCCAGATTAACAATTTCAAATTGCATTGAAGAGCTATTTGTTTTGCAATTTTTACTACCTTTGAATCTATTTTGAAAGTCATATAATTTTTCTAATCAGACTACAGATTTTGGAATTGAATTTTGACTTTTTTGATCCTCTGAAAAATCTGATAGCAATTGAGCACAATGTTGATCTTAATCAATAATGGACTATTTGAAAGTATCTTATAGAGTCAAGAAATATTTGGTTTGATCACCATCATCAAATACTCTCCAATTTTTAATATTGTTGGGCACTGAAGGTTTAAAAATAATTTCAACTGAAAATTGTTTCGAGAAAAAAATTCAACTGGAAGAAGTTTTGATGCAACATTAGCAAGAAGATAAACATCTTTACTTTGAGAACGTGGTTTGGAATTTAATTTAAATTGATTAAAACTTTGAACTAAGTTCTATACCTCATGTTTGTAATTCCTCAAAATATTGGATACATAATGAATGGTTTTATTGCATTATTTTGTCTTACTATATTTTTTGAATCACCTAAAACTTTGATATTTTTGATCCATTTTAATATCTTTTCAAAGACCTTGCTATAAAGATTCATATTCGACTACATTATTGGTGCAAGGGAACTTTAGTCTGAAAGATAGAAGAAATTATTCCCTTGGGTGTCTATTAACACACATCCAATACCAGCTCCCTCATTAGATTTGGAACCATCAAAATATAAAGTCCAACTATTAATTTGATCAGTTGTAATGATAGATGGAACCTCAACATCTGAAATTTGTCTTAAATTTAACGCTAGTAACTGTAGAAAGTTTAGGCTTTCAATTTGGGTTTACAACACAACAAATTCTTCGGATGAGAAATTACCAAGATAAGTATCAAATGTATAATTGCCTAATGAAGATTCAAGAGAATTGATTGGTTCATTATAATTTCCAAGGTCTGTAACTGTATGTTTCATGTGATGTTCTCAATAGACCTTGACTTTATTTGGCCTACCGTTTAAGGGTAGCTATAAATGAGACCAATCTGTTTAGAAATAACCATTGAGATTTTTGGATAAATCTTGACTGAGAATCAAAACATATGATTTTGGAATATAATGGACAATGATGTCATTAATCTGAAAGATTTTGGGATTTGAATTATGTCTGATAAGAACATTTTGGAGATTGTAGGTTTGAATTATTTGTGAAGAACAAAAAATCCGACCTCCCACTTATTAAGTTATTGTTTGTTTTTTTTCTTATTTTTTCATTTTCTTTTTATCTTTTTAGGGAAAACAGGAAAAATTTATACAAATACCTTTATTTTTTCCTTTATAAAAAACAAAAAGTGGGTTATTGTAATCCTAACAACAACACTTTAATTTGTAGTCAATTTGGTTTTTAGCCATGGCTTTGAAGATATTGAAATTTTCAAATGCTTCAGACTTCTCCCTTAAAAATGATACCCACATAAGCCTGATATAGTCATCAATAATTAGCATAAATTATTTTTGACCACTTGGAATCTGTGTTCTTGAGGGTCCACATAAATATGTATGAAATAATTGTAAGGGTATGGTAGTTGAGTCTTGGAGAGTACTTGAACTTGTTTCCCAATTTGGCATGACTTACAAAGTGTATTACTTGGCTTAGATATTTTTGTAAAGTTCCTCACAACTCCATTTTTGCTAAGCTTCACAATATGGTCAAAATTTAGGTGTCCCAACATTCTATACCATAACTAGATGTCATATTATTTCCCCAAACAACATTTATCATTTTATTCATTTAGTATGTATACATTGCTTTATGTTCTTGTATCTTTAGCCACTACTTATCCTATGTTTGATGTTTTTATTTCACAACCTTTGGAGCAGAAAAGGACATTATACCCTTGGTTACACATTTGACTCACACTAAATAGGTTATGCTTGATTCCATCTACAAAATTAACATTCTTACCTTTTCATCTTCCATTTACCAAGATGACTCTGCCTTTTTCCATGATCTTTCATAAAGAATCATTGCCAAAAGTAACACTGCCTTTTTTGTCTTCACTTAATGACAAGGATTTATTCCTATCATTTGACCTATGCCTGGAGCATCCACTATCTACATACCAATGAATGCCTTGGTTTTGGGAATATACAAAAATTCCACACTCTTCATTCTTTTCTTCCTCTTTCTTCTTTTGTGTCTTTAATTCTTCTTGAGCGTGCTTGATCTAAGGAGTTGATTTGATTTTTTTGCATAGTAATGACAATTATAACATTCAATATAATAAAATAAAGGAACAAAATGATTCTTGTCTTGTGAATTTACAAATCTTTCATCTCTGTTTGAATGGTAGGGTGTATTTCTTATTTTCTCATTTCCAAAATATGCTCTACAATTTATAACCTTATGTCCAAACTTTGCATATGAATAATAATAACCACAAAATATATTTTGTTACCTATAAGCCATTTTTCTTCGAGAATGTGATTTATTGATTCTTTGATGGATTCCTCTTTGAGGGAAACAAGATCTTTGTAGACTTATTACTTGGTATTTATGGTTGTTCGAATGCCTGTAGATGCTTGCATTCCATTGTTGTTGTTGTCTAAGATCATTTTCTTTCTTTTAATTTTTGCTTAGTTATTTTATTGTTTCAAGAAAGCTGATTGTTTCTTTATATTAAAATTTATTTGGGTTTGATTCTCCTTCATAGCTCATACCAATTTTCATGCAAGGAGACATTTGAATACTCAAAATTTCATCTAACTTGTGAGAACATTTAATAAAATTTAAGTTCTAGTTTAGTTGAGTTTTAGTTTTCTCTAATTCCTTCCTATGAGAGACTATTTCTTCCTCTCTCTTTTCACACTCGTTTCCATTCTCTTTCAGTTTTTGTAACAAGGTGTTTTCAATTTTCTCTGTTTCTTCCAACTTAACTTGCAAAGGAAGGAGTGAAGAGTCTTCAGAGTTATCCTTTTATTTTCCAAATTTTCCTAGCCTTTGAATTTCTTCTAAGGAATTGATTATTTCACCTTCGAGATCTACTTCAAGCTCTTCTTCATTAAAATAAAATTTTCATACATTTGGAGTTTCCAAGGCCATGAGCATGGATTCCTTTATTGTTTCTTTTGTTCTTTCTTCATCATAGGATTTTTCATCTTCATCTTCCAAGGAATTGTTGTCTTATTGGGTATAAAAACTCTTCTTCTTGAACCCTTTCTTTTTCATTATTTTCCTATATTTATTTTTCTCTTTATGATAATATTAATTATTTTCTTCCTTATGTGGATATTTAGATGCATAATTACCTACGTTTCCACAATTAAAGAATTTAAAGGGTAACTTTGTATTTTCCATATCCGATCTTCAATATTCTAACAAAATTTGCCTCTTATTCATCAGATCCATAGCTCATGTTTTCTTGATCTTCTTTTCTCTTGTAATTGGCTTTGAAATCTTACTCCTTTGATGTAGAGCTTCCTTTTGAGGTTCTCATTTTATAGGTTGTTAGAGTTCCATGCAACCGATCCATTGTTAATGTGTTAATATCTTGCATCTCCTTAATGGATGATACCTTGGCATTGAATCTAATAGGAAGAGATCTCAAAACCTTTGAACTACAATGGAATCACTCACTGGTTTATAAGGTCCTCTTATGGTATTAAATATTTCATCCACACAAAGGAAAATTTTGGTAATGTCCTTATTTATATATAATGATTCAATTGCTTTTTGTAGCCTTGGAGTTTGAATTTCTTTACGCCTTCATAAGAACTCCTCAACTCATCCCATATTTCTTTGGATGTTGTCCAATGCATGACTTTTACTAACTCAAATTCAAGAAGACCACCTAGGATTGCATTCATTGCTTTAGCATTATAAGTGACTCCAAGTTTATCATCTCTGTTAATTAATATGTTTGGCTATTTATTGCCATTCTACACTGTATCCCAACCATCTTCTCTACATGACATTATGTAAGTTTTCATTATTTCCATCCAAAATGCATAATTCAATCCTGTGAACATAGGAGCCTTGTTGGTGAAATTTCCGTCCTGGTTAGACATTATCTTGGATCTACCTTCTAGTTACTAGACTAATGTTGAAGGAACCTATTTTGATACCAATTGTTGGAAACCAGGAAAATATTGAGGTGGGGGTGAATCAACAATTTTTTTTTTAACAATTATTTTCCAAATTTAAAATACTCAACAACACAGTAATAAAGAGCAGTGTACAAATCACACAAAATATGAACACAAGAAGTTTACATGGAAAATCATATGAGATAAAACCACAAATTCTTTTGTATTATGATGTAAGTACAAGCTCCAATTTTATATTTCATCAAATTATGTAGGAATAAACCTACAGGAGGCTCTAGCCCCGTTTTTCTTTGCAAGCACCAACTTGATGGAAGCACCAAACCCCACTATTTGTAGGCACATTCCTGTTGAAGTCACCAACCCCCTATTCTTTATACACACAAACTTGAAGGAGGATCAAATACCCTAATATAAAAGCACAAAATTGCTCAGCCTTTTAGATCCCTCTTTTATCAAATTTCACACTTAGAACTTAGGGTTTTTAATTAAATATATTTCTAAACCAATTTACTTGATTCCCATATTTGTTGCCCCATGATCTACAACCACCAATATTACTTTGATTCTCTGAATTAATTTAGAATATTCACTATCTCTGCTTCTCTCTCTCTTTCTCTCTCTCTCTTTGATATACTCATTCTATCTTCTCTATATTTTTCTTCTCTACGCCATTGTTTATAAAGATTCAAATATTCAATTTGTTAAAACTCACAACCACTTCTATTCTCAACTGATCTTCAAATTTATAATTTAACCAACACTTATACTTTAGATATGTATCTGATTTACTACTATTGTTTTGGCTCATCTCCAAGTTCTCTGGTTGTTCAATTGGTAGTAGCTCATAGTTATGCATGAGGACTCACTTCCTTTTGTTTGACTTGCATGTTCAACTTTTGTTAACAATTCCCATAATGAATTTTCATGCATGTGGAATCATACATATTATATTCTCTAATTTCCATTGTTGATTAATTTCAACCTAATATACTAAATTTGATATCAACACAAGAGCATTATTTTTTCTCTCCAAATTTGGCACTTGAACGCAAAAATGCTATTTTGTAGCCCATTTTCTTCAAGCTCCCTTGAGCATGTGACTATGGGCCAAAACCTTAGGCTTAAACCTAAAGAAGCTTGTTTCCTGTCGAATTTTCAAACCTTTTCTTTTTAATGAAGTGTTACAGCTTGATGGCATGATGGCCGATAGGGCCTTCAACACTTGTTCCAAAGCTCCTAAGTGCTTCGACTACTAACTCCTTTCCACATAATTCTGGAACCCTAGAATTAGGCCTTTAGGTACTTAGCGCTAAATGGTTAATTCACTTAGGGATTCTGTTGGAACTCCAACAAATTATATTTGATCAACCCCTGACATCTCATTTTTGGGCCCCCTGTCATTCTGCTTATTAATGATAAGGGGGTCAAATTTGTCACTTGTGTGACTTAAATCCCTATAACTTATTTGAACACCAAATGAAATCCATATGCTATCCTGATGGAACAAAAGAGGGTGCATTTTGGGTCCCCCGTTTCTTTTCGATGTTTAACAATAAAGGGGGGGATGAAATCTATCATATTCATCCTCATCCAACATGGCACCACGTATGCTTGATGGGTCCACTAGACTACCTCCCAGGCTCCACCTATTTCCACACATTTTCTTGTTCCCGCAGACACCTATACATGGGCACGAGTCTCATAGCTTAGCCAAATCACCTTCCATATCACTACTACCTTTAGTTGACATTATCCTACCATGTGGAATCCTCTAGGTGGTGCCACATGTCACCCCAAAATAGGCCACCTTTCCACCAAAAAGGGATAATTCTACCTTCCATGTGTCACACTAACAATATGCCATGACATCTACTCAACTACATCACTTTTGTGTCATGTCCCCTAGTACTTGGGTCCTCTGGCCATTCCAAAAATCAAACTTCACAAACATTCAGGTTTGTGTTGTCGGGGATTAAGACTAATCCCTTATTAAGGTAACTTAATCCTTAATTAATTAACCTGATTAAGTCATTTTCAACTAATCTAGTCCTATCATATGTCTCAATACTATTCGTCGCTCAATATTGTGTTATGTGCAATTGATTTTTCATGGGGTGAGCCAATAAGCCCCTTGGTGCTTAGATTGATCACCCCATGACCAAGGGTTGTGAGAGGAGCCTCATTGTTTGTCACTTACTGCTTATTTCCCTTACTATAATTTACACATTGAATGGTCCAGACAATCTGGTAGGTGCTCGCGTGTTGACTGCTAGCCCCTTGTAATCAGAGGCTGTGACCATGGGCTTACTACCTTGTTTCCCGCCACTCTGGTCCAAGTGGATATTGATGGCTACCCACCTATTCCACCTAGACCTCCATTCGGTTTTATCAATTTCCTTAAGTATAGAAGAACTTACTATTTTTAGTAAATTTTCTGGTCCTAAACTTCCATAGTTAATTTGACCCCCTAAATGACATTTTTTTAGGTCTGCCATAGGCCCATAGGTGTAGGTGAGGGATTATTATAAATCCTATAGTACTTGGAGAGATTTTTCTAACAAGGTATCTTTCACACCAAATGGAGATCATATGGCCAATTTACGACCTCGAGAAGTTGGTTTCCCAACTAACCCCAACGAGGCCCACAAACTCTCGGCGTTCCATCTCCTAGGGTAAGGTTTTTGGTTGTTTAGTGTTTCCCTTTGTTATTCAATAATAAAAAGCACCTTGAGCCTCATTGTAACATAGCTCAAAGGCATGTATCCACCACATCTCTTCTTAGAGATAAGATACCATCAATTGAGCTAGTTTATTTCCATTCTGTATATAAGCACATTTTAGTTCTTTGATGTTAATGAAATGAAGTTTTATTTTTGTTGCATCTATGTGTTTATGTTTATATATTTTTTTGTTGCATTCATGAATAAGTCCATATTAGTGGTATCAAAGCGGTCTGTTATTTCTATATTTTTCTTTGCATATCCCCAACAAGGTCAGGGTATAAGGAGTTAGGGATCGTATTGATTGAACCTTTGCAAGACCAACCTCACAAACCTCAATGATATCCCATGTAGGAAGAAAATAAAGATGAAGAGGTAAGAGATCCCTACAAAATATTGCTCCATTAGGGGAATTTTGAGGTGTAAAATGGGCCTCCTAAGGAAATTATAAAATAATTGTGGAAATAATAAAATAAGATTAGATTACATCATCAAATTTTAGAGGGGAAAAAAACTATTTTCTCAACTCGTATTTTCAACTTATCTCCCTATGGGTTTACTCAAATTTTGAGCGACAACACTCGTTGGATGCAAAATTTGATTCCTCATCCAAGGAGTACCCATGTTGCATATTTTCAATGGACCCTACTACATGAAAAATGAGAAATACATGAAAAATGTGATTGTAATAATGTCTTTTCATGTGAGAGCGCGCGCGGAGCTGGAGCGAGGGTTTGGAGAATCGCAGCAGCAGCAGCTTCGCCTTGGCCTGGGCCGCGAGGCCTGTTTTGGGGCCTGGCCTCCACCATGGCCCATTCTGATCCATCTTCTGGGGATGCAGAGAAAGCTTTCTCTGATTTGGTAAAATCTCTGCCCCCTGTCCGTCCGAAGCCAACAACATCCAAATTTGTTAAGAAACTTGATACACTCCAAGAAGTTCAGTTACCTCCTTCTCTTCCACGAATGGCAGCTTTATCTCTAGCAGAAAAAGGGCTCATTGGGCAGTTCACAGGCTTATGGCCCTCACCAAAGACAGTCCAGAGATGGGTGGAAAGGAACTGGTCTGATAAAACTCAAGGAAAGATTTCGATTCGATTCTGCGGCAAAGGCTATTATACCTTCCATTTTGAAACCAAAGCATATAAGGATCTGATATTTAGAAACGGGCCCTATTTTATGGACTCTCGAGGGTTATATCTGAATAAATGGACCCCTGATTTCGACCCTGAACTCGATATTCCGAATGCGGTTCCGGTTTGGGTCCGTCTTCCCCATCTCCCCCTGCACTGCTGGGGAGATGACTCGGTAAAAGCAATAGGGAATGCAGTCGGCAAGTACATCGACAGAAGCGAGCCTAAAGATAACATGCAAGCGTGTGCAAGGATTTGCGTAGAAGTGGACCTTGGGAAAGGCCTTCCAGAAGCCATCAAGCTGAAGGTGGATGACTGGAGCTACATACAGCAGCTGGACTACGAGCAAATTCCATTCAAATGTAAGGTATGTCATGAATACGGCCATTTTGCCAATAGATGCTCTAAAAATACTAATCTTGACTCTGAAGATCAAGGAGATCAGTGGGAAACTGTGAAAAAAAAAGAAAGCAGCACCTCAGGCAAAACAAGATCCACCTCCTGAACAACCGGGACCCTCCTCTCCTCGCCCCACCTCTCCATCTTTTAACCCTCCTGGACCTTCCCTTGACTCTTCCTTCCCCTCCTCTTCCAACCCTTTCCTTATTTTATCCTCTGATGATCCTCTGACTGATCAGCCATCTTCGAATCTCATTGAGCCCCCCTTGATTTCTTCGACCCCCTCTCAGCCCGTCATTGATCCTCCCCCCCTCAGAACCACCAGAAGTTCCTCCAAAGACTTTGGCTCCTCCGGTGATATCCACAAGAAACCTGGACCAGGCAGAAAGTCAGCCAAGCAGCATCGGGAAGAAAGCACGCAAAAGGACATAGCCCTAGGGATCCAAACTCCTATGGAATATTTCATTACAGGTTCACAAGAGAAAGAAACAGTAGGTAAAGAACATGAGAGGCGAGCACCTCCTCGCTCGAACGTCTCATGATGAAGCTTTTATCTTGGAACAACAGGGGTATGGGGCACCCCTCCAAATCAGCTGCCCTACGAGATCTTCTTCAAACAGAAAGACCTGAAATTGTTCTGATACAGGAAACCAAGCAAAGTCAGAACGAAATGAAAATAATTATAGAAGCCCAAAAAAATTTCTCAGGGGCCAGTAGCAACTCCAGAGGAGCCTCTGGAGGAATCACAACCATGTGGAATAAGCAGTACTGGGACTGCAATTCCTTTGTCCTCAATCAAAACTGGGTTAGGACCAACATTACCAACAAGGAAGAGAGCTGTGACTTAATCATTTATAATGTCTATATCCCCAACCATTACCGGGAAAAGGAACAATGTTGGAAGGAATTGAAGGAAGAAATAGACAAGGAGCAGAACCCAAATGTTATTCTTGCTGGAGACTTCAATTTAATTCTTCATGCGAATGAGAAAAGGGGGGGCACCTTCACCCCCGACCCCTCCAGAAGACAGCTGGAAATGATAATGGCTGAACATGAACTGATGGATATCATTCCAAAAAATAGGAAATATACTTGGAACAATAGAAGATTGGGGCCAGGCAACATTATGGAAAGGTTGGACAGAATACTGGTCAATGTTTCCCTTCTCTCCTCCTTTGCCGCAGGCCACACCAAAATTCTCAGTGCCACAGCCTTAGATCACTTCCCCATTCTCTTAACGCTGGACTCCCATGCTCATTTGGGACCAATTCCGTTCAGGTACAATCCCTTGTGGAGAGACAGCGCTGAGGCCGAGGCTATCATAGAAGAAACTTGGAAGCAACATGTTGAAGGTTCCCCAAATCATATTTGGGAAACAAAACTTCGAAACATAAGGAAGGCACTCAAGGACTGGGCAAAAGCCAGCTATCAAGAGCCAGAAAAAATAAGGAAAAAAATACAGCAAGATTTGGAAGAGATCTACAAACGAATAGAGGACCATGGATTCACTCATCAGCTGAAAAGTAAGGAATGGGAGGTTCAGGGACAGCTAATTCAAATAAAGAGAGCGGAAGAGATCAAATGGAGGATCAAGTCAAGAGAATTATGGTTAAAGGAAGGTGATAAAAATACGGCATACTTTCATAAGCAGGCCACAGCAAAAAAAACAAGGAACAATGTTACTACTATTACTGATAGTCAAGGCAGCCAGCATAATGACCAAGAATCTATAAAAAGAGCTGCCTTCCTCCATTACAATTGTCTCCTCACAGAAAATCAAGGAGACGCTGACTATTCGGCCTTCCTTAAGCATCTTCCGGAAAAAATCTCTGTTGAGGAGAATGACAGGTTAAACAGTGAAATTACAGAGGAGGAGATCAGAAAAGCCATCTGGACTTTACAACCAGACAAGTCCCCTGGTCCACACGGTTTCCCAATAAATTTTTACAGGGACCATTGGCACTTGATAAAAAAAGATCTTGTTAAAATGATGAAAGGAATCCAAAGGAAAAAGAAAATGGGGGGCTTCACAAATTCAACTTTTCTCGCCCTCATTCCTAAGGAAAACCGCCCCACTTCTTTCTCCAGATTTAGACCTATTTCTTTGTGTAACACTTCTTACAAGATCTTTGCAAAAATTATAGCAGCCAGGCTCCAGCCACTTCTCCCTTCCCTTATATCTGAAAATCAAGGAGGCTTCATGACCAACAGGCAAATTCATGATACCATCACCTTGGTTCAAGAAGCTATCCACTCCAGCACATCTAGGCAGGAGAAAGGCTTCGTTCTTAAGCTAGATTTAGCTAACGCATTCGATCGAGTAAGACACTCCTTCTTGTTCGCTGTCTTGAGGAAAATGGGATTTAATTCTGCCTTCATCAGCACCATTGCCGCTTGTATCTCTGGCCCCTGGATCTCGCCTCTCATAAACGGCCGCCCCTACGATGCTTTTCAATCCTCAAGAGGGCTAAGGCAAGGTTGCCCTCTTTCCCCCTATCTTTTCATCTTGATGGCTGAATCCTTTAGCAGCACCCTTGAACACAACAGAAGAGTTGGTCTCATCTCTGGTATCAAGTTTGGAAACAGAGTGAAAAATATCAATCACTCTCAATTTGCTGACGACACTCTGCTTATTGGTGGGGCATCCACTACTATAGCAAGGCGCTTCAAAATCCTCCTCGATCAATTTATGGCGTGCTCAGGAGGAGAAGTCAACTTCCAAAAAAGTTGCATCTATGGATGGAACATCTCCAATCAAACAGCCCACAGTATTGCTAACATCTTTGGAGTTGCCTTCAAAGCAACCTGGGACCACTTTACCTACCTTGGGATGCCGGTCACCATGGGCTCTCTAAAAGCCACCACCTGGAATGAAATAATAGACAAAGTCAAAAGGAAGGTTCAGCAATGGGGAACTCAATGGCTTAACCCAGCTGGCAGATTAATTTTGCTCAAATCAGGTATCTCCTCCTTACCTTTATACCGATTCACACTTTATCAAGCTCCTGCTTCTTTTCACTATAAGCTGGAAACCGCCCTCCGCAATTTTTTATGGCAAGGAGGGAAAAAAGAAAAAAATAGATTCAATTTGGTCAATTGGAAAACTGTAATTCAATCTCCAGATAGAGGTGGGTTGGGAATCAAAGCTCCTAAAATTCTAAATCTCGCATTTGGGATTAAAATGGCTTGGAGGCTAATTAATGAACCAAAAGCCTGGTGGAAACAGGTCATTGAATGCAAATATCTCTCTGACAATAGACAAAGACTCCTTGAAACTGATATTCCCAATAGAGATTCTACCAAAATCTGGCACCTCTGTAAGAAAGCAATCCCCACTCTCATTCAAAACACCTCAAAGATTCCGGGGGAAGGGAGCAGTATAAATTATGCCACTGATAAAATTATGGGTTTCCAACCTCTAAATACTGTTGAAGAAGCCATTCCCTTCATCCTCTATCTTAACAGCAAAGGCATTCAGAGGCTGGACCAAATTTCAAAATGGGATGCTGATACTAGAGCTTGGACTAGCTGGGACTTTCCAGTTATTCCCCCACACTTGGAATCAAGCTATCAAGCCCTCCATAAAAATCTTCAGAACAGAGCCCCCATTAAAAAAGGAGCAGCAGATGGGTTTAGATGGGACCCCACGGGCTCAAGCTATACCATCAAATCTGGCTATCAATTCATTTGCAACAACACTTACCAGACTCCCGTCTGGAATCAATGGAGAACAATATGGAAATCTGAGGCCATCCCCAAGGTCAAATTCTTCATTTGGTTGCTGTTAAAGGGCAGAATCCTCACTTCGGAAAACCTAAGAAAGAGAGGGATACATGGACCTTCAATCTGCCCTAATTGTTGCTCTGAGGAGGAAACCATCCACCATCTATTCCTTGATTGCATCTTCGCGAAGAAATGCTGGACCATCATGTCCAACTTGGGCAATATAACATGGCAACCTCAGCAAAACATTGCAGAGACAATCCAAGATTGGAGAAGGAATTGCCCTTGGAAAGATAAAAGGAGCAAGATAGTCAAAAGAACTTGGGATATCATACCTCACAACCTTCTTTGGAAAATCTGGCTCACAAGAAACAAGAAAATCTTTCAAAACAAAGAGGGCAATGTTTGGAAGACATGCAACAATGCTCACCTCTTGGCGCAGGAGACGATGGCAGCCAAATACTCAGGAACAATTAAAGCAACAGACTATTCAGTTGAGGAGAGGCTCATGATCAAGCATATTCTAGGTCGTTCAGGTCATCAACAGAGTATTCAGAGAACTGACAGACAGCATCAACACCAGACCAGGGATTGGGAAATTAGACTACCAACCCAGGATTACAAGAGGTGGATCCAAAGTAACAACTGCCCAATTTTATACTTTGATGGCGCCTCAAAGTCCAACCCAGGACCAGCAGGCGCAGGAGGTGTTATCATTGATGAATTAGGAGAAGAAATTTGCAACTACGAATGGAGTTTGGGGGAAAAAACAAATAATAATGCAGAGGCTCTAGCACTGTATCAAGGGTTGTTGCAATTAAAAAGCATGGGGATTAGAAAAGCTCTTGTTTTAGGAGACTCCTCCATAGTCATTGGCCTTATGAACCATCACCGGAGATCTCCAAACAGTAATCTTCAGCAACATATCCAACGCATCAATCTCCTCACCAAACACTTTGAAAAAATCAGATTCTGCCATATCCTTCGCACGCTCAATGGGGAAGCGGATAAACATGCGAATAACGTAGTTGGACATCCGGAAGGTGCATTGAGGCACAATCACAGAGATTTTTTCCAGCCTCTGCCATGAAGCAGGCCGACCCTGACATTGCCCAGGCACGCAGATCCAGCAAGCGTGTGACGGGCATGGTTACAACAGTCCCAGGACACTTGACAGAGAGTATGAAGCGCATAAACAGTCTCATTCAGGCCTTGATTCAAAGAATAACTGACATCCCGAGAAAAAACAATCACCTCAGCGAAGGACGGAAGAACGATTGCACTGCTCCAGCAAATCGACTTAGAGATTTAGGAAAATATCTTAATAATACAGAGGATCCGACTTCTGCAATGCATTCAGGCCATGGTTGGTTCCGTTCCATAAATACGGGCAGAGGAAAGCAAAGACTTGTCATACATTGCTATGAGCAAGAGCAGCTTCGCTGGAATGAAGAAGGCGCACTTGTCCAGAGTCGAAGACGAAATCAATCTCTGGTATCGCCATTCCTTGCTTTGATTATCTCTTCTCTAATCTTTATCGTGGTGCTTTTCAGGAATAGTTTCAGTGGGAAGGCGAGGACTACTGCTCCATTCTTTCAACAATCTCTGTTTTATTTACTTCACCTCTGCGGGCCGTCCTCCATCTTTCAAACTTGCCCCTTTAGTACGCCCCTCTCTAGTTCATTCTCTCTAATCTCCAGTATTTCCCCTTCAAGTTTGCGCGCTATCATCCAGACTCTCTTTTATTACCCTTCTCTCACTCAGAAAGTGAGAGCTGTTAGCACGACCCCCTTTTGTTTATTCTCCCTAACCTTCAGTACTCCTCCTTCAACCCTGCGCATCATCAACCGGCCCTTCTTATTCTTCTCCCGCAGCAAAGAGGAGTTAGCAGCCCACCACAGTGAAACCGCCCCTCAGAGAATCCAAGCCCAAGTAGTGATGGAACGTCCTGAGCAATGCTTTCATTGCCGCAATCTTCAGGCCGAATTCGAAGAGGTCAGAGCTCAACAAAGGGTATTGGAAGATCAAGTTCGGAACATGGAAGCCAGGCACGCTGAACAGATCCGGAGCCTGGAAGCCAAATTTGACGAGCAGTTCAGAATTTTACACAGCAAATACCGCACAGAAATGAACCTGTTTCTCCACCGAGTTCATTCACTTCATGAGCAGTTCAACGGACTCAGCAATAGATGCATTCACACTGAGAAATCGCTGGCAATCTTAAAGGAAATCATGGAAGCAAAGCAGAAAGATAAATCAACATCCTCAAGTGCAAAGCCAATGGAAGCAGACCAGAACCCAGAGGATTCCACAGAGAGAAAGATCAGTCGTATTGACATTGATTAACTATGTGCTGTAAATGCAAGTTTTGGTGCCACCAGTATGTCCGAATTTATAGTAGCAATAGATGTTTTTTAGCTAGAAGTTATAGAAATCAATTCAAGGACAGGAACCTCATGCTTTCTCCTTGGATTTGTAATGCTCTCGAAGCAATCTATGTATGGCTTCATGCCTTATTCCCTTTTTCAATCAATATATAGCAGCCGATCTTGTCAAAAAAAAAAAATGTCTTTTCATGTATTTCTCAATTTTCATGTCGTAGGATCCATTGAAAGTATTCAATATGGGTACTCTTTAGATGAGGAATTAAATTTTTCATCCAACAGGTACTCTCGCTCGAAATTTGATTAAAACCTTAGGGAGATAAGTTGAAAATATGAGTTGAAAAATCAGTTTTATTATTTTATTTTTTTTAATCTTTTTACTTTTTACTCCAAAAATGGTGAATCATCCCCCATGGTTGACATCATCATCTTGAATCTTATTGGTTCTTATAAAGTTTATTTTGGTTGTACATTTTTCTTTGGACGCCCATTTAGACCTCAAAAGTCCCCTAATGAAAGAATTCATCAAGTAATAAAGGAATGCGATGATGGACAATTTTTCCCAGATCCTTTGGCGACAACCCATAGGCAACACATCTTCATCCATAAACTACTCTAGAGGCACAACTCCCTTTAAGGTACAAGTCAAATTTGACATTCCCATATTTGAAGGCCAGATAGATGCAGATGTTGTAGATAGATGGTTATATCTGTTGGAAGGATATTTTCAGTTCATGACTTTTCCAATAGGGAAAAGATTACATTTGCACTCCTCAAATCTGCTCCCATGTCAAGGATTGGTGGGAAACCTACTGTGAATAGAAAGATGAGAGTGAGCCCTCATTGTTTTCATTTGCACCCACTTGGAATTCTTTCCGAGACGCCATCAAGGAAGAATATTACCCTACTAGGAGCTATGAAGATAAATACATAAAGTGGAGCATGTTGCGGCAGGGAGGGACCAAGACGTGCCAAATTTCACAAATATTTTTCATACCCTTTGCATGAAGTTCGGTATCAAGGATTTTGAGCGGAATTTTCTACTCAAGTACCACAATTTTCTACACAAGCACATCCAAGACGAGATGGAGTTCCTGGACATATCCTCGCTTATTGTCGCCTAGCGATACACTGTCACAATTGAGCATAAATTTAAATAGAAGAAGCAAGACTTTGGATCTACGAATCCGAAGAAAGGGAAATGTGCCCCAAAACCGTAGAACAAAGGACAAAGCTAATGTGGGGTGACCCAGGACAACACGTCGAAGCTGCAAGAAAAGAACAACACCACAGAGACAAACAAGGACACAAGAAAATAGTGTGAGTTCCATAAGAGCCCCACTCACAACATAAGTGAGTTTTGAGCCAAGCAGTCAATGGTGGCCAAGCTAAAGGCTTCTCAATTAGATGTAAGTTTTGAATCTAAGTTAGAACCTGACAAGGAGAATGACAAAGGGAAATGAATTATTGATGTGGAGCCCAATGCCACTATTGCCACCACCAAGATCCAAAAGAATGAGCCTAAAAATCCAGAGGAGGGGGAGCATCTCTTCCACTCACAGGTGTGGGTGAAGGGTGTTGGGAAATATACTAAGAAGGGGGGTGAATCTGTATTTAAACTTTCACGATAATAATTTTATTTTTCAATCTGTATACGCAATTTTACATAAACCAAACAATGTATGTCCACGACTATAATGAATGGAACTAACGTATAGATAATAAACTTGTAAAACAACTAATTCATTTTCTATTGAACTTAAATAAGAGTGTGATGCATTTACTAAGCAGCAAACCAATGCAGTAAGAATAAAATAAATCAACACACATAAGAAACACACATGAACTCTAGGATTTTTCAGGTGGAAACCCAATGTGGGAAAAAACCACTGCTGTTTTCATCTCAGTCTTCAATCTTCTTATTATTAAAAGTGTTTACACGTTTTGTACTGGTGCAGAATCTTTCCAGTATGTAGGAATCTACCTGCTGAAGGCTACAACCTTCACTCATTTTCTAGCTTCTACTGGAAGGGAGATCCAACCCCCTAGCTCTTGTACTAGATGATATGATTACGAGTATGTAGGCACTAGCCTATAGAAGGCTACAACCTTCACTCTTTCTCCAAGGACCACGTTTCATAAATTTTTAGACCTGATACTCTTGGTACACATCAACATAATATGTAGGCCAAATTTCATCAAATTTTCAGACTAGACCCATCAGTAACATTGAAGCTCAAAATCAATCACTACAACCATCAAACACAACTACATCTACCAATCACTCAAAGCCATCGACTCTGAAGAAAACATAATCAATCAATCTAAACAATCTGATGACCGTCACCAAAACATAGAGCTGAACCCAGAACACTTCATCAACAACCAGAACCAACTGCAACCTTAAAAATCATATGTCAAAATGTATACTCTACTTGAATGAGGACAACCTGTGTGTATACACTACTTTATATAACCCAACCTGCGTATACTTCTAAAGATACCGAATCATTAAAATTATGAACCAAAAACTATACTAACCAAAGACATTATGAAGATCTACTGTAATAATACAAAATTCTAAACAAATAGTAGGAAAGATCACCCTTCTTACTCAATCAAAAAATTAGCCAAAATCAATCTCCTTATACAATCAGTTTAACTTCAGATCTAATGAAGACATCATTGACAAGCAATAGTAAAACAACAACACTAATCAGATAGATCAGTCATTTTTGAACAACAAGCCCTTCCTCCACATACGCTACTTGGAAGTGCCAAATCCATGTGTATATGTGCCTTCACCAAGGCAAACTTACCTATAGATTTGCAAATAATGACTTATAACTTCGCAGCTTTTCAAGACTTCATATATACGTAGATCATAGACTTTAAATGATAAAACATGAGTTAGCACTCAGATCTAGCATATCCATGATCAGATCATACAATGATAAGTCATTTCAGGTTTCATGATCCTAATCCAACATTGTATCGAAGGGTACACAAGATATTTCAGATCTATCTCATAACCATAGCCCTTACAACACAAAATATACTTAAGATAGAAGTATTCATGAAAAAACCCTTTCACTTGCACACTTAGCCCTTTGAACTTCTCCTTCTTATATACTTAGAGCCTTTGTCAATACCATGCACCAAAACAACACTTAGAGCCTGTTAGCGCTTGGAATTCACCTAGGCTGAGATAGACAAACTCTCAAGGCTACATCAAACCATTTCACCTCGTAGCTAGCCCTATGAGGTATGAGAAGGCTCTCTCGGGTCAGATTTGATAGATATTTCAATATGATTAGGCTGACCAATTAAGAATAAGGATTTTAGGCTAGTAAATTGATAGGGGGGTTGATTTAATGATTTTTGGGGTTTTTGGTGGCAATTGGAGGGAGTGCAATTCAGGGTGCGGGGATTGAGCACAGTTTTTGCAGGGGGATCTTTGGGGCAAGGTAGGAGTGGGCGCTGATGCCTTAATCTGAGATGGATGATCAAGGATGATAGAGGAGGAGCTAAAGAGGGCAAACAACCATTTTGAATCCTCTCTAGACAGTAGAAAACATAAATATTGAACAAACTAAAAAGTTGAGCATGTCAAAGCATGAATTCAAACTTTACCACTTCATCTGTCCAATTAGAAGCAAAAGAGAGGTGTGGAATACATAAACAAACTTACAAGAACATGTAGAGAACACACCATCAACACAACAATCCACAAGAATCCACAATGATGTCTGCAAAACCCTGGCCTTCCTTTTCCTTAAATTGCAGAGATAGATGTACAATATACAATAAAGCTTTCTCCCACAAGAGTCCAACCATGAAAATGAGAAGGAGAGAGCATAATATAGACCATCTAGACCATCTAACTCCTTTCCCCACCTCTAGGGGTCGAGCTCAGCTTCCTAGGGGCAGTTTGAACTAATTCTAAATTAAGCACTAGATAATAGGCAGTCCAACAACTTGCCTCTATTACTTAGCTAACTGATTCATGCATTAATTATTCACTTTTTACATCAAGGAAGCTTCTAGAAGGGTAAAGAGAGATAAAATCTATCAAAGTGCCATGAAAATATTACATTTATCCATCATCTACAAGTAAAAATAGTCAACCATAGTCAAAACAGTGTTTTTTGACAAAAAAGGTCAATTCTGGCAAAGCTGGCTCGAATGGTCGCGCCCCCTGTTCAAATGGTCGCGCCCCTTTGCAGCAACTTTTGAGTGGGTTCCACTGGTCCAAATCAGGTGCAAGATGGCTCATTGGAAATCTTGGTCTGTCTACTTTCCATCCCAAGTGGAATTTCTGAATTTGGAGTGGTTTTTCCCCCTCAAAAACCATTTCTCCCAAGGTCACTTTCTGCAACTCAAAAAGTGGGCAGAAAGTCATTTTTTTGATGTATTTTGAGCTTTTGGAGGCTCAAATCTCAAAATCAGGCTTCTCCCAAGTATTGGTAATTTTTCTCTTTGCATGCCCTTTCCAAAAATGCCAAGTTTTCAAAATTCCGAGCAGTCCTCCAAAATGGTCTCACCCGGGGTGAGACCATTCCACGGGAAAAACCTGTAATTTTACCAAAAATTTGCAAAATGCTCCAAAATTCTCAAAATTTTCAGATTTTGATGCTAGATCAAGGCTGATCAGTACCATGATGAGTGAGGGATGCCTCAGCCAAGATACGGAGTGGGTTTGTCCTTTTCTCCTTCTTCTGGGCCTCTGACAGCTTTCTTTGGAGAATTTTCATTTTAGCCTTGCAAACATGCAATCTTGCCCAATAGTGTGTTTTCATGTTGCGTAGCAGCTCTTTGTCACGATTTGCCTTCTCCAACAATCTCTCCAAGTGTGCATTCACACTGATAAGCATGGACTCCCGATCAGCAGGCAATGGGTCACCGGGCCTCCTACGGTTCAAAGTTCGATCATTGCGGATCCTCCATAGCTCATCAAGTTCTTTTTCTTCTTCTAATTGTTTGGTGCGCTGTTCTAGATAAGTGATGGTCCATTGAGCCATTTGGAGCTTTTGCTGCAACACGAGGTTCTCCTCCTCTCTCTGCCTAATAATCTCATAAAAATCTGAAGGAGGAGAGCGGGCATCACGACCAATGAAATCATCATGTGCCTCGCCAACTGCCTCATCCTCAACCATGGGCTGCTTTCCCTCTCGTACTGCTTGTGCCGATGAAGAAAGCGAGGCCCCTTCCACCTGGTGTGGAGATAACACTCGCTGCTCTGAAGATGATGACGAGACCCCTTCCACCGGCTGTGGAGAAAGTACTCGTTGAGCTGCTGCAAATAAGGTCCTATGACCTCTCTGATATGTGACCCTAGGAGAAGAAGCCATGTGTCTCGGAATGCTGGTCTCGGGCTGATGTGATGGCCCTCCCTCCTCGTGAACTGCCTCTGGCTCTAGATGTGGTTGTGTAAAAAACTCTCGAGAGATAAAATCTGCCCAAGGAATGCCCTGCTGGCTCAGCTGATAGGAAACTACTAGCTGAATAAGACCATGATGGCATAGGCTCCGAAGTTGCTGTACTAGGGTCTGTCTCTGAAAGATAGAGACCATCCTCTGAGTGTCGTGAAATAAGTATGCTGAGATGTTCATCATCCTCACTCTGGTGAAGTGCATTAGCATGCGGATATGACCAGGACCTACCCGTGAGAATATCCCCTCGCATGTGAAGTAGTGCATAATGAGTCTCATGATATCTACATACTCTGCTCGGAGGAACTTGATAGGAAAGTTCCTTGTCAAGTTACGCACATGTGTAGGCCTGACATATGGCTCATAGTATACTAGATCCAGCCACTTGCGCTTCGGCCACACCTCACCCACATTGGGTATCCCGGTAGCCTCTGTGATAGCCTCTGGAGAAAACACAAAATTCACCCCTGCAAGGGTGACCTGCCTGTCATGGAGATGTAGGACAAACAACCGGGCCAACTCTCTGTGATGCTGAATGTGTGACAGCCTCTCACAAAACTGATAACAAGCCATGTGCTGAAAACAAGCCACTGCCAATGGGCAAGCCTGCAACTCTGTCAATGATGTGGGCTCTTCTCTCCTGTGGTGACCACCTTTGCCTCCCCTACGAGGCCTCCGCTGTGTCTCAATCTCAGAAGATGATGATCGGTCATCACCTTGCTCATTAGTCTCAGTAGTTGACATGGTGTTGTTATTGAGCAAGGTGGAATAAACAAGTCAAAATGACCGCTGCCCTGCCTGCAAAATGCTGTGAAGTATGCTTGGAAAAAACCCGAGCAAATTTGGAGAAATTTGGAGTTTGGATGAATTTTGGTGATTTTTCTGTGCAGGCGGACCAAATTGTCGCGCACCACCCTGGAATGGTCGCACACCACTAGAATGGTCGCGCCTGTGTAAATTTACACAGGGAAATGCTCGTGGAATGGTCGCGCACCACCCAGGTGGTCGCGCACACCTGTGGAATGGTCGCGCACCTTCCCAAGCGCTGGATTTGCAGAAAATTGCCACGAAATCGCCTTCTTTGCCTCTAGCACGAAATTTTCACTTCCAATTGCACAATAAGAGTGACTAAAGAAGGAAGTTAGCTTTTATAGGGTCATTTAAAAAAAAATTTAACTTTAGAACCCACTTTCTAATGTTTTCAACTTGCTTTTCTTTTTAACACTGTTTAGAGTCTTTTTGTCCTGAAATGAGCTCTTTTGATGCGTTTGACTCCGTTCTTTTTGCAGGTTGACCGCCTGATGGACTGTAGTGAAGGAACCAGGGTTTTTGCCGGCACTTTTACAAATTTTTGGAAATTGCTTTATTTTTACAAATTCCTCATGGCCTTGGACTTAAAAATAGGGTTTTTTAAATCCAAGGCATAAAGTGAGCTATAGCTGAAGAAAATGATAATGAAACATATGTACAAAATTCCTTCCGGCTTGCTGGGCACTTACTGACCATGACTCATTACCTTGAAATGACTTTGACTCAAAACCCTAGACCTAAGACCATGGGATCTCAAGAAAAAAAAAATAAGAACAAGCATGACTCAATTACATTGTTGTATGACCTGATCCAACAAAGCCAAGAAGGGAACAAAGACCAGCTCCTCCATTCAGTGTTATGGCATGCCTAGTGGGATGCAAAATTGACACTGATGAGACACCTATAAATGCATATGCAAAGAGCTATTGATCACCGATGGAGGGCTCAAGACCGACACTAACAGAGCCTATGGTATTCTTTGACGAGATCAAGAAACCATTATTTTTCTCAATATTGTGGGCTAATACCATGGTATGGACCCTTGGTATTCTCTAACCTTAATTTTCCATCCCATACGCGCTTTTCCTTCCGTGAAACTATGTGCATATGTATACACACCTTTTATTCAATTTACCCGCATGTATACACAACTTAGACTAGGCTAAACAACGTATACAACTTAAAACATTCTCTTTCCTCAATTTCTTGATTCTGATCTGTAATCCTTTGTCCCCTCATGCTGTTCTTCTGTGCCATTACTTTGTTACCTCTGAATTGACCTGTTACAATGTGAGTTTCCATCATACATCACTTTATCATTTCTGAATTGACCTGTGAATACATCTGTCTATCATATATGTGAGTTGCCATCAAGGACAACACATGTACCATAATGCCAACAATCTCCCCCTTTGTACTTGATGGAAACCATAATGGTGTTGATCATCAAGCTATAGAACCTATTAGATATATCAAAAAACACCAAGATACTCTCCCCCTTTGACATAAAGGGCAAAGGTCGGACCAAGATATTATCCCCCCTTAGTAGATGTTGTGATGCACTATACTATCCATGCTCCCCCTAAGCACATGCAGAGTCTGCAAAAATATTTTTCAAAAGAATAACATGACTCTATAACTCAACTATGTGAGCATGACATTCCTATCGCCAATGACTCATACATACATCAATCACTCAACCTAGTGGGGATACATCAAATGTTCATAAATGACTAAAAATTGGAATTATTATATCATCCTTCCCATGCATAGTGGGTGTACAAATTACATCATGTGTCCAAAAGGACTCATCCATAATAGATTATGATAGAAAGAGACATATTATTACACCATAGGTCTTTACATGATCTTTTCATCAGATGACATTAATAACTGAGACCATAGATGCATTCAATAACCATGATGCCAACAATGCATAATATTTTGAAGGCTAATGTTCCCACTAAACCTGTGCTACCTTTGCATTGTCAACAATTCATTCGTTAAGAATTTTCATCAATCAAATAAACACCAATGAGAAAAGCATATCAGTAGACTGTATCCATCAACATCAGAATAAACATGCATGTCGGAAACTGATTTTGATTCTGACCCACTGTTTTTCTATAAGAAAAACACATACACTACTATTGGGACAGAAAATCACGTATATACGTGACTTTGCTTCATGAAATCCACATATAGACAACAATCCTGTGATTTTGTACATGTATTCTAAAAAAATTGGTTTTAAAGAAGAAACAATTCCTAGCTTTTGTCTGAGATACTCAAATGCTTCTCTGGGAAGAGGTTTAGTAAATATATCAACAACTTTTTCTTTGAAGGGAACATACTCCAATTTAACCTTTTTCTCAAGCACTTGTTCTCATAGAAAGTGATACTTAATAGGAATATGCTTGGTCTTGGAGTGCATAACATGATTTTTCAAAATACTAATAGCACTTGTATTATCACATAGGATGGAGATGGGTGGAGAACATTTAATTTGAATATCTTGTAATGTTTGCATCATCCAAAGAAGTTGTGTGAAGCAAGATGAAACAACCACATATTCTGCTTCTGCTATAGATAAGGCAATCAAACTTTATTTTTTTTCTAAACTAGGATACTAATCGTGATCCCATATAAAATGCACCTCCACTAGTGATTTTTCGGTCATCAACATTCCCAGCCCAATTTGCATCTGTATATGCACGAGGGGTGAGATCTGTATCTTTACGATACCATAGACCGAAGTCTTGAGTTCTTTGGAGATATTTGAATATTCTCTTTACTGCCTGAAGATGTGATTCCTTCGGATTGGCTTGGAACCTTCCAACAATTCCTACTGCATGCATGATATTTGGTCTGGTACCTATTAGATAAAGTAGACTTCCAATCATAGATCTGTACTTTGGTTGATTCACTGTAGGAGAATCACCATTAGAACTAAGACTACATCCTGTTAACATTGGAGTACATACTAGTTTGGAATCTTCCATTCCATACTTCTTCAGAATTTGCTTGAGATATTTAGTTTGTGAGAGAAAGATGCCATCTTTTGTTTGTTGCACTTGTAGACCAAGAAAATAGGTTAGTTCTCCAAGTAAAGACATTTCAAATTCTTTCTGCATAATAGAAGCAAAGTTTTGACTCATAGATTCTTCATTACTACCAAAGATGATATCATCAACATAAACAACAATAATTAGCAGTTTATCATTCTCAATTTTTGTATATAAGTTGTTGTCTGCGTATCCTTTTGTGAAGCCTTGTTGTTGAAGATATTTTTCAAGACGATAATACCATGCCCTCGGAGCTTGTTTCAGTCCATATAAATCCTTTTTGAGTTTGCATACAAGCTTTTCATCATTTCCCAGAATGAATCCTTCTAGTTTTTCAATGTATACTTCTCCTTCTAAATCTCCATTAAGAAATGCAGATTTTACATCCATTTGATAAACTTAAAATATTTGAAAACTTGAAAGACCAAGAAAAATCCTTATGGCTTCAAGTCTAGCTACATGTGCAAAATTTTCTTCAAAGTCTATAACTTATTGTTGTGCAAACCCTTTACAAACAAGTCTTGCTTTATTTCTAATTACCTCTCCATTTTCATTCAACTTATTCTTGAATATCCATTTTGTCCCTATAACATTTTTATCATGAGGTCTAGGAACTAATTCCCAAGTATCATCATTTTCAATTTGGTCAAGTTCTTCATCCATGGCCTTAACCAAACATGCATCTTTTCTAGCTTCATTTACAATTTGTGGTTCTATGGAGGATAACAAGGCTAGATAACTAGAAGATCCTACAAGATTTCTTCTTGTTTGTACTCCAGACCCTTTATCTCCTCGAATTTGAGATTCTAGATGATTATTTTGAACATACCTAGATGGAGCCTTTCCCCTGTCAGATGTATATTCTTTTGATGCTTCACTGGTTTCTTCCTCTATATCATTTCAATTTGATAGGGAAAGCATTCACCGTCTTCATTATCATCTTCTTTTGCTGATGTCATCTGTTTCAAATTTTTGCATGCTTCATTGATTACAACATCAATACATTTAACACTTTTTCGAAGTCTCTTATTATAAAATTTGTATCCTTTACTTCTAGATGAATAACCAAGAAATATTCCTTCGTCTACTCTTGGTTCAAACTTACCAAGTTTTTCATCAGTCTTTTTGATGAAACATTTGCTTCCGAAAACTCTGAAGTTATTTATAGTGGGAAGCTTACCATACCAAAGTTCATATGGAGTTTGATTAATATTTACACGTACATGAGCTTTGTTGAGAATATTTACTGCAGTATGTGTAACTTCACCCCAAAAGGTGTCAAAAGTTATAGACTCATCAAGCATAGCTTGAGCCATTTGTTGAACTGGTCTATTCATTATTTCCACCCTGCCATTTTGCTGAGGAGTTCTGGCAACAAAGAGTTGTCTCTTTATTCCATGTTTTTCAAAAAATTCAAAAAATTCATCTTATATGAATTCTCCTCCCTGATCAGATTTGAGACATTTGATTTTTATTTCTAATTCATTTTCAGCTAAATCTTTTAAGATGTTAAACTTTTCAAATGCTTCATCTTTATGTTTTAGTAAACCAATCCAGCACATTCTAGAAAAATCATCAATGAATAAAATTTAGTATTCTTCTCCACGAGGTGACTTTTTCCTTGTTGGTCCACACAAATCAATATGAATGAGTTCAAGAGGCTTACTTTCTGATCCTTCTTTGGAATTGAATTGAACTGTGGTTTGCTTACCGAATTGACATGGTTTGCAGATGGTATTTTCTAGGATGATGATATCTGGAAGACCACAAACAGCCTTGAGCCTACATGATTTTCTTATTTGAGAAAAGCTTAGATGCCCCAATCTTCTGTGCCATAACCAATTCTCTTCTGTTTTTCTTAGATAACATTGTTCTTGACCTCCTTCTAGTATATATAGATTGCTTGGAGTTCTTGTACCTTTGATTATGGTATTTCCTGTGTCAAGCTCACGAACCACACATTCTTTTGATCGAAACAAAACTTCATTTCCTTGATCACACATTTGACTAACACTCAATAAGTTATGCTTTAAACCATCAACATACATAACATTTCCAAATTTAACCTTTTCTTTTAGATAAACAAAACCTTTACCCTTAATGACAACTGGTGTGTCATTTCCAAAAGAGACATTCTTTTCCTTTTCTAAAGCATTATATGAAATGAGTTTATATTTATCACCTGTCATGTGTTTTGAGCATCTGCTATCAATGTACCACTGATTTTCTTGTCCTTCTGCAAATAGAGCTATGCCACATCTTTCCACCAGTAATTCCTTCTTTTTCCATACCTTGGACTTTGGTGATGTTGTCTCCTTTTTATATGTTGGCCAAAATTTTCTCTTGCATTCAGATTCTTCATGACAAAATTTATTGAAAAATGAACATTCAATTTCATCTTCAAGAGGTGAAAAGTTATTTATAAGAACTATTCTTGATTCCTCTCATGCTCCTTTGTTTTCTTGATTCTCTAGTCATGATAGTTTTCTAAGAAACACATTGAGCATCCTTATGACCAAAGTTATGGGATAAAAAGCATTGTCCATTAAAGAAGAAGTTTATGTGATCGTAAAATCTTTTGGTATTTTTCACCTTTTCGTTAGTGGTTCTATTGATGTTCACCCTTGGAGTAAAATGAGCATGATTTACCTAGGAAGTACCTTTAGTATTTTTCTGAGGATTGATGCATTTTTGACTAGTTTTTGCTGCATTAAGATAGCTTCTAGTGATGGCTGAAGACTTTTCTGGTTGGGATGTTTCTCCAATGTATCCAAGACCAGTATTTATAAGAGGAGAATGTTGAACCTTGATGATTTCATCTAAGGTTTCTGATCCTTTAGCAAATCTAAGATTTATAGATTTTGTCTTCTCAAGTTCCTTTCTTAGACCCACTACTTCACACTCTAATTTTTCATTGTGCTTTTCCCTTTTCGTGAGTTGATGTATCAAAGTGTCTATGAATATATTCTTTTCTTCCAAGAAGATTTTGAGTTGAGTGATTTCTTCAAGAAAATATTCTTCTTCTAAGGCATCCATGAACTTATCATTTTCATAAGACATGAGTAGTTTAATATCTTGATTAGATTCAACTTCATCACTATTAGGCAAGCCATCAATATTCATCAGTATAATAACTTATTCTATTAACAAACTGTTTCCTATAACCTTTTGGAGAATCCTTTCCTTTATCATGGTTATCTTTATGAGCAAATTTAGCAGCATAATGACCAACTCTACCACAAGCAAAACATTTGAAGGGAAGATTACCTCTGAATCTTCAGGAAGCCCATTGGAGTTTCTTCACAATTTTTACCTCATCTTCTTCTAATATATATAGTGATTCCTTGAGATCTTCATTTTGTTTTCCCTTTACAGAGGCTTTGAAAGCAGCTTCTCTGATTTATGATGGACCTCCTTTCCTGATTTCAAAGGCAGTTAAAATTCCATGAAGTTGAACAACAGTAACAAATTGTAGATCCTACTTCATTTCAATGGCAGATACTTTTGATCAAATTTAGAAGTTAAATATCTCAAAATTTTCTCTACTAAAGTATCCTCCTTTATTTCTTCTCCTAGATTGTTCATACGATTTACAATCTCTTCTACTCCTAAAAAGTAACTAGAAATACTTTCATCACTATGCATCTTGAGAGTTTCATATTAATTCTAAGAGTTTGGAGTTTAGCACGTTTTACCTGGGAATCTCCTTCGTATCTCTGAATGATTTGTCTCAGATTTCTTAGGCTATGTTGAGCTACATGACTTTAATGAATTTTGATTCTGATAGACTTCCCAATAATGCATTGACGGTTTTGGCATTGGTTTCATATGATTTATTTTATGTTGGATCTGTGGAGATTGTTGTTGGATATTGGTATCCTGCTTCCACAGTTGCCCAAACATCAACTCCAAGTGATTGAATATAGGCTCTGGTTCTTATCTTCCAATATGCTAAGTTATTTCCATTTAAGATTGGTGGTCTGATAGATGCCATTCCATCTTGATTTCTCATCTTGAGAGATCTTCCTTCAAGCGATCAAGATTCTCCTGAAGGACCTGCTCTAATCCTAATTGTTGGGAAAAATACTGGGGGGGTGAATAAATATTTAAACTTTCACAATAATATTTTTCTTTTTCAAATTGTATATGTGATTTTACAGAAACCAAACAACGTATGTTTGAGACTATAATGAATGGAACCAACATATAGATAATAATCTTGTAAAACATATAATTCATTTTTTTTGAACTTAAATCAAAGTGTGATGCATTTACTAAGAATTAAACAGATGCAGTAACAACAGAATAAATCAACACGCATAAGGAACACACATGAACACCAGGATTTTTCAGGTGGAGACCCAATGTGGGAAAAAACCACCACTCATGTAGTCTCAATATTCAATCTTCTTATTATTAAAAGTGTTTACAAGTTTTGTACTGGTGCAAACTCTTTCCAATATGTAGGGATCTACCTGCTAAAGGCTACAACCTTCACTCATTTTCTAGCTTCTCCTGGAAGGGAGCTCCAACCCCCTAGTTCTTGTACTAGTTGATTTGATTACTAGTACGTAGGCGCTATCCTACAAAAGGCTACCACATTCACTCTTTCTCCAGGGACCGTGTTTCATAAATTTTCAGAATGGATACTCTTGGTACACTTCAACAAAATATGTAGGCCATGTTTCATCAAATTTTTAGATTGGACCCATCAGTAACATTGAAGCTCAAAAGAAATCAATAAAACCATCAAACACAACTACATCTACCAATCACAAAACCCATCAAATCTGAAGAAAAACACAATCAATCAATTTGAATATTCTGATCATTGTCACCAGAACATAGCTCTGAACCCATAACACTGCATCAAAAACCAAAACCAACTTCAACCTCAAAAATCATATGTCAAAATGTATACGCTACTTCAATGAGGAAAACCTACATGTATACACTACTTTCTGTAACCCAACCTGCGTATACCTCTAAAGATACTGAATCATAAAACTTCTGAACCAAAAATTGTACTAACCAAAGACATTCTGAAGATCTACTGTCGTAATGCAGAATTCTAAATAGATAGTAGCAAATATCACCCTTCTTAATCAATCAAACAGTCAGCCAGACTCAATCTCCTTATATAATCAGGTTAACTTCAGATCTAATGAAGACATCATTGACAAACAACAGTAAAATTGCATCACTGATCAAATAGATCAGTCATTTTTGAACAACAAGCCCTTCCTTTACATATGCTACTTGGAAGTGCTGAATCCGTGTGTATACGTGCCTTCACCGAGGCGAACTTGCATATAGATATGCAAATAATGACTTATAACTTCACAGTTTTTCAAGACTTCAGACATACCCAGATCATAGCATTTAAATGATAAAACATGTGTTAGTACTCAGAACTCAGATCTAGCCTATCCATTATCAGATCATACAATGCTACGTCATTTCAGGTCTCATGATCCTAATCCAACTTTGTATCCAACAGTTCACAAGATGTTTCAGATCTATATCATAACCATATCCCTTACAACACAAAATATACTTAAGATAGAACTATTCATGAAAAAACCATTTCAATTGCATACTTAGCCCTTTGATCTTCTCCATCTTATATACTTTATAGCCTTTTTCAATACCATGCACCAAAACAACACTTAGAACCTATGGTATTCTTAGACGTGATCAAGTAACCGTTATTCTGCTCAATATTGTGGGCTAATACCATGGTATGGACCCTTGATATTCTTTAACCTTACTTTTCCATCCCATACGTACTTTTCCTTCTGTGAAACTGCGTGCATACGTACACATGCATTTTATTTTGTGTGCCCGTGTGTATATGCGACTTAGACTAGGTTAAACAATGTATACAACTTAAAACATTCTATTTCCTCAATTTCTTGATTCTGATTTGTAATCCTTTGTCCCATCATGTTGTTCTTCTCTTCCATTAATCTGTTACCTTTGACTTGACCTGTGACAAAATGAGTTTCCATCATATATCACTTTATCATTTATGAACTGACCTATGAATACATCTGGCTATCATATATGCGAGTTTCCATCAAGGACAACACATGTACCATAATTCCAACAAAGGGTTCTCCATTGTAGTTCATTTTCAACAGTGGGAGCCAAAAGAACCTAATTTTCGTAGAGGTCGTGAAGTGGTTGGGCCTATCAACCACACCACACCCACAACCATACACCATTGGGTGGCTTAACCAAGGACAAGATATTTGTGTCAGCTAATAATGCTTCCTTACCTACAACATCAAGCTCTTCACAAATGAGGTATTGTGTGATTTTTCTCCTCTTGAATTTTGTGATGTATTATTAGGAAAACCATACTTGTAGAAGTGTCATGTTGTGTATAAGTCTAGGCCTCACATTGTTATTATTACTTTGCAAAATAAGTTATACAAGATACCAAAGGTAGCACCACCTATCGCCATCTCTCTGATCTCTACGAAGTAATGTAGTAAGATGATTTCGCAGATCAGGAAATTTGTCTTCCTTATGATTCACCCTAAGGGCAAGAAGAAGATTGTGGCCACATCCATAACCTCTAGATAGGACTCCTCTGCATGAAAACAAAAGATGGAAAATGTGATGGAGGAGTACAAGTACATATTCACCTCAACCACAGGGGTACCCCTACATTGTCAGGTCAAGCACTCCATGGATTTGATCTATCTAATGGACCGATCTATTGATGCTCTGTTTTGGATATTGATGAAATCAAGAGGAAAATTTATAAGATGTTATAGAAAGGGCAGATCAAGCTATGCTCATCACCTTGTGGGAGCTTGATTGTGTTGGTACAGAAGAAGGATTTGACCCGAAGACTTATTGACTATCGAATGCTGAGTAAGATCACTTTCCAGAATAGTATCTAATCCCATGGATTGATGACCTTCTGGACCAACTCAGGGGGGCCAAATATTTCAGCAAGATTGACTTAAATTCTAGTTATCACCAAGTACCAATAAAACCCTTTGATGTGTGGAAGGTTGCCATCAAATCCAAGGAGGGCCTTTTCGAATGGTTGGTCATGCCTTTCGGGTTGACGAATGCCCTGCCGACCTTCATGAGGCTAATGGACAAAATATTGCGGCTCTTCACCAACTCATTCATGTTTGTTTATTTGGACGACATCTTGATATTAAGCTAGAGTTGGGAAGAGCACCTTCACCATAATTGGAAGGACCTCCAAACCCTACGTCAACACAAATTGTATGCCAATTTGGAGAAATACACTTTTGGTATAACCCAAGTTCAATATATGAGGTACATAATTGATCAGTGGGGTGTGCATGTGGACCCAACGAAGATACAAGTTAATTAGGATTGGCCAGCCCCAACAACTCTAACAGATCTCCATAGATTTATGGGTCTTGTCAATTTATACTGTAGGTTCATATTGGGTTTCTCTCATATCACTTGGCATTTAAGTCAAGTCACCAAGGGCAGAGTGAAATCAAATTTCTTTTGGTTCGAATTTCAACAGAAGGAGCTTTCCAAGTTAAAGCATCATCTTTGCTCTGCACCAGTGCTCACATTACCATACCAACAACAACCATTTTAGATTGAGACAGATGCCTTCGACTATACTGTTGGTGTAGTTCTTACTCAATAGGGGCATTCGATGGCATATTATAGTGAGAAACTTTTAGACAAAATCTAAAAGTATCCCACCTATGGAAAAGAAATGCATTCCATTGTGTAGGTATGTCGATAAGGTAAGCATTACATTATGGGGAAGGAAATGGTCATCCACACAGACCACTGACCCCTGCAGTTCATACAGACAAAATGAAAGTTGCAGAATGATCGTCTTCAGAAATGGTCCATATACTTGCAACAATTCCATTTGAACATTAAATACAAGAAGGGAAGCACCAATAATGTTGCAGAATGCCTTAGCCGACCATTGGTCATGGTGTTGACCACTGTACTCAACTCTTGTGGAAACAAGACTTTCGAATGGCCACAAATTTACAAGAGTAATCTAGAATTTGGCACCACATACCGGATTCTCCTGGAAGGTAAGAAGGTTCCAAATTTTCACCTCCAGGATGCACTATTATGCCACCTGGGACACCTCTATGTACCTTCAAGTGAGCATGCTAAGATGATTTGTGAGGCACACTATAGTCGATTTGCTGGAAATTTAGGAGTAGAAAAGGCATTGGATGTACTACATAAATATTTTTATTGGCCAAACCTTCAACAGGATGTTGGGAAATAAATCAAATCCTACACTGCTGGTGCCATTGCCAAACCTACAATCAAGAAGAAAGGCCTGTATACTCCTATGCCTACTCCTAGCCAGACCCAGGAATCCATCCCCATAGATTACATATCAGGTGATGCAGGAGCATTTGGCTCAGAAATATTGTTGTATTTTAGTAGACATAGGGGGTCTTGTGTTTTCAAGGAATTTGGATTCTTATGTATTAAATTAATGTAATTATTAAGGTTTTGAGTGATTTTAATGAGAGATATTAAGAATAGGAGTTAATTAAGTATTGTGAGGCATATTTGTAAATGTTCTTGAATGTTGGAGAACATGAGAATATTAGGATATTTGAGAGATTGAGAGATTTGGGAATTGATTGTAAAGCTTAGATTAGGAATTAGTTGATGATGTTGTGGATTAGAGAGGATCCTTAGAGATAAAGAAGAGATTTTAGGATTTTTTTTAAGAAAGTTATGGATCTAAACCAGGAATTGTTTATAGAATCCTTTTGTATAAATGTAAGCCTAAAAGGCATAGAATAGGGTTAACTAACTAGGAATTAGTTCGAGAGTTAGATAGGTTTGATTGTAAGACTACGGGCATATAGGAAAGGAAGATGCCACTGATATTGGAAATCAGGCCAGAGAGAGAAACTCATTATGTAAGTGATTGTTTATAAAGACAGTGAATTCAATCCACGAGTGTGTGATGTGTGTTGATTAATGGAATTATAGATGTGTGTGAATTAGAGTGATTCTGCATAGTATGTGTAGCAAGTGGAATTAAGCAGAACGCAGAGAGGACTGAACTTCCAGAGTTGTTTTGACCCCTAAATGACGTTTTTTTGAGGTCTGCAGTAGGCTTATAACCATAGCCTATCTGCCAAAAATCCTTTAGTACTTAGAGAGATATTTCCAACAAGGTATCTTACACACAAAACGAAGATCATATGACCAAGTTACAACCCCAGGAAGTTGGCTACCCATCTAACACCAATGGGGCCCACAAACTCTTGGCGTTCAATCTCCTGGGGTTAGGGCTTTTGTTTTTTAGTTTTATCCCTTGTTATTCAATAATAAAAAGGCCTTTGAGCCTCATTGTAACACATTTCATAGGCATGTATCTGCCACATATCTTCTCAGTGATAAGCTACCATGGTCCGAGCTAGTTTATTTCCATTATGTATGTAAGCATATTTCAATTCTTTGTTTCTAATCAAATTAAGTTTCATTTTTACTGCATCTTTGTGTTTACGTGTGTATCTGTATTCCATTGCATTCATGTATAAGTTTGTAAAATTGGAGATAGAGAGGTTTTCACTTTCGCTCTTTTCTTTGCATGTCTCCAACGAGGTCAGCATATAAGGAGTTAGGGCTCGAACTAATTGAACCTTTACAAGACCAACCTCGATAACCCCGATGGTGTCCCATGGTGGAAGAAAAGAAATATGAGGGAGTGGGAGATCCTCTCAAAATATTACTTGAAGAATCACTTGAGCGAAAGTGGAATGCGATGATGGATAACTTTGCCTAGATCCTTCGACGGCTACCAACAGGCGACACATCTTCATCTAACAGACACTCTGAAGGTACCACTCCCATTAAGGTACAAGTCAACTTTAACATTCCCATATTTGAAGGATAGATAGATGCAAACATCATAGATAGATGGTTAAATCTATTGGAAGGATATTTTTTGGTTCATGACGTTTCCAATCAGGAAAATATTACTTTTTCACTTCTCAAAGCTGCCCCCATGTCAAGGACATGTGGGAAACCTAATATGAATAGAAGGATGTGGTGGACCCCTCACTATTTTCAGCCACACCCACTTGGAATTCTTTCTGAGAAGCCATCAAGGAAAAATATTACCCTATCAGGAGCTTTGAAGGTAAATACATAAAGTGGATCATGTTGTGGCAAGGAAGTGACCAAGACATGTTGGAGTTCACAAATATTTTTCATACTCTTCACACAAAGTCAGGTATCAGGGGTTTTAGTGGCATTTGGTACTCAAGTACCATGGTTGTCTACAAAAGTACATCTAGGACAAAATGGAGTTCCTAAACATATCCTTTCTTGGTGTCACCTAACAATATGCTATCAAGATCAAGAAGAAATTTAAATAGAAGAAGCAAGACTTTGGATCTACGAATCCAAAGCATAGGGAAGACACCCCCAAACTGTAGAACAAAGAACAAAGCCAAGGTGGGGTGACCGAGGACAACCCACCAAAGCTGCAAGCAAAGAAAAACACCACGAAGATAAACAAGGACATAGGGAAATGTAGTGAGTTCCATAAGAGCCACAATCACAACACAAGTAAGTGTCGAGCCAAGTAGTCACTAGTGGCTAAGCTAAAGGCTTCCAAATCAGATGTATGTTTTGACTCTGAGTCAGAACCCGATAAGGGGAATGACAAAAGGACGAAGACTATTCACATGGGGCCCAATTCCACAAATACCACCACCAACATCTAGAATATTGAGCCCAAATATCGAAATGAGGAGGAGAAGTTCTTCCACTCACATATGTGGGTGAAGGATTCTCTACCGTAGTTCATTGTCAATAGTGGAAGATAAAAGAACCTGATTTTAGTAGAGGTTGTGAAGTGATTGGCCCTACAGACTACACCACACCTGTATCCTTCTAACATCAAGTGGATTCACTAAGGACGAGATCTCTGTGTCAGAGAGTAGTGTCACCTTCCCTACAACATCAATCCGTTCATAGATGAGTTATTGTGTGATGTTTCTCCTTTTGAAGTTTGTGATGTACTATTAGGCTAACCATACTTGTGGGAGTGTTATGTTGTGTATGAGTCTAGGCCTCACACTGTCGTTATTTCTTTGGGAAATAAGTTATACGGGATGTCAGAGGTAGCATTACCCACCACTGTCTCTTTGATCTTTGTGAAGCAATGCAGTAAGATCATTTCCTAGACTGAGAAATGTGTCTTCCTTATGCTTTTCCCTCAAGGCAAGAAGAAGATTATGGCCACATCCACAACCTTGAGACAAGGCTCCTCCAAATGATAGTAACATATGGACAAGGTCATATAGGAGTATAGGGACATCTTAACCTCACCAACAAGGGTACCCCTACATTGTCAGGTCAAGTATTCCATCGATCTAAACCTGGGCACACCAGTACCCAACGGGCTAATCTATTGATGCTTTGTTCTAGAGAACAATGAAATCAAGAGGTAGATTCAGGAGCTATTGTAGAAAGGGAACAACAAGCCAAGTTCAACACCCTGTGGGAGCCCAATCGTGTTGGTAAATAATAAAGACGGGACCTAGAGACTGTATTGACTATTGGGCGCTGAATAAAATTATTTTCTAGAATAGGTATCTAATCCCATAATTTGATGACCTTTTGGACAAGCTCATGGGGGAAAAATATTTTAGCAACATTGACTTGAAGTCTGGTTATCACAAGGTATCAATCAAACCCTCCAATGTGTGGAAGACTACCTTCAAATCTAAGGAGGGCCTTTTCAATTGGTTGGTTATGCCTTTCAAGTTGACGAATGCCTCCACCACCTTCATGAGGTAGATGGATGAAATCTTGTGGCCCTTCACCAACTCATTTGTGGTAGTGTATTTAGACAACATCCTAATCTTTAGCCTGATTTGGGAAGAGCACCTCCACCATATTCAACATGTCCTCCAAACCCTGTGACAACACAAATTATGTGCCAATTTGGTATGACCCAGGTTAAATATCTGGTGTACATCATTGGTGAGAGGTTTGTGCATGTGAACCTAGCCAAGATACAATTGATTTGGTATTGGCTAGCCCCAACCACTCTAACATAGGTCCATAACTTTCTCGGTCTTTCCAATTTCTATCACAGGTTCGTGTTAGGGTTCTCTCATACCACATGGAATTTGAGTCAAGTAACCAAGGGTGGAGTGAAAGCAAAGCTATTTTCGTATGAATCTGAAAAAAAGGTGTTTTCCGAGTTGAAGCATCACCTCTTCTATGCACCCGTGCTCACATTACTAGACCTGTAGCAACGATTCAAGATTGAGACAGATGCCTCCAACTATGCTATTTGTGCATTTGTTACTCAGCAAGGATATCTAGTGGCATATCATAGTGAGACACTTTTAGACACAATCCGAAAGTATCCCACCTATGATAAAGAGATGTATTCCATTGTTCAGGCCTACCGAAAATGGAAGAATTACGTTCTACGGAAGGAAACGGTCATCCACACAAACCACCGACCACTGTAGTTCATATAGACACAAGGAAAGTTGTAGATTGATCACCATAAGAAACAATCGACATACCTGACAGAGTTCCATTTGAGCATTAAGTACAAGACGAGCAGCACCAATAATGTTTCATACTACCTCAGCTGACCACCGGTCATGGAACTAACCACTATGCTTGACTCTTGTGTATACGAGACTTCAGGGTGGGCACGTCTTTGCAAGAGCGATCCACAATTTCGTAACACATACAAAATGCTTCTGGAAGGAAAGAAATTTCCTGATTTTCACCTCCATGGTGCACTTTTATGCAACATGGGACACCTCTGTGTTCCTTCAAGCAAGCATGCAAGATTATTGGGAGGTGTACTATAGTTGATTCACTGGATATTTCAGAGAAGGGAAAATAGTGGGGGTGTTATTGGTTGAACTTTGGACATCATGTTGGGAAATACATCAGATCCTTCACTATCTCGGCCATTTCCAAATCAACCATCAAGAAGCAAGGCCTATATACTCCTTTTCCTACTCCTAGTCATCGTTGGGAATACATCTCCATGGATTACATGTCGAGCCTTCTTTCTACTAAGCATCGCAATGACTACGCTTTCATGGTGGTCGATAGATTCTCTAAGATAGTCATTTTAGTAGCTTGCAAGAAGAGTATCACAGCAGAAGCCACTCCTAAGCTCTTATTTGAATGAGTGTGGGTACACTTTGGGATCCCACAGTCCATTATCTCAGATCAGGACAGCGGGTTCCTGAGTACATTTTGGTCAAGCCTTTGGTTGATGTTGGATACCAAGCTCACTAAGTCCATGACTTTCTACCCCCAAACTGATGGCCAAACATAGATTGTCAACATGATTATCATGCAAATTCTACGCATGTACAACTCGAAGCCTCCAAAAAAATGGGATGAAATCCTACCCTCTGTTTAGCACATCTAGAACAGAGCTCTCCATAGGTCAACTGGCCACACTCCCTTTCAGGTGGGGTCAGGATTCTAGCCACTATGCCCCATTGATGTGGCCATACCATTTTCAGTTACTAAGGAAGATTCAGATCATGTCTAGGATGAACCTGATAGGACTAATAACTTCATTGAGCACAATCATCACCTCTGTCAGCAGGTCCATGACATATTGGACTGAGCGAGTGCTAAGTACAAGTAGCGTCATGATTAGCATCGGGTTCCACATAGGTTCCAGGTGGGTGAAATAGTTTGGTTACATTTGCAGAAGGAGCGTCTCGCTAGGCCCCACTACAAACTTTTCCCACTCCAATATAGGTCATATACCATCACTAGGGTTGTAGGTGGCAATTCCTTCGAGCTCAACATTCCAACATTCCTTGTCCTACACCCATTATTCAATGTGGACCGGCTATGACCATACATTCCCCCATTGTTGGACACATCCGACATTGCTGAGAAGCTAATACCAACAAATCTCAATAAAACCTGCATCGAACAGGTCACAAATGATAGGATTATGGACACACATATTAATAACACTTTCTAGAGGAGAATCTAGCTATATTGAGTTGTCAAAGTAAGCCAACTCCTTCACCAAGGCAAGTGGTTCCTGATGGACCAAGTTCAATAGAAATTTCCTCACCTCAAAGGCTCTACACACAATGGGGACCATTTCTTCCTAAGGGGGGAGGACTGATCCAGGTGGATATTGGTAGCCACCCTCATATTCCACCTAGGCCTCCAATCGGTTTCATGTGTTTGCTTGATTGTAGTTGCATTTACTGTTTTTAGTAGTTTTTTGGGTCCTGAACTTCTAGAGTTGTTTTTACCCCCATAAACAACATTTTTTTGAGGTCCACAACAAGTGTGTAGTTGTAGGAAAGGGCTACCATAAATCCTATAGTACTTGGGAAGTTTGGTGCCCAACTAACCCCAATGGGGTATACAAACTCTTGATATTCCATCTCTTGGGGTTATGGTTTTGGTTTTTTAGGGTTTTCCCTTATTGTTTAGTAGTAAAAAGGCCCTTGACCCTCATTGTAACATAGTTCTCTTCTCAGAGGTAAGCTACCATCGCCCGAGCTAGTTTATTTCCATTTTGTATGTAAGGATATTTCAGTTCTTTGTTATTAATTAAATGAAGTTTTATTTCTGTTGCATCTTTGTGTTTATGTGTGTATCTGTATTTTGTTGCATTCCTGTATAAGTTCAGATAAGTGGTATAAAATTAGTCTCCTGTTTCTCTTTTTTTATTTGCATGTCCCCAATGGGGTTAGGGTATAAGTAGTTAGGTCTTGATCTAGTTGAACCTTTACAAGACTAGCCCCGCAAACCCCGATGAACTTTGCATGGTGGAAGGAAAGAAAGATCAGGGAGCAAGAGATCCTTTCAAAATATTGATCGAAGAAGCCCTCGAGTGATAGAGGAATGCGATTATGGATAACTTTTTCCTAGATACTTCAGCGACTACCCACAAGCAACGCATCTTCATCTAGTAGGCCTGTCCCTTTAGGGTACAAGTTAACTTTGACATTCCCATATTTGAAGGCTAGATAGATGCAAATGTTGTAGATAGATGGTGAAATTTGTTGGAAGGATATTTTTTGGTTCACAACTTTTCTAATCAGGGAAATATTACTTTTTCACTTCTCAAAGTCACCCCCTATGTCAACAACTTGTGGGAAAGCTACAACGAACAGAAGGATGAAGGGGAGCCCTCACTGTTTTCAGCCACACCCACTTGGAATTCTTTCTGAGACACCATCAAGGAACAATATTACCTTGTCGGGAGATATGGATATAAATACATAAATTGAACCACATTATGGTAGGTAAGGGACCAAGACATGCCAAAGTTCACAAATATTTTTTATGCAATTCACACGAAGTTTTTTATTAGGGATTTTGAGAAGCATTTAGTTCTCAAGTACTATGTCTCTCTACACAAGTACATCTAGGATGAGATGGAGTTCCTTGAAATCTCCTCACTTAGCACCTCCTATCAATATAAGGTTAAGCTCGAGTAGAAATTTAAACAGAAGAAGTAAGACTTTGGATATGCGAATCTGAATCAAGGTAAATGCACCCCCAAACCATAGAACAAAGTACAAATCCAAGGCGGGGTGACCCAGGACAACCCACTCAAGGTGCAAGCAAATAAAAACACCATGAAGACAAAGAAGGACACATGGAAATAGTGTGACTTTGATAAGAGTGCCACTCACAACACAAGTGAGTTTCAAGCCAACCAGTCACTGGTGGCCAAGGTGAAGGCTTCCAAATCAAATACATGTTCTGAATCTGAGTCAGAAACTGATGAGGAGAATAACAAATGGAAGTAGATTATTGACACTGAGCCTAGTGCCACTATTTCCATCACTGAGATCCAGAATATTGAGCTTGAATATCTAGAGGAGGCAGAGTGGCTCTTCCACTCACATATGTGGGTGAAGGGTTCTCCACTACAATTAATTTCAATAGTAGAATCCAAAAGAACATGATTTCAACATAGGTCATGAAGCGGTTGGGCCAACTAACCATGCCACACTTGCATCAGTACACCATCAGGTGGCTTCACCAAGGACGAGATCTCCACATCAACTAGTAGTGATGCCATCCCTATAGCATCAAGCCCTTCACAGATGAGGTACTATGTGATGTTTCTCCTCTTAAAGTTTGTGATGTATTATTAGGCCAACCATACTTGTGGAAGCGTCATGCTGTGTACGAGTCTAGGCCTTGCACAATTATTATTTCTTTGGTAAATAAGTTATACATGATACCTAAGGTAGCACCGCTTACTTCCATCTCTTTTATCTCTAGGAATAAATGCAGTAAGATGACTTCCTATACCAAGAAATTTGTCTTCCTTATGATTCACCCTCAAGGAAAGATGAATATTTTTTTCACATCCATGAACTCGAGACAGGTCTCCTTTGAACAACAGTAGCAGATGGACAAGGTCATTGAGGAGTATAGGGACATATTCACCTCACTCACAGGGGTACCCCTACATTGGCCAGTCAAGCAATCCATCGATATAACCTCGAGCATGCCGTTACCTAAGGGGACGATCAATCAATGCTTTTTATAGAGAACGACGTAATCAAGAGGTAGATTTTGGAGCTGTTGTAGATCGGGAATATCAGGCCAAGTTCATTACCTTGTGGGAGCCCAATCTTATTGGTATCAAAGAAGTACAGGACCTGGAGACTCTGTATTGACTATCAGGTGCTGAATAAGATCACTATCTAGAATAGGTATCCAATCCCATGGATTGATGACCTTTTGGACTAGCTCAAGTGGGCAAAATATTTCAACAAGATTGACTTGAATTCTACTTATCACCAAGTACCAATCGAGCCCTTTGATGTGTGGAACACTGCCTTCAAATCCAAGAAGGGTCTTTTCGAATGGCTAGTCATGCCTTTCGAGTTGAAAAATGCCCCCGCAGTCTTCATGAGGTTGATGGAAGACATCCTGTGGCCCTTCACCAGCTCATTCGTGGTGGTGTATTTGGACAACATCTTGATATTTATCCAGAGTTGGGAATAACACCTCCACCATATTCATCAAGTCCTCCAAACCTTTCTACAACACAAATTGCGTGCCAATTTTAAGAAATGTACTTTTGGTATCACTGAGTTTCAATATCTGGGGTACATCATTGATGAGCATGTGTGCATGTGGACCCAACCAAGATAAAAGTTATTCGGGATTGGCCAGCCCCAACCAATCTAACAAAGCTCTGCAAATTTTTGGGTCTTGCAAATTTCTACCACAAGTTTGTGTTGGGGTTCTCTCATATCACTTGAGCTTTGAGTCAAGTCACCAAGGGTAGAGTGGAAAGAAATTTATTTTGTTCTAAATCCAAAAAAAGGGAATTTACTGAGTTGAAGCATCACCTCTGCTCTATAACAGTTCTCACATTACCAGACGTACATTAATCATTTGAGATTGATTTATATGCCTCTGACTATGTTATTGTTGGAGTTCTGACTCAGCAAAGACATCCAATGGCATATCATAGTGAGACACTTTCAGACATAGTTTGAAAGTATCCCACCTATGACAAAGAGATGTATTCCATTATGCAGGCTTACTGATAATGGAAGCATTACATTTAGGGTAAGGAAATAGTCGTCCACACAGACCACCAGCCCCTGCAGTTCATACAGACACCAGGAAAGTTGTAGAACAGTCGTCATTGGACATGTTCCAAATACCTACAAGAGTTCGATTTGACCATTAAGTATAAGAAGGGAAACACCAATATTATTGCAAACTATCTTAGCCGACCACCACTCATGGCACTGACCACTCTGCTAGACTCTTGTGGACACAAAACTTCCAGGTGACCACATCTTTACAAGAGTGATACATAATTCCATGGTCATCAATAAATTCTCTAAGATGGCCATTCAGGAAGCCTGCGAGAATATTATCATAAAAAAAGCCACTGCTAAGCTCTTATTTGAATAAGTGTGGGTACACTTTTGGATCCCATAATCCCTTATCTCAGATCAGGACAACAGGTTGCTGATTACATTTTTTTCACACCTTTAGTTGATTCTAGATACCAAGCTCACTAAATCCATGGCCTTCCACCCCCAAACTCATGACCAAACAAAGGTTAGCAACAAGACGATCGTGCACATTCTACACATGTAAAAATTGAAAAATCCACGCACATGGGATGGAAACCTCCCCTATATCTAGCACATCTACAACAGATCTCTCCATAGCTCAACTGGCCAAAGTACCTTTGAGGTGGGGTTGGGGTTCTAGCCATTATCTCCCGTTGATATGCCCAAACCATTTGCAAATACTTAGGAAGATCGAGCTTATGTCCAGATTGAAGATGACAGGGCTAACAACTTCATTGACTGCATTCATCACATCCATTAGTAGTTCCATGACATATTAGACCAAGCTAATGCTAAGTACAAGCAGCGCCATGATCAACATTGGGTGCCACACAGCTTCCATGTGGGCGACAAAGTTTGGTTAAATTTGCAGAAGGAGCGCCTCACTGGGCCCCACCACCAAATTTTCCCTCTCCAATATGGGTCATACACCATCACCAAGGCCATAGAGGAAAATGCCTCATAGCTCAACATTCCACCATTCCTTTGCCTGCACCGATTATTCAATTTAGACTAGTTGTGACCATACTTTACCCTATTGTTGGACATATTTGACATTGCTGAGAAGTTGACATGGATAGAGCTCAACCCAAGCTGCATTGAATAGGCCACAACTGACAGGAAAATGGAAACACATATTAAGAACAATTGCTAATGGAGGATCCAACTATATCGAGTTGTCAAAGTAGGCCAACTCCTTCACCAAGGCAAGTGGTTTACCAGGGACCAAGTTGAACATAAATTTCCTCACCTCATGGAGGCTCTACACAAAATGGGGACCATTGCTTCCTAAGGGGGGAGGATTGATCCAGATGGATATTGGTGGCCACCTACCTATTCCACCTAAACCTCGAGTCGGTTTCATATTTTTCCTTGATTATAGCAACATTTACTATTTTTAATAATTCTTCAAGTCTTGATCTTCCAAAGTTGTTTTGACCCCCTAAACAAGATTTTTTTTAGGTTTGTAGCAGGACCATTTCCTTGTTGCATATCCCTTAGACTCAGAGAGATATTCCCAACGAGGTATTATACATGTCAAATCGAGATCATATCACCAAGTTATGACCCTAGAAAGTTGGATTCCCAGTTAACCCCAACAGGGCCCACAAACTCTTGGCATTCCATCTCTTGGGGTTAGGGTTTTGATTGTTTAGGGTTTTACCTTGTTGTTCAATAATAAATTGGCCCTTCAGCTTCATTGTAATATAGTTCAGAGGCATGTAGCCACCACATCTCTTCTCAAAGATAAGATATAATCGCTCAAGATAGTTTATTACCATTTTGTATGTAAGCATATTTCAGTTCTTTGTTATTAATGAAATGAAGTTTTATATCTACAGTATCTCTATGTTTATTTGTGTATCTATATTCTATTGCATTGTTGTATAAGTTTAGATTAGTGGTATCAGAGCATGTTGGAAAATTACAAAAACAGTAAATATTTTCTTGATCTTGATAATTACTTGTGATGTTTCTTATTATGACAATTCTTTATATTTTCTTTCTTTAGTTCATCAAGAAATTACCAAAAGAAGTCACACATAAAAAAATGAACACAAGATGTAGGCACATGCCAGGGAAAAACCCCCCTTGAGGGGAAAACCCAGTCAAAGTAATTCTTCCTTTCAACAGTATTCTTTGAGACTCTTCACCCTAGACCTTGAGCAGACCTTCCCTCCACACCAAGTTAGCCTCTAGAAGATTGACCTCTTCCTAGCAACATTGACTATGCAACAACTTGCAGCAGCCAGTAGCTTCCGGCAGTAGTCCAACTTGGAATATTTTGTTTCCCAATCCAGAGCACGCAACAGAGTGAGACCACCATCAAAATTACAATTTTTATCTTCTCCTTAGACTCCCCCAAACTTGCATTCAATTTGGCTTCCTGGCAACAAACTTTCCCAGCTATCCACTTTGCACTTTTGCCCAAGAACACGATTTTCGCACTTCTTCCCAGTAGATGAGAAGATGAGAAGTGATGCTCAAAATGAATTCGTAGTCATTCCTTTTATAGGATTCTTGTGGGGTAGAATGGGCCCTTAGGCCAACTTGATCTTCTCTTAGTCCAACATGGTTTGAAGGTTACATAACTCATATTTGACTCAATGTAGAATATGTGGGTCTATTTAAATGTACAATAATTCTATAAACTGAGAATAAATCATAGATGTCCTCAATGGGGACTTTGACCTAAAACATGGTGACCCAAGCATGAACCCCATGCTTTAATAAGTCACAACAATAATAATTATTATTTTCTTTATTCTTTTGACAAGTACTTTACATAATGACTCAAGTAAATTATTGAAGACCAAACATAGTTACCTTTTCCAACACTCCCTCTTAACTAGGGAGGTATTCATAATGTACATATACAATGGAAGATCTCAAACTATATGAATCATGAAGAACTTTAGGCACTGCAATGTCATGGACTAGATTCCTAACCAAGGCAATCTTTCCAATTAGTCATTCAACAATTTAGGCACCATAATGCCATGGACTAGATTCTTGACCAGATAATCTATCCAACCAGTCACTCAACCGTTTAGGCACCGTAATGCCATGGACTTGATTTCTGACCAGGATAATCTATCCAACCATTCACTCAATTTTTTAGGCACCACAATTCCATGGACTAGATTCCTGACCAAGAAAATCTATCCAAGTGGGACTAAGATGGACTCAAGATTTCAATCCCTCTAGGTACCATCACACTTACTTGCTAACCATCAACCCAAAAATATAGGTGTGTATCCAAAATAGAGCTCTTTGATCACCACCTTTCCAACTTCTAGACATCAACACAATGTGCCAACCAGATGTCCTCCGAGGAAATGCTTCACTCATAAAGCCTCGACACCCCTTGATCCAGCAGATCAAAAATCACCAATCTCTCCCAATCAAACTGATTGGTAACGAACATTCTTTTCTTCGAGATTCACCTCTACATACACAACCCCAATCAATAATATACTTTCACATGTACATAATCAAATACAAATCTCCAGGGTCTTCTAGGAAACAGATGTTGCTTCTCAACTTTCCATAGTAGGACTATCAACCGAATCTTTGACAGAAGATTCCTCAATCATACATTTTTCTTCCTAATTCATATGCAACAACATATTCTTCAATCGGATCCTACTTTCCAGGAGCACTTCAAAATGCATTTTCAAATTTCCTTTTCCTATTCATGGTCTTCACTTAGACTTATGGCTATTAGTCTTGGTCTAGTGCATGACACATGAAGCAAAGAATCAGATCTGTCACTCCTTCTCAACTATGAATCACCTCTTTATTTGGATTCCCTCTTAATATTTAGGGACATCTCTTCTATTCATGCTTCCTTTGGGATATCTTCTTCTTCTTTTTGAAATCAGAGAATATTTTGTAGCTTTCAACCACTTTATCAGAGTTATCATCATCCTCATCATGCTTGTCACATAGAGCATATTCACCAAGTTGAAGATTGTGTATCCGCACAACTTGTTGGGTTGTGTTATATTCTTTCCATGACTAGCCCACGTATTTAACCGAGGGGTTAGAGGGGGGGAGGAGGCCCCCCTTCGTTGCACCAATTACGTAGCGGGGGGGTCACAGGGGGTTTGAGGGGTGTAGGTAACCCCACTCTATGGGGTCCGGGGCAGCGCCCCGTAAAATTTTGTTTTTGGACCCTATATTAGGTTGGGCGGACCTACCTATGGTTTTGTGCATGATTTTTCACACATGGTTTTGGACGCAATGGTTTTCGGTCCATGGTTTTGGATGCGATGGTTTTTGGTCCATGGTATTGGATGCTTCGACATGTATAAATATGTATTGTAACATTGAAAGGAACATAATGAAAAATCAAGTTGGTAGTCTTGGTTTTGGGATCTAGGGGAAAATATTTGTGTATAGGTTTTTTATGTGTTATGCTCTTTCATTGTTTATTTTCTGTGTTTTAGAATTCGTATGCAGGTAATTTCTATACGAGGTTAAAACCTACACAACTTTCTTGTCACAACAAGCATTCTTCACCAAGTTGGAGATTGTGTACTAACACAACTTGCTTCTCACATCGAGCATCTTCACAAAGTTGAAGATTATGTACTTGCACCATTTAGATAGAAAGTACACCCAAATCTATAGAATCATGAAGTTAGCCACATCATAATCACTGAAGAATTTCATCTTTATATATATTATATACCCAAACTCAATTCCAAACAAGAGACATATACTCTTCACTATCTTGCTAGGGACTTTTGCCACACACCCTACACTACAATAACTTTATTCCATCTAGGGTTTCAATATTCCTTACAAAGGTATGACATGCCTTCCTTTGTCATATAGAAAACACTAGAAAAAATTCAAACAAATATGGATCTACAAATCATCTAACAACCTTCATAAATACATGCGTTAGATTTCTCACTAGGGATTCATATAAATCCTAGATTTCATACAAAAGAATCAACCAAAGTTAATCAAAAACTTAGTCATTAACCTGACCAACTTCCACTAGGGTTAGTTCCAAACACCTAGATTTTCAGTCAACCATCAATCAGTCACTATCATGACCAACTACCACTAAGGTTAGTTGAAAACGATAGATTTCCGAGCAATCATCATACTCAACCAAAAAATTCAAATTTCAACAATTTCTTCACAAATCTCAAGTTATCATATTCCAGAGATTTTACTACAACTAAAGTTTAATTCCAAAACCTTAGATTTCCAATCTCAACAATCATTACATGCATAAATCTCATATTTTTATATCTCACACTAAACAACGTCACTACTAGGGTTTAACTTCCAAACCCTAGATTTTCATTTTTCAACAATCATCTAATAGATTTCAAATTGTTATATCAAACATACTAAACAACTTCACCAGGGTTTAGCTATAACACCCTAGATTTTCAAACATCGACATCCTAGAATCTCAGACAATGACTTTAGTAAATCCTAAGACTCATGACCATCAATGACTAGGTCATCACACATATCTAGGAATTCATAACCCTGCATAAGCATATCATATTTCCCATAATATAAATACATTTGACCTAGACCAAGCTAGGGATTCAACCAAAAGGAATTATCTCTATATGCATAGATTTCATCACCATTCAAATACATTTCATATCATGAGATAGTCAAACCCAACTTCACAAATATTAATAAGAGTTAGACACACAAACATATTGATTATTATAGGTTTTGACTAGACAACACACACATACCAAGTAAGTAACTTCTAAGACAATATAAGGTTCTTGCTTTCACATTCCACCAAACCCCATATTACCAAAACTTCAAAGGTTCCAGGATTGTAGACGTTATCATTCAATCCTAACAAGTTATGATTTCCCGATCACACCAAAATCCCAAAAATAACTTCATCAATAACACTTCAACTAGAATTTCACAATATCCCTAATCAGCTTAGGATTTCATATATTTACAATAGCATACCCTTCAGTTAGGGTTTTCCAGAACCTGTCTAGGGTTCTACCAAATTATATAAAAGTGGGGTGGGTAGATTTACCAAGAGATGAATCACCCAAACAAGAATCACTAGGATTCAATACTTCTAGTCATAATAGAGTTAGTAATAGATCATCACATGAACAATCCAATCAATGTGTTCAAAACATACCTTTGTTTCTTGACTAACCTTGTCTTGAGAGATCCTCCTTTTTGCAGATGTTTTTCCTAACCAAGATAACCAAGGGAAAAAGGTGATTAGTATTTTAATATAATCAAAACTAAATAGGTACTGATCCCAAAACTGAAAATACATGTGATACTTATCCTTGAGAGTTGTTGGGAGCTACCTCCAAAGCTTGAGGGAAACCTACAGACTTAAAGCAATACAAAAATATCTTTTCCAAAGATATGTTAAAAACCTATAAATTCTAAAACATATAAAACAAGTTGTGTAAAGTGAATGAATTAATAGTGTAAGTCCCTAATGTTGGATTGTTCAGGCTTGACTTTCTTTGAGTTTCCTTCTTCAAGAAAGTTGGCTTGATCTCTTCCTCTCTTCTTATTCCTTGGATTCTCAGGACAATCACCCTTATAGTGACCTTTATTATGACATTCATAGAACTCTATCTGAGACATGCCAATCTTCTTCCTTTGTCCCTTCGATCTCTTTCCTTTATGATGAGCAACATAAGCATTTGATACTTCTTCAGGATTAGAAACCATTGAGATCCTTATTTCTCTTTGACTACATGCGATCCATAATTCTTTAAAGGTGGGAGCTTCCTTCCAACTATTGAGACTTGAAGAAAAATCACTCCAAGAGGGTGGGAAACCTAATGTAGTAGTGATCACAAATTATTTGTCTATAATAATCTCATTGATGACTAGAATATCATCCTTGGTTCTAGATATCTTTACAAAGAATGTTGCAACAATATATTCTTTAGTCATCTTTGTATTCCTTAGCTCATTCTTCAAACTTGCTACTCGACCAATGTTCTTAATAGTGAATAGCTTTGACAAGGCTTCATACATCTCCTGAGCATGATCGATGTTAGATATTAATGGGGCAAGGTTATCTTTTATCCCTTCTACCAGTATAGTCATAGCCACCAATTCTAGATCCCTGATTTTCACTTTGTCGGCATCACTAGCTTCTTCAGTAGAATTCTTTACATTTCCTTTTACCAGATATAATACCTTGTTATTCTCAAGGATTAGGTCAATCCTATTCTTCTAGGATCTGAAGTTAGATGCTCCTTCAAGCTTTTTCTTACCCTTGATAGAGTTAGACATCTTCCTTGAATATGATATATTCCTTCCCTGAGATAGTGCTTATGAATAAATCTGCCTTTTTCTTCTTTCATCACTAAAGCTCTGAGACCATGTTGTAAAATCAGAAAGACAGTAAATATTTTCTTGATATTGATAATTACTTGTGATGCTTCTTATTATTACAATTCTTTATATCTTCTTTCTTTAGTTCATCAAGCAATTACCAAAAGCAACAACACACAAAACAATGAACATAAGATGTAGGCACATGCCAGGGAAAAACCCCCCTCGAGGGGAAAACCCAGTCAAATTAATTCTTCCTTCCAATAGTATTGTTTGAGATTCTTCACCCTAGACCTTGACCAGACCTTCCCTCCACCCCAAGTCAGCCTCCAAAAGATTGACCTCATCCTAGCAACTTCGACTATGCAACAACTTGCAGCAGCCAGCAACTTCTGGCAATAGTCCAACTTGGAATACTTCATTCTCCCAATCCAAGGCATGAAACAGAGAGATACCACCACCAAATTTTCGATTTTTCTCTTCTACTTAGACTCCCTGAAACTCGCATTCACTTCAGCTTCCTAAAAATAGACTTTCCCAGCTATCCACTTCACACTTCTGCCTAGCAACAAGAATTTCGCACTTCTCCCCAGTAGATGAGAAGATGAGAAGTGATGCTCCAGATGAATTCCTAGCCCTTCCTTTTATAGGATTCTTGTGGGGTAGAATGGGTCCTTAGGCCAACTTGATCTTCTCTGAGGCCAACATGGTGTGGAGGTTACATAATTCATATTTGACTCAATATTTATCTAATTTACATGATTCAAAATCCCAAGAAGGGTCTCTTTAAATGTACACTAATTCTATAGACCCAAAATAAATACTAGAGGTCCTCAATGGGGAATTTTACCTAAAAATGGGGACTTGTTGTACTATGAAACAACCCCCCCCCCCATTTATATATAGTAATAGCTAATGTTAGACATATAAATGGGGACCCTTTTTTTGAATTTTTAGTCTTTAAAAAATAAATCCTAACTCCAATAAATTGCCTTGAAAACTCTTAGAACGACCCAAGTTTAGGGTCCCCATTGCAAATCAAAAATCACATTTCTCAATGTGATGATCATAAACACCTTAAAGAAATTGAAATATGCAATCAAACGTCCCACTACGACATACCAATCAAAACCCCTTAAGAAATCGCAATCGCATTTCACAGGAGTCACAAGTAAATAAGACCTACCACTATGTCATCTGCCAACGATTTGTGAAATGCGATATTGAGATATTCACGATCTCATTTCTCATTATGAGTAGGTAACACTATACAACATTGTTTTAAAAACTGCGATGCGTGAATAAAGCAACAATCATGGGAGGTAACTGTGTTTTAATATAATAATGAACGATTTGACACGGTAATTAATGTTTAGCGGCCCGAGGAGAGGCAATGATTTTCCATGTTATGGCTAGTTATTGCTGAGTATCTCCTTTGAAATCCTCCCATGATTGAAAGTATTTTCACAAAGCTTTCAGCCTTAATTGCCCAATATTTTCTGTGCTGATATGTCTCATCCATTTCTGGAAAGCTACAAAAGACATGTCATTGCGGAAGGTGATGCAGAAACAGGAAAAGTAGATGTCATGCGGAAAGAGTCAATTTTGCGGACAAAACCGACCTCCCTAGAAAACAAGGCTTTTCTAGTGACAAACAAAACAATCAAGCACTATCTTTCCCTAAATATGCATTTAAAATAAAAGCAACCAGGTGTTTAAGGCTTACCTCTAGTCCAACGCTGTTTGTAGCAGCCAAGCCTCTTCGATCCAGATGAGCTCCTTCTCCTTGAAGCCTGCATTCACTAACAAGAAAACGATTACATAGCACCTGAATAACTCATATAATAAAACATATTCATCATAAAGACCAAGGAGTTTATGAAACAAATTATATATAACAACTTGTTGAGAAAAATGAACTTAATTGTATTAATTGGAAACAAAAGAAACCATTACAACCAGTGCCTTGGTGTTGTGCAGGTCCCTCCCAGGGTCCAGCAAGAGTTCTCCTCTACTTTGATCAGCTCACCCACTTCCAAATGAAGCTAAGAAAGGATTGGGATCTCTCCTCTCAAGCTCTATAAGGGAGTCCTAATTTCAGCAGCATCTACCCTTAGGAATGTTCAGCTTTCAACCTCCTTTGCCTCTGGCCCAATGCCTGTATTTATAATGCTTTGGAGGAAGTTAAACAAGTCCACCATCAATGGGATAAGCCCCTCTTTCAAAGGGATAGCTCCCCTCTTCATGGGATAATTTCCTCTTTCATTGGGATGCATGAACCATCTGGAGGCGCTCAAACCACGTCAAACCATCTTCTAGAATGCTCTAGAATCGACCGCAAGTAAGTTTTTTGAAGTAAAACTTGCGCCTTTTGACTTTTACAGGGGTACGCACCCACCCCTTTACAGACAGAGCATACAAGTACGCAGGTATTATGTACTTGAGGTGCGGGTACGCAGGTAAAAGTAGGAGAAAGTGCGTAACCAGAGTTATATTGATTTTTAAAGGTTTTCTCTCTTTTTTGGAGTTTGACATGAAGAGCAGAGGTATAAGACTTGCCAAGGAGGACAGTATGGTTGTTGATGGAGCCATACTAACTGCAAATAGTCATGGTGACAAATTTTAGTGTAACAGATTGCCCCCTAAAGTGCGAGGTCTATAGTAGATTACAGTTTCATATCATCTAGGAAGGGTGAAGCACTTTATCATTTCGAGGATTATCTTGTGGAGAGCCCAGTCGGAACCTTCAAATATTCAACACAAAATACATATATGAGATCATATCATCGCTGAGGTAGGCATTCCCATACTCAGATCAAAAACTTAACTAACAAACTAACTACTGCTCTGATATAGGAATGATTTCGCAATACATCATAATCATAGACACATGTGGACACAGTATGGACGCAGCCATCTGTTTATGATTAGTCTACTGTATAATGAATACAAAACTCCCCGCAGCCTGGATGGAGGAAACTAGATCCAGGGTCTTCATTTCTGCTTCCCGAAATAGTACGATTCTATCCATGCGAATAAATGAGTTGATGTCGAACATGGTAGAAACCACTTGATTACCAGTCAATGATGTAAACTGTTAACAAGTGTGAGAGAGACCACCAGTGATGTCAATGGCTCTCAAAGTACCCAGTACAATCCATGAGATGTGAATGAATGTGTTGATGTCGAACATGTCACAGAATCCCTTGATCGAAGGTCATTGATGTAACCTGTCGTCAAAGGCGAGAAACCTGTCATTGAGGCATGCAGATCCCAAGGTACTGATGATCTCTAGATCATCTTTCTAGATAATGAGCTGAAGTCGATAGAAAGCGATCCGTTGCAGGGAATCCCACAACACGAAATCGTAGATCAAGTTGAAGAAATGTAGCTGTAAGGACTGACTCAGGGATGGTCAAGATGGATGACAGATATTTTGCAGATGAATGGTTTATTTGCAAGACTCCTCTTGAACACATAACGACACTACAGATGGTTTGGTGACAATTGTCCCAAAGTTAATACCCGGAAACCGGTTGAAGACTTTTAATGTGGTTTGATCAACTGTTAGGCAAAGGATTTCCCAACCCAGGTGAATGAAAGGTGTCGTGTTCAAGAGTGGTGATAAGGTTTTTCCGAGACAAAGTATAACAAATAGGCTCATTTTCCTCTCTTTTCCCCCACCATTTCTGGCAAGTACCTCTTTATTTTTTACAAGCTTGAGGAGGATAACATTTGCTTGATTATAAGCTCATCCTTCGGATGAGTCCAACTTAGTTTAGATTTGAACCCTAAGAAGGAGTAGTCCGTTCCTGTTTGTAATCGAACAGGTCCTTTACTGTGAAATTTTAACGAGTCCAGTATAGGAGAAACTCGGCGTTTTTCAATTTTAGAGAGTCTGAAAAACTTAAGAAGACTCCAGGGTTGACCTTTTTCATAAATTTGTGTCTCCCAAGCCCGAAAAAGTATAAAATAATACCTGAGAGAACCACTTGATCTTTACGACCAAGGAGTACTTTCATGATTAGTGTCTTTGATCTGAAAAGTAGAAAGCGATCAAGGACACGTCTTTTATTTCCAATATCGAATTTGAAACGACAAAAATCCGGCAATCCTTTCATGTTTTTACGGTCAGAAAAGGGCTGTAAGAGGACCGTCTTTTAATTCCGTTTTAACGAGTGTAAAAGAAACGCTCGGCAATCTTTTCATGTTTTAGGAGTCAAAAAAGGGCTTAAAGATGACTCTAAGGTTTCACTTTTTCGTAAGTTTTAAGGAGTTCGAAAAAATGATAAAAATGTACTCATGGTTTTCATTTTTTCGTAAGTTTTAATGAGTTCGAAAAAATGATAAAAATGTACTCATATGGCCGACTTTCAATTTAATTTATGAGTAGGAAAAGACGGAAAGAACTCGGCATTTTCATTTGTTTTATGAGAATGAAAGATAGCAAAATAATCTCGGGATTTTCATGAGTTTAACGAGTCTTGAAAATAACTGAAATTGACTCGAGATAGGTTTCATTTTTACAAAAGCTTAAAACAGAGAAAAACTATGCTTCAAAATAGTTTCATTTTTACACAAGCTTGAAACAGATATCAAACTGTGCTTGATGCACCCTAAGCATAACTGCTAGAGTGCATGCCCCCCTAGCTTCATTTTATTCAACTAAGTACAAGCTGGATGGAATGAAGGTTCATGTACGAGATCATTTGAAAGACCCGACCTAAAACTGTAAGAAAATTATGCAAAAACTGAAATAACTAACCTAAATATACAACTTAACATTTATGAGATCTAGTCAAACTCTCGACTCAATTAGAGGAGGATTTGTTTCATTTTTTAACGAGCTTGAGGGTAAAAGCATGTTAATGTGTATCACTTTTTCCCTTTTTGTGGCAAAGAAGTTTTATAAAGATAAATGGAGTTGGAAAGTTTACTCTTAAATTTACAAAATCATCAAAGATTAGGTGGTGGTAAAAGAAGACAAAACATGTCAATTTAAATTCAATTTCATGTCATATTTTTTCTAAAATTTAATATATATTTTTTATCTAATTTATTCATTTTCTTTAAAAGATATCATTAATATTTTACATAAATTTTTAAGTAGTGACAAAATTGCGACCCCCCATTTCTCTATTGATTTATGTTTTTCAATTCCAATTTCTTTAAGAGATGTGTTGTAAACATTCTAAAGATTGCTAAACAAATTTAAAAATAAAATGTAAGCATATTTTTTAATTATTATTAAAATGCTAGTAAAAATGATCATCTTTTCGTATATATAAAACCGCGACCCAAGAAACTACCCTTTCAAGTTTATAAAATCAATTTTTTTAATAGAAATTTGAAAATAACATAAAACAAAATGTTAAAATTATTTTTTAAAAAATTTTAAAATATATTTTAATTTTTTTATAATAAATTTTTTAATTATGATTATAATAACGTATTTTATATTATTCAGAATATAATATATAAAATTATTTGTTTAGAAATCCTAATTCTATTTTTATATACATTTTTAAAGAGTTTTAGCATTTCATTTAATTTTACATAAAGTTATTTATATTTTGTGAGTGATTAACTATAGTTTTTACCAATATTTACTATTAGTTGACTTATTTGCAAATTTAGTATTTACTTTTTATAACATTATTTATATTTTCTAAACCCATTAAATAGGTTCACTATAGCTTTTACTAAAATTTATTGTGAGTTAGCTTTGTTACAAATTTAGCATTTATTTTTTATAATTAACAAGTATGAAACTCAACTCATTTAATTGATATTTTTATATTATTTTTTTTTATCTTTTTTCATTTGAGTGCTTTTTTGCTTTTGCCATATAATGAGACACATTAGCATGCTTTTACCCTTGACATAGGAAAAGAACTATGCTCGGATTCGGTTTCATGTTTATGCAAGCTTGAAATGAAAAACTATGCTTGTTATAAGTTCACATGCCCCCAGCATAATGACGCAAAATGAGGTACATGCCCCCCAAGCTTCATTGCATTCAATGAGGTGGATGGAATGAAGCTTTTCTTTCAAGATCTTGGAAAGACTTGTGGGAGTTGTTTCATTTTTTAGTGAGGTTGACACAGGAAAAGAACTATCCTCAAAACCCTTGTTTCATTTTTTAAACGAGCTTGACACAAGATAAGGAACTATGCTCATAACTACTCTCTACAATCTACCTAACAAAAAACTCTACTCTAAAAACCTTGATTCATTTTTTAACAAGCTTGACACAAGACAAGGAACTATGCTCTAAAAACCTTGATTCATTTTTTAACAAGCTTGACACAAGACAAGGAACTATGCTCATAAAAACCTTGATTCATTTTTTAACGAGCTTGACACAAGACAAGGAACTATGCTCATAACTACTCTCTACAATCTACTTATATAACCTACCCTTGTTTCGTTTTTTAAAGAGCTTGACACAAGACAAGGAACTATGCTCAAGACTCCTTGTTTCATTTTTTAATGAGCTTGACACAAGACAAGGAACTATGCTCCAGAAGTTCGCATGCCCCTAGCATAATGATGCAAAGCGAGGTACATTCCCCCCAAGCTTCATTGCATTCAACCAGGTGGATGGAATGAAGGTTTACTTTCAGGATTTAACTTGAAAAGGGAGTTGTTTCGTTTTTTAAGGAGGTCGACACAAGAAAAGAACTGTCCTCATACCTGATTCATTTTTTAACGAGGTTGACTCAGTAACAGGAACTTTCCTCTAACAAACTGATTCATTTTTTAACGAGGTTGATACAGGAAAAAACTATCCTCGTGGACACCTGTTTCATTTTTTTAACGAGGTTGGCACAGGAAAAGGACTGTCCTCATGCTCACTGATCATGGCTTCCAACTGGAAGAAAGACATGTTAATGGACACACCTTGATCATGGCTTCCAAGAGGTCTTCATTAGAAGGAAGAATAGTTCTCTGGAAGGAACACATGTCAAGGGACTCAAAAGGGATAAGAACATCGGGTTCAAATAATCCCATAGAGTTTTCCATGTCAATTACCGGATCTAAATCAAAGGAAGATGAGCAAACAGTGGGAGGCTCACGTACATCGGTAACTAAAAACATGGGACCAGTTGCCACATAATTAACCCGTGGCGGGGTAGATACCACTTTAGAACCAGGAACATTTAGGGGTGTCATATTATTGGTAGTTGAAACAAGACTAGGGAATGAAAGCTGGTCTACAGTCACAATATTTCCATTGTGAGGGAAAGATATCACGCGAAAGAGTGTCGATACGACAGCTTTCATTGCATAAACATAGTCTCGCCCAAGGAGTAAATTGAAATCCAAGGGACCTTGAACTACCATAAGATCAATACAGAGAGTTTTACCTTCCAAGGTAATAGAAAACTTAGGAAGGATCCCTAAAGGTTCACTAATGGTTCTGTTAAAAGCTTTCAGATTCTGCGTAATAGGCGCAAGCTGGGGGGAACCCAAAGCTTTCCAAACAGTTGAGGATAAAATATTAACAGAAGCACCTTCATCTACCTGAGTACGATGTATGTCCCTACCACCAGCCTTGACAATGATTTGGAAAGGGATGGAGGAAGGAAGACGAGGTTCTGTCAGTTTATTCCAATCAAAGGAAAAGACCTCAGTACTTGGAGGGGGTTCTGTAGAAACAGGTGAAATGCTCCCCGGCATAGAAGAATCTGATGTAACAAGAAGAACATGAGTGGTATGAAATTCACTCTCTAAAGGAAAAGTGGGATCGATCGAATGTGAAATTGAATCGACCACTTGATCAACTAATGGATCATCAACCTGAGTGACATGAGTTTCACTCTCCAATGGAAGAGTGTGATTGACTGTACTTGAAATTAGATCAATCACTCCGTCAGTTGACGGTAGGTTGGGAGAAAATTTACGGTAACCAGTTGGAAATTCTTGCTGTGGAACAGGAAGGTTTTCCAATAATTTTGAGGCTTCATCCATGTGAGGGCAAATGTGAGTTTGATGACTCCCTTTGCATAACTTACAAGGAAACCTAACTTTACCCTTTTTCCCAGGAACCTGACTATCACTGGTTGATGGATCAATGGAAAGTTGATGAGATTTTTCTGACCATACTTCCAAGACCTTTGGAATACCAGGACAATTGACAAGGAAGTAGTCACCCTTACAAAGCCTGCAAGGGTATTTGGGTTTACGATGCGTGTTGGAGGTTTCCTCAACACAACTAACACTTACAGCCATGGTTGGTTGGTTGACTTCTTTCTTATCTTGCTTCTTCTTCTTCTTCTTCTTCTTCCCTTTCTTTTTCTTCTTCTTCTTAGACACCTGGTTACTAGCGTCAAGGCTTTTACCAAGCGAAGAGGAAGAAATGGAGGAAGAAAAATTAGGCGAAGAAGGTAAAGGGTCAACAGAAGGTTGGTGATGTTGAGATGGTGAACTCTGTTGAGGTGAAGCATTCGGTTGAGGTGGAACAATTGGAGTATTTGGGGCCAACGAAGTTGAAAATAACCATATCGGTAAACCTATTGTAAATCCAGGTAATGACAAAGTAGCCATGTAAGGCGGACCAACATTTCCAAAGTAAGGAAAAGTACTAGGATTCTCGTCAAGAGGGATTCCTTGGTTGGTAAATTCTGGAACATTTGCCATTATATTCAACTTCAGTGAATTTTATTAACAATTTTAAAACTAAAATTAACAATTCACAATTCACACCTAACAATTAAAATTCACAATTCACACCTATGGTCTCTAAAAGTAAAAACAAACAAATTAACACGCACTATCAAATCTAGGAGTCAAACCACACACAAACAGTAACTTTCCGTACCGAAAACACTAGTTGGTGATGAAATCCAACGTCGCAGAATTCAATACAGAAATAGCGGTTGGAATAGTTACCCCGGCAACCTGCTTAATGAATAGACTGGCACAAGTTTCTCCACTAAACCGTCTCGAGTGAAGAGAATCCCCCAGAAAATCCAAGTGAGTCTAGCCGACGTCTGCTCCAGGTACAGTGGGATCTTCCCACCACTGTCACCTTAGGAAGAATCCTAAAGAATATGGTCACTAAGGTTACCAACCGAAACAAATATACCTGGGGGAACAGTCTACGATCCGATACGCACGCAAGGGCAGAGTAGCAAGCTCAATCCCCTTGAAGGCTCCTTGACATAATCCAAGGTTTACCAACAAGTGACCCCAGGCTCCTCGACAATGGTTAATCTGAGGTTTACCGTTTTTAATACGTGAATATCTGGCGTCGTTCCCAATGAGGAAGGATTGATTCCCACACTGGTTCGGACACGATCTCGTGCTTCTCCTTTAAGAGGAGCTTTCCCAGAGCATAAATGCAACAATTGGATTTCTTCCTACCACAAGATACAGCTACTTGTTTGTTTTTACTGTCTTGGAGAGTTAATTACTCTCCTACTCCAAGACACTAGCCTAAGCTAAATTGGTGTATCAGAGCCCTAGAAATGTAAAAATTACTAGATGAATTTTAATTAAGCGTTGTGTTATTTAGGCTGTTATTACTGAAAAGGGTAAATGGATATGAAACCAATGGTGTTATGACCCGATCCAAAACTGAATGCAATCGAATATGATAATGTAATCTTTTCAATTCGATGAATCCTAACTAAAGTAAGGAGAGAGTTTCCATTTACTTCCAACAATGCAAAAATTGATCATTAAGAGAAAATACAACGAATTCTCTAATGCACTAATTTTATCAAGAAAAACTAATGCAAATCAATTCCAAAACATTTTTTATTTTTATTTTTATGTGTTAAAAACAAGCATAAAAATATGTAAATTCAAATCAAAGAAAGCTGATCTAAATCTACGATTGATTTTTCAGAATGTAAACTATGCAATTGTCATCTATGCACAATTCACTTGAAAAGTATGCAAATGTAATCTATGCACATTTTTCATTCATATTCTAAACCTGAGAATTCTAATTATGCAAACGTGATCTATGCAAGAGAATTCTCAAACACAAGATGATTCTAATGTAATCTAAGAACCAATCAAGTGCAAGTCAAGAAAATTGGGTGAGAGTTCCAAAGATCAAAAAATAAAAACACTCAAAGGCTATTAACACTCATACACAATTTAGCCCCCCCGGCGAATGAGGGGGAATTTTTTTTTCAAAAACAAAAGCAAAAAGATGCAAAATTGTGAAAAGACTGAGACAAACCTCCAAGTAATGACCAAAGGAAATCAAATTAAGAATTTCTCAAAAAAGAGACTCAAAACACCCAATTGATAAAAGCTTAAAGTAGGAATGCCAATGAAATTAACCAAGGAAAGTTTTTTGACAGGGAACAAGCAGGTCTGGGCAATGGCTAAAACCTATAAACAAATTCTAAACTGATAAAAAAGAGAAAAATTTAAAATTTTCAAATTTTTGACAGGGTGCGCAGGCAACCTGTTTACACAGGTGCATCCACGCTCTGTGCACAAAGCAAAAGTGCATACAGGTACGCACTGTGCTTAACTCAGAGGGTGCGTACCTCTCCCAAAACTATGAAAATTAAAAACTAACTCAAAATTAACTAAATTCACCCAATCCCACAATCATCAAGTCAAAAACAGAAACAAAAAATACAGTTTCTCTGGTCAAAGTATCAATCAAAAGAGAAATCAATCAAATCCATGGATTCCCCAGTGGAGTCGCCATTTTGTCATGCGGAAAGAGTCAATTTTGTGAACAAAACCAACCTCCCTAGAAAACAAGGCTTTTCTAGTGACAAACAAAACAAACAAGCACTATCTTTCCCTAAATATGCATTTAAAATAAAAGCAACCAGGTGTTTAAGGCTTACCTCTAGTCCAACGTTGTTTGTAGCAGCCAAGCCTCTTCGATCCAGATGAGATCCTTCTCCTTGAAGCCTGCATTCACTAAGAAGCAAACGATTACATAGCACCTGAATAACTCATATAATAAAACATATTCATCATAAAGACCAAGGAGTTTATGAAACAAATTATATATAACAACTTGTTGAGAAAAATGAACTTAATTGTATTAATTGGAAACAAAAGAAACCATTACAACCAGTGCCTTGGTGTTGTGCAGGTCCCTCCCAAGGTCCAGCAAGAGTTCTCCTCTACTTTGATCAGCTCACCCACTTCCAAATGAAGCTAAGGAAGGATTGGGATCTCTCCTCTCAAGCTCTATAAGGGAGTCCTAATTTCAGCAGCATCTACCCTTAGGAATGTTCATCTTTCAACCTCCTTTGCCTCTGGCCCAATGCCTGTATTTATAATGCTTTGGAGGAAGTTAAACAGGTCCACCATCAATGGGATAAGCCCCTCTTTCAAAGGGATAGCTCCCCTCTTCATGGGATAAGTTCCTCTTTCATTAGGATGCATGAACCATCTGGAGGCGCTCAAACCACGTCAAACCATCTTCTAGAATGCTCTAGAATTGACCGCAAGTAAGTTTTTTGAAGTAAAACTTGCGCCTTTTGACTTTTACAGGGGTACACACCCACCCCTTTACAGACAGAGCATACAAGTACGCAGGTATTATGTACTTGAGGTGCGGGCACGCAGGTAAAAGTAGGAGAAAGTGCGTAACCAGAGTTATATTGATTTTTAAAGGTTTTCTCTCTTTTTGGAGTTTGACATGAAGAGCAGAGGTATAAGACTTGCCAAGGAGGACAGTATGGTTGTTGATGGAGCCATACTGACTGCAAATAGTCATGGTGACAAATTTTAGTGTAACAGTAGAGCATTACAAAATTTGAGCTAACAAAAATGTATCCTATATTCTCTGATACGTTTGTAGTGTTGATGGGGGAGCAATAGCTTAGGAGGTCATATACAATAGGCTTGAGGATGAGCATCCCAAGATTATTGTCACAAGAGAAACAATTGCCTCAATAAGACCTTCAGGACTCTAATTCAAGGATGTTTCCTATTCTTTCCTTCATAGAATAGGAGCGAGAGAAAAAATCCTCCCATACATTGATATGATTAGGTGGGTGCTGGAAAACCTGACCATTGAATATAGGCAATTCAAGAACTCGAGAATGGAACTCATGGGGTCATTCGGAGTAGAAGACCTGAAGCAAATGTATCATATACCTGACCCTCAAGATATATATGATAAAACATACGTGGCCAACTCCGCAAAGAAGAATGAAGAACCCCTCAAGATGATTCAAGGTTGGAGAGTACCGGAGAACAAGTTCAAATTTAATAAAATGGGTATGTATCATGTAGCCTCTTTGGAAAACCCCTACAACTATGCATCTGCTATGTTATGTAGACTATATGGGTTACCTAATAATGCTAATTTTTCCATAGAATGGATTCCTCTGTTTGATGCTTGTGTTAATTCCCACATTATGAATTGGGCCACCATCCTGTCTGATAACCTAGCCACTGTCATCACCAAATATCGACAGGAGAGATCCTCCTCTCCAGAGAACCTTCCTCCGTTCTATTTTAGTGCCTACATTATGGATTCCATATGTTTCTGCACTAAATTTCCAATCATGAGTTGGAAATGGACCTTGCAGGACCCCTACCCTATCCATCTCAGCCATAAGAAAATTTGGGAATCCCATTATATACCCCATTTCTATAAAATATGCAATGATGTTATTTTGCCATTTCATCAATTAATTTTCAATAAGAAAGCCCCCAGGTTTTCCCAAGAAGCCGCTATAGACCTTCTGGCTGTTGGAAAATATTTTTTTGAAGAATGGTTCACCTACATTAGGGTTTTTGGTAGCATAGCAGACCCACATGTCCTCCCTTTGTATGTCTCTAATAAATTATTAGCAAAAGAAATAGCCCACCAAACCGTGAGAAAAGGCCTAACCAAACTGAAAGAAAGCAAGAAGTTATTATGGCCATGTTTTCCTATTAGGTGTGGTTCATTTTCATTAGAAAATTTTAATCATGCGATAAAGGAGTCGGTAAGCCTAGAAAGTCTCAGGCTCCATACTTTGCCCAAAAGGAAATTTGATCCAGACAAGATAGCATATAACATCACCACTATAGTAAAGATCAAGCCTTATAACAATGAGGCTAATAATTTAGAAGACCTTTTACAATCAGCTCAATCCTTCGAACAATCATTCAAATGGTTGAGGACAAATTTGAGTCCTGAATATTTTCAGAGCTTTCAGGAGTTCAGAAACAAAAGGCTCAAGGTAATCCCACTACATTTGTTGAAAATCGAGGACAAGCCTACCCCTAGTGTGACTGTCAACAGCAAGGGACCTGATTCTCGCATAGAGTCTCATGCAAATACAGGGAAAGCACTGAATACAAAGAAAGCCCAAGACATTGAGACTACTACAGAATCCAGCAGGAAATCAGCCGAAAAGAAGGGTATGAGTACCCCACCCAAAGATATTGGTTCGGAGATCAAAAGAAACAGTCTGGATCAGGAGTAGGATCAATTCAATAAGAAACTACAAGACACTCCAAAGACAATAGATGCCCAGGAAACTACGGAGTATCAAACTCCTCTACATGTTTAGAAGAATACAGACTCTGAACCAATGGATGAGCAAGTGACAATGTCTTAGCAGACTGAAATCATCCCCGCTTTGCCCACATTAGAAATTGTCTTGAAGGTGACTAAAATCCCTCCTCTTGACGTGTTCTATAGCCCGCTGCACAAGGTTGTAGTAAGGAGATAGAGGAAAAGGAGAAGGATAGAAACACCCAAAATCCCACCTGGGAATGAGCAAATGGACATAGTTTGGAAGGACATCCCTTCCAACCCAGCTGAAAACTTGACTAGATTGTCACAATTTACAGGAGCATATGCAACTGCTACCATGGACAAAGCTACCAAAATATCTGTTTTTTTGAAGGAAAAAGAAGAAAAGATTGCACAACTCGAGTAACAACTCGAAACGGAGAGGGAAATTGTAAACAGGCAGGCCGTTGAGCAACTGACCCAATTGCAACAGAGCATGGAGGTGCTGAAAATAAGCCACGAAGCAGACATGTCGGCCAAAAACATGCAACTCCAAGACTTGTAGCAAGCCATGGAAAGATATAAGGATATTCTTACTGTGGAGAAATTCATCAAAGAGGTGCTAGAGCTTAATTCTCTCTTATTAAAACAACAAGAACAATTTTGCCAAAAGATGTCACATATCGCTCCTTATTTGATCACTAGTGACCAGCTAACGGATAAATAAATTGACCAAAGAACTGAGTTTATTAATTTGAATACAAGAATCTTAAAGTTCATCGAATGGCAAGAAACAAAAGAGGGGAGGAAAGCCAATCTGCCTGAGATCGAGGAGACACACAAGAACATTATTTTCATGGATTGGGATGCAAGGATAAAAAAAGATGAAATAGAAGTGGCAAGAGTGGCTAGGGTGTCAAAGAATATAGTAAAGGCGGTAAACCATACTTTGTTGGCCACCAACTTGGTGAAAGAAGGCAACCTGAAAATACTGCCCGATCTGAATGACTTGCATAACAAATGGAAGGAAAGAGAGGAAATCAAAGGGAAGTAATCGCAAAATTAGCAAATACTAATTGGGAGTCATATTGGCAATACCTCGTCAATAAACATAGTTAAATCATGACCCTTAACTGCTCTCTCCATTCAACTCAGCGGATGATGCTACCTCTCACAGATGCAATTTTCGCAGGATAGGTTAGAACATAGTTTGGGGCACCTCCTCAAGTCAAACTGATGTCTAACATATGTGATTTGAAGGACAAGCTGGCATACAGCAAATCATAATCATTGCCTCTGCTCATCAATCCACTATTTATTTTTAGAGTTAGTTAACTAGTTAGGAGGAAGGTTGTTTGAAACCTCCTCAAATTTTTGTATAATTTATTTTTGAACATTAGTTAGAATAGTATTTATACCCTTCTCATGCATTTAGAGAAGGGTCCAGAATTTTATCAAAAACATTTTCAAAGAATGCACTATTGTAAGTTTGTGAATGCTTTGGTGAAATTATGGAACATGATCGTTTATTTTAAATATCAAACTACTTTCCTTTGTTGATGTACTTTTGTATACTTGGAAGATAATTTGATCTGAAGAAAGGATTTGATCTTTGTCATTAGTCAAATGAGCAGAACTTCACATATATGGTACTTCTATCTTATATGATTAGCCCTATTTCTGTTTAATTAGTGACAACACTTTATTTTCATGAATTGTATATGAGATATGTTTTTTCTGTTAAAGCATTAATTGCACTATTGTATGATGCCTAGCTGAGATTATTTATTTTCATATATATATATATATATATATATATATATATATATATATATATATATATATATATATATATATATATATATATATATATATATATATATATATATATATATATATATATATATATATATATATATATATATATCATCACATATGTGATATAGTTTATACATTTCTTTGACTAACTATTTAGTCAAAGAAATTAACTTTACATGTCATCATCTATGTTTTATTCATGATTGATCTTTATTATCATATGTGAAGAATATATCTTTGTAGATCGCATATTATACAAAAATACCCAGTTGTTTATATTAGATTAAGTTAGTTAGAGATTTGAACGATGTAATAGGTCATTTGAATTAACATTATTCTATTTGCAATCACTCGTAAACCACCCACTCTCATTTTAAAACCCATATTGGGGAACCGATCCAATTATCCCTAGTTGGAGCCACCACTTTAAACAGAAAAGGAGTTGTCTTAATGTTCGGACCAGGTGGTTATCACCAATGTTTGAGTAGCAGAAATCTGAGGCCTCAACAGGACCCAAGAATGAAACCCATGCTTTAATAAGTCACAATAATAATAATAACACTACAAGAAAAAATGACATTGGTGAGGGTAAAAAAATGTCACCATAAGCTCATTGGTGACAATCAAAAGAGCCTCTATCACCAAAAACTGAACGTCACCAAAGGTGGCGTCGCCAAAAGTATAGATGTTGTGGTGACATTCAAGGTCTTTCACCAATAATGATTTATAATGACGGATAATGACCGTCACCATTTTATATGAGCAATGGTGATGAACCTTAACCTCCATCACCAAAAAAGTGAACGTCACCAAAGGTGGTGTCACCAAAAGTATAGGTGTTGTGGTGACATTCAAGGTCTGTCACAAATAATGATTATAATGACAGATAGTGATCATCACCATTTCATATGAACAACAATGATTTATTTTGATGGACCTTTCATGGTCATCACTATTTATGCATATATATGGTGACGTTCGTTGACCATCACCATTTCATATGAACAACAATGATTTATGGTGATGGACCTTTTATGGCCGTCACTATTGATGCATATGTATGGTGGCGTTCGTTGACCGTCACCATTTCATATTTTGGTGAGGGTTGAAAAATGTCACCATAAGCTCATTGGTGATGGCCAAAAGAGCCTCTATCACCAAAAACTAGTCATCATTCCATATGAATATCAGGGCACGATGGAATCGAACCACCAACCTCCTGCTTGTAATGTAGGTGCTCTTCCATTGAGCTAGCACCCTTTAAAGAATTAGACTTTAAAAAATTAGACCTTGAATATCCAAAGATGCAATTGCATTGATACAAGGAAAGCACTATCTACCTCTCAATGATAACTATGTCCTCCCATGTAACACACTCCCTTACTTAACTAGAAGTGGTTTCTAAGCTAGCCCAAGACTCAAGGAGAAATTTTGAGAGTGGGGTTTAGAAGAATTTTTTTTTTTTTTTCTGTTGGATGTAATTTAAATTCTCATTGACCTAACTTGGTCATTCGTGGACATTAATATATTCTTTCTTTCTTTCTACTTTTAATGTAATTAATATATTTCAAACTATTGATGCCATGAAGTAAAATACCATTTCTCAACTTCAAGAGCAACTTGTTGAGAAGGACAAGTTTATCCTAAATTCACATGTCCTCAATAGCAACAATGTTAATGAAGTAAGAAATTTAATAAGTATTAAAAATGAGTTTGGGAATCGCCTTAACAAATTACAAAACCCTGCCTATTTTTGTTATGAAAAATACAATAATGTTTGTTGAGATGAAAAACAAGAGGGGGTCGAACAAAAATACTAATGAGCAATAAAGTAGCTTGAAAGTAATATTGATTTACAAAGATCAGGCATTGTTGGCCTCTATACATTCAACGTAATTGTGAAACTAGCAATTTGTGACTTGGTGTATGTCATGTGGTGATAGATACAGAATTAGAGATCCCCAACATAACAGAGAGAAGAATGAAATTTTTGAAAAGATGGAAGATAGAAACAAACATCACAGGGAGGAGCCACTTACCCCAAGTTCCAACTGTGATGAGAAAGAGAGGCCAACACACTGTAAGGAGGAATGATGTTTCCACTACTCCATCTTGAACAAGAAAAGATGTGACAAGTCAAAGATCTAATGGCAGGAATTAGCAAAAAAATTGAGGCGACCTGCCCAAGCACAAATGAATCCTAAAGTGCCAACCCACCTGTTGTATTTCTATAAGCTAAAAAGAACTCAGAATAAGTGATGCAGTGAAATTAACAGCCCCTAGATAAGGAAAAATGGAGGTACCTTAATTAAAGCAAGATAAATATAGTGGAGTTACTGGAAAGATCAAATGCCATTGAATCACCACTACTAAAATGACCTAACTTCAGCCTCCCAACTCTGTTTGCTTTTTTTGTTTTAGGCTCTTGCATGCCGGGAAACAAATAAAAACCAACAAACTTTTAAATTTTGTTTAGATGCAAATATTGCAATGCTCAATGATAAGAATAGAAGGTTTTACACTTCGAAAGTAGCATGAAAGGTGGACACATTGTTAGAAATTAGTTTAGATATTTGATATCCCATATTTCCTAGTAAACATAGCTATCCAAAGGTTTTAATGGGAAAAAGAAACACGAATTAGTTTATGTGAAGGATGGCTTTGGCTAAGTTTGGCCTTGAGCTCAAACATAAAATTTTATGGTCATTTTTTCAAAAATATTTAGAGGGGAGAAATTATTTCTCCCCTCAGTTTGCACCATGTTTTTCAAATTTGTGATGCTATTTTGAAAATGCAAAAAGATAGCTACAATTTAGCCTCATCATGAAATTGGTTGAAACCTTAATTTGTAAGTATCATGTGACTAGTTGACCCTAATGCTAAAGATTATGCTTCGATTGTGATTTGGTACAACTATATCTCATAAAAATTGCTCAAAGAATCATTCCTACTTGCATACAGAGAGACAAATCGGTACTATCATCAACCCTCAAAGCACTGTAGATGGGTCGTGTGAAATAAATCAAATAAGAATGCAGAGAAAGGTACAAGTAGATGAATGGCCATAGAAGTAGAGCAATCGACAAACTGAGAACTTCGATAAACCGCAAATTGGCACACAACTACAATGGGAGGAGAATATGGTACTCTAAAGGAACATCATGGGGTAGGGGAAGAATATGATGGCTTTTCCCTCAGAATAGACAAGCACTATCACTACAAGGATTTTAAGGAAATACTTCTTCACAAAGAAAAACAGAGAGAATTTAGTGTCACCTGTAAGCTAAAATTTCAATGATGGCCAATGCTCCAACTATCCATTTTAAGTGGATTATAGGTAGTACCCAGTGTAACCCATATGACTTGACAAGGAGAACTCATATATAATCAATGTACCATGGATAAACTTGGTAGTTGTCTCTTCTGGAATCCCAAAACCCAGAAAAGCCACTATAAGTTCAGAGCTTATATTTTGATGGATTTCCCCATTACATCTAGCATCAAATACGATTTCAACATATTGTCACTCATTCTTCCCCTTTATAGCCAATAGCTTTATTCGCACATTTATTTCTCAATGCATTCTCATTTTTCTGCTATTTCTTAAAAAAATCTTCACTTAGAAGAATTTAAAACCACTTGCCACAGATAACTTGAGAGATGGATTTCAGACTATTCAATGGAAAAAGAACTGAAATAAGGGGTAATAAAAGCTACTCCTATGAGAGCCACCAATGAAGCAAGAAAGTATGAAATTGTTGAAAGCAACACAGAATGGTATGACTTGACAAGAACTCCTATAGAATCAATGTACCATGGATAAACTTGGTAGTTGTCTCTTCTGGAATCCCAAAATCCAGAAAGGCCATTGTAAGTTAAGCGCTTACATTTTTATGGATTTCCCCATTGCTTCTGGCATCAAATACCATTTCAATAGATGAAGAATGCAACACAGAATGTTATGAAGAATGATGCATCATATTGAGTGCCTTTTAGGAATTGTTTTCATCTGACATAACATATGAATAAGGAATTTTTGCTGACTAAATCAGGGATCAAAAGAAATGGCCCATGGATATACATTTTTATTGTTGATATGAATCAATCAAACAACTACTACCCCTTTAGAACTATGACCGCAATTCAGAACTAATATAAGTTCCTTTCATGCTAAGGGTAAAGTGAATTCAGCTACAGGTCAAGGGGATCTAGCAAACAAAGACATAATAAGATACAGTTATACATAACATAAGTTTCATTTAGATTAAGGTGCATGAAACAGTTTCAAACTAAAAAAAATTAGTAGGAAATCTCAGGTGACATACTACAATTTGACAATTAGCAGCCAACATTGTTTCCTCAAGTCCATAACTGAATGATTAATCATTCAAAATTGGTTAAGGTGTAAAACTTACAAATTCACTTTAGGGAAACTTGTTCAATTTAAAGAGTCATCAACACTGAATTTAAATTTAAGATGTCACTAGCCAGATGTATTTTTTACAGTGGTCGATGGCTGGCAGATAAAACCATTGGATAACAAAAATCAATGTTCAATAAAGAGATTAAAAATACCAACTGTAGAACAGAAGATGATAATCCCAATAATTTTACTACCAAATCTGCATTTTCTGGCAAACCTCGGGATATACAATAGCTGCAGCTATTGTATGTCACAATTAGAATATAAATAAATAAGGATACATTACAAATTTCCATTACTTATTGTAGCAGAGTGCTGGTATAATTATTAGCACTTAGTGATAATGGTTGTAAGGTGACAAGAAACAATGTATATCTAGATCACAAATTGTACCTACATATGCTTAAGGACTTAACTCATAGGCCTGTAACTGAATTCTTACAACCATCAAATTAATTCATGCACTATCAAGTAGTATCATCAGTGATATACATTGCCTTATAAAAAATTATGCCTCATACCTTGAATCTTACCTAGAGTTTAATGGACATTTCAATCATAAGTGCTTACCTTAGATAAAATTAGCAATTGAGTTAGGGACTAGGATTACCCACCCAACCATAGATTGGGCAACATTGTGGTATTTCTTGCTTCCCAATCACCCCCAATCCAGATTCCAAGGCATAAGGAGGTTGCTCAAGAATGAAAACAATCAGGAATCCAAGGAAAGATCTCCACCCCGGGTTGTCAAAGGGAAATGTTGAAGATGCAGTTGAACTCGTTGAAAAAATTCTTGAATGGGATTTAGTGTCTTGGAAAACAAATATTTCATCTTATACCTAGCAAGGCCACAATGAGGAGGCTTTGAAGCTTTATTTTTAGATGAAGCCTGCAGATTTCAGGACAATCATTTCAGCTCATGCCCACCAAGGCCACAATAAGGAGGATTTGAAGCTTTACTTTCAGACGAATCTTGTAGATTTCAGGCCAGACCAATTTACATTGGCAAGTGGTCTAAATCTATGTGCCAACTTACTTTCTCTACAGTATGGAGTGCAAGTTCACGCTGAGGTAATCAAAGTGGGACTTGAATCAAATTCCTTTCCGGAGCTTGCTCTTATTGAAATTTGTGTGATAAAATGGAGGATGCAATCCAAGTGTTTGATTACATCTACGTGCCTAATGTTTTAACATGGAATTCTTTGGTTGTCAGATATGCCCAATGTGGTATGTTAGAGCATGCAAGGTGATTGTTTGATATGATTCCTGAGAGGGATGTGGTCTCTTGGAGTACATTGATTGGGATCTACACCCAACATGGGTATAGTGAGGAATCCCTCCAACAGTTCTGTGAAATGCATAGGTCTGGCATGAGGCTGAATTATATTACCTTCACTAGTGCCCTCAATGCTTGTTACCTTACACTCCATTGAGCAAGGAAGACATCTACATGGCTTGATAATCATAAGTGAACTTGAATTGGATGTCTTTTTCGAGAGTTCCCTTGCAGACATGTATACTAAATGTGTTGGAGTTTAGATTATGCACACCTTCTGTTTGATAAAATTGTTACATGAGATGACATTTCATGGACATCAATCATTACGAGCTTGTCACCTTAGATAGTGCACACCAATTACTTGATACAATGCCTAAAAGGAATGTAGTTTCTTGGAATGCAATGATGGTAGCATATGCCTAGGTTGGGTATGGTGAGAAAGGCCTACATATTTTAGAGAAATGTTGTTGGAGAGAATGAAGACAGATTGGGTCACCTTCGTTAGTGTTTTAAGTTCATGTGTCTATTTAGCAACTTTGAAGTAGGGCAGGCAAGTCCATGTACACACTATCAGAAGTGAACTCAAGTCAAAATGGGAAGCCACCTGACTTGAAGACTACCATGCACATCGAATTGGTGGACCATGCAATCTAGCGAAAGCTAGCTGGTGTGGGGTTTGAAGTTTGAACCTGCAACCTACCAATGACAATGCACAAATATGAGTTTGCAAGGGAAGTGGTATTCCTAGTGAGGGATTAGAGTTTACAAGGGAATTGTTTGTTAAAATTCCACTAAGAATGTGTTGAGGTAGTACAAATGGTCCCCCTCTAAATTTTTCTCCCCAAGTTTAACAAAGGGTGGATCAGCTGCATAAGTAACACCAAATGTCTCTATATTCGGACATTCAATTTTATTTCAAATTGCTAAAAGCTCAAACGTAGCTTTGTTCTTATTAAATATCCATGTAAGAGGTCATAAGGTTGTCACAACTTATAAATTTACAATTTGGCACACAACAGTCACCATGAATGTTTACAAAGATCCAAAATCATTGTAGTCTCTTCAAGCTTTTTCAAAGAAAACTTTCACCAAGTTGGTAATATTTCTATTTTGACAAAAATGAAGACCCCCTCAGGTTTATATTTTATTTTTTTATTGGAATGGTTCATGGTTATCGTCAAAGCCTTGCAAGATTTTTCAGATTGGTAAAAATATATGCAAAATAAATGTTTTATTGCACTAATTGTAGAGATATGGACTTGAAATTAATCTGCCTCAATGCAACTACTTCTTGGTTCTGGTGCAAACAAACATATTATCAGAGTGGCACTTGTATCAAAGTGGTGGTTTCCTCATATTTTATATTGTTAATGGGTGACTGAAAAGTAGGACGCTTGGCTCGCATGCAAAAATATTTCATTTCAAGGATTTGGTGATATAGCTAATGTGTATATTGTAGACAGTAGCTATTGGGATTCAACAACAAAGCACTAGTCATGTCTTCATGACCCAAATCCAAAAGGTTTGAACCCACATGTCCAAAAGTCGTTTTGGTATTTGGATAGATATGTATACGTAATATGAGTAAATATACATGACATATACTCAGTGGTTGTGGACATACAATGAAGCACTAATCAATCACACAATGAAATACAAGCTACTACAGTGTCTAAGCAATTATTCAACCTATTGTCTTGTAGAGAACCAACAAAGAATAAAAAATAAAAAATAAATAAAAGTTAATAAATAAAATAATATACATAAATACATACATACATACATACATACATACATACATACATACATACATACATACATACATACATACATACATACATACATACATATATATATATATATATATATATATATATATATATATATATATATATATGAACAAAGAAATTGAATGCATATATATTTTGAGCCATGATTGTCCAACTTTTGGGTTGATTTGATAGGGACCATTGTATACTTTGCGATCGATTGAAGTAGTGAAGCTGAAAGGAGATGTTTAGAGTAGGTAATGAACATAGGATGAACACTACCATTGTATCAGGTGCAAAATCTTGCCATAGTAGGCTTCAAAACTAGGTGGATACACATAATATACATGGGTATTTGTTTTGTTATTTTGGGAAGTATATATTGTCTTAGCATGCCTTAAAATGATGTGGTAACTTTCAAGACAAATGAGTATTAGCCTTTCCTATCTTGTTATTCTAGCATTTTTGGGTTCAAGGCTACCTTAGGTCTTCTCAATTAGAATGTTTTCTAACATAGCCCAAGGCACAAGATGTAGAAATTTTGAATAATTTAACACATATTCAATGGAGATTATCCTGATCATGTACTATTGCGGAATACATACACAATACATAAGCTCCTCTACGTTGATCATCAATATAGCAGCAATAATAACAATACAACATCAAGAGCATTCACACATTAACACAGTATGTAACCCTGGGAAAGAATCTCGCTAAAAAACCCACACTATCTATATATTAATGATTGAGAACATGTAACATTACAAAGTACAATGCTTATCACAAGCAATCCAATACCAGCTCCACCTGTTACACACAATACAGCTTAGATCTGATCTCCAAATCTATTCCACTGCTTGCCTGCCTCTCCAGCTCAATACCTGCTCAAGAACTGATGAGAATGGTTTACCAAACTCATATTTCACCTGCAAAGAATCACTCACACTGTGTTGGACGTGAGCACAGGCTACAATACTTGATATTGGCCAATCCATTGGCATACTCAATCCCTCTGATTGTGAAAATCATCATGCACAACTATAGTCAAAACTGATAGCAATCTGATCCTCTAACACCTGTCCCTGCTGAACTGAACATGCACTGACATGCAACTGAGTTAACTGATGTATTCCATAGTTGCATTATGAGTTAATAACTTGTGAATTAATTAATAACTAATTCACCCAACTCATCTCTAGTCTATTTGCCAATTAGACTAAATACAACCATTTTAACAAAGCTAAACTGAACACAACTCCATCAACTGCACCTCCAGTCCACTAAAATCAACTCACTTGAGTTCTAACTGAAGTCCTGCATGCAAATATTAGTCATCCCATAGGTAACCACATATTTCCCTTTGGGATCTGCATGTACCACATCCGTAGCTCATCCTAAAGTGCTCCAAGAGAATAAGATCAAGTGTATAGTCCAAATATTATTATGAGACAATAATATTTGACTGTTCTATTTTTGACAGCCAATCTAAAAATAGACTTTGATCACTCATACTGTGATCACTCACACTGTGGTCACCCACATTGTGATCCCTCATACTATGGTCACCCACACTGTGATCATCCCTGTTGGGATCAAAAATAGAACTTGCGCCATAATTTGCATGCGGGCCCACTTAGTGAAGGCGACTCTTTTCACTAAGCTCCATCATCTTGTTGCAATCTCAACACTCCCTCTCGATAAGATATGGATTATCAACAACCCCTATCCTGCCTCGGTGGTACTCGAATTTTCTCCTGGTGAGAGCCTTCGTTAGAATATCAGCATCCTGATCCTCCGCCGCACACAATCTTTGATATGATGGTACCTGATGTCAATATGCTTAGATCTATCATGAAATACAGGATTAGCCAAGAGTTTAATGCAACTCTGGTTATCACAGTAAATCACAGTAGGATCCAAATGAGAACCGAACAAACCAACCAGGATCTTCCTCATCCATATAGCCTCACATGCAGCCAAACTTGCTGCCATATACTCGGCCTCCGCTGAACTGAGTGCCACGGATCTCTGCTTCCTGCTGTACCAAGAAACTGCTGTCGATCCAATACTGAAGACCCCTCTTGATGTTCTCTTTCTGTCCGTTAGGCTCCCTGCCCAATCTGCATCCGTGAAGCCACATAGCTTCACCTCATCCTCCTGTCTCTACCATAAACCATATCCCGATGTGCCTCTCAAGTAGCGCAATACATGCTTGCCCGCCTTCCAGAAGAGTTTGGTAGGCTTAACCATAGCTTGTGAAAGCTGGTTAACTGCATAGCATATATCAGGTCGTGTATTGACCAAATACATCAGCGACCCCACCAACTGTCGATAAACAGTGGCATCCACTTCTTCTCCCGAAGTGGCATCCTCCTTCCTCCAACCTCCAGGAAGAGGAGTATCAACTGGCTTGCAGCCATGCATGTTGAACTTCTCCAGTATCTCCCGAGCATACTTGCCCTGAGAAACAAACAGTCCACCACTGCACTGCCATATTTCCAATCCTAGGAAATAGTGAAGGAGGCCCAAATCCTTCATCTCAAACTCTGTAGCAAGATCCTTCTTGCATGACAGTATCAACAACTCATCACTCGTTAGAATCAAATCATCAACATACAGTACAATGATAAGCAACTTACCCTCCACCACAATCTGGTATAGGTTAGGATCCCTCGCTCTTAGAGAATCCAAGTCCTGTGAAATAGCTATCTATCCGTGTGTACCAAGCACGTGGTGCTTGCTTCAACCCATACAACGCTCTCTTGAGCCTGCACACATGCGACTCGCTGCTGAAGACCTCAAAGCCTTCGGGTTGCTCAATGTACACCTCCTCCTAAATGACTCCATTTAGGAACGCAGTCTTCACATCCATCTGATGAATGTGCCATCCCATCTGTGCTGAGAGAGCAAGAATTGTCCATATGGAGGAATACCTTGCGACAGGTGCAAAGGTCTCCTCATAATCGATCCCCTCTATCTGTGAAAAGCCTCGGGCAACAAATCTTGCCTTGTACTTCTCCACACTCCCGTCAGCTGCCTGCTTAACTTTGTAGATCCATCTCGAACCCACCACTGATTTCTCTTCCGCTCTAGGAACAATCTCCCATGCACTGTTTCTAACAATAGAATCATACTCTTCCACCATGGCGTCTACCCATGCGGGATCCTCCACAGCTTCCTCGAAAGAGGATGGCTCAGTCACAACACACTTGCTCATAAGAGCCATGTATCCAGTGTACCGATCAGGTGACTGTCTTTGCCTGCGTTGGGCTGTAGGTGGTCCTACAACTTTCTCTGCATCTTGAGCTAGTCACTCAGCTTCTGTCAAGCGCTTTCGCCCTCTGATGGTTGGCGCTGCATGAGTGGTCTCTTCCACTCCATGAACCTTGTCCTGTGGCTGATCCACGTCCTGAAGCTCAGCCTTAGGAACTAATAGCTCCTCATATGCATGCAAGTGTAGCTCCCTCTCAAGTGAACACTTCATGGCTTTCTCCTCCTGAAATTTTATATCCTGTCGCACGACAATTTTACCACTGTCTGGAAAATACACACGATAGTTGTGGGGCGTATCAGTGTACCCCACAAATATCCCAACCTCTGCGGTCGGCTCCAACTTCTTCCTGGCATCCTTCATCACATGCCTGTAAACATTAGCACCAAAAATCCTCAAATGAGAAAGATCAGGCTTCTTACCAGAATAAGCCTCCTCGGGTGTACTCATGCCAAGTATCCTATGAGGACAATGGTTCTGCACATAAACTGCTATATTGCATGCTTCTGCCCACAAGTGAAGGGATAGGCCCTGATCATGCAACATTGCCCGTGCAGCACCCACAATCGTTCTGTTCTTCCGCTCAGCTACCCCGTTCTACTGTGGGTTATGGGGAGCTATGAGCTCTCTTCGAATCCCTTCTGCCTTGCAGAAATCCTTGAACTCATCCGAGATGTATTCACCACCATTATCGCTCCTAAGAGCCTTCACCCTCTTCCCCGACTCCTTCTCAACCAGTGCTTTGAATTCACAGAACTTTGAATATGTCTCGCTCTTCTTCTGCATGAAGAAGATCCAACACTTACGAGAGAAATCATCAACAAAAATCACATAATACCTGTGTTTTGCTGTCAAAGCAACTGAGAAAGGTCCACACACGTCTGTGTGAATTCTCTCAAGGATCGTCGTGGCGTGACTATCCTTATCGTGAAAGGTGGCTTTCACAAACTTCCCCAAAGTACACCCCTTGCACTGATCTGACTGCACAAGTGTGCCTTTAGGAAGCCCTGTAGTGATCTGCTGCAGTATCTTCAAGGCTCCATGGTGAAGGTGACCCAATCTCCTGTGCCACAACTCGCCATCATCCCGGCTCACCAATCCTTCTGCCTTGCTGCCATTGCTACGCATCCATCTACATGCAACTGATAAAGGTTCCTCACTCGAACCCCTATCTTCCGGGTCTCACCAGTTGTCTTGCTGCGCAGGAAAGCCTTTCCCTCGTTGAAAACAACATCATACCCCTTGTCTTCTAACATCGCCACTAAGATAAGATTCTTCTTCAATCCTGGAACATGCATGACTTCCTTCAATACGAAGGGTTTACCAGACTCCCTCTCAAAGGAAATGGTACCGATACCGGTCGCACTGTATCTACCATCATCGCCCATCTCGATGTGCACTCCAAGATCTTTGTCCTCCAGATCAGAGAACAAATCTCTATCTCCCGTCATGTGAAAAGACGCACCACTGTCCAAGAACCACACTGATCCCATCACACTTGAAACCAAGCATGCGATCAATGAAAAATCAAGCTCAAACTGTGAGGCTAGAGCCTCTCCTGATGAAGATCCAGCAGCCTGCTTATTCTTCTTCTTCTGCGGACAATTAGTGGCATAGTGTCCGTGCTGGTGACAGTGAAAACACTTCACCTTGGACATATCCTGCTTCTTGCCTTTCGCACCAGACTGAGAAGCTTTCTTGCTCTTCCCTTTCTTTGCTTTGGCAGCCAAAGCACAATTCTCTTCATCAGCTCCCTTTGACGAAGATCCGTCCCTGGTACTCCGCCTGATCTCCTCCTGCACAAGATCTGACCATAGTCTTTCCCATCCTGGCAATTTCTCCCGACCATTGACAGAGTCCTGATAGGAATGCCAACTCTTCGAAAGACCAAGGAGAGCCAAGCTCACCAAGTCCTCATCATTGACAGTAACCCCCACACTTCCTAGCGCATCTCGACACTGAGTGAACTTCGTGAGATACTTGGGAATACTGTCACCCTTCTCGCATTTGATGTTTCTGAGTTTATCTTTGAGCGCTAGCTTCCTCTGATCGCTCTTGCTTTGGAATAATTCTATTAATGATTTCCACATCAAATATGGAGTAGCCTTTCCATGGAGGCTTGACACAATGTGATCCTTCACGCCCTCCAACAGAATCCTTTGACATTTTGCGGTCTTCTTTTGCCAAGCATCAGCTTGAGTAGCATCAGTAGGCTTTGGGACATCCATATCTATGAACTCCTTCAGCCCGTCATCATCCAATACTGCCTCCATCTTGTCCTTCCATGCAATATAGTTTGAGCTGCCCTCAAGAGCATACTCCAATCGCAATCCGTTGAAAGACATTGCTGCGTTGTCACCAAGAAAACACTGCTGCAAATTCAAATTCCACCAACAACCAACTCAACTGCCTCGAATCTAAGATTCGTGAGAACACAATATTTCTCGTACAGAGATTGACTGTATGGGCATTCACCGGATATCTCACCTTCCAAAGGAAGGATGAATCCAGAGGCTACCTGGCCCGATTACAGACTCTGGCTGAAGAAATAGAATGTAAACACTTCCTAAATAGTAGATCTGATGATTAACAGCTCTGATACCATGTAGAAACTTTTTCTACAATTATCTAGCTCGCTCTGATACCATGTAGAAATTTTGAATAATTTAACACATATTCAATGGAGATTATCCTGATCATGTACTATTTCAGAATACATACACAATACATAAGCTCCTCTACGTTGATCATCAATATAGCAGCATTAATAACAATAAAACATCAAGAGAATTCACACATTAACACAGTATGTAACCCGGGGAAAGCATCTCGCTAAAAACCCCACACTATCTGTATATTAATGATTGAGAACATGTAACATTACAAAGTGCAATGCTTATCACAAGCAATCCAGTACCAGCTCCACCTGTTACACACAATACAGCTCAAATTTGATCTCCAAATCTATTCCACTGCTTGCCTACCTCTCCAGCTCAATACCTGCTCAAGAACTGATGAGAATGGTTTACCAAACTCGTATTTCACCTGCAAAGAATCACTCACACTGTGTTGGACGTGAGCACAGGCTACAATACTTGATATTGGCCAATTCATTGGCATACTCAATCCCTCTAATTGTGCAAATCATCATGCACAACTATAGTCACAACTGATAGCAATCTGATCCTCTAACACCTGTCCCTGCTGAACTGAACATGTACTGACATGCAACTGAGTTAACTGATGTATTCTATAGTTGCATTATGAGTTAATAACTTGTGAATTAATTAATAACTAATTTGCCCAACTCATCTCTAGTCTATTTTCCAGTTAGACTAAATACAACCAGTTTAACAAAGCTAAACTAAACACAACTCCATCAACTGCACCTCTAGTCCACTAAACTCAACTCACTTGAGTTCTAACTAAAGTCCTGCATGCAAATATTAGTCATCCCATAGGTAACCATGTATTTCCCTCTGGGATCTGCATGTACCACATCCGTAGCTCATCCTGAAGTGCTCCAAGAGAATAAGATCAAGTTTATAGTCCAAACATTATTATGAGACAATAATATTTGACTTTTCTATTTTTGACAGCGAGTCTAAAAATAGACTTTGATCACTCATACTGTGATCACTCACACTGTGGTCACCCACACTGTGATCACTCATACTGTGGTCACCCACACTATGATCATCCCTGCTGGGATCAAAAATAGAACTTGCGCCATAATTTGCCTGCGGGCCCACTTAGTGAAGGTGACTCTTTTCACTAAGCTCCATCATCTTGTTGCAATCTCAACACAAGAAAAAGCAGTGAAAGTTGTGGGAATGCCTCAATTACATATCCTTTCTATATCAATTCAAGGCATTGTTAGTTCGATGGATTCAAATTGTAATATTGCTATAACAGTACTACAAGGATTTAAGTGAACAATCTTTACTATAATGTCCTTAGTTTCTCATCAGATGGGATCATCATTGATCCTCTCTAATATTCCTATCCTAAAAACCTCAAGGGCTTCAGTGTCAAAGGCATGAAGAATTATGCAAATTCTGTCAGCAACTTTCTCCAGTTGTCTGACTGCAAGAACACTACAGGTTGTCTGTTGAAGTGCAATATTCCTTCCATGCAGCACTACAATGAGCAGTGCATGTTTGATAGGACATTTTTCTATCCCCTTCTGAATGCGACAATATGGCACCATGGAGATGATGACTTTTCTCACTTCTCCTAGTTGCAGTGCCAAAGTTTCATTAGTTGGATACTCACTCCCACATTGACCCATTTGGATGCAAAGTGTGGGCTAAAGTGGGAGTTGGGTGTTATGGGCACTTTTTGATGATGTTCACTATGACCCCAATGTGGTCTATCAACATGTGGTAGATGTAACTGACAATGTGAGGTGTGCTTCTAAAGATGGTTATCAAGGAGATGGGTTTGGTCAAGGCACTGGATACATAAGAGTATGCAAAAGGCATGGTGAGAAGGCATATGATAAGGACTATAAAAGAGATCACAATGCCTAACTGTGAATCAAAGTTACAGTATCATCTTATCATCAGTAATCTTTTCCATCCCTTGGTGCAAACCACAGGGGCTTCTCTTGGGGAGCAATACCATACCACGTGGGTTCATATTGGGGGATATTTATTGAGGAAAAAATGACATAATATATTGGGGGATATATAGAGGGGAGTGGGTTTTTATATTAGCATGTATAAAAAATGGAGTCCAAAGTTAATTAAAAAATATAAATGGGTATAAAAAATGTTAATGAAAAAATGGATACCTACAATATCTAGTGAAAGTAGGGGTTTGTAAATTGAGAAGGTGTATTAGGTTTGTATTGGTAGGGGGTTAAATAATGTGATGTTTAGAATTATTTTCCAATATGTAGAAATTAAGGGTATTGTTTAATATGCCACGAATGCACATGATACGTCAGAGGTTCATTGAGTGAAGTCCTCATGGTGCAAACCCACAAAGGAGATTTATTCATAAAAATATTTGTACTTAAGGATCTATACAACACAGTCTATTTTTCCAGTTTGTTTTCAATAAAAGGATTGGTCCTGTCTTCTTAGGAATACATCCTTTGTACTCTATCTACAACATACCCAGAATACAATTCAGTCCACTTTCCCAAAATGAAACAAAGTCAACCACAAAATCCTTAGAAAAGGAAGACCGACAAAGATGTTGCAAGGTTTATGGCATACAACAAAACTTTCAGAATCGTATATAGCTATGTTAAAATTTTAAGATTACAGGCTTCAACACAATTAGGTAAGTTGTAGGTAAGAGTACAAAATAATGCATCCCTTGGAAGAAAGGACTGATGGATTCTATAGAAGATGATCCCTGAAAAAAGAAGCTATCCCTAGAATCTAGATCCATAAGTACAAATTCTTTTATCATTTAATCTCCTCATGTGGGTTTTCACCAAGGGATGGAAAATTTTTCCAACAATAGGAAAGGTGGTTGAAAATAAAAGGTAATGAAAGTTGGATTTGTAGGGAGGCATAGGGATCACAAAACCACAAGGTATGTTCCTGTCATATGTTGGTCAGAGTAGCTCCACATCAAGACAAGCCACAAATAGAAGAAGCAAAGTAGTGGTGACTGAGGCCAATTCAGTTTTTTCTGCTGCTGTAGATATGAGCTCATTTTCATTCTGCAATGTTATAGGTCAACAATGCTCTCCAATAGGTTCCAAAGGTCTCAAGCTCTGAGTCACTAACCATGGTGCATCAAATTCTAGTAAGTATGAAGTTACATTGAAAGGCATTAATGTGTCTCTCTTGATAAGGGTAGATAATGTAATGTCCCCTAATAATAATAATAATAATAATAATAATAATAATAATAATAATAATATAATATAATATAATATAATATTAAAATATAAGCAAATAAATAATAAACAATAAAGAAAAGATAATAATAGTAAATAGATAATAAATAATGAAGAAATATAATAATAACAAATAAATAAAATAGTAAAATTATATATATATATAATATAATAGTAACAATAAGCAAAGTTATCAAAATGTAAAAATGGATAAAATAAGAAAGAAATAAATAAAGAGAAAATTTAACTTAAGTAAAACTTAAAATAACAGTTGCATGTTGACACATGGAATGTGTGCATGCGGTTCCCCTTCCAATGTTTGGTCTATTTAATAGAGGATGAGGAAGATGAGAGATCATTCCATCACCCATTCTCTTGGGAGAAAAGTGTTGTGAGACAAAGGATTCTATAGCAGTAGTATGTTGATTGAGGGCTCGGGGGTGGTCAGTTGTAGAAAGATTATATGCAACTAAGCCTACAGTTGGGTGGAGAGTCGTCCCCAAAACTTTGTTGTGGTTAGCGAGATTCAAATAGTGTTCAACTCTGAAATTAAAAGTAAGGAATATCATCACTACAGGTAAGTTTTGTTTGCTCCCATTTCTCAAAAATTCTATGCTATTTAGTTGAATAGAGGTGTGTTGATTGTAAATTGCATAATTGATCTAATTAGTTGCATGTTTTAATTTCGGGGTTGTTACAGATAATGGAAGTTTTCTGGTTTTACAATTTTATAATACAATACAATACACAACACATAATATAGAATATAGAATACAAAAACAGAGATATAATGGAATATTTCCCTCCCATTAAATTGCTAGCTTGATTCAAGATTAAACCTGAAATCGAAGGTGCTATGTTTTGTCAACCGAAAGTTCTATCTTTCCACCCCGGTCAAGGATCTGTAAAACCAAGAATAATTGTTACCTAAAAGGCTATACAAAAGTAGGAAAACTAGAAATTAAGATTAAAAGAAACAATACATAAAATGGAAGCACACTCTGCACCCTGCAATGGACACAAATCCAACAACAGACAGTCTATCCCCAAAGGATCCAAATATAGTACAAGCTGAGTAATTTCCTTCCATAAAATGAAAAAGAAAAAAATATATGTAGATGTTGGCACAAATCTATAAATGCTTGACATTAGTCTGATACCAAGCTTTTATATTCTCAAATAGATTCCAGATAAATGACTGGAATAGTAGGAAAATAATTAACTACTTTATACTAAGAGGTGATTTATTGGTTCTTGGGTAGAATGCCATTTGTTGCAAACCATAGGAATAAAATAGTTCTTTGCAATTCCCAAATTATTGGTTGCATGTGAATCTTGGTTAGATGTTAAAAGCACATTTTCCCTAGGAAAATTGAAGTGCTTGGAGCATCTTTCTCTATTTTTCCTTTTGAGGGAATATTGTGGTTGGCTTTGTTTCAAATTTTGGGAATAAGTTGAACTTTTAAGTGTGTTTGGGTATGTGTGAGGTAGAATACAACAATGTGTTCCTTTGAAGAAAGGACCATTGTGCCTTTTGCATAAGGCACACTCTGAATTTTGAAAAGATAGGTTATGTTGCATATGCCCTTTTGTGAATTTTTACCAATGGATGGCAAAGGGGATGCTGAAAATAAAAATGATAATAGAAAAGGTGGTTGAAAATAACATAATAATGTAACTTATATTTGTTGAGAGCATTGCTGTGTCGGGATCACAAAACCACAAGATATGTGTATGTCCTTTGTTGTTCAGAGTAATGGCACATTGAGTTGAGCACTAGGAAGCAAGGGTGGCTGAGGTTGATTCAACGGTGTACAAGGTTGATCCAACACTAGTGTACACCTCTGTCAACTGTCACCACTGCTTGCCTACTACTGAAAAATGGGTATGCCAATGCTATAGTTATATGATCCCAATGCCTACCTGTGCATCTAAGTTACTATATCATCTTATTTTTAGCAATCTTTTCCATCCCTTGGTGCAAACCCACAAAGGAGATTTATTCATAAAAATATTTCTACTTAAGCATGTATACAACACAGTCTATTTTTCCAGTGTGTTTTCAATAAAAGGATTGGTCTTGTCTTCTAAGGGATACATCCTTTGCACTCTATCTACAACATACCCAGAATGCAATTCAATCCACTTTCCCAATATGAAACAAAGTCAGCCACAAAATCCCCTCAAAAGGAAGACATATAAAGATGTTGCAAGGTTTATGGCATACAACAACACTTTCAGAATGGTAGATAGCTACGTTAAATTTTTAAGAGTGCAGGCTTCAACACAATTGGGTAAGTTGTAGGTAAGAGTACAAAATAATGCATCCCTTGGAAGAAAGGATTGATGGATTGTATAGAAGATGATCCCTGAAAAATAAACTATCCCTAGATCCATAAGTACAAATTCTTTTATCAATAATCTCCTGATGTGGGTTTTCACCGAGGCATGGAAAATGTTGCTAACAATAGGAAAGGTGGTTGACAATAAAAGGTAATGCAAGTTGGATTTGCAAGGAGGCATAGGGATCATAAAACCACAAGGTATGTGCCTGCCATATATTGGTCAAAGTAGCTGCACATCAAGACAAGCCACAGATTGAAGAAGGAAAGTAGTGGTGACTGAGGCCAATTCAATTTAATTTCCTGTTGCAGATATGAGACGATTTTCATTTTGCAATGTTATAGGTCATTAATTCTCTCTAGCAGGTTCCAAACGTCTCAAGCTCTAAGTCACTAACCATGGTGCATCAAATTCTAGTAAGTAAGAAGTTACATTGAAAGGAATTAACATCTCTCTCTTGATAAGGGCAAAAAGCAATAGTTGAGGTTGATAATGAAAGATTTCTAGTTTTACAATTTTATAGTACAATACAAAATACACACACACATATGTAATACAAAATATAGAATACAAAATACACTCACACACATATATATAAATTATGATACATGCACACCAAGATTGTGGCATCAGGGCCCAAAGAATAGTCAAACAAGGTTGGGGGATAATGTCTCAAAATGAATACCAAGGGATTTTGTAGTAGTAACGGTGGTCACACAAATATCTTACAAGCATAAACTAACCCATGTAAAATTCTCTTAAAGAGGACTACCATTGTTTTAGGGCATACATTTTAGGAAGGGGCATAAGGTGAGCCCAATGAATTCCTCCAACAGCTCCATCTCACATGCCACAACCTTCTCCACAAATGTATTTCAGATGTACAAGTTTGATACAATGTTAAATTTTTAGTTTCACGACATGGTGGGCAGATCTACACTTAAAACCCTAAAGAAAGTAAACTGAGACTGCTTAGAATACTATCTAAATAGGGGAATTCTAAGCACCAGTTCTACTAACACATAACTCTAAAAATCAGAACATCAGGCTATAGAGATTTGAAACAACAGATGTAAATTTTGATTCTGTGTAAAACAAAGTTCTGGAAACTAGGACAGTGAGAGGAATTTGCAACACACAGTCACATATATCTTAACTGGAAAAGACTTCCACAACAAACTTTTTCACTCCTAAAACATGTCTGTAATGAAGCACCCTATCTCCCTTTATAGAACTAGAGAGAAAGGGTTACAATGAATGTGGAAAAAACCAACAAACCACCTATCTTAAGGAAAGTTTCATGACCCTACTGTGCCTTGGAGAGAGTACCCTCATGCATGGAATACGCTACCTAGAATAGAATACCCACTAGAGAAAACAAAGTGTAAATATGCATGCACCTTCCAACCTTGGAAATAATGGAAAGTATAAATCTAGAAGCTCACCTAAATCATGCACTCTGTCTAAGACTAAACTTACAACAACACCCTACTCATCTAAAGATAGCACATGCATGTGCCTCACACACTGGTTGCCTACTTAATTGTTGTGCATTCCTAGTGGATTCTCTAGTGCACCACTATTCCAAACGTAAACAAGTGTACGAAGAAGAATGGTTGAGCAACATGTACAATCTCACAAAACACTCAATAATGGCACATGTAAAATCTAAGCTTTCTATTTTTTACAATATTGTTATAACGAGTTTTTGATGTATAATTCCAAAGCATTATTTATATTAAATGCAAATGCAGGGGCAAGGTCCTATGTAGATAATTGGAGATGGTGAAGTGGGAGCCTATTTATATCTATGAGATGAAGGGCATTTATGAGTTGGTGCAACACTCCTCTAACATCAGGCTCCACTTTAATAAAAAGGTAGGGTCTTGGAGATCTAGTGGAGAGATAGTTGTAGTGTTGTCAGTTCATTGGAAAGGGTCATGTCTCTTTTAAACATAAAATTTGGGGTTGGTTATTGCTTCATCATGGATTAGCTTACAAGAGTAGGTTGCAAAAATTTGGTACTATTAGAACCTATGAAGTACAATCTTCACTGGAACTAAACTTTACTTTATGTGTGGAGGAAGATGTCAACTTTACAAGATTTCCTATAGCAACATTAAGCACAGATGTGGTATTATCAATTGTTTGAGTCCCAAACCTACCATGTGATTCTATTGCTTCCAAAGGGGGGACTATAAACGAGGGTGATATTTCCAGGTGATTTTCTGTAGCACTATCACACACTTTGATGGCTTTATCCATTACTTTGGGTTCATGCCTGCCATATGATTCATGCACTCCTGAATTAGTATCTTTGTAAACAATTGTTGTTGTCTCATTCATCATATGAGACAGTGACATACCATGAGGTTCTAACACCGACATAAGATCTTCATGAAAAATAACCCCTACTTTCTTGAAGGAGGATGATACAACCACATAATTTCCCAAAGAACCTTGGAACATTCCTGCAAATTTACTAATTTATAGGGACCCAATTGAGGCAATGTTGTGTGATTCTGAACAAAGATCTTCATTGAGAATAGCCCTTTTTTTTTAAGATTCACATGATATGCCTATAGATTTCCCTCCAGCTATCTACAAAATGATTGTTAGCTCTCCAACTTCTCCTTTACATCTCAACCTCTCATGATTAGAACTTCCAGAAGGCAAGGAATTTGACAGAGCATCATTCTTTGTACAATGCTTATAATTCACTTCTCCTCCCCTCAAAGATGATCTGAACAATGCGTATTTTTTGCTAGGTTTTTGGAAAGTATTTACTCTTTTAGTGTCTTTGTTTGGCATTTGGGGAGGAAGCTTTGGAGCAGCCGCGTTGTTCTGTATCAAGCTAGAATCATACTCAACACCTTCTTTTTCAATGCAAAATTGCTCATTTGGCTTACTACTTTGTTAGTTATTGGGGAACTCTGAAGAATGGGGCTTGAAGTTATGTGTATCAATTGAATGTGATGCCATATAAGGAACTGTCATTACTCTATGTGAAGAGATGTTATCCTTAGCTTTTTCTAAAGATGATTAAAACCCTGTGCATCATTAGGACGGGAAAAAAGTAATTAAATATTTGACCTAAAGATTTAGATCTAATTAGATTCATTAGATAATGTCCAAGAATACCCATTAATCCATGCGAACTTGACAAAAGCAGTGAATTCAAAAAATCTATTAGGTAAATATTATGATAGTACTTCAAAAAATGCCTTTAGGAATTTAATGAGTGGTCAAAAAACAACATTTACTGCATGATCAACTCCAACCATAGTTGAAAAATGATGACCATGTGCATGCTCCTTACAATGTTTGTCTTCAAAAAACAGGGGAATTTTTTTAAGACAACCTCTAATGTGCAGTTTAACAATTTGGTAGTGTTAAAGATATATGTTTGAAGTAAAAATACATAAATATTATGTACATGTACAAAAATGGTAGTGTTAAAGATATATGTTTGAAGTAAAAATACATAAATATTATGTACATGTACAAAAATTGATGTACTGAAAGCCTACACAATGAGGCAGGAAGTGCATTGTGAATTTTTAGGGATCCAAATGATTTTTTTTGTGAACTGTAGGGTATGACCTCAATTTGTAAGCCTCAGTTCAATATAAAATATTTAAACGAGTAATAAAATAAAAACCCAGGAGGAAAAAGGACAACAACTTGATAAAATATTATTTTCATTCCTCTAATTACATGAGCTACCAAACCCTAAGCCAACTGAAAATCCAACATCAATATAGCAAACAGAGTTAAAAAATTAAAGTTGCAAAATACATATTTGAAGAAAATATTTTAATTTTTTTTTGTTTGAAACAAGATTAAAATGCCTTTCGACATGAATTCAACCATGGAGGGTAGTGGTCTAAAATTCTCATAATCATCTGTAACACGACTGCCATTTGCAGGGACAAAGTTTTAAGTTCCGAGGAGCGTCCATTTTCCGAGATCATCTTCAACAGGGACCACATGCCACATTGGCACCTCCTTCCTCGCTCCCATCCCATTCATATGTTGTGTAGTCAAACCATGTAACTGACATCGGAGATTAATCTCATCACTCGAAATCCTCCAAATTTGGTTGAATTTGCAAATAATATTTGTAAACCATGTTGCAGAAGAAAAGGTCTCACTGGAAAATTGTTCTATCAATTGGTTTCTATTACTTTCATCAGGTTGGTATAAATCCAATACTTACATGATAGTGATATAATAGATAGGTGGGCATCACGACAAAAACAATTACATATAATATGGGAGGAAAAAGTTATCAATACAAGCCTAAATGCTTCATCATTTTGTAATCAGTTGTAATTGGCGATCTGCATTAAAGAAACAATATTAAATCAGTTGTGACAAATATAATGACTATCTAGATGCCACAAAGCACATTATATAGGTTCAAAATCTAAAGGCATAATGTACTCATGTTTGGGGAATTGGGCCTCAATCACTAAGGTAGGTTGGCTTACGGTGTCCATCTATTAGGGGCTCTATATGGTACCCTGTGTTCACCATGTTCTAGAAATGTGGTTACAAGGAAAGGCCTTGATATTTGGAAAATGGTCCATTCAGAGATGTTTCGTTATGTTTTTGTTTAATATCTGCAAAGAAAAAAATTTCTGATATTCTGATAGCTCCTTCCTCAAAGAGTCTTCTTGGTAACAGAAATTAACAGGCGTTGTTGACAAGAAACAATTGACATTGAGAAGGCATTGCAAATATCCAACAGCCACGCAAGTCTGGACTCTTGTTGGGGGGATTGCGGTCACAATATCCAAGAGCACTTAGTTTATTATTCATCCTATGTTGAGCACTATATATCGTGCCCCTTATTTACATTTTATAGAGCAAGATCTAACAGTTTGATAGCGATCGTGTGGCTTGCTCTTTTTAAATTCAAGTTTGATATCTTCTAGAATCATGAGATTATGATATACTCGACAGAATACCTATAAATAGAGTAGAATGATGAAATTCATGATATAACATCAATTTGTTCTGTGCCATGACATTATCTTCTGCCATTCAAGTATCTGGTTGCAGTTTGATCTCTTTTCGATATATAAAATACTAATAAACCGAACGCCCTAATTCAAATGATAGATAATAAGTCGCTCACACTAATGGCATCAAAATATAATTACAAACTTCAAAAGACAAGAAATACATACCGAGACTCGGTCCTTCAGTTTCTGGACCTTCGCAGAAAGATTGGTCATCCTGTGTCTGGAAACCTCAGCCTGAGGCACCATGGTGGATATGGAATACCATCTATCCAATGGAGGGCTCTTGCTGTATGAAGTGGGAAGCACATCTTTACCCCAATCATTCTCCACGTCCTCATCATCACACATCTCAAAAGACTTCCTTTTCTCAAATCCGGGGAGTTGCCAACTCCACCTTCCCGTTGCTGAGTCCCCCATTTGGGTCTTTCTATCGATCTTGAGACTCTTGATATATCTGAATTCTATCCAACTGGACTTAACCCTTCTCTATGGTTCTATATCCAAAAGTCTGCTTAGGATTAAATGCGGAAAGTTTCAATACCCATGAGAAAGTTTCAGTGGAAAATTTTATGGTGGGAGCTTTTGAACATGAAAATTTCATTTAATAACAGTTGCTCCGCTTATGATTAAATGTGGAAAGTTTCAATACCGATGAGAAAGTTTCACTGGAAAAGTTTATGGTGGGAGCTTTTGAACATGAAAATTTAATTTAATAACAGTTGCTCATGGTAGCAGCATGGTAGGTGGATGACATATGTAACCATCCCCAAGTAATAGTATTATATTAAATTTGTTCAAAGTATTATCCATGTATTGGAAGAGTCTTTCAAAGTAATACAATATGCGTATTATATTGATATTAATATTATATTAGGTTGTTTTTTTAGTAATTCAATACAAAAGGATTTTTATTAATATAAAAAGTTTTACATTAATAGTATATGATAGAACTAGTTTAAAGATGGCCATAGACAAAGCAGGTCTATGGATGGCCATGAAACAAAGTCCATAACACATATAGGAAATGAAAAAACAGAGACATTGGAATCTTGCAGATTGGGATTGATCACCACTACGTCTTTTCTTTCCTTTCTTCTTTGTTACTTTGATCTAACCTTCTAGAGGTCTGGCTACCAAAGCCACCTTAAGATTGTTTTGATAATCCAAGGAGGCATATTTTTCAGAGTCTGAAGAGGTTGATTCACGGGCACGCTTCATGGCACCAATCAGAATATTGTTACTAAGTTCTTCTCTTTTGGCTAACAAAACTTAGATCTCCTGATATCCTTCATGAGGCTTTTGGAGATCTAAATCTTGGGTGTCATTTGATGTGAGCATGTCATCATCAGACTCGTCATCTTCCTAATCCAAGGAAGAGGAATCATCCTCTTCTCATGGAGGCGGGCTACATGGCTTCCATACTTTAGATATGGGATTCTATTTGACTAGTTTTCGAGAATAAAAGTTCTGAAGATGACCTTTTTTATGGAAAAGTCGACACAAAAAAGTAGTGTTCTCATATTCTAGTTGTTGGGTGCAGTGAAAATCACTTATTTTTAAATTAATTTCTCCATGAAATTCATTGTTGATGTTGAGTTCTATGCAAATCCTGCCATAGATGAAGACTTTGCACTAGCCTCACGAGGGATCTATAGCCAGAAAACGACCCAAGGTGTTTCCAATACCCATAAACACTAAAGATTTCCATAGATGGGCCAACAAATTTAGGAGCCTAACCAAAATGGGTAGCTTTGTGATCATAGTTGTGGAGGTGTCAAAATATGGAAACTAAGGGGCTAGGAAGAGCCTAACTTTTCCCCAAAACCAAGTTGCCTTAGAATGAGCATTTTGATCATCCAAATCATTGTCAAAAATAATGATGGATAAGACCTTGGAACATAAGAGGACCTTGAATTCCTTGGTCCAACTTGAATGGATCCATCGGTAAAGGTTTTTTGTACATGGCCATAGCCCATTGAAACAACAAATGATACCATCAACTACGAACAACTCATAGATTCTATCCAGATATGGATGAGTGATTTCCATGGAAAGAACATCCTCAAATTTGTTTATTATAAAAGGACTCGGAGAAACATGGGTCTGAGCCAACTTTCCCAAGGGCATGGGATGTTTCTAAGGTGGCTTTGCACTTTGGGGATCTTAGTTTCAGACCTTGTCTTTGTAAGAGGAGGCTTGGGAAGAGGAAGGCTTTCTCGAAGCTCCCCCACGTAGTCGAAGAGCCAAGGAAAATGTGACATCCCTGCGTATATTATGAACATAGAGAATAAAGAGATCTTCCATTTTCTTACCTTCGAATAGAAGGCATTGCAATCCAAAGGGTAGCCCTGTTTTGAATTCCAACAATAGCTTGAGGCCTTTTACCATATCTGTAGCTCTAACCATTATTATAGTATGGATTTGGGCCAATTACAATATGTTGTAATATTGAAGAACAAGATATTTTTATTTTTTGAGTGTGTTGTCAAATTGAATAAGGTTTTGTCTAATTATTACATATTTTTAAAGTGTTTTGCTAGAATTTGGGGAAATAATTTTTATCAAATTGTGAATTTTTTGTCGTTTAAAATGAATTTTTGACTATATATGGATTCTCCCATGCAAAAATCCTAGGATGTTGAGAAAGTGGAGAGTTCAAAATTCAAACTTGTGATTCCAATAAATCTTTAGTGGATATGCCCAAAAACACTCCAAACAGATACACTAGACAACTGGGAAACGAGATTTTTTTTATTTCTAGGACAATGGAGTCTTTATTTGTAGAAATAAATATTTTTCTAAATTGTTAAAGTGTCATTACATAAATTGGATTATATATGTAAGTATTATCTATAGTTTTAAAGGTATGTTTAAGTGTTTATGAGTTAAATGGGTTTTATGGTCTATATTTTTAAAGATTAAATTCATAATCATAGTTGATGTTTTATTTTAATGATTTTAATTTATTTATAAATTTACTTATAAAGGTTTTTATTTTATTCTCAATTCTCTATTATAACATTTTTTTATTTTGGCTGGTATATGCAAGTTTTATGAAATTTCCATATTCATGGTTGTAATAATTTTTGGAATGTGATTGCATGGTGTGTTGTTCTAATTTATATTGATTTGTATTTATCTCCTCAAAGCATGTGAGTCCCATTTAGTTAGTGCTTGGTGTAATTAATCTTTCTCTCGAATAGATTTATTGCAACTGAATGTATGTGAATTCACTCACTCAATATGTATATAAGTATCTCCTCGTTTGGTTCGAATGTAGGACAAGTGTAAGATACCCTCCCTGAAGTATCTTAAATTTTCCATTAAATTTACTGAGTCTGGTCTTAGTGTTCAGTGTGGCATTTTCTAAAACAGTTTATGTGTACTTGGCTATATAGATGCACTTTCTTGGTTTTAATTTCAAATAGATATACACAGTGGCTAACACATGCCAAAGAAATGCTTCAAGACAAAATTATGTTCTTTGGACTAAACCCATAAATTCATATATTTCCCATACAAGTTTGTATAACCATAACTTGAACATAATATATCATTTCATTAACATGGCACATAAATACATAGTGAGAAAAAGGAGTAGAGGAACGTGGTAATAAATCAACAATGTAAACTTCAATATATTAAGTGCTTTATAACATGGTTCCAACAATACAATACTAAGAGAAATAGGCTTCCAGATGGCTTAGATCGTTCCCCTCTCACCTAGAAATATTAGTCCATGCAAAGATTGTCTACACTAGCCTTTAAACTAGAAGAAAGTCGACCTCATCTTTCATGTTTAGCTTCTATATTGACTATAAATACACTTTGGTTCACATAACTAGCAAGTTAGGTAATTTGTGGTCACTACAACACTAGTAATCTCTACACCTTCAATTGGAAAACTCAGTCACAGTCTCGTGGTCTCTCCCCATCACTCTTCTAGCATGAAAGAATGGACTCGACCCTCTGAAGTTACAATACTTGACCCTCCTTGTTATTATCATCTCTCTGCCAACAAGGAAATATGTACTTGACCAGCAAGAGAACTCACATTCAGCTCTTGAAATGACACTCCCAACTCAGAAATAAAGAGAAACTCAACCTGTCTAAAAATAGCAACTTAGTCTCTTTAGTAGTGGGAGATTCGGCACAAATACCAAGCAACTCGACTGGAAAAACCCAGGATAACTCAGCCTCTTTAGATGGAACTCGACCCCTAGATTATAGATCTTAGTAAACCATGCTTTTACCTCTGACTTCTACCATCCATGCTACCCTTGTGTCCCCTTGCCCCATTTATTACACCATAACATACCCCCCCACAACCTTTTTGGTCATGCCATTCCACTTTTCCTAATGTTATGAACCTGAAAATTTGGTCCCAATGCCCCTACAACTACACCCTTGGGCCCCCTTGGCTAAGGGATTAAACACATTAAGGGTTATGGGATGTGATAAGGGAGCCTCTAATCCCTTTATCACAACTAGAAATAGGCTCATGAACACCATCAATATCTACTGGAGGTGTTGCGATGAAAGCAATAATGAATACAAAAGTTGTGGTCTATAGGACAAGGATCATCAAGATGTTAAGCCATCCAATGTAAATAAGGTTTTTAGTGATAGTGATCTAGTCACATAAAAGACCCCATAAGAGACATTCATGTATTTTAAGGTCTGCTTTATTGTTGAGTTCACATATTTGGAAGCACAATCGCACAAGTGGAAACATCTCACATTTGGACTTTGGTGTCTCCTCATTTGCTAGACTCTGTCTCTGAGGAAAGGAACATTGTGCATTGGTTGGAATTCCACCTATAGCTATAGGTCTTAGTATATGATTGTTGTCATCTATTATAGAAACCAAATTGGCAAATTCAGATATGCATCTACATAGGTAAATGAGTAGATTCATAAATGGTTGCAACGCTGGGCTTGAATCCTTAACAAATTGCTTGGTATATATCTGCATCTATTTTAATTGTTGGTTCTTTGATTGGGCATAGTTATAGCTATTTGTGTGTAGAAAATAAAGTTTGGTGTGGTTGGGATTATTAGAGTGTTGTGTAGTCAACAAAGTGTTGTTTGGTTGGTAGTAATAGAGTGCTGGGATGCAAAGTAAACCAAACACAGTTTTGGAATTTAGTTGGTAGCGGTTTGGCCACCACATGCAAAGTAAACCAAGCAGTGAGCAAGTCTGAAGACAGAGAATATTACATTGTTTATTTCCATAGAGGATTTGTGTTGGTAAAATGAGTGGTGGCTAGACTGCAATGTTTATTTCCAATGAGGATTATATAGTATAATTCCCTTGTTTACAGATTAGTGTTTGTATATCTAACCAATTGATTTGAATTTTTGTTGAATACTTAATGGCAACTTGATATGTAGCTTTGATATATTGATACTCCCTCTTTGCAGTCTTCATATGGATTTCCATCAAATCCTACATGAACCTAGAGACTCGACTAATGGTGAAGGAAATATAAAGTTGACTATGATTCAAATAAATGAGACTACCAACAAATTGACTTTCAAAGAATCACAATCCTTAGTCGTCTTAGCTTTTGATTGAAATGGAGTAGAATGAGGCTTACAAATAATCCATTTTAAATATCTTCAGGATATCCAAAGCATACTTTGGTTGAGAAATGAAGATACTATCACCCAATTGAATAAATTTGATGCAAGAAATAAATTCTACAGATCTAAGTTAGTCATTTAAAATGTATCTTTCAATTGTGACTTTAGACTTAAATTGAATCACCATTATTTCTAGTGATAATCAAATCATCCACATGCTTCTGATTGAAATGGAGTAGAATGAGGCTTACAGATAATCCATTTTAAATATCTTCAGGATATCCAAAGCATACTTTGGCTGAGAAATGAAGATACTATCACCCAATTGCATAACTTTGATGCCAAGAAATAAATGCTACAGATCTAAGTTAGTCATTTCAAATGTATCTTTCAATTGTGACTTTAGACTTAAATTGAATCACCATTATTTCTAGTGATAATCAAATCATCCACATGAATCACAATTAAGAGAACTACATCATTCACATGTAACCATAAATACTATGATCTATGTTAGGATGCCTCAAACCAAGCTGTAGAAAAAAAATAGTAATCTTTTGATTTCATATCCTAGGTGCTTGTAATCATTGAGAGGATGCATGTCATGGGGAAACTATGCAATATAATTCCTGAGATAGTTCACCATTTGCTTGAAATATTGTAGGTCAAGGTTGATCTTTGGTGGTGGCCAAATAAAAATGGTTGAAAACTTCATTGGATCAATACTTAGTCAATTGTGGTTCACACAAAAATCCAAGATAATAAAGTTTCTTCTACCCAAATGCACACATCTTCATGTTCACAAATAACTTGTCATGTGCTGCACTTTATTCATCCTAGGTCTGGTTGAAAAGTAATATTTCTAAGTACACAATTAGAGTTGAGTAAAGATGTGTTTGTAGAACTTTGTTCATCATACCATGAATGTTGCAAGGCCATAATTGGTAACACTTAATGACATCAGTGGCCATGCAAGTAGTCCTTGTCACATCTTGAAGGATGTTTTCCACATATCCTTAGGTAAAATTACTAATCCATTACAGATCTTAAGCTGCATTTCACACTTAAATAATTAGTTGTCTCTGTTAATGAAATGATGTTTTTCTTTATTTACAAGTGAAGTACTAACACATGCTAGACAGTTCCAAGGCATGATAGGCATGCCAGGATGTATTGTCAGTGCCAAGGTGTGGCATGAATGCATGCTAGGGAGTGTGAGGGCCAAGTGCTAGGGAAACACAAGGGAGCACTCATTTCAAATTCATGGAAATGAATTGTTAGCAAGTTCCAGGTGTGCTAAGGAGGGAGTGAAAAGGTATACTAGCCAGTGCCAAGGCATCACAAGGGAGAACTAGGTCAAAATGTTTGGAAATGAACAAATAAGAGTGTAATGTTCCAAGGAGTGTCAGCAAATTCCAGGTGTCCCAAGGACAAAGTGTGTTAGGATAAGTTCAAAATAGGACTTACAGGAGGCAAGCCTATAGTTGTGATAAGGTGTGTAAAAAGTAGTTTCAGACAAAGGGAGAATTTGGGTTGGGCACAACATTATTTTGTCAATGACTTGGTTGGGTTCCCAAGTCGCAAACAAAGTAAGGCTATCTATTAGGGCATGATAGCCAGGGAGTGCTAAGGTGTTGTAGGGAATGCTAAGAAGTACTAACACATGCTAGACAGTTCCAAGGCATTTTAGGCATGCCAATACATGAAAAGTGCTATGGCATGCAGAGAATTTCCAGGCGCCAGGGTGTGGCACCAACAAATGATAGGGAGTGTTAGGGCCAAGTTTTATGGAAACACAAGGGAGCAATACTTTCAAATGCATGGAAATGAATCAATAAGAGTGTGACATAGAGTGTTAGCTAGCGAGTACGAGGTGAGCTAAGTGTCAGGGAGTGGTAGGATGTGCTAGGGAGTGCCAAAGCATGCCAAGAAATGCAGGGGATGCTAACACGTGCTACATGGTGCTAATGGATTATTAAGCGTGTCAGGTGTTATGGCATGTCAAGATTTAAACTTTGTTGCTTAGTTGTTTAATTTTACGACCACGGTTGGATGTAAGCCTTGTTCTCGTAACTTGCTAAGTTGGATAAGTTGAAATTATACATGAGTAGCCTAAGATTCTACTCACATTTCCTTAGGTAATCTGAGTAGAATAGTATGGTTGGATTACAGTAGGTGCTTGATTGTTATGAGTTAAGATCGGTTGCGAGTTGCGGTTCCCTTGGTGCCTCATCCTACCCCTTCACACTTCAATTACGACATCCCTCGGGTGAGACTCCTTACCCTCTCTAGGTAAGGTGAAAATGATGACATTGTTCTAGACTACAGTGGAGCCTTGTTGGCTCCTTGTCCTTGAACCCAGGGTCCCTTCCTTGTTCCCATTTTCGTGCCAACACATGCCAAGTCATGCCAAGTGCTAAGGCAAGCCAAGATGTGCAAGGTGTTAGGGTGTGGTGCCAACACATGCTAGCGAGTGTTAGGGAGTGCTAGGAAACACAAGGGAGCACTAGTTTCAATTACATGGAAATGAATGAATAAGAGTGTGTGATATGGAGTGTTAGCGAGTTCCAAGTGTGCTAAGGAGGGAGTGAAAAGGTATTCTATGAAGTGCCAAGGCATGATACAATGCTAGGGAAGCATGTCAAGATGTACCAAGTTCCAAGGCGTGCCAATGCGTGCTAAGGAGTGTCAGTGAGTGCTAGCGAAACATAAGGGAGAACTAGGTCAAAATGCATGGAAATGAATGAATAAGAGTGTGTGACAGTGAGTGCAGCGAGTTCTAGGTGTGTTAAGGATGGAGTGACATGCTATGCTAGGCAATGCTAAGGCATGCTAGAGTGCAAGGGAAACATCCAACCAAGATGTGCCAGGTGCGAGGGTGTGCTAATGTGCGTTAGGAAGTGTTACAGAGTGCCAAGGAAACACAAGGGACCATTAGGTCAAAATAATGCATGGAAATGAATGAATAAGATTTTGTGACAGGAAGTGTCAGTGAGTTCCAGGTGTGCTAAGGGAGTGACAAGATATTCTTTGCAGTGCTAAGGCATGCTAGAGGTCAGGGCAACAATATGCCAAGATGTGCAAGGTGCCAGGGTGTGCTAATGCATGCCAGGGAGTGCCACGAAAACACAAGGGAGCACTAGTTTCAAATGCATGGAAATTAATGAATAAGAGTACGTGACAAGGAGTGTCAATGAGTTCTATGTATGTTAAGGAGTGAGTGACAAGGTATACTAGGTAGTGCCAAGGAATGCTATAGTGCCATGGAGACATGCCAAGATGTGCCAAGTGTCAGGGAGTGCCATGGAAAAACAAGGGAGAACTAGCTCAAAATGCATGCAAATGAATGAATAAGAGTGTGTGATAGGGAGTGTCAGTGAGTTTCAGGTGTGTTAAGGAGGGAGTGACAAGGTTATATGCTAGGCAATGCCAAGGCATGCTATATTTCCAAGGCATGTCAGGGAGTGCTAGGGAGTGCCAAAGCATGCCAAGGAATGTAGGGGGTGCTAACACGTGCCACATAGTTCCAAGGGATTGTTAGATGTGCCAGGTGCTATGGCATGTCAAGATGTAAACTATTTTCTCAGTTGTTTTATGGCCACAGTTGGATGTGAGCCTTGACATCGTAACTTGTAAATTGTTAAGTTGGATAAGTTGAAATTATACATGAGTAACTTGAGATGAGTTACAGTCAATTCTTAAGTGAACAAGGCATATTCTAGTTGTAATAACTGTAACTTGGACAAGTTGTTGTAGTCGAGGCAAGACTTGGTTGGGTTCCCAAGTCCCAAAAAAGTAAGGGTAGTTGTGAGGGAATTATAGTTAAGGAGTGTCAGGGTGTGCCAAGGAATGAAAAGGCATGCTACCACATGTCGAACATTGCCAATTCATATCAAGGAATGTTATAAAGTGTTAGGGCATCACAAGGGAGAACTAGGTCAAAATACATGCAAAGGAACAAATAAGTGTGTGTGCCAAGGAGTGTCAATGAATTCCAGGTGTCTCAAGGACAAAGTGTGTTAGGAGAAGGTTAGAATAGGAATTGTAGGAGTCAAGCCTATGGTTACAATTATAAGGGGTTGGTTAAAGCAGTTTTAGAAAAAATGGAGACTTTGGGTTGCGCACAACATTGATTTTCCAATGACTTGGTTGGGTTCCCAAATCACAAAAATAGTAAAGCTATCTATGAGGGCATGATAATTAGGTAGTTCCAACGTGTGCCAGGGAATGCCAGGAAGTACTAACACATCCTAGACAATTCCAAGGCATGTTAGGCATGCAAAGACAAGCCAATTGCTAAGGCATACCAAGATGTGCCAAGTGCCAGGGTGTGGCATGAATGCATGCTAGGGAGTGTTAGGCCCAAGTGCTTAGGAAACACAAGGAAACAATAGTTTCAAATTCATGGAAATGAAGTGTCAGTGTAATGTCCCTTCCGAAATTAATTTTTACAGGTTTATTTATTCTATAATTTTGACAATTTTGGAGGCCATGGGACCCATGTGATTTTTGGAAAAGACTTAGGAAGGAAAAAGGTGCCGAACTGTTTTGTTGGCATAGTGTGGGGACCAACCACATGAGGAAATACGCACCACCTTAGAGGGAAGTCCAAATGACTAAGGAGAGAAATTATAATTGCTAGTTGGAGGGGGGCCACATGGGAAAAGAGGCCCACAAATTATAAATAGAGGGGGCTCAGCCTCCTTTGGTATCTTTTTGACATATTGAACTCAAACTTAGTTGTTTAAGCTGCTTAGCCGGGTTACAATGTTTTTTAGCACACGAGTGTCTCCTAGCAGAGATATCAACCCTTACTTCGGTGGACTTCGAGTGCCACCGTAGGAAGGAAATTCATACTACCTTGAAGGAGTGCTGGTGGAGTTTCACAGTCACATCATTCAGCATTTGTCTTAGCCAGTGCGTGTTTCTGGAAGATGCAGAAGGGGAAAATGTAGGTGTTGCTTGTGGGTTCATCGGGGTAGCAACTGCTGGGGGAGTTTGGGCATTAGACCTATAGTGGAGGATCAACCTTTTGAGAGAGTTTTGGATCATGAGGTTGCGGCATTGGAACAGTTCCATTTACAGTCACCTAGGCTTGCATAGAGAGGCATCACTGGGCTCACATGGGAGTTGGAGGAAGGAATTGTAGAGCTGGAACTAGTTGAGAGAAGTAGGAGATCATTTGGAGGGTGATTTAAGGAGGATTGCTAGAGTTGGGAGAGTAGAGATTGACAGGATCATTCAAAACAACATAATTTGAAATTGGAGGAGGGTCAAGCTGTGAAGGGTCAATTTTTTAAGGTTGGAACCAAGGGAAACCGTTTATGGGTTTTTCTGGGTTTTGGGCAAGGATCACTCTCCTGATTTTATAGAATTTTCTAGGTAGATCTGAGGGGTCAAACAGATGTCCTAACTCAGCTAGCAGCAAGAGGAGCTGAGGGCAATTTGGGCCAAAATTCCAAGGTCAACATTTTTCCAATTCCTTCATCATTTGTTATGGGTTTCCTGCGTAGAGGTTGGGATTAATTTCCCATAATTTTTTGAGCAACAGGAAAGGCTCTAATGACAGATCATTTCAGGCAGCAACACCTTTCTAGGTAGTAACAGTGCAGCTCTTGGGTCGGATTACCAGCAGATTTGAGGAGGGTGTTCCATTGTTCATCTTGGGATTTTGCTAGCTTGCCTAGAACAAGCCCAAGTGCACACATTCCAACACCTTGTTGTACACCTCTTCCCTTTTAATAAAATGAGTAGACAATGCAGTTTGGTTACCAATTTTGTGGTCTGATGGTTTGATTTAATTTTATGGTGTTATTTTTATTATATGCTTTGCATAGCACTATTTTTCCTAGTTTGGAACATTACAGTCAGGGAGTTCCAGGTGTGCTAAGGAGGGAGTGACAAGGTATTCTATGTAGTACTACCAAGGCATGCTAGATTGCTAGGGAAGCATACCAAGATGTGCCAAGTGCCAAGGTGTGCCAATGCGTGATAAGGAGTGTTAGGGAGAGCCAGAGAAACATAAGGGATCACTAGGTCAAAATGCATGGAAATGAATGAATAAGAGTGTGTGATAGGGAGTGTTAGCGAGTTCCAAGTGTGCTAAGGAGAGAGTGACATGGTATGCTAGGTTGTGCTAAGTCATGCTAGATTGCTAGGACGACATGCATCCAAGATGTTCTAGGTGCCAGGGTGTGTCAACATGTGCTAGGAAGTGTAAAGGAGTGCTAGGGAAACACAAGGGAGCACTAGGTCAAATTAATGCATGCAAATGAACAAATAAGAGTTTGTGACAGGAAGTGTCAGTGAGATATAAGTGTGCTGAGGGAGTAACAAGGTATGGTAGGTAATTCTAAGGCATGCTAGGGGCCAAGGCAACATGCCAAGATGTGCCATGTGCTAGGGTGTGCCAATGCATACCAAGGATTGTTATGGAGTGACAAGGAAACAAAAGGGATCACTAGTTTCAAATACATGGAAATGAATGAATTAGAATGTGTGACAGGGAGTGTTAATGAGTTCTTGGTGTGGTAAGGAGGGAGAGACAAGATATGTTAGGTAGTGCCAAGGAATGCTAGAGTGCCAGGGAAACATAACAAGATGTTCCATGTGCCAGGGTGTGACAATGTGTGTCAGTGAATGTTAGGGAGTGCCATAGAAGCAAAAGGGATAAATAGCTGAAAATGCATGGAAATGAAGAGATAAGAGTGTGTGATAGGGAGTGTAATGAGTTCCAAGTGTTCTAAGGAGGAAGTGACAAGGTTATATGCTATGTAGTGCCAAGGCATGCTAGAGTACCAGGGCATGTCAGAGAGTGCTAGGGTGTGCTAGGGAGTGCAAAGCATGTCTGCAAGAAATGTAGGGGGATGTTAACACACGCCACATAGGGCTAAGGGCTTGTTATATGTGCCAGGTTCTATGGAATGTCAAGATGTAAACTATGTTTCTTAGTTTTTTTATGGCCATGGTTGGATGTGAGCCTTGACTTGGTAACTTCTTAAGTGGGATGAGTTGAGATTGGACATGAGTAGCCTAAGATGTGTTATAAGAACTTCTTAGGTGAACAAGACATAGTCTAGTTGTAGTAACTATAACTTGGTTAAGTTGTTGTAGTCGGAGCAAGACTTGATTGGTTTTTGGTAAAGTCTAAAAAAAAGTAAGGGTAGTTGTGAGGGCATGACAGCTAAGGAGTGCCAGGGCATGCCAAGGAATGAAAAGGTGTGCTAACACATGGCAGACAGTGTCAATGGATGTTGAGGAGTGTTAGGGGAACACAAAGGAGAACTAGGTCAAAATGCTTGGAAATGAACAAATAAGAGTGTGTGCCAAGGAGTGTTACTAAATTCCAGGTGTCCCAATGATGAATTGTTTTAGGAGAAGTTCAGAATAGGACTTGCAGGATTCAATCCTATGGTTGTGATAAGGTGTAGACAAAGCATATTTAGAGAAAGGGAGATTTTGGGTTGGACACAATATTTTTTTGCTAATGAATTGGTTGGGTTCCGAAGTCGCAAAAAAAAGTAAGGTTATCTATGATGGCATGACAACTAGGGAGCGCCAAGGTGTTCTAGTGAATGTAAGGTTCCCAAGTCATGGAAAAATGTAATGCTAGCTCTGAGGTCATGACTGCCAATGTGTTTTGGGGAATGCTCGGGCATGCTAACATGCGCTAGATAGTATGAAGACATGTCAAACAAGCTAGGATGTGCCAAGTGCTAAGGCATGCCAAGATGTGCAAGGGTGTGACAATGCATGCCAGGGACTGTCAAGGCAACAAAAGGGAGGAACAAGTTAAAATACAAGGAAATGAACACATAATAAGGTTAATAAGTCATCAATTTACCTTTTCCATGAGGGGCGTTCTAGGCACACCAATGCTAGGTTCCAATAGGTGCCAAGTGCCAAGTGTCAATGCATTCTAAGTGCCAAATCATCCTCTATTTCTTCTCATCTACTTTCCAATAATTGATCTCAAATAACTATAATATTAAATCATGCCAAATCATACAAAGTCATCTCAAAGCATGCCAAACATGCTAATACTTGCCAGGTGCCAACATGTGCCAAGTACCAATGTGTGTCATGGAGTGTGATGCATGCTATGAAGTGTCTGAGCATGTCGAAGAGTGCTAAGGTGTGCTAGAGAGTGCCAATGCATGTCGAGAATTGTTAGAGAGTACTAGGACAACATAAGGGAGCACTAGGTCAAAATGCATGGAAGTGAATGAATATGAGGGTGTGTCGTGGAGTGTCAATTAGTGCTAGCTGTCATGCCATGGAGGAGTGACAAGGTATGCTAAGCATGGCTAAGGCATGCCAGGGAATATCAGGGCATGTTGAGAAGTTCTAGAGTGTGCTAGGTAGTTTTGGGGTGTGCTAACATGTGCCAAATAGTGCTAAGGCATGCCATGTGCTAAGACATGCTAGGATGTACAGGGTGCCAAAGTATATTGCCAATATGCGTCAAGGAGTTTCAAGGCAACAAAAGGAATAACCAAGCTAAAATTCAAGGAAATGAACACATAAGAGGGTTAATAAGTCGGGACTTTATCTTTTTTAAAAGGGGCATGCTAGGTGATGAGCCTAGGTATTGTAGCAAGAATGTTGCAACTCCCAGGGCTACCAACTTTACTTATCAACCTAGGGTTCGTACAAAATTGGAGGTGAAAATTCTATATGCACAAGTAGAAGTGAAGGTACTGCTTGTTGTCACTTCTCATCTGGCAAGAGATCCCAGGGGTTCCAAGCCAGACTTTTATAGGGTCAGAAGAAGCTTGATTTTGATGGAAGAAGAACAAATCTATTCTAAGTGGGAGCTACTCTACTATAGTAATGAAGAAAACAAACTGTAATGCTAACTCACACCAGACCCTAACTAACCATCTAAATAGCTATGTGAAGCAGAATTGCTAAAGCAACAATAATCTAATGCTACTATCTACGTTACAGAAGGAAAAGCATTAAAACTAGACTAAGGGGTAAGAAAAGGAAACTAAGTTAAGTTTTTGTTTAAGTGGAAGAGAAGTCAGAGATCAAAATTGGTCAAATGAGGACATAATGAGAAACAATGCATAAGAGCTGTTGGATCAGGTGGGTGAAAGGTAAATGAATAGCTGAGATTGGATCGCAGGAGGGTACGTAGATAGATGGGCAAGCAGGGTTAACTAATAGGATGAACGGTGGAGATTATGTCACAGCGGTTGAGTGAATAGATGAACGAACAACGTTAACAGGAGATGGACGACTGGGATTATATCGTGGAGGCTAAGTCAAGAGATGGACGGATGGGATTAATAAGCAGATGGATGATGAAGATTAGATCACGAGCAAAAGAAACATGCAGAAATGGTAGCGGGTTTGCAAAGGTGGTAAGCTATATTTCGTGTGCCCTCAAAACCATAAGCTGTATTTTGAGATTTCACATGATTCGCCTTATCGAGCGACACGTAGCATGAGAAAATGACTTTTCTCGCGTGCTCTCAGCCGGATAATGGTCGTGCAAGTGTCCACGCAAGATTGTGCGACAGCCATTGGATCAGGCGGGGCTAATCAATGGTGGAGATCGGCCAAGCTAGTTGGCGATCGAGTGAAGCAACATCCATCGGATCAAGAGATAGATTGAAGGTGGAGATTAAAGTGGGAGAAGAAAACGTGCAGAAATTACGGAGCGGGTTTAGAGGGAAGTAAGTTGTTTATCGCGCGCCCTGAAAACTGTAAGCAGTTTTCTAAAATTTTACGCGATTAGCTCCTCAGGTGACACATAGCACAAGGAAACCACTCTTATCACGTGCCCTCAAGTGGATAATGATCAAACAGAAATCCACGTGATATCGCACGATAGTCGTCGGATCAGGTGGGGCTAATCAACGGTGGAGATTTGACCGAGCTAGTTGGAGAGAAAGTTTGCAGTAGCTGCCGAATCAGACAAGGTAGATCGACGGTGGGGATTTCAAGTGCATAAAGTCAACATTGAAAATGAATTGGGTAGTGATTGGTCAGGTTTTTCTGTGTAAGGCAATCTACGGGTAAAAACCGTTTAAACACGAATTAACTGCTTTCACCTAAGTATTTCATGCTGAGGGAGAATGAAAGGGATATGAGGGAGATCAAATGACAGGAGGAGGGTTAAGGAGAAAATGATCATGAAAGGAACAAAGTAACAATGTAATGAACCCAGTGACTGCGTTAAACAACAAACTCCCTGTGAAAACCAAAACCCTCTGTTTTTGGGGTTGCTGCAGGGTTTCTTCCTCATGTCATGGTCCCAGAGGGAGAAGCTGAGGTCGAGACACCTGGGGGCGACCTTGTGGATATTTTCTTTGCTAACCTGCTAATTGAATGAAATCATAAATGAAGCAAACTAAAACACAACTAATCTACTCTACACTACTGTAATGAAACTGCAACTACTTAAGCAAATAAATAGCTAAACAATAAACCTTTGTAATGGAAATGAACTACTGAAGTAAATGAACAATCAAACCATGAATCTATGCTACTGCTATAATGGAAATGAACTACTTAAGTAAATGAACAATCAAACCATGAATCTATGCTACTGTTGTAATGGAAATGAACTACTTAAGTAAATAAACAGAAAACAGGAAGCTATGCTACTTAACAATACAATAAAGAGGAGCTTTGGCTTCTAGGATCGGGCCCTAACCCAAGAGCCTCATCCCTCTGATTTAACTTAGTGCTGGCTCCAAACAAAACTCATCTTCATTATAAATCAAAAACTGTTACAAGACTTGCAGCTTGAAAACAAAGTGGAGTTGTACAGTGAAAAGTTTGAATTCTTGATAACTCCTGGTAACTCTTAGTAACTAAAAACCTGAGGTCTTAAGCCTCTCTACTTATACATCTGAAGTCTCCAATGACTTCCTTCAAAATTAGGGAGGCACAACTCCCAATTCAATGATAAACTCGTGCTTTCCCTTTCACTAGCTCGGCTTCCTTCTAGTAGGGAGACTTGGCTCCCAACTCAAGATAAACTCGTACTTTCACTTGCTTGGCTGCCTTCTAGTACACATGCTTTGGTTGTTTGCATCTTCACTTGCTTGGTTGCCTTCTAGTACACCTAATTTGGCTGTTTGTACCTTCACTTGCTTGGCTGCCTTCTAGAAGGGGTTGTTTGTACTTTCAGCTAATGGAGAGAGATTTGAATGGAGGAGCAGTAAATGAGGAGGATTTACCTCCTGTAATTCCTCTTCCTTGTCCCATTCGAGTTTTTACCAAGGTCTTTACCATAGTTCCTTGCTTTTATCTTTTATCCTTGCATTTTCCTTGCTTTTATCCTTTATTCCTGCATTACATGCACATTAGACCACAAAGAAAAATATCCAACTCTACTCATCTCATAAACAAAATATAATAAAAATTATGCAATAAGTTGTGAGAATAGTTGGTTTGACTAAGCTAGGAGGTGAATTAAGGTCAATTAAGGCCCATATAATTACTCAATGATGAGGCTCATCATCACCCCCCTACTGAAAGTGTTGCTCATCCTCTGAGCAACTTAGTGGCTCTGGTAGCCTCTTTGACATCTTATGCTTCAGCTGTGGTCTCTACTTCTTGTTTATATAGGCCTCCTTTCCTTTCTACTTTTTCCCACTGATATTCTCTGATCTTCAAGCTATGTGGCAGTGTTTTCCATTTCCTTATGCATGCATGTATATTATCATTTCCGAGAAGCCTAATCATGTCCTCAAAATGTGAAATTGTTTGCCATTGAGCAGCAAGATATCGAGGTGCTAGCTGAGGATTATTTACATTTAGATTATGGGTGTTGATTAGGGCCATGGTATTTGATTGTTAAGCTGCTTCTATGTTCCTGAAGCCACTTAGCTCTTTCGTTTCTTGTTGCTCTTTCTTGTTCTGAAATGTAGAGGGGTTTTCCTCCTTCTTTCCCTCTTTTGCTTGACTGGTGTGTTGAGAGCAGTGATGGAAGCTACTGCCTTCTACTTAGAGGTCTCTGGAGACACCCTAGGTGATTCCTCCTTTTGTTCTTCCCCTTCTGTTTCAATGCCTTCTTCCTCTCCGTTTTTTCTTTCTCATCTCTATCAGTTTCTTGCTTCATTTCCTCCTTTGTTTCAACGCCTTCTTTCTCTTCTGTTTCAGCATCATCCTCTGTATTATTTCCTTCTTCATCCATCTCATCCCCATCTAGGTCTGTATCTTCTTCTTCTTGTTTTACCTCCTCCTTATTGACAAAAGGACTAACATCTTAGGTGAGGGTTTTGATGTTGTCCTCTGCTGGTAAGTCTCTGAAGACTGACCATGTTATAGGGATCTTGAGGTTTTGGAGGGCATACTCAATGAGGATTCTGGTCAACCCATGGTGAACTAATTGTTGGGAATTTCCTATTTTTTCTTTGCTGCTAGAGTCCATGAGTGATTGCATCAGAAAAAAGGGTATGCTGAGTCTTTGGTGAACTGGTGTTTCTACCCCAAATATTATTTCTTCAAGCTCTCTAAAATGGTAGCCATAAATGACACTGTATCTACCCTCACATGAGATATACTTGATAATCATCTTGCTTGTGAGGCTTGAGGATGAAATAAGCAAATTATTTGAGAAAAACAGAGTTTCCTGTGTATGTAATCCACTAGCTTTATAGAGGAAATTGGCCACCTTTTTAAAACTAGACACCTTTTTACTTAAAAACCAACTACCTCTTAACCTTTACAAGTTTTGATCAAATGATGCATATGAGTGAGTGAGTAGGATACTTACCTATGGCCTTAATTTCATGTTGCAGTTGTCAAAGATCAAAGGTGTTGCTGATGGTCATTCTTCTTCCTCCTCTGTTGTCTGCTGATGGTTTCTTGACTACAAATCTAATGTTGTTGCTGTATGGTCATCTTTCTTCCTCCTCTGCTGCCTGCTAATGGTGTCTGTGACTGTAGATCTGATGCTGCTGAATGGACAGAGGGAGTAGGAGTGTGTGTGGATGCAGGGATGATGGTAATGGATGAGGTGAGGGGTTAAATCATGTCTAGAATGAATTTTCAGGATCCAACCAATCTACTAGTCAAGGGATCCTATAGAAAACACAATTTTCACCTGAATTGGAGTAATGAAGTGAAAAACAATGGAATTTATGGAGGGATGCATTGTAAGGAGTGGAGGAGATGAACATATGTGAGGAAGGGCTCCCTTTGGATCTTCTCTTTGCTCCTTGATTGTCTTTTTCACCAACTTGCAAATAACAATTATATATATATATATATATATATATATATATATATATATATATATATATAAGAAACAGCTAGGCTACCTCAGAGAGGTTTTCACCCTAGATATCTGCCCTGGGTGCCTCAAGGAAGGTTTTCACCCAAGGATCTTCTTATTCCCTTTTTTTTCTACCCTACCCTACTTGAAAAACAAAACAACTTTCAAGTATAAGAATACTTCCAATGGAGCCAGGTACACATCAAGACGATAAACAAGATGATGTGAAGGTTTGAAATGTATGCTTTGACATGTACCTCGATTTGAGAGCCCAAATTATTTGACTTTGAAAGGATCTAGAATATTTGATGAAGAGAGTGATGCTGCAACTTAGTGACTATCTAGAACCATATTTCAATGTAGTTGTGATATCCTTGGTCCGCTTGCTGATTTGGATCATCTTGGATGTCTCCTTCTTTCATGACCTTCAAATATTCCTCCCTTTGTTGAGTGTTCTTTTGAACATATGGAGGATTTGATGGTAACCATGAGGGAGATTTCTCAATCTCTGATGTTGCTGTCTTCTCTTCATCAAATGCAGCCCATGTTTCTTTGATCTTCTCTTTTGAATCTTCTTCTTTTGTATGTTGTCCTTCAATGATATAAGGAGAATCTCTTTTTTGCAGTACTCTTCCTGAGCTATGGTGAATACCATTGACCTCAAGAGGAGATGTTTGGAAGTGTTGTATCTTAGCATTGTAAGTGGGCTGAGCTACTTCAATGTGTGGGTTTCAAAATGGTGGTGCAGGTAGTTGAGTGGGAGTGTATATTTGAGATGGATGTGGATGGGGTTGTGGTGGAGGTGGAGGTGAATGGTAAGGATAACATGGAGTTTGGTATGGAGGATATTGAGGAAAATACTGAGGATATTGAGGATATTCTGGATGGCTCCCATAAGTTCCTTGCCAACCTTGTTGCCAAGATTGGTTTTGGGGTTGTGATGGCCAATGTTGCTAAGAAGAAGGTTTGTTCCAACTACTTGGAGGTGGATGTGCATAAGCCTGAAATTCTAAATTAGGCTCTTGCATCATATTAGGCTGAATAAGCTACCATGGTCCTCTTGGAGCTACATAACATTGTTGCATTGGCAATGGAATTGGTCCATTGTCCTCCTGGTGAACTTTCTTCAAACTTGGTAATGATGGACAATGTCTAACATGCTGTGATTCTGAAACACAAATATCAGCATTTTATTTTCCTTCATCTTGCATTCTTAACATTTCTACTTGTTTTGTTAGATTGCTAAGAATTTATGCTTTAAAATCATCAAACAAATTTATAAGTTTAGCTTGACTTACTGATCTTTATGTTGATTTACCTACTCTTGATTTTCCTCTTGATATGTGTTTGCATGTTTCACATATTTCCTCAAATTATAATTGGTATGCATCACCTTTATTCATGATATGAAGGTGATCAATCCATTCATCCCTAATTTCTCTAAGTAAGAGGGTTTTTTAGTGTGTCAGAACCTAAACAATGTAGTTTTGTCCTCTTAACATTGTACATGAACCTCTCATCCCTCTGAGTTAACCCAATAGCCTTAGCCCTCTGAGTTAACTAAGTGCTGGTTCAAAACAAAACTCATCTTCATTATAAATAAAAAACTGTTACAAGACTTGTAGCTTGAAAACAAATTGGAGTTATACAGTGAAAGTCTGAATTCTTGCTAACTCCTGGGAACTCTTGGTAACTAAAAACTGAGGTCCTAAGCCTCTCTACTTATACATCTGAAGTCTCCAATGACTTCCTTCAAAATTAGAGAGGCACAACTCCCAATTTAATGATAAATTCGTGCTTTCCCTTTCACTAGCTCGGCTGCCTTCTAGTAGGGAGGCTTGGCTCCCAACTTAAGATAAACTCGTACTTTCACTTGCTTGGCTGCCTTCTAGTACACTTGATGGTTGTTTGCACCTTCACTTGCTTGGCTACCTTCTAGTACACCTGATTTGGCTGTTTGCACCTTGTACTTTTAGCTACTTTTAGCTAATGGAGGGATATTCGAATGGAGGGGCAGTAAATGAGGAGGATTTACCTCCTATAATTCCTCTCTCTTGTCCCATTCGATTTTTTACCAAGGTCTTTACCATAGTTCCTTACTTTTATCTTTTATCCCTGCATTTTCCTTGCTTTTATCCTTTATTCCTGCATTACATGCACATTAGATCACAAATAAAAATATCCAACTCTACTCATCTCATAAACAAAATATAATCAAAAGTATGCAATAAGTTGTGAGAATAGTTGGTTTGACTAAGATAGGAGGTGAATTAAGGTCAATTAAGGCACATATAATTACTCAATTATGAGGCTCATCTCTAGGCACACTATTAATATGTTCCAATACATGCCAAGTGCCAATGTGTGCCAAGTGCTAATGTTTGTCAATGCAATATTATGCCAAGGTGTTCCAGGGCATGTTAGGGACTACAAGGCATGCCAACACATGATATGGGAGTGTTATGATATTCTAGGGCATGCCAATATGTGCTTGGGCATCCTAATCATATCAAGATGTTCTAGGTACAAAGATGTTCCAAGACATGTGAGGTGCCAAGGAATGATAATGTACTATTCCAACGCATGTTAAGGTGTGCCATGAATGTTGAGGAGTGATAGGTCTCTCTCATTAATAGAATTGATAGAGCTTGATTATTAAATAATATAGTTCCTACACACACTAGTGGAACTTTATTTAAAGGAAATTTGTTAGATAATAATCTTAATAGAGATGAATCATGTGTTAACTCATAGGAAAACTATATTCTTATGACTTGAGGGAAATGATACACAGGAATTACTTCTTAACAAATTGACTAACTATAACCACTATGACCTTGGACACATAATGAAAAAGACTCCACAACAATGGTATTAAATCATTATCTTTTGACAAAAAAAATAGTAACAGGTACATAGCATCATCAAAAACTCATTGGAATGATCAATGATGATGAACATTTTTTTACCGTCACCAAAAGTTACCAAAAAGAGCATTAGTGAGGGTCAATAAAAGATCGTCACTAGAAGTGTCACTAAAGAGAGAATTAGTGATGGTCCTTTAACGACCCTCACCAAAAGTGTCACCAAAGAGAGAATTAGTGACGGGCCTTTAACGATCCTCACCAAAAGTGTCATTGACAATGGCTTTGGTGATAAACCTTAAAGGACCATCACTATATACACTTATAACAATGCTTTTTTAATGACCATCACCATATGCAACATTGGTGACAGAACTTAGAGGTCCGTCACAAGCATGACCCTCACCAATGACCTTTTTTCTTGTAGTGTAATAATTATTTTCTTTATTATTTTGACAAGTACATTACATAATGACTCAAGTACATTATTGAAGACCAAACATAGTTACTTTTCCCAACAAAGCAGTCTTATGTTTCTCTGTTTTTCTTTCCATGTCCCCAAAAAAGTCAAGGAATAAGGAGTTAGGACTCGAACTAGTTAAACCTTTGCAAGAAAAGCATCACAAAACCAAATGACCTCCCATGTCGGTAGAAGAAAATTAAGACAAGGGAGAAAGAGATCCTTTCAAAATATTACTCGAAGAAGTCATCGAGTGACAAAGGAATGATATGATGGATAAATTTACCCAGATCCTTCAGAAACTACTCACAGGAAACACATCTTCATTCAACATCCACTCTAGAGGTCCCACTCCCTTTAAGGTACAAGTCAACTCTGACATTGCCATATTTGAAGGCTAGAGAGATGCAGACACAATAGATAGATGGTTAAATTTGTTGGAAGGATATTTTTTGGTTCATGGCTTTTCCAATCAGGAAAAGATTTCTTTTTCACTTCTCAAAGCCAACCCCCATGTCAAGGATTGGTGGGAAACCTACTTGAACATAAGGATGAGGGGGAATCCTCAATGTTTTCAACCACACCAACTTGGAATTATTTTCGAGATGCCATAAAGGAACAATATTACCCTTTCGGGAGCTATGAATATAAATAATGGACCACACTGCTATAGGGAAGGGACTAAGATATGCCAGAGTTAACAAATATTTTTCATACCCTTCACACAAAGTTGGGTATAAGGGATTCTAAGCAGAATTTGGTACTCAAGTATCGCAATTGTTGACACAACTAGATCTAGGAAAAGATGGAGTTCCTGGACATCTCCTCGCTTGGCACTGCTTATCAATATGTTGTCAAGATCAAGTATAAAGTTAAACATAAAAAGTGATACTTTGGATCTGCGAATCCTAAGTAAGGGAAAGGCGCCCCAAACCATATAACAAAGGACAAATCCAAGGTAGGGTGACCCAGGACAACCAGCCAAAGTTGTAAGAAAATAAAAAAACCATGAAAATAAAGGACATAGGGAAATGGTGTGAGTTCCATAAGATCCCCACTCACAAAAATGTGAGTGTTGAGCCAAGTAGTCACTAGTGGCCGATCTAAAGGCTTTCGAATCAGATGCATGTTCCGACTCTAAGTCAAAACCTGACAAGGTGAATGACAAAGGGAAGCATATTATTGACACAGAGCCGAATGCTGCAATTTCCTCCACCAAGACCGAGGATATTGAGCCTGAAGATACAGAGAATGGGGAGTGGCTCTTCCATTCACATATGTGGGTGAAGGTTCTCTGGTGTAGTTCTTTGTCAATAGCGGAAGGCAAAAGAGCCTAATTTCAACAGAGGTCATGAAGTAGATGGGCCTACTGACCAAACCACACCCATGATCGTACTTGATCAGGTGGCTTCACAAAGGGCACAATATTCATGTTAACCAACATTGTCACCTTTCCTATAGCATCAAGCCCTTCATAGATGATGTATTGTGTGATGTTTCTCCTCTTGATGTTTGTGATGTACTATTAGGCCAACTATACTTGTGGAAGCGTCATGTTGCGTATGAGTCTAGGCCTCACAATTTTATTACTTATTTGGGAAATAAGTTATAAAGGATACCAAAGGTAGGACGACCTATTGCCATCTCTTTGATCTTTGTGAAGAAATGAGTAAGATCAATTCCTAGATTGAGAAATTTTTCTTCCTTATGATTCGCCGTCACGGAAAGAAGAAGATTGTGTCCACATCCACGGCCTCTATACATGGCTCCTCCACACGACAAAAACAGATGGATAAGGTCATGGAGGAGCACAGGGAAATTTTCACCTCACCCACAGGGGTACCCCTATATTGTCAGGTCAAGCACTCCATCGATATGATCTCAGGTGTGTCGCTACCCAACAGGACGATCTGTCGATGATATGTTCTAGAGAACGATGAAACCAAGAGGCAAATTCAAGAGTTTTTGCAGAAAGGTAACATCAAGCCAAGTTCATCACCATGTAGGAGCCTGGTCATGTTGATACAAAAGAATGACAAGACCTGGAGATTTTATATTGACTATCATGTGCTGAATAAGATCTTTGTCTAGAATAGGTATCCAATCCCACAGATTGATGACCTTCTAGACTGTAACAAAGAGGCTAAATATTTAAGCAAGATTGACCTGAAGTCTGGTTATCACCAAGTACCAAAAAAACCCTCTGATGTGTGGAAGACTGTAGTCAAATATAAGGAGGGCCCGTTTGAATGGCTGGTCATGCATTTTGGGTTGACGAATTCCCATGCAACCTTAATGAGGCTGATGGACAACATCTTGCAGCCCTTCACCAACTCATTCATGGTAGTGTATTAGGACGACATCTTGATCTTCATCTAGAGTTGGGAAGAGCACCTCCACCATATTCGACAGGTCCTCCAAACCCTATGATAACACAAATTGTGTGCCAATTTGGATAAATTCACTTTTGGTATAGCCTAGGTTCAATATATGGGGTACATAATTGATGAGTGAGGTGTGCATGTGCACCCTGCCAAGATACAAGTTATTTAGGATTGGCCAGCCCCAACCACTCTAACAGAGCTCTACATCTTTCTCGGTCTTTCCAATTTATACGCAGGATCGTGTTGGGGTTCTCTCATATCACCTTGCATTTAAGTCAAGTCACCAAGGGTAGATCGAAAGAAAAGTTGTTTTGGTATGATTCCCAACAAAAGGCATTTTCTAAGTTGAAGCATGACCTCTGCTCTGCATAAGTGTTGACATTACCAAACCTGCAATAATCATTTGATATTGAGACAGATGCCTCTCACTATGATATTTGTGCAGTTCTTACTTAGTAGGGGCATCCAACGGCATATCACAGTGATACACTTTCAGACATAGTATGAAAGTATTCCACCTATGACAAAGGGATCTATTTCATTGTGCAGGCCTACCAATAATGGAAGCATTACACTTTGAAGGGAAATGGTCATCCAGAAAAATGAGTGCCCCCTGTAGTTCATACAGACATAAGGAAAGTTGCACAACAATCACCATCAGAAATGGTACACATACATGTAGTAGTTCCATTTAAACATTAATTACAAGAAGGGAAACACCAATAATGTTGCAGACTGCCTCAACCGACTGCTAATGATGGAACTGACAACAGTGATTGACTTTTGTGGACACGGGACTTCAGGGTGGCTGAATCTTTACAAGAGAGATCTAGAATTCAAGAACACATACTAGATGCTCCTGGAAGGAAAGAAAATTCATGATTTTCACCTCTTGTGTCCACCATTATACCACTTAGGCCACCTCTATTTTCCTTAAAGTGAGCGTGCCAAGATGATTTGGGAGGCACACTATATTCAGGTCGCTAGACATTTCGTAGTAGAGAAAACATGGTAGTTTTACACAAGTATTTTTATTGATCAAACCTTCGACAGGAGGTTTGGAAGTACATTAGATCCTGCACTTCCTGTTCCATTGCCAAACTAACCATCAAGAAGCAAGTCCTATATACTCCTGTTCCTACTCCTAGTCGGCCTTGGGAATCCATATCCATGGATTTAATGTTAGGCCTTCCTTCTACAATGCATGGTAATGACTTTGTTTTTGTGGTTGTCGATAGATTCTCTAAGATGGCCATTTTGGTGGCCTGCAAGAAGAGTATCACAACAGAAGTCACTGCTAATATCTTCTTTAAACAAGTGTCAGTACACTTTGGGATCCCATAGTCCACTATATTAGATCGAGACATTAGGTTCATGAGAACATTTTTGTTGAGCATCTGGTTAATGATAGATATCAAGCTCACTAATTCCAAGGCCTTCCACCCCCAAGCTAATGGCCAAACAAAGGTCGTCAATAAGATGATCATGCATATTCTACACATGTACAACTCTAACCATCCATGCACATGGGTTGAAAGCCTCCCCTATGTCTATAACAACTACAATAGAGCTCTCCATATCTTAACTGGCCACAATCCCATTTAGGTGGGGTTGGGATTGCAACCACTATGTGCCGTTGATGTGGCCATACCATTTGTACCTACTCAGGAATATTTGACTCCTATCCAGGTTGAAGCTAACAGGGCTAAAATCTACATTGATTGTGTTCAACACAACTATCAGAAAGTCGATGACATATTGGATTGAATCAATGCTAAGTACAAGCAGTGTCATGATCAGCATTAGGTGCCACACAAGTTCTAGGTTGGCGAAAAGGTTTGGTTACATTTGTAGAAGGAGCACCTCTCTAGGCCCTAGGGAAACATTTGCCCACTCTGATATGGGTCATACACTATCACCACATCCATAGCGGACAATTCCTTTGAGATAAACATTCCATCGTTCGTTGGCCTACACTAAGTACTCAATGTGGATCGACTATGACCATAGTTTTCCCCATTCTTGGACACATTCGCCATTGCTGAGCAGCTAACACCAACAAGGCTCAATTGAAGCAGCATGAAAAATGCCACAATTGATAGGATTATGGACACCCATATCAATAACATTCACCAACATAGGATCCAGCTATATCAAGTTGTGAAAGTAGGTCAACTCCTTCACGAGGGAAAGTGGTTCACCAAGGACCAAGTTCAACAAATATTTCCTCACCTCATGGAGGCAGTACACACAATGGGTACCATTAATTCCTAAAGGGGGAGGACTGATCTAAGTGGATATTGGTGCCCACCCACCTATTACAACTTGACCTCCAGTCAGTTTCATCTATTTCCTTGCTTATAGTAGAATTTACTATTTTTAGCAATTTTTTGGGTCTTGAACTTTTGGAGTTGTTTTGATCCCCTTAACAATGTTTTTTGAGGTCCATTGCAAGCCCAAAGATGGCTTCGAGCCTACTGAAAATCCTATAGTACTCGAAGATATATTTCCAACAAGGTATCTTAAGCACCAAATGGAGATAATATGACAAAGTTACAACCCCAAGAATTTGGCTGCACAACTAACCGTAACAGGGCCCACAAACTCTTGGCATTCCATCTCCTGGGGCTATGGTTTTGGTTGTTTAGGGTTTTCCCTTTTTGTTCAATAATAAAAAGGCCCTCAAGCCTCATTATAAAACAATTCAGAGGCATGTAGCCACCACATCTCTTCTGAGAGATAAGCTACCATTGCCCGAGTTACTTTATCTCCATTCTCTATGTAAGCCTATTTCAGTTCTTTCTTATTAATGAAATGATGTTTTATTTCTGTTGTATCTCTGCGTTTATGTCTATATATATATATATATATATATATATTGTTGTGTTCCTGTATAAGTTTGGATCAATTGCAATAGTCCTTGTATACAAGACATTTTTTGCATCAACATGGATTCAACCTTGGTTGTTCCTTTTGCTTTCTAATAAGTCTTCTATTCTATTCCTTATAGTTCTTAAGCTCAACCTTCAAACTCTTAGAGGTTTTTGCTTCTTCAAAGGAAGTTTTCTCCTTCTTGCTCACGATGGACTTGGTCGATGCCATGTTGCACCAAGCCACTGTCCATGCCTTTCTTCTTACTAAAACCAAGTCTTCTAATTTTGTATTGTGTATTGTCACAAGCACTTAGCTGTTAGTTTTTAATCAATATAAATAACTTAGTTGTTATCTTGTCATGCTAGAACCAAAAGTTTTACCCTACAGCATGATATAAGAATAATAATACATATATATACATAATCATCCCATCACAATGATCTAGGTGGATGTTGGTGGCCACCATCCTATCCCACTTGGACCCCCACAACTGTCTCTTTCATTTTTTCAATTTCCTTAATTGTAGCAAAATTTACTATTTTAGCAATTTTTCGGGTCATGAACTTCCGGAGCTGTTTTGAGGCCCTAAATGACATTTTTTGGGAAAGCTAGGAGAAATATCAATGTGATGTTGCTCTTCCCAAAGTTTTATTCCTCATATAGATCTTTCTAATGAGCTATGGTGCCCGTAAAATAGAGATTGTATGCCAAAGTTACGACCCCAAGAAGTTGATGTACCAATTTACCCAAAACGAGGCCCATAGTGTGGTGCTTCATCCCTTAGGGTTAGGTTTTTGGATGTTTAGGGTTTTCCATTGTTTCTCAACAATAAATAGGCCTTCGAGCCTCATTGTAAGATAGTTCAGAGGCATGTAGCTGCCACATCTCTTCTCAAAGATAAGCTACCATCGCCCTAGCTAGTTTATTTCCATTTCTGTTTGTAAGCACATTTCTGTATTTTACAGTAATGAAATGAAGTATTATTTCTACTGCATCTCTTTATGTATGGTTATATATGTAATTTGTTGCATTCTATTTAAATCCGGATCACACAAGGTTTAGAAATTAACCTCATTATCAAAACAACATTATCCAATTTTGGAAATCAACCTTTTTGTTGGCATTTTTCATTAAACTCAATCTATTAACTGAGACAACCATTACTAATAAAAAATTAGCCTCTTTATTAAGGCTACCAATAGAAATTATATTTAGCCTCTTTACCGATACTAGAAACCACGACATTTGTAGTCTAAGAAGGCTAGTTAGATAAAAATACTAACACATTAGCATATGTCATCTCCTATTTCAAAATTATAAAAGACATCATGGATGTGCATGCAATAGTCTACAATTAGCAGATAGGCATCAATGGTAATAAATTGTAAAGGAAATGATAGAAAATAATCAATTTATTGAACCAAATGACCTCCAATCCACCGAGGCTCTTCGCCACATATTGCTTATGGACCGTGATATTTCCACACCCTAGCCAACATATATATATATATATATATATATATATATATATATATATATATATATATATATAACCTCATAGATGACTGAGTCAGTCTTATGGTATGTCGATGCAATAAATACATGGTCTCCCCAAGTAATATGAACATCCTCATGTATAGTTATAAGTATACAAAAAAGCACAATTCAACTATAAGTGTCAGTATACTGCAAACACATGGTCATATAGGATTCCCTCCCACTACAAAGAAATGACAGAATCCACACATACCCTACATACCCCGCATCAAAAAGTCATTAGCCATCCACATTATGCATTTTTGAGTAGAAACTCAATGACATGTATACATATATTTACATCATGCCCTCCATGCACTCTTCGCAGCTAATACACCATGATCATTGTCCATGCATATACCTTTATGCCCCACCTCTAGTGGAATGACAATTATAATATGATGAAGAATCAATGACATGGATTAATAGTGAAGCCCACACTTTTAATATATTTATATCCATATTTATATCGTAACCATTTCACACCATAAACAACCATGACTACTATGCTTGGAATTATATCCTAACACCTCATCATACCGTGTTAGAGCCCCTACTCATCTCTAGAGGTATAATATTGAACCTTCTTCCCTAATAATATTTTGTAACACCCCCATCCATCACAGAGGCCATCCTAAGGGACAAAATAAGGCATCACTATCATGGACCTTACCTCCATGGTCCTATCATGTAAATCTCATCTTAAAATTTCCTCAACCTCAATTTTATTGAATCTAAAATATGATACCACCATCACTTTCAACCCAGTAGAGATTTCTAGTGATATATATTTTTCCTCAATTTGACATACAAATCAAAATTTATGGCAGTTTACAGTATGTCATTAATCCCTTACCATGTCAGCGGGGTATTGCCACATGGAGACCCTTGTGTTGTCTATGTGAAAACTCTCCATGTCACTTATCATGCCCCCATTGATGTGGTTAGATGGATTTCTTCCTATATGGCATGCGCCATCTCATAGTCACCTCTTGGCCCCACTAGACTAGGTCTACACACATTGTGCAATGAATCCTTGTTATACAAAACATCGACACTCAGCCTAAATCCTTAGCTTACCACACATTAACAATTTTCAATAGGCCAGGGCGGGATGGTATTTTCACACCACTTGATGAGAGGAGATTCCCATTTATCTCACCCGTCAATCTTGTCCTCTACTCATATTAAGCCATAGTTCTACTACATGATTACCTCGAGGTCTGAGACCCCAAGTCCTGAGATGGACTTATCTTTGTCAACTTCAAAGAAAATTTCCATCCATCTTTCCCATTAATCTTGCCCTCTCCTCCTTACTACCACAATGATATACATTGAGGTTGAGGCCTGAGATGACATCAGTTTTTCATCATACTAATGTCACACCCTCCACATGGCATCCTCTAGGGGTGCCATGTGTCTGTCATTTTTTTGCTTCTTGGCCCTACAAATTGATCAATTATGGATGACATGTGGCATGTCACATATGTGCCACACCACTGTGGTTCCATGTCATCATGCCACTGTGACCCCAACTTGGGTCCTACTGGGGTCCATTTGCTCTTACCATGTGACGACTCCATGTTAAATCGTCTCAACCCATTTTTCCTCTGAAATGAAAAGTTGTGGGACATCTTGCTCTGGAGACCATCTCCATTCCTCCACATCATCTTGCCTAAGTCTCCCCCATCATTAGCACACAAGGCACAACACTTCGCATAAGGAAAAGATCGAGATGGAAATATTTATGTCTCGTGATAGAAGATCTCTCTTTTGACCACTGCCCATGAAGCCTAGTCTCATCACTCTCTTGACAACGCACACTACAAACCCTACTGAGGTCCAAGGGCTTGAGGCCCCGAGATGATGTCATGTTAACATCTCTTGCCTTGGCCTACTCCCTTTCATTAGCCTCATCACAAAGAGTCCACACTAAGGGGAGACTACAATTGCATCAATCACATAATAAAAGCGACCCCTCCATCATAACTTTGGACTTAACAGATTACAGGGAAGCCAATATATACATATATGTATATATCAATTGGGAACACCTTTGATACTTAACCTCAACAACTCCCTCTTGAGCCATATCTATATGAAACGATTCCCGCGACCATTATTGTAGAGCATAAAACCACTTAGGAGACCATAATAAATCTTTATAGACTTGATAAAGTTACAAGGAGCATCAAACCTCCCACCCATGCATATTTATCATTCAACAAATCACATGAATTTTGTACTGAACAAGAACATTTGCATTTGCAACACTTGTAATATGAAATTATTATAACATCACAGTGAAAATGTTATTAACATTAACATAAGATAACACATATATTCTATTTTAGGATACTAGCAACTGAGATTAAGACTCTAACTCTCCACTCAACCTTAGATTGGCTGCACTAAAATATGTCTTGTAGTCAATCACCCCTGAGTCAGGCTCAGAGCTTGAGGAGGAGTGCTAAAAGAAATAAACCAACACTGTAACCAACTACAAGTCACAATCCATCGATAAAATATAGTAAGCAACCCTGTAGATTAGAAACCCAAAGAATTACAGAGCCTCCACCCAAACCAAGGAAATCCAAAGACTTATTCCTTCATATTGAGTACTAATGTTTATTCCACACTATTGTTGCATGAACCCATGGCCTAGCCTTGGCCCATGAACTCTTCTTCCCCCTCCCACACTATGCTAGTGTGTTATCTTTCCCAACTTGATGTCACGCCCTCGATGGTCTAATGTTATTGCCTTGTTCTTGTTTCCCAACATTGTCTCCCTGCTCTCTACAATGTTTTCTCCTCTAGATCGTATGTGCTTCCCTAGTGCTCCCCATTTTTCTTAGGAAGTTTCAACACTCTTCTCCATGCTTCATATACACGTCCTTTTTCCTATCCAATGCCATTAATTTGGCTTGTTGACTTTCCCAACTTAATCTATGATACATGCATAGGGGTATAGGCTTTTCCTCCATTGAATAGGCCCATACTCGTTCTCAAATATGCCTTTAATTTTAGTGATTTCTCATTAAAACAAACAAGCCATGCCATCATTGTCATTAAAAGATCATTTTCACCAACTTCCCAAGCAATCTCCTCCTCAAGGCAACTAAACTTGTGTCCCTTTTCTCTTCCAATCCATTTATGTTTACATTTCCACAAATTTAAGTATAATAGTATTTATACATATTTACAAGAGGGAGTTTTACCAAAAGGGATATCACAGATAGTTACACCCAGCTTATCTAGATTTTAAAACTTAAAACCACATCCATGTGACTATTTAGAGGAAACACTATGCCCACAGGTGAAATATAAGGAGCCCTTTTTCATGTGACCATGCCCATATGACCTAGACCCAAGGTTCATGGGTCATCTACATGACATCAACATGTCATGTGGTGGACTATGTTGGGTGCCATGTGTCACTTATTTTCAATCTGTTGACCAATCCAAAACCAGCATTTCAGTGCCACATGGAAGCCCTTGTTGGTGCCACATCCTCGTGCTGACATCAATGACTGTGTCTCATTCCAATTGTGAAACTACGCCACATGTCATTCATTGATTGATCCATGTCATCATTGAAAAAAACTTTTCCAATGTTTTCATCTAGTTGGTCCAACAAAGATGATTAATTATCGATCATCTTCACCTTCATCTGGTTGTCAACATATTAGGAGCATCATTGATTGACCCAAGACTTGCATTCCATTTAACGACATTAACTAGTGCAAAACTTCATGTGCTCATGGCCATTGATTGACCTGTTCAATGGTGGATCTTCCCTAAACTTTCTTTCTATTTAAAAAATTACATTTTTAGGTTTTACCCTATAGTTTACCCTTTTAAATTTAACCTAACTAATGTTGATTTTCAACTAGCCATAACTTCTCATCCAGGAGGAGTTTTTCTAAGTACGATATACCATTGGAAAGGTATCGACGATCTTTATAAAACCATGAAATTTTTATGATATTTTGAGAATCATATCTAAAAAGAAAAATTGAATAACTTCTATCACCCATATCTTCATGAAATGAGACCTTACAAGAGGTCCAACTATTATATTGCTTCACAAAGGATCATGTCGCTTCTCTGATAATAAATGATGCTCCTACTATTGTTATCCCATACACCCCCTTTGAAATCAATAAAATATTGTTGTCATCAATGATAACACTATGCGCAATAATGAGCCTCGGTATTGCAACAAGAATGCTGCAACTCCCAAGGCTATTGACTTTAATTATCAACTCGGGCTCCGTACAAAATTAAGAGGTGTCGGCACTATATGTGCGGCATACAATGTGTCATTCATTTGCTATCATGATGTAATGGAGTACATGTACTAAATTCAAATCCTAAACTAATTGCAGAAAATAAAATGTTCGAAATGGAGCCTTAACCTATTGTAAGAAAGAAAGTACAAGGAAAGAGACGGAAACAAGAAGTTATGCAATCTAGATTTGGGAATAAGAAGACTAATCCAAGCAACTCAATGATTATTATGAAATTCCAAAGCTTTTCCAAGGATGAAATAATGTGTGTGATCCTACAAAAGAACTTACATCAACCATTTAACTCAATCCTACAATAAGAAATCATTAATACTAAATGTAGAAATAGAAAGAAATAAAAACTAGAGATGCATGTGAATAAGCAATGAAAAGAAGGAAAGTAAATGATACAAAATGGCTCTGAGGTTCCTCAGATGGCCAAGCCCAAGGAAACTCAGAGACCTATGGAGGAGAACAAGATTTAGAAGCTAAACATGACACCAATCTTCATTATTTCCATCAATAGAATTACATCCTTGCAAGAAAATACAATGGAGCTGCAAGAATACAAGCTCTTTCCACAATAACGCTGATGAAAAACTCTCCCCAATAACACTAATGAAAATCTCCTCCTAGAGGAAAATTCAACTTGGTACTTATAAAAAATGATTAGGAATCATTCCCCATGAATGGAGGAAGCTTTCCCCATGAAAATCCCTTGATTAGTGGATCTAGTCCCCAATACTAGGAATTTGCATTAAATGGCAGGGAACACATTCCTAGATTTTCTCAATCATTCCCTAGAGGCAAATTCGACTTGGTACTTATACAAAATGATTAAGAATCATTCCCCATGGATGGAGGAAGCTTTCCCCATTGAAATCCCTTGATTAGTGGATCTTCTTCCTTGATTGGTGGATCTGCTCCCTTGATTAGTGGAACACATTCTTAGATTTTCTCAATCATTGGAGTTCCACAATTTGTGCCATAATTCCATAATATCTTGTTGACTTATTATTTATTATTTATACTCCTGTAGCAGGGAAAAAAGTCCCTAAATTATCTCCTCCTCCAACTCTTCATAATCTGCCCAATATTCTCATAATATTCCACAAAACATAAATGATATTAGGCACACATATTCAATTATTCATAAACCTTCCTAATGAATATATTAAAGTTAAAAATAAATTATCTAATGCAAAAAGAGAGGTTTAATGTGTTGAAGGATGGTCATAGGCCTTAATTTATGTTTTAAATTAGAGGCATATGCCTTAATTTATGTTTTAAATTAAAGGCATGGGCCTTAATTTATGTCTAATTTAGAGGCCCATCATACCCCCCCTGTTGAAAGTGTTGCTCATCCTCTGAGAAACTTAGTGACCTCATTGTGCCTCATCCATGGCCCTGGTGACCTCTCTCTTGTGCATTAAGAATCCTGGATGTAAGCTCTGTAAGGACAAGCCCAAAAACATATTTGTTCAAAGAAAACTCATTGTTTCTTGAGACCATTAGCTTGCCTTCTTTCCCTTATTCAAGATGAGTTCTTGAATATTTCTTTTGTTTGGCAAGGTCTTCCACACCCTTATCAACCTTCTGCTACTTTGTTCTGCCATTTAGACAAGTAATTTATTTGCCTTAGGACTGCCTCTTGTAGGATTTCTAGGTCACTGTAATTCCTACAGGATCATCTTGTAGAAAACAAGTCCCTTTGAAAACTGAAGTAAAGGAGTGGAAAAAATGACAGAAATGGTGGAGGAATGAATGGTAATGAGTGGTAAAATAAAAATGTGAGTGACAGGGGTCTCTTTGTGATCCTCCTTTGCTCTTTGACTGTCCTTCTTGCTGACATGCAAATGGAAATTTCATAAAAATGGAGAGGATGCTCTCTGGGACGGATGAATGATGAATAGATAGTGAATATGAAGTGGATGTAGGGCTAGGAGTGTTGTGGTGACCTTGGCCTTTGTAAAAATTCCTTCTTTTAACTGCTATCCTCATTCCTTGAAATTATCACCCTTCATAAGTTGACTTTTCAACATTGCATGAGTGAAGGAGTGAGCTGCAATCAACTAGTTAAAGGTGGCTGAGACTGCTGACCCATCCTTGGCTTATAAAATCTCATCTCTCATGCATTGACAACAAATTTCTAACTATAATATGCTCAAGAGAAGAGGTCAAGAATATTGCATACCTGTACATACCTGATGGTGGTTGGAGAGACATGCATGCTATTACTGAGTTGATATTGATGGGGAGGTGTTGGATGGTGATGATTATGATCCTAATGTTGCTGCTAAGCTCTGGAGGAGCTTCTTTGACCTCTTGATCTCCTTTAAAACTGCCCACTGCTAATCCTGTAGGTGTTGTTCTGTATCGTGTAGGTTTATAGGACAGTGACTTGTTTTGTCCATATCTCTCAAACGGTAAACTGGACTGAGCTGAAACTTTTTGAGCATGTTTCCATCATCATTATGCACCTCCCCATAGAAAAATTTTGGTCAATGGATGCATAGATATCGAGAAAAACTAAAAATGGCTGAAGGTGATGTAGACTGATTTCTTGGAAACCATGCACTGGAATTTGTTGAAATTGCTTGGGCATGTTACCAGCATCCATATGCATCTCACCATGAAACCAATTTCTAAATGGATACACAGATATTAAGAAAATGTAAAAATGGCTAAAGGTGATGGAGGCAAATTTCTTGGAAACCATGCACTGGAATTTGCTGAAATTGTGTGAGCATGTTACCATCATCCATATGCATCTCCCCCTGAAACATCTTGGAAAAATGATGCATGGTTTTCAAGTTATGGAAAAAACAAATTTTTTCTCTATGTATATGCATGCATGGAGCAAGGATTCTTTTATTCTTTCTCTTTTTCCCTTCTAGGCCTACAAGCCACCTCAATGAGGTTTTCAACTAGTAGGTTTGCTTAGGCGCCTCAAAGGAGGTTTTCACCTAGGATCTTTTCTTCTTCTTTTTTTCTCTTTTTCTTTTCCTTTTTCCAACCCATTGACTGCCTCATGGAGGTTTTCAATCAATGAGCCACTCTGATGCACCTCAAAGGAGGTTTTCACCTTAGATTTTTATTTTTTTTCTCTTATTTTTCATTTTGTTTTTTGTTTTTTTTTTTCTTCTACCCTACCCTATTTGGAAAACAAAATCATTTTCAAGTATAAGAATACTTCCAATGGAGCCATGTGCACATCAAGATGATAGACAAAATGATGTGGAGGCTTAAAATGTATGCTTTGACATGTACCTGGATTTTCAGAGACCAAATGATTTGACTTTGAAAGGATCAAGCATAGTTGAGGAAGAGAGTGATGATGCAACTTAGTGACTGTCTGGAACCATATTTCAATATAGTTGTGATGTCTCCGTTCCACTTGCTGATTTAGATCATCTTGTATGTCTTATTCTACCATGACCTTCAATTATTCCTCTCTTTGCTGATTGATCTCTTGAATACATGGAGGATTTGATGGTAACAATAAGGGAGCTTTCTCACTCTCTGATTTTGCTCTCTGCTCTTTATCAAATGCAGTGCATGGTTCTTTGATTTGCTCTTTCGAGTCTTCTTCTTCTAGATGTGGTCCTTCAATGATATCAATATGATCTCTGTTTTGCAATACTTTTCCTAAGCTATGGTGAATACCATTGAGCTCAAGAGGAGTCGTTTGGAAGTGTTGTACCTCAACATTGTAAGTGGGTTGAGCTACTTCAATGTGTGGGTTTGGAAATGGTGGTACATGTAGTTGAGTGGGAGTGTATATTTGAGATGGATGTGGATGGGGTTGTGGTTGTGGTGGAGGTGAATGGTAAGGATAACATAGAGTGTTGTATGGAGGATATTGAGGAAAATAGTGAGGATATTGTGGATGGCTCCCATAAGTTCCTTGCCAACCTTGTTGCCAAGATTGGTTTTGGGGTTGATATGGCCAATGTTGTCAAGGATAGGGTGTGTTCCAATTACTTTGAGGCGGATATGCATAAACTTGAAATTATGAATTAGGCTCTTGCATCATATCAGGCTGAATAGATTGCCATGATCCTCTTGGAGCTACATAACATATTTGCATTTGTGATTGATTTGCTCCATTGCCCTCTTGGTGAACTTCCTTCAACCTTCCTAATGATGGACAATGTTTAACATCATGTGATTCTGCAACACAAATATCAGCATTTTATTTTCCTTCATCTTGCATTCTTAACATTTCTACTTGTTTTGTTAGGTTGCTAAGAATTTCTATTTTAAAATCATCAAACAAATTTCCAAGTTTAGCTTTACTTACCGATCTTGATGCTGATTTATCTACTCTTGCTTTTCCTCTTGATATGTGTTTGTATGTTTCACGAATTTCCTCAAATGATAATTGATATACATCACCTCTACTCATGAGATTAAGGAGATCAATCCATTCATCCCTAATTGTTCTAAGTAAGAGGGTTTTTAGTGTGTTGGATCTTAAATGATGTAGTTTTACCCTCTTAACATTATACATGAACCTTTATGTTAGATCCTATAGACTCTTATCTTCTCTTTGACTCATTCTAAAGATTTCTTCTTTAAGATCACGATTTTTATATTTTTCTATGAATATCTTTTGCATATCATTCCATGATCTTATTGAATTAGTTCCTAAACTCATGAACCATTTAAGAGCTCTATCCTTCAATGTTGTTGGAAACAATCTCAATTTTTGAGTTTTTAATAAGTAACTATAAGATCTACAAACAATTTCAAATTCAAAGAGAAAGGTTTCTGGATCCTTTGACCTTAGACCATGAAATTTTGGAAGAAAAGAGGGAGGGATGTTCTTCATGTGCACAATACCATCAATATCTTGAATGGGAAATCCAAGAGGATCTTCCTCATTGTCATCATCTCCATCCATTTCTTCTACATTCTTTGCCATCTTATTCTTCTACTTTCAAAAGTAAATGGTGATGTGGCTCTTACTACACCACATGATCAAATGTGGTCCGGGGGGGGGGTAGGTTGGTGTTGGAGAATTTTGTTTTTGTTTTTATGATTGAATGAAAACTATAATGCAATGCAATTTTCTACTTTTCAAATTAAATATGCCTAGTGCAAATATTTTTTGTTTTTGCAAAAAGTAAAAGGAAATGAATCAACTAGGGAAGAAAACAATGCATACTTTGACACCTCCTCGGCAACGACGCCAAAAAGTGATGAGCCTCAGTATTGCAACAAAAATGTTGCAACTTCGAAGGCTACCGACTTTAATTATCAACCCGAGGTTCGTACAAACTTAAGAGGTGTCAGCACTATATGTGCGGCATACAATGTGTCATTCCTTTGCTATCATGATGTAATGGAGTGGATGTACTGAAGTCAAATCCTAAACTAATTGCATAAAATGAAATGTTCAAAATGGAGCCTTAACCTATTGAAAGAAAGAAAGTAGAAGGAAAGAGATGGAAACAAGAAGTTGTGCTTTGCAATAATGCTAAATTATCATGAAACAAATGCTACTATCTAAGCATGGAAGTAAGAAGCATCAAACATCACTAATGTGCAAGTAAAGGAACTGAAATAAATCGGTTTTTGTCTTTTCATGCAAAATCAAGTATGCAAACTAATTTCCTTTGGTGATGTGGCAAGTGAATTAAGGATGTTGGAGGTTCTATGGAAGGGTTAGGAGATGGTTGGATGGTGTGGGAGACCCATGGGAGGATTTTTGTGACTTCCTTGAGGTTTTTTCTCAATTTGGCCTCAAACCAGGCCATTTCAGGAAAAACTACAGGATGTACAAGAAACCTACAGGATGATCCTGTAGGAATTATAGTGAACCTACACGATACAACCGAGAGAAAAATGTGAGGTGTTTAAGGTGATGGGAGGCCTAGGAAATGCGTGTGATGGGTGGAATAGAGTGAGAAAATTCCTAGGATCACTCAGAACTCAAAAACCAAAGTTGGGAGATGGATGGATTTGCTTAAAAAGCTTGGAGAAGTTTCCTTGTGAAATGATGAAATTGGTGAGGGTTGACAAAGCAAATCAAATCCAAATTGGATGGAACATTTTTTTTTATTAAATAGGATGTCTTAGGGCCCTATTCCAAGTGGAATCATTCAAAAATATCTCTATTAAACCACGCAAAAATAAAAAATAAAAAACATTACTAGTCGAAAAATCTAGAAATTTGAGAACTAGTGAGTTAGTAAATCTAAAAAGAAAAACTAACAAAATCAAGTGAAAATGAAATGGGCTAATTTTTGTTATGACCTTGAATTTTTTTTGTGATCTAATGCAAGTGGAATCAATTTGATTGAATATCGTTAGCATGTTCTAAAAAATAGCAGAAATTTATTGTTCTTTGCTAAAAAGGAGGTCCAACAATCTAGATTTGGGAATAAGAAGACTAATCCAAACAACTCAATGATTATTATGAACTTCCAAAGCTTTTCCAAGGATAAAATAATTTTTGTGATCCTGCAAAAGAACTTGCATCAACCATTTAACTCAATCCTATAACAAGAAATCATTAATACTAAATGCAGAAATAGAAAGAAATAAAAACTAGAGATGCATGTGAATAAACAATGAAAAGAAGGAAAGTAAATGATACAAAAGGGCTCTGAGGTTCGTGGGATGGCCAAGCCCAAGGAAACTCAAAGACCTATGGAGGAGAACAAAATTTAGAAGCTGAACATGACACCAATATTCATTATTTCCATCAATAGAATTACATCCCTACAGGAAAATACAATGGAGCTGCAAGAATACAAGCTCTCTCCACAATAACACTAATAAAAAAATCTCCCCAATAAAACTAATTCAAATCTCCTACTAGAGGAAAATTTGACTTGGTACTTATAAAAAATGATTAGGAATCATTCCCCATGAATGGAAGAAGTTTTCCCCACCAAAATCCCTTGATTAGTGGATCTAGTCCCCGATACTAGGAATTTGTATTAAATGGTAGGGAACACATTCCTAGATTTTCTCAATCATTCCCTAGAGGAAAATTTGACTTGGCACTTATAAAAAATGATTAAGAATCATTCCCCATGTATGGAGGAAGCTTTCCCCACCGAAATCCCTTGATTTGTAGATATGCGCCCTTGATTCGTGGATCTGCTCCCTTGATCAATGGAACACATTCCTAGATTTTCTCAATCATTGGAGTTCCACAATTTGTGCCATAATTCCATAATATCTTGTTGAATTATTATTTATTATTGATCCTCCAGTAGTAGGGAACACGTCCCTAAATTATCTCCTCCTCCAACTCTTCATAATCTGACCAATATTCTCATAATATTCCACAAATAAATAATATTAGGCACAAATATTCAATTATTCATAAACCTTCCTAGTGAATATATTAAAGCTAAAAATAAATGTTCTAATGCAAAAAGAGAGGTTTGATGTGCTGAAGGATGGTCATAGGCATTAATTTATGTTTTCAATTAGACACATGGGCCTTAATTTATATCTAATTTAGAGGCCCATCACTCAACATGAAAATTAATAAGTCTATACCGATATATAATTAAAGAAATGGTCTTAATGAAAGGTTGTGAAGAAGCATAATATGGTTAAATGTGAAGTAAAAGAGAATGAAAATATGAAAATTTGGTGAGGCAATAAGGGGATAGGTGTCTCCTATAAGTTGGTTTCTGAAAAATTATGATATAGGTGTCTCCTTCCATTTGGTGCCTATAAAATTAGGGGATTCGTGTCTCTTTTTGATTGGTGCCAATGAATTGATCACTAGTAGAAAATGGTGAAATTAATGGTAGGGTGACTAAAAATGTTAGTCACCACATTTTTTCCAAGTGAAATACTACAAAAAATTAGCAATATTTAGAGACCCAACTAAAAACGAGTAACATAAATAACTATTTTAGTCACCAGTTAAAATATACGACTAGCTAATAAATAATAGTACTAAAAATGACTAACATAAATGACTAATTTAGTCTAGGAAAAAAATATGAATACCTAACAAAAACTACAATAATATGAATTAGTCATTTATTGTAGTCATTTTAATTGCGTCACTTCAACAATCTAAACTTACAAGTCATAGGGGATTCAAAGGTTGTTCTAGATTAGATGAAAGGTTATACTTGTACATTTCTTTATTGGATCACAAAATGATTAAAATTATGGATCTTATTAGAATCTTTAGGGTCATATCATTTGATCACATTCACAAGGAATCAAATTCAAAGGTTAACAAATTATTGCAAAGGGGAGTGGGCCAACACCTCTTTTTGCAACACAACATGACCACCTATATATGTTGCAACAACCTTTCCAACTTATTTAGTTGGTTGCACATATATTTCACATTTCTTCTTCATCTTGCAAAGTTGTAGTGCTAAAGAGAGGGTATGAACTTTGATCAAAGAATGTTCACTTAGCACCACTACCAAATTTCCTTCTTGCAACTTGCATGATGATAAATGGATGAAATTTGAATGTTACAAACATGTAAGTAGTCCAAATTCAACTTTGTTGTCTTCATTGTCCTTAGTAACAATGATAGGTTTGAATATTTCCTTTATTTATCATCGCAAACACATAACTCTTTGTTGTCCCAAACATAGTTAATATTGTTGGTGTATGATCTCATAATTTTGGAATGGTCTCTTGATGATGATAATGAACTCTCAATCTCCAATGCTCATGAATACGATGAATGAATTATCTAATACCTTACTTGTATAGACAATTTATGATTCATTTTCTATTTTTATTGTGCCATTGTATATATGCTTCACTAGAATCTCATGCTATATGGTTAATTGAGCAAACTTTATTTTTCATTTTTCAAGTATAATTTGGTTGCATGAATAAGCATAGTTGTGTAATTAAAATCATTCAAAATTGATTAATAATTCATGGTTTGTTTGACTATTCGCACACTTATCCCTGATCTTTTACTTTGAGAGTGGGTAGTGTCAAATCACTAGTTTTCGTTAAGGAACTTCCTTTCATTACTCAATGACCTAGCTTATCTTGATATTTAAGGATTCCCCCCTAGATAAGGATATCCTTCTTGTAGTCTAAAGAGTGAGAGAAGGCCACCAAGGTGACATTGGGTGGCTTGCTTGATGGTTGGGGTCAAGACTTTTTTTCTCTGAGCGTGTTTGAGTGGAGATACAATTTAGAAAATGCTTACAATAAAATTAGTTTCCTTTATTTCCATCACCTAAACTACTTCCAATAAAATCATGTGCTTTTAATAAAATCTAATTTTGATTAATAATTAAAAAAACAAGATTATTATATTATTGTTATTTTTCTGTATATGAGAGAATAGACAACTATAGCATGTTTGTACTTAAGGATTGATTCTATCCACTACCACAATCACCTCCAAGTGTACCCACATTGCCTCACACATGGCACACTAAGCTAATAGAAGTTTAAACCAATAACATCATAAGAAATGCCTTAACAACCAATTCTATCATCAACTAATCTACACCATGGCACAAATTAAAATAACTCTTAATATTAAAAAATATAGCCAATTTATTTTATTTGAAAATAAATTTTAACATCTAATTTGAGGAAACTCCATAAAATAAATTTTAATGTGAAAAGTGTTAAGAAAAATAAAGTTGAGGTAAATTATAAAAATAAAAATAAATAAAGTGAAATATAAAATTAATAATTATAATTATAATTAATAATTCAATCATATTACTCCTAATTTATCAAGTGTCTGAGGCATAAAATCTCTTCATATACAAAACCTTTTTAAAGTGAAAAGAGATTTGATATCCTCTGCCCTGCCCTTCGTAAACCAAAAATTAAGACCTAAAATTAATATAGACCCAAGCTAGTTTTATAACAATTTATGTAATTGAAAGTAAAGAATTATTATTTTAATGAAAAGTTACTTTCAAAAATATTTGTAATTTCCTCAATTTTAAAATAAAGCCGGCCTAGTTACATCTTAACTCCGGATCTATCAAGCGACGAAAGGGATCACGTCTCTTGAGTTGCAAACCTCTTTTTTGAGTGCAAAACTTGAGGAAAGGTTTGTACCTCGAGAGATTTGATCCCTCTTGGTGCTTGATAGATCCAGAGTTAAGATGGATCTAGGTTGGTTTTAGTCATGTGTGGCCAAAGTAAATATAACGAACATATGATTAATTTTATCAATAATATGCAAATTCATCTAATATTAATATAATAATTTTAAATATGCTAATATGTCTCAGATTAATCTGTATATTTTAATTTTAAATTTGCTTAGTTGTCTCAGTTTATTGTGATGATAATAATTTTAATGATGAAATATAAATTTTGAATGTAAAGGGACACTGTAATAGTGTTGAATGATAAAAAATGTGGATAATAAGAATATAGACAACTAAAAATAGTCTTCATTGAGGTTAATCTAAAATTATTTTCTTCTATTATTATTATTGTCATCCTTGTTACTTTTGTCATATTTTCATATCGATTATATGAAAATGACAGGTTAAACCATAAACCATTTAAATCTTTAGCTCAATCTATTGTAGTAAACATCATTCCTTATCTCTCCTTCTCTCCAATATTAATAGGTTGAATTAATATAACACAAAAATCAATGTACATTGTCAATAATTTGTTGTGCTTACACTGAAATTAATGCACAATGTTAATCCAATCACTTTAAAATTAATGTACCATCATACATCCAATTACATCAAAACAGAAATCAACATTTACACTGAAATTAATGAATCTAATGCAAGCAATTAAATAAGATTATAAAACAACATCTACACTAAAATCACTGCATCTAATGAAAGCAATCAAATAAGATTAGAAATCAACATTTACACTCAAATCAATTCATCTAGTGCAAGTAAGAAAATTGGATTCTAAACTAACATCTACACTAAAATTAATGCACATAGTGCAAGTAAGCAAATAGGATTATAGAGCAAAATCTACACTGAAATCAATGCATCTAGTGCAAGCAATCAAATAGGATTAGGAATCACCATCTACATTGAAATCAATGGATTTAGTGCAAGCAATCAAATAAGATTAGAAATCACCATCTACACTGAAATCAATTCATCTAGTGCAAGCAATCAAACATTATTAGAAGTCAACATCTACATTGAAATCAATGCATCTAGTGCAAGCAATCAAATAGGAAAAGAAACTAGCATCTACATTGAAATCAATTCATTTAGTGCAAGCAATCAAATAGGATTAGAAATCATCGACATTGAAATTAATGCATCTAGTGAAAGAATCAAATATCATTAGAAATCAGCATCTACACTAAAATCAATGCATCTAGTGCAAGAAATAAAATTGGATTAGAAATCACCGTCTACATTGAAATCAATGTATCTAGTGCAAGAAATATTCTTCCCTCTCCCCCCCCCCATATATATCTATATCTCCCTCCATCTCTCCTTATTTTTCATTCTATCTCACACCCCCCAAACACACATGTTATTTCACTTCATATCTATCAATCTCTTTGTCCCTCCCTCCGTCTCTCCATCTCTCTCTTCTTTACTCTCTTCACTTTCCATCTATATCTCTATCTCCATTTTCCTCTCTATATCACTACCAAAACATACACTCTATTTCTTCAATCTATCTACCTATCCAACCCTCTCTCTCTCTCTCTCTCTCTCTCTCTCTCTCTCTCTCTCTCCCTGCTTCTATCTCTCTTCTCTACTTCTTTCCTCTCTCCCTTTCTCTCTCTCCACCTTTCTTTCTATATTTATTTCTTCTTACCTCTCTCTCCCTCCCCCTCCAACTCCATCTCTCTTTCCCTCCCTCATTCCACTCTCTCACATCCTCTCTCTCTTCCTTCCTCTCTTTCTTTATCTCTCTCTTACTCTTCAGCCTCCAACTCCGTTACTATATCCCTCCCTCTCTCCTTTTCTCCCCGACCATCTCTCCTTCTTTGTCTTTATCTCAACCCAAAACATACACACTCTCTCTCCATCTCTCCCTTGTTACTCCCTCTCTCTCTCCACTTCTCACTCTCTATGTATTTCTTCTTCCCTCCCTCCCGCCCTCCAATTCCATCTCCCTATCCCTCCCTCTCTCCTCCTCTCTCCCTCCCTCTCTCCTCCTCTCTCTCAAATCTTCTCTCTCATACTTCCTCTTTCTCCTTTTCTCTCCTACCTCACTCTCTCTCTCTATCTTTTTTCCCTCTAATGCTCTTTCTTACCCCATCACTCTCCTTCTCTCTCTTAATTATTATCTCTCATTCTTCCTCTCTCTCACTCTCTCTATCTCTCTCTACCCTCTCTCTCTTGCTCTCTCTCTCTCTCTTTTCCCTCCAATCCTATCTCTTCCCCCATATCTCTCTCTCTCTCTCTCTCTCTCTCTAACTATGTTACTATATCCCTCCCTCTCTCTTTCTGTCTCCTTCTCTCCACCCTTTTCTCTATCTCTCCTTATTTGTCTCTTTATCTCACCCCTAAACATACACTCTTTCTCTCCATCTCTCCCTTGTTACTCCCTCTCTCCCCCTCCAACTCCCTATCTCCATCCCTCCTTCTCTCCTCCTCTCTCTCATCCTTCCTCTCTCGCCCTTTATCTCCTACATTTATCTCTCTTCCACTCTCTCTCTCTCTCTCTCTCTCTCTCTCTCTCTCTCCAATCCTCTTACTATCTCCCTCCCACTCTCCTCTCTCTTCCCCCTCCATCTTTGTGTCTCCTTCTCCCTCTTTTACCCTTCTCTACCTCTCTCTCTTTTTATTCCTCCTCTCCCCTCTCCTTTAGTTTATCTCCATCTCTCCCTTGTCACTCCCCCTATCTCTCCACCTCTATAACTTTATGTCTTTGTTCTTACCTCCCGTATATATAGAGTTAATATATATCATGATATATTAATATATATTATAATATAACAAACTTTACATTGGATTATAACAAAGTTATTATATTTAATAATATCAATATTATGATATATTAATATGAATATTAGATTTAATATTAATAATAATAATATTCTTTCAATATATTATGGTTAATAGTATTTTTTGCAAGGTATTAATAATAATTTGGCCTATGGTATTTTTCCCATAGGCTTCACTTAAATAAAACATATTTTTGAGTGTTAGTAAGTGTAAAGAGGTTTATGGAGCAAATATAAAAAGAGGTTTTATTTATTTACCATACTTCTTGTTTATTTATATTTTTATTTATTTATCATATTTCTTTTATTTACAATTGTATTTGGCCCATAAGTATATAATTAGATGTTGATTTCTAATCTTATTTGATATGTTTTTATTTATTTACCATACATCTTTATAACTCTTTTATATTTATTTATTTATCTTACCTCTTTTATAAATATGGTAATTGGCCCATGGTATTAATAATTATGTCCCCGAGGATCCACCTAAATAAAACCTATTTTTTGAGTTTTCATAAATATAAAGGGGTTAATGGAGTAAAGATAAAAAGAGGTTTTATTTATTTACCATACCTCTAGTTTATTTATAAAAAAAATTATTTACCATACCTTTGGAGTAAATATATATATAAAAATTATTTATTTACCATACTTCTCGTTTATTTATGTTTTTTATTTATTTACCATCGCTTTTATTTTTTTACTATTCGTAAACCTCTTTATATTTTAAATTTATGTTGTGTTTATACATAATAATAATTATATTGATTTTTAAATAGGGCTAACATTAGATTAACAATGTTAAATGTTAAATATTAATATTTATGTTTACATTTACATTTAAGTTTACATGTTTACGTTTTTACCTGAGATCTACCCCATGGGTGCAATAATTATTTTATTTTTAATCTGAAATTACAAATAACTTTGAAAAATACATATAAATAACCAAAAACAATTTTATATTAATTAAAATAAAATAAATCTCAATTAATTGAAAGTTAAAATATTATTTGAATGAAAAGTTGCTTTCTATTTTCAAAGAGAGTAAAGAGATTTGTAATTATTTTATTTAAAATTTGAATTACAAATAACTTAATAATTTAATAATTTAATAATTTGGGGTTTTGGGTGATTTTTCCCTAAACCATAGGGGTTATAGATCATCTTGCCTTGATAATTGGCAATGTAAAGGCATTGTTTTACATCTCGCACTCTTTCAAATAGGGTAACACCTATCCAAATCTCTTGGACGATAAAATTGATCTAGATATGGATTCTCAGTGGATCCATGTGTTTGGTGCCCCTGAAAACCGACATCTCAACCATGAGAGTGATTTCAGATTCTATTGGCATTGAACTAATGAAAACTAGTTGGGAACTAGAGAAAGAGAGACGCAGTGAGATGCTAAAACTTGGAAAAAAAAACTAGTAGGTTTTTAGATTCGAAGTTCCTTGTAATGGAGATATGGTGGGTGCTTCAGATGTTGGTTACATGTCTGGCACTTTGAACCGCTTCCAACGGATCAATGGATTTCGAAGTTTCATCGAAAGTCGGAGATCGACAAAGTTGAGGAAACATTTGGATCCGATGCTCCATTACTCTCACATTGTTGTTGAGCTAAGTCAAATATTCATCTTGTAGAATGATTGATCCAACTGTGATGCCCTGTGGCAAAGTTCAACTATCTTGCTTCTTGGCTGATCCAGATACTGTGCTAGATCTGGTGAGTAACTCTTAATAAAGTGTCAAGTATCTTGCTTCTTGGCCAATCTAGACACTGTGCGATCTGATGAGTAACTCTTAACAAAGTGTGAAAAATAATTTCATAATTAATTTTAGATTTTTTGGAGTATTTCCATATTAATTTTTTTTTATTAGATTACGTTTTTCATATCTGGAACATGAAAGTGGAGGGTTCCAAACATAGATTTCACATTTTTTAATTATTTAAATCATATATATATATATATATATATATATATATATATATATATATATATATATATATATATATATATATATATATATATATATATATATATATATATTTTAATTTTTCTCGAGTTTCTCTACATTATTTATTTCTCTTGGGAGATCAAATCTTCCATATATGTCTTCAAAACTTCAACCCAAAAAACCATTATCCTTTTTCTCTTAAATGTGTTATTTTTTTGGTTGAATTCAAATTGCAGATATCTGCAGACATAGTTGCGAATGCAACTTTAGCAGCCATGGCCAAACATGCAGGAAAGCATGGCGTAAAGGTTTATCAGGTTGTTTCTTCGGTGATAAATCTCATATCAATTCAAGAATTTTTAAAAATAATATTTGAAAATTTTAAATGTAATCCCTACATTGATCACAAAGGAAACCTAGTAAAATTGTTGAAGCAATTGACCTACGTTAATACTATGGAGAATTATGGGCAGGCTCTGGACACAATAGTTAGTTCACCAAACAACACAACATAAGTTGTAACGATACTCTATGTTTCTTACTCGAAAATTTGATGAATATAAGTGGAATTTGAAAAGTTAAAAATTTAGTCACCTAAATTTTACTTTGCATATAATCTCTGTATATAATTTTTGTTAAAGGAGTAGATTCATTATTTAATCTAAAGAATTATCTATTCACCAATTATTAAAAAAATTACATAAAATGAATCATTACAAACTAATAGTCATATTGCAAATAGTGGGGATATCAAGATCATCTACAAAATACATGTTATAGAAATTGAAGCACCTGGAAAAAATCTACGAGCCATATGCATTCTACGGAGGAAGGTGAATTATGTGCAATGGAGATGAAATACAAATTTGTTGGTGTTGTATTGTTTTAAACATTTTGATTGGTAATCAAGTAGAATATATTAATAATTTATAAATATAAATGTGTAGATTCAATACAATTCTGAAAAATTGTTTCAAGAGCTTTCTGAAGATAAATGATACACTTTCATATTTTATGTGAAGATGAACAAGACAATTTGAGATTTGATGTTAAGATTATCGAGTGGAAAAATTACATCAGAAATATTCATATTCCTTGACTTGGTGAATATATCTTAAATGGGTGAATATGTATTAGTGGTTCACAATGGTTGCAATGGCCATGAAGACATCAATTTTCACTTCATTGGGTTCACTATTTCTGGGAGAGTGATGGGAAGGTTGGAGCAGAAAGTTGTCCAAATATAAATGGAGGTGTTGTCGCATTTTTTGGTTCTGATTAAATAGAATATTTGAAATGTTTCTATGCTCATAAGGCAATTATACAAGGCAAATGAGGGTCTACAGATCGATTAGTTAACTTCCCATGTCCTCATTCATTCATCTATTGACTAATTTCCTCTTATTACATTCATACTCATTCATTTTCATAAAATCCCCTTTTCCTATGGTAAAAACCCAATGTAAAATCCCTTTTTACTTTAAAAACATTATACTTAGTCATTTTCCCTTTTGCTCATATTTTCATATTAACACTAACCTTATAGTAATAAATCCCTTAACATTTCCTTTTCCTGTATATAATATAGCTCCTTATTAAAATATCCCGAAAACCCTTTAGTTTCGGTAGAAACTATGCATTCTATAAAATATTGCATCGCAAATCGGCGGAGCCATGGGCCTTTAAAAACATGCATATACATAGTTTTATTTCATAAAACTATGTAATAAACATATCACATCGCATATAACTGCGGGCCTTTAAAACGTGATATACATTAGTTTTGAAATAAAACTATGTATTATTTGAAAAATCGCATCGGCAGATAGCACAAGTTCCTGCTCAAGCTTAACCCTCCACCTATTGCAATCCCCAACACCGATCTTTGATTGCGATGGGACCCAGACCCGAAACCATATATATATTAACCTAATCCCACATCGCATCTGCCTCCATCGCAGTGTCTCATTATAAGCATTCCCCTTTGCCATTGCGATCTTTGATTGTGATGGACCCGACACTATATATATTATAGTTTATCGCCACATCGCATTTGTCTTATTGTCGCTCGCCATCGAAACAATACACCTCCACCGTTGTGATCGCCGATATGCGATAAGGTGCTTGAACCCGACCCAATATATAACACATTTCAGTGTTATGTCATGTTCGGCCCCTATTGCGGTCCTTGGTAATGGGCCTCTCACCTGCCAACGTCAATTGTGATAAGCGATATCCACCCAGACCTGATGCCGTTATCCACTCGGGTTAATAAAATTTCAAGTATGCCATATTTGTTTTGTGATTATTTTCTGTGTTAAATCGATTTACGATTGAAATGCCGAAATGAGCCAAAGCATCATTTTTATTGCTAATCATGGTTTTTAACCACCATTAAATCATTCCCTCCATGAATTAATCCCTTCGTATTCCTATTTTCGCTCCACCATTAATTCACCTTCGCCCGATAGTTCAAAAGTAGATCGTTTAACTATTTCAAGGCCATTTTTGCCGTATTCTTCCTATTTTACACAGCACAGCCCAGTAAGCCTCTGCAGCCATTATAGCCATCATTTAGCCTCTGATACGCCCCAGACTCCTCCGATAGCCTTTGAGAACTCAACAGAGCCATCACGACCTCCTCTATTGCCATATTTTCTTAATGAGTGTTGTGTTTTGCAAGTAAGAAGATCGTTGTTCCAGGTCTTTTAAAACAAAAAACCTGTGTGATAGTTTGAAGACCAGATATGAAGATTTACTGTGAAAAACATAGTAAAACCTAAAAGGAGTGCAGTGAATTTACTCAGCAGGATCAAAAAGAAAGTTACAGAGTTTAAAGCAATATCAGTAAAAGGATTTAACTAAAGGAATCGGACTGCATGAAGAATGTAAACAACCAAGTAGCATAAAGGGGCAAATATCATCATACAAAAGCCAGCACAACCTAAATAAAGGGGACAACAAGAAGTAGTTCATTAGCTGCCCCTATCTTCTTGCCATGAAAATCTTCTTCATTCCTAAAATAAATATTAAACAATTTTAAGATATTTGTAGTTTTATTGTTGTATAAATAACTCCTTTTCTGAGTTGTAAAGGTTCAGAGTTGAAGATTCATAGTTCATTGCTTGTAAAGTCTTGACTGTTGGTTCCACTTTGAACCTGGAAGTCACCTTTGAAGGAAGCTTTTGTAGATACTTGTTACTCAATATTTCTGGGGCCTTAATAAAAAACAGAGGATTCTGAATTTGGTTTTATACAATTCTATGTTATCCTGTAAGTTTTTCCGGTTTTCAATCATCATGTGTTTTCTTCATATGCTTATGACTTGCAGAGATATCTAGGTAGGAACAATTAGAGTATCAATTGAATCCTATAATCTCCTGAATTGATCATCTATTAATAGAATGGATTAATGCAACTGTTTGTGCCTCTAAATCCCCTCGAATCATAAATCATCAACATCTTGTGTAAGCCTAAGTATACTGCCTTGAATCTTTTGAATGTAATTCAGAAGGTTTTCCAACTTATGATTGTTCTGTTTTACAGTATGGAAACTGTGATAATCATATTTTTTTTGTTGTCTTCTACTCACCACTATTTTGATCTATATCACTGTGTAAATTCTTATAGCATACCTCTACTGAAGTAAAAAATATATCCTAAAGGATTGATTACTTCAATCCTACATCTGTCTTCTTTCATTGGTCTTCCAAAATTAAAACCAAAAACCCCCAAAACAATTATTTTAGATGCTCTGGCATTGGTAGCTTGACCTAGTACTATCTCAGAGGTACAACATCAGAATGGCGCCACTGCCAGGGAGCAAAGTAACAAAGATCTTTCTCTGGGGAATGATAAAGTTTAGATCTATTTCTTGCTAGCGAACAAGGAATAGGCATTTGTATTGGCTACATTATTTTCACCTGGCGACTCCACTTTGTTAGATGGCGATTCCACTGGATTACCGATCTCACTCTTGTTTTTAAATTTCAATTGCCTTTACTACTATGCAAGGTTCATTGATACTTGAACTTAGCAGTATATGTCTTTTCCTCTCAGCCATGGTTAGAAATCTAAAATTTCTACAGAGGATGCAACTTTTAATGTACACTTGTGAGTATAAGTTTTCCATGGGATTTCATGTTCATATTGCATATATTCTTCAGAGCTTCAGCTGCTGGCAACTTGGTTTGTCAATAAATCCACTCCACACTTGGTTACATTGGAAAACATATTACACCTAACAATGTAAATTTTTTCAGTTCACTTAGATAGAGGTGTGGGAGTGAATAGCTACTTTCAATTTCAGGGTGCAGTAGATCTACAATGGTTTCAGTTATATTTCAAGATTGCAGTATCAATTTTGGATTGGTTGAGTGCAATGACTTCCAAGGGATTAACTGATTAACTCTATAGCCCATGAATTAGGAACTCTTGTGCTTATTTTCACTTACATTGTCAGTTGTTTCACTTCAGCAGTTTTCAAGTTTCAGATTTCAGTGTGAAAGAGTATCCGAATTAGTGATGGCATATGGTTGCATTTTACAGTTGTAGGTTGCAGTATGCAGTAGCAGAGTATTGAAATGATAGCATTGATCCATGGGTATTGGTCATATTTTTACATAAGATGACAAAATAGTGGTTGGTGGTTTTATGGTATGACTCCATGCCCAATACTAAAGGCAACTAGTCTACTAGTTCTCTGCATTCTACAAGAGAAAGTAGTCCCCAGATGGAGGCAATGTTGTAGCATTTTTTGGTTCTGATTAGATAGAATATTTGAAATGTTTCTATGCTTATAAGGTAATCATATAAGGCAAATGAAGGTCTATAGATTGATTAATTAACTTCCCATGTCCTCATTCATTCATCTATTGACTAATTTCCTCTTATTACATTCATACTCATTCATTTTCATAAAATCCCCTTTTCCTATGGTAAAAATCCTTTTTACCTAGGAAAAGTAAAAACCCAATGTAAAATCCCTTTTTACTTTAAAAAATTATACTTAGTCTTTTCATATTAACACTAACCTTATAGTAATAAATCCCTTAAAATTTCCTTTTCCCATATATAATATAGCTCCTTATTAAAATATCCCGAAAACCCTTTAGTTTCGATAGAAACTATGCATTATATAAAATATTGCATCGCAAATCGGTAGAGCCGTGGGTCTTTAAAAACATGCATATACATAGTTTTATTTGATAAAACTATGTAATAAACATATCGCATCGCATATAACCGTGGGCCTTTAAAATGTGATATACATTAGTTTTGAAATAAAACTATGTATTATTTGAAAAATCGCATCAACAGACAGCACAAAGTCCTCGCTCAAGCTTAACCCTCCGCCTATTGCAATCCTCGAATCCGATCTCTGATCACGATGGGACCCAGACCCGAAACAATATATATATTGACCTAATCCCACATCGCATCTGCCTCCATTGCAGTGTCCCATTATAAGCATTCCCCTCCACTGTTGCGATCTCCGATGGCGACAGACCCAACCCTATATACATTACAGTCTATCGCCACATCGCATCCGTCTTATCGCCGCTCCCCACCGAAACAATACACCTCCGCCATTGCGATCGCCGATATGTGATAAAGGGCCCAGACCCGACCCAATATATAATACAGTTCAATGTTATGTCGTGTCTGACCCCTATCGCGGTCCTTTGTAATGGGCCTTCCACCTGCCAAATCCGATTGCGATAAGCGATATCTGCCCAGACCTGATGCTGTTATCCGCTCGGGTTAATAAAATTTCAAGTCCGCCATATGTGTTTTGTGATGATTTTCTATGTTAAATCGATTTACGATTGAAATGCCGAAATGAACCAAAGCATCATTTTTATTTCTAATCACAGTTTTTAACCACCATTAAATCATTCTTGCCATGAATTAATCCCTCCGTATTCCTATTTTTGCTCCACCATTGATTCACCTTCACCTGATAGTTCAAAAGGAGACTGTTTACTTGTTTCAAGGCCATTTTTGCCCTGTTCTGCCTGTTTTGCATAGCACAGCCCAGTAAGCCTCTGCGGCCATTGTAGCCATCATTTAGCCTCCAATATGCCCCAGACTCCTCCGATAGCCTTTTAGAACTCAACAAAGCCATCACGACCTCCTCTGTCGCCATATTTTCTTAATGAGTGTTGTGTTTTGCAGGTAAGAAGATCGTTGTTCCAGGTTTTTTAAAACAAAAAACTCGTGTGACAATTTAAAGACGAGATATGAAGATTTACTGTGAAAAACACAATAAAACCTAAAAGGAGCGCAGTGAATTTACTCAACAGGATCAAAAATAAAGTTACAGAGTTTAAAGCAATATCAGTAAAAGGATTTAACTGAAGGAATCAACCAGCGTGAAGAATTTAAACAACCAAGTAGCATAAAGGGGCAAATATCATCATACAAAAGCCAACACAGCCTGAATAAAGGGGACAGCAAGAATCAGTTCAATAGTTGCCCCTATCTTCTTGCCATGAAGATCTTCTTCATTCTTAAAATAAATCTTAAATAGTTTTAAGATATTTGTAGTTTTATTGTTGTATAAATAACTCCTTTTCTAAGTTGTAAAAGGTTCGGAGTTGAAGATTCATAGTTCATTGCTTGTAAAGTCTTGACTATTGGTTCCACTTTGAACCTAGAAGTCACCTTTGAAGGAAGCTTTTGTAGATACTTGTTGTACTCAGTCTTTCTGGGGCCTTAATACAAAACAGAGGATTCTGAATCTGGTTTTACACAGTTCTGTGTTATCCTGTAAGTTTTTCCAGTTTTCAATCATCATGTGTTTTCTTCATATGCTTATGACTTGCAGAGATATCTAGGTAGGAACAATTAGAGTATCAATTGATTCCTATAAGCTCCTGAATTGATCATCTATTAATAGAATGGATTAATGCAACTGTCTATGCCTCTAAATCCCCTCTAATCATAAATCATCAACATCTTGTGTAAGCTTAAGTATACTACCTTGAATCTTTTGAATGTAATTCAAAAGGTTTTCCAACTTATGATTGTTCTGTTTTACAGTATGGAAACTGTGATAATCATATTTCTTTTTCTGTCTTCTACTCATCACTATTTTGATCTATATCACTGTGTAAAGTCTTATAGCAGCGCTCTGCTGAAGTAATTAATATATCCAAAAGAATTAATTACTTCAATCTTAAATCTATCTTCTTTCATTGGTCTTCCAAAATTAAAACCAAAAACCCCCAAAACAATTATTTTAGATGCTCTGGCATTGGTAGCTTGACCTGCTACTATCTTAGAGGTACAACAGGGGGTAGTGCCAATGTGAACGTTGAAATCATTTCCACTAGCAATGATCTCATTAATGCTAGGGAGGCAGTTAAATGTTTACAAATATTACTCCAAGGAAATATAGGTTGGTTTCTTCCCATCATGAATACAGAAACTTCATCAATCCTTGAGCAGTATACAAATCTCATGTCATATCAAATCCCACTACATTTTTTTTCAAGAAGGAAAGGGCAAGATATTTTTATCTCTTTTCCTTCATTTTATACGCATAATAAGTTTGGATATTCCTTAAGGATGAGTGTCCAAGGGACATAGTAGCCCTCCATGAAATCAAATGTGAAGAAGTGGAAAGAGCGGGCTCTATGAGCCAATTGTCAAATAGAGGAAGAAGATACAAGGTCATACCAAATGTCGATCCTAGCTAGGATGGCGCTACACATGAGGTATAATGATTGAGGTTTATAGAGTATATTTTCTATAATATTCTCTTTAAAATACATGATTCTCATGTTCTCTTAACAATTGTCTAAAGAGGCTCTCGAGGGATGGAGTTTGGCTTTGGAAATATAGTAGTAGATGACATATTTTCTATCCCAAGTTATGATATGGATGGCTTAGTTGTTTCTCAGGGTAACCCTATTTTAGTTGTTCATGTATACATTTATTCAGATGATGTCCATGAGTTGAAGTGCCCTCAAAGAAGCTCCTTGGCCAAATAAAGCGCTTTTTCATGCAATATCTGATGCAAATGGGACATTTGCTTTTAATTTTATTCCATGTGGAAAATAAAGGTTGTTCCAATTCTACAAGGGTGAGAATAAAATATTTGATGTTTCACTTCCATCTATAGAGGTTCTTGTTGAGCACAGTCATGTTAATATATATCATCCATTTCAGGTCACAGGTTCTCAGTTGGAGGACTTGTGGTGACTTCTAAAGGAGTCTGTTTTGAAGGTGTTAAGATATTAGTTGATGGACGAGAAAGAACTACAACAGATGTCTAGGGATATTACAAACTTGATCATGAAACATCAACATGCTACACAATCAAGGCCGAGAAGGATCACTTTGAGTTTAGAAGTTTGGAGAATTTCATGGTTGTTTGCAAACATGGCTTCAATCCCAAATATAGAAGCAACACATTATAATATTTTTGGTTCCCTAAAATTAGTGAAAAATGGCTATTATGGCAAGCGTCAAGTCGGCTTGACACACGTGCCAAAAACTGTTAAGCCTCAACTAAAGAGGATTGATGATATGGGAAACTTCTTCTTCGAGGTTCAACCAGGTTAATATCGAATATCCCCATTGACCACAACAACAAAACGTGATTCTGGTCTTAAATTTTCACCATCACATATTGATGTGACAGTAACTAGACCAATGTTTGGCATTGAGTTTATAAAGGCCCTTGTTGATATCCGTGGATCAATGATATGCAAGGAAGGATGTGACTCCTTAGTTTCTATATCAATTACTTCTTTGGTTGTTGAACTCTAGGTTCAAAGAAGCTTAACTCTTTAAGTTTAACAAATTAGAGCAGTGACTTCATATTTGAGAAAGTCCTACCTGGTGCAATGTGTCTTGAGGTAAAACATGGACCGTCATCAGAATTGTTAGATTCGGATGATGACTGGTGTTGGGAGCGAAAGATTATTGATGTCAATGTTGGTGTTTTTTATCATTCAGAGATAGTCTTTATCCAAAAAGGCTATTGGTTGTGTATTATGTCTACTCATCCTGTGGCTTCTTACATCGTACAACCAAACAAAGAACCCATGAATTTGTTGATTGAGAAAGGATGGTAGAAAATCTTCTTAGAAGCTTCTCGTGTGCACATGCTTCATTTCTTGAACTCGTGCATTTTCTTTGGAATGTCTTCATTAGAATTCAATGTATCGAACCATAAGGCTATATATTTGATTGGTGAAAAATATCTACTGAGTGGTGAAATACATGTTGATTCAAGTTCTTATCCCAAAGAAAATGAGTTGTCTCAAAGCATTATTATAGACATATGGAAAAAGGAGGGTGCATTTATAGATATGATCAATAATGTCAAACTTGTTTCAAGTGCTAATGGACCAAGAAACATTGTTGTATATCAGTACACTCACTGGGCCAATCTTGAAGATGAAATGGTCTTTGTTCTGAGAGATAAAAGGAATGTTAATGAGAAAAATAGTTTTGAAAAGGTCTTGTTTTATCCAAGAAGTCAAAATGTTGCTATTAAAACTAATGGGTGCCAACCTGCTATTCCTTCTTTTGTGGGGTGCCCAGGAAAGTACATTTAGGGTCAATGCTGCCACTAATTGATCTGAATTGGATCCATAAAAGACTGTCAAAGAACCATGATTGTATCAGGTCAAACAAATCTCTAAAGAATTCCAAAACAATGATCAAAAACACCCTTGAACCAGTGGCAATGGCAGCCAACGTGGAACGACGAGGACCTTCGTCAAAGCACACTGATCGAGGCCGATGGAGACTGTGCAGGAGGTCAAAGTAGCCCTGGGAGCCCCAGAATGGGAAAAGGAGGTGGAATTTGATGCACGATTAGCGATCGCTAGGCGAACAGGGCCGTGAAGGAAAAGCCCGAGCACTTGGTCATGTGGGGAAACCAGAGGACCGCGGGTGGAAAAGGAAAAAGTGCCAAAACACAATAGCGGGACCCGCACTCTAGAAAACTAGTGGTATTGATCGGGGTGACCTTAAACGGTAAGAGGTTTTGGATGAGAGCAGAGCGATTCCATACATCGATCGACACGTGGCAGGTGGAGGTGAGAGAAAACCGCCGTTGATCGCGTGCTATCAATCGAGCAAGTCAACCACGCGAAACATGGGTATGGCGTCGAATCTGGAGGGCTCAGATCAGACGGTTGAGATCGTGCCCGATGAAGGAAGCGGAATCGATAGGGAATTAAGTCGCGTTTTGGAAGGGATTTGGAATTCGTTTGATCGCCATGGTGGAGGAAGAACGCATCCACGATGTAACTGAAGAAATGAATCGACGAAGCATGATGGCACCATTTAGAGGAGGACAAGTGGCCACTCCTTGAGCATTTATGATGACACCGAACAGGGAACTCCAAGCGCAACTGTAGAAGGTGAATTGAAATAGGTGGAAGAGGAACTGAACAGGCATTGGAATGAATGGCTAAAGCCATGAACAGAGACAGTTGAATCAATCAAGAGGAGATAGAAGTCGAGAGACGAAGAAGGGGAACAGTGAACCTTGAGAGGAGGACTGAACACAGAGAACAGTAAAGAAAAGCAAAAGAGACAGAGGGCCGAGCTGACTAGCTGTAGTATCAAGCACTAGAGAGCTTGAAGATTCAAGACATCCCATAGAGGAATCTGTCTGGATTGAGCATCACATTTGGCTCTTTCCACTGTAGACCAGAAGGTCACAGAGCTGGTAGGAAGAAGAAGAGTCTGTGTACTCCAATGGGTTGGGGAATCCAAGAACCACCCTGCCAAGCAAACCTACTTCAGGAGAACTCACATTGAGTCATTGTATTGTAATTCTCTGCCCAAAGGCACAATAAAACAAGGCCGCCACTGAAAGTTGGACCGGAGATGTAGCCATGGAGAATAGGGTGAACTCCTTATTAAAATTGTTTATGTCTTTGTGTTTGCTTACTATATTTCTCTGTTGTCTTTCCATTTTATTGTCTGTGTATTGGAAATCTAATCAATTCGCTGCTTCATTAACATAGAACACACACCAGCACATGAGTTTGTAATACCTTGGTTTAATAAATCTTTAACTGATGTCACTCATAGGGTGAATATCAGATCAAGTGGTATCAGAGCTCTAGGCTGTAAGGTTAGACAAGCTTGTGTTGGTTTAGCTGTGAATGCTCACAAGATCAAAGCTCAAATTAGGAGAAGGAGAGTTGGTGGAAACTAATCCTGAAATTGGGAGAGTCCATCCTCAGAAGACAATGTTAGAAGAAGGTTTTGTAAGGCCAGACGCTCAATTCACAGAAATTTTCCTAGCTATAAAATCTATGGTAGAAGAAATGTATAGAGACTTTAGAAAGCATAAGTTTGAAGATTCATCAAGTTCTAAGCAAGATAAAGAAGAAGATGAGTCTCACTGCCATGACCACTCCCAAGGAAAGGGGAAAGAGGAAAGATTTCTCACACTTCCTAATAGCCCTGTGCATAATAAGATAGAATCTTTGATTAAGCTAGATGTTAAATTTCATTTGCCTATATATGATGGAGAGCTAAATGTTGAAAAGTTGAATAATTGGATTAGAGAAGTTGATGTGTATTGCAGCGTATAGAACATAAACTTAGACAAGAGTAAGATTTAGCTTGCAAGCCTACACCTAGGAGGCATTGCCTTGGTTTGGTGGGAAGGTAGAACCCAAGTTGATATGAAAAGACATGGTAAGACCATCTCTGTTTGGAGTGACTTTGTTTCTGCAATCAAAAAGCAGTTCTATCCATTGGCCTACATGCAACAAGCCATGATGAGTTGGAAAAATCTTCGACAGTTGAAGGGGCAAAGTGTGCAAGGGTATACTCAAGAATTCAGAAAGAGAGCATTGATGTTGGTTATCTCAGCTCACCAGAGACTCTTTTGAAGTACATTGGTGGTCTACACAGCTACATGAGGCATACCATCCTCATGTTTAATCCCACTAGTATAGATGAGGTATCTGTACAAGCTACTCATCTAGAAACGAGAGGAAAGAATGGAAATCCAGAAGTCGGGGGACCATCCCAACCCACTGTAAGCAAGAGCACAAAGAAAAGAAAGTAGAAGTGGAAAGCAAGGAAGGCTAACATTGCACAGAAAGCCAAAGCTTCATGCACTCACTGTAAAAAGGAGGGGCATGATGATGAGCATTTTTGGATTCTGCATCCAGAGCTGAGACCCTAAGAAGTCTGAGGGAAAAAAGAAGAAGACTAATGCAACTATTCAGAAAGATTAGGGGTCAGACTAAGGAGATGAAACAACTATAGTAGCCACAGGTATAAAAGGTAAGAATTCTGAAGCATCTACTAGTAATTCTGCTCAATCTGTATTTGATGAAGAAAATGAGAGAAAAAGACATGAGCTTTTCCATATTCGAGTTATTTCCACAAATCAAAAGATTGATACTTTGTTTGATAGTGGCTCACAAGTAAATCTGATTTCTGAAGCATTGTAAAGAAATTGGGATTAGAAACTACACCTCAAAAGAAACCATACCCATTAGGATGGTTGAATGATAAAGCACAACTACAAGTGACTAGACAGTGCAAACTCAAGTTTTCTTTTGGGTCAACATTTGTATATGAGGTTGAGTTAGACATAATTCCTTTGGATATATGTGGAATTGTTTTAGGAAGCCCTTACTTGTATGATAGAAAGGCTATTTTCTTTAGAGCTGAGAACAAGTATCTACTTGTTAGAGAGGAAATCGAATATTTTGTAAGAGCTCATAAGCTCAAGAATAATTATACTCTCATAAACTCAGGATAGATGAAAAGAATGATAAATTCATGCAAACAATTCTTACTGATGGTTGTAAAGGAAAATAAACTTGATAAAACCAATGTATTTGAGGGCTGTAATGCTGAATAACAAGCTGATATAGAAAAGGTTGTTTCAGAGTATGATGTCTTATTTCAAGAACCTAAAGGTCTGCCACCCAAAAAGGGAATAGTACATGATATTATTTTGCAGCAAGATGTTCCATTGCCTAACATTGGGATGTACATGTTGTCTGCTTTAGAGAATGTTGAAATCAAGAAGCAGGTGCAGGATTTGCTCAAGAAAGGGTTCATTAGGCCTAGCACATCACCATGTGGGTCACCAATCGTTTTGGTGAGAAAGAAAGATGGCTCGTGGAGAATGTGCATTGATTACCGAGCACTGAATAAGATAACAATCAAAAATCGTTATCCCCTTCCTAGCATAGATGATATTCTAGATCAATTAAAGGAAGCTATTTATTTCACCAAGCTGGATTTGCACAGTGGATACCATCAGGTCAGAGTTGCAGAGCAAGATGCATGGAAGACTACTTTCAAAAAAAAGCAGGGATTGTATGAATGGCTGGTTATGCTTTTTGGCTTGACCAATGCTTCTGCTACTTTCATGAGATTAATGAATGATGTACTCAGACCTAAATTTCTTGATGATTTTGTTATTGTGTATCTGGATGACATTCTGATTTTTAGTAAAACGTGGGAAGAGCATTTAAAGCATGTTAAGTAGACATTAAATGTTTTGAAAAGAGAAAAACTATATGTTAAACTCTCAAAATGTGAATTTGGCAAAACATCGCTAAACTACTTGGGTCATATAGTAGGGGGAGATGAATTAAAAATAGATCCCTCTAAAGTGGCAGTCAATTTGAACTGGCCTAAACCCAGGTCTGCTATAGAAGTTAGAAGCTTCTTAGGAGCAGCACAATATTGGAGGAAGTTCATTTCTAACTTCTCCTTGATTGCAGCTCCCTTACATGCTTTAATAGGATTGAATAAAGTGTTTCAGTGGGGAGGAAAACATCAAAAAGCCTTCGACACCTTGAAAGAGAAAATTAGTACAACACTTGTACTAGCACTGCCAGATTTACAAAGACCATTTGAGATCCAAACTGATGCCAGTGACTATGCCATGGGAGAAGTGTTGACACAGCTTGGTAAACCCATATGTTATCATTCTAAGATTTTTAATCCTATAGTAGTTAACTATCCTACATATGATAAAGAATTGTATGCATTAGTTCAAAGTGTGAAAAAGTGGAAACATTACTTAATGGACAAAGTGACAGTAATACATACTGATCATCAACCACTTCAATATCTACACTCCCAAACTAAGTTGTAGCAATCAAGACATTACAGATGGATGGGTTTTCTATAACAGTTTCACTTAGTCATCAGATATAAAAAGGGCATACATAACAAGGTTGCAGACATGTTATCTAGACCCATTATAAATGCATCTACCATACTTAAGCATAATTCTGTGCTACATGAAAGCTACATAGAACAATATGCTTAGGATATGGACTTTAAAGATGTCTATGCAACTTTGAGTCAAGGCAAAAGAGTAGAAGAATTGGAATATCATATAAAGGACCGACTCTTATATCATTGTGGGAAACTTTGCATTCCACAAACTGAAAGGATAAAGATAATTAGGGAAGCACACACTTCTCTGATATCAGGTCACTTTGGGGTAAGTAAAACAGTTGCATAGCTGCAAAGATTCTGCTATTGGCCGAAAATGAATGAGACAGTTTCTAGATATGTAAGAGGGTGTGCCATGTGTGCTAAAAGCAAGCCCAGCAATAGAAAACTAGGCTTATACACTCCATTTTCAGTTCCTTCTCACCCTTGGGAAAGTGTTTCCATGGATTTTGTTGCAGGACTGCCTAAATCTAGGAAAGGTCATGATTATCTATATGTTGTTGTGGATAGGTTCAGCAAAATGTGTATTGTGATACCTTGTAGTAAACAGATCACAACTGAACAAACTGCAAAATTGTTCTTTGAACATGTATGGGTTCATTTTGGATTACCCACTTCCATTGTATTTGATCGAGACATCCGATTTGTGGGGAAGTTTTGGTCTAGTCTATGGAACGTATGGACACCAAGTTGAAGAAAAGCACAAATTTTCATCCACAAATAGATGGCCAGATAGAAGTAGTAAACAAGACAGTGATCCAGTTACTGAGAGGTTATTGCAGCAAACATCCTAAGCTTTGGGATCAACACTTGTGTTATGTGCAGCATGCTTACATCAAAGCCAAACACTCTTCTACACAGAGATCTCCTTTTGAGACCTGCTTCGGTTTCACACCAAGGTCTCCTTTGGATTTTGTCTTTGGTAAAGATATCATGGTTGATGGGCACAATGATGTGGACAAGGCAACTAGGTTCATTGAACAGATCCAGGAGATCCACCAGGCAGTACAGGAACAACTGGAAAAGAGCCAGGCCAAGTACAAGGCTAGGCATGATAAGCATCAGATGGAGCACAATTTTCAAGTTGGAGACCAAGTCTGGCTGTATATAAAAAAGGATAGGATGCAAGGTGAAGGTAAAAAGCTAAAGCCTATCAAGTATGGACCTTTTAGGATACTTGAGAAAATTGGTGAAAATGCTTTTCGCCTTGATTTACCAGCTTACATGCACATCTACTCAGTCGTAAATGTAGATTTCTTGAGATTGTTTGAACCTTCAATGATTGAGGACCCTGAAGAACAAAGTCAATTGCCTTTTATTGATGACCTGCTACCTGAATACCTCAATGAGTTGTAGGAAGACACAGTGCTCGATAGGAAGGTGAGGATGATGCGCAGGGGAGATGTTGAGTACCTCAGGATTGGGCTCAAAGGTTCAAAGCCAAGCAGTGCAAAGGGGATTGAGATTGGACAAGTTAAGAAACAATATCCTCACTTAGTCAATGCTTGAAAGCCAACTTTTGGTGGTCCAAAAGATTTTTCAGTGGGAAGGTTGTGATTTGAATTGGATCCATAAAAGACTTTCAAAGAACCATGACTGTATCAGGTCGAACAAATCTCTAAAGAATTCCAAAACAATGATCAAAAACACCCTTCAACCAATGGCAATGGCAGCCAACGTGGAACGACAAGGACCTCGGTCAAAGCGCACTGATCGAGGCCCATGGAGACCGTGAAGGAGGTTAAAGTAGCCCCTGGAAGCCCTGGAATGGGAAAAGGAGGTGGAATTTGATGCACGACTAGCGATCGCTGGGTGAACAGGGCCATGAAGGAAAAGCCCAAGCACTCGGTTGCATGGGGAAATCGGAGGACCGCGGGTGGAAAAGGAAAAAGCACCAAAACACAACGGCAGGACCCGCGCTCTAGAAAACCAACAGTATTGATCGGGGTGCCCTTAAATGGTAAGAGGTTTTGGATGAGAGCAGAGCGATTCCATACATCAATTGACGTGTGGCAGGTGGAGGTGAGAGAAAACCACCATTGATCGCGTGCTATCGGTCGAGTAAGTCAACCGCGCGAAACGTGCATATGGCGTCGAATCTAGAGGGCTCATATCGGATGGTTGAGATCGCGCCCGATGAAGGAAGCGGAATCGACAGGGAATTAAGCCACGTTTTAGAAGGGATTTGGAATCCGTTTGACACCACGGTGGAGGACGAACGCATCCATGACGTAACTGAAGAAATGAATCGACGAAGCATGATGTCGCCATTAAGAGGAGGACAAGTGGCCACTCCTTGAGTGTTTATGATGACACCAAACAGGGAACTCCAAGCACAGCTGCAGAAGGTGGAAGAGGAATCGAACAAGCATTGGAATGAATGGCTAAAGCCATGTAGAGATAGTCGAATCAGTCAAGAGGAGACATAAGTCGAGAGACGAAGAAGGGGAACAGTGAACCCTAAGAGGAGGACTGAACACAGAGAACAGTAAAGCAAAGCAGAAGAGACAGAGGGCCGAGCTGACTAGCGGTAGTATCAAGCACTAGAGAGATTGAAGATTCAAGCCATCCCATAGAGGAATTTGTCTGTACTGAGCATCACATTTGGCTCTTTCCACTATAGACCACAAGGTCATAGAGCTGGTAGGAAGAAGAAGAGTCTGTGTACTCCAGTGGCTTGGGGAATCCAATAACCACCCTGCCAAGCAAACCTGCTTCAGGAGAACTCACATTGAGTCCCTGTATTGTAATTCTCTGCCCAAAGGCACAATAAAACAAGGCCACCACTGAAAGCTGGACCGAAGATGTAGCCCTGGAGAATAGGGTGAACTCCTTATTAAAATTGTTTGTGTCTTTGTGTTTGCTTACTATATTTCTCTGTTGTCTTTCCATTTTATTGTCTGTGTATTGGCAATCTGATCGATTCATTGCTTCAATAACATATAACACACACTAGCATGTGAGTCTGTAATACCTTGGTTTAATAAATCTTTAACTGATGCCACTCATAGGGTGAATATCAGATTAGTAATCCTAGGTGTTGACATTAAAATAATTGCTCAAAATGATAGTAACAATGGTCTTCTAAAAAAGGGTGATTTGGTTCTTAAAACTTCGACAAGATCAGATGGTCTATTTTTGGGTGGTCTTTTGTATGATGATACTGAGTACTATGTTGAAGCTTGCAAGGGATATCATTTAAAAGCACTTGTATAGGACCCCTTTTGAAGCTTAGCTATATGCTCATCCAATTTGATCAGATGCCCCACTTGACTAGCCAAACCATAAAGTATATTTGATTGTCAGTATTTAACCCTCTGTGCACTCCCTGCGTTTGTGGTCCTCAGTAGAGGAATCACTGAATTTTTTTCAAACAACCACTAGATATGGACAAAAATTCTTCAATCACATTGCTTCAAAATACAACCATGTAAGTCTGGATTTTACTATTACTTTCAATGCTTTACAATGAAACCAGTGTAAATGCAGGTTGTAAGTGGATAAAATATAAACCACTGTAAATGCAGGTTGTCTTGTATGTGTATGTAGGGGCATACGTGATAAAATATTTGAGAGTGAATGGGATACTTTTTCAAGATATTTCATGCTCTATCTTGAGACTCAATATGCATCGTGGAAGTAATTTGACTATCCTGGAAATGGACTCATATCTCGATAATGCATACAATTTCTTTGTGGACATATTAATTGAGATGATGTGGAGCTTTAAATAATTAAAGGAGTTGGTCATATGTGTTGTGCCTTTGCTTAAAGAAATATGTGTCTTCTCAATTTGTTGTTCGAGAGGCTTCCTAATCTCCAATGTTTGTTAATGGGTGACAACTTTATCTTGGTAAAAACAAAATTTTTTCTTTTCTTTTACATGTGCCACGAACAACATGTTTCAATGCTTAAGAATGTTTGCATTTGCTACTTAGTTGTTAGGTATAGCATATAAAAAACAATTATACAAAGCATATATTGATGTAGCTTAGGTTGACTATTATGTTTTGGTTCATTATTATGTCATGTTTGCAGATTCAATATATCCAATAGATATGAAACAAAACCAAGTAATGACTTTGTTTCATATCTATTCCTTAATGAAAATCTACACTACCTAAATTAAAAAATTTAACTTGCTATAAGATATGAAAAGACCATAAAATTCTTCCATGGTTTTTTTCCATGATGTTCGTAGTGAATATTTATGTCTTTTACCTCATAAATGAGTGCACAGTTGGCTTATTCTGGTTTTGAAATAAAATGAAAGAACTTACAAAATGTCCCATACCTTAACGTCTCAGAGCCCCACCCTCTCATCTCCGTTTATACAGGTTTATGTAGACATAATTGAATTTCATGTTAGGGAAATTAGTGTATCAGGTTGCTTTCTTCAGAGCACCCCTGCTCTAGAGATGATAAAACTTCGTTTAATTAATGACTTGAATTATGACGATACATGATATGTAAAGTTTTTGGAGGAAGTGATGTATTTGAATAGAGTTTCAAAGCAAGCAAGGATATTGGTATGAGAATCTTCTTTTTAAATACACGCTTCAAAATATTTAAACCGTTGACAAGTAAAAAGGATTCCTGGCTTCATTTTCTTTTATTTTTTTTCTTTATGGAAGGGTATGACGAATGTAGGTTGTATGTGGATATGAGGATTAATTCTACTATGGATACGAGGATGTGGACACTAGTGGAATGACCTGCTTAGTCTTGGGCAACATTGAGTATGGAAGCGGATGGCAGTCTCATACAATGGGTATGCGAAATTTTTCCCCATTTTGATTTTGTTTATTATTTGTTGTTTGCATTGGTTCTAATATTCGGTTTTAATTATTTATCTTTTTTTCATTTTTATCATTAACATTCCTTGTTTCCCAGGAAAGGTAACATTTTCGATTGCTTTAGATGAGCAACATGTAGGATTAGTATGTTCCCAATGAGTTTTGAACATTTGTCCAATATGCCTTGTCAATTTTGGATTGTCATTGCAGGTTATCGCTTTAATTGTTATCCGGTTTGACATTTGATTGACAACGAAATTCCATGCTTTTATAAATTATTTGTATGTTAATTTTTAAAAGTATTTAAGAAATTTGTCTTCAGTAACCACACTTCAAACAATTGATTTCACACTACTAGGTTTAAGGTTTAGGTTATGTATTTGGTTAAAATTTCCCAAGATTTATATCATATCTCAGCCTTTCGAAATTCATGCATTCTTGCCATTCGAATGTAACACATCACGACAACGATGAGCCCTATTAAGAGGACCAACTATGTTACTATGCTTCATGAATCATAATTCAAATGGACTCTGAAATTGGTTCTTTTCCTTAACTACACAGTATTAAGAAAAATCCTCTCATTCAAACTCAACCCCAAGTCATACTCAAAATTTTGACATGTGAATAACATTGGCTCGACAACAAGTTTGACACCCAAGTCCTTGCAAGTCAGATAAGATTGTCCATTTTTTTTTAAATTGATCATATCCCTAAATTGTTAGCCCTTGTACTCCTTCATTAAAGAAAACATCATCCTATGATCTTGATAATTGGTCTATCAAAACGTGGATGGGGTGAAATATGAGTTAAGGAGTAGAGAAAGAAATTTTCTTTGACATTACCTATAATATTTTGAACTTTTGGGGGCACATCACATGACACTACCATCACCACACCAACATTTTTTGGTAAAGTTCCACTGCAGTAGGCATCCACTGATTCACATTCCTCAACTCGTGACCATAAAGATGATTCTTCATGAACATTTTTCCTAGATGATGATAATGATATATAGTCCTTATCATCATAAACTATGGATTTTCTTTCTCCACCCGTGATCCACCTTCCCCCTCCCAATTGTATATAAGCATCAGTTTCTCTTGCATGCTTCCCTTTGATTACAAAGTTATACCCATGCCTGAAATCCTTGTCTTGATCTTGGTTCTTATGCATCTCCTCTTCTTCTAAGCTAAGCAAATGGAAAAACATTACCTCCCTACCACCAAAAATAGATAAACCATTTTTCCTACACTATATTTCAAGCTCCACAAGAGTAATACTAAACAATTCTCGAGTTGTTTCACCCTCTCCAATCACCATAGCAACATCTTGATTTCGACCAGATCCATCTGTTATGTCCGTAAGATTGGATTCAAAACTATCAAGGTCCTTCAATGATGGGGCATCTCTTCCAAACCGAAGAAAGGTAGCTCTCTGTCCATTCACATGAGGATATTAAAGGAGAAACCATTTGACCAAACCTGTAGAACTTTCATCACTCTCTCCTGCAAGGATGCCATAATATAAATGTAAAAAAATTCACAAAAATATCCACACAATCATTACACTAATTATGATATTTTTTCTTACAAGTAAAAATAACCATCCACCTTGCTAATTGATGACCAATAAGGGGCTTGATCTTAATGCATGATCTATATTCATCATTACTATCCTCAACATGTTCTATTATTTAGAGTGAGATTTCATGAATTGGCAAGCATGTTTTTCCATATTTCTATTTTTATATCCCACACAATTGGAATCGTGCTACAATTGGCTTCCTCTACTTCCCTAGGCTACATGTGTTAAAGAGGGTAAAAAACACTAATTATATGTTCTTTTGCCATAAGTTCTTCTCATTTTTTGGATGAATTAAGTGGAAATTTTATTCATGCCAATAATGTGGTAGGAAATAATGTTCCATTATTCTTTTTTATCATCTCTTGTTTATGAGTTAGCATGATTCTATTGTACTAGTTCATTATGACTATGTCATGTAAAGATCAAGTTGAGTGGGTTTTACATTTTATTTCCATTGTAGTCAACAACTGAATATATAAGTTTTCTATTAGGTTGAATGATGGGACAACACACTTTGATTTCCACTAGTGCTCTCTTTTTCATATACTATCACAAGTGCACAAATACAAACTCACTTTTCTTTTTACCTGGATAATCAAATGATGACAACTTTGTATTTTGTAGTGACACGGATAACTATGTATTGGAGCTAGACCTTGAGCCCTCCAATTCATCCTTTCCTTACCCTACATGACCATCTCCTATTGTTAACGGAGTTAAATTTCTGAACCAACATTTGTCTTCAATACTATTTCATGATAAAGAAAGAACACAACCATTGTTGGATTTCCTTCGAACACACAAATAGCAAAGCCATGTCATTTTTCTTTCCTTGGTTAATATATTGCATCATTGTGTTTGATAGTTAATTCATTATTATTCTATGCCAATAAATCTCTATCAAATAGCAGAGAAGGACGACCCGGTTGTTTTAGACATATATAATATGAATTAATTAAAAATTCACAGGGTTATTTCGATTCTTATCTTTCTATTTCACTTCTTTAGACAAAAATATATATTCAAATGAAAACTCAACTCAAACCAAACTAAAATAGAGAAGCCCAGTTATGAAGATGTTTCTCTCTCCATACCTTATAATGACATTATTTTTTTGAATTATACTTGAATTTCACTGATAATAACCTAGATTTATATATTTATTTTAGCACCAAATTGAAATCATGATAAAAATACGAATATCCCATTAAATATGACCTAAAGATGATTCAAAGAATATCACCTTTAGTCTGAGCACGTGGCAGAGTAATTTCTGAGGTGTGAAGTTTTATTAGAGGCATTGTTTGTTTATTTGTTTTGGTTAGAAAATGGTTTTCTCTTGCTTTTATGTGACTTTCAATTTATCATATCTAGCATGTTGAGAAATGGGAAAGAATAATGTGTGACATTTATCTTGCAGAAATTGATGTTGAATGAAAGGATATAGAGTTTAACCAAGCTACAATCTGCTTTGGTAAAGGTAGAGGGACATCTTAAAAATTTACCTAAGAATACACCATATACATAGTTTGAACATAAGTAATATATGGATTTTTCATTTGCAGATATGTTCTTTTTTATATCCAAGATATCACAACAAGACAAATATTGATATTGTAGAAATTGTTAGAGGATCTCATTGAGGTCAATTTTTCTGATGTTCTACTTGATTGATACGTTCTCATGACAATAAGGCTTTAAATACGAATTAATATGTTACCAAAACAAATTATATTCAAAGTTTATACATATAAAAGATAAAAACAAATGTCAATTCCTTCATTTGATTGTTACTTGACTCTGGTGTGGGCAGGTTACATGAAATGTGATTGGAAAAAGGATGGGGAGATAATATAGAGATCATGTATTGGATATGATTCATTCGTTGTTGCAGATCCTTCAGGAACTTTAGCCATCAACTTTGCAAATGTTTCTAGTAAGTATTCCTATGGTTTTTAATGTTGTGATTCTTTCACCTCATGGTTATTTTGGGCAAGCAAATGTTTTAGGAATGCGTGATAAGATATCGATGGACAAGTAAAATTTTTTTTATAATTGTAATGTCCATTCCATGATATCCTCTCTTTATTTTTTGATTGTATTTTGAATGATTATTTCGATTTTGCTTTGTATTTTAACTATGAAATTGAAAGTACTTGGTATTATGTCTATTTAAACAACAACCAAAGCTTGAAGATGAAATTAATATTACTCGATATTGATTGAAATCCTTTTAACTGTTTTGTATTAAAAGATTTTTATGATTATTAGAAAAGTTTACTTTCATGTTGTTATTTGAGAACATGTTGTTTATATAATTGACCATGTTCGTGCATTAGACAACAAATTATTGTTGTGAATAAAATGACAAGGATTAGACATCACACCTTAGATTATTTGTTTTAACAAGTTATTTACAACTTGAGCTTTTTAGCATGTAACTTAGTTGGCATGATTGTGTCTAAGCTTTCCCTGAAGGTTGAATAATAAGTTACTAAGGTGTTATTTTCTATGGCGACTTTAATTTATTTATACAGGTCATCTGGCCACATAGTGGCCACTATCGCTCAACTAAAGAAAACTTGTTCGAGTTTCTTGATTTTATGGGGAAGAATAACTTTAACATTGTCGATGTTGAGGTATATGTAATATAATCCTTTATAGTCTACTTTCATTTATATTATAGTGTTCATCGTCTTTCATGTCTTACACTCTGCATTCTAGGTTCTTTTGTTTTTAGAAAAGGAACTCAGTATTGATGGTAAGAAGCAGGATTTGAAGAAAGAAGAGAACTGGTCTAGTGGTACCCTTAAAGCCAATATCCTGCATAAGACACACACATAGAGATTGATGTTCAAGTTTTCATAGTTGGTGAATTCACCTACAATGACTTGACAACACAATGATAATGTTTTATAGTGATGAAACAACATTTCATTGTAAATTGTAGTCCAACCAATGTTAAGTTGGAAACTCATATTGTAATACTCGAGATTTCATATAATATAATTTATATGGTTGAAATTATTTATAGTTGCACTTGATATTGTTAGTATTTTATTTTTTTTGATAAGTAAGAGACGAACCTTCTATTAATCTGGACAAATTACATAATTTACAAAGGGCCCCAGACAGCTGGGACGAAAGGACCAAGAGCTGAAGTAAACAACAACCAAATTGGTCAAGACAGGGAGCCTACATCAATCCACAAATGGACCCACCTGCAACATTTCAGGAGGTCACAAAACAAAATGGGTTCGAAACCCTCAGGCAACCAAGGAGAACCAAACTATGTTTATGAGAAAAAAGTCCCGACCTATCAGCCAATAAGCAGCAAACCCTGATCCATCCGAGCCGTCAAAAACAGAGTCCCAATCCAATGACCAACATGTATATCACGTAGAAAAGAAACACGGAGGTTAACTGCGCAATGAGAATGGTTTTCTCTCACCTCTCCATGCCACATGTTACCCCCTGAATGGAATTGCATGCATCAGCCTCGAAACCTGATACCACCCATGCCCCGTGTGATATACCTCTTGTGGTTTTTGGGTGTTGTGTTCGTGGTATTGTGGTAAGTTAGGGGTCCACAGTGGGACCAATAGTGGAGCCCATTATCCCTAGCACCCAGACCCGAAATTAACTCTAGAATGGGTCCACAAGGCCCACTCAGGTCCGTGACCCTGAGACAAACAACCCGACCAATCCTAGCCATCAAAACCACTATCCCAATCCAACAGCTAGCACGGATATCGCACTGCTTAGAAGCTCGGGCATTAATCACACGATGAGAGCAGTTTTCCTTCACTATGCGTTGCCACGTGGTGTCCTCTGAGTGGAATCGCACATATTTGTCAAAATAACAAATACCATCTGAGTCCCATGCAATAAACCATTTATGGTTTTGAGTCAATGGTATCACGTAGAAAATAGCTCATTCATTGGCCAAACATGGAGCCTCCAACCCATTCCACCATTGTTTCTGAGCCTTTCATCTATAGTAGCCAACAGAAAACCACTGAGCCAAAAACACACAGACAGCCCAATTTGTGTATGTGTCCATCTCGTGAACATCGTCATTCATCTGAAAGGAAACATAGTTGTGGAAAGCTACCATAGACAAAGACGTATTATGTAATACCATTCTCATCCCTATTTCCTAACTCCCTCTGGTCAGTTCTGTTCAACCACAGATCCCAATCATTGGTTGCCAGGCAAAGACACTCTTCTCTTAGTTTACCTACAGGTACCTGTTCCCAAGCATGTCGAGAATCCTTGTTCTTATTGACCACCCCTTTGTTGGCCAATCGATCCGCAAGCATGTTTGCCTTCCGTTTGACATGAACAAATCTTATCGTTTTAAGAGTTTGCAGACGAGAGTGTATGCAGTGAAAAATCTGCATAAGCTTCTAGTGCTTCGACACTTTATCCAGCGAAGTTCCATTTTGAATCCTCTTGGCTGCTCTAATGATCAGTTCTGAATCTGCTTCAATTATAACAATCTGTAAATTATCTTCCACCATGATCTCCAAGCATTGTTCCAAGGCTAGGAGTTTAGCCATGTTATTGGTGCCCTTTTCTAAGTGGCCATGGAAGATGAATTTTATATGCCCCTGTTGATCTCGCACAGCACCCCCAAAGCCCGCTTCCCCTGGATTACCCTTAGAAGCTCCATCAATGTTTACTTTTAGGAAGCCCTGTGGAGGGGGCTACCACCTGCTAGCCCCTGAGCTTATTGTTCTTACTTCCTTATGAGTTCCTTGAGGAATTATGGATTGCAGACCCAAATTGAGAAGAATGATCTCCTCAAGAGGCAGAGGAGGGTTAGTGGGAGTTGTACTTATAAGGCTTTTGACCGTTTCTTTGAGTTAGTTCACGATCTGAGTGATTATGTGTTGTGGCTCACTGAATTTTTTTCTGAAGATTCTCCTGTTGCGCTCTTTCCAAACATTCCAAATGACAAAGCCCGAAACTAGCATCTAGGCTTTGTTGATGATTTCATTCTTTGAGAAGTTATTCCTCCAGTTTTTCAGTGTGTTGGATATACTGAGATTGTCCCTGTCAATTTGTCTAAAGCATGAGGCCACCCAGTTCCATACCCTGGTAGAAAAAAGGTAGAGGTTGAGCAGGTGCTCAATCATTTCCTCATGTGAGCCGCAGAGGTGACATTTGGAAGGTCCTATGAAGCCTTTCTTAAGGAGGTTTTCCCAAGTTAGTATCTTTCTTTGGTGCACTAACCAGATAAATATCTTTATTTTCATCCAGTGAGAGGTTTTCCAAAGCTTCTTCTAGACTATATCACTATTGACAAAATTAAAACCTATTATTGCCTTTTTTGCCTCTTTGAGATTAAAGTTTCCTTCATTATCCTTCCCCCATCTTAATTGGTCGGGTGAGGATGAGAGCATAATATGTCTTTGCTCTAAGTCCATGGTGAGAGCATCTACCATATCCTTCAAAGGAATTTCATTACTGTAATATAGATACTTCCATTTCCTCCATTTTCCATTATTACTCCCCTGGTTCCAGAAATCTTATACCAAGAAGAGATCTTTGTTGTCTGTGTCTCTCTTGAGAGCTACCCATTCATTCCTGTTTAATATGGGTTCCTGTTGCCAACTATCCTCCTAGAAACGAGCCCATTCCCCTGCTCAGATTTCCCAGAAGCAGTGTTTTTGAACAGTGCTTTTGTTCTCCCAAGCAAGGTTCCAACTATGTGAACCCCTAATTTGTCCTGAGATTCTGATGTGATCCTTTTTCTGCTAGTATTTAGTGTACTTTTGTTTCTAAATCTTGGCTCATGGGGCTTTTGGCTCCTTAATCCATCGCCACCACAGTTTAGCTCCTGAAGCTTTGCTTAGAGTCTCCGGATCATGCAGCCCCAAGCCACCATGGCTTTTGGGCTTGCAGAGCTTGTCCCAGGAAACTAAAGGCCATTTTTTATTTTCTTTCCCTCTACCCCATAGGAAGTCCCTTTGAATGTTCCTTATCTGTTGCTTGATACCTTGAGGAGCAGGGACGACTGCAAACATGAAGATGGGAATGGCCTACAATACCACCTGAGTGAGCACCAGTCGCCCTGCTAAGTTTAGAGCTCTATAAATCCATTTACTGATTTTGTCCTGAAGTTTGTTCGAAATAGGTTCCCATATTTTCTTGCTTAGAGGATTATCAGTAAGAGGAATGCCAAGATATTTGGAAGGCAGATGTTCCCTTTGAAAACCAAGAATTTTGGTAATGTTTCTCTGTATAGCAATATTAGTGTTAAAGAAAAAAACTTTGGATTTGTTTTGGCTTACCTCTGTGCCTATGGCCATAGCAAAGTCATCCAAGATTTCTTTGATTTCCCTTGCCTCTCTAACAATGGGTATGCCCTGTAACATAGTATCATCCACAAATTGTTGATGAGTGTCAGCCTCTCCATCCAGGATGAGCCTGATCCCCTGGCTTCAACCTTCAGCATTTGCCATCTTAATTGCTCTACCTAGCCCTTCCATCATGAGGACAAAGAGGAAAGGTGATAATGGATCTCCCTGCTTGAGCCCTCTGGAAGGTGTGAAAGTTTTTGAAGGAGCCCCATTGAGCAGAATGGAAAAGATGGTTGTGGTGACTAGTGCCATAACCCATCTTATCCAGTTTTGGTCAAATCTATAGTCTTTAAGAATAACTCTTATATAAGACCAGATGAGTTTATGACAGGCTTTTGCAAGATCCAACTGAATTATCATCCTTGCTTGCTTGTTGCTTTTGAGTGAGTGTACCACCTCATATGCTTGGATGATTTTGTTGAGAATTTGTCTACCCTCCACATAGCCTGTTTTCTCTTCCGAGATGAGGGTAGGTAGTAGGGGCTTGAGTCTATTCGCTATCACTTTGGAGATGATTTTATACACCACACTATATAAGGCTATGAGCCTGAATCCATCCAGAGTCATAGCATTTTCCTTTTTGGGGATTAAAGCTATGAAGGAAGAATTAAGTGCTTTGAGAACCTTTTTATTTCTTCTTGAGTCTTCCACAACCTCAAGGATATCCTGTTTGACTGTATTCCAGTAGGCTTTGAAGAAATCAAGATTGAAACCATCTGGTCTTGGTGCTTTTCCACTTTGCATTTCCTTAATCACCTCACTGACCTCCTCTTCCGAGACCGACCGGTTGAGATTATGGTTATCCTCTCTAGTGACCAACTTGGGAATGTACTGAGTGAACTAAGCAATGTACCTATATCTATCCTCCATAGGCTCCTTTACAATGTTAGAAAAGTGTTGAACTAGGTTCGCTTCCATATCCTTGTGAGAGACCAGTTCAATACCCTGAGAATCCTTAATTTTTGTGATTCTATTATGCGCCCTGTGGGCCATAGTGGATTTGTGGAAGAACTTGGTATTTCTTTCTCCCTCTTTAATCCATTGAATCCTAGATTTATGTCTCCAGAAAGTGTCCTCTTGTAGGCAACGTTCCCATTCTCCCTGCAAAGTGTTAGTTAGTTTTTGCCTTTCTTCATTGAAGCCCTCTAAGATATTGATCTGATTGACTTCCTGGAGTTTTTTCTCAGTTTCAATTATGGCCTTGATGATATCTCCAAATTCCTCTTTGTTCTAATTCTTGATTTTGAATTTAATGTATTTCAGTCTTTGCTTAAGCATGTACATTTTACTGCCTTGAATGTTCAAATCCTCCTTCCACCATTTATCAATGTTGCTGGTAAACTTGGGGTGCGAGAGCCAGGCATTTTCAAATCTGAAAGGCCTATTTCTTGGAGTGCCCATAAAGTTAGCTTCTAGCTAAACTGGCCAATGGTCCGAACCTCCAAAGGGCAGAATGGATGCTGTAATGGTTGCTCCTGTTAGGAGGAGATCCTCAAAAACTATGAATCTATCAAGTTTTAATGCCACTTGAGAAGCCCCTCCCCTTTTGTTGTTCCAAGTGAAGGTTCCATTTATTGTCTCTGTATCTACTAGTCCCATGTTCATGATGAAATCTTGGAAAGCTTTAGAATCTCTACCTAGCTATCTAGTCCTTCCTTTTTTTTCTGAAAGCGATCTTATCATATTGAAATCACCTACGACTATCCAAGGAATATTGGGATGTCGTGCTCTGGTACCTTCTAGGGAGGCAAGAAGTTTGAGTTTATCTGCTTGCTGTTGAGGTCCATAAACATTCGTTATCATGTAAGTCTCTTTGTCACCTAAAGGACTACACACCAAAGAAAGATAGTTTCTGGATGTTTCAGCATCCAGGATTCCAAATTTCTATGGATCCCACAGTGTGAGAATCCCACCTGCAGAGTTATTGGATTTAACTTCTAAATACTCATACTTGATTAACCACTTATTGTGAATTTCTCTTATGTTTTCCATTGAGCATTTGATTTCTACTTCTTTTATTCTATTGCTTAGATTTCTCTATTTCCTTCTACTGCCTAAACCTCTAATATTCCAAGTTGTGAGCTTCATTAAGAAAGGTTGGTAAAGGAATAGTTGGTGAGATCTTTCATCTTGCCTGAGTTAATCAATATTTTCCCACATTCATTTAGTAGTTCATTCTTTATTTTTCTTCCTCTTTTCCTCCCTGGGTTCTTTGGAGATTGTGTCTATGGGTTCTCCATCATTCTGACCCCACTTTTCGCCTAGCTTTCATGGTTTCTTTTGAGACCAGTTCCCTTCGATTGTGCCCTCCATAAATAAAGTTTTTGGACTTGATCATAGTCTTCTTTTGGCAATGATTCCACTCCTTTATTCTTTCTTTATTTCATAAAATGTTCTAGATCTAGATTTTCCATGTCTAGAATTTCCTGTAGTTCTTGGTCCTCTATTCCTGCCTCACTTGGAGTCATCTCCTGGTCCTTTCTGATCTCCATGTTGTTTTTCATTTCCTCCATCTACTGATTATTTGTTGGGATGTCCTCTATTTCAGCTTCCATGTCTTGCTCTTTAAGTGCATTCTCTGTGTCCTCAACTATCTCCACATTCTCCTCCACTTCCTCTAGGGTTTTGAAACTATTGTGTTTCATCTGTCTGTCTTCATTAGTCTTCTTGTGTGATCATTTACCCCCTTTCCCTTTGCCCCCAACCTTGGTAAAACCCTCATGATCTCTGTCTGTAGAGGTTTTCCCATTGCCTTCCATATTGTTTGTTGGGCAGTCTCTGAATAGGTGGCCGTGTTCATGACATTTGCGGCATCTAAATGGTATGTGCTCATAGTCCACCGTTTGCACCCATTCTTCATCATATACCTCTAAAATTATTGCTTCCATAAGAGCTCCAGATAGATCCATTTCCACACATATTCGAGCAAAGGAGGTATATTTACCTTTTAGAGTTGCTTCTAATATCTTCAGAAAATGCCCCAGCTTGTTGCCTATGGTTTTCAAGGATTTTGATTGCCAGTAGTCCAGGGGTAGTGAGTAAAGTCTGATCCAAACCAGTACTAATGTAAATGTTTCATGTTCTAGAACAAAATTCATCATCCATGGATGCATATAGATTCCTACCGCAACATAGAAGTAAGGCCCCCCTTCAAATACTCTATCTTTGTCTTCTAGGCTCGCAAACACCACCGTGAAGAAGCCCTTAGAACCCAGATGTAAATGTATTTCTCCCTTTGGCTTCCAATGACTCCTGATCCAGATGTGTAATGCCCTCTCTGTTGGCCATAACCCCATGAACTTGCAAATGATCGCATGTTCTTTCATGTGGTCCTTGTGCACTTGAATCGTCAGATTACTCAAAATGACCTAGGGGATGATGCCTGAATTGGGTTTGCAGACTCTCGTAGTTTTCATGGGAGGCATTTCCCTGCTATTGCCTCCCTTCTCCTTGTCTTTACTTGTTTCCTGTTGCTTTTCTTCCTGATCCTGGGTTTCGTTTCTTCCCACTGTTTCCTTGCCTCTTGCTTCTGAAATATATTCCAACTTTTTTTTGAAATACTTTCCTCCTTCTTCCTTGCCTCCCTCTGTGACTGCTTGACTATAGGAGGGAGCGGCACTCCCCCTGCACATCCCGCCATGGAACCCTAACGCAGAACTTGTCGCCAATGTTAGAACTCGTTTAGGTTGCAGCGCCAGTTTAGAAAACCTAATCCTTCTAAATATTAATTCCTTGTTAGTATTTTAACTAACATATGTAATTTTGAATTTTCATATTAGATGAACCAATTCACATTGTATGATGTTTTTTTAATTTAGTCGCAAAATCATACAAATTAATCTATGTTGATTAATAATGAACACATAAAATCAAATCTAAAACTACTAAATTAGTAGTTTATATTGATTAATGATGAACACAAATAAAATGAATATACAACTAAATTAGTCGTTTATAATGATTATTAATGAAAATAAATGAAATTAATATAAACTACTAAATTAGTCGTTTATATAATGACTACTGCAAATGATTAATTTTTCATTACAAATGACAACTAAATTTTGCATATATATGACTATTAGTAGCTAATCCATAATATCTTATAACACGACAAAAATTTAGTCATATTTATTTTGTTATTAATTGGTTTCAAACGACGACTAAAATTTGCATATATATGAGTATTAGTAGCTAATTTACAGTATCTTCTAACACGACAACATTTTGGTCATATTTCTTTGGTCATTAATTGGTTTTCTCAAATGATCATATAGTAATATATTTTGTTGTATATTTGGTCATTAATTGTGGCAATTAATGACTAAATCAATAACTAAATTAATGACCAAATTTATGACTAAATATACCTCTAGATTATAAAATTGAGACAATCAATTAATGACTAAGCTAAAAGTGACTAAAAGTTGGTTGCGTTATAAGATACTGTAATTAGCCACTACTGGTCACTGACTGAAAATTAGTCATTTATATGCAAATTTTAGTCGTTTTTTTAGTAACTAATTATCCATTTTGTACTAGTGGATGTAATAGTAGGTTGGTGTCTATGAGAATATTCTTAAACATAAGCTTTGCAGTTTTCTCCCTTTGATGGTTTCCACATATATCTGGTGTTCTTATGTGTTTCTTTTATGATTGATGTTGAAAAATATTGAAATACTATAATTATTGAAATTGGCCATTATATTGATTCAACTCCTCCCCCTCTCAGTATAATCATAATCCAATAAACCCATCTAGAAGGTGAGGCTTCTCTACTCCCATTTGTCTAGAATGGAAATGATCCAAGTATAGAGGAGGTGGAACTCTCTATAGAGTTTCCTAACACTATGGCCTATGGGTTTCTACAGACACAATCCCCCCTATGTTATTCTCCCTCTCTCTCTATCCACACTCAACTACGCTACTCTACTCTGAAACAAAATATAAGCTAATAGAATGGAACCCATGTTCTTCTTAGTGGGTTCATTAAAACACAACTCAATAGCCAATTAGTGGTTAAATTTTACCCATTCAATTCTCAATATGAGTTACAAATTAGCCCTTATAGAGTTTGATTCATAGTGTTCATGTGGTTGGATCCTTTTCCATGAATATTTGTGGATGATATGGAATCCTATGGAATTATGGTGGCTAATCATAATAGGTCAACTTGCAGGAGGCGTAATTTTTTGTGTCCAAACTCCAATTAATGTTATTTTTTCACCTTTAGAAATTTCTCTATGTAGAATAATTCTAATGGGTGTGGAGCTTAAGAAGCAAAGTTTTACCCAAAAAAAACATTTCATTTAAGGTCTCAAAATATCCCCATATGTTTTTTGACCCTAATTCTCCAAACTAGGTCTTGCCACTAATACTCCTCCTATAAGAATATTTCTTTGACTTTTCAACCCAGAAAGCATCAACATGGATACAAAATAATACAATGACCCAATATGGGTCAAAGGGTATAATATTCCCATCCTAGATGGACATGACTCCTCACTAGATAATAATGAAATATGTAGAAACATTAAATGAACATCATGATTATATACCCAAATGAAAAGAACATTCAATCTACAAAAATCTATAATATGGACCATAATATGAGTATTTTAAGGAGGGTTCATTTTAGTTCCCCATACTTAAGTGTGTAGCACACCAAATGAGTAGTTACAAATACTACTACATTAGTAACCTATTACTACATGAGTGGAATAAACTAACACTAATGCATTTGTTGGGGTTAGGGGTGTGCTATTATGGTGTAGCAATTTGAAGCAACATATACTATATATATATATATATATATATATATATATATATATATATATATATATATATATATATATATATATATATATATATATAGATATATATATATAACACAAATATATGCGTGCGTGTATAGAGAGAGAGAGAGAGAGAGAGAGAGAGAGAGAGAGAGAGAGAGAGAGAGAGAGATGCATAATGAAGAAGATAGATATAGTTAATATATAAGCCTCATCTATATAACTCTCATGTCTACAAGCCTCCATTGGCCCATAACAAGTATCCTAATAGCTCAAACATATGTGGAGCTCCTGTGAGGCTACATGTTTCCTCTCTTAGAGAGAATTTACTGGAAGGTATGAAGGACCAACCCCTCCCCTAACATCACCTATGGCTCATTCTTCGTGGGATAAGACTACGAAATTTCTATGTTTCAGTAGGTTGTGAATCAAGTGGCTATAACTATCTATGTGTAGCTAATACTCTTTCCTAGTGGAGTATGTTAGGTATGGGGGTTACCATTTTTCTGAGGAGGATGAGGAACTAGTTGTGGTTCATGCTTGCATTCTAGCTATCTTGCATAAACCTTCAATGTACCTCCTAAAATTATCTATTATTAAATTTGTTGACATGGAGGACTAAAATGAACTGTTCCCATAATTTCCTATGGTAATAAAATGGAAACTCCCTATCATGACATGGAGGTTTATAAAATACCATAAACCACATATTGGTTCAATGGTATAAAATTGGTTGTGAAGTGCACCAATCTATTCAAATTTGTTTCTTGTTGATTGGTGCTTGTAATTATGTGCTTCAATAAATAATGCCAACTTTTATTGCTTGGTAACTTTTAGGCCTCTAGATTGCTCTTTATTTAAACCATTTCTATGATACTCAAATATTCTAGCCCTATAATAAACAATATTAGTTAATAATCCTTAGAGATTTGCAATAGATGCTACAATTGTATATAGAGAAGTGACTAGAGACAATTTTTTGGCTCTCTAGTATTTCATACGTCATTTATGAGGGTCCTTGGAAAGCTTAATTTTGCATCAATACAAATGTTAGTGTTTGGTGGTTGTGGCTTGTTTGAGGTGATGTTGGGTTAGGGTTCTTAGTGAGTTCCATATTAATCAAGTTTCCTATAATAAAATAAGGTAAAATACAATTTTAAAATAAGATAAGGTAAACTAGGTAATGAGGCAAAGATTTCCCTTTCCCTCACAAAACAAGTTTGATTTTTCTTTTTTTCAAAATGAATTTTGAAATAACAATAAAAAACAAAGAATTTCCATTTATATAATGACTTGGAATTCCTTGAATATGAAATTTGTGGAGTTGACTAGCAATTTTCTCAATCTCTAGTCAAAATCTCTCCTCAATTTGCTCAATGATAATCCAAAATACATCATGTGTCTCAAATCATATTGGGAGAAAAATAGGGCCATGGCCATTTAAAATTTTATACCAATAGGAACACGTATGCATTCCGAAGAGCATGTACATATTTTTAATAATGTTCACTCTTGTAAATGTGCATACATTCATATATGTCATCTTGCTGGTATTGACTTGGCCTCCAAGATGGTTATTCAGGGGTTGCCTAAGCTAGACACTCAAGATGGCATCAGAATTCTCAATAATGTGCACATATTCTTGTGTGAATGCATTTTTTATGGCCCATTACCACTTTTAATGGATTATTAATGTAGTTTTAGCCATATAATTTAGGATACACATGTGTAGTTGATTGGATTTGTATTGTGCTTTGAGAACTTGAAGAATGGTGTTCTCATTATATAAAGGAATATAACTGATATTTTTTTTGTGTCCAATACTTATATGGGTGCTCCTAAAAGGCTTTGTACATGAGGGATTGATCTTGGTTCCTTGGCCATTCTAAGGGATACGAAACAAGGGAATTATGTTCCAAATGAAGATTATAATTCTCATGGGCCATCGGAAAGTCTTCAAACTACCACGTGCACCCTATAAAGGTGATTTTTGTTCTTCAAGTGGAATATGGTCATTATTATAATACCTTAGAGAACGATGATGGGTCTAATGGTCATACTAGTGGGTGGGGAGTTCCTTAGGCCTTATAGTAAACTTTTAGGGACCAAGGGCCATGAGCAAGGCCTCAAACCGTAAAACTTACCCTGTATAGGAGATCATTATCCTTAGAGTGGAATATATGCATCATTAGAAGAGATTTTACATGAGTGATTGGTCTTAGACTATGGGTGGGGTGAAATTGAAAGAATTAGGCTCTAAGTTAGAGTCCTAAGCTAATGTTCCATAATCAAGACCTTAAACCATAAAATAGGTGATTTAAAGTGGATTATTGAAATACAAGTTGGATATGTCTGTGATTAGTAGTTTTTTCATGATAAGGATGGGTCTCAAGGCTTTTTCTATAGTCAAGGAGGAAAATTTTTACCATAGACCATAAATGGATATATAAGCCTCATTGGCCATGAAAATGATCTCACACCACAACACAAGCACTTTCGACACAATCTTTGGACTCTAAGTATAAAGTGGATAGTATGTACCATTATGAGATATGTGCATTAGGGAATCAATCCTTAAGGTCCTTAACGAATCCTTTGGGGATCAAGATCCATAAACAAAATAACATGATCTATATAGGTGATCATTATACTTGGAGTAAGATATGGGTACCATTACAATGTTTTTCACATCAAGGATAATTATAAAGGACATATAAATAATCGAGGAAGAGACATAGAGAAATAAATTATAAATAGATATTATTGAACTAATGGGAAATTATCAAAGTCTTGAAATACAATAGGAACCCACTAAAATGGATATTTTATGAAAGTGAAATAAGAGCACCCATTAGGAGTTTTTATGCAGTAGGAATGTGTGTGAGACATTGACTATGATTAGGGAGGAAAATGAAATCCTTATTCTCTAAATTAATATTATAAGTCTTATGGGACATGAAATATTCCTCAAACTACCATAAAAATGATATATAAGTACATTTTTCGTTCAGTAAATAACATTAGAAGGTTTTGCACATAAAGAATGGGTCTTCTAGTTTTATCCCTTAAACCACAACATGGACCTAGATCGTTGGCCTCTTGGTGGGATGTAGGAACCATTAAGATGTTTTACATACTAGGTTACAATCTTAAGGTCTTGACCATGGTTATTGAAGGAAAAAAATGAATTTAGGATCAAAAATTATTTCTTGGCACTCATAACCCATAAGTGGCATGTTAAAAAAAATAGGTACCTCATAGATGTAATATCTTTCCTATGAATGAAATGTGGGCATGAATAAAATGTTCTAGACACAATGGATGGGCTTCAAAATCTTGGCCATGGTCATAGGAGGAAATAAAGTGTCTTTGGGCATAAAATAAGCTTTTAAGGTTCATGGGCCATGACCAAGTCCTTGAACCACTACACAGGCCCTCTAGAGGAGATGTTTTTCCTTTGAGGATATTGATGCCATTTATGAGGTCTTGTGTAATGTGGATGTGTCTTCTTGTATTGATCATCCTCAGGGGAGGAAATAAAAAGCCTTAAGTTATATAAAATATTTTAATGGACTAATCCATGAAATCAACTTCAAATAGCCAAATATTCCCCATAAAAGGGGCATTTGATATCCAAGTAGGATATGCACACCGATAGGATATGTTTCATACTAGGAATGGATCCTAGGGCCTAGGCCATAGTGAGGTGAGGGGAAAATGGGTCATATGATCTAAATTAAGTTTCTTGGTTGAAAAGAGGTCCTTAACCATATTATAGATTTAGGATAGTCATTATATTTATAGGTCTTATGTTTTGGTTTCGAACCATATGAATAGTCATTAAACCATAACATAGGTTTTTTAGTTCCTAGTACATTGATTTTACCCTTTGACCAAGGGTAGTGTCACAAAAAAACATCTAATGTGGTAAACATCATAATAATTCCCATATAACCATGGTAAGGCCTAAATATCCATATACAATGAACAAAATCTCTTAATGGTGTATGTACATCACTAAAGATCCCCTCTAAAGGTTGTGTGTAATGGCTCAAGCCCACTTTTTTCCCATGAACCATATAAGCATCATGTATTTTATATGGCTCTTACTTTACTTATTTAATTTTTGTTAACACAATATGACCCATACCTAGTAATTAAATCACCTATGGGAACCTATATCCCACACAAAGATGAAAATACTTTATAAGGGGCCTATGTGGTACTTTGAGGCCAAAATAATGGATAAGATCCTTAAAATGTTTATATACAGCTTGAGGCACTTTGTTTCCTCTCATTACCATAGTTAATATCCCAATACCCATTATTGATGCATAAAACCTTATAGTGGAAATTGTGTCCAAAATCAAGTCCAAATACCCCCCTCCGAAGGGAATCCATAGTTATTCATAGGCTCTTTCATGTCTCATGAACCTTGAAAATATTTATTTATGTCCTAAGAGTCTTTATTTTCTTCCATGACCAAGGTTAAGGTTTAGAGATCTATGATTTACGTTGAAAACTTTCTAATGGATCTGCTATCTCATTCAAAGGAAAAATAGTCCATGTAGAAGGGTTTTCTAGTTGTTCAATATGTCACTAATGGATTATGAGAGATAAATGACTAATTTAGATCATAGTTACCTATTTTTGCTTCATTGACTATCCTCAAAGCTTAAAGGGCCATCGTTTGTATGGAGAATATATTAATGCTACCCATATATCACTAAGAGACTAATGAATTTGGTTTTCATGGTGGTTTGAAGCCTAGTTTGAGGACTATGACCCTAAAGGCTTCATTTTCGAATAAAGGCCTCATAGGAATTTCTTGTGTGAAAAACATCATAATGGTATTTATATCCCAGTCATGGATAAAGGAACCTTATATAGTTTTTTTTTGTGAAGTTTTAAGGAATATTTCATGTCACGTAATAACTATTAGATTAATTTAAGGGTTGAGGACCTTATCTTCCTCCCCAATCATGGATATAAACCTGAGACCTATAACCATGTTTAATGAGATTGTAGGTCTAAACAAATAGACAAGGAAATAACAAATCCAATGGTTTTGTTTGTTTCTACCTCATTTGATTTCATAAACCTACAAACAATTTAATTTTGGGTGCGACTCATCCCTACTATACATAAAAGCTTGTGTTGTGTAACAAACCTAGTGAAAATTCCATGTAATAAAGTTAAGAAAGGAAAAATAATAACCAAGGTCATGTGAGACTTATTCCAAGTTAAATTTTGGGCAAAACATCTTAGTGTGGGAGTTCATTTGGTTTATTATGGCTAAGGAAATTGGCAAAGGAAATGACAAAGGCTTTAGAAAGGAAAAATGACACTTTCGGCAATTTATTTATGAAAATAATGGAAATTAGGAGAAAAGGAAGGTGAAAGGCCACATGTTGCATGTGAGGAGGAAACTAATGGAAAATTCAATAAAATAGAGGCCTCATTAATAAAAAGGCTTTTGAGGATCAATGGGAACCTTTTGTGAGTTTAGTTTTGGAGTTCTCTCTCTATTCTCACTCTCACACTCTTGGACACTTAGAATATTCTTGGAGAAATCTAGCATTAAATCAAGAAAACTAAAGAATGCATGAGGAAGTAAAGATCAAGAAAGGAAGAGTAGGATCAAGAAGCTATGTGTTGGCATTTTGGCACCGGTGTGGTGCTATGGTACATGTGTTGTCCTTGATGGCAACTCACTTTGGTGACAGATCTCAGTTCAGGTGCTCAGAATGAAGGGAATCTTGTATACGCAGGTTCACCTTGCCGAAGACGCGTATACACGCGGGTTATACGCTCAAAAGTCGCGTATGCGTATACATGCACTTTTATGCACAGAAAAGCGCATACATGGTGGGAAACTTATTTTTGGTCCGTGGTTGTTAGTCCTTGGAATTTGAACCTATGGTTTTGGACCATGGTATCTCGTCAGAAGTGTTGACCCCAGGTTTTGGGCCCTTGGTATTGGTTTACTATGGTTCTGGACCGTGGTATTGTGGAAGGGCTAAAACTATAAAAGAGGAAGGAGATCATGTGGCAGAGGAACATCTGATGAATTGAATATCTGATATCGTGCTAGATCTGGAATACTGGTGATTGGGTTATGGTGCAGATCTAGATCTGAATGAAGGAGGAACCTGAGCGCGAGAAGGATAAGGACTATTGATGGATCAAAATCTCAAGGCTTGAACATTGGTATCTCTGTATGATTTTGATCTGTTATATGTGGCGCACTCTTGATCTATAAATCTGGGTTAACTAATGTCTAAATGTTTAAAAGAATAAATTATCCTTTATAGATCTGTACGCAGGTTCAGTGAAGTGCAGGTGCGTATACACACTTTTTCTGTGAATGAAAGAAGCGTATACGCAGGTTGGTTGTGGTACAGAAGCGTATACACGCAGATTGATGAATAGTGAAGTAGCGTACATATCTTGATTTGTGTTCTAGCTTCTTATGTTTTATTGCTGCAGTGTTCTGGGTTCAAATTGGTGTTTGATTACAGTTACTGTGTTCTGGGTACAGCTGACAGAGAAGTGTTTATCTGATACAGTTTTGATTGGTGAAAAGGGTTTTGTTGATGCATAAATACTTAATGTTTGATTGATATTACTTGTGGATCCAGTCTGAAAATTAATGAAATGAGGTCCCTGAAAGTAGAGAGAAGGTTGCAGCCTTCTGCAGGTAGGAGCCTGCGTACTAGTATCTCAAGCTAGTACAAGAAGTAAGGGGGTTGGAGCTCCCTTCCAGGAAAGCTGGGGAACAAGAGAGAGTTGTAGCTCTCTGCAGGTTGCAGCCTGCGTACTGGTAAAGACTGCACCAGTGCAAAACATTGTAAAGAGAAGTTTCTAATTAAAAAAGAAGATAGAGACAAATTGCAGCAGGGGGTTTTCACCCACATTGGGTTTCCTCCTTATATCTTGTGTTCATGTGTGTGACTGTCTTCTGCTATGTTTCACTGGTTCTAGTACTGTTTATTTGCTTATGATTCACAGATTAATAACTGAAATCTGAAAGATAAATCAAATTATAAGTCTGCTTTATATATGCGGTTTTCCTTATCTGAAGCTGCGTATATACGCAGTTTTTATTAATTGAAGTAGCGTATATTATCTAAAAGTGAAAAAGGAAATATTTGTTTTGATAATACTGATTCACCCCCCCTCTCAGTATTATTTCCAACAATTGGTATCAGAGCAGGTCCTTCTGAAGAAGCTTGATCACTTGAAGGAATATCTTTCATCATGAGCAACTATGAGAGGGAAGCATCAATCAGGCCACCGGTTTTTGATGGGACAAACTTCGTATATTGGAAGGTAAGAGTTACTGCCTATCTTCAATCTCTGGGTACAGAAGTCTGGGACATCATAGAAACAAGGTATACTTTTCCATCAACTACCCCTACAGATCCAGCTGAGAAAAAGAAATATGAAACAAATGCAAAGGCAGTCAATACTCTTCTAGGATGTCTATCTCAATCTGAATTCGTGAAAGTTATGCAGCTAAAATCAGCAAAAGAAATATGGGACAAGATTGTCCTAAGCTATGAAGGAGATGGTCAGCTAAAACGAGCAAAACTTCAAACTCTCAAGATTCAGTATGAAAATCTCAAGATGTATAATGATGAAAGTGTGGCTAACTATTTTCTCCATGTAGATGAGATTGTTAATTGTATGAAAAACTTGGGAGAAGAAACAAAAGAGGCTGTTGTGGTTGAAAAAGTTCTAAGATATTTGTCACCTAGGTTTGAATCTAAAGTTTCTGCAATAGAAGAAAAGGAGAATCTACAAAGTCTTAAAATGTCACAACTGCACAGAATTTTCACTGCTTATGAAATGAGGAAAGGAGGTCCATCAGACAAGAGAGAAGCTGCCTTCAAGGCTTTAGGCAAAGGAGAATACTATGAATCAGGACACGTGTCAGAAGAAGAAGAAGAATCAAATTTTGTTAAAAATCTTCAAAGGGGTGCCGGACGATTCTGAGGTAAGTTACCATTCAATTGCTTTGCTTGTGGAAGAGTAGGTCACTATGCTACCAAATGTCCTCATAAGGATAAGATTAACAAGGGAAAGGAACCTGTTAGATGGAACAAGAAACAGAATGCAAATAAGAAAAGCTATTACACTCATGAAGATAGTGATGGTATTTCAAATAGTGACGAAGATGAACGAGGTAATGAATATAAACTTTTAATGGCTATTGAAGATGATGACTACATGGATGCTATAGATGTAGAAGGTTTTTGTGAAGAGATGAATAATCTCAAAATCTGCTTAGAAGAGAAAAATGCAATTATTGATTCTCTACAATGTCAACTGGCTGAAAGAGAAAAACATCTTGAAAAATTGGAATGTGAAATTGTTTGTCTTAGAAAGGAGATTGAGAAAACAAAAGCTATTAATCTTAAATTTGTTAAAGGATCTGAAACTCTGGATGAGATTATCAATGTGCAACATTCTCCACTAATCAAGATAGGTCTGGGATATAATGGAGAAACATCTCAAGCTTCTACCTCCAAAAATTATCTTGATGCAGTAAGGAGGAGTGAGCAAAGGCCTAATAGAAATCATCAGGTAAATCAGGGACAGTTTACCTCAAGAACGAATAAAAACTATCAAGAAAATCGGGGACAAGCTACCTTAAGGACAAATAGAAGCTACAATCAGCCACAGGTAAAATCTTCCCAATTTGCCTCAAGAATGGTTGTCAGTAGAAACTACAATCGGTTGGATGATAGATTTGATAATCGCAGGAGTTTCTTCAATGGCCAATGTTTCTCTTGCCATAATTTTGGTCACAAAGCAGCTTAATGTGTTGCCTATAAGACAATCATGACTAGAGAAGCTCAAAAACAAAGGAATATGACTGGAATCACGAAAAAGACTTATAACAACTTTTCGGCCCTTGAAAATGAAGTTGAATGTCCTATTTGTAATAACTTTGGTCATGAAGATTCTGAATGCAGGAGCAGGTTTTGGAAGACAACTCAGAAGGAACATACCTCAAGTGCCAGAACATGGAGAATGAAGGAACCACAACCAGAAAGATGTGGGATAGCTTTCTATGCAGAAGGACAAGAAAATCTATGGTATATTGACAGCGGATGTTCGAAGCATATGACAGGGGATAAAGAAAAACTTGAATCATATACTGCATTAGAAAAGGGAAAGAAGGTGTCTTTTGGAAATGATACCCTTGCAGCCATAAAAGGAAAAGGCACTACTTAGTTGAAAGAATAGGTCAAAGCTAGAAATGTTTTGTATGTAGATGGCTTGAAGCATAATTTACTAAGTGTTATTCAGATGTGCGATCAAGGAACCGAGGTAATATTTCAATCAAATGGATGTAGTGTTTTTGATCTTGATACAGGAAAAACAGTGATCAAAGGCAGAAGAACTCCAAATAATCTATACATATTTGAAGAAGGACAACAACAATGCTATTTGAGCAAGGATGATGAACACTGGTTATGGCACTGGAGGTTGGGCCATCTAAGCTTTTCACAAATAAGGAAAGCATGCAAATACCAGGCAGTTCATGGTCTTCCAGATATAAAAATACCAAACAACACCATATGCAAATCATGTCAGTTTGGTAAGAAAACTAGAACTAACTTTCCTGAGAAGGAAGGATCAGCTAGCAGGCCTCTTGAGCTAGTCCATACAGATATATGTGGTCCATTTAGGACAAGGTCACCTCGAGGAGAAGAATACTTGATATTATTCATTGCCGACTTCTCCAGGTTTGTTTGGTTAGGACTTATGAAGCACAAAGACGAAGCATTCGAAAAATTCAAATCCTTCAAAGCGTTGGCTGAAAATGAATCAGATTACAAAATTAAGTGCCTCAGGTCTGACAGAGGTGGGGAGTCTACCTCAAATGAATTTTTTGATTTCTGTGAAGAACATGGAATAAGAAGGGAATTCTCTATGGCTAGGACTCCTCAGCAAAATGGAGTGGTGGAAAGGATGAACAGAACAGTCCAACAAATGGCTCGTGCTATGCTTGATGAGTTTGGAACTCCCGCAACCTTTTGGGGTGAAGCTGCATATGCTGTGGTTGTTATTCTCAACAAAACAAATGTCCGTGTGAATAGCACTCAAACTCCTCATGAGCTCTGGTATGGTGAGACTCCTTCGGTAAAGCATTTCAAAATTTTTGGGAGCAAATGCTATATGAGGAATACTAATGAGCAGCTTGGAAAACTTGAACCTAGAGCAGATGAAGGCATTCTCCTTGGTTATTCTCCTCACAGCAAAGCATATAAGTGTTACAATAAAAGACTTGGAAGAATTGTTGACAACATTGATGTAGTGGTTGATGAAAAAGGATACATCCCTAGGCAAGTAAATCATGAAGATATCGATGAGGATGAAGACTATTCTCCAAATCAGACAAATGATGAAGAAGAACCTCAAGAGGCACCAGAGGGACAGACAAGGATAGAAGAGAAGACTCCATCTAGGTACGTTCAGAAGAATCATCCAGAATCTCAGATTTTGGGGCAGAAAGAAGCAGGTGTACAAACTAGAAGAACAATTGCAGAAGCCTCAAGCTATTTGGCATTACTCTCCTCCACTGAACCACAAAATGTAAAATAGGCGTGCAAAGATGAATGCTAGGTCAAGGCAATGGATGAAGAACTTGACCAGATCAAAAAGAACAACACTTGGGAGTTGGTTCCTAGGCCAAAAGATAAGAATGTCATAGGAACAAAATGGATCTTCAAGAACAAGTTGAATGAAAATGGGGAAGTTATTAGAAACAAGGCCAGGCTTGTTTGTAAAGGGTATGCTCAACAAGAAGGAATAGACTTTGAAGAAACTTTTGCTCCTGTTGCTAGACTTGAAGCCATTCGAATGTTCCTTGCTCTCTCAAGCTTTCAGAAGTTCAAAGTATTTCAAATGGACGTGAAGTCAGCCTTTCTGAATGGAGACTTAGAAGAAGAAGTATACATCGAGCAACCAGATGGTTTCATCCTTGGGAATGATCCAAATCTTGTATGCAGACTTAAAAAGGCTCTCTATGGGCTTAAACAAGCTCCAAGGGCTTGGTACTATCGTTTGGATAAATACCTTCATCACAGAGGTTTTTCAAAAGAATCAGCAGATAGCAATCTCTATATAAAAATTGAAAATAACAAATTGCTAATACTTGTTGTGTATGTAGATGATATTATCTTTGGAAGCAATGAAGAAGCGATGAGTCAAAGCTTTGCCTTGGTGATTGATGAGCCCCAATTTTGGTACAATTTGGGCTCATTTTGGCCTATTCTACTTGCTCAAACCATTCATTTTTTACTGCTTATGCATGCATTTCTTAGTTTATTCATGTTGTTTGCAGGAAGAAGGGTAGGCACTCTATCTACGCGACTAATGCATTGTGATTCCAGGTTTTGGCATTAAAAGGGAGCAAAAGACAACGAAAAGGAGACAAGGAGATAATGAGGTGGCACTGCTGACTTTTAGGAGAGGATGTCCACGGTCTTGGGGACATTCCTCGTGATTCCCACCAAGAACTTCGAGCTCCAATCCATCTCCCCTCCGAGCTTAAGAAGCAGCCAGCTGTCCTACAGGAACAGCAGTTATAACTGTTCTACAGGAACAGTAGTTATGACTGTCCTACAGGATCAGCAGTTAAACTCGAAGTTGGACAGCCGAGCTCCTAAAATCAAGGATACTTGTTGGATCATCGTTTTTGTATAAGTATAGAGGCCTTAGCCTTGGATAGGTTGTTGAAACTCTCGTACTGCTATTGTAATTTTGGAGCACAGTTCAGTTTTCGTTCCTTTTTGTAAGCCAATTTGGCATGACATCAGATTATGAATAAAGAAGGCAGTTTGTGATCTAGTTATGAGTTTCTTAAGGAGACTATAGCTCTCAGGTTAGGGCCCAACCTGAGAGCCTTAGATCCCCTCTGCTGTAGTGTTGTTTCCATTTCATTTCAGCACTTTGAGCTTTTCATTTGCACATGCAATTCGAATTACAGGTTGTTAAGTTGGTCTTTTTCATGAGTTAGATAGGATTTGCTTATGGTGAGTTTGTCTACAGTTGTTTAGTGTAGCAGAGGATAGATATAGTCCATTGGAGCTCCAACAAAAAGGGTTGTTAAGGCTCACTGCCATCTCATTTGGGATTGGGGTGCAGTCCATGACTAACCACCAAAAACACGCATTTCTTTATTTCATGATTGCTGCAAACACAGTCACGTTATGTTAGATGCTTCCTTGTCATTCACACCTGCACCACACTCCTTTACCACAGCTTCATGCACATTCTCCTTCGTGTTTTGGATTGTTGTTCATTGAATTTACAAGCACAGGTAGTTTAGGTTAATGCATTTTCGGTTTGGTAACAGTCACAAGCATTTGTTTCACTTGCACTGCCCTCTCTCGTCCATTACCTCATTCTCCATCTTGATCACGCATGCAACACATCTCCTCGACCTTTACCCCGCTCTGTTATCTCCCAAAGTCTTCCACTCCTCACGTACTTCCATTCTCTAGCCCTTTCATTGACCTAGCCCTCTATCTTCCAACCTACTCCCTACATTCACTCCCTATCCTATTCCCCCACTTCTACAGCCACCACCAGCCTCATTCCTACCTTACACATCTCCCCCTACCATTTCATCACTCCTCCATCACGCCAAACACTCACGGTAGGTCATCCTGTAGCCGTTTGTAGACATCCTATAGAAACCAGAGTATCCTGTAGGATCCCCTGCAGACATCCTGTAGGAGGCCACTCACTCGGTTGCTGAGCTTCTGAATGTGAGGAACCTCTGTGGATGGATGCTAAGGATCCCTAGGGACCTCTCCTAGCCTTCCCAACCTGTCCCACATTCTCCTTCCTTCTCCATTCCATCTGCACAACCAAACCCTAATTAGCACACAATCACAATCATTCCACACACTTAAAGGAAAAATACAAAAACATGTCTTTTATGATGCAAGCAGCTTAGATCCATGCATTTTCACTTATTAGAGGTAACAGCAGCATTGGTAGAAGTTTCCTTCACATTCTTTGCATTATAGAGGTTAGACTAGTTAAATTAGGGTTTCCTAGGTTTACATGCTTTGATTTGCTTTCAGTTCATTTTTGTCAAGTAGATTAGTCTCCTTTGAGCTAGCTTTCATCCATCATTGATAAATCTTCTTCTGTGAGCCTATAGAAGTTGGCTTGAGCCCTAGCGGACGTGTGCCAGCTGACCAAGTGACAGCTGCGACAAGAGCTAGTACTTGTGCATACAACACCGTCGCTTCCAAGTTTGTACGAACTACCGGGTTGATAAAATGAGAGACAGGAAGCCCCAGGAGTTGTAGCATTATTGCTACAATACTGGAGCTCACCATCTTTTTGGCGCCATTGCTGGGGAAGCGTCAGAGTATTATTAATTGTTGCTTTTCTTCTACTTTCGTACTCTTACTTCTGCTCAGTAGTTTATTTCATTTCCATTCTGCAAAAGTAGCTTAGTATTTCCTGCTTTCATAGATTAGCATTTCCTGCTTTCATAGCTTAGTATTTCCTGCTTTCATAGATTAGCATTTCCTGCTTTCATAGCTTAGTATTTCCTGCTTTCATAGCTTAGTATTTCTTGCTTTCATAGATTAGCATTTCCTACTTTCATAGACTAGTATTTCTCGCTTTCCTAGATTAGCTTTCTAATTCTGCAATTTCATTTGAGCAAGATAGTTAGTTGTAGATCACTCTGTTTCAGTTTTGCAGGTACCAAAGAAAAAGCAAAAGCAATCAAAGAAAGAAAAGTCTTTCCCATTTCATGCCTCGTAGGAATCGAGATAGATCAGGCAAATTCCTACCTAACACCCCCACCACATCACTTAGTCACCCTTCACTCTTCGGTGGCGACAGTGATCCAGAGGAAACTATAGGTGAACGTCCTGAGATATACCAAGACCCTATAGAAGAAGAAGAGTTAGAGACCACTCCATCTGAAGCCATGGCTGATAATAGGAGAGAAGATGAGAGAATAGAAGGAGCTTTCCCCATCCGAGAGACCAATGGAGATATGAAAATGAAAAACATTAGCCCCTCCGCCTTGCCTCACTTCCATGGACTGACCACTGAGGATCCTGATACCTTCTTGTTTGAGTTTTCTGTCCTTTGTAGAACCTATGACTATACTGAAAATGAGCAAAAGCTGAAGCTTTTCCCTTCCACTCTTAAGGATGCAGCACTACGCTGGTTCATGGGATTACCTGGGAATAGCATCGCTACTTGGGCTCAAATGCAGCAAGCCTTCAATACCAAGTATAGGGATTATTGTAGGTCCAAGGAAACCAAGGGAGAGATCTTTCGAATGACCATGGGGAATGATGAGTCTTTAGAGGATTATGAGGAGAGGTTCCAACTTAGCTATAAACGGGCCAGGTGCACACTTGACCCTGAATACCTCAAGTTGGTTCTACTCCGAGGAGTCCTTGAAGATCTCTTAGACACCCTTCACATGTTAGCTGGGGGGGCATTTACCAACTGCCTTATGAGGACATCAAAACTGTGTTTCGAAATCATTCCAGGGCAGCTAGAAAACGAGGTAGAGGAAATCTCCTCTCCACTGGTGTCCCTTTCTCCAAACATGAGTTTACAAACCAATTAGAAGATCTTAAGAGTGAGGTGAGACAGACCATTGCCATGCAGCTGGACACATTCAAGATCCAGCAGAAGAAAGAAGAAGCTGAGAGAGCCCTGGCTGTCTTCTGCCCTAGGTGCACAAGAAGACATCCTAAGAACGAATGCCCATTGCATTCGGTTGAAGTGTGTTTTGTTTGTGAGGAGGACCATCCTACCAATCAGTGTCCCACCTTACCTGGGTTTAAAGCAATGTACCAAGGGACTGAAGCCCCCACTGAACCTCTCTACTTCATCAACCAAAGGAGACCACAAGGATCTAGACCCTATCAGCAGGGAATGCAAGGGGCACCTCAAGCCTATTACAACCCCAACCAATCGACTCCTATGCCTTCCTGGGGTCCCCCTGCTCATCCTTCTTGGTCCATGCCTCCTCTATGGTCTTATCCACCTCAGTATCCTACTCAACCCACTACTCACTCATATCACTCACATGCCCAGTCACAGCCTCAGTGGAGTGCACCTCAGTTGGGGTGGAGGCCCCAGTACAACACTCCTCCCGCCATTCTGCCTCCACCTCCAGTTCAGCCACAGCCATTACCTCCTGCTCCTCCAAGGCAACCTCAAATGCCTGCTCAACCGAACCCGAACCCCAACAATAGACAGGCTCAGCAGGTATATACTGGGGAGACCTCATGCCCTACCTATGCTGTGGAGATCCAGGAGATCAATCTTAGATCTGGAAAGACTCTTCCAGATCGCCAACCTCCTCCCCCAGAGGATGAGGAAGACCATCAGGAAAGTGAACCAAAGCCTATTCCACCCTTTCTTGAGAGACTTACAGCCACCACACAACCCAACCCGGAAGAAGATGAGCTTCTGGGAGAGCTCAAGCAGTTGTGTGTGAAGATACCCCTTCTCCAGGCCATCAAGGATGTGCTAATCTATAACAAGCTGGTTAAGGAGAAGTGTTTCAAACATCCAGGCAGACGGAAGAAAGATGCTTCAACTATCAATGTCATAGGACAACTGTCTGACCTTATGCTAGGACAAGTCATCTGCCCAAAGTACTTAGATCCTGGAAGTCCTGTAGTAGATGTCCACATCAATGGCACCATCATACCCCACACCCTGATTGATCTGGGGGCTGCCATTAATGTAATGACCAGGGATACCATGCTCAAGCTCAATCTTCAAGGTTCCTTGAGGAAGACCTCGACAGTACTGCAATTAGCAGATCGCTCCACTGTGACTCCCGAAGGGATTGCGGAGGATGTTTTGGTCTCTATTGACTCTTGGGAGTATCCTGCAGACTTCCTGGTTCTGCAACCAAAGGCAAAGCTTACGGGATATCCCCTCATTTTTGGAAGGCCTTGGTTAGCCACTGCAGATGCCTATATCAGTTGTCGTGCCGGAAATATGACCATCAAAAATGGTCCTATCTCCAAGCAACTTGTCCTATACCCTCCTGCCCAACCCTCTTTGGAGCATGACTTACCACTCTGGTTGGAAGAAGGAGAAGAAGACGAGGTGTATTCAGCATCTCTGTGTACCATAGAAACCAATAGAAGAAATCCCCCAACCGAGGATGATTTGATCGAGAACTTGATCCAAAACCCACCTACCAGTGCACTACCTTTAGAAAAATTGGTGGAGGATGCCCAAGCTAGCACCTTAGTGGATCTTTGTACAACCAACCCTGTCACTCCCAGAGTTAAGAGTGTGGAGTTCGGCCCTGAGAGAGCATTGAAAATCAGCTCCTCCCTATCTCCTCCTCAGGAAAAGGAGCTGTGCAACCTGTTGGCCAGCCACCTAGATGCTTTTGCTTGGAGCTATAAGGAGATGAAAGGTGTCCATCCCTCGGTCTGTACTCATCATATATACATCAAAGAGGACTGTAAACCGGTTAGGCAACCTCAGAGGAGAATGAATCCAGCCCTTAAAGACATTGTCAAGGAAGAATTGCAAAAACTGTTGGATGCCGGATTCATCTACCCCATCTCAGATAGTGAATGGGTGTCCCCTCTAGTGTTGGTTCCCAAGAAGAATGGGAAGTGGAGGATCTGTGTAGATTACCGTGAGCTGAACAAAGCTACCAAAAAAGACCATTTCCCTCTACCTTTCATAGATCAAGTGTTGGATGGACTGGCAGGAAAGAAGTTCTTCTCTTTCCTGGATGGGTTTAGCGGGTACAATCAAATCCAAATCAGCCCGGAAGACCAAGATAAGACCACCTTCACTTGTCCTTGGGGTACCTTTGCCTACCAAGTCCTTCCCTTTGGGCTATGCAATGCTCCTGCTACTTTTTAGAGAGCTGTCTTGAGCATCTTCTCGGAGTTGGTCCATGATGCAGTGGAAATATACATGGATGACTTTACTCCTTATGGGGCCAACTTCCAGGAAGCATTTTCCAACCTGGGGAAAGTCCTAACCAAATGCACCGAGATGAACTTGTCCCTCAGCCCTGAAAAATGTGAATTCCTAATGACTGAAGGGACCGTGCTAGGCCATACCATTTCTTCCCAAGGATTGCAGGTGGATCCTAACAAAATTGCTCTCATCAAGAGGGTTCCACCTCCTCAAAAAGTAAGGGATGTCCGGAGTTTCCTGGGATTAGCAGGATACTACCTGAGATTCATTAAGGACTTCAGCAAGTTAGCCTCACCATTGTTTGGTCTGTTGGCAAAAGATGTGGAGTTTAAGTGGACTGACGATTGTCAGAGGAGTTTGAATGAGTTAAAGGACAAGTTGGTGTCAACACCAATCTTGAGAGGTCCAAACTGGGCCCTACCTTTCCACATCCACATTGATGCCTCGAACAAAGCCATAGGTGTAGCCTTAGGACAAGTTGAGCAAAAACTTCCATATGCCATTTACTTCGTTAGCAAAAACTTGTCCAAAGCAGAGCTGAATTACACTGTAACCGAGAAGGAATTCTTAGCTGTGGTCCATGCACTGAACAAGTTCCGACATTATATTACCGGTTACCAGACTTTTGTACATACTGACCATGCTGCTATTAGATATTTGATGAATAAAACCGATGTGAATGCTCGTATTATTAGATGGTTACTTTTATTGCAGCAGTTTGATCTAACCATTGTTGATAAACTAGGTAGAGAGAATGTTGTTGCTGACTTTTTATCTAGATTGGATTTGTCTGCAGGTGAAGATGGGACGGTGGATGACCAGATGCCTGATGAGAATCTGTTTGCTATCTCAGTACTCTCTCCATGGTTTGCTGATATAGCGAACTACCTTGTTTCAGCTCAGTTCCCTCCGCACCTCTCTTCAAAAGAGAAGAGCAAAATCATCAGAAAGAGTGCCTCATTTACTTGGATCGGGGGCAACCTGTTCAAGCTTGGCCCCGATCAGATATTAAGGCGTTGTGTAAGGGAGGAGGAAGTCTTCGACATCCTCCTCACCTGTCATGACGGGCCTTGTGGAGGACATTTTGCAGCAAAGAGAACTGCCTTCAAGATCCTGCAGGCAGGCTACTATTGGCCCACACTTCATCAAGATGTCAGAAGATATGTCAGCCAGTGTGACCAATGCCAAAGAATGGGGAAACCGACCCAAAGGGATGAGATGCCTCTCCAACCTCAAGTGACTCTTGAGCCATTTGAGAAGTGGGGCATGGACTTTGTGGGTCCAATCAATCCCTCTTTGAGGCAGAGATCCTACATCATTGTGTGTACTGACTACTTGACAAAGTGGGCAGAGACTAAAGCAATCAAAGCAGCAACAGAAGAGAAGGTGGTCGAGTTCTTAAGAGAGAACATCTTCTACAAGTTTGGCTACCCAAGAGAGCTGGTGACCGATCAAGGGAGCCAGTTCACATCCAACTTGGTTGAAGATCTTCTAGCTCATCACAAGATCAAGCACAGGACTTCCACCCCCTATCACCCTCAAGCAAATGGGCAGGTGGAAGTCACCAATAGAGCATTAGAAGGGATCTTGACCAAAGTGGTGAGCAGCAGCAGAAAGGACTGGGCAGATCGCCTGGTTGAGGCCACATGGGCTTACAACACCACCTGGAAGACCACCACCGGCTTCACACCTTATGAGCTGGTCTATGGGAAGAAAGCTTTGCTGTCCATTGAGTTTGAGTATAACACTTTGAGGATGGCAGCTCAGCTAGACCTAGATCTCAGCCATGCACAGCAAGAAAGGTTATTGCAGCTGAATGGACTGGATGAGCACCGCATGCAGGCCCTCCTTCACTCAGAAGTGGTTCAACTTCAGAGAAAGGTGTGGCATGATCAACATCTCCATGACAAGCAGTTCCAGCCGGGAGATTGGGCTTTGTTGTATGACTCCAGATTCAAAGATTTCAAGGGGAAGTTGAGAACCAGATGGCTAGGACCATATTCAGTGGAAAAGTGTCATGACAATGGATCTGTCCTCATTCGAACCATTGATGAGGAAGCCATTCCCATGCTTGTCAATGGGCACCGATTGAAGATCTACAGAAGACCTCTCTCAAGACAAGAGTTTATCAGCACTATGGAGAAATCTGTTTTGGTCATAGAGAAGGGTTCTGCCTCCACTTTGGGCATACCCTGAAGAGAAAAAAAAAAGAGAAAAAAGAGAGAAAAAAATAAAGATCCTTGGGTGAAAACCTCTCTGAGGCGCCCAAGGCAGGCAGTAGGGGTGAAAACCTCATTGAGGCGCTCCTATTGTCTTTCAAAAAAAAAGAAGAAGAAAGTTAAAAAAAAAAAAAAAAAAGATCCTTGAGTGAAAACCTCTTTGAGGCGCTCAGGGCAGGTAGCAAGGGTGAAAACCTCTTTGGGGCGCCCCTGCTATCTTTTCAAAAAAAAAAAGAGAGAAAAAAAACAATAAGCACAATAAAAGTTTTGCATGCAGATGTTCTATGGAGGAGAAGAAGCCTCTCCACTCCAAGCCAGGGGCCTTCATCATGCTATCAAAGGATGTCATCAACACCTCCTCCAAGAATAACAATGCTTTTCAAGGTATGTGCAATTTTTATCATGATTTGGATCTTCTACAGGAAGATACAGTTTTCTATAGGAACAGACAGTCTTCCTACAGGAAGACGCGGATCTTCTATAGGAAAGTGAAAAATTTCTATAGGAAGCTCTGTGTTCTACAGGAAACTTCCTGTAGAAGGTTGCGACGGCCGAAATGTGTTTCAAGTGAAGATCTAGCGACTGAGGAGTGGATTGAACGCATGCATGCCACTGATGGCACCCCTGAACATTGTTATTATCTTGCTCCACCATCCTCGTCGCCATGCAACCAAGATCCCTGCAGCAGCACAACAAAGCAATGAGTTCTCGTGAAAAAACATCTGTCAAAGAAAAACCAAGCACCGAGAGCCATACCACATCCACGTTATGCATCAGAAGCGCTGGGATCGTGATCGAGAAGCCAGAACCGCCAGCATGCAGCATGTACCCAAGGAGAAAGGACTGTGACAAGACCCCTCGCGGGGATCCTGTAACAGTTCAACCTGCTCGAGTGAATACCGTCCACAACACCACCATCCGAGATAAAACACAGGCGCATGAACGCGAGACCATCCACTCCAGCGTCAGCAACCGGTAGCCATGTGCCTCCGGGTCTGTGTAAGCCGCGTGCAGCAGGTAAATCCATCGTCCACAAACTGGAAATCATGTGCAGCCGCGCGCAGGTAAGTGTTCTAATCCTTCTCTCCATCAAATCGCATGGATATTATTTTGATTTGTTTTGCATGGCATAAAGGTGAATGGTTGAGCGGCCGTAAGGCCAGTTGACTGGCCACATCGGCTAGTGAAAGGATAGTCAGATGATGAGGTGGCAGCCATGACAAAAGACACACGTAGCACGCACGTGAAGATTAGTCCCGTCAACCGTGAAACGAGTTTAACCGAAAAGGGCGGCGGCAGATCTGTGGGAATGAATGCGGCAACAAGAGAATGTGCAGGCGGATGATGGGTGACGTCACCCAACGGTCCGGCGGGGACAGCTCACCCCCCGCGCCACGAGCTGCGCCGATTCAAAATCTAATCGGCTCGATTAAGCGTGTATATCCATCAACCTCACTTCAAAACTCGAGTAGCTCCTCTGATTACCTCTGCATGTTGATACGCCAAGCTCTCGGCTACCTGAACGCTGGTAAGGCACCTCTCGACCGCTGTCCAACTATAGCTCCCCCCGAAGTCTGCGCACTGCTCCTACAGGAACAGTTTCTGCAGGAACGCAGTCCTACAGGAAGCAGTATCTACAGGAAAGCAGTCTCTACAGGAAGGTGAAGTCTTCACGTAAAAAAGGTGGCGGAAAAGAGGTAACCCTGAAACTCCTTCCGCAATTGGTTTTCAAAGGTGGCAAGGTCATTATTCGCAGTCTGGTCATAAAAGATATTGGATTGCCGTGCCCATACTATCGCTTCTACAGGATAGAGGTATAATTAGACTGTGGTTCTGTGAATTCATTGCATGCTCTGTCTATAAGACCGAATTTCCTTTGTATCTACCGCCTTTGGTCAAAACCACTGTGTTCATCATGCCTGGTGGGTTTATCAGGGGAGAGCCCACTGATTCAAATACACTAAGAAGAAATCCGGCAGTGGTTGAGCTCTTCACTAGAGCACAATGGATGCCTTTTTGTGATAAACTACAGGGCTACGATGATGAAGTAGCCGAGGAATTCTTGCAGGCTCTGCAGCCTAAGTCCCAGACACTGGCCACAGTAAGCTTCAGAGGTCTCAGCCTCCAACTCACCCCAGAGCATATAAGTCGAATCACAGAACTGCCCATGGGTCTGCCGTGGGATAAAGAAGAGCGGAAGCAGAGCCAGCAAGCTAAGAAGGAATTCTTTCCACCTGAGGAAGAATTCTCTGAAGATAAGAATGGAGTACGAAGGAATAGTTTGACACCACCTTGGAACGAGGTTAGCTTGCAGATTATGAAATATATTACATGTGAGGGGCGCTATAGCATCGTCTACGGGTACCATTTCTGATTGCTGAACGAGTTAAGGCACCGAAGTGAGCTTCCTGTAGAAAAGAAATTAAGCATTCCTTATTTCCTGTTGCAATCTTTAATGGAATGTGCTACGAAGCTGAAGGGTGGCGTCCCAGATCAGGTGGCACACCATGGGCTGATCAAGTTGCTTGTAGAGGATGCACTGCACTCCTATAAAGTTCCCCTCTCCTGGGAGTCATTTAGAAATCTAACACGAGATGGGGACATCAAAATGCTGGTCGAAGATAGTGGCTCCTCCAGCAGTGAAGACAAAGAGGTAGTGGCCAAAGAAAAGAGGGAACCAGGTCAGAAGACCCCTGCCACGGTACAGAGGAAGGAACAAAAGAGGAAGCAAGAAGAAAAGGAAGACGAAGAGGAGGGTGACACACCTGTTTTGACAGCAAGAGAACAGAGGATGAAGAGCAGAATGGACAAAGCGGAGGTGGTCCCTGTCAGCCCAAGCACCTCGTCAGCTCCTGCAGTCAAAGCCAAAAGCAAAATCCATGCAGCCAAGCAAGAAAAGGTGGTGACAGTTGCATCTACAGGGAAACAAATGCAGGCTTCTACAGGAAGCCCCAGAACAACGCCTACAGGAAAGCAGACGAAGGCTTCTACAGGAGGCTCAGAAACAGAGAAGGGATCTTCTACAAGAGACCCACAGAGCGTAAAGAAAGAGTCTTCTACAGGAGGGCTAAAAGGAAGCCCGAAAATCACTAAGGAACAGACTTCTACAGGAAGTCTGGAAACAAAGATAAAGGCTTCTACAGGAAGCCCAAAAATTCAAGAAAAGGCTTCTATAGGAAGCCCAAAACTGCTAAAGGAAAAAGCTTCTACAGGAAGCCCGAAAGAAAAAGGAAAAGCTCCTGCAGGAAGCCCAGACGTGCTAAAAGAAAAGGCTCCTACAGGAAGCCCAAGAGCTAAGGAAGATGCTCTTACAGGGAGCCCAAAACCGGTCAAGGAAGGGTCTTCTGCAGGAAGCCCGAAACCAAAGGAGGAGGGACCCTCTACAAGGAGCTCTGAGAGAGAAAAGCACAAGAAAGAGAAGGCTAGCATCCTCGAAAAGGAGGCGGCAGCGGTACTGGCTGCCCTCAGCACACCGGCAAAACCCAAAGAAAAGAGAGAGAGGGAGATCCCTCTACCTTCCGAAGCAAGGAGGAGTCAGAGAATGAAAACAGACAAGTCGCAGCCTCCACCCAGCAGCCAACCCACTTCAGGAGACATCCCTACTTCACCCAGTACAAGAACTCCCTCTAAAACACAAGCCACCCCTAAGAAGGGAAGCCGAAAAGTCACTTCCTGGACGCGAAAAATAGGCCAGTCGCCTTCTGAAGCCCGGCTCAAGGAAATGAAAAAGGGGGAAGAAGCACCACCCTCGTCTCCACCTGAGGCAGAGAAAACAGAGGCCCCAAAAGTAGAGAAGAAGGAGCAGGTTCTGGGCCCCAGCTCTCGGCCAAGGACAAGGAGCCGGGGCAAAATTGCTCAAGGATGAGCAAATGGTTCAGCTGGGGGGTGATGATGAGCCCCAATTTTGGTACAATTTGGGCTCATTTTGGCCTATTCTACTTGCTCAAACCATTCATTTTTTACTGCTTATGCATGCATTTCTTAGTTTATTCATGTTGTTTGTAGGAAGAAGGGTAGGCACTCTATCTACGTGACTAATGCATTGTGATTCCAGGTTTTGGCATTAAAAGGGAGCAAAAGACAACGAAAAGGAGACAAGGAGACAATGAGGCGGCACTGCTGACTTTTAGGAGAGGATGTCCACGGTCTTGGGGACATTCCTCGTGATTCCCACCAAGAACTCCGAGCTCCAATCAATCTCCCCTCCGAGCTTAAGAAGCAGCCAGTTGTCCTACAGGAACAGCAGTTATAACTGTTCTACAAGAACAGTAGTTATGACTGTCCTACAGGATCAGCAGTTAAACTCGAAGTTGGACAGCCGAGCTCCTAAAATCAAGGATACTTGTTGGATCATCGTTTTTGTATAAGTATAGAGGCCTTAGCCTTGGATAGGTTGTTGAAACTCTCGTATTACTATTGTAATTTTGGAGCACAGTTCAGTTTTCGTTCCTTTTTGTAAGCCAATTTGGCATGACATCAGATTATGAATAAAGAAGGCAGTTTGTGATCTAGTTCTGAGTTTCTTAAGGAGACTATAGCTCTCAGGTTAGGGCCCAACCTGAGAGCCATAGATCCCCTCTGCTGTAGTGTTGTTTCCATTTCATTTCAGCACTTTGAGCTTTTCATTTGCACATGCAATTCGAATTACAGGTTGTTAAGTTGGTCTTTTTCATGAGTTAGATAGGATTTGCTTATGGTGAGTTTGTCTACAGTTGTTTAGTGTAGCAGAGGATAGATATAGTCCATTGGAGCTCCAACAAAAAGGGTTGTTAAGGCTCACTGCCATCTCATTTGGGATTGGGGTGCAGTCCATGACTAACCACCAAAAACACGCATTTCTTTATTTCATGATTGCTGCAAACACAGTCACGTTATGTTAGATGCTTCCTTGTCATTCACACCTGCACCACACTCCTTTACCACAGCTTCATGCACATTCTCCTTCGCGTTTTGGATTGCTGTTCATTGAATTTACAAGCACAGGTAGTTTAGGTTAATGCATTTTCGGTTTGGTAACAGTCACAAGCATTTGTTTCACTTGCACTGCCCTCTCTCGTCCATTACCTCATTCTCCATCTTGATCACGCATGCAACACATCTCCTCGACCTTTACCCCACTCTGTTATCTCCCAAAGTCTTCCACTCCTCACGTACTTCCATTCTCTAGCCCTTTCATTGACCTAGCCCTCTATCTTCCAACCTACTCCCTACATTCACTCCCTATCCTATTCCCCCACTTCTACAGCCACCACCAGCCTCATTCCTACCTTACACATCTCCCCCTACCATTTCATCACTCCTCCATCACACCAAACACTCACGGTAGGTCATCCTGTAGCCGTTTGTAGACATCCTGTAGAAACCAGAGTATCCTGTAGGATCCCCTGCAGACATCCTATAGGAGGCCACTCACTCGGTTGCTGAGCTTCTGAATGTGAGGAACCTCTGTGGATGGATGCTAAGGATCCCTAGGGACCTCTCCTAGCCTTCCCAACCTGTCCCACGTTCTCCTTCCTTCTCCATTCCATCTGCACAACCAAACCCTAATTAGCACACAATCACAATCATTCCACACACTTAAAGGAAAAATACAAAAACATGTCTTTTATGATGCAAGCCGCTTAGATCCATGCATTTTCACTTATTAGAGGTAACAACAGCATTGGTAGAAGTTTCCTTCACATTCTTTGCATTATAGAGGTTAGACTAGTTAAATTAGGGTTTCCTAGGTTTACATGCTTTGATTTGCTTTCAGTTCATTTTTGTCAAGTAGATTAGTCTCCTTTGAGCTAGCTTTCGTCCATCATTGATAAAGCTTCTTCTGTGAGCCTATAGAAGTTGGCTTGAGCCCTAGCGGATTTGTGCCAGCTGACCAAGTGACAGCTGCGACAAGAGCTAGTACTTGTGCATACAGCACCGTCGCTTCCAAGTTTGTACGAACTACCGGGTTGATAAAATGAGAGACAGGAAGCCCCAGGAGTTGTAGCATTATTGCTACAATACTGGAGCTCACCAGTGATGCAGAAAGAATTCGAAATGTCCTTGCTTGGAGAACTGACATACTTTCTTGGATTGCAAATCCAACAAAATGAAGGCGGTATCTTCTTGTCTCAAACCAAGTACCTCAAGCAGATTCTGAAGAAGTATGGAATGGAAGATTCAAAACCAGTATGTACCCCCATGGTTACAGGATGCAGCCTCAGTGCAAATGATGAATCGGCAGCAGTGCATCAACCAACCTATAGATCTATGATTGGAAGTCTACTTTATTTGACAGGTACCCGACCAGACATCATGCATGCAGTGGGAATATTTGGAAGATTTCAGGCAAATCCAAAGGAAACTCATCTTCAAGCAGTCAAGAGAATCTTCAAGTACCTTCAAGGAACTCAAAACTATGGCTTATGGTACCTAGAGATACAGATCTCACACTTCATGCTTACACAGATGCAGATTGGGCCGGAAGCGTGGATGACAGGAAGAGCACAAGTGGTGGTGCATTCTTTATGGGTTCCAGATTAGTATCTTGGTTTAGCAAGAAATAGAGTTCGATTTCTTTATCTACAGCTGAAGCGGAATATGTGGCTGCTGCATCTTGTTGCACTCAACTTCTTTGGATGATGCAAACCTTGCAGGATTTTCAAATCACTTGTACTCCACCTATCTCTATCTTATGTGATAATACAAGTGCAATAAGCATTTCAAAGAATCTTGTCATGCATTCAAAGACCAAGCACATACCTATCAAATATCACTTTCTTCGGGAACAAGTGCTTGAGCAAAAAGTCAAGTTGGAGTATGTTCCTTCTAAGGAACAAATTGCTGATATCCTCACCAAACCTCTGCCCAGGGAAACTTTTGAATATCTCAGACAGAAGCTGGGAGTAGTTGATGCTTCATCCTGCTGTTAAAGCTTGTCTATTTCAAAGAAAAGTTGGTGTACGCGATTTGGATGAGGGGAATCTGCGTACATACGCTGATTTATGAAGGTGCAGTCGCGTATATGGAGTTCTGAAGAAAACCAGCAAGGACAGACTCTGGTTGAAGAGAGTCTGATATGGGTCTGTCAGAGACCATCAGGCACAGTTTCAGGGGGAGCAGATAATCTTCTAATAATGCATTTTTGGCATTACCTTAGAAGATCTTGGTTATAGTACTCAAGCTGTTTTTGGTTCAGGTGGATCAGCTGCAAAAAGAAGAACAGAAGGGGAACATGGTTGCTGATATATACAGTGATTGTCAGATGTTGCTGATAGTAGTTATTGGTGATTTGCATAGTCTTGATATTTCGTCTCTATGTCATGTATATATTTTTTTTATCAAGGTCATGTAACGGCCTATTTTGGTTTCCCCACTATGCCTGGGATGATTGATGCAATTGGTTTTCATATGTAAATTTCTGATGTATACCCACTTGGTTGGGTGATGGTTGTATGTATTGAGTCTTTTGGTGATAGGAAGGTCTTTTATGATGTATAAGTCATGGTTCTTCTTGAAGAACACCGTTTTGCAGATCTTGCCTACAGTCAGGGGGAGCATGTTCAGCACAGTAGAGCAAAGATATCAGCATGTACTCAAGGGGAGCACAGCCCTTTGCCCTTGATGACAAAGGGGGAGAATGACCTTGAGGATCTTGGGATTGCCATCAAGTCCAAAGGGGGAGATTGTTGGCATTTTGGCACCGGTGTGGTGCTATGGTACAGGTCTTGTCCTTGATGGCAACTCACTTTGGTGATAGATCTCAATTCAGGCGCTCAGAATGAAGGAAATCTTGTATACGCAGGTTCACCTTGCCGAAGACGCGTATACACGTGGGTTATACGTTCAAAAGTCATGTATGCGTATACACGCACCTTTATGCACAGAAAAACGTGTACATGGTGGGAAACTTATTTTTGGTCCATGGTTGTTAGTCCTTGGAATTTGAACCTATGGTTTTCGACCATGGTATCTCGTCAGAAGTGTTGACCCCAGGTTTTGGGCCCTTGGTATTGGTTTACTATGGTTTTGGACCGTGGTATTGTGGAAGGGCTAAAACTATAAAAGAGGAAGGAGATCATGTGGCAGAGGAACATCTGATGAATTGAATATCTGATATTGTGCTAGATCTGGAATACTGGTGAATGGGTTATGGTGCAGATCTAGATCTGAATGAAGGAGGAACCTGAGCGCGAGAAGGATAAGGACTATTGATGGATCAAAATCTCAAGGCTTGAACATTGGTATCTCTGTATGATTTTGATCTGTTATATGTGGCGCACTCTTGATCTATAAATCTGGGCTAACTAATGTCTAAATGTTTAAAAGAACAAATTATCCTTTATAGATCTGTGCGCAGGTTCAGTGAAGTGCAGGTGCATATACACGCTTTTTCTGTGAATGAAAGAAGCGTGTACGCAGGTTGGTTGTGGTACAGAAGCGTATACACGCAGATTGATGAATAGTGAAGTAGCGTACATATCTTGATTTGTGTTCTAGATGCTTCTGTTTTATTGCTGCAGTGTTCTGGGTTCAGAATTGGTGTTTGATTACAGTTACTATGTTCTGGGTACAGCTGACAGAGAAGTGTTTATCTGATTCAGTTTTGATTGGTGAAAAGGGTTTGGTTGATGCAGAAATACTTGATGTTTGATTGATATTACTTGTGGATCCAGTCTGAAAATTAATGAAACGAGGTCCCTGAAAGCAGAGAGAAGGTTGTAGCCTTCTGCAGGTAGGAGCCTGCGTACTAGTATCTCAAGCTAGTACAAGAAGTAAGGGGGTTGGAGCTCCCTTCCAGGAAAGCTGGAGAACAAGAGAGAGTTGTAGCTCTCTGCAGGTTGCAGCCTGCGTATCGGTAAAGACTGCACCAGTGCAAAACATTGTAAAGAGAAGTTTCTAATTAAAAAAGAAGATAGAGACAAATTGCAGCAGGGGGTTTTCACCCACATTGGGTTTCCTCCTTATATCTTGTGTTCATGTGTGTGACTGTCTTCTGCTCTGTTTCACTGGTTCTAGTACTGTTTATTTGCTTCTGATTCACAGATTAATAACTGACATCTGAAAGATAAATCAAATTATAAGTCTGATTTATATACGCGGTTTTCCTTATCTGAAGCTGCATATATACGCGGTTTTTATTAACTGAAGTAGCGTATATTATCTGAAAGTGAAAAAGGAAATATTTGTTTTGATAATACTGATTCACCCCCCCTCTCAGTATTATTTCCAACACTATGTTGACATTATTTGTAGGTATAGAGTGACATGTATGATTTCCTTGCTAGTTTTGGCATGCATGGTTATGCATGTGTGTTCTTGGTTCCCTTAATGTTATTGGCATGGGTTTTTCCAGGTGTGACAATGTTCTTCAGCCTTGCCTTTCCATTTCCATATATCCATGGTGTGATGGGCTCTCATGCTTTTGGTTGAGTTGGATTACCGAATGGATTCGAAACTAAGTGAGTTGGTCTCCAAAATAAAAGAAACATAACCTAGGGATCCCTGAATTAGACTATGTATTGCGGTAAAGCCTTGGCCTAGTAATCCCTGAACCGAACTATGGGTTGTGGTAAAGCTAGATTTTGTGTTACCTTAGTGGGCCTAGGAATCCGCGACCGGTGAATGATGGGATATATGGTAAATCCTAGAGGTGAGTGCTCTCCATTAGGCCTATGAATCCTTGGTCAGTGATTAACATGATATATGGTAAAGACTAGAGGGTGGAGTATTGGTTAGGGCCTAGTGATCTAGTGTGGTTGTGGTAAAGACTAGAGACTAGGAGACAGGAAAATTTCTCATGGTGTAGGTGGAGAAAATCTCATGGAATCCATGATTGTTTTATCCTAGAGATCATGTCAGGATTGTGGTAAAGCCATGTTCTATTAATGAGGGTGAGGTGGTGTAGACTCAAGAATCCCTGGTTGAGTTTTGGTTATGAGTCCCACATTCATGCTTGGAATATGGCACGGGGGTGATTGGATGAAGAAATATTTGGTTCAATCTATGGTCGGGTGGTTCGTGGAAGTCCCATACTCGGATGGACGTTGCATTCATTAATAAGAGCTCCTTTCCTTGGTATTTGATGAGCAAATGTACTAGTTCATATGTGGCATTTATGGATGATGTATCCTTATTATTTATGTTGTTTATATTATGGTTATAGGTATGTTTTATGATAGTAATGATATATGGCTCTCATCATGTTTTGATTTGAATGAAAAATGAATATATGACCTAATATATTATAATGAAAATAATGTGATAAGGCATCAATGATTCTTAGCGATTATCAGATAAATATGAGACCCCTATGTTCATATATTTTGTTATGACCTGTAGATTGCATGTCTATGACATGTTTGACAAAATGCCTATCATGGCTAGTAGGGGTCCAGTCTAGTATTTATTAAAGCATTTGAATTTTATCATTTTCTCGCTGTTACTTTTAATTCCTGAAGGTTTCATGGAGTTCTGGGTAGTGGCCTGAGTCCTGGCCCTCAAAAAGTGGCATAGAATCTGGAGTCATAGGATTAGAACTAGTTGAAAAAGATCCTAGTCACTTGCATGCACATGCTGTGAGAGGGATTGGAGAGCCCCAGTCGCATGCATACCCATGTGATAGGAGAAATTGAAGCTCTAGGGTAGTGAAGTGTCAAGTTGTCTTAGGGGTTGCTCACCTGGAAGGGTTGGTTGGCTCATGTAGGTTCTGTGACATGTGTAGAAGGTCAGATTGGTTTTGTTGGGCCAGTTCCACTTCCTTAAGTGTACATGGGGAGTTGAACCATATTATAGTAGCCTATTGTCATATGTTTAGCCTAGCAGACTGGTTAATTTGGGTAAATGTGGGAGGAGGGTGTTACATGTTGAAATTTAAAGCCTTCACCATGGCCCATTAGATAAATATTATATTTTTAGGGCCTAATTCCTTGAATTTCTCCACAACCATGTTTAATATCTTGATACCTATCACTAATGTATAAACCATCATAATGGAAATCATATCTGACTCAAAGGATAATGATTCCCTATAGAGGACCCATTATGTGGCCTATTGCATTGTTTGTGGCTCTTGATACTAAATTCTTCATTAAGTACTAATCATCCTTATTTTCCTTCCATTCCCATTACCACTAACTCGAGACACCTAACCCTAATCACAAGACCTCATAATGATACCTATATTCAACTCGGAGTGCAAATATCACCTCTAATGAGCAAGGTATTTGTTTTATATTGAGGTCATGTTAATCACTAATGGGCCTTAGAATTCCATTAATGATATAATTCTATTATTTTCCTTTCTTGACTATAGTCAAATCCCTATGACTCATTGCTACTACTTGTAAACTCCTTATGATTCATATATCCCATTTGCATGATAAAGATCCATTTTAAAGGGTCTAGTTCCAACTTGAGGCTTTAATCATGGCTCATTATTGCAAGAATATTAATGTATAACCTCCTTTCATTTCTCTGCTTGCAATGGTCAAGGCCTTGGGGTTCATAGATAATGCATGAAATACATTCTAATATTCCCTATATCCCACTATAATGAAAATAATCTCTTATGCAACGATTTTTTTTTATGGTTTGTAGCCTTGTTCATGGACATTGGTCCATATAAGCTTCATATAGGGCCTAAGGGTCTTATTTTCAACCCCTACCCATTCAAAACCCCTCTATATTGATCCCTACAATCCAAGGTATTATAAGAGAAATTATATGTCAATCTAAGGCCAAATATCCCATTTACATGGCCCATATGGTGGTTTTAATCTTTATCCACAGTTATGAGACCTGTAAGCTTCATTTAAAGCCTAATTGTCATCTTTTCCTCTACCCACAAAAGTCAATTCCTCAAAACTCATCTCTATGTGAAAAACATTTTAGGAGCCTCTATATGACCACTCGAGGCTGGAGATCCTCATTAAATCGATTATGTGATCATTTGAGGTGGAGATACTTTATTATTTTGAAAATAAAAAATTATATCTACATAAACATAAAATAATCATGACCTAATATTATACAAGTATTCTAGGCCTTTGTAGCAAGTTAAATAAAAAAACATATGTTCAAATAAAAAAATTAAGAAAAATAAATAAAAATATACATTTTTCAAGAATTTAAATCTATTTATGCATTAAAAAATACAAATTAGATAACCAAAATTACACTCACCCAAAAAATTATATCTCCCAATTCCAATTAAAAAATCTAAAACTTAAAATGATGAAATTATAAAATGGTGATTATTACTCTTATTCATTCTTCAATACTTAAGTAACCAAAATTTACAATCTCACAAAATAAATATCTCCTCATTCTAATTAAAAAAATCTAAAATTTAAAACCATGAAACTGTAATTGTGATTATTATTATTAATTGTTACTTGTTAGAAGATGAATGATTCTATCCCTATAATATAATTTATGGCATCTCTATATAATTTTAAATAATGTCTAGCAGCAGACATGATGGAGAATTAACACTTATGATGCGAATTTGGGTTTTTTTGGACAGTGAATTTTGAGCCAAACGGTGACAAATCCATCTTTTACATAAAAATGTCAAGGTAAAAGACAACTTTAACATATAACTTAAACATCAAATTACCACTTGAATTGTTTGGTAGTCTGTCTGGTCATTTCACACCCATTTTAAAAGGTGATCATGTTTCAAAGTTCAAGGTTCCCTCGTTGTCCATATTAATTTCGTTAAGCTTTTTTAACAATTTTAAACTGCAACGAAGTTAATGAGTGGGTCACCCTTTCATGCATTAAAACTCTGTTAGTGCCTATATTTACCTCAGGCTGAAAAGGTAGGATCCAGGGCCAACATCAAACCACGCTCAGCCTGGTAGCAAGCCCTACCAGGTCAGGAGAGGGCTCTCTCCGGGTCAATCTCAGCAAATTATGATCAATGAGGGCTTGAGATGACTAAAATATCTATTGATCTTAGGCTAGGTATAAGTGGAAGAGAGTTTGATTTGATAAAATGGAGTTTTGTTGGCTCAGATGGAAAGGTATATTTTGGGTGTGGGGATTGAGGCTCAGTCCTGCAGAGATCTCAATGGGGCAAGGTAGGCAATTGTTTTTGGCACTTAAAATGGAATGAGATGGAAGGAATAGACAGGTGAGCTGTTGAAGAGGGCAAGAGCAATCATGGATCCTCCCCAAATAGCTGAAAACATCAAGAAACTAAATCAAACTTCAAGTAGAGCACTGCAATTTCAATGGATTCTACTTACGCTCTTGTTTGTTTAGTTCAGAAGAAACAAGATAGAGAATGAAATACATGACATATAAGAAAATTCAAAATTACAAAGAAAAGCACTGTACCAAAACAAATTTCCACATGGATCCCAAAGAGTGCTGCAAATCCTAGTCTCAATTCCTTAGCCAAAATGCTGATATGAATGTACAATGAAGCTCAAGGCTTTCTCAAAAGTCCAACCATGCTAATCACTGAAAAACAACATAATATAGACAACCATAGCTCATCCTTTCCTCTAGGGGTCGAGCTCACATGTTTAGGAGCTGTTTTAACTAATTCTAAACTGAGAACTAGAAATTAGGCAACAGAACAACATGCCTCTAGAAACAAGGGAACTGATTCATTCAGTTTCAAACAACTTTTAAACTGATGAAACTACCTCTACAAGTGAAAATTTAACATATTTACATCATGATCCATCAATGTACATTTAATTACATCACAAATTTGCCATTAGGAAAGTGAAAAAGTCAAACTGGCCAAAGTTGGGGGAAAAACAGAGCAATACTTGGTCACACTGGCAATTTTTCCTCTATGCGCCATGCCTAGTTCTCTTTGCGTAGCGCCTGTTCGGACCCACTTTTGGAGGCCTTAAATGTGTCCAAATGAGCGCTAGGTGTACTTGTTGGAAAGGTCTACCTGTCTACTTTTCAACCCAAGTGGAATTTTTCAATTTGGCCTCCCTTTGCCCCCCTAAAAGTTAGTTCTTCCAACACTTCTTCCTATGCGTCAAAATAGGGGTAGTGAGGTCATTTTTTGAGTATTTTTTACCTTTTTGAGGGCTCAAAACCTGTCCAAATTTCTTGGCCATTGGTAGGAAAGCATATTTTTTCATGCCAAATCCAAAAATGCTGATTTTTTGTGCTTTGGAGGCTCCTAGAAAAAGAAAGCGCCACGTGGTGCAACGCATAGGGCAGAAAATTCTGTTTTTTGTGCCAAAAATTTCAAAAATACAAAGAGTGCTCCAAATTTTTTGAAATTTGGGCTGAGTCTTCTCCATCAAACATTGTGTTGGGCCAAGGAAGCCTCAGCCAATATCTGAAGTCGTTCATGCTCTTTTTGCCTCCTTGTTGCTCTCTTCAACTTTGCCTTTAAACTCCTAATTCTCGCTTGGCACACCAAGTTCCTTGGGAAGTAATGATATGACAGGTTTCTAAGCATATTCTTCTCATTGATGGAATTTTCTAGCTTCCTCTCGAAGTGGATATTGGATCTTTCAAGCCATGACTCCCTATCGGCATTAGCCTCCTACTCAAGTGAAGTGAACTCCATCCTCCTCCTTTGGGCAGTTTGGCGATTCTCCCGAATGTTTTGCAACTCCATAATCACCTGTTAGTCTTCCAGCTACTTATTCCTTTGCTCCAAGTACCGTATTGTCCATTGGGCTCTATCCAAGCTGATAGACAAGACATCAATGTCCGCCTTCTGCTCTCGAATGATTTCTCTAAGATTTGTGTTTTGTGGGCCCAAATTAGTATCATCACCCTCAATGAGAATGAAATCAGTCTCCCACTCACCTGATGGTCCTTTCTCCTCTAGTGGCCTCTTGCCTCGGTCCTGAACCTATTGTGCTAATGACAGAAGCGAGGCCCCTTCCACCCTGGGTGGAGATAACACTCGCTTTGTTGCTGCAAACAACTGTCTATTGCCCTTCTAATAGGTGATAAATATTGGTATGCTAGCGGTCTGTGTCTCATGACCCTCATGCTAATAAGAAGGTCCTTGTGGAGCTATGAAAAACTCATGAGAGATGAAGTCCTCCCAAGTGATGCCCTATAAGCCAAGCTAATGAATGACCACAATTTTAATGAGAGCAAAATGGTAAATACTATTGAACTACTGCTGAGGAGTCTTGTGCTGCACTAGGGTGGTCATCTTCTCTATGTTTCGGCACATGAAGTAAGGGATGTTCATCATCCTTACCCTAGTAAAATGCATCAACAACCTAATATGATAAGCATACAAACGTGAAAACCGGCCCCCACAGCTGAAATACCTCGTGATCAATTTCATCAAAGGAGCATAAGCATATTTGAGGTACTGGAAAGGAAATACTCTGTTGAGTTGTCTCAAATAGCCCGGTTTGATGTATGGTTCATAATGCTGCCGATCAATTTGCTGCCTCTTGTTCTAATGCTCTCTAATGTTGGGAATACCAGTTGCTAGTGAAATGGATTCTGGTGTTAATGTGAAAGTGACACCAGCTAGAGTGGCTTGACCATCATGTAAATGCAGCATAAACAAGCGAGCCAACTCATGATGAAACTGAATGCTAGCAACCTTCTCACAAAATTCATAGCAGGACTGATGTTGAAAACAAGAGATGGCAAGAGGGTAGGCCTGTAATTCAGCAAGAGTGGTTGGTTCTTCTCTAATATGTTTTCCACCTCTATGAGGCCTCCTGGGTGCATGTACCTCTTTAGATGAATCACTGTGCGTCTCCTCTTCATAATCATATGAAGGATCAGATGCCATGTCTGCTAGTGGATGGACTGTTTTGGAGCTATCTTGACGAGAAATATGTGAGCTGTGTTTTGACTTTTTCCACCAAGGGAAACAGTGATATAGGGGACTGTGGAGGGAGAAAACAGTGAGGGACTTGAGGGACTGCTGGGATAGGGTTTAGTTAGGGAAGTGGGGAATTTGGGTATGATTTAGGAATTTTTTGTATGGGGTTAGGGTTTGGGTGTTTGTATTTGGGTTTTTGGGAAAGGGAGCTTGGGATATGGGATTACTGAATTTAGGGGGTATGTGAATTTAGGGAATAGGGAAATGAGGACAACATAGAATAAGGAAATGGTGAGGTGAGGGAATCACTTGGCAGCCAAACAATTGATACAAAACACTAGGCAGCAATTTCCTTTGAAATTTTGAAGAGATAGGGTTTGAACTTCTTATCCAACCACCATAAGGCAAACACCATCAAACAAGCACCAAAGTTGGATGAAAAACAATAATAGAAGCTCAACCTACTTTTCAAGTGAAGACCCATGCGTTTAGAGCGATTTGGAGCAAGCTTCAGCAGTTTTTGGGCTTGTTCGCTGTATGTGTCATGCAACAAACCCAATGCGCCACGCCCAGTGAGTGCGTCGCGCCTCTGTCTTTTGGCCAATTTCACCAATTTTGCCTTGCTCACCCCCAAAACGACTTTGCTTTGTTTCCAAGAGTGCAAATAAGCTTTAAACATTTGGAGTCATGACTTATATATGGATATTTTAAATTTTTGGCTCATAAAACCCATTTTTGCAATGTTTTGAAAATGACTTTGTTTTTTACTCTGTTTTTGGACTTTTTTCAATTTATTAAAACTTGTGATGGACTGAATGACCTATGCTTTGTTTTTTTTTACAGGTAGTTGGAGCTACTGGGGCTAGGGAAAGAGACCAGGGTTACAGATGGAGTGATTTACATATGAAGAAAATCAAATTACATAAATTTGTACCATAAAAGAAAAAATACTTTGTTTTTCCTCAAAACAAAGTTTTGAGGAAAAACACATGTCTGAGAACTTGATGATGAAATTTATTGATGCTGGAACCTCCTCATGGCCTGTTGGTAATTATTGGACACTTTGAAACATTTTTTGACAAAACCCTAATGAAACCCTAGACCTAAATGACAATGAAACCCTAAAGAAAAACCTTTGAAATCTTTAAGACAAAAGAGGACTATATATGCTTTGAAATGAACAAACATGAGCCAACAGGTAGATAACATGAGGGAAATTGTAGGAAAGCCACTACCGTCAGATGATCCATGCGCCTAATGGAATGCAACTGACTGAGCGGGACACCTAATATGCAATGCAACAAGAGGATTTGATCTCTGATAGAGGGATGAAGATACCGAGACTAACATTGGCTCCAATGGGGATGGTAGCTCCTTGGAGGTGCCAAGAACTATAGATCTCTGGGGAAGCAGGCAGTGCCTTCGCTCATTAGGCTATGGAGTCAATAAATTCGACAAAACAAAACTGAACTCTTGACTTGAAGACTCAATTTCAGGACTGAACATGACTCAAATTGACTCATTTTCAAGACTGAAATGGACTGAAAGACCTGAATCGACTTGAATTTATCAAACCAAACCAAAACTGAAATCAAACCTTAGCTCTATAGTCTTCACCTCGAGCCCCAAACTGAAGAATGAAAATAGTACACACTTGCAATGGAATTTAAACAAACTGATATATACAATGATGAATAGGACAGTAGAAAATAGTTCACACATAATATTGTTTGAGGAGCCGATCGTTGACCAGCCCACTAGGATAGCCTTCGCCATTCATTTCTTGCAACAGGAAAGAATTCTGGCCCCGATGTGCAGCAATCTTGTATGGTCCTTTCCAAATATTTTCAAATTTGTCGTGCTTACCTTTCTCTTCATTCCTTGCATCCCATTTCAGCACTATGTCTCCGATTTCAAACCTGTCCGCCTTTGCTTTTCGGTCATATATCCTCTTAATTATTTCTTGCAGCTTGGAAGTGTTCTGAAATACCTCCTCTCTAGTTTGCTGCAAATGTATCATTTGATTGATCCTCTGCTGCAAACTATCATCTTCGCTGCCAGCTTCTTGCAACAGTTTAACCATCGGGACTACCAAAGAGGTCAGGAAGACTGTGTCCACACCATACACAAGCTCAAAAGGAGACATTCCAATAGATTTCTTTTGACTTACCTTGTCTGCCCAAAGTGCATTGACCAGCTTTTTATGCTAACTCTTCTTGCTAATCTCTAGCAGCTTTTTGATGATGTTGACAAGAGATTTGTTTGAGGATTCCGCCAATCCATTGCCTTGTGGGTAATAGGTAGTCGAATGCCCCAAAGTGATTTGATACTTATGAAAAAAGTCAATCATTCTTTTCGATTTAAAGGCTGCTGCATTGTCAATGATCAATTTATTTGGATAGCCAAAACGAGACAAAATGTTGCTTTCAGGAAATGAGATAATTACCGAATCTGTAGCCTGCCTTGTAGGAATTGCCTCAATCCATTTGGTGAAATAATCCGTCACTGTGAGGATCCACTTATGTTGTGCTGAAGAAGAAGGATGAAACTCACCAATAAAATCCAAACCCCACTGCTGAAATGGAGCACTTACTTCAATGGGCTTGAGTGGTAAAGGTTGCAACTTCCTCTTACCTTGAAAAATTTGACATTCGTGATAGCTGGCCACTATTTTGTACACATCAACAAATAGACTTGGCCAATAATACCCCGCTCTCAAGATTTTATTGGCTATTGTTTTCCAGAAAAGATGGCCTCCGCAATCTCCCTTGTGAAAATCTTCCATAACTTGTTTTGCCTCTTCTTCTACTAAACAATTCAGCAAGACACCACTGGGATCTTTCCAATAAAGTGCACCATTCATGATACAAAATTTTGCAGCTTTCAATTTCAGTGTCCTACTTTTGTTCTTGGCCATTCCAGGTGGTGATGACAAATTTTGGAGTACATAAACAATGTCCGAATACAAAGAAGAAAGAAGGAAAATTTCTGATGCCTGAGTGGGCAGATTTTCTTCATCTTCCTCGGACATAGCAGCAATTAGATTAATGTCCAAGGCATGCAGATTTGACTCAGCCATTAGTTTAGCCAACCCCTGTCCTTTAATGAGCTTTGTTGGTTTGATTTCCACGTCATTTTCCAACAAGGCAGCAATCCATTTGCCTCCCCTTCCCTCCGGATTTGTTTGCACTAGGACATCCTTAACAGCAGCATTAGGGACATGAGCAAGGATGTGAGAATGCAAAATATAAACCCGAAAATCTTTCAATGCTTTTACCCATGCAAGGGCCTGTTTTTCAATAATATTATACTTCAATGTTGCATCCCTTGTGGTTCTACTGAAGAATGCAATTGGTTTCTCGAGCTGTTCTCTCTTCTACATCAAGACCGCTGCCATAGTATGATCCGAGGCAAATGAAAGCAAAATAAAATCCTGAGTATAGTCCGTGCTGATCAAAACCGGAGCTGAAGAAAGAGCTAATTTCACCAAATTAAAAGATTTAACTGCTTCCTCAGTCCACCTTACTACACTATCTTTTTTAAGCATGTTTGTGATTTCTCTTAAGTGTTCTGCAAGATTGGGCACAAAGCGACGTAAGAAATTTATCTTACCATTGAAGGATTGGATTTCTTTCTTACTTCATGGGAAATCAATCTTTTGAATGGCCTCCACCCAAGCTGGATTGATGCGGATGCCCTCCTTTGAGATAATATGCTCGAGAAGCTTGCCTTCATCCATGGCAAACAAGCTTTTATTTGGATTGAGTGAGATGCCATACTTCCTACACCGCTGAAAAACAATCCTCAAATGATAGAGGTGATATTCATATGTATTGGAGAAAACTGTTAAGTCATCAAGATAAACAACTAGAAAGACATCTTTTTCATTAGAAAATGCTATATCCATCACCCGCTGAAAAGTTTCACCAACATTTTTCAATCCAAATGGCATCTTTGCATAATGAAAAGTTCCCCACAGAGTGGTGAACGCTATTTTGTCACGATCATCCTCATGGACCAGAATTTGGTTATAACCCGAATAACCATCGAGTAGTGACATCCGTGATGCTCCAACTACTCTCTGAAGTATGTAATCCATCTTGGGCAATGGATAATTGTCTTTCAAGGAAACTTTGTTCAGATTTCTAAAATCAATGCATAACTGGATCTCACCTTTTTTCTTGCAGATGGGCACCAAGTTTGAAATCTAGTCTGAAAATCTTATGGGAACTATGATACCAACTTTATACAATCTATTCACTTACTTCTTGATTGAGGGCAGCAGCATTGGATTTATTCTTCTTAGCTTCTGACGAAAAGGACTTTGAATTGGCTTGATCAGGATGCCGTGTTTAATTATGCTTGTGTCATATGCCTTCAAATCTGAATAATCCCAAGAAAATACATCAGTAAAAGAGGATAAAAAACTGATATACTTCACTTTTACCTATGGAGGCAAAGCCTTTGATAATTTCACCATCTTAGGATTTTTAGCTGATCCAATGTTCACATCCTCAACTCCCTTTTCGGTTGGAAACAAGCTCAGTTTTCTAACCACATCGTCCTGATCGAAAAGCTCCTCTAAAGGTATTAGACCTTTAGGTATGATGTTGTCTTTGAGCTGCAAAACTTCCATCTGATTGACTTCCATATCCGCATCACCATCATCATACTCCACATCAATAGAAGTGTCCTTGAATTTACTTTTATTTTGTAGAAATTCATCGATCTCATCATCATCTTGGAACACTTTCCAATACCTTTGATTGTCGGAGACAGCTGGGTGATGCTTCACGTGAATCTCAAACTTGTTGCTTGAATTCATCAGAATTTTCAAATTACTTGCTGCTCTTGCAAGTGAATCTGCAATGACATTCTGAGCACGGGGCACACAGGTTATAGTATAATCAGAAAATACTTTCAAAATATCCAACACCACATTGCAGTAGGCCCGCATTCGAGGATGCTTATCTTGGTATTCATCTTTCACCTGCTTGATAACTAACTCGGAGTCGCCATACACTGAAATCCTTTTAGCATTCAATTTTCTAAGAACTTTCAAACCAGCAATTAAAGCTTCATATTCAGCCTCATTGTTTGAACAGTCAAAAGCTAGTTTATAAGAGCAGACCCTTACATTGCTTGGCACTTTGTTTGGGGAAAAAATAGGGCTGCATATCCAACTACCAATTCCAGCACCTTCCCTTCCTACCGTGCCATCAAAGTCCATGCTCCATAGGCCTGTTTCATCCTCTTCCAAATGCTAAAATTCTTTTTCTTTTCCTTGCTATCCATAAATATGTTGCTGCTGTCGGACTGTTGATTGCTCAGTGGTACCATCAAGTCTTTTCCGTTCATGTTTTAAGACTTCTCTGAAATTTTCAGTGATCTCGGGAATGTCTTCTACTTCTACTATTTGGCTATTTACATCATTAAAAATCTCTGAATACAAAACAAATGATTCTAGATTAGTATGTACATAGTTTATTAGATGATTTACCGGTTTCTCCTTGCTAGTGATCATGTGCTTCATTTTCTGTTCCCGGTATAGTTTCCTCATTTGACCGAACACAGGAATGGTAGCATAGGAGAAATCAAGTTTCATTGTCCCTTTAATCTTTGCTCCCCAATATTTGGAAAGAAGCATGGCAAATCTAGGAGGTATATCTGCCACCACCATGTCCTTCAAAACATTTTTAGCCAGAATCTGATCCAAACTGAACACCAAATCCTTGATGAGACCAATGCACCTTACTCTACCAGAATTGAAGGAGTAAAGGTCATGATATTTTCTAGTGATATCCAATCCCAATTTCTCCATGATGGCCTTAGGCATGATATTATGAGAGGCTCTGGAATCAAACATAGCATTATGTAATACAAAGTCATGCACCCTGAGACTGATATAGAAAGGAGCGACATCACTATCTTGGGACTGACCTTCCAATGCTGGCCCAAAGGTTAGCTCGGGACTGTCATCCTCCATGTTCACCATGTCAGATGATGGATCTAAACTCAAAATTTTAGACACCTGACCTTTATAATTGTTGTTCTTCATCAACTCAGTCAAAGGAATGGATATTTTCAACTTAGCAATTTCATTTTCTAAGTTAAAAATTGAAACTTTTTCTACCTCTTTCGCTGGAACATCCTTCTTTTCCATTTTCTCCTTTGACACATTTGGCTGATTGGGTCTTTCACTTGCTGATGTCATTTTGCTGGTGTTAGGATCAGCTGTCTCTTTTCCCTTTTTCTGCACATTAGGAGGATCATTCTTTGATGCTGCTGCCTCCTTCCTTTTTTGAATTGGATTCATAGGCACATCTCTATTTCAGAGTGAATACTACCGCTGTTGAGCTGACAAAGCATTCATGTATCCTCTTTGGTATTCATTGGACTCTTCCTCAAGAACTGCCTCATTTGCCAAAATGAAATTTTCATCCCTTCGTTCAGCTGAATTCTCGGAGTACTCCTCATCTTCAGTGATGAAAATTGGCATATCATCGGGCGTAAAGAAATGATTTTCTTCTCCAATCACATTCTCCTCTTCATCTGATTCCGGTCCGTTTACAAAATTTTGTTGTAGAGGTGTCTGCACCTGCTGCTGCGCTTCTTGATCTTGGGCTTGCTGCTCTCTTTGTTTGATACTATATTGTGGCTGCTATTGGCCGCGGAAGTTAGGATTTCTGACTTGTGGTTCAGACTTGTCAAGTTTCATTCTATCAAGCATCTATTCCACCTTTCAAAGCACTTGATCTGACGAGGAAGACTCTTCTTTTATTGTGACTTTCTTTTCAGCTCTTGCTCTAGCTCTCTTGGTAAGCAGATTTGCTTCAACGCTGACCACAATCTTCTACATGTCTTCCAAAGTGGCCGGACCTCTCTCTCTTAATTGATAAGCCATATCAGTATCAAAACCGTCTGAAAACTTAATCAAGGCTAGCCCCATGGGTGGCTTTATATGATCAGGGATTGCATTGTAAACTGAATTGAATATAATACAGTAATCTTGAACAGACTCACCAACATTCTGCTTGATGTTCTCATACTCGGAAAGGATCTGAACAGGGTTTTTCTTCACTTCCCACTGGTCTAAGAATTGTCTCTATAGATTGGCCAATGTAATGATGCCTGCAGCCGGCAAAGCCCTGAACCATTTCCTTACTTCACCACCAAATGTTTATACAAATAGTCTCATGGTTACATTTTCTTCATCAATCTTGTGAAGATCAAAGAAATTCGTCATTCCGTCCACATGTTGCTGAGCTGTAACACTATGAGGAGTGCCATCAAACAAAGGAATTTTTCTTTGACAATCGGCGAGCATGTCATCCAAATTTTGAGGCAGTACAAGAGGTGCAAAACGAGCAGCCATTGCTCTTGGTGGATTTTCAATTGGTCTTGGGGATGTTGGGGGAGTGGGTGCAGCTGATGTATGGGGGGTATGAGGAGGTGTATGCGAAGGTGAAGAAATATTGGATGTTTGAGGAGTAGAAGGAGTAGATGGGGGGGACACTACTACAGATTTTGTATCAGAAACAGTAGGATGCACGGGAATGGTAGGAATGAAAGGAGGTTTGGTGGGAATTCTTGAGCTAGATGCAATTGCAGATGACCCAAGGGTTGTAGAAGCAGTCTCTAAGAAATCAACAATATTAGAAGCCACAATTGAAGTCTGGAGCTAATTCAAAATATAATCGTCAATAGATTTATTGGCCCTTTCAGTTTCAAGATTTCTAAGAAACTCAAGATTTAAGGCAGTTGAAGCAACAATGCTTTCAGATTTGGTTTCAAACAAAGACAACTCAAACTGCTCATCGAACTCAAGATCCTTGAGATATTCAAAACCAATAGGACACAATTGAGCTTTGAACATGGGAATGATAGAACTTCCTTGGCGAAGGATTCCTGGAATAAGATTGGGATTTTCATAGACAGGAGGGGGATCAGGGTCCAGATTTTCTCTGGTATGTCTTCTGGAAACCAGTGTGCTATTATTTCCAAGAAATCAAATGGACATTAACAACTTGTTCAGCCTATCAAATCCTAAACTTATCATCCAAAAGCTTAGAATTATCAGATGTACTAGGGTGATCTGCAAGTTAGATATTCTGTTTATAAGACTAGACCGGAGATTGACTGAAGTAGTGTTTATCTACTTGCACTAATGCAAAGCAAAAGCGTTTTGGAGGCTACCTGGATAATCTTCAGGCTCTGTCTGTAGTTTATAAAATCAAGAATACTAAAAAGCAAACAATTTATTCCCCAGTATGGTCGCCATTATGTTAGTGCCTAGATTTACTTCAAGCTGAAAAGGTAGGATCTAGGGCCAACATCAAACCACGCTTAGCCTAGTAGCTAGCCCTACCAGGTCAGGAGAAGGCTCTCTCCGGGTCAATCTCAGCAAATTATGATCGATGAGGGCTTGAGATGACTAAAATATCTACTGATCTTAGGCTAGGTATAAGTGCAAGAGAGTTTTATTTGATAAAATGGAGTTTTGTTGGCTCAGATGGAAAGGTAGATTTTGGGTGCGGGGATTGAGGCTCAGTCCTGCAGAGATCTCAATGGGGCAAGGTAGGCAATTGTTTTTGGCACTTAAAATTGAATGAGATGGAAGGAATAGATAGGTGAGGTGTTGAAGAGGGCAAGAGAAATCATGGATCCTCCCCAAATAGCTGAAAACATCAAGAAACTAAAGCAAACTTCAAGTAGAGCACTGTAATTTCAATGGATTCTACTTACACTCTTGTTTGTTTAGTTCAGAAGAAACAAGATAGAGAATGGCATACATGACATATAAGCAAATTCACAATTACAAAGAAAAGCACTGTACCAAAACAAATTGCCACATGGATCCCAAAGAGTGTTGCAAAAACTAGTCTCAATTCCTTAGCCAAAATGCTGATATGAATGTACAATGAAGCTCAAGGCTTTCTCAAAAGTCCAACCATGCTAATCACTGAAAAACAACATAATATAGACAACCATAGTTCATCCTTTCCTCTAAGGGTCGAGCTCACATGTTTATGAGTTGTTTCAACTAATTCTAAACTAAGAACTAGAAATTAGGCAACAGAACAACATGCCTCTAGAAACAAGGGAACTTATTCATTCAGTTTCAAACAACTTTTAAACTGATGAAACTACCTCTACAAGTGAAAATTTAACATATTTACATCATGATCCATCAATGTACATTTAATTACATCACAAATTTTCCATTAGGAAAGTGAAAAAGTCAAACTGGCCAAAGCTGGGTGAAAAACAGAGCAATACTTGGTCAAACTGGCAATTTTTCCTCTATGCACCGCGCGTGATTCTCTATGTGTAGCACCTCTTTGGACCCACTTTTGGAGGCCTTCCCGGTATCCCAATGAGATCCAGGTGTGCTTGTTGGAAAGGTCTGCCTATCTACTTTCCAAACCAAGTGGAATTTTTCAATTTGGCCTCCATTTCCTCCCCCCCCCCCCCCCCCCCCACCAAAAGTCAGTTCTCCCAACACTACTTCCTGTGTGTCAAAATAGGGATAGTGAGGTCATTTTTTGAGTGTTTTTGACCTTTTTGAGGGCTCAAAACCTGTCCAAATTTCTTGGCCATTGGTAGGAAAGCATATTTTTTCATGCCAAATCCAAAAATGCTGAGTTTTTATGCTTTGGAGTCTCCTAGCAAAAGCGAGCGCCACGTGGCGCGGCGCATAGGGCAGAAAATTATGTTTTTTGTGCCAAAAATTTCAAAAATACAAAAAGTGCTCCAATTTTTTTGAAATTTGGGTTGAGTCTTCTCCGTCAAACATTGTGTTGGGCTGAGGAAGCCTTAGCCAATATATAAAGTCCTTCATGCTCATTTTGCCTCCTTGTTGCTCTCTTCAACTTTGCCTTTAAACTCTTGATTCTCGCTTGGCACACCAAGTTCCTTGACAAGTAATGATATGATAGGTTTCTAAGCATATTCTTCTCATTGATGGCCTTTTCTAGCTTCATCTCCAAGTGGATATTGGCTCTTTCAAGCCATGACTCGCTACCGGCATTAACCTCCTGCTCAAGTGAAGTGAACTCCACCCTCCTCCTTTGGGCAGTTTGGCGATTCTCCCGAATGTTTTACAACTCCATAATCACCTGCTCCTCTTCCAACTGCTTATTCCTTTGGTCCAAGTACTGTATTGTCCATTGGGCTCTATCCAAGTTGATAGACGAGGCATCAATGTCCGCCTGCTGCTCTTGAATGATTTCTCTAAGATTTGTGCTTTGTGGGCCCAAATCAGTATCATCACCCTCAATGAGAATGAAATCAGTCTCCGGCTCACTTGATGGTCCTTCCTCCTCTAGTGGCCTCTTGCCTAGGTCCTGAAACTATTGTGCTGATGACGGAAGCGAGGCCCCTTCAACCCTGGGTGGAGATAACACTCGCTTTGCTGCTGCAAACAACTGTCTAGTGCCCTTCTGATAGGTGATAAATACTGGCATGCTAGCGGTCTATGTCTCATGACCCTCATGCTGATAAGAAGGTCCCTGTGGAGCTCTGAAAAACTCACAAGAGATGAAGTCCTCCCAAGTGATGCCCTATAAGCCAAGCTGATGAATGACCACAATTTTAATGAGAGAAAAATGGTAAATACTATTGAACTGCTGTTGAGGAGTCTTGTGCTGCACTAGGGTGGTCATCTTCTCTATGTTTCGGCACATGAAGTAAGCGATGTTCATCATCCTTACCCTGGTAAAATGCATCAGCAGCCTAATATGATAATCATACAAATGTGAAAACCGACCCTCACAGCTAAAATACATCATGATCAATTTCATCAAAGGAGCATAAGCATCTTTGAGGTACCAGAAAGGAAATACTCTGCCGAGTTGTCTCAAATAGCCCAGTTTGATGTATGGTTCATAATGTTGCCGATCAATTTGCTACCTCTTGTTCCATTGCTCTCTAATGTTGGGAATACCGGTTGCTAGTGAAATGGATTCTGGTGTTAATGTGAAAGTGACACCAACTAGAGTTGCTTGACCATCGTGTAAATGCAACACAAACAAGCGAGCCAACTCATGATGAAACTGAATGCTAGCAACCTTCTCACAAAATTCATCGCAGGACTGATGTTGAAAACAAGAGATGGCAAGAGGGCAGGCCTGTAATTCAGCAAGAGTGGTTGGTTCTTCTCTAATATGTTTGCCACCTCTATGAGGCCTCCTGGGTGCATGTACCTCTATAGGTGAATCATTGTGGGTCTCCTCTTCATAATCATATGAAGGATCAGATGCCATGTCTGCTAGTGGATGGACTATTTTGGAGCTGTCTTGATGAGAAATAGGTGAGTTGTGTTTTGACTTTTGCCACCAAGGGAAATAGTGATATAGGGGACTGTGGAGGGAGAAAACAGTGAGGGACTTGAGGGACTAGTGGGATAGGGTTTAGTTAGGGAAGTGGGGAATTGGGGTATGATTTAGGAATTTTTGGTATGGGGTTAGGGTTTGGGAGTTTGTATTTGGGTTTTTGGGAAAGGGAGCTCGGGATATGGGATGACTGAATTTAGGGGGTATGTGAATTTAGGGAATAGGAAATGAGGACAACATAGAATAAGGAAATGGTGAGGTGAGGGAATCACTTGGTAGCCAAACAATTGATACAAAACCCTAGGCAGCAATTTCCTTTGAAAATTTTGAAGAGATAGGGTTTGAACTTCTTATCCAACCACCATAAGGCAAACACCATCAAACAAGCACCAAAGTTGGATGAAAAACAATAATAGAAGCTCAACCTACTTTTCAAGTGAAGACCCAAGCGTTTAGAGCGATTTGGAGCAAGCTTTGGTAGTTTTCAGGCTTGCTGGTTGTATGCACTATGCAACAAACCCAATGTGTCGTGCCCAGTGAGTGCACCGCGCCCATGAAAAATTGAACTGGAGTTTGAGGCCCAGTGCACTGCACCAGTTATATGTGTTGTGCCACCTGCCCAGTGCGTCGCGCCTCTGTCTTTTGGCCGATTTCACCAATTTTTCCTTGCTCACCCCCAAAACGACTTTGCTTATTTCCAAGAGTGCAAATAAGCTTTAAACCTTTGGAGTCATGACTTATATATGGAGATTTTAAATTTTTGTCTCATAAAACCCATTTTTGCAATGTTTTAAAAATGACTTTGTTTTTTACTCTGTTTTTGGACTTTTTTCACTTTATTAAAACTTGTGATGGACTGAATGACCTGTGCTTTGTTTGTTTTATAGGGAGTTGGAGCTACTGGGGCTAGGGAAAGAGACCAGGGTTACAGATGGAGTGATTTACATATGAGGAAAATCAAATTACATAAATTTGTACCATAAAAGCAAAAATACTCTATTTTTCCTCAAAACAGAGTTTTGAGGAAAGACACATGTCTGAGAACTTGATGATGAAATTTATTGACGCTGGAACCTCCTCATGGCTTGCTGGTAATTATTGGACACTTTGAAACATTTTTTTGACGAAAACCTAATGAAACCCTAAACTTAAATGACAATGAAACCCTAAAGCAAAACCTTTGCAATCTTTAAGACAAAAGATGACTGTATATGCTTTGAAATGAACAAACATGAGCCAGCAGGTAGATAACATGAGGGAAACTGTAGGAAAGCCACTACCATTAGATGATCCATGCACCTAATGGAATGCAACTAACTAAGCAGGACACCTAATATGCAATGCAACAAGAGGATTTGATCTCTGATTGAGGGATGAAGATACCGACACTAACAAACTCTAGACACTCTATTGTTTATGTCGACCGATAGATATGTCTCCATTATAATTTAATTCCTTAATTTGGCACTATTACTTAGAATTTAGACTTGCTAATAGGGATTTATACTAATATTTACTAAATGTTAACACTGATCGAGTAAAAAACATGTACACTTTTTATGTTGTTGTATAGGAATTAGGATAAATGCTTAAATGGCTCAATTGTCGTTGCAATTCGGTGATCAAATCTTGGTTTATAGAAACAATGGTTACACAACATCAAATACAATTTGATACATTTATTAATCACAACAGTTTCACATATATAGCATATAAATCTATCGCTTCCACATTTTTAGATCATGACTATAACTCATATATAGGAAACAATTTTTAGATTCACGCTTGGGAATTTTGAATGATAACTCACAACAACACATTGAAGCATTACTTCCAATACGCTCCCTTAATGCTTACATGGAAAACATTAAAAACACATATTACAACAACAAGGATAATTTATGTATGATTGGTCTTCACCATCACTCACATCCATTCCAGAATCTCGCAAACACTGCTCTTTCACCACCACATCTTTGAGCTATCACTGACCTCCATTCAAAACGTAACCGCTTCTAACCATCATTGCTGCACTTTGCAAGATCAATAATATTGACAACTCAGCTCGTCCTGGCTTCTGTAATAAGAGCCTTCAAGTAATGAACCATCCTATGGACCAACCACTATTTGTTGGATGTTTCGCTTTCGGCTATTTGTCAATTGCTAGAATGGAGGTCTAGACACTAAATGTGTTCAAAAAATGATTAAACAACTTGACCTTAGTAACACACAAGAATTGATGTTTCGGACACTGGGACTTCCACTTTAAGAACCGCCAAACTTTGTTATAACTAATAAAAACACACAAAAAATTATGTTTCAGACACCGAGGCTTCCAATTTAATAACCACAAGCCTTTTTATAACCAATAAAAATACACAATAATTGATGCTTTGGAAAATGGGGCTTCCAATTTAAGAACCACCAACTCTTTTTACAACTAATGAAAACACAAACACCAACCACCAAAAGGTACAAAGACAAAATTGATCTGTGCAGATCAGATCAAATATGACAATAATAACTTTACATATTGGTATTTTCCATCGGATCTGCAATGTTTGGATCTTAATCTATGGATAAATAATACCACAATATTTTATTACTTTAGTTTTAGAATGAGAAATGCCAACATCAACCTGCATGCCACAAGTGTACATCTTGCACCATGTGATAATCTTGACAAACACCATTTCAAAAATGTAGACATTTCCCTCAACAATTGTAGATCCGTATTAGATCAAACCAAATCTATGTTGACCCAAATTCTTCACAAGTCCTCTTCTTTTACAAAGATTTGTCCACAATGAAATTTCAGAGGAAAATAGCAACATTGGATCTTCACAATTCTCCTTTGGATGCCTCTATCCATAATCCACACACAAATTGAATATTCATACAAAGAATAGATCAAACACTCTAATAAACTAATTTATCGAACAATCTATTAAACTAGTCTATGTACAAAGGAGTATCATGACTAAAATTGCATTTACATGATCTCAGGCCTTCTCGTGAGACAGTCAGAGCTGAACAAGCTCTGATACCATGTTAGAAAATAAGGAGAGATCACAAAAAGTGACTAAGCACAACACCAAACAAAATTTGATATATTTATTGATCACAACACTTACACATATATAGGATATAAATCTCTCTCTTCCACATTTCTAGATCATGACTACAATTCATACATAGGAAAGAACAACTTCTAGATTAAAGCTTGGCAACTCTCAATGACAACTCACAACAACACATGGAAGCATTACTTCTAATACATAAATATGACCTAATATAATTTCATGTAAAGTAATTAGAAGTAAAAAAAAATATGTGAGTAAGATTTTTAACATGTGATATCAACTTCATATATATCTATATATAGAAAAAAAATATTTTAATGTTGGATAGAATAAAATATTCAATATAATTTATGAATAAAATATTTCATATAAATTAATATTTCATATACTTAAAAATATATTAATAAAAGAAAACCAGTTTAATGTGCACTGATAAAGTAGATCAATGCACATGTTATGTAATCTCTAAGCATTCAAAAATAAAATTTAAACAATAAAAAATTACACATTATTTTTTGCACTATAAAATTGATTTTTTAAGTATACATCTTAGATAAAAAAGTTTTGAAATTAAGGAACAATTTGAGTTTTTGAAAATAAGAGAGGTTTTTGGAGAGAAAGAAATGTAATTTTTTTTTGGGTGAATTGTATTTCTAAGCTGTTATATTATATAGAGTTATTAGAAGCTATTCAAAATTTAAATGAATCAGTGAAAAATGAGCAAAAGGTATCATTATTAGAGAAAGAAAAGTATTCATCCGATATTTTTTTTAGTATCATGTTAAATCCAAGTTAAAATCCAAATTTAAACTTTGTAGCTATGAGTTTTAGTAAAGTCCTAAAATATAAATTATACATAATATTATAATATGAGTTTTTATTTTAGTTAATTCCCTATAAGAAAGTGTGATATAATATTTTTTTTAATTAGAATTTATTTATTTTGTGATTAGGAATTAAAGATTTCATATTACATTTATTTCTATAAAGAGGTAGAATTTTCAATACTAACTTTTTTTCATCTCTAAATCTAATTCTTTATCATTATTGAATATGCTTAACTCTTTACATTTAATTCATACATACAAATTATCAAATAGAAAATGACATACGTAATAGATGCCAATCAAATGACATTGATTGTGACACTGTGTTTGACTATCTCAATTCATCATCCACTTAATTCATAACTGTGTTGGTTATAAGTAGACTTGGATTCAGTGATTATAAATAACATAATATAAATTTTAATTAATTATAAAAAGACGTATACGTAAGGAAACACTTCTCCATTCCTCGAAGGATGAAAACTTGTTAAACACTAGCTAAAAGATTTGTTGTAGTCTAATTATTTTATATTTTGGAACTTTTACATATATATTTTCACGTTAAATTTGTTCAAAATATAATGGATATTTGTTAAAATTACTAAGTTGTTTGGGATATTTAGAATGCTAAATTTATTTATACAATCCAAAACTCATTTTTAACAATCACAATCTCACCCACAATTGTATCGCAAGATTCTAAAAGAAAAAACAAAAAACAAAAACAAAACAAAACAAAAACGTAAAATCTTCTCTTAAAGATATTAAATTTTTAAGGTTGTTGGAGATTATTAGTCCACAACAGTGTATGGTCATTAACAAGAAATTTCATTTACTACAAGTCATTCATAGCAAAAAACCATTGGCATAAGACTTCATGTCATTACTTTAAAAGGTGTTGTGTTTGTTTTAAGGCTTTTTAGTTGACTATGATGGTTGTACAACATGGCGAGGTAGAGAAAGTCGTCCAAATATGAAAAAGACAAAAAGGGAGATGAATTTATGCCATAGGGCTTCTCACTTCTTAATCCAACTCAGAATATTGACTTCAGAGAATGTCTGCATGTTGGAATTTGTATCAAAGGTTCGCAGGTTGCATGAATAACGTAAACAAATAAATAGTTGTGTCAATTAGGGTTGTCATGGGTAGTTATGCAGAATTATATTTGAGATAAAATTTGATACTACAAACTCTATTGTATATCCACATTAAATAAGGCTATATATAAATATATTTAGTGTTGTTTCAAGATTAGTAGAATATCTTGGACACACAATCACCTGGTTGAGAGAATATCACAACCACACACTAATCTAGGAACATCTAGATATAACAACCCTAAGGAATAGGAAGAGACTCCTTTACATAAAAAGTCACAACTGAGACAAGTAGGAATTTCATTTTCTAACACTCCTCCTTCATGACTACTTGTCTCGATACCAATTTTCAAGATCTACATCTGGTCCAGTCTGGTAATTACGCCTTGTACCTTTTTCATGCAATTGTCGATGTTCGTATAAAGGAACAACCATCCACCAGAATGCATGGGTTCCCAACCGCTAGTCTACTAGGAATTTCTTCACATACATGGTTCATCCAACCTCTTAATGAACTCCACCTAAATATAAAATTTCACTTCATGGAGTCTAAAACCAATATGGCCCACCCAAGTGTATCCATCCCACATGACACACTCTTCGAGGGTGTTAAAACTCTCTAACAGAGGGAACGCATAACAAAGGGTATGCATGCCTCTCTGGGTCTTACAATTGGTACATAAAACATTTCAGGACCACAACTAACCATTTCAAAACAATATATGACATGTACATTTGCACTAATTACAATATGTGACTCATAATACACAATGATCATGAGTCTATTCCACAAACTCACACAAACTTTAACTGGTTGTCCATCATCCTTTAATCGCTATTGTCGCTCCTTTACCTCATCTTTTTGAAATTATCCACATCCTAGGCATACTTTTCTTTGTAAATTAAGTCTTGGAACTCCATGCTTAACCTATCATTTGTTAGATTCATGAATTCTAACAAAATAACTTTACCTAAATTGAGTTAGCTAGGCTTAATAAGGCACAATAATTTTATCCATGACTCCAAGACATAAAAATAAAATAAAAAATTGACAAAATATCTAGCTTCTCTATCTCTGCCCAGAGATGACTTTAAACCACTATTTGAAAAAAACAATCACACCACACTCTCTCCACTTAGGTGAAACTCCATACTCAGTGCACCATAGTCAACTCTCCACCGTTGGTCGATCCAGGTCACACATAGTCGATCGATCCAGGTTGCACAAACCAAACCATAGGCTTGCTTCGAGAATGTTGATATCACCTTTTAAAGATTCACCCAGATAAATGAATCATCTCCTTATGCAAACTCCATCGGTTCTTCTCCAAGCATGTAGTTGCAAAAGCCTCTTCAAAGAGCACACACTTTTGTTGGCTCAGATGCATGATCTCCATGAACACTACTCTCACGTATCACAAGCTGCAGCGACCATGAACCAAAGCTTCGATAAACCCACACTCACCGCACCAGCACAAATGACACACACTATCTTTTGAATCACCATCAGCACCACAACCTCCGCACTTCCGCTTGCATAGATCCACATTCATCCGGGCTCATCCACAATTCTTCTTCACAGATCCTAGTAGCCAAATCCACCTTTGAACTAGCACTCTCTCCCTCACATAGATCCACCACAGGCCGACCACATCCGCCAATCAATCCACACAGATCATGTCAGGTTCACCATATCTTGAACAATGCATTATCTAAACCCTTGATAGGGTTCGTGCTAACAACGACTACAGTTGCCCCATTAGCAAAGAGGGCTTGACCAACGAGGCTGTCCAGTGGCTTTCATTTGGCCCTATGAACATCACCGATATTATTTCATTACAGACAACTAGGATTCAAGATCTAGTATTGTTCTCTGCAAGAACCTTCATTATTCTTTGCACCGTCCTTCCTACAAATCAACCTTGTTGATATCGCATCACTATTTTTACGGTTAGACGAAGGTCTAATAACTTTGTCAAGGCATAATCCACACCTGACATGTCGACACCACTGATTGTCCAAAATAGGAGATGGGCAATGGGTGATACCAATACGAAAAAACAAGCGCACACTATTGCATACAACTCTCCACCTTAACTTGTCACCCACAATGAGTCTTCCACACACCGTTGGGCTTCACAGACTCCATTGCACATAGAATCACAGTCCAACAATGTGTTTTCTCCACACAGTTGCCTCTCTAACACTGGGCCATGACTACACAATAGAGAGGCTCTTTGATTTAAAATATCCCTTCCAGTGGCATTGTTCAATCGCAACAGGTTGTTCAGAAATTGCCAGACGTTGCAGTAGTTGGGCTCTAATTTTTCCTAGACGTATGAGCCTAGAAACTGATCCATCCACATGATTGATTCCCGTCATTGCACAAAAAAATGAGACAAAACAATAAAATGAGTGATTTCACCATGAAAATATGTTACTCGTGCCATCAAATAGTCGAAACTTGGTCTCCACTGATTCCTCCACTGCTACATAGTGTCAGCTCCAGTGAAGATATCTACTCGAGCTCACCAAGACTCGGCTCATTCACCTGGTCAAAAATCTCCAACTGGTGTCGTCTCTTCAACAATGCCAATAGATTTCAAATAGATCTCCAAACTTAGACTCACAGTGTCTTGAATCTTCAACAACATAGCATGATTGATTCCTCTCTTTGACAAACCCAGCCTTGGGCTCTCTTTACATAGAACAATGCCAAACTCAGCTTTACACAGACAATTTATCCCTTGTCAATCCCGAGTCAGTGATATCACAACACCAAAATCACTTAACAATCTGATGGACAAATGAGCATTCACCAAATTCTTTAATCAACTCCATATTTATTTCCCTTTGCCCAGGAGGAGCTAAGGCCCAGGCCCAAACATGCTCTGATACCAAGATAAAATTTAGTGTTGTCTCAAGATAGGTAGACTATCTTGGACACACAATCACCTGGTTGAGAGAATATCTCAACCACACACCAATATAGGAACATCTAGATATAACAACCCTAAGGAATAGGAACATACTCCTTTACATATAAATTCACAACTGAGACAAGTACGAATTACATTTTCTAAGAATTTGTAAACTGACATTGTATTAGAAATCTCACTCTAACCCTTGAGCTGAGAGAGAGGTTGATTTCTTTCCATGGGAAATAAATATGGAAGTAATAGTTGTGTTTATTTTAAGTTAATAAAATTTAGTTTTCTCACCAATGTCTTGAAATAATTTTTCTATTACTATATTTTGTAATTAGTTCCTAATAACCAAAATATTTATGAGACAAACCTTTTTGTTGAATCTGATTCTTAATTCATCTCTTGAAATATTTATATATATATTTCTATTTATGTACTTTATTAATGAATAAAATCCCAAAATATTTAGATCTAATGGTGAAAGCTACAATTTTTCACCAATGGGGAAGGTTCAATTCTTGTGAGGACCTAATATGGAGTCATGGGATCACCTTGATGTAGTGGTCCAACATGTGGTTGCACCTAGAGAGATATTATCAAATGGTCTCATGACATGTGTACACATAAGTGGATCAAAGTCCACTCCCTCATTCTTCAAAAAATTATAAGATGCCTCCTCCTTGTATTACGCGCCACCACACTCGATTTATGTCCCTTTTCTGATTTGTCTCCCATGGCCCTCACATTAGATTTATCAATTGGGGAATTTATTTCCATAACCAATTTATCTCCCTTGACCCTCACATTAGATTTAGAAATTGGGAAAGTATGTACTAAGTTCTCACATTAAGTTTATGAGTTGATATTGGGGAAGTAATTTACGTCCCCTAGCCCTCACATCAGAGTTATGAACTGGGGAAGTATGTAATGAGTTCTCACATCAAGTTTATGAGTTGATATTGGGGAAGAATGTAACGAGTTCTACATTGAGGTAGGTCAATGGAATTAGCTATTATATGAGTTGATATAGGGGAAGTAACTTATGTCCCTTGGCCCTAACATCAGAGTTATGAACTAGGAAGTATGTAACAATTTCTCACAAGTTTATAAGCTAATATTGGCGATGTATGTAATGCATTTTACGTTGAAGAAGGTCATTGGAATTAGTTATTTAGTATCTTGGTTCCTTTAGGGTTTAGATATCTATATCATTGTATTGGCTCAAATCTTCCAAGCTTTGGTGTGCTAATTTTGGTCATTCTTTTTGTGTTCTCATTGTTAATTTATTCACCCTAGCCACTTGATTTATTTCCCTTGGCCCTCACATCAGGTTTTTGAGGTGATATTGGGGAAGTATGTTACGAGTTGTATGGCACAAATTGGTGCTAGTGTGGTTATCCTACAAATTAAGAGTGTAGGTGAAAAATAGATTAAACTTTGGCTGATGCAGGTTGGCAGAATCAGTTGGTTGCTATCTTGGTCCTTTTACGCTCTATATCTATAGATCATTGTGTTGGGTCATCTCTTCTAGGTTCTAGTGTGCTAATTTTGGTCATTTATTTCATTTTCTAATTGTTAATTTACAGACCCTAGTTGACCTGATTTATGTCCCACCTAATCTATGTCCATTGGTCCTCATATTAGGTTTATGATTTCATACTAGGGAAGTATGTAACAATTTGTATGGAACAAATGTGCATTGGGGTTGTGGTCTTGTGAATTATGAAACTCAAGCAATAGTAACTCATGTTATGATGGAGGGAGTATGTGACAAATAGATTAAATTGAGGTTAACATAAATTTAAAATTAGTTGGTTTCTATCTTGCTATCTTTAGGCTCTAGATATCTAGATAATTGTGTTGGTTCATATCTTCTAGGTTCTAGTTTACTAATTATGGTCACTCATTTAGTGTTCTCATTGTTAATTTACCTTGGTCTATTTTAACTTTTTGTATTTTGGTTATTCATGGTTATTTCTAGTGGCCCATTAGGTGGTGTAGGTAAACTTAAACATAGAAACATTTCTCCCTTTCTATCCCATTGTTTAAATCTTCTAGATTTCTCACCTAGTGAAACATTTATGCATTTTCTCTAGCTTTTCTTGCTTCTAGCTACTCTTTGTTGATTTCCTGTGGTCCTTGGCCTATATGGAATCCAAAATTATCTTAGGAGTTGGTGGTGCTCTTGTTCTTTATGTGGTTTAGGGCTTCATTTGTGGGGATTAGGGGTCATTATCCTTTCTTGGCCAAGTTTTCAAGTCATTAGTAACCTATCTCTCATTTTGAATTTTGTCGAGGTTGTGGCTTCTAATTCTCTAGCTTTGTCTCCTATGCCATTGGATTTTAGTTGGGTATTGGTGTGTGGCTTTCCGTTGTATCTCTTTTTAACTTATAATGAAAATGAGAATCCAACCCTTTAGCTCTACTCTTAGTTGAACAAATCCCTGCAAGTGCTCCCTTTCATGCTTCAAGGCACCCCATTTGGGAAAACAACAACTTCAAGCCACTTAGGCTCAAAAGGATTCTCTCTAGGTGGGCATGGCCTTACAACTCATATGGAATCACTTGTAGCTCCCCAAGGACCAACTACAACCCAAGTTCAAAGAATGGATTTCTCACCTTGGTTATTCACTCATAAACCATCACTACTACACCGAGGGTACTTTTAAGACATTTTTTTAAGACAAAATAAATCTTTTGTTTTAAAAAGTCACCTTTTATTTTAGTTATTTTACATTAAAATTTAATATGAATTCAATTGTCTTAAATATAAAATTTAAGACAAAAACAATTTGAGACAAAAACAATTTGAGACAAAAATATTTAAAGACAAAACTTTATATTTAAGGCAAAAATAGTTTAAGACAAAAATATTTTAAGACAAAAACAGTTTGAAACAAAAATATTTTAAGAAAAAACTTTGTATTTAAGACAAAAATAGTTTAAGAAAAAAATATTTTAAGACGAGCTTTATATTTAAGACAAAAACAGTTTGAGACAAAAATATTTTAAGACAAAACTTTATGTTTAAGACAAAAATAGTTTAAGACAATTATTTTAAGACAAAACTTTATATTTAAGACAAAAATAGTTTGAGACAAAAATATTTTAACAGAAAACTTTATATTTAAGACAATAACCACTTAAGACGAAACCCATTTAAGACAATTAACAATTGAGACAAAAACACATCAATTTAAGAATTGGCTATGAGGATACCTTTTCTCCTGTAGCAAGATACTCATCTATTAAATCAATTCTTGCTTTGGCTATGCAAATGGGGTGGAAGATCTACTAGATGGATGTAAAGACAACATTTCTCAATAGGGTTATTGAGGAGGAGGTGTACATCGAGAAACCATAAGATTTTGAGACATTTGAACAAGAGTTTCATGTGTGCAGACTCAAGCGAGCGTTGTATGCTTTCAAACAAGAACCCTATGATTGGTACACCATGATCGGTAGTTATCTCACCAGTTTGGGCTTCACCAAAATTGAAGCGGATGCAAACCTCAATCACATCTTGGTAGAATGTAAATTTCTTATTATTGTCTTATATGTTGTTGATTTGATTTTAACTAATGATGAGCAGCTGATTAGAAATACAAGACATGGGTCACATGCAATACTTTCTTTGGCTGGAAGTATGGGAAGATGATAGGGAATTGTTTGTCTCTCAAGGCAAGTATGCAAATGAGACACTACAAAGATTATGCATGGAGAGATGTAAACCCATGAAGACACCTCTAGAAAACAACTAGAGGAAGGAGGATGTCACTTCAAGTGAAGAAGTGGATGCTACCATTTATCAACAACTAGTGGGCTCACTCATGTATCTTGTGAACACATAACCATATATGTGCTATGTTGGCATTATGATGTATGTGTTGTACTTGATGGCAACCCACTTTTAGCAGAACAACTCACTTGTATATGGTAATGAGATGAATCTACGTAATTAGATGAATCTATAGGAGAGATATTAGATGTAACAAAATGCATGGCAGTTGTGTTTACAGATGTGACAAAATGCAGGGCATTTCAAAGTAATCATTTCAGAAGTAATATGGAAAATTATTGATCCGGATTTAAACAGGAACACAACAAATTATAGAGATAACCATAAACATAGATATGTAGTGGAAAGAATACTTCCTTTCATTAATGTAAAATACTAAAATATGCTTACAAACAGAAATGGAAATAAACCAGCTAGTGCGATGGTAGCTTATATCTGAGAAGAGATGTGGCGGCTACATGCCTCTGAACTGTGTTACAATGAGGCTCAAAGGCCTATTTATTGTTGAGAAACAATGGAAAACCCTAAACATCAAGAAACCTAACCCTCGAAGATGAAATGCCAAACTGTGGGCCCCATTTGGGTAAATTGGTACATCAACTTCCGGGGTCGTAACTTTGGCATCTGATCTCTATTTGACGCGTACAATAGCTTGTTAGAAAGATCTATCTGAGGACTATAACTTTGGGAAGAGAAACATCAGTCAGTGACCCATGTTGCTCTCGGTTTTCCCAAAAACCATTGTTTAGGGCCTCAAAACAGCTCCGAAAGTTCAGGACTTGAAAAAACTGCTAAAAATAGTAAATTGTGCTACAATTACGGAAACTGAAAAAAAGAGATAGTTGTGGGGGTCCAAATGGGATAGGTGGATGGCCACCAATATCCACCTAGATCATTCCTGCCCCCTTTGGAAGCAATGGTCCCCATTGTGTTGAGTTCCTCCATCTGCTGAACTTGGTCCCTGGTGCATTGTTCTGCAACTTTTGATGTGTCTAGTAATGGTGCGAAGCTTGGTTGACGACGGTTCACATTGAACACTCGGTGCAAGTGAAGGAATGGAGGAATGTTGTGCTCCAAAGCATTGTTTCCCACAACCTTGGTGATGTTGTAAGGACCATGTTGGAGTGGTCTGAGCTTCTGATGGGTTCTGGTAAGGCGTTCTTTCTGCCGATGCAACCAAACTTTGTTGCCCACTTGAAACTTGTACGGTACCCCTGTGGGTGAGGAGAAGTTGTTCTTGTGTTCTTTCATGACCGTATCCCTCTGTTGCTGCTGCTGCTTCATGGAGGAACCCTTCGCAGGGGTCATGGATGTGGCAATGATCTTCCCCTTACTTTGGGAGCAAACCAGATAGAAAATAAATTTCCTAGTCTGTGAGATGAGATTTCTGCCTTTCTTAGCAGTGATTAAAGAGGTGGAAGTAGGTGGGGCTACCTCTGGTATCCTGTATAACGAATTACCTAAATAAATAATAATAATGTCAGGCCTTGACTCATACACAACATGTTGCCTCCACAAGTGTGGCTGGCCTAATAATACATCACAAACATCCAAAGGTGTAACATCACACAATACCTCATCTGTGAAGGGTTTGATGCTGTAGGGAAGGTGACACTGCTGGTGAACTCGAAGATCTCATCCTCGGTGAAGCCACCTGATACTATACGGCTGCGGGTGTGGTGTAGTTGGTAGGCCCAACTGCTTCACGAACTTTGCTGAAATGAGGTTCTTTTGGCTGCCATTGTCGATAATGAATTGCAGCGACGAACCCTTCACCCACATCTGTGAGTGGAAAAGACACTCCCCCTCTTCTGGATCTTGGCAGTGTTAACAGTGGTGCTAGGCTCTGCATCAATGATCTGCTTCCCTCTTCCATTCTCCTTGTCAGGTTCTGACTCAAGGTCGGAACATGCATCTAATTCTGAAGCCTTCAACTCAGCCACCAGCGACTACTTGGTCTGACACTCACTTGTGTTGTGAGTGGGGCTCTTATGGAACTCACACCACTTTCTTGTGTCCTTCTTCGACTTCGTGGTGATGTTATTTTCTTGTGGCTTCGACGGGTTGTCTTGGGTCACCCCGTCTTGGATTTGTCCTTGGTTCTGCAATTTGGGGAAACCTTTCCCTTGCTTTGGATTCACAGATCCAAAGTCTCGCTTCTTTTGTTTGAACTTCTGCTTGATTTTGAAAGCGTCAGAATACCGAGCAAGGAAATGTTCAAGAACTCCATCTCTTCCTGGATGTATCAGTGTAGGCAACCGCGGTATTTGAGTACCAAATGTAGCTTAGAGTCCTTGATACCCAACTGTGTGCGAGGGGTATGAAAAATCTTCGTGAACTTCGGCACATATTGGTCCCTTCCCTGTCGCAGCGTGGTCCACTTTATGTATTTGTCCTCATAGCTTTTGACAGGGTAGTACTGCTCCTTGACAGCATCCTGGAATGAATTCTAAGTGGGTGCAGCTGAAAATAGTGAGCCTGTACTTTCATCCTTCTACTTGCAGTAGGTTTCCCACTAGTCCTTGATGTGGGGGGCTGCTTTAAGAAGAGTGAAAATAATATTTTCCTTACTTGAAAAATCATGAACAGAAAAATACCCTTCTAGCCGATTTAACCATTTATCTACGACATCTACATTTATTTGACCCTCAAAGATGGGGATTTCAAAATTAACTTGTACCTTAAAGGGTGTGGCATTTCCAGAGTAGTTGTTGGAAGCCGATGTGTCGCCTTTGGGTAGCTGCTGAAGGATCTACGCAAAGTTTTCCATCATTGCGTTCCTTTGCCGCTCGAGGGCTTCTTCGAGAAAGATTTTGGCAGGATCTCTTGCCCCCTCGTCTTTCTTTTCATCTTCCATGGGAGGCCATCAGGATATGTGAGGCGGGTCTTGCAAAGGTTCGACCAGTTCAAGCCCTAACTCCTTATATCCTGACCTCATTGGGGACATGCAAAGAAAAATAGAGAAAAAGTAGACCGCTCTAATACCACTGATCCAGATTTAAACAGGAACGTGACAAATTATAGAGATAACCATAAACACAGAGATGCAGTGCAAATAATACTTCCTTTCATTAATGTAAAATACTAAAATATGCTTACAAACAGAACTGGAAATAAACCAGCTAGGGCGATGGTAGCTTATCTCTGAGAAGAGATGTGGCAGCTACATGCCTTTGAACTATGTTACAATGAGGCTAGAAGGCCTATTTATTGTTTAGAAACAATGGAAAACCCTAAACATCGAAAAATCTAACCCTAGAAGATGAAACACCAAACTGTGGACCCCGTTTGGGTAAATTGGTACATCAACTTCTCGGGGTCATAACGTTGGCATCCGATCTCCGTTTGACGCGTACAATAGCTCATTAGAAAGATCTATCCACGGAATATAACTTTAGGGCCTCAAAACGGCTTCGGAAGTTCAGGGCCCAAAAAAGCTGCTAAAAATAGTAAATTGTGTTACAATTACAGAAACTGGAAAACTAAAAGAGATAGTTGTGGGGGTCCAAATGGGATAGGTGGGTGGCCACCAACATCCACCTGGATCAATTATAGTGTAACAGGTCTATTCAGAGGTAACAAGGCACTAGTACAGAAGAACAAGAAGATGGAACTAAGGTCTACTGATCAGAATAAAGAAGGTAAAGGAAAAGGTCGATGTAAAGTAGTTTAAGAAGTATACGTAGGTCCACTTAGTAAAAACAACGTATACACATTGGTCCATAGAAAAAAAAGTGTGTATACATATACACACACTTTCACAGAAGGAAAAGCGTGTATGGGATGGAAAACCAAGGTATTTGGTCCGAGGTATTTGGTCCAAGGTATTGCTCCTAAGTGGTTTTGGTACAAGGTATTGAGAAAGGCCTAAAACTATATAAGGAGGAGAAGATCATTAGGCCAAGTGTAAAAATAATGAATATCTAATGAAGAGAGATCAAAAGTAAATATGCATGTTATGGGTTTATGGTGCTTTGCTTGATTTGAACAAAGGATAAACCTTAGCGGTTGATGGGGATAAGATCTAATGATGGATCAGGATCATGAGACCTAAAATGAATTATTATTTTATGTTTGGATCATGGATAGTTTAGATTTGAATGCTAACGCATGATTTACACTGTAAATGTTTTGATCTGGGTATGTCTGAAGTCCGGAGGTGCAGTGAAGTTATGAAGTATTTGCAGATCTGTACATTGGTTTGCTTTCGTGAAGGTGCATGTACACGCTGGTTCGGCTCTTCCAAGTAGCTTATGCAAAAGAAAAGCTTGATGTTCAAGGATGATTGATCTATCAGATCAGTGTTGTTGTTTTACTACTGTCTATCAATGAAGTCTTCTTAGATCTGAATGTAAAACTGAATGAATAAGGAGTTTGATATTTGATAGATTGATTGTATAAGTGAGAAGAAGTGATCTCTGTTGTTGCCTGTGTAAAGATCTGTAAGTTGACAGTAGATGTTCAGTATATTGCTAGTTGGTACGGACTTGATTCAAAAGTTTATGTTTGCAGTAGCTTTGGAGGTATACGCAGGTTTGATTAACATAAGTAGCATATACACACAGTTTGAGTTCAGCCAAGTAGCGTATACAGTCTGATGCATGGTTTCTGATGTTACAGTTGGTTCTGAATGATGATGCAGGTTTTTGGGTTCAACACAGTGTTCTAGTGACAGTGATCTGATTGTTTCTGATTAACTGCATGTTGGTTGATGAAGTTTGAGTTTCTAAATTTTTGATGGGTTATTGATGAGTCAAGGTCTTCATATGTCTTGATATGTTCCAGGAGGATCCAGTCTGAAAATTCATGAAACGTGGTCCTTGGTGGAATAGTGGAGTTTTCTGTAGGTTGGTACCTACGTACTAGTAAACGCATTGGCTAGTACAAGAGCTAGGGGGTTGTAGCTCCCTTCCAGTAGAAGCTGGAGAACGAGAGAAGGTTGTAACCTTCTGTAGGTAGAAGCCTGTGTACTGGTATGAGTCTACACCAATACAAGATTGTAAACATATTTTCTTATTATTAAAAAAGGGACAAAGATGACAGCAATAGGTGGTTTTCACCCACATTGGGTTTCCACCTTAAATCTTGGTGTTCATGTGTGTTGCTTACGTGTGATGATTTATTCTACTTTCACTGCACTATCTAATAAGTTACTGATGCACTGGTTTAAGATCAACACATGATAAATTGTCTAAATCACAAGTTCTCTGGATATATGCTGGTTTCTCTAATAACATTTGCGTGTACACGCTAGTTCACTTCACTAAAGTAGCATATATAAATATGTTTGAGAAATAAAATTATTGATATGATAATACTGATTCAACCCCCTCTCAGTATTATTTCCAACAATTGGTATCAGAGCAGGTCCTTTAGAAGAATCTTGATCGCTTGAAGGAAGATCCGTTAAGATGAATAATCACGAAAGCATGGGATCCATCAAATCACCAATCTTCGATGGGAGCAACTTTGTTTATTGGAAAATAAGAACCACATCGTATCTACAATCTCTTGGAATAGATGTCTGGGAAATTGTGGAAGGAGGATATAAATTTCCAACAACAATTCCTACACACAAGGTGGGTAAAAAGAAATATGAAACCAATGCCAAAGTTGTCAATACTTTATTGGGAAGTTTGTCACAATCAGAGTTTGTCAAAGTCATGTAACTCAAATCAGCCAAAGAGATATGGGACAAAATTGTTCAGAGCTATGAAGGAGACTCTCAGGTAAAACATGCTAAGCTTCAAACTCTCGAAATTCAGTATGAAACTCTTAAGATGCATAACTATGATGAGAGTATAGCTAGTTACTTTATGAAGAATATGGGTGAAGAAATAAAGGAATTTACCTTAGATGAGAAAATTTTGAGATCCTTGTCTGCTAAATTTGAATCAAAAGTGTCTACCATAGAAGAAAAACAGGATCTGCAGAATATCACTATGACACAGCTTCACAGAATCCTAACTGCTTTTGAGATGAGAAAAGGAGGTCCATCATATATGAGAGAAGCCACATTTAAAGCTTCAGCAAAAGGAAAAGAAAAGGAAGAACATAATGAATCAAGACACATTTCAGATGAAGAAGATGAGGTAAAATTTTTCAAGAAGCTTAAATGGTGTTCTGGAAGGTTCAAAGGTAAGCTACCTTTCAAATGCTTTTCTTGTGGTAGAGTTGTTCATTACGCTGCCAAATGTCCTCATAAAGATAAATATGAAAAAGGAAAGGAATATGCAAAAAGGAAAAGGAAACAAGTTGTGAATAGAAGGAGTTACTATACTCATGAAGATAACGATGGTTTATCTAAGAGTGATGAAGATGAAATTGGTCAAGATTACAAATTTCTCATGGCTTATGATAGCGATGATTTTTGGGATAGTTTAGAAGAGGATAGTGATGGTTTATATAATAGTGATGATTATAGACTTCTCATGGCTTATGACAATGATGATTTTTGGGATGCTTTAGAAGAGGAAAAATTTCATGAAGAAATCTCTAAACTCAAAATATGTTTAGAAGAAAATAATATGATTATAGATACCTTGACATACCAAATTGCTGAAAAAGAAAAACACAAAAAAACTAGAATGTGAAATTGTGGGTCTAAGAAAAGATCTTGAGAAAATAAAATTTCTCAATCTTAGATTTGCTAAAGGATCAGAAACTTTAAATGAAATTATCAAAGTTCAACTTTCTCCTATGATAAAGACAAGTCTTGGATATACTGAAGAAGCATCTCAATCACATAATTTGTCAACCTCAACCAAAAGCTATCTTGATGTAGCAAAGACTAGTAAACAGTATGACAATCATCAGCAAAGGCATAAAGCTGATCACCAAGTAAATCATACTCAATTTGCTCCAAGGATGAATATCAATAGAAGCCACAACCAACCTCAGGCAAATCATACTCAATTTGCTCCAAGGATGAATATCAATAAAAACTACAATCAATAGGTAAATAGATTCGATAGTCGTAGAAACTTCTTTAATGGGCAATGTTTTTCATGTCATAATTTTGGGCACAAAGCTACTCAATGCGTTGCTTACAAAACCATCATGACTAGAGAAGCATGAAATCAAAGGAATGTAATAGGGATCAAGAAAAGTTCCTATAATAACTTTTCTCCTCTTGAAAATGAAATAGAATGCTCAATTTGTAACAACTTTGGTCATGAAGAATCTGAATGCAGGAGAAAATTTCGGAAAACACCTCAAAAGGAGAAAACGCCATTAAATCCCAAGATATGGAGAAGGAAAGAATCTCAAACAGAAAGATGTGGTATAGCCTTGTATGCAAAAGGACAAGAAAATCAGTGGTACATCGACAGTGGATGCTCCAAACATATGATAGGTGACAAAGAGAAACTTCACTCATATAATGCCTTAGAAAATGAAAAGAATGTCTCATTCGGAAATGACACTCTAGCTGTCATAAAAGGTAAAGGTTCTATTTTCATGAAAGAAAAGGTTAAAGCTGGAAATGTTATGTATGTAGATGGTTTAAAGCATAACCTGTTGAGTGTCAGTCAAATGTGTGATCAAGGAAATGAAGTGGCGTTTCGATCAAACGGATGTGTTGTTCATGACCTTGATACAGGAAAGATCATGATCAAAGGTAAAAGAACTCCAAACAACTTAAACATACTCAAAGGAGGACAAAAACATTGCTATCTAAGCAAAAATGATGAAAATTGGCTGTGGCATAGAAGATTGGGACATCTAAGCTTTTCTCAAATAAGAAAAGCATGCAGACTCAAGGTTGTTCATGATCTTCCAGATATCAGCATCCCAGAAAATACAATATGCAAACCATGTCAAATCGGTAATCAAACCAGAGTTGACTTCGTGGAAAAAGAAGGGTCAACTAGTAAGCCTCTTGAACTTATCCATATTGATTTATGTGGACCAACAAAGAAAAAGTCACCTCATGGAGAAGAATACTTTATTTTGTTCATTAATGATTTTTCCAGAATGTGTTGGATAAGTATTCTAAAGCATAAAGATGAAGCATTTGAAAAGTTCCAAGCCTTCAAAGCTTTGGTTGAAAATGAATCAGATCAAAAAATCAAATGCCTCAGATTTGATTGAGGAGGGGAATTTATATCGGATGAATTATTTTACTTTTGTGAGCAACATGGAATAAAAAGGCAATTCTCTACCGCAAGAACTCCTCAACAAAATGGTGTGGTAGAAAGGATGAAAAGAACAGTTCAACAAATGGCTCGAGCTATGCTAGATGAATCTGGAACTCCTACAACCTTCTGGGGTGAAGCTACATTTGTTGCCGTGACTATTCTCAACAAAGCAAATGTTCAGGTAAATAACACTCAAACTCCACATGAAATTTGGTATGGTAAGACTCCTACTATAAAAATTTTAAAGTTTTTGGAAGAAAATGTTTTATCAAAAGGACTGATGAAAAACTTGGTAAGTTTGAACCCAAAGCAGATGAAGGGATTCTTCTTGGTTATTCTTCCAGAAGTAAAGGATATAAATGTTATAATAAAAGACTTTGGAAAATTGTTGAAAGCATTGATGTTGTAGTTGATGAAGCATGCAGAAATCCAAAACAGATAAAATCAATAGAAGATTATGGCAATGAGGAAGATGGGGATTACTTTCCCACATAAAGTAAAAATTATATTGAAGAAGAAACCGATAAAGCACCAGAAGAAGATATAATGGTATAAGAAAAGAATCCATCCAGGTATGTTCAAAAAAATCATCTAGAAACTCAAATTTTAGGAGAAAAGGAGGTCGGTGTATAGACAAGAAGAACTATTACAGGGACCTCAAGCTATCTAGCATTACTATCCTCCACCGAACCTCAAAATGTAAATGAAGCATGCAAAGATGAATGTTGGGTCAAGACCATGGATGAAGAACTTGAGAAAATTGAAAAAAATGACCCTTGGGAATTAGTTCCTAGACCTCATGATAAAAATATTATAGGAACTAAATGGATATTCAAGAACAAGTTGAATGAAAATGGAGAAGTCATTAGAAACAAGGCCAGACTTGTTTGTAAAGGGTATGCTCAACAAAAAGGTATAGATTTTGAAGAAAATTTTGCACCTGTTTCCAGACTTGAAGCCATAAGAATGTTTCTTTCTCTTTCCAGTTTTCAGAAATTCGAAGTATACCAAATGGATGTAAAATTAGCCTTCCTTAATGGAGATTTAGAAGAAGAAGTTTATATTGAACAACTAGAAGGATTCATTCTTGGAAATGATGCAAAACTCGTATGTAGACTCAAAAAGGCTCTCTATGGTCTGAAACAGGCTCCAAGGGCTTGGTATTACCACCTTGACAAATGTCTATACCAACAAGGTTTTACAAAAGGTTTTGCAGATAGCAATTTATATACAAAGATTGAAAATGATAAATTGCTAATTATTATTGTTTACATTGATGATATCATTTTTTGTAGCAATGAAGAATCCATGAGTTAGAATTTTTCTTCAGTAATGCAGCAAGAATTTGAAATGTCCTTGCTTGGTGAACTTACCTATTTTCTTGGTCTACAAGTTCAGCAAACTAAAAATGGTATTTTTCTTTCACAAACCAAATATCTCAAGAAGATCTTGAAAAAGTATGGAATGGAAGATTCTAAACCTGTATGTACTCCAATGGTAACAGGATGCATTCTCAGCTCAAATGATGAATTAGCAGCAATACATCAACCAACTTACAGATCCATGATTGGCAGTCTACTTTATCTAACAGGTACCCGACCTGACATCATGCATGCAGTAGGAATTGTTGGAAGATTCTAAGCAAATCCAAAGGAGTCACACCTTCAAGCAGCCAAAAGAATTTTCAAATATCTTCAAGGAACTTAGGACTTTGGACTATGGTATCCTAGAGATACAGATCTTACTCTTCATGCATATATAGATGCAGATTGGGTAGGAAGTTTTGATGATAGAAAAAGCACTAGTGGTGGTGCATTCTATATGGGTTCCAGGTTAGTGTCTTGGTTCAACAAGAAACAAAGTTCAATTGCTTTATATACAACTGAAGCAGAATATCTGGCCACTGCATCTTGCTACACCCAACTACTTTGGATGATGAAAAATTTGCAAGACATTCAAATCACATGTACTCCACCTATCTCCATTCTATGTGATAATACAAGTGCCATCAATATTTCAAAGAATCCAGTCATGCACTCCAAGACCAAGCACATACCCATCAAGTACCATTTTCTACGAGAACAAGTTCTTGAACAAAAGGTCAAATTGGAGTATGTCCCCTCCAAAGAACAGTTTGTTGATATATTCACTAAACAACTGCCTAAAGAAACATTTGAATATCTCAGACAAAAGCTGGGAGTCGTTGCTGCATCATCTTGCTATTAAATCCAGTTTTTCAGAGGAAGGTTATTATATGTGGGTTTCATGAAGTATAATCGTATATACACGTGGGTTTCTGTGGCTGAAGAAGCATATATGTTTTTCTGACAGGAAAATAGTGGGTCAAACTCTAATATGGGCCTGTCTAATGTTGATGATTACAGTCTAACGATATGTTTTTTTCATTATTTTTTATCAGACTGACAAAGATGCCTTGATTAATGACTTGTTAACAATGCACAGGTAGCACAGGTTCAGGGGGAGCATTAGCCTTCACACGCATTATGCATTGTTGGCATTATGGTTGCTGAGTCCATCTATGGCTTCACATATTTATACCATTTGTTGCTTAAGTCATGTAAAAGTCTAGGGTGTGATATGAATTCTCATAAATTTGAATGAGTCCTATTGGACAAATGATGTAATTTCTATCCCCACTTTGCATGGGATGGATGATGTAATATTTAATGTATTTTTGTCATGTATAAACAATTGGTATGTCCCCACTTGGTTGGGAAATTGATGTATGTATGAGTCATTGGTGATAGGAAGGTCAAACTCACATATGTGAGTTATATAGTCATGTCATTCTTTTGGAAAATATTATTGTAGACTTTGCATGTGCTCACGGGGAGAATGGATGCCCTAGTGCATCACAACATCAGCAAATTCAGCATGTGTGTTGTGGGGAAAAGTATCCGACTCAGAATGACCCTATCCCTACTCTAAGGGTGATAGTTCCTTAGCAACAACTGAAAGTAAAGCTTTGATATTTTTCCTTTATGAAAGTACAGAGAAGGAAGAAAAGATTGACCAACCGATGTCTTTCGCTTTTGTCGATCCTGTCTTCTCTCTTTGCCTCTTGTTCCCAGCTCCTTGCTCCCTTTGTCGGCCCAGCTACACAAAGATCCTGCAAAACAAGAGAGGGAAACTACAAGAAACATGTACTCATAACTGATGCATGGATTAGAATGGATCAAATATACAGATAAAAACAATACATCATTGCAATACAAGTATATAGGAGGACATCAAAGCTTTATTGATAGAAGAAAAAGGTTCTGAGAAGGTTACAACCATAAATGGCTCCAATCCAGCATCACCCAATAGCTCTAACTGTAAACCAACAACACTTCCTTGCTTTGCACAAAATTCCAGCCTCCCTAGACCTCATAGAAGAGCTCTATATATAGGGTAGAAGGAGAAAGGATGAGTCAGCTTGAGACTGACATAAAGCTACCTTGTGTCCTCTCCCTCTTCAGTTAAACTTCAGTTCTTGAGTCCACTTGGAGATCCTTGCTTCCACATGGAGATCAAGTACCTCTTACTCATCACAGGGCGAATTCCTCGAACCAAGTGTCAGTTTGGAAGCTTCCTGGGCAATTGACACCTTGCAGAATGACTGTGCCACTTGGCCAATCTCGCCCAGCACAGGTAGCCTTCATTGGTTTTGACTTTCAGCGCAGGTACAAGGAGGAGCAGTTGACATTCAGCGCAGATGCTCAGTGGAGCAGCTGACATGATCCAAAAATAGCCTGCTTTTGAGTGTTTTCAGGTGGAGAACTGATAGGAAGTGTTGTGGTTTGCTGACCTTGTTCCTCTAGGGGTAAGAACAACATGTTTAGGGACTGAGGATCCCTGTAATTATTGACATTTCATGCTCCATGCTGCGAGGCACAAAAATGTCTATAACAGTTGCCCCCTAAAGTATGAGGCCGTTTATCGGGTGAAATGCTTTATCCAGAGGGTCCGAAGTTCATTCAAGTGCCGAGAGGTGCCCTGTAATACAATACAATACAATACATTATTTTACATTTCGTTTTCATGATCTAGCTGAGGCGGGCATTCCCATGCTCAGCTTTATAAATACATTTTAGTACATAGAACAGACGATCGTCTGATGGTAAACTAATAATTTTCTGCTGAAATTATCATCCTTTGAGTAGGATGATCATCTGCTGCAATGATGTACATGACAAATGCTTTTATATTTCCTGAATATGTATCGCAGCCCGGATGGATGAAACTAGATCTGGGGTCTTCAAACTCGTTCGATCTTCACTCTAAGTACAAGTCGATCCATGTGAGAATTTCGCTGAAGTCGAACATGGAAAGACATCGCTTGATTACCGGTCAATGATGAAAACTGTTAACAAGCGCGAGAGGAATCACCGATAATGATAATGACCCTCAAGGTACTTCAGTACAATTCACGTGGCGTGAATAAAGGACTTGGCATCGAACGCCACGCAAAATCTCCTGGTCGAAGGTCATTGACGTATACCTGTCGCCGGAAGTGAGAAACTTGCCATTGAGGCATGCAAGCTTCAAAGTACTGATGGGGTTGTTCCTAGATCAACTTCTTGGATAATGAGCTGAAGTCGACAAGAAGCGATCTGTCAAAGGAGGGCCTTAATGAATCCCACATCAATGACACGGAACGGAGCTAATGATTTTTGTGGAGGTGAAAACAAACTGTGACATATGATTCAGGGTGGCGATCATGAATGGATGAAGGATAATGTATGGCAGTGGATGGGACACGGTTGACACTTTCAGAATGACCTCTCTTGAACATATAACGACACTGATGCGATGGATCGGTAGCATTACCCCAAAATGTGGATGGTTTGGCGAAGACCATGGTGAAGAGACCGGTGAATGAAACAACCCAACCCGATGTGGTACGGAAGAAAAGTGTCATGTTCAAGAGTGACTTACTACCATTAAGCTTTGATGTTCTCCCAATTTTTCCCCAGTCATTTCTGACCAGTACCTCTTTATTTTTATCAAGCTTGAGGAGGATAACATATGCTTGTTCTATAACCTGCCCTTCGGGCAAGCCCATCGCTATGATTTAACGAGCTTAGCGATAGGGAAACTCGCTCTCGTCTAAAGACAAGTTTGTCGCTATTTAATCATTTTAACGAGTCTAACGACAAGGAAAACTCGGTCCTTTTCATTTTTAGAGAGTCTGAAAAGGTACAGAAAGTTAACTCCATAATTCCTTTTTCGTCATCTAATCCCTTAAGTCCGAAAAAGTATAAAATAATACAGAAGGGATGAATTTTCGATTGCTTTAACGAGCCGAACAAAACAAGCGCTCGATCTTTTTGTGCAATAATCCCTCAGGTCCAAAAAGATTAAAATCTAGAGGAGGGATAGCTCTTCCGGTCACTTTAACGAGCTGGAAGGCCAAAACTCGGCAAACTTTTCATATTTTACGAGTCAGTGAAAAGAGCTCAAAGAAGACTCGTCTTTTGAGGAACGAGTGATAAACAGGGATAGCAGCAGATTCCAGGTACAAGTTGGAATATTCCAATCACGGCAGTGTCACAAGGATGGCTAAGTGAAATCACTCTTCGCAGCTGTTCCTCAAAATGGGTAAACAAACATATGGAGATGAACGATCGGCCAAATGAAAAGTGGAGGTGACGGTGCACAAACACGACCAAGGCTTTTATGGCTGATGGATTCACGATCTCAAAAGGTTATTTACCGGGATAGGTTCTTTTTTTAGATAAAAATGAGCTTAAACTCTGGAGGGAACATTGCTCACTGCTTTTATTTATTTTTTAACGAGCATGAAGACCGCGTTAAAACTGCTCGGATCTTGCGTTTATTTTTTAACGAGCATGAACTATGTGCTAAAACTGCTCGAAATACCAGTCATAAAATAAGAATGCCTCCTCTAAGGTTCCATTTTTTATAGAGCTTGCGCCTTACCAAAGCTATGCTCCAACTCATCCTTTCTTTATGTAAGTTCGGAAAACGGTTAATCTTAACACCAGATAAATAACCGCCCCTAGCTTACACTCCAAAAGGTTTGCATGCCCCCAAGTATAGGATAGAATTTCGAGGCTGCCCCTCTTCTCCCCCACTTCTGCTCTTCTTTGGGTGTTCCCAGCTACTTGTCACCTTGCTAATCTAATGTTTAACGATACTAGTCTTCTCGTTATTTTAAGGGGTTTACGCGGTACTTGTCTTCCCGTCGGCCCAACTTTTAACGAACAGCTGTTTGTGACAAGAGAAGAACACTTCTCAAAGACAAAACATTGGTGTTATTGAAGGAGGCTTGCCTCTTTCTTATTATCCAAAGACGGTTCTATTCGCTGCCGCAAATCAATCTCTTTCTTTGGCGATGTCTATCATTAGGTTACTCAAAGATGGTTACCCTATGTCACAACAATAGAATCTCTTTCTTTGGAGGCTGCCCCTACTTATCCTTCAAAACATTTGTTTTAATGGGTGAGGCTTGCTTTTCCCCAAAGATGGTTACTGCTTGTCGCAATAAGGGAATTCCTACTTGGGAATTGCCCACTTCTTTAGACAAAGGTGAATGACTCTTTTGCCAAACACATAACTTTAACAAAAGAATACTATTCCAGAACAACCCCTCTTCCATCCACGGACGGGGTACGGACTAGTCATATTCTTCTGCGGAAATTCTACCTTATACCCAGGGTTTCTTCTGCCCGAAGCAGACCAGGGTGCATGCCCCCTGGGTTCCAGTCTTTCTTTCCGAATCACTCGCACTCATCAGGAAGGAGGACGGGGGGTGGAGGCATATCTTGAGTGAACAGACCATTTAGGATTGGTATTTGACGCTCATTAGAGTCGGTGCTGATGAAAAGAACCTGGATGGTGTCATCCTTATTCTCTTCGGTGAGGGTGTCGCATGAAGATGACTCTTCGGCGACGGTGTCATTTGAAGATGAAACTTCTGAAGGTAGAACCGGGTCAACTGTCGTATCGACCTTTGGACTTTCGTCTGGTCTAGATTCAGTAGGTTCATTTTCAGTGACTGACGCTTCAGCCGACCACTTGAGCGGGCCAGCTGTATTTTCAACCAACGAAGGACTTGGCACGAGTTTTTTGTATCCAGGAGGAAGTTTTACCGGTGAAACCAGACGATCTTCCAAAACTCTCTTCGCTTCGTTTAAGAAGGGACAACGGTGGATGGCATGACTGCCTTCACACAACATACAGGGGAATCTTACTCCCCCTTTTTGTCTTGATCCTTCACTTTCGCTGGTTGACGGAAAGCAATCAACTTGATTGTCAGAGGTTGATGCCCCCGAATTGTGCAGACGAGGGGACCAGTCCCTTAGTATCCGGGGAATACAGGGACAATCTCTGTGGAAATGGTCTCCTCTACATATGACACATGGCGATTTAGGCCCGGTCGGTGCAGTGTGTGAGTTTTTGTCAGCTGTCTTCTGCTTGCCCCCAGTCGCCTTCGCCATAGGCTCCTTCTGCTTCTTTTCTCTCTTCTTCTTTTCCTTCTTCTCTTTGGGAGGTTGACTTTTGCCAGCTCTACCTTGCGAAGATGAAGGATCGGAGGAAGTATTGTAAGAAGTGGAAGGCTGGTGGGTAGTTCTAGACTGTTCTGACTGTTGATTCGACTGTTCAGGATTAGTGGCGATCTGGACTACATTAGTTGAAAAGAGCCATACAGGTAGGCCAATTGTCAATCCTGGAAGTGACAATGTCGCCATATGAGGCGCACCAACATCTCCCCAAGAGGAGAAGGGATTTGGACTTCCGCCAAGGTTGCCTCCTTGGTTGGTGGGCTCCATACTTTTCAACTGAAAGATCAACGTGGGAATAACAGGTGATTTTGTTCCACTTAAAATAAATTTTATTAACGACGCTTTTAGACACAAACTTGCTTTTTCATGTTTCAAGAGTCGAGAAAAAGCTAAATATGACTCTAGTCGCCTTCGATGTATTAACGAGCCCGAAGTGACAAATGCTCGGTTGGACTTTTTCAGTTATAGAGTTTGAAAAAGGCCAAAAGAAACTGCTCTGGAGTTCTAGGCAGAGGGTGTGCCAAACTTTTCGCGAAACCACAGAATACGTTTTACGGTACGGGTGGTCGATCTTCGTGAATGCTGTGTTCACTGCATCGCGATCAGTAGGGCGGCCGACACGGCTTCCTATGGATAAAGGATAATTGCCTATAGGGGTCTCCCAATATATACGCGACGGTACGTGGGAGCACAAGTCCGTATTAGTGCTACCGACTCTCAGGAGGAATCACCCACCTTCGTAGAGATCGACAGTCACTATGTTTAACGACGCCGGAACACGTCTCTACCTAGACCTCTAGATGTTTGCGTTATGTTACAAAGCGTTGTTATGTAAATTGGATTTATTTTAATGTTGATCTTGCTTAGCAGTTTGCCTTTAAGGATCACCACGAGATGTATGTATACAACTTCCTAAATGCAATCTAAGATGAGAAGCAAAACTTTTCAATCTTTCAACTTTGAAAACCTTAATCTACTGAGGGAAAAGAAAGACATCAACTTTTCTCACAGATCATAGAACACACACTAAATGCATTTTTTCCTAAATCACATGCAAACTGTCAATAATGCACATGCACAATGCAGATATTTCTTTTCTTTTTCCTTAATGTTGATGTAAGACAAAAAGGAAACTGTTGTATAACTTTGAATCTAATTTCAAGCGAAAGTAAACAAGCTTGTCCAAAATCAAAAGACACCTTAAGATCGACTTGTTTAGACACTGGAAATGTATAGATTCAAACCACAAAATGAAAAACAAACAAACTCAAACGGCCATGAACAGTAACAAAACTAGCTCTTAAGATCACAAAGACACTTTTACAGTTCAGGATCTAAGAGGCCACAGCTATACTGGTTTGCTTTTCACAATGGGAAACTATAACTGAAATAAGAAATACTGAAAGAAAAATCACAGTTTCATCACACAACTAAGGCGGAATAATGTCAAGGAAAGTTGGTTTACAGCAAGTACTAATGACAAGCAATCAGCAACAAAATAACAGTGAAAACAGGGCCAAGACTCAGTGGGAAACCTCAGGAAGACATAGCCTAACTGGTTTAGCGCAGGCTCTGGTCTGTCAAACTGACTCTCAGTGCAGTTCCCGAAGGGAGTACCTGCGCTGAAATGCAGACTGCCTTTGGACAGCCTGCACTGAGACACGAGAGTTGCGTTTACAAGGATTTCCGGGTCATAAAAAGCTCAAAAATTCACTGTTTTTGCTGAAATAAAAAGCTATAGGTCAAGTACAAGCTAAGGGATGATCAAGAGGATGAAAAGCTATCACAAAGAGCACAAGAGTCTTTCGTAGATCAGCTCTCCAAATCATGAATCTGCTCAGAGAATGAGCAAGAGTAGCAGCCCCTCTACTTCGCTTTTGATATAGTCAAAAGCTTTTCGATTTGGTACTCTTTTGTTCAGGAAATGAATAGCAAAGATACTACAAACACCAACAAGATACTAGGCTCCCCAGCGGAGTCGCCAGTTTGTTGTGGGGAAAAGTATCCGACTCAGAATGACCCTATCCCTACTCTAAGGGTGATAGTTCCTTAGCAACAACTGAAAGTAAAGCTTTGATATTTTTCCTTTATGAAAGTACAGAGAAGGAAGAAAAGATTGACCAACCGATGTCTTTCACTTTTGTCGATCCTGTCTTCTCTCTTTGCCTCTTGTTCCCAGCTCCTTGCTCCCTTTGCCGGCCCAGCTACACAAAGATCCTGCAAAACAAGAGAGGGAAACTACAAGAAACATGTACTCATAACTGATGCATGGATTAGAATGGATCAAATATACAGATAAAAACAATACATCATTGCAATACAAGTATATAGGAGGACATCAAAGCTTTATTGATAGAAGAAAAAGGTTCTGAGAAGGTTACAACCATAAATGGCTCCAATCCAGCAGCACCTCCCCAGCAGCAAGAAATCTCCTCTTCTCCTCTATAAAAGCAATCACCCAATAGCTCTAACTGTAAACCAACAGCACTTCCTTGCTTTGCACAAAATTCCAGCCTCCCTAGACCTCATAGAAGAGCTCTATATATAGGGTAGAAGGAGAAAGGATGAGTAAGCTTGAGACTGACATAAAGCTGCCTTGTGTCCTCTCCCTCTTCAGTTAAACTTCAGTTCTTGAGTCCACTTGGAGATCCTTGCTTCCACATGGAGATCAAGTACCTCTTACTCATCACAGGGCGAATTCCTCGAACCAAGTGTCAGTTTGGAAGCTTCCTGGGCAATTGACACCTTGCAGAATGACTGTGCCACTTGGCCAATCTCGCCCAGCGCAGGTAGCCTTCATTGGTTTTGACTTTCAGCGCAGGTACAAGGAGGAGTAGTTGACATTCAGCGCAGATGCTCAGTGGAGCAGCTGACATGATCCAAAAATAGCCTGTTTTTGAGTGTTTTCAGGTGGAGAACTGATAGGAAGTGCTGTGGTTTGCTGACCTTGTTCCTCTAGGGGTAAGAACAACATGTTTAGGGACTGAGGATCCCTGTAATTATTGACATTTCATGCTCCATGCTACGAGGCACAAAAATGTCTATAACAATGTGCCTAGGGGGAGCTTGATCAATGTTTATATTTAGTTGTTCAGATATGAAATCCTTCACTTTGGTCACCCCTTTTCCCTTGATATCAAAGGGGAGAATATCTTGATCTACCCTTTGCCCTTGATGTCAAAGGGGGAGAGTATTTTGGTGTTGGGTGTTATCTCTAATAGTTTATACAGCTTGCAGTAATCAACACCAACATGGTTGCCATCAAGTCCAAAGGGGGGAATTGCTGGCATTATGATGTATGTGTTGTACTTGATGGCAACTCACTTGTAGCAGAACAACTCACTTGTATATGGTAACAAGATGAATCTACGTAACTAGATGAATCTACAAGAGAAATATCAGATGTAACAGAATGCATGGCAGTTGTGTTTAGAGATGTAACAAAATGCAGGCAAGTTCAAAGGAATAATTTCAGAAGTAATATGGAAGATTACAGTGTAACAGGTCTATTCAGAGGTAACACGGCATTGGTACAAAAGAACAGGAAGATGGAACTAAGGTCTACTGATCAGAATAAAGAAGGTAAAGAAAAAGGTTGATGTAAAGCAGTTTAAGAAGTATACGCAGGTCCACTTAATCAAAACAGCGTATACACACTGGTCCATAGAACAAAATAACGTGTACGTAGACACGCACTTTCACAAAAGGAAAAGTGTGTATGTGATGGAAAACCAAGGTATTTGGTCTGAGGTATTGGTCCAAGGTATTGGTCCTATGTAGTTTTGGTCCAAGGTATTGAGAAAGGCCTAAAACTATATAAGGAGGAGAAGATCATTAGGCCAAGTGTGAAAATAATGAATATCTGATGAAGAGTGAGATCAAAAGAAAATATGCATGTTATGGGTTTATGGTGCTTTGCTTGATCTGAACTAAGGATGAACCTTAGCGATTGATGGGGATAAGATCTAATGATGGATCAGGATCATGAGACCTAAAATGAATTATTATTATATGTTTTGATCATGGATAGTCTAGATTTGAATGCTAACACATGATTTACACTGTAAATGTTCTGATCTAGGTATGTCTGAAGTCCGGAGGTGCAGTGAATTTATGAAGTAAGTATTTGCAGATCTGTACTCTGGTTCACTTTGGTGAAGGTGCGTATACACACTGGTTTGGCTCTTCCAAGTAACGTATGCAAAAGAAAAGCTTGATGTTCAAGGATGACTGATCTATTAGATCAGTGTCGTTGTTTTACTACTGTCTGCCAATGAAGTCTTCTTCAATCTAAATGTAAAACTGAATGAATAAGGAGTTTGATATTTGATAGATTGATTGTATAAGTGAGAAGAAGTGATCTCTGTTGTTGCCTATGTAAAGCTCTGTAAGTTGACAGTAGATGTTCAGTATATTACTAGTTGGTACGGACTTGATTCAAAAGTTTATGTTTGCAGTAGCTTTGGAGGTATACACAGGTTTGATTAACAGAAGTAGCATATACACGCAGTTTGAGTTCAGCCAAGTAGTGTATATAGTCTGATGCATGGTTTCTGATGTTACAGTTGGTTCTGAATGATGATGCAGGTTTTTGGGTTCAACACAATGTTCTGGTGACAGTGATCTGATTGTTTCAGATTAACTGCATGTTGGTTGATGAAATTTGAGTTTCTAAATTTTTTATGGGTTATTGATGAGTCAAGGTCTTCATATGCCTTGATATGTGCCAGGAGCATCCAGTGTGAAAATTCATGAAATGTGGTCCCTAGTGGAAGAGTGGAGTTTTCTGTAGGCTGGCACCTACGTACTAGTAAACACATTGGCTAGTACAAGAGCTAGGGGGTTGTAACCTTCTACAGGTAGAATCCTGTGTATTGGTATGAGTCTGCATAGGTACAAGATTCTAAATAGATTTTCTTATTATTAAAAAAGGGACAGAGACGACAGAAGCAGGTGGTTTTCACCCACATTGGGTTTCCACCTTAAATCTTGGTGTTCATGTGTGTTGCTTTATTCTTCTTTTACTGCACTGTCTAATAAGTTACTGATGCACTGGTTTAAGATCAACGCATGATAAATTGTCTAAATCACAAGTTCTCTAGATATACGTTGGTTTCTCTAATTACAGTTGCATGTACATGCTAGTTCACTTCACTGAAGTAGCATATATAAATCTATTTGAGAAATCAAAATTATTCTCCGATAATACTGATTTACCCCCCTCTCACTATTATTTCCAACATGCTATGCAATAAACTAGCTAAGCCAAGTTATAGTTAGTCCAACCAAATTATTTTGGAAGGCAGTTAAGGATTTTTATGGTACTGTTGACATGGCTAATGTGTACTATGCCAACAAGGGGAACTAACCCAATCGCAAGCCCCAATTAGACTTGCTTTCATTTGGATTGGCTAGCTCCAATGAGTTTTAAGGGACCCCGTAAACTTCTTGAACATGTCAAAATATTGCTTTCGAGAGGAAGACTTCCATTAAATCAACAAAATGAAACAGCTAACCTCTATGTATTAAATCCTATCTATACTACTTCTAACTACTCTAATCTAGTCCTAGCTACTCTAATCTATCCTACAAGAGCATGATACAGAGGTTTAAACATCATATATATGTTCAGTAGGAGTGAGATAAAGAAGGTTAAACATCATGCATAGATTCAAGTCCAAATGAATCAATCACTGAATTCACAACTGGACAAAACTGTATTAAAGCTAAATTGCAATCCAATCACTCATGTAGGAATCCACATTCTTCTATGGAATTAAAACTGCAGCTGATGTTTAATTTAGTTTCAAATGAGAGGCCATTCACAAGTTAACCATGAAACTTAATCACATTCAATTTAACAAGACTAATAGTGAACTGTAAGTCATCAATATACATAAATATAAATCACATTTACATTGATGCCAGTAACAACACTCTGATCCAAAATAATACAATGAGTCTGAAACTAATGGCTCCTTCTTCCTTCAAAAACATTCCTCCTCATTCACAATAAAGCAACACTATTCTTCTCGAAAATAAAAATCCCTCCTCCTTTCTTCGGATGTAATATTTATGCGGCTATGAATGAACTTCGGCTTTCCAAGACCTTTCAAATCCCTCTTGTCTTTACACAGATCGATACGTATAGATGCGAAAGGTTGGTGAAACTGCAAACAAGCTGAGGTCACCCTGCCTCTTCATCTTCCCACTGTTTCAGATATGCAAATCAAGTACACAAAGATAGGATCATTAGCGTGATTTCTGGCACGTAGAAAGCATAATGGCCAGGTCGATTTCTTTCCTGAGACAGATGTGGTAAAAGAGGTGATTGTATGCTACCTTCCCATAATGAAGACCGGGACAACTCTGCTTATAGAATGTATAGGCAACGCATGGGGTTCCAACCTAGAATGCTTGTGCCTAGACCCTTAAACACAGTGCTTCTACATATATGGCCCTTTGAATCCATTCCTGCATCCTTTGCTTCTCACCTGCAAGGATAGCCATCATTAGCTTGATGATTGTGCATAATAGAACAAAAATGTTAAATCAAATGTGAATGCTACTTTCATTCATTTTATAAAACTACTGAACCAGTGTGAAAAGGATTTATGCCTAATACATAGTCAACATACAATTTCCCGCTCAACCCATAGGCTTGGCATAGTTTTATGTTGGAAATAATACTGAGAGGGGGGTGAATCAGTGTTATCAAACTAATAACTTTTCATTTCCATAATCAGATTCATATACACTACTTCAATTAAGGGAACTCGCGTGTACACACAACTGTGTTTAGAGAAACTAGTGTATATCCAGCAAACTTATGATTCAGTTAATTCATTATATATTGATCTTTAATCAGTGCATCAAAACCATATAAATAGTAACCAGGTGAACCATATAAATAGTAACCAGGTGCATTAAAAGCATAACAGATCATCATACATAAGAAACACACATGAACACTGAGATATAAGGTGGAAACCCAATGTGAGTGAAAACCACCTGCTGCAATCGCCTCTGTCTTCTTTTAATAAGTGAATTATATTTACAATTTTTGTACTGGTGCAGTCTTATACCAGTACGTAGGCTTCTACATGCAGAAGGCTACAACCTTCTCTAGTTCTCCAACTTCTACTGGAAGGGAGCTACAACCCCCTAGCTCTTGTACTAGCTGATATGTTTACTAGTACGTAGGTGCAGGCCTACAGAAGGCTACAACCTTCTCTTTTCTTCCAGGGACCACATTTCATAAATTTTCAGACTGGATCCATCAACAACATCATTCAATCATCAAATATTTCTACATCAACTAATCTCCTTTTGAACCAACCCCAACCAAATCAATTAATCACTCTGATAATTCAAAATTCTATCTCCAGAATACATTAACCAAAACCCAAGAAATAGCCCTGAACACTGCAACAGCAAACAAAAGCAACTAAAACATATTTTATAAGGTGTACGCGACTTCCATGTGTCGAACCTGTGTGCATACGCACTTTCCTGAAAGCTAACTAGCATACAAATCTACAAATCAAATTTATGATGTATACGCTGTTTTGATATGCAGAACTGGTGTGGATACTCTCTTTTTCTAAAGTGAACCTACGTACAGATCTGTAAAAGATGATTTAAACATAACAACAGTTCCAGACTTCAATCATACCCAGATCATAATATTTACAGACTACAACATGCACCAGTCATTCAGATACATGATCAAACCACATAAAGATAATTCACTTCAAGCCTTGAGATCCTGAAACATCATTAGATCTTATCCTTCATCAAGCACTAAGGTTCTTCCTTGGTTCAGATCAAACATGACACTAGAAGCCAATAACCTACATATTAGATCTCACACTATATCAAATATTCGATACTTGCATACTTTGGCCTAATGATCTTCTCCTCATTTTATAGTTTTAGGCCTTTCTCAATACCATGGACCAAAACCACTTAGACCAATACCTTGGACCAAATACCTGGGGTCAATACCTCGGACCCAATACCTTAGACCAATAACATGGATCAAAATACCATGGACCAAATACTTCGGACCAAACATTTAGTTTTCCAAGGTATACATGCTTTTCCTTTTGTGAAAGTGCGTGTGTACGTATACACAACTTGTATACAGTGAACTCGTGTGTATACGCAGCTTGGTCAATGGTGAACCTGCGTATAACTCTCTTTCTTCATTCTGAGTAGTCTGATCTATAACTCTGTGCTGTTAACCTACAGTACTGTGATCTGTCATCTGAGTGAGTTGCTTTCTGAACTGATTCCTTGAAGTTTCCCTGCATTTCATCACATTTGAAAACACTCCTGTCATGCATTATGTCACATCTGATATCTCTTCTGTAGATTCATCTAGTTACCATATACAAGAGAGTTGTTCTACTACAAGTGGGTTGCCATCAAGTACAATACATACATCATAATGCCAACAATCTCCCCCTTTGGACTTGATGGCAACAACCACACCAAGTCACTCTCCCCCTTTGGACTTGATGGCAACAACCACACCAAGTCACTCTCCCCCTTTGACATCAAGGGCAGAGGGTCATGCTCCACCTAGGTGCTAAATTATCTGATATGATGTAGTGCTAATTGAGCTCCCATGATCGAGTCCATGCTCCCCATGAGCATAAGCAAAGTCTGCAAAAAGATGTTCTAAAAGAAGAACATGACTCTATACATACATCACAAATGACCTTCCTATCATCAATGACTCATACATGCATCCATCTCCAAAACAAGTGTGGATATACCAAATTTGACTCATCCACCCAACCAAGTGGGGATATACCAATTGTTTATACATGAATGAAATATTACATCATCCTTCCCATGCATAGTGGGGGTACAAATTACATCATATGACCAAAAGGGACTCATCAAAAGACTACAACAGACAGAGACTAATTATGAGTATTGATATGACTTTTACATTGAATGATATACATGACATTTATAACAGAGGCAAAATGTCTTAAGAAAGACCATCATAGTCATCAGTAACTATCATCAGCAGCATCTGTCAATAACATCTAGACCAGCAACCTGTATATGTCCATCATTAGTTCCCAAAATATCATCAACCATGTTCTCCCCCTGAACCTGTGCCACCTGTTCACTGTCAGATCTGATCATTGCATATGTCAGTAAGAGATATCAAAGCATCATCATCAATTAGATATACACTAAGTGATCAACAACATTATGAGGACCAATATATCAGCAGATTGAAATCATCATCAAATATAGTAGATAATTGACAGAACCATAGCAGACCCTCTTTTTCCTAAGTCTGGCCCACTGTTTTTCTTCAAAACAACATATACACGACTGTGTCCACAGAAACTCACATATGTACGCGACTACACATCATGAAACTCGCGTATAACCACCTTTCTCTGAAAAATAGGAATTAACAGCAGGATGATGCAAAAACTACTCCCAACTTTTTTCTGAGATATTCAAATGTCTCTCTAGGTAGTGGTTTAGTGAATATATCAGCAACCTGTTCTTTGGAGGGAACATACTCCAATTTGACTTTTTGTTCCAGCACTTTTTCACGTAGGAAATGATATTTGATGGGTATGTGCTTGGTCTTAGAGTGCATTACTGGATTCTTTGAAATACTGATGGCACTTGTATTATCACATAGAATGGAGATTGGTGGAGTACATGTGATCTGAATATCTTGCAAGATTTGCATCATCCAAAGTAATTGTGTGCAACAATATGCAGCAGCCATGTATTCTTCTTTAGCTATAGATAATGCAATTGAGCTTTGGTTCTTGCTGAACCAAGACACTAACCTGGAACCCATATATAATGCACCACCACTAGTGCTTTTTCTGTCATCAATGCTTCCTGTCCAATCTACATTTGTATATGCATGAAGTGTAAATCAATATCTCTAGGATACCATAAACCAAAGTTCTATGTTCCTTGAAGATATTTGAAGATCCTTTTGACTACCTGAAGGTGAGATTCCTTTGGATTTGCTTGGAATCTTCCAACTATTCCCATTGCATGCATGATGTCCGGTTGGGTACCTGTTAGATAAAGCAAACTGCCAATCATGGATCTGTAAGTTGGTTGATGTACCACTGCAGATTCATCATTTGAGCTGAGACTACATCCTATTACCATTGGAGTACATACTGGTTTAGAATCTTCCATGCCGTACTTTTTCAGGATCTGTTTGAGATATTTGGTTTGTGAGAGAAAAATACCATCTTTATTTTGCTGAACTTGTAGACCAAGAAAGTAGGTAAGCTCACCAAGCAAGGACATTTCAAATTCTTGTTGCATTACTAAAGCAAAAGTTTGACTCATGGATTCTTCATTGCTACCAAAAATGATATCATCAACATACACAACAATTATTAGCAATTTATCAGTGTCCATCTTTGTATATAGATTTCTATCTACTGACCCCTTTGAAAAATCCTGTTGGTGGAGATATTTGTCAAGACAATAATAACATTCCCTTGGAGCCTGTTTTAGACCATAGAGAGCTTTCTTGAGTTTGCATACAAGTTTTGCATCATTCCCAAGAATGAATCCTTCTGGTTGTTCAATATAGACTTCTTCTTATAAGTCTCCATTAAGAAAGGTAGATTTTACATCCATTTGGTATACTTTGAATTTTTGAAAACTAGAAAGAGCAAGAAACATTTTGATGGCTTCAAGTCTAGCAACAGGTGCAAAAGTTTCTTCAAAGCCTATACCTTCTTATTGAGCATATCCTTTACAAACAAGTCTGGCCTTGTTTCTAATAACTTCTCCACTTTCGTTCAGCTTGTTTTTGAATATCCATTTAGTTCCTATGATATTCTTATCATGAGGTCTAGGAACTAATTCCCAAGTATTATTCTTTTCAATTTGCTCAAATTCTTCATTCATGGCCTTGACCCAACATTCATCTCTCCATGCTTCATTTACATTTTTAGGTTCAGTGGAAGATAGTAATGCTAGATAGATTGAAGCTTCAGCAATGGTTCTTCTAGTCTACACACCTACCCCCTTTTCTCCTAAGATTTGAGCTTCTGGATGATTTTTCTGAACATACCTGGATAGAGTATTTTCTTCTATCGATATCTCTTCTTCTGGTGCTTCATTGGTTTCTTCTTCAGAATCAGTTTGATTTGATGCGGGAAAATGATCCTCATCTTCTTCATTGTCATAATTTTTGGTTTTTATCTTTTTTGGATTCTCGCATGCTTCATCAACCACAACATCAATACTTTCAATAATTTTCCCAAGTCTTTTATTGTAACATTTATATCCTTTACTTCGGGAAGAGTAGCCAAGAAGAATACCTTCATCTACTCTGGGTTCAAACTTACCACGTTTTTCATCAGTCATTTTGATGTAACATTTGCTTCCAAAAACTTTGAAGTATTTTATAGTAGGAGTCTTACCATACCAAAGTTCATGTGGAGTTTGAGTGCTATTTCCCTGAACGTTCGCTTGATTGAAAATTGTGACGGGGGCAAATGCAACTTCAACCCAGAAGGTTGCAGGAGTTCCAGATTCATCTAGCATAGCACGAGCCATTTGTTGAATAGTTCTATTCATCCTTTCTACCACTCGATTTTGTTGAGGAGTCCTTGTGGTGGAGAACTGCCTTTTTATTCTATGTTGTTCACAAAAGTCAAAGAATTCGTCTGAGGTAAATTCCCCTCCTCAATCAAATCTGAAGCAGTTTATTTTTCGATCTAATTCATTTTCAATCAAACCTCTGAAGGCTTTGAACTTTTCAAATGCTTCATCTTTATGCTTTAGAAGACCTATCCAACACATTCTGGAAAAATCATCAATGAACACTATAAAGTATTCTTCTCCACGAGGTGAATTTTTCCTTGATGGACCACATAAATCAGTATGAACAAGTTCAAGAGGCTTACTAGCTGACCCTTCCTTTTCAATGAATTGAGATCTAGTTTACTTACCAAATTGACATGATTTGCATATAGTATTTTCAGGAATGTTGATATTTGGAAGATCATGAATAGCCTGGAATCTGCATGCTTTTCTTATTTGAGAAAAGCTTAGATGTCCTAATCTTCTGTGGCATAGCCAATTTTTATCATTTTTTCTTAGATAGCACTGTTGTTGTCCTCCCTTGAGTATGTATAGGTTGTTTGGAGTTCTTGTCCCTTTAATCATGGTTTCTCCTGTATCAATATCACGAACAACACATCCATTTGATTGAAACACTACTTCATTTCCTTGATCACACATTTGAATCACACTCAACAGATTATGCTTTAAGCCATCAACATACATAACATTCCCAGCTTTAACTTTTTCTTTCAAGAAAATAGAGCCTTTACCTTTTATGACAGCAGGAGTTTCGTTTCCATAAGAGACACTCTTTTCCTTTTCTAAGGCATTATATGAGTGTAGTTTTTCTCTGTCACCTATCATGTGTTTTGAGCATCCACTGTCGATGTACCATTGGTTTTCTTGTCCTTTTGCATACAAGGCTATACCACATCTTTCTGTTTGCAGTTCTTTCTTTCTCCATATTTTTGGATTTAATGGAGTTTTCTCTTTTTGAGCTATTTGCCTAAATTTACTCCTGCATTCAGATTCTTCATGGCCAAAGTTGTTACAAATTGAGCATTCTATTTCATTTTCAAAAAGAGAAAAGTTATTATAGGAACTTTTCTTGATCCCTGTCACATTCCTTTAATTTCGTGCTTCTCTAGTCATGATAGTTTTGTAAGCAACACATTGAGTAGCTTTGTGTCCAAAATTATGACATGAGAAACATTGACCAGTAAACAAGTTTCTGCGATTATCGAATCTACTGACCTGTTGATTGTAGTTGAAGTTCCTCCTACTTACACTTTGTTTTCTATTCCATTTTGCAGTTTCCTTCCCTTTATCATATTTATCTTTATGAGGACATTTGGCAGCATAATGACTGACTCTACCATAGGAAAAACATTTGAAAGGTAGTTTACCTCTGAATCTACCAGAACCCCATTGAAAATTATTGACAAAGTTTGCTTCCTCTTCTTCTTCTGAAATATGTCCTGATTCATTGAGTTCTTCTTTTCCTTTTACTGAAGCTTTAAATACAACTTCTCTCATATCTGATGGACCTCCTTTTCTCATCTCAAAGGCAGTTAAGATTCCGTGAAGCTGTGTCATAGTAATAGTCTATAGATCCTGCTTTTCTTCTATGGCAGATACTTTTGATTCGAATTTAGTAGATAAGGATCTTAAAACTTTTTCAACTAAGGTAACTTCCTTTATCTCTTCACCCAGATTCTTCATGCAATTAACAATCTCATCTATACATAAGAAGTAACTAGCTACACTTTCATCATTGTGCATCTTGAGAGTTTCATATTGAATTTTGAGAGTTTGCAATTTAGCACGTTTTACCTGAGAGTCTCCTTCATAGCTTAGAATGATTTTGTCCAAATTTATTTGGTTGATTTGAGCTGCATAACTTTGACAAACTCTGATTGTGACAGACTTCCCAATAATGCATTGACAGCCTTGGCATTTGTTTCATATTGCTTTTTACCTACTGCATCTATAGGAATTGCTGATAGAAATGTATATCCTCCTTCCATGATTTCCCATACATCTTTTCCAAGAGATTGAAGATAGGTTGTGGTTCTTACCTTCCAATAAACGAAGTTGCTCCCATCAAAGATTGGTGGTCTGATGGATCCCGCGCTTTCTTGATTACTCATGATGAAGGATCTTCCTTCAAGTGATCAAGCTTCTTCTGAAGGACCTACTCTGGTACCAATTGTTGGAAATAATATTGAGAAGGGGGGGGGGGGGGGGTGAATCAGTATTATCAAACTAATAATTTTTCATTTCCATAATTAGATTCATATACGCTACTTCAGTTAAGGGAACTCACGTGTACATGCAACTGTGTTTAGAGAAACTAGCGTATATCCAACAAACTTACGATTCAGTTAATTCATTATATATTGATCTTTAATCAGTGCATTAGAACCATATAAATAGTACCCAGGTGCAGTAAAAACAGAACAGATCATCACACATAAGAAACACACATGAACACTAAGATATAAGGTGGAAACCCAATGTTGGTGAAAACCACCGACTGCAATTGTCTCTCTCTTCTTTTAATAAGAGAATTATGTTTACAATTTTTGTACTGGTGCAGTCTTATACCAGTATGCAGGCTTCTACCTATAGAAGGCTACGACCTTCTCTCATTCTCCAGCTTCTATTGGAAGGGAGCTACAACCCCCTAGCTCTTGTACTAGATGATATGTTTGCTAGTACGTAGGTGCAGGTCTACAGAAGGCTACAACCTTCTCTTTTCTTCCAGGGACCACATTTCATAAATTTTTAGACTGGATCCATCAACAACATCATTCAATCATCAAATATTTTTACATCAACCAATCTCCTTTTGAACCAACCACAACCGAATCAATCAATCACTCTGATCATTCAGAATGATGTCTCCAGAATATAGTAACCAGAACCCAAGCAATAACCCAAAACATTGCAACAGCAAACAGAAGCAACTAAAACATATTTTATAAGGTGTACGCCACTTCCATGTGTCGAACCTATGTGCATATGCGCTTTCCTCAAAGGGAACCAGCATACAGATCTGCAAATCAAATTTATGATGTATACGATGTTTTGATATGCAGAACTGGCTTGTATACGCTCTTTTTCTAAAGTGAACCTACGTACAGATCTGTAAAATATTATTTAAACATAACAACAGCTCAAGACTTTAATCATACCCAGATCATCATATTTACAGACTACAACATGCGCCGATCATTCAGATACATGATCAAACCACATAAAGATAATTCACTTCAAGCCTTAAGATCCTGAAACATCATTAGATCTTATCCTTCATCAAGCGCTAAGGTTCTTCCTTGGTTTAGATCAAACACAACACCATAAGCCAATAACCTGCATATTAGATCTTACACTATATCAAATATTCGATACTTGCACACTTTGGCCTAATGATATTCTCCTCCTTTTATAGTTTTAGGCCTTTCTCAATACCATGGACCAAAACCACTTAGGACCAATACCTTGGACCAAATACCTGGGGTCAATACCTCGGACCCAATACCTTGGACCAATACCATGGACCAAATACTTCGGACCAAACATTTAGTTTTCCAAGGTATATGTGCTTTTCCTTTTGTGAAAGTGTGTGTGTACGTATACGCGACTTGTATACAGTGAACCCACATGTATACGTGGCTTGGTCAATGGTGAACCTACATATACCTCTCTTTCTTCATTCTGAGTAGTCTGATCTATAACTCTATGCTATTAATCTGCAGTATTGTGATCTATCATCTGAGTGAGTTTCTTTCTAAATTGATTCCTTGAAGCTGCCCTAAATTTCATCACATTTGAAAGCAAACCTATCATGCATTCTATCACATCTGATATCTCTTCTGTAGATTCATCTAGTTACCATATACAAGAGAGTTGTTTTGCTACAAGTGGGTTGCCATCAAGTATAATACATACATCATAATGCCAACATTTTCGAGGGCTTCCTTTCATCGCAATCAGGTATTCAGCCCCCACTCAGGTCATAGGACCCATGCCTTCCACCACCGTAATGCGCAATTGCACCATCGGGACTCCACGGGCCTTTCTTTTACATTGATAACCCGATCCTTTCTAATTTTGGAAAATTCGGAAAACACATGAAAACACAAGAAAAACCACACCGATCGCTCAAGCCAGACCTCAATTGTTATAAGTTGGAGTCTATAAATATCATCGAGTCTGGCCTATCGCATATCGCAATAGGCACAAGCTTGGGGCTCTACCGATCACGATATGCGATAGGGCTTCGAACCCGAATATATATATATATATATATATATATATATATATATATATATATATATATATATATATATATATATATATATATATATATATATATATATCTAGAGATTTCATTTGATAGCTCGGCGGGTCCACCATATCGCTGCGTGTATTGTGTATAAGGCCCGGGGCTCCGCCGATATGTGATATGTGATGGGACTTCAGACCCGACATATATATGAAGTGTGGTTAATAGTGTCGTCAGGTCCAGAATATAGACTTGCCTTTGAAAACTGGGGCTTCAATGTTTTTTCGAGAACAAAGGAATATATGGAGAAACCACGTCCAGCCCAAAGGCCAGACTTGAAATGTTATACACTCCAATCCATAATAATCGGCGGGTCCGAAAGATATACGCACTCTTTATACACATAGCTTTGGGGCTTGGCTGATAGCGAATTGTGATGGGCTCCAAACCCAAAACATATACGTTTGAGTTAATAAAACCCGTCGGGTCCGAAAGCCATGAATGCCTTGTGTTATTTGTGATGGGCCCAAAAGGGTTTACGCCTATTTTGTGGAGTATTTCGGTTATGAGGAATTATGATAGAAAAAGACATGATGGAAGATTTCATGAGTTAAGCGCACTAACGATTATGATAAGGGTGGGGGTGATTGTTTGTGCGGGCATAAACGTATCATGCATGTTTGTGAAGATTAAAAGGTCCTGATGGAGGGAGTGAACAAAGGGCTAGGCTATGTCAGGAATGAACCATTACAGCGGAGGTTTATTCAATGGCTTAGCCATCAGGCATGGAAAATCTGACTCGGCAAAGAGTTAACATCCTTGTGATAAAACAGATCATTCTGACAAATGAGAAATCAAACTTCTAGGGGACCCATTCAAAAACTTGCTATCAGAGCATGTTTTAATAGGGTGGTAGTTGTGGCCACAATAGGTAACTTAGAGGTACTACCCAGTTTGGACTATGGTATAGACAAGAAGAGGGAGTGAAGTTGTGTGGCTTCATAGATGCAGATTGGGTGTGAAGTCCGTCAGATCGAAATAGTACATCAGGTGGAATTTTCAGTGCTGGGTTTGCAGTTATATTTTTGGTACAACATAAAGAAAATATATGTGATACTCAACTCGGCAGAAGTAGAATACATGACTACAAGTCAAGCAACATGTGAGGTGATATGGATGAGAAAGATACTTGTTGGACTGTTTGGTTAGATGATGGATCCAACTGTGATCTACTGTGATAATCAAAGTTGCATCAAACTCTCTGAGAATCCTGTATTTCACGATCGATCCAAGCATATAGGTATCTAGTGTCACCATTTACGGGATTGTGTGCAAAGGAGGATAATGTTGCTACACTACATTCTGATAAAGGAACAAGATGCTGACATTTTGAAAGAAACTTTGTCAAGAGGGACATTTGAGTTCCATAGCTGCAGGATAGGGGTGGTTGATAATCCCTTTCTTGCTGAGAGGGAGTGTTGAAAAGTGGAGAAAGAAATTTTCAATTTGATTTTGCCTTGATTAAATTGATAAAATTTGAATTTCCACATCAATAGACAACCTGGATGCAATTAACTTGTGTGACATGGCTTGTGTCACCCGGTTTACTCAGTAAATTTGAGTTGGAGGAGATAGAGTTTAGTTAAGCATGTGGGATTGATAATTTGTGGTAATCAAAGTCATTTATATCAAGTTGTTTGTAGTTAAACTAGTTCCAAATATTGGAGGATCTAGTGGAAGGTTAGTGGTGTAGTGGGACTTCAGTGGCGAGACACGTGGATGGTGATTGTAAAGTGAGTTGTGAATTGATGAATCCAACAATAGACCTTGTTGATTATGGTGAAGCTTCAAATAAATAAGTGAATAACATGTGTGATTTAGTTGGTATGGCTGTAGTTGATGATGACCTCTTTGCATTAGAGTTCGAGGCATTTAAGTTTGAGAATAGGTTCAAAAGATGATATTATTGGTATTTACTGCATCTTATTTGGAGACATCATTTGTATTGTAGGGGTTGGTACCTTTCCATTGGATGTGGTTGGTGATGTGAAGAATACTCAACTTCTAGTAAAGATTCATACTAACTCTAACAAGCCTATGGATGCTTGTTTACAAAGGGATACCCCTCTCAACTTAGCTCATTGGATTCTTTGTTTGTTCATGCTATTTGTTGTTCTCAACCTTCATTCTCTAAGGGTTTGAGACTATTTGCTTCATTTATTTTACATGGCCCAGTGAAAGAAGAAGAATGGAGCTTGTCTCCACAACTTTTCCATTTCGCTAAGTTACAAATAAAAAGAGTCCAATTCCATAGCCAATAGTCTAATAGCCTCTTGATATACCTTCGGTGATCTATGCATAACTCTCACCTATCGTTATAGCTCAATGAAATGGCATCTAATAGCTATAGTGGGAAAGAGTTCAATTTTATGCCCAAGGCACTAGTAGAAATGGAGTAGTTGTGAAGGAAATGATCTCCATTGGAGATTTCCATTTTTATTGCAATAGGCAAGAAGAATCTTGGTGTTGGAGGAAGAGATAAAAGATATCTACCAAAAACATAATATCATCCCTCTCGTGGTGCCATTAATTTTTCTTAACTCATTCGAATGCAGGTAATGTATAAGGATTTGTTAGTGTATACGAAATTTTCTCTCTTTCCAATAGAAAAATAGGTTCATCCTAGTATTAATATATAAAATAAGGTTCATTAATATGTATGGTTCAATTTCGTTTGATGATCCTATTTCTCCAAAGGATATATATATATATATATATATATATGTATATATATATGTATGTATGTATGTATGTATGTATGTATGTATGTATGTATGTATGTATGTATGTATGTATGTATGTATGTATGTATGTATGTATGTATGTATGTATGTATGTATGTATGTATGTATGTATGTATGTATGTATGTATATATATATATATATATATATGTATATATATATATATATATATATATATATATATATATATATATATATTTATATATATATATATATATATATTGGTTTAAGATATGGTGATACCTTGAAATATGAGGTAATTTTGGATAAAATTAGAAGTGGAACAACAATTTGGGGTTTGAATTTCCTTTGTAATAGTAGGCTACTTGAATTTTCCATCAAAATGTTTTGTTGTTGCCCAACATAGAATAATCTTTGGATGGAAAGGTTTGTTATGGGTGGTATGTTTTTTAGCCCTTTAACTCATTATATTCTTTGTTTGTTCGTGGTATTTGTTGTTCTCGACTTTCCTTTTCCAAGGGGTTGATACTATTTTCTTTATTCATTTGTCACGGCCCAGTGAAAGTAGAAGAATGCGGCTTGTCTCTACAACTTTTCCATTTCTCTAAGTTACAAATAAAAATAGTTCAATTTTATAGTCAAGAGACTAATAGCCTCTTGATATACCTTTAATGATCTATGCATGAAGACCTTGGATGAGGGTATAACTACAATCTAGATTTTTGAACTCAAGGGTTGGTTCTTACACACATTTAAAATCTACCCCTTTTCCCATTTGATCATTGTTTTCATATTGATGTTTTATATTCTAGATCATTTGATTAAAATTTTTAAGTCTATCCAAATGTATTCATGATTTGGCAGGAATATTTTGATGTAAATGAAGCTTCTATATCTTCAATGAAGACCCTTCCTAGAGTGGACAATGAGGTAGTGCAAAAATTTATATGTTGACAAATGCTCTGTTCCTAGTGTTTGGCTTATTATCTTCAATTTATTGGTTATATCATTGTTTCCACTTCTTGCATCTTAAATTACTTTGTTCACATTTTATGCTCATGTTTCTTGGGCTATATTGATCTCATTTTTTTGGTTTTTCTCCAGATATCTTAGTGAATTGTTGTCACTATCTTTTAAATCAATGGTTGTAGATTCTTCACTGGCATCATAAAGTGGAGGAAAATAGTTGCAACTATTTTGAGTGCCATGGTTATATTGTTCACCGTTGTATAAGCACTTGAAATATCCTAAAACAACCCCATTATAGTTGGAACCAGATTCCAACAATCTAGCTATGTTAGCATGATCAACATGATCCAATGTTTCATGATGAGAATAAATTAACAGTGCCATATTCGGGGATCTCATGTAGTCACTCTCATTCATGGATGATGTAGTGTAAGTCCATTACTTTTTTCTGAATTTGGATTATAACAAAAGGAGCCTTCAATTGGGTTCAAGTTGTTGTAGCCATGAAATGTATTTGAAATTGGAGTCCTTGAACCTGTAGATCATTGTGCCATTGTAATATATATTGCAAATTATGGTTCTTACATTTTTTGTTTCTAGAGATGGTTAAAATTCTTGAATTTTTAGCAGCTTACTCTCATTGCTGAGAGATGCAGATTCTTCGAACAAGAACTATGGAAAATTAATATGTACTTTGGAAGCCTCAATATTCTTTGAGATTATCTCACCCTTAACAAGCTCTTTCTTTATCCAAGATTTATAGTAATTTTAAATATGATTATCTATTCTTCTAGGTGGATGGAATGGTATGTGTTCCCACCTGCACATATTTAATCCAAAAAAAAATTCTTAATGTCAATCCTTTAATGCACCACCAAGAACTAATAAATCGGTGAAACTTAAACCAACCTATTTCTAAAAATGGTATGCAGATGAATGATAATCTTCTATTCATTTGGACTAAAACTACCTCACTTGATATCAACTCTCAATTAGTTGATCCATCGTAATCTGTAGCTATTTCCACAATGAACGTTGAAGACTTGCCATGAAAGTAAATATGAATCAAAGCACAATAATACTAAGAAAAACCATAGTTTTAGTTGTTGTTAGGCATGTTATTGTTGGGTAAGGAGGGTTTATAGCAATAGGCATTGTTGGTTCCACATTTGTTCAGCCAAAATTTTCACAAGGATGGAGTTTTGGGAGTCTCTCGATTTAGTAGAGATTTGAAAAATACCCATGGCCTTACCTTCTCCACATCAGAGGAACCTTTGGAGTGGACTCACCATGCAAAGCCTTGAAAAACTATTTTCCATGTTAGACTCAATGTGCAGAGCCCCAAAAATCTATTTTCCGAGCTATTGATGTGATAATTAATTAAATAAACTTTACCAAATACATTCAATGGTTATGTGCTTAAACCCCGTGATAGGAGAATAAAAGTGTTCAAAGTTGATGAGTGAAACCTAGTAAATGCAATATGGCCTGAGCTAGATCCTTCGAAAGAGAGTCTCAAAACTGACCCTATCTTTGTGACTCATCATTCTCACTCATGGTTGAGGTTGTGTCCACACTTATGTTGAACAAGCTATTGAAAAGGATCTATTAATATATTTTCCACAACATCAAACAAACAAAGCATATCGAAACATAGCAACAAATTATGCAAGTTGGATAGAGAAATCGTTAAAGAGTTGCCGCATGTAACATCCCTCACTAGGGATTCCTAAAAAACCCTTAGGAACACTAAACATTTTTTTTAAATAAAATCTTTAGAGTGTACTCAAAACACACTACCTCTAGACAAGAAATAACATCAACCATATATATAAGTAATTACAAAATTCAAAATATTTCAACAGAGCAAGAAATTCATTGAGAGTTTGTTAATTCATTATAGTTCATAGTCTCTCTTTAGAGTTTGGACTTTAATCTATGAGACATGAATATGGGAGTATTTTTCTTATTAGTCCTTGTCGTATATAACATGGGACTATAGTAATCGATTGTATTAGTTAGCATTAGTGTTTGTGCATATTAATCCAAAGTTTCTATGAACATTACCATGTTCATAAAATGACCATTGTTCTCAACCTATAAATTTATCAATCTAACTTTTAGGACCAATAGGTCTTATTTAGCCTCTTCCCAAGGAAGACAAACCATATCATTGATATTATTCATATAATATTTTTGTTCCATGCATTTATTTTATTCATATTTCCAATATTTGAAACTAATGCTGACATTAGTTTATAAGCATTAAATGCTACCTATAACCATGAAAACACTAAAGAGTGCTAGATGGATGTGTGCATGTTGGTGTGGTATATAAGTAACGAGATAGTTGTTAGTCTTCTTATTTTTCTCCTAAGAAAAATGAGCAGCTACCTTTAGATTTAGTTATATCTCTAGACTTCTTAGTAGGGTGCACAACCTCTCCTATGCTTTAGCTTCACAACCCAACTTCAGCTCTAAATGCTTTAGCTTGAAAACCCAAATTCAACTCCAAGGCAACTGATTTTATCTTTGACAATGGAGTTGTGGTTAGCACTGGTGCCAGTCGGATTTAAGGCTCGTCCAAGCTACCTAATGTCTACATCTGAGCTTTGGTCAGTGCATCTCACATAAACTGCAAACATTCGAGGGAAGACGACGTCCAAAACTATGATTGGTAGAAATTTCATTTGGAAGTATGCATAGCTTGGGAGGTACTCCAAGCCCTAGTGTGCGAATGTTGGAGGTCAAAGCGCCACAAGTAGGTTTTCGGGCTTGGAACCTAGGTATGGGGTTTTCCACCCATCGATGTTTGGGCCAAAACCATGATGAGTTTCCGACATGTGATGGATAAGGATGATAGTGCTCGTCAAGATGATTCTAACATAATGTGAATCATCTGATTTCAAGTTGTTGTTGGGGAGAAATGAATTTTTGAAGTTGACAAGTAATTATTGGTTTTCAAGTCATATAAGCTTGAAGTAAAATTTATCCAATAGACGTCTCTTCACTAATTCGTGGAGCCCCTCATTTGGATCTAAATAGAAGGTGATTTGATGTGTTTTATATCATGCATTGTGCAACATCTTCTCAAGGAAAATGAGCTCTGAAATTGGGATGCAAGAAGAGGCCTAGACAACGTGAAACAGGTCAAGCCCTAGCTGTAGCAAGAGAGGCACATCACAGGGAGGCCAAGGATTGTTTTTGGGTTGGAACAGGGGTCTGATTTTGTTGGATAAGGGCCGAGGAGGCTGGCTATTAGGTCGAGTTCCTTGTGGGAAATAACATTGTTGTTTGGAGTGTGTTTGGGCACCATTTTGAGGATTGTTTCACTGTTGGAGGGTTGTTGTGTTAGGATGTAGACCATAGCACACAACTTTGATTGTTTAAGTTTTTTCAAGGGTTGAAATATGCCCTAAAGATGCAATGTGGTTGAGGCAGAGTCCTCAAAAGGTGTGTTGCAGCCATTTAAGGGTCCGTTTGATGGTTGTTGGGAGGATTTAGGGCTATAGAAAGTGCCCTAACTAGGTGTCACAGACAACAAGGTGGAAACATTATTACAATAATGTTTTTGGAGGGATGTTTGGTTAAATACTTTGACTAGTGCTTGGATCAGTTTGTGTTGGAAACAATACTAAGAGGGAGGGGGAGGTGAATCAGTATTTACAATTCAATAATTTTTCATTTCATAATCAGATTTATATACAGTACTTCAGTGAAGTGAACTCATGTGTGCATGCAACTGTTATTACGGAAACCAACATATATCCAATGAACTTATGATTCAGTTAATTCATCATGTGTTGATGTTTAATCAATGCATCAGTATTTTATTAAACAATGACTATGTATAGTAATAACAGAATAAACCATCACACATAAGAAACGCACATGAACACCAAGATTTAAGGTGGAAACCCAATGAGGGAGAAAAACCACCTGCTACTATCGTCTCTGTCTTCTTTTTAATATAAAGAAAATCAATTTACATTCTTGTACTAGTGTAGACTCTTACCATTACGCAAGCACCCACTTGCAGAAAGCTACAAACTTCTCTCATTCTCCAGCTTCTACTGGAATGGAGCTACAATCCCCTAGCTCTTGTACTAGCCGATATGTTTACTAGTACATAGGTGTCGGCCTATAGAAGGCTATGACCTTCTCTCTTCCTCCAGGGACCACGTTTCATAAATTTTTAGAATGGATACTCCTGGTACACAACAAGACAATATGAAGGCCACGTTTCATCAAATTTTTACACTGGACCCATCAGTAACATTGAAGCTCAAAATCAATAATAACTACATCAACCAACAATCAGTCAATCTGAACAGTTAGATCACCGTCACCAGAACACTATGTTGAACCCGGAAACCTGCATCGTCATCCAGCACCAACTGCAACCTCAAAAATCATATGTCAGAATGTATACGCCACTTTAGTGAATCCAACCTATGTGTATACGTTACTTCCTTTAACTAAACCTGTGTATACTTCCAAAATTACTGAATCATAAAAACCTCTGAATCAAAACTATATCAACCAGTAACATTTTGAAGATCTACTGTCAAATTACAGAGATCTAAATAGACAGCAGCAAAGATTACCCTTCTCACTTAATCAATCAATCAATCAGACTCAATCTCCTTATGCATCCAGTTCTACTTTCAAATCTAAGAAGACATCATTGAAAGACAATCGTAAAACAACAACACTAATTAGATAGATCAATCATTTCTGAATAACAAGATTTTATTTTGCATATGCTACTTGGAATAATCGAACCAACGTGTATATGCGCCTTCACCAAGGCGAACCAACGTATAGATCTGCAAATACTAACTTAAAACTTCATAGCTATTCTAGACTTTAGTCATACCCATATCATAACATTTATAGGATAAAACATGCATCAATATTAAGATCTAGCCCATCAATTATTAGATCATACAATGATAAGTCATTTCAGGTCTTATGATCCTGATCCAACATTGTATCAAAAGGTGCACAAGATATTTCAGATCATATCATAACCATAGCCATTACAACATAAGATATACTTTAGATAGAAGTATTCATGAAAAACCCTTTCACTTGCCCACTTGGCCCTTCGATCTTCTCCTCCTTATATAGCTTTTGGCATTTCTCAATACCTCAAACCAAAACAATACTTAGAACCTGTGGTATTCTTGGATAGGATCAAATAATTGTTACTTCGCTCAATATTGTTGGCTAATACCATGGTATTGACCCTTGGTATTCTTCAATCTTAAATTTCCTTGATTTTCCAACCCATACACACTTTTCCTCTTGAGAAAGTGCATGCATACGTATACGCTCCTTTTGTACAATGAACCTTCTTGTATAAGCTACTTTGACAAGGTGAACCTGCGTATACAGCTTAAACTGACTTAAAACATCTTTTTTCTTCAACCTCTTGATTCTGATCTATAATCCTTTGTTCCAGCTTCCTAATCTTCTATACCATTTCCTTGTTACCTCTGAATTGACCTGTTACAATGTGAGTTTCCCTTTATCAAATATGAAATGACCTGTGAGTGAGTGGCCATCAAGGACAACACCTATATCCTAATGTCAACAATCTCCCCCTTTGGACTTGATCATGGCAACCATATTGGTGTTTATTACGTCAAGCTGTAGAACCTGTTAGATATATCAAACAACACCAAGATACTCTCCCCCTTTGACATCAAGGGAAAAGGGCAAACCAAGATCTTCTCCCCCTTTAAGATACACTGTGTTGTCTGTTAGCGCTTGAAATTTCACCTCAGGCTAAGAAAGGTAAACCTCAAGGCAACATCAAACCATTTAGCCTCGTAGCTAGCCCTACGGGGCAGGAGAAGGCTCTCTCCGGTCTATCTCGGTAAAATCTTCAATGGATGAGATGACCAACAAGGTAACACTGATATTAGGCTAGTAAACTGATCAAAGAGTTTGATTTGGGGTTTTTTGGGTTTTTGGTGGCAATTTGAGGAGAGGGCAATTTTGGGTGCGGGGATTGGACACAGTTTCTGCAGGGGTTTCCTTGGGGCGAGGTAGGAGACAGCGTTGATGCCTTTGACTGAGGTGGATGGTCAGGAATGAAAGATGAAGAGCTAAAGAGAGCAAACAATAACTTTGAATTCTCTTTAGACAGAAGAAAACATTGAAATTAAACAAACTTAAAAGCAGAGCATCGCAGTCATGAATTCTTACTTTAACACTTCATTTGTTTAATGTGCAGAAGTAAAAGAAAGGAAATGAGTCACATAACAAGCTTACAAGTACATTGAGAAACACACCATCAACACATGAGTCCACAAGAATCCCAAAGAGGACTGCAAAACCCTGGTCTTCCTTAGCCAAAAATTGCAGAGATACAGTGAATAATACAATGATAGCTTATCCCTCAAGAGTCCAACCATGAAAATGAGCAAAAAAGTACATAATATAGATGATCTAACCTCTTTCCCTACCTCCATGGGTCGAGCTCACTATCCTAGGAGCTGTTTAAACCACTTCTAAACTAAGCACTACAAATTAGGCAGTCAAAACAACTTGCCTCTATAAACTTGGAAACCAATTCATTCACTTAATATTTACCCTTTTCATGAATGAATGTTCTAGAAGTGTTACATAAGAGTAAAAGTGTCTAAAAAGTACAATAATTACATCAAAGAGAATCACATTTCATCCCAAAAAGTCAAACTGAGTCAAATCTGCGTTTTCTGGGCTGTACAGTGCATTTCTGGACAAAACTGCCTGACAGGTCGCGCGCCCCTGCCTGATGGGTCGCGCGCCTTTGGAGCCATGTTTGGGGCACTTGTAGGTGGCCAAATTGAGCAAAAGTGGACTTGTTGGAAAGGTCTGTGAGTCTAATTTCCAACCCAACTGGAATTTCTGAATTTGGAGTTCATTTTCCTTGTCAAAACTCAAATCTCCCAAGACTGCTTTCTGCAATTCAAAAATGTGGCAGAAAGTTAATTTTTGCTAGTTTTTTGACTTTCTGGAGGCCCAAAACTTCACCAAATCTCAAGTCCATCCATGAGCATATGTAACTTTGCATGAAAAATCTAGAAATGCTGAGTTTTGGTCAAAAGGAGTTGCCCTGATGAAGGGTCACGCGGGGGGTGAGACCCGTTAATGGGAAAAACCTGCAAATTGCCAAAAAATGCCAAAATTCACCCAAAATTCTCAAAATTTCTTGGGATTTGTGCTGTGGCTAGGCTATTTAGTGCCTTGATCCTTAAGTGAAGCCTCAGCCAAGATACGAAGGGGATTTGGCCTCTTTCTCCGTTTTAGTGCCTCGGTCAACCGCCTTTGAAACATCTTCATTTTTGCCTTGCACACATGCATCCTTGCCCAGTAGTGGTTCTTCATATTCCTCAGCAATTTCTTCTCTTGGTTGGCCTTAGCCAACAGCCTCTCCAATTATGTATTTGCCTGGATGAGCATGGACTCTCGGTCAGCGGGCAATGGGTCACCGGGCCTTCTTCGGTTCAAGATTCGGTCACTACGAATCCTCCACAGCTCATCAAGTGCTTTCTCCTCCTCTAACTGTTTGTTGCGCTACTCCAGGTATGTGATGGTCCATTGTGTACCCTCTAATCTCCTCTGCAAGGCATCATTTTCAGCTCTGAGATGCTGAATGACCTCCTTTGCCTCTTGGCTCGGAGAAATGGCCTCAAGATCAACAAGCTCAATATCTGGAACTCTTGATGGTCCCTCATCAATCTTGGGCTGCTTGCCCCTCTGTGCTGCCTGTGCTGCTGAAGAGAGTGAGGCCCCTTCCACCTGATGTGGAGATAACACTCGCTGAGCTGATGATGAAGGCGAGACCCCTTCCACCTGCTGTGGAGATAGTACTCGCCTAGCTGGTGCAAATAAGGCCCTCGGGCCTTTCTGATAGGTAACCAAAGGTGAGGAGCTGACATGTCTAGTGACAGGGATGTCATGCTGCTGTGATGGTCCTCCCTCCTCGTGAACAACCGCATGATGTGGTGAAGGTGGTGCTGTGAAAAACTCACGAGAGATGAACTCCTCCCATGAGATGCCCTGCTGAGCCAACTGATGTAATACCACTAGCTGAATCAAACCATAATGGTAAAGGCTCCTGTACTGCTGTGCCGGGCTCTTCCTCTGTAACATGGGCACCATCCTCTGAATGTTTTGATAAAAGAAAATAGGGATGTTCATCATCCTCACTCGGGTGAAATGCATCAAGAGGCGAATATGATATGAATATACCTGTGAAAATCTGCCCTCACAGGTAAAATAGTGCATGATAAGCCTCATCATGGGAGCATACTCGCTCCTGAGAAACCTGAATGGAAACACACCTGCCAAATGTCTCATGAATGGTGGCCGGACAAAAGGCTCAAAGTGAACATTATCCAGCACCTTGCGTTTATTCCACACCTCCCCAACATTAGGTATCCCAGTGGCATGTGAGATCACCTCGGGTGTCAATGTAAAATCCACCCCTGCAAGGTTGACATGTCCGTCATGCAAGTGTAAAACAAAAAGGTGAGCCAACTCTCTGTGGTGCTGAATCCAAGAGATCCTCTCACAAAACTCATAGCAAGACATATACTGAAAACATGTGACTGCCATAGGACAGGCCTGTAACTCTGCTAAAGAGGTGGGCTCCTCTCGCTTATGATGTCCACCCTTTCCACCTTTATGAGGCCTCCTCTGTACCTCAATCTCTGAAGCTGATGACTGGTCATCACTTTGCTCATAGGTTTCGGTTTCTGACATTGTTTAAGGAGCAAAGTGGACAAAATGTACTGCTATTTCTGCCTGTAAAAAGCTGATTTTATATGCTGTTTCAAGGGGACAAGGAACATGAGGGAAAAGTTAGGGGAGGGACATTTTTACAAGGAAAATGGGAAAACAATGTATACAGCAGGGAATTTGGGGACATACACTGTATACATCATCAAATTCATATGCTTACATGGGCATAAGGAGAAGTAGGGTTAGGATTTCACTTTTATTTTTAAAGGGAAAAGGGATAGGGTTCATTTGCTTTACAAATTTAAAAGGGAAATGGACATGGAAACATAGGGAAAATGAAATGGGAATAAGGAAAATAATTACAAGGGGAAAAAACCATGAAAAAGCAATAAACCCTAGCACACTTTTTACAAATTTGCATACAGCCATATGGAGAGATTTCTCTTGCACATTTTGATTATTAAAAACACATCCATCATATCCATCAACCATAACCAGCAATCATTCCAAGCTTAGAGAACCTACCTCAAGCGATTTGATGGCTTGGAGGGCGTTTGAGCAAATTTGTACTAAGTTTGTGGGGAGACAGCTTGACGGGTCGCGCACCACGCCCAACGGGTCGCGCACCTCTGACGGGTCACGCCCGTTGTAAATTTACACTGTGGGAAACCCTCTGACGGGTCGCGCGCCTCTGACGGGTCGCGCGCCTGGCCTGACGGGTCGCGCCCCTGTCCAACGCCCGAACTTGCTCTGCTTTCGCTCCTTTCACTCAATCACTCACTCAAACTTCTCTTGCAAGTGTCTTGGATGCACAATGAGAGTGAAAGGAGGGAGATTGGGTTTTTATAAGTTTCATTTGAAAAAATTTCATGTTCAAACCCACTTTCTAATGTTTCTCTTTGACACTTTATAAAACTGACTTTTTTGGTTTCCTTTGTCCTGAAATTGACTCATTTAGTGCTTTTGCTTGATTCTTTTTGCAGGTAGATCATCTGAGGGATCTTGGCAAGGGGACCAGGGTTGCATACTATCCACTGAAGTCTTTTGAAATTTCATCACTTTTTACAAACATTTGAAAATTGACCTTGGCTTTAAAAACAGAGTTTTTAAATCCAAGGTGAAAATTAACTGTACAAGACTAAAAATCTCGAATAAACATCTTTACAATCATCCCTCTGGCTTGCTGAACATTTATTGACCTTCAGAAACATGACCTTGTAAACATTTTTAACCAAAACCCTAGACCTAGGAGATTGACCTCAAGACAAGACAAGACAAGACAAGCTTAAAAGAGCTTAATGACTGAAATGAACTGAACCAGCAATGCCAAGAGGGGTATAAACACACCAGCTCCTCCATCAGGTTTTGGGCATGCCTAATGGGATGCAAAAATTGACACTGATGAGACACCTACATATGCAAATGCAAAGAGTTTTGATTGCTGATGGAGGGCTCAAGACCAACTCTAACATTGTCCATGCTCCCCCCGAGTACATGTGGAGTCTGCAGAGATATTTTTCAAAATAATAACATGACTCTATAACTCAACTATGTGAGTATGACCTTCTTATCACCAATGAGTCATACATACATCAATCACCCAACCAAGTGGGGATATACCAAATGTTCATACATGACTGAAACATTGCAATTATTACATCATCTTTCCCATGCATTGTGGGAGTACAAATTACATCATATGTCCAAAATGACTCATTAATAGACTATGACAGAAAGAGACATATTATTACATCATAGGCCTTTACTTGACCTTTACAACAAAGGCTATGAATGTTGGAAACCATAGCTAAATTCAACAATCATGATGCCAACAATATATAATGTTTTTGAAGGCTAATGTTCCCCCTGAACCTGTGCTACATGTGCATTGTCAACAAATCATTCATCAAGACATCTTCATCAGTCAAATAAAAAATAATGAACAAAGCATATTAGTAGACTATAACCATCAATATCATGCTGAACATCTATGTCAGAAACTAATTTTGAGTCCGACCCACTATTTTTCTATCAGAAAAACATATACGTCCCTAAAACCACAGAAACTCGTGTATATACGCAATTCTTCTTCATGAAACCCATGTATAGGAACTATTCCTCTAAAAACTAGATTTAACAGTAGGATGATACAAAAACTACTCCCAGTTTTTGTATGAGATATTCAAATGTTTCTCTGGGAAGTTGTTTGGTAAATAAATCAACAACTTGTTCTTTGAAGGGAACATACTCCAATTTAACTTTTGTTTGCAAGCACTTGTTCTCATAGAAAATGGTATTTAATGGGTATGTGCTTGGTCTTGGAGTGCATGGTTGTATTTTCCGAGATACTAATGGCACTTATATTATCATATAGAATGGAGATGGGTAGAGAACATGTGATTTGAATATCTTGCAATGTTTGCATCATCCAAAGTAGTTGTGTGTAGCAAGATGTAGCAGCCACATATTCTGCTTCAGCTATAGATAAGGAAATCGAACTTTGTTTATTGCTAAACCAAGACACTAACTGTGATCCCATATAGAATGCACCTCCATTAGTTCTTTTTCGATCATCAACATTTCCTGCCCAATCTGCATCTATATATGCATGAAGAGTGAGATCTGTATCTTTAGGATACCATAGACCAAAGTCTTAAGTTCCTTGGAGATATTTGAATATTCTTTTTATAGCCTAAAGATGTGATTCCTTTGGATTTTCTTGGAACCTTCCAACAATTCCTACTGCATGCATGATATCAGGTCTAGTACCTATTAGATAAAGTAGACTTCCAATCATAGATATGTATGCTAGTTGATTTACTGTAGGTGATTCATCGTTAGAACTGAGACTACATCCTGTTACGATTGGAGTACATACAGGTTTAGAATATTCCATTCGGTACTTCTTCAGAATCTGCTTGAGATATGTAGTTTGCAAAATAAAAATACCATCTTTTGTTTGTTGTACTTGTAGACCAAGAAAATAAGTTAGTTCACCAAGTAAGGACATTTCAAATTCTTGTTGCATAACATAAGCAAAGTTCTGACTCATAGATTCTTCATTGCTTCCAAAGATGATATCATCAACATAAGCAACAATAATTCACAGTTTATCATTCTCAATCTTTTTGTATAAGTTGTTGTCTACAGATTCTTTTGTGAAACCTTGTTGTTGTAGATATTTGTCAAGACGATAATACCAAGCCCTTGGAGCTTATTTCCATACATATAGAGCCTTTTTGAGCTTGCATAAAAGTTTTGCATAATTTCCTAAAATGAATCCTTATGGTTGTTCAATATAAACTTCTTCTAGATATCCATTAAGAAATGTAGATTTTACATCCATTTGATACACTTTGAATTTTCGAAAACTTGAAAGAGCAAGAAACATTATTATGGATTCAAGTCTAGAAACAGGTGCAAAAGTTTCTTCAAAGTCTATACCTTCTTCTTGAGGATACCCTTTACAAACGAGTATTGTTTTGTTTCTGCTAACCTCTCCATTTTCATTCAACTTATTCTTGAATATCCATTTTGTTCCTATAACATTTTTATCATGCAGTCTAGGAACTAATTCCAAAGTATCATTCTTTTCAATTTGGTCAAGTTCTTCATCCATGGCCTTAACCCAAAATTCATCTTTTCTAGATTCATTAACATTATGTGGTTCTATGGAGGATAGTGATGCTAGATAACTAGAAGTTCCTACAAGAGTTCTTATTGTTTGTACTCCAGACATTTTTTCTCCTAGAATTTGAGATTTTGGATGATTCTTTTGAATATACTTGGATGGAGTCTTTTCCCTGTCAGTTGTATCTTCTTCTGATGCTTCATTGGTTTCTTCCTCTATATCATTTTGATTTGATATGGGAAAGCATTCACTGTCTTCCTCATTGTCATCTTCCTTTGTTGATTTCATTTGTTCCAAATTTCTGCATGCTTCATCAATTACTACATCAATGCATTCAACAATTTTTCAAATTCTCTTATTATAACATTTGTATCATTTACTTCTAGATGAATAACCAAGAAGAATTCCTTCGTCTTCTCTGGGTTCAAACTTACCAAGTTTTTCATCAATCTTTTTGATGAAACATTTTCTTCCAAAAACTCTAACGTGTTTTACAGTACGAAGCTTACCATACCAAAGTTCATATGGAGTTTGATCACTATTTACTTGAACATTAGCTTTTTTCAGAATATTTACGGTAGTATATGAAGCTTCACCCCATAAAGTGGCAGGAGTTCTAGATTCATCAAGCATAGCTCGAGCCATTTGTTGAATTTTTCTGTTCATTATTTCCACCATGCCATTTTGTTGAGGAGTTTTGGCAATAGAGCACTGTCTTTTTATTCCATGTTGTTCACAAAAATCAAAACATTCATTTGATATGAATTCTCCTCCTTAATCAAATCTTAGACATTTGATTTTCAGATCTAATTCATTTTCAACTAAAGCTTTGAAGGCTTTAAACTTTTCAAATGCTTCATCTTTATGCTTTATAAACCTATCCAGCACATTCTAGAAAAAACATCAATTAATAAAATGAAGTATTATTCTCCACAAGGTGACTTTTTCCTTGTTGGACCACACAAATTAGTATGAATGAGTTCAAGAGGCTTACTTGCTGATCCTTCTTTTTCATTGAAATGAACTCTGGTTTTCTCACCAACTTGACATGGTTTGTAGATGGTATTTTCTGGGATGCTAATATCTAGAAGATCACGAACCGCCTTGAGCTTGCATGATTTTCTTATTTGAGAAAAGCTTAGATGCCCCAATATTCTGTGCCATAGCCATTTCTCTTCTGTTTTGTTTAGATAAAATTGTTTTTGACCTCTTTTTAGTATAGATATATATATATCTATATATATATATATATATATATATATATATATATATATATATATATATATATATATATATATATATATATAGCTTGGAGTTCTTGTACCTTTGACTAAGGCCTTTCCTGTATCAATCTCACGAACCACACATTCGTTTGACTGAAACACAACTTCATTTCCTTGATCACACATTTGAATGACACTCAACAAGTTATTCTTTAAACCATCAACATACATAATATTTCTAGCTTTAACCTTTTATTTCAAATAAACATAACCTTTACCCTTAATGACAGTTGGTGTGTCATTTCCAAAAGAGGCATTCTTTTCCTTTTCTAAAGCATTATATGAAATGAGTTTATCACTTGTCATGTGTTTAGAGAATCCGCTATCAATGTACCACTGATTTTCTTGTCCTTATGCAAAAGTGATATGGCACATCTTTCTAATTGAAATTCCTTCTTTCTCCATACCTTGGAATTTGATGATGTTTTCTTCATGACCAAAGCTATTGAAAAATGAACATCAATTTTATCTTCAAGAGGAAAAAAATTATTATAAGAATTTTTCTTGATTCCTGTCACGCTCCTTTGTTTTTGTGCTTCTCTAGTCATGACCATTTTATAAGAAAAACATTTAGCAACCTTATGCCCAAACTTATGGCATGAAAAAAAATTTCCATTAAAGAAGTTTATGTGATCATAAAATCTTTTGGTATTGTTTACCTTTTGGCTGATGCTTCTATTGATGTTCACCCTTGGAGTAAAATGAGCATGATTTACCTGAGGAGTATTTTTAGGCGTTTTCTAAAGATTGGCGCATTTTTCACTGGTCTTTCTTGCATCAAGATAGCTTCTTGTGATGGTTGGCAACTTTTGTGATTGGGATGTTTCTTCAGTATATCCAAGATTGGTATTTATAAGAGGAGAACAATGAACCTTGATGATTTCATCTAAAGTTGCTGATCCTTTAGCAAATCTAAGATTAGGAGATTTTGTCTTCTCAAGTTGTTTTATTAGACCCACTACTTCACATTCTAATTTTTTATTGTGCTTTTCTCTTTCAGTTAGTTGATGTGTCAAAGTGTCTATGACCATATTATTTTCTTCCAAACACATTTTGAGTTTAGTTATTTCTTCAAGAAAATCTTCCTCTTCTAAGGCATCCATAAAATCATCAATGTCATAAGCCATGAGTATTTTAAAATCTTGTTTAGATTCATCTTCATCACTATTAAACAATCCATCACTATGTTCATGAGTATAATAAATTCTTCTATTAACAAATTGTTTTTTATTACCTTTTGTAGACTCCTTTCCTTTTTCATGATTATCTTTATGAGGACATTTAGCAGCATAATGGCCAAATCTACCACAAGAAAAACATTTGAATAGAATCTTAACTCTGAATCTTTTGGAACCCCGTTGAAGCTTCTTTACAAAGTTTACCTCATCTTCTTCTGAAATATATCTTGATTCATTGATATCTTCCTTTTCTTTTCCCTTTGCTGAAGCTTTGAAAGTGGCTTCTCTAATATTTGATGGACCTCCTTTCCTCATTTCAAAGGTAGTTAAAATTCCATGAAGTTGAACAATAGTAATAGATTGAAGATCTTGCTTTTCTTCTATGGCAGATACTTTTGACTCAAATTTACAAGATAAAGATCTCAAAATTTTCTCTACTAAAGTAGCCTCCTTTATTTCTTCACCCAAATTTTTCATACAATTCACAATCTCATCTACTTGTAAAACGTAACTAGCAATACTTTCATCACTATGCATCTTGAGAGTTTCATACTGAATTTTGAGAGTTTGGATCTTAGCACATTTTACCTGAGAGTCTCCTTCGTAGCTCTGAATGATTTCGTCCCATATTTCTTTGACTGTCTTGAGCTGCATGACTTCGACGAATTCTAAATCTGGCAGACTTCCCAATAAAGTATTGACGGCTTTGGCATTGGTTCTGTATAACTTATTTCTTGCTGTATCTATGGGTATTGCTACTAGATATTGATTTCCTCCTTCCACTATTTCCCAAACATCAGCTCCAAGCGACTGAAGATAGGTTCTGGTTCTTATCTTCCAATATACTAAGTTGTTTCTGTTGAAGATTGGTGGTCTAATAGATCCCATGCCTTCATGATTGTTCATCTTGAGAGATCTCCTTTCAAGCAATCAAGATTCTTCCGAAGGACTTGCTCTAATACCAATTTTTGGAAATAATACTGAGAGGGGGGGTGAATCAGCATTTGCAATTCAATAATTTTTCATTTCATAATCACATTCATATACGCTACTTCAGTGACGTGAACTCGCATGTGCATGCAACTGTAATTAAGGAAACCAACGTAAATCTAGTTAATTTATGATTAAGTTAATTCATCATGTGTTGATCTTTAATTAGTGCATCAGTACTTTATTAAATAATGACTATGTGCAATAATAACAGAATAAACCATCACACATAAGCAACACACATGAACACCAAGATTTAACGTGGAAACCCAATGTGGGAGAAAAACCACCTGCTGTTGTCATGTCTGTCTTCTTTTTAATATAAAGAAAATATGTTTATATTCTTGTACTAGTGCAGACTCATACCAGTATGCAAGCACCCTCCTGCAGAACGCTACAACCTTCTCTTGTTCTCCATCTTCTACTGGAAGGGAGCTACAACCCCCTAGCTCTTGTACTAGCCGATATGTTTACTAGTACGTAGGCACCGGCCTATAGAAGGCTACGACCTTCTCTCTTCCTCTAGGGACCACGTTTCATAAATTTTCAGACTGGATACTCCTAGTACACAACAACACAATATGAAGGCCACGTTTCATCAAATTTTCACATTGGACCCATCAGTAACATTGAAGCTCAAACTCAATAATAACTGCATCAACCAACAATCAGTCAATCTGAACAGTCAGATCACTATCACCAAAACACTGTGTTGAACCTAGAAACCTGCATCATCATCCAGAACCAACTACAACCTCAAAAATCATATATCAGAATGTATACGCTACTTTAGTGAAGCCAACCTATGTGTATACACTACTTCCTTTAACCAAACATGCATATACCTCCAAAATTACTGAATCATAAAAACCTATGAATCAAAACTGTATCAACCAATAACATTCTGAAGATCTACTATCAAATTACAGAGATCTAAATAGACATCAACAAATATCACCCTTCTCACTTAATCAATCAGTCAATCAGACCCAATCTCCTTATGCATTCACTTCTACTTTTAGATCTAAGAAGACATCATTGACAGACAACGGTAAAACAACAACATTGATTAGATAGATCATTTCTGAATAACAATATTTTCTTTTTCATATGCTACTTAGAATATTCGAACCAACGTGTATACGTGCCTTCACCAAGGTGAACAAGCGTATAGATATGCAAATAATAACTTAAAACTTCATAGTTATTCCATACTTCTGTCATACCCAGATCATAACATTTATAGGATAAAACATGTGTCAGTATTCAAATCTAGCCCAACAATTATTAGATCATACAATGATAAGTCATTTCAGGTCTCATGATCCTGATCCAACATTATACCAAAAGGTGCACAAGATATTTCAAATCATATCATAACCATAGCCCTTACAACATAAGATATACTTCAGATAGAAGTATTCATGAAAAACCCTTTCACTTGCCCAATTGGCCCTTTGATCTTCTCCTCCTTATATATTTTTTGGCCTTTCTCCATACCTCAGACCGAAACAACACTTAGAACCTGTGGTATTCATGGACGAGATCAAATAACCATTACTTCGCTGAATATTGAGGGCTAATACAATGGTATTAACCCTTGGTATTATTTAATCTTAAATTTCCTTGATTTTCCAACCCATACGCGTTTTTCCTCTTGTGAAAGTGCATGCATAGGTATATGCTCCTTTTGTAGAGTGAACCCGCTTGTATATGCTACTTTGACAAGGTGAACGTGTGTATACAACTTAAATTAACTTAAAATATCCTTTTTCTTCAACCTCTTGATTCTGATCTGTAGTCCTTTATTCCAACTTCTTGATCTTCTGTACCATTTCCCTGTGACCTCTGAATTGACCTGTTACAATGTGAGCTTCCCTTTATCAAATCTAAACTGACCTGTGAGTGAGTTGCCATCAAGGACAACACTTGTATCCTAATGCCAACAGTTTGATGGGAAGTTGTAGGAGACCCTAGAAGTTGTTTGGAGAAGTCCACATGGACTGTTGGGAACCCTACCAAGCAATCAAGGTGACAACATGCACATCAAATGAGAGGCAAGAGGATAGTAGCAAGGAGAGTTGCAGATTTTTCCTTGATGAAAGTTGGATAGATGTCCCAGGTGAGGACATGATTGGTGCCCAGATGTGTGCAATAGCTCCTCTATTTCAAAAGCAAAGGGTAGATTGGTGCAATATTTTGGTAGCCGTGTGTAAGGGTATCCTAGGTGTGGGGATGCCCTAGCTAGGTGCAGATGCTACATCATGGACTTGGTCACTCATGGTTTGTTGGAGGGAAGCGTGAGAGTGGACCAAGTGTGGACAAGATTGGGCACTTATGGTCTGCTGGAGGAGAGCGTGATAGTGTCCAAGTTAGGGCTCGATGAGCAACACCTTGATGGAAAAAGGTAGTTGCGAGAGAGGTAGTTGTTGAGCTCAAGGGTTTACAAACCAGAGGAGTAGTTATGGAGCCCAACACCTCGAGTGCTATATTACCGACCCTCCTTCTATATTAATGAGTTTAGTTTATGGTCCTTTAACTCTTTATCATTAGCTTTATCGATAATCCTTTCAAAATATAAATCATTGTTTGACTTTTTCATTTTTCTATGTAACCTATCCACTTATGATCCAAAGCTGCCAGGGAAAGGATCCCTATCTCTAGATTGATGGCTACTAGAATCGTTTGGTTAGTTGCCTAATTGGTTACCATAGGTGGTAAATTATCTTGAGTCCATTTACCCTATGCTTTTATTGCAACAAAATTAGCAAAATAATCTCAAGGTTGAAATGATTGCATTATACCCAAGGTGGAAACTTGGGCTTGAGAAACTATCATGGTGATCATGGTACCGGTAGTAGACAAAAAGGTAGAGGGTTTGTTGCAATCATGGCAACCAAGATACTAGGGGATGGAATTGTAGTAGAAGGCGAATATAAAAAGGGAACTTATAAGGTAGTTAAGACACTGGAAGAAGGGTCAACAGTAGGCATGGACATTTATGTTAATTGGGATATCACAAGAATTGAGGAAGCTTCAATATAAGAAGTATTGAGAATAATTGCAGGGGATGAAGAAGGAGATGTGATTCCTCCTCTTTTTAGTATTTCAAAGATCTATCTCTTGTATCTCCTCTATCTTGACTTCACTCTTCCTTCCCTATCATTAGCATCTTTCTCCTTTTCTTATTTATCCACCAATAGACTTATTGTTAATAAGTAGAATTGGATGACTCAGGATGACAATTAGAGCTCATATTTTCATCTTGAGATTTTCCTTAGGGTTTATGAGCTTATGTATCCTACTTTAAATTCTTTTCAAAAGTCCCAACAATATCCTTTCCCATCTCTTCTTCATGAAGATTCAACTTGAAAACAAAATATTCATCCTATATTTCCTTTGAAGAGCCACATAGCCAATTTGCATTGAGGCCTTATCCTGGGGGGAGATTGAGAGGATATACATTTGTCAAGGGACCTTTTTATTTTTTGTCACATTCCACCCGAACCTTTATAGCCCTTGTTTGTAGCCAAGATATACCATGTTCCATATACAAACTCTTTATTAGATTGATAAAAATAGAAGACTCAGCTCTCCCATGAGCTTATATTTGAAGACGAGAATGACAATGAAATGTTCATTTTTTTTTTCTAAATTATGCTAAATTCTATTACTGTAAAATAATGGTACACTGAGGCTTTGGCCTTTGCATGTCCATGCCTTAGTTTAGGGTAGCAACCAGAAAAACAGAGTCTGGACTGCCCATAATGGGAAACCAGTCTAGTTCAAAAATAATATTGCATGAGTTATCTTGCTGCCCACGCAGGGGAAACCAACAATTACGCGTAGTATTTAACCATTTTTTCAGAAAACATAAAAAGAAATCATCCAAGTAACCAGATGACAACAGTTTTCCTCAAAAAACCGTAAAAAACATATATCCTAATTCCTAGAACTTGAGACTCGTAGACACGTGGCAAGTTTTGTGGCCAATCAGGTGTGTTGCGGAGATGACGAGTGTTCCTCATGCTGGCAAATCAGGTCTTATGCAGAGGCAATGGGTGTTCCTCAACAACAAAGAACCTGTATTCATCCATGTCGTCTTCTGCCTTCTCTGAAGCCCGCATGTCCTCTTCCTGCTGTGCTTGGTGTTCCTCCACGGCAAAACATCTATAAGGATCCATTTCTTCATCAGCTTGGTGGTCTTGGTCCTTCTCCTCATCAATTTGCTTGTCAATTTGCTTCTCCTTTAGCCATGCACAGTGTGTGCTCTCCTTGACTGAAGCTGGCACCGTGCTATTATGGCATCCACCTTTTGTGGCCTGATCCTCCTCGTTGGTGGTGATGGAATGCGTGCCCCCCTTGGCTCTTGCAGGCGTCACGCTTGAGTGGCATCAACCTTTCGTTGCTTGCACCTCCTCATGAAAGGTAATGGAGATGGTGGCAGTTATGATGGGCTTGTTTAAGGAACAGTGGTAGTAGAATTGGGCTGAGTGGAGGGGCGGCTGTGGATTGGAGGGAATTCCACTAGGTGGCGAAGTAGAGTGCATCGGATGGAGGCGGAGAGGCCGTGAGTGGCCTCTGCCACTACGAGTATTTGGGTAGCGGCTTGAAGTCAGATGAGCTGAAGAGGAGGTGGTTTCAGAGGCCGAAGCCAGAGGAGAGTAGGGCAATCTGCCTCTACTACCGCCTCTACGACTACGCATTCTATGGCGAGTTCTGGGCATATTGATACCAGGGGTAGGAGAATGTCTGCAAGTAGATGGCTCAGAGTGATGAGAGGGCACTGAAGGTTCAGAGGTTGGCACAGAGGAAGGATAAGCTACAGACGCCGAGTGGAAGATGAGATTGCAGATCAGGCTTTGAGTAAAGTGAATTCTCAGGCCAAGATCAGTGCAGCAAAGGATGCTGCAACGCCTACCCGTAGCAGTGCAAGAGCTTGGTGCTGCTGCTGCCTGAGGACATTGGCATTGCAGAGGCAGGGGATAAGAGACAGGGGCGGTGGAGTTAATTTCACTGAAGGTCACCATTGAGCTGAGCTGAGGTGGGTAGATGCAGGCAGGTTGAAGACAGCGCCAGCTTAAATGCCATTTATGGCCAGCATTAATAGATTTTATAGATTGGTCTGCAGGGTTAGGAAGGCCATGTGGCAGGGTCACTTGCTGTTTTGTTAGCCACCAACTTAATATCTGTTACGTGCACCCGCATCTAGGAGTTGTGCTTCCTTGTGCACCAAGTTAGTGCATGCTTATATTTGAGTTTGATCATTTAAAATGTTGATGGCTCCTGATTGGAGTACCTGATCATGTTCAACTCCTATGTTTGCTAGAAGATCTGCAACCTTGTTGTTCTCTCTCTTGACGTGAATGAAAGTGGTGGCTCTTCTATTTTTCATCCATTGCTCTATTAGTTCGAGCCGAGCCGCTAGTCTCTAGCTGGTGGCGACTCTCGAGGTTGGGGTTCCCATTTGAATTTGGGTAACCATGTTTATGAGGATTTGAGAGTCCCCTTCTATTATAAGAGGATGGAAGTTATGTTGATGCGCTAAATTCATACCTTGCCATAATCCTTCCAATTCTGTTGAGTTATTTGTGTCCCATCCAATTGAACCAAAATAGAATAGAAGAGGTTGTCCTTCATGATTTCTGAATATTCCTCCATGTCTTGCTTTGCCTGGGTTTCCTTTCGAGGTCCCATAAAAGTTTAGTTTGATCACAGTTGTGGGAGGGGGATTCCATTGTGAGGGTTGCTTGTTGATAATGGTTGCTTTGTTGTGATCATTTTGAGCTTGTGAGATCTGTACTTTCCAGTTGTCCAAAATACTATGAAATGTTCATTTCTAACTGTACACCTTAAAAATATTAGAGACCCTTCCACGTCACTGGCTTAAAATATGGACTCAAACCATGGCAGAATGTGACATTTTGAAGCATGTCACTTTAGTCCCTTTGACAAGGAGTGACATAACAACATTTGTGAAAGAGAAACAAGAGACTATCGACTCTTCCCCCTTTGAAAGGGGTGAAATTGTCTAGAAAGAGGGGAAAAGTCTGAAAACATCCTTGAAAATTGTTTCCAAAACATTTAAAAATGATTCCATTTTATTGAATAACTACTATAGGAGATTGTCGCCTCTTCCCCTTTAAAAAGGGTGAAACTGTCTAGAAGGAGGAGAAATGTGTGAAAACATCCTAGGAAAATGTTTCTAAAGAATTTAAATATGATTCCATTCCATTGAATCACTACTACATGAATGGGTTTTTAAGACAATTATTTAATTTCGTCTTAACATTTCATTTATCTCAACCATTTTTATTTAATTAAATTTATCATAATGAAATCATATAAAATTTATTTTTCAGTATTACACCGAAAACATTATTTATTTATGAATTAAAAAATGTATACAAATTTGATGACAAATATCTAGAAAAATATCCATAATGTATCAAAAATATATGTGGTGGGACCAATAACATTGATGAAGCTATTGGCCATATCTATTATAAACCATTCATTCAAATATATTAACCTTAATATCAACAAAATCTACATGAATCAAGGTCATATGCATCCACATGGAAGACATAGAGAGGAATTAGAAGAAATTCTTTTTATTTTTTTACATCAGCTTGTTAATACATACAATGGAAATTTAAGACCCTTTTTTTAAGACATTTTGTCTCCCGTGTCACCAGATAAAATTTTGAGGTAGGTGGGGCCAGTTTTGTTCAAATGCTCAAGGATATTTCAAGAATGGAAGAACAAACTCTCAAGGAACCTTCAATAATGGAAGAACCTTCTATATTAATGAGTTTAGTTTATGGTCCTTTAACTACTTATCATTAGCTTTATAGATAATCCTTTCAAAATCTAAATCAATGTTCGACTTTTTCATTTTTCTATGTAACCTTTCCACTTATGACCTAAAGTTGTCAGGGAAAGGATCCCTATCTCTAGATTCATGGTTGCTAGAATCCTTTGGCTAGTTGCCTTATTGGTTACCAAAGGTGGTAGATTATATTGAATCCATTTACCCTATGCTTTTATTGCAACAAAATTAGCAAAAGAATCTCAAGTTTGAAATGATTTAATTGTACTCGAGGTAGAAACTTGGGCTTGAGCAACTATCATGGTGATTATGGTACCGGTAGTAGATAAAAAGGTAGAGGGTTTGTTGCAATCATGGAAGCCAAGATACTAGGGGATGTAATTGTAGTAGAAGGGGAATATAAAAAGGGAACTTATAAGGTAGTTAAGGCACTAGAAGAAGGGTCAACACTAGGCATGTACATTTATGTTAATTGGGATATCACAAGAATTGAGGAAGATTAAATATAAGAAATACTAAGAACAATTACAGGGTGTTAGAGCCTAGATTTGCCTCATGCTGAAAAGACAAGGTTCTAGGTCCACATCAAACCACGTTCAGCCTCATAGCTAGCCCTACGAGGATAGGAGAGGGCTCTCTCCGGGTCGATCTCGGCAAAAGATAATCGATGGGGCTTGAGGTATTAGGCAAAGGATTTGATTTGAGTTTTTGAGGGTTTTGTGTTGGAAACAGGGAAAGGCAAATTGGGCTCGGGGATGAGGCACAGTTTCTGCAGAGTTCTGATTGGGGCAAGGAAGGCAATCGTTTTGATGCTTTAAATTGAGTGAATGAATAGATCGGAATGGTGAGGAGCTAAGGAGAGAAAGTGTGTCTCAAGATTTCTCCTTAAACAAATGAAAACATGGAAATTTAAACCAATTCAAAGGCAGAGCATAACAGTTAATGGATTCCACCTTAATCACTCATTTGTTCAAATTCAGAAGAAAAGAGAGGAAAATGATACACATAACACTAATGAACTTACAAGTACTTATAGAAGCACACCATCAAAACATAAAGCCACATGGATCCCAAACAGTGCTGCAAAACCCTTGTCTTTCCTTAGCCAAAAATGCAGAGATAGAATGTACAATGATATGCCAAAGCAATCCCTAGTGTCCAACCCTGAGAATGACTTAGAAATTACATAATATAGACAAGCTAAACCTCTTCCCTTGCCTCTAGAGGTCGAGCTCATAATTCTAGGAGTTGTTTGAACCAATTCTAAACAAGGAACTAAAAACTAGGTAGTCAAACAACTTACCCCTATATGCTAGGAAACTGATTCATTCACTCACATTTCACCTTTTGGTGAATGAATCTTCTAGAACAAGTAAAAGTGTGCCAATATTACATCATGGTTTTCAAATTACATCATGAAAATTCAAGAAGCAAAACTGGTCAAAACTGGGCGAATTGCTAAGCCGAATAGTGAAAAACAAGCCAAAATTCTCTATGCGCCGCGCCAAAATCTGTATGCATTGTGCCACTTTGGGGCTGATTTTGAGGCACTTCCTGAAGTCCAAATTGAGCCCAAGTGTGCTTGTTGGAAAGCTCTGCCTGTCTACTTTCCAACCCAAGTGGCAGTTTTGAATTTGGTGCCCATTTTCCCCTCCAAAACTTCAATCTCTCAAGACTGCTTCCTGTGTGTCAAAATAGGGGCAGTGAGGTCATTTTTTGAGTGTTTTTGACCTCCTGAGGACTCAAAAATTGCCCAAAATTCTTTGCCATGCACCAGAAGTCATGATTTTTCATGCCAAATCCAAAAAACCCTATTTTTTGTACAAAAATTTGCAAAAATACCAAAAATGCCCCAAATTTCTTGAAATTTGGGCTAGAGCTTCTTCATTAAGTGTTATGCTGAGCTAAATAGGCTTCGGAAAATATCTGAAGACGATCGAGCTCCCTTTGTCTCTTTTGCTTCCTTATTGCTTTCCTCAATTTTGCCTTCAAATTCCTGATTCGGGCCTTGCACACCTTGTTTCGTGCCATGTAGTGGAAAGCCATGTGTCTCAGCAATGCATGGTCTTTGTTGGTCTTGTCCAACAGCCTCTCTAAGTGCATGTTAACTCTCTCGAGATTGGCCTCCCGATCCTCATTAATCTCTTGCTCCAATGATGTGAGCTCAACTCTTCTCCTTTGTGCAGCGTGGCGATGCTCACGAATGTTTTGTAGCTCCACGATTGCCTACTGATCTTCAAGCTGTTTGTTCCTTTGCTCCAAGTATTTCATGGTCCACTTAGCCCTCTCCAAGTCAAGGGATATGGCTTCGATCTCTGTTTGCTGCTCCTGGACGATCTCTCTAAGTTTGGCGCTTTGTGGACCTGTATCAGTATCATCATCATGAATGAGAATGAAGTCGGTCTCTCATTCACCTGATGGCTCACCTGAAGGCCCCTCATCCTGCATTGGCCTCTTGCCTTTGTCCTGTACGTGTGATACTGATGGAGGAAGCGAGGCCCCTTCCACCCCGAGTGGAGATAACACTCGCTTTGCCGCTGCAAACAAATGTCTGCTGCCTCTCTGATATGTGATGAATACCGGCACACTAGCGGTCTCATGGCGCTCATACTGATGAGAAGGTCCACCTTCATGCTTAACCTCTGATAATCCCCGTGAAGCTCTGAAGAAGTCACAAGAGACGAAATCATCCCATGTGATGCCCTGTACTCCAAGCTGATGAACCACCAAAATCTTAATAAGAGAAAAATGATAGACACTGTTAAGTTGTTGCTAAGGGGTTTTGTGTTGTATAAAGGTGGTCATCCTGTCTATGTTCTGGCAAATGAAATACAGAATGTTCATCATCTGTACCCTGGTGAAATGCATGAGAAACCTAATGTGATAAGCATAGAGACGAGAGAACCGTCCCTCACAGCTGAAATATTTCATGATCAATTTCATTAGTGGAGCATATTCATCTTTCAGATATTGGAACGAGAACACTCTCTTGAGCTGCCTCAAGAAACTGGTTTTAATGTATGGCTCATAATGCTGCCGGTCAATCTTCTGTTTCTTGTGCCATGGTTCACCAATGTTCGGTATACCGGTTGCTAATGAGACAGATTTTGGTGTAAGAGTGAAGGTGACACCAGCTAAGGTAGCCTAATCTCCATGTAAGTGTAGCACAAAAAGATGAGCCAGCTCATGATGAAATTGAACACTAGCCACCTTTTGAAAAAACTCATAGCATGACTGATGCTAAAAACATTGCATAGCAAGAGGGCAGGCCTGCAATTCTGTAAGGGTGGTCGGTTCTTCCCTAACATGTCTGCCACTTTTATGAGGCCTCCGGGGTGCCTGTTCTTCCAAGGGTGAGTCACTTTGGGTTTCCACTTCATAGTCCGATGAATGCTCAGATGCCATGATTTTTGTACAAAATACCTTGAAGAAAAGATGTTGTATATGAACTGTGCTTGGATTTCTCTTTAATGATGTATGAAACTGCTGTGTTGTAATGCAATATAGTTGGATTCTGCCACCAAGGGGAAAAGAACAAATGCAACCAGGGAATGCTAGGAAGGGGAAAATAGTAGGGGATTAGGGAATATTGAAATAAATTTTATTAGGGAGAGGGGGGGAATTTTATGTATAGGAATAAGGTTTAGGGTTTGGGATTGTTGTATAGGGTTTTGAGGTGTGAGGTTGGATGATTTGGGACAAAGCATGTAGGAGAAGGGAATAATGAATTTAGGTGATAGGGACTTAGGGACTGGTGAAGACAAGGGAACAATGGGAATTTGTGGCAAATCAGTGAATTCTGAAACCCTGACAGCAAGTTTACTTATGTTTATAGAAGGAGGGTTCGATATATGTGTTCACCCATTGTCATCCATAAACCACCATCACTAATCACAAAACTAGATGGAATATCAAAATAGCAAACCTACCTGGCAAATCCACGCAAGTTATGAGCAAATTGGTGAAATTTGAAACAATTTCAGGCTTTGGACTGTATGCGCCATGCCAAGAGCCCAGTGCGCCGCGCACTTCCAGTGCACCGTGCCCATTCAGAATAACACTGGACAAAAACTCCCAGTGCGCCGCGCGCTTCCAGTGCGCCGCGCCGGCTAGCTACAAGCTATTTCACCCCAAAACACGCACTTGCTCACCCAATTCAGTTTTAAATGCTTTTCTTTGACCTTGGCATGCAAAATAACTTTGATCTTCATGGCAAAAGCTTATAAAGACATTGATTTGATTTTTGGTTCTTCAAAACCCATTTTTCTAATGTTTAGAAATTGGCACTTTTTCACAATTAATGCAGCTCTATCTTTTTGTTTCCTCCTTGATTTTTTGTTTGAAATCATGAAATTCTTGGAAAAATTTTTGCGGGAATATCTGACATGGGATTTGGAAAAGGAGACTAGGGCTGCACCTGAAGAATTCAGGAACTGAAAGTTTTGGAAAATTATTACAAAAAATGAAATGTCGACTTGTCTTCAAAACAGAGTTTTGAAGAAAAGTCATAATCCATCCATATGGCGATAAAAATCTTTGAAATAACAACTTATTAAGAACCTCCCTTAGGCCTGCTGGCTTTATTAGACCTTGTTGAAGACCAAATTGACTAACCCTAGACCTAATGACTAAAATGACTGTTATGACCTAGAAACAGAAATAGGACTGCAAATGACTTTTAAGACTTGATTTTGATGAACAGACTTGAGCCAGCAATGCAAAGCATGAGGGGAATGAATGACAAAAGCCCTTCCGATGGATTTATGGCATGCTTCTAACGGAATAAAACTGATTGAGCGAGATGGGACACCTAAACATGGAATGCAAAAAGAGTTTTGATCTCTGACGGAGGGATGACCAAACTGACTCTAACACAGGGGATGAAAAGGAGTTGTGACAAAGGTACTCTAGGTAGATGAAATATATTGGTTATAAGTCTACTTGGGTTCAACTTTTGATTCCTCCTCCTTTTTAGTATTTTTCATATCTATCTCCTCTATCTCGTGTTATCTCTCCCTTCCTGATCATTAGCATCCTTCTCCTTTTTTTCTTTATCCACCACCACCAATAATAGACTTATTGTTAAGAAGTAGCATTGGATGATTCAGGACAAGGGCTAGAGCTCATATGTTTATCTTGGGCTTTGCCTTGGGGTTTCTGAGCTTATGTATCTTGCTTTAAATTCTGCTTAAAAGTCCCAAAAATATCCTTTCCCATCTCTTCTTCATGAAGCTTCAACTTAAGAACACAATATTCATCCTAAATATCCTTTGAAGACTCATGTAGGCATTTTTCACAGAGGCTTTATGCTCAGGGGAGATTGAGAGGATCTACATTTGTTAAGGGGCCTTTTTATTTTTGTCCCATGCCACACCAACATTTATAGCCCCTGTTTGTAGCCAAGATTTACCCTTTTCCACATGTAAAATCTTAATCAGATTGATAAAAATAGAAGTTTGAGCTCTTCCATGAGCTTTTATTTGAAGACAAGAATGATAGTGAAATGTTCATTTTTAACTGTACACCTAAACAAGCTTAGAGACCCTTCCACCTCACTGGCTTAAAATCTAGACTCAAACCATGGAATAATGTGACATTTTGAAGCGTGTCACTCTAGTCCCTTTGACAAGGAGTGACATAACACCTTTTGTGAAAGAGCAACAAGAGAGTGTCGCCTCTTCCCTCTTTGAAAGGGGTGAAACTATCTAGAAATAGGAGAAATGTCTAAAAGCATCCTGGAAAAAGGTTTCCAAAGCATTTCAAGATGATTCCTTTTTACTGAATCACTACTACAAGAGACTATCACCCCTTCCCCTTTAAAAAGGGTGAAACTGTCTAGAAAGAGGAGAAATTTCTGAAAACATCTTGGAAAAAGGTTTCCAAAGCATTTAAAGATGATTCCATTCCATTGAATCACTACTACACAAATGGGTTTTTAGACATTTATTTAATTTCGCCTTAAAATTTCATTTTTTCTCAACCATTTTTATTTAACTAAATTTATAATAATAAAATAGTATACAATTTAATTTTCAGTATTACATCGAAAACATTATTTATTTAAGAATAAAAAATGTCTACAAATTTGATGAAAAATATCCATAATGTATCAAAAATATATGTGGTGGGACTAATAACATTGATGAAGTTATTGGCCATGTCTATTATAAAAAATTCATTCAAATAAATTTACCTTAATATCAACGAAACCTACATGAATCAAGGGAATGTGCATCTGGCATGGAAGACATAGAGAACACGGGTGGGAATTCGAGGAAATTCTTTTTTATTTTTTCATATCAGCTTGTTAATACATACAATGGAAATTTAAGATTCTTTTTTTAAGACATTTTGTCTCCCACGTACAATGTCATGAGATAAAATTTCAAGTGGGCGGTGCCATTTTTGTTCAAACCCTCGAGGAGCTTTGAAGAATGGAAGAGACAAAGGGATAGAGACAAAGGGAGGCAGTTTTCTACCTAGTTTATTAAGGGCGAGATCGAGATGCTTTTCAGGTGGATGGTGCCATTTTTGTTCAAACCCTCTAGGAGCTTTGAATAATGGAAGATACAAAGGGATAGAGAGGAAGGGATAGAGACAAAGGCAGACAGTTTTCTACCCATTTTATTAAGGGTGAGATCAAGATGCTTTTCCAGTTTATTAGCCATGCCTAACATCTTTTCACATTCCATATCCAATTGGAGATTGAACAGAAAATTTGGGTGTGAATAAATAAGTTTACTTGGGCCCATTACAATTGAGCCAACAACAAAGGGGCGAGGCAACCGACAAATAAAAGGGATAGGAGGGAGTGGAAGCGGCTAGTCTGCTGCCCCTGTTAATGATGATAGGGAGGTATATTTGGTGAGATCCTAACTAATAGGAAAAGTGAGATCAGGATGAGAACAAAATTGTTTTATGCAGCGCGGGACGCAATGGCGTCGACTGAGCTGGAAACAACGGGCTAAAACAACTGAAAATGGAAACAGGCCGGTTGAAAATGGAAACAAGCCAGCTGAAACGGCTGAATTCGTTTTGATGTAGAGCCTGAAAAAACAATTTGGCACCAAATTTTTTTAGTTTTTATATGCAGGGTCTTCCATAATGATTTTTCAGTTAGAGTTTATGCTGGGTTTAATCAAATTAAGTAACCTAGAGAAGCATTTGGCTAGTAGCAAGGGATAGATAAAAGACACTAGAAGCTGAGCTAGACATATCAAGGAACACAACAAAGGGTTTATTTTCAAGAGGTACTTTCCTTGCAATTTGATGTAACTAGTCTTATGTACCTTTCACTCTTTCAGACTCTTTCAACTTTGTATGGTCAGTGCTTGGTTATTAATTCATTAGTGTTTCAAATGTAAATAATTTCCTCTCTTGAAAATGATGTGAAAGTTATCATGGTTTATTTGGAGGAGATGCCTCTCCTCATCCGTATTAGGTTTCCCCACCTCTCGGTCACTTCTGCTCGGCATCATTGAGACTAATTTAGAGAAATCCCCTGAAAAATATGCCACTTCACCCCTTATGGATCCCTCCAACATTTCACATATTCGAAGGAACATGCCATTATTTCATGACCATTGGAGCATTTCCTTGGATCATGGTAGTTGTTTTCAACCTTCTTTGCCTTCATGTAGTCATTAACATTGATCAAGGGAGTGGCTATTGCCTTGGAGGACTCACACATGGCCATTGGAGAATATTTAGAAGAACCATCCACCTTTGGGAGTCCCAATGTGCCTCATGTATAACTAGAGGATGGGGCATGAAAGCCATTTTCTCATTTGATTGGTCAATCTTGCTTTGAAGAGTTTGTGGAGGTGATTCTCTTTCTTGGAGGAGGGACATTGGAGCTCTTTGACCCTCTCCTTTGTCTCTTTGGTGGGGACATCCAATTTCCTTAGAAGACTTTGTACATGTGGCATAACTACTTCACTCATTTATGTATTATTTGGCCTTGTCCTCATTAGTTAATTGTAATATAAAAGTTTTTTTATGATATCTTAGGAAAGATCTAATGTTTTATCCCAAGAAAAAATAATATTGTAAAAAAAGAATTTTTGAACCTCATCTCTATATCAAAGGCTCCCCTCATAACATTTTTTGTTCATAATGGAATACTTGGGAATAATATTGTTGAATATTTATCATTGAGGTGTCTTGGTTTCTTGTTTAGTGTGTTCTCCTTAGCTACAATTTTGGTGCTTCAAGTTGGATGTTGTTAATATTTCTACACAGGTAATACTAGCTTATTCAATTCATTGGAGGATAAAGTATACCACTTGGAAAGGGTTGTGCGTGTGAGATAACTCCTCTTTTCTTTGTTGTTAACTTGGTTGTTGTTAATTAATAATTTGCTTTATATATACTCTAGTTCATTGGTTTCACTAGCTAGGGTGTAGTTGGGTTTGCTAATTGAAAGTGGGATCAAGTTAGATCCCTTGTAGAGTTTCAACATTTATTTTCAACTAGAATAGAGTGGAGGTTATAAAGTGTTTTACATCTTTGCCTCCATCCTCTAATCCTTACAAAAATAAGACATTTAGCAGAAGTCTCTTCTTGACCTCATTATCATTTAGATTTTTGCACTAGTCTCGCCCATCAACCACCAAATACATAAAAATCGAAAATTTATTTTCTTTTTTATGTTTACTTGAAATCTAAGAAATATTATTGCATAGCTCTTGTTAGATTTTGATTTTCAAAACTAGTTTCTTTTCACATAAATACATATATATTCTAGACTTATTTATTTCAATTAGGAATTGTTTCAATGTTCTTACATAAAAAAATTTAATTAAAAATTTCTATAAGCCTTTGACTTTTAAGTATTTATATTTTGTTTTGCTTTATTATTTGTTTCTGCCAATCTAGAAATTGATCTCTCAATATATAAATCAGATTTGCAAACATCATCAAGTGTAGTTGATTTCGTATAGAGGTTTACATTTTAGACTTGATTCATTACCACAATTTTAGAATCATTTTTAAGGTTTATATGTTGAAGGTCTAATTGTGATTTTTCCTAAGTTTAGTGTTTTAATCATTTATCTTTCACATAAGGATAATTGCATAATCTGGAATTAATTTCTCATAAAAGAAATTATATTTGCAAAATATTATATTTACAAAACATTATCAAGCGTAGTTACTTTTACATAGATAAGATATCATTTCTAGAATTATTTTAAAACACTATTTGGAAGTGTTTTTTGGTTCTTCAACCTCTAATTGTGATTACCCCAAATTGTTTATTTAAAGTATATATCTCCTATTTGGGGCTGCTTTATTTATCATAGAAATCTGAAATTTAAAATTGCATAACAAAATCAGATTTGTACGGAAATTAAGTCTAGTGTTTTGACATATTCATAATATTCTAGATGTGTCTCATCATCATCACTATTTGGAATAATTATTCAAAGTTCATATATCAAGGATCTTATTGTGATATGCCTTAAACTTTGTATTTCAAGCTTTATCCTTCACTTAAGTCTAGCTTGGTTCATTGAAGAAAATCTGGAATTTACCCTTGCATAACCTAAAACAAGATTTGCAATTGTTAATCAAGTCTAGTTAATCACACTCTAGACTTATTTTATAAATCATAATTTAGGACTCACTCAAGTTTTACATATCTTTAACCAAATTGTGGCTATGTCTTCTCCAAGAATTCATCTTCCTTTTTTGGTTGTAATTTCTTTTCACAAATCTCAAATTTTGTCTTGTACATCATAAAGCAAATTTGTAGTTTGATATCATAGAAAGAGATTGGGAAAGAGGTTTTCACCATGGAACTCAAATCAAGAAATTTCCTTCACTAAGTAACATAAAACCAGATTTTGAGTTTGATCCACATGATCCATAATCACTTCAACATCTAAGTGGATTATGTCATGTATGTTTATTTCTATTAGGGCTAAATTAACTTGTATGAAAAACTACATCACTAAGCATTGAATCCTTTGTTTTGGCAAAGTAATATCTTCATTGTCTTTAATTCTTTAACATTAAAGCAAATCTTTGCATTAATGGTTGATCATGTTAAGATTTATTTACTTGAGGGGTACATGAAAGTGTGCATACATGAATATCAAGTAACGTGAGATAAAAAAAATAAAATAACAAAAATAACAACCCATGCCTCAAGCATAACAAAAATAATCTTATTTTTCCTTCTTTACATAAATTACATAAAATTGTGATTACATATGTCATTATGAAGATGGAACCTAGTTACATATTTCAACATTATTCATCTATTATTCCATCTTATTATTTATATTTGTGCCTTGCAGGATGTTTCTAGGGTGACTCCAACAAGTATACAATCTGTTGGTATATAGGGTCATGTTATGCCCTTTACACCTAGACCAGAACCCCATAATATGACCTCTACATCAAATGTGGGTTCAGTCAAAATTCCCACCAAGACCAGAACAAGTTTCTTTGAGCAGTCTTATAGACTCGCAATCAAGAATGTTAAGGCTCCTACTAGCTATTCCTAAAAATGTTCAAATAAGAAAAGAAATAATTGAACAAATTCAGTTATGGGAAATTCCATTGTTGGAGAGTGAAGCTCCTACCTTAGATCAACGGGGAATTTTTTTTATTTTTTATTTTTATTTTTTATAATTTCATTTGTTACGTTTAGGATAATTATTTTAGAAATGAAAATAGTTTCATATTTTGGTTGGGTTCTTAACAGTTCCATAATCTCATTGTAAATGCAGGAAATAATTGACAAAGTCCCTAATGTATCTATAAGGGCATCTACCTCAACCCTGAGACTACAACAATATCAGTAACTACAAAGGGAACACAAGAAGTTGCAATCTTGCTCACTTCAGAAGGAAATGTCTTAAAGGATGAAATTGGATTAAAATTTTATCACTTTATTTTTCGTCGTGTAGAACAATTATTTGGAAATACCATCCAAATGGATTGGAGGAAGCAAACCAATGCTAAAAAAGAATAACTATTTAACGATGCCATAATAGCATTTGGTAATCCTAGTTTTGATAAGGAAATTATTTTAGAGATTGCAAGTAAATACATTCACTCAAAAAGAGACAATTTAAGGTGAAAGTTGACAAAAAAATTGATGTATCCACGTCCAACTTGGATCACAGACCAAGTGATGTGGGATGAACTTATGAAATATGCCAAGTTTAAGAGGAAAGTCCGCAATAATCCAAACCATAAGCCATTTGCAAAAGGAGGAGCTAAGAGATGCCTTCGAGATACAACGAAAGCAACCCAAGCTAGGGTGTCAAGAATTGGATCTCACAAATTAGGCTCTAGTGGATATAATAGTATTCATGGTGGCATAGCAAGTGATATTTTCATCTATTATATTTTCTATTTTAGGGAAAATAGCCATGGTAACGTTGAGTTAATTGTATCTTATTAGTTATTTTACCTTATAGATATGATTATATTTGTTAATGTAGGTTCACCAATTTCAAAAGTAAGCTTCAGAGGAAGACTTAAAATATGCTTTATTACATGGTTCCCAAGGTCTTTGACAACACATGATAGATTGAGGGGAAAAATTAATTACTAGTTATGAATATGAGGTTAGTTGTTTATAATATTTTATGAATAATGCAATAATTTAATTAGAGGTATAATGTTATTCTAACAAGTTAAAGTGTGTTGTGTATAGGAATCCCAACAATCAAAATCATCAGGTGAAACATCTGGGAGTGAGTATGAGGAGGAGATACAAGAACATGATGATTCATTTGTTGCACACGATAATTCAATTGTCATTCTTGAACCTTGGAAAGAAACCATTGTTGAATTTCAGTGACTAGGAGACATAAGTAATGAGGAGGGTGTTCAATGTGATGAGCATTCCACACCCACAATTAATGTAGTGCCTCATAGAAAGAGGAAAAAAAGTATTGATATGTGTTAAATGTTAATAACTTGAATGTGCATCGCTCTAGATTCTAAGGAGTGCACTAGGTTGTGAGGGTCCAAACATAAACTAATTTTGTCTCCAACAAAACAAATTTTGAAGACACTTTGTTTTTTGAACTTTGTGGAACAAAAAAAAAATTGAAGGTACTTTGTTTTCCTACAACACTATTTTTTTTATGTGAGTGTCACAAAAAAAAAGTGCCTTGACTCTAGATGATGAATTGAATATATTGTGACTTTTGGTTAGCAATAGTTGCCTTCAATGGAACTCCTACAACAATCTTCTCGATTGTATGACTTTGTACACTTATGAGAGTTCATAATTGAAGATTTTTTTTCCAAGAATTATATTTTAGATCAAACATGTTTTGAATTTAATGCTTGATGTTGTGTTTTTGTTTCCAAGAGGAAGCCTAACCATCATGTTAGGGAGGGATTCTAATTTAATGCTTAGTGTTTCTGTTTCCAAGAGATAGCCCAACTATCATGTTAGGGAGGGATTCTAATTTAATGCTTATTATTTTTGTTTCCAAGAGGAAGCCCAACAATCATGTTAGGGAGCGATTCAAGAATACAAGCAACTTGGTGTGGGTTTTACGAAAGCATCAAGCTAACCCAAATGAGGTTGTCCCTTAACATAGGTACTTTCTTCTAGTTTCTCACTCATACAATTTGCATATAGATTTTATTTTGTAAGATAGAAAACACAATTTGATATAGATCAACATATACTAGTTTATTTTTAATTTTTATTTTTTTCCAAGAAAACAAACTTTGTATTTGATATTTCTAAAATAGAAATCAAAATACACATAAACTGGCCTTTCTACTCTTATTCAGTTTCAGAGAGTTTTTAGCCTAGACTCCTAGGACATATTTCAGTCTTCTTTCATGACAAAAATGGTTTTTTCTGGTCTCTCAAGAGATCAATGACATATACATACTCAATTTTTTTCTCGCATAGACTCAAAACATGACTGACAGGTTTTGTGGTACAATTCTGGGCAAAAATATGTACACTTGAAAGATGTTTGGTCTTCGCAATTTTTGTGATCTAATTCCATGCAAAATTATGTACACTTGAGTGTTTCTCTAGGGGCTATTTCTTTAGGTGAAAAAAATGTGAAATTTTAAATGAAATTCCAAACATACCGATGCTACTTGCCCATACCTAGTTGAATGTTTCAGGTGATTTTGGTTATCCCATACTAGATACATGGGTCAAAATTTTTAAATAGGTTAGAATTTCGCCCTGAAATTGGTGGAAATATAAATTTGATTGTGAGAGTGTTTAAATTCATTTTGGTCTAGAAATATATTGAAAATTTAAATCTGATTTTATCAATTTTATGCTAGATTTTTTTATTGTTTTTAGAGAAAAATTGTGGCTGGTTTAGACTAATGAAATTATGATTGTTCCATGAAAGGTCCTATCCTGTTTAGACTATGCCATGAAATTATGATTGCTCCATAAATGGTCCTTAGTGCTAGTTACCATGTACCAGGAAATCAACCACGCCTGGCAACTAGTTTAACAAGATTACAAAATCAAATGTCAGTATCAATGCACATACTGATTCTACCTATCACACTTAGGTAACATTCATATTTTTTTATCCTTTTTTTTTAGGTATGTTGACATCTATTTCAAGCAACTGTTTCATGTTTTCTTTTTATTGTTTGTTATGTTGCATGAATTATTAAACCTGAGCCAAGGGAGTTGTATGCCTACCGCAGGTAGGTCAATGGAACATGATGAATAAGGTAATGACTATCTTATCTTAAAGATAATTTCCCTATATGACATAAAGGATATATGTTCTTCAATAGGAAAATAGCCTATGTATAAACTTTGTACTATTTAACTCTTTTATTGTTTCTAAATTTTTAGCTAGCATTTGCATAGCATGAGATGAAACAGAAAATGTTCAATGGAGGCACAATTAACCACTGGGTTTGTATCGACTTCCCATGGGGCGTTCAAGAAAGTATTTCTCTTGGATTTTGACAGGAGTTGGATGAAATGTGCAAAATCTATGGCATGGTAGGAACATGTGGGTCTAGTTGACCTTTCATATTTTTTTTAGAGGTTGTAACATGATTTGTAGTTTATCCTATGTTGTGCATAAAACCTAGAAAAGAATGCTCCTAATATATGTTATTAGTTTATGCCTTCCCCTAGTTGTAGGTATTCAATCTTGAACCTGTTATTCCAATCTACATGGCGCGACCTGACCAAGTTGAAAGCTCTGAAAATTATATGCAAATATGCAATGAACAAACTAAGAAGCAAGGAATTGGAGCTTCTCATAGTAATGCTACTCGACAACAATGGATCTCTCTATGGTCGGTATTTTATTCTTTCTTGAGGATTCAATAACTTTGATCATGTAGAAGTGGATTTTACATAGAATTCGATCATGTAAAATTTATGGAATATCTAAGTATGCTATTCCAGTAATATGTTTATCATTTGTATGAGAGTCACCTTCAATTATTACACTTGCATTTCTTTCTCTAAAAGGGTTGAGAAGCCTAAATTTGAGAGAAATTAACTCGGTGACATTATTTCTATTGGTACCTAGGAACCATGCATACACCCAAATAATTTCTTCTTTATCACTTATGAAAGCTCCACCAAATTCAGTAGTCTAGTATTTCCCTTAGATTCTTGATGTATTCTGGGATCTAACCTCCTACTCTCTCTGAATAGGGGTTTCTAAATTATGTGCTATAACCCTCCCTTATTTTCATTAATAGATTATGATGTGTTTTTTATTCTGGAAAATACTCCTCATCGACTAGGGATCAAATATCTGCATTTTTTTTTTGTAAATATAGAAATTCAAAAGATAACTGATTTTCTTAGTTCATGGTGGAGCGATCAAATTGAGACATTAACTTGACTGCCCCTGGAATTTGTAGAATTTGTGTATAGTTATCCATGGTCTCCGAGCAATGGAATGACATTCGTTTTTTAAAATACTTCATAACAAAGTTGGTTCAGGCTATTCTCAACAGAAAGCACCCATGATTGGTTTTGTGCAACAAAAAACCCAAAATGGCATGGATGGATTTCTGTTTCTACACACAGACTTGAATTAATTTTTGCTTCACCCTTTCTTACATGGAGGGCTAGATTTCGAAACCCTATAATAGATTTATTGCAACTAGTAGGAGTAGATGGGTATTTATTGTAACCAATCTATTTGATGACTCATCTTGTTCATTCAAATGGATTCCTTTGATGACAGGGTTTTCAATCCTTGTACAAAAGAGTTCGTCGATATTCTGGCTCCACAACAATGGCCCTACTTTGACTACATCGCTATCAATCAGATTCATAAATCTAACACTACATACAAAGTTATCGCTATTGGGGGCCCAATCAGCCATATGAGAAGGAAGTTTTCGAAAGAGAGATGGTGCATATATATGAACCTTTCCAAAACAGATGCAATATCATGGTATACCTTTTGGAGGATTTCATAGTGGAGAATTGGATTCGTTCAACGTACCTTCATGTAAGGTCTAGGTGTAAAGGGCTTTCACTCCATTTATTCTGACTAAAATCATCAATAGTTGCATAACTATTGGGGTAGGTAGGCTTTAGAGCATACTCAATCTTCCAACCCTAGTCATTCAAACAATGCCATCTGAAAGTCCTAAAAGTCCTTGCACATTGATGGAGGCATTCTTGTGATCTACTCCCATGAAGAAGAGAATGAGTCCATGTGGAATTCCTAGAGTTAAAAATCTCACAGTGACTCACCCACTTCTTCATCTTCCACATGGGAGGAGATTGCAAGAATGCCTCCATCAATGCGCGGGAATTTTGAGGACATTGAGAGGGTATCGTTTGATTGCTTAGGCATGGGAGATTGATTGCTTTAAAGCCTACCCCAATAGTTATGCTCAATGTGATGTTTACTATATCAACGTGGATACATGGAGATGGCTTTTGTTATTGTACGGTTATATTATCTATATATCTAGAATTATGTTTTAAATTTTTCTTTGAAGTACTGTTATACTGAAGAATTAATTTTTTTTTATTTTTCTTGGAAGTATTGTTATACTAGAGAACAATCTTTTGTAGAATTATGTTATAGCATTATGGCTATTATATTTCTAGGAGCATATAATTTAGTTGGAGGCTTTGGAGATGAATATTAGGTTGGTCATTGACACTGGGAAAGTTACAATTTTTCTATATTGCTCATTTCAATATCTAGAGTTACATGCAAACAAAATATTAACTATTAACTATTGTGTTACAACACAGTTATTTTCATTTGGACTAACTATTCCCTTGGATTTGTTGGATTATAGTGCAATTATTTTCATTTTGACTAAATGTTCCCTTGGATTTGTTGGATTATAGCGCAATTATTTTCATTTTGACTAAATGTTCCCTTGGATTTGTTGGATTTTTTTTTAATTGTGTAGCTTTTTTTTTTTTTTGATTTAATATTTCATAGTCGATACTTCATACACATACTCACAAGACGATTTGTATGTATAAAGTTACATAATAGGTATATCCGATTCAATATGGATGATTCTCTCAGTTTATATGGAGGAGAAAATGATGAAATGGCAAATCTGTCTGGTTGAATACCATGGATGTTGGGTTGTGTTATATTCTTTCCACGACTAGCTACCCTAGTTAACTGGGGGGTTAGAACAGGGGCGAAGCCCCCCCTTCGTTGTGCCAATTGCACAGTGGGGGGGCAGTAGCCCCCCCTGTCCAAGGGGTTTGAGGAGGGCAAGTACCCCCCTCTACGGGGTCCGGGGCAGTGCCCCGCGGTTTTTTTTTTGGACCCTATATTAGGTTAGGTGGACCTACTTATGGTTTTGTGCATGGTTTTTGCACATGGCTTTGGACACGATGGTTTTCGGTCCATGGTTTTGGACGTGATGGTTTTCGGTCCATGCTTTTGGATGCAATGGTTTTCGGTCCATGGTATTGGATGCTTCGACATGTATAAATATGTATTGCAACATTGAAAGAAACATAATGAAAAATCAATTTGGTAGTCCCGTTTTTGGGATCCTGGGAAATCTCTGTGTATATGTGTTTTATGTGTTATTCTCTCGAATTGTTTATTTTCTATGTTTTAGAATTCGTATGCAAGTAATTTCTGTATGGGGTTAAAACCTACATTTGGTATCAGAGTTGTTTTGGCTTCAAGGGGATGCCTTTGTTGCTAAGGGGTTTCTCTCGGGCCTGTGGTAGACCCTGTTCAGGGGGAGATCTATAGGATCGATTCTAGTGGTGAAAGAAGATGGTGAGCAGTGGAAATATAGAGATTGATAAATTTAATGGTCAAAGTTTTGAGTTGTGGAAACTCAAAATGGAGGATCTATTGGTGGATAAAGATCAGTGGATCATGGTAGATCCAGGTACTAAACCAATGGGAGTGTCTGATGAAGAATGGAATGTTGGAAATAATACTGAGAGGGGGGGGGTGAATCAGTATTATTAAGTCAATAAAACTTTTTCATTTCCATATTCAGATTCATATATGCTACTTCAGTTAAGGATACCCGCGTATATACGCAACTGTGATTAATGCAACTAGCGTATATCCAGTAAACTTATGATTCAGTTAGTTGATCTTCAATGAGTGCATCAGAACATTATTAACCATATCAACAGTAAACAAGTGCAGTAAAATAGAACAGATCATCACACATAAGGAGCACACATGAACACCATGATATAAGGTGGAAACCCAATGTGGGTGAAAACCACCTACTACAATTCGTCTCTATCATCTTTTAATATGAAACTTCTTTTTACAATAGTACTGGTGCAGTCTTATACCAGTACGCAGGCTTCTACCTGCAGAAGGCTACAACCTTCTTAGCTCTTGTACTAGCCGATCCATTTACTAATACGTAGGTGCTGGCCTACTGAAGGCTCCAACCTTCACTCGTTTTCTAGCTGCTCCTGGAAGGGAGCTACAACCCCCTAGCTCTTGTACTGGCCGATATGTTTACCAGTATGTAGGCACCGGCCTACTGAACTCTACGATCTTCCCGGGACCACGTTTCATAAATTTTCAGACTGGATCCATAAAACAATCACCATTGCAATACAATCATCAACTACACCTGCATCATCAATCTTTGAATCACCCAATACTGAAACCCTGTCAACAACATAGTCACCAGAACACAGAACAGACAACATAACTCTGCAACAACAACCAGATCCAACTGCAACTTCAAATATCATACTTCATACTATATACGCTACTTGGACGAACCCAACCTGCGTGTATACGCGCTTTTACCAAATACAACCCGCGTACAGATCTGCAAATTCTAACTTATAACTTTGCAACTATTTCAGACATCAGAACATAACATTTACATAATAAACATGCGCCAATAATTCAGATCTAGTCTATCCATAATCAAACCATATAATCATCAACATTCCAAGCCTTAATATCCTGATCCATCATCCATCATCATCCGCATAGGTGCATCCTTGATTCAGATCAAGCTAAGCATCACAAACCCATAACCAACATCCTAGATCTCACACTTCATCAAATATTCATCACCTTCTCACACCTCTCCTTGGCCTAATGATCTTCTCCTTATATAGGTTTAGGCTTCTCTCAATACCATGGCCCAAAACCATGTTGAACCAATACTTTGGACCCAATACCTGGGGTCAACACTTCGGACCAAATACCACAGACCAATACCATGGACCAAATACCACAGACCAAAACTTAGTTTTCCAACATGTACACGCCTTTACTTCTGTGAACCTGCGTGTGTACGTATACGCGCCTTTTTCTCTACTCACCAACGTGTATACACACTTTCATCAAGTCTAACCTACGTATACCTTTCTTTTGACCTACTGTCATCTGATTAAGTTTCCGTCACCTGTATCATACCTTTGAGTGAGTTGCAATCAAGGACAACACTTGTATCATAATGCCAACAATCTCCCCCTTTGGACTTGATGGCAACCGCTACACCAAGTCACTCTCCCCCTTTGACATCAAGGGCAAAGGGCAGACCAAGATATTCTCTTCTTTGATATACATTCTATTGTCCATACTCCCCCTGAGTACATGCTGAAGTTTCTGATTGAGCTCCCCCTTTGTATATGCCAAGATGTACCAATCTGTCCATGCTCCCTCTAAGCACATGCAAGGTCTGCAAAACCATAACATGACTCTATACATACATTAATCTCCCAATCAAGTGGGAATACACCATTTTGACTCATCCACCCAACCAAGTGGGGATATACCAAATGTTTATACATGACTCATTACATCATCCATCCCATGCATAGTGGGGTAACAAAATATATCATATGACTCACAAAGACCAAGGACCTAAACAAGACCATGATAGTTATCAGTAGTTATCATACACCATATGATCTACATTATAAGCATCTGTCACTAGCATCCAGACTTGTAACCTGCAATCCATTCTTTTGGTCAAGCAAGATATGTCAATAAGCATCATCACCAAAGACTTCTAACCATAATGCCAACAATGCATTATTTGAAGTATATGCTCCCCCTGAACTTGTGCCATGCCATCATCAAAACAGTGACTGAACCATATCAGACTTATGTACTGCTACTTTTCTTCAGAACCTCATATATGCGACTGTGCAGCATATAACTCGCGTATATATGCGACTTGTCTTCATGAAACCTGCATATGAAATTTAGAACATTGATGTTCCACGCTTCCAACTTCCTCTGAATCTGTCATGTCTGTGTACTTTTCTATGCCACATCTTTCTGGCTGTACTTCCTTTTTCTTCCATATCTTCAACTGTGATGATGTTTTCTTCTTTTGGTTTGGTGTCCACAATCTTTTCCTGCATTCTTTCGCTATATGTCCAAGCTTGTTGCATGCATAACATCTTACATGCTTCATATTCCTCCTAAAACAGTCAATGGCTTTGTGACCAAACATATTGCAAGCAAAACAATATCCCTTAAAGTACCTGGAACGTGATGATCTTTCTGTTTGACGATCTTGAACCATTCTACTTCTACATCTGGCTGAAACATGTCCAAGATTATGACATACATAACATTCAACATTATTCATTGGAGGAAATAATCGTCTATCACTTCCAAAGTTAGGAGAAAAAGATTTTCTTTGAGGAATTCCTTTCCTTGGTTGTTGATGGGGTTGTCTTCTCATCTCCTTGTTGATCATTTTTTATTTCTCATTAGAGTTCCTTGCCTCACCTTGTGAGCTAGATTCACCTTTAGCAGATTCATAAAAACCAAGACCAGTTTTGATAGCAGGCAACCTTTGACTACTAAGAATATCATCCAAGATCTTAGTACTATCTTGAAATCGTAATAGTTTATCTTTTTCTGCTAATTTACCTTTCAAGATATTTACCTCAACTTGATGTTGTTCTTCCTTTTCCAGACATTGCTTCATCAAAGTTTCTTCAGACTTTCTTCCTTCTTCCACTTGTTGCCTTAGTTTGAGAATCTCATTTTCTTGCTCTTCATTCAACACCTGCAGCATTTGTCATACTCTGGAGGCACATTCCAACTGAGCTTTTAAGCTGATAATTTCTTCTTTGAGGGCACTCTCCCTTTTTCTAGGTAGATCTTGTTGATCTATGATTTTATCTGATGCTTCATTTGCTTGTCCATCTTCAATCTGAGGTGATTCAGGATCTAAATACTTGCTTCCACTCAATAGCAGGCTGTCATTGTTCCTTTGAGTTGTCTTCTTCTTTTGACGCGCTTTCTTTCCCATTGTTCTACGGATCTCCTTCAAGCGATCAAGCTTCTACCGAAGGACCTGCTCTGATTCCAATTGTTGGAAATAATACTGAGAGGGGGGGGGGGGGGGTGAATCAGTATTATCAAGTCAATAAAACTTTTTCATTTCCATATTTAGATTCATATACTCTACTTCAATTAAGGATACTCGCATATATATGCAACTGTGATTAATGAAACTAGCATATATCCAGTAAACTTATGATTCAGTTAGTTGATCTTCAATGAGTGCATCAGAACATTATTAACCATATCAACAGTAAAAAAGTGCAGTAAAACAGAACAGATCATCACACATAAGGAGCACACATGAACACCATGATATAAGGTGGGAACCCAATGTGGGTGAAAACCACCTGCTGCAATTCGTCTCTATCTTCTTTTAATATGAAACTTCTTTTTACAATAGTACTGGTGCAGTCTTATACCAGTACATAGGCTTCTACCTGCAGAAGGCTACAACCTTCTTAGCTCTTGTACTAGCCGATCCATTTACTAGTACGTAGGTGCCGGCCTACTGAAGGCTCCAACCTTCACTCGTTTTCCAGCTGCTCCTAGAAGGGAGCTACAACCCCCTGGCTCTTGTATTGGACGATATGTTTACCAGTACGTAGGCGTCGGCCTACTGAACTCTACGATCTTCCCGGGACCACGTTTCATAAATTTTCAGACTGGATCCATAAAACAAACTACACCTGCATCATCAATCTTTGAATCACCCAATACTGAAACCCTGTCAACAACACAGTCACCAGAACACAGAACAGACAACATAACTCTGCAACAACAACCAGATCCAACTGCAACTTCAAATATCATACTTCATACTGTATACGCTACTCAGACAAACCCAACCTGCATGTATACGCGCTTTTACCAAAGACAACCCACATACAGATATGCAAATTCTGACTTATAACTTTGCAACTATTTCAGACATTAGAACATAACATTTACAGAATAAACATGCGCCAATAATTCAGATCTAGTCTATCCATAATCAAACCATATAATCATAAACGTTCCAAGCCTTAATATCCTGATGCATCATCCATCATCATCCGCATAGGTGCATCCTTGATTCAGATCAAGCTAAGCATCACAAACCCATAACTAGCATCCTAGATCTCACACTTCATCAGATATTCATAACCTTCTCACACCTCTCCTTGGCCTAATGATCTTCTCCTTATATAGGCTTAGGCTTCTCTCAATACCATGGCCCAAAACCATGTTGAACCAATACCTTGGACCCAATACCTGGGGTGAACACTTTGGACCAAATACCACGGACCAATACCATGGACCAAATACCACAGACCAAAACTTAGTTTTCCAACATGTACGCGCCTTTACTTCTATGAACCTGCGTGTGTACGTATACGTGCCTTTTGCTCTGCTCACCCGCGTGTATACGCACTTTCATCAAGTCTAACCTGCGTATATCTTTCTTTTGACCTACTGTCATCTGATTAAGTTGCCATCACATGTATCATACCTCTGAGTGAGTTGCAATCAAGGACAACACTTGTATCATAATGCCAACATGGAAGAAGTTGGATCGGAAGGCAAAGAGCACAATACGATTGTGTGTCTCAGATCCAGTATTGTTGAATGTATCAAGGGAAGTTATGGCTAAGGAATTGTGCGACAAGTTAGGGACTTTGTACCAATCTATGTCTCTGGTGAATAAATTGTTCCTACAGAAAATGTTGCATAACCTGAGGATGAAAGATGGAGACTCGGTGACAGAGAATTTGAACACATTTAATACTGTGGTAAGTATGTTATTATCTGTAGATTTTAAAATTTTAGATGAAGTTAAGTGCATAAGTTTGTTTTGTTCTCTACCAGATTCGTGGGATAGTCTGGTTATTGCAATAGGTAGCAATGCAACTGCCTTGCAGTTTGATGAAATAGTCTCATCCTTGCTGATGGAGGAGATGAGACAAAAAAATATGGAGAGCCTGAATGGTGATGCCTTGTCTGTATGAGGATGGCCCCAAAATAGAAACAAAAGTAAGTCATTGAGTGGGAGATCTAAATCTAGAGGTAGATCTAAATCTCCAGGAAAACCTGTAAAGGTAGTTTGCTGGAAATGAAGAAAGGAAGGGCACTACAAAAGGGACTGTAAATCTAAAGCTCTTGACAAAGGAAAGGGATATGATCATGCTCCTTCTGAAGAGGCAAAAACCACCTTAGATGAAGGTGGGGATGTGTACTTGGATTCTTCAAGTACACATGTAGATCATGAGGCATGGTTGATTGACTCAGGTGCATCCTTTCACTTCACTCCCCATAGAGAGTGGTTCTGCAAGTATGAGAAATACGATGGTGGTGATGTCTTATTAGGGGATGATAGGAAGGCTAGAATCATTGGCCATAGAAAAGTAAAGTTGAAGATGCAAGGTGGAAGGGTTAGAACACTTCTGGGTGCTTTTCATATTCCTGCATTGGCTAGAAATATGATTTTGTAAGCAAGTTAGATGGTGTAGGTGTAAAAATAGTGTTCGAGAAGGATACATGAAAGATGGTTTGGGGAGCACTGGTATTAATGCGTGGAGTTCGGATTAGAACTCTATACAAGCTTCAAGGTAACACTGTTGTTGATGGGTGCAAAAATTTTGTGGTTCCTGAAAGTGGAGCAGAAAATCTAGTGGTCTCTGGAGAGAAGACCATGTTGTGGCATCAAAGGCTTGGACATATTGGAGAGAAGGGCCTTCGAATACTTCAGGGTAAAGGTATGGTAGAAGGTATGAGTAATAGCTCTCTAGATTTTGATTTCTGTGAAAATTGTGTATATGGGAAGAAAAATCGAGTGAGTTTCCCCTCTGGTGGTAAGAGGGCGAAACAGATATTAGAGCTTGTGCACAATGATGTGTTTGGACCTGTGAAGGTTCCATCACTGGGTAAGTCTGTGTACTATGTATCATTTATAGATGACTTCTCAAGGAATACATGGATATATTTCCTTAAGAATAAATCTGAAGTCTTTGATAGGTTTAAAGAATTTAAAGCTTTGGTGGAAAACCAGACAGAGAAGAAAGTAAAGGTGTTGAGGTCAGATAACGGTGGATAGTTTTGCAGTAAGGAATTTGAAGAATTCTATCAGAAGTGTGGTATAGCACGACAAAAGACTACTCCATACACACCTGAGCAACATGAAGTTGCAGAAAGAATGAACAAGACGTTGATGGAAAGGGCAAGAAGCATGCTCAGTGGTGCCAGGTTAGGACAATAATTCTAGGCAGAGGTGGTGGAAATAGCATGTTACCTGGTCAACAAATCACCTTCATCAGCATTGGAGGATAAGACTCCATAAGAGGTATGGATTGGTAAGAAACCCTCTCTTTCACATCTGAGGGTATTTGGATGTGATGCATATGTACATGTTCCAAAGGAGAAAAGAACCAAGTTGGATAGTAAATCTGAAAATTCCATCTTTATTGGGTATAAGGATGGTTTAAAGGGTTATAAACTTTGGAACCTAGTAACAAGGAAGGTTGTGTACAACCGAGATGTGGTGCTCAGAGAGGTGAAAAATGTTATTAAACATGAAGTCCCATCAAAGGAACCTGAGAAGATAGAGTTTGAGATTAAGGAGGAAGAGTCAGACTCTACAGCAAAGGAGGAATCAGAAGATGAAGAAGCACAAACTCTGGGTGTGTTAGTATCAGTTTGAGAAAGAAGGCAACTAGAAAGGTATAGTCCATCTACTTTCTGTTCAAATTTTTCTTTATCTGTTATTGATGATGATCCCAGAACTGTGAAGGAAGCAGTAGATTCAGAGGATGGCAAACTTTGGAAAGAGGCCATGGTTGATGAAATGGCATCTTTGCACAAAAATGAGGCTTGGGATCTGGTGGAGTTTCCAGCTGGAAGGAAAACCATTGGCAGCAAATGGGTGTTCAAGAAGAAGACAAATGCAGAAGGAAAGGTGGAGAAATACAAAGCTCGGTTGGTAGAAAAAGGTTATTCCCAGGTGCCAGGAATTGATTTTGGTGATATTTTTTCTCCTGTTGCCAAGGTAGCTTCTATTATATTACTTTTATCTATTGTTGTTGCTTTTCATTTTGAGGTAGAACAGATGGATGTGAAGACAACATTTCTTCACGGGGATCTGGAAGAGGAGATCTACATGAAGCAACTTGAAGGCTTTGTGGTGAAGGGTAAGAAAGAACTAGTATGCAAGTTAAAGAAGTCTCTGTATGGGTTAAAACAGTCACCAAGGATGTGGTATAAGAAATTTGATACATTTATATGAGGACTTGGCTTCACCAAAAGCAAAGCAGATCATTGTGTGTATTTTAAATTAATTGGTGACCGTGTTATTTATCTGGTCTTCTATGTGGATGATATGTTGCTGGTTGGAAATGAAAAAGAAATTATCTAGGATTTGAAGACGTAATTGTCCTCCAAATTCAACATGAAAGATCTTGGTGCTACAAACTATATCTTGGGGATGGAAATTAAAAGAGATCGGGCAAAGAGGAAGCTTTAGTTAAACCAGAGGAAGTATGTCGAGACAATCCTGCAGAGGTTTAATATGCAGGGTAGTAAACCGGTGAAGGTTCCTATTCCTGTAGGTGTGAACTTATCTACTGAACAGTGTCCCAAGACACAAGAAGAGAAATAGGATAGGTCATGTGTTCCATATGCAAGTGCAGTCAGTAGCCTGATGTATGTAATGGTATGTACTAGACCATACATTGCACATGTAGTGGGAGTATTGAGCAGGTTTATGTCAAAACCACGGAAGGAGCAGTGTACAACAGTGAAGTAGGTTTTTAGGTATTTGCATGGCACTAGTGATTATGGTTTGTGCTACCAAGGAAGACCAGGATTGGAAAGAGTGTTGGATATGCGTGGCTTTGTTGATGTAGACTGGGCTAGAGATCTGGATCAGAGAAGATCTATAAGTGGGTATGTGTTTAACCTATTTGGAGGTGCAGTCAGTTGGATGAGTAAGAAACAATCTATAGTGGAACTATCAACTACAAAGGCAAAATACATGGCAGCCACTCATGCAAGCAAGAAAGCAGTTTGGTTGCAGAGATTGTGTCCAAGTATGGGGTTAGTACAGGGAGCTATAAGGATAGACTGTGACAGCCAAAGTACAATTTTTTTGGCAAAGAACCCTGCTTACATTCAAAGACAAAGCACATTGATGTTCAGTATCACTTTGTGAGCGATATGATAGAAGACAAAAAAGGTGTTGTTGGTAAAGGTGGATACTTTGAAGAATACTGTAGATGCATTGACAAAATATGTGAGCTCTGAGAAGTTCTCTTGGTGTAGAGAAATAATGGGCGTTGTAGGGCTCGATAAATGACTAACCTCTCTTGTGGCCCCCCATGGAAAGAAAACAACAAGTGGGATAATGTAGGGTTGTGGTATATTCTTTCCACGACTAGCTACCCTAGTTAACCGGGGGTTTAGAGGGGGGGTGGAGCCCCCCCTTCGTTGCATTGATTGTGCAGTGGGGGCATCACAAGGGGTTTGAAGGGGTTAGGTAGCCCCCTCTACAGGGTCCAGGGCAGCTCCCTGGGGATTTTTTTTTTTTTTGGACCCTCTATTAGGTTGGGCAGACCCACCTAAGGTTTTGTGCATGGTTTTCGCACATGGTTTTGGATGCGATGGTTTTCGTTCCATGGTTTTGGATGCGATGGTTTTTGTTCCATGGTATTGGATGCTTCGACATGTATAAATATGTATTGTAACATTCAAAGGAACATAATGAAAATTCAATCTGGTAGTCCCGTTTTTGGGATCTAGGGGAAAATCTCTGTGTATATGTTTTATGTGTTATGCTCTCGCATTGTTTATTTTCTGTGTTTTAGAATTCATATGCAGGTAATTTGACATAAACCTGCTCAATACTCCCACTACATGTGCAATGTCTGGTCTAGTACAGACCATTACATACATCAGGCTACTAACTACACTTGCATATGGAACATGGGACATGTCCTCTTCCTCTTCTTGTGCCTTGGGACACTGTTCAGCAGATAACTTTACACCTACAGGAATAGGAAACTTCACCGGTTTACTATCATGCATATTAAATCTCTGTAATATTGTCTCAACATACTTCCTTTGTTTAACCACAGCTTCCTCTTTGCCCAATCTCTTTTAATTTCCATGGCCAAAATATAGTTTGCAGAACCAAGATCTTTCATGTTGAATTTGGAGGACAATTGGGTCTTCAAATCCTAGATAATTTCTTTTTCATTTCCAACCAACAACATATCATCCACATACAAGACCAAATAAATAACACGGTCACTGGTTAATTTAAAATACACACAGTGATCTGCTTTGCTTCTGGTGAAGCCAAGTCCCCGTATAAATGTATCAAATTTCTAATACCACATCCTTGGTGACTATTTTAACCCATACAAAGACTTATTTAACTTTCATACCAGTTCTTTCTTACCCGTAACCGCAAAGCCTTCAGGTTGCTTCATGTAGATTTCCTTTTCTAGATCCCAATGAAGAAATGTTGTCTTCACATCCATATGTTCTACCTCAAAATCAAAAGCAGCAGCAACAGATAAAAGTAATCCAATGGAAGTTACCTTGGCAACAGGAGAAAAAATATCACCAAAATCAATTCCCGGCACCTGGGAATAACCTTTTGCTACCAACTGAGATTTTTATTTCTCCACCTTCCCTTCTGCATTTGTCTTCTTCTTGAACACCCATTTGCTGCCAATGTGTTTCCTTCTAGCCAACAACTCCACCAGATCCCAAGCCTCATTTTTGTGAAAAGATGCCATTTCATCAACCATGGCCTCTTTCCAGATTTTTCCATCCTCTAAATCTACTGCTTCCTTCATAGTTCTAGGATCATCATCAGTAATAGATAAAACAAAATTTGAACAGAAATCGGATGGACTATACCTTTCTAGCTACTTTCTTTCTCGAACTAATCTTCTCACACCCAAAGTTTGTGTCTCTTCATCTTCTGATTCCTCCTCTGCTGTAGAGTTTGATTCTTCCTCCTTTAGCTCAAACTCTATCTTCTCAAGTTACTTTGGTTGGACTTCATGTTTAATAACATCTTTCACCTCTCTGAACACCACATCTCAGTTGTACACAACCTTCCTTGTTACTGGGTTCCAAAGCTTATAACCCTTTAAACCATCCTTATACCCAATAAAGATGCACTTTTTAGATTTACTATCCAACTTGCTTCGTTTCTCCTCTGGAACATGTACATATGCATCACATCCAAATACCCTTAGATGTGAAAGAGAGGGTTTCTTACCAGTCCATACCTCTTGTGGAGTTTTATCCTCTAATGTTGATGAAGGTGATCTGTTGACCAGGTAACATGCTGTCTCCACCGCCTCTGTCCAGAATTATTGTCCTAACCCGGCACCACTGCGAATGCTTCTTGCCCTTTCCATCAGTGTCTTGTTCATTCATTCTGCAACTCCATTTTGCTGAGGTGTATATGGAGTAGTATTTTGTCGTGCTATACCACACTTCTTACAAAATTCTTCAAATTCCTTACTGCAAAACTCTCCACCGTTATCTGTCCTCAACACCTTTATCTTCTTCTCTGTCTGGTTTTCCACCAAAGCCTTGAATTTTTTTAACCTGTCAAAGACTTCAGATTTCTTCTTAAGGAAATATATCCATGTATTCCTTGAGAAGTCATCTATAAATGATACATAGTACACAGACTTACCCAGTGATGGAACCTTCACAGGTCCAAACAGATCACTATGCACAAGCTCTAATATATGTTTCGCCCTCTTACCACTAGAGGGGAAACTCACTTGATTCTGCTTCCCATATACAAAATTTTCACAGAAATCAAAATCCAGAGAGCTATTACTCATACGTTATACCATACCTTTAGCATGAAGTATTCGAAGGCCCTTCTCTCTAATATGTCCAAGCCTTTGATGCCACAGCATGGTCTTCTCTCCAGAGACCACTAGATTTTCTGCTCCACTTTCAGAACCACAAAACTGTTGCACCCATCAACAATCGTGCTACATTGTAGCTTGTACAGAGTTCCAATCCGAACTCCCTGAACCATCTTGTAGGTATCCTTCTCGAACACTGTTTTTACACCTGCATGATCCAACTTGCTTACAAAAATCAGATTTCTAGCCAATGCAGGAATATGCAGAACACCCGGAAGTGTTCTAACCCTTCCACCTTGCAACTTTAGCTTTACTTTTCTATAACCAATGATTCTAGCCTTCCTATCATCCCCTAAGAATACATCACCACCATCGTATTTCTCATACTCACAGAACCACTCTCTATGGGGAGTGAAGTGAAAGGATGCACTCGAGTCAATCATCCATGCCTCATGATCTACATATGTACTTGAAGAAGCCAAGTACACATCCCCACCTTCATCTGAGGTGGCTTTCGCCTCTACAGAAGGAGCATCATCAGATCCCTTTCCTTTATCAGGAGCTTTAGATTTACAGTCCCTTTTATAGTGCCCTTCCTTTCCGCATTTCCAGCACACCACCTTTACAGGTTTTCCTGGAGATTTAGATCTCCCTCTAGATTTAGATCTCCCACTCGATGACTTATTTTTGTTTATGTTCTGGGACCATCCTCGTACAAATAAGGCATCACCATTCTGGCTCTCCATATTTTTCCGTCACATCTACTCTGTCAGCAAGGATGAGACTATTTCGTCAAATTGCAAGGTAGTTGCATTGCTACCTATTGCAATAACGAGACTATCCCATGAATATGGTAGAGAACACAACAAAATGATGCACTTATCTTCATCTGAAATTTTAATATGAACAGATGCTAACTGACTTACCATAGTTTTAAATGCATTCAAATGCTTTGTCACCGAGTCTCAATCTTTCATCCTTAGGTTATACAGCTTTTTCTGCAGGAACAGTTTATTCACCAAAGAATTAGACTGGTACAAAGTCCCTAACTTGTCCCACAAAGCCTTTGTCGTAGCTTCCCCTAACACATTCAGCAATACTGAATCTGAGACACACAATCGTGTTGTGCTCTTTGCCTTCCGATCCAACTTCTTCCATTCTTCATCGGACAATCCTGTTGGCTTAGTACCCGGTTCCATCGTGATCCACTGATCTTTATCCACCAATAGATCCTCCATCTTGAGTTTCCAGAACTCAAAACTCTGACCATTAAATTTCTCAATCTCTATCTTTCCACTACTTTCCATCTTCTTTCACCACCAGAATCAATCTCGCAGATCTCCCACTAAACAAGGTCTACCACAGGCCCGAGCGAAACCCATCAGCAACAAAGGTATTCCCAAAACTGGGACTACCAACTTGATTTTTCATTATGTTCCTTTCAATGTTATAATACATATATATACATGCTGAAGCATCCAATACCATGGACCGAAAACCATCGCGTCCAAAACCATGGACCAAAAACCATCGCGCCCAAAAACATGTGCGAAAAGCATGCACAAAACCATAGGTGGGTCCGCCCAACCTAACATAGGTTCAAAAACCAAAATTTTCCAGGGCGTTGCCCCGGAACCCATAAAGTTGGGTTACCTGCACCCCTCAAACCCCCTGTGACCCCCCCGCTACGCAATCAGCGCAACAAATGGGATCCCCAGGTTAACTACGCGGGCTAGTCATGGAAAGAATATAACACAACCCAACAAAAGTATGATATGAATTCAATTTGTACCTGCAACCCCAAACTTCAAACTTTGGATTCTCTTCTCAGTATAATGTTCATAGCTCCGATACCATGTAGAAATTTCTACAAACCTGGCTCTGATACCATGTAAACAATCTGATGTAGGTTAACTTGATAATGCAATATAAATCAAAGCAGAATACTGTAACCTACTTCTACTATCAATTTGCAAAAGCATAAAGATTGAGCTTAACAATATAACCATAAGAAGAAGAATCAATAACCCAATACACATGAAAATACTTTGGGGAAAGCCTCAGCTAAAAAACCCCACACTATTGTATTATCATACAGGTGGAAATACATAGGAATTATACAAAGCCTTAGCTCTCATAGCTAGCTAGCTCTCAGTACAATCCTCATAGATGCTCACATGAAATCTTGGATTCTCTTTAGCCTTCCTCTCTTCCCTCCAAGCTCCTATTTCCTTGTGCTGCTCCTAGTGGATGATCTTCCTTGAACACCTCCTCCAAAACTACGCAATCCTCAAGGATGAATCCCTTGACTGTATGCATGAGTTTTCTTTATAAGAAAACACATGCAACTGATAGTACAATGTCCTTGAACATTAATCTCAGCTGGGTCTTTCTCAGGATAGACATGCACGAGTTTCAGATGAGGGAATCTTCAATTAATTGGAGTAGCACTAGTTGAGTGCATTAATGCATCAACTGACTGTTAACTCACTATTAGTTCCTCAAACAGTTTGGAACTAATTTAACTAGACTTAACTCAGTACACTGAGTTAACTAATTACAACTCAAATATAACTCAATCTTATCTCCTTAATTCAAGGGATAACTCTTGCATGACTTTATAAAGACTTCTAACTTGAATTTATCCAACTAATTAATTCATAAATAAATAATTAATTATTTCCAAGTAGCTCTTAAGACTAAATTCGATTTTAATTCACAATTTAATTCAAGGACAAATTAAATTGGAATATTCTTATTGCCATATTTCAACACTCCCTCTCAACAAGAAAGGGATTATCTACCACCCTGATCCTGTCTCTATGGACTCGAATTTGCACTTTGACAATGCCTTTATTAAAATGTCAGCAACTTGCTCCTCTATCGAAATATACTGCAACAACATGATCCTCTCAACCTGTGAAAAGCCACGGGCAACAAATCTTTCCTTATGCTTCTCCACACTACCATCAACATCTTACTTTACCTTGTAAAGCCAACAGGAACTCACAACTAACTTGTCTCCATCTCAGAACCACGTCCCAAACACTGTTATGAACTATGGAGTCATACTCCTCCACCATAGCATCAACCCAAATCGGCTGCTGCACTGCTTCCTCAAAGGAATATGGTTCGGCCTCAACACATTCCCCAACAAGGACCATGTATCCAGTGTACCTCTCAGGTGACCTCCTCTATCTGCACTGAGAAGATGGTGCTCCCACATTCTCTCTCGCATCCTCCAACAATCTGTCAGCTTCACTTGTGCGCTTCCGTCCATCTCTATAAGACTATGCTTGAGTGGATGTCTCCACTCCTTAAACCTTTGCATGCGGCTACTCCGCATTAGTCTGAGGCTCCTCCTCCTTAGGAACCAACAATTCCTCCATAGCCTGTGGTTGGAGCTCCCTCTCAAGGGAAAATCACATGACTTCTGCTCATCAAACTTGAGATCTCTGCGAACCACTGTCCTTCGACTGGTAGGCAAGTACACCTGATAGTTGTGAGGTGTATCAGCATACCCAAAAAACATCCTCAACTCTGTTGTCGGCTCAAGATTCTTCCATGCATCCTTTGTCACATGGCAATATACCGATGAGCCAAAGATCCTGAAGTGACCCACATCTGGTCTCTTACTAGAGAAAGCTTCCTCTGGTGTCTTCATCCCAAGTATGTGATGCAAGCTTCTATTCTGCAAATAGACTGTTGTGTTGCATGTCTCAGCGCACAAGTGAAGTGGTAGGCCTTGGTCATGCAGCATTACCCGTGCTGCCCCTACAATAGTTCTATTCTTCCTCTTGGCCACCCCATTCTGCTATGGGTTATGAGGTGCCGTCAACTCTCATTTAATTCCTTTCACTGCACAGAACTCCTTAATCTCTAGAGAGACATATTCTCCACCATTATTGCTTCTCAAGGCCTTGATCTTCTTCCATGACTCTTTCGTGACCAAAGCTTTGAACTCACAAAACTTTGTGAAAGTTTGGTCCTTCTTCTGCATGAAATAAATCCAGCATTTACGAGAATATTCATCAATGAAAACCACATAATACCTTTGCTTCATTGTGGATGCTGTCGAGAATGGTCCACACACATCAGTATGAACTTGTTCTAACATAGCCTCTGCTCGACTGTCTCAATCATGAAAGGAAGACTTGGTGTAATTTCCCAAGGTACAACCTTTGCATGTGTCAACCTACTCAAGTTTACCTTTGGAAAGTCTTGTAGATATCTGTTGCATTATCTTCAAAGCCCCATGATGTAAATGGCCCAACCGCCTATGCCACAACTCACTAATGTCTTGGCTTTACACCAACTCTGCTTTCATACTCAATGCTGCACAATCATCTACCTCTAGTTTATAGAGATTCTTCACTCGAATCCCTATCCTCTTGGTCTAACCCGTGGCTATGTCTCTTAGGAACGCCTTTCATTTATTGAAGACAACATCGTAGCCTTTGTCCTCCAACATGGTGACCGATACCAAGTTCTTCTTCAGTCTAGGCACATACTTCACATCTGTCAAGGTGATAGGAGCTCCATGCTCCCTCTGAAAAGAAATTGTGCCCACTCTTGAAACATTATACCTTCCATCATCACCCATATCTATGCGCATCTTGAGGTCTTTCTCCTCCAAGGCACTGAATAAATTTTTATCAGTGGTCATGTGGAATGAGGCTCCACTATCAAGATACCAGACACAACGTGTCATCGATGACACCATGCGTGCGATGAGGGTAAAGTCCATTTCGAACTGAGAGGCTAATGCCTCACCTTCCGATCCTTCCAAGGATCCCTTCTTAGACTTCTTCGATGGGAAATTAGTCACACAATGTCCCATCTCGTGACAATTAAAGCATCTTACTTTAGACATGTCAGCCTTCTTCCCTCCATGAGAAGAATTCGATTTGAAATGGGAAGCCTTCTCCTTCTCTTTCCTTGCCTTACTTACTAAAGCCATATTTTCTTCATCATCATTCTTGGATGAAGAACCATCTCGTGTGCTCCTCCTAATCTCCTCCTGCATAAGATCCGACCACAGTTGTTCCAAATCCAACAGTTTCTCCCTTCTGTTCACAGATTCCTAGTAGCTATTCCAAATCTTTGGAAGTCCAAGGAGAGCAAGGCTTACCATATCATCATTGGCAATAGTTATTCCCACACTGCCAAGCTCATCTTTAAAGGTGGTGAGCTTGTTCAGATATGTGGAAATAGTATCACCCTTCTCCATCTTTATTCTTCAAAGTTTATCCTTGAGTGCCAATTTCGTCTGGTCACTATTGTTCTGGTAGAGGTACTTCAATGTCTTCCACATTGAAAATGGAGTATCCTTCCCATGGAGACTCGAGACAATATGGTCTTGAAATCCCTCAAGGATGATCCATCTCGCCTTCGCCACACACTTCTTCCAATCAGCCAACTCTTGTGCATTAGTTGAAGTTGGCTTTGGGAATTCTTCATCAATGAATTCCTTCAAGCCACCGTCTTCTAATACAACCTCCATTCTATCTTTCCATGCTATGTAATTCAAGCTACCTTACAATGCATACTCGAGTCTCAAGCCATAGAACGCCATTTGCCAACCTTGAAGTATGATATGAATTCGATTTTCACCTACAACCCCAAACTTCAAAATTCAAAATCTCTTCTGAGTATACTGTTCACAGCTCTAATACCATGTAGAAAATCTGATATAGGTTAACCCGATAATGCAATATAAATCAAAGAAGAATACTATAACCTACTTTTACTATCAATTCGCAGAAGCTTAAAGATCAAGCTAAACAATATAACCAAAAGAAGAAGAATCAATCACACAATACACATGAAAATACTTTGGGGAAAGCCTCAGCTAAAAAACCCCACACTATTGTATTATCATATAGGTGGAAATACATAGGAATTATACAAATCCTTAGCTCTCACAATTATCCAACTCTCAGTACAATCCTCATAAATGCTCACAAGTAATCTTGGTTGCTCTTGAGCCTTCCTCTCTGCCCTCCAAGCTCCTATTTCCTTGTGCTATTCCTAGTGGATGATCTTCCTTCAACCAAGTGGAACACCTCCTCCAAAACTGCACAATCCTCAAGGATGAATCCCTTGACTGCATGCATGATTTTTCTTTATAAAAAAACACATGCAATTGATAGTTCATTGTCCTTGAACATTAATCTCAACTGGGTCTTTCTCAGAATAGACATGCATGAGTTTCTAATGAGGGAATCTTCAATAAACTGGAGTAGCACTAGTTGAGTGCATTAATGCATCAACTGACTGTTAACTCACTATTAGTTCCTCAAACAGTTTGGAACTAATTTAACTGGACTTAACTCAGTAGACTGAGTTAACTAATTAAAACTCAAATATAAGTCAATCTTATCTCCTTAATTCAAGGGATAACTCTTGCATGACTTCATAAAGACTTCTAACTTGAATTTATCCAACTAATTAATTCAGAAATAATCAATTAATTATTTCCAAGTAGCTATTAAGACTAAATTTGATCTTAATTCACAATTTAATTCAAGGACAAATTAAATTGGAATATTCTTGTTGCCATATTTCAACACAATACATATCATGCATAAGTATGTATTACATTTTACCTCTCTGCATATGAAACCCAACATTTGATGGCTATGTTCTCATATATTAAACCATTAACCATAACAATAATATAAGTCTATATTAGATTTTACATCTCTACATAATAAACCCAACATTAGTAGTAGAAGTGTGTATTAGATTTTACATATTTGTAATATCAAACCCAACATTAGATGGATTTTTTCTCATATATTAAGCCAAGAACCAGAACAGTCTGTGTGAGTATTCAAGACTGCATGCTACGGCAAGCATTGGTTGATTTGGTTTATCTCTTTGACTGAAAACAACTCTCTTATAAAAGTGGTCTATATTAAACTAGTGCTTTCTGATAGTTTATGTTCTTATTTCCTTTATAATCTTATTATAATGTTAATATATATATATATATATATATATATATATATATATATATAGATATATATATATATAATCTAAAGTTGGTTGAGAGAGACTTAAGCCAATTTGGTTAGGAAATAATCTAAAGAAAAAAAGTTGTTCCATTGCTTGCTTATGATGCGATAATTATATAGATATCTCAACCAAATTTGTTAGGAAATAATCCAAAGAAAGAAAGTACTTCAATTTCTTGTTCATTATACGATAACTATACAAGAACTACACAAGCAGCAAGTTCATTATGTATAAAGTTTGTACTATTGAAATCTTTTATCGTTTGTAATTTGTTAGCTAACATTTGCATAGCATGAGATGAAATAGAAAATGGTCAATTGAGGGATAGTTAACCACTGGGCTTGTATCGACTTCCCATGGGGCATTCAAGAAAGTGTTGCTCTTGGATTTTGTCAGGAGCTCGCTAAAATGTGCAAAATCTCTGGCATGGTAGAAACATGTGGGCATAGTTGACCTAGAAAAAAATTCTCCTAATATTTGTTATTGGTTTATGCCTTCCCCTAGTTGCAGGTATTTCATCCTGAACCTGTTATTCCAATATACATGGCATGACCTAACCAAGTTGAAAACTCTGAAAATTGTATACAAAGATGAAATGAACAAACTGAGAGGCAAGGAATTGGAACTCCTCATAATCATTCTACCCGACAACAATAGATCTATGTATGGTCATTATTTTATTCTTTCTTGAGGATTCATTAACTTTGATAATGTAGAATTGGATTTTACACAGAATTGCCTAGGTAGTGTATGAGCCTAGGTATTGCAGAAAGAATGTTGCAAATCCCAGAGCTACCAGCTTTACTTATCAACTCGGGGTTTGTAAAAACTTGGAGGTGACTATTCTTTATACACAAGTAGAAGTGAAGGTGTTTCCTGTTGTCACTGCTCATCTGGCAAGAGACCCCAGGGTTCCAAGCCAGACTTCTATAGGGTCAGAAGAAGCTTGATTTTGATGGAAGGAAAGCAAACCTATTCTAGGGGAGAGCTATTCTACTGCAGAAATGAAGAAAACAACATGCACACCTAAATCACCATAACCTAATTAATCATGAAAACAACTAGACTAAGCAGAATTTCTAAACAACACTAATCTAATGCTAACTATCTACGTTGCAGAAGTAGAAGAGCATAAAAATAGACTAAGGGGTGAACAATGGAAACTAGGCTAAGTCTGAGTTTAGGCGAAAGAGCAGTCAGAGGTCAAAATGGAGAAAAGAGGACGTGAGGGAGAAAAAGTGCATGAGGACCGTTAGATCAGGCTGGTGGAAGGTGAATGAATGATTGAGATTAGATCAGAGGAGGGTATGTAGGTGGATGGGTGAACAGGGTTAACTAATAGGCTGGACAGTTGGGATTAGATCGTGGGGGAAATCGGTAGATGGACAACGGAGATCGTGGGCAAAAGAAAAACATGCAGAAATGGTATCGGGTGATGCGATAGCTGTTAGATCTGGCAGGGCAGATCGACGGTGGAGACTGGAGTGCGAAAAGAAACGTGCAGAAATGACAAGTGGGTTTGGAAGGTGGTAAGATGTATCTCACGTGCCCTCAAAGATGTAAATAGTTTTGTAGAATTTTGCGCGATTAGCCTCCTTGACTGACATGTAGCACGGGGAAACTGCCCATATCGTGTGCCCTCAACCTGATAACTGTCGGATAGAAATCCACATGATATCATGCAATGGCCATCAGATCTAGCAAGGCAGATCTATGGTGGGGATGTTACCGAGCAAGCTGGTGAGTGGGCGCGCGACAGCTGTCAGATCTGACAAGGCAAATCAACAGTGGGGATTTAAAGGGAAAAAAGTCAAATGTGAAAAGTGGATTTGAGCGGTGATTGGACAATTTGGCTTGTGAAAGGCGTTTTACTGGTAAAACTGTTTAAACATGAATTATTAACTCCTGCACAAGCGTTTTGGGCCGAAGGGGAATGACAGTATGAGTGAGGTATTAGGCAGAGGGTGAAGGGACAGATGACTAGGAAATGAGTGAATGATCATGAAACGAACCAAGCAATGATATGATGAACCACATGATTTCATTAAACGACAAACCGTATGAAAACCAAAAGCCTATGTTTTGGGGGTTGTTGTAGGGTTTCTTCCTCACATCATGGTCCCACAGGGAGAAGGTGAGGCCAAGACACCTATGAGCATCCTAATGGATCTTTTCTTTTCCAACCTATTGATTAAATGAAAGCATAAATGGAACAAACTGAAACACAACTACTCTATTCTACCATGTTGTAATGGGCTGCAACTATTCAAGCAGATGAACAAGAAATAAGAAGCTACTTAAGTCAATGAATCTGTGCTGAACCACTAGAATGAACATGCATCTACTTAACCAAATGAACAATCCAACCATGCATCTATGCTACTACTGTAATGGAAATGAAATGCTTGAGAAAATGCACAAAAAGCATGAATCTATACTACTGCTGTAGTGAGAATGCATTTGATTAAACAAATGGATAGAAAGCAGGAAGCTATGCTACTTAACAATACAATAAAGAGGATATTTGGCTACTAGGGTCGGGCCCTAACCCAAGAGCTTCAGCCCTTTGAGTTAACTCAGTGTTGTCTCAAATCAAAACTCATATTCATTATCAAAGAACATTGTATTACATCAAACTGTTACAAGTCAAAAGGTCTGAATACTTGCTAACTGACTGACTGACTATTGGTTAACTGACTAAAAAAAAATGAAGTCCTAAGCCTCTCTATATAGACATCTGAAGTCTCAACGACTTCCCTCAATATTAGGGAGGTACAACTCCCAACTTAATGGTAACTTGTCCTTTAACTTTCACTAGCTCGGCTGCCTTCTAGTAGGGAGGTTGCTTGTACTTCCACTTGCTTGTACTCCTGATTTGGCTATGTGTAATTTTTAGCTGATAGAGGGAGATTCGAATGGATGGGCAGTAAATGAGGAGGATTTACCTCCTGTAATTCCTCTCCCTTGTCTCATCCAAGTTTTTACCAAGGTATTTTACCATAGCTCCTTGGTTTTACCTTTATTCTGCATTACATGCACATTCGACCACAAAGTAAAATATCCAACTCTAACTCATCTCATAAGAAAAATATAATTAAAAGTATGCAATAAGTTGTGAGAATGGTTGGTTTGACTAAGCTAGGAGGTGAATTAAGGACAATTAAGGCCCATATAATTGCTCGATGATGAGACTCATCATCATCCCCCTACTAAAAGTGTTACTCAACTTTTGAGCAACTTAGTGGCTCTGGTAGCCTCTCTGACATCTCATTCTTTTGTTTTGGTCTTCTCTTCTTGTTTATGGAAGCCTGCTTTCCTTTCCTCTTCTTCCCACTGATATTCTCTAATCTTAAAGCTATGTGGCAGTGTTTCATCTCTTTTAGCAGGCATGTATATTATCATTTCTTATCAGCCTAAACATATCCTCAAAATGTGTACTTGCTTTCCCTTGGGCAGCAAGATATCTGAGTTTCAACTGAGGATTATTTGCAATTAAATTATGGGTGCTAATTAAGGCCATGGGATTTTGATTGTTCAGCTGCTTCTCTATCCCTAAAGCCACTTAGCTCTTTTGTTTCTTGCTGCTTGTTCTTCTTTGTTTCAATGCCTTCTTCCTCTTCTATTTCAGCATCATGCTCCTTTGTATCAGTGTCTTCTTTATCCATCTCATCCCATCTAATTTGTATCTGTTGTTTCTTATTTTGTCTCCTCCTTACTGACAGAAGGACTAACACCATAGATGAAGGTTTTGATGTCATCCTATGCTGGTAAGTCATTGAAGACTGTCCATGTTATAGGGATCCTGAGGTTTTGGAGGGCATAGCCTTTTTAGAGGAAACTGGCCACCTCTTTACTTACAAACCAACTACCTCTTAACCTTTACAACTTTTGATCACATGATGCAGACGAGTGAGTGAGTAGGATACTTACTTATGGCTAATTTCGAGTTGCAAGTGTTAAGGATTAGAGGTGCTGCTGATGGTCATTCTTCTACCTCTTCTATCGTCTACTGATGATGTCTGTGACTACACATCATATGTTGTTGCATGTACAGAGGGATTAAGAGTGTGTGTGAAGGTAGGGATGATGGTAATGGATGAGGTGATGCTATGGAAAACACAATCTTCTCCTAATTTGAAGTAGCGAAGTGAAAAAAAAACAATGGAATTTATGGAGGGATGCATGGTAAGGAGTGGGGGATATGAACATATGTGAGGCAGGGCCCCCCTTTGGATTTTCTCTTTGCTCCTTGATTTTCTTTGTCATCCTCCTGCAAACAACAATTATGTTTTTTCTTTTTCTTTTATTATTATGTTTTTTTAAAAACACCTAGGCTGCCTCAAAGAGGTTTTCACCATACGTATCTGCCCTGGGCGCCTTAAGAAAGGTTTTCACCCAAGGATCTTCTTTTTCTTTCCTTTTTTCTCATCCTCGGGCCGCCTCATGGAGGTTTTCAACCCAAAGATGGGACTCAAGCACCTCATGCAGGTTTTCACTTGAATCCTTATTTTGTTTTTTTCTTTTTCAGTGACTTGATGAGGGAGGAGCTGAAATTTGCTCCACCATCATCACTATCTTATTGATGCTATCAATGAACTCTTGTCTAGATGAAGGTCTCTTGTATCATTTCAATCTGTGTCCATTAACTAGTAATGGAATGGATTCTTCATCTGTAGTGCTAATTCGCACTGAACCATTGTCATGGCATCTTTCCACCACATATGGTCCAAGCCATCTTGTTCTTAGCTTTCCCTTGAAGTCTTTGTACCTTGAATCATATAATAATGCCGAGTCTCCTTCTTGAAATAGTTTCTCCTTGATATGCTTGTCATACCAGATCTTTCTGTGAAGCTGAATTATCTCTATATGGAGGAAGGCATGCATTCTGAATTCATCTAGGCCATTCAAATGGAACAACCTTTCTTTTTGTGCATGATTGAGATCTAAATCTAGTTGGGCTACCATCTTCAATGCATAATATTCAAATTCAATGGACATAAAAGCCTTTTTTACAGAGACCAACTCAGAGGGTGTGAATCCAGTGGTGGTCTTCCATGCTGTATTAAAGGCCTAGGTGGCCTCAACTAGTCTCTTAGCCTAGTCCTTTCTACTGTTGTTCACTACCTGGGTTACGATGTTCTCAAGTGCTCTGTTGGTCACCTCCACTTGCCCATTAGCTTGTGGATGATAAGGAGTGGACGTCCTATGTTTGATCTTGTGATGCTTGAGCAGTTCTTTGATCATGCTGGAAATGAATTGGTTGCCTTGGTCTGTGACTAGTTCTCAAGGGTGCCCAAATTTGTAGAATATGTTCTCCCTTAGGAACTTAGCCACCTTTTCTTCTGTTGATGTCTTGATTGCTTTGATTTTTTCCCACTTAGGCAAGTAATCGGTGCACACAATGATGTTTTGTTTTTTATTGGAAGGAGGGTTGATAGGGCCAATGAAGTCAATGCCCCACTTGTCAAATGGCTAGAAAGTTACTTGAGGCTGCGGGGCATTTCATCCCTTGGAGTAGGCTTTCCCATCCTCTGGCACCGATCACACTGACTAACATACTTCTTCACATCTTGATGAAGAGTAGTCCAATAATAGCCTGCTTGAAACACCTTGAATGCTATCCTTTTTGCTGCAAAGTGACCTCCACAAGTCCCATAATGACAAGTTAGAAGGATGTCAAAGACCTCCTCTTCCCTTACACATCTTCTCAAGATTTTATCTAGACCAAGCTTGAATAGATTGCCCCCAATCCAGGTGAAGGGGGAACTCTTCCTAATTATCTTGTTCTTCTCTCTGGAAGGCAGGTTTGGTGGGAACTGTGCTGACACCAGATAGTTTTCTATATCAGCAAACCATGGGGAGAGCACTGAAATAGCAAACAAATGCTCATCTGGGAACTAATCATCCACCATTCCTTCTTCACCTGTAGGCAGATTCATTCTAGACAGAAAGTCAGCAACAATATTATCTTTACCAGGCCTATCAATAATAGTTAAATCAAATTGCTGCAATAAAAGTAACCATCTTATGATTCTAGCATTTACATCTGATTTTTTCATTAAATATTTAATTGCAGCATGATCAGTATGCACAAATGTTTAATAGCCTGTAATGTAATGCCTAAACTTGTTCAATGAATGCACAATAGCCAAGAGTTCTTTTTCTGTCATAGTATAGTTTAGCTTGGCCTTTAATAGGTTTTTACTGATAAAATAGATGGCATAAGGCAATTCCCGTCTACTTGTCCTAAGGTTGCTCCTATGGCTTTATGCAAGGCATCAACATGAATGTGAAAAGGGAGGGCCCAGTTCGGGCCTCTAAGGATTGGTGTAGTAGTTATGTTGGGCAGGAATTCCCCCAAGGCATGTTTTGGGGCTTAAAGCCCAAGTTTTGACCAAGTCCTTTGTAAAAGCTCCACGAATTGTGGGCGTAGAGTGCAAGTCATAATGGATTCACTGGGTTGTCCGCCCTCATTTTGGTAATGTAATGCCAGCTTGATAGACCTAGCCATGGTCCGTAGACCATGGGATTTTATAAATAGAGCGAGGCTCTAAGTGTAGAAGAAGGAGATAAGAAATAGAATGAAAGCATGGTGAGTCTAAGCGATTGAGTCGAAGTGTAAAGTGTGTCTTTGGGTCGTATAGTAGGAGAAGGCTCTGCAACTGAGTGCGTAGAGGCCTAGTAGTCTGTAGCTAAGTGCACGGACCCCTGCAGCTGAGTGCGCAGGGCAGGTCGAGTCTGTAACCATTGGAAGAATTAATAAAGAGAATTTTACCATATTTCTATGTATCTTTTTCTGTTTTAATGTATGATTGGGTATAAATTGCAAGTGTACTGTTTATTTGCTACGCGAACTCATATGAATGTGTTGTATAAATAAATATAATGTAAGACATCCATTTATGTGAAGATAATTAACTGGTATAGGAAGATAAGTAAGATCTCAGGTGCGACTTAGGGGAATAGTGCAGAGCGCTGCTCCAGCAGCACGGAAGCCCCACAGCCCTTAATTAGGGCTGTGCGAAGGCAAGTATATCAAGGCACGAAGGCCAGGGAAGTGCGTGAAGCAGCCTGCATGCAGGGACAAATGGATCGAACCAGACCCTCAGACATCTCAAGGGTGCGGAAACCTGGTTCCAGCACCCCCCATACTACTTCGGGTGAGACCTCAATCCGTGCTCTGTGTAATGTTGCCGAAAAGGCCAATAGTACAGGGATTTGTTTGGCCAATTAACTCCAAACCTGGGTCAGGCCACAACAAGCCAACAAATGGTTCTGTTTCTGGGACTGGGATCTACATAGAGATGTCTGATGTCATATCACTAGAATCTGACAAAGAAAGGAATTGAAGATTGGTTGGACAGAAAGATTCATGAGTTCACGGCGCAGGAAAATAGGAATCCATGACTATGAAAAGAAGAGTGGTTAGGCTGCTACTTATATACAGAGATCCATGAAATTTTCTTCGCATCTTTCCATACTGAGCTATATGAGTGGGTCGTGAAGCTAGCAGATAGCCAAGGAAGGTGTAAACTCAACAAACTTATTGTGTGGACTCCAAAATTGGTGTGTAGATTGAAAGCATCGGAGGATAAGATCGCAAGCGATGTTGATCATTGGCTCGATCGAATTATAGGAGGATTCATCACTGAGTTTGCAGTAGATACTTCAATCAGTTATAGCGAGCAGAACGCCGCTTCCTCAAAGGGCCGTGAGGTAAGTAGTTAAATCTTTGAACACTTGGATTAAAATGCTACTGTGTGAAACACTGGTTATGCAAATAAATTGATGTTTGGGGCTACACAAAGTGGGAGAATCTACAGAAACGAAGGTAGTACAAAACTAGAAACTAGCCCCTTGATTTCACCTCCGTGAAGGGGTGAGCAAGAGCTCGCGCAGGTCTCACCAAGAAGTGCGATCAATTTGATAAGGCAGAGGATTCTGTGCATATTACCCCCACCCACACCACCACCAGTTTCATTGTCTTCACCCCCATCTTCGCCCATACCACCTCCGCCACCACTGCGAATCAATATGGCCAACATGATAAAGTTTCCAGTGTTCAAGGGAGTAGGGAATCAAGAACTGGACCAGTTTTGGTTCGTGATAAAAGCTGTATGGGAAGCGCAAGGAGTCACGGGTGACAATATAAAGAAAGTGACATTGGTCAGCGTTCTGCAAGATCGCGCACTGACCTGGTACATTAAGCATTCCAATAATAATCCGAATGCGAGGATCATAGATATTCAAACTGCACTAAACAAAGAATTTAGCAGGCCAAAGTTAGAGGCACAGTCGATCATTGGGTTCGAGGAAACCACAATGCTATTAGGCGATACCCCTTGGGAGTTGGATCAGAGATTGAAGTGCACAATTCGTGAAGTTAACATGACATTGACAGATGGACAACACCGCGAATGGTTTGTAGCATCGTTAACGCCGCATCTAAGGAACACACTATCACAACAGAGGCTAACAACTCAGCCCGAGGCCCTGGAGGTTGCAATGAGATTGCAGGAGACCCCGATACAGGATCCCAACCTGGGAGTTCATTAGATTCACACGCAGTTGAAAAATGTTATGAAAACAACTCACAAAATGATAGAAAAGATAGCTCAGCACCTTAAAAATAAGTCTCTTCGAGGGGGCAACCTTCTTTACATTACACAAATGAACAATTCTTAGATGATACAAATGACAAGACCTCCTTTCTATATATAGGAGTCTAAGGGGTAATAATATAATTAGAGTCGACATAATAATAATAATGTAAGGGCACAATAATAACAATAGTGGGCTTCTATGGGGCACAATAATAACAATATGGGGACTACATGGGTACAACAATATAATAAGGGGGTTGTACTAATAACAATAAGGGGTTACACTAGTAGTATAGGGGCCTAACATGCCCCTCTCCTTTAAAAATTGTTGTCCTCAATGTTTGAGTAGTTCTTGATGCTTCTGTATAAAATTCTTGTCCTCCCATGTGGAATCTTTAGCGGGTAAGTTCTTCCACTTGATAAGATACTCTAAAATTGATTGATTTCGTAGCTGTCGGATTCTTGTTTCTGTGACTGCTCCAAGTTCTGATATGATTTTTCCTTCTTCTTCAAGTTCTAGCAATATTGTTTGAATTGGGATATTCTGCAACTTTTGAATGAGTGGCCACACTTCTTTGTCCTTCTTCCATTTATCCCTTGCTTCATTTATCCAATCTGATTGGATAATAGAAATAGCACAAAAAAATGCTTCCACATCCTCATCCTTTCTTGAGAGTGCATCTGCAACAAAAATTTTCTTCTCTTTTCTATAGATGATGTCAAAGTCATAACCCAACATATTTGTGACCCATTTTTTTTGTTCTTCTAAAGATAATATTTGTTCTAAAAAGTATTTAAGACTATCATTATCCATTTTTACCTTGAAGTGTCTTCCCATTGGGTAAGGTCACCATTTCTTAAGTGCATGTAGTATTGCCAACATTTCCTTCTCATAACTAGCTTGCTTCAGATGTAGCCATAAAAATACCCAATCACCTACATCAAAAAAATTTCACTGCGATGTTGATTTACCTGTTGTTTCATTCAATTTTGCACCAAAGTGGCATTATTCTTTAAAAGTTGGAGAGCTTGTTGTTGATGCTCGATGTGATCTTTCACTGCTTGAACCTTTTTCTTCTTGATATGTCCTTCTATCTTAAGAGTTTGAGGAGTGGTAATTTCTTCCAATGCTTTACAAGATATGGTCGGATTCATTTCTTGATGCTCGATGTGATCTTTCACTTCTTGAAGATTTTTCTTCTTGATATGTCCTTCTATCTTGATAGTTTGAGGAGTGGTAATTCCAACCAATGCATTGCAAGATATGGTTGGATTCATTTCTTCTTTCCTGATGTGATATTTCACTTCTTGAACCTTTTTCTTCTTGATATGTCCTTCTATCTTGAGAGTTTGAGGAGTGGTAATTCTTGCCAATGCTTTACAAGATATGGTCAGATTCATTTCTTCTTTCTCTGGGGTTGGGTCCTGGCATATATCCTCTTCTATTGATTTTTCTTGATCCTTTTCTTCCTCCTCTTCATACTCTATGTAAAATAATTTCTTCTCAGCACACTTATGACCTTCAGTGCATTTGCTATCACAATTGTAACAAAGCCCTATTTCTCTTTTTTCTTCCAATTGTTGCGGTGTAAACCTTGTAGGTTGTGGAAGGCTAGGAGAAGAAACACTTCCATTATTATAGTCATGAGTGGCGGGATTCCTTGTTTCTATAATTTTGCTTTCAATTTTTCTTGCCCACCTGAATGCCTTCTCCATTGAATCAGGTTCCCAAAGACGAACCTCATGTTGAATGTTATCCTTTAAAGTACCTATGAAGACATCAATCATTTTATTCTCTAGAATATCATTTAGCATTATATTCAATTTTTGAAAGTCCTCAATTTGCTCTGCCATTGAAAACTTTTGTTTGATATTTATCAATTGGCTAAAGAAGGTGTTTCGCTTTGTATCCTCATAATGTGCTATCATTTCCTCTGTGAAAATTGACCACGTAACAAGTGGTTTACGAGAACAAAGCCCTTTATATCATAAAAATTGATCCGGTTCTACATATAAAGATGCAATACGTACCTTTTGTAATAGTTGCACCTCATGTCGATCAAAATATTTCTCCATCTGTAGTATCCAATTTACCGGATCCTTGCCATCAAACTTCCTCATATCGCCTTTTCTTGATTTTAGGAACTCGATCTTGAAATGACTATAACTCTGTAATTTCAGTTCTTCCAGTTCTGAAATTGTGACCTGCAGTAGCCCTATGTGTCCTCTTTCCAATGCCACCAGTCTAATCAAAATTGGATTCTCCAAGAAAGAGTTATCTACAATCTCCCAAGATGACCTAATTATATACTTTTTCAGAAGAGCTAATATGTATAAAGTGCCACGTGTCACTGTTTTGACCTTTGGATCAAAAAAATACACAAAATAAACTATAGTCCGTCCTCTTTCTGTGAATTCTTACAAAATTTCAATCTGATTCTCAGAGAGAGTTATGACAAGTTTCCCAAGGTGACCTATATGGAATGTAATTCGAGGGTTTGCGAAAACCCGAACTTCCTCAGACTATATCTCCAAAACTATAGCGAGACAGGATCTGAAATTCAAAGCTGAGGTTTAGATCGATTTCTTCTCAAATGAGTTTTTGGTTTAGCTTCTGAAACTTCGTATCAAAACAGTTATAGCGAAAATCCCATGATGACCTGTTTTAGTTGAAATTCTGGAGCTTGCAAAAACCCTAACTTCCTCAAATCATATCTTCGAAAATATAGCGAGACAAGCTCTGAAATTTGGACCCAAGTTTTAGCGCACATTCATCTCAAATGGGTTTTTTTTTCACATCTGAAACGTCACAGATAACAAGTTATAGTGATAATTCCACGATGACCTATTTGGAGCAGTGAAACCCTAGAATCCAAAGCTCTGATACCAAATGTTATGAAATCGGCTCACAAAATGATAGAAAAGATAGATCAACGCCTTAGAAATAAGCATATTCAAGGGGGAAACCTCCTTTACATTACACAAATGAACAATTCTTGGATGATACAAATGACAAGACCTCCTTTCTATATATAGGAGTCTAAGGGGTCATAATATAATCAGAGCCGACATAACAATAATAATGTAAGGGCACAATAATAACAATAGTGGGTTTCTATGGGGCACAAAAATAACAATATGGGGACTACATGGGTAGAACAATATAATAAGGGGGTTGTAGTAATAACAATAAGGGGTTCCACTAGTAGTATAGGGGCCTAACAAAAAACTTGTGCCTTGAGATGCAGAGTTTGAAACAAGATAGAACGGCTCACTCAGAAGTGCGCGATGAGGTATGGTGCGTAAAGTCCAAGGGTTAGGCACATGAAAAGGACCACTTCCCAATGTTCATGAATTACCTCGCGGGAGGAGGACCAATGCCATTGAGATCAGAGGCACAAGCAGGACCAAGTGTGGCACCTGCATTATGGTGCGTGATTTGTCAGATATAAGGAAAGCATGCTACAAACAACTGCCACTTATTACAAAAGTACACAAATAATTCACAACAGTTGTTCTATAATCTTTGTAGATCAATAGGCCATGATGAGCGCACATGTAGAAGTTATGAACTAATGATGCATCGAACTCCTACTTACAGAGTTCAGGGCGAAACGCAGCCCCTTGACCAAAATGTGGGGATGGTGCAAATAGGATTTCAAGGGTATGAACGAGGCTGAGGTGGAGGAGGACCGGGAAGAGGTCGCGGAAAAATGATATGTTACAATTACAAAGGGCCAGGACATTATGCCCATGATTGTACGTATCCAACGCGACCATCATGCTTGTATTATACATTGTTTGATCATGAGACAGAGGATTGTCCCACACTGATAGCGAGGTTGCATGATAAAGGAGCATTCCAACCTCCCCTGACTCAGAACCTACAAATGATGAGGTCTGAACCACGCGAGGAAGACCCTAGTGTAAATATTGTGCTCCAAAGTGGAATTACGACAGGGGATGACAAAGGCAAGTAGCCTGAGGAAATTACTTGGGTTCGCAAGGCTCCAACGAAGGAACTAGAGTTTGATTTGGAGCACGCTAAGGAAACCTTCATGGAAGCTAAGAAGAGCTTCGCTGATGCCTCCACTTCAGGAAGTAAAGACAAACCAGAGCTGGAAATGGACCCATTGATGCTCACAATGTTCCTGGAAACATGCATGAAGCTGCTGCGTGACAGCAAGGCTGTAAAGGGGTTATAAGAACTCATAAATAGATGCAATGGGACCGTGCCAGGAGAATTTCATGTAGTTCGGAAGCTCAAAAAGCACACGATGCGAATGGGAAAGGAGATGAGATTGACCATGCAAATTGGAGAATATGAGATGGACCAAGTGATTCTGGATCTAGGATCAAACGCAAACATCCTGCCGAAGCAGACATGGGAGCGCATGGGAAGGCCTACGCTGCAATGGTCTCCTATCCAACTGCAAATGGCAAACCAAAAAAAGATCCTACCTGTGGGGAGATTGTAGGGAATCACAGTGGATATCGAAGGAGAAAGCGCGTTAGCAGATTTTGAAGTAATAGAGATTGTCGATGATAGCAATCCCTACCCCATGCTATTAGGAATAGATTGGGCCATTGACATGAATGGGGCGATAAATTTGAAGAAGCGCAAGATGATTTTTAAGAAAAAGTCTCTACGCGTGGTTGTACATTTGGAAAATGCAGAAGGATCGTGCTACATAGAGCTAGTGCACGACTATGACAACGACAATGATCTGGATTGCATCTACAAGATAACCACGTGAGAACAAGACTGGGTGAATCTGACCGCAGATGGATGAATCTCATAGGAGCACAAAATCTCCTGCACATCGGATTCAAATGAGGAAATAGAACAATGGCAGAACTGGTTACATGAGGTAACCACGCTGAATTGTACAATGATGATGAGATCGTTGCACTGCATATCAACAAAGGTAAGGGAACTGCCTACGTATGATGAGTTAAGTGAGGTGGATAACTTCCTGAGCAGATTTGAAAGAGAAGTGCCAGAACAACAACGTTTCGAAGCTTTGAAATGGGTATTGTGCCCTATGCTCACGAGATGGTGGGGTACGCACCAAAGAATCTTTGAGGACTGGCACGAATGCAAGAGGATGATGCACATGCAGTTTGGAAAACCCAAGTTGTAATTAACAGACAAGATTGTTGGACAAAACAGTCCATGCACCCACCTATCTAGATGGATGCAGGCATATGGTGCAAAACCTGCATGGATGCACACAGTATTCACGTTAGGAGACACAGTCAGTAAGCAGATGTGGATAAAGCAATGGCATGAACGACCCCCCCAGTTGGAACAATGAAGTATGGGAAGACCAAGTGCAGAGAAGGTTATCCACACAGAAGCCTTTAACAAAGTGTGCAAAGAGCTGAACAAGGTACATAATGCGAAGCGAACTGACTGGGACCTGCGCACACTAGCATTTCTATGGGATTATAGGACCACGTGCAAGAACCTGACAGTGCAGGCACCTTCGAGGCTGGACTATGAAGCGAATGATGTAATCCCCATAGGACATGAAATGCCGAGTCCACGCATGGAAGCATTGGTAGATACGACGGTTCATAGAACCTTGGAAGAAGAAATCCAATAGGACAATTTTAGGCTCCAAGAACTTGGGAAAGAAATGGTGCGATTAAGGGCGAAAAGTGCTCTTGCAGGAGCAGAAGTCAAGAAGCTGGAGGATGAGATAAAGGAATATTTTCTCGATAAGAAGACCAAGGTGATAAAACAAGGTGCACACGATCACGCTGAAAAGTTTGAGGAGTAGGACTATTGCCGTGAATTGACCAGTCTGATGCCTTGGCTTGGACCGCACATTACTAAGCAAATCAACCACGGTGGCTCGCTGCATATGATAAAGTGTGCAACGCCACCAGTAACGATAAGAGGTGGGTATTTTCCAGGAAGAGTGATGGATGACCGAAGGAAATCATATATAGGTGGTGCAGCCACCTGACTAGCCAAGGGAAGTACAATCTTAGTGCTCCTGGCAATTGAAAGGAGGTGCAGGACTATAAACTACTCTGTCCGGGAGTTGTGCGCAGAAGCAAAGAGTCACAGGGTCTGCGACCACGCAAGCGGGGATGCACTACCATGCGGGTTGGCCATAAAGTGACTATTGAAGTCACTATTCACGATGTGATGCTCGACTTGAGACCAAATGGAGCGGGCGGCAGGCATTTAAGATGCGATTTATGGGCAAGATTTGGGAAAATCTGCCACCAAGGGAGAATTAATGAACTAGATTTGGGGGGAACGGTCGAATTCGAATTCAAAAGGAGCTATAAATTACAAAGGGTTTCCTAGCAAATAACACTTGGTCATTTGCAAATTGAGCAGTTGTATACCTTGTGTAGCCTGAGCAGAGCCCTGTTTAAGCCATGCAAAATGTTAATTGAGGCCTTGAGTACACGAGTGATAGATTTCCGGTCGGACACAATGGCAGCATCTGAGGAAGTTATGGAAATTATAGAAATGACTGCCGAAGAGGCCGCGCAGGCCTTGACTATGGGAGATTCCCCTGAAGGCACTGAGATTGTGGCAGAAATCCCTAAATCACCATGCACACCAAGACCAAAGAAAGACAAACATGTGATAGTTCCTGTATGTGTGTCCCCGCGAAACTCGATGTGCACCATGCTGACGATGGAGGAGAAGGGGAAAGCCGTTAACATAGAAACTGACGAAGAGGAGGAAGACCAAGAGGACCTTATCATCAAAGAAGACGAGGACGAAGGCATGGAGGAGGAAATTGAACCTACGCACCCTCCAACAAAGCTGCCTACTTATATCCCCCCGCGGAAGGGGAAGGCTAAAGTGCCCAAGGATCTTAACAAGAGAAAGAGCTCTCTCTAGACCCCGCTCCTCCCAGATAACATCATTTTTGAGGGCACGCGCCTGGGATGGGTGCCTAGCTTAAAATTTGAAGATTGGGACCTCGCTGACCACTAGAAATTCCCTCACCTAGAGACCACACAGCTCATGAAGCCTAAGAAGAACACTGCGGTGGGGGTTACCGAATTAGAACTGTGAAAATGGTTGCGTGGAGTGGAAAAGGAAAGGTTACTAAACCTGCTTTGGGTGCCGCATTTCCACCGCGCCCTAATAACAATTTTCGTCATCAAGTAGTTGCTCTGTTTGGTGCATGGTGGGTGTTTGTGGCTGGAGGAGCCCATCCCCATCACGGAACACTTTATTCACCACATCACCCAGCTGCCATGCAAAGGAGAAGACCCCGCAGATATCTCGAAGGGGAAAAGTAGTGACTTGGCCATCGTGAAAGCCATGAAGAAGAAATATAAACTGGAAAAGAAGAAGAGGGGCTACGTCATATCCAACAGCAACGATAAAGCAGTAAGAGTGGTGACCTAAATACTGGCAGGTAAGGTTATGCGCAAGTGCTGCACGGACAAGGTACCCCCACCAGTGGTAGCACATGCTGAGCAGTGCGCCGAGGGGGTCCATTTTAACTGGTTCGAGTTCCTCTGCAAGGAATTATTGGAGAATTACCACGAGGCTTAAGAACAAGGCAAAACGTTCCACTATGCATGGATTCTGCTGTGCATAGTGATTGTGGCAGGGGAATTCTCGGAGGACAGTTAGTTCCCCACAATTGATAGGGATCTATCGGAGGCTGCGAAGTACGCTTCGCTCTGGGCCACAAAGGATGCAAACCGGATCCACGACAGTAAGATATTTTGGGTGTTCATGGAGATGAACCTCAGAATGGGGATCAACCGCAAGCCGCGGTTATCACCCACTGTCTACAACAACCTGCAAAGTTTTGTAGAGTTTAAAGCAGACCTCCACAGCATATACATCAGAGCGTGCAAGGACCTGGCCAAGAAATGGAGAGAGCTACCCTTTGTAGCCACGGACGATGTAATCTTTGACATACTGGAGACATGGCCACTGGAGTGGTGCACTCCAAACATCGCAGCAATGGAGAATTTTGCGGTGCAGAGGAAGAAAGAGGAGGCCAAATTGTGCATAGCGCAGTTGGCAGAGAAGAAAAGGAAGGAGGCAGCGGCAGTAGAAGCGCAGGAAGCGTGGGACGCTGCACAAACACTTGCTGAATAGAGAAAGGCCGCAGCAGTAGCAGTAGCGCAGAAGGCAACCACGAAGGTGTGCGAGGGCCAAAAGTTACCTTCGCATGGGCAGGAAGCAGAGGAAGAGGAGGGAGGAACAGACCCACAAACCATGTCAACACAGCTGAAGCACCAACACTCGACCGAGTGGATGGGGCCGCGCAAGAAGGTCAAGGCATCAAAGTTTTATATTAACCTGATCACCCTTATCGAGGGTGATCTACACGACATTGGCAAGACAGTGCGCGATGTCACCTCTGAGGTGTGATGTCACCTCCGAAGCCCTCCAGAATTTTATGTAGGAGAACTAGATTGTGTTGGGAGCCCTCAAAGTGCGGCTGCAGGAGTTGTAGGTGTGCACTCCTCAGGCTGGTACCCTTTTGACCAACCTTGTAGTAGGGACAACTGCAACAGAGCAGATGTTGCGTGCTCAGGTGAAAAATACTATAGTGCTGCCAGAAGCGGCACTGGTGACAACAAATGAGGCTGACATGCCTACGATTAGCGCACTGAAGGGTATCAGAATCAACATGGTTGCACTCCCATGGGAGACATTATATGTTCTAAAGGATGGGATTACTGCAAAACTGTAGGCTAGGGAGAGCCACATACTGTAAGTACTAAGTGAGCAGAGAATCAACATGGAACAATTGAGCTTGTAGCACGACAAAGTGGTTTCACAGAATTGGCAGCTGGTACGGGTACTGGATGAAGCTTGTCAAAGCATCGCTGAATTGGCCATCCCAACAAACACACCAACAAAGGCGCACATCCACAGGCTAGCAACAGGGGTGCGTGAGGCGCGGGAGGAAATGACAAAGGTTCAGCTGGAGTTGAACCTTCAGATCACACAGCTGCGATTGAAGGCATAGGTGTCCACCCCTCTAGAAGTAAGAGAACAGCGCGCCAGTGCTTTTATAGCGGGATTGGACGAGATTGGAAGTGTAGTGAGGGACTGCACCAAAATGTTGGAGAAGTCATTTGAGGTCCTCATGAACTTGCAGGAGGACCCCAACATCCAGCACTTAGAGACAGAGGTGCGTGAACTCCAGTCGAAGTATGACAATGTTAAAGGAACTGCGCAGACGGTGGCCCTCACTCAGAGGCTCGTGCGGATGCAACAGGCCAAATGGTTGAAAGAATAGGTGGACGCAGCATGACATAAGGAAGCAGTCCTAAATGTGCGCGTTCAGCCTTGGATCAACGAGGCCTTCACCATCACAACAGCAATTGAAGGAAAGATTGCACAAATGCAGGGGACACAGGTATAGATGCAGGGAAGTAGTTCTGACACTATAGTCTTGGAAAAACGCGTCCAGGAGATCCAACAGGCAACCACTCAGTGCGCTGGCAACCTTGCAATAGTTCGAGCAGAATTGGAGGGACTCTACGCGAAGATCTCTGTGCCGATAGAGTAACTCAAGGGCGAGTCACGATGTTTGTGTTGGGGGCCTGTTGGGCATGGAATCCCCCCAAGGCATGTTTTGTGACTTAAAGCCCAAGTTTTGACCAAGTCCTTTGTAAAAGCTTCGTGAATTGTGGGCGCAGAGTGCGAAGTCATAATAGAGTCACAGGGTTGTCCGCCCTCGTTTTGGTAATGTAATGTCAGCTTCATAAACCTACCCATGTTCTGTCGACCATGCGTGGACGCTCCATGGACTATTGCCGAAAGGGCCAGTAGTACAGGGATTTGTTTGGCTAATTAACTCCGAACCTGGGTCATGCCCCAACAAGCCAACATGTTACCTTACCTTTTAAAATGTCCAAGGCCTCTTTATAGCTCTTTGACCATATAAATTCGGAATCTTTGGCCAATAAACAAAACAAAGGAGAGGCTAGCATGTTGAAGTCTTTTATGGATCTTCTGTAATATCTAGCTAGCCCTAAGAAACTCCTAACATATCTCTGCTTTTGTGGAGGTGGGATCCTTTGAATGATTGCTACTTTGTTTGGGTCCACCTGCAGTCCCTGCTGAGATATGGAATGACCGAGCACAGTCCCTTCAGTCATTAACAATCCACATTTTTCTAGATTGAGGGATAGGTTCATCTAAATGCATTTGCGTAATACTTTTCCTAAGTTAGTCAGGCCTCTTGGAAATCACGACCTTAAGGTGTAAAATCATCCATGTAGATCTCCACAGTGTCATGAACTAATTCAGCGAAAATACTTAGGACTACTCTCTGGAAAGTGGCAGGAGCATTGCACAGGCCAAAAGGAAGGACCCTATAGGAAAAGGTACCCCAAGGATAGGTGAAAGTGGTCTTATCCTTGTCTTGTAAGCAGATTTGGATCTGGTTGTACCCACTGAATCCATCTAAGAAAGAAAAGAACTTCTTCCCTGCCAGGTGTCTAGTCAATTTAACGTCTTAAATTGCTCTACATAAATTATCAATCCGGGTATCGTAAACTGATGAAGTGTGGTGCACTATATGTGCTTAGTTAGCCTTTCTCTTACTTCGTTGTTTTATAGTTTATGTTGTTTTTGGGGTTTTGTTCTTGTTGCTTTTCTAAAGTGTTTAATGCAACTAGTTCAATCGAAATAAAATGCAATAATCAAATAATGAGAGAATGACTATGAGACCCAGTATCCTTGCTGCTTCAGCAAAAGGACAAGATGATTCTATCACGTCATTAGTTCATTAAAAGGCTATGTGCATCACTAATCTACAATCAACTTGAAAGCAGTTTATGTACAGCTAATATACATGGTGAAAGAAAATGCAAAAATAAAATGACAACTATACAAGGCAGGGGCCCCCTACCACCTATGAAATCAAATGCTTAAAGGAAAATAAAGACATCAAATAAAGGACTAAATGACATCGGCCCAGTATCTTTGTTGCTGATTTAAAATGAAAATGAAATGTGAAATCTAAGTGACACTACATAAAGGAGACAAATCACACTACTTTAACATTTTCTTAACCTTTTTGCCTTTAAGCTAGTTATGAACAAGTCAGCAATGTGAGTCTTAAAGCAAACTAAACCAAGCTGTACTAAGTGATATTTTGGCTCCAATAAATTTATTTGATTATGGAGAAAGAACCATCAATAGATGAACAACTTGATATCTAAGAGCAGAAAGTAAAGTGCAAGTTAAAGAAATGATACTAATGAAAATCAAACTAGAAAAATAAAGGTCAGCAACATAGACAAGATGATCACATATGCCATTAGTCATGAAATCAAAGCAAAATTAAACACACTTGCATGAATTAAAATTGCATGAATGAAAAATCTAATCTACCTTACATTCTACAAAGCAATATTTACAAAATGAAATCTACTCTACTTACATCCTAATATGCTCCATGACATCTACTTCACATCTCCTTCCATGTTGAGAACATCAAAGCTTTATTCAATTTCTTCAAAAGTACAAAGTACAAAAGCTTTCAAAAGCCATGGGACTAACAAGCTAAAAGGACTAAGAAAAGACTAAAAGGGAAGACTAACAAATGAAGGAGAGAGATCTCCTATTTATACAAAAAGATGAGAGCCATCTCATTAATGAGAATCCATGAATCTCTCCCTCTACCTCTAGAGTCCTAATCAGAATAGGAACTGATAAGACACATGTCTTCTTAGAGTTACAATACAATTAGGAGATGTGACACATATCCTCATGATCCCATGATTCTTTCCAACCAAATTCGAATTTGGCCTTAGAGTGCCACATAAGGGTCTTCTAGAAGCCTCCTTTCAACCTACACATGTCAACAATCTCAACCCATTTGTTAGGTATAAGCATATGCACATTATTTTCTAATGTTTAACCACAAATTCACTTAAAAGGCTTAGAAATAATAAAGATCGGAAAAACATAAAGGTGGCCCAATGATAATGAAAGTGGGATGAATGTGGTGACATAGTAGTGAAATGGAGGTGAAATGGAGGTGATATAATGGACATAATAGTGAAAGTGTAATGCAAATGAATGACATTTTCAAGACTCAACATACCCCCCAATTGAAGCTATTGCATGTCCTCATGCAATATATATTACATTAACTCTTTTGATCCTTGAGTTTTGGCTTAACTCTGCATGATATCATTTGATAACTTCATATTTCTGCAAAGTGTTTCACTTGAATTGCAACATGGTTGGTTCTTGTGTTACAACCATTTTTTTTGTTGCCTTCTATATTGATCTTTGAACTTTGCATAATGATATTTTGATTATTGTTGCAAAGTATATCTTTATTGGATTGCATGATGGTTGGTTCTTGTGTGACAACCATGATTTTGTTTGTATCCAATTTATCCTTTAAGCACTTTTTCAAAAGCCATTGTATGCTCATAATAGCAATGTAATAATTAATATATGTTGGAAGTATGTGAGCTCTTGAATATGATATGGACATGGCAAGATATGAATATGAATGTATTCCCCCCCCCAAGTGATGGTATTGGCAATTTTATGAGATGAGGAAGAGAATTGTTTTTCCAACAATTATCATTCTAGCTTTTTATGGAATTCTATGGTCAAAAGTTAGAAAATGGCGTACCTTCACTTACCCTTTGGAATGGATGAGTTGTATGTGTAGTGGCTGAAAATTTCTGATCATATTCTTCTTCAAGTGGCTGAACAATAGGAGTCATGGATAGAGAGATAAGATGACTTTTTATTGCTTCTACTAAAACTTGCTGAATCTGCTCCAAAATGCTGAAAATAATAGTCTTCATGTCTTCAAAACTCATTGGCACAATTCCTACTATGTGAAAAGATGTTCTGATGTCGAACATAGTAGGAAATTGTTGGCTTAGTGGCCATTAATGGATGCCACTAGTCAACACGAGAACTCTCACCATTGATGACAATGAGAGTCAAGATGCCCAAACACATCTTGCTAGGTACGAATGAATTTGCTGAAGTCGAGTCACCTAGAAGATCTGACGAACAAGGGACATTAATGTATTCCCATTGTTTGTCAGCATGAGGACTTGCCATTAAGGCATGCAAGCCTCAAGGTGTTTTTTACAAAGAACTTAGACTCAAAGGACTATGGACTCAATAATTTGCATTGAAGCAGGGCTTATTTGCGAAATGAAATGACAAGGAATGGAAAATGAAAATGGAAAATGGCAATGGAGAACAGAAATGGCAATGGCAATAAGCATGTGAATGAGCCTCTTGCTTTTATTTGTGGGTTATGAATGGACAAAAAGAGATGGAAAGTGTATGTGAATGTAAATGGAAAATATGGAGTGGAATGAGGTGAATGGTTTATTATGAAGTATGGATGTGATGGATGGATGTGATGGAGACAATAGTATCTGAAAGTTTTTCAAGTGTTTGGATCTGATTTTACATCAACATATTTCCTCTTTGTTGCTGATCATCCTCTTATGAAACAAATTGGTCTCTTAGAGACACCATTCCCTTGTAGTCATTTGTTCTTCCTCCTGGAACCTGCAAAAAAACTAATACTTCTTCTGCAATGGAATGTAAGATTATCAAAGGAGAGAGGTGATCAATCTTTCTAGTTATGATATTTAAACACAAAACAAAGAATTTGTATTAATGAAACAAGTTCTCAAAGGAAAAATCAAAAGAATTTATACCTGCTTTGGAATTAGTGCCTCAAGTTGATGTTGCTTCTTTTCAGCAATTTATTTCATTATTTGCCATTTCAAACTCTAATGATATATTTCTCATTGTATAGATCTTGTTGAGATCTTTCCAATGGTACTTAAATCATCAAAATCTGATTTTGTATGAGAAAGATAGGCTGATTTGAACAATGAGGTTTTTCTGGCTGCGGAATTGGGGAATAGCTCTGTAGCTAAAAATCTTGAATAAAAAGTTAGCCATTCATCTTTCATTATCAGTCCAAAATTAATCAATACCTTCAGAAAAGTGAGAAAATAACTTGTTCATTTCATTGATTCAAAATTATTATTTTTTCTTGACATGCAGCGACTTAGTGTGGCGACTCAGTGTGGCGACTTTGTGATAATACACAATTTGACTTCCCTTTGACCGGGGTCTTTTTCATCAAATTTGACCGAATGAATAGGACACCATCCATGTACTGACATTTCTCTAGCTACCCATGTGACTTGTTTTGCTTGATGACACCTGCAACCTAGAGTTTAACAAAACAGCTGCGGAATCCGGGATTGGCTGCGGAAACGCTGTATTGGCTGCGGAAAGTGGCTAAAACGGTTTATCATCAATTTTGAATTTTTTTTTTTTTTTCATTGTCTGCAAGTAGGAACTCTGTGAATGGAGCAAAACAGTTTTAAAGATGGAAATAGATCAGAGTAATTCCTATGCATGCTGTAACAGAAACACCCAAATCAATCTCAAAATAATTGGGAAGTTTAACATGCATGTGCATATTACAGGCGTGATTCAAAATTTTTAGCAGCAACGGGTGCACTCAGGGGAATGCCTCTTACAGCTCATTCTTCCAGATAAGCAAATGGTTTGAAAATTCCACCATAGGATTCAGACCACTTCTTAAGACTAGAGTATATATGCCTTGCACCAACAGAATCTCCCCAAAAAAACTATCCCGCCCCTGTATGTAGGGAAACCCATTCCTAGGACAGATGAAACATCAAGATCTGATGCTTTAATCGTAATCCCTTCATCCAGGATCCGGCATGTTCCTTTCTTTACACGACTTTCAGGTTTGCTGAAATTCTATTGATACCTTGCTGAAGAAAACCAGCATTTACCTCCTTCAGAACGACTGGAATATTAATGAGAACAAGAGATGTAGCTATTCTTGAACCCATTAATCCTCCACCAAATATAACAAAGTTATTTAAAAAGGTAATAAATGGTTTGATTTTCCAAGTCTTCTCTTTACTTTGGCCGTATATCTCATCACAATAAACACCACTGCCGTAAAAAAATTTGGACACGTCTTGCTGTGAGTCGTGTGTTGCATGAGACTATCAGTCATTAAAGACGTGTAATTAAGCTTGAATACCAGCACATGAGATTCCTATTTGGATTTCTCCTCCTCAGGCACGCGGAACACATTCAAATTATCTGTTAATCAATTCAACTCTAGTTTTTTTCACGCGGCAGCAAGAAAGAGGCTCCAAAGAACCGAAGATTTCTCCTAGACCGCCACGAATTTCCTCAAACGGTTTCTGGGTTATCTAATTAGCCCACCTGGAAAAAAAACCCATGTTTTAGTTTTTTGAAATTCATCTCCATTTGGGCAAATCGAACGTTTGAAGTTTGACGTTTTTTCTGCTGTTACGTTTTCTGAGTTTTACTGTTCTCTCTGTTATGAATTTGCATTCGTTTTTCTTGCTTGATCTATTGTTTTGTAGGTGTGTTAGATAGGTTCAACCCTACTAATACAATTTGTATATAGTTATTCGTTTGCCTTGCAAAATATTCCTTGTGAAGGAGAAATAAGCCATGTCAGGCCGTCCCTATGGTCCATATACAGTGAAAAATCTCAAACCTGCGATAGAGAGTCCATATATATGATTGTATGTGTGAGTGATTTCCTCCCCTGCTTTCTTTGTAGCGGCATAGAGACTGGCAGGTTGATCAGTTCTATTTATCTCAGAAAAGGGCACCTTATCATTTAAGCCGTAGACTGAACTAGAAGAAGCCCAAACAATAGCTGGTTGAGGATTGGTTGCTTTACAGGCTTCTAGCAAGATGACAAGACCTGTAATGTTGCTATGAACATAGGAAGATGGATACAATCCACCTGCAACCGCAGTATACCTTGGTGTGAAGCATTTCTCTGTAGAGGGTCAATTGGAGTTCAAGGTTGTTCTCTTTGTTCCGAAGAGGGCTCCATTCGATCTCTTTGATACAAAGAAGAAGCTCAACAATATTAAGCTTTATGTGAGAAGGGTTTTCATAATGGACAACAAATCTTATGCATTTGTGAATGGGATTGAGATTGTATCTATTCCTGACCTGTTAATCATGACACAGCCAATGCTTGCTGGACTAAATGTACCATACAATATTGACTCGAGCATCACATTGGAGACCATGATTAGGAGACAATCTCTTTCACCAGTTGAAGATTCAGATTTCAGCAGAACTTGGTATGATGATACACCATGGCAGAGACAAATGAAGTCCCTGAACAACATGGAGAGGGTGAAAGCATGGACTGTGAAGAGTCTCGGGAGGTAATAGGTACAGGAGCGGGGGAAAATACTCATGTTGAAGAAGGCATTGTGAAGGTGCGAGATGAGAATGAGAAGCTGAAGAAGATGGTGGTAGTTTCACACTGTTGACCCTTATCAGAGATCTATGTGGGAGACAAGAAATTCCAATCCAACCATAGGAGAGACACCGAAAACTAGGAATGGAGATAGCCATAGATTGTTTTTCTTCTTTTTTTTTCTCTTTTTTTTTTTTTTGAATCAATTGAAGTGATGAAGTTATTTTGTCTCCTATTTTATTTTTATTTTTTACATAATAATTCTTTTTTTGATCCTCCAGATCACACAGAGTGCAGGAGGAGAGCATACTCAAGAATTATTATTTTTCTTTTTTACTTAACAATCCTTTTTCTGATCCTCTAGATCACACAAAGTGCAAGAGGAGAGCATACTCAAGAATTATTAACTTTTTTTTTCCAGATGTAAGAAATAAGGTCTCCTAATTACACTTCCCCGGCAACGGCGCCAAAATGTCTAGTCAATTTAACGTCTTAAATTTCTCTACATAAATTATCAATTCGGGTATCGTAAACTGATGAAGTGTGGTGCACTATATGTGCTTAGTTAACCTTTCTCTTACTTCGTTGTTTTATAGTTTATGTTGTTTTTGGGGTTTTGTTCTTGTTGCTTTTCTAAAGTGTTTAATGCAACTAGTTCAATCGAAATAAAATGCAATAATCAAATAATGAGAGAATGACTATGAGACCCAGTATCCTTGCTGCTTCAGCAAAAGGACAAGATGATTCTATCACGTCATTAGTTCATTAAAAGGCTATGTGCATCACTAATCTACAATCAACTTGAAAGCAATTTATGTACAGCTAATATACATGGTGAAAGAAAATGCAAAAATAAAATGACAACTATACAAGGCAGGGGCCCCCTACCACCTATGAAATCAAATGCTTAAAGGAAAATAAAGACATCAAATAAAGGACTAAATGACATCGGCCCAGTATCTCTGTTGCTGATTTAAAATGAAAATGAAATGTGAAATCTAAGTGACACTACATAAAGGAGACAAATCACACTACTTTAACCTTTTCTTAACCTTTTTGCCTTTCAGCTAGTTATGAACAAGTCAGCAATGTGAGTCTTAAAGCAAACTAAACCAAGCTGTACTAAGTGATATTTTGGCTCCAATAAAGTTATTTGATTATGGAAAAAGAACCATCAATAGATGAACAACTTGATATCTAAGAGCAGAAAGTAAAGTGCAAGTTAAAGAAATGATACTAATGAAAATCAAACTAGAAAAATAAAGGTCAACAACATAGACAAGATGATCACATATGCCATTAGTCATGAAATCAAAGCAAAATTAAACACACTTGCATGAATTAAAATTGCATGAATGAAAAATCTAATCTACCTTACATTCTACAAAGCAATATTTACAAAATGAAATCTACTCTACTTACATCCTAATATGCTCCATGACATCTACTTCACATCTCCTTCCATGTTGAGAACATCAAAGCTTTATTCAATTTCTTCAAAAGTACAAAGTACAAAAGCTTTCAAAAGCCATGGGACTAACAAGCTAAAAGGACTAAGAAAAGACTAAAAGGGAAGACTAACAAATGAAGGAGAGAGATCTCCTATTTATACAAAAAGATGAAAGCCATCTCATTAATGAGAATCCATGAATCTCTCCCTCTACCTCTAGAGTCCTAATCAGAATAGGAACTGATAAGACACATGTCTTCTTAGAGTTACAATACAATTATGAGATGTGACACATATCCTCATGATCCCATGATTCTTTCCAACCAAATTCGAATTTGGCCTTAGAGTGCCACATAAGGGTCTTCTAGAAGCCTCCTTTTAACCTACACATGTCAACAATCTCAACCCATTTGTTAGGTATAAGCATATGCACATTATTTTCTAATGTTTAACCACAAATTCACTTAAAAGGCTTAGAAATAATAAAGATTGGAAAAACATAAAGGTGGCCCAATGATAATGAAAGTGGGATGAATGTGGTGACATAGTAGTGAAATGGAGGTGATATAATGGACATAATAGTGAAAGTGTAATGCAAATGAATGACATTTTCAAGACTCAACACCAGGCCATCTAACACTTGGTCAATGAAGGGTAAGGGAAAATGATCCTTCTTGGTGGCTTTGTTCAGCTTCCTATAATTGACACAAATCCTCCACTTCCCATTTTTCTTGGGCACTAACACCAAAGGAGAGACCCACTCACTATTAGAGATAGGGTAAATGAACCATGCATCTAAAAATTTCTACAGTTATTCCTTGACTATGTCTTTGAGGGCTGGATTCATCCTCCTTTTGGATTTCCTTACTAGCTTGCAACCTTCCTTGATGTATATGTGGTGAGTACACACCGAGGGGTGTACTTCCTTCATTTCCTTGTAGTTCCAAGCAAAGGCTTCTAGGTTCTCCCTCAACAAGTTGCATAGTTGTTCCTCCTCTGAAGTAGAGAGAGACGGATTAATCTTCAAGGTTTTCTTTGGCCCAAATTCTATGTTTTTTACTCGGAGTGGGTTGGAATCGGCTAAGCATAAGTCAATTTGATGATTTTTCAGTGTTTCTTTTATTCTTCTTCTAGGGGTATGTTGGCCCTCAGTTTTGGTCTATTTTTGCTTAGGGAAACTTACCTAATTCTTATATTTTCAATCCATTTTCCATCATATCCATCTCATTTTGATGTATTTTATGCATATTTAGGTGTTTAATTTTAATTTTGCAATTTCTAGAAGTTTTTATGAAAATTGAGTTTCAAGTGCAATTTTGGACTGAATCAGAAATTCTCGTAATAGCTATGTGGATGACATGTTTGCAGGACACTTGGGCTCGAGTTTGATGCATGAATGGACAGCTTGGGAACTATGACTAAGCTAACTCCACTTCGTTCGGTCAGAACAAGCTTTATTAGGCCCGGTCAAGGCTGGTCAAACATGACTAGTCACCATAAAATCCCTAGGAAATAGGTCAGTTTTGAGATTTTATGGGATTGACCATATTTCTTGGGATGAATTGGATGACTTCGACTTAGATAGGTGGATATGAGTAGATATGAGTGCTAGAGATAATATAGATCAGTTTGTTCATTAAACCTCTATTTAAAGCCAAGACTTTGATAGCTTTTGTAATGGAATTTGTATGTAACTTTTGTATAATTGGAGTTGGGAGCTAATTTGAAGAACTCGTTTCATTCCAATTTGTTGTTCATGCTTGGTTGATTTACTGAAGTTGTTGTAGCTGAGATTTCTTCAAGTGTGCAAGGCAAGGGTGGAGGGCCCCCACACCAAGCTAAGTAGACTTCTTGGTTCAATTTTCATAGTTTTCATAGACTAGTTTTTGTTTCAAATGTATTTAGATGTGTGATGATTGCTGAATGAATATTGGTTTAATTCTAATCTACATATGAAGGGACACAAAGGAATTTAAGTTAAATTCCCCTTCTATTTGATCTTGAACTAAAACTGAATTTCATTCTCCATTTCTCATTTGAAGTTATTTCTGCGTTTCTGGTTTAAAGCAATGGTGATTGTGATATAGTAGGATTGTGAAGAAGGACAATCTGGACCTCCAAAGTTAGGAGCATCTTCTTCTACATCTTCTGCATCATAAACCATTGTTAATTAGTGATCTTAGATTTATCTTCATGAAAGTAGTATTGTAGGGAAGGACAACCTGGTTCTCCTAAGTTAGGAGCCTCTTCCCTCATATATTACATAAATGAATTAGAAATTGTTAAAATAGGTTTATATTTGTAATATGTACTTCCTTAATTCTTCAAATTTTATCTTCTAAACTTGATTATATCTGATGTCCATATACAGTGGATTTGCCTCCAAGTTTTACAAACCAGGATTGATAATTAAATACTTGTAGTCAATAAATTAGCCCAACATTTTGGCGCCATTGCCGGGGAGATAATTATCAGCATAGTCAAATAGAAGATAAACAAAAACACTAAAAAATTAGTTAGTATACATTTCTCTTAGTTATGTTTCTTTATGTCTAGAAATAGAGATCCTAAAATTAGGTTTCCAAAACAAAACCCCCCAACAAAAACATAAAATCAAAAAAAAAAACAAAACTACAAAATCCATTTACACGACAAGATCTAAAAATGATGTTAAAGAATAGGTTACAACACTACTCCATTCTTCAACATTCTTTCTCATCAAGTCCTTATGATCAAATAAATTTTCATGTCCAAAATTTCATTAAAGTATATTTTTCAAATTTGGATATGAGTTTACTTATGATCTTTTTACGAAAATGGATGCACTAGAAATTCTCTTATATTTGAGAGAATGAATTATTTTTCTAAAATAGAATAGGATAGAATAGAATAAATAAACAGGTAGAATGAATTCACAATAAGACTTCCATAATAAATTTGTTTCAAATAATTTCTTCAAATCATTGTTCAATATTTATTTGAAAGGACTACATGGCAAGATGCAATAAGAACAAGCCTATTTTCGATAACCATATAGGATCATTTTGAAATCATGTTTTGAAATCTAGTTTTGTAATCCATTTTGAAGTTCTCAATTTATATCACAAATAAAAATGTGATCAAAATCAAAACTAGGTCTCAAGGGAAATGTTGAGGACAGAGTTAATACAACCTATATTTGAAGTGTCTAATGGAAACATTTTTATCTGAAATTCATAGGGAAGATAGCCCTTGGAATCTAGTTTCCAAATCAATTCGAATCACTTCAATCAGGTATCATATGAAAAATTTATTCTTGAAATACTAATTGCTTGTCGAAAATCTGCATGGTGACAATTCTAGGTCTTGACTGTTCATTGGCATATTTGAAATACCAAATCATCTTCTTTTCAAAACCTATTTATATGGGAGATATATATTCAAGTCTAGTTTAAGACACAATTTGAATCATCCCATTTTGAGGTGAAATGAAAAAGTTATGCCACATTTAGTGACTGCATGTCTTCAAAACAATATAGTAAAACTCTGCCTCCTAGGCCTGTTCATCACCAATTTTGTGATATCAAGCCTAATAATTTTTAAAACCTGTTTCTACTGAAAATACATAAATGAATCTACTTTAATCTCCAAGTGGAATTACATTGATCTGATCTTTATCGAAGAAGTTACACTTCAAATAGTGACTGTTGGTCTAATTAAAAATTAACAAGCAGCTCTATCAATCATGGCACTCCTTATACTTTTTACCATATCATTTTAAACCATTTTGAAAACCTGTTTATACTGGAGGTAGCCATACGAATTCACTTTAACTTGGCTTTGGAATCACTCTAATTGGATATAAAACAAATATTTTGTAAACAAAATACCGCTAGGAGGTCTAGGCTGGCCACCATTCCTCAAAGGGGTAAATAAATGCATTATGTTTGTCTATCATATTTGGACTTTTTTGCTAAGCAATGCTTGTAATGATTTACATGTTTATTGGAAGAAGAGAGACTATACACCTCTCTTCCTCCATCATCTAATGTTGTATTGCAGGCAGGTGTTATGTTTTTGCAGGTCATAGGAAGAATGAAGGAGTGAACTCCATGGATGAAGTAATTTTCAAAGTCAAATTCATATTCGAGAATATGAATACAAATTTTCAAGTCAAAGCAAAGTGAAAATTCACCTGATGTTGATTTCATTCAATGAAACTCAAACTCTTGAAGCTTGTTCTTCAATGTTTACCAACAACATCAACAAACCCTACAACATGATCGAGATCAAGGCAAAAAGACATGAAGACAATCATTAGAAGAAGCAGTCAAGTTTAGTACCATGTCAAGTCACATCAATCTTCAAAGAAGCCTTTCATATTGAATTCATATTTTGATCATCATCATTTGTCCATGATTTGAATTCATATTGTTCATCATCCATACTGTATGTTAAGCTCCATGACCAAGCATGTTGAAGTCCAAACTTACTACTACATCATGACTTCAATATAACCTATTTTCATAAGCTTTCATACTTCCCTACTCCATTACACCCCACCTCCATTCAGAAAAAAAAATAGAAAAAGGTCAAAAGTAATAAAGGAGTTTGGCTGTGAAAATCCACGAAAGTGGCACAATACAAACTCGAATTCATATTGGAAAACCAACTTGCTTGGCCAATATGAATTCTCTATTTTGTTTTACCATTTCTTTAGTTTGAGTTTGCAGGAATCATCCTCCAAAATAAATAAGACTTGAGGACAAGTCTTCCTATCAGCAAGGGGGAAGGTTCGCAAAAATAAACTTAGTTGTGCTTGTTGGCAGTTGGGACCTGAAATATTTTTGAAATCAATTGTAGAGGGACCTAAAATGTTAGCAAAAACATGTATATATTGCATCAAAATGTACATGACAGAGGGGACCTGAGTTATTATGAATCAATTGCAGAGGGACTTGAACGACATCAACAATCAATGGACCAGAATCAATGAAGGATGCTAGAACATGAAGCATAAATAAGCTCTATGTTTCTATCTATCTACGATATTCGATCAAGGCAACTTCATCCAATATTGTTAAAGAACAACAACATTCATCCAATACTACAGGGAAGTACAAGAATAGTAAGTGCACAATTTTGCTCTTGTAAATTCAAATTTTTGTAGAAATTTTTAGATTTTGTTAAAATTGAGTTAATACCTGAATGCATATTTTATACATTTTCCTCATCCTATACCTAATCCAATGTACATATGTACATCTTATATTCATTCTATAACCCTTGTAAATATCATACCCTATATCCCTTGTACATCCTATCTCATTCCATGTTCATAACCATTAACCCCTAAGTATTTTTCTTTAGAAGCAAAAAGGGACCAAATGAGGACAACATGTTGAAACCTGCACATACAATTCAACTATTAGATATGGAAATAATTTTAAATATGACCAAGGTGGTCATTTTAAAATTATAAGTGTAAACGATCATACATGTGAATCTAGGTGTGCATATAACTTTGAATACATATGCGCAATGTGCATATAACTTTGAATACATATGCGCAATATGGATATAACTTTGAATATATATGCAATATGGAACGTGCACTATGGAAGCATACGAAACTATATGAAAAAGGTAAAAGTTTATGAGGCAAAAGTTTCACAAGTTTTATTGCATATACGCGCTATGAAAGGCACATCCTTTATATGATGGAACAGAGCGGTAGGTGGGTTTGTAGTGATATATGCCATCATACGACACTAATGTAAAATAATAGCATGGTAAGGAAGGCGGAGGTGGTTATCATTGAAATGAATGTCCAGCCAGCATGCAAGTCCAAACCAAATGCACAGGCCTTCACGCGCGTATGAGGTTTGAACAACGTGGCATGGAGGTACATGTAAACCGTCAAACGTTTGCATGGTAGGTGCGTCGTGAACTGCATAGAAGGGCAGCCACGACCTGCATGGATGGAAGGCTTGAATTTAAATCATAAGAATAGATAGGCCAACAGGACTACCATGACTTGCACGACATGCCTACGTGCCCATAACAGCCAATGAGAATGCTTATGGCCCAACTCAGCCCAGTGCACGGTGCAAACACGTAAACAGTCATGAAATGACCGACGGTCTCCTGCACTTGTTTAAACAGCTCCATCATCGCTTGAACCAGCTCAGAACATTGTTGAAGCACTGTATAGCTGAAAGCCAAAGCAAGGGAAATTGTAAGCAAATCCGCGGAGAAATAAGAAGGAAAACTTCCCGAACGCAACGCGAGTTGATTGCTGGAATCTCGGGATAACTCAGGTAACAATACGATTTGATTTGCTCACAAATGATGAGTCGCGTTTCAAACACTGCCTGTCATTTAATTGTCAACACACCTGTTCTTGCCACCAGTCAGCAAAACGACGATACAGGGATTTGGAGTGCCATTTAACAATCCTCAGAACTCGCCAATAGCCAGGTAAAAACGCCGAAACTACACCATTGATTCCAGAAACTAATAAATCTAAGGGTTAGATGAATAGCAGTGTATTAATGAAGTTGTGATAAGGAAACACGATTCGGTGTAGTTGCATAAATCAAGGCACTGAGTAAGGCATGAAAATTATGTAAAACAGTGCGGCAATCCAACCATATTTTGCATGCAAAACACGTCATTCAAATATCTTTGGGATCATATGCGTATTTTGCAAAGTCGAAACAGAGCTTTTGTATAAAAACGACCTTGTATAGCAGAGGAGACAAAGTGTTATTATTTAGAGCCGAGGATGCATTTTTTGAGTGTTGTTTCATGACATAGGATTTGCATGGCCGATACGTTTTTTTTCCCATTGTTACACACGGATATATATTGCATGATTTTGATTAAAAGGGGACTGTAATGTGTAACAAAAATGTATATTGTGAATTTTGGTTGCTGCAGGGGATTGGTCGTATATTGTGCATTGTATAGCAGAGGTTGTCAAAGGGCCGAGTCATTTGAGTTTTTGTAGGAAATGCGCTGATTGTTTGAAGAGCTATTAACGATGAAAATCCTTTAGTTTTTTTAAACAGTGCAGGGGTTGATACAAACCATTGAACAGTGAGCAGCAAGTTTCTTTATGATGATTAGCACAGTGCTGAAGATTAGTTATTGAATCTTGGCTTGCATGGTGAATTATACAAGGAGCAGAAGAACAATATCTTGAGATTACATTAAGATATTTTTCTTATGTATTTCCATTTCAAAGCAGAGCTCAGTTATTTTACAAGAGGTGTTTTTTTTTTTTCTACAAAGGGTAATGATTTTAAAAAATAGTGACTTATTGTTGTCGTGAGACAGAAATCAAACAAGCTTGCAATTCAATTGTTTTAAAAAGAGCATCAGAAACGAGGTAAGCAGGATACTGGAGAAAAAATTTGAAGAGAAAAAAATTGATTGCAAATTGAATGATCATTCAATCTCAGGAATGCATTTCAATTTTGAGAAGCTACTATTTTTCATTGTTTTTTTTGGGCAAATGAAAATGAAATTTGAAAAACGAAAACATGGGTTTTCTTCAGAACGAGCCTAATTAGACTCCATGTGAACAATTTTCTCAAATTCATTTCTATTTGAGATATTTTTATGGTTCTTTTGACCCATATTTTGCAGATTGCATGGGTAAACCAGTGGCTAAATTGAAAGTGAATGCCTAGACATAAAAAAATTGCTTCTTTTAATGAGATGTAAGGGCAACTGGATATTGGATGCTTTGAGTAAAATTGTTGATTTGAGAGGGACATGAATCCTGTGTCGAAATGTATTGCCAAATTCAAGTTTTATTTGTCGTCTGAAGCTGCTCATCTAGAATGATATATTGGTAAAGAATGTCATCCACAAGAAAAAAGAAGAAGTACATGAAAGCATAGATATCCTTTTACAGGTAGCTCAAGAGAAAGCTTCATCTTCAAGGGACAGAGCCATTGGTAGAACAGCAAGGGAGGTCAGCATACAGAGGCAGAAGATCAATGAGACAAAGGCAAGCATGAGGACATGCTTGAAGATCAGCAAGGGGGAGATGTTGGCCCTCAGTTTTGGTCTATTTTTGCTTAGGGAAACTTACCTAATTCTTATATTTTCCATCCATTTTCCATCATATCCATCTCATTTTGATGTATTTTATGCATATTCAGGTGTTTAATTTTAATTTTGCAATTTCTAGAAGTTTTTATGAAAATTGAGTTTCAAGTACAATTTTGGACTGAATCAGAAATTCCCGTAATAGCTATGTGGATGACATGTTTGCAGGACACTTGGGCTCAAGTTTGATGCATGGATGGACAGCTTGGGAACTAGGACTAGGCTAACTCCACTTGATTCGGCCAGAACAAGCTTTATTAGGCCCGGTCAAGGCTGGTCAAACATGACTAGTCACCATAAAATCCCTAGGAAATAGAGCAGTTTGAGATTTTATGGGATTGCCCATATTTCTTGGGATGAATTGGATGAGTTCAACTTAGATAGGTGTTTACGAGTAGATATGAGTGCTATAGATAATATAGATCAGTTTGTTTCATTAAACCTCTATTTAAAGCCAAGACTTTGATGGCTTTTGTAATGGAATTTGTATGTAACTTTTGTATAATTGGAGTTGGGAGCTAATTTGAAGAACTCATTTCATTCCAATTTGTTGTTCATGCTTGGTTGATTTACTGAAGTTGTTGTAGCTGAGATTTCTTCAAGTGTGCAAGGCAAGGGTGGAGGGCCCCCACACCAAGCTAAGTACACTTCTTGGTTCAATTTTCATAGTTTTCATAGACTAGTTTTTGTTTCAAATGTATTTAGATGTGTGATGATTGCTGAATGAATATTGGTTTAATTCTAATCTACATATGAAGGGACACAAAGGAATTTAAGTTAAATTCCCCTTCTATTTGATCTTGAACTAAAACTGAATTTCATTCTCCATTTCTCATTTGAAGTTATTTCTGCATTTCTGGTTTGAAGCAATGGTGATTGTGATATAGTAAGATTGTGAAGAAGGACAATCTGGACCTCCTTAGTTAGGCGCATCTTCTTCTACATCTTCTGCATCATAAACCATTGTTAATTAGTGCTCTTAGATTTATCTTCATGAAAGTAGTATTGTAGGGAAGGGCAACCTGGTTCTCCTAAGTTAGGAGCCTCTTCCCTCATATATTACATAAATGAATTAGAAATTGTTAAAATAGGTTTATATTTGTAATATGTACTTCCTTAATTCTTCAAATTTTATCTTCTAAACTTGATTATATCTGATGTCCATATACAGTGGATTTGCCTCCAAGTTTTACAAACCCGGATTGATAATTAAATACTTGTGTTAATTTAGTCAATAAATTAGCTCAACAGGTTAATGAACTAGGAGTTGGACTCTGGAGCAGGTGTTCAATTAAATCATCCTCATCTTGCTATCCTCCTCCTATGATGGCTTCCAATGTATACAGTTCGGCAGAATAAAGCTCATCTTCTTCCTCCTCATCCAACCATAAAGGTAAGTCCTGTTCTAGGGAGGGTTGAGCAGGAGGGTATAGGACTAATTGTTTCGACATATGCTCATTCTTAATGGTCATATTCCTAGCTTTACAGCTAATATAGGCATTATATGTGGCCATCCATGGCCTCCCATTAATGAGAGGGAAACCGGTAATCTTAGCCTTGGGCTAGAGAACTAGGAAATTTGCAGGGTACTCCCAGGAATCAATGGAGACCATCACAATCTCCACAATTCCCTCAGGAGTAACTGTGGAATGGTCTACAAGTTGCAACACTATTGTGGTCTTCCTTAATGACCCTTGGAGGTTAAGCTTGAGCATGGAGTCCTTTTTCATCACATTAATGGTAGCCCCAAGATCAATCAGAGTGTGTGGGACAATGGTGCCATTGATGTGGACATCGACTGCTGGGCTTCTAGGGTCTAAGTATTTTGGACATACTGCTTGCCCCATCATTAAGTCAGATAACTGTCCAATGACATAAATGGTAGGGGCATCCCTTTTTCTTCTTCCTGGATTCTTAAAGCATTTCTCCTTAATCAATTTATTGTAGATAGGCACATCTTTGATTGCCTGGAGAAGGGGCATCTTTACACATAGGTTTTCCAATTCTCCTAGAATTTCAGTTTCTTTTGGGGTAGGCTGGTGTGGTTGGGCTAATCTTTCAGGAAAGGGTGGATTTGATTTAAGGTTGCTTTCCTTTTTTCCTTCCTCAACCTCCTTATGTGGGGAGGGAGGTTGGTTATCTGGGAGAATTATCCCATATCTCAAGTTGTGTGAAGTAGGAAAGTTTTCCCTCTGCAGACAGAGGCAACCCTCTAGCCCTAGAGTGGGTCTAGTCACAGCAAAGACAAAACAACAATTGATTCCCTTAAATAGTCATCATTGGAGGCCTACCTCAAACCAATGCTTGACGAAGTTCCGTTGCGCTGCTCCAGCTTCTATTTCCTTCTCCTTAATGAGAAATCAACCTGAAACACCACAAGAAAACAACAGAGCACGTAACTGAGAACAACAATGATCTATTTACTCATAAAGTCAAGAAGTCATGAGCTATCAAGTAAATTACATACAAGACATAGGAAATCATCATTGATTGTATTAATAATAAATCAAGAGCAAAGCTTACAACCAAGTCTTGACATCGCAAGCCTTCTCAGAGGGTCCAGCCAATATGTTTCTTCAAGCATTCACTCTCAAAGATGGGTCTCCCAAACAAAAATATCTCTCTCTCACTCACAAGATTTAATACAAGGTTAAGGGTACTCCACAACCTTTTGCAAACTATTTAGCAATCCCACACTTGTCACACTCACACCAAAGCTATCTACCAAATTCAAATGCACTAGCAACACTATAAAACCAAAAGAACCAGTAGATCATAGCAATGGTGAGTGATTTTATAGGAGAAGGAGTCTCCATGAAATGAGGGAGAGGGAGCTTATCCTCAAAGAAGGTAGCACAAAAGACGGAACTACCATCCCAGAGGGGGAAAAGCGACCCAAACTGACCCAAAAACTAGGTCTAGGGACATCTAGAAGGCCGACTATTGGAACAAATTCGCCCAATCTGGATCATCGTTGGTCGTGAACTAAGTCTCAGCGACAGCATCGCTAGGAAGCAATGCATGCAGACCAATCGTCGCTATAGATAGTTGATAGCCTCGCGCCGGGACTTGAAATTTGAGAGTTGCGGGAAATAGGTGTACACCTATGACGAAGTCGCAATGAAACTGTTTATGACAGAGGTCCGTCACGTATATTAAGGTTTTACTCGCGACGAGGAAAAAACTTAGGGAATGAGGGTCAATTGGTAGCATTATAGAGCATTTGCTTAATCTTCTTGCATTGGTGGGAAGATATGAACATGTTTATTTGACACATGACACAGTAGAGGGACTGGGATGAAGCCAATGAAAAATTACTGTGTAACAGATGCCCCCTAAAGCATGAAACCCGAGAGAGTGGGAGGGGTGAAATGCTTTACGAAATTGTCTGAACTAGAACACCACCTGGAAGAACCTGCAGGCACAAGTACAACTGATATCTCTGATAGTGAAATACATGTAGTCTAGGCATGGGCGCAACCATCCAAAAGATATACAAAACTTGGTTTGTGGTATGGACATAGCCACCCAGCTGATAAAACCATGATAATGATAAAGGTATGGTCACAACCATCCGTGAAGACTCAGGTATGGTCACAGCCATCCATCAAAGAGTCACATATGTAATCACGAACAAATCCACGAACTCGAACATATGTAATCTTAGTTCAGGGCCTTGAAACCCAACCGATCATAGTACAAATTCTAGCATGCGAACAGATGTGCTAAGGTCGAGCATGATAGAAAGTCGCTTAATTACCAATCAATGATGAAAACCGTTAACAAGTGTGAGAGAAACCACCAATAATGCCAATGGCTCTCAAGGTACTGTCCAGTACAATCCACTAAGTGTGAAAAATGAGCTGAAGTCGAACACTCTAGGAATCACCCTAATCAAAGACTAATGATGAAATTCTGTCGTCAGGTGTGAGGAACTTTCCATTGAGGCATGCAAGTTCCAAGGTACCGAAAGGGATCTTTAGACCAATCTCCTGGATAATGAGCTGATCTCGACAGGAGATGATCTGTCATAGGAGGGCCATAACGTTTCCCCCATCAACGACACGAGATAAGGAGCAAGTGGTAGATGGCGAAACAAAGTATCAGAGGAGGAGGTAAGGGTGTGAATTGCAGAAGGATTATACTCTTGAACATATTGGCGACACGACTCCAAAATGTGGCAGCGTTTTGGCACCAAGGGATCGGAGGCTCGATGGAGACAACATGGATCAGATGGAATGAGGCAAAATGGCAACCCAAAACCCTGGAAGGTCAAATGACGATGTATGGATATCCCAACCCGACAAGAAGCAAAAGTGTCGATGTTCAAGAGTGACTAGCTGCCGCAGGTAACCAATGATGATTCCCAAATTTTCCCCCACCATTGCTGGCGAGTACCCCAATTATTTTTGGAAACAAGCTTGAAGGGGATATAATATGCTTGTAATATAAGTTCGTCCTTCAGACGAATCCAACCTTGTGATAGTTTAACGATCCCTAGGGAGGAGAAGCTTGAGTCTCGTCGTGGTGACGATTCCAATGTCGTCAAGGTTTAACGAGTCTGACATAGGGAAAACTCGGAGTCTTTTTCATGTTTAGAGAGTTTGAAAAAGACATGGAAAAGAAAACTCCAGGGGGTCCATTTTCATACATTTGTGTCCCTCGAGCCCAAAAAAGTATAAAATAATACTCGAGAGAACTGCTTGACCATTACGATCAAGGAGTACTTTTCGTAACTAGTGGCCTCGATCCAAAAAGTAAAAAAGCGATCGAAGACACGTCGTTTCATGACTAGTATCGAACTTGAAACGACAAAAGTTCGACGATCTTTTCATGTTTATACGGTCCGAAAAGAGCTCAAAGTGGACAGCCTTTTATTCTGTTTAACGAGTCAAAAGGGAAAACTCGGCAATATTTTCATCTTTTAAGTCAGAAAAAAGCTTTAAAGAGGACTTTTGAAAAATATGGACCAAGTGTATACAGATCATGACATGTACTCGCCATCTATGTTTCTACACAAAAACACCACATTATAAGACCCATTTGACATAAAAATAGTATATGTGTGGATATTAGGTCAAAAAACTCAAAACCCTAACCAAAACTCCAAAATAAAAGGGAAAAACCCGAAGCATATAGTATAAAATTTAATCTTTTGAAAAAACACTATAAAAGGGGGGTATGGTAAGTTTATTTTTACATTTACCTTGTGAGTTTTTACCTTTGGCATTTTGGTGTGCAAAACTGAGTGAGGTCCCGAGCTTGATTCCAGCACCGACGGTCAACGATCTCACCCGAGGCTTTACCAGGTAAGTAATCTTCCCTTTGTGCTGCATTTCAAAGATTTTTTGTTCAATTTGATGTTAGATAGGTGGTTTTTTGGGTGGATTTTAAAATCCAAATCCGCCTCTCGGTCGTCGCAGAAGATCCACACGGGTTAGCGACGACCGAGCGTGTTAACACGTACTACCATCGAGATCGTCACAGGATATAGATGTACTCCCATGACGGTGGCCGAAAAATTGAACGACTGACCTCGAGCCGTTGCCGTTGTTTGAAAAACAGCCGCGACGGCGCCGTAAAGCTAAATTTTTTAATAATTTATGCATTTGAGCTTATAAAAAGGGCTCTAATCATTTTTTCCTTTTGATGCAGGGAAAAATGGCTTCTGTGTGGCAGGAAAGAATTCATGATATCAATGACAAACAAGCTTTTAATGATCCCAGGTGTTGAAGAGCCCTACTCGAGTGTGGATTACTGAAATTCTTCCTCACTCCACATCTTTGAGCACAGATTGACTTGTTAGAGCTGTTAATCTGCTCATGGAACCTGACGGATGGGAAGTTTGTCATCCAGGGCAAAGATATTGAATTTGATGCCATGGACATATATTTCTAACTGGATTATCTTGCCGCAGTGAGAGGCCGATCTTATAGGGTCAATGAGTCGCCAGCGAGACTTTAGAGACCGAGTGCAATAATTGCTTGGAATTCAATGATCTCTAATAACAGTAAATACATTGAATTGTTGCCACTAATTTTATTTGCAGTGAACAATTTTAATAGCCCAATGGTATTATTACATCTAAATATTTTAGGTAATATTATTTAATTTAATATATTTTGAGATATACCCAATAATATATACATTTATATGGTAATATTAAATGTAAATATTTTAGGTATGCTAATAGCATGGGTGTGCCTAGGGGCACACAAATCAGCCACTAGCGGGAAATTGCAAATCTCAACAGTGGAAGACTTGACTCTCAAGCCCAACATGAGGCAACAAAGACTCACCTTTGGTTAGCTCTTGATTGCCTTAACCCGACCATGTATAACTGGACCGAAGCAGTGGCCGTTAACATGAAGAGACAATTGACGAGGTGTCGGCACGGGGAGGCAAAATAGTTCGGGTATGGGTCTATTCTAATCCCGCTCATGCTGGAGCAGGTACCGGTTCTTCAGCTGTAAGACATGGACCTGTACATGCCTGGGCCACGAGAGACCTGTATCACCCGCTGGGCACATGTTATGCCGCGAGGGGGTGGCGGTCGACCGGTATCATGGGGGATGTTGTTCCGAGAGTGGCTAGACTGCCAAAAGGTCATAGCTGAGTACTAGCCGTACATAGGCATGGATTTCCGTGGAGAACCTAACATGCTACTTTCTGTGGGCAAGCAGTGGGGTGAGGGAGGTAAAACACTTGATCGAAACACCACACTATTTATGTGTTTTGTTTTTAATGATGTTTTTGGATTTTATCATGCATATGTCTTAATAATGTCTCTTATATTACTTGAAGATGTGGGACTAGAGAGGCCGGCAGGACTAGCTTTTGAGGCACGGAGGGACCTGCAAGGCAACATGGAACTAGCCCTGGTTCGCCCTGGTGGCAATGTAGTGGAAGAGATAGCCCATAACCTTGAGGGCTTAACTGACGAGATCTCGGATTATAGGGGGATCAAGGAGGTCCCAGTAGAGTACCAGAGACACACACTCAGAGTGCCACCTAGGGTGCATAGGATTTTGAGATGAGTTGCACGGGCAGTGGTCTACTATAGATAGCAGAACCCACCATAGTAGATACCTAGGCTTTACTTTCTGTTGATTTTTGAGAGACATGTGTCTCGGATGTATTGGGAACACAGACTCTATTTTTGACATACACACTTATTTTTTGAGTGCCTTGGTGTGCCACACGATATATATATATATATATATATATATATATATATATATATATATATATATATATATATATATATATATATATACATGCTATCTATGGTTCATTATTGTGTTTGAAATGTGTCTATACAATGTTTTGATTACATGTTTCGTAAATGTCTGTCTAATACATGATTTGCTAATGCATCAGTTAATGTGTTTAATCTTCTTGGAATGTGTTGATATGTAATAAAATCAAAATTCCTTTCCAATAATCTAACATGTAAATACAACCTTAAAATCCAATGATCTCTGATGGAATAACGCTCATTAAGCTGGTGGACAATAAGTTGAGAATCCAGATTCACAACCAATGCATGAATATCGAGGTTGACAGCCTCGGTCAGTAATTCAATGACAGCACTATATTCAACAACATTGTTTGTGGTGCAATCCAAACAAACACCTTGAAGGTCTACTAACTCACCGTGAGGATCGTAGATCACCCACACCGCAGAGGAAAGGTTCTGGGTACTACGGCAGGCACCATCAACGAAACCAACATAAGGTGTACCAGACATCTACACAAGAAGTAAAAAGACACAATAAGCGGCAATTATGCCTACACACCAAGCCAAACATGCAAACACACACTGAAAACACACATATGTACAAATCATAGGCACGAAATTTATCCATAATATTTTTTCAGATAAAGCCCATTTCGAGGCTTATCTAGAGGATTCCCTTCATAATCAATCAGCTCATAGGCCCCTTTTTGCAAAACACATTTCACAATGTAAGGCCCATGCCACATAGGTTTGAATTTTCCTGCCCCCAGCTTCTCATTTGCTTGATCATAGAGCAGGACTAAGTCTCCTTCAATGAAAGAATGAGGATTGACAGCCTAGTCGAAGTGAGTTTTCACTATCTTCTTCTGCGCTTTAATGACTAGAGAGGCTAGTTGACGGGTCTCGTCTAACCGCTCTAGGTAAAGAAGACGTTCTTCTACTGGAGTAGTGTTTGGGAGTAATTCGATGGCTAATTTAAGAGAAGGGATCTCACACTCAATCGGAAGGGTAGCCTCCAGACCGTAAACCAATTAGAACGAGGTGAACCCGGTGACATCCTTCACTGAAGTTCTGTAGGCCCATAAGGCAGAAAACAACATCAAATGCCAGTTGAACTTGTGCATGCCAATGGTGTGTTGAAGTATCGTGACCAAAACTTTGTTGACAGCTTCTACTTGGTCATTGGCCTGAGGATAATATGGTGTTGAACTATCATTCTGCAAGCCCTGCTGGGTTGTTAAATTAGTCATCATATGATTATAGAAATGAGAACCGTGATCAGTGACGATAGCCTAAGGGACTCCGAATCATGAAATGACATGATTGAATAAAAATTGTGCCGTTGTCTTACCGTCATTAGATAGCGTAGGCATCGCCTTGGCCCATTTCATGAAACAATAGACGGCAACAATGATATACCCATGCCCCCCAACCGAGCAAGGGTTACAAGTCATATAATCAATGCCCCATTTGGCAAAAGGGCCGACGGTAATGACAGGGTGTGAAGGAGCAGGAGGCGTGCGCATCTTCCATTGGTAGATTTGGCACGCATGACAAGAGCGGATGGCAAGAATGCAATCCTTAAAAATAGACAGCCAAAAATAACTAGCACAGAGGATATTCTGAGCAGTAGCATATCTGGACATATGACCACCAAAAGCACCAGAGTGGTAGTCATTTAGAACTCATTCGGTTTCCTCAAATGTCAGACAACGACGGAGAACAGAGTCAGTGCCGAGACAGTAGAGGGTGTCCCCAATAATGCAATAAGGTTAAGAATGATGGCGAATACGTCGTCGAGCATCCTTGGACAAATCTGGACGAAAGGAGGACGTCTAAAGGTAGACAATAATATCCTTGTACCAAGGCTCGAGGGTGCTAATTAAGAACAAAGATTCATCGGGGATATGGTCCTCTAATTGAGAGGGCATAGTAGAAGATGGTAGGGAGCAAAGCAGCTCAGCGAAAACGAGGGACTTCTTAGACTTGGTTGTAGTGAACTCCAAGTGAAACTCTTGAAGGATGACAATCCATTTTGAGTATTTGCCCCCCAGTAGCTGACGTGACAAGATGTACGTCATTGGGTTGCAGTCAGAAATCACCGTCGTGGTGCGCAATAATATATAGTGGCAGAAACGTTGGACGGCGTGAACAGATGCCAATGCCAACTTCTCGACATAGGCATATCGAGTTTCTGTATCAAGTAAATTGTGACTGAGATAATAAACAACATGCTCAGTACCATCATCATCATCTTGGACTAGAACCATGTCGATGGTGCTATCGGCGGCGGCTAAATAAAGAGTATAGTCATGGTGATAATCAGGCGGATGTAACAACGGAGCAGAAACAAGGAGGGCCTTGAGCTACTCGAATGACTCTTGTGCAGCGGTATCCCAAAGAAAAGGGGTATCCCGCTTCAATAACTGCATATAGCCTTTGGCTACTTCAGTATAGTTCGGAATGAAATGGCGTAAAAAAATTTCTTTGCCCTGCAGACTCTACAATTGCTGCAAAGAAGCAGGGGGAGGGAGATTTAGAATGGCTTCAACTTTAAGGGGATCCAGATGGATGCCCTCTTGGGAGACAACAAACCCAAGAAGTCTACCAGATTGCATGTAGAAGACACACTTATGCGGATTAAGACAGATACGATAGTGTCAACCGCGAAGAAAAATTTCGCGAAGGTGATTTGGATGGTCTTGGCGTTTCGCTGAATGAGCCGGAAGGTCATCCAGGTAAGGCTGCACAATGTGTCAAATATCATGATATGTGTAAGACATTGCACGATGGAAGGTAGCACCTGCATATGTTAGACCGAAAGGGAGCTTTTTATAAGTGAAAGTACCCCACGGGCAGATAAAGGCGGTCTTGTGTTGATCTACAAGCAAGATATTAATCTGGTTATAACCAGAAAAGCCGTCCATGAATGAATAGATCTCAATCCTAGCACACTCATCAATGAGCTGGTCAATGAAAGGTGTAGGGTAGTTGTCTTTGGGATAGGCATGATTAATGTCGCGATAATCAACACATAAGTGCCCTATTTCTTGGTCACAGGGACAATATTAGAAACCCAATCTGTGAGCGAGATAGGGTAAATAAAGCCAGCTTTGAGAAGCTTTTCGACTTCAACTTTAATAGTTGCAGCCTTTCGGGGGTGCACGGGGTGTAGATGCTATTGAATAGGTTTGGCACCCAGATATGTAGGTATTTCATGCACCACGATGTTAGGATCAATGCTGGGCATCTCTTTGTAAGACCAAGCAAAAACATCATAAAATTCTCGAAAAATATTAGTATAAAGCTTAATCTCATTTGGAGTATAGGTTACTCCGATATGAATGTGCTCGATAACCCCTGGTTTAACAAAGATGTCGATAGGATGATTTTGCGTAATGTTCCCCATGTTGCCTTCAGAGAAAACTTGATGAATTTGGATGGGCGTCTGAAGGGGTTGGGAGGGGATACAGGGAGAAAACTGCTTAAGAGAAGTAAGCATTGTCCAATGGGTAGGGAGAAACGAGGAATGATGGTGATGATCAGACCAAGGGGATTCCTCAAAAGACATAGTCTCAATAATTGCTTCATCAGAAGGAAAGATTTCCTGTAAAGGGTCTGAAGAAGTGCCATCTCCGAGCCAAGGGGATTGGATGTACGAGTCGAGAGCCCTACTCGAAGGAGTAGGTTCAGGAGATGAAGCCGATGCAGAAACAATTTCGACGTAGTTGAGCTCGGCAAGACTCAACGGCATCACATCGCCCCAAGATTCTATCTGATCAACAGGAGGAAGAACACAAGGATCAGAACGAACAAAAATCATATGAACAAGAGAGATGTTGGGAGGTGGGAGTGAAAAAACACCCATAAGGGTAGGATATTTAAATATTCCAACACCCACACTCTCATATGGAACAGAGGTATGCTCCACGAAAGGCACGTTGCCATCGGAAGAGGAAGAGGTGAAGAAGGACAACTGGTCTACCATGACAATCTTCCCCTAATGGGGAAAACGAAGGACACGAAATAGAGATGAAGCCACGGCTCGCATGGCATATGTCCAGCTTCGTCCTAAAGGGAGGTTGTAAGTTAGATTGGCATCAACAACTTCAACCTCCACTTCGACTGTCTTCCCTTCCAGGGTAATAGGCAGACGCGGGAGTATATCGTAAGTACGGGAATCTCTCCCATCGAAGGCTTCCGAGGTATTGGGAGACTGACTCAGAGTCGGAGAACCAATAGCCTTCCAAAAAGCAATAGACATAATGCAAGTAGAAGCGCCTTCATCAATGACAGTGGGGTGAATAGTTTTAGAATTGATGATGACTTGAATAAGGAAGGCAATTTGGTGAGGTAGTCTCGATACATGATTATCTAGGTCAAAAGTGATCTCCAAGTCAGCTGGGTCAATGAGGATAGCAACGACTTCCTCTGAGAGCAGCTTTCTCTAATGCATACATAGCTGAGAGAGCCTGCTAAGTCCTCAACGATGCTATAGTGTTGTGCAGCACGAGCTAAGAAGACTTCTGGAGCACCCCTTTAGGAGGAATGACTGACAGTACTACGATATCTAGATGAAGGAGCACTAGATGGGCCTTCCTGGGTGAAGGATACTCTTTTGACTAAGTACTAATGTGGAGAATTTTGCCATAAATCCTGAGATGGATCATTTGAGTCTGTTGTGAGGGAAAAGGCTCTTTGAGCATGGCAGGAGTCCTAGGGGCACCCTTTAACAAACGACTAACTTCAGACCGCCTTGGGTAGTCTTTAGTATAGTGATCCTTGTCGCAAATAAGACAAGGATACTTAGGCCTGCGCTTGGCACCTTCCTCGGTTTTAGGTTTAGGGGAATCTTGCTTCGGTTGGTCGGCTTTATTCTTTCCTTTTCCCTTTTTTTTTCCTTTCGAAGTTTTGTCCGTTGCGGTGGACTGAATGGCGTTAACCTTGGAAGTGTTACCAAAATCAAATACGGCCTGAGAAGCATTTTCATTTGGAGCATTAGACTTTTGATTCCTAGGGTTCGCGGAATATTTTTTAGAGGACGTATTAACAGAACCGATGACACCGTCAACAGATAGTGTTGACAGGGCTTTAGAGGTTCCGGGTCACAGAGCATTAGGAAAACAATCATATAGCGTACCAGACTGGGAGTAAACCAAGTCGAGATACTGAGCACACATGATAGCTTACTCTTCAGTTACACATGCCCCCGTAGCAATGTCCTGGGCTATCTGACCGACGAATGAGATTGTGAACCAGTCAGTTAGAAGCTGATCGGGGATCTAGAACTTAATCAAATGGCGATGTCTCCTCCATTCATGGATGTGATCAGAGATATGCGTGGCCATGTTCTACTTTAAGGATTTCAGGAGATGTGTGCCTGTTTCATATTCAATCGGCAACTGAAAATGAGTTAAAAATGCCATAGCCAGTGAGTTAAAGTCCTGAAAAGATCTGTGAGCTAGCTCAATATACCATTTTGCGGCAGAGCCAGTGAGAGTCCGTTAGAAAAGGTAGAGCCGGATTGAAGCATCAAGCCATGAATTTGATGAACACCATAAGTGATAAGTCATGACATGAGCTTGGGGATCTTCTCCAACCTTACCATCAAATTTGGGACAATCACCGGGGATTTTAGTTGGAACTGGTGGCCAATACGGATTATGAAGAATGGGATCATTTGTCAGTTTGGACACATCCGGTAATTCCAACGTTGCCAAAAAGGGTAATTGAGGGTTAAAGGACATCTGAGGCCGCGGGTAAGAAGTAGCACCAGAGTTCCATCCAGTTCCCGGTTGTCCCCATTGATTTTGCTCGGACGGATTTGGCCCATAAGGGTTTTGTCCATAGGGATTTTTTCCATAGGGGTTATAACTGTAACTAGATGGTTGACCCTGGATTTGACCGCCAGCATTCCATTGATTACCAACTTGTCCTGCAGGAGCAACATATGGTTGCTGTAAATTCTGATAGGGTTAGCCTGCGGCTGTTGATAATTTTGGTATGGGGTAAATTGAGCTTGCCCTTGGGGCTACTGGAAACCATCAGGCGGTTGGGCTCCAAACTGAGCCTGGGGACCAGGCTGCATTTGATAAGCAGGTTGGGTTTGTGATCCAACCTATGTTTGGAGACCGGATTGGGTTTGGAGCCCAGACTGGGATTGAAAACCGGGTGGAGCTTGAGAAGCAATGAGCGTTTGAGTGCCCGGTTGAGCAAGCCCAGATGGATTTCCTTGGGAAAACTAAGGCTGAGCCATCTGGCTAGAAGGTTGGCCCAGTTGAGGTTGAGGTTGAGGTTGACCCATTTTCCCAGAATGTTGAACTTGTTGGGTATTGGGTTGACCTTGCGTAACCCAAGGTTGTCCAAACTGACCAGATGGTTGAGTAGGTTGAACAATTGGTTGGCCTTGTTGAATTTGAGGCTGAACAACTTGTCCAGAAGGGTGACCTTGCTGAGCACCAAGTTGGCCTTGTTGGATGTAAGGTTGTCTTGGGTTGCTAGAAGGTTGCCTGAAGTATGTGAAAGAGAAACCACTGAAATTCGAAGTTGTCCCTGGATGGGTTGTCCATGTGGGCCGATAGGTTGCCCTGGATAAGGTTTCCCATAATACGACTGTCCGTGAGACGGTTTCCCGTAACACGGTTGACCTTGATAGGGTGGACCTTGAAAATTTGAAGGCTGTGCTTGGCCACCATGATAAGTGGTGGTACCCCAAGCAATAGATAACGGAACCGAAACCTCAACCGCATGTTGAGATGCTATGGGTCTAGGGTGATAAATATGGGCTCCTTGAGAATCATAATAATGAAATAGATTTTGTGGATCCAGATTCTGAAGAGCTTGGAAATATTGATCATATGCCCCCCCTGCTGGAATGGAACCAGAAGAAGGTGGGGCACTAAGGCTAGGGTTAAATACCCCAGATGTGGATGCCAACGGGCCAATATTTGGAGGACCAGCTGAAGGTCTGGAAACAATGGTCAAAACTAAAGATGTAATGACGACATTAACAATGGGGGCTGAGGAAGCCACACAAATGGTTGGAATAATCGGAACAGATGTGACAATAACATTGTGAATTTGGGGAGTAAAAGGTTCTAAAGTCGGAGTGACAGTACAAGACCACATGGAACTTGTAAGGGGAGACCTAGAACCTATGATATCAGCCAGAGCATTATAGCATAGACACAATGTGATACCAAGAGGGGTGACATGGAAGGGTGAAGTTTCTATAGGTATAGGGATTTCACCACTTGCCATAAAGGTCTCTTCACCCGTGACGGGGTTCGTTTCATCCATGTCAGAGGAAAACATTGGGACAGAAACACCAGGAGGAGTAAGGGGAAAGTCTTCTTCGGAAGGCTCCCAGATGGCGTTCTAATGAATATTGTAAGACTCGTCTTCCGGAGCGCGAGAGTTAAGCAGTTGGATACTTGGAATGAAGAGTATCACTAACAACCGGTACCTCAGGAGCGACAGAAGATGGAGATCCTTGGTCACTTGGAATGAGAGACGGGATCGGTGATTCCGCCAGGATGATTTAACTCAAAAACCCTAGGGAAAACTAATCGAGTAAGGAAGACAACCCTACGCAAACTAAAATGCAACAAGATCTAACAGGGTAAGTGTGAACGTGGCCGGATATATTTTAAGACATAGGAACAAACTTTACCTTTTCATCTTTAGAGAGTCAAGAAAAGGACGAAAAGATGACTCTAGTCGCCTTCGAATATTTAATGAGCCTGAAAGGACAAGTGCTCAGATGGACCTTTTCTTTTAAGGAGTCTGAAAAGGAACGAAAGTGACTACTCTAGAGAAACTAGGAAAAAGGTTTACCAAACAACCCGTAAAACTGCATATACACCTTGGCGATCATATGAAAACCAAGGACTTCCCGTACGGCAGTCAATCTTCCCAAATGCTGTGTTCGGTGCATTACAGTGTGCAAGGCGACAGACACAGCTTCCTAAGGATATAGGATGATAACCTAGTGGGGTCTCCCAACATATACTCGACGGTATTGAAAGCACAAGTCCGTACTAGGCAGCTATTGAGTCACAGAAGAAGGAATCACCCAACCATAAGTGAAAGCAATAGTGATTAGGTTTAACGACGCCGAAGCACGTCTCTAGCCTAGACCTCTAAATAATGTGCGTTATGTTCCAATGCGTTGTTAAGTTCATTCAATTCATTTTAGAGTTTATCCTGAATTATGTTTCAGTTTCCAGGCCTTACCGTATGTATATAAAAAAAAACCTAGGATGCAGCTAGAATGAGTAAAGCATCTTTATTTCAATGAACACCTACCTATAGGAGGGTAGAGAGATCATTCCCAAACCAAGACAAAACCAGGATCAACTAAGAGACACAATGCATAAACACATCAATCCTACAGTGCATCGATACTACTGATGATATATTTTAAATTTTCTTTCCAATTTCTCAAACATGAAAACTTGAAATGCAAATATACTTTCACTTTTGTATACTAAATGAATGCAATCTTTTGATTTTGATTGTTTTGAATTTAAAGAGAAAAACAAGCAAATGTGAACCGATCGATCCAAACAATTGTGATCTATGCTTGGTAGTGAAAAGAAATCGAATCAATATCAAAAATTGGTTCAATAATTGTCACTAAAAATAAACCAGCAAGAAACAAGCAATGAAGAAGCTTCAAACAGATCAACAAGATGGTTGCAGATGAACCTTGGATAGACAAGCAACCTGTTAGAAAATTATGTATTACGGAGCAATGGAACACATAAAATATTACAGAGATATAAACATAGAAAACACATAAAACAAGAGAGACACAGATATACATGGTTCACCTAGTTTGGGCTACGTCCACCTCGAACAGCTAGTCCTTCCTTTCTATTATCCAGCAAAATGAAGAGACACAACCTATAGCAGATCTGCTGTAATATCCTCTGTTTTCTCTCACAGTCTCACATCACTGCTTCTTGCTCAGAGAATACACATATATTACACAGACTCAATACAATGCCCTCATACAAAGAGAGGGGTTACCTTCTAGGGCAAAAAACCGTAAACTAAACATAAGTTCTACCGTCAGATCATCTACCTAATGAACGGCTCAAATTGACTAGAAATTACTATACTTTTACAAGGCAATTTTACATCTGTTTTTAGCTTCAGGGGCGCTGCCCCCGAAACCCCCCGCTAGGGGGGGGCTCCCCAAAGGTCACAGCCACCCCACCCCTAGACCCCACCTGCAGCGAATATTTTACGGGTGGTTTTGCTGCCCCACTTTGAACTGGGGTCCAATGTGGTGATACCTTTGAATATAGAAGATAATCAGGCTCCACACCCAACAATCTCCCACTTGGAGACTGATTATAGCAACTCCACCACTGCTTCATTTGTTGGACAATGACTCCTCTTTGGACCTGGCTGTTTCTCATCTTCATCGTCATCCTTGAAGACCAATTGAAACTGAGCATATTCTCAGTTTCTCCCTAGTTACAACTTTTGTTAGCATATCTGCAGGATTGTGGCTAGTGTGTATCTTTTCCAGCTTCAGCTCTCCATCTTCCAACAATGATCGTATGAAATGGTACTTCAACTATATGTGTTTAGTCTTGGAATGAAATACTGAGTTCTTTGCAAGATGAATGGCACTTTGGCTATCACTGTATAACGTGTCCATATCATGCTTCTTACCCAATTCACCCATAAACCTTTGTAACCAAATCATTTCTTTACTATCCTCTGTAGCAGCAACATACTCTGCTTCTATTGTTGAAAGTGCAACAACACTTTGGATTTTTGAAACCCAACTGACAGCTATTCCACCAACAGTAAATACATATCCTGTAGTGCTCCTCCTGTTATCTTTGCCACCTGCCATATCTGCATCAACATATCCCTATAGAGAAATTTTTGAACCACCAAAGCATAATGCTTGATTTGTGGTACCTTTCAAATATCTAAGAATCCATTTCACTGCCATCCAATGTTCCCTTCCTGGATTGTTCATGTACCTGCTTACAACTCCCACTGCATGTGTAATATCAGGCCTTGTGCAGACCATTGCATACATTAAGCTTCCAATTGCTGATGCATATGGAACTTTAGACATATAATCCATGTCTTCTTGGGTCTTTGGGCACATTTCCTTACTAAGTTTGAAATGGCTAGAAAAAGGTGTACTAACTAGTTTTGCATTGTGCATATTAAATCTTTTCAACACCTTTTGTATGTACTCATTTTGAGACAATGTTAATTTACGATTTTTCCTATCTCTAGTTATTCTCATACCAAGGATTTGTTTTGCAGCTTCCAAATCCTTCATTGCAAATGAATTTTCCAATTTTCTTTTGAGCACATTTATTTCTTGCATGTTAGACCCTGCAACAAGCATGTCATCTACATACAATAACAATATAATATAGCTGCCATCATTTTTCTTTTTCAGATAGACACAATGATCAGAGTGACATCTAGTATAACCTTGTTGAGACATAAACTTGTCAAATTTTAGATACCACTGCCTTGGAGCCTGTTTTAAGCCATACAAGCTCTTCCTCAACCTGCACACTAGTTTCTCCTTCCCTTTCACTTCATATCCTTATGGCTGCTGCATATATATCTCTTCCTCCAAATCCCCATGGAGAAAGGTTGTCTTTACATCTAACTGCTCAAGATGCAAATCTTCAACTGCTACTAGACTTACAATAGTTGTGATTGAAGTCATTTTAACAACAGGATAAAATATTTCATCAAAATCAATACCTTTCTTCTATGCAAACCCCTTCACCACAAGTCTAGCTGTGTACCTCTGTTTTCCTCCATCTTCTTCCTTCAGCCTGTAAACCCATTTATTCTTCAATGCAGTTTTTCCTATAGGCAACCTGACTAACTCCCAAGTTTGGTTATGCATTAAGGAGTCCATCTCTTCTTCCATGGCTACCTCCCACTTCTTCCTGCTTTCAACCTGCATTGCTTCTTCATAACATTCGGGTTCACCAGAATCAGTCAACAATAAATAATATAATGAAGGAGAGTATCGTTCAGGGGGTCTACTTATCCTAGTAGATCTTCTAACACCACTTTCAGGTGTTTGGGGTGCCTGTTGCTGTTGTGGTGGTTGATGTTGTTGTGGTTGTTGATTATTATTATTTTCAGGCACCTTTACTTTTTCAATGATTTCATCAAGAACTGCGTATTCCTTGTTTTCTTTTTCCTATTTCTTTTCTTGCAACTGATTCTTATACAAGACCTTTTCATTGAATATTACATCTCTGCTCCTAATGATTTTGTGATTTTCGTAATCATATAAGTGATAAACAAAATCAATAACACCATATCCAATAAAGGTACATTTCTTTGACTTTGCCTCAAGCTTTGTTCTATTTTCTTTATCAATAGGGACAAAGGCCTCACAACCAAAAGGCTTTAAAAAAGAGTAGTTTACCTTTTTACCTGTCCATGCTTCCTCTGGAACACCACCATCCAAGGAACTTGAAGGCCCTCTGTTTATTAGATAAATAGCAGTATCTACAGCATCTGCCCAAAATTGTAAAGGAAATCCTGCATGTAATCTCATGCACCTTGCACGTTCCATGATTGTTCTGTTCATCCTTTCTGACACACCATTTTCTTGTGGTGTTCTTGGAACTGTATTCTTTCTACGAATTCCATGCTCTGAACAATACCTATCAAACTCTTTGCTGCAATATTCACCTCCATTGTCTGATATGAGACACTTTAATTTCTTTCATGTCTCAATCTCAACCAAAGCTTTCCATTTCTTGAAAGTATCAAATACATCAGATTTATTCTTAATACAATAAATCCAAGTTTTTTTAGTTGCATCATCAATAAAAGTAACATAATAACGAGAGCCACCAAGAGATGATACCTGAGCAGGTCCCCATACATCTGTATGCACAAGCTCTAATTTTTCGCTCTTCTTTTCTTTCCCAACTCTAAGAAATCTGACTTTCTTCTGTTTTCTATAAATGCAATTCTCACAGAAGTCCAAATCAACATTCTTCAAACCCAGCAACAAATTCCTTGAGTGAAGAATCTTCATCCCCTTTACACTCATGTGTCCGAGCCTATGATGCCATAATGCTGCATCTGCTCCTTTGGAGGTTAAAGCATTAACAGAGTTAGAAATACCATTGCATAAATACAATGTACCAACCTTTTCACCTTTTTCTATTACTAGGGCTCCTTTGGTAACCTTCCAAGCTTTATCTGTGAAAGTTGTCACACAACCTTCACGGCCTAACTACCCTGTTGAAATCAGATTTTTCTTTAGATCTGGAACATGCCTTACCTCCTTTAGTATCCATTGGTTTCCATTCTGCTGTTTTACAAGAACCTTACCCATTCCAACAATTTTACAGGTTTTATCATCACCCAAATGAACTTGTCCAAAATCTCCTTGAACATAGTCATGAAAGTATTTCTTATCAGGTGTGGCATGGAATGAGGCCCCTGAATCTACTGTTGGAATTATGTTCTCTGGTATGGCTATATGTTACAGATGTTATACTTGATGGCAACTCCCATGACAAGGCTCTCATTTTATTGAAAAATAAGAAGGACGCAGGATATCAGTGCAGAAGGTGCGTACCCGCAGGTACACCTTGCAGGGACCACGTCCAGAGACGCAGGCCAGCCATTCAGGAGGTGCGTCCCCCCAGTGCACACATTTCAAGGCAGAGAAAAGCCACGTGGGGGTTTCTTGTGTTTTACTCTTGGTATCTAGCCGACGGTATTGTGTTATTATGGTGTCGGCTCATGGTATTGTTCCAGGATTTGAGGAGGAGCTTGCCTATATAAAGCAAAGGAGATCATTTGGTTTAAGCATGGTTTTGGTTGAATATCTTATGAGGGCTAGATCTGGTCTAGATCTAAACAAGGCGAATCTACTGATGGACCGAGATCTCTTCGACGCATGTTCAGATCTATAGATCTGACTGTCTGGGTTACTTCTGAAGTCTTGAAATCATCTATGCCCGGAGGGACGCAGGTGCAGTAAGGGTTCAGGTGCGTCGGGACGGAGGCGCAGAAGGGTTCAGGTGCGTCGGGACGCAGGCGCAGAAGGGTTCAGGTGCGTCGGGACGCAGGGGCAGAAGGGTTCAGGTGCGTCGGGACGCAAGCAGTTCAATAGACTCAGAGCGAGGGACGCAGGCTATCAGTTGAGCAAGGTGTGTCCAGGACGCAAGCTAGCAGTTGAGCAGGGTGAGTCCGGGAAGCAGGCTAGCAGTTGAGCAGGGTGAGTCCGGGAAGCAGGCTAGCAGTTGAGCAGGGTGAGTCCGGAAGCAGGCTAGCAGTGGAGCAGGGTGCTTCCTTCTCTTAAAATCTTTGTTTATCATTGTTGTGTTCTGGGTTTGGTCCTATTACTATTGATCTAGTTACTACAGTTGATTGGGTGATTCTCTCATACTTGATGATCAATTGATGCTTATGGATCCAGTTTGAAAATTTATGAAAAGTGGTCCTTGTAAGAAAAGAAGTAGGGGGTTGTAGCTCCCTTCCAGGAGAGACTGGAAAACGAGAGAGAGTTGTAGCTCTCTACAGGTTGCAGCCTGCGTACTGGTATAAGACTGCACCAGTACAAATATTGTAAAAGGATTTCCTTATTAAGAAGAAGATTGAGATGACTTGCAGCAAGTGGTTTTCTCCCGCATTGGGTTTCCACCTTATATCATGGTGTTCATGTGTGTGCCTTATGTGTGATGATCTATTCTCTATTACTGCATCTGTTATCTGATAATATGGTTGATAATGTTCTAATGCCCTCATTGAAGATCAATTAACTTAATCATAAGAAGTTGTGGAAGTATCATATATGAATCTGATTATGGAAATGAAAAAGTTTTATTAATGTGATAATACTGATTCACCCCCCCCCTCTCAGTATTATTTCCAACAATTGGTATCAGAGCGGGGTCCTTCAGAGAAGCTTGATCGCTTGAAGGAGATTCGTAGAACAATGGGGAAGAAAGCACGTCAGAAGAAGAAGACAGCTCAAAGGAACAATGACAACTTGTCGTTGAGTGGAAGCAAGTGTTCAGATCCTGAAGCACCTCAGATTGAAGATGGACAAGCAAATGGAGCATCAGATCAAATCATAGATCAACAAGATCTACCTAGCAAAAGGGAGAATGCCCTCAAGGAAGAAATCATCAGATTAGAAGATCAGTTGGAAGGTGCCTCCAGAATTCGACAAATGCTGCTAGCACTGAATAAAGAGCAAGAAAACGAGATCCTCAAACTAAGGCATCAGTTGGATGAAGGAAGGAAAGCTGAAGAGACCTTGAAGAAGCAATGTCTTGAAAAGGAAGAACAACATCAAGTTGAGGTAAATATCTTGAAAAGCAAATTAGAAGAAAAGGATAAGCTTTTACGATTTCAAGATAGCTCTAAAGTCTTGGATGATATTCTTAGTAGTCAAAGATCTCCTGCTATCAAGACTGGTCTTGGTTTTCATGAATCTGTTGAAGGTGAATCTGGTTCACAAAGTAAGGCAAGAATCTCTAATACAAAATCTGAAAGGCTCTACAAGGAGATGAAAGGACAACCTCATCAACAATCAAGGAAAGAGACTTCTCAAAGAAAATCTTTTACTCCTCCCATGAATAATGTTGAATGTTATGTATGTCATAATCTTGGACATGTTGCAGCCATATGTAGAAGAAGAAGGTTTCAAGACCATCATACAGAAAGATCATCACATTCAAGGTACTTTAATGGATATTGCTTTTCTTGCAATATGTTTGGCCACAAAGCTGCTGATTGCTACAGGAGGAATATGAAACATGTAAGATGCTATGCATGTAACAAGTTTGGACATAAAGCAAGAGATTGCAGGAACAAAGCTCATGATAAGAAGAAATCATCAACATGCTCGAAGATATGGAAGAAGAAGGAAGTTCAGTCAGAAAAATATGGCACAACACAGGGTACTCAGCACAACACAGACATAACAGACACAGGGGAATCTGAAAGTGATGGAATTCAGTATTCCATCTTGCATACGCTGATATAATGAAGACAAGTCACGTATATACGCGAGTTACAGGCTGCAAAGTCGCGTATATGAAGAAAGGGCAGCAGAACAGACTCAGGTTCAGTCATGGTTGGCTCAGGCTCAGGGGGAGCAGAACAGACTCAGGAAATGGTTCAGTCATGGTTAGCTCACAGGTTCAGGGGGAGCATATAATGCATTGTTGGCATTATGGAGGATGGTCAGAAGGAGATCTTGCTGCAATATGTCTCTATCTCTTTCATGGTGGATTATGGTTCTTTGTTGCAGATCTGGTTCATTTTCAGGAGGAGCATGATCTTAGGGGGAGCATACCCCTTTGCCCTTGATGTGAAAGGGGGAGAATGAAGCTGAAGATTGTAAGGTTGCCATCAAGTCCAAAGGGGGAGATTGTTGGCATTATGTTCTCTGGTATGGCTATATGTTACAGATGTTGTACTTGATGGCAACTCCCATGACAAGGCTCTCATTTTATTGAAAAATAAGAAGGACGCAGGATATCAGTGCAGAAGGTGCGTACCCGCAGGTACACCTTGCAGGGACCGCGTCCAGAGACGCAAGCCAGCCATTCAGGAGGTGCGTCCCCCCAGTGCGCACATTTCAAGGCAGAGAAAAGCCACGTGGGGGTTTCTTGTGTTTTACTCTTGGTATCTAGCCGACGGTATTGTGTTATTATGGTGTCGGCTCATGGTATTGTTCCATGATTTGAGGAGGAGCTTGCCTATATAAAGCAAAGGAGATCATTTGGTTTAAGCATGGTTTTGGTTGAATATCTTATGAGGGCTAGATCTGGTCTAGATCTAAACAAGGTGAATCTACTGATGGACCAAGATCTCTTCGGCGCATGTTCAGATCTATAGATCTGACTGTCTGGGTTACTTCTGAAGTCTTGAAATCATCTATGCCCAGAGGGACACATGTGCAGTAAGGGTTTAGGTGCGTCGGGACGCAGGCGCAGAAGGGTTCAGGTGCGTCGGGACGCAGGCGCAGAAGGGTTCAGGTGCGTCGGGACGCAGGCGCAGAAGGGTTCAGGTGCGTCGGGACGCAGGCAGTTCAATAGACTCAGAGCGAGGGACGCAGGCTATCAGTTGAGCAAGGTGCGTCCAGGACGCAGGCTAGCAGTTGAGCAGGGTGAGTCCGGGAAGCAGGCTAGCAGTTGAGCAGGGTGAGTCCGGGAAGCAGGCTAGCAGTTGAGCAGGGTGAGTCCGGAAGCAGGCTAGCAGTGGAGCAGGTTGCTTCCTTCTCTTAAAATCTTTGTTTATCATTGTTGTGTTCTGGGTTTGGTCCTATTACTGTTGATCTAGTTACTACAGTTGATTGGGTGATTCTCTCATACTTGATGATCAATTGATGCTTATGGATCCAGTTTGAAAATTTATGAAAAGTGGTCCTTGTAAGAAAAGAAGTAGGGGGTTGTAGCTCCCTTCCAGGAGAGACTGGAAAACGAGATAGAGTTGTAGCTCTCTGCAGGTTGCAGCCTGCGTACTGGTATAAGACTGCACCAGTACAAATATTGTAAAAGGATTTCCTTATTAAGAAGAAGATTGAGATGACTTGCAGCAGGTGATTTTCTCCCGCATTGGGTTTCCACCTTATATCATGGTGTTCATGTGTGTGCCTTATGTGTGATGATCTATTATCTATTACTGCATCTGTTATATGATAATATGGTTGATAATGTTCTAATGCCCTCATTGAAGATCAATTAACTTAATCATAAGAAGTTGTGGAAGTAGCATATATGAATCTGATTATGGAAATGAAAAAGTTTTATTAATGTGATAACATTGATTCACCCCCCCCCCTCTCAGTATTATTTCCAACATCTACCACCCAGGAATCAGTAATATTTTCGAAAGAAAGAATCAAAGCATCTTGTAACACCTCACTTGTCACATTTGCTTCATGATTATTTTCTTGTTGTGCATCTCCTTCTTTTCCCTTCCAAGATCTACAGTCTTTCTTTAAGTGTCCTTTCTTTCCACATTTCCAGCACACTATCCCCGATCTAGACTTGGATCTGCCTTTCCTTGATTTACTGCAATATCCTGATCTCTTTCCTCTTTCCATTTTTCTTCCCCTAGACTCTGCACTCAAAGAATTACCCGATGTCTCACCGGAGCTTTTCCGTTGCATTTCCCCGCTAAGGATAGCACTGACAACATCATCAAACTTTAAAGTACTAGATACAGAAACAGAGTTACTAATGGCCATTACTAAACCATTCCAACTTTTTGGTAATGAGCACAAGAATAACAGAGCTCTAACTTCATCATCAAAGTTTACCCCTACAGAACATAACTAACTTTTAACAGTATTAAAATCATTTAAATGGTCTGCAACAGATCCACCTTCCGACATCTTCATATTAAATAACTGTTTCATAAGAAATACCTTGTTTGAGGCCGAGGGTTTTTCATATAGTTTCTCCGACGCCTTAATCAAACCCTCTGTCATTGTTTCCTTCGAAATGTTGAAGGCGACCGATGCTGCGAGGCACAATCGTACTGTTCCGAGTGCCTTTCTATCGAGAAGATTCCATTCTTCATCTATCATTCCCATCGGCATCTTTGTTTTTCTACCCAATGGTAGGTACAGATCTTTCTGATACAGATAATCTTCCATCTGCATCTTCCACAGCGAGAAGTTTTGGCCGTTAAATTTCTCGACCCTAAACTTACCATCTTCCGCCATTGCTCCCACTCAAACAATGAACCCTTCTTTCCTGCGAATTTATCAGCCAAATAGACCTTCGGCTCTAATGCCAGTTTTTAGAAAATTATATATTACAGAGCAATGGAACACATAAAATATTACAAAGATATAAACACAGAAAACGCATAAAACAAGAGAGACACAAATATACATGGTTCACCCAGTTTGGGCTATGTCCACCCCGAACAGCTAGTCCTTCCTTTCTATTATCCAGCAAAATGAAGAGACACAACCTACAACAGATCTGCTATAATATCCTCTGTTTTCTCTCACAGTCTCACATCACTGCTTCTCGCTTGGAGAATACACATATATTACACAGACTCAATCCAATGCCCTCATACAAAGAGAGGGGTTGCCTTCTAGGGCAAAAAACCCTGAACTAAACATAAGTTCTACCGTCAGATCATTAGCCTAATGAATGGTTCAGATTGAATAGAAATTACTATAGTTTTACAAGGAAATTTTACATCTGTTTTTAGCTTTGGGGGCGCTGCCCCCAAAACCCCCCGCTAGGGGGGGGCTCCCCAAAGGTCACAGCCTCCCCTTGGACCCCCGTGCAGTGAATATTTTACGGGCGGTGTTTCTGCCCCATTTCGAACTGGGGTCCAATGTGGTGATACCTTTGAATATAGAAGATAATCAAGCTCCACACCCAACAATCTCCCACTTGGAGACTGATTATAGCAACTCCACCGCTGCTTCATTTGCTGGACAATGACTCCTCTTTGGACCTGGTTGTTTCTCATCTTCATCGTCATCCTTGAAGACCAATTGAAACTGAGCATATTCTCAGTTTCTCCCTGGTTACAACTTTTGTTTTCATATCTGCAAGATTCTGGCTACTGTGTATCTTTTCCAGCTTCAACTCTCCATCTTCCAACACTGATTGTATGAAATGGTACTTGAGCTGTATGTGTTTAGTCTTGGAATGAAATACTGAGTTCTTTGCAAGATGAATGGCACTTTGACTATCACTGTATAACGTGCCCATATCATGCTTCTTACCCAATTCACCCATAAACCTTTGTAACCAAATCATTTCTTTACTAGCCTCTGTAGCAACAACATACTCTACTTTTGTTGTCGAAAGTGCAACAACACTTTGGATTTTTGAAACCCAACTGATAGTTGTTCCACCAACAGTAAATACATATCCTGTAGTGCTCCTCCTGTTATCTTTGTCACCTGCCATATCTGCATCAACATATCCCTGTAGAGAAATGTTTGAACCACCAAAGCATAATGCTTGATTTGTGGTACCTTTCAAATATCTGAGAATCCATTTCACCGCCATCCAATGTTCCTTTCCTGGATTGTTCATGTACCTGCTTACAACTACCACTGCATGTGCAATATCAGGACTTGTGCAGACCATTGCATACATTAAGCTTCCAACTGCTGATGCATATGGAACTTTAGACATGTAATCCATGTATTCTTGGGTCTTTGGGCACATTTCCTTACTAAGTTTGAAATGGCTAGCAAAAGGTGTACTAACTGGTTTTGCATTGTGCATATTAAATCTTTTCAACACCTTTTGTATGTACTCATTTTGAGACAATGTTAATTTACGATTTTTCCTGTCTCTAGTTATTCTCATACCAAGGATTTGTTTTGCAGCTCCCAAATCCTTCATTGCAAATGAATTTGCCAATTTTCTTTTCAGCACGTTTATTTCCTGCATGTTAGAGCCTACAACAAGCATGTCATCTACATACAATAATAATATAATATAGCTGCCATCATTTTGCCTTTTCAGATAAACACAATGATCAGAGTGACATCTAGTATAACCTTGTTTAGACATAAACTTGTCAAATTTTAGATACCACTACCTTGGAGCCTGTTTTAAGCCATACAAGCTCTTCTTCAACCTGCACACTAGTTTCTCCTTCCCTTTCACTTCATATCCTTGTGGCTGCTGCATATATATCTCTTCCTCCAAATCCCCATGGAGAAAGGTTGTCTTTACATCTAACTACTCAAGAGGCAAATCTTCAACTACTACTAGACTTAAAATAGTTTTGATTGAAGTCATTTTAACAACAGGAGAAAATATTTCATCAAAATCAATACCTTTCTTCTGTGCAAACACCTTCAGCCTGTAAACCCATTTATTCTTCAATGTAGTTTTTCCTGCAGGCAACCTGACTAAGTCCCAAGCCTGGTTATGCATTAAGGAGTCCATCTCTTCTTCCATGGCTACCTCCCACTTCTTCCTACTTTCAACCTGCATAGCTTCTTCATAACATTTGGGTTCACCAGAATCAGTCAAAAATAAATAATATAATGAAGGAGAGTATTGTTCAGGGGGTCTACTTATCCTGGTATATCTTCTAACACCACTTTCAGGTGTTTGGGGTGCCTGTTGTTGTTGTGGTGGTTTTTGTTGTTGTGGTTGTTGATTATTATTATTTTCAGGCACCTTTACTTTTTCAGTGATTTCATCGAGAACTGTGTATTCCTTGTTTTCTTTTTCCTGTTTCTTTTCCTACAACTGATTCTTATACAAGACTTTTTCATTGAATATTACATCTCTGCTCCTAATGATTTTGTGATTTTCGTAATCATGTAAGTGATAACCAAAATCATTAACACCATATCCAATAAAGGTACATTTCTTTCACTTTGCCTCAAGATTTGTTCTATTTTCTTTATCAATATGGACAAAGGCCTCAATACCAAAAGACTTTAAAAAAGAGTAGTTTACCTTTTTACCTGTCCATGCTTCCTCTAGAACACCACCATCCAAGGAACTTGAAGGCCCTCTGTTTATTAGATAAACAGTAGTATCTATAGCATCTGCCCAAAATTGTAAAGGCAATCCTGCATGCAATCTCATGCACCTTGCACGCTCCATGATTGTTCTGTTCATCCTTTCTGACACACCATTTTCTTGTGGTGTTCTTGGCACTGTCTTCTCTCTGTGAATTCCATGCTCTGAACAGTACCTATCAAACTCTTTGCTGCAATATTCACCTCCATTGTCTGATCTGAGACACTTTAATTTCTTTCCTGTCTCAATATAAACCAAAGCATTCCATTTCTTGAAAGTATCAAATACATCATATTTATTCTTAATAAAATAAATCCAAGTTTTTCTAGTTGCATCATCAATAAAAGTAACATAATAACGAGAGCCACCGAGAGATGATACCTGAGCAGGTACCCATACATTTGTATGCACAAGCTCTAATTTTTCACTCTTCTTTTCTTTCCCAACTCTAAGAAATCTGACTTTCTTCTGTTTTCCATAAATGCAATTCTCACAGAAGTAAAAATCAACATTCTTCAAACCCTACAACAAATTCCTTGAGTGAAGAATCTTCATCCCCTTTTCACTCATGTGTCCGAGTCTACGATGCCATAATGCTGCATCTGCTCCTTTGGAGGCTAAAGCATTAACAAAGTTAGAAATAACATTGCATAAATAGAATGTACCAACCTTTTCACCTTTTGCTATTACCGAGGCTCCTTTGGTAACCTTCCAAGCTTTATCTGTGAAAGTTGTCACACAACCTTCACGGCCTAACTACCCTGTTGAAATCAGATTTTTCTTTAGATCTGGAACATGCCTTACCTCCTTTAGTAGCCATTGGTTTCGATTCTGCTATTTTACAAGAACCTTACCCATTCCAACAATTTTATAGGGTTTATCATCACCCAAACGAACTTGTCCAAAATCTCCTTGAACATAGTCATGAAAGTATTTCTTATCAGGTGTGGCATGGAATGAGGCCCCTAAATCTACCACCCAAGAATCAATAATATTTTCGAAAGAAATAATCAAAGCATCTTGTAACACCTCACCTGTCACATTTTCTTCATGATTGTTTTCTTGCTGTGAATCTCCTTCTTTTCCCTTCTGAGATCTATAGTCTTTCTTTAAGTGTCCTTTCTTTCCATATTTCTAGCACACTATCCCCGATCTAGACTTGGATCTACCTATCCTTGATTTACTGCGATATTGTGAGCTCTTTCCTCTTTCTATTTTTCTTCCCCTAGACTCTGCACTCAAAGCATTACCCGATGTCTCACCAGGGCTTTTCCATCGCATTTCCGTGCTAAGGATAGCACCGACAACATCACCAAACTTTAAAGTACTAGATCCAGAAACATAGTTACTAATGGCCATTACTAAACCATTCCAACTTTCTGGTAATGAGCACAAGAATAACAGAGCTCTAACTTCATCATCAAATTTTACCCCTACAGAACATACCTAACTTGTAACAGTATTAAAATCATTTAAATGGTCTACAACAGATCCACCTTCCAACGTCTTCATATTAAATAACCGTTTCATAAGAAATACCCTGTTTGATTCCGATTGTTTTTTATATAATTTCTCCAATGCCTTAATCAAACCCTCTGTCATTGTTTCCTTTGAAATTTTGAAGGTGACAGACGCTGCAAGGCATAACCGTACTGTTTCGAGTGCCTTTCTATCAAGAATGTTCCATTCTTCATCTGTCATTCCCGTCGGCATCTTTTTTTTTTCCGCCCAATGGTAGGTATAGATCTTTTTGATACAGATAATCTTCCATCTACATCTTCCACAGTGAGAAGTTTTGACCGTTAAATTTCTCGACCCTAAACTTACCATCTTCCGCTATTGCTCCCACTCGAACAAGGAACCCTTCTTTCCTGCGAGTTTATCAGCCAAATAGACCCTCATCTCTGATACCAGCTATTAGAAAATTATATATTATGGAGCAATGGAACACAAAATATTGCAGAGATATAAACACAAAAAATGCATAAAACAAGAGATACACAGATATACGTGGTTCACCCAGTTTGGGCTACGTCCACCCCGAACAGCCAGTCCTTCCTTTCTATTATCCAGCAAAATGAAGAGACACAACCTACAGTAGATCCACTGTAATATCCTCTGTTTTCTCTCACAGTCTCACATCACTGCTTCTCACTCAGAAAATACACATATATTACACAGACTCAATACAATGCCCTCATACAAAGAGAGGGGTTTCCTTCTAGGGAAAAAAACCCTAAACTAAACATAAGTTCTACCATCAGATCATCTGCCTAATGAATGGTTCAGATTGACTAGAAATTACTATACTTTTACAAGGAAATTTTACATCTGTTTTTAGCTTCGGGGGCACTGCCCTCGAAACCTCCTACCGGGGGGGGCTCCCCAAAGGTCGCAGCCGCCCCCCCCTGGACCCCCCCTGCAGTGAATATTTTACGGGCAGTGTTGCCACCCCATTTCGAATTGGGGTCCAATGTGGCGATACCATTGAATATAGAAGATAATCAGGCTCCACACCCAACACAACCAAGCCAAGTAATTCAAAAATTTGAAAAAACTAGGTCACAAAGCCACAAATACAAGATCCACTGAATGAAACCAAAGATAGAGTCTCTTAACTAGAAGCAATTAAAAACAAAATAATGGGCAAGAGCAAGATAACAGGGGATTAACAAGACTGGTGAATTCAGAAGGTAGAATTGAAAAAACAACTCTACAGGAATCGTCGCGGGCATAACACCAACAACTAGGGACGATCAACCACTGGCCGTAGCAAAAGAGTGACATTGTCTCTATAGTACACGTCTCTTCCACGATAGGCCGATTTCAGGAATCGTTGCGACTGTATGATAGGATTCAGCGACACATAGAACTTTGAAACAAAGACAGGGAAATGTCGGCGCGACTGTTAAGCTTTTTCCAGTGATGAACTTAAAAACAATGAGAGACGAACGAAAACTCCCAAACAAAGACCAGTCTATCCTTACAGATAATAAAGGAACTTTCTAGATTGACCTAGGTAACCTAAAAGACTGACAGTTTAACCCCAAAATTCGATAGACACTAAATCAAAACCAAACAAGAGAAAACAAGAGAAAAACATACGAAGGAATACCTGGTGAAGTCGCCAACTTATGAAGTAGGAAAGTGTTCCCTCTGTGGACAGAGGAAACCCCTCTAGCCCTAGAGTGGGTCTAGTCACAACAAAGACATAACAACAATTGATTCCCTTAAATAGTCATCATTGGAGGCCTACCTCAAATCGGTGGTTGATGAAGTTCCATTGCACTACTCCAGCTTCCATTTCCTTCTCCTTAATGAGAAATCAACCTGAAACACCACAAGAAAACAACAGAGCACATAACGGAGAACAAAAATGATCTATTTACTCATAAAGTCAAGAAGTCATGAGCTATCAAGTAAATTACATACAAGACATAGGAAATCATCATTGATTGTATTAATAATAAATCAAGAGCAAAGCTTACAACCAAGTCTTGACATCGCAAGCCTTCTCGAAGGGTCCAGCCAGTATGTTTCTTCAAGCATCCACTCTCAAATATGAGTCTCCCAAACAACAATATCTCTCTCTCACTCACAAGATTTAATACAAGGCTAAGGGTACTCCACAACCTCTTGCAAACTATTTAGCAATCCCACACTTGTCACACTCACACCAAAGCTATCTACCAAACTCAAATGCACTAGCAGCACTATACAACCAAAAGAACCAGCAAATCATAGCAATGGTGAGTGATTTTATAGGAGAAGGAGTCTCCATGAAATGAGGGAGAGGGAGCTTATCCTCTAAGAAGGTAGCACAAAAGACGGAACTACCATCCAAGAGGGGGAAAAAGTGACCCAAACTGACCCAACAACTAGGTCTAGAGACATCCAGAAGGCTGATTATTGGAACAAATTCGCCCAATCTGGATTGTCGCTGGTTGTGAACTAAGTCTCAGCGATGGCATCGCTAGGAAGCAATGCATGCAAACCAATCGTCGCTATAGATAGTTAATAGCCTTGCGCTGGGACTTGAAATTTGATAATCACGGGAAACAGGTGTACACCTGCGACAGACTCACGATGAGACCATTTATGACAGAGGTCCGTCGTGCATATTAAGGTTTTACTCGCGAAGAGGAAAAAACTTAGGGAATGAGGGTCAATTGGCAGCATTAGAGAGCATTTGCTTAATCTTCTTGCATTGGTGGGAAGATATGAACATGTTTATTTGACAAATGACATAGTAGAGGGACTGGGATGAAGACAGTGACAAATTACTATGTAACAGGTTGATCTCGTAAATTTCAACAGCATAAGCTGGGTATGATGTCTCTCCACCGTATGTTTGTTGAGCCTGCCTATTTTTTGGGTTTGGATTTGGTTGGGCATGCATCTGGGGTTGCCTAGGTGGAGTAGAGTGCAGGAGTTACAGTTGGGTAGTTGATGGAGGCAACAGAGATGGAACATTGTTGAATTGGGGCCTCCACCCCTAGGGTGGGGTATTCCACTGATGTTGTGGCTGATTGTAGGTTTGAAGTGACTGGCTGGCTGGTTGGGAATGATATTGAGATGCATAGGCCCAAGGAGGGGGTGTAGACCAGGAAGGATGAGTAGGGGATCCCCAAGAAGGTGTAGTTGTGGTTTGGTTGGGTCTGTAATATGCATGGGATGATCCTTGCATACCCTACTTGAATGGTTTAGGCCCAAGAGGTCTCCTTTGGTTAATGTAGCAAAGATGCTCAGTGACCCCTTCAGCTCCTTGGTATACAGCTTTGAGTCCATGTAAGGAAGGGCACTTGTCTATGGAGTTGTTTTCTTCATAGACTAAGCAAACCTCAATATAGTTTAATGGACATTAATTCCTAGGATGCATTCTAGTGCATCTAGGACAGAAGATGGCCAAATCTCTCTCTGCTTCCTCTTGCTTTCTTCTGATATTCATTGTATCCAATTGCAAGGCAAGGGTTTGCAGTATCTCACTTTTGAAGTCCTCCAGCGTATTTCCAATTTCACCCTTGATTGATGAGTTGGAAGATGAGGTACTCGCCATAGGTTGACTACTTCTACCCTTGTTTCTGGTTTCCCTAGAATGGTTTCTAAAGACAATCTTGATGTCCTCATAGGGTAGTTGGTAGATATCTCCTCCTGATAACATATGTAAGGTGTCTAGGATATCCTCCCTTACTCCTCTAAGTAGGACCAGGTTCAGTGACTCGAGGTCAAGTGTGCACCTGGCCCTTTTGTAGCTGAGCTGGAATCTCTCCTCATAGTCTTATAGGGATTCATCATGGCCAATGGTCATCCTAAAAATTTCATCTTTACTGTCCTTTGACCTATAATAGTCCCTATATTTTTTGTTAAAGGCTTGCTGCATCTGAGCCCAAGTTGTTATGCTATCTCCAAGTAAACCCATGAACCAGTGCAATGTTGTCTCCTTCAGGATAGATGGAAACAGTTTCAACTTCTACTCATCATCTTTGTAGTTATAGGTTTGGCAAACAATAACAAACTCAAATAGGAAAGTGTCAGGGTCCTCTGTTGTTAAGCCATGTAAATGAGGTAGAGTAGAGGGGCTTATGTTCTTCATTTTAGTGTCCCCATTGGTTTCCCTGATGGGGAAGGAACTCCCAATTCTCCCTCTATCTCCTCTATCATTTAAGTGTTTAAGCATTGGTTCAGTAGTAATGGGTTCTTCCTCTTCTTCTTCCCCTATAGGTTCCTCAAATATATCAGGTTGCTCACCTAAAGGGGATTCCAATTCACTACCATTGAAGAAGAAAGAAGGTTGATTGTTGGATGACGTGGGGGTATTTGGAAAGAATTTTCTTGAATTGTCCCTAATCCTATGAGGCATGAAAGGAAATGTTTTTTGGTTTTTGTGAGATTTTCTTTAAATATGGAAAGTACTCAGTAGAAAGGGAATTGTTGATTAAATGAAAGACAACTAGCAGAATGGAAACTACTTGCAAAATGAAATTGCTAAATTGAATGAAAACCACTAACAAAAGGGAAATACTTACTGAATTTAAATTCTATTTGCAGGAAAGGAAACTAGATTAACTTGTAGAATGGAAAGGAAAGCAGATAAATGACAAAATGAAAGAAAGAAACTAGATTACTTTTGCAGAAATAAACTGATCGAAGAAAGTTGGAAACTAGAAAAGAGCAGTAATCACTACTATTCCGACACCTCCCCGGCAATGGCGCCAAAAAGTGATCAACCTAGGTATTACAACAAGAATGTTGCAACTCCTAGGGCTACTAGCTTTACTTATCAACCCAAGGTTCATACAAACTTGGAGGTGACTGTGCTATATACACAAGTAGAAGTGAAGGTACTACCTGTTGTCACTGCTCATCTGGAAAGAGACCCTGGGGGTTCCAAGCCATACTTCTATAGGGTCAGAAGAAGCTTGATTTTGATGGAAGGAGAGCAAACCTATCCTAGGGGAGAGCTATTCTACTGCAGAAATGAAGAAAACAACATGCACACCTAAATCACCATAACCTAATTAATCATGAAAACAACTAGATTAAGCAAAATTCTAAACAACAATAATATAATGCTAACTATCTACGTTGCAGTAGTAAAAGAGCATAAAACTAGACTAAGGGGTGAACAATGGAAACTAGGCTAAGTCTGTGTTTAGGCGGAAGTGCAGTCGAAGGTCGAAATGAAGAAAAGAGGATGTGAGGGAGAAAAAGTGCATGAGGACCGTTGGATCAGGTAGGTGGAAGGCGAATGAACGACTGAGATCAGATCAGAGGAGGGTACGTAGGTGGATGGGTGAACAACGTTAACTAATAGGATGAACGACTGGGATTAGATCACGGGGGAAATCGACAGATGGACAGCGGAGATCACAGCCAAAAGAAAAACATGCGGAAATGGTATTTGGTGATGCAACCATCGTCAGATCCGGCAGGGCAAATCAAAGGTGGAGATTGGAGCATGAAAAGAAACATGCAGAAATGATGAGCAGGTTTGGAGGGAAGAAAGTTGTATCTCGTGTGCCCTCAAAGCCGTAAATGGTTTTGTAGAATTTTGCGTGATTAGCCTCCCCGGCTGACATGTAGCACGGGGAAACTACCCATATAGCGTGCCCTCAGCATGATAACGGTCGGACTGAAATCCACGCAATATCGCATAATGGCCATCAGATATGGCAAGGTAGATCTACAACAAGGATGTGATCAAGCAGGTTGGTGAGCAGGTGCGCGACAGCCATCGGATCTGACAAGGAAGATTGACGATGGGGATTTAAAGGGAAAAAAAGTGAAACACGAAAAGTGGATTTGAGCGGTGATTTGACGATTTGTCTTGTGAAAGGCATTTTACCATTAAAACCATTTAAACATGAATTATTAGCTACTACGCAAGCATTTCAGGCCGAACAGGAATGACAGTATGAGTGAGTTCTTAGACAGAGGGTGAAGGGACAAATGACCAAGAAATGAGTGAATGATCATGAAACAAACCAAGCAACGATATGATGAACCATGTGATTGCGTTAAATGACAAACCCTATGAAAACCAAAACCCTGTGTTTTTGGGGTTGCTGCAGGGCTTCTTGCTCACATCATGGTCATAGAGGGAGAAGGTGAAGCCGAGACACATGTGAGAATCCTGATGGATCTTTTCTTTGCCAAACTACTGATTATATGAAAGCATGAATGGAACAAACTGAAACACAACTACTCTGTTCTACCCTGCTGTAATGGACTGCAACTATTCAAGAAAATGAACAGAAAACAGGGAGCTACTTAAGTCAATGAGAAGGAAATCCATGAGTCTGTGCTGAATCACTATAATGAAAATGCATCTACTTAACCAAATGAACAATCAAACCATGCATCTATGCTACTACTGTAATGGAAATGAACTGCTTGAGCAAATGCACAGAAAGCATGAATCTATATTGCTGTTGTAATGAGAATGCCTCTGATTAAACAAATGAACAGAAAGTAGGAAGCTAAGCTACTTAACAATACAAGAAAGAGGAGCTTTGGCTGCTAGGGTTGGGCCCTAACCCAAGAGCTTCAGCCCTCTAAGTTAACTCAGTGCTGGCTCAAATCAAAACTCATCTTCATTATCAAAGAACATTGTATTACATCAAACTATTACAAGTCAAAAGGTCCAAATACTTGCTAACTTACTAACTGACTATTGGTTAACTAACTAAAAAAAATTGAGGTCCTAAGCCTCTCTATTTATACATCTGAAGTCTCAACGACTTCCCTCAAAATTACGGAGGTACAACTCCCAACTTCATGGTAACTTGTCCTTTCACTTTCACTAGCTCGACTGCCTTCTAGTAGGGAAGCTGCTTGTACTTCCACTTGCTTGGTTGTCTTTTAGTACACCTGATTTGGCTGTGTGTACTTTTTAGCTGATGGAGGGATATTCGAATGGATAAGCAGTAAATGAGGAAGATTTGCCTTCTGTAATTCCTCTCCCTTGTCTCATCCGAGTTTTTACCAAGGTCTTTTACCATAGTTCCTTGCTTTTACCTTTATTCCTGCATTACATGCACATTAGACCACAAAGAAAAATATCTAACTCTAACTCATCTCATAAGCAAAATATAATCAAAAGTATGCAATAAGTTTTGAGAATGGTTGGTTTGACTAAGCTAGGAGGTGAATTAAGGCTAGTTAAGGCCCATATAATTGCTCAATGATGAGACTCATCACCTGACCAAGTTGAAAACTCTGAAATTTGTATACAAAGATGAAATGAACAAACTAAGAGGTAAGGGATTGGAGCTCCTCATAATCATTCTACTTGGCAACAATGGATCTCTGTATAGTCAGTATTTTATTCTTTCTTGAGGATTCATTAACTTTGATCATGTAGAAGTGGATTTTACACGGAATTCGATCATGTAAAATTTATGGAATATCTGAGTATGTTATTCTATTAATATGTTTATCTTTTGTATGAAACCTTAAGAGTCACCTTCAATTATTACACTTACATTTCTTTCACTGGAAGGGTTGAGAAACCTAAATTTGAGAGAAATTAACTCGGTGACATTATTGATATTGATATCTATGCAGCATGCATACACCCAAAGAACTTCTTGTTTATCACTTATGAAAGCCCCACCAAATTTAGTAGTCTAGTATTTCCCTTAGATTAACCAAGGTGGAGATTCATAAAATGCACGGGATTAGGATCCTATTTATCTAGAAGGGGACTTATAAGCTCTAAAGATCTTAAAAGTGAATGGGTGTTGTTAGGATTGAACTCCAAGCATTAGATAGTTATAACATATTGTGCATTGCATTATCAATTTACTCTAGGCATGAAGTATAAAATATCATTTAATGTATGTATTTCATGATCATACCCTATATTCCATCCACTACAATGTGGGTGTTTCATAAGACAGGTTGGTTCCCTTGCTTCAAAAATTCCCATAGTAGGAAACCTAAATTTTTTTTCCATGTGATCTCAAGAATGGGATTCGATACTTAAAAATGCTTCTAGTTTATGATAGTCTCAAACCATGGGATCTCCACTTAGTAAACATATATAAATATGAGTTGTGTTTGAGCCTTGAGCTCAATCAGATCAACAAAAAAAAATATTTGTGAAGGAGCTATAGTTCCACTTCAGGAATATGGATTCTGAAGTAGGACAAGGAACTAGTCCAGCCTAGAGCCATCTAATCCTGGATCTGATATACACCTTTAGGTTGCATACCTGAGTTACAATATTTGATATATCAGTTATTTCTTTGTATGAGCTCAAGATCCATTGGTTTTTATGAACTCAAGAAATGTAGCATCAAGCTTCACATGGTGCTAATTGAATATGGGTTTAGATGTGTCTAGATATGTGTGCATATTCAATAGTGCCCAGTGTACCATCAAAATTAAATGAATTATTCCACAAGTTAAAAGAGTTGATGTATCACCACACTCACTCAGGTTGTAGAATGCACCTTGATTCTGTCCATGCAAATAGGCTCCCCTACGATTAGATCTATAATGCATAGCATTCTGTTAATGATGTCAGTTAGGAGAAATGTCAAGTAAACTAAAGTTGTGCGAATTTCAACACTCTCTTAAATTTGCTCATGAGTCACTATAAGAAACTTATTTTTCCTTGTTTTATTTTATTTGTTGTAGTGCTCAGACATATCAGTATATCTGAAATTCAGTTGAGACAACCAAGATCTCGTAGCCTATTGTGTTGTTCATTCCAAATGTAGGATATCTATTACAGACTCTAATGAAAGCTAGCATTCAAAATCTCACCTTAAACAGTAAGCCTTAGATTTATTTTTTCAGTGGATTAGGTATCAATCATGTGCTTGGTGATATCAATACTGACTTCACCCGTATGGATACTTTTTTATGCCATATTGAAATTCAATTCAATTCCAAGAGCAATAGAGAATGCTCCTAGAGCCCATTCAAAAATGTTTGAAAGAATGCACCATGCCCTTTGAGAGGTTGATGGCTTGATCATTTGTGCCAAGCAATAACCATGGTGTCTCGGCTGTTGTTCCCTCCACAACCCCAAGTTGTCCACCTAAATCAAAGATTGGAAGATGAGATTTGATTGATTATTTGAAGAGCTTGAAAGGGTATTTTCAATATCAGCGAATACTCAACAAATTGTGTCCAACCTGTTTTGGACTTTGGCTCCGTAGGGTCGACCATTGAATCCGCTCATATGCACCTGCATTGGTGTTAGTACATCTCTGTTTTTTAGCGCTAGTGGGTCTCGATTGAGGTGGAGTGATTATATGTTAACTCGATTAAAACTTTATATCACATAGTGCATTATCAATTAAGATTTTAGTTTATTTACTTTTAATCATTGTGCACCATCAACATTGAATTGAACTTTTTTAGACTATATGATCATATTCTACCATTAGTTATTACTTTTTAATAATATAATTTTCTTCTATTATTAATGTCAACTCCATATAGAGTTATAATCTAGAATGAAAATGGCCTTTGTATTATAAAGTGGATTTAGGTCCATATTCACCTCATGGTACTATCTTTTATGGCACACCCATTGAAATATTCATTTGATATCAATCTCAACTTCTTGCAAAAGCTAATCTTATTCCAAATGCCTTATTCTCTTGTTTTCTTCCCTTTACATTCAATTCCATGAAATGAGGATTATATAATTTTCATTTAGTTATTAAAATCACTATAGTACATGGAAATGCAATTAAGAGGAAGGCTTAAAAACATATTGGTCTTGATACAGTGTATGAAGTTTTTTGAATTCTTTAAGTTGGTTTCTGGGAAATTTTAATTTGATTTATTGACAATATATTATTGATTATGACCATACAGATGACGAGATTCTTCAGCAAGGTCTTTTATTAAATGATTAATTACAAAGCGTGCATGAAAAACATGACGTGATAGCCTCATGGTCTCCTTTACAACAACAACTTGTGATTTTCAGATCTCAAACACCATCTTCTAGTGCCCCTTATGAGGAAGATGAGGTTGAAGATGATTTTGGACAATTGGCCCACAGGTAATGTGAAGATGTTTTCTATTTTATGTTGCTAGAGATAAGTTGAAATAAAGATTTCACTATTGTCTTCAAATGACATATAGTTGGAAAAACAACTTAAGAACAAAATTCATTCACGTAATAGAAATTTTGAGCATTGAAACAGATAATAAGAGAAAAATTTCCCATAGCTAACCAATCTCATAGGCAAATCCAGTCAAACAGGAAAATACAATGATATCTTACTATTGTGTAAACCTAACTATAATAGAATTTGACTCGGTTTTGGGTGCCAATTACAATAACATGGCCAAAAATGAACTTACACATGGCCATTTCAACAAGCAGTTCACATGCCCATTTCCCAGATTACTCAATTTCAAAACTAAATGTATACAATATCAAAATTCATTCAGTAAATAGCGATTTTGAGCATTGAAACAGACAATAAGAGAAATATTTCTCATAGCTAACCAATCTCATAGACAAATCCAGTGAAACCCGTGCAACTAGGACCTCCTGTAAGCCAAAGAAGAAGTGGATCATTTTCTAGATCTCTTTTTGACTTCAAAAAATAGTAGAAAATTTATCTTCCAGTAACCTCACTAATTGTCACATACCTGCATGAATATGAAGAAAGCACAATTAATTTCATGCAATTACTCAATTGGTCATCCAATAGAATATAAGCATTGAAGAATCACATCTTTAACCACTCCATATAAAAAAAATAATTCTTCTTTACTTCATACAACAATTTTGACTCTAGTAGTCATTTTTTTTTAGCTTCAATTGTTACATAATTTTATCAAATGTCCATAGATATTAAACTATGTTCAAACATTGTCAAACTTTAGTGTGTTTATATCAATGTAAATCGTTGCTTTTTGGATGTAAATAGAGATCTGTGTATTTTATCTTTTTCTCTCTCTTTCTTTTTTTCATATTAACATGCATTCTGCTATTAAAAGTGGAGATTTATCAACTCTTTGGTTGTCTTCTTAATCTTCACATAAATACAAAGTTGATTGTTTATTTATCAGATTCATATCAACCTAGAATCTTCTATGTTGGTCTGCTAATTTCAATATTTGAACATGGACTGTATATAATATTAAATAGGCTAGCCTCGATTGTATTAACAAGACATGCATTGAACCATTAGAAAATACCTTATGTGATTTGACCATTTTCCACTGTGAATGCACCCACAAGAAGTATACGAGGATTTAATTTTACCTTATGCAAAAAAAGTGGAACTTAATAACTAAAAACATATATAGATTAGCTGCATGAAAATCTAATGTATCAAATATTCACACATCGATTTCCTTGGATCTTGAACATGTATACCTGTACAATATGGTACACATGCAAGGGCCAAAGCCTTGTTCACCTGACATAAATAAGAGATTCTTTGATATGAAATTTGGCACTTATGCCACGTCCCAATATCATTACATTAGTTTAGAAGTCAAAGGTTCCATATATGGGCTTCCTAAACTACTGGACATGGAGCTTTGCATTCCATTGTGCCCTTATCTTTGTTGTTGTTGCTATTGTGACTCTAACTATTGATTTTTCCATTGAGAACCCATTTGTGGTGACATCCTTTTCCTTATTACTAGATGGACTCCCACATTTTGACCATGGACTAGACCAAGTGGACTTACATATTGTTGCTGATGTAGTCTTGTGCTATTTGTCTTTGGAGACAATATGCAAAAAGTTGTGGGTGTTGGCACTACAACAATTCCATTTAATGGGGTGATCAATGTCCTTGCTGAATTGGCTAGAGATATTTGAGTGCCTGAAACACTATTATGATTAGATAATTTATATGGCACACATGTTTGTGATATGCTCTGCCCTTCTTTCCACTATGTTGTATTTACATTAGTGGCATTTGAATTCATAGCAAAAGTAAGGGGTATAATAGGTTTGGGTGATATTGTACTTAATATGCTACCCACATTAAACCCAGCTTGAAATGCTACATGTCTTTTAAGATGGTAGTTGAGAAGCAGCCTAATCCTTTTGTTACACAAAGCCTTTGCTGAGTTGAGGGGATGGTTGTATTCAAGCATCAAATCTTGTTTGACGAGGCAAAAGCTTTTGGTGAACAACCTGTTGGGATTGCATTTATTTCCTTTGGTGTTCTGATCATGAAACTAATGGAGGGATGGAAGATGATGTTGCTTATTGTGACATGTGCACATGTTGTTGTCGTTGTACACTAGGTGGAAATGACACTGATGATTGGTCGTTTTCCATGGATAACGAAACTTGAGACTGTTGCTTTACTAATGATCAGTGCAAAAATCCCTTTGGATGTTGAAAAAAGGTTGAAGTATGAGACAAGATACCTCCTACCAAGTATAATAGAATTTGACTCGGTTTGGGTGCCAATTACAATAACATGGCCAAAAATGAACTTACACATGGTCATTTCAACAAGGAGTTCACATGTCTATTTGCTAGATTACTCAATTTCAAAACTAAATGTATACAATATCAAAATTCATTGAGTAAATAACGATTTTGAGCATTGAAACAGAAAATAAGAGAAATATTTCTCATAGCTAACCAATCTCATAGACAAATATAGTGAAACTCGTGCAACAAGGACCTCCTGTAAGCCAAAGAAGAAGTGGATCATTTTCTCGATCTCTTTCTGACTTCAAAAAATAGTAGAAAAGTTCTCTTCCAGTAACCTCACTAACTGTCACGTACCTGCATGAATATGAAGAAAGAACAATGAATTTCATGCAGTTACTCAATTGGTCATCCAATAGAATATAAGCATTGAAGAATCACATCTTTAACCACTCCATATAAAAAATTTAACTCTTGTTTACTTCATACAACAATTTTGACTCCAATAGTCATTTTTTTTAGCTTCAATTGTTATATAATTTTATCAAATGTCCATAGATATTAAACTCTATTCAAACATATGTCAAACTTCAATGTGTTCATATCAATGTAAATCGTTGCTTTTTGGATGTAAATAGAGATCTGTGTCTTTTATCTTTTTCTCTCTCTTTCTTTTTTCATATTAACATGCATTCTGCTATTAAAAGTGGAGATTTATCAACTCTTTGGTTCTCTTCTTAATCTTCACATAAATACACAGTTGATTGTTTATTTATCAGATTCATATCAACCTAGAATCTGCTATGTTGGTATGCTAATTTCAATATTTGAACATGGACTATATATAAGATTAAATAGGATTTACTGTGAATAGATATGACACTTACCCAACATATATCTCAACTCTAATATTGCCATGGTAGCGTAGAAATGACTCTACTCTTGCATTTGGAGGTGCTCTCGGGGAATCAGGCAAGGAAAGGCAAGTGATAATGAATAAATACTAAGAGTGCACACATTTCTATTTCAAGTACGCACTAAATTTATTTTATTTTATTTCAGTAACTCCCTTGGAAATGGTTGAGCAATGGTATAAAACTTGCCTTACATGAATTTATTATTTTATTCTTAACATGAAGAAGGATGCGTGGTGTGGTGTGCCTCCAAAAAACGATTAAATTCCCAAAAAAAAGTTAGTGATAGGGACTTCTCTGCAACTTTAGCTTGCTATGAATTCAATTAAAATAGTTCATTCCCTGAATTAGATTCATTGCATATGAAGCTTCCTCAGGAACTAGAACACCACCAATTTGGATACCAATTGCAGCAATTCTTGGGCTGCAAACAGGAGATGGAGCCAACTCAAATTGTGAAAGCGAGTAATGGAGGAGATAACTTTGTAGGTCACCAATAGATTGAGAATTGGCCTATATCATGTTGCCAGGACCTGTGTAAATTTTCCATATTTTGTAAAACCTTCATCAAGACATGATTGTTAATCAATTGTAGATTCAAATGCATATACATTCTTACAATTCTTTGTTATCATGGAAGCCAATTCAAATTATACAAGGGTATTGAAATTGTGGATTTAACCACTGGATATGAATTTAATTTCCACTATTTAATTATTCAAGCTTTGGATTTATATGTTAGAGAGTAAAATTTCTTGTAGGATGGAGAAATCTTGAACATTTTTCTTTTGCCTCATAATATGTCATAAAATGAAGTTCCAACTGAGGATCCTATATGTTCAAATGACATGTATTTATTTTCAGCAAATATAAGTGTGTTGCCTTATTATTTTCAAGGTTAGAATTGTTTTTTCATTTAGATTTAAAATGACTTTGCTGTTAGCTTTAAAAATAATGGATTTTTTTTTTTTTTTTTTATCCATAAAGAAGAGAGATTTAAGGCAATTAAAATCACTATTTGGGAACTTTGAATGTTGAAACCACCTTAAAAGAACTTTTAAAATGATTTTATTTATTTTTTAAAATATAATTTTTATATTGTCTCTAGAGAGACAATAGTTGGAATTGTGGACATATAGTCTCTATAGAGACAATATGTTTTTAATCTCAGCTATTGTCTCTGAAAAGACAAAAATGTAATTGTCTCTAAATGGGCAAAAATGAAAGTGTCTCTACAAAGTCCAATGAAATTGTCTCTAGAGAGACAAAATGAAATTGTCTCTTAAGAGACAATAATTCCTCTCTTTATAGAGACAATAATAATATGTGTTCTATATTGTCTTTATAGAGACAAATTTGTAAGACAATAATTTTGAGACACTGGCTTAAAGACAATATTTAAGACAATACACAAGTTTCTTTTTGTCTTAAGTTACGACAATTAACTCAAAAATTCCTTAAATGTTGTCTTAAACCCCCTACATGTAGTAGTGCATGGACACTAAGATTTCCAAACTCATTGACCTCTACTATCTCAACAAATCTTTCATTACTTAAATCATAGAGCAAAAGAAAAACCTTCAAACTATCATATAAAATAAACCGAATAACATATAACAAAAATTTCACATTATTTATAACAAAGCTTTCTCTTCAAACTTTTAACCTCTAACAAAACTCTCATTTCCCCATCCGATCCACATTTATAAAAATACTCTTAATCATTATTTAAAAAAAAATAACCCCTTCAACAACATAACATAAAAGAAAAACCAACGGTGAAGTTAAAAAAATGATCTCCCATACTAGCCCTTTTAAAATCTTCTATATTTATGTTGAAATAAGGCACTAGCTAATGTTATTTCAATGTGTTGTTTTATAAACTATGCTACCATGAAAGACACAACTTATACAATGAACATGCTCGTATCCCTATGCTTTTGGTATTAGGTGGCAAGCCAAAGTTACTATTTTATCTCTTTGAAATAATACTCATGGCAGCTTGGGGAAAGAACTTTTCATTTATAATTAAAATATAATAGAATTACTACAACTGTTAAATTGCACCAAAATCTCCCTTCAAACTCAGCCCACACCCGGCCATGCTGGGCCAAATGAAGGGTATCAGAATCGAATTAGGGCAAGAAGAAAATAAAGAAGTACATCAAGGGAAGGCCTAAATCGAGACCCTTATTATACATTGAGCAAACCCGAAGCAATACATAGTGTGAAATTGCCATCACTTTCATTCGCAGACATACGAGAGTTTGACATTCAAGGACGTGTAATTAGGCAGTGCAATTAGGGACGCAAAAAAAAACAATATGGTGTAATTAAACTAGGGTCTAGTGGTTTATTGGTTTTGGATATATGTGATTTGGTTTTGGGTAGATGTGATTAAGTTTTGGATAGACGTAACAGGTGTCTTGGATAGACATGATCAGGTATTACTGATTCAATTTCCTCGTAAAAAATCACATTAAAGTTAAACATGTGCAAGAATCCAAGGGTCTTTATAAAGAAGTGATTGAGTGTGACTGGTTTAATTCTCTACTATTCTGTGAACATGAACATGATTTAATCTGATCCAAAAATTCTCCACCGAATGTTATTATTTGGACATAAATTCATGATATAAGCCTGATATTCTCCCTAAATTCTTCAAAAATTCTCCACTTTATTCGGGTGTTATTATTTCGACATAAGCATGATATAATATGACCCAAAAAAAATTCGAGCCCCCTAATAATTCTGTGGAGTTCACAGTCAAAATATACACAGGATACGTCGACTACTGCCATGACGGCTCCCACAGCTCCGGTAGGTATTGATCAGCTTGATCACGAACATCTGAAAGCTGGTACCCATTGGGAAGTTCATCGCATGAAGATATGGATCTTTCATGGAAAGTGCTCAGACTGTGAGAAAACGGCTCCGATATGGATTGATCTCCGGCATCAACAATATGCAGGTTTTCTTTTATGTAAGAAAACGGCTCCGATATGCATTGATCTCCAGCCTCAACAATATGCAGGTTTTCTCTTATGTAAGAAAAGATATTCGCCTGTTGCAAATGCATGTGAAGAAGCTCCGCCTGCAAGATCGCCTTCTCTGCCTGCAGCTTAGAGACATGTTCCTGCAGCTGCCAGATTGTTCCCGCGCACCCATACACAGGGTCTCTAAGCCTTGCGCTCGCTTCATATACCATACTGCTAACTCCATCAGCGCGATATTCCAGTGGCAGATCCTGAATAGAAATCGTCATGTCAGCACCAGTATTGAAAAATTGCAGCAAACCTGAATAAATGAGAATAAACCTGAGTGAAAGAGAATACTTCTATTTACTAGAGGCTTTGTAGAATCTCTGGAAAAGCTCCTGAATAAAATAGAATGCTCTTAATTAGCAGAGGCTTTGTAGAATGTATGGAAAAGAGTTAAAAGACTATTTCTTCTATGCCCGAGACGAAGATGGTTATTAGAGGCTTTGAACGATCGAAAAGAGTAAAAAAGTTATCAGAAGGTTTAAGGATTGAAAGAGTAAAGATGTCATTTAGTAAAAAACCTATTTTGTTTATGAGCCAGAGAAAGAGAATAGATTTTATAGAGGAGGAAGAACAGTCATTTTTTCTAAACCATAAGAGGTTATTAGAAATCCATTATTATTAGAGGTTTTTGCATAATTTATGGAAAAGAGTAAAAATATTATTTTATTTTTTCCCATAAGAAAATATCAACATATTTTTATTATTAATAAATTAATTACATATTTTAAATACAATTTGAACGACTTATATCTTTGTTTCCCACATTTTATCTTTCAAAAAAGATGTCTAATATCATTTATATAACTTGGTCAAAAATCAATTTAAAAGGTTATCTGTCTTTATCTAACTTCATAAAAACAATCAAACCTTGACAGTTCAATAAGATCTTCACATGATAATAAACAATAACTTTAAAAATCATCAACTATATCCAACCAAAGACCAATAAAAACTATCTACATTAGGATATTAGAAAAATATACTTCAAAAGCTTTGTAAGTTACTATTCTCAAAAGCAGCAAAACTGATCAAACCAGACTCACCACCACAGCCTTCCTTTGATAAGAGATCTGCTACTTGGTTCTGCTCCTTAAAAATGTGTAAGAAACATGCTCTCTAAAAGGTCTTTGCAGGAAAGAGCCGAAGATAGTTATTAAAGGCTTTGCAAAGTTTATAGAAGAGAGTAAAAATGTTAGCTTATCCATGAGCATTAGAAGAAGAAAAGACTTTATATATTGGAGGAAGATGGTTGTTTTTCTATGCTAAGGAGGAAGATGGTTATTAAAAACTTTGCAGTATTTTAATAGAAAAGAGTAGAAAAGTTATTTCCTCTATCACCATAAGCAAGAGCTAGAGAAGATTTTATAATGGAGAAGATGCTTATTTCTTCTATCCTAGGGAGGAATATAGTTATTAAATTATTTGCAAGATTTATGGAAAAAAAAGTAAAATAGTTATTTCTCTATGAGCATGAGGAAGAAAATGAGAAAATATTTTATAATGGAGGAAGATGGTTATTTCTTCTATTATAGGGAGGAAGATGGTTCTTGAAGACTTTGCAAGATTTATGGAAAAAAATAAAATGTTATTTCATTTATTATCATGCCCAAGAGAAATAGATAAGATTTTATAGTGGAAGAAGATTGCTATTATAAAATGTATAAGATTTTTAGAGAAAAAGGAAAGATGAGAATATTTTTTTTAAGTTTATGTCAAGTGGTTGGGAAGAATGATTATTATCACGCACAAATAATATGATGAAATTTAATATAATAACTTTTAAATTTATTGTTAACATTAAATAATCTTTCTTCATAATCTTTCTCCCACACTAAACATATATATTGTGTATATATAATTGAATATAAATCATTTAAAAAATTATATGATATCATTATACACTCAAATCATTAAAAATTGAAGGCATTAAAATACCAAGGCCAATAGAAAAATAATAAATAATTGGCTTTATAATTAGATCCTCCCATTATAACTTAAATTTACAATCTAAATCAAAAAATAAATTATATTACCATATTTATTTATATAATATATTTATATCATACATTAAAAAACACATTTATATGATACATTCTACAAAATAAGAAAATGGAAAAGTAGTCTAAATAACATATAAATATCAACACTGTTATCTTTATTAAAACATAAATCAATTCAAGTTTGAACCAAGCGAATATAATGATAATAATTTTCTGAAGTTACAGTGCAGTCTGAGACTCGATATTCATCCCAAACACAAAGTTATGTTCATTAACATACACATCAAATATATGAAGACTTATACATAATGTTGTATAGCATTACCTCTAGCATTTTTATGATATTGCTTGCTCCAAATACTCTATGTGCATCTGCAAATTTCTGACAATCATTTTGTGGGAAGTAAGCGGCGAGCACACAGCTCTCTGTACATCGTCTTCTCAATAGCTTGCAAGCTGCGCATGGTGATGTTGTATGCCGTCCTCTTAATTCGCTCATCTGCAATAGCAGTTACCACACAATAGCCCATTATAACCATGACTGCACCAATGAGAAACCAAATACTGCAAACAAAAAAAGGATGACGTTGATGGAAAAAAAAATATGAGAGAAAAAAAATATGAATTAATGGATTTTACCTTTTTTTTGAGGTTATGACAAAATGGTCAGATTCACAATTCCAGCACTGGCCGAGGGACCTCAAAATCCTTAGGAGCAAGAGGGTGATGTATGCCCTGAATTTATAGGAATTGAGGGGAGAGTTAGGCAGATTGTATGATGAATTCAACACGTGAAGTCACATAAAATGGCCCGGCGCACTGTCTGGGTCTTGCCCGTGAAGCCGCTGAAGCGGTTGACTTAAAATCATGTCCTCTGTCTGATCTGCCTGGGAGTTCTGATTTACGGATGCATGAGAATTATAATTTTGAGTTATGAAATCTGACTTACCGAACTGTCAGAGGAATAGGATAAAATATTCAGCGTTTTTCCAGGGGCATCCGTGTTCAGAGTTAGATGGTTTAAATGAGAACCACAAATTTGAGTTCTGAAATCTGCGAAATCAATTGCTCTACAAACCAACAAAAGATTAAGATTTCATTAAAAGATTTGGTCCAGACAAAACTAAAAAAAATCAAGATTTGGTCAAAGGATTCGGTGAAAAATGGTATGACATAGTGTTGAAAAAAAAAAAATATATATATATATATATATATATATATAAAATAGTTAAATTCAACCATATTTTAATGGAGTTTAAATAACTAGAAATTAAAATTTAGTTAAAGATTGTATGATTAGATTTTAGAAAAAAGAAAAGCTCAAAATGTATAATAGTGACATTGAATCTATATTAATTATCAAGATATTGAATGATTAGTATTCAAAAATAATGTTTATAATTATTTTATAACTATTTTGTAATTATTTATATAATTAAAATTATTATAAAAAATTTCAATTTCAAAATAAATAAGATAATTGGATTTCAAAGAGTGGTTTGCAGTAATCATATAATGATGTTAATATGACTTATGTCAACCATATACTCTTTAAAATGAGTTTTCAAAGATTTATAGTTTTAACCAATGTATGTTTTTTTATCACACTTTTTTTTATGACAACTAATTAATTTATTATGATATGTATTATTACTAATATTTAATTTTATAATAGTCTCCTTTTGTGCCAAATGATTCTCTTATGACTTTTTGTTATAATTTTTTTCAAAGAAACTTCTTTCTTATATTTTAGTTTTAGTTAATACATTTATTTTTATTCCGAATCTGGTAAGGTTTGTTGGAATCACAAGTTTTAGTTGAGAAATTTTCTCAATCCAAATGCCACATAGGTTTTAAATAACAAAAAATCAAGATTTGGTCAAAAATTGTGTGACTTAAAAAAAAAAAAAAAAACCACCTCGAAATAAATAATAGTTAAATTGAGCCATATTCTGGGATGAGAATATGCTCTATGGTTTGTTTGGACAAATGATGTTTCTACGAAAACCCTAGGCTTTGCGGCCGTGTGATGTGTGATACCCTCTAATTTTGAGTAGTAGTCTAGACTGGCTCAGATCCTCCAATGAAGTAGGTTGCAGATCTTCCTGATGTCGATCTGATATAATTACAATCCTCCTTCCCTCTCATTAACGGTCTATCTCTTTAGCAAAGGTAAGCGCACTGAGATTTTGAGGTCTCTATTTTTTTTCTTTTGACCGGGCAGCCCTTTGTGGCTAATTTGGCCCAAGGTTATGAGTTAGCCCTGGAGGTTTCAACCTTCAATAACCTAGTAGCTAATGGACCCAAATTCCAAAATCCCCTTCCTCCAAATTTGTTAAGAAGCTTGATGATATCCCTAAAGTTGTGATTCCAACCCCTCAAGGCTAATCAAGGGCCCTTCAACTAACCAAATGAGGCTTGATTGGCCAATTTACTAACTTTGGCCTTTCATTGAGATCAATTAGATCATGGATCAAGACTAATTGGAAAGAAAAAAAGAAGGGGGAAGTGGTTCCTCTTTTGTCAGAAAGGGTTTCTTCACCTTGCATTTTGAGCTCAAGGAAGACAGGGACCTTATTTTCAGAATCAACCCACACTTTATGGGACCTCAAGGTTTGTATTTGGACATATGAAACTCTAACTTCAATCTAGATTGTGATATCCCTATGAAAGTCCCAGTTTAGGTTAAGTTTCCATATTTCCCTCTTTATTGCTGGAATGATGCCACCTTCAAGCTCATTATCAACTCTCATTGAAAATATACTGACTCTGTTGAACCTAGGGAAGGTCTATTTGCTTATGCTTGAATTTGTGTAGAAGTGGATATGGAAAACGGTCTTCTAGCGGCAATAAAATTATGCATACATGACTAGGCACACATTCACGAAATAGACGATGACCAATTACCATTCAAGTGGCATATTTTCCACAAATATGGTCACTTCACTACGAACTACACCAAAACCCTAACTATCTATGAAAATCGGGGAGAAGAGGAGGATCAATGGCAATAATCCAAAAGGAGAAGAGGTCCTAATCAACAACATTATCCTCAACAACTGAAGAATGTCTAGTAGCCTAAGGACGTGGCAAACCCCAATAAGACAAATAAAAAACAAGAAGGCACTATCCAATTTGGTAGCCATTTAGGAGAAAATAATAAATGTGAAGCTTTAGCAGATCTGAATGATGAAGAAGGACTTTCCCAAAAATATACAGATTTAGATCCTCAAAACATCCCACCTCAAAGTCCAAAGAAAGAACTGGAAGAGGAGAATCGAGCTCTTGAAACCTCTCAAAATACTTCATCAAACTTGTTTGAAGAAGAAGAGGATATCTACCTCTCATCAAACGAGGTCACTGACTCATATAGAATAGCCACTTCAACAAATAAAAAATTAGAAGCTATAAAAGCCAAAGGCATGGAAAGGAGAACCCAACGTACAAGAAGGAAAACCATCACAGAGATCCGTGTAGCCCAAACTAAGAAAGATAAGGAACTAGGATATCAAAGCACCATACCCCACGAGTTGGTTAGTCATGGTAACAAAGAAGGGAAAAATGGTGTGACGATATGCCCCTTGAAGGGGGCATCCCAACCAAAAAGTAAGTAATGAATATAGTCTCAGGGAATTGCAGGGGCTTGGGTCCCAATAAAATAATCATAGAAGCAAAATATTCGCTATTGAAAGAAAAGCAAACAATAGCCCTTTTCCGCAAGACTAAGTTAGATGAGAAGGACTACTCATCCAAGCACAAAAAGATATGGAACAAGGGTTGCCATCTTGAGGTAAGTTCTTTGGATGCATTAGGAGGTGTAAGTATATTATGGGATCTAGATCAATTAAAACTAATAAAGAGTAAAAAAAACCCAACATTGGATCACTGCTTCTTTCAACATTCTGGCTCTTAATAGGGTATGCACTATTGTAAATCTATATATGCCTATCCTCTTTAGGGAAAAGAAATATTGTTGGAAATACTTAATGGATCTTAAATATATTGCTTCTGTTTACAAATCGCATCATTAGCGGAGACGTTAATACCATATTTCATCAAAAAGTAAAGAGAGGAGGGTCACTGGTCAGGGATGTGCACCAAGAAACTATGGAGGACCTGATTAGTTCCCTCAATATAATTGATATAAAGCCTTCTAAAATTAGATACACTTGGAACAATAAAATGTAGTTGGAAGATTTTGGTAGTAGATGGAATAGATTGTCAATACTATTTGTAATACATATGTTAATAAAATTTTATAAGTATTAAGTAGTGTAAGCCTAGGTGTTGGTAAATAATTTTCTAAAGTAAATTCTTACTTTGGTAAAAATAATTATATTCTCAAGATTTATTAGTGTCCATTCTACTCAATTTTAGTTGATGAAAGTACAGATAGAACTATGGAGCAACATATTATTATTTACATTACATATTTGACAAATAAGGAAGAGGCCAATGCATGAAAATATCCATACAGTTACCTCAAATTAAGGATGGAACAATTGAATCTATTTATGATGCAATAATAACTCTTTTAGCATATTAATGAATCTATCCTTGATGAAATTAGTTGGATTTGGATTTGATGGGGCTTATGCCATGAGGGGTATGTTGGAACGTTTATTAACTAAATTATGTCAACATCCTCCTCATTTATTATATATTCATTGCATATCTCATTGAGAAGCATTTACAACAAATGATGCTTCAACTCATTTTCCAGAGGTGCAATTTATTGACAACTTCACAAATAAAGTTTATTCTTGACTTGGACAATCTACTAAAAGACATGGAGAAATAGAAGAAGTAATGGAAACATTTCAAATCACCAAGTTAGAGGTGTTACAAATTCACCAAATTAGGTGGTTGTCTAGAGGAATGGTCATGGGAAGACTTGATAAGCTCATGTCAGCTTTGTTAAAAAATTCAGTGTAGGGGGATAAAAAATTGTATGACTTGGTAACAATATTTCAAGTACAATTTTGCATCCAGTTACTTGCAAATGTTCTTATTGAGTTAAATAGATTGAATCACAAGTTCTAAAAGGATTACCTAGATATTAATTCTATAGGAACTACTTTATATATTACAATTACCATGCTTCATAAGCAATTTTTAGGAGGCATATTTGGAGTTGGTACAACACACACATCATGTTTTTTGGAGAAAGCACATAAAGAACTCTTTAGTTTTCAAATGGTGCATGTATGCTACATGTACATCCATTGGAGTTCATTATTTGTCCCAATACATATACATAAGGGACACTAAATGATTACATTCTTTTGGGCAAGAGCTTTGTAATGAAGGTGATCGATTCTCTAAATATGAGGCTCACAGATTTGCCAATATTTAATATTGCTAAGATTTTTAGTCCTCACCATTTTTATGAGGAGATAGATGATAGAGATGCTCAAAGAAGAACATGGTTAACATGCATATGTGAAAAAATCATTGTTGAAGATTGACCTATTGTGGATGTTGTTAGATGTTTCGTGAGATGGATGAGTTTGTTTGTACTATTTATAAATCATACACAAAAAAACATATGCATGGAGCATGGGATCTATGTGGAAATGAACTTGAAATTATTCCATGTCTAATATCATTATGACAAACTATTCTTGTTATTCCAATTTTACTATTATTTTACTAAAACTAAATAAGATAAAATTTCATGATAGATCAAGGATTTTGTTGGACACATTAGGTATGTTAATGTTTCTCTCTCTTATTGCACCTCATGCTCTAAATGAGGTAGACTGGAATAAAAGTTATGATGTTTAAAAACTAATGAAAGCTTGAAAGCCATTTTTATTGGGCAAATACCTTCATCTCATCCACGATGTAAATTTTGAAAAATGTAAATTGAATAGAAGCAAACTAATCCAATATTATTTTTTAAATTCAGATACACTATTTTATTAGGTTTTATCGAAATTAAAAAAAATTATTTAGTAATTAATTATTTCTAACAATGTCAGTATTTGAAAGAGTGATATTTTATTAAACATTTTTGAAAGAGTGATATTTTTTTAAACATTTTTTAATAAAACGTATAATTAATTTGTTATTTTCAATTAAATGCAATTATATATAAACTTTTGAAGTGAATATATGCTCTTAATTTATTTATTTTAAATGCCCTTCCAATTTGTTCACTAAAGTCCCTTCCACTTCAATGCTAAATTAAATACAAAGAAATTCATGCGCAAGATATTAATTTAATAATATTTAAAATATATTTGATGTTGCATTAGTGTGCATTGGCTTTAATTTATGAGGTTGAAAATCATTTTTTTTTGTATAAAGTAATTTTTTTATTATCAAACAACAATAATGATTTAAGCAAAGCTTTTAGTAAAAATCATATAAGAAAAACATTATTCTTTAAATATAGTCGTTACTTGAAATTATGTCTCTACATTTCTCTCTATTCAAGCCTTTGCCATGGTCTGCCTCTTCATCTCGCCAAAAATTTCTGTTATATGATTTCTACTGAAAACCTTTACTTAATTCATTATGGATCACAAAAGCTTGAATTAAAAACCAATAATAATATTATTATTATATTCCCTTTCAATCAGATAAATCTCCAACGTGAAATCTCAATTTTTAGTGAATGAAGGCTACTCAACGAAATTCATGGAGTAATTTACATATTTAAATAAATATTATTTAATAGTAATGAGGGACTAAATCTGCATGTGTACGTAGTTAATACATTTATTCATTTCAAATATGGAATAAAATGAGGTTCATAATAAAAATTTATATAAAATAATTTTTTTCTATTGAATGTCGTAAATAATTGTCGGTTACTAAAATGAAGACTTCGGTTATAATATATCAATGGTTCAACGGTCCTTTACTATAACTTACAAACATGACCATGATTCACATTCATTAATATATCAATGATTCATAATTAATGGGAAATTGTAAGTTGAGAGGCCACGGTAGAGGCAACAAAAGTATATTACTTCGGTTATAAAAACCTATACCACTTTCGCAGAAAATGCAATGGAATAATATATCAATGGTTCAACGGTTCTTTACTATAACTTACAAACATGACAATGATTCACATTCATTAATATATCAATGATTCATAATTAATGTGAAATTGTAAGTTGAGAGGCCACGGTAGAGGCAACAAAAGTATATTGCATTAGATATTAAAAATTTTATTTTTATTTTTTTGTATTTTATAAAAATAATTTTATTCTCTGTTTTGTCAAGAATTACAATATCCGTTTTATTTTCATTGTTTGATTCTCGATCAGTTTGTTGAGTTTTTGTGGTTTTCTAGCAATTTTAACCAAAGTTTTTATAAAATATAAAATATTTCCATTTTTCTGTAAGTTCAAAAATATTTTTCTAAGTTTTGAAAATCTTATTTCTAATTTTCGATTGGCTGAGTGAGCTTTGATGTGACATTATTCCCTTGGTGAAGGGAAGTTTAATTTAGGTATTTGTAATCCCTAGGGGTGCGACTTGTTGGCTAGCGAATGTACTGCTAAGGCATCTTCGCTGTTGTGCAGGTCACAGATTCATGCCCATTCTTACCCATGCCCTGTGCTTGGGGGCCGTGCAGTTGCACATAGAGGTTATAGTGGGAGTTGTAGGGGATCAATCTTGTGTCATGCGAGTACAACAGTTGGCATGGTACCGATTCTGCCAGTCATAAAAAAATAATTTTGGTATTTCTCAATGTCTTACAAATTATTTTTAAATGAAAATTAGAGTAATTTTGTAAATGACCATTCCGTCGGTGATTGCTCTGACATTAACATTGAAATTGACACTAACATAGCGCTTTGAGAAAGCGTTGTGAGAGGGGGTGGGGGATGAGGCATGTGCGACATTACCGAAGAGTGCTCTGACATTAACATTGACAGTGACATTAACAAAGGGACTCATAGTGTGTTTAGCTCTTTTTTCATTTTCAACTTTTATGTTGGACATTGGATAATCTAGCGCTCCCCGTGTGCTTTGCGACATGTGCTTAACCGCCTCTAAAGGATCCATTATCTCTTGAGATGTATCTATTTACAAATACCTATGGGTTTTGGTATAACAACAATCGTGATTCCAACAAGTGGTATCAAAGCCAAAGGTCTCAAGCTCAAAACATGCCTAGCTCATGTTGGGAGGGTGGAGATTGTTGGGCATTGAATAATCTAGTGTTCCTTGTGTGTTTTATGACATGCTCTTAACTGTGTCTCAAGGATACGTTAACTCTAGCGATGCGTCTATCTACTAATACCTATGGGTTTTGGAGTAACGATAATCGTGCTTCCAATATTTTACATATTCATCTATGCACGAGAATAGGAGTATGGAGCTATGAATCTCTATAAAATGAAGGATGTGGGGAAGAGGGGGTATGTTCGGGGGAACGAGTTTTTGGAGCCAGAAACATAAAATTTTATTTGCAATGTTTTTCATCTTTGCATGCATTTCCCATTTGCACATTTCTTTTGCATACCTCTGACACTACATCTTAATCAATTAATTAGCAATTTTAGATCATTAAATTTTGGTGCATGAAAAGTTTGGTTTACGTGTATCTCCGGTGCGAAATAAGGGTGGGCGGTTAACTTTTTGCACTACTATGTCGATGTGAGATTGTTTTATTTGATATTGAGATGCAAAGGAGTTGTGGAAAAACCACTTTATTGATGAGCCGATGTGTGTTTTTCAAAAACTATGTTTAACGACTTTGATTGTTTAAAAACTGTATCAAAGTAGAAACAACAAATCTTTGTATTCACAGTTCTCGAATACTATGTGCATTTGTGATCTCACATTTTTGAATTAAATAATTTTATCGAATATTAAATGAAGTACCTTTTAAATTCATATGAGGAATAAGTGTTGTGTGGGAGAAAGGGTGTGTGAAGCAAGGAATATAAACTTTCTTCCACAATGTCCTGTAATTTTGCATACATTCCCACATACCTCTGTTCCACACAACACTACATATTAATCAATTAATTATCATTTTTTGGATTATTAAAGTTTTGGGCATGAAAGGTGTGGGTTATGTGTTATCGAGTGTGAAATAAGGGTGGACAATTAATTGTCACCACTACTATGTCAATGTGGGCTCGTTTTATTTGAGCTTCTCAAATACTAAGTGCATTCATAATTCCATATTTTTTAATTAAATAGTCATTATCCAATATTAAATAAAGTGTCTTTTTAATGTGTATGATGAATAAGTGTTGTGCGAGAGAACGAGTGTTTGAAACAAGGAACACAAACTTTCATCTACAATGTTCATACTTCTAGGTACATTTTGCCTCTGAATACTTCTTCCACAAACCTCCCTCCCGCACAACTCTACATATTAATCAATTAATTAGCAGTTTTGACTTATTAAAAACTGAGGCATGAAAAAATTGGTTTACATGTATATTAGGTGTGAAATAAGGGCAGGAAATCAACTATCCACACTACTATGTCAACATGGGCTCACTATATCTATTAGGATGTAAAAGAGCTTCGGTAAAACTACTTTATGGATAATCCAATGCGTGGTTTTCAAAACTATGTTCCATGGATCTTATCATTCGTTATAATCAGTGGTTGATATAGAGTGTGGGGTCCCTCTTCTAACCTCAATCAACTTCCCATGTCGCAGACTAGCATATATTAGTATGTAAGTCTTTTCAACATTTATTTGGTGAATCGATGCATAATTAGGACATTGTACGTGTGTTTAATATAATTTACACTGATAACTTGTTTCATTACTAACTATTGTTGTACTTTGACTATATTTTCATTCAATATTGATATGTTTATCTTGATGTTTCTTTCAAACTAATTCTCCTATTCATTTAAAAACTTTATCAAAGTAGAATCAACAAATATTGGTATTCACGGTTCCAGAGTACAAAGTGCACTTTTAATGTCACATTTGTGAATGAAATACTTATTATCCAATATTAAATGAAGTGTCTTTTTAATGTGTGTGAGAAAAAAGTGTTGTGGAAGAGAACATGTATGTAGAGAAGGAACAAAAACTTTCTTATAGAATTTTTTATACCTCTACATATATTCCCCCTCTGTACACATCTTTTGCACACCTCCCTCCCACAAAACACTACATATTAGCCAATTAATTAGTTATTTGTCTTTGGCCTGAAAATCTTGGTTTACATGTATATCATGCGTGAAATAAGGGTGGGCAGTTAATTGTCCCCATTACTATGTCGATGTGGGCTCATTTTATTTGACAAGTAGAATCAATGAATCTTGGTATACATGCTTCCTAAATACTAAGTGCATTTGTAATTTCACATTTTTCAATCAAATATATGTTATCTAATATTAAATGAAGTGTCTTTTTAGTGCATATGACGAAGAGGTATTGTGCGGGATAACGACACTCGTAATAATGGGGCTAAAATGTGTCATATATTCGTCAGCTATTTGACTTACTATCACCGGCTATCTGACACATTAGAGTCATAATTTTCATCTGTGGGATTGTGTCGAATAATCGACACTTTATTAAGCATCATATATTCAACGAGACTGAAGTCAAATATCCAACGCTAAATATGGTAAAAAATTTCTTTAACCATCTAAAAAATTTTGGTTAGTTTCCAACATACGTCAGATATGCAGTGGGCTAAATGTTAGATAACCTCTGCCCTAGATGCCAAAAATGAGTATAAACATCCAACGATTTGACATTGGATATTTAATGTTCTACTATTCTACTCCAACGTGATCCGATGGTTTCTTCCATAAGTATGGAGTTAGATGTCTGATGGGTACACATCAAATAATTGACGTTAAAATAATTGTGTGTGATGAGATTGTTATGGCTCGGACACATTGTTCTGCCAATACAACATTAGACATCTGACAATATGTTCCATCGACTTAAAGTCAGATATTTGATGGTTTCCACTTAACATCGAATATATGACAAGCGTCTCAACATATATATATATATATATATATATATATATATATATAGATATAGATATAGATATAATTTGATCTAGGGCACTCTCATCATGCACCATTTGTTGATTCTTATTATTTGTAAGCATCATATCCTTATGCTTGTGTTTATCAGAGGCATTCTCTACCTCCTTCTAATCCATTTCTAGTGAGAAATGGGATGGTATCTGGTATTGATTATTGTGTGGTAGATCTAGGGCTTCAATATCTACACCATTAGAGAATAAGAGAATGTGTTTTAAGAGAAGACTTATCTTGATGAGATCAGTAAGACTTATGTGGCAAGAGATGCTGACTATAGTGAAGCTTCCCTTTGTAGAGCTTACTTTATATCTCCTCCAGGTAATTCATATCCTTCACTACTAGCATCATCTTCATTGTATCAATACTTATTGAAATATATTTTATGGATGTTTTGGTAACTTACCTTTATGAATTGAAAATCACTAGAGACTTTTATTATAAGGAGCATGATAGAACATTTACCACAAAAATTTCTTTGGAATAGAGAAGGCTATTAGTTGATCATTAGTGTCAACTTTTGCAAGCAAAGCCTAAGAAAAATATTTCTGACACATGCTAGAAAATAGTTAGGTGTCTTGGCTAGTGCCTATGACTTTTAAAGAGATATCCAACCTAATGACTTGCCTCCTATATTCAAAAGTGTATTCTTGCACTAGTTATCACTATTCTTACTTAAGGTACTACCATTTCATGAGTGGCTCGTCTTCATAACATATGGGATAAAGGTGTAACATCAACAATGTCTTGAATTCCTCCCATTTTGTAATCATGGGCTTCTTGCCTAGCTTCAATGCACCCACATAGCTCTCCCACCACAATAAAGCATGTCCAATTATCTTCAACCAAGAAACAAAAATCTACTACATTTCTTGGATTTGATAAAGGCCAAAATAAACTCCCATTTATTTCAACTAACTATTTAATACTTCAATGTTAACTTGTCCATCAAACATGGGTATTTCAAGCTTCGCTTCAACTCTCAAAGGAACATTAGAAGATGAAGAAGATGAGTTGTTTTTACCCAATTCACTAGGTTTCTTAGCTTTGGTATCTTGTCTTCTTCTTGCTTGAAATTTATTGAGTTTTCTTCCTTAGTCTTTTGTACTTGCCATAATATAACCCACACTTTATTGCTACATCCAAAAATATGTAATAAAAAACAAAACCACCCAATAAAGCAGATGAAGACGAAAATTACAAAAATTATAGCCATAAAATGACTAGAATCAAAATATTGACCACAATCAAATGACCACAATGTCTCGTTGAGACTATTTAAATAAAGCAAAAAGTAACAACAAAGTGCTACTTACAAAATCCATCCAAATTGTTTACAACTATATGAGTTCTAAGAGTATTTTGAGATGTCTTTAGGAGTTTTATGGACATTTTGTTGTCTTGGAAGAATTTTCATTGAAGTCAAGGGCTGAATTGGCCATATCAAGATTAAAATCTACAATATGTTTGGTTTTCCTTGAGAGGCTTGATTAACATATTAATGGGATTCCCACTAGTTTTTGTAATCATTCTTCTGATCTTCATGTGTTTCAAAATGGATGGATTCGTCATCTCCAAGCTGTAGATATTGTGAGCAACAACCTTATAAGTCCTATTTTGTTAGTTGAATGATAATTTTTTAAGTATCGTAGAATGCCTATTTGATATATTCTATTTATAAAACATTCAAATAGGTCTTCCTCCTCCTTAATGACATGATGATTTTTGCCATTTTTAGTTTAATAAAAGTAATATCTTCAAATTCTGTATGTAATTTAATAATAATTAAAACTTGAATGGTAAGAATTGCTTCCCCTCAGAACTTTCAAGTATCACAAGTCACCATGCTAAGCCCAACACTAGTGGATGATATATTTGACATCACACCAAACCTGTTCAAAATATTTATCATTGGCATCATAGTTATTAGAGCTCAAATATGATAGAATCAAAATTTGCTTGAAATGTATAGGCCAGTTCTTAAGAAAATGTTGGCTCATCCACTAAATATAAATCAGTCGCCCCAAGAAACATGTCGATTCACACAAGTTTGAATTGTTATAAATAGACCATTTGATTACTTCTCTTGGAAATCTAACTTAGCTAAGGAGAAAAAGAGAAAAAGAGGTTCAGATATGAAGAAAAAAGAGAAGTTCATAACTCATGAACTTAATGACAAACAAGAAGAAGAATTCATAATTGACATCTTAGTGCTTGGATCTAGTTTTCTTGGTGGATTTTTGTTTGATTCTTGGTGGATTCGTTGCTATATTGTGAACACGGTTCTTTCGTTAAATAAAACCTTTGGCAAGGCACTTTCAGTCATGGGGAGGAACTAAAATACAAACCTGTGACAAGACATGTAACAAAGCTTTTTTGACCCTATGCAAAAACACAAAGTTTGGTCCTAATGTCATACACTAGACTTCAACCTTCAATTTGAATAAATATCTGACCCTTAGAGTATACCTAGCAACTTACATACTTAAACTTTAAGTAGTGTTATTCGACCTCTTGATGCTGGTCTATTCTTAGACTTGTTGAAGAGGCATACTTCAGACCTTCTAAATCTTTAGGGGTATCCTTGGACCTGTGGCAGATATCGTGTTTATGGATAAATATTGAAAACTCTTCCTTAGCCTTTTTCACTTACCATAATATAACCCATACTTTATTCCTACATCTAAAACTATGTAATAAAAAACAAAACCACCGAATAAAACAAATGAAGACCACAGTTATGCAAATTATAGCCATCAAATGTCTAGAATCAAAACATTGACCACAATCAAATGACCACAATGTCTCAGTAAGAATCTTTACATATAACAAATGAAACAACAAAGTGTTACTTACAAAATCCAACCAAATTGTCTATAAGTATATGAGTTCTAAGATTATTAACAAAACAAGATTAAGAAAATATGTAATAATTTAGTCAACCTACTTGATTTCCAGTTAAGTATTTATTCAAGTATTTTCATCTGTATCGTTTTCTTGATGTTACTTTTCATTGTTGAAGGTTTCATGGAGTTCTGGGCACTCTCCTCAATCCTTGCCTTGAAAAAGTGGCATAGAATATGGGGTCGCAAGCTCAGAACTAGCTAAAAAAGACCCCACTTGCTTGCATGCCCATGATGTGAGAGGGACTGGAGGGCCCCAATCACATGCATGACCGTTTCATAGGAGCGACTGAGGCTCTAGGGTTGTAAACTATCAAGTTGTCTTAGGGATTGATCACCTAGAAGGGTTGGTTGGCTCCTGTAGGTTGTGACATGTGCATAAGGTCAGATTGGTTGTGTTGGGTTGGTGACTTCCTTAACTGTACATGGGGAGTTGAATCATATTGTAGTTGCATCTCGTCACATGTTTACCCCAATAGACTAGTTAACTTGGGTAAATGTGGGAGGAGGGTGTTACATGTTGAAATTTAAGGCCTTGACCATGGCCCATTAGATAAATATTATAATTTTTAGGGTGTAATTCCTTGAATTTATCCCACAACCATTTTTAATATCTTGATACCCATCGCTAATGTATAAAACATTAGAATGGTAATCACATATGACTCAAAGAATAATGATTCCCTATAGAGGACCTATTATGTGGTTGATTGCATTGTTTGTGGCTCTTGATACTAAATTATTCATTAAGTGCTAATCATCATTATTTTCCTTCCTTTTCCATTACCACTACCTCAAGACACCTAACCCTAATAACAAGACCTCATAATGATACCTTGTTGGCGAGGTAAATCCCCTCTGTGGATAGAGGCGATCCCTACTAGCCCAGATCGAGTCTAGAAACAATCAAACAATGCTATCACGCAAGTTCCTAATTGCAAATTAAAGGTGGATGATGAGAGCCTACTTGGATTCCAACGCTAATATTCGTAGAAGAGTCGCCGCTCTCGTTCCTTTGCTCCAGCCGGTCATGATCCCCACGATCTCCATGAATGGACACCTGCACATGCAAAGAACAACACAAATACAAGCATAAAATCCAATAGATGCAATTATATATCGGTCAGAAAAGATATAACACAAACATCATTACAATGAACAACAAGAGTGGAACCATAATGATAGTCATCTATTATTGATAAACAACAAAGAAGAATACAACCATAGTTCTGACATCAAATCCTCCTTTGGCTGGGTGATCAGCTACATATGTCTTGCAAATCTTGTCGGGATTGGGAACAAGCCTCTCTCTCTTTGATTATGAATGCAAAGAAGACTCTTACAACAATCTCTTAGACTTCTGAAAGTATAATTCTCCCTATGCTCGAACTAGCTTGTCAAAGGCAATGGAACAAGCTTTTATAGATGGAGGAGAAGGAGATAAGATCAATCACACCATCTATGGGATTGGGTTTATCCTCGAAAAGCTATTATGGATAGAGGAAAGGGAGATACGATGAATCAGGACATCCATGGGATTGGCATTATCCTTAAAAAGCTTCATGAGTCGAAAGGAAAAAACATTTGCACGTGCACCTGTTAAAAAGCTTTCCCAAACTCTGTTGGCGCGGGTATAGCTCTGAGACAGAGCGCCAACTGGCACGCCCTCTTTGGAGGATTTCCCCCATTGGCACGAGTAATACACTGTGGATCTGCGTTAATGGAAAAAGGGAACTTTTTAAGGATATTCTGCAGGAGATGTCTTCAAGGCATATGAAGTCCATACTTAGGGGAACATAATGCAAGTGTTTTCAAGTTATGTCACTTCTCACAGGACTCGGAATGAGTCCTCCAAAGTGCGGGAGAGGGATGACAGGGACGGTGACAAATGGTGACAAATTACTGTGTAACAGATGCCCCCTAAAGCATGAGGCCCGAGAGAGAGAGGGATGAAATGCTTTACAAGAACACATGCAACTGAAAATGCTGCCGCTGGAGAATCTGCATAGAGAGGTACAACTGATATCTCAAGTACATGATATATGTGGTATGGGCGCAGCCATCCATAACAGAGTACATAATAATCTAGATCCAAGGTATGGGCGCAGCCATGCGGTGGGGATCGATGAATAGACTCAGGCATGGTCGCAGCCATCCAGTGAATGAGTCATGTAATAATCACAATAATCCACAAAATCACAGCCTGGATTCCAACAGACAAAATCCAGGGTCTTGCGCTCCATCTCGACCCGAACAAAAGTACAAGCATGCGAATACATGAGTTGAAGTCGAACATGCATGAACATCGTCTGATTACCAGTCAATAATGAAAACTGTTAACAGACGCGAGAGGTACCACCAATAATGACAATGGCCCTCAAGGTACTATAGGTACAATCTACGGTGTGCGAATCAGTGAGCTGGCGTCGAACACCCGTAGAATCATTCGATCGGAGGCCAATGATGAAAACCTCACGTCGAACACAAAGAACCTGCCATTGAGGCATGCAGGCTCCAAGGCACCGGAAGGGAGTCTCTAGATCAGCTTCCTGGATAATGAGCTGAAGTCGATAGGAAGTGACCTTGATCGAAGGTGGGCCATAGTGTTTCCCACATCATCGACACGAGACAGAGGAAGAATGTTGTGGTGAATCAGAATTATGCGAGCTATCAGAGGGAGGTTGTTATTCTGCAGAGGTCAACTTCTCTTGAACATATTGGCGGCACGACAGTGGACTTGGCAGTATTTGACAACAATGGATCAAAGGTCATGGTGACGAGGCAATGAGCAGATGAGAGGTCAAATAGGATCACCTAAACCCACGGAAGCAAGTAAAAAACGAGATGAGATGTCCCCACCCAGACACGAATGCAAATAAAGTGCCATGTTCAAGAGCGACATACTGCCGTCATGACAATAATTATGGTTCCATTTTCCCCCACCATTTCTGGCGAGTACCCCAGTTATTTTTATTAACAAGCTTGACAGGGATAGCATATACTTGTGAGGCGTCATTTCGACGAAATCCAATGTCATCAAGTTTTAACGATTCTGACAGAGGAAGAACTCGGCGTCTTTTCATGTTTAGAGAGTTTGAAAAGACAACAGAAAAGAAAACTCCAAGGGTGTCCCTTTTCGTATAGTTGTGTCTCTCGAGCCCGAAAAAGTATAAAATAATGCTCGAAAGAACCGCCCAACCATTACGATCGAGGAGTACTTTTCATGTTTAGTGACTTCGACCTGAAAAAGTAGAAAAGAGACCGAAATCACGTCGTTTCATAACCATTAACGAGCCTGAAACGACAAGGACCCGACAATCTTTTCATTTTTACACGGTCAGAAAAGAGTTTAAAGACGAACACCCCTTATTTACGTTTAGCGAGTCAAGAGGAATAACTCGGCAATCTTTTCGTCTTTAAACGGTCGGAAAAGAGCTGAAAGCAGACCTCCATTTTTATTCTCTTTAACGAGTCAAAAAGGGAAAAATACTCGGCAATCTTTTCATTTTTTACGAGTCAGAAAAGAGCTTAAAAGGAGACTCGTCCTGGAGGAACGAGTGGTATAAAGGGTAGCAACTGGTTCCGGAAATGGCGGAATTGCTCAAAACATATAATGGTCAAGAGGTTGGCTAATAAAACCACTCATCGCTACGGTTCCTCAGGAAAGGATAAACAACCAAGTGAAAGCATATGATCAGCCAAAGAGATGGTAGCAATGGAATGAAACAACCAAGGCTCATCTAACATAATTTAGTGAAATAACGGCAATCACGAGATGTAAAATGGGTATGGGTTCATTTTTACACAAGCTTGAACCATGGAGAACTCTGCTTGGATTCGGTTTCATGTTTACACAAGCTTGAAACGAAAAACTATGCTTGTTATAAGTTCGCATGCCCCCAGCATAATAACGCAAAATGAGGTACATGCCCCCCAAGCTTCATTGCATTCAACAAAGTGGATGGAATGAAGGTTCACTCTCGAGATCTATGAAAGACTCGACTTGTATTTTACGAGATCTTAATCAAAGACTCGATTTGGAAAGGAGGAGATGTTTCATTTTTTAATGAGGTTGACCTAGGAAAAGAACTACCCTCATAACCCTTATTTCATTTTTTAATGAGCTTGACACAAGATCAGGAACTATGCTCGGCCAAACCTAGTTTCATTTTTTAAGGAGCTTGACATAGGAAAATCAACTATGCTCCGCGAGACCTAGTTTCATTTTTTAAGGAGCTTGACATAGGAAAATGAACTATGCTCCACCAGACCTAGTTTCATTTTTTAAGGAGCTTGACATAGGAAAACGAACTATGCTCCCCCAGACCTAGTTTCATTTTTTAAGGAGCGTGACATAGGAAAATGAACTATGCTCCACCTAAACTTCATTAGAATGAACAGGAAGTCGGGGCTTCCAAGAGTGCCCCTCCGGGTGGAAGGGTAATATCTTGGAAGTCAGGACCCAATGTCCCCAGGACACTATGCATGATGGCGGCATCACTGGATCCAGGCACGGGATAAGTGGCCACGTAGTTGATCTGTGGTGGGGCAAATGCAACTGGTGGGTGAAAACCAGGAGGGGATGACGACTGCGCGGGAGGCACCCGGGGATGAACGAACGATAATTGATCTATAGTCACGATTCTTCCATTGTGTGGAAAGCAAACCACATGGAAAAGTGAAGAGACAAGGGCCCCCATGGCACAAGCATAGTCACGACCAAGGAGAAGACTGAAATCTAAAGCACCTTGGGTAACCGATACGTCTATATAGACGGTTTTGCCTCCCAAAGTAATAGGGAACTTTGGAAGGATCCCTAATGGTTGACTAGTTCCTCCGTCAAAAGCTGTTAGATTCGGTGCGACGGGCACAAGCTGTGGGGAACCCAAAGCTTGCCAAGTAGTGGCAGGCATAAGACTGACAAATGCACCCTCATCCAAAACAGTGCCAGGTATCACCTTATTATAGGCGTGTACCATGACCCAGAAAGGCACATGGGATGGAAGGCGAGAGGTGGTCAAACGACTCCAGTCGAAGGAAACGACTGAACTACTTGGTGGGGGAATCGTATGATTGCCCCCCTGCTCTAAAGGGACCGAAGCAGGACTCTCAGGAGCAGCTGGGATAGGAGAGTCATTTCCGAACTCAGGAGAATCTGAGGAGACGAGAAGAACATGGGAATTATGCTCTTCCGACACAGAGTGATCGACGGGAGGGAAACCCGAGTCGACACTCTTTCCGACCAATGGTTGGTCTGGAACAGGCTTGGCACAGCCAGGTTCGGGAAGAGGGGCCTGGACAAGAGAAGAATTTGAATCAATCTCTTTGTCAACAGGGGGACGATCTCCGGCTGCAGAGAGACGTTGATATCCAACGGGAAGTTGGGGTGAGGGAACTGCGAGACTTTCCAAGACAACGGAGGCTTTATCCATGAGCGGACAAAGGTGAAGGGGATGATTGCCTTCACAAAGTCTACAGGGGATTCGAATCTTCCCTTTTCCCTTACCATTTCCAGCTGATAAGGTAACATCGCCGTGAGCTCCAAAGGACGATGAGGGGTGGGCCGGATCACGAGACCATACTTCTAAGACCCTGTGAATGCCAGGACAATCGCGAAGAAGATGGTCCTCCTTGCATAATCTACAAGGAAATTTGACCTTCCGCGGAGGAGCAAAAGGTGGCCCGGTTGGAGGTGTACTCGAGGGAGTAGCTGCACTTTTAGCCTCTCCCTTAGGAGACTTCTTCTTCTTCGTCTTCTTCTTTTTCTTCTTAGCCACCTGGTTACTTGAATCGAGACTTTCACCATGAGAAGTAGATTCAGATGAGGACATAGAAGCAGGCGAAGAAGGGGAGAGGTCCACCTTAGAATCAACATGATGTTGTTCAGGTGGAGGGACTGATTGACCAGAAGTTGAAACGGCAGGGACCAAAGAGGTTGAGAACAACCAAATAGGCAACCCAACAGTTAACCCTGGGAGGGACAACGTTGCCATGTAAGGAGCACCAAGATTCCCAAACGGAGCGAAATGACCAGGGTTCCTGTCAGAGGGGATCCCTAGGTTGGTGAACCCCGGAAAAGTTGCCATCGAAAAAGAAACCTACTCAAGCTAACGCAAACAAGATCTAACCAGGTAAATGTGAATCGTGGCCGAATAAATTTTAAGACAAAGGAACCGAACTTGACCTTTTCACTTTTTAAGAGTTGAGAAAAGGACAAAAAGATGACTCTAGTCTCCTTCGAATGTTTAATGAGCCCGAAGTGACAAAATGCTCAACTGAGCCTTTTCTTTTAGGGAGTCTGAAAAGGATCAAAAGTGACTACTCTGGAGAACTAGGCAAAGGGTTTACCAGAAAATCCGTAAAACTGCATATACACCTTGGCAATCATATGAAAACCAAGGACTTTCCGTACGGCAGTCAATCTTCCCGAATGCTGTGTTTGATGCGTTACGGCTTGTAAGGCGGCAGACACAGCTTCCTGTGGCTAAAGGATGATAACCTAGTGGGGTCTCCCCATATACTCGACGGTACGTGGGAGCACAAATCCGTGTTAGACCACTATTGAGTCACAAAAGGAGGAATCACCCAACCTTAATGTGAAACAACAGTGACTAGGTTTAACAACGCCGGAACACATCTCTAGCCTAGACCTCTAGATGTATGCATTTAGTTCCAATGCGTTTTTAGATTCATTCAGTTCATTTTACGGTTGATATTTGATTAGGTTTCAGTTTCCAGGTCCTACCGTATGTAATCTCTCACAATTTTCTAAATGCAAGCTATATGCCAAAAAATATCATTTCATTCGATGAACACTAACTACGAGAGAGTTGAGACCTTTCAATCAAACAAAATGACCATAAAACAATCAACAATAACTCTAATGCAGCTAATGGCAATAAACGAAACTTTTCTTTAAAGTCACTAATCGCTAATGACAATGAAAAGCTCTAATTTCCATTAACTACTGCAACGCAAAAGAGATTGTTCGTTTTCTTTTCGATGGCAAAATGCACTAAACAAATTTTGAGAAATAATAACAAAAAGTAAAAGAAACAAATTTCACTCAATGAAAACACAATCAAGTCCTTGAAACACCAAGACAATCTTTCAAACCAAGAAAAATCACAAAGACCTCAATGAGCTATGTAATCTAAGCCCAAACGAAGCCAAGCGAAATCCAAACGAAAAAGAGGTAAATCGCTCGAATAACACAATAAAAAGCTTTAACAATCACTGAACAAGTGCAAGAGAGTAACCAAAAAGTCGACTAGACCAACAGAGGGCCAAAACTCCAAAGGAAGGCTCGATGCACAAAGTCACTAGATGCCCTAGGGCTAAAACGTGAAATCGGTAGAAAAAAGCAAACACCCAAAGGGTAAAAGCCAAGAACCAGTCAAACAAGACTCTAACACACTCAAGTGATTGAGAGGAAGTATCCAGACACAAAAACCAAGCTTGGAAGGTTCAAAACAAGCAAACTCTAAAAGGTTCCCTGGGCTGGTGTGACTTTCAGGCTAAAAGTAGCGCCAATTGAGGATTGGCGCGGGCTGTACATTGACAAGCGGCGCCAATGGCGCGACTGTCATGCAAAAAAGAGCGCCAATTGAGTTTGCTATGCTAAAATAAAAAACAAGCAATCCAAGACTAGGCCAGCAGTACCCAGACAGACCAAGAAGCAAGAGACAACCAAAGAATCAACCCAGAAAGCTGACCAAGCAAGCAAAACAAGAAAAACCAAAGAGGCAAGACAAACTCCAAGCTGTTTAGTTCGTAAACCAAACCGAAGATTGACTGAAGTGGCATTGATCTACTTCGCTAATGCAAAGCAATGGCGTTTCGAAGGCTATCTGGCCGTACTTCAAGCTCTGTCTAAAGTTTACAAATCAAACAACAAGCTAACTCCCCAGCAGAGTCGCCAAATTGTTAGCGAGGTAAATCCCCTCTGCGGACAGAGGCGATCCCTACTAGCCCAGATCGGGTCTAGCAACAATCAAACAATGCTATCACGCAAGTTCCTAATTGCAAATTAAAGGTGGATGATGAGAGCCTACTTGGATTCCAACGCTAATATTCGTAGAAGAGTCGCTGCTCTCGTTCCTTTGCTCCAGCCGGTCACGATCCCCACGATCTCCGTGAATGGACACCTGCACATGCAAAGAACAACACAAATACAAGCATAAAATCCAATAGATGCAATTATATATCGGTCAGAAAAGATATAACTCAAACATCATTACAATGAACAACAAGAGTGGAACCATAATGATAGTCATCTATTATTGATAAACAACAAAGAAGAATACAACCATAGTTCTGACGTCAAATCCTCCTTTGGCTGGGTGATCAGCTACATATGTCTTGCAAATCTTGTCGGGATTGGGAACAAGCCTCTCTCTCTTTGATTATGAATGCAAAGAAGACTCTTACAACAATCTCTTAGACTTCTGAAAGTATAATTCTCCCTATGCTCGAACTAGCTTGTCAAAGGCAATGGAACAAGCTTTTATAGATGGAGGAGAAGGAGATAAGATCAATCACACCATCTATGGGATTGGGTTTATCCTCGAAAAGCTATTATGGATAGAGTAAAGGGAGATACAATGAATCAGGACATCCATGGGATTGGCATTATCCTTAAAAATCTTCATGAGTCGAAAGGAAAAAACCTTCGTGTGTGTGTTTGTTAAAAAGCTTTCCCAAACTCGGTTGGCGCGGGTATAGCTCTGAGACAGAGCGCCAACTGGCGCGCCCTCTTTGGAGGATTTCCCCCATTGGCGCGAGTAATACACTGTGGATCCGCGCTAATGGAAAAATGGAACTTTTTAAGGATATTCTGCAGGAGATGTCTCTAGGGCATATGAAGTCCATACTTAGGGGAACATAATGCAAGTGTTTTCAAGTTATGTCACTTCTCACAGGTCCCGGAATGAGTCCTCCAAAGTGCGGGAGAGGGGTGACAGGGATGGTGACAAATGGTGACAAATTACTGTGTAACATACCTCCATTCAACTTGGAGTGCAAATATCACCTCTAATGAGCAAAGTATTTGTTTTATCTTGAAGTCATGTTAATTACTGATGAACTTTATAATTCCATTAATGGCATAGTTATATTATTTTTCTTTCTTGACTATAGCCAAATCCCTATGATTCATTGCTACTACTTGTAAACTCCTTACAATTCCTATATCCCATTTGCATGATAAAGATCCATTTTAAAGGGTCTCATTCCAACTTGAGGCATTAATCATGGCTCTTTATTGCAAGAATATTAATATATAACCTCCTTTCATATCTCTGTTTGCAATGGTCAAGGCCCTGGGGTTCATAGATAATACATAAAATACATTCTAGTATTGCTTATAACCCGCTCTAATTGTAATAATTTCTTATACAATAATTTTTTTTATGGTTTGTAGCGTTGTTCACGGACATTGGCCCATATAAGCTTCATATAGGGCCTAAGGGTCTTATTTACAACCCTTAAAAGTCAATTCCTCAAAGCTCATCTCTATGTGAAAAACATTTTAGGAACCTCTATATGACCACTCGAGGGAGGCGTTCCTCATTAAATTGATTATGTGATCATTTGAGGTCAACATATTTTATTATTTTGAAAATAAAAAATTATATCTACATAAACATAAAATAATTATGACCTAAATATTGTACAAGTCTTGTAGACCTTTCTAGAAAGTTAAATAAAAAACATATGTTCAAATAAAAAAGTTATAGAGGAATAACTAAAAATAAAAAAGTTATAGAGGAATAACTAAAAATATAATTTTTTCAAGACGTTAAATCAATTTATGCATTCAAAAATACAATTTAGATAACAAAAATTACACTCCCAAAAAAATTTATATCTCTCAATTCCAATTAAAAAATCTACAACTTAAAATGATAAAAGTGTAAATGATTACTATTATTTATTTTTCAGTATTTAGATAACCACAAATTAAAATCTCAAAAAAAATATCTCCCCAATCTAATTAAACTGTAAAATGATTATTATTATCATTAATTATTACTTGCTGAGGAGATGAATGATTCTATCAATATAATATAATTTATGGAAGAATGGTATCAATTCTTAACTAAAAATCACGTCTAGCAGCCGACATGATGGAGATTTAACACGTAGGATGTGAATTTGGATTTTTTGGACAGTGAATTTTGAGCCAAAGTACGGTGGCAAATCCATCTTTTACATAAAATGTTAGTGTAAAAGACAACTTTAACATAGATGCCCATCTCAATTACCACCTGCATTGTTTGGTCGTCTGCCTGGTCATTTCACACACATTTTAAAACGTGATCATGTTTCAAAGTTGAAGGTTCCCTGGCTGTCCATATTAATTTCGTTAAGCTTTTTTAACAATTTTAAAATGCAATAAAGTTAATAAGCGGCGGCCCACGTTACTGGGATCGTCCTTTAATGCAATAAAAATCTACACACTCTACTGTTTCTCTCGCAGTTGTCTATAACGCGACTTTTTGAAAGTCTTTCCGGCGGGTTTTTCCGGTCGAAATCTGGCAGGAATTTATTGGAATCGCAAGTTTGATAGCTAGTTTCTGCACAATGAAAGCGTCCCAGGGATTTTCGAGGGTGCTGAATCCAAATATGCAGTTAAAAAACAATTTTAACTGCAACAAATCAAGATTTAACCTCAATTTCTTCCGCCGGATTCCGTCACTAGAATCTCCAAAAAATCGCATTATAGACAACTCCGTTTCTCTCGACTGACAGATATGTCTCTATTATAATTTAATTCCTTAATTTGGCACTATTAGTTAGCATTTAGACTTCCTGGTGTTTTCATGAATTTTATGGGTATTTGCTAATAGGGATTTATACTGATATTTACTAAACGTTAATGCTGATCGAGTACAAAATATGTACACTTTATGTTGTTGTATAGGAAGTAGGATAAAGGCTTAAATGGCTCAATTGTCATTGCAATTCGGTGTTCAAATCTTGTTTATAGAAACAATAGTTTTGCTCAAATACATATAGTTTTAGGTTTTCGAACTTGTGATCTAAGAATAGAATTGATAGATGGAAAGTTTTTAAAATTGAATTACCTCGTTGAAGAAGGGTTGGTTGTTTTAAAAAATTACGAGTTTAATTGATTTTGCAACGTCTGTAATATGTTGTATTTATTATAACATTATATAATATACCATATAAATTTATTTTGGGGTTAAATTTGTTTACAGTTATATTTATTTAACCGTATTAATAACATGTTAATTTAGAAGACTTGAACTTAGGTTTGAAAGAGGATAATATCATAGTTACCAAATTTATTTGAAAGACAGCTCAAATATTGAATAGTCTTTCATCCTAATGTACATCTTGCACCATTTGATAATTTTGACAACCACCATTTCAAACATGTAGACATTGTTCTCAATTGTATATCTATACTAGATCAAACCAAATCTATGTTGATCCAGGGTCTTCACAAGTAGATCTCCTCTTTTTGTCCACAATGGAATTTCACAAAAAAAAGAGCAACACTGGATCTTTGCATTTCTCCTTTGCATGCAACTATCCACAATCCACACATAAATCAAATATTCATACAAACAATAGATCAAACACTCTAGTAAACTAATCTATAAAACACTCTATTAAACTAATCCATGTACACATGAGTATCATGGCTAAAATTGCATGATCAACACTCTAATAAACTAATCTATCAAACACTCATTAAACTAATCTATGTACACAGGAGTATCATGGCTAAAATTGCATAATCTGAGTTGCCACTGAACACTCTATTAAACTAATCTATGAACACAAGAGTATAATGGCTAAAATCGCATGATCTCAATGAGGACTGAATGATACCATGTTAGAAAGTAAAGCGATAAAACACAACACCAAACAAAATTTGATATATCTATTGATCACAACACTTACACATACATAAGATATAAATCTCTCTCTTCCACTATTCTAGATCGTGACTACAACCTTCAAGAGCTTTGTAAGTTACTATTCTCAAAAGCATCGAAACTAATCAAACTAGACTTACCACCACAACCTTCCTTTGACAAGAGATCTGCTACTTGGTTCTGCTCCTTAAAAATGTCTGAGAAACATGTTCTCTAAAAGGTCTTTGCAGGAATGAGAGGAAGATAGTTATTAAAGGCTTTGCAGAGTTTATAGAAGAGAGTGAAAATGTTAGCTTATCCATGAACATCAGAAGAAGAAAAGATTTTATAATGGAGGAAGATGGTTGTTTTTCTATGTTAAGGAGGAAGATGGTTATTAAAAACTTTGCAGTATTTTAATAGAAAAGAGTAAAAAAGTTATTTCCTCTCTCACCATAAGCAAGAGCTAGAGAAGATTTTATAACGGAGAAGATGCTTATTTCTTCTATCCTAGGGAGGAATATAGTTATTAAAATATTTGCAAGATTTATGGAAAAAAAGTAAAATAGTTATTTCTCTATGAGTATGAGGAAGAAAATGAGAAAATATTTTATAATGGAGGAAGATGGTTATTGAAGACTTTGCAAGATTTATGGAAAAAAAGTGAAAAAGTTATTTCATTTATTATCATCCCAAGAGAGAGAGAAGATTTTATAGTGGAAGAAGATTGCTATTATAAAATGCATAGGATTTTTGGAGAAAAAGGAAAGATGGAAAGATTTTATTTTAGGTTTATGTCAAGTGGTTGGGAGGAATGATTATTGTCATCCCTACCTAGTTTAATTTTCACATACAAATGATATGATGAAATTTAATATAATAACTTATAACTTTATTGTTAACATTAAATAATCTTTCTTCACAATCTTTCTCCAACACAAACATATATCTTATATATATATATATAATTGAATATAAATCATTTAAAAAATTATATGATATCAGTATACACTCCAATGATTAAAAATGGAACGCATTAAAATACCAAAGCCAGTGGCGAAATGAATAAATGATTAACTTTATAATTAGATTTTCCAATTATAACTTAAATTTACAATCAAAATGAAACAATACAATAAATCATATTATAATATTTAATTATATCATATATTTATATCATACATTTAAAAAAAAAAAAGAAAAAGAACGAAACATTTATATGATACATTTTACAAAATAAGAAAATGTAAAAATGGTATAACTAACATATAAATATCAACCCAGTAATATATGTTATCTTAAAAACATAAATCAATTCAAGTTTCAACCAAGCAAATATAACGATAATAATTTTCTGAACTTACAGTGCAGTCTGAGACTCAATATTCATCCCAAACACAAAGTTATGTTCATTAAATCAAATATGTGAAGACTTATACATAACGTTGTATAGCATTACCTCTAGCATTTTTACGATATTTCTTGCTCCAAATACTCTATGTGCATCTGCAAATTTCTGACAATCATTTTGTGGGAAGTAAGGGGCGAGCACACAGCTCTCTGTACATCCTCTTCTCAATAGCTTGCAAGCTGCGCATGGTGATGTTGTCTGCCGTCCTCTTAATTCGCTCATCTGCAATATGCAGTTACCACACAATAGCCCATTATGACCATGACTGCAACAATCAGAAACCCAATACTGCAGCAACAACAAAAAGATGGAAAAAATTATGAGAGAAATCTGCGTATCTGGCCAAAATGGATTAAGGGATTTTACCTCTTTTTTGAAGTAATGACAAAATGCTCCGATTCACAATTCCAGCACTGGTCGAGGGACCTCAAATTCGTGAGGAGCAAGAGGGTGATGTATGCCCTATGTGATGACATGGTGGAGGTGAGAGCTGAATTTATAGGAATTGAGGGGAGAGTTAGGGGACTCTCATTGCAATGCAGGCAGATTGTATCATGAATTCAACACGTGAAGTCACATAAAACGGCACGACGCACTGTCTGGTTCTTTCCCGTGAAGCCGCTGAAGCGGTTGACTATAAAATCATTGTCCTCTGTCTGATCTGCCTTTGACTTCCCTCGTTTTTAGTTGGATGGTTTAAAAAGAAAATTACAAATTTGACTTCTGATTTAAGGACGCGTGAGAATTATAATTTCAAATTTCATCGTAGCTCAGAGGTAACTCTTTTTCCAGCCTACCAGCATAATACACTCGAAGGAATAAACCTAATAGCACAACTTTATCGTATTCCTCTGCTTTTTGCATTACTAATTTCAAAATCATAGCATAGACATCCATGTTAGGAACAGCTTTCCCGCAAGAATCATTTAAAGAAATAGCTAAACCAATGTTATAGGAAACATCTCCTATTGGTATTTTCATGACATAACTGATAGTAAATTTACCATAGTCTAACCCAGTATTGTAAGCGTACTTCATTAACAGTCGCATTATAGCCAATGCTATAACTTCATAGTCTGCACATCGAAGGTAAGGAGATTTAAATCCTACTTGAGGTATTCTCAATCCCAAATATGGATCCAGGCATTTTTCCCAAGAAATTAACTGCTTTAAACGGGTCAATATACCATTGAACATGAATTTAGAATCTACAACAGAACTATAAGAAGCAGTTAACATGAATCTATAAGAAGTGGTGAAATTATTTTTGTTATTCATTGTATTAATATTCAGTAGTGCACACTGTAGTTAAACCCTAGATAATCCCAGCTATTGAGAAGTGAATGAAATTCATTCCACTTCTCAGCATGACACCTCCCACCTTTCGGAGGCAAAGCTGAACCGCACACTGTATTTACATATACCTCGCCATTTTAACTTATCTATCTTTTTATCCTTAGGCTCCAGAGATCTTAATAGAGTTCTAAGATCCTCACCTGGAATAGGATCATTCACCCAGTCAGAGTCCCAAGGGAATGGGTCATTAACCAACTCTCCTATTGTTGGTTGGATCAGATTCTTTAGAATAAATTGATTGATTATTCGAAGTGGATGATCCATTTCCTTAAACACTTTGATATAATTTTGGGGAACCCCTACTGCGGAAACAAATGTGGTTATGAAATTATCGTGTACCGTGTATACAGGCGCTTTCATTAAAGTCAATTGCTCCACCACTTTCATAGCAATAAAGGCATCCTTCTGATGAATAAAGTTGACGCAGGTAGAAACTTGAGTCTTGCGCTTATCCCTATCATTCGTAGGCACTTTGAGAGTCACCCGACGTCTCTTCTTGCACACCCTATCATACACCCATATTTCAACTGGATTGCTACGCATATAATCCTGCATAGTTGTAAAGAACGGTATACTATATTGCACTGGTTTATCCGAGAATGAACAAACCCAACCAATTAGGTTAATTAACCTCATTAAATTGGCTATGTCAGGATATTTATTTATCCAAAATTCATGGCAAAGTTTAGCGATGTGATAGGATTCCTTCAAATTGAGCAATGACCCAAAAAACTCACGAATATCACTAGCCATGGTTATAACACTCTTACCATATATCAATGGCATAAAGAGTTGTTTTACGAGCTTTCTTGTTAACCAAGATTCTACGAGAGCATAGATATTATTATTAAGATCCAATATTTTCTGAAAGAACTTATGAAGTTCATCTTTCAAAGACAAATACAAATCTTGGATTTCATTTTTAGGAGACGGAAGAAGATTAGTTCGCATACCCATTTCTGCGTTAAGCAAAAGGTAACTCATTATTTGATAAGCACTCGCAGAAGCATCTTGAGTCACTGGAACCCCATTCAAACCACAAATTCTTTCGATATCACTAACTCTTTCGTTAGACAGAACCCTGGCTAGGAACTGAAATGGTTCACTAGCTTGTTGTGCTAAGTTAATCAAACTTTCATCTGATTCAATCATTTCTTCAATGTTATGTAGATACCATCTATAAGATTGATTTAACGATGCAAATTTCTGAGACTTAAATGCAGCTGCACAAGCTAATTGAATTCTGAGATTCATCTCCTCACGCTTGCTTAGTTCTTCTTGTGCTTTAGCATCAGAGGCAAATAAAAGCAAACTTCTAGCCAAATCACGTTCGTGAAAATGCAATACACCTGCGCGGTAGATTCTACCACAGAAGTCCATGAACATAGGCAGATAAAATTGATAACCTGCGTATGCAGTCGCTATCGTTAATAAGAATTCTTCATACCTTGCTCGCCGCACCCGCTTAACTAATACCGTTAACAGCTTATCAAAGCTTATCACAGCTTGAATACCTTCGTCGTCATTGAAGTAATAGACCCTCAATAGGTTAGATGCCTCTTGTAGATTCACCTTCGCTAGACTTCTCTTAATAAGAAGACCCACCTCTTCTAAGGTATCACGATTTTCCTTAATAAACTTCAATACATGAAAGTTGACCTCAAAGACTTGAGACTGTAGTGTATTCAATACATCGCACATACGCTTTGGATCATTCAACATGATATAGAAATGGCTATAGTCACGAGAAGATAAGAGACGAAACCTATTATAGAGTTCTCCCGTGAGTCCACTTAAGTAACCACCTTCAATATCATCTAACGTTGAAGGTACATCTACCTTAGATTTCCAAGGTAACGGCTCGTAAACCATGGGAAGATTGAATTTAATCGGAAGAAGACTTAAGTCAAAATTGCACATAGCATAGCAATTTAAGGGTATATAACCCTTACCCTTATTCTTAGAAACAGGTAATTCATCCATATAGCTTGCTTCTGTTTTCAAAGTAATCAATTGTCTTTCCACCAAGAACTCTACCAAGCTTACCCCAATAGCATAATGACTCCTAGTCACTTTTTTTTTATCTTTGTTTAAAGATAACTTCACATCATCCTTACCTGCTTTATTCATTCCCATATTAACTGCTTGTACTCGTACAGTAGAATCAATCCGTTCGATCAAAGTAGATACCCTAATGACAGATAAATCCTGTACACAGTTGAACACTGACCCTAGTACATGAATAATGATAGCCTCCAGTGTATATTGACCAAACACATTAATATAAGTTAAATCCTTTTCGGATAGGCCACACTTCTGCATTAGATATACCTTAGCAGTAATCATATCTTGACAAATTAAGAGTTACAACTACCTCTCATGAGAAATTAGTCAATTACGAATTCCTCTCATGAAAATGGTCATACATGAATGACTTACTTAACGCAGTTGAATCCCAAAATGATATCTAATATAATGCACTGCGTAAACCCCCTAATACTTAAATTCAAAAAGAGGGAAGGGATCTCTACTTGAATGGTTCATGAGGCACAATACTTGTTAAGGTTTTGCAAATGGGGTAGCAAGCTAAGTGAGCTTGATTGTGGGGAAAACTCCACAATTAAGCGTTCTTGAGCCAGAGGCGATCTGGGATGGGTGACCTCCTGCGAAGTCCAGGTTACCGGGTGCAAGCCCCGGAAGTGATGATTAATGCTATGTGATTCATTTCACTAGTTTCAATCTCACTTCTTCACCCTTGTGAGCATCACCCAATGCAATGAGTGCTAAGTGAACTATTAAAAAAAAATCACGAGAAATTAGTCAGTTACGACTACCTCCAATGGAAATGGTCATACCTGAATGACTTACTTAACGCAGTTGAATCCCAAAATGATATCTAATATAATGCACTGCATAAACCCCCTAATACTTAAATTTAGAAAGAGTGAAGGGATTTCTACTTGAATGGTTCATGAGGCACAATACTTGCTAAGGTTTTGCAAATGGGGTAGCAAGCTCCCTGGGCTTGATTGTGGGGAAAACTCCATAGTTAAGCGCGCTTGAGCCAGAGGAAATCTGGGATGGGTGACCTCCTGTGAAGTCCTAGTTATCGGGTGCACATCTAGCACATCTTGTTCCAATTGTGACCATTGGAAAAAGTAAAAAAAAAAGAATTAATATATTTATTTTATAATATTATATATATAAACAAATAAGCTTGGTTGAAGTAAATATAATGAAGAATTAAAAATGAATGAAGTTAAGAAATATTTTAATATATATGATTAACAATAAAAGAATAATATTTATGTATAGGAATAAAATAATAATAAAATTAAAGAAAGAAAAAAGAGGAAGAAAGAATCTAATTTTTGCTTAATTTAGATTATTTATTTTTCAATTCCTATGATCTTTTTTAATTTCTTTTAATGGAAGAGATAAATTTCTGGAATGATCTAGGAATCCTCAATCCAGATATGGTGTTTAGTTTTCTCAACTTGCTCGACTATAGTTGAGGAATGTCTACTACATGCTCTTGGATTCTCTGATTAATGGAGCAATTGGTCTTACCAATGTATGGAATCTAGTAAGAACAAGGGATTTAGTAAACCTCTTTCATGTCTATGGAGTTTATTGGGTCCTTCACGGATCTATATAAAAATTTAATTTTCCAAAAATGTATATTTTTGAATATATAAAAACCTATATTTAAATAATAAATTAAAAACATGTTATATATTTATATTAATGTAATAATGTAACAAATAGAAATAGGCTATCGAATTGATATGACTACCAGTGGCGATTGGGCTCTACACCTGGGGGGCATACGTCAATACAGGGTCTGCGGTATGCTCCCATAAATCTTATCATGGTTGGATCATCCACTGCAGCTCTGAGACAATACCTCCGAGCTTGTTTCATTATGGAGCATCATAATTACAAGGTCATTTGACCTTTGGGAGACTTGAGTGGGTTTAATGCTCTGGCGTGCGAGAAATACATACATCCTTTCAAGTTCATGGAGAATAATACTATGTTTTAGGTTGCAGCTCGAATTAGGGTGTCTGGTCAGTGCAATGTCGCTCACCTTAGAAATTCACTAGCATTCGGGGCGACACCTTCATGCGGAATTCTCCTTTTTTCATTAGCATGGAGATTGGGGCTTTCTATACACTGGAAATGACACAATTCGCGACATAGAGAATTCTTATGGATGGACAGGGGCTCCACTTGGCCCTCCAACTCACCTTTTAGACTCGGGGTGTCTGGCCTCTCAGTGGAATTGTCACGCTGGGGGGCATTCACAGTTTTTAATCATCATCTCTAAGCTCAATTATGGAGGAGAGGGGTTCGTGGTTGCTATGTTTGTCAATTCTCTTTGTTATGGCTTAATCAAGGGCATGGTCTAGACTCTACAGTGCTAGCAGGTTGGCTCAACATTTTGAAGTGTAGTTGGGTAATATTGGCATGTTGGCTCGTCAACTGAGAGTGTTTCTTAATGGGATCATCTCTCGGTACCTTAGATTCGTTCAAAACTTGGTTGGGTTTGATAGAAAGGCACTATGGGTTGTCAACTGACTAAAAGGAAAGGTGAAACATGGGTGGTTGTAACAACCCTGGTTAAAAATACATGTAAAAATATAAGACCACAGCCATGGGACATGTATTCCAAGCTGAATGGTAGGAAAAACATCCTAGTGGGTGTTCATTCGGTTTATTATGGCTACAAAAAATTAGCAAAGGCAAAGGCAAAGGCATTGGAAAGGCAAAATGGCATTTTTGGCACATTTATTTATGAAAATAATGGAAATTAAGAGAAAACGAAGGTGAAGGGTCACAGGTTACATGTGAGGAGGAAAATAAAGAAAATAGAGGCCTCATTGATAAAAAGGCGTTTGAGGATCAGTGGGCAGGCTTGGTTAGTGTAAGCTTGGTCAGTTCAGTTTTGGAGCGCTCTCTCTCTATTCTCTCTCTCATACTCTTGCACACTTAGGGTTTTCTTGGAGCACTCTTAGAGGGTGTGGCATACTTGTATTTTTGGATCAAGAAGACAAAGGAATAGTAGGAAAGCATAAGAGGACATTGGGATCAGTGGTTACAACAAGTTTTTCTTGCATGTTCCGAGTTGCTTGTATGTTTTCCTCACTAGTTTTGGCATGCATGGCACATGCATGTGGGTTCTTTTTCATGATCTATCATTGGCATGGAGGATTTCCTAGATTGACAGTGGATTTTCCTAGCGCCCTTGCCATTTCCTGGATAGCCATGGTCTTGTGGGTTCATTTCTTTGTTTTTCTGGTTGGTTCTCATGTTTCCTTAGCTTGGGTTGAGTTACTAGTTCTTGGAGCCTTGGTTGGACAAATGCTCTGGAGCCCTATAACAGCTTGGGTTGAGTTATTAGTGTTGGAGCCTTGGTTGGAAAAATGCTCTAGAGCCCTTTGTAAGTTGAGTTACTAGTCCTGGAGCCTTGGTTGGACAAACGCTTTGGAGCCCGGTATAAGTTGTGGTTTGAGTTACTAGTCCTGGAGCCATGGTTGGAACAAATGCTCTAGAGCCCTAGAAGGCTTAGGTAGAGACAAATTTGAGATGGTTCTTGTGATGTTGACTGTGAGGTGGAATCACTATTTGATGGGTTGAGGTGGTTGGCCCCTAGAAGCCCTATATGGTTTCAGTTGATGTGTTTATGAGATCCCACATTCATGCTTGAAATATGGCATGGGGGTGACTAGTTGAAAGAAATATTTGGTTCAGCCATGTCTACGGTCGGGTAGTACGTGGAATTCTTGAACCTAGTCAGATTTTCTTATGTTTAATAAAAGCTAAATTCTCTTGTTTTTGTACTTATTTATATATGTGGAGTTAATGGTTGTTATCTCATTGTTACTTTCATGGTTTTATGCTAGTTATAAACATGGTCAGTTGATTGGTTCATGTCATCATTACTTCATGTGTTTACTTGTAGTTGTTGAAATGATGGATGCAATACCTAATTGTATCTTCATGTGTTACTAGTCCTGGAGTTTTCAATCATTCATGATGTCTTACAGTATCTTAGACCTATAGATTGCATTGATTCCAAGTGTTTGATAGAATTCCAGTCCCGACTGGGATAGTCAGGCCTAGTCTTGGAGTTAGTTTTTGGTTTATTTGTCTTGTCATCATGTGTTTAATGGATTCCAGAAGTTAGAGCAATTTTTGGGTAGTGGCCGAAATTATGGGCTTGAAAAGTGCCTTAAATCTCATGGACTCTGGCACAGGTCTGCTGGAAATAGTCCTGGACATAGCCATGTAGGCTTGTGGGAGCATCCAGAGCTCTCTTGACGTTGGCATGCCCATAGCATGGGAGCGTCCAAAGGTTTAATATCTTAATAACTCAATGGGACCCAGGGGCATGATACTTGAGTGGTTGGGATGGCTCTTGGGAGTGTTGTTACTGATGTGGAAGATATGTTTGATGTGTTTCTATCGATTCCACTTCCTTAAATAAGCATGTATCCATAAGCATGGATACATGGATACATGGATGTATTTAGTAGACTAGTAAATAAGCATGTATCCAGGGGACGCGTTCGAGGAGTGCATATTTTGAAGGATGCTTTTGTGACATGACTCCTATTTGTAGATGATTTATTATCTTTTATTTCATGGGAGGTGAGAGACCTCCACTTGTTTAGACAAGCACTCTAAGACCTCTTTTGTTGATTTAATAGGATGGAAGTAAATGCCCAAAATTATTATATCATCTTTAATAGATGTAGGGTAGAATTCATAAATTAGGAAATGGTTCTCTTTCCCTACCCTATAAGGAATTTTGATGATGGGTTAAAATATCTAGCCCTTTACATTAGACTGAACAATTATTGTAAAATGGACTAGATGTGGTTATTGAAAAAGGTGGAGGCCCATATCTCTCACTGGTCATCTTGATTTCTCTCAGAGGGGGGTGGGGGTGATTGGTGCTTGTTAAGTTTGTTCTTAAAAGTATCCTATATCTCTCACTGGTCATCTTGATTTCTCTCACAGGGGGGTGAGGGTGATTGGTGCTTGTTAAGTTTGTTCTTAAAAGTATCCTAGTGCATTGGAAATATATCATAGTCATGCCCAAAGGAATTCTAAATATGATCTAGAAGATCAAGTTTCATTTTATGTGGTCTGGAGTCAATGAGCGTAAGGGAATTCCTTTGGTCAAATGAGCCTGTCTCATAGCCCAAAGACCCTCGGCGGGTGGGGGATAAAAGAGATCAATAATGATTATCAATACCCATACTGATAATAAATTGAGGTGTCATACATTTTAGAATACACACAAAACCTTATTTTACTTCATTCATGGTGATATCAAGTTACATGGAAAAAATATAAATTGATTAAAGAGAATGATGTATCATTACTTTTAATTATTATTTTAAAATGATATTATAAAATGTTGGGCCAATATCCTAGTACATGATGTAAGAATGTTTGTTTCAAATTGAGCTAATAGTTAACCTCAAAAGGGTTTTCGAATTTAAGAGAGGAAGTTGAGTTCTTCATAATCATTGAAAGTTGTAATTTTATTATTTTCCTAAGATGCGATAATTTTAGAATGATTTGATGAATATGTCCTCCTTATCATTTAATAAGACCAATAAGTCTATTTTAGTAGGATTATTAGGAAAATTAGGAGGAGTTATATGTTTGTTCACATATATTTAAACTTAGATTATTTGAATACAATATGTTATCCAAATAGTTGAATTTTTATAAAAATCATGTGTGATCACATAAGAGAGACAAGAGAGGAGAGAATAGAGATGGAGTTATAAATATAGGGTAATGTGATGTGCATAAGAATGCTTATGAAATCCCTATAATTCATTTGAGAATTGTTAATGAAATTATAGAACTTGGAATATCTCTCAATCATAATCACATGTATGTAAATATTCTTTGTGAAATTTATTTCTAGATATTTGTATTATTCTGAAAATTGGGTGGAGAAAGAAACATAGTATAGGTTATGTGAGATCATTGACACATGAAGGTCAACCAATACTTCAATGTTCCATATCAAAGTTCCCATATCGGATTAGGGCTTACAATGAGTTTGATTTTAATGAGAAACTCGACACCCAAAATGTCAATTGATAGGAACTGAGTCCATCACCTAATGTTTTGTTAATATCAAGACAAAATCATATCAAGACTTTAAAAAGGAAGGTGTTTCTAGATCTACCGAACCCTTAAGGCCCCAATCACCAACTCTCTATCCCAATCATATGGTAACCTGATCTCCCAATCTTTAATAGTTCAAGGTTCCATTATCAGGTTAGACCAAAACTTCAAGTTGCATGTTAAAACTCCCTAACATCCAGAAATGAGATATCCCAGGGAACAAACTTAAATTAATGGAAATATTTTTATCTACTACGATGTGAAATTTTTGGTTTTCCAAAACATAATAATATCAATAATTTTGTGATAGTGTGGTGAAGTGTTGATGCCCCAATACAGTGAGTCCTAATATCTACTGGCATTAGTTGAAAAAAGAGGGCTATTGTCACTTAACATTTATGTTTCTACTAGAATTTAAATTTACTCGAAAGAATTTTAAAATATATTAATTGTTAATATTGTGATGGGTCAACTTTTGATATGTCCAATTACAAAGCATGAAATTAAGTATGGTGACAAAAATTGGTTTCTACAGGTATATGGAAAGGGTTACAAATGCCACGAATGCATGCTAAGGAGAAACAAATTGGGAGAGAGTATGAGAGCGAGAGGCAATGAGCAAAAGGAAAGATCATGGTTACATCATTTTGGTATCAAAGAAAAAGTGCTCATTGTGAGATAAAAACAACACAAAGAGGAGCAAGAGTAGGTTGGGGAAGACCTATAGAAGATGTATATTTTCTAGGTGAGATGACATACATCTAGATAAGATTGGAATCCATAGAGGCTGCTTAGAGAAGTAAAATTGACACATGCGATGTTAGTGAGAAGGAACAATATTATTATGAAGAAGACTTGGACCTTGGTGAAAAATAAATAGAATAAAATACATTGAGGATGATGACAAGGTTAAGAGCTAGAGCAAAGATGGAGGTACCCATGTTCAAAGGTAATATGAATGTTGAAGAACTGATAAAATGGATCAATGCTATTAGATAAATATTTAGACTATGAAGATGTGATAATGAAGGAGAGTGAAATATGACTAGATGAAATAGACATGAAACATTATTGTGGGATGTACTGCAAGTAGACTAGAGAAGAAAAGGTAAAGAAAAGATTAAAATCTTAGATGAGATGGTGGCAAAATTCAAAGGTAAGTTCATTCCTAAATATCACCAGTTAAATCTTTTTATGCAAATTAAAATGTTAGGAAAATATTATATTAATGAAAGAATATACTAAATAATTTCATATAATACATATAAAAACTAAACATCACTTCAAGGAAAATACCTTCTCGTGGAGATTTTTGCAGAAGCCCCTATAAAAATATCCCAAAAAATCATTTGTAATGGAGGTGGGTAGGAAAATGTTTTAGTAGATTTTTTTGGCCGATGGGTCTACAATCTACAAATGCATCGATTATTTACTATCCATACAAGGACCAATGCCGCATAGAACATGGTGCACTATGGAAAATTTATTTTTATAAAATAAAAAACACGGTGCGCTAAATAACACAATGCACCAGTGCTTGAATATTCAATAGCACTGGAAAACTATTAACTTTTAAAAATTGTCGGTGCTATATACACCCAAAGCACTAGTTCTCTTCATGTATTAAAATGCCCTGATGCATACCACGAAAGAGCACTGCTATAGTTTTCAAATTTCAAAAAATAAAGTGTTATTTTCCAATGATGCACCAATGTTGTAAATGTATTAAACGCCTTGGGGCATCTTCTAAAAAGTACCGCTAAGGGGTTTTTAATTTTTTTTTAAAGAGTGGTGTTATAGTCAAACAAAGCACTAGTGCAATACCTATATTAGAATGCACTGTTATAAAATTTTTAATTTAAAAAAAAATTGCAGTGCTCTTGGATATCTTTTTCATTGATGCAGTTATAGAAACACATCGGAGGAGGGTTAAATAAAAAAAACCTCCCAGTAATAAATTTCATTTTTACCATCTATAGTATTAGAGATATTTGAAGCACTTGTGCCACTCTTGCTTCATGCAAGCACCTTGATATCGATGCTTCTCTTGCTCACCATCCTTTTTAACTGTGCTCACTGCCTCACTTTCCAATTTTTTCAAACCACGGTAAAAACAAAATCTCAATTATGTGTCAACATTGCCTCCCCGACGAGAAAATGTCTAGGTTATGTCTATCTTTCTCTCTCATTTAATTTTTTAGTGGATTAGAATTGAAAATTAGCTTAAAATTTCCATTGGTTTTGAAAAAAAAAAAACCCTACACAGTGCACCTTGTAAATTTACAGAGTGCACTGCAGTTCAGTTCATGAACATAACATACCGCAATTGTTGCAGTGCGTTTTGTAAATGAAAACACATCGGGAAAGCTATAAATTGTACATCGGTGTGTAAAATTTTTAGGTTATGCCCGGTGTGTTTATATTTACCATATGCACCACAAAAATAATATTTAAAAATATAGTTATAGTTTGATGTGTTCGATAATGGGAAAGTTTCGGTGTGAAAAGGTTATATGTGTGCACCAATGCCTAAGTGTGACGCACCACATTGAATAGTTAAATTTGTGAATCAATAGTGGTGTGTAATACGTATGTGCACACTGACGTCGGTGCATGACTGTGTTTTGGGCGCACCAATGATTTTTTTAATTAAAAGTTATGTTTCCATATTTATAAATAATTTTTTCATTTATTAAAAAAAATGTATTTTATGTATGAGGTTTATGTATTTTTTATATCAATCATGTAGCAGAGACTTCAACAAAGGGAGCAGTAGTAGGAGCAGGAGAAAATGGCAGAGCAATACAATATGGTCCGACCATGGGAGGTCAAAGAGAGGGAGAGGGATTTATACATGCACCCTATTACTGCAATGACCCAAACTAAAGGCACACTCTATCTTATTAGTGCATCTAATCTACTAATGAAGAGCCTAGGAGCAAGGTTTCCATGTCAACCTTGAGCCATGGTGTAGGCCATTTGAGGAGGACACATACTTTATCAATGGCCTATTCAGGAGAGGGGAAGATTTTCTTCAATTCCCTAATGTCCCCCATGGGGTTGCAACTGAGAGACAACTTGCCTACACTCAGAGATATGCCTAGCCTCATGCGATTCATCCAGCAGATTTTCAGGTCCGTGGTGGATAGCTACAATTTATTCTTTTGTTGCACAAGAGGTTAGGTACCTCTCGTTATTACTCACCACCATACACTTTAGTAGTGATGGGTAGCACATTATTTTCCCTATTTTGTAGTTTTTCAATTCTTTGATTGAGATGCTACATTGTATCAGATGGTCTGCCATTTCTTTGAGGTAATTTGCATGGCTTTAGATAGATGTCATGCATTGATACATAGGAGGATGACCTTCCCTTTTGTGTCAGAGATTTTTTGCTTATTTTTTGAGATGTTTTCAGAGACAAGTTCTACATTTGACCTTCACCCTCCTATGTCGATCACTAAGGTATGTGATTAGCCCCAGTATTACAGCAAGGATGTTGCAATACCACTGGGGTGATAGACCACTGGGGTTTTTCAACCCAATCTTCTATTGACTAGAAGGAGGCTGACTATTGACAGTGAATGTAAAGCTATCTTTAATTCAGAAAGTAAATTCTTGCATATTTTAAGGAAATGAAAGTCTTGAATAAAAAGTGCTATGAAAATGACATGAAATCACCTAGCTAGGAATTAACACACATTACCTGTAGAAGAGACCTAATTTAGCCTTGCATTCTATCATCTAGTTATCTGGATAAACTAGGCATGGAAATGATCCTAACATTGCTAAGACTGGCGTTTGCATGCATTAGCTAAATAATTCATAAAAGAGTCTTTTAGTTTCTTAATTTAGAAATGTAAATGTTAAACTAATCAAGTTGATCTTTTGCAGGGGAGAAAGGTATGGGAAAACTAGCCAAAAATGGAATTGAGGGGAATGGAGATCAAGTTGAAGGCCTACCCTAGGCTCTGATCATTATTTCTCCCCAAAACAGTCTAAAACAGGCTGCTACGAGGTTTCCTGTAGTTGCTACAGGATTTCCTATAGTTACTACAGGATGTCTTGGTTTACTACAGGAAACTTAGCTTAAATTTGTAGGAAGGTAGGGAAAGTGAAAGGAAGTGTTGGGAAGGTATATGATGGTGAAATAAGATATGGGGAAGGTGCACACTGCCCAAGGATCATCCCAACTCTTCAGGATGGTTGGATTTGCTCAAGGTGGTTGTTCACGGTGACTATAAAACAGAAATCTGAATTGATGGTTGGTAGGGTTTAGCGAGAGGTGGAGAAGCCTTAGATGAGGTTGGTGGAATGATTTCTCCCTGTAGATCAAAAACTCATGCAACAACACATATTCATTTCTTCATTTATGCACAACTTTATGTAAATGTGGAAAATATGAGTTGAATTTGAGAAACTAATTTATTGATGGTGAGTGGATCAAATCTATGGAATGGAATGATTTCTAATCTACAACAGACTTGAGAAACCAAAATGAAAATTGCAAGTGCTTCTAATAAATCATGAACAATAACCTACTGAACAAGAAACCCTGAGCTATGTAATAACCAAAAGATAACTCTGCTTTTGGGGCTATGAGAGTGGTGCCCTCAAACCATGATCCCATGAGGGAGATGAGGATGAAGCCATTGTCACAAGATTTTCTAAAGGCTTTTCTTTCACTACTGTAACACTAATCTACTTCTCCAACTAATGGAAGCAAAACTAATCAATCATTCAAAGGCTTTCAAATTAAACAACATAGAAATCATTTAAGCAGCTAATCTATGATTCTAAGCTAAGGATACATGTACAAAAAGAAGAGGAACCTCTACTTCTAGGGTTGGCCCCTAACCCAAGAGATTCATCCCTCTGAGTCAACTCAGTTTTGGATCAAAGAAACCCTTTTCATTATCACAGAAATGTCAAAAATAACATGAGAATAACAGTCACAATATATTATGCTCGAAATTGCCTCTTGGCTACAATAAAAGGTCAAATCCTAATGAGGCCCTTGGACTTCTTATGTATACAATTGAAGCTACCAATATCTTCCTTAAAATTAGGGAGGCTTGGCTCCCAAACTTGAGATTAACTTGTCCTCAATTATCAATGGATTGGCTACCAATGAACTCGATGAACTTGGTTGCTTGCAACTTCGAGTTGATGCGATATGGTGGAGGAATAGTCGTGTGATTAAGGAGTTAAGGAGGGAGACCCAGTCTCCTAAATCCCTCTTGCTTGTCTACTTCAAGTTCCTGCACTTAAATTAGCCAAAAACGGCTCCAAATCATGCAATTAATGCACATTAGGCCACATGACATAACATCTCACCTTTACCCTTCTCACTAACCAAATATAATCAAATATGTAAAGAAATGTAATAAAAGTTGATTTTACTAAGCTGGAGAGTGGCATTAAGGCCCATATAATTTACCTATTGACAAGCCTCATCATCACCCCCCTACTGAAAGTGTTTCTCATCCTTTGAAAAACTTAGTATATGTCCATGTCTTTCCTAGATCTTGTGGCCTCTCTGACATCCTAGGACTTTGTTGATGGAGTTTCCTCTTGTGGATAAAACCCTACATGCTTCTCTATTTCCTCCCACTGATTTATTCCTCTTCCTCCTTTCTACCTTCTAGCATCCACAATAGCAAGGGGGGACTAAGTTTCAAACCAATCCAATTGATTTTGAGTCTTTGCAGTGCATTCTTATACAATGGGGTCCTTTCTAGTGAATCTCTCATCCTTTCAGGGGAATGATACTCCCTAATCCTTAGGTTTTATGGTAGGGTGCTCCATCTCCTTTGGCATGCTTGCTGGATTTCATCCCCTAACAATCTCATGGCATTCTCAAAATGTGTGATTTCTTGTTCTTGTGTAGCTAGGTATCTTGGTGAAAGCTAGGGATCATTGGCGATGATGTTGTGGGTGCTAATGATAGCCATAGAATTGATCTATTCTGCTCTGATGTAAAGGGGTTCTTTTTCTTCTCTTTCCAACACCCACTTCACCTCCTTAGCCTTGGCCACCTCATGACTCATCCATGATGCAAGGGCCATTAGTTGTAAGTCCCCCAACTTTGCATTGGGTTCCCACACATTCAAGTCTGTTAAGGCTAAGTTGTGCAAGTAGAATTCAGATATATTGGCCTTATCCTCTAGGGTGGTTTTGTCACATAGCTTAATGAACTGCCTATATTCTTGGAAAGGCATAGTCCCCCGTTGTGCTAGTGTATTTATCTGAAATTGAATCCATTGATCTTTGAGGTAAAAGACATATGATTTTGGTGGCATCCTGCACTAGAGTCACTCCATGGAGAGGCTTGCCATGGTGGCCAATTGGCTCTCTTTTTCCTGTAACTGTCTCCTTAGCCATGTGTTTTCTGCCTCTAGTTGAGATCTCATAATCCGATCCCTATCTCTTATCCTATTCAACTCTATGACCATCTCTAGTAGCTTCTCTTCCATATGGCCCACATCCTCTACCTTCTTTGATTTAGAAATTTGCATCCAGCAATTTGTCCTTCCTCTCTCCTTCTCAAGCTCAAAGAAGAGAGGGATGGAAAATTTTTGTGGTATTACTCTGCCTCCCTCAATGAATCTGTAATAAGAGCTCAGACTGGGCTGTGGTCTAGGTTCTTGTAGCTCATGGGACTCTCCCTTAGATGTCATTGGAGACTCTACCCCCTCCTATACTTGTGTTGTTGCTTCCTTGCCTTCCTTATGTCCTTATTGTCCTTCCTGTTTCTTTTTCTGTGTTTCTTGTAGTGCTGACAGAGTCTTCTGTAGGACTGTCTGAGTTTCCTATAGAAGGATTTTTTCCTTTCTGAAATGGGGTCAACGGTTCCAAGTGTTGCTTTTTTGATTATGACCTGGTGACAGGCCTCCTAACATAAGTGATGGGAGACTGTGGGGAAGCTTTTTTCGATGTTCCCTCTTCACCTTTTATTTCCAGGGAAACTAGCTTTTCTTGCTCTTTTGGTGAGTCCTCAATAATGATTGGAGTTTTTGTGGGTGTTTATGGTTTCCCTTGTTTGATCCTAGTGCTCCTCCTTGTTTTGAAATAGAGGGGACATTGCCTCTATCTCTTTCCTTTTGACTTGACAGGTGTGCTTAGGGCAGTCAAGGCAACAACTGCCTCCCTCTCAGTTGGTTCAGGAGACAACCTTGGAGATTCATCCCTTTCCTTGGTGTGTTCCTCAAGGCTTGATTCTTCCTTCTATTCTTTCTCTTCACTTTTCTCCCCTTATCCTTCTTCTTTTGCTTCTTCTTCCTCTATTTTCTCTGTTTCTGGCTCCTCTTCCTCCTTTGGTTCTTCTTCTTCTTCTTCCTCTTCTGCCTCCTCTTCAGCCCTAGAGGTATTGTCCCTATCATATTCAAGGGCTTGTATTTCAATCATAACCTCTCCGTTGATGTCTCTGTATGTGGACTATTGAACGGGGATTCTCAGCTGACTTAGGGCATCCTCTAGTATTAGATTAATAAGTCCATGGTGTGCCAATTTCTTATGTTTTCCCTCTTGTACTTTTAGGTTCATGTCTATTATTGATTGCAGTAAGAAATAGGGTATACTGAGTCTTCTATCAATGGGTATCCCCTCCCCAAATCTCAACTCATGGAGGAGTTTAAATTGATAGCCATAGACTATTTGAGAATATGATAGATCACCTCATTCCAAGCGTAGGGAAGGCTTTCCCTTCTTATCACATTTTTGTCCTCACTTGGCAATTTTAAAGAATGGTATCAATTCTTAACTAAAATCCACGTCTAGCAGCCGACATGATGGAGATTTAACACGTAGGATGTGAATTTGGTTTTTTTGGACAGTGAATTTTGAGCCAAAGTACGGTGGCAAATCCATTTTTTACCTAAAATGTTAGTGTAAAAGACAACTTTAACCTAGATGCCCATCTCAAACTTGTGATATAACGTGTTGCTTATTTCAAACATCAAATTACCACCTGCATTGTTTTGTGGTCTGTCTGGTCATTTCACACACATTATAAAACGTGATCATGTTTTAAAGTTGAAGGTTCCCTGGCTGTCCATATTAATTTCGTTAAGCTTTTTTAACAATTTTAAAATGCAATAAAGTTAATGAGCGGCGGTCCACGTTACTGGGATCGTCCTTTAATGCAATAAAAATCTACGCACTCTACTGTTTCTCTCGACTAACAGATATGTCTCTATTATAATTTAATTCCTTAATTTGGCACTATTACTTAGCATTTAGACTTGCTGGTGTTTTCATGAATTTTATGGGTATTTGCTGATAGGGATTTATACCGATATTTACTAAACTTTAACACTGATCGAGTACAAAATATGTACACACTTTATGTTGTTGTATATGAAGTAGTATAAAGGCTTAAATGGCTCAATTGTCATTGCAATTCGGTGATCAAATCTTGTTTATAGAAACAATAGTTGCTGAAATACATATATGGGTTTATAATGTTTTGGGTTTTCGAACTTGTGATTTAAGAATAGAATTGATAGATGGAAAGTTTTTAAAATTGAATTACCTCGTTGAAGAAGGGTTGGTTGTTTTAAAAAATTACGAGTTTAATTGATTTTGCAATATTGGTAATATGTTGTATTTATTATAACATTATATAATATATCATATAAATTTATTTTAGGGTTAAATTTGTCCACAGTATATATTTATTTAAGAGTATTATATACTCACTATAACATGTTAATTTAGAAGACTTGAACCTAGGTTTCAAAGAGGATAATATTATAGTTACCAAATTTATTTGAAAGACAGTTCAAATATTGAATAGTCTTGCACCATAGTGTACATCTTACACCATTTGATAATCTTGACAACCACCATTTCAAACATGTAGACATTGTTCTTAATTGTATATCTATACTAGATCAAACCAAATCTATGTTGATCCAGGGTCTTCACAAGTAGATCTCCTCTTTTTGTCCATAGTGGAATTTCACAAAAAGAAGAGAACACTAGATCTTCGCATTTCTCCTTTGCATGCAACTATCCACAATCCATACATAAATCAAATATTCATACAAACAATAGATCAAACACTCTAGTAAACTAATCTATAAAACACTCTATTAAACTAATCTATGTACACATGAGTATCATGGCTAAAATTGCATGATCAACACTCTAATAAACTAATCTATCAAACACTCATTAAACTAATCTATGTACACATGAGTATCATGGCTAAAATTGCATAATCCGAGTCGCCACTGAACACTCTATTAAACTAATCTATGAACACAAGAGTATCATGGCTAAAATTGCATGATCTCAGTGAGGGTTGAATGATACCATGTTAGAAAATAAAGTGATTAAACACATTACCAAACAAAATTTGATATATCTATTGATCACAACACTTACACATATATAAGATATAAATCTCTCTCTTCCACTATTCTAGCTCGTGACTACAACCTTCAAGAGCTTTGTAAGTTACTATTCTCAAAAGCAGCAACACTGATCAAACCAGACTTACCACCACAACCTTCCTTTGACAAGAGATCTGCTACTTGGTTCTTGGTTCTGCTCCTTAAAAATGTGTGAGAAACATGTTCTCTAAAAGGTCTTTGCAGGAACGAGAGGAAGATAGTTATTAAAGGCTTTGCAGAGTTTATAGAAGAGAGTAAAAATGTTAGCTTATCCATGAACATCAGAAAAAGAAAAGATTTTATAATGGAGGAAGATGGTTGTTTTTATATGCTAAGGAGGAAGATGGTTATTAAAAACTTTGCAGTATTTTAATAGAAAAGAGTAAAAAAGTTATTTCCTCTGTCACCATAAGCAAGAGCTAGAGAAGATTTTATAATGGAGAAGATGCTTATTTCTTCTATCCTAGGGAGGAATATAGTTATTAAAATATTGGCAAGATTTATGGAAAAAAAAGTAAAATAGTTATTTCTCTATGAGTATGAGGAAGAAAATGAGAAAATATTTTATAATGGAGGAAGATGGTAATTGAAGACTTTGCAAGATTTATGGAAAAAAAGTGAAAAAGTTATTTCATTTATTATCATCCCAAGAGAAAAAGAGAAGATTTTATAGTGGAAAAAGATTGCTATTATAAAATGCATAGGATTTTTGGAGAAAAAGGAAAGATGGGAAGATTTTATTTTAGGTTTATGTCAAATGGTTGAGAGGAATGATTATGTCATCCTTACTTAGTTTAATTTTCACATACAAATAATATAATGAAATTTAATATAATAACTTGTAACTTTATTGTTAACATTAAATAATCTTTTTTTTCATCTGCAATATGCAGTTACCACACAATAGCCCATTATGACCCTGACTGCAACAATCAGAAACCGAATACTGCTACAACAACAAAAAGATGGAAAAAAATCATGAGAGAAATCTGCGTATCTGGCCAAAATGGATTAATGGATTTTACCTTTTTTTTGAAGTAATGACAAAATGCTCCGATTCACAATTCCAGCACTGGTCGAGGGACCTCAAATTCGTGAGGAGCAACAGGGTGATGTATGCCCTATGTGATGACATGGTGGAGGTGAGAGCTGAATTTATAGGAATTGAGGGGAGAGTTAGGGGACTCTCATTGCAATGCAGGCAGATTGTATCATGAATTCAACACGTGAAGTCACATAAAACGGCGCGACGCACTGTCTGGTTCTTTCCCGTGAAGCCGCTGAAGCGGTTGACTATAAAACCATGTCCTCTGTCTGATCTGCCTGTGACTTCCCTCGTTTTTAGGGGCTATCAGTATTCAAAGTTGGATGGTTTAAAAAGAAAATTACAAATTTGAGTTCTGATTTACGGATGCATGAGAATTATAAATTTGAGTTATGGAATCTGATTTACTTTGATAGGAATATGATAAAATATTTAGTGTTTTTAGGGATGTGTTTTTAGGGGTATCAGTATTCAGAGTACATCCTTGAGAATCACGAATTTGAGTTTCGAAATCTGCCAAATCAATTGCTCTACAAGGTAACAAAAGATTAAGATTTCATTAAAAGATTTGGTAAAAAATTTGTTAGACAAAATTACAAAAAAATCAAGATTTGGTCAAAGATTTGGTGAAAATGGTATGACATAGTTTGGAGGAAAAAAATTTAAAATGTATAATAGTTAAATTGAATAATATTTTAATGGAGTTTAAATAACCAAGAATTATAATTTGGCTAAAACTTGTATGACTATATTATAGAATAAAGAAACACTCAAAATGTATAATAGTTAGATTGAACCATATCTTAATTATCAAGACATTGAATGATTAGCATTCAAAAAAATGTTTATAACTATTTTATAACTATTTTGTAACTATTTATATAATTAAAATTATTATAAAAAATTTCAATTTCAAAGTAAATAAGATATTTGGATTTCAAAGAATGATGTTAATATGAGTTATGTCAAATATATACTCTTTAAAATGAGTTTTCAAAGATTTATAGTTTTAACCCATGTAAGGTTTTTTTATAACACTTTTTTTTATGACAACTAATTAATTTATTATGATATGTATTATTACTAATATTTAATTTTATAATCGTTTCTTTTTGTGCCAAATGACTCTCTTTTGACTTTTTGTTATAAATTTTTTTACTGAAACTTATTTCTTATATTTTAATTTTAGCTATTACATTTAGTTTTTTCCAAATCGGGTAAGGTTTGTTGGAATCACAAGTTTTAGTTGAGAAATTTTCTCAATCCAAATGCCACATAGATTTTAAATAGCAAAATATCAAGATTTGGTCATGAATTGTATGACTAAAAAAAAAAAACTCAAAATATATAGTAGTTAAATTGAGCCATATTCTAGGATGAGAATATGCTCTATGGTTTGTTCGCACAAATGATGTTTTTGCGAAAACCCTAGGCTTTGCGGCCTTGTGATGTGTGATACCCTCTAATTTTGAGTAGTAGTTTGGATTGGCTTGGATCCTCCAATGAAGCAGGTTGTAGATCTTCCTGATGTGAGTTTGATATAATTACAATCCTCCTTCCCTCTCATTAATGGTCTATGTCTTTGGCAAAGGTAAGCGCTCTAAGATTTTGAGGTCTCTAATTTTTTTATTTTGACTGGGCAGCGCTTTGTGGCCAGTTTGGCCCAAGATTACGAATTAGCCCTTGAGGTTTCAACCTTCAATAACCTAGTAGCTAATGGACCCAAATTCCAAAATCCCCTTCAAATTTGTTAAGAAGCTTGATGATATCCCTAAAGTTGCAATTCCGACCCCTCACACCCAATCAAGGGCCCTTCAACTCACCAAACAAGGCTTGATTGGCCAATTTACTAACTTTGTCTTTCAATAAGATCAGTTAGATCATGGATCAAGACTAATTGGAAAGAAAAAATGAAAGGGGAAGTGGTTCCTCCTTTGTCAGAAAGGGTTTCTTCACCTTTCATTTTGAGCTCAAGGAAGACAGGGACCTTATTTTCAGAATCAACCCATACTTTATGGGACCTCAAGGTTTTTATTTGGACATATGAAATCCTAACTTCAATCTAGATTGTGATATCCCTATGAAAGTCCCAGTTTAGGTTAAGTTTCCATATTTCCCTCTTTATTGCTAGAATGATGCCACTTTCAAGTTCATTAGCAACTCTCATTGAAAATATATTAACTCTGTTGAACATAGGGAAGGTCTATTTGCTTATGCTTGAATTTGTGTAGAAGTGGATATGGAAAACGGTCTTCTAGTGACAATAAAATTATGCATACATGACTAAAAGCACATTCACGAAATAGACAATGAACAATTACCATTCAAGTTCCATATTTTCCACAAATATGGTCACTTCACTAGGAACTGCACCAAAGCCCTAACTATCTATGAAAATTAGGGAGAAGAGGAGGATCAATGGCAATAATCCAAAAGGAGAAGAGGTCCTAATCAACAACATTATCCTCAACACTAGAAGAATGTCTAGTAGCCTAAGGACGTGGCAAACCCTAATAAGACAAATAAAAAACAGGAAGGCACTATCCAATCAGGTAGCCATTCAGGAGAAAATAATAAATATGAAGCTTTAGTAGGTCTGAATGATGAAGAAGGACTTTCCCAAAAATATACAGAGCTAGATCCTCAAAACATCCCACCTAAAAGTCCAAAAAAAGATTCGGAAGAGGAGAATCGAGCTCCTAAAACCTCTCAAAATGCTTCATCAAACTTGTTTGAGGAAGAAGAGGATATCTACCTCTCATCAAAGGAGGCCACTAACTCATATAGAATAACCACTTCAACAGATAAAAAATTAGAAGTTGAAAAATCCAAAGACATGCAAAGGAGAACCCGACGTACAGGAAGTAAAACCAATAGGGAGACCCGTGTAGCCCAAACTAATAAATATAAGGAAGAGGGATATCAAAACACCATACCCCACAAGCGGGTTAGTGATGGTAACAAAGAAGGGAAAAACAGTGTGACGATAGGCCCCTTGAAGGGGGCATCTCAACCAAAAAGTAAGTAATGAATATAGTCTCTGGGAATCGCAGGGGCTTGGGTCCCAATAAAATAATCATAGAAGCAAAATATTCCCTATTCAAAGAAAAGCAAACAATAACCCTATTCCGCAAGACTAAGTTAGATGAGAAGGACTTCTCATCCAAGCACAAAAAGATATGGAACAAGGGTTGCCATCTTGAGGTAAGTTCTCGGGATGCATTAGGACATGTATGTACATTATAGGATCTAGATCAATTAAAACTAATAGAGAATAAACAAACCCAACATTGTATCACTTCTTCTTTCAACATTCTGGCTCTTAATCAGGTATGCACTATTGTAAATCTTTATATGCCTATCCTCTTTAGGGAAAAACAATATTCTTGGAAATACTAATGGATCTTAAATATATATTTTTTTGTTTACAAATTGCATCACTAGCGGAGACGTTAATACCATATTTCATCAAAACGTAAAGAGAGGAGGGCCACTGGTCAGGGATGTGCACCAAGAAACTATGGAGGACCTGATTAGTTCCCTCAATGACGCAACCTTAAGGCTGCCATAACCAATATACCTTATCGGGACTTATTTTCCTCTTAACGGCCCTTTAAAGCTTCATGCCCACACATATGCATATCAGAAGCGTTTCATATGCATTTAGTCTTAAAACCCCACTTTACACCCTTTTCCACAAGATATATGCCTTTCCCTTTCGGAATTGAAATACTCTTAGAAAATGCCAAAACAATGTTTTTTTCCCCTTTTTAAACAAATATGTGTTAATGTCGTGGATCGAGATCGGGCCAATAGGACCGCTCAGATTGAATTGTAATATCAGCGATTGGGGTTCCAATGGTCCACAACTATCGACACTATCACTCGGGGGAGGTTCGATGCGATATTGCTAATCACTATCGCGGTTTCAATATGCCGCTTTACAATATACCGCCTCCACTTCCATCCTCCGGTGCGATATGTCACAATCAGAAATCGCAAGGTTTGGGGATCAGGTCTTTAATATGCACCAATCCAACTATGCGATGCAATATATATGCCCGACCTGATAAGACCCAAAACTCTTGCTCATAAAATTTCAAGTCCGCTTTCCCGAATCCGCTAAGTGTTTAGCGTGATTTCTCTGTGTAAATGGGATTTTCTCTTGCAGAGCCAAACTACACCAAATTTTCCTTAACCATAGGGATTTCCATTGTAAAGTATGAAAACACAGGCCAACACCAAATTCATCTGAATACAGAGAAAATGACAAGTATTTGAGGCCTCCACAGGCTGTTTATATTATTATACATGCAACATTTATTTATTCACAATAAACAAGTAACAAAGTCTCAGCCTTAGGCCAGATTACATAGATAAAGACCTTTGTCTCAAAAAATGCAATCCACACACTCTCTCTCACTCTACTAACTCCACTCCTCAATCCTCTCTGGCCTGATTCTGCAAATTAGTGGCCTTTTCCTCCTACGATACTCGTAGGCTTACATTACTTTTGAATCCTCTCTCCTTTTCTTTCAGAAAAGAAAGGAATACATATATGCTCTGTCTAACAATTTCCTTCCACAAATGAAGGAATTCACTCTATTCCTAGAAATCATATCCTACTCTAACAAATCAATATAGCTAATTGGCTTGATCTCCACGCAGGGAGGATCACTTGCCACTTATTTCCCAATTCAGTTCAGAATTAGGCAATAATTAACTACTTACATGTACTTGAAATTAATACAAATTAAACAACCAAGTCTTCCTCCAAACTTGCATTAGCCACAACATGTGACCACTCCATCACATTGCTGGCTAGGCCTAGATGCTCCTGCATAAGACTCCCAAAGTTTAAATTAATCATGATCTCCTGATCATGTGCTTCTGATCTGTGTCCTCCCGGATCCCATACTTTGTTTTCTAGTCTATCCTTGGTTACTACTGTTGTTTGTTGTTCTCTCGGTCACCATACTTTATGTTGCATTGCCCCATTAGCTATGCTCTCACTGTCTACTGCTGTCCTTTTCATATATCTTACTATTGTTTGCTTATCATTATAGTTTATGACAGGCTCCCACATCTTAGTTTGCAGTGTTCCATTTCCTTCACCTGTACCATTCTTTCCAGTCAATCTTCCCTCCTTCTTTTGTCCTCCATTTGTTTTATTGGAATGCTGCTGTATGAGTCTCCACAACTCATCCAATTCTTTGTCCACTTCACTTCTCATATGTTGAATACTATTCTCCTGCAATTGATTGTGTTCTTGAATAAGAACATCATAATCCCTGTGCCAATAATTTTCAATATACATTTCTAAAATGTACAAATTCCTTCTCCATTGATCCTCTGCAATAATTCTAGTTCCTTCTTCTGGTTTCTCATTCATGACTTCACTAATTCTTACTTCAAATTCCAATATACCTACAATTCTACAAATTTGTTGAAAACTCAGAAGTTTTCCTGCTTGATTAGGTACTTGGAATATTTCTTCTTCCAGTAATTTAATTTATGCACCCTTAAGGATCATGGTATCATACTTGTCTTCTTCTGAAATGTCATCTTCAACCTCTTCTTCATCAATAACTTCCTGTAGCACAATAGTATTCTTGTTACTATCATGCCTTCAACTCATCTCTAGTTCAACAACTCCATACTGTAAATTCAACATCATTCCATCTTTCTGAGACATTCTGTTCTCATTCTCCCTTACTTCGATTTGATCTTCAGAATCAATTCCTTGTTTCAAATTCATTTCACATTGCCTTGTACCTGCATATAAATCTTCATCAGAATCAATCAATTTATTAAAAATAAATACTTTACCCTGTTTCCTCATTATGCCAACATTTCTGACATCTTCTTTCCCATATTTGTCATCCATCACAATTTCTTCATTCTCATTTAGTTCTGGTTGTACAATATGATCGCTTATTCCTTGGTTTTCTTACCTCTTCTCCGAAAGACTTGACTCATGCCACAAATATGTCATTTCATTTGGAAGTTCTCCCAAAAGCTCTGCGCAATCTTTACTAACTTCATTGTCAGCAACATCTGTGTTTAGTCCTTCTTTACTTTGGCTTTCTTCAAGGTCAATAATCTTCAATGACTATTTAATATCCACAAATTCTTCTATATCAACCTTTAGTAGCCTCTCTCCTTTAGCTTCAGTCCTCAATAGTTGTCGAATATCTACATAATTTACTACACCTATGTTTAATAGCTGCTCTTCCCTCTGCATCACATGAATATGTGAGTTTCCTTCCTTTAACTTCTGAAAAATCACATCTTTGCTTTTCCTTTCCCTTATGACAACAATAAACAGTTGTCTTACTTCAGTGTATCCTGCATTTACACACAAAATATTAGTTTCAAAATTATGAGACACCAAGGTCTCCTCAAATAATTTCATAACCAACTTTTCCAGTTGACTTCCATTTCTTGAATACACCATAAGATTCTCCATTTGGTTTGTATTAGCTTCATCAGTTTTCCTAAGAAAACTCTTTGTTCCATATTCATATAAATGGATCTCTTTTTTTCCAAACATTCCTTTGATCTCAATAATTCCTTTACCATCCTCCTTTTGACTTATCCCTTGGATGTCATCTAACTAGACATCTTCCTTCACTTGACTGCAACTTTTCTCTTTATTCTTCATATGACTGCAAGTAGTCATCTCTTCACCTATTAATATAACAGTTTCCAATAATTTCTTGTCTTTCCTCAAGTCTATATGACCTGCAAACATACAACAATCATCAATTTTAAAAACACAATACCTTCCATCCTCTTTTGATGCTTCAAGCACCAATCCTCCATCATGGATCTTTTGGATTTTTGCAGATCCTTCTTGATGTGACTCCATTTCTCTGAGTCTCTTCTTCTCTAACATATCAATATGAATTTGTTCAAGTTCCCTAAACTCGTTCATTAACTTGCCATTCCACCTTTGTTGCAATAGCTTCCACTTGACCCTTTTCTTCATTCTCCATCTGTATCTTCGGTCTTCATTTGTCTTTCTTTGTAGCCCTTCTGTTATTATATTCACTTATGCTCTCATTACTGCCAGACTAGTCTCTTGTTCTTCATTCTGCTGCCAGTTACTATACTTCTATAATCTAATGCCTTCCTCAAATTCACTCTCATGTAGCTGATCATCTCTTTCAAATTGCTGGTTCCTTCCATGTTCATCATGCTGGATTAATACTTCTGTCTCCTTCATGTCTCTGAGGACATAACTTCCTTGTTGTTCCTAATCTTTCATCTCACCTTCAAATAACATCTGCTCAATTTCTCTAATTTCAGCATCATATTTATTAGTGTTGTCTTCCACATCCGCAATCACATCATTAACTGAAGAGTCTAAAGACTTACTTAACTCTATAAATGTTAGAGATAGTTCATCCTTAACATGCATAGTAACCATATCCTTTTCTCCATTAGGTTCTGAAAGCTTCATTTCTTCTTCAGGTTCCTTGAGCAGTCTTTCCAAAAATTCTATTTCCTTGTGAAATCTCTCTAGCAGTTCATCACAACTTCCATCCTTAGCTTCGTTCTTTTCTTGGCAATCCTCTTGAATTATCCTCTTTTCTACACTGTCATATTGCAAAGTTTTTTCACCAATTTCATTAGACAATTTCATTTGCTTACCTCCTTGTAATACCACTATGGCATTGTCATTAGACTTCTGGTCCATATCAACTTCATCTGATTGTTTCACACCAAACATAATTTCATCTATGAACTCTTTCTGCTGCAATAAATTAGCACCTTCTTCCTCTAAAAGGCATTATCCATCATATTTCACCTCAAGAGCTTCATTCTTGTTTGTGACAGTTTCACTAGACTGTCCATCATCCTCTACATATCCTGTAAACATACACAAACTATGAGAATTAAAATCACAAGGCTTCATTGCCTCATCTACTTCCATTGTCATCATATCTTCGAATTGTTCTGAACTATGCCAATAGTCCATGAGATCTTCAACTGATCTCCCATTATCCTCTTCACCCAACATTTCACCTTGTTCTGGTCTACAAATGGAAACTTCCATTTTTGCTTCTGCTTCTCTGAGTTCCTATGGTTCCTCTTGAGCACTCAATATCTACTCAATCTTTCTCAACTCTTCTGCTATCTCTAAATTCACTTGTTGATTTCTCTTCTCTTGTAGCCTCTGCCACTTTACTCTCTTTCTCATGGTCCAACCATGCTTCTGGTCTTCATCACTTCTCTGCAGCATCTCCATCAATATTCCAATCTGGAAATCTATCTCAACTCTCTCTCTGTCAAACTATTCCTGACTCATTCTCATGCCATTTGCTTTGGCATCTTTCCTTTTGTTGTGGCTTCTTTTTGAACCTCTGCTATGACTATCAGTAGTCATCTTCTTCTCCTCTCTTTTCATGAGCTCCTCACTCCTCTGCAACAAGCCTTTGCAATAGCAAGTCCTCCTTACTGCGATCTTACCTCACTAAGCTCTCCTCACTTAGTCTTTTGGTAAGCACGATCCTCTATCTAGAACCTCCTCTTGAGCAACACCTTTTCTCCTTCTAGGCTTCTGCAATCTCTCACTCTCTGTCCAATCCCTTGTTGGATTCTTCAGGTTCACTGCCACTTCAGAGTGCTTTCCTTGCTCTGCTTTTAAGAACACATCTGGTTCTTCTCTCACGGCTTCTCTTGTTGTATATTGCTATAGTATTCACACTTTCTTATGCTGTCACTTGTGTTTTGGATGGATTTCCTCTATCTCTTGCATCTACAAGTTCTGCTACACATCACCTCTGTGTGCCTTCCTTCTGTCAGATTAGAATCTGATCCTTCCTCTTGCCTGCATAAATACTTTAGCACATAACTCTATTCTTAATTCCTTCATATAGAATTTATTTGTTCTGTTTAACCCTAATTATTCAATTACAATTCTGCTCTGATACCAAAAATTGATGCAACCTTAAGGCTACCATAACCAATATACCTTATCGAGATTCATTTTCCCTTTAATGGCCCTTTAAAGCTTCATTCCCATAGATATGCATATCGGAAGCGTTTCATGTGCATTTAGCCTTAAAACCCCACTTTACACCCTTTTCCACAAGATATATGCCTTTCCCTTTCGGAATTGAAATACTCTTGAAAAATGCCAAAACAATGCCTTTTTTCCCCTTTTTAAACAAATATGTGTTAATGCCATAGAGCGGGATCTGGTTGATCGGACGGCTCAGATTGAATCACAATATCGGCGATCGGGGTTCCAATGGTCCACAACTATTGGTGCTATCACTCAGCGAAGGTCTGATGCGATATCGCTAATCGCTATCGCTATTGCAATATGCCGCTTTATAATATATTACCTCCACTTCCATCCTCCGATGCGATATGTCGCAATCTGAAATCACAAGGTTTAGGGATCAAGCCTTTAATATGCGCCAATCCAACTATGCAATGCGATATATATGCTAAACACGATAAGACCCAAAACTCTTTCTCATAAAATTTCAAGTCCACTTCCCCGAATCCGCTAAGTGTTTAGCGCGATTTCTCTGTGTAAATGGGATTTCCACTTGCAGACCCAAACTACACCAAATTTTCCTTAACCACAGGGATTTCCACTATAAATTATGAAAACACAGGCCAACAACAAATTCATATGAATATAGAGAAAAAGACAAGTATTTGAGGCCTCCACGGGTTGTTTATATTATTATACATGCAACATTGATTTATTTATAATAAACAAGTAAGAGAGTCTCGGCCTTAGGCCAGATTACACAGATAAAGACCTTTGTCTCAAAAAATGCAATCCACACACTCTCTCTCACTCTACTAACTCCACTCCTCAATCCTCTCTGGCCTGATTCTGCAAATTAGTGGCCTTTTCCTCCTACGATACTCGTAGGCTTACATTACTTTCGAATCCTCTCTCCGTTTCTTTCAGAAAAGAAAGGAATACATATATGCTCTGTTTAACAATTTCCTGCCACAAATGAAGGAATTCACTCTATTCCTAGAAATCATATCCTACTCTAACAAATCAATATAGCTAATTGGCTTGATCTTCATGCAGGGAGGATCACTTGCCACTTATTTCCGAATTTAGTTCAGAATTAGGCAATAATTAACTACTTACATGTACTTGAAATTAATACAAATTAAACAACCATGTCTTCCTCCAAACTTGCATTAGCCACCACATGTGACCACTCCATCACATTGCTAGCTAGGCCTAGATGCTCTTGCATCACTCAATATGATTGATATATATCCTTCTAAAATTAGATACACTTGGAACAATAAAATATAGTTGGAAGATAAATTCCCACTTTGGTCAAAATAATTATATTCTCAAGATTCATTATAGTTCATTCTACTCAATTTTAGTTGATGAAAGTATACATAGAACTATGGAGCAACATATTATTATATACTTTACATATTTGACAAATAAGGAAGAGGCCATTGCGTGAAAATATTCATACACTTACCTCAAATTAAAGATGGAACAATTGAATCTATTTATGATGCAATAATAACTCTTTTAGCATAAACGAATCTATCCTTGATGAAATTAGTTGGATTTGGATTTGATGGGGCTTATGCCATGAGGGTTATATTGGAACGTTTATCGACTAAATTATGTCGACATGCTCCTCATTTATTATATATTCATTGCATGCCTCATTGAGAAGGATTAACAACAAATGATGCTTCAACTCATTTTCCAGAGTTGCAATTTATTGACAACTTCAAAAACAAAGTTTATTCTTGGCTTGGACAATCTACTAAAATACACAGAAAACTAAAAGAAGTAATGGAAACATTTCAAATCACCAAGTTAGAGGTGTTACAAATTCACCAAATTAGGTGGTTTTCTAGAGGAATGTTCATGGGAAGACTTGATAAGCTCATGTCAGCTTTGTTAAAAAATTGAGTGTAGGGATAAAAAAATGTATGACTTGGTAACAATATTTCAAGTACAATTATGCATCCATTTACTTGGAAATGTTCTTATTGAGTTAAATAGATTGAATCACAAGTTCTAAAAGGATTACGTGGATATTACTTCTATAGGAACTACTTTATATATTACCATTACCATGCTTCATAAGCAGTTTTTAGGAGGCATATTTGGAGTTGGTACAAGACACACATCATGTTTTTTGAAGAAAGCACAAAAAGGAACTCTTTTGTTTTCAAATGGTGCATGTATGTTGCATGTACATCCATTGGAGTTCATTATTTGTCCCAATACATATACATAAGGGACACTAGATGACTACATTCTTTTGGGCAAGAACTTTGTAATGAAGGTGACTGATTCTCTAAATATGATGCTTGCAGATTTGCCAATATTAAATATTGCTAAGCTTTTTAGTCCTCACCGTTATTATGAGGAGATAGATGATAGAAATGCTCAAATAAGAACATGGTTAACATGCATATGTGAAAAAATAATTGTTGAAGATTGACCTATTGTGGATGTTGTTAGATGTTTGGTGAGATGGATGAGTTTGTTTGTACTATTTATAAATCATACACAAAAAAACATATGCATGGAGCATGGGATCTATGTGGAAATGAACTTGAATTGTTTAAAATTATTCCATGTCTAATATCATTATGGCAAACTATTCTTGTTATTCCAATTTTACTATTATTTTACTAAAACTAAATAAGATAAAACGTCATGATAGATCAAGGATTTTGTTGGACACATTAGATATGTTAATGTTTCTCTCTCTTATTGTACCTCATGCTCAAAATGAGGTACATTGGAATATAAATTATGATGCTTAAAAACTAATGAAAGCTTGAAAGCCATTTTTATTGGGTAAATACCTTCATCTCATCCACGATGTAAATTTTGAAAAATGTAAATTGAATAGAAGTAAACTAATTAAATATTATTTTTTAAATTTAGATACACTATTTTATTAGGTTTTATTGAAATTAAAAATTTTCATTGAGTAATTAATTATTTCTAACAATATCAGTGTTTGAAATAGTGATATTTTATTAAACATTTTTTTAATAAAATGTATATTTAATTTGTTATTTTCAATTAAATACAATTATATATAAACTTTTGAAGTGAATATATGCTCCTAATTTTTTTTTAATGCCCTTCCAATTTGTTCACTAAAGTCTGTTCCATTGCAATGCTAAACTAAATACAAAGAAACTCATGTGCAAGATATTAATTTAATAATATTTAAAATATATTTTACGTTGCATTAGTGTGCATTGGTATCTGTTTATGAGGTTGAAAATCAATTTTTTTTTGTATATAGTCAATTTTTTATTATCAAACAACAATATGATTTAAGCAAAGTCTTTCGGTAGAAATCACATAAGAGAAATATTATTTTTCAAAAATAGCAGTTACTTGAAATTATGTCTTTACATTTCTCTCTATTTAAGCCTTTGCCATGGTCTGCCTCTTCCTCTGGTCTTGATGATGAACCATACTTGTTGGTTTGAAACGCATTGGCTAAAAATTTCTATTATGTGATTTCTACTTAAAGACTTTGCTTAATTCATTATAGATCACAGAAACCTGAATAAAGAAACAATAATAATGTTATTATTATATTCCTTTTTTAATCAGATAAATTTCCACTGTGAAATTTTAGTGACGGGAGGCTAGTCAACGAAATTCATCAAGTAATTTACATATTTAAATATTATTTAATAGTAATGAGGGACTAAATCTGTGTGTGTACGTAGTTAATACATTTATTCATTTCAAATATTGAATAAAATGAGTTTCATAATAAAAATTTATATAAAATAATTTTCTTCTATAGAATCGTAAATAATTGTCGGTTACCTTTAATCCAAAATGAAGACTTCGGTTATAAAAACCTATACTACATTTGCAGAAAATGCAATGGAATAATATATCAATGGTTCAACGATCCTTTACTATAACTTACAAACATGTCCATGATTCACATTAATTAATATATCAATGATTCATAATTAATGTGAAATTGTAAGTTGGGAGGCCACGGTAGGGGAAACAAAAGCATATTGCAATAGATATTAGAATTTTCTTGTGTATTTTATAAAAGCAATTTTATTCTCAATTTTGCGAGGAACTACAATATTCGCTTCATCTTCATCGTCAAAGCTCTTTGACTCTCAATTAGTTTGTTGAGTTTTTATGGTTTTTAGCAATTTTAACCAAAGTTTTTAGAAAATATTAAATATTTCCATTTTTCTATAAATTCATAAATATTTTGCTAAGTTTTGAAAATCTTATTTCTATTTTTCGATTAGCTGAGTGAGCTTTGATGTGATATTATTCCCTTGGTGAAGGGAAATTTAATATAGGTATTTGTAACCCCTAGGGGTGCGACTTGTTGGCTAGCAAATGTACTACTAAGGCGTCTTTGTTGTTGTGCAAGTCACAGAGTCAAACCTCTTCTTACCCATGCCTTGTGTTTGGGGGCCATGCAGTTGCACGTAGAGGTTATAGTGGGAGTTGTATGGGATCAATCCCGTGTCACGTGAGTACAATAGCTGGAACGTTACCGATTCCGTGAGTCATAAAAAAAAAAAAAATTGGTATTTCTCAATGTCTTACAAATTATTTTTAAATGAAAATTAGAGTAGTTTTGTAAATGACCATTATGTCGGTGACTACTCTGACACTAACGCTGAAACTGACACTAACACAGTGCTTTGAGAAAGCGTTGTGAGAGGAGGTGGGGGATGAGGCATGTAGGACGTTACCGAAGAGTGCTCTGACATTAACATTGACAATTACATTAACAAAGGGACTCATAGTGTGTTTATCTCTTATTTCATTTTCAACTTGTTCTTTCATTTTAAACTTTTATGTTGGACATTAGATAATCTAGCACTCCCCGTGTGCTTTGCGACATTTTCTTAACCGCCTCTGAAGGATCCATTATCTCTTGAGATGCGTTTATTTACAAATACCTATGGGTTTTGGTATAACAATAATCGTAATTCCAACAAGTGGTATTAGAGCCAAAGGTCTCAAGTTCAAAACATGCCTAGCTCATGCTGGGGGGGGGTGAAGATTGTTGGGAATTGAATAATCTAGTGCTCCTTGTGTGTTTTATGACATGTGCTTAACTTTGTCTCAAGGATACGTTAACTCTAGAGATGCGTCTTCTTATTAATACCTATGGGTTTTGGAGTAATGATAATCATGATTCCCACATTTTACATATTCATCTATGCGGGAGAACAGAAGTATGGAGCTATGAATCTCTGCAAAATGAAGGATGTGTGGAAGAGGGGGTATGTGGAGGGGAACGAGTCTGCGGAGCCAGGAACATAAAATTTTATTTGCAATGTCCTGCATCTTTGCATGCATTTCCCATTTGCACATTTCTTTTGCATACCTCTGACTCTACATCTTAATCAATTAATTAGCAGTTTTAGATCATTAAATTTTGGGGCATGAAAAGTTTGGTTTACGTGTATCTTGGGTGTGAAATAAGGGTGGGAGGTTAATTTTTTGCACTACTATGTCGACGTGAGATTGTTTTATTTGATATCGGGATGTAAAGGAGTTGTGGAAAAACCACTTTATTGATGACTCGATGTGTGTTTTTCAAAAACTATGTTTAACGACTTTAACTGTTTAAAAACTGTATCAAAGTAGAAACAACAAAACTTTGAATTCACAGTTCTCGAATACTATGCGCATTTGTGATCTCGCGTTTGTGATCTCACATTTGTGAATTAAATAAGTTTATCCAATATTAAATGAAGTACCTTTTTAAGGATGGCAATTTCAAACCGGAGCTCCCGCGCAGCCGCCCCCTGACTGGTTCCCCGCCTCCTCCAGGCCCCGCCTGGCAGATCTGTTGTTGGGTCTGTCTCTGCTCCTGCAGGCCCTCCTGAGCTCCTTTCCACTGCTTCGTGGTTTCTCTCGGGCCTCCTGCCCGGCCCCAGCTCTGGGGCCCCCCTTCCTTCTTCGCCTCTGCTTTTTTTCCTCTGCCGGCATCGTGTTGGCCCTCCTCCGCCGCCATGACTGGGACTGATCCTTCCTCGTCCCCAGACTTTGAAGACAACGAAAAACTCTTTGCATCTCTTATCCCTGAGAACGCCTCCTCAAGAATCCGCCCATCTGCATCCAAGTTTGTCAAGAAACTAGATGAAATTCCTGAAGTATCTCTTCCTCCCAGTCTCCCGAGGAAGGCTGTGATCGCCTTAGCTGAGAGGGGTCTTGTTGGCCAGTTTACTGGCCTCTGGCCTTCGCCCAGAGCAGTCCAAAAATGGGTGGAACGTAACTGGAACGTGATAATACAAGGGAAAATAGCTATCAGATTCTATGGAAGGGGCCTCTATACTTTTCTTTTCGAATCAAAAGAGGACCGGAACCTCATTTTCAGAAATGGCCCCTACTTCATGGATTCAACAGGAATCTACCTGAACAGATGGTATCCCGATTTTGATCCGGAAATGGACATCCCAAATGCAGTCCCAGTTTGGGTCCGTCTGCCTCACCTCCCCCTCCACTGCTGGGGAGACGAATCAGTAAAGGCCATTGGGAACGCGGTTGGAAAATACATTGACAGATGTGAACCAAAAGAGAATATGCATGCCTGTGCGAGGATCGGCGTTGAAGTCGACCAAGGGAAAGGCCTGCCGGAAGCCATCAAGATCAAAGTAGATCAATGGACACATATCCAACAGCTAGACTACGAGCAACTACCTTTCAAATGCAAGGTATGTCACGAATATGGACATTTTGCAAATAGATGTAGTAAGTTAAAAATAAATGAGTCTAATGAAAATGCTGAAACCTCTGAAGGCTCATGGGAGCAAGTAAAAAAGAAGAAATCAAACCCCCTTCAAGGCCCAAGTTCCAAGCCTCCTCCGGAACCCCAAGCTGCCCCTCCTCCTCCCCCTTCTATCTCAACCCAGCCCTTCCCCTCATCCTCCAACCCTTTTGAATCCTTGTCAGTCGAAGAACCCCTTTCACCCCCTCCCTCTCCCCGGGCCACTGCCCTCACAGTCATCCCCTCTCCCTCGCTGCCCCCGTCCTCTCCCCCTCCAACTATAGAACACATCCTCACTAGAAACAAAATGAAAGAAGCAAGTCTCACCTCTGATCCTCCGAGAAAAGCAGGCAGGAAGTCAAACAAAGAAATTAGAGATGAAACAGCAGCAAAAGAAATGGCCACTGGAACTCAGCAGCCGATGGACTCATTCCTGGAAAAACAAAAAGGAAGTGGGGAAAAGACAAAGGAGAGGAGCGGGGCTCATCCAAAAATCAGTAAATAATGATATTGGTCTCTTGGAATTGCAGGGGGTTGGGCTCCTCCCTAAAATCAAATGCAGTCCGGGATTTAATCAATCAAGAGCAGCCAGATCTCTTCCTCATCCAGGAGACCAAAATATCTGAGCAAGACTTTCAGAACCTCACAAAAAGATACAAAAATTTCACAGGTACAGCTATAGATGTAGTAGGTGCCTCAGGAGGAATAGGAACTCTTTGGAACAAGAGCAAATGGGACCTCACCAACCAAAAATCTTGCAACTGGTGGGTAAGAACAGATCTTAAAAATAGAGTCTCAAAAGAAGAATACACCATCTATAACATCTACGCCCCGAATCACTACAGGGATAAAGCTCTCTGCTGGGAATCCATAAACTCAGAATTGCAAGCCTCTCAAGACAGGAACATTTTTATGGGTGGAGATCTGAACCTAATAAGGAACATTGAGGAAAAAATAGGTGGGAATTTCCTCGCTGATCCCTCAAGAGACTCACTGGAAGCGATAATCCAAACCCATAACCTCATTGATATTCCCCCTTATAACGACAAATTCACGTGGAGCAACAAGAGAGTTGGTATTCACAATATCAAAGAGAGACTGGATAGAATTTTAATTCATGAAAGAATTGTTTCAGGCTTCTCCTCAGTCAAAAGCAAAATTGTCCACACCTCAGCTTCAGACCATAAGCCTGTGGTCCTGATCCTCGACAAGGGAAGAAATCTTGGGCCCCTTCCCTTCAAATATAATAAATCTTGGGACTCTAAGGAGGACTTTCGAAAACTCATCAAAGACCGTTGGGCGAAGGAAGTCATTGGTTCGCCCCACTACATTTGGGAAACAAAATTAAAATCCTTAAGAGCAGTAATAAAACAGTGGGCCAAAGCGAACACAGCAATGGAAAATAAAAAAAGAGCAGAACTACACAGGCAAATGGAACAGTGGAATCAGGAGAAAGAGGATAACCAACTCACAAAGGAAGACCAATCCTAGGAAAACGAAATGTTCAAGGAACTCTACAGGCAAAATAGAGTGGAGGAAGAAGAACAGAGACAGAAATCGAGGTGTCTTTGGCTCAGAGCTGGAGACAAAAACACCTCCTTCTTTCACAACAACATAAAGATCAGACGAGCCAGAAATCAAATCGATAAAATCATTGCAGAGGGGAAAGAAATCAGCGAACAAGAGGAAATTAAAGCGGCAGCGCACAGCCACTTCAAATCCCTATTATCAGCAGTCCCTCAGACTTCGAACAGCACAGATTTTCTCAGACCAGTCGAGAGTAAAATTTCTAAACTGCAAAATAGATAATTGGATCAGGATGTTTCAGAGGAGGAGATAAGGTTGGCGACCTTCAGCATGCAACCGGATAAGGCCCTGGGACCCGACGGTTTCACTGTTTCCTTCTATAGGAATCACTGGGACACAATAAAAAAAGATTATGTCAGGATGGTTAAAAATGTCTTTAAAAAATTTAAGATGGGGGAAAACACTAAATCCTCCCACCTTGCTCTCATCCCCAAGGACCTCAATCTCCTCCTTTGACCGTTTTAGACCTATTTCTCTTTGCAACGTTTCATACAAGATAGTTACTAAAATTCTGGCTAACAGGCTAAGAAAGCTTCTTCCCTAGCTTATATCAGAGAATCAAGGCGGATTTGTCCCCCATAGACAAATAACGGACAATGTCATATTGATTCAAGAAGCAATTCACAGTAGCATCAACAGAAAAGAAAGAGGTATGATTATAAAATTGGACATGGCAAACGCCTTTGACAGGGTCAACCATCATTTCCTGGCAGATGTCCTCAGGAAATTTGGGATCTCCAACAAATTCATAAGCATCACCATGGAGTGCATCTCAAACCATTGGACTGCCCCCCTCATAAATGGTAGACCCAGCAGCTACTTTAGAAGCACTAGGGGACTGAGGCAAGGCTGCCCCCTCTCTCCCTTCTTATATATCATTATGGCTGAAACCTTGAGCATTCATCTGGAAAAACTCCACAAGCAAAAGGAGATCACAGGGATTAGCATAGAGAGAGGGATAAAAGAAATTAACCATTCGCTCTTTGCAGATGACACCCTTTTAATAGGGGGAGCCTCAAGCTTAATGGCAAAAAGATTCAAGAAAACTCTGGACTCCTTCCTGGCAGCATCAGGGGGAATGCTAAACAACAAAAAGTGTAAAATATACACTTGGAATGTCCCTCTTCAAATCATGCAAAGAATCTCCTTGATCATGGACATCCCAATTCAAAGGAATTGGAGTCACTTCTCTTATTTGGGTCTGCCCTTAGCAAAAGAAATAGTCAAGTCTGAAATTTGGGTTAAGCATATAGAAAAAATGAGAGGACTACTCCAAAGCTGGGGGCTGTCCTAGCTAAATTGGCAGCTAGAACAACTCTCATTAAGGCACTCCTCTCCTCTCTTCCCATATATCAATATGCAGTAACTTTGGCCCCTGCTAGCGCCCACAAGCACATGGAGTTAATTATGAGAAGTTTCCTCTGGTAGGGAGGGAAGCAAGACTCGAAAAAATTTAGCCTATTCAGATGGGACCAAGTTACCCTCCCCTTCGAAAAAGGGGGCTTAACCATCAAAATTCCAAGTCTCTCTAACAAAGCAATGGGATTTAAACTGATTTGGAGAATGCTCATAGGAAAAGGCTCCTGGTGGGTGGAGGCTATGAAAAGGAAATACCTCAATGGGCTGAACTCTAATGTCCTCTCTGAAGTAATCGTAGAAAGACCTTGCACTCCAGTCTGGAAACTCATCAAAAAAGTCCTCCCCCAATTCAAAAATCACATCTCAAAATCACTGGGAAATGGAAAAGAAATAAATATATGGACAGACAGAATTATGGGAGCGAAGCGAAGAAATCTTCTTCAGCAGTTCAACACCTTGAAAACTTGGATGGAAGCAAAAAACTTGAACTCTCTTTACGACATCTCCCTATGGGATCAAAATAGTTGGCTTGCATGGAAGGATCTACCTCTCCCAAATAACCTCATGGATCAATGGGCAGACCTCAAGATCTCCCTTTTGGGATCAGCTCCCATAAACAAAGAGGCTCGTGACAGGTTCATATGGGATCCTAGCGGAGGAAACTTCACTGTAAAAGATGGGTACAAACTTCTTCAGGAAAGCTCTACTCTAGGTAATTGGAATCTTTGTACAGCGGTGTGGAAAACAGAATGCCTTCCAAAGGTCAAATTATTCAACTGGACTCTTCTCAAAGGTAAGATCCTTACGGCCGAGAATCTCAAAAAAAGAGGTATACATGGTCCCTCAATCTGCTGTCTCTGCCGTGCTGAGGAGGAAAGTAGCCAACACCTCTTTTTAGATTGTCCTTATGCCCAAAGCTGTTGGAATCAAATTATCAGTCCATTGAGAATAAGAGAGACCTTCGACCAGCTTTCTACCCTACACAAAAACTGGGAGAAATGTTACCCTCATTCTAGGAAAAGCAAGGCCATCATCACCCGCTTGTGGAAATGTATACCCTCAACGCTCAGCTGGAAAATTTGGCTCACCAGGAATAACTGCATCTTCAACAACCAGAAGCCAAACCCAGCTCGCACCTTGGCAAAAACTATGGGCCTTGTCTCCAAGATAATAAGCGCCAACTCTGTCTCTCAACCGGATCGATCCAGCTGGAAGAAAGATGAGGAAGACTGGTTCAATAAATTCTGCCTAAGTTATGACAAAAATAAGCAACCCCCTTCCACAGCTGGCAAGAGGGGGAACAACTGGAAACTTAGGGGCACCAAGGAAGACATAAACCAATGGATACATGAGCAAAAGAGAACCACTCTCCAGTTTGATGGAGCTTCAAAAAACAACCCGGGAAAAGCAGGGGCAGGGGGAATTATAAAAGATCAGTATGGCAAAATACTCATAACCTATGAATGGGGCCTGGGTCAAATGTTGAATAATATGGCAAAGGCTTACAACCTCCTTTTAGGCACAAGCATTATGAAGCAAATGCAAGTTCAGAACCCAATCATTTTGGGTGACTCGGCAATTGTGATCGCTGCATTGGCTACAGGGGGAGAATTCAAAAAAAAGGCTCTCAGCAACATCAAACTAAGGATCATGAATAATATAAGTCATCTGGGAGATACCAGCTTCAAACATGTACTGAGGAATAATAGCATGGAAGCGGACTCACTTTCCAACAGGGCAATCAATAGAATCACTGGACAAGTCTGAGAGAATGATCATATTTATGACAAGCCAATCCCATAACTCGACCCATCCTTCAGCAACTTCTCTGAACTTCGGTCATTTCAGTCATCTCATTATCCCGTCTGCCCTTCCTCCCAAAATCGATAAGCAGTCCGCAGACTCCACCCTTTCTGACATTGGCATCCTCCTCATCCTGAACGCTGCAAAGGAAATCTCCACTGACAAAACAAACAGGTACGGGATCATGCTCAGTCAGAGTTCTCGTGACAATTCCAAGCAGAGGTTAGGCGCTAGTCTCATCAAAATCTATATTGACTGCATAAGAAATCCAAGACATGATCACACGATCAGCAAAATCCCTGCGTCACATGCATCAGATTTGGATGCCCAGTCTCTCGACCTTCTTTATATTCATCAGGGAACCTCACTCTCCCTTCAGCTCAGAGCATCAGTTCTTCAAGATCAAAAGAGTAAAGGCTCGATTCTCTTCAGAAAGCCCCAGGTGTTCCTCAGTTCTCGATTGGGCTCTGCGACCAGCTTCGGAAGAAAGTTGTCTCCCTCCGACCTCAGTGGTAATCGCTGTGTCTTTTGTGCTTCTTTTTGCTTTCTCGCTAACAGTCTCTCTGGTTGTCTGAAACAGCTCCCTCCTTCCTCTACGCTCTCTTCCTCCCAGGTCTCTTCCTCCCCCCTGTTCTACCCCCTCCATATCATTTTTCTCTCTGTCAAAGGCGGCCTCCCCTCAGCGTTTCTTTTTCAGGCCCGCGCTATCTGCCAGATCTCCCCTTCTTCCCTCCTTCATCACTCCACTCCCTTCTGCTTCCCCCAGTATATTCCTCTGCTCCAAGTTCTTCAAGCTTTCTCCAAGAGCGGAATCGAAATGGCAGAGAATCCAGCGGAGCGTGAAATAGCAGAGAACCCCTTGGAGTGAGTAATCACCAACAGTAGTTGCACACTGTGCAAAGCCCACTGTTTCATGGTCTCCCGATTCGTAAAACACTTTAACGTCCTCAAGGAAGAATTTCAAGCTGATAGTAAATCAAAAAGGAAAAAGCTGGAGAAACAGAGAGCGGAGATTGAAGGTCTTAAATAAAAATGCAACCACCTGGAAGAAGCAATTGCTCACATAAAAGAAATGACTCAAAGCATGCACACAGAGGCCTCGACAAAGATCAGTGAGAAAAAGGAGCCTCAGCCCGATGACTCTGTAAACCAGCAACTGTAACTCGTTCTATGTCTTGTAAATTTTGCTTTCTAGTAAGCCTGTTTGTACAGCAATATAGCCGTTATCTTTTCCAAATCTCAATCTACAAGTCCTCTGACAGGGATCAAGGGTCTGCGTACCCATTTTGGATCCTCCCCTCATTGTTCTTCTCATCTTATGTAACAGGACTCGCTCCTTGAAGTTTTATAATATATCAGTAAATGACCTTGTTAAAAAAAAAATGAAGTACCTTTTAAATGCATGTGAGGAATAAGTGCTGTGTGGGAGAAAGGGTGTGTGGAGCAAGGAACATAAACTTTCTTCCACAATGTCCTGTACCTTCACATACATTACCTCATGCCTTTGTTTCACACAACACTACATATTAATAAATTAATTATCATTTTTTGGATTATTAAAGTTTTGGGCATGAAAGGTTTGGGTTATGTGTATATCGAGTGTGCAATAAGGGTGGACGATTAATTGTTATCACTACTATGTCAATGTGGGCTCATTTTATTTGAGCTTCTCGAATACTAAGTGCATTCATAATTTCATATTTGTTAATTAAATAGTTATTGTCCAATATTAAATAAAGTGTCTTTTTAATGTGTATGATAAATAAGTGTTGTGCGGGAGAACAAGTGTCTGAAACAAGGAACACAAAATTTCATCTACAATGTTCATACTTCTGGGTACATTTTGCCTCTGCACACTTCTTCCACACACCTCCCTCCCGCGCAACTCTACATATTAATCAATTAATTAGCAATTTTGACTTATTAAAAACTGGGGCATGAAAAAATTGGTTTACATGTATATTAGGTGTGAAATAAGGGTGGGAAATTACCTATCCACACTACTATGCCGATGTGGGTCACTGTATCTAATATGAGGATGTAAAAGAGCTTCGGTAAAACTACTTTGTGGATAATCCAATGCGTGGTTTTCAAAAATATGTTCGATGGATCTTATCATTCATTATAATCAGTGGTTGATATCGAGTGTGGGGTCCCTCTTCTAATCTCGATCAACTTCCCACATCGCAGACTAGCATATATTAATATGTAAGTCTTTTCGACATTAATTTGGTGAATTGATGCATAATCAAGACGTCGTACGTGTGTTTAATAACCTTTACTTTGATAACTTGTTTCATTACTAACTACTGTTGTACTTTGACTAGATTTTCATTCAATATTGATGTGTTTATCTTGATGTTTCTTTCACACTAATTCTCCTATTCATTTAAAAACTTTATCAAAGTGGAATTAACAAATATTGGTATTCACGGTTCCAGAATACAGAGTGTATTTTTAATGTCACATTTGTGAATGAAATACTTATTATCCAATATTAAATGAAGTGTCTTTTTAATGTGTGTGAGGAAAAAGTGTTGTGGAAGAGAAGAGGTATGCAGAGAAGGAAAAAAAAACTTTCTTCTAAACTTTATTGTACCTCTACATATATTCCCCCTTTGTACACTTCTTTTGCACACCTCCCTCCCACACAACACTACATATTAGTCAATTAATTAGTGATTTGTTTTTGGAATGAAAAGTTTGGTTTACATGTATATCATGTGTGAAATAAGGGTGGGCAGTTAATTGTCCCCACTACTATGTCGATGTGGGCTCATTTTATTTGACAAGTAGAATCAATTAATCTTGGTATACATGCTGCCTAAATACTAAATGCATTTGTAATTTGACATTTTTCAATCAAATATTTGTTATCCAATATTAAATGAAGTGTCTTTTTAGTGCGTATGAGGAAGAGGTATTGTGCGGGATAACGACATTAGTAATAATGGGGCGAAAATGTGCCATATATTCATCAGCTATTTGACTTATTATCATTGGTTATCTGACACATTGGAGTCATAATTTTCGTTGGTGGGATTGTGTCAATTAATCGACACTTTATTAAGCATCATATATTCAGCGAGACTGATGTCGAATATCCAATGCTAAAGATGGTCAAAATTTTTTTTAACCATCTGACGAATTTTGGTTAGTTTCCAACGTATGTCGGATATGCAATGGGCTAAATGTCAGATAACCTCTGCCCTAGATGCCAAAAATAAGTATAAACATCCAACGATTTGACGTTGGATATTCGATGTTCTATTATTCTACTCCAACATGATCCGATGGTTTGTTCCGTCAGTATTGAGTTAGATGTATGACGGGTACACGTCAAATAATTGACATTAAAAGAATTGTGTGCGATGAGATTGTTATGGCTCAGACACATTGTTTCACCAATACAACATTAGACATCTGATGATACGTTCCATCGACTTAAAGTCATATATTCAACAGTTTCCACTTAATGTCAAATATATGAAAGTGACTCAATATATATATATATATATATATATATATATATATATATATATATATATATATATATATATATATATATATATATATATATATATAATTTGATCTGGGGCACTCTCATCATGCACCATTTGTTGATTCTGATTGTTTGTAAGCGTAATATCCTTATGCTTATGCTTATGAGAGGAATTCTCTACCTCCTTCTAATCCATTTCAAGTGAGAAATGGGATGGCATCTGGTATTGATTATTGTGTGGTAGATCCAGGGCTTCAATATTTGCACCATTAGAGAATAAGAGAATGTGTTTTAAGAGAAGACTTATCTTGATGAGATCAGTAAGACTTATGTGGCAAGAGAGGTTGACTACAGTAAAGCTTCCCTGTGTAGATCTTACTTTAGATGTCCTCTAGGTAATTCATATACTTCAGTACTAGAATCATCTTCATTGTATCAATACTGATTGAAATATATTTTATGGATGTTTTGGTAACTTAGCTTTATGAATTGAAAATCACTAGAGACTTCTATTATAAGGATCATGATAGAACATTTACCATAGATATTTCTTTGGAAAAGAGAAGGCTATTAGTTTATCATTAGTGTCAACTTTTGCAAGCAAAGCATAAAAAAATTATTTTTGACACATTCTGGAAAATAACTAGGTGTCTTGGCTACTTCCTACGACTTTAAAAGAGATATCCAACCAATGGCTTGCCTCCTATATTCAAAAGTGTATTCTTGCACCAGTTATCACTATTCTTACCTAAGGTACTACCATTTCATGAGTGGCTCATCTTCATAACATATGGGATAAAAGTGTAACATCAACAATGTCTTAAATTCCTCCCATTTTGTAATAATGGGCTTCTTGCCTAGCTTCAATGCACGCACATAGCTCTCCCACCACAATAGAGAATGTCCAATTATCTTCAACCAAGAAACAAAAATATACTCCATTTCTTGGATTTGATAAAGGCAAAATTAAACTCCCATTTATTTCAACTACCTATTTAATACTTCAATGTTAACTTATCCATCAAACATGGGTATTTCAAGCTTCGCATCAACTCTCAAAGGAACATTAGAAGATGAAGAATATGAGTTGTTTTTACCCAATTCACTAGGTTTCTTGACTTTTGTATCTTGTCTTCTTCTCGCTTGAAATTTATTGAGTTTTCTTCCTTAGCCTTTTGTACTTGCCATAATATAACCCACACTTTATTGCTACATCCAAAAATATGTAATAAATAACAAAACCACCCAATAAAGCAGACGAAGACCAAAATTATGAAAATTATAGCCATAAAATGACTAGAATCAAAAGATTGACCACAATCAAATGACCACAATGTCTCACTGAGAATATTTAAATATAAAAAATTTTAACAACAAAGTGCTACTTACAAAATCCTTCCAAATTGTTTACAACTATATGAGTTCTAAGAGTATTTTTAGATGTCTTGAGGAGTTTTAAGGACATTTTGTTGTGTTGGAAGAATTGTCATTGATGTCAAGGGCTGAATGGGCCATATCAAGATTAAAATATACAATATGTTTGGTTTTCCTTGAGAGTCTTGATTAACATATTAATGGGATTTCCACTAGTTTTTGTAATCATTCTTCCCATCTTCATGTGTTGCAAAATGGATGGATTCGTCATCTCCAAGTTGTAGATATTGTGAGCAACAACCTTATAAGTCCTATTTTGTCAGTTGAATGCTAATTTTTTAAGTATCGCGGAATTCCTATTTGATATATTCTATTTATAAAACATTCAAATAGGTCTTTCGCCTCCTTAATCACAGGATCATTTTCGCCATTTTTAGTTTAATAAAAGTATTATCTTCAACTTTTGTATGTAATTTAATAATAACTAAAACTTTAATGGTAAGAATTTCTTTCCCTCTGAACTTTCAAGTATCACAAGTCAACATGCTAAGCCTAACACTAGTGGATGATATATTTGACATCACACCAAACCTGTTCAAAATATTTACCATTGGCATCATAGTTATTAGAGCTCAAATATGATAGAATCAAAATTTTCTTGAAATGTATAGGTCAGTTCTAACAATGTAAAATTTGAAACCGGAACTATAAACTCAAAACGGGAACTCTGACAAAAAAACCTCAAAAAACATGAAAAACAGTGCTAAAAACGAAAAGTGTGTATACTAGAACGTTGGTTTTTTTTCTTAGGGTCAATTTTGAACATTGTTTAAAAATGGCAGTGAAAATGAATTTTTTGTGCAAAAATTGTGCATAAAATACCCTGAAAATGAAAAGTGTTGATATTGGAACGATGGCTTTTTTTTTTAGGGTCAATTTTCAATATTTTTTAAAAAATGCCAGCAAAACCGAATTTTTATGTGCAAAAATTGTGCAAAAAACACCCTCAAAACGAAAAGTGTTGATGCTAGAATAACACTTTCTCTCTCTCTCTCTTTTTTTTTTTTTTTTAAGGGTAAATTTACAACATTTTGAAATAATAGTGTAAAAGATTTTATCATGACTCCGAAAAACATTAAAATTTCAAAAGAATAACGAAAACATAAAATTAAAAATTAAAACAAAAATTCAAACAATGAAAAAGAAAAAAAATGTTAAAGAAAATAACAAAACGTAAATAAAAATATATATTAAAAACAAAACATAAAATTAAAAATAAAAAATCAAATATACAAAAAAAGAAGCAAACATTACAAAATAAATAAATAAATAAATAAATAATAAAAATAAAAATAAAAATTAACCAAAAAAAAATCAATCGTAAAAATGTAAAAAAAATAAAAATTTACCCTATAAAAGATAAGAATTAAAAAAACAAAAAAAAATATAAAAAAATATAAAAAATTAAATAATAAGAAAAAAAAACAAACAAACAAACAAAACATTTTTTCTTTTAATCTCCTAAACCATAAAAAAAATTGGGGAAAAAAAGAAAAAAGAAAAATAAAAAATGAAAAAACAAAACAAAACAAAAACAAAAACAAACAAACAGAAGAAATAAATAAATAAATTAATTAATTAATTAATTAAATAAATAAATTTAAAAGACTATAAAATTAAGAAAGTAAAAATAGGAAATTTTTAAAAGGCATATACAAAAGCTAAGGAAAAATAAATAAATAAATAAAATAAAATTAGATTAAAAAAATAGAAAATTAACAAAAAAAAGGCAAAAAAATAAATAAAAAAAATTACTAAAATTAACATTAAAAAAAAAATGTATTGAAATTAAAAAAAAAAAACCAAAAACCATTTAAAATTTTAAAAAACATAGATATTTTCAAATTAAAAAAAAAAAAAAATAAAAAAAAAATAAAAAAAGATTTAAAATAAAAAAAACAATATATTTTTTATTTAAAACACAAAAACATTTAAAAAAAATATATATATATATATATATATATATATATAATTTTGATTTAAAAAAAAAATATGTTTAAAATATTTCAAAAATATATATTTTAGAAATATATATATATATATATATGATGATGATGATAATAATAATAATCATAATAATAATAATAATAATAATAATAATAATAATAATAAAAACTTTTAAAATTAATTTTTTATTTAAAAAAAGGCTCAATTTAGCCACCCCCAATAGCCCGTGGGGGCGCGACCCTGGGCAGCGCTACTGTTGCCGTCGCCCGGCTGCCCATGAGGGCATGCCCCCCTGGGTAGCGCCGCCCAGGGTCGCACCCCCATGGGCGGTCGGTCGGCGGCTCAACTGGTGCTTTTTTTTAAATAAAAATTTATTTAGAAAAAACAACTATAATTTTTATAAACAAATATATTTATTTTAAAAAAATTTTAATGTTTTAAATACGAAATTTATATTTTAAAAAATATTAAATGTTCCTTTAAAAAAAATGCTCATAGGTTTTTTTTCTTTAATAAAAAAATACTTATTTGAAAAAAAAAATAAAAAATATTTATTTGAAAACAAAAAATTAAATGTATGTGTGTTTTTAAAAATTATATATATATATATATATATATATAATTTTAGATTTTTTTTTTTAATAAAAGATATATGATTTTATAAAAAATTTAAATGTTTTTTTTTTCTAAAATAAAAATAGATATATATTTTTTAATTTTAAATGTTTTATTTTTATTTTTTATTTTTTTTTTAAATTTGAATATATATATATATATATTTTAAATTTTATTTTTTTTATTTTTTTTGAGTATATATATATATATATATATATATATATATATATATATATATATATATAGATATATATATATAAAATGTTTTAATCTTAATTTTAGTATTTTTTTTAAATTTTTTTGGTTAATTTTCTATTTTTTTTTTTTTTAAATATATTCCATTTTTAATATATATATATATATATATATAGTTTTTGTTATTGTTTTTTTAAATTTTTCTATTTTTACTTAATTTTATAGTTTTTTTAATTTTGTTTTTTTTTTCTAATTCTTTTTTGTTTACGAGATATTTTATTTTATTTTTTTACATTTTTTATGTTTTTTTTATTTTTTGTTGTTTTTATACATATTTTTATATTTGTTTTTTTATGTCGAAAAAAATTGACATAAAAAATTTTAAAGTGTAAAAAAAGGAACTTTTAAAAAAAATATCCACACTCAATACATTAACAAATTTAAATTGTAAAAAATGTTAAATTTAGAAAATAATTATTTACATTTCATACATTAGAAAATCTAAAGTCAAAAATAGGTCTTTTAAATAAAGGGCATGATGCAGAATTGCCACTTTTTAAAATCAACATGCAAATCACTAACATTCTAAAACTTAATGTACATAAAAAAATTTAAAGTGCAAAAAACTATGCTCTAAAAAAAATATGTGTTCTGCATCTAAAGTGCAAAAAACTATGCTCTAAAAAAAATATGTGTGTTCTGCATCGCCACTTTTCAAGATCGGGTCAATCTCTACGAAATGGGTAACAGTATCAGTTCCTATTTCAAAGTTTACATTGTTTTGTTAAGAAAAAATTGGCTCATCCACTAAATATAAATCAACCACCCCAAGAAACATGTCGATTCATGCATGTTTGAATTTATATAAATAGACCATTCTATTACTCTTTTTGGAAATCAAACTTAGTTGAGGAGAAAAAGAGAAGAAGAGGTTCAGATATGAAGAGAAAAGACAAGTTCATAACTTATTAACTTAATGACAAACAAGAAGAAGAATTCATAATTGACATCTTAGTGCTTGGATCTAGTTTTCTTGGTGGATTCGTTGCTATATTGTGAACATGGTTCTTTCGTTAAAGAAAACCTTTGGCAAGGCACTTTCATTCATGGGGAGGAACTAAAATACAAACCTGTGACTAGACCTGTAACAAAGTTTTTTTGGCCCTGTGCAAAAACACAAAGTTTGGTCCTAATGTCATACACCAAACTTCAACCTTCAATTTGAATAAATACCTGACCCTTGGAGTAGACCTAGTAACTTATATACTTAAACTTTAAGTAGTGTTATTCGACCTCTTGATGCTGGTCTATTCTTAGACTTGTGGAAGAGGTATACTTTAGACCTTCTAAATCTTTAGGGGAATTCTTGGACCTGTGGTAGATATCGTGTTTATGGATAAATATTGAACACTCTTCCTTAGCTATTTTCACTTCCCATAATATAACCCATACTTTATTCCTACATCTAAAACTATTTAATAAAAAACAAAACCACCGAATAAAACAAATGAAGACCACAATTATGCAAATTATAGCCGTCAAATGTCTAGAATCAAAACATTGACCACAATCAAATAACCACAATGTCTCACTAAGAATATTTAAATATAAGAAATGAAACAACAAAGTGTTACTTACAAAATCCAACCAAATTGTCTATAGGTATATGAGTTCTAAGAGTATTAACAAAACAAGCTTAAGAAAATATGTAATAATTTAGTCGACCTACTTGATTTCCACAAAAATGAGTATTCATATACTCTCATGCATGAACAAAATGGGCACATAAAGGACCAATTCATGAACATGAAAATGATGTAATCGATGATATATTCATCATTTAGAACCTTCCAAGCTATTATCCGATCATACGAAGTCGGCCTAACCATACTTTAGAGGCACATCCCAACAAGTAGATAAGCATAACCCCATATGAAACATGATGTACTCGTAAATTAATATATTTAGTTGTATTTATTATGAGTATTTTAAGAAATAAAAAAGAGTATTTATCCAACATCACCTGTTGAATAATTTGACCATAATCTATGAAAAAGCCTTTGCGACCATTTTCATCCAGAATTTTGTCCAAATGTATATCTTGCAATGCAACCAGTGGAGTAGACCTAGTAACTTACATACTTAAACTTTAAGTAGTGCTATTCGACCTCTTGATGCTGGTCTATTCTTAGACTTGTGGAAGAGGTATACTTCAGACCTTCTAAATCTTTAGGGGAATCCTTGGACCTGTGGCAAATATCGTGTTTATGGATAAATATTGAACACTCTTCCTTAGCCTTTTGCATTTCCCATAATATAACCCATACTTTATTCCTGCATCTAAAAATATTTAATAAAAAACAAAACTACTGAATAAAACAAATAAATACTGCAATTATGCAAATTATAGCCATCAAATGTCTAGAATCAAAACATTGACCAAAATCAAATGACCACAATGTCTCACTAAGAATCTTTAAATATAACAAATGAAACAACAAAGTGTTACTTACAAAATCCAACCAAATTGTCTATTGATATATGAGTTCTAAGAGTATTAACAAAACAAGCTTAAGAAAATATGTAATAATTTAGTCGACCTACTTGATTTCCACAAAAAATTAGTATTCATATGCATGAACAAAATGGGCACATAAAGGACGAAATCATGAACATGAAAATGATTTAATCGATGATATATTCATCATTTAGAACCTTCCAAGCTATTATCCGATCATACGAGTAGGCCTAACCATACTTTAAAGACACATCCCAACAAGTAGATAAGCATAACCCCATATGAAACATGATGTACTCGTAAATTAATACATTTAGTTGTATTTATTATGAGTATTTTGAGAAATAAAAAAAAAGTATTTATCCAATATCACGTGGTGAATAATTTGACCATAATCTATGAAAAAACCATTGTGACCATTTTCATCCATAATTTTGTCCAAATGTATATCTTGCAATGCAACCAATGGAGTAGACCTAGTAACTTACATACTTAAACTTTAAGTAGTGGTATTCGACCTCTTGATGCTAGTCTATTCTTAGACTTGTGGAAGAGGTATACTTCAGACCTTCTAAATCTTTAGGGGAATCCTTGGACCTGTGGCAGATATTGTGATTATGGATAAATATTGAACACTCTTCCTTAGCCTTTTGCACTTGCCATAATATAACCCATATTTTATTCCTACATCTAAAACTATTTAATAAAAAAAAAAAAACCACCGAATAAAACAAATGAAGACCACAATTATGCAAATTATAGCCATCAAATGTCCAGAATCAAAACATTGACCACAATCAATTGACCACAATGTCTCACTAAGAATATTTAAATATAACAGATGAAACAACAAAGTGTTACTTACAAAATCCAACCAAATTGTCTATAGGTATATGAGTTCTAAGAGTATTAACAAAACAAGCTTAAGAAAATATGTAATAATTTAGTCGACCTACTTGATTTCCACAAAGAGGAGTATTCATATACTCTCATGCATGAACAAAATGGGCACATAAAGGACCAATTCATAAACATGAAAATGATGTAATTGATGATATATTCATCATTTAGAACCTTCCAAGCTATTATCTGATCATACGAAGTAGGCCTAACCATACTTTAGAGACAAATCCCAACAAGTAGATAACCATAACCCCATATGAAACATGATGTACTCGTAAATTAATATATTAGTTGTATTTATTATGAGTATTTTGAGAAATAAAAAAAGAGTATTTATCCAACATCACCTGTTGAATAGTTTGACCATAATCTATGGAAAAACCTTTGCGCCCATTTTCATCCACAATTTTTTCCAAATGTATATCTTGCAATGCAACCAATGGAGTAGCCCTAGTAACTTACATACTTAAACTTTAAGTAGTGTTATTCAACCTCTTGATGTTGGTCTATTATTAGACTTGTGGAAGAAGTATACTTTAGACCTTCTAAATCTTTAGGGGAATCCTTGGACCTATGGCAGATATCGTGTTTATGGATAAATATTGAACACTCTTCCTTAGCCTTTTTCACTTGCCATAATATAACCCATACTTTATTCCTACATCTAAAACTATTTAATAAAAAACAAAACCACTGAATAAAACAAAAGAAGACCACAATTATGCAAATTATAACCATCAAATATCTAGAATCAAAACATTGACCACAATGTCTCACTAAGAATATTTAAATATAACAGATGAAACAACACAGTGTTACTTACAAAATCCAACCAAATTATCTATAGGTATATGAGTTCTAAGAGTGTTATCAAAACAAGCTTAGGAAAATATGTAATAATTTAGTCGACCTACTTGATTTCCAAAAAAATGGGTATACATATACTCTCATGCATGAACAAAATGGGTACATAAAGGACCAATTCATAAACATGAAAATGATGTAATCGATGCTATATTCATCATTTAGAACCATCCAAGCTATTATCCGATCATACGAAGTAGGCCTAACCATACTTTAGAGACACATCCCAACAAGTAGATAAGCATAACCCCATATGAAACATGATGTACTCGTAAATTAATATATTTAGTTGTATTTATTATGAGTATTTTGAGAAATAAAAAAAGAGTATTTATCCAACATCACCTGTTGAATAATTTGACCATAATCTTGAAAAAACCTTTGCAACCATTTTCATCCAGAATTTTGTCCAAAGGTATATCTTGCAAGGCAACCAATGTCATTTCTAACATGTCCAACCCTTCTTGATTTCCAAATATAAAAAATGGAAATCAAGGCACATTCATAAGAAATAAGTTACATTTAGTAACTTCAAAACCAGGAAAAGTATACAGTTCTATGCAATATTATAAGGATGACTAAATTACAAAATTGAGGTGTCTTTAGTGGACTAGAAGTAGTCCTAATAGTCAACATGAAAACTACTTGTAAAGAGACCAAGACCGAACTACATAGATATATATTAGGCCTATTTGAAAGGTCTTATCTGAAGTTACAACAAATCTAAAAGGAAAAAATCATCTATAGAAATATAGATACGTAAATAAGCCATTGCTAAGGCTAGAAGCAACCTTTCACTCCAACAATTTGTGAAACTTTGAAGAAGGATCAAATTTGCATCCTTTTAAAAGAGTTATATAGCTCTTTACAAAGTCATTTTGTGGTAATTGAAAAACCATAGTTAAAGGGCCATTCTAGAAGTTCATTCAGAGAGAAGTCAAGAAACATTTTAAAATGATTGTGTCAAAGACAAAATTAGCGTAATTTCCTACGATCTTGGATGACAAAGGACAATAACAATCAAAACATATGTTAGTCACCTTGTGGAGAGAATATTGAAGTTTGTACTCATATCGATGGAGGAAGCATATAGACTTTGGATTGTGAAGAAGACCTGTAGCAACACCTACAGGATAAACTGACTTAGTAAAAGAGTAGAAAACAAACTCTTGAAAGAGTAATCTTGCTTAGGATTCAAAAGATAATTGGAAGTCAAATTTTGGCTTGGACATAAAATGGAAGATCGTGAAAGCTATGGAAGTGGAAATGCCTTGGACAATGAAATAAAGGAGAGGGATTTGCATCTACCTCAAGTGATCATGTTCGACTAAGGTATTTGCATTTGTTTTAAGCATAACTACATGAAAGATCTGCTTTTACAGATAGGGTTTGTAGACTTCATCTTTGGAATCTAGATATTATAAAACCTAGATGATGCTTGAAGTAGGAAAATCCATGTTAAGAAAGAAACCCTAACCTTAAAATTTTTCAGATCCTAGCTTTTGGTTTCTAGGGTTTACAGGTAGTTTAGAGTGTATGGAAATTTGTAGTGAGGGTGTAATTGTTACACAGTATTTTGTCACGCCTCTTGCACTTCCCTGTGACATACCCTAAAGTTCTCGAAACATTATCATTATTTAATAGACTCATCCATGTATTTAGTTCGCATCCCTCTTTTAACTTTTCTTGGAAAATATTTGGAGTTTTCCCTGAAGAAATAGCTCTTAAAACCCTAAAAGGAGGGTCATCTCTCTTATGAAGCTCAAAATCGCGATGATCGCCTATTGTATCGTGTTAAGCCAGCGATGGCATCACTTTGTTCACTTTCATACCCTCTATGGTCTCAAGAAGTAAGTTTTCCCAAAGAGGATGAGAAGCTTCGTGATCTAGAAGCTTCCAAAGCGACGAGCTAGAGGTGGTTTCACATAGATGAGGTCGAATCCTCCTAATTTTACCTCTTGGTCTCATCCATATGAGCTACCTCCTTGAGATGTGGGCCTAATCCTATATTTGGAGAAGTCATAACTCCCTCTCCCTATATATTCCTCCTCTCGCATTCCCAAATGGTTGGTCTATGTCCATTTGCACCCCTATGTTGAGCTTGTGCTTAGAGGTTATTCATTAAACTTGGAGAAGGAGTGTTTGAGAGTTTCTTGGCTTGGACTTGGATTACCACTGAAAGAGAGCCTTTCAACATCAAGGCTATGGTTGCAAGCTTCCCTTTATTCTTTAAATAATATACAACTACTGGTTCATCTTCCCAAAATATATATGTTCATGTATGTATTAGCTTGGCATTCCTTGATTAGCTAAGTAGGTTATTATTGGATTTGCTATTGGTTTTGGCATGCTTTGTTGTCTCTTGATCACTTGTGTAGGTACATAAGCACTGAAAGAAGAAAGAATAAGTCCGTGACACAAGTGGTTCAAGGATCTCAACAAAGGAAATCAGAATAACATCAGAGTGAGGTAGGTCATCTCTCTCGTTCTACTTTTCAATTATAATCTAGGAAGATGTCTAGTTGATTGTCACTTCAGTTGCTAGACCCACTCATTGGGCTAGAGGGATTGTCTCTGTCCGTATACAGGATTAACCTTGTCAACAAAATGGCGACTCTGTTGGGGAGACTATGACCCTTCCCTTCCCTTTCTTCACCTTTTCTTTGGTTATTTTGATCAACCATTCATTTTTAGACTTCATTGCTTGTCTGTAGTTAGTGTCAATTTCTGGTAAATGTTTGAAGGTTGTTGATTTGAATTGTTCTTGAAAATTTTGAGTTTCTTTTTTCTTTTCCTCAACCATCGCGGGTTTGACCCTGACAGTCGCCATGATATCATGGGTTTTGTAGTTACAGTAGCGATGATCACTACTTTCCTCCTGACAGGTGCGATGATTACAGAAAATTAAGAAATTTAGGATTTTCTTTCTTATTTTCAGTTCTATTTGTCTTCTCCTAGTGATTTTCCAGTGTGCTCTTCATTGAATTTGTCATTGTCTGATTGAAATTGTCTTTTAACTTGGCTTGAGTGTGCTTGAAGTTTGATTAGCCTTTTAGGGTTTCTAGGTCTTCTAGGTCAACCTCTGTCCACTCGTTAGTCTTCCCATTAGAGATCAGAGATCAATTGCCTGTGTTAAAGAGTCTTTGTGTGTTCAGACATAATTTGCATATCACTTTTTGGTTATTGTGTATTAATTTTTTTTCATTAGTGGATATTGTGAAATTATCTTAAGTTTCTCTTTGACAAACGATAGATTACAAATAGACTGTCTCATTGGAATCAAAAGGAAGTGTTTTCTTTGATTTTTGTGTTTCGACGAGTAAAAGTGCTATTCTTTTCATAGTTTTCAAAGAATTTTGAGTTGCATTCAAATCATTGATGTGAAAGATATTTTCATATTTCTTGGCTTGCTTGCATTCTCTTTTACTTTTGCACTAGATTACGTTAGCTGCATCTTGAAAAAGAGAAAAAATCATCATTATATGTTAAGGAAAATTTTCTCTAAGATTTGTTTTGCCATTGCATTTTCTTATCATATGAAAGATTAGATTTCATATTTTGCATTTAGCATTTGGAGATTGTCATGGATTCACTTTTGCATTTGGTTTGATGCACAGTTTGAGTGATCTTCTTCCCTACATAGATAGTTTTCATCGAATTGAAGGATTTCATTTCATCATCTAGTGTGCATTTTAGGAACATGTAACATCATCAAGGCCTTGAAATTGAAACATAATTACAAGATCAACTTTAAAATCTATAAATTTATCTAAGGAGCATTTGAAACATCAACGTTCATAACTAGTGGTCTAGGTTAGAGACCTGTTTTAGCGTCTTTAAAACTTAGCATCTGTCGTTCACTTTGGAATTAGACAACGCTAGCATGGACTTGTGCTCCCCGTACTGTCATGTATATAAAGGGAGACCTCCATAGTTTGCAAACCTTTATCCATCGGAAGTTGAGTCCACCACCATGTAAATGTGATACACCAAACACAACATTCGGGGAGATTTCCTGCATGTATGTCAAGTGCCCGGAAAATTTATTTGCTAAGGTGTATATTGCAGTTCACGGTTACTTGGTACTCCTTTTACCTATATTCACCTGAGTAGTCATTTGATCTTTTCTGAATATTTAAATTTGAAAAGATCATCAAGAAACTTGTCCTTTCAAGCTCGAAAAACTATTGAAAGCGCCTAGAGTCACCTTTTCGCCCTTTTCCCGACTCTTAAGAGATGAAAAGGCAATGTTTTTGTTTCTAAAAAATAACTGCCCACGATAAACATGTCAAACCCAAGAAGTTGCTTCTTGGACCAATATTGAGCAATTCCCTATTAATTTCAAGATTGTTAAAACCCTAAACAAATTTTCCTTTCCTTTTTGTTGTTGAGAGGAAGTCATCGTGGCTGAACCATTGAGTCCATCTCATAGTTCCCCTTCATTGTCTGATACTGAAGGGTCCTCCCAAGGAGTTCATCCAGAACTTCCTCAGTCACTTGAGGATCAAGGTTTTGAACTTGGAATTGTTCCAAGTATTCAACCTTTGTCTTCTCATCCGCCTCCATCAGATTCCTGGTCACCTCAAGAATCTGATCCAGATTCCTCTGATAATCCTATTCAGACCCCTGAGAGTCTGCAGACTCCTGAAAGTTCACAGAGGCTTGTTGTCTATTCATCGAATCCATTGTTCAATTTTGTTGTGATGTCTCCTCAATTCACTTACAGTTCGTACGATCGGCCTGGTATTCCTTTCGAGTTATCTACTCGTACATCTCAGATTCCTCATCACCAATTGTTTCCATCTATTGAGTCAAAAGGTGAAATCATGGTCTCTTCTCTGGGTCATTCAGGAGTTTCTGCTACCCATACTCCTCACTTGGATGATGAGCAGGGATATGAATTCCCTCCAGCAGGATTTCCTTATATAGGAAGAGCGTGTCTCTAACCTATCCTGAAACTAGTGGACCCATGTTGCCACATGGTTATACCACTTTAGCTCAGTTAGTCTCGAGTACTCCTAGTGCCTCGTCAATGTATCAAAACCCCATCTGGTCTTCTAATGTTATGCCTACATCAGGTCCTTTCATTCCGAACACAACCTCGCAAACCACTGTACAAACTGCAGTAACTTCAGTTCATGTTCAAACTACCATTCCATCTCAACATGTTTCGTCTTTTCAACCAACTCTTCTAGTTCAACCGACTGTCTCAGGTCAGGTCTCGGTAAGTTCTTCTATCCCTCCATCAAGTGGATAGACTGTGCCACCGCTTGGCGGGCAAGATCCGAATATTCCTCTTATGTCAGGTGAAACCAATGTGAGTGGATTACAAACTCACATGGTTGGAGTTAATCAACCTTACTATGGTGCTATTCCTAACCCTATTGGCCCACCTGGGTTAGGTAACATCTAATATCAGCAGCCTTATATTGTAGAAATTCTCACTGTAGATCACCTGATAATGCAATGTAACTAAAGCAAAATACTTGATCTACTTCTACAACAAACTTGCGAAAGCTTTATCCATTTTGAGCAAGATCAAATATAACACATATAACAGATGAAGAAGAAACAATCACACATGAACACAAAAGAATACTATGGGGAAAGCCTCAGCTAAAAACCTCGATCTTTGTATTATCATACAAATGGAAATATCTTTGGATTACACAAAGCTTTAGCTTGCTATCCAGCTCTCAGTACAATCCCTTAATGCTGCTCATAGACTGAATATACAACACATATGCCTTCCTTCAGTCCTCCAAGCCTCCTATTTCCTTGCACAATTTCTCCTGGGTCCTCCAGCTATAACCTGTGTGATTCTCACCTCACACACAACACTGACCTCTAAAATAACTGCACAATCCTGAAGGAGATAATTCCTTCTGCATGGATAAGTTTCCTTTATAGGAAAATTCCTCCAACTGATAGTACATTGTCCCTTCCTTTAATCTCAATTGGGTCTTTCTTTGAACTGACATGCATGAGTTATTTATGAGAGAATATTCAGTTATCTGGAGAACACTAGTTGCATGTCCCCACATAGACTTCATGTTTAATTTTCCTTAACTAATTAACTCAAAATGAATTAATTAATTAATTTACAAATAGCTGCTAAGATCAAATTCGAATTTTACTTCACAATTTTAGTTCAGGGACTAACTAAAATTGGAAACCATCCTGAAATGCTATTTATAGCAATGTTATTTTTAGCACTTCCATTTTTCATTCCTTGTTGTTATGTCCAACACTAGTACCCGAACTGCTATTTATAGCAGTGCTATTTTTAGCATTTCTTGTTGCCATTTTCAACGCTCCCTCTCAACAAGAAAGACATTCAACTTGAACTCGATCTTGAACCTTTGGAATGTTCTGAATGCAACACTTCTCCCAAGTGTTGTTACTCCAGCAACTCTAGAAACAAAAAAAACTCCCAACTCACCTTCCTGTTGGGCTAGAAACATACTCTAATGCTGAAGTTCCCTCTGCCGCTGACAAGCTTTCCCTCTCTGACCTTTGAGTTGTTGCAACACTCCATGCATCTCGCACCATTGGACACCTCTCTGTGCCATCCTGCACTGGTGCAACACTCATGTGCCTCTCGCATTGTTGCAGCCTGCTAGCTCTACACTATCTTGGGATTCTTGCACTGTAGCTCTCTCTACCGCTCCATCTACATCTGTCTCTATCCACTCAGCTAGTCCTGCTACTCCTTTTCGGGGCTTCTGTAGCAAGGTCTAATCAAAGAGGTTAGGTACCTCAAATATCCTGCCCCTATTCCAGCCTTCTTGGGACTATCACTTCACATCGCCCCACCTCACACCTAGAGGTATGGCTGCATGTGATACCTCTTCCCACTTGGCTTGAAATTCCCCCCTACTGGAGGTCTTTGCATGAGTGGATGCCTCCACTCTGTCTCCTCTCCGCTTCTCCACAACCTCCTGATGCTACTTCACTAATTGTGGCTCCTCCACAATTGTCTAAGACTTCTTCTAGCGCTACATGTTGAGAGGTAGTGTACTCTCCCTCTCAACCACCAAGTCTCCATCAGTTGCCTTTCTCCCTAAGGCTTTGCATGCATTTTGAACCTCAAGAGCATACAGGTTCTTGACTCGTGAACCAATCTGCTTCACCTGTCTCATGGTGATGTGTCGAAGGAAAACCTTTCCCTTACTGAAGACTACATCATAGCCCTTGTCTTCCAGCATGGTGATCGACACCAAATTTTTCTTCAGTCCTAGTACATACTTGACATTGGTCGAGGGAATGCGAGCTCCATGCTCCCTCTAAAAAACAACCGTGCCTACACCGGAGACACTATACTTTTTTCATCATTACCCATTGCTATGAGTATCTAGAGATCTTTCTCCTCCAAGGTACTGAACAAACTCTTGTCGCTGGTCATGTGGAAAGAAGCTCCATTGTCAAGAAACCAACCACTTCCCACCATTGATGAAACCATGCATGTGAAAAGTGTGAAATCCAACTCGAACTGTGAGGCTAGTGCCTCACCTTCTGATCCTTCCATGGATCCCTTCTTGGATTTCCTCTGTGGACAATTTGTAGCAAAATGGCCCACTTCATGACAATGAAAGCTTTGCACTTTCGATTTGTCAAAATTATTCCCTTCATGGAAAGAACTGGATTTGGGATGAGAATCCTTCTCCTTCCCTTTCTTTTCCTTACTCGCTAAGGTGAAATTTTCTTCATCTTCCTTGGATGAAGAAGATCCATCTCTAGTGCTTCTTCATATCTCCTCTTGCATCAGATCCGACCAAAGTCGTTCCTAATTTGGCAGTTTCTCTCTTCCGTTTACCAAGTCTTGGTAGCTATGCCAGCTCTTAGGAAGATCGAGGAGTGCAAGACTCACCATGTCATCATCAGCGGTCATGATCCATACACTTCCAAGCTCATCCCTGCAAGTGGTGAGCTTATTCAGATATGTAGAGATTGTGTTGCCCTTTTCACACTTGATTTTTCGAAGCTTGTCTTTCAGCGACAACTTTCTCTGATCGCTGCTGTTTTGATATAGATCTTTCGATGTTTTCCACATCAAAAACGGTGTCTCCTTCCCATGGAGGCTCGAGACAATGTGGTCTCAAACTCCCTCCAGGAGGATTCTCCTTTCTCTAGCCACACATTTCTTCCATTCTGCCAATTCTGTAGCATCAGTCGGCTTGAGGACTTCTTAATCAATGAAGTCCTTTACACTGTTGTCCTCTAATACTACTTCCATGTGATCCTTCCAGGCTATATAATTCAATCTACCATCAAGGGCATACTCGAGTCTTAAACGGTTGAACGCCATTGGTGAAATTGAGATGTGATAAGAACTCAATTTCTATATTCAGGAACCTCACACTTCGAACTTCTCCTTCTTGTATATTGTTCTTCACCTTGATCACCTTTGCTCCGATACCATGTAGAAATTCTCACTGTAGATCACCTGATAATGCAATGTAACTAAAGCAAAATACTTGATCTACTTCTACAACAAACTTGCGGAAGCTTAATTGATTTTGATCAAGATCAAATAGAACACATATAATAGATGAAGAAGAAACAATCACACATGAACACAGAAGAATACTCTGGGGAAAGCCTCAGCTAAAAACCCTGATCTCTGTATTATCATACAAGTGGAAATATCTTTGGATTACACAAAGATTTAGCTCACAAGCTATCTAGCTCTCAGTACAATCCCTCAATGCTGCTCATAGACTGAATAGACAACACATATGCCTTCCTTCAGTCCTCCAAGCCTCCTATTTCCTTGCGCAGTTTCTCATGGGTCCTCCAGCTGTAACCTATGTGATTCTCACCTCACACACAACAATGACCTCTGAAATAACTGCGCAATCCTGAAGGAGATAATTCCTTCTGCATGGATGAGTTTCCTTTATAGGAAAATTCCTCCAACTGATAGTACATTGTCCCTTCCTTTAATCTCAATTGGGTCTTTCTCTGAATTGGCATGCATGAGTTATTTATGAGAGAATATTCAGTTATCTGGAGAACGCTAGTTGCATGTCCCCACATAGACTTCATGTTTGATTTTCCTTAACTAATTAACTCAAGATGAATTAATTAATTATTTTACAAACAACTACTAAGATCAAATTCGAATTTTACTTCACAATTTTAGTTCAGGGACTAACTAAAATTGGAATCCATCTCGAAATGCTATTTATAGCAATGCTATTTTTAGCACTTCCATTTTTAATTCCTTGCTGCTATTTCCAACACTGGTACCCGAATTGCTATTTATAGCAGTGCTATTTTTAGCACTTCTATTTTTACCATTTCTTGTTGCCATTTTCAACATATATGGCTCAGGTTCCATTCCAACTGGCTTATGTCCCATATGGTTCGCAAGCCTTGGTTAATTCATCTTACATTCCTCAAGACGGTCCTTATGTTCAGCCTGGTTAATCCGCTATTCCAGGTGGATATGGCCAGATCCAGTTTGGAAACTATCAGTACCCTCATGGTATAACCCAAGGAACTGTTCAGCTACCCTTGTAGCAACAAGGAAAACCTTTGCAGCAATGAGGGAAACCTTCGCAGTAGCAAGGGCATTCTTTACAGTAGTAAGGGCAACTGTCACGATAGCAAGGGCAACCTTTGCCGCAGTCACAATAGCCTTTGCAGCTGCAAACATAGTTTGTTCAACAGTCTTCCCAACCTTTGTCCTTACTGTTAGCGCTTGAGATTTCACCCTAGGCTGAGGAAGGTAAACCTTCAAGGCAACATCAAACCATTTCACCTCGTAGCTAGCCCTACGGGGTATGAGAAGGCTCTCTCCAGTCAAACTCGGTAGATCTTTCAATAGGATGAGCTGACCCAATTAGGAACACTGATATTAGGCTAAGGGGGGTTGATTTAAAGTTTTTGGTGTTTTTGGTGGCAATTGGAGGGAGTGCAATTCAGGGTGTGGGGATTGAGCTCAGTTTTTGCAGGTGGATCTTTGGGGCAAGGAAGGAGTTTGTGCTGATGCCTTTAGCTGAGATGGATGATCAAGGAAGAAAGAGAGGGAGCTAAAGAGGGCAAAGAATGACTTTGAATCCTCTTTAGACAGTGGAAAACATAAATATTAAACAAAATTGAAAGCTGAGCATGGCATGCATGAATTCAAACTTTATCACTTCTTTTGTTTAATTGGCAGCAATAGAATAAGAGATGGAACACATAAACACACTTACAATGACAAGTAGGAACACACCATCAACACAATAATCCACAAGAATCCACAATGATGTCTGCAAAACCCTGGCCTTCCTTTTCCTCAAATTGCAGAGATACAAGTAAAATATACAATAGAGCTTCTCCCTCAAGAGTCCAACCATGAAAATGAGCAAGAGAAGGCATAATATAGATCATCTAACTCCTTTCCCCACCTCTAGGGGTCGAGCTCAGCTTCCTAGGAGCAGTTTGAACTAATTCTAAACTGAGCACTAGATAATAGGCAGTCAAAACAACTTGCCTCTAAAACTTAGGTAACCCATCCATGCATTTAATATTCACTATTTACATCAAGGAAACTTCTAGAAGGGTTAAAGGAGAGTAAATGTATCCATGTGCCATGAAAATTATCCAAAAATCCATTATTTACAAGCATTAAAAGTCAACCATAGTAAAAACTGAGTTTTGCAGGTCGAAATAGTCAAAATGGTGAAATTTCCCTGAGTGGTCGCGCCCCTCCCTTGGAGTGGTCGCGCACATTGGCAGCTGTTTTTGAGGGCCTTCCTAGTGTCCAAATCAGGTGCAAGATAGCTTGTTGGAAAGGTCTATGAGTCTACTTTCCAACCCCACTGGAATTTATGAATTTGGAGTTGATTTGACCCCTCAAAAGTCATTTCTCGCAAGGCAGCTTTCTGCAACTCAAAAAGTGGGCAGAAAGTCAAAATTTGCATGTATTTTGAGCTTTTGGAGGCCCAAATCTCCATAAAAACTTGACCCCATGCATAGGCAAGTGTATTTTTGCATGAAAATTCCAAAAATGTAGAGTTTTCCCCGTTCTGAGCTGTCCCCACGAGTGGTCGCGCGCGGGGTGAGACCACTCCAACGGCCAAAACCTGTAAAATTGCACAAAAAATTCACAAATGACAAAATTTTCTCCAAATTTCTTGAAATTTGGGCTGGGAGTCCCCAATCAAGTACCATTCTCATTCAAAGAGGCTTTGGCCAAAATTTGGAGTGGATCGGGCGTTTTCCTTCGTTTTTGTGCTTTGGCCAACCGTCCTTGGAGCACCTTCATTCTCGCCGGTATTTTTGACATTTCTCTCAAACCATGACACCTGTGTAAAAAGTGAAAGAGGTTTTTCTTCCTTGTCATGTTGTGGACAAAAACCTCTCTCAGTTGTGCAAAATTCATCTTTGATTGCTCAGAAACAGCTTTTGAGTGAAACTTGTCCCGATGTGTGAAACAAGGGATTTTGTCAAAATGGAGCAAAATGAAGGGGATAGAGGGCTTCTAAATTCTTGGGGAAATTTTTGGGAGTGGGGAGGGATGTTAGAAAGCAGGGGAAAGTGGAATCTCAGAGATTGAGTGAGGGGAAGGGGTCGAAAAGGACAAAACACAGGCCAAACCTAGAAAATTGCCAGGTTGTAGCTAGAAACTAGGGTTTGTGCAAAAATGAGGAATTTGGCGGATCTAAGGGATGGGAAGTGTTTGATAAGGTACTTTAAGGATAGGGGAAGGTGTATGAACATCAGGAAACAAGTTTTGCCGGTGATTTGACCATCCAAGAGAAATTGCCTTCAAAACCCTAGGAGAGGGAAATGACCTTGCCTGGGCGCAACATGAAGCATGAACAAGGTGTAAAATGACTCATTAGACACTGACATGATAATGACAACCCTACGAATGATGATAAACTCAGCTGAATGGTGACATGGACTGACATTTGGGCAAACCCTAGACCTAATGCCTAGTGACCAAATTTTGCTTGAAGACTCACTGAAATGACAAAATTTGACCTTGATAATCTGAGACCACTTTGTAAGAGCACATTTGATCACTGTAGGAAGGCTGGAAAGACTGACACTAACATTGGCTCCAATGGGGATGGTAGCTCCTTGGAGGTGCCAAGAACCTTAGACCTCTGGGAGAGCAGACCAATGCCTTACAATCATTGGGCAATGGAGTCATAAACTCAAGCTGAAATGCAAGACTGAAAACTGACACAAACTAACTTAACCACAAGGCTAAAAATTGACTCATAAAGGAATCATGACTCAACTAAAAACTGACTCGATACTTAAACACACTCGACCAACTGAAAATGATGCTCAAAGTGGAGCTTATTCATCAAAACCTACTCTAACAGTTTCATTCATCACCTGATCAAGTGAAATGAAACAACCAATGCAACCAAGTAAATATCCCATCTGCTATTCGAATTCTCCACAAGTGCTTGCTTATGAACAACAAAAGAGAACTATTGAAAGGCAACTCCCATGACAACTTAGAAACAGACCCATTGAATGATATGAATTCTCTATCCGCCTCCAATAACACTGCATAAGGATCTTGAAATTCAAGCACACTGGAACTTAGCTCATCCAATGGATTATTTCTCTTTTCCTCATTACATGAATGCAAACTTTGATCTGAGTCTTGTGATGAGACCTCTGCTGAAAATGACAAAGAAACCGGCTGCCGGATCAAATTCATATCAGCACATGTTTCAAGCTCACATGTGGTCAATGGAGAAAGACTTTGACTGCAAACCTCATCCAAAACATCAGCTATTGGATCATGAAAAACTTGAAAAGACTGCTGCAATGTATCCATTGAAAATGTATGACATCCTTCTAGCTGTTCATCCTTTTCTTGAGAGATTTTATGAAAATTCTGCCTTATAAACTGAAATGTTTCGAAACAAAAGGGAATAGAATCTTGCTGCATCATCAAATCATGTATTTCAGCTGCCACAGCTTCATCTGTAACTTGACCTTCATCCTCAACATTAAAACTGAGTGATTGTTGATTTCCTACAAGTTGCTCATTTGAAGATTTACTATGCAATCTACCCTTCAAAAACTGAATTGATTCAAAACAAAATGGTACAGAGTCACCCTGAGTCATTAAATCATGTGTGTCCACTTCCAAGTCTTTAGCCGCAACTGGACAATCAATGGCTTTCGGAGGTTGCAAATCTGAATATGAGAAGTCTTGAACCAGGTTTTCATCGCGCTCAAGAGGATCCAATTCACGACTAGTCAACAACGGATTTGTGATTGCATGGAAGTTGTCTCTGATGAACTGACATGAATCAAAACAAAAAGGCAAAGATCCTTCACTGACTTCAAAATTTGCTGCACTTTCCTCGTCACTATCATAGCTGATATATGATGGCTGATCATTGTATTCGAGCTGCTGAAAATGAACTTCTTCCTCCCACAAACGAGCTGCTGATTTGTCTGCAAGATTAACTTTTGTTTGGAGAACGTAATCATCATCATACTCATCAAACTGAGGCAAATCAACGGTATAAAACATATCATCAAGCATGCAGGTCATATCAACAGTTCTTTCTTCTCCTAGATGATCTACAAAACAATCACTATGAGTGCTATGACAACTAGGATGGGAAACAAAATGTTTTGGATCAGCAACTTGTTCTTCTTCAATCAGCGAGCCATGAACATCATAATCATTCCTTGCGGTGATCTTGTCCATCATCTCTTCTACTGCACTTCCCAAAACGTCAAGCTTTACCTCTAGAGATTCGGCCGGATCTATGTTTTTCATCTCTTCTTCCTTCATCCTTGCCCTTCGGATCAGAAAATGAGCCTCTACATCTACTGCATTGTTCTGCATCTCGTGAAGTGTTGCAATATTCTTTTCTCTCAGCTGAAACTCCATATCCGGATCAAAGGCACCCAGATAGTGCAAGAGAGCAGATCTAGGAGTAGGCCTTATATCAGCCGGCATCGAATAATAAACTTGGTTAAATCTGGCTGAAAACTGTTGTACTGTCTCCCCAGGCAATCTTTTCAGCTGGTTATACTCTTCTACAATCAAGAAAAGGTTCTGCCCGATCATCCACCTGTCGAGAAAAACTTTGACGAACTGCTGGAAATCTGAGATGCTTGCATCAGGCAGGGTTTTGAACCAACTCTTAACTTCAGCTTGCAAAGAAAGAGCAAAAAGCCTCATACTAACATCTTCATCATCGACTTCAAAAAGGTCAAGAAATAACTCAAAATTCTGCACATGTTGCTCAGCGTTGACATCCTTACTTTCACCATCAAACCTCGGCAAATATAGATCATAGCTTTTGGGGAAAGCATGAAGAACAGAAGGTAAAACAAGAGGCTTATACCGATCTGGAATTTTACAAGGTGTATGGGTATGTACAGCAGGTATATAATCGGACTTGGTCGCTTGGGGTTCATCACAAAATTCGGAAAAAGGATCTTGATCAAGCTCAAAAGCATGCAAATCTTTGGTATTCACAATCTTCGAAGGAAAAGAATTAACTGTAGGCTGAGGATCTCTTCTCAAATACAATATACTTTGCAAAGCCCTTTTTACATTCTCAGGAAAAGAGGAGAAATAATTTATGACAAAGAACAAAATGTCTTGGATGAAATTCCAACTTGAATACCTGATTTTGCCATATTCTCCTTTCATGTTTCTGCTGGTCGAGATCATCCTCCAGTGGAGTCTTTGGATCTGATCTTGAAAATGATTTAGAGTCGCCAAGTGAATGATTTCAGCCTTTCAAGTGTCTGATCGTTGTCCACTATCAACAATCAGATCTGAACTTGATATATGTACTGGGGTAAAATGCAAATGAAGTGTTGTATTCACAAGCTCACGGAGATGGACTGAAGCAGCGTTTATCTACTAACGCTGATGTAAAACAAGAGCGTTTTCGAAGGCTACCTGGCATAACTTCAGGCTCCGTCTAAGACTTATGAAACAAACACATCAACCCACAACAAGTTTGTTCTCCCCAGTATGGTCGCCACTATGTTAGCGCTTGAGATTTCACCCTAGGCTGAGGAAGGTAAACCTTCAAGGCAACATCAAACCATTTCACCTCGTAGCTAGCCCTACGGGGTATGAGAAGGCTCTCTCCGGTCAAACTCGGTAGATCTTTCAATAGGATGAGCTGACCCAATTAGGAACACTGATATTAGGCTAGTAAACTGATAAGGGGGGTTGATTTAAAGTTTTTGGTGTTTTTGGTGGCAATTGGAGGGAGTGCAATTCAGGGTGTGGGGATTGAGCTCAGTTTTTGCAGGTGGATCTTTGGGGCAAGGAAGGAGTTTGTGCTGATGCCTTTAGCTGAGATGGATGATCAAGGAAGAAAGAGAGGGAGCTAAAGAGGGCAAACAATGACTTTGAATCCTCTTTAGACAGTGGAAAACATAAATATTAAACAAAATTGAAAGTTGAGCATGGCATGCATGAATTCAAACTTTATCACTTCTTTTGTTTAATTGGCAGCAATAGAATAAGAGATGGAACACATAAACACACTTACAATGACAAGTAGGAACACACCATCAACACAATAATCCACAAGAATCCACAATGATGTCTGCAAAACCCTGGCCTTCCTTTTCCTCAAATTGCAGAGATACAAGTAAAATATACAATAGAGCTTCTCCCTCAAGAGTCCAACCATGAAAAGGGGTCGAGCTCAGCTTCCTAGGAGCAGTTTGAACTAATTCTAAACTGAGCACTAGATAATAGGCAGTCAAAACAACTTGCCTCTAAAACTTAGGTAACCCATCCATGCATTTAATATTCACTATTTACATCAAGGAAACTTCTAGAAGGGTTAAAGGAGAGTAAATGTATCCATGTGCCATGAAAATTATCCAAAAATCCATTATTTACAAGCATTAAAAGTCAACCATAGTAAAAACTGAGTTTTGCAGGTCGAAATAGTCAAAATGGTGAAATTTCCCTGAGTGGTCGCGCCCCTCCCTTGGAGTGGTCGCGCACATTGGCAGCTGTGTTTGAGGGCCTTCCTGGTGTCCAAATCAGGAGCAAGATAGCTTGTTGGAAAGGTCTATGAGTCTAATTTCCAACCCCACTATAATTTATGAATTTGGAGTTGATTTGATCCCTCAAAAGTCATTTCTCCCAAGGCAGCTTTCTGCAACTCAAAAAGTGGGCAGAAAGTCAAAATTTGCATGTATTTTGAGCTTTTGGAGGCCCAAATCTCCATAAAAAATTGACCCCATGCATAGGAAAGTGTATTTTTGCATGAAAATTCCAAAAATGTAGAGTTTTCCCCGTTCTGAGCTGTCCCCACGAGTGGTCGCGCGCGGGGTGAGACCACTCCAACGGCCAAAACCTGTAAAATTGCACAAAAAATTCACAAATGACAAAATTTTCTCCAAATTTCTTGAAATTTGGGCTGGGAGTCCCCAATCAAGTACCATGCTCAGTCAAAGAGGCTTTGGCCAAAATTTGGAGTGGATCGGGCGTTTTCCTTCGTTTTTGTGCTTTGGCCAACCGTCCTTGGAGCACCTTCGTTCTCGCCGGTATTTTTGACATTTCTCTCAAACCATGACACCTGTGTAAAAAGTGAAAGAGGTTTTTCTTCCTTGTCATGTTGTGGACAAAAACCTCTCTCAGTTTTGCAAAATTCATCTTTGATTGCTCAGAAACAGCTTTTGAGTGAAACTTGTCCCGATGTATGAAACAAGGGATTTTGTCAAAATGGAGCGAAATGAAGGGGATAGAGGGCTTCTAAATTCTTGGGGAAATTTTTGGGAGTGGGGAGGGATGTTAGGAAGCAGGGGAAAGTGGAATCTCATAGATTGAGTGAGGGGAAGGGGTCGAAAAGGACAAAACACAGGCCAAACCTAGAAAATTGCCAGGTTGTAGCTAGAAACTAGGGTTTGTGCAAAAATGAGGAATTTGGCGGATCTAAGGGATGGGAAGTGTTTGATAAGGTACTTTAAGGATAGGGGAAGGTGTATGAACATCAGGAAACAAGTTTTGCCGGTGATTTGACCATCCAAGAGAAATTGCCTTCAAAACCCTAGGAGAGGGAAATGACCTTGCCTGGGCGCAACATGAAGCATGAACAAGGTGTAAAATGACTCATTAGACACTGACATGATAATGAAAACCCTACGAATGATGATAAACTCAGCTGAATGGTGACATGGACTGACATTTGGGAAAACCCTAGACCTAATGCCTAGTGACCAAATTTTGCTTGAAGACTCACTGAAATGACAAAATTTGACCTTGACAATCTGAGACCACTTTGTAAGAGCACATTTGATCACTGTAGGAAGGCTGGAAAGACTGACACTAACATTGGCTCCAATGGGGATGGTAGCTCCTTGGAGGTGCCAAGAACCTTAGACCTCTGGGAGAGCAGACCAGTGCCTTACAATCATTGGGCAATGGAGTCATAAACTCAAGCTGAAATGCAAGACTGAAAACTGACACAAACTAACTTAACCACAAGGCTAAAAATTGACTCATAAAGGAATCATGACTCAACTAAAAACTGACTCGATACTTAAACACACTCGACCAACTGAAAATGATGCTCAAAGTGGAGCTTATTCATCAAAACATACTCTAACAGTTTCATTCATCACCTGATCAAGTGAAATGAAACAACCAATGCAACCAGGTAAGTATCCCATCTGCTATTCGAATTCTCCACAAGTGCTTGCTTATGAACAACAAAAGAGAACTATTGAAAGGCAACTCCCATGACAACTTAGAAACAGACCCATTGAATGATATGAATTCTCTATCCGCCTCCAATAACACTGCATAAGGATCTTGAAATTCAAGCACACTGGAACTTAGCTCATCCAATGGATTATTTCTCTTTTCCTCATTACATGAATGCAAACTTTGATCTGAGTCTTGTGATGAGACCTCTGCTGAAAATGACAAAGAAACTGGCTGCCGGATCAAATTCATATCAGCACATGTTTCAAGCTCACATGTGGTCAATGGAGAAAGACTTTGACTGCAAACCTCATCCAAAACATCAGCTATTGGATCATGAAAAACTTGAAAAGACTGCTGCAATGTATCCATTGAAAATGTATGACATCCTTCTAGCTGTTCATCCTTTTCTTGAGAGATTTTATGAAAATTCTGCCTTATAAACTGAAATGTTTCGAAACAAAAGGGAATAGAATCTTGCTGCATCATCAAATCATGTATTTCGGCTGCCACAGCTTCATCTGTAACTTGACCTTCATCCTCAACATTAAAACTGAGTGATTGTTGATTTCCTACAAGTTGCTCATTTGAAGATTTACTATGCAATCTACCCTTCAAAAACTGAATTGATTCAAAACAAAATGGTACAGAGTCACCCTGAATCATTAAATCATGTGTGTCCACTTCCAAGTCTTCAGCCGCAACTGGACAATCAATGGCTTTCGGAGGTTGCAAATCTGAATATGAGAAGTCTTGAACCAGGTTTTCATCGCGCTCAAGAGGATCCAATTCACGACTAGTCAACAACGGATTTGTGATTGCATGGAAGTTGTCTCTGATGAACTGACATGAATCAAAACAAAAAGGCAAAGATCCTTCACTTACTTCAAAATTTGCTGCACTTTCCTCGTCACTATCATAGCTGATATATGATGGCTGATCATTGTATTCGAGCTGCTGAAAATGAACTTCTTCCTCCCACAAACGAGCTGCTGATTTGTCTGCAAGATTAGCTTCTGTTTGGAGAACGTAATCATCATCATACTCATCAAACTGAGGCAAATCAACGGTATAAAACATATCATCAAGCATGCAGGTCATATCAACAGTTCTTTCTTCTCCTAGATGATCTACAAAACAATCACTATGAGTGCTATGACAACTAGGATGGGAAACAAAATGTTTTGGATCAGCAACTTGTTCTTCTTCAATCAGCGAGCCATGAACATCATAATCATTCCTTGCGGTGATCTTGTCCATCATCTCTTCTACTGCACTTCCCAAAACGTCAAGCTTTACCTCTAGAGATTCGGCCGGATCTATGTTTTTCATCTCTTCTTCCTTCATCCTTGCCCTTCGGATCAGCAAATGAGCCTCTACATCTACTGCATTGTTCTGCATCTCGTGAAGTGTTGCATTATTCTTTTCTCTCAGCTGAAACTCCATATCCGGATCAAAGGCACCCGGATAGTGCAAGAGAGCAAATCTAGGAGTAGGCCTTATATCAGCCAGCATCGAATAATAAACTTGGTTAAGTCTGGCTGAAAACTGTTGTACTGTCTCCCCAGGCAATCTTTTCAGCTGGTTATACTCTTCTACAATCAAGAAAAGGTTCTGCCCGATCATCCACCTGTCGAGAAAAACTTTGACGAACTGCTGGAAATCTGAGATGCTTGCATCAGGCAGGGTTTTGAACCAACTCTTAACTTCAGCTTGCAAAGAAAGAGCAAAAAGCCTCATACTAACATCTTCATCATCGACTTCAAAAAGGTCAAGAAATAACTCAAAATTCTGCACATGTTGCTCAGCGTTGACATCCTTACTTTCACCATCAAACCTCGGCAAATATAGATCATAGCTTTTGGGGAAAGCATGAAGAACAGAAGGTAAAACAAGAGGCTTATACCGATCTGGAATTTTACAAGGTGTATGGGTATGTACAGCAGGTATATAATCGGACTTGGTCGCTTGGGGTTCATCACAAAATTCGGAAAAAGGATCTTGATCAAGCTCAAAAGCATGCAAATCTTTGGTATTCACAATCTTCGAAGGAAAAGAATTAACTGTAGGCTGAGGATCTCTTCTGAAATACAATATACTTTGCAAAGCCCTTTTTACATTCTCAGGAAAAGAGGAGAAATAATTTATGACAAAGAACAAAATGTCTTGGATGAAATTCCAACTTGAATACCTTATTTTGCCATATTCTCCTTTCATGTTTCTGCTGGTCGGGATCATCCTCAAGTGGAGTGTTTGGATCTGACCTTGAAAATGATTTAGAGTCGCCAAGTGAATGATTTCAGCCTTTCAAGTGTCTGATCGTTGTCCACTATCAACAATCAAATCTGAACTTGATATATGTACTGGGGTAAAATGCAAATGAAGTGCTGTATTCACAAGCTCATGGAGATGGACTGAAGCAGCGTTTATCTACTAACGCTGATGTAAAACAAGAGCGTTTTCAAAGGCTACCTGGCGTAACTTCAGGCTCCGTCTAAGACTTATGAAACAAACAAATCAACCCACAACAAGTTTGTTCTCCCCAGTATGGTCGCCACTATGTTAGCGCTTGAGATTTCACCCTAGGCTGAGGAAGGTAAACCTTCAAGGCAACATCAAACCATTTCACCTCGTAGCTAGCCCTACGGGGTATGAGAAGGCTCTCTCCGGTCAAACTCGGTAGATCTTTCAATAGGATGAGCTGACCCAATTAGGAACACTGATATTAGGCTAAGGGGGGTTGATTTAAAGTTTTTGGTGTTTTTGGTGGCAATTGGAGGGAGTGCAATTCAGGGTGTGGGGATTGAGCTCAGTTTTTGCAGGTGGATCTTTGGGGCAAGGAAGGAGTTTGTGCTGATGCCTTTAGCTGAGATGGATGATCAAGGAAGAAAGAGAGGGAGCTAAAGAGGGCAAACAATGACTTTGAATCCTCTTTAGACAGTGGAAAACATAAATATTAAACAAAATTGGAAGCTGAGCATGGCATGCATGAATTCAAACTTTATCACTTCTTTTGTTTAATTGGCAGCAATAGAATAAGAGATGGAACACATAAACACACTTACAATGACAAGTAGGAACACACCATCAACACAATAATCCACAAGAATCCACAATGATGTCTGCAAAACCCTGGCCTTCCTTTTCCTCAAATTGCAGAGATACAAGTAAAATATACAATAGAGCTTCTCCCTCAAGAGTCCAACCATGAAAATGAGCAAGAGAAGGCATAATATAGATCATCTAACTCCTTTCCCCACCTCTAGGGGTCGAGCTCAGCTTCCTAGGAGCAGTTTGATCTAATTCTAAACTGAGCACTAGATAATAGGCAGTCAAAACAACTTGCCTCTAAAACTTAGGTAACCCATCCATGCATTTAATATTCACTATTTACATCAAGGAAACTTCTAGAAGGGTTAAAGGAGAGTAAATGTATCCATGTGCCATGAAAATTATCCAAAAATCCATTATTTACAAGCATTAAAAGTCAACCATAGTAAAAACTGAGTTTTGCAGGTCGAAATAGTCAAAATGGTGAAATTTCCCTGAGTGGTCGCTCCCCTCCCTTGGAGTGGTCGCGCACATTGGCAGCTGTGTTTGAGGGCCTTCCTGGTGTCCAAATCAGGTGAAAGATAGCTTGTTGGAAAGGTCTATGAGTCTACTTTCGAACCCCACTGGAATTTATGAATTTGGAGTTGATTTGACCCCTCAAAAGTCATTTCTCCCAAGGCAGCTTTCTGCAACTCAAAAAGTGGGCAGAAAGTCAAAATTTGCATGTATTTTGAGCTTTTGGAGGCCCAAATCTCCATAAAAACTTGACCCCATGCATAGGAAAGTGTATTTTTTCATGACAATTCCAAAAATGTAGAGTTTTCCCCGTTCTGAGCTGTCCCCACGAGTGGTCGCGCGCGGGGTGAGACCACTCCAACGGCCAAAACCTGTAAAATTGCACAAAAAATTCACAAATGACAAAATTTTCTCCAAATTTCTTGAAATTTGGGCTGGGAGTCCCCAATCAAGTACCATGCTCAGTAAAAGAGGCTTTGCCTAAATTTGGAGTGGATCGGGCGTTTTCCTTCGTTTTTGTGCTTTGGCCAACCGTCCTTGGAGCACCTTCGTTCTCGCCGGTATTTTTGACATTTCTCTCAAACCATGACACTTGTGTAAAAAGTGAAAGAGGTTTTTCTTCCTTGTCATGTTGTGGACAAAAACCTCTCTCAGTTTTGCAAAATTCATCTTTGATTTCTCAGAAACAGCTTTTGAGTGAAACTTGTCCCGATGTGTGAAACAAGGGATTTTGTCAAAATGGAGCGAAATGAAGGGGATAGAGGGCTTCTAAATTCTTGGGGAAATTTTTGGGAGTGGGGAGGGATGTTAGGAAGCAGGGGAAAGTGGAATCTCAGAGATTGAGTGAGGGGAAGGGGTCAAAAAGGAAAAAACACAGGCCAAACCTAGAAAATTGCCAGGTTGTAGCTAGAAACTAGGGTTTGTGCAAAAATGAGGAATTTGGCGGATCTAAGGGATGGGAAGTGTTTGATAAGGTACTTTAAGGATAGGGGAAGGTGTATGAACATCAGGAAACAAGTTTTGCCGGTGATTTTACCATCCAAGAGAAATTGCCTTCAAAACCCTAGGAGAGGGAAATGACCTTGCCTGGGTGCAACATGAAGCATGAACAAGGTGTAAAATGACTCATTAGACACTGACATGATAATGACAACCCTACGAATGATGATAAACTCAGCTGAATGGTGACATGGACTGACATTTGGGCAAACCCTAGACCTAATGCCTAGTGACCAAATTTTGCTTGAAGACTCACTGAAATGACATAATTTGACCTTGACAATCTGAGACCACTTTGTAAGAGCACATTTGATCACTGTAGGAAGGCTGGAAAGACTGACACTAACACTTACAATGCCAAACTTTGCAGCAGCAAGGTCAACCTTTACAACAGCAAAGTCAGCCTTTGCGGCAACAGTGTCAGCCTTGGCAGTAGCAAGCTTTATATGTGTATCAAGAAGGTCAAGGTCAACGCTTGGAGCAGCAAGGTCAAACTCCTTATGTCCAGGGTCAACAGGTTTAGCAGCCTTATAACCTGTACACCATGTACAATGCTTATAAAAAATGTATGGTAGGGCAATATCAAACCTACCCTGGAATGTATCCACCTTACAGGCAAGGTCACCCTCAGTGCAGACAAAATCAGGTTCCATATGGACAAAATCCTCCACTATGGGGGAAAAATCCTTACCAACAAGGATGGACACCATAGTTTGGGTTTCCTCGAAGGCCCTATATGTCATTTAACATGCAATTGCCTTTCTTGGCTACGTTGGAACTGCCTGATGTCTTGAGGCTCACAAATGATCCTATTCTTCATTCACCTTACTCGCCTCCAGTTGCGACAAAAATTCCAAGCAATTTCCCCAAATTCGACGGAAAAGCGAAGGAGGATCCACAAGCCCACGTGATGACATATCACCTCTGGTGCTCCTCCAATTCGTATGTCAATGATTATATCCGTCTTCGATTCTTTCAAAGAAATCTCATAGGTGTTGTTGCTAAGTGGTACATCGAATTGCCTCGAGGTACCTATGGTGACTTCAACTCTCTCGCTTTGGCATTCCTCACTCATTTCCAATTTTCAGTTCAATATGAAACTAGCACTCATTTGCTTACATCCCTTAAGAAAGACATTGCAACCCACATTTCTGATCACATCAATGAATGGAGATGTCAGCGTCACCTCATCAAGTTTGAGATTGCTGATGAGTTGTTGACGGAATGGTTCACAAAATCATTTGTCAGCAAAATTGCTAAGGACATAACTATGGGTGGATGTGTTACTGAAGAGAAACCTATCGCCCATGCCCAATATTTAGACTTGGTCTATTCGCAATCTGCCACATTGTATGAGATGTTACCTGATGCTCCAAGACCATCATCGGATTTGACAGCATCGAAGTCTCTAGATACACGACATGTTGAGATGTGATTGGTTCCATGTCTCAGACTTCTGTGAAAGCTTCTTTGAAGCATAAATCTGTCTTGAACATTGGTTCCAATAATCCCTCCAAAAATTCATCCAGTCCTAGTAAAACCTTTGAGGTGCATTTTGTCTAGTCTATCGCAACAGAGAAGGCCTCTAAAGGTAAAAATAAGGGAAAAGGTAAGGCCAAAGCCGATGCCCTAAAACAAGACCCTCCTAAATCCTCTGTTGATGATGCTTCTAGAAGAAAGCCGAAACATCCTTGCCCCATCTGTGAGGAGGATCATTACACTAAATATTGTCCTCGACAATCTGAAGTTAGTCACTTGCTGAAAGGGACTCTAGTTGTCTTAAAAGAACCTTTTCCATCACAACAGACCCAGTTGGTAGAAAAACCTTAGTCTTCTGCTTCCTCAGGTTCCCAAGTGTTCATGATGCAAGGTTCATCACCTATATCAATCGCTACTTGAACTAAGGACTATCAATCCACACCTAAACAGACAATGGAGAAAGAAGCTACCAATACTCCTTCTACTTCTACTATGTTTGGTTCTGGTCCACTCCATATCAAGTGCCCTAACAATGATTTCGTCATTCAACCACCTCCCAAAGGTGTTCTTCGGAAGTCATCTTTCAATCCGAATGCTAGAGTTGTGCAACATTACAATATTGTTGAGGATTTAGCTCAGGCACCTTCAGCGATGTCTTCCTTGGATATTCTCCAATCCTGTCCAATGCAATGGAAGTCACTGTTGTCTGCTATAGGTGCTATTGATCCTTCCGATTCAAGTCTGATTACTTTTGATCTAGAGAATCATGTGCCTCATCTTGCTCATTAGATTGCATTTCTGATATAGGTCCTTATTAAAGGAAAGAAAATTCATCGTACCGTTATTAATGAATATGCCTCTACCTACATTATGTCAGTTTTGTGTTGGAAAGCTATTGGCTCTCCTTCTCTTAACCAGTCTCCTAATACCTTGGAAGCCTTCGATGGCAGAGGTTCACGTAATACGGTATTCTCACGAACTCATTGATTACATTAGAAGGAAAGATTCTTGAATTAGAAGTAGAAGTTGTAGATGCAAATCTCAACTACAAACTTCTTCTCGAGTGAAGCTAGATTCGCACCATGTTTTGTGTGGTGTCTTCTTTGTTCCGCATACTTCGTTTTCCTCATGAAGGAAAAATTGTCATGATTGATCAACTGTCCTTCTTTTCTTCTGGTTCATTGAACAAGAATGTTCCTTATGTGGGAAATACTGAGATTCCTTACGAGAGTGTGGGGTCAGGTCTCTTCAAAGACTTTGCTTTAATGGGTACCATTTCTCTTCCACCTCTGAATGTTCATTCAGTCAATATGATCTTGAACTCTACTGATCCTTGGATTATCCGTACCGAAGATCAAATTGACTCATTTGGCGATGCTATGCCTTTAAGTCCATTCGAGATAAATTATCAAGAAATTGTCTTAGCTTTAATGGCCGCTTCAGAAAGTCATAATGTATTCAGTATGAACCTAAACACTTACGTGCCATCTCCCTGGCTTGGTTCTTGGGATTCTTTGGATTCTTTGAACGAGACATTCCCTACTGACAAGAGTATCATTGTGGTCATGTCTCTGGATGAAATTCCATGGGATGATCTACATCATCGTTCTTATTTTCTTCCTAGCCTCAATGAGATGCCTTCTTGTCTTGAAGCATATGTTTCTCATTCTCCTACACCTCCACTTCAGACATCTGTCCTAGTGCATGAAGTCTTGTCGGAAGGTAATACAGGAAACCCCAATATGAATGTTCTCGACAATTCCTGGTTTAACAGAAATTTCAAGAGGCATTGTAGTAGTGATACACCGAACACAACATTCGGGGAGATTTCATACACGTACGTGAAGCCCTTGGTAAATTTATTTGTTGAGGTGTATATTGCAGTTCATGGTTACTTGGTACTCCTTTTACCTAGATTCACCTTAGCGGTCATTTGATATTTTTTGACTCTTTAAATTTGAAAAGATCATCGAGCAACTTGTCTGTTCAAGCTCGCAAAACTATTGAAAGTGACTAGAGTCACCTTTTCGCCCTTTTTGCGACTCTTAAAAGATGAAAAGGCAATTCTTTTTTTTCTAAAAAATAACTGCCCATGATAAACATGTCAAACCCAAGAAGTTGCTTCTTGGACCAATCTTGAGTAATTCCCTATTAATTTCAAGATTGTTAAAACCCTGAACGACTTTTCCTTTCCTTTTTTTTGTTCAGAGGAAGTCATCGTTGTTGAACCATTGAGTCCATCTCATAGTTCCCCTTCATTGTCTGATACTAAAGGGTCCTCCCAAGGAGTTCATCCAGAACTCTCAGTCGCTTGAGGATCAAGGTTTTGAACTTGGAATTGTTCCAAGTATCCAACCTTTATCTTCTTGTCCAACTCCATCAGGTTCCTGGTCACCTCAATAATTTGATCCGAATTCTTCTGATAATCCTATTCAGATCCTTGAGAGTCCGCAGACTCCTGAAATTCCGTAGAGGCTTGTTGTCAATTCGTCGAATCCATTGTTTGATTCTATTGTGATATCTCCTCAGTGCCCTTACAGTCTGTACGATCGGCCTGGTATTCCTTTCAAGTTATCTCCTCGTACATCTCGGATTCCTCATCACCAATTATTTCCATCTATGGAGTTAGAAGGTAAAATCCTAGTCTCTTCTCCGGGTCATTCAGAAGTTTCCACTACCCATACTCCTCACGTGGATGATGAGTAGGGATATGAATTCCTGTCTCTCACCTATCCTGAAACTGGTGGACCCATGTTGCCGCATGGTTATACCACTTTATCTCAGTTAGTCTTGAGTACTCCTAATGCCTCATCATTGTATCAAAACCCCATGTATTATGCCTACATCATGCTCTTTCATTCTGAACATGACCTCGTGAACCACTGTACAAACTGTAGTCACTTCAGTTCCTGTTCAACCTACCATTCCATCTCAACTTGCTTTATCATTTCAACCAACTCTTCTGTTTCAACTAACTATCCTAGGTCAGGTCTCGATAAGTTCTTCTATCCCTCCATCAAGTGGATAGACTGTGCCACCGCCTAGGTGGAAAGGCCTGAATATTCCTCTGACGTTAGGCAAAACCAATGTGATTGGATTACAAACTCAGATGGTTTGAATTAATCAACCTTATTATGGTGCTGTTCCTAACCCTTCTCGTTCATCCGGGTCAGGTAACATCCCATATCAGCAGCCTTATATGGCTCAGGTTCCATTCCAACTGGCTTATGTTCGATATGGTTTGCAAGTCTTGGTTAATTTGTCATACATTCCTCAAGATGGACCTTATATTTAGCCTCGTCAATCCACTCTTCCTAGTGGATATGGCCAGATCTAGTTCGGGAACTATCAATACCCTCAAGGTGTAACCCCAGGAACTGTCCAACCACCCTTGCAGCAACAAAGAAAACTTTTGCAGCAGCAAGGGAAACCTTCGTAGCAGCAAGGGCAATCAAACATTGCAGCAGCAAGGGAAACTATCACAACCGCAAGGGCAACCTTTGCCATAGTCACAATAGCCTTTGTAGCCACAAACTTAATTTGTTCAACAGTCCTCCCAACTTTTTTCCTTGCAAGGACAACCTTTGCAACAACAAGGTCAACCTTTACAACAGCAATGTCAGCCATTGCAGCAACAAGGTCAGCCTTGGAAGCAGCAAGATTTATATGTGTATTAGTAAGGTCAACCTTTGCAAGGTCAAGGTCAACCCCTGCAGCAACAGGGTCAATCTCCTTACGTCCAAAGTCAACAGGTTCATCAACCTTATAACCCGTATGTCACATACAATGCTTATCGGCAGCCTATGGCATGGCAGTATCAAACCTACCCTGGACTGAATCCACCTTATGGGAAAGGTAACCCTCAGTGGGGACAAAATCAGGTTCCATATGGACAAAGTCCTCCACTTTGGGGGAAAAATCCTTACCAACAAGGATGGACTTCGCAGTTTGGGTCTCCTCAAACGCCCTATACGTCGTCTAACACACAATTGCCTTTCTTGGCTATGTTGGAACTACTTGACATCTCGAGGCTCACGAATGTTCCCATTCTTCATTTGCCTTACTGGCCTCTCGTTCTGACGAAAATTCCAAGCGATTGCCCCAAATTCAAGGGAAAAGCGAAGGAGGATTCACAATTCCACGTGATGACATATCACCTCTGGTGCTCCTCCAATTTGTATGTCGATGATTCTATCAATCTTTGACTCTTTCAAAGAACTCTCACAAGTGTCGCCGCTAAGTTGTACATCAAATTACCTCGAGGTACCTACAGTGACTTCAACTCTCTCGCTATGGCATTCCTTACTCATTTCCAATTGTCAGTTCGGTATGAAACTAACACTCATTTTCTTACATCCCTTAAGCAAGACACCGTGACCTACTTTTTCGATCACATCCATGAATGGAGACGTTAGCATTGCCTCATCAAGTTTTAGATTATTGATGAGTTGTGGATGGAATGGTTCACAAAATCATTCGTGAGCAAAAATTCTATGGACATAGCCATGGGTGGATGTGTTACTGAAGAGCAAGCTATTACCCATGCCCAATATTTAGACTTGGTCTATTCGCAATCTGGCACATTGTATGAGATGTTACCTCATGATCTGAGACCATCATCAAATTTGACAGCATTGAAGTCTTTGGATACACCACCTTTTTACGGTGTGATTGGTTACATGTCTTAGACTTTCGCGAAATCTTCTTCGAAGCAGAAATATGTCTCAAACATTGGTTCCAATAATCCCTCCAAAAATTCATCCAGTTCTAGTAAAACCTCTGAGGTGCATGTTGTCCAGTCTACTGTAGCAGTTAAGGCCTCTAAAGGTAAAAAAAAGGTCAAAGGTAAGGCCAAAGCTGATGCCCAAAAATAGGACCCTCCTAAATCCTCTACTGATGATGCTTCTAAAAGAAAGCCGAAATATCCTTGCCTCATCTATGAGAAGCATAATTACACTAAGGATTGTCCCCGATGATCTGAAGTTAGTCGCTTGCTGAAAGGGACTTTAGCTATCTTAAAAGAACCCTTTCCATCACAACAACCCCAATTGGTAGAAAAACCTCAGTTTTCTGCTTCCTTAGGTTCCCAAGTGTTCATGGTGCAAGGTTCATCACCTATCTCAATCGCTACTCAAACTAAGGACCATCAATCCACACCTAAATAGATGATGGAGAAAGAAGCTATTGATACTCCTTCTACTTCTACTCTGTCTGGTTCGGGTCTGCTCCATATCGAGTGCCTTAATAGTGAGTCCGTCATCCGACCACCTCCAAAAGGTGTTCTTCGTAAGTAATCTTTCAATTTGAATTCTAGAGTTGCGCAACATTACAATATTGTTGAGGATTTAGCTCAGGCACCTTTGGCGATGTCTGCCTTGGAGGTTCTCCAATCTTGTCCAATGCAATAGAAGTCACTTTTTTCTGCTATAGGTTCTATCGATCCTTTTAATTTGAGTATGATTACTTTCAATCTAGAGAATCATGTGCCTTGTCTTCCTCATCAGATTTCATTTCTGATACAGGTCCTTATTAAAGGAAATAAGATTCATCATATGGTTATTGATGAAGGTGCCTCTACTTGCATCATGTCAGTTTCATGTTGGAAAGCCATTGGCTCTCCTTCTCTTAACCAATCTCCTAATACGTTGGAAGCCTTTGATGGAAGAGGTTCGTGTCCATATGGTATTCGCATGAACTTGACGATTACATTAGAAGGAAAGACTATTGAATTAGAAGTAGAAGTTGTAGATTCCAATCTCAACTACAACCTTCTTCTCGGGCAAAGCTAGACTCACGCCATGTTTTGTGTGGTGTCTTCTTTATTCCGCGCACTTTGTTTTCCTCATGAAGTAAAAATTTTCACATTTGATTAACTATCCTTCTTTTCTTTTGGTTCATCGAACGACAACGTTCCTTACGTGGGAAATAATGAGATTCCTTACGAGAGTGTGCAAGAATGTCTCTTCAAAGACTCTACTTTAACGGGTACATTTTCTCTCCCACCTCCAAATGTTCATTCGGTCAATATGATCTTAGACTCTACGGATCCTTAAATTATCCCTACCGAAGATCAAATTGATTCATTTGGCGATGCTATGCCTTTAAGTCCATTGGAGATAAATTATCAAGAAATTGTCTTAGCTTTGATGGCCACTTCAAAAAGTCATACTATCTTCAGTATGAACATGGACACTTACATGCCATCTCCCTAGCTTGGTTCTTGGGATTCTCTAGATCCTTTGAATGAGACATTCCCCACTGACGAGAGTATCGTTGAGGTCATGTCTCTGGATGAAATTCCATTGAACGGTCTACATCATCATTCTTCTTTTTGTCCTAGCTTCGATGAGATGCCTTCATGTCTTGAAGTGTCTGTTTCTCATTCTCCTACGCCTCCACTTCAGACACTTGTCCTGGTGCATGAAGTCTTGTCGGAAGATAATATGGGAAACATCACTGCTACAATGGCTCCTGACATTTCTGTTAAATTGGGAATTGTCGAGAACATTAATATTGGGCTTTCCTATTCCCTAGATGAGATTAGGATTTATACTTAGCTTTTTAAAGAATTACAAGACATTTTCTCTTGGTCATATGAGGAAATTCCTAGTATCGATCCAGCCATGGTGGTGCATGAGATTCCGACTTATCCTAATGCTAAGCTTGTTTGACAACGACTTCGCCCTTTGCACCCTCGAAAAGTTGTTGCTATCATAGCAAAGTAGAGAAGCTTTTGAAAACAAGTTTCATTTATCCTATTCCATTGACAGATTGGGTATCCAATATTGTCCCTGTCACCAAAAAGTAGGCCACAATACACGTTTGTGTTGATTACCACGATATCAATCACGTGTGTCCTAAGGACAATTATCCTACTCCCTTTATCAACCAAATCATAGATGAATGTGCTGGGAGTGAGATTTTTTTCATTCATGGATGGTTTTTCTGGCTATAACAAGATTAACATTTCACCTGCCGATCAGCATAAAACGACCTTTATTTGTCCCTAGGGTACTTTCGCTTACAAAAAAATTCCTTTTGGTTTGAATAATGCTAGCGCTACCTTCCAATGAGCAATGTCTTATGCATTTCATGAAATTCAACACATTGTTCAGCCATACCTCGACAACTTACCGGCTCATTCGGCTAAATGTCGTGACCATCCGAATCACTTAAGAGCCATCCTTTTACGATGTCGGAATTACAATATCTATCTCAATCCACAGAATTGTGTGTTTTGCATAGAGTCTAGACGACTCTTAGGTTTTGTAGTGTCTCTTGAAGGTATCAAGATTGATCCTTTGAAATTTGAGGCCATAGTCAATTTACCCACCCCTTACATCATTACTGCAATTGTAGAGCCTGCAGCGAAAAGCTAATTTTCTTTGTCGATTTGTCCCTAATTATGCAAAAATTACTAAGGGTTTTACTCACTTACTTAAGAAGGGGATCCCTTTTATTTGGGATGAATTTTCCTAGGAATCCTTCAATGCTTTAAAGAACACGTTGATTAGTGCTCCTTTACTGCATCCCCCCAATTATTGCTATGATTACTTCCTGTATTTGGCTGCAACCGATACCACTATTGCTATGGTGTTAGTTCAGAATGACGATGATGAAAACGAGCACATGTTTTAATATTTGAGCCAAAATCTTCTTGATACTGAGTCTCGATATGCTCATGTCGAGAAGCTTGCCTTGGTGGCCATGCATGCCATCCAAATATTTCGACACTATATCCTTTTACGGAAAACCACCACGATTTCTGATTGTAACCCCATGACATATATACTAACTCATCAGTTAATGGGGGGGAAATACTCCAAATGGATCGTTATCCTATAGGAGTTTGATTTGGAATTTACTGTTGCCAAATCAAAGAAATCGCGTGTCTTTGCTGAGTTGATCTGTGCTCTTTCGTCTACAAGCACTCCAACTGATTTTACTAAGGAAATGCCTAACGAAAATCTGTTCTGATCAGCACTCTTGACCCATGGTATGGATAAATTATTGTTTATCTCCAAACCCAAACTTTTCGATCTGAGTTATCCCGATTCGACCAATGCCGCATTCGGCATGAGTCCCAACCCTATCAAATCCTCAGTGATACATTGTATTGGGTCGGTGTGGACTCTGTTCTTTATAAGTGTCTCACCCTTGAAGAGGCTGAGCGAGTCTTAAATGATTACCACTCTGGTGCTTGTGGTGGTCATATGTATGGATATGCCACTGCTCAGAAAATTCTCTGCACCGGTTATTTTTGGCCTTCTTTCTTCAAAGACTGCATTCTAGTTGTCCAAAAATGCCATGAATGTCATATTTTCAACCATAATTAGCGCGCCCCACCTACACCCCTACACCTAGTAATTACCGTTGGCCCATTTTCCAAATGGAGCATTGATTTCATGACATGTAACCCTTGCTCGGCTGGGGGTCATGGTTATATCATCGTCATCGTTGACTATTTTACTAAATGGGCTAAGGCGATGCCTACATATAATGATGACGGTATTACTGCTACTCAGTTCCTTTTTAGCCACATCATAGCATGTTTTGGTGTCCCTCAAGCTATCATGACTGACCATGGATCACATTTTCATCAGCACATGATGGCAGAGCTAACTGCTCAATTTTGCCTTCGACATGATAGCTCAACTCCTTATTATCCATAGGCTAATGGCCAGGTTGTAGCAGTCAACAAAGTTTTGATTACTATGCTTCAACGTACCATTGGGAAGCACATAAAGGATTGGCATTTAATGCTATTCTCAGCTCTTTGGGCTTACAGAATTTTTGCTAAGACGACCACTGGATTCACTCCATTCCAGTTGGTGTACGGCTTAGAGGCAACTCTTCCAATCGAATGTGAAATCCCTTCGCTTAGGCTAGCTATCTGATCTGAAAATGGGGCTCTTAGGCTTCTTGTCTAACTTACAAGAACCTCTCCCACTTCCAAAGCTTTAAATTTTCCCAAGTCTTAATGATTAACCAGTGTGGAATTAAGAAATGCTTGAAAATATGGGTGTATGCTTGTATTTGTTTTAAACTAATTATGTGCTATAAATTAATGTGCTGAAACTGATATATAAATACAGTAAATAAAGCAGTGGAGACAATGCAACAGTAAAACAAACACATGAACAACAAAATTAATTAGGAGTTCACCCAAAACTCTTGGGCTACGTCTCCATGAGCTCTAGTCAACTCGACTAAGCTCTCTGGAATTATGGCTTCAATTCTTTTACAAGTGCTACACTTAACTCCATAGGTTTACAATTGTTCCTATGGGCTTAGAATGCCATCTTACCCCACTGGCTGACCTCATTCTGATGACAGGTCTAGACTTTTCTGGACTTGACTCCTTCAATTAGTGGTCTGAGCTTCTTGCACTTCTGGCCTCTCTCACTCCCTCAGAATTTTGCATTTGTCTTTAGAACTCTTTCTCATGTCTTCAGCACACCTCATACACCAGCCATCGCTCGATAATTTGATCTCTTACTGTGCTGTAGCTTCATTGCAGCATTTAGGTGCTACCTCCAACCTCTTGTGGCTACGCTCTATTAAGTGCTCTGGCACATTGAGCCTCCCAATGGGTTCCTCAACGCTCCAACTCTGCCCACGCATTCACTGAGCATTACAAGCCTCCTTGAGCTTCTCGGAACTTCTCCTGAGCATCATGCCGCCTCCACGAATGAGAATTTGCCACTCTCTATCTCCCTTAGCACTGCCTTCTTTGGCTTCTACGCTGCCTCTTGGCCTTAGCCTCTTGCTTTGGCTTCAACAATAGTTCCCATGATGACCAAAAACCCAACAACAACCAACCGTCCTCTCGTTCTGTTGTTCTGTGGCTTTTAAGCCAAATCGGTGCTGCCCATTCATTTTCCCTTTTGGGCTCTGCAACTTTCGGCTTCGGTCCCTTCACCTTCCTTCTCGAGCATTTAATAGTCATTGGTAATGTCCCAAGGTATGGTGGCCCTTTGTTTTGCACAGAAGGGAAATTGACGCTTTAAATTCTTCTGAAATAGTAGTTCTCTATTGTTGAAGCCCTGAAAATCGAGCCTACAACAAGGGGGATACCCACCCGGTCTGGACCTTGGTAAGAAGCTCCTTTTCCGTTTGGGATGGTGGGTTCGTCTGGAGATATGGGACCAGTGTCCCAATTTATGTGTGTGTTTGTTGAGAATTGATATTTCCTTCCTAATAATTCCTAAGTAAAATGCTTTTATTCTAAATCTAATCTAATAACATGAAAATTGTATTCTAATGAACAAAAATATCTAATTCTAAACTAAATCGGGATTTAATCTTTTGATTATGCGATCTAAAATAGTTTCTAACAACAATTGGTAATAAAGATCATTCAATTGCTATAAGAAAAGAATTCAATAAAGATGAACTGTTTCGTATAAAAAGTTAGCCAAACAGTTGTGAAAAACATATCGCATAAGTCATTCATATATTAAGAACAAATAGAATAGCCATCACCGTACAAAAGTGCCAAATGATAACTCAAGCATTCAGGCATTCATATATAAATAACTAAACAAGAATATCACTTAAACACATAAGCAAAAATCATTAAGAGATAAAAGTACCATTGATAACAAGTTCTACTCATGAGCTTCAGCAATAATGATCTATCTCTTCTTAGTTCAACATCTACTAAGAGTACAAAAGTGCAATTTCAGTAGCAGATATTAAACACAGATATCAATAAACCTTATCCCATTCATTCATCAAAACCTCCTCCGAGGGTGCAGAAGTGCATGTTCTGAGGAAATTTTTTTGACAAATTTCAGGACCCTTCTTTAAATGCATGAGAAGGGTTGAAATACTACTAGATAAATCCTAAAAATAGTCTACTACAAAAATATAGGAGGTGGTTTAAATGACCGTCCTCATCTAAGGAAAAATAAAACTAAGACTAAAACTAAAACTGAATCTAAAAATTACTATCTATGTATATGTTCTCTGTGGTCGCAAGCATTCAACATCGTCTTGAGAAGAGTTGGTTGGCTGACCTCCGACTTTAGTTGTCCTGCAAAAACAGAATCGAAAAGCACTAGCACTATCTTCTCGGCAGAGTTAGTGAGGCTTTTGAGAGTCATGCATTGGCTATGTGATTTAACCATGTACTACCAGTAAGAATCCCAATTCAACTTGGTTAACCTATTGATGGATTTGGCTCTTTCTTCAGTCTTTTGCCTCCAGTTGTTCTGTAAAGGCTGTGCATTCGGGGGAAATTTACACAACATTTAAATATACCCCTGATAAATACCACTGTTTTTAGAACTCGAGTTTTGCTTTTAGCCTTTAGCACATTTTCCTGCCATTTTTCGGACATTCTGGCGACTGAGCGTTCAGAGGCTTTCCTTCTCAAGGGGTTTTGCTCGGCGATGCACGATTTGTGCTTCCCAAACTGCCTTCGTTTCTTGATTTGGGCTTCCTTGGTGCCAGTTTTCGCTTCTTGCGCGTTTTGTTAGATGACTTCGGAAATTGGAGTTTCTCCTTCTTTTCGCATTATACTCTGAACATTGCTACGTATATCTTTTTGTTTTCTGCTCCTGCAATTTATGAAATCAGGAAAGAGTAATGATATGAATAAGGTGACGGGAAAGCTTTAAATGTTGAAATCATATAAAATATATCACCCTACATGAACTAACTTCTTGATTAGATCGAAACCTTATGTCATTAATGATCATCAACTAACTTATTAAATTAATATTAATGCGCATGACTTGACATTAGATTACGAAAAACCTTTTGGAACGACGTGCCCTACAGATCTGCGATAATGCGATTTGCTTCGCAATATCGCTAATCCGTTATGTTTTGACAATCATTCATTACGATGTGTTTCTGCGAAATGTGATTTGCGAGACTTCGTTATCACATATCGCCAACTTTGAAGTATTTCACCTTAAGTGATGTTTGAAGCATATGAAAATTGCGATGTGATGAGTTCCTTCGGTGTGTGATCTCGCATCGCGATTTCACATTTGTAGGAGTTTTCTTATATGATGTTGTTATTTCCTTTTTTGTGATGCGATGCTTTTATTATTAAGAGAAAGATTTTATCCGAGCTCATCATAAACTTAAGTCTTTTTGGATTTTTGCGTATATTCTCCTAAGTTTATGATAGTAAGATTTATTCAAAATGGAAATACAAGTTCTAATTTATCATTATTTTCTAGATGAAGGGTCCTCACTTATTTAGTATTGATGTCAAAACTAAAATAAGAAGGGGGGTTGTTGCTGGCCACAACAATTGGCGATTCACTTGGAAGAACCAGTTATCTCTGATTTTCTTTTGAATTTTCTAAACTTCCAAAACAAAAGGGATTTTTGGAAAATCAAACTTTATTATAGAAAGATAAAGTATATCATGCTTTCAACTGTTAATGCTAGTTTGTTTCTTCTATGTTAACTTTGATTATTTACTTCCTAAAGCTAGTCATTGTATTTACATCAGCCACTACTTAGTTTGTAAAGATAAAAACAAAGTCTCCTCTGTAAATTAGTTTTAAATATGCTCATTTGTCGTAGGTAGAGCCTCTGCTGCCAGCAGGCGTTCATAGCCTCGACAAGGTTACCTGTTACCCAGCAATGATCCTGTATCCTACTTGGAGAAATATACAATTTTCAAAGAGAAATCCATGTCCACACTTATTGCTTTTATTTTCTTTTAATTCTTAAAGAACAATGCCTTGGTTTGGTAGCCAAATTATGACAGTGCCACTCACTTGATTTATAACTTTGTTGAACAAGTTGGCTCGTGATGAGACCCCTTATCTTTTGATTGCAACAATCTTGAGTCACTGGCCTGTTTTGGTATGTAGTTTTGGCGAAGTCAGCAAGCTATAATATCTATGATCATGATAAGTTAGCTCGTGATGAGACCTCTTATTCTTTAAGTTTAAAGTGTATCATTGGATTATTCCTTGAAGATCACAATTCTCTAGGTGGGGAGGAAGTCATTGGTTCCTTAAGAATAGCTCTGGACGACAATTATAGAGTTTTTGGAAAGAGCTTTTCTATAGAGAATCCTTGTTCTTGTTATTGATTCTTTTCATTAATTGATATAAAACAAATTCCCACTAAAGGTTGTTTTTTATCAAAATTCACAAAGTTGAAACTAGTATCATTTCCAAGCTTATAACCTTTGACTATAGCTTTCAATAATAACGACCAATTTTGATGAATTCCAAACGTAACCATTTACAACTGGTTTTATTATCTAAATCAAATGAAAAACTAATCTACAAAAATAAGAAAATAATTTTCTATGGAAAGTATTTTTTAAGGATCTGGCCGTTAATAGGTAAAGATTCTCTTTTCCCTGCTAAATCCTGCAACATAAAAGTGGATGGACCTATGATTTCCGCAATTTGGAATGGGCCAAGCCACATTCGTTGGAACTTCATATGTTTTCCTTTTTCTTCGTGAGCCTTATCCCATTTTAAAACTAAATCTCCAATTTGAAAGTCCTTTCTGGATACCATGTTTGAATCAAAAGAAGCTTTTACTAATGCTTGATGATGAGCATGAGTTATTTTAGCCTTTTCTCGTTGTTCTTCTAGCTTAAGAATTTGCAGTTGTCTTAGCTGTAAGGATGAAGTTGGTGTTTCATCAATAAATTGAACTAAGGCCAAAGAGGGAATTGCTAGATGAGTTGGGAGAACCACTTCTTTCCCATAAACCAAATTAAAGGGAGAAGTGCCAATGGAGGCTTTCTGTGTTATTCGATTTGCCCATAAAGCATATGTCAAAGCTTTGTGCCAATTCTTATGATTTTGGTCAATGGTTTGCTTAATGATTCTAATTAAATTTTTATTTGTTGATTCAGCTAATCCATTCCCCTGTGGGTAATAATTGGAAGAGTATTTGAGTTTAAAACCTATTTTGAGTGCAAATTCAGTCATAGCATTGCCAGAAAAGTGCGATGCATTATCAAACATTAAAGCAGAGGGTAAAAAAAACCTAGTGATTATGAACTGATCTATGAAATCGATGATTTGTTCAGCATTAGCTGTCTTGAGAGGAATGGCTTCTACCCATTTAGTAAAATAATATGTAGCTGTAAGGATATACCTATGTTGTTTAGAAGAGTGAGGAACGATCTCACCTATTATATTCAGTCCCCATTGATCAAAGGGTTGATCGATATTGATTGGTTGCAAAGGCAATGATGGTTTCTTTTGTCTTCCAGCAGTAGTTTGACACACTTGACATTTCCTTACATAGCTATGCGCATATTTAAATAGTGTAGGCCAATAGTACCATGCGCGCAAGATCTTATGTGCTGTAGCATCTCCTGCATAATGTCCACCTGCTGGTCCATCATGGAGTTCCTGCAACACTTTTTCAACTTCAGATTTCTCAAGACATTGAAGGAGAACTGAATCATAATTCATTCTAAAAAGTACATCATTTATAAGTTGATATTGCTTAGCCTTCAATCTTAGAGCCCTTTTCTTTGTATAATCCAGGTTTGAAGGGGCATATCTGCTCTTTAGATAAAATATGATATCAACATATAATGACTCAATATCATTTAGGCTTACCTCATACATTTGTACTTCTGAAGATGGTATTTCGGAAATAAGCGATGCTTCGGCTAGCGTTTTTCAAAATCCTTGTCCTTTTACAATGTTTGTTGGTTTAATTTCAGCGTCGTATTCTTGTAAGGCAGTGACCCAATTTGCTCTTTTCTCACCCATGTCTTTCTGTACTAAGAGATTTCTTATAGCTGGAAATGGTACTATGATCTTTGTATGGGTTTTAAGCAGAAAGGGTCTAAAGTGCTTAATCGCTTTGAAAACAGCATATGCTTGTTTCTCTACGTTAGAATAATTTAATTTGGCTCCTTGTAAATTTAAACTGAAAAAGGCATTTGGGGCTTCCGCCTTATCTTGATTTTCTTGAGTGAGTATCGCGGCGTATGATCTATCAGAGGCAAATGTATACAAAATGAAAGGATCAAAAAAATTTGGAGTTGCTAAAGATGGGGTGTTTACAATTGCTTGCTTAATTAGATTGAATGCTTCATATTCCTCTTGGCCCCATTTGAAGATTTAATTCTTTTTAATCATTGCTTGTAAGGGAGATACAATCCTTGAGAAGTCTGGAACAAATATCTTAACAAAGTTAATCTGGCCAAGGAAGGATTGCATGGCTTTCTTTTTGTGAGGCAAGGGTATTTCGGAAATATCCTTAATTCTATCGGGATCAACATGGATTCTAGATTTTGACACTATAAATCCAAGAAGTTTTCCTTCACTTAATGCAAAAAATGACTTTTTTGGATTAAGTGAAATCCCATACCTTTGGCAACGTTGGAATATTTGCTTTAAGTCTCTGAGATGATTACCATGTTTCTTAGAGTATACAATTATATCATCCAAGTAGATTACTACTGATTTGTTTACTAATCCCTTAAATGCGATGTCCATGGCCCTTTGAAATGTGGCGCCAACATTGATCAGACTAAAAGGCATCTTTTGATATGCATAAGTACCCCATTTGGTTTTGAAATTAGTTTTTAATTGATCGTCGGGATGGACTAAAACTTGGTTGTAGTTGGAGAAACCATCCAAAAAGGACATTAATTCTGATCCTGCGACTGCTTGCAAAATTTGCTCCATGGGAGGCAAGGGAAAATTATCCTTTTGGCAGGCTTTGTTCAGGTTTCGAAAGTCAATGCAAATTCTAATGTCTCCGTTTTCCTTTCTAACGGGAACTAAATTAGAAACCCATCTAGAATGTTGAACGGGAAAAATAATTTTGGCTTTCAATAATTTGTTAAGCTCAGACTTAAGCTAGCTTTCCAGATTAGGATGGATCTTCCTCAACTTTTGCTGGACGGGTTTTTCATCAGTTATCATTGGGATAATATGTTGGATGATAGAAGTGTCGTAAGTCTTTAAATCATCATAGTTCCAGGCAAAGACACTTTTGTATTGTTTCAAGAGACGAATATAAGCTAATCTTTCTTCTTGGGTTAGGCCAAGACCTAGGTTGATATTCTGCGTCTTGGTATCAGTTCCTAGATTTACTAATTCATAGTTCAGAGTTGAATTCTGAAGTTTTGAATTGGTAGATCTCTTGAATCAGTCTTTCAAATCATATAGGTCTTCCAACTTGAATATTGACTTTGGTATAGCATTATTAGTGCTTTCTTGTTGCAACTGTTCGTCATGTTGGTCCTCGTCAATTATCTAATTAGTGTAAGATCCTTCTGATGTGAGGAAGCTTACAATATTAGGATCATCCTTGAAAATTCTCCAGTTTGTAACATTGTCAGGAATTGAGGGTCTAAAGATTAATTCGATTAAAAATCTGTCCGGGCTATAGTCTTCTGAGGGAATGAGCTTGGAAGCTACATTTTCCAAGAGATCAGCACTAGCATTTTGGATTTTGGAAATTGATGAAATATTGAATGCTATAAAATGTTCAGTCAGATCTTGCACTAAAGATTGATAATGCTTTAAATGACCTGATAGGCAATGTATAGTATTTCGTACCTGTCTAATTACAATTTTAGAATCTCTGAAGACTTGTAGATACTTGATGTTTAATCCAATTGCCTTGTATAATCCTTGGACTAAGGCCTCGTACTCTGCAGTGTTATTGGTGCAATCGAATTCGAGTCTACAAGTTAGCATAGTTTTGTTTCCTTCTGGACTAACTAACACGCATCCTGCTCCTGCTCCATCGTTAGACTTTGAACCATCAAAAAATAACTTCCAAAATAAAGATTTATTTACAGGACTATCTATAAAATTAACACATTTAGAACTATATGTTTGGGAAAAGTTTTCTACTTGAGATAAAACAGAATGTTCTAAGTAAGGTGAAGTATAAGCATTAAAATTTCCTAAGAAAGAATCAATAGAATAGTTGCCAATTATATTGTTGTTGTATGCTATAGGTTCATTTTCTCCTTCCAATTCTGTTACTATGTATTTTTGATGTCTTTCTCGCTCAACCTTTATCTGATTTGGTTTACCATTATAAGGGAGCCACATATGTGACCAATCGGTAGCAAAGTATCCATGAAGCTTTTCAGACCAATCCCTACTAAGAATTAAGCCATAAAATTCTAGAATGTCTGCAACTAGAATATCAATAACTTGACATACCTTTGGATTCGATGACAGCCTTATGGTAACTTGATTTAGTTCACCGATCACTTCCACCTATGACCGGTCCAGCTGAACTATACGTACTGCAGACTTTTACAACTGAACGTTCAACTTTGTACATATTGATTTAGGCAGGATATTAGATGAAGCTCCTGAATCTACTAAACAATTATGCAAGCTTTTGTTTAAAACTTCATTCGTAAGAAGAAATGGGGGAGTATGAGATTTGGACCTTCCTCCAATTAAAGCCATATCGTTTGGATCAACTTTATTAGTCACATTAGTTGGAGGTCTTCCCATCTCATGGGAAGCTTGTGAGATTACAGTTGCGGGTAGAGGCGCACCAGGTATCGCACGTAATTCTTTCAAAAGGAGTTTTTGTTGATGTTTTAACTTGCTCAATTCATGAAAGGTAATGTTAGCCCTAGTCTTCTTCATGTCTTCTATGATATTATACTCCATTTCAGCAGAAACTATCAATGTTTTGGATGGAGTTGGTGAATCAGATTGGACTGGCCTTGTTTGAGTCGCTTTGGGTGATGTTTTCTTACCTGCGACTTTATCTTTAGATATTGAGCTTGCGCTCTTCTATTTAGGAGTTGGTTGTGGAGGATCGAGTTGATTTCTGCTTCTGGTACTAACTAATGATGCCTCTTGATCCTCTTCATCAGGGAGAATGAAGTCCCACATTCCCTACACTTCTACAACTTCTTCTTCATCAGTGGGCTCTTCATTGGAAACTTCCTCTTATTCTTCTTCTGATTCTGCATTTGTAATAGCATTGGGAGGCTTTGGATCAGTTGAAGGATTTCTTCTATAAGGTCTGTAAGGCTTTTTAGAAAAAGTCTCTGCTACTTGTTTCTTTATATCAACCATCTCGTTAGACATGGTTTTCAAAAAATTTTGCAATCCTTCTAAATCGAATGGGTCCTTTGGTTGTTTTTTCTTGGGATCTTCTCTAAAAGTGACCTTCTTTGATTTTCATTTGTTAACAGCATTTTTCTTCTCTAAGGCTATGATACGTTTTTCTACCGCTATTGCTTCTTTCATATTATCAGCCAAAGTTGTTTTGGCAGCCCTATCGACAAAGATCGCTATGTTTGATGGTAGTGCAGATATGTACCATTCACTTCAAACTTCTTCACTAGGCTTGGAAGCGGCAGGAATTTTATTCAAAAGTTTTTTGAAACGTGAGTTAAAATCTTTGATAGGTTCTCTTGTTTCGGTCTTAAGATTCGACATGTCATTTATCAATGTCGCAGTAGACCTATCATCACCGAACTTAGTCAAGAATTGTTCTTGGAAAATTTCCCAACTAGTGATAGATCCGAATGGTAATGAAAAATACCAAGATCCGGCTGCCCCTTGTAAAGTGTAAGGAAAGAGTCGGACAACAACATCTTCATTAGTGACTCCATTGAGATTTATAGATAACATGAAGTTGTTGATGTGTTCTTCTGCTAGCATGCTTACTTCAGGATTAAACTTAGGCAACCATTTTTCAGGATGGGCCGGTAATTGACTCAAGGGCGCAGGCATTAAGACTGCCCCTGGGTTATTCCATGGATTTTGGGCCATCGTTGAACTACTAATAGAAGAAAGCATAGAAGATGTTCCTTGCGGTTGGGAAGATGAGGATATTACAGTTCTAGGAGATTGTGAAGGAGATGTTGAAGTTCTAGTAGTGTGTTGGACAATAATTTGAAGTGGAGGAGTGGATGGTTGACTTCGCAGTGGAGAGGTCAAGATGGATGATGATGATGAAAGAGTCTTGCTATCAGACCCTTTAGGTGATCTCCTTGCTCTCTTCCTTTTAGGTAGAGGTAATTCAGTTGGTTCGATACCTAACTTTTCACTCTGCAATCAGATAAGCGGATGAGAAGGGTTATAATGTGAAGTCACACTACCTTGAGATATTTCAAATTTCTTGGGTGATATAGAAAATCGCTGAAGTTTATGGATCAAAGATTCAACTTCAGGAGGTTCAATAGTCGATTTCTCTGCAATGTTTGGGTTTGTGGTAGTGGCTGTTATTTTATCGACTTCTCGCTCAAGATTTATAGATTCTAAGTTTGATGGAGAAGTCGGGGGAGATGTTGAGGAAAATTTACTCTCAGAATGGTATTTGGATTTAGATTTACTAGCCATTCATAGTTCGGGCCCTCCTTCTAGCACCAAATATGTTGAAGCCCCAAAAATCGGGTCTACAACAAGGGGGATACCCACCTGGTCCGGACCTTGGTAAGCAGCTCCTTTTCCGTTTGGGATGGTGGGTTTGACTGGGGATATGGGACCAGTTTCCCAATTTATGTGTGTGTGTGTTGAGAATTGATATTTCTTTCCTAATAATTCCTAAGTAAAATGCTTTTATTCTAAATCTAATCTAATAACATGCAAATTGTATTATAATAAACTTAAATATCTAATTCTAAACTAACCCGGGATTTAATCTTATGATTATGCGATCTAAAATAGTTTCTAACAACAATTGGTAATAAAGATCATTTAATTGATATAAGAAAAGAATTCAATAAAGATGAACAGTTTCATATAAAAATTTAGCCGAACAGTTGTGAAAAACATATTGCATAATAAGTCATTCATATATTAAGCACAAATAGAATAGCCATCACCATACAAAAGTTCGAAATGATAACTCAGGCATTTAGGAATTCATATATAAATAACTAAACATGAATATCACTTAAACACATAAGAAGAAATCGTTAAGAGATAAAAGTACCATTGATAACAAGTTCTACTCATGAGCTTCAGCAATAATGATCTATCTCTTCTTAGTTCAACATCTCCTAAGAGTACAAAAGTGCAATTTCAGTAGCAGATATTAAACATAGATATCAATAAACCTTGTTCCATTCATTCATCAAAACATCCTCTGAGGGTGCAAAAGTGCATGTTCTGAGGAAACGTTTTTGACAAGTTTCAGGACCCTTCTCTAAATGCACGTGAAGGGTTGAAATACTACTAGCTAAATCCTAAAAATAGTCTATTACAAAAATATAGGAGGCAGTTTAAATGACCGTCCTCATCTAAGGCAAAAATAAAACTAAAACTAAAACTAAAACTGAATCTAAAAATTACTATCTATGTATATGTTCTTTGTGGTCGCAAGCATTCAGCATCGGCTTGAGGAGAGTTGGTTGGCCGACCTCCGACTTTAGTTGTCCTGCAAAAACAGAATCGGCAAGCGCTGGCACTATCTTCTCGACAGAGTTAGTGAGGCATTTGAGAGTCATGCATTGACTGTGTGGTTTAACCAAGTACTACCAGTAAGAATCCCAATTCAACTTGGTTAACCTATTGATGGATTCTGTTATTTCTTCAGCCTTTTGCCTCCAACTGTTCTGTAAAGGCTATGCATTCAGAGGAAATTTACACAACATTTAAATATACCCCTAATAAATACCACTGTTTTTAGAACTCGAGTTTTGCTTTTAGCCTTTAGCACCTTTCCCTGCAATTTTTCGGACTTTCTGGCGACTGAGCGTTCAGAGGCTTTCCTTCTCAAGGGGTTTTTCCCAGCGATGCACGATTCGTGCTTCAAAAACTGCCTCCGTTTCTTGATCCGGGCTTCCCTGGTGCCAGTTTTCGCCTCTTGCATGTTTTGTTAGATGACTTCGGAAATCGGAGTTTCTCCTTCTTTTCACATTATACTCTAAACATTTCTACGTATATCTTTTTGTTTTCCGCTTCTGCAATTTACGAAATCAGGAAAGAGTAATGATAGGAATAAGGTGACGGGAAAACTTTAAATGTTGAAATCATATAAAATATATCACCCTACATGAACTGACTTCTTGATCAGATCGAAACCTTATGTCATTAATGATCATCAACTAACTTATTAAATTAACATTAATGCGCATGACTTGACATCGGATTACAAAAAACCTTTTTGGAATGACGTGCCCTACAGATTTGCGATAATGTGATTTTGTGATTTGCTTCGCAATATCACAGATCGCAATATCGCTAATCTGTTATGTTTTGACAATCATTCATTACCATGTGTTTCTGTGAAATGCGATTTGCGAGACTTCGTTATCGCATATCACCAGCTTTGAAGTATTTCACCTTAAGTGATGTTTGAAGCATATGAAAATTACGATGCGATGAGTTCCTTCAGTGTGTGATCTCGCATCGTGTTTTCGCACTTGTAGGAGTTTGCTTATATGATGTCATTATTTCCTTTTTTGCGATGCGATGCTTTTATTATTAAGAGAAAGGTTTTATTCGAACTCATCATAAACTTAAGTCTTTTTGGCTTTTTGTGTATATTCTCCTAAGTTTATGATAGTAAGATTTATTCAAAAATGAAATACAAGTTCTAATTTATCGTTATTTTCTAGATGAAGGGTCCCCACTTATTTAGTATTGATGTCAAAACTAAAATAAGAAAGGGGGTTGTTGTTGGCCACAACATCTGTTTACACAGAGAACACTGTAAAAACACTAGAAAATCTGCATAAAACACAATTCCGGACTTGAAACATTATACAGAGGCATTTCAAAACCCTTTTGGGTCTATAATATCGCATTGGGCTTAACTCCATTTGTATTTCATTTAATAAATGAAATACGCAAAATTGGTGCTTTTTGGACTTCAAAACAAATACAATCGCATCTATAAACTTATTGGGCCTGCCTTCAATCGCATATCGCAATCGCAACAGGCAGGAGCCCTGGTCCATGGTCTTAATGTAAATAGTGATGCGATATTCCTCGTTAAATCTCCACCGTCCGATCAGACTCACGATCCAACGGTCCAGATGCAATCGCATTATCGCATATCGCAATATTGCGGTGCTACGGCCCGGGGGTATTCCCTTATGACATACGCCGATTCGATACATATCGCCAATGCCTGATCCATCGACGCCGATAATTGGCGATCACATGTCGCATTAGCCTCGGCCTTTGTTAAGTCCTCCCATGGATTTGTGCAATGCGATAAAGCGGCAATCGCTTATCGCAATCACTGATGGCCCAAGGTCATTCCCTTTGAAATAATTGCGATGCGATATTTCCTCTTTGACCAATCAAACAAGGCCACGTGGCCCAATCCCGGCCTACCACATGTCAGCTATGGATTGGCCGATGAGCCTATACTAGAATCAAAATTTTCAATATCGTTCAAAATTTAATGAAATTGCCTCCTTTTCTAAGGACATTGGGCAATTTTCATTTTTACAATAACTCCTTCATCCAGAGTCCGTTTTGGTCCATTCAAAATGCATCAAATTCAGAATGAACAGATCTATGCAATGGGACTATTTTTGAGAGCAACATGCTATTTTGATTTTCCTCTGATTTAAAAAGGATTTGTGCCATTTGGCACCTTTTATCTCTTATATGAAGTCTTTTAGACTTAGAGGTTTATCCAGGATCCATTTTTGGATCATGACTTCCCACTAAAAGAACTTTTGGTCTCCAAAAGACTAATATACTGATCTGAATAATAAATGAGAGTGACTCACCCTCTTCTTTCAGCCTTCCTACACTTGCCTTTTCATAGTGCATCTGAACCAAAGTTTTTGACCACTTCCCTTCTTGGATGGGCTAGTCTTCCTAGGAAGAACTGTCTTCCTCCTTGCCTTCCTGCAAGACTTCTGTTGTATTGGTCATAGAAGGTAGTTTGAACTTCTTTTCCTTGATCATTGATCCAAGGTGGCTCAAACAAATGTGAAGTACATCTGCTTCACAAAAACTTTCAATTGTACCTGTTTGAAAGGCTGCCAACAACACTGTTAACAACAATAGGCATACAGATAACAACTGGATGGACTAACTCCTGCTTTAACAAAAGAAAAAAAAAATCACATCTTGTGAACACCTCCATGTCTTACATCTGCATACAACTGATGGACTAGATAACAAGCCCACAAAACATGCCTTTAAAGCAAATGACCCTTCAAGTCAAGCATTTGGAAAAAGACCATTAAGATTCTTTTCAAAAGATGAAACAATTTCATCACTATCTCCACCAAACCAACTTTACTTGCATGTTTACAACAAAGCAATCAACCCTTCAAGTCAATTACACACACATGTTTCGAAAACAAGGAAAACATCAACATTCCTGTGTTCATGCACATCATGCTCATGCATGCATTTCATCCTTCAACTTTCACTTAAGTACACTGTACTTTCGAAGCAGAAATGCACATAATGTTGTAGCACAAAGTGAGTCTCCTACTCAACTTCTCCATTCACCTTCTTGGTAAAATCCTGCAACTTGCATTCCATAACAATGAAATGCAAATAGATGCATCAATAGACATGCAATCTTAATTGGATAAGACTCTAACCATTTCTTACCAATCCATTTCAAAGGTCCTTCCTTTGTCTATACATCAGCATCAATATGTGAATCATCTTGAGACACATCATTCATGGAATCTTCCTTTCCATTTCTACCATTCTCTCTTTCCACCTTCTCCTTCAGCTTTTGTGGAAGCATTGCTGGATTTAGAGTCCAACACCTTTCAACAAGATGCCTTGCTTATGGCAGTAAGTGCACTGCATGTGCATCCTCTTGACAGCATGATTTTCCTTGTCCAATGGACCTTTGGCTTCTTGCTTTCTTTCCTTCAAAAGTTTCCTGTATGTGGCCATTCTCTTCCAACATCTAGAAAAGTGATGGTTATCCAAACCACATAAGAACATGCAATTCTTTTCCCATATCTATGTGGAAATTTATCATGCTTTGAAAAATCAAAAGGACTATGGTTAGAATAAGATTTATACCTGCCTCTTTCACCTTCATTGCCTTCATGAGGAGGTGAAGCAAATGAAGAAGTGGTTCCCTTTGGAATCCCATCAATCTCTTCAAGGCTGTTAGAGTTTCCACAACTCTCTCGTTCAAGGGTGTGCTTCTGAACACTTGCACCCTGCAAATGATGTTTCAAGCCATTGGATTCCTCCTAAACACAATCTTCACACTCTTGAGATAGAGGACCTGCAATGAAACTCCTTCTTGGAATGGTCTCAATGGCCTTCATGTAAGCTTTGGAACTTTCTCCATAAGACTGTCCATAGCCAAGACCCAAATACTTAGGCCTTTCCTCCACCATGATTGGTTCAATGATACCTTGTGCATGCTTTCCCAAGCCCTTTCCTTCATAGCCCATCTTGGACATTAGCTTGGAACCTACACCTTTAGTATGTTTCTCAAAAGAACCAATACAAGCATTCTCAGAAGAATTTGAAGACAAACTGGAATGGCTTACCTCTTCTTCAAGCTGGTACTTGACTAAGGCTTCTTGGGCAACAAAGAGCTGTGACTCCAACTCATGCATCCTTTTTAGGTTCACATTTGTAATCTGAAGTTACCTCTCTATTTCTTGCAATTCGTTAGCAAGTAACTGCTTCTCTTCCTTCATGGAATTCAACTACTTTCTAAGCATGCTACTCTTCCTTCCATCCTCATACATTTCTCTCACCATATCCATCATGGTGGACAATTCTTGCTTCATGTCTTCATCAAAGAGTCTTGTGAAGAGAGCAGAATTTGAGGAGCCACTTGTAGAAGTTTTCATTATGCCAATGAACAAAAAAACTTCAACAAGATAATTAAAGAGCTTATTTAAGAAGCCTCTTGCAACAAACCTCTTGTGCTTTGGATTGCCTTGAGGTCCTTGGGATAGAAGAATGCCTTCAACCCTTCTCCCTATTTGTCCTTCTTGGACTGAGCTATCAATAGCTTTCCCTTCACCTCTGCAAACTCAGAAAACAGTCAGTCTGCAAAACAAGCATACAATCAACCTCTTGCTGTTCAAACACATTTCAGACAAGCAGTATTTTCTCTATCAATCAAACATTTTGATATAACCTTCTTAAAGGTGTGGTTAATCAATCTTAAGCTCTAATACCACCTGAACTGGAAATGGGGCTCTTAGACTTCTTGTCTAACTTACAAGAACCTCTCCCACTTCCAAAGCTTTAAATTTTCCCAAGTCTTAATGATTAACTAGTGCAGAATTAAGAAATGCTTGAAAATATGGGTGTATGCTTGTATTTGTTTTAAAATGATTATGTGCTATAAATTAATGTGCTCAAACTGATATATAAATTCATATAACAGTAAATAAAGCAGTAGTAAAACAGACACATGAACAACAATATTAATTAGGAGTTCACCCAAAACTCTTGGGTTACATCTCCGTGAGCTCCAGTCAACTCGACTAGGCTCTTTGGGATTATGGCTTCAATTTTTTTACAAGTGCTACACTTAACTCCATAGGTTTACAATTGTTCCTATGGGCTTAGAATGCCATCTTACCCTGCTGGCTGTCCTCATTCTGATGACAGGTCCAGACTTCTCTGGGCTTGACTCCTTCAGTTAGTGGTCTGAGCTTCTTGCGCTTCTATCCTCTCTGACTCCCTCAAAATTCTGCATTTGTCTCTAGAACTCTTTCTCATGTCTTCAGCACACCTCATACACCAGCCACCGCTTGATCATTCGATCTCTTACTATGCTGCGGCTTCACTGTAGCATTTAGGCGCTGCCTCCAACCTCTTGTGGCTGCGCTCTGGTAAGCGCTCTAGCACACCGAGCCTCCCAACGGATTCCTCAGCGCTCCAACTCTGCCCATGCATTCACTGAGCAGTATGGGCCTCCCTGAGCTTCTCAGAACTTCTCTTGAGCATCATGCCACCTCCACGAATGAGAATTCGCCACTCTCTATCTCCCACAGCGCTGCCTTCTTTGGCTTCTACGCTGCCTCTTGGCCTTAGCTTCCTGCTTTGTCTTCAGCAACAGTTCCCACAGTGACCAACAACCCAGCAGCAACCAACCGTCCTCTCGTCCTATTGTTCTGTGGCTTTTAAGCCAAATCGGCGCTGCCCATTCATTTTCCCTTTTGGGCTCTCCAACTTCCAGCTTCGGTCCCTTCACCTTCCTTCTGGAGCGTCTAATAGTCATTGGTAACATCCCAAGGTATGGTGGCCATTTGTTTTGCAAGAATGGCAATCGGCACTTTAAATTCTTTTGAAACAGTCGTTCTCTGTTTACACAGAGAATGTTGTAAAAACACGGGAAAATACGCATAAAACAAAATTCCGGACTTGAAACATTATACAGTGGCATTTCGGAACCCTTTCAGGTATGTAATATCGCATTGGTCTTAACTCCCTTTGTATTTCGTTTAATAAATGAAATACGCAATTACAAAGGAAATTGGCGCTATCCGGACTTCAAAACACATACAATCGCATCTATAAACTTATTGGGTCTGCCTTCAATCGCATATCACAATCACAATAGGTAGGAGCCCCGCTCCATGGTCTTAACGCAAATAGCGATGTGATATTCCTCGTTAAATCTCCACCATCCAATCAGACTCACGATCCAACGGTCCAGATGCGATTGCATTATCGCATATCGCAATATCACGGTGCTATGACCCGGGGGTCTTCCCTTATGACATACGTCGATCAGATACTTATCGCCGATGCCTGATCCACCGACACTGATAATTGGTAATCACATGTTGCATTGGCCTTGGCCTTTATTAAGTCCTCCCATGGATTTGTGCGATGCGATAAAGTGACAATTGCTTATCGCAATCGTTGATGGCCCAAGGTCCTTCCCTTTAAAATAATTGCAATGCGATATTTTCTCTTTGACCAATAAAACAAGGCCATGTGGCCCAATCCCGACCTGCCACATGTCAGCTGTGGATTGGCTCGTGAGCCTATGCTAAAATCAAAATTTTCAATATAGTTCAAAATTGAATGAAATTGCCTCCTTTTCTAAGGACATTGGGCAATTTTCATTTTACAATAACTCCTTCATCCAGAGTCCTTTTTGGTCCATTCAAATTGCGTCGGATTCACAATGAATAGATCTATGCAATGGGACTATTTTTGAGAGCATCCTACGATTTTGATTTTCCTCTAATTTACAAAGGATTTGTGCCATTTGGCACCTTTTATCTCTTATATGAAGTCTTTTAGACTTAGAGGTTTATCCAAGATCCATTTTTGGATCACTATTGAACTTCTTCCGAATACCTTGCCTGAAGAGGAGCGGCTACTGTATCTTGAGAGACTTAATGAGCCTTGTCACATTGCTGTGATGTTCATTGAAGCTCAAAAGAAGTGAGTCAAGGCTCATTTTGACCAAACCATTTCTCCTCGCACTTTTGCTGAAGGAAACTTGGTCCTTCTTTATGGTCAAGCCAAAGATAAATTGGGGGCAGGCAAGTTCAAACCCATGTGGCATTGGCCCTACATCATCAAGCGTGTCTTACAAAAAGGTGCCTATGAGCTATGTGATTATGAGGGAAATGCATTGTCACAGCCCCGTAATGGGTTGTATCTCAAGAAGTATTATGCGTGGAATTTGTGTAATAACTTTTGTACATGAGTGTGTTAATTCATTAGTGTGTGCTTTTGATTTTTGGTGTGCTTGTCTGCTTTGTGGACATGTGTTTTTCTGCTTACCCTATGTTCCACTCGGTTTGCAGATGTCATTAGGTCATTATGTTGGTTTTGCTGATGGTTCTTGTTGTAGCACACAAAACCTCTCTTCTACAGCATGGGTACTCTATGACCCTAATGGCGATCTGATTAACTTAAAAGGTATCTGCCTTTTTGAACAACCAATAATATTGCTGAATATAGTGCAGTTATTGAACTCTTGTCAGAAGAAGTTGCTCTTGGCATCATGGATTTAGTTGTCAATTTGGATTCACAGCTTGTTGTGTTACAATTAAATAATCATTACTCAGTGAGAAATCCACAAATATTGCATATGTATCTACGTGTTATATTGCTGGAAAGAAATTTTGTTCTTTATAGACATTTGCATCATTTATAAAAACTAAATCATGTTATGAATACATAAGTAGAAATAAAACATGCATATGTATATATATATATATATATATATATATATATATATATATATATATATATATATATATATATATATATATATATATATATATATATATATATATATATATCTGTGTGTGTGTGTGTGTGTGTGTGTATGTATATATATCGTGTTTGCCGAAGTGTTTACATCAAAATGTCAAAAAAGTAGAGTGTTCTGAGACACTTGGCTTTCAAATTCTACAAAATGTGTAAAAGACCTAGATAAACTATCAAACAACACAGTGCTCATGATAGCACGAGACCGCTCTGATCACTCGGCCTAGCAGCCGATGAAGTCTTGCAGAAACTCCCATAGTGTGTCTCTACCAATGCAATGGAACATCATTGATAGTGGCATAATTCGGAACTCCTCGAGTTATTGCCTCCAGATTGTGCTCCATCTCAGCTAAGGGGCCAACCCCTTATTCATAGTCCGCACCCACTATTGGATGAGCAGGTCATCATGCTATTGGAAACATGCTTGGTGGTCTCTTTGGTCCCACATCTGCACATTTATCATAAGTTAAGTCTCAATTTACATTTTTATAAAAAATCATAAAACTTGAAAAATTTCAAAAAACAAGTTTTTACCTGCATCGGTCCACTGTTTTCTTGGTGGAAAAGGTAGATCTAGATCCCACCTGAAATCTATGCCAACATAAGCGTAGTCGTCTACCACGAGTTGTTGAGAAAAGCAACAAGAAATGCTAAAAATAACATTCATTATATTCCAATTTAATTTGTCCTTGAATTAAAATTGAGAATTAAAATTCGAATTTAGTCTCACCAGCTGCTTGAAAAATAATTAATTAATTCATCTTGAGTTAATTAGTTGGATAAATTCAAGCTAGAAGTATTTGTGAAGTCATGCAACAATTATCCCTTAAATTAAGGAATTTATCCCTTAATTAAGGAGATAAGGATGAGTTGTATTTGAGTTGTAATTAGTTAGCTCAGTTAACTAAGTTAAGTCCAGTTAAATTAGTTCCAAACAGTTTGAGGAACTAATTGTGAGTTTAGTCAGTTAATGCATGCACGCATGCAACTAGTGTACTCCAGATAACTGAGGATTCTCTCATAAGTAACTCATGCATGTCAGTTCAAACAAAGGCCCAGTTGAGATTAAAGACAGGGACATTGTACTATCAGTTGGAGGAATTTTCCTATAAAGGAAACTCATCCATGCAGAAGTAACAAGGTTCCTTGAGGATTGTGCAGTTTTATAGGGTTTGAGATCAATGTGAGTGATTAGTGTTACACTTGGTAACAGTAGGATCACCCAGGAGAAACAACGCAAGGAAATAGGAGACTTGGAGGGCAGAGGAGAAGGTTTGTGAGAAGCCTTGTTTGCCTATGAGCATCCAAGAGGATTGTACTGAGAGCTGGCTAGCTGTGGGAGCTAAGGCTTTGTGTAATTCTGAGATATTTCCACCTTGTATGATTATACAGATAGCAGTGTTTTTAGTTGAGGCTTTCCCCGGAGTATTCTTCTGTTTTTCATGTGTATTGATTTTTCTTCTCTGTTATATGTGTTCGGCTTGATCTTTCTCAAATCTATTAAGCTTCCGCAAGTTTTATTGAAGAAGTAGATTAAGTATTTTGCTCTAGTTATATATAAATAACCAAACATGAATATCACTTAAACACATAAGCAGAAATCGTTAAGAGATAAAAGTACCATTGATAACAAGTTCTACTCATGAGCTTCAGCAATAATGATCTATCTCTTCTTAGTTCAACATCTACTAAGAGTACAAAAGTGTAATTTCAGTAGCAGATATTAAACACAGATTTCAATAAACCTTGTTCCATTCATTCATCAAAACATCCTCTGAGGGTGCAAAATTGCATGTTCTGAGGAAATGTTTTTGACAAATTTCAGGACCCTTCTCTAAATGCATGAGAAGGGTTGAAATACTACTAGCTAAATCCTAAAAATAGTCTATTACAAAAATATAGGAGGCAGTTTAAATGACCATCCTCATCTAAGGCAAAAATAAAACTAAAACTAAAACTAAAAATCAATCTAAAAATTACTATCTATGTATATGTTCTCTGTGGTCGCAAGCATTCAGCATCGGCTTGAGGAGAGTTGGTTGGCTGACCTCCGACTTTAGTTGTCCTGCAAAAACAGAATCGGCAAGCGCTGGCACTATCTTCTCGGCAGAGTTAGTGAGGCATTTGAGAGTCATGCATTGACTGTGTGGTTTAACCAAGTACTGCCAGTAAGAATCCCAATTCAACTTGGTTAACCTATTGATGGATTTTGCTATTTCTTCAGCCTTTTGCCTCCAACTGCTCTGTAAAGGATGTGCATTCGGGGGAAATTTACACAACATTTAAATATACCCCTGATAAATATCACTGTTTTTAGAACTCGAGTTTTGCTTTTAGCCTTTAGCACTTTTTCCTGCAATTTTTCGGACTTTCTGGCGACTGAGCATTCAGAGGCTTTCCTTCTCATGGGGTTTTGCCCAGCGATGCGTGATTCGTGCTTCAAAAACTGCCTCCGTTTCTTGATCCAGGCTTCCCTGCTGCCAGTTTTCGCCTCTTGCGCGTTTTGTTAGATGACTTCGGAAATCAAGTTTCTCCTTCTTTTCACATTATACTCTAAACATTTCTACGTATATCTTTCTATTTTCCGCTTCTGCAATTTACGAAATCAGGAAAGAGTAATGATAGGAATAAGGTGATGGGAAAGCTTTAAATGTTGAAATCAAATAAAATATATCACCCTACATGAACTGACTTCTTGATCAGATCGAAACCTTATGTCATTAATGATCATCAACTAACTTATTAAATTAACATTAATGCGCATGACTTGACATCGGATTACAAAAAACCTTTTTGGAATGACGTGCCCTACAGATCTGCGATAATTTGATTTTGTAATTTGCTTCGCAATATCGCTAATCCATTATGTTTTGACAATCATTCATTACCATGTGTTTCTGCGAAATGCGATTTGCAAGACTTCGTTATCACATATCGCCAGCTTTGAAGTATTTCACCTTAAGTGATGTTTGAAGCATATGAAAATTGCGATGCGATGAGTTCCTTCAGTGTGTGATATTGCATCGCATTTTCGCATTTGTAGGAGTTTGCTTATATGATGTCGCTATTTCCTTTTTTGCGATGCGATGCTTTTATATTAAGAGAAAGATTTTATTCGAACTCATCATAAACTTAAGTCTTTTTGGATTTTTGTGTATATTCTCCTAAGTTTATGATAGTAAGATTTATTCAAAAAGGAAATACAAGTTCTAATTTATCGTTATTTTCTAGATGAAGGGTCCCCACTTATTTAGTATTGATGTCAAAACTAAAATAAGAAGGGGGGTTGTTGCTTGCCACAACATCTGTTTACACAGAGAACACTGTAAAAACACAGGAAAATCTGCATAAAACACAATTCCAGACTTGAAACATTATACAGAGGCATTTCGGAACCCTTTTGGGTCTATAATATCGCATCGGGCTTAACTCCATTTGTATTTCATTTAATAAACGAAATACGCAAAATTGGCGCTTTTTGGACTTCAAAACAAATACAATCGCATCTATAAACTTATCAGGTCCGCCTTCGATCGCATATCGCAATCGCAACAGGTAGGAGCCCCGGTCCATGGTCTTAATGTAAATAGTGATGCGATATTCCTCGTTAAATCTCCACCGTTCGATCAGACTCGCGATCCAACAGTCCAGATGCAATCGCATTATTGCATATTGCAATATCGCGGTGCTATGGCCCGGGGGTCTTCCCTTATGACATATGCTGATCCGATACATATCGCCAATGCCTGATCCATCGACGCTGATAATTGGCGTTTGCATGTCGCATTGGCCTCGGCCTTTGTTAAGTCCTCCCATGGATTTGTGCAATGCGATAAAGTGGCAATCGCTTATCGCAATCACTGATGGCCCAAGGTCCTTCCCTTTGAAATAATTGCGATGCGATATTTCCTCTTTGACCAATCAAACAAGGCCATGTGGCCCAATTCCGGCCTACCACATGTCAACTGTGGATTGGCCTGTGAGCCTATACTAGAATCAAAATTTTCAATATAGTTCAAAATTTAATGAAATTGCCTCCTTTTCTAAGGACATTGGGCAATTTTCATTTTACAATAACTCCTTCATTCGGAGTCTGTTTTGGTCCATTCAAAATGCGTCGAATTCAGAATGAACAGATCTATGCAATGGGACTATTTTTGAGAGCAACATGTGATTTTGATTTTCCTCTTATTTAAAAAGGATTTGTGCCATTTGGCACCTTTTATCTCTTGTATGAAGTCTTTTAGACTTAGAGGTTTATCCAGGATCCATTTTTGGATCACGACTTCCCACTAAAAGAACTTTTGGTCTCCAAAAGACTAATATACTGATCTGAATAATAAATGAGAGTGACTCACCCTCTTCTTTCAGCCTTCCTACACTTGCCTTTGCATAGTGCCTCTGAACCAAAGTTTTTGACCACTTCCCTTCTTGGATGGGCTAGTCTTCCTGGGAAGAACTGTCTTCCTCCTTGCCTTCCTGCAAAACTTCTATTGTATTGGTCATAGAAGGTAGTTTGAACTTCTTTGCCTTGATCATTGATCCAAGGTGGCTCAAACAAATGTGAAGTACATCTGCTTCACAAAAACTTTCATTTGTACCTGTTTGAAAGGCTGCCAACAACACTGTTAACAACAATAGGCATACAGATAACAACTGGATGGACTAACTCCTTCAACAAAAGAAAACAAATTTCACATCTTGTGAACACCTCCATGTCTTACATCTGCATAAAAATGATGGACTAGATAACAAGCCCACAAAACATGCCTTTAAAGCAAATGACCCTTCAAGTCAAGCATGTGGAAAAAGACCATTAAGATTCTTGTCAAAAGATGAAACAATTTCATCACTATCTTCACCAAACCAACTTTACATGCATGTTTGCACCAAAGCAATCAACCCTTCAAGTCAATTACACACACATGTTTCGAAAACAAGGAAAAAATCAACATCCCTGTGTTCATGCACATCATGCTCATGCATGCATTTCACCCTTCAACTTTCACATAAGTACACTGTATTTTCGAAGCAGAAATGCACATAATGTTGTAGCACAAAGTGAGTCTCCTACTAAACTTCTCCATTCACCTTCTTGGTAAAATCCTGCAACTTGCATTCCATTAACAATGAAATTCAAATAGATGCATCAATAGACATGCAATCTTAATTGGATAAGAACTCTAACCATTTCTTACCAATCCATTTCAAAGGTCATTCCTTTGTCTATACATCAACATCAATATGTGAATCATCTTGAGACACATCATTCATGGAATCTTCCTTTCCATTTCTACCATTCTCTCTTTCCACCTTCTCCTTCAGCTTTTGTGGAAGCATTGCTAGATTTAGAGTCCAACAATATTCAGCAAGATGCCCTTGCTTATGGTAGTAAGTGCACTACATGTGCATCCTCTTGACAGCATGATTTGCATTGTCCAATGGACCTTTGGCTGCGTGATTTCTTTCCTTCAAAAGTTTCCTGTATGTGGCCATTCTCTTCCAACATCTAGAAAAGTGATGGTTATCCAAACCACAAAAGAACATGCAATTATTTTCCCATATCTATGTGGAAATTTATCATGCTTTGCAAAATCAAAAGGACTATGGTTAGAATCAGATTTATACGTGCCTCTTTCACCTTCATTGCCTTCATGAGGAGGTGAAGCAAATGAAGAAGTGGTTCCCTTTGGAATCCCATCAATCTCTTCAAGGCTGTTAGAGTTTCCACAACTCTCTGGTTCAAGGGTGTGCTTCTGAACACTTGCACCCTGCAAATGATGTTTCAAGCCATTGGATTCCTCCTAAACACAATCTTCACACTCTTGAGATAGAGGACCTGCAATGAAACTCCTTCTTGGAATGGTCTCAATGGCCTTCATGGAAGCTTTGGAACTTTCTCCATAAGACTGTCCATAGCCAAGACCCAAATACTTAGGCCTTTCCCCCACCATGATTGGTTCAATGATACCTTGTGCATGCTTTCCCAAGCCCTTTCCTTCATAGCCCATCTTGGACATTAGCTTGGAACCTACGCCTTTAGTATGTTTCTCAAAAGAACCAATACAAGCATTCTCAGAAGAATTTGAAGACAAACTAGAATGGCTTACCTCTTCTTCAAGCTGGTACTTGACTAAGGCTTCTTGGGCAACAAAGAGCTATGACTCCAACTCATGCATCCTTTTTAGGTTCACATTGCAATATGAAGTTGCCTCTCTATTTCCTGCAATTTGTTAGCAAACAACTGCTTCTCTTCCTTCATGGAATTCAATTGCTTTCTAAGCATGCTGCTCTTCCTTCCATCCTCATACATTTCTCTCACCATATCCATCATGGTGGAAAATTCTTGCTTCATGTCTTCATCAAAGAGTCTTGTGAAGAGAGTAGAATTTGAGGACCGACTTGTAGAAGTTTTCATTATGCCAATGAACAAAAAAACTTCAACAAGATAATTAAAGAGCTTATTTAAGAAGCCTCTTGCAACAAACCTCTTGTGCTTTGGATTGCCTTGAGGTCCTTGGGATAGAAGAATGCCTTCAGCCCTTCTTCCTATTTGTCCTTCTTGGACTGAGCTATTAATAGCTTTCCCTTCACCTTTGCAAACTCAAAAAATAGTCAGTTTGCAAAACAAGCATACAATCAGCCTCTTGCTATTCAAACACATTTCAGACAATCAATATTTTCTCTGTCATTCAAACATTTTGATATAACCTTCTTAAAGGTGTGGTTAATCAATCTTAAGCTCTAATACTACCTGATCTGAAAATGGGGCTCTTAGACTTCTTGTCTAACTTACAAGAACCTCTCCCACTTCCAAAGCTTTAAATTTTCCCAAGTCTTAATGATTAACCAGTGCAGAATTAAGAAATGCTTGAAAATATGGGTGTATGCTTGTATTTGTTTTAAACTGATTATGTGTTGTAAATTAATGTGCTCAAACTGATATATAAATGCATATAACAGTAAATAAAGCAGCAGTAAAACAGACACATGAACAACAATATTAATTAGGAGTTCACCCAAAACTCTTGGGCTACATCTCTGTGAGCTCTAGTCAACTCGACTAGGCTTTTTGGGATTATGGCTTCAATTTTTTTACAAGTGCTACACTTAACTCCATAGGTTTACAATTGTTCCTATGGGCTTAGAATGCCATCTTACCCCGCTGGTTGTCCTCATTCTGATGACAGGTCTAGACTTCTCTGGACTTGACTCCTTCAGTTAGTGGTCTGAGTTTCTTGCGCTTCTATCCTCTCTGACTCCCTTAGAATTCTGCATTTGTCTCTAGAACTCTTTCTCATGTCTTCAGCACACCTCATACACCAGCCACCGCTTGATCATTCGATCTCTTACTGTGCTGCGGCTTCACTACAGCATTTAGGCACTGCCTCCAACCTCTTGTGGCTGCGTTCTGGTAAGCGCTCTGGCACACCGAGCCTCCCAATGGATTCCTCAGCGCCCCAACTCTGCCCATTCATTCACTGAGTAGTATGGGCCTCCCTGAGCTTCTCAGAACTTCTCCTGAGCATCATGCCACCTCCACGAATGAGAATTTGCCACTCTCTATCTCCCACAGCGCTGCCTTCTTTGGCTTCTATGCTGCCTCTTGGCCTTAGCTTCCTGCTTTGGCTTCAGCAACAGTTCCCACAGTGACCAACAACCCAGCAGCAACCAATCGTCCTCTTGTCCTATTGTTCTGTGGCTTTTAAGCCAAATCGGCACTGCCCATTCATTTTCCCTTTTGGGCTCTGCAACTTCCAGCTTCAGTTCCTTCACCTTCCTTCTGGAGCGTTTAATATTCATTGGTAACATCCCAAGGTATGGTGGTCATTTGTTTTGCAAGAATGGCAATCGGCACTTTAAATTCTCTTGAAACAGTGGTTCTCTGTTTACACAGAGAATGTTGTAAAAACACGGGAAAATACGCATAAAACACAATTCCGGACTTGAAACATTATACAATGGCATTTCGGAACCCTTTCGGGTATGTAATATCGCATTGGTCTTAACTCCCTTTGTATTTCGTTTAATAAATGAAATACGCAATTACAAAGGAAATTGGCACTTTTCGGACTTCAAAACACATACAATCGCATCTATAAACTTATTGGGTCTACCTTCAATCGCATATTACAATCACAATAAGCAAGAGCCTCGGTCCATGGTCTTAACGCAAATAGCGATGTGATATTCCTCCTTAAATCTCCACCATCCGATCAGACTCACGATCCAACGGTCCAGATGCGATTGCATTATCGCATATCGCAATATCACGGTGCTATGACCCAGGGGTCTTCCCTTATGACATACGTCGATCAGATACTTATCACCGATGCCTGATCCACCGACACTGATAATTGGTAATCACATGTTGCAGTGGCCTTGGCCTTTGTTAAGCCCTCCCATGGATTTGTGCGATGCAATCCCTGATGGCCCAAGGTCCTTCCCTTTGAAATAATTGTAATGAGATATTTTCTCTTTGACCAATAAAACAAGGCCATGTGGCCCAATCCTGGCCTACCACATGTCAACTGTGGATTGGCCCGTGAGCCTATGCTAAAATCAAAATTTTCAATATAGTTCAAAATTGAATGAAATTGCCTCCTTTTCTAAGGACATTGGGCAATTTTCATTTTACAATAACTCCTTCATTCATAGTCCTTTTTGGTCCATTCAAATTGTGTCGGATTCAGAATGAATAGATCTATGCAATGGGACTATTTTTGAGAGAATTCTACGATTTTGATTTTCCTCTAATTTACAAAGGATTTGTGCCATTTGGCACCTTTTATCTCTTATATGAAGTCTTTTAGACCTAGAGGTTTATCCAAGATCCATTTTTGGATCACTATTGAACTTCTTCTGAATACCTTGCCTGAAGAGGAGCGGCTACTGTATCTTGAGAGACTTAATGAGACTTGTCACATTGCTGTGATGTTCATCGAAGCTCAAAAGAAGTGAGTCAAGGCTCATTTTGACCAAACCATTTCTCCTCGCACTTTTGCTAAAGGAAACTTGGTCCTTCTTTATGATCAAGCCAAAGATAAATTGGGGGTAGGCAAGTTCAAACCCATGTGGCATTGGCCCTACATCGTCAAGCGTGTCTTACAGAAAGGTGCCTAGGAGCTATGTGATTATGAGGGAAATGCATTGTCACAGCCCCATAATGGGTTGTATCTCAAGAAGTATTATGCGTGGAATTTGTGTAATAACTTTTGTACATGAGTGTGTTAATTCATTAGTGTGTGCTTTTGATTTTTGGTGTGCTTGTTTGCTTTGTGGACATGTGTTTTTCTGCTTACCCTATGTTCCACTCGGTTTGCAGATGTCATTAGGTCATTATGTTGGTTTTGCTGATGGTTCTTGTTGTAGCACACAAAACCTCTCTTCTACAGCATGGGTACTCTATGACCCTAATGGCGATCTGATTAACTTAAAAGGTATCTGCCTTTTTGAACAACCAATAATATTGCTGAATATAGTGCAGTTATTGAACTCTTGTTAGAAGAAGTTTCTCTTGGCATCATGGATTTAGTTGTCAATTTGGATTCGCAGCTTGTTGTGTTACAATTAAATAATCATTACTCAGTGAGAAATCCACAAATATTGCGTATGTATCTACGTGTTAGATTGCTGGAAATTTTTTTTGTTCTTTATAGACATTTGCATCATTTATAAAAACTAAATCATGTTATGAGTAAATAAGTAGAAATAAAACATACATATGTATATATATATATATATATATATATATATATATATAAATATGTATATATATATGTATGTATATATATATATATATATATATATATATATACATATACATATACATACATACATACATACATACATACATACATACATGTATATATATATATATATATATATATATATATATATATATATATATATATATATATATATATATATATATATATATATATATATATATATATATATATATATATATATATATATATATATATATATATATATATATATATCGTGTTTGCCGAAGTGTTTACATCAAAATGTCAAAAAAGTAGAGTGTTCTGAGACACTTGGCTTTCAAATTCTACAAAATGTGTAAAAGACCTAGATAAACTATCAAACAACACAGTGCTCATGATAGCACGAGACCACTCTCATCACTTCGCCTAGCAGCCGATGAAGTCTTGCAAAAACTCCCATAGTGTGTCTCTACCAATGCAATGGAACATCATTGATAGTGGCATAATCTGGAACTCCTCGAGTTATTGCCTCCAGATTGTGCTCCATCTCAGCTAAGGGGCCAACCCCTTATTCATAGTCCGCACCCACTATCAGATGAGCAGGTCATCATGCTATTGGAAACATGGCTGGTGGTCTCTTTGGTCCCACATCTGCACATTTATCATAAGTTAAGTCTCAATTTACATTTTTATAAAAAATCATAAAACTTGAAAAAATCCAAAAAACAAGTTTTTACCTGCATCGGTCCACTGTTTTCCTGGTGGAAAAGGTAGATCTAGATCCCACCTGAAATCTATGCCAGCATAAGCATAGTCGTCTACCACGAGTTGTTGAGAAAAGCAACAAGAAATGCTAAAAATAGCATTTAGTATATTCCAATTTTAATTTGTCCTTGAATTAAAATTGAGAATTAAAATTTGAATTTAGTCTCACCAGCTACTTGAAAAATAATTAATTAATTCATCTTGAGTTAATTAGTTGGATAAATTCAAGCTAGAAGTATTTGTGAAGTCATGCAACAATTATCCCTTAAATTAAGGAATTTATTCCTTAATTAAGGAGATAAGGATGAGTTGTAATTAGTTAGCTCAGTTAACTAAGTTAAGTCCAGTTAAATTAGTTCCAAACAGTTTGAGGAACTAATTGTGAGTTCTGTCAGTTAATGCATGCATGCGTGCAACTAGTGTACTCCAGATAACTGAGGATTCTCTCATAAGTAACTCATGCATGTCAGTTTAGACAAAGGCCCAGTTGAGATTAAAGACAGGGAAATTGTACTATCAGTTGGAGGAATTTTCCTATAAAGGAAACTCATCCATGCAGAAGGAACAAGGTTCCTTGAGGATTGTGCAGTTTTATAGGGTGTGAGATCAATGTGAGTGATTAGTGTTACACTTGGTAACAGTAGGATCACCCAGGAGAAACAACGCAAGGAAATAGGAGACTTGGAGGGCAGAGGAGAAGGTTTGTGAGAAGCCTTGTTTGCCTGTGAGCATCCAAGAGGATTGTACTGAGAGCTGGCTAGTTGTGGGAGCTAAGGCTTTGTGTAATTCTGAGATATTTCCACCTTGTATGATTATACAGATAACAATGTTTTTAGTTGAGGCTTTCCCCGGAGTATTCTTCTGTTTTTCATGTGTATTGATTTTTCTTCTCTATTATATGTGTTCGGCTTGATCTTTCTCAAATCTATTAAGCTTCCGCAAGTTTTATTGTAGAAGTAGATTAAGTATTTTGCTCTAGTTATATTGCATAATCTGGTTAATCTACAGTGAGAATTTCTACACAAGTAGTTGGCGTTCTAGCCAAGCGAAAAGCTGTGGTGGATAATGCATATGGTGACCTGTGCCTCCTCAAGGCATGAGCTGGCTCCATCTCATGAGTCTCGGATCTCGGGGGGCAGTATCTGGTACCTCTGCCCACTTATACCAGAATAGGGGCACTCGCTCCAAGAAGAATGTCACCAGTATAGAACCGAACCTGAATTGCTTCAGGTGTCCATGTTTCCCCTTTGTGAGTTGGCGTTTCATGTTTTCCAAAATGACTCCACACCAGTTGAAGATGGTGGGGTTCAAGCATGCGATAACATATTGGAACTAGGATTTTGAAGCCTCATGCAAGGCTTGCATGCCAGATACATGTGCCATAGTGAACAAAATCATTCTCAGAACAAGGTTGTTGGTGATTGTTGCAATCTTCACCTTAACTTCGTTGGTTATTTTGGCACCAGGACAATACCTCTGGACTAAACCCCTAGTACTCTCACCTCCTTGGTGAGATCCAAAGAGTTGAACTGCTTCCCCTCGTCAGGACAATCCCATGATGAAGTAGATATCCATCTCCTCCAGTTCTAGTTCCTAGCCTTTTATGATGAAGATCTCTCAATCTACATCCCAGAGACTGATCAGATAGGGTAGCAACTCTATCTTATCCCTTAACCCTATGGTACTAAAGAATTTTAGCAGCCCACGATCCCTTAGATAGTTTATACATGTAGGATCTTGAGATGCTTGATGATCTTCGGCCTCATGTCCTCTTTCTTTCCACTCCAAGACCATATACTCCTGCAAAAGAACATTTAAACACTTATTAATTCCTTTTTAATGGATCAAAATCATCATTTTCTACTTAAAATAAAGTTTTATTTCTTTAAAAGCTGCCCTCGACACCATCACACCTGTTTTTAAAAACAATTTGATGGCATCACATGAGCCTTTAGGCTTAAGAGCGACCATCATGGGTCCAATAACCATACCCGCAATGGTCTCTGGTGCCCTAAATTTTTTGAAAACTCCTCCTTTGTAGCATAAATTAACCATTTAAAATGCATAAAAAAGTAATAAAATGCAATAGCAGGGATGAGGCTCTTACCTATCGTAGATGGTTCATGAAACGGTACCCTGGATCTCTCACAACAGCCACTAGAAAATCAAGAGAATTAGGGCACAAAAAGCACTTTCAGAGCTCAATTTGGTAAAATGGTAAAAAATGAAATTACTTTTACCTATTTATAAGTTTTTATAGTCATTTTGTTAATATTTTTTTGTAATATTTTAATATTTTCTCGCAATAGCAGTGATGGGTGTGTTTCTTGTGAAATTACAGGTGTCTTCAATGTGAACAGTGATCATTATTGACTAATTCTGGGAGTTTTATTTTATCTCTTTCTCGGACTCATTAAACAAGCAAAAAGGAACCCCCCTGGAGTCATCTTTTAGTTCTTTTCTGCCTCTCGAAAACTGAAAATATTTTCGAGTACTTGTCATTTTGAACTCATTAAAGTAAATGAATCGATGTCACCTCCTTCCTAGGGCTCGTAAAACTTACTAGGATGGATTCATTAGAAGAATGAACTTACATGACGAGAATATGCTATCCCCTTCAAGCTTGTGATAAAAATAATTGGGGTACTAGCTAGAAATAGCGGGGAAAAAAATGAAGACGAGACATCCTTTGTATAGGCTGCATGTCCCTCTTGAACATGACACTCTTCTTCTCTCATTTCGGGTTTGGGATATCCTCACTCAGTCACTTGTCCTCCTAGGTTTGGGTGATCCATTTTCCCTCTCATTTGTCTATTACATACTGTCATCATGACCTTTAGTTCTATGTTGAGTCAAATGCTGCTACACTTCGGAGTCGTGTCACCAATATGTTCAAGGAAAGTCAAATCTGTAGTTATTTACCTATACATTGTTTGAGTCATTACTACAATCTTGAATATTATTCCATTTTATTCCTTGTTTCATGTCGATGATGGGGGATTCATCATTTCCCTCCTTCGACGAGTCATTTCCTGTCGACTTCAGCTCATTATCCAGGAATATGACTTAGGAACTCCCTTTCAGTACCTTAGAGCTGGCATGTCCTAATGGCCAGTTCTTCACATCCAACGACAAGTCTTCATTATTGGCTTTCGATTGGGTGTTTCCATGAGTGTTCGACCTCAACTTCATTATCAAATTCACAGATTGTATTGTTGTACCTTGAGCACCATTGTCATTATTGGTGGTTTCTCTTGTACCTGTTAACAGTCCACATCATTGGTCGGTAATCATGTGGTTTTCTAGCATGTTCGACTTCAACACGTTTATTCGCATTCTAGGATTCGTACATTGGTCGGGTCAGGACGGAGCGCAAGACCCTGAGTCTTGTCTGTTATGACTCAAGCTGCATGGAGTTATATGTCATTCATGATTGTACACGTGTTTCTACTATACGAATCGTTGTAACCATACTGTGAGACTTTATATTTATGATGATCCTTGTTATCTAGATGGTTGTGCCCATACCATGGATCATTTCATACAGTCTTCATCATCCGGATGGATGTGTCCATGTCGTGGATTCATGTCTTGATCTCAGATATGTATATGTATATGTGTCCTTGATTTGCAGGTCTCCCTACAGTGTGTGTCCTCGTCCTTGCCAAAAGCTCATAAAGCATCTCAACCATCACTCCTTGTTCTACCTTCACACTTTAGGGGGCATCTATTACACAGTGTTTTGTCACGTCTCCTACACTTCCCTGTGACATATCCTGAAGTTCCTGAAACATGATCATTATATAGTATACTCATCCATGTATATATTTCACATCCCTCCTTTAACTTTTCTTGGAAAATATCTGTAGCTTTCCCTAAAGAAATAGCTCGTAAACCATAAAATGAGGGTCATCGCTCTTATGAATATCAAAACCGCAATGATCTCCTGTTGCACCATGTTAATCCAACAATGACATCACTCTTTTCCCTTTCATACCCATGATGGTCTCAAAAAGGAAGTTTTCCCAAAGAGGATGAGAAGCTTTGTGATCTAGAAGCTTCCATAGCGGCAAGCTGGAGGTGGTTTCACATAGATGAGGTCGAATCCTCCTAATTTGACCTCTTGGTCTCATCCCTATGAGCTACCTCCTTGAGATGTGGGCCTAATCCTATCTTTGGAGAAGTCTTAACTCCCTCTCCCAGCCTATAAATTCCTCCTCTCCCATTCCCAAATGGTTGGTCTATGTCCATTTGCACCCCTATGCTAAGCTTGTGCCTAGAGGCTATTCATTAGACTTGGAGAAGGAGTGTTTGGAGATTTTCTTGGCTTGGAATTGGATTACCACTCAAAGGGAGGCTTTTAACATCAAGGCTATGGTTTTAATCTTCCCTTTATTCTTTAAATAATATACAACTGTTGGTTCATCTTCCAAAAATATATATGTTCATGTATGTATTAGTTTGGAATTCCTTGATCAGCTAAGTAAGTTATTATTGGATTTTCTATTAGTTTTGGCATGGTTTGTTGTCTCTTGATCACTTTTACAGGTACATAAGTGCTAAAAGAAGCAAGAACAAGTCCGTGACACAAGCGGTTCGAGGATCTCAACAAAGGAAATTAGAATAGCATCAGAGCGAGGTTGGTCATCTCTCTCGTTCTACTTTTCAATTATAATCTAGGAATATGTCTATTTTATTGTCACTACAGTTGCTAGACCCACTCATTGGGCTAGAGGGATCATCTCTGTCCGCAGAGAGGATTAACCTTGTCAATGGTAACTGGATGGAAATTTAGGTTCAAGCCCTAGGGTTGAAGTTTCAAAGGGAAATATCAAGGAACTTAGGGTTTGTATTTAAAAACCTTAGGAATTATCCCTCTAAGATACCATGCTATCTATAGAATGTCAAAATTATAATCGTGCTATTTTACTTGTATATTTTCTTGGTGGTACTTGTTGGTGAATATTGCAGAAGGAAGAAAAATGAGAAGGATGACTATGAAAATTAGATCTTGTGTTTAGATGAGCATGATGGAAGGAGGGAACTATAAAGACGCTAAGAGAGTTGATGCTATCAATGTTCATTGAAGGATAAATTTTAACTTGGTAATCAATTTGGATCCTTGGGCACTCTCATGCATAAAGGTAGACTAATATGGGGATGGACCATGAGGATGTTGATGTTTTGAAAAGGTCATCATGTTGACACAAGTATGATGTTGATATCTATTATTGGTTATTTTGTTAACATGTTTCTATGCTACGTGGAAAGTTGTTGCAAGGGTACATGATGACAATTGAGACAAGTTCAACTATGTGGATATTGAGGGAAAGCTCAACATCTGGTACCTGGCATGTATATTTTTTTTAAAAGGGATTTCATAAAGCAATGAGTTAGTATTTTTGTTGCATGTTTGGAACCTAGGGTTTGTAGATTTCATCTACTCAGATTTTTTGGCATCTAGAGATTGAAAACCCTAGATGGAACTTAAATAGGAAAAACCCTAGTGAAAAACCCTAATCTGTTTGTCCCATCATAGAAACCTAGCAGCGTGATAAGATAACCTTAAGGTCAAAGGAGATCACTTTTTTGTGAAAGTTTTAATGAGTTGGAAACTTGGGAAGTCTCAATATAATGGCTTCATTAAACTTGAAAAGTTGAAAGTGATGTGCAAAATTACTGACCTAGAACCTATCACAAGATTGAAGAAGATGGCTCCATGAAAAAGAAGTAGGCTTGATACGATGAGATGCAAATAAAAGATGAACAAAGAAGCTTTAGAACAAATTGAATGTCTAAAATTTGTCCCTTGTTAACCACATGTGTGATTTCCCTAGGGTAAAAGCATCTGATATTGCAGAGAAATATGCAGACCAGTTGGATAAGGACGGAAGGTTGGAAGATGTTGCTTCGCTATCCTTGGAAGAGACTTGTCTTGTATTATAGAAGAAAGGGTGGCTAGCTAGATTGGTTTTGGATGGAGCCTCGGTGTAGGGTTTGGTCTTGGAAGTCTCCTTTGAAACTAATTCTATAAGAAAAAGAAGTTGTTTTGGGTTTTCCCCTCGGAGGGCTTTTGCCCTAGATTGGAGCCTATATATTATGTTCATGTGATCTTCATTGTTTTTATTTTGGCATTGATTTGATGAGAAGAACATAAGCATAAATAAAATAAGAATAATGTGATGTCACAAATAATTTCAAAGGAAGGAAAGGTGAATTAATATATCTCCTTAATGAATTTTCCAACAAATCCAAGGCTTCCTTTATCTTTATCTAATGATCCCTGGAGGGGGCTATAAATTTGTTTTTTATACCTATTTATTCACAATTTTCTCATATTTAAATCTTAGCTATGTAATAGTGTAAATGAAATAAGGGAATGGGTTCAAGAAAGTGCAACAACAAAGTGAATAAATGGACATATTTTCGATATTTGGTAATAAAACAAATTCCTAATAACAATAATGAAAAATTGAATGCTAAATGTAACGTTACCATTTTGAGCTAATTTCTTCTGATAGTTGTCCTACACATATTCATGAGACCAGTGAGGAAAACTTAGATGAAATTTTACCAAATACTAAATTTAATTAAAAGAATAAATAATAATTACAAATACTTGAGTGCATGAATACATAAATGATCTCCTCTTGATTTCGAGAATAAACTATTGGAGTAGTTTAATCTTGGAGCAAATATCCCTCCACTCGACAAAGTGGCAACGAAGTCAACATTGACTTTGTTTTTTCTCTATTTGATCGAGGGTGTTTTCCTCTAAGATGATTCAAATCCTGATTTATTCTTCACTGAACAAGGCCAACCATGTGAAGGTGGAAGCTCTCATGCCCCCTCCCATCCCCAAATCACTCTCAATCCCCCAGCACCCAATATATCTAATAGGAAATAGTTGAAAGAAAGACATTAAGATACACAAAGAAACAAATAGAAAACATCCACTCATTCACTCATTCGTAAATCCACAAAATATTTCACCTCAATAAATTTTATCTTAATTTTTTTTTACATAATGTGAAACAAGGTCGTGTACATAGAGAAACATATAGACATTATTCATTAACATATACAATTCATTTATTCATTCATTCATTAATTATAGACATGAAATACTTCATCTCAATACATTTTATCATCATAAAAATTAATTCATGCTTTAAAGGAACTTTGAATAAAATGGAGGAAAATAGAGAAAAAATACAATGATTTATTTTTAATGACAAATGGTCAAAATGGCATAAATTCCAAGAAATCAATTGTTCACCTTGGAAAATAATGATGAAGAGGAAATGGAGACATATACATAAACATATGAGGAATAACTTGTCAACTTGAGAAGGAAATAGTGACCAAAGTTTTGTGCAACATTGATTCAAATAGGCGCAAATATATGCTCAAGCACTAATAGGTTTGTTATCATTTCAAACCCTTAATATTTTAGGTTACATTAATAAGTAAAAGGTTATAGTGCTCATTGAGTCATGTACTTCCTAGAAGTTCATTGATAAAATATTAGTAGAGAACCTTAATTTTTTTGTATATTCAATGGAAAATTTTCAAGATTTGGTTGTTAATGGGGGAGTATTAATTTTGTGGAAAATTCCACAACCTTAAACTAAGTATGGAAAAATATATTTTGGAAAGCACAATGTATGCCATTCCATTGGTGGTGTATATGTTCTAGGGATTCAATGGTTGAGAAGATTATGTACAATTTCTACAACTATAAGGAATTATTCATGAGAATAGAATTAGAAGAAATTCATTATGAACTCAAAGGGTTAAAATCTAGACCTCAATAATTATTCAACTCTTAAAGAATGGAAAATATCATAAAAAGGAGTAGTAGGGGAGCTATGGCTAAACACTATTTTATGAAAGTAAAACGAAAAGATGAAAATAATTAAGAGGAAACAAAATGCATGTTTGAATAGAACTATAAGGTCTTCCAAGAAATTCCTAAAGTTCTACCTCCATATAGATATCATGAAGTTCATCAAATCAAGCTAATACCTAGAAGTATTCCTCGTAATAAAATGTCATATAGATTGTTAGAAAATTATATATTACAGAGAAATGGAACACATAAAATATTGCAGAAATATAAATATAGAAAACGCATAAACAAGAGAGACACAAACATATGTGGTTCACCTAGTTTGGGCTACATCCACAGAGAAACAACTAGTCCTTCCTTTATATTATCCAGCAAACTAAAGAGATACAACCTACAACAAATCCGCTATAATTACCTCTTCGCTCTCAATCTCTCTCTTCCTCACTCAAAATAAGATCTACATAGACGCAATACAATCCCCTCATATATAGCGAGGGGTTGCCTTATAGGGAAAAAAAACCCTAAATTAAACATAACCTCTACCCTCAGATATCCGCCTAATGAACGGCCCAGATTGACTACGAAATTACAACATTTTACAAGGCAATTTTACATCTATTTTTAGCTTCGGGGGCACTGCCCCCGATCCCCCCGCCAAGGGGGGGCTCCCAAACGTCGCAACCACCCTCCCTAGACCCCCCCTGTAGTGAATATTTTACAGACGGAATTTCTTCCCCATTACGAACTGGGGTCCAATGCAACGATACCTTTGAATACAGAAGATAATTAGGCTCCACACCCAACAATCTCCCACTTGGAGACTAATTATAGCAACTCCATCGCTACTTCATTTGCTGGACAATGACTCCACTTTGGACCTGTTTGTTTTTCATCTTCTTCATCATACTTGAAGACCAATTGAAACTGAGAAGATTCTCAATTTCTCCCTGGTTACAACTTTTGTTAACATATCTGCAGGATTCTAGCTAGTTTGTATCTTTTCTAGCTTCAACTGTCCATCTTCCAATGCTGACCGTATGAAATGGTACTTGAGCTGTATATGTTTAGCCTTGGAATGAAATGCAGAGTTCTTTGCAAGATGTATGGCACTCTAGCTGTCATTGTATAACCTACCCAACTCCTGCTTCTTACCCAATTCATCCAGAAACCTTTGTAACCAAATCATTTCTTTACTAGCCTCTATAGCAGCAACATACACTGTTTCTGTTGTTGAGAGTGCAACAACACTTTGCAGTTTTGAGACCCAACTAATAGCTATTCCACCTAAAGTAAACACATACCCTATTGTGCTCCTCCTGTTATCTCTATCACCTGCCATATCTCCATTAACATATCCTTGTAGAGCAATGTTTGAACCAGCAAAGCATAATGCTTGATTTGTGGTATTTCTCAAATACCTGAGAATCCACTTCACCGCCATCCAATGTTCTTTTCCTGGATTGTTCATGTACCTACTTACAACTCCCACTGCATGTGCAATATCAAGCCTTGTGCAGACCATTGCATACATTAAGCTTCCAACTATTAATGCATATGGAACTTTAGACATATGAGCCATTTCTTCCTGAGTCTTGGGACACTCCTCCTTACTTAATTTGAAATGGCTAGCCAAAGGTATACTAATTGGTTTTGCATTTTGTATATTAAAACTTTTCAACACCTTTTCTATGTACTCACTTTGAGACAATGTTATTTTGTGATTCTTCCTGTCTCTAGTTACTCTCATACCAAGGATTTGTTTAGCAACACCCAAATCCTTCATTGCAAATGAGTTCGCCAATTTTCTTTTGAGCACATTTATTTCCTGCATGTTAGAACCTACAACAAGAATGTCATCTACATACAATAACAATATATTATAGCTGCCATCATTTTTCCTTTTGAGATAAACACAATAATCAGAGTGACATCTAGTATAACATTTTTTAGACATAAACCTATCAAATTTTAGATACCACTACCTTGGAGCCTATTTTAAGCCATACAAGCTCTTCTTCAACCTACACACTAGTTTCTCCTTCCCTTTTACCTCATATCCTTGTGGTTGCTGCATATATATCTCTTCCTCCAAATCCCCATGGAACAAGGTTGTCTTTACATCTAACTGCTCAAGATGCAAATCTTCAGCTACTACTAGACTTAAAATAGTTCTGATTGAAGTCATTTTAACAACAGAAGAAAATATCTCATCGAAGTCTATACCCTTCTTCTGTGCAAACCCTTCCACCACAAGTCTAGCTTTATACCTTTTTCTACCTCCATCTTCTTCCTTCAACTTGTAAACCCATTTGTTCTGCAATGTTGTTTTACCTGCAGGCAACCTGACTAAGTCCCAAGTCTGGTTATGTGCTAATGAGTCCATCTCTTCTTTCATGGCTTGCTCCCACTTCTTCCTGGTTTCTACTTGTATTGCTTCTTCATAACATTCTGGTTCACCGGAATCAGTCAACAATACATAATATAATGAAGGAGAGTATCGTTCAGGGCGTCTACTTATCCTGGTAGATCTTCTAACACCACTTTCAGGTCTTTGAGGTGCTTGTTGCTGTTGTGGTTGTTGTTCTAGATGTTTATCATTATGATTTTCAGGCACCATCACTATTTCTGTGATCTCATCAAGCATTGTGTATTCTCTGTTTTCTTTTTCCTATTTCTTTTCCTGTAGCTAATCCTTATGCAAAACCTTTTCATTGAATATGACATCTCTGCTCCTAATGATTTTGTGTTTTTCATAATCATAAAAGTGTTAACAAAAATCATTAACACCATATCCAATAAAGGTATATTTCTTTGATTTTTCCTCAAGATTTGTTCTATTTTCTTTATTAATGTGGACAAAGGCTTCACAATCAAAAGTCTTTAAAAAAGAGTAGTTTACCTTTTTACCTGTCCATGCCTCCTCTGGAATACCACCATCCAAGGAACCTGAAGGCCCTTTGTTTATTAGATAAACAATAGTATCTACAGCATCTGCCCAAAATTGTAAAGGCAATCCTGCATGCAATCTCATGCACCTTGCACGCTCCATGATTGTCTTGTTCATCCTTTCTGACACACCATTTTCTTGTGGTGTTCCTAGAACTGTCTTCTCTCTGCGAATTCCATTCTCTGAACAGTACCTATCAAACTCTTTGCTGCAATATTCACCTCCATTGTCTGATCTGAGACACTTCAACCTTTTTCCTGTCTCATTTTCAACCAAAGTTTTCCATTTCTTGAAAGTATCAAATACATCAGATTTATTTTGAATACAATAAATCCAGTTTTTTCTAGTTGCATCATCAATAAAAGTAACATAATAACGAGAGCCACCAAGAGATGATACCTGAGCAAGTCCCCATACATCTGTATGCACACATTCTAATTTTTTTTCTCTTCTTTTCTTTCCCAACTCTGAGGAATCCGACTCTCTTCTGTTTTTCATAAACACAATTCTCATAGAATTTTAAATCAACATGCTTCAAACCTGGCAACAAATTTCTTGAGTGAAGAATCTGCATCCCCTTCTCACTCATGTGCCCGAGCATATGATTCCATAATGTTGTATCTTCTCCAGTAGAGGTTAAAGCATTAACAGAATTAGAAATACCATTGCATAAATACAATGTACCAACCTTTTCTCCTTTTTCTATTACTAGGGATCCTTTAGTGACCTTCCAGGTTTTATTTGTAAAAGTATTCATACAGCCTTCACCTCCCAACTGCCCTATTGAAGTAAGATTTTTCTTCAGATATGGAACATGCCTTACCTCCTTCAATAGCCATTGATATCCATTCTGTTGTTTTATGAAAACTGTACCCATTCCAATGATTTTACAGGGTTTATCATCACCCAATCAAACTTGTCCAAAATCTCCTTGAACATAATCATGAAAATGTTTCCGATTAGGTGTGGCATGGAATGAGGCCCTTGAATCTACCACCTAGGCATCAATAATATTTTCTAAAGAAAGAATCAAAGCATCTTGCAACACATCACCTGTTACATTCACTTCATGATTATTTTCTTACTACATGTCTCCTTCTTTTCCCTTCCAAGACTTGCAGTATTTCTTCAAGTGTCCTTTCTTCCTGCATTTCCAGCACACTATCCTTGATTTGGACTTGGATCTGCCTTTTCTTGACTTACTGCGATATCTAGGGCTCTTTCCTCTTTCCATTTTTCTTCCCCTAGTCTCTGCAGTAAAAGCATTACCTGATGTCTCACCGGAGCTTTTCCATCGCATTTCCTCTCTAAGGATTGCACTGACAACATCATCAAACTTTAAAGTAGTAGATCCAGAGACAGAATTACTAATGGCCATAACTAAACCATTCCAACTTTCTGGCAATGAGCACAGAAATAACAGAGCCCTAACTTCATCATCAAAAGTTACCCCTATAGAACTTAATTGATTGGTAACTATATTAAATTCATTTAAATGATCAGCAATAGATCCACTTTCTGACATTTTCATATTAATTAAATGCTTCATAAGAAATACCTTATTTGAGGCCGAGGGTTTTTCATATAGTTTGGCCAATGTCGACATTAACCCCTCTGTTTTCGTTCCCTTTGAAATATTAAATGCTACCGATGCTGCTAGGAACAACTGTATTGTTCCAAGTGCCTTTCTGTCGAGAATATCCCATTCTGTGTCTATCATACTCACCGGCTTCTTTGCCTTTCCGCTCAATGGTTGGTACAGATACAAATAATCTTCCATCTGCATCTTCCACAACTAGTAGTTTTGGCCGTTAAATTTTTCGACCCTAAACCTACCATCTTCTGCCATTGCTCCCACTCGAACCAAGAACCCTTCTCTCCTCCGAGTTTATCAGCCAAATAGACCTTCAGCTCTGATACCAGTTGTTATAAAAATATATATTACAGAGCAATGGAACACATAAAATATTGTAGAAATATAAACATAGAAAACACATAAAATAGGAGAGACATAGATATACATGGTTCACCCAGTTTGGGCTACGTCCACGGAGAAACAACTAGTCCTTCCTTTTATATTATCTAGCAAAATGAAGACATACAACCTACAACAAATTCGTTGTAGTTCCCTCTTCGCTCTCAATCTCCTCTCTCTTCCTCACTCAGAATACAAATCTACATAGACGCAATACAATTCCCTCATATATAGCGAGGGTTGCTTCTAGGGAAAAAAACTCTAAATTAAACATAACTTCTACCGTCAGATCTTCGCCTAATGAACACTCCAGATTGACTACGAAATTACAACATTTTACAAGGCAATTTTACATCTATTTTTAGCTTTGGGGGCGTTGCCCTCAATGCCCCCGATCCCCCCTGGACCCCCCCTGCAGCGAATATTTTACGGGTGGCATTGCTGCCCCATTACGAACTAGGGTTCAATGCGGTGATACCTTTTAATACAAAAGATAGTTAGGCTCCACACCCAACATAGATATCCTCATGAGCATAAGAGGGAAATTGAGAAACTAGTATAGGGCATCATGGATTTAGATATTGTTCTACCTAGTTGGAGTTTAATTTAAGCTCAAAAATGGATGGTGAAAAAAAGATAATTATTGGATGATATGTCCTAGTTATAGAGATATAAACAAAATTCTAATCAAGGATAAATACCCTATCCTAAATATCAATGATCTATTATATCACCTTCATGGAGTGGCTTATTTCACAACGGTTGATCTTAAATTAAGGTACCACTAGATCAGATTATGAAAAGAAGGCATTTTCAAAATAAATTTTAAAACACATGAAGGGCACTATGAGTTTGTGGTCATGCCTTTAGGGTTGAATAAGGATACTTGTACTTTTCAAAGCTTTATGAACACATTTTTTATAACCCATATTAGAATATTTGTGTTGGTTTTCTTTAATGATACACTTTTCTATAGAAAATCATGTGTATACCACATTAAACATGTGGATAAAATTCTACAAATTATTGAAAATGACTAACTCTATGAAAAGAGCTACAAATGTGCTTTTGTGAAACAAAAAGGGGAGTATTTGAGTCATATTATTTCAAAGGGAGGAATTCAGGTGGACCCTCAAAATATCCAAGCTATTAAAAGGTATCCTAATGGTTTATGTACATCACTAAAGATCCCCTCTAAAGGTTGTGTGTAATGGCTCAAGCCCACTTTTTACCCATGAACCTTATAATCTTCATTTATTTTATATGGCTGTTATTTTCCTTATTTAATTTTTGTTAACACAATATGACTCGTCCGTAGTAATTAAATCACTTATGGGAACCTATATCCCACAAAGATATGAAAATGCTTTATAAAGGGCCTATGTGGTACTTTGAGGACACAATAATGGACAAGATCCTTAAAATGTTTATATACAAGTTGAGCCAGTTTGTTTCCTCTCATTACCATAGTTAATATCCCAATACCCATTGTTGATGCATAAAACCTCATAGTGGCAATTGTATCCAAATTGAAGTCAAAATACCCCCCCCCCCCAAAGGGAATCCATAGTGGTTCAGAGGCTCTTTCGTGTCTCATGAGCCTTGAAAATATTTATTTATGTCCTAAGAGCCTTCATTTTCTTCCATGACCAAGGTTAAGGTCTAGATATCTATCCTTTACATTGAAAACTCTCTAATGCCTCCCATGCCTCATTCAAAGGATAAATAGTAAATATAGAAGGGTTGTCTAGTTGTTCAAGATGTCACTAATGGAATATGACTAATAAATAACTATCGTCAAAGCTTAAAGTGCCATCGTTTGTATGGAGAATATCTTAATACTACCCATATATCACTAAGAGACCAATGAATTTGGTATTCATGTTGGTTTGAAGCCTATTTTTAGGACTATGGCCCTAGAGGCTTAATTTTCGAATAAAGGCCTTAGAGGAATTTCTTGTGTGCAAAACCTCATAATGGTATTTATATCCCACTCATGGACAAAGGAACCTTATATAGTTTTTTTTTGGGAAGTTTTAAGGAATATTTCATGTCCAATAATACCTATTAGATTCATTTAAGGGTTGAGGACCTTATTTTCCTCCCCAATCGTGGATATAAACCTGAGACCTATAACCATCTTTAACTAAATTGTAGGTTTAAAAACATAGACAAGGAAACAACAAAGCCAATGGTTTTGTTTGTTTCTACTTCATATAATTTCCTAAACCTACAAACAATTTAATTCCACTTGTTTGAAAAATGTCCCTTTTAAAGGGCTTGTGTTGTGTAACAACCCTAGTGAAAATTCCATGTAATAAAGTTAATAAAGGAAAAATAATAATCAAGGTCATGTGAAACTTATTCCAAGATGAATGTTGGGAAACACATCCTAGTGTGGGTGTTCATTTGGTTTATTATGGGTGAGGAAATTAGCAAAGGAAATGGAAAAGGATTGGGAAAGGAAAAATGACATTTTTGGCAATTTATTTATGAAAATAATGGAAATTAGGAGAAAAATAAGGTGAAAGGCCATGGGTTGTATGTGAGGAGGAAAATGAAGGAAAATAATGGATAATTGAAGAAAATAAAGGCCTCATTAATAAAAAGGCTTCTGAGGATTAGTGGGTACCTTTTGTTAGTTCAGTTTTGAATTTCTCTCTCTATTCTCTCTCTCACACCCTTGGACACTTAGAGTTTTCTTGGAGAAATCTAGCATTAGATTAAGAAAAGAAAAGAAGGAACGAGGAAGCAAAGATCAAGCAAGGAAGAGCAAGATCAAGCCGCTACGATGACAATATTTGGAGGTATGGAGTTGCATGTATGATTTCCTTGCTAGTTTTGGCATGCATGGTTATGCATGTGTGTTCTTGGTTTTGTTGTTTTCATTGGCATGGTTTTTTCTAGGTGTAACAATGTTCTTCAGCCTTGCCTTTTCATTTTTGTATAGCCATGGTGTGATGGGTTCTCATGTTTTTGGTTGAGCTAGATTACCGAATGGATTCGAAACTTAGTGAGGTGGTCTCTGAAAGAAAGAACACATGGCCTAGTGATCCCTGAATCAGACTATGGATTGTGGTAAATCCTTGGCCTAGTAACCCCTGAATTGGACTATGGGTTGTGATAAAACCAGATTTTTTGTTACGTAAGTGGGCCTAGGAATCCTCAACTGGTGAATGGCGAGATATATGGTAAAGCCTAGAGGTGGGTGCTCTCCATTAGGCCTAGGAATCCTTGGTTAGTGATTGGCAGGATATATGGTAAAGACTGGAGGGTGGAATATCAATTATGGGCTAGTGATCCGGTGTGGATTGTGGTAAAGACTAGAGACTAGGAGACAGGAAAATTCCTCACCGTGTAGGTGGAGAAAATCTGGTGGAATCCATGCTTATTGTGTCCTAGTGATCTAGTGAGGATTGCAGTAAAGCATGGTTCTATTGATGAGGGTGAGGTGGTGTAGCCTTATGAAGCCCTGGTTGTGCTTTGGTTATGAGTCCCACATTCATACTTTGAATATGGCACGGGGATGATTGACTGAAGAAAGATTTGGTTCAGTCAATCTATAGCCGGGTGGTTCATGGAAGTCCCATACCCGGTTGGATTTTGCATCCATTAATAAGAGTTCCTTTCCTACGTGTTTTATGAAAAAATGTACTAGTTCATATGTGGCTTTTATGGTTGATGTATCCTTATCATTTATGTCATTTATATGTTGGTTATGGTTATGTTTTATGATAGTAATGATGTATGGCTCTCATCATGTTTTGATTTGAATGAAAAATGAATATATGACCTAATAGATGATAATGCAACTAATGTGATAAGACATCAATGATTCTTAGCGATTCTCAGATAAATATGAGACCCCTATGATCATATATTTTGTTATGACTTCTAGATTGCATATTTGTGACATGTTTGACGAAATGCCTGTCATGGTTAGTAGGGGTCCAGTCAAGTATTTATTCAACTGTTTTCATGTGTATCATTTTCTTGATGTTACTTTTCATTCCTGAAGATTTCGTGGATTTCTGGTCACTCGCCTGAGTCCTAAACCTGAAAAGTGGCATAGAATCTAGGGTTGCAGGCTCGGAACTAGCTAAAAAAGAGTCCAATCACTTGCATGCCCATGATGTGAGGGGGACTGTAGGGCCCCATTCACATGCATGTCCATTTCATAGGAGAAAATAAGGCTTTAACACAGTGAAGTGTCAAGTAGCCTAAGTGGTTGATCACCTAGAAGAGTTGGTTGGCTCTTGTAGGTCATGTGACATGTGCATAAGGTTAGATTGGTTGTATTGGGTCGGTCACTTCCTTAACTATCATGTAGAGGAACTAAGATACAAACTTGTTACAAGACCTGTAACAAAGCTTTTTCAGCCCTATGGAAAAATTGAAAGTTTGGTCCTAAAGTCATACCTCAGACTTCAACCTTCAATTTGAATGAATACTTGACCCTTGGAGTAGACCTAGCAACTGACCTACTCGGACTTTGAGTAGTCCTATTTGGTCTCTTGATGTTGGTCTATTCTTAGACCTGTGGAAGAGGTATACTTCAAACCTTAGAAAATTATAACTTTTAAAAGGTCCTAAGCATGAAAATAATATTTTAATCACCCAAAAACTTATAAAAGTTTAAAAAGTAATTTTATTTTTACCATTTGTTTTTTATCTAGTTTGAGAGAAAAAAGGGGGATTTTTACCACCAAACGTTCGAGGTCGATTCCAAGCCAACCGATGGATGAAATCATGAATTGTTTCCTCCATGTAAGATATCTCTTCAATATCTACATTTTCATCTGTTTACATTTCAATTTTAGGCTTTGATTTAATTTTTTAGGGGGTTTCTATGTTTAACAATATGCCCTTGGGCCTGCGTGGGAACTCTTCATCAGGTCTGCACAGGCCAGTAATTTTTTTTGTATTGAGAAATGTGGTTTGCACGGAAACTCTCTCGAGTATCCATGCAATTACGCTTTGTTTACCAAAACGCAGTCGCACAAGCACCAAGGGTTTTGAAAATGCAGAAATTCCGCCCCAAAAAATCCCAAACTTGTTTTAAAAGTTATTATAACTCCTTCTAAATGTCATTTTCAGGATAATTGACCATTCAAAAATGGAATGGAGGGAGAGAGAACATGAAGACCAAGATTCAACAACTTTGGATGATCCAACCACTTTGCAGGCTTTGAGAAATTGTGGCCTCTACAAATATTGGATTATTCTGGGGATGAAAGCTCAGGTAGAGCTCATGACATGGTTGGTGAGAACCTGGGATGTCCAGGATCAGTGTTTTTTTATTGGGGATCATCATGTCACCATTGATGTTGATGATATATACTTTTTGACTGCTTCTCCTGTAGAGGGGTTGATATTTCTTTATATGGGCAAAGGCTGGGTGGAGATACTACTTTTGGATATCTACGATGATATTATAGGAATGCACAGCTCAAGGATCACAAGATTGATATTTAGACTATTGGGAACTTGGCCTTGAGGACCATAACTTTCACTATTAGAAAATTGTGTGCCAATGCAACCCTTCACTTGGCCACAAAGGCCTAGATGCAGACTGTTGTGGAATGTTGGAAGTCCACGGTCTTTAACTAGTGTGAGGTAGTGGTTGTCACTATGAAAGGACAATTGACCAGAGTTAAGAATGGTAGACTGAAGAATTTCAGTTATAGTGCCATTTTGATTTATTTCGCTCTAAAGAGAATTCCAGTCCTCAAGACACAACAAATTTTAGTGGATGAGGGAGGGCCTCAAGATCCATGGATGTTGAGGTGGGTTTCGCTTATGGATCGCCAAGGAGTTAATGGCTTGGTCGTAAGATATGCTCTTGATTTTTTTGTATGGAAGTGTCAATGGATCATCTTGATTGAGGATTTCCCATATGTAGGGATGGATTACAGGGGTGACCCAGATATCCCACTTCCAATAGGGACACAGTGGGGTGACTTGGGTAAAAATTTCTTATTTTGATGTTTCCTTTTAAATTTTAAATTTTTATGTGTTCTTTTTCTTTCAAGGGTAATTATTCAAAATGTATATGTAGATGTGGGCTTAGTTCGACTAGTAGGGCTAAGATGTTTTGACAAGCAGGGTGACCAGCCTATAGCAGTGGTAGCACCGAATCCAGAGGTAGCAGAGGCACTAGCTGAGTTGGAACACAACCTAGAGAGGTTGACTATAGATATCCCAAAGACTGGGATTGATTTTTGTCGCTCTAGTACCAGAATCACATGGTTGGGGTTTCAAGGCCACTCAGGTGATTTTTACGTCAGGTTGTTCAAGCTATAGTCTGCTATCATGATCATCATCATGCTTAGATGCTTAGTCTTTTAGGGCTATATTTTGATTTTTGTATCAGCATATTCGGATAATAATGGCCACGGTGCCTTATATCCTTGGATGGCATATTTTTGTATAACACACACTCTCTACAGACTTTATCTAATGACGACTACTACTTTTGATTTCAGTTTATCTTGTTCAATATACGGATGGATGATCCTTCCATTTTTGTGAGTGAGATGGTAGGTCATCTAGGTAGGGATGTATAATATGTTTGATATCGTGAAATGTGTAAGACATCTCTCTTTGAAAATTTGCACCAACATTCTTCAAGCCAAATGGGATTTTACAATAAGAAAAAGTTCCCCATGGGAAGATGAATGTAGTTTTATGTTGATCGACATGGAGTATGTTTATTTGGTTGTAACAGGAAAATCCATCCATGAAAGAGAAAATCTCGTTTTTGACACAATCATCAACGATTTGATCGATGTACAAGGTTGGGTTATTGTATTTTGGACAAGCCTTGTTAATTTCCCTATAATCAACGCATACTCAAATGGTTCCTTATTTCTTATTAACTGGTAAAATATTTGATACCCAATTAGTCAAAGGAAAAGGGTAAATAAATCATTCTTTTAATAGTTTTTGAACTTAGCTTTTATCGCAACATTGTTTCATGGATTCACTAAACGCAATCTTTGTCTAACAAGTTTTGCGTCTAGATAAGTCTTAATCTCATGCAATACAATACTAGGATTGATTCCTAGAATTTCTTCATAAGGCCAAGAAAATATGTCGTGGAATTCTTGGAATAGGGATTTATATGTTTGAATTTCTTCAAAAGAACAAGAAGCTCCTATATGAATATTCTCAGTAATTCTTTGTTTCACTGAGATTTTTATTGGCACAATTGCCGATATGTTTTCTAAATTATTTTCAGATCCAAAATGAAGAATAAACATCGGGCATTTGGTATTATTCACAATCTCAGGTGAAAACATAGATGAAAAATTATTCTCGACTTTGTCAAGGTAGGGTAAGAAATATGAGCAATGATTGTAATCATCTCAAGGAATTTCATCCAAAGTCATTACCTCCATAATGCCTTCATTAGTTATAAACTCTTTATCAAAAGGATCAAGTATCGATATTGGTTCTAAACGTGACAAATGAGAATAATCATCGATGATCGTATTCACTCGATCATTTTTGGATGGTGATGGGTTGGAAAAGGATTGAACTACCTCATAAGACAATTCAAAAGGACTAAGAGGCATCTGACTTCCATACAAGGCTAATTCTGACTCTAAAGGCACTTTCCAAGGATCCAAAGATTCAAAAGTGCTTGATGTAATCATATTGACCTAGGCAACTTTATGAGGAATATTTGGTGGAGGGAACACGAACTTTCTTATAAGAGACGAGTCTTTAAGAAGACCAACACCAACACCCTCATATGTAGTAATCAATTTTCCAACAAAGGGAACACTACCAATAGAGTTAGGGTCTGAAGTGTAATATGACAGTTGGTCTAGTTTTGTAATTTTTCCTTTATGAGGAAACATAATCATTCGAAAAAATGATGAGACCATGGTAGAAATGGCGTAGTCCAACTTCGTCCCAGTAATAGGTTATAATCAAGTTGATCATCAATGACTTTAACTTCAATTGCAATTGTTTTACCTTCTAATTCTACAGGCAGGTTGTTCAAAATTCGATAAGGTCGAAAACCTCTTCCATCAAAGGCTTTCAAAGTTGTGGGAGACTAATTGATAGTTGGAGAACCCAAAGCTCTCCAACAAGAAATAGACATAGTACATGTAGATGCTCATTTGTCAATTACCGTTCTAAAAACTCGTTTTGTCTTGACAAAAATTGGTATCTGGAAGGCTAGTTGATATGGGAGTTTGGGTACATGATTTTCGAGATAAAAAAATATTAGATTAGTGTCCTGGGGATCAACTAATCCTATGGCTAACAATAGTAGTTTCCTTTGTGTTGGACAAGTTTTCAGCACTTCGAGAGATGACATTGTTGAAGGCAACATAGCCAGATCTTCAATAATATTGTAATTCTGAGAAGCTCTAGCATGAGGATTAAAAGATGACTTTCGAACAACACCCTTAGGAAGTGGTAGAATTACCATATCAGGATTAGATTTTTCAATTTGTAAAGTTTAGAAAGAGGAGGAGTTGATGTTGAATAATGATCTGGTGAACCAGAATCATTTCCATCTACACTTGGACTTTTAGATCCATAGTCTTTGGACCTTGTAGCTACCATAACTTGTGAAGACATCATCATGATGTCTACCAACGTGGAAGAGGAAGATGGGTTATGGGAAACCATCTTACTATCTTGAGAAGGAAATGGATCCTTCAAAATATTAGGAGTAGGTAAACCCTTAATGAATTTAGAAACTTCAGCACGATGTGGGCATTCCTTGGTGTAATGATCATCATCACATATTAAATAAGGATAGCGAGGTTTCTTCTTTTCTTTAGATGGTTTATTCTTTCTTTTATTTCTCCTTGGGAGTAGTGCCTTATTTGGCTTTTCCTTTTCCTTTCTTTTTACCTCTAGATTGCTTGTTTTTTCTAGTAGAAAATCTACAACATTTATTTCAGAAGTAATTTTAGGAGAAGGATCTTCTTCGGGTGAATCTGGTAAGGCCAAAATCTGAGTCTTCTTAGAATTTTTCTTTTTATTCTTATATTTTTGGCTAACATAACCAATCCCACCATGAACGATGTGTGATCCTGTAAGAGTTGGGCTGGTTTGACCTGGACGAGGAAAATTTGGATTTTTTTTAGACAAAGTGCCATACTGAGTATAAACAAGATCTAAGTACTCGGCACGAGTGATAACTTTCTCTTCAGTTACAATTCCACCTTTAGCAACACCTTCATTAATTATTGGCAGAAGTTATTTTATAAACCATTCAGCTAAGATTTGATCTGGCATGTAAACTTTAACTAAACAGTGTCTTCATATCCATTCATGAATATGATCTGAAATATAGGTAGACGTTGACTGTTTCAAAGAAGTTAAAAGTTCAGTACCATTATCATATTGAATGGGTATTTGAAAATGTGTCAGAAAAGCAGTGGTTATGGCGTTGAAAGTACTGAAAGAATCTCGCAATAATTTAACATACCACTTGGTTGCCAAACTAGTTAAGGCTCGTTGGAAAAGTTGTAATCTAATGGAATAATCGATTAATGAGTTCGAGGCACACCAAAGATGATAATTCATGACGTGATGAGATGGGTCCTCTCTTGATTTACCATAAAATTTTGGAATGTCACCCGGCAACTTCGTAGGGATTTCCGACCAAAACAGTAGATAGAAAATGGGATCATTTGTTAACTGAGATAGATCCGGTAAATCCAAAGTTTCAATAAGTGGTACCTGATGGTTAGGATCATGTTGCGGGTATTGATAAGCATGAGGGATGAGTCCTGTTCCTGGATGAGGATACCTAGGATATCTTGGAATAGCCTGAGTAGTTGGAATTTTCATACCTCCTGGATATCCAGGATGATCCATTCCAAATTGCGGTTGAATTGGCAGTTGAAAATTATGACTGGGGTATGGTTGTTTCTGGAAAGGAGGACCCTAACCCATTTGACCTTGGATAAACTATCCCTGAAAGGGTTGACTCTACAAAGGTTGACCTTGGAAGAATTGACTTTGAAAAGGTTGGTCTTGAAAAAATTGACTCTGGGGTTGACCTTGAAAAGCTTGTCCTTGAAACGATGTTTGCACATATGGTATACTAGGTTGTACCACAGGTATTTGGGGTATAGACTAAACCGTAGGAACAATTTGATAAATAGGTTCTTGAGGAATAGCACGTGTAGTTAGTTGCACCATTACTAGAGAAGTAATTGGAACAATTACTTGTGATACTCCAGGGATGGGAGTTGATGGTGAACTCAAAACTGGATTTTGAACAGACATTTGCACAACAAACTGAACAGGAGTTTGTGGAGTACTTAGAGGTTATTGAACAAGTGTTGATGGATTACCCTAGACAGATATTTGGACTTGAATAGGAATACCTTGAATAGGTTGTCCAAAAGGTTGAATAGGTTGATAAATTGGCACTTAAGGATTAACTGGCATTGGTTGTTGATTGTATGAAGGATTCTAGATTGTGTTCATCCTGGGATACGGAGTACCAACGATGGGTTGAGATGCGATAGGTTGACCTAAACTGAATTGAGGTATCTGACCATAACTTGGATAATTTCTAGTAGGAGGTTTCCCACCAACCATAGGGTAAGATATGACTAAAGGTTGTCTCCCAGGAGGAGGATACGATGGTTTCCCCCCAGGTGGGTAATAACCACCTGTCGCGTTAACTTGAGGATTACCTACATTGCCAAAAATTGTATTTATATATTCATCGGATGTCAAGCCTTGGACAATAGAATCAGTTAAACCAGTTGACATACTTGAAGGTTGATTTGAAGGAGAAGCTACTGAATAAGTTCTTGTAAAAGAATAATATCCAGGAGGGACTGATGGGCCACCATATAAAATTGTTTCTAGAGAAGTAAAAAGCATAGAAGTATCTGATGGCATTTCCACAAAATTCATTCTTGACATATCAAAGCCTAGTACAATAGAATCAGGAGTAGTGTATCATGGAATGCCTTGACCTAAAATGTTCAAGGGCGTAAAGTACCAAGGGTCAGGTCGAAAATCAGAAAAAATAAGTTTAGGAGTATCTGCTTGATCACCAGTAGAAACTGGTGTATGTGGTGATTCTTCCTCTTTGTCAGAGGTAAGTTCTTCAATACTAATAAGACCAGGAGGTAGAATATCAATAATAAAAAGTTTTACTCTCAGTGAATGTGGAGGCGTACGAGCTAAAGAAGCTGAAGGTGACTCAAGTTCAGAAACATTAGACTTAGGTTCTTCGATATCTGGTTTGGTTAATTGTGAATCTGAACTCTCTCCAATATCTGATTTTGTTTGAATAAGTTCAATAATTTTTGGATCGGTTACTTTTGAGTGTAATTCTAGTGTTTGAGGTTGATCAAATTCAGGTTTTATTACTTCAAGTTATAGAATAGTAGACGTTTCTGGTTGATTTACTTTAGTTCATGTTACATTAGAAGTTTAAGGTTCATCTTTAGTCCTGGATCCTTTTGACTTTGATTTTTTAATTTTAATATTTTCTAGTTGACTTGGCGTATATTCAGGGGGTTGGCCTAGCATTCTATGTGATTGTCTTGGTAATTCAGCCATGATGATTTTTTTTTTTAATTAATAATTCACACAATATCAAAATCACACATAAAGCCTCTAAAAAGTAAAAAACAAACAAGGTAACACACGCTAATAAATCTAGGAATTCAAACCATACAAACTAACTTGTCACAGAGATAAATAATTACTAGTTGGTGATGAAATCCAATGTTGCAGAGATCAAAGTGAAAAGTTTTATAGATATGAGCATTTGGAACCAGTTACACTGACAATCTACTTAATGAAACGATCTGGGGCAAGTAACTTCGCTTATGCCATCTCGAGCAAAGATTAACAAACAAAAATCCCAAGTGAGTCTAGCCAACGTTTGTTCCAGGTATAGCAAGACCTTCCCTCTGTTGTCACCTTAGTTAGAGCCCTAGGCTTATGGTCACTAAGTTTACCAACTACAACAATTCTACCTAGGGGGACAATAGTAAATCAGACGTACATGCAAGGGCAGAGTAGCAAAGCTCAATCCCCCTAAAATCTCCTCAACACGGTTAATTTGAGGTTTACTTTCAAGTGACACTAAGTACCTTTCAGTACTATTGTAATACGTGAAAATCGCTCTATCATAGCTAATGAAGTGGGTACGATCAATTTGTTGGCATTATGATACATGTGTTGTCCTTGATGGAAACTCACTCACAGGTCAGTTCAATTTTGATGAAAGGAAACTCACAGTGTAACAGGTCTATTTAGATGTAACAAGGCATTGGTACAGAAGAACAGGTAGATGGAACTAAGTTCAACTAATCAAAATAAAGAAGTTGAAGGAAAAGGATGGTGTAAAGTAGTTTAAGATGTGTACACTGGTCCACTTAGTCAAAACAATGTATTCACATTGGTTCACATAACAAAAAGAGCGTATACATATACACGCACTTTCACAAGAAGAAAAGTGTGTATATGTTGGAAAATCAAGGAAATTCACAGGCAAAGAATACTAGGGGTCAATACCATGGTATTAGCCCACAATATTGAGTGGAGTAATGACTATTTTATCCCGTCCAAGAATACCACGGGTCCTAAGTGGTTTTGGTCCAAGGTTTTGAGAGAGGCCTAAAACTATATAATGAGGAGAAGATCATAAGGCTAGAGTGTGCAAGTAAAAGAGTTTTCTTAGGAATACTTCTATCTGAAGTATATTTTATGTTGTAGGGGCTGTGTTTGTGATTTGATCTAAAATATTATGTGCACCTTGAATTCGATGTTGAAGTAGGATCATGAGACATAAAATGACTTATCATTGAATGATCTAATATTGGTTGGGCTAGATCTGATTGTGTACACCTGTTTTATTTTTTAAATGTCATGATCTGGGTTTGTCTAAAGTCTGTAATAGCATTGAAGTTATGAGTTAATATTTGCAAATCTATACGCTGGTTCGTCTCAGTAAAAGTGCATATACACACAGGTTCTACTCTTCCAAGTAGCGTATACAAAAGAAAATCCTATTCTTCAGATCTGACTGATCTATCTAATTAGTTTTGTTGTTTTACTGTTGTTTGTCAATGAAGTCTTCTTAGATCTAAATGTAAAGCTAAATGCATAAGGATTTTGGTGTCTTATTGGTTGATTTTCTAATTGAGAAGGGTTATCTCTTCTACTGCTTGTGTAAAGCTCTGTAAATTGACAGTAGATGTTCAGTATATTGCTGGTTGGTAAAAACTTGATTAAGAAGTTTTATGTTTCAGTAGTTTTGAGAGTATACACATGTTTGGTTAAAGGAAGTAGTGTGTACACATAGGTTGGGTTCAGTAAAGTAGCGTATACATTCTGATGCATGATTTTTGAGGTTACAGGTGGTTCTAAATGGATTTTTGAGTTTACAGGTGGTTCTAAATGATGATTCGGGTTTCTAGGTTCAGCACAATGTTCTGGTGACAGTGATCTGATTGTTCAGATTCACTGATTATTGGTTGATGTAGTTTTAGTTTCAAAGTTTCTGATGGGTCCACTATGAAAATTTCATGAAATGAGGCCTTCATTTGTATTGTTGTGTACCAGGAGCATCCAGTCTAAAAATTTATGAAATGTGGTCCCTGGAGGAAGAAAGAAGGTTGTAGCCTTCTGTAGGCCGATGCCTATGTACTAGTAAACACATTGGCTAGTGCAAGAGCTAGGGGGTTGTATCTCCCCTCAAATAGAAGCTGGAAAATGAGAGAAGGTAGTAGCCTTCTGTAGGTGGGTTCCTGCGTACTGGTATGAGTTTGCACCAGTACAATATTGTAAACATATTTTCTTAATATTAAAAGAAGACAGAGACGACAGTAGCAGGTGGTTTTTCTCTCGCATTGGGTTTCCACCTTAAATCTTGGTGTTCATGTGTTGCTTATGTGTGATGGTTTATTATGGTTTTACTTCACTTCTTAACAAGTTACTGATGCACTGATTAAGGTTCAACACATGATAAATGGACTAAATCATAATTTCTCTAGGTATACGCTAGTTTCTCTAATCACAGTAGTGTGTACATGCAAGTTCACTTCACAGAAGTAGCGTATATAAATCTGTTTGGGAAATAAAAAATTATTGAACTATAAATATTGATTCATCCCCACCCCCCTCTTAGTATTATTTCCAACAATTGGTATTAGAGCAGGTCCTTCAGAAGAAGCTTGATCGCTTGAAGGAAGATCTTTGAAGATGAATAATGACGAAGGCATGGGACCTATCAGACCACTAATCTTCAATGGGAAGCCAACTTGGTATATTGGAAAATAAGAACTAGAGCCTATCTTCAATCGCTTGGAGCCGATGTTTGGGAAATTGTGGAAGGAGGATATCAATTTCCAGCAACAATATCTACAAACTCTGTAGGTAATAAGTTATACAAAACCAATGCCAAAGTTGTCAATACTTTATTGGGAAGTCTGTTATAATCAGAATTTGTCAAAGTCATGCAGCTCAAGACAACCAAAGAGATATGCGACAAAATAATTCAGAGCTACGAAGGAGACTCTCAGGTAAAACGTGCTAAGCTTCAAACTCTCTGAATTCAGCATGAAATTCTTAAAATGCATAGTGATGAGAGTATTTCTAGTTACTTTTTACGTGTAGATGAGATTTTTAATTGTATGAAGAATCTGGGTGAAGAGATAAAGGAAGTTACTTTAGTTGAGAAAATTTTGAGATATTTGTCTTCTAAATTTGAGTCAAAAGTATCTTCCATAGAAGAAAAACAAGATCTTTAAACTATTATTGTGACTCAACTCCATGGAATCCTAAATGCCTTTGAAATGAGTAAAGGAAGTCCATCAGATATGAGAGAAGCCGCTTTTAAAGCTTTAGCAAAGGGAAAAGAAAAGGAAGATCACAATGAACCAGGATACATTTCAGAAGAAGAAGATGAGGTAAATTTTGTCAAGAAGCTTCAACGGGGTTCCGAAAGATTCAGAGGTAAGCTACCATTCAAATGCTTTGCTTGTGGTAGAGTCGACCATTATGCTGCCAAATGTCCTCATAAAGATAAATATGAAAAGGGAAAGGAATATGCAAAAGGAAATAGAAAACAAGTTGTCAATAGAAGGAGTTACTATACGCATGAAGATAGTGATGGTTTATCTAATAGTGATGAAGATGAAACTGAACAAGATTATAGACTTCTCATGGCCTATGACAATGATGATTTTTTGGACGCCTTAGAAGAGGAAGAATTTCTTGAAGAAATCACAAAACTCAAAATATGTTTAGAAGAAAAGAATATGATCATAGATACGTTGACACATCAACTCACTGAAAGAGAAAAACATAATGAAAATCTAGAATGTGAACTTGTGGGTCTAAGAAAAGAACTTGAGAAGACAAAATCTCTCAATCTTAGATTTTTTGAAGGATCAGAAACTTTAAATGAAATCATCAAGGTTCAACGTTCTCCTCTTATAAAGACAGGTTTTGGATATACTGAAGAATCATCTCAATCACAGAAGCCGTCAGCCTCCACCAGAAGCTATCTTGATGTAGCAAAGACCAGTGAACAATATGTAAATCGTCAGCAAAGGCCTAAAATTACTCATCAAGTAAATCATACTCAATTTACTCCAAAAATGAATATCTGTATAAGATTCAACCAATAGGTAAACAATGCAAAAAGATTCTATGATCTCATAAACTTCTTTAATGGGCAATGTTTTTCATGCTATAACTTTGGGCATAAGGCTGCTCAATGTGTTGCTTACAAAACCATCATAACTAGAGAACCACGAAATCAAAGGAGTGTAACTGGAATCATGAAAAGTTCCTATAATAACTTTTCTCCTCTTGAATATGAATTAGAATGTTCGATTTGTAACAACTTTGGTCATGAAGAATTTGAATGCATGAGAAAATTTCGACCAACACTTCAAAAAGAGAAATCATCATTAAATTACAAGATATGGAGAAAGAAGGAATCTAAATAAGAAAGATGTGGCATAGCTCTGTATGTAGAAGGACAAGAGAATCAATGGTACATCGACAATGGATGCTCCAAACACATGACAGGTGATAAAGAAAAACTTCATTCTTATAATGCTTTAGAAAAGGAAAAGAATGTCTCATTTGGAAATGACACACCAGCTGTCATTAAAGATAAAGGTTCTATTTTCTTGAAAGAAAAGGTTAAAGCCAGAAATGTCATGTATGTAGATGGTTTAAAACATAACCTATTGAGTGTCATTCAAATGTGTGATCGAGGAAATGAAGTTGTTTTTCGATCAAACGGATGTGCAATTCGTGAGCTTGATAGAGGAAATATCGTGATCAAAGATACAAGAACTCCAAATAACTTACACATACTCAAAGGAGGACAACAATAATGCTATCTAAACAAAATAGATGAAAACTGGCTATGGCACAGAAGATTGGGACATCTAAGCTTTTCTCAGATAAGAAAAGTATGCAGGCTCAAGGCAGTTTGTGATCTTCCAGATATTAGCATCCCAGAAAATACCATATGCAAACCATGTCATGTTGGTAAGCAAAAAAGAGTTCACTTAAGTGAAAAAGAAGCATCACCAAGTAAGCCTCTTGAACTCATCCATACTAATTTATGTGGACCAATGAGGAAAAAGTCACCTCGTGGAGAAGAATACTTTATTTTATTTATTGATGATTTTTCCAAGATGTGTTGGATAGGTCTACTAAATCATAAATATGAAGCATTTGAAAAGTTTAAAGCCTTCAAATATTTAGTTGAAAATGAATTAGATCGAAAAATCAAATGTCTCGGATCTGATTGAAGGGGAGAATTCATATCATATGAATTCTTTGACTTTTGTGAACAACATAGAATAAAAAGGCAATTCTCCGTTGCAAGAACTCCTTACCAAAATGGCATAGTGGAAAGAATGAATAGAATAGTTCAACAAATGGTTTGAGCTATGCTTGATGAATCTGGAACTCCTGCAACCTTCCGAGGTCAAGTTGCATTTTCTGACGTGACTATTCTAAACAAAGAGAATGTTCAGGTAAATAGAAATCAAACTCCATATGAACTTTGTTATGGTAAGCCTCCTACTGTAAAACACTTTAGAGTTTTTGGAAGCAAATGTTTCATCAAAAGGACTGATGAAAAACTTGCTAAGTTTGAACCCAGATCAGATGAAGGAATTCTTATTGGTTATTCATCCAGAAGTAAAGGATACAAATTTTATAAGAAAAGACTTCGGAAAATTGTTGAAAGCATTGATGTTGTAATTGATTAATCAAGTAGAAATCCGGAACAAATGAAATCAACAGAGGAATATGACAATGAGGAATATGGGGAATGATTTCCTGCATCAAATCAAAATGATATAGAAGAAGAAACCAATGAAGCACCAGAAGAAGATACAATAGGCAGGGAAAAGACTCCATCCATGTATGTTTAGAAGAATCATCCAGAATATCAAATTCTAAGAGAAAAAGGGTCTGGACTACAGACAAGAAGAACTCTTACAGGGACCTCAAGTTATCTAACATTACTATCCTCCACAAAACCTCAGACTGTAAATGAAGCCTCCAAAGATGAATGTTGGGTCAAGGCCATGGATGAAGAACTTGACCAAATTGAAAATAATGATACTTGGGAATTAGTTCCTAGACCTCATGATAAAAATGTTATAGGAACAAAATGGATATTTAAGAATAAGCTGAATGAAAATTGAGAAGTTATTAGAAATAAGGCAAGACTTGTTCGTAAAGGGTATGCTCAACAAGAAGGTATAGATTTTGAAGAGAATTTTGCACCTGTTGGAAGACTTGAAGCCATAAGGATGTTTCTTTCTCTTTCTAGTTTTTGAAAATTCAAATTATATCAAATGGATGTAAAATCAACTTTTCTTAATGGATATCTAGAAGAATAAGGTTATATTGAACAACCAGAAGGATGCATTCTTGGAAATGATGGAAAAATCGTATTCAAGCTCAGAAAGTCTCTCTATGGTCTCAAACAAGTTCCAGGGGCTTGGTATTACCGCCTTGACAAATATCTACAACAACAAGGTTTCAAAAGAGGTTCTGCAAATAGCAATTTATACACAAATATTGAAAATGATAAACTGCTAATTATTGTTGTTTATGTTGATGATATCATCTTTGGTAGCAATGAAGAATCCATGAGTCAGAATTTTGCTTGAGTAATGCAACAAGAATTTGAAATGTCCTTACTTGGTGAACTTACTTATTTTCTTAGTCTACAAGTACAACAAACAAAATATCTCAAGCAGATCTTGAAGAAGTATGGAATGGAAGATTCTAAACCAGTATGTACTCCAATGGTAATAGGATGTAGTCTCAGTTCTAACGATGAATCATCAGTAGTAAACCAACCAACATACAGATCTATGATCACAAGCCTGCTCTATCTAATAGGTACCAGACTTGATATCATGCATGCAGTAGGAACTGTTGGAAGGTTTCAAGTAAATCCAAATGAATCACATCTTCAGGCAATTAAAATAATTTTCAAATATCTTCAAGGAACTCAGGACTTTGGAATATGGAATCCTAAAGATACATATCTTACTCTTCATGCATATATAGATGCAGATTGGGCAGGAAATGTCGATGATTGAAAGAAGACTAGTGGAGGTGCATTCTATATGGGTTCACGGCTAGTGTCTTGGTTCAGTAAGAAACAAAGTTCAATTGCCTTATCTACCGCTGAAGTAGAATATGTGGCTTCTACATCTTGCTCCACACAACTACTTTGGATGATGCAAACATTGCAAGACATTCAAATCGCATGTATTCCACCCATTTCCATTCTATGTGATAATACAAGTGCCATCAATATTTCGATAAATCATGTCATACACTCCAAGACCAAGCACATACCCATTAAGTACCATTTTCTATGAGAACAAGTGCTTGAACAAAAGGTTAAGTTGGAGCATGTTCTGTCCAAAGAACAGGTTGCTGATATATTCACTAAACTGTTTCCTAGAGAAACTTCTGAATATCTCAGACAAAAGTTGGGAGTAGTTGTTGCATCATCCCATTGTTACATCCAGTTTTCAGAGGAATGTTAATATACACAGGTTTCATGAAGTATAGTTGCGTATACACGTGGGTTTCTATGGCTGAAGTAGTGTATAAGTTATTCTAACAAAAAAACAGTGGGTCAAACTCTGATATGGGTGCTCTGTCTGATATTGATGGTTACAGTTTGACAATATGCTTTATTCATTGATTTTTATCTAACTGACAAAGATGCCTTGATGAATGTCTTGTTGACTATGCATAGGTTCAGGGGGCTAATTATCCTTCACACGCATTATGCATTGTTGGCATTATGGTTTCTGAGTTCATCTATGGTTTCAGATATTTAAATCATTTGTTTCATAAGTCATGTAAATATCTAGGGGGTGATATGACTCCTTCTGTCATAGTCTATATTTGAATTATTCCTATTGGACATATGATGTAATTTGTTTCCCCACTATGCATGGGATGGATGATGTAATAATTGTTGTATTTTTGTCATGCATAAACACTTTATATCCCCACTTGGTTGGATAATTGATGTATGTATGAGTCATTAGTCTTAGGGAGGTCATACTCACTTAGTTGAGTTCTAGAGTCATGTTATTCTTTTGAAACATATCTCTGCAGACTCTGCATGTACTCAGGGGGAGCATGGACAGCATAATGTATATCAAAGAAGGATAGTAGGTTGGTCTGCCCTTTTCCCTTGATGTCAAAGGGGGAGAGTATTTTGGTGTTGGTGTTACATGTTATCTCTAACAGTTTCTATAGCTTGCAGTAATCAACACCATCATGGTTGCCATCAAGTCCAAAGGGGGAGATTGTTGGCATTATGATACAAGTGTTGTCCTTGATGGAAACTCACTCACAGGTCAGTTTAGTTTTGATGAAAGGAAACTCACAGTGTAACAGGTCTATTTAGATGTAATAGGGCATTGGTACAGAAGAACAGGTAGATGGAACTAAGGTCTACTGATAAAAATAAATAAGTTGAAGGAAAAGGATGGTGTAAAGCAGTTTAAGATGTGTACACTGGTCCACTTAGTCAAAATAGCGTATACATGTTGGTTCACAGAACAAAAAGAGCGTATACGTATACACGCACTTTCACAAGAAGAAAAGTGTGTATATGTTGGAAAATCAAGGAAATTCAAGAGTAAAGAATACCAGGGGTCAATACCATGGTATTAGCCCACAATATTGAGTGGAGTAATGACTATTTGATCCCGTCCAAGAATACCACGGGTCCTAAGTTGTTTTGGTCCAAGGTATTGAGAAAGGCATAAAACTATATACGGAGGAGAAGATCATAAGGACAAAGTGTTCAAGAAAAAGTTTTTTCTCATGAATACTTCTATATGAAGTATATTTTATGTTGCAGAGGCGGTGTTTGTGAGTTGATCTGAAATATTATGTGCACCTTGAATTCAATGTTGGATCAGGATCATGAGACCTAAAATGACTTATCATCTAATGATCTGATATTGGTTGGGCTATATCTGATTGTGTACACCTATTTTATTCTTTAAATGTCATGATATGGGTTTGTCTAAAGTTCGTAATAGTAGCAAAGTTATGAGTTAATATTTGCAAATCTATATGTTGGTTCGTCTCGGTAAAAGTGCATATACACGCAAGTTCTACTCTTCCAAGTAGCGTATACAAAAGAAAAGCCTATTCTTCAGATCTGACTGATGTATCTGATCAGTTCTGTTGTTTTACTATTGTCTGTAAATGAAGTCTTCTTAGATCTAAATGTAAATCTAAATGCATAAGGAGTTTGGTGTCTGATTGATTGATTGTCTAAGTAAGAAGGGTTATCTCTGATACTGCCTATGTAAAGCTCTGTAAATTAATAGTAGATGTTCAGTATATTGCTAGTTGGTACAGACTTGATTCAAAAGTTTTATGTTTCAGTAGTTTTAAGGGTACACAGGTTTGGTTAAAGGAAGAGAACGTATACACGCAGGTTGGGTTCAGTAAAGTAGTGTATACATTCTGATGCATGATTTTTGAGGTTACATCTGGTTCTAAATGATGATGCAGGTTTCTAGGTTCAGCACAGAGTTCTAGTGACAGTGATCTGATTGTTCAGATTAACTGATTGTGGGTTGATGAAATTTGATTTTCAAAGTTTTTGATGGTTCCAACATGAAAATTTGATGAAACGAGGCCTTCATTTGTATTGTTGTGTACTAGGAGCATCCAGTATGAAAATTTATGAAACATGGTCCCTCGGGGAAGAGAGAAGGTCGTAGCCTTCTGTAGGCCGACACCTGCGTACTAGTAAACACATTGGCTAGTACAAGAGCTAGGGGGTTGAAGCTCCCTTCTAGTAGAAGCTAGAAAATGAGAGAAGGTTGTAGCCTTATGTAGGTGGGTTCCTGCATATTGGTATGAGTCTGCACCAGTACAAGATTGTAAACATATTTTCTTAATATTAAAAGAAGACAGAGACGATAGAAGTAGGTGGTTTTTCTCCCACATTGGTTTTCCACCTTAAATCTTGGTGTTTGTGTGCGTTTCTTAAATGTGATGGTTTATTATGTTTTTATTGCACTTTTTAACAAGTTACTGATGCACTGATTAAGGTTCAACACATGATAAATTGACTATATCATAAGTTCTTTTGGTATACGCTGGTTTCTCTAATCACAGTAGCGTGTACATGCAATTTCACTTCACAGAAGTAGCGTATATAAATCTGTTTGGGAAATGAAAAATTATTGAACTGAAAATACTGATTCCCCCCACCTCAGTGTTATTTCCAACACAATTCACCTTATTTGACATGATATTGTGCTTAACTCATTTAAAAGAAGGTCTTTCTAGAGCGAAACTGAAATAAATGGATTTCTCTCCATAACACAAGATTCTATTGTTTGTTTGTAGCTTTGGATAGTTTACTCACTTCCTTGTTCCAAATCCCTACACTTAAGCTATTATAGGTGGTAAGAGCTATTATAGGTGGTAAGAGCCCAAAAATATATAAAATTATAATTGATTTTAATTAACGCTATGTTATTAAGTTGTTATTTACTCAATAGGTAATGAGAGTGAAACTTATGATATTATGACTCGACTCGAAATTATAATGAAATCGAACATGCAATTTGTAATCTATCATTCAATGAAATCCTAATTAAGGGAAAGTAAGAGTTTCTTTGATTTTCTTTAAATAAAATTCAAAACTCCCAATTCCACCAAAATTATTTTCATAAGACAACCAATTTCACTTTGATGTAATCCAGATGCATAAATAAACTAAGATTTCAAATTTGCCTAAGAGATCAAACAAACCCAAAATGTCTTTTATCATTTATCACTCGAAATTTTGAAACACACAGAAATCAAGCAAGAGTTTGGAAAAAATGAAATTTCCCTAATGAATGCTTTAACTTAATTATGTCATAATGTAATTATGAAAGATTTCAAAACTTGAAAGAAATGATTTCCTTTTAACATGCAACAAAGCAATTCTTCACAAAACATAACAATTTTTTAGAAACCCTAATTTGTTATTAAACAAAGAATTTCATCACAAATAAGAACGATTGAGAATATATCTCGTATATTTTACAAAAAAAGATAGGAATACAGTGATCTTGAAGAAAACCTATCTCTATTTGATCAATCAACAAACAAGCCAGACAAATCCCTAATCAATTTTGCAAAAGGGATTGATTCCCAAAAATGCCTCACCAAAGAAATCAAACAAGTTCAGAAAAGGTATTGGAAAGTGAAAACAAATATGATGACACTTTCAGAAGCCAAAATTCAAACTCTAGCTGAGAGAAAACCTAATTTTTCAAAAAGTTCTTGGAATTGCATAGACAAGTAGTTTAATTCAGTGCACATGTGCCTAGTTTGTTAGGAAACAATTGTGCAAATCTGCGCTCTGTGGGTGAACAGAAATCACGCAAGTCTGGGAAGCCTAAGAAAAAATAAAAAGAAACCAATCAACCCAGAAGATCTAAAAGATCATAAATTTACCAAGACTCAGGTCTAGCTAAAAAAAGAAGATCGAAAAGTAAAACCAAGGAAAGAGAAGAGAATAGTAACATTCCCTAGCAGATTCACCAATTTGTTACGACAGATAAATCCCTCTTGCTAACAAGAGCGATCTCCCTGGATCCTAAAGGAAACTAGAAATAAACATACAATCGAATGAGTCTTTCCCTAAGCTTATTTCGTTCGAGTTATAAATACAAGAGTACGAGAATAAGCCTCTTACCTATTTGCGAAATGTTTGATGAAGATCCTTGTCTTGTCTCGATGAAGCTTCCTAATGCACAAAAAGACCTGCAATCACAAACATAAAAGAGATCAAAGGCATATGCAATCATAACAATTCAAACAAGCTTAATCTAATGATCAAGGAGATTAGAAATTGAGATTATCTTACTGAATATCAAAAGAATCATAAACCATTCATTGTTTCAATAAGACAATACAATGGGAAAAAGGATTCATTCGTATTAATTCAAGGATAAAGAAGAACCTCAAAACCTCTTCCTTGATGTCATGAGGTTCCTCCCAAATGCATATAAACCTCTCCTTAGTTGATAAGCCTTCCAATCTAAATCCAACAACATAAGTGTATCTTTTCTGAACCTCCTAATCCCTCTATCCTCCAGTCAATTTATAGGCTAGTAGGAAAAAGTTTCAAACCAAAAATAGAAGGATGAGATCATCTAATTAGGAGATTAGGGTTCCTTGATGAAAGGGAATTAGCTCCATGATCTGAGGGGTCTGGCTCAAATAAATATGACCTAGAAGCTTTCAATTGGGATAAATTCGACCAACAATTCTTCTGGAATTCGCTTTTTATTTTTACTTTTCTTTGATTTATCTACGTGGTCTATAGTGGAAGACAATGCAATTCTGCGTAGTTCATAGGGACAAAAACTGCAAATGCACAGAAACTTACTAGGAAAAGCGCACAGGTCACACTTAACAAGTCATAAAGCCAATTTACTGAAAATTCACATCTTCTTCAAGGGTTTTTAATTGTTTGACTTCTAAGGGAGTGAAATGGAGCATTTTTATGGATGGCGAGAGATCCATTTTAACGATCAAGTGTCATGGTAACAAAATGATGTGTAGCATACTCTTATCATACAAATTATTACTATTATTTCTCTAGCCCTATGGTTTATTTATATGTCAAAAGTTATGGTCAATATAATTTCATATATGTGTACATTCAAAAGTGTGGGTCAAACCCAAACCAATTAGTGAGAATTAATATTCTTTCAACAATTACCATGAACACAACATATCTTTCGCACTTCGGAATAGATCTTTGTTTGAATATATATATATATATATATATATAAATATATTCAAACAAAGAACTATTCCCAAGTGCGAATATATGTATGTATGTATATTCAATTTTACACCACATTATATTGACAAAAAATAGTTTATGATGTGGAGTTCTTTGGTTATCCTCGCACATTTTAGTTATCGCATGACGGTGGTTTCACATGATATCACGTGGAGTAGTACATAAATGTGTGGGCCTTTTAATTTGACGATTGTGATGCAGTCTGAATTGATTGACTTCTCTTGTTACTTAGGGATTTCGTTTTGTACAAAGGACCTTTTCCTAACAATCCAGTTGTTATTGTTTCGTTTGGTTTGCAATACAGAGTGCCACTCTACTCTAAAGCGTGGCTATGCTCCAATACCTGATCACTCTGTTATTAACAACGATTATTGCGTCGATAAAACCATAACCTCTCTTCATACATTGGCTAGCCTATTTAGAGTGGAAACAAGTTACGATTCTTCAAGGTCGAATCAACATTTTGTAGGTATAAATATGATTTTTCAGGGTTTTCTACAAACCTTGCTTTTTCAACCCTAATGTAATTATGCTCATTACTTTTTAATCATTGAACTTCATTAATATTTTAGGTTCATAGAAGGTATTCATTCTTTAATTACTGGAACATCTCTAGAGATTCTCTATATTTATTTATGACTTCATTCTAGTCCAAATATCGTAATTGTGTTACTCGATAGGTTCGAGTGGTTGTTTTAGTGTATTCAAGTGAAGTATCATCCTTTATCTTAAATTTACATCTTATCATTTCCAATACTATCAAACTTATTTTTTCCAGTTTATTAATTTTCTCCCTTGCTTTTATGGGTATAGATGAGCTATTTTCCCTTAGGGTTAACAAAACCCTTCACTAACTTATGATGCCAAAAGAAAATACGATGCTTGTGGGTTTATTTACTTCTCAACGTGATGAAAGGGTAGTTTTCCTCACACCTACTTTAGGTAAACTCTGTGTGATTTAAAAATTAAATTTTTTCTTTATTTAAGCAATTTTATAAGGGTTTTAGCACCAAAGTTTTCTATTTCTCTATATATAAAACCACCGTACAATTTTTCAAACCCTTCTTCTGCCAAAATAATTCTTTGGTAGAGATTTTGCTCAAGAAATAGGGTTAATAATTTCATTTAAATAATTTTCCTATTCCGTAGTAAGTTTATAATGTGCATGATTTTTATAATACTCTCGTCATTTTACTAGTTAGGTTTTTTAACTTCAAACCCTAGCTACGTCCTTAGGTTCGTATTCGACCTTAGTAATTTTCTTAATTATTTTTCTCATTGTGTGTTTCTGCAACATCCCTAGACCATATTTAGGTTTATTTTATAAAAGTTTTCATATTTGGTATTTATGTTCTTTGAAAAAAATTCTTGGTCTGTCATGTTCTCTAGCTTCCATAGAAGTTTTGGGCTTAAATTCTTTGATAACATAGAATTCAAATTTTTATTTTAACATTATAATCTCGGTATAATAATTCTAATAAAAATTGTAACTCTTTTTGCAAGAAGGATCGACACAATATCTCCAACTTCTAAATTTCTCCATTGGGTAGTTATTTCTACCAATAATTTCCATTCTTCCATTGTGAGAATTATTTATTATATGTTCATTTTACCCTTTAAGTCTTATGTATTAGTTGTGCATTAATTCACAAGTATACTCTAGTGCAAATAATTTTTAAACTTTTGCCTTTGGATAGTTCTCAAAGATATTTCTTGGACTTGATGGACTTGACCTCCTTCCAATATAGGTTGACAGGCTCACTTTCTTGGTCCGCTCTTTTGTAAGATGTTGATTATCTCTTGTTTGCGTATGGAAGTTGCTAAAGACAACTTATTCTAAGAGGGATTTTTATTGTCTTCAACAATCATTTTTTTATCCCATAATTTAACACATTTTTTTTTAATCTACACTGAAAGCCAATGTTCATCAATGGACTACATTTAAATAAAAATTTAGTTTCACCATTAAATTATTATGTAATTATTGGTCTGCTTCTTTCTTGTATAATTTAATGGAATTTTAATTATAAAATAATATAAATTTTAAAGAGTTCTTCCTGTAATCAAAGCCAAAGAATTTGGCTATATTCTGAGTTCATCCTACCACCAATGTATAATAGGTGTTTTTTTCTCAATTTTGTTAGATAAAACTTCCTACGTAATCCATAATTATAATTTTTCCTTCAAAACTTTAAATTCTAGAACGGAGTTATAAACTCAAGTTTCTTTGGGAACAATTGTTACATTTGATTGACTTCAATCTTGACTTTTAATGTTTTCATTTGTAATTGTATTTAAGTATGGTCATACTTATGTGTAAACAAAATGAATATTTTTTACTTATTATATTCTACTTATTTTATAATCTTGTCTTCATTGCACAAGTATTTAATATAGACCTAAGGTAGCATATCTTAAACTCTTCCAGAGTTATGTAAAATATATTCAATCATAATAATAGTTTAGTACTAGAGCAATCTGTTCCAAACTATACTGGGGATAGTTCTATGATATGCAATTCAAATGTAGAGAAATAGTCCATAACAATCACTATTCTAAACATTCAATTCTTTGAATCATATGTAACACTCAATAACTAAATTTCAATGCTTTCTCTTTTCTTTTACAATTGCATATACATTCAGAATCAATTGAAATACAAGTCTTACAGATAATAAAATCATTTCATAGTTGAAAAACATAAATAAAACACTAGAAAGTTTGCATAATGACTTGTCATCTACTACCAGTCTCCACTCTACGATCACTTCTCTTTAGCACAAAAGTCCCCATGAGCTCTAAAGTGTGCAAGTTAATTCACTTTTTCTTTCTTGTTCTATTCCTATTCCTCTCACCAAGTTTTGCAGTGCGTGAATCCCTCTAGCAAAGGACAAAGACATTCCCCTTTTCCAAAGTAGTTGGTATTTGGCAACTACCTCCACCTCATCCACTTGGCAGGTGGTTACTAGCTCATTAATGAGCTCCACTTACCCACTCTTAAAGACAATGTCTTGTCTCTTAGGGGAAGTTATTGATCAATAATTTCCGTCACCATTAACAATCTAATCTCAAATTAGATGTCTAGGTATTAATCGATAGGGTTAAATTTCCATCATTAACTTGCATCCTTATCTCTTTCAGCCAAGTGTAGCTTCAACATTAATATCTAAAAAAATTTAATTTTTATTAAAATCATAAGGATGTAGATATACATTTCATATTTATCAATGTTACAACACTAATAAACTAGTTTTGAATATGTCTTTAAATTCCGAATAATAAACACAAACAACATATACAAATTTAGAATATAAACTTCAAGTCAGGGGATATCACATTCTCCCCCACTTGACCGTCTCAATGTCTGTTATGAAATTTTGGAATTCAACCCAATTTCAAAATAAGGATGGATATGCATCTTTAAAATCATCTTCCAATTCCCAAGTTGTCTCTTCTAAATTGAAATGATTTCACAACTTGGGCTATGTTTCTATTTCGGTGTGTAACTTCTCTCTTGTGTAATATGGGTAGGAGTTCCACCAAGAATTCTCCCTCTAGTTCTACCTATACAACATTCCAATCAATTATGTGATCTACATCATGTACATACTTCTTTAATAACGACACATGAGAAAAATTATGAATTGTTATTCTTGTTGGAAGAGCAAGTTAATAAGCCATTGGACCAATCCTTGGTAGAACTTCAAAGGGTCGATAAAATCTGGGTGATAGCTTGGTACAATTTATAAGTCTAAGAGTTCTCTTCTATTTTTTAAGTTTCATATAAGCATGGTCACCAACACTGAATTTTCTTGAACTTTTCAAATTTACATAACTCTTTTGTCTATCTTGAGCTATTTTCAAATTTTGCTTCACTTGTTTAATTATTTCTTCCATTTCTCTCAACATATCTAGTTCTAAAACTAATCTATCTTTAATATGATCCCAACTCAAGGGAACTTTACATTGTAGCTCATACATAATCTTGAAAGAAATCATTTTTAATGAAGTTTGATAACCATTATTGTAAGAAAATTCAGCTAAGTGGAGACAATCTCTGTACTTATTGGGCCTATCCATGGCATACATTCTTATCATGTCCTCTAGAATTTGATTGGTCATTTCTATCTGACCATCAGTACAAGGATGATAATTTGTGCTAAAATTTAGTTTTGTACCCATGCCCTCAAATAACCCCTTCCAAAACTTAGAAGTAAACTTTGTGTCACGGTCTGAAATCCCAATCTTAGGCATACCATGCAATTTGAAGAATTCCTTCATGAATATTTCTACTATGTTAATGGACTTGAATATATACTTTATATGAATAAAATTTTCTACCTTACTAAGTTTTTCTACCACAACCATTATAGAGTCATTTTGTCTCCTAGTTTTTGGCAAATCGGTGATGAAATCCATGGATATTATCTCCCATTTCCATTACGGAATCCGTAAAGGCTATAATAACCTATTTGGATATTGATGAGAAGCTATATCTTGTTGAAACTTTAAACATTTGGTTATATATGATGTTGTTTCTAGATTCATATTAGGCCAATATAAATATTTTCTTAAAATAATTATTAGCTTCTGATAACTAGGATGTCCAGATGTAGGCTTCTTATTCATCAAGGACAAGCAATTTTATATTTAGATCACTAGGTATATAAATTTTGTCTCTATACATCAACAAATTTTAATCATTCACTGAAAAATCACTCTCTTCCTCATCTTGTGATTCATATAGTTGAAGTTCTTCCTTAATTTCTACATATTATTAATAAAAAGCTGCAATTGTTTTCACCTTTTTAGCGAAATCTGCTTGCCAACTGCTTGCACAAATGGAATAAATATGTTGTAATTTTTTGCTAAAAGCATTTGCTATTTTTTTTATTTTCATTTAATGTGTAGGACTTTAAAATCATATTCACTAGGGAATTCCACCCACTGTGCTTGCTTAGCATTCATATTTGGCTGATCAAATAGATATTTCAGTGATATTATCAGTTTTTAGCTAGAATTTCCTTCCTATCAGATAGTGCCTCCACATTTTTAAGGCATGGATGATGGTTGCTAGTTCTAGATCATGTGTAACATATTTCCTCTCATGGTATTTAAGTTATCTAAGTTCATACCTTATTAGATGGTCTTCTTGCATTAGAACTGCCGCCAAACTTTCTTTAGAGGTATCAGTACAGACTATAAAGTCTTTATTAGGATTAACTAGTTTCAAAATTGGTGTAGTTAACAATTGCTTCAATTTCTCAAATCTATCCTGACATTTTTGTTTACATTCAAACTTAGTTCCCTTCTTTTGTAAAGAAGTGATTGGGTATGCTAATTTGGAAAATCCCTCTATACATTAAACGAAATTTCAGCCTAAAATTTTCCATGGGATTTTCATGTAATTTCCATGTCATAATATGTAAACCAATCAAAATCCTTTAAATTTAAAAAGAGATACATGTAAACATTTTGGAGGTAAAAGAGGAATGCTACTTTTTTTAGTTATATTTTTCACTTATCTCCTTATAGGTTAACTCAAATTTTAAGTGTAAATATTCATTAGATGCGGAATTAAATTCCACATCCAATGAGTACCCATTCTACATACTTCTGAGAAGACCCACATTGATAAAATTTAAAGATACATTTAAAAAGTGTGTTGAAGATGCTTTTTTAATGTATCCTAAATTTTTATCAATGTGGATCTTCTCATAAGTATGCATATGGGTACTCATTAGATATGGAATTTAATTCTACATCCAATGGATATCTACACTTGAAATTTATGTAAACCCATAACTAAGCCAAAAATACAATTAAAAAGTAGCTTTATTCTTTTCCCTCCAAATTTCATAACTCTTATTTTATTATTTTTCCTTAGGAGGCCACTTTTAGATTGAAATTTCCTCTAATGAACCTTTTGTAATAACATGTAATTCCCATGAAATACCTTATATCAGCTACATCCTTAGGCACTGGCCACTCCATAATAGCCTTTATGATTTTTGGATCCATAGCAATCCCCTCTTCAGACACCACAATATGGCCTAAGTAGTGAATCTATTTTTAATAAAACGAACATTTGTTAAACTTAACATATAGTTCATTTTCTCTAATTGTTTTAAGGACCATTTGCAAATCTTGGTCATGTTCTTCTTTACTCTTTAAATAGACTAATATGTCATCATTGAATACAATGAAAAAATTATCCAAAAAAAGGCTACGTACATTATTCATCAGACACATAAAAGTGCTTGGTGCATTACTAAGTTCAAATGGAAGTACAACAAACTCATAATTCCCATAACATGTCCTGAAGGTTGTTTTATGAATTTCTTTGTCATTGATCCTAACATGATGATATATTGATCTTAAATCATTCTTTGAAAAGATTGTACGTCCCTTGACTTGATCAAACATGTCATCAATCCTGGGAAAATGGTATTTGTTCTTGATTGTCATTTTGTTAAGTTGTTGGTAATATATAGAGAGTCTAAGGGTTCCATCTTATGTTTTAACAAATAATACTAGTGCACACTGGGCCTTATATATTTCTTGTCTAGCAGTTATTGTACTTGAATATTTAATTCCACCAGTTCTAGACTACTCATTCTACTTTAGACATTGGGATTTTTACATGAATAAGATCTATGGTAAAGTCTATATCCCTTCTTGGAGGAATTCCTGGAATTTTTTCAAGAAATACATCCTTATGTTTTTCTAAAATAGGAAAATCTTCTACAGATGGTTTTTGATTTCTTTTAGAAAGATATTCAATATGAACTACAAAAATTTGGCACCCCTTTTGAGCACATTTCTTTAATTTCAAATTATATATTTTCCTCACAAAAATGACTCTTGGAACCCTTTTCACTGTATAAGTATCCCCTTCATCATTAATACATGTGAAATATTTTTCTAAACAGTTCAAGACTGCCCTGTGATGTTCTAACCAATCCATGCCAAAAATAACATCAGATGATCCCAAACATTAAACATTCAAATTTAATTTAGTATACATTCCATTTAAGTTTATTTAACAATCTTTACTGATATCAGTAACTCTTATTTTGGTTCATGTGGCCATCTGCACTAACCAGGGTTTATGATCAAATTTTTTCTTCTAATTTTCTTTATGGATTTGTTTACTTCCCACCGTAAGGTTGATTTGATTGTTAGCTAATATGTAGTGAATATGACATTTAGATTACTAGGGTAACTATAGACCTCAAAATATTTTGACATATTTAGAAGCCAAGCTTTTTCTCCCTGTTCAGATTCCCCGTTAAAGTTTAGAGGTATGATCTTGTTAAATTCACCTTGCAATTGAGACACACCCTTTCTCTTCTTAGATATAGAAACACTTCTCCCAAACTCTTTTTCTTACATCTCATCATCAAAATTAAGTGTTTGACTCTCACTAGATGTTATAGATTCGGTTCTATCTTGTGACTCACTCTTGAGTTCCTATGAGTCTTTTTAGCTTTCCTATTGCCTTTGTTTTCTTCCAACATCTTAAGTATGTAGCCATTTATATATTCTTGTTCATCCCTTGCGTTAGATATTTTTTCATTATTATCTTTAACACTTTCTAAATCTACCTTTAGACTCAAGACTACCTATAAAATCTCATATTCATGATTATCTGCATTTCCAGTTTCTCCTCTCATCATTCCTAGCTCAATATTATGCTCTTCACCTCCTCCAGGCGATCCTACAAAAGTGTTTCTAGTTTTATCTTCAGATATTCTTCAATTTTTATTTGTGTAATAATTGTGTTGTGTGTATGTTACACAAAAAATAATATTTCAATCAGGACCCATATAAGGCCCAATATTATAACCTATAGCTTTGATACCACTTGTAATATAACTTGTTAAACACACACACACACACACACATATATATAAACAAACTAATCATTTTAGGTATAATCACTCTTATCATACCCTCCTATCTACAATTTCGTGATTTTCCATTAATAATTATCTTCTATTATTTTACACTACAATTTGAAAATCAATCTTCATCTTCAATTTTTAACACAAAAATATAAGGGTCTTTATCTGTGTTATATTGCTTATGTTTTCATTTACTCTTAACTCTCTCCAACATGATTTCTAAGTAGAGAAGATATTGGTGACCTACTAATTGACTCACATTATTAGACTCGCTACAAATTCTTCCCAATCCATTTTAATTCACCTTAATCTATTCTTACATCTTTATTATCCATGTAAGTAGATTGAATTAAATGTGGACTTTTCTTAACTTCCTTATTGGAACTATTATGATGAACATTTCAACATATGAATATGAGTACTCCAAGAAAAATCATGTTCATGATAAATCACCAAGGGTTTTTATTCATTGTTTTATACTCTTATACTACAAATTATTACCGTTATGGTTTATTTATAAATCAAAATGTATAATTTGGGCCAAACCCAAACCTATGAGTTAGCATTAATATTATTTCAACAACTATCATGACTGCAACATATCTATCACACGTCATATCTATCACACGTTGGAATAGTTCTTTATTTGCTATATATATATATATATTACACCTCTTGTTTAATATTTATGGTTACATGTTGATTCAAAATTGAACCACATTATATTGACAACAAATAATTTATTATGTGTATTTATTTGGTGTTTGTGGCACATTTTAGTTATGCCATGGTGTTGGTTTCACGTTCTTTGACGTGGAGTAGTACAAAAATGTTTTGGTCTTCGAATCCAATGATTGTGATGTTTTCTATATCGATCAACGACTCTCGTTAGTCAAAGTTTATAATTAGGACAAATGACATTTTCCTGATAATTCATTTTCTATTGTTTTTGCTTGGTTTTTAATACAGAGCTCCACTCTATTCCAAAGTGTGGCACTGCTCCAATACTTGACTATTCTTTTATTAGCAGTGAATATGGCATAGATAAAACCATAACCTCTCTTCATACTTTGGCTAGCCTCTTCGGAGTAGAAATGATTTATGATTATTTAAGGTTAAATCGACATTTTGCAGGTATAAATATGTTTTTTAGGGTGTTGTACTAACCTTTGTTTTTCAAGACTAATGATTATGTTCATTAATTTGTAATCACCGAATTTCAATAATCTTGTAGGTTCACGGGAGGTATTGATTCTTGAATTATTGGAACCTCTCTAAGGATTCTCTATATTTATTTGTGGCTTCATTCTGGTATAAAACTTGAAATGGTGTTACTCAACAGGTTTGAGCAGTCGTTTTGGTGTTTTGAGGTGAAGTATCATCCTTTTTTCTTTGATATATGTCTTTCAATTTCCAATAATATCAAACTTATTTCTTTTTCCAGTTTATTACTTATCTCTCATGTTTTTATAGGTATAGAAGAGGTACTTTCCCTTACAGTTAACAAAACCCTTCACTAACTTACGATGCCAAAAGGAAATATGATGCTAGTGCAATTATTTCCTTCTTAATCTGGCAAAAGGGTAGTTTTCCTCAAGCTCGCTTTAGGTAAAATCTATGTAATTTACAAATTACATGTTGTATTTCTTTATAACAATTTGATAAGGTTTTAGCACCAAAGTTTTATATTTCTTTGTATATAAAACAATTGAACAATTTTTCAAACCCTTTTTCTGCGAAAAGTCATTCTTTGGTAGTGGTTTTGCTCAAGAGAAATGGCTAATGAGTTCATTTAAATAATTTTATTATTCCTTAGTAAGTTTATAATGTGCATGACTTGTATAATCCTCTCATCATTTTACCAAATATGGTTTTTACTTCAAACCCTGGCTAGATCCTTAGGTTCATATTTGACTTGAGTAATTTTCTTAATTAATTTTCTCATCCCATGTTTCTACAACAGACTCTAGAGCGTATTTAGAGTTGGTTTGTAGAAGTTTTCATCTTTGGTATTTATGTTCTTTGACCAAAACTCTTCATCTGTCATGTTCTCTATCTTCCATAGAAGTTTTGGGCTTAAATTCTTTGATAGTATAGAACTCAAATTTTTATTTAACATTCCAATCTCGATATAATAGTTCTAATAAAAATTGTAACTCTTTTTGCAGGAAGGATTGACACGGTATCTCCATATTTTAAATTTATCCTTCAAGTAATTATTTCCACCCAGAATTTCCATTCTTTCATTTCCTGAATTATTAAATATATGTTCATCTTACCCTTTAAATCTTACGTATCTTTTCATTATTAATTCTACAATTATAATTGAGCGAAAAGAATTATAAAACCTTTTCCTTCAGATAGTTCTCAAATGTCTTTCTGAGAGTTAATGGACTGGACCTCCTTCCAATACAGGTTGACAGACTCACTTTGTTGGATCTCTACACTATAAGAAGTTGATTCTCTCATGTTCATGTCTGGAAGCTGCTAAATACCACTTATCCTGAGAGGGATTTGTATTGTCTTAGAAAATCATCATTTCATCATTTTGTTTTAGGACTGAGGCCGAAAGCCTTAAGTAATACAAGGTTTCTTTGTAACATATTTATGGATCCTTTCGATCCCATAATTTAACATATATCCTTTGTAATCTATAATGTAAATTGATGCTCAGTCATTGACTCTATTTAAATAAAATTTTAGTTTCAATGTACAACAATTATGTTGTTATTGGTTTGTTTCTTGCTTGTACAATTTACTGTAATTTTCATCATAGAATAATATAAATTTTCATGAATTCTTCCTATAATCAAAGCCATATAATTTAGCTTATTCTAAGTTCATCCTACACCAATTATATAATAGGTGTTTTTTTACTCAATTCCATTAGATAGAACCTCATATGTAATTTAGAATTCTAATTTGTCCTTTAAAACTTTTAATTCCATAAAATAGTTATAAACTCAATTTTTTCTGAGAACAATTTTTACATTAGACTAACTTCACTCTTAAATTTTAATTTTTTTCATTATATTGTAGTTCTTTTTTAAGTATGGTCATACTTATATGTAAACAGATTGAATATTGTTTACTTGTTCTATTCTACTTGTTTTATAATCATGTCTTCATTTCACAAGTCTTTAATATAGATCTGATGTAGCATATCTTAAACTCTTTTAGAGTTAAGTATAATATATTTAATTAATAATAATAGTCTAGCACCATAGTAGTATGTTCCAAGCTATATAAAGGAATAGTTTTATGATACATAATTCAAATGTAGAGAAATAGTTCATAACAATCATTATTTAAATATCCAATTTTGTGAATCATATATAACACTCAATAAAGAAATTTCTATGCTTTCCCTTTTCTTTTACAATTGCATATACAAAATAATTTGAATTACAAGTCTTATAGATAATAAAATCATTTCATAGTTGACAAACATAAATAAAAACACAGGAAAGTTAGAATACTAAGTTTTCATCCTTTTAATATAGAAACTAAGACTAGATCTACAAGGCTCCACCCAAATGTGACTTCTCTGTAGCACAAAAGACCTCCCAATCTCCAAGGTCTACAAGCTAATTCATTCTTTTTCATTTTTTTCTTGTTATAGTCCTCTGCATCTCACGTAGTTCTCCATTGCATGCATCCCTCCAGCAAAGGGCAAAACCATTCCCCTTTTCCAAAGTAGTTGGTAGTTGGTAGCTACCTCCACCTCATCCACCAGGTGGCAGGTGGTTACTAGCTCATTAATGAGCCTCACTTCCCTACTCTCAAAGACAATGTCTTGTCTTTTAGGGGAAGTTATTGATCAATAATTTCCATCACCATAAATAATCTAATCTCAGATTAGATGCCTAGATATTAATCAATAGGGGTAATTACATTCCATCATTAACTTCCAGCCTTATCTCTTTCATCTAAGTGTAGCTTCAACATTAATTTCCATATACTTTTATTTTTATTAACAACATAATAAGACAAATCTACATTTAATATTTATTAGTGATACAACATGGATAAACCAGTTTTGAATGGGACTTTAAACTTAGAATAATAACTCCAAGTAAAGGGCCATCACATCCTCCCCTGTGCGAGTTTCACATTGTTCTGGTGTCAACTTAGAAATTTTAGAATTCAACCCAATTTTCATAATAAGGATGGATATGATTCTTTAAAGCATCTTCCTATCCCAAATATTCCTATTGTGGATTGACATTCCTCCGTTGAACTTTAACTTGGGTTATGTTTCTATTCTGGAACATGACTTCCATCCAATCTAATGTGCATTGAGGCTATGCTAGGAATTCTCCCTTCAGTTCTACATGTACAACATTCCAATCAATTATGTGAGTTGGATCATGTACATACTTCTTTAATAAGGTCACATTAGAAACATTATGAATTTATATGCTTGTTGGAAGATAAAGTTGATAAGCTACTTAACTAATCCTTTCTAGCACTTCAAAGGGTCCACTATATTTGGGTGATAGTTTGACACAATTTCCAAGCCTAAGAGTTCTCTTCTTTTTTTTCACTTCCAGATAAACATGGTCACCAACATTGAATTCTTTGTGAACCCTGTTCAAATATGCATAACTCTTTTGTCGATCCTAAGCTATTTTCAAATTTTGTTTCACCTATTTAACTATTTCTTCCATTTCTTTCACCATATCTAGTCTTAAAACCAACCTATCCCAAAGATGATCCCAAATCAATGGAAATTTAGACTGTCTTCCATACATCACCTTCAAAGCAATCAATTTTAATGAAGTCTAATTGTTATCACCTAGATTGACCTCAGGCTGAAGGGAGCCCATGCCAAGGTAACCACAAACCAAGCTTAGCCAAGTAGCTAGCCCAACTAGGCCAGGAGAGGGCACTCTCCATAAGGATCTCAGTCAAGATGACTGGATCAGGTAAAGGATTTTATGCTAGGTATCGTATCTCGAAAGTTTTGATTGGATTTTGTAGAGGTTTTGCTAGATCAGGAGGAGCTAGGCAGTTTAGGTCTGGGAAATTAGGTCTGAAATGCAGGGTGTTCTATGGGCTAATGTAGGCATAGGCTTTAGCACTCTAGGGCTTGATGAGGTGAGATGTTTAAGAGTGGTGAGAAGCGAAGAAGGGCATGTGACAATCATGGATCCTTCCTGGACTTCTGAAAACATGGATTAGTGAATGATTTCCCAAGGCAAAGGGCTGATACAATGGATTCTACCTATCAAACTTGAAAACATTTAACTAGAAGAAATGAAATGATTGATGGCATACATAAAACATATAAACATATAATCACAGAAGAATAAACTGTACTAAAACTCCATACCATAGGGATCCCATAAAAATAGTTGCAATTCTTATTAATCTCTTGCCAAACTGCTTACAAAGATGTAAAATCAAGCTCTAAGCATCCACACTGAGTCCAGCCAATAAAATGGCTCAGAAACTACATGATATAGGCCTCAAAACAAATATTCCTAGCCTCAGGGGTCGAATCCATGAGAGGAGGAGTAGTTGCACAAAAGACTGAACTGATAGCTAAAGACTAGGGTGGTCAAACTAACTCATCCCTAATATGAAGCAAACTGATTCATTACATGCCACTTAGACCATTCATTTGATGTATCTACCCTAGGTAACAAAAACACACTTTAATTACATCATCATTATGAATTAAATCAGTAAAAACTCAAAATCCCACAGGTGAAAAGTATTTTTTGAGAGAAACAGTGAAAAATTTGGCTGCTTGTCAATTGCACAATGCCAGTGTCAAACGCAGAACGCTTGAAGGAAGTGCGCAATGCCATCTTCAAGGTGAGTTTTGACTGCCTTCCTGGTGTCCAAATCTAGCTCAGGATAGCTCATTAGAAAACTTATCCTGTCTAGTTTCCAAAAATGCCCGTAGTTTCCAAATTTAGCATGATTTTCCCTCCAAAAACTGCAATCTCCCAAGACTGCTCAAATGTGCAGTGCCTGGCTCAAAAAATAGCCAGAGACATGATTTTTAGGTGGTTTTTTGCCTTTTCCACCTAGTAATTTTTCCTCTCATACCTAGAAACATGGTTTTCTTGAATGTAAATGGTCTTATGAATCCAATGGTGGTGGCCATTCCTTAAAATATTTCCCAAAAAAGTTCCCAGTGCCCTAGGCACTGCACGTTTGACCAAGGGACTGATACAAAAATTATTGAAGGAAGTGCGCAACGCCAAGAGGAAACACGTAGTGCCACTTGTAGGTCGCTTTTGGCTGCCTTACCTGTGTCAAAATTAGGTGCAGGATATCTTGTTGGAAATCTTGCTGAGTCTACTTTCTAGAACATCTTGAATTTTTCAATTTGGAGTTCATTTGACTTGTCAAAAGTTCAATCTCCCAAGACTGGTCAAAATGTGCAGAATGAGGCTGCCAAAATGCAGAGTGCTATTGGAGTGAACTTTTGGAGGTCTTCCTCAACTTCAAATTTAGCTCATGATAGCTCATTGGAAATATCTCTATGTCTAATTATCATTTGACTCATCAAGCAAGTCATTTGGTCACTCCAGCTAGGAGAAATATTGATTTTCCCAAGGTCACTCCAGAAGTGCATCAACTCTCTTAATGCAATTGTATTTTTGACATTTCTCTAAAACCATGACACTTGTGTAAGAAGTGAAGGAGGTTTTTCTTCCTTGCCCTAGTGTGGACAAAAACCTCTTTCACTTTTTCCAAATTCTTCCCTGTTTGTTCTAAATCATAGTTTGAAGAAAAATCGGTCCTATGCGTGGCAAATTATTTGTCCCTTCGAATGACTTATTGAAAAATGATGAAGACATGATGTGTATGAGTTGGAATAGCCTCATACTCACTGAAATGACCTCCCTTATGCCTCATATACTCAGATTTCTCTGATTCCATAGCCAACCCTAGCTCAATGGGTGAGAAAATTAGGGTTTAGTGCTTATGGAAAATGATGATTTGGACACCCTTAGGAAAAAACAACTCCCTTTGGCATGCACTTAACCATTTGAAACTTTACCCTTTCACTTGACTATTTCCTTTGAAAAATTGATCTTTTGATGGTCTGGCATCTTTGGAACATCGAGTTAACAACTTGGGATGGTGAAATTATTACATTTGAAAGACATAAAATTGCATAATGAAATAAGCATTTCTCTTTACAAATCATCTTCTCATGGTGAAGGGATGTTATTTGATAACCATTTACTTGCTGGTCTTATGCAATGGAATGTAAACTTGGCAACCCTAATGACCTAATGAAACCTTGAAAAACCCTAAAGACCTAATGAGACCTTGAAGGATTGAATTTCAAGATGACATAATGACCTCATGACTGATATAGATGGCATGATAAAAATAACTTTATGGATGATGTATAGTCAACAAGATATGAAACTATGCCAGCAAGTAATCAAATTTAGGGAAGAGTGATGTTTTTGGACTAGGACTACCATCAGTGACTAATTTTTTGCATGACCTAGTGGAATGATAAAAAATTGTTGAATTGGACCCCTAAAATGATATGAAAAGAGGATTTTTGATCACTGATGGCAGGATGCAAATACTGACACTAACATTGGCTCCATTGGGGATGGTAGCTCCTTGGAGGTGCCAAAAACACCGTAGGCCAAGTAGCCTTATCCATTGGGCATGGAGTAAAAAAAAACTCAACCTAAAATACATGACTGAATACTGATGACTCAAAGACGCAAACTAACTTTTACTCAACTAAAAACTGACTCAATACTAAAACACAATGACTCAATACTTTTATTAAACTAGAAAAGATGCTCGAAATGGAGCTTATTCAAGAAAACCTACTCTAATTGTTCCATTCATCACCTGATCAAGTGAAATGAAACAAACAATGCAACCAAGTAAGCATTCTGGCTGCTGTTTTAATTCTCCGCAAGTGCTTTCTTATGAGCAACAAGAGAGAACTATTAAAATGTAACTCCCATGAAAACTTGTAAGCAAATCCAAATTTTTCCAGATTGAATAATATGGATGCTCTATTCGACTCCAAAAATACTGGATGAGGATCTTGAAATTCATGTGCATTGGGACTTAGCTCATCCAATGGATTACTTTGCTTCTCCTCATACCATGAATGAAAATTTTCATCTGAACTTTGCGACGAGACTCCTGCTAAAAATAACAAAGAAGCCGGCTGTTGGATCAAGTTTGTATCAATACTTCTTTTAAGCTCACAATTAGCTAATGGAGAAGGACTTTGACTGCAAATATCATCCAACACATCAGCTATTGGATCGTGAAAAACTTGAAAAGACTATTGCAACCCATTTTCTATTGGTCCCAATGAGATTGCATGATTTTCGACAGGCTGCTCATTTGAAGATATACTATGCAAAATTCCCTTCAAAAATTGAAATGATTCAAAACATAATGGTACAAAATCATCTTGCATCATTTGATCATATGTTCCAACTTCCAAGTCTTCATCTGCAACTTGACAATCAATGGCATTTGGGGGTTGCAAATCTAGATATGAGAAGTCTTGAATAAGGATTTCATTGCCCTCTAGATGGTCTAGATCAAAACTTATCGACGGTTGATTTCTGATTGCACGAAAATTGTCTTTGATGAACTGAAACAAAGAAAAACAAAGAGGCAAAGATCCTTCAATTACTTCAAAATTTTCTACACTTTCCTCCTCACTTCCATAGCTGATATGCATCGGCTGATCACTATATTTGAGCGGCTGAAACTGAACTTACTCCTTCCACAAACGAGCTGTTGATTTGTCTGCAAGACTAGCTTTTGTTTGGAGAACATAATCATCATCATACTGATCAAACTTAGGCAAATCATCAGTATAAAACACATCATCAAGCATACATGTCAGATCAATAGATCTCTCTTCTCCAAGATGATCTATAAAAAAATTATTATCAGATATATGACAACTGGGATAAGAAAGAAAATGTTTTGGATCAGCCACTTGTTTTTCTTCACTCAGTAAGCCATGGTCTTGAACATCATACTCATTCCTTATGGCGATCTTTTGCATCATCTCTTCCATTGCACTTACCAAAATTTTGAGCTTTACCTCTAAAGATGTTGATTCCTCTCGTTCTATGTTCTTCCTCTCTTCTTCCTTCAACTTTTCCCTTCTAATCAACATATTAGCCTCTACATCTACTACACTATTTTGCATCTCTTCAAGTGTTGCAAGGTTCCTTTCCCTCAGTTGAAACTCCATTTCTGGATAAAAGGCTTCCGAGTAGTGTAAAAGAGTTGAATCAGGAGGAGGTCTTATATTAATAGGCATCAAACAATAAACTTGGTTAAATCTGGCAGAAAATTGTTGTATTGTCTCCCCTGACTGTTTTTTCAGCTGGTTATACTCTTCTAGAATCAAGAAAGGGTTGTATCTGGTCACCCACTTGTCGAGGAAAACTTTGACAAACTCCTGGAAATCTGAGATTCTCGCATTAGGCAGGGTTTTGAAACAACTCTTGACTTTTCCTTGCAAAGAAAGAGCAAAAAGCCTAATACTAACATCCTCTTCATCAACTTTAAAAAGGTCAAGAAAAGACTCAAAATTCAGTACATGTCTCTCAGTAGTGATGTTGTCACATTCACCATCAAATCTTGGTAGATATAGGTAATTATTTTCAGGGAAAGCATGGAGTATAGGAGGTAAGATGAGTGGTTTGTATCGATCTGGAATTTTACAAGGTGTATGAGTATGTACATAAGCTGTAGAATCCGTCTTGGTCTCTTGAGGCTCATCAGTTTGGATACGGTCATCATAAGATTCAAAAGAAGGGTCTTGATCAAGATCAAATCCATGTGAATATTTTGTATTCACAATCTTCAAAGGGAAAGAATCAAATGCAGGTCTAGGATCTTTTCTCAAATGCAGTATACTTTGTAAAGCCTTCTTGACATTCTCGAGAAAAGAGAAGAAATAATTTATAACAAAGAACATAATGTCTTGGATGAAATTCCAACTTGAATACCTGATCTTTCCATATTGACCTTTCAAGTTTCTGCTGGTTAGGTTCATCCTCCAGTGGAGTCCTTAGATCTGATCTTGAAACTGATTTAGAGTTGTCAGGTGAATTATTTCAGCCTTCCAGTGTCTGATCGTTGTCCACCATCAACAATTAGATCTAAAATTGATACATTTTACTGAGGAACATAAAACTACGTCCCCAATATTGTCGCCACTATGTTATCACCTAGATTGACCTTAGGTCGAAGGGAGGCAATGCCAGGGTAACCACAAACCAAGCTTAGCCAAGTAGCTAGCCCTACTAGGTTGGGAGAGGGCTCTCTCCGTAAGGATCTTAGTCAAGATGAATGGATCAGGTAAAGGATTTTAGGCTAGGTATCGTAGCTCGAAAGTTTTTTTTTGGATTTTGTAGAGGTTTTGCTGGATCAGGAGGAGCTGGGCAATTTAGGTCTGGGAAATTAGGTCTGAAATGAAGGGTGTTCTATGGGGCAAGGTAGGCATAGGCTTTATCACTCTAGGGCTTGATGAGGCGAGATGTTTAAGATTGGTGAGAAGCTAATAAGGGCATGTGACAATCATGGATCCTTCCTGGACTGCTGAAAACATGAATTAGTGAATGATTTCCCAAGGCAGAGCACTGATACAATGGATTCTACCTATCAAACTTGAAAACATTCAACTAGAAGCAATGAAATGATTGATGACATACATAAAACAAATAAAACTATAAACACAGAAGAAGAAACTATACTAAAACTCCATACTACAGGGATCCCATAAAAATAGCTGCAATTCTTATTAATCTCCTGCCAAACTGCTTACAAAGATGTACAATCAAGCTCTAAGCATCCACACTGAGTCCAACCAGTAAAATGACTCAGAAACTACATGATATAGGCATCAAAACAACTAATCCTAGCCTCAGGGGTCAAATCCATGAGAGGAGGAGAAGTTGCACAAAAGACTGAACTGATAGCTAAAGACTAGGGTGGTCAAACTAAATCATCCCTAATATGAAGCACACTGATTCATTACATGCCACTTAGACCATTCATCTGATGTATCTACCCTAGGTAAAAAAAACACACTTTAATTACATCATCATTATGAATTACATCAGTAGAAACTCAAAATCCCATAGGTGAAAAGTATTTTCTGAGAGAAAAAGTGAAAAATTTGGCTTCCTATCAAGTGCATAGCGCTAGTGTCAAAAACGCAATGGTTGAAGGAAGTGCGCAACGCCATCTTCAAGGTGAGTTTTGACTGCCTTCCTGGTGTCCAAATCTAGCTCAGGATAGCTCATTGGAAAGCATATCCTATCTAGTTTCCAAAAATGCCCCTATTTTACAAATTTAGCTTGATTTTCCCTCCCAAAACTACAATATCCCAAGGCTGCTCAAACGCGCAGTGCCTGGCTCAAAAAATATGCAGAGACATGATTTTAGGTTGTTTTTTGCCTTTTCCACCTAGTGATTTTTCCTTTTAGACCTGGAAACATGGTTTTCTTGAATGTAAATGGTATTCTGAATCCAACGATGGTGGCCATTCCTCCAAAAGATGCCACAAAAAAGTGCGCAACGCCGCATCTGACTAAGAGATTGGTACAAAAATTACTAAAGGAAGTGTGCAGCGCCAAGAGGAAACATGTAGCACCACTTTTAGGTCCCTTTTGGCTGCCATCCCAGTGTCCAAATTAGGCACGGGATATCTCGTTGGAAATCTTGTTGAGTCTAATTTCCATATCATCTTGAATTTTTCAATTTTGGAGTTCATTTGCCTTGTCAAAAGCTCAATCTCCCAAGATTGGTCAAAATGTGCAGAATGAGGCTGCCAAAATGCAAAGTGTTGTTGCAGTGAACTTTTGGAGGTCTTACTCAACTTCAAATTGAGCTCATGATAGTGCATTGGAAAGCTCTCTATTTCTAGTTATCATTTGACTCATCATGAAATTCATTTGGTCACTCCAGCTAGGAGACATATTGATATTCCCAAGGTCACTCCAAAAGTGCATCAACTCTCCTGAGGCAACTATATTTTTGACATTTCTCTAAAACCATGACACCTGTGTAAAAAGTGAAGGAGGTTTTTCTTCCTTGGCCTATTGTGGACAAAAAATTCTCTCATGTTTTCCAAATTCTTCCCTGTTTGGTCTAAAACATAGTTTGAAGAAAAACCGACCCTATGTGTGGCAAATGATTTGTCCCTTGGAATGACTTATTGAAAAATGATGAAGACATGATGTATATGTGTTGGAATGGCCTCATACTCGCTGAAATGACCTCCCTTATGCCTCATATAGTCAGATGTCTCTGATTCCATAGCCAACCCTAGCTCAATGGGTGAGTAAATTAGGGTTTAGTGCTTGTGGAAAATGATGATTTGGACACCCTCAGGAAAAAACAACTCCCTTTGGCATGCACTTAACCCTTTGAAACTTTACCCTTTCACTTGACTATTTCGTTTGAAAATTTGATCTTTTGATGGTCTGGCATCTTTGGAACACCGAGTTAACAGCTTCGGATGGTGAAATTATTACATTTGAAAGACATAAAATTACATATTGAAATAAGCATTTCTCTTTACAAATCATCTTCTCATGGTGAAGGGATGTTATTTGATCACCCTTTACTTGCCGGTCTTATGCAATGGAATGGAACCTTGGCAACCCTAATGACCTAATGAAACCTTGAAAAACCCTAAATACCTAATGAGACCTTGAAGGACTGAATTTCAAGATGACATAATGACCTCATGGCTGATACAAATGGCATGATAAAATCAACTTTATGGATGATGTACAGTCAACAAGATATGAAATTATGCTAGCAAGTAATCACATTTAGGGAATAGTGATGTTTTTAGACTAGGAATACCATCAGTGACTAATTTTTTGCATGACCTAGTGGAATGATAAAAAATTGCTGAATCAGACCCCTAAAAGGATATGAAAAGAGGATTTTTATCACTGATGGTAGGATGCAAATACTGACACTAACACTAATAACCATTATTATATGCAAATTCAGCTAAGCGGAAATAGTCTTTCCCACCTAGTGGGCCTATCCATGACATACATTCCTAGCATGTCCTCTAGAACTTGATTGGTCCTTTCCATTTGATCATTAGTACAAGGATGCTAAGTTATGCTAAAATTTATTGTTGTGCCCATGCCCTAAAATAAACCCTTCCAAAACTTAAAAGTAGAATTTGCATCACAATTTGAAATCATAGTCTTAGGCATACCATGTAATATGAAGACTTCCTTTATGAATATTTTTGCTATGTTAATGGCTTTGAAGGTATAATTTACAAGAATTAAATGTGTTGACTTACTAAGTTTTTCTACCACAACCATTATAAAGTCATGTTGTCTCCTAGTTTTTTGGTTTGTTTGCCAACTACTTGTAGAAATGTCAAAAATATGATATAATTTTTTGCTAAGAGCATATTTTATTTTCTTTTCTTTTCCTTTAATGTGTATGATTTCAAAATCATATTCACTAAGAAAAATCAACCACCATGCTTGCCTAGCGTTCATATTTGGCTAATAAAATAGATATTTGAGAGTGACATTATCAATTTTTAGCTATAATTTCCTCCCTATAAGATAGTGCCTCCATATTTTTAAGGCATGAATGATGGATTCTAGTTCTATATCATTTGCAGCATAGTTCATGTCATGTTATTTAAATTTTCTACATTCATAACTTATTACATGGTCTTCGTCCATTAGAAACACCCCCCCCCCCCACCCAAACCTTCTTTACAAGCATTAGTATCGACTACAAAATATTTGTTCGGATAAACTAGTTTCAAAATTGGAGCAGCAGTTAACAATTGCTCCAATTTCTTGAAGCTATCATGATGTTTTTTATTTCATTCAAACTTAGTTCCCTTCTTTTGTAAAGAAGTGATTAGGTATGTGAATTTGGAAAATCCATCTATAAAGCTTATGTAATAACATATAGTCCCCATGAAAGACCTAATATCAACTACATATTTAGGCACTGGCCACTCCATAATAGCCGTTATATTTAATGGATCCACATCTGAATCCTTTCTTCAAACACCACATGGCCTAAGTGGTGAATCTGTTTTTGGTAAAACAAACATTTTCTAAACTCAGCATACAATTCATTATCTTTAAGTGTTTGAAGGACCATTTAAAATTGTTGTTCATGTACTTCTTTACTCTTTGAATAGACAAAATTGTCATCTATGAATACAGTGACAAATTTCTCCAAAATGGGCTAACTACACAATTCATGAGATATATAAAAATGGTTGATGCAATATTGATTCTGAATGGAAGTACAACGAACTCATAATGCCCATATTGTGTCCTGAAGGTTGTTTTATGAAATTTATTTGTGTTTGATCCTAATCTGACGATATCTTGATATTAAACCAATATTTGAAAATATTGTAGCTCCCTTGATCTTATAAAACATGTCATCAATCACGGGCAAAGTATATTTTTTTATTGTAATTTTGTTTAGATGTCAATAATCTATACAGAGTCTCAGGGTTCTATCTTTCTTTTTAACAAATAAGACCGATGCACACTAGGTCTTATATATTTATTCTTTAGTAGTTCCTATAGTTGAATTTTTAAGTCCATTAGTTCTAGAATGTTCATTATGTATGGAGCTTTAGACATTGGGAGTTCTCCAGGAATAAGATCTATGGTAAAGTCTATATCCCTTCTTGGAGGAAGTCCTGGAATTTCTTCAGGAAATACATCCTTATATTTTTCGAAAATAGGATAATATTCTATAGACGATTTCTTATTACTATTACAAATATCTTCGGTCTAAATTGCAAACATTTGGAACCCATTTTGGACACATTTTTTCAACTATAAGGTAGAAATTTACCTCACAGAAAATAACCCTTGAAACCCCTTTTATTGAACTAGTCTCTCCTTCATCACTTATACATTTGAAAAAAAACAAAAAATAGTTCAAGACTACCCTGTGATGTTCTAGCCAATTCATGCCAATAAAGACATCATAAGATCCCAAAGGCAGAATGTTCAAATTTAATTTAGTATGCATTCCATTCAAGTCTATTAAACAATATTTACTAATTTCAGTAACTCTTCTTTTGGCTCCTATGGCCAATTGCACTAACCAGGGTTTATTCCTTTGTTCCTTTTAAAATAGTTTCTAGGTCAATTTTTAGTTTCTTGTTTTATTTATGGCAATTCTCTCTTCCCACCATAAGGTTAATTTTCTAGTTAGTTGATATGTATCCATTGTGTCCTTTGGATTACTAGGGTAATTATACACCTCAAAATATTCTGACATATTTAGAAGCCAATCTTCTACTCCCTCTTCATATTCCCCATAAAATTTCAAAGGTATGATATTCTTAAATATACCTTGTAACTGAGACACAACCTTTTTCTTCTTAGATACAAAAACACTACTCCCATAATTTTTTTCTTTCATGTCATCATCAAACTTAAGTGTTTGACTCTCACTAGAAGTTATAGATTTAGTTTGGTCTAGTGACTCACTTCTAAGTCTTTTCCTATGATTTTTTTATCTTTCCTGATGCCTCTATTTTCTTCCAACCTTTTGAGTATGTATTCATTTCTATATTCTTTTTCATCCCTTTCTTTAGACATTTTTTCTTAATTACATTTAACACTTCCTTATTCTACCTTTAGACTAAATACTACCTGAAAAATATCATATTCATGATTATCTACATTTCCATTTTCTCCTCCTTGTAGAAAATCCATGAAATTTTGCAATAACTAATATGAACAATCTAAAATGTAATTTCTTTTCATATAGACAGAATTTCTCTATAGAATTTGTAGTGGAATAGGAACATAAATCAATACACCATTCACACAATACAACAATACAATTTTTCTATGGAACCCAACTAAGAAGCCCCTCGCTTGCTCGAGAATTTTATTGATAGAATATTGAACAATAGATATCTTACAGTACAAGATTTTTTCAATAGAAACCAATATGATTTCCTCTACTTTAACTAAGATGAAACACCTACAAGACCTTGATCTCATTTCCTTCTCCTTTGCATAATCCTAGAGGCATATTTCCTAGCGCAAATCCTCCTAAATCCTAGCACATATGTTGTTCTTATTTAATAGGAATTTCCTCCTATTTCCTAGTGCAATTCCCAAGGAAAATTTTCTCTCTACCAACTCGTATAAAATCTCCTTCTCGTTCCTCTCTCTCACAAGCTCACACACAATACTTGTACTCAAGAAGAATGAATACAATTGCACTTTTGTTCTCCACTATAAGAAATTTGAATGGCTAAATATGGAAAGTCAATATTTTAGGAATTGATTTTGTGATTGATGAGTTAATTGAGTTAACTAGCTCACGCAACTCGTCTCTTCTCAATTTTATTATTGGAGATTCAATCACTTGTCCTTTTCCCAAATTAACTTGCACTAGAAGATAATAAACTCATACCTCAACCTTTTCACATTAGTTAAGTGCTTCATAACTCATCCTAACTTTTAGGAATTGATCCTAAATTATAGAAATTCATCCTAATTTTTAGGGACTTATCCCAAATCTTAGGAATTTTTTCCTAACTTATAGGGATTAACTCCTAACTTAGCGGAAATGATTCCTACCTTATAGGAACTTGAGCATGCTAAGGAATAACTTTTTGTTGTCCCTTTGATTAAGGAACAAATAAAGGAACCTTTCTCGCTATTTTCAACACTCCCATCATTCCCAACTCAGTGTTATGCTCTTCACCTCCTCTAGGTAATCCTATAGAAGTCTTGTTTTTGTTATATACTACTTTTCTTTACTTTTTATGTTTATAATAGTTTTTTTTATCTATATGTTATAGAGAAAATATTATTTTAGAAATGACCCATAAAAGGCCCAATGTTGTAACCGAAAGCTCTGATACCACGTGTAATATACCTTGTTAAACACCTATTTTTTTTAAAACTAATTAATATAGATATAATCACTCTTACCACACACTCCTTTATATACTCTTGTGATTTTCCATTGGTCATTATCCTTTATTATTTTACAGTACACAATTTGAAAATCAATCTTCATCATCAATTCTCAACACTTAAACATAAGGGTCTTTCTCTTTGCTATCTTATAATTTCACTTACTCCTAACTCTCTTCCAACATAATTTATAACTGGAGAATATATCGATTAACTACTAAGTTACACATAACTATAGAGTCTTCTCAATCCATTTTAATTCATCTTAATCTATTCTTATGTCTTTATTATCTGTGTAATTAAATTTAACTAAACATAAACTTTTCTTAACTTCCTTATTGGCACTATTATGATGATCAACTCAATATATGTATATGAATACTCTAAGAGCAATCACCGTCATGATAAACCATCATGGTTTTTTATTCCTTATTTTATACTCTTATACTACAAAATATTACTATTATTTCTCTAACCCTATGGTTTCTTTATAATTCAAAAGGGATGGTCAATATAATTTCATATTTGTATACTTTCAAAAGTGTGGACCGAACCCAAACCCATGAGTGAGCATTAATATTCTTTCAACAACTATCATGACCACATCATATCTATCATGCCTTGGAATAGTTCATATATCTATATATATATATATATATATATATATATATATATATATATATATATATATATTTATTTATTTATTTATATTTATAGTTACACGTTGATTCAACATTACACTACATTATAATTTATATTGACAACAAATAATTTATTATGTGGAGTTCTATGGTGTTCATGGCACATTTTAGTTATGCCATGATATTAGTTTCACATGCTTTCACATGGAGTAATACATAAATGTGTGGATCATCAAATCTGATGATTGTGATTTGGTCTAGATTGATTGACGACTCTCGTTACTTAGGGTATTTGTTTAGGAAAAATGACCTTGTTCTGAAAATTCATTTGTTATTTTTTCTTTTTGGTTTTCAATAAAGAGCATCACTTTGCTCCAATAACTTATTACTTTATTATTAGCAGCAATTAAGACCCTAGAAAAAACCTTAACCTCTCTTCATATGTTGGCTAGCCGAATTGGCATTTTTCAAGTATAAATATGAATTTTTAGGGTTTTCTACTAACCTTTCTTCTTCAACCCTAATGTAATTATGTTCATTAAGTTTTAATCAGTGAATTTCATTAATCTTGTGGGTTCATAGGAGGTATTCATTCTTGAATTATTGGAACATCTCCAAGGATTATCTATATTTATTTTTGACTTCTTTCTAGTTCAAAACTTGGAATAGTGTTACTCGATAGGTTTGAGTGGTCGTTTTGGTGTATTCAGGTGAACTATTATCATTTTTCTCATATTTACATATTTCTATTTCCAATTCTGTCAAACTTATTTCTTTTTCGAGTTTATTAATGTCTCCCATGTTTTTGTAGGTATATCAAAGGTATTTTCCCTTAGGGTTAACAAAACCCTTCACTAAGTTACAATGCCAAAAGGAAACGTGATTCCAGTGCATTTATTTCCTTCTCAACCCGATGAAAGGGTATTTTTCCTCATGCTCGAGTTAGGTAAACTATATGTAATTTACAAATTACATTTTATCTTTATTTATGGAAATTTGATAAGGGTTTTAGTGCCAAATTTTTATATTTCTCTATATATAAAACCATTGTACAATTTTTCAAATCCGTCTTCTACCAAAGTCATTCTTTGGTAGAGATTTTTCTCAAGAAAGAGATTTAATGATTTCACTTCAATAATTTTCTTATTCCTTAGTAAGTTTATAGTGTGCATGATTTGTATAATCCTCTGGTCATTTTACCAGTTAGGTTTTTTAGTTCAAACCCTAGTTTGTTCCTTAAGTTCCTATTCAACCTGAGTATTTTTCTTAATTACTTTTCTCATCATGTGTTTATGCAAAAACCCTAGATCATATTTAGAGTTAGTTTGTTAAAAAAATCATCTTTGGTATTTATGTTCTTCAACCAAAATTCTTGTTTTTTCATATCTCTAGCTTCTATAGAAGTTTTGGGCTTAAATTCTTTGATAGCATAGAATTAAAATTTTTATTTTAACATTACAATCTTCATATAATAATTCTAATAAAAATTGTAACTCTTTTTGGACGAAGGATCTAAACAATATCTCCAACTTCTAAATTTCTCCTTTGGGTAATGTGCGTATTACCCTTTAAGTCTTACATATTATTTCTCTATTAATTCCACAGGTATACTATAGTGCGGGGAATTTTGAAACTTTTTCCTTCGAATAGTTCTTAGAGATCTTTTTGGGACTCAATGAACTTGACCTCCTTCTTATACCAGTCAAATACTCACTTTCTTGGTCTTGTCTTCTATAATATGTTCATTCTCTCTTGTTCATGTATGGAAGCTACTAAATACCACTTCTACTGAGAGGGATTTGTATTGCCTTAGATATTTATCATTTGATCATTTTTTTATAGGACTGAGGATGAAAGCCTTAATTCATATAGGGGTCCCTTGTAAAAATTTGGTGGATCTTTTCGATCCCATAATTTAACATATTTCTTTTATAATCTATATTGCAAAATGAATCTTAATCATGTAATCTTTTTAAATAAAACTGTAGTTTCACTATTTAACTATTATGTTGTTATTGGTTTATTTTTTTCCTATATAATTGATTGGAATTTTCCTTATAGAATAATATATATTTTAATGATTTCTCCCCCTAATGAAAGCCATAGAATTTAGCTATATTTTTAGTTCATCATAATCCCATTGTATAATAAGTGTTTTTTTTCTCAATTCTATTAGATAGAACTTCCTACATAATTCTTAGTTCTAATTTTTCCTTTAAAACTTTTAATTCCATAATGAAGCTATAAAATCAAGTTTTTCTCGGAACAATTGTTACATTAGACCGACTTCAGTCTTGACTTTTAATGTTTTCGTTATATTGTAGTTCTATTTAAGTATGGTCATACTTATGTGTAAATAGAATGAATATTGTTTACTTGTTCTATTCTACTTGTTTTATAATATTGTCTTCATTGCACAAGTATTTAATATAGACCTAATGTAGCATATCTTAAACTCTTTCATATTTAAGTAGAATATATTCAATTAATAATAATAGTCTAGTACTAGAGAAGTCTATTACAAGCTATACTAGGGAATAGTTCTATGATACATAATTCAAATGTAGAGAAATAGTTCATGAAAACCATTATTATAAACATCCAATTCTCTAAATCGTATCTAACACTCAATAAGGAAATTTCCATGCTTTCTCTTTCATTTTACATTTTCATATACATACAAAATAATTTTAAATACAAGTCTTGCAAATAATAAAATCATTTCATTGTTGACAAACATAAATAAAAACACTAGAAGTTAGAATACCAAATTGTCATTCCTTTTACTTTGGAAATTAACTCTGGAGCTAGTAGGATTCACCCAATCGTGACTTCTCTTTAGCAAAAAGTCCCCCCGATTTTCGTGGTTTGCAAGTTAATTCACTTTTTTTTTTCTTTTTTTTCTTTATTTATTTTTTTTTCTTTATTATGTTCATCTACCTCTCACCTAGTTTTGCACTATGTGAATTCCTCCAACAAAGGACAATGAATATTCAGCTTATCTAAAGTCGTTGGTAGTTGGTAACTACATCCACCTCATCCACTAGGTGGCAGGTGGTTACTAGCTCATTAATGATCTCCACTTCCCTACTCTCAAATACATCATCCCATATTTTAGGGAAGTTATTGATCAACAATTTCCATTTCCATTAATAATACAATCCCATATTAGATTTCTAGGTATTAATCAATAGGGGTAATTACTCTCCATCATTAACTTGCAGCCTTATCTCTTTTAGCCAAGTGTAGCTTCAACATTAATTTCCAGATTCTTTTTATTATTATTAACAACATAATAACACAAATCTACCTTTAATATTTATTAGTGATAGAAAAATAATAAACTAGTTTCAAATATGTATTTAAATTCAGAAAAATAAACACACTTAACATATACATATTTACAATATAAAATCCAAGTTAGGGGATATCACATTCCTAAAAAGAAAATCTTAGCATACATAATCTCAACATAATATAATAGATAACCCTGTTACTTATTTGATTCTCTCAAAATATAATAGGAGTTCCCACGCTCCTCCCAACAAATGAATTGTTGTGTCTGTAGTCCCCCTGAGATCTAGATTCCTGTTTTGTTAGGAAACAAATAAGTAATTTTCACAAATTGACCTCCTCAAGCCTTATCAGTGTCTTGCTAACTTGGGTTGAATTATTTATTTACATATCTAGTTTTTATCTCCCACTAGAAACCTTGTTTTTATTTCCAAATTGATTTTCACTCCCACAATCTAATTTCTCTAATTCATCTTCCATCCATGACATTTCTCTCCAGACATGGTAACTCTAGTGGTAGGGAAAATATTTTTCCCTAAGATGGAGGAATTTTTTTTGTCTTTGTCCTTTCTTGGACTATAGCAAATTCTAACTTTTCCCTAACAGTTGGGAGCCTAGCTACTCACGTGGTGGCTCCTCTTTTATTCTCAAAATAAAAATAAGTAAAAAAATGTCATTATAATAATAAATATTTACATTCTCATACAAAAACTTAACATTACTTCTTTTGCCTCATGGCCATCATCCATGCTTATGAAAATAAATCCATAAAAGACTTAAAAGACTTAATTTGATCAAAGGAACTACAATGGCTTTATTAAGTTAATTAAGGAAAAGTGGCAGATCTATAATCTTTTGGGAAACATTAATGCCACTACTTAGGTAATTCAAAATTTACAGAGAGTTAAACCAAGGCAAAGACCTGGGCTAGTGATAAGCTAAAGGCTAGAGGTGCTAGATTATTGGAGATTGAAGAGAATATATATACTTTGTATTCTGGTAACAACGATATTCCTACTAAAAGGGATCTTTTTGAGATTAAAAATTTGGAAGCTCTTAAAAATAAACTAGTCCTAGATGAGGAAATAAACTGGAGACTAAAGAGTAGGGCCACCTGGATTGTCGAGGGAGATATGAATACAAAGTACTTCCATATTTTTGCAACTCATAGAAGGCACAAAATAACCATTTGGGACATTACGACTGAGACTGGTGATAGGGTTCACACTTTCAAAGATATTATTGATGTTGGGGTGGGATATTTTAAGAGCCTCTTTATAGAAAACCCTAGGTACTCCTTGGGAGCCTTCATGTCTATGATTCAATAATTCTAAGGTTGGTCACCCCTGAAGAGAATCATGAATTCCTAAAGTATATTACCATCTCATAGTTATTAGCAACTATGAAATAACTCAGAAATGATAGGATTCTATGCCATGATGGGTGGACCATCGAGTTATTCATATCCTTTTTTAACTTTCTTGGTAATGAATTGCTTTGCATGGTGGAGGAGGTTAAGACTTTGGGAAAGATGCATGGCTCCTTAAATTCTAGTCTAATCGCATTGATTCCTAAATATGACCGCCTAGATAAATTTGATTATTTTAGGCAAATATCTCTATGTAATATGGCCTATACAATAGTGGAAATAGTGATAGCTCTGCAAATAAATCCAATTCTTTCTAATTCTATTTCACTTGAAAATTTTAGTTTTCTTCAAGATAGGAACACTCATGAAGTTATGGGCTCTAATTAGGAAGCCCTACACACAATTAAAACAAGGAAATTATTTGCGTTAGTTCTAAAGGTTGATTTATCCAAAGCCTATGACAAAGTATCTTGGTCCTTCCTCTAGCTCTTGCTTTTTCACATTGGGTTTTCTTACGAGGCTATAAAATAAATCATGTAATATGTATCCACAACACATTTTTTTGTTCTTATTAATGGAGTAGCCTCCAATTTCTTCTCATATACAAGATGGCTTAGACAAGGTTTCCCCTATCCCCTTATCTCTTCCTTCTTGTGGAAGATGGATTGAGCAGATTAGTCAAAGAAGTAGTTCATAGGGCCGATCGAAATAGAATACTTGTTGGTGACTCTTTGAGGATATCATATCTACTCTTTGTGGATAATACATTGTTGTTTTTCTGTAGTGATATAATAAATTTTCAATGCATTATGAGACTACTTGATTTTTTTCTATAAGATCTAGTATGGAAATTAACTTTGAAAAATGAGCATGTTATCACCATCTTCTCAGTGGTGAAACTCTCCATGATTTAGCTATGCACTTTCGATTTGATTGCAAGGAAATGGTGGATGGTCTCAAATACTTGAGGATTTTTTCTAAAATCCAATGGTGTTTAAAAGTAGGATTGGCATTTTCTTATTGCTAAATGATAAGCAAGTATACTCTTATGGTGCAACCGATGTTTCTCTTGGGCTAGGAGATTGACACTTTTCAAAGATGTACTCGAGAAAATTCTAGTTTATTGGGCATTTGTGGCTCAAATTCTGAAAGGATTTACCTCCAAAATGAAATTCTTGTGCATTAAACTCTTATGGGGAGGGTGCATGGATTCAAAAAGTATGGTTCTAGTTGTGTGGAAATCAATAGCTCTTCCAAAAAATTGTGACAAATGGGGCTTAAACGATGGTTTCCAATTTTCCAAAGCCTTGGCTAGAAAATCTATGTGGAATTCCATTACTTCAAATTCCCTATGGAGTAGAATAATGGTCAATAAATAAATCTATCCTACTGGGGTTCTTGATTAGGTGTGGCTATGCAACCAAAATACACTCAATGTTCACAGCCATTGGCAGGCCTTAATGAATTCCTTCCCTATAATTGGTAATCACTTGGCCTCAAGAGTTGGAAATGTTCATTCTATGTGAATAGGCTCTGACAACATTCTTGGATGTGGTATTCATATTTTTCTGTGTGATGGTGTTGTGGTTTTTCTTCACATGTGCAACTATATCTTCTTATGTGACATTGTTAACCCTATTTGATCAACTTTCCAGTAGTAGCATTGGATGTGAGCTAAATATTTTGATATCCCTATAGACTAGGGGGTCTAGTCTGAGTTCATCATTGAATTAGGCAAGTCCCATATTAAATTAAATTCTCATGAAGATGATCTGATTTGGTATTATAATCGGGAGGGGCGTGACTACACTATAAATCTTGGGTACCAATCTATCATGGATAGAAATCCTAGAATCAATCATTGTTGGTGGAAGTCCTTTTGGAAGGTACATGCTCCAATCAAGGATATGCTAATCTTTGGTTGATCCTTCACAATAAGGTTATTACCTAGGATTGTCCACAACATCGTCAATTCTATGGTCTAAATATATACTTACTCTATAGATTGGAATGGGAAACCAATGGTCATCCTTTTTGTACTTGTCAATAAACTAGAGTTGTATGGGGTTTGATTAGGAACAAACTTAATCTTGCTAATATCTAGAGTGAAGCTACCATTTGGGACTGTGTTAATAAGTTCTTCTCTGATAGAAGTTTAAAATCATGGAGATGCATCCCTTCAATAATTTCATGGGCTAGGTGGACCTTCAGAAATTTTGTCACATATCAGGATAATTTTATCCCTAATTGGAAATTGTATAGATTAAGTATTCTACCACAGGAAGGAGAAATATGGAGCCAAATCTACGCACTAGGGTTTCGATCGCAAAAGGGTTTTGAGGGGTCTCATCTGGTGTGGCTCATGACCTTGAGCCCAAAAAAGTTTGTAGGTGTATGTCTTTGAACAAATTAGGAGGGCATAATTTTATCCAAGGCGAAGGTTGTTGGTTGTTCTAGGAAAGCTTGGGGTTTTTTTGGTTGTACTCCTCCTCGAGCTACTATAATTATTCATATTTTTCATATGGTGACAAGGTAGGATCTAAATTACTGGTGTTTTTTGGCCTATATCTATTTTTCTTATTTGAAAAATAGGAGGCTTTCCTACTATTATGCAAGGCGAATCACTTTGATGGATCTGTTTATTCATGTGCTCCCTATGATTTGATACATGCCTTCATCGATCTCATGTATACTATGGATATGGATTACACAGTTTCAGCCCCTTTCCTCTTGTCTTTTTGGGAAAGAATTTTAGATCCATGTGCATGCAATCTCCACAACTCAGTAATTGGCATGGACCCATAAATAAACCCTCTTATCAATTCATTTTGGGTTGGTGGGAGGATTGGAATAGGGGGATAAATTTCAGATTTTTATTAGAACCCTTAACAAGAAGTCTTTCCTTTTTTTCATTTCAAGTTTAGACAATATGGTGAGGCTTAAACAAGGTTTAGAGAATGGGTTGGTTTTTTCATTTGATAGACAATGTCTTCTTCATGAAGGGAAGTAGCTTCAAGATTTATCTCAGCTTCATGATTATGACATATTAAGAAATTCCATCATCATCTTGACATTACAGAATTTGTATCCCACAATGTGGATGTTTTGGCAGGGTAAAAGACATTATATTCATCAAAAACTTCCAATTCCAATAAATAACCTCCCCCCCCTAAAAGGTGGTGAGGGTGGAGCTGGTAGTGGTTCCTATTGATTCATCTTTAGGGGACTCGGAGAAGGTCCAAAAATGGAAAGGAAAAAAATAGAATTTAAATGACTATTATAATTCTTATTTGATCATATTTTTTACACCTACTCTTCATGGCTTCAATTGATGGCTTACAGCTAATTCCAGGGGATTTGTTTCTTTTCTGTAAAAATAATGTGCCTATATGGCTTTCCAAAATGCTTCGACATCTACACATATAATTTTATTAATTTTACTGGAATTACATATTTTTTCCTTGGAATATATATATATATATATATATATATATATATATATATATATATATATATATATATATATATATATATATATATATATATAGATAGTCCCTAATTGGGTGACTTCCTCAATAGCAGTGGCTTGTTTAAAATTATATGGCTCAGTTTCCTGTCCTCTTGCACTTAGACAGGTAAATAATTTGATCATTGACAAATCAAAGTCCCCGGCTTTCTTCGATGGAGCTTGTTCAGAAAAAAACTCAAGGGATGACTTGGCTTTTCCCTATGGATTCATGCTGATGATCAATACACTTTCAAAGCTAATACAGGCACTGGAAACAACAACTCAACTAAGTTGATGGCTTGTTTGTGCTTATTTATACTAGCTGCAAAAATTGGCTTATCCTCATTTCAGGTCTTTACAGATTTCATGATTGTTAAAGGAATCCTCAATGGCTTCAACAAAATAAGTCACTTGGATCTCATATTTGTAGCATCACAAATTAATAAAAAACTTAACTTTCTAGTAGAGAAATTATCAAAATAGGGGTTGGAGATGGCAATAAGAAACTATGAGATTACTCATACGGTGGATGGTCAAGCATATATGGAAAATGGTTCCCTTCAATAGTTTTTGGATTGAATGCATATTTTTTGGTTGTTTTGAATAATGGGATTAAGTTGCCACAGATATGGTAATTTTTGTAATTTTTTATTCCCTATGGGAGGTATTTTTACTAGGATAGATACGAGTGAATATTTTGGTCAAAAATAATCTCTAGCTTAAGAAATTATTAATGAGCCGACTTTTTGATAATATCAAAATATACTTTGTATTTTTTCTTGAAATGAAAAAGTACGTTTTTTTCCTGGAAAAAATACATACATACATACATATGTGAAGAGAAAGTGATGAATAAGTAGTTTTCTCGTATGTAAAATTTAGGGGTTGAATTTTTTACTATAAGTAAATTGGTTCTTGCATAGATATGAATGATGCACCCATTTATAGGAATGTTTACATATGAAACATGTTTGCATTCATAGGAACATGCACATGTTCTTAGGAACAAGAATGTTTGCACATTCATATTGATTAAAATTTCTAAATAGGAATTTGTAAGTATTCCTCTTGGGTAAAAAGTTTTAACCAATAGAAATTTGTGTGTTTTTGTTACACATTTTTATAAAATGCATTATAACTAGTCTAGGGAATTGGGGGACAAGGGTTGTGGTTAGCACATGGGACTAAGGTGATGGGCCAAGGGAATGTGGGATCTAGGATAAAAGGGGTCCAAACCTAGGGGTAAATGGTGTGAAGGTTTCTAGGGGCAAGAATAGGACCCTAGGGCATAGGGGATATGGAAGGAATAGGGCCCTAAGTGGAAGGGGATAGGGAAGCAATATGGCCCTAGGGGAAATGGGATATGGAATAAATACGTCCCTAAGGAAGAGGATCTATGGGAAAAGGTGATGAAATTCCTCTCTCTCTCTATCCATCCCTCCCTTCCTCTCTTTTTCCCTGCCTCCCTCTTTCTATCCCCCTCCCTTTCTATCATTCCCTCCCTTTCTCGCTTTCCCACTTCCTCTCTCTCTCTCTCCCCCCATAGTGTGCCCCCCCCCCCTTTGATTGTTGGCACCAGTAGTGTTCAGTTCACATTGATGTGAAACTTGTAGCATGTGTTTGATTGGTTGTAGATGTTTGGATATTGTTTCAGGTGGTTGAATGGTGCTATTTAGTGTGATGATGCAGTGTTGAGAGCAGGAAGGAAAACCACAAGAAATTACCAAGGGTTTTTCCCATGGTATTTTGTATGAGAGCTTAAATGATTAATTAATTTTTATTTTATTTGATATGTTCATCATGGTGTATAGGATTTAATTAATGTTTCATTTGATCCCTATGATGAGAAGAAATATTATAAATGTATTATTCTAGTGTTGGAGGATTGAGAACTACACTGCATAATGATGCCTCTTTTATACATGTAGCATTGATCATCAGAGTTTCAAAGATTGAGTTGTGGACTTGAGATGTTGTTGTTGTGTGTATGTTTTGCAGATAATATTGGGTCTATTATGAAAATTATGACATAAGGTTTGCATAGAGGTTGAGGAGGTTTAGGCCTCTAGCAAGTGTTGGCTTTCCAAGATAGGATTATAGCTTCTTGCTGGTAATGGCTAGCAAACAGTTGATAGGAATTTTGGTCTTTCTACTTGGCAGTGGCGAGCAAACTATAATCAGGTTGTGTCTCCTATCTGGTAGTGGCTAGCTAATGTATGTAATATTTGCTTGCCAAATAGTAAAAAAACATAGCAACACAACAACAATAGGTGGTCTTTGTCCCTTCAAGGTTTCTGCCAGAAATATATGTGTCTTTGTGCACATGTTTGCCTTGATGGTGTTTATGTGTTAACTTTGTGTTGAGTTTACATATTTAGATATATTTTGATATGTTGGGTTACAGAACATTTATTATTTTGGTGAAATTTTTTAAACTTGTATAAACCTTAGCACTACTAATTCACCCCCCTAGTAGTGATATGATTTCCAACAAGTGGTATCAGAGCAAGGTTCTCTCTAGTGGAGCTTGGTCGCTCGAGGGTAGTTCGAGGACCTATGGCCAAGGTAAAGAAGAAGATGTCTTAGAAAAAGAAGAGTTGTAAACAGGCCAGAAATGTTTCCGAAAAACCCCTCCTTAATGTTGATCAAGAATGTTGAAGACGGTCATTATTTTGAAATTAATCCTAAAAGAGCAAAGGAAGATGAACTTATGATGGAGGAATCAAGATTAAAATGTAATAAATATGAAGAAAGTAGAAGAATAGTGGCTCTTGAATCTGAGAACAAAGGCCAAGAACGACTGATAGAAAAGCTCTCATTGGAAAACAAAGATCTCACGAAACTTCTTCAAATAGAATAAAGAGGGCATACTTTCAAAGAAGAAATTTTGGACCTAAAAACCTAGTTGGAGGAAGAAATGAGAAATGAAAATAAGATTTGCAGCTAGCTCAACGATTTTATCAGCCATTGTGAAATATTACAAGCAAAGTTAGTTTCAGCAAGAGAGACGTTAGAAAAGAGTAGAGCTAGCTCAAAGGGAGATAAAGAGGAAGCAATCGAAAATCCTAAAGAAGAAGCTTGTAGAAACAAGAAAGGGAACCAACATCAAAACTAGGAGTCAAAAAATGTGTCAAGAAAAGGTGTCAGATGTTTCATCTATCACACATTTCAACTGATTGCAAAAATAGAAAGGTTAAATATTCTCAGCAAAACAAGTAGTTGAACAAGGAGAATTCTCAATAAAGAAATCAAGGAAGATCACTCCCATTAGTCATCAGGCATAATGGTTTCTTTTATGGATATTCTTAATTATGTAATTATTTTGGGCATAAGGTTATGGATTGCAGGGTCGATGCAAAAATAAAGAAGATTAGAAGGCATATTAGTAAAAAAATTGAGCCTTTTGCTCCATTTCTTAATAACATTAGATGATTTACATGTGATAATATTGGCCATAAGTCCAAAGATTGTAAGCTTCCCGTGGCTCTTAAGGAATCTATTAAAAAGAAGAAGTTTATTCCAAGAAGAATTTAGAGAAGAAAATAAAAATAAGGAGAATAGACCGAGAAAAAAATAAACATATCAGGGTTTCGAAGAAAGAGGAATATCAAGAAACCCGAAAGAAGAATTGAGGCCATCTCAGCCTTGGGGGGAGCATGTCGAAGAAGATGCATGAGGTCAGGGGGAGATCCTCCAAGAAAAGAAGGTTCCTTCCGTATTGATAGCAATTGTTTTAGTGTAAAATATTTACCTCGTTTCAATTTTATCATTTAAATTGAGTCATAGTATGTTTGAATATCTTCATTCTGAACCCATGCGAGAGTATGCAATGTCATGATCTGATATATCTCATGATCTGATATATCTCATGTTTTTGAAATATGTTTTTGAAATATATTCAAAAATAATGGTTAAAGTCAATTCTTATGGTTCGATTTCTTTTTCTGCAACATTCTCATTGGATTAGTCATCCCTTGATTCAGTTTAAAAGGAGGTGTAAATGCATTAAATTGTCAAAGATAATTACATTGTCACAATTTACAGGTTGATTCGATCCATCACTATATCGCTTAATGATGAAGATCTGGTCAAGGTTTAGTGGAGCTTATTTAGTAACACATTAATTGACTTAATTGTGGATATAATGGCTTGATCAAGTCACAAGTCGATCCATTGTAAAATTGTATTCTGTGGGGCAGGGTTGGGGACCAAATACAAAAGCAATGCTATCACAAACATGCTCGTAAACATTAATTGTTCAGTAATACGGAGCTTTCCAATCGAAGAATCGGGTGCTTAATTCATTAAAATATGAAAGATCCAGAAAAAGGACGTAATGACCTCAAGAACACCATATGGAAATATTTAATCTGTTTGACTCGGTTTATAGCTTGAAATATTGCGGTGAGCATTTATGTGGTTTTGGAAATGAATGTAATTGTGTCTTTGCATGGATGGTTTCTCTTTTTGGACAACATGCCTTATTCCTACCTATGCGTATGAAGAGACAAGTCCTGGTGCGAATGAAGGAGTGCGCATTCCATCTCTAGAGGGATCACTCTTACGATTTGTAATGTGTAGGTCTAGTGGTTTGAATATGTTTATTTTTTGAATGGTAGTATAGACGGTTGATTGTTGAGTGTTGTTGTCAAAGTTATAGGGTTGATGGTATGGGGATGAGATTATGTATTGAGAGAATTGTATTTTGATGATGTTGACTAAGAGAGTTAGTATTGATGTATTGTTGGGTCATTTATTAGTGAGGCTATAATTGTATGTTTTTGATCAATAATGTTGTAATTGGAATATACTATCATGGCATTGACATTGTATTGCTTGAGTCAAAATGTTAACATATTGTTGGTGAGGTTTCCTTCTATGGCTGAGTCATTGTTGTAGAGATCCTTGATGCCATGAGCTTATATGGATTTGTATGTAGTTATACATTATGAGTTGAGTCTTTTGTTTTTGAGAGCCATTGTTTTAACCAATGCATAAGAGTCATGAGTTGGGCATCCATTAGAGAGATTCTAGAGACTTGTTGCAACTATGAATGGGGTATTGGTATCACCTTGTAATTCATAATAAAGCCTTGTATTTCATGTGCATCATTTGGTCTTTGGTTCATTGATCCAGATTATGGCGTCTTGAATGTGGCAAGGAGGAAATGGCATTGATAAAGGTCATTGTACAACAACCATGGAGGTGTTTTCTACCCCAATACCTGTTAAGGGAGAGTATATTTTGCATAAGAGAAGAGCATTCTTGACATAGTGATTGTGTTGGTAATGCATGGTGTGGATTTTCTAAGAAGATTTGGAATGGTATTTATGCCGAAGTTTCATCACCATGTATTGTTGTTGATGAGAGAGTATATTGTTGTTTGCAGAGATGTTAGGCAGAGTTGTTTTGTGTGAGGATTGATGGTTTGTGCCTTGTAGAATTAGTGTTGTTGTTGCTACTTCTATGATTTGGTGAGGAAAATTTTGTTGCTCAAAGTTATTTCTCCACATTTTTTGTTGTTTCTAAAAGGACAAAGTGTATTTCTACTGCATTGAGTATTGATTAGACCTAACTTGTGTCGAGGGGGAGTTTATCTCACATCTTTATTAGTTATGTGATCAGTGGAAGATTGTTGGCCCTGTTGACATTGATATCATATTTTCAACCATATCCCTTTTCCATTGATGTCAAGGTGGGAGAGTGACACAACCACTTGAGTTTGGTGTGGTTGTTGGTTGACATCAACACCGAAGGGGGAGCTTGTTGGAACTAGTAGTGCTTGGTTGGCATTGATGTCAACCATTTAGCATGTGTTTGATTGGTTGCAGATGTTTGGCTATTATTACAGGTGGTTGAATGCTGTTATTTAGTGTGATTATGTAGTGCTAAGATCAAGAAGGAAAACCATGAGAAATTACCAAGGGGTTTTCCTAGGGTATTTGGTGTGAGAGTTTAAATGATTAATTAATTTTTATTTTATTTGATATGGTCATCATGGTGTATGGAATCTAATTAATGTTTGATTTTATTCTTATTATGAGAAGAAATATTATAAATGTATTATGGTAGTGTTGGAGGATGGAGAGCTATAGTTCATAATGATGCCTCTTGTATACCTATAGCATTGACCAATAGAGTTTTAGGGATTGAGTTGCAGACTTGAGATGTTGTTGTTGTGTGCATGTTGAGAAGATCATATTGGGCCCATTCTATAAATCCTAAAATGAGGTCCGCATAGAGGTTGAGGAGGTTGGGGCCTCCGACAAGTGGCGGTTTGCCAATATAGGAGTATGACTTATTGTTAGCAGTGGCCAAATAATAGTTAACAAGAAATTGGGGATTTTTAGTTGGTAGTGGCCAAAAAACTATATTTAAGTTCATGTCTCCTTCGAGACTTCCACCAGAAATATTTGTGTATCCATGTGCATGTTTGTCTAGATGGTATTTACGTGTTAAGTTGTGTTGAGTTTACATATTTACATCTATTTTGATATGCCATATTACTGATCATTTAGTATTTTGGCAAAAAAAATTAAACTTATATAAACCCTAGCACTATTGATTCAACCCCCCCCTCAATAGAGATATGATTTCCAACATTTACTTTCTCTTTCCCTCTCATACTATATCCCCCCATATTTACTCTATCTCTTCCTCTCATAGTCTTTCCTTCCCTTTTTACTTGCTCCCTCCCTCCCTCTCTATCTCTCATTGCGATCATTTCTCTCTCTCTCTCTCTCTCTCTCTCTCTCTCTCTCTCTCTCCATATCACTCCCAGACTCTCTCCTCCCTTCCTCTCCCCCCCCTCTCTGTATCCCCCCTCCTCTCTCCCTCTCTTTATAAACCTTCTAAGTCCCTCTCCCTCGTTATCTTTCTCTCCCTCTTATTGACCACTTTTACTTGACGAGGGGAAAGAACCAACATTGACAGAAAATATTATGGGAAATAATAAATACTTTCCTACATTTTTATAGTGGTAGTACTCCTCTCCTAATATACAAGACTCCACTTATGACCCGAGATTAATGTAATGGGTGAGAGCTAAATAGAAAAACCCAACGAATCTTCCAATAACTTCCCCCCATTTTATAGAGGTGGTTATCCTGTCTTTATATATGAAAGATTCTTCTTATGACCTTAGATGAATGTGATGAGTGAGAACTAAATAGAAAACCTCAATGAATCTCCTTATAAAGATATCACATAACATATTTACTTGTTACCACATTATCTCATTCATAAAAAAATGAGTAAATGTATGACTGCAAAATATTTTTTTATCTATAGTGTTTTCTCTCAATAGATATTTTTCCTTCCACTTAAAATAATGTGAATCAAGAATTATTTATGACTTTGCAAGATGCAATAGAAATGGATAGATCATGAAAAAACTTCAAAGGATTGGTTTTCCAATATCAAAGAGTTTGAAAAGCATCATGTGCTCAGGTATTCATTGATATCATCATCCACATAGATTCATATAATAAAATAACACTTGAATAATTCTTTGTAGTAGAGATTAATAATAATATCCCAAATGTAACAATTTTAATGATGTCTATAACAAGAAGGATGAAACAACTTCGACAAGATATGAATGATAAATATATAAATTGAAATAATATTACATTTTATTTCTTTAAGTGGGGATTTTTTTCCATTTAACCTATAACATCATATGGAATGCAAATTTTGGGAAGACAAAACTCACTTCCATCTAAAATAAACTATCATCATGTGCTTCACACCTCCTTTTATAATCTTCTCTTCATGTAGAAATTATGATGTTAGCTTAACCCAATAATCTAATATAAATGAAAGCAGAATACTATAACCTATTTCTACTATCAGTTTGCAGAAGCTTAAAGATCGAGTTGAATAATATAACCAGAAGAAGAAGAATCAATCACACAATACACATGAAAATAATTTGGGGAAAGCCTCACCTAAAAACCCCACACTATTGTATTATCATACATGGTGGAAATACATAGGAATTATACAAAGCGTTAGCTCTCACAACGAGCTAGCTCTCAGTACAATCCTCATAGATGCTCACAAGCAATCTTGGCTTCTCTCCATCCTTCCTCTCTACCCTCCAAGCTCCTATTTCCTTGCGTTGTTCCTTGTCAATGATTCGCCTTCAACCAAGTGGAAAAAAATTCTACCAAGTGGATGATCTCTCCTCCAAAACTGCGTAATCCTCAAAGATTTATCCTCTAGGTTTTAACCCCATACAGAAATTACTTGCATACGAATTCTAAAACACAGAAAATAAAAAATTCGAGAGCATAACACATATACACAGAGATTTTCCCCTAGATCCAAAAACCAGGACTACCAACTTGATTTTTCATTATGTTCCTTTCAATGTTATAATACATATTTATACATGCTGAAGCATCCAATACCATGGACTGAAAACCATCGTGTCCAATACCATGAACTAAAAAACCATCGCACCCAAAAAACATGTGTGAAAATCATGCACAAAACCATAGCTGGGTTCACCCAACCTAACATAGGATCCAAAACCAAAATTTTCCAGGGCGCTGCCCCAAACCCCATAAAGTGGGGTTATAGGTGCCCTTCAAACCCCCTGTTAACTATGTGGAAAGAATATAACACAACCCAACATTCTCCCACTTGTTGTTTTCTTTCCACAGCGGGCCACAAGAGAGCTTAGTCATTTTCCCAGCCCTCAAATGCCCATTGTTTCTCTACACCAAGAGAACTTCTCAGAGCTCACAAATTTTGTCAATGCATCTGTAGTATTCTTCAAAGTGTCCACCTTTACCAGCAACACCTTTTTGTCTTCTACCATATCCCTCACAAAGTGATATTGAACATCAATATGCTTTGTCTTTGAATGATATGTAGGGTTATTTGCCAAGAAAATTGCACTTTGGTTGTCACAGTCTATCCTTATAGCTCCTTGTACTAACCCCATACTTGAACACAATCTCTACAACCAAAATGCTTCCTTGCTTGCATAAGTGGCTGCCATGTATTTTGCCTCTGTAGTTGATAGTGCCACTACAGATTGTTTCTTACTCATCCAACTGACTGCACCTACAAATAGGTTAAACACATACCCACTTGTAGATCTTCTCTTATCCAAATCTCCAGCCCAGTCTACATCAACAAAGCCATGAATATCCAACATTCTGTCCAATCCTGGTCTTCCTTGGTAGCACAAACCATAATCACTAGTGCCACACAAATACTTGAAAACCCGCTTCACTACTGTCTAGTGCTCCTTCCCTGGTTTTGACATAAACCTGCTCAATACTCCCACTACATGTGTAATGTCTGGTCTAGTACAAACCATTGCATACATCAGGCTACTGACTGCACTTGCATATGGAACCCAAGACATGTCCTCTTCCTCTTCTTGTGTCTTGGGACACTGTTCAGCAAATAACCTCACACCTACAGGAATAGGAACCTTCGCTAGTTTACTATCCTGCATATTAAACCTCTGCAGTATTGTCTCAACATACTTCCTCTAGTTTAACCAGAGCTTCCTCTTTGCCCGATCTCTTTTAATTTCCATGCCCAAAATATAGTTTGCAGCACCAAGACCTTTCACGTCGAATTTGGAGGACAATTGGGTCTTCAAATCTTGGATAACTTCTTTGTCATTTCCAACCAGCAACATATCATCCACATATAAGACCAGATAAATAACACGGTCACCAATTAATTTAAAATACACACAATGATCTGCTTTGCTTCTGGTGAAGCCAAGTCCCCATATAAATGTATCAAATTTCTGATACCACATCCTTGGTGACTATTTTAACCCATATAGAGACTTCTTTAACTTGCATACCAATTCTTTCTTACCCTTCACCGCAAAGCCTTCAAGTTGCTTCATGTAGATCTCCTCTTCTAGATCCCCGTGAAGAAATTCTATCTTCACATCCATCTGTTCTACCTCAAAATCAAAAGCAGCAGCAACAGATAAAAGTAATCTAATAGAAGCCACCTTAGCAACATGAGAAAAAATATCACCAAAATCAATTCCTGAGACCTAAGAATAACCTTTTGCTACCAACCGAGCTTTGTATTTCTCCACTTTTCCTTCTGCATTTGTCTTCTTTTTGAACACCCATTTGCTGCCAATGGGTTTCCTTCCAGCTGGTAACTCCACCAGATCCCAAGCCTCAATTTTGTGCAAAGATGCCATTTCATCAACCATGGCCTCTTTCCAGAGTTTTCCATCCTTTGAATCCACTGCTTCCTTCACAGTTCTAGGATCATCATCAGTAACAGATAAAACAAAATTTGAACAGAAAACAGATGGCTTATACCTTTCTGGTTGCCTTCTTTCTCGAACTGATCTTCTCAAAGTCAGAGTTTGTGGCTCTTCATCTTCTGATTCCTCCTCTACTGTAGAGTCTGGTTCTTCCTCCTTTAGCTCAAACTCTATCTTCTCAGGTTCCATTGTTTGGACTTCATGTTTAATGACATCTTTCACCTCTCTAAACACCACATCTCGGCTGTACACAACCTTCCTTTTTACTGGGTTCCAAAGCTTATAACCCTTTAAACCATCCTTATACCCAATAAAGATGCACTTTTCAGATTTACAATCCAACTTGGTTCTTTTCTCCTTTGGAACATGTACATATTCATCACATCCAAATACCCTTAGATGTGAAAGAGAGGGTTTCTTACCAGTCCATACCTCTTGTGGAGTCTTATGCTCCAACGCTGATGAAGGTGACCTGTTGACTAGGTAACATGTAGTATCCACTGCCTCTGCCCAGAATTCCTGTCCTAACCCAGCACCATTGAGCATGCTTCTTGCCCTTTCCATCAATGTCTTGTTCATTCTTTCTGCAACTCCGTTTCGCTGAGGTGTATATGGAGTAGTCTTCTGCTGTGATATACCACACTTCTTACAGAATTCTTCAAATTCCTTACTGCAAAACTCTCCACCCTTATCTATCCTCAGCACCTTTATCTTCTTCTCTGTCTGGTTTTCCACCAGAGCCTTAAATTCTTTAAACCTGTCAAAGACTTCAAATTTCTTCTTAAGGAAATATATCCATGTATTCCATGAGAAGTAATTTATAAATGATACATAGTACACAGACTTACCCAATGATGGAACCTTCACAGGTCCAAACACATCACTGTGCACAAGCTCTAATATCTGTTTCGTCCTCTTACCACCAGAGGGGAAATTCACCCTATTTTGATTCCCATATACACAATTTTCACAGAAATCAAAATCTAGAGAGTTATTACTCATACCTTCTACCATACCTTTACCATGAAGTATTCTAAGGCCCTTCTCTCCAATATGTCGAAGCCTTTGATGCCACAACATGGTCTTTTCTCCAGAGACCACTAGATTTTCTGCTCCACTTTCAAGAACCACAGAACTGTTGCACCCATCAACAATAGTGCTACCTTGCAGCTTGTACAGAGTTCCAGTCCGAACTCCCTGCATCAATACCAATGCTCCCCAAACCATATTGCAGGTATCCTTCTCGAACATTGTTTTTACACCTGCATCATCGAACTTGCTTATAGAAATCAAATTTTTGGCTAATGCAGGAATATGCAGAACACCCGGAAGTGTTCTAACCCTTCCACCTTGCAACTTCAACTTTACTTTTCCGCGACCAATGATTCTAGCCTTCCTATCATCCCCTAAGAAGACATCACCACCATCGTATTTCTTGTACTCGCAAAACCACTCTCTATGGGGAGTGAAGTGAAAGGATGCACCTGAGTCAATCAACCATGCCTCATGATCTACATGTGTACTTGATGAAGCCAAGTACACATCTCCACCTTCATCTAAGGTGGTTTTCACCTCTACAGAAGGAGCATCATCAGATCCCTTTCCTTTATCAGGAGCTTTAGATTTACAGTCCCTTTTGAAGTGCCCTTCCTTTCCGCATTTCCAGCGCACCACCTTTACAGGTTTTCCTGGAGATTTAGATCTCCCACTCGATGACTTATTTTTGTTTCTGTTCTAGGACCGTCCTCGTACAGACAAGGCATCACCATTCTGGCTCTCCATATTTTTCCATCTCATCTCCTCCGTCAGCAAGGATGAGACTCTTTCATCAAAATGTAAGGCAGTTGCATTGCTACCTATTGCAATAACCAGACTATCCCACGAATCTGGTAGAGAACACAACAAATTGATGCACTTATCTTCATCTGAAATTTTAATATCAACAGATGCTAACTGACTTACCACAGTATTAAATGCATTCAGATGCTCTGTCACCGAGTCTCCATCTTTCATCCTCAGGTTATACAGCTTTTTTCGCAAGAATAGTTTATTCACCAGATACTTAGATTGGTACAAAGTCCCTAGCTTGTCCCACAAAGCCTTCATCGTAGCTTCCCCTGATACATTCAACAATACTGAATCTGAGACACACAATCGTATTGTTCTCTTTGCCTTTCGATCCAATTTCTTCCATTCTTCATCGAACACTCCCGTTGGTTTAGTACCTGGATCTACTGCGATCCACTGATCTTTATCCACCAACAGAGCCTCCATCTTGAGTTTCCACAAATCAAAACTCTGACCATTAAATTTATCAAACTCTATCTTTCCACTGCTCACCATCTTCTTTCACCACCAGAATCGATCTCGCAGATCTCCCATTGAACAGGGTCTACCACAGGCCTGAGTGAAACCCCTCAGCAACAAAGGCATCCCCTTGAAGCCAAAACAACTTTGATACCAAATTTAGGTTTTAACCCCGTACAGAGATTACTTGCATACGAATTCTAAAACACAGAAAATAAAAAATGCAAGAGCATAACACATAAAACACATATACACAGAGATTTTCCCCTAGATCCCAAAACTAGGACTACCAGCTTGATTTTTCATTATGTTCCTTTCAATGTTATAATACACATTTATACATGCCGAAGCATCCAATACCATGGACCGAAAACCATCACATCCAATACCATGGACCAAAAACCATTGCGTCCAACACCATGGACCGAAAAACCATCGCGTCCAAAAAACATGTGCGAAAATCATGCACAAAACCATAGGTGGGTCCGCCCAACCTAACCTATGATCCAAAACCAAAATTTTCCGGGCCACTGCCCCGGACCACATAAATTTGGGTTACGGGTGCCCTTCAAACCCCCTGTTAACTACGTTGAAAGAATATAACACAACCCAACATATCCTTGACTGCATGCATGAGTTTTCTCCATGAGAAAACACATGCAACTGATAGTATATTGTCCTTGAACATTTATCTCAACTGGGTCTTTCTCAGAATAGACATGCATGAGTTTTTGATTAGGGAATCTTCAGTTAACTGGAGTAGCACTAGTTGAGTGCATGCATGCATCAATTGACTATTAACTCACCATTAGTTCCTCAAACAGTTTGGAACTAATTTAACTGGACTTAACTCAATAAATTGAGTTAACTAGTTACAACTCATATATAACTCAATCTTATCTCCTTAATTTAAGGGATAACTCTTGCATGACTTCAGAAAGACTTCTAACTTGAATTTTTCCAACTAATTAATTTAAAATAAATAAATCAATTATTTCCAAGTAGATATTAAGACTAAATTCCATTTTAATTCACAATTTAATTCAGGGACAAATTAAATTGGAATATTCTTGTTTCCATATTTCAACACCCTCTCAACAAGAAACGGATTATCTGGCACCTTGATCCTGTCTCTATGGAACTCGAATTTACACTTTGACAATGCCTTTGTCAAAATGTCAGCATCTTGCTCCTCTGTTGAAATATACTGCAACAACATGATCCTCTCGACCTGTGAAAAGCCATGGGCAACAAATATTGCCTTATGCTTCTCCACACTACCATCAACATCTTGCTTTACCTTGTAAAGCCAACAAGAACTCACAACTGACTTGTTCTCCGATCTCGAAACCACGTCCCAAACACTGTTACGAACTATGGATTCATATTCCTCCACCACAGCATCAACCCAAATTCGTTGCTGCACTACTTCCTCAAAGGAAGATGGCTCAGTCTCAACACATTCCCCAGCAAGGGCCATGTATCTAATGTACCTCTCAGGTGACCTCCTCTATCTGTGCTAAGAAGATGGTGCTCCTACATTCTCTCTCGCATCCTCCAACAATTTGTCAACTTCTCTTGTGCGCTTCCATCCATCTCTGGAAGACTCTACTTAAGTGGATGTCTCCACTCCTTGAACCTCTGCATGCGGCTGCTCCGCATCAGTCTGAGGCTCCTCCTCCTTAGGAACCAATAGTTCCTCCACAGCCTATAGTTGGAGATCCCTCTCAAGGGAAACTCACATGGCCTTCTACTCATCAAACATGAGATCTCTGCAAACCACTGTCCTCCGACTGTTAGGCCAGTACACCCGATAGTTGTGATGTGTATAAGTGTACCCCAAAAATATCCCCAACTTTGCTGTGGCTCAAGCTTCTTCCGTGCATCCTTTGTCACATGGCAATATACCGATGAGCCAAAGATCCTGAAGTGACCCACATCTGGCTCTTACCAGAGAAAGCTTCCTCTGCTGTCTTCATCCCAAGTATGCAACGCGAGCTTCTAGTTTGCAAATATACCATCGTGTTGCATGCCTCAGCCCACAAGTGAAGTGGTAGGCCTTGGTCATGCAACATTTCCCATGCTTCCCCTACAATAGTTTTGTTCTTCCTGTCAAACACCCCACTCTGCTGTGGGTTATGAGGTTTCGTCAACCCTCATTTAATTCCTTCCACTACACAGAAGTCCTTAAACTCTTGAGAGACATATTCTCCAATGTTGTCGCTTCTCAAGGCCTTGATCTTCTTCCCCGACTCTTTCTCGACCAAAGCTTTGAACTCACAAAACTTTGAGAAAGTTTGGTCCTTCTTCTGCATGAAATAAATCCATAATTTACAAGAATAGCCATCAATGAAAATCACATAATACCTTTGCTTCGCTATGGATGCCATCGAGAATGGTCCACACAAATCAGTATGAACTCGCTCTAAGTTAGCCTTTGCTCGAATGTCTCGATCATGAAAGGAAGACTTGGTGTACTTTCCCAACGTACAACCTTTGCATGTGTCAACTTGCTCAAGTTTGCCTTTGGGAAGTCCTGTAGATATCTACGGCATTATCTTCAAAGCCCCATGATGCAAATGGCCCAACTGCTTGTGCCACAACTCGTCAATGTCTTGGCTTTGCACCAATTATGCTTTCGTACTCAATGTTGCACAATCATATACCTCTAGTTTCTAGAGATTCTTCACCCAAATCCCTATCCTCTTGGTTTGACCCATGTCTATGTCTCACCTTGAGAGGAGCTCCATGCTCCCTATGAAAAGAAACCATGCCCACTTCTGAAACACTATACCTTCCATTGTCACCCATCTCTATGCGCATCTTAAGGTCTTTCTCCTCCAAGGCACTGAATAAATTTTTATCACCCGTCATGTGGAATGAGGCTCCACTATCAAGATACCAGACACAACCCATCATTGATGACACCATGCATGCGATGAGGGTAAAGTCCATTTCGAATTGAGAGGCTAATGCCTCACCTTTCAGTCCTTCCAAAGATTCCTTCCTAGACTTCTTCAATGGGAAATTAGTCGCATAATGTCCCATCTTGTGACAATTAAAGCATCTTAATTTAGACATGTCACCCTTCTTCCCTCCATGAGAAGAATTCGAATCGAAATGGGAAGCCTTCCCCTTCCCTTTCCTTGCCTTACTTGTTAAGGCCAAATTTTCTTCATCATCATACTTGGATGAAGAACCATCTCGTGTGTGCCTCTTGATCTCCTCCTGCATAAGATCCGACCACAGTCATTCCTAATCTGGTAGTTTCTCCCTTCCATTCATAAAGTCTTGGTATTTATTCCAACTCTTTGGAAGGCTAAGGAGAGAAAGGCTCACCATATCATCATCGACAGTAGTTATTCCCACACTGCCAAGCTCATCTCTGCAGGTGGTGAGCTTGTTCAGATATGTGGAAATAGTATCGCCCTTCTCCATATTGATTCTTCGAAGCTTATCCTTGAGCGTCAATTTCCTTTGGTCGCTACTTTTCTGGTAGAGGTCCTTCAATGTCTTCCACATTGAAAATGGAGTATCCTTCCCATGGATACTCGAGACAATATGGTCTCAAACTCCCTCAAGGATGATCCGTCTCACCTTTGCCACACACTTCTTCCACTCAGCCAACTCTTGTGCATTAGTTGAAGCTCACTTTGGCATTTATTGATTAATGAATTCCTTCAAGCCATTGTCTTCTAATATAGCCTCCATTTTATCTTTCCATGCTATGTAAGCTACCTTCCAAGGCATATTTGAGTCTCAAGCCATAGAATGCCATTGGCCATCCTTGAAGTATTATATGAATTCTATTTGCACCTGCAACCTCGAAATTCAAACTTCAAATTCTCTTCTCAGTATACTGTTCACAGCTCCGATACCATGTACAGATTTCTACAAATCTAGCTCTGATACCATGTAGAAAATTTGTATAGGTAGGTTAACCTGATAATGCAATATAAATCAAAGTAGAATACTATAACCTACTTCTACTATCAATTTGTGGAAGCTTAAAGATCAAGCTGAACAATATAACCAGAAGAAGAAGAATCAATCACACAATATACATGAAAATACTTTGGGGAAAGCTTCAGCTAAAAACCCCACACTATTGTATTATCATACATGGTGGAAATACATAGGAATTATACAAAGTCTTAGCTCTCATAGTTAGCCATCTCTCAGTACAATCCTCACAAATTCTCACAGGAAATCTGGGCTTCTCTCTAGCCTTCCTCTCTGCCCTCCAAGCTCCTATTTCCTTACGTTGTTCCTTGTGGATGATTTGCCTTCAACCAAGTGGAAAACCAATTTACCAAGTGGATGATCTCTCCTCCAAAACTGCGCAATCCTCAATGATTTATCCTTGACTGCATGCATGAGTTTTCTCCATGAGAAGACACATGCAACTGATAGTACACTGTCCTTGAACATTTATCTCAACTGGGTTTTTCTCACAATATACATGCATGAGTTTCTGATGAGGGAATCTTCAGTTAACTGGAGTGGCACTAGTTGAGCGCATGCATGCATCAACTGACTGTTAACTCACCATTAGTTTCTCAAACAATTTGGAACTAATTTAACTGGACTTAACTCAGTGAACTAAGTTAACTAATTACAACTCAAATATAACTCAATCTTATCTCCTTAATTTAAGGGATAACTCTTGCATGACTTCAGAAAGACTTCTAACTTGAATTTCTCCAATTAATTAATTTAAAATAAATTAATTAATTATTTCTAAGTAGTTGTTAAGACTGAATTCGATTTTAATTCACAATTTAATTCAAGGACAAATTAAATTGGAATATTCTTGTTGCCATATTTCAACACTTCATCCTGCTGGATTTTCCTTAGGGTTGTGGTTTTATCCCCTTCGAATAATAGAATATTAGGTAAGATAACCAATTAATATTGACATACCTTGATAAATCTAAACTTAGATATTCAATCCCCCAATTGGGGCCCACTTTAGATGTTCATAAATTCCTTTTATTAAGCCATTTTTCAAAAATAATTTGTTGTTAGAATTAGTCACAATTGTGTTTTATTTTTTAGGGCATGATAATTATTATTCCAACCATAGAAACCATTTATAGGTTATTATTCATGTATCTATATTTCTAATGAGCTCTTGTGTGCTTAATTTGGACATAGGGATCTCAAGTTATGGCCTCCATAACATAGGGGCTCAACATACATTGATTTATTCTCCATGTTAATCCTTGACCCTTAATTCGTAAATCTACGTTATTTATCTGACATGCATGTGGGAGGGTTTTGATAACATATTTATAATGAAATGGTCTTCCCATATTATTTATGTGTGAACTAGAGAGAGTCATTGAACCCTACGTAGCTTATGCATAGTATATCTTTCAGCCACCACCTAACCACCCAATCAACATGTTAAGTCACTACCCAATCATCTATTTCCATGCCATCCAAGTTTCACCCATAGAGAGGTCCATTATAATACCATGTGTCCAAATTTCAAGGGGTTTCCATACGTTGGAGTGTGTATTGGGAAGTGTGTCAAAGCAAGAGTGGGGGCGCTAAAATTGCAAAAGCTAAGGAAATTTTGAGGTACAGGAGATGAGAGAATATGCGCTACATTCCACATGGGAATACTTAGGATAAGAAATGTGGGGTGTGAGGAAATAAGGATTGTGAAATATAAGGAAAGGTGGAGATGGAGGAGATGGGAGAAAAGGCAATGCAGAGGTTGAGGAGGCTCCACATTATTTATGGGAAGACTTAGCATGGCAATGAAGATGGAGCATAGAATTCCAAGGATGTGGGAGTTGGTAATATCTTGGGACTATGACCTCTATTTTTTATTTCATAAAATATTAGATGAAGCTAACATATAGGACTATCCAATGTGAGGATGGAAACAACCAATTTCTTTATTTTTTGGTATCCTTTTTCTTTTTATAATTTATTTATAAAGGAAAGTATCCTACTTGGAATTACATGAACACAAACTACAACATTGAAAATAATTCCTAATTCTACTTGATGGGTCTTCTTGAAAATAGGTGAGGGTCATATTTCACTTTCCATATTTCAAAATTTAGTCTCCACTTAAGAGAGAGAGGTGGGGTATAGGGGGTCAAAGATGGAGAGAGGGAGAGGAGGGATAGATATGGAGGGAGGGAGAGGAAGGTTGGGGGGGGGGGGGGGGGGGGGGTGGGTTGTGGTGGGGTGTGTGTGTGTGTGAGAGAGAGAGAGAGAGAGAGAGAGAGAGAGAGAGAGAGAGAGAGAGAGAGAGAGAGAGAGAGAGAGAGAGAGACGGGGGGGAGGGGGGGGTGTGGTGGGGTGAGAGAGAGAGAGAGAGAGGGAGATGGGGGGGAGCGATATTTAAGGGGCCAAATAGATGGGGGGTGGAAAAAAGAGAGGAGGTAGGGAGGGGGGAAGAGGTATCAAGATAGGGAGGATGAGAAGTGAGAAATGGGGGGAGTTAGAAAAATAGGAGAGAGAGAGAGAGAGAGAGAGAGAGAGAGAGAGAGAGAGAGAGAGAGAGAGAGAGAAAGAGAGAGAGAGAGAGAAGGATGGGGGAGATACAAGGATGAAGGGAGGGACAAGGGGAAAAGGGTGGGCGGAAGAAAAAAATGTAGTTAGAGGGGGGATAAAGAGATAAATAAAGGGAGAGAGAGAGAGAGAGAGAGAGAGAGAGAGAGAGAGAGAGAGAGAGAGAGAGAGAGAGAGAGAGAGAGCTAACGAGGGTGGACTCGTCAGAGAGAGAGTGGGGACAATAGTAGGGGAGAGATATGGAGAGAGATGGAGAATGGGATAAAGAGTGGGGAAAGAGAAGGGAGAAGAAAGAGAGGGAGGGGGAGAGGGGGGGAGTGAGAGAGGGAAGGAATTAAGGTTACTAGGGGAGGGGAGAGAGGGAAGGAAGTAGGGAGAGTGGGGGATAGCGAGAGAGGGAAGTAGGCATGGGGGAGAGAGGGTAGAGATGGGAAAAAGGGAGAGGCGGCTGGGAAGGGGGATAGAGAGAGGTGGGGGGATGGGAGGGAGAGAAAAAAGGTGGGGATAAATAGTGGGGGGTGGGAAAGAGAGAGATTATGGGTGTGAGAAATGGATTGAGGGAGGAAAGGAGAGTAATGATTATGGACAACGAGGAGGAAAGAGAAAGTGGATAGAGAGATATAAAGATGGATGGAGAGGGGGAGAAAGAATGGGAAGAAAGAGGGGTAAGAGAAAGTGGGTAGAGAGAGATATAGATAGATGAAAAGGGAGAGATAAAAGCGGGGGGGTGGCAGGGAGATAGAAATCAAGTGAGAGATCAAGAGAAAAATAGATACCCATATAGAGGAATATAGAGGGAGAGTAGGGGAGAGAGAGAGAGCAAGTGCTTTCCTAATAGGGATGCGCATGTGTTCCTATTAGGTTTCTTTTCCTAATAGGAACGTGCACATGTTCCTTTTGGGTAAAAAACATTCACAATATGAATACATGCACATTCCTAAAATGTGGCAACTCCAGCGTGCATGTTTGCTAAGTTGGTTACTTCAAATATAGATTTGGGATGACAAATCTAGTGGTTTAGGATGTAAATACATTAAAAATTCCACTTTTCTAATTACCTCTAAAATATCTATTTTTGACAATATTTTTCTATAGGCTAGATAAATTCATTGTTAATGAAACTATATACAAATATGGAGTTGACTCTGCAAATTCCAAATATATCATTTAAATAATAAAATTAATATTGTTTGCTACTTTCGGGATTTTTTTTTTCTTGGCATATATCAAAATCTTAAGATACATATCTCTTTTACTTTTGTTATAAAATTTGTTTGCTTTAATCATTACAAAAATATTAGACAAAGTACTAGTAGACATTGGGACCTACAATCTGAAGAAGAAAAAAATGATTTTTTTCAATAATGTTAAGACTGTTTACATAGCACTAATGAAAGGCCTTGTAACTTTAATGATATGATGACTTTCATAATTTAAAATTATATAAAATTTTAGATTACAATTTTTTTAAAAAGTGTTGCGCAACAACATATGTTCTTTACAATTCGACAATTATTTGTAGTGGAATTCCATCATTAAGTTACTCAAAATTAACAGTAATGGAAATATATGCATCATGACATAAAAAATAGCATACCAGGTTAGGAAAATTCAAATTTCACATAGTTATGCATAATTTCTATAAATAAAATTTATATCTTCATAAAAGAATTCATTTTCCCACATTTCATATTTTTATAACATATTCAAAATATTTTTGGAAGTGCTATCAAATCATCTCTCCAAGTGAATGAGTCGTTTTTCCATGTTTTCATTGCCACTAATATGCCTTGAGAGACTGTCATTAACTTACACAAACCCAAATGTTAAGACTTCATCTACACCACCATACTTAAAGAAATATGCAAATTATATATATAATTTAAACATTGTACAAACCATTGTAGAAATAAATAACTACAACATGGTTAATCAAAAATTATTTAATTAATTGATTTTAACTTTGTATTATGTTATTGTAAATTAAATTGGAAAAAAATAAGAAAGAAACGATTACATATAATGCTTCATCTACTTTTAAGTCCAATATTCTATTTTTATATGGAAAAATTTCAAGGGGCTCTTATAGAGCTTCACTATTATGCATTTGAGCTCCAAATTTATACAATATTGAATACTTTTCATGATTAGACATTTTATTGAATTTGAATTGATTTCATCTTTAATATTAAACTACAAAGTTGATGGTAAAAGTGTAAAATTGAAAACTAAAGTGTATATATGGATTTCAAAGGAGTTGATGTTCTATGAATCAAAATTGGTAATAAATGAATTGGCATGGCTACCTTTTCATAGATCTATTGTGTGACCACAGTAAATTATTTTTGATTTATTTAATATAATAAACGAATGATATAAATGTTGAATTTCAATAGTAATATTTATATATTTTTAATTTATTTTTATTAAATATAAACAATTATTATAAACTTCCACACCTAAAAAATTTTAAAAATAAAAATATCATTCAAATTATTTATCCTAATTTCAATCTTTTTAAAATATTTACTATCAAACACAATCAACCTCAAATAAAATCAAGTAGTTTCATTAATATAGATAATATTTTACACTTAAAATACAAAAAATATCAAATAGTTTCATTAATATAGATAATATTTTACACTTATACACAAAATACACAAAAATATAATAGTGTAGGATATTAATCACATTAATTATCATAGTTTTAAATCTTTTAAAATAGATTTCATGTCATCTACGATCCAAAATGGAGTTATGTGCAATAAAAATCTAATATTTATATAGATGAAATAAATTAGAATTTGGGGCATCTTGAAAGCAAGGTTTATTTTATCAAATTTGGGTTGTCATGTTTTCATGTATTTTGGGGCCTTAAAGAGATTTTTTTGGGCTCGGTGTTAGATAAGGATTGTCAAAACTTACATCATTTAAAGTTTGTTGTTGTTGTTGTTTTTTTTAATAAGTTATTGTGCACCTAAAATAGAGTTCATATGCAAACATTATGCCCTTAATAAGGTATTTTTCTAAATAACTTGTAATGGTCTAAATATCCTCATATATCAAATTGGAAACCATGTCAACTCAATATAGTTTAAATATGGGAAGTAGTAAAACATGGAGATCAAGGGTAGGGGAAGAGAATGAGACAAGGGGGAGGAAGTGAGGGAGAGAGATAGAGAGAGAATTGGGGGGGGGGGGGGGGGGGGGTGGGGGTGTGGGTGGTGGGGGGATAGAGAGGAGGTGGGGGAGTGGTGTTACAATAGCATGCACATGTTCTATAATGTGTGCATAGTTCTATTAACCTCCATCAAATGTGAAGGGCAGGAGAGAGAAGGTGAGAGAGAGGTGGAGAGAAGGGGGGTAAAGGAGAGAGAGAGAGAGAGAGAGACAAAGTTAAAAGGGGATTGTTGTGAAGGAAGGAAGGATTGAGGGCATAAGGGAGGGATAGAGAAAGAGAGGAAGGGTAAGAGAGGGCAGGGGGGGTTAGTCAGGGAGGGAGGGAGATAGAGATAAATATGAAGTGAGAGAGAGAGGGGGGGGGTAATGTTATAATATTACATAGGTTCTATAACATTTGCATAGTCCTTCTAACATTCATTAAATATGAAAGGGTGAGGAAGGAAGGTAGGTAAGGAATTAATGGTTATGAATGTTAGCCTTAGGAATGCATGTGTATTCCTATTAATGTATGCATGCTTTTATCAATAATGTATGTGCCTCTCCTTTTATCCATTCATTTTCTAGCCAAAGCTCATGCTTTCCACTTTCTCAATATCTAATAAAAATATACTAAGTAAGCATAGAAGATCAATGAAAACAAACACAGGGTGTTAGATTTTGTGTAACTAGAAAGAATATTTTTGTCCACCTATGTTATTGAGAATCAAGTTTTTGCCTTACTATGTAACTAGAAGGAAATTCTTTTGTTATGTAAGGAAATTTGAGTAATTTGACAGAAATTATTATCGTATTGAGTAATTGGAAAAAAACTAGAAGACATTATTTTTTTCTTTTGATGTAATTGGAAGGAAATTTTTATTTTGTTGTAAAATTGGAAGATAATTTCACCCCTTTTTGTAAGATTGGAAGATAATCTTTCTCTTCTTGTGTAAATGGAGGAAATTTTTTGTAATTGGAAGACAATTTATATCTTTATTTGTGATTGGAAGACAATTATTATCTCCTTGTAATTCAATCCATTTAAAAAATGGGAACCATCATAGTTGATTAAGTCATTAAGCAAAAAAGAATTCATAGAAAATATCCTTGAAGCAAGAGAAAAAGTTAGGGTAGGTATTGTTGGACATGTTGCTTCATGGTGTTGGAATTGATGTCAACCTAGTGGTCCTCATGATGTCAACATAGAAGTGATGGTCCTTAGGATGTCATTCTAGTAGAAGTGGTTTTCATGGTACTATTATTTCATAGAGCCTCATGGTGATGGCATTGATGTGGTGTCCCTCATGATCTTGTTGTTTTACAGAGGTGTTTGGCTATGGACTCGGTTGTAGATTCATTTGATTGATCACATTCAAGTTAGGATGTCAATCTAGGTCTCTACCAGAGGATGTAGTTGAGGAGTTAATTGTGTTGGCCTTGATGTCAACAAGGTTGGATGCTTTGACATGTTTATTAGTGAACAGTGTTGGAAGCTTTGATGTGATGTTTTCAAGGCTTTACATGAGCTTACATAGGTTCTACAGGTGTGAGATTGTGAGACATTGTATGCTACAGGCTTGCAGAGTTAGAAAGGATATCAGATCTCATATTTGAAACATATTTTAGAGGATGATGGAGCCATAGGAGATGTACATGATTAACATATTTGTTTTGCAGATTGTGGCTTCCAACTGCTAATGCTATGGAAAGGATTTTTCTATAGTTACTGTAGTTGTGGATGAAAGATCGATTTTCTCATATGTTTGTGTTGCAAGGGTTTTGTTGTAAAGTATTATTATTATAGACTTAGTATTGATAGTTATATGGTTGTACAAGTTTTTCTATCGCTGAGCGTGTAGATCATATTGTTATAGTTTGTTATTGCAGGGTTTGATTTTGTTGAGCATATTTTGGATGAGTTTATAGTTGCAGAGTTTTGTGTTTGATTTAGTTGTTGATGTGCTCATTGGTTGTATGGGTCTAGTACAAAAATGGGACGAAATGACTTCCATGTTGATTCTATGAGTTTGTAGCATGAATATAATCTAAAAAATTTGAAATGTGGTTTGCGTGAGATGTGCTAAAGGTTGGGGCTTTCAGTGAGCAAGTGGTGGCTTACATATTTAGGGTGTAGAAACATCCTTCAAGTGGTGGCCTAGGAATGTGGGAATGGTAACTTACATTCAATGGTGGCTGGGTAATAGAATGGCAGTTGGATAGTCCAATGGCTGCTAGGCAAGGCTTATTAGGAGTAGTTTCTTCCAGCAGGTGGTGGTTTGAAAAGTTCTTCATGGTTGTTTTCTAGATCGAGTAGTGGCTCACATTATTAGAAAGTGGTTTCTTGCACACTGGTAGTTGTTAGTGAATTATATTTAAAATCATTTTACATGATAGAAGAGATGATGATGAAGACTATCTACTAATAGTGGTTTTTACCCTTGTGTTTTCCACCTTACATATGGTGTCCTCATGTTATAATATGATTTATTGTGTTGTTTCTTATGGTTATTTGTTTATGTGTTAGATACTTCATGCATTGTCCTTCTATTGCTTAGATCTGATGATGGTTATGCGTTATGATATGCTTCTTATAGTTTATGATTATGCATAGATATGCTAATGTGTTATGCTACTAATGTGTAAATGAGTTAGGGTTTGTAAAGAAAGGAAAAATTTGGTAAAATATATCATAAGAAACATTATTGATTCACAACCCCCCCCCCCTAGTAGTGCTCAAGGTTTCTAACAAGTGGTATTAGAGAGGGGATCTTGGTTGCATGATCACTAGAGAGTAGATCTGGGGAGTATTAGCAAATATTTACAAAAAAAAAAATAGAATGAATCCTCCTGTAATGCCCCCTCACACATTTACCCAATTTCACCAGTCTGTCAAGGTAAACAAAAGACGAAGAGTTAATATGACATGATCTGACCTCCAAGATTCATTTATGGAAGTGGGGTCAATGACTGAAGCATATTGACCACAAACTAACACCCTACACTACTTATAGGACACTCAGGGGCCAAAGAATGACCCCAAGTGACCCAAGCCTGATCTATACTGCTTTTTTAGTGATGTAACACCCCAATCACATGCACAAGTCTGCAATACTGTAGTTGTGACCATCCAACCACATGCACAAGCCTGCTTGAATGTGGTTCTAGCAAAAAATTCTCAGTTCATAGGGTGTGGTCCCAAGATCTGAGCCATAATTCCAAGCCAACCTCTATACTACCCAAAACCTTCTAAGACTTTATAGAATGATAAGTAACTTAATTACATTGCTAAACATAGAAACTTGATTCAGAAACTTGACCTAACTAGGCCTAACCATGATAGTCATTTTTTCAAACATATGGTGAACATGTAATCTAGAGCTCATGAATGCATATATAAAATAGAAGTATGAATTTTGATTTGAGAATCACCAAGAAGGTCTAATGCCCTCTCATAATAGTTGCAATAACACTTGTTATCCCATGCATTCATTAACTGTCAAATACTTATCAAATCTTCAACAAGACCTAGCTCGAGACATTGCAAATTCATGCTTATAAGAAGCACATAACCAAATCATTAACCATGACATAACAACCATCAAATCACCATAATAAAATGTACAAATTCTCATATAACACAATAGGAAAATATCTCTTATTAATTGATGAAAAAGCTAACCAAGTTAGGGACTTCCACATACCACCTGACCATATATTGAGTTGAACCAAATATTTCTTTCATCCAATCACCCCCATGCCATATTCCAAGAATTAATGTGGGATCTAAATACATAAACAACTAGAGCTTCCCAGAGATTAAACCACCTCGACCCTTAGGCTACCACGATCTCGCCAAAACCGTTCAAGAGATCAATAAGCCCAAAACAAGCTTTGATGCCTCAGAGTTTCTTCACCAATTCCTTGAGGAATGTGCTTGTCTCCACCCACTTGTTGAGGTATCCCCAAGGATTAAACCTCCTCCACCCCCAACCCTTGGGAATTTTCCTAAGACCACCTCACTCGGTTTCAAAACCTTCCAGCAATTCAAAGCTCAACTGAGAAAAGAATCCCATCACACCATGGCTATCCGGAAATGGAAAGGCAAGGCCAAAACCACTTCCACACCTAGAAAAACCCATGCCAATGAAAACAAAAGAACCAAATACACAAATTCATGTACCATGCATTCACAAACTAGCTAGGAAATCAAACATGCAACAAGTTAAACAAAAATATTCTTGCAGAAGCTACTTGATCCAACCTTCCTTGCTTGTCCTTTGCTTTCCTTTTTATTTCCTTGTCTTTCCTTGCCTTCCTTTCTCCAATGCTAGAATGCTCCAAGAATTCTTTAAGTGTGCAATAGTATGAGAGAATAGAGAGAGCTCGAAAAATGAATTGACAAAAGCTATGAACTGATCCTCAAAAGCCTTTTTATTATTGATGCTTCTATTTTCTTAATTTTCCTCTATTTTCCTTCAATTTCCCTCTCATGCAAATGTGTGATCCTTCATCTCCCTTTACTCCTATTTTCCTTTATTTTCATAAAAAAATGCCAATTGATGCCTATTTGCCTTTGCCAATTTCCTTAGCCACAATGACTGAAAATGACACCAACTAGGGTGTTTTTTCCAACACTCAGCTTGGAATACATGTCCCATGATCTTGGTCTTACTTTTTCTTTGTTAACTTTATTACATGAAATTTTAACCCAGGGTTGTTACAGATCCATCCCCCTTAGGGGAACACAGTCCTCGGTGTTCTATGACACTTATGACCAACATAACCACTAAAAACCAAAACATATTACCCATGGAGCTTTAATAACATAGGTCGATGCAGTATTTACAATAAACGACTTCTAAAAACCATGACCAATGTGACAAACATGACAATCATACCATTTATTAGAACTTTATAACATAGCTCATTGGAATATTTATAATAAAAACCATACATAAATATGTACATATACCAAAATGCTCATATTCCTTCATCAGAAAATAGTGAAGGATACATAGCCCATATCTGATTAATCCTCTCCCATGTATCTTCATCGAGCCCAAAGTGCTTCCACTACACTTTAACTTGCTTTATTGCTCAGTTCTAGAGCATGAGTTGTTTCCACTGCAATATGCATTGAATTTCTAGCTGGAATTCTCCTTTTGGATCCTTCTGCAATACAGAATAGTTAATCACATGATCACCATCCTTTACATATCTTTTAAGCAATGAAATGTGGAAAAATCATATAATTTCACTATCAGAGGTAATGCAAGTTTGTAAGCCCTATTCAAATTCTCTTAAGGATCTCGAAAGGCTCGTAATACCAAGGTGCCAACTTGGCACATGACCTAATCCTCAAGGATCTCTTCTTGGGTTTGATGTGAAAGTCCACATGATCCCCAACGTGAAACTCCTTAAACACTCTATGTTGATTTTCATAACTCTTCTACTTTTCCTGTGTTTCCTTTAGATTCTTCTTAATAACCTACATTTCTTGTTCCATCTCTGCCAACATGTTTGGTCCAATTAGTACCTTGTTCACTAGATCACTCTCCTTGATGGGAGTATTACAACTTTGCCCATAAAGTGCCTCAAATAGACTGATCCTAAAGGACTCTTGATACCCATTATTGTACGCAAACTCCACCAGTGGAAGATACTCTTCCCACTTCCTTTTTTGGTGCATGACATACTTCTTCAGCATATCATCTAGAATCCTATTAACCCTCTCTTTTTTCCTATTTTTCTATGGATGATAAGTTGTAATGAAAGCCAACACTATACCAAAGTCTACAAACAACTCCTTCCAAAACTTGGAAGTGAACTTAGCATCTCTGTCAGATATAATTTTCTTAGGAACACCATGCAATCTCACTACCTCCTTGATGAAGACATGACTTTACCTCACTAGATGAATTAGTAGAATTCATTGTAATTAAGTGAGCTACCTTGGTTAACCTGTCAATCAAAACCATGATGGAATCATGTTGTCTAGATGTGACAAACTCGACTACCTCTTTTGGAAAATAGTAGAACGTCTTCACAGTTGTCAATGTCTTTTAATATCCCAAATGAAATGACCTGAATATGACTTGACATTAAATTCCCTCAAGGTAAGATTCTTGAGCTTGGTGTTGTTCGACACATAGATCTTGTCCTTAAATATCACCAAACCAGTTGTCATGAGATGATAATCTTCATCCTGATCACGTGTACCTTGTTGTTGTAAACTATGCTTGAGTTGTTGGTACCTATCATTGATTTGAAATGGGGCACTAAAGGCTTCTTGTCAAACTTACAAGAACCTCTCCCACTCCAAAGCTTATATATTCCCAAGATCTATGCTTATGATTGAAAATTTGCAGAATAAATAACTTGAAATAGGTGTATGCTTTGTTTTCCTTTAATTGTTTAAGTGGTTGAGTTCATTTTCTTACTGATATTTAAACATATAATAGTAAATGCAATGCAGCAATAAGCAATCACAGAAGACAACAATATAATATGGAGTTCACCCTGATATCTTGGGCTACGTCTCCTTGAGCTCTAATCAACTCGACTAGGCTCTTTGGGATTATGGCTTGAATTCTTTTACAAGTCTTTGACTCAACTCCATAGGTTTACAACTAAACCAATGGGTTTAGAATACCATATTTATCCCTAGCCGTTTGGCTCTCTGGCTCTCTGCTCTTGGCTTTGGCTCTTGGCTTTAGCTCTTGGCTCTGGCTCTTGCTCTCAGCTTTGGCTCTAGCTCTTGGCTCTGGCTCTGGCTTTGCTCTTGGCTCTCACTCTGAGCTCCCTGAAGGGAAAAATTTCTCTCTCAAGGGAAAACTTCTGAAGGGAGACTCCTGAAGGGCCCCTTTCTTTTCTTGTCTCTCTAGCCTTTGAAGAATCCTCTGACTCTGCGGCTTCCATCCATTCCTCTGTGTGCAATCATGAGGAATCATTCCTCTATGGCTCTGTTTCTGGCCCTCTTACTCTCTGGCTCTGTGGCTCTGCGCTTGGCCCTCTTTCTCACTGGTTGTGTAGCTCTGTGTCTTCTATAATGCATTCCTATTACAAAACATCCACTTATAGCATGGCACAAGTGCAAGAGACTGTTTCGAATGGAAATGAATTGGTGGGCACAGGAAACTTGGTTGTTTGGCCTTTTTGTGTAGAAATCTTGAAAATAGCCAAATAACGGAATACACAAGCAAAATGTATCATGAGCCATTTAACCAGAACTCAAAATATATGCAATCTCCCCTATAATCATCTCGGGTCCATCGTTCTATCACATATCGCAATTGCATTGCGTATGGTCGAAAAACCCAATTACATGGAAATACAAAGAAATCCCATAAATCCAGATTTCAAATTATATGCAGTGGCATTTATAATCCCATCGGGTTCACGCTAGATTGCAAGTCGCAATCGCGCTGCGTAAGGGCCAAAGGTCTACCTCCCATGCCTTTTTCCTCGATGCGATCAATATTGTCGATCGCTTTATCGGCATATCGCGATTGCTTTATCGGCATATCGGCCCCATCACATGTGATCTAATCTCTGATTGCTCCGATCGGCACTATCGAAGTATCGCAATATCGCTTATCGGCGTTTCGGCATATCGCTGGTTCTATGGCCCGTAGTCTTGCCTCTTCGATTTCCGATCACCGATCGCATCTTGACCGTTGATTCCCTTTTGATCCAATGACTGACAACGCTCATCACAAGTCTTCATGCCTTTGGTTAAGTCTTCCCTTTTGCTTTTTGCAATGTGATATAATATTGCCCGATTTCCTTTTCGACCAATCAAACAAGGCCACGTTGCCCAATCCTAGCCTGGCATGTGTCAACTGTGGATTGGCCTGTGAGCCTACACCAAAAATCAACATTTTCAATATAGTTTGAAGATTAATGAAATTGTCTCCTTTTCTAAGTACATTGGACAATTTTCATTTTACAATAACTCCTTCGTCCGGAGTTTGTTTTTTCCCATTCAAATTGCATTAAATTTAGAATGAAGAGATCTATGCAATGAGACTATTTCTAGGAGCATCCTTTGTCTTTCATTTTTCCTCTATGAGGAAAATTTATAGACTTATAAGTCCATGTTAGATCCATTTTGGATCACGCATTCCCACTAAAAAGCTTTTGGACTCCAAAAGACTGATATATTGATATGAACAGTAAATGAGAGTACCTCACCCTCTTCTTTTAGCCTCCATACACTTGCCTTTCATAGTGCCTTTGAACACTCCCTTCCTGCATGTGTTTGTCCTCCTGGAAAGAACTGTCTTCCTCCTTGACTTCCTGCAGAACTCTTGCTGAGAAGGTCACAAAAGGTAGTTTGAACTTCTCTTCCTTGATCATTCATCCAAGGTGGCTCAAACAAATGTGAATTTACATCTTCTTCACAAAATTTTCATTTGTACCTATTTGCATATTTTCAACAACAACTATTAACAACAACAAAATTACAGACAATAACTGGATGGCCTAAATTCTTGCTTCATCAAAAGAAATAGATTTCACATCTTGTGAACACCTCCATGTCTCACATCTACATACAAATGATGGACTAGACAACAAACCCACAAAACATGCCTTTAACACAATTGACCCTTCAAGTCAAGCATGTAGAAAAGATCTCAAGGATTCTTTTCCAAAGATGAAACACTTCATCATTATCTCCGTCTTGGAGACCAAATCAACTTTTCTCAAGTCAAAAAACATTACATGCATGTTTACAACAAATTAATCAACCCTTCAAGTTAATCACACATACATGTTCAAATACAAGGAAATCATCAGCATCCTTATGTTCACGCACATCATGCTTATGCATGCATTTCACCTTTCAAATTTCGCTTAAGAACACTGTACTTTCGAAGCTGAAATGAAATATAATGTTTCATCCTTCAACTTTCACTTAAGTACACTGTACGTTCGAAGCTGAAATGAGCATAATGTTGCAGCAATAAAGTGAGTCTCCTACTCAATTTTTTCCATTCACCTTCTTGGTAAAATCCTGCAACTTGCATTCCATTAACAAAGAAATGCAAATAGATGTGATACATTTCTATTCGCATCGAAAGATATGCAACTTTAATTAGATAACAACTCTAACCATTTCTTACCAATCCATTTCAAAGGTCCTTCCTTTTTCTGCACATCAGCATCAACATGTGAATCATCTTGAAACACAACATTCATGGAATCTTTCTTTCCATTCCTGCCATTCTCTCTTTACACCTTCTTCAAGTTTTGTGGAAGCATCGTTGGATTCAAAGTCCAACATTTTGTAGCATTATGTCCTTGCTTATGGTAGTAAGTGCAACACATGTGCATGCTCTTGACAGCATGATTTTCCTTGTTTAGTGGACCTTTGGCTTCTTGCTTCCTTTCCTTCAAAATTTTCTTGTATGTGGCCATTCTCTTCCAACATCTAGAAACATTATGGTTATCCAAACCACAAAAGGAACACGCAATTCTTTTCTCATACTTATATGGAAATTTACCATGCTGAACATAATGAAAAGAAATATGGTTAGAACCAGATTTATACCTTTCCTTTTCACCTTTATTACCTTGTTGAGGAGGTGAATTGAATGAAGAAGTAGCTCCCTTTGGAACACCATCAACCTCTTCAATGGTTTTAGAGTTTCCACAACTCTCTGGTTCAAGTGTATGCTAATGTACACCTTCTTTTTGCAAAGTATGCTTCACACTATTGCATTCCCTAAGAATACAATCTTCACACTCTTGAGGTAGAAGACCTGCAATGAAACTCCTTCTTGGAACTGTTTCAATGGCCTTCATGGCAGCTTTGAAACTTTCTCCATAAGATTGTCCATAGCCAAGACCCAAATACTTAGGCCTTTCCTCAACCATTATTGGCTCAACAATACCTTGTGCATGTTTTCCCAAGCCTTTTCCTTCATAGCCCATCTTGGACATTAACTTGGACCCTATGCCTTTGGTATTTTTTTCAAAAGAACCAACATAAACATTTTTTTAGGAATTTGAAGACAAACTAGAATTTTTTACCTCTTCTTCAAGCTAATACTTGATCAACGCTTCTTTGGTAACAAGGAGCTATGTCTCCAATTCATGCACCCTTTCTAGGTTCATATTTGCAATATGAAGTTGGCCTTCCACTTCTTGCAATTTGTTAGAAAGCAACTGCTACTCTTTCTTCATGGAATTCAACTGATCTCAAAGTCCAACACTCATTTTTCTCACCTTATCCATCATGATGAACAAGTCTTGCTACATGTCTTTATCATAGAATCTTGTGAGGAAGGAGGGTTTTGAGGACTCACTTGTAGAAGTTTTCATTATCAAAATGAACAAAAGAAATTCAAACATGATTAACAAAGAGCTTATTCAGGCAACCTTTTGCAACAAACATCTTGTGCTTCAATTATTGTCTTGAGGTCCTTCTGGATAAGGAGAATGTCTCCAGTCCTTCTTCCTTCTTGTCCTCTCCTGAACTTATCTATCAGTAGCTTTCCCTTCACCTCTACAAACTCAAAAAATAGTCAGTTTACAAACATCAAACAATCAATCCTTGAATGTTTAAACACTTTCAAGTTAAGAAAGAAAATAGATTGCTCTGTCAATCAGGCATCGTGCTTTGATCAATCAAGCATCATGATACCACCTGCTCTGGTATAACTTGGGCTTTGATATAACCAGCTCTGATATAACCTTCTTTGAAGGTGAGGTTAATCAACCAACTCTGATACCACCTAATCTGAAATGGGGCACTAAAGGCTTTTTGTCAAACTTATAAGAACCTCTCCCACTCCAAAGCTTATATATTCCCAAGATCTATGCTTATGATTGACAATTTGCAGAATGAATAACATGAAATAGGTGTATTATTTGTTTGCCTTTAACTGTTTAAGTGCTTGAGTTCATTTTTTAACTGATATTTAAACATATAACAGTAAATGCAATGCAGCAATAAGCAATCACATAAGACAACAATATAATATGGAGTTCACCCTGATATCTTGGGATACATCTCCTTGATCTCTAATCAACTCGACTAGGCTCTCCGGGATTATGGCTTGAATTCTTTTATAAGTCTTTGACTCAAATCCATAGGTTTACAACTGAACCAATGGGCTTAGAATGCCATCTTTATCCCTGGCCATTTGGCTCTCTGGCTCTCGACTCTTGGCTCTAGCTCTCGCTTTGGATATTTCTTTTGGCTCTGGCTCTGGCTCTGCTCTTGGCTTTGGCTCTGGCTCTGCTCTTGGCTCTCACTCTGAGCTCCCTAAAGGGAAAACTTGCTCTCTCAAGGGAAAACTTCTAAAGGGAGACTGCTGAGGGGCCCCTTTCTTTGCTTGGCTCTCTGGCCTTTGAAGAATCCTCCAACTCTGCGGCTTCCATCCATTCCTCCGTGTGCAATCATGAGAAATCATTCCTCTGTGGCTTTGCGTCTGGCCCTTTGGCTCTTTGGCTCTGTAGCTCTACGCTTGGCCCTCTGGCTCACTGGCTCTATGGCTCTGCGTCTTCTATAACACATTCCTGTTACAAAACACCTACTTACAACGTGGCACAGGTGCAAGAGACTGTTTCAAATGGAAATGAACCAGCAGGCATAGGAAACCTGGTTGTTTGGCTTTCTATGTAGAAATCCCAAAAATAGCCAAATAACAGAATACACAGGCAAAACACATCATGAGTCGTTTAATTGGAACTCAAAATATATGCAATTGCCCCTATAATCCTCTCGGGTCCATCATTCTATCGCATATCACAATCGCATTACGTATGGCCAAAAAGCCCAATTACACAGAAATACAAAGAAATCCTGAAAATCTGGATTTCAAATTATATGCAGTTGCATTTATAATCCCATCGGGTTCGCGGTTTATCACAAGTTGCAATCACGCTACGTAAGGGCCAAAGGTTTACCTACCATGCCTTTTTCCCTGATGCGATCAATATCGCTAATCTTTCTATCGTCATATTGAGATCGCTTTAGAGGAATATCGGCCCCATCACATGTGATCCGATCTCCGATCACTGATCGGTGCTATCGTTGTATCTCAATATTGCTTATTGGCGTTTCGGTATATGGGCAGTTGGCACATCGCTGGTTCCATGGCCTGTAGTCTTGCCTCTCTGATTTGTGATCACCGATCACATCTCGACCCTTTTGATCCGACGGCTGACAACACTCATCGCAATCGGTCCATTGCAAGTCTTCACACCTTTGGTTAATTCTTCCCCTTGGCTTTTTACGATGCGATATAATATTGCCCAATTTCCTTTTCAACCAATCAAACAAGGCCACATGGCCCAATCCCGGCCTGCCATGTGTCAGTTGTGGATTGGCCCGTGAGCCTATACCAAAAATCGACATTTTCAATATAGTTTGAAGATTAATGAAATTGTCTCCTTTCCTAAGGACATTGGACAATTTTCATTTTACAATAAACTCCTTCGTTCAGAGTCCATTTTCACCCATTCAAATTATGTTAGATTCAAAATTAAGAGATCTATGCAATGAGACTATTTCTAGGAGCATCCTTTGTCTTTCATTTTTCCTCTGTGAGGAAAATTCATAGACTTAGAAGTCCATGTTAGATCCATTTTGGATCAATCATCCTGTTGTCCTATTTGTAAGATCTGATCCTGTAAATCTATCCCACATGAACTCATAGCTACAGTTTGATTCACCTGCACTATTTTTCTAAGAGAATTTGCAACCCTGTTCTCTTTACTCTTAACGTACCTAATATGGAAGTCACTAAGTGTGGCCAACGATCTAGCTTGTCTAGCATTAAAATTAGGTTGGTCAAACAAGTATCTCAACCCATTGTGATCACTCATTAAAACAAAATTCTTGCCAACAAGATAGTGCCTCCACATCTTCAATGCATGAATGATAGATGCTAACTCCAAATCATGAGTCACATAACTATGCTCGTGCTCATTCAGTTTCCTTGAATCATAGCATACCACATATCCCTCCTACATTAAGATTCCAACAAGTCCTCTCTTACAAGATTTTTTTCATACCATGATCTCTTTATCTGGATCTGCAATATTTAGAATTGGAGTGTTTGTAAGCAATTGCTTCAACTGCTCAAAACTAGTTGAACATTCCTTTGTCCATTCAATTTATTTTCCTTTCCTCTGCAATTATGTATTAGGATAGGCAATCTGTGAGAAGTTCCTAATTAACCTCTTATAGTAACCTACTAACCCCATGAATGATCGAACCTTATCCACATTCCTAGGAGCTTCCCATTCCATGATAGCCCTGATATTTTTCAGATCCATCACTATGCCTTCCTTGGAAACAACATTTCCCAAGTAATGTACCCTTGTCTGAAAGAAACTACACTTACTAAGCCTGGCATACAACTGATCCTCACTCAATAGTATTAATACTATTGTTAGGTGTTCTTCATGCTCTTGCTCATTCTTAGAATATATCAATATGTCATCAATGAATGCTATCACAAATGTGTCTAAATAAGGATGCAACACGTTATTCATCAAACACATTGGTGGGCTCCAGTATTGTAGCAATAATGCTACAACTCCTGGAACTTCCTTCTTTAATTTTATCAACCCGGTAGTTCGTAACAAACTTGGAAGCGACGGTGCTGTATGCACAAGTACTAGCTCTTGCCGCAGCGGTCACTTGGTCAGCTGGCACAAGTCTGCTAGGGGCTTAAGCCAACTTCTATGAGCTCTTAGAAGAAGCTTTTTAACTAATGGATGAAAGATAACTCAAAGGAAGCTAATCTACTTGTGGAAAGAAACTGAAAGCCAAAAAGAAACGCAAACCCTAGCAAACCCTAATTCTACCAGCTAGTCCTACTGATGCAAAGATGGGAATGCAAACTACTGAAAGAGATGCCATTACTTCTATGAAAGTAAGATGCATGTGTCTAGACTACTTCTACTTGAAGAAAACATCTTTTTGTATTTTTGAATAAGTTATTTAGAATTATCATGCATGTGCTTTTAACTGGATTTTTACTGTGCAGAGGCGGACCACGGAGGAGAAATGCTTGGAAGAGGTTGGGAAGGTTCAGAGAGGGTCTAAGGAGTCCCTAACATCCTTCCAGAGAGTTTCACAAAGTTTGGCTGTCAAGAAACCGCGTTTATGAGCTTCTACAGGAAGTCTGCAGGGGTTCTACAGGATGTTTCAGAATTTCTACAGGATGTTCAACAATTCCTACAGGATGTTCTACGATTAGATTTTGGATGATGGGTGAGTGGAAGAGGCTGCATGGATGGATAGGGAGGTAGGAGAGGGGTTTGTAATGACTTAGTGACAGAGAGATGAGGTGATGAGAGGGTGTGGAAAGCTAGCTTGTCTTAAAGAGGGCAGAGGAAATGGAAGGCCAAGAAGGTAGGGTGACGTGGGTAGAAGGGTAGTTGTGAGACGAGGGATCTAATTTGAAGATGAGCAGTTGGCCTGGACGAAGCTTATATGGACGAGAGAGTGATGGAGATGCACTGCACAGTGTAAACTGAACCAAATCATCCATGTCTTGCACATAATCAAAATATTAACTAATCTATCCTAACTGTTAATGAAACCAATGAACAACAACGTTATTTCTAAAGAGAACCATGTATGGTAGTGAAGCAAAGAAACATTCCAAGAGGTCTGAGTGCATGGATAACTTTTACAAATGAAAACATTGCACCAAAGATTGCATGAGTACGCAAACTAGTGTTTTTGTTGGGTAGCACTTTCTGCAATTCCAGCCCCTAGAAAGAGGTGAAAATGAGAGTGCAGGCAACCCTTTTCTGGAACTCTTATCAATTCTTATCTCATTACTCTATTCTAGACATCTGAAGCAACTCTATCTTTTAACAATGACCTACTTAACCACACCATGAAATCTAACTCAACAAACTGCGTTTCAAATGCATGTAAAGAAAATCATAATGCTGAAAGAAAAGATATCAATTACAAAGAAGGAGGCCCTAGGCTCTCAGGTTGGGCCCAACCCCGAGAGCTATGGCTCCTCTAGAAACTCAGAGTTGAGATCAAATCTGACTGCTTCTCATTAAAAAATAATAATCATAAGTCAAGAGGTATGCCAATGAGGGCTACAAAAGAGCAAAAACAAAGCTGGCAGCTCGTAGTGCAGAATGTGCAACAGTTTTTCAAAAGTCCTTTTCAAAGGCTGAAGCCTTATCATTTATACATCACGAGGCCCCAAGTTGGCCTCCTAAATCTATGGGACTTGGCTGACCAAACTGGGAGTGAACAGCTGCTTCCACAAAATCTGTTTGGATGCCTTCTAGATCCGGTTGTGGTGGCTTTTGGAGCTCGGAGTTGGGGGTGAAGATCCCGTGGAAGGCTATTTAATGTCGTGGACAACCCTCCTACGAATCCTCAACCCCATCTTGGCTGTCTCCTAGCCCTTATCTGCTCGGTTTTGCTCCAACATGTGTCAAAAAACCTGAAATGAGCACGTGTTAGCCACCTAGGAATAGTGACTTCCCTTATTCGTACAAATGACATAAACATACTAAAAAATGATGCATAAGTTATGAAAAATGAAGGATTGAGCAAGGGTAGTTAGGCCAAATGAGCCCAAAATGTTACCAAATTTGGGGCTCATCATCACCCCCCAGCTAAAATGATTGCTCATCCCTGAGCAACTAATCCAGCTCCTCGTCCCTCATTGCTTTCACCGCCACTCTCACATCCCAGGCTTCTGAAGTAGTATCCTCCTCACTGGCATGGAACCCAGCCTTCCTTTCCACCTCTTCCCACTGCTTGTGCTCTTCTTTTTCTGTGCTGCCTTCCATCAATCCTAAAAGCAAAGGTGGGCTTAGCTTGAGGCCAATCCAGCTGGCTTGGAGGTTCTGTATGGACTTCTTGTAGAGGGGCACCCATACTAGAGCTTCCCTCATTCGAGTTGGAGTGTGATATTCTCTGATTTTGAGGCTGTGGGACAATGTGTTCCATCGGTTGGTGCAAGCATGAACACAATTGTCCCCTAATAGTCGCTCCATTTCCTCGAAATGTGCTATAGCCTAAGCCTGCTGATCCATGTATTTCAATAAAGCTTGAGAGTCGGTTGCTAAGTGTTGGTGGGTCGATATCAATGCAGTGGGGTCCCGTGGCTCTGCTCTAATCAGCAGTGGCTCATGTAACTCTCGGTTCATGACCTCTTTGACCTCTGCTGCTCTCTTTTCTTCATGGTTCAACCATGAGGCAAATGCCATCAACTGCATATCTCCTACGACTGTGTTGGGATCCCATGAAGTCACATTAGGAAGGGCCAAATTATGGAGATAGAACTCTGATAGCTTGGCCTTGTCCTCTGATGAACTGCTATTGCATAACTCTGTGAACTGCTGGGGGTCTTGGATTTGGGAGATACCCCTCTGTGCCAATGCATTAATTTGGAATTGCAGCCACTGGTCCCGTAGGTATAGGCCATAAGATTTGGCCGGTTGTCTACATTGTAGAGCATCCATGGCCCAACTGGCCATGCAGGCCAGTTGTGCCTCTTTTTGCTGCAACTGCTATTTGAGAGCTTGTATCTCGATTTGTGCTTGCAGTTCCCTTTCCTGTAGATGCAAGGTTAGCTCCCCAAGACCAACTTGCAGTCCTTCTTTGCCTTGAGGTTCTGCTGTAGTGTCGCTTGATGATGTGCCCCTTTCTTTCCTATGTTCCTGTAGCTGCAGTTTGAGTTTCTCATTCTCTTCCTGTAGGAATACCCGCTGGCAGTTTCCCACGTGTTTGGCCATAGCTAATTCTCTTCGTGCCTCCTTGAGTTGTTCCTCCAAGGGGCCTATACCTGCCACTCCTTTAGATTTAGCTATCTTCATCCACATGTGGGTTCTCACTCTTTCTTCCTCCAACGCAAAGAAAAGCGGCACTATGAATTTCTGTGGAATAATTTTTCCAGCCTCCAAAAAGTTATAATACGAGCTCAAGCTTGGCTGGGGACTAGGTTCCGGAATATGCTCTACCTCTTCTTCCCTCAGTGGCTCTACTCTGTCTTCCCTACGTGGTGATGTGGCTGCCTCTCCCTCCATTCTTTCGGTCTCCTTGAGCCTGGCCAATGTTTCCTGTAGAACGACCTCAACATCTTGTAGCGAGGTTTTTGAAGCCAACCTGTCCATTCTCTCCTTCCAGGCAGTTGTCTTCGGGCTCCCCCGCTCATAAGTGAATGATATTTTTGAGGGGGACCTCTCCCTTGGCGAGGTAGGGGTGTCTTCTATGGTAATTGGGCTGCTGGATGGAGGTTGGGGCCTGCCTGTTTTGATTCTCACACTTCTCCTGGCCTTGAAATACAGAGAGATCTCCCTCTTTCGTTTTTCCTTCGGCTTAGGAGGGGTACTAAGGGTGGCCAGCACAGCTGCTGCCTCCCTTGCAAGGATTTCGGCTGTCTTCCCCTTCTGTTTTCCTTTCTCAGGACTTCCTGTAGAAAGCCTTGTAGCGGCTGATTTCTGGCTTCCTGTAGAAGCTGTTTTTGATTTTCCTGTAGAAACAGGTGGCACCGTTTTAGCCTGTTTGGCTGAGGGTGCTTTGTCTTTTGACTTTGCTGAGGCTGCCTTCGAGGTGCCTTTACTGACGTGGACTTGTTCAGTCCTTTCCACCCTGCTCTGTAACCTTTTCTCCCTGGGTGTCAATGTGGGTTTGTCATCCTCTGTTTCGGCAACCTGGTGTTTCTCTTGTTTCCCCTTTTGTTCTTTCTTTGGTGCTTTGGCCATGGTTTCTTGGCCTTTTCCTTTCTTCTCTGTTTGTATTGGTTCCTTCTCCTCGCTGCTGGAGGAGGTGAGCTCCTCAGCCAACATTTTGATGTCGCCATCCTTAGTCAAATTTCGGAAGGCTTCCCACGAGAGAGGGACGGTGTATGTGTGGAGTGCATCCTCCACGAGGAGCTTAATGAGCCCATGATGGGCTACCTGGTTTGGCGTGCCCTCTCGTAATTTGGTGGCATTCAGTCATGCACTACAGGAGGAAGTAAGGAACACTTAACTTGTTTTCTGAAGGTAGGTCCATTTGGTGCCTAAGTTCTGTGAGTAGCCGGAAATGGTACCCATATATGATGCTGAATCGTCCTTTGCACGTGATATATTTCATAATTTGGAGGCTGACCTCACTCCAGAGCGGCTGTAGGCTAGCTCTGCGAACTCTGTTCTTATTCTCTGTGAATTGCTCCTCCGGCAGAAAGAACTCCTTCTTAGCCTTCTGGCCTAGTTTTCTCTCCTCCTTATCCCACGGTACCCCCATTGGGAGATCAGTGACTCTGCTGATGAACTGTGGGGTGAGTCTGAGATTCAAACCTATGAAATTGACAACGGCCAGCGTTTTTGATTTTGGCTTTAAAGCTCGCAGGAATTCCTCTGCCACCTCGTCATCGTAACCTTGAAGCTTGTCGCAGATCGACATCCATCGTGCACGAGAAAACAGGTCTACCACCTCAGGGTTTTCCCGTAGCTTCTTTGAGTCTGTCGGTTCTTTCCTAATGAACCCACCCGGCTTGGTGAAAGCTTGCTGTGTTAGCCAGAGGTGGCTGGCGCGTATCAAAAGATGGGCCTTTGGGATTTCCTTAGACAGAGCACAAAATTACACCTCTGTCAAGCACACAGTTCGTGAATTCACGGCTATCTATAGGTGAGCCTTGACAGGGGCTCAATTACGAACCAAATCCTGTAGAAAACCCCGCATATACACTACGACAACAATTCTCATGCAGAAGGAATACGACGCTTGAAAATTCATGCGCAGACTGTAGTTCTATTTTTTAGGATGTCGACTTCGCCACCCTTCAACCAATTGCATGGGAGGACCAGGTTCAGGCTTACCTCATTCCAATTTGCCACCTTTGACGTGAATAGATTAATTTCCTCCGTAGCGGTGAGCTTCCTGTAGCACAGCTTCCTGTAGAAGTCGCGCACGGGTTCTGGAGAGCACGTCAGTGGTTCTGGGCCTTTTGTGCAGCCACCAGACGTTTGAACAAGCCGAGGACTCGGAGTAACAGTCTTCAGGGAATTTCGGACGCTTACTCGACTGCAAAGCAGTTGATGATAAATGAGTGGACTGCCATACATGATCTAGCCAGTGGATTTGAATCCCTGTGGAAATCGTGGGGCGGGGGTGAGCTGTCCCTGCTGGACCGTTGGACGACGTCACCTACTATCATTCCACTATAAGTCTGCCTGACCGCCGCATCATTCCCTGCATATCTATTGCCGCCGTTTCTGTTAGATTGCCGCTTCTCTCCGACTGGACGCTTCCCACGTGTCCATTTCCTGTCTTTCTTGACACAACCAACACTTTCCGAATCGGACGAGACCATCGGACTGGTCGTGGTGGCTAGTTGAATGGCTACCCGACTGGCTCAACCCATTCATTTTCATACTCGCACACATTTTAGAGCATTTTTCATGTAATTTGACGAAAAAGGGTGAGGCACTTACCTGTGTGGCCGCGACGTTATTTTCAGGCTTCAGGACGAGGGTGACGGATCCGCTTGCTGCTGCTTCATTCACAGGCATGGGGGTTCATTCTTGCCAACTGCTGCTGGTTACGAGACTTGTTACCTGGCTGTGGATGGTGCATGTGCCCGCTCTATGTGTTGCAGGTGCCTTCATGGTGTATGCTCTAGCCGGATCAACTGCTACAGGATTCCTGTAGGATATCCTGTAGTCGTTTCTCCTCCTCGGGTGCATGCCGAAACGGTGGAAACGGTGGCATCACGGTCACGGTCGCAGGGTCCTCGGATGGCTTTGATAAGTAGCGCATGGGGCCTCTGCATACTTCATTCCATTTGAGAATTGTTTCTTCTGAGAATCCAACGTTCTGATTTGACTGTGCAGGTATTTCCATTGCATGGCAACAGGGGTGGTAGAAGGAGGCGACAGCAGTGGGTGATGGAGAAAACATTGGCTTGCATGCCTCCGTATTGGACTTCGGGCTTCAAATTCTCCCACACAGTCGATCCTGGGCCGTCCAAAGATTCTACAGGAAGTTTCCTTTAGAAATACAGAACTTCCTGTAGAAAGTCCTGTAGCTTCCTGTAGAAGGTTAAACTATGATCAAATCATGCCCAGACCTTGGAAGAGATGAGTGTTTCTAGAGGGAGTGCTGGTGAGGTCACTTGGTAGCATAGTAGGGACCCTTGTCCTTGAGTTGAGGGACCTCTTTTTCTACATGGAATACCTGCAACCTGCATGAATTGTCAAATCTTGAACCTGTTTTCCTGTTTCTTTGTTCGTTTTTTTCTTTCTTTCCTTTTTTTTTTTTTTTTGAAAGACAGCAGGGGCGCCTCTGTGAGGTTTTCACCCTTACCATCTGCCTTGAGCGCCTCAGAGAGGTTTTCACCCAAGGGTCTTTTTTTTATTCAAAAATTTTCAGAAAGACAGCAGGGACGCCTCAATGAGGTTTTCACCCCTACCATCTGCCTTGGGAGCCTCAGAAAGGTTTTCACCCAAGGATCTTTATTATATACATTTTTTTTTTCTTTTTTTTTTAATGTTCAGGGTATGCCCAAAACAGAGGCAGAACCCTCCTCTATGACCAGCACTGATTTTTCCACAGTTTTGATGAATTCTTGCCTTGAAAGAGGTTTTGTGTAGATCTTTAGTCGATGCCCATTGACGAGCATGGGGATGGCTTCCTCATCAATGGTCCGAATAAGAACAGACCCATTGTCATTACACTTTTCCACTGCATATGGTCCCAGCCATCTGGTTCTCAGCTTCCCCTTGAAATCCTTATGTCTGGAATCGTACAACAGCGCCCAATCTCCTGGCTGGAATTGCTTGTCATTGAGGTGTTGGTCATGCCATACCTTCCTCTGAAGTTGAACCACTTCTCAGTGGAGAAGGGCCTGCATTCGGTGCTCGTCCAACCCATTCAGTTGCAATAACCTTTCTTGTTGGGCATGGCTGAGATCTAGGTCCAGCTGAGCTGCCATCCTCAAGGTGTTGTACTCGAACTCAATTGACAGCAAAGCTCTCTTCCCATAGACCAGCTCATAAGGTGTGAAGCCGGTTGTGGTCTTCCAAGTGGTGTTGTAAGCCCAAGTGGCCTCAACCAGGCGATCTACCCAATCTTTTCTACTGCTACTCACCACCTTAGTCAAGATCCCTTCCAATGCTCTATTGGTGACTTCCACCTGCCCATTTGCTTGAGGATGATAGGGGTGGAAGTCCTATGCTTGATTTTGTGATGAGCGAGTAGGTCTTCAATTAAGTTGGAGGTGAACTGGCTTCCTTGATCGGTGACTAGCTCTCTTGGGTAGCCAAATTTGTAGAAGATGTTTTCTCTTAAGAACTCGGCCACCTTTTCTTCTGTCGCTGCTTTGATTGCCTTGGTTTCTACCCACTTGGTCAGGTAGTCTGTGCACACAATGATGTAAGACCTTTGCCTCGAAGGAGGATTGATTGGACCCACAAAATCCATACCCCACTTCTCAAATGGCTCAAGAGTCACTTGAGGTTGGAGAGGCATTTCGTCCCTTGGAGTCGGTTTCCCCATCCTTTGGCATTGGTCACATTGGTTGATATACCTTCTGACATCTTGATGAAGCGTGGGTCAATAGTAGCCTACTTGTAGGATTTTGAAGGCAGTTCTTTTGGCTGCAAAATGTCCTCCACAAGGCCCGTCATGACAGGTTAGGAGGATATCAAAGACTTCCTCCTCCCTTACACAACGCCTTAAGATCTGATCGGGGCCAAGCTTGAACAGGTTGCCCCCGATCCAAGTGAATGAGGCACTCTTCCTTATGATTCTGCTCTTCTCTCTTGAGGATAGGTGCGGAGGGAACTGTGCAGAGACAAGGTAGTTTGCTATATCAGCAAACCATGGAGAGAGTACGAAGATAGAAAACAGATGTTCATCTGGCATCTGGTCATCCACTGTCCCATCCTCACCTGCAGGTAAATCCAATCTAGACAAGAAGGCAGCAACAACATTTTCTTTACCTGGTTTGTCAACGATAGTCAAATCAAACTGCTGCAACAAAAGTAACCATCTAATAATACGAGCATTCATATCAGGTTTATTCATTAAATATCTAATTGAAACATGATCAGTATGTACAAATGTTTGATAGCCAGTGATATAATGTCGGAACTTGTTCAGTGCATGGACCACGGCCAAGAATTCTTTCTCAGTTACAGTATAATACAGTTCTGCCTTGGATAAGTTTTTGCTGACAAAGTATCTGGCGTATGGAAGTTTTTGTTCAACTTGTCCTAAGGCTGCCCCTATGGCTTTGTTCGAGGCATCAGTGTGGATGTGGAAAGGTAGGGCCCAATTTGGACCTCTCAAGATTGGGGCAGACACCAACTTATCCTTTAATTCATTCAGAGCCTTCTAACAATCGTCAGTCCATTTAAACTCAACATCTTTTGCCAAGAGGCTAAACAATGGCAAGGCTAGCTTACTGAAGTCTTTAATGAATCTCCTATAATACCCTGCTAAACCTAAGAAACTTCGAACATCTCTTACCTTCTGAGGAGGTGGAACCTTCTTGATGAGAGCAATTTTGTTAGGATCCACCTGTAACCCTTGGCGAGAAATGGTATGTCCTAGCACGGTCCCTTCAGTCATCAAGAATTCACACTTTTCAGGACTAAGGGACAGGTTCATCTCAATGCACTTGGTTAGGACTTTTCCCAGATTGGACAATGCTTCCTGGAAGTGGGACCCATAAGGAGTGAAGTCATCCATATAGATTTCCACCGAATCATGGACCAGCTCAGAAAAGATGCTCAAGATGGCTCTCTGGAAGGTGGCAGGAGCGTTGCATAGTCCAAAGGGAAGAACTCGGTAAGCAAAGGTACCCCAAGGACAAGTGAAGGTGGTCTTATCTTGGTCTTCCGGGCTGATTTGGATCTGGTTATACCCACTAAACCAAACTTCTTTCCCGCCAGTCCATCCAACACTTGATCTATGAAGGGTAGAGGAAAGTGGTCTTTCTTGGTGGCTTTGTTCAGTTCTCGGTAGTCCACACAGATTCTCCACTTCCCGTTTTTCTTGGGAACCAACACCAGAGGGGGCACCCATTCGCTATCCGAGATGGGGTAAATGAATCCGGCATCCAACAATTTTTGCAATTCTTCCTTGACGATGTCCTTAAGGGCTGGATTCATTCTCCTTTGGGGTTGCCTAACCAGTTTACAATCTTCTTTGATGTAGATGTGATGGGTACAGACCGAAGGATGGACTCCTTTCATCTCCTTATAGCTCCAAGCAAAAGCATCTAGATGACTGGCCAACAGACTACACAGCTCCTTTTCCTGGGAAGGAGATAGGGAGGAGCTGATCTTTAACGTTCTCTCGGGGCCGAACTCCACATTTTTGACTCTGGGAGCGACTGGGTTGGTCACACAAAGGTCCACTAAGGTGCTGGCTTGGGCATCCTCCACCAATTCCTCTAAGGACAATGCACTGGGAGGTGGATTCTGAATCAAGGTCTCAATCAAATCATCCTCGGTTGGGGGGCCTCCCCTAGTGGTGTCTAGGGTGCACAAGGGTGTTGAGTACACCTCATCCTCTTCTCCTTCCTCCAACCAAAGTGGTAAGTCATTCTCTAATAAGGGTTGGGCAGGAGGGTATAGGACTAGCTGCTTGGACATAGGACCATTTTTGATGGTCATGTTTCCTGCATGGCAGCTTATGTAAGCATCCGCAGTGACTAGCCAAGGCCTTCCCAAAATAAGGGGGTATCCAGTAAGCTTTGCCTTTGGTTGAAGAACCAAGAAGTCTGCAGGGTATTCCCAAGAGTCAACAGAGACCAAGACATCCTCTACAATCCCTTCGGGAGTCACGGTGGAGCGATCTGCTAGTTGCAGGACTGTCGAGGTCTTTCTCAAGGAACCCTGAAGGTTGAGTTTGAGCATGGTATCTCTGGTCATCACATTAATGGCAGCCCCCAGATCAATCAATGTGTGTGGTATGATGGTGCCATTGATGTGGACATCAACTACCGAACTCCCAGGATCCAAATACTTTGGGAAGATTACTTGCCCCAACATAAGATCAGACAGTTGTCCTATGACATTGATGGTTGAGGCGTCTCTTTTTCACCTGCCTAGGTGTCTGAAACACTTTTCCTTAACCAGTTTATTGTATATCGGTACATCTTTGATGGCTTGGAGAAGTGGTATTCTCACACACAACTGTTTGAGTTCTCCCAGAAGCTCATCCTCCTCTGGGTTGGGTTGTGTGGTTGCTGTTAGTCTCTCAGGAAAGGGTGGAATGGCTTTTGGTTCACTTTCCTGTTTATCTTCCTCATCCTCTGGGGGAGGAGGTTGGCAATCCGGAAGAGTCTTTCCAGATTGCAGGTTGATCTCCTGGATCTCCACAGCATAGGTAGGGCATGATGTTTCCCCAGTATATACCTGCTGGGCCTGTCGGTTGTTGGGGTTCGGGTTCGGTTGAGCAGGCATTTGGGGTTGCCTTGGAGGAGCAGGAGGTAATGGTTGTGGTTGAGCTGGTGGTGGAGGCAAAATGGCGGGAGGAGTATTGTACGAGGGCCTCCACCCCGGTTGAGGTGCATTCCACTGAGGCTGTGGCTGGGCATGTGAGTGAAACGAATGAGTAGTGGGCTGAGTATGGTATTGAGGCGGGTAAGACCATGGAGGAGGCACAGACCAGGAAGGATGAGCAGGGGGACCCCAGGAAGGCATAGGAGCAGATTGGTTAGGGCTATAATAAGCTTGGGGTGTCCCTTGCATCCCCTGTTGTTAAGGTCTAGGTCCATGTGGCCTCCTTTGGTTGAGGAAATACAGAGGTTCAGTGGGCGCTTCTGTCCCTTGGTACATGGCTTTAAGCCCAGGTAAGGTTGGACATTGGTTTGTGGGGTGGTCCTCCTCACAAACGAAACATACCTCAACCGAATGTAATGGGCACTCGTTCTTAGGGTGCTTCCTTGTACACCTAGGGCAGAAGATAGCCAAAGCCCTCTCAGCTTCCTCTTTCTTCTGCTGGATTCGGAATGTATCAAGTTGCATGGCAATGGTCTGTCTCACCTCACTCTTGAGGTCCTCTAATTGATTTGCAAACTCATGTTTGGAGAAAGGAATACTAGCTGAGAGGAGGTTTCCTCTACCTCTTTTCCGGGCTGCCCTAGAGTGGTTTCTAAACACGGTCTTTATATCCTCAAAAGGTAGTTGGTAAATATCTCCTCCAGCTAGCATGTGAAGGGTATCTAAGAGGTCTTCAGGGACTCCTCGGAGTAGGACCAACTTGAGAGATTCAGGGTCAAGTGTGCACCTGGCCCATTTATAGCTAAGTTGGAACCTTTCCTCGTAATCTTCTAAAGACTCATCATTCCCCATGGTCATCTGAAAGATTTCTCCCTTGGCTTCCTTGGACCTACAGTAGTCCCGATATTTGGTATTGAAAGCTTGCTGCATCTAAGCCCAGGTGGTGATACTGTTCCCAGGTAAGCCCATGAACCAGCGTAATGCTGCATCCTTAAGGGTAGAGGGGAAGAGTTTCAGTTTTTGCTCATCTTCGGTGTAGTCACAGGTTCGACAAAGGATGGCAAACTCAAACAGGAAGGTATTAGGGTCTTCAGTAGTCAGTCCATGGAAGTGAGGTAAAGCGGAGGGGCTTATGTTTTTCATTTTCATGTCTCCATTGGTCTCTCGGATGGGGAATGCACCTTCTATTCTCTCATCTTCTCCCCTATTGTCAGCCATGGCTTCAGATGGAGTGTTCTCTAACTCTTCTTCTGTTATAGGATCTTCGTATATCTCAGGAGGCTCGCCTATAGGTTCTTCTGGATCACTGTCACCAAAGAAGAGAGAAGGGTGACTCAGTGACGTGGTGGGGGTGTTGGGTAAGAATTTGCCTGTTTTATCTCGATTTCTACGAGGCATGAAATGGAAATACTTTTGATTGCTTTTGTTCTTTTTTCTGGTACCTACAAAACTAAAATAGATTGAACTGCAACTAACTATCTTGCTGAAATGGAAATGCGGAATTGAAATGAAAGCATGAAAGAACTAATTTATTTTGCTCAAATGAAACTGCAGGAATGAAATGCTAGGCTACGCTTGCGGAATTGAAATGCTAATCTATGCTTGCAGAAATGAAATTGCGGAATTGAAATGCTAATCTATGAAAGCAGGAAATGTCTATGCTACTTTTGCGGAAAGGAAATTGTAGAATGGAAATGAAATAAACTACTTAGCAGAAGGCGAGAGTAGGAAAATAGAAGAAAAGCAATAATCACCAATACTCTGACGCTTCCCCGGCAACGGCGCCAAAAAGATGGTGGGCTCCAGTATTGTAGCAATAATGCTACAACTCCTGGAACTTCCTTCTTTAATTTTATCAACCCGGTAGTTCGTAACAAACTTGGAAGCGACGGTGCTGTATGCACAAGTACTAGCTCTTGCCGCAGCTATCACTTGGTCAGCTGGCACAAGTCCGCTAAGGGCTTAAGCCAACTTCTATGAGCTCTTAGAAGAAGCTTTTTAACTGATGGATGAAAGCTAACTCAAAGGAAGTTAATCTACTTGTGGAAAGAAACTGAAAGACAAAAAGAAATGCAAACCCTAGCAAACCCTAATTCTGCCAGCTAGTCCTACTGATGCAAAGATGGGAATGCAAACTACTGAAAGAGATGCCATTACTTCTATGAAGGTAAGATGCATGTGTCTAGACTACTTCTACCTGAAGAAAACATCTTTTTGTATTTTTGAATAAGTTATTTAGAATTATCATGCATGTGCTTTTAACTGGCTTTTTACTGTGCAGAGGCGGACCACGCAGGAGAAATGATTGGAAGAGGTCCGGAAGGTTCAGAGAGGGTCTAAGGAGTCCCTAACATCCTTCCAGAGAGTTTCACAAAGTTTGGCTGCCAAGAAACCGCGTTTATGAGCTTCTATAGGAAGTCTGCAGGGGTTCTACAGGATGTTTCAGAATTTCTACAGGACGTTCAGCAATTCCTACATGATGTTCTACGATTGGATTTTGTATGATGGGTGAGTGGAAGAGGCTGCATGGATGGATAGGGAGGTAGGAGAGGGGTTTGTAATGACTTAGTGACAGAGAGATGAGGTGATGAGAGGGTGTGGAAAGCTAGCTTTTCTTAAAGAGGGCAGAGGAAATGGAAGGCCAAGAAGGTAGGGTGACGTGGGCAGAAGGGTAGTTTTGAGACGAGGGATCTAATTTGGAGATGAGCAGTTGGCCTGGACGAAGCTTAGATGGACGAGAGAGTGATGGAGATGCATTGCACAGTGTAAACTGAACCAAATCATCCACGTCCTGCACATAATCAAAATATTAACTAATCTATCCTAACTGTTAATGAAACCAATGAACAACAACATTATTTCTATAGAGAAACGTGTATGGTACTGAAGCAAACAAACATTCCAAGAGGTCTGAGTGCATGGATAACTTTTACAAATGAAAACATTGCACCAAAGATTGCATGAGTACGCAAACTAGTGTTTTTGTTGGGTAGCACTGTCTGCAATTCCAGCCCCTAGAAAGAGGTGAAAATGAGAGTGCAGGCAACCCTTTTCTGGAACTCTTATCAATTCTTATCTCATTACTCTATTCTAGACATCTGAAGCAACTCTATCTTTTAACAATGACCTACTTAACGACACCACGAAATCTAACTCAACAAACTGTGTTTCAAATGCATGTAAAGAAAATCATAATGCTGAAAGAAAAGATATCAATTACAAAGAAGGAGGCCCTAGGCTCTCAGGTTGGGACCAACCCCGAGAGGTATGGCTCCTCTAGAAACTTAGAGCTGAGATCAAATCTGACTGCTTCTCATTAAAAAATAATAATCATAAGTCAAGAGGTATGCCAATGAGGGCTACAAAAGAGCAAAAACAGAGCTGGCAGCTCGTAGTGCAGAATGTGCAACAGTTTTTCAAAAGTCCTTTTCGAAGGCTGAAGCCTTATCATTTATACATCATGAGGCCCCAAGCTGGCCTCCTAAATCTATGGGACTTGGCTGACCAAACTGGGAGTGAATAACTGCTTCCACAAAATCTATTTGGCTGACTTCTAGATCCGGTTGTGGTGGCTTTTGGAGCTCGGAGTTGGGGGTGAAGATCCCGAGGAAGGCTATTTAATGTCATGGACAACCCTCCTACGAATCCTCAACCCCATCTTGGCTGTCTCCTAGCCCTTATCTGCTCGGTTTTGCTCCAACATGTGTCAAAAAACCTGAAATGAACACGTGTTAGCCACCTAGGAATAGTGACTGCCCTTATTTGTACAAATGACATAAACATACTAAAAAATGATGCATAAGTTATGAAAAATGAAGGATTGAGCAAGGGTAGTTAGGCCAAATGAGTCCAAAATGTTACCAAATTTGGGGCTCATCACACATGAAAGTAGTTGGAGCATCAGTCAAACCAATAGGAACCACAACAAACTCATAATGCCCATACCTAGTTCGAATCTCAAATCAATATTTGAGAACAATGTTGCTCCCTTCAACTGATCAAACAAATCATCAATCCTCAGCAATAGATACTTGTTCTTGATAGGGACCTTATTCAAATGCCTATGATCAATGTACAACCTAAGAGTACCATCCTTCTTCTTCACAAACAACATTGGGGCACCCCAATGTGACACACTTGGCCTTATGTATCCATTTTGAAGCATTTCCTTTGAATGCATATATGAAGTTATAACTACAGATGAATTTATTTTAAGTTATGTTTCTAACAGATTGCATGTTAGTCATGTTGATTCATACAATCATGATGATGAATGTAATAAACTAATGTTTCTTCAAGAAGAATATGAGTCAGTTTGAATGGTTATTGAAAAATTATCTATTGTGGTTGGTAGAATAATAATTACATGCAAGGATCAATAAAATATCCTTCATATGTTTGATTATAAGGAGGCCAATCTCAAGGAGGATATTATCAAATTGACGACTCAATTGGAAGAATCAGAAAGATTTCAAGAAGGAATGACAAACAATACTAATAAAAGGAAGATTAGTGTGAGAAATTAGAAGTTGAAGTGATCTCCATGAGAAAGAATCTAAAGGAGGGCAAGAGCATTGTAGCCTTGGATATTTTTCTTGAAAACCAGATATCACCATTGGATAGAGCTAGTCGTTTTTTTCAAAATGGAGAGCCCATCTTGCATGTAGGCAAGAACAACAATGAAGCACCAAGAAGGCGTGTATCAAACAATAACAACAACAAGAGTGGCAGTAACCAAGGAGAAAAGCAATAGATCCAACAGACGCAAAGAGGAATACCTCAAGGAGAACCTACATTTAGAAGATATTTTACTCCAAGGGTGAATTGTGGCAGATCTGTTGAATTTCAAAGGAATCAAAATTCATTTGTTCCTTTGGTGCATGAGATAGAGTGTTACAATTTTCACAAGTTTTGAAATGTTGCAACCAACTACAGGAGAGGAGTGTAGACATCTAGTCAACAGAGCTTGTAGTAGTATGAGAATCCAAAGAGATTGGGCATCGGGAATAATTATGGTTTTAATGGTTTTTGTTTCTCATGTAACTTGTTTGGCCACAAGGAAATTGATTGCAGATCTAGACAATGGAGGAGAGATATGTTATATATGAGGCATAGATCTCACATGAGCATCATGAGATTTGATCCTCTTGCTTCATATTTTGGCCATGTGGACTGTTACACATGTCATAACTTTGGCCATACTGCAAGAGACAATATGTTGCCCAATTCTTCAGGGTAAATCTGACAAGAGTAGCAGATTCAGAGAGGACCCAACAAAAAATCAAAGAAGAAAAAAAAGAAGTAGCATAAGGCCATGTGGAGAAAGAAGGATCAACAATTCGTGAAGTAGTGAGATCATCCCCCTCTGTAGTACATAGTTACCTCATGCATATTCATAGATGATTGTAGAATTTTATGAGAGGTGCATAACCTTAGGGGGAGTGTATGGAAACATGATTAGTTGTTGGCTATGAGTAGAATAGGGAAATTTTTAAGAACCACCCTAAATTTATATGTATAATAAATGGGCGAATCCCCATGATACAAAGGAAAAATAGGAGACGATTTTATCAATAATATAATATGTATATATAATTTTTTTGACGAACATCTCACCAAACCATATTATCTTGTAAAGCCATGGTGAATATTTCACTAAATTATAAAATCTTGTAAGATCTTGGCAAATCTTTCACTGAATAATAAAACATTGTGAAGTCTTGGAGAATGTTTTGTTAAAGTATGAAACCGTATATGATAATAGGAAAGCATATTCATTAAACTGTAATATACTAACATACATGTTTATAAAAAGGAAACATAATTTCTCTTCCTACAAACAATGTTGCAAGCTTCAGTGGTCGTGTTTGTCAAGGTTCTTATTGTACACTCTTTCATATCCTTCTATTAGTTTTGATAATATTCCACAACAAAGTTCTTATATGTGTTGATCTTGACCACTAGTTTTGTCAAGGTAGGAGAGATTAATCTTTTCTCTACCACTTTTGTCAAGCTACGATAGATTAATGTTTGTACAAATTTTGTTTTACTTTTCTCCCAACTTTTGTTTCCTTGAGTGTTTCCATCACTACCTTGTCGATTCCATATGAAACCAATTTCTCAAATGCCAGCCTAACTGTGAAAAAGGAATTTCTTGCTTCTACAAATTTGCAGCCTCATTGTAAGGAGAAGTTGTTATATCTGTAGGGGCAATTTATAAACACTTTCATTAATTCTCCGAGTAGTTTTTAAGCCATCAACCTTTAGGTAGTTCATCCTTCCATATGATATTTGGTCATTACAATTTATTCTTAAAAAAATATATAAGTTATGAAAGTAATTCTACCATGTCATGAAGTGTTGAATCGAGGGAAACCCATACCCACATGAACCTTACTTGTGGTCTTACTATGCAATCTTCTGTTTTGAGTCATTGTGTTAAAGTCCCTCCCCTTCAAGCATACTTTATGCAAGTAGGAAAATGAAACAGGGCCCCCTTACTTACCGACCTTCCTTTCTCTTACTTGAATTGTATCTCACCCAACCAACAAATGGTTCCTACCTTGAATGATGGAGTTTAATAGAAAAAAAATAAAAGATTCATGTAACCCTGGTCCCCACCACCTGAACACCTTATGGCCCAACACGAATGAAGGCATGTTAAGGATTTCTTCATTAGTCTTCATAAAGATCATTTCAATTCATATTCATCATGGCTTCTTCTAACCACTCATGTAGGGTCACTTTGGCTTGGCAATGCAAATTTCTCATTAATGCTTCCCATCATTTGAACACCTTCAATAATATTCATTTCAACAATTTCATTTTGATTAGAATTTGTAAAATTTGTATGTGGTTTTTTCATCAACAACTACTATTTTTTCTTGAATTTCTCCATCATATTCTTAAGTAGCATTTCCATGTTCATCATCATCACCTAATAGATGATAACATCCTTGAGGTAGACTAAACATGTTTATAACAACTTTTTCATCTTTATCACCAGGTATTTCAAAAACTTGGCTACAAGCCTCATCATTGGTAAGAGCATCATAATTGACTAGCCAAATTCCATTGCACCTACATTCCACATTAATATTAGAGGGTGTCAAGGTCCTTTGAATAGATATGCTAGAAATTTCAATTGTTTAAAACCTTTTTAGCTCTCTCCATGGGTTCTTTGCCATCCAATTTATTCTCTCAAACCTTAAATAATTCTTAAAAGGCCCAAACACACTTCTAGGGGTTTCAACTTATGAGTAATGTCTACGCAGTGCCAACACTATGCATGCTTATCATGTTTGCCTCTGTGGTTTGTAAAAGTATGTTGTTGTGATGGCCATAAAAAATTAACAAGTATATGTTTGTAAGATAGATGTCTCTAGGTAAAAAGTGACAAAATGGTATAGCCAAATCATAAACAATTATTTAGTCATCCATGCATTAGGATGTGAAACCACGGATATTCCTTGCTCACAATTCTTGACATGGTTCTTCATATTTTTATTTCCCTAAAACAAATATAGCCTAGACATTGATAAAGCAATTGTAATTGCACAACAAAATATAGTTATCCACACTATTGTTAGGAAACATTTTGGCATATTTTCACTCATTCTCTTGTCATTTATCCACATGCCACAATTCCTTCAAACTTGGAAAGGAAACTTGTCACAATTGCATATATATTTTGTAAATTCTATGAATGATATTTGTATGCCTTGGATAGAGTGTAATAGAACTTGGTCAGAATTGTAGGGTGTAAATCCATAGCTTTGTCTCTATTTAGGATTTCATTTTTCATAATGCCAACTCTTGATATATTTTCTTAACTCCTGCAAACCCTGGTTTCCCCAAAATCCATCTTTGAATGGACTCAAAGTGGAGCAACATTAGCCTTGAGTTGTATCAACTCTAGGTCATGGCCAATTTCAAGTATCTCCTTACACCAATCAACTATTTCCTCCTTTTGTTCAATTAACACTGTAATAACCCCTTTCTTCTTCTTCCTTGCATGAGGTATTTAGCCAATAATGTATTGATGCTGGTGAGTTCCATATTTTCTCATTGCAACTCTTATTAAGCATCATTGAAGTCAACATCATCAATTTCCTTTAGCATATCCTCTTCAGTTCGGCCTCTGTTAACACTATTATTCTTGGTTAAACTTGCACCTTGCACTATAATTCATGTAGAAGCACCACCTTCAACATATACATCATATGATCTTCAAGTTTTATATCATTATGCTCTTCAAAACCTACCGGATTTAACTCCTCATTTGAGGAAGAGTTTTGTAGATGATCAACCCTTTTCACTTGCATTCTTACCCTCACAAGAGCAACACTATTTCCTCATGCATGACAGAAAAACATTAAACAAACAAATATTGTTGAATAATAGAGGTTGATGCAGTGCATAGCAATAAGGAAATGAAAAACTTTAGGGTAAACATAGGTGACAAGAAACAAAACTTTAAAAGGAGAGAGTTTATGAAATAGTGTTGATCCCTAACTAAAGATTCGTGGTGAGAGAAATGTTTGCAGTGACCTATCGAGTAGTATTGTAAACTGAGTTGAAGAAATGGTGCTTCCATTAATGATGGTTTAGATTTATATTGATCCATTGGAAATATTGATTGATGAGTCCCAAGAATAATGATACATTATATGCAATTCTGATAGTGATCTAGAGAGCAGTACTGTAAATTGAGTTGCCGCAATGGTGCTTCCATGAATTATAGATTAAATGTATAACATTCCACTGGAAAGTTGAGTGGTGAATGGTCATCGACATGGATTGCATATGAATAATGATGATATATGTGTCTAGGATTGATTTTATTATGATCTAGGGGCTATTAGTTTCTCCTAGCTAATGCTAGTGCTTCTAAAATGTTTAATGGCCTTGGCAGATTGATTTGATTAGTGGTCATTTTGAACATAGTTGAATAAGTTACTATAGTTTGCAAACGTAGGGGTGGGTCATGAAAATAATTGAATGATAAGCATTACCTATTCATGTATGATCAAATGCATAAGGGGAAAGAAGCATTGGACTCTATATGAACTTGAGGTTATACATATTAGAACATTATTTACTGCAAACATTCTCCAGCAACCAACCTCTCTGTCAGATGTGATAGGTAATCTGTACATCAAAAATGAACCTTGTTGGACTAAACATTTAATGGTTCTTAATGTCTAAGGATTTGAAGTGTCTTTATGTTATAGCATTTAAATATGTGTTTGGACATGATGTTTTGTATGGTAGTGAACTAAGAGTGACATTTTAGACAATTGTATGCCCAGTGAGTTTATGGACTATTTTTAAACATGTGAGAATTCTTCGTTATTTTAATACCACTTTTATAATGTGTTATCAGTGTGATTTGTTTTGATTTGTTATAGCTTCAGAGGTTATGGTCTATCTCCACTATTGATCCCCATTCCACTACTGGCTTCCCTCCCCTAGTTTATCACCTACTCTAGAATCACAAACTCATGAGGCATTGATTACAATTGAATAGAACCAATGAGAACTTGACAATAATATCAATGGAGTTTCAACAATAAAAAAAACATAATTAGGTCACTGTATTAGGACAATACATTAAGCATGCAATAATTCTTGCAAGAACGATCTCCATTACAATAGTAATGATTGGGTATCATGACATCAAATACAAAAAGATTCAAAGCATTGATCAACAAGAGGTGATACTTAAGAATAATGTATTACCCCACAAACAACACCGCATGTTTAATTTCAAATGTATTATTACACCACAAACAACACCTCATGTTTAATTTCAAATGTATTATTACACCACAAACAACACCTCATGTTTAATTTAAAATGTATTACAATGAACAACAGAGGAACTACCAACATAAAATCCCAAGAATCAAATACATGCATAACCGAGCAAGGACTTCTATGTTTTGGCAACAGAGTAATGAAAAATAATCCAGACTGAAAAAAAATGTTATCTTTTGATGAATGACATATCACAACAGCTGTGTAGGAATTAAAACAAATCATGCACAATCACCACATTATCAGACATAAATTCCCATTGAAAAATCATAGTAACTGATCAAAAGAAAAAAAAACTCTCAATTTTTTGTAGTTTGCACCAAAAAAAACTATCACAAGAATTTGAGATGATGACTAGACATAGGAAATCATGGTTGCTATTCAATAAATGAGTTTCCTAAATAATGTTACCTTATTCAACCAATAAAACTCAAAACACAAAAGCACATTCAACCATTTCTGAAAGAGTTGAGTTCAAATGTACATGCAAATGAAGGTTTTGTTAGAAAATTATATATTATAGATCTACATAGACGCAATACAATTCCCTCATATATAGTGAGGGGTTGCCTTCTAGGGCAAAAAACCCTAAATTAAACATAAATTCTACTGTCAGATCTCCGCCTAATGAACGACCCAGATTGATTACGAAAGTACAACATTTTACAAGGCAATTTTACATCTATTTTTAGCTTCAGGGGCGCTACCCTCGATCCCCCTGCCAGGGGGGGCTCCCAAAGGTCGTAGCTACCCCACCAGACCCATCCCCCCCCCTGCAATGAATATTTTACTGGCGGCATTGCCACCCCATTATGAACTGGGGTCCAATGTGGCGATACCTTTGAATACAGAAGATAATCAGGCTCCACACCCAATAATCTCCACTTGGAGACTGATTATAGCAACTCTACCACTGCTTCATTTGCTGGACAATGACTACACTTTGGACGTGACTGTTTCTCATCTTCTTCTTCATACTTGAAGACCAATTGAAACTGAGCAGATTCTCAGTTTCTCCCTAGTTACAACTTTTGTTAACATATCTGCAGGAGTTTTGCTAGTGTGTATCTTTTCTAGCTTCAATTGTCCATCTTCCAATGCTAACCATATGAAATGGTACTTGAGCTATATATGTATAGTCTTTTAATGAAATGCAGAGTTCTTTGCAAGATGTATGACACTCTGGCTATCACTGTATAACCTGCCCAACTCCTGCTTCTTACCCAATTCATCCAAAAACCTTTGTAACCAGATCATTTCTTTACTAGCCTCTATAGCAACAACATACTCCACTTCTGTTGTTGAGAGTGCAACAACACTTTGTAGTTTTGAGACCCAACTAACAGTTGTTACACCTACAGTAAATACATACCATGTTGTGCTCCTCCTGTTATCTCTATCACCCGCCATATCTGCATCAACATATCCCTATAGAGCAATGTTTGAACCACCAAAGCATAATGCTTGATTTTTGGTACCTCTCAAATACCTGAGAATCCACTTCACTGCCATCCAATGTTCTTTTCCTAGATTGTTGATGTACCTTCTTACAACTCCCACTACTTGTGAAATATCAGGCCTTATGCAGACCGTTGAATACATTAAGCTTCCAACTGTTGATGCATATGGATCTTTAAACATATGAGGCATTTCTTCTTGAGTCTTGGGACGCTCCTCCTTACTTAATTTGAAATGGTTAGCCAAAGCTATACTAACTGGTTTTGCATTTTGCATATTAAACCTTTTCAACACCTTTTCCATGTACTCACTTTGAGACAATGTTAATTTGCGATTCTTCCTGTCTCTAGTTATTCTCATACCAAGGATTTGTTTTGAAACACCCAAATTCTTCATTGCAAATGAGTTTGCCAATTTTCTTTTGAGCACATTTATTTCCTGCATGTTAGAACCTGCAACAAGCATGCCATCTACATCCAATAACAATATAATATAGCTGCCATCATTTTTCCTTTTGAGATAAACACAATGATCAGAGAGACATCTAGTATAACCTTGTTCAGACATAAACCTGTCAAATTTTAGATACCACTGCCTTGGAGCCTGTTTTAAGCCATACAAGCTCTTCTTCAACCTACACACTAGTTTCTCCTTCCCTTTTACCTTATATCCTTGTGGCTGCTGCATATATATCTCTTCCTCCAAATCCCGATCAAGAACGGTTGTCTTTACATCTAACTACTCAAGATGCAAATCTTCAGCTACTACTAGACTTAAGATAGTCCTAATTGAAGTCATTTTAACAACAGGAGAAAATATCTCATCAAAGTCTATACCCTTTTTTTGTGCAAACCCTTTCACCACAAGTCTATCTTTATACCTTTTTCTACCTCCATTTTCTTCCTTCAACTTGTAAACCCATTTATTTTGAAATGTTGTTTTACCTGCAGGCAACCTGACTAAGTCCTAAGTCTGGTTATGTGCTAAGGATTCCATCTATTCTTTCATGGCTTTCTCCCACCTCTTCCTGGTTTCTACCTATACTGCTTCATCATAACATTCTGGTTCACCAGGATCAGTCAACAATACATAATATAATGAAGGAGAGTATCGTTCAAAGGGTCTACTTATCCTACTAGATCTTCTAGCACCACTTTCATGTGTTTGAGGTGCTTATTACTGCTATGGTTGTTGTTCTAGATGTTTATCATTATGATTTCCAGGCACCAGCACTTTTTCTGTGATCTTGTCAAGCTCTGTGTATTCTCTGTTTTCTTTTTCCTATTTCTTTTCCTACAGCTGATCCTTATACAAAACTTTTTCATTGAATATGATATCTCTTCTCCTAATGATTTTGTGTTTTTCATAATCATAAAAACGATAACCAAAATCATTAACACCATATCCAATAAAGGTACATTTCTTTGATTTTTCCTCAAGCTTTGTTCTATTTTATTTATTAATGTGGACAAAGGCTTCACAACCAAAAGTCTTTAAAAAAGAGTAGTTTACCTTTTTACCTGTCCATACCTCCTATGGAATACTACCATCCAAGGAACTTGAAGGCCCTCTATTTATTAGATAAACAACAGTATCTACAACATCTACCCAAAATTGTAAAGGCAATCCTACATGCAATCTCATGCACCTTGCACGCTCCATGATTGTCCTGTTCATCCTTTATGACACACCATTTTATTGTGGTGTTCCTAGAACTGTCTTCTCACTACGAATTCCATTATCTAAATAGTACGTATCAAACTCTTTGCTACAATATTCACCTCCATTGTCTGATCTGAGACAGTTCAACCTTTTTCTTGTCTCATTTTCAACCAAAGCTTTCTATTTCTTGAAAGTATCAAATACATCAAATTTATTTCGAATATAATAAATCTAGGTTTTTTCTGGTTGCATCATTAATAAAAGTAACATAATAATGAGAATCACCAAGAGATGATACCTGAGCAGGTCCTCATACATCTATATGCATGCTCTAATTTTTCACTCTTCTTTTCTTTCCCAAATCTGAGGAATTTGACTCTCTTCTGTTTTCCATAAACACAATTCTCACAGAATTTTAAATCAACATGCTTCAAACCTCACAACAAATTTATTGAGTGAAGAATCTACATCCCCTTATCAGTCATGTTCCTGAGCCTGTGATGCCACAATTCCATATCTTCTCCTATAGAGGTTAAAGCATTAATAGAATTAGAAATACCATTGCATAAATACAATGTACCAACCTTTTCTCCTTTTGCTATTACCAGGGATCCTTTAGTGATCTTCCAGGTTTTATCTATAAAAGTAGTCACACAACCTTCACCTCCCAACTGCCCTGTTGAAATAATATTTTTCTTCAGATCTGGAACATGCCTTACCTCTTTCAATAGCCATTGATTTCCATTCTGTTGTTTTATGAAAACTGTACCCATTCCAATGATTTTATAGGGTTTATCATCACCCAATCGAACCTGTCCAAAATATCCTTGAACGTATTCATGAAAATGTTTCCTATCAGTTGTGGCATGGAATGAGGCCCCTAAATCTACCACCCAGGCATCAATAATATTTTCTAAAGAAAGAATCAAAACATCTTGCAACACATCACCTGTTACATTCGATTCATGATTATTTCCTTGTTGCGCGTCTCCTTCTTTTCCCTTCCGAGACTTGCAGTATTTCTTTAGGTGTCCTTTCTTCCCAAATTTCCAGCACATTATCCCCGATTTGGACTTATATCTGCCTTTTCTTGACTTACTGCGATATCTAGGGCTCTTTCCTCTTTCCATTTTTCTTCCCCTAGTCTCTGTAGTCAAAGCATTATATGATGTCTCACTGAAGATTTTCCGTTGCATTTCCTTGCTAAGGATTGCATCGACAACATCATCAAACTTTAAATTACTAGATCCAGAGACAAAGTTACTAATGGCCATAACTAAACCATTCCAACTTTCTGGCAATGAGCACAGAAATAACAGAGCCCTAACTTCATCATCAAAAGTTACCCCTACCGAACTTAATTGACTAGTAACTATATTAAATTCATTTATATGATCAACAACAGATCCACCTTCTGACATTTTCATATTAAATAAACGCTTCATAAGAAATACCTTATTTGAGGCCAAGGGTTTTTCATATAGTTTGGCCAATGTCGACATTAAACCCTCTATTGTCATTTCCTTTGAAATATTAAATGTTACCAATGCCACTAGGAACAACCATATTGTTCCAAGTGCCTTTCTGTCGAGAATATCCCATTCTGTGTCTATCATACTCATTGGCTTATTTTATTTTCCACTCAATGGTTGGTACAAATCTCTCTGATACAGATAATCTTCCATCTGCATCTTCCACAACTGGTAGTTTTGGCTGTTAAATTTTTCGACCCAAAACCTACCATCTTCTGCCATTGCTCCCACTCGAACCAGGAACCCTTCTCTCCTGCGAGTTTATCAGCCAAATAGATCTTCGGCTTTGATACTAGTTATTATAAAATTATATATTATAGATCTACATAGATGCAATACAATTCCCTCATATATAGTGAGGGGTTGCCTTCTAGGGCAAAAAACCCTAAATTAAACATAACTTCTACCGTCTCATATCCGCCTAATGAATGACCTAGATTGACTACGAAATTACAACATTTTACAAGGCAATTTTACATCTACTTTTAGCTTTGGGGGCGTTGCCCCGATCCCCCTTCCAGGGGGATCTCCCAAAGGTCACAGTTGCCCCCCCTAGACCTCCCCTGCAGCGAATAATTTACCGGTGGCATTGCCTCCCCATTACGAATTGGGGTCCAATGTGGCGATACCTTTGAATACAGAAGGTAATCAAGCTCCACACCCAACAAGTTTCTCATTAAAACACCATTACTATTTGATAAACCACCACGGTTGTAGACAACTTTCAATCCTCATCCTCAACACGTGACCTAATGAAAACCTGAGCTAATCAAATCATATTACTTTATGCAATCCATGACACAACAACAAAAGTTTTATATTCTGCCATTTTCGAGAGAGCCCAACTAGGATGTATATGCAGATGAAAATTTTGCATTGAGAAAGAAATTATTACTAATTCAAAACATGCCAAGCTTTTACCTGTAACGTGAAACTCAATCATGATGTTCAGAGCCTGTCTTAATGGAAACATCCCAATACACCATGCCCACCATTCACAAAAGCTTTTACATCCTTCTAATTCAAGGAGAGATTAGTTGGAATATATGTATATGCAAATGAAAGTTCACCAAGGTATAGAAGCAATTACTCATATGTTTCACAATCCTAGTTTGGAAAACTCCCATTATTCTTGTAAACACTTCCAACTAAAAACAATCTCTAGCAATGTGAGACTACACTTACTATAATTTGCGCTACTTTGAACATCCAGTTGGTTGAAAGGCCTTGCATTTTGTGGTCACACAAAAATTTGACCATTCAAGAGTCAAATATTTTAAAACAAAACTTAATCCATGTTCATCATTTAGATACTATGATTCCATTGAATAATACCCTCTCCTGTTAAGACAATTAAGACTAGAAGACTATTAAATCAAAAGCTAAACAATGTTTTCAACAGGGCCTTACCTGGTCAGTGAGAGAGGGGTGTTGTTATCACGCCCATTGGGGTTCAACTCCCCCAAGTGACATGTTCACCTCTCAGGGACTGGCATACCTCCACAAGGGGCTACTTATTGTGTATGGGACTAATTACAAGTCCTATGCAATTTTGGCAAAATAGATACCACCAAGTCATGGTATATTTTACAGTCCTCAGGCACATCACATCACATCTCACAACCTTAATCCAACAATTCTTTCACGCTTTTCTTCACCCCATAAAAATCCATAACAAATTATGTTGGGTCCCTATAATACTAGTGATTACCCCATTACTATTGCAGTTATACCCCTTATTAATATTGTTGTGCCCCTATTGCCCCCATATTGTTATTACTGTGCCCCATAGAATCCCTCTATTGTTATTTTTGTGGCTTTATATTATTATTGTTAGGTCGGCTAGATTATATTGTGACTCCTTAGACTCCTATATATAGAAAGGAGGTTTTGTCATTTGAATCATCCAAGAATTTTTCATTTATGTAATGTAAAGGAGGTTTCCCCCTCGAAGAGGCTGAATTCTAAGGTGTTGATCTATCTTTTCTATCTTTTCTTGAGCTGGTTTCATAACATTTGGTATCAGAGCTTTGGATTCTAGGGTTTCGCTGCTCCAAATAGGTCATCGTGGCATTTTCGCTATAACTTTTTTTCTGTGATGTTTCAGAAGTCGCAAAAAAAACCATTTGAGAAGAAATTGCGCTGAACCTTGGGTCCAAATTTCAGAGCTTTTCGTGTGATATTTGCGGAGATGTGATCTGAGGAAGTTGGTCTTTTTGCAGACTCCTGAGTTACATTCAAAACAGGTGACCTGGGGAAAATCGTCATAACTTTCTCTCTGAGGATCGGATTGAAATTTAGTAAGAAGGTACAGAAAGAGGACGGAATTTAGTTTCTTGTATGCATGTTTCAGATCCAAAGGTCGAAACAGTGACTCGTGGCACGTCGTACAAGTTCGCTCTACTGAACTAGTCTATAAGCAAGTCACTGTGGGAGATTTCACATAACTCTTCCTTGGAGAATCCAATTTGGGTCAGACTTGTGGCATTGGAAAGAGGACACAGAGGGCTACTACAACCCACAAATTCAGAACTAGATGATTGGAAAGTACAGATATACATTAGAGGCAATATCGAGCTCCTACAAAGTGAAAAAAGGTGTGTAGATTTTCTTAAATTTTTGCTTAAGCTTGGTTTGAAAATTTATTTTGAAGGAATTCAAAGGGCATAGTAGAGCATTATTATCGGTAACTGATGCCCCGAGGAAAGAAAATGCAAACACCTAGTAAGGAACCTGAAATCTCTAGCATGACTCATGAAGAAGAGGAAGAAATGCAACATGATATGTCACAAAAAGGAACAAAATCTAAGATGGATGGTTTAAAGAAAGATGTAGAAGCTAAGATGGATGGTTTAAAGAAAGGTGTAGAAGCTAAGATGGACTATTTAAAAAAGGCGTAGAAGCTAAGATGATTGACGTGGAAGCTAAGATGGATGACTTGAAGATAGATTTGAAGACAGAGATGGACGAATTGAAGATAAATATGAATAAGTTACAACAAGATTCCAATACGTCTGGTACATTTAGCTGGAAAAATAATTCGTTATGGTACAAAGATCACTTATACCTCTGTAAGAATTCCCAGCTAAAACAAAAAATTCTTGTGGAATTTCACACTTCTCCCTTAGGAGGGCACTCAGGATTTTTAAAAACTTACCACAGGGTCAAGAAGGAATTTTTTTGGGATGGCCTTAAATCAGATATTCAAAAGTTTGTGGCTGAATGTTTGGTTTGCCAACAAAATAAAGTTGAAACAATTAAGACACTGGGTCTATTACAACCTTTATCCATTCCAAGCCAACGTTGGGAAGAGGTTTCAATGGATTTTATCACAGGTTTACCCAAGTCTGAGGGAACGAGTGTCATCATGGTGGTAGTTGACAGACTTACCAAGTATGCACACTTTTGTGCATTATCACATCCATTTAAAGCCAGTACAGTTTTTACTACATTTATGGAAACAATTCAAAAGCTACATGGAAACCCAAATATTATTGTAAGTGACAGATATCACATTTTCACTGGAAATTTTTGGACAAAATTATTTTCTCGTCTTGGTAATCAGTTAGCTCATAGATCATCTTATCATCCTCAATCTGATGGGCAAACTAAGATAGTAAACAAATGTTTGGAAGGATATCTTCGTTGCTTTGTATCTGATAAATAGACACAATGGGTCAAATGGTTGCCTCTAGCTGAATGGTGGTATAACACTTCCTTCCACACAGCAACAAAAATGACCCCATTTATGGCACTTTATGGGTATCAACCACCATCCATCACATCATATTTAAGAGAAAATTCTAAGGTTCAGGCAGTGGAACATCACATCGAACATCAACAACAAGTCCTCCAACTCTTAAAGGATAACCTCGTGTTGGCACAGAATAGAATGAAACAACAGACAGATCAACATTGCAGTGAAAGAAGTTTTGATGTAGGTGATTGGGTATTCCTACGGCTACAACCATATAAGAAAATGTCCCTCAAGCAAGCTAAGATGGATAATAAATTATCACCAAAGTATTATGGTTCGTACAAGGTGTTGCAAAAGATTGGTACTATGGCATACAAATTGGAGCTTCCTGCAGCTTCTCGATTGCACCCAGTTTTCCATGTTTCATGTTTAAAGAAGGTTATAGGCGACAAGCTCCCAGTTCAAACAATATTGCTAGAACTTGACGAGGAAGGAAAAATTATATTGGAACTGGAAGCAGTCACAGAAACAATAACTCGACAGCTACGAAATCGTTCAATTTCAGAGTATCTTATCAAGTGGAAGAACTTATCCGCTGAAGATTCCACATGGGAGGATGAGAATTTTATGCAGAAGTATCCAGAACTACTCAAGCGTTGAGGACAACACTTTTTTGAAGGAGAGGGGCATGTTGGGTCCCTAGAATACTAGTGATTACCCCATTACTATTGTAGTTATACCCCTTATTAATATTGTTGTGCCCCTATTTCCCCCATATTGTTATTATTGTGCCCCATAGAATCCCTCTATTGTTATTTTTGTGGCTTTATATTATTATTGTTAGGTCGGCTGGATTATATTGTGACTCCTTAGACTCCTATATATAGAAAGGAGGTTTTGTCATTTGAATCATCCAAGAATTGTTCATTTATGTAATGTAAAGGAGGTTGCCCCCTCAAAGAGGCTGAATTCTAAGGCGTTGATCTATCTTTTCTATCTTTTCTTGAGCTGGTTTCATAACAAATTATATATGCACTTGTTTGGAATAAGTGAATCCAATAGTAATTGGATAAAACAATCCACTTATTTTTTTTTACGTTTTTGGCTCTCAAACTTGTCTCTATATACTTTGCATTCCTCTGTCCTATAAACTAAATGAGATCTTGATTCTATAGACTCAATAAACTCAGGATGTAGCTTCCCAAGATTGTATGTCCCAATCGATCTAATACACTAACTAATACTAATATAATTCAAAACAATAAGAGTAGTCAACGAGTCAAATGAAAGACAGACAGGGTGTGTAAAGTGGTAAATTCAGTAATCAAACCTTGTGTAAATACCTACTCAAGGTACGTCAATTCTATCTATAAACCATGGATAGGGTGGTAAATTCATTCTATAAAGGGTGTGTACAATAAATGTAACAATAGAACTTTCTTTCTATTTATTCCTACCTAAGTCTTTATGCCTACCATTCCTATTACTTAGTCCTAACCAATAGAACAGAGTCTAAATAACTGCTCAAGAAAATCAAGGATTGAAAGGGTGTACCATACAAATTATGTAGACTTTTTTACCAATAAATAAAATAGAAAACTCAACATCCATCACACCAAAACAAAATCTGTATGCTTATACTGGGAAAGCATATAAATTCAAGAAAAATATAGATCTCAACATGGTTCATTGTTATAATCTACAAATGGGACCAATTCTTGCCAGCCTATGTGAGATGATGAATGTAACAATAAAATCTTAGAAGCCCAATTGATTGCAAATGTGTCATGTATACATGGAATTTGTGCATGAGTAGAAGTATCTTAGTGAACACATTTTATAAAACTGTGTAATTGGCCCAATACATGGGCCCTTGAGAAGTATGGAATATTGCTTTGTAGGCTATATAAAATTTCCATAGTCACACCACATAGATAAGTGCTATAATAGCTTCCATACAAGTTATCAATATTTTTCAACCCAAAATTCTTGTGATGAACAACAAGAGAGTCGTACATAATTTCCAATAAATAAAATGGTAAACTCAACATCCAACACATCAGAATAGAATCTATTAATGCCAATGCTAGGAAAGGACATAAATTCAGACAAAATTCAGCTTAAAACATTATTCATCACTATAATATACACATGGAACCAAATCTTACAAACCTGGTTATCATCATTGAAGCCCAACCTAAAAGTTAATAAAGGACACTTCTGATCTTGTGAGCACGTCATATATCTAATTAAGATTTTTAGTGCCAACACCAGACAATGGAAATTAGCTAGAAAATGATTCTACCCATTTTTTGAGATCAATAGTGCTATTTTGTAGCTAGAAATTTTCTGACTTAATAAATTCTATAAAATCTTTTAATTTTGGACTTTTCACAGAGCCCTTAGCCTTAATGGCTATTTGCACCCCCTCATGGATAAAATATGCAACCTTAATAAAGTAATCCTTAAGAAGCCCATGGGTGGTTAATGCAAGAGTCCCTATGCATATACCCCCAGGAACCATAACACTTTTATCACCTGAAAATGTAAGGTATTAAAGTAATCTATATCATCCCCTGGAGAAAGGAAAATAAATGAATCCCTTACATCTAAATATACAAAAAAAAAAAATCTGTAACCTGGTACAAAATTATTGTTCAGTGCGATAGAAGAAACATCCAAAACGTCCTCTACTCTTGAAACATCAATGCCCTGTCCAAGCCCATTAATATATACCATGTTACATTCAACCAACTAAATCAAATAGAAATAAATATACAAGTAGGTTGTGTACTCCAGCATATGAAAAAAGGATCCTTACCAAGGGCCTCAAATAAACTAGAACTAGGTAATTTTCACTACCACCAAACACCAAATTGTAACTCAAATCCATTAGGCTCTTTGCAAGGGCTTGACAATTTGCTACAAATTACTAAGAATATTTTACCTTTGACAAGAAACAAAATCCATTCAAAAAATAATTCACATGCATGAATTTTACAGAAGCTTAGACATGTGAGAGTGCTACACATGTACTTGATAAGCCTTGAACTCTATAGTTACATCCTGTTTTAAACAAACAACCAACCCTTCTATAGTATGGTTATGTGGTCCTCCCTAGAAAGCCACAAATTATTTCATGTACTTTTAGAAATGAAATGATACAAAAAATTGATATATCCAATATTATGATATTAGTGAGCAGGAGAACAATATCGATGATGGAGGAAAGGAAGGAGAACTCGGATTGACCTGTAACCCTAGAAAAACTACATTTTTTATGGTTGTCTCTAGGTCAACCCCCAATACTAGTTCCTTCCTGAATAATATCATGCCTCCCCAAGGACCTCGTAAAGACTAAAAATCACAATCCTCTAATACAAAAATATTTCAGAATGAAAAATATTAGAAAGATAAAAATGAAAGGAAAAAAGTGAAACAATTGACAAGCAATTCAAGGAACATAATGAGTTTCATAAAAGCTTTGATCTAGTAGTGATGAGAAACAAAAAGAACATAAAAAAATGAAAACAAGAAACTGAATCAAAGAACATGTAAGAGAATCAAAAGGAAAATCTACACCTCTTAATTCTATAACCACTCCTCCTATGATGGGAATGGCATATTTGTTTTAGTTCTTTGCCGTTTCTTGAATAGTAATGGGATTATTTTTCTTCTACAAGGGGGGAATGGAATAGATAGATAGCATTAAGATAGATCCAAAAAAATCCATGTAATATAGTCATATTTTTAATCGAAAGGGTGAAGTGCAGAGAAAATTAAGAGCATCAACTCACCTTGTGCGTTGTACTTGTTACTACATCACAAAAATCAAATGGACTGGCCATTATAGAAGCAACGATGAGACCATTTATGTGTGCCATGTCCATCATTAAGTATGCCCCAACTATATTGGAAATCTTCCCAAACCAAAAACGTTTTAGTACTAAAAATCATAAAAAATCTAACATCACATACTATAAGAACATATTAATAAAATATGCTAGAATAAACATTGTTGGAAAGAGAAATTTCTGAAATGAATGCCATTATAATATCTATAGAAACACCCAGCTTCAATACCTGCCTCATGCGAGGGTAACCAATATCTCAGAGATATTCACTAGCACTAGTAATGATAAGCTTGATCCTAAAAAGGGTGGAATTCTTCTGAAGAACCACATAGTCAATGAATCCTATAACCCAAGAAAAAAACCTGACCATTAACACTTTGAACACTTCCCCAAAAGATTTGTTCAATATTTGTCAATGATGGAACGATTTCCCTCCTAATTATTATTAGACTGGAAATGCAAGCTCACCTGTGGATTCATCTAGATGATATGACATTTATTCAAAGTAAATTGATGTCGCAGATACTCACTTTTTTCTATCATGAATCCATGAGACAGATGCCCTCCATGTGGTATGTCCAAACCCTAAATGTTGCAAAGAAAATTTTCTCATGTTACATGCCCAAATAAGAATGATAATCTTATCAAAGGAGGTTTGTAGTTTAGAACCATACACACCATAATGTGATGATGTGATGGGAGGAGTGTTTTATAAACAACAAAATTAGTTGGGGATCAAGAAAATGGTTGAAAATTAACACCCCATGTATTGTTGTCAAGATGGAATGCTTATAGGGCCCTCTACTAGAAAAGCCTCTCAATTTGGTCAATGAATTCATTTCCATCATATTATATGCATGGCATAAATCCCAACCCAACACAGTAGTGAATAAATATAGAAAAGTGTCCAACAATTGTATCCATCATTATGATAGCAGATACTCATGCAACAACTACAGGTCTCTACACTATAACATTGAACCCAGAAACTATTTCACACATGTCAAACATTCAAACTAAAAGTACAGGTCCAAAAGCTAAGAGAAACTGAGTTTAACAAGAAAAAAATACCAAGTGGCAAGAAGAAACGGTAAAGTAGCTCAAACACAATCACAATCATGATGGTTCCATTCTTCACATTCCAAGTTATATCTTCAGGATCTTACCTCTTACCAGGGAGTCCTTCTGAATACTTGTTTGTTAAACATGATCCAACAACTTCCATAACCGCCTAGGATGTAAAATTTCCAGAAGAAATAACTTCCAAGCCATTGTGTTGCAACTGCTTTACTTTCTCAATTATCACATTCATTTTAAGATCGAGCTCACTCAGAGGACGATCTACAAAGCTTTTCTTTCCCTCTGCATGGAGTAATTTACAAACTAGATAAGAAATCACAATAAATTTAGTACCCTCAATAACTGAGGCACGGTTTGACAAGAGCATTAATTGTATTATTGAGGTCTACAATTTTTGTTTGTTCGCATCCGAGGGGAATCCAGATCAACAACAAAGTCTTTATCAAGCCATTCACTAACCATTAACTCAACAAAACTATAAATAAAACTGAGGTATTTGACATAGTTCATTAAATGAAGATAAGAAGCTTATTTGCAGCAACTCAATTCACAAATGTGTTGGCATTTTGGCACAGGTGTGGCACTATGGTACAGGTGTTGTCCTTGATGGCAACTCTCTTTGAAGACAGATCTCAGTCCAGATTACATGAATGAAGAGAAATTTCATATACGCAGGTTCATTAAGCCCAAGTTGCGTATACACGTTGGTACGCTATATACTAAGTCGCGGATACGCAGGCACGCTATATACGAAGTCGCGTATACACGCAGTTTCATGAACAGAAAAGAGCGTACATGTCGAGAAGCTTTCTTTTGGTCCGTGGTAGTTAGTCCTCGGTACTTGAGCCTATGATTTTGGACCAAGGTATCTCGACAGTCGTGTTGATCCCGAGTTTTGAAGTTGATGGTATTGTGTTACTATGGTTTTGGACCATGGTATTGTGAAGGGCCTAAGGCTATATAAGGAGAAGAAGATCATTAGGCAATTGTACTGAAAAAGTCTTGAATATCTGATAAACAAAGAGATCTACTATGCAGGTTCTGGGTTGCTTGATCTAAGCTAAGGAGAGATCACACCGATTGATGGAAGACTAGATCTAAGGATAGATCGGGATCAAACGGTTTGAAATGAACTATCTGTATATGGTTGATTACGCATATTTTTAGATCTGCATACTGACGCAATGTTATGTTCTGGGTATGACTGATGTCTGGTACAGCTGCAAGTTATGAGAAATTATTTTTAGATCTGTACGCAGGTTGTCTTTGATAAAAGCGCGTGTATACGCGGGTTGGTTTCATTGCAGTAGCGTATATCTTTTGAAGCTTAATTTTTGGGGTTGCAGTTGGGTCTGACTGTTATTGCAGAGTTCTGTAGTCTGCTCTGTGTTCTGGTGACTGGGTGTTGACAGGGTTTCAGTGGTTCAGTGATTCAAAGATTGATGATGCTAGTATTGGTTGTTTTGTGCTTCAATGATTTGTTATGAAAAGTGAATGAATCGTGGTCTTCAGATTGTAATGTTGTGCTTCAGGAGTATCCAGTATGAAAATTGATGAAAAGTGGTACCTGAAGGAAAGAAGATTGTAGGCCAGCACCTACGTACTAGTATCTTAGCTAGTACAAGAGCAAAGGGGGTTGGAGCTCCCTTCCAGGAGAGTTTGGAAAACGAGAGAAGGTTGTAGCCTTCTGCAGGTTGTAGCCTGCATACTGGTATAAGGCTGCACCAGTACAAAAGATTGTAAACTGAAGTTTCTTATTAAAGAAAGATAGAGATGACTTGCAGCAAGTGGTTTTCACCCACATTGGGTTTCCACCTTATATCATGGTGTTCATGTGTGTGGTTTTTGTGTGATGATCTGTTCTGTTATACTGCACCTGTTTACTTTTAATATGGTTAATAATGTCCTGATGCATTTACTGAAGATAAACTAACTGAATCATAAGATTTCTGGTTATACGCTGGTTGCTTTAGACACAGTAGCGTGTACACGCTGGTTAACTTAACTGAAGTAGCGTATATGTTTCTGAGTATTGAAAAAGTTTTATTGATCTGATAATACTGATTCACCCCCCCCCCCCCCCCCTCTCAGTATTATTTGCAACAAAATGAATCTTCTAAACACCTCCAAGTTAAACTATATTCAACTATGATTTGTGCTTTCTTCACTTGGTCTTCAAATGGAAACATTATCAAGGATGTCATAGAGGCTATATGTACTTGTAGAAATTTCAACAAAAAACAAATACATAAATAAATATATCATAGCTTGAATTGTGAACAACATGCACACCTGGAAGTTGCAGGGTTGTGCCAGCATGAATTCCAAAGGATTTCCCATTTTCAAGTTTGTTGTGATACAAAAAGGTTTATATGATGGGCACGGTCTCAAAGTTTCAAACCTCCTAATTTTTTGTTTGTTTTTTTTTTTTTTTCTAGGGAACCCCCAAAACTAGTTGTGAAGTTTTGGGCATCAAATTTGCAGTTGGTATCAAATTATATTCACCCAACAAGCCCATCCCTACTGCTCCACAACCCATTATGACTTGCAATGAATATGTTTTCACCTGAATCAAGAGCTATCCTCTATGCCCACTTCAAAATGTGAAAAAAATAAAATACCGGGAGACATGTGAACCCAGAACTTGATGTATTGTGGATAATTCTCTAGAAGAGGTAGACATGAAAGACACCAAAAGAAACACCAGTTCAAATTTTCCTCCTACATGTTGCTGACTTGGGTTCAAATCACAGATAATATACAGAACAAGAATATCACAAATGGAGAAGCAACTGACTCGGGTTTGAATCAAAGATAATATATAGAACAAGAATATCACACATATTTGCACATAATATATAAAGCAAGAATATCACCTTGGTAAGCACCAACAAAGAAAGGGCATGGATAAGTTTTATCAACCTCTAGATTGCAACCCACCTTGGAACATTAACCTTTGTAGTCATTTTTATGCCTTCATATAGGTATTTTATTTGATAATGTACTTGAAAAGGAGGGATCTCCTTGTCTACAAAATTGTTATTCCTTCTTTCCTGTCCAAATGGCTCTAAAGGCAATCAGGGGAAATGATCTATGTTATTTGAGTGCTCTATTATCAAACAGTCCAACAAAGAAGCCTCCTACCAAGTACCCTATCCTCAAATAAGGGGAGAATAACACCCCATACCTTGTGAGAAAAAATACAAATGAACACCAACACATGGTCTATTGTTTCCCCTTCACATTTGCATAGAGTACAAATTCTAGGACCCTGCCTTTCCCTATTTTGTAGAACCTCTCACGTCAAAAAATTATTCATTAGGGCCAATTACATAAAAATCATGGATTTCATTGAAGATTTAACTTTCCAAATCTTCCCCACCACCAAGATACTACTACTACTTCACCATCAAAGATAACCTTGTCCCGTAAGCTAGCCATCAACGGTCATATGGCAGGATCGTTGGACCATACAACTTTCTTGTGTGAAGAAGACATGGAGACAACTCTTTGCTCCTAAATGCAACCAATGTTGAGTTTAAAAAAAATTGCTTTATTTTGTATTGAGCAACAACAAAATATACATAATTTCATTGTGATAGAGTTGCTAAGATGGAATCTTCATCTACAAACATTTACCTATCAGGATGAGAAAACTGAAATCAAATTTCTTTCTTATTCCATAGACTCCAACTGTGAGATAAAAAAAAAAACACACACACATCAAGTTTGTTTACCCAACATGCCAACAAGTAGCAAGCCCCAACTATATAATATAAGAATGTAGTAGGTATCCCAAAGGCCTGAAGGGGATCTAATGGAAAGAAGTGACCATTGTTAGAAGCCTTCCAATCAATATATAAATATATAAATGTAGATTTATTATCATTTTAATTGGAAATCTTCAATTAAAAAATAAAATTTAATTACGTCTCTCCCAATCTAAATTTCTTATTAGCATAATTCACTACCTTCATACTTCTTTCATTTTTTAACAACATTGCAACATGTGGATTAATTTCCTTTTTGGTGCACAATCTCCACCTTTTAGGACAATATGGTGTAGTGGCCCAACCCCTACAGATCATTACCACAAACTAAGAATAACAGAGAAGATGAAAGGTTGTACAAGCTAGCATATTTTTCAAACAACTAATCCAACATTAGTACCTTAACCTTTTCATGAAGATATCATATTGAGAACATTTGAAAAATGGTGGGAAATCTGGGCCGCGATTATCTCTCTTCTGTGAGGGGGTGATGCGGAAAGAGTGATAAGATTTCATTGCTTTGGATTTTTTTTTGTTAAATCAGAAAAACCAATATTAATGGAGATATTGGTATTTTTACTAAATTTTGTGAAGTGACTAAATGTAGCTTTAACCATTCACCTTAAGATGGTTTTTACAATGTAATTTCCTAAGTCTATTTAATATCTTCATTATCATAAAAACCAACCTATATCCATCTTAACTCCACATTGACTAAACTCTTATATGGATGAAATCTATTTATCCCTCTGAGCACTTGTAGACCCAGAATTATGATGGATCTAAGTTAATATAATTTCCCCTTTAAATAGTCTATGCTCACATGAATACCATGGTATTACCATGGGTCAATACCATGGATTATCATAAACCTGGAGCTTAAAAACTACTATTAGTAATTTATAAAAATTAATAAAATTAATAATTGGTTTTTATTTTATTTTTTTATTTTAACCGAGTTAAAATGTTTAAGTGACATTAAATTACAAGATCCATTTTTACTCTTGATCTACCAAGCCCAGAGAGGGATCAAATATTTTTTCTCGTTATGCTAGTTTGCATATCACGATATTTGATCCCTCTCGATGCTTAATAGATCCAGAGTAAAGATGGATCTATCCCGATTTAATTACCCCTTTAAATAGGCTACATTCTACGTGAATACCATGGGTCAATACCATGTGCCATCTTTATTTTTATTAATACTAATATTAGGGTTAATAATTTTTTTTTCATGGTATTAATAATAATTCGTACCATGGTATTTGGCCCATATGCTTCACCTAAATATAACACATTTTTTGAGTGTTCGTAAATATAAGGTGACTTATGGAGTAAATATAAAAAAATGTTTTATTTATTTACCATACCTCTCGTTTATTTATATTTTTATTAATTTACCATACCTCTTTTATAAATATGGTATTTGGCCCATAGGATTCACTTAAATAAAACCTCTCTTTTTTTATCCTTCTTAAATAGAAAGAGGGTTATGGACTTAATATATAAAGAGGTTTTATTTATTTAGCATTCCTCTAGTTTATTTATATTTTTATTTATTTACCATACCTTTGGAGTAAGTACAAAAAGAGGTTTTATTTATTTACCATACCTCCACTTTATTTATATTTTTATTTATTTACACCTTTGACATGGATGAAAACCAAATTTGAAAACAGGGAGCCGTTCACATAAGAAATCAGGGCCATTGAGACCAAATACAACTTCCCAAACCAGAAAATGGGCAATTGCAAATGAATTTAACATTGTAAAGTAGAAAATTGGGCGATTGTAATGGAATATAACCTCCCAAACCAGGCGAATCGGGTCAAATGAGTCTTTTCATAGTTTATCTGCCCCTTTTTTTTGGGCTAAAATGAAAAAGATAATTATTTTCTAAATAAAATTTGGGCTAAATATATGAAATGGGTGTTTTATAAAAATTTCACCCCTCTAAAATGAAAAACCCCTTAAATTTCGCCCTTCGGCTAAAATTCATCCCTAAAATTTACCATGATCTTGTCCTTGGTGAAGCCACCTGATGGTGTACAAATGTGGATGTGTTCTAGTCTTTAGGCCTAGGCGCTTCACGACCTCTACTGAAATGAGGTTCTTTTGGCTCTTGTTGTTGACAATGAACTACAACAGAGAACCCTTCACCCACATCTGTGAGTGGAAGAGCCATTACCCCTCATATAGATCATCAGGCTTAATTTTCTAGATCTTTGTTGTGGCCACAATGGCACTAGTCTCCACATCAATGATCTACTTCCCTTTGTGAGTTCCCTTATTAGGTTCTGATTCAAATTCAGAACCTACGTCTGATTCAGAAGCCTTCAACTCGACCACCAATGACTGCTTGGCCCAACACTCACTTGTATTTTAAGTGGAGCTCTTATGGAACTCACACCATTTTCTCATGTCCTTCTTCGTCTTCGTGGTGTTTTTATTTTCTTGCAGTTTTGACAGGTTGTCCTTGATAGCCCCATCTTGGCTTGGTCTTTTGTTATGTGGTTAAGAGGCACCTTTCCCTTTCTTTGGATTCACAAATCCAAAGTCCCGCTTCTTCTATTTAAACTTCTGCTCAATCCTTACAGCATACTGATACACCATGCCAAGCGAGGAGATGTCCAGGAACTCCATCTCGTCCTGGATGTACTTGTGTAGACAGCCGCGGTACTTGAGCACAAAATACCACTTAGTATCCTTGATACCCAGCTTCGTGAAAGGGGTATGGAAAGTATTTGTGAACTTGGGCATATCCTGGTCCCTTCCCTGTTGTATCGTGGTCCACTTTATGTATTTATCTTCGTAGCTCTCGACAGGGTAATATTGTTCCTTGATGGCATCTCAGAAAGCATTCCAATTGGGTGTAGCTAAAAACAACAAGGGTTCACTCTCGTCCTTTTGTTCACAGTAGGTTTCCCACTAGTCCTTGATGTGTGGGGCAGCTTTGAGAAGAGTAAAGTAATTTTTTCCCCAATTGGAAAAGTCATGAATTTAAAAATATCCTTCCAACAATTTTAACCATTTATCTACGACGTTTATATCTATCAGGCCTTCAAATATGGGAATATTGAAGTTAACTTGTACCTTAAAAGGAGTGGCACCTCTAGAGTGGTTGTTGGATGAAGATGCATCGCTTGTGGGTAGCCGTCAAAGGATATAGGAAAATTTATCCATCATCGTATCCCTCTATCACTCGAGGGCTTCCTCGAGAAATATTTTGAAAGGATCTCCTGCCCCCTCGCCTTTATTTTCTTCCACCATGGGAGGTCGTCAAGTTTTATGAGGTTGATCCTGCCATGGTTCAACTAGATCGAGCCCTGACTCCTTATCCCTTGACCTCGTTAGGGACATGTAAAGAAAAACAAAGAAAGAGGAGACTGCTATGATACCACTGATTCGAACTTAAACAGGAACGCAAAAACTTACATATATAATCATAAACATAGAGATGCAGCAAAAAAACACTTAATTTCATTAATAGAAAAATGTTGAGCTATGCTTACACACATAATGGAAATAAGATAACTCGAGCAATGGTAACTTATCTCTAAGAAGATATGTGGCGACTACATGCCTCTAAATTGAGTTACAGTGAGGCTTAAGGGTCGTTTTATTATTAAACAATAAGAAAAAACCCTAAACAACCTATTGTCGCTGCTACAACACCACCCAAAATTTTGGGCATATATAAAATTTCGGGTCCCCCCTCTACTAGCCTTAAGCCATCAAGGGAAACTCCAGTTGCTCATTGGAGAATCACCCCCATGGCTTGTTCTTATCATACCATGTCGATGCACTTAATCATGCAATCGTGCGATATATATTTCATTTTTGTTTTTATCACGCCCCATCTCATGCATCGACCCTACCATTGCATTAGGGTTATGTAAGTATGAAGTATTTCCAACAACTTCATAGATTATCCCTATGCCTTCCGATCAATGGCAACACCATGTCTGGGTGGACATGACTCCAATCCTGCATTCATTATGTTAGCCATACTAGGGTTTGGGAGAGAAACCCTAAATTGGCACAAGGATGTTTCCCTTCATGATTTAACCAAATTCATATACCTCTAGAGTTGCATTCTCATTGAGACCGCTTAGCATTATGGTAATAATCATTGTATGTCATGTTCCCCTTGGGTTTATGACTGGTCCCCCACCCCAACATGGGCATTAGGGTTTGGGAGAGTCATAACTTTCCCTTGCATCCTTCTAGCACTAGGCTCATGTGATTGCATGTTAACAAGTACTTCAAGACACTTAGTCTATAAGTACATCACCACCATAGGAAACACATAAATTTAAAGTCTCTTAAGATTAGTGCCTCCCAAAGGTGCATGAATTTGAAGTTGATCCCAGATTGAAGCATGATTTTCTCAACCCATGCAATTTGTAACACCTTGATTTGAAATGCATGTGATTCATGGTCCTTTAGTGAACTATTTTCATAAGAAATATATATGTGAGTAAGTCATTGCAGTAAACTAATGGGTTTTGTTTTATCTTCTTTTCAGGAGATCGAGTGAAAGTGGCTTGGGAACATATCAAACAAGGCAATGCTTATGCTAAATTAACACCCTGATATGACAACACTTAGATGAAGGGCTGAGGGATGTTTAAATATTTTCACACGAATCTCATGAAAGCAGGAAAAATCAACATGTAGACCATTTAAATGGACTGGGTATGCTTGATGGACATTCAAATTAAGTGGAAACGATATGCACTTTGGTGAAAGAGAGAAGAAAGTCCTATGTCATACACAACAAGAATTACTGCTAAGTATATCATAAAGGTGACGGAACGCGACCACAAAAGGGACAAAGCAAGTTATTTATGAATAGCATGGGCAAGTGAAAGCATGCATTGAATGCCATTGAAAGACTAGATCTATCATGTGCGTGATGGATATAAATAAGGGAAATAACTTTTTAACATGCAACCCTAATGATGACCATTGTGGACATGATAGGACTTACAAACATCACATAAAAATATTCAAACAGATTTCAAAATGAACACATCGGATGTGATGGAGTCATATATGTGCCCAGGATGAAAGGAGTGCACAAGGTTTTAGCGTTGGGTTATGACCATTGCGTTCAAGGCAGCGATGAGGGTGCAATCCAAATGGATAATGGTTGTATTAACATTATCACCACACAACAAGCCACGGTTTGGGTTGGGACGTAACACATCTGAGAAGCTCACACTTCAAAGCACGCGCAGTAAGCCCATAAAATTATTCCAACGATTCTTATAGGTCATTGCACAAGCCAGGTATTTGAGGAGGAACTCAAAGTTCTGCTAATGGACACTGGAAGGAGAGATATCATGCCAATTTGAAAAGGATGGTTCCACATATTCTAATATGTCAAATAACATGTTTGCGAGAACCCGCAAGAGAAAATATTTCTCTGAGTCCTGAGCCATTGATGGTGCACTTCCCATAAAGAAACAACATCAAATGCTTCCAGGTGAGGCGATCACTACGAGGATAAAAATTATCCTGCCAAGGACGTGGTGTTGAAGTTGGAAAACATCCCCTGGGTGCTTATGAGATTGTGACCACCTTGTCGACAGGAAAACGTAGAATTAAGATTCACAGTTCCGAATATTGATATAGATGCACAAAAATTAAAAAAAAGGCCCCTCAAAGCCCGACAAGGTCACTGAAAATAATGCCATGAAGAAAAAGAGAGTGCAAAATATCCCATGAGGCTGCATAAAATAAACAATATGTAGTAGGAGAGGCCGAGCATCAAAATCATGAGGATGTACATAGCGCATTGATTGAGGTTTGAAGTCGATTAGAGGAGTCTAGAAAATGGAACTGGCATTTATTGTAGGTGGCACTGGCTTCTTCTAGTGATCAACGCAACTCATTAGTAAGTCACACCTTCCCCAAATTGCAACGCACTTCACAGATGGGAACTAAACCTGAAATGTGATCATGTGACTTTCCTAAGTCGCATTCCTTTTGGGCGACCCCTCCACAACTCAAAAAACCTCACCCGATCTCCTTGCCGGTGATATGATGATACAAACTACCTTCAATTGCAACAGTGTGCAACCTCTCCAAGGTTGCTAGGTCGCAAAATTGCTCCCAGAGCATCTAGGGGCTAGTGCGACTTCTCCTTCTATGTGACTTCTACGACTGTGTGACACATGTGAAGGTTGGTTTTGGTGAAGCACTTTGCCATAAGTCTGACCACTACAATTACGCGATGTTAGAACTGCCTCTTATAGCATTGTGAAAACCCAACTACAAGATGTGCATGGCGTTACATTAGAAGGGCGCATATCTAAATATTAATGACGAAGCTGTAAATGATCATGAGGGTATGATTCACGTGCCCATTGTTGCAAGAGAAGAAGCCCACATATTCTGTAGGCGAAATGAAGTTCTAGGCATCGAAATTTTCCCCTTCTTTATCTGCCAGCAATGATTAATTTGCACGAGGCATTCATGAGCATCGACTAAAGGTAGGGATTTGGGCTCAGTGTTAGACTAATGAAGGAAACAAGAAGTCACACTCCCACTCACTGTTGTTGGGTCGCAGGCGACTCCTCTGTTAATGTCGGTATCTTCATCCCTCCTTCAGTGATCAAATTCTCTTCTTGCATTGCATGTTAGGTGTCTCTCCTGATCAACTGCATTCCATTAGGGTCATGGATCATCTGATAGTAGTGGCTTATTATACATTTTCCCTCATGTGCTGGCCCATTTTCATTCATCTAGATCATCTGCAGTCAATTTTTGTCTTTAAATCTGCAAAAGTCATTTTTAGGGTTTCAGGTCTCATTAGTTCTAGGGTTGCGTCAATAAGGTCTTCAAAATGCTCAATAATGGTTAGCAAGCACATGAGGAGGTCAAATAAAGTTTCAGCAACGATAATTTCCATAATCACATGCTCAGTGATTGATTTTTCCTCAAAACCCTATTTTGAGGAAAAACAAAGTTTTTTATGTTTTCATGTATAAATTTGATGTAATTTCATTTTCTTTTTATATGTAATAACCTCAGTGGCAACCCTGGTCACCTTGCCAAGCCTTTGCAACTTCATCACCTGCAAGGCAAACAAAAGGTCAAAGCATTCAGTTCATTAAAGGCAAAAATAAAGTAAACTACCCAAAAATAGAGTTTTAAAAGCAAGTCAAAGGCAAACATTACAAAGTGGGTTTTTATAAGTGAAAATTTAAAATCCTTTGTATATAAACCATTTGTTATGTTTAAAGAGTTCATTTGCATCTAAAGGAGAAAGAGTGAACAAGAGAAAGGTCGTGTTGAAATCCAAAGAGAAAAATCGCAACAACTTTAGCAAATTTTAGGGGCGCGACGCATTGAGCCGAACTCTTCAGTGTAAAAATTACACAGGCACGGTGCATTGAAGTGGCGCGGTGCACTGGGTTTATGGCGCAACACACAGGGTCTGGAAGCCAATTTCATCCACCACCACCTCCCAAACTACCAAATTTGCTCAATCTTCAATTGTTCAAGTAAGTCAAACATTCCTCCATGATCAGTGAATGAGTTTCTCTTGGTGTTTATGGTGATTTAATGAGAAAAACTTGAAACCCTACCTCCTTGCATTTTTTGTCAAAAACAATTGCATAGGGTTTACAACTTGTGTTTTTTGCTGCTAACTCCAAAAAATTTCTCACCCCCTTACTCTTTCATTCCCTCATCCATTTTCTCCCTCTCATTACATTTTCATCAACCCATTCCCCCAATCCCCATATCCCTAAGTTTACTAATTCTAAATCCCTAATCCCACTATCCCAAACCCTAGTTAAAAATTCCCAAACCCTAACTGCTGCCCCAAAGCTTAAATACTATTCCCTAAACCCTTCTATTCCCCAAAATCTTGTCAACAACATTCCCAAAACCCCTCATACACTTTCCCTCCACAGTCCCTCATACATTCTCATCCTTGACAGCAAAAACCTAAAGACACCATAAATCTCTTCATACTCATCAAAGAAAACTCAAACATTGGAAAACATGGAGTTAGATCCTTCCTATGATCGAAATGAGGAGACACTCAGTGATTCTTCTAGAGAAATGCATGCACCAAGGAGACCTCACAAGGGTGGTAAACATATACGAGAAGAGCCTACTTCACTTGCTAAGCTGCTGGCCTGTCCTCTTGTTGTCACATGCTTTCAACACCAATCTTAGTAGTTCTCTGAGATGGCAGAGAGATTTCAGTACCATCATGAGTTGGCTAGATTGTTTGTGCTCCATCTTCATAATGGTCAAGTGACTTTGGCAGGTGTGACATTCACCTTGACACCGGAGACTATTTCTCAAGCAACTGACATTCCAAATGTTGCTGAGCAGTGGAATAAAAGGCATCAGATTGATAGAGAGCATTATGAGCCTTGCATCAAGGCTGGTTATCAAAGGCATCTCAGTAGAGTTTTTCCCTTCAGATATCTGAAGGACACATATGCTCCCTTGATGAAACTCATAATTAAATATTTCAGCTGTGAGGGCCGGTTTTCTCGCCTATATGCCTATCACATTAGATTGTTGATGCACTTCACTAGGGTGAGAATGATGAATCTCCCCTATTTTATTTGTCGAAACATTGAGAAGATGACCACCTTAGTGCATAGGAAGCCTCCTCAGCAGCAGTATAACAATATATATCATTTTGCACTAATCAAAATTGTGGTCTTGCATCAGCTTGGTTTATAGAACATCTCATGGGAGGATTTCATTTCACATGAGGTCTTCACAGGTCCTCAAATACCCCTAGCAGTTTTTCATGAGACAAGAGGACCTTCACATTAGCAGGATATGCATGAGACACAAACCACTAGTGTGCCAGTGTTTGTCACCTATCAAAAGGGAACTAGAAGGTTGTTTGCAGTGGCAAAACGAGTATTATCTCCACCCGAGCTGGAAGGCGTGTCATTTCCTCCATCAGCAGAGCAGATACAGGACAAGGGAAAGCGGCCATTACATGATGAGGGGCCTTTAGGAGGGTAGGAGATAGATTTCATTCTTATTTAAGATGATGACACCGATTTGGGATCACAAAGCTCAAAGCTCAAGGGGATCATTCAGGAGCAACAAGTGGACATTCATGATTTTTCTCTCAACCTGGATAGATCCAAGTGGATCATTAATTATCTGGAGCAAAGAAACAAATAGCTAGACGATCAGCAAACCATTATGGAGCTACAAAACATACGAGAAAACTGGCAAGCTGCAAAGAGGAGGAAAGTCAAGCTCACACCACTTGAACAAGAAATCAATGCTAATCATGAATCTTGGCTTGAGAGGGAAAATATCCACTTGGAAAAGATGCTAGAGAAGGCCAACAGAGAAAAAATTATGTTGAGGCACATGGCCCATCATTACTTGGCAAGAAAGAAGGTGTGCAAAGCAAGAATGAGGATTTTGAAGGCCAAGTTGAAGAAGGCATCGAGGAAGTGAAAAGAGCAAGATAGACTTTAGATCTTGGCCAAGGCTTCCTTGGCCCAGCACAACACTTGATGAAGGACACTCAGCCCAAATTTCAAGAAATTTGGGACATTTTTTTCAATTTTGAAATTTTTGGCCTAAAAAACAAGTTTTTCTGCCTGATGCGCTGCGCCACCTAGCGCGTGCTTTTGCTAGGGACCTCCTTTTGAGGAAAACTCAGCATTTCTGGATTTTTCATGGAAATATATGAATTCCCACAAATTTCGAAGAAATTTTGACAGGTTTTGAGCTTCCAAAAAGGTCAAAAACACCTCAAAAATGACCTTTCTGCCCCTTTTTGGACACACAGGAAGCAACGTTGGGAGAACTTAGTTTTGGAGGGGAAAATGGAGGCCAAATTCAGAAATTCCACTTGTTCTGGAAAGTAGACAGGCATACCTTTTCAACAAGACCACTTATAGAAAATTTGGACACTAGTAAGGTCTCTAAAATTAGCTGCAAAAATACGTTATGCATAGGGAAATCAACGCGGCGCATAGGGGCAAATTTGCTCATTTTGGCCAAAAAACTTTGTTTTTCGCCTAGTTTCTTCACAGTTTGAATTTTCTCTTTCTAATAGTCAAACTCATGATGTAATTTAATGTGACTTGATGGATTTTGATGTAATTATGCTAAATTTTCACTCGCAGAGGTAGATTCATCCATCAAAAGGTAGTTTGCAACTGAATGAATCATTTTCCTAGTTTTTAGAGGCAAGCTGTTCCACTGCCTACTTTTTAGTTCTCAGTTTAGATTTTGTTGGAACAGCTCCTAAACTTATGAGCTAGACCCCTAGAGGCTAGGATGAGTTGTTGGTTGCCTATATCTTGTAATTTTTCAGTCATTGGCAAGAGTTAGACTTTTGGGAAAGCTTGGAGCTTCATTGTATACTCATTTCAGCAGTTTAGCAAAGGAATAGACCAGGGTTTGCAGCACTTTATGGGATTCTTGTCGCATCTTGATTTGGTATTGTGTTTTCTTTTGTAATTACAAGTTTACATGTGATTTTTGTATGCCATTTTCCCTCATTCCTTCATCTTAAATAAATCAAACAAGGATAAAGGGTAGAATACATTGAAAGTGCAGTGCTCTACCTAGGGTTTGTTTAGTTATCTATGTTTTCAGCTGTTGAAGAGGATCCCTGAGACTTTCATGCCATCTCCAACTCATCACCAGTCTAAAAGCTCTCCATCTCACTTAATTTTAAGTGCTAAACCATTTTCCCACCTCCCCCATAGAGATCTTTGCAAGATTGTGTCCATTTCTCGGGCCTAAATCTGCCTTTCACAATTGAGCCAATGAACCCATCTTAAATTCAATCAAACACCTTTGTACACATACCTAACCTAAAATCAGTCATTACATCAGTCATCTCAAGCTTCATAGGCCATCTTTTCTGAGATTGACAAGGAGAGAGCCCTCTCCTGACCTGGTAGGGCTAGCTACCAGGTTAAGCGTGGTTTGATGTTACCCTAGATGCTGCCTTTCTCAGCTTGAGGTAGATTTAGGCACTAACATAGTGGTGACTCCACTGGGGAAACAAAAGGTTTGTTGTTTTTCTTTGTAAACTACAAACAGAGCCTGAAGTTATCCAGGTAGCCTTCGAAATGCTCTTGCTTTGCGTTAGCGAAAGTAGATGAATGCTGATTCAGTCAATCTGCGGTTTAGTTTATGAACTGAACATCTGACTTACAAATGTTGAAAACTATTTCCGTTCCTCAGCAAAATGTAATCAAGTTCAGATCTAATTGTTGATGTTGGACAATGATCAGACATTGGAAGGCTGAAATCATTCACCTGGCGACTCCAGTGTCGAAGAATCCCAAGGTTTAGACTTTTTCTGGCGACTCTACTCTTCAAGAATCAGTAGCTTGAAGAATTTCTTAGTGAATGCATTGTTATCAAAATGGTTTCGCTGGATCGAAGGTATGCTCCCATGAGCTGAGATCACATTCCATGTTTTCCAAATAAAATTCCGAAGGTAAATTCGCAAAGGTTTAAAGATGAAGATAGGAATGATGCTGCTTTACATCTGGTTAGATTTCACATGCATATTCGAAAGTTGAAGGTTGATTTTCCTGAAGATTGCTTGATGAAGATATTCATGGCCACTCTGGAAGGTGAAGCCCGATATTGGTATGAAAGTTTGCCGCCTGCTTGTATTTACTTTTTAAAGGATTTTCATGCCATGTTCTTTGAAAGGTATAAAGAATCTTATCCATCATTAAATTTAGTTCATAATTTTTGCAAACATGTTTATAGTTTTATTGAAAGTCTTGAGAAAGTGTATGAAGATGATGACTTCATGGACGATGACATCATGGAAACCCTGTATGAAAATCCATTTCAGCAGCATAAAGAGGATACTTATCAAGATGCTCAGGAAAAGTTGCAGTAGGATCAAGATCTTAGTGCAATGGAAAATGATGAAAGGGAAGGTTTTATTCCAGATCTGTCCATAGAAGAAAATAGTATGTGCGAAAGTCAAGTTTCAATTTCGGAATGTTATAAAGTCAAGTCAGCTATTTCAGATCTAGATTCAAATCATGATGATCAAGAGTACCTTGGTCTAAATCCCATGAAGGAGAGCTCTGCTATTGAGATCATCTGTAATGAAGAAGATAGAGTTATTGACCCAATTGTTTTCATTTCATTAGAACCAATCCTTCATGAGGAGGTAATCCAGTCATTTTATGAAAAACAAGATGAGATCTTTGTTCAAGTAAGTGAAAAATCCTCTTTTGATAACTCAGTGGTAAATGATAATTTGATTTCCATGTCATATGAAGATGATCAACAATGTTTTAAAATTTCAAAAGGTCAGGGAAATGAGGATTGTCATTCAGGTTTTTAATGTTTTGAAATGTTATTTCAAGAAGACAATGATTACTTAAGAAAACGAAAAAAAAGGTCTTATCTCCTCTATTTGAAGATGAAATAGATCAACTCCTGAAAGGTCAGGTTATAGCCCAAACTAATGCAGTTCTGCAGTGTGCACATGGTCAAGAAAGTGTTGGTGAAACTTCTTCCACTTTTGAAAATAATGATAGTCTTGAAATTAGCTTTATTGATCAACAAAAAGATAATGTTTTCCTTCATGAAAATGATAATACTGTCATGTTTGATAATCTTGAAGATTGTTTTCTGTTTAAGAATGACCTAGACGATGAAGTTGAGGGATATGAGCTTGAGAGAGACAATATGCCAGAATTTTTCATGGTCAAGGAACTTATAGCTAACACTCAGATGGCAGAAGCTTATACCTCTCTATGCCTTCCTATCACTCAGCAACTAGTTTTTCTTTCAAATCAGAATGAAGGGAGTACTTGTACTTTTGCTACTGGATCTCAAGACAAGCTAGTGCTTCAGGATTTTCAAGATCCTTTCAGCATTCTTTTGCAAGCACCAGAGAAGATGAATGTTTGTTGGTTTGTTAGCATAATCCTTGGTTTCAATTGTTATTGTGAGTTGCCTACATGTACATCGTTCTGCCTACTCGAGGAAAGAGAGAGCAAAATTTCATTGAGTAGCCATCTATTGGATTGGTTACATTAGAAGGCCCACTTCACATGATTGTACATATTTCATCAGTAAGCAGGTAGTTGTCGTCATGATTTGAAGCCCTCAAATATCGATGGAATGTTTCCCTTTGAAAGCTTTGTAAGTACTTGTTTCAGTTAAGTCAGTCTTGAGTCATTTTTTTCTTTAGTCAGTTCAGTTTAAAGATAGTTTCTGCTGAGTGTCGAGTTTCAGCTTTTGAGAGTCTTTTTTCAGTTTTGAATTAGTCAGTTCAACTATGAGTCTTGAGTCAAAGTTTCATAGTAATTGGTTTTTGGGTGTTTTGAAGTTATTGACTCCATAGCCCAATGGAAGAAGGCAATGTCTGCTTTCCAGAGGTTTGTAGTTCTTGGCACCTCCAAGGAGCTACCATCCCCATTGGAGCCAATGTTAGTGTCAGTATCTTCATCCCTCCATCACTGATCAAATTCTCTTCTTGCATTGCATGTTAGGTGTCTCACCCGATCAGCTGCATTCCATTAGGGTCATGGATCATCTGACGGTAGTGGCTTATTATACATTTTCCCTCATGTGCTAGCCCATTTTCATTCATTTAGATCATCTACAATAAATTTTTGTCTTTAAATCTGCAAAAGTCATTTTTAGGGTTTCAAGTCTCATTAGGTCTAGTGTTTCGTCAATAAGGTCTTCAAAATGCTCAATAACGGTCAGCAGGTGCATGAGGAGGTCAAATAAAGTTTTAGCAACAATAATTTCCATAATCACATGCTAAGTGATTGATTTTTCCTCAAAACCCTGTTTTGAGGAAAAACAAAGTTTTTTATGTTTTCATGTATAAATTTGATGTAATTTCATTTTTTTTATATGTAATAACCTCAGTGGCAACCCTGGTCACCTTGCCAAGCCTCTGCAACTTCATCACCTGCAAGGCAAACAAAAAGTCAAAGCATTTAGTTCATCAAAGGCAAAAATAAAGTAAACTGCCCAAAAATAGAGTTTTAAAAGCAAGTCAAAGGCAAACATTACAAAGTGGGTTTTTATAAGTGAAAAATTAAAATCCTTTGTATATAAACCATTTGTTATGTTTAAAGAGTTCATTTGCATCTAAAGGAGAAAGAGTGAACAAGAGAAAGGTTGTGTTGAAAGCCAAAGAGAAAAATCGCAACAACTTTGGCAAATTTCAGGGACGCGGTGCATTGGGTCCTGGGCGCGGCGCATCCATCTGGTGCGGCGCATTGGGCCACACTCTTCAGTGTATAAATTACACAGGTGCGGCGCACTGGGTTTGTGGCATGACACGCAAGGTTTGGAAGCTGATTTCATCCACAACCACCTCCCAAACTACCAAATTTGCTCAATCTTTAGTTGTTCAAGTAAGTCAAACATTTCTCCATGATCAGTGAATGAGTTTCTCTTGGTTTTTATGGTGATTTAATGAGAAAAACTTGAAACCCTACCTCCTTGCAATTTTTGTCAAAAACAATTGCATATGGTTTACAACTTGTGTTTTTTGCTGCTAACTCCACAAAATTTCTCACTCCCTCACTCTTACATTCCCTCATTCATTTTCTCCCTCTCATTACATTTTCATCAACCCATTCCCCCAATCCCCATATCCCTAAGTTTACTAATTCTAAATCACTAATCCAACTATCCCAAACCCTAGTTAAAAATTCCCAAACCCTAACTGCTGCCCCAAAGCTTAAATACTATTCCCAAAACCCTTCTATTCCCCAAAATCCTATCAACAACATTCCCAAAACCCCTCATACACTTTCCCTTCACAGTCCCTCATACATTCTCATCCTTGACAGCAAAAACCTAAAGACACCATAAATCTCTCCATACTCATTAAAGAAAACTCAAACGTTGGCAAACATGGAGTTAAATCCTTCCTATGATCGAAATGAGGAGACACTCGGTGATTCTTCTAGAGAAATGCATGCACCAAGGAGACCTCACAAGGGTGGTAAACATATACGAGAAGAGCCTACTTCACTTGCTGAGCTGTTGGCCTGTCCTCTTGTTGTCACATGCTTTCAACACCAATCTTAGTAGTTCTATGAGATGGCAAAGAGATTTCAGTACCATCATGAGTTGGATAGATTGTTTGTGCTCCATCTTCATAATGGTCAAGTGACTTTGGCAGGTGTGACATTCACCTTGACATCGGAGACTATTTCTCAAGCAACTGGCATTCCAAATGTTGCTGAGCAGTGGAATAAAAGGCATCAGATTGATAGAGAGCATTATGAGCCTTGCATCAAGGCTGGTTATCAAAGGCATCTCAGTAGAGTTTTTCCCTTCAGATATTTGAAGGACACATATGCTCCCTTGATGAAACTCATAATTAAATATTTTAGCTGTGAGGGCCGGTTTTCTCGCCTATATGCCTATCACATCATATTGTTGACGCACTTCACTAGGGTGAGAATGATGAATCTCCCCTATTTTATTTGCCGAAACATTGAGAAGATGACCACCTTAGTGCATAGGAAGCCTCCTCAGCAGCAGTATAACAATATATATCATTTTGCACTAATCAAAATTATGGTCTTGCATCAGCTTGTTTAACAGAACATCTCATGGGAGGATTTCATTTCACATGAGGTCTTCACAGGTCCTCAAGTACCCCCAACAACTTTTCATGAGACAAGTGGACCTTCACATTAGCAGGAGATGGATGAGACACAAACCAATAGTGTGCTAGTGTTTGTCACCTATCAAAAGGGCACTAGAAGGTTGTTTGCAGCGGAAAAACGAGTATTATCTCCACCCGTGGTGGAAGGGGTCTCATTTCCTCCATCAGCAGAGCAGGTACAGGACAAGGGCAAGCGGCCATTACATGATGAGGGGCCTTCAGGAGGGCAGGAGACAGATTTCATTCTTATTCAGGATGACGACACCGATTTGGGCTCACAAAGCTCAAAGCTTAAGGAGATCATTTAGGAGCAACAAGTGGACATTCATGATTTGTCTCTCAACCTGGATAGAGCCAAGTGGATCATTAATTATCTAGATCAAAGAAACAAATAGCTAGAGGATCAACACATCATTATGGAGCTACAAAACATACGAGAAAACCAGCAAGCTGCCAAGAGGAGGAAAGTCAAGCTCACACCACTTGAACAAGAAATCAATGCCGATCTTGAATATTGGCTCAAGAGGGAAAATATCCACTTGGAAGAGATTCTAGAGAAGGCCAACAGAAAAAAAAAAACTATGTTGAGGTACATGGCCCATCATTACTTGGCGAGAAACAAGGTGTGCAAAGAAAGAATCAGGATTTTGAAGGCCAAGTTGAAGAAGGCATCGAGGAAGCGAAAAGAGCAAGATAGACTTCAGATCTTGGTTGAGGCTTCCTTGGCCCAACACAACACTTGATGAAGGACACTCAGCCCAAATTTCAAGAAATTTGGGACATTTTTTGCAATTTTGAAATTTTTGGCCTAACAAGTAGGTTTTTCTACCTGATGCGTTGTGCCACTTGACGCGCGCTTTTGCTAGGGACCTCCTTTTGAGGAAAACTCAGCATTTCGGGATTTTTCATGGAAAGATATGAATGCCCACAAATGGCCAAGAAATTTTGATAGGTTTTGAGCTTCCAAAAATGTCAAAAACACCTCAAAAATGACTTTTCTGCCCCTTTTTGGACACACAGGAAGTAGTGTTGGGAGAACTTAGTTTTGAAGGGGAAAATGGAGGCCAAATTTAGAAGTTACACTTGTTCTATAAAATAGACAGGTAGACCTTTCGAACAAGCCCACTTAGAGAAAATTTGGACAGCGGGAAGGCCTCCAAAATCAGCTGCAAAATGGAGCTACGCATAGGGAAATCAGCGCGACGCATAGGGGGGAATTTGCTCATTTTGGCCAAAAAAACTCTATTTTTCAGCTAGTTTCTTCACAATTTGACTTTTCTCTTTCTAATAGTCAAAATCATGATGTAATTTAGTGTGACTTGATTTATTTTGATGTAATTATGCTAAATTTTTACTCATAGAGGTAGATTCATCCATCAAAAGGTAGTTTGCAACTGAATGAATCAGTTTCCTAGTTTTTAGAGGCACACTGTTCCACTGCCTACTTTTTAGTTCTCAGTTTAGATTTTATTGGAATAGCTCCTAAACTTATGAGCTCAACCCCTAGAGGCTAGGATGAGTGTTGGTTGCCAATATATTGTAATTTTTCGGTCATTGGCAAGGGTTGGACTTTTGGGAAAGCTTGGAGCTTCACTGCATACTCATTTCAGCAGTTTGGCAAAGGAGTAGACCAGGGTTTGCAGCACTTTATGGGATTCTTGTGGCATCTTGATTTGGTATTGTGTTTTCTTCTGTAATTTCAAGTTTACATGTGATTTTTTTATGCCATTGTCTGTCTTTTCTTCATCTTAAATAAATCAAACAAGGATAAAGGGTAGAATACATTGAAAGTGCAGTGCTATACCTAGGGTTTGTTTAGTTATCTATGTTTTCAGCTGTTGAAGAGGATCCCTGAGATTTTAATGCCCTCTCCAACTCCTCACCAGTCTAAAAGCTCTCCATCTCACTTAATTTGAAGTGCTAAACCATTTGCCTACCTCGCCCCATAGAGATCTCTGCAAGACTTTGTCCATTCCCTAGACCCAAATCTGCCTTTCACAATTGAGCCAGTAAACCCATCTTAAATTCAATCAAACACCTTTGTACACATACCTAGCCTAAAATCAGTAATTACATCAGTCATCTCAAGCTTCACAGGCCATCTTTTCTGAGATTGACAAGGAGGGAGCCCTCTCCCGACCTGGTAGGGCTAGCTACCAGGTTAAGCGTGGTTTGATGTTACCCTAGATCCTGCCTTTCTCAGCTTGAGGTAGATTTATGCACTAACATCCTCCAGATGACCTCCATGAATATGCGAATATGCGATCAATTTTCAAGTATCTCCTCGAGAAATTTGCAGGGTTGCAAGCGTGACTAGCCATCAAAATTGCGACTTGCAACAAAATGTGACTATATGACTTATAAGTCACGATTCTGTCCACCTTATTTAAGTCACACTTCTAAATGAGATTGGTTTATTGAGTGCCAAGGTGTTGGATCTATGATTGGGTCATCATATCCCAAAGATGAGAAAGCTATATGTGAGTGGCAATGTCCTAGATGCTAGAAGATGGCTCAAAATTTATTTTCTCGTTGTTGATTCCGATGAACCGTTGTGAATTTGAGAGGCATACTGGATCCGTAACAAGCTGGATACTCTTGTTGTACCTTATCCAAGGCAAAAGGGAAGCTATGCATTAATTTTTATCTTGTGGAGAAACTTTGAATGATGATGAACAACCCATCACCAACACTCATGAAAATGGACTCTTTCTTTCCCATCAAATTGATCATTCATTAATTTATCTCATTTATTTCCTTTTTTATCGCAATATTTTTATCATGGGTTTTAATTGATGATTATGTCCTTGTAGTATTTTAGGGCATGAATGTCTCAATCATATAGATTTGCCACCAGTTGGAGAATGAATCAAGATTATGAGGATTTTGGAGAATTTTGTCCCAAAGGGTTGTGACCATAGCACCTCAAGACAAAGCCACACATTCATCAATTACTTAAAGTTGCCTCAACCACAAAAGTTAGAAGGAAGGAAGCAAGATGTTGGTCTATGCAGAAGGATTATAGTTTGTCATGAAGCTTGCATGGCTAGGGTTCCCCTTTAGCAAGCTAGATGGTCCCTTGCAAGCTTCAAGAACCCCTCAATAAACCCCAAGGCACATCACTAGAGGATTGATGAATGCAAGTGAAGCATAGTGGAAAGAGAACAAGCCGGTTCAAGGACCAAGCATCCACATCATTGCAACATATGGGAAACAAGCATTCTAGGGTTTCCAATAACCCTCTACATCCTTCCCTCTCTCTCCTTCATCATAATACAAATATCGCCCACCATTATATCAGCCACTATGTTAGGTCTGATCTGGGCATGTAATAATCATTTTGGCCTGAGAAAGAAGTGGGTAATCTCAAGAGTCATGAGGGTAGCTGAAAGGTCATGAGGGAAGGCCAAGGGTCATGGTAGGTGAAAAATCACCTCATCTCTATAAATGTTCCCTTAGGCCTCATTTGCAGAGGACTTTTGCACTTGAGTTGAAGCTAAGACTAGAGATAGTTGGTTTATGCTTAAGAACTAGAGACACTCAGCTCTTGGCATCTATTAGAGTGGATTTGCAGTGGGGCTAGGTTTTAGGCATCAGGAAATGCTATGAACAACCCATGTTCCACTATTGGGTTTTGACCAATTGCATGATATGTATTTGAAGTTGTAGCAATGTTAATAAGATCTTCTTTATCTTTGGCATTGAATCCCGTGATTACTCATGGTGGTTGTATTAGCTGTCTGGTACTTCACTATATTTGTATGTGTGTTTTCATACGCGCAAATGTTATGGATTGATACATAGTGGTTGCATGTATGTTTCGCTTCTGAATCTGTGTTTACTTGTTCCTTACCATGTTTGTGACCTATTGTGAACTACTTTGCAATTGACTTCTGGCATGTTCCTGTTTATTACTTCTGATGAGGGTTTAGCTTGCTAATCCCTCTCATGGTATATCTCTTATTATTGTTGCTGAGACCTGTTTGTACCCATTTATGCAATTTTTCAATCTTGGGATGATTTTGTTTCACTTCCTAGGCATTTGATTCTTGTCCCACTCTGACATCCTCTCATTCGATAACCAAGATCAAAAACATTCATTGTGGCAACCAAGCCCATATATAGGATGGGGCTCCTATCCCAAATGGTTTGAGGTCTAATTGGGATTTCACACTGGGGAGACCCCTTAGTTGTTGGCGGTACATTTTGGCTCGTCGACAAATTGGCGCTGGAAGGAGGGCTAGATAACAAGCTGAGCCCTTGGAGCCTACAATTTAATCTAATATCTATTAATGGCTTCAACCATAATTTTTCTCCTGGAATGTTTATATGGTTTGTCTATTTTTCAATTTTCAATCCCCGAGGAGAAGCTCCATCACTTGTCTCTGTTAAATTTTGATGGTGAGGAGGAGCATCCATAATAGAGCAAATTTATGATTTCCTTGAGTTTTGTGAATCTTTTGAGATCGATGATGAAGGGTTTGCTTGTGTGCCCTTCTCCCTCATCCTTGAAGGCTACACCAAGCAATGGTGTCATATGTTGCCAACGATGTCCATTCATTCGCTCAAGAAACTCATTGGTAAGCTCCAACAATAATTTCATAGGTATGATCTTCAAGATGTGTTAAAGAGGATAAATGAGCTTAGGATGAAACCTGAAGAATCTTTAGAGGGTTTCACTTTTAGATTTGTACATATTTGTTTTGAATTTCTTGAAAGAGATGTCGACTGGGTGTATTTGACTATAAAATTTCAACGATTGGTTCTTGTTTCCTTACAACATTTTCAATTAGAAACAAATCCTGTTTCGCATGAGTATCATCATATTTTGTAGATTACAAAGTGTCTAGATTCTACCCCTAATCTTATTTTTCCTATCTCTCCGAATCTGGAACAATCTCAAGCCCTCGAGGAAGAGATTACTACTTGTGGGATTTCTCATTCTCCTCTTGACTTGTTATAAAATAATTTTTTGGTCATAAATGGTTCAAACGATGAATTGTGCTTTCTGGGAAATGAATATGATGGTCTCAACTCTAAATACCTCGTACATTCTTTTGATCTTGAATTTGAAAATTATATGACATCCCTTCCTGGTGATCGAACCCAGATCGAGTCCATTCGACATACGTCTCACTATATTCCTAGATCTCATTCACCTTCCCATGATGGATTTGATCTTGGCTCAAGTAAAGTTGACCATCCTATCAAATCCATGGACCATATCAACCCTGCAAATCCATCTTTCCCTTTGGCAAACATAAATGGGCAAGACGTGAGTCCAGGTCTGATTGGTGCCCCTTCATCTAACCCTATGCATCCATTTTTCCTTGATTTAGTCCATGGGCCTACTTCACCGACGATTCCTTTAGATCATGCACATCTTTGTCTTGCTCGTGTTGATTGCAATCATGTACATGGGGGTGATGTTTCACAGTTAAGGGAGGCATACCTTGAACCTCTTGTGCCTGATCTTTTCAACCTACAGTCTTTACTAAGTGAAGAAGAGGGCCTTGCATATTTCCCAACTCAAGTTGGTTATCTCATTAATCCCTCTTCACTCTCAATCCAAGATGAGCCTTATGTGCCAGATACCCAACTTGATCAAACTGGTGGTTTCAGCAATTCCCATTATACCAAGAATACATTCACTCACACCTCTAGTGATTATACTACGTATCCATCTATCGATCCTACGAAGCCACCAGAATTTGATGATACACCTTTAGAATGTTTGGGGACTCATGAAGAGGTCGAGGCACTTTAGATTTCATTGATGGTTATGTCAGGTTCTCACATTCCTGATGAGACCCCTGAACCAAGTCAAATTAGGGTTTGTATAATTAGGGTTTCTGCACACCATCCTCCTCTCAACATCATCTTACCGGATGCGAGCTCATCTTGGAAATCCTTTGATTTGAGTCATGTCTCTCTAAGTAAATATTTTCATCACCTTGCAACTGATATGCATCAACCTCTATACACTAATTTTTTTGCTAAAGGAGTGCTCTAGCCATTGTCTCAAATCTTTTTGATTATTACCGAGCCATTACGGTATGTCAACATACACTATCAGATGATGTCTTACAATCTCCTATATGGGAAGGAGCCCATCTCTTGACTTCCCCTTTGCCTGAGACTCTTTCATCTGATTCAGTTAATTTTTGGGGATCTAAAGAATCTGATTTTGGAGCTGTCAATCTATCAATATTCTTACATAAGATCCAATTCATAATATTTTCACTAATATTTGTCCAGTCTCAACCAATGATAACCATCTACACCCATCTACAAATCTTGTGAAGCTACCAATATTTCATGGTGTGTTGTTTGAAGGTTTAGAGATCTTCCAAGATGATGAGGCACTTCAGCTTTCGCTAATGGTTATGTCAAGTCCTCACACCCTAGAAAGATTCTATGAACAACTTCAGACTAGGGTTTCTACATTTGAATCCTAAGAGATATAAGTTACACCCGACAGAAGCCCCTCTTTTTAGAGTTATCCAATTGATCATCCTCTACATCATGATAGGGTTGCTGATCAGATTAATCTGGAAGATTCCTTTACTAGCTGGAGACATCTTGCCTTACTTACATTGGGCTCAGGGTTAGGCATGAACTTATGTATGTCATGGATCGATGACTATAAATTCCACGCTTGTGATTTGGTTTACCAGGATTGGGTTGTAGTTTGCCTTGAAAGGTATTTTTTGGCACGTTTCCCTGTAAGTAGACATGATTTTCTTTCTGTTGTGCATGCTTTGTAGGTAAGAATTTTATATTTTTCACAACTCTTTTCAAAAAAATTAATTGTTGTTATATTTATTTTTGCAGGTGGGAGCTACTGTGGTGGCTGCACTAGAAGTTTGATTTCACATGATCCGACCTCCTCTTTGGTTAAATTAGGATTTAGGGTTTAGAATAGTTAGGTTTTATTTTTTCTTATTAGTTTTTTTATTAGAATTTTCCTTTTGATTTAAATTGGTCATGTTTCACTTTCCTTATAGTAGGTAGTTAGTTCCCTGCATGTTTATTTTGCACTCATGTCCTTGCATTTGTCTATTGTTGCATGACATTTGTGAAATATCTACATATGCATTGCATTTATCATTTATTTGTAGTTAGTTGATATCTTCTGCACATAACATTACATTGCATCATTAGCCCTATCTGCTACATTGCATCATTAGCCCTATCTGCTACATTGCACCATTAACCTTCCTTCTCACTTGGCACACACTCACCTTGGATCTAGCCTGGAAATTCCCTCTGTGTTGCATACTGCTGCATGAACCCTCATGAACTTGAAGATTTTGAACCTTGGGTACTAGGAATAACTTTCTCGCACCTTTTTTGCACTTAGCCAAACCTTGAAGTGATTCCTTCGACCTTTTCCCACATATTTGAAACCATAGGAGAGTTCCCTGGTCACCTAACCCTAGAACTAAAACCATAGCACTAAAGATGGTGTGAAATTGTGATGGTTACATGAATGGGTAGCCTCTCTTGGAACCAATCATCAAAGTTACCTCCTAGATATCTCTCATACGAGACTAATTTATTAAAAAGGAAGATAAGAACATATTGCTTATGGGGAGTTTTAATGACCTATACCCATAACCTGAACCTTGTCCTCAGCATGGTCTCGACTGTTTCAATGAATCGTGTGATTCATTCACGTGTTAACTGGTGGTGAGATTTGGAGGCTTGGCATGGGGGCAAACTTGAATCAAGATATCTCTTAGTTTCTGTCAAACAAGAAACAAATTATCTTGCTCGTAAAATAAGTTGGGATCCCTTGTCCACCCTAGCGCAATGAATGCCCAGTAATAAGTGCAAAGGCACACATAAAATAAAATGAATTTAAATAAAGGGTAAAGGATCGATAAAGGTTTCCTGCGCAGAGAGGTAATGCAATGACTCCACTAGGGTACTTACTAGGCTCGCTGGCAGCACAACAACATTTGTGATTTCTTGGAGTGACTCCACCAGGGTACTGTCCAAGTCCGCTGGAAGTGGAGCAATACCAAAAACTTATTTTAAAATTCTGAATATAATAAGCACTCTACCTCGTTCTTTGCATCATCATCAAATACTGACATGCATGAACTTATAATTTGGTTTTTACTAACTAGCAAGTCCTAGCTGAGACATAAAGGCAAAGGAAGATCTGTAAAGGTCAAGGTAATGGGTACCCATAGTAACTGTTCAATAGTCCTTGCATCATTATCCAATATTTGATTACCACAAGGTTGCTGACAGACATGCTGAGTTCTACCAGTGGTTCGCTAATTGTTGTACCTACTACAACACCTCCCAAAACTTTAGGCATATCTAAAATTTTGGGTCCCCCCTCTGCTAGCCTTAATTCATTAAGGGAAACTCCAATTGTTCATTGGATAATTCCCCCCATGGCATGTTCTTATTAGACACTGTCGATGCAGTCACTCATGCAATCATGCGATATATATTTCATTTTTGTTTTTATCATGCCCCATATCACGCATCGACCCTACCATTGCACTAGGGTTGTGGAAGTACGATATCTTGCCCACAACTTCATAGATTATCCCTATGCCTTCCAATCAATGGAGACACCATGTGTGGGCAAACAAGACTCCAATCCGGCTTTCATTATGTTGGCCATACTAGGGTTTGGGAGAGAAACCCTAAATTGGCACAAGGATGCTTCCCTTCGCGATTTAACCAAATTCATCTACCTCTAGAGTTTCATTCCCATCGAGACCACATGGAATTATGGTAATAAACATTGTATGTCATGTTCCCCTTTGGTTCGTGACTGGTTCCCCACCTCAACATGGGCATTAGGGCTTGGGAGAGTCATAAATCTCCCTTGCATCCTTCGAGCACTAAACTCATGTGATTGCATGTTAACATGTACTTGCAGACACTTACTCTATAAGTACATCACCACCATAGGCAACACATAAATTTAAATTCTCTTAAGGTTAGTGCCTCCGGAGGTGCATGAATTTGAAGTTGATCCCTAGATTGAAGCATGATTTTCTCAACCCATGAACCTCATGAAAGCATGCAACATCAACACATACACCATTTAAATGGACTGGGTATGCCTGATGGACATTCAAATTAAAGGGAAATGATATGCACTTTTTTGAAAGAAAGAAGAAAGTCCTATGTCATACACAGCGAGAATTAACGCTAAGTATATCATAAAGGCGATGAAACATGACCACAAAATGGATAAATCAAGTTATTTATGAATAGCATGGGCAAGTGAAAGCATGCATTGAATGCCATCGAAAGACTAGATCTATGATGTGCATGATGGATATATATAAGGGAAATAACTTTTCAACAAGCAACCCTAATGATGGCCATTGTAGACATGATGGGACATACAAACATCATGTAAAAATATTCAAACAGATCTCCAAATGAACACATCGGATGTGATGGAGTCATATATGTGCCCAGGATGAAAGGAGCACACAATATTTTAGTGTTGGGTGACAACCATTGCATTTGAGGCAGCGATAAGGGCGCAATCAAAATGGATAATGGTTATATTAACATTCTCACCACACAGAAAGCCACGATTTGGGTTGGGACGTAGCACATCTGAGAAGCTCACACTTCAAAGCACATGTGGTAAGCCCATAAAATTATTCCAATGAATTCTTGTAGGTCATTACACAAGCCAGGCATTTGAGGAGGAACTCAAAATTTTGCTAATGGACACTGGAAGGAGAGATATCATGCCAATTTGAAAAGGATGGTTCCACATATTATAATATGCCAAATAACATGTTTACGAGAACCCGTCAGACAAAATCTTTCTCTGAGTCCTGAGCCATCGATGGTGCACTTCCCATAAAGAAATAACAACAAATGGTTCTAGGTGAGGTGATCGCTGCGAGGATGAAAATTTTCCTGCCAAGGATGTGTTGTTGAAGTTGGAAAATATCCCCTGGGAACTTTGAGATTGTGACCACCTTGTCGACAGGAAAATGTAGACTTAAGATTCACAGTTTCAGATATTGATATAGATGCACAACAATTTAAAAAAAGGTCCCTCAAAGCCCGACAAGGTCACCAAAAATAATACCATGAAGAAAAAGAGAGTGGAGAATATCCCATGAGACTTCATAAAATAAACAATATGCAACAGGAGAGGGCGAGCATCAAAATCATGAGGATGTACATAGCGCATTGACTGAGGTTTGAATTGGATTCAAGGACTATGGTAAATGAGACTGCAATTTAGTGTAGGTTGCACTGGCTTATTCTGGTGATCAACGTGACTCCTTAGTAAGTTGCACCTTCCCCAGATCACAACGCACTTCATAGTTGGGAGCTGAAGTTGAAATGTGACCATGTGACTTGCCTAAGTCACATTCCTCTTGGGAGATCCCTCCACAAATCACAAAACCTCACCCGATCTCCTTTCCTACGATATGACGATATGAACTACCTTGAGTTGTGACTGTGCGACCTCCCCAAAGTCACTAGGTCGCAAAATCGCTCCTAGAGCATCCAAGGGCCAGTGTGACTTCTCCTTCTCTACTACTTCTGTGACTATGTGACACACGTGAGGGTTGGTTTTGGTGAAGCACTTTTCCATAACTCTGACCACTATAATTACGTGATGTCAACACTGCCTCTTATAGCATTGCAAAAACCAAACTACAGGATGTGCATGGCGATACATGAAAAGGGCACATATCTGAATATTAATGACCAAGTTGCAAATGATCCCGAGGGTATGATTCATTTTCCCAATGTTGCAAGTGAAGAAGCCCACAGATTCTGTAGGTGAAATGAAGTTCCAGGAAAGGAAATTTTCCCCTCCTTTATTCGCCGACAATGATGAATATGCACGAGGCATTCGTAAGCACTGACTACAGGCAGGGATTTGGACTTAGTGTTAGACTAAGGGAGGAAATAGGCAATCGCACTCCCACTCATAGTCGTTGGGTCATAGTTGAATCCTCAAGAAAGCCTCCAGGAATATGCAACTATGCAATCAATTTTCAAGTATCTCCTCCAAAAAGTCACAGGTTCGTAGGCATGACTAGCCATCGGAGTTGCGACTTCCAACAAAATGTGACTATGCGACTTCTAAGTCGCAATTATGTCCACCTTATTTAAGTCGCACTTCTAAATAAGATCGGTTTACTGAGTACCAAGGTGTTGGATCTATGATTGGGTCATCAGATCCCAAAGATGAGGAAGCTATATGTGAGTGGTAATGTCCTAGATGCTAGAATATGGCTCAAAATTTAGTTTTCTATTGTTGATTCCAATGAACCATTGTGAATTTGAGAGGCATAGTGGCTCAGTAACAGGCTAGCTACTCTTGGTTTACCTTATCCAAGGCAAAAGGGAAGCTATGCGTTGATTTTTTTTTTGTGGGGAAACTTGAATGATGATGATCAACCCATCACCAACACTCATGAAAATGGACTATTTTTTTCCCATCAAATTGATCATTCATTAATTTATCTCATTTATTTCCTTTTTTATCACCATATGTTTATCGTGGGTTTTAATTGATGATTATGTCCTTGTAGGATTGTAGGGCAAGAATGTCTCAATCATATAGAGGTGCCATCAGTTGGAGAATGGTTCAAGCTTATGAGGATTTTGGATCATTTTGTCCCAAAGGGTTGCGACCATAGCACATCAAGACAAAGCCACACATTCATCGGTTACTTAAAGTTTCCTCAACCACAAAATTTAGAAGGAAGGAAGCAAGATGTTGGTCTATGCAGAAGGATTACAATTTGTCATGAAGCTTGCATGGCTAGGGTTTCACAGTCCCTTGCAAGCTTCAAGAACCCCTCAATAAATCCTAAGGCACATCACCAGAGGATTGATGAATGTGAGCGAAGCATAGTGGCAGGAGAACAAGTTGGTTCAAGGACCAAGCATCCACATCATTGCAACATATGGGAAACATGCATTTTAGGGTTTCCAATAACCCTCTACATCCTTCCCTCTCTTTCCTTCATCATAATACAAATATATCCTACCATTATATCAGCCACTATGTTAGGTCTAATCCGGGCATGTAACAATCATTTTGTCCTGAGAAAGAAGTGGGTAATCTCAAGAGTCATGATGGTAGTCGAAAGGTCATGAGAGAAGACCAAGGGTTAGGGTAGGTGAATAATCAACTCATCTCTATAAATGTTCCCTCATGCCTCATTTAAAGAGGACTTTGGCACTTGAGTTGAAGCTAAGACTAGAGATAGATGGTTTATGCTTGAGAGCTAGAGCCACTTAGCTCTTGGCAGCTAGTAGAGTGGATTTGTAGTGGGGCTAGGGTTTAGGCATCAGGCAACGTTATGAACAACCCATGTTCCACTATTGGGTTTTGACCAATTGCATGATATGTATTTGAAGTTGTAGAAATATTAATAAGATCTTCTTTATCTTTAGCACTGATTCCCATGCTTACTCGTGGTGGTTGTATTAGTTGTCTAGTACTTCACTATATTTGTATGTGCGCTTTCATATACGCAAATGTTGTGGACTGATACATAGTGGTTGCATGTATGTTTCGCTTCCGAATTTATGTTTACTTGTTCCTTGCCATGTCAGTGACCTATTGTGAACTACTTTGCAATTGACTTCTGGCATGTTCCTGTTTATTACGTCTGATGAGGTTTTAGCTCACTAATCCCTCTCATGGTATATCTCTTATTATTGTTGCTGATACCTATTTGTACCCCTTTTTGCAATTTGTCAATCTTGCATTGATTTTGTTTCACTGCCTGGGAATTTCATTCTTGTCCCACTATGACACTCTCATTCGATAACCAAGAGCAGAAACATTCATGGTGGTAGCCGTTCCCACATACCGATTGAGGCTCCTATCCCAAACGGTGTGAGGTCTAATTGGGATTTCAAATCGGGGAGACACCTTACTTGTTGGTGGTACATTTTGGCTCGTCAACACAATGAAAACCCTAACCCGAGGAGATGTAACACCAAGAGTTTATGGGCCCCATTGGGGTTAGTTGGGCAACCAACTTCCCAGGGTTGTAACTTGGTCATATTATCTATGTTTGAAGCATATGATTCCTCTTGGAAAGATCTCTTTAAGGACTACAATGACCGATGTGATTGCCATAGCAATCGCCAAGCAATTTTGCCAAATAAATGTCGTTTAGGGCCTCAAAATGGCTTCGTAAGTTCAAGACCCGAAAAACTACCAAAAATATTAAACTATGCTACAATTAAGGAAATTGAAAAACTGAAAGAAACAATGGTGAGGGTCCAAGTGGAATAGGTGCGTGGCCACCAATATCCACCTGGATCATAGAGTACCTATTTAAATGGAGCAAAGAGTATCCAGATGCACTAGTAGGGCTTACGAGAAAAGATAGAATAAGCGTTGACATAGATCAGGAAAAAATCAAGATGTCAGTGCGATCACATGAGAAATTGACCAAGGATATGACCAAAATGATAAATGCATATCAAACATCGTATAACGAGTTTGAAGCTCTAGTTGAGTAGTAAAAGTGCCTCCTATTGGTGAAATTGGAACAATAAGACCCAAAGGAGAGATTTGGTAGGAGTTCCATGAGAGAATAGAGGAGATGAAGGTAGGCTACTCAAGATAACTTGGAACCTACAAAGGAAGCAATCAAAAAACACATTATGGGACCAACCAAATTACTATAAACTCTCTGGGATTTCATATTAGATACATCTAGATATGAAAATTTTGTTATTGGATACTATAAAGTTTCAAATTATATTCAAAATTGATTTGTCAAAGAAGGTTCAATCCATCGCTTCCAAATATAAGGCTTCTTACATGTATTTTGCACAAGAGATAAACATAGAGGCACCTGACATGGCTTTCATGGGTATGGGTAAATGAAGGAACTTGTGTTTTGAAATTCCTTGTAATTTGTAAATAAAGTTATTTTGAAATTAAAGTTAATGATATAATTTAGAAATAAAATTAATTTAGGAATTAAAGGTCATAAAGAAGGTGAAGAGTCACGATGGAAGTTGAAAGATAATGGGAGGTGAAAGGTAACCTAATTTTTTATACTATACCCTCATGGATGGTTAGGGAGGGCCTTTTATTTTAAGACTCCATTTTTAGCACCTTGTTTAGGAAAGCTTGTACATCCTTTTGAGAGATCAAGTTGTAGCATAGCACTTCCACTATTGGATTTCAGGGATGCTTCTTGTAATGGTGCATTAGGCGTTTTAGCATAATATTGAGAAGCTTGTTGAGCCAAGGAAACAATTTCATGCATGTATTATTGAGCATTGTGGGAATTATTTCTTGGTGATTCAATGGTATGTGTTTATATTTACATGTTTTAAAGTTAATGAAATCTTTCATTAGTTTATAACACACAATTTATTTGAATTTGTATGTTATTCATGCTTTTATCTTCGTTGTTGGTTGCAAACTAATTCAAAATTTATAAACAAATGTTTTATTTCATCCATGCATCTTAATTGAGGTATGCTCACATCCTTCTTTTAGAGATTCATGTTATTTACTTTGGTTGCAGTGATGTCTTTTGTACCTTACTTGCATAGTATTTCATAATGCTATTCTAACTTGTGTTTTTTAAGAGATATTACTTTTCTCATGCATTTCTCATTTTTTCGAAAGCAAATTTCAAAACAACATGGTGATCATCGAACCTACATACTGGATCAGACTCCTATCCCAAACTATGTAAGGTCTGGTTGGGACTTTGCATCGAGGAGATGCCCTCATTGTTGACAAAACATTTTTGCCTGTCAATAGGTAGTTAAGAAATACCCCATGAATTACTTCAAAATGATAGCATATGGACCTTCCTCCCTGCATCAAGACTACTTACATAGCATACCCACTTGCATATGTCTCCACTTCAAAGGGCTGCTACAAGTTTGGTAATGCCATAACTAATGATTGATTGATCTTCTTCTTTATCTCCTCAAAGGCCCTCCTGACCCTTTCCTCACTAGAAAGTCTTTCCACTTGTTGTTATAATGTGGAGTGGCACTGCTACCATTGAAAACATGGCTATGAATTTCCTCAAGTACTATGATGCCCCAACAAAACTCCTAACATCAAAAAAGTTAGTAGGCACTATCCATTTCATGACGGCCTCCATCTTGGTAGGATTTATCTTAAGCTCTCCTACACCTATCACATATATTAGATACACCAATGGCTACTATGCAAACTCACACTTCTTGATATTTTCTAATAGTTGGTGCTTCTTTAATGTCTCCAACACTTGCATTAAATGTGGAATGTGCTCCTCACAAGTAACAATGTATACCACTATATCATCCAAATAAACAATAACAAATGAATCTAAAAAAATGGAAAAATATATCATTCATTTACCTCATAAATGTTGTTGGTGCATTGCATATGCCAAATTACATTACTAACCACTTCTACAAAGATTTATTGGTTTTGAAAGCAGTTTTTTAGGTATCTTCTTCTTTGACTTGAACCTTGTGATACCTAAACTTTAAGTCCAACTTGGTGAGATTTCATTTGTTGAAACTAATCCAACATATTACCTATCCTGAGAAGGGGGTATATATTCTTGATTGTGATTTTATTCAATGGTCTGTAATCAATACACATATGCCAAATTCCATCCTTCTTGGCACAATGATGATGGGTGACCCACATGGTGAAGTACTTAGTTGAATGACACCATGTTCCAGTAGTTATTTCAACTATTTATTCACCTCACTTGCTTCTATAACATACTACCTATGTAACCCAATGTTTGGAAATGTGGAGTTCAATAATAGCTAAATCTCGTGCTCCACTTACCTCTCAGGTGATAACCTTTTAGGCTCTCTAAAGAAATCCCTATATGCATGTAGCAACTTTTCTAGCTTTTTATTTTTATTTTTTATTAGTACACCCCTCCAGGGATGCCTTTCCTCTCACAAACTCTTATACAAACTAGTTTTCTCTTAAAAATAATAAAACATACTTCTTATGGGAACTGATCGATTTCTTGGCTTGGTTGGCACTTACCAACGAAATTTTCGACTTCCCTTTGTGTGCATTGATGGTGAACATTTTCCCATCCTTAACGAGTTGGTACTGGTTGGTTCTCCACATGAATATTGCATGTCACATGTACATGTAGGGCATTCCAAACAAAACTTCACATACATGATGGGGAACTACATCTAGTTCTACTTCATCAATAAAATAAACACTAACGGAAGACTAATTTTTCACTATTTTGTTACCTTTAGCTCTGCATTCTTATTTACCCATCCTAATGGATATGGGCTCAGATGATCATGAACTTCCAATACCAACTTGTTGACAAGATCTACTGCAATGAGATTCACTTTTGATCATAAGTCAAACAAAGCATCAATATTTATCTTCTTGACCTGTATCTTTATGTGGAAGCGTTTGTTCATTTCTTTCTCTTCATGTTGCTAAAGGCTAATCAGATTCACCTACTTCTGCATTGATGTACAGAAAATATTCTCATCTACATCCAAGTGGATTTCAAATTGGTTGTTTGATCCGATGGCCATGAGATTCTTCTTCTTATTGTGTTTCTTTTTGTTCTCTGGGTTAAGCTTTGGATGCAACTTCCGACACTTCTTGTTTGCATGGACATCAATGTCATAGTGGTTGTTGGTATCTTTGCACTAGTGTGCTATGACTGCTGTATTTTTATATTTTCCCCTTTTCCACATTTTATTCCCCTCCTTAGAAGTGTCTTGTTTCTCCTTTTTCTTCGATCCACTTGATTTCCCTTTCTTCATGCCTATGTTCTCTAGGTACTGTGCTTATACACAAGCCTCATCCACTGATCTAGGCTTGAATAACATCACTTGATTCCATAGATGGCTATGTAGACCCCCTAAAAAATTGAGGGGTACAACTGGGTTATTTTGGAGGATACCCAACATATGTCCATGTTTTTGAACTTTGTGGTGTAATCCTATATGCTATGCCCTAACTTCTACCTAAAGTAGTGCCACCAAATCCACTAGTCCCATACATACCTAATAGGGTAAAATTGGACTTTATGAATGTTTTGAAGTCCTCCCATTTAGTCATTGGAGGATCTTTCTCCATCGTAAATGTTTCCATGTGGCTTTCCCACCAAGTTAGGGCATAGCCCTTTAATTTTAGCTACACAAATGAAATCGTCTATTCTTCCTCAATATGATGGACACTAAAATACACTTATAATTGTTGCAACCAATGAATTAGCATAAGAGATTCAATATCACCTTGGTACACCTTGATATTTAACTTCCATTCTGATTTGAACAAGGATTGTGAATGATTCATGACACTCGAACTGGGTTGATCTTTCTCGGGTCCTTTATTTGGTTCGTTCTTTGTTTCTTCCCCATCTCTTGTTCTCCCCTAAGATCTATCCTCTGCATTAGAACCCCATATTATCTAAATATACCAAGATTATTGCTTAGGGATGACATGAGTATATTTACATTACGATTTATATCCATGACTTGTGCTTCCAACCGCAAAAACCTCTCCTCTACAAGACCAAGAGGGATATTCACATATTCATTGACCATGTATAAGGTTTTATGAATTTTGGCTTAGTCAATCTAGATCCCATGCAAATATCCAAAATATACCCAAATAATTCTACTCTGATAACAATATCATACATAAATTTCCATGGACATTCCACTGGAAATTTCATCACAATAGATCTGATAAAACTATATTTAAAAATCTGAAATCTACACTATTAGGGTTTTATTTTTCTTTAGATTTTTAGATTTGTAGATTACTGTTAATTTCATATGCATGAAAACTAAAAATATGCAAAAAATAGAGAACATCAAATTAAAAACTAACAAACCACTATTTGACACAATATATGACTTGGGAAACCCTTTCATGAGAAAAACCTAGTTAGAAGGTGAGGCCGCTCTACTCTCTTTCTTTGAATATAAAATGGTTGTGAGTACAAATAATTATGACATGTGGCCTATGGGATACTGCTGGTGGGCCCCAGTATTACAACAATAATGCTGCAACTCCTGGGACTCCCTTCTTTAATTTTATCAACCCGGTAGTTCGTAACAAACTTGGAAGCGACGGTGTTGTATGCACAAGTACTAGCTCTTGCCGCAGCTGTCACTTGGTCAGCTGGCACAAGTCCACTAGGAGCTTAAGCCAACTTCTATGAGCTCTTAGAAGAAGCTTTTTAATTGATGGATGAAAGCTAACTCGAAGGAAGCTAATATAATTGCAAAAATAAACTGAAAGCCAAAAAGAAACGCAAACCCTAGCAAACCCTAATTCTACCAGCTAGTCCTACTGACGCAAAGGAGAGCATGCAAACTACTAAAAGAGATGCCATTACTTCTATGAAGGTAAAATACATGTGTCTAGACTACCTCTATCTGAAGAAAACATCTTTTTGTATTTTTGTTTAAGTTGTTGGAATTATCATGCATGTGCTTCTAACTATTTTTTACTGTGCAGAGGTGGATCAAGGAGGAGAAATGCTTGGGAAAGGTTGGGAAGGTTCAGAAAGGGTCTAAGAGGTCCCTAACACCCTTCCAGAGAGTCTCACAAAGTTTGGCTGCCAAGAAACCATGTTTATGAGCTTCTACAGGAAGTCTGCAGGGGTTCTACAGGATGTTCAGGATTTCTACAGGATGTTCTGTAATTCTTCTACAGGATGTTTCGAAATGGGATTTTGGAGCATGGATGGAGGGAAAAATATGGAGGAATGAGTATGGAGGTGAAATAGGAGTGTGAAGAGGTCTAGGACTTGGTGGATGAGGCTAAGGAGCGATTGGATTTGTTCAAGGATGGAGGAAGCGATGATGCACAAGAATGTAGGAATTAGGGCAAGGTGGGGAAAGTATGGCAAATGAAGGGTACGAATCATGGACTAAGGGTTGGAGTAGATTATCTGATGGATTATGGGTAGATAGAGAAGGATAACAGGTGCTCTGCAAGTTATTTTTCGAATTTAACAAATGAAGACTTGGAAAATCAAGAACCTAATTACCTTGACCTAATCTGACCTAGATAATAGCAAAACAAATGGAACAGAAGTTTATTTGCACAAAATCAGATGAACTAACTATGAAACTAAGCAATCATAACCCTAAGCATGCATTCAAAACTGATATCAAGTATGACAACTAAGAATCCCACACTAATACTTGCATGGTGAAGCAAAACAACGTTTTTGTGGGCAGCAAGGTCACCTTTGTCCCAACTCACGATCCCACTGAGGGAGAGGTAAGATCAGAGGTGCTTGAGCCCTTTTTCCAAGGATCCTTTATGTTATTAATCTATCCAAATCAATCTGAACATGAAAATCTACTTTAACCATCAAGAGCAACCTAAATAACACAACAAGTTTTAAATCTAAATAGCAGATTTTACTCTAAGAATGCAGCAAAGACACATGAAAGTAAACAAAGGAGGTACTGGGCGTTTGAGATGGGCCCAACCCCAAGATCTACAGCCTCCTAAGAGAGATTTAGAGCTGGTGCAAAGCTGGATTCATCTTTATTGAGCAAGAAAGAAGAGTTACATCAAAACTGTCCACAAGGAGAACTTGAAAATGAGCTGACAGGAAAACTAATCTATTGCCTAAAAATCAAACTACAAAATGACTACAACAAGACTATGAAATGACTAACTACCAGCTATAAAATGACTAACCACTAGCTAACCAAAATCAGGCCCTAAGCCTTTTTATTTATACAAATTGAGGACCCCAACAGTCCTCCTAAACTTTAGGGACTCGGCTGCCCAAGACTTGTAGTTAACAGCAGTCCTACTTGACTTGCTTGGCTGCCCTTGTGCTGATTGATTTGGTGGCCCTTGAACTCCGAGCTGATGGTGGAGAATTCGAGGTAAGGGCCCATAAATGAAGGGAACACCTTCCTAAAATTACTCTCCACAAATTTGGCCGCCAAGTGCTCATTTCAACCATTGACTTTGTCTCCAAATTGACCAAAAAGGCTACACAAAGCACACATTAGACTTGTTGGCATAAAGACTAACCCAATTCACTCTATTAGCATAAATATAATAAAAAACATGCAATAAACTAATGATAATGGTGGATTAAGTCGAATTAGGAGGTTGAATGAGCCTAAATAATTATCCATTTTTGGGGCTCATCATCACCCCCCTACTGAAAGTGTTGCTCATCCTCTGAGCAACCAATCTATCTCCTCATCTTTGATGGCCCTGGTGGCCTCCCTGTCATGCCAAGCTTCTGAAGTGATGCCCTCTTCTTAGTCATGAAACCGTGCTTTTCTCTTTGCTTCTTCCCACTACTTGCTCCTTTTTCTAGAGAATTCTCAACTTTGGTATGATTGTGCAAGTATATTCAATCTAATGGTAGCAATGGTGGTGAAAGGAGATGAAACCAGTGGAGGATGGAAGAAAAGAGTGGTTGCATGCCTCCTCAACAGACTTCTAGCTTCAAATCCCTCTCCATAATTGATTCTGGCCTGCCCAAAGGCTTCTACAGGATGTTTTTGGTAAAAATACAGAACTTCTTGTAGAAAGTCCTGTAGCTTCCTGTAGAAGGTTGAACCGTGACCAGATTGTGTCCAAACCTTGAAACAATGAGTGTTCATGGAGGGAGTGGATGTGAGGATGCCTGGTAACTTGGTAGGGACCCTTTTGCTTGTGTTGGGAGGCCCCCTTTCGACATTTTGTTTCTGCAACATCTTCAGAATTAACTCCCACAACAGCACATTGACATTGGTGTCTCCTGTAATGTTACCCAAAAACCTCTAAAACAACATAAAAGGAGCAAGCACCATTCCCCTAAACCAAAACTTAAACGACCCCTCTGAAAAATGGTAGCTGCATGCAGAGCCTCAGTCAATCTTCACTGATGAGTATATTGTCCACACAAACCAAAGGCATGCATAGAAACCTATTGTATCGGTCAGAGCAAAAAATGAGTATGACATGATGGGCATGTAGCCAAAATATAAAATTCTAGAAGCAAGCTTTGTCATCTCCAGCTTGGTGAAGAAATAGAATGTGGCATAGAGAAACAAGTAAAATGCTGAGGAGCCTGCAGTCAAATAAGATCTCCACCACTAGTTGTAATCTTCACCGCACAATTCAAAGTAGCACAGGACAATGATGATCTCTGCACATGTAACAATGAGGATCACAAAGACAATGAACAGGAACCCAAATATACAGTAGAACTGATGTAGCCATATTGAAGTTAATATGAAGAACAATCCAATGAATACAACTCCAAAAGGAAAAGTGCCTCCAATTGGTATTGAGAAAATGGGTTGCATATACCAAGCTTGCTCTGGAATCTGCCTGGGGATTTTATTGCTCTTCACTGGATCTTCAATTGTAGGTTTCTTGTAGCCAAAGTAACTTCCCACAAAGACCAATGGTACAGAAATTCCAAACCATAAAAGGACCGAGGCAAACATAGTCCCGAAAGGAACTGCACCAGCTGAAATTTTTTTCCATAGCAGTGCATTGAGAATAAAGAAAATGCAAAAGGCAATGCCTGGGAACAAGAACATTGGCTTCAGCGTGTTCCTCCTTTATTCTGTGTCCTTGAACATATTATATAGACGTGACAATGCATACCCTGCAAACAAACCCATAAACACCAACAATAGCAGCATAGCTGTCATGAAACCTCCACGGTTCGAAGGAGAAAGGAAACCAAGGACTGCAAATATCATTGTCACTAGTGTCATGGCAAAAATTGAACTCCAGTTCCCACATAGACACAAAGTAAGCTTGCATTGGTTGGGACCCTGACCACATCTCCATGGACCGACTTCCATCCTGTTTCCTCTTGAGCCTCATCCTGTTTTTCTAATTGGTTGTATTTTGAGATATCCCGGTACAAATTTTCGCATCATGATCATTGCAACCATTTTGGAGAGAAATAAAACAACCATCAATGAGTTGATGATAGAGAACCAATTAACCGATTGTGCACACTTCAGTTGAGGATGTGGAAAGTGCAGATGAACAACAGTTCGTGAGTTTCAGCCGAGCCTTCTTTAACTGCTGCGTGATTTGTGGTGAGCTGGAAAAAACGTGTGTTGTCTTTATTCGAACTACAATGATGTCATAAACTGTATGTTCTCCTCTATCTGTTAATTATTTGATGTCCTGTGCACTGGAGTTCAACAGATCTACCACTAACTATGTTTTTCAACTTCCACGTGAATGACTTACCCATGCATGCTGCGTGATTTTTCTTTGAGCGCTAGAGAACTGGATGTCAAGTCAACCTTGCTATATTCGTGGCTTAATTTCACCATTCCATTCGTTCATGCATTTCTTTAATTAGATTCATGCAATAGAGGAACAGGTTTTAGTCACGTACCTGAAATCAAATGGCTGCTGTGAAGTGCTTTTTGCTGCTGCATGCTCATGTTCTGCTGCTGCATGCCTGGATCCTTTGGTTGCATGAGGGATTGGCTGATGATTTTTGGTTGTTTTTCCTTGTGCAGGTGTCCTCTGGCCGGATGCATGCTGCAGGAGTTCATTTCCACGTTCAGATCTGCACCTTCAAGCTGCTGCTGCTGAATTTTCACAGGACCAGAACTTGTTTTCGCCATTGCTCCCAAACGGTAAACCGAATCGATCTGAAAATTTATGAGAATGTTCCTATCATTATGATGCACCTCCCATAGAAAAATCGTGATCAATGGATGCACAGATTTCAAGAAAAATGGAAAATGGCTGAAGATTTCAGAGATCAATTTCTCAGAAACTGTGCATCGAAATTGGCTAAAACTGCTTGGGTAGGCTACTATCACCCATGTGCATCTCCCCATGAAACAAGTTTTGAAACGGATGCACGGATATGGAGAAAATGCAAAAATGGCTGATGGTGATGGAGGCTAATTTCTTGGAAACCGTGCACCGGAATTGGCTGAAACTGCTCAGGCATGTTGCCATCACCCCTGTACAATTCCCCATAAAACGGTTTTTCAAATGGATGCATGGTTTTCAAGTTATGGAAGAAACAAATTCTGTTCTATGTGTTTTTTCTTCAAGGCATTTTGCAGTTTTGTTGCATGGTAAGAAAACTGAGCTTGGGTTGTGATGCAGGCATGGAGATGATGGAGGAGGAGTTTGAAAAGCGCAGGAGGACTTCTGAACCCTTGAGGAAGCTACCAAGTTCGCCAAACCACCTTTTTGAAATCCATTTCTAGCTTCCTACAATTTCTACAGGAACTTCCTGTAGAAGCAAAATGAAGAAGCACAATGAGGTGGAAAAGATGATGGAAAAGGGTGAGGAATGGGAACATGGATGCTTGCAGGCATAACCAATGGATTCCAAGCTTTAGATCCCCTTCCAAAATCGAATCTGGCTCACTTGAAGGTTCTACAGGATGTTTCCTGTAGAAATATAGAACCTCCTCTAGAAGGCACAAAAACTCCTTTGTCTTTGTTTTGAGTGATCCTCCTGACCTGCAATGTCATTGCTGCAACCTGAAATTATTGAATGGGAATTAGATTTATTTTTCTTTTTCTTTTTTCTCTTTTTTTTTTGAAAAACAACTAGGGCGCCTCATGGAGGTTTTCACCCTAATTGCCTTCCTTGGGCGCCTCCAAGGAAGGTTTTCACCCAGGGATCTTATTCTCTTTTCTCTTTTTTTTCCCAATCCATTGACCGCCTCATGGAGGTTTTCAATCAATGAGCCAATCTAAGGCACCTCCGAGGAGGTTTTCACCTTAGATTTCTATTTTCCTCTTTTTTCATTTTTTTCTTTTTTCTTTTTTCTACCCTACCCTACTTGAAAAACAAAATCGTTCTCAAGTATAAGAATACTTCCAATGGAGCCATGTGCACATCGAGATTAGAGATAAACTGATGTGGAGGCTCGAAATGCATGCTTTGACAGCTATCCGGATCTCAGAGACCAAATGATTTGACTTTGAAGGGATCAAACATAGCTGAAGAAGAGAGTACTGCTGCAACTTAGTGACCGTCTGAAACCATATCTCAATATAGCTCTGATATCCTTGGTTCTTTTGCTGATCTGGATCATGTTTCATGTCACCTTCTAACATGACTTTCTCATCTTCCTCTTTTTGCTTATCTTTCTCTTGGATACATGGAATATTTGATGGTAACCATGAGGGATCTTTCTTTATCTCTGCTTCTGATGTCTTCTCTTCATCAAGTAAAGCCCATGGCTCTTTGATTTCCTCTTCTGAATCTTCTTTTGCCTGATGTGGTCCTTCAATGCTTTCAATATAGTCTCTTTCTTGGAATACTCTTCCTGAGCTATGGTGAAGATCATTGAGCTCAAGAGCAATTGTTTGGACATGTTGTGCCTCAGCTTTGCAATTGGGTTGAGCTGCTCCATGGTATGGATTTGGAAATGGTGGTACGGGTAGTTGAGTGGAGATGTGTATTTGAGATGGATGCGGATGGGGTTGTGGTTGGGTAGGCATTTGGGGTTGCCTTGGTGGAGGAGGAGGTGATGGTTGTGGATGAGCAGGTGGTGGAGGAAAAGAAGTGGGAGGAGTGTTGTACTGGGGCCTCCACCCCTGATGAGGTGCATTCCACTGAGGCTGTGGCTGAGCATAAGAGTGAAACGAATGAGCAGCTGGTTGGGCATAATATGGATCTATGAAGGAACACGGAGGAGGTGTGAACCAGGAAGGATGAGCAGGGGGACCCCAAGAAGGCATGAAAGTGGCTTGATAGGGGTCATAATAGGTCTCGGGTGTCCCTTGCAGCTCCTGCTGGTAAGATCTAGGTCCATGTGGCCTCCTTTGGTTCATATAATAGAGTGATTCAGTGGCTCCTTTGGCTCTCTGATATGCAGCTTTGATTCTGGGTAAGGAAGGGCACTGATATGTAGGATGGTATTCTTCACAGACAAAACACACTTCTGTGGAGTACAATGGACATTCGTTCCTAGGATGCTTTCTAGTGCACCTAGGACAAAAAATGGCCAAAGCCCTCTTGGCTTCTTCTTGCTTCTTTTGGACCCGCAAGGTATCCAGTTGCATGGCAAGGAACTGCCTCATATCACTCTTGAAATCTTCGATCTGATTTGCAAATTCATTTTTGGATAAGGTACTGCTCCCAACATTTTTGCTTGTAGCCATTCGCTCCAGAGGAATGGTTTCTTCTTCTTCTTCCCTTGAGGTTCTTCAAATATGTCTTGTTGTCCACCTAAGGGTTCTTTAATCACAGCCATCGAAGAAGAGAGAAGGTTGGCTGTGTGAAGTAGTGGGGGTGTTGTGCAATCATTTTTCTAACTTATCTCTACTCCTACAAGGCATGAAATGAAATCTTTTTGGTTGATTTTTGTATTTTTCTTCTGGTACCTGTGAAACTAAAATAGATTGAACTGCAACTAACTATCTTACTGAAATGAAAATTCGGAATTGAAATGAAAGCAGGAAAGGACTAATCTATTTTGCTCAAATGAAATTGTAGGAATGAAATGCTAGGCTACGCTTGCGGAATTGAAATGCTAATCTACGCTTGCAGAAATGAAATTGCGGAATTGAAATGCTAATCTATGAAAGCGAGAAATGCTAATCTACTTTTGCATAAACGAAATTGCATAATGGAAATGAAATAAACTACTTAGCAAAAGATTGTAGTGGAAAATAGAAGAAAAGCGGCAATCACCAATACTCTGACGCTTCCCTGGCAACAGCGCCAAAAATATGGTGGGCCCCAGTATTGCAACAATAATGCTGCAACTCTTGGGACTCCCTTCTTTAATTTTATCAACCCGGTAGTTCGTAACAAACTTGGAAGCGACAGTGCTGTATGCACAAGTACTAGCTCTTGCCGCAGCTGTCACTTGGTCAGCTGGCACAAGTCCACTAGGAGCTTAAGCCAACTTCTATGAGCTCTTAGAAGAAGCTTTTTAATTGATGGATGAAAGCTAACTCGAAGGAAGCTAATATAATTGCAAAAATAAGCTGAAAGCCAAAAAAAAACGCAAACCCTAATTCTACCAGCTAGTCCTACTGACGCAAAGGAGAGCATGCAAACTACTAAAAGAGATGACATTACTTCTATGAAGGTAAAATACATGTGTCTAGACTACCTCTATCTGAAGAAAACATCTTTTTGTATTTTTGTTTAAGTTGTTGGAATTATCATGCATGTGCTTCTAACTATTTTTTACTGTGCAGAGGTGGATCAAGGAGGAGAAATTCTTGGGAAAGGTTGGGAAGGTTCAGAGAGGGTCTAAGAGGTCCCTAACACCCTTCCAGAGAGTCTCACAAAGTTTGGCTGCCAAGAAACCATGTTTATGAGCTTCTACAGGAAGTCTGCAGGGGTTCTACAGGATGTTCAGGATTTCTACAGGATGTTCTATAATTCTTCTACATGATGTTTCGAAATGGGATTTTGGAGCATGGATGGAGGGAAAAAGATGGAGGAATGAGTATGGAGGTGAAATAGGGGTGTGAAGAGGTCTAGGACTTGGTGGATGAGGCTAAGGAGCGATTGGATTTGTTCAAGGATGGAGGAAGCGATGATGCACAAGAATGTAGGAATTAGGGCAAGGTGGGGAAAGTATGGCAAATGAAGGGTACGAATCATGGACTAAGGGTTGGAGTAGATTATCTGATGGATTATGGGTAGATAGAGAAGGATAACAGGTGCTCTGCAAGTTATTTTTCGAATTTAACAAATGAAGACTTGGAAAATCAAGAACCTAATTACCTTGACCTAATCTGACCTAGATAATAGCAAAACAAATGGAACAGAAGTTTATTTGCACAAAATCAGATGAACTAACTATGCAACTAAGCAATCATAACCCTAAGCATGCAGTCAAAACTGATATCAAGTATGACAACTAAGAATCCAACACTAATACTTGCATGGTGAAGCAAAACAACATTTTTGTGGGCAGCAAGGTCACCTTTGTCCCAACTCACGATCCCACTAAGGGAGAGGTAAGATCAGAGGTGCTTGAGCCCTTTTTCCAAAGATCCTTTATGTTATTAATCTATCCAAATCAATCTGAACATGAAAATCTACTTTAACCATCAATAGCAACCTAAATAACACAACAAGTTTTAAATCTAAATAGCAGATTTTACTCTAAGAATGCAACAAAGACACATGAAAGTAAACAAAGGAGGTACTGGGCGCTTGAGATGGGCCCAACCCCAAGAGCTACAACCTCCTAAGAGAGATTTAGAGCTGGTGCAAAGCTGGATTCATCTTTATTGAGCAAGAAAGAAGAGTTACATCAAAATTGTCCACAAGGAGAACTTGAAAATGAGCTGACAGCAAAACTAATCTATTGCCTAAAAATCGAACTACAAAATGACTACAACAAGACTATGAAATGACTAACTACCAGCTATAAAATGACTAACCACTAGCTAACCAAATTGAGGACCCCAACAGTCCTCCTAAACTTTAGGGACTCGGCTGCCCAAGACTTGTAGTTAACAGCAGTCCTACTTGATTTGCTTGGCTGCCCTTGTGCTGATTGATTTGGTGGCCCTTGAACTCCGAGCTGATGGTGGAGAATTCGAGGTAAGGGCCCATAAATGAAGGGAACACCTTCCTAAAATTACTCTCCACAAATTTGGCCGCCAAGTGCTCATTTCAACCATTGACTTTGTCTCCAAATTGACCAAAAAGGCTACACAAAGCACACATTAGACTTGTTGGCATAATGACTAACCCAATTCACTCTATTAGCATAACTATAATAAAAAACATGCAATAAACTAATGATAATGGTGGATTAAGTCGAATTAGGAGGTTGAATGAGCCCAAATAATTATCCATTTTTGGGGCTCATCAAACGCAATGCAAAAATCCTCTGTGTGTGCTCTGTATCCTATCCCTCTCATCTATTTTTTCTCATTTATGGAACAAATGCACTAAAAAAAATGGAACCCCTTTTCCTCCTAGTAGCCCAGTTATAACATAGCCCGATAAGAAACTAGTGGTTTGGTATGACTACCTCATCAACTCTTAACTAGAGTTAAAGTATGGACTCTTCTAGAATATTCTTCATCATAATTATGCGGATTTCCCCTTTTCCATGAATAATGGTGATTGAGGCGGCATCCTCTCGAATTATGGTGGTGAAAAAAATAAGGTAAACTTTTGAGTGGCATAATTTTTTCATACTGACTCTAGTTGAGGCAATTATTGCATGGTTTGAAAGGTAGATGTGTGTAGAATATGAAAAACGGTGCATCACCAAAGAAACAATTTCTTATTGTCATGCCAGGTAGTAACTACACAAATTTAATTCATATTATTCCTTCAGGTAAGTCTTTATTATATACATGAGGGAGATTGTTCACTTCATCTCCACATGACTGTTCATATTTCTTATTATTTATTTACATCAATTGTATTTATTCACCCAATCCTGATGATTAGGTGTCAACATTCCCCCCCTTAATCTGAAGGGATGTTGGTGAGTCCAAGCATCATTATGAATTGTTCAAGCTTTTCTCTTCCAAGTGCTTTGGTGAAGATGTTTGCAATTTGCTCATTAGTGGAACAATGACGGAGATGGACTGTCTTGGCCTCAACATGATGTCGAATCAGATGATATTTAGTATTGATGTGCTTCGTTCGACCATGGAACTTTGGGTTCTTGGCCAACTTTATTGCAGAGGTATTGTCAATCATGAGTGGAGTTGATTGTACTTATTTTACCTGCAAATCTTGAAGAATTTTCCTGAGCCACACAATTTCTTTTGTTGCCTCAACTACTGCCACGTATTCTGCTTCTGTTGTGGAATCTGTTGGAACTGATTGTTTGTGTGATCTCCATGAGACAGCTCCTGATCCAAGACTCATATCATATCCTGAAGTAGATACCCCAATTTCTTTGTCTCCGTCGAAGTCTGAATCAGAGTATCCAATCAAACTGAATTCGTCCACCTGTTTATACTTGATTCCAAAGTCTTGAGTTCCCTTCAAGTACCTTAGAACTCTTTTTGCAGTAGACCAATGTCCTTCACAAGGCTTTTGCATAAACCTGGAGAGGATTCCAATAGCAAACGAAATGTTTGGTCTGGTAGTAGTTAGGTAGTTGAGACTTCCTACAAGTTGTCTATACTTTGTTGCATCCTCAAATTCTTTTCCTTCAATAGATGTGAGCTTAAAGTTTTGTTCCATTGGAGTAGTAAGAGGATTGCATTCTTTCATGCCAAACCTGTTCAACAGATCTCCAATGTATCTATTTTGAGAAAGAAATATTGACTTCGGATGTTGGGTTACTTCAATACCAAGATAGTAATGAACATAGCCCAAATCAGTCATTTCAAAACTTTTCCCCAATTCCTTCTTTATGGATGCAATGTAGCTTTCATTGTTCCCTATCATCAAAAGATCATATACGTATACCACCAGATATACAACTATTTTTCCAACTTTCTTGACAAATAAAGTTGCATCATCAAGATCATAATGTTTGAAATTGAGTTTCAAAAGATGCTCAGTTAGTTTTTCATACCAGGCTCACGGTGCTTGTTTGAGGCCATACAAGGACTTAACAAGTTTGCATACTTTATGTTCATGTCCTTTCACAACAAATCCTTCAGGCTGGGACATAAAAACATTCTCTTTTAGATCTCCATTTAGGAAAGCAGTTTTTACATCCATTTGATGGACTTTCCAACTGCTCTAAGCTGCTAGGGCAAAGAGTGTCTGGATGGTATCCCACTTTGCTATGGGGGAAAAGTATCCTCATAATTGACCCCTTCCTTCTATGCAAAACCTTTTTCCACAAGGCTGGCTTTGTGCTTGTCAAGTGAGCCATCAGCTTTATACTTGTTCTTGTAGACCCACTTGCAGCCAATTGGTTTGGTTCCTAATGGAGGATCAACTAGCTTCCAAGTGCTGTTCTTTATGAGGGAATCATACTCCTTTTGCATCACTTCTTTCCATTCATCATGAGAAGCAGCTTCTTCAAAGGAATTTGATTCAAAATAGGTAGACAAGTTCAATTCACAATCATAAGAAACATCCATATCAACAGGTGAATTAGATTCATCTACATCACCTCCATTTTGCTGGTTTGAATTTCTAGTTCCTGTCTTTCCAACCTCATCAAGATGAACACTTTCAAGTGTCTTTGTCAGACACTTTGGGGGACCTTTCTCAGATGGTCCAGGCCACTTCGTTGATTGAGTTGGGACTGAATCAAGATTGAGTCTCCCAATTCTATCAATCACATCACTTAAAGCATCATCCGTTGTTGGAGTTTCATGCGGGGGAGAGAGTTCTTTAGAAGAAGATTCCACGTGTTGATCTAGTATAGGAATCCCCCCTTCAAGATGTGGAATTTGATTATCAAATTCTTGAAATGATTTTGCATTTGTGAATCTATCCAAGTGATCAAGTTGCCGCTCGACAACATTGTCAGTTTTGGATGATTCAAGAAAAATTACATCTCTAGATACAACAAACTTTTTATTGACTTCATGATAGATATGGTATGCTTTGGAGGTGTTTGAATACCCCAGGAAGATACACTTACGACTTCTTGCACCAAGTTTGTTTCTATGTACCTTTGGTATCAAGGCATAACAGGTGGAACCAAAGACCCTGAGATGCTTTAGTGAAGGAACTTGCCCATACCACATTTCATATGGAGTCTTGTTTCTAATAGCATTAGATGGACATCTATTCTTTATATATGCAGCACATAGAATAACATCAACCCAAAACATTATTTTTACATTTTTGAAGAAGCGCATGGAGCGTACCATATTTAAGATTGTCCTATTCATTCTTTCAGCTACACCATTCTGTTGGGGATTATAAGGTACAGTTGTTTGATGTTTGATCCCATGTTGGCAAAGATAGTTTTCAAATTCATTTGATGTGTATTATTTTCCATTATCAGTGAGAATAGACCCAATATGAGATTGTGCATCATTTTCAATCCATTTATGAAAGTTCTTGAATGTTTAAAAAGCATCAGATTTGTTCTTAAATAAATAAACCCAACACATTCTAGTGTAGTCTTCAATAAATGTCATCATATATTTATTTCTATTTGCAGAAGGAACAGGCATTGGACCACATAAATCTGAATGAATGAGTTCAAGTTTTCTATGTGCTCTTGAATGTGAATCATGAAAATACAGTTTTCTATGCTTTCTTAGAATACAAGCATCACATTGCTTAAATTTCCTAGGAATTGTAGGCAAACCAGCAACACCATTTTTCGTCAACAAGCGGAGGCTGTCATAGTTCAAATATCCAAATCTAGCATGCCATAATAAACTTGATGGAAGAGTACCTTCTTCATAATGAGAATTTTATGAGAAATGTTGTGCACGAGTAGAGGTACCTTGCAACTTGAGAAGCCTTTCTTCTTCTATTCCCCTCATGACAAGTGAGTGGTCAGATGCTTTTCTCACCTCAAGCTTGCCATCAAACATATGAATGAAGTGACCTTGCTGGCGGATGTGGACCAAGCACAACAAGTTTCTCTTGAGCTGTGGGATATATAGAACATGATGTAGAAGAAAGTCTGGAAGACTGGGCAATTTAAGCCTGATTGTGCCAAGCCCTGATGGCTCCATCAACATTGTCAATAAATTCTTCAAAAAAATATTTTCTATGAGTCATTTGGCAAGTTTCTCCTGAATCAAGCAACCAATCATTTTTCCAAGAAGCAAGTGAAGCATTCAATAAATCTTCATTTACTCCAATATTACATTGTGCCACAACATAGTGAGCGGATTCAGGTGCTTTACCTTTGTTTGTGTCATTAATTTTACCTTTCTGTTGGTTCCTTTGCTGCTCAATTTTGTCCCATGGTAACTTGCATGTAGAGGCATCATGTGATCCATTTCTTTGGTAGCATATCTAGTGCAAATCTCCCTTTCTCCTTAAGAGTGTCTACCCCCCCTGCCTCTGAAATATATTCCTCTTCCTCTTCGACCACCTCTTCCTCTGGAAGAATCCTAAGTAGGATTCTTTTCTTTATGAGCAAGGCACACAACCTCTTCAAAAGATTCAAGGGTTGTCTTCTTTCCAAAATTTTCTCTCTTTTAGCAAATTTTTTCACAAGAGAGTCAAAGGTAATATCTTTGAGATTTCCATTTGCTTGTAATGACTCAAGATAATTGGAGTAAGTAGGATAAAGTGCCATGAGAAAAGCGATAAGAGGAATATCTAATTCAACCTTAGTGGATTTGATATCATGCATTATAGATTTTACTTCGGATGCAAGAGAAAGAGGATCATTATTTTGTAATTCAAAAGTAAAGAGTTTAATCATGAGTTGAACAACTTCAAGTGTAGAATGGAGTCAACACTTACTCCCAAAAAATGTCATTTGATGCCTCAAAATGCTCCTATAAGGTTTTAGACCCCGATTCGCCAAACTAGGTCCCAACGGTAAAAATGGTCTTGTGAACCAATTCCTCCACTTTTTTAACTTTGAAAGTGTCAACATGGATGGAAAACAATATAATGATTCAATCCATAGCAATCCAATACCTTATTTATTAATATGGTTATGTTTATTAGTTTATGCAGTGTTGTCTATGTAGTTTTTTCTTTCTATTTTATGTTATCAGATCAACAAATTAGAAACAATAAAAATAATATAAAAAAATGAATTTATGATACTGGTCTAGTTTCCCTAGTGGAAGACTAGTAGATACTATCAATATTGTAAATATGTTTTTTTTGCAATAATATAATATCTTTGATCTTACAAAAAAGAAGAATAATGTAAAAAAACTTCTAAACTAAACACTCTGCTTGGAATGTAAAGCACATACTTGAATCATGAACACTTTGGACTGGGCATGCACTAAGGCCTCTCACACAAGTCATAGTTTTCTATGAAATCATGTCCATGAATGTGAAGTGTTCACACTCAAATGCTTGTAAATGACTAAAATTAGAAACAATGATTAAGGGGTTTTGGTTTAATGGATTGGTAATACACTAGGGCCTTTCTTGCCAATGATAGCAAGTGGACACTCTAGTAGTGCTTTATTTAATCTAGTAAACTTCAACCTAATTCCACTTAAAAAGGTAAGAATGCACTATGGCCTTCTCCATTTATGAGAGAGAAAATGGATGGTCACTCAAGTAGTATTTCGCTCAAGTTCTTAATTGGTGTATGCATAATTCATTGATTTAGTATAGGAAAGAAAGAAATAATTATTCTAAGTGTTAGCACTTTGTAATTTCTTAAGGCCGTGAAAGAAACCTAGAGGTAACCACATAACCACTTTCAAGCTTAGAATCTAGCCCTTCTAAACTCAGAGAGGGATCTGTTCAGTTATGGTATGTTCTATTTTTATAACAGTTTACTTCTTTTTCTAATTATATTCCATAGGTTAGCAATCACATGTTCATAAAGTAAAGTGCAGATAGAACATTAAATGATTGACAGAAAACAAGCCAAGACAAGAGACACAAGATGTGGCAGCTAGCTAGGGACAAACCCCACAATGTGTGGGGAAACCCTTTGATCAAATATTCTTTTATCTTCAACAATTCAGTAGAGAGAAATAGTACAATAAATCTAATTCATATCAGCAGTAGCAAACCCTAGATCAGCAGCATTAGCATCAGCGGCTTCATTATCAAACTAGGGCAAATGATATCTCACAAACCGACCATCGGATCGACTTGATTCCACCACCAAAAGTTGCATCTTCCAGAGGAGATTTAGATGAACCTACAGTGCAATTCAGATGAGGAGATCCTCTAGTCCACGTAGGTCAATCTTTACTTCTGCAGTTGCAGCTTCAGTTTCAGCAGCTTCCGGCTTCAAACTAGGGCAGTCGATATCTTGCAAACCGTCCGTCGAATTGACTTGATTCCACCACCAAAAGTTGCAGTTTTCAGAGGAGGTTCAAATGAACGTACAACGTAGTTTAGATGAGGATATCTTCTAGTCCATGCAAGTCAATCTTTACTTCTGTAGTTGCAGCTTCAGTTTCAGTAGCTTCCGGCTTCAAACTAGGGCAGTCGATATCTTGCAAACCATACGTCGGATTGACTTGATTCCACCACCAAAAGTTGCAGCTTTTAGAGGAGGTTCAAATGAACCTATAACGTAGTTCAGATGAGCAGATCTTCTAGTCCACGTAGGTCAATCTTTACTTCTGCAATTGCAACTTCAGTTTCAGCAGCTTCCGGCTTCACATGTGTGAGGGAGAGACCCTTTTCTACGCAGTAGAGAAGATACTCTTTTCTATGCAGTAGAGAGAGAGAGATGTGATGAGATGAGTGAGTCCAAATGAGGAAAAGTCCTCTTATATTTATACACAATGTTGGTGTTTGAATAGATGCGACTATTGGGCTTCTAAGCCTACATGAGTTGTAGGTCAGCTTGATAATAATTTCATAATCAATATAAATTCATATCTCCATGAGTACTTATCAGAATCAGATGATATTTATGTCAATCCTACACCTCTCGACGAGAGGAATCTAATAAAAATATTATCAGTCATGAATAAGATGAACCACATGAATTTTTAGCCCTAGTTTCCAATTTTAACACCCTCTCAAATAGGGAGAACTTCATCTACAATCCGTCTATCGGTCGTTACTATTCATCCATCAAATGAACTACCCTGTATAGCTTGTCCCTTGCCCTGCTCTGCTCTATTCTTCCTATTCTGCTTTGACTTGTTCTACCCTGTACTGATTTGTATTTTTCTGTTCTATTCTGCTCTGCTCTTGCATTGTTCTGTTCTGCTTTGCTTTTGTCTGAATTATGAAGAAGAAGAAATGATCGAGGATGTATCATACTGACTCAAAGTCAGTCTCAAAGTATGTACCACTGGTCCCAGACCAGTCTTAACCAACTCGAAGTTAGCATCATAGTGAGTACAACTCCACTGGTCCCAGACCAGTAACATCCTCCACTGACTCAAAGTCAACCTCAGAGTGCGTACCACTGGTCCCAAACCAGTCTCAACCAACCTGAAGTCAGCTTCATAGTAAGTACCACTCCTACCACTGGTCCCAGACCAGTATCGCAGTCTTAGAGAGTGTACCACTAGTTCCAGACCAGTCTCAAATGACCTGAAGTCAGCGTCATAGTATGTACCACTCTCACTGGTCCTAGACCCGTACTACACTGACATGAAGTCAGTATCAGAGTATGTACCACTGGTCCCAGACCAGTCTCAATCGACCCGAAGTCAGTGCCATAGTATGGTACAACTCCTACCACTGGTCCCTGACCAGTATCATTGATCCCAGATCAATGGAGGTCATCCTAGCGTAGGGAGTACAGTACATACAACGATGTGTCCATCGGTACTACTATGGTCCCTAACTTCATTTCCCTTCTCATTGATCAGATGATAGGTACTTCCCATGAGTCCCAGAGTGCATGGGTAGGATGCCTTGACAAGAGAACTTAATCAATCCCGTCCTCACAAGAGAACACATCAATCCTGCTACAATCGCCATGGAGAACACATCAATCCAGGCCGCCATGGAGAACACATCAATCCAGGCCTCACAGGAGAACACATCAATCCTGCTACAATCGCCATGGAGAACACATAAATCCAGGCCTCATAGGAAAACACATCAATCCTGCTACAATCGCCATGGAGAACACATCAATCCAGGCCTCACAGGAGAACTAATCATCCTGCTACACAGGAGAGCGAATCATCTTGTTCCACAAGAGAGCGCATCATCTTGTCCCACAAGAGAGTGAATCATCTTGTTCCAATGTGCACCACCAGGGGAGGGTGAGTCACCCTGTGGTCGTATGTTGCTCCATTAAGAACCGCAAGACCTCAGAGCTCCCAAAGTTCAATGTATGTAACATGCAGGACCCTTGTACAAGGGTTTCTTGATGACTCCAAGTCGTTTGGAAAAATCACAGATTAGATCTTTCCTCGGGGCTTTGACAAGGTGTATCGACCTATACATCATCTTAATGCAATGGAGCCTCCTTGCTCATCGACTTACCATATCCCAAATGATGTCTATCTGCTGGAGCAATCGACGAATACGGGATTCCTCAATAATCGAATCCCACCTCTGGTTGTTATAGAGAATCATAGTGGTATCCAATGTAAATCTAAACAGCTCACTGAAGAGCTTTCACAACTAAACTACCTCATAGGAGGCCATGCTAGCAGCAATATATTCTGCTCCAGCAATGCTCAAAGCCACCGACTTCTGCTTCCTGCTCATCCAGGATATCGAAGAAAATCCCAAGGTGAAACAACACCCAGAGGTGCTCTTATGGTCCACCACACAACCTGCCCAATCAGCATCAGTATATCCAAGTAGTCTCACATCCCCAGCTGTGTATCTTAACCCATTAGTAATTGTGCCATGAAGATATCTCAGAAAATTCTTGGCATCAATCCAGTGAGGCTCAACCAAATATGAGTTCACAATGCTAACTGCAAAACATATGTTCAGATGGAGGTTCACCAAGAACATCAATGCAAATGAGTTTATGAAACTCAAAGGCATTGCCCAAATCTGGTCCGACATTACTACCATATAACTTCTAAAAGTTAAGATCCTCGAGGTAGTCATAGGCTCGTAGTCCATCATACCGAATCTTTCTAATATATTTACCACATATTTTCCTTGAGATAGGAAAATATCCCTTGGCTTCTGCCACACTTCAAGTCCTTGGTCCTTCATTTCAAATTCAGAAGCCAACTCCCTCTTACATTTGTGAATGAGAGGGTATGCACCTATTAGAAAGAGGTCATCCACATACAACACCAGTATGAGGGGCTTGTCATCTTCAACGTTAAAGTAAAGGTTAAGATCTGCTTCACTCCTAGTGAATCCTAGCTTCATCAAGCAGCTATCAATCCTCTCATACCATGCTCGGGGTGCTTGCTTCAGCCCATAGAGAGCCTTCTTCAACATGCATACATGATATTTTCGATCATAAATCTCAAATCCTTCGGATTTCTCCACGTAGACCTCTTCTTTGATCGAACCGTGCAAGAACGTGGTCTTCACATCCATCTGATGTAGGTTCCATCCTTATGAAGGCGCAAGGGCTATGATCGAGCAGATGGTCGTATATCTGGCAACAGGTGCAAATATCACATCATAGTCTATACCTTCCTTCTAGGAGAAATCACAAGCAACAAAACGAGCCTTATACTTTTGTGTACTTTCATCTGCTGCATGCTTTATCTTGTAAAGCCATTTAGAAGTGACAATTGTCTTGTCTTGGGGTCTGGGAACAACTTCCCAGACATCATTCTTCATAATAGACTCATATTCTTTGGTCATAGCATCCTTCCATACTTGATGCTTGACGGCATCTGAGAATGATGAAGGCTCATTTTGTATGATTGTGGTCATACTGGTCAGGTATCCCTGATACCTGTTAGGTTTCTTACTTTCACGGAAGGTTCCTCAGGGTGCAGCATGTCCTTCAACATCATCAAGTATCCCCCCTAAGCCATGAAGGCCTCTTCCTAGAAGAGGAAGGCTCAAGTGGATAAATAGGATCCATCGGTTCTTCCACATCAGGAATTGTTACATCATCTACCCATAAAGACAGCTTCCACAATTGTACGATGCCACACCATTCTTCTCAGGAGTATATGGTGTAGTAGTCTCCCTCTTAATACCAACCTCAGGTATGGCTGAGTGAACCAACTGTAATATATCGGAGGTCTTGCTTAGGCTTGAGGGGAATGGTCCCCTTTTGAGCTTTCCTTCGGCACATCCCAAACATACACCTTTTTTTTACTCAAAATTTGGGCATCCCTGTCACCATTTGTCTTACACCGAGTAGAGCTTTGTAATGAAGGTGGGCAAACTTCCGATGCCAAAGTTTGGACTAAAGAGATGTGTCATAAGACATGACACCTAGCGGACTTCCATCAACCTGATATAATGAATCAACATGAAACCCAAGAGTAAAGGCATATTTAACATTATTTTTCCATATACATACCTTGCCATCACTGAAGGTTACCTTGTAGCCTTTGTCTTGCATTGCCGAGATGGAAACTAGGTTCTTTTCGAGGTCAGGTGCATTTAATACATCCTGGAATTTCTAGCCTTCTTGAATGGTTGTCCTCTTCCTCGATTCCCAGCTCTCCTCTTCCCTTTGCTATTGAATTTGTCATTCCTTTGATTACCATCAAAGGGATTTTTATCATCATCCCGATGTGAGTCCTTTCTATCAGGGCACTCCCTTGCATAGTGACCTGCTTTATCGCAAATATAACATCGTCCTTTTCTTCCACCCTTAGGTCCATCCTTTCCTATTGATTTAGACCCAAAATTATTTATTTTCTTAGCATGAGAAGAAAAGGCAGCAGGAGGACCTTTAGGCATGGGAATTTCTTGCTCTTCTACCCTTGATTCTTCTTGAATGCATCTAGCCATTAATTCCTCGAAACCAGGAATTACATTATTGTTCAGAAGAGTAGTCTTGAACATGTACCAATCGGATGGTAATCCTCCAAGAGTCGTGAGTGTCATTTCCCTGTTAGTAATAGTCTCCCCAATAGATAGGAGATCATTCTTGATCTCGATGATTCTTAATAAGTATGCTTGCATACTCTCATGTTTACCCTTCTTAATTTCCTTCAACTTATTTCCAAGAAAAAAACTTGATTTGCATCATTTACTTGAAATAAACTCACCAGTCTATTGTATATTTCCTTGGAGGTGTCTAGTTCAGAGATGTAGGCCACCAAGTGCTTGTCGATAGAGTTCTGGATGATCTTCTTTTTTTTGACTTCTCCATTTTTCCATTTGTTCCAGGGAGCAGTGGATGTATTTGATGGAGGCTCAGCAATATTGCCTCTCACATGGTCCAACACTCCTTGAGCTTCTAGGGTTAGATCGATAGACGTCTTCCATCCGTGATAGTTAGCTTTCTCACAGAGCTTGTCTTCGGTAGGAAAGAGTGTTGAGGACCTCTTTTAGGATAGCCTTACCAATATTCTCTTTGGTGATTGCTCTTGCTCTTGCTCGGGCTTTGTCTTCACCTCAGCTCTGATTCCATGTTCAGTTATGGTATGTTCTATGCTTATAACAGTTTACTTGTTTTTCTAATTATATTCCATAGATTAGCAATCACATGTTCATAAAGTAAAGTGTAGATAGAACATTAAACAATCGACAGAAAACAAGCCAAGACAAGAGACACAAGATGTGGCGGCTAGCTAGGGACAAACCCCACAATGTCTGGGGAAGCCCTTTGATCAAATCTTCTTTTATCTTCAATAATTCAGCAGAGAGAAATAGTACAATAAATTTGATTCATATCAGCAGTAGCAATCCCTAGATCAGCAGCATCAGCATTAGCGGCTTCATTATCAAACTAGGGCAGACGATATCTCACAAACCGACCGTCGGATCGGCTTGATTCCACCACCGAAAGTTGCATCTTCTAGAGGAGATTCAGATGAACCTATAACATAGTTCAGATGAGGAGATCTTCTAGTCCACGCAGGTCAATCTTTACTTCTACAGTTGCAGCTTCAGTTTCAGCAGCTTCCGGCTTCAAACTAGGGCGGTCGATATCTTGCAAACCGTCCGTCGGATTGACTTGATTCCACCACCAAAAGTTGCAGCTTTTAGAGGAGGTTCAAATGAGGAGATATTTTAGTCCACACAGGTCAATATTTACTTCTGCAGTTGTAGCTTCAGTTTCAGCAGCTTCTGGCTTCAAATTACGACAGTCGATATCTTGCAAACTGTCCATCGGATTGACTTGATTCCACCACCAAAAGTTGTTGCTTTCAGAGGAGGTTCAAATGAACCTACAATGTAGTTCATATGAGGAGATATTCTAGTCCATGTAGGTCAATCTTTACTTCTGCAGTCGTAGCTTCAGTTTCAGCAGCTTCCGGCTTCAAACTAGGGCAGTCAATATCTTGCAAACCGTCCGTTGGATTGACTTGATTCCACCACAAAAAGTTGTGACTTTCAGATGAGGTTCAAATGAACCTACAACGCAGTTCATATGAGGAGATATTCTAGTCCATGCAGGTCAATCTTTACTTCTGCAGTTGCAGCTTCAGTTTCAGTAGCTTCCAGCTTCACATGTGTGAGGGAGAGACCCTTTTCTGCACAGTAGAGAAGAGACTCTTTTCTGCACAGTAGAGAGAGAGAGAGATGTGATGAGATGAGTGAGTCCAAATGAGGAAAAGTCCTCTTATATTTATACACAACGTTGGTGTTTGAATAGATGCAACTGTTGGGCTTCTGAGCCTACATGAGTTGTAGGACGGCTTGATAATAATTTCATAATCAAAATAAATTCATATCTCCATGAATACTTATCAAAATCGGATGATCTTTATATCAATCCTACACCTCTCAATGAGAGGAATCTAATAAAAATATTATCAGTCATGAATAATATGACCCACATGAAGTTTTAGCCCTAGTTGCCAATTTTAACAGGATCTCTATATTGGATTTAGATTTGTTGTAGTAGGATTGTAGGCTAGTTATTACGTTCACAGTTTGGTTTTTTGAAAATTTCAGTTGAAACTACAAGGAAAGCCCATTGGTAAATGGATTCAAAGTGTTAAGGTGATTAAAAATAGAAATATTAGAAAATTTTGAAACAGGGCAAGGTAGGAAAGCTATTTGGATCTTTGAAGCTTTGTGGAGTGAGAGGGAGGAATAGATTTAGATTCCATTAAACATAGAGAATTTTAACATGAATTCTATATTTAACTTCAGTTTGAAAATATATAAATTGCTTATATGCTAGTACAAAGTGTAATTAAACAAGTTCAACCCTTCTTCTTCTTTTAAACAATTCAGATAAGAAAACTTATGAAATAGAGATATAACAAGTTTACAAAAGGATAGACACCACCAATTAGCTTGACACATGGATCCTAGAGCAATGTATTAATGAAGTGATCACTTTTAGCTCAGTGAACAACTTTACATCAAAATGTGCTTTCTTAATACAAGTCCCAACATTTGTACTTTGACTTGGGAAGCACTTATACAAAAATTATCAAAAATATCTTGAATAAAAATCTCAAGATTTATTACCAAATATCCTAAACTGATTTAAAACATAGTACATAAAAATAGGTAGTTGAAACTGTTGTAGTGCTCTAGCACTATTTTTGAGGATGCAGGTGATGACTCGGTCTGAAGAAGTGATGCATTGTATTTAAAAGTAAAAACTATTTTACCCAAGTAACTCGCACAATTTCTCCCATTTGTCTTCACTTGGAGTGGGGAATTTGACAAGTTTTCTGTAGGTTTCATCCACCTTGGTGTACTTTTGAAAAGTGGGCTTAACAATGCACAGGTGCTTTATTTCATATCTGATCAGCAGATCAAAATCCAAAGCTTGCATGAAGGCTTTCCCTGTGATACTTCCTTTGATAGTAGAAAACTTTGATTTATCTCTCACTATGGTATATAATTTATGGTGATAATCTTCTAAACTGATAAGCTTTTCTCAATCCCTATCAAACCTGGTAGTCCCTTCTACTTTAACATATTAAATTTTCTGTGGAACTTCTAAATACTGGACTCCATATTGTGACACTTATTCTCCAATTGCAGCATAAGGTTCTGTTGTACTATTCAACAAATCCCCATTTATAGATTTAATAGTTAATATTCAATTAATAAATGGGGAACCTTTAAAAAAATTTCAAAAAAATTAGCAAATGAGAACTTCCCTTTTTGAACTATTAGAAATAAAAATTCGAATAAACTCAAGATATCAAGCCGAAATCCCTTTGTGACTAGACATTCTCGCGTTATCGCAAATCACTGGACCTTGCATAAAAAGGGTTAATTGGCAATCGAAATCTGCGAATTACGAAAAAAGGGGCAACCATAGTAGACTTATGATATCATTGAAATTTTCATTAAATCTTAGGCTTAAAGAATTTCTTACGAAATAAAGTACTTATCGCAATCACATAGAGGCATTCATAAAAGCGCAAAACAAGCAAACCTTAATGATATGTGATTTGCGATACCATGATATGATAATTCAAATGCTCATCACATTGTGGCCTTTACAAAAATTCCAAACAAGTGAACCATGAAAACGTTGTGAAATGCGTTGTGATTCGGACCCGATCAAATTACGAAAACTGTTATAACTTATATCAGGTCCGAAACATGGTAAACAACTACTTGATGGAATAATTCTTCATTTAAGTGAAATGCGCTCAAAAGGGTAAAAGGTATGCCGCTCACATTGCGTATCGCAAAATAATAAATGACTTCGAAGTGGCCCATAACTAATATTACGATATTGCAATTTGTGATATTACAATAATTACTATTAATCACAATCACATCATCGACATCACACCCTTTAACAGGTCAACTTTAAGTATCACTTACAAATTTGCGATACAATGGTTTAAATGAGTCATAAAGGAAATAATGAAAATACCTTAGTGCATAGTTAATGAGTTTTAATGGAATTTACGTTTAAAACGGCTCGACAAGATTTGATATCTTTCATCTGTATTTTCAAATAAAGGATTCTTCCTTGTCATCTTTTAGAAATAATTGTATGATTTCATTTTCACTGTCATTTTTGCTTTGTGTGTTTATCCGATAATCTCCATTGCTCAATTTCAGGGGACCTCCGAAGGAAACAACACTTGAAAAGATTGTAAAGAAAGGACAAGATACTATGTCTGAGAAATTGGACATGCCCCCACTCTTATCTAATACCATCTGCAACAAAGATGGAGGGACCACATTGTGGGAAGCGATGTATAACTTACTGGAGGGAGAAAAAATGAGACCACTGGAAACTAAGGCAACAACTGATGTCGAAGAATCATCTGAGGCTTCCTACTTTGAGGCAACATGTTCATTTCTACAAAAAATAGCTGCAAGGCCCAAGACATTACCATACACAAATATGGTGAAATGGGTAAATGATAATTGATAATTCAAGACATGAACTTCTGGGATATTTCAAGCTAAACAACTTGCGCTAGATGTACCATCTACCAGAGCCACAAAATCTTTATGATAAATATTTTCTCAAACATTTTTCCAAAGAAAATGAGGACCCAATGGACATTATGTAGAATTGGAGGTCGGGGTCTGGAAAATTCAAACAGGAGAAATATGGTACGTGCCCAATTTCATCCCTTTCGGCTCCACATAATTTCACAGCTGCGATGATGTGTATACTATTTGGGAAGGCTGATAGTACCAAATTTTCTATAGAGTTGATTCCATTGATTGATGAAGTGGTTAACACAATGATTATGAATTGGATTCATATTTTGTCAAATAATTTAGCTATGGCTATTATGGAATACAGGAAAAAGAGAATAATCTCCTCATGAACTATTCCCCCTTTTTACATGAGTGCTTATGTAATTGATGCCATATTTTTTTGCTCACGATTTCCAAACATGGGTTGGAAGTGGACTATATAGAACCCTCTCCCCATCCTTGTGTATCATAAACTCTTGTGGGAATCCCAGTTCAATTCCCATTTTTACATAATTTTCCATGGTATTATGTTACCCATTTATAAAACCATTTTTATAAAACAACCCAAACCAAAGAGGAAGCAATCAAACAACTTTCCAAACTTGATTGGGAGACATACTAGCAGTATTTGGTAAAACCACATAGCCAATGGATGACTCTACAATGCTTAACTAGTTTTGCACAAAAAATGGTGCAAAATCTCTCAGATACCATATTTTCGGGACAGTTAAAATCCACAATCAACCAACCGCCCCAGGTGAAACCAATGATGGACATATGAAATCTCAAGGACCAAGTGTCCGACTAAGACAATTCAATTTGAAGAAGCTTGTCATCAGTTTATTTTCTATTTTTAGATTTTTTTTGTAGGTTAGTTCGAGGAAGGTTGTTTGAAACCTCCTCAACTTTTTTTGTAATAATCTATTTTCGAAACATGTATTATAGTATTTAAACCTATCTCATGCATTTAGAGAGGGGTCCAATTTTTTTTTTCAAAAACACTTTGCAAGATATTGCACTTCTGTACTTTTGTGAATGTTTTGATGAAATAATTGGAACAAGATCCAATTTTCTTGAATATCGAAGCATACTCTACTGAAATTGCATTTCTGTACTCTTAGGGTATATTTGATTGGAAGGAAGTGGATCGATATTGCTGATCTCAGGAGTAAGACCTTTCATATATGTTACTTTTATCTTATGATCCTATTTTATTTATGAACTAGAAATACTTTTCCTTATATTGTGTTATGTAGGAGATTTGAGTTATAGTTTAAACATCAAAGCACTTTTGTATAAATGTTTTAGCTATAATTTCTTATTGAATACATGATCAAATTGATATATGTGATATATTTTCCATAATTTTTTTGCCTAACTATTTAGTCAAAATAATTATCTTTAAACAATTTCTTATCTTATAGTGATTGAATGATATGTATTATCCTTTTCTTTAAGGCATCTTTGTAGATCGCATAATACTTTTCCAGGTATGTAGTAAGATAATGATAGAATAGATAGATGCATGTGTTCGCTACTTAAATAGGTGATTTCATTTAGATCATTTTTCATTATATCTTATATCACCCCAACATCATTATCATATCAATATTTGCTAGGAAACTAGTCCCATTGTCCCTAGTTGGAGCCACCACACCAAACAGAAAAGAAGCAACATTCAAGGTCTAGACTGGGTGGTTATTCCCCATGTTGTCGCAATGAATTTCGAGGCTTCAAAATTTTGGCACTAGAAGGAGGGCCAAGGCTATGAATGGCAAGAAAATCTAAATCAGAAAGCCATTATAAGAGTAAAACTCCCTCACCATAACCTCCAACTTCTCAGCCACATTCTAGATCTCCAAATCCTAAACGTGAATTTGTGAGAAAATATTTATAATCCACTAGTGTTTCCCCAAAGAAATCAAATCAACCTTCTTTTGCAAAAACACCAGAAGTACAGTCTTTAATTCATAAATTACAAGGGATTTCTTTGTCTCAAGAAGAATCTGAATTATCTCAAGTCAACATTTCTTCACATTTTCCTTCCTCTCAAAGATTAACCTGATCACAGAGTGAAAATTTTGGAATTCCTCCATTTGAATTTCCTCTACCTCCTCCTCGAAGGAAAACTACGAAATCTAAGTCTGAAACTCATAGTGAGATTCTTTCACCATCACCACACACTCCCTCATTCATTCCATCATCTTCATCACAAACTTAATCATCAACCTTACCTTCTAAAATAATGATTTACACGGTATAGGAGCAGAATCTTCCTCTACCCAATCACCTTCAACCATTGGTACATCTTCTTCCACAAAACTGCCCATAATGGCTCAAAGACCATGGAAAAATCTAGGAGCTGTTCAAATGGCAGGACCATTACATCCATTACCTGCTCATCAAAATAAATGGTTGTCAAAATTCAATCCCGATGATGGTCTTCTTGTCGAAGAACATATAAACAACTTCATGTTGTCCATAAATCTAAATTGAGTCGTAGAAGAAGATGCAGTTGTATGATTATTCCCTTATACCTTACAAGGATCAACAAGATCCTAGTACTTTTCATTATCATTTGGTTCCATTGGAAATTGGAATGCATTCCAGGAACAATTCCTAACCAAGTTTTGAGATGACCGCTCAACGACTACACTTTTTAATGATCTCTCCAACTTGAAAGCTAAATCTAGAGAGCCAGTTAAGGACTTCAATTCGAGTTTTAATAAATTATTAAACAAAATCCCAGTGGCATTGAGACCAAGTACTGAAGTTCAAAATTAATGGTACATTTTTGCTCTTCCCTCAAATACAACTATTTTTGTTGATAGAGCTGCCAAGCCAACCTTCGCTAAAAACATGAAAGAAGTTATAGTTGTAGAAAAACGAATTTTAGCCTTAGAAAATAAAAATGCATTAGAAGAAAGAAAATCCAAAAAGGTCACCTTCAAGGATGAATCCAAGAAGAAAAAACCTAAATATCCTTTCAATATTGAGGGTCTATAAAAGTTACTTAAAAACATGTCCAATGAAATGGTTGACATTAAAAAATGAGTAGCTGAAATTTCTTCTAGAAAACCTTTTACACCTTTTAAAAGAAATCCTGTATATGATCCTAAACCTGCAAATACAATATCAAATGTGGAATCATATTTAGATGAAGAAGAAGTATCAACAACTGAAAAACAAACTGATGAAGGAGAGCTAGTTGAAGTACATGGAATGTGGGATTTCATTCTTCCTTTGTCAGACAATGAAGAAGAAGAAGAAGCTTTACTTGTCCCAACCAGAAGTAAGAACACTGTTGATTTTCCATAGAAAAGTCAAAAAATGAAATCATCAACTCTTGCTGTCAAAGAAATAGCAATAGGTAATAAATATTCTCCCAATTCTACTCAGACATCCCCTCCTCAATCTAATTCTTCGCCTTCAGTCCTTTTTAGTTTCTGATGATATGGAATACAGCATAGTCGAAGACATGAAGAAGACCAAAGCTAATATCATGCTATATGAGCTTAGCAAGTTGAAACATCAACAAAATCTTTTTCTTTTTAGAATTAAAAGCAGTCCCCACTTCTCCTCTTCTTGCTGTTGTGATTTCCTAGGCTACTTAAGAGATGGGTAAGCCTCTCAGTACTTCTTTGAATAAACTGAAATCAATTGATGTTGCTTTAATTGGTGTTAGATCTAATTCCCATACTCCTCCTTTTCTTTTGACTTTTTAAGTCTTTAATAAGAATTTTCACAATTGTTTAGTTGATTCTAGAGCTTCATCAAATATTATGGCAAAAACAGTGTGTGCAAAATTGAAGATTTTACCCCAGAAATCTACTGTTCACATTGTAAAGTTAGATTGAATGCAAGTCGAAGTCATGGGAGAAATTAATGTAGTTACCATCAAACTCTCATAAAAAACAAGAGTATGTCAAGTAATTGACGTTCTTGCTACTGATATTCTTGAATTTTACGACTTGATCCTCAGTAGAGATTGGCCCAAAAAGCTTCATGGCTATTTCGCAACAAACTAGTCTCATATGTGGCTTCCTTACAATGGTAAGCCAAATCAAATATGGGTCAATTGTGAGAAACATTCAAAGTATATCGTGACTGAACTGGAAGGAGAAAATGAGCTCATTTCATACAATAATAAAATCATTGAAAATTATTCAGTGGAATCATTTTTGGGCAATTTTAATGCATGCACTTCACCTTTTTTGGAAAACTCTGTTACCTCACAAATAAAAAATTATTCGCAAACATATTCTTCTAAATGTATCAATTTTGTAAATAAACCTGTAGTTAATTCTTTGTTTTGGAAATTATTTTTCGATGGATATAAATCTAATGATGGAGCAGGGGCAGGTTGCATATTAGTTAGCCCTAAAGGAGAGAAAACTATGTTGGCATGTAGACTTGAATTTGAATGCATGAATAACACTGTTGAGTATGATGCATTAGTTCAAGGATTTTATAAAGTCATATGCCTTGATATCAAATACCTTCAAGTTTGTGGAGATTCGGGAATTGTAATCAAACAGGTAAGGAATACTATTCACTGTCTTTCTGGACATCTAAAACATTATCAGTCATTAGTCTAAGACCTCACCTAACATTTCTTAGAATTTAACATTTCTCCAATTCCAAGACTTTAGAATGCAAGTGCTAATATTTTGGCTAACATTGCATCCAAACTTATACCACTAGGAGATTATAGTCCTAACCAATTTTCTATAGAATTAATTTTTATACCTTCTATTCCTGATAATATCACCAATTGGTGAGTTTTTAATGACGATCTAGATATCATAAACTTTCTAACATCCGAAGGCTCATATGATGACCAGATAATAGATGAAGACCAACATGATAGCCATCTTAAATAAAATACAAGTGTAAATCACATACCTAAATCTATAGTTAAGCTGGAATATCTCTATGATCTTAAAGACATATTCAAGAAACCAACTAACTCAAAGCTTCAAAGTTCAACATTGAGGTTTGAATTAGTGAATCTTAGAACTGGTCTTAAACAACAAAATATTAATCTAGGTCTTGGTATTGCACCCTAAGAAATATTAGCCTTCATTCATCTATTGAGAAGATATAAAAATGTTTTTGTTTGGAATTATGATGATCTTAAAATGTATGATACTTCTATTATACAACATACCATTCCTATGATATTCGATGAAAAGCATGTATAACAAAAGTTGAGAAATATTCATCTAATTTGGAAAATCAAATCAAATCTGAATTAAATAAACTTCTTAAAGCCAAAATAATTTTTCCTGTCAGACATTCAAGGTGGGTTTCTAACCTAGTTCCAATCAGGACAAAGAATGGTGATATTCGAATTTGTATAGACTTTTGCAATCTCAAGAAAGCTTGTCAGAAGGACAACTTTCCACTGCCTCCTATAACAGATACTGCGGTCAGTTACATATTTAGAGTTAATGTGTTTTCTGGATGGATTTTTAAGGTACAATCAAATTCTTGTACATCCAGATGATCGAATAAATACCACTTTCAGAACCAAAGGGGGAACATACTCTTATCAAAATATGCCATTTGGATTATTCAATGCTAGCACAACATTTCAGAGAGCCATGGATATAGCTTTCAAAGGTTTGGTAAATAAAATTGTGGTCATCTATTTAGATGATATAACTGTATATTCAAAGAAGTGCAATAATCATTTAAAGGACTTAAGACAGATCTTTGAACATTGTAAAAGGTATGGAATTTCTATAAACCCAAAGAAATCTTTCTTTGCTTTAAGTGAAGGTAAACTGCTTGGATTTATTGTATCTAAAGATGAAATTCGCATAGATCCTGATAGGATAAGAGAAATTTCTGAAATCTCTTTGCCTCACAACAAAAAATCCATGCAATCCTTCCCAGGTCAAATAAATTTTGTTAAAATATTTGTCGCTGAATTTTCACGCATTTTTTTACCCTTGTAATCCATGATCAAGAAAAATTATGTTTTTAAATGGGGACATACTGAGCAAGAAGCTTTCAATCTTATGAAACAATCAATTATAAATTCTCCCTCTTTAGCAACTTTGAATGTTTCCAATCATTTTATTTTATGTAATTTTGCCTCTGAAACATCATATGCAGCTATTTTGACACAAGTTAATGATGATAAAATTAAAGAACCAATTTATTTCTTTAGCTCCAATTTGTGAGGTGCTGAATTGAATTACTTAAACGTTGAAAAGCAGGTTTCACTATTTTCAAATCAATAAAACATTTTAGACCTTTTCTTCTTAAAACTCACACTGAAGTAATAGTTCCATTCTCATATCTGAGAAATTTACTAATGCAAAAAGAATTAGGAGGGAAAAAAGCAAATTGGATGACAACACTGCAAGCAGATGACATTGAAATTAGACTAGCTAAAATTGTTAGAGGTCAAGGTTTTTTTAGAATGTTAGCTGGAGCATCCAACTTACCAGCACTAGAAGATTCAGGGGATGATATGCAAATATCTGAGGTAAGACTCAACAATACTGAATCTCGATATACTGATATCATATTTTATTTAAAAAATGGATATGCCCCTATGTAGCTTAGTTACAAAAGAAAAAGGGATTTGAGATTAAAAGAAAAGCAATATGAAATCATCAATGATGTTTTGTTTAGGAAGAATTATGATTCTGTTTTACTAAGGTGCCTTGAAAAAATTGAGGAATAAAAGGTTCTGCAGGAACTCCATGATGGACTAGATGGTGGACATTTTGGAGGAGACACAATAACGCATAAAATCCTGCATGCTGGCTATTATTGGCCAACCTTGTTCAAGGATGCACACAAATATGTAAGGAAGTGCAAAATGTTTCAAACAACTGCTGGAAGAAAAAGGAAACCCACATTTCCATTACATTTGGTCAACATTGAAGAACCATTTGAGCAATGGGGACTGGACATAATAGGTGAGATATTCCTCACTCTTCAAAGCAACATAAATACATCCTTACAACAACCGATTACTTCACTAAGTGGGTGGCTGCAATTCCACTAAAGGTAGATAATTTTGAAAACATTATTGAATTTATTGATCAATTTATTATTACTAGATTTGGCCTACCAATTTCCCTCATGTTCGACAATGCATCTTATTTCACATGCAATACTATGACATAATTTTCTCTCAAAAGAGGTTTTAAACTTAAGTATTCTTCTAACTATTATCCTTAGGGAAATTGTTTAGCTGAATCAAAAAATAAAAATCTCATAAGGATCATCAAACAAACTATTGATCAGAATCAAAGAAACTGGCATAAATCTTTAACATTTTCTCTATGGGAAGATCAGATAACACAGAAGGCATCAATAGACACTTCTCCTTTTAATCTGGTCTATGGGAAAGAAATTGTCCTTCCTACAAATGTAGTTATTCCCTCTCTAGCCCTAGTTCAATTTATTGAAGAAACTCCTTCCTCTTCTTTGCAATTAAGGCAATCATAGATCCTCAAACTTGAAGAAGAAAGAGATAAAGCCAAAATCATACATGCCCGCCATCAAATGTTAGTTAAATCTTCCTTTTCAACTTGGAGACCTTGTTTTGAAGTGGGATAAAGCACACGAGGAAAAGGATAAGCATACCAAATTCCAAAGAATGTGGCTTGGACCATTTCAGATTGAAGAATAAATCAACCCATCAACATTTCTATTGCAAGATTTATCAAGCAAGAGTGATTCTCTGCCTGTGAATGGGTAGATTTTGAAGAAATATTTTTCATATAAGATAACCTCTTCTATCCCTTGTACACTATCGCCTTTACTTTTCCTAGGAAAATAAAAGTTAAATAGTATTTTCTTTTGGCCTTACAATAAAGATCTCTTCAAATATTTTTTATTTTTCTCTTGTATAAGTAGATATTGTTAAGGAAATAATTATAACATTTGAAAATAAGATAGGTTCTATCCCTCTAAAATCTACTTGTTTCCACCAAAATTATTTATTCTTTGTAAAACCCCAACTTTATAGAGGGACTTTTGTTCTATTATCAGTCAAGAAAAGTATCTCTAACAAAGTAAAGACTCTTTGCAGATAAGCATATTTAACTCTATAATTGTTATCCAGAAACTCTTAAAGAGTCAATGATTCTCCCCATCCAGTAAACTTTTCTCTTTTTAGAGTGTAATTCTAAAATATACAAAAACCTAAAATATAAGAGGTATCATAAAGAGTCAACTTACCATGATCATAGGGAATTAATAGACTGACATTACAATACTGCATATCAAAACAAGGTAATGGCTTGAGATTAATTAAATCAAAAGACAAGGGGTCTCATCACGAGCTGACTTGTTCAGTTGAATTACAACCAGTGAATGGCATTGTCACTATTTGGCCACCAAACCAAGACAATGACTTTTAAGTAATTAAAAAGAAAAATTCATAGAAAAAATAAACTGTTTAAAAAAAAGGAAAAAGAAGAGAATAGGTATATGATTATGAATTTATATCTAAAAATTGCAATCTTATCTGGATGGGATACTAATCATTGATGGTTAAAATGTAACCCTGTTGAGGCTATGGATGCCTGTTGGAAACAGAGGCTTTACCTATGACAAATGAGTACATATAAAAGCTAATCAGCAAGAGCCCCCTACTTTATCTTTGAACTAAGTAAAGACTGATATAGACAAATGAATTTTCATTTTGAAGAGGATATCAAATGAATCGTAATTAGGTGAGTTTTTTTCATTTTCAAAGAAATGTTACTTATATGAAATTTCATGTAATTCCTATTTCGTGAACTATCTTTTTTTTGGATGTTTTAGAAGTTCCAAAATTATCAGAGATAACTGGTTCTTCTAGTGAATCACCAATTGTTGTACTATTCAACAACCCCCCCATTTATTGATTTAATAGCTAATATTTGATTAATAAATGGGGACCCTTTCATTTTTTTTCAAAAAAATTAGCAAATGAGAGCTTCCCTTTTTGAAAAATTAGAAATAAAATTTCGAATAAACTCGTGATATCAAGTCGAAATCCTTTTGTGACTAGACATTCTCGCTTTATCGCAAATTGTTGTACCTTGCATAACAAAGGTTAATTAGCAATCAAAATCCATGAATTGTGATAAAAGGGACCACCATAGTAGACTTACGATATCATTGAACTTTTCATTAAATCTAGGTCTTAAATAATTTCTTACGAAATAAAGTACTTATCGCAATCGCATAGTGACATTCATAAAAGCACAAAACAAGCAAACCTTAATGAGATGTGATTTGCAATACTACAATATGATAAGTCAAATTCTCATTGCATCGCGACCTTTACACAAATGGAAAATAGGTGAACCATGAAAAAGTTGCGAAATGTGATGTGATCCAGACCCAGTCGAATTATGAAAACTGTTATAACTTAGATCAGGTCTGACACATGGTAAACAACTACTTTATGGAATAATTATTCATTTAAATGAAATGTGCTCAAAAGGGTAAAAGGTATGCCGCTCGAATCACATATCAAAAAATACTAAATGACTTCAAAGTGGCCCATAACTAATATTGCGATATTGCAATATTGTGATAATTACAATTAATCACAATCACATCATCGACATCGCACCCTTCAACGTATCAACTTGAAGTATGACTTAAAAATTTGCTATGCAATGGTTTAAATGAGTCATAAAATAAATAATGAAAAGACCTTAGTGCGTAGTTAATGAGTTTTAATGGCATTTATGTTTAAAATGATTCGCTAAGATTTGATATCTTTCATCCGTATTTTCAAATAAACGCTTCTTCATTGTCATCTTTTAGAATTAACTGTATCATTTCATTTTCACTGTCATTTTTGCTCTGTGTGTTTATCCGATAATCTCCATTTCTCAATTTCAGGGAACCTCCGAAGGAAACAATTCTTGAAAAGATGGTGAAGTAAGGAAAAGCTACTACATCTAAGAATCGAACATGCCCCCACTCTTCTCTGATACCACCTGCAACAAAGACAGAGGGATCACTTCATGGGAAGCCATGTAAAACTTACTAGAGGGAGAAAAACCGAGACCATTGGAAACTAAGGCAACAACTGATGCCGAAGAATCATTTGAGGCTTCCTACTTTGAGGCAGCATGTTCATTTCTACACAGAATAGCTGCAAGGCCCAAGATATTACCATACACAGATATGGTGAAATGGGTAATTGATAATGTGAATATTTCATATAGGACTTTGAAGAATTCAAGACATGAAGTTATGGGATCTTTCATGCCAAACAATTTGCGCCAAATGTACCATCTACCAGAGCCACAAAATCTCTATGATAAATATTTTCTTGAACATTTTTCCAAAGAAAACGAGGACCCAATGGATGTTATGAAGAACTGGAGGTCGAGCTTCGACAAATTCAAATGGGAGAAATCTAGTATGTACCCAATTTCATCCCTCTTGGCTCCACATAATTTCGCAGTTGCGATGATGTGTAGGCTATTTAGGAAGGCTGATAGTACCAAATTTTCTATAAAGTGGGTTCCATTGATTGATGCAGTGGTTAACACAATGGTTATGAATTGGAGTCATATTTTGTTAGATAATTTAGCTATGGCTAATAGGGAATACATGCAAAAGAGAATTATCTCCTCACAAACTATTCCTCCTTTTTACATCAGTGCTTATGTAATGGACGCCATATGTTTTTGCTCATGATTTCCAAACATGGGTTGGAAGTGGACTATACAAAACCCTCACCCCATTGATGTGTATCATAAAATCTTGTGGGAATCCCAATTCAATTCCCATTTTTACATAATTTTCCATGGTATTATGTTACCAATTTATAAAACCATTTTTTATGAAACAACCCAAAACAAAGAGGAAGCAATCAAACAACTTTCCAAACTTGATTGGAAGATATACTGGCAGTATTTGGTAAAACCACATAGCCAATGGATGACTCTATGATACTTAACTAGTTCTGCACAAAAAATGGTGCCAGCTTTCTCAGATGCCATATTTGCAAGACAGTTAAAATCCACGATCAGCCAGCCACCCCACATGAAACCAATGATGGATATCTGCAATCTCAAGGACCAAGTGGCCGACTAAGACAATTCATTTTGAAGAAGCCTGTCATCAATTTATTTTCTATTTTTAGTTTTTGTTTTGCTTACTCCGAGGAAGGTTGTTTGAAACCTTCTCAGTTTTTTTTGTAATAATCTATTTTTGAAACATGTATTATAGTATTTAAACTTCTCTCATGCATTTAGAGAGGGGTCTAGAATTTTATCAAAAACACTTTGAAAGAGATTGCACTTCTGTACTTTTGTGAATGCTTTGATGAAATAATTGGAACAAGATCTAATTTTCTTGAATATTTAAGCATACTCTACTTAAATGCATTTCTATACTCTTAGGGTATATTTGATTGGAAATAAGTGGATCGATATTGCTGATATCATGAATATGAACTTTCATATATGGTACTTTTATCTTATGATCGTGTTTTATTTATGAACTAGGAATAATTTTTCTTATATTGTGTTATGTAGGAAATCTGAGTTATATTTTAAACATCAAAGCACTTTTGTATAAATGTTTCAGCTGTAATTTCTTATTGAATACATGATCAAATTGATATATGCATATATTTTCCATAATTATTTTTCCTAACTATTTAGTCAAAATAATTATCTTTAAACGATTTCTTATCTTATAACAATTGAATGATCTTTATTATCTTTTGCTTTAAGACATCTTTGTAGATCACATAATTTGAATAACTCCCAAGTATATAGTAAGATAATGTTAGAATAGATAGATGCATGTTCTCACTACTTAAAAAGGTCATTTTATTTAGATCATTTTTTGTTATATCTTATATCACCCAACATCATTATCAAATCAATCCTTGCTAGGAAACTGATCCCATTATCCCCAGTCGAAGCCACCACACCAAACGGAAAAGGAGCTACTTTCAAGGTTCAGACCAGGTGGTTACCTCCCATGTTGTCGTAGCAAATTTTGAGGCTTCAACAAGTTCCTTTTTGTAAGGACCCTCCTCACCTCCAAAATAATCTTTGTCCTATTTGCAATTTCCAACTCTTCTAATTATTCTCTAGTCTTAAAATTCAAAATTCTGGTCAGAGCAGTAGCTTAACCTAACTTCTGCCCTAAATATGATTTTACCTTTTCAATTACCTCTTTGGACCTCTGTATTAACTCTTATTGCTAAAAAATAATCTGAATTGAGGGCCATATCTCAGTCATGGCCTCATGTATTTCTATCCATGTACTCTGTTTTACCTGTGCCAATGTCTATGCCATTGCAGACTCACTTTGCAGCTATTCAATCTTCTGTGTTAATTTATGATTTTATACAATTTAGCCAAGTATACACTATCAACCTTCAACTTCTACTCCTGAAGGTTATTCAGCTAAGTTTTCAACTTCTCAATTTCATGTCCTCTGATTGACAGGTCATCCATTTCTCTAATGACTTCCTCTGAAGAATCTGTTGACTACCCTTAAATTGTAAAGATTGCTGAAGTGGATTCCCTTTCTACTGATGTAGATGCAATAGGGACTAATTTCAATTGAGTGGCACCCAACTGTGTTGTTTGTTCCCTTTCCTTCAATAATTTCCCCATTTCAACCTCCATTGTTTTGATTTGTCTACTATGTCAATAAGGATCCTGAACATGTCTTCTTTTTCATTCTCAAGCTATCCAACTTCCTTAGCCTGTGGGTCTTTTGTGGATGGAAGCTTGAGTTGCTTCTTGAATGCTACAATATAAACATTCTTCCTTTTGACAATCTCTTATGTTTCTTTCACATTGCTGGGATCATATCCTAGTTTGATTGCAAGGTATTCCAATGATTTGATCTTTGTATGTTTGGATAGAGAGGAGATTTTCTCTAACTTGAGCTGAGACTGAATATTATTTATAGAGGTTTGCAACTTAGAAGCTGCCATTGTCGAAGTTGTCAATGTCGAGTACATCATCTCTCCCGTTTTCTTGTGTAGGTCTATTTGATCAATTGGATGAATTTGATCAGTACTAAATGAAAAAATAGATTTATTATAATCTTCAAGGGTCTTTGGGAAAGGAATTTGAGCCTACAAAAAGGCTATATGCAATTTCCCTTTTTTTCGTGTCAAAGGCAAATAGTAGCCTATGCTATGAGGAGGTGATCTGCTTCCATAAATGTGTATAAGTTCATGCTTTTAACATTTCAATTTTCTCCTTGATCTCTCTATATGTAGCAAATATGTTTGGTTCAACTTGGTCATGAACCAATTCTCCTATCAAAGAAGTGTCCAATGGATCTTGGGAGGCCGAAGAGAATGGAGATCCCACAAAAATATCCTCAGTCCTCCATGAAGCATGAGGGCCTGCCAAAACTATTGTCTGTACATTTTCCTCTCCAAAGGATCCTTCTATTGCTGGAGTAGTCTTCTGCATTTTATTGTAGATTTAAAACTCCTTTTCACGAATTTTTGTGACTGTGGGGGGAAAATCTTCCGTTGGTCTCTTGTCTTACTTCTCCTATGGTGTAGGAGTCTATACCATAGTAGTCAAAATTACCTGTTCTTCTGCCTCTTGTAGGGTGTTTTATTGCCACTGATCATGGTTCACGTACTTCTCAATCTCTAGCTTGGGAGTGTGTGAGTAGGGAGTAGTCTTTGTTCTACTCTTAATTTTGAAATAATCCCTAGGGGGTCATAGGACCAGGTGAAACGGAGTGTGAAATTCATTCTTTTTAGAAGGATATCTACTTCTTTGGCTACTGCTCTAATATTGCAAATGAATGGGCCCACTTGTGTTTTTATCTTAAACTGTGGTTTCTTCTTTGTTGCCACAACATGCAACTCACCTATATTGATCATCTGTCTTATGTACTCCAATGAGAAAATTATCATTGGGACAAACTTTGGTAACCTGTAAGGTGGAAACTCACAACCATAGACCCTAATCTCTATGTAGTTCTGGTACAAGTACCCGTCACCTATTTTTCTCTGCTCACTCAAATGAAGGAATCTATTAATTTCTAGTCCTATTCTTGGCTCTACATTGTTGTTTAATAAGCAGGATACTGTGTACAAAAACTGATCAAAAAATTCACTGAAAGGTGAATTCATTGGAATTCTTCCTTACCAAGGAAGTCCAATGAATCACTAGTTGAGCATTTCCCTACTCATCCAATTTATGCAAGGGAAATTGAAACCTATATTCTTGATGGTAAAGAAACAAATAAAAAAGTACTGAAGCGTATTTGAAAGTTCCCTTAGTAGAGAATTCCAGGAATTTCTCATGGATCGCATCTACTAAAAATTGACTATAATTGAAGGTGGAAGGCTTTTCACCTGTGGTAAAGACTGATAGGAAACCAATGATGGCCTCATCAACCCACTGATCAGATTGGTAGCCAAGTAGACATGAAACAATAGAAATAATCTGCTTAATCATCTCAGGGAACATAGAGGATGAATATGGGTGGTTTTTCTTGGGTAATTAGGCATCCTCAGGGAGAAAAGTCTCAAAAATCTTAGTTGTATGTGGGAAGGTGAGGTTTTTGTATAATTCCATGAGGTAATCTAGTGTAAATGGCTTCAGAGAGGCAAAACTTTGCAATTCGAGCATTTGGGATATGGATTCAATTGTAATGGTAAAGAGAATGTCATTATTATGGGCCGCAATTTCCCTCTGACTAGGAAAATAGGGAAATTGACAACATGAAATGAACTCATTGAATTGATAGGTCTAAGGGAAAATGAATTCGGGAAGGGAGGATTCCCATAGACCCAATTCATCACTAAGTTCAATAAATTTCTGCTTTAACCAATTTTAGAGTTCATACAGGTCAAACTCACAATTGGTTTCCAAGATTTTATATTCCCGGTCTACCAGGGGTTGATGATCTAAATCTATAACAGGGGGCAGCAGGGGGTTACCATCTGAGGCCTTAGATTTTCCTTTGGGAGCCATGATGAAAGAGGAATGAACAAGAGATTTTAATTACCTAGGAAAAATTAGATGAATATTGGTGGCCAAATGAAGATTGGTGGTCAAATGCACAGTTGTAGTGAAAGGTTCTTCTCACTGGGCGATGAGATAGGCTCTATCTGGTTGACTATGCATTGGAATAGATCTGATCACTTGTTACCTTGAAATAGTGAAAGGAGGGTGACATAACAAGTTTTAGTTGATATTATAGGCAAAGATGGCTTTACCATTATAATTTCCCATTTAACAGAGCAAGTACGTTATGATAGGAATAGGTGGCTATTAGATGCTTTAACGATTTGATGATGGGGTGATAGAGGTGCCAGGTGGTAGAAACACATTGGGGTGAAATGAGAACAAGAAGTGATGGTGATGAGAGATGAGCGAATAGGGGAACGCCATGTGCCAGTGTCATATAGGAGTGAGGTAGGGACGAGAAGTGATAGTGATTTGGCAAAAGGGAAGGTGGGTTCGATGATGTGAGGTGACATAAGAAGAGTGGCTCGGGAGTGATGGGTTCAATGGTCGTAATAAGCAGGAGCAGGAGTGGAGTGGAAATGTGGTTTTCGTAGGGGGGAGGGGATGGTATATTTAGGCTGGGGGGGTTTTAAAATCGCCAGGGGAGGACACATTGCAACAGTGGTGAGCAAAAAAAATGCCTTTCGGACCCCCTCCCTCGATTAACTGTCGGAAGGACCGGGGGGGTCCGAAACTCCTCAACAGAGGATATGTCACAAGAGTGGTGAGTGGGCAAACCGATTTTCGGACCCCCCCCCCCCTGGTTAACTGTCATAAGTTCCCGGGGGGGTCCGAAACTCCTCACCCACTGTTGATTCGGGTGGGTGAGATCTCGACCATTGAAATGCATGCACCTTTTATTACATAGAGACAAGAGTCGCCGCATCAACCAAAACTTTATTTAAACTATCTAACTGCGATTTAAATTACGATTAACACTAATTGATCTAATTTTAATCCAAATCTATTTTAGACCATGATTACATTGTGCAGTAAAAATTAGTTATTCTAAACAACTTTATTTTGACTACTTTAACCACGATTAAAATCTGTGGTTAAACTATTAACTTATCTAAACTTATTCTATTAACCAAGTCTAATAATTCTTAAATGGTGTGATTAAACCTCTGATTCTATTTATTTTTTCAACTCTAATGTGGCATTTAAACAAGCTGCACACTTTGAACTTTATAAAGCATTTCTTATGCATATTTTTATGTGAAATACAATGGCATTTAAATTTGCACACTTATTGGTTTTTTTTTCATTTTTTCATTTTCTTTCATTTTTTCATTTTTTCATATATATATATATATATATATATATATATATATTATCCCCTTCGTTTTTTCTTTTCTTTTTCTATTTTATTTTTCTATTCTTTTTTTTGGAAATAACTTGCAGAATGAAATATTATTTACAACATCTCATGTACAAAAATTAACAGCTAATAGTCATATTATCCTATAAAATATAGGACCCTAGCACTAAGAAAAAAGGAACTGTCGTGTTTATTAATACAATGCTAAGTGAAAAGTTGTGAAAGAGTTGGGGCCTTCTCCGCCAAGAAAGTTGGTCGATGGTACTCTCAGTCCTTTGTCCAACTTGTCAATTAGCTTATGCTTATAGGAAACAACTATCATATGATAATTAAATCTTATAAATAGCACTTTAAATCATGAAATATAAACAGCAATTTGAAACAAAGTATTTACAACTATAAGTTATTGAATATAGCAGTGAACTCATGCATAAACTACAAGCATCATTTCATGAAGCAACTAGTATAACAAGATGAGTGAGAATACACAAAAACCAAATGTTAAAGAGTATAAACATAAAAATAACACATATATGATTTTTTCCAAAAATTTTCATGAATTAACATATGAACATGTTATACCAACATGTACAAAATGAACAACACATAAGATTTAGTGCATAAGCTTTGGTTATGGGGGCCCTCCACACCTCAACAAGCACACCAAATGTCTACTATTGGTTGAAAATCAAAGGAGAAACATATATTAAATGAAATCAAGTTGAATCAAGCTTCAAAGGCTGAATTTTTAGCTACAAAATATTTATTCGAAATCTTCAAATTACAAGCTTGTTTTGCAAGCACTATTTACTTGCTTTTATAAGCAAAAATATAGTTAAAAAACCAAAAATATTTTTTGTTGGTGAGTGTGGTATATGCTAGGAATGTAATTAGATCAAACCAACCTTATTCAAGGCTCATATCATGGAAAAAATTAGAAAAAAAAAAAAAATCAAATCTAAGTGAAATCCCCAAACTGCCTTGCGTTTTTTGCTATTGAACTAGGCATGTTGATTAGGCATCTGAGGGTCAATTTTCGATGAGTGGATCAATATTCATGCATCTCAAGATAACAATCTACAAAACCCATGTCTCAAGATTCACCTAGTTTTCTTGAAAATATGAAAACGAATGATCATTTACGAGATTTATTGCATCCTATAAATTTGTGCTACAATGCAATTATTTCATAAATTTTTGAAAATTAAAAATGCCGAACAAAATACCTTAGGGAATACATTTATTAGGAAAAATATGACTAAATTTCATAAAAAACAACTTTAAAAGTTTTTCCTAAAGCCAAAAAAGGTAATAAACCATAGCAAAAATTATGTCATAAAAGAGGACTGACACCATACTCATAAGAATTAAACGATGTCAACACAACCACTTGTATCACCTATCCAACCATTATCAAATGAATTTTTTGTTATCGTTTGGTTAATATGTAGTTTCTAGGATGATTACTATCATTTCCATGCTTTCCACCTAAATAAATAACCAAGAGCGGGGTTAAATTGTGACAAGACACTCGAACTTCTAGGGGATGGTGTGGATGCGAACTAACAATCTAGGTTGAATACTTGATTTAGGCATCAAAACTTGTAGTTAAAAGAATTATCGTGGGTCACATGTCACATCTTTGAAGGTTGCCACCCTAGGCATGGATTTGAAGCCACGATAGCTAGTAGTACAACAAATTAGAGATAAAGTGAATTAAGAAACACTGAACCAAACTAGCACACATACTCTAGTGTAAACTAAGTGGGATTGAAATGAATATTTTTTCACCTCAAAGGGGGGAGACTTCCACTCTTACTATATGTATCCAGGTTTTGGGTGATTAACATGTTCCAAGACAAGCTCTTCATTAATCAAAAACAATTTTAAGTATTACTCTAGGACTAAAAGGTACTTTCAACCTAAATAGAATTTGCAAGAAAGGAAATGTCCCTTGTGGTCATCATCAGGGCTACTTCTAGAAAGGTCATATGATTTCAAATATCACCTAGATTTAGTTATGTACATGAGACCAAATGATACCCTTTATGATTAAAATTGTGACTATATTACATTATATTATATTAAATTAGAAATTGTGTAAATCAAAGAATGGAAAAAAAAATAAAAAAAAATTACCTTCAATTAAGCTAAAAACGGTATAAGGAAGAAGTTTAATATGGAGATATATAAATGGGAAAAAGGAAAAGTTCAATCCCAAAAGTATTATTCATGATATTATACATGGTGGAATAAAAAGGTATTAATATAAAAATATCATTAAACTATATACCAATTCATTTATGGAGTTTAAGTATCCAATTCTCCAATGTATGTCATACTTTATGTATGCATTCATTATCATATAATATCATATAGAGAGAAAGAGAGATAGACAAAGTGCTAATATGTATCATTGAAATCTTTAAATTCAGAATGAAGTCATTGAAGCACATCATTTGTGTAGGTCCTTGTCCTTGCACTTTTTGAAAAAAGAAGAGGTATCTTTGAAGTCTTTAAATTCAAAATGAAGTCATCGAAGCACATTATTTTTGTATGTCCTTACACCTTTTGAAAAAAGATATAAGTTTCATAATCATGGTATTCTTTGGAGGAACTTTTTGCTGAAAGAAAAAGAAAGCTTAGTAACGAGAAATAAAAGAAGTTTTTTCTAATAATTTTAAAAAATATGTTAATCCTCTATTAAAACTTAAAGGGGCCATTTAAGGAAAATGTGTTGGCATTGTTATTTGTCCATAGTATGATAACAATTATATTAATGTTGATATGTCTAATTATTGTTAGTTCTTGAATAGAGTGTAATTGGAAAAATAATACTTTTAGAAAAACAATATGAAATAAACAATCTATACTTGAGAATTTATGTTTATATTTCACACTCCAAATTACCATTACATCTATGTCTAATGAAGATATGGTCATGGTTCTAGGTTTACCATGTGTTGGCCCTTAATTTTTGTCATCTTTGCCTATCCTATATCCATTTATTTACCACCATATTCCATCCTATTACACATATATATGCCTCATTTTAGTCTTATTTTGCATATTCAAGTAACTAAATTAAGTTTTTCAATTTTTGGAATTTTTTGTAAAAAATGGGTTTTAAGAGTAAATTTGGACTACATTAAAAATTCCCGTAATAGATTCATGGAAGTCATATGTGCAGGACACCTGGACGATATCTAAGTGCATGTTTGGAAATCTTGGGAACCACAAATGAAGAAACACTTATTGGTGTAGTCAAACCGAGCAAAAACAAGCCCGATCAACGTTGGTAAAACTTGACCTGTCATTAAGGAATTCCTAGTAAAAAGGAGCAAATTTATTATTTTGTGGGATTTTTCCTGATTTTGTGAACTAGACTTGATGAGTTCAACATGTATGGATGGGTTAGGATTGATAAGGCTATTAGAGCCATTATAGCAAAGTTTGTTTATGATTTTCTTATTTAAACAGTGTTTATGGACCATTAAAAAAAGGGTAATTTTGTATTAAGATTATTGGAGACTTTTGAGATAATTTGAAGAATCATTTCTACTATTCTATTTGTTGTTCATGTCATGGATGCTTTATTAAGTTAGCTGTTGTTGAAGAGTTCTTCAGGTGTACAAGGAAAAGTTGGAGGGCCCCCATACCAAGCTAAGTACACTTTGGTTAAATTTTGTATAAATTAACATAATTTTGATTTAGTGTTTCTTGTTTCGGTTTTATGATTTAGTTACTTATATATGTTATGATTTGTGTATGATTTTTGGATGATTTTGGTTTAAAATCTAATTTGCGTAAGAAAATACAACCAAATATTTAAGTTAAATTCTCTTTGTATCAATTATGAATCACAACTAAAAATCATCCTTTTGCATTTCTTGAATTGTTTCTTGAATTCTGGTTTATGATTTGATACAATGGTAATGTTGTTGGAGTAGAACTGTGAGGAAGGACAACCAGGACCTCCTAAATTAGGAGCCTCTTCTCTTTCTTGCTACACATCACAAACTGTTGTTCTTTAGTTTCTCTTCTTGAAGATAGTATTGTGGGGAAGGACAACCAGGACCTCTTAAGTTAGCAGCCTCTTCCTTCTCTTACTGTACCTTGAATAAGAGACATTTTAGCTTATTTAAACTTGGAACTTATTTGTAATATGCATTTCCCTTAACCTTTGATCCTTGCCTTCTGAAATTTACTTTTCCCGAAATCCATATACTTTAGACGTGCTTCTAAGTCTACAAACCCGAATTGAAAAGTAAAACACCTGCGTTAGTTTACTTAGTAAATTGGCCTAACATTTTTGGTGCCTTTGATGGGGAAGCACATTTAGATTCAATCAAAATAGGAAGCTTTAAAAAAAAACAAAAAAAAAAATTGTAGTTAGGATTTTTCCATTATGATTCTATATGACTAGAAAAAGAGACGAAAAGAGTAGATACATGAAACAAGACCCCCAACTACTAAACCATTGGTATAAGAAGGACTACCTACATTCAAATTAACTACACCAATTGCTGAAAAACCAACTTTGGAAGAGCTAGAGGGAAAACAACGTTCAAGATGAAGGTTAACGCTTGTTGAAAGACAAACTTTGTTAGCTTATGAAGTGAAGAGGAAAAAAAAACAAATAGGAACTACTTCCATAGGAAAACAAAGAGAGACAAGAAAACCAATTGATCATCCTATTCTTGAATAGTTAGATTAGCCTATCTTTAAACAACTAGATCAACCTATCTCTGACAAACAAAACAAGTTGAAAATACACAATCTCAATTCGGTACTGAAACATTTAAAATTGCTGAAAAAGATATGGTAGAAGAAGGACAAGGATCTAATATCCTAATACTAACTCTAGACAAAAGGTTACAATATGAAAATCAACAAAAGGAATGGTAAAGAAAAAGATGGGAAGATGCCAAAATAGAATATGATCGTAAGAGAGGACAAGATGCATAAACAATTAATGATAAAGAAGCTATTTTGGATTCCAAATTTTAGATACTAGAGTAATTCTTGGGGAAGAGGTAAAAATGAAGAATATTCCACCTTCGGTTTTACCAAATTTCTATGGAATGTATTCTGAATATCCCGATTCATTCATGTTTGAATTTGATATCTTATGTGGTACTTATGGTTATACTAATGATACACATAAGATTCGTCTTTTTCTTGCTACTTTTAAAGCAATTGCGTTAAAATGGTTTATGGGACTAGGAGGACACACTATTACTTCTTGGAAAGACATGAAGACGTTTTTTCTTAAGAAGTATCAACCCTATTGTAGGCCTAGAGATTCAAAGGAAGATATTTTTAGGATGTCTCAACAAGAAGATGAGAGTTTGGAAGAATACTTAGAACAATTTCTTTACAACTTACAAAAATCCAAACAACATTCTTTAAATCTTGATACCATTCGAACAATTTTTCTCAAAGGAATATGAGATGAGTATCTTGATATTCTCAATGTGATGGGTAAAGGAGATATTTCATACTTACCATTCGATGAAATTGCTGAATTATGTCAGAAGTATTCTAGAGGTAGAGCCAAAACATGAAAAAGAGATATAACTTCAAGAGCTTCTAAATCAACAACAGGAGGAGTAACAAGAGCAAAAATAGGGAGTTTGTTAGAAAACTTTAAAAATGATATTTTGAGCACCTTAGGAACACAGGTTGATGTATTGAAAGAAAAGAAGAAACAAGAAGAAGAAGAACAAATACTATCAATATTTTGTCCTAAGTGTAGGAAGAAGCATCCTTTACGAGAATTTCCTTTGGATAATATACATGTTTGTGGACTTTGTACAAAAAATCATGTCACAGATGATTGTCCAACATTAAAAGAGTTGCAAGTAGGCCAACTAGAAGAAACTCAATGATTTTATTATATGGCACCAAGAAGAGCTTGGAAACCACATTTTGCAGGTACATCTCAACAGTTTCCTCAACAAATTCCCCAGAATTTTTAGTATCAAAATTCATGGAATACTCTTATGCCATGGAAAAATTGGCTCCCTCAAACTCAAAACCAAGGTTGGAGAGGATATGCCCAACTATCTCAACCATTCTATCCATTTAGATAAGAGGAATGACCTGTTATAGAGTTTTAGTGAAGCCAACGTTTCGAACTACCAAGTGAGTCCATCATCAGGGGATGCGTCAATAGATATTCTTTAGATATTAATGATGTATCCAGGAGCTAGATTTAGGTATCGATTCATTATTTAACAACATCAAATCCTACCATGGAAGGGATATGATGGATAGCGCATCAGAATTCGAGAAATTAAGATTATCTAGAGCTAAACCTAAATCTAGCTCTTGGATACATCATTAAGATCTGAAGAATATCTATTGATGCATCCCCTGATGATGGACTCACTTGTAGTCTGAAACGTTGGTTTCACTAAAACACTATAATAGGTCATTCCTCCTATCTAAAATTTATCCTCACCTGTATGGATTCATTATCTAACAACATCAAATCCTACCATGGAAGGGACATGATGGACAATGCATCAGAATTTGAGAAATTAAGATTATCCAGAGCTAAACCTAAATCTAGCTCCTGGATACATCATTAAGATCTGAAGAATATCTATTGACGCATCCCCTGATTATGGATTCACTTGGTAGTCTGAAACATTGGGTTCACTAAAACTCTATAATAGGTCATTCCTCCTATCTAAAATCTATCCTCACCTGTATGGATTCATTATTTAACAACATCAAATCCTACCATGGAAGGGATGTGATGGACAGTGCATCAGAATTCGAGAAATTAAGATTATCCAAAGCTAAACCTAAATCTAGCTCCTAGATACATCATTAAGATCTGAAGAATATTTATTGATGCATCCCCTGATGATGGACTCACTTGGTATTTTGAAACGTTGGGTTCACTAAAACTCTATAACAGGTCATTCCTCCTATCTAAAAGCTATCCTCACCTATATGGATTCATTATTTAACAACATCAAATCCTACCATGGAAGGGATATGATGGACAGCGCATCAGAATTTGAGAAATTAAGATTATCCAGAGCTATACCTAAATCTAGCTCCTAGATACATCATTAAGATTTGAAGAATATCTATTGACCCATCCCTTGATGATGGACTCACTTAGTAGTTCGAAACGTTGGGTTCACTAAAAATCTATAACAGGTCATTCCATCTATCTAAAAGCTATCCTCACCTGTATGGATTCATTATTTAACAACATTCTATCCATATCAAGCTTATCCTCAACAACCATATGTACAACCTTGCACTCAACAACCATACCCTCAATAACCAATGCCATTTCCACATCAAAATCCTACACCCTTACTAACTCAACCACAATAGCTTCAACTGCCATCTAACCAACCACCACCGAGACCAACTCAATTACTAGCTCAACCAGTAGAAAATCTGAGTAATAGAGTGGAAAGGCCAACATATAATGTGGAAGAAACAACATTATTTCCTACATATTCTATTCTTCCTATTCAAGACATCTACTTGAGGTTTGGAAAAGTTCTACAAAAAGATTCTCCACCAATCATAGAAGAACAAATTGAAGAAGGAGAACAATTTGAAAAATCTAATCCAAAGAATCAAATTCAGAAAAGTAAAACTATTATGACTCAAACACCACCTTTCCCAGAAAGGTTAGTAGAGCAGAAAACTTCAATTTATCTTCCTGAATTTGATATATTATATTAGTTAAAGAATTCTTATGTCAAAATTCCTTTGTTGCAAGCTATCAAAGACATTCCAATCTATACAAAAACAATAAAGGAATTATGTATTAATAAAACTGGGAGAAAGAAAACAGATCCACCCACAATCCAAGTCATTGCTAAATTAGCTAGTCTCATGTCTACAAAAACAATAATTGAAAAGTATATTGATCTTGGGATACCTATGGTTACCATTTCAATCAATAAATTTTTAGTTCCTAAAACTTTAATTGATCTAGGAGCTTATATAAATGTCATGACAACAGAAACTATGAAGTATTTAAAATTGCCAAATATACGACCTACTACTACAATTTTAGAACTAGCAGATAGATCTAAAGTTGTACAAGAAGGAATAATTGAGGACATAATTTTTTCTTTGGATTCATAGGAGTATCCTGTAGACTTTTTGATCTTGCAACCAAAAACAAATCTAGGAGGTCATCATTTAATTCTTGGTAGACCATGGTTAGCCACAATAGATGCCTTCATTGGATGCAGATCAAGAAGCATGATCATAGCACATGGAGATGAAAGGAAACATATTACACTCTATCTTCCTATTCAATCTCCTTCTTTACTATCATGGCCTGATGGCCAATAAGAAGAAACTCAACCTGTTTTAAGCGTTAATCAATCTTTTAATTTTAGAGAAGAAGAAGAAAATGAGGATTTAATAGACCTTTTTATCCCAGAAGATGATATTTCTAAGTAGCTATGAATAACACAATATGAAGCTGCAAATAATCTTTTAAATCAATATTTTTAGGAAAATTGTACTATTCAATCATTGCATAATTCATTTGAAAGAATTTTTCCTGTCATCTCAATTACCAATTCTCAAAGCAAAACCATTGAAATCAATGCTAGAAAGAATGTAAATATTGGTAATAATCTACAATAATCACAAGAACAACAACTAATTATATTGTTACAGAAATATTCAAAAACGTTTCCCTGGGACTATACGGACATGCAAGGAATTCATCTGAAAACATGTATTCACCATATCCATATTGATGACAATATCAAATCAGTTAGACAACCACAAAGAAGAATGAATCCAATGATGAAAGAGATAGTTAAGGAAGAACTGAAAAAACTATTACAGGTAGGATTCATCTGCCCTATCTCAGATAGTCAATGGGATTTTCCCTTAGTTTTGGTACCAAAGAAAAATGGAAAATTGAGAATATGTGTAGACTATAGGGAACTAAACAAAGAAATATTGAAAGATCATTTCCCATTATCATTCATTGATCAAGTACTAGATTCACTAGCAGGAAAGAAATTCTTCTCTTTTCTTGATGGATTTAGTGGATATAATCAGATTAATATAGCATTGAAAGATTAGGATAAAACTACATTTACTTGTCCTTGGGGAACATATTCTTATAATGTTTTACCTTTTGGATTATGTAATGCACTTGCTACATTTCAAAGAGCAGTCCTAGCTATCTTTGCAGATCTTATACATGAATGTGTTGAAGTCTACATGGATGATTTTACTGTCTATGGAGGTACATTTGATGATTGTTTAAACAACCTTGAAAAATTTCTAAAGAGATGCATAGAGACAAACTTATCCCTCAGCAATGAGAAATGTTTTATGATGTTAACTGAAGGGATAGTGTTAGGACACCACATTTATTCTTCTAGAATAAAGGTAGACCCAACAAAGATACAAGTCATTGTAAACTTAATGCCACCAACAACACAGAAAGAAGTAAGAAGTTTCTTGGGATATGCAGGCTATTATAGAAGATTCATTGAAAACTTCAGCAAAATAGCTTTACCCTTGTTCAAATTACTTGCAAAAGACATTGAGTTTCAATGGACTACAGATTGTCAAAATGCATTTGAAAAACTGAAAGAAAAATTGTCTATAGCACCCATTCTCAGAGGACCAAATTGGTCATTTCCATTCCACATATCTACTGATGCATCAGATACAACTATAGGAGAATCTCTAGGACTAAAAGATAATCAATTTAACTATGTCATTTATTTCATTAGCAAAAATCTAACTCTAGCAGAATTAAACTATACAGTAACTAGAAAAGAAATGCTAGTTGTTGTACATGCAGTCAATAAATTTAGGCATTATAGAATAGACTATCAAGTGTTTATTCAAACAGATCATTCATCCAATAAATATTTAATGATTTTTTGTTTACCAATGGCAGAATTATGAGATGGCTGTTACTGCTGCAAGAATTCAATCTCACTATTCTAGATCGACTAGGAAAAGATAATCAAGTGGCAGATTTCCTGTCAAGACTTCATTCTCCTGGTGATCTTATTCCTGTTTCAGACAACTTTCCTGATGCAAATATATTTGCTATAACAACTAAAACCCCATGGTTTGCAGATGTAGCTAATTATTTATCATTTGGAATATTACCATCTCATTTCACTAGCAAGAAGAAAAGAAAAATAATCAGAGATAGTGCTAGATATAGTTGGGGTCAATGGTGACCTCTTCTATATTGGTCTTGATCTTTTGATAAGAAAATGTGTAAGAGAAGATGAAATCCTTGATATTATAAAAGCATGTTATGATGAAACATGTGGTGGCCATTTTACAGATAAATGAAAAACATACAAGGTTCTCAAGCTTGGCTACTATTGGCCAACAAATTTCAAGGACTCAAAGGCCTATGTCAAAATATGTGATAGTTGTCAAAGAATTGGAAGACCTATAGTATCAAATGAGATGCCATTGAAACCACAAGTACTTATAGAACCATTTGAACAATGGACTCTTGATTTTTTGGGACCTATTAACCCACCTTCAAATGGAAAGAAGTACATATGAGTGTGTACAAACTATGTTACAAAATGGGTAGAAGCAAAAGCAGTGGCACGGGCAATATAAGAAACAATGGTTTATCTTAGTGTGTACAAACTATGTTACAAAATGGGTAAAAGCAAAAGCAGTGGCACGGGAAACAGAAGAAACAATGGTTTCATTCCTCTTTGAAGAAATCTTTGTAAGGTTCGGAGTTCCAAGGTAGATTGTTACAGACCAGGGATCATAGTTCACTTCTAAACTTGTCCAAGTTCTTACAGAAAAATACAAAATCAAGCATAGAAAGTCTAATATGTATCTTCCTCAAGCAAATGGACAAGTGGAATCTACTAATAAGGTTCTGGAAAACATCATGACAAAGACAGTGCAAATGAATAGAAAAGATTGGTTAGACAAATTAAAAGATGCATTATGGGAATACATAATTACATGGAGAAATACTACTAGATTCAACCCATATCAACTGGTATATGGTAAAGAACCTCTGTTACAATCGAATTTCAAATTCATACATTTAAAATTGTAGCAGAATTTGGATTAGATGTGTCAGAAGCCCAACAACAGAGAATTATGCAACTGAATGAACTAGACGAAATCAAACAACAAGCAGTTGAGTATACACCACTAGTATAGCAGCAGAGAATCAAATTACATGAAAGGTTTATCAAAAACAATTTTTTTCATAAGGGAGACTGGGCACTTCTTTTTTACTCCAAGTATAAATATTTCAAAGCTAAGTTTACTACTCATTGGCTTGGGCCATATGAAATAGAAAAAATCTTTGACAATGGAGCAGTCAAGATCAAGGCAATTGATGAAGCCACCATTTCATTTCTAGTTAATGGTCATAGAATCAAATTTTATAATAAGCCTATCAATAAAGAATACTTTCTGAAGAGAGACTCAGTAGAAAAAAATATGGAAGTACTAGAACAACATAGTGATATGCCTTCCCTACTTCCAGAATAAAAATAAAAAAGTTAAAAAATAATAAAGGAGTTTGGTTGTGAAAATCTAGGATACTGGCACAATACAAATTCAAATTCATATAAAAAAACCAGCTTGTTTGGCCAATATGAATTCTCTTTTATGTTTTTCAATTTCATTTTATAGAATCATCCTTCAAAATTCAAAGACTTGAGAACAAGTCTCAAGATCAGCAAGGGGGAAGATTCATAATAAACCAACAAACTATGAAACTAGTTTAATGTCAAGTAGCTATATTGCAAACAAGATCTAAGACATCATAATAAATATTTATCAGTAAGGGAACTGAAAAAGATCAATGTCATATGTTATGGCAGAAGGGACCTGATTATTCATCTTAAAATAAACATCAAAGGGAGCTGAGAAGCAACTACAAGCATCTAGAATCTAGTAAAATCATCGAGAAGAATTCTTATTGAGATCAAGGTATTGTCATCATTAGCAAAAGGTCAAGTGTTGACAAAAGAGATAAGGTCATCATCAACAGAAAAAAATCATTGACAACGAGTTATCAAGTGAAAGGAAAGTACTGTAAGTTTAAAGTATTCTTAATGCCTTCGATTTTGAAATTTTTTCTAAGATTGATAAACTAGTTTAAACTTGAATATGAAACACCCCTATCCATGTATATATCATCCTACATTATCCTATATCTTACATCACCCTACATTATATATATTTACCTCTTACATTATTCATTCACCTTATTACATTCATTAACCTTATTATAACCTTACATTCATCAATTCATCATTCACTCAACCACATTCATTTGCATTTTTTACCAAACTTTTTGGCCACATCTCCTTTTTGGGCCAAATGTTTTTTTGCCTCATGAAAAATTGCCTACAAAACAAGAAGGATTAGTCTCATATGCCTACAAAACAAGAACAAAGAGAGTTAGTATCATTACAAATATACTTAACATCTTATTTAAAAAAGAATTTGATTTGAAATGACCCAAGATTATGGTCATTTCAAAACAAATCAATACATAAGTATATGTAAATGATAACAAAAAAAGGGTAAGTATGTAATGATAAAGGCATAATAATGGATATGCAACATGCAATGCAAGTATAATGCATCTAAGAATGCACAATGAACAAGCATAATGCATAATCAAGAAAGCATGCAATGCAAAAGTCATAGACTAGACCTAATAGTGATGAGTATTAAAAGCTCTATACTACAAGTAGTTACAAGCTATGATGCAACATTAACAAGAAAAAAAACAAGTGTCGGGACATGTCCAATGGAAAACTCTTATGTTACAAAGTGGTGGTAAGAGTATAAAACCATGATGCATCAAGTGAAATAAGTGGTAGCCAAAGGTACAAGTGACAGGATGAAAAATCAGCTAGTCCAATCGAAAAAACGTAGTAGAAAATGGTCAAAATATGTTTCAAAGGGTTGCACGCACATTTGAACACTGCCTGCACATTTTTCTTCATCATCACAACTAATTTTCATCATAAACCAACTTAGAATCAAAGTACACTGCGTATTAATTGTTTATCCACAACCTAAATAAAACATGACGAAACAAACCATGTTTGACTGAGAAATACATAGATATTGAAAGAGAACTGCGTGCAAAGAGGAGAACCTTGTGCAGTAGAGATATCATGAGGAATTGAGTGGATAAATAAGGAAGAGCATTGTGTTTAAAAGGAGGAGAGACAATAACGAGATTTCCTCTTCGCTTCGCAGACGTATTCTCCATCAAATCCCATAAATTGCGCATTGATTAGGTAAGAGTAGATCTGGGGGCATTCTCAACAGTTAAAATATTTCTAAGATTGTGTTATTCTCTCGAAAAGTGTTCAACTTAAGTTGTTGTTTAAATGTGTCATACTATGAGAGAAACACGACTTCAGTCCTAGATTAGCAATGCTCTATCACCCTAAAAGGGCTCTGCCACCTGTAGACCAATGATTTTTCAAATTGCTGGAGACAGAGAGTTTAACTAGGACTATATGTTTACACAAGAGAAAACAAACCTTAACAAGATAATCTCTACAAGGTTTCGATAGTCATTTGCAGCTCAGGTATCATTCCAAAAACGATTTCCTCATACATTTTTAAACGCAGTTTGAAAAATTTTTCACATAAAAAACACAGTGAGCATCCTTTTGTATACATAGTGAACAGTTTTGTATGAAATTTTGCAAACAAAGAAGGGTTTTCATTGATTTTTATGGACAATTTTTCAAACAAAGAGGAATTTAAATACAATTTTGCAAACAGTGAGATATTTTTGCAGTGGAGATGTTTTTACATGGTTTTTCACACAATGAGAATTTTTTTACCTAGTTTTACAAACAGAGGATTTTTTTTAAATACCATTTGCAGTAGGAGACAGAGAAATTGAAGACCTAAAGATAGAAGAAGTAATATCATTCTTTATTTTCAAAGCTACAGAGATATGGTAAGTACATTCACCATGATCTTTATCCAAAGATTACATGAATGAGAAGGTCAAATATATATATTTTACTTGTTATATTCATGATGAGGTTATTTACTCGACAAGGCCATATTAATTGGTACACAGATCAAATGAAAATGGAAACCAAAACTGAACCTAAAGACTTCAAGATAGAAAACTTTAGTAAGGATACAATAGAGAAACTATACTAGGCAGGGCTACTAGAGTTTTTTAAAATTTTCAATGCTCACAATGATAAAATCACACAGGAGATCATAAAGCATTTTGAACATGGAAAAACCAAAGTTGGTGAATTTTCTATGCCATTGACCCAACCTTTCTTTCTAAATAATTTGACCTTCCTTTGATAGGAGAAGAGTATAACAAGGGTCTACATTTTAAGGAGAAGGGATGGACCTTGTTCCTGGAGAAATAAAGGAAGGGGTCATTTGACAGGACAAGAGGGATTCCAAGAGATTAGTTCAAAGAGCTATGGTCAAAGTTGGTTTTTATTATCCAGAAGTACTTCACTTGTGATAATCAGTACAATGTGATATACCTCTATCATATCAAATTGCTTCAACATATGAAGGGAGATTCTAGAATCAACTTACCCTACTTCTTTTCAAAAAGCCTAACCAAAATGATACATAATGTCAAGAATAAAATAGAAGCCAAGGAAGCCAATATCTATCATCATGGTATAATCAAGATATTTGTTGAGTATCAGGTAAGAAATAAGCGGTTGCTTTGTGTTGTGGCCAGCAACAACCCCCCTTCTTATTTAGTGTTATTACTAATACTAAATAAGTGGGGACCCTTAGTCAAAAAATTTAAAAAATCAATTAGTACTTGAATTTCCTTTTTCAATAAAACTTATCTTCATAAACTTAGGAGAGTACCCTTGAAAAATCTAAAAAAGCTTAAGTTTTATGATAAGGTAGAATAAAATCACTCCTTAACAAATATCGCATCGCAAAAAGGATAATGGATACCTCCTTACAAACACAATTCTAATGTTGCGAGATCGCGATGCAAAACTTCATCGCATCGCATGCATCAAATATCACTTCGCTGAAAAACCCCAAACCGCCGATATGCGATGGTGCATATCGCAAATCGCATTTCGCGAAAAACACATTAACAGATGATTGTCATATGCTACGCTCCAGCGATGTTGCGATATTGTGATATTGCGATAGAGTGATATTGTGATGTTGCGATGTTGTGAAGCAAATCGCAAAATCGCTTCATTGTAAATATTTTAGGCTCGTTGTTCAAAAAAGTATTTTCCATAAACTGAGACCTGGTTATGCGCTTTAATGCTAATTAATGAGTTAGTTTCCAATCATTAATGAAAGAGGGTTTCGTGCTTATCGAAGAGCCATTTCATGTAAGGTGGTATATTTTATATGTCTTCGACATTTAAAGCTTTCCCTTCACCTTTTCCTTATCATGATTCTCACCTCATTTGTAAACATCAGGAACAAAGAATAGAGAATTATACAAAGCAGTATTCAGGATACTATGGGAAAGAAAGGCAAAGCTCCGAGTTCTGAGGATCAAGAAATGAAGCCCTTGTATACAGACACCGCCTGTAACATAGACGCTGGTATTACTACTTGGGAAGGCATGTATAGTCTACTTGAGGAAGAGAATCCCAAAATGATGGAGGTTACAGCTACTGCAGGCTCACACGGGTCTTCTAAGGCATCTATTACAGAGCTAGCTTGCTCATTCTTACACCAAATAGCGGCGAGGCCCAAAATTCTTCCATACACGGACATGGTTAAATGGGTACTGGACAGCGCTGACATCACAAACAGACAATTTAAGGCTCAGTGTCAGCAACTTACAAAATGATTATTTTCACAAAATTTAAGCTTTATATCCGCTAACAAAAAGCGTGCAAGAGGAAAAAAATCGCACCAGGGAAGCCTGGATCAAGAAATGGAGGCAGTTTCCGATGCACGATTAGTGCCTACACTAATCACGCATCGCTGAGCAAAACCTCTTGAAAGGGAAAACCTCTAATTGCTAAGTCACCTGTAAGCCCAAAAATTTGTAAGAAAGCAATGCTAGAGCTAAAAAAAAAAAAGAAAAAAAAAAGTAAAACTTGAATCCTAAAACTAGTGGTGTTTGTTAGAAATATCTTCAAAATGGTATGTATATATGCTCAGCAACTGCAGACAGGCTGGAGACAAAAGGCTCAGGAAAAGGCAAAATCAATCAAAAGATTGACTAAGTTGAATTGGCATTCTTACTAGGCATATTTGGTAAAACCCCACAACCAGTGCATGACTCTCAAATGTATCATCAATTCTACCAAGAAGATGGCGCCAGCTCTTGCCGATGCCGTTTTCATAGGACAGTTAAAGTCAGAAGTCAGCCAGCCGACTCTTCTCAAACAAATGCTGAACGCTTCCGATTCCAAGGAACAGATACAAAAATAGTTAGTTGTTAGTTTTAATTTTAGATTCAATGTTAGTATTAATTTTTCTTTATTTTTTCCTGAAATGAGGACGATCATTTAAACCGTATCCTACATTTTTGTAATAATTTATTTTTAGATTTAGTTAGTAGTATTTAAACCCTTCTCATGCATTTAGAGAAAGGTCCTGAAATTTGTCAAAAACTTGTCCTCAGAACATGCACTTTTGCACCCTCCGAGGAGGTTTTGATGAATGAATTGAACAGGATTTATTGATATCTGCATTTAATATCTACTACTGATGTTTCACTTCTGTACTCTTAGTGGATGTTGGATTAAGAAGAGATAAATCATTATGGCTTGAAGCTCATGAGTAGAACTAGTTATAAATGGTACTTCTATCTCTTAACTATTTCTGCCTTTGTGTTAAAGTGGTATTTATGTTCAGTTGTTTATATATTGATGTGTGAATGCTTGAGTTATCATTTGGCACTTCTGTATGGTGATAGCTATTTATTTATGCTTAATGTATGAGTAGCTTATTAAGCGATATGTTTTTCACAACTGTTTCGTCTAACTTTTTATATGAAGTGGTTTATCTCTATTGAATTCTTTTCTCATAACAGTTGAACGATCTTTATTACCAATTGTTATTTGAAATCATTTTAAATCGCATAACGGAAAGATTACACCTCGGGTTAGTGTAGAATTAAATATTTTTGTTTATTAGAATACAATTGCATGTTATTATATTAGAGTTAAAGTAAAAGCATTTCACTTAGGAACTTTTAGAAAGGAAATATCAAATCTCAACACACACACACATAAATTAGGAAACTAGTCCCATATCCCCAGTCGGACCCACTATACCAAACGGAAAAGGAGCTGTTAACCAAGGTCCGGACCGGGTGGGTATCCCCCTTGTTGTAGACCCGATTTTCAGGGCTTCAACATATTTGGCGCTAGAAGGAGGGCCCGAACTGTGAATGGAAAGTAAGTCTAAATCTAAATACCATTCTAAGAGTAAATCGCCCTCACCATCTCCCTCAACTTCTCCATCACACTTAGAATCTTTAAATCTAGAGCCAGAAGTTGAAAGAACAACAATCGTTGCTACAAACCCTGACATTTTAGAACAATCTACTATTGAACCTCCTGAAGTTGAATCTTTGATCCATAAACTTCAGCACTTTTCTATATCACCTCAGAGATCTAATAAATCTCAAGGCAGCATGACTTCACAATATAACCTTGCTCATTCTCTTACCATATTAAAGAGCGAAAAGTTTGGTGTTCAGCCAACCGAGTTACCTTTGCCTACAAGAAAGAGAGCAAGGAAATCACCTAAAGGGTTTGATAGCGAGACTCTTTCATCATCATCATCCATCTCCACCTCTCCACCGCGAAGTCATCCATCCACTCCTCCACTTCAGAATATTGTTAACCAGTCCACAGGAACTTCCACACCTTTTTCTCAATCATCTCGAGTCGTAATATCCTCATCTTCTCAATCGCAGGGATCACCTTTTGCACTTTCCTTTATTAGTAGTTCAGCGATGGCCCAATATCCATGGAATAACCCAAGGGCAGTCTTAATGCCTGCGCCCTTGAGTCAGATACCAGCCCATCCTGAAAAATGGCTGCCTAAGTTTAATCCTGAAGTAGGCATGCTAGCGGAAGAACATATAAATAACTTTATGTTATCCATAAATCTCAATGGAGTTACCAACAAAGATGTTGTCGTCTGACTTTTCCCTTATACTCTACAAGGAGCAGCCGGATCATGGTATTTCTCATTACCGTCTAGATCTATCACTAGTTGGGATATCTGCCAAGAACAATTCCTATGTTGGGTCCCTATAATACTAGTGATTACCCCATTACTATTGTAGTTATACCCCTTATTTATATTTTTGTGCCCCTATTACCCCCATATTGTTATTTTTGTGCCCCATAGAATCCCTCTATTGTTATTTTTGTGGCTTTATATTATTATTGTTAGGTCGGCTAGATTATATTGTGACTCCTTAGACTCCTATATATAGAAAGGAGGTTTTGTCATTTGTATCATCGAAGAATTGTTCATTTATGTAATGTAAAGGAGGTTGCCCCCTCGAAGAGTCTGAATTCTAAGGCATGGATCTCTCTTTTCTATCTTTTTGTGAGCTGGTTTCATAACATTTGGTATCAGAGCTTTGGATTCTAGGGTTTCGCTGCTCCAAACAGGTCATCGTGGCATTTTCGCTATAACTTTTTTTCTGTGACGTTTCAGAAGTCGCAAAAAAAAACCATTTGAGAAGAATTGGCACTGAACCTTGGGTCCGAATTTCAGAGCTTTTCGCGCGATATTGGCGGAGATATGATATGAGGAAGTTGGCCTTTTTGCAGACTCCTGAATTACATTCAAAACAGGTGACCTGGGGAAAATCATCATAACTCTCTCTTTGAGGATCGGATTGAAATTTCGTAAAAAGGTACAGAAAGAGGACGGACTGTAGTTTCGTGTATGTGTGTTTCATATTCAAAGGTTGAAATAGTGACTCGTGGCACGTCGTACAAGTTCGCTCTACTGAACCAGTCTAAAAGCAATTCACTGTGGGAGATTTCACATAACTCTTCATTGGAGAATCCAATTTGGCTCAGACTTGTGGCATTGGAAAGATGACGCAGAAGGCTACTTCAGGTAACAATTTCAGAACTGGATGATCCGAAATTACAGAGATACATCAGATTCAATATCAGGCTTCTATAAAGTGAAAAAAGGTGTGTAGTTTTTTTTAAATTTTTGTGTAAGCTTGGTTTAACGGAATTCAAAGGGCATAGTAAAGCATTATTATCGGTAACTGATGCCCCGAGGAAAGAAAATGCAAACACCTAGTAAGGAACCTGAAAGCTCTAGCATGACTCATGAAGAAGAAGAAGAAATGCTACATGATATATCAAAATTACAAGAACAAGTGCAACAAATGTCACGCTCACAAAAGCTAACAGAAGCTAAGATAAGTGGTGTGGAATCTAAGATAAAGGGCATGGAAGCTAAGATGGATGATTCGAATACAGATTTGAAGAGAGACATGGCAGATTTGAAGACAGATATGGAAGAATTGAAGAAGTTGCTACAAGAAAGGGTCACTAACGGTGAAAAGGTAGTAAAGGAAACTCATGATGAGAACAAAAGAAATGTTAATAATGATACCGTAGACGCTAATGCTGGATCGAAGAATCACCATATTCCAAAAATCGATATGAGGAAGTTTGATGGCAAGGATCCCGCTACATGGATATTACAGATGGAGCAATTCTTCGATCTCAATAATGTGCAAAATGCACAAAAGGTACGTATGGCAACTGTATATTTGGAACCAAATCAGTTTGTATGGTATCAATGGCTTTGCTCTCGTAAACAATTTATCACTTGGGCAATTTTTACGGAAGAATTGATAGCACATTATGAAGATACAAAAAGCAACAATTTTTTTAGCCAATTGATAAGTCTCAAACAAAAGGGTTCAGTAATGGAGCACATTGAGGAATTCCAAAAATTGAACATAAGGGTAAAAGATATTCCAGAGGAGCATAGGATTGATGTGTTCATAGGGTCTTTAAAGGATAATATCCAACATGATGTTCGCCTTTGGGAACCGGATTCATTAGAGAAGGCATTCAGGTTAGCAAGAAAAATGGAAAGCAAAATTATGGCAACCAGGAAGCATACCACTCACAACTATAAAGACGGAAGTGTTGTGGCCCCTAGTCTTCCACAACCTATAAGGTTGACACCACAACAATTGGAAGTAAAAAGAGCAAAAGGGCTTTGTTACAGTTGTGATAGCAAATACACTAAAGGTCATAAGTGTGCTGAGAAGAAATTATTCTACATAGATTGTGAAGAAGAAGAAGAAAATGAGCAAGAAAGGTCAAAAGAAGAAGATATACTCTAGGAACAAAGCCTAGATGAAGAACAAATAAATCCGACCATATCTTGTAATGCATTGGCGGGAATTACCACTCCTCAAACCATAAAGATAGAAGGACAAATCAAGAAGAAAAAGGTAATAGTGTTGATTGATTCAGGAAGCACCCACAATTTTATTCATTGTAGGGTAGCAAAAGAATTGAATTGCTTCCTATATCCAGCATCAGAGTGTCAAGTGATGATTGCAAATGGAGGAACAATAAATTGCTCTGGAAAGTGCCATAATATCAAGCTATCCATGGGAGAATATGTATTGACTAGCCCAATGCTTTCCATTCCAATGGGAGGTGCGGATGTTGTACTAGGAGTCCAATGGCTACAATCCTTGGGTACAATAGCTTTTAATTTTCAAGAAATTTTCATCAAATTTTCTTCGGAAGGAAAGGAAGTTGAATTAAGGGGTATTGCAGGGAAACCAGGAAAGATAATCAGCTCTCATGGTATGACAAAGATTCTAAGAAAGGAGCAAAGAGGTGTAATTGCACAATTATGTTCGCTAGATGTTTCCACATTGGAATCATCTATTTCTCCAGATCTCCAAAAAGTCTTGGACAATCATTCCAAGGTATTTGAGACTCCCAAGGGTCTCCCACCTATGCGTAATCATGATCATGCTATTCATCTGATTCCAGGAAGTGTTCCTCCAAACATCAGGCCGTACAGATATCCCTATGTCCAAAAAAGTGAAATTGAACGTATGGTTGCAGAAATGCTAGAGGCTGGTATAATTCAACCAAGTCAAGTTCTTTCTCAGCTCCTGTAGTATTGGTGCACAAGAAGGATGGATCATGGCGCATGTGTCCAGATTATAGGGAGCTCAACAAGCTCACTATTAAAGATAAGTTCCTCATTCCTGTTATTGATGAATTACTGGATGAATTGCATGGATCAATTTACTTCACCAAGTTGGATCTTCGTTCGGGATATCATTAAATCAGAATGAAGATTGAAGACATTCCAAAAACGACATTTAGAACTCATGAGGGTCATTATGAATTTTTGGTCATGCCTTTTGGCCTTACCAATGCACCTTCAACATTTCAAGGTTTGATGAATTCAATTTTCAAACCATTCCTTAGAAAATTTGTGTTAGTATTTTTTGATGATATACTAATCTACAGCAAGTCTTGGAAGGATCATGTTGACAGGGTGCTACAACTATTGGAGGAGAAACAATTATATGCAAAAAGATCCAAATGTTTCTTTGGAGTCCAGGAGGTGGAATATTTGGGTCATATTGTATCTCATGGAGTTAAGGTAGACACTAGCAAAATTAAAGTCATTAAGGAATGGAAAATCCCCACATCCATAAAGCATCTGCGAGGATTTCTTGGGTTGACAGGGTATTATCGCAAGTTTGTTAAGAATTATGGGAGAATAGCAGCACTTCTAACAACATTATTGAAGAAAGATTCATTTTCATGGACTCCGGAAGCAACAAAGGCCTTTGAACATCTTAAAGAGGCAATGTGCCAAGCACCGGTCTTAGCTACACCGGACTTCACAAAAACCTTTATTGTGGAATGTGATGCTTCAGGAAATGGAATTGGTGTTGTTCTAATGCAAGATGGAAGACCCCTTGCTTTTGAAAGTCGTCCAATCAAGGGAAAGTTTTTAAGCAAAGCTATTTATGAGAAGGAAATGTTGGCAATACTCCATGCACTTAAGAAATGGCGACCCTACCTAATGGGAAGACACTTCAAGGTAAAAATGGATCATGATAGCCTTAAATACTTTTTAGAACAAAGATTATCCTCTGAAGAGCAACAAAAGTGGGTCACAAAGATGTTGGGTTATGACTTTGAAATCATCTACAAAAAAGGGAAGCAAAATGTGGTGGCAGATGCACTCTCAAGAAAGGATGAGGATGTGGAAGCATTGTTGTGTGCCATTTCTATTATCCAACCAGATTGGATAAACGAAGCAAGGGAGGAATGGAAGAATGACGAAGAAGTGTGGGCACTTATTCGAAATCTACAACAAGATTCCAGTACTTCTGATACATTTAGCTGGCAAAATGATTCGTTATGGTACAAAGATCGCTTATACCTCTGTAAGAATTCCCAGCTAAAACAAAAGATTCTTATGGAATTGCACACTTCTCCCTTAGGAGGGCACTCAGGATTTTTAAAAACTTACCACAGGGTTAAGAAGGAATTTTTTTGGGATGGCCTTAAATCAGATATTCAAAAGTTTGTGGCGGAATGTTTGGTTTGCCAGCAAAATAAATTTGAAACAATTAAGACACCGGGTCTATTACAACCTTTGTCCATTCCAAGCCAACGTTGGGAGGAGGTTTCAATGGATTTTATCACAAGTTTACCCAAGTCTGAGGGAAAGAGTGTCATCATGGTGGTAGTTGACAGACTTACCAAGTATGCACACTTTTGTGCATTATCACATCCATTTAAAGCCAGTACAGTTTCTACTGCATTTATGGAAACAGTTCAAAAGCTTCATGGAAACCCAAAGATTATTGTAAGTGACAGAGATCCCATTTTCACTGGAAATTTTTGGACATAATTATTTTCTTGTCTTGGTACTCAATTAGCTCATAGCTCATCTTATCATCCTCAATCTGATGGGCAAACTGAGATAGTAAACAAATGTTTGGAAGGATATCTTCGTTGCTTTGTATCTGATAAATAGACACAATGGGTCAAATGGTTGCCTCTGGCTGAATGGTGGTATAACACTTCCTTCCATACAGCAACAAAAATGACCCCGTTTATGGCACTTTATGGGTATCAACCACCATCCATCACATCATATTTAAGAGAAAATTCTAAGGTTCAGGCAGTGGAACATCACATCGAACATCAACAACAAGTCCTCCAACTCTTAAAGGATAACCTCGTGTTGGCACAAAATAGAATGAAACAACAGGCAGATCAACATCGCAGTGAAAGAAGTTTTGATGTAGGTGATTGGGTATTCCTACGGCTACAACCATATAAGCAAATGTCCCTAAAGCAAACTGAGAAGGATAATAAATTATCACCAAAGTATTATGGTCCGTACAAGGTGTTGCAAAATATTGGTACTATGGCATACAAATTGGAGCTTCCTGCAGCTTCTCGATTGCACCCAGTCTTCCATGTTTCATGTTTAAAGAAGGTTATAGGTGACAAGCTCCCAATTCAAACAATATTGCCAGAACTTGATGAGGAAGGAAAAATTATATTGGAACCGGAAGCAGTCACAGAAACAAGAACTCGACGGCTACGAAATCGATCAATTTCAGAGTATCTTATCAAGTGGAAGAACTTATCCGCTGAAGATTCCACATGGGAGGATGAGAATTTTATGCAAAAGTATCCAGAACTACTCAAGCGTTGAGGACAACACTTTTTTGAAGGAGAGGGGCATGTTGGGTCCCTATAATACTAGTGATTACCCCATTACTATTGTAGTTATACCCCTTATTTATATTGTTGTGCCCCTATTACCCCCATATTGTTATTTCTATGCCCCATAGAATCCCTCTATTGTTATTTTTGTGGCTTTATATTATTATTGTTAGGTCGGCTGGATTATATTGTGACTCCTTAGACTCCTATATATAGAAAGGAGGTTTTGTCAATTGTATCATCGAAGAATTGTTCATTTATGTAATGTGAAGGAGGTTGCCCCCTCAAAGAGGCTGAATTCTAAGGCGTGGATCTCTCTTTTCTATCTTTTTGTGAGTATAGGCATGCTAGCGGAAGAACATATAAATAACTTTATGTTATCCATAAATCTCAATGGAGTTACCAACAAAGATGTTGTCGTCCGACTTTTCCCTTATACTCTACAAGGAGCAGCCGGATCATGGTATTTCTCATTACCGTCTAGATCTATCACTAGTTGGGATATCTTCCAAGAACAATTCCTAACTAAGTTCGGTGATGACAGGTCTACGGCGACACTGATCAACAACTTGTCTAACCTTAGGGCCGAGTCAAAGGAACCTATCAAAGATTTTAATTCACGTTTCAATAAACTGTTAAATAAAATTCCTACTGCTTCCAAGCCTAGCGAAGAAGTGTGAAGTGAGTGGTACATCTCTACTTTACCATCAAACATAGCAATATTCGTTGATAGGGCTAATAAAACAACTTTAGCCGACAATATGAAAGAAGCAATAGCAGTAGAGAAACACATCATAGCTCTAGAAAAGAAAAACGCGATAGAAGAATGAAAATCCAAGAAGGTTAATTTCAAGGAAGACCCCAAGAAAAAACAATCGAAAGATCCGTTTGATTTAGAAGGATTACAAAAAAATTTTGAAAACCATGTCTAACAAAATGGTTGACATTAAGAAACAAGTGGCAGAAACTTCTTCTAAAAAGTCGTACAAGCCTTATAGAAGAAACCCTTCAACCGACTCAAAGCCTCCAAATGCTATCACAAGTGCTGAATCAGAAGAAGAAGAAGAGGAAATTGCTACTGAAGAACATACCGATGAAGAAGAAGTTGTAGAGGTACAAGGTATGTGGGACTTCATCCTCCCAGATGAAGAGGATCAAGAGGCATCCCCAGTTAGTACTCGAAGTAGAAATCAACTTGATCCTCCTTAACCCACTCCTAAGCCAAAGAGCGCAAACTCAATGACTAAGGATAAAGTTGCAGCTAAGAAAATGACACCTAAAGCGACTTAAACCAGCCCAATCCAAATAGATTCATCAACTCCATCAAAAACGTTGATCGTTTCGGATGAAATGGAGTATAATATCATAGAATACATGAAAAAGACTAGGGCTAGCATCACTTTTTACGAATTGAGCAAGTTAAAACACCAACAAAAGGTACTTTTGAAAGAATTGCATGTTGTACCAGTTGCACCTTTGCCTGCCGCTGTAATAATAAAGTTGATCCAAACAACATCGCTTTAATTGGAGTAAGGTCGAGATCTCATACTCCCCATTTCTTCTTACTTATGAAATTTTCAATAAAAATTTGCATAATTGCTTAGTGGATTGTGGAGCTTCATCTAGTATTCTACCAAAATCAATATGTGAAAAGTTGAACGTTCAACCACAAAAATCTGTTGTGCACATAGTTCAACTAGATCGATCGCAAGTTGAAGTGATCAGCGAATTAAATCAGGTTACCATAAGGCTGTCATCCAATCCAAAGGTATGTCAAGTTATCGACATTTTAGTTGTTGATATTCTAGAATTTTATGGCTTAATTCTTAGCAGAGATTGGTCAGAAAACTTCATGGATACTTTGCAACTGATTGGTCACACATGTGGCTCCCTTACAATGGTAAACCAAATCAGATAAAAGTTGAGCGAGAAAGACATCAGAAATTCATAGTAATGGAACTGGAAGGAGAGAATGAACTGGTAGCATACAACAATAACATCATTGGCAACTACTCAGTAGATTCTTTCTTAGGAAATTTTAATGGTCATACTTCACCTTACTTAGAACGTTTTGTTTTATCTCAAGTAGAAAATTTCTCTTAAATAGATAGTTCTAAATGTATTAATTTTATAGACAATCCTATAAATAAATCTTTATTTTGGAAGTTATTTTTTGACGGTTCTAAGTCTAACGAAGGAGAAGAAGCAGGATGCGTGTTAATCAGTCCAGAGGGAAACAAAACTATGCTAACTTGTAGACTCGAATTCAATTGCACCAATAATACCGCAGAATATGAGGCTTTAGTCCAAGGATTATACAAAGCAATCGGATTAGACATCAAATATCTTCAAGTTTTCGGAGATTCTGAAATTGTAATCAGACAGGTACGCAATACTATACATTGTTTATCAGGTCATTTAAAGCATTACCAATCTTTAATTCAAGATCTAACTGAACACTTTATAGCATTCAATATTTCATCAATTCCCATACTCCAGAATGCTAGTAAAGACATCGTAGCTAACGTATCTTCCAAGCTCATTCGTTTAGAAGACTATAGCCCTAATCATTTTCCAATTGAATTAATCTTTAGACCTTAAATTCCTAATAACATTACCAATTGGAGGATTTTTAACGACGATCCTGATATTGTGAGCTTTCTCACATCTAAAGGATCTTACACCAATCAGATAATTGATGAGGACCAACATGACAAACAATTGCAACAAGAGAGCACTAATAATGCTATGCCAAAATCAGTAGTCAAGTTAGAAGACCTTTATGATTTGAAAGATCGATTCAAAAGATCTACCAATTCAAAGCTACAAAGCTCAACTTTGAACTATGAATTAGTAAATCTAGGAACTTATGCCAAACCACAAAATATCAACCTAGGCCTTGGCCTAGCTCCTGAAGAAAAATTAGAGTATATTCGTCTCTTGAGACAGTACAAAAGTGTCTTTTCTTGGAACTACGATGAACTCAAAACTTATGACACTTCTATCATCCAACATACTATCCCAATGCTAAACAATGAAAAACATGTCCAGCAAAAGCTGAGAAAGATCCATCCCAATCTAGAAATCCAGATCAAATTTGAACTCAATAAGCTATTGAAAGCCAAAATCATTTTTCCTGTTCGACATTACAAATGGGTTTCCAATATGGTTCCCATTAGAAAGAAAAACAGAGACATTATAATTTTCATTGACTTTCGAAACCTTAACAAAGCATGTCAAAAGGATAATTTTCCTTTACCTCCCATGGAGCAAATACTATAGGCAGTCGCAGGATCAGAATTAATGTCCTTCTTGGATGGATTCTCAGGATACAACCAAGTGTTGGTTCATCCCGATGATCAATTAAAAGCCACATTCAGAACCAAATGGGGCACTTACGCATATCAAAAGATGCCCTTTGGTCTGATCAACGCTGGTGCCACATTTCAGCGAGCCATGGACATCGCATTCAAGGGATTAGTTAACAAATCAGTGGTAATCTACTTGGATGATATAACTATATATTCCAAGAAACGAGGCAATCATCTTAGATATTTAAAACAAATCTTCCAACATTGTCAAAGGTACGGAATTTCACTTAACCTGAAAAAATCCTTTTTCGCATTAAGTGAAGGAACTTCTTGGATTCATAATGTCAAAATCTAGAATTCATATTGATCCTGACAGAATCAAGGAGATTTTTGAAATACACCTACCTCACAACAAGAAAGCTATGCAACCTTTCCTTGGCCAGATTAATTTTGTAAAGAGATTTGTTCTAGATTTTTCAAGAATCGTGTCTCCTTTACAAGCAATGATTAAAAAGAACTCAAACTTCAAATGAGGCCAAGGCGAATATGAGGCATTCAATCTAATCAAACAAGCAATTGCTAACGCTCCATCTTTAGCAACTCCAAATTTTTCCGACCTTTTTATTCTATATACATCTGCCTCTGATAGATCATATGCTACGATACTCACTCAAGCAAATCAAGATAAGGCAGAAGCTCCAATTGCTTTTTTTAGTTCAAATTTACAAGGTGTTGAGTTAAATTATTCAGATGTAGAGAAACAAGCTTATGCTATTTTCAAAGCAATTAAATATTTTAGACCCTTTCTACTTAAAACCCATACAAAAATCATAGTACCGTTTCCAGTGGTAAGAAATATCTTAGTACAGAAAGATGTGGGTGAGAAAAGAGCCAATTGGGTTACTGCCTTACAGGAATATGCGTAGAAATCAAACCAGCAAGTATTGTAAAAGGTTAAGGCTTTTGCAAAATGCTGGCTGGAGCATCACTTATATCCAAAATACCATCTACAGAGATACAAATGTATGAGGTAAGCCTAAATGATGTTGAATCATTATACGTTGATATCATATTTTATCTAAAGAATGGATATGCTCCTTCAAACCTCGATCATACCAAGAAAAGAGCTCTAAGGTTGAAGGCTAAACAATATCAGCTCGTGAACAATGTTCTTTTTAGAATAAATTATGATTCTGTTCTCCTTAGATGTCTTGAGAAATCTGAAGCTGAAAAAGTCTTGCAGGAACTCCACGATGGGCCAGCCGGGGGACACTATGCTAGAGACGCTACTGCACATAAAATCTTATGTGCAGGCTATTACTAGCCCACCTTATTCAAAGACTCACATAACTACGTAAGGAAATGTCAAGTTTGTCAAACCGCTACTGGGAGACAAAAGAAACCATCATTGCCGCTGCAACCGGTCAACATTGAGCAACCTTTTGATCAATGGGATTGGACATAATAGGTGAGATTGTTCCTCACTTCTCTAAACAACATAGATATATCCTTACAGCAACAGATTACTTTACTAAATGGGTAGAAGTAGTTCCTCTCAAGACGGCTAATGCCGAACACATCATCGAGTTCATAGATCAGTTCATAATCACTAAGTTTGGGTTGCCTTCTGCTTTAATGTTTGATAATGCATCATATTTTTCTGGTAATGTGATGACTGAATTTTCTCTCAAAAGGGGTTTCAAGCTTAAATACTCTGCCAATTATTACCCACAAGGGAATGGGTTAGCTGAATCTACAAATAAAAATTTAATTAGAATCATTAAGCGAACCATTGATCAAAATCACAAAAATTGGCACAAGTCCTTAATATATGCTTTATGGGCAGATCGAATAACGTAGAAAGCCTCCATTGGTACTTCTCCCTTTAATTTAGTTTATGGGAAATATGTGGTTCTTCCAACTCATTTAGCAATTCCCTATTTGGCCTTAGTTCAATATATTGATGAAGCACCAACTTCTTCCTTACAACTAAGGCAACTGGAAATAATTAAGTTAGAAGAGAAACGAGAACAGGCAAAAATAATGCATGCTCATCACCAAGCATTAGTAAAAGCTTCTTTTGATTCAAACATAATATCCAAAAAGGACTTTCAGATGGGAGATCTAGTTCTAAATGGGATAAGGCTCATGAGGAAAAAGGGAAACATATGAAATTCCAACGAATGTGGCTTGGCCCTTTTCAAATCGCAGAAGTCATAGGTCCATCTACTTTTATGTTACAGGATTTAACAAGAAAAAGAGAATCTTTACCTGTTAACAGAAAGATCCTCAAAAAATATTTTCCATAGGAGATCATTCTTCTATCATGTAGATTAGTTTTTTTATTTTAATTTTTATTTTCATAATAAAACCAGTTGTAAATGGTTACATTTGGAATTCACGAAAAAGACACAAATTCTCTTTTAGATTTTGTTTTTTCACTTGTATAAATAGAATTATTTTAGAAAATTGATCGTTATCATTGAAAGATATAGTCAAAGGCTCTAGGCCTAGAAATGATACTAGTTTCAACCTTGTAAATTTTGATGAAAAGTGACCTTTAGTGGGAAATTGTTTCATATCAGTCCAATGAAAGGTATCAATAACAAAACGAAGATTCTCTGTAGAAAATCTCTTTCCAAAAACTCTACCATTATCGTCCAAAGCTATCTTAAGGAAACAATGACTTCCTCCCCACCTATGAAATTACATCGTTCAAGGAATAATCCAATGATACACTTTAACTTAAAGAGTAAGAGGTCTCATCACGAGCCGACTTATCATGATCATAGATATTATAGCTTGCTAACTTTTCCAATACTGCATACCACAACAGGGCAATGACTCAAAGATTGTTGCAATCAAAAGACAAGGGGTCTCATCACGAGCCAGCTTGTTCAGCAAAGTTATAAATCAAGTGAATGACACTATCATAAATTGGCTACCAAACCAAGACATTGTTCTTTAAGGGTAAAAAGAAAAATGAAAACAATAAGTGTGAATATGGATTTCTCTTTGAAAATTGTATATTTCTCTAAGTGGGATATAGGATCATTGTTGGGTAACAGGTAACCCTGTCCAGGCTATAAACACCTGCTGGTATCATAGTCTCTACCTACGATAAATGAGCATATTTAAAACCAATTTACAGAGAAGGCTTTATTTTTATCTTTATAAACCAAGTAGTGACTGATCTTGATACAAGGACTAGCTTGAGGGAGTAAATAATCAAAATTAATAATAGAAGAAATGAAATATCATTGATAGGTAAAAGCATAATGTACTTTGTCTTTTTATAATAAAGTTTGATTTTCTGGAAAATTTTCTGTTTTGGAAGTTTAGAAAATTCAAAAGAAAAGCAGAGATAATTGGTTCTTCCAAGTGAATCGCCAATTGTTGTGGCCAGCAAAAACCCCCCTTCTTATTTAGTGTTATTACTAATACTAAATAAGTGGGGACCCTTAGTCAAAAAATTTTAAAAATCAATTAGTGCTTGAATTTCCTTTTTCAATAAAACTTACCTTCATAAACTTAGGAGAATATCATTGAAAAATCTAAAAAATCTTAAGTTTTATGATAAGGTAGAATAAAATCACTCCTTAAGAAATATCACATCGCAAAAAGGATAATGGATACCTCCTTACAAACACAATTCTAAGGTTACGAGATCACGATGTGAAACTTCATCACATTGCATGCATCAAATATCACTTACACTGAAAAACCCCAAACTGCCGATATGCGATGGCGCATATCGCAAATCACATTTCGCAGAAAACACATTAAAGGATGATTGTCATATGCTACGCTCCAACGATGTTGCGATATTGCAGTATTGCGATAGAGTGATATTGCGATGTTCTGATGTTGCGATCTGCGATATTGCGAAGTAAATCGCTTCATCGCTTCATCGCAAATCTTTCGGGCTCGTTGTTCAAAAAAGTATTTTCCATAAACCGAGACCTGGTTATGTGCTTTAATGCTAATTAATGAGTTAGTTGCTAATCATTAATGAAATAGGGTTTCGTGCTTATTGAAGAGCCATTTCACGTAAGGTGGTATATTTTATATGTCTTCGGCATTTAAAGCTTTCCCGTCACCTTTTCGTTATCATGATTCTCACCTCATTTGTAAACTGCGGGAACAAAGAACAGAGAATTATACGAAGTAGTATTAAGGATACTATGGGAAAGAAAGGCAAAGCTCCGAGTTCTGAAGATCAAGAAATGACGCCCTTGTATACAAACACCGCTTATAACAGAGATGCTGGTATTACTACTTGGGAAGGCATGTATAGTCTACTCGAGGAAGAGAATCCCAAAATGATGGAGGTTACAGCTACTGCAGGCTCACACGGGTCTTCTAAGGTGTCTATTACAGAGCTAGCTTGCTCCTTCTTACACCGAATAGTAGTGAGGCCCAAAATTCTTCCATACACGGACATGGTTAAATGGGTACTGGACAGCGCTGACATCAAAAACAGAAAATTTAAGAGTCAATGTCAACAACTTATGGAATCATTATTTTCACAAAATTTAAGCTTTATATCCGCTAACAAAAAGCGCGCAAGAGGCAAAAAATCACACCAGGGAAGCCCAGATCAAGAAACGGAGGCAGTTTAATCACGCATCGCAAAGCAAAACCTCTTGAAAGGGAAAACCTCTAATTTCTCTTTCACCTGTATGCCCAAAAATTTGTAAGAAAGTAATGCTAGAGGTAAAAAAAAAAAAAAAAAAAAGAGAAGAAGAAGAAGAAGTAAAACTTGAATCCAAAAACCAGTGGTATTTGTTAGAAATATCTTCAAAATGGTATGTATATATGCTCAGCAACTACAGACAGGCTAGAGACAGAAGGCTCAAGAAAAGGAAGAATCAATCAAAAGATTGACTAAGTTGAATTGGGATTCTTACTGGGCATATTTGGTAAAAACACACAGCCAGTGCATGACTCTCAAATGTGTCATCAATTCTGCCGAGAAGATGGCGCCAACTTTTGCCTATGCCATTTTCATAGGATAGTTAAAGTTGGAAGTTGGCTAGCTGACTCTTCTCAAACAAATTTTGAACGCTTGCGATTCCAAGGAACAAATACAGAAATAGTTAGTTGTTAGTTTTAATTTTACATTCAATGTTAGTATTAATTTTGCTTTATTTTTGCCTGAAATAATAATGCTCATTTAAACCGTATCCTACATTTTTTTAATAAGTTATTTTTAGATTTAGTTAGCAGTATTTAAACCCTTCTCATGCATTTAGAAAAAGGTCCTGAAATTTGTCAAAAACTTGTCCTCAGAACATGCACTTTTGCACCCTCCGAGGAGGTTTTGATGAATGAATGGAACAAGATTTATTGATATCTGCATTTAATATCTACTACTGATGTTGCACTTCTGTACTCTTAGTGGATGTTGGATTAAGAAGAGATAAATCATTATCTCTTGAAGCTCATGAGTAGAACTAGTTATAAATGGTACTTCTATTTCTTAACTATTTCTACCTTTGTGTTAAAGTGGTATTTATGTTCATTTGTTTATATATTGATGCGTGAATGCTTGAGTTATCATTTGGCACTTCTGTACGGTGATAACTATTTATTTATGCTTAATGTATGAGTAGCTTATTATGTGATATGTTTTTCACAACTGTTTCATCTAACTTTTTATACAAAGTGGTTTATCTCTATTGAATTCTTTTCTCATAACAGTTGAATGATGTTTATTACCAATTGTTATTTGAAATCATTTCAGATCGCATAACAAAAAGATTACACCCCGAGTTAGTGTAGAATTAGATATTTCTATTTATTAGAATACAATTTCATGTTATTAGATTAGAGTTAAAGTAAAAGCATTTCACTTAGGAACTTTTAGAAAGGAAATATCAAATCTCAACACACACACACATAAATTGGGAAGCTGGTCCCATATCCCCAGTTGGACCCACTATACCAAATGGAAAAGGAGTTGCTAACCAAGGTCTGGACCAGGTGGGTATCCCCCTTTTTGTAGACCTGATTTTCGGGGCTTCAACACTTTGGAAGGAATTTTTGGCTAAACATCATTTTGAGGAACAAACAACAGGTAATGAGGAGAAGTTTGAGCAGTTGCATGTAACAAGAAGTATCATGCATTATCCTTTGTATCTTAAGACAAGATTGAATAAGAATCAAGATGAGATTATGATTGAAAAAGAGAAATACTTTTTGTCCATTCCTAGTAGAAATAGAAGAAAATCACAAGAGGAACCAAGCAACAAAGGAAAAGATCCAGAAATTGAAATTATTGGAATTGAGCCTCCACAAACATCAAAGCAGATTGATGAGATTATACAGAGATTGGAAGAGGAAGTCCAGGAAGAGCCCATAGAGAAAGACTCCTATTTTGAGGATTCTTGGGTAGGAGTTACCTCATCTCACTCATATGCCAAAGAGACTAGGGAAGAATCTAAAGAACTATACAATGAAGCATATCTTAAGAAAATAACAAAGCTGACAAGTGAGCTGGAAGACAACAAGATCATGGAGAGACATTTGAAAAAGAAGAATAAAATGTATAAAGAAAATAAAAACAAAATAATCAAGGAGAACAAGAAATTGAGCAAGCAGATTAAAAATCTTTAGACTCAGAATATCCTCATCTCCAAACAAGCCTACAAATGACTAAAGGAGAAAAAGTTATAGCAGTACAAATATGAAAAATAAAAAGTGAAGATTGCCATCTACAAATAAGAGAAACATGAGGGTATTAAAATTCTCCTCCATGTTGCACAGGAAGAAGCTACGGGATCAGGAACAACAGGGGCATCATCACTCAGGAGATCCAAATGAAGGAGGCAAGAATGAGGACATACTTGAACATCAACAAGGGGGAGATGTTGTCCCTTAATTTTGGTCATCTTTGCCTATCCTAAATCCATTTATTTACCACCATATTCCATCCTATTCACCTATATATGCCTCATTTTATTCCTATTTTTCATATTCAGGTAACTAAATTAAGTTTTTCAAATTTTGGAAATTTTTGTAAAAATTGGGTTTTAAGAGTAAATTTGGACTGCATTAAAAATTCTCGTAATAGCTTCATGGAAGTCATATGTGCAGGACACCTAGGAGATATATGAGCGCATATTTGGAAAAATTGGGAACCAAAAATGAAGAAACACCTATTGGTTCAATCAAACTGAGGAAAAATAGGCCTGGTCAACGTTGGTAAAACTTGACCTGTCATTCAGGAATTCCTAGTAAGAAGGAGCAGATTTGTTATTTTGTGGGATTTTTCCTGATTTTGTCAACCAAAATTGATGAGTTTGACCTGTATGGATGGATTAGGATTTATAAGACTGTTAGATCCATTATAGAAAAGTTTTTTTATGATTTTCTTATTTAAACAAAGTTTATGGACCATTCAAAAAAGGGTAATTTTGTATTAAGATTATTGGAGACTTTTGAGATAATTTGAAGAATCATTTCTATTATTCTATTTGTTATTCATGCAGTGGATGATTTATTAAGTTGGTTGTATCTGAAGAGTTCTTCAGGTGTACAAGGCAAGGTTGGAGGGCCCCCATACCAAGCTAAGTACAATTTGGTTAAATTTTGTATAAATTAGAATAATTTTGATTCAGTATTTCTTGTTTTAGTTTTATGATTCAGTTACTTAGATATGTTATGATTTCTATATGATTTTTAGATGATTTTGGTTTAAAATCTAATTTGCGTACTAAAGGACAACCAAGGATTGAAGCTAAATTCTCTTTCTATCAAATTATGAATCACAACTAAAATTCATCCTTTTTCATTTCATGAATTATTTCTTGAATTCCAGTTTATGATTTGATGCAATGGTAATGTTGTTGGAGTAGAACTCTGAGGAAGGAAAACCAAGACCTCCTAAGTTATGAGCCTCTTCTCGTGCTTTCTAAACATCACAAACTGCTTCTCTTTAGTTTATCTTCTGAGGATAATACTGTGGGGAGGGACAACCAGGACCTCCTAAGTTAGGAGCCTCTTCCTTTGCTTACTACATATTGAATCACAATATTTTTCGTTTCATTAAACTTATAACTTATTTTCAATATGCATTTCCCTTAACCTTTGAGCCTTGCCTTCCAAAATTGACTTTACCTGGAATCCATATACTTTGGAAGTGCTTCCAAGTCTACAAACGTGGATTGACAAGTAAAAAACCTACATTAGTTTACTTAGTAAATTGATGTAACACCATGCAAGAAAAATTTGGGGACCATTATCTTAAACATGAAAATGATTTTTTTTTTTTATGTTGTTCTATAAGAAGAAGAATAGTAACATTTCACGACTTTACATTGAAATCATGCTCAAAATCTCTCTTTTCAAATGTCTTGAAAGATGTAGTAATTGTGATCATTTGAGATAATCAAAAGTCATTACAAAATATATTGACAAAACTTGATAATGTTGTAGCAAATAATGGTGAAGAAAATTTATCATCTCAAGATTCATAGTCAAAAATCTTGATTCTACAAATAAGAAGTAAAAATTGAAAAAAAATCACGATACAAACAGGTAGAGGAACTTACTAGCAATGAAGCATTGATCTATCTAAAAACAATCATTAATCCAACTAAATTAGATATGTCATTAAATGTAAACATACAAACAATGGAGAAAGGAGGCTATACATCTCTAGTGGACATTAAAAATAAAAAAATATGTTTATATTGAGATATTATCAACCAATAAATCACTAAAAGTATCAAAAGATGCAAGTTCCAACAACGAAACACATGAAACAAAGATGGTTTTTGTCATCCTAATTATAATAGTCATTGTATTACTCAACAAACTAACTAAGGATGAAAACAATATGAAAATCTAAGTGAAGATCCTAATATATAAATAGGATCTCAAGCATGCAATCTTATAGTCCCCCAAGTAGTGTTGTAGAAAATCAAATTAGTTTATTCTAGCCCTTTCATAATACAATTTTTTTCTAAATCCTTCATAACTCATATCATATATTGTTTTCAACCATCATGATGTGAAGAACAAAGAATCATGAGAACGAACTATAATTTTTTGAAATAAAGACTTATTTGTTGTAAAAAATGCTTGTCTCGAGTAGTTGGGAGGAATCATTATTATCCTTCCCACCTAGGTTCAATTCTTGTAAGTAACATGATGAGCACTAAAAGTTGTATATTCTTTATATTGAATATAAAGGTATTTCACATTATATGCTTGTAGAAATATCTTTACATTCCACTAGGATAATATACATTGTTCTATTTTCTTGGGTCTAATCAAACAAGGTTGGAATCCATTACAATAATATATTTTATAAGAGTTCAACATCTCACTTGTTGGAATTAAACATGGGTGGGGAGGATACAAATAATTCCTACCAAGAACCCAAGTTAAACCCAATTAACTACATATGTACATACATATGTATACAAACTTGGATCACAAGATTCATTGTAACTAGCAATTTATCTCATATGTACCATAAAATAATATATATATATATACACACATATGAGTTTCAACTTATGTTTTATCATATTTTGGATACCCAATTAATGAACTATCATTCATTTTAAGGTCATCAATTAAGTAATGCACAAAGTAGCTATTAACATAGAAAGTTAAGGGACATACAATCCTTGCTACCAAAGCAAGGGATTTGTCATGAGGACGAAAATAAAACCTATATGTGTAAATCTTAGACTTGGATAGATGAAGTTGATAATGGATCAAGATGTGGTAATGGAGTAGGTGAAAACATACTAGTCCATGGACATAGTTGGAAAAGTTCATGGTAGATTTATTTTGGATAAGTCTAAGCATATGGATAAAAAAAGGTTTTGGATACAATATTTGGGTTATGCTCCAGTCTTCCATTTTCTAAATAACGCATAGAATACCTTTCTGTTCCAATCTACAAAGGATAAGGGGACCATTGTAAAGGCTTAGAAAATGGTACTAGGATAGCTCACTACTACTACTCAATCATTGGACACATCTATTTGATCCAATGAAAGAGGAGAGGAATCAAAACTCTATGGGTGAAGCTTCATGTAGATATTTCTACAAATCTAGCTACGATACGGTGTAGAGATTTCTACAAATTTAGGTGTGATACCATGTAGAAATTCCTTGTAGATTCAAATGACAGAGTGTAATATAAGAAAACAATTAACTTTAATTTACTCTACTCATAAGTGGAAGCAATTAAATGATCATGAAATCACAAAGCATATAAGAGAAATAATTCAACCACACATAACACAATGATTTTCTGGGGAAATCAATAGCTAAAATCCCCCGCTATTTGTATATTGCATTAGTCAAAGAATATGGATGAATACAATATGATCTTCTCAACCTTGAGCTCAACCTACACAAGTATTTTTTATCCTATGTTTGACTGACTGCCTTTAGCCAATACTTAGCCAAATTTCCAAGCCTCCAAGCTACTAATTCCTTGCATTGTTACCTTGGGAATTAACCCCTATTTAATGGGGAAATTCTTCAATTATGAATTTCATAATCCTCATAGGCCTTCCTGTGATTGCATGCACCATTGGTTTAATTTAGATGATTTTACAACTGATAGTACACTTTCCTTGAACTCCAATCTCAACTGGGTCTTTCTTTGATCTGACATGCATGAGTTAATTATGAGTGAATCTTCAGTTTACTGGTTGATCACTGTAGTTTATACCCCACTAGTGTAGGTTACACCCCACTACAAAATGTTACACCCCACTACTGCAAGTTGCACCCCACTACAGTAAGTTACAACCCACTATAGTAAGTTACACCCCACCACTGCAGGTTACACCTCACTACAGTAAGTTACACCCCACTGCAGTAAGTTATAACCCACTACTGCAAGTTACACCTCACTACGGTAAGTTACACCCCTCTATTGCACGTTACACCCCACTACTAGACCTCCCACTATTTCCTCCATCAATTGGAACTAGTTTAACTAACTTTAACTCAGTTGGACTGAATTAAATATTTACAACTCAAAATAAACTCAACTAGTGCTCCTAATTGTAGGAGACACTCTACATGACTCTAGTTAGACCCTCAACTCGCATTAGCTGAGATAACTAAGTTAAATTAACTTAGTTAACTATTACAAGTTGTCATGAGATGTGGAATTACAATTTAATTCCCAATTTAATTCAAGGACAAATTAAATAAGAATTTTTCTTGATGCTATTTTTAACATTTCTTGTTGCTATTTTCAACACTGCATTCACTCCCTTTGGAACTATGGTCAAAGATGGCCCTAACTCTGATTGGTAACAAGTTAGGAAGTATGTTGGATGTCAATGAGAAAATTAGAGCACTGGATAACACATATATGGAAAATATTTGCATGGAAATGAATCTTGGAGATATTATGTTAGATGAAATATACACTCAATTGAGAAATAGGTCTTGTAGAGAAGAGATAGACTATGTGAAAATTTTGGTTAGATTCTTTATATATCATTTATCTATACATCTAAGGTGTTCACACCCAAAGAAATATATTATTGATGAGGAGGATATCATTGAAGAGGGGACGGAGGTTGAGGTTCGAGTAAAACTTCCACCTAAAGGTGTGAAATATAATTTGGTTAGGACTTCAAGTTCCAAAGGTAAGTTAATATATGAAGTTCCTACATCTATTATTGTTGAAATTGTTTTAAAAGACATGTCTAGATCTAAGGATACCAATTCGAGTTCGAAAAAGAGACTTCCAAGAGAGGTAGATAAAGAATATATAGGAAGGTGTGGTAATTTACAAGAAGATAAATATATTTATATAAAAATAAACCTATTACCTTTGTGGTTGTGATTAAAGGGAAGGGCTCCCATCTAAAAATAGAACAAACCCATTAAATATATTCCACCCTTAGTTGAATTTAACTTATAAGATGGATAGAAAGATGAGATTGTGGTAGGTAAATATTTGAATGGCAAAATTTTCCTCTAAAACATTTTTTGAGTAGGATCGTGGATAAAGAACCAAAGTCTGGGAGGTTATTCCTTCTCTGTCAAGGGGTAGTGGTCATTTGAAAGCAAAAAAAATGCATTTCAAAGAAGAAGAAGTAGAAATTATACACAACATTAGTACTATACATTCATTGAATGAATAATTTTTTCAATCAGTCAATAAAAAATATCTTCTTACAACAGTTAAAAGAATGGGGTCAGGGTCAGAGGATGTAATATTGGATGGTAGTCAAGAATAAAACTAGAATGGAAGTCATGTGGTTCCTGGAAGGAAATATTTTCTCATCCATGCATTGAAATAAGCTAATCCATAGGTTTTACTTGGGAAGAAAATGACTATTCTAGAGGCCCTTCGAGTAGGCAAAGCCCACTCAAAGGGTTTAAATTTACTGCAATATCTTACAACATCAAGGGATTAGAGAGTTCCCACAAGAGAAATTATTCAAAATGGTTGGTGTTAATAAATAATCCAAAGTTTATGTTAATTTAGGAGACCATTCATGAGGTAGAAAAATGTCTATTGATAGCTACCTTTCTAGTGTGGAGTCTTGAAGCTATTAGTGGTTAGGGGAGATTTGGAGCTTTAGTGGTAGGTTTGTTTAAGTGTTTGTAATTCAAGTGTATCATATTTTCATTATACTATTTGTGTGGATATTTTCTCTTGAAAGGTAGACACAAACTATTGTAAACTTTTTTGGTCACTTTATTGCAAGGAAAGTTTAATGGGAATCTTTCTTTGAGGATTTGGATTTGAGAAAGAAAAATGTTACATTTGGAGGTGAGATGAAATTAATTTTGATGTAGAGTGAAGTCTGGGGAGAATTAGAGAGGATGGACCCAATTATGGATTTTCTACTTCAAAATAGTAAAGAGGCTAAGTTATGCGATATAGAGCCTTTAATTCTCAAGCCTATAAGGAGGAACAATAGAGCAGGAAGTGTGGGCATCTCCCAAATATTATATAGCCTCTTTGTATAAAAATTATTGTCAACCAAGTGAGAAAAATAATCATGGATAAGTGAGCATGATTTGGTTGATCATATTTTTATTTTTCTTCAAGTAGGCAAGGCATGGTATAAGCTCCCCTTGGTCATTTCAAAGTCAATTGTCAATGGTTAAAGGATCCCAAGTTCAAGGATTTGGTTTAAAGTGAATAGGAACATATTGATATCCAACTAGAAGAATATGTAAAGTATAAATTTAGTGAAAATCTAAATAGGATCAAAAGGAAAACCATCAAGTGGTCCAAAGGTAAACATGAGGCCTCATAAGAAACTGTGGAATTGGATGAGGACTTCACTAGTATTTATAGTCGAATATGAACAAAATTTTTAATGAGGAAGATTTGAACAACTTAAAGCAATTCAAAGCATAAAATAATGAGTTTCTAGATTGGGAAGAAGAAAAGTGGAGGAAAAAGAGTATATAGTTAGCTTAGGGGGATGAAAATACATGTTTCCTTCATATTTATGCAAAGATGAGGGAAAAAACTAATACCGTATGGAGAATTGAGAATTAGTTGGGGAAGGAAGTTCACAAATTATTCAATATGGATAAGTTTGGTAAAATATTTTCAAAAAAATATTCAAGGAATCTCCTAGAGAAAATATAGTTGAAATTGTTCAAAAGGAAATGTTCTTTCCTAATGTTGTAAACCATGAAATTTTTTTGGCTCTCATGAAGGAGATCACAATGATTAAGTTGGAGGGAGTCACTGATTCATTTTTAAAAGACAAAAGTTAAGGTCTAGATGAGTGGTCTATTGAATTTTATGAAAGTTTCTTTTACTTGGTAGGAAAGGATTCAGTATAGGTAATGGAGGAATATGTTGTCGCTGCAACGAATAGCCTCCAAAATTTTGCCTACACTTAAATTTTGGAGCCTACTAAGGATCTTGCGATCTGTTGTTCCATGGTCACATTGTAGTTGTCTAATGTTTCACAAAGTGTTAAGTATTATTCTATGTTTCAAAGTCACTTACTCACACATGCTCTGTCTTTGACGAATTCACAAACACAGATATTTCTATGCAAGCTTAGATGGGCATTGCAAAACTCTTGAAGATAAGGCTTGCACAATCACTAGTAACAGTGATTGTGCAATCCATAAGAACAATGTACTACGGAATACATGACGAGAGTAAGTGTGTGCTCTTCATTGACAATATTTCTTTCTTCAATTGCAATTGTACTTCTATTTCGGTGAGTTTTCTCAACTGTCACTTTATAGCACCTTTGTTTTCGCAAGTGTTTCTTTCATGTTTGTAACTATTGTTTTTGCTTGAATTCACTTTAATAAGTATCATTCTCATTTTATCTTCACTCTAGAACATGTCTCTTTCAATTTCTTTAAGCCTTTGTAAGTGTCATTCAAACTTTTCACTTACTTTCGCAAGTGTCGTCTTTTGACATGGGAAGTGTTGCATGTTGTAAAAGCGGAGTTATGGTTCATTTCAAGAGGAAAATTTTATACCAATGGGTCCTATCTATCATGTGGACATGTATTAGAATCATTCCCAAAGTTTTATGCATTTTTGTACCAGTGTCGTCACTGTCATTGCAAAGTATATATTAAGTGTCACACTTAGAGGAGAAGCTTTTCTGTCTCATTAAGGGGATCATGTTGATTCTAAGTGCAGAGTGTTTAATGTTGTGTCATTGACTAGCTGAGTGTGTGGTCATGATCAAGTCTAACCTTGCTTTCATCTTTTCTTCACTCATCCCACACTTAGACAAATTGTAGAAAGTTTCATGCCCGACCAACCTGAGCTCACTCTCCCCCCTTGAACTATGCATTACATAGTTGCAAGCCTCAAGCATGCATCCCTACTTCTTGGAACTTCACAATTCGAAATCATTGCCTCTAAGGACTACACATTGTGTAGTCATAGTTTCCAAGAATTGCCTCCTGACCTCCATACCTATGCAATCTTGCCTCCCATCAAGTCTCTTTTTGCGCATTGTACAGTTGCAAGCAGCAGTCTGCCACCTTGTCTCCCTGAACTACATAACTGCGCAATCCAAGGGTTCTCCCTCTCTCCTAAACTACACATTATGTAGTTACAGTGGGAAATCCTTACTCACTGTGACCCTCAACTGCACAATATTTCTTCTTAGGTGTCTAGTTTCTATTTGTTGCACAATTGCAAGTATCAATACATCACTCCTACCCTTTGGAACTGTGCACTACATAATCCATGAGATTTCTTCCCTATTGAGTACCCAATTCCATATCAACCAGTGATTTTAATGAAGCAATCTAGAACAGGACATTTCTGGACTCATGTCATCTTTTCATGAGTAAATATTGTCTGTAGATATTATATCTTAACATGACAGAATGATGCTTAGAAAGGAGGAGAAGGGGACTATGATAGAAAACACTTGTGAAGCTGGAACCACGAAGAGGTCATCAAGCAAGAATATGAAGGGACATTAGCTTACGACAAAATATCAAAGATCATGATCGCATGAAGACTCCATATCAATCAACCTATTGGATGATAAATTTGAAGCACATTCAAGATCAACCATGAAGATATCAAGGAAGCAACAAGAAGAAAATGTTGGCACTGACACATCATCATGAAGATCCAAGTCATATTTTTCCAAGTGATGGCTTGTACATGTGTAATCACTGTGTCATATTTGTCAATGAGCCTTGCCACATGATGTGGAGTGTAACTATACATTTCTAAAAATGAAAAAATTTAATATGTGAAAGTCCCAGAGTGATATGTGGAATATGTAAAGTCACATGTGGAAAAATGAGTCATACAGAAGCTCAAAGGTCATGTAAGAATTTGAAAAGTCATAATAGAAGCTCAAGAGTCATCAAGGAGGTCAAGAGTCACATGGGAGGTGGAGAGTCACCTCATTAGGTATAAATACACCCTCATAACTCAAACAAAGGGATTTTGGAGGCTTAAGATTTTAGAGAGTGAGCCTTGGCTTCTCTAGCTTGGCATAGGAGAGAAGATCAATATTTGGAGAAGTAAGAAGTGAATCAATGTTCCATTATTGGAGATAGTGGATCACCATTGTAACTGTATACTTGGATATTTCACCTAATAATCAGAAGCTCGTTGAGCTGACACATTTTCATGCGTGTATCATGAATATTGTAAGACTATTCTTTGGATGTTTATGGTGTATGTCATGTTCATATGTACTAAACAAATTGAACTACTTCATTTTCTTTGGTACTTATCTTGTTGAAAATGCGTTGTATGTGCTTTAACAATTGATGTGTCTATGTGAACTATTTTGATATATAACTAATGGATATTTCCTTTCTCTTACATGCCTCTCTTAAGATAGTACTATTACTTTCCTTCTAGAGCCTCATTGTTACTTCCCTCTTGTGAAGGTCTCCTTTTACACATTCCAATTAGTGTTTCACAGAGTCAACTTACTTGCTTATTTCAAAGTTATGTGCATATTATCTTATGTGATTCATTACAGCCAAGAAAAATCTTAGAGTTATGGTGGCTGAGCCGATACTCTAGATGGGGCTCCTACTCCAAACGATATGAGGTCTAGTTGGGACTTCACATTGGGGTGACCCCCTTGGTTGACGGATTTCTAGCACCATAAATAGTTGGCATTAGAAGGAAGCCTGAATGACAAGTTATGCCCGTTGAGTTTGTTTTGAATTTCATATCTTAAATGGATCATCCTCAAATAATACTTCTAGGTCGTTTTTCTAATAGATCCATTTGTAAAATTTTAATCCCCAATGAACCTCTTTATCACTTGTATAAATTAAATTTTGATGGTGAGGGTGATACATCCATAGTCAATCATATCTTTCAACTTTTCAAGTTTTGTGAATCTTATGAAATTGATTGTGAAGATCTTGCTTGTCTTATTTTATTCCTCACCCTTGAAGGTCAATTTAATCGATGGTGCCATACCCTACCATCTACTTCCATCCATACATTTGATCAATTCCTCAAGGAGCTTCATCAAGCATGTGATAAGTATGATTACCGATATTTTTTTAAAAGGATTAATCAACTAATAATGTACCCTAATGAATCAATTGAGGATTTTTCTAATAGATTCCTTCACATATGTTATGAGTTTCCTGAAGAAGACATGGATTGGGATTTCTTCAAAATCTTGAGTGTGTGCTTCAAATCTCTTTACATGGTGAGTTTGAACCCCCTGATGTTTCTCCTCTCCCAACTCTTGTAAATCATGAGACCCTCTAATTTCAAAGGGGGAACTGGCTAGTCCTTTTGTTCATTGTCCTTCTCCCTTTCTAGTACCGGTTTGGGTGCCTCCTTGTGATTATGTTAAAGTTTGAGAATTTTAGAATCTAATTGTTGACCTGTCTCTTCAATATTCATCCACTTTCAACGAATCAGATCCGATGGAGGAAACTTTGGAATGGTTTATGGAGCCTAAAGTGAAGAATAATCCCTCCACTTTTCAGGAAGATATTAATAGTAATAACTTCAATCCTGAACATGATTTAGATCTCATTCATTCTCTATCATCTATGCATGATGATCCCTTACTGTAGGATCCACTTGATCAATATTTTCCAAATCCAAGTAGTGACCAGGTGCAAGGTAGTCACGTTTTGTAGGTAGAGGAGTAGGAAGGTGAGGATTCATTAGATCTTTTTTTTTTTCAAAGTCCTCTATGTGAAGATGGTGTTTCATCATTCTTGGATAATAATGAATCTACTAATCTCGATAATAAGTAAAATTAACTCAATTTTCCTAATCAATCAACTAAAGTCTTGGGAAACCATCACTCTTATGATGATGATTTTGTTGATGTACAAGGTGATGAATTCCCAAGTGCACCCACTGATCTTTCAGTTCTTCAAGTGAATTTTGATTTGAAAGATTTAGATCAAGACTCTGTTTTGGTTAAAGAAGAATTTCTCATAGAATATTCTTCTTCAACTCCTTGTTCCATGTGTCCTATTGCTTATAGGTATCACTATTCGGATCTCTCACTCAATAAGAATAATTATGAATTCTCACAAGGTAGTGAGGACATCCATGACGAATAAAGAAGCAATCAAATTATCAAGTATCCATTCCATTCCTTATCATTTTTGGTCTTGCATGAAGAAAATTCTTTTGTTCAGGTTACTCATGAGATTGATCCAACTATCCGTCCTTAGATGTTCAATTAGAGGAATATTATGACTTGGGTATTCTATTTGTTGAGGTTATAAAATATGATCAAATTAGTGATGTAGGTTCCTACCATCTTGATAGTGGTGATCACATTGAAATTACTGGTAGTAGTTGTCCACACACCATGCTTGATCTGATCCAATCTTTAAAAGGCAATTCTTCATTCCATGAAAGTTTAGGGACTTGCCATGAATTCGAGGCATTTCAACTTTCGTTGATGGATATTTCAAGTTCTCACAATCTTGGTAAGATCTCAGAACTAAGTTAGATTTGGATTTTCTCACAAAATTCTTTCTTTTGCACGGTTTCACTGAATTAAAATTCCTTCTCGAAATACTTGTGGCATTTTAGATATAGCTTTGTTGATTTTCAATATTTAGTTTCAGTTGGTTCATCTTCATGTAAGTATATTGTATGAAACTCATGTTTGGAATGTATGTATCTCATGGAAGCACAAAGCTTTGAAGCTAATCATTTTAAAGATTATCATTGGCTGAAATATGCATATCTCTCAAATTCTTTTGAAAATAACCAACTCATAGTTTTTCTTATGAATGCTATAATGCTAATCATTTTCTTCATGGCACCAAATGTACTCTTGAGTGTTAGTGAATGCTTCAGTAATTTGATGAATCAAGTTCCTCTTTTTCATGCCTTGTACCTTGAATGGTTTCACGTGTTTATTATACTAGCATTCATTTTCAATTATTTCAATGATTATGGTATTGATTTAGTTTGTAACAAGTTACAATGAAATTGATTGCCACCTTCAACATATGAGGAAGATGATTAAATTGTTCAAATCATTTGTAAATCCATCCAAACTGATATATCTTTATTATCCACTAACTAGGAATCCCATGCCTTAATTAGTCTATCTGATCATAATTCCGGTCCCAACAACTGTCATTTGACTAATCATTTTCCCACTAATGTATCCAGCGAAAGTTGTCTTAAATCCTTTGATATTTATGGTTTACCATCTCATAATTTGGATTCTTTTTAAGCAGTTGAGGTGCTTCAACCATTGCTGATGGTTATGTCAGGCGCTCACTATATTGACAAGCCTTCTGAACATGATCATATTTATTTTCCCTTACAAGATTCGCATCTTTATCCCATGCCTTTAATTGAAAAATTATATTTTCAAGGATTTTATGGTTTTCAAGAGGATTGTTTTGAATTTTGTGATCCAATCTATGATCAATTGGAAGCATCGTACTTAGCAATCCATTTTTCTAATAATAACCCCAGATATTTCTTGATGATTGCTAAGAAGGACAACACAGATCAAGGTGCATTCACAAGAAGCTTGTGAGGCTAGTTTTATTATGGTTTTCATAAAAAAGTTAAGATTGTAAGTTAGCTAGAGGTAGTTTCCATGACACATCTTTCTACTGTCACGTAAGATCTTCAATTTGTTGTGCAATTTATTCAAGCTCTTAAATTTTTTGTTGCACATTTATTTATATCGATTTTAATCGCTTGAATCTTTTTGATTGTAAGTCGGGAGCAGTTACACTGGTTACATTGGAAATTTCATTACACCTTACCCTGATCCTCTAGCTAGTTAGGTTAGGAGTAGGTCTAGCTCCATTCTAGTTTCACTTTCTTGCACTCATCCTGCACTTTCTCTCCATTACTCTTTCCTTTTTTTTCTTACTTTTGTATTGTGTGTTGTTTTCAATTTTAGCCTCCATTTGCTTTATTCTTTTGATTTTGTTTCCATTTTTTGTTTTGTATTTTATTTCATGTTTTATTTAATAACATTCCACATGAAAGTGTTCCTTTTGGATTAAAATACAATGTGGTGAAATTTGAAAAGGGAAACAAGTACGACGAAAAATGCTTGGATAATTTGTCATCCTCTTCTTTGTTTTGGGTTTACATACCTTTAAAGTCAATGATGTTTGAATGGAAAAAAATACAATCCATTCAAATGGAAAGCCATAAGATGAACCATGATGGCCGCGTATATTAGCATCCTCATCCCCTAAATGTTATTTTTCTTGACTATCCAATCGAGTAGAGAAGGGAAAGGGAAAATCAATAGCGAGAAAACCAATCAGAGGTATGTATATCTGTCTCTGAAGGAACAACCTCTCCTGCTCTCAATAAGTCAAGATCCCTCTTCCATCCTAGTGAAATAATAAATGCATAAGAACAATTATATAAATAAAGGATGTGTTGTAGCAGCTACAACCACCCTCCAAAATATTGCCTTAGCTTCGTTTTGGAGCCTCCCTTCCAAACTTCACAGCAACTTGCCTTACTTCGTCAAGTTCACAAGTTTTAGTGTTTTGCTTGCACAAAGGCACCCTGTCGATCACAACTCGATGCATTCCCCTCACAGGATGATCACCCGAACTTGGTCCAGTTGCAGGCTGAGCAGCTTCCCCAAGAAATTGTGCAATTCTGGATAGAAACCAACCTTCCCTCCAAAAATTGCGCAATCCTGACAGGCAGCCTGCTAGGCTCCAGAATTTTGCAATTCTAGCAGTCAACGCTCATAGTAAAAATTGCAGAATTTTCTGCAGTAGGGCTGATCAGCCCAGAATTTGCACAAATCTGGGTAGCATTCAATTGCTCTGCCCAGAAATTACGCAAATCTCTTAGGCAGCCAGCCCAGCTCCCAACAAAAAATGTGCATTTTCTCCCAGCAACCGAGCAGTCTCTTGCATGTGCAACTGAGTTGACCGGTTCGCTTCGGGACAAAGAAAAATTAACTTGCATGCATGGGATGTTTCTCCCAAGGAAGCATGCAAGGCATCCCTTGTTTCAGGGATCTATTTCTGGCAGTCAAAGGTTACATGCAAGGATCATTTCAGAAACCTCCCACCAAGTGTCGCTTTCCCAAAATTTGTGGCATGCGCGTCACAACCTCGATGTTATCAAAATTCCTCAACTGGACGCTGCAAAGCTCATTCCTCACATCAACCTTGGAACTCTGACATCCCACATCACATCTAGGAGTAGTCGGCACATTCAACTCAACTTTTTTGGGGTAAGCCCGCTTCCCATGCCTTTTGTTGCATTTTTGTCTCTTTTTGTGTTTTCTCTTGTGTGAGTATTGTTTTATTGATTTCAGTGAGTGCTTGCTGTCGTTTAATTGTATACTAGCTTTTCCTAGCACTATTTCAGTTTTCATTGCTATCTCACTACTGTCACATGCATGAAAATGTTTTTCACGAACGGTCGTTGATTCGGTGAATCGCTTCACCCACATGCATGTTGATTTGTTTACTGAATATTTCATTCATATTTGCATGCACTGTCAATCAATTATACTACCACTTAGTGTCGCCATGCATTCATTGTCACATTTGCTTTCAGTTTCTCGTCAACGAATTTGGGTAGCCTTGGCCCGGACTTTGCCTCACCAAGAACCTCACCATGACAAAATTGTGCAATCTTGAGAGGGAAGGCTCTGTCTTACTCTCAGGAAATGAAAATTTATTCCCAGTGACTGTCCTCCAGGACTATTTTGTGCATTTTTGAGGGAGAGTGACTGTTGGCTCAGAAAATTGCGCAATGTACTCACTGAGCCTACAGTCATTACCAGCTGAGATTGCACATTGCGTAATTCCAGCAGTTAGCAACCAGACTGGACTGTGAATTGTGCAGTTACAACAATCAGCCAGTCAACTACCATGCCATACTGTGCCTTTCGTAGTCTTGGCAGTCAGTCTCTCGACCTCCCGGCCGAAATTGCGCAACCTTCATGATCAGTCACACAGGGACATTGAAAGTCAGTTCTCAAGTTCATTTTGGTATTTGACTGATAGATTGCTTGCCATGAGTGTTTCCAGGTATTGTAGGTGTTCATTTGCCTCTCAGTAGTGCAGGTACAGTGGTTTCCAAGAGGGCAGAGTCAAATATACTATTCAAAGAACACCTGGAGATGCAACCGATCAAATGTCTATGAGCTTGCCTACTCACAAAGATATGAAGTTGTTCATAGAAAAGAACATCAAGATATCACAGTGAATGCAGCGAACGCAATGAATGCAACAAACACAATGAATACATCAAATGCAACAAATGCAGCGAATGTAGCGAACGCAACGAATGCAATGAATGTAAGAGGAAGGATGTTGACAACACAGAGGCAGAACAAAGTTGCAAGATCAAGAAGATCCACTCATGATGAAATAAACTTTGGAGAATCAGGCTGTGAGGTGACGGTGCAACATGAATATCACGCGAAGAGAGAGAATGGAACAAAGAAGGAGTTTCATGTGTTGAAGCAAAAACTCAAGGAAGAACATTAAGTTGCATACACAGACGAATGAGTCATAGTAGGAACAAGAACAATAGTGGATGCAACATGAATTCACAGATGAAACTGTGCCCGTAAAAGTTAAAGATCCATCCCAGCAGCTAGCACAGAGTAGACATGGTGAGAAATTTTGTTGATCGCATGCAAGGGATTTAGCAACATGCATGTCATTGTGCACACACATGCAATCCAAACCATTCAACACACTCACCAAGGCGAAGACAAGAAGCAAGTCCAACTGGAGATGAACATGTACTTCAACAAGTTGATGCGCATGACCACGAGCACACACTTGAAGATCAACACAGACACTATGCATCAGTGTGTTTTTGGTTCAACCGCACCCAAGAAGACCATACGCATGTTAGTAGACGAGTTGGATGAAGGAGTCGAACCAATGCACCAATTGCAGCAGAGGCAAGAGTTCGCTTTAGCAAGATGTCACCATGAGGTGCATACACACCATCACAGATGACCAAGCTTGGCATCATCTCACCACCTTCACCATCACACACATGCCAAATAATTGGTCTCATCATAATGGACCAAGTGTCAGTGATGTCTTGTATGGCTTGCTCAATCCATGTTGTCTCACATGAGTACATGTGCATTATAATGTAACGTCATGTCAATTGTAAGTCAAGTGTCAATAGTTGGATGTAACAATCATAGAGTAGATGAAGAGTCATGAGGGTAGATGAACTGTCACAAAGGGGAATGTCAAGGGTCAACCCACCCTTTGCTATAAATACTCCCTCATAACTCATTGTATAGGATTTCGTTAAGCCAAGCTTCCAATAAGACTATCTTGGAGAGAGATTGGACAATATTATAACGCACCTTGGCTTCTCCACTGCATGGAGCTAGTACATCTCTTTGGAGGAGCAGGCAGATGTGACTGTAACTTTCTACAATTGGGGCTAGCAGGTTTACATGGATGTATTGTATGATTGGAGCTTACACTTCTTTATATAATAAGAGCCAACACATTTTCATGCATATGTTGTTATTTTAGTTGGACTGTTCTGGTTGCTGTAGCAATGTATGTTGCTTAAATTACATAGTTGTGTATGAACTGTTTTGCATGCAATTATATTAATCTTGTTGCAGATGTGCTGTTAGTTTAACCATCACTTTGGATTGCCAGCTGACTCGCTTTCTATCTTGTGATGCATCTTCGCTCGTGTGTTCCCTTCCCATCTGAGTATTGTTATAGGATGCCAAGGGTTGCACTCATCTCCACCCCCATGTGTTAGAACCTATCATGCACCTTCCTTGACTCACTGTAGTGGTCACACCCTTGCTACCAATAGAGTTATCTTACTTGCCTCTATGTAAAATAATGGTCAAGGCATTGTTATACGACCCACTGCTAGAACTCCTACACCAAACAGTTTGAGGTCTAATTGGGACTTCTTACCTGGGAGATCCCCTTACATGTTGGCAGGTCTAGGACCATCAACATTTTGGCGCTAGAAGGAAGGCCAGATGACAAACTGATTTCTCACATCTGTTTCGAATCTCTACACATCTATCATGACTAACTACCGAGTTACTCTTCCAGAATGTATGTCTTATGGAAACGATTTCATTATCTCAGAAGAGCTCTCAGACAACTTGTCTCATGAAACATATGATGGTGGAGGCTACACAACCTTGATTAGGCTCGCGGTCGGCGTTATGGGCTCATGCGAAAGACATGGATTCTTTGAGCAATACATGAGTTGCGCGTTGTTCATCTACACTCTTCAAGGGCACCTAATGCACTGGTATGCTACACTGCCCGAAAAATATATTCATTCTCTTGTTCATTTGGTCAAAGAGATAGACCATGCTTTCGATCACTTTGACCATGAAGCACTTGATCGAGAAATTATGAAATTACGGAAAGCACCTGATGAATCTATTGATTAGTTTTACACATGCTTTTTTAAGCTTGCATATCGATTCCCTAAAGATGAAATTGATTGGGAATTTCTTTATGGAATATTTGAGTACCTTCTTCACATATCCAAACCCCACTCAGCATGCTTCGGTGATGGAGCTACGCAATCACAGGCAGGCACAGTTGCTGTCACAAGTGACTGTCTGCCTTCACCTCATCAAAAAGCTCCACCACTGCAGAGTGATGTGGGAGATCATGCATGCACCTCTGTCGAACTGTCACATCCTCCCACCCCACCAGCTCTTGAGATTTGCACAAATTTGGCTTGCAAGCCTGTTGGTTTTCATGTGGACTCGTCCCCTCAACCTCTGTCCTCGTGTTCTGTTGATCCTCCAGATTGTACTGTCTTGTGTTCTCCCATTCTGGACTCCTCACCTGTTGTGAACGAGGATCAAGTTGTCGACGAAGTTGGTGTTATGCAGCCAACCTGTGCCATAATTCATGATGAGTGTGCATGGGAATCTAAAGAAGAGCTCATGGTGAAGGATGACTCCCTTCTAGTAGCACCTCATCCGCTTCATCCTAACATCCCTTGTGATTTTGTCATTGCTGATTTCCCTTGTGAAAACCCATTTCTGTATGCTTCTACTTTTGATCATTCACAGGACACCTCAAATGTTAGTTTATCATTACAGTGTGAAGAGAACACATCTTCCTCGAAGAATCTGTTCAATCTATCATTTATCTTTCTTGAAAACACAAAGGGTGAACATCTTTGCTTCTCATCTACCCCTCTACCCGATTCATCAAATCATGAGGATGCTGATAAACATCCTGAATTCTCTGATCTTGGTTGTTGTGATGTATTCACTTCCTCATCCCGTCATGATGTTGATTCAACCATTGTTAATCTATCCAAGGCACTGGTCTATGATGATATATCTATCAATGTGGTCGAAACCCCCTAGAATGTCGAGGCACTTCAGCCCGAGCTGATAGTTATGTCAGGCCATCACTATCCTGAGGTTTATTTCACTTCCGGTCAGAAAATTGTTGAAAAACTCAAGGCTCCTCATCACTCTCTTCTTTGTATTGAAGATCAACCACACACCCAAATTTCACTTCCTCCACTCGAACTACACGATCCCATCACTCATGCGTTGGAGGAATCTTACACAGCAAGCACACATGCACAACGCAAGTGGTCTACCTTTCTCACGTTTTCTTGCATGTCACAGTCAAGAGAATGCATACACTCAACATTTGCATGCAATGTGGCACAACATCATGACAGCTCCACAGAATGCATGTCATGCACTTTCACTCATCCTTGTTCTGTGGTCGCTTGTAAGCTCCATGTGTGTTTGTCTTCACAGTTACATCTTTCTTGTTTGCTAGTTTGCACAACTATATTGTTCGCAAACCATGCCTTCACCAACATGGGTCAACCAATGCGTTGGTGGCCGCATTGGAAGTATCACTTCACTTGAGATGACCCATGCACTGTTAGCTTAGGAGTAGGAGTAGTGTTTTCTTTTGAGTTGTTTGCTTGCATGCTTGTTTGCTTACTTGCTTTGTTTGTTTGTTTGTCTGTTTTCTTTTTTACTTACTTGATTTTCTTTCATTGTTGCTTCTGCTCTTCCTTTTCTTTATTTTTTTTTAGTTCGTTTATTTCGTTTTATAGGATAGTTTCACATGAAGCCATGTATGACTCTTGAAACAAGATGGGTAATGTACAAGAGGCCTTGTGCAACTATCACTACTTGGTTATCTGTCATCCTGACTTTGTATGAAGAACTTATTACTTTCAGTCCATGATACGTTGATGGAAAATACTTACTGTTGGAAGTGAACCTTGGTGAAAACACAATGCTTGCGCGCTAACTAGTGTCACCTACTCTAGTCAATTATTTTTGGGTTAACCCTTGTCAGCTTAGTCAAGTAGAGTAAGGTGAGGGGGAAAACCTTAATAGGCATGTCAGAGGTATAATAAACCACTTATCTATAGGAACATCCTCTTATTCTCTCAATAAGTCAGGATCCCTCTTTCGCCTTTGAAATGAATAAGTGTTATGCACAGTTACGAAGATGAAAAATGCAAAAAATGAAAAAGTGAAAAAAGTTTGAAAAAATGAAAATGAATAAGGCAAAATAAGAGAAAGGCTTCCTGCAAAGAGGTGATGCAAGTAACTCCACTGGGGTACTGACCAGGCTCTCTGGCAGCGGAGCCATGCTTTTGTTTCTATGTGACTCCGTTGGGGTACTGTCCAGGCCTGCTCGCACTAAGACTCTGATGACTATACTACTTGTGCACCAATATACCCCTCAATCCCAATTGAAACAAATGTGTTTCCATGGCTTGGAATGTGTGTCAATCCAAGAGCTTGGCAGATGCTACATCTTACAATCAGGCTAGTGTGGAAATCAAGAGGAGCTAAGAACTGAACAATACTTCTAGAGGCGTTAAACTTGCTTTTCATGAACAAGGTCCATTCAGAGAGCTAGAGTTCTACCAGTGTGTCGCCAAGTGTTGTAGCGGCTAAAACCACCCTCCAAAATTTTTCCTTAGCTTTGTTTTGGAGACCTCCTACCAAACTTCACAGTAGATTTCCTTGCTTCGTCAAGTTCACAAGTTTCAATGTTTTGTTTTCATAAAGGCATCTTGTCGATCACATCTCCATGCATTCCCCTCACAGGCTGATCACCCAGACTTGATCCAGTTGTGGGATGAGAAGCTCCCCCAAGAAATTGCACAATTCTAGAGGGAAACTAGCCTTCCCTCCAGAAATTGCGCAATCCTAACTGGTAGCATGTTAGGCTCCAAAATTGCGCAATTCTCGCAGTCAACACTCACAATGAAAATTGCTGCAATTTTCCCCAGCAGGGCTACTCAACCCATAGTTTGAGAAAATCTAGGTAGAAGTTAACTACTCTGCCCAGAAATTGCGCAAGTCTCCCAGGAAGACAGCCCAACTCTTAGCCAGAAATGAGCATTTTCTCCCAGCAGTCGAGTTGTCTCTTGCATGTGCAGCTGAGTTGACCGTTCCCTATGGGATCGAGCAAAACTGACTTGCATGTATGGGCTGTTTCTCCCAAGGCAGCATGCAAGGCATCCCTTGTTTTAGGGATTTATTTTTGGCAGTCGAAGGTTACATGCAAGGATAATTTCAGAAACCTCCCACCAAGTGTCGCTTTCCCTAGATTTATGGCATCCGCTTCACAACCCCGATGTTATCAAAACTCATCAACCGGACACTGCAGAGATTATTCCTCACATTAACCTTACATTTCTAACATCCCACATCACATCTAGGAGCAGTCGACACATTCAACTCAGCGGTTTTGGGGTAAGGCCGCTTCCCATGCCTTGTGTTGCATCTATGTTGCTTTTTGTGTTTTCACTTGTGTGAATACTGTTTGCTTGGTTTCACTAAGCACTTACTGTCATTTACATGTATACTAGTTTATCCAAGCATTTTTTCAATTTTCGTTGCTATCTCACTGTTGTCGCATGCATGAAATTGTTTTGCATGAACGGTCCCCAATTTGGTGAATCACTTCACCCACATGCATGTTGATCTATTTATTGAATCTTTCACTCATGTTTGCATGCAATGTCAATCACTTCTACTATCACTTAGTGTCTCCATGAATTCACTATCACATTTTCTTTCAGTTTCCTGTCGGCGAGTCTGGGTAGCCTTGGCCCAGACTCTACCTCACCAAGAACCTCACCAAGACAACATTGTGCAATCTTGAGAGGGAAGGCTTTGTTTTCCTCTCAAGAAATGTGCATTTCTTCCTAATGACTGTTCTCTAGGACTATTTTGTGCATTTATGAGGGACAGTGACTGTTGGCCCAGAAAATCGCGCAATGCAATCAATGAGCCTGAAGCCATTACCAGCTGAGATTGCACATTGCACAATTCCAGCAGTCAGGAGGCAGGCTAGACTGTGCATTGCGCAGTTCCAGTAGTCAGCTAGTCTCCTAGCAGCCCAAAATATGCCTTTCGTAGTCTTGGTTGTCAGTCTCTCGACCTCTCGACTGAAATTGCGCAACCTTCATGATCGGTCACACTGGTATGTTGAAAGTTAGTTCTCAAGTTCATTTTGGTTTTAGACTAATATATTGCTTGCAATGAGTGTTGCCATGTCTCCAAGTATTGTAGGTGTTCATCTGCCTCTCAGCAGTTCAGGTACAATTGTTTCCAAGAGAGTAGAGTCGAAGATACCATTCAAAGCACACCTGGAGATGCAGTCGATCAAATGTATATGATCTTGCCTACTCACGAAGATATCAAGTTGTTCGTAGACAAGAACATCAAGATATCATAGCGAACGCAATGAATGCAATGAATGTAGTGAATGCAATGAATGTAGTGAATGCAATGAATGCAAGAGGAAGGATGTTGACAGCAAAGAGGCGGAACAAAGTTTCAAGATCAAGCAAATCCACTGATGAAAGCAACTTTGGAGACTCAGGCTATGAGGTGACGATGCAACATGAAGATCATGTGAAGACAGAGAATGGAACAAAGAAGGAGTTGCATGTGCTAAAGCAACAACACAAGGAAGAACATGAAGCTGCATAGATAAATGAACAATCGCAGTAGGAACATGAACAATAGTGGGCGCAACATGCACTCATGGATGAAACTGTGCCTGTACAAGTTAAATATCCATCCCGGCAGTTGGCATGGAGCAGACATGGTGAGAAATTTTGTTGATCACATGCAAGGGATTCATCATCATGCATGCCATTGTGCACACGCATGCAATCCAACCCATGCAACACACTCACCAAGGCGAAGACAAGAATCAAGTCCAACTAGAGCTGAACATGTACTTCAGTGAGTTGATGTACATGACCACCAACACACACTTGAAGATCAACATAGACACTATGCATCAGTGTGTTTTCGGTTCAGCCGCACCCAAGAAGACCATGTGCATGTTAGAAGATGAGTTGGATGAAGGAGTTGAACCAATGCAATGGTTGCAATGGAGGCAAGAGTTCACTTCAGCAAGATGTCACCATGAGGTGCATGCACACCATCACGGATGACCAAGCTTGGCATCAACTCACCACCTTCACCATCATAAGCATGCCAAAGAATTGGTCTCATCACAATGGACCAAGTGTTAGTGATGTCTTGTATGGCTTTCTCAAGCCATGTTGTCTCACATGAGTACATGTGCATTGTAATGTAACATCATGTCAAGTGTAAGTCAAGTGTCAATAGTTGGATGTAACATTCATAGAGTAGATGAAGAGTAATGAGGGTAGAAGAACTATCACAAAGGGGAATGTCAAGGGTCAGCCCACCCTTTGCTATAAATAGTCCTTCATAACTCATTGTATAGGATTTTGGTCAACCAAGCTTCCGATAAGACTATCTTGGAGCGAGCTTGGGTAGTATTGTAACACACCTTGGCTTCTCCACTGCACGAAGCTAGTACATCTCTTTGGAGGAGCAAGAGGATGTGGCTGTAACATTCCACTATTGGGGCTAGCAGGTTTACATGGATGTATTGTATGATTGGAACTTACACTTCTTTATATAATAAGATCCAACACGTTTTCATGCATATGTTGTTATTGTAGTTGGATTGTTCCAGCTGCTGTAGCAATGTATGTTGTTTAACTTACGTAGTTGTGTATGAATTGTTTTGTATGCAATTATATGAATCTTGTTGTAGATGTGTTGTTAGTTTAACCATCACTTTGGATTTCCAGCTGACTTGCTTTCCAACTTGTGATGCATCTTCACTCGTGTGTTTGCTTCCCATCCAAGTACCGTTAAAGGTTTCCAAGGGGTGCACTCATCTCCACCCCCATGTGTTAGAACCTCTCATGCACCTTCCTTGACTCATTGAAACGGTCACACCCTTTCTACCAACAGAGTTATCTTACTTTCCTTTGTGCAAAATCGTGGTCAAGGCATTATTGTATGACCCACTATTGGGACTCCTACACCAAATGGTCTGAGGTCTAATTGGGAATTCTTACCAGGGAGATCCCCTTACATGTTGGTGGTTCCAACACCATCAATAGGGTGAAAGAAGTGAAAGGCTTCCTGCATAGAGAGGTGAAGCAAGTAACTTCGCCGTGGTAGCGATGCTTGTATTCCTATAGTGATTCTGCCAGGGTACTTTCCAGGCCTGTTGGCATCAAAGCAACACCAAAGATGAAAACTCATACTTTGATGATATTTAACTCACATGAATATATTACCCTATCCTGGATCAAAACAATTGTGATTTCACAATATTTTTAAATGTGTTTACATGAGAAAAGGAATAGAGGAGACTATATCCATAACTAGGCCAAATGGGGAAGCAAAGGTAATCCATGCAATGATCAATACTTCCTCAAAGACTGAGAAGCTACAGTTCTACCAATGTGTCACCAGGTGTTGTTGCTGTGACAAACACCCTCCAAAATTTTGCCTACACTTGAATTTTGGAGCCTACCGGGTATCTTTCGATCTGTCATTCCATCGTCACTTCATGGTCATCTAATGTTTCACAAAGTGTTAAGTCTTCTTCTAAGTGTCAAAGTCACTTTCTCATGCATGCTTTGTCTTTGATGAATTCACAAACACACATCTTTCTATGCAATCTTAGATGAGAATCACACAACTATTGAAGGTAAGGCTTGCACAATCACTAGTAACAATGACTATGCAATCCATAAGCACATTGTACTATGTAATACATGACTACAATCAATGCACACTCTCCATTGACAAGCTTTCTCACTTCGATTTCAATTGTACTTCTACTTCAGTGAGTTTTCTCAACTGTCGGTTTCTCGGTTTTAACTATCGTTTTTTCTTGAATTCACTTTAATAAGTGTTGTTTTCATGTTATCTTCACTATGGCATGTGTCACTTTCACTTTATTTAAGCCTTTGCAAGTGTCATTTATGCTTTTCATTTACTTTTTCATGTTTCGTCTTATAGCATGAGAAGTTTCACACATTGTAAAAGCAGAGTTATGGTTCATTTCAAGAGGAAAATTTGGTGCCAATGTGTCCTACCTATCATGTAGACATGTATTAGCCTCATTCTGAAAGTTTTATGCATTGTTGTTCTAGTTTTGTCACTTTCGTCGCAAAGTATATCTTAAGTGTCGCACTTGGAGGAGAATTTTTCTTTGTTGTCACATTAAGGGGTTCATGTTGATTATGTGTGATGAGTGTTTAATGCTATGTCATTGATTGTGTTGATTGTGTGATCATGACCAATCCAACCCTGGTTTCATCTCTACCTCACTGATTCCACACTTAGTCAAATTCCAGAAAGCTTCATGCCTGACCAACCTGAGCTCACTCTACCCTATTAAACTACGCATTGCATAGTTACAAGCCTTAGGCATATATCCATGCCTCCTAGAACTACGTAATGCACAGTCACTACCTCCAAGGACTGCACATTGTGCAGTCACAATGCCCAAGAACTACCTCCTAACCTCCAAAACTACGCAATCCTACCTCCCATCCAGTCTCTTTCTGCACATTTCACAAGCAATAGTCTACCACTTTGTCTCCCTGAATTGCGTAACTGCGCAATCCACTGGTTCTCTCTCTCTCTCTCTCTTGAATTACGCATTGTGAAGTTATAATGGGAAAGCCTGGCTCACTATGACCCTCAACTATGCAGTATGGATTCTTAGGCCTCCAGTTGTTGTGCATTGTATAGTTGCAAGCATCAGTACCTCACTCCTGGCCTCTAGAACTATGCACTACGCAATCCCTGAGCTTTCCTCCCTGTCCAATACCCAGTTCCAACTCAACCAGTGATTTTCATGAAGCAACCTAGACTAGGATATTTTCATATTGATGTCATATTGTCATGATTGAATTTCATCTATAAGTAGTATATCTTGGCATGATAAGATGATGCTCAGAACTAGGAGAAGGATACTATGCTAAGAAACACTTGTGAAGCTAGAACCATGAAGAGGTCATCAAGCAAGAAGATGAAGGGACACTAGCTTGTTACAAATGATCAAATATCAGGATCACATGGAGACTCCATCTCAATCATCCCCTTGGAGAATGAAGATGAAGCACACTCAAGATTTGTCATGAAGATATCAAGGAAGCAACAAGAAGAAAATTTTGGCACTGACACATCATCATAAAGATCCAAGTAATGGCTTGTACAAGTGTCATCACAGTGTCATATGCGTTAATGATTCTTTCCACATGATGTGGAGTGTAATTGTATATTTCCAAAAATGACAAAATGTAATGTGTGGAAGTCCAAGAGACATATGTGGAATATGTAAAGTCACATGTGGAAAAATGAGTCATATAGAAGCTCAAAGGTCATGTAAGAATTTGAAAAGTCATAGTAGAAGCTCAAGAGTCATGAGGGAGGTAAAGAGTCACATGGGAGGTGGAGAGTCACCTCATTAGTTATAAATACACCCTCATAACTCAACCAAAGGAATTTTGGAGGCTTAAGATTTTGGAGATCTAGCCTTGGCTTTTATAGCTTGGCATAGGAGAGAAGATAATTATTTGGAGAAGCAAGAAGTGACTCAATGTTCCATTATTTGAGCTAGTATGTCACCATTGTAACTATGTACTTGTATCTTTCACCTAAGAATCAGAAGCTTGTCGAGTTGACATATTTTCATGCATGTATGATGAATATTGTAAGACTATTCTTTGGATGTTTATGGTATATGTCATGTTCATATGTACTAAAAAAATTGAACTCCTTCATTGGCTTTGGTACTTATCTAGTTGAATACGTGTTGTACGTGATTTAACGATCATTGTGTCTATGTGAATCGTTTCGTTAGATAACTAACAAACATTTCCTTTCTCTTGTGTGCCTCTCTTAGGATAGTACTATTACTTTCCTTCTAAAGACTCACTCTTACTTCCCTATCATGAAGGTCTCCTTTTACACATTGCAATTGGTGTTTCACAGTGTTAACTTACTTGCTAATTTCAAAGTTTATGTGCGTACTCTCTTATGTGATCCATTGCAGCCAAGGAAAACCTTAGAGTTATGGTGTCCGGACCGATACTCTAGATGGGGCTCCTACTCCAAATGGTGTGAGGTATAGTTGGGACTTCACATCGGGGAGACCCGCTTGGTTGACAGATTTCCAACACTGTCAATAGAATCCAAAACTACTAGTAAGGTTCTTTGAGGAATAAATTATACTTTTTTAGACTCTGGATTCAATAAGTTTAGAACTATTTGTATGTGTAATGCAATGTAAAATATCATCTCCAAGAGTATGGTTAACAAATTTATGAGGTAAAAGGTATTTCTCAAGAAGACTTTCACACCATTAAGGTAATTAAGAAGGCCCCTTTTATCATCAATCTAGACTTATCTAAGGCATATGATAAGGGTAGTTGGTTTTATATTAGGTTGAAAATGTTACATGTTGGCTTCTCATATGCATTTGTTATTTGGGTGGAAGGATGCTTTTCATCAATTTCTTTCTCAAAATTTATTAATGGATATCTACATCTTTTTTCCAACCTTTCATGGGATTAAGGTAGGATTTTCCCCTCTGACCCTCTACATTTTCTTCTTATAGTTTAAGGATCAAGTAGATGTTTAATTCATGAAAAACAAAATGCAACTCTAAAGGTATCAAGATGGGGAACACTAGTTCTCTAACACCTGTACTATTTATGGACGATGTGTTACTCTTTGGTGTCGATCGATTTTCAATGAGGGATGAAAACATAATACATCATGTATTGAAGTTATACGACAAGGTAATTGGGATGAAGGTGAGTAACCAAAACTCCTCATTGTTTTTCTATAAGGTGACGGAGGGACAATAAAACACCATAATTCTTGTTTTCTTTTCAAGTAGTGCATTTTTAGTTAGGTCTTAAATATTTAAGTTTCAAATGAGTATGGTTACAAGGATTGGTTACAATTATATAGAAAAATTTAAGGTATGATTACTTCTTGGCATGCAAGATGGATTTATATTGGTGGTAGACCAACCTTAATCAAGGTAGACTTCGAGGTAATTCTTGTTTAATATCAATGTTTGGCTTACATCTCCAAATGAATTTCACATGAAATCAGGAGGAAGATATTCAATATTCTTTGGAATAAGAAAACTGAAAAGGAGAATGTGACGTTGGTTATATGGATTGATTAGCAAAACCAAAGAAGGATGGAGGAAGGAGCATTAAGAACACTTTTCAATTTACCAAGGCCTGACTACCAAAGACTTATGGAAGGTGATAAAGAGGTCAAGTTTATGAAAGGAATTTATCATTTAGTTGTAGAGTTACATTCATCCACTATTAATACTAATGTGGCTTAGGCTATCACTAATACATCCATTATTTTTAAATCTTTGGTTCAAGCTTTCCCTCTTATTGGGAACTAGTTGGCATGTAATATATGAAACCACACAAACATTAGATTTTGGGTTTGTTGGGTAATTTACTTGTGCTTTAAATTAAAATCCATTAAATTGTCAATCCAAGGTCATAAAGTTGTGAAGTACACTACACTATATGTGCTAGGAGATTAAATTTCAATTTCAATGCTAAAGAGGAATTCTATTCCATAGAAAGGGAAAAAAAATGATAATTGAGATAATTGACAAGTCCTAATATAAGAAATAATGCAAGTAATGGAACTCAACTTATAATATGAAATCTAATTAGAGCACACACACATTTGTCAGGAAAATATGGTTATTTCAAGGATAACTTATTCTAAAAAAATAATAAACTTTTAATCTAGGAAAGCAGTAAACCCTTAAATCTAAGAAAGCAATAAATTTCTAATCTATGAAAGCGATACATTTCTAATCTAGGAAATCTATAAATCTTAAGAAAGTAGTAAATCTTTAATTTAAAAAAGTAATTAAATTTGAGCAATTGAGTTATGATCCAAGAAAGATAAACACAATTTAAGCTATGAAATCGTTTAAATTCAAAACCATGAAAGGAAAGGACAAGTTGTATTCTAAGGAAGAAAATAAAAACTACCTATAAAAGCATGTATCAATGTAACTATCTATGAAAGCAATGAAAATTGATCTTGATTAGGGACTATGAAATAGTTTCGATTCCTTCATGAGGTGTGCGTGTACAAAACTCAGAATTCATTCCTTCTCAAAACCATGATATGCCTAAATGTCGTGCGAGAAAAAAGAGTTAAGCATTCCTTAGAATACTATTGGAAATGAACGCAAATGTGAGAAACTTAGATGAATATGAATGTGAGAAACTTTAACCAATGTAATGTTTTTGGGATTTTTCACATTCATTCAAGCGCTTGAGATTTATGTAAAACAAATCAAAAAGTGAGTGAAAATATATATAAAATAGAATAGAAAGTTAAAAAAAGAAACATAGTAAAACACAGTAAAAACAAAGAAATAAAAGGAAATTATGCTAAAGCCTCGTATGTCACAAGGGGTCCCTCCAAGTAATGCATGAGATTAAGAAAAAATGCAAAGAACTCTAATTCAACGATTACATTCTTCTAATTTAAAACTCAGATAACATAAAACGAGATTGATATTAAACTATAAGTGTAATCATCAATTTAGAATTCTCCATATAACGCCTATCCCTCTCACTTGATGAGAAAGTCAATTTATAATGGATTTCAAAAATAACAAATTTAGAGTAATGCTACTAAAAACAAAAGAATACACTGCAATATTTGACCATATCCTTTGTTGAGTGTGCGTTGAATGATCAAACCATTTTCCCACGTAATTTGCAAAATTCATCTATAGAAAAATGAGATTTTCTCCCCAGTCGTAATGAATTTAGAAAATCTACTCAAATTCACCTAAACGGGCACGCCCTACCAAAAACCCATGTTTTCATTGTCCAAGATCCATTTTCATTTGCTCAGAAAAATACATCCAAAGTTGATTGGTAAAAATTGCTGCTTATTGCCTTTGATCACATGTTGGAGGTTCACACCTGCGAGTTGGGTGAGATTTGAACAATACAAATTTATATTAAGAGTTTTAGAAACAAAACCCATTGGCCCAATTTCCTTCTAAAATGGTGCTAATAACTTGATCACGAAGCTGGATACTAAAACTTACACTGAGCTACTGAAACTTGAACCGCTATTAGTAAAACCGTGCTTAATTCTTCTTAATTCAATAAAAATAAAGGAAATAACAATAATAAACTATGTGAACATGTATGAGGGAGTTTTGGTATGTTTATGGAGAAAAATGGTTAAAATGGTAACAATGGGTGAGTGAGATGATGCGAAAATGAATGGCTTAAATAATAAGATTAGGAAAATTCAAAGGCCCAACATCTCCCCCATGCTCAACTTTTTGTATGCCCTCATGCAAACACAACTTTGCACATTTTTCACAATCTAGTTCTTGACATTCCTATATTTTGGAATTTTGATTGAATCCTTGACGAAAGCTTCAAGAAGATGGTGTTGACCATCTATCTTGGTAAGATGCAATTTTTTCTCTTTGTTCTCCAAAATTACACATCTGGTACTAGCACAACTCTTTGTTTCCACACTTGTTTGTTGTGTCATATACAAATTGATAGTTGCAGAATGAAAAAGAAGAGTTGTCCCTCCTCCTTTTAAAGTCAGACAGGTTGAAATCTTCACACCATACTATGTTGCTCATGAATGATACAGAGGTATACGTGATTCCTATTGATTTTTTCTTCTATTAATAAACACAACCATCCATTATTTATTAGTCCCCTACACATTATCATATGCAACTTGTGTGAAAGGAAAGAGTGCCCACATAGTAGCACATCCAAGTACTTGTCACTGTTATTAAAGCCTTTGCAAATTCTTGTTTTTTTTTAAAATATGGTTCTTTCAATAACTTCTGAACCACTCATGAGGTTCTATCACTACTTTGTTATGCACAAATTGTTCAATCCTTTGTAGAATATCTAACAAGCCATATTGTAAAGAACACTCAATATTGTAATAAGACTCTTACTAGATTCATAAAATGTGCTCTCCATCCCTATGAAATTCATCCCATTAGCTAATATGACTGTAAGTATTTTAAAGAGCATAGCTAGAAATGATCATAAATTGTAGCCCATTCATATACCATGTAAAAATATTTTCCATAGCCACCAACCTTACTTCAATAGTGTTGTCAGAAAGTCTCTTCAAGAACACAATAAACAAATAATGATATTCATGTGTAACATGCATGTTTCCGAGTTAATGCAAGCATATTGCTAACTATGAAATTTTGACAAGACAAATTGCAAATAACATAAAATAAGAGTTGTAGGTTAGGGTTGTACACAATTTACCAAAGAGAACAAATACACTTAAAAACAATTCCAAGATTACCTTACTTCAATAGTGTTGTCAAAAGGTCTCTTCAAGAACACAATAAACAAATAATGATATTCATGTGTAACATGCATTTTTCCTAGTTAATGTAAGCATACTACTAACTATGAAATTTTGACAAGACAAATTGAAAATAACATAAAATAAGAGTTGTAGGTTAGGGTTGTACACAATTTACCAAAGAGAACAAATACACTTAAAAACAATTCCAAGATTGTGTGAACAAAGCCTTGTTACAACCTTTCTTCTTGTGGCCCTATTCCCATTATTTCTTGCCTTCCATTAATAATCTGAAGATGAATAATTGTTTATGAGACAAAATCCAAGCATTGCCCCATGTACTCTTTGATCATGTGCTATAAATATGCACCATGAAGTCAATTTGTTCTATGTGTAAAATAACCTTTCTCTCAAGATCATCATGCTGATGGTTCAATAAGGAAAGCACCTCCATATTTCGAATTAATCTTATATGAAGACCAAAAGGTCTGAATGTTCATCAAGGAAGTATGAATCAATTTATATGGCAACTATTATACTCCTATACCAATAGGTGTCATATTTCATGATCTACTTATTGAGCTCTGTAATATGTTCATCCCTTTCCTTGTTGCAAAGGTTTTCCATATTATCAAAAAAATCAAAAAATGTAAAAAATGTAAAAGGGGTATGCCCTAAAAGAAAAATCAAAGGGTAAAAAAATAAATAAAATGGTCAAAAAAGTGAAATAAATGAACCCCAAACAAAGAAAGACCAGGAAAGTGTGCAAGTCCAAAATGCCACTACTTTTTCATTTTTCTGTAATAAAGCATTGTGTGCAGCTTGTTAATTTATGCCACAATTGATGAATGGCCAAACAGCCTAATCTTGGCTAGTTCATATTTGAATTTCTTGTTTTAGAGATAGAGAATAAAACTTGACCAATCTATTTAATCTTGGCAGATAAGTAGATAGGTAGAGTAAATAAAAAGGAGCTCAACAGTCAAATCTGAGTCCTTGGATGTAATAAGTACAGACTTAGGTAGGCTTACTGTGCAAAGAAAAGAAAGGTTGATAAGAGTTTGCCAGTCTAAGTACACCCGAATAAAGAAGAAAAAATGCTAGGCCAAAGTAGGCGAGGTAGGTAGATGGTGTTGTAGAATGATATTTGTGATAGATTATGTCTCTAAATGTGTTAATCTTTATCTCTATCACAAGTGCCAAGTAGATATTATACTTTATGCAGCTCAAGCGAGGCAAGGCTACATAACTAACTCCCCTTCATATTTTTCCCTAATCATTCACTAACTCCCCCAAAAATAGTAAGATATACTCTTGATATCACTAAAAAACCACTCCTTCCATTTCATAAAGTTTGCCAAAGTAAAAACCCTATTTTACTTAGGAAGATGCACTACTTCACATATAAACCCCTTTTTCCCCCTTTAGCCTAAGTTTTAATGTAAAATTTCCAACATTGGCTTAGCGCTTCTTATCATTTCGAAGTCATATTAATTTTTAACATTTATTATATAAATCCCATAAAACATTACCCTTTTCCCGTAATGCGTAAATATATAAAAAATCTTGATATTATACATATCCCGCCCTAGTCGATTACGATCATAGTCCGCGTTTAAAAAAGAATTAACGAGTTTATATGGAACATGTTAAGAACCTCCCCGCCACACAACAGGATTAATTAACCATTCGAGTTAATTAAAAACTATACCTCGCAAACCAATCAAACCCTGAAACGATTAAAACATTATTTATTTGTTTTCGGGCCCGCACATTAACTCCCCGCCATGTTCCCTGCCCATCAGCCGTCCGATCCCTACTACACAATCCAACGGTCGACGATCTTTTCGCGACCACCATAACCACCGAGCGTTAACTCACTGGGGTCCAGTGGTTTTCTGCCATACCTCTGCCACGCATCACCCATCTAGTGTGATCGCTCACCCTCCATCCAATATCGCCCAGCCCCAAAAGTGGTGCGGGCAAAACCGCTTACTGCCATTTGATGACATCATCTATCCTTTGCTGATGTCACCTGCCACATCATCAACTGGCGTCATCTGTCCTTTGCTGACGTCACCTGCCACATCATCATCTGTATTGCTTACATCATCTGCCCATTTAAATCCAAAAAATTCCTGCCAAACCGTTGTTTTTCTGAATAAAATGAATAAAAACACCATTTTTGTTGTTGTTCGCTACGTCTAGTATTTCTCATACAGAACAAAGACCAAGGCCAGCAGTTTAGTTTCAAACTGGCACCCAACCAGAAGAACTGCGGAACGAGCTCGTTGCCTGCCATTCAACCCGCCATTACATAGTTTCCTCCTCAATTACAGGTACCTTTTCAGCTATCTCAAAGGCTAGAAATTTGTGCACCAATTAATGCAATATCCACAGAAATATCTGAATGTTATGAATTAGAAGGCGCAGAACAACCTCCAATATCCCAACAACAGGTTTTCATCCTACTGCGCAGTTACCGTGGGTAAAAGGAGAAATTTGGGCAATTAACCACAGTAAGGTAAATAAAGGTGAACAGGGTTCAAAACAAGTCAAAGTGTATCAGAGAAGTTAAGGAGTATCAGTAAGAACAGAGCAGTCAGCACAGAGTTACTAAAGAAGACAGCTGCCAACCGAATTACAGGGCCTGCCTCCAGCGCATTCAACAAAAACAAGACCAGCACAACATCAGTTCATCGTTTCCCTATTTTCAAGGCTAGCTATTTCTATTTCGTGTAAACTATTTTTAGTCATCCTAGATATTATCTCACTAAGATATTTGTTTTATAATTTTCTGCATAAATACCCCCTCAAATGGTGTATTGAGTGTGGATTCCTAGACTTTGCTGTAATATTGATTTTTGGAATAAAGAGTTGTTGGAATCAATTGTTGTATGGCCTACTGGATGAAGAATTGAAGCAGAGAACTTGTCACAGACTTCTTGAATCAATCACCGGATCAATAAGTCCTCTATATCTTGTGTTTTAAAAGTTTTCTTAGTTTATTATATCATTTGTGTTTCACAATCTGAATGATAAAGAAATATTTAATTTCAGAATATCCTTGATTGCACTCTGTTTTCAGTCATTATTGTTCTCTGTGTTTTCTTAGAATTAGGATAAGCAGTGAAATCTTAATTGCTCTTGTTTACTAATTATTTCATGTTGATTATTTGTTAAAGAATACTTAGCTACTCCTTATCAATAATCATCCATTTTCCCTCTTTCAATAGGTTGAAGGATTCTTAACTGCCCTTCAACCAATTTGAGCCCATTCCATATGTTTCAAGTCTTCATTTGTTCCATGTTTGCCCACCTTGCTCTATGAAACCATCCTCTGTTAAGAAACCAAATCCAGAAAGCCATCTTCTTTGACTCCATTAGCCCAATGGACTGAACTACTATGTCTTACCTCTCTATTCTATTGAATCTCACCACCCAAACTCAAACAAAACCCTTGAATTTCATAACTAGCCTAATACCTTTAAAAACAAAGCTAAATCATAAAGAGAGAGCCCTCTCTAGATACAGATTGGCTAGATTCTGTATCTAAAAGATTGGTTAGTGGTTACCTCGGCCTCCTTTCCCCTTCTTACAACTTCTGGGAAAACCTAAGTGATAACATCAATGGCAACTCCGTTGGGGACCTGAATAATTATTTGTTACTATTGTTTATTTCATAAGCTACAGACGGAGCCTAAAGTTAGCTAGGTAGCCTTTGAAATGCATTTTCTTTACAATTGCAGAAGCAAAAGAATGTTTCTTCAGTCTATCTCCGGTCTAGCTTATGGACTGAACATCTGGTTTCAAATACTTGATCAGTTCCTATTGTCAAATAAGTATTTAAGAAGGTTTAAATCTCATATCTAAAGCCTCTTAAAAGAAATCATAGAAGTTGTTTTGAAAATTCATCAAAAACAAAATAATCATAAAATACTCAAAAATTTGGTTCCCTGGAGAAACTAACTTTTTCTTCAAAAATGTTTTACAAGTTTAGATCTGATCTATGATGGTGGACAGGGATCAAACACACAAAGGTTAAAATCATCCACCTGGTGACTCCACATCAATTTCACAACTAAGACTCCATTGGAGGGACGAACCTGAAAGAACAATACAAAAATATCAGGTTTTTAACTTGGATTGTTATCCAAGACCTTATGTTCTTTCTAAATTGATAGATTTTTCCAATGTGTTAACGCTTGAAATTTCACCTCAGGCTGAGAAAGGCAAACTCCAAGGCAACATCAAACCACTTAGCCTCGTAGCTAGCCCTACGGGGCAGGAGAGGGCTCTCTCCGGTCTATCTCGGCAAAGATCTTCAACGAGCAGAGATAACCAATAAAGAACACTGATTTTAGGCTAGTAAACTGATAAAAAGGTTTGATTTGCGATTTTTAGGGTTTCGGTGGAAAGTTGGGGAAAGGCAATTTTGGGTGCGGGGATTGGACACAGTTTTTGCAGGGGGTTCTTTGGGGCAAGGTAGGAGACTGTATTGATGCCTTTGAAAGAGTCAGATGGGCAAGAATGACTGGTGAGGAGCTAAGGAGAGCAAGTAAACACCTTGAATTCTCCTTAAACAGATGAAAACATTGATATTAAGCAAACTTAAAGGCAGAGCATAGCAACCATGAATTCTACCTTAACACTTCATTTGCCTAATTTGCAGAAGGAAAAGTAAGAAGATGATTCACATAACAAACTTACAAGTACAAAGAGAAACACACCATCAATACATGTAACCACAGGAATCCCAAAAAGGACTGCAAAACCCTGGTCTTCCTTTGCCAAAAATTGCAGAGATACAATGAGTAATACAATAGAAGCTTTCTCCCTCAAGAGTCCAACCTCTCCAACCCCTGAAAATGATTGAGAAAATACATAATATAGACCATGCCAACCCATTCCCTAGCCTCTAGGGGTCGAGCTCATCATCCTAGGAGCTGTTTCAACCAATTCTAAACAAAGCACTATAATCTAGGCAGTCAAAACAACTTGCCTCTATAAGCTAGGAAACCAATTCATTCATTAAATGTTTGTTATTTCATGAATGAATCTTCTAGAATAGGTAAATAAGTGTCATGTCAACATGAAAATACATTAATTACATCAAAGAGGGTGAAAAATCCCATCACAAGTCAAAACTGGTCAAAGCTGGGCGAATTCCTGAGCTATAGATGAAAAATTGAGAAAATGTGTTGATGCGTAGCGCCCTAATCCTGAACACGTAACGCGCCTTTGAGCTAACTTTTGAGGCACTTCCCAGCATCCAAATGAGGCAAAAGTAGGCTTGTTGGAAAGGTCTGGATGTCTACTTTCCAACCCAAGTATAATTTCTCAATTTGGTGGTCATTTTCCCCTCCAAAATTGCAATCTCCCAAGACTGCTTCCTGTGTGTCCAAAAAGTGGCAGAAAGTCATTTTTTGCATGTTTTTTGACCTTCTGAGGGCTCAAAACCTGATGAAATCTCTTGGCAATTGCTGAGCAAGTGTATTTTTGCATGAAAAATCCAAAAATTCTGAGTTTTCATGAAAAGGAGTTGCCCATCTTCAGGGTAGCGCGCGGCGTGCTATGCGTTGAGGGCAAAAACCTGTGTTTGGCACAAAAAATTCACAATTGACAAAATTTTCTCCAAATTTCTTGAAATTTGGGCTGGGAGTCCCCAATCAAGTACCATGCTCATTCAAAGAGGCTTTGGCCAAAATTTGGAGTGGATCGGGCCTTTTCCGTCGTTTTAGTGCCTTGGCCAACCTCCTTGGATCTGGCGATTGTAATTTTGACATTTCTCTAAAACCATGACACCTGTGCAAAAAGTGAAGGAGGTTTTTCTTCTTTGGCATGTTGTGGACAAAAACCTCTCTCAGTTTTCCCAAATTCATCTTTGATTGCTCTGAAACATCTTTTGAGTGAAACTTATCCCGATGTGTGGAACAAGGGATTTTGTCGAAATGAAGCGAAATGAAGGGGATAAGAGGCTTCTAAATTCTTGGGGAAATTTTTGGAAGTAGGGAGGGATGTTAGGAAGCAGGGGAAAGTGCAATCGTGGAGATCGAGTGAGGGGAAGGGGTCTAAAAGGGCAAAACACAGGCCCAACCTTGAAAATTGCCAAGTTGTAGCAAGAAACTAGGGTTTGTGCGAAAATGAGGAATTTGGCGGATCTAAGGATGGGAAGAATTTAATAAGGTACTTTAAGGATAGGGGAAGGTGTATGAATATCAGGATACAAGTTTTTCCGATGATTTGACCGTCCAAGAGAAATTGCCTTCAAAACCCTAGGAGAGGGAAATGACCTTACCTAGGCGCAACTGAAGCATGAACAAAGTGTAAAATGACTCATTAGACACTGAGATGATAATGAAAACCCTTTGAACGATGATACACTCAGCTGAATAGTGACATAGATTGGCATTTGGGCAACTTTGAAAAGAGTGAAAGCAAACCCTAGACCTAATGCCTAGTGACCAAATTTTGCTTGAAAACTCTTTGAAATGACAAAATTTGACCTGGACACTCTGAGACCACTTTGTAAGAGCATATTTGATCACTGGAGGAAGGCTGGAAAGACTGACACTAAAATTGGCTCCAATGGGGATGGTAGCTCCTTGGAGGTGCCAAGAACGGCAGATCTTTGGGATAGCAGACCAGCGCCTTATCCATTGGGCAATGGAGTAAAAAAACTAAAACTAAAATGCATGACTGAAAACCGACACAAACTAACTTAACAACAAGACTGAAAATTGACTCACAAAGGACTCATGACTCAACTAAAAACTAACTTGATACTTAAACACAATCGACCAACTGAAAATGATGCTCAAAGTGGAGCTTATTCATCAAAACCTACTCTAACAGTTTCATTCATCACCTGATCAAGTGAAATGAAACAACCAATGCAACCAAGTAAGTATTCCATCTGCTGTTCGAATTTTCTGCAAGTGCTCACTTATGAACAACAAGAGAGAACTAATGAACGGCAACTCCCATGATAACTTAGAAACAAATCCATTGAATGATATGAATTCTCTATCCGCCTCCAAAAACACTGCGTAAGGATCTTGAAATTCAAGCACACTGGAACTTGGCTCATCCAATGGATTACTTCTCTTCTCCTCATACCATGAATGCAAACTTTGATCTGAGCCTTGTGACGAGACCTCTGCTAAAAATGACAAAGAAACCGGCTTCCGGATCAAATTCATATCAGCACATGTTTCCAGCTCACATGTAGTCAATGGAGAAAGACTTTGACTACAAACCTCATCCAAAACATCAGCTATTGGATCATGAAAAACTTGAAAAGACTGCTGTAATGTACCCATTGAAAATGTATGACATCCTTCTAGCTGTTCATCTTTTTCTTGAGAGATTTTACAAAGATTCTGCCTTATAAACTGAAATGTTTCGAAACAAAAGGGTATAGAATCTTCCTGCATCATCAAATCATGTATTTCGTCTTCCACAACTTCATTTGTAATCTACCCTTCAATTTCATTTGGTGGCTGCAAATCTAATGCTATTGGCTGCTCAAGAATTTTGTTATCTGTCTCATCCTCAACATTAACACTGAGATATTGCTGATTTGTTATAGGCTGTTCATTTGAAGATTTACTATGCAATCTACCCTTCAAAAACTGAAATGATTCAAAACAAAATGGTACGGAGTCACCTTGAATCATTAAATCATGTGTGTCCACTTCCAAGTCTTCAGCTGCAACTTGACAATCAATGGCTTTCGGGGGTTGCAAATCTGAATATGAGAAGTCTTGAACAAAATTTTCATTGCTCTCAAGATGATTCAAATCAAGACTTGTTGACATTTGATTTCTGATTGCACGGTAGTTATCTCTGATGAACTGAAACGAATCAAAACAAAAAGGCAAAGATACTTCACTTACTTCAAACTTTGCTGCACTTTCCTCGTCAATGTCATAGCTGATATGCATCATTTGATCATTGTACTTGAGCTGCTGTAAGTGAACCTCTTCCTCCCACAAACTAGCTGCTGATTTGTCTGCAAGATTAGCTTTTGTTTGGAGAACATAATCATCATCATACTAATCAAACTGAGGCAAATCATCAGTATAAAAGACATCATCAAGCATACATGTCATATCAATTGATCTCTCTTCTCCAAGGTGATCTACAAAACAACCATTATCAGATCTATGACAACTACGGTAAGAAACAAAATGTTTTGGATCAGCAACTTGTTCTTCTTCAATCAGCGAGCCATGAGCTTGAACATCATAAGCATTTCTTGCGGTGACCTTCTCCATCATCTTTTCCACTGCACTTAACAAAATGTCAAGCTTCACCTCTAGAGATGTTGATTCGGCCGGATCTATGTTTTTCATCTCTTCTTCCTTCAACCTTGCCCGTCGGATCAACAGATGCGCCTCTACATTTACTGCATTGTTCTGCATCTCGTGAAGTGTTGCAATATCCCTTTCTCTCAGCTGAAACTCCATCTCCGGATCAAAGGCACCCGAATAGTGCAAGAGAGCCAATCTAGGAGTAGGCCTTATATCAACTGGCATCGAATAATAAACTTGGTTAAATCTGGCTGAAAACTGTTGTACTGTCTCCCCTGGCAATCTTTTCAGCTGGTTATACTCTTCTACAATCAAGAAAAGGTTCTGCCCGATCATCCACCTATCGAGAAAAACTTTGACAAACTGCTGGAAATCTGAGATGCTCGCATCAGGCAGGGCTTTGAACCAACTCTTGACTTCGGCTTGCAAAGAAAGAGCAAAAAGCCTAATACTAACATCTTCGCTATCAACTTCATAAAGGTCTAGAAAAGACTCAAAATTCTGCACATGTTGCTCAGCATTGACATGCTTACTTTCACCATCGAACCTCGGCAAGTATAGATCATAGTTTTTGGGGAAAGCATGAAGAACAGAAGGTAAAACAAGATGTTTATACCGATCTGGAATTTTACAAGGTGTAGGGGTATGTACAACAAGTATAGAATTAGTCTTGGTCTCTTGAGGTTCATCAATTTGAGGATGGTCATCACAAAATTCGGAAAAAGGAACCTGATCAAGCTCAAAGGCATGCAAATCTTTGGTATTCACAATCTTCAGAGGGAAAGAATCAACTGTAGGCCTGGGATCTTTTCTCAAGCATAGTATACTTTGCAAAGAAGTTTTGACATTCTCGGGAAAAGAGAAGAAATAATTTATGACAAAGAACAAAATGTCTTCGATGAAATTCCAACTTGAGTACCTGATCTTGCCATATTCTCCTTTCATGTTTCTGCTGGTCGGGATCATCCTCCAGTGGAGTCTTTAGATCTGATCTCGAAAATGATTTAGAGTCACCAAGTGAATGATTTCAGCCTTGCCAGTGTCTGATCGTTGTCCACCATCAACAATCAGATCTGAACTTGATACATGTGCTGGGGTGTTAGATGTCACGTTTACAAGCTAGACCGAAGATTGACTGAAGAAACGTTTATCTACTTCCGCTAATGCAAAGCAAAAGTGTTTCGAAGGCTACCTGGCATAACTTCAGGCTCCATCTGTAGCTATAAAACAAACGACATCAACAAGCAAACTATTTGTTCTCCCCAGTATGGTCGCCAATATGTTAACGCTTGAAATTTCACCTTAGGCTGAGAAAGGCAAACTCCAAGGCAACATCAAACCACTTAGCCTCGTAGCTAGCCCTACGGGGCAGGATAGGGCTCTCTCTGGTCTATCTCGGCAAAGATCTTCAACGGGCAGAGATAACCAATAAAGAACACTGATTTTAGGCTAGTAAACTGATAAAAAGGTTTGATTTGCGATTTTTAGGGTTTCGGTGGAAGGTTGGGGAAAGGCAATTTTGGGTGCGGGGATTGGACACAGTTTTTGCAGGGGGTTCTTTGGGGCAAGGTAGGAGACTATATTGATGCCTTTGAAAGAGTCAGATGGGCAAGAATGACTGGTGAGGAGCTAAGGAGAGCAAGTAAACACCTTGAATTCTCCTTAAACAGATGAAAGCATTGATATTAAGCAAACTTAAAGGCAGAGCATAGCAACCATGAATTCTACCTTAACACTTCATTTGCCTAATTTGCAGAAGGAAAAGTAAGAAGATGATTCACATAAAAAACTTACAAGTACAAAGAGAAACACACCATCAATACATGTAACCACAGGAATCCCAAAAAGGACTGCAAAACCCTGGTCTTCCTTTGCCAAAAATTGCAGAGATACAATGAGTAATACAATAGAAGCTTTCTCCCTCAAGAGTCCAACCTCTCCAACCCCTGAAAATGATTGAGAAAATACATAATATAGACCATGCCAACCCATTCCCTAGCCTCTAGGGGTCGAGCTCATCATCCTAGGAGCTGTTTCAACCAATTCTAAACAAAGCACTATAATCTAGGCAGTCAAAACAACTTGCCTCTATAAGCTAGGAAACCAATTCATTCATTAAATGTTTGCTATTTCATGAATGAATCTTCTAGAATAGGTAAATAAGTGTCATGTCAACATGAAAATACATTACTTACATCAAATTGGGTGAAAAATCCCATCACAAGTCAAAACTGGTCAAAGCTGGGCGAATTCCTGAGCTGTAGATGAAAAATTGAGAAAATGTGCTGATGCGTAGCGCCCCAATCCTGAACGCATAGCGCGCCTTTGAGCCAACTTGTGAGGCACTTCTCGGCATCCAAATGAGGCAAACGTAGGCTTGTTGGAAAGGTCTGGATGTCTACTTTCCAACCCAAGTATAATTTCTCAATTTGGTGGTCATTTTCCCCTCCAAAATTGCAATCTTCCAAGACTGCTTCCTGTGTGTCCAAAAAGTGGTAGAAAGTCATTTTTTGCATGTTTTTTGACCTTCTGAGGGCTCAAAACCTGATGAAATCTCTTGGAAATTGCTGAGCAAGTGTATTTTTGCATGAAAAATCCAAATATGCTGAGTTTTCATGAAAAGGAGTTGCCCATCTTCAGGGTAGCGCACGGCGCACTATGCATTGAGGGCAAAAACCTGTGTTTGGCACAAAAAATTCACAATTGACAAAATTTTCTCCCAATTTCTTGAAATTTGGGCTGGGAGTCCCCAATCAAGTACCATGCTCAGTCAAGGAGGCTTTGGCCAAAATTTGGAGTGGATCGGGCCTTTTCCGTCGTTTTAGTGCCTTGGCCAACCTCTTTGGATCTGGCGACTGTAATTTTGACATTTATCTAAAACCATGACACCTGTGAAAAAAGTGAAGGAGGTTTTTCTTCTTTGGCATGTTGTGGACAAAAACCTCTCTCAGTTTTCCCAAATTCATCTTTGATTGCTCTAAAATATCTTTTGAGTGAAACTTATCCCGATGTGTGGAACAAGGGATTTTGTCGAAATGAAGCGAAATGAAGGGGATAAGAGGCTTCTAAATTCTTGGGGAAATTTTTGGAAGTAGGGAGGGATGTTAGGAAGCAGGGAAAAGTGGAATCGCAGAGATCGAGTGAGGGGAAGGGGTCCAAAAGGGAAAAACACAGGCCCAACCTAGAAAATTGCCAGGTTGTAGCAAGAAACTAGGGTTTGTGCGAAAATGAGGAATTTGGCGGATCTAAGGGATGGGAAGCATTTAATAAGGTACTTTAAGGATAGGGGAAGGCGTATGAACATCAGGATATAAGTTTTGCCGATGATTTGACCGTCCAAGAGAAATTGCCTTCAAAATCCTAGGAGAGGGAAATGACCTTACCTAGGCGCAACTGAAGCATGAACAAGGTGTAAAATGACTCATTAGACACTGAGATGATAATGAAAACCCTTTGAATGATGATAGACTCAGCTGAATAGTGACATAGATTGGCATTTGGGAAACTTTGAAAAGAGTGAAAGCAAACCATAGACCTAATGCCTAGTGACCAAATTTTGCTTGAAAACTCTTTGAAATGACAAAATTTGACCTGGACACTCTGAGACCACTTTGTAAGAGCATATTTGATCACTGGAGGAAGGCTGGAAAGACTGACACTAACACAATGTATATTGTATTTTAGAAAAAAAATTAGATTAATTTTTGAGTATGTTCTTTTGAAAATTGTAAATATATATCATCCTTTTGAATCTTATGATGATCACTTTCCAATCAAGAAGCCTCAAATACTCACGACTCCGCTACTAAAAGAATCCAGAGTTGTTGAGAACCTATGGTGACCCCATTTTAGCATTAAGTGTCTTCAAGATGACTTTAACAAATCAACGCAGGTATGCTCCTTTGGACAGGTCAAAGATTCTAGGTTTTCCAAACCCTTTGCCCAAATTTGATTGGTCAAAAAATATTCCATTGTTTAAAGATGAAATAGAAGATGATGTTGCTTTACATTTATTAAAATTTCATATGCACATTTGAAAGTTTGAAGTCAAATTCCATGAAGATTGTCTTATGAAAATATTTATGGTAACTTTAGAAGAAAAAGCTAGATCTTGGTATGAAAATTTACCAGCCTCTAGCATATGTTATTTAAAGCAGTTTCATGCTACATTTCATGACAAATACAAGGAAAGGTATTCATTTCTATTGCTAATTCAAGACTGTTGTGACAATTTTGAAAGTTTTATTCAATATCTGGAAAATTACTATAATGATGATGATGATCAGTTCATGGATCATGAAATATTAGAGGTTTTAGAAGAAAAGCCTTTTCAAACAGTGGAAGCCTTGCTTGAATTATCCTCCCCTCAGAAAGAAAAAGATGAAGTATGTTGTTCAGAAACCCATGAAGTTTCCCCACAAGAAAAAATTCTTGCAGCACTACAAACTGATCAGAATAAAGAAGAAATGCATTTCCCTGAAATTGCTCAAATAGAAAATAGCAACGAAAACCAACAACAGTCCAGAGATCTAGAGGTAGAGGCAATAGAGCTTAAAAACATTGAACCATAAGACCATCTTCAACAGGTAGTGGTTTCTTCAGAGATGAAAGACCAGTCAAAATTATTTTATGAAAACCATGTCACAAATTTTCTTTCCTTGCATGAAAATGAAATGAGACAACATACTTTGACAGATCATGATCATTCATCTAAAATTAATGAGAGTTTGCAACTCCCTTGAAAGCTTCTATATGACAAAGACAATGATGAGGATTTTCCTATTGTATGTGATAAGGTTGTTATATTTGATGAAGATCAAGAGTATACAGAGCACTTGGATACAGTGGAGAATAAAGAGGAGAAACGATCGACCAATCACTTGAATCAAGCAGTAGTTTGGAATGAGGTTTGTTTTCCTAATACCAATCATCCAGAAGATCTTATATGGCAGGATTACCATTATCCTTTGGTCAATATATTGCAGCCATCAGTGCAAGAAGAGATTGAGAATCATGAACAAATTTCTGCTAATTCCAACTACCATAGATTAGAAGATAGATTTATAAAGCAATATTTGGAGGAAAAAGCTCCTGGTCTAATGTGTGTGTTTGATGACATTACTTCTTTTGATGATTTGTGCAAATATGATCAGTATGATGATAATTATGTTCTTCAAATCCAAACTAACTTTATAGAGCAATTAGAGGCTAGTTTTGGGAATAAGGACATCCCGTTTCACCAACTTGAGAATAGTCATCAGCTTGTTCATTTCAGCTATGAAAGTGAGGAAGAAAATGCAGAAAATTTGGAAACAAGTGAAACTTCTTTACCTCTTTGTTTTGAATCATTTCAATTTTTAAAGGAAATGTGGTGTAAAATTTTTAAAGAAAAGGAGGAGTAGCTTGTAGAAATCTATGAAGTTCCATTTGGACCTACATGTAATAAGTTGTAGCAATCCTTCCAAGTTCTTTATGATCCAATAGCTGATAGGTTGGATGATGAAAGCAATCATCATTTTTCTCCATTAGCATACTATGAGAGTCAAAATCCAGATAATAATGGTTTCACTAGCCAGACATTTCAATCAATAGGAGTATCATCACAATGCTCATTTGAAAGTCTGCAGAGTGGTAAAGATAAAAGTGATATTTCAATTTCATGGCAGGTAGGCTATCCAGAACATTTATATAGTTGTTTGAATCAGCTCAAGAATAGTGTATATATTTTACAAGATCCTTTTGTACAGTTTCTAGATCCAACAAAGGAGATCAGGAATTTCCTTATCTTCTCAAAGGTTAACAAAGCTATATTTGATTGCAAGATCTCAATTTTAAACACCAACAAGCACAAGCAACAAAGGTCACCAATGTATATAATGCTTGAATGGTTGCATTGGTTGTTTCATTTTACCTAACCAACAGTCAGAAAGCTGATTAGAGTAAGTAGGTAGGATTTCAGTTTGATTTAATTCAGTTTTCAGTAGATTACAAAATAAATCCTTAAATATTTGAATCCAATCAAAAGGCCCTAAGATCTTGATGATTTACTAATTTGGTTTGAAGGTTGCAGCACATTTTGGTTTCAGGTCAGACCTCAAGTTGTGTAGGAGAAGGTTAAAAATATTTTTGATAAAAAGGCCAAGACTGAAGATTCCTATCCATGTTACAAGGTGCTCAAGTGGGATTCAAGTATGAAGAATAAAGGTTTGGTGTTGATTGGATAGTAACTTGCTGGAATTGAAGCCCGAAGAGAAGGCCCTAAGCTCCAGAAACCTTACTGTCATATATACAATAAAGCAACTAGCTGAAGGAGATTTCAGAGCACAGTAAAAGTTATTCAGAAGGCCATCTGACCTGTTGTTCTTGACTTGCCACCAGGGAAATCCATCCCCAAGTGGAGCCACTGTTATACTCCTATAATAATAGGTGTCATATTTCATGATCTACTTGTTGAGCTCTGTAATATGTTCATCCATTTCCTTCTTGCAAAGGTTTTCCATATTATCAAAAAAATCAAAAAATGTAAAAAATGTAAAAAGGTATGCCCTAAAAGAAAAATCAAAGGGTAAAAAAATAAATAAAATGGTCAAAAAAGTGAAATAAATGAACCCCAAACAAAGAAAGACCAGGAAAGTTTGCAAGTCCAAAATGCCACTACTTTTTCATTTTTCTGTAATAAAGCATTGTGTGCAGCTTGTTAATTTATGCCACAATTGATGAATGGCCAAACAGCCTAATCTTGGCTAGTTCATATTTGAATTTCATGTTTTAGAGATAGAGAATAAAATCTGACCAAACTGTTTAATCTTGGCAAATAAGTAGATAGGTAGAGTAAATAAAAAGGAGCTCAACAGTCAAATCTGAGCCGTTGGATGTAATAAGTGTAGACTTAGGTAGGCTTACCGTGTAAAGAAAAGAAAGGTTGATAAGGGTTTGCCAGTCTAAGTGCACCCGAATAAAGAAGAAAAAATGCTAGGCCAAAGTAGGCAGGGTAGGTAGATGGTGTTGCAGAATGATAATTGTGATAGATTATGTCTCTAAATGTGTTAATCTTTATCTCTATCACAAGTGCCAGGCAGATATTATACTTTATGTAGCTCAAGCGAGGCAAGGCTACATAACTAACTCCCCTTCATACTTTTCCCTAATCATTCACTAACTCCCCCAAAAATAATAAGATCTGCTCTTAATATCACTAAAAACCCACTCCTTCCATTTCATAAAGTTTGCCTAAGTAAAAACCCTATTTTACTTAGGAAGATGCACTACTTCTCATATAAACCCCTTTTTCCCCATTTAGCCTAAGTTTTAATGTAAAATTTCAAACATTGGCTTAGCACTTCTTATCATTTCAAAGTCATATTAATTTTTAACATTTATTATATAAATCCCATAAAACATTACCCTTTTCCCGTAATGCGTAAATATATAAAAAATCCTGATATTATACATATCCCACCCCGGTTGATTATGATCATAGTCTGCGTTTAAAAAATAATTAACGAGTTTATCTGGAACTTGTTAAGAACCTCCCCGCCACGCAACAGGATTAATTAACCATCTAGGTTAATTAAAAACCATACCCCGCAAACCAATCAAACCTCGAAACGATTAAAACATTATTTATTTGTTTTCGGGCCCGCACATTAACTCCCCACCATGTTCCCTACCCATCAGCCATCCGATCCCTGCTCCACCATCCAACGGCCGATGATCATTTTGCTACCACCATAACCACTGAGCGCTAACTCGCGGGGGTCCGGCAGTTTTCTGCCATACCTCTGCCACGGTTGCCCATCCAGTGTGATCGCCCGCCCTCCGTCCAATACCGCCCAGCCCCAAAAGCGGTGTAGGCAAAACCACTTACCGCCATTTGCTGACGTCATCTATCCTTTGCTGACGTCACCTACCACATCATCATCTATACTACTTATGTCATCCGCCCATTTAAATCCAAAAAAGTCCCGCCAAACCATTGTTTTGCTGAATAAAATGAATAAAAATGCCATTTTTGTTGCTATTCGCTGTGTCCAGTATTTCTCATACAGAACAAAGACCAAGTCCAGTAGTTCAGTTTCAAACCGGCACCCGACCAGAAGAACTACAGAACGAGCTCGCTGCCTACCATTGAACCCACCATTACATAGTTTCCTCCTCAATTACAGGTACCTTTTAGCTATCTCAGAGGCCAGAAATTTGTGCACCAATTAACACAATCTCCACAGAAATATCTAAATGTTATGAATTAGAAGGCATAGAACAACCTCCAATGTCCCAACAATAGGTATTCATCCTACTGCGCGGTTACCATGGGTAAAAGGAGAAATTTGGGCAATTACCCACAATAAGGTAAATAAAGGTGAACAGGGTTCAAAACAAGTCAAAGTGTATCAGAGCAGTCAAAGTGTATCAGAGCAGTTAAAGAGTATCAGTAAGAACAGAGCAGCCAACACAGAGTTACTGAAGAAGACAGCTTCTAGCCGAATTACAAGGCCTGCCTGTAGCACATTCAACAAAAATAGGACCAGCACAACATCAGTTCATCTTTTCCCTATTTTCAGGGCTAGCTGTTTCTATTTCGTGTAAACTATTTTTAGTCATCCTAGATATTATCTCACTGAGATACTTGTTGAATAATTTTCTGCATAAAGACCCCCTCAAATGGAGTATTGAGTGTGGATTCCTAGACTTTGCTGTAATATTGATTTTTGGAATAAAGATTTGTTGGAATCAACTGTTGTATGGCCTACTGGATGAAGAATTGAAGTAGAGAACTTGTCACAGACTTGAATCAATCACCGGATCAATAAGTCCTCTATATCTTGTGTTTTAAAAGTTTTCTTAGTTTATTCTATCATCTATGTTTCACAATCTGAATGGTAAAGAAAGATTTAATTTCAGAGTACGCTTGATTGCACTCTATTTTCATTCATTATTGTTCTCTGTGTTTTCTTTAGAATTAGGATAAGCAGTGAAATCTTAACTAATCCTGTTTACTAATTCTTTCATGTTGATTATTTGTTAAAGAATACTTAGCTACTCCTTATCAATAATCATCCATTTTCCCTCTTTCAATAGATTGAAGGATTCTTAACTTCCCTTCACCCAATTTGAGTCCATTCCATCTGTTTCAAGTCTTTATTTGTTCCCTGTTTTCCCACCTTGCTTTGTGAAACCATCCTTTGTTAAGAAACCAAATCCAAAAATCCATCTTCTTTGACTCCATTAGCCCAATGGACTGAACTACTCTGTCTTACCTCTCTGTTCTATTGAATCTCACCACCCAAACTCAAACAAAACCCTTGAATTTCATAACTAGCCTAATACCTTTAAAAACAAAGCTAAATCATAAAGAGAGAGCCCTCTATGGATACAGATTGGCTAGATTCTGTATCTAAAAGATTGGTTAGTGGTTACCTCGGCCTCCTTTCCACTTCTTACAACTTCTGGGAAAACCTGAGTGATAACAAAAACAAGAAGATAAATTTAAACAAGAGACAGACGAGAGTTTAAAAGAATAACATGCTCTTTTATACAACATTATTACCAAGGAAAACATAAGATCTCATGGAGGGGAATAGTGCAATCATAGTAAGGGGCTCAACCACAATAATATTTGTAGAGTATCCAATAATGTGTAAGGCATGAGGGTTGAAAACAATTATGTGGAATTGGTTATGTATGAAAAATAGAATAGGAATGAAGGATTAAGAAAATGGCTTATAAGTTTAAAAAATGTGGATATGACAGGGTGAAACACACAAATACATATTTATGATAGTTTTCTTATTACAATTTCCAAAATTTTCAATAAATCAAAAAGTTCAAAAGTTGGTTTTACCTAAAGTTTATCTTTGTATAAGGTTATAATGTTGAAGTAGGATCTCTTTCACCACAACATGCTTCAAATTTCAATTTTGATAGAGAAACGGGTTGCTATGCAAAAACACCAATTTCTAGCTTGATTTGTACACTGTCATAAAAAGTAAAACCTGCCTTAAAAACACTCTCAAATATCCCTCAAATTTGTACCTTTTTGGAATTTTGCCCACATCTTACTCAATTTATCATACTCTGATAAAAACCCATGCCTAATTTTTGTTTATTTATTTAAGCTCCATTTGCTTGCAATATTTGTGCAAACACTGCCCGAAACAAGTTACTACAACCATTAACAGGTTGCTATAACAACTTTCCATAGCTATTGTAGATTTTTTGTAGCTACAAAACTGCAAATTTCTATAGTTGTTCATATTCTTCTTCTGAAGGTTGTCTTATCTTGAGTCTGATTTGTTGATTTGGACTTTGTGCTGAGCGCTGAAGTAGAAACCATGAAACATGAATATTGATCTAATTTTAATGATTTGTTGGAAAAATAAACGAATGAAGAAGAGTTGTAGCAATTACCACCATGATTATGTTTTAATGACAACATTTATTGGAACAAAATACGAACATGATACTACAAGAAACTTTTAGTAAAAGAAAATGAACTGCTGCAAGTTGTTGTTGATTTCATTAAACCATATAGTCTTCATCAAAACCAAAATCCATGGTACAATTCTTACCATGCGAATGAATGTGCCAAAGTTGAGCATGGAAAGAAATCATTCAATTACTGATCACTGATGTCAATTGTTAACTAATGCGAGGAAACTTACTGATAATGTAAATTAGTGTTAAGGTACCTATGTGAATCTTAAGAGGTACAAATGGATGTGTTCAAGTTGAGTCACCTGCAATATCTGAAAATCAAAATACATTGTTGTATTCCCTTTATTGTTAGTGAGGAGGCTTTCCATTAATGTATGCAATCTCAAAGGCCCTAAAAAAAAAATCTCTATTCTTGGTCCCAGATAAGGTGTTGACATCAATGGGATAAGATTTGTTTGAAGGTGGCCCTTAAAGAATACCACATCAACCAACTCGAGCATAGAACCAAAAATGATTTGAAGAACCATAATAAAAGATTGAAACCAACATGAAATTATAGAACTTATTGTGAACTTTTCTTGTTAGTTGCTTGGTTTTCAAGAAAATCTTATATCCAACTGCACCAATAAACTGGTTTTCACAGTAGGACTTATTTTTTTCTCTTTACTTTTTTTTAATTCTATCCTACTCTACTTGAAAAATAAAATCTCCTTCAAGTATAGGAATACTTCCAGTGGAGCCATGTTTGTAATAATATGACAAATAAAGTCATATGCGGGTTTGAAAGATATGCTTTGATATATAATAGAATATGAGAGACAAGTTACTTTGATTGAGATGATGTCAATAACTATTGAAGGTGAGAGTAGTGCTCCAACTTAATGATTGTCTGGAACCAAAGTTTAATATAAATGTGATTCCCTTGGTTCACTTGCCCATCTTGATCATTCTAAATGTCTTATTCTGCCATGTTATTCAAATATTCTACTATTTGTTGATTAGTCTCTTGAATGCTTTAACGATTTGATGATAGGCATAATAGAAATTCCTCGATCTCAGGTTCTAATGGTTTTTCTCCATCAGATTTGGTCCATGATTCTTTAGTATCCTTTGGATATTTGTCTTATGGATGTTTTTCTTCAATGAAAACAAGAGAATATTTTTTTTTCAATACTCTTCTTTATCTAAGATGGATATCATTGAGATCAAGAGGAGTTGTTTGAAAAATTTGTACCTTAACATTATAAGTGGGCAGAGATATTTAATTGTTGGGGTTTGGAAATGGTTGTGTAAATAGTTGAGTGGGTGTGGGTCTTTGAGATGGTTGTCCATGGGTTAATTGGAGAGGTTGACTAAAAGTCAACTATGGGTGTAATTAAGGTTGTGGTGGAGGTGGATGGTATGGATAGTATTAAGATTGGTATTGAGGATATTGAGGAAAATATTGAGGATATTAGGGATTTCTTCCATAAGGCCCCTGCCAACCTTTAATTTCTGCTTGTCTTGCCAACATTGTTTCCAAGATTGGTTTTGAGATTTAGGTTGAGATGGCCAAGGTTGCCAAGGCAAGGGTGTGTTCCAATTTTTTTGAGATTGTTGTGCATAAGATTGAAATTATGAATTTGGATCTTGCATCATGCCCAGTTGAGGAGGCTGCTAAGGTCTTCTTAGAACTACATAACATAGTTGATTTAATTCTTGATTTGCTCCACTATCTTCTTGGTAAACTACTTTAAACCCTATTAATGATGGAAAATCCTTAGTAGCATGTGATTATGCACATATGACACAAATTTTAATATTATCAAGCGGACGTTCTCTCAAAGCATGTTTCTTTCTACATCTAGGGTAGAATATAGATAAAGCAACATTCTCGTCTTTTTACATAGTTTGCATTATTAACATATCTATTTGTTCACTAAAGTTACCAAGAATTTTTGTTTTAAAATTATCTAGCAAATTTCCAAGTTCAGCTTGCCTTACTGATCCTGCCATTGATTTACTTACTCTTGCCAAGGTTGGATCCTGTGGAATTCTACCGTACTTTTCCCTTCCTCTTGATATGTGCTTAGACAATTCATAGATTTCTTCAAATGATAATTAGGATACATCTCTTTTACCCATTAGATTAATGAGATCAATCCACTTGTCTATGATTATTCCAAGGAAAAGGGTTTTTACTGTATCAAATCCAAGTTTATGTAATTTCTCCCTTTTAACATTATATACTAATATTTCTAGAAAGTCCTCAAGATTCTTATCTTCCTTTTGACTCATTTTAAATATTTCCTCTTTAAGATCATGTTGTGTTCAATACTATTTATATCTTTCTAAAAAAATGTTCTCATATCATCCCATGAGCTTACACATTTAGTACCTAGTTCCATAAACCATTTAAGAGCTCCATCTTTCAATGTAGCCGGAAAAAATTTCAATTTTTGAACGTATAATAAGTAATTAGAAAATCTTCAAATTATTTCAAATTCAAAAAGAAAGATTTCTGGGTCTTCTGACCTTAAACCATGGAATTTGGGAAGTGTAGGTGGAGGGATGTTCTTCATATGAACATTTATATCAATAGCCTGAATGGGAAAACCAAAAGGATATTAAATCCAAGCAATTTGACCCAAGCAATTTAAACAATTTACACTATGAAAGCATTTAAAATATAAACTATGAAAGGAAAGGACAAGTTGTATTCTATGAAAACAATGGAAATGATATAAGGAATAAAATAACAATGATCTATGAAAGTAATGTATCGATGTAACTATCTATGAAAGTAATGTATCAATGTAACTATCTATGAAAGAAATTAAATTTGATGTTGATTGGGGACTACGATTAAATAGTTTCGATATCTTCAAAAGGTGTGTGTATACAAAACTTAGAATTCATTTGTTCTCAAAACCATGATAAGCCTAAATGTTGTGCGAGAAAATAGAGTTAAGCATACCTATGAATACTAATGGAAATGAATGCAAATGTGAGAAACTTTAAGCAATTTAAATGTTTTCAGATTTTTGGAATTATTTCAAGTGCTCAAGGACTATCTAAAGCAAGTCAAAAAATGAGTAAAAATATATACAAAACGAAATAGCAAGTAATTAAAACAAAATAGAGTAAAACAAAGTAGAAACAAAGAAATGAAAGGAAATTATACTACAGTCTTGTAGATGACAAGGGGCCTCTAAGTGATGCATGAGATTAATAAAAATGCAAAGAACTCTTCTTCAATGATTGTAGTCTTCTCATCTAAGACTTGGATAGAAAAAAACAAAATTGATATTAAATTGTAAGTGTATACATAAGTTCAAAATTCTCCATATAACGTATATCTCTCTTGTTTGGTGAGCGAGTTAATTTATAACTTAAAAATAACAAATTCAGAGGAATGCTGCTAAATATTGGAGAGGATAGATAATAATTAAATGTCCGTTTACAACTTCAATTATAACTATTTTGATTTCCTTGATACACTACATCCACTACAATGACCATACCCCTTTCTCACTGGGCATTGAATGATCAAACCATTTTCCCATGTAATTTGCAAAAGTCATATCTAGAAAAATGAAATTTCCTCCCAAACCATGATGAATTCAAAAAATATGCTAGTGATTCAACTAAATGGGCTCATTCTGGAAAAAAACTCCATGTTTTTGTTTTCCAAGATTCATTTTCATTTGCTAAAAAACACATCCAAAGTTGGTTGGTCAAAACTACTGCTTATTGCTTTTGATCACATGTTGAATATTCAAACGTGTGAACTAGGCGATATTTGAACAACACAAATCCATATTTAGGGTTTTAGAAATAGAACCCACGTTCCTAATTTCCTTCTAGAATGGTGTTAATAGATCAATCATGGAGATGACTACTGAAACTTAGACTGAGCCACTGAAAATTGAACTATCATTAGTAAAACCATGCTTAATTATTTTTATTTCATTAAAAATAATGGAAATAACAAAATAAACTATGTGAACATGTATGATGGAGTTTTGGGATGTTATGGATATATATTTTTTAAATGATTATAATGGGTAAATGGGATGATGCGAAAATGAATGGTTTAAATAGTAAGATTAATTCAATTCATAAGGCCAACAGGGTTAACCCTTAGATTGGTGATTGAAATACTTTGAAGTCATTTTTTTTAATAATAATAAGAATATTTTTCTATTAAATATGTACTCGGTCACATCAAAGTGTGTCGGAAATTTACATGCTATCTAGAAATTCTTCTTAAAAAAGGAAGGAGGGAATTCTCTCAAAATTTTCTTTCAAGTTTTCTTTGCATGTGTTCGAGAGACTAAAACTAGGCGTAGTATTGTTGTATATTCTACAAAATTGGACATTCAATAAAGCACATTTGTATGGAATTGACATATTTTACTCTTAAGGGTCAACAAACCTTTTTTCGATGGGGCTACCTGGAGCACTTTTGGCAGTGCTTATGTTGTCTTTGTTGGCTCTCTACGCTTGGAGATATGAGATATCATGACACACCCCATCCATTTCATCTTCCATTTGTTGGATTTTGACCTACTTCCATTGCACTTGATATGATAAGGATATTACCATATGTTGAAGATCAAGAATTTCAACTTACCATTCCAGAAGGGGGTGAGGGCATTACCGACATTGATGCCCCATGTTTGAAAGGTTGTTTGTGCAGTGGTGAGTTTATGTATGAAAGACTACCATCGAAGGAGCTTCAGGCAATGCAATGCGAATTGAAATCCATATTTCTCTCCCAAGATTGATACCAAAGACGAGGATGAAGGAGGCATCCCAGTTGAATTTCGTGCTTGCAAAATTTCGGCAAAGGAAACCTTTCTTGATGCTGGCCACCTTTTAAATTGGAGAATGAAAATTACCAAAAATATTGTTGTCTCTTTCTGATTCGTGGGGAAGGTTCTCCTTTGGGCATGCTCACAGTTACTAATATTGCTAGGTCTCTATTGAGTTTTTCCTAAATTTCCTGGAACGTCAGCTATGAAGAGCTTAGGATGCAGCTTATGAGCATTCCAATTTACAGAAGAGAGACATACAACACCATGCAATAAAGGAAGCTCTTTGCCATAATTCTTATCAGCGAGGTTGATTAAAAGGAAAGACAAACATCTAAGCCTATGGCATATAACCTCATCCTTCATGAATGGAGTGAGTACTACAAATCACTCCCATGCATTGTGAGTTGGCTTTGCCATCTTATCCATTGAATATTTCCTGGCGCAAACCATTTGGGAAGGTACTTGACCCATATGAGAGTGATTTAGAGGGGCCGGGGTAAATCTAAGTCGCTAGCCTAGAGATCAGCTGCCTCATGCCAGAGGACAATCTCCCTGCCACTTCAGCCATAGGATTGGAGAAGTACGCCCAATGAAATCGACCCCTTTGCTCTAGATTGAAATAATGATGGTGCGTGGAGGGAGAAATTAAAGCTATACTTTGAGGAGAGGATCCCTTAAGAAAATATTTGGAGGGCCAATTTTAATTCAAACCATCTTGTTTGAAATGAAACATGGAGCTTGGATTTCGCCAATAGTGGTTCTCTTGTATGCTTAGAGCTTCACGAGGGTAGGTAAAATTTTGAGATAAACTCATCATGGAATGACCATACAATTTGTGAATTGATTTACTTAATAAAATCCTTCTTCTAATTGACAAGTAATGTTGGCCTAGAGGTCTTCTTCTTTATTCTATCCTTTGAGAATATGGAAGAAGAATTTTTGTGGAAATGTCTCCAAAATACCCTGGATTATTTGGATATGGGAAAGCTGGTTGTTTGAAGGAAATTAGGAGCATGAATGAAGGTGTTGGATGATGACAGGGGAGTCTCCCAAAACTATAATTGAGGGGTTATCATGCTTTTTTTCTAACAGAAGACCAAGGAAAAGTCCATATATCTCTGCCAAATTATTCGTTTGTTGGCCTAATTCCCAAGCAAACTTTGATTCTGTGTACCCATCAATATTAATAAGAATCCCTCCCCCTCTCGCTGCCCCTTTGGAGTTGAAAAATGATGTTTTGACCAATTTAGGTAACTCCAATATAATATCATCAACAAATGTAAGTACTTTGTGGAAGGTACTTTATTCTTAAGAGAAGAGTGGATAAAAGAAAAATATTTAGGTTTGGTGGATCTAGAAGATAAGGAATAAGAAGTATATGTTTGTAACACCTCCACCCACATTTACCCACTTTCACTAGTCTGTCAGGGTAAACATGAGATAAGGGCTACTATGACATGAATAAACCTGCTAAGTATAGTTAGGGAAGTGAAATTGAAAAACTGAAACTTTACTGACCTTCCTTAGGAGCTACAAGACCCCCAAGAGTTAAACCACCCCTCTAGGCACCCAAACCTTGAGTCATATTACTTTTTACTGACCTGGACTCCCCACCGTAGGAATAACAATGCATCCATGCAAATTCAGGCCCCCAGTCGCAGGCATAAGCCCGCAAGTTAACAACCGTAGTCCCAAATTCTTAGTTTTGAGCCTGCAAACCCAAAATCAGTGCGACCTTTTGAGGGCTTGTCTCAAGACCACTGTCCATAACTTAATGAGACTTTTTAGAATGATAAATAACATTAAGAAAAATCCATTAATACAAAACTTGATCAAATACTTGACCTAACTAGACCTAACCATGACAGTCATTTTGTCAAAAACATTGAGAACATGTAATCTACATGTCATGAATGCATATATGAACATAGGGGTCTGAAACTAACTTACTAGGAAATCACTGTCACACCTGACAAAATCCATGCTAATGATTACAAGAGAACCAAATACATACATTCATGTATCATGCATCCATAAACTAGCTAGGAAATCACACATGCAACCTGTTACCTACAAGTATTCACACTGAAGCTGCTTGATCCAACTTTTCCTTGCTTGTCCTTTTCTTTCCTTGTCCTTCCTTTCTCTAACGCTAGAGTGCTCCAAGAATTCCCTAAGAATGCAAGAGCATGAGAGAATAGAGAGAGCTCCAAAACTGAACTAGAAAAGGTCTATGAACCAATCCCTAGAAGCCTTTTTATCATTAAGGCCTATATTTTATTCAATTTCCTCCATTTTCCTCTCATGCAAACTTGTGACCTTTCACCTCCCTTTTCTCCTATTTTCCTTTATTTTCCTAAATAAAATACCAATTAATGCCTCTTTTCCTTTTCCAATTTCCCCTTAGCCATAATAAACTGAAATGAGCACTCATTAGGATGTTTTACCCACCATTCAACTTGGAATACGTGTCCCATGACCTTGGTCTTGTTTTTGCCTTTATTAACTTTATTACATGAACTTTTAACCTGGGGTTGTTACAGACCCCTCCCCCTTAGGGGAACACTGTCCTCAGTGTTATATGACACCTATGACCAAAAAACCACTAAAAACAAGACATACTACCTATGGAGCTTTATAACCCAACTCGTTGTAGTATTTACAATGACATCTAGTTGAAAACATGACAATTATACTGTTTACTGGAGATTTATAATGCAACTCATTACGATATTTAAAATACATCCCATACATATATATGTACATATACCAAAACTCCTTTGCCTCAACCAACAAACAATGAATGATACATAGCCCGCATTAGCAACAAGGGAATCTAGAGGCTCACACCTCCACCCCAAAATAATACCATGATTCACCTCCTTCCCAGGAAGTCCAAAATCCACTACCAAAGTCAAAGTCTGCATCCAATATCCAGCGCTACGATCCTTGTGCTACTTGTTCTCTCAGTGAACAGTTATCGATGCATTTTTCTAGGAAACACTCCCAATGTGCATTTGATTCCATCTAGCAATGCTAATGAGAAAAACAAATCCATCCCATAACATTACCTTCTCTACTACAAATTCCCTTGGGCAATATGGTAAGCCCCTTCTGTGCAATCACTCACCTTCCAAGTTCCTTAACATCCCCTTTCCTAGGTGATCCATCCCTTGGAAAGTTTTCCTCATATGGAAGGTCCAAAAACTAAGGCATATCCCTACCTAAAAGCCATTATACCAGTCATAACATGCTCATGACAATCAATGGAAAATATTGGGTACTAGTGTCCCATAATGACCTTTCTCTTGAATGCTCTACCAACACACTGTTACCTATTCCAATTCCTTTTTGTTGTTTCTACTAATTCTTTGGTAGTTAATCCAACCACCTAAATTGGGAATTTCCATATTTTCCTCATTAGTAGCTCATTAATAAGGTACAAATGCAATTCTATTTACTTCCTGTCACAACAAGTCAAACTAGCTCTTCAATCAAATCATCATGTATAAGCATATTACATGTGGTTAGCTAAAAAATAAACCATCATAAATCAAATCATATATTACGTGCATAGTTAAAACCGAGATAAAATACTTATACTTATCCTTCAATCGATTCTTTGCTTCTGCCTTTGTTCTTTCCGTACATACACTAGATCAATTTCCACACCTGACAAACATCTAGTGCCTTCACTTCTCTTCAATCACGTACACATACACATAGTGTACACCACACACATGCAACCAAACATGGCATGCAACACCACGCAATACATGCACCTACACCTTGCATACAAAAAATACACCTACACCTAGCATACAACACAACATATACACTTACACCTGATGTGTACAACACAACACATACAACTACACCGAGTGTACAAAACAACACATACACATACAACCTGTGTATAACATAACACATACACCTACACTTGGTGTACAACACAACACATACACCTACACCCGATGTACAACATAACACATAGTCCTACATCCTATGTACACCACAACACAAAACATACACCTACACCTGGTGTACCACTACACATACCTACTCCCAGTGTACAACACAACATATACACCAGCACCTGGTGTACAACACAATTAATACACATGTCACGATACAACTACTACATAATGCACATACATAGTACCACCATTACACAACACAACATGTACGCCATGCACACAATACCACATGTACACAACAAAACATGCACACAATACCACATGTACAACATGTGCGTAGTACCACCTATACACAACACCACATGTGTTATATGGAATTTTCATCTACGAATAAACACATTTTCCCTAGGTGGGTTACTACACCTAGAACAACAGAAAGAAAGTAGTTTAACCTTTTCTTATAGAAGATAGATGAGATTGAGGAGCTTACTTGTAGCCTTTCGCTTCCTTGATCTCTTTTGAATCGCTCCCGTCGCTCCCACTTGAACTAAATCCGATCAAAAGGTACCTGGTACAAGAGAAACAAAAACAAGAAATGATAAAAGCATACATGATCTATCTACTATAAAACAATGGAATCGAAAACATTGAAACACATAATCATCACAGATATGAACAATAATATGAGAAAAGTAATAAACTCTTTATTAATGTAGAAGGAAGAGTATCACCCAATACAGTTTGATCCTGTGCCACTCCTCCAACTTCAGTCCAACCCTCGCCACATCAAAAGCACACCAATCCAACAACATAACATTGCTTAACATGAACTCAATTCTCAAACCAACAAAATTTCCTTACAAACTTCAGATTCTATCCCCTTGATCACTATGATGAGTGCTCAATTTATAGGAAATGGAGGTGGTTTTGTCATAAATGAGGGTATTGAATGGCCTTCCAAACTTGGAGTTAGTTTCCATGGAGCAAGGGATGAGAGGATAGGAGGTTAATGGATCCTTAGCCTATCCAATTTTGAGCTCATAGGAGGAGATAAGAGATGGGATCCTTCTAGAATCATCTAGAATGAAGGAATATACCCAGAAACCTATGAAAATTTCGCTCAATCTCGCCCAACGCAGGTCAAAGAGGGCCTAATTTCACTGTAGTGCAGGCCACATGTTGGGTGTGGAGCCTAATTATCTTATGTATTCAAAGGTATCGCTGCATTGGACCCTAGTTCGTAATGGGGTGGCAATGCCGCCCATAAAATATTCGCTGTAGGGGGGGTCTAGGGAGGGCGACTGCGACCTTTGGGAGCCCCCCTGGTGGGGGATCAAGGGCAGCACCCCCGAAGCTAAGAATAGATGTAAAATTTCCTTGTAAAATGTTGTAATTTCGTAGTCAATATGGGTCGTTCATTAGGTGGAGATCTGATGGTAGAAGTTATGTTTAATTTAGGGTTTTTTGCCCTAGAAGGCAACCCCTCGCTATATATGAGGGAATTGTATTGGATCTATGTAGATCTGTATTATGGGTGAGGAAGAGAGAGGGGATTGAGAGCGAAGAGAGAATTACAATGGATATGTTATAGGTTGTATCTCTTCAGTTTGCTAGATAATATAAAAGGAAGGACTGGTTGTTTCTCCGTGGATGTAGCCTAAACTGGGTGAACCACGTATATCTGTGTCTCTCTTGTTTTATGCATTTTCTGTGTTTATATTTTTGCAATATTTTATGTGTTCCATTGCTCTGTAATATATAATTTTCTAACAACTAGTATCAGAGCTGAAGATCTATTTGGCTGATAAACTTGTAGGAGAGAAGGGTTCCTGGTTCAAGTGGGAGCAATGGCAGAAGATGGTAGGTTTAGGGTCGAAAAATTTAACGGCCAAAACTACCAGCTGTGGAAGATGTAGATGGAAGACTATTTGTACTAGAGAGATCTCTACCAACTATTGCGTGGAAAGACAAAGAAGCCAACGAGTATGACAAACATAGAATGGGATTTTCTCGATAGAAAAGAACTTGGAACAATACGGTTGTGCCTAGTGGCGTCGGCAACGTTTAATATTTCAAAAGAAACGACAACAGAGGGTTTAGTGGTGACATTGGCCAAACTATATGAAAAACCCTCGGCCTCAAATAAGGTATTTCTTATGAAGCGTTTATTTAATATAAAGATGTCAGAAGGTGGATCTGTTGCTGATTAGTTAGATGAGTTTAATACAATTACCAATCAGTTAAGTTCTGTAGGGGTAACTTTTGATGATGAAGTTAGGGCTCTGTTATTTCTGTGCTCATTGCCAGAAAGTTGGAATGGTTTAGTTATGGCCATTAGTAACTTGTCTCTAGATCTAGCACTTTAAAGTTTGATGATGTTGTTGGTGCAATCCTTAGCGAGGAAATGCGACAGAAAAGCTCGGGTGAGACATCAGGTAATGCTTTAACTACAGAGACTAGGGGAAGAAAAATGGAAAGAGGAAAGGGCCCTGGATATCGCAGTAAGTCAATAAAAGGCAGATCCAAGTCCAGATTAGGGATAGTGTGCTGGAAATGTGGGAAGAAAGGACACTTGAAGAAAGACTGCAAGTCTCGAAAGGGAAAAGAAGGAGACACGCAGCAAGAAAATAATAATGAAGCGAATGTAACAGGTGATGTGTTGCAAGATGCTTTGATCCTTTCATTAGAAAATATTATTGATGCCTGGGTGGTAGATTCAGGGGCCTCATTCCATGCCACACCTGATAGGAAACATTTTTATGATTATGTTCAAGGAGATTTTGGACAGGTTCGATTGGGTGATGATAAACCCTGTAAAATCATTGGAATGGGTACAGTTTTCATAAAACAGCAAAATGGAAATCAGTGGCTATTGAAGGAGATAAGGCATGTTCTAGATCTAAAGAAAAATCTGATTTCAACAGGGCAGTTGGGAGGTGAAGGTTGCATAACTACTTTCACAGATAAAACTTGGAAGGTCACTAAAGGGTCCCTGGTAATAACGAAAGGAGGAAAGGTTGGTACATTGTATTTATGCAATGGTATTTCTAATTCTGTTAATGCTTTAACCTCTATAGGAGAAGATACGGCATTGTGGCATCATAGGCTCAGGCACATGAGTGAGAAGGGGATGCAGACTCTTCACTCAAGAAATTTGTTGCCAAGTTTGAAGCATGTTGATTTAAAATTCTGTGAAAATTTTGTTTATGGAAAACAAAAGAGAGTCAGATTCCTTAGAGTTGGGAAAGAAAAGAAGAGAAAAAAATTAGAGCTTGTGCATACAGATGTATGGGGACCTGCTCAAGTATCATCTCTTGGTGGCTCTCGTTATTATGTTACTTTTATTGATGATGCAACCAGAAAAACTTGGATTTATTGTATTCGAAATAAATCTGATGTATTTGATACTTTCAAGAAATGGAAATCTTTGGTTGAAAATGAGACAGGAAAAAGGTTGAAGTGTCACAGATCAGACAATGGAGGTGAATATTTCAACAAAGAGTTTGATGGGTACTGTTCAAAGAATGGAATTCGTAGAGAGAAGACAGTTCCAGAAACACCACAAGAAAATGGTGTGTCAGAAAGGATGAACATGACAATCATGGAGCATGCAAGGTGCATGAGATTGCATGCAGGATTGCCTTTACAATTTTGGGCAGATGCTGTAGATACTATTGTTTATCCAATAAACAGAGGGCCTTCAAGTTCCTTGGATGGTGGTATTCTAGAGGAGGCATGGACAGGTAAAAAGGTAAACTACTCTTTTTTAAAGACTTTTGGTTTTGAAGCCTTTGTCCACATTAATAAAGAAAATAGAACAAAGCTTGAGGTAAAATCAAAGAAATGTACCTTTATTGGATATGGTGTTAATGATTTTGGTTATCACTTTTATGATTATGAAAAACAAAAAATCATTAGGAGCAGAGATGTCATATTCAATGAAAAGGTTTTGTATAAGGATTAGTTGCAGGAAAAGAAATAGGAAAAAGAAAACAGAGAATACACAGTGCTTGACGAGATCACAAGAAAAGTGATGGCGCCTAAAAATCATAATGATCAACATCTAGAACAACAACCACAACAACAACAAGCACCTCAAACACCTAAAAGTGGTGTTAGAATATCTACCAGGATAAGCAGATCCCCTAAACGATACTCTCCTTCATTATATTATGTATTGTTGACTGATTCTGGTGAACCAGAATGTTATGAAGAAGCAGTGCAGGTTGAAACCAGGAAGAAGTGGGAGCAAGCCATGAAAGAAGAGATGGACTCCTTAGCACATAGCCAAACTTGGGACTTAGTCAGGTTGCCTGTAGGTAAAACAACATTGCAGAATAAATGGATTTACAAGTTGAAGGAAGAATATGGAGGTAGAAAAAGTTATAAAGATAGACTTGTGGTGAAAGGGTTTGCACTGAAAAAAGGTATAGACTTTGATGAGATATTTTCTCCTGTTGTTAAAATGACCTCAATCAAAACTATTTTAAGTCTAGTAGCAGCTGAAGATTTGTATCTTGAGCAGTTAGATGTAAAGACAACCTTTATCCATGGGGATTTGGAGGAAGAGATATATATGCAACAGCCACAAGGATATGAGGTAAAAGGGTAGGAGAAACTAGTGTGTAGGTTGAAGAAGAGCTTGTATGGCTTAAAATAGGCTCCAAGGCAATGGTATCTAAAATTTGACAGCTTTATGTTTGAACAAGGTTATACTACATGTCACTCTGATCATTGTGTTTATCTCAAAAGGAAAAATGATGGTAGCTATATTATATTGTTATTGTATGTAGATGACATGCTTGTTGCAAGTTCTAACATGCAGGAACTAAATGTGCTCAAAAGAAAATTGGAAAACTCATTTGCAATGAAGGATTTGGGTGCTGCAAAACAAATCCTTGGTATGAGAATAACTAGAGACAAGAAGAATCACAAATTAACATTGTCTCAAAGTGAGTACATAGAGAAGGTGTTGAAAAGGTTTAATATGTAGAATGAAAAACCAATTAGTATACCTTTGGCTAGCCATTTCAAATCAAGTAAGGAGGAGTGTCCCAAGACTCAGGAAGAAATGGCTTATATGTCTAAAGTTCCATATGCATCAACAGTTGGAAGCTTAATGTATGCAATGGTCTACACAAGGCCTGATATTGCACATGAAGTGGGAGTTGTAAGTAGGTACATGAACAATCCAGGAAAAGAACATTGGATGGCAGTGAAGTGGATTCTTAGGTATTTGAGAGGTACCACAAATCAAGCATTATGATTTGGTGGTTCAAACATTGCTCTACAGGGATATGTTGATGCCGATATGGCGGGTGATAGAGATAATAGGAGGAGCACAATAGGGTATGTCTTTACTATAGGTGGAACAGCTGTTAGCTGGGTCTCAAAACTGCAAAGTGTGTTGCACTCTCAACAACAGAAGCGTAGTATGTTGCTACTACAAAGGCTAGTAAAGAAATGATTTGGTTACAAAGGTTTCTGGATTAATTGGGTAAGAAGCAAGAGTTGGGCAGCTTATACAGTGACAGCCAGAGTGCCATACATCTTGCAAAGAAATCTACATTTCATTCCAAGGCTAAACATATACAGCTCAAGTACCATTTCATACGATCAGCATTGGAAGATGGATAGTTGAAACTGGAAAAGATACACACTAGCCAGAATCCTGCAAATATGTTAACAAAAGTTGAAACCAGGGAGAAATTGAGAATCTGCTCAGTTTGAATTGGTCTTCAAGTATGATGAAGAAGATGAGAAATAGCCAGGTCCAAAGTGGAGTCATTGTCCAGCAAATGAAGTAGCAATGGAGTTTCTATAATCAGTCTCCAAGTGGGAGATTGTTGGGTGTGGAGCCTGATTATCTTCTGTATTCAAAGGCATCGCTGCATTGGACCCTAGTTCGTAATGGAGTAGCAACGCCGCCCATAAAATATTTGTTGCAGGGGGGGTCCGAGGGGGCGGCTATGACCTTTGGGAGCCCCCCCCGGCGAGGGATCGGGGGTAGTGCCCCTGAAGCTAAGAATAGATGTAAAATTGCCTTGTAAAATGTTGTAATTTCGTAGTCAATCTGGGTCATTCATTAGGTGGAGATTTGACATTAGAGGTTATGTTTAATTTAGGGTTTTTTTTCCCTAAAAGGAAACCCCTTGCTATATATGAGGGAATTGTATTGCATCTATGTAGATCTGTATTCTAAGTGAGGAAGAGAGAGGAGATTGAGAGTGAAGAGGGAGCAGATCTGTTGTAGGTTGTATCTCTTCAGTTTGCTAGATAGTATAAAAGGAAGGATTGGCTCTTTCTCTATGGATGTAGCCCAAACTGGGTGAACCACGTGTATATGTGTCTCTCTTGTTTTATACGTTTTCTATGTTTATATTTCTGCAATATTTTATGTGTTCCATTGCTCTATAATATTTAATTTCTAACACCACAGTGGGCCTGCCTACTCTGCAACACACTGTGTCAAGGCTTGGGCTACGCTAGTGTCCCAAGGAGGCATTTCAAGAAGGCTTCAGGCCATGAAACTTTCATAGAAGGAAGCATCCAATGTGATGACTTGTCTACAGCATGTAACAACTGAATTAGGGTTTGATGATCCCTAATTGTACTGATCTGAATGTCGGGAGTGATGTGCCCAAATAGACCTGTAATAGTTTCCCCCTAAATCATGAAGTTGAAAATGATAATGTCGAGTGATATTCTTTACGATGTGATGGAGAGGAACTGAAGCGGATGGTGACCTGCTTCGATTACAATACATTACATCATGATATTCTGGATTTTTTCATGAATTGTTGAGGGAAGGCATACCCATACTCAACATATAAACTTTTCATTACATGTACATAGATAGTCATCTACAAATATAGACCCATGATAGGATAACCATCCGTGTAAAACCGTTATACAGATGATTTAGTACTCTCCTAAAATCGCAGCCTGGATGGATGAAACTAAATCCGGGATCTTATATCTTTTCCAATCGTTTGCTCAAGTACGAGTCTAACCATGTGAATATGTGATCTAAAGTTGAACATGGGAAGACCACGTCTAATTATGAGCCAATGATGTAAGTCGTTAATAGACGTGAGAGAAATCACTGATAATGATAATGATTCTCAAGGTACTACAATACATTCTGCATGGTGTGAATAAATGTTTTGATGTCGAACACCATAGAAAGTCTTTTGGTCGAAGGCCAGTGATGTCAATCTGTCGTCGAAAGCGAGAAACTTGCCATTGATGTATGCAAGCCTCAAGTTATTGGAAGGGTGTTTCTAATTCAACTCCTTGGTTAATGTGCTGATGTCGACAAGAAGCGACTCATCACAGGAGGGCCTTAATGTATCCCACATCAACGACACGAAACGAGTGTAATGATTTTGGAGATGGAATGTGACTGATGACACAAGGTTCATGAATGACAGTCATGAAAATGAAGGTTTATGAGTATTGCAAAGGATGAGTTTTACTGAGTGACTTATCTTGAAAATGTCAACGACACTAAATGAATTGGCAACATTGACCCAAAACCAAAGTGATGGATGGTGTGATAGACCATAGGTATGATAACCATCAAGCAGATAACCCAACCCAAATAGTCACAAAGATGAAGTGAAAGTGTCATGTTCAAGAGCGACTTGCTACCATAAAGTGATTTATCCCTTTTCCCATTTTCCCCAGTCATTTCTGACCAATACCTCTTTATTTTTTAACAAGCTTGAGGAGGATAACATATGCTTGTAGTATAATTCCACCCTTCGGGTGAATCCATCGCTATGTGATGTTTTAACGAGTCTAGCGAAGGTGAAACTCGATCTTGTCATGATGGACAATTTTGTCGCTATTTGATGTTTTAATGAGTTTAACGACAATGAGAACTTGGTCATTTTCATGTTTAGAGAGTTTGAAAAGGGACAAAAAGAAAACTCCACAAGTTCTTTTTCGTAAATTTGTCTCTCAAGTCCGAAAAAGCGTAAAATAATACAAGAGAGAACCTATTGACCATGTTTGATCAACATATTCCTTTTTCGTAAATAATCTATCTCAGTCCAAAAAAGGGTTAAACTTATACTGAGTAGATACCATTTCCAATCCGTTAACGAGTTGAAAAGGACAAGCGCTCAACAATATTTTCATATTTCGAGAGTCTAAAAAGAGCTTAAAGAGGTCTTCAGGGGGGTTCCTTTTTCGATGTTTAACAGAGCTCGAAAAAGAGATAAAAGTATGCTTTATGGTTAAAAGTACAATTCACGATCGTACATGTCAAATTTACTGTATCAACTGTAAATCTGTTCAAAGAAACACCAAACGGATTAAACATACCCATTTCATTGGTAAAAAATGGGTAAAAAATTATAGTTTATTCATTAAATGAACATGAAATAAACATAAAACAAGAATTTACCAAGTCATTTTCACCATTTGATATTTACCATTCAGTTTTGTGCTTTGAACCAGTTTTTACTTTGAACTTCAGCAGCTAATTGCGAGAGATTTTGTGGATCATTTGTCACACTGTCAGGACTAGGTAGGGGATCTACCTTTTCTCTTCCATTTAAGTCCATTCTTTTGAAGTTTCAGGAAAGTTTTTTAGGGTTTGGGGTCCCTAGGGAAAATATACTTCGCACTGGGATCAGTGTTTCCTATCACATCGAAAACTGCGCTGCAATGCACCCAAACAAAAGGGTGCCTACTCTGCAGTGCATTATCTCAAGGCTTTGGTTGCACTGGGCACAGTTGAGGAATTTGTTCCTCCTGTTTTACCCAAAAAATCTTCAATTTTTTGCATGAAATGGATCCTAACTAAGCTTATGGTTTGATTTCAGGCTTTGATCAGATCAGAATGAGTATTACTTGGTGAGAAAGAGAGCATGAAGAACAGAATATGGTTGTCCTAAATGATCCAGGTACAGTTGAGGCCCTCAGAGATTGTGGGTTACTCAAATACTTCAGGTTGTCCGGGATGAGGCAACAACTAGAACTATTGCAGTTCCTAGTTCATTCATGGGATCCAACGAATCAGGATTTTCACATAGGGGGAAGAGTGATCCCTATATTGATCAATGATGTTTACTTCCTTACAGGATTGTCGAGGCGTGCTACCCCCATATCTCTTTCAGGTTTTGCCCATGGGGGTGAATCAGTGAGGGAACACATTCGACAGTTATGTCAACTGGGTACTCAGCCTAGCAAGGATGGGAAGATCAACATCAGGGATGTTCGCGATTTGCCCTTGCGAACAATCCTTTTCACTATCGCAAAGTTGGCAGGTAGTGTGACACTTCATCTGGTGAACAGATCATATATGCAGTTTGCACTTGAGTTCCTTGAGCCAACTACATTCAACTAGTGTAAGGTAGTTCTCTCTTTAATGAAAGAGAAGCTGACCAAGGTAAAGAGTGGTAAGACAAAGAATTTTAGCTATGGTCTAATCTTGATTGCCTTTACCTTAGAGAGAATTCCATTGTTGCAACCTCAGTATGTATCACTAAGTTTGACTAGTCCTCAATATCCACAGATGCAGAGAAGGGTTGAGTTGATGGCTCCAAATGCTAGTCAATCATCAATCTCATTTCCTCTTGAATTCTTCAGTTAGCTCGGTCGACAACAAATTATCATCGAGGAGCATCCATATGCAGGGATGGACTTTCGTGGAGATCCAAATTTGAGGTTACCAGTGGGTGCCCAATGGGGTGCTATAGGTAAATTGTTTTGACCAAGTGTTTTTAATTTTTAAGTTTCTACATGTTTTTGTGTTTTTAATGTTTCCAAGACTAAACTAAAAATGTACTCATGCATGCAGATGTTGGTACTGTTCGACCTATGGGTCATCAATAGGAGGTGGGTGAACTAGCGTGGAGAAATGTCGGAAGAGCAGTTCTCCAGGATTTGGATTTGACTGAGACACTGGCAGAGTTGCAAGATCATATAGAGGGGTTAACCCTCAGTATTCTGGATATCTGAATCGAGGAGTTACCGATGAGGCCACAACACCATACTATTGGTGTACCTAGCCATTGGATGAGGCTATTGCACATGATAGCTCAGGCTATGACCTGTTATCATGAGCATCATTAGGTCTACTTAGGATGTTTTCCTATATGCATTTTGAGTTTTGAGGTCAGATGAACAACATGTCATGGACACAAATTTTGTAAAAATTTTTAAAACATCTATCTATTTTTATTTTCAGTGTTTTTATATATGGTTATGTGCAATCCTATTCAACTATTGATGTGAATTGAAAAAATTACTTTTACATGTGTCGTAAATGTCTGTTTAACACATAGTTCGCTAATGAATCAGTTAATGTGTTAAAGTTCCTAGAAATGTGTTGATATTTCACGTAATAAAATTGTCTTTCCAAGAGATGAACTCTAAGGAACATATGATAAACTATTGGATTTCGGACGGTGTAAACATTTGTAAGTTGTAGTACGACAAGTTGTGAGTCTAGCCTAATGATGATTTGGCGAATGCCATGTGAAATGGCATCAGAGAGGAGTTTAATCAATGCACTCTACTCAGTGATATTGTTCATAGAAAGACCGATACAAATCCCTTGAAAACTCACTAACTCGCCACTTGGAGTGAATATGGCCCATGCTGCAAAAGATAGGTTCTACGTACTACGACTAGCACCATTGACATAACCAACAAATGGTTCCAAAGATTCTGACATCTGTAACAAATGCAAAGAAGATTACTTAACCACATAAAAACTCTAAAAGTCACAATGTAACACACACACGCAAACAAAGCATATATACAGTGTTTATTACTAAGCAAAATCATGCATAGTAATGTTTCAAATGCAACCCGTTACGGGGCTGCGACAATGGAATTCCATCATAATCAACTAACTCATAAGCACCTTTTGCCAAAACACGCTTTACAATATAAGGGCCCATCCATAATGGTTCAAATTTTCCTACTCCTAGTTTATCAACTTCCTGATCATAAAGCAAGACCAGGTCTCCTTCTGAGAAAATGTGAGGCTTGACATTTCGGTCATATTACACCTTTATTCATTTCTTATGTGCTTCATTAGCCAATGCAGCTTCATGACATGTTTCATCTAGATGGATGAGCTCTAAGAAACATGCTTCTTCTTCAGAAGTGTCGGGTAACAGGTCAATAGCGATTTTTGATGACAAAATTTCACATTGTACAGGCAAGATTACCTCCAGACCATACACCAACTGAAAATGTGTGAATCCAGTTGCATTTCTTACCGAGGTTCAGTAAGCCCACAACGCTGAGTACATGATTAAATGCCAGTTTCATTTATGAACTCCTATCATTCGTTGGAGCATTCACTTAAGGATTTTGTTGATGGCCTCAACTTGTCCATTATCTTGCGGATAATAAGGAGTAGAACTATCATGTGAAAGTCCTAACTTGGTAGTCAATTCAGTCATCATATGGTTGCGAAAATGCGAACCATGATCTGTAACTATAGCTTGTGGTACACCAAACCGTGCAACCACATGGTTGAAGAAAAAAAGAGCAGCCGTCTCACCGCTGTTGTTTAATGTAGGCATGGCCTCAACCCATTTTGTAAAATAGTCCATGGCAACAATAATATACCCATGCCCCTCGGACAAGGTAGGGTTACATGTCATAAAATCGATGCCCCATTTTGCAAATGGTCCAACAACGTTGATAGGATGTAGTGGTGCAGGTGGTAATCATGTTTTGTGGTAAACAATGTGGCATGCATGACAACTTTTGACAGCAATAATGCAATCATTGAATATAGTTGGCCAAAAGTAACTAGCACGGAGAATCTTCTGTGCGGTAGCATAACTAGATAAATGTCTAGCACAAGCACCAAAATGGAAATCATTCAAAAATTTCTCAGCTTCCTCATGAGTGAGGCACCTCCATAAAATCATATCGATACCACAATAGTAAAGGGTGTCGCCAATGATCAGATAATCTTTGGCTTGGTAATGAATACGTCGTTGTTGCAAGCGAGAGGTATTGGGCCAGAAAGTTTGGGTTTGGAGATAGATCAGTATATCTCCATACCATGGGTCAGATGAAGAAATCAGAAATAGAGACTCATCTAGAATTGATGGTTCTGTTGTTGAATCGATGTTAGTAGAGGGAAGGTCGCAAAGAAGATCAGCGAATACTAGAGATTTATTTGATTTGGATTTGATGAATTCCAAATCAAATTCCTACAAAATGACAATCCATTTCGAGTATTTTCCCCCCAACAATTTTTTGAAAATATCAACAAGAAATGCTAAATATAGAAGTGCTAAAAATAGCATTGCTATAAATAGCGTTTCGGGATACATTCCAATTTTAGTTAGTCCCTGAACTAAAATTGAGAATTAAAATTCGAATTTGATCTTAGCAGTTGTTTGCAAAATAATTAATTAATTCATCTTGAGTTAATTAGTTGGAGAAAATAAAACATGAAGTCTATGTGAAGACATGCAACAGTTTTCCCTTTGACTGAGGAAGTCATCCCTTGATTAAAGTGATCAGGATGAGTTGTACTTTGAGTTGTAATTAGTTAGCTCAGTTAACTAAGTTAAGTCCAGTTAGATTAGTTCCAACAGTTTGTTGAACTAATTGTGAGTTCAGTTAACTAATGCATGCATGCATATAACTATTGCACTTCAGATAATTGAATATTCTCTCATAAATAACTCATGCATGTCAGTTCAGTCAGAGACCCAGTTGAGATCAGATGATGGGACAGTGTACTATCAGTTGTAGGAATATTCCATTGAGGATATCTCTTGCATGCAGAAGGAATTCATTCCTTGAGGATTGCGTAGTTATTTCTGAGTTTTGATGAGTGTGTGATGTGGGAATTCACACAGGTGGCAGCATTGGACCCCAGGAGAAACTACACAAGGAAATAGGAGGCTTGGAGGATTGGAGGAAGGCATATGTTGTGTCTATTCCGTCTGTGAGCTGTATTGAGGGAATGTATTGAGAGCTGGATAGCTTGTGAGCTAAAGATTTGTGTAATCCAGACATATTTCCACTTGTATGATAATATAGAGATCGGGGTTTTTAGCTAAGGCTTTACCTAGAGTATTCTTCTGTGTTCATGTGTGATTGATTTCTCATTCTTAGTTATATGTGTTCTATTTGATCTTGCTCAAGATCGATTAAGCTTCTGCAAGTTTGTTTGTATAAGTAGATCAAGTATTTTTCTTTAGTATATTGCATTATTAGGTGATCTATAGTGGGAAACTCTACATGGTATCAGAGCTAGCTGATCTATAGAGAAATTTCTACATGGTATCAAAGCAAAGGTGATCAGAGAAAAGAACAGTATACAAAGAAGGGAGAAGTTCAAAGTTTGAAGTTCCTGATTATAGAATTCGAATTCTTATCACATCTCAAATTTCACCAATGGCATTCAACAGTTTGAGACTCGAGTATGCCCTTGATGGCAGCTCGAATTATATAGCCTAGAAGGATCGCATGGAAGTGATATTAGAGGACAACGATCTAAAGGACTTCATTGATCAAGAAGTCCCCAAGATAGCAACAGCTAATGCCCAAGAATTGGCGGAATGGAAGAAATGTGTGGCTAGAGTGAGGACAATCCTTCTGGAGGGAGTTCAAGACCACATAGTCTTGAGTCTCCATGGGAAGGAGATACCATTTTCAATGTGGAAAACATTGAAAGATCTATATTAGAACAATAGCAATCAGAGGAAGTTGGCGCTAAAAGACAAGCTTTGGAAAATCAAGTGTGAAAAGGGCGACACGATCTCTACATACTTGAACAAGCTCACCACCTGCAGGGATGAGCTTGGAAGTGTAGGGATCATGACAACCGATGATGACATGGTTAGTCTTGCTCTCCCCGGTCTTCCTAAGAGCTGGCATAGCTACCAAGACTCGGTAAATGGAAGAGAGAAACTGCCAGATTGGGAATGACTTTGGTCGGATTTGATGCAAGAGGAGATAAGAAGAAGCACCAGAGATGGATCTTCATCAAAGAAAGATGATGAAGAAAATATAGTCTTAGTGAGTAAGGCGAGGAAAGGGAAACGGAAGGCGTCCCATTCCGAATCTAGTTCTTCCCATGGTGGCAAGAAGATTGACAAATCGAAAGTGAGATGCTTTCATTGTCATGAGGTGGGCCATTATGCTACAAATTGTCCACAAAAGAAATCCAAGAAGGGATTCTCGAAGGGATCGGATGGTGAGGCACTGGCCTCACAGTTCGAATTAGATTTCTCCCTCATCGCATGCATGGTTTCATCAATGGTGGGATGTGTTTGGTACCTGGAAAGCGGAGCTTCATTCCACATGATCGGTGACAAGAACCTTTTCAGTACCTTGGAGGAGAAGGATCTCCATATGCAGATCGAGATGGGCGATGATGGAAAGTATCGTGTTTTAGGTGAAGGTATGGTTGTGTTTCAGAGGGAGCATGGAACTCCTCTCACCCTGACTGATGTAAAGTATGTATGGGGTCTGAATAAGAATCTTGTGTCTATCACTATGCTAGAAGACAAAGGCTATGATGTAGTCTTTAGTAAAGGAAAGGTATTCCTGAGACATATCAACACTGGACAGACCAAGAGGATTGGGATTCGAGTTAAGAATCTCTACAAGCTGGAGGTAGACAATTGTGCTGCATTGAGTTCCAAAGCAGAGTTGGTGCAGATCCAAGATGTTGGCGAGCTATGGCATAGAAGATTGGGCCACTTGCACCATGGGGCCTTGAAGATCATGCAGCAGATTTCTACTAGACTTCCCAAGGGAAAACTGGAGTAAATGGATACATGCAAAGGTTGTACCTTGGGTAAGTATGCGAAATATTCCTTTCAAGATCGAGACAGTAGAGCTGGAGCAATCCTGGAGCAAGTTCACACAGATGTGTGTGGACCATTCTCTACAGCTTCGACCACTAAACAAAGGTACTATGTTATTTTTATTGATGATTTTTCTCATATATGTTGTATCTACTTTATGCAGAACAAGGATCAGACCTTCTCAAGGTTTTGTGAGTTTAAAGCTTTGGCAGATAAAGAATCTGGAAAGAAAATAAGGGCCTTGCATAGCGACAATGGTGGAGGGTATGTCTCCCAACAGTTTAAGGACTTCTGCGTAGCAGAAGGAATTAAATGGGAGTTGACGGCAGCCCATACCCCACAGCGGAATGGGGTGGCTGAAAGGAAGAACAAATCGATTGTGGTAGCAGCTCGAGCGATGTTGCATGACCAAAGCCTACCACTTCATTTGTGGGCTGAGGCATGCAATACAATAGTATACTTGCAGAACAGAAACCCGCACCATATATTTGGGATGAAGATGCCAATGGAAGCCTTTTTCGGGAAGTGACCAGATGTGAGTCACTTCAGGATATTTGGATCATCGGTTTATTTCCATGTGACTGAAGATGCCCGGAAGAAGCTAGATCCAACAGTTGAGTTGGGGATACTTGTGGGGTACACTGATACACCCCACAACTATTGGGTGTTCTTGCCTACCAGTCAGAGGACAGTGGTACGCAGAGATATGAAGTTCGACGAGAAAAAATCCATGCAAGTATCACTTGAGAGGGAGCTCAAGTTACATGCAGAGGAGGAACTTTAAGTTCCTAAGGAGGAGGAGCCTCAGACTGATGCGGAGTAGTTGCATGCAGAGGATCCGGGAGTGGAGACATCCACTCATGCTAAGTCTTCTAGAGATGGGCGGAAATGCTCAAGGGGAGCTGACAGGTTGATGATGGACGTGCGAGAGAATGTGGGACAACCATCTTCTCAGCACAGACAGAGGAGGTCACTTGAGTGGTACACTAGTTACATGGCCCTGGTTGGGGAGTGTGTAGATACCGAACCTTCTTCATTCGAGGAAGCAGTGTAGCAACCAGTCTGGGTTGATGCTATGGTGGAGGAGTACGACTCCATTATTTAGAATTGTGTTTGGGATGTTGTCCCAAGACCTCAAGACAAGTCAGTGGTGAGTTCTCCATGGCTTTACAAGGTAAAGCAGGCAGCTGATGGCAGTGTTGAGAAGCATAAGGCAAGGTTTGTTGCCCGTGGTTTATCACAGGTCGAGGGGATCAACTACGATGAGACTTTTTCTCTTGTAGCAAGGTACTCATCTATCAGAATGATGTTGGCACTATCAGCTCAGATGGGTTGGAAGATCCATCAAATGGATGTGAAGACTACGTTCTTCAATGGGAAGATTGAGGAAGAGGTGTACATTGAGCAGCCGAAAGGTTTTGAGACCTTCGATCGTGAGTCACATGTGTGCTGAATCAAGAGGGCTTTGTATGGCTAAAGCAAGCACCTCGTGCTTGGTACACCAGGATCGACAACTATTTCACTGGGTTGGGCTTCACCAAGAGTGAAGAAGATGTGAACCTTTACCACATCATGGTAGAAGGTAAGCCATTGATCATTGTTCTTTATGTGGATGATCTGATTTTGACAAGTGATGATCAGTTGATTAAGTCTTGCAAGGAGGACCTTGCAAGAGAGTTAGAGATGAAAGGCATGGGTCTTATGCTGTACTTTCTAGGCATGGAAGTGTGGCAAAGGATGGGGAAGTGTTTGTGTCTCAAGGCAAGTATGCCAATGAGATACTCAAGCGATTCCACATGGAGAAGTGCAAGCCCATGCAGACTCCTCTAGCTGGTAACTGGAGGAAGGAGGATGCTACTTCAGGTGAGGTAGTAGCTGCTACTATTTATCAGTAGCTTGTGGATTCATTGATGTATCTAGTGAACACATGACTAGATTTATGCTTTGTGGTGAACCAGCTGAGTCAAGCTATGGTTCAACCTACCAAGCTGTTTTGGAAGGTAGCAAAGCATGTGCTGAGATGCCTCAAAGGCACATCTCAGTATGGATTGTGGTACAAATGGACAGAGGGAGTGAAGCTTCAGGGCTTCATAGATGCAGATTGGGCAGGGAATTCATCATACTAGAAGAGCACTTCTGGAGGAATATTCAACCTTGCTTCAGCTACAGTTTCTTGGTACAACAGGAAAGAGAGGTCAGTTGCACTTAGCTTAGCAGAGGCTGAATACATGGCTACCATTCAGGCATCATGCGAGGCCATTTGGATGCGGAAGATTCTAGTTGGATTGTTTGGTCAGAGGATGGATCCAACTATGATCTATTGCGATAATCAGAGTTGTATCAAACTCTCTGAGAATCCAGTATTTCATGACAGGTCCAAGCACATTGATATCCGGTATCATCATCTTCGAGACTATGTGGTGAAGAAGATCATGTTGTTGCTGTATGTTTCGACTGAGGAACAAGATGCAGATATTTTGACCAAGGCATTGTCAAAATGCAAGTTCGAGTTCCACAGAGATAGGATTGGGGTGACTGATAATCCATTTCTTGTTGAGAGGGAGTGTTGAAAATAGCATCAAGAAATGCTAAATATAGAAGTGCTAAAAATATCATTGTTATTTATAGCATTTCGGGATACATTCCAATTTTAGTTAGTCCCTGAACTAAAATTGAGAATTAAAATTCGAATTTGAACTTAGCGGCTATTTGTAAAATAATTAATTAATTCATCTTGAGTTAATTAGTTGGAGAAAATCAAACATGAAGTTTATGTGAAGACATGCAACAATTTTCCCTTTGATTGAGGAAGTTATCCCTTGATTAAAGTGATCAGGATGAGTTGTACTTTGAGTTGTAATGAGTTAGCTCAGTTAACTGAGTTAAGTCCAGTTAGATTAGTTCCAACAGTTTGTCGAACTGATTGTGAGTTCAGTTGGTTAATGCATGCATGCATGTAACTACTGCACTTCAGATAACTTAATATTCTCTCATAAGTAACTCATGCATGTCAGTTCAGTCAGAGACCCAGTTGAGATGATATGATGGGACAGTGTACTATCAGTTGCAGGAATATTCCATTGAGGATATCTCTTGCATGTAGAAGGAATTCATTCCTTGAGGATTGTGCAGTCATTTCTGAGTTTTGATGAGTGTGTGATGTGGGAATTCACACAAGTGGCAGCATTAGACCCCAGGAGAAACTACACAAGGAAATAGGAGGCTTGGAGGATTGGAGGAAGGCATATGTTGTGTCTATTCAGTCTGTGAGCTGTATTGAGGGATTGTACTGAGAGCTGGATAGCTTGTGAGCTAAAGCTTTATGTAATCCGTACATATTTCCACTTGTATGATAATACAGAGAACAGGGATTTTAGCTGAGGCTTTCCCCAGAGTATTCTTCTATGTTCATGTGTGATTGATTTCTCATTCTCAGTTATATGTGTTCTATTTGATCTTGCTCAAAATCAATTAAGCTTATGCAAGTTTGTTTGTAGAAGTAGATCAAGTATTTTGCTTTAATATATTGCATTATCAGGTGATCTACAGTGGGAAATTCTACATGGTATCAGAGCTAGCTGATCTATAGAGAAATTTCTACACAATTGACATGACAGAATGTATGTCGTAGGGTTGCAATCTGAAATGACAGTGGTCTTTCGAAGCAGGGTATAATGGAAAAATCTCTGTACAACTTGAGCAGTAGCCAAAGCTAACTTTTCGACATAAGAGTACTTAACTTCTGTATCATTGAGATTGTGACTCAAATAATAAATTGGATGTTCAGTCCCATCTTCTTCTTAGACTAAAACCATAGCAATGGTTGTATCTATAGTGGCGAGATATAGGAAGTAGTCGTTTTGATAATTAGGGGCATACATTAATGATGCTTGAATCAGGGTATCTTTAAGAGCATCAAAGGAAGCTTTTGCAACCTGATCCCAATGGAAGGGAATCCCCTTTTTCAAAAGACGAGTAAATCCTTTAGCCATTTCGGCATAGTTGGGAATGAACCTCCTTAGAAAGTTAGCCTTCCCTTGGAGTCTTTGTAACTGCAATAAATTGGAAGGTGGAGGCAGATCAAGAATTGCCTTAACCTTCAATGGGTCAAGTCGAATTCCTTCTTTAGACACTACGAAACCAAGCAAACAACCAAAACCAACACAAAACAAACATTTATGTGGATTGAGTCGAATTTTGTAGTGCTGACACCGTAAAAATATAGCTCTCAGATGTTGTGGGTGATCAACATGTTTTCGTGAATGAGAAGGTAAATCATCTAGATAAGGTTGAACAATGTGTTTGATGTCATGGAAGGCATAATTCATTGCCCTCTGAAAAGTTGCCCCAACATTTTTCAAACCAAAAGGGAGTTTCCTATATTCAAATGTGCCCCAGGGACAAATGAAAGCAGTTTTATATTGGTCTTCTGGGTGAATATTGATCTAATTATAGCCGAAAAAACCATCCATAAATGAGAATATTTCATATACGGCACAATTATCAATTTTCTGGTCGATAAAGGGAGTGGGATAGTTGTCTTTTGGACAAGAATTATTAACATCCCTATAATAAACACACACTCGTATTGTTCCTTGTTTCTTCATGACAGGAACAAGATTGGAAACCAAATCGGTAAGAGGGATGGAGTAAATAAAATGAGCATGCAAAAGTTTTTCAATTTCTGCTTTGATGGCAGCAACCTTCTTTGGATGCATAAGACGGAGGCACTACCGTACTGGTTTGACATTAGGATACATTTTAATCTCATGTTCAACAATACTAGAATCAATTCATGGCATTTCCTCGTACGACCAAGCAAATATATCATGAAATTCACGGAAAAGAGCTCTGTAAGTTTCAAGTTCCGATGGAGAACAAGATTTGCCAACATGGATGTTTTCTACACTTCCAGGTTTAGTCGAAATGTCGATAGAAATGGTTTCTTCTATATTTGATAAGTTTCTCTTGGAATCGACTGTGTCTATAAATACAAAAATCGAAAGGAAATCAACAATTGAAAGGTGTTTTAGTTCATTTGAAACATCTTCTATGTGATCTGGAAGATGGGACTGATGATGACAATGTTCCCGTGGTTCTTCTTCTGTCATCATTGATTGGATGATTCCTTCATCAGTAGAAAATGTAAGTGAAAAAGGATCAAAGGAAGTACCATATTCTAACGAATGATCAACCCATACAATTGGTAATAATGGATTTGGGTTTGCCACACAAGCCAAAAATATTGATTTCTATGCAAGCTCAATGGGGCTTAGGGGCATGGTTTCATTATGCATATCATCTTCAGAATTATTGGAAATCTTCTATGAATAAGATGAAGTGGAAGATATTATGTTGCAAGTCTCAACTTTTGCAACTTCTGCCATTTGTGATAGTGATGATAGCGAAAAAGTACCCATTAGGGAAGAATCTTTAAAGAGACCTACTCCAACATTCTGGAGAGATAGCGGGGGTTTGTGAACTAACAGAATGCTTCCAGTAGCCTGTGAACTAGAGGTGAAGAAGCCGAGTTGATCAATTGTTGTGATTCTACCTTTATGATGGAAAGTGATCATACGAAAGTATGTTGAAACCACAACAGCCAAAGCATAAACCCAAGGTATTCCTAGCAAAATGTTGTAGTCAAGGGGTCCGTCAATGACCTCAACTTCAACAGTTACAGTTTTACCCCCTAGTTCTATTTGCAGGTTACTGAAAATTCTAGAAGGCATATATGTGGGACCGTCAAAAGATTTTAACATTGTAGGTGACCGTGACAAAGGTGGTGAGCCAAGTGTTTTGCAACAATTCATTGACATGATACAAGTAGATTCACCCTTGTAAAGGATGGTTCAGTGATTATTCAAAGCCTTTACTTGGATCAAGAAAGCTAATTGAGCTGGTAATTGTGGCGTATATCTTGCATGGTTAAAAACCACAAGATTGGAATCCATTGGATCAATTCCACCAATTGCTGACAATAAAGCCTGCTTTTGGGAGGGATAGTTTTGAAGCACCTCAAGTGTCAACATAGCAGAAGGTGACTGAGCCAGATCTTCTACTATGTTATAATTTTGCGCTGCTCGAGCTCGAGGGTTGAATGTAGACTTATGTACAACTCCTTTAGGTGGTTTTATTGTTAACTCTGGTGCAGTGGGTGGTGGAATAGGATCAGACGAAGTCAAAGTCAAAGTATTTGGCTGATCTGAAGGCTTGTTATTCGACGACAACGATGAATTACCATAATCGTTACTTCATGTAGACACAAAAACATCAATTTTAGGCTTAGAGGCAGATAACATAAGCACTTGTGAAGTGGAAGCATGATCTGTAGTAACCAAATGAGTCTCTGGATTCGGAAAAGGCTCTGTCAACACAGCAGATGCACTAGAAGTCTTAAAGAAGTTTTCAAACTTCAGAGAAGTGAGGAGAGTCTTGCGTAAAATGCTCCTCGTTACAGATTAAACATGGGTAACAAGGTTTCCTAGTTGGAGAAGAGGAATCCGATGATTTATGTTGAGGGGGAGGTTTTGTTTCTTTTTAGCTTTCCCCTTCTTCTTATTTCCAGGTTTCTTTTCATTCTTACCTTTGTCGAATGACACGACATTTATTACAGAATCTGGAGTATTATTAGATGCAGTAGAAGTTTGATCGGAAATAGCAAGTGTTTTACCAGATGGTATACTTGATGTTTGTGTACTTGAAGAACCAATCACACCATCACCGACATGAGAGTCCTTACTAGATGGAGGTGGAGGAATAGTAAAAGCTGGTCAGGGTGCATTTGGAATTTTGTCATAGAGCGTGCCAGACTAGGTGTAAATCAAGTCTAAGTATCGGGCACGAGAAATTACTTGCTCTTCAGTAACAACTCCTCCTTTAGCCACATCCTTGATGATAGATGGAAACAAGGATTTTATAAACCACTTAGCTAAAAGCTGATTAGGAACATAAGTTTTGACCATTTGACGACGACACCACTCATGAATATGATCAGAAATGTGAGTAGGAATAGTCTGTTTAAAGTTGGTCAATAGTTCCGTTCCAGTTTCATATATGATGGGTAACTGAAAGTGGGTTAAAAACGTGGTTTCTTAGGATGTGAAGTTATCAAATGAAGCTCGTGGTAATTCAATATACCACTTTGCAGCCGAACCAATAAGTGTTCGTTGGAAAAGACGTAGTCTAACTAAATCATCATTCAGGGAGTTGGATGAACACCATAAATGAAAAGTCATAACATGATTGTATGGGTCTTCTCAAGGGTTTCCATTGAATTTCAGAATATCGAAAGGCAATTTATGAGGAATCACCAGCCACCAAGGTGCGTAAAGAATTGGATCATTGCTGAGCCGATTTAAATCTGGTAATTCAAGTGTTGCTACAAAAGGCAACTATCTGTTTAGGACAAGTTGAGCGTAACCAAGGTATGATGGAATTTCTTGGGCAATAGGCCTTTGCATACTAGCATAAGCAATCTACTATTGGTAACCTTGATAGGTTAAGTTTGTTGAGAAAATCTGGTATAAGATGGTTGTTGAGCACCAAGATAAATTTGTTGTTGTCCAAACCTAGCATAGGCTTGTTGACTAGGACCTGGGTAAACCTGTTGTTGACCAAACCCAGCATAGGCTTGTTGACCAAGTCCAGGATAAGTTTGGTATTGTTGAAATTGCTATTGTTGATATTGTGGCTGCCATGGTTGTTGATTTAACGTTTGTTTCCCACCAATGTAAGTTTGACCAGATTGTGAATATATTAAACTAGTATAAGTCTGAGTCATTCCAGTAAATGGTAAACTGGCCTGGGGTTGTTGGGTTCCAAGCACAGATGGTTGTTTTAAAACGCCATGAGAAGACTGAATCTGTAAACCTGAAACTTGGGGGTCAGAGGTTGAAGGACCAGCTTGCAAAGGTTGAGATACAACTAACTGAGCTTGCGACTGTGGTAAAGTCATAACGACAGGCGTAGTAGGTATGGATGAGGCAGATTGCACTAGTTGTGACGGATACAAAAGCCTTGGTTGAACGGTCATTGTAGGTTGCCACTAACAAACAGTCATTCCGGGCTAACCTAAAGATGACGACATACTGCCATATGGTTGCCCCCCAGAAAATGGATGATAAGGTGATTATGCATATTGTTCTCCATATGGGGGTAATCCAGTGTAAAGTGGATACATTGGACGGTAACCAGATGGACCAGCTTGATATTGACCTGATGGATCAAACTGTTCAGTATCCGTAAGTGAAGAACTAGGTAAAATTCTTGTAATGTGAAACCGCATAGTGTGAGCATTCCTTTATACTTTTTGTACTGTAACACCACCCTATATACCTGAAGGTACGCGGACGAGCTATGATATAATTACGTACGTGGAATGAGGTATCACACTCGGAATGTATCGCAGACAATTAACGACAGCTGCTATGTTTTATGACGTTGTAACACGTCTCTAGCCTAGAACCTCTAAATGTTATTCGTTAGGTGACAATGCTCTGTTAGGTTAATTGAGATAACTTTTAAGTTGATCTTGATTAAGAGTTTGTCTTTCAGGTTCACCGCGTGATGTCTTTGAAATTCCTAGAATGAAACTATGATGAGAAACATTCTTTTCATTTTATTTGAAAAATGAAAACCTTAACTACAAGGGATAGAGCAATCAGAATGTTTAATCAAAGAGCATAGAGCACATCTAATGCAATTTCCCTATACTATTTCTACAAGCACACACAAACCTCTAGATGCATAATGCAAGTTTTTCTTTTCATTTCCCTTAATGTTTATATGAACAAAAGGAAACTAAATGCAAATAAAATCAATCAATACTTTTCACAAGAACGAAGACTTTACGACAATTCCTTTTTGAAAGAAATGAAGAATTTATGACACTTCCTTTTCAGAAAAGATTAATCGACTATAAGCTAACTTTGACAATGAATTGATAATGATAAATAAATCATTTAAGAAAAACTAAACAATCAAGGCCAAAGTAGGCCTAGGAAGAGAAATACAACTTGATTTCAGAACCACATGAATCATTGATCTTTCAAAAAACAAAAATAGAAGCAACTTTGGAAAAACCAAGCCAAAGGTATGGTTTCTAGCCTAAGAGAAATCAGTGGCCAGAGTGGGAGACAATGCACTGAAATGCACTATCTCTAAGGCAGGGGCTGCTTTGCAGCACACTGTGTCAATACTAACACTACGCTGGTGCTAGAGAGTCAAATCAAGAGACATTCAAGCAAATTTTTTTACTAAAAACACTTCAAAAAGATTGAAATAAGATCATTAAAGTCAAGAAAAGTCTACTAGGGTGTACTATGATGAGGGTAAGCCACTAGGAATGACAGTCGTTTCCTAGTATGGTCGCCAATTTTTTATATGGAATTTGCATCTATGGTAAACACATTTTCCCTAGGTTGGTGACTACACCTAGAACAAAAAAAAGAAAGTAGTTTAACCTTTTATTATAGAAGATAAATGAGATGGAAGAACTTACTTGTAGCCTTTCACTTCCTTGATCTCTTTTGAATTTCTCCCGTCTCTCCCACTTGAACTAAATCTGCTCAAAAGGTACCTGTATCAAGAGAAACAGAAACAAGAAACGATCAAAGAATACATGATCTATATACTATAAAACAATGGAATTGAAAACATTGAAACACATAATCATCACAGATATGAACAATAATATGAGAAAAGGAATAAACTCTTTATTAATGTAGAAGGAAGAGTATCACCCAATATAGTTCGATCCTGTGCCACTCCTCCAGCTTCAGTCTAACCCTCGCGACATCAAAAGCACACCAATCCAATAGCATAACATTGCTTAACATGAACTCAGTTCTCAAACCAATAGATTTTCCTTACAAACTTCATAATCTAGCCCCTTGATCACTAAGATGAGTGCTCAATTTATAGGAAATGGAGGTGGTTTTGTCATAAATGAGGGTATGAATGGCCTTCCAAACTTGGAGTTAGTTTCCATGGAGAAAGGGATGAGAGGATAGGAGGTTAATGGATACTTAGCCTATCCAATTTCGAGCTCATAGGAGGAGATAAGAGATGGGATCCTTCTAGAATAACCTAGAATGAAGGAATATTCCCAGAACACTATGCAAATTTCGCTCAATCTCACCCAGTGTAGGTCAAAGAGGGCCTAAGTGCACTACAGTGCAAGCCACAGTGGGCCTGCCTGCTCTGCAGCGCACTTCCTTAAGGCTTGGGCTGCACCGGTGTCCCAAGGAGGCATTTCAGGAAGGCTTCAGGCTAGGAAACTTTCATAGAAGGAAGCATCCAATGTGATGACTTGTCTAGAGCATGTAACAACTGAATTAGGGTTTGATGAGCCCTAATTGTACTGATCTGAATGTTGGGAGTGATGTGCCCAAATAGACCTATAACAACATGTACACGACACCACCTGCACAACGTGTACACAATACCACATGTACACAACAACACCTGCACAACATGTACACAACATCACATGTACACAACACCACATGTACACAACACCACATATACAACATTTACACAACACTGCATATATGACATGTACACAACACCATCTGTACACAACACTACATATACAACATGCACACCATACCACATGTATGCAACACCATAGATACACAATACCACATATGTGACATGTACACTATATACACAACAGTAGTACCACACATCCAAAGACCACACTATCTCTACCAGAAAACCTCGCTTCTAGTGTCTTTCCATTGTCCATGCTTGTCCCAACATGTCACAGATCACACTACTTTCCTTCTGCTGATATATCCCTCAACATTACCCGCTATAACATAAACATATGCATAACAAATAATATCAATTCAAATCCACATGATACTAATCTCATAGATCTGTCAGGGCTACTCTGCCCAACTAATTCCTGATAAATCAAGAACCTCTTCATGCCATTCACTTGCATAAGCAATCATTCCTCCACAAGTATGATCCCTGACGACTCTATCAAACAATGATATATATACATATATACATATATACATGTGTACATATATACATGTATACATATATAACCATCAACATAATTACAATCACAACATAATTACCAGATATCATAAGGTCAAGGTTAAGAGAAATCCCTTTATTCATGCACAACATTCACAACATTGCGAAAAACATTTCCTAACATAGCCAAGTCATATGACGCCTCAAATCCATTTACTTTTCCTGTTACCTTTCTCATGACTGTCCCACCACTATCCATTTACCCCAATGGACCCAACCAATCCAACTGACTGTCATATTCTTGCCTTTAGTTTCTCTTTAATCATGGACTAGGCTTCATTTGGATCTTACATTACCTGTTGAGTTCCACACAACTCTCCTCAAGCTCCATTAACTTTCCTCTTTCCCAAACCAATTCCCAAGACCCTCAAAACATAAAATATAAGAACAAGAAGGAAAATAAGAAGAAAACCATGAAAAACAATAACAATACAACACCACACACAAAGTGGCGTGGTCATGCACCAGACATAAACAAACTACAAATCAAGCCCAAATCAACCACGAAGCACCGAAAGCACAAAACTAGCACCAAACATCATGAATCAACCCTATGGGTTCCTAATGCTTCCCAAGGAAAGCTCAACCCAATATTTCTTCAATATTTTATAGTAGGCTTTTTTTCCATGCAATCCCTGCATCATGCTACCATAAACACATAACTATCAGTGTATAAATAAATATAACAATATACAAGTTATCTTACCTTTCTATGCCAAGCATATTGCCTTGTAACTGAACACATCCACACCATCTCTCAAGGGACTCCAATTCCCTTGACAGATCCAACTATAACTAGAAACTAACTATTATACCTGTCAAATACATGTTCATGAATCTAACATATATCCACATAATGTTAGTCAAAATCAAGGTTAAAAGGACTTCCTGTATTCATGCAAAGCACTCATTCGTTTGGATTCGCAGTTTCCAAACATAGCCAAAGGAATTCTCACCCAGTTCCTTTCTTTTAACTTTTACCTTGCTATAATTGAGTCTTATTAGTTGTTATCACATCACCCAACTGTTAGCTATATAGACAAATTAACTATTACCTTGTCATGTTAATACCAAAGTTCTAAGCTAGGTTGGTCATTAAAGTTCTAAGCTAGATTGGTCATCTACACATTGACATAAACAAGCCTTGGTGCCTTTTTGATGGTGGATCTATCAAGGGAAATTTTTTTAAAGGTGGAGAGGAATGGGTTACATATTTATTAGAGTTATATTTATTTTCCTTTACTTAGATTTTGGGGTATGGAAACAATAATATGGTATAGGTGAAATCCATTCTTATTTTGGTGGGTTTAGACGTGGAAAGGAGGCTTATTGAATTTTATATCACTAGGGAACCAAAACTAATTGTGAAGTGGATCACTAGTTAAAGTAGAAATCCAAAATTAGCCTTGAAGCATCTCATTCAAAAGACTAAGTAGCTTGAAATAATGGGGAAATACACTTGCATACATATATTTAGAGAAAATGTTATTGTCGATGGGTCATTGAAGTAGGCAATGAATTCTCAAGGAGGCTTACTTGAGATCACTAAGTCAAAGGATAACTTGTTGTCCTTCTTCTTAGATATATAATTGTCTAGATCTATTAGTCACTCTACTAAGAACATGTGATGTTTGATTATGATGTCGATTTTGTTCATGGCCCTCCATTAAGATACTTCCTTTGTTTTTTTATGGTTTAAACTTGACTATTCCTGTTTCAGTTTGTTAGTCTATATGCTTTTGAGCTATATAGATTTTTTGTCTACTAGACTTATTATCTTCCAAGCATGATTGTTGTTTCCCTTTTAATTTTGTGTCCTTGAACATATGCCAAATACAATTTCACCATTTTTACTTAAAATAAAAGAACTAGAAATTTTTTAAGATAAAAAATGTATACTATTTATTTTATATCAGTGCTAAATTTTTTATGATAATAAATTTTAACCTTTATAAAAGGAGTTGTCTTTAGTGCGACTTTTTGGAAAATTTTCCGGTCTAATTTCTCTAAAATCTAGCAGGAATTCATTGAAATTACAAGCTTAATGGGTAACCGCTACACAATAGAAGTGGCCTAGGAATTTTTCAGGGTGTTAAATCCATATATAGTAAAAAAACTAGTTTAAATAATACAAATCAAGATTTCACCTCAAATTTTTCCACCAGATTCCGGCACCAGAAACTCCAAAAAATCACACTAAAAACAACTCCTCCTTTATAAATGTTATTTATATTAAATAAATTTTAAAATATAGCATTAAAATTATTATTTTCTTTAATCTAAGTTTGGGTCAAAATTATGCCTTTGCCCTCTTTGTATAAACGAGGGTTCCGCTCTCTTGGTAATTAATATATTCTTCAATCAAACGAAATCATTTCTTATCTTTTAATAAAGCTCTTCTTGGAGGTCTTCTTTGGATAATTTGAGTATGTAAGTGCAACCTTCTTTTGGTGTGCAGTTTTGTGGGAGGCAATATTGTTGTAAATATATTTTTCCCACTATTACCCCCATTTCTCAATGCTCTCATGGTTCTTTATTTATTTAAATTTACGGTGATATTTTAATATTTTATTTGTACTTTAGTTTCATTATTATTCAAATCATATCACAACTTTAAGGACACTAAAAGTGGTATCACAACTTAACTCTCTACATGGTGTGGTTTAGGTGGTTTAGGCGTTGCATTATAGAAGTTACAATTTTTAATGTTAGACATTATGATTTGCATTTTTCAATTTAACATATTATATGGTATATTTCTAACGAATATCTAGAATATTATGATCTGTAAATTTTGATCATGTATAATTATTATTTGTGTTGACGGAACAGTAAATTGACTTGAGGTAGGCATATCTCTTTGTTCAAACTTTTGGTTTTGGTGATTTAAGTGCAAATAAATAAAAAAATTAAATAATTTTTTTAAAGTAAAATTTCTACTTAATCATAATAAGTTTTTGACAATGTGAACAACAAAGATGTGGTGTAAAAATATCTAGTTGAAGATTTTAGGATGATATTTATGAGTTATTCTTGAAACTTTTTTTTTCCAGAGAGAAAAAACGGCATGGTATTATATTAAGAATATATAATAGGCGTAATACAAATATCAGACCATATGAAAAAACACTGGCCAGGAATAGACAGATTCAGAGCATAATGGGAAGATACATGCCAGGAGAGCTGATAAATACACCAATGAGACAAAACCGTCCAAACAAAACCTTCCAACATAAGAGGACCAAGGAAAAGCTTCAGGATCAAAACGAGCAGATCGATGAAACTTAATAGTATAGAATATTAGTTTGTAGTTGAAGATTTCAGGGTGATATTTACGAGTTATTCTCGAAACTTAATAGTATAGAATATTAGTTTGTAGTCATCAATATGATCCATGGATCACATGTTTATAACAAAAATGTATGGATATGATGGAAAAAAATGACAAAATCACGAGACTATTTGATCTATTGGTAATAAAGTTATAGAGAAGAAACAAGAAAGAGTTTACAATAATTATTGTTGGAAATTAACCAAAGGATAATGTGAAAATAATTGAGATGCTTGGCTAAACTCAGAAGATGAATGCATTTCTTAGTTAGGAAATGCAAGAAGTTATTGAAGATGTTCATGAGCAAGTGGAAATGGCTCAAGAGCTTCATTTCTTTTCATCTCAAGTATTTTGACAAAAACAAATTCTTTGACATGTTTAACAAAATGCCTAAGTCATACTTGTATTTGAAAATTTTCCATCCAAAGATCAAATATCAACTTGAAATAACTTTTTCATAAACATTGTTTTCTAAACTCCCATCATTTCAAAGTGATTCCTAAGATGTATCTTAGTTGACCTCTAGCCTGTGGTTTGGTGTACATGATCTTCTCCCAGCAAAGACCAAAAAAGTGAAAGAAAAAAACATGAATGGATGAACTACTCTTTGGTACTCAAATAATGGGGACACATATTCTTGGGAGGGCATATTTAGCATCTCAATGCAACTTTTTTAACTATACAAATAAATCTATGTACATGAACCAGTTTGTATGTACACTCATAAATTTTTAATAATGTTTTATTTTTAGCTTTTTATAATGTTATAGTGTAATGTTGTTTAAATATTAGTCACAAAGAATGCTTAAAATAGATAATTAGAGTGATTGCTAACCATTAGTTTAAATAAAAGTTTATTTTCCTCATAAAGATAGCTAGGCCACAAGTTAGGGAGACAATGTTTTTGTATAATTATGAACTTCTTCCTCTCTTTGCAATTACTATGAAATTCTTAATTTAATTAAGAGTCTATTTGCCTTATAAATATAGTTTAAGCTATAAATTGACAATTCACTCTTTCTTTCTCTCCATCTCTCTCTTTTAATAACAATTATAAATTTTCTTTTTTTTTATAACCAATCTATATTTTAATTTAATGAACTATACTTTTATCTCTTGAAAATAATCTTTTTGAAGAAGTCCCTTTTTAATAATTTGGGTGTCTTTGTAATCACTATGAAATTATTAATTTAAATAAGAGTATATTTTCTTTATAAAAGTAATTCAAGCAATAAGTTAGGGATTTTCTCTCTCTCTCTCTCTCTTTCTCTCTCTCTTTCTCTCACTCTCTTTTTAATGATGTTTTTTCTTATTTCTTATAACTAATTTATATTATAATGTAATGAACTATACCTTTATCTCTTGTTAATCTTTGTGGAAATATATCCCTTTAATAATTTGAGTGTGTATATGCAACCCACTTTGAATATGTAAGTACCTCCAACCTTATGTCAATGAACTTAAGATGAATTTCCTTGATAAGTTTATGGTGATTATATCAAAACACACACATATTTGCGTGTGTTCTTTACTAAAATATTATCCAAATAATGTTAATATATATACATGTAATCCCATCATTTTGCACTTTAGAGATATTAAATAGAGATGTTGCACCATGAATAAATATATTATCATATTAGTAAAAAATAGTAATACATAAGAATGTATGAGTAATGATGTAGACTCATAAGTTTGTATGATAAATATTAGGTTCACAAAATATCTAATCCTAATATATAAATCATGACATAATATTTGAAATCATATTTTTTTAACCAAAATTAAAAAATATTATATTAAAATAACTATAGCAAAATAACAAAGATACAATTACTACAACCTTGAAATCTCATAATTTTTTTTTAAAGATGAATTAGTTTGTAGAAAAATCCTCCTCCCATTAAAAGCATAAAAGAGAGAAGTCCAACAATTTTCTTGTAATAACTTGATTTTATTGTTTCCCAAGTACAAGAATAAATTATGACAAATTGTTTGCATAGAAAAGTGTAGACAAAATTGAGTTATTGTTTTTGAGGTATTCCCCCCTCATTAAAATGGCTAAAGTTTAGTGTTCGTTGATAGCCTAGGAAGATATTTGATTCAAGATTTTCCTCTCTTTTCTCTCAACTCAATTTTCTTCCCCTTGTTAACAAAGGAGAGAGACACGAGCCTTTCTTTAGGATTTCTGCAAAGGAAGGGGAATCATGAGCTTTAGGGGAAAGCATAACCATGTACTTCTAATCCATATCTGCTTCATCTTCTTCATCTACTTATAAATCTTCACCCTACTTTCTTCCTCTAGATCCTCTCCTTCTACTCCCTCCCTATTCCTTTTCTAAAAGAATTGTCATGTATATACCTAGCTCCACATTCATCCATGTCATGAAAAATTTCCTATTTGTTACCAAATTGTAATATACACAAATCCTAGGGTGCCTCAAGAACTTGCATTCTTAAACTATTTTTCAAATTTGTAATACAAATTTAATTAAAACCAGAAGCATGCAACAAAAAACAACCCATGCAAAATCATCAAGAAACACATATATAAACAAGAAATCATATTTCTCAAATAGTGCATAGCATTATAAAAATATACACAACATTAATCAATAGACAAGCATAGAATAAACCTCAGCATGAATGAAATACATAATGAACACTTATTTTATCAAATAACCACACTAAATGGTTGTAGACGTCAGACGTTACACCCACTCGTAGACACTGGTACTTGAAATCTTTTAATAGAAAGTCACCCTTTAGTCGAGGCCATGAATCCACAAGGACACATTTTTAGGATGATTTTAATATCATAAAGACATTCATCATGATTTCATAGTCTACTCACATAGGTAACAATCTCAACTTACCAACTTGCTTTCCCCTTTAGCTTGCATAAACGAAATAAAGGAATCTCCACTTTGAAATGCAGTCCCTTAGGTTATTCCACTTCTTTCTATGGATCAACTATAATATGGTTAGGTAATATCAATGTTGGAAGCTCTAGGTATTCTCAACTACATAATGTTTTCCTCAAAATATGAATACATTGATGCATTCAAGCATCTTCACATTGCTAGAGAATAACCAATCTTCTCAGACAACCAACTAATGATGTATGTCTCCTACAAAAATAATCTCCTTTTTCCAAGAATCAAGAAAAATAATGAATGATAAATAAATAATTGAAGAAAAACACCCCCCGACATCCTAGCCATAAAAAAAGTGATTATTACATGAATACTCGCAATGCACCATGTGGCTTCCCCATGAAACTCACGTAACTCCTTTTCTCGACTAATTCAAATTGTGTTTAATAAATATTATAATTTTGTCTAGTTTGTCAAAGTATCTTAGCTTAAGTGGATTGGTTATAATTTGTTTCCCCAACTGCATGGGTTCAAGTCTCTGGAGACATGTGGTATCCAAGCTGTTAGTGGCATTTATGAAATAGCTGTATTTGGTGTAATAATGGCAGTCGATCTTTCGAAAGTTGTTGATTCTCCAAAAAATATCATTACTATTGTTTTTTTTCTAGCCTCTCTAGCTACACCCTTTCTATACCCTTATGACTCTTGTCCTTCTCCATCTATAGTAGGTGGCATTTTTTTATTATTAATATTAAAAAAATATTACATTTCTAGGTTCCTTACCCTTTCCTAATGTACATACATACATTATTCATATCAGGATCAAAACTAGGATATTACATTCTCCTCCCCTTGATTTTGGGACTATCCTCAATGCACATCACCATGCTCTACATTAGAATTTTATCAAAAATAACTATAGGTATACCTTCCATGTTACATATTCTAGCTCCCATGTAACTTCTTTAGAGTTGTAGCATGTTCATTGGACCTTTACCTACCCTATTTCTTTATTCTAAAGCACCACGACCTTCTTCTTGAGTATACACACTAATTATAGTTGAAAGTCTCCTTTTGGCTCCGCTTGAATCAAATTCCAATCAATAACATGGTTAGCATCATGCACATGATTTTTTAACAAAGACACATGAAACCCATTATGCACATTCATGGAAGTAGGTAGTGCAAGCATGTACACAATTGGTCATATCATATCCAATATTTCAAAGGGACCAAAAAATCTAGTTGCTAGCTAGGTACAATTTCCCACCCTTACCGAACATTTCTTAGGTTTCACATTAAAAAATACATGCTCTCCCCCTTTAAATTCTTTTCTTGCCCTACTCTTATCTACATAAATATTTTTCTTCTATTGCATTACTCTCAAATTTTGCTTAATTTTAACCATCCCCTTTTCCATCTCATTGAGCTATTTCATCCCAAGTACTACTCTTTCTGCTAGCTTGTCCTAACTCATCGGAGTATTACATTTTCTACCATATAGAGCTTTAAATGAGCTCATTTTCAATGAAGCCTGATACCCATTATTATATGCAAACCCACCAAATATAGATAATCTTCCCACTTGGTTGGTTTATCCATCATATACATTCTTAATATGTCCCCAATCACCTAATTGACTCTCTATGTATACCCATTTATCTATGAACGATATGTTATGATAAAATTCATATTTGTTTTAAATATTTCCCTTTAAAAGTTCGAAGTAGATTGGATCTTTGTCCAAAACAATTGCCTTAGGTACTCCATACAACTGAGCAATTTCCTTTAAATATATTTTTGCAATAGTAGTTGCTTATGACTTAGTTTTATTGGAATAAAATTTGTAACTTTTGTTTATCTTTACAATACCACCATTATTGAATCATGCTTATTTACTGTCCTAGGAAACATATTAACAAAAATCAATGGTTACAACTTCTCATTTCCACTCTAGGATTGGCAACGACTATAGAAAACTTACTAGGTGTAATCAACCACATTTTTTTTTCTTTCCTAGCTAAAATAATTGAGTTCTTTTTGTTGCAATTTTTTTGGGTAGCTATTAATGCTTATCACAACAACCTATTGAGTCTTATTAGGCTAAGCAAGATAGAGAAGAATATCACTATAGGTTTATATCCCTTGTACTTTACAACCAAATTTCAAGAACAAACTCCTTGAAATATGAAATCTTTTTTAGATTATATATATATATATATATATATATATATATATATATATTTAATATTTGCCAAAACAATAAAGAATGAAAAAATGTAACACTAACTCACAAAGGGGAAACATTTAAATCATGCTAAAAATAATAAAAACTGAACAACAATGTAAATTAAAACTATAATGTTATAGTAAGCCAAAATATGAGAAATCAATCAACAAATAACTTTATTGAAGACCAATATGAATTAAAAAACAAGTTTTCTTTATTGATCATTGCGAGGATCATGATTATAGATACCTTTAGAAGCCTAAGTTCTAATACTAATCATACAAAGGAAACCAAGTGCCAAAAAAATGAGATAGCAAAATAATATTTGATCTAGACTATTTCAAGAGACTTAAATATCGCCACCAAACTTTGTAAAATTTTGATTAATTATCACTAAAACATGTTAGAAATACTAAAAAGTGCAAACATATTACAAAGGACATAAATAACCTTAAAGGACACCATAGATCAATCCTACTCAGTCTTTCTTTGACACTTATCAATATATCCCTACTATGAACAAGACAATTTAGTCTTCAAAACACTGAGAATTGAAATGAATAATATGAGATATTCCCTTTCAAAACTTAGGTATTCCTTCACATAGATTTTCCTCTTTTCGTTCATGATTTCTCTCCTATTTTATCTTTGCATAAAGTAGTTAGGTAGTTCGACTAATTTTTAATTATTCACTTAATCTTTTATTTCATAGGAGAGTGAAGATGTTTTAAGGTAAATATCATGAATGTATTAAAGACACTTAAACAAAAGTAGGTAGGGTCCCATTAGAATCTTTTATAAACTTCATTACATATAAAATTTATCCTTATAACTCCCATAATATATATATATATATATATATATATATATATATATATATTTGTTCGTGTGGCAAAAAACGTAAATGATCTAGGTGGATATTGGTGGCCACCCACCTATTCCACCTAGACCCTCCAGTCAGTTTCATATGTTTCCTTGTTTATTTCAACATTTACTATTTTTAGCAGTTTTTTCGAGTCCTGAACTTCCGGAGCAATTTTGACCCCCTAAACTACGTTTTTTCGAGTTCCACCACAGGTCCTTAGCCATAGGCTAGGGCCTATGATGAAACCTGTAGTACCCGGAGACACCTTTCCAACAAGGTATCATATGTGCAAAACATAGATAATATGACCAAGTTACGACCCCGGGAAGTTGGCTGCCCAACTAACCCCAATGGGGTCCATAAACTCTTGGTGTTACATCTCCTAGGGTTAGGGTTTTGGATGTTTATGGTTTTCTCATGCTTTTCAATAATAAATAGGCCCTTGAGCCTCATTGTAACATAGTTCAGAGGCATGTAACTGCCACATCTCTTCTTAGAGATAAGCTACCATCGCCCGAGCTATCTTATTTCCATTTTGTTTGTAAGTATAGTTCAATATTTTTCTATTAATGAAATGAAGTGTTTTTCTGCTGCATCTCTATATTTATGATTATATTTGTAATTTGTTGTGTTCCTCTTTAAGTTTAGATTAGTGGTATCAAAGCAATTTGCTCTTTCTTTGTTTTTCTTTGCATGTCCCCAATGAGGTCAGGGTATAAGGAGTTAGGGCTTGATCTGGTTGAACAGTTGCAATATCAGCCTTGCAAACCTCGACGACCTCCCATGGCAGAAGAAAAGATAGACGAGGGGGCAGGAGATCCTTTCAAAATGTTTCTTAAGGAAGCCCTCGAGCGACAGAGGAATGTGATTATGGATAAATTTTCCCAGATCCTTCGACGCCTACCCACAGGCGACACGTCTTCATCCAGTAGCCACTCTCGAGGCACCACTCCTTTTAAGGTACAAGTTAACTTCGATATTCCCATATATGAGGGTCTAATAGATGCAGACGTTGTAGATAAATGGTTAAATCTATTGGAAGAATATGTTTCAATTCATGACTTTTCCAATCGGGAAAAGATTACTTTTGCACTTCTCAAAGTCGTCCCACATGTCAAGGACTGGTGAGAAACCTATTGTGAACAAAAAGATGAGAGTGAACCCTTGTTGTTTTCTGTCACACCCACTTGGGATTATTTTCGAGATGCCATCAAGGGACAATGTTACCGTGTCAGGAGCTATGCAGATAAATGCATAAAGTGTACCACACTACGGCAGGGAAGGGACCAAGATGTGTTGGAGTTCACAAATAATTTCCATACCCTTCTCACGAAGTTGGGTATCAAGGATACTAAGTGGCATTTGGTACTCAAGTACCGCGACTGTCTACACAAGTACATCCAGGATGAGATGAAGTTGTTAGACATTTCCTTACTTGGCACGACATATCGATACACTGTGAAGATTGAGCAAAAGTTTAAATAGAAGAAGCGGGACTTTGGATATGGGAATCCAAAATAATGAAAAGGCACCCCTAAACGATAGGGAAAAGGATAGAGCCAAGGCATGGCTACCCATGACAACCCACCGAAGTTGGAAGAAAAGAAAAACACCACGAAGATAAATAAGGACACAGGAAAATGGTGTGAGTTCCATAAGAGCTCCACTCACAACACGAGTGTCGGGCCAAGGAGTCAGTGGTGGCCAAGTTGAAGTCCTCCGAATTAGATGCATGTTCCAACTTTGAATCAGAACCTAATAAGGGGAATGAAAAATGGAAGAAGATCATTGATGCGGAACCCAATGCCACTGTGGCCACTACCAAGATCCAGAAGATTGATCCTAAGGATCTAAAGGAAGGGGAACACCTCTTCCATGCACAAATTTGGGTGAAGGATTCTCCACTGCATTTCATTGTCGACAGTAGGAGCCAAAAGAACCTAATTTTAGGAGAGGTCGTCAAGCAACTAGGCTTAAAGACTACAACACATCCACAACCGTACACCATCAGGTGGCTTCAGCAAGGACAAGATCTCCGCGTTGTTAGAGTCGGTCTGATCAGCCCTCCGTCAGAGATCAAAACTCTTTGTGCATTTCAATTTTAGGTGTCCCGCTCCATCCACTCAGCTGCATTTCGCTAGGGACATTCCATGATCTGACGGAGAAAGTCATGCTAGTCATTTTCCCTCATGTCTGGCCCCTGCTAGCTCAGGTCTTTGTCCATAATCACCGAAGCTCATGACAGTTAAGGTCTGGTCCTTTACAGGGAAAATTCATCTTTTATGTTTGGATCTAGGAATTCATCAGTTTGGTCCTTGAAAACATGTCTAGAAACAAGCCATGCAGGCCAGAGGGAGGCCCTTATACAACTAGGGTTCAGAGAGCTTCATCATCACCTGGAGAGACATCGACTCTTTTTCAAAACTCTGTTTTGAAGAAAAGTCAAACAAGGTCAATTATGACAAAATTTTCCAAAAAATCACTAGTTGACTTTTCAGATGCAGTTATGATTTACATGGCCAAATGCTCTGTCATACAGTCCCTGCAAAGAGGTGCCGAAAATTTCATCATTTGAGCCAAAATGTCAAAGGGAAAGTGAAAATCAGTGTGTTTGAAGGTCAATGAAAAAGTGCAAAACTCAACATTAGAAAAGGGGGTTTTCAAAGAGGCAAAAATCAAACCCATCTCCTCCAAGGCTATAAATACATGTTTTGCCCAAATCAAAGCCATTGTGCTCTTGCAAGCTTTGGAGAGACATTTCAAAAGTGAGAAAGCGAAATTGTGAGCATTTGAGTGAGTGAGAGTTGGATTTCGAGGGCACGGCGCATACACCAAGGAGCGCAGTGCACACAGAGGGCGCGGCACATACACAAAGGAGCGCGGCGCACACAGAGGGCGCGGTGCACACGCAGCCAGCCCGCAGTGGGAAATTTACAAGGGCACGACGCACAGCCAGCGTGCGGCGCACTGGGCTTGGCACGCGACGCACACAATCCAGGGGCATAAAAAATTGCCAAACCGCTTCAAGTCTTGGTGAAGGCTAGAAAAACAAGAGGTAGGCCTTGTGGAAACCTCTTATCCATCAATTTTGTCATTGATATGGTGTTTATGAGATGTTTAAATGTCAACCAAAAGCATAAGGTCAACCATGAAAAAAAATCACCAAGAAAACGATGGCTGGGGTTGCAAAAATGTGATGATAGCACCAAGGTTTCACTCCACTCCCCTTGTCCCCTCACCCATCATCTTTCTCATCTCCCCTTGATCATTTTTCCTTAGAACCCCACCCTAAAACCACTACATAACCCTTTCCCTATCCCTACAAGCAATTCACGGTGAAATCATGAGCGCGTGGCGCACACACAAGGAGGCGCGGCGCACTCATTGTGCGCGGCATGCTGGGAGCCGGTTCACAGTGTAAAAATTCCACTGGCGTGGCGCACTAGGCAGAGTGCGCAGCGTATAGAAATACAATGCCTAGAAACTATCCAATCTGCCTCAAAACTTTTGGATGCTCACCAATTTTGAAGGGTAGGCCACCTACATCCATCCTTGCACCAAAATTGAAAGGGATAGCATGATTGTAGGGGTAGAAATCAAATGCAAAAAATATTTGTAAAGCAAACAAAAGGGAAACAAAGAAAATCATTGATCCTAGGGTTTATGCTACAGTGACAAAGCTACCAAAATAAATTCAAACCCTACCCCATCAATACTATACCCAAAACACTCCCAAATCCCTGATAAATCTCTCCCTTTAGCCCCTATTCCCATTTCATCATTCCTCTCCTAATACTCCCTGTTTTATTGTCCCCTTGGTGACAAATTTTCAGAGCATCTACCAGTTCCATTGGATTCAGAGGGCAGCATAAAACTCAGGGTACAAACAACAGTAATGGCATCAGAAGTTTCATCAGAGTATGAGGAGGGGACCCATAGTGACACATCTTCAGGAGAGAGGGCCCATAGGAGACATCACCGGAGTGGCAGACATCTTAGAGATGAGCCAAACACCCTCACTGAGCTGCAGGCATGCCCTCTTGCCATGTCTTGCTTCCAGCACTCGGCATGTTATGAATTTTGTCAAAGGGTGGCAAATGTCAGATTCCATCATGAGTTGGCCCGTCTTTCTGCACTTCATCTACAGGGAGGTCAATCTGTCCTGGCTGGGGTCACTTTCACATTGACACCAGAAACCATATCAGTGGCAACAGGAATACCAAACATTGGGGAACAGTGGCATAATAAAAAGAAGGTGGAGAGGCATCATTATGAGCCTTACATCAAGGACAGTTGTTTGAGCAAGCTCACCAGAGTTTTTCCATTCAGATTTTTGAGGGATGAGTATGCCCCACTCATGAGATTGATCATGAAGTATTTCAGTTACGAGGGGAGGTTTTCTCGCCTTTATGCCTATCACATCAGGTTGCTCATGCACTTTACCAGGGTGCGGATGATGAGCCTCCCATTTTTCATCTGTGGGAACATAGAGAGGATGAAGAATTTCATGCAGCACAAGACCCCTCGACAACAGCTCAACATCGTTTATCACTTTGCTCTTATCCGGATTTTGGTGGACCATCAGTTGGGATTGCAGGGTATTGCTTAGGAGGACTTCATCTCCCGTGACTTCTTCAGCGCTCCATAGGTAGTTTCAGAGGCAGAGCATGAGGTAGGGGGCCCATCTCATCAGTATGAGCTACATGAGACTACCACTATGCCAGTATACATCACCTATCAGAAAGGCAGTAGACCCTTATTTGTAGCAGCAAAGCGAGTGTTACCTCCGCCCGAGGTGGAAGGGGCCTCGCTTCCGACATCAGCACCACAGGAGCAGGGTAAGGGTAAGGAGCTAGTGTAGGAGGAAGGGCCATCAGGTGAGCGAGAGACCGAGTTTGTTCTCCTCCAGGATGATGAGACAGATGCAGAACCAACAAATGCAGAGCTTATAGAGATCATCTGGGAGCAGCAATCAGAGATTGAAGACTTGTCCATTGATTTAGAAAGGGCCAAGTAGAACATGAACTACCTGGAGCGGAGAAACAGGCAGCTTGAGGACCAACAGACGATCATGGAGCTGCAGAACATCCGTGAGCATCGCCAAGCTGCTCAAAGGAGAAGAGTTTTGCCCACATCACTGGAGCAGGCGATCAATGAAGACGGGAGGCCTATCTCGAGATCAGGAACATGCAATTGGAGAGGCTGCTGGAAAAATCCGACCGGGACCTTGCTCTATTGAGACACATCGCTTTCCGTTATAGGGTGCGAAACATGAGTGCACAGGCTCGAATAAGGAGTTTAAAAGCAAAATTGAGGAAAGCAACAAGAAGGGAAAACGGGCAAAAGAGCAAGATAGGCTTAGAATCTTTGCTTAGGCTTCCTTGGCTCGGGATGGCACCCCATGGAGAAATTCTTGCCCAAATCTCAAAAAATTTGGGCAAATTTTGGTCACAGGGAAATTTTTTGGACAAAAACCAGGGATTTTCTCCCTGTGTGCCGCGCCACTCGTGCGAAGCTAAAATTCTAGGGCTCTAATGGAGAAATGGCTTGCATATTTGGATTCAACATCGAAAATTACGACTACTAGTGTCTAGGCAAAAGATTTGGGCAAGGCTTGGGTCTCCTAAAGGTCAAAAAACACACAAAAATGGCCTCTCTGCCACTTTTTTGACACACAGAAAGCAGTCTTGGGAGAGTGAAGATTTGGAGGGGAAAATGAGCACCAAATATGAAAATTCTAGTGGGGTTAGAAAGTAGACATGACAGGCTTTCCAAAAAGCCCACTTGGGCACATTTTGGACACCTGGAAGTGCCCCAAAACAGGCCGTAAAGTAGCGCGACGCACAGAGAAAATGGCGCGACGCACAAAGGAAAAATTGCCATTTTTCTTCCGTTTCGCGAAATTTCGGTTCGCGACTTCTCCAAGTGGGCCCGGTCCTCTACACTTCGGTTATTTGGCACCAAAGGCGGCATTTAAAGATTTTTTTTATCGAAGTGGCGAAGGAAGGCAAACGGTCACCCAATGCCAAATGTCATGTTTGCAGCGCTGCACCTGTCGCTGATGGTTGGCTCTCCATCTCCATTTTGTAATGATTCGAGTAACTTCCCAACCCATGGGCATTCTATCTCTTCCTCACAAATTCTATATATTGTATGCAATTTATTTGCAAAGCGTTGGTTGGCTTGTAACTTCTGGGAGACTGTGGGAAAGAAACTTTGTTTCTTCACTGTGTATTTTTTACAGAGAATTAATGAAAGGCAGCAGCTCTGTTTCATGAGATTCTTGTGGTTGTGAGTGTAGAAAATGTATTTCTTATGTGTTCATATGTATTTAGTTATGTTTCATAATGCATTTCATGCTCATTTCCAGTGAAATTTTCTGAGTGAGATTAGGTAGAATCCAATTTTTATTGCTTTGCCTGTGGGAAAATTTCATGTTCAGTGTTATTCTTCTGTTGAAAAGGATTCATGTCACTATGCCCTTTTCACTTTCTTCAGCAATCTATTCATGCCGTGGTACCTCAAACTAAATTGTTACATTTTCTGCCTACCTTGCCTCACGGAATAATCTGTGCCTTCATATTCAATTCTCTATTCTTTGATGAGCGCCAGTCCCATAACATCCCAGAAGCTCAGTCATTCATAAAATTGTTTCCCGAATCCCTATTCACTTACTGGCCTAAGGTAAATATTTCATTGTAAGTCATCTCATACCATTTTCGATTATCTATTCACTGAGCGTGACTCAGAGAGAGCCCTCTCCTGTTCTGGTAGGGCTAGCTACCAGATTGAGCGTGGTTTTTTGTTACCCTAATTTTTGCCTTCCTTCAGCCTAGGGCAGATTTAGGTGCTAACAGAGTGGCGACTCCACTGGGGACTAAGTTGAAATCAAATCCCCTTGTTTCATAATAATTCTAGGCTTTCGGATGATGAGCTTAGGATTGGAAAGGCTGAGTAAGTTGGTCGTGTCCTGTGATTTTTTCTCAATAGCACGCTGGCTTCGAGACGATATACCAGAGCAAATCCAGACCCAGATCCTCCTCATATTTAGGAAAACCCTAATTTGATCCCAAGACTCCTTCGTCAAGAAAGCACCATAACTCCCGTGTTCAAATCCCATTCATGTCCCGACATTTTTGAGTATCTTGAAGAGCTTGAGTTTGACGAACGATTTGAGATATCACTGTTTGAGTCTAAATCCGAAAGGGATGTTAATTATACCATCCCCAATCCGCAATTTCTTGTAGACCTTGAAACAGAAAGAGCTAATAGATTAATTGATAATTACATTGCAACACAGCCCCAAACCCCAACTGCAAGCCCCTTGCAAACTGTGCACACTCCTCCGAAACCTCCAAGGCCAAATCCACCAAGAATGATGGCTACCCGTTTTGCTCCCCTTGTTCTGCCCCAAGTCCTAGATGACATGCCAAATGATTATCAAAGTAAAATCCCGTATTTTGATGGCACTCCTAACAGCATTACTGCTCAGCAACATGTAGACAAAATGGCAGACTTCTATGAACTTCATGAGATCGATGCGGAGAACGTGGCAATGAGGCTCTTTGTACAAACATTTGTAGGTGATGTGAGGAAATGGTTCAGAGGTTTGACGGCTGCAAGTATCACTACCTTGGCTGAACTACAAAGACAATTTTTGAACCGGTGGGAAGTGAAAAAGAATCCCCTTCAAATTCTGGCCGAATATGAACAAATCAAACGGAATGCTGGTGAGTCAGTCCAAGATTATTGTGTTAGATTTAATGCAGTCTACAACGAAATTTGAGACCATCTAAAGCCACCTGCGGGACTAGCGATGATGAAGTTTCCAGATGGTTTTGATGCTGACATGGCGTACCAATTAAGAGAGAGAGAACCGGCTACAATGGAAGACATGCAGAAAATTGCGGTCAGTGTTGAGGCAAATCTGCTGTCCAAAAGAGCTAGAGCGAAAGCAGAGAAGAAAACCACAGTAAAAGAAGAGTCTTCCTCAATGGATCAGATTCTCAAAAAGGTAGAGCAGATGCTTGAAAGGGTGAAACTTGACAAGCCAGAGCCACAAGTTAGGAATCCTAACTTTCATGGCCAACAGCAGCCACAATATAGAATAAGACAAAGAGATCAGCGAACTCAAGAGCAGACAGCACAACAGCCGGTACAAACACCTTTGCAGCAGAATTTTGTGCATGGACCAGAGTCAGATGAGGACGGGAATGTAATAGGCGAGGAAAACCATCTCTTTACTCCAGATGAGTTGCCTACTTACATCACCGAAGAGGAATAATGTGCAGTGAATTCAGCTACACACCAAGACACTGATTTTATTCTAGCTAGCGACACCGTGTTGGAGGAAGAATCAGAAGAATATCAAAGGGGGTATATGAATGCTTTGTCCACACAACAGCAGCGATATTCTCTTAGAAACAGAGATGTGTTGGCCAAACCAATTTAGAAAAAGAAGGAGGGTGAAACAACAAAAAATGATTCATCAGCTATACAAAGAAAAGGAAAGGAGGCGGTTTTTCCAGAGAGCAGCAAATCAAAATCGGCAGAACCGTCACAGCAGCAAGCTACATCAAAGGAAAGGAAAGAGATCCCAGTCAAAGAGGTAGAAAAGACTCCCGCTTTTAGCCTAGAGAACGAGATTTCTAAGTTAAAGGTATCCATCCCCTTGATTGAAATAATGAAGAACAACAGTTATAGAGGACAGATTTCTAAGATGTTGAATTTGGACCCAATGTCTGACATGGTAAATGTAGAAGATGATCAGCCTGAAATGATTTTTGGACCAACAACGAATGGTGAGTCTCATGATAGTGATGTACCACCCTTCTATATCAGTTTACGATTGCATGATTTTGTGCTACACAATGCCATGTTCGATTCCGGAGCTTCTCACAATCTCATGCCCAAGGCTATCATGAATAAGCTTGGTCTAGACATCACCCAGCAATATCATGATCTCTATTCATTCGATTCCAGCAGAGTAAGATGTATAGGACTCATCAAAGACTTGGTTGTGAGTTTGGATCAGCTTCCTATGAAAAATGTTTTGATGGATGTGGTGGTGGCAGATATCCCTCCAAGGTTTGGCATGCTTCTTTCCAGGTCTTGCGTAGCGAAATTGAAAGGGACACTATAGCTGGATTTCTCCTATGCAACAATCTCGGTTTTTGGACAAATGAGGAAGTTATATCGGGAACAAAAAATGAAATATATGATCACAAGCAAGGAGAAACCTATAAATCATCCCATTAATTATGTACATACAAATTTAGAGTCTTTTGTTTTGTTTTTAGACAGTTTAAATGAGATAGATAGTCAGATAGTAGAAGCAGATGACATACTGGAAATAACAGAAAATTTCAGAGAAATTTTGAAAAAAGAAAGACAAGAAAAGTAAGAAAATGTTGGGCAATCAGCTGAAAGTATTGGACAGCAAGCAGACAAGGCACGGCAAACAGATTTCCAGCACTTACAAGAGGAGGAAGAAGGCTTGTGGACCATGGATTTTGATGGAGCGGTAGGGAATGATGGTGCTGGTATTGGAATTTGGGTACACAGTCCTTTTTCCGCCCCAAACAAAGTGCCTAGCAGTGTGAGGGTTTGCTCTTACAAGCTGGCCTTTGAATGTTCAAACAATGAAGCTGAGTATGAAGCTCTGATTGCTGGCCTGAAGATTCTTAGAAAGCTGAATGCAAAGAGGATTTCGGTATATGGCGACTCCAAGTTGGTAATAAAACAGCTCAGAGGTGAGTATCAAGCAAAACATCCTAGGATGCGGGCCTATTGTAATGTAGTTTTAGACATCTTGAAGCTATTTTCATAATACACCTTGACATGTGTGCCACGTATACAAAATAGTATTGTTGATGCTCTTGCCAAGGCAGCGAGCAGCTTGAAGATCCCCATGAACTCCAGCAATAAATTTGAAATCCATGTCAAGCACTGTCCAACCATTCCAGACAATCAGCGATATTGGAAAGTGTTTCAAGATGATGAGGAGATTAAGGATTTTCTGATCAACAAAGGCAAGTTCAAAGAAACCTCAATTGATGTGGAAAACGATGAGGGCAAAGGGAATGGTACAGATGAAGTGCAGATCAATCAAATGGACGTATTGCAGCTGAAGAACAACATCATTCCTAAAGGCTTGATACCTCTAAAGGATCTTTTTGATCAGGATGATGTAGCCCGCAAGTCAACATTGCAGCCGACAGAGAAAGGTGTAGAAGAAGTCAACATCGGTACAGCTGCCAATCCAAAGTTGGTAAAATTGTCCAAAGCATTACCGCCAAAGATCAAGGACAAATACATCAGTTTGATGGCTTCATTTGCAGATGTATTTGCTTGGGATTATTCTAATTTAAAGACCTATGATACAAATATTATTAAGCACACAATACCTATCAAGCCCAACCAAAAACCATTTAGACAAAAGCTGAGAAGGATAAATCCAAAGTTGCTGCCATCTATCGAAAAGGAGGTAAATAGGTTGTACAAGTCAGGTATCATTGTGCCCATCAGATTTTCAGATTGGATATCTAACTTAGTGCCTGTATGCAAGAAGACCGGTGAGATCCTCCTATGCATTGATTTCAAAAATCTAAATAAGGTCTCATTGAAGGACAACTATCCACTGCCCAAGATGGACCATATACTTCAGCGAGTAGTGGGGGCATCTCGTATGTCACTGCTTGATGGTTATTCCAGATATAACCAAATTTCTGTCCATGAAGATGATAGAGACAAAACAACATTCACCACTCCATGGGGAACCTTTCACTATGCCAAAATGCCGTTCGGTTTAAAGAATGCAGGCGCCACATTTCAGTGGGCAATGGACTTGGCTTTTGCAAACGAGAAGGATATGTTTTTGGTGGTGCACTTGGATGATTTGACGGTATTTTCCAAATCTGATGAAGAGCACATGCATCACCTACAAATTGTCTTTCAAAAATGCAGGAAATATGGCCTATCGCTGAATCCTAAGAAGAGCTTGTTTGCCATGGAGGAAGGAAAATTACTTGGGCACATCATTTCAAAGGATGGAATTCGTATAGACCCAGCACGTGTGCAAGCAATTCAGCAAATCGATCTGCCTAGGAACAAAAAGGAGATACAATCATTCAATGGTAAAATGAATTTTCTGCGTCGCTTTGTGCCTAATCTTGCAGAACACTTAAGAGAAATGACCAACATGCTTAAGAAGGATAGCTAGGTGAAATGGATAGATGAGGCTGTAAAATCTTTCAACTTGGTCAAATTGGCCCTTTCTTCAGCTCCAGTACTAGTCAGCCCGGACTACACTCAGGATTTCATATTATTTTCATTTGCTTTTGAGCACACTATGGCAACGGTATTATTGCAGAAGAGAGATGATCATGAAAGACCCATTGCATTCTTCAGCAGGGCTATAAGGGATGCAGCTTTAAAGTACAACATCATTGAGAAGTAAGCCCTGGCATTGGTGAAGGCATTGAAGGATTTCCGGGTATATATCCTACATTCTCACATTCTGGCCTATGTTCCTAATACTGCTGTAAAAGATGTTTTATTGCAGACTGATCGGGAAGGGAGAAGAGGCAAATGGATTGCAGCCTTGCTGGAGTATGATGTGGAGATAAAGCCTACAAAGCTGGTCAAAGGACAGGGGTTGGCGAAGCTAATGGCTGAATCAAACTTGCATGCCTTGGACATAAATTTGATCGCTGCCATGTCCGATGAGAATGAGGAAGGAACGTCAATTCAGGTATCCGAAATGTTTGCTTTGTCCCCATGGTATTCAGATATAATATATGTGCTCGAAAATATATCACCACCGCCCGAAATGACTAGAAACAAAGCGAGAACACTCAAATTGAAGGCTGCCAAGTTTTGTATTTTGAATTTTGCACTGTATTGGAAAGATCCTGGTGGCATTTTGTTAAATTGTCTGGTGGAAGAGGAGGCAAAGAAAGTCATGGAGTATTTCCACGGAGGAGAGTGTGGTGGTCATCTTTTTTGGAAGTCAACAGCTAACAAAATTTTGAGAGCAGGATACTACTGGCCTACTTTGTTTGCTGATGTGCATAAGATGGTCAAGCACTATCATAAATGTCAGATGTTTGAAGGAAAACAGAAATTACAGCCTTTGCCACTTAAGCCTATTGAAGTGAGTGCTCCCTTCCAGCAGTGGGGGTTGGATTTCATTGGGGAAATTCATCCCGCCTCTTCCGGACAGCATAGATGGATCCTTACAGCGATGAACTATTTCACAAAGTGGATTGAGGCAGCCCCTACCAGACAAGCCACGGATACGGTAATCATTTCATTTCTTAAAAATAACACCTTGTCTCGCTTTGGTTGTCCAAACAAATTAATCACTGATAATGCAGCAGCTTTCAAATCGAAAAGGATGGTAGAATTTTGTCATAAATATCACATAATTTTGGCTCATTCAATTGCCTATCATCCGCAAGGCAATGGATTGGTGGAATCTTCGAATAAATCTTTGGTCAACATCATCAAGAAGCTACTGGAAATAAATAAGAAGAGCTGGAACAAGAGGTTGGTCCATGCGCTTTGGGCAGATCGGATCAGTCAGAAAAAGTCTATTGGTATGTCACTGTTTGAGCTTGTTTATGGAGTTGACACAGTATTCCCCGCCTCTCTTGCTGCCCCGGTGGTCAGACTTCTTCAGGAGGCCGGCAGCGAAGAAGATCCCATGCAGAGAAGGCTGAATCAAATGATCCACTTGCAGCAAACAAGAGAAGAAGTTTTCAAAAACACATCCAAGTTGCAGGAGAAGATAAAGAAAATCTATGACAGAAAAGCAAAAGCAGATAAATTTCAGTTGGATGATGTGGTGCTGAAGTGGGATGCAAGGAATGAAGAGAAAGGCAAGCACGGAAAGTTTGAAAATCTGTGGAAAGGTCCTTTCAAGATTGCAGCATATAGGGGTCAGAATGCCTTTCTTCTGAAGGAAATGAACGGGGAAGATTGTCCTGGAGGGCCGATCAATGGTCGGCTGCTCAAGTGGTATCACTGTTGATCTATTAACGCTGCTTCCACTGTCATTGTAAATACCATTTTTATTTCAGTTTGGTTTCAGTCTGTAAAGTTAGTTTTTAAGTTATTTCAATGTCGAGTAGAGCCAATTTCTTGGTCATTTCAGTTTCATAAATAAGTCAGAGTCTTGTGTTGTTTATCAAAATGGTGACTCCATAGCCCAATGGACAAAAGGCACTGTCTAGCTCCTCCAGAGATCTGTTGTTCTTGGCACCTCCAAGGAGCTACCATCCCCCATTGGAGCCAATGTTAGAGTCGGTTTGATCAGCCCTCCGTCAGAGATCAAAACTCTTTGTGCATTTCAATTTTAGGTGTCCTGCTCCATCCACTCAGCTGCATTTCACTAGGGACATGCCATGATCTGACCGAGAAAGTCATGCTAGTCATTTTCCCTCATGTCTGGCCCCTGCTAGCTCAGGCCTTTGTCCATAATCACCGAAGCTCATGACAGTCAAGGTCTAGTCCTTTACAGGGCAAAGTCATCTTTTATGTTTGGATCTAGGAATTCATCAGTTTGGTCCTTGAAAACATGTCCAGAAACAAGCCATGCAGGCCAGAGGGAGACCCTTATACAACTAGGGTTCAGAGAGCTTCATCATCACCTGGAGAGACATCGACTCTTGTTCAAAACTTTGTTTTGAAGAAAAGTCAAACAAGGTCAATTATGACAAAATTTTCCAAAAAATCACCAGTTGACTTTTCAGATGCAGTTATGATTTACATGGCCAAATGCTCTGTCATACAGTCCCTGCAAAGAGGTGCCGAAAATTTCATCATTTGAGCCAAAATGTCAAAGGGAAAGTGAAAATCAGTGTGTTTGAAGGTCAATGAAAAAGTGCAAAACTCAACATTAGAAAAGGGGGCTTTTAAAGAGGCAAAAATAAAACCCATCTCCTAGAAGGCTATAAATACATGTTTTTCCCAAATCAAAGCCATTGTGCTCTTGCAAGCTTTGGAGAGACATTGCAAAAGTGAGAAAGTGAAATTGTGAGCGTTTGAGTGAGTGAGAGTTGGATTTCGAGGGTGCGGCGCATACACCAAGGAGCGCGGCGCACACAGAGGGCGCAGCACACACAGAGGGCGTGGCACACACGCAGCCAGCCCATAGTGGGAAATTTACAAGGATGCGACGCACACCCAGCGCGCGGTGCACTGGGCTTGGTGTGCGATGCACACAGCAAGGGGCATAAAAAATTGCCAAACCGCTTCAAGTCTTGGTGAAGGCTAGCAAAACAAGAGGTAGGCCCTGTGGACACCTCTTCTCCATCAATTTTTTAATTGATATGGTGTTCATGAGATGTTTAAATGTCACCCAAAAGCATAAGGTCAACCATGAAAAAAAAATCACCAAGAAAACGATGGCTGGGGTTGCAAAAATGTGATGATAGCACCAAGGTTTCACTCCACTCCCCTTGTCCCCTCACCCATCATCTTTCTCATCTCCCCTTGACCATTTTTCCTAAGAACCCCACCCTAAAACCACTACATAACCCTTTCCCTATCCCTGCAAGCAATTCACGGTGAAATTATGAGCGCATGGCGCACACACAAGGAGGCGCGGTGCACTCATTGTGCGTAGTGCACTGGGAGCCGGTTCACAGTGTAAAAATGCCACTGGCACGGCGCACTGGGCAGAGCACGCAGTGTACATAAATACAAGGCCCAAAAACTATCCAATCTGCCTCAAAACTTTTGGATGCTCACCAATTTTGAAGGGTAGGCCACCTACATCCATCCTTGCACCAAAATGGAAAGGGATAGCATGATTGTAGGGGTAGAAATCAAATGCAAAAAATATTTGTAAAGAAAACAAAAGGGAAACAAATAAAATCAATGATCCTAGGGTTTATGCTACAGTGACAAAGCTACCAAAATAAATTCAAACCCTACCCCATCAATACTATACCCAAAACACTCCCAAATCCCTGATAAATCTCTCACTTTAGCCCCTATTCCCATTTCATCATTCCTCTCCTAATATTCCCTGTTTTATTGTCCCCTTAGTGACAGATTTTCAGAGCATCTACCAGTTCCATTGGATTCAGAGGGCAGCATAAAACTCAGGGTACAAACAACAGTAATGGCATCAGAAGTTTCATTAGAGTATGAGGAGGGGACCCACAATGACACATCTTCAGGAGAGAGGGCCCATAGGAGACATCACCGGAGTGGCAGGCATCTTAGAGATGAGCCAAACACCCTCACTGAGCTGCAGGCATGCCCTCTTGCCATGTCTTTCTTCCAGCACTTGGCATGTTATGAATTTTGTTAAAGGGTGGCAAATGTCAGAGTCCATCATGAGTTGGCCTGTCTTTTTGCACTTCATCTATAGGGAGGTCAATCTGTCTTGGCTGGGGTCACTTTCACATGGACACCGGAAACCATATTAGTGGCAACAGGAATACCAAACATTGGGGAACAGTGGCATAAGAAAAAGAAGGTGGAGAGGCATCATTATGAACCTTACATCAAGGAAAGTTGTTTGAGCCAGCTCACCAGAGTTTTTCCATTCAGATTTTTGAGGGATGAGTATGCCCCACTCATGAGATTGATCATGAAGTATTTCAGTTGCGAGGGGAGGTTTTCTCGCCTTTATGCCTATCACATCAGGTTGTTCATGCACTTTACCAGGGTGCGGATGACGAGCCTCCCATTTTTCATCTGCAGGAACATAGAGAGGATGAAGAATTTCATGCAGCACAAGACCCCTCGACAACAGCTCAACAGCGTTTATCACTTTGCTCTTATCCGGATTTTGGTGGACCATTAGTTGGGATTGCAGGGTATTGCTTGGGAGGACTTCATCTCCCGTGACTTCTTCAACACTCCACAGGTAGTTTCAGAGGCAGAGCATGAGGTAGGGGGCCCATCTCATCAGTATGAGCTACATGAGACTGCCACTATGCCAGTATACATCACCTATCAGACAGGCAGTAGACCCTTATTTGCAGCAGCAAAGCGAGTGTTATCTCCACCCGAGGTGGAAGGGGCCTCGCTTCCAACATCAGCACCATAGGAGTAGGGTAAGGGTAAGGAGCCAGTGCAGGACGAAGGGCCATCAGGTGAGCGAGAGACCGAGTTCGTTCTCCTCCAGGATGATGAGACAGATGCAGAACCAACAAATGCAGAGCTTATAGAGATCATCCGGGAGCAACAATCAGAGATTGAAGACTTGTCCATTGATTTAGAAAGGGCAAAGTGGGACATGAACTACCTGGAGCGGAGAAATAGACAGCTTGAGGACCAACAGACGATCATGGAGCTGTAGAACATCCGTGAGCATCGCCAAGCTGCTCAAAGGAGAAGAGTTCAGCCCACATAACTGGAGCAGGCGATCAATGAAGACCGGGAGGCCTATCTCGAGATCAGGAACATGCAATTGGAGAGGCTGCTGGACAAAGCCGACCGAGACCTTGCTCTATTGAGACACATGGCTTTCCGTTACAGGGTGCGAAACATGAATGCACAGGCCCGGATAAGGAGTTTAAAAGCAAAATTGAGGAAAGCAACAAGAAGGGCAAAATGGGAAAAAGAGAAAAATAGGCTTAGAATCTTGGTTGAGGCTTCCTTGGCTCAGCATGGCAGCCCATAGAGAACTTCCAGCCCAAATCTCAAAAAATTTGGGCAAGTTTTGGTCACAGGGAAATTTTTTGGACAAAAAACAGGGATTTTCTCCCTGTGCGCCATGCCACTGGCGCGACGCTAAAATTCTAGGGCTCCAATTGAGAAATGGCTTGCATATTTGGATTTCAGCATCGAAAATTATGACTACTGGTGTCCAGGCAAAAGATTTGGGCAAGGTTTGGGTCTCCTAAAGGTCAAAAAACACCCAAAAATGGCCTCTCTGCCACTTCTTTGACACACAGAAAGCAGTCATGGGAGAATGAAGATTTGGAGGGGAAAATGAGCACCAAATATGAAAATTCCAGTGGGATTAGAAGGTAGACAGGACAGGATTTCCAACAAGTCCACTTGGTCACATTTTGGACACCTAAAAGTGCCCCAAAATAGGCCCCAAAGTAGCGCGACGCACAGAGAAAATGGCGTGGCGCACAGAGGAAAAATTGCCAATTTTCTTCCGTTTCATGAGATTTTGGTTCGCAACTTCTCCAAGTGGGCCCTGTCCTCTACACTTCGGTTTTTTGGCACCAAAGGTGGCATTTAAAGAGCTTTTTCTCCAGATTGGCTTCTATCCAAGTGGTGAAGGAAGGCAAATGGTCACCCAATGCCAAATGTCATGTTTGCAGCGCTGCACCTGTAGCTGATGGTTGGCTCTCCATCTCCATTTTGTAATGATTCGAGTAACTTCCCAACCCCTGGGCATTCTATCTCTTCCTCACACATTCTATATATTGTATGCAAATTATTTGCAAAGCGTTGGTTGGCTTGTAACTTCTGGGAGACTGTGGGAAAGAAACTTTGTTTCTTCACTGTGTATTTTTGACAGAGAATTAATGAAAGGCAGCGGCTCTGTTTCATGAGATTCTTGTGGTTGTGAGTGTAGCAAAAGTATTTCTTATGTGTTCATATGTATTTAGTTATGTTTAATAATTCATTTCATGCTCATTTCCAGTGAAATTTTCTGAGTGAGATTAGGTAGAATCCAATTTTTATTGCTCTGCCTGTGGGAAAATTTCATGTTTAGTGTTATTCTTCTGTTGAAAAGGATTCATGTCACTATGCCCTTTTCACTTTCTTCAGCAATCTATTCATGCCATGGTACCTCAAACTAAATTGTTACATTTTCTGCCTACCTTGCCTCACAGAATAATCTGTGCCTTCATATTCAATTCTCTGTTCTTTGCTGAGCACCAGTCCCATAACATCCCAGAAGCTCGGTCATTCATAAAATTGTTTCCCGAATCCCTATTCACTTACTAGCCTAAGGTAAATATTGCATTGTAAGTCATCTCAGACTGTTTTCGATTATCTATTCACTGAGCATGACTCGGCGAGATCCCTCTCCTGTTCTGGTAGGGCTAGCTACCAGACTGAGCGTGGTTTGTGGTTACCCTAATTTTTTCCTTCCTTCAGCCTAGGGTAGATTTAGGTGCTAACACGCGTCAACCAACAATACTGCCTTCCCTACAACATCAAGCCCTTCATGGATGAGGCACTATGTGATGTTGCTCCTCTTGAAGTTCGTGATGTATTGTTAGGACAACCATACTTGTGGAAGCGACATGATGTATATGAGTCTAGACCTCGCTCTGTGATTATTACTTTGGCTAATAAGTTGTATAGGATACAAAGGTAGCCCCGCCTACCGCCATCTCTTTCGTCACAACATCACCATCACCAAGGCTGTCGGTGAAAATGCCTTCGAGATCAGCATCCCACCATTCCTTGGTTTGCACCCAGTGTTCAATGTAGACAGCCTTTGGCCATACTTTCCACCATTGTCGGACACATCCGACATTGTAGAACAACTCACACAAATAGAGCTCAACCTGGATGGCATGGAACAAGCCACAACTGATCAAATCAAGTATACACAGATAAAAAAGACTCACTAATAGAGGATACAACTATATCGAGTTGTCAAAGCAGGTCAAGTCCTTCACCAAGGACCAGGTTCAACAAAAAATTCCTCACTTCATGGAGGCTCTGCACGCAATGGGGACCATTGTTTTTTAAGGGGGGAGGAATGATCTAGGTGGATATTGGTGGCCACCCACCTATATCACCTAGGCCCTCCAGTCAGTTTCATATGTTTCCTTGTTTATTTCAGCATTTACTATTTTTAGCAGTTTTTCAAGTCCTGAACTTCCGGAGGAGTTTTGACTCCCTAAACGACGTTTTTCTGAGGTCCATTGCAGGCACATAGCCATAAGCTAGGTCATACGGTGAAACCTATAGCAATCGAAGAGACCTTTCCAACAAGGTATCGTACGTGCCAAACAGAGTTAATATGACCAAGTTACGACCTCGGGAAGTTGGCTACCCAACTAACCCCAACGGGGCCCACAAACTCTTGGTGTTACATCTCCTGGGGTTAGGGTTTTGGTTGTTTATGGTTTTCTCATGTTTTTCAAAAATAAATAGGCCCTTTAGCTTCATTGTAACACAATTTAGAGGCATGTATCAGCCACATCTCCTCTCAGAGATAAGATACCATCACTCGAGCTATCTTATTTCCATTCTTTTTGTAAGCATAGTTCAATATTTTTCTATTAATGAAATGAAGTGTTTTTCTGCTACATCTCTATATTTATGATTATATCTATAATTTGTTGCGCTCCTGTTTAAGTTCGGATTAGTAAATCAGTAAATGCATCATCATCATAACACTTGTAACTCCTATAATAAAAAGTAAATGATATTTTGAGCTCTAAAAAATAAAATATAATATTTTCAATGTAGCCTCAAAAATCATGTCTCAAATATCTAAAAAATAAACGTTGTGATAAAACATAAAGTTATAAAAGCTTAGGGTGCATGTCTTTAAAAGAAATCTCTCTTTTTTCTTCATCCCTTATTTTCATTGACGACACTTTCAATTGTCAATAAGTAGACGTAGATGAATTATTGCTTTGGGCCTCAATAATTTTATTCCTCTTATCACCTGGACACTTACGAAGAAGTTGCTTTTTGTTTCTCATGGGAGAGTGGCAAAAAGAAGTAGCTGAAGGAATTATGGGCTCAAAAACATGTAGTAGTTGTGTGTTTCTGGGACTAGTAGGCCAATGGACAATGCCAGAAGGGGGCATGATATGGTTATTCTCCCATCCATTATGCATAGCCTAAGAAGGGGGCTCTCAAACATCCATAATGCTAGGATGGGGCTACAATGGTACATGATGTTGATAAAAATCTTGTGGCAAAGCTAGCTACCTAATGAAGGACAAGCAACCAATCTGTATAAATGGATTGAACTCATTAGGATTACAATTAAAATTTATAGAAAATATTATCCTTTTATTCCTTCGTTCTTGTCAAACCACGTTAGGTATTATGCCTCTCCCTCTTTTGTTTCCTCAAATTCCCCTCCTAAAGAAGCTCATGTATGCCATTTCATAAAATAAATTAATATCTTGAAGTAAAATACATTATGCAACAAAAACATACTTCATTAAAATTATTTTAAATATGCTTAACAAGGCCCATGTCATAACATAAAAGAACTAAGCATGCAACAAGGAAATGTAAAGGGAACAAGCAAATGAAATAGGGATAACTAATGCAAACTCTATTTTGCATCCAAATTTTATTCCATCCATACCACAATCATACATTATTTTCATCATTTTTATTTCAAGTGTTTTTCTTCTAAATGCCACATTAGCTTTCAAATAATTTTCATTCCAAAAATATTTCAACATCATTCTTCAATAAATAATAAATAATAAAATAAGGACACAACTTAAAAGGAATATAAAATGATATTTATAAATGAATTACAACCAAATGTCACATGTCAAACACATCCATTCCCTTATTGAATTCTATCTACAAAAAAAACCTAATATTAAGCTTGATTTTAAGGGAGTGTGATAGTATGTATGATGAATGAGAAAAACTGTACTGTAGTAAAAATTGGTAATATTTGTTTTTAGTTGAGTAACATTGGGCTAAGATATAAGTGATTACCATTTATAAAATAAAATCTAAAATATATTTCAAATTTTATAATAATGTTATACATGTCCAAAAAAAACTCTTTCATGATCATTCGATAAAATTCTCAACGCTCACATTATATTTGCTACAATACCAAACAAATCCTATAACATAACATGACTGATCTTGTTTATCATATATATGTAGGGTACAAACCCTTCTTTATCATTACCCAATGTGATCTTCATGGCCTGTCTTGTTATCTAGACATGGTAGAGAGGCGAGATGCATGTTCATTATAAGTTCTAAGTGGATTACAATATAATATACGACTAGATGAGTTTTTATTTTATTTTATTTCATATTATTTATTCAAACTAATAAAAGTATTCAAAGCCCTAAGGTCAATGCAAAAATATAAAGTCTTGCAAGCCATTAAAACTTTATTTTTCCAACTTCTATTTAGGACTCAGATACCTGCATTTAAATTCTAGGGTATTGAAACTCTTCTTTGATTGATAAAATACTATACATCAAGACCTCTTTTTATTTCGTTGCCTTAACATCCAATGTAAATACATGAAATTGAACATGAGGTTTCAAAAAATCATACATGTATAACCCACAATAATCCATTCAAAATAATGCAACATAGGCTAAATCAAACTTTAATTTTCATCATATTTCTCGATCGAATATCATTTGTAATGAGGTATAACATTTTATTTATTTATTTATTTTAATTTTCCCATGGTTTATATGACTTGTCGTTTATTTTTTCTTTCCTACCCTTATAAGTTATAGGAATACATCTTTCAAATTCAATGAGTGTTACAAATTCTTAAAACAAAATATGCATGATGGTGTAAGACACATAGAACAAAAAATTGATAATATGAATGAAAGGAACGTTTAGAACAAGCCATTAACCATTAGCATTGAACTCATTCTTTTGATTCAGGATTCAGGTACCACGAGGAATCATATAAATAAAACCTTTGAATATGAAAATACTTACTTGAAATAGAAAGCAATTTCATATACCCTAACTTCATTACAAAAAATGCATAAAGGGTCAAATGATAATATTTTTGATTAGGGAGGTGAAAAAATAGTGAACTAGTGCCATGCTAACAAATCTGTTACAAACCCAAACCCCAATGCCATATTAGGGTTGTGGGGCATAATTTGACCCCACCTTAAAGTTACATTATGAATATGGGATTATAAAAAATCCTCTTTATACTATCTCTTCAAACCATAACTCTGACACCATCATCATATTCTGCTCACCGAGAACTTTCAAATGATATAAATTTCATCTCATTCTGAGCTCCAGACAAAAAGTTATGCCTATTGAAGTTTTTCCCCTTAGGGCCACATGATCATATTTACACATCCACATGGCTAACACATGGCATCCCTTGGACATGTGTAACCTCAAAAATTGTCCACATCCCTATCCCCCATGTCATACTAGGGCCTCACCATATTGGTTATTTCCATAAGCTTAGATTGTACAAGTTTGTAAAGCTTCAGTATGTCTATATACTTGTATGGCTTGAGGTTCCTATATCTCGAGGTCTTAAAATAATGCTATAGCCTTGGGTATGAACCCCTGATATGTTGGTATAAATATGATCCCAACCTTTGATAAGCTGATATAGTAATACTTGACATGGCATATTGAAAATTTCACAAATCTCTTTATAATTGAAAACCTCAACAAAACATCGATAAGTCGATGGGCTGGTGTCCAACTTAGCATTCCACCTCATAACTCTAATACCAAATCATGCCCTGCCACATGGTGAAGGGTAACATGGCTGACATTTGGCACAACTTACATGTACATTAGGATATTGATGAATTTCTAGGATACCATCCTCCAAAGACCCTGATATTCTAATATACCAATATGATAGCTCGATGTGCCACATAAAACATTGACAATAAATCACCACCTGACACATGGAATATGTTGATGTTTCCCCTTGCCATGTGGAACCACTAATATGTGCCATGTGTCACTCATATTTATACAACTAGCATACAAAAGGGGCCAAATCTAGGTGACACATGTCATACATGTGGCATAGTCACATCATTATTTGTGATATCATCATGACATCACTCCTTAAATTCTTCCAATTACTTTGATACTTCGACATTATTGATGGACCCAGTAACAGAAATAGGGCCATCAAGTGATGGTCCATCACCCGAGCCATGGCATATTAAATATTGTTACCATATAAGGTGTATTCTCCTTGATTTCATAGGGCCTAATACCATGATATTACCCTTTACGATTGACTCCCTGTATTGGCTCCCCTTGAGCCATGTGACTACGGGCTAGGACCAAGGCTTCCCCAAACTCCAAAATTTCTAAAAGAACTCAGTTATTTTTTCCCAATGCCCATTTTGAGCTCTTCATCCTCTTCCCAAGCCAATATAGATTTCCTTTCCTTTAACCAAGTAGCGTCAAACTTCTTACTTCTGGAAAATAGATTTACCACACCAATATATTGTGTACAAAAAATCCTTATGACCACATTCATGAAATATTAAAGAGTATAGCTATTACATCCCTAGGCTAACTATTCATTTTATGAACATACAACATACATAAATTCTCATTTTACATAAGAAAAGGGATTCTAATGAATATGACATTCTTATATATACAAAAATGCAGAAAAACATCCAAGCAAGCTATGCTAGACCTCAAATCTCTATCCATGCTTGTTTCAACGTAACATTCATTATGAATATATATAATAACTTTTAGCTCACGAATACATACATACACATTAAATCCAACACATTATATAAATATGAAACATTGAATGAAATTTATAATTCATTCACATGGTAGAAATGCATATATGTTTCACTTAATTCTACTAGAAACTAAAGAAGGGACTGCCACACTCCACCCAATTGTAGGCACAAATACACTCCAAAATTCTTGCAATTATCCACCCCTCTTTTAGTTCCAATGTTTAAAGGATAATGTACTCAGGGTATTAAACCACAGATCAATTCAAGGGATAAAAAAATGATGGTCAACCTCTTTCACTATCTGGAAAACAAGGGTGTCACTTCTCAGGCACCGAGTATAGGTTGAATACACAACAAAATATGGCCATTGAAGACTCACATAATACAAAGGGAGACCCCTTCACCACTTCCTATTCTTCCCTCGAGATCCTCTCTCTTTGCATTATTTCATGTGCAAGAACATAACCAAATAGCATATTTATTCTCAGTCTACCCAACTCGTGGGGAGGGATTTCTCATTAGTTTCCTCAACTATCACAATTCAATCCTAGAATTGGTGGTACAGTCTCTAAACATAGTTTTACATGGTTACAGGTTTACATTTTCACAATGGTTCTAGGTTTACACATAGTTCACATTTTGGGTCTCACTTTATATCTTTGTCTCAAATCACTACCATCCTCCAACTCTACTCTCCTCTAACAACCCAAAAACTTACCTTCTCTTTTTTCCCACAAACATTGTTTCATGTTGGAGGGGCCCCCTTCTTATTTTGTCGAGTCAACCAAGAATCTATTGTGAAGTACATAGCCCATGATTTGACATCTCTAGTATCTCCCCCCCCATCCTCTCACAACTACTTGGGCAATTGATAGTTCAACAAGAACATTAGGGGTTAGAACATTAAATCTAGGGAAGAGAGGAAACTTCTCAATCTCCCTTATGAGCTTCCTAGGAAAGCTATCCTTCTAGACATAAGTTTCCATATAATCTTGTCCTTCTTCTTAAAAGGTTAGTAGTTTATAATTAAATCAAATATTTACGTTAGACAATATTAATAATATATCCATGCTATCTCTCTAACATTATCATCCTTTATTTACATCACAAAAATTGGGGATTAGAAAAAGGGATGTTAATTTCCAGTCCCCCTTAAAGGAACACCATCCTTAGTGTTCTATTATCTGTAGAATTGATATTTAACAAAGAAAATAAAAATTGGCATGCATTGCTCATGGCATCCTCCAGCTCACATGTTGCTTCATATGGTCCAAAGTGCTTTGATTGCACCTCAACTTACGTGATGAATATGTTTCATAGCATGGTCTTCCTCCTATCGAGTATGCACTATGGTTATGACTAGAATTCTCCCTTGAGTTCCATATGTATCAAAGTCCAATAAATAATATGATTATCATGATGTATATATCTTCTAAGTAATGATATATTAAACACATCATGTTCCTTCATTATGGGAATGAAGGAAATTCTATATCCTACTAATCCCACTCTCTCCAAGATCGAGAAGGGTCTACAATATCTTGGTGCTAACTTGACACATGATCCTACTCTTAAGAAACTTCTCTTTGGCATGATTCAGAGATAAACATGCTCTCTTACTCGAAATTCCTTATGTGGTATGTTATGGTCTACATAACTTTTCTTCTAATCTTATGTCATCTTTAATTTATTCCTTATGCTAATAACTTCCAGTTCCATTTCCTTTAACATTTTTGGCCCAAGTGTGAATTTTTCCACTAGATTATCCCTGATTATTAAGGTATTACACTTTCTACCTATATAGGGCTACAAAAGGGATAATATTTAATGATTCTTAATAGCCATTATTGTATGCAAATTCCATCGGAGTTAGAAATTATTACCACTCCTTGTGCCGGTGCATGACATACATCTTGAGCATGTCTTGCAAGCTTATGTTTACTCTTCCAGACTATCCATATGTTTGAGGGTAATATGTTGTGCTGAAAGCTATCTGGGTTTCAAATATCGTAAATAAATCCTTCCAAAAATTAGAAGTGAACTTGGCATCCTGATCATATATGATCTTTTGGGGCATGCCATGCAATATAAAAATATCCTTCATATAAATCTAGGCAATATTGCCTTATATGTAAACTTTACAAGTATAAAGTGAGTTGTCTTGCTTGGCCTATCTATTACCACCATGATCTCATCATGTCACTTGAGGGTTCTTAGTAATCCAGTGACAAAATTCACTAGTATGACTTCCCACTTCCATTTTGGAATTGTCATTGGTTGCAATAATCTTGTTGGATGCTTGCACTCTACTCTGACATTTTGGAATTCTAAATGTTTTATAATATATTCAAAAATTTCTTTATTCATCCTTGGCCAATAATACAATTTCTTGGTGGTTGTTATCATATTGTGATACCCTGGGTTGTTAGAAACCAGGACAATACTAAGAGTGGGGGTGGATTAGTATTATAGGAAATTTTAAACTTTATTTCACTTGCAAGAATATTAGGAAACCAATAAACTTCAACAATTAATTTAGATGAGCATGGAAAAAATCAACATAACTAGCAAAAATAGTACACATATATTCTTCAAAATTTTCTTCAAATTACTCCACAAGGAAAGCTACTACTTGTTGTTACAAAGTTCTATGGCTACAACCAACAGGAAGCAACTACTCCCTAATTTATCAACTACAATTGAAAGGAGCTACAACCCTTGAGTTTATTAGCTTCTACTAAAAATATCTCCAACCCCTAACTTTTATCAGCTACTACTAAAAGGGGCTACAACGCTTGACTTGCAAGCTACAACTTGCATCACCTCAATGATTCTTCTTTCATACAATTTTCATACTCAAATCATGAAGCCAATCTATCTACATAAATAAATAAATTTGATTCCTGAATCACTCACCATAACCATCATTGCCAAAATGTTCAACAATATTTTATCATTGAACACACTAGCAACATCACAAATACACTTGCTCACACTTTCATTACCATATTTTTAAATTGCAAACCCATTTCTACTTATAAAGATTTTTGGGTAATATTTTTAGAATTGAAACTCTATCTCTTCCTCATGCATAAATATTTATTCTTGCCTTTTTCTTGTGTCAATTGAGTCTTCTGAATGTGATCTCCAAGTATTCTAACTCACCTTAATTGTTTCTTCAAGAAAAAATGAGTTTGACTGCTTAAATTTTCTATTCTGGAATTTTTACAGGTTTATTTGTGCTCTTAAAATTGTCGAGCTCCATATTTAGTGTTTCTATTAAATATGCCACAAAATATGGCCATGCCGCTAGTTTGTCCGCTAACTTGTTCATGTGTTGTTTTTAAACTTTAGCGCTCCTTTTCTTTTATATTTGGCATAACTTCTAGATTCCACGTTGCTGATCTGTTCATCCATATATGGCATATAATTCCAAAATACATGATGCCAACTCAAACCATGCACAACCCCTAAAGGCTTATAAAAACTGCCATATATGTTCCATATGCTCCACGGGCCCATTGCCATCTGGCCCAAATGCTTGACCCGAGCACTTTATAAAAACACAACCAAGTATAGCCTTTCTGCTAGACGATAAAGGTCAAGCTTCCCCAAGCACTTTTTTATTAATAAAAACACTTCATAATACCATCCACAACCCTTTTTTTAAGATATATCCCAAAGGGTTTGTTACCCACAATTTTGTGTGTAATATCCCTAGGAGATTTTTTTTCTCCGAGATGGCCCTTAACTGATAGCCAACAACCCCTTGCAGCCACCAACTAGCTCGTTGTGCCACTTCTCCACCACCTGACCCAGCCATGTGGTCCCTCACCCATCTATCATGATTGCATGTTTGAAGGTGGGCCTCCTGAACCTAAAGGTATGCCTTGTCATTTGGTAATGGAGTATTTTAGTTTGCTTATCATGGACACTGATGGGCATGGATTAATGGAGGGATTTGGTGGAAAGAATCGGCTAGGTTTGTGTTATTGTCCCCTAGACCCCTTTTTGGATATTAACCTTGGATTCTAGTCTCATGGGATCTCTTTTACTGAACACTTGTCTTTAGGGAGGGTATTTCATGGGAAACCTTGATTTTGGCTACGTGGTACTGCTCCCTCATCGAAATATATTACCCCCTTTCCACTCATTATTACTCCATTCATCATTTCTCCCACCTGGGTCCACATTCCTCCATTGGGCCCACATAGGGCTAGCTGCCCCCCTTCCCCTTGCCCACACCTTAGGTTAGGCTTGGAATGATGCCCCAAAGGTTGATGCAGCGAAAATGAAAAGAAAAATCAAAATTGGCCACATTCAACAGGAAAACGTACAACAAAATGCAAAAGATGGTAGGGAAAAACACATTTAGCACGTGGGAAAAAATCAATACATGAGATCTACCCCATCATCATGGTCATCACCTTGGTTCCTATAGGTTCTATGAGCCTCCTTCATCATATAGGAACCCATGATTGTCCCAACCCCTGGTGGGCAATGAACCACCCTACCTTAAAGGGGGTTATCCACTGCTATATCTCACACATCATGCTCTTACCCCTTGAGTCTTGAGTAGTTGATTGAAGAAAAAACATAAAAGGAAAAAGGCATATAAAGAAGGGTGGAAATATCAAGGCCGGGGCACCTCATGTACCATGATTTCTCTCTCCTCTACGTTATATACCGAAGTGTGGGCTTCCCTTCTACTAGCTACCCTTGTACCCTAGCATGTGGTCCAGGGCTTCCCCTTCTCATCCCCTACTCCATTCACCTCTTTATCACATTCCACCACCTTTCAAAGGATGTACCTTGGACATATTATCCCATTTATAAGTAGAAACCCCCTAATAAGATACTTGGTTAACCTCATTTGGAGTTTGAAGACATTATTACATGCCAAAGCCCATTGTGGAAGGGCAGGCCATTATGAATTCCCCACTTGTGGTCAATGGTTTATAAGATCTTTTACTATATTTCCTTGATGACTTGTTATACTGGAAGGCTAGGGGATGCATTGGATCTTATGCAAGATTGCAGGAGCTCTCCATCTTGGGTTTGGTCTCCCTATACGGGGTCCTAACCCTCCAAAGGGCTACATTAGCACATATAGGGTGCGTGTTGAGAGACATGGGCCTCCACAACAATACACAACAATTCATGGATCCCCAAATATGTTCAGATATCAACTCGAGATCCACCTATTAGACAAGGAAGATGCACCTGGTTCACCTTTTCCCAACTAGCCCCACATATGTACCATGCACTTGGAAGCTCATCTAGGACTTGCAGGATGATGTGGCATCACCTACACCATCATCTGAGCCCTTACAAATGGTCTACAAGAATCTACGACTCATTTGGAGACCCATGAGGTTATTGTTGTGCCCCCACACCCACTAGGAGAAACACATGTTTATTGTTACAAGAACAAGGAACCACCCCCTTGTCCATCACTTTGGAGGGCCCTATTATTCACTATGGCACCTATGGACCTCATAGGGCCCCTTGGAGGACCCTACGACATGTATTGTTTATCATTTGACCTCTTGAGAGGCTTATTATTTCATTTATGAGCTAGTTTGGTGGGCTTGTCACCAAAAATTAGGTTATTAGCACATTATTTTATTTTTGGGGCTTATGTAGGCCTAAGAGACTAATTCAAATTCCTAATTAGTGTATAAATAGAAGTGAGATGAGTTCATTTTCTCATCATCGCTTTGGATTGGATCTATTTTATCTTTAGATAATTTCACACTTTTTCTAGGATGAAGAATTAGAGCATGGACGAATTTTGATGTTTGGATTGAAGTATTTTATCTTGGAGCTTCTTCAATGTCAAATTGTTGATGGTTGGATATGTTTTATTACATGTCAGTACACACTTTTAATTCTATTATTGTTTTAATTTTGGCATATGCATTAAATGGGATTTGACCTATAATAGGGCTAATTGCTGCATTGCATACTTGCAAATTTGTGGAATTATTGTTTCTATATAGCATCTTGCAATGTTTGGGCCATGTATGTGAATGAAATCTCCTAGGTATAATTCCACCGAGGAATTTAACTTGATAAGCCATCTCTTTTTCCAAGAGAAGTATAAAAGCTTTTCCTCTTGCCGTAAAGGCTAACAAAAGAAGTCCTTAAGGCCTCCTTTGACTTAAATACAAGTTCCTTTTTTATTATTCCCCTAGACTCCATTCTCCCCAAGGGATTAAGGCACTGTTCCTCCAATAGGTGATCACTCAAAGAACAATTTTATTCACCTTTCCCTCTTTCTTCTAGGTCTAGCCAAGTTGGGTAACCTAGGGCATCATTTTCCTGACAACATAGCCCAAGAAAAAGTTTGATCTCCTAGCCCCTACTACGCTAGTGTGTCCTCAAGGCCTCCTCCAATTTTGAAGCCATTCTGAGGTGGATTTGTGAGATAACCCTAGCCCTAGCTCCAAGATCAAACTTTTCCCTGGTGTTCCCTAGGCTAGTGCCCCATAGGATCAATTTGACACCTCTAAGTGGAAATTATTATTTTGATCCTTTCCCCTTCCTTATCTAGGTTAATATCATCATTGGTTGTTAGCTTCTCTCTCCTTAACTTAGGTTAGGTCCACTTGGTCTCATGTGGTCCCACACCTTTAAAATTCAAATCTTCAAGAACCATTCAAGAATTCAAGTCCAATAAGGATTTTAGGATTTGGAAACTCCTTTACAAGGCATATTCCTCTAACCTAAGGGCCTCAAATCCTCACCTCCTTATCATAGACATCTTTGTACCTTGCTTAACAAGCAAGTAAGCTCTATTCTTAACCCCCTTCTAGGAAAAGCATTATTAAGGTCAATTCATATCCATTTGTTGATCCATCCTTCACAAGTGACCTTCTATATACGGGGTCTCCTCCCATCAGTGAAAGTCCATAAAGAGTAGGGAGTCTTAACTGAGGTGACAGTGAGCTAAGCCTCCATCGTTTCCCTTTGATCTAGAATTTGCCCCTTTAGGAGTTCCTTTTATGCCCTCTTCTAGTTTGAGTTGTAACAGGGCTAAAAAAAACATTGCCAATTTCCATGCCTCTAGTTTCAATGCCCACATACAACCATGTCTTGGAGCTAATGCTTTTATTCTCGACTTTGATATCTCGACACTATTTTCTTCATAAAATTATGTTACATCTAGGGTCTGGAGATTAGGATGAGCTATACTATGGGTCCCCTCACTGCTTTCAAGCACCAATAGATGACAAGACAGGTCGCATTATCTTTGACAACTACCATTTTTCTTAATGCCCAGTCAGTTGATGGTCCTCCTCTGCACTCACTTGAAACCTTCCATGATAAATCCTACACGATGATGTCATCATTATGTCATCTTTGCCACATGGTGCCTTTGGTGTGTGACACATGTCACCTAGATTTGGATCACTAGGTACTTGAAACAAATGAATCTACCTGCCACGTGTCCCCCTGTACCTCATCATCAATCAACCAGATGTTTCCACATATCCTGTTAGAGAGTAGAGATAAATGGTATTGGGCCTTGGTTTTGTGACCATTTTTTAATAAAACTTAATAAGGGTCCAACCTTTTTACGCTATCTCCATGTTTCCCAACTTGACATCATCCCTGGTCTTTAATACTCATGCGCCCTTTGGAACCTTATAGGATTAGTCCCATTGGGATGGTGTATAACTTGTGTCTTCCCATTATCTCTTACTATGTGCACCTTTGAATTTTTTGTAGGTTTCTACCATTGGGCTTACATGTTATGCAAGGGATCCATCGTTGGGCCAATAAAAAGGGTTTTTTTTTATTATTTTTTTTTCTGCTTTCTATCAGAGCACCTCTGCTCAGTCCTCTGTTTGGCCACTTTGCTATGTGCTCTGGTATGTTTGGAAAAACTCTAAACTAACACACACTCCAAAGGTCCTCCAACCACTTTAGGCTCTACAAATTTGAATTTTGGGTCCTCAACTTTGACTGGATCTAACTTGTGATCCAAGAGGCCATTTTTGAACTTTCACATACCACAGGAGAGATCTTTTAGATCTTTATCTATTTGAGTGGGTCCCAACTTCAATTTAAGTGATATTATGAGCTAGAAATGGCTGAAAAGATCTTGGACCATCACCAACTCTGCCTTGAGTACCCTTTGAGTTTTTCCTCATTCTCCTTGCAATAATCTATGTTGCTTCCTTGATCCTCATCACCTTTGTCGTCGATGACAACACATTTTTAACATTCTCCCCTTTTGGTATTGATGGAAACACCTTGATCAAATGGAATCAAACACCATGAATAAGTAAAGTGTGCTTCATATTTCTCCTTTGGATGCATCATTATCTTCTCCTCCATGTTTCTCCCCATGAAATGCACATCTCTATAGAAATTTTATTTTATTTAATCACCATTACTTATCCCTCTTTGTTTGAAGTTCCTCTTCACCTTTTTTGATCACCAACACCTTTCCCCCTTTGACATCAATGACAAAGACACTGATGGGCTCCCCTTGCAACCTTGCTTCCTCTTTGACAATCTCCCCCTTTCATGTTGATCCTATGGACCTCGTAACTACATCTTGATATGTTTAATATTGTTGCTTTCCTATCTTCCTCTATAAGGAATATCTAGTGGAGAGAGGCAAGAGGAATAACTCACAATATCTCAAGAAATGGTACTTTATTGGAGTATGCTTTATCTTTGAGTGAAAAAAAAAAAAAGATTCTTTGACATGCTAATGGCACTGATATTTTCACAGATAATAGGAATAGGTTGATCATATAACACTTGTACATCTTGCAAAGTCTGCTTCATCCATAAGAGTTGAGTACAATAAGAAGTTGTTGCTATATATTTTTCTTCAACAGTTGAGAGAGAGATTGAAGCTTGCTTCTTGCTCAACCATGAAACTAGATATTCTCTATGAAAGAAGGCACCACCACTTGTGCTCTTTTAATCATCTACATCATCTTCCCAATCAACATCAATATAAATAGTCAGTGAAAAATATTTACCTCTTAGGTACCAAAGTCCATAGTCCATCATGGCTTTGAGATATTTGAGAACACTCTTGGCTGCTAGAAGATGGCTCTATTTAGGGGCTATTTGAAATCTTCCAACAATACCAACTTCTTGCATAATGTAGAGTCTTGAAGCTATTAAATATAATAGGCTGCCAATAATAGACCCGTATAAAGTCTGGTCCACTTCTAGTGTTTCATTAATCTTGCTAATCATGCAACCTGTAACCTTTGGTGTGCTCACTAAAGAACATTCCTTCATGCCAAATTTCTTCAATATTTCCCTTGGATGCTTACTTTGTGAGATAAAAATCCCTTTAGAAGTCTGTGAAATCTGCAATCCAAGGAAATAATAAATATTTCCAAGCATAGACATCTCAAACTCGACCTTCATACCAGCTACAAATTGGAATGCTAGTGAATCTAAATCATTGGAAAAAATAATATCATCAACATAAACAATTACTACTATCAATTTTCCATTATTAGATTTGACATATAAATTACTATCAGTTGCCCCTCTTTTGAAACCACACTTGAGCAAGTAGTTGTCCAACTTGGAATACCAAGCCCGCGGGGATTGCTTAAGACCATACAAGGCCTTCTTCAGCTTACAAACATAGTCTGGTTGATTTGATAGTTGAAAATCATCTGGTTTTTCTATGTACACTTATTCCTACAACTCTGCATTTATAAAAGCATATTTGAAATCCATCTAATATATCTTAATTTTCTTGAAACAGGAAAATGCCAAAAAAATTCTAATGGCCTCTAATCGAGAAATAGGAGCAAATTTTTCATCAAAATCTAGACCTTTGATTTGTGCATAGCCTTTGCACACTAATTGAGCCTTGTTTCTGACCACTTCACCACACTCATTCAACTTATTTATGAAGACCCACTTCGTGCTTATGACATTCTTGTTTGTTGGTGTTGCAACAAACTCCGAAGTCTGATTTTTCTCAATCTGGTCCAACTCTTCATTTATAGCTTTTAACCAATTATTATCATAACTCGCCTATGCAACACCCTTGTGTTCCTCCATGGATAAAAGAGCTACATGCACTTGTGTAGGGGGGTTAATCAATTTCCTTCTAGTTTTTACACCTATGTTTAAATCACCAACAATTTGATCAATTGGATGACGTTTTTTCACATACCTTGACAAATGTTTAGCCTAAGGAATGGATGGATATTCATTGTCTTCATCTGAAAGTGGCTCTTCGACCTTATCATCATTCTTTACTAGATCAAGGGAGCTGGTATTCATTGGTTGATTGACTTCAAATTCAACATGTTCATCCACTTTGACATCAATACAATCAACAATCCTCTTGGTATTCTTATTGTAACATCTATAGCCCTTGCTATTATGAGAATATCTAAGAAAAATACCTTCATCATCCCTTGCATCAAACTTACCAAGCTTTTCATCATTCCTCTTGATGTAGCACTTAATTCCAAAAGCTTTGAAATTCTTGACTGTAGCAGGTCTACCATACCAAAGCTCATAAGTAACTTTGTCAATGTTTTGTCTGAAGTGAGATTTGCTGAGAATCACTACTGCTATATGAATGGCTTCAACCCAAAATCTCTACTGAACATTCCTTTCTCTAATCATAGCTCTAGCTAATTGTTGTACAAATCTTGTTGCTCTTTTTCCTACACCATTATGCTCTGGAGTCTCAGATATAGTGAACTACCTTTTGATGCCATGCTTCTTGAAAAAGTCATCAAATTATTTTGAAGTAAAATCACCTCCATTATCATATCTTATGCTTTTTATTTTACATTCAGTCTCATTTTCAACCATGGCTTTGAAATACTTAAACTTCTCAATGACTTTAGATTTTTCTATAAGGAAAGCAAACCACATCATTCTGCTGAAATCATTAATAAAGAGCATGAAATACAATTTCTTGAGGGTGGTTGTGTCCTTGATGGTCCACATATGTCCATCTGTATAATATGAAGTGGCTTAGTTGATGACATCTCCTTGGACTTGAAAGGTACATGAGCTTGTTGTTTGGAGACTTCTATGGTTGAGATTTGAAGAGTGATTTTATGGAAATAAATCCACAATTGCCATTTTAAAGTCTACATTTCAAGTCACAAATAGGACTCAACATTAAGATGTGTTGTCGAGAAAAGGAAAAGGAAGACATTTGAATAAATATAAATGTAAATGAGAAAGGAGAGAAGAATAGGTACTCAAGCTTGCTTACCCAACTAACAAGATTTGAAAATAATATTCTCAGACTTTGATGTCTTTGGCAGACCTTTGACTACATTCTTATTTCCCAATCTAACCATTTGATCAAAATTCAGATACCCAAGTCTCTTATGCAACCACTATCTCTCATTAATCTTCAACAAGTACCACCTCTCTCTCTTCTCTTTCAAAACATATACATTGCTATCTATTTTTATAGCTTCAACTACAACTTCACCAATGTCTGCAAACTTGATTTGAAAATTCTTAGCCTTGAAAGCACATCATAGCCTTTATCACACATCTGAGACACACTTAGCATATTGTGATTCAACCCATCAACAAATAAGACATTCGTGGCTTTTCCTCTACCATTGGATAGATTGACAACTCCTCTTTCAATAGTCTTCCATGGTGCATTGTTACCAAAGTGGATTTTTCTACTGGTTTCCCAAAAAAAACTTGCTTCTATCTCTTGACATGTGTCTGGAACAACCACTATCCACATACAAATGAATTCCTTCATTAAAATAATATAGCATAATATATCACTGCTTTGAATTCTCCTTTTATTTCTAGACTTTGGGCTCTTGGCTAGTTTGTTCAATAACTGGATCAGGCCTTGTATTCTTGAATCTACACTTAGCTTCTCTATGTCCAAAACTTTGACATTTATAAAATTGAATCATATTATTCAAGGGAGAAAAGGAATTGTTGTACCTTGGTCTGCTATTCCTCTATCTGATTGGTTGATTTTGCTAATAATTTCTTCTTCTTAATCTGAGCTTCCTGTAGGAAAGATTCACCCTACAATTCATTGCTTTGTGTCCATAGTTAGTGCAAGAAAGTAATACCCTATAAATATGCCATCATACCTGGGAGGAAATTGATTTCTATTTCTTTGTTGGGCTTCTCTCTGTGCAATTCAATTTTTCTCTCTAGTGTTATTCCTCCTTTTAATTTACTGCGACTGATTATTGGGCTACACACTGCTATTGTCTTTTTATTGTTGCAGTGACTCTCTTTTTATTGTTGCATTTTCATCACTTTTGGCTCCTTTCAGAAAGGAAATTGACTTATTTCCCTTTGCCTCTATTGTTGAGTTTGATTTAGCCTAAAATCTAAGACCAATTCAATTTATGGAGTCTCTGTGTGCTTGCAAAATCTCATTCAAGTTATCAATCCACTTTCCAAACTTATGATTGAAGCTTAGCTGAGTTTTTGCCTTTTTAAGCTCCTTTCTTAGAAAAACAACTTCTCTTTCCAACTTTTCACATGCTTGAATCTTCTCACTGAGATGTTGATTTAAATTCTCTTGTATCTTCTTGCCTTTTTTAATTTGCAGGAGAAATGGTTCAACAACTTCAACTTTTTCTTTGATCTTTTCTGGGTTTTTTTTTTTTTCTCATTTTTTCAATCTCTTCAAGTGCACGATCAAATCTCATTCTAAGTCTACTTCAACCTCTTATTTATTAGTATTGATAACTTCAACTTCCATATTGTCTATAGCCATAAGAATTAATTCATTTGAGCTTTCATCATCTTTGTCCTCATTAGAGGATTGGATGCCTTCACTTTCAGATGAGCTAGATTCTTGCATGTGGAAGCTTTTCTTTTTGGCCTTCTTCCTATCTTTTTTCACTTTCCTAAACTTTTCTCTTGGATCATATTCCTTCTTCTTCTTTTCAAGACACTTGGAAGCATAGTTACCAACATTTCCACAATTAAAACAATTAAAAGAAAACTTACCTTTATAGTTGCTTGAACCTCTCTTGAGCTTCCTCACAAACTTGGCTTCTTCTTCGTCTGATTCACAACAAGAATCATCATGATCTTCCTTGGGTTTGTTATCTGCTTTGAATTCTAACTCCTTTGTTGTAGGCTTTCCATTCAAAATTCTCATCTCATAGGCAGTGAGTATACCAAGAAATTGGTCCAAAGTGATAATGTTCAACTTGGTCATATCCTTGGTGGTTGATCCCTTGGGATTAAATCTCTCAGGGAGAGGTCTCGACACCTTTTGAACTACTGCAAGTTCTTCTAGTTCTCATCAAGGCCTTTTATAGTGTTCACAAGTTCATCAAATCTCAAGAAGAACTTTGTAATATCTTCAACATCATGCATATTTAAAGACAAATTTCTTTTTAAAACCTTTAATTTTAGCTTGATTTACCTTGCTTCCACCTTCATAGCAACTTCTCCTCTTGTCCCAAATAGATTTAGCAATTGTGCAATCCATGACCTTGACTAGTTCTGATTCAGGTAAACCAACAAGTAGGGAATTCATGGCTTTAGAATTACATGTGAACTCCATCTTTTGATGTTTAGTAATCACCACTGGAGGCTTTTGATATTCTTCTTCCACAACATCCTATATATCAACTCCAAGTGATTCAATCTAGGTATTCATCCTTGCTTTCTAAAACACATAGTTTGTTCCATTGAACATGGGTTCCCTATTGGGAAATCCTCCTTCATGGTTTTCCATGGTTATCGATCTTTTTTCCATCTATTAAATTGATCTGAAACAACCTGGTCGGCTCTGATACCAATTGTTAGAAACTAGGACAATGTTGAGAGGGGGGGGTGTAAATCAATATTATAGGAATTTTAAAATTTTCTTTAAATTGCAAGAATATTAGGACACCAATAAACTTCAACAATTAATTTATATGAGCATGACAAGAATCAACATAACTAGCACAAATAGTACACATGGATTCTTCAAAATTTTCTTCAAATTACTCCACAAGGAAAGTTACTACTTGTTGTTACAAAGTTCTCTGGCTACAACCAGTAGGAAGCAACTACTCCTTGATTTATCAACTACAATTGAAAGGATCTACAACCCCTCAGTTTATCAGCTTCTACTAAAAGGAGATCCAACACATAACTTTTATCAACTACTATTAAAAGGGGCTACAACCTCTAACTTGCAAGCTACAACTTGCATGACGTCAACGATTCATCTTTCATACAATTTATTTTCATACTATAATCATGAAACCGCTCCTTTTACATAAACAAATAAATTTGACTTCTCAATTACTCACCAAAGCTGTCATTACCAACACATTCAACAATATTTTGTCATTGAACACACTAGCAACATCACAAATACACTTGATCAAACTCATACCATGTTTTTAGATTGCAAATTCATTTTTGTTTATAAATATTTTTGGACTGATAGTTTTAGAATTGAAACTCTAGCTTTTCCTCATGCATAATATTTATTTTTTCCTTTGACCTGCTTCAATTGAGTCTTCTAAATGTGATATCAAAGTCTTCTAACTCACCTTACCTATTTCTTCAAGAAAAGCTAAGCTTGACTGCTTAAATTTGCTATTCTGGAATTGTCACTGGTTTTAGCTATACTCCTTTTAAATTTGGCGAGCTCCATCTTTAGTGTTTATGTTAAATTTTCCACAAAATATTTACATGCCGCTAGTTTGGCCGCTAACTCATTCATGCATTGTTTTTAAACTTTAGCGCTCATTTTCTTTTATATTTGTCATGACTTCCATATTCCACGTTTCCAGCCCATTCATTCATATATGACATATAATGCCAAAATACATGTTGTTGCCGACTCAATCCATGCACAAGCCCTAAAGGCTTATAAATGCTACCATATATGTGCCATATGCTCTATGGGCCCATTACCATATGGCACAAATTATTGCCTCGAATGCTCCAAGTGCCTTTTTATTAATAAAAACACTGTATAATACCATCTACGGGCCGCTTTTTGAGATATATCCCTAAGGGCTCCAAACAAACACTACAAATTTCTGCACCCTTGGTTTCAATGCCCGCATAAAACAACATCTTCGAGCTAAGGATTTTATCCCCCGACTCAATTATCCTAATGATATTTTCTTCACAGAATTATGTTACCTCCAAGGTCTGGAGATCGGGATGAGTTGTCCCGTGGGTCCACCAGCTGCTTTCAAGCACTAATAGATGACAAATCAAGTTGTGTTGTCTTTGAAAAATTCCATGTTTCCCAATGCTCAGTCAGCCTGATGATCCTCTTCTGTGCTCACCTGAAACCTTCTAGGATCAATCCTACGAGATGGCATCATGCTTGCATCATCTCCACCACATGACACCTTCGGAGTGTGACATGTGTCACTCAGATTTGGCCCACTAGGGTACCTGAAATGACCAAATATTACTACCATTTGTCACCCTATATGTCATACTGACGTCATCATCGATGAATTGCATGCTTCTACACGTCTTATCAGAAAGGAGAGAGAAAGGTTCTGGGGCCTTGGTTTTGCGACCATTTTCTTCAATAAAACTTCATAAGGGTCCAACCTTTTTATATTGCTATCACGTTTTCCGACCTAACATCATCCCTGGCCTTCATTACTTGTGTGCTCTTTGCAACCTTTTGGGGTTAGTACAACTCAGATGTCGTCTGGATTACGTCATCCCACTCTCTCTTACTATTCACACCTTTGAATTTTCTCTGGGCTCCTACTGTTAGGCTTACGTGTTATGTAAGGGCTCCACCATCGGGCCAATAAAAATATTTTCCATCGCTTGCTGTTAGGCCACCTACGCTTGGTCCTTTGTTTGGCCACTCCACTATGAGCTCTTCTATGTTTGGAAAAGCACTGAAATAATGCACACTCCAAAGGTCCTCTAACCACTTTAGGCTCTGCAAATTTGACTTTTGGGTCCTCAACTTTAATTAGCTCTAACTTGTGATCGAGGAGGTCATTTTTGAACTTCCATATATGTTAGGTCCATATACTACTAGTGTAACCCCTTATTGTTATTAGTACAACCCCCTTATTATATTTTTGTGCCCATGTAGTCCCCATATTGTTATTATTGTGCCCCATAAAAGCCCACTATTATTATTAGTGTGCCCTTAGATTATTATTGTTATGTCGGCTTTGATTATATTATGACCCCGTAGACTCCTATATATAGAAAGGAGGTCTTGTCATTTGTATCATCCAAGAATTGTTCATTTGTGTAATGTAAAGGAGGTTGCCCCCTCGAAGATGCTTATTTCTAAGGTGTTGATCTATCTTTTCTATCTTTTTGTGAGCTGGTTTCATAACATTTGGTATCAGAGCTTTGGATTCTACGGTTTCGTTGCTCCAAACAGGTCACTGTGGTATTTTTGCTATTACTTTTTTTCTGCGATGTTTCATAAGCTACAAAAAAAAACCATTTGATAAGAAATGTTTCTGAACCGCTCTTCTAAATTTCAGATCTTGTATCACTATATCTTTGGAGATATGATCTGAGGAAGTTAGGGCTTTTGCAATCTCCAAAATTTCATCTAAAACAGGTCATCGTGGTATTTTCGCTATAACCTTTTTGCTACAAAGTTTTAGAAGCTAAAGAGAAAACCCATTTGAGAAGAAATCATTTTGAATCTTGGTTCCGAATTTCAGATCGTGTCTCACTACATTTTCCTATATATGATCTGAGGAAGTTAGGGTTTTCGCAGACTCCGAAATTACATCCTAAACAGGTGACCTTGCGAAAATCGTCATAACTTTCTCTCTGAGCAACAAATTTAATTTCGTAAGAAGTTACAGAAAGAGAACGGACTGTAGTTTTTAGTGTATCAGTTTCAGGTCCTAAGGTTGAAACAATGACACGAGGAACTTCGTACAAGTTCGATCTACTGAACTAGTCTATAATCGGGTCATCGTGGGAGATTTGACATAACGCTTCCTTACAGAATCCAATCTTGATCAGACTTTCGGGGTTAGAAAGAGGACTCAGAGGGCTACTACAGGACAAAATTTCAGAACTTGGAGATCCGAAATTATAGATTTACAGTCATTTCAAGATCGAGCTCCTAAAATCAAGAAAAGGCAATATGAGGAAGTTTGATGGCAAGGATCTGATAAATTGGATACTATAGATGGAGCAATATTTTTATCTACATGAGGTGCAACTATTACAAAAGGTATGTATTGCATCTTCATATTTAAAACTAGATCAATTTTTATGGTATAAAGGGATGTGTTCTCGTAGAGCACTTGTCACTTGGTCAATTTTCACGGAAGAAATGATAGCACATTATGAGGATACAAGAGTAACGCCTTCTTTAGCCAATTGATAAATTTCAAACAAAAGGGTTCAATGGCAGAGAACATTGAGGATTTCAAAAAATTGAATATAAGGGTAAATGATATTCCAGAGAAGAAAATGATTGATGTCTTTATAGGGACTTTAAAGGATAACATTCAACATGAGGTTCTTCTTTGGGAACCTGATTCATTGGAGAAGGCATTCAGTTTGGCAAGAAAAATTGAAAGCGAAATTATGGAAACAAGGAATCCCACCACTCATGACTATAATTATGGAAGTGTTTTTTCTCCTAGCCTTTCACAACCTACAAGGTTTACACTGCAACAATTGGAAGAAAAAAGAGAAAAAGGGCTTTGTTACAATTGTGATAGAAAATACACTAAAGGTCATAAGTGTGCTGAGAAGAAATTATTTTACATAGATTATGAAGAGGAGGAAGAAAAGGATAAAAACATCAAAAGAAGAGGTTATACACCAGGAACCAACCCTAGAGAAAGAAGAAATGAATCTTACCACATCTTGTAAATAATTGGAAATAATTACCACTCCTCAAACTCTCAAGATAGAAGGACATATCAGGAAGAAAAAGGTTCAAGAAGTGAAAGATCACATCAAGAAAGAAGAAATGAATCCTAGCATATCTTGTAATGCATTGGCCAGAATTACCACTCCTCAAACTATCAAGATAGAAGGACATATCAAGAAGAAAAATGTTCAAGAAGTGAAAGATCACATCGAGCATCAAGAAATGAATCCCACCATATCTTGTAATGCATTAGAAGCAATTACCACTCAAACTCTCAAAATAGAAGGACATATCAAGAAGAAAAAGGTTCAAGCAGTGAAAGATCAAATCAAGCATCAACAACAAGTTCTCCAACTTTTAAAGGATAACGCCACTTTGGTGCAGAATCGAATGAAACAAGAGGCAGATCAACATCGCAGTGAAAGAAGTTTTGATGTAGGCGATTGGGTATTTTTACGGCTACATCTCAAGCAAGATATTGATGAGAAGGAAACGTTGGCAATACTACATGCACTTAAGAAATGATGACCTTACCTAATGGGAAGACACTTCAAGGTAAAACTGGATCATGATAGTCTGAAATACTTTTTAGAACAAAGATTATCTTTAGAAGAAAAGAAAAAATGGGTCACAAATATGTTGGGTTATGATTTTGAAATCATATACAAAAACGGGAAGCCAAATGTTGTTGCAGATGCATTCTCAGGAAGGGATGAGGATGTGGAAGCATTGTTTTGTGTTATTTCTATTATCCAACCAGATTGGATAAACGAAGCAAGGGAAGAATGGAATAAGGATGAAGAAGTGTCGCCACTAGAAGATCCAAATTCAAACAATATTGCTAGAACTTGATGAGGAAGGAAAAATCATATTGGAACCTGGAGCAGTCACAGAAACAAGAACCCAATAGCTACGAAATCGATCAATTTCATAGTATCTCATCAAGTGGAAGAACTTATCTCTGAATATTCCACATGGGAGGACAAGAATTTTATACAAAAGCATCAAGAACTACTCAAGTGTTGAGGACAACACTTTTTGAAGGAGAGGGGCATGTTAGGTCCCTATACTACTAATGTAACCCCTTATTGTTATTAGTACAACCCCCTTATTATATTGTTGTGCCCATGTAGTCCCCATATTGTTATTATTGTGCCCCATAGAAGCCCACTATTGTTATTAGTGTGCCCTTAGATTATTATTGTTATGTCAGCTCTGATTATATTATGACCCCTTAGACTCATATATATAGAAAGGAGGTTTTGTCATTTGTATCATCCAAGAATTTTTCATTTGTGTAATGTAAAGGAGGTTGCCCCCTTGAAGAGGCTTATTTCTAAGGTGTTAATCTATTTTTTCTATCTTTCTGTGAGCCGGTTTCATAACAACATACCATTGGAGAGCTCTTTCAGAGTTTTAGCCATCTGAGTGGGTACCAACTACAATTTAAGTGATCTTATGAGCTAGAAATGGCTTTAAATATCTGAAACATTTACCAACTCTACCTTGAGTATCCTTTGAGCTATTTTTCATTCTCCTTGTAATCATCTCTAATGCTACCTTCACCCTCATCACCTTTTCCATCACTGACAACACATTTCTAACATGGGTAACCTGCATATGGTCTTCCATGAGACTAATCCATTATGAGCTTATTTAATTCGGCCACGTTGGGTATGTACAACTTTCCTTTGTACAACCATAATCCATCCCTAGCTAGCTACTACTTTTCTCCCATTAGCCCCTTGGGATCTTGCTATAAGCACCTATTTATATGCCGGAAATTCTCATCTTCTTGTTGCACCTCTCTAATTCTTTCCTTGATGTGTGTCTCATAGGTACTCATGGATTCCATGTGTATTAGTTACATACTTCTGTCGAGTACATCAACTACTTAAATTTCTTTGCTTTAATTTATTTTATCTCAAAATCTCCACTTTGATTGTCAGACATTTAATTGAGGCTGATCAAACAAATACCTCAACTCGTTGTGATTTGCCATTAATATGAAATTTCTCCCAACCAATTAGTTCCTCCACATTTTTAAAGCATGCGCAATGGCTGCAAACTATAAATCATGTGTTACATAGTTCCTTTCATGCTGGTTTAATTTCTCGGATTTATAATTGATCACATGTCCATCTTGCATGAGAACTCCATGGAGTCCCAATTTGCAAGCATTTTTGCAAACTTGGAAGTCTTTATCTAGGTTTTCTATATTCAAAATAGGTGCATGTGTAAGAAGGTGCTTTAGTTGTTCAAATCTTGTTGCACACTCTGATGTCAAATTGAATCTCACACCCTCGTTTTGAATATTGTAATTGGGTGCCCAATCTTTGAGAATCCTTCAATGAATTTGAATTTTAGGGAGCTTGCCACTCTAGTATGGCCTTGGTATTTTTAGGATCAACTACTACACCTTCTTTTAAGATAACATGACCCAAGTAGTGCAGTTGCGATTAGAAGAAATCAAACTTATTGAGATTAGCATATAGTTGATTCTCTTGTAGTACTTGTAACACGACCTTGAGGTGTTCTTCATGATCCTCTTTAGTATTTTAATACACAAAGATATAATCAATAAATTCCAACACAAGCTTATCCAAGTATTTGATGAGAATATTATTCATGAGGAACATAAATGTGGTTGGTGCATTTTTTAACCCAAATGGCACCACTATGAATTCATAGTGTCCATATCATGTCCTAAATGTAGTCTTGTGGATATCCTCATCCTTGATCCAGACTTGATGATACCTGAACCTCAAATCTATCTTCTTAAATGTCTGGCTCCTCTTAGCAAGTTAAATAAATCATCAACCCTAGGTAGAGTATACTTGTTTTTAATAGTTTCCTTGTTTAGCTATATGTAATCAATACACAACCTAAGGGTTCCATCCTTTTTATTCACAAATAATGTTAAACGAAGAAAACAAGGCGCAAAACAAGGTCTAATGAAATTTTGTACCAAAGGTAAAAAAACTCCTTGAATCTACACCTGAAATTGATTATGTATGTGTAGCCTACTGAAACTTCAAATCTTCACATAATTGACTACCGAAATTGTCAATGCACTACTTTGAATTTTTAGAGAAACGCTTCTAGAATTGCACAAGTTTATGCCATAAAAACTCCAACGACAATGCTCATCCAATGAATATCCAGAAAAGAGGAGTATGCTCAAGAATCATGCACATAAATTTCTTGTAGAAAGATACTTCACAACCCTTAGGCACTAGCCAGATTTGCAGATTCCATAATCATTTCTTGCAAAGATGCAATCAAAACAACCCAAAGAAACTTTTAAAATAAATTCCAAGCCCAGAATGAAACGCTTTCCTGGATGGCTGCAATGATACTTTGATGAAGATCACCTGCATAGAACCAAATGAAACCCCTTAACCCTGAAACCATAGACCCAAAAAAAAAATCATTGCTTCAAGACTGATTCAAGGCTCTTCTGTATAGGGTCAAGAATTTAGAGCTCAATAATTTGCAATAGATCCATGCTCATGATGAGGAATATTAGCCATTTATATAGTTTTTGAGAATCCACAAAATAATTTCAACCGAATTGATTTTGGAGGGAATATAATTTAAATTAAAATTTGAATTTTAGATATTGGAGCCAAAACTTTGGTCCAAAATTTATTCAATAGACATTCATAAAATAAAATTATAATAATTAATTCTCCAACATGATTTTATTTCAAGCCCATGAACTAAGGATAAGTTTCCATATCATCAAACCTTGGAGCCAAAGGGAATCTGCCACATCAACTACTGTTGGGGATTTTTACCACTAGGATGGGGCTTCAACTTTGACCAAGCATATCTCTCAAAAGGTGAAGTTCCACGAGATGCTCCACATATCAACAAAATCAACATGACGAGGAGAATCTAATGGCGAGGGTCTCCCAAGGAAAATTCAATGACTTGCTTGTTCAAAATCCTCAGCAAATGCGGGGTATACTCATCCTCCAAGGAAACCAAACCCTAGATCTAAGGTTTTACCAATGCATAATCTCATCCATGGCTGCCAAGGGCACCAAGGAGGATACCCTATACCTACTTTGATATCTTTCACCCACTATGGCATCCTGCACCCTCTTTGACATCCTGCATACGCTTTGAAATCAATGACAACATATTCAACAATCTCCCCTTTTGTCATTGATGTCAACAAATCCATTATAACTTAGGCTACTGCATTTGACTTCATGCTTCTTCTCTTTGTTTCTTTCCAAGATTCTCTCCCCCTTTCAAATCAATGACAAAGGGTAGTTTACCTTACTTTTCAATGATGATATCTTCTTGTGATATGGATCCCCCTGACAATATGTTGCATCATCTCCGTAGGCTCCCTTAAAAATGTGCTTTCCTGTTGCATCATCTCTTCCATTACATAGGCTCCCCCTAAAAAAATGCTCTCCTGCTACATCATCTCTTCTATTACACAGACTCCCCCTAACAACACATTTCCCTGCCACATCATCTCTTCCATTACACAAGCTCCCCCTGACGATGTACTCTATTGTTGCATCATATCATCCGATTTTGAAAGAATTCAATGTGACATCTAATTTATCTGCCAGTCCCTGGTGGTCTTGTCTTCTTGCCTAGTGAATGGTTTTTCTTCGTGGTTCATCAAGTTCCACGTCAAGTTGATGGCCAAAGTTATGACATAGGTAACAATCTACATCTGGTCTAAATAATGGAGCAAATTTGTTGTAACTTCCACTATCATAGGGATTGTTGTAGTGTTTTCTTCTCAAATATGTACAAAATGAACCCACTTAATATTGTGGATGGCAAACAATCTCAACAATATAAATGGCTGCTAAACATTGTAGATTTGTAGCAACTGATAGAAACAAAACCTGCCAAAGTCTGGATCTATGCCACAATCATAGTTAAACAACAAAAAGAAAGAGTAATAACTCCAATCATCCAATGGAAACTAGATAGACAAAGAATAGTTTTACTATAACACCTGTGAAGGGAGAAAATAAATGTTACCATTCCCCCTCTATGGGATGGGTTCTTGGCTATCCTTAAACGTCTTCAGCTTGTGTAGAGTCTCTCTCCTTTATAATGTGTAAACCCAAAAAAAATATGGTGTGCGACAATGAAAATAATCAAAAGTGAATAATGAATCAAAAACCCTTCTATTTATAGCAAAATATTGAGTTATCCTCGAATAATGAGCAATAATAAAATATTATTGATCCCATTCTTGGAATAACCACCTGGAATATTTTATTATATTTGTTGAGCGAAAAAGTATTTAAACTTTTATTTAGAAATAATAAATAAATAAATGATTTATTTATTATTTCAAGGAATTAGTTAAGGAATAATAAACAAATAATGATTTATTTAATTAATCCTAAGGGATTTAGTCAAATTTGACAAAAAATAATAATTAATTAGTGATTAATTAATTATTATTAGAGAAAAATAAGATAATTAATGATTTATCTGTTTATTTTTCATTATTGGGTCAAATATGACAAGGAATAATAATTGAACAATGGTTTAATTAATTATTCCTAGAAGAAAATCAAATAAATAGTGATTTATTTAACTATTCTTCATGGGTTTAACTATAAATTACTTAACAAAGGTGGTTTATTAAGTAATTTCTCATAGTGAAAGCATTTTTACTATGGTAAAATTGGCTTTGCGTGGTGTATTTTGATCCATCTAGTAAATTAGGCTAGATGATCAATTTTTTGGTGATGACAGATTGCCCCCCAACATACGAGTGTTAGGAGCAAAATGTATGACCGAAGTACGTTGTAAAGACACAATCACTACAAAACATAGGGGAGTCAGAGACCAATAAAGTTAAATTGAAAGAGGATAGGGATAGAGAGGGCAAGACTAATGCAAGTATCCTTTTATGTTGTGGTACCGGACCTCAATGAGGTGGGGGAGGCATACCCATACTCGCCGAGATAACTTAGTACAAAAATAATGGTTCACCCAGAAATATAAAACTAAGCAATGAAGTACATGTTGAATGGTACATGACATGCTGGCATAACAGAGCCAGGAAATAATACAATGTGTCCCATATACATAATGCACCTGGAAAAATATGAGCTAGGACTGAATATAATAATATCTGAGTACATGAGATACAAAGGCCCTTCCCTCAAAAAATGGGTGGGAGGGAAGGTAGAACAACCAGAGAAGCCCTGTTGAACAAGGAAGGGCTCTGTAAAACTGAATGATCATCTAAAGGAGATGTGCATCCTATGAACACTGTGATTGGTAGGAACCAAACCCATCAACTCTGTGGAACTACATCTAAGGTTGTAACATAGTAGGTATGCATCTAGGCATGTGGGGGGCTACCTGAAGGGCCACCCCCTCATGAGATCTGAAACATCTCACACACACCTGGGAATCATTGGTACAATCTGCTACATCACTGGACCATCAAGTGTATGGATCACGAACATGAAACAACCAATTCAAAGGGAAATAATGAGAACCTCTACTCGATCCAAGGTGCCAAACAACATTGGAAGCTGGAATCGAGATACATCGCCCTCTTAGCTGTTCTTCTGGAATAAATGAGCTGATGTCTATAGAATAGGGCCCACGATAGATGAGGCAATGAGGATCCTCAACTAAAGCACGAGGGAAAATAGTAATGCGACTGATGGACTGACACCAGGGATAATGGGGAAAAAGTGGGACTGAGGAACAAATAGATGACTTCCCTTGTCAAAGCATAAAGTGCATGGTTGACCTGGCAGCGACTAACTCAATTTTGAAGGGGATGGGGACAGTATGACTAGAGGCCAAAATGAGCAACAGAGGATGAATGATATGCAAATATGGGTGGAATACTATGACATGATAGAATGGGATATGAAACGGACTCCAAGAATGCAAGGGTGACTCATCACGGATGCTCTGAACAAGGGTGAATCGATGGTGTTGCCACACAGACTAGGCTCAGTGGGGACCACCAAAAAATGAGTAAATGATGGTTACTCATGACGAAAATCGACATATGGTATGACAAGTATTAAGAGGAAGTGGACCTCAAAGTAAAAGTGTCGCTTTATGACGAAATTCATTTTTGAGAGGTGACGAGGTGACCTGTCATGGAAAAATGGCTTCCTGGTGAAGTGTAAAATCATTAAAAACTAAGGAATAACCATTATAGAGCTCGGTGAGAGCTTTCCAATGGTGCTGATGGTTCGTCAAACTAAGCTACTGTCTAGTTGCAATGGGCGATAGAAAAATTGGGGTTTTTCTATAAAAGGATGTTTTCCCTCCAATTTGGATTCATTTTCTAAGTGAGTTGTGGTGAATTTGGAGAGGAGGAAAAGGCCCTATATCTTATGGAGATCATAGTGGACAAACTGACTGTCGAAATTAGGATCTGCAACTTTCAGGTAGGTGGACTTACTCATCTCAAGATGGCCTTAATGCATCTTGGAATGATGGTTCCTGGTGAAGAATTAATGGAAGAGGAAAACGAGAATGAACTACTAGAGGAGGTCTACAATCATTCTCACCCACTAAGTCAAACATGGTGACTATGTGGACATAGAGTAGAATATTTGAAGATATGGTATCAAACGTCTACGATATGCGATGTGCATATGGCTCGCCAGAGAGGTCAGTAGGACAAACTATCCAAGGAATGGGAGGATAATCGACCATACCTAGATTCGGTGGGATCTAGGCCGAGACTTAATTGAGAAGATGGATAGGGGAAAACCATCATGCCCCCAAGCATGGGATATTGGCCACAAACATATGTGATGGACGAGACTAATCTGGTATGCAAAGGTGGGAATGATGCCCCCTAGCAGGAGGAGTTTGTGGAGCGCCATTGTGTTCCAAGTGCTTGTAAAAGGGATCCAAGCATCTTGCCCCAACTTGGAACGAGATCCTCCAAAGGATTATGTAGGGGCCTCTATGCCCCCCTAGTATGCTATGGGAATACTAGATGTATTTAGAGTGGTGGAATCCAAATATGGAAGGAAGTACACACGATGGTGCATATCATCCCAAGGATAATCATGGGTAGTCATGGCTTCCATGATGTCCTCATTGGAATGGAAGATGGGGGGGATAGGAGGAATATTGACTACATGATGTCGCAGTGATACCTCATGCATCATCCTAAGAAAGAAGGTTCACATACGCATCATCTTGAATGGTAGATGACGAGCTGGTAGATGGAGGATCTACATATGTTGAGACTTAGGATTATATCGAAAGGTGTTCGATAGAAGAGTGCATAGAAACCTCAGAAAGGTTTGCTTGTGAGGGACTCAAGGATGACAACAGGTAAAGGATATGGCCTGTGGTGTCCGTCATCTTGATATTGGGGAGGGATCACGATGGTGGGACCAGAGTCCCCCTGTTCTGATTGACTAGTGGTACCAAAATCCACAGGTAGAGGAGAAGGGGTTCCACTACGAGTGGCGTCGTATTCACGAAGCGCTTCAAGGCAATTGTGAAATTCATCGAGATGAGGGCAAAAATGGGAATAATGACCATGATGATCACATAAGGCACAAGGGTGATTTTTGCGCAATGTTCTGAGTTTCTTGGGTGGACCCGACAAGTTAACATGGACTTCAGGGATATTTGACTCAGGGAATGTTTCATGAACCATAGGTTTAAGTTGAGGAAGTTCAGGAAAATTGTAGGTTGCATGCCCAACAACTTTACACAAAGCACATGGGGGTGACGACTTTGGGGCCTTAGGGGCTGGAGGAGCTTGAGGAGCCTTGTCCTTAGGTTCCTTCTTCTTAGCTTGGCCTCCCTTGTCTGGATTCTTTCACAATAGGAGATGGTTCCTATTGAGGTTGTGATGGAACTGAAGTAGTGACAGGGGTCATGGGGACCAGTTGAACCAAGGTCAAAGCATGATAAGGTCTTAGCTAACCAAGCGGAATTCTTGTAGGGGGATCAATGTACCATACTGGGTCCCCCAAAGTCATGTGAACAAGGACTAGCAAAGCTATGACAAGGACAAAAAATTCACCCGGAGGGGGGAATAAGAAAGGTATCTGGCCTATAGGGTAATGTCCCAAAGGAATAGTTCCTGGTGGAAACATAGGAGATGCACCCACAAATGGAGGAGGTCCTGGGGGGATGGATCTAGATGTCACATCTGGAAGGGTAACAGCAGGGTTCTGAGGAGCTAGTTATTGATCAGGTGTACCAGACTACTTAAGGGCAGCCCGTGATGCTTGTAAGATGCAAACACTCATAGAGTTAGGCGTTGAGATGGGAGGGGGAGGACCAGGGAAAGCACCCAATAATGAGGAATCTTTATAGACTCTGAGTGAAACACCGGTGGGAGGAGTTGAAGACTGTTTGTTGGACATTGACGAGATAATGGAATATGGGGAGGTCATGGATGCCAACTCGTAGTAAGTCAACTGATCAATGGTAATGATCTTCCCTTCATGGGGGAAACACATCTTTCAGAACAATGTAGATGTGACAGCCGACATGGAATATGTGTAACTATGACCTAAGAGAATGTTGTAATCCAAAGGAGCATCGATGACTTCAATGTCAACATGGACAGTCTTGCCCACAAGGGTCACTAGATAGTTGCGGTACATGCAAAGGGGCTGGGAGGAGTGTCCATCCCAAGCAAGCAAAGTGATTGTGGAGGGGGACAACATAGGTGACTTAAGTTGTTTCCAAACAACATCGAACATCACACATGTGGACACGCCTTCGTCAATAATGCATCGGGAGATGATGGCATTATAGACTCTAACTGGTATCTAGAAAGTAATAGATGAAGGGAAAGGGGGACGTTCTAATGTACCAACCAGGAAGAAAATAAAACGATCATCAAAAGGATCTACTGCACCCAAGGTGGTTAGTAGAGATTTCTTTTGGGATGGGCACGACTAGAGGACTTCCAGCAGTGACATGGCAGTAGGTGATTGTGCCAAGTCATCTATTGTATTGTATGTATGGGAAACTCTGTTATAAGCTGCATTACGGCATAATGGTCCCTTTGGGATATTAGGAATGGACTCAAATTTAGGTTAAGGGATCTATAAATGACCATTTGGTATTGTAAGAGGCTTAGCAGATACTTTGGTTTTGGACTCAGTGGTAGACGAAGTTGAGGGCTTGTCATATTGATGCGACCGAGTTTTCAGGTTGATATTGGAGGGGTTAACCTCATCAAAGTTCATCATAAGGATCTGGTAGTCACCAGGACTAGAAGATTGGGGGGATGAGCTGCTTAACCTAGCTGAGGTTGAGCAACAACAAATACTTGTTGAGGGAAAGGATTTGTGATAATTTCTGGTTGAGATGGTGTAGATTTTGAGGTGATTATTGACCTCTAGAAGCTACTTGAGCTTCCCACATTTGGTGCATCTAGGGTAAGAGAGGAAACTCATATGTATAATGGCTATGTACACCACAACATGCACAAGGCTTATTCGTACGAATAGCCTTGTTTTGCTTAGGCTGGCTGCCCTGTTGCTGGTTACTGGTGTTAAGCTAGTTCCCCTGGGGTTCACTAGGTTGGTTACCCTTTTACCCTTCCCCTTATTCTTTTTCTTCAAATTTTGGGGATTGGTCACACTCTGCTGTGCAAACAACTAACCCTGAGGGGGCGGTGGTTGCTGGGGCTGAGGATGCATGGGAGGCAACGGCACTAATGCTTGAGGGGCTGAAGTGCTAAGCTCCATACTAGTGTCGTATCAGAGAGGTAACTGGAAATATGAGAGAAACGCTTTATCAAGTGTCGCGAAAAAGGAATGAGATGCGGAGGTATGGTCTACATACCATTTGTAGCGTCTCTAGTGAGCGTGTGTTGGAATAGCCAAAGATGAATGGAGTCATCAGTTATGGAGTTGGATGAACACCACATGTGGAAGGATCAGACATGGTTGGTAGGATCCTCTCTAGCATTACGATCAAAGTTCGGGATGTTTGAGGGAAGCTTAGTCGGCATATAAGGACAACCAACATCATGGTGTATGGGGTCATTTATCAATTGGTTAAAATCTGGTAGACTTAACCCAGCCATAAAGGGGAGCATGGGGGCTACCGGAACGGTTCCTAAGATTGTTTTTCTTGATGTGACCATCGGTATAGAACTGGAGCCAACACCAGGTTGGGTACCTGCACCAGCTATGGGTCCAAACATGGTGACAATATGCAGTGAAGGAGGCTCGGAATTAGATGAGGAATCAGATGAACCAGGAGAATATTCGGTGTGGGGACTCGGAGGGCTATGAACTCGAACCTGACGGGGAGGGGTAGTATGCCCAAGTGGAAACTGGGGGTGAAGGCCTAATGGTCTACGCAAAAAATGCCTTGGTGGTGCAATGGTGGTAGGACACATGTGACATAGAAATGGTGAAGGGAGATCAACAATATACCTTTGTCTCAATGAGGGGAGATAAATTTATTATGTTAAGTCTTGGCTTGGTGGTGTAAACCAAGTGCCCTTCGATTAAGGTGTGCTTGTGTGCGCAAGTGTATTAATTGATTAAGCCTAGATCATGTTTGTAAAAAAAGAAAAAAGTTTGTTGAAAATAAAATGCAATTAATAACAAAAAATGAACAACACCACAGTTAACTAAATCCCACCCAAACTGGGTTTGCAAACACTACGCTGGTTGGTGGCTAAACTGATGGAAAATAAACTGAAACAATCAAGAGATCTAAAGTGTGACTGGGATCAAGTGACATTAAGATGCTGGAAAGTGGTGCAGCAACAAAAAAAAACCAGAGAGGAAGATCACTGCAAAAATATAGGGAGATGGGTGAAACACCTAGGGCAATCGATGGGAGCCTAAGGCAAATGACCAAACAAGTTTAAATGTGAAACTATGGATGGTAACAAACTATCTTAAAAGATCTGAAACAACAGGGTACAAATCAGGAAAATGTGGCTGAAAGCACTGCAAAAACTCCGACTACGCACTCAGCTCAACTCCTCCTAGAAAGGTGGAAGCATATTAGAAGCCCTAGGGGGGGATAAATTTGACTTCAATGAGTAAATCAGAGTGGATCAAGGCCTAAGCGGGATAAGACAGACATCAGAAAACCCAGCAAACAACTCTCTGCAAAACACAGAAACAGATCTGAGAAAAACACTAAAACCCAAAAATCGCATGTACTAACCTGTTTTCTAGCGGGGATCACACTTTTTGGTCTAATAAGTGCACTATGGCCTCTAGATCGCACTTTTTGGGCCAAAAAGTGTGATTTCTGTTCTGTGGATCCTGGTTGGTAAATATCGGAAAAATGTGTCGCCTTTGTTGCGATTGGTTCCTGTGACCTACGGAAACGACTAGAAAGCTTGCGGAAGTCAGAAATTTAATAGATCTAGGGTTAAAAAACTAGGAAACATTAAGAGAATTGAAAAAATAAGAAACCCTAAGCTGAAAACTGAAGGTCACCTAGGTTTTTAGATCTGAAGTATAAACCCAGTGGAGTCGCCAATTTTGTGATTGACAACAATCAGAAAATCCCCAGTGGAGTTGCCAATTTTGTGATTGGAAACAATCAGAAAATCCCCAGTGGAGTCGCCAATTTTGTTGTAGTGTTTTCTTCTCAAAGATGTACGAAAAGAACCCACTTAAGATTGTGGATGACAAACAATCTCAACAATATAAATGGTTTCTAAACATTGTAGATCTGCAACAACTGATAGAAACAAAACCTGCCAAAGTCTGGATCTATGCCACAATCATAGTTAAACAACAAAAAGAAAGAGTAATAACTCCAACCGTCTAATGGAAACTAGATGTACAAAGAATAGTTTTATTATAACACCTGTGAAGGGAACAAATAAATGTTACCAATCCCCCTCTATGGGATGGGTTCTTGGTTATCCTTGAACATCTTCAGCTTGTGTAGAGTCTCTCTCCTCTATAATGTGTAAACCCAACAAAAATATGATGTGCGGCAATGAAAATAATCAGAGTTACAACAGTGAGTGCAACAATGAAAATAATAAAAAGTGAATAATGAATGGAAAACCCTTCTATTTATAACAAAATATTGAGTCATCCTTGAATAATGAGCAATAATAAAATATTATTGATCCCATTCTTGGAATAACCACTTGGAATATTTTATTATATTTGTTTAGGAGGGAAGAAATATTTAAAATTTTATTTAGAAATAATAAATAAATAAATGATTTAAAAAAATTATCATCTTAAGGAATAAGTTAAGTAATAATAAAAAGATAATGATTTATTTAATTAATCCTAAGGGATTTAGTCAAATTTGACAAAGAATAATAATTAATTAGTGATTAATTAATTATTCTTAGAGAAAAATAAGATAATTAATGATTTATCTATTTATTTTTCATGACTGGGTCAAATATGACAAGGAATAATAATTGAACAAGGGTTTAATTAATTATTCCTAGAAGAAAATCAAATAAATAGTGATTTATTTAATTATTCTTCACGGGTTTAACTATAAATTACTTAACAAAGGTGGTTTATTAGGTAATTTCTCATAGTGAAAGCAATTTTACTATGGTAAAATTGGCTTTACATTGTGTACTTCGATCCATCTAGTAAATTAGGCTAGATGATCAATTTTTTGGTGATAGTAGGCATATGGAATTATGTCTTGTCTTTAAGAAAATTTTCCTCTATGGTTTTGATAAAACCATCTATCAATACTCTTGCTACATTCTCTACAATCTCCAACTTTATTTCCATAGTTAGAAAATGTATAGAAATAACCATGAAATGTGTCTGCATACTTGGGTGTATAGGGTGATGATCTGCTAAAGGTGTCTCACCTTTGATAATATCCAAGGCTTTGTTGTTCTCCACTTTTGAATCCTCTTCTATTATTTGGCATCTTTAATGCATCATCTTTACTTCTTTATGCATTGGTCTTCCAAATTTTTTTGTTGGTTGATTTGTGTAAAAATTTAACTTTAGGCTTCTCTTCATCTTTGGAATGAGGCTTCCTTTCATGAGGCTTCTTTTCTTCTTTGACATGTGGCTTCTCTTCATCTTTGGAGTGAGGATTCTCTTCATGAGGCTTCTTTCTAGCTTCTTCACGTGACATCTCTTCCTCTTTGACATCTTCATCCTTGCAACATGAGGACTCACCAACATATCCAAGCCTGTCTTGATAAGTGATGATATTTTGCTATTGAGAATGTCATACAAGACCTGTGAGATCCTCAATTTTTTATTTAGCTTTTATACTCCTACTGTCAAGGTAGCTATTTCCTATTCATGTTTCATATAATCATTTTCATTCAGCTTCAACTAACTTCTCAAGAATTCCTTAGTCTTTTTGTATTCTTCGAGTTCACTCTTCAAGGAGGTGATTTTCTTGCCAAGTTCTTTATCCTGCATCTTCCATTTATTTGGCTTTTCCTTTTCTTTGAGATGGATTGTCAAAGCGCTTTCCCTATTTTTTTTCCTCTCGCATCATGCTTTTGAGATGATCCAATTCTTTCTTTGCTTCATCAAGTTCACAATCCTTTTTTGGTGTTTGTTGTTTTATAATTTGATCTTGAAGTTGGTTGATTTCAACTATGGAATATCTCTAGTTATTGCAATGGTTCGTATTCTCCTTCTTCAAATGTTCATGTTCTAAACTAAGCTTATTATACATAAATATGATCAAATCCTTGTCCTGTTCTAATTTACCAATTTTATCTTTGAGAGACTTAACATCTTCTTCAGGATCAACAACCATCTTACCTTCAACTATAGGCTCAACCAATGCTACAAATTTTCCTTCAAGTGGTTAAGCTACAACTGAAGGAACCAACTCAGATACCAATTGTTGGAAATACTGAGAGGGGAGCGAACCCTTATTTCCTATAATTTTCGCACAATTAGTTAAGTTCCTTTAAATATTCATAGCATCAAACATGAAACAAAATCACATCACATCAGTAGACATAAGATGTCACTCAACAATATTTGTTATGTATGGTTACATACACATTTACAAGTTGAATTGCAAGGAAGTAGAATACTCCCTAAGGGTTTTATCATCAAGGCTAGAAGGAAGCAAATTCTATTTGAATGAGTTTGGGCTCCCATACTAGGGACAATAGCCCAACTACAATAAGTTTCTACCTCTTCTAATGCATACCACTACCACTCCTTCTACTACTACTGCTATACTACCACTACTTTTGTTCACGCTGCTTTCGTTGCTACTCCTGCGACTGCTACTACTATTCCACTTGATCCCACATGTTGTTGTAATACAAATCAAAACTATGTTTCACATTAACTTAGTTAAGGAAAACATGTATAACACTACCATACATCGCGCTGTCATAAGGTCACTGTCTTGTATATAAGCATAAATGACATGCTGGAATGTTGGTACACGTCTTGGTCATAGAGAGACTGCCATATATATATATATATATATATATTAATAAACAAACATAAGGATCACAACTATACATTGAGGATACACTGCAAACATAAAGGTTATTGTCATATATATAGTCCTGTAGGTCATTGTTATTCCAGGGTTTACTTTCATGTCAAAGTCAACACCATATTGCAATTCATCTTCGTTAGGTTTCTATGATCATGTTGTTGTGTCAAATCATGTGCACCATACTCCAATGTTTATCTATTTTACAAGAAAATTTAGTTATAGATTTCTACTAGAGCCATAAAGTTTGGTACCACCACAACAAGATTTACAAATTATAGATATTCTTGTATTGATGTATCCATTTGTAAATGCTTCATTGAAATGTCTTGTAATAACCACTTCTATGTTCTTGAATACTCCTATCAATCATGAAACAATTTATAACCCCTGACCATAAAAACATGCTACAAACGGATGAAAAAGAGCTTATATAAACTTCTTTAATGTTTCCAAAATGGTGACATAACGTAAGTACTTGATTTCCTACTCAAGTCTCACATTGTCAATGCTAAGTTCATGAATGTATTTAAAGCATACACAAAGAACACTTAACAAGTACTTCCACTAAAGGATTTGGTCTTCATATTAGGTGTATAGTGTAATACATGACTTATGAGCATGATCTGTCAATCTGTTCTGACATTTCCCTATATTAAATACTTCTCTACCTCAAACAATAAAAGGTTCATCAACAGTGCATCATTCTACATGACAAACTAAATTGCTAGAAAATTTACCTTAACATCCTCTCAACACTTCTTGTACCGTTGAAGTTTTCAACAAAAACCAAACTCAAATTTTCATTATCTCTTTCACCAGGTTTTTTTATATGCACACTTCTACATCTTCAAAATTAACAACACTTTGATCACACTTCAAGAGTGAATTTGAATTTCTAGCTTCTCTGGTTAGAGCTTCAATAGTCTTCAACAATTTATTGTATGTGCCAAATATTTTTTTTTAGTGAATAAATCATACTCCGTCCTTACGCCATAAATGAAATGAAAATCCAAGTATATATATATCTATATCTATATATATATATATATATATATATATATATATATATATATATATATATATATATATATATATATATATATATCTATATATATATATCTATATATATATATATATATTCTAAGTTTGTTTGAGGGTTTTAGGGCATAGTAGAGTGCTTGTTCCAGCGTAAACAAGGTCTAATGAAATTTTATAACAAAGGCAGACAAAATCCTTCACTCTACACCTCAAATTGATTATGTATTTGTAGCCTACCAAAATTTCAAATCTTCATAGAATTGACCATCAAAATTGTCAATGTACTGCTCCAAATTTTTAGAGAAACACTTCCAAAATTGCACACGTTTATCCCATGAAAACTCCAACGACAAGGATCATTCAACGAATATCCAGAAAAGAGGAGTGTGATAAGGAATCATGCACATAAATGTCTTGTAGCAATACACTTGACAACTCTTAGGGACTGGTCAAATTTGCGGATTCTAGAATTGATACCTGCAAAGATGTAATAAAAATAACCTAGAGAAACCCTCAAAATAAATGCCAATCCCATAACGAAACCCTGTCCTTGATGGCCACAAATATACTCTGATGAATATCACCTACACATAACCAAATGAAACCCCATAACCCTTAAAAAATAGACCCAAACATACCTTTGTTGCTTCAACACTGATTCAAGGCTCTTCTCCATAAGGTAGAGAATTTGGAGCTCAATAATGTGCAATCAATCCATGATCATGATGAGGAATATAATCCATTTATATAGTTTTTGAGAATTCACCAAACAAGTTAAACCAACTTGATTTTGGAGGGAATATGATTTAAATTAAAATTTGAATTTTATATTTTGAAGCCAAAACTTTGGTCCAAAATTTATTCAATAGAAGTTCATAAAAGAAAATTGTAATAATTAGTACTCCAACATGATTTTATTTCAAGACCATTAACTAAGAATAAATTTTCCTATCATCAAATATTGGAGCCAAACATAATCATCCACATCATCTATCATTGGGGATTTTGACCACTAGGATGTGGCTTCAACTTTGATGAAGCATATCTCTCAAACTGTGAAGGCCCATGAGATTCTCCACATATCAACAAAATCAACATGATGAGAAGAATCTAATGGTGAGGGTCTTCGAGGTAAATTCAATGAATTTCTTGTTCAAAATCCTCAACAAATGTAGGGTGTGGTCATCCTCAAAGGAAACCAAAACCTAGATCTAGGGTTTTACCAATATTTTATCTCATTCATGGGCGCCAACATACTAACGACATCAATGAAGACATCCTACACCTACTTTGATCTCTTGTACCCACTGTGCCATCCTGCACCTGCTTTGACATCCTTTGACATCCCGCATACACTTTGACATCAATGACAACATACTCAACAATCGCCCCATTTGTTATTGATGTCAACACATCAATTATAGAATGGCCTGGTGCATTTGAATTCATGCTTCTTCTCTTCATTTCTTTCCAAGATTCTCTCCCCCTTTGAAATCAATGACAATGGGTAGTTCACCTTGCTTTTAAGTGACAATATCTTCTTGCGACATGGCTTCCCTTGAAAATATGTTGCATCATCTCTACAGGCTCCCCCTAATAATGTGCTTTCTTGCTACATCATCTCTTCCATTACATATTCTCCCTATGAAAATATTCTCTCCTGTTGCATCATCTCTTCCATTACACAAGCTCCCCATAATGATGTGCTCTCTTGCTGCATCATATCTTCTGATTGTGCAAGAATTCATTGTGAAATATGTTTTCTCTGCCAGGCCTTGGTGGTCTTGTCTTCTTGCCTAGTGAATGGTTTTTCTTCCTGGTTCTACAAGGTTCACGTCAAGATGCTTCTAAAATATCATGCAAAATGGCCAAAGTTATGACATAGGTAGCACTCTACATCTGGGCTGAATAATGGAAAAAAGGTGTTGTGACTTCTACTGTCATATGCATATGGGATTATATCTTGTCTTTCAGAAAATATGCCTATAGAACTTTGATAAAACCATCTATCAATACTCCTACTACTTTCTCTTCAATCTCTAACTTTATGTCCATAGTTAGAATATGTATATCAATAACCATGAAATGTGTCTGCATACTTCGGTGTGTAGGGTGATGATCTCCTAAAGGTGTATTTCCCTTTAGAATATTCAAGGATTTTTTTTCTCCACTTCTGAATGTTATTCTATGATTTGGCGTCTTGAATGCATCATATTGACTTCTTGAGGCATTGGTCTTCCAACTTTCGATTTTGGTTGACTCGTGCAAAACATTAACTTGATGCTTATCTTCATCTTTGGAATGAGGATTCCTTTCACAAGGATTCGTTTCTTGTTTGACATGTGGTTTCTCTTCATCTTTGGAGTGAGGCTTCTCTTCATGAGGCTTATATCCATATTCTTCATGTGACATCTCTTCCTCTTTGACATCTTCATCCTTACAACATGAGGACTCACCAACATATCCAAGACCTATGTTGATAATTAATGATCTTTGGCAATTGAGAATGTCATCCAATACTTGTGAGCTCCTTAATTTTTTATTCATCTTGTCTATTCCTGTTCTCAAGTTAACTATTTCCTGTTCATTTTTCATGCAATCCTTTTCCTTCTACTTGAAATAACTTCTCAAGAATTCCTTAGTCCTTTTGGATTCTTCGAGTTGACTCTTTAAGGAGGTGATTTTCTTGCTGAGTTCTTTATCCTTATTTTTCCATTTATTTGTCTTTTCCTTTTCTTTGAGCTGGCTTATCAAAGTTATTTCCCTATATTTTTCCTCTTGCAGCATGCTTTCGAGATAATCCACTTCTTTCTTTGCTTCATCAAGTTCACAATCCTTTTTTGGAGTTTGTTGTTTTTTAATTTGACCTTGAAGTTGGATGATTTGAACTACGAAATATCTCCAGTTATTGTAATGCTTTGTATTCTCTTTCATCAATTGTTAATGTTATGAACTAAGTTCATTATACAAAAATCTGATCAAATCCTTGTCTCGTTCTAATTTACCAATTTTGTTTATGAGAGACTAAACATTTGCTTCAAGATCAACAACCATCTTATATTCAAATGTTGGCTCAATCAATGCTAGAAATTTGACTTCAAGAGATTAAGCTACAACTGAAGGAACCAACTTTGATACCAATTGTTGGAAATAATGAGAGGGGGGTGAATCAATATTCCTTATAATTTTCACACAATTGGTTAGTTTACTTTAAATATTCATAGCATAAAACATGAAATAAAATCACATCACATAAATACATAGAAGATGTCACTCAACAGGATTCGCTATATATGGTTACATATGCATTTACCAGCTGAACTGGAAGGAAGTACAATACTCCCCAAGGGTTTTACCAGCAAGGCTAGAAGGAATAAAATGCTTACTGAATGATTTTGGGCTCCCATACTAGGGACAATGACCCAACTATAATAAGTTTCTACCTTTGTTTTTGCACGCCACTACCACTCCTTCTGCTACTACTTATATACTACCACTACTTTCGTTCACGTTGCCTATGCTACTACCCGTGCCACTACTACTACTATTCTTCATGCTCCCACATGTTGTTGTACTACAACTCAACACTATGCTACACATTAAATCAGTTAAGGAAAACATGTATAACATTGCCATACATCACACCATCACAAGGTCACTGTCATGTATATAAGCACAAATGACATGCTAACATGCTACCACACATCTTGGTCATAAAGAGACTTCCATATATAGAAAAATGAAACAGATATAGGGGTTAGAACTATACATTGAGGATAGAATGTAAACATAAAGGTTACTATCATATGTATAGTCCTCTAGGTCATTGTTATGCTAGAGTTTAGTCTCATGTCAAAGTCAATGCCATATTCCCATTCATCTTCCTTAGCTTGCTACTCACTGCCATATCGGCCACTATCATGACACTGTCTCACTATTTCATTATCTCACCACCATTGGAACATAGGAGTCACTGTCATGCCTCCAATTTACAATCATATTCCGAATTCACTGCCATATCAAAGCTCACCATCATGTTGTACTATCAAGACATCATTGGAATGCTATCTAAACAACATTGCCATACTTATTTGTCATATATCACTCACTTCCATACATCAAGAGTCATTTCCATCAAAGGATTAGTATCACATATCACTTTCACAAAAGTTATATTATCATAACGACACCACCATACTATCATAAATGTTTTGTAAATTTGAAAACTCCCATACTCATTGTTATGCCATGCATCACTATTATAGAATAGGGTTACTGTCATATCAAGCCATGCCATACATTATTGTTACATAAGGTTCTGTCAAACTATCATCATGTTGTTGTGTGAAATCATGTGCACCATACTTCAATGTTGATCTATTCTACAAGCAAATTTAGTCACAAATTTCTACTAGAGCCACAAAGTTTGGTACCACCACAACTTGATTTACAAATTGTAGTTCTTTTTGTATTGATGTCTCTGTTTATAGATGTTTCCTTGAAATTTCTTGTAATGACCACTTCTATGGTCTTGAATACTCCTGTCAATCATGAAATTACTTATAACCCCTTACCATAAAACCATGCTACAAACTAATGACAAAGAGCTTATTCCAAACTTCTTTAATGTTTGCAAAATTGTGACATATTATAAGTACTTTCTTTTTTACTCATGCCTCACATTGTCAATCTTAATTCCATGATTGTATTTAAAATATACACATAGAACACATAACAAGTATTTCCACTAAAGGATTCAGTCTTCAGATTAGGTGTGTAGTGCAGTACATGACTTGTGAGCATGATCTGTCAATCTATTCTGGCATTGCCCTATTATGAATACATCTCTACCTCAAAAAATAAAAGATTAATCAATTGTGCATTATTCTGCATGACAAACGGAAGTGCTAGAAAATTGACGATGGCATTCTCTAAACATTTCTTGTACCATTGAAGTTTTCAACAATAACCAAACTCAAATTTATCATTATCTTTGTCAACAGGTTACTTTATATGCACACTTGGACATGTTTGAAACTAAAAACACTTCGATCACACTTCAAGAGAGAATTTGAATTTCTAGCTTCTCTGGTTAGGGCTTCAACATTCTTTAACATTATTATTGTATGTGCCAAATAAGTTTTTTCGTGAAGAAATCCTACTCCATCCTTATTCCATAAATGAAATGAAAATCCAAGACAAATTACTAGTAGGATTTTCATATATATAAAGTTTGTTTGAGGGTTTTAGGGCATAGTAGAGTGCTTGTTCCAACGCAAAAAAAGGTCTAATGAAATTCTATACCAAATATAGGCAAAATACTTCACTTTACACCTCAAATTGATTATGTATTTGTGGCTTACCGAAACTTCAAATATTCGCAGAAATCACCATCAAAATTATTAATGTACTGCTTCAAATATTTAGAGAAGCACTTCCAGAATTACACACTTATGCCATGAAAATTCCAACAACAAGGATAATTAGGGAATATCTAAACAAGAGGAGTATGCTTAGAAAGCATGCATAGAAATTTCTTATGGTAAGATACTTTACATCCCTTAGGGACCGGTTAGATTTTTGGATTTTGGAATCAATACCTACAAAGATGTAATCAAAATAACCCAGCGAAACCCTCAAAATAAATGTCAAGCCCAAAACGAAACCCTTTCCTTGATGGCCACAAAGATACTCTGATGAAGATCACCTACACAGAGCCAAATAAAACCCCTTAACCATGAAACCATAGACCCAAAAAAAGTTTTTTCTGCTTCAAGGCTAATTTGAGGCTCTTCTCCATAAGTTCGAGAATCTAAGCTCAATAATGTGCAACCGATCCATTCTCAGGATGAGGAATATGATGCATTTATATAGTTTTTGAGAATCCACCAAATAAGGTTAGCTAATTTGAATTTGGAGGGTGTCAGTCTTTACAATTTCCTAGGCTGAAAAGGAAATCGAGAAGGGTAGCCTCAAACCACTTCAGCTCAGTAGCTAGCCCTACTGAACATGAGATGGATCTCTCTAAGTCTCTTATCAGTGATATGACTTTAAAGCAAATGAGTTTTAGGTTATATATATATATATATATATATATATATATATATATATATATATATATATATATATATATATATATATATATATATATGTTTGTTTGTTTGTGAAAAATTGGGTTTTAGGGTTTGCTGAACTTAGGGTTTGGAGCCACAAATAGGTCTATGTTATAGGAGTGTAGGAGAAAATATGAGAAGGAGCTAGATATAAGAAGCCATGGTGTGTTTAGAATATTATCAGTGTAGTATAGAAGAGAAAATGTATAAGAAACTAATTAGCATAAGTAGACATGATTTCATTAGCTTAGGAAGACATAAACATAACTATGAAAACCAGATAACAAAGCTTGAGAAACAAGAATTCTGTATATTTCACTGTAAGGCATCCATAGAAATAAGATATATCATGTAGATAAAGATGTTTTAACATTTAGAAAACAAATAGAATGAAGAACAAACACCATGAACTCACTGGGCTAGAGTTCCTTGAAAATAGTTGCAATTGTCTCTGTATTAGCTGAAAAGATGATTACATGCAAGCCTCCTCCACAAAAAGTCCAACCCTCTTCTCCTGAAGAGAAATGATACATATAGACTCTCCTAGACTACTTTCCCACCTTCAGGAGTTGAATTCCTTGGTGGAGGAACTGACTCCAAAATTCTCTCAACCAACAGGTGAGAGTGAGAAGGTGAAACTCAAACACTTCTTGGAGAGTTTGTTTAGGAGTTTGCTTCCTTTATGAGGCCTAATAAACATAAAAAACAACCTATGATGTAAATTTATTCATGCCTACATCATCTAGCCTCGAAAATAGTGCCATTACATAAAGAGGTTTGACTTTGACTAAGTCAAACTGGAAACTAGAAATTTTACACAGTGAAATTTACAAATTAAAACACAGAAAAGTGCAGAAGCACAATGCCGAATTTGAGCTGATTTTAAAGTGCCTTACAGAGGTAAAAATGAAAATATGGGAGAATGGTAAACTAACCCTTCAAGTCTACTTTCCATAACAGTTTGAATTTTTGAATTTGGACCATGGGAAGGCCTTCAAATATCCATTCTCCCAAGGTCACTCCAGGTGCGCAGCGCCTATCAAAAAAGGGTCCAGAATGCTAGTTTTTTGCCACTTTTTTGCACTTTTCTCCAAAACTGAGCCACTTATGTAAAATATGAGAAAATGGGTTTTTAGAGGATTGCAAGAGATTTCCAATCCGATTTTCTGAATTTAGCTCCAAAATTCACAAAAAACTAAAGGTGCTCAGAATTTGCTCAAAATTGGCTAGGAGCTATAAAATTATGTATTTTAAACCTTCATATATGCTTTAGCAAGCATATCCAAGTTTCCCTCATCCTTTTGGTCCTTTTTGGCTTCTTTGAGCTTGTTTTCAAGCTGCTTTACCTTGACAATGGCAGTCATGTCTTGAGCCTGGTAGTGGTGCGCCATATACCTAAGCAACTGATTATCTCTGTTTACCTTCTCAAGGAGCTTCTCCAAGTGTTCATTCACCCAATTGAGCCAATACTTCTTGTCTTGATTGACCTCAAGAGAAATTCTATCCTCTGTGTCTATGTTGTAGAATTTTGTAGAATTTTTCTACAAATCAGCTAGCTCTGATACCATGTAGAAATTTCCCACCTGTAGATCACTTGGTAATGCAATGTACTAAAGCAAAACAATTGATCTACTTCTACAAACAATTTAGCGGAAGCTTAATAAACCATGAGCAACATCAATAAGAACACATATAACTGATAAGAAGGAATAAATCACACATAACACAGAAGAATTTACCCGGGGAAAGCACTTGCCTAAAACCCCATCTGTGTATTATCATAAAAGTGGAAATATAGTCCGAATTACACAAAGCCTTAGCTCGGAAGCTATCCACCTCTGCTGCTCATAGACAGTCAAAGGCTTCTCACAAACCTTCTCCTCTACCCTCCAAGCCTCCTATTTCCTTGTGCAATTTCCTTGGGGTCTAGTGTTGCCACCTGTGTGAATTGGCCTCTTCACACACTCACTAACCTCTGATCTAACTGCACAAACTTGAAGGAGATAAATCCTCATCATGGATGAGCTTCCTTTATAGGAAAAATATTCATCCAACTAATAGTACACTGTCCCTTCTTTGATCTCAACTCGGTCTCTGTCTGAACTGACATACATGAGTTATTTAAGCTATAATATTTAGTTATCTGAAAATACCAGTTGTTACATGCATGCAAGCATTAACAAACTGAATCTCATTAATTTAACAACTTGTTAAATTAATCTAACTGGACTTGAATCATTTAACTGAGCTAACTAATTACAACTCATAATTAGAACTCATCCTTATCTCTTAACTGATGGATAAATTCCTCAATTAGTAGATAAAATATTGCATGTTCTCACATAGACTTCATGTTTGATTTTTCACAACTAATTAACTCATGGAGAATTAATTAATTTATTTTCAAACAGCTGTTAAGTTCAAATTCAAATTTTACTTCCTATTTTAGTCCAGGGACTGACTAAAAATAGGAATCCATCCCAAATTGCTAAAAATAGAAATTCTATTTTTAACACTTCCATTTTTCATTCCCTATTTCCCAATCCAGCACTGGTACCCAAACTGCTATTTTTAGTAGTGATATTTTTAGCACTTCTATTTTTAGCAATTTCTTGTTGCCATTTTCAACACTCCCTCTCAACAAGAAAGGCTTCCTCTCGAATCCAATCCTGTACCTTCGGAATGTTCTGCATGCAACACTTCTACCAAGTGTGGTTGCTCCAGCAACTCTCGGAACAAAAAAACTCCCAACTGACCTCTCTATTGGGCTAGAAACATACTCTGATGCTGAAGCTCTACCTGCTGCTGACAAGTGCTCCCTCTCTGACCTCTGTGCTACTACAACATCTCCATGCATCTCACACTGTTGCATACCTCTCTATGCCATCATACACTGGTGCAACACACTTGTGCCTCTCGCACTGTTGCACACCTCTCTATGCCATCCTACACTGGTGCAACGCACTTGTGCCTCTCGCATTGCTATAGCCTGCTAACTCTATGCTGTCCTGGGATTCCTGCACTGTATCTCTCTCTTCCACTCCATCCGCATCTATCTCTACCTAATCAGCCAGTCCTACTACTCCTTATCGGGGCTCCTGTAGCGAAGTCGAATCAAAGAGGTTGGGTACCTCAAGGATCCTGCCCCTCCTCCTTGGGACGATCACTCCACATCGCCCCACCTCCTACCTGGAGGTATGGCTGCATGTGATCCATCTGCCCACCTGGCTCAAATTTTCCCCCTACTAGAGGTCTCTACATGAGTAGATGTCTGTACTCGATCTCCTCTCAGCTTCCCCTGTTGTGGCTGCTCCACAATCTCCTGAAGTTGCTACACCAATCATGGCTTCTCCACAATCGTCTGATACTTCTTCTGGCGCTACATGTTGAGAGGTAATTTACTCTCCCTCTCAACCACCAAGTATCTAACCTTTGCCTTGATCCTCAAGGCTTTGCATGCATATTGTACCTCAAGTGCATATAGGTTCTTGGCTAGCACATCAATCTATTTCCACTTTCCCGCCGTCATGAAATTTTCTAGAAAAAGAGGATTTTAAATCAGCGATATCTCCCTCATCTGAACTCCGATTCAGCCGATTTTTTTTTTTTGATTTTGGGTATTTTTCCGCAAGGAATCCAAATCTGCTATTTATTTCTGAAAATTGTGTACATAAATTTTTAGATCTGCTATGCAAACTCTCGGCCCAAAACTCAAAACTTTGAAATCTCTTCTCAGTATATTGTTCTCTCCTTGATCACCTGTGCTCTGATACCATGTAGTTTTGTAAATTTTTTCTACAAATCAGCTAGCTCTAATACCATATAGAACTTTTTCTACAAATCAACTAGCTCTGATACCATGTAGAAATTTCCCACCTGTAGATCACCTGGTAATGCAATGCACTAAAGCAAAACACTTGATCTACTTCTACAAACAATTTAGCGAAAGCTTAATCAACCATGAGCAACATCAATAAGAACACATATAACTAATAAGAAGGAATCAATCACACATAACATAGAAGAATTTACCTGGGGAAAGCACGTACTTAAAACCCCATCTCTATATTATCATACAAGTGGAAATATAGTCTGGATTACACAAAGCCTTAGCTCGGAAGCTATCCAACTCTCAGTATAATCCCTCTGCTGCTCATAGACAGTCAAAGGCTTCTCACAAACCTTCTCCTCTGCCCTCCAAGCCTCCTATTTCCTTATGCATTTTCCTTGGGGTCCAGTGCTGCCACCTATGTGAATTGGCCTCTTCACACAGTCACTAACCTCTGATCTAACTGTACAAACTTGAAGGAGATAAATCCTCATCATGGATGAGCTTCCTTTATAGGAAAAATATTCATCTAACTGATAGTACATTATCCCTTCTCTGATCTCAACTGGGTCTCTGTCTGAACTGACATGCATGAGTTATTTAAGCTATAATATTTAGTTATTTGAAAATACCAGTTGTTACATTTTTTTCCAGTGGAAAAATCTGTAACCTTTTATTTAAAAAATGAAAAGTTACAATTGCAGATGCATTGAGCATTTCCATAAGCTACCCATTGGGCTCAAGTGCTTCCGCACCCTACACGACAATACACAACTAGCGTGCAAAAATGAAAAAAGAAAAAAGAAGAAAGAAGAGGGAAGAAGAGAGAGAGCAAGGAAAACTGAATTTTGGATCTTCAGGTTTTCCTTCCCTTTTTCTTTTCGACCTTGCGCCACTCTCCTTGAGTAGGCTCAATCGAAGCTATGACTAACTGTGTTTCTGCTCTCTGCGGGCCTACTTCCTTGTCTGAATCTGAGGTATCTGATTGATGAAGTCGTTTAATCCCTCCCATGCTCTGATCTTCGTTTGTCCTCTCTGCCTGATTTGGGTAGAAATGTGGAGTCTTGTTTTCGGATGTATTTTCCTTCTGGGTTTCCATTGCTCGAGGTACCTCAGCATTCTCTGTGGGGGTATCGTCCTCTTCTGCTTCTGATTCTTCATCCTCTGAGACAGGGGGGGAGAATTGCCATCCTTTCCTTTGCTTCCCTTTCTGTTTTCTTTTACTGTTAGCTTTCTTGGCTTCTGGACACGTGCTTTGCAGGTGTCTAGTTTGTCTGCACACCCTGCATCTGAAGGCGGTATTTTCGTAGTCTAGTGCTTGCAGCCAATTTTGTTGTTTGTAAATCAGCCTTATGTTGTCTGGCAGCCCTTTACTTAGATCTACTTCCACACAGATGCGTGCGAAAGTGTAAATCCTTTCATCAATCCTTTCCAGATCTGTTTTGATGTATTTCCCTATGCTGTTCCCGATTCCTTCCAAGACTCTTTCACTCCAAAAGTGAAGGGGAAGGTTATGTAGACGAACCCAAACCGGCACTTTTGATACAGTCATTTTGTTTGGATCAAAATCTTTAAACCATGGGGTCATGAACAGCCCCGCCGTTCCCCAGAACCAAGGCCCAGCACTGATGATGGTATCTCTGGCCTCCTTGGATATAAATCTGACTATGAAAAACCCTTTGGAGCATAGATGAATGTCGCATTCCATGGTCCAAGTGGTAAAAATCCAATGAAATAGATCTGATGGTTTTGGCCAGAAGCTGTTGAAGCGACATATTAGAGCTTGTGTTTCATAAGACTTAACATAATCATCAAGCCCTGTGGAATCAATATTAAAAGCTGGAGTTTGTCCTAGCTGGTCTACTATGTAAGGCCGAGGTGTATATCCACCTTGATCTGGGGAGGATCCTGATTCTCTGTTGCCTTGGAGAATGTTTTTATAGGATGAAACTCCCTTAGGTTTGTGCTGGGGTGCTGTTTTCCCCTTCTCCCCTCCTGAACTGCTTGGCTGTCCCTGAGATGGGGCCCCTCCTCTCAGCCTGAGATTCAAGACTATGGTTTCTCCTGGGCTGATCTCGTAACTTCCCAGGGTTCTGTTGTCCTAGAGGGACCACCTGCCACTGACTAAATGTTGGATCTGGCTAGGATAGCCAGTCAAAGCACAAATTTGTTGCTTTAGCAGCGAAACAGAGCTCTCTGCACTTACCCATACTAAGAAAGATTTCTTCTCAGGGGTTTTAATAAAAATCTGAAAACTATTTTTGGTTACCTGATGTCTGCATTTTGGCTAAGCTCTGCCTGAACCAGTGTCTTTGCTGGTTGCCAGATGGTTCGACTGTGTGCATTCTTCCAGATCTTGCCTCCTATTGGGTCGATCTGCCTTTTGTATGACGAGAAACGCGTGCCCTCTGCTCAATCGGTGCCTATTCCCGCCGATCTGCTGCCTGGGTTCTGTATAATCTTGAAACTTGCTCCGATCAGTTAGATCCGGCGTGGATCTGGAGCATTTGAGCCATGCAATTGTGTGATGGGTTAGATCTGCTGCATGCAGTCCCCCATCTTTGCATACAAAGGATGGCAGTGTAGTGATTGGCCTGATGAACAGCCAACTGGCAAGGCCTACATAAATCGGCCCAAACCCTGACGATTCTCCGCCTCCGAGATAGGTTCTGGGCCAAAAAACAAAGATTGTCTGCCGATCTCTGCCCTCGTTCAGGTTCCCGAGCTTTTCCTTCCATTCTACCTTTGATTTATTCAGCCCTTCAATCTTATCTGCTATGCCAAGAGCATCGGGAGCTTCCCTGGCGATGGGCCAAATAACTGCATTCTTACAGATTGATCGAAAGGGTTTCGGGAGCTCCGTCAACACGCACTTGAGGTCAAACCTGTAGAGGCCAGAGGCTATGGCCATCCCTTTCGCGCCGCCTCCAACAATCGCACAGTCGGTGACTCCATTTCCGGCGCAGGGAAAGCTCGCTACGATGGCCATCTTTTTTCAGAACTCTAGTTTCCCCCCAGTTGTGACATGCATGCAAGCATTAACAAATTGAATCTCATTAATTTAACAACTTGTTAAATTAATCTAACTAGACTTGAATCAGTTAAATGAGCCAACTAATTACAACTCATAATTAGAACTCATCCATATCTCTTTAATTGATGGATAAATTCTTCAAAAAATAGATAAACTATTGCATGTTCTCACATAGACTTCATGTGTGATTTTTCACAACAAATTAACTCATGGAGAATTAATTAATTTATTTTCAAACAATTGTTAAGTTCAAATTCAAATTTTACTTCCTATTTTAGTCCAGGGTTTGACTAAAAATAGGAATCCATCCTGAACTGCTAAAAATAGAAATTCTATTTTTAGCACTTCCATTTTTCATTCCCTATTGCCCAATCCAGCATTAGTACCCAAACTTCTATTTTTAGCAGTGCTATTTTTAGCACTTCTATTTTTAGCAATTTCTTGTTGCCATTTTCAACATATGTGTTCTTCCTCTTCTTGTAACGACTTCTTTAGGCCCTTTGTTCTTGGCCTTTTCCTCTTACCTTTCCCTTTTTCTCCTTCAGGCTCACTTGACTCTATGATATCTTTGCCCTTGCCAACCTGCTATAATAACTTGGTTTGCTCTTTTTCCATGATCAATTGCTTTGCTTTGAGATGATTATTCTCCTGTTCAAGGAATGAAATGATGTATCTAGCTCTCGCCATGTTGACTGTAAGCTCCTTGATCTGATAGTCTTTATCTCTGATTGTCTGCTACGTGCTTGAAATCTGATCCTCTGCCTCTAAATCAAATAGCTCAAGCTCATACTCAACTGTGTCTTTATCTCGCTATTGGTCCCTGCTTTGTTGATGTAGAATGCTTGGCCCCTTTCTCACCATGAGAAGCAAACACAAGCCTCTGTCCTCTCTTGTACATCCTGGTCACCTTAAGCTTAGGTTCTTGAGTTTTCTCAACTGATTTTCTAGAGGACCCCACTTCCATTTGTTGTTTTGGTATGTTAGAGGTTTGAGCTGCTACATTTGCTTCATGCCATTTCAGGGTTGTTTCCAAAAAGGTTTCCCAAGTCATACCTTTCTCTGCAAGCTGGTGAAGGACTATAGTCTTGATCAGACTATGATGAAACAGGCTTGGGTAGTGCTCCTTTTTCTTCATTTGTATTTTCTCTGACATTTTGGAAATGCTCCTGAGTAGGTAGTTACACATGCTGAGTGGCTTTTGAGAGGTGAAGTGCATTAGGAGGTGAAAATGATAAGCATACAACCTAGAGAATCTTCCTTCACATGTAAAGAACTTCATGATAATCTTCATCAAAGGGGCATATTTCTCCAATAAGTATCTGAAAGGCATAGTGTGATCATGTTTTTCCCTATATGGTGTTTTTAAGAAAGGTTTATAATATTCAAGATCTAGGTTCATTCCCTTGAACCAATATTCACCATTGTTCGGTAGTCCTATAGCAAGTGAAATGGAGGCCACTGAAAAAATGAATTCAACACCAACGATAACAACATTTTCACCCTTCAACTGAGTTTCCACCCAATCTGTCAATTGCTCATGAAAACCAGCCTCACTCACCCTGTTGCAGAAATCCAAGCAATGTGCATCTTCAAAGCACTATTTGATAAAGGGATATGAGTTGATTTCACTACAATTTGATGGCTCATATATGAGGATTTTCCCTCCCTTGTGATGTCTCTTCCTCTCTGGTGAAGATTCTGCCTCCATGATGACAAAAAACCCTAGCAGCAGGAAAATGAGAAAAACTATGAGGTATGAGTGGAAAATGAAGTGATGTGAAGGTGGAGTTTGACAAAATGGTAAAGGAGGTTTGAAAGAGGTGGAAATGAACTTTGGAGAGATGATGAAAATGAGTGGAGAAGCAATGGAGGAGTGATTTTCTTGTGAGGAGGAAAAATAGAGTTTGTAGTGAAAGTGCCAAAAATCCCTAGGAATGAACTAGGGTTTCACTTTTGGAGAGGTAAAATTCTGCTTTGAGGTTGATTGAGTGGTTAAAATAGTTTATTAAACATGTATATAGGTGTAGGGAAACATTTTACATGTTTAGAAACCAAAAAATAAAAATGGTCATCATCAACCTATCATTCCCCATGAGAAATTTCACTACAAACCCTAATTTGAAAAATCATTGGCATGAGATGATTTTGAAAAGCAAAGAAGGAAGAATAATGGTGTACTTACTTGTTGCTTGGCTTAGAAAGCAATGAAATCAAGTTTGCAGGCTTAAAAATCAAATTTGGGAGAAATTTGGGCATTTTCTGGACACTTTGCCCCGTGCGCAGTGCCTTTGTGCACAACTCCTTGTCTCTGTGCACAACGTCTTGTCTTTGTGCACAACTCCTTGTCTCTGTGCACAATGTCTTGTCTTTGTGTGTAGCGCCTCAAGGTTTTTTCCAATTTTTCCTAAGAAACCGACTTTTTCTCTCTTTTGGGTGGGAGAGCTCGATACTCAAGAGTGAATAGGAGGTAAATGAACCAAGTTTGGGGGATTTTGAGTTTATATAGGAAAAATTATTTCTCTTTTTAAAAATAAATGGGACCCACAAACCTTTAAAAACTGATTTTTTCACTTTTGAAAACAAAGTCACCTTTAATGCTAAAACCTGAGCTGTCTTTTCACTTTCCTGAGTACTGGAACTTCTTCTTCTAGAACTTTTCAAACATGAAAACATGATGAATGTGTGATAACTCACAAATCAATACCAAAGAGCTGCTTGTCATGCTCTTTTCATTGCTGTATTTATTCATGAAAATGATGGACCTTGGAAACCCTAGTGACCTAATGGATGACCTGAAACTAAATGGAATGATGATGATGACTGACTTGTTTTTATTATGACACCTTCATAGAAAATGTGATTGGTGACCAACATGAGTGAATTTTCAAAAGACTGACCTCATTTCTAGACTAGCTAAACAGTGACCAAATTTTACTATGTAAACCTAGTGACATTAAAAATTTGATTTTGATAGTCCTGACAAGCAATTATAAAAACACATTTGATCCAGGTGATAGGATAACAAGCCTGACACTAGCATTGGCTCCATCTAGGGATGGCAGCTCCTTGGAGGTGTCAAGAACACCATAGACCTAGTAGCCTTATCCATTGGGAAATGGAGTCAACATGCAGAAAAAAGAAAAAAAAAAATTGACTTAAAACTGACTGACTTTTTGACATGACAATGACTAAAGAGTAAAATAAAAACCAAAACAATAACCGGTCAAAGAAACCTTAGGGCCTTCTCTTCGGGCTTCAAAATCCTATGACAACTACTTAGATTGTTGGAAATAAAGTACACACTCGTATATAGAATGATGATGAATTTTCAGAACTTTTTTTTTTTTTTTTTAGACATAGTAGTGCTTGAGAAGCCTACCATTGATCGCTCCTCGTAAATAATCTCCTCCATCCATTTCTTCAAATAAGAAAGCATTCTTCCCTCTGAAAGCAGAAATCCTATAAGGTCCCTTCCATAAGTTTTCAAACTTGCCATGTTTGCTCTTTTCTTCATTTCTAGCATCCCACTGAAGAACCACATCCCCTAGATTGAAATTGTCTTCCTTGGTCTTGCAATCATAAATCTTTTTAATCTTCTCCTGGAGTTTGGATGTGTTCTGAAGAACCTCTTCCCTTGTTTGTTGTAAATGAATCATCTGATTTATCCTTCTTTGCATGTCATTAGTCTCACTATCCAATTCCTACAGAATTTTCATGATCGGGACAGCAAGAGATGAAGGAAAAACTGTATCAATCCCATATACCAGCTGAAAAGGGGACATACCTATTGATTTTTTAGTGCTAGCCCTATCCACCCATAAGGCATTGATGAGCTTTTTATGCCATTTCTTCTTGTTCACTTCTAGAACCTTCTTGATGATGTTGACCAATGATTTATTGGAGGATTTGGCAAGACCATTCCCTTGTGGATGATAAGCAGTAGAATGTCCTAAAACAATATGATATTTGGCACAAAAGTCCACCATTCTCTTTGAATTGAAGGCAGTAGAATTGTCAGTAATTATTTTCTTTGGGCAGCCAAATCTAGACAAGATATTAGATTCAATTATTTGAATGATAACAAAATCAGTAGCTTGCCTAGTTGGAATTGCCTCAATCCACTTTGTGAAGTAGTCGATGGCTGTCAATATCCATTTATGTTGTGCTGAAGATGAAGGATGGATTTCACCAATGAAATCAAGACCCCACTGCTTAAAAGGAGCTGAAATTGAGATAGGCTTCAAGGGCAATGGCAAAAGATTTCTATTTCCTTGAAAAATCTGACATTCATGGCAGCTCATCATTATTTTGTATACATCAGAAAAAAGGGTGGGCCAATAGAAGCCAGCTATTAAGATCTTATTTGTTGTATTTTTCCAAAAGTGATGACTGCCATAGTCTCCTTTATGGAAATCTTTCGTGACATCCTTGGCTTAATTTTCCACCAAACTATTCAGCAACACACCAACAGGATCTTTCCAATATAAAACACCATCTAGAATACAATAGTTTGAAGCCTTCAATTTTAGAGATCTAGCTTTATCTTTGGGAACTTCTAGTGGATGATTCAGGTGCTACAAGACATAGACAATGTCAGAATACCAAGGAGAGGAAATAGACATATCAGACACATGTTGTAAAGGATCATCTCCTTCTTGTTCTTCAGAAAGTGCTTCAATCAAATATGTCTAGTGCATGTAGATTTGATTCAGCCATGAGTTTAGCTAAACCTTGTCCTTTGATGAGCTTTGTGTGCTTTATCTCCAAGTCATACTCTAGCATAGATGCAATCCACTTTCCTCTTCTACCTTCAGGATCTGTCTGCACAAGAATTTCTTTAACTACTATAGTAGGAACATAAGCAATGTTGTGAGAATGTAGAATATAAACTCAGAAATCCTTGAGAGCCTTCACCAACGCCAAGGCCTACTTTTCAATGATATTGTATCTTAGTGCTGCATCTCTTATATTGCGACTGAAAAACGATATGGGCTACTCATTTTTATGATATTTCTTCTGCATTAGGACCGTTCTTAATGTATGTTCAGATGCAAAAGAAAAGATGATGAAATCTGAAGTGTAATCTGGACTATTCAAAATAGGAGCAGTAGATAATGCATACTTCACTGCATGAAATGATTTATTAGCCTCTAAAGACCACTTTACCTCACTGTCCTTCTTCATCATGTTTGTCATTTCTTTTAAATGCTTAGCTATATTAGGAATGAATCTTATCAAAAAATTGATTTTCCCATTGAAATATTGAATCTCTTTCTTGTTCCTTGGGAAGTCTAATTGTTGAATGACCTCCACTCTTGCAAGTTCAATGTGGATGCCATCTTTAGAGATGATGTGTCCCAATAGTTTACCTTCTTCCATGGTGAACAAGCTCTTCTTTGGGTTGAGTGAGATGCCAAATTTTCTATATTTCTGAAAAACAATTCTTAAATTATGTAAATGATCTTCATCAGACTTTGAAATCACTGTAAGATCATCTAAATAGATAACCAGAAATACATCTTTTTCATTTGTAAAAGCTATATCCATAGCCCGCTAAAAAGTAGCTCTTGCATTCTTCAACCTAGAAGGCATCTTGGCATACATGAATGTGCCCCATGGTGTTGTGAAGGTTGTCTTGAGTTGATCATCCTTGTGTACCAGAATTTGATTGTACCCAGAGTATCCATCTAGCAATGTCATCCTAGAGGACCCAACAACCCTCTGAAGTATATGATCCATCTTGGGTAGGGGATAATTGTATTTTAGGGATACCTTATTCAGATTTCTAAAATCAATACATAGATGAATTTCCCCGGTCTTCTTTCTTACAGGCACTAGATTAGACATCCATTCAGAAAATATAATAGGGACTATGATACTAGACTTATAAAGTCTATTTACCTCTTTCTCAATTGATGGTAGTAGCTTGGGATTGATCCTCCTTAGTTTCTGGCAAAATGGCTTTTGATCGGGCTTGATAGGAATGGTATGCTGAATGATACTTTTGTCATAAACCTTCAGATCTGAATAGTCCCAAGCAAATACATCAGAAAATTCTTTCATTAAAGACATGTACTTACTTTTTGTTTCAGGAGATAAGGACTTTGATAACTTGAACTTTTTCAGATTGTCATCTGTGCCAATGTTTACATCTTCAACTCCTTTTCTAGTAGGCACCCTGGTGGGTTTCTTGGCGACATCGTCATGATCAAATAATTCTTCCAAAGGCACCAAGCCTCTTGGAATGTTATTGTCCTTGAGTTGTAATACCTCAATCTCAGTTGAGTGGATGTCTGGATCATTCAAATTGGATGCATCATCAATGTGAGAATTCTGAAATTCTCCTTCCAATTGTAGAAAATTGTCTATCTGTTTATCATCCCCAAACACTTGCCAAAATCTCATATTATTTGGAACAGCTCAGTGATGTTTGACATGGATGGAGTACTTCTGATTAGGATGAATAGGAATCTTCACCATACTTTTTGCAGTAGCGAGTGAGTCAACTATGACATTCTAAGCTCTAGGAATAAGAGACAAAGTGTATTCTGAAAAAGTCTTGAGGATGTCAAGTATAGCATTGCGATAAGCTCTCATTCTTGGGTGCTTTGCCTAGTATTCCCCTTTTACTTGTTTGATTACTAGTTCAGAGTCGCCATAAACATAAATCTTTTTTTCTCCCAACTTTTCATAATTTTGAGGCCATTAATCAATGCCTCATACTCCGCCTCATTATTTAAACACTCAAAAGCCAACTTGTAAGAACTCATTCTTACATTTCGAGGGATTTTATTTGACTGATGTAATGGACCATGTATCCAAACACCAATCCCTGCTCCTTCTCTTCCCAATGCACCATTGAACTCCATGGTCCAAAGACCATTTTATTCATTCGAAAAAAGGATTTATGAAGACTAAACTATTTGCTCTTTAGGAATAAGACCAGCTATCTCAAAATTCTCTATTTTCTGCACTATTATTTCAATTTCCTCAATAGGATTTGCTAGTTGCAAACACTCTTCACTAACCTCTTTACCTTCTGTTGTAATAACTTCATGCATGATGCTCATGACCTTGGGAACTTCTTAAATTTCCACTAGTTGACTTTCATCATCAACATAATTTATATCGCTAAATAAAATGAAAGAATCAAGATCAGTATGGATAGCATGTGTAGGATGGTTGACTAGCTTCTCCTTACTGTTGATCATGAATTTCATTTTATTTTCTCTATAAAGTTTCCATAGCTGACCAAAAATAGGGATAGTGGCATATGAAAAGTCAAGTTGTAGAGTGCCCTTTAGTTTTTCTCCCCAAGACCTTGAAAGCAACATGCCAAACCTAGGAGGAATATCAACAACTACTACATCCATGAGTACATTTTTGGTCGGGATTTGGTCCAAGGATACTACCAAGTCTTTAATGAGGCCAAGGCATTTCACTCTCTCGGAATCAAAGGAATAAAGTTCATGGTAGGGTCGGGTGATACTCAGTCCTAGTTTATCCATGATGGCTTTAGGCATAAGATTATGTGAGGCACCAGGATCTAGCTTGGAATTATGAATGATAAAGTCATGAAGTTTAAGACTCAGATAAAAAGGAGGGATTTCACTATCTTCAGGAGTTCCTTCTAAGGCTAGACCAAAAAGGATTGTTGGCTCATCATCAACTACATTAATTGTATCAGACATCTGGTCAACCTTAAGCATCTTTGCGATTTGAAATTTATATTTGTCATTCCTCACTAATTCAGTGAGGGGAATAGCAATCTTCAATTTAGAAATTTGATTTTCCAAACTAAAAAGATTAGATTGCTTTTCTACCTCTTTTGCAGCGACGTCCTTCTTTTTTGTTTTCCCTTTAGCTTTTGACTCCTTCTTGTAGCTTTCAGTCTACAACTCTTTTTCCTTCCTCACATTACGGGTAGAGCTTCATTGTTTTGTCCCGGTTCAGTATGACAATGTCCTTTTCTTTATTCTAACCTGCAAGAGCAATTTCCTTGCTTGGTTTGTATTTTTGTACATTTTGTCTTTTCTTAGTTAGAGTAACAGTTACATTTCTATTCCTCAAATTGTACTTCTTTTGAAGATGACTAAGGGCATTCTGATATCCTCTTTGGTACTCTTTAGTTTGAACAACCCATAGACCGTCACTTGCAAGCACAAATTTCTGATCACTTGGTATGAGAGAATCTTCGGAAAATTGATATTCTTATGTTAGGAAAGTAGGCAGTTCATCTTCTTAAAAGAAGTGATTTTCTTCTACAATCTCTTCTTCATCTTCATCCTGGCCTTTAGTATAATTTTTCTAAAATAGAGCTCTTACTTAACCTTGAGTATCATGGTTTCGCTACTCTTTTTGTCGATTTCTGAACTGTTGTTGTTGTTGTCCGCGAAAGTTAGGATTCCTCACTGAAGGTTATGCTTGTCGATCAGTTATGGATATTCTATCCATCATCCTTCCCATAGTTTTTATTAGATTTTGAAGCTTTACATCAGAAGATGATGCAGGTTCTTCTTTAAAGACAACTTTATTCTCAGTCCTCTCAGGCTTTGATTTAGACTTCTTGATAAGCAGATTAGCTTCAACACTCACTGCATTTTTCAAGAGAAGCAGGGTCTCTCTCTCTAAGCTGATATGCCATGTCTGAGTCAAAGGCATCAGGATAATGGAGAAGCACCAAACCAGGTGGAGGCTTCATATCATCAGGAATAGAATTGTATACCAAATTAAATCTTGTTGTAAATTCTTGAACTATCTCATTTGCATTTCTTTTCATTGAATTATACTCAGCCAATATCTACAATGGATTTTTATTCTCTTTCCAACGAGCTAGGAACAATTCAATCAACCTTTGTGAGTTATTTACAGAATTAGCAGCTAGTCCGCGAAACCACTTCTTCACATCTCCTGAAAATCTCTAAGTTATGATTCTCATTTTAGTATCATCATCATCAATTTCTTCTAGGTCAATAAAATCTATCAATTTATCAACATGATGCTGAGCTGTGATTTCTGCACTTCCATCAAACAAGGGGAATCTTTAACCATAATTCTGAGGCAGAGAAGAAAGTTGAGCAGGTAGTATGAGGGGCACAAATCATGCCATGACTGTTGGAGGTGGTGGGGGTACTACAATGGGCTGCGTAGGTAAGGATGATGATATTGATGGGGGTGGTGGAGTTACTACAATTGGTTGTACAGGCAAATATGGAACAAATGGAGGTGGTATGAAAGATGATGAAACTGAAGTCTTGGGAGATGTAACAGATGTGCTTGGAGGCGAAACAAAAGATGAAGCAGTGGCTAGGTATTCAAGTTGATACTGGATGAAGGCCTTTTCAGTAGTGATCTGGAGTTGGTCAGCAAGGCTTTGAAGCTTGTCAAAATTCAACCATAGTTCATGATCAGTTTTAGCAAACAAAGATTCTGAAGAAATAGAGTGAGTTTCAACCTTTAAAGGCTCTAATGTTACTTCAGAAATACAGGACTCAGACTTTGACCTGGAAAGAGATAATTCTATCTGCTCATCAAAAGGAATTTGCTCAAAGGCAAATATATTTTTAGGAAGAGAGGTTGTTCTTTTAATTTTTTGAACTGCACTTTTAGTGATGGGTAATCTAAGTTTTCTAAGCAGTCTTTCTGGATCTTCAACAATGAAGGGTGGATTTGGGTCAGGGTTTGACCTGGTATGCCTTTTAGAAGCCATAATGTATAAACCCTAAACTGATGAAATTTATGAATTCAACCTATCTTTGGATACTAGAAGTTGTGAACTACAGAACCAGTTCTTTGAAAGCTCTTAGATATTTCCCAGGAATGATTTAACAGTCATTCCTCGGCAACGGCGCCAAAAATGTTAGTCCTTACAATTTCCTAGGTTGAAAAGGAAATCGAGAAGGGTAACCTCAAACCACTTTAGCTCAGTAGCTAGCCATACTGAGCATGAGAGGGATCTCTCTAAGTCTCTTATCAGTGACATTACTTTAAAGCCAATGAGTTTTATGCTAGATATATCTATATATATATATATATATATATATATATATATATATATATATATATATATATATATATCTATATATATATATATATATATATATATATATTTGTTTTTTTTGTGAAAATTTGGGTTTTAGGGTTTGCTGAACTTAGGGTTTAGAGCCACAAATAGGTCTAGGCTGTAGGAGTGCAGGAGAAAATATGAGAAGGAGCTAGATATCAAAATCCATGGTGTATTTAGAATATTGTTAGTGTAGTATAGAAGAGAAAATGTAGAAGAAACTAATGAACATAAGTAGACATGATTTCATTAGCTTAAGAAGACATAAACATAACTATGAAAACCAGATAACATGCTTGAGAAACAAAAATTTTGTATATTCACTGTAAGGCATCCATAGAAAGAAGAGATATCATGTAGATAAAGATGTTTAACCTTTAGAAAACAAATAGAATGAATAACAAGCACCATGAACTCATTGGGCTAGAGTTCCTTGAAAATCGCTACAACTGTCTCTGTATTAGCTGAAAAGATGATTACATGCAAGCCTCCTCCACAAAAAGTCCAACCCTCTTCTCCTGAAGAGAAATGATACATATAGACTCTCCTAGACTACTTTCCCACCTTCAGGAGTCGAATTCCTTGGTGGAGGAACTGACTCCAAGATTCTCTCAACCAACAAGTGAGAGTGAGAAGGTGAAACTCAAACACTTCTTGGAGAGATTGTTTAGGAGTTTGCTTCCTTTATGAGGCCTAATAAACATAAAAACAACCTATGATGTACATTTATTCATGCCTACACCACCTAGCCTTGAAAATAGTGCCATTACATAAATAATTTTGACTTTGACTAATTCAAACTAGAAACTAGAAATTTTACACAATGAAATTTACAAATTAAAACACAAAAAAGTGTAGAAGCGCAGCGCCGACTTTGAGCTGATTTTCATGTGCCTTCCAGAGGTAAAAATGACAATATTAGAGAATGGTCAACTATAGATTCAAGTCTAGTTTCCAGAACATTTTTAATTTGTGAATTTGGACCATGGGAAGGCCTTCAAAAATCCATTCTCCCAAGGTCACTCCAGGTGTGCAACGCCTATCAAAAAAGGGTCTAGAATGCTAGTTTTTTGCCACTTTTTTGCACTTTTCTCCAAAACTGAGCCACCTCTATAAAATCTAAGAAAATGGGTTTTTAGAGGATGGAAAGAGCTTTCCAAAAATATAAAATTTTCTTGAAATAGATGCCTGAGGAAAAAGCACAGCACCAAGGCATTGTGTTTCTGGAGCTGTTGATTTTTCGAATTTAGCTCCAAAATTCACAAAAAACTATAAGTGCTCAGAATTTGCTCAAAATTAGCTAGGAGCTGTAAAATTATGTATGTTAAACCTTCATAGATGCTTTAGCAAGCATCTCCAAGTTTCCCTCATCCTTTTGGTCCTTTTTGGCTTCTTTGAGCTTGTTTTCAAGCTACTTTACCTTGACATTGGCGATGATGTTTTGAGCTTGGTAGTGGTGCGCCATATGCCTAAGAAATTGATTATGTTTGTTTTCCTTCTCAAGAAGCTTCTCCAAGTGTTCATGCGCCCTGTTGAGCCAATACTCCTTGTCTTAATTGACCTCAAGAGAAATTATGTCCTCTAGGTCTATGTCTTCGTTAAACATGATGTGTTCTTCCTCTTCTTGTAATGCCTTCTTTAGGCCCTTTGTTCTTGGCCTTTTCCGCTTACCTTTCCCTTTTGCTCCTTCAGGCTCACTTGACTCTATGATTTCTTTGCCCTTGCCAACCTGTTGTAATAACTTGGTTTGCTCTTTTTCCATGATCAATTGCTTTGCTTTGAGTTGACTATTCTCCTGTTCAAGGAATGAAATGATGTATCTAGCTCTCACCATGTTGACTGTAAGCTCCTTGATCTAATAGTCTTTATCTATGATTGTCTACTACATGCTTGAAGTCTGATCCTCTGCCTCTAAATCAACTAGCTCAAACTCATGCTCAACTGTGTCTTTATCCCGCGCTGTTGATCCCTGCTTTGTTGATGTAGAAGGCTTGGCCCCTTTCTCGCCATGAGAAGAAAACAAAAGCCTTTGTCCTATCTTTTACATCCTGGTCACCTCAAGCTTAGGTTATTGAGTTTTTTCAATTGATTTTCTATAGGACCCCACTTCCATTTGCTGTTTTGGTATGCTAGAGGTTTGAGTTGCTACATCTGCTTCATGCCATTTCAGGGTTGTTTCCAAAAAGGTTTCCCAAGTCATACCTTTCTCTGCAAGCTGGTGAAGGACTATAGTCTTTATCAGACTATGATGAAATAGGCTTGGGTAGTGCTCCTTGTTCTTCATTTGTATTTTCTCTGACATTTTGGAAATGCTCCTGAGTAGGTAGTTACACATGTTGAGTGGCTTCTAGGAGGTGAAGTGCGTTAGGAGGCGAAAATGATAAGCATACAACCTAGGGAATCTTCCTTCACATGTAAAGAACTTCATGATAATTTTCATCAAAGGGGCATATTTCTCCAATAAGTATTTGAAAGGCATAGTGTGATCATGTTTTTCCATATATGGTGTTTTTAAGAAAGCTTTATAATATTCAAGATCTAGGTTCATTCCCTTGAACCAATATTCACCATTGTTCAGTAGCCTTGTAGCAAGTGAAATGGAGGCCACTGAAAAAATGAATTCAAAACCAATGATAACATCATTTTCACCATTCAACTGATTTGCCACCCAATCTGTCAACTACTCATGAAAACCCACCTCACTCACCCTGTTGCTGAAATCCAAGAAATGTGCATAAGCACTATTTGATAAAGGGATATGAGTTGATTTCACTGCAATTTTATGGCTGATATCTCAGGATTTTACCTCCATTGTGATGTCTCTTCCTCTCTGGTGAAGATTCTACCTCCATGATGACAAAAAACCCTAGCAGCAAGAAAATGAGAAAAACTGTGAGGTATGAGTGGAAAATGAAGTGATGTGAAGGTGGAGTTTGACAAAATGGTAAAGGAGGTTTGAAAGAGGTGGAAATGAACTTTGGAGAGCTGATGAAAATGAGTGGAGAAGCAATGGAGGAGTTATTTTATTGTGATGAGGAAAAATAGAGTTTGTAGTGAAAGTGCCCAAATATCCATAGGAATGAACTAAGGTTTCACTTTTGGAGAGGTAAAATTCTGCTTTGAGGTTGATTCAGTCATTAAAATAGTTTATTAAACATGTATATAGGTGTAGGGAAACATTTTACATGTTTAGAAACCAAAAAATAAAAATGGTCATCATCAACCCATCATTTCCCATGAGAAATTTCACTACAAACCCTAATTTGAAAAATCATCGGCCTTGTCTCTGTGCGCAGCGCCTCAAGGTTTTTTCCAATTTTGCCTAAGAAACCGACTTTTTCTCTCTTTTGGGTGGGAGAGATTGATACTCAAGAGTGAATAGGAGGTAAATGAACCAAGTTTGGGGGCTTTTGAGTTTATATAGGCAAAATTATTTCTCTCTTTTAAAAAGAAATGGGACCCACAAACCTTTGAAAACTGATTTTTTCACTTTTGAAAACAGAGTCACCTTTAATTCTGAAACTTGAGCTATCTTTTCACTTTCCTGAGTACTGGAACTTCTTCTTCTAGAAATTTTCAAACATGAAAACATGATGAATGTGTGATAACTCACAAATCAATACCAAAGAGTTGCTTGTCATGCTCTTTTCACTACTGGATTTATTCATGAAAATGATGGACCTTGGAAACCCTAGCGACCTAATGGATGACCTGAAACTAAATGGAATGATGATGATGACTAACTTGTTTTTATTATGACACCTTCATAGAAAATGTGATAGGTGACCAGCATGAGTGAATTTTCAAAAGACTGACCTCATTTCTAGACTGACCAAACAGTGACCAAATTTTACTGTGTAAACCTAGTGACATTAAAAATTTGATTTTGATAGTCCTGGCAAGCAATTATAAAAGCACATTTGATCCAGGTGATAGGCTAACAAGACTAACATTAACATAGGGAATATGATTTAAATTAAAATTTGAATTTTAGATTTTGGAGCCAAATCTTTGGTCCAAAATTTATTTAATATAAATTCATAAAATAAAAATTTAATAATTAGTTCTCCAACATGATGATTTTCTTTCAAGCCCATGAACTAAGGATAAGTTACCATATCATCAAACCTTGGAGCCAAAGGGAATTTGCCACATCATCTACTACTGGGAATTTTTACCACTAGAATGGGGCTTCAACTTTGACCAAGCATATCTCTAGGAAACTGTGAAGGTCCACGAGATGCTTCACATATCAACAAAATTAGCATGGCGAAGATAATATAATGGTGAGTGTCTCTAAGGAAAATTCAGTGACTTGCTTCTTCAAAATCCTCAACAAATGTAGGATGTGCTCATCTTCTAAAGAAACCAAACCCTACAGCTAGGGTTTTACCAATGCGTCATCTCATTCATGGGTGCCAGCATACCGAGGACATCAATGTTGATGTCCTGCACCCACTTTGACATCTTTTGACACACTACATTTGCTTTGACATCAATGGCAACATACTCAATGATATTCCATGCCAATTATCATGTCATACAAACCTAAGGGAAATATATTTAAAGTGGCTTTGGTAAGCAGGTCACTGATCTAAAACTAGAACGACTCAACATAATCTGTTACCTTCCTTTTTATTCTATTGGGTAGCTAAACCAACCATGATTCAACATGTTGTTTCCTCTATAAAAGACATGCTTCCACAAGTTATGAAGTAACATAATTGAGTTTAGAAATGGGGTTAATTAAAATTGAAACATGGCAGTTGGAGAGTAATACCTTCCATTTCCACCACTGAGGTTTGGTGATTCACTTGCCTTTTTTTGTCAATTGCATAAATCTAAGGTACACTCTAGGGCACGTTATTGCTTATAGTCGCTTCTTGGACATTACATACCCTCCTACTATCTCATTATTTATGGGGAAAGTCTTGTAAGATATGTTCTCTCTTTCACCATTAATAATCTATTGGCTTCTTCCTTAGTTCCTAAGCCTATTACTTTGATGGCTGAATCGGTTTATTCCCACTTAGAGCAAGAAAGTTATGCTGAAATTTATTTTTGACAATTATGTTGAACTTAACACTTTTCCCAACATGCCTATAGCATGAAGATATTGATCCCTTCTTTTTGAAATTAGTTTTTGATTTATTTACCTATTATGTCTAGAATTTAGTCTTATGCTTAAACCAATCATAACAATATTTATCCTTTCAGATAGTATCCTCTAACGTTTTTGGTTCATCAAATTATATTTTGTCCTAATACGATTGTGGTAGTCTTGATCTGAACTTGATTTAGGATCTTTTAAAGTGAATTGGGTTGTAAAAATGTTTAAGAGTGAATGATAAAACTTAAACCAACAAATATAATTAAATTGAACATGAGATACTTTAATGAAGTTGCAATTTAAAACGAAATGTAAAATATCAAGACAATGAAAAAATCGACACAAAACCAATTGATAATGAAGTTCGTTTAGTGTGGACTACATCTATGGGTCCTAACTCCAAGAGAGTGGACTCTTTATTGATATGATGCTAAGCCTCAAATACTTTATTACATCACCAAAATGCCTCCAAAAGCCTAGGGGTATTACACTTCCTCAATGGACTTGATCTAGGAGGATCCTAAAAAGGCCTAAAATTCCTATGTTGTATCCTTCTACATAGTTCTCCCTAGGCTGATGAGCCGATGCATGCAAAATAGGCTAGTGAGATGGAATATGTTGACGTCTATGTGCCTTTGTGTATATAGATATGTTAGGTTGGTGGGCTAGTGTACTGACGTGATTAAGGCCAAGGTGCTTGTGTGGTCTATCCGGAGAGTCTATGTGCTAGAAGGCTAGAAATATTTTATTATGAAAAGCACACATGTATTAAAAAGAACACCACAACTACAGGCCAACGTACGAACATAGCATGGGGGGTAAGACTCCATGAATAGAAAGATAAAGTGAGTTTATATTAAAATAAATTATAATATTATAACATATGGTTCTAATAAAAAGAAAAGGGACACCAAACCTATAAGAGGGTGTTTCCCCCATTTAGTTGGATATCGATCAATAAGGGACATGTGGTAAATTTTAGGTTTTTGTGGTGTGTTTTTACAGATAAAGAGTTCAAATTCTCCACATTATTGTTTGAAAGCTCTTGACATTTCGAATCCAAAGCAACACCTGTCCCCGTGTGAGGGTCTAGAGGGTACTTAGATACCCTTGAGGGTAGCAAGAAGTCCTAGAATCCATAGGGATTTGAGACAACCCTTGCCAACCTGAGTTAGACACCTTAGAGGTAGTGTCTAAACCCAAGGGACTGTTAGTGCAATGAAGAGAGTGCACTATGTAGGTGCAGAGTTGATGGGGGATGTGAAAATGTTGGATGAAAGTTGTTGGGGTTTGGTACCTTGGCCCTATTCATACTTGTTTTGGAGTATTTCTTTGAGGAATGATTTTGGGATTTGCAAAGAGGAGAATTGTGTCAAAGGATACCACGTAGAAAATTCAACTAAGGGTTAGCACATGGAATGTGGAAATAGGGAAATTCGTTAGGCTTAGGTTGTGAGTTATTTCCCATGGTAATAATTATCACCCATGGTAAAAATAGGTTGTGTGTCAGCTTTGTGCCCTAATGTGAATCTATAAATAGGTAAAACTGCAATGTAATAAAGACTCATGAATATACTTACACTTAGATACTTGTGTGTTTTGATGATGTAATTTGATGTTCTGTAAGGAATGTAATGAATATTTTACAATAATAATAAAGGAACTATTTCGGACTAACTTTGTGTATGTGCATAATGTATGGAACTATATATGCTTTTGTTTTATATGTTTATTGAGTGTAATGGAGTTAATTCACATAATAGGGTTATACCTATTTTCTTTTGTTTTGAATAACTAAAATATTGGATAAGGACTAATGACAAGTGTAGAATCTACGTCTCCTTGATCACTATAGAACTGTCCAAGTTCCTGTAGTCCCTCATAGATTCCTTAGGTGAGACTTCAACTGTCCGTGACTGATGCCAAAAGGGTTGGTTTTTGAGGGGTTTTGTTGGCTACTTCACTTGAAACCTGGGTCTTCCCTCTACATGTCAATAAATGGTTTCGTTGCTATGACCAGGATCTATGTTTGAAGGGATGTGGAGGTTGTATAAGGAGGAAGTACAACAAAGGATACATATGAAGGAACACTAATTTTTGGTAGAATATACCATAAACTTGCAAATTAGTCCTGAAGAATGGCTACATAGGTACATTTTCCCAAAATTTCATGAAATTTTCTTTGCCGAATTCCTTGTGATTCTAGCTAAGTTGTTGCTAAGACTGTAGAAGAAAGTTGGAAATTGACGCCCTGTTGTACCAAAAAAATGGAATCCTAAACTGATCAAAAGAGTAAATTTTGTCAACAATAAGGTCTTGCGTGTAATATATTTATAGCTAAATAGTATATTAGATGGTTACATTGTTCAATTTACAATAGAAGGCACTTAATCATACAGTGCAACTAAAAGGGAATTTTTCAAAGGACCACCAGGAAAATTCTTGAGATCGTTATTTACTGGATAAAAATGTTATTGTGTTATAAGGGAGTGATGTTGTTATAATACGATACCATGAGCACTTGAATTTATTTACACGTGATGGAGAGACTGGGGGTTGACTAGTGAATTCCCTAAGGGAATAAAGGTAAGGGATACAATAAAGTAAGGTAACAAATGGACTAAGAATATTGAGATATCATAGAGATAGAAGAAGAGAAGAGGAAAGATGGATTAGATCACATACATCAACGTAGGAGGCAAGTACGATAGAATAACTTAGTAGAGTGTTGTGTAATGGAACAAGGTTTTGATGTAGTAGTGAGGTAAGGGATAGGTCTGCGTCAGAACCTATGACAAATTGAATGACAATAAGAAAGGTCAAAGAAGAAATGAGAAGGAAACACAATAGTAGAGATTCAAAAGAAGATATTAATGCCAATCACTTTCTTGATGGAGTGCCACACCTAAAGGATAACAAGAGATTATGCAATAAGAAAAGAAAGGACAAGGAAGGAACAATTTAGCTCAACTTAGAACAAGAGGAACCAATGTACCCCAGTGACCTTGCTTAGGCCATACCCTACAACCCCATGTATGTCACCAATCCAAGAAGTAAGATCACCCAATAAGTTGTTGTAGTTAGTTTTAGTTAGTGAGGAGAATTGTAAAAGTAGTCAAGAAATAGTTAGAAAGGACCCAAGGTACCAATGAATAAACCAGAAGTATCACAAAGTATAATTGTGCAAAACATTATGACATATGTTGATTCTACCATGTGAATGTTGGTATTTCATGGTGTTGGATCAAAGGGTCCCAAGCGACATCTTATTGTAAATAAATAACTTGGATTTTTGATAGTGATGTTTGAAAGCTATTGACATTTCGATTCCATATCAATTCAAAACATCGACAACTTTTTAACATCACTGTGGAAAATCTAAATTATTTATCTACAAAATATACCATAGTATATTTTTGTCTATGAAGCAGTGTGAAATTTCAAGTAGGTCCAAGATGAACAAATAAAAGTAGTCAATTGGATACCACCTGCTGGGATTGTGCATTAATATGGTATATGAAATAGAATAATACTGCATTGGGTGGACAAGATAGATCATTGGGAGATATTAGACATGGATTATTGAAGGAGTTCCAAAAACCAAAATCAAAATCCCATTGTATCACATATATTAAGGAGATTAAACAACATGTCAATGATTCAATATGGGATTTTTATGAGAGGTTCAAAGTTTTTTTGGATCGAATATCCTTTCCAATTTCGAAAGCATAACATAGAGAATGATTTTTTGTTGGTCTATTGCAGCATATACAGATTTCATTAACTCAATAGAAGTTTTCTTCATATTCTAAAGCTTTATAAACTTCCATGAAGCAAGAAGCATCCCTTGCAGTGAGTGAAAACAACATAGGCATGGCACAAGTCTAGTCACAACTAGCAACATTTATAATATAGTTGTAGGACCTAGCAAAAGTTAAGGACAAGAGCAAAGAATTTTGGTGCACTATATGCAGGAAGGATGGCCATCATAGGAATGAATTCCCAACTACCACATCATCCATGGCTATAGGAGTTGCAAATCTGCTTGTGCAAGGTAGGGGACTATGGTGTAAAGTTTGTAGATTTTGGGGTCATAAACCAACATCTTGTCCAATAATGCATAAGTATCAAAGCATGGTGAAACTCTTTTTAGTGACTTTTACAAGTCAGTAGGACATGACATGCATACTTATGGTGCGCTGGATTTAATAAGAGAGAACACTCTTGATACATATAGAGTGCATGAGGCAGAGGGATCTCAAGTTGCAATGCCAATATAACACACACACATAACATATAATCTAGGAAAAGGTCAACAGACGTAGGGAAGATGACAGGGATTTCAAGGTAGTACAGAGGAGGATTTTGAAGAGGTAGGGGCCTGATCATTTGTTATAACCACAAACAACCTAGACACATTGCACGGGATTGTGCTTACCCCTACATCACATGCACCTATTGTAGACAATTGGATCATGCTACTGAAGGCTGTTGTCAACTTATTGTGAAGTGGCAAGAGAAAAATGGACAAAACATGCAAATGATAGTTGTTGAAGAGCACACAAATCATCCAAAAGTAGGAGAAATTACGCATTGGGGGGAAAATAACAAGAGTAGTTGCAAGTGCACAAAGGAGCCAACCATATCAATGGGTGTGAAAAATAGAAGAGCCACCTCTAAGGTTTGATCATGTAAAGGAAAAAGAAACATATTAGGAAGCTAGAAGAGAATTAGTTGTTATGAAATGGGGTTCATCAAGTTTGAATGAACAACAAGCACTACATGTATGTGACATGCCTTTGATATACGACAAGTCTACCCCAAGGGAAGGGGGAGAAGAGGTAAGCCCCATTAAGAATTTATTGAACAATTGTTTAGAATTTATAAAGGATAGATCAGCCCTAGGAAAGTTGCACAAGATGATTGACCAATGTGCACAAGGATAGGAATTTGCGAAAATGGAATATTTGCAAAGCCTAAATTTATTCTCAAAGACTTCCCCCAATGATGAGAAATCAAGATATAGTGAAGACTCCGCTTCAGTTTAGAAGCTCTTCAATAAAAGTCTCTCCTTTGGAAACAATGACCTTGACGTTGACTTTGGCTTTACCACCACTGGTATGGAGTCTGAGAATTTTTTGGTGAGTACAAGGGCTATGATTGAATCCTTAGATGGAATTTCTTGTCTACATAAATTCTTGCCCTCCAATAATGAAGAATAGGCTTCTTGGCCCATTGTGGATGCCTATTCATGCAATGATTTCCAAATTTATGAGTTCAAAGAGTGTCGATGTATGCGTGGTTGGTCACATGACTAGGTCGAGTGCCTATTCATGCATCTAAGAGAAAATGATCGACACCTAGGAATTTTCATTACTTTGGCATTGGTTATCCTGATTTCATAAAAGCAAGTTGAAGGTGTGGAGATTCCCATAAATATGCCCATAAATTATTTGAATATTGGCTTCATATCACAAATTATCACACATAACCTTATAAAGACGAACATAATTTCATAAGGCACATTTGTTTCTTTGCGCATACACCTGAGCAATTGTGCCTCCTGCCTAAAGCATCATAGGATCAGTCTCATGCTACACCTAATTTTGGTAACAAAAATTATTTTGATATGAGGAATGCCATTAGTGGATCCTATAATTTATCCCATTTGCATTATGTGATCTTTGCAATAGCATCACTTGACGGGGTTTTCAGCTATGATGGATTTAATGGGAATTCTTCACCACGCGGTACCCTGAATTATCTCTACTAGGAAAAGGTGAAGGCTAAGGCATCATATATTTTGTCTCCTGTTTCTACTTTAGGCAAACATTATTATTTCCCACCACCCTCATCTCTGCCCTTGTCACCCTCTTCTTTGCTTACCATATCTCTCGATATTTACCTCGATTCTCATGTGAATTACACTATTTATGTTGTCAAATCTTACCTAAAATTTGACATTAACATTGCTCCTATATATTTTACACCCCCTCGTCATTTAGAGAAGCTAATTTTGATTCCCTCACCAAATTTGGACCCAAGTCCCTTGTCTCCAACCGAGCATTTTTTGGCCCTGTCCTCAAAGCTAATCATGGAGGGTCTCATAAACACTTTGTAGTGCATGGAGATAAATAGAGAAAATCCTCTATGGTTTCAATAAAAACATCAATAGATGACTTCAATGCCAATGCATTCATCTACTCAAGCTCAACATCCAAAATAAGCCCAACTAGTGCAGTCTTATGGAAGTTCTTTTAATGCAATACCAAGAATTAACATGGATGCTCAACTAGTAAATGGAGTCTATCAAATGAATGAGAATTGTGTTGTAGTACTCATACATTCACATATTTCTAGAGCTAGAACTATCTCATATACAAGACCTACATAACCACTTCATCCAATTCAAATCCTGATAGTTGGGGGATGTTGTTCCCTAGCCGATTATACTACTCTACAAACCAAGCATGGGTTGGATGTTGGTGTGCCTCTTGAGTCTACACCATTCGACATGGATGCATTTTCCCATGTGGAAAAGTTGAACCAAGATATGTCCGAATGGCCTAAAATATATTCCTCATCACGAAAAGTGGAGTGTGAACATCTTTTTAATGGAAAGTACTTTGTTGACAAAAGGTAGCACTGAAAGTGATGAACTACCTTATGCATAAATTATGCAATTGTAGATTTGGGAGCTTGGCACTGAGTATGGCAGGCCTACTAGGTGGGATCAAGCTTATGGAATTGAAATAGGAATAATTTAGTACTTGAAACAAGATTTTACAATATCTAATTGGATAGTTAGAATCTACAAAGAAAAGCCACCAGATTTCTACCATGCCTTAACAAACCAGAAAGTGAACTATCTCAAGGTAAATTTTCTAGGCCATACACTATTAGTATCATAGATGGCCAACAACATTACATGGTGTCTATATCCTTCGACCATCATTCATCATGGTTATGGGTCACCCACAAACCCACCACCACATAAAACCCTTGCCACTAAAGGCCATTTGCTAGGCCATACACTATTGGTATCATAGGTAGCCCAAAAGCATTACAGGGTATTTCTATCCTTAGACCTTCATTTATTATGGTTATGGGTCACCAACAAACCCATAGCTATGGGTCAACCACAGAAAACCATTTCCATCAAATTCCATTTTCTTGGCCATACACTATCAGTATCATAGTTGGCCCACAAGAATTACAGGGTAACTCTATCCTCAGACCTTTGTTCATCATGGTTATGGATCAACCAAACAAAACCATTGTCTTCAACAACACTTGGTTTTGGATCATCCACATATCCATGGTTATGGTTTAACCACAAAAAAATGTTCCCTTCATTGGCTCATATTCAATAGAAGTTGCTAAGGAGGGAACTTGATGCAATGGGGGCCTTTGCTTCCTAAGGAGGGAGGATTGATCCGAATCGAAGAAGGTATCTTCCCATGGTATTTATCCATGGTATTTACCCATGGTAGTTACCCATTGTATGTAAAGAAGGAACCAAGAAATTTATAAATAACGAGCCTAAACTTGCAAAAGGACAGATTCATCCACCATGATGTAATGGTAAAAAAATTCGCTCATATATAAATGGTTATCTTGAGTGGTTATCTTTCCTTTCACATGTTGGATGTATTTAGTGTGTATTTTTTTTTTCAATACTTTTGTGATTAGTTTCTTGGCAGTTATACAATTTTATTTCCTCCTCTCTTAGCATTCATGGTTCCTAGATCTTAGCCCCAAAGATCCATATCACTTATGGGTTGATAAGATGGTGTAGTGTTAATTCATGCACATTAGACTCGAATGAAGAACTTGAAAATTGGAAGCATAGGTTGCATGAAGTATCCACCAGAAGATGCACATGTATTACTCGCACAGTACACCAGATCAAAACAAGAGTATGTGATCCCTTGAAATATGATGGAATGACAGACGCATGTGCTTTTGTGAAACAATTTGAGTCACAAGTACCAAAGTAGCTTAGATTTCTAGCCTTAGATGTATCTCTAAAAGTGATTCTCGCATGATGGTGGGCTGCACACAAGGAAAGAATAGAAAATTGGTAGACATGTAGAATTTTTCTGCATATAAGATTCTAACTGAATATATAAAAGGAAGGATCTAAATATGTTGGATTGGGGTGTCCAACCACTCATCTTAAAGGTTGTGTCATATCATGGACTGAGAAGAGGGTACGAGAAGAAGAGTGCGTGCACAAGTTTGTACATACACTAGACACTATCCCCAAGAATTTGTATATAGAACTGGAAGTGCATATAGGAACAACAAATTTGGTATAGATGAATCAAAACTTCAAGGTGAATTTTAGCTTCAAATATGATGTCTTGTCCATAGACACAACATTGCATACTATTAAAGGAAATATTTTTACATCACAAGGTCCAATTGCACAAAAAATAATTCCATTATTTCTCACACAATGACTTTCTTAGCCTATCTGATAACTTATGGAATGCTACAATGCAACAAAGCAATACAAAGAATAAGATGACCCAAGAAATTTATAGATATCAGAAACATAAGGAGAGCCTGTAGTAATAAGTCCATAACTCAAATTTGTAGATTACACCAAGCCTATCAAGACACATGAAGTAAACATTGGGACTGAAGAGAATCTAAATATTGCCATTATTGGAGACTAGTGGGATGAGGATACAATATATAATATTTTCATTTTATTGTGTGAACACCAAGTTTTGTTCCCAACCACTTTCTTAAAAATTAAATCTATAATAGGAGAGCTCGGAGAAATGAAGATCTCGTTGAAGATGGATGCAAAGCCATTTAAATAGAGACCTTACCAGGTGTATCCAACATATAAGCAGAAAGTGAAAAAAGAATTAGACACAATGTTGGAAGCGGGGATTATTGAACTAATAGAAGAAAATAAATAGGTAAGTCTAATGGTGATGTCGGATAAGAATATAGGTGAAATCAGGATCTATGTGGAGTTAAGAAAAGTAAATTATGCATGTGTACATGATCTATTCCCCACCCCATTCACAAACAAATTTTTGGAAAATTTAGGAGGACAAGAGGTCTACTCATTTACGGATGGATTTTCAAGGTACCATCATGCCAAGATTCCTCCAGAAGAGAGGTACAAGACTACTTTTGTAACAAAATGGGGATCATTCCAGTTTACTATTATGCCTTTCATTCTAAAGAATGCACCTGTGGTGTTTTCCATGGTGGTTAATGTAGCATCTTTCAAATATTTCATACATAAATTCTCAGAGGTATATCTTGACAATTGGCATTATTTATCTTACTAAAGAAACTCATCAATTTTCTACACCTCATGCTTGATAGATGTCGACAATTGCAAATCTTATTAAAATTGAAGAAGTGCATTTTATGTTTTCCATTTGGTATGCAAGAAAGGTCTATTGGTCAACCCTACAAAGATAATTGTCATAGTAGGTTTACCTCCACCGATATCAATGTGACAATTACGTGTGACTTTGGGCCCTATATGCTATAATAGAAAGTTCATACAAGGATATGTAAATCTTATAACCCGCTTGGAGAATATGTTGAAGAAAGAAGTGAATTTCCAATGGAATGAATCATGTCAACAAGATCTGGATACTTTGAAGCAAAAACTAGTTACCACATTGATTTTATTCTTTCCAGATTGGGGCAAGGAATTCCATGTTCACATGGACACCTCATCCATAGATTTGGGCATAGTGTTATCCCAACCAGGAGAAGGGGATATATCTCACCCTATTGCATTTGCTAGTTGGAAACTATCCACAACTAAGCAAAATTACACCACTATAGAACGATAAGGGTTAGCAATGGTATATGCATTACAAAAGTTCAGACATTACTTATTAGAATCCCACTTCAAAATGTATGCATAGTATATACACTGATTTATTTGGTAAATAAACCATTGTTGAGGGGAAGAATATATAGATGGTTGTTTTAAGAGTATGACTTTGAGTTTGTTGTAAAACCAAGAAAACCCAATGTAGGACTTGATCATTTCTCACACATTTTGACTGGGGAAGATGTAGGAAACCTTGATGACAATTTACAAAATTTGCACTTATTTGTGGTAGAAATGATCTATGATTTTTGCATACAATGTTTAGTTTCTTAGTACAGGAGTAGCCCCAACAGATTATACAGTTGTGTAGAAGAAACAACTAGTGGTGAAGGCCAAAGATTACCAATTAATAGTAGGATGCTTTTACAAGCTTGGCACCGATGGAATACTTCGACGATGTGTATTAGAACAAGAGAGGTCATTAGTACTATTATAAGCACACAAAGGATTTATAGGAGGCCAGTATTTATGGAAGGCTACCATGCAAAAGACCCTGCATGTGAGATTGTGGTGGAACACTCTTCATAAGGATGCTAAGGAATACTTTCAAAATTGCAATGTATGTTAGAGAGTTGGGAAGCCATCTAGGAGGTATGAGATGCCATTGTTTCCATAGTTAAATCTATAAGCATTTGAAAAGTGGTAAATATACTTCTTTGGACCAATCAACCCACCAACAAAAATATTGGGAGCTAGACACATAATCACTAAGGCATAATACCTCTCTATATAGGCTCGAGCAGAACCAATTCACAACTACAACGTAGAGACAACCATGTAGTTTCTATTTAAAAATTTGGCTAAGAGATTTGGATGCCCTAAAACACTAATGAATGACCAAGGTACTCACTTTATAAATAAGAGAACTACTACCCTAACAAAATAATTTCAGATCTATAACCAGAATAGTACCCCTATCATCCTCAAGTGAATGACATTGTTGAGGTGTTTAATAAAATTATGGAGAAAACTATGGAAAAAATATACAATGTTAACATAGATAGATGGGATCTATGAGTTCTAGTAGTTATATGGGAATATAGGACAACATGTAATAAACTGACAGGATAACACCCTTCAGGTTGGTGTATGGAAAAGAAGCAATTTTGCCTATGGAATTCATAGTGTCCAATCTGCACATTATTGTGATGAAAAATGTCACTGATTCTCACAAGATAGAGTAGAGACTGTCAATACTACTACAATTAGAGGAAGAACACACTGTGGTAGGATTTCGTCAGAATGTCCATAAAGAATGAGAGAAGGCTTGGTATGATAGGTTCATAAAGCAGAAGAAGTTCAAACCAAGAGATTTGGTTTTTCTCCATGACAACAAATTCCTAAAGCATCCAGGGAAAATTTAGATGCATTGGTTGGGTTAGTATGCGATCATATGTTTGACAGACGTAGGAGATGTCTATTGAAAAATGTAGCAAGAAAGTCTCAATTTGATTTTGCCTTGATCAAATTGAGAAAATTCGAATTTCCACATGAGAAGACAACTTGGATGCAGTTAACTTGTGTGACATGGCTTGTGTCACTCTGTTTACTCAGTGAATTCAAGTTATAGGTCTTCGAGTTTAGTTAAGCATGTGTGATCACTAATTTTTAGCAATCAAGGTCAGTTATTTCAAGTTGTTATCAATTAAACTAGTTATAACTATTGATAGAACTAGTGGAAGGTGAGTTTTGTAGTGAGACAACAATCTAACTCAATCATCATCCAGTTAACTGATCAATCAACCCAAAATAGCTAGTGCATGCAGAGAATTCAAGTTCCCAAGTTGTGGTGGAAATTCCAAGCTAGCAGTGTAACATTAGTTGTCGATTATTCTAGAATGTACAGGTGTTGAATGCAACCAAATGATCAACCTTGGGAATTGTGCAATCAATTGGAGGTAAATTCCTAAATAATAGGGGCCAAATTTCTCAGGAATTATGCAAGGAAATAAGGGCTCAAGCTCAGGTAGAAATTGACTAAGTCCAGGTCATAGCTTCTCATTGAGTAGAGAGATAGGTTATTCACTTGTAGGTTGTGCTTAAAGCTAGAAATCAATTGTAATACATCTATGCTCATATGATTAATGAAAGTGGGCATAAGGGGTTTTTAGCAGTTGCTTTCCCCTAGACAATACTTTGCATGTGTGTGATTGTTGTTATAAATTGTGAATTGAATTTCGCAGATCTGTAGAGTAGGATTATGTATCTTGATTTTAGAAAAAAAAATCTTGAGAAGTTGCAATTCTACATCACATTTATACATGGTAATAGAGTTGGATTCACATTAGAATAGGAATTTCGAAGTTGTTCCTCAAGATGTTGGAATTTTCAACTTTAATGTAGCATGATCTCTTGAGAATTGGGGAAATGAACTTCAACAAGATGAGATTAGAGTATGCCTTGGAAGGTAACTCAAATTTCATTGCATGGAAGGGTTACATGGAGGCAATGCTTGATGAGAGCAAATTACTATAATATGTTAAGACAAACATTGCAAAACCACATGCATATAATGCACAAAACCTATCCCAATGGAAGAAAGATGTAGTCAATGCAAGGAGAGTAATCTTGGAGGGAGTTTGAGACCAAATTGTCTCAAATATCCATGGAAAAAAAAATACTTTAGCAATGTGGAAGGCATTGATAGAGCTATTCGAGAATACCAATGATCATAGAAAACTCATCCTCAAAGAAAAAGTTTGAAACATAAAATGGAGAAATCTTATACTATTTCGTAGTATCTCACCAAATTTACACAAGTTTGGGAGTATATTGGAGGGGTTAGTGTGACTATTGCAGAAGAGGATCGGGTGATCCTAACTCTTCTAGGCCTTCCAAAATCCTGGCATAGCTACTAGGACTCTATAAATCGAAGGGAAAATTTATCAAAGTGGGAAAGGTTGTGGTCCAACTTGGTACAAGAAGAGTTCAGGATAAATAACTAAGATGGAACTTCATCCAAAGCAGATGATGAAGAAAATTTTGCATTGGTTGGAAAGGTAAATAAGGGAAAAGGGAAGAAATCTTGAACCATACCAAAATCCATCCAGGGGGGAAAGAATAAAGACTTTTGTAAGATAAAATGCTTCAATTGTCATGAATTTAAGCACTATGCTACAAAGTGTCCACACAAAAATTCTAGCAAGAAGAACTTAGGAGGAGTAGTAGGTGAGGCATTGGCTTCACAGTTTGAGCTAGAGTTAACCCTTATCGCTTACATGGGTAACATTGTGATGGGGAGTGTGTGGTACTTGGATTCTAGTGCCTCGTTTCACATGACATGGTGTAGATATTTTCTCAGTGACATGGAGGAGAAAGATCTCCAGATGCATACTAAGCTAGGGGACAATGGAAGGTAAATTCTACTAGGATTGGTATAGTAACCTTTCAGAGGGACTCAGGATCCCCTCTTCACCTCAAAGATGTCATGTTTTTCGAGGCCTAAAGAAGAATCTCATCTATGTTGCAGTTTTGGAAGACCGTGGTTATAATATGATATTTAGCAAAGATAAAGAATTCTTAAGACACATAACCATTGGACAGATGAAGAAGATCGGGGTTCATGTGAAGAACCTGTACAAGTTTGATGTGGAAGATTGTGCTGCATGAGAAGTAAAGAAGAGAAAGTGCATAGTCACGATGTTGGTGAGCTTTGGCACAGAAGATTGGGCCATTTGCATAATGGCACCCTGAAAATTATGTAGCAAATAACCACTGGCCTCCCAAAATTAGCACTTGAGCAGCATGACGTATGCAAGGGTTGTACCTTGGGGAATTATGTGAAATCAAAATTCCATGATAAAGACAACAAAGTGCATGCAGTCTTAGAAAGAGTCCACTCTGATGTCTGTGGACCTTTCTCGATAAGTAATATGTTATATTTGTTGATGATTTCTTAAATAAGTTCTAGATATTCTTCATGCGGAAGAAGGATAAGGCATTCTCAAAGTTTGTAGAGCTCAAGGAACTATTTGAGAAAGAGACCAATAAGAAGGTTAAGGCTCTTAGGAGTAACGGTGGAGATGAGTATGTTTCAAATGACTTCAAGGAGTTCTATGTGAAAGAAGGCATTTGAAGAGAGATGACAGCACCCAACAACCCACAACATAATGGGGTAGTTGAACAGAAGAACCAAATCATTGTGGGATTTGTGAGAGCTATGCTACATGACTAAGGCCTACCACTGCATTTGTCGGCAGAGGCATGTAACACAATTATAGTCTACTAGCAAAACTGGAGTCTTCATCGAATTCTTGGTATGAATACACCAGAGGAGGCTTTCTCGGGGAGAAATTCGGATGTCTCACTTCAGAATTTTTAGAGCCTTTGTTTACTACCATGTCTCCAAAGATTCAAGGAAGAAACTTGAGCCAATAACAAAGTTGGGAGTTTTTTTGGGTTACACCAAAAAACCACACAATTACCGTGTGTACTTAACTTTCGTTAGAATGATAGTTGTGCATGTTAGTTCTGCTATAGGTTTGTTGATGTTCGAGGAGTAGAAATAGGCTTGGTCCTTGGTTCTACTCAAAGAATGCCTATAACTAGTCATTCCACCTCCCCTTTCACTTCACTCACTCTCCTCTTACCTCCTTTTCTAGGCTTGATTGTTAAAAACTATATAGAAAGCCTGTTGCCCTTGAGCTCGAGCACAAAGCTGATATCCTCATATAACCATCTTCACATAACCGCGCACTTTCGCCAACCTTCTCCCGTCACATCCGATGAAAAAACGCGCAATTTAACCCCGTTGTCTAATCATCTACCGTGCGATCCAATGGCGATCGCATCCCCCACGCCCACAAACTAACCACGCGTTAACGCGCGATCAAAGCGGTTTCTGCCCTGTCCCATCTGCCACGCATTGCTCGATAACTCGCATCGCTGGCCTTTGTACGTTTACCACCCACCTCTAAAAAGCGGTGCGGGCAATACCACTTACTGCCAAAACCATAGTCCCCACCCGATAAACTCCCAGCATCTCTTCTGCCTGATAGTCATTGGATCTGCCCGCCTAAGATCCAATGGCTCACGATCGTCTGCTCCTATTTCTCCCGATATCTCCTGCTGAGCCATATCTGCCGTCCATATATGCGATCCAATAGCCGATATCTATCCTCCTTTCCACTCATACATCCTCCATGAATTCAACACACCCTAGTCACGCCATGCACCTGAAGGACGACAGCGATCATCTACCAAGTACCCGGCACATTTCATCTCCAACAACTGCATTCAAGAGCAGTATGACTGAGAACGAGAAGGACGTGCCTCGAGTAGATCGCAACATTGATCAGTTATGGAACTTCTTCTGTACAACACTCCATCTGCTCAAGAAGGACAAAAGAATATTAGAAAAGATCAAATTCATTTATTAAAGAAAGCAGATTGCAGCAGAGACCCATATTAGATAGTTAAAGTGGTTGGCGGTCCATTATGACCCCTCCATGCATAGAATAGCAGAGCATTTTTGTAATCAACCTCTATATATACCCAGAAGACAAATGTAATCAGGGTTGATGGTTGTTGTTTTGATGTAAGGTTCAACTTCTGGAGACTGTAACTACTTTGATACTTGCAGCGTCTGGACTTCATTTTCAGCTAATACAAGCTTCTTTCACTGTTAATTGCTCACCTTCCATTTCTACTCTGTTCTAGGTTGTGCCTGTTATGAATTTGTTCATGTGCTCTTGATATTTAGGATTAGAGAGGCTGTCATCCCACCTCTGTGTTGAAGTCTAGTATGTATCATTGAATGTGTTATGTAGGTTTCTGTTTACTTAGTGCCAGAGAGCTGTCATCCTGTCTGTGCATTAGGAAATAGATTTGCAGACCTCTTTACTAGTTGCAGCCGGCCATCACATGGTCTTGTGCATCTGCTGGTGTGGTCAGTATTCTCCATGTTCACCTAATCCTCAAACTATGAGTATTGGTGGTCTAAAGCCTTGTAGTCGGGGGATGTTCACCCATGTCTGAAGTTAAGAATAGTAGAAGTGGTTCTCTGGCTTGGACAAGCATCATTCCCTCCATTCATCCATTTCCAACATCTTTTTGAATTTGTAATGTTCTCGAGCATCTTTGAGATACAACCTAGGAGAGTTTCTTGGGGTGATAACATTAATAGGCGCCGTTACCGGGGAGAGGAGATTGAAGCTCAGCTTCCCTGGGACAATGACACAGTTCCATATTTTGATGATAGACAAAGTCTGGGCACATTTCTGGTTGTAATCATCTATCTGGCGACTCCACTGGAGTAAGACCAACCTTTGGCGACTCCACATTTCAACCTGGCTCAGTTCGTGAGACACACTCGAAGAAATCCTCAGAAATCACCAACTGTTCCAGTGCCTGACCCTGAGAAGATCGTTAAGCAGAAGAAAACATCATAGAAAGGAGCATCGAGATCAGGTAAGCCTAAGAAGTCTTATGCATCTCTGAAAGATAAGGTTATAGCTGAGGATATACACTTTGAAGATTTAGATCCTAGCTTTGTTAGTAAAGAAATTCCTTCAGAGATTAATAGAGCTCCTTGTTCAGTCAGTTCCCCTTTGGATCTCAGTCCAAAGAAAATCTCCCATACAGTCTGTCAATTTCCCTCATTTCTGTCATCTATTTCATCACCTCCTACCATTTAATCTGCCAGTATCCTTCCACATATCCCAGTCATGGCAGGCCAGCAAGCTCCCACGAAGATGGAAAGAATCATAGCTGCTAGGTATGGACCCCTGGTCCTGCCTGTTCCTTTGAATGCCATGCTTGCAGGAGAACATCAGAAATATATGCCCAAATTCACTGGTACAGAGAGGGTAACAACTGAACAACACCTTTAGTCTTTTTATAGCTATGCAAATAACCTAGATATCAGTGAAAATGATGTGTGGATGAGAGTTTTTGTACAGAGCCTTGATGGAGAGGTTAGAAAGTGGTTTAGAGAATTGCCCCCTGGATCTATTGCTAATATTGAAGCCTTAGATGAAGCATTTTTGAAGCACTGGGGAGATAAAAAGGACTTGTTGTATTACCATACTGAGTTTGGTAACCTGAAGAGGGAAAATGGGGAATCACTGCCTGATTTTAATAAAAGATTCAACTGTATGTATAGTAAGATACCAGCTGAAGTAAAGCCTACCCCCACCTCTACCAAACTTGCCTATGCCAATGCCTTTGACTTTGATTTCTGTTTGTTGTTGGGGGAAAGAAGATGTGCTACTTTGGCTAGCATGCAGGATGCAGCATTAGAAGTAGAGTCTAATATTATGGCTGCAGAAAAGCTCAGAAGTCATGCTGATAGAAGAAGGCAGAGAGGTGAGGCTTCTTCTTCCTCTGCTTCATCTTCAGAGCCTAAATTAGATAAAATGACTAGAATGATAGAGTCATTGGCTGCTGAGATAGCTAAGCTGAAGGTTGAACAGAACTCAAGAAAGACAAAGCTCCCAAATACATTTGCTCCAAGAAATCCAAATCCATTCAGAAGAGCAAATGAACAGTTACAAATAATTCAGAGGGGTAAAGAAGCTAATGAAGATCAGAAGGTTAAAGCTCCTTTTCAAAATGTGGTCATGGAGGAGGAGCAGAATGAATATGAGGATGAAATTCATTGTATGGAAGATAAAGGCAGTGCTGCCTTTTTTACATTGGCTACATATGAAGAATCATTACTAATGGACCAAACTAGTCAAGAGTGGGACAGAGAGGCTATTCTACAAACTGAGGAGTAGCAAAGATATAATCTGAGGTCAAATGCAAAAAATGTCAAAGAGAATCTTGCCCAAAGAGCTACTGTCCAAACAAAGTCACAGAATATCAAACAGAGAAGACCAGCAACTGATCCAGTCACCCTCAAAACACCAGTTCAAGAGGTAAGAGGTTCTGACAAGCTACCTTCCTCTTTTAGCTTTGAGTCAGAAGTCCAAAAGTTAAAAATATATGTGCCTCTGGTAGAGTTGGTAAAGAGTGAAGTATTTAGAAATCCTATCCTTGAGGTTCTTGAGCTAAAAACCACACAACCCCCACTGACTATGTCAATTTGCAAGATGACAAACCTGCAGTTGTGCTTAGCCCTATGGTTGAACCTGCTGATAATAATTTTCCATCGTTTTATTTCTCCTTGACCATTCATGACAAAATCCTCCACAATTGCCTGCTAGACACAGGGGCCAGCCACAATCTGATGCCTAAAGCTGTCATAGAAGAGTTAGGCCTTGATATCACTAGACCATATCATGATTTATTCTCTTTTGATTCAAGGAAAGTGAAATGCCTAGGATTAATCAAAGACCTGGCCATTACCTTAACTTAGCTGCCCATGAAGAGTATGATGATGGATATTGTGGTAGAAGATGTCCCTCCTAAATTTGGCATGCTGTTATCCAGAGGATGGATTAAGAGACTAGGTGGGACATTACATAATGATCTATCTTATGCCACTGTCCCAGTTTTTGGAGGAGAAAGTAGGAGATTGTACAGAGAAGCACAGTTGGCATACATCATCAGTGACAAAAAGAATCCATCCAATCATCCCATTTATGCTGTGGACACTGATTTTGGAGCATGTATTCTCCAAATGGAAGAATCTCAGAAGGCCTCAATGCAGCTTAAGAAACCAATAGTTCAGGCCAAGGAAGAGCAAGGAAGTCAAGTTTGGGAGATGTTCTTTGATGGATCATGTTCCAAGGAGACTGTAGGAGCAGGGGTGGTGCTGGTATCTCCAGAGCAAGAAAGCACACATCTATCTTTTAAGCTGGCTTTTCAAGTCACCAACAATATAATAGAGTATGAGGCTCTGATATTGGGCCTTAACGCAACGAAAGACAGAGGAATCAAGAACATAAAGGTGTTTGGAGATGTTGATCTGATCATTCAGCAAGTAAACAGAACATTTCAAGCAAAGCACCCTAGGCTGAAAGCGTACAGAGATGAGGTATGGACACTCAGAGATTCTTTTGATAATTTATGTATTTCATATATCCCTAGAGCCAAAAATTAGCTTGTTGATTCCCTTGCTGTGTCTGCTAGAATGTTTATCCCTCCCATGCCTCCCAGACTAGTTTATGAAGTCCAAATAAAGTATAGGCCATCCTTGCCTGATAATGTCCACCATTGGAAAGTTTTTGATGATGATGATGAATTGAATAGGTTCTTGTAAGTCATTGGTGAATTATCTGAAATGCAAATTGACCAAGAAAATGAAACCTTGGAAGAAAGCTCTCAATCCCAGCATAGAAACAAAATTGGCAAATAGCATTGTCCAGCTTCCTAGCAATCATATTCCTAAGGGTTTAATTCCGTTAGAAAGGTTGTTTGACCAAAATTATGTGCCTTATAAGGCTACCCAGAAAGAAGACCAATCTGCAATCTGTAACATAACATAGGGAGTCCGGACCAGCCTAGATATATAAATCTGTCCACCCATTTGTCTGCTAACCAAAATGCTGAATACTGCAATTTAATGAAGAAATTTGCTGATTTGTTTGCCTGGGAATATAGTGACCTGAAAACCTATGATAAAAAGATTATTCATCATAAAATACCTTTAGAGAAAGACACCATTCCTTTCAAGCAGAAGTTGAGACCAATAAATCCTATGCTCCTCCCTCTGATTGAAAAGGAAATCAAAAAACTGATGGCTACCAAAATCATAGTCCCTCTCAGATATTCAAAATGGGTAGCCAATTTGGTTGTGGTGAGGAAGAAAAGTGGAGAAATTAGACTCTGTGTTGATTTCAGAAACTTAAACAAGTGCTCAAAGAAAGACAATTATCCCCTACCCAAGATGGAGCATTTGCTGCAGAAGGTCTCAGGAGCCAAAGTAATGTCTTTCCTGGATGGATTTTCAGGCTATAACCAGATTGTTGTACATACAAATGACCAAGAGAAGACTGCATTCACCACCCCTTGGGGCACTTTTATGTATTCCAAGATGCCTTTTGGATTGATAAATGCTGGAGCCACCTTTCAGAGAGCTATGGATATAGCATTTGTGGGAGAGAAGGATAAATTTGTCCTTATCTACCTTGATGACATAACAGTATACTCCAGCAGCCATCAAAACCATTTGTAGCATTTGAGGAAAGTGTTCCTGAAGTGCAGAAGGTTTGGGATTTCAGTAAATCCTAAAAAGTCATAGTTTGCTTTAGAAGAAGCAAGTTGTTGGGACATATTGTTTCTACTGCAAGTGTCTGAATTGACCCAGAAAGAGTAAAAGCAATACAGACCCTGTCTGTCCCGAGATCAAAGAAGGATATTCAATCCTTTCTGGGAAAGATTAATTTTGTGAGAAGGTTTATACTAAATTTTTCAGAACTTGTGAAGCATATTACCTCCATGTTGAAGAAGGGGTCAAAAATCAAATGGACTGATACAGCAAGAAAATCCTTTGAGTCCATTAAACAAGCTATTATGGGGGCTCCTACTTTAATCAATCTAGATTACAGCAAGGAGTTCCATATATTTTCTTTTGCCTCTAATGACACCCTTGCAGTAGTGTTATTGCAAACAGATGAAGAAGGCTCAGAGCATCCGGTAGAATTTTTCAACAAAAACTTAAGGGATGCTGAACTGAGGCATGACATCATTGAGAAACAAGCATGTGCTCTTATCAAATCTTTGAAAGCTTTCAAAGTTTACATTCTGCATTCCAAGATAATTGCATATGTACCCTCTGTTGCAATAAAAGATGTCCTAACAAAACCTAATGTTGATGGAAGAAGGGCCAAATGGATTGCAAAGTTAATTGAATTTAATATAGAAATGAAGCCCACCAAACTTGTCATAGGTCAGGGTCTTGCAAGATTATTAGCTGAAGAAAATTGCAGAACATTGGACATAAACCTCATGGGCTCAATTTCAGAAAATGGTCAAACAGAAGAAGAAGAAACAGCTGAACCAGAAAGGGATCAGACATTGGCTAAAATTCTAGCTTCTTGTGATTGGTACTCTGCAATAGCTAAATTCTTGCTGAAGCTAGAAATCCCTCCAAGCTTAAGCACAAGTCAAGCTAGAATATTAAGCTTAGGACAGCTAAATATTGCATTAATGAAAATCTGCTCCATTGGAGGGATCCTTCTGGAATCCTGCTGAGGTGTTTGGACAAAGAACAATCAATGGAGGTTATGCAGCAGTTTCATTCCAGCATGTGTGGGGGACACCATTATTGGAAAACTACAGCCCACAAAATCCTTAGAGCTGGGTACTATTGGCCCACTTTGTTTTCTGATGTGTGTTCATTTGTTAAATCTTGTGACAGGTGCCAAAGATTTGAAGGAAAGCAGCATTTGAAGTCCTTTCCCTTGAAACCAATACATGTAAATGGACCTTTTCAGCAGTGGGGCTTAGACTTAATTGGAGAGATAAATCCACATTCTAGTGGCCAGCACAGATGGATATTAGTAGCCACTGATTACTTCACTAAGTGGATTGAAGCAATCCCGACCAGAAAGGCTAATCATAATGTGGTCGTGAAGTTTTTGACAGAGCATATCATTACCAGATTTGGTTGTCCACATAAATTAGTCACAAAAAATGCAACAGCCTTCAGGGCAAAAGAATTGGTGTACATGTGTGACTCAATGGGCATCAAGCTAGTTCATTCCACCTCATACTACCCTCAAGGCAATGGTCTAGCAGAATCCTCTAACAAAAGTCTGATAAGGATAGTCAAAAAGTTGTTGGAGGATAACAAAAGGAATTGGGATTCTAAGCTCAAGTATGCACTGTGGGCTGATAGAGTGACCATTAAGAAATCCACAGTGAATTCTCCATTCAAGCTAGTATATGGCACTGAGGCTGTGTTCCCAATTCAGCTTGCCCTCCTTGTGGCAAAGTTCCTGCAACCAGAACAAAATGAGGAAGAAGGCATGGAAAAAAGGATCACTGATTTGGTAGAGGTACATCAAATCAGAGAACAACTGTTTGAAAAGGCTGCAGTGCATCAGGAAAAGATCAAGGAAGCTTTTGACAAAGGGACAAAAACAGATAATTTTCAGGTTGGAGACTTGGTTCTGAAGTAGGATGCACTAAAGGAAAAGAAAGGAAACCATGGGAAGTTTGATGCTTTCTGGATAGGGCCTTCTATCATTTCTCAAATCCAAGGGAACAATACCTTCCTGCTGAAAGTATGGGAGGAAAAGCAGTTTCTGATGGCCCGGTTAATGGGCATTTTATGAAAATTTATGTGATTTAAGGTCTTTGGGCCTTAAAGTTGTAAATATGTTGATTTTACTAGCTTTAATGTAGGATCAATCAGACTCCATGCCCAATGGAACACTAGGAAATTTTTTTAATTGGTTTTCACAGGAAAGGCATTGATCTGCAAGTTTTTGAGACCTCACAGGGAGGATCTCATCCCCAAAAGGAGCTAGTGTTAGCTCTGCTACAAGTTTCTTGATGTTTGAGGAGCAGAAATAGGCTCGGTCCTTGGTTCTACTCAAAGAAGGCCTATAACTGGTCATTCCACCTCCCCTTTCACTTCACTCACTCTCCTCTTACCTCCTTTCATGGGGTTGATTGTTAAAAACTATATAGAAAGCCTATTGCCCTTGAGCCCGAGCACAAAGCTAATATCCTCATATAACCGTCTTCACGTAACTGCGCGCTTTCACCAGCCTTCTCCTGTCACATCTAATGAAAAAACGTGCAATTTAACCCCGCCGTCTGATCATCTACCATGCGATCCAACAGCGATCGCATCCCCCGCACCCGCAAACTAACCGCGCGTTAACACGCAATCAAAGCGGTTTCTGCCCTGTCCCATCTGCCATGCGTCACTCGATAAATCGCATCGTTTGCCTTTGTACGTTTACCACCCACCTCTGAAAAGCGGTGCAGGCAATACCACTTACCGCCAAAACCATAGTCCCCGCCTGATAAACTCCCTGCATCTCTTCCGCCCGATAGTCGTTGGATCTGCCCGCCTGAAATCCAACGGCTCACGATCATCTACTTCTGTTTCTCTCGATATCTCCTGCTGAGCCATATCTGCCGTCCATCTGTGCAATCCAACGGTCGATATCTATCCTCCGCCCGCTTGTACATCCTCCATGAAGTCAACACACCCTGGTCACGTCGTGCACCTGAACGACAACAACGATCATCTACCAAGTACCCGACGCATTTCATCTCCAACAACTGCATTCAAGAGCAGTATGACTGAGAATGAGAAGGACGTGCCTCGAGCAGATTGCAGCATTGATCAGTTATGGAACTTCTTCTGTACAACACTCCATCTGCTCAAGAAGGACAACAGAATATTAGAAAAGATCAAATTCATTTATTAAAGCAAGCAGATTGCAACAGAGACCCATATTAGATAGTTAAAGTGGTTGGTGGTCCATTATGACCCCTCCACGCATAGAATAGCAAAGCATTTTTGTAATCAACCTCTATATATACCCAGAAGACAAATGTAATCAGGGTTGATGGTTGTTGTTTTGATGTAAGGTTCAACTTCTGGAGACTATAACTACTTTGATACTTGTAGCGTCTGATCTTCATTTGTAGCTAATACAAGCTTCTTTTGTTGTTAATTGCTCACTTTCCATTTCTACTCTGTTCTAGGTTGTGCCTGTTATGCATTTTTTCATGTGCTCTTGATATTTAGCATTAGAGGGGCTGTCATCCCACCTCTGTGTTGAAGTCTAGTATGTATCATTGAATGTGTTATGCAGGTTTCTATTTACTTAGTGCCAGAGAGCTGTCATCCTATCTGTGCATTAGGAAATAGATTTGTAGACCTCTTTACTGGTTGCATCCGGCCATCACATGGTCTTATGCATCTAGTGGTGTGTTCAGTATTCTCCATGTTCACCTAATCCTCAAACTGTGAGTAATTAGTGGTCTAAAGCCTTGTAGTCTGCGGGTGTTCACTCATGTCTGGAGTTAAGCATAGTAGAAGTGGTTATCTGGCTTGGACAAGCATCATTCCCTCGAGTCATCCTTTTCCAACATCTTGTTGAGTTTGTAATGTTCCCGAGCATCTCTGAGATACAACCTAGGAGAGTTGCTTGGGGTGATAACAGTGCAAAGGGATATAAAGTTTGATGATGAGAAAGAAATGCAGTGCTCTCTTGAGAGGGAGCTTTAGATCACACCAAAACGAGAGCTTTTAGCTCCAAAGGAGGAGCCTCAGGAGGAGCCTTAAGAAGTTGTGGAGTAGCCACAAATGGAGGATCAGAGAGGAGGAAAAGTGGAGACATCAACTCAAACAGAAACATCTAGAGAAGGCAATAAAATAACCAGGGAAGCTGGTATATTGGTGCAAGATGCGAGGGAGAATGGAGGTATGATCCCTTGGATTTCATCTGCAACAGAAGACAGAAAAACAAGATGGCTCCCTACATTCATCACCGTATCCCTGAAATAGAAAAGTATGCCAACCAACTGGCATGGGTGGAAAACACTTTAGTAGACAGGGATATCACTGAAGTTGTTGTGGAAAACACTTTAATTGATCTAGAGAAACAGCTTGATGAGGATTCTTTCCTGCAGGCACAAGGAGAATCACAGGCACAAGGAGAATCAGAAGTACAAGAAGAATCAGAAGAACTAGACCTATCAGAGGAGCCAAATCAAACAGGTAGACCAGAGCCCACCATGAGTAACCCCCTAGTCTTACAAAATCCTCTAAATGAGGAGAAAAGCCTCAAAAGAAACAAGGAAGGGGCCACTACTTCAGGAAGAGCTACATCACAGGCCTATGCAGAGACTAGCCAGGCTAAAAGACAAAGGGTAAATCCTGTCTCTGAATAGGAATATATAGAGGAGACAGTTGATGCCACAAGCACCGAAAGAGATGGGAGTAGGATTGCCACTCCATCTGGAGGCATCCCAGAACCTTCCACATCACATACCCAGATATTGGAAAGACAATAGAGTGTGGAGGTATCCTCTTTCAGAATGCCAGCAGACAAAGACCAGGATATCAAAGAAAGGTACAAAGAGATAAAGGCTAGAAATGAGAGGCTGAAAGCCCAGACCTATGCACAATACCTAAAAATGACCCCTACCAATCAAACAAGGCTCATGTCAGCCTATGATGTTAAAGAGGGGAAAATGCAGATGACATTCATGAAGCCCACTACTCAGCAACCGAGAACAACAACAGACTTCAAAAAGATAGACTTCGAAGTACTGCAAAGGAAATTCATCCTATTGACCATATTGAGCTGCACAAGTAGATAGGGGAGATGATTTGCTCCACCTTGACAGGGAAAGCCATCGTTACCCACCAATTGCAAAAATCCCTGAATAATATATCAGCATAGTTTCAGCTGGAGAAGGCCTCTTCATAGGCCAAAGATACCAGAATCAAGTCCTTAAAGGACTCAATTATTAAGTTGGGACATGATCCCAAAGATGTAAAGGCCACAAAAAATTTGATAAAGAAGAAGAATGATGATATTGCTTCTCTGAAGAAGCAGCTCAACATTCCCCAGTTGTACCACCCATAGACAGTAGAAGTCCTGGAGGCACAAAAAGGACATGAAGAGCTCATGGACTTGGTCCTAAAGCTAAATGAACAACTAAAAGAGACAGAGAAAGAGTTAGATACCCCGATTTAGTCCAAACAAAGTGACCTAGCCACCACTTCTAGGACTGTCATTCCCACTATTTCTAATACAATTCCTTCTACATTGGTAGCATCGTTGGCACCTACAGCTCCAACTGCCACAACATTGCCAATCACAACTGAATCTACAACAACAGGCACACCAACAGAGAAAACAACAAAGCTAGTAAAAGCCATGGAGGAGATGTCAATCCAGGAAACAGAGCTCAAAAGGATAAAAGAGAAAGTGGCAAGCTTAGACACTGACTGTAAGCTTGCCCAAATTTAGCAAAGAGAAGAAACACAGAAAGCCCTAAGGATGGCTGAGGAAATCAAAGTCCTAGAAAAAGATTTAACACTACAGAAGCCACTAGGACAAACCAAAGAGATGCTTTGGGCCAATATCATTGACTCTGTCAATGATATTTGGCCATCAATTCAAGTTACATTTGAGCAAACTAAATTGGTGAAGGTAGCCACTAAGGCTATCCAGAAAGCAAGGGAAGAATTAGGAGACCAACCTGAGGATGCAAATCGACTCATCCACCTCCTAAATAGTAAGAACATACATGAGCTCCATGAGCTTGGTGTAGAGGATAGGATTGAAGCCATCCTAGAGATTAAAAAGGTTCTTTCCAAAAGAAACCTTATGCTCAACTTGGAAGAAAAATGCCACAACATGCAGGTGGCCATTGGTAGATTCATGGCCAAGTTTCAAATTTTGAGAGACAAATCCCTTCCCATTCCTATGGTCATCCATGATAAACTCATGACCCAATTGGACTACACTGATAGACTCAAGAAGTTGGCCAAAGAACAAGCCAGCTCTTCAGGTATCAAAGCCTTGCCAACAGGGAAAGTACTATATGACACTTTTGAAAACTTGTTCTTTTTAGAGCATGAGGTGAAACATTTGTTTGTCACCAAGCCCAATTTTGCAAAATACATATAGGTAGATGAAATTTATAGAATAATGTTGAAAGTAAAGTTACCTAAAGATGAATGGTGGGAAAAAATGATAGATTTACTATAAAAGTTTTACACCAGAAAATTACCACAATAAATCTGAAGGTAGCCAGATGAAACAAGTAGAAGACAGATCAGCAGGGTCAAAGAGTATCAGTGAAAGATCAAAGTGAAGAAGATGCCAGCGTACAACTACCAGCTACCTTAAAGGGTTACAATTCAACTACAACAACCAGCACTACCACAATAAAGGGACAACATGATGCAGTGTTCCATCTGTCTCTATCTTCGTGCTTGAAGATATTTTTATTTCCTAAATTAAATCTCAAACTGTTATGAGATATTTTGTAATTATTTTTTGTATAAATACTTCACATTTCGAAGTATTTAGGGTGGATTCAATGACATTTCTATAGACTTTTTCTCTCAAATCAAAATTCTAATGTATCAATGACTGGATTGGCTTGCTGGATCAAGGAATAAAGATCAAATATTTTACAGGATTCTTGTGTAAAGCGAAAACAAATAAGTATTCTCTCATGTTTATTGTTGTCTTTTCTCATGTCTTTCATAATCATGTTTGTTTTTCTAAAAAAATGAATGTATAACTAGGAATGATATTTCAGAAATTCTTGACTCTTTACATCCTGAATGTTTTCTACTAAACTATCTTAGCTAGGGAATTCTTAATTGCTCCTTAGCTTCCATAGTTTCCCATTTGGTCTAGAGTAAAGGATTATTAGTTGCCCTTTGCTCATGATCACCCTCTTTTCTTCATTCTGATCTTGGTCCAAGGATTCTTAAGTGCCCTTTCACCCTGGTTAGAATCATTTCACCCATTAGGCCTAAAGATTTCCCTTTTGCTTTGCTAGCCTGTCCTGTGAACATTCCCTTTAATGATTTGATGCAATTATGCTATCCTTTTATTGACTCCATAGCCCAATGGCTTGAAGATCTAGCTCTATCCATCTGCTCCTAGAATTCCACCACTCAATCTAAAATCAAAACCCCATGAACACTAAGAACTAGCCTAAAATCTCATCAATACAAAGCTAAATTATAAAGAGAGAGCCCTCTCTGGACTTAGGTTGGCTAGAACCTGAGTCTAAAGATTGGTTTGTGGTTACCTTGGATTATTCCTTCTTTTGATAACTTCTAGGGAAAACTTCTGAGTGATAACACCAGCTATGGTGGGGATTCCAAGGTAGTGTAACATCAGTTGTAGACTATTCTGGAGTGTACATGTGTTGCATGCAACTATATGGTCAACCTTGGGAATTGTGAAATCAATTGGAGAAAAATTCCTAAATAATAAGGGCCTAATTCCTCGGGAATTGCATCAGGAAATGGGGCTCAATCTAAGGCATAAATTTACTAAGTCTAGGTCAGAGCTTCTCATTGAGTAGAGAGATAGGTTATTCACTTGCAGGTTGTGCTCATAACGAGCAAGCAATTGTAATAAATATCTATTCATCTGATTAATGCAAAGCAGACATAAGGGGTTTTTAGCAGTTTCTTTCATGATCCTAGCTTAAATAGGAATGCAACAAGTTACAAATATAATTATAAACACAGGGATGTAGCATAAAAACACTTCATTTCATTAATATAAAAATACTAAACTATTCTTACAAATAGAATGGAAATAAGATAGCTCGGGTGATGGTGGATTATATCTGAGAAGAGATGTGGTGGCTACATGCCTCTGAACTATGTTATAATGAGGCTCGAGGGCCTATTTATTATTGGAAAACATGAGAAAACCCTAAAGAACCAAAACCTTAACCCCAGGAGATGTAACACCAAGAGTGTGTGGGCCCCGTTGGGGTTAGTTGGGCAACCAACTTCTTGGGCTCATAACTTGGTCATATTATCTCCGTTTGGCATGTACAATACCTTGTTGGAAAGGTTTCTCTGAGTACAATAGGCTTTGCTCCAGGCCCTGCCACAGCCATAAGCTTGCCGCAAACCCTGAAAAAACTTCGTTTAGAGGGTCAAAACTACTCCGAAAGTTCAGGACCCAAAAAACTACTAAAAATAGTAAATGCTGAAGTGAACAAGGAAATAGATGAAACTAACTAGTGCGTCTAGGTGGAATAGGAGGGTGGCCACCAATATTCGCTTGGATCATTCCTCCTCCCCTAGGAAGCAATGGTACCCATTTCATTCAGAGCCTCCACGAGGTGATTAAATTTCTGTTGAACCTAGTCCCTAGTGAACCACTTGACCTAATGAAGGAGTTGGTCTACTTTGACAACTCGATATAGTTGTATCCTCTATTGGTGAGTGTTCTTGATATGTGTCCATGATCTGATCAGTTGTGGCCTGTTCCATGTAGTTTGGGTTGAGCTTTGTTGGTGTGAGTTGTTCTATAATGTTAGATGTGTCCAACAATGGTGGAAAGTATGGTTGAAGGTGGTCTACATTGAACACTGGGTGTAGACCAAGGAATGGTTGGATGATGAGCTTGAATACATTGTCACCGATGGCCTTGGTGATGGTGTGTGGCCCATATCGAAGTGGGAGAAGCTTGTGGTTGGGTATAGCAAGGTTCTCCTTCTGCAAATGCAGCCAAACTTTTTCACCCACCTAGAACTTGTGGGACACTCCATGTTGATCATGGCGTTGATTGTACTTAGCATTAGCTTTGTCCAATATATCATGGACCTACTATTGGATGTGTTGAATGCGAAGTTGTTAGCCCTTTCAACTTTAGACTGAACATGAGTTGAATCTACCTAAGTGGCTGCAAATGGTATGGCCACATCAATGGGGCATAATGGATGAAATCCCAACCCTACCTAAAAGGGGATGTGGCCTATTGAGTTGTGGAGAGCTCTTTTTTAGCTGTGTTGAACATAGGGGAGACTTTCATCCCACATGCATGGATGCTTCAAGTTGTACATGTATAGAATGTGTACGATCATCATGTTGACAACCTATGTTTGGCCATCAGTTTGGGGATGGAAAGTTGTGGACTTGGTAAGTTTTGTATTCAGCATAGACCAAAGACATGACCAAAATTCACTCAGGAATCTGTTGTCCTGATCTGAGACAATGGACCATGGGATCCTAAAGTGTACCCACATTCGCTCAAAGAAGAGCTTAGCAGTGGCCTCTGTTGTGATACTCTTCTTGTAGGTCGCCATGATGGCCATCTTAGAGAATCTATCGATGACCACGAAAACAAAATCATTGCCATTTTTAGTAGAAGGAAGGCCCGACATGTAATCCATGGGGACAGATTCCCAAGGCCGAATAGAAGTAGGTAGAGGATTATATAAGCCTTGCTTCTTGATGGCTGGTTTGGCAATGGCGCAGGTAGTGTAGGATCTAATGTACTTCCCAACATCCTAACAAATTTTTGGCCAATAAAAATACTTCTGCAATACCGCCACCCTTTTCTCTACTCTGAAATTCCCAGCGACCCAATTGTAGTGCGCCTCCCAAATCATCTTGGCACACTCACTTGAAGGAACACAGATGTGTCCCAGGTGGCATAACAGTGCATCCTGAAGGTGAAAATTTGGAACTTGCTTCCCTTCCATGAGTGTCTGGTATATGCTATCGAACTCTGAATCACACTTGTAAAGATGCGGCCACCCCGATGTCTTGTGCCCACAAGAGTCGAGCACAGTGATCAGTGCCATGACCGGTGGTCGACTAAGGAAATCAATGATATTATTGGTGTTTCCCTTCTTATACTTAATGTTCAAATTGAACTATTGCAGATAGGTGGACCATTTATGATGGCAATCATTTTGTAGCTTCCCTTGTGTTTGTATGTCTCTAGAGGTCGGTGGTCTGTGTGGATGACTGTTTCCTTCCCCAGAATGTAATGCTTCCATTGATGGAAGGATTGCACAATGGAATAAATTTCTTTGTCGTAAGTGAGGTACTTTCAGACTATGTCTAAAAGTGTTTCACTGTAGTATGCCACTAGATGCCCGTGTTGAGTAAGAACCACACCAATAGCATAGTCAAAGGCATCTATCTCAATCTCAAATGGTTATTTCAGGTCTAGTAATGTGAACACAGGTGAAAAAAAGGCGATTCTTTAACTCGAAGAACGCATGTTGCTGGGTTTCCGACCACAAAAACTTTTCTTTCACTTTGCCCTTGGTGACTTGACTTAAAGGCCAAGTGATATGAGAGAACCCCAACACAAACCTATAGTAGAAATTGGCAAGACCCAAAAAGATGCAAAGCTCTGTTAGAGTGGTTGGTGTTGGCCAATCCTGAATGACTTGTATCTTGGATGGGTCCACATGTACACCCTGTTGATCAATGATGTACCCCAAATATTGAACCTAGGTCAGGCCAAAGGTGCATTTCTCCAAGTTAGCACACAACTTGTGTTGTCGCAGGGTTTGAAGGACCTGTCAAATATGGTGGAGGTGCTCTTCCCAACTCTAGCTAAAGATCAAGATGTCACCTAAATACACCACCACGAATGCATTGGTGAAAAGTCACAAGATGTCGTCCATCAGTCTCATGAAGGTTGCAGGGGAGTTTGTCAGTCTGAATGACATGACCAACCATTTGAAAAGGCCTTCCTTGAATTTGAAGGAAGTCTTCCACACATCAGAGGGTTCAATAGGAACCTGGTGATAACCTGACTTCAAGTAAAAATTGCTGAAATATTTTTCCCCTTGAGCTGGTCCAAAAGGTCATCAGTCCATAGGATTAGGTACCTATTTTGGAAAATGATCTTGTTCAACGCCCGATAGTCAATACAGATCCTCCAGGTCCCATCCTTCTTCTAGACCAATACAATCGGGCTCCAACAAGGTGATGATCTTGGCTTGATGTGCCCTTTCTGTAATACTTCCTGAATCTGACTCTTGAACTCATTATTCTCCAGAAAAGAGAGTTGATAGATCAGTCCATTGGGCAGCGATGCGCCCGAGGTCAAATCGTTGGAGTTCTTGACCTGACAGTGCAGAGGTACCTTATGTGTGAGGCGAAAATATCAATGTACTCCTCCACGACCTTGTACATCTGTTGCTGCTGTGCAAAGGAGCCCTAAACAATGTAAACTTTGAAATGGGAACTCTGGCCAAAAAAAGCCAAAAAAACATCAAAAACAGTGCTAAAAATGAAAAGTGTGTATACTGGAATGATGGTTTTTTTTTTTTAGGGACAATTTTGAACATGTTTTAAAAATGGCAGTGAAAACAAAATTTTCGTGCAAAATATAGCTTGAAAACGAAAAAGTGATTATACTGGAACGATGATTTTTTTCTAGGGTCAATCTTCAAAATTAAAAAAAAATGCTAGTAAAATGATCTAACAACATAAAAGTGACTCATAACTTCTCATTTAACACCATATGGAAATCCAAAATTTTATTTCAAGAGACGATGCATACATCAGTTAGATAAACTGTCTTAAAAAATTATTCAAAATCACTCATATTTTCTTTCACGCCATCAGAATTCACATCTTCAGATGAGTCACTGGATGTTGATGAAGATGTTCCATATTCTTCTCTTTCATCAACTAGTGCCCCATTTGAGTCCACATGCATGCCCATCATTTCAGGTTTCAAAATTCTTCTAGATCTACGACTGGTTTCAACAGATTCCCATCTCAATATTGTTCCTTCTGGTAACAACCTTTTTAGAATCTCTATCGTCTTGAAGCGAAGAGTTCCCCTCTTTGTTAAATTGAAGTTATAAACAAGTATGTCAACATCCTTCAATTTCAATATGTCTGTGCGGTGATGATTTATATTCGTGCCCTTTCTTTCTCTCTTTCCACCATTTTTTTTGTCAACTACCATCTCTGGCTTATACACACCATTGAATGGGTGTGTATTTGTGGCATACCAATGTACTTCAACACTTGTAACATCCTCATTTTCTGTAAAGACCTTTATAACTTTAGCAACCCAAAATGGATAGCCATTGAGATCTCCATCTACTAGCACTACAATCATGCAACCCTCCTTAATATCCTATACTGAACCCCTGTAAAGGTCTTCCATGGCTTCACGTTGTGCACGAGATCTTTTGGAACCAATATACATCTCTCTTTCCTCTACCTATGAAGAATTAATGATACCTTGAGATTGTTGCTATTTAACAATGTTTATTTCCTCATGTGCATTCGACACATTTTGTGGCCAAATAAATGGATTTTTCAAAGGTATATATTCATTTGTTCTTGTTGAAATGATATCACTTTGATTATTGAAAAATGACTCCCACCAAACTGAATCAGCAATGTCAAAGTACTCATATGTATATCTAATACATTTTTTAATTTCTTCTAGGCAATCAGAATAATTTATATCTCTGTTTTGTTTGCGTGCATTATGAACTTCACCAACTGATTGTAATAACAATATTTTCGATGCAAATATTGGATGATCTGGAATGAACTTCAAAAATTGCAAACCTAATGATGGTGCCCATTCTGTAGTAGTTGAATACTTCTTGCCCCATATTAGTGTTTTCCCATCAATTGTTTTGATACAAAATTGATGTCATTAAGTTGTTCAATGCATTTCCCCTCGCCATATGATCCCATAATAAACCTTCGCATGTCAACAGTTTCTTCCAACACATCAAAAGTAGGCTCTAGCATGTATGATTTCTTAATACATTTAATTAATGATGGCAAGCTCCCAGCTTCCTTCCTCCTCAACGTGACTGAAAAATGACCGAACATCTGATCAATATGGTCATGAGTGTGCCCAACAAGAAGGAAACCAACCTTTACCTTCTGAAAAATTCTTAATTCAACAAGCATGTTTAGATATCCAAAAAACAACCTGATTTTTGTTTTCACGGCAAGTGTTGTCCAATTGTAGATACAAAGCTTTAGGAAGATTACCAGACCAATGAGAAAGCACATCATGAATTATGGTTATGGTCAGATTTGCATCATTATGAATATTTGGAGCTGTGAAGTACACCTTTGGCAACATTTTCCCATTGAAGACCATACAACCGACCAAGTGATACTGAATAAAATTTTCCTCCTGTAAATTTTTGGGTGTGCAAACAAAATGTGGTAAAAGTGTTTTCTTCTGGTCTGTACCATCAATTATCAAACCCAAATATTTATTCGGATTATCATAACACTTCTTTCGATGCTTGTACAACTTTTTCCGTTCATTTTTTTGTTGTTCGCGATGCTCTTGAAGTTCTTTGACAATTGAATCTACACAACATAAAAGAAAGCCATTAAGAAATATTTTTTCATACTTGATGAATATACAATCTTAAAAGTTAAAGTTATGAATGCCTACCTCTTTCTGACACTTCACATTTGTCCCTTTTTGATTTAAGATAAGCACATGTACTGCAAATCCCCATCCTTGTCTTCTTAGGAATACAGACATTATTGAATTCTTTCTTCCATATCTTCACAAAATATTGATATGTAATAAACCGGCCATGTCCCTCAGCACCTTCTGCATATTCTTTATATAAGTTGTAGATTTCGCGTCTTGAAAAATTATCTGGAATATGTATTGTCTCTCTATTTGGCATACACTCTCCATGCTTTGAAAAGAAATCTTTCATCCATGACATTGCAATGTTTGATAATGGCCCAAACTGTCTTTTATGACGTATTTCAGAATAAAATGTGGGATCCTTTTCCAAATTTTCTTGAATTCTCGAGAGACCAAAATTCCCAATCGAATGAAACATTTTGAAAGATTTTCTACAAATAAATAAAGTCTTAATATGATAATCATAACCTGACAATGTAGATTGCATGCACCCAACTAAATATGAATTTTGCATGCTTTTATTCATTGACAAATATCTCTTCCCGCTCTCAAATGCAAATTTGAAATCCATATGTTTCAAGCAATCTTTTTGGCAACATTCACTTGAAATGAGTGTGCTGATAGAACTTCTTCTCATCAGATATTCTGCTCTACCCCTTGTATAACTAGAACATCTTGCATTGATACGAAAAGGTCTGGTCCTACTCCTCGATACAATATTTCTTGGCAACATCTCCATCATTAGATCATCATTTGTATAAGGATTTTTATCATCATTAAGAGGAATGTTATCCACACTATGATCAACTGTGCTTTTCAAATACTGACTTGGAGGATATTCTTCATCTTCCCCTTCTTCAGTGCTACTGTCATAGTCCATAGAATTCGGACTCAATGGAAATTTTGACTCGATGTTTATTGGATATTCTTCCTCATGTGCATTTTCAGTGCTGCTCTCACGGTCCATAGAATTAGGACTAAGTGTATCATCTTGTCCTTCATCACTGCTACCTTTACACTTATTAGAATTAGGACTAAGTGCATCATCATGTCCTTCATCACTGCTGCTCTCATAGTCCTTAGAATCAGGACTAAGAGGACATTGTGACACTCCATTCTTTTGAAATTCATCATCGCGCTCTTCATCACTGTTGCTCTCATAGTCCTTAGAATTAGGACTAAGTGGACACCGTGACACTCCATTATTTTGAATTTCATCATCCCGCTCTTCATCACTGTTGTTGTCATAGTCCTTAGAATTAGGACTAACTGGACACCGTCGCACTCCATACTTTTGAAATTCATCATCCTGCTCTTCATCAAAGCTGCTTTCATAGTCCTTAGAATTAGGACTAACTGGACACCATGGCATTCCATACTTTTGAAATTCATCATCCTGCTCTTCATCAAAGCTGCTCTCATAGTCCTTGGAATTAGGACTAACTGGACACCGTGACACTCCATACTTTTGAAATTCATCATCATGCACTTCATCGCTGCTGCTCTCATAGTCCTTAGAATTAGGACTAAGTGGACACTTTGACACTCCATTCTTTTCAAATTCGTTATCACGCTCTTCATCACTGCTACTCTCATAGTCCTTAGAATTAGGACTGAGTGGACACCATGACACTCCATTCTTTTGAACTTCACCATCTTGCTCTTCATCACTGCTGCTTTCATAGTCCATAGAATTAGGACTAAGTGGACACCGTGACACTCCATTCTTTTGAACTTCACCATCTTGCTCTTCATCACTGCTGCTTTCATAGTCCATAGAATTAGGACTAAGTGGACACTGTGACACTCCATTCTTTTGAAATTTGTCATCAAACTCATCATCACTACTGCTTTCATAGTCCTTCGAATTCGAACTAAGTGGAATCTTTCACTCTTTATTTATTTGAAATTCTCCATCCCCTCTTTCATCATTGCTTCTCTCGTAGTCCTTAGGATCAGGATTAAGTGGAAGAATTGACTTTCTATTCATAGTGGAAGAATTCCCACTATATTCATCCATATGAATAGAGTTGTTACGCGATGAAGATGTTGATGTTGTATAAATCGAAACTCACTATCAGGACAATCCATCCCTTTCAAATAGAAGACGTTGAATGATACAAATGGATAGTCTCTTAAAGATATTATATAGCTTAGAGAATGAAATTTTCCCTCCAAAAAAATTTCGCTAAAATATTTCCCTCCAAAATTTTTGCAACCAAAAAATTTCACGAAAATATTTCCCTCCTAAAAGTTTGTGAGATATATTTCACTTCATTATTTTATTATGCAATTTAATGAAAAATGTAAACTTAATTTTTTTTATGAAATAAATCATTAAAGTTAAAATTGTAAACTACAACTTCTACCTAAATTATTTTAATAGTCAAAGTATATAATTTTTACTAAACAATTGAATGTTTTTTTAAATTTTTATAATACATTTAGAAACAAGGTAATCCCACATTCACCCCGCTATAAAACAATTCCAAACTGTTCGCTTTATCATATTTTCATTCATCGCCATAAAAAAATTAACATGTTAAAATTTATTAAAACTAATTAATCCCGCATTCACCGTACGATAAAACATCTTCGTAGTTTCACCTATATATTCCATTATCACTATTACTCACATTACATCAAGGTTTGTTGAGGTTCGTTAAAAGACTTGGAGCGAATTTGTGGAGCAGCTACATTGGGATCAACAACATATTCAACGAAGAATTTCCACAATTGAAAGGTCAGTTAAATTTTTTTCCTTGAAATTTCTCATATTAAATTAGTTTAACGAAGTAGATTTCTTTTCTAAACTTAAAATTTTTTGTCAACCAAATTAAGAAATATTTCCGTCATGAGCATGGTCGGCCGAGGGCAACCCCATCCTGCAATCGACCGGCCACTAGATTTTTTTTTTTATAAACTTAAAATTTTTTGTCAACCAAATTAACAAATATTTTTGACGTGAGCATGGTGGGCCCAGGGCAACCCCATCTTGCAATCGGCCGACCACCCACTCCCTCCGCACACCCTTCTGGGCCCCTCCCCAAACTCAGCAACCCCTTTCCCCCTCACCCCTCAACCCCCCTTCCGCCCGACCTCCCTACCCCACACGACCCTCACCCCTACCCGGCCCCCTACCTCACTCCCCTTCCCTTCCCCCTCACCTCACCCCTCGTTTCTCCCCACTCTACCCCTACAGCCCCCTTACCCCCCCACCACAACCCCCAACTCCCCCCGTCACCCCTCATCCCTGTTCCACCCCCCTGCCACAACCCCACTCCCTCCACCTCACCCCCCAGCCCGCCTCCATAACCCCCCCAACCCCCGTCCATAACCCCTCTCATCCCCTCGGCCCTCCCCCTCTACCCCTGGGACCCTACCCTCACCTTACTTCCCCTGGGCGCCCCCCACTAAACCTACCCGTAACCCATACACACTCCTCCCACACCCTATCCCCCCTGCCCCCCACCCCCCTTAACCACCCTCCCATTCCCAACCTCCCCACACCCCCCCTTAACCCCCCCCATACCCGCCCCCCTTAACCTCCCGCTCTTCCTACCCCCCTCCCATTCCCAACTCGTCGCTACCCCACCCCACCCCCCATACGCCCCCACCCCCCTTAACCTCCCCCCATACCCACCCCCCTTAACCCGCCCCCCCATACCCCCCTTAACCCCCCCCCCTACACGCCCCCCCCGCTTAACCCCACCCGCCCGCCCAACCCATACCCCGCCCACCCACTCGCCCAACCCATACCCTGCCTGCCCAACCCCGCCCCGCCCCCCGCCTGCCCAACCCCGCCTCGCCCCCCGCCTGCCCAACCCATACCACCCCCCCCCCCCCCCCCGGCCCGGCCCCCACCCAACCTCGCCCGGCACCCACCCAACCCCGCCTGGCCCCCTCCCATCCCCGCCCAACCCCTCCCCCTCACCCTCCCTCCCTCCCTCCTCTGCCTCCACCTCCCAACCTCCTCCCACTCGGACGGCCACCCGGGCGCGCCTACAGGCCGCCGGGGTGGCGAGGGGTGGGCGACAGCCCCGCGCCACCCCGCCGGCCCACCCAGGGTGGCCGTCCGATTCCCGAAATCAGACGGCCACCCCAGGCAGGTGGGTGGGCCACGGGGTGGCGCGGGGGGGGGGGCGCTGCCGCCCGCCCCCCGCCACGCAGCCCGCCGGCCCGCCGGGGTGGCACGGGGTAGGGCGCAGCCCCCCACCCCATGCCGGCCCGCCCGGGGTAGCCGTCCGATTCCGGGAATCGGACGGGCACCCCGGGCGGGCCGCCAGGGTGGCACGGGGCAGGGGTCTGCCGCCCGCAGGCGCGCCCGGGTGGTCGTCTAAGCGGGAGGAGGTCAGGAGGCAGAGGCAGAGGCGGAGGCGGAGGAGGGAGGGAGGGAGGGCGAGGGGGAGGTGCGGGGCAGGGATGGGAGGGGGCCTGGCGGGGATGGGCAGGGCGGGGTTGGGCGGGGTATGGGTTGGGTGGGGTATGGGTTGGGCGGGTGGGCGAGGTATGGGTTGGGCGAGCGGGGGGCGGGTATGGGGTGGGCGGGCGAGGGGCGGGGTATGGGGTGGGTGGGTGGGCGGGGTATGGGGTGGGCGAGGTATGGGTTGGGCGGGCGGGCGGCGGGTATGGGGTGGGCGGGCGAGGGGCAGGTATGGGGTGGGCGGGCGGGGGGCAGGTATGGGGTGGGCGGGCGGGGGGCAGGGTTTGGGGCAGGGGGTGGGCGGGTTTTGGGGTGGGCAAGCAGGGTATGGGGTGGGCGGGCGGGTGGGTGGGTTTTGGGGTGGGCGGGGTATGGGGTGGGCGGGTTTTCGGGTGGGCAGGCGGGGTATGGGGTAGGCGGGCGGGTGGGTGGGTTTTGGGATGGGCAGGCGGGTGGGTGGGTTTTGGGGTGGGCGGGGTATGGGGTGGGTGGGTGGGCGGGCGAGGGGCGGGGTTTCGGGTGGATGGGGTATGGGGTGGACGGGCGGGGGGTGGGGTATGGGGTGGGCGGGTGGGTGGGCGGCATGGGGGGGAGGGCGGGGTATGGGTTGGGCAGGTGGGGGGCGGGTATGGGGTGGGCGGGGTATGGGGTGGGTGGGCGGGTATGGGTTGGGTGGGGTTAACTGGGGGGTATGGGAGGGGGGTTAAGTGGGTGGGGCGAGGGGGGTGGGGGGTGGAGGGGTATAGGAGGGGGGAGGAGGGTTAGGGGGGTGCGGGCAGGGATGGGGTACGGTTAACGGGGGTGGTAGAGGTAGGGTGGGTGGGGTGAGTTAAGGGTTCAGGGGAGGGGGGCGGCCGGGTAGAGGGAGTGGGGGGAATGAGTGGGGTGGATGAAGGGGAATGAGGAGGCCCGGGTAGAGGGTTGAGGTGAGGGGGAGGGATGAGGGGTTAGAAGGAGCTAGAGTGAGGGGGGAACGAGGGGTGAGGAGGATGAGGGGGAGGGTGGGCGACCCGGGTAGAGGGGTGAGGTGAGGGGGAGGGATGAGGGGTAGAAGGAGGTAGAGTGAGGGGGGGAACGAAGGGTGAGGTGAGGGGGGGGAGGGGTGAGGTGAGGGGGGGGCGGGGTGAGGTGGGAGTGCTAGGTAGAGGGGGGAGAAGGGGAGTGAGGGGAGAGATGAAAGGTGAGGTGAGGTGGGGGTGAGAGGGGCAGGGGGGAACGAGGGGTGAGAGGGAAGGTTGGGAAGGAGGAGATGGTGAGGGGTGAGGGGGGTTCGGGTAGAGTGAGGAGGAACAAGGGGAGTGAGGGGGATGAGGGGTGAGGGGGGGTAGAGTGAGGGGGAACAATGGGTAGGGATGGCCGCAGGTAGTTTGGGGGGGGGATGAGGGGTGAGGTGAGAGGAAGGGAGTAGAGGTGGATGAGGGGTGAGTCCGGGGGGAGTGAGGTAGGGGGATGAGGTAGGGGAGGGGGGGTTAAGGGGTAGAGGGAAGGAGGGGTAAACGTGGGCTAGGGTAGCCATTCGATTTTGGGGAAGGGTAGTTCAGTTGGGGGCGAGGCGGGTAGGCGGAATAGGTGGAAGGTGGGTAAGGGTGGGCTAGGCTGGCGGACATTAGGGGGAAGGGGGTAGGCTGTTTGGGGTTGGGGAGAGCAGAAAGGGGGTGAAGTGGCATTGGGTTTGTGGGCTGGTAGTGGGGCTAGGGGTGGAGGAGGGCGTGGAGGGGAAGTGGTTGGGGGGTGGGGTGGCGTGGTGTGGGGTTAGGGGGGAGGTGTGGAAGGGGGGTAAGGGTGCGGTTGGATGGACGTCCAATTGCGGGTTGGGGTGGCGTGGGTCGGTTGAGGGGGAAGAGGGGTAGGGGGCGTGCGAGGTAAGTGGTGGGGAAATCGCCCGCCACTCCGTGGATGGATAGGGTGGTGTCAGTGGGCTTCTGCCATTTCTTAGTGTTAATATTTTTTTAATTTCAATTATCTGATTATACAAATTAAAAATTTAGGATATATTTTTGTTGTGGATTTAAGTTAATATGTTTTCGTTGTTTACTAATTTGTGTTTCTATTTTTCAGGAAAATGGCATCAAAGAAGATTTCTGTGAATATGTTTGGACCAAAGACACTTAAAGGTGCATCTTCAAAAAACATTGGTGAACGAACTCCACCTGAGCTCATGGCTACAAATCTTTCAAGTGCCTCAAATGATAAGAAGATGATTTCAGACTGGAAGAATTCAAAAGAGGTGAAATTCCCATCAAGAATATGGTATGTGAAAGAAAAAGAAAGTCAAAGTGTGAACATATATCTATATATTGATATACCGAATGAAAATGGAATTTTTGAGCTGATGGGAAGAGTCATAGATATGTGTTCGGTACCAGACACTGAAGTTGTTTACATACTTACAAAAGCTCCCAAGTCACATGAAAGGATTAAATATCAACTAACATATTCGTTGTATGACACGAGAGATGTATCTACAAAGTTATGTAAACAAATTGTAAATGAGATGAAACAAAACATCGTAAGTATTGTCATTTATATTTGTATTTTGTTTTCTTGAAAGTGTCTCGCTATATTTTTTTAATTTTGTTTTTATTGACATATGATATTTTATTTGGCAGAATTTTGTTGAAAGCTTTTCAATTAGGTTGGGAGGCATTCATTTCATAGAGCATGATATCATGAAAGTTGTCAGCAGTTTTTACTCAGTGTCAAAAAAATATATGGAAAACAAGAAAAATGTAGTAATTGATGATGCTACAAAACTACATCCAAAGGATAAAAAAAAAGGCCTCTAGTGGACAAATCTAGCAAGGGTAAACAAGTTACTTTTGATGGTAATGAAGTTGAAACTGACAGTGAAGCATATGTTGTCGTTACTGAAGATGACATTGGAACTGAGAAGAGCCGTAAAAGACCAAAAGTAACAACGCCAAAAAAGAAATCTGTTGAGAATGTTATGACGAAGAAAAGTAAAGTTGAAGATTTTGAAGTAGTCATTACTAACAGTCAAGAACCTAGTGAAACTTCAAAAGAAAATAGAGAAATCATTACACCATGAGCTGATTTAGAGGATGGCATTATCAAAACAAAACAAAATGCCATTCGACAGAATTTTACAAAGAAAAACTTAATTGATGGTGGTCGTACATTTCAACTTAATGTCAGACAAACCTATAAGGCAAGTGAAGGAAAATGTCAATATCAAGTCAGAAAGCCACACCATTTGCATGTTCACAACTTAAAGACATTGATGAGGTATAATCCATATGCTCATGTGGTTAATTATGTGCTTCTTGTTGATCCAGTTCAAGTTCCCAACAAAGAAGCATTTGATAAGTCAAAATGTTTTGAATACAATTATTATGTGCTTGAGGGGAACCATTCTGTAGAAACTCAAAGACAATTGATGGAGGAATATCCCAATAACCCATGTTTTGAAACAATGAAATGTATCATTTACGCTGGTTTATCGAATATAGAAGCAAAGTTAGTGGCATGGGATCATAATTCAGATAATGAATATAGGATGTCTATGACTTTCATCCAAAGGGTTAGATTTATTCATAGTGAATTTCAAGAAAAATGTGGTGGGGATAGGATAAATGTTACTGCAGATTTATGAAGGGAATGTTGTATGGAAATAGGCTATCAAATTGAAGAGAAACCCAATTCAAAAGGTGGAAAATGCAACCTTCCTAGTGACATATTTAGAGGTGTTGATAACATTTTCCAATTGGCATTTAGAACTGGAGATGTTTGGAACTTGATTGATGAGATTTTTAGCATGTGGGAAAACATTGGCATTAAAAAACAGAAGGTTTAAAAGTCTAAGCCATTGATATGTGGCGGCAGTAAATTAGGTCGTGACTTGAAGCAGCTTCTAGAAGATATGACTATCACACCTTGGAGAGCAATGAAAGGAGTGAAAGATGAAAAAATTGTCAAAACAATATTATCTCGTGTGAAGTCAGGGGAATTATCATTAGAGGAAATGTCTGAGGAATTTCAAAAGTAAGTTTGTTGAATTATTTTTATTTATTTCTAGATTATAATTTTCTTTTAAATAAAATATGTTGTTCTTGGTAGTATTTGTTATACATATCATTATATTGACTTTTTGTTACTTTATCTATGTAGTCACAAAGTTTACATGAAAATTCAAGAACAAATGGTTAGATTGTTGAATGAAGATAGTTGGGATGATGTCGTACACAACTATCCAAATTCAAGTTCTACATCAACATTAAAAGCTTTTTATCTTGCATTTAAAAAGGTATCTTGAATTACACATTCGTTTTTATTCATCTGTGTACTATTTTTAATTTATAACTTACACATATATTTGTTTATTTTATAAAAGATGAAGAAGGATGATAATGGAGCGCCAACTAGCTTCAAAACCTTTATTGAAAAATAAATACCGAAAGACTGAGGAAGCAACGTGTTAAGAATGTTGAACTTGATCCAACTCTTACTCATTTCATTTGGAATGGGCTAGACACTGTTCAATATCAAGTAATACAAGGCGACTGTGAAGACATTGCTAAACTCATACCTAAAAGGGAGTATGCCCTAGTTATTGCAGATATTCCCCATGGTTTCAATGTTCCAAATATTGACTATGATAGTGACCCTTATACTTATCAAGCTTTTAGTAAACTGGTTGCGGGATTTGTAGAAGTCACGTCATCACCATTATGGAGATTTGTGACATTTCATTCAGACACACAATTGGCAATGATATTGTCAAGCTTCAAAGGGAAAACAAATTCAAGGATGCAGCTTACATGGTAAGACGTTTAAAATGTATATGTGATTAATGTTGAAAAATTCATTTATGTACAAGTTGATTGAACTTTTACTATTTCATGTTACAGGCAAAAGTCAAATCTTCTTAACCGTGATGATCAAGTATTTATAAATGATTGTGAGTTCATTCATATTGATAGTTGGGCAAAAGATGATAGCTGTATGTCTATGATTTTTAATCGGGTGGACGGAAAGAGTCATAGCCAAATACTGAGTTATGATGCTGTTGTGAGAAAACTAACATATGAAGACAAAGAAGCAAAAGGAGAGATAGTTAACATTTATCAAAAACCACAATTATTGATTAACTATCTTATAAACATATGTTCAAATGAAAAAGATTGGGTTCTGGATTTATTTTCTGGCTCAGGTAAGTTTTATTATATAGAATTGAATTTCAATATGTTATTTTTTTAATTAATATGTCATTGTACTAATTTACTTTATTATTTCTTTTGTGCTTGATAACTAGGTACAACACTAGCATGCTGCCTTCAAAAAGGAAGAAATTGCATTGCAATTGAAAAAGATCTATTACAATGCAATTTCATTCAACAAAGAATTAATGCTCTTCAATTTCTTCCAAATGCAATGCAAGAAATTGGGTTGAAGAAAGGGGACTTTAATGAATCACATGTTGCAAAAAAGGCAAAGGAACCTCAACCACCATTACATGGGATGTTTGGAAAGACATACATTAGGAGATTGGCAGACATGAAAGATCCATTAGAAGACGAAAATGAGCAAAAGGAAGCAAAAAATATTGAGGAAGAAAACAATGATGAAAATCTAGAGGACGAAGAGTTTGGATTACGTGACATTGTTGATTAAATTTAAGTTATACTTGGACTATTAAGTAGTTATACTTCCAATGTTTTGACTTTGACATTTTATGAGAAGAATATACACTCAATTAAGGTTGTTATGCGTTGAATATTTGCAATATGTGATTTTCGCATTAATTTTTAAGTTAACCGTTATTTTTTGAAAAAAAAAAAAAGTAATTCTTATTATTTTTTTGATATGAAATTCATAAAAAAAAAAACTATTATTTAACTATTTTTAGTTAAAATTTTCGTATAAAAATTATGATTTTCGCATGTCAATTGTAGCAAAAAATTATGAAAACGTGTAGTTTTTTAATTATATTTATGTTAAAAATGGCTATTTTTATGTCAATTGTTAAAAAATATTGTTTTTTAGAAACAATTATTTCTTGTGGATTGAAAAATTAATTAACAATGTATAAATATGTAGAATATTGAAAATTCAAAATATCAACCTTCTTTTTTAAATATGCGAAACAATAAAAACCTCACTACAAAAAAAATAAAATTAAAATAAAAACAAGAAAATATGAAGAAAAAGACCACTTCAAAAATTATTAAGTTTACAAAATAATTATTTACATTTCATACATTAGAAAATCAAAAAAGTTAAAAAAAAAAAAACCTTTTAAAAAAAGAGTCTGGTGCAGAATTACCACGTTTTTAAATCAGCATAAAAAACACTACCATTATAAAATGCAATGTACATAAAAAAATTTATAGTGCCAAAAACTAAGCTTTAAAAAACACATGTGTGTCATGCATAACCCCTTTTCGAAATTGGGTCACTTTTTTGCTATCTCTACAAAACGGGTAACAGTATGGCTTCCCGTTTCAAAGTTTACATTGTTCCTACTTGGAAGCCATGGCCACAACTTTCTTCTTGCCCTGGGGGCAAATCATAAGGAAAACATATTTCCTAGTCTAGGAAATGATCTTACTGCATTTCTTTGTAGTGATCAAAGAGATGGCGGTAGGCGGGGCTACCTCTAGTATCCTTTACAACTTATTAGCCAAAGTAATAATCATAGAGAGAGGTCTAGACTCATATACAACATATCACTTCCATAAGTATGGTTGTCCTAACAATACATCACAAACTTTAAGAGGAGCAATGTCACACAGTACCTCATCCGTGAAGGGCTTGATGTTGTAGGGAAGGTGGCATTGCTGGCTAACACGAAGATCTTGTCCTTTGTGAAGCCACCTAATGGTGGACGGTTTTGGATGTGTTATAGTATTTAGGCCCAGCTGCTTCATGACCTCTACTGAAATGAGGTTCTTTTGGCTATCACTGTTAACAATGAACTGTAGTGGAGAACCCTTCACCCACATCTATGAGTGGAAGAGGTGTTACCCCTCCTCAAGGCATCAATGATATGCTTCCCTTTGTCAATTCCCTTATCGGTTTTTGATTCAGAGTCAAAACCTGCATCTGATTCAGAAGCCTTCATCTCGGCCACTAGTGACTACTTGGCCCGACACTCACTTGTATTGTGAGTGGAGCTCTTATGGAACTCACACCATTTTCTCGTGTCCTTATTCTTCTTTGTGGTGTTTTTCTTTTCTTACAGCTTTGGCGGGCTATCCTAGGTAGCTCGCCTTTGCTTGGTCCTTTGTTCTGTGGTTTGGGGACGCCTTTTCCTTGCTTTGGATTCACAAATCCAAAGTCCATCTTCTTCTATTTAAACTTCTGCTCAATCTTCACAACGTATCAATACATCATGCTGAGCGATGAAATGTCCAGGAACTCCATCTCATCCCAAGATGTACTTGTGTAGACAACTGCAATAGTTGAGCCCCAAATGTCTCTTAGTATCCTTGATACCCAGTTTCATGCAAAGGGTATGGAAAATATTTGTGAACTCTGGCACATCTTGGTCCCTTCCTTGCCGTAGTGTGGTCCACTTTATGTATTTGTCTTCATAGCTCTTGATAGGGTAATATTGTTCCTTGATGGCATCTCGGAAAGAATTCCAAGTGGGTGCGGCTGAAAACAACAAGGGTTCACCCTCATCCTTTTGTTCACAATAGGTTTCCCACCATTCATTGACATGTGGGGCAACTTTGAGAAGCGCAAAAGTAATCTTTTCCCGATTGGAAAAGTCATGAACTGAAAAATATCCTTCCAACATATTTAACCATTTATCTCAAGCGTCTACATCTATCCAGCCTTCAAATATGGGAATATCAAAGTTAACTTGTACGTTAAAAGGAGTGGCACCTCCAGAGTGGTTGTTGGATGAAGATGCATCACATGTGGGTAGCCATCGAAGGATATGGGAAAAGTTATCCATCATCGCGTCCCTCTGTCGCTCAAGGGCTTTCTCGAGTAACATTTTGAAAGGATCTCCTACCCCTCATCTTTCTTTTCTTCCACCATGGGAGGTTGTTAGGTTTTCCAAGGCTGATCTTGCAATGATTCAACCAGATCAAGCCCTAACTCCTTATACATTGACCTCGTTGGGGACATGCAAAGAAAAACAGAGAAAGAGTAGACCGCTATGATACCACTGATCTAAACTTAAACAGGAACACAACAATTTACATATATAATCATAAACACATAGATGTAGCAGAAAAACACTTCATTTCATTAATAGAAAAATACTAAATTATGCTTACAAACAAAATGGAAATAAGATATCTCAGACGATGGTAGCTTATCTATGAGAAGAGATGTGGTGGCTACATGCCTCTGAACTGTGTTACAATGAGGCTCAAGAGCCTATTTATTATTGGAAAACATGAGAAAACCCTAAACAACCAAAACTCTACCCCAAGAGATGTAACACCAAGAGTTTGTGGGCCTCGTTGGGGTTAGTTGGGAAGCCAATTTCCGGGGTCGTAACTTGGTCATATTATCTCTGTTTGGCACATAAAATACCTTGTTGGAAAGGTCTCTCTGATTACTACAGGTTTCTCCATAGGCCCCTACCCATAGCTATGGGCCTACTGCTGACCCCAAAAAACGTCGTTTAGGGGGTCAAAACTGCTCCGAAAGTTCAGGACCCGAAAAATTGCTAAAAATAGTAAATACTGAAATGGACAAAGAAATAGATGAAACTGACTGGGGAGTCTAGGTGGAATAGGCAGGTGGCCACCAATATCCACTTCGATCATTTCCCCTATAAAATAATGTGCATGTGTGTTATTTCTTATTGCATGTGTGAGATTGTTGTTCTAAATTGTGAATTGAATTCTGCGGATGAGTACAATAGGATTGTGTCTCTTGATTTTAGATAAAATTTCTTGAGTAGTTACACTTCTACATCATGTTTCTACATTGTCTAGTTAGAGAAGCTCAATGGGGAACCTATAGAAGGATTCGTCAATGGAAGTAGGATGAAACTCTACAAGGAAAGATGAACTACCACACAATGACGAGATCTATGCACTATGAAAAAAAATCATGTGGGGTGGGGGGGATTATTTTTATGTTATTTAGACTACTTAGGAAACATATTGCACATGAACACAAACAAGGGAGAACATGCATCAAGATGATAAATAAATATCAAGCACATATAAAACGAGAAGCGAGAAATGGAGGCAGTACTAAGAAACATCACTTTCAACCACATCAAATGGATACGATGGTCGCAATAGGAATGAAAATCCACTTAATTAATGGTTTAATGAGTGAGCTATAATGCTAAATATCTATTCATAACAATGGATCTGACAGGAATGGTCGCAGACAAGACATATGCTGGCCCAAGTACATAAACTAAGGTGGTATACATTGGGAGAATTAAATGAGATTTCGGATGGAATGAGGTTTGAAATATTTCAAATTATGATGCAACATTATAACAATTGATAAAGTTTAAATAGGTAGTCGATCAAGTTCATTATGTCCAAGATATATGGAGAGTAGAGAGTGATGTAAGAAAGATAAAATGATCGAGAATAAGAGTTGCAGAGTTGAAAATTAATGGGAAAGTAAAAATGGAAGCCATCGAGAAAGTAACATCAAATAAGAAGGACAAAACTAAGGCATCATGAGCATTCATAGAACTTGCACAGTTTGTGGAAAGTCTAGAAAATCCTTATCAAGTTTGAGTGATGCGGTGTAGGGATAGTTTTCAAAAGTATATGTACCACAAAGGAAGTCGAGCACAACAACAATTATTAGAGTTCATTGGGGCATTAAAACTAACCAAAATAGGATTATCGTTACCAACAAGTAGTGGGAAGATGGGAAAAGTTGCACTGATTACAACATTCAAAAGGAGTCGGCCTTTCATACACTAAAAGGTGACATGCAAATATTTGTGGAAAAGTTAGGTGAAGTGGTTTGGGGATAGGAAGGGAAGAACCTGTACTTGCAGCCACGAGGTTAAGTACCAACAAGAACGAAAACTAAATAAGTGGGAGTAACACACCAAATTTTGATCTAACATAGAAATTGAGAGGCAGATTATTGTGACAATGATGGAAGCAAGATGGAATATCAGAAGGACTGAGTGGCTTGAAACGAGCTACAAATGAGTGTTGTGGGCTTGTTGGAGTAGCATTTTGTGGAATTGTTTTGGGATTTTCACAGAGGAGAACCATGTAGGAAAGTTAGCTAAGGGTTAATGCTTAGAATGCGAAAATAGGGGAGGTTGTTAGGCTTAGATTGTGGGTTTTCTCCCATGGCAATAGTTTGTGCCCATAGTAAAAATTGGTTGTGTTAGCTTTGTGCCCTAATGTAAATCTATAAATAGATAAAGCCACAATGTAATAAGACTCATGCATATACTTAAACTTAAATACTTGTTTGTTTTGATGATGTAGTTTGATGTTTTGTAAGGATTTCATGTTGTATAAATTGATATATTAGGCTCATGAGTCATGAAAGTTGGAATGTAATGCAGATTTTACAGTAATAATAAAGGAATTGTTTTGGGTTAATTTTTGTTTCTGCACATAATGTGATGAACTATTTGTGCTTATGTTTTATAGTTCTATTGAATGTAATGTAGTTAATACGTAGAATAGGGGTATATATAAATTTTATGTTATGAATAACTAAGATACATGATAAGGACTAATAACAAATGTAGAATCTACATCTCTTTCATCACCGCAGAACTGTCTAGGTTCTTGTAGTCCCTCAAAGATGCCTTGGGTGAAACTTCACTTGCTCGTGGGTGATAATGAAAGGGTTAGTATCTGAAGGGTTTTTTTGGCTAATTCACTTGAAACTTGGGTCTGCCCTCTGCATGCCAACACATGGTATTGGTTAAGTACTTGGCTTGAGTAGCCATTTCCATAGTAGAGTCATGGCCCCAACTCAAGAGTAATTGATTGATAAGAGAGATGGAGTAGCATTGTCTATGATTGAGTGGAATATTTGAGGTTTGCAACTAGTCAGTGGATTTTAACAAATAAATGCCCAAACTTTTGTATGTCTTTTATGGTTATTATGCATGTTGCTATATTTTTTCTATCATTTATTTTACTATTTTGTTAGGATATATATATATATATATATATATATCAAAGTCAAAAGTGGTGGCATCACTAGGGTTGGTCTACTTGGATGAGGGGGGTGTACAAGTGTATTAGAGCTTTGTTTCCAACATTGGGCTTGCATGGCCCAAAGATAAAGAGCAGAAGCGAAAGTTGTATCATATATCTACAATCTATTCGACAAAATCCTTATAAAAAAAGTGATACATCAGATATCATGATTGCAATATCTGTTTAGATTTAGTGTTGCGAGGAGGCTTTCAAGCTCTTCATATAAATGCAATAAGAAAGCATGAAGCCCAATTTATGTAGGAATAATGTAGGAATTGAGAGGTTGCATGTCAAAGTGCTTGATGGAATGTGTTGCTCAAATGTTGCTCCACACAATATAGTAATTGTTGGGCATGCTCGAAATGGATATTTTTTAGAGCCTTGAAGCTCTTTAAATAGATTGTGATGGCATGCTAAGTCACCACGTTCGATGAACAAAATTGATTAAATTAGAAGTTCACCGAATTTCAATGTTGACTGAAATTATTTGACGAGGTTCGCAAATCTACAATTGAACACGAGCAAGCCAAACACAAACACGAATAATTTCACAAAATTAATCTAAAATTATATTGAAATTTGTTTTAATTTCATTATGAAATCACAAGAAATTCAAAGAGGTTCATAATAAAAAAGCAATAGTACCCTAAAGGCTAAAACCTAATCATTTAAAAAAAAAATCCAGGTTGCCTACATTAACGGAATGTTGTCTCTGAATGTCAAGTTTGATGATGAGGGAAAGAAAAATATAGGTTAGGTTAGTTTTGGGGTGATGTTTGGTGTCATGCCCTTAATTTACATCGAACAATTTTTTTTTTCATAATATTTTCATTTTTATTTGTTTATCTTTATCTTCAAAATTTTGATATGTTAATTTTTTATTTATATTAAACACATTTAAATTATATAAATTTATACACTTACGAATGACTATACTTATAATAGAACTATAACATTTCAATAAAATATAAAAGTGAAATATATAAAAGAAACATATGTAAACTAAAATAATATTTTAATGTTTAAGTTTTGTTATTATTTATTATTTTTGAATATATATGTATGTGTTAATTTTTTATTTATTCCATATATAGGTTAAATTATATAAATCTATATACTTATAAACAATTATAATAGAAGTGTAATATTTCAATAAAATATAAAAGTTAAATATATTAAATAAATATGTAAATTTAAAAAATATTTAAATCTTTAAATTTTGTTTTCACTTATTATATATGTGTGTGTTTAAATTATATTTCTTCAAAATATCAAGTAATACATATATATCTATAAGGTATCCACATCCTGATAGTTACTATATAGGTGGTCTCAACCTTCCCAAAGGGAAACTAGGTCATCTTGGCCAACTACTAATGGATTAATTAGTCGAGTACTTAATTAGCATTATCATAACTAACATAACAATGCTACCTATAAAATTACTATGAAAACAAAAACTAAAGATAGTCATGTAAATTCAAGCATTAGAATAAATTCCTCCTGCCACCTCCATCTTACATATAAATCTCTCCATTAAGCCTGATATAGATGTAAGGTTATGCATGGAAGAGGGCAGCTATGCTACCCCATAGATTTCCTCTCCCTTTGTATCGAGGGTGGCAGGCACAACCCCCAGTCCCCCCACTACTCTAAAAAACCACCCCCATTGGGATATTTATACCATACATATTAAAATGATATAAATTTACAAGAAAACAATAATAGAAGTGTAATATTTCAATAAAATATAAAAGTTAAATATATAAAAGAAACATGTATATTAAAAAGGTATTTTAATCTTTAAATTTTGTTATGATTTATTATTTTCGTGTGTGTGTGTGTATAAGAGGCAAGAACGTCTTCTTCACCTTTCTAAAGTTGAAGCCTAGAAAGTTTTGGAGGAATATTATTTTTTTTGTAAAACGAAAGAGTGATTCAATACCCTTAAAGAACTGGGATATTTATCTTAAGAATATTTATGATTTCCCAGATACCATGGGCAACATCTTAAACACTCCTTTAGAGGAGGATATTTTTTCTTTGCAAGCCTTGGAGTTTGGGATTAAGAAGCTCCCTAATGGGAACGCTAGGGATATTGAAGGCTACCAAGCTAAAATTTTCAAGATGGGAAGATCTATCCTCATCCCTCATATACACAAACTCCTCAATTTGGCAGTGAAACACATATTCCCTAAGCATTGGATGCAAAGCATTATTGTGCCTATATTTAAAAGTGGAGATAAAAATATTCCCTATAACTATAGGACCATAATAATCAAACACATTTTAGCCAAAATATATGGGCTCATTTTGGAAAAGAAAATTAACCTTTGGCTTGAAAGCCATGGAAAAAGAGTTAAAGGGCACGCTGGTTTTAGGATACATAATTAGACTATTGACCATATTTTCACTCTCAGGATCATTTTCGAGGAATGTCATAATAATAAAATTGATGTCTTCTATTATTTTTTCGACTTTAGAAAAGCCTTCGACATGGTTCCTCGAGATAAGTTGTAGAAAATATGATGTCGGTTAACCCAATAATGCAATATAAATCAAAGCAGAATACTATAACCTACTTCTACTATCAATTTGCAGAAGCTTAAATATCGAGTTGAACAATATAACCAGAAGAAGAAGAATCAATGCATAATACACATGAAAATTCTTTGGGGAAAGCCTTAGCTAAAAACCCCACTATCTGTATTATCATCCAAGGTGGAAATACATAGGAATTATACAAAGCCTTAGTTCTCGCAGCTAGCCAACTCTTAGTACAATCCTCACAGATGCTCACAAGAAATCCTAGCTTCTCACAAGCCTTCCTCTCTACCGTCCAAGCTCCTATTTCCTTTCGCTTTTCCTCTGGGATGATTCACCTTCAACCAAGTGGAACACTTTGATCTCACACACTGCCAGAACTGCACAATCCTCAAGGAATGATCCTTGACTGCATGCATGAGTTTTCTTTATAATAAAACACATGCAACTGATATTACATTGTCCTTGTCTTTAATATCAACTGGGTCTTTCTCAGAATAGACATGCATGAGTTTCTGATGAGGGAATCTTCAGTTAACTAGAGTACACTAGTTGAGTGCATGCATGCATCAACTGACTGTTAACTCTCTATTAGTTCCTCAAATAGTTTGGAACTAATTTAACTGGACTTAACTCAGTAAACTGAGTTAACTAATTACAACTCAAATATAACTCAATCTTATCTCCTTAATTTAAGGGATAACTCTTGCATGACTTCATAAAGACTTCTAACTTTAATTTCTCCAACTAATTAAGTCAAAATGAATTAATTAATTAATTCCAAGTAGTTGTTAAGACTAAATTCGATTTTAATTCACAATTTAATTTAAGGAAAAATTAAATTGGAATATTCTTGTTGCCACATTTCAACATAAGTTATGACAGAGACTTGAAAAAGTAATGGTTCCTATCAAGTTGAGGTTTGTTGTGACTAGGTTATACACAAATTTTATTTCCAAGATTATGACCACCGAGGGTTGGCCTGAAGAAATTAAATGCAATATCAGAGTTAAGCAAGAGTGTCCCCTTCCCCCTACCCTTTTTGGCATTTACATTAATAAGTTAGAAGAGTGTTTGGAACTCACTGGTATGGTCATTACTCTTCTCCTTTATGTTGATGATATTTTTCTTCTTTCCAGAATCCATGTTGATTTCTACAAGAAATTTAGAATGGCCCACGATTACTACTCCAAGATGGGTATGACTATTAATACTTACAAGACTAAATTCATGATAATTAAATCCAAAAAGATCAACTATGATAATTTCATTTATGATAAATATTACTTGGAGAAAGTTTCTTCATATAAATATTTAGGTATTGGCATTCATTATTAACTCAAATGGAATTTTAACATTGACAAAAGGATAATAGAAGGCTAGAAATCTTATTATGAGCTTGAAAACAATTGTAAGGCGACAGATCTTTGGGTATAGAGTAAAAAAAACTCCTCTTTGAGACTCTTATCACCCTTGTTATATTATATGGATGTGAGGTTTGGGGTTGCAGTATATATAAAGAATCATGGAGAATTACCGAGTTGATCCAAAAGCAATTTATAACCCACAACATCAAGATTAACGGAAATACTCCCTACCCTGTCCTTTTAATTGAAGCTAGCCTTTCCCCCATTGAAAGCATGGTGGTTGTGTTTAGGTATCTGATGTATAAGAAGAGACTTTACAACATGGATTCTACAAGGTTCCACAAAATTGCTTCTAATTCTAGCCAAATCTTCCACCTCCGGCTCAAGCAAGGTTGGCATAAGGATACCCAGTATTGGCTCAACCATTGGGGGATAAAGGAAGAGATCATCTTGGAGAATAAGGATAAAATAAAAAATATTGTTACTTCCAAATTTAAGGATACGTTGTGGGATGATAAGGAGTTAGAAGGAAACAAGAAGCTATGGTATTATAAGGAGATGATCAACCCCAATATTGCTAACTAGAATTATCTCTCTATCTTGACAATTGCTAAGAAGAAAATGAACATTGTGAAGATAAGAACTAATTCTCATGAGATTCAGAGTGAAATCGGGCATTGGTAAATTCTCAAAATTCATTGGGATGAAAGATTATGTCACCTTTGCGATACTAAGAAGGTCAAAGATGAGAAATACTTCCTCTTGGTTTTCCCAGCTCTTACTCACATCTGTTCTCATTTCAAAAACCTTTTCCACATTGTTAGCAAAAATAATGAGAGGGGGGGTGAATTAGTATTTTAAAACTTAATATGATGAAAGCAAACTGTGTATATCCATTCAACTAGATTTACATATAATTCATCATATGTTAATCTTTAACCAATGATTCATTACTTCATTAAAACATGTATTAAGAATAAACTATGAGTAATAAAGAGACGATAGATCATCAACACATAAGAAAAACATAAACACACATGGACCCCAATATTTTAGGTTGAAACCCAATGTGGGAGAAAATCACCGTTGTTGTCATCTCTATCTTCTTTAAAAAATAAACTTACAATCTTGTACGGGTGCAAAAATTAACCAGTACGTAGGCTCCTACCTACAGAAGGCTACAACCTTCTCTCGTTTTCCAGCTCCTACTAGAAGGGAGATAAAACCCCCTTTCTGAAGACTTCTATCCTCACCTCTTTTTGTATCACTTTTCATAATGTTTCAAACTGGATCCACTTTCAAATATTCTAAAATCAATTACTCAAGGGCTAAACCAATTGAATCATCAAATCAATTGATGTAACTGATGCAACTAGATCAAACTAGATCATGATAATGCATAGCCACTCATCAATATGTCAAGCCAAACATTGTTACCCATCACAGAAACCAACTTCTTCCACTGCAAACCTTGATCAAGCATACATTAGATTGTGTATTCTAATGTTCTTAATCATACCTGCGTATGTATGCGCTTCTCCTAAAGAATACCCACGTATAGATCTCAAAAATATTGATACCTAAATTAGAATCATTGTCACACTAAACGAATCACTGTATCACATAGCAAACCCATCACAAATCACAGAACCAAATACAAGTCATTATATAGCAACATCATCACCTAGTTAAAAGTTAATTCCACAATCAGTTCAACCCAATGAATACTATCAAACATAGATCATTATAAGAGAGACATCATTGACAAACATCAACAAACATAACTGAACTGATCAACCATCATTAAAAATTCATGCTTCAAAACCCTATTAGTTGTATGCTAATTTTATAAAGAACACCCACGTATGTACACACTTTTAATACTTCACACTTGTGTACAGATTCTAAATTTTTTTGACGATTATATACACAAACCCCCTGAAGTAGATCTGCCTATGTACGCGGCCTTTATGAAGAAAACCTATGTACAAATATGCAATTGCTAAATAATTCCTTCGCTGCAACCACAAAGAATATTTCACAACCCTTACTATCATATGTTCATGTCAGAGTTTCATTACCATCACAAATTCATCATTGTTAGTCACAATCATAAAGGATCAAGAAAGCATGTTTATTAGTTACTATAATGCTTTCAGATCTATTAAATCTAAACCTCCTTCATGCTCCTTGGTGCACACTTGTTTTAGATCAAACCATTCATTCATAACCCATAACTTGCACACCTAACACTTTGATCTTCATCTCCTTATATAGCTTAGGCCTTAGCCAATACCTTAGGTTGATCCCTTAGTAATGTCGATGGTATTCTTTGACGGGATAAAATATCCATTGTCACGTTTATTACTATGGGCCAATACCATGGTAAAAAACCTAGTATTGAGAATATCATGGTGTGGAAACCGTATGTGAATTTTCTTCACCATACCTATGTATGTATGTGGTATTTTTCATAGGACCCACATATATTTTCCTACATTTTACCTTTATCATTCCTCTTTCTCTGAACTGATATTCTTTTGTCCAATGTTTTTGTCACATCGGTACTAGCTTGTATACTCATCTTGCTACCATTACGTTGACATTTTTATCAAGTAGGTTTCCATCAAGGACAACACATTAGTCATAATTCCAACAATGTCCCCCTTTGGACTTGATGACAACCACTTTGGTGTTTGGTTACCACCACCTGTAAATATTTGTAGTCATGCCAAGCTTCTTTCCCAAGTCACCAAGCATTCTCCAAACACCAATCTTCTCTCCCCCATTTGACAACAAGGGAAAAGGGCTGACCAATGCTGAATGAAGATTGCTTTCTCCTTTTGCAGAGATGAGAATTTTGGATATGATGTTGTTGAATATGAGCATTGACCATGCTCCCCCTGAGCATATGCTGAAACTTATAAAAGATATACAAATTAGTACATGATGTAATGATTCAACCATATATGGCTTTTCCTATCACCAAGGACTCAGGATAACATCAATCACCCAACATAGTGGGGTTGCATATTTGACTTAATATTACATCAAGTGCCCAAAACAATGGGATTACATACATGATTGACTTGACTCCAATAGTCTTAAAATGACTGAATATTACAATTTTATATCACGGTCTTTATATGACCTTTACATCAAGAGGAAAATATGACATTTATAACCAAAACCAAGGACCTCAATACTGATGTAGCAAGACCATGATAGTCATTAGCAACAATCATTCATCGTACAATAATGTGTGCTTTGAGCATCTGAAAACATCATTATGCAACAAGGAATTCTCAAGAAATCATAATGCCAACAATGCACTATTAGAAATATAGAAAATACTCCCCCTGAACCTATGCCATCTGTTCACTGTCAGGACTAATCATAGTCACTAGTAAAGTCATCAAAGAAACTTCATCAATCAATAAATCCATCAAAGCAACAATGTCATCTAGCAACCATCATAAGCCAATATCACTTCGAAGTTTCATTTGAGCAACAACTGACTGTAACAAGTCAACATCAGAAGCAAAGGGCCAAAGACCAATGATTGAAATATACTAGTGCCTCTCCTTGAGTCTATCCCACAGTTTCTTCTTCATAGAGAAAAATATGCTATTGTCAAGAATTAAAATCACGTATGTACGTGACTGTCCTTCATGGGATCCACGTACATAAAGTAAACTACAATAATTTTTCCATCTTAGCTGCCCCTGAACATTAAAGATCTGTTAGAATGATTAATAAAGTGATGAGGCAAATACCACTCCTAGTTTCTGTCTGAGATATTCAAAGGGATCACGTGGAAGTGGATTTGTAAATATATCTGCAACTCGTTCTTTTGAACGAACATATTCTAGTTTAACCTTTTATTCAAGCACCTATTCTCTCAAAAAGTGATATTTGATTGGAATATGCTTGGCTTTTGAGTGCATGAAAGGGTTTTTAGAAATACTTATGGCACTAGTATTATCACACATAATACATATAGGTTAAGGACAAGTGATTTGAATGTCTTGGAATGTTTGCATCATCCATAGAAGTTGAATACAACACGATGCATCAACAACATATTATGCCTCAGTAGTAGATAAAGCAATGGAGATTTATTTTTTCTTGAACCATGATACCAAGCAAGGTCCCAAATAAAATGCTCCTCTACTAGTACTCTTTCGATCATCAATCTGCCCAATCTGCATCTATGTAAGCATGAAGTGAAAAATATGCATCTTTGTGATACCATAGACCAAAACCTTGAATTCCTTGTAAATACTTGAATATTCTCTTGACTACATGGAGATGAGTTTCTTTAGGATTTTCTTGAAATCATCCAACAATCCCAATTGCATGCATAATATCTGGTCTTGTGCCTGTAAGGTAGAGTAAGCTCTTGATCATAGATTTGTATTCTGGTTGGTTTACTGAAGGAGAATCATCATGTGAACTAAGATTACATCTTGTTACCATTGGTGTGCATACAGGCTTGTAGTCTTCCATTCCATATTTCTTCAAAATTTGCTTGAGGTACTTGGTTTGTGAGAGAAAGATACCATTCTTTGCTTGTTGAACTTGAAGACCAAGAAATTATGTTAGTTCACCAAGTAAGGAAATTTTAAATTATTGCTGCATAAATGAAACAAATCCTTGAATCATAGATTCTTCATTGATTCCAAATATGATGTCATCTACATAAACAACAATCATCAAAAGTTTATCTTTATCCATCTTTATATATAGATTGTTATCTGCAGACCCCTTGGTGAAGCCTTGTTGTTGAATATACAGGTCAAGACGATAATACCATGCATGGGGAGCTTGTTTTAGCCCATATAGAGCCTTCTTAAGTTTGAAGACAATTCTTTTATCATTGCCTAGAATGAAACCTTCAAGTTGTTCAATATAAACTTCTTCTTCTAGGTCTCCATTTAGAAATGTAGATTTAACATCCATTTGATATACTTTAAAGTTATGAAAGATTGAAAATGAAAGGAGCATTCTTATGGATTCAAGTCTGGCTACAGATGAAAATGTTTCTTCAAAGTCTATTCCTTATTATTGAGCATAGCCTTTGCATATGAGTCTTTCTTTGTTTCTAATTACCTCTCCATTTTCATTCAGTTTGTTTTTGAATACCCATTTTTTCCCAATAACATTTTTATCGTGAGGTCTTGGTACTAGTTCCCATGCATGGTTCTTTTCTATTTGATCAAGTTCTTCATTCATTGCCTTAACCCAACATTCATCTTTTCTTGCTTGATTTACATTTTTAGGTTCAATTGTGGATAGTAAGGCTAGATAACTAGAAGTTCCAACAAGAGTTCTTCTAGTTTGTACTCCAACTTCCTTTTCACCTAGAATTTGAGATTCCAGATGATTTTTCTGAACATACCTTGAAGGAGTATTTTCTGATTCTTCTATGCTTTCAATTCCTTCTTCTAGTGCTTCATTAATTCCCTCTCCTACATCCTTTTGGCTTGTTGTAGGAACAAGTTCGTCATCTATTGGTTCTTCCCTTTTGGTACCTGTGGATGCTTCATCAATTACAAAATCAATGCATTCAACAATCTTTTGAAGCATTTTATTATAGCATTTATATCATTTTCTTCTAGAGGAGTATCCAAGGAGAATTCCTTCATCAGCTCTAGATTCAAACTTTCCAAGTTTATCATCATTATTCTTTATGTAACATTTTCTTCCAAAAACTTTGAAATGTTTGACAGTTGGAGGCTTACCAAACCATAGTTCATAAGGATTTTTATCACTGTTTACCCGAATATGAGATTTGTTGAGGATATTTACAGCTATATGTGTTGCTTCTCCCCATAAGGTATGAGGTGTTCCAGACTCATCAAGCATGGCACATGCCATTTGTTGGATTGTTTTATTCATTCTTTCTGCCACTCCATTTTGTTGAGGAGTTTTAGCTATAGAAAACTACCTCTTGATACCATGTTGTTCACAAAAGTAAAAAAAATCATTTGATATAAACTCTCCTCCTCTATCAGATCTAAGAAATTTGATTTTTAAGTATAAATCATTTTCTACTAGAGCTTTGAAGACTTTAAATTTATCAAATGCTTCATCTTTATGTTTCAATAAGCCAATCCAACACATTCTAGTAAAATCATCAATGAATAATATGAAGTATTGTTCACCTCGAGGATACTTCTTTCTCATAGGACCACATAAATCAATATGAATAAGTTCAAGTGGCTTACTTGAAGTACCTTCTTTAGCATTAAACTGAACTCTGGTTTGCTTACTGAATTGACATGATTTGCATATGTTGTTTTCTAGTAGAGAGATGTTAGGCAAGTCACGTACTACTCCCATTCTACTTGACTTGTGTAATTGAGTGAAGCTTAGATGTCCCAATATTTTGTGCCAAAGCCAACTTTCTTCTGATTTTCTCAAGTAACAATGCTCTTGTTCACCTTCCAAGACATAGACATTACCTGGAGTTCTTGTTCCCTTTATTATGATCTTACCTGTATCTAGATTTCATACCACACAATTCTTTGATCTGAAAACAACCTCATGTCCTTGGTCACACATTTGACTAACACTCAACAAGTTATGTCTTAACCCATCAAAAAACAAAAAAAATCCAGCTTTAACCTTATCCTTTAGCAAAACAATTCCTTTCTGTTTGATAGCAGCAGGTGAGTTATTTCCAAAGGTTATGTACTTTTCTTTATTTATTTCATTAAAGGACATAAACTTATATTTATCACCTGTCATATGCTTTGAGAATCCACAGTCAATGTACCACAAACTTTATTGATCTCTTTCATACAAAGCTAAACCACAATTTTCAGATTCTATGGTTTTCATTTTCCATACCTTGGATGTTGTTTCCTTTTGTTCATTCTGAAGAGTTGGTCTCATTCTACTTTTGCATTCAGTTTCTCTATGCCCAAAGTTATTACAAAAGGAACATTTTGTTTCATCTTGGAGAGGTGAGAAAGTATTGTAAGATTATTTCTTTAATCCAATATCATTCTTTTGTTTTCTTGCTTCTCTAGTCATGATAGTTTTATAAGCGACACATTGAGCAAACTTATGATAAAAATTATGACAAGTGAAGCATTGACCATTGAAGTAGAAGTTCCTGTGAGTATAGTACCTTTTTGTGTAATTTCCCTTTTGATTTTGGTAAGGGTGATTTACTTGAGAGACATTTGATCCTTCATTCCTTTCCTGAGAGCTGGAATTTTGTTGACTACCTCCCTTTACTGTATTGAGATAGCTTCCTATACCTGCTTCAGAATATTTTACAGTCTTTGATGATTCTCCATTATATCCAAGACATTTTTTTATTAGAGGAGAGTATTGTATTTTGATGATTCTTCTAGGGTCTTGAATCCTTTAGCAAACCTAAAGTTTAGACCTTTTGTTTTCTCAAGTTCCTTTGTTAGACTTACTATTTCTAGTTCTAACTTTTCGTTATGCCTCTCCTTTTCCAGAATTTGTTTATTTGGTGCTTATTCTGCTAATTTAGCTTCTTTTAGATGAATTTTAAGTTGAGTTATTTCTTCAATGATATTATATTTTTCTTCTAGAGAATCCATAAAAACATCATCAAACTCATCAATACATTTATCTTCAAATGCCATAAGTAACTGATATTCTTGATTTGACTCACCCTCTTCACCATTTGAAAGACCATCATTATCTTTGTGTTTGTAGAAACTTTTCTTATTTTCAAACCTTCCTCTAAAATTTACTTTTGTAGAATTTTTCCCTTTCTTGTGGTTTTATTTATAAGGGAATTTAGCAGCGTAATGACGAACTCTTCCACAAGATTTTTTTTGAAAGAAAGCTTACCTCTAAATCTGCTAGTTCCTACTTGGATTTTCTTTACAAAGTTCACCTCTTCTTCATCTAAAACATAACTTGATTCCTTAAGCTCCTCCTTTTCTTTTCCTTTAGAAGTAGATTTGAATGTTGCTTCTCTGGTATCTGAAGGACCCCCTTGTCTCATTTCATAAGTTGTTAAGATTCCATGAAGCTGATCAACAATAAGGTTCTTAAAATCCTGTATTTCTTCAATGGAAGAGACTTTCGAATCAAATTTTAAGGTTAGAGATCTTAGGATTTTATCAACAAGCATTGATTCTTTTACTTCATTACCAAGATTTATCATTGAATTAACTATATCATCTACCCTAAGAAAGAAACTTGCAATACTTTCAGCACTATGAATTATGAGGGTTTCATATTGAATTCAAAAGGTTTGAAGTTTGACACTCTTTATCTTAGTGGCGCCTTCATAACAATGGATGATATTGTCCCATATAGCCTTTGCATTATTCAACTACATGACCTTTACAATTTCTGATTTTGCCAAGCTTCCCAATAGATCATTGATAGCCTTTGCATTGGTCTCATATTTTTTACTTTCTGCTTCATCTATGGGAATGGAGGATGGATACTGATAGCCTCCTTCAAATATTCCCCAAATATCAGCTCCAAGTGACTACATATAAGCTCTTGTTATGACCTTCTAGAAAACCAAGTTGGATCAATTAAACAATGTGGCCTGATAGATGCTACTCCCTCTTGATTTCTCATCTTGATGAATCTTCCTTCAAGTGATCAAGCTTCTTTTGAAGGACCTATGCTAATACCAATTGTTAGAAAAAATATTGGGGAGGGGGTGAATTAGCATTTTAAAAATTACTTCAGCTTTACTTTTCTTATTCCAATTTCTATACACGATTTTTTTTCAGTGAACCCGCATATGTACGTAACTATGATGAAAGCAAATTGCGTATATCCAGTCAACTAGTTTTACATATAATTCATCATTTGTTAATATTTAACCAATGCTTCATTACTTCATTAAAACATGTATTTAGTATAAAATATGAGTAGTAAAGAGAAGATAGATCATCAACACATTAACATACATAGACACCAAGATTTTACGTGGAAACCTAGTGTGGGAGAAAACCACCGCTATTTTCGTCGTTGTCTTCTTAAAAAAAATAAAAATATTCTCACAATCTTGTACTAGTGTAGACTTTGACCAGTATGTAGGCTCCTACATGTAGAAGGATACAACCTTCTCTCATTTCCATCTCCTGCTGGAAGGGAGCTATAACCCCCTTTCTAAAGATTGCTATCCTCAACTCTTTATGGATCACTTTTCAGAATGTTTCAAATTGGATCCACTTTCAACTATTCTAAAATCAATTACTAGAAGATCGAACCAATTGAATCATCAAATCAACTAATGTAACCAATGCAACTAGATCAAACTAGATCAGAAAAGATCTTTCTAATGCATAGCCACTCATCAATATATCAAGAGGAACATTGTTACCCATCATAGAAACCAATTGCTTCCATTGTAAACCTTGGTCAAGCATACATTATATTGTATACACTATTGTTCTTAATCATACCTACGTATGTACGTGCTTCTCCTGAAGAATACCCATGTATAGATCTCAAAAATATTAATACTTGAATCAGAATCACTGTCACACTGAAACAATCACTGTATCACATACCAAACCCATCACAAATCACATAACCAAATACAGGTCATTATATAGTAGCATCATCACTTAGTTAAAATTTCATTCCACAATTAGTTCAACCCAACCAATACTGTTAAACACAGATCATTATAAGAGAAACATCATTGACAGACAACAACAAACATAACTAAATTGATCAACCATCATTAACAGTTCATGTTTCAAAAACCTAGTAGTTGTATGTGGCTTTTATAAATAACACTCGTGTATGTACGCACTTTTAATACTTCACATCTTTGTACAAATTCTGATTTTTTTTTTCTAAATATATATGTGACCCCCTAATGTAGATCCACGTATGTATGGGACCTTTTTGAAGAAAACTTGTGTACAAATCTGCAATTACTAAATCTTTCATTCGTCGTAACAACACAACATATTTCGCAACCCTTATTGTGATATGTTCATGTTAGAGTATCATTACCATCACAGATTCATCATTGTTAGTCATAATCATAAAGGATCAAGCAATCATGTTTATTAGTTACTACAATGATTTCAGATCTATTAAATCTGAACGTCCTTCATGCTCCTTGGTGCACACATGTTTCAGATCAAACCATTCATTAATAACCCATAACTTGCACTCCTATCAATTTTATCTCCATCTCCTTATATAGCTTGGGCCTTAGCCAATACCTTAGGAAAATCCCTTAGTAATACCTATGGTATTCTTTGATGGGATCAAATATCTATTATCGTGCTCATTACTATGGGCCAAAACCATGGTAAAAACCCATGGTATTGAGAATACCACGGTGCAGAAACTGTACATGACTTTGCTTCACCATACCCACGTATGTGTGTGATATTTTTTCACATGACTCATGTATATTTTCCTACACTTTACCTTTACCATTCCTCTATCTTTGAACTGATATTCCTTTGTCCAATATTTTTGTCACATCTATACTATCCTATATACTCGTCCTGCTACCATTATGTTAACATTTTTATCAAGTAGGTTTCCATCAAGGACAACACATTAGTCATAATGCCAACACACACTACCAACATTCTTGACTTGTTAAGTTCGCAAAACTATAGCGATATGGGAACATTTCTCTCCCTTCTTTTTTATCATAGAAAAAAATATTAAAGAGTCTATATTAATCTCCTACTTTCGTAAGGTCAGGTAGACCATATTGGTCTTAGTGGACGTTAATCATCATCATAAAATTAATCCAAAAACATATTTATATTTTCATTTTATATATAAAAGGAAACAAAATAATTCTTAGCTGAGTTACAATAATTTTTAACATTATATATATTATAATTTTCAAAAAAATTATTATATCCAATTTAATTCAAGACTTTATTCAATTTTAAGTGGTCCACACTAGAACACAAACATGAACTTGGTGACTTAGATGGCAGGTTATGCACGTAATGAGAATGGTGAAGGTGTAGAACTATTTTGTGAAGAACAATCTCTAGGATATGCTTGACATAAGCAAGGTTAGATAGGTCCATGCCTACATAATAAAAACTGGAATGGAGTCAAATGCTTTTTTTGGCAACTCTCTTGTTGACATGTATGAGAAATGTGGAGAAGGCTCACAAATTTTTTGACAAAATATCTCAATGAGACATTGATTCATGGAATGTAACTATTGCATGTTATACAAAAATGGGCATGGCTAGGAGGATCTTGAACTATTTTATCTACTTCAATATAGAGGAATAATGTCATAACTAGGTTGACTTTATTAGTGCACTTAAGGCTTGATCTATCTTTTCAGCTCTAGAATATGGCATGCAAATCACATTGTGGGAACGTGAGGAATGTGGGAAAAGTGTTTTTCAAAGATAGAATGTTGTTTGAGGAAACACAATGATTATGGGAGTGTGAGGGATTGAGGCCCAAGAAAAATGAAAATTCAACCACTGAGACATTGATTCATGGAATGTAACTATTTCATGCTATACAAAACATCAACATGGCTAGGAGGATCTTGAACTATTTTATCTAATGCAATGTTGAGGCATAATGGCATAACTAGGTTTCCTTTATTAGTGCACTTAAGGCTTGATCTATCTTTTCAGCTCTAGAATATGGCATGCAAATCACATTGTGGGAACATGAGGAATGTGGGAAAAGTGATTTTCAAAGATAAAATGTAGTCTGAGGAAACACAATGATTATGTGAGTGTGAGGGACAAGATATAATTATGAGGCCCAGGAAAAGTGAAAATTCTGCAAGACAACCTCAGCAGTCTCCAATACTACAACATTTCCATGCTATTCGGATCCAAACAGAGATGTGGGCTACCTTCTTATGAGAGATGTAGCTCTAGCTCGTATTTCCCTTCAATATCCAAGCTATATTAGGGACACATAGGAAAAATATATGGTGACAATGTTGTATATCATGGGCTTGTATTTCATTCCAAAATTTACGTCTAAAGCATTAATAATTTAGAGTTTGAAGAAGCATGAAAAATGTTCTCAAGTTGTTGTCTTATGGTTTCAAACTGACTTGTTATGTAAATATTCTTGCATTGTATTAATTGTTGGTAGTTTCATCTAGATGAGGAAGAGGTTTTACTGACCTTGTCTTCAAATGGATTATCTTGCACATGCTTAACTTTGATACCATGTATAGATATTGTGGTTGTCACTTTGAATTGGATAGTGAAGACTAGTTGTGTTAACATAACTAAGAAAATGGGCAGTTCAATCCAAAGAAAGCTACTTTTTTAATGGTTAACTTATGTTGATTACATATTCCAAGAATACAATCCCAAGACTTAACACAATCCCAAGACTCAATACAATCCTTGTACATATATAGAGATGAATAATTACAAGGATTGAAACTATTAGTGACAGGCAGGTAGTGTGAAACTAACGCAACCATGTCATACATCAATGCCATTCCAAGATGGTAGTTTCTAGAAGGAATAAGCTTGAAAATGTTGGTCATAAACAAAATAGTGAAAGAAATTTCAAAGGGAATGGGGTCATGAAAGGCTAACTTAATTTAATAGCCAGCTCAAGTTCTAGTCACTTCAACTTATGGATCATTTCACATTCAAATTAGAGTTTATTTCAATTGCTTGCAAACCTCATTTTCTTATCAAACGACATATCATGTGGGGGTGGTATTGTAATGAAAATTCACTGGTTAGTATTGGGTGGTTACAAATTGTTTTCCATCATAAGCTTGGTCAGCCACCTATTGCAAACTTCCCTAGTGTTATTGAATAACTTTGTAATATTGTGTGATTCTCACATGACTAGAAATACATGGTAGTGGATTGCCTCTTTTTTTCACTTCAAGATTAAAACACTTGTCATAAGGTCATGGATAAGGAAGCACTTATAGTCATGGATCTAGTAGAATTTTGAGCTTAGAGAACCATAAAAATCTTGGTGAGTTAATAACCAATTTTCTTCTTTAGGATTGTGGCTCACTAGAGGAGTTCATATACACTAAATGAGGTTATTGGAAACAAGTACCTTGTCTTTTGCTTTACATGAAATATAGAGAGATACAAGGAATCAAAACCCAAGGGAACCATTGGTGGGGTTTTCTTAGTAAAATAATATTCTTTTGGGGTTATCATTAGTTGCAACCAAGTAAATTGCCTCCTAGTAGGTGTAACATGATACAAAAATGATATTGCATTGAAAGTGCCATAAACTTGATAAAGAACGTAGCCTACATGCTTTACCAAGGAAGAAAAGCATGGGCTTGTTGTGCCATCATATTTTCTTGCATTAACGTCTGTTCTTGATGTTTTTATTGGGACACATTTTCAAAGTTCAACATCTAAAAATGGAAGTTCTTTTGATGGTCTTGATCTAAATAATGCTCCAAAGGAAAGATTTGGAGCTATCACAACAACATAGGGGATTTTCCTTACTCATTTTTTCTTTCAGAAAATTTTAAAGTCACAAAGTTCTAGAGTTCATTCTCTTGAGATTTGTGAAGTATGTTCCCCAAGTTTTTAGTGAAGGAGAGATGAAGATTCCAACAAGTATTGTCGTTGGATTATTTCAAGAAAAGGATCTAACTTGTCATTCTTCCATATGGAATATGTTGTTTTTCTTTATAGGAAATTTTCCAGAAGCTTGGAGGGATGTTATGGACTTGTTTGGAACTAGGTCTACCCCAATTACTACCACTAGGTTTATGTTTCTTTTTTCATTGTAAGTCTATTATACTTTGCGATATTATAGCATTAACTTCTTCTTATTACTTTTCCTAGGCCATGATAATCGTCTCATTATCAACCTTATAATTTCTGAGTTTATCCATTATACTTCTAATGGTATCTATCCAATTAGGAGGTGTCTCTACTTGCCTCAACTCATCTAACTCTTCTTCTCTATTACAAGTTTTGTCTAAATTGTATTGATCCATTATGTTGCACATTCCTTGTTTCCTTTCTATTAGAGTTGTATCTTATTATGTGTTAGAATAATACACACAATTTTTAGTTTAAAATAATCATAAATAACAATAAACATATTAAGTTACCTTGAATATACCAACACTAGCTTATGCTGGTCTGAAACTGTTGTTTGCACATTCAGATATAAGTTAGGTAACTTAACAAGATTTAAATTCAATAGCGTCGTCACAGCAAACATTCAATTTAACTATTGTTAGTGTTGGTATCTTCATCCCTCCATCAGTGATCAAATTCTCTTGTCGTATTGCATGTTAGGTGTCTCACTCAATCAGTTGCATTCCATTAGGGTCATGGATCATCTGATGGTAGCGGTGTATTATACATTTTCCCTCATCTCCTTTACCTGCTGGCCCATTTTCATACATCTAGATCATCTGCAGCCAATTTTTGTCTTTAAATTTACAAAAGTCATTGTTAGGGTTTTAGGTCTCATTAGTTATAGGGTTTCGTCAATAAGGTCTTCAAAATGCTCAATAACAGTCATCAGGCGCATGAGGAGGTCAAATAAAGTTTTAGCAACAATAATTTCCATAATCACATGCTCAGTGATTGATTTTTCCTCAAAACCCTATTTCTGAGGAAACACGGAGTTTTTTATGTTTTTATGTACAAATTTTATGTAATTTCATATGTTCCATATGTAATAACTTCAGAGGCAGCCCTGGTCACCTTGCCAAGCCTCTGCAACTTCACCACCTGCAAAGCAAAACAAAAAGTCAAAGCATTTAGTCCATCAAAGGAAAAAATAAAGCAAACTGCCCAAAAACAAAGTTTTAAAAGCAAGTTAAAAGCAAACATTAGAAGAGTGGGTTTTTGTAAATGAAAAATCAAAACTATATGTATATAAACTATTTTTCATGTTTAGAAGATTCATTTTCATGCCCAAAGACAAAGAGAGGAAGTCATTTGTGTTTTCAAGAGCCAAAGGAGTGATTTTGTGTTTGGAGGGTAAAAAACACAGGTGCGGCGCACTGGGTTTGGAGTGTGACGCACTCAAAGAGCGCAGTGCATTGGGAAACAGTTGGCAGTGCAAATTTGTAACGGGCGCGACACATAGAGAGAGCGCGACACACCTGTGAGGTGGCGCGGCGCACAGGGCTACAAGGCCCGAAATCACTCCCAACCTCTTCCAAACTCACAAATTTGCTAAATTCCTCACTATCCAAGTAAGTTGTCACTCCTTCATGGCCAATGAATGAGTTTATCTTGGTGCTTATGGTGATTTAATGGGAAAAAATTGAAACCCTACCTCCTTGCATTTTTTTTGTCAAAAACAATTGCATAGGGTTTATAAATTGTATTTCTTGCTGCTAATTCCACTCCTAAGCATTTTTCACTCCCTCACTCCTTCATTCCCTCATTCCTTCACTTCATTTTCTCCCTCTCTTTACATTCTCATCTACCCATTCCATATTCCTCATATCCCTAAACAACTAACCCTAAATCCCTAATCCCATTATCCCAAACCCTAATTGATATTCCCAAACTCTAAAAATCATCCCCTAAACCCTTCTATTCCTCAAAAACCTATCAGCAACATTCCTAAATCCCTCATACATTCATATCCTTGGTAGCAAAAAACCTAAAGACACCATAAAATCTCTTCATACTCATCTAAGAAAACTCAAACATTGGTAAACATGGAGTCAGAATCTTCCTATGACAGAGATGAGGAAACATTTTGTGATTCTTCTAGAGAAATGCATGCACCAAGGAGGCCTCAAAAGGGTGGAAAACATAATAGGGAGGATCCTACTTCAGTTGCGAGCTGTTGGCCTGTCCTCTTGCTATCACATGCTTTCAACACCAATCTTGTTATCAGTTCTGTGATATGGTGGAGAGAGTGAAGTATCACCTTGAGCTGGCCAAATTGTTTGTGCTCCATCTTCATAATGGCCAAGTCACTTTGGCAGGTGTGACATTCACCTTGACACCTAAGACTATTGCTCAAGCAACTGGCATTCCAAATGTAGGTGAGCTTTGGTATAAGAGGCAACTAATAGACAGATATCATTATGAGCCTTACATCAAGGCTGGTTTTCAAAGACATATCAGTAGATTTTTTCCTTTCAAGTATATTCAGGACACATATGCTCCCTTGATGAAACTCATAATTAAATATTTCAGCTGTGAGGGCAGATTTGCTCATCTGTATGCCTATCATATCAGATTGTTGATGCACTTTACTAGGGTGAGGATGATGAACCTCCCTTATTTCATTTTCTAGAACATTGAGAATAAGATGACCACCTTAGTGCAAAAGAAGCCTCCTCAGCAGCAATATAACAGCATATATCATTTTGCACTAATCAAAATTGTGGTCTTGCATCAGCTTGGTTTACTGAACATCTCATGGGAGGATTTCATTGCACATGAGGTATTTACAGGTCCTCAAGTACCCCTAGCAGTTTTTCATCAAGCGGGAGGGCCTTCACATCAGTAGGAGATTCATGAGACACAAACAACTAGTGTGCTAGTGTTTGTCACATATCAAAAGGGCACTAGAAGGTCGTTTGCAGCAGCAAAACGAGTACTATCTCCACCCAGGGTGGAAGGGGTCTCATTTCCTCCATTAGCACAGCAGGTACAGGACAAGGGTAAGCAGCCCTTGCATGATGAGGGACCTTCAAGAGGTCATGAGACATATTTCATCCTCATTCAGGATGAGGACACTAATTTGGGCTCACAAAGCTCAAAACTTAAAGAGATCATTCAGGAGCAGCAAGATGACATTCAGCATTTGTCTCTCAACCTGGAAAGAGCCAAGTGGATCATTAACTATTTGGAGTAGAGGAACAAATAGCTAGAAGATCAGCAAACCATCATGGAGCTCCAAAACATAAGGGAAAACCAGCAAGCTGCCAAGAGAAGGAAAAGCAAATTGACCACACTTGAGCAAGAAATTCAAGCTGATCGTGAATCTTGGCTTGAGAGGACAAACATGCACTTAGAAAGAATGCTAGAGAAGGCCAACAACAAGAAAAACATGTTAAGGAATATGGCATACCACTACTTGTCAAGAAATATGGTGTGCAAAGCAAGAATCAGGAATTTGAAGAACAAATTGAAGAAAGCCATGAGGAAGAGAAAAGAGAAAAATAGACTTCAGATCTTGGTTGAGGCTTCCTTAGCCCAACACAGCACCTGATGAGGAACACTCAGCCCAAATTTCAAGAAATTTGGGAAACTTTTTGCAATTTTGAAATTTTTGGCCTAAAAAACAGGTTTTTTTGCCCGATGCGCCATGCCACCAGCACTATGCATTGAGTTGGCTAGGAATTTTGCAAAATGGCTTGCATTTTTGGATTTTTCATGGAAAAATATGAATGCCCTCACATGGCCAAGGAATTTTGACAGGTTTGGAGCTTCCAAAAAAGTCAAAAACACCTCAAAAATGACCTTCCTGCCCCTTTTTGGACACATAGGAAGTAGTGTTGGGAGAACTCAATTTTGGAGGAGAAACTGGAGGCCAAATTCAAAAATTCCACTTGTTTTGGAAAGTAGACAGGCAGGCCTTTCCAACAAGCCCACTTGGAGCAAATTTGGTGCATAGGAAGGCCTCCAAAATTAGCTACAACAAGGCACTACGCATAGGGAAATCAGCGTGGCGCATAGGGTGAAATTTGCTCATTTTGGCCAAAAAAACTCTATTTTTCGCCTAGTTTCTTCACAATTTGACTTTTATCTTTCTAATAGTCAAAATCATGATGTAATTTAATGTGACTTGATGGATTTTGATGTAATTATGCTAAATTTTCACTCATAGAGGTAGATTCATCATGAAAAAGTAGTTTGCAACTGAATGAATTAGTTTCCTAGGTTTTAGAGGCATGTTGTTCCACTGCTTACTTTTCTGTTCTTAGTTTAGATCTTGTTGAAACAGCTCCTAAACTTATGAACTCAACCCCTAAAGCCTAGCATGAGTTGTTTAATGCCTATATCTACTAGTTTTTCAGTCATTAAGAAAGGTTGGACTCTTGTGAATGCTTTGAGCATTATTGTACATTCATTTTCAGCAGTTTGGCAAAGGAATTGACCAGGGTTTGTAGCACTTTATGGGATTCTTGTGGCATTCTTGATTTGGTATTATGTTTCCTTCTGTAATTGCAAGTTTTACATGTGTTTTGTGTATGCCATCATCTCTCTTTGCTTCATCTTAACTAAATTAAACAAGGATAAAGGTAGAATCCATTGAAATTGCAGTGCTCTACCTAGTGTTTATTTAGTTATTTATGTTTTCAACTGTTGAAGAGGATCCCTGAATCTTTCATGCCCTATCCAACTTCTCACCAGTCTAAAATCTCTCCATCTCACTCAATTTTGAAGTGCTAAACCATTTGCCTACCTCGCCCCATAGAGATCTTTGCAAAACTATGTGCATTCCCCGCACCCAAATTTGCCTTTCACAATTGAGCCAGCAAACCCATCTTAAATTCAATAAAACACCTCTGTACACATACCTAGCCTAAAATCAGTCATCACGTCAGTCATCTCAAGTTTTTTTTGGCCATCTTTTCTGAGATTGACAAGGAGAGAGCCCTCTCCCGACCTGGTAGGGCTAGCTACTAGGTTAAGCGTGGTTTGATGTTACCCTAGATCCTGCCTTTCTCAGCCTAAGGTAGATTTAGGCCCTAACATAGTGGCGACTCAGTTGGGGATGAAAGTTTATTATCATTGTTTTGCTTTGTAGATTGCAGACGGAACTGAAGTTAGCCAGGTAGCCTTCGAAATTCTCTTGCTTTGCATTAGCGAAAGTAGATGAATGCTACTTCAGTCAATCTACAGTCTAGTTTATAAACTGAACAACTGATCTAAACAATTACCCTAGTATCATTAAGCAATTCTATACTTTGGATGATGAGTTTAGAATTTGATAGGCTGAAAAAGTTGATTTTGTCCGTTTGATTTCTGGGATTAATTCAACACACTAGCTTCCAGATGATACACCAGAGCCAATCATGATCCTGATCCTCCTCCTGCATATGAAAATCCAAATCTCATCCCAAGAATTCTCCGACAAGAAAGTTCTGTGATTCCCGTGTTTAAATCTCGTTCATGTCCTGTTGTTTTTGAATATCTTGAAGATCTTGAGTTTGACGAACGTTTTGATCTGTCGTTGTTTGAGACTAAATCTGAAAGTGCTATTGGTTCCACTATTTTAAATCCAGAGTTTTTCAAATATCTTGAAACTGAAAGGGAAAATAGATCAATTGACAGTTACATCTTGAATCTTCAGACTTCCATTATGGCTTCAAATATTCCCGAGTTCTTAGAATCCACATCAGTAACTCTTGGTTCATCCACAATTACATCTAGTTCAGGAATTCCTACTGAAACTCCATTCATTCCCACCATTCCCGTGCAACCCACTAAATCAGATCAGAGACCTCCTATCTCTTCTCCCCCATCAACCCCATCAACACCTCAAACATCTCGTATTTCATCCCCTCCATCGACACCTCATACACCAAATACATCGTCAGTTGCTATCATTGTTCTGACTCCTCCTACATCTCCAAGGCCAGTTGTAAATCCACCTAGAGCAATGGTTGCCCGATATGCACCCCTTGTGTTGCCTCAAAATTTGGATGGCATGCCTGCTAACTACCAAAGCAAGATTCCATTGTTTGATGGCACTCCTCAAAGCATTACAGCTCAACAGCATGTGGATAGGATGATAGATTTCTTTGATCTTCATGAGATTGATGCCAAAAATGTGACTATGAGATTATTTGTGCAAACTTTTGGAGGTGAAGTGCGGAAGTGGTTGAGAGCTTTGTGGGATGCAAGTATCATTGCATTGACAAATATTCAAAGACAATTCTTGGATCGCTAGGAGGTAAAGAAAAACCCTCTTCAAATTTTTTCTGAATATGAGAACATCAAGAGGAATGTTGGTGAGAGTGTCCAAGATTATTGTGTCAAATTCAATACTGTTTACAATGCAATTCCTGCTGATATAAAGCCACTTGTGGGCTTGGCTTTGATTAAATTTCCTAATGGCTTCGATCCTGACATGGCGTATCAATTGATGGAGAGAGATCCCGCAACATAGAGACATGCATAAAATTGCAATCAACGTTGAGGCAAATCTGCTTGCCAAGAGAGCTAGAGCAAAGGCTAAAAAGAAGGTGACCATAAAAGAGGAAGCTTTTTCCTCTAATCATTTGCTTCGCAAGATTGAGAAGATGTTTGATAGGCTCACAATTGCTTATAAGCCTGAAGCACAAGTCAGAAATCCAAACTTTCATGGCTAGCAGCAACCACAATTCAGAATCAAGCAACGAGAACAAAGAGCACAAGACCAAGCGGCACAACAGCAAGTGAAGACACCCCTACAGCAGAATTTTGTACATGGTCCAGAATCAGATGATGATGAGAACATAATTGGTGAGGAGAATCATTTCTTTACACCTGATGATCTGCCCATTTATATCACCGAAGATGAAGAGTATTCAAAAAGCCCAGCTATACAAAAAGATGAAAATTTCATCTTAGCAAATGAAACAGTTCTTGAAGAAGATTCTGATGAATATCAGAGGGGATACATGAATGCTTTGATAGCCCAGCAGTGACGATATTCACTCAGGAGTAAAGAAGTTCCCATCAATCCAATTCAGAAGAGGAAGGAAGTGTCACCACCAAAGAACGATTCTCCCATAGCGCAGAGAAAGGGAAGGGAGACAACTAATCCTAACACCAGCAAAACACAATCAGCAAATGAAAGATCAAATCAGTCAATTGTATCAAAGGAGAAAACTGAAAATAAGGATGCTCCAGTCAAAGAGGTAGAGAAAACATCAGCGTTTAGCTTAGAAAATGAAATTGCTAAGTTAAAAGTGTCAATTCCTTTGACTGAATTAATGAAAAACAGCAGCTATAAAGGTTAGGTGTCTAAGATTTTGAATTTGGATCCATTATCTGATATGGTAAATGTGGAGGATGATCAACCTAAACTTATATTTGGGCCAACATTAGAAGGTCAGTCTGAGGACGGTGATGTAGCTCCATTTTACATCAGCCTTAGACTGCATGATTTTGTATTGCACAATGCCATGTTCGATTCTGGAGCCTCTCATAATCTCATGCCTAAAGCAATCATGGAAAAATTGGGTCTAGATATCACTCGCAAGTACCATGATCTATATTCCTTTGATTCTGGTAGGGTCAGATGCATTGGGCTTATTAAAGATTTGGTTGTCACTTTAGATCAGATCCCGGCGAAGAATGTTTTGATGGATGTAGTTGTGGCGGATATTCCTCCTAGATTTGGCATGCTTCTTTCCAGATCTTGGGGAGAAAAAATCAAAGGGACATTGCAGCTTGATTTCTCCTATGCTACTATTCCCGTGTTCAGTCAGTTGAGGAAATTATATCGGGAGAAAAAGATGAAGTACATGATCACTAGCAAGGAGAAACCTCTAAATCATCCAATCAACTATGTACATACTGATTTGGAATCTTTTGTTTTATATTCTGATAGTTTTAATGATGTAAATAGTCAAGTAGTTGAAGTAGAAGATATTCCAGAGATCACTGAAAATTTCAGAGTTGTACTAGATCAAGAAAGACGAAAGCTTGATAGTATCGCTGAGCAATCAGCCTTCCAACAGCAACAAAAAGTTGATGGACAGCAAGCAAAAGAAGAAGAGCAAAATGAATTTCAGCATTTGGAAGATGAGGCTAGGTTGTGGAGCATGGACTTTGATGGCGTGGTAGGAAGAGAAGGTGCTAGAATTGGCATTTGGATATGCAGCCCTGCATTTCTTCCAAACAAAGTGTCAAGTAATGTAAGGGTATGTTCGTATAAATTGGCTTTTGATTGTTCAAATAATGAGGCTGAGTATGAAGCTTTAATTGCTGGTCTGAAAATCCTTAAGAAGTTAAATGCTAAAATAATTTCAGTATATGGCGACTCCGAGTTAGTTATCAAGCAAGTGAAAGGTGAATACCAAGCTAAGCATCCTCGCATGCGAGCTTATCAGAATGTGGTGCTAGATATTTTGAGAATGTTTCCAGATTACACTTTGACATGTGTCCCTCGTGTTCAAAATGTTATTGCAGATTCGCTTGCAACAGCTGCAAGTAATTTGAAGATTCTGATGAATTCAAACAATAAGTTTGAAATTCATGTGAAACATCGCCCTGCTGTCCCAGATAACCAAAGATATTGGCAAGTGTTTCAAGATGATAAAGAGATTGAGGAATTTTTGCAGAATGAAGGCAAATACAAAGACACTTCTATATATGGAGAAAATGATGATGGTGAAGTAGATATGGAAGTAAATCAAATGGAAGTTTTGCAGCTCAAGGACAATGTCATTCCTAAAGGTCTAATACCTTTAGAGGAGTTGTTTGATCAAGATGATGTAGCTCGGAAACTGAGCTTAACACCCACCGAGAAAGGAGTTGAAGATGTAAACATTGGATCAACTGAAAATCCTAAAATAGTCAAGTTATCAAAGGCTTTGCCTCCATAGGTAAAGGAAAAATACATTAGTTTATTATCTTCATTTACTGATGTATTTGCTTGGGACTATTCAGATTTGAAGGCATATGATAAGAGTATAATTTAGCACATCATCTCGATCAAGCCAAATCAAAAGCCTTTTTGACAGAAGCTAAGAAGGATAAATCCAAAACTACTACCCTCAATAGAGAAGGAAGTGAATCAATTATACAAAGCTAGTATAATCATTCCCATAAGATTTTCAGATTGGATTTCTAATTTGGTGCCCGTGCGCAAGAAAACAGGTGAGATTCGATTATGTATTGATTTCAGAAATATGAATAAAGTATCTTTGAAAGATAACTATCCATTGCCCAAGATGGATCACATAGTTCAGCAAGTAGTTGGAGCATCTTGCATGTTGCTACTCGATGGTTATTCCGGTTATAACCAAATTCTGGTCCATGAGGATGATAGAGACAAAACAACGTTCACCACTTCGTGGGGAACTTTCCATTACGCCAAGATGCCTTTCGGATTGAAGAATGCTGGTGCAACCTTTCAGCGGGATATGGATATTGCATTTGCAAATGAGAAAGATGTATTTTTAGTTGTTTATCTTGATGATTTGACAGTTTTTTCTAATTCATATGAAGAGCACCTTTATCATTTGAAGATTGTATTTCAGCGGAGTAGAAAGTATGGCATATCCCTCAATCCAAAGAAAATCTTGTTCGTCATGGATGAAGGCAAGCTTCTCGGTCATATCATATCCAAGGAGGGCATCCGCATCGATCTAGCTCAAGTGGAGGCCATTCATAAAATTGATTTTCCATGAATTAAAAAGTAGATCCAGTCATTTAACGGTAAGATGAATTTCTTACATCATTTTGTACCAAATCTTGCAGAACATTTGAGGGAGATCACAAACATGTTAAAGAAAGATAGTGTTGCGAAGTGGACTGAGGAAGCCATCAAGTCTTTCAATTTGGTAAAGCTAACCCTCTCTTCAGCTCCAATTTTGATCAGCCCAGATTATTCCCAAGATTTTATTTTGTTTTCATTTGCTTCGAATCATACTATGGCAGCGGTCTTAATGAAGAAAAGAGACCAACTTGAGAAATCAATTGCTTTTTTCAGCAAAACGATAAGAGATGCAGCTTTAAAGTACAATATTATTGAAAATCAAGCCCTTGCTTTGGTAAAAGCATTGAAATATTTTCAAGTTTATATTCTGCATTCTCATATCCTTCCCTATGTTCCTAACGCTGCCGTTAAAGATGTCTTAGTGCAAACAGATCCAGAAGGGAGATGAGGCAAATGGATTGCTACTTTGTTAGAATATGATGTGGAGATCAAACCAACAAAGCTCATCAAAGGACAGGGACTGGCCAAACTGATGGCGGAATCTAATTTGCATGCCTTGGACATAAATCTCATTGCTGCTATGTCTAAAGACGATGAGGAAAGTTCTCTTGTTCAAGTAGCTGAAATGTTTTTACTTTCTCCTTGGTATTTGGATATTGTTTATGTGCTCCAACATCTTTCATCGCCACCCGGATTGGTTAAGAACAAAAGTAGGACCCTGAAATTAAAGTCTGCAAAGTTTTGTATAATGAATAATGCACTCTATTGGAAAGATCCCGATGGTGTCTTGTTGAATTGTTTGGTTGAAGAAGAAGCAAAACAGGTCAAGGATGATTTTCACAAAGGAGATTATGGAGTTCATCTATTTTGGAAGACAAAAGCCAATAAAATTTTGAGAGCGGGATATTATTGACCAACTCTTTTTTCTGATGTGTAAAAAATGGTTACAAGCTGCCACGAATGTCAGATTTTTCAAGGTAAGAGAAATTTACAACCTTTGCCACTCAAACCGGTTGAAGTAAGTGCTCATTTTCAGCAATGGAGTTTAGATTTTATTGGTGAGATCCATCCTACTTCTTCAGCACAGCATAAATGGATCCTTATAGCGACAAACTACTTCACTAAATGGATAGAGATGATTCCTACTCAGCAGGCCACTGATACGGTAATAATTCAATTTCTTGAGAACGATATTTTATCACGTTTTGGTTGTCCTAATAAGCTGATTAAAAATAACGCAACAGCTTTTAAATCTAAAAAGATGATTGATTTTTGTAATAAATATCAAATTACCTTGGGCCACTCAACTGCATACTATCCACAAGGTAATGGTTTGGCGGAATCCTCGAATAAATCTTTAGTCAACATCATCAAAAAGCTGTTGGAAACAAACAAGAAGAGCTGGCACAAGAAATTGGTCAATGCACTATGGGCGGATAGAGTGAGTCAGAAAAAGTCAATAGGCATGTCCCCTTTCGAGATCGTGTATGGTGTGGACACGGTTTTTCCTACATCTCTCGCAGTTTCGGTTGTTAAACTTCTGCGGGAAGCTGGTAGTGAGGAAGATCATTTGTAGCGAAGAATCAATCAAATGATCCATTTAAAACAGACTAGAGAGGAGGTTTTTCAGAATACCTTCAAGCTGCAAGAGAGAATCAAAAAGATATATGATCAAAAGGCAAAGGCAGACAAGTTTCATATTGAAGACATAGTGTTGAAATTGGATGCTTGAAACGAAGACAAAGGGAAACACGACAAGTTCAAGAACCTGTGGAAAGTATCTTTTAGAATTGCCACATACCGAGGTCAAATTGCTTTCTTTCTGAAATAAATGGATGGATAATATTGTCCTGGTGGGCCGATCACTAGTCGGCTGCTAAAATGGTACCATCTTTGAAATATTTTTTGCTATCATATGTATCACTGTATATACCATTTTATTTCCTTCATTGCAAGTGTGTACTCCAATCACTCATTCAATTTGTGGCCTGAAGTGTAGGCTATAAAACTAAAGGTTTGATTTCAGTTTTGGTTTGGATTATTTGAGTCAGTCTGAGTCGAATTTCAGTCTTGAAACTGAGTCAGTTTTGAGTCAGATTTCGGTCCTGAAATTGAGTCAAATATTGGTTTTAGTTTGTTGAATTTATTGACTCCATAGCCCAATGGAAGAAGGCATTGTCTGCTTTCCAGAGGTCTGTAGTTCTTGGCACCTCCAAGGAGCTACCATCCCTATTGGAGCCAATGTTAGTGTCGGTATCTTCATCCCTCCATCAATGATCAAATTCTCTTGTTGCATTGCATGTTATGTGTCTCACTCGATCAACTGCATTCCATTAGGGTCATGGATCATCTGATGGTAGCGGTGTATTATACATTTTCCCTCATCTCCTTTACCTGCTGGCCCACTTTCATACATCTAGATCATCTGCAGTCAATTTTTGTCTTTAAATTTACAAAAGTCATTATTAGGGTTTTAGGTCTCATTAGGTCTAGGGTTTCGTCAATAAGGTCTTCAAAATGCTCAATAACGGTCAGCAAGCACATGAGGAGGTCAAATAAAGTTTCAGCGACAATAATTTCCATAATCACATGCTCAGTGATTGATTTTTCCTCAAAACCCTGTTTTGAGGAAAAATAGAGTTTTTTATGTTTTCATGTACAAATTTGATGTAATTTCATATGTTCCATATGTAATAACTTCAGAGGCAGCCCTGGTCACCTTGCCAAGCCTCTGCAACTTCACCACCTGCAAAGCAAAACAAAAATTCAAAGCATTCAGTCCATCAAATTCAAAAATAAAGCAAACTGCCCAAAACCAGAGTTTTAAAAGTAAGTTAAAATCAAACATTAGAAGAGTGGGTTTTTCTAAATGAAAAATCAAAACTATATGTATATAAACTATTTTTCATGTTTAGAAGATTCATTTGCATGCCCAAAGAGAAAGAGAGTAAGTCATTTGTGTTTTCAAGAGCCAGAGTGATTTTGTGTTTGGAGGGTAAAAAACGCAGGCGCGGCGCGCTGGGTTTGGAGCGCGGTGCACTCAGAGAGCATGCCACATTGGGAAACAGTTGGCAGTGTAAATTTGTAACGGGCGTGACGCATAGAGAGAGTGCGGCGCACAGGGCTATAAGGCCCGAAATCACTCCCAACCTTTTCCAAACTCACAAATTTGCTAAATTCCTCACTATCCAAGTAAGTTGTCACTCCTTCATGGCCAATGAATGAGTTTATCTTGGTGCTTATGGTGATTTAATGGGAAAAAATTGAAACCCTACCTCTTTGTATTTTTTTTGTCAAAAACAATTGCATAGGGTTTATAAATTGTATTTCTTGCTGCTAATTCCACTCCTAAGCATTTTTCACTCCCTCACTCCTTCATTCCCTCATTCCTTCACTTCATTTTCTCACTCTCTTTACATTCTCATCTACCCATTACTAACCCTAAATCCCAAATCCCATTATCCCAAACCCTAATTGTTATTCCCAAACTCTAAAAATCATCCCCTAAACCCTTCTATTCCTCAAAAACCTGTCAGCAACATTCCTAAATCCTTCATACACACTCCCTCCACAGTCCCTCATACATTCATATCCTTGGCAACAAAAACCTAAAGACACCATAAAATCTCTTCATACTCATCTAAGAAAACTCAAACATTGGCAAACATGGAGTCAGATTCTTCCTATGACAGAGATGAGGAAACAGTCAGTGATTCTTCTAGAGAAATGCATGCACCAAGGAGGCCTCACAAGGGTGGAAAACATAATAGGGAGGATCCTACTTCACTTTCCGATCTGTTGGCCTGTCCTCTTGCTGTCACATCCTTTCAACACCAATCTTGTTATCAATTCTGTGAGATGGTGGAGAGAGCCAAGTATCACCTTGAGTTGGCCAGATTGTTTGTGCTCCATCTTCATAATGGCAAAGTCACTTTGGCAAGTGCGACATTCACCTTGACCCCTGAGACTATTGCTCAAGCAACCGACATTCCAAATGTAAGTGAGCAATGGTATAAGAGGCAGCTAATAGACAGAGATCATTATGAGCCTTACATCAAGGCTAGTTTTCAAAGACATATCAGTAGAGTTTTTCCTTTCAAATATCTTAAGGACACATATGCTCCCTTGATGAAACTCATAATTAAATATTTCAGCTGTGAGGGCAGATTTTCTTGTCTATATGCCTATCATATCAGATTGTTGATGCACTTTACTAGGGTGAGGATGATGAAACTTCATTATTTCATTTACCAAAACATTGAGAAGAAGATGACCACCTTAGTGCAAAAGAAGCCTCCTCAGCAGCAGTATAACAGCGTATATCATTTTGCACTAATCAAAATTGTGGTCTTGCATCAGCTTGGTTCACTGAACATCTCATGGGAGGATTTCATTGTACATGAGGTCTTTACAGGTCCTCAAGTACCCCCAGCCGTTTTTCATGAGGCGGTAGGGCCTTCACATCAGCAGGAGATTCATGAGACACAAACCACTAGTGTGCCAGTGTTTGTCACATATCAAAAGCGCACTAGAAGGTCGTTTGCATCTCCACTCGAGGTGGAAGGGGTCTCATTTCCTTCATCAGCAGAGCAGGTACAGGACAAGGGCAAGCATCCCTTGCATGATGAGGGACCTTCAGGAGGTCATGAGACAGATTTCATCCTCATTCAGGATGAGGACACTGATTTGGGCTCACAAAGCTCAAAACTTAAAGAGATCATTCAAGAGCAGCAAGATGACATTCAGCATTTGTCTCTCGAACTGGAAAGAGCCTAGTGGATCATTAATTATTTGGAGCACAAGAACAAACAAATAGAAGATCAGTAAACCATCATGGAGCTCCAAAACATAAGGGCAAACCAGCAAGCTGCCAAGAGGAGGAAAATCAAATTGACCACACTTGAGCAAGAAATTCAAGCTGATCGTGAATCTTGGCTTGAGAGGACAAACATGCACTTAGAAAGAATGCTAGAGAAGGCCAACAATGAGAAAAACATGTTAAGGAACATGGCATACCACTACTTGTCAAGAAATATGGTGTGCAAAGCAAGAATTAGGAATTTGAAGGCCAAATTGAAGAAAGCCATGAGGAAGAGAAAAGAGAAAAATAGACTTCAGATCTTGGCTGCAGCTTCCTTAGCCCAACACAGCACCTGATGAGGAACACTCAGCCCAAAGTTCAAGAAATTTGGGAATTTTTTGCAATTTTGAAATTTTTGGCCTAAAAAACAGGTTTTTATGCCGAATGTGCCACGCCACCGGCGCTACGCATTGAGTTGGCTAAGAATTTTGAAAAATGGCTTGTATTTTTGGATTTTTCATGGAAAAATATGAATACCCTCACATGGCCAAGGAATTTTGACAGGTTTGGAGCTTCCAAAAAGGTCAAAAACACCTCAAAAATGACCTTTCTGCCCCTTTTTGGACACACAGGAAGTAGTTTTGGGAGAACTCAATTTTGGAGGAGAAAATTGAGGCCAAATTCAGAAATTCCACTTGTTTTGGAAAGTAGACAGGCATACCTTTCCAACAAGCCCACTTGGAGAAAATTTGGTGCACAGGAAGGCCTCCAAAATCAGCTGCAAAAAGGTGTTACGCATAGGGAAATCAGCGTGGTGCATAAGGTAAAATTTGTTCATTTTGGCCAAAAAACTCTGTTTTTCGCCTAGTTTCTTCACAGTTTGACTTTTATCTTTCTAATAGTCAAACTCATGATGTAATTTAATGTGACTTGATGGATTTTTATGTAATTATTCTAAATTTTCACTCATAGAGGTAGATTCATCATGAAAAAATAGTTTGCAACTGAATGAATTAGTTTCCTAGGTTTTAGAGGCATGTTGTTCCACTGCCTACTTTTCTGTTCTTAGCTTATATCTTGTTGAAATAGCTCCTAAACTCATGAACTCGACCCCTAAAGCTTAGCATGAGTTGTTTAATGCCTATATCTACTAGTTTTTCAGTCATTGAGAAAGGTTGGACTCTTGTGAATGCTTTAAGCATTATTGTACATTCATTTTCAGCAGTTTGGCAAAGGAATTGACCAAGGTTTGCAACACTTTATGGGATTCTTGTGGCATTCTTGATTTGGTATTGTGTTTCCTTCTGTAATTGCAAGTTTTACATGTGTTTTATGTATGCCATCATCTCTCTTTGCTTCATCTTAACTAAATTAAACAAGGATAAAGGTAGAATCCATTGAAATTGTAGTGCTCTACCTAGGGTTTATTTAGTTATTTATGTTTTCAGCTATTGAAGAGGATCCCTGAATCTTTCATGCCCTCTCCAACTTCTCACCAGTCTAAAAGCTCTCCATCTCACTCAATTCTGAAGTGCTAAACCATTTGCCTACCTCGCCCCATAGAGATCTCTGCAAAACTGTGTCCATTCCCCACACCCAAATCTGCCTTTCACAATTGAGCCAACAAACCCATCCTAAATTTAATCAAACACCTCTATACACATACCTAGCCTAAAATTAGTCATCACATCAGTCATCTCAAGTTTTTTTTTGGCCATCTTTTCTGAGATTGACAAGGAGAGAGCCCTCTCCCGACCTGGTAGGGCTAGCTACCAGGTTAAGCGTGGTTTGATGTTACCCTAGATCTTGCCTTTCTTAGCCTGAGGTAGATTTAGGCCCTAACAACTGTCTTTTTTCCAAGCCTTTTTAGTCCAAAAGTTTAACCTTAAGCTCCTAATTTTTTTATTTTAATAATTATAATTCTCTTGAGCCCATTCAGCATGAGTGTTAAACCTTTTCTCTAATACCACTCTGTAACACACCCAACCTCCTAATTCCATATTAGGATTGTGGAGAGTAATTATACCCAAACTTGAAGGTACATGATGAATATGGGGTTATAAAAATTCCTCTTTTCTCCATCTCCTCAAATCACAAATTTAACACCACAATCATCCTTTTTTTATCGAGTGCTTTCTAGTGATATAAATTTCATCCCATTCTGAGATTTGCACAAAGTTATTCCCATTTGAATTTTTTCCCCTTAGGGCCACACCATCATTTTTACGTGCCCATGTGGCTAACACATGGTGACCCTTGGCCACATGTCACCCTTGCACTTGTCCACGTTCCTTTCCCACATGTCATACAACAACCTCACCATATCGATGATTTCCAAAAGCTCGCATTGTCTAAACTATGAAGCTTCAATATGTTGATATACCAATATATCCTGAGTTTTTTATATCTTGAGGGCTTGATATACTAATATAGCCTTAGTATAAACTATCGATATGCTAGTATAACTTTGGTCCCAACCTCTAATAATTTGAGATAGTGTTACTTGACATGGTATATAAAAAATTCAACAAATCTCTTTATAATAGAAAACCTTTGCAAAACACTGATAAGTTGAAGGGTTAGTGTCCAACTAGGCATGCCACCTCATAATTCTGACACCCAATCACAACCCACCACATGTCGAATTTCAATATATCGATGAATTTCTAGGATGCAGTCTTGTTGATACCATGATATTTCGATATGACATATTTTCGTCTCATGTCAACCATTAATAGACAACCACCACCAGACGCATAACATCTGCTAATGTGTTTCCTGCCACATGGCACCATTGAATGTGCCATGAGTGTGTTGTATTTGTACAACAGGTATAACAAAAAGGGTCAAACCTAGGCGACACATGTCATACACATGACATAGCCACATCATCATCTAGGACGTCATCATGGCGCCACTCCTTCAATTCTTACAGTTACTTCGATGCTCCAAGATCATTAGTTGACAGATCGAGTAACAAAAATAGGGCCACCAAGTGACAATCCATCTCCTCAGACATGACATATCATAGTTTTTTTTTCCATCTAGGATGTATTCTCATTTATTCTCTTGGGATCTTTTGATGGCCAAAAATGACCGAAATCGACAATGGGGAGATCACCTGGTCAGGGCCCCAATCAAGCCCTTATCCATTTGGAATGGTGACTCTAACTAGCTTAAATGGTTCTAGTTACCCCCTCTCTCTCCTTGCTGACTTGCAATGTTATTTATTACTTATCAACAAGAAGAGAGAAATCAGATTTACCCTCTTGCAGTTAGCTTCCAAGAAAGCAATTGTTAAGTTGACACAAGGGCTCAACTAGGACACCAATGAGATTTCTCTTACGTAGGGAGACTTCTATAAATGCAATTAACCAATCTAACTCTAAATTTAAATGCAAATGAAATATAATCTATCATGCAAGAAACAAAAGTAAAGCTTAAATCTATCTCAATTAAAAGAAGGATTAGTACCCCTCTCAATCAACAACAATGCATTGAAATTCAGACCAACTTGAATTTAGAATAAAAGATGAAGTTAACACGTTAAGGAAACAGTTCCAGGGTTTGACACTAATTCAAACAAATATGCACATTCAACTATCTTATAAATAGTTATTAGATCGTTGTTGCAAATATATCTAAATTCAAATAAAATGAATTCAAAATAAGTGGTTTAAATGCATTAAAGAAATAGTTCTCATAATACAATCATGATTAAAACAAAGATAAACTTTCCATCAATATGCTAAATAGTTATTAGTAATAACATGTCTATCTATTTGAATTCATTGCTCATCTTTAACGTGAATCAAATCCGTCATGAAAAGATAGCTTTTCAATGTTTAAATAAACATACAATTAACTAAAATTTACAATAATGCAAAACCCAAAATCATATACTTATCTTGATCAATAATTTGAACAAAATTTAAATTAAAATGAAAAACAACAATCATCCTTTAACATTGATCTTAGTGCACAAAAGTTGTGGATTTGATCATAGCTTTGGAGTACATGGTTTCTCAAAAAATATCATGATAGCATGCAATTTTTCGAGCTGAAATACACCTCCTAAGATCTGGTTCAAAGATAACCAATCTCTTACAAAATCTAGTGACCCTCTACAATAGTGCAAAAAACCCTCTTTTTATAGAGAGTTGAAACCCTTTCTCCTTCTCCTAATTGTTATTTATAACTACAAAAAGAAATACCCAAAAAGGAGAGGTCTCTTATTTTAGTTGGAAAGAATACCTTTGTCTTCCTTGCTGGTGCAATCCCATTATTCCAGCATTACTCTTCCTCGCCTTTTTCAAAAATCTATACGAAAAAAAATTAAAACCAATTAAAATGGAGAAAAACTCAGATTTCCAAGATTGTGAAAAATAAATTAATGAATTCCAATCCCATTTGATAAATTAAAAAACCAAATTCCAACTTCTCATTGCTTCTCCAAGGAGATAATTTCTGGAAAAATTGATAATTCAAAATGATTTTGCAACAACAAGAAGCTTTAGGCCAATGAAAAATTTCCTAAACAAATTTAGAAAACTAATTTTTGTTGAAAATCCAGAGCTACTACTTTGCTAATGTTTTAGAGTCTTTAATGACCAAATATGATCATGCAACGACTTCCAGATCCTTCTCCACGAAACAATATTTCCAATTAACTCTCATTTTCTCAATTTCATTGAATAAAACTAAAATTATGCTGTTCCAAAATTGACTAATTAAAAATGGGAAAATACTATAAAATCAGCCTAGGAGGTATTGAATAAGTGCAAATGCATGATTCTGAGAGTCGTCAAGGAACCATGAAGGAATATTTCCCTATCCATTATATAATGTTTTAATATATATTTTATATATTATGAAATATTTTCAATCTAACCATTATATATATATATATATATATATATATATATATATATATATTTATATATATATTATAATATTTTTTTTTAATTTTATATATTAACATATTTAAAAATTAATTCTAATTATATTAAATAATTACAATTAATTAATTAAATTAAATAATTATATTTACAAATTAATTACATTTAATTAACTAAATTAAATTAATTAAAATGAACTTTATTGATTATTTACAAAAATACGATAAAATATAAATTTACATATGCCTAGGCAGCGAAATTTGACCAAACTTTGATTGAAGATAATTTTCAAACCGCAAGTCAGAATGAGACAAAATTTGAACGATTGGAAAATTGGCGACAAAACACATGCAATGGAGCAATCAAAACAAAAGCAGGATAAAAATCAAAATCTCGCAAAATAAACCAAACAAAACATTTTAAAAGCGATATTAGCAAAATTCATATGGAGGGCCCCATAATAAGTTTGAAAAATTATGGGGCATTTTGTGGCCGCAACAATTGGTGATGCACAGGGATGAAGCAATTATCTCTTATTTATAATAATAGACTTAAATTCACTAAAGATCGAAATGGAAGCTTTCAAAAATTTCTTGCACATTATGCATTTTCCAAATGTTCCCACATAAGACATAATCAAGGTAAAATAAGCACGTAAAAATGAAAGTACTTGAATGTCCAATTATAAGTCAATGAATCCAAATATGGTGAATAATTATTATTTTTAAATTCTTCCTCTACAATTGGGCAGGAAATATTAATAGGTTTTTGTTACACAACATTTTGTCACTGTCCTTGTACTCCCCGTCCACAATCCTAGAGGACCTCTACAGTGAACCCTACATGCTTTCCCATCATGAAGAAACTCCTAGTATGTCCCTCTTCATGAGCAGAATAATTCCCCTGTGCATCATTTCCCAAGAATCTTCCTTTTACCCCAGTTTACAATACTGACGCTACTGACCAATTTCCTTCTCACGTCGATTTGCAAATACTAAAAATAGCACTAGCACTGTACGGAGCGACGGAGCCCTTGTCTAGTCACACTGATCCTCCTTTGGAAATTTTTTTAAATATGGAGTCGAAGCTTCCAGGTCTAGAAGCTTCGTAACGGAAGTCTGGTAGATGGTTGGGCTGGATAGAGTCGAGGAAGTCAGTTTGGGCTCCTTTCCCTATTAGGATGGAACAAAGCCAAGAGATAAGGCCTTCTCCCATGATGAGAGGGACCATCTTCCCTCCATACAAACTATATAAACCTCTCTTTTCCCAAGCTAAACTGGTTTGGGAGTGAGTTTGAATGATCAACAATATATCTATAGCTTGTAGCTTTCTAGTGTATGTTTGAGGGAGAATATTTTGTTTTGGTTTGGTTTGAGACTAAAGGGAAGAGGCCTTAAAACTTCCATTGTTGGGGCTATCCATGAGATGCTAGCAGAAGAGTGGGAAGCCGGATACGTCGGAGGAGACCAATGTTACACATCATTTTGCCACTATCCCTGTACTCCCCATCCACGATCCTGGAGAACCTCTACAATGAACCCAACATGCTTTCCCATCATGAAGAAACTCCCAGTATGTCCCTCTTCATGAGCAGAATAATTCCCCTTTGCATCGTTTCCCAATAATCTTCCTTTTATCCCAATTTACAAGACTGGCGCTACTGACTAGTTTCCTCGTGTCGATTTATAGAGATTAAAACTAGCCCTAGCACCGTACGGAGCGACTTAGCCCTTTTCCAATCACATTGATCCTCTTTTGGTAAGTTTTTTTAATATGGAGTCGAAGCTTCCAGCTCTAGAAGCTTCGTAACGGAAGTCTAGTAGATGGTTGGGTTAGATGGAGCCGAGGAAGTCAGTTTGGGCTCCTTTCCCCTATTAGGATGGAACAAACTGAAGAGATAAGACCTTCTCCCATGATGAGAGGAACCATCTCCCATCCATCCAAGCTGTATAAACTTCTATTTTCCCAAGCTAAACTAGTTTTGGAGTGAGTTTGAATGATCAACAAAACATCTATAGCTTGTAGCTTTCTAGTGTATGTTTGAGGGAGAATAATGTGTTTTGGTTTGGTTTGAGACCAGAGGGAAGAGGCCTTAAAACTTCCATTGTTGGGGATATCCATGAAGTGCTAGGAGAAGTGTGGGAACCCGGATATGTCAGAGGAGACCAACAACGTCAAGGTATTGGTTGTAATCAATTCCTGATTTATATGAATGCAAGTATTGATTGATTTCCTACATGAAGCGTTATTTTACATCTTTATGGGTTAATTTTCCTTGACCTATTAAGTAGGTTGAATACAATATTGTATGCTATCATGTTTGTTGTTGTTGTTGTTTTATTGTTTCAGGTATTCGAAGGAAGGAAACAGAAGATAGCTTGAGTGAGGAAGCAAGATCATCACCAAGTGGAATAGTGTTCTAAGAGGTAGGCCCTCTTAATTGATTCTAGCTTAAGGAGATTTTCTATAGATTGTTTGTTTGTGGCTAGACCCACTCTCTCGGGCTAGAGGAATTGTTTGTGTCCGCACTAAGAATTTACCTGCACCACAAATTGGCAACTCCACTGGGGAGCCAGTCCTTCTGCTTCATTGATTGTCATTTTATGGTTTTGTGTGAAATTTTCTAGTATCACCATTTCTCTTTATTGTTCTCTGCTTTGCCTGGTTTACTGCTCTGAGCCTAAAATTTATAGTGGCAAGTCTAGTTTTAGCCTTTGAAATTTTTTATTTTTTCCTTGAATCCTCGGTCAGTGCATTTATTTTTCTGACAGTCACGCCAATCAGCGTGAGTTTCTCAAAAACAGTCGCGCCGACCCCCTTCTGGTGCTTGTTGTCAGTTAGGAAGTTGCGCTAATTGCTGTAGGTGAAGATCAGGGTTTCCCCTATATCATAGCCAGTGTGTCTTGCCCTTCTGATTTCTATCTCTCAACTTGTTTTCACTGTGTTCTCCCTAGATGGAAATCTCTTTTAGCTTGGTTTGTATGGTTGTTCAATTTGCATTTTCTTCACTTGGTTTCTTGAGTTCTTGGATGGTGTATAACCTTAGGGCATCTAGGTCATCATCCATTCACTTGTTTTTGTGCTCAGCAAGTCAAGTCAATAGTCAAAGTTGCTCTTTGCATTTCGTTTGTTAGTCCTTTTGTTGCTTTGATTTCCATTTAACAAGTTTGTAAAGTTTCGTTTGTCATTTGATCGTCTCTTTTTAGGCATAGATCACGTTACTCATCTTGTTTTTGGTTGAGTCTTGGCATCATTGGTTTGAAAGGAATTCTCTTTTGTGCTTTGCATTTGCTTGTGATTAATTGTATTGGAAATGTTTCATTGAAGTGTGAAGTGTTTGTGAAAGATTCATTCCATTATTTCATTGAAAAATACATAATTCTAGTTTGTTGAATCAATGTGTTACATTAATTAGCATCATTGAAGACTAGAGTTGCATCATCATTTGCATTGGAAAAGAAATGAATTCTCTTTACTAGTGAAAGGACTACTTGAAGTGTATTTGATAGGAAAGTTGGAATTGGAAAGAGTTTTTCATCATTTTGTTTTCAAAAGCGAAATAGTGAAAATGTCATTTTGCTTTCAATTGCTTGTTTTGTTGCATTTGAATATGTTTTCTACTCTCATTAGTGTAGACAATTCATCGAATTGAAAAGGTCTTGTCTCATTTACCTGCATATAGGTGTTTTTCAAGTCACATCGATAAGGCTTAAAAATTGAGACGTAATTTCAAAATAAGCTCTAAAATGTATTCAATTAACCTAAGGTGCATTTGAAATCTAATGATCACATTCAAAAGGTCTAGGCTAGAGATGTGTTCCAGTGTCTTTAAACCTAACAGTTGTCGTTCGCTTCGACACTAGACAACGCTAATATGGACTTGTGCTCCCCGTACCATCACATATATAAAGGGAGAACCCACTAGATTGCAATCCTTTATCCATAGGAATCCGAGTCTGCTGCCTTGTAAACGTGATACACCGAACACATCATTCGGGGAGATTGCCAACCCGTACTTCTTGGTTCGCCGGGAGGTATTCTGAAATTCACGGTTACTTGGTAATCCTTTTTCCTAGATCATCCTGAGTAATCATTTTGATCTTTTTGACTCCCTAAATATAAGAGATCACCCGAGCGCTTGTCCTTTCAAGCTTGTTTCAAACCAAAAGTGATAGAGTCACCTTTGCTTCTTTCTCGACTCTTAGAACATGAAAGAGCACCAATTCATTTTTGCGTCTTAAAAAATTGTTGCCCATGATCCTATAACATTCCTATTATTCTTTTTCTATACCACATCGTGAGTATACCTTTAAATACATTTTAAATCCTTGAAATCAATCTCTCTTCTGGCTATTTGAGACAAAATCATCATGGTTGAACCAACTGGTTCGCCTAGTTCCTCTTCCTCTCCTCTGTCTGAAAGATTGTCAAAGGAGCCTTTTCTTGAATTTCCACAGTGGCTTGAGGACCAAGGTGTTGAGCTTGTAATTTTTCTAAGTATTCAACCTTTGTCATCTCGTCCTCCCCCTTCAGATACTGAGTAACTTTCTGATATTAACCCGAAATCTTTGGATAATCCTATCCAGACTCCCAAGAGTCCGCTGACTTCTGAAGGTTAGCTTGGACTAGTTGTTTATCCTCTGAATCCTTTGTTCGATCTTGTTGTGATATCACCTCAACGTCCATACAGTCCATACGATTAGCTGAGTATTTCTTTGGAATTATCCCCTCGAACATCTTCAGTTGTCCATCGTCATCTGTTTTCACCTATGGAATCAAAGGGTGAAATCCCAGTCTCCTCTCTGGGTCACTCAAGGGTTTCCACTCCACGCACAATCGAGGAGTAGGAATATCCTTTCCCTCTTGAAGGTTTCCCTTACATGGGAAGCATTTCGACCAGTGTTCATCCTGAGTTACTACGTAATTACGTAACTTTAGCTTAGTTGGTTTCAGGCACGCTTACTGCCTCGTCATTATATTGCAACCCTATTTGGGCATATGGTGCCATGCCTACCATAAGATCGTTCATTCATAACTCGACCTCCCAAAAAATGACAATTTCTACAGTTACTTCAGTCTTGATGCAACCCACCATTCCAGATCCTCTTGTTTCGTCGGTCCAAGTAACCCGCTCAGTTCAACCGACGATCTTGAGCCTTGTCGCTGTCAATTCTTTGATCCCTCCAATGAGTGGACAAGTTGTGCCACCACCCAGGGGGCAAAGTCCAAATCTGTATATGATGTCTAGTACAACCAATTTGAGTGTTTCACAAGCTCACATGTTTGGAATGAACCAGCCCTCTTTAGGTACCATTCTAAACCCTATTGGCCCTCCTGGATCGAGCAATGTCTAGTACCAACAGCCGAACCCCGTTGGTCCATTTGGGTCAAGTAACATTCAGTACCAGCAGCCTAATATGGCCCAGGTTTAGTATCAACCTCCTTATGCTCTTTATGTTTCACAAGTGATGGTTAATCTGCCCTACATCCATCAGCCTAGACCTTATGTCCAACCTGGTCCATCTACCGTGTCTGGTGGGTATGGCCAGATACAATTCGGGAACTTTCAAGTTGTCATTCCAGGAACTGTTCAAGTTCCTTTGCAACAATAAGGACAACTCCTGCAACAACAAGGGCAACCTTTGTTGCAGTAAAGGCCATCCATGCAGCAGCAAGGCTAGATGATGTCATAGCAAGGACAATTGCAAAAACCGCATGGGAAAACCTCGCAATTGTTGCAGCAAACCGTGTGGCCACAAGTGCAGTATACACCGTAATCCTCCCAGCCTATGCCTTCACAAGGTCAACCTCTACAGCCATAGGGATAGCCTTTACAGCTGCAAGGTCAGCCCTTGTGGCAACAAGGTCAACCCAAGAAAAAGCAACCCTTTTTCTCATATCAACAGGGTCAACCCTTGCAAGGGAAATGCCAGGGTCGAGTCCTACAACAACAAGCGCAAAATACATATGTCCAAGGGTAACAGGTTCAACCTCCTTTTGTCCAAGGACAGCAAGTCCAAAATCCTTATGTCCAAGGGAAACAAGTGCAGAATCCTTACGTCCAAGGGCAGTAGGTCCAAAACCCTTTCATCCAAGGGCATCAAGTCCAAAACCCTTATGCTCAGGGACATCAGGTGCAAACTCCATATTTCCAAGTCTAGCAGGCTCAATAGCCTCTTAACTCGTATGTTGCTTATCAATAGCCTTTGGTTAGACAATTTCAAGGCTTTCAAGGTCAGAATCCTCCCTACAAGCAAGGTAACCTAAAGTGGGGGAAAAATCAAATTCCATATGGACAAAATCCTCCATTATGGGGACAAAACCCTTACCAGTAGGTATGGGCCCCAGCATTTGGGCCCCCTTATCGACCTCAAATGCCTTTCAATACCTAATTGTCATTCTTGGCTACACTAGAACTCCCAGATGTGTTTATACTCACAAATGACCCGATTCTTCATTCGCCATATTGACCTCTAGATCCATCCAAGATTCTGAGTGATTGTCCGAAGTTTGAAGGAAAAGCGAAAGAGGATCCTCAAGCCCACGTGATGACATATCACCTCTGGTGCTCCTCAAATTCCTACATTGATGATTCCATTCGTCTTTGACTTTTCCAACGAACTCTTACAGGTGTTGCAGCCAAATGGTATATCGAGCTACCTCGAAATACCTATCATGACTTTAACACTCTCACCATGGCCTTTCTCACACATTTCCAGCTGTCAGTTCACTATGAAACTAGAACCCATCTACTAAGATTGCTCAAGCAAGACACTGCGACCCACATCTCTTATCACATCCATGAATGGAGATGTAGGCACCGTCTGATTAAGTTTGAGATTGTTGATCAATTGTTGACCAAGTGTTTCACCAAATCATTTGTCAACAAAATTGCTGAGGACATTGCTATGGGTGGATGTGTCACTGAGGAACAAGCCATCGTGCGTGCCCAGTATCTAGACCTTGTGTATTCACAATATGGCACGTTATATGATGTGTTACCTGATGCACCCAGACCATCATCTGATCTGACGACATCTAAGTCATAGTCGACCAACTGTCCTTCTTTGCCTCTTCCTCCTCAAATGGAAATGTTCCATATGTTAAGCACACCAGTGCTCCTTATGAGAGTGTGGGGGCAGGAATCTTTAAAGATCCTGCTTTGATGGGAATTTTTCTGCTCTCACCTCCTCATGTTGCCTCTGTCAACATGATTTCATTCAAGTATGATCCTTGGGTCATTCCTTCATGAGATCTTGTTGATACTTGGGGCGAGGTTATGCCGTTAAGTCCCACCGAAATTGATTACGTGGAAATTGTTTTGGCTTCGCCTTTGGTGTCCTCTGGTCATCCTATTTTGAGAACATATCTCGATGCGTATTCTAAATCCCGTGGCTTGGTTCTTCAAAATCTCCCGATCCCTTAGCCGAGACTTGCCTTTTTGACGATAGTGTCATGGAAGTAATGTCTCTGGAGGAAGTACCTTGGAATGACACTCATCATTGTTCCTCATTCTTGCCTAGCCTAGCGACCATGTCTATGTGTCTTGCGAAGTTCTCTTCTCCGCTACTATTGACATGTTGATTTCTCATGACATTGTCAAAATCTTTCAACTGAGGGCACCTTTATCTCTTCATAGATTCATGTTTTTCTCCCTCCCTGAGTTTTTACCGATTTCCCATTATTGCAATGGGGTTGTCATCTTCTGACTCGTAACCCTCCCTCGCCCAAGGGGCATGGGGGCACAGCCTTATATGAGTTCTACTCTATTATTTGGCTAAGTCGATGCTTACTTGTCATGTCAACGTTAAAACTCTAGTTTTCATCTTTGTTGATTTATTGCTCAAGTCTAAGCATGGATTCTCTCAAAAAGTACTATGCTTAGGTCATCTTGCATGGCTACTTTTGTACAATAGTGTTTTATTCATTTTTGTACAATGTGGTTTGGTGTGTTGTTTTGCAAGCAACTTTCTTGCTTATTATGTTTATTCCTGCTTTGTAGATGTCGGTGTCCCCTCACATCGGTTTCAATGATGGTGCTTGCCGTAATACCCGGAATCTATCATCCGCGGCATGGGCTATTTATGACCCCCATGGTGAGTTGATTGATCTTCAAGGTATTTGTCTAGGCCAAACAACTAATAACATCGCTGAGTATAACATAGTTATCGAATTGTTGTGAGAAGCTATCCCTCTTGGCATCCAGGAATTGGTTGTCAACCTTGATTCACAGCTTGTTTATCTTCAACTCAACGAGTAATATTCCATCATAAACCATCAGATATTGCAAATGTGTCTACGTATTCATCTACTGGAGATAAATTTTGATTACATTACATATCATCATATTCCTAGACACATGAATACATTAACATACACATTAGCTAATTATGTGTTGAATAGACATTTGCAAAACATGTAAAAACTCAAAATACAAAACATTTGTACCATAGTAAGCAAGGAAATATATATATATATATGTCGGTAATGTTTTTCATACATTAAAACCCCAAAAAAATAATATGTGTGTTCAAATACATCTATGGCCCACAGGCCTCAAAAATGTGGAATGCTAGACCTATGCACTAAACAACATGATGCTCATGATAGAATGTAACTGCTCGGACTACGCAAGTTAGCAGTCAGTGGATCCGATCTGATACCCCCACTATATGCCTCTGATATTGGCGTGGGACATCACCCATCCGGGCATACTCTAGGATACCATGGGTCAATCCCTCAAGGTTCTACGCGATCTCCTCCTCATTATCACTCCCCTCTTGATAAGGAGTGACCTCGAACTACTGAGAAACATGCCTAGAAATCGGGGACATCCTGACAGGGAGTTCTAGTCCAACATCTGCATTCATAAAATCAAAATGTCATGAACACATATATCTCAAAAACAATAAAAAACATCAAAAATAATTCTTTTTGTTTTTTACCTCCATCATCATAATCCTCCCCCTCTGGGAGTGGCATATCCGGATCACCACCGAAGTCAGTACCACTATAATGCCAATCCTCCACTACGATTAGTTGTCGTTGTAGCCATGAGAATAAGATGGGATTATATGACATATATTGGCCCCCGGTAATCCTGGACATCAACGCACTCCAACGGACCATCCGTGGGTATCGTGGCAATGGTGGTTCCATCTTAGCTAGCTAGTAGTGGAACATCGGAACCCGCTTTAGGAAGAAAGTCACTAGAACAGACCCATAGCAAAACTACTTTAGGTTTCTCGCCTTAGATTTTGATAGTTGGCGCTTCATGTTGACCTTCATAGCTTCCACTCAGTTGAAGATAGTGGGTGTCGTACAGTCAATAGCATACTGAAACTTCAACTTGTTGGTCTCATGTTGCGCTTGGGCCCTAACCACTCTGTTGATGGTCAACAGTAACACTCTCAGCACAAGATCCCAAACAGTCATAATCTCGATCTTGCCACTTTTTGATTTGAGTGCTTCTGGGCAATGTTCTGCAAGTAGCATGGTCACACTTGGCCTAATCGGCCTTAACCCATATAGATTTACTGGCTCCCCTCTTTGGGACAGTCCTATGATGAAATAAATTTCTGAAGTTTCCAACTCCAGCTCTTGGTCATGGAACATGAAAACTTCCCGATTCATGTCCCAGAGACTGATCAGATACTGTAGCAATTCGGGTTGAGCCAGTAGACCTGGTGTAAGGAAGAATTGAGGAGCCCACTATTCCTCAAAGCATTCAGGAAATTTGGGTCAGCCATTGCTTGAGTGTCAATATCCTCATGCTTGCATTCTTTCCAATCCACCATTTTTCACGATTTTTTCCCCGTAAAAACCATAAAATCAAGTCAATAAACATCTTTGGCCAGAAAAATTTGGATTTAAACAGATAAATTGGGAAAAAACTTGAAAAAAAAATCACAGCATTGGCACGACTATTTTAAAAGTAGTAGCATTGATAGCGCGCTTGACAGTCTTCATAGCCCCCGATTGGTGCGATTCCGTGCCCAAAATTGACCTACCGAGGGCGAATTTTTTTTGACAAAACCTCCTCATGAAATCCAAAAAATGGTTAAAAATAGGTAAAATAAGTATGGAAATCGAGCTTAAGGTCTTGGCTCTTACCTACAACTGACGACTCGACAAATGGACTCCCGAATCTCTTACAATATGCTCCAGAAAAACTAGGGCACAAGTGGGTAAAAAGTTCTTCACACAAAGGTAAAATGGTAAATGGTAAAAAATAATTACTTTTTCCTCCTTTTATTCATTTTTCATGAAATATTAGGGTTTTTGAAGTATTTTTGACCTATTTTGCCTCAGAAACTAGATAATTCATTTACCTTTTTATGCAGCAACAAGTGACGGATTATCGATGATGGTACTAGAGTCACGTTTAAGCTCTTTTCTCGACTGGTAAAACTCAAATGAAAAGATTGCCAAGTATTTTTCCCTTTTTGACTCATAAGAGAGAATAAAAATGGGGGCTCCGCTTTCAAGATCTTTTTCGACTCTTTAAAACACGAAAAGATTGTCGAGCTCTAGTCGTTTTGAACTCGTTAAATGCTATGAAACATCGTTCACCTAGTATACGTTTAGCCCTTTTTCGGGTTGGGACAAACTATTTACAAAAAAGGTACTTCTTGAATGAAATGGTCAAGTGGTTCTCTCAAGTATCATTTTATACCTTTTCGAGCTCAAGAGACACAAATGTACAAAAAGGGTCCATGTGGAGTTTTCTTTTCCATGTCTTTTTCAAACTCTCTAAACATGAAAAAGATACCGAGTTACACCATTTTCAGACTCGTTAAAACATTAAATGACATTGGATTATTCGTTATGATGAACGTGAGCTTCTCCTTCCTAGGGCTCATTAAACTTACTAGGTTGGATTCATCTGAAGGATGAACTTATAGTACAAGCACATTCTATCCCCTTCAAGCTTGCATTAAAAAATAATTGGGGTACCTACCAGAAATGGTGGGGAAAATTGGAAATTCTATTAGTCGTGTCGACAACTCACTCTTGAACATGGCACTTTCTGCTTCGTGTCAGGTTGGGATATCCCCCTTTTCATCATTTGACCTTCCTGGGTTGGGCCGTTCATTTTTTCCTTCCATTTGATCTCTGCCACGTCATCATGACCCCCGATACTTTGGATCCAAAAGTTGCCAAAATCTGGAATTATGTCGCCGATATGTTCAAGAGTTAGTCCTTATGCAGTTACACTTACTCCTAATTCTCTATATCATCTGAAATCATTTGCATCCCTTTGTTTCATGTCGATTATGTGGGATACATCATGGGCCTCCTACGACATGGTCACTTCCTGTCGACTTCAACTCATTATTCAAGAAGCTAGCCGAGACACTCCCTTTCAATACCTTAGAGCTTGCATGCCTTAATGGCAAGATATTTCCACTCGACAACAAGTTCACATCATTGGATTTCGATTGGGTGATTTCATGGGTGTTTGACATAAGTTCCTTTATTCACATTCTGTGAATTGCACTGCTGGTACCATGATATCCATTGTCATTATTGGTGGATTCTCTTGTGCGTGTTAACGGTTCACATCTTTGACTGGTAATGAAGCAACTTTCTAGCATGTTCGACTTCAACACATTCATTCACATGTTAGGATTTGTAGTTTGATTAGGTCGTTTGGAGTGTAAGACCCTGGGGTTAGATTACACCAATCCAGGTTGCGAGGCAATATGACATGATCATGTTGATATACATGTCTCTTTTAGATGGATGGTTGTGACCATACCATGAGTTGTTATATGTGATCCTTCTCATTATTGGATGGTTGCGACCATACCTTGGTTTCATTATGATCCTTTCTATTGGATGGTTGCGCCCATGCCTTGGATCCATTTACATGATCTTTCTCTGGCTAGCTATGTCGATACCACTATTCATGTATCATTTCTCAGAGTTTCCAATGATGTATATGTATCTATGCTTGCTTATAGGTTTTCCGACAATGGACTCTGATTCCATGCATCCACTCGTAAAGCATTTCACCCCTCACTCTAGTTCGGCCTTCATGATTTAGGGGCCATCTGTTACACAACATTTTGTCACTATCCCTGTACTCCCCGTCCACGATCCTGGAGGACCTCTACAGTGAACCCAACATGCTTTCCCATCATGAAGAAACTCCCAATATGTCCCTCTTCATGAGTAGAATAATTCCCCTTTGCATCATTTCCCAAGAATATTCATTTTATCATAGTTTACAAGACCGGCGCTACTGACCAATTTCCTCCTCACGCCAATTTGCAAATATTAAAACTAGCCATAGGGTCATACTAAGTGAATGAGCCCTTTTCCAGTCGCTTTGATCCTCTTTTGACAATTTTTTTAAATATGGAGTCGAAACTTCCAACTCTAGAAGCTTCGTAAAGGAGGTCTGGTTGATGGTTGGGTTGGATGGAGCTGAGAAAGTCAGTTTGGGCTCCTTTGCCCTATTAGGATGGAACAAACTCAAGATATAAGACCTTCTCCCATGATGAGAGGAACCATCTCCCATCCATCCAAGCTATATAAACCTCTCTTTTCCCAAGCTAAACTAGTTTTGGAGTGAGTTTGAATGATCAACAAGACATCTATAGCTTGTAGCTTTCTAGTGTATGTTTGAGGGAGAATAGTGTGTTTTGGTTTGGTTTGAGACTAGAGGGAAGAGGCCTTAAAACTTCCATTGTTGGGGCTATCCATGAAGTGCTAGCAAAAGTGTGGGAACCCGGATACGTCGAAGGAGACCAACAACGTCAAGGCATTGGTCATAATCTCTCTCTGATTTATATGAATGCAAGTATTGATTAATTTCCTACATGAAGTGTTATTTTACATCTTTATGGCTTAATGTTCCTTGACCTATTAAGTAGGATGAATACAATATTGTATGTTATCACATTTTTTGTTGTTGTTGTTTGCTTGTTTCAGGAATTCGAAGGAAGGAAACGAAAGATCACTGGAGTGAGGAAGCAAGATCATCACCAAGTGGATAGAATTCTAATAGGTAGGCCCTCTTAATTGATTCTAGCTTAAGGACATTTTCCATAGATTTTTTGTTTGTGGCTAGACTCGCTCTCTTGAGCTAGAGGAATTGTTTGTGTCCGCACTGAGAATTTACCTTCACCACAACCAGCAACGTCAAGGCATTGGTTGTAATCTCTTTTTGAATTTATATGAATACAAATATTGATTGATTTCCTACATGAAGTGTTATCTTACATCTTTATGGCATAATGTTCCTTGACCTATTAAGTAGGCTGAATACAATAGTGTATGCTATCACATTTGTTGTTGTTGTTTCAGTTATTCGAAGGAAGGAAATGAAAGATAGCTAGAGTAAGTAAGCAGGATCATCACCAAGAGGAATAATGTTCTAAGAGGTAGGCCCTCTTAATTGATTATAGCTTAAGGAGTTTTTCCATAGATTGTGTGTTTGTGGCTAGATCCGCTCTCTCGGGCTAGAGGAATTGTTTGTGTCCGCACTGAGAATTTACCTGAACCACAAATTGGCAACTCCACTGGGGAGAAAATTCTTCTTTTTGATTGATTGTCATTTTATGGTTTTGTGTGAAATTTTCTAGTATCACTGTTTCCCTTTAGTGTTCTCTGCTTTGCCTAGTTTACTGCTCTGAGCCTGAAATTTACAGTGGTGAGTCTAGTTTTAACCTTTGAAATTTTTTATTTTTTTCCTTGAATCCTCGATCAGCATGGTTATTTTTTTGACAGTCGTGTCAATCAGTGCGAGTTTCTCAAAAATAGTGACGCCAACCCCCTTCTAGCGCTTGTTGTCAGTTGGGCAGTCATGTCGATTCCTATAGGTGAATATTAGGGTTTCCCTTAGATCATATCCAGTGTGTCTTGCCCTTATGATTTCTGTCTCTCAGCTTGTTTTGACTGTGTTCTCCCTAGATGGAAAGCTTGATTAGCTTGGTTTATATGCTTGTTCAGTTTTCCTTTTCTTTACTTGGTTTCTTGAGTCCTTGGATGGTTTGTGGCCGTAGGGCATCTAGGTCATCATCCATTCAGCTATTTGTGTGCTCAGCAAGTCAAGTTGTTGGTTAAGTTGCTCCTTGCATTTCATTTTTAGTCCTTTTGTTGCTTTGATTTCCATTTAACAAGTTTGAAAAGTTTCGTTTGTTGATTAAGCGCCTATTTTCGGGCATAGATCACATTGCTCATCTTGTTTTTGGTTGAGTCTTTGCATCATTAGTCTAGAAGGATTTCTCTTTTGTGATTTTCATTTTCTTCAGGTTGATTGTTTTGAAAAAATTTCATTGAAGTGTTTGTGAAAGATTCGTTTTATCATTTCATTGAAAAGTACATAATTCTAGTTTGCTCAATCAATATGTTACATTAGCTAGCATCATTGAAGACTAGAGTTGCATCATCATTTGTATTCGAAAATAAATGAATTCTCCTTATTGTTAAAAGGACTAGTTGAAGTGAATTTGATAGGAAGATTCAGTCCATTTTGGAGATTTATTAGTGAAAGATTTTATTCTTTGATTGTTGCATTGATTGTGTGTTCTCTACCTCTCAATTAGTGTTAAATTTCATCTAAGACAAATATTTCCTTTCTTATATAGCTGCATGTAGGAGTTTTTTCAGTTGATAGAGGTAGGGCCTTGTAATTGAAACCTAATTTAAGATCAACCGTTAAAATCTATTGAAATAACCTAAGGAAGCATTGAAGCTTAACACTCACATTTATTGGTCTATTCTAGAGACATGTTTTGGCGTTTTTAAACCTAGGAGCTGTTGTTCGCTTCGGCACTAGACAGTGCTAGTACAGACTTGTGCTCACCATAACATCAAGTATATAAAGGGAGATCCCACTAGGTATGCAATCCTTTATCCATTGAAAGTCGAGTCTGCCACCTTGTAAATGTGATACACCGAACACATCATTCAGGGAGATTGCCTGCCTATAGTTCTCGGTTCACTGGGAGGTATTCTGCAGTTCACGGTTACCTGGTAATCCTTTTGCTTAGATCATCTAGAGCAGTCATTTTGGTCTTTTTGACTCTTTAAATTTAAAAGATGATTGAGCACTTGTCCTTTCGAGCTCGTTCAAACCAAAAGAGACTAGAGTCACCTTTTTCCCTTTTCTTGATTCTTAAAACATGAAAAGGAAAATTTTTGCTTCAGTGTTTTAAAATTAACTTCCCACGAAATATTCCAAGTTACAGTTATCTTCCTTAGTAATTATTTAGGGTCGATTCTAATGGAAACATTTCCAGAGTCTACCAGTCAAGGATTCCCCTCAGATTGGAATCCTAGTCCTTTTACTTCTTTTGGAAACATTGGTGCTCCTTATATGGCATTTTTGTCTCTCCTTGGGTTAACCATTCGTTTACCTATCTAGTTATTTTCGACCTCGGTGGTCCTGAGTGTCCCGACCCCTGCCCAGTCGTCTCCTTCATTTGAACCAAATCACTTTGATTCTAAGTTTGACCTCTCATCTTCTTCCCCTATTTCTTCACCCTCCTCTTCTACTTCGCCTGGTCAAAGTTTGAAATCTAGTAACTAGGAGGCTAAGAAGAAGAAGAAGTCAGATAAGTGATAGGCTAACCATGAAGCTATTGCTCCAAATACACCTCTTGTAGACAAACTTCTAATCCTCCATGAAAGGTAAAATTCCTTTGCAGGCTATGTAAGTGTGACCATCTCCTTCAAGATTGTCCTGGTATTCCCAGAGCCTTAGAGGTATGGTCTCACAATCTGGATCAACCATCCCCATTGACCTCTGGAGATGATGTCGATGCTACACCCTCAGCTAGCGATGGTAAGAAGAAGGGAAAAATTAAATTCCCTTGTAGGTTATGTGGAGAGCATCTTCTTCACCTTTGTCCTCTTATGGATGAAGCTTCTAAAGTTTTGGAAAATATTACAGCTCCTCAACCCCAACTTCTTGTTGGTTATCAGAGGCTTTCTTCTAACCCTCTCCTAGTTGGTAAAGAGATTAACTTGGATTCATCTCTTTCCTATTCTTCTCTTCCCGAGAAACTCTCTTATGTCTATTCTCAACCAACCATTGGTTGAAAAGAGTGTCGACTTGTCTCCACCTTCAGTTGATCACTCTGTTCCCGAAGAGAGTGGTGATCATACTGCTTATGTTCTTCTCGTCTCCTCAGATTCTCATGAATTGAAGAGTGACCCTCAGTAAATTGACTGCATTCCACCTTCCATCTTATGTGCCTTTCCAGATCACAGTACAAGCCTATAATATGGTAGTACATGGCACTATATTAGATGAATGTGCGTCTGTTAGCATCATGTCTTTTACTACTTGGAAAGCTTTGAGTTCCCCATAACTTGTGCCTATCACCCAAAATCTGTTGGATTTCAAGGGAGGAACCAGTCAACCCTTAGGGATCCTTCCAAAGTTCCCTATTACTTTGGGAGGAAAGACCATCTATATAGATGTGATGTTAGTCCAAGGTCCCTTAGATCTCAATCTTCTCCTTGGATGCGACTATGTTTATGTCATGGGAGCTCTTGTTTCTTCACTTTTTCGTGTGGTTTGTTTCCGCACGAAGGGAGGATTGTGACTATTGATCAATTATCATCACCAGGCACCTCCTTTGCAACCATCATCCCATATCGTCTCTTGTTTTCAAGCAGTACCTTCCCCGCCACAAGTCAATTATGTGGCTACCCATTCCATCTCCGCATCTGCTGATGATCACACAGATGGTATTGTACATTATGTACTGGGGGCATTAGAACCTGATCTGTCTTTGGTACCAAATGACATGTATTCCTCCTAGAGTGTGGTTCTTCCGTCTAGTTAGGACCTCTTGGGAGCCATGTTCTCTTATGGGTCATGAACGGACATCGTGAGGATAGTTCCTGGTCTTGTGTCAACCTTGTTAAAAAATGAAACAAGGATTCATGAGGATGGTTCCTTGTCTTGTGACAACCTCTTTAAAAAATGAAACAAGGGTCTCGAGGATAGTTCTTTTACTGTGTCAACCTCATTAAAAAATGAAGCACCTCCCTTTTCCAAATCGAGTCTTTGATTAAGATCTTGTAAAATCCTAGTCGAGTCTTTCCTGGATCTCGAAAGTGAACCTTCATTCAATTCACCTAGTTGAATGAAATGAAGCTTGGAGGGCATGTACCTCGAATTGAGTCATTATGTTGGGGGCATGCAAACTAACCTCAAGCAAAGTTTGTCTTTGTTTCAAGCTTGTGTAAAAATGAAACTAAACTCAAGCATAGTTTTTCATTTCAAGCTTGTGTAAACATGAAGCCGAATTCAAGAAAAGTTCCCCATGGTTCAAGCTTGTGTAAAAATGAACCCATGCCCAATTTACATCTCGTGATTTCCATTTTTCTCAGCTAATTTATGCTAGATGAGCATTGTTTGTTCCATTCCATCACCACCATCTCTTTGGCCGATCATATGCTTTCACTTGATTAATTTTCCTTTCTTGAGGAACCGCAACAATGAGTGGTTTTGTTAGCCAACCTCCTAACCATTACATGTTTTTTAGCAGTTCCTCCATTTCCGGAACCAGTTGCCACCCTTTATACCACTTGTTCCTCCAAGACGAGTCACCTTTAAGCTCTTTTCTGACTCGTAAAAGATGAAAATATTGTTGAGTATTTTTCCCTTTTTTGAATCATAAAAGAGAATAAAAATGGGGGGTCCGTTTTCAAGCTCTTTTTCGACTCTTTAAACATGAAAATATTGTCGAGCACTTGTCGTTTTTAACTTGTTAAAGGTTGTGAAACATCGTTTACCTAGTATACATTTATCCTTTTTTTGGGTTGGGTTAAACTATTTACAAAAAAGGTAATACTTAGATGAAATGGTCAAGTGGTTCTCTCAAGTATCGTTTTCTACCTTTTCAGACATGAGAGACACAAATGTATGAAAAGGTACCATGTGGAGTTTTCTTTTCCGTGTACTTTTCAAACTCTCTAAATATGAAAAAGATATCGAGTTACACCTTTGTCGAACTCGTTAAAATATTAAATGACATTGGATTCGTCGCCATGACGGACATGAGCTTCTCCTTCGTAGGGCTAATTAAACCTACTAGGTCAGATTCGTTCGAAGGATGAACTTATGGTGAAAGCACGTTCTATCCCCTTCAAGTTTGCAATAAAAAATATTTGGGGTACCTGCCAGAAATGGCGGGGGGGGGAGAATTGGAAATCCTATTAGTCGTGTCAGAAACTCACTCTTGAACATGACACTTTCTTCTTCGTGTCGGATTTGATATCCTCCTTTTCATCACTGACCTTCCTGGGTTGGGCCATTCATTTTTTCTTTCCATTTGATATATGCCACGTCATCACGACCACCGATCCTATGATCCAAAAGCTTCCAAACTCTGAAGTCATATCGTCGATATGTTCAAGAGTTAGTCCTTTCGTAGTTACACTTACTCCTGATTCTTTGTATCATCTAAAATCATTTGCATCCCTTTGTCTCGTGTCGATGATGTGGGACACATCATGGCCCTCCTTTGACACGGCTGCTTCCTTTTGACTTCAGCTCATTATCCAGGAAGCTGACCAAGAGACTCCCTTCCAGTACCTTATAGGTTTCATGTCCTAATGGCAAGTTCTTCACACTCGACGACAAGTTCACATCATTGGCTTTCGATCGGGTGATTTCACGAGTGTTCGACATCAGTTCCTTTATTTGCATTCCTTGAATTGTGCTACTACTACTTGAGAGCCATTGTCATTATTGGTGGTTTTTGTCGCGCTTGTTATTGGTTCACATCATTGACCGTAATTGAGCGACTTTTTAGCATGTTCAACTTCAACACATTCATTCGCATGTTAGGATTTGTACTTTGATGGGGTTATTTGGAGCGCAAGAGCCTGGGCTCAATTTACACCAGTCCAAGTTGCGAGGCGATGTGACATGATCATGTTGATATACATGTCTCTTTCAGATGGATGGTTGTGACCATACCATGAGTTGTTATATGTGATCCTTCTCATTATTAGATGGCTACAACCATACCTTGGTTTCGTTATGATCCTCTCTATTGGATGGTTGTGCCCATGCCTTGGATCCATTTACATGATCATTCTCTGGATGGCTGTGTCCATACCATGATTCATGTATCATTTGTCAGAGTTTTTAGTGATGTATATGTATATATGCTTGCTTGCAGGTTTTTCGATAATGGACTCTGGTTCCCCACATCCACTTGTAAAGCATTTCACCCCTCACTCTAGTTCAGCCTTCATGCTTTAGGGGGCATCTGTTACACAACATTTTGTCACTATCCCTGTACTCCCCATCCACGATCCTAGAGGACCTCTACAATGAACCCTACATGCTTTCTCATCATGAAGAAACTCCCAGTATGTCCCTCTTTATGAGCATCATAATTCCCCTTTGCATCATTTCCCAAGAATCTTCCTTTTACCCCTGTTTACAAGACCGGTGCTACTGACTAGTTTCCTCCTCGCATCGATTTGTAGAGATTAAAACTAGCACTAGTGCTTTACGGAGCGACTGAGCCCTTTTCTAGTTGTGCCAATCCTCTTTTGGCAAGTTTTTTAAATATGGAGTCGAAGCTTCTAGGTCTAGAATCTTCGTAATGGAATTCTGGTAGATGGTTGGGCTGGATGGAGCCGAGGAAGTCAGTTTAGGCTTCTTTCCCCTATTAGGATGGAACAAACCCAAGAGATAAGGCCTTCTCCCATGATAAGAGGGACCATCTCCCTTCCATCCAAGCTATATAAACCTCTCTTTTCCCAAGCTAAACTAGTTTGGGAGTGAGTTTCAATGATCAACAAAACATCTATAGCTTGTAGCTTTCTAGTGTATGTTTGAGGAGAATAGTGTGTTTTGGTTTGGTTTGAGACTAAAGGGAAGAGGCCTTAAAACTTCCATTTTTGGGAATATACATGAGATGCTAGCAAAAGAGTGGAAACCTGAATATGTTGGGGGAGACCAGCAACATCAAGGCATTGGTTGTAATCTCTTTTTGAATTTATATGAATACAACTATTGATTGATTTCCTACATGAAGTGTTATCTTACATATTTATGTCTTAATGTTTCTTGACCTGTTAAGTAAGCTTAATACAATATTGTTTGATATCACGTTTGTTGTTGTTGTTTGTTTGTTTGTTTCAGGTATTCGAAGGAAGGAAACGAAAGATAGCTGGAGTAAGGAAGCAGGATCATCACCAAGTGAAATAACATTCTAAGAGGTAAGCCCTCTTAACTGGTTCTAGCTTAAGGATTTTTTCCATAGATTGTTTATTTTTGGCTAGACCCGCTCTCTCGGGCTAGAGGAATTGTTTGTGTCAACAAAGAGAATTTACCTGCACCACGGTTTTAAGGACTAGTATGCATCTATTATATATTAAATTTCATCTTTTTCCTGGCATCACTTCACTATCAGCGCTTATCCAGTACTCCGATAAAGTTTTCTTGATACCATGTATGCATTGGCCCGCTACCAACAAATTTGTTTAGTACCTCGATAGGTTTGCATACACTTCCCATGGATGTGCTTTCAACCCTCTTGTGTGCCACCCTCTCTATAGCATCTTTAGAGAATTTCTTTTAGTAATTGGGCAAAGAGAATGGAGTGGTACAAGAGGCTTTTTATTTGAATAAATAGGTGTGATACTAGTTAAGTTTGACCCACTTGTCTTCTCTTCATCTACCAATGTAGAGGTTTTCAAATGTGGAGGGGTATGGGAGGGATTCAAATAAAAGGATGTAGACCATTTTCCCCTTTATAATGGTAAACTTATACTACTTGAATCAAATCCTAATGTTCCCCTCAGTAATGATTAATGTATGAGAAAAGTGAAAACTCGATAAAAATGACCTTTATATAAGTGAAATACTATTGAGAAGATAAAGAAAAAAATTCCCTATGTAGACCAATTGGTATTGTGTCATAAATATCCCCTCATATAGATTTTGGGAATATCGCAAAATTCAATCTAAATCAAAAGTGAAATTAAATCCTATAGAGAATGCAAAAGAAGAGAGAAAATCCAAACCTGAAAGAAAAGGAAAACGAAAAATCCATGATTGTAAGAACACTTTAATAAGGCCACTTATGAAAATATGTCTCAACTAAAGAGAAAAATGAGGAAAGCATGTGTGACTTGCTTAATTTGAGATCTTGTTAAATTGTCTCGCATAGTTATACTTGATTAGGCGTTTTATTGAAAAATATCTTACAACTAGAAGACAACCATGGATAAAATATGAAGTTGCATCAAATGTCTCTTATTTAACAAATACCTTGTTTCAAAATAAGTCTTGAAAAATAAAGAAGAAGATACTAAATGAAAACAAGGTAAAGTAAAGAAAATCCCTGATGTTACTTGCTTGCCATTTAATCATCATCAGAACTTTTTCTTTGAGCTAGAAGGGATGCAAAGTAAACTGGAGGATTTTTAAGCAATCTTCCCAACGACATCAAAATTTCAGCATAACCAATGAGAACCTGTGAAAACAAAGCTTAAATTATAGAATACTAAAACAAATCTGAAACTAAAATTAGGATAAAAAAATAGTAAAAAATGAAAATAAGCATATGAAATTACCTTGAAGAATATCATTATGATTTACCTTAGAGGTGTTGATTTCCTCCAAATTCATTTTTAAAAGAAAAAACTTCCTTTTATGATTAAGAGAAAATAACAGAAATAAATTATAACTCTATTAAAGTGCATATTCCTATGATCATTGAAAATATTGAATCTAAACTAGAGAGAGCATTGAACCAAAAAGAAATAATTCATGCTCAAGGAATCAATAATAAATAAGAACCATCATAAATGAAAACAATGAAATTATGCCAATGTTTATTTCACTTTGTATTGCAATTGAGACTATTCTCTTTGCCACTTGTGATTTGAACCATGTTCTTTGTATGTGCAAGCTAGGGGAAAGCATTTTGATTTTATATCATCCCCAAAATTTTCTTAAAATTCCATGGAATTAGGCCAAAGTCTCAACCTATGTAGTGTTGTATATAAAAACTACTCGGGAATCATAGGTGGTTCTTTTTTATTTGAATGAGTAGTGTGTTGGTAGTCATCGTGGCTCCTCACGTCAGCCCGAGAACTAAAGCCTAGAAGATACAAAGAGTGTGTGCTAGGGAAATGCCCGAGGTGGCTAGATCTAGGATGATGTGGAGGGTAATACACATGGTTGAATGGAAAGCACTATGAATGCACACAAATGTTGCATGTACAAGTTGATTCATCTCGAGAATGGGAGATTGGAAGGAATAAGAGAAGGACATGTTTAAAATTTCTAGGGAAGTAAGCTTTGTGATTATGTGGAAGGCAAGAGCTAATGGTCCAATAAGATAATTGTAGCGAAAGTGTGAGATATTCCTACAAATAAAGGTGTCGTGTTGATTTGTCTTGGGATTTGATTCCCCACTCTTTTGAATCGAAGGGCGTACGAAACTTCCAGGGAAGCTTGTCTCAAATGACCTCGAATGGAGGAGAGACCCATGAAGCATGAGGTTAACCAATTGCAAAGGTGGAAAATATGTGGATGGAGAAAAATGGACAGATACAAAGACACTCAAGCCCAAAAGAATGCCTACGTCACCTAGGAAGGGAAATCTTGGAAGAAACAAGCATAGCGACTTTGTGATCTTGTCGGGGTAATGTAACCAGGATTACATGGAAAGGTAAAGCATTGGCGATAGCTAGGAAAAGACACTTGTAACACACACAAGGAGAATGGAGTGAAGGAAAGGGGCCCATTTGTCCATGTCATCCTGAATGGATGAAATCTCATAAGAAATAGAAGATGGATCCAAAGGATAATGTAGGGAAAGAGCAAGCGAGATGATGTGGCATGTGATTCAATTCAAATAAGAAAGATTTATTATGAGGGGAAGCCATGTGGAGAGGGAGCAACACATCATGCTTACATCAACCCAAAGACTAAAGCCCGGAAGATACAAAAAGTGCGCTCCAAAGAATAGCTCGAGTGATGTGGCTTCATCATCACATGGAAAGTGGGAAATGAATGCCCAATATAAACACAACAAGTGTAAGAAAAATAGGGGCCCATTTGCATATGGTGAGCATATTGGATTGTCAAGTAATTACTGAGTTGTGACGGGGCTTATAAAAAATGCAACCAAAAGGAAAGTTATGGGATGATTACCTTGGGACAAAACAAACATTACTGTAAAAGGTTTGACCCAGGTTGGCCTTTGAAAATGAAAATTTTTAGAAATCACATGGGTATGGTTCTGTGAAGGATATGGAAATAGACAGGGGTTCTTGTTTTCTCATTGATAGTTTTCTTTTAAGTCTCCTTCACCTTTTCCCATTGTTACACACTTTTCTTGAATCATTTGCTTGCTCATTAAATGCTTTATTACTTAGCAGTAATCAAAATCTTCATTTGCCATTAGTGCCCAAAGATTCAACTGCATCAATAAAACAAGAAAAACATGATTATGACTCTTCTTATAAATTTGCAAAGCAAAGGAAATATAAAGCAAAACACTTGTACAGAGCACAAAAAATTAAAAATTCCATTGAGTAGATGAATATTTCATGGAACATGTTCACGAGAAAATTTTATTGGAATAGATTTGAATCATTCTTTTTTATAAAAGTCAAGAGGCTCTCTTATTTCACACCTACAATATGAACAAAAAACAAAAAGAAAGCAATCTAGACTAAACTAATCCTAGTCCTAATCCTAGTCTAAGAAACTGACTAAAACTAAGTAAAATCATACTTCCAATTAAGTCATTCCATTAAATTAAGCCTTGAAAGAAAATGCATATAAAAAAATTAGTAATATAAATAAAATTATAACTAAATTATTAAAAGAAAATTTCAACCTATTATGTACATGATTTCTAATAATTTCAGTAAAAGAAACTTATTGTCTACAAGAAACCTTGCTAGAAATTAGTTTTCTAGCCACATTTCAATTATGCCATGAAGACCATTATGTAACTATTGAAATGAAATCATGGTTGTAATAGAACTAAGCAAAGCCATGCTGTGAATATTTTCCTGTAGAAACAAGTTAGTAGTATGTATTATAGGAGGAGTATCATAAATCATTTGTGTGACTGAATTTTCCAAACATTTTTCAAATGGATCATGAAAATAAGGATGGAAATTTAATAAATCTCTCAGAAGATTTTTAGATAGATAAGGTAACTAGTCAAATTGTGATGTTACGCTCTCAAGTACTATTTTTGTGGAAAATACATATGGGGAGAAAGAATGAGCTGGTATGATATGAACCTCAAATAAAATTGAAAGAGTAGAAGCTCTTGATGGTCATGATCTAGGTCATGAAATTCATTTACACATTTTCCCATTAATGCACTATTCAAGTGTTCAATGTTTGATTGCTCAATATGCTAGCATATGATATCCAAGAATTGAAAAATAAAAGAAGTATATAAATATGAAATAACCATAACAAATGAAGAGTAAACAATAAAATTACATCATTATTTATTCTATTGTTACAGATAGTGTTATAAGACATTTGCGATTTATTTGGAAAATTGTCCTCCTCACAAGTGTCATCCAAGATATTACAATCAAAACTATTACTGACATCTACTTGTGAATGAAAAAGTGGATTTAGAATATGACCAATAATAGGAACTTGAATAATGTCAAGATCAAGAATTAGAATGGATTTCTCTTCAAGAAAATTGGAGCCATCATAATGTTTTTGTAGTTCAAGATGAGAAGCCTTTGTAGCGATTTCAATAGAAGAAGATCCATCAACTTGAAACATAGATTGATTTTGAGTATCAAGAACAAGATAATTTAATGATTGATGTGATAACTCAATATTCTTAAACTCAGAATCATCATCATAAATAACTTACCAATTTTCATTAGCATTCCCTTCCTTTGCATAAGACATATTAGAACAAGAAAATAGATTAAATGAATTTACAACACTATTGAAAAGGTGATCGTTGAATGACTCTTTTCCCTGAGCAAAACTAATTGGAAATTCATTACTTATTAAATTTATGGCAGTCCCTCTGTTTTCTAAAATAACATCAGTGCAAGGAGGAATTGTTGGATTATAAGCAAACGAATTACAATTAGCAAAAATAGCAGGATAAAGAGAGAAGTGACTATTTGAAGATATGAACTTGGAAATTTCACTACTTATAGATTCTTGCTCATTTTCCATAATGCAAATTTTAGAGTCTTGATTATGTATTTGGCTTACCACACTTTATTAAATATTAATGCTTGGTTGCCCCAAATTTCGTGGTTGATCATTAATTTCATCATGAGAAAATTTAGAAATTTTGCGATAGATTGCACATTGTTGACATTTTCAATTTGCTTTGTTGGCTGCTAATTTTCTTGCTCATTATTGTTTGCTAATTTTGTTACTTGTTGATTCTTTGTAGAATTATAAAAAATAGATTTATTAACAGTTGATTCTTCAATAGAGTCATGACTTAAAGCATTATCAGGATCAACGCTATTTATGTTGGATGAGATTATGCTTTCCTGAGAAGATTGATTAGCAATTTATGCATTTTCTTCTTGAAGAGAGTTGGTCATGCTATTAGTAACGAGAGGTTCTTCAACAATGGAAAATGTGTTAAGAAAAATAATATCTTTAGGTTCATTATAGCTATGAGAAATACAAGGAAGGGTAACAATATGTCAAAACCATTCGATCAATTCGATTTGATGAGGTAAATCTTGTGCTTGAAATTGTAAGAAAAATAATTTAAATCTGATAAGAAAATTTTCAAAAGATTCCTCTTCAAATCTACGAAGAATTTCAAGTTGATTACATACCTTGTCATAATCATAGTCCTAAAAAGCGTGGATGAACATTATTGTAAACTCATCCCAAGTATGTACAGAGGCAACTGGTAGTGATCAACACTAGTATTTGGCTAAGCCTGTCAAGGTAAGAGTAAATCTCCTGCAAATCACACCTTCATCAATATCATAATCATTACAATTTAAAATAAATTGAAGAACATGATAAAAAACAGAAACATTCTCCTTACCATTAAACTTTGTTTTTGACAAGAGCTTTACTACCTTTATTGGAGTGGTGGCAGGTGCGAGTCTAGCGAAGTAACTTCAAATAATAAGTTTAGATGAAGCCATTATGAATAGAAAAACTTTCAAAATATAAGACTCTAAAAAGGATGACTTGTTAGTGGCCCTCCTTCTAGTGCCAAAAATGTTGATGGCAAAAAATGACCGAAATCAACAATGGGGAGATCACCTTATCAAGGACCCAATCAAGCCCTTATCTATTTGGAATGGTGATTCTAATCGGTTCAAATGGGTCCAGTTACCCCCTCACTTTCTCTGTTGACTTGTGACATTCTTTATTTCTTATCAACAAGAAGAGAGAAATTAGATTTACCCTCTTGCAGATAGCTTACAAGAAAGCAATCCTTAAGCCAACATAAGGGTTCAACCAGGCCACCAATGGGATTGTTCTTGCGTAAGGATACTTATATAAATGCAATTGATTATTTTAACTCTAAATCTAAATGCAAATGCAATCTAATCTATCATGCAAGAAACAAAAGTAAAACCTAAATCTAGCTTGATTAAGAGAAGGATTAGTACGCCTCTCAATCAAGAGCAAGGTATTGAAATTTGGACCAACTTGAATTTAGAATAAAAATGAAGTTAACAAGCCAAGGAAATATTTCTAGGACTTGCTACTAATTTAAACAAATATGCACATTCAACTATTTGAAAAATAGTTATTAGGTTAGTGTTTAAGCTTCTTTGCTAGTTTTTTGGAACAGTATGATCTGGATTATCCACAGTACTATGTTCATTATGTTGACGTTTCGAACTGCAAAGGGGGTCCATCATCATGACAAAAAATGAATGATAGATTGAGAGAAGAATCTTCCGACCATAACAGATAAATAAAAACCTAAAGTATGATAAATTCAAGTAGAAGCCAACTAATTTAATTCAAGTAGAAGCCGACTAATTTAAAGACTAACCTACATATACTATTCAATTTTCATTATTTTTAGTTTTAATTATTTTAATTTAATTTTAATTCATTTTAATTTAATTTAATTCCTTATTTTAATTGACCTAATATGAATTAGTGAATAATAAAACTAATTAATTCTAATGAAATAACAAATGAATACATAGATTTAAATAGATTAAATGTAATAAGTTTATTTTGTGTAATTAGTTTTTAATTTGTGTAGAATTAGTTTTTAATTAGGTCTCTTGCATATTATCTAAATTCAAATAAAATGAATTCAAAATAAGTGCCATGATTACAGTGAAGAAATAGTTCTCACAATACAATCATGATTAAAACAAAGATAAACTTGTCATCAATAATTCATTGCTTAACTTTAACGTGAATCAAATCCATCATGAAAAGATAACTTTTCAATGTTTAAATAATCATACAATAAACTAAAATTTACAATAGTCCAAAACCCAACAACCAAATACTTATCTAGATCAATAGTTCAATCAAAATTGAATTAAAATGAAGACCGTGAATCAATCTTTAACCTTGACATTATTGCACAAAAGTTGCAGATTTGATTAAAACTTTTGAGTACGTTCAAGATAGCATGAAATTTTTGGAGCTGAAATGTGCCTCTTAATATCTAGTCCAAAGATAACCAATCTTCTACAAAATGTAATCCTTTAAAATAGTGTAAAAATCTCTCTTTTTACAGAGAATTGGAACCCTTGCTCCTTCTCTTAATTGTTATTTATAATTACAAAAAGAAATGCCCAAAAAAGAGACCTCCTTAAAGAATGAATAAGATCTTTGATTTTAGTTGGAAAGAATTCCTCTCTTATTTGTTGGTGCAATCCCATTGCTCCAAGTTTCTTTTGCCTCGTCATTTCTAACAAGCTCTACAAAAAAATCAATTGAAGTAAAAATTAAAGCCCATTAAAATTGAGAAAAACTTAGATTTCCAAAATTGTGAAAAACAAATTAATGATTTCCATCCCATTTGGTAAATTAATAAAACTAATTTCTAGCTTCTCATTTCTTTTTCTTGGAGATAATTTATGGAAAATTTGATAATCCAAAATGAATTTGCAACAAGAAGCTTCGGGTGCCAGTGAAAAATTTAAAAAACAAATTTTTATTATAAATTCAGATCTACTACTTCTGCTAATTTTTTAGAGTTGTGTTTTTCCAAAATTAACTCATGGCTAGACAATCAAGGTTCCAGACATTTAAATTAAAAAAAGTCTATCTTAAAAAATAAAATAACAAAAATTACAAATAAAACAAAATATATATTAAAATAGCTTAAATTATAATATAAAATAAAATAATTAAAATAAGTGATGATTTACGTTGAACAAGAGTTTTATATGAAGGGTATGGAGAATGAGCACGTGGAAGGGGCCCACGTGGATAGGAGTGACCCCCTTTCCACTCACCATTTGAAATCAAAAGAATGTACGTACACATTTAGGGTAATATGTGTAGTATAATGAGGTTAGAAATTCTAGTTATATTTAGAAAAAATCTAGCAACGATTTTTGTAAATCCAAGTTATAGTTGTTAAATTTCGAAATTTTAGGTGTCTTAGATGTTTTTAATGGTGCTGAATCCATTTTCACCATCAAAAACACGATTCAAACACTGCATCTACAATATTTTTTGAAATTTTTTTACCAAAATTCAGACCACTTTTAACCATTCAAGAAATTCCTCCACCTCATTTAACGACTCCATTAGAATATAAAAACCCCTCATACAATATATATTATAAAATATTCCCCTCACTCTTCGTGCTCTTCCCTTGTAAGCCTGAAGCTTAGTCAGCGTGAGAGGTATTGAATAAGTGTAAATGGATAATCTTATGGAGAGTTAGGAACCAGGAGAGACTATTCCCCAATCTATATATATATATAATTTTTTCAATCTACCCATTTTATCTATATTTTATAATATTTATTTTATTTTATTTTATATATTAACTATATTTAAAAATTAATTTTAATTATATTAAATAATTAATAATTAATTAAATTAACAAATTTTAATTAAATAATTATATTTACAAATTAATTACATTTAATTAATTAAGTTAAGTCTTGTTAGCACAATCAGTTGAGGATGGGCCTCATCAGCAAAGCAACTTAGGATCAAATCTCATGGGGATGGTTGTGGCCCATGCTAAGGGGAGGAGACATGCTAGAAAATCCAATCAGCTTGCGTTGGTGTGGTCCACGCTGGGTGCGATCCTTGGGTGACTTCGATGACTTAGATGCCCCTGGTTCGTGGCTCCTCAAGCCAAAGGTCAAGCCTGAAGGATCATAGACAACTTGACAAAAAAAAATTATATTAATTAAAATGAATTTTATTTACAATTTATAAAAAATGTGATACAATATGAATTTACATATGCCCAAGTAGTGAAATTTGACAAAACTTTGACTGAAGACATTTTTGAAACTGTAAGTTAGAATGAGACAAAACTATTTTTGAAACCGTAAGTTAGAATGAGACAAAACTTGAACCATTGGAAAGTTGGTGATAAAATGCATACAATGGAGCAATCAAAGTGAAAATCCTGAAAAATAAGGCAAACCAAAACATTTTAAAAGCGATATTATCAAAATTCATATGGAGTGCCCCATAAAAAGTTTGAAAAATTATGGGTGGTGGCCACAATAGGGCCCAATATCATGACATGCCTCCTCTACGACTAGCTCCTGGTCCTTTCTCCCCTTGGGCCATGTGACCATGGGCTAGGACCAAGAATTCCCCATACTCCAAATATTTTAAAATAACTTAGGGATTTCTGCCCAAATCCTCTTCCAAACTCTTCATCCTCTTCCCAAGCTAATATGAATTTCTCTTCCTTTAACCAGGCAACGCCAAACTTCTTACTTTCGACACATAGATTTACTGCACCATTACAACTTGTATGACAAATCCTTATAACCAAATTCGTGAAACATTAAAGAATATATCCATTAAGGCTAACTCTTCATTTTATGAACATACAAGATATAAAAACTCTCACTTAGCACAAGAGAAGGGCTTGCAATGAATATGGAATTCTTATCTATAATAGAAACACAAAGAAACATCCAAGCAAGTTATACTAGACCTTCGCTCTCTATTCATGCTCTTTTCAACATAATAATCTTTTTGAATATATATATATATATAATAGCATTTAACTCACTAATACATACTTACACAATAAATCCAACATGGTATATAAATATGAAACATTCACCAATATTTACAATTCATTCACATGATAGAAATGCACTTATTTGTTCCTCTTAATTCTACTGGAAATTGAAGAAGGTCAGTCTCCTCTCCACCCAACCATAGGCACATTTACACTGCAAACTTCTTGTAGCTAGACACCCCTCAAGCATAGAGTCTAGGCTGAATACATAGAAAAATATGGACACAAAAGGCCCACACAACACAATGGGAGACCCCTTCACCACTTCCTAAGTTCCCTGGGTGATCCTCTCTCTTTCTAGTGCTTCATGTGCATAAACACAACAAAAAATAGTATCGTTCTCCTTGATCTACCTGACTTGGGTGGAGAGATTTCTCACTGGTTTCCTCAACTATCATAATTCAATACTAGACTCTATGGTCTAATCTCTAAATACATGTTTGTAGGGTTGCATGTTTACAACTTTATAATGGTTCCAGGTTTGCATACAATTCACAGTTGGGTCTCTCTTTTTGTCTTGTCTCAAATCATTACCATCCTCCAACTCTACTCTCCTCTACTACCTCAAAAAATCACAATCTCTTTCTCCCCACGAGCATCGCTTCATGTAAAAGGGGTCTCATTCTTAGGATGCAAAGTCAACCAAGACTCTATTGTGAGGTATGTAGTCCATGGTTGGGTGGCTCCAGTACCTCCTCCCCCATCCTCTCCCATCCTCTCATAACTATTTGGGAATTTGGTAGTTTAACAAGAGCATCAAGGGTGAAAACATTAAATTCAGGGAAGATAGGAAACTTCCCAATCTCCCTTACATGCTTTTTAAGCAAGCTATCCTTCTTGACACAAGATACATATAATATTTTCCTTCATCTTTAGCTTTTAGCAATTTATAATTAAATCTACATAAAATAGTCTTAGTAATATATTCATGCCAACTCTCTAGAATTTATCATCTTTTATTTACATTGCAAAACTTAGGATTAGAAAAAGGGACAATACAAAGTTTATCAATGAAATTTAGCTACTGAAATTATTTGAACCACATAAATATGTGCGAAGTCTAAGCTTATAAACCACTTAAATCCATTAAGCAACTACCAAGGTATTCAATTGAGTTCCAAGTCTCTACACAGAGCCAACCATTAGCTACAAACCTCTCAAATAATAAATAACATAATGAGCAGAGTTGAATGAACCCTAATGAGCAGAGTTGAATGAACCCTAATAAATTCCAAAAATAGTAATACTATGAATTTGGTGACATAATTAATTCCCCACTCTTTTTAATGTTAATGCATGACATTTACATATATACTAACTTCCAATACAACATAGTCAAGCTTACCACATTCACAATAACATGCCATGTCCAACCATTAACCAACAATTAATGCAATCAACCCTGTCATACAATACTTTAATGCCATTGAAATATTTGAACCATATCACTCACTACATGTCATAACACACAAAATAAGTTTTTACTATATCAAGACTCAAAACCTTCACATTCAACCATTGTGCACCATGCGTTTTAATGTAACCTCGGTATAGTGTAATAACATGCGTCGTAATGATAGGACTTGTAACTTTATGGTAAATTCCAATGAAACATTAAGGTCCTATACCGTGATTATTTCCATGAACTTAATATATAAAGCTTTTTTAAGCACCATGTGAGTATTATCATGATTGATCTATACGATTATAACACTAAACAATATTGCAATGCAATGGTATACCTACCTAAAGAGGACACAACCATAAAACCAAGTATTAAAACGACGACAAATATCAGAATTCTGGTATTGGTATTTGAAATTTATGGCAGTTTGAATGTGCAACATCAATCTATAAACATCCAAGGCCCAAACCAGACGTAAAACACTTTTTTTTTCATCGCAGTTGTGGTGACCAAAAGGAGCTTGTGCACCATCTCTTGCCACTAATCCTCCTATGCGATGGTTCCTGAATTTGAGCGTGCCAACAACAAATATTGTTCATATTTTTGGTATTGGCCTTCGAAATTTATGGTAGTATGAATTGGAAACATCAACGCTGTAAAAATCCATGGCCCAAAACAGAACTAAAAACACTGTTTGTTCACCACAGTTTAGGACAGCCGAATTGATCTTGTACATCATCTCTTACAAATTATTTAGTCTCCACGTAATTATTTAGTCTCCACGTAATTATTAATTTCTATTGTTCATATTTCGGTAATTATAAATTAATATTCTTCATATTGGCGTTTGAAATTCAATATTTCTGGTATATTGGTAATTATTAATTGATATTGTTTATATTGACGTTAGAAATTTATGACAATCTGAATTGGCAACTTCAACGCTGTAAAAATCCAAATCCAAGGCCCAAACCAGACCTAAGAACATTGTTTGTTCACCACAATTCAGAATAACTGAATTGAGCTCCTACATCCAAGGCCCAAACCAGACCTAAGAACATTGTTTGTTCACCACAATTCAGGATAACTGAATTGAGCTCCTACACCATCTCTTTCGGATTATTTAATTCCCACTTAATCAATAATTGCCTTTGGAGCTCCTACACCATCTCTTTCGGATTATTTAATTCCCACTTAATCAATAATTGCCTTTGGATATAGCTATTTTAGATATAAGAAATGGAATATTGAAATACACACAATTTAAAAAGGATTACTAGATAACTAGTATCTTGTAATATATTAAATAACAATTTCAGAATTATTCAAAATTCTCATCTTTAAAATATGACCTTAACTCCATTATTTTCAAACCTATCTATGGCAATTTTCTTGATTGTGAGTCGGCAAGTGACCTGTGCGAGCAATAAGTATCTATATGTGTCACATTGTAACCATTGGTGTATGTTCGGTATAGAAAAATATATGACATGGAACTTTCATCAACTTATTTGTAATAGGTAAGTGTGGAGGGTGGTATTAACCAACTTGATAAAATATGCTTTAAAAATGATTAAATGTCAAGTCTCTCATGCTCCTAATCAGCGCTTCACTGTCAATATTTCACTCTTAATAATCACACATAAAGGATATTTTATGTTTTTATTTTATGTTTGAATTTTCAGTAATAATGCTTTTGGGAGCAGTGAAGAAATGTGTTTTGTTCTTTTTAAATATTTACAATTACTAAACAAAACTTACAGTTACGAGGCAACCACATATGCTCTTCTCGAATATGAGAGTCATGCGACACAAGATAGATAATATTCACAAGATTAATAATTTTTATTTTAATGTTATAAAATATAGTGTGGTATTGTGAAAACCATTGGGACAGGTGGCTTCTTGCATGTAATCACTCACCACGGGTTTATTACAGAGTTATGACTGAAAACAGACCTGGTCCATGTAAATTGGTTTATTGTTGGCTCAAACCATAGGCTTTCTGGGTCGATTACCTGTGTCTTCAATCTTGTCTATGCCGTGATTTTTTATATTTTGCCATTTTTTGTGATTCAAATTTTGTAAGTTTGAGCTTTCTTGATCCATTTTTTGTGATTCAAACTTACAGAATCTGTAAGTTTGAGCTTTGTTGATGCAATTTATAACCTATTAGCAGATGTTGCAGTAGCTTGAATAACAACTTTTTTGGCATAATAATAGATCTTTTGTGGCAGCATCAGCAACTCACTTCAGAGCCAAGCGGCAATGGGAGGTGGTAAGCTTCGCAAGGAGCAGATAAGGGTAGGCAATATTTTCTCAAAAAATGGAGGAAAACAATGAGGTGGTAAGCTTCGCAAGGAGCAGATAAGGGTAGGCAATATTTTCTCAAAGAATGGAGGAAAACAATGTATCCAAATCGAAAATGCTGCAAAAGAATCTCTAGCAGCGAAATCCCTTGGTTGAGACTTCCCTTGAAGGCACTTTACACCCTGGGTTGAGCATCATAGTTCAACATCTGGTGTTTCCCGTCAATGTGGCAGATTACTTCCCTCCTCCCCGTTCTATCTCTAGCTGTAGCGATCAATAAACCATTTCTCCCAGAGGAAGTAGAGCAATTCTCTTTAGTAACGGGGTAACGATGTGAAGCAAGGTTTTAAGCATCTGTCATGATAACACAGGAAGCATTATAGGTTCCCGGGAAGTATTAAAATAAAGGGTAAAACCGAGACCTGCTTGCCTCTTGACATAGTAATGATCCCGTGAGGCTTGAACATGTGTCCATCATCGCCTAACCGCCCCACCGGTACACGATATACTTGGTTGCAAAAAGGTTTCTACTGTGACTTATAGTTGCCCCACCGCTGCGCCAGCTACTTTGTTGCAAACATGATATTTCTATTGTGACGTATAGTGACAAAGATAGAGGTGTAAATAAAACAAAGACAGGTTGGAATTGAGATAGAGACTGGATGAGGAAAACGAATTGAAATAGAAACGAAGAGGGAATTCGAACTGTGTTTCAGAAAACCCATTGATAAGTAAACCATATATCACTGATAAATAAATTATATTTCTATTTCACAATTGTCTTATCCATTTACCGTTGATTGACTTAAATAACAAAGCTTTCTAGTTCACATAAATGCATTCCAGTTGATATGAATGAAAAAAAACTTCTAGCAATTTTCTCAAACAAAAGAAAAAATTTAGCAGTTCATGCAATTTACATTTGATATGAACAACAATGTGACATACTTTTTAGACATATACCAGACATCTCACTTTTCAAGTTAGTAGTTCATGTAAGTTACATTTGATATGAACAACAATGTGAGACATATTTTTAAGATGTAAGCCAGACATCTACAAGTTACATTTGATATGGACAACAATGTGAGACATACTTTTGAGATGTAAACCAGACATCTTTTTAGGGATGCATTTTCGTATTTTCGTACCTGCAACCTGCTACCATAGACTACACCCTTATCTTAAGCCAGACATCTTTTCAGGTATGCCTTTTCGTACCTGCAACCTGCGACCATAGACTACACCCTTTCATTTAGTTTGCTACCATGCTACCATATACTACACTCTTTCAGACTACACCCTTTCATTTAGTTTGCTACCATGCTACCATATACTACACTCTTTCATTTAGTCTCTCAGCACCTTTCATCTCTCGACACCAAATGAAATGAGTCGTATCTTTGAAGTTCGTTCATCTATCTTTTTGGAGAAGAATGCCTAGCTCCTAATGAGTTTAAGATGGATGACGATGGTGTCAGGTGGAAGAAAGTAGGAGTTCGTTCATCTATCCTTTTGGAGAAGAATGCCTAGCTCCTAATGAGTTTAAGATGGATGACGATGGTGTCAGGTGGAAGAAAGTAGGAGTTCGTTCATCTATCTTTTTGGAGAAGAATGCCTAGCTCCTAATGAGTTTAAGATGGATGACGATGGTGTCAGGTGGAAGAAAGTAGGAGTTCGTTCATCTATCTTTTTGGAGAAGAATGCCTAGCTCCTAATGAGTTTAAGATGGATGACGATGATGTCAGGTGGAAGAAAGTAGGAGGGACGATGATGGTGGTAGGTCGAAGCAAGCAGGTGGTGGTGTGGCAGGTGTAAGCAGGCTTTGTGGCAAGTGTAAGCAGGGGAGGTATTAATATAAATGCTCAAATATTTTTGAAAACAATTTACATTACATAAAATGCTACGAATTAATGCCAACTTTGAGGTTAGAATTAGTTGGCATTGATTCATTTTTATGATAAGTGTATTGATGGCTAGCTTCCAAAAACTTAGGATATTTCCCCTTTTCCTGCAATAAGACCTCCAATACAATACTCAGTCAAACACTCACAATTTAAAAAAAACACTATCAAAATATAACGATGATTTAAAACTTTGGTTAAAATGCACTTACTAAAACAATTCGACGGGGAACTAATGCACAGTGAACGCATAATGATCGTTATATACCTACCTAGACAGGTATTAATGCCATGATATTTTTATTATATAACTCTCTAACCACTATCAGAATGTGATCATAATATTTCTATATAGTAATTTCATAGGGATATACCATAACTTATATCACAATATATAGAAAAACACATCATTTTGTGATAGGGCATTAAGTAATGTAATCACCTTCAACGTGAGCTTCAAACCATGTTCCATGCTTATGGTTCGGTGTGTTTCCAATCTCATTAAGCTTTTCATGCGACAACATAATGATAATTATGTAAATCCACTTTGCATCATAGAATACCATACGCAGGGATGGATTTATGAAACCATAAACATGATAAGAATAATAAATCATCAAAGATGCTCAAGTACAATATAGAAGCATGTGCCATATCAATCATCTGCACTACATTCACTAGAGGACCTTACCTACTTTATTTTGATGTTAACATAGGGATATAAGATTATTTGAAACACTTTGCAAGATTTTATATATAGGTGGGAAATATATGGGTCAACAGTAATGAACTCTGAGATGCTTCTGTTGTAATAAGCTTTGTATTCTGTTCTTGCTTTTTATTAATATCAAAGCCTACTGGGCCGTCTGTCTGAGGACAGTTCTGCATGTCTGAGGACAGTTTATGGAATAGATTGTATCAGTCCATTATGGCTAGATTTTTGAGATCCTTTTCTACTATAGATAAAAGATCAATATTAGAAGTAGAAAATAGAACTGTTGAGTCAGATATAAATGAACATGAACAAGTTGAAGATCCTGAAAGCTGGAATCCTCCTGCCTTAGATACTAAAGAAGTCTATCCGATTCCAATGATGTTTAAGCTTTCAAAGAAATATTACTTCAAAGAAGTTGAAGTTAAGATCAGAATTAAAGGTCCACATGTACAGATAATAGGGTTAAATATATTCTCAGAAGATGAAATAAAAAAGTTTAGAAAATATGCTAAGGAAGGAAGATTTCATTATTTACATTTTGGAGCAATAAGGATTGGTTTGGCTCCTCTATTTAGACATGGATTAAATACTCCCTGCATAGCATAATTGTTTGATTCAAGGCACAATGAATATGATCATGCCAGAATAGGAACAATACTTGGAAATCTGATGTCTGGTTGTCAGTATGGAACAATTTATCCTGATTATGCTATCAGTCTGACAGATATTCATCTTAAAGAATGTTGGAAAGCCTTGATAGGAGTACAAGGATTGTCTATGGCAGATGAAAGTGAATTTTTGTCTGTAATTGTTCAAACTTCCTTTCAGTTAACAAATACAGTACATCCTAAACTAAAACAGCCGGTGTTGAAAGATTGTGTGACAGTCGGGATAGGAAATGCACAGATTGAAGGTGTGCATTATGATAGGGAAACACTACCCGATCACTGGTACATTCAATATAAGTCTTTGGCTTCAGATAATGCAACCAGTAAAATTAAAAGATTGGCTCTTGAAGATGGAGGGGTAAAAATTATTCCAAATCAGTCTATTTACCCAAGAATTCCTAAGCCAATAGTCTTGCCAGAGAAACATGTATTACCAGTAGAAAGTCCAGTCCAAAGTGGAAGAAAGTCTTTTTACAGACAGTTGACCATACCAGAGGAACAACCTTCTACTTCCACAAGTACACCCCGGTCTGAAAAACAATTGTATATACCTGAAGAAAAACCATTTTTAGCTGTAAATAAAATGTTTAGAACTCATGTACATACTTTTCCACCTATGGAAGAATATAAGTATGCTAACAAAAGATTTGTTAGAGGGGGAAAATGGCCACCAAAAACAAAATTTTGTGTCTCTTCATCATTGTCAAAACAACCCGCTACAAGAGCAGACTGTGCACCTTTGCTAGAACATGACTCTCAAGATCCCAATGACTTGGAGCAGGTCTATCAAGTAGGAAATTATTTGACTACTTGGTGTTCTCATGCCGAAGATGTTCTAGATAATTTAGGACAACAAGCAGAATTGATAAATGCAAATCTAAAATTGTTGTATGAAGAGCAACAGGAAGAAAAGAGAGAACGAGAAGAGAGAAGAAAAAGAAAAATGAAGAAAAAGGCCAAGAAAATCCCTAAATTTCATGTAGATATGTCAGCCCCGAACTACTGGGATTTAGAAGAAGAACAAGAAGAAGAAGCACCAGAAACAAGTGCTGGAGAAGGGACTTCCAGAGACACTGGAAAATTAACCAGTGGATCTTCTAGAACGTTCAAGGCAGAAAAACCTTTTGAATCTAAGAAGGAAGTCATGACTTTAGAACAAGCTGCAATAAAGTTTCCATCCTTTATTATGCCATCAATAAAAAATCAAAATAAAGCTCACATCCTGAAAGAAGCTGTTAAGTATCCTAGAATCGAAGAAGATCTGTTTGCTACAAATTCTAGTGGTTACATTCTAGATCTAGATAACTCATCCAATCCGGGAGAGTCTATTAGAATCTGGATAGGAGCCTTATATCAAATGCAGGTCACAACAAAGTTAGACAATGTGTCTATCATGATTCTAGCAGAAAAGAGGATGGCAGGAATTGTGTTTGATTGGTGGATGGGAGGTTCAGAAGCAGAGAGAATAGCGGTCATGGAAGCTGGTTTAGCTACATTAGAAATGTTGTTGAAAACTCAGTTTGTGCCAGAACCAGTAGATGAAAAGAAACAGCTATTGACTGACCTTAGCCGTATGGAATTAAAAGATCTAAAATATTTAGATCAATTCAGTAAAGATTTTATGGCTAGAGTCTTTAAAGCTAATCTGTTCAATGACCTTGCTCAAAAAGTTTCTTATTTATCAAAATTACCAGGAAACTTAGGAGATCTGATAATGAAAGATCTTGAGGTTCAAATGAAAAGTTTAGATCAAGTTTATTGGGTTGATCTTCTATTTAGAGTGTCAAAAAAAGTCAAATATTTATGTTGGCAGAAGAAGGCGCATGACATCACCCCAAGCTCAGATGTCTGCAAAACTGTACTACCATGGACGCCTTTTAAATCAAAGAAGAAGAAATACAAAAGGTATGGTAGATACAAATCCAAAAGAGTATCGAACCCAAAGAGACCTTTCAAAAAATTCAGATATTTAAAAAAAAGAACTGCTCCAAGGAACAACAATTGTTGTTTCATTTGTAAAAAGGAGGGACATTTTGCCAGAAAGTGTCCCCAGAAATCATCCAGTAAACTCAAAGCTTGTATAGATATTGAAGAGTTTCAAGATGATTGGTCTGTAGTAGAATCAGATGAAGAAATTTCTGATGTATATATTCTTACAGAAGTTTCAGATAATGAAGATGAAGAGCCTGTACAGAAAATGAATATTTGTTTGAATTGTTCTGATGATGATTTTTCTAGTGAACAGCACTATAGTGAAATTGAAAGTTCTTCAACTGTTGAGTCATCAAGTGAGACAGAACATGATTCAGAGGAAGAATCCGAAGAAGCAGAAACATCAGAAAGACCAAACAAAGGTAAACAAATTGCATTACCTTTGCCTCAATTAAATTCTTTCTGTCCATTTGAAAAGAAAATTGCACCATCAACTAGTATACCACTGCCAGAGATTACGAGAAATGAACAAAACACATTGTTGAAAAAGATTGTCAAAACAGATAGCTTGATTTATATCCCAGTGGAAGTACAAGTCAGAAATGAATGGATTTCAGTAGATGCATTTGTAGACACTGGAGGATCAAATAATCTAGCTAGACCATCTTTGTTCAAACCTCTCTGGAAACCATTAAAGAATATACTAGTTTCAGAAACAATTGGAGGATCTGTCCAGCTCACACACTATGTAGACAATATTTCTTTAAAAGTTGGGGGGAGTATTGTAAAAATTTCAGCAATCTAGCACTATGACCCTTCAGCAAGTTTGATGTTAGGCATGCCATTTATAAACTTTGTGCTCCCAGTAACTATCAGCCAAGACAAGCTGATAATAAATTTGAAGAAAAAAGCTATATCTGTGCCTAGGCTAAGTATTGCAAACTCTGAAGCTAGGCGCGAGAATAGCCAAAAGAAAGTAGGAACTAGAAGGCTGTTCAAAGATTCAGATGACTGGCAAGAAGTCCTACAGATTTATGAAGCTAGAGCAGAAAAGGTAAATAAACAATCAGCATGCATTGAAGAAAATTGGTCTACAAAACAGAGAGATATCTACCAGAGACTTCTAAAAAGCTGTTCGGACAACCCGCAGCAGTTTTGGGAAACTGAGAGTCCGATGCAGGAAATAGTCACCTTACATGACAATGGAGTAAAAGGAAAAGTGATTCCTTGCACACCAGCTGATGAACAAGAAATGAGGAATCAAATTCAAGAATTACTAAAGATGCAGCTTATAGAATCTAGTGAATCTCACTATGCATGTTCTGCATTTTTAGTTAGAAATCATTCTGAGATAGTAAGAGGTAAACCACGGATGGTTATAAACTATAAACCTCTTAATGCCATTACTCAGAATTTTAATTACCCATTGCCAAGACCAGAAGTGATTATGCAAAAAATTCAACATAGTAAGGTGTTCAGTAAATTTGATATGAAGTCGGGTTACTATCAGATACAGATTCAACCAGAGGACAGACATAAAACAGCTTTCATATGTCCAGCAGGATTCTATCAGTGGAAAGTTGTTCCATTCGGTTTGAAGAACGCTCCAGCCTTCTTCCAAAGAAGGATGGATTATATTTTTGCTAAATATGATTTCATAGTTACATATATAGATGATATTTTGATTCATAGTCCAGATGTACATACTCATTTGAAACATCTAGAGATTTTTCTTGAAGAAGTTAAAAATCATGGCATTGTTTTGTCAAGAACTAAGATGTCCTTATTTCAGGATAGCATTGATTTTTTGGGGATAAATGTTGCAAATGGTTCTATTCAAATGCAGCCCCATGTGCTAACTAAATTGACACAGTTTCCTGATGAACTGAAGGACAAAAAGGCAATTCAAAGATTTATTGGAGTTCTGAATTACTTGCACAAATACATCCCAAATCTCTCAGAAAAGACAGCTCCTATAAGAAGATACACCAATGGAGGATGGTCAGAAGAAGCTACTGAAGCAGTAAAGAAGCTCAAAGAAGAATGTCAGCATCTACCAAAGCTTCAACCACCAGGTGACGGTTTATTAATTTTACAAACTGATGCTTCACTTGATTTTTGGTCAGCTGTACTTTTAGAGCAAAGAAGAAATAGTAACGGAGAGATTGAAGAAAATTTGTGTGGATATGCTTCTGGGGAGTTTACAGCAAGTCAGAAAAACTACTTCATAGCTGAAAAGGAGACATTAGCTATCTTCAATGGAATTCAACAGTTTGAGGTATATCTAACCCCGGTTAAGTTTTTAATCAGAACAGACTCCAAAAATTTTAAATATTTTCTGTCAGCAAAGATTTCAAGACAACTTGCAAAAGGCAGAATTTTGGCCTGGCAAATCTGGTTTCAGCAATTTGAATTTGAAGTTGAGTGGATACCAGGCAACCCAAATTTCTTGACAGACGTTCTAACCAGAGATATGAGTAAAATGTTCATAACCTGTAAATATTCAGTTTTTGAGATTCTAGGCAAAAGCCCTGTAGATGATAGTTTTGCAACTTTTGTAGATAGATTTAGAATTTTAGAAAATCATGCAAGCTGTGTGACTGATGAAATCAAGAAAGTGGTCGATCTTAGACTAAGGAGAAATTGGTGGATTAGAAGATGCCAAGCATGGCAGTCAAAGAATTTGGGCATATCTTTAGGCCTTGATGAAAACTTGGTTAAAGTCTTTTCTTTACCAAATATGAAGGTTAAGCTTTTCTTCAGAAGCTTATCTGATTTATGGTCTAGTGTCTACACACAAGAAATGTGTTGACACCTAATCCGAAACGGATGGGTGAACTGGACAGTCATCTAGAAGATGAACTGATCCGTTTTTATTCTTGTATATAAACATGAGTTACCTAATGAATAATATCACTCAGTTTTCTCTCTTGTTCAATGTGAAGTTACCCTGGCCTGACATGGTATCAGAGCACAGGTCCCAAAATAGTGTAACTCTTGCTGAGCGCTGCCTCATCCTAAGCGATTCCCTGACTGCAATACGTTTCTGATTTTTATTGAATGCCCTGCGCTCTCTGACTGCCAGAGACTGCGCCTCTGTCCTGAAGACTGCGCACTATCCATAATTATGCTGCTGAATGTGCATTGTTCTCAGTGATTGACATTGAATGCGCATAAGCATTGATGCGTTTCTAATTGAATGCATTTCCAGACAGAGAGTCGTTACCCTGGCCTGGCCTGAGTCTGAGGCGTTTAAACCGTGTGATTTTTTTTTCCAGAATCTTTTAGCTCTGAAATGTTTACTTGCATTTTGGTGCCGCCTTCAAGTGAAATTTTCTTTCAATAATTTTTGGGTTTGAGGGATTTACACTGCCATTCCGTCCCTTTGAATGTCCTTCGCTCATTCTGAATAAACCGCTCTGCTATTTCTTCTACGGTGTCTCTCATCAGCATTGTTGTCAGCGTACTATATCTTCCTTAAAAAAAAAAATTGTTGGATCTGTCAAAACAAAATCACCAAATTATTACTATAAGCATGCTCTGTAATATTTTCCTCTGGCTTTGATACGATGGCTTGTTTACGTTGAATACCGTGCAATAAAACAGTTGAGCAGATTGGGGAAAATCGAGCGCTGTTGGGATTGAAGCAGTTGGGACGAGACCCATGTCATCGCTTACGACCGTCAATCTAAGCTTTTGGGGCATGGATTTGGAACCCATAATGAAGATGGCCAAAATGAAAGGGCCGAGTTTGTGAGGGCCGCGCTGCTCAGCACTGAGACCGAGTTTATAGGGGCCGAATTCGTGGATTTATAAGGGCCGAGTTCGTGAGTTTTGTAGGCTTAGCATTTTAAAGCTTTCTGGCCTTCTTCTTGTTCTAATTGTGATGCTGTTTTTTTAGTGAATGTGGTGCTGAACAGTATGTGCACATGCGTGCATACATTATTGTAATGTGCAGCGACTGACATTTATATATGTACATTGAAAACTCCTGTAATGTTGCAGCATTTATATATGTACATTGTTTAAGGGGGTCGAGCTTGTCTACACATCATTTGTTTCAGGGGATTATAGTTTTTAAAGACTTGGAGATGCTGATGAAAGGATTTAAAATCATTAGCCTTTTGATTTGAATGCCTATGCACAGTTTTGTTCATTCAAAGCAGTTGTAACATTGCACAGTTTTTTATCATTTGAATGATAATGCTGCTTTGAAAAATTAAAGCATTAAAGTGATATTGAAGTGAGGAAAGTTTTTTTTTATCAGCAGAGATATTTTTTTACAGAATGCATTCAATCATCTCAATGGTCGGAATAGTTCTCACTGGCAAGGAGAACTATTCTGAATGGTCTCGGATGGTAAAACACACCCTCATCTACAATGAGCTGTGGAAAGGAGTGTGTGTCGGAGAAGAAGACAAAGACCCTGTGCAGCCTACATCAGATAAAGAACTTGTCATTTGGGAAAACAAGAACAGCAAAGCCTATGCATTGATCGCAGCATCTGTAAATGAGGAAGTAAGTCGTCATATTTCATCCTATTCCACTGCTTTTGAAGCTTTACAAAAGCTAAAAGAACTCTATGATACACATTCTGCACTTGAAGTTGTTCAGCTCATGATTAAACTCTTCACTCTTGAACTGAAAAATAATGATCCTCTTGCTCTTGCATCTGAAATAAAGTCTATAATGCATGATATTAAATTCACTAAGTTTGAGCTGGATATCTCTCTTATTGCCTTTCTCAAAGCACTCTATCCTACCTACTCTAATTATCTTGAGTCTTTACAAGCAAATGGAAATCTTAAAGATATAACCTTTGACACTCTTGTGAAAAAGTTTGCTGAAAGAGAGAAAGCCTTTGGAAAGAAAACAGTCCCTGAATCTTCTGAAGAGACTGTTTGCCTTGCTCATAAAGAAAAGCATCCTGCTCAAGATTCTACAAGAGGAAGAGGTGGACGAAGAGGAAGAGGAAGATACTTCAGAGGCAGGGGGGGCAGACATCCTCAAGCAGAAAAGGCAGGTCTGCATTGCATTCACTGCAAACGAAATGGATCACATGATGCTTCTACATGCAAGCTACCATGGGACAAAGTTGAGCAGAGAAGAAATCAGCAGAAAGGTAAAACTGATGACACAGACAAAGGTAAAGCACCTGAATCCGCTCACTATATTGAGGCACAATGTAACATTGGAATAAATGAAGATTTGTTTAATGCTTCACTTGCTTCTTCGAAAAATGACTGGTTGCTTGATTCAGGAGCAACCTGTCATATGACTCATAGGAAAGATTTCTTTGAAGATTTCACTGACAATGTTGATGGAGCAGTATACTTTGCAGATCAGTCAAAAATCAAGCCATCAGGGCTTGGCACAATCAGGCTTAAACTGCCTGGTCTTCCAGACTTTCTTCTGGATCATGTTCTATATCTCCCACAGCTCAAGAGAAACTTGCTGTCCCTGGTCCACATCCGCCAGCAAGGTCACTCCATTCACATGTTTGATGGCAAGCTTGAGGTAAGAAAGGCATCTGACCACTCACTTGTCATGACGGGTATAGAAGAAGAAAGACTTCTTAAACTGCAAGGAACCTCTGCTCATGCACAACATTTCTCATATATTTCTCATCATGAAGAAGGTGCACTTCCATCAAGTTTATTATGGCATGCTAGATTTGGACATTTAAACTATGATAGTCTCTGCTTGTTGAAGAAAAATGGTGTTGCTTGTTTGCCTACAATTCCTAGAAAACATAAACAATGTGATGCTTGCATTCTAGGAAAGCATAGCAAACAGTGTTTTCATGATTCACATTCAAGAGCACATAGGAAGCTTGAACTTATTCATTCAGATTTATGTGGTCCAATGCCTGTTCCTTCTGCAAATGGAAATAAATATATCATGACATTTATTGATGATTACACCAGAATGTGTTGGGTTTATTTTTTGAAGAACAAATCTGATGCTTTTCAAACATTCAAGAATTTTCATAAATAGATTGAAAATGATGCACAATCTCATATTGGGTCTATTCGCACTGATAATGGAAAAGAATATACATCAAATGAATTTGAACACTATCTTTGCCAACATGGGATTAAACATCAAACAACTGTGCCTTATAATCCTCAACAGAATGGTGTAGCTGAAAGAATGAACAAAACAATTTTGAATATGGTACGATCCATGCTTTTCTTCAAAAATGTAAAGACAATGTTTTGGGCTGATGTTGTTCTATGTGCTGCATATATAAAGAATAGATGTCCATCTAGTGCTATAAGAAACAAGACTCCTTATGAATTGTGGTATGGACATGTTCCTTCGGTAAAACATCTCAGGATTTTTGGTTCCACCTGTTATGCTTTAATACCAAAGGTACATAGAAACAAACTTGGTGCTAGAAGTCGTAAGTGTATCTTCCTGGGGTATTCAAACACATCTAAAGCATACCGCCTCTATGATGAAGTAAATAAAAAGTTTGTTTTATCTAGAGATGTCATTTTTCTTGAATCATCCAAATCTGACAGTGTTGTTGAGCGGCAACTTGATCGCTTGGATAGATTCACAAAACCGAAATCATTTCAAGAGTTTGATAATCAGATTCCACATCTTGAAGGGGGGATTCCTATACTAGATCAACATGTGGAATCTTCTTCTGAAGAATAATCTCCCCTGCATGACACTCCAACAACGGATGATGCTTTAAGTGATGTAATTGATAGAATTGGGAGACTTAATCTTGATTCAGTCCCAACTCAATCAACAGAACAGCCTGGACCATCTCAGAAAGGTCCCCCAAAGTGGCTAACAAAGACACTTGAAAGTGTTCATCCTGATGAAATTGGAAAAACAGGAACCAGAAATACAAACCGACAAGATGGAGGTGATGTAGATAACTCTAATTCACCTGTTGATATGGATGTTACTTATGATTGTGAATTGAACTTGTCTACAGATTTTGAACCAACTTCCTTTAAAGAAGCTGCTTCTCATGATGAATGGAAAGAAGCGATGCAGAAGGAGTATGATGCCCTCATAAAGAATGGCACTTGGAAGCTGGTTGATCCTCCATTTGGAACCAAACCTATTGGCTGCAAGTGGGTCTACAAGAACAAGTACAAAGCTGATGGCTCACTTGACAAGCACAAAGCTAGGCTTGTGGCAAAAGGTTTTGCACAGAAGGAAGGGGTCGATTATGAGGAAACTTTTGCTCCCACAGCAAAATGGGCCACCATCCGGACACTCTTTGCACTAGCTGCTCAGAACGGTTGGAAAGTCCATCAAATGGATGTAAAAACTGCATTCTTGAATGGAGATCTAAAAGAGAATGTTTTTATGTCCCAGCCTGAAGGATTTGCTATGAAAGGACATGAACACAAAGTATGCAAACTTGTGAAGTCCTTGTATGGCCTCAAACAAGCACCACGAGCCTGGTATGAAAAACTAACTGAGCATCTTCTGAAACTCAACTTCAAACATTTTGATCTTGATGATGCAACTTTATTTGTCAAGAAAATTGGCAAAACAGTTGTATATCTTGTGGTATCTGTAGATGATCTTTTAATGACAGGGAACAATGAAAGCTATATTGCATCCATAAAGAAAGAATTAGGAAAAAAATTTGAAATGACTGATTTGGGCTATGTTCATTACTATCTTGGCATTGAAGTAACCCAACATCCAAAGTCCATATTTCTTTCTCAAAAGAAATACATTGGAGATTTGTTAAACAGATTTGGCATGACAGAGTGCAATCCCCTTTCTACTCCAATGGAACAAAACTTGAAGCTCACATCTATTGAAGGAAAGGAGTTTGAGGATGCAACAAAGTATAGACAGCTTGTAGGAAGTCTCATCTACCTCACTACTACCAGACCAGACATTTCATTTGCTGTTGGAATACTCTCCAGGTTTATGCAAAAGCCTTGTGAGGGACATTGGTCTGCTGCAAAAAGAGTTCTAAGGTACTTGAAGGGAACTCAAGACCTTGGAATCAAGTATACACAGGTGGACGACTTCAACTTGATTGGATACTCTGATTCAGACTTCGATGGAGACAAAGAAACTGGGGTATCTACTTCAGGATATGCTATGAGTCTTGGATCAGGAGCTGTCTCCTGGAGATCACGCAAACAATCAGTACCAGCAATTCCACAACAGAAGCAGAATACGTGGCAGCAGCTGAAGCAACGAAAGAAATTGTGTGGCTCAGGAAAATTCTTGAAGATTTGCAAGTAAAACAAATACAATCTACTCCACTCATGATTGATAACACATCTGCAATAAAGTTGGCCAAGAATCCAAAGTTCCATGATCGTACTAAGCACATCAATACTAAATATCATCTGATCCGACATCATGTTGAGGACAAAACAATCCATCTCCGTCATTGTTCCACAAACGAGCAAATTGCAGACATCTTCACCAAAGCGCTTGGAAGAGAAAAGCTTGAAAGATTCAGAACGATGCTTGGACTCACCAACATCCCTTCAGATTAAGGGGGGGAATGTTGACACCTAATCCGAAACGGATGGGTGAACTGGACAGTCATCTAGAAGATGAACTGATCCGTTTTTATTCTTGTATATAAACATGAGTTACCTAATGAATAATATCACTCAGTTTTCTCTCTTGTTCAATGTGGAGTTACCCTGGCCTGACAAAATGATCTGGACACTCATAATTTTGAACTATTATCATATCATAGGAAGTGTTGATTTTGCCCTAAGTCTTTTCACAGGCGCCAAGATTTTGGATCTAGAAGAAATTCCCATAAAAGAGGAAATGATAAAATATCTGCTTTCTTTAAGAATCCCAGATATATTTGAAGAACTTGAATCCTCTTTCCTTCAAAGGATTGATGAGAATTATGCAAATACTGATACTTTCCCTCAGTACGAGATATTTAAAAATTTTGCAGATTGGAGAATCCAAGAAGGAGAATGCAGAAAAATCCAAGTTACCAGAGTATCCCAGTGCATACAGAGATCTGTGCAGTATTTGAAAACATATGCTTATCAGTGGGATTTTCATAGTTTAAGAATTAGAGACAACATAGAACCAAATCCTTTTTCTCAAGTATTCAGTCATGAAAGGATTGGTAATTCTGAAACTGGTAACAATCAGGAGTTAATCAAACAACATGCTGAATGGTTCCACGAGTTTGGAAATTTAAGACTGGTAGAGAAAATCCAAATTCTTAATAAAATGGATAGTCTACAAGGACAGCCAAAAGCTTTAAAATTTGCAATTAATCAAAAGGCATTAATCACCATCTCAGTCTTATCTCCAAATTGGAACAATAATGTCATCCACATTATTAGTTTGATGATATCAAAAAGGATATGCACGTCAATGATTTTTGAGTTAGGATGGCAGCATAGAGACTGTTTGAGTGAAAACTGCAGGCTATGGATTCAACATGCTATCGAAAGCTCAACCAATATGTTTCAGATATTCAAATGGGAATCATTAGATGGTGTAGAGTTGGCAGTACAAAGATCACCTGCAACACGTAATGCTTTTAAAGATTCCTTCCTTGATATTGAAATAAGTGCTCTTCCTTTTTTGAACAAATGGGAAAAACAAGAATTGATGCATACACCACAACAGCCAGGACTTCACAAGATCAAAACAAATATCATAAAAGGAGAATCGTCATCTGCAGCATCTCGCCATATAATAATGTCGCCAAAAGAAAAAGAAGAAATGACAGATGCACAAGATCCAAATGAAGGAATCGAAGAACAGTATGACCGACTTATGAATAGATACCATCAATAGCTCATCGATGAGTACGAACCATCCGCCAGATCGTCAGAAGAAGATTTATGGGAGAATAGGAGTCCAATGGGACCCTGGTAAAAGAATCTCTTGTCAGCAATGTAATAGTGTTGGTTACATGTTGTGACAAGAATCTTTTGTACAAAAGAAAGATTGAGTAGACACCGTCGATGGAAAAAGATACCGACAAGACCCTCAATTATTTCTACTTTATGTCATGTCTTAGCTAAGTTGTAACCAATATTTACAAAGATGCTCAAGTACAATATAGAAGCATGTGCCATATCAATCATCTGCAGTACATTCACTAGAGGACCTTACCTACTTTATTTTGATGTTAACATAGGGATATAAGATTTGAAACACTTTGCAAGATTTTATATATAGGTGGGAAATATATGGGTCAATAGGAACCAATATTTACTGATATTTCTTGCACATGGAACATTATGCATTTATTTTAACACCAACTTCTCAATTAATATAGAATCATGAACCTGCACTCTATTTTTATGCAAAGTGTTGCATCTTCTTTGAGCTTATGCTCTTTAGATTTCTATTGTAGATATTCCTATTGTAAGTCTTCTTTAGCCTATAGATAATGTTGTTCTATAAAAACATCCTTTAAAATTATACACTTTAAATCTCATGTATTCATGCTAATGGCTATAACATATATGACATGTACCATTTTACTAAGTGCATCGATAAATTTATTTTATTTTCGTTTGATATGATTGAAGTCAAATTCATATTCACTAAAAAAATTATGCCATCTTATTTGTCTAGAATTTAAATTTAGTTATTTAAATGAATATTTCTAACTATTGTGGTCTATCCTTGATTCCCTCACCCCCCCATTAAATGATGCCTCTACTTTTTAGTACATGTTTTTAGAAAATCATAAAGACAATCTTTTTTTTCTTTATGTTGATAATTACTTGTGATATTCCTATGTTCTTATTAACTTTCTTATGTTCTTCTTTTAGCTTGGTTCATCAAGCAACTACCAATAACCATAACACGAAGATCAAAGACACTAGATGTAGGTGGAAAACCAAGGGAAAACCAAGTCAACAACTCTTCCTTTAATAGTTTCATGAGAAGATCCAAGACTCCTTGACCTAGACACAAACTTCCTCCAATCACCAAGTCAACCCTTCCTTTCTTCTGCAGATGATAGCCTTCCAACAACATCTTTGACCTAGCACTTCGATATAGCAACAAAATTTCGACTTCCCCAGCAACATAACTTCGACCTAGTAGCAAAACTTTGACCCAGCAATAAACTTTGACCTAGTAGCAGAAATTATACCCAGAAACTTCGACCTAGTAGCAACAACAAAACTTTGACCCAAAAACTTCGACCTAGAAGCAGCACTTGACCTTCTAGAAAATAGCCCAGTAAATTCACACGTGTGAGAGAGAGACAACCCATAAAATTCAAATTTTATCCTTCTCCAACAATTCTCATTCTTCTCTTGGAATTTCACAATTTTTGTGCTCCTTCTTTTATATCGAACTTGTGTGTGTGTCTTCCAAATGAATCGAACTGAACTGTATATATACCCTTTTCTGGGGTTTGAATTACCCTCTTGTAGGCCAACTTGGTGCGGAGATGAAATGTGACTTATTTTACTCAATAATAATTCTTTTTACATGATTCAAAAGCCCAAGAAGGATCTCAGTGACTCTAATGCCTCACGACAAAACCTAGAATTCCTCAATAGGGACTTTGACCTAAAACATGATGAATGAAGCATGAAACCCATGTTTTAATTAGCCATAATAATAATAATAATAATAATTTCTTTTTCTTTATTTTGATATATACATTTCAATATGACTTAAATACAATTCTGAAGACCAAACCTAGATACATTCTTCAACACTCCCTCTTAACTAGGGAGGTATTAATATATATATATATATATATATATATATTGAAGATATCAAAACACATGAACCATGAAGAGTTTAGGCACACATGGTGTCACGAACTAGATTCTTGACCAGGGAAATCTATTTGGGTGGGACTAAGATGGACTAAATATTTCAACCTCTCTAGGTACCATTAGGCTTACTTACTAACCATCAACCCAAGGAACTAGGTGCATAATGCAAGGTAGAAGTTCTATGATCAACGCCACCCTCCCTACTTCGGGAAATAGACATCAACACATAGGCCGACTAGATGTCCTCCCGGGCATACACAATGCCTTAAAACATCAAATTTTTCTTGATCAAACAGATCGGTAACATCGAGCATGCTTCCAAAACTTCAAGAGATTTACTTGAACAATCACAACCCCAATCAGTAAACACCTTACACATAAGTAAACACAAACCTTCGATGTCTTCAAACATCTTAATGCTGCTTCACAATTTATCATAGTAGGACTTAAAGGCTTCCTAAACAGATTCAACTAGCATACAACTTCCTTTCCTACTTCACATGCAAAAACATATACTACAACCTGATCCTGCTTTCCTGCTTTCAACAACACCTCAATATGGATTCTCCAATTTCTTCAAGGTATCCATCATGACTATAATATACCCTCCCTCTCAACTTGGGATATATGCCCTTTCCTTTATCCAAGCTCCCTCTTAACTTAGGGAGATCAACTTCTTTTCCATAGTGTAGGAGATTTTTTCATGGCTTCCATCCTTCTTATCAAAGTCATATTGATCATCATCATTCATATAACTTCCTTCATCATGCTTATCAATAAAATCAATTTCACTTATGAATATTTTTAGCATCTCGACGATTATGTACCTACACAACTTAGACAAAAAGTACAACCAAATACATATATAGAAGCATGAACTTAACTATATCAGAATCATGGAAGTATTAGACTTTAGATATCAAATACCTAAACTTAGTTAGGTTCATAGTCAACAAGAGACACATACTTTTAAACTTCAACTTCTTACTTGGGTTAGGTTATAAACCCTAGATCACATCAATAACTCAATCAAGATATCAATCTCATTATATCTAGGGCCTCAATATTTCTTCTAGAGATATTACATACTTTAATATATTGAAAACCCTAAAAGAAAAACAACTATAGATCTATAATGCATCCAACAACTTTAGACTTCATATGTTAGACTTCTACTAGGATTTAATGCAAACCCTAAATTCCATCTTCGAAACACTAAGCCTTAGATGTCAACAATCAAAACCAATCACAACACAATCTAAGGTTTCAACTAAATGACCAACTTCTACTAGGGTTTGTTGTAAACCTCTTGTAGCGGCTACAAGCACCTTCCAAAATTTTTCCTTAGCCTTGTTTTGGATCTTCCCGGCCAACCATCCTCAACAGCATGTCTTGCATCGTCAAGCATATAGGCTTCAGTTGTTTCTCAGTGTCTTGTCAGCTTGTGCATGTCAGTTTGCTTTACTCCCCTCACAGGCTGTCTTTCTGGACTTAGACCATGTACTGGCCAAGAAGCTCCCCGAGAAAATTGTGCAATTCTGGAGGGGAACCAACCTTCCCTCCATAAATTGCACAAATCAGCTGGCCAACCTGCTGAGCTCAAGAATTGTGCAATGTTGTCTGTCAAGCTTCCTTTAAAAAATTGCGCAATTCATCCCAGGATAGCTGCTCAGCCCAGGAATTGCACAATCCTGGGAGACAGTCACTTGTTCCTCCCAGAAATTCTGCAATCCCTCTATGAAAGCCATCTTTGCTCAGCCCAGAAACTGTGCAAATACCTCTCCCAGGCTTGTAAACTACTACATGTGCCTTCAGGTCGACCGGTCCCCTATGGGACTGAGCTATCCTGATTTGCATGCATGGTCGGTTTTTTCCCAAAATAGAAAAGGTAGCATGCAAAGAGCATCCCCATATTTAGGGATCTATTTTTAGCAGCCAGAGGTCACACGTAAGGATCATTTCGAAAACCTCACGCCAAGTGTCACTTTTCCTAAATTTTTGGCATGTGCGTCATGACCTCGATCTTATCAAAACTTATGTATCGGATGTTGTAGAGCTCATTCCTCACATTGATCTTGCAACTCTGACATCCCACATCACATCTAGGAGTCGTCAGCAACACATTCAACTCAGTTGTTTCTAGGTAAGCCCACTTTGCATCTCTTGCGATGCGCTTTTGTCACTTTTTGTGTTTTATCTTGTGTGAGGGTTGTCTTCTTGATTTTAATGAACACTTGTTGTCATTTTAATATATGTTAGCTTGTACAAGCACCATTTTAGTTTTTGTTTGCATCTCATTGTTGTTGCATGCATGACACTGTTTTTTCACTAACAGTCGTCGTCGCGGCGACCCGCTTCACATGCATACATATTGTCTCGTCCTCTAAATCGTGCACTCATTGTTTTCATGCATGATCATTCACTCTTTTTTACACTCAGCTTCACCATGCATCCATAATTCTCATGTTTCAGTCACCCGTCGACAGGTCTGGGTTACCTTGGTCGGACTCTACCTTGTCCGAACAACATTGCACAATTATGATATGGAAGGCCTTGCCTTCCTCCCAGAAAATGCACAAATCTGGCCAATCAGTGCCCTCCAGTCTTGCTTTGCACAATTCTGAGAGGCAGTGACTGTTGGCCCAGAAAATTGCGCAATGCAGTCCTTGGGCTTGCATCATTTACCAGCTGAAATTGGGCATTGTGTAATCTCAGCATCTAGCAGGCCAGGCTGGACTGTGCATTGCGCATTTCCAGTAGTCAGTTAGCGTCCCGATAACCCGGACTATGCCTTGTGCAGTTTTGGCAGTCAGTCTCCCAACCTCCTGGTGGAAATTGCGCAATATTCACGACAAGTCACACGGATATGTTGCAAGTCAGTCATCAAGTTCGTTTTGGTTTTCGACTGACAGATTGCTTGCCATGAGTGTTGCTATGTCTCTAGGTATCATAGGTGTTCGTCTGCCTCTCAGCAGCACAGGCACAATGGCTTCCATGAGAGCAAAGTCAAAGACACCATTGAGAGCACAATTGGAGATGCAGTCGAGCAAGTGTCTATGAACTTGCCTACCTATGAAGACATCAAGTTCTTCGTAGACAAGGACATCAATATGAAATGGCAACAACATCATAACACCATCAGTAGAAACAGATGGTAGCATGCCTGCACGCGACGAATGCAAGAGGAAGTTTGTTGACAACACGAAGGTGGAGCAAAGCTGCAAGTTCAAAGAAGATCCACTTGTGACGAAGACATCTTTGGAGATTGAGGCTATGAGGTGCGGCGTGACATGAAGATCACGCGAAGGCAAACAGAGAAACAAAGAAGTAGTTTCATGTGCTGAAGAAGCAACTCAAGGAAGAACAACAATTGTATATATGAGAGAAGGGTTGCAGCAGGAATAGGTACAACAAGGGGCACGACATGCACAGACTGATGAAACTAAGCCCATACAAGTTATAGATCCATCCTAGCAGTTGGCACAAAGAAAATAGGGCGAGAAGTGTTGTCGATCTCATGAAAGGGAGTTCAACATCATGCATGTCATTATAAGCACGCATGTGATCCCACCCATTGGCACACTCACCAAGGCGAAGACATGAACTTAGTTTGATTGGGGCTAAACATATAGTTTGAGAGTTGATGCACATAGCCACCATCATACACTTGGAGATCAGCACAGACACTATGCATCAATGTGTTGTTAGTCAGGCCACACCCAAGATGACCATGCACATGCTATCAGACGAGTTGGACAAAGGAGCCATATCAGTGTACCTGGATGCAACAGAGGCAAGAGTTCGCTTTCAGTAGGATGTCACCATTGAGCACGTGGACACCATCACGGACCACCAAGCTTGGCATCAGCTTGTCACAGTTGACCACCATGAGGATGTTGAAGAGTTGGTCGTCTCACAACTGTCTGAGTCTTAGTGATGTATTGCATGGCTTGCTCAAGCCTATTTTGTCTCACATGGGTACATGTGCAGATTGAATGTAACATCTTGTAAAGTGGAAGTCCAAGTGTCGATAGTTGAATGTAATAGTCATAGAGTAGTTGAAGAGTCATGAGGGCAAGTGAACAGTCACAAAGGGGGAATGTCAAGGGTCACCCCACCCTTTTCTATTTATAGTACCTCATAACTCATTGATAGGGCTTTTGGTCAGCCAAGCTTCCGATAGGATTATCCTAGAGAAAGCTTGGAGAGTATTGTAATGAGCCTTGGCTTCTCCACTATGCAGAGCTAGTATATCTGTTTGGAGGAGCATGGGGCAGTGACTGTAACATTCCACTGTCGAGACTAGTGGTTGGTCATGGTTGTATTGTATAATTGGAACTTTCACTTCTTAATATAACAGAGCCAACACGTTTCATGCATATGTTGTCATTGTATTTCAGCTAACTTGTTTACTCTAATGATATATGCATATGTTTCCTTACGCATGCACATATGGACTTTTCTTTATAAGTATGTATGAAGATATTACTGAAATGTGTTGTTGGTTTAACCATCACTTTGGATTGTTAGCTTACTTGCTTTCTAGTTTGTGATGCATCTTTGCTCATGTGTTAGAACTGTTTCATCCACTTTCCTTGAATTGTTGCATATGTCACACCCTTGCTACCAACAAGGACATATTACTTGTCTTTGTGCGCAACTGCAGTCAAGTACAACCCACTACTGGGACTCCTACACCAAATGGTCTAAAGTCTAGTTAGGACTTCTTACCAGGGAGATCCCCTGACATGTTGGTGGGTCTAGCACCGTCAACATTTCTGGCGCTAGAAGGAGGGCCAGATGACTAGCTATGTCCTCTCATCCAGTTTTGAACCTTTGCACATAGATCATGGATACTATCACACTCACCCCTCCATGATGTTTTTCGTATGCCAAACCTCTCGAAATCACGAGGGAGTTTGTAGATCTCTTGGTCGAATTCACGTATGATGGTGAAGGCAAAGTAGCTTGGCCTGAGTACTTAGAAGACTTCTATGCATTCCTTGCAGATGAGTTCTATGCAGAAGAGGCGAGTGTGCTGCTTGCATACACAATTCACAAATCCCCACTACGATGGTGCTGGAGTCTGCCACCCAGCAGCGTGCACTCACTTGAAGAGTTTTGTGATCTCATCAAATCTAATTTCCATGATTTTGATCCAAAACCTCTTGACAAAAAAAGGTTACAACAACGGAAGACCCAAGAAGAATCGCCTATGGAATTTTGGGACTGCTTCCCTGTGTTGTAGTTTCAAGCTCCGAAAAGTCAATTGAGATTCCAGTATCTCATGGACAGATTTGAGTATTGCCTTACCAAATCTATCAATCCTAAAAGAAATTTTAAGCCCAAACCCATCTCAGAATACTTCGGTGATGGAGTTTCACAATCACAGATGGACACGGACACTGTCACAAGTGGCTATCCGTCGACCCCTCATCAAACAGCTCCACCACTGCATAGTCATGTGGGAGAACATGCACACATCCGTTCAGCTGTCACATCCTCCCAACATCACTTCTCTCAATTATCGCGCAGATTGGGTTGCAAATCACATGGGTTATCACATGTATTTCGTACCTCAATCCCCCTCTTCGTATTCTAATGATCCTCCAGATGACACTGTCTTGTGTTCTTCCATTTCAGACTCTACACTTGTTATGAACGAGGATCAAGATATAAATGGAGTTGGTGTTGCACAACCAACCTGCGCTGTCATTCATGAAGAGTGTGACTAGGAGCTTGAGCATCAAACCTCGGCGAAGGATGACTCCCTTTCGTCCAAGCCTCCTTCGTTCTTCCCTGACATCTATGATGATTCTTCCATCCTTGATTTCACATTTGTATCTTCGTCTGTGGATGCACCCATCGTTGATCATTCGAAGAACACACTGGATGTCAATCCATCATCCGAAAATGGAGAGGACAAATCATTCATTGAAAATCCACTTGATTTTTCATCTTCTTTTTCTATAAATGCAGAGGGTGAACATTCTTTCTTCTCATCTACCCCTCTGTGTGATTCATCAAATCATGAGGATGCCGACCAACATCCTGAATTTTCTGATCTTGGTTGTTGTGATCTCTTTATCTCATCATCTGATCATGATGTTGTTTCACTCATTCTTAATCCGTCCAAGCCACTAGTCTATGATGATCCATCTGTCAATGAAGTTGAAACCCCCTAGATTGTCGAGGCACTTCATCCCGAGCTGATGGTTATGTCAGGCCCTCGCTGTCCTAAGGTTGGTTTCACTTCTGATCAGGAAATTGTTCAAACACCCAAGGCTCCTCATCACTCATCTATATGCACTCAAGAAAAATCCAACACTCAGATTTCACTTCCTCCACTCGAACTACACGATCCCATCGCTCATGCATTGGAGGAATCTTACTCAACAAGCACACTTGCACAACATAAGTGGTTTACCTTCCTCACATGTGCTTGCATGCCATAGTCAAGAGTATCTGTGTGCTTAACATTTGCACATAGTATCACACAACATCATGGTATGTCTACGGACTACATGTCATGCACTTGCACTCGTTTCTGTTTTGTGGATGCATTTAAGTTCAAAGTGTGTCGGTCTTCATTGTTATATCTTTCTTATTTTCCGGTTCGCACAACTATGTTGTTCGTGAACCATGCCTTCACCAACATGGGTCGACCAATGCATCGATGGCTGCATTGAAAGTATCACTTCACCTAAGAAGACACATGCACTGTTAGCTTAGGAGTAGGAGTAGTGTTTGCTTTTGGTTTGTTTGCTTGCATGCATGTTTTCTTCTTACCTTGTGTGTTTGCTTACTTGCTTTGCTTATGAATTTGCTTCTGCTTCTTGCTTTGTTTTCTTGTTTTATTTCTTGTTTGCGTTTGTAGGATAGTTTCACATGGATCATGTGCGACTCTTAAAACAAGATGGGTAAAGTACAAGAGGACTTGTAAAAATGTCAACATTTGGTTATCTGTTGTCCGCTCTCTTATGAAGAACTTGTTATCTTCATTCCATGACACATCAATGGAAAATACTTGTTGTTCAAAGTGAACTTTGGTGAAAACACGAAGCTTTCACGCTAACTAGTGTCGACTACTTTAGTTGATTTTTTTTTGGGTTAATCCTTGTCAGCTCAGTTAAGTAGAGTAAGGTGAGGGGGAAAACCTTAACACGCACGTCAGAGGTATATATAAACTAATTCTCTGAAGGAACAACCTCTTCTTCTCTCAATAATTCGGGATCCCTCTTTCGCCACTGAAATGAATAAGTGCTATGCATAGTTACGAAAATGAAAATGAAAAAAATGAAAATGTGAAAAAATTCAAAAAAATTGAAAAGGCAAAAGAAGATAAAGGATTCTTGCTCACAGAGGTGATGCAAGTAACTCCGTCGGGGTACTGACTAGGCTCGTTAGCAATGGAGCGATGCTTGTGTCTTGTGTGACTCCATTGGGGTACTATCCAGGCCTGCTGGCAGCGGAGCAACACCAGAGATGAAAACTTAAACTCTGATGACCATATGACTTGTGCACCAATATACCCCTCATCCCCAATCGAAACAACTGTGTTGACTTGGCTTGGATTGTGTGTCGACCGACCAAGAGCTTGGCAGACATTACATCTTACAATCAAGCAAGTATGGAAACCAAGATTGAGAGAGAACTGAACAATACTTCTAGAGGTGTTAGACTTGCTTTCCACGAACAAGGTCCATTCAGAGAGTTGGAGTTCTACTAGTGTGTCACCAAGTGTTGTAGCAGCTACAAGAACCCTCCAAAATTTCACCTTAGCTTCGTTTTGGAGCCTCCCTACCAACCATCCTCAACAGCATGTCTTGCATCATCAAGCATATAGGCTTCAAACATGTCACAAATTTGAAAGCTACAGGTCTTAACAACATAATTGAGCATAGGGGTCTCATACGTATCTGAGATTCGCTATGAGGCATTGCTTCCTTATCACATTAGCTGCATTATCATCTATTAGGCCATAGATACATTGTTAATTTATTTACAAGTAAAATCATGATGAGAGCCATACATCACCACTATCATAATACATATTCATAACTAGCATATTAACAACATAAATACCAAGGAAACAACAACCATATAATCCACATATGAACCAATATAATACTCATGAAATAACAAGGAGAAATAACCTCGTATTAAAGATGCAATGACCAACCAGGTTTGGGACTTCCATGAACCACCCGACCATAGATTGGTTGAACAAAATATTTCTTTCAGCCAATCACCCCCATGCCATATTCCAAGCATTAATGTGGGATATCATGGAACAATCTAGCAAAACCAAACCGGGGCTTCTAGAGGCCAAACCACCTCAACCCATCAAACAGTGATTCCACCTCATGGTTGGGCATCACAAACCATCACCAGATTGATATCTACCCAAGCCTTCTAGGGCTCCAGAGCGTTTGTTCCAACCAGGGCTTCCATGACTAGTAACTCAACCCACAATTGTTGTCGGGCTCTAGAGTGTTTATCTAACCAAGGCTCCATGATTAGTAACTCAACCCACAACGGCTACCAGGCTCCAGAGTGTTTGTCCAACCAAGGCTCCAGGACTAGTAACTCAACCCATGAAGGGCTCCAAAGCATTTTTGCAACCAAGGTTGCAGGACTAGTAACTCAACCCCAGTTGTTACAAGGATTCTAGATCATTTTTCCAACCAAGGCTCTAGGAATAGTAACTCAACCCAAGTCATTACAAGGCTTCCAAAGTGTTTTTCCAACCAAGGCTCTAGGAACTAATAACTCAACCCAAGCTAAAGGAAACATGAGAACCAACCAGAAAAACAAAGAAATGAACCCACAACACCATGAGTATCTCAAAATTGGAAAGGCTAGGCAAATCCACTGTCAATCCAGGAAATCCTCCATGCCAATGATAGATCATGACCAATAAACCACATGCATGTTCCATGCATGCCAAAACTAGTGAGGAAACCATACATCAAACTCGGTACCTGCAAGAAAAAATCGTTGTAGATGTTGATCCCGATGTCCTCTTGGGCTTTCCTTCTCTTCCTTTTCCTTCTTGCTCCAAGCATCCAAGTATGCCACACTCTCCAAGAGTTCTCCAAGAAAAGTATAAGTGTCCGAGAGTATGAGAGAGAGAGAATAGAATGAGAGCTCCAAATCTGAACTGACAAAATCTTACACTGACCAAGCCCGAGCAAACTCTTGCCAACTGATCCTCATAAGTATTTTATCAGTGAGGCCTCTATTTTATTCATTTTCCATTATTTTCCTTCATTTTCCTCCTCATATGCAACATGTGACCTTTCACCTCCTTTTTCTCCTAATTTCCATTATTTTCATAAATAAATGTGTCAAAATGCCACTTTGCCTTTCCAAAGCCTTTGCCATTTTCCTTCAGCCATAGTCATCGAAATGAACACCCACTAGGATGTTTTTCCCACCATTCAGCTTGAAATACATATCCCATGAACTTGGTCTTATATTTTATTACATGAATTTTTAACTAGGGTTGTTACAAAGGAGTACTATAGGGATTCAGTTGAACCATTTTTTCAGCTGATATATCCACAAGGATCTCGCAGTGGACAGCAGGAGCAAGTAAAGTTCCATGAGGAGAAGCATTATGCAGAACGTTTCCAACCAATAATGGATTGGTTTAAGCTAATTTTACAAATTATGAATGATGAACAATTTGTTGGTGAATTGCAGAAAAGGCTAAAGACTATCGTTAAGGATGATATGTTTTCTGAAGAACCAAGAAAAACTTGGGAAGCTCTCGAAAACCCAAGTTAATATTTTCCCCTATTCAGTTGCAGATGGAAAATCAATATTTTATTCTTCCTGTTGGAAGTTTAAAGGATGTTGAAGTTGATATTGCCGATGTCAAAACTTATGTAGGTTCTGAAGTTATTGATATTATTGGGGATAAAGGTCCATATCGGCTTGATCGAGTATTGACTGGCTTTTTGAGAATTATGTAGTCATTGATTTGAAGAAGCGAACTAAGAATTTTGAAGTATATGGCAAGCGAGTTATACAATCCCTTGATCCTTATCAAGGTCTGAGATTTACTGAGCCGATGGATGATGTTGAGTCACCTAAATTGCTGGATCAACTGACTGATGGGAGGTGAGAATATTATATTAATCCCACAGTAACTAGATCTATCTTTTGGTGGAGAATTCAAAGTACTAAAGTTGGCTCTGAGGTTGTGATAGAAGATTGGCAACAAGGTGCTCATGAACTTCATTCTTAACATTGTGCCACTATTCGATGTGTCCGTTGGATTGGTACTGAAGTATGTGAGTATCTTATTTTCAATGGTACTAATTTTGTTGTCAATCTTATTAAAGAAAATGATTCTTGTATAGAATAAAGTCAAAAGGTTCCTTTACTAAATGTTGTTATGCAAGAAACCCACAAGATGGTGGGAAACCCATTGAGATCAGCTTCAAGATTGGAGCACAACTAAGGCTATTTTGCTTCATCAATTTCTTCCTTTGAATTATATTCTAAGAAAAATCCCCACTTATGATGGTTGTACTTTCCCGCAAGAGCATGTTAAGCATTGTTGTTTTATATGTCAGACTGATGGCCTGACAATTGAAATATGGTCGCATCTATTTATCCATTACTTGGGAAATATCCCGCAAGCTTAGTACTTGCAGGAGGAGTTGAAACACCAAACAACAAATTGGGATGTGTTGTCTACCCAGTTCTATAGAGACTTTTCCTTTTATGATGCTGATGAAAAGATAGTGCAAGCCCTTCGAGCTATCAGAGGAGTATTGTTTTCAAGTGGTGACACTTTAGAAAAATGCAACATGTATGGATATTTTTTTCATTAGTACAAATTAGGGTTCCATGAAGCTGTGGTTTCCAGTAAAGTTAATAAATATCCAAATGATGACCTGGAGGAGCAGCATCATTTTTCATCTAAAGAGTCTGAAGGGGAACATAAAATAAAGGAGGATCCTATACATGATGCTCCACATCTACAACCTCTTAAGTTGAAAAAGATGAATATTGGGACAAGAGAAACCAAAGCTTGCTTCCATTGGAGATTATTGGGATGACCAAACCACTCGGGAAATATTTGACCTGCTTAAAGAATATGAGGATTTATTTCCCTGTTCTGTCTCAAAATTAAAGGGGATTAAAGGGGACTTGGGAGAAATGAAAATTACACTGAAGCCAAATGTGAAACCAGTTAAGAATCGACCCAATAGAGTGAATTCGCGAGTCAAGGAGAAGGTAAAGAAGGAAATTGAAAAAATGCTAGCCACTAGCCTTATATTTATGGTTGATGAAGCTAAGTGGATAAGCCCCATTGTCATCCAGGATAAGAAGGATTCAAAGGAAATTCAAGTGTGTATTGACTACCACAACTTCAATAATGCATGTGTGCATAACCCCTTCCCAACGCCTTTTAGTGATGAAGTCTTGGACAATATTGGGGGAAATGAAGCTTACTCTTTTCCTGATGGTTTATTGGGGTATCATCAAGTTCACATTGGAGAAGAAGATAGAAGAAAACCGCATTCACTACTTAATGGGGGTACTATGATTATAATGTTATTCCCTTTGGGTTGAAGAATGCCCCAGTTGTTTTCTCCCATATTGTTATTGTTGCTTTCTGTGAATACATACATAAGTTTCTTGAAGATTATATGGATGATTGCACTGTTTATCGCTTACTCAAGAATCATCCTACCTTGTTGAGGGTTATGTTTGATAGATCGAGACAACTTCAAATATCCTTAAACCTAAAGAAATGTATTTTTTTTGTGTCATTTGGAACATTATTGGGGCATATCATCTGCAAGGAGGGAGTATGTGTGGACCTTGATAAGGTTGCGGTAATATTGAATATGCCACCGCCCACTTTTTTCCAACAATTGTGTTGACCTTTGGGACATACTAGTTATTATTGTCGGTTTATAAGAAATTATGCCTCAATCACAGTTTCGCTTTAGAAGATTCTTTATAAATCTAAACACTTTTTGTGAGTTCATGAATGTGATGCTACATTTGACACTTTAAAGGAGAAACTTGCAAGTGCACCCATCCTAGTTTACCCTGACTGGAATAGGCAATTCCATGTCCATGTTGATGCATCAAGAATTACCTTAGTTGATATACTAAGGTAACCAGGAGAAGGCAACTTGGATCATCCTATCTACTTTGCAAGAAGGAAACTTTCCAACGCAGAGAAGAATTATACTACTATAGAACAAGAAGCTTTAGCTATGGTTTATTCTCTCCAAAAATTCTGACATTATTTGTTGGGAGGTCCATTCAAGTTCTTCATAGGGCACTCAAAATTGAAATATTTAGTTAATAAGATTCTGCTTGAAGGAATAATTTTTCAATGGTTATTGTTATTTCAGGAGTTTACTTTTGAGGTCATTGTCAAGCTGGGAAGATCTAATGTGGGGCTAACCCATTTATCCAAGTTAGAGTCATGAGAATGGGGGGGTCAATTAAGAATCAGTTGCCAGAATCTAATTTGTTTCATATTGAAGTTGTCCCTGATTACTTAGAAGATATTTCCACTTTTCTCACTATAGGTCAATGCCCTCTTGATTATAATATGGTAAAGAAGAAACATTTGGTAGTTCGAGCAACAGACTATCAACTTATTGTAGGACAATTATATAAAATGGGGCTCGATCAATTTTTGTGCCATTGTATCCTTGATCATGAACGTGAAAGTATATTATGGGAATGTCATGTCAGGGTTGTAGGAGCTCATGTTGGATGGAAAGCTACTGCTCGAAAAGTTATGCAAGTTTCCCTTTGGTGGCCGACTATTTTTAAAGATGCAAAAGAATATGCAAAGACTTGTGATGTATGTCAACGAGTTAGTCAACTGTCGCGTCACGATGAAATTCCTTTGCATCTGATACAAGTCCTTGTTTCTTTTGAGAAATGGGCGATTTATTTTGTTGGGCCCATTCACCCTCCTGCTCGTCATTCGCATGCTCGGTATATCATTACCGCAATAGATTATTTGACTCATTGGGTGGAAGTTGCTCCTATTAAAGATTGCACTGTTGATACGACTACTCGGTTTATCTTTGAAAACATTATTACCAGGTTTGGTTTTCCACGAAGTCTTACAAGTGATCAAGGTTCCCATTTCATTAATGAAACAGTCCAAGCTCTACTGCAGAATTTCATGATACAACATCATAAGAGCACTCCTTATCATCCCCAAGCCAATGAGATTGTCGAAGCTTTTAATTTTTTTTTAGAGAAGGGCCTTACTAAGGTTTTCTCTGAAAATAGAGATGATTGGGATGAACGAGTTCCTTCTACTTTGTGGGCCTACCGAACTACAATCAAGAATTTGCACAAGTACACTCCTTTTGAGCTGGTTTATTGGAAATAAGTTGTTGTTCTTGCTAACTTTATTGTTCCTAATCTTTTTATTGTTCATGCAGCTTGAATGTATGAAGATGAATCCATTTCTTAACAAGTGCATGAAATATTACAACTGGATGAGTCTTGGTTTCTTCTGTATTTTCATCAAACTGTTGAGAAGGAGCACTAGAAGGCTTGGCACAATCACCATATCAAAAATAATTCCTTTTCTATGGGTGACCAGGTATTACTTTATGACATCAAGTATCACAAGCATCCTGGTAAGCTCCAAATGCATTAGCTTGGTCCTTTTTATGTTGCGGAAATAAAAGATTTTGGTGTTGTTCAACTTGCTCAATTAGATGGTACACTCTTCTTTAGATGGGTGAATGGCACTCACTTGAAGCCCTATTTTTCTGTTTCAATTCCAAAATGAAGTTTCCTGTCTCCGTGAGAGTAGAAAGTAGGAGTTAGGATAGTTGTAGCAATAAGTCTTTTGACAGTTTAGTCATTGCATCATCAGTCTATTCCATAAAAATGTTGATTTTTAGTTGTGACCCACCATAACCCATTTTGTTCGGGGAGATTTTGTGATATCTTAGTGTGTCAATGTCATTAATTCTTGTCTTATCTATCATTATTTCCATTCATGTCCAAGTTAGTTATCAAATATGTCTCCCAATTCCCAATAATATTTTCTTCTATTGTTAGCTCTTTCGTTATGCCACGACATTCCTCGATATGTGTCCAGATTGTCTGTCATTAAGTTAAGTCTAATTCGAATTTACCACACCTAACGGCTAAGTCCCCCTCCCCCCTTTGCCCATTCTATATATTCCCACTCTTTGTTTCCATTTTCACTCTTTTCTCTGTCGTGTTCTCAGTTTCCGCTCTGGCTCTGTCTTCACCTATCCTTGAGTCCTCACTGCCTTTTCGTCCCCCTGTCCATTTTATGTATATATGTCAGTCTGCAAATGTGGTCCACTAAACTAAAATTGGTGTCATTCTATACCTGATTGATTCTCTTATCCACTTCTAGGATGACCTCTTGGGAAAGTACGAGAAATCCCACCTTGTTGATAATGACCTATTTGAACCAACTATGTTCCCTATGCTTCACACCGATGTATTTATGGAGCCTAATACATGTACCAATGCTCATTCTACCATGAAAGTAAGACCAATCTTCCGTCCTTTAAAGAAATCCACTCCCCTTCTTATGCATGACTTACCTGCTTTTTTCACCACAAATGAAGTCATGTGTTGCACCAGTTTTTTGATCATTCGCCTCCATGGGGGTTCTCTCTGGTTGGATTGGGAATACCCCATCCATGCAGTAGATATGTACAGGCTTATAGGGTTTTCCACTTATGCTGTCAATGTTAGTTCAACTTTTCAAAAAACTGCCAAGTGTGGCAAGATGTTAGATGAGAACAACATGTACAAGATGTATGGCACCACCAGGAAAGGTCACGAAGATGTTCTCTATATGATAAACAATATGTCGGTTCGAGTAGCTACCACAATTATCGCCACTACACCAGAGGTGAATGTTCGTCGGATGCCATATCAATTGTAGAAGCCTGCAATTGAGGGGATCGGTTGAATTGTTCGAACTATCTCTTGAATTAGTTATTTGAAGTTGCTAATGATGTTTATGCACAACCCACATATTATCTTTGAATTTTTGCTTCTTCCCCTTGCTATGTCCAAGTGGTGTGCTCTAGAAGGCCGAGACCTTGCCATAATTGCAGAAGATGAACCTCTTGCATATGCATATTCACCTTTGAGTAGCACTGAAGATACCATCAATAAAGAGTTCAATGATCTTGTGTTTGGTCAATGGTTAAACAAAATGGAGGTTGTGACCAAAATTATCTCGCGAGTACCATTCCCTTTGCTCGACCAATATTTGTTCCCCTGTCGAATGTTGTACATTTGTTGAAGCAACATGTAAGCAACTTGTCGCCCAAAATATGGCATTCCAAGATACTATTTCCTTGCTTCCCAGGATGATATCCCCCTTTATCCCCCAGTGGTTGATCCAAGACTAGGAATCCTTATGCCACCCATGCTTAAGGTGAAGGTGGGGGTTTTGCCTAAAGTTAGAAGAAATTTTGTGAAGCCTCTTGGATTCCATGTTGTAAAGCTTCGTCTTATACATCATATACCTAAACATAGCCAAGAGTTCAATGGGGGAAAGGCCAACTTTGATCAGGAGGATAGGATAGGGACTATTTCCCTTCATCTTGAGGTTGTAGGTTATGAATTTCTTTTGAATCATCTCAATCTTCCTCCACAACTCTCTAGATATACTATAAGTCCCCAAAATTCACATATGTATAAGACAACAAGGGTGATGAGAGTCTAAAAAATGAACTTTTTTTACTCCAAAAACAAAGATCGGTCGACTTACAATTTTTTTCAAGCTCATAATAAGTTTTCCACCCTCCAATAATCCTTTTCACAATGCTATAATTCCATTTGAATTGTTGAGGAATGTCAATACCTAAATATTTATAAGAATAAACATGTTACAAGTAATTGTTATCATAGACAAAATTACCATGGGTGATCTTTTTGGATTTAATTATCATGACTTTAGTCTTGTCGGTATTAACTGTCATACCCATCTTGGAGTAGTAATCATGAAGAGTCTTAAGCTACTTGTCTAGATCATCATGGCTTCTGGCAAGAAGAACGATATCATCAGCATAAAGGAGAAGAGTAATGATTATACCAATGAACTCAATGTCCTTGCAACCCGCAGTTTCCATACACTCCTCTAGCTTATCAATGTAAATGTAAAAAAGAATAGGGGATTGGAGACACCCTTGCTTAACCCTGATATTGCATTTAATATCTTTAGACCACCCTTTGTTGGTCTTAAGCTTGGCAACAACATTCTTGTAAAGGTGAATCACAACAATCCTCAACTCAAGAGGAACCATTATCTCTTCAAGCCTTTTCCAAATCTTGTCCCGAGGAACAGTGTCAAAAGCTTTTCTAAAGTCCACAAAACAACAAAAGAAATCAATTTTACTATTGCGACATTCCTCGGTAATGATCTTGAGTGATAAGATGGTCGATAGTCAAGTGATGTCTCCTAAAACCTACTTGCCCTTTGGCCCTTTTACCATGGCTTTCAAGCCAATGGCTAATATTTTTTTCCAAATGGAGCCTATATAGTTTGGCTAAGATGTGGCTAATCATAATGGTCATGTAGTTAGAGGGAATGTTTTTGTCCCCACTCTTAAAGATAGTCATAATAAGGCTTTGCGTCCAAGACTTAGGGAAGACATGCTTTACTGCCAAATTGAGAAGCTTGTGGAGATGAGGAATGAGGATATACCTTCCTATTTTAAAGATTTCAACTTGGTATTTGTAGTAATAAAATAATAATAATTAATTAATTATTATTAGTATTTATTAATTAATTATGAATTAATTAATTATTAATAATGAATTAATTATGGATTAATTAATTATTAATAATGAATAAAATAAAAATGAAATATTTATTTAATTAATTTTTAATGAATGAAATATTTTTGTCCCCACTTTTAAAGATATGCACAATAAGGCTTTGCGTTCAAGGCTTACGGAATCCATGTTTTACGGCCAAATTGAGAAGCTTGTAGAGATGAGGAATGAGGATAGGCTTTCCTATTTTAAATATTTCAACTTGGTATTTATATTAATAAAATAATATTAATAAAATAATAATAATAATAATAATAATTAATTATTATTATTATTATTTATTAATTAATTATTAATAATAAATAAAATAAAAATGAATTATTTAATAAATTAAGTTTTAATGAATGAAATAAAAATAGTTAAAGATGCATGTCGGGAAGATGGTGGGAGGCGTTAATGCATTTTATTCTTAGCGGGATGCAAAATGTTCTTGGCAGGAATCGTTGTTTTTTGTACATTCTATAGGTTCGCGGGTTTGTGAGTTATTCGGACATGAAATCCTTATAGATTGGTACATTTGTTCCTCTTTGGGTTCGATTCTTTATTCTCGTTAGCCAGCTTCAGCATTGTTTTTCTTTTGAGAGTTTTGAGGTTTGGTTTGTAGGGGTCAGGGCTTTTGCCTTTGGCCTGTTAACAGATTGAGATTGGGTTTTTCCTTGGTCCACAGCTCTTCGTGGAATGTTGTAATTTATGTATTTTATTTACTGATTAAAGAAATAGAAGGTCTGACTCTTGCTCAAGCAAAAGAAAGAATGAAATAAAAATAGACTATTACTACTACTACTCAATATATATCAATGTGATTGTGCTATTATTATTAAATTATAATGTGTGTTACAGGTCTATTTGGGCACATCACTCCTGACGATCAGATCAGTGTAAACAAGGTCTATCAAACACTAATCTGGTTGCTACATGCCACTTCATTGAGTGCTTTCATCCATAAGAGTTTCCTGACTTCAAACCCTGCTGAAATGCTTCCTTGGTGGACCAACGCACTCCTGGTCAGGGGTAAGTGCTTTGCAGAGTAGGTAGCCCCATTCAAGGCTGCGTTGCATAGCACCTAAGCCCACTCAAGCCTGCGCTGGGCGAGAATCCTCAAAATGTTCATTGGATCCTGAGTATATTCCTCCTTTCTAGAGTCTTCTAGAAGGAACCCAGCTCTTATCCTATCAAGATGAGCTCGACTTAGGATAGCCTTGGATCATCTAATCCTCTATCCTCTCATCCCTTTGAACATGGAAACTAATCATCCAGTTATGGAAAACCATTCAATGACATATTAATGACAAAACCACTTGCATTCATCTATAAATTGGCTTCCCATCATAGAGCCAAGGAGCTTGGATATTATAGAGAAATATTGTTGGTTTAGAGACTTGAAATCATTTTCAAGTAATGTTATGCTACTGGATTGATGTTGCTATTGGTGTGATGAGGGTTTGGAATAAGTTGGATGAGTGACACAAGATCGAACCACATTCGGTGTAACTTCTCCTTCTATCAATCAGTAAAGTTGTTTGTTCCCTTTCCAATACTTTTGTCTATATCTATGATGAATGTATGTTCAAATGTTGTTGATTCCATTTGTTTACAATAAATAGATCATATGCTTTGATTGTTGTTGTCTTTTGTTTATGTTGGAAGGTACCAATTGAGCGAATTCAGTTTGAGCGAGAGCGACGGGAGCAACTCAAAGGAGATCAAAGGAAGCAAAGGATCACAAGTAGGTTTCTTTATCTTATTTGTTTATTGTAGGAAAAGGTTAAACATCTTTACTTCAGTTGTTCTAAGTGTAACTACCCACTTAGGGAAGATATACTTATCTGTAGGTATAAATTCTGTATAACAAATTGGCGACTCCATTGGGGACAAGAACATCGTTCCTGGTAGTTATCCCTTGTCTTAGGAATGCCAATAGACTTTGCTTGAGTTCATTTACCCATATTCAGTCATTTTGAAGCTTGTTTGGTCAAAATATGTGCTTATTTGTGTGCTGATAGTGCTCTCTAGCATCAACGCACTGTTGTTCTTGACACAGTACTCTGCAAAGCAACATTAGCCTAGAGACAGTGCTCTGCAATGCACTCTCTCCCACTCAGGGCTACGCTGGTCCCTGTCAAGCCAAAAACCCATCTTCTTGCTTGATTTTTTCCAAATAGTTTCACATCTTGTTTGCTAAATGGTCAATGTTTCTCTGTCCCTGAAGTCCAAATTAGCATTTCTTTTCCATGCCCACTTTGTCTTTGTTTGTTCAATGTTTCTTTATGTTTTCTCTATTATTGTCGAATCAATCCCAAAGTTAGCTTACATTGATTAGTCTTTACTTTTCTGAAAAAGAATTGTCGTAAAGTCTTCATTTCTTTGAAAAAGAAACTATCGTAAACTCTTCGTTTCTTGTAAAAAGCATTGATTGAATGAAAAGAAAAACATGCATAATGCATTTAGAAGTTTGTGTGTTCTTGTAGGAATGGTATAGGGAAAGTTGCATTAGATGTTGTCTATGTTCTTTGTTTAGAGATTATGATTGCTCTATCCCTTTTAGTTACGATTTTCATTGTTTAAATCAAATTAAAAGAATGTTTCTCATCTTAGTTGCATTCTAGGAGTTTCAGAAACATCACATGGTGAACCTGAAAGGCAAACTTTTAAACAAGATCAACTAAAATTTATCTCAATTAACCGAATTGAGCATTGTAACTTAACGCATAACATTTAGAGGTCTAGGCTAGAGACGTGTTTCGGTGTTGTTAAACATAGCAGTTGTCGCTAATGGTCTATAATACATTCCGAGTGTGATGCCTCATTCCACGTACGTAAGTATATCGTAGCTCGTCCACGTACTTTCGGGTATATTGAGCAGTGTTATAGTACGAAAAGTATAAGGAAATGCTCTCACTGTGTGGTTTCGCATTAGACAACGCTAATATGGATTGGGCCTCCACGTACTTTTAGGTATATTTGGGAGGACTACACTAGGTTGTTATCCATCCATAGGTAATCGAGTCGACTGCCTTGTATACTGTGATACACCGAAAACAACATTCGAGGAGATTACCTGCACGTATGTTAAGTCCTTGGCTCCTCCGAGGCAGTATATTGCAGTTCACAGTTGCTTAGTAATTATTTTGCCTAGATTAACCTCTTTTTGTTTATTTCTTCTTATAATTAAAATCAATCAGTAATCGTGGAAGAAAATCAACCTTTACCCCGTCGTTCGCATAGGACAGCGAATAAACTACATTTACTGCCTGAAGCTACACCTAGTCGGCAAAAGCGGTCTCGTTTAACTGGGTCCAGTACATCACAAACTTCTGGTTCTTCATCTGATTTACCAGAGTCACCTATATCGGTACGTATTGTGATTCCAGTTACTCCTACTATTACTGGTTTATCTGCTACTGAAGTGGAACCTTTACAATTACCTGAGGACACTAAAAGTGAACTTAGTGAAATGGTAACTGAAGTTGTCCAACAAGAAGTTGATCCTCAACCCAAAGTTGTTCAATAAGAAATTACTTCTGAACTTGAATTTGTTCAACCGGAAGTTGATCTCGAACCTATCATAGTTCAACAAGAAGTTACTTCTGAACCAGAAGTTGTTCAAGAAATTCATTCTGAACTCGTTGTTCTTTTACCAAAACACTTGGATCCCGAAGTTGAACAATCAAAAGTTGTTCCTGTACCGGAAGACAATCGACCAGTTTATCCTTAGACATGTGTAATTGTTTAGACTTCTTCTTTACCGCAGAGTCAAACACCAAAAATTTATTATAGACCTGATGGTGAAATCCTTCCACCTGGTTTGATTGCTATTGAAGAGGAATTTGAATAAGAAACTTCACCTAGAACTCCAACTCGTTTTGGACCAGGGCTTTATCTTTATCCTTCTTTTCCTCAGTTTACGTATACTTCTCCTCTTGACCCTGTTTACTTTTAAACTCCCGTAGATTCATTAATACATCTATTGGGTCATTTGACTATGGTTGAAACAACATCCCAGACTGTATCATCTGTTACAGCTGTGACAACATCTATTGTCGCTACTTCTTCGATGTTTACCACAACACCTGAGTCACATCTGTATGGTGTTCCATCCATTCCACTGGGTTACCAATCATTATCTGGAACTCACTCTAGTGTTTCTTCTAGTCCATTGTATTCATCCATGTCGTCCACAGGAATTTTACCTGGTTCTTCACTTATGAATACTAAATAGTTTGATCCATCAAGTCAATATCAAGCTGGTCCATCTGGTTACCATCCAATGTATCCACTTAACACTAGATTACCTCCATATGGAGAACAATATGCCCAACCTTCTTATTCACCATACTTTGGAGGGCCACCATATGGTAGTATACCGTCATCTTTAGGTCCAACTTATTCTAGAATTATTGTTTGTCAATGGCAGCCTACAATTCCTGTTCAACCAAGGCTTGTGTATCCATCACAACCAATACAACCTATTTCATCCATACCTACTATGCTTGTCGTTACAACTTTACCATAGTCGCAAGCTCAGTTGATTGTATCTCAACCTTTGCAAGCTGATCCTTCAACCTCTTACCCTGAAGTTTCAGGTCTACAGACTCAGTCTTCTCAGGCCATTTTACAACAATTGTTTGTGTCTGGAATCCAACAACCTTAGGCTAGTTTACCATTAACTGGGATGACTCAGACTTATATTGGTCCAATTTATCCACAACTTGGTCAAACTTATACTGGTGGGAAACAACCATTGTATCAACAACCGTGGCAGCCACAATACCAACAACAACAATTCCAACAGTACCAAAATTTTCTTGGACTTGGTCAATAAGCCTTTGCTGGATTTGGTTCAACAGCAAGCTTACCCAGGTTCTAGTCAACAAGCCTATGCTGGTTTTGGTCAACAGCAAATTTATCATGGTTCCCAACAATAACCTTATACTGGATATGCTCAACAAACCTACCCCTATCAAGGTTACCAGCAGCAGATTCCTTATGCTGGTATGCAAAGGCCTATTGCCCAGGCAATTCCATCTTACCCTGGTTACACTCAACCCAACCTAAATTGATAGTTTCCTTTTGTCGCAACACTTGAATTACTGGATTTAAATCGGCTTACCAATGATCCCATTCTTTATTCAGCTTGGTGGTTGGTGATTCCACACAAATTGTCTTCTGATATTACTAATTTCAATGGAAACCCTGGAGAAGATCCATCCAATCATGTTATGATTTTTCATTTATGGTGTTCATCTAACTCCCTAAATCATGATTTAGTAAGACTACGTATTTTCCAACAAACACTTACTGGTCTGGCTGCAAATTGGTATATTGAATTACCACGAGCTTAATTTGACAAATTCACAGCCTTAGCCACTACATTTTTAACCCATTTCCAGTTACCCATCAGATATGAAACTATAACGGAACTGTTGACCAACTTTAAATAGACCACTGCTACTCACATTTCTGATCATATTCATGAGTGGCGTCATCATCGTCGAATGGTCAAAACTTTTGTTCCTGTTCAACTTTTAGCTGAGTGGTTTATTAAATGCTTGTTGCCATCTATCACCGAGGATGTGGCTAAAGGAGGAGTTGTTATTGAATGGCAAGTAATTGCTCGTGCTCAATACTTAGACTTGATTTACACCTAGTCTGGCACGCTCTATGATAAGATTCCAAATGCACCTAGACCAGCTTTTACTGTTCCACCACCTCCATCCAGTAAGGACTCTCATGCCAGTGATGGTGTGATAGGTTCTTCAAGCACAAAAACATCAAGTAGACCATCTATTCAAACACTTGCTATTTCAAATCAAACCTCTAATACACATGATAATACACTTGCTTCCGAAATAAATTTCATGCCATCTAACAAAGGTAAAAATGAAAAGCAACCTGGAAGCAAGAAAAAGGGGAAAACAAAAAAGAAACAAAATTCTCCCCCTCAAGAGAAATCATCTGATTCCTCTTCTCTGGCTAGGAAACCTCGTTACCCATGTTTAATTTGTAATGAGGAGCACTTTACGCGAGACTGTCCTCACCGCTCTGAAGTCTCAAAACTTCTTAAGACTTCTAGTACATTTGTTGTGTTGACAGACCCTTTTCCAAACCCAGAGACTCATTTGGTTGCTACAGATCATGCTTCCACTTCACAAGTGCTTATGCTATCTGCCACTAAGCCTAAGACTGATGTTTTGGTGACTACACGAAGTAAAGATTACGGTAATCCACCGTTGTCATCGAATAACCAGGCTATAGATCAACCCAATACTTCGACTTTGACTTTGTCTGACTCCATTCCACCACCCATTGCATCGGAGTTAACAATAAAACCACCTAAGGGAGTTGTTCATAAATGTGCATTCAACCTTCAAGCTCGAGTAGCGCAAAATTATAACATAGTAGAAGATTTGGCTCAGTCACCTTCTGCTATGTCGACGCTTAAGGTGCTTCAAAATTGTCCCTCCCAAAGGCATGCTTTATTGTCAGCAACTGGTGGAATTGGTCCAACGGATTCCAATCTCATAATTTTTAACCATACGGGTTATACGCCACAATTACGAGCACAAAAGTATTCTTAATCCAAGTAAATGCTTTGAATCACCTCATTCACCGACCCATTGTTGACGAAGGTGTATCTACTTGTATCATGTCAATGAATTGCTGGAAAACACTTGGATCTCCATTTTTGTCACGATCACCTACGACGTTAAAAGCTTTTGACGGTTGCACTTATACACCTTGTGAAATTTTAAGTAACCTGCAGATAGAAATAGGGGGAAAAACTGCAAGTGTTGAAGTTGAGGTCTTTGACAGACCCCTTGACTACAATATTTTACTAGGAATACCATGGGTTTACGCTATGGTTGTTGTGGTTTCGACATACCTTTGTATGATCACTTTCCCTCATAAAGGTGGAATCATAGTAATTGATCAACTCACTTGCTTCACCTCTAGTTCACAGGCAACTGGAAGTGTTCCATTAGTTCACGGACCTCCATTATCTCTTCAGAACATTGGAGTAGGTCTCTTCAAATATTTTTCCATAATGGGCACCTTTTCACTACCATCACCATCACAAATGGTGGAAGTTGCAAAAGTTGAGACCTGTAACATGGTATCTTCCACTTCATCTAACTCATGGAATATTTCCAATAATTCTGAAGTTGATATGCGTAATGAAACCATGTCGTTAAGCCCAATTGCTCTCACATAGCAATCAATGTTTTTGGCTTGCACAGTAAATCCAAATCCATCATCGTCAATTGTATGGGTTGATCGTTCATTAGAATATGGTACTTCCTTTGATCCTTTTTCACGTACATTTTCTACTGATGAGGGAATCATCCAATTAATGATGACAAAATAAGAACCATGGGCAGATTATCATCATCGATCCCATCTTCCAGATCACATAGAAGATATTCCAAATGAACTAAATTTCCCTTGAATCGTTGAGTTGCTTTCAAATTCTGTATTTATAGACATATTCAATTCCGAACGAAACTTATCGAATATCGAAGAAACCATTTATATCAATATTTCGACCAAACCTGGAATTGTAGAAAACATCCATGTTGGCAAATCTTGTTCTCCATCGGAAATTGAAACTTACCATGCTCTTTTTCATGAATTCCACGATATATTTGCTTTGTCATATGAGGAAATGCTAGGTATTGATTCTAGTAACACGAGATTAAAATGTATCCTGATGTCAAGTCAGTATGACAACGCCTCCGTCTTGTTCATCTAAAGAAGGTTGCTACCATAAAAGCAGAAGTTGAAAAAATTTTGCAAGCTGGTTTCATATACCCCATTCCTCTTACCGTTTGGGTTTCCAATATGTTCCTGTCATGAAGAAACAAGGAACAATACGAGTGTGTGTTGATTATAGGAATGTTAATCATGATTGTCCGAAAGACAACTATCCCACTCTCTTTATCAGCCAGATAATTGATGAATGTGCCGAATGTGAAATATTCTCACTTATGGATGGCTTTTCTGGCTATAATCAGATCAATATCCGCCTAGAAGACCAATCTAAAACTGCCTTTATTTGTCTCTGGGGCACATTCACATATAGGAAACTCCCTTTTGGTTTGAAGAAAGATGGGGCAAATTTTCAGAGGGAAATGAATTATGCCTTCCACGACATCAAACACATCGTTCAACCCTATCTAGATGACTTACCTGCTCATTCACAGAAACGGGCTGATCACCTGCAACATTTGAGAGCCATATTTTTATGGTGCCGACACTACAAAATTTGACTCAATCCACATAAATGTGTGTTTTGTGTTGGTTCTGGTCATTTTCTTGGTTTTGTAGTGTTCAAATAAGGAATTCGACTTGACCCCTTGAAGGTTAAGGCAATTCTTGATCTGCCTCCACCTTCCAATTTACTTCAGTTATAGAGACTCCAAGGGAAGGCTAACTTTCTAAGGAGATTCATTCCCAACTATGCCGAAATGGCTAAAGGATTCACTCGTCTTTTGAAAAATGGAATTCCCTTCCATTGGGACCAGGTTGCACAATCTTCCTTTGATGCTCTCAAAGATACCCTGATCCTAGCGTCATTAATGTATTCCCCTCATTATGAGAACGACTATTTCATGTATCTCATCGTTGCAAATACAACCATTGCTATGGTTTTATTCCAAGAATAAGATGGGATTGAACATCCGATTTGTTATTTGAGTCGTAATCGCAATGATACAGAAGTTAAGTATTCTTACGTGGAGAAGCTAGCTTTGGCTTCCGTTCAAGTTGTACAAATATTTTGTCATTATATCCTGCTTCGAAAGACCACTATCATTTCGGATTGAAACCCTATGACATACATCTTGTCACAACAATTGCTGGGGAGGAAATATTCAAAATGGATCATCATTTTTCAGGAATTTGATTTGGAATTCATCAAATCCAAGTCAAAGAAATATTTAGTTTTTGTCGAGCTTCTCTGCGACCTTCCCTCTACTGCCATCAATTCAACAGTGGAACCATCAATTCTGGATGAGTCTTTGTTTCTGATCTCATCATCTGACCCTCGGTATGCAGATATACTGATCTATCTCCAAACCCAAAATTTCTGGTCCAATACCTCTCACTCACAACAACGACGTATTCGATATCAAGCCAAAGATTATCTGATCATTGGCGACACCCTTTACTGTCGCAGTGTCAATACGATTTTTCGTAGGTGCCTCACACATGAGGAAGCCAAGAAGGTTATAAATGATTGCCATTATAGTGCTTGTGGTGGACATTTATCTAGGTATGCTACCGCACATAAAATTATTTGTGTTGGTTACTTTTGGCCTACCATATTTAATGATTGCATTACTACTATCAGAAGTTGTCATGCATGCCATATTTTTTATCGTAAGACTCGATTACCACCTACAGCACTGGATCCTATCATCGCTGTTGGACCATTTTAAAATGGGGCATTGATTTCATGACATGTAACCCTCACTCGGTCGGGGGACATGGGTATATTATTGTCACCGTTAACTCTTTTATGATATGGGTCGAGACGATGCCTACATTAAACAACAGTGGTGAGATAGCTGCACTTTTTTTCTTCAACCATGTGGTTGCATGATTTAGTGTACCACAAGCTATAGTTATAGATCATGGTTCGCATTTTCGCAATAACATGATGACTGAATTAACTGCCAAGTTAGGACTCTCACATGATAGTTCTACTCCTTATTATCCACAGGCTAATGGACAAGTTGAAGTCATCAACAAATTCCTTAAGCGAATGCTTCAACGAATGATAGGAGTTCACAAACGAAATTGGCACTTGATCCTGTACTCAGCTTTGTGGGATTACCGAACCTTGGTAAGAAACACAACTGGATTCACAAATTTCCAATTGGTGTATGGTCTTGAGGCAATCTTGCTAATACAATGTGAGATTTCATCACTAAAACTCGCAATTGACTTGTTACCTGACACTTCTGATGAGGAAGCATGTTTCTTAGAACTCATCCATCTAGATGAAACACGTTGTGAAGCTGCATTGGCCAACGAAGCACATAAGAAACGAATTAAGGCACAATATGACCACAATGTCAAGCCTCGCATATTCTCAGAAGGAGACCTAGTCTTGCTTTATGATCAGGAAGCCGATAAATTAGGAGCAAGAAAATTTGAACCACTATGGATGGGCCCCTACATTGTCAAGCATGTTTTGGAAAAAGGCGCTTACGAGTTGGTTGATTATGATGGAATTCCATTGTTGTAGCCCCGAAACGAGTTGTATCTTAAATGTTACTATGCTTGATTGTGCGTAGTAAAAACACTGTATATATGCTTTGATTGCATGTGTGTCACAATGTGACATTTAGAGTTTTTATGTGGTTAGTAATCATCTTTGCATTTGTTGCAAATGTCGGAATCTTTAGAACCATTTGTTAGTTATGTCGATGGTGCTAGTCGTAGTACACAAAACCTATCCTTTGCAGTATGGGCCATATTCGCTCCAAGTGGTGAGTTAGTGAGTTTTCAAGGGATTTGTATCGGTCGTTCTATAAAAAATATCATTGAGTATTGCGCATTGATCGAACTCCCCTTTGATGCCATTTCACTTGGCATTCACCGAATCATCATTAGGCTAGACTCACAACTTGTCGTACTACAACTTACGAATGTTTATACCATCTGAAATCCAACTATTCATCGTATATTCCTTAGAATTCGTCTCTTGGAAAGACATTTTGATTACATTCAATATCAGCACATTTCTAGAAACTTTAACACATTGACTGATTCTTTAGAGAATTACGTGTTAAACATACATTTACAACATATGTAAAGAGTAAATTTTCGAGTCACATCAACAGTTGAATAGGATTACACATAACCATACAAAAACATTGAAAGTAGATAGATAGATGTTCAAGGTTTTTACAAAAATTTGTGTCCAAGACATGTTGGTCATCTAACCTCAAAACCTCAAAATTCATACAGTAAATCATCCTAAGTAGATCTAATGATGCTCATGATAACAGGTCACTGCCTGAGCTATCATGTGCAATAGCCTCATCCAACAGCTAGGTACACCAATAGTATGGCATTGTAGTCTCATCGGTAACTCCTTGATCCGAACATCTGGTATACCGAGGGTTAACCCCTCTATATGATGCTGCAACTCTGCCAGTGTCTCGATCAGATCTAAATCCTGGAGAACTACTCTTCCGACATTTCTCCCCACTAGTTCACTCACCTCCTGTTGATGACCCATTGGTCGAACAGTGCCAACATCTGTATACATGAGAACAATTTTTAGTTTAGTCTTGGAAACATCAAAAAACAAAAAAACATGTAAAAACTCAAAAATCAAAAATACATGGTCAAAACAATTTACCTATAGCACCCCATTGAGCACCCATTGGTAATCTCAAATCTGGATCTCCACGAAAATCCATCCCTGCATATGGATTCTCCTCTATGACAATATGTTGTCGATGGAGCCAACTTAATAATGTTGTAGAAAATGAGATTGATGACTGACCAGCATGTCTAGCCATCGGCTCTACCCATCTCTGCATCCATGGATCTGTAGGACCAGCTAAACTTAGTGTCACATGCTGAGGTTGCATCAATGGAATTCTATCCATAGTAAAAGCGATCAAGATTGATCCGTAGCTGAAATTTTTCATCTTACTGTTTTTACTTTACTCAGCTGCTCTTTCATCAAAGAGAGTACTGCCTCACACTAGTTGAACATAGTTGGCTCAAGACACTCGAGCGCATAATGCATGTATGATCTTTTCGTGACATGAAGTGTCACGCTATCCTCCAACTTTGCGATAGCAAATAGGATTGTTCGCAAGGGTAAATCACAAACATCCCTGATGTTTATCTTTCCATCTTTTCTAGATTGTGTACCTAGCTGACAAAATTGTCAAATGTAGTCCCTCACTGATTCACCCCCACGGGTAGAACCTGAAAGAGAAATGGGGGCACCATGTCTCGAAAATCCTGTGAGAAAGTAAATATCATCGATCAATATAGGAAGCGCTTTGTCTCCTATGTGAAAAACTTGTTCCACTGGATCCCATGAATGAACCAAGAACTGCAATAGTTCTAACTGTTGCCGCATCCCGGATAACCTAAAATATTTGAGTAACCCACAATCTTTGAGGACCTCAACAGTACTAGGATCATTTAGGGCACCATATCTTGTTCTTCATGCTCTCTTTCACGCCAGGTGATAGTCATTCTGAGTTGATCAAAGTCTGAAATCACACCATAGGCTTAGTTAGGATTCATTTCATGCAAAAAACTGAAGAGATTTTGGGTACAAATGATGAATCAAAATTCTAAACTGTGCCCAATGCACCCCTGATTTGTAGATAGTGTGATGCAGAGCATTTTCCCTTCTATTTGATTTCTCTGTAGTGCAGTTTTCAATGCATAAGGGTGTGATGATCCCAGGGCATGGTATATTTACCCTAGGGACCCCAAAACCTAAAAATTTTGTCTGAAATTGAAAAATAATGACCTTAAATGAAAGAGAAGAGGTAGATCTCCTACCTAGTCCTGACGGCATGAAGAATGATCCACAAAATCTCTCGCAATCAGCTGCTAAAGTTTGAGGTAAATATTGGTTTAGAGCACAACCGAGTTCTCATCGTCGTTAAACTCATTAAAACATCAAATAGTGACAAACTTGTCCATCATGACAAGACCAAGTTTCATCTTCAATAGACTCATTAAAACATCACATAGTGATGGATTCACCCAAAGGGTAGAATTATACATCAAGCATATTATCCACAGGATCTCCTGCAATCAGCTACTGAAGTTTGAGGTAAAAATTGGTTCAGAGCACAAAACTGAATGGTAAATGTCAAATGGTAAAATGACTTGGTAAATTCTTGTTTTATGGAAATTTCATTTTCATTAAATGAATAAACTATAGTTTTTACCTATTTTTACCAATGAAATAGGTATGTTTAATCCGTTTGGTGGTTCTTTGAGCAAGTTTACAGCTGACATAGTGAATTTGACGTGCATGATCGTAAAATGTACTTTTGACCACAGAGCATACTTTTATCTCTTTTTCGAGCTCTGTTAAACATCGAAAAAGGAACCCCCCCCCAGAGTCCTCTTTTAGCTCTTTTCATACTCTCAAAATATGAAAAGATTGTTGGGCGCTTATCCTTTTCAACTCATAAACAGATTGGGAACGACATCTACTCAGTATAAGTTTAACCCTTTTCCAGACTGAGATAGATTACTTACGAAAAAGGAATACGTTGATTGAACATGGTCAATTGGTTCTCTCTTGTATTATTTTACCCTTTTTCGAACTTGAGAGACAAATTTATGAAAAAGAACTTGTGGAGTTTTCTTTTTGTCCCTTTTCGAACTCTCTAAACATGAAAAGGACCAATTTCTCATTGTCGTTAAACTCGTTAAAACATCAAATAGTGAAAAACCTGTCCATCATGAAAAGACAGAGTTTCACCTTCGCTGGACTCGTTAAAACATCACATAGCGATGGATTCACCCAAAGGGTAGAATTATACATCAAGCATATGTTATTCTCCTCAAGCTTGTTAAAAAATAAAGAGGTACTGGTCAGCAATGACTGGGGGAAATGGGAAAAGGGATAAATCACTTTATGGTAGCAAGTCGCTCTTAAACATGACACTTTCACTTCATCTTTGTGACTATTTGGGTCGGGTTATCTGCTTAATGGTTATCATACCTATGGTCTATCACACCATCCATCACTTTGGTTTTGGGTCAATGCTACCAATTCATTCAATGTCGCCGACATGTTCAAGAGAAGTCACTCAGTAAACTTCATCCTTTGCAATACTCATAAGCCTTCATTTTCATGACCACCATTCCTGAACATTGTGTCATCAGTCACATTTTGTCTTCAAAATAATTACACTCATTTCATGTCGTTGATGGGGGATACATCAAGGGCCTCCTACGACGAGTCGCTTCTTGTCGACATCAGCACATTATCCAGGAAGTTGACTTAGAAACACCCTTCCAGTACCTTGAGGCTTGCATACATCAATGGAAATTTTCTCGCTTCCGGCGACAAGGTGACATCACAGGCCTTCGACCGAAAGACTTTGTATAGTGTTCGGCATCAAAAGATCTATTCACACCATGCAGAATGTACTGTAGTACCTTGAGAATCATTATCATTATTGGTGATTTCTCTCACGTTTGTTAACATCTTACATCATTGGATGGTAATCAGACGGTGTCTTCCCATGTTCGACTTCAGATCACATTTTCACATTGTTAGACTCGTACTTGAGAAAATTATTGGATGAGATAGAAGACCCCGGATCTAGTTTCATCCATCCGGGCTGCAATTTCAGGAGAGTACTAAATCATTTATATGATGGCTTTACACAGATGGTCATCTTATCATGGGTCTATATCTGTAGATGACTATCTAATTTATGTACATGTAATGAAAAGTTTATATGTTGAGCATGGGTATGCCTTCCCTCATCAATTCATGAAAAATTCAAAGATATCATGATATTATGTATTGTAATTGATGCAAGTCACCGTCTACTTCAGATCCTCCTCATCACATCATAAAGCATATCACTCAACATTATCATTTTTGACTTCATACTTTAGGGGGCAACTGTTACAGGTCTATTTGGGCACATCACTCCTGACGATCAGATCAGTGTAAACAGCGTCTATCAAACCCTAATTCAGTTGCTACATTCCTTAGACATGCCACTTCATTGAGTGCTTTCATCCATAAGAGTTTCCTGACTTCAAACCCTACTGAAATGCTTCCTTAGGTCACCAACGCACCCCTAATCAGGGGTAAGTGCTCTGCAGAATAGGTAAGCCCATTCAAGGCTGTGTTGCAAAGCACCTAATCCCAGTCAAGCCTGTGCTGGGTGAGAATGCTTGAAATGTTCATCAGATCCTGAGTATATTCCTCCTTTCTAGAGCCTTCTAGAAGGAACCCAGCTCTTATCCTATCAAGATGAGCTCGACTTAGGATATCCTTGGATCATCTAATCCTCTATCCTCTCATCCCTTTGAACACAGAAACCAATCATCCAATTATGGAAAGCCATTCAATGCCATATTAATGACAAAACCACTTGCATTCATCTATAAATTGGCCTCCCATCATAGAGCCAAGGAGCTTGGATACTATAGAGAAATATTGTTGGTTTAGAGACTTCAAATCATTGTGAAGTAATGTTATGTTGCTAGATTGATGTTGCTATTGGTGTGATGAGGGTTTGGACTAAGCTGGATGAGTGACACAAGATCGAACCACATTGTGTGTAACTTCTCCTTCTATCAATCAATAAAGCTGTTTGTTCATTTTCCAATACTTTTGTCTATATCTATGTTGAATGTATGTTCAAATGTTGTCGATTCCATTTGTTTACAATAAATAGATCATATGCTTTGACTGTTGCCATCTTTTGTTTATCTTAGCAAGTACCAATTGAGCAAAATCAATTTGAGCGGGAGCAACTCAAAGGAGATCAAAGGAAGTGAAGGATCACAAGTAGGTTCCTTTATCTTATCTGTTTATTGTAGGAAAAGGTTAAACATCTTTACTTCAATTGTTCTAAGTGTAACTACCCACTTAGGGAAGATATAATTATCCGTAGGTATAAATTCCGTATAACAATGTGTTTCACACTTTTCGTTAAATCTAGTTGTAAAATCATCTCCTCCTCCTCCTCCTTAATAAATAAAATAAAAATTAATTATTTAATAAATTAAGTTTTAATGAATGAAATAAAAATAAACTACTACTACTACTCCATATATATCAATGTGATTGTGCTATTATTATTAAAGTATAATGTGTTTCACACTTTTCGTTAAATCTAGTTGTAAAATCTCCTCCTCCCGCTCCCCCTCCCTCTCTCCTCAATGTGATTGTGTTATGATTTTGTTATTATTATTAGATTATAATGTGTTTCACATTTTTATTATATCTAATTGTAAAATGTAACAGAGGTGGTATAACCTCTTCCTCCTCTTCCCCTATCAATGTGATTGTGTTATTATTATTACATTATAATTTGTTTCACACTTTTTGTTAAATCTAATTGTAAAATATAATATATGTGGTTAATAGCTATGATGAGTGATTATAAACTCAAAGTCTCTATCGAAATGTATTTGGATATCCTGATCTGTCCTTGAATTCCAGATATACATAATCAAAGGATATAACATTTATAATAAGCACATATTGTTCCGTTACAGATCCAAGGAATATAACATTTATAATAAGCACATATTGTTCTGTTACAAATCCAGATATATTTTAAAACAAAATCCAATATATTAAAATAATATGCTTTTGTCTTTTATGTGAACTTTTGTGAAAAAGGAATTTGGGTATCCAAATATGTTTAATAAATGAGATCTTGTTTACTCAAACTTCTAGATATAATAATGATTGGCATAATTGACTCTGGTTGATTAGAAATTGAGTATGGGTGATTAGAAATTTGAATGGTTGAAAGTGTTTTTTTTTGGTAAATTGGTTGAAAGATTTTTAACCAGTGAAATATGTTAGGGGATTGAAATACCAATTATTTGGATATATAAAGGTTTGCCAACATGTTTTTTTCCAATTGTGTTATTACTCATGAACCAAAATAAAAATAACATTATAATAAGGGGAAATAAGAATTTTTTGACAATGGATTCATTATTTTACAAAAAATTTGAAAAACAATAAAGTTATCAGAACGGATATTGATCCACAAGGTACATTTTAATAGTTGATGTTGTGATTCACAATTAAAACTCATCATCAAGACAATTTGTTGAGAGAAAGCATGGATTCCAGCTAAAAAAATACAAGAGAGAATGAGAAAAAAAACAATATAAAAATATTGACCAATAACAAACAAAAACCTTAAATTAATAATAAATTTAAAATAATAATTATAATAATGAAAACATAAAAACCTACTCTAAAAAATAAAATACATAAATATACTAAATTAATAACAATTAGATAATAAAACTAAATAATAATTACCTAAAATACTAGATATAACAAATAGTATGCTACTCCCTAATAAAAGCATAATAAAAACCTATCTATAGAAACCTAAAATATAAAGACATATCGACAATACTAATTAAAGGGAATAAATCAATATTCTACAACAACAATATGACAATATCACAAACACTAATAATTAATATAAACCAAGAAAGAAAAGAATTAATAATCAAAGGAAAAAGGTTGGAATGTTAATAGAGATATGGGAATAAAAATACAATATGAGATGAAAGGAAAGATATGAGAGGGGAAGGGAAAACAAGAAAGAAGGGGAGGAGGAAGAAGATAAGGGGAACATAGTAACAAAAAAAAGAAGGGGATAGGAAGAGGAGGACATAGAATCAAGGGATGATTAAGGATAAAGGAAAGGGGAAAGGAAAAGTGAGTAATGAATAGAGAAATAAGGGAATCGAGAGATAAAAACCTAGGCTTGATTATCAAGAGTAGTGTTGTGTGAGCAAGGGGATCCAACTCCTACTAAATTCCAATCCAACATCCCTGTTGAGATTATTAGGATGCTTTATGATTTCCGATGCTTCTTAGAACCTTTGTTTTAAGTAATGACCCTCCTTGGTAATGATCTTAGTGTCCTCAAGGCATAAGTAATTGGAAGAATGTTCAACAAGAGCCGAGGAGTGTATCCATTCATTATTTATGCTAGATCCATGTTCCTTAATTCTTACCATAAAGGATCATCATGTATCACCAATGTAACACATTCCACATGAACAAGTAACCTTATGTAACAACCCTGGTGAAAATTCCATGTAAAAATATATAAATACCATGGATGATGGGACACGTATTCCAAGATGAATGGTGGGCACGACATCCTAGTGGGTATTCATTTGGTTGTTTATGGTTAAGAAAATTGGCAAATGCAATGGGTAAGGCATTAAAGAGGCAAAAAGGTATTTTGGCACATTTATTTACGAAAATAATGGAAATTAGGCGAAAAGGGAGGTGAAAGGTCACAGGTTGCATGTGAGGAGAAAAATGAAGGAAAATAATGGAAAATGAAGAAAATAGAGGCCTCATACATAAAAAGGATTCTAAGGATCAGTTGGCAAGATTCTTCCTTTCAAAGTGAACCTTTTGTCAGTTCAGTTATGGAACTCTCTCATTATTCTCTCTCTCTTTCTCTCATACTCTTGGAGACTTAGAGTTTTCTTGGAGCACTCTTGGTGGGTGTGGCATGCTTGGATTCTTGGAGCAAGAAGGAAAAGGAAGAGAAGGAAAGCACAATAAGGCATCGACATCAGCAACTACATCAAATTTGTTTGGAGGTACCGAGTTGCATGTATGATTTCTTCACTAGTTTTGGAAATGCATGGCATATGCATGTGGTTTCTTGGTTGTGATTTGTCATTGGCATGGAGGATTGCCTGGATTGATAGTGGATTGCCTAGCCTTGCCATTTCCTGGATAGCCATGGTGATTGTGGGTTTACTTTCATTTATTTTATTTTGGTTGGTTCTCATGTTTCCTTAGTTTGGGTTGAGTTATTAGTCCTGGAAACCTTGGTTGAACAACGCTCTAGAAGCCTTGTAACAGCTTGGGTTGAGTTACTAGTCCTGGAAGCCCTCTTTGGACAAACGGTCTAGAAGCCCTTGGTGGGTTGAGTTACTAGTCCTTGAAGCCTTGGTTGGACAAACGCTCTGGAAGCCCTGCATAAGTTGTGGGTTCAATTACTAGTTCTAAAAGCCTTGTTTAGACAAACGCTTTGGAAGCCTTGGAAAGCTTGGATGGAGACCAATATGGTGATGGTTTTTTTGGTGATGTTCGACCGTGAGGTGGAATCATTGTTTTATGGGTTGAGGTGGATGGCCTATGGAAGCCCTGGATGAGTTTTGATTGATATTTTCTATAATATCCCACATTCATGATTGGAATATGGCACGGAGGTGAATGGATGAAGAGAGATTTGGATCAGCCATTCTACGATCGGGTGGAACGTAGTAGTCCCATCTCCAATTGGGTCATTGCATTCATTAATGAGAAATCCATTCCCTTGATTTTCATGTGTAAAGGTACTGATGTATTTATGGATTTTATGGTTGATATGTTTATTGTATTTCTATTCCTATTATGTTGGTTATATGCACATTTTATGACAACAACTATGTATGGCTCTCATCATGTTTTTACTTGTATGTAGATGGATAATGTGTCTATGACTTAATGGAGCATAATGCAGCAAATGACATGAGGGAACAATGGTTCATAGCAATTCTCAAATAAGTATGAGATCCCTACACTTAATTCTGTTATTTACACTTGTAGATTACATATCAATGATATGTTTGATGAAACATCTATCATGGCTAATGGGGTTCTGGTTATGATCTTGTTCAGTTTATTGTTTTTCGATTCCATTTCCTTAAAGTCACCAAGGAGGTTGAATCTTATCCATAGTGGCCTCTCGTCGCATGTTTACCTCGACTGGCCACTTGCTTGGGTAGATATGGGAGGAGGGTGTTATAGAGTGGTATCATAGCTTCCGAGTTCAAACACTTGGATTGAATGGGCTCTACCATAGTGAAATGAAGAACAAAGGTTTAGATTTTAGACCTTTCTTTCATATATGTTATAACTTTTATCTTATGGCATATTAGAAGTTTAAAAATTGTCCATATTGAAGGTAAATCCCACTGATAATGTGGTCAAATGTTCAGATATTGGTTCACAATACTTTAGGAATTATGTTCTAAGGAAGATGACCTTCCTGAATGCACCTTTAAACAAGTCGTGTTGGAATTTCTGCAATAAATTATATTTTGTAGGCTTTCAGATGCTGAAAAATTGTCCACATTGAGGGGGAATTCCACTGATTATGTGGTAGAAATTTCAGATATTGGGTCGCAATATTTTAGGAGATATGAGTAGAGGGAGTCGAGCCTTCTGAATGCTCCTAAAATCAGGCCTGACACAGGTCACGCTGACATTTTTGTCATAAATTTTCTTCTGGGCACTCTCAGGAGCTAAAATTGTTTCCAAAATGAGGGGAAATCCCACGGATGTTGTGATAAAAATTTCAGACATGTATTCTCTATATTTTATGAAATATGACCAGTGGAAGTCGAGCTTCCTGGATACTCCTAGAATTGTACACCAAAGAGGATTGTGTTGGTATTTTTGTTATAACTTTTCATATATGAAATCTCAGAAGTTGAAACTTGAAACATAGTGAGGGAAAATACCACTGATCATACGGTTCAATTTCCATAACTTGTACTACTACAGTTTAGGATATATGCATTGAATCATTCACTATATTAGTTGCATGCAAAGTGTTTGATGAAATACTTAAATGGTTTAATGATTAAGTGCATACAAATAGTTTGATAAAATTCCCCAATGAGTATGTTGTTTATGGTTGGGGATAGTATTGATGTGTAATAGTATTGTTGTAGTTCATATATGCTTACTTGTATGCAAATAGTTTGTTATATTAGTTTTCATGTAAAGTGTTTGAAGAAATGCTTACATGCAAATGTAATAGTATAGTAGTTGTTTGAAGAAAATGTAAAAGTATGGTAATTGTTTGAAGAAAATGTTTTGTTTTGTTTTGTTTTTTTTTTTTTTTTTTTTTTTTTTTTTTTCATGGGATAGTATTTTAATATGATAACATGGATGTAGCTGATCTATGCCTATTTGCATGCAAAGAATTTGAAGAGTTGCATGTAAGAAATTTGAAAGGTTGCATGCAAGGAATTTGAAAAGTTGCATGTAAGGAAATGGAAAAGTGGCATGTTTTTAGTTATTATGTTAGAAGTGGAATAAGTGCAATGTTTTGACTTAATCTCATAAAAAATGTATGAGAAATGAAAATCAATTTCTTTTCAAGTGCGGTTAAATTTAGTAGAGCTTTGGAGATCCCATTTCCATAATTGGACATTGGAGATCGGACCATTATATTAGCTTCCTCCTTCTACCTTAGTGTGGACCATGGATAGTAAGGGGGTATGTTTATTGGTTGTTTGAATGCTTGATTAAGTGCATGATATGTGTTTGTGCTTTTAAAATTGTATGAAGGAATGCTCTTGTTTTAATACAGTTGTACTAACACAATATGTGTTGAGACAACACATATGCACTTGCGTGCAAGTAGGTGCTAGTTTTAGTATTATGACTATGATTGTGAGTTGATTTCCAACTATGGCATGGTTGTTAGTATTGGTGAAGGTTGATTTCAAATTAATAGACACGATGTCTTGATTTATGGAACATGTGACTCACATGTGTGAGCAGTTGTAGGGCAACGTGTTTGGTATTATCTTGACAAGGTAATAGTTGATTTTTTTATATAACTGACATCTTGGTGAATGTGATAACACATAATAAGACTCAATTGCAGCAAGGTAAAAAGGTAAAATAAAGGAATTGGGTGAGAATTCCTTTGGCTATGTTTGGAAACCGCAATTCCAAATGAATGAGTGCTTTGCATGAATACAAAAAGTTTTCATAACCTTAATTTTGACTGACATTATGTAGATATCTGTTATATTCATGAATATGTATTTGATATTTTTTTATCTTAAGGTTGATATTTGAGATAAGAGGTTGAGTTCTAATATTGTAAAGGCATGAATAAAAGCATGAGTTAATGTTGTGCGACGTAGGGAATCAAATGACAAAAGAGACTATCATAAATCTTAAAGAAGGCTCGAGCTGAGCTTTCACTCATGAATCCTTGGAAATACTGGGAAATCATGGGGGATGAGTCATGGTGTTTTTTGGAAGTCTTGTGCTTTCAGTGTTTTATGATTTATTTATGATTGATTTGCAGTTTTGATTATGTATGGTTCATGGCCATGCCACTTTGTTTTTGTTGTTGAATTGTTGTTGGTTTTCCATGATCTTCTTCTTCTTTATTTCTTGACTTTCCTTTTATTGTTTCGAGTCTTGGGAATTGGTTGGGAAAGAGGAAAGTTAATGGAGCTCAGGGAGAGTTGTGTGGTACCAGATAGGTAATGCAAGTAATGCAAGACTCAAAGGCAGCTGAGTGTATGAGTAAGCACAATGGAAGGTAAGACTATGATAATCAGATTAGATTGGTTTGGTCCATTGGTGTAAATGGACAGTGGCATTATAGTCATGAGAAAGGTAACCAGATAAGGTAAAGTAAATGGATCTGAGGCTTCAACTGCCTTGGCTATGTTGGGAATTATTGTTCTCAATATCGTGCATATTGTGCATAAATAAAGGAAGTTCTCTTAACCTTGACCTTGATATCTAGTAATTATTTTATGATCATGATTATGTTGTTGTTTATATATGTATACATGTATGTATGTATGTCATATTTGACAAGGTGATCATGAATCATGATTATTTTATGTTAATGTTTATATGTACATATATATCAATGTGTGGTGTTGACTGACGAGATCATTATTATTTTATGGTATATGCATGTGTACATGTATCTATGTCACTATCTGACAGGGTCATCAAGAATCATTCTTGTGGAGGAATGATTTCTTATGTAGGCAAATGGCATGAAGAGGTTCCTAGTCTCGCAGGGAATCAAGTGGAAGAGTAGTCATGACAAACATATGAGGTCATTGTCATGTGAATATGAATTTATATGCTTGTATTATGCCTATGTTTATGTTATGGCAGGTAACGTTGAAGGATACACCAATGGAATCAAAGTGGCATGGTCTGCATGGGTAAGACACGGGAAGCAAGGTTTCTTGGTAAGGACAATGTGGTTTTGGATGTGTGGTACTACTATTGTGCATATACTATATATGTTGTACACGTTTCATATATGGTGTGCACATGCAGTGTTGCGTATATATAGTGTGTGTACATGTTGTTTATGCAATGTTATGTATAGGATGGTACAGATAGTGTTGTATGAATGTTACATATTCAATATTGGGTATAGATGGTGCTATGTACATGTTGGATATGCGGTATTGTGTACATATTGCACTTTGTGCATGATGGATATGTGGTGTTGTGTGCATATGGTGCTATGCGCATGTTAGATATGCAGTGATGTGTACAAATGATGTTATGCACGTGTTGAATATGCAGTGCTATGTACAAGTGGTGTTGCATGCATGTGGTACATTGGTACTATGTACATATGGTGTGGTGTGCATGATTGTACACGTGGTGTCGTGTGCGTGTGTTGTTGTGTACATGTTGTACAAGTGGCTCTGTGTGCATGTGTTGCTATGTACATGGCATGCATGTGGCATTGTGTACATGTGGTGTCGTGTACATGTTGTGCACGTGGTACTATGTACATGTGGTATTGTGTACACGTTGTACAGTGGTGTAGTGTACATGTGGCGTTGTATACACGTTGTGCAGGTGGCGATGTGTACATGTGATGTTGTGCACACGTTGTGTAGGTGGTGCGGTGTCCATGTCGTACTGTGTACATGTTGTACATATGGCACTGGTGCACATGTGGTATTGTGTACATGTCATACATGTTGTTTTGAGGGAATGTGATACTATGTATGTGCATTGTGTAGGTGTATGTATTGTGTGGTGTTGTACATCAGGTATATCTGTATGAGTTGTGTTGTATATCGGGTGTATGTGTATGCATTTGTGGCATCACATGTTGTGTGTGGATGCATGTCTTGTGATGTATATTGTGTACATATATGTACATACACTAGGTGTACGTGTATGTGTTGTATGTCAGGTATAAGTGCATGTGTTGCATGGTGTTTTATGGTGTGTGTGGTTGTATGTGTGTGATGCACACTATGCGTATGTGCACCTGGTGGAGGAGAAGGCATTGGGTGTTTGCTGGGTGTGGCAACCGATCCGGTGTGTGTATAGAAAGAACAAAGGCAGAAGTAAGGATCAACGAAGGACAAGTATCGGTATTGTATTTCGGTTTTAGTATGCATGTGATTTATGATTTTGGTCTATGATGATTATATTTGATCTATGATTTTGATTTATGATGGTTACACGTCATTTATGATTGTGATGGTTATGTTTTGAGCTAAGCTAATGTGATATTTCTACACATGTTGATTTGGTCAAATATGCTAGTTTGACTTGTTGTGACAGGAAATGAACATGAATGAAAATGTATCTTATTGATGAGCTACCAATGAGGTATGATGTGAATTTTTTTCAATTTTTTTTTTTTTAAATCTAATGGAAGTTATGTGTTTGGTACAGGAATGCATGAAATGCCCAGTTGGGTGGTTGAAATCGACTGCAAGAATTGGTAGCAACAACAAAATAAATTGGAACATGTAGCAACACGATGGTAAAGTATTCAGGAGCAGGGCCATTGTAGGGCATTGGTACCCAATAGTGTCCATTGATTTCCAGGAGCATGCTATGACTGGTATGATGTGTTGAGGTAGGGATATGCCTTGGTTTTTGTATCTTTCGATGTGAGTAAGCCTTGCCAAGGGATGGACTGCCCAGGATGGGGGTGCCAGCGGAACTTGGAAGGTGAGTGACTGCGCAGAAGGGGTGACCAAATTCTCGAGGGACTATGTAGTAGAGAAGGGAAGATCACGGATGGATTTGTTTTGTCCATTAGCATTGCCAGATGGAATCAAATTCACATTGGGAGTGCGCCCTAGAAAAATGAGTCGGTAATTGGTCACTGAGAGGACAAGTGGCGCAGGATTATAGCGCTGAACATTGGATGCAGATTTGACTTTGTAATGGATTCTAGACTTCTTGGGAAGAAGGTGAATCCTGGTATTACTTTGAGGGTGGAGGTGTGAGCCTCTGGATTCCCTTGTTGATTGATACGGGCATCGTATCCTTTATTTCCTGGTTAAGAAAATGTGTATATGTGTATATCATTGTAAATATTGTAATGAGTTTTGTTATAAAGCTCCAATATGAGGTATGGTTTTTATCTGGTCATGTTGTCATGATGTTTTGCTTTTGAGTGGGTCATTCATTGTAAACATTGCAACGAGTTGTGTTATAAAGCTCCATGGGCAGTATGTTTTTTTTTTTAGCAGTCATGTTGGTTATAGGTGTCATTGCACACCAAGGACGGTCTTCCCCCGGGGGGGGGTTCTATAACAACCATGGTGAAAATTCCATGTAAAATATATATAAATACCATGTATGATAGGACATGTATTACAAGCTGAATGGTGGGCAAGACATCCTAGTGGGTGTTCATTTGGTTGTTTATGGTTAAGGAAATTGGAAAAGGCAATGGCTAAGACATTAAGGAGGCAAAAAGGTATTTTGGCATATTTATTTATGAAAATAATAGAAATTAGCAAAAGGTCACAGGTTGCTTGTGAGGAGGAAAATGAAGAAAAATAATGGAAAATGAAGAAAATAGAGGCCTCATACATAAAAAGGCTTCTAAGGACTAGTTGGCAAGCTTCTTCCTTTCAGAGTGAATCTTTTGTCAGTTCAATTGCAGAACTCTCTCATTATTCTCTCTCTCTCTCTCATACTCTTGTAGAATCTGAGTTTTCTTGGAGAACTCTTGGTGGGTGTGGCATACTTGGATTCTTGGAGAAAGAAGGCAAAGGAAGAGCAGGAAAGTGCAAGAAGGCATCAACATCAACAACTACACAAAATTTTCTTGCGAGTACGAAGTTGCATGTATGATTTCTTCACTAGTTTTGGGCATGCATGGCATATGCATGTGGTTTCTTGGTTGTGATTTGTCATTGGCATGGAGGATTGCCTAGCCTTGCCATTTCCTAGATAGCCATGGTGATTGTGGGTTTACTTCCATTGTTTTATTTTGGTTGGTTCTCATGTTTCCTTAGTTTGGGTTGAGTTATTAGTCTTGGAATTCCTTGTTGAACAAATGTTCTAGAAGCCTTGTAATAACTTGGGTTGAGTTACTGGTCCTGGAAGCCCTCGTTGGACAAAAGCTCTAGAAGCCCTTGGTGGGTTGAGTTACTAGTCCTAGAAGCCTTGGTTAGACAAATGCTTCGGAAGCCCTGTATAAGTTGTGGGTTGAGTTACTAGTTCTAGAAGCCTTGATTGGACAAATGCTTTGGAAGCCCTAGAAGGCTTGGATGGAGACCAATCTGATGATGGTTTTTTTTGGTGATGTTCGACCATGAGGTGGAATCACTGTTTGATGGGTTGAGGTGGATGGCCTCTGGAAGCCCTGGATGAGTTTTGATTGATGTGTTCTATAAGATCCCACATTCATGATTGGAATATGGCATGGGGGAGAATGGCTAAAGGGAGATTTGGCTCAACCATTCTATGATCGGGTGGAATGTGGTAGTCCCATCTCCGATTGGTTCATTGCATTCATTAATGAGAAATCCATTCCCTTGATTTGTAAAGGTACTGGTGTATTTATGGATTTGATGGTTGATATGTTTATTGTATTTATGTTCCTATTATGTTGGTTATATGCACATTTTATGACAACAACTATGTATGGCTCTCATCATGTTTTTACTTGTATGTGAATGGATAATCTGTATATGACTTAATGGAGGATAATGCAGCAAATGGCATGAGGGAACAATGGTTCATAGAAATTCTTAAATAAGTATGAGATCCCTACACTTAATTTTGTTATTTACACCTGTAGATTACATATCGATGATATGTTTAACAAAACGTCTATCATGGCTAATGGGATTCTGGTTATGATCTTGTTCAGTTTATTGCTTTTCAATTCCATTTCCTTAAAGTCACCAAGGGGGTTGAATCTTATCCATAGTAGCCTCTTGTTGCATGTTTACCCCGGTTGGTCGGTTGCTTGGGTAGATATGGGAGGAGGGTGTTACACCTTATACACTCCTTTTAGCTGGAGGTGGTCCATATTATTTTTGATAGATCTCATCTTGTGTCAGATAATAGGTTTGAATGATGATGTATTTCCTTTCTTCTTATGACCTTAAAAATATTTTCAGTGGTACCCTGGATGTAGGGGAGGAATGCTTTCCCATTTGAAGGTTGGCAGTTGAGAGGAGGGTTTTTTTTTCAACTCTTTTGATGGCTCTAGTATTGCCCTTTTTTTGTATCCAATAATTTGAAAGACCTTAGTTAGGTGGTCTATTTCTTGTTTGAAATATTCCTTAGATATTCTTGAGGTTCTTGTGATTAGTGTATTCAAGACTCCAATCTTTTGGGCTAGATGGTGGTGCAAATATGAATAAATATAGTTGTTAGTGTTTTTTTTAACTTTCTGAGTACTTGATGCCCAAAAGTCCCATCATCATTTCTGATGAGTAGAACATCCATGAAAGGAATGTTCTTATTATTTTCCAGTTCCATAGTGAATTTATTGTCTTTGGATATTCCATTCAAGTGGTCCAAGAATCTACCTAATTCCATGCTTCCATGTGACCATTTTATGTTGGTATCATCAATGTATCTCTTCCATATTTTCAATTTAAGGGGATAAATGTTAATGACCTTCTTTTCAAACATTTCCATGAAAATATTGGTGGCAATGGATGATAGAGGAGACCCCATTACTACTTTGATAGTTTTCTCAATGTATTCACCTTGGAAGCTAAAAATGGTAGATCGAAGGAAAACCTCAACAAGTCTTGCAATCTTGGGATCAATTACATTCTTGAAAACTTGTATAGGTATTGTTCAAAGTAATTTGGGTGAATAATGAAACCACATCAAAGCTCACAATCATGTCCTCTAGATTAAGCTTATCATACAGTGCTAAATGAGAATGGAGAAATGGTTTGAATCCTTAATGAAGGAATCTAAGTTCCCAACTAAAGGGCTTAGGATACCATCTACATATTTTTCCAACTCATGTGGGGGAGCCAATGGTGTTAAAAATCGACCTCAAAGGAGCCCCTTCCATATGGACTTTTGGAAGCCCGTAATTTCTAGAGATGGTCTCACTACAGGGAATTAATCTCTTTTTAAATTTTTCATCAAATCAAGATTCTTTGATAGCCTTATTCACCTCCTTAATGACTTTGAAAATGGGATTGTATTTCATATAGAGGTGGTCTTTCATTTTAGAGTTGTAATCATCCTTGTTCATTACTATGGTGGCTCAACCTTTGCCGATGTTTAAGATAACATTGCTTTCATTATTCTTTTAGTTTCTTAGGGTCATCGTATATCTATGGTTTAGATTGCATTTTGTTGATTTAGCTTCTCTCATGATAAGTGCACAATCTTGTCTCACACGTTCCTTATCTTCATCACTTAGTCTTTGTATCCCATCCTCCACTCTACATATGGGGATATTGCAAAACCTAGACCTTTATTCAATACTTCAATGTTATTGTTACTTAGCTCATGCCATGAGATGTTGACCACCTTTTTGTTTACCACTTCATTCAAAGAAATAACTGCATCGTCGTTGCTTCCAAAACACATCCTTTCTAACTTGAGAGAGCTTTTATTTGATTGTCATTCCTCTACAGTTTTTCCCTCCCCCTCGACTTTGTGAGTAGTGAGGCATCAACCACCAATTACAAGTCCCAACATAATGAGTTTGCTATCTTCAGGTGTAATTTAAACGTTATACCAGATAGACTGGGTCAGGTATCACACTCTCTTCAATCCCCCAATCCTTTCCAACTGGATGAGACGTATCAAGCAATTTTCAGAACATTTTATTCTCTCACATCTATAGAGAATAGAATCAGGTGGCAAACCTTCTTTCTAAGAGGGGAATTCACTCTGAGTCAAGTAAGTATTTCTTTGCAGCATACGCACACGATGTTCTCTTGAACTCCAGATCCTTCAACTCTTTGTAGAGTTTATGTCAATGATCACATGATGACTTTTAATGAATTGTGGAATTTGAAGTAAGAAATTTTCTTCACTATATGCAGACATAATTGTTCTTATTAATTTCTCAGATACAAAGGAGAAAAGTATAAGTATATAGATAGGAATACACAAACAAATATAAGAAGGTTGATGATTGTATGGGAAAGCTCAGTGAATGTACTCTCTATTTTGTTTAATATGAAAAGAAAGCGGTTTTTTCTCCTGAAAAAATACTAGATAGTCTATTCAATGTGGCATGTGTTCTTCTTAACTCACTTCATACAATTATATGGCTTAACTAATTGGATGCTCTATCATTATTATTGTTGTGTAGTCTATGTTTCACGATGGCAAAGGAGGGAGTAAGGTTAAAAACATAGCAGTGTTTTAGAAAAAACAAATTAGCAGTTCTTCTCTTGCTTCTGACTTTAGTTTTCTTGCTTAAACTTATATCGATTGTAGATTCTCAGAATATCTTAGAATTTGAGGGTTATGAGAGGTCAAACAATTGACCTCTCTCTCATGACGATCAAATTTTGGTATATTCCCAGAATCTGCAATCAACATAAAGATGTCCAATTTTCTCGAGCAAACAATCTTATTCCAAGTATCACTTTTGTACAGGGTATTAATTGTTATTTGAATATTTTGGTGGTTGAGTTTGTCATAATGTTGCATTTGATACCAATCCACCATGTGCATTTTAATAGTCGACATTTCAAAGTCACAATCAAAATTTTCATCAATAAAGAAGTTATAGTTTAGCTACAACACTTTCTCGACAAATTCAAGGGGCCATATCTACCCACCTATCTATGCAATATTCAATGTTGCAGAGAATGATTATCAATCATTGGTTTTGAAAACCATTTAAATCCAGTAATTTATATATCATCGACTGTAACTTTATATAGATTATTATATTTAAAAACAATTCAAATCCAACAACCTTTATTTTGCCAACTGCAACATTAAATCCTGAGTAGCCAAATAGATAGACACAACCAAGTCAAGGGGTAAGGTATACTATATAGAATCTTCTTTCCTAGGGAGGGTTCAATGGAGAAGAGACCATTATGGCGATGGAGGATGGGCACATAAAATAAGCATCCTCGCAAACTAATTGTTCATCTCGAAGCATTTTTTTGGTGATATTATATTTGTATTATTATTACTTGGAATTTTAATTATCTAGTTTTAATAATGTGAAAAATAATGAAAATAACAAACTAATTGTTAACTATGTTATTAGAAAAATGTGATTGATGACTTTATTGATATGTTATGAAAATAGTTATTTTGGGAGCAGTTTATCATGAATTTTAATTTTTTTAAATGCATTTTATAATATATAAATAGATTCATCCCATTTTCGTTAAAGTGCACAATTGAAATTCAAGATTCCGAAAATTCCCTACAAGATTTTAGATAGAAAAAAAAATATAAAAAAATGAAAGCTACCCTTTGTTGTTTATCTCCATAACCTAGGATGTTATTAGGTCACAGACAAAAACTAATTACATACGCCGTGGAACAGTATGTCTGTCAGAAGTTTTGGAGGTTTTTGGGGCTTATTTTCAAGTCTGATTTACTCAAAATCTGACATAAACTTAGCAGATTACAAGTTAGAATTATTCACTCTCCACAACCCAAATACCCCTGAGATATTGGAATGTTAAATCCATCTATATAATCAAAAATCCAATTTAAAAAATACAAATTAAAATTTGACCCAAAAAAATTGTGCCCAAATTCCAACCAAAAACTCTTAAGACATTTAATAATTAAACAATGCACTCCCATCATTCGAGCTGCACCCATATCTGCGTCCTCCTCGCAACTTTAATTAGTGTCACGTCTCTATGTGATCTCTGATATCGCGATAATGAAATATATCGCCTGATACTATATAAATGGTATCTGACGAATACAACGAAAGGGTCACGTCGAGATGGCATTGCTGGTTTGGTTTTTATCATCACCCGGTGAAATGAAGCCCAGATCCGGATTGGAGGATTGGTTTTCTATGGAGATTCTTATGAATTATAGAGCAAAGAAAAGCATCAGCTACGCCTCTATAGCACAGTGGTAGTGCGTTCGCTTCGTAAGCGAAAGGTCGCGAGTTCGAACCTCGCTGGAGGCTTAATTTTGTCGATCATAAAATCACTCTCTAAATTTAATTTTTTGTCGATCAAGTGGCTGGAGGTTTCTTTTTGTCGATCATAAAATCACTTTTCTAAATCCAACAATTTTTAAAAATTTCCCTCACCCGATTTTCATAATTCAATTTCGATCATCAAATGACTTTTTCGATACCAATAATTTTTCATAAATTTCTTCTATTAATAAAATTTCGTCGATTCACTTTTCTAATTCCCATAACATTTCGTCGATTATTGAATCACTTTTCCAACACTAATAAATTTTCATAAAATTTTATAACATATACATCCCTCATTGTTCAATAACTGTATTGGTAAACCACTCCTAGGAAATAAGATTTTGTTGCTATTATATACATGTATCACGGATTGTTCAATATTCCGATCGCTAAACACTTTACAAAACCCAGAATTGTAAGCTACAACATCTCTACATTTGATCGGGCGTTAGGAGAAGGGATTCCATGGGAATCCAGAAGTTTGTCTATCGGAGGACGTGCCACTCTTGCCCAGGCCGTATTGGTCCAAATCATGGTTTTCTGGGCACTTCTTTTCTATATTCCGTCTTCTGTCATAAACGGTCTAAACAGCATGATATCAAATTACATTTGGGGAGGCCAAAAGGAAAAGACCAAAATACATCTTTGTAGAATTGAAAAGCTGTCCCGCCCAAAATCCATGGGAGGCTGGGGATTAATGAATTTACAGTCTTTCCGAAGGGCGTTGCTGTGTAAGACCATGTGGAATGCGCTGACGGGGGAATCTCTATGGAGCAGAACTGTCAGGGCCAAATATATGTATGGTCACGACATTACTTACTGGTACAGACAATCCACATTCGGTGCCAACAATGGGTCTATCATCTGGAGGGGATTCAAGAAAATGTTTCCTTTTGTTCGAAAAAACTTGATTTGGCATTTCCATACAGGTTCCAAGATCATCATCGGCATGGACGATTTTGCTGGAATGAGCGGGCCGATCCCAATCTCTACTTCACTTCTGAGACATCTGCACAACAAAGGATATATTTTCTGGGCAAGTGTTATAAAAAGGTGGGACGGCGGGTCCCCGATATGGAAATCTGCTGTTGATTTAAATATCCCCGGAGATCTGGCTTCACAATGGAACGACGTTTCCCGATCCTTAAATTTCGCTGGCATATACCGTACAATGGAAAATGACCATATCAGTTGGAGAGGACTGGGCGGTTCTTCTGTGGTAAGTGCCAAGCATATATACCAACAGATTCTACACTCGGACTGGGACTCGAGAGAAAAGACTTTTCCACAGGCATTTTGGAAAACCCACTGCCCAACAAAAATTATTATTTTCTCTTGGCTGGTTTTTTATGACAAAAACCTTACCTGGGATAATCTACAGAAGCGTCAGTGGCACGGGCCTGCTATCTGTTCACTCTGTAGTATTAATTCAGAAAATAACTTGCACATATTTCTCCAATGTCCTCAATCCAAAAAGATCTGGCAGCTCTTGGCTTCACATTTTGGTTTCGATATGATCACCTCCCCTTCCATCTGCGATGTTTTTTATTCATGGAGCAACATGCGCTGCAGGTGGAGGTCGCTTCCGCTGATTACTATTTGGACCATTTGGAAATGGAGGAACCGTATCATTTTTGAAGACAAAAAGGACCCGATTTATTCTATCTATGAATCCATCCTTTCATTATTTGAAGCCATCGATCATCCTCAACAACCCACAGTCAAACAGCAAAGGATGCTGATTCATAATGATATCTATGAATATCCAATTGCATATTTTGATGGCGCAGCCCAGAGGAACATTTGTGCCTGTGGGATTCACATTATTCCGGAAGAAGGACAATCATATGATATCTATTGGAACGGAGGTCCCGGTTCAAATAGTAAAGCGGAGATTATGGCCCTCGCTGGTCTCATTGCTTTTTCTGATTTCCTTGGCATCAAAAACCTCCACATATATGGAGACTCCAAAGTCACCATAGAACATGTTCTATCCAAAAGCCGAATCAGAAATATACATCTTTCCGGCTGGTTAAACTGGATTACGGATTGGTGGCGCACCAGGACGGACTACAACATATCCCATATTCCCAGAAGGAAAAATCGAAGAGCAGACTTATTGTCCAAACAAGGACTCACATCTCCGCCGGGCATATGGAGACTGCAGATAAATGTGGACAATTGCGCCTGCCAGATTCAAGATTTCTCTATATCGGGTACACATCTCCAAATTTTGTGATGTCCACAGATAAGTTCTCTATACTCCTATTTATGAATCTCGCATATGCTGTACATTTTTGCTAATATTTTGGACCTACGTCTCCTACAGATAGGTCTGTTTTTTCTGGCCTGCTCTCTCTATGTTCAGTTTTTTGGTATAGTTTCATATGCCCGTCAGTATGCTGAACTGTTGACATATCAAAAAGTTTGTATACTTTTTATTTTGTATATTTTTGACAATACAATCAATATACCGCTTTTTTTGACGCTGAAAAAACTAGTAATAGTTATTTAGCTAAATTTACATTTAATACCAATTATTTATTCATTTTTTCATGATGAATTATTATCTTATTAATGAGAAGTACCACTTTCAAAAGCCTATACATTACCATGTTAAAAAATGATATTGGATTCATTTTTGAATTACTATTTTATTAACAATGTAATGTCACAATGAAAAATAACTCTTACAAAATTATTTAATATGATAGATGTATATGAATGAAATTAGAGCAATGTTATGCTTACAAGTTTGCATTATAATCTCTATAGATTCATGACAATTAGTCATTACTCAATGTAGTGTAGCAAATCTCATTAATTTTTAATTTTATAAAACTTTATTACATTACCTTAGTCTTGGTAGAAACATTTGAAAACACATTGCCCCAAACACGGTAAACATAATATTATAGGGATTAAAACCTCCTTGTATAGCGAATTCCATTAATTTTTAATTTTATAAAACTTTATTACACAACCTTAGTCTTGGTAGAAACATTTGAAACACATTGCCCCAAACACGGTAAACATAATGTTATAGGGATTAAAACCTCATTCTTATATATACATGTCATGGTGTGTTTACAAAAAAATAAGGCACTTGGAAATCTAGAACAAAAGTAGATACAACATTTGAAACGCATTGCCCCAAACGCAGTAAACATAATATTATAGGGATTAAAACCTCCTTGTATATACATGTCATGGTCTGTTTACAAAAAAATAAGGCACTTGGAAATCTAGAACAAAAGTAGATACAAACACAATTATGAACAAGATTTCAAGTGAAAGAAATGATTTCAAACAATTTGCAATTGCAAAATGTAAAAAGTAGAGAATAGCAATGACATTAAGGCAAGAAAGACTTGTAAAAGCATATGACGAGAAATGATGAGAAATTGAAATTTGAACGAATGTCTATACGTATGCTAATTTACAAAGAGCAAGTAAAACAAAGTCATTTCCATGACATCCATCTTGAATATTTTTCTATTTGTAATTAGGTCTTTCCATAGTATAGTTCAAAGTTTATCACAAGCTAAGATAAAACATGTTTGAAATATAACTATATTAATTTTGGGGAAATCAATGAAAAGATCACAATATGGAAAATGGCAACCCAATCACTAACAAAAATACATAATATTAATAAAACTAAATTATAAAAAAAATCAATACAAAATTAATACAAACACGACTCCAAAGACATTAAACGAACTAATATCATAATTATCCTTTAATATAAATTCCACTAACTATAAAAATTTGGATTAAAAATAACATTACTAGAAAATTTTAACTAACCAAATTATAATTAATTTTAAGTACATATTTTAATATTTTCTTAAATCTAAAATAAAAATATATCATTATAAAAAAATTATGATTTTTTCTTTTTATTGTTTTTTATTTTACTTTATAAATATAAAAACAAATTAATTGTTATATATATATAAACGAATTAAAACACAATATGTCAATTAATTATCATCCCAAAACTTAATATTATCATAAATATAAATATATATATATATATAAATATAAAGGTGAAGAAATGCATTAGACCATGGAGAATTGAGGCATTTTTAAAATACTAACATGATTATGTTAAATAATAGAGAAAACACTAATGATATATCCCATATATAATCGGGAGTGTACCTCTCTTTGGTGGAATTTATGATGACATGTTTTTGAAATATGGTTAATTTTTCACGATATAATAAAATATATTATTTATAAAGTTATATATAAACAAAATTAATTAAGAAATATTTGTAGAGATAGATTATTTGGTGAGTTGGTGAGAGTGTGAGTTGGTGAGAGTGTCTTGTTAAAAAACTTTTTGCTACATAGTGGATATAATTTATAATTTTGGCTTAGTCCATATATTATATTTGAAATTGTGAAATACACCTAATAATAATAAAAATAAATTCTATATTACTTAACAAATACGTAGTCAATCTAATGGTAAATAATGTTTAAATTCTTTGAAGGAATATTTAAAAATTATTATAAAAAATACGCAACCTTCATAAAACATCAATTAAAAAACTCAATAAAGGGTCACTGGTATAAGAATAAAAGTTATTTATTGTTTCGTCAACAAAATCAACTAGTGATATGATAAAATAAATTGTATTATATAGTAAGAAGACATGGTATACATGGAAAAGGCAATACTTTGAATTGGAAAGTCTTACATATGAGTATGTCAGATTTGGCAATGGGTAGTTGCTTAGGCTGATCTGTAATGAAATATGTAAGAATGCAAAAACAAATATGATAAACGCAGTTTAAAAATTATATATATATATATATGAAAATATGGTAAAAACGCAGTTTAAAAATTGAATGAGTATATATATAATATATTTTAGTTAATTAGACAAACTCATTTAATATAAGAAAATATGGTAAAAATACTGTTTAAAAATTAAATAAGTATATATATAATAATTTCTAATTCAATCTCAAGGGTCAGTTCAGTTTGGTCAAAATAAGTGCCTCGTTGTTCGGGAGGTCACAGGGTCCATTCTACCCGAAGCCCTTGGGGTTAGGCCTTGCTAGTGGGCCGCAGGGCTAAATTCCCTTCAGGGTCAATCGGGATTGACCAAAATGTCCATGAATCACAAGCAAAAAATTTATAATTAATTAGACAAACTCATCTCTTTCCTTGTACAAAATGCAAAATATACTTGCAGATCCAACGTTCCTTTGATTATAAGTCACATCACTACTTAATTGGTGAGGAGACAAGTGACAACATGGCATCGAACATAGCAAAATATACTTGCAGATCCAACGTTCCTTTGATTATAAGTCACATCACTACTTAATTGGTGAGGAGACAAGTGACAACATGGCATCGAACATAGGTTCAATGGTTATTTCTTGGTAACGTTTTTTAATTATTCTAACTAGACCAAAATCTAATCAATAGTCAAAGGGTTGAGATGGTTAGGAAGCATCTATGAATTATATGGTAACGACATGGATAGTAAGCATCTGTGAATTATATGGAAACAAAGTACATGCCTACAGCAGTCCATTTCCATGGTTGTTGAAGTTCATATAATGTTTCCCTGCTGGTTTATCCCATCAACCAATTTTTCGTGAAGGCCGTGATAGATGTGGTAGCCTTGAAAGGGCGTGAACTATAAGGAGCTCTTATTTCATAGTGTGAAGCTCTTTGAGTTCAGAGCCACTGTCGATTGTTTGTAAATCCATTGTGTTATGTGCATTGAGTTGATCGGGTGTTGAAACAAGAACAAACCTTGTGGTGTAACTGTAACAGATTTTAATGTGAGTCTGACAAACTTTTTTCATTTTCACGGTGGGTCCTCCCCTTAGTGATAGACTATACCAGATCTTGAATGAGAATGCTACTGCAATTCTGCTCTTTAGGTTAGTGAATCAACTGTATTTGAGCACTGCATTCTATTATTTTATTAAAACCTCTGTAATGTGCTCAAACTCATGGAGATAAAGGCACTCAAAACCTTGATGGAGACAAAATCACAAGATAGAGTTCTAGTGGAGGAATAGAGGAGGAAGGGACAATTAATCCTGAAGCTCTTAATCTCAAAGAAGATGATTTAGTGGAAGCTCTGATTCTCAAAGAGGTTGATTTCATGGAGAAATATGTTGCCAGTATTTCTTCTGTGGCTGTTTTTTTATTTGCCAATCAGTTACCATTCATGAACAGCTTCTCTGCATTTTATCATTAATGGTGATAAGAATGTTCTAGGTATTGCTTGTGGGAAAGTTAAGATGTTGCTGTTTTTTTATTTGCAAATCAGTTACCTTTCATGAGCAGCTTCTCCACATGCTATCATCAATGGTTATCAGAATGTTCTAACTAATGCAACTTATTATTCTTTCCCACAAGCTGAGAAAGGTAGGAGTATTTGTAGGATCCATGTAAGTCGGTTGTTGCTTCCCTAGTTGCTGCTGCTAAGTAAGTCTGCAGTTGTTGCTGCCCTAGTTGCCACTGCTAACGAAGTTGCTTCTGCTGTAGCTTATCCAAAAACAGGAAGGAAACCTGAATCAGAAAAAAGTCTGTTGAGGATATGAGATTTCAGTTTTTTATTAGATTATACAGTACAAATCAGAATAAGGATAACAAAGTAATGCGAGTTGATCATGGACCTGACCGTTCAGAACTTGTGTTTCTTCTTTGGAGGTCACAAGTTCGAATCAGTAAGTGCTAGAATATATACACCTACATAGAATACGCAATAAACAGCTGCCCAGAGTGGGAAAGGCAACATAGAAAAAACAGAAAAGGAGGTTGTAAGATGAAGGCACAGAGTCAAAGGGTCCTTCAACGTAGAATTGAAGGGGTCTATATCTGAGGTCATGACAGCTTCAATTCAGTAAGTGCTAGAATATATACACCTGCATAGAATACGCAATTAAACAGCTGCCCAAAGTGGGAACAGCAGCAAAAAAAAAAGGAAGGGAGGTTGTAACTTGTAAGATGAAGGCACAGAGTCAAAGGGTCCTTCAACGTAGAATTGAAGGAGTCTATATCTGAGGTCATGACAGCTAATAACCACAGTAAAATGGAAATCAACAACTGATCCAGAAATTAATGATGGAAAAATATATTTGTGGAGTAATTGAAACTTCCTAGAATATGATGTATGTGTCAATTTGGTGTATCTCAGTTGGTACAGTAAAAATCAACAACTGATCCAGAAATTAATGATGGAAAAACATAGCTGTGGAGTAATTGAAACTTCCTACAATATAATGTAAGTGTCAATTTGGTGTATCTCAGTTGGTTGTGAGGAAAAATTGTCATCCTAATTAGTAAATTACCCAGGTTTAAATCTCACAACCGCAGTAAAATGGAAATCAACAACTGATCCAGAAGTTAATTTGGTGTATCTCAGTTGGTTGTGAGGAAAAATTGTCATCCTAATTACCCAGGTTTAAATCTCACAACCGCAGTAAAATGGAAATCAACAACTGATCAGAAATTAATGATGGAAAAACATAGTTGTGGAGTAATTGAAACTTCCTAGAATATGATGTATGTGTCAATTTGGTGTATCTCAGTTGGCTGTGAGGAAAAAATGTCATCCTAATTACTCAGGATTAAATCCCACTTTTTGTGACCTGTATTATTTTAGTGAGCATTGTTGATGACCTGGCCTTTCCCTGTAGAATCTTGGGTTATCCCAGATATATTACCTAAAAAAAATGATGTGTGCAAGTTTTCTCATCCCAATAGTGAAAACCAAGGGAGCATAAAAAAGCTAGAAGTACAGAATGGAGAAGAGATTTTGTAGTTGTAAAAGCTATTCAAGATGCTACAATATAGGCATATGTGACTGTTGCTGTATAGATATGCACCCTCACAATACCTCTCACATAGGAAGGTGAAAGGCTATGATCTATTCATGAGTGGTTGATCTGGCCTTATTCCCTGCAAAATCTGGAGTGGAAAAAGCTGAGTAAATGGGCATACTCTGAAGAGGCATACTCACTTGCAATCAATCGAGCATTATGTTAGGAGACACCATTGCCCTATGACTAAAACAGGGGATTAGGAAAGGAAAAGGCTGGAAAGAATATGAGGGTTTTGTTATTAAACAATGGTGCAGGAAAATCCCAAGAAATATGTATTCACTTCATTTCAACAAAGGCTTGAGACTACATCACAAAAAAAAACTGGTTCTGTGAAGATATACACACATTACAAGAAGAATGAATCAAAAGGAAACTAGCATCCAGGTACACTAGGACATGAAAACTAAAATTGATCAGGGTAATAATGTGTGGCCCTTATCACAAGGGAATGTAAACTCCATTCAAGAAAACAAAATAGACGGACAAAGATATCAGAAAACAGATTTTAGATTGTTCAAACCAAATGTGCTCACGGATGTGATCTAGTCGCAAGCAACAAGTGATCAGGTGTTCAAATTCGAAATCTCCCAAGTGAAAAAGCACAAGCCCTGGGTAATTTTGACAACATAAAAATGTCCCTCACAATGGTAGCTTAACCAAATGGACGCAAGAAGTGCAACATCCCGCAGCATGTAATGGCCTCCAGATGAAATGAATTTCTTCATGTTCCCCCCCAAAAAAAGGCTCTCTCAATTCCAGCACTTGAAGTCATGAAAAAGGAAACATAATAGAAGAATTCTTTCAGCTCTATTTGTAAAAAGAAGACCGCAAAAATGCATGTATTGGTAAGGAATATGTAGAAAGTTTGGAAGGACCATTTGAGGAATGCATCAAACAAGTTTCCCCATGAAGGTGAAGATTTGTGCATCCCTTTGATTGCTAAACCTATAACATTGCAAAATGTTTAAATTTTGATTTTCTTCAACCACCAGAACGTTGCTTCTGCAAGGTATATTGAAATAGCTTGAAGCAAGATGGATGGGATGTAAACTTTGAAAATCAGCAGTTTCACTCATCGGATGGGAAAAAGCACCTGGAGATGGAAAACAAACTAATTCTTCTGAATGTGCACAGCAATTAGAACATATGCTTATCTCCATCAGCAGGGAAAACAAACTAATTCTTCTGAATGTGCACAGGAATTAGAACATATGTTCAACCCAATCAGCAGGGAGTGCAAGATAAAGTTGGCAGAGTAAAAGCTGATAAGTTTGACGCCATCTGCATTCATGTGATCTCTTTTGCACAACAATGTATTGTCAAGGGGTTTGACAATACATTTATTTTTTTCAGTTTTCCATTTCTTAACAGGACATTTAAAACATTGACTATTCCTTCGTGGCGTTGTGGGCGTTGTATACAGAGGCTTTAAAATTTGTTTGTGGGAGTATTTGAATCATCTTTTTGAAGATAAAATTGGATTTAACTGCACTTTATATATGAATAAAGTACTTAAATTTGAAGATGAAATTGGATTTAACTGTACTTTATATATGAATAAAGTACTTAAATTTGAAGATAAAATAGGATTTAACTGTACTTAAATTTGTTTCTGGGAGTATTTGAACCATCTTTTTGGAGATAAAATGAGAATATTTGAATCATCTTTTTGAAGATAAAATTAGATTTAACTACTTTATATATGAAAAAAAAGTGCCTGTGAATATTGCAGAAGCAAAGATCTTAAATTTTGTTTCTGGGAGTATTTGAACCATCTTTTTGGAGATAAAATGAGAATATTTGAATCATCTTTTTGAACATAAAATTGGATTTAACTACTTTATATATGGCGCCACCCGGACTTGAAAGCAAAGATCTTAACTTTGGCGCCGCCCGGACTTGAACCGGAGACCTTCAGTGTGTTAGACTGACGTGATAACCAACTACACCACGGCACCAGATGTTAGAAAGACCAACTACGTGGTCTCCAATACCAATCATGACGCTATTGTTACAAAAGTAACGACGTAACGTCCATCACAGCACCCGATAAAGTGGCGCGCCAACGACAAAGGAAAGGCGTCTGGTTTGATGGTAGCTTTAGCAATTTAATTTTTGAGTTGTTTTTAGTGTGATTTTTTTGGAAGTTTTTTATGGGTTTTTTTGGTCTAATTTCTCTAAAATTTGGCAGGAATTTATTGAAATCACAAGTTTGATAGGTAATCCATGCTCAATTGAAGTGCCCTAGGGGCTTTTGAAGGTGTTGAATCTATATATACAGTTAAAAACCAGTTTAAATAACACAAACCAAAATTTCACCTCAAAATTTTCCACCGAATTCTGACACTAGAAAGTTCAAAAAGTCGCACTAAAGACAACTCCTTTACTTTCATAACAGGGAATCTTGACGCTGAAGAAAAAGTTTAGCAAATACTAAATACTTGGCGACATACTTGAACCGGAGACCTTAAATATGTTACACTGACTTAATAACTCACTACACCACGGCAGCAGATATGGATTAGAGTGACAACATGTATCCAACACACTAGGGCACTAGATGTTTAGTAAAGTGACGTGACAACCAACTAAGTGTAAAAGACATCTGGTGTCGTGGGAGAATCAGAGGTTTACCAAAGTGACATGATACCAACGTCGTAGTCTAATCGAGCTTTAAATTTGTCTGGAAAACCATGGAAATTCTAGCATGATTTTGATCAAATTTAGTAGTTTTTTTGTAAATTTAGGTTATGGAAAATTTTGGGTGCCCTAGGGTTTTTTATGGTGTTGAATCTATTTCCACCATTAAAAACACATCCAAACACTCTTACTGCCATATTTTTTGAAAAAAATTACTAAATTCTAGTTTTTTTGACGGGCTCAGTGGACAACGTCAATAGCCAACTACACCAGCACTAGATATCTAGGAGGTGGTAATTCATTTTTATGATTGGATGTTGTATGGAAAGACATTGTTATGAAAATTCCAAGGAAAGGAATGGCGCCCCCTGGACTTGAACCGAAATCCTTCAGAAAGGAACTAAAAGCCTTCAATGCTTTAAATTGATAACCAACTATACAATGTCATGGAACCATATGTTTATGGTTGCAAGGAAAGGAATGGTACCACCCTTCAGTTTGTCAGACTAACGTGATAACTAACTACGCCACGAGAATGGCGTCGTTCATACTTCAATTCGAGACCTTTAATGTGTTAGATTGATGTGATAACCAGCTACAGGACCAAATGTTAAGGACGTTGTCAACAGACACCACAAATTCGCTTGAATGACAGATTTCTTCCTAGAATCCAGTAAAAAAAAAATCAAAAAAATCAGAATGTTGGAGTGTTTGAATCATTTTTTTTATGGTGGAAATGGATTCAACACCATCAAAAACCCCTATGGCACCTAAAATCTTGAAGTTTGACAGCTGTAACCCAGATTTTCAAAATTTTCCGCTAGATTTTGTCATAATCTTACCAAAATTTCCATTATTTTCCAAGCTAATTTATAAGTTCTTTAAACTAAGATAATACTAAGTTGTAACAATTCTATTTTATGTTTACATGGGAAAAACGTTGACTTTTAAAATGTTTTATTAATTAAAATTTAATAAACCCGTTTTAACAAATAACATTTACCAAATAAGTTCTTACATTGAAAAATATTGTTGTGATTAGATATTGTAACTTTTTTTTTTTCCGAGGAAAAAAACCGCGCTTTTCTATTAATCAAGAATAAAAAAGCTACATAAAGGAATGAGTAAACATTCCGCAAAGAGTGCTGGTACCCAGATGCATGGAAGCAATCCGTACACTGCCGCAAGGGCCCGAGTGCTATTGCACCCCACACAACGTTAGGAAACTAACGTGCACAAAGAATAAGAAAAGAGAGAAGAGGAGAGAGAAAAGGAGGCAAAAACTGACATCCGGCAGTGAGTAGGACTCACGCATCAAGTTTTTCGCCCCTTTTTCTTTTCGACCTTACGCCACACTCCTTGAGAGGGTTCGATCGAAGCGATGACTATCTGTGTTTCTGTATTCTGTGAAGCAAGTTCTTTGTTCGAATCTGAATTATCTGAGAGGTGGTGCCGTTTTATGCCGCCCGTGCTAGGTTGCATGCTTGTCTCCACTGCCTTGATGTCTGATGAATTGTTGTCTGATGCGTTTCCTTCCTGTTTCTCCATTTCTTGAGTTACCTCAGTTTTCTCTGCTGGGGATTCTTCCTCTGCTGCTTCTGAATCTTCATCCTCTGAATCTGGGGGAGAAAAATTCCAACCTTTCCTCTGCTTCTTTCTATTCTTTGCTTCTGGACATGTGCTTTGTAAGTGACCTGTCTGTCGACAGATCCTACATCTGAAAGCGGTGTTTTCATAATCTAGAACCTGCAACCAGTTCTGTTGTTTGTAGATCAACCTTATATTTTCCGGCAACCCTTTACTTAAATCCACTTCCACACAGATGCGTGCGTAAGTGTAGATCCTTTCATCGATCCTGTCCTGATCTGATTTGATGTATTTCCCTATGCTGTTCCCAATACCTTCCAGCACCCGTTCATCCCAAAAGTGCAATGGAAGGTTGTGTAGTCTAACCCAAACCGGCATTCTAGTTACCGTCATTTTATTTGGATCAAAATCTGGGAACCATGGAGTTACAAACAGCCCTGTTGTTCCCCAAAACCATGGTCCGGCACTCATGACTGTATCTCTGACTTCCTGGGATGTAAATCTAACTATGAAGAAACCTTTTGCACATAAATGAATGTCACACTCCATGGTCCAGCTGGTGAAGATCCAATGGAAAAGATCCATAGGTTTAGGCCAAAAGCTATTGAAACGGCATATTAAAGCTTTTGTTTCATAGGACTTGACGAAATCATCAAGCCCTGAGGAATCTAAGTTTAAAGCTGGGGTTTTCTCTGACTGATCTACTATATATGGCCTGGGCATGTGTCCTCCTTGATCTGGGGGGGGGCCTGAATTTCTGCTGCCCTGTAAAATGTTTTTATAGGATCCTCTTGATTGATGCTGAGCTGCAGCTTTTTTCCCTTTGTCTACCCCAGAGGAGCTTGGCTGTCCCTGAGGCATAGCCCCTCCTCTCAATCTGAGATTTAAAAAAATAATTGATCCTGGCCCAATCTCATAACTTGCCAGAGATCTACCGTCCTGCAAGGACCGCCTTCCACTGACCAGGTGCTGGGCCTGAACTGGGTATCCCATTTCTGCCCAAATTTGACGTTTAAGCTGCATGGGGGTGTCTCCTGCATGAACCCATACTAAGCGAGATTTCCCCTGAGGGGGCTTAATCAGAATCTGAAAACAAAAATTTGTTACCTGCTTTGTCTGTAGGCAATATTCCAGATCTGGCTCCGGTTTGCTTCGTTTTTCCTTTTTCTTGTCTAGATCTGCATAAACCCTGACCGATCTAGGGTTTATGTCTCCATTCTGCCACCTGGACTCCAGCTGTGCTCGAATATAGGCTTGATCGAGTTCGATCTGGTGCCTCAGATCATTCTGTGGTCGGATATGGCCTAGATCGCATGGATCTGAACCAAAACTGCTCTGATTGAGCCCGTGTGATGTAGAAGGGCGTGGATCTGCCTCATGCAGTCTCCCCCTGTCGGTTCTCGGCACGATCTGTGGTGGGCTGCGTCTTGCCTCTATACGCCGTGAGCCAGACGGGCTTCTTTGTTCTGGGCTCCAGATTTGAGCCTCAAACTTTCGCAGGAACTCCTCGTACCTCCACGCAACAATGGAGAGCTCCGTTGGTACCTTCACCCCGTCGTTCTGAAAACTATACGCAGCACCATACAGATCTGTGTGTTTTCCACCGACAATCTCCGTTTCCCCGGTCCGTGTTTCACCCTCGGCCCTTGCGACAAGCCTGTGAACCGAATCGGCAGCGAGCAGATCTCTGTTCAAAACCCTCGCCATCGCCATCGCTGCTAACTCTTGCTCCATAAGAGTATTTTATATATTGATTAGATATTGTAACTTGTTTGTATTGAAATGCTACATTTTACATTTCAATGATAACAAGAATTCAACATTTTAATGATAAATAAAAAACTATTTATGTTTAAAGTAAGTTTGTGGAAGTTTAGTTAATTAGTTTGAGTGTTTAAATACTTTGAACTTCATATGAAAAGTATGAAAAGTTTTGGGGATAAATTTTGTTGTGATTTGATATAATAACTTGTTTGTATTGAAATTCTACATTTTACATTTCAACAATAACAAGAATTCAACATTTTAATGATAAATAAAAAAATTATTTGTGTTTAAAGTAAGTTTGTGGAAGTTTAGTTGATTAGTTTTAGTGGTTAAATACTTTGAACTTCATATGAAAAGTATGAAAAGTTTTGGGGATAAATTTAGTTGTGATTCGATATCGTAGCTTGTTTGTATTGAAATCCTACATTTTACATTTCAATGATAACAAGAATTCGACATTTTAATAATAAATGAAAATTTATTTATGTTTAAAGTAAGTTTGTGGAAATTTAGTTGATTAATTTGAGTGGTTAAATACTTTGAACTTCATATGAAAAACATGAAAAAATTTAGAGATAATTTTTTCAAAAAATTTATCTTTATTGTGTGCCTCACTCAATGAACTTAAGTATCATAATTAACACTAATATGTTAAGCTAATACCATTTACAAAATATCATAATTAACACTAATATGTTAAACTAATACCATTTACAAAATAATTGAAGTGCATAAAAACTTCTACAAAATGCTCCCTAGAAAAAATATTTATGAAAACCATCCATATCGAGCTCTTCCATAAATGAATAAACCACGATAACCAATATATGAAATGGAACTAACCACACCAACATATGAATCAAACATATTTGAGATAATATTAATCACTGAGAATGAAAAAGCTAACAAATCTAGTTGAAAAAGTGGAAATGACTGAAATTAACTTACTAATGAAGTAGGAAATGCACAATGGTTGAGGTCATAATCAATTTTTAATTTGTCCTAAATAAAGTTGTGAAATATATTCATCCCTACACTATTGAAAAAATTGAATTAGTAAATAGAATTGCCGTGCCCTTCTCTTGTGAATGTAAACTCATAAATATCTACATAACTTTATGTAAGAGTATTATGAATCTACTAAGAACTAGAGTGTATCAAGAAATGCAAAAAAAAATAAAATAAAAAACTGATAATGAAAAGTAAGCATAACAAGAAAGTAACATATGATGTGCAGTGAATACCCTTTTGTATCAAGTGCTTCTATTGGAGATCAGAGGTTACACATGGGAATGTTAAGTGACCAGCGAAAACTAAGGCATCAAAATTGAAATGAAAAATATAAGTTAAAAAATGTGAGATGAGATATAGAGTTCAAGAGAAAACTAATATATTAATAAATGATTATAGATTCAATACAATTTCTTTCTTTTATTGGTTGAGTGCTTTCGTAAGAATAATAATAAATAAATAAATAACTATCACACTAGAAAAATAAATGAAATAGATAAATATTTGTCTTCATTAATGGTTAACCTGTCATTACTCCTGTCACTATGAATTCATCCCCATCTTCTCTAATTTTCCATCTAAACTAAACTAAAACTTTTAAACATATCTTTATATATTTTAGATAAATATTTTATATTCAAAATAATGAAAACCAGTAAAAATAGTTCATATGTTTCTAAGTTAAGTTTTTGTATTTTTTTAAGGCTGTCACTATCTATTAAACTTTAAATAATAAGAGTATTATTCAGTTTAAGAGTGGCAACTATTTAAAAGGCACGGTAATTTTTTTTCTTTGTATTTGTATTTGAGTTGTGAGATTATTTACTAATTAAATAATAATTGTATCCACTCATATCTTACTAGAGTAATGGATCCTACTAGATGACTCACGCCCATTGAGGACCTAGTTCTAGATGAATGTACTTCTTGGGAGAATTTTAAAATGAAACCTTGAAAGGTATGATTTTGAGACAATTAACTAGTCTACACAAATACAAAAAAATAAAAATAAAAAAGTTCATTCAATGTCACATTGACTTTCAATAACTCATTATTCAATAACTCATTATACATTTGAACAATTTGAGAAGACTTCGCCCTCAGCAATCATATTATTAGTTCTCTTATAACATTTGTATGTCATTTATTTAGAAATAAAATATTTTGTGTAAGAAGTAATATTAATGACATCTGTGGCATAAAAATATTTAACAAATCTTGAATATGATAACATTAGAGTACTCTTTCAAGCTACAAAACTCAATATTAGGGGAAATCTATGAAATTAATTAATGAACATAGGATTGATTTAAGTGTATATATTATATGGAAAGGAACTAAATTTGAGTGTGGGATAATTTAGAAACATAGTTGCAAGTGTACTTCTACATTCTAATGAGTAAATACAATTTGTGGGAGGGATATTATACAATTAAAAATATGTCCACATTCCAATACGGCCATTTTGGCAGATGATTCCTTATTCTTTTAGTCATTGTATTGATCTACCTCTAATGTTATAGAGCATAACATTGCATTGGAGTTAATACATTGTAAAAGTTATAATGGATCCCATGGGTTTTATTTCACCCAATGTATTAATTTTTTATTCTTATCATGATGGAAAATTAGAGGAGATTATTGGACTTTCTTCTTAACCTTTTTATTGAACACCACACAAATGTCATCTTGATCACTAAATGTGGATAGAATTTTTCTAGTGTCATAGATGTCAAGCTTTTAGAAAGTGAGCATCTTAGTTTCTAGGTTAATAAAATGCAACCTAAACACTATGTTCAACATTTTACCTATGTGCATTTATTTATTGGAAGGGAAGAACAATGGTTTTGTAAGTCCAAGGTGTAAAACCCAATTCAATCACCATATCTAGTCTTTTGTTAGCATTTGGTGGATGACACCTTGGAATGGTGCCAAGGAAAGGAATGAATGTGAAAGTAGGGGTCATCCCTTAGGGTTGAGTATCATCATCATGATAATCCCTAGAGGGACATTGCACACAATATATTATAATTCTATGAGGCCTATTTGGAGACAAAGGTGCTAAACTGATCACCTATGAGTTTTTTTTTCACGATTTTATGTATAACTGTAATACAAAAATACATATATTAAATTATTAACTCAAAAAAAAAGATGATACCACCACATCACCAAGATTATATCCATCAAAATACTTGAGAGATAGGTTCCTTATATAACTACTTCTTTCCAATAACCCTTCAATAAAAAAATCTTAACACTAATTAGAGTACTTGAACCATTACAACTTAGGTTGAAAAGATAATATTTTTTATCCATACTATATTTTGTAAAAGGAATTGATGTTTGACTATAAATATTTATTTTAGGTATAGAATCTTTCAAATACATCATATGTATAATTTTTTCTTTAAAGTTTTGAACCAAATCAATATGGCACATCATTAGGATAAGAAAGATGAATAATTGACCATATTGATCAAGTTTGAAATGTCAATGAAAAAATTATACATGTAATATAGCCAAAAGATTTTATATTGAATAACCCCAATATAGAAGTCAAGTCATAGAGGAAAAATACTTTTTTCATAAACAAATTATTTAGCAAAGAATAAATTTATAAATTTACAACAGAATAAATAAAATATTTACATAATGAAAATATGGAAATTAAATAAATATTCAATGGCCATCCTAAAACAATAGAAGTAAATATAACACAATGAAAAATAAAAAAATTATTTCATTAATAAAAACTTCCTAAAATATATTCAAGCTAATTTTGGCACATGCATAAACACAAAATTACAAAACACACATAATACACACTTCTCATTGATCAAATGATGATAAATATAAATACAATAAGTGTTGTCTAAATATAGACAAACCAACTTGGACAAATAATCACTTAGTTGAGACAATATATCAACCACACACCAATATAGGACTTCTAGTTGGAGTGAATCTCTCAACCAACCATCTATATCTAAACGACCTCCTAGATAATAGGAACAAACGCATTAACACACATTGAGACAAATGGGAAGTACATATTCTAACACTCCCCCTTAATGACTACTTGTATCAATCTCAATTAGAAAAATGTCTCAATCTAGTACAATATGATGTTTACTAATAATATCATAATGTTGATGTTCATATAAAGAAACAACAATCCACTGAAATGCATGGCTGCCCAACCGATGCAATCACCGGTCTACTAGGATGTCCCTTCATGTACAATTTGGTTCATTCAAAAAACATGTATCCATACCTATACCTCCCCCTTCATCATCATATCATCATCTTGGGTTTTGCAACCATGTCTAGGGTTTTCTCAACTAACCCTCAACCATGCTTAGGGTCTTCTCAGCTAACACTTCCACAAGTGGTTTCTTGGTGAACACAAACCTACACTACAATGGAGGTATGGCCCAGGTACAATTACAAACTCCAACTCAAACATAAATATGTAGACTTACTTAGAAACATATGTGTGACACAATCATGAGTCTACCATTATTCAACGCACCTTTACCTACATTTGTTCACCATCCAATCTTAGTTATTGTTCCAAACTTTGTTGTTATAATTCCTCCAAGAGCATTGTCTTGATTTTTTCTTATCTTCCCTTGGGATTTATTCATAATGAGAATTCTTCTTTTCTCTCTTTTACCTACATACAATTGATTATTTATGTCCATATAAAAAGAAATCCATATATCGAGGTACATGGGTACCATCCATTGTACTCGCTAGTTCTATAGGAATCCTTTTCACCTACATGGTTCATCAATCATGTTAAACTCTGTTTGACTTGGTCCCTTCATTCTGATTCCGTCTCACATTTCCCCCCACTTTTAATCGAATACTAACTTCTTCAGTTACACATCAAGCTTAGATACGAGTACACCTGTCACCCTCGTACCTACCTAGTGGTTAATTCCACAACTTGATGTCACATCCTCTCTCTACATAAGAGGGATAAACACTACATGCCTAACTCAAAAGGGCTTACAACACACCTATGGTTATAAACTTGGATCAACACTTTGGGGTGTCTGGTATAATCGATCATGCACCCCTTACAACACACATGCATCATAACAACAATTTCAATTCAAGTACAACAAGCATTGAAAAAGATTTAAAACAACAGAAATATCAACAACATTCATATGTGCCAATCATCTTCCCCAACATGTAAGCCCATTTACACTTCATCACAATGCATCACTTTCTACTTCACTTTTACCTCCTTATTTGAAATTATGCACAAAGTTGGTGTCTTCGTATTTTATGTCTTCAACATTTATGTTTAGTCTCTATCTTGAATTTCCATACGTTTGATTTGTTAGAGTAGCCAATTCTAACAAAACCACTATATTTCGTACTAAGTTGGCTAGAATTAATACAACGATTATCTCTATTAAGTTCCAAGATATGACATAAAGATAAACTCTAAGCACTACAAAAATTTGAGATACTTTTTCACCATTTTTAGCAATAATCCAACACACTAATCATGGTTTATGAGCCAAAATATCTTATTTCTTCAAGCTTATTTTATTCCTTCACAGCAGTACCCTGGACTTGTGCATTTTCTTTCATGAATTCTCCTACATTTATTTTCTTCTTCTTCATCGAATTTGTTGAGTTTCCTATTAATATCGAAGTAAGGCACAGGACCAACTAGTGAATGGGATCAATTATAAATCACCTCAGGATCCTCACTTCCAAAGAAACCCTCGAACCAACCATTTTGTTGAAGCCTTTACTTGAGCATGTGAATGTTCGTATGATAGATACCTCAGAAAAAGCAAACTCTTCATTCTCATTTTTAGATTGCTTAATCGATTGAGTTGATAAAGAATCTTGAAGCGGTTTTAGGTGTCCTAAGAGGATTGGCCATGATTTACAGGATAATGAAACACACAAACTCACCTTAATACCATGGATACATAAATTAATACTACCGAGAACAACATTAACTTTAAATACAACAACCAAATGAGCCACAAAATAATAATTTCCAAAAAAAAACCCTATGTGTGTCTGTGTGTGCGTGTGTGTGTGTCTCTTTACAGGCTCGTAATGGAATTATCTCACTCTATCACTAGGACACATGGCACACTCATTATGCAATGTTGAGATCGTGTATAACCTTCCTCTTCCACTTGGCAGAGTCATCACATAGACTTCTCCACATAGGCATTCACATATTCCTTGATGACCTCATGACGTCCAAGCTGCATGTCACTCGTCCTCTATAACTACATAATCTACTAGCAACTAAGGACCTACACTATAGTTGAATGCTTAGACTAGAGAATAGAAGCCTCTCACTAGACACACCAGACATAAAGCTTTAAGCCTTGGCCCGTCATCAAATCCTCAAAATGCAAAGGCCTCTCTCTCTTCAAAGAAATTCCAGGCTCGTGTGTCAGGAAACACACTCTTAGCTCTTCACATTCCATACACACATGCCTTTCCCAAGCTTATCCTTTCATCAATTACTCATATTTATAGGATGATGGGAAAATCACCCTCACTACACTATTCTCCCTGTGATCTTGGGCCCTCTCATGAGGTAGTCCAGCCTAGGAAACCCTCTAATACAAACACAAAATTATAGAACATATACACTTCTCATTGATCAAATGATGTTACATATAAATACAATAAGTGTTGTCTAAAGATAGACAAACTAACTTATACATATAATCACTTGGTTGAGAGAATATCTAAACCACAAACCAATATGGGACTACTAGTTAGAGGGAATCTCTCAACCAACAAACTAGAATTAAACAACTTCCTGAACAATAGGAACAGACTGATTAACACACATTGAGACAAGTGGGAATTACATATTCTAACACGTATGTTAAAGAAATCAACTAATTTGACACATGAGTTAGATAATTCAAGTTTTTGACTCAAAAGATAATTTATTTAATGTTCATTAGTGAACAAAATAAGAGTTCAGTGGATCAATACATTTCACTTACTGTCCTTGTAATATCCATTGGAAGAGTGAGATGTTTTACATATTATTTCCAAACCCTATAAAGAAAAAGTCAGGGAACTTTTCTCTAGCTACAAATTATGTAGGGTTGCCTTTCCGAGATTATATGTGTTACATGAAGGTAGTAGAATATATTAAGATGGTAAAATTGTACCTATGTTCTAGATATGTTAGAGATATGCCTAATATATAATGTTTGAGAAAATAGAAATAGTAATATAATTTTTCAAATATGTTGAAATTCATATGATTAGGAACTTCTGAGAAGATTTTTGGAAGAATTTTTGTTCTATTTTATTACTATGAACTCTATGTTATTTGCTAGGATTCATGTTAGAATTTGGTGGTTTTCATTTTTGGGTGTATGTTTTCTCTAATAATTGAGTTTTAGAAAATATAAATAGATAGAAATATTTTATAGTCGGTTGAAATTGTACTAGTTTTGTAGTATTTTTCATGCAAATTTCACTTCTTGTTTGTAGATCAGCTTAAATTTTAATTGTGGAATATTCAATGAGATGATAGACATTAATCATGGAAAGAAAACATAAATCCAAAGGGATGTATTTTCATACTTCCAAAAGCCTCAATCCAAGAGTCCATATTATCTTCATGCTTCAAGCTCTTTTGACCAACCTATCAATGAGATAGATTGTATCTCACTTTAATCACTACAGTAACCTATTATGCAATGCATTATATGGGTATTAGATGCATTTTCATTAGAATTTGGTAATAAAAATTTAAGTTTTTTCCCTTGGAAAGCAACACAATCCATTCATAAGAAAGGGGAAAAGGATAATGGGACATAGGGATACAATTGAAACCAAAATAGATCTTAAAGTTTCCATTTATTGAACCAATATCTCCAACAAATGAGAAGGATACCTAATGTGAATTTAGATGCATTATATGTAGTTGGAAAATTGGCAAAATAGTGATGTAAATGAAGCTAGATACAATCGAGAAGAATGCATGAAAGGTGTAAGATAATAAATTGCAAATGTTGAGGATAATAATATTATCATATGGGAATTATATGATGAATGGCAATTTTTCAAATATGAAGATGATTAAAAAAAACACTTAATAAGTGAGGGAAAACTCGAGGCAAGTGGAGGAACCATCACATATTTATTTGGAAATAAAATGGAAAGAAATTTTTTATCCGAGATGACAATTTAAGCATTGTATTCACACTATATATAGGTTGTCCTATGCTAGCTTATCTATTTTGCATGAAATATCTATCATTTCTTGTAGTGTCAAAATTTTCATCTTCTCATTGGTCTATAATGAGTGTTTGAGAATGCGGAATATATCTATCTCAAGTAGAAAGGGTTAATATGAAAGAGAAGTTTGGAAATGCCAAGTTTTTGTTATTGTCTTTAGACGAGGTTACAATTATTAATAGTACTTCATTGATCTACATTAGCATTTGTATGGTTAATGAGCATATTAGGTGTTCTTATCTGCTTAAGATTCATAAAATTAGAGAGAATTATTTTGTTGAAAATATTTATGAACCTATTATTAATAGTTTGAAAAAAATTGGTGGTATGGATCATTTAAAGATCATAAACAAGTTGGTATGTGTTGGCGTAGATTGAACATCAATAATGCAAGGATAAAGGAACGGACTTTGTGTCAAACTAAAACTATCATCTTCAATTTATATGCTAAGTATTCATTGTATGGCTCAGAGGATGAACCTTGCATTCAAAATAATAAGCAAGTTCCCATTAGTTTCAAAAGGTGAAGGTCTTATGATGCTTCATCATCTTACAACTCAAGTTTGTGACTAACCTTCATAGGTAAAAAGATTTAGTAGAGGAAGTTGGTTGCCTCAAATTTTCATTTAAATATGTAATAATTAGAGTTTTCTAGATTGAAATAGTTCTAGAAATATAGACATTTAGTAAGTTTGATGAATGTCATTTTCATTTCCATGTAATAGAATAAATTAGCTAAATTATGGAGGTTATTAGATAAAATACCAAGAGGTTAATTTTTTTAATTAAAAAATAGTTTTATATATGAAAGGATTGAAGGGGGGAGAGAGAGATATTAGAGTGTGTGGGAAAGGTCCAAGACCAAAGGATTTCATTGTGAATATAATGACCACATATGTACTCGTCCATTCTATATTTTGATTATAGAATAAATATTTGAGTTTTTCAACTCCATGTTGATTAATTGAATGGTGTTTTTTATGATTATATGATTAATTGTTGAATAATGATTACCATGCCAAGGATTGAGCTTGGCCAATTTCTTTTCCTACACTGGAGAAGTACATTGCAATGGAGTTAACAGTTCGAGGTTCCCAGGAACAGTTCCAACCCCAAAGTCCAACATTCTAGTATCAAGGTTTTGAAGCTTGTCCATGCTAGAGTAGACCCCCAATGTCATGAGATTCCAACGCAGAGTTTAAATATATTGAAAGAAACCATAAAGTGTGCACTACAACAAATTTCAGAAGTTTCAATGTCAATAGCATAAGTTAATAGAGAAATTATGTCAGGAAAAAGATCATTAACGAACAGTCTGTCTATTGTGATTTTGTTGTGTGGATCTTACATTACATTGAATATAGAGCATAATATTTGTTGAATCTCTAGTGGTATTAATCATTTGAGAATTGTCCATTTATTGTTGTTAGTTACACCAAGGTAGAAATAATTTTTCTATTTGTGAAACCTCTAGTGGCCTAAGGTTTTGATAAACACTTGGTTATAGCGCTTGATTGTGTGGAAATTGTTTGGGTGTAACTATTTGCCATGTAGTGGCTTAAGTCCTCAATAATATCACATGGATGTTGGTTATAACATTTGATAACATGGGAAGTGGAATTTTAGCACTTGTTTGACAATAGAATAGAATTGATACTTAATAGTTGAACTCTAAGAAATGTTAAATGATTGATTATTAATCCAAATCCATCATAAGTTTGGTATTAGATAATGTGTTTTCTTTAAAAAAAAAGAAATGAAACATAGACAAAGAGGAGTAGGAGAAGGAATAGGTTAAGGGAGACTTGTAACAAATGCAACATTGTTATATGATATGAGGTACATCCAAATAAGATTAGAGGCCATTGTGACTGCTCAAAAGAGAGATGACAAATGAGATTTTAGTGAGAGAGAAGAAGAAGCTCATAATGAAGAACAAGAGCTTGGTGTAGAAACAACATATGTAAGGATGTTGAGAATGATTTCTAGAGTGTGTGCCAGACCCAAAATGGATTTGTCCATCTATGATGGAAATTTAAATGTTGAGGAGATGATGCATTGGATTAATTTTATAGACATATACTTTGATTATGAATATGTGGATGAAGACAATGTAGATTTTTTAGTATCTTTGGAGGTACTCCAAGCCCTAGAGTTCGGAGTTTGGAAGGTGAAGCGCCATAAAAGTCACTTGTGGGTTTGGAACCCAAGGTTGGGGTTTTGCACCCATTGATGTTTGGGCCAAAATCATGAGGGATTTTGAACATGTGATGGATGAATATGATAGAGGATGGCGAGAAGAGTCCAACGCTTCGAGAATCGTCAAAATCTGAGTTGTCCTTAGTGAGTTATGAATTTTTTAAGTTCAAGAGTGGGAATGGAAAATAAGTGTTAAGGTCGGCCTAGTGTTATAATGACCTAATGACAGGTTGTCAAGATAATTTGGACATCTTAATGGAGCTCTTCTATTATGTATAAATAGAAGGTGATTTTGGATGCTAATGGAAATCCACAAGAGCACAATTCATAGCTAAAACACATATGAAGTTGAGCCTTAGGGTCTAGGAGCCAAGCAAGAAGAAATAAGACTGATTTTTTGGGTGATTTAGTGATTGTTTACTAGGTCAAGTACATGGAAAAGGAGGTTGTAGCTTCAAGGATGAAATCTGGGCAGTTTTGGTGATGCATGAGGTTTGTTCTAGCCTCTGTTTGAGGGTCATAGTAGTTTTGTTCATCTACAGGGATGTCGAGCTTATTTAGGGAAGCCTAATGAGGGTTATATCATTTGTTTAGAAAGACAAACCACCCAAATCAAGTAGGGAGAGAAAGCCACAACTATTTGAGGGTAGTTTGAGGTGATTGGAAGGGAGAATAAGAGGTTTATTTATGACCTAACCAGCCAGCCTAATCTACAACAATGCAACTCCAGATTTGAGGTATCTCAGTGTTGTTTTAATGTTGAATTTGTGCTAGGTGGAAGGTTGTCCAAGTGTGGATAGTTTGGGTAACCTATGGAAGCCAAAGAGGAGGGGCAGACTTGATGGTTAGATGCCCTAACTAGTGGGTAGATTCTATAGTGAAGTTTTAGCTTGGATCAGATTTATATGCAGCTTGTGGGAGCCCTGTGTTAAGGTTTACTTGGGTGGTTGGAAACCTCAAGAAGGAGCAGATGTTACAGTGAATGATTGGGTTTTATTGGACTAGTGGAGGGCAGCGTGTTGGATACCCAAAGTATCCCTTGATAAGAAGTCATAAAGTTACATTGATGGCTGAAGTTTGGGTGAAGATTGGATCCTAATGTGTAGCTCTTTGATGGATGAAAGAAGATACTAGATTGGCATATTGGAGCTCATGTGTTGGCTAGACTAGAAGACCATATTGGATCAGCCTATGTTCATTGTAGCAGAATCCACTTGTAGTAGTGATAGCAGGAAGCCCTCCCGAAGTCTCTATTTGTTGTATTTTGATGGACTAATGGGCACCTAGAGAGTAGAACAAAAGCGAAGGACCGATAGGATGAGATACGACATAGAGACTGCAGTGAGATTGTCAGTGTACCTTGTATTCTTTTACTTGTGGATAATTGAGGGCCATTATCCCTTGTATGGGATCCCTAAACAGTTGTATTATATGTTGATTAATATAACGAAGTTGGGTTGAACTTTGTAAAAAGTTGTCTATACTTGTGCATGTGTGATTTAATGCTTTATATTATTCCAATGTGCAAAGTAGCTTTGTTGAGATTCTTGGTTTGGTAACGTCAAAGATTCTAAAATTCTATTCTAGACCCAAGATCATGGAAATTCAACATGGTATCAGAGCGTGTCTGAGCTACTTTGGAAGACAGTGAATCAGAGTGTGCACATCGAAGTACAACTTAAGAGGGAGTTGGTTACATTGTAGGTGAAGGGCTCACTACAATGTTGAAGTTGCAGGCTGGTCTTTGTTATGAGGATAGGTTGGAGGGGTTGTCCAACTATAGTCCATGGAAGGAAATGATCAAGTTAGTCTTGCAGGTCAACAGGATCTGGGAGTTCGTCGAGAAATCCATCAAGAAGCCAACTAACCCAAAGGAGTTAGAAGTGTACGAGGATTTGGATACGAGGGCGAGTTTTATCATCCTTGAGGGTGTGAAGGATCCCCTAATACGTCATTTTTCTGGGACGAACACTGAACATGAGATGCGGATGGCTCTTTAAAAAAATTCCAGATTAAGAATAAGAACCGGGTACTAGTATTGGAGGATAATTTAAATTCCACCAAGATAATACTGGGTGGAGGAGTGACTTCTTAACTGATGAGATTGTCTTAGGTAAAAAATGAGCTTGTTGTCATCGGTGTGACTATTTCAGATTCTGATATGGTGAGGATTGCTCTGAAAGGGTTCATCGAGGAATGGAAACCCTTCATCTAGGGAATCATTTCTAGTGAGAAGTTTCTAGACTGGAATAAACTGTGGGATGACTTCATTCAGGAATAGTTGAGAGACGAGGATCTTCATCCTAAGAAGAAGGATTTCAATGATGACATGGAACTTGTAGCATGAATGAAGGGTAAGCAGAAGAAGGACTTGAGTAAAGTCAAGTGTTTCAACTATGGCGAGATGGGTCATTTTTTGTCGAGATGTCCGATGAAGAAAAATATGAGAAATGAAGAGAATAAGGAAGGGTATCACGTCGCTAGTGTTTCCACCTTTTCTAAGATATATGCTCTCACCAGGAGGTTGGAGGAGGAGGAATTTGCTATGATCTCTCATTTCTCATAGAGTATTATCGATGAGGATAGATGGTACATGGAAAGTGGTGCATCGAAACATATGACAAGGTCACAGTAGGTTTTTGAGACTCTATCTCAATGGGTCTCGAATTTTCACATGGTTTTTGGTGACAAGAGTCAGAAGGATATCCGAGGATCAGGAGTTGTTTCATTCAAAATGGAGACAGGATGGTTGATGCGGGTCTAGGATTTATTGTTTGTACCAAGACTCAGATATAACATGATATATGTCTCTATGATAGAGAAGAAGGGGTTTGAGGTCTTGTTCCAAGATAGGAAGGCAAGACTTAGGCCTGGAGCCTCTAGCTCTATAGGTATTATACTTGGAGTTAGAGAGCATGGTCATACAGACTAACAGACAAGCCTATACATCATGGGAAAATGAAGCAGGCAGACCAAGTGTAAGTTCCAGAGAATTAGTTTCGGGTACATGCTTCAGAGGTACATATACAAGTTCCAGAGAAGAAGGTCCAAGTTCCAGAGGCTCAGAGGGAGTTGAGTTCTAGCGGGAGCTTGCAGATTCAGAGGCAGACTTTGCATCCCATGAAGAGTGTGTGGTCAATGGGGAGAAAGGGTGATCCTATATCTGCCAAGCAGGAATCATGGAGAGAGTGGAAGACATTTCAGGAGAAGAAGAAGAAGTGGGATGCTTCCAGTGACAACGACACTTCCAAGAGGGGTGTAGTTCACACTACAGGGATTGTTGCAGTTGTGAGTGCTAAGAATTGGGCAACTGTTATGATTAGCGATGATGACAATGAGTTACTTCCTATTATTGAAATTACCTCCCTCTCTAAGAGGGAGTGTTGATTTTTGAATAGCTTAGGAGGTACTCCAAGCCCTAGGGTTTGGGGTTTGGAGGGTGAAGTGTTGTAAAAATCACTTGTGGGCTTGGAACCCAAGGTTGGGGTTTTAAACCCATTGATGTTTGGGCCAAAACCATGAGGCATTTTGGACATGTGATGGATGGATATGATAGAAGATGGCGAGGAGAATCTAACACTTTAATAATCGTCAAAATCCAAGTTGTCCTTAGTGATTTATTAATTTTTTAAGTTCAAGAGTGGGCATGGAAAACAAGTGTTAACGTCAGCCTAGTGTTATAATGGCCTAATGATAGGTTTTCAAGCTAATTTGGATGTCTTAATGGAGCCCTTTTATTATGTATAAATAGAAGGTGAGTTTGGAGGCTAATGGACATCCACAAGAACACAATTCATAGCCAAAACACATCTGAAGTTGAGCCGCAGGGTCTAGGAGCCAAGAAGGAAAAAACAGAACCGAGTTTTTAGGTGATTTGGTGATTGTTTACTAGGCCAAGTTCAGGAACAAGGAGACCGCAACTTCAAGGAGGAAATCTGGGCATTTTTCGTGATGCATGAGGGTTGTTCTAGCCTCTCTTTGAGGGTCGTTCTATTCATCTACAGGGAAGTCAAGCTCATTTAGGGTAGCCTAATGAGGGTTGTATCATTGTTTAGAAGGACAGACCACCCAGATCAAGCAGGGAGAGAAAGATGCAACTGTTTGAGGAAAGTTTGAGGTGATTAAAAGGGAGAGAAAGAGGAATGTTTTCACCCTAACTAGTCATACTAATCTACAGTAGTATAATTCCACATTTGAGATATCTTGGTGTTGTTTTGATGTTAAATTTGTGCTAGGTGGAAGGCTGTCAAAGTGTGGAAAGTTTGGGTAACCTATATAAGCCAAAGAGAAAACTTGATGGTTAGCTGCCCTAACCAGTGGGCAAATTCTACATTGAAGTTTCAGTTTGGATCATATTTATATGCAGGTTATGGGATCCATGTGTTGACGTTGACTTGGGTGATTGGAAACCTCAACAAGGATCATATCTTATAGTGAAGGATTGGGTGCCATTGGATTGGTGGAGGGCAGTGTGTTGGCTACCCAAAATAGACAAGTGGAGGAGAGTGTGGAGTCATAAAGTGGCATTGAGCATTGAAGATTGGGTGAATATTGGAACCTAATGTGTAGCTCTTTGATGGACGAAAGAAGCTACTAGATTAGTAGATTGGAGCTCAAGTGTTGGCCAACCTAGAAGAGAATATTGGATCAACCCATGTTCATTATAGTAGAAGCGAATTGTAGAAGTGATAGGAGGAAGCCCTCCTGGAGTCTCTATGTGTTGTTTTTGATAGACTAAGGGGTATCTAGAGAGAAGAATGGAGGTGAAGGACTAGGAAGATGAGATACGACATAGAGACTGCAGCGAGATTGTCATTAGATCTTGTATTCTTATACTTGTGGATATTTGAGGGACATTATCCCTTATATGGGAGCCCTAGATAGTTGTATTATATGTTGATTAATATAACGAAGTTGGGTTGAAATTTGTAAAAAGTTGTCTATACTTGTGCATGTGTGATTTACTGCTTTATATTATTCCATTGTGGAAAGTAGCTTTGTTGAGATTCTAGGTTTGGTAGCATCATAGATTCTAAGATTCTATCCTAGACCCAAGAGCATGGAAATTCAACAGAAAAGAGAGTGAAATATGTAATAACAAGATTAAAAGGCCATGCATCCCTATGGTAGGAAGAAGTGCAAGAAGTTAGAGAAAGAAAGGGAAAGTCCAAGATTAGGAGTTGGGACATAATTTTTATTAAATTTAAAGGTAAGTTCATGCCCAAAGACTACCAATTGAATATTTTTAAGCAAATGAAAAACCTTAAACAAAAATATATGATTGTAAAAGAGTATACTTAGGAATTTTATATAATAAATATTAGAGTTATTAATATAGAAGAAGATGTTGAAAAGGTTGTTATGTATGTCAATGGATTGAGGTATGAAATTTAGGATGAGATCAATATATTTTCTATAAGAACAATGGAATATGCATATCAAGCTACTTTAAAGGAAGAAGAGAAGATAGATAGAAAGTAGAGTTAGAAGAGAAGAGGAAGGAGTCTTGCAAGAGGAAAAGGAAAACACATCAGTAGAGGGAAATTTCAATCCATAAGAGAGGAAGGATGAATCTCAAGCCACTCAATTTAGTCACACAAAGGAGGTGAGTACAAAGGAAGAAGTTATTTTGTAAGAGGAAAAGGTACAGGAAAGGGCTATTAAGTCAAATGTTATAGATGTGGTAAGTTAGGACATATGTCATGGGATTGTCTACAAAAAAATTTGACATTCAAAGAGGTGAATGTGAAATAGAAGCAAAGGAAGAAAGTGTAAATTTTCTTGCAATAGAAGAGGCCCTAGAAGTGTAACACACCCTTTCCTAAACCCTTCCAAAACACAGGCTCAAAGGAGGTGGTTACTATGTTGACCCAAAATACAAGGTGCCTTCAGGGAAATGGGGTCTAAATTTTTTTATCATTTCAACTAACTTAAAACATTAATTATACATCATCGTTACATTCATCTCACTAAGATGATTCTGGTGATATAAAATTTTACTTCAATTTGACCTCTCGATCAAAAGTTATGGCCATTTGATTTCTACCAAATCAGAAGGCACCATGTCCTCACTCTGCCACATGGTTGTCCCAGCTAACCTCTTACCTCTACTTGGTGTTAGAGAATTAGCTTCCAACTTGTTCATGGGTTGGATTTCCCCAATTCCCCACACTATGAATTAGTCCATAATATATATCTATATATGTGTGTGTGTGTGTGTGTGTGTGTTTATTTATTTACTTATTTATTTTCCCCAAATCGGCGGGCCATCAGCTATTGCCAAGTTTCTTGTTACCTAGGCCTGTTACCCTGACCCATCACCCATGTTAATTCATCAAAAGCTCTAGGGAACACCTCCCAGGCTTATGTGTCAGTGGGTCAATTAATGAATCACTTGTTGACGGAAACCTTTCCTGTCTCCCAGGCTTTGTTACCTGGCCATTCCTATTTTGCACACTTACGAATGCTCTAGGGTCATTCTTTCAGGATGACCTGTTAGTGGGACCATCCTTGCACCAATAAATGACCAGTCGGGCTTACGTGTACGCCAACACAACTCAGGCTTATGTCATCTTGTGTTCTTTCCAAGGTGATGTCTCCATCACAATTTCAATAGGGTTTGAACGAATACCACCTAGCTTCCTCCATGTTGATCGACTCCCACATCACCCTGGTCCTTGTCATACTGACACTTCCCTGGTGTGCTCCTCCTTTGATATTTCAGGGAAGACCCTTCAGGACATGTCACCCTACCACTGACACTTGACATGGTTATTCCGATAGAACTTTAGTTCTTTTCTCTATGCCCGTTAATTGGCGTATTCCTGTTGGGCCTTAAAAGAATATTAAGCATTGATACTTTGTGCTCGACCCACCTGCTCTGACTCAGATCTATTAAATCTCTTCGCACTTAATTATATGAATATTTCTATATTCTCATTGATGGCCCTTATAAGGTATCAAGTCTTAGCCCTAGTTATTTCCATGAGATTTTGCGCATATAATTGCAGACCTCTGTGACATTATCCTTTCTACACTTAAAAATAAACACCATCTACATATATTGGTTAGTCATGCAAATCAATAAACACAGAGAGAGAACCTTTTACAACAAGGATTTGCCCCTCCTTCACTTTCAAATAATAGATTAATTTCAAGTTCAAAGAAAACATAAGAATTTAACCATTCCATCATCAACACAATAGAACAATGAATATTATAGAAATCTACCCATCTCTCTAAACGCTGGCCATTTAGACCAATTTGCAGGCTCAAGGTGAGTACAAGAGTGAACCATTCCTAAGATTGTATTCTAGGCATTTACAATACATTCCCCCAAATTGACCTCCTAGGTCATTAACTTAAGTAAATCAACATCCTAATTCTAGTGTATAGTAATAAGTACAGGAAAACATAAATAATCATAAGCATATTAGTCCTTCAGGGAAGAACCATTCCTCATCCATGGCACAGAGATTATCATTACACATGAATTCATTTCCTCAACATATCAATGCATTAAACATAGGCATAACAATCAATGCATAAAGGCTTGAATATATGTATCTTATTATAGTGTGCTTAGCAACTAAGATTAGGACTTCAACTCTAAACCCAACCATAGACAAGTTGCAGCCAAGTCTTTCTTTCAATTTTCACCCATGAGCCAAATTCCAATTCTTGAGGTCAAGTGTTCTTAGAGGAGTTCCAAACTAATATTTCACCTGAAATAGGGCATATTGAGGTTACCACCCCTCCACCCACCATCTATCAAAACCAAGTCAACATGGTGAACTATTTCAAGGGTATACAACCATCTTCTACATGGGAGATTTAATCGGTATCATTAGCTAAAACAAAGTGTCTCAAGGCCACATTGCCTTCACACACAAACTATTCAAAAAATTTACATTAGTCTTCCAAACTTACAACCAGGATTAAAATCCATATCAAGATACCATACAACAGATAATTGTCATCTCACTTTCAGGATAAGAAAACCCACACTACAGGAAATTCCTTCAGTGGATAAGCTAATGTTGGATAGAAGGAATCACTTCTCTAGGTGATTCATGAGTGAGACAAACACCAAAGTTCTAGCCCCAAGGAAACTCTTGGTGGTTCCTAAATCTCACAAACAGTGGCATGTTTATTCCTCAACACAATAGGTTCTTCAATCCCTAGGTTTTCGGTGGATTCCTTCAACCTTAAGTCAATTGTTGCTCTCTATAATTTATTCCCAGCAAGCCTCTTCTTGTGGGTTCTTCAGTTGGTATATATATATATATATATATATATATATATATATATATATATAAGTGACATTATCCTTTCTACACTTAAATAAACACCAACTAGATATACAGGTCATTCATGAAAATCATTAAAAACAGAGAGAGCACTTCTACAACAAGGATTTTCCCCTCCTTCACACTTAAATAATAGATTAATTTCAAGTTCAGAGTAAACATAATAATTGAACCATTCCATCATCAACACAATAAAACAATGAATATTATAGAGATCTAACCATCTCTCTAAATGCAGGCCATTTAGACCAATTTGCAGTCTCAGGATGAGTATAAGAGTGAACCATTCCTAAGATTAGATTCTAGTCATTTACAATACATTACCATGCCAAATTGAGCTCCCGGGTCATTAACTTAATAAATCAACATCCTAATTTCAGTGTATAAACAATGTAAACTTTGAAACGGGAACTGATACTGTTACCCGTTTTGTAGAGGTGGCAAAAAAATGACCCGATTTTCAAAAGTGGTGATGCAGAATACACATGTTTTTTTTAGAACATGGTTTTTGGAACTTTAATTTTTTTCATGTGCATTAAGTTTTAGAATGGTAGTGAATGGTAGTGATTTTCATCCTGATTTTAAAAAGTGAGTATTCTGCATCACACCCTTTTTTTAAAAGACCTATTTTTTGACTTTAAATTTTCTAGTGTGTGAAATGTAAAAAATTATTTTCTAAATTTGATAGTTTTTGAAGTCGTCATTGTATTCATATTTTCTTGTTCTCTATCTTAATTTTTTTTTTTTTTTAGTGGGGTTTTTATTGTTTTGCGTTTTTAAATTAGAAAGTCGATAGTTTGAATTTTAGATAATCTACATGTTTAGACATCCTTAATTAATTTTTCAATCCACATGAAATAATTGTTTCTAAAAAACAACATTTTTTAACAATGGACATAAAAAATAACCATTTTTAACATAAATATAACAAAAAAACTAAACGTTTTGATAATTTTTTGCTAGAATTAACATGTCAAAATCACAATTTTTATACAAAAATATTAACTAAAAATGGTCAAATAATAGTTTTTTTTATGAATTACATGTCAAAAAGATAATAATAACTACTTTTTTTTTCAAAAAATAATGATTAACTTAAAAATCAATGCAGAAATCACATATTACCAATATTGAACATATAACAACCCTAATTGAGTGTTTATTCTTCTCATAAAATGTCAAAGTCAAAACATTGCAAAGCTTGATTTACAAGCATAACTTAAATTTAATCAACAATGTCACGTAGTCCAAATTCTTCGTCCTCTAGAGTTTCATCATTGTCCTCTTCCACAATATTTTCTATTTCATTTTTCTCATTTTCCTCTTCTAATGGGTCTTTGATGTCTGCAAATCTCCCAATATATGTCTTTCCAAACATTCCATGTAATGGTGGTTGGGGTTCCTTTGCCTTTTTTGCCACACGTGATTCACTAAAGTCCCCTTTCTTCAACCCAATTTCTTGCATTGCATCTCGAAGAAATTGAAGAGCATTAATTCTTTGCTGAATGAAATTGCATTGTAATGGATCTTTCTCAATTGCCGTTAGATCTAGCGAGGAGATTCGACGATTAAGGATATGTATGTAGGTCAAGCGATGTCTTCCTCTGCCGTTAGATCTAGCGAGGAGATTCGACGATTAAGGATATGTATGTAGGTCAAGGTGAGTGTTATCCTTTGAGTTTGTTGTGCTTCATGGTGGGAATCGGTGGATTTCGGGTGGACTACATGCTCGAGGGTTATCCCCCCGTTCAGACCCAAAATCCTTTTAGAATGGTCTGTATTTCCTCATTGGGTTCGATTCTAATTTTAACGTGGTTGCAGGTTCTCACCCTGATATGAGCCTCATCCGTCAGATCTTTGAGGGGTGATCGAACGGTGTTGACTTATGTTTGTTTTTCGAGGGTTTTGTTGTTCTGTTTGTGGGTCTATGGCTTTAAGCAGTTTGATATTTCTTTAGCCCAAAGTTCCTTGGGGACTGTTGTATTTTATGTATTTTTCTTTCCGATTTAATGAAATAGAAGTTACAACTCTTAGTTTAGCAAAACAAAAAGAAAATTTGCTCAGGGGGAGTTCCAGTACAGGTACCAGTTCCCATTGGTTGGGTAGAGCATCTTTCTATTCACTGTGGTTTTGCGGTAGGCCAAGTCATTTATTCATATAAGCGAATGAATGTTAAACATGTATTTTTGTTTTTTGATTTTTGTCTTTATTTTTTATGCTTGTGGTTATTCCAATGTATTAATGTTTTGTAATTTGAAAATTATGAAATCAAAAGAGGAATGTAATATTTCTTTGGGTTAGATTAGTTATCGAGGTTAATAAACAAACTATAAGTCATTGAACCAAAGGGGAACAATCATAAACGCTAATTAATAGGCTTGAAGATTGCTGCAAGCCCTAGGTTAAGCCTGCATTATCCACAGACTAAACACACATACACACACACATATAAGTACTCTTGAAAACATAAAAAAATGTGTAAATGAATGTGTAGATTGTTTTTAATACTAAGTGAATTTATTGTTCTAGATATTTCTATCTAACACACATAAACATAATATGTTGAATGAAGGCTTTCAAGCTATTTTTGAAAAGTATCAACTGTAACTAATATAATGTAATGAGAAAAATATCAGAGTCGAAGAAAGTAATACATGAGAGCTAAGAAAAATTGAAAGAAAAACTAATTTAAAATTAGTAATATTAGTAATATATGTCAAGCATACTATTATAGGATTTATCATTCACATGTGTTTCCTTCCAAGGTGTTTAATACCCAAAATGGTGAAACAAAATTTAGATGTGAGAACATAAGGGTTTTTCTTTATTTTTCTAATGAAAAATGAACAACCACCAAAGAAGATGTACAAGCAACATGCATAACATAATAGGTAACCTTTTACTATCCCTAGCAAAACATAATTAATTTTTTTTGCATCTAGTTGCCTGGGGATACCATAGTTCTCCACACAATGTACCCAGATATGATTTATAAAGCACTTGTACAATCGACAATTTGTATAGAAAACCATAAAAGGAATATACTACATAATTAAATCTCCACAGGTAACCTCAAAAGAGCATGTTCTAGTAATGTAAGTGTGAGCAGTCAAAGACTCATTAAGAAGAAAGACAAACATTTCTAAAATGTATTTGGTGAGAGTTATAAACCCCAACTCGTAAGCTTTTCACGCCAAAAAGGGTTCTTGGTCAAAACATTAAGTTATGAAAATTAAAGAGAAATATAACCAATTAAAAATAATCCACTCAATTAAAATATAGCATCTATCATCACTTATTTTTATTATACTTTATTAATATCCTAATTAAAACCGTAAAAAAATTAAATTACATTTATAATACAAAACCATGAGTACACACCTTGCCATAATTAAAGTCAAGAAATTCATAAATGCACATAGAAAAGTATTCAGAGCCATTTCTTTATAATGCAAGTCAATAAATAAGTCAATAAATAGATAAATGCACAAGAAAGGCATTCAGAGCAATTTCTTTAATATGTAAATTTATCATTCAAATTTCTATGAAATTCTAAATGGAAGAAAACGAAGAATACAGATTAAAAGGCTACAGCACTGGATACGTGCCTGAGATTTAAAGCCGAGGTGCCAAAGGAGAAAGGCGATGGCCACGGTGGGCCGTACCAATCCTGTCCACTTCACGGAGAAGGCGATTCCTGTTTGGAAACCTCAGAGAATCCCGCAGCCAAACTTACCTCATGCCGCAGATGCTGGTTACATTTAGCTAAAAATACGCAGAGACGAAGTATGAACAAGTATTTCGTTGTTGTTACATATCTAGAGAAATGATAAAAAGACTACATGTTAAGATTAGAGAGACTACTTGTTGTTTGTCTCAGAAAAAGATGTCAAAATATAAATATACTTTAGACGACCGAATGGAACTCAATGCCATCAAACAACAATGGTAGTCGAACCTTAGACCAGGCGCGGATGCAGCAAACGCAGATCATTCCACTCATCGGCTATGGTGATATAGCCGGATTATAGATGTTCAAACTAGAATTTCTTTAAATGCATGTCAAGAAATCGATAAATAGAAATAGAAAAGTATTCAGAGAAATAGAAATCGATAAATGTGCCAACAGAGTCAATATCCAATACTGTTCGGAAGCCATTTGGTGATAAATCCTCTGCAGCACAAAGAAAATTGCCGGAGCGTCGATTCCCGGAATCGACGCTCCGCCCCTCGCCTGCGCAGCGCCACCCCCGGGCCGCCCCGCCCCGCCCGAGGGGCGGAGCGTCGATTCCGGGAATCGACGCTCCGACAATTTTCTTTGTGCTGCAGAGGATTTATCACCAAATGGCTTCCGAACAGTATTGGATATTGACTATTTCTATTTCTCTGAACTGGAATAGCCGAGAGTATGGAGGTTCGAACTGGAATTTCTTTATACTGAAAGTCAAGAAATTCATAAATGCACATAGAAAAGTATTCAGAGCCATTTCTTTATAATGCAAGTCAATAAATAAGTCAATAAATAGATAAATGCACAAGAAAGGCATTCAGAGCAATTTCTTTAATATTTAAATTTATCATTAAAATTTCTATGAAATTCTAAATGGAAGAAAACGAAGAATACAGATTAAAAGGCTACAGCACTGGATACGTGCCTGAGATTTAAAGCCGAGGTGCCAAAGGAGAAAGGCGATGGCCACGGTGGGCCGTACCAATCCTGTCCACTTCACGGAGAAGGCGATTCCTGTTTGGAAACCTCAGAGAATCCCGCAGCCAAACTTACCTCATGCCGCAGATGCTGGTTACATTTAGCTAAAAATACGCAGAGACGAAGTATGAACAAGTATTTCGTTGTTGTTACATATCTAGAGAAATGATAAAAAGACTACATGTTAAGATTAGAGAGACTACTTGTTGTTTGTCTCAGAAAAAGATGTCAAAATATAAATATACTTTAGACGACTGAATGGAACTCAATGCCATCAAACAACAATGGTAGTCGAACCTTAGACCAGGCGCGGATGCAGCAAACGCAGATCATTCCACTCATCGGCTATGGTGATATAGCCGGATTATAGATGTTCAAACTAGAATTTCTTTAAATGCATGTCAAGAAATCGATAAATAGAAATAGAAAAGTGTTCAGAGAAATAGAAATCGATAAATGTGCCAACAGAGTCAATATCCAATACTGTTCGGAAGCCATTTGGTGATAAATCCTCTGCAGCACAAAGAAAATTGCCGGAGCGTCGATTCCGGAATCGACGCTCCACCCCTCGCCTGCGCAGTGCCACCCCCGGGCCGCCCCGCCCCGCCCGAGGGGCGAAGCGTCGATTCCGGGAATCGACGCTCCGGCAATTTTCTTTGTGCTGCAGAGGATTTATCACCAAATGGCTTCCGAACAGTATTGGATATTGACTATTTCTATTTCTCTGAACTGGAATAGCCGAGAGTATTGGATAGCCGAGAGTATGGAGGTTCGAACTGGAATTTCTTTATACTGAAAGTCAAGAAATTCATAAATGAACATAGAAAAGTATTCAGATCCATTTCTTTATAATGCAAGTCAATAAATAAGTCAATAAATAGATAAATGCACAAGAAAGGCATTTAGAGCAATTTCTTTAATATGTAAATTTATCATTCAAATTTCTATGAAATTCTAAATGGAAGAAAACGAAGAATACAGATTAAAAGGCTACAGCACTGGATACGTGCCTGAGATTTAAAGCCGAGGTGCCAAAGGAGAAAGGCGATGGCCACGGTGGGCCATACCAATCCTGTCCACTTCACGGAGAAGGCGATTCCTGTTTGGAAACCTCAGAGAATCCCGCAGCCAAACTTACCTCATGCCGCAGATGCTGGTTACATTTAGCTAAAAATACGCAGAGACAAAGTATGAACAAGTATTTCATTGTTGTTACATATCTAGAGAAATGATAAAAAGACTACATGTTAAGATTAGAGAGACTACTTGTTGTTTGTCTCAGAAAAAGATGTCAAAATATAAATATACTTTAGACGACCGAATGGAACTCAATGCCATCAAACAACAATGGTAGTCGAACCTTAGACCAGGCGCGGATGCAGCAAACGCAGATCATTCTACTCATCGGCTATGGTGATATAGCCGGATTATAGATGTTCAAACTAGAATTTCTTTAAATGCATGTCAAGAAATCGATAAATAGAAATAGAAAAGTATTCAGAGAAATAGAAATCGATAAATGTGCCAATAGAGTCAATATCCAACACTGTTCGGAAGCCATTTGGTGATAAATCCTTTGCAGCACAAAGAAAATTGCCGGAGCGTCGATTCCCGGAATCGACGCTCCGCCCCTCGGGCGGGGCGGGGCGGCCCGGGGGTGGCGCTGCGCGGGCGCCGCCTGCGCAGCGCCATCCCCGGGCCGCCCGCCCCGCCCGAGGGGCGGAGTGTCGATTCCCGGAATCGACGCTCCGCCCCTCGGGCAGGGCGGGGCAGCCCGGGGGTGGCCCTGTGCGGGCGGAGAGACATGAATTTGATACCATCCTGCTGTATAATGCAATGTCGCACTTATGTTCAAAATAACACCAGCTTCTGAAGGAGACTTTCCAAGTCCACCTTTCTTTAAATATTGCAATGCAGCATTGCACATTGTAAATGTGCCAACAGAGTCAATATCCAATACTGTTCGGAAGCCATTTGGTGATAAATCCTCTGCAGCACAAAGAAAATTTCCCGCAGCACCATTCACAAGAATATCAAGTCTTCCAAACTGCTTTACTGTTACTTCAACAACACGAGCAACATCCTCTATCTTGCGAACATCTCCTTCAATTCCAATGGCCCGAATGCCTGGCGCTTGGAGCGCTGCAGTAGCTTCCTCGACGACGGTCTTTACCGAAGATCAAAAGCATATAGCAGCAAAATCCACGAACTACATTGATAAATCTATTTCTAGGGCTGTTATCGTATGTCACATATTAAATTGAACCAAACTCCCCAATTTTAACGTTGTGTCGATGATTTCATATATAAATTCAATATCATTATACAATTGTACAAGAACAATAATCTAAACAAAAGTACTTCCACCTGTATCGGGCCATATATGACGTCCCAAACTATATGCAAATATTTTTCCATCCAGCTCTATAGTATTTTAATGCAGAAGAGTATTGATTCTAATTAGACCTACAACCCTCCAAAAATATTTACTAAAAAAAGTTCATTTATTAGGCGTCCATCCAATTGAGTGACTATCCAAATCCAATTGATATAGCGGCAAAATTCACCTACATTGATAAATCTATTTCTAGGGTTCTATCGTATGTCACAAACCAAACCCCCAAATATTGACATTTTGTCCATGATTTCATCGATATATTCAATATCTTCATTTGATTGTACCAAACAATAATTTAAACAAAAGTAAAAGTAGACACAATATGGCTTCACAACAATAATTTAAACAAAAGTACAAGTAGACATAATATGGCTTCACAAACTATATGATAATATTTTTCCATCCATGTCTATAGTATTCTAATGCAGATGCCCTTTGCTTCTAATTAGACCTAGAGCCTTCCTCCAAAAGAAAGTATTAAAAAGGTCCATTTATTATTAGGTGTCAGTCTTCTCAAACCAACATAAATTTTAGTGCCATAAGATTGGGACCTAATAAATGAACCTTTGTAACACATTCGTTGGAGAAAGGCTGTGAATCCCTATGTTTATGGGTTATTTAATTTTTATAGGTGACGGTCATATCATCCATTAACTCTGAGCAGGTCTTCCAGGAATATATATCCAATAGTATTTTACAGAAGACCTAGACTCGATTGTAACTTTGGTTATCGGAACTTCCCAGCAAGAAATTCAACGGTTGACCTTGCAGTTTGTTCTCGGATGACCCAAACATACAGTCTGGTTAAGGATGCATTAAAAGATTCTTTCACAGCATTCCTAAATATTAAAAGATTCACTGACAACTTTCCTCTAGATATTCACAGCGTTCCTCCCTGAAACGTCGTAAAAGACTCGTTCACAACGTTCCTTTCGTTTAAGAGATGTATTAAAAGGTTCATCTATTCAGTGCAGGGTATTATTAATGAACTCTTATCACGTTTCATATGAAAGTATTCATATATCCATTCTATGCTATTATATTGTAGAAAGAGTGATCTAGGGTGCCAAATCCATGGTATATATATATATATATATCCGCCATATCTTCCACTACTTCTTGGTAGGTTTCCGGATGGATGAACATTTCAGAGCTTTCACACATAGATATGGTGTAGGTAGTCAAATATTATGATTAGAGTATGCAATATCAAGCTCGGTAATTTGAAGGTGCTTATTAGATCTTTCTGGGCGTGGGGGGCGGGTGGAAAATAAAAAAAATCTAGTCTAAATTACCCTTTGTTATATTCATTGAATATTAAACTTAGGCGGGGGGCGGGTGGAAAATAAAAAAAATCTAGTCTAAATTACCCTTTTTTATATTCATTGAATATTAAACTTAAAGTTTTCTGCCAAAATAATGAGTAAAAGTCATTGATTCCCAATTTATTATAATGCATCATCAATTGTGCGTTGTAATAATTTTTAGAACATTGGTGTTCTCAAGTATCATGCATTCATTGGCACAATAATTTTTTAAAATATTATCTCATGGTGTTTTTTTTATGTCCTGGAGCACCACCAGTAGTGCATCATAGAAATTAAGGGCACATCAATACGGCCATGAAATTTGTTTATTAATGTACTTAAGATCTATTGGAGCATTGTTAAAGGTGCATTACTACATTTAATAATAATAATTGACCGACAATTGCAGGAAATTTTAACTCAATAGCGAGTTAAGATGTACCAAATCACCATAAATGGTATGTCCTTTCTTTCTAAGTATACTAACAAGCATACTAAACCAACAATATGCTCTATATATTAACCCATTGTACATAGTGTGGCTCGTAAAAGCATCAATGATCACTGCGAGTTGATGCACCACGTGGAATTTTTTTTGAAAATAATGAAAAGACAAACAAGTTAAAGAACAATTTTAAATTTTAAACCACTAAATACGTAGAGTGGGGGATAACAATCAATTTACTTGGTCCCTTTTTCATCCAAATAAGTATGGTTATGTTATGGTTAGTGTGTAGAGAAAAAATATATAAAAAAAATTAGTATTGTTTGCAAAAATCCACCATGGAAGTAGAGAGGAACTCTTCGCTTCAAGACGACATAGATTCTAAAAAGGTTGTTACTAGAAGGAACAGTGTTGACATGGGAGTCTGCTGAAACCAGTCGTAGATTTAGAAGACTTTTGAAACCTGGAATGTTGGGCATGCATGTGAACTCAGATGGGGCACTAGTTGATGAAAGAGAAGAATATGGAACATCTTCGTCAGCATCCAGTCACTCATTTGAAGATGTGAATTCTGATGGTGTGCAAGAAAATATGAGTGATTTTGAATAATTGTTTAAGATAGTTTATATAACTGATGTATGCATCGTATCTTCAAATAAAATTAATGTTTTCCATATTTTGTTAAATGAGAAGTTATGAAGCATTTTTATGTTGTTGGATTATGTCTTAAGTATGATAAATTTTATTGTTTAAATATCTACAATGCAATATCAAATTAGAGATATAATGTCTGTTTTATTCAGTATACAAATAAAGACTTTTGAATTCATTCAGTGATATAATTTGTTCATAATGTCATGTTTTTTTAGTTTTATAGTTGAAAAAATTTCAATTTCTTTTGTATCTAGCATGTTGTGGTTGAAAACATGTTAAATTTATACTTAGGAAAGAAAAATGATATTCTACCAGAAACATTAATGTGTTTTTTCCTTAAAATTTAACTTTTTTTGAGACATAAAAAATTGGTTTTATTAGCATTTTTTAAAAAGTATGAAAATTGACCCTAAAAAAAAAAAGCATTATTCCAGTATCAACACTTTCGTTCTGAAGCTATATTTTGCAGGAAAATTTTGTAGAAAATTTCGTAGTCACTGCCATTTTTAAAACAGCCGCAAAATTGACACCTAAAAAAAAAACATCGTTCCAGTATACACACTTTTCGTTTTGAGCACTGTTTTTGTGGTTTTTTTGAGGTTTTTGGGCCAGAGTTCCCGTTTTGAGTTTATAGTTCCCGTTTCAAAGTTTACATTGTTTATAGTAATAAATACATGAAAACATAAATAATAATAAGCATATTAGTCCTTCAGGGATGAACCATTCCTCATCCATGGCACATAGATTATCATTACACAGGAATTCATTTCCTCAACATATCAATGCATTAAGCATAGGCATAACAATCAATGCATAAAGGCTTGAATATATGTATCTTATTATAGTGTTCTTAGCAACTGAGATTGGGACTTCGACTCTAAACCCAACCATAGACAAGTTGCAGCCAAGTCTTGCTTGCAATTTTCAACCCCCAGCCAAATTCCAATTCTTGAGGTAGAGTGTTCTTAAAGGAGTTCCAAACCAATATTTCACTTGAAATAGGGCATATTGAGGTTACCTCACCTCTACCCACCAACTATCAAAACCAAGTAAACACAGCGAACCATTTCATGGGTATACAACCATATTCTACACGGGAGGTTTAATCAGTATCATTAGCTAAAAAGGGTGTCTCAAGGCCACACTTCCTTCACACACCAACTATTCAAATATTTCACATTATTCTTCCAAACTTACACCCAAGATTAATATCCATATCAAGATACCATACAATAGAGAATTATCATCTCACTTTTAGGAGAAGAGAACCCACACTACAGGAAATTTCTTCAGTGGATAAGGTAATGTTGGACATAAGGAATCACTTCTCTAGGTGATTCATCAATGAAACAAACACTAGAGTTCCAACCCCAAGGAAACTCTTGGTGGTTCCTCAATCTCACAAACACTGGCATGTTTCTTCCGCAACACAATAGGTACTTCAATCCCTAGGTTTTTGGTGGATTCCTTCAACCTTAAGTCAATTGTTGCTCTCTATAATTTATTCGCAGCAAGCCTCTTCCTATGGGTTCTTCAATTTGTATCTTTATTTTTCTTCCCAGCAAGCCTCTTCACGAGGTTTCTTCAGCTGGTCACTCAGTTTTGTCTTCCCAGCAAGTCTCTTAATGAGGGTTCTTCAGTTGGTCACTTTATGTTTTCTTCCCAGAAATCCTCTTCATGAGAGCTCTTCAAATGGTCACTCCGTGTTTTCTTCCCAACAACCCTCTTCACAATTGAATTATTCCTCCTCTGTGCACATAGGTTCTCTCCTTCAAGAATTTCCCCTACCTCTCGGCCACGATGGTTCTATCATTCAGAGTAGTCTAAGAGGTCCAGCCACCCTTGACAATGAAACCCATACTTTGCATTAAACATTTGTCATTTTTATTTCTTGTGGTTGGAGTTGATGGACACTTGGACCAATCCTTCCTTTTTTAGTTAATTTATTACCTAGTCAGCACATTTAATTATTTTCAGCCAACCAAGACTGATATTTAAAAACAACCAACTCGTCAAGCAATGAAATATGTGTCCCTCTCTCAATCATTTTAAAAATAATTACAATTATTTATAAAATACAAATGTTAACTAGGGGATGTCACAAGAAGTAGGAGAGTCATTGTTGATGAAGAGAGTTATGATCAAGATAGAAAAGGAAGCTAAGAAACCAGACTAAGGAAAGAGTTTATTCAGGACTATATGCAAATCAAGAGGTAAGTGTTTGATCCAGGTGGATATTGGTGGCCACCCGCCAAGTCCACTTGGACCCCCACCATTGTTTCTTTCAACTTTTCAATTTCCTTAATTGTAGCACAGTTTACTATTTTTAGCATTTTTTCGGGTCCTGAACTTCCGGAGTTGTTTTGAGGCCCTAAATGACATTTTTTTATAAAACTAGGAGAAACATGGGTCCATGGACTGATGTTTCTCTTCTGAAAGTTGTGTTTCTCGGATAGATCTTTCTAACAAGATATTGTGCACGTCAAATGGAGATCGTATGCCAAAGTTACGACCCCAAGAAGTTAATGTACCAATTTACCCAAATGGGGCCCATAGTTTGGCGTTTCATATTCTAGGGTTAGGTTTTTGGATGTTTAGGGTTCTCCATTGTTTCTCAACAATAAATAGGCCTTCAAGCCTCATTGTAACACAATTCAAAGGCATGTAGCCACCACATCTCTTCTCAGAGATAAGCTACCATCGCCCTAACTAGTTTATTTCCATTTCTGTTTATAAGCATATTTCAGTATTTTACAATAATGAAATGAAGTATTATTTCTGTTGCATCTCTATATGTATGGTTATATCTATAATTTTTTGCGTTCCTATTTAATAGGATCAATGGTATCAGAGCAGTCTACTCTTTCTCTGTCTTTTCTTGCATGTCCTCAACGAGGTCGGGATATAAGGAGTTATGGCTTGAATTGGTCGAACCTTTGCAAGACCAGCCTCGCAAATCCCAACGACCTCCCATGGCGGATGAAAAGAAAGACAAGGGGGTAAGAGATCCTATCAAAATCTTGCTCGAAGAGGCCCTCGAGCGAAAAAGGAACGCGATGATGGACAACTTTTCCCAGATCCTTCAGTGGCTACCCAAGGGTGACACATCTACTTCCAACAGTTACTCTAGAAGCGCCACACCCTTTAAGGTACAAGTTAACTTTGACATTCCATATTTGAGGGTCGGATAGATGCAGTTGTCGTAGATAAATGGTTAAATATGCTAGAAGGGTATTTTTCTGTTCATAATTTTTCCAGCCGAGAAAATATTACTTTCGTTCTTCTCAAAGCCGCCCCCCATGTCAAGGACTGGTGGGAAACCTACTACGAGCAGAAGGATGAAAGTATGGCCTCACTTTTTTTAGCCACACCCACTTGGGATTCATTTCGGACTGCCATCAAGGAGCAGTACTACCCTGTCGGAAGCTATGATGATCAATACATAAAGTGGACCACGCTACGGCAGGGAAGGGACCAAGACGTGCCAGAGTTTACCAATATTTTCCATACCCTTCGCACAAATTTGGGTATCAAGGATTCAGAGAAGCATTTGGTACTCAAATACCATGGCTACCTACATAAGTACATCCAGGAAGAAATAGAATTCCTGAACATCTCCTTGCTCGGCATGGCATACCGATATGCTGTCAAGATCAAGAAAAAGTTTAAACAGAAGAAGCGAGACTTTGGATCTACGAATTTGAAGCAAGGGAAATATGCCCCCAAACCGTAGAATAAAGGATAAAGCCAAGGCAGGGTGGCCCAAGACAACCCACCGAAGCTGCAAGAAAAGAAAAGTGTTGCGAAGCCAAAAAAGGACACGGGAAAGTGGTGTGAGTTCCATAAGAGATCCACTCACAACACAAGTGAGTGTCGGGCCAAGTAATCACTGGTGGCCGAGCTAAGGGTTTCAAAATCAGATGCATTTTTCGAATTTGAGTCAGAACCCGACAAGGGGACTGACAAAGGGAAGTAGATTATCGATGCGGAGCCCAACACTACCATTGCCACCACGAAGATCCAGAAGGAGGAACCCGAAGATCCAGAGGAGGAGGAGCATCTCTTCCACTCCTAAATGTGGGTAAAGGGCTCCCCGCTACAGTTCATTGTCGACAGTGGGAGCCAAAAGAACCTCATTTCAGTAGAGGTCCTAAAGTAGTTGGACAACACATGCACAACCGTACACCATCGGGTGGCTTTACCAAGGACAGGAACTTCACGTAATCCAGTAGCGTCACCTTCCATACAACATCAAACCCTTCACGGATGAGGTATTGTGTGATGTTGCTCCCCTTGATGTTTGTGATGTATTATTAGGACAGCCATACTTGTGGAAGCAACATGCTGTGTATGAATCAAGGCCCTGTGTTGTTATTGTTACTTTGGGAAATAATTTGTATAGGATACCGGAGGTAGCGCCGCCTACTGCCATCTCTTTGGTTACTGTAAAACAATGCAGTAAGCTCATTTCCAAAATCGGGAAATTTGTTTTCCTGATGATATGCCGTCAAGGAAAGAAGAAGACGGTGGCCAAGACCTCTAGACAAGGCCCCTCTGCATGACAACTACAGATGGACAAGGTCGTGGAGGAGTACGAGGACATCTTTACCTTCCCCATAGGGGTTCCTCTGCACTATCAGGTCAAGCACTCCATCGATCTAACCCCAGGTGCACCGCTGCCCAATGGACCAATCTATTGGCACTCTGTGTTGGAGAATGATGAAATCAAGAGGTAGATTTAGGAGATGTTGCAGAAAGGTCACATCCGTCCGAGTTCATCGCCCTATGGGAGCCCAATCATGTTGGTGCAGAAGATGGATGGGACTTGGAGACTCTGTATTGACTATTGGGCGTTGAACAAGATCATTGTCCATAATAGTTACCCAATCCCATGGATTGATGACCTCCTGGACCAACTGAAGGGGGCAAAATATTTCATCAAGATTGATTTGAAGTCAGGATATCACCAGGTACCAATCGAACCCTCCAATTTGTGGAAGACTACCTTCAAAGCCAAGGAGGGCCTTTTCGAATGGTTGGTTATGCCTTTCGGATTGACAAATGCTCCTGCAACCTTCATGAGGCTAATGGATGACATCTTGTGTCCATTCACCAACTCATTTGTAGTGGTATACTTGGGTGACATCCTGATCTTCAACCAGAGTTGGGAAGAGCACCTCTACCACATTCGACAGGTTCTCCAAACACTGTGGCAACACAAGTTATGTGACAATTTGGAGAAATGCACTTTTGGCATGACCCAAGTTCAGTATCTGGGATACATTATTGATGAACGGGGGGTGCATGTGGATTTAGCCAAAATCCAAGTCATTCTGGATTGGCCATCTCCAACCACTCTGACAGAGCTCCGCAACTTTCTAGGTCTTGCCAACTTCTACTGCAGGTTCGTGTTGGGATTTTCTCATATCACTTGGCCCTCGAGTCAAGTCACCAAGAGAGGAGCAAAAGAAAAATTCTTTTGGTCGGAATCTCAACAGAAGGCATTCACATATTTGAAAGATCGCCTCTGCTCGGCACCAGTGCTCACATTACCGGACTTGCAACAATCATTTGAGGTCAAGACAGATGCCTCTGACTATGCTATTGGGACAGTCCTTACTCAACACGAGCATCCAATGGCATATCACAGTGAGACACTTTCAGACTCAATCCGAAAGTATCCCACTTATGAAAAAGAGATGTATTCCATTGTGCAGGCTTACTGACAATGGAAACATTACATTTTGGGGAAGGAAATGGTCATCCACACAGACCATCAACCCCTACAGCTCATACAGACCCAAGGGAAATTGTAGAATGATTGCCATCAGAAGTGGTCCACATACCTACAATAGTTCCATTTGAATATCAAGTATAAGAAGGGAAGAACCAATAGTTTTGCATATTGCCTTAGTCGACCACCGAACATGGCATTGACCACAATGCTCAACTCTTATGGGCACGAGACTTCCGACTGGCCACTTCTCTACAAAAGAGACCTAGAATTTGGCCACACATACCAGACACTCTTGGAGGGTCAGCATGTTCTAGATTTTCACCTCTAGGATGCCCTGTTATGCCACCTAGGTCACCTTTGTGTTCCTTCAAGAGAGCGTGCCAAGATGATTTGGGAAGCACACTACGGTTGGGCTGCTAGGAATTTCGGGGTCGAGAAAATGGTGGCAGAACTGCAGAAGTATTTCTATTGGTCGAATCTTTGACAGGATGTCGAGAAGTACATCAGATCATGCACTACCTGCGCCATTGCCAAACCGACCATCAAGAAGCAAGGCTTCTATACCCCGCTGCCTACCCCTAGTCAACCTTGGGAATCCATCTCCATGGATTACATGTCGGGCCTTCCTTCTACTAATCATGGAAACAACTGTGTTTTTGTGGTCATTGACAGGTTCTCGAAGATGGCCATTATGTCGACCTGCAAGAAGAATATCATAGTAGAAGCCACTCCTAAACTCTTCTTTGAATGAGTGTGGGTACACTTTGGGATCCCATAGTCTATCATCTCAGATCAAGACAACATGTCCCTCAATACATTTTGGTCGAGTCTCTGGTCGATGCTGGACACCAAACTCACTAAGTCCACAACCTTCCATCCTCAAACTGATGGCTAGACAAAGGTTGTGAACAGGATTATTGTACACATTCTGCGCATGTACAACTCAAAGCATCCACACACATGGGACAAGAGCCTCCCCTATGTTCAGCATAGCTACAACTGAGCTCTCCACAACTTGACTGGCCACAACCCTTTTTAGGTGGGCTTGGCATTCCAGCCACTATGTCCCATTGATGTGGCCATGCCAATTACAGCTACTCACATAGATTTGGCTCATGTCTAGTCCGAAATAGATAAGACAAACAACTTCATTGAGCACATCCAACATATTCACCAGCAAGTCCACGACATTTTGGAGAAATCAAATGCCAAGTACAAGCAACGACATGATCAACATCGGGTGCCACACAAGTTTCAGGTGGGTGACAAAGTCTGGTTGCATTTGCAAAAGGAATGACTTACCGAAGCCTATCAGAAACTCAGACCACTCCGATATGGTCCTTACACCATTACCAAGGTTGTGGGAGACAATGAATTTGAGCTCAGGATTCCCCCATTCCTTGGCCTACACCCAGTGTTCAATCTGGATTGCCTTCGACCATACTTTCCACCATTACTAGACACATTCGACATTGCAAAACATCTTAGACCCACATAATTAAATCCAGATTGCATGGAACAAGCTGCAACTGATCGGATCATGGACACATAGATCAAGCACACTTGCCAGCAGAATATCCAACTGTATCAAACTATCAAAGTAGGCCAAATCCTTCACCATGGCATGTGGCTCACCAGGGACCAAGTTCAGCAGAAGTTTCCTCATCTCATGGAGGAACTCAACGCAATGGGGACCATTGCTTCCTAAGGGGGGAGTAATGATCCAGGTGGATATTGGTGACCACCCGCCAAGTCCACTTGTACCCCCACCATTATTTCTTTCAGCTTTTTAGTTTCCTTAATTATAGCACAATTTACTATTTTTAGTAGTTTTCCGGGTCCTGAACTTCCAGAGCCATTTTGAGGCCCTAAATGATGTTTTTTGGGAAAACTGGGAGCAACATGGGTCCATGGAATGATGTTTCTCTTCCTAAAGTTGTAGTTCTCAGATAGATCTTTCTAACGAGATATTGTGCGTGTTAAACGAAGATCGTATGCCAAAGTTATGACCTTGGGAAGTTGATGTACCAATTTACCCAAATGGGGCCCACAGTTTGGCGTTTCATCTTCTAGGGTTAGGTTTTTGGATGTTTAGGGTTCTCCATTATTTCTCAACAATAAATAGGCCTTCGAGCCTCATTGTAACACAGTTCAGAGGCATGTAGCCGCCACATATCTTCTCAGAGATAAGCTACCATCGCCCTAGCTAGTTTATTTCCATTTCTATTTGTAAGCATATTTCAGTATTTTACAGTAATGAAATGAAGTATTATTTCTGCTGCATCTCTATATGTATGGTTATATCTATAATTTGTTGTGTTCCTATTTAAATCTAGATCAGTGTTGTAAGGTAGTATTTGATAGTTGGTAGTATAGATAATTTGGTTTCCATTAAAATGGTAAAGAAGTTAGGGTTGAAGAGATAAGTACATCCTAACCCTACAAAGTGTCTTATAAAAAGGATATTAGATCTTAATTAATGAGCAGTGGAAGGTGGAATTTCAAACTGGTAGATATAAGGATGAAGTGTTATGTGATATAATTTGTATGGATGTTTGTCATGTTTTATTGGGAAGACCATGGAAGTATGGTAGGAAAGCTGTAACACACCCCCTACTATCCCTAGCCCGAACTAAGAGTAGTAGGAGGCATTTACTAAACATACCTGACCTCCAATGTCTCGTTATGGAATTGGGATCTAATTTTTTTGAAATTTTTCAATTTCCTCAAAGCCTAAAACGAATGACATCATTGTGTTTATCTCATTAATACCTTTTCAATGATATAAATTTCCTCCAATATGACTCTCAAATCAAAATATATATCCATTTAAAGTTTGGCCTATAAGACAGTGCCACGTCATGCAACCCACCATGTGGCATCCCCATGGTTATCCAAGTCATACGCCACATCATTCCAAGTGGCAGCTACCAACCCACTCATGATATTCCACACTCACAGGAACCCCACTCCATGGCTCACATGGACCAAACTATAATATAATGTATGTTATATATTCAATGTATGCAGGTGCGAGCCCTTTATGGTCACATCACCCCAAAAATATAATCTGGGTGGGTTCCAATATTGTTCCTTGTTGAAATAGTCAAGGACAACCCTCTGGTATATGTGGAAATATACTTCTCGCACTAGAGCTTAGCCTCCCCCTTGAACGGTAAACCAAAGAATTGATGCCACACAACACTTGTCTCCACTGAATAATACCACGCAACATGACATCCCAGGGATTAATCTCAAGCTTTCTACCAGGTCGTCCACTCAAAGTCTCGAAGATCTTGGGTCTGAGGTGACATCACTAGCTCTAAATGTTGGGGTGACGTCATCCTCCTCCACGGGGCCTAGGTCCCACGTAGTTTTTGAATTCCCCACAATTCATAGTTTCCACGTTATATGAGATTTTTGGGTTCTCCAACACAACGTGCCAAATGCTTAACCTTTGACCCCACCCACCACATCATCCTAGTATTTTGATCCCGATGGGAATTTCCGATCCTCCCTTCAAAATATTCCTGGTACCAAACCTCTAGGACACATGGATGGCTATGAGGCACTCACTCTCAACGACTTGGATTTCTCTAGCTTTGACCCCTAATATTGGCTCCTGGCCATATGATCCAATGGGTAGCCACTTCTTTAACCCCTGGCAATGAATATTGACCTCCATTCTTCAACTCTTGGTCATAACGCCTAGTCACACAGTGTTTATGATTGAGTCCCTTTTTACTACTCCATACCTTGGAATTTCGGTACCGCAACACTTGTTTATGTGCATAATTGGGGCTATTACTGCCCTTAAACTTGGTTACAAGATCATTCATGTGCACATTGTGCCACCTTTGTTGAGATCATATGAGTCTTGGCTGAGTCCAGTCTTATGTACCTATATGTGTATTATGTTATCCTTCGTAAGATTTGATGGGGCTTGGCTCTAATATATATATATATATATATATATATATATATATATATATTTGTGTGTGTATGTAGATACATCTAGATATATATATAGAGATTGTGTGGGCTAAGTTGAGTCCTTCCAAAGCTTAATAGAGATATTTGAATATCTATCTTGAGCTTTGCAAGGACTCAACGTAGCCCCCTAATCTCTATATTTATCTAGATGTATCTACACACACACACACACAAATACACAAATACATATATATGAATTTGTGTCCCAATTCTCAAATATTTTTAATTTATAATCAAAATACATGAAATATTTACACTATATGTAAGAGGGAAATTTGCTCAAAGGAGTTGTCACAAACCCCTCCCCCTTTTGGGAACATCGTCCTCGGTGTTCTAATCCTGAACAAAATGCAAAACAGGCTTAGTGCCAGCACAATCACTATGAGCTTTATAATGCAGCCCACCTACAATCACATTATTGTAAATATAAGTATACATATACACACAATTTTCTTTCTCAGCAACTAAATAGACATGAAAATTTTCCCTTGGATCATCCACTTTCTATGGATCCTTGCAATCTTCTTGGTGCTTTTTATTGTGCACTTTGATATCTCCGAGTTGTTTCTTGTTTTTCCTACATCCAAGTCCATTCACCCAAACTGGGAAATTCCCATGCTTCCCTATAACATGGCATACAATATCTCATGAGATTCATCATAAAGAATTTGTAATCATTTAACTTATATCTCTTGTATTTTTCATCAATCTATCAAGGGAGTCCAGAGGTGTCCCATCTCCACCCTTAATCAGCAATAAGGGAATCCATAGGCTTATACCTCCACCCTTAATCAGAAACAAGGGAATCAAGAGGCTTATACCTCCACCCTCAATCATCAACAAGGGAATCTAGAGGTTGATACCTCCACCCCCAATTGAATTTAGAGGCTTTTGCTTCCACCCTAAAATTAACAAGGGAATCTAGAGGTTGATACCTCTGCCCTCATGGGAATCTAGAGGATTTTTCCTCCACCCTCAAATCAATAAGGGAATCTAGAGGCTAATACCTCCACCCTCAAGGGAATCCAGAGGATTTTTCCTCCACCCTCAAGGGAATCTAGATGCCTCCACCCTCAAATCAATTATTTTACATAGCACATGGGCCTAGACAATCCTATACATGTCTGCCCCAACACACCATACAACACATATACACATATATTGGGCACAATACAATGTGCACATGGCACAATACAACATATACACATATACAACATGACATGTACACATGGCACAACACAGCATGCTACAGATCACATTGTTTTTGTTTTGTTGATATATCCTTCAACATTCCCTGTTCATAATGCAACATGGGAACAATGTAAGAATCACATTCACATGATATTACAATAGTCAAACAGCTAGGGATGTTTTTTCCCACTTTTTCCTCACACAATCGTAAATCCTACATTCCATCCACAGTTGCATTAAATAAAATATAACCCATCATTCTTCCACAAGAATGACTCCTATCAAAACCTGTCAGTCACAATGGAATTCATAAATGTATATAAACATTGGCATGATCATGAGCATATCACACACTTACATATATAAATTGAGTTAAGTTCAAGAGAACCTCCTTCACACCATTTTCATGGCTTCCAATTCATTGTCCAATATTTCCTATGGACTCAACCATCCTTTTTGGTTGTTCAAAGATACCTAAAACTCTTTAGGTAGCCTTACCAGGTTACCCAAACATGGCAGTTAGTATTCTTGCCACCCACATAGTCATATTTTTTTAAGGATAACTTGCTTATCCTACTACTATGATGGTTCTCTATCGAAATCCTATCATACTAGGAAAGAACGTTGTTCCTTCATTGCATTGTCATACAAGAATGCATTTGTACATATATTAGTCCCACAATTGTTAAGATTTAGGAAACTTCCCCTTTCTTTAAATAGTGCATTCATTAACCTATGTCAAATAAAAACATTTTTTTATGGAACTCCATGTAGTGTTGTTTCCATTCATACAAACATTTTTCGATATGTACATGTCTCATTTCTTCTTTCTATCACATTTAGGAGCGATGCTCCAACATACGCCAGTGATGGTCTTTCTTGACCCATCTCCTAGACCCAACCTTTCCCATTTTTTTTCGTTTATGCTCTTTAGTTATGTGTTGGGCCTCCCCAACTCTCTTATTGGAGCTTTGTGGTCTCTCTGCCATACCCAACGAATTTGTCCTAAGAACCTAAGCCTAAAAATTGCAAGGAAAATTCAAAAAGAAACAAAGGGCAACAATACAAGAATGGAATTCACAATAGTAATCATAAAAAAACTTGCAGACAAAAAATCATGGCCATGTGCAAATGAAAAGTGAAGGAAATAAACAAATCATGAGGTGAATCATATTAAAAACATAAACGTAAGCATTTAAATAGAGAAGTACCAAACATTCGACTTAATTTCCATGAGCCTCAAAGTTTAGCGTGTGCTTAATTTTTACACACACACACACAGATATATATATATATATATATATATATACATATATATATATATATATATATATATATCTATATATATCTATATATATATATATAGATATATATATATATATATATATATATATATATATATATATATATATATATATATATATATATGTATATATGTATGTATATGTGTATATATATATATATATATATATTATATATATATATGTATATCTATATGTATATATATATATGTATATATGTATATATATATATATATATATATATATATATATATATATATATATATATATATATATATATATATATATATATACATATACATACATACATACATACATACATACATACATACATATATATATATATATATATATATAGTCTAAGACTTTTCCCAAAGTTCTCAACAACCTTTAAATCCCAATTCCCTTCAAGTAACTCATAGGGGAATACTTTTTAATATTGTATTTATGTATTATGGATCTTTAGGGGATGCCCCTTCCTCCTTTTTAGCATCTTGCATTACAAATTCATGTCCTTGAGGCTTGCAGGAGCTATCCTCCTTTTCCTTCCTATGGGGAAAATACCTTCTCAATTTTTCCTCCCCACAAGAACAACATGAGATAGGTTTCTTTTTCTTTTCAAACTTGTGGGGCCTCTTCTAGGCCTTTCTAGCAAGAATTTTGTCCACATCTTGGAGACTAGGAATGTACTGTAATAGCCCTTGAAGGTGGGACAACTTTTGCCTTAGTATGGAATTCAACTCTGCTTGATCATTTTGGCTCCTAATGAGCCTTTGATTCTCTACCTTTCATCTTTTAAGTGCAACCTTCACATCACTACGCTCAGCTATCAAGTCCTTGAGCTCAGCCTCCAAATTCTTGAAGGTTCTTTTCCTTTGGAGGAGTTTCACTCTTTCTCGTTCTTGATGGACTTGGTCCATATCTCATTGCACCGTGCCACGATACATGCTTCCATTTACTACCATCGAGTCTTGTTATTTTCTTCCACACACACTCAATTATTATTTCATTAAGGAAATAATATAAATACGTATATCAGATGTCATTTCACCATGCTAAGCCAAGAACAAACCCTGTAGTTGCTCAGACATCTCCCAAGTTCTCATTAGTTTCATATCTCAAGATCTAAAGCATTATTAGCAAAATTTTCAAAAACTTGAACTCCACACGCTAATGCATTTACCAACTAAATTAAAATCATGCTTTCCCTAATTTAAAAGACCAGTCTTTTACCAGACTCTCAGTATTAACTCAAAATTAGCCTCTTGGCCAAGACTATTATTATCAGTTTGAAAAACAACCTTTAAATTTTAAAATATTAGTTTTCTTTCCAAGGACATTAATATCCATTTGAGTTCAGCCTCTTCACCAAGGGAAACAATCAATGGTGTTTGTATTCTCAAAAGGTCAGTTTAAAGCCTTTTAATGTACAAAAATATGTTATTTTATAACTTATAAACTTTTTCTATTTTTCCTTTTTTTTTTTCATTTATGAAATGTGTCATGTATGTGCTAGAAATATCAAAACCAATGTATAATCAATCACAGTATTACACATAGCCCCTTCTTACACAAGCAAGCAATCAAAATATCATCAAAAATCATAGTGCTACAACCAACACAAGCAAGCAGTTAATATATAATCCATGATTACAGTGCTATAACCAACACCTAGAAAAAGCATTTATCAAAACAACTGACTTTCTAATAAAGTCACAAACATTATGCCTCCAATTCATCGAGGCTCTATGTCGTATTACATAATGACCATGGGATTCTCCCAGCCCATCAATATCTATATCTATATATATATATATATATATATATATATATATATATATATATATATATAGATACAATTGAAACAACCATGCTATGAATCACAAGCAACACAGAGATTTCCCCAACCCCTCATATCATAGAAGTATTTGCAAGTGAAACTATTCCAAGTGCAAAAGAATACACCACTTAAACATTCATGCACGAAAACATGCAAGTAGTTCTGAAAAAACTAAAGAAATAAAAAGCATCCATGATCACAGCAATAGAATGTATAGACCTTTAGTATTCTTAATAGCAATCACTTGCCATACCATTGCATTTTTCAATAAAATAAATCATAGCAGAACATATTTTCAACCATCATGCAAATCAAAATCAAATTTTATAAATATGATGTAATCATATCCACATCAGCTACAACACTCAGAACTAGAGCTTTGCCCTAGCTCCAAAGATCCATGTTTTATGCACATACACAATCAATCTCATCAGTAACATACATAAATTAATATTCTTGATAACCATATTCTATCATTTTTTACAGTGCTTCAAACCTCATCTAATATCCAAAGTTGAGCTAGGTCCAATGCTTGGACTTACTACTCTATTTCTTCAATAATAGGGCACCAAATTATTCCCAAAGGTATAGAGTTGAAACCTTTGCTCTGCACTTCTTCTGCGATAGAGCCCATCTAGTTCAAGTGTTGAACCTAAAATATTCGATACCACTTTTTAAAATACCCCCTACTATCCCTAACCCCAACTAAGGGTAGAAAGAGGCAATTACTAAACTGACTCGACCTCCAATGTCCCGTTATGGAAATGAGATCTAAATTTTTCAACCTTTTTCAACTTCCTCAAAATATAAAACAGATGACATCATCGTGTATGTCTCATTAATACATTTCCAACAATATAATATTTATCCAATTAGACTCCCACACCAAAATATATGGCATATTAGATAGTGCCACATAATCCAACCCACCATGTGGCACCCACATGGATATCCAAGTCATACACCACATCATGCCAAGTGGCAGTTGCCGACTCGCTTATGACCTTCGATGCTCACAGGAACCCCGCTCTATTTCTCACATGGACTAAAATATAACATAATGTATGTTATATATTCGATGTATGTGAGTGCAGACCCTCTATGGCCATCCTGTTGAAATGTGGCAACAAGAATATTCCAATTTTAATTTGTCCTTGAATTAAAATTGAGAATTAAAATTCGAATTTACTCTCACCAGCTGCTTGAAAAATAATTAATTAATTCATCTTGAGTTAATTAGTTGGAGAAATTCAAGCTAGAATTCTTTGTGAAGTCATGCAACAGTGATCCCTTAAATTAAGGAGATTATCCCTTAATTAAGGAGATAAGGATGAGTTGTATTTGAGTTGTAATTAGTTAGTTCAGTTAACTGAGTTATGTCCAATTAAATTAGTTTCAAATAGTTTGAGGAACTAATTGTGAGTTCAGTCAGTTAATGCATGCATGCATGCAACTAGTGTACTCCAGATAATTGAAGATTCTCTCATAAATAACTCATGCATGTCTATTCAGATAAAGACCTAGGTGAGATTAAAGATAGGGACAATGTACTATCAGTTGCAAGAATTATCCTATAATAAAATCTCTTGCATGTAGAAGGAATTTATTCCTTGATATTTGCGCAGTTTTACAGTGTCTTGGAGTAGTATGTGAGATTAATGTCACACAAGGTTACCGCTGGATCACCCATGGAAAACTGTGCAAGGAAATAGGAGCTTGGAGGGCAGAGAGAAGGATTTATGAGCAGTCTATTTTGTCTGTGAGCGATAGTGAGGGATTGCACTGAGAGCTGGCTAGCTATGAGAGCTAAAGCTGTGTGCAATCCTGACATATTTCCAATTGTATGATAATACAGATAGTGGGGTTTTTAGCTGAGGCTTTCCCCAAAGTATTCTTCTGTTTTTCATGTGTATTGATTCTGCTTTTGGTTAAATGTGTTCTACTTGATCTTGCTCAAATCTATTAAGCTTCCGCAAGTTTGATTGTAGAAGTAGATTAAGTATTTTGCTTTAGTTATATTGCATTATCAGGTTAATCTACAGTCAAAATTTCTACATGGTATCAGAGCAAAGGTTATCAGAGTTGTGAACAGTATACAGAGAAGAGAATTCGAAGTTTGAAGTTCGGGATTGCAGGTACAAATCGAATTCATCTCATACTTCAGGTTGGTCAATGGCGTTCTACGACTTGAGACTCGAGTATGCCTTGGAAGGCAACTCAAATTACATAGCATGGAAGGATAGAATGGAAGTGGTATTAGAAGACAATGGTTTGAAGGATTTCATTGATCAAGAAATCCCCAAGCCAGCTGCAGCTAATGCACAAGAATTGGCTGAATGGAAGAAGTGTGTGGCGAAGGTGAGACAGATTCTTCTGGAGGGAGTTCGAGACCATATTGTCTCAAGTCTCCATGGGAAGGAGACTCCGTTTTCAATGTGGAAGACATTGAAGGACCTATATCAGAACAGTAGTGACCATAGGAAACTGACGCTCAAGGATAAGCTTCGGAAAATCAAGATGGAGAAGGGTGATACTATTTCTACATATCTGAACAAGCTCACCACCTGCAGAGATGAGCTTGGTAGTGTGGGAATAACTACTATCGATGATGATATGGTGAGCCTTTCTCTCCTCGGTCTTCCAAAGAGCTGAAATAACTACCATGAATCTGTGAATGGAAGAGAGAAACTGCTGGATTGGGAACGACTGTGGTTGGATCTCATGCAGGAGGAGATCAGGAGAAGTACTCGAGATGGTTATTCATCAAAGAATGATGATGAAGAAAATATGGCCTTAGCAAGTAAGGCAAGGAAAGGGAAAGGGAAGGCTTCCCATTCCAAACCGAATTCTTCTCATGGAGGGAAGAAGGTTGACAAATCTAAAGTGAGATGCTTTAATTGTCATGAGCTGGGACATTATGCAACTAATTGCCCATCGAAGAAGTCCAAGAAGTGATCCATAAAAGGATCGGAAGGTGAAGCATTAGCCTCTCTGTTCGAAATGGACTTTACCCTCATCGCATGTATGGTTTCATCGATGGCGGGTTGTGTTTGGTATCTTGACAGTGGAGCCTCATTCCACATGACTGGCGATAAAAGTTTATTCAGTACCCTGGAGGAGAAATACCTCAAGATGCGCATAGAGATGGGTGACGATGGAAAGTACAATGTTTCAGGAGTAGGCACGGTTGCTTTTCAGAGGGAGCATGGAGCTCCTCTCACCTTGACAGATGTGAAGTATGTTCCTGGACTGAAGAAGAACTTGGTATCGGTCGCGATGTTGGAGGACAAAGGCTATGATGTTGTCTTGAATAAAGGAAAGGCGTTCCTAAGACACATAGCCATAGGTTAAACCAAGAGGATCAAGATTCGAGTGAAGAATCTCTATAAACTAGAGGTAGATGACTGAGTTTGAAAGCAGAATTGGGGCAAAGCCAAGACATTGGCAAGTTATGCCATAGGCGGTTGGGCCACTTGCATCATGGGGCCTTGAAGATAATGCAACAAATCTCTACCAGACTTCCCAAAGGTAAACTTGAGCAAGTGGACACATGCAAAGGTTGTACCTTGGAAAAGTATGCCAAGTATTCCTTTCATGATCGAGACAGTCGAGCTGAAGCAATCTTAGAGCAAGTTCATACTAATTTGTGTGGGCCATTCTCGATAGCATCCACCACAAAGAAAAGATATTATGTGATTTTCATTGATGATTTTTCTCATAAATACTGGATTTATTTCATGCAGAAGAAGGACCAAACCTTCTCAAAGTTTTGTGAGTTCAAAGATTTGGTTGAGAAAGAGTCAGGGAAGAAGACCAAGGCCTTGAGAAGTGACAATGGTGGAGAGTATGTCTCTCAAGAGTTTAAGGACTTTTGTGTAGCGGAAGGAATTAAATGGGAGTTGACGACACCTCATAACCAACAACAAAATGGGGTGGTTGAGAGGAAGAACCAAATGATTGTGGGGGCAGGTCAAGCGATGTTGCATGACCAAGGCCTACCACTTCATTTGTGGGCTGAGGCATGCAACACAGCAGTCTATTTGCAAAATAGAAGCCTGCATCGCATACTTGGGATGAAAACACCAGAGTAAACTTTCTTCGGTAAGAGATCAGATGTGGGTCACTTCAGGATCTTTGGCTCATTGGTATATTGCCATGTGACAAAGGATGTACGGAAGAAGCTTGATCAAGTTGGGAATACTTATGGGGTACACTGATACACCTCACAACTATCGGGTGTACTTGCCTACCAGTCGGAGGGCAGTGGTTTGCAGAGATCTCAAGTTTGATGAGTAGAAGGCCATGCAAGTTTCCCTTGAGAGGGATCTCCAACTAGAGGTTGTGGAGGAAATTTTGGTTCCTAAGGAGGAGGAAACTCAAATTGATGCGAAGCAGCCACATGCAGAGGTTCCAAGAGTGGAGACATCCACTCAAGCAGAGTCTTCCAGAGATAAACGGAAGCGCACAAGAGAAGCTGACATATTGTTGCCGGATGCGAGAGAGAATGTGGGAGAACCATCTTCTCAACACAGACAAAGGAGGTCACCTGATAGGTACACTGGATAAATGGCCCTTGTTGGGGAATGTATTGAGATTGAGCCATCTTCCTTTAAGGAAGCAGTGCAACAGCCGATTTGGGTTGATGCTATGGTGGAGGAGTATGACTCCATAGTTCGGAACAGTGTTTGGGATGTGGTTCCAAGATCGGAGAACAAGTCAGTTGTGAGTTCCCATTGGCTTTACAAGGTAAAGAAAGCTACTGATGGTAGTGTGGAGAAACATTAGGCAATATTTGTTGCCCGTGGTTTCTCACAGGTTGAGGGGATCGACTATGATGAGAATTTTTCTCCAGTAGCAAGGTACTCATCTATCAGATCAATGTTGGCACTATCAGCACATATGGGTTGGAAGATCCATCAGATGGATGTGAAGACTGCATTCCTCAATGGCAAGATTGAGGAAGAGGTGTACATAGAGCAGCTGGAAGGTTTTGAGACCTTCGATCGTGAGTCGCATGTGTGCCGACTCAAGAGAGCTTTGTACGGGCTGAAGTAAGCACCTCATGCTTGGTACACCAGGATCGACAACTACTTCACCGGGTTGGGCTTCACAAAGAGTGAAGCAGATGTGAACCTGTACCACATCATGGTAAAAGGTAAGCAGTTGATCATTGTACTTTATGTTGATGATCTCATATTGATAGGTGATGATCAGTTGATCATGTCTTGCAAGGAGGACCTTGCAAGAGAATTTGAGATGAAAGACATGGGTCTCATGCACTACTTCCTTAGCATGGAAGTGTGGCAGAAGGATGGGGATTTGTTTGTGTCTCAGGGCAAGTATTCCAATGAGATACTCTGGAGATTCCACATGGAGAAGTGCAAGCCCATGCAGACTCCTCTAGAAGGTAACTAGAGGAAGGAGGATGCTACTTCAGGAGAAGTAGTAGAATCTACTGTGTACAGGCAGCTTGTGGGTTCACTGATGTACTTAGTGAACACATGACCAAATTTGTGCTATGTCGTGAACCAGCTGAGTCAAGCTACGGTTCAGCCTGCCAAGATGTTTTGGAAGGAGGCAAAGCATGTTTTGAGATACCTCAAAGGCACATCTCAGTATGGATTATGGTACAAACAAACAAAGGGAGTGAAGCTACAGGGCTTCACTGATGCAGATTGGGTAGGGAGTCCATCAGATCGGAAGAGCACATCAGGTGGAATTTTCAACCTTGGGTCGGTGACATTTTCTTGGTACAGCAAGAAATAGAGGTCGATTTCACGTAGCTCGATAGAGGCTGAATACATGGTTGCAAGTCAGGCAACATGTGAGGCCATCTAGATGCGGAAAATTCTAGTTGGGTTGTTTGATCAGAGGATGGATCCAACTGTGATCTATTGTGATAATCAGAGTTGTATCAAACTCTCTGAGAATCCAATATTTCATGAGGTCCAAGCACATCAACATTTGGTATCATCATCTCAGATACTGTGTGGCGAAGAGGATCATGTTGTTGCAGTATATTTCGATCGAGGAGCAAGATGCTGACATTTTGACTAAGGCATTGTCAAAGTGTAAATTCGAGTTCCATAGAGACAGGATCGAGGTGGCAGATAATCCCTTTCTTGTTGAGAGGGAGTGTTGAAATGTGGCAACAAGAATATTCCAATTTTAATTTGTACTTGAATTAAAATTCGAATTTAGTCTCACCAGCTACTTGAAAAATAATTAATTAATTCATCTTAAGTTAATTAGTTGGAGAAATTCAAGCTAGAAGTCTTTGTGAAGTCATGCAACAGTTATCCCTTAAATTAAGGACATTATCCCTTAATTAAGGAGATAAGGATGAGTTGTATTTGAGTTGTAATTAGTTAACTCAGTTAACTGAGTTATGCCCTGTTAAATTAGTTTCAAACAGTTTGAGGAACTAATTGTGAGTTCAGTCAGTTAATGCATGCATGCATGCAACTAGTGTACTCTATATAACTAAAGATTCTCTCATAAATAACTCATGCATGTCTATTCAGATAAATACCCCGTTGAGACTAAAGACAGGGACAATGTACTATCAGTTGCAAGAATTTTCCTATAAGAAAATCTCTTGCATGCAAAAGGAATTCATTCCTTGAGATTTGTATAGTTTTATAGTGTGTTGGAGCAGTGTGTGAGATCAGTGTCACACAAGGTTACTTCTAGATCACCCAGGGAAAACTGCGCAAGGAAATAGGAGCTTGGAGGGCAAAGAGAAGGCATTATGAGCAATCTATTTTTTCTGTGGGCAATAGTGAGGGATTGTACTGAGAGTTGGCTGGCTGTGAGAGCTAAAGCTACGTGTGATCCTGAGATATTTCCACTTGTATGATAATACAGATAGCGGGGTTTTAAGCTAAGGCTTTCCCCAAAGTATTCTTTTGTTTTTCATGTGTATTGATTCTGCTTCTAGTTATATGTGTTCCTCTTTATCTTTCTCAAATCTGTTAAGCTTCTGCAAGTTTGATTGTAGAAGTAGATTAAGTATTTTTCTTTAGTTATATTGCATTATCAGGTTAATCTACAGTCAAAATTTCTACACATCCCACCCCGGGAATATAATCATGGCAAGTTATAATATTGTTCTCCGTGAAACAGACAAGGCTAATAGTTTGGGCTACGTGGAAATATATTTCTTGTACTAGAGATTATCCTCCCCCTTGATTGGTAAACCAAATCATTCATGCCACATGACACTTGTCCCCACTGAATAGGCCCAAAATCCACGTCATCTTGAGAATTAAATACAAGGCTTTCTACTAAGTCCTTCGTTCAAAGTCTTTGGGATCCAGGGTGCAGGGTGAAGTCACCAGTTATAAACATCAAGGTGACATCATCCTCTTCCATGGAGCCTAGGTCCCAATTATTCTTTGAATTCCCCACAATTCATACATTTAACAAGCATAAAGAATTTTGAACATAAGAGTCATAAGCAAATACTTATCTTTGATAATTTGAACTCGACAACTGAGATTGGGACTTCAACTCTCGACCCAACCATAGACACATTGTATCCAAGCCTTTGTTGCAGTAATAACCCTCGAGCCAGATTCTAAATCTTGATGATGAGTGATTAAGGTATTAACCAATTTTGTTAATTGAAATAGGAACTCTAGAGAACCATCCATGTCCTCCACCCACCAGTTACTTCTTACATAAATATCTCACAAAGGAATCCAAAGGTCCACCAACTCCACCCTTCAACTACTTCACAGCCAAAATATCATATAAGAATCGAGAGGTCCACCACCTACACCCCTCAACTACTTAAATATGAACTATGGCTCTATCATTACAGGTTGAAGTAGAGAAACCATAGGCTCACCTCCACCCAAACTAAATGAGGGAATCTAGAGGGTTATCACCTCCACCCTCAACAATTCTTTCACACAGTGGTTCCACCCAATCCTGGGAATCTAGAACCCACTATAAAACCAAAAACAATAAAAAGGGAAGCTAAGGAACTCTCTCCTCACCATGAAGCCAAGGAACAAGCCTCCACCAAGGATGTTAAGGGAATCTAGAGAAAACCATTTCCACACTCTAGTATTACATGGAATCCAGAGATTATTTTCCTCTCCCGAGAGATATCCTTACCACCTCCCAATGCTCAAATGAATGATTACTCCCCTCGTTTCCTTCTGGTAGCCACATATATATTTTTGCTCCTTTCTTCCCACGCTATCCTTTTTCTACTTTGTAGTGTAGTCATATTTATTCCATCCTCTTCCTGAGACATTTTCCTCCTATTTCTTATTTTTCTTTCTCAGTAATGATCCCCTGGATTCTCTATTGTTTTATCTCATATCAAAGACAATCTCTCCTCCATACATCATAATGTTTTCTTCACAAATGTTCCCTTCATTGTCGTGCATGGAGTGTCATATGGGAGAATGCTTGTTTCCTTTCCATTGTGTGAAGTGTGATGATCTCCACCATTACACAATTGCAATCATTTTTGGTTGCATGGGAAAACCTTGATGTTTCTCATTCCTTCTCAGCTACCACAGTTTTGTCCTACGTGGTTGATGTTGGAAACCAAGGCAATACTAAGAGGGGGGTTGAATCAGTATTGTAATAATTTTAACAATTTATAAAAATTTCTTCCACTTGTTTTAGAGGATTAGGACACCATTAAGTACTTCAAAAATAAGCATGACAAAATCAATATTAGAAATCACAATGGAACAAACAAAGAACAAATAACTTCTTCAAAATTGTTGAGTCAATTCATTCACAAGGAAAGCTACAACTTGTTGTTACAATTCTCTGGATACAACCAATAGGAAGCTAAAACTCCCTGATTTATCAGCGACAACTCCGAATATTTTCCAACACCCACTGGAAGGAGAACCAACCCTTGCTTTGCAAGCTACATCGTGCTTGACAATCACTGGTTCATCTTTCATCCATTTTCATACTAAATCCTTGAATGCCAATTTTGATTTCAAAATAAATCAATTTCCTCCTCAATCACCAATATCTTCAACAATCTCTAATCACTAAGAAACACTAGCTGCGTCACCTCAACTCACTCATAGAACTCATATATGTTCATCTCTTTCAACCAATTTGCTCAAACTAGCTTATATAGAATTTTGGCTTGATATTTTTGGCATGTTTTATTTTATTGTATTGTTGCATGCATTCTTATTTTTTCCTTTGTCATGTTCACAAATTCCCCTTTGACTATGTTCATCAAGTGCTCAACCTTAAAGAAACTTTTCTGCAAGTTAGACTGGTCAATTTCACTCATTTTAGTAATTCAACTTTTTACCAGGTTTTAATAAAGCTTCACTATTTTTATCTACAGTTAACTTGGGCTTTAAACGCCAAATTTGCAAAAAAAAATATAGTTACGTCAAATTTTGACGTAAGACCCTTTTTCTCAGACCCTTTAACTATTTCCTACCATAGAACTAGGTCTCTACGACCATTGGCTAGGCCTTTGGGTGTTAAGCCTGTTTAAGCCCTTCACGGGCTTGTTTTCCTTTATAATTCTTTGTGCCCTTGGGCTTGTTTCTACTTGAAACAACCAAAGGGTCGTGGCCTGGAAATAAGCCCCTTTTTCATTCTATCACACCCGTGATCTATTTCTACACCAAATGATCAAGAGTCAAGGCTTAGCCCATAGCCCTTCTATTTGGCGCATTCCCTTTGCACCTTCTTTATAAACCACTGAGGTCTTTCTGCCAGGTCAACATGTCCCATGGGGACCACTCGTCCTTACTCTTATTCGTTGTTTCTCTACCACAAGGTTTTAACTGACCGCATGTCAGTCCTCCGTGTCATGGCACCCACTGCAATCCATTAACAAAATTGTCAGGTCCCATGCCTCTTGGATGAATTTTCCGGTAGGATCCTCCTGTTGTATTTGGGAACCAATAAAAACATAGACGGGCACAGTCAGCTGCCACATTTTCCCGACACCTCTTGACCAGTACATCCCTTGCACACTTCTTTCATTCTTACGAGCTATGTCAATCAGGATGACGTCACTTGTGCTACGTGGCGATCTGTGATAAGTGACATGTGTCACTCAAATATGGGCCCTTTTAGTGCCCGAAAATGTCAAATGTGAACACCATGTGTGCATTGTTGATTGGCCTATGTTGATTTCATAGGAGAAAGAGAAAGAGGGTCCCAAGATATGTTTTGCAAGTGATTTCCTTTCTAAAAATTTTGACAAAAACCAATGAGTTCAAAACATTTCCTTTGTTTTTCCCGTTGGGTTAGCTCTCCTTTGTGCTACCTCTTTTTTATCCTTCTGAAATGCACCTTCAGGTTGGCCCTCAATGAGTCAAGCCATTGGATGGGACCGCCATCTAACTTCTAATTGGTATGTGTTCTATGTTTTCGTGTCCCGATGCGACTCTCTTGGTGCTTCCGCTTGTGTGCACTTTACAATCCTTTGGGATAAAACTTGCCAGGGTAATTTCGTCGGGGTAGCGTTAGTATTTGGCATCATCCGCTTTTTATGTTTGAACATTGTTTTAAGTTTTCCAAGGTATATGCGTCGGGTGGTCTCCGTCAGGTGGGCTTCACCTGAGCCATTAGAAATTATCCCCACTGCATTGTTCTCGACCATATTTTTCGAGTCCTCTCACATAGAGGGTCCGCAATTCTTTCCGTTGGGGTTGGAACTTCTAGAAACTTTGGCTATGCACCAAAGTGGTTTCCAAACTCCTCTTATCTCTACTATCTTTGACCTAAGATCACCAAAATTTCATTGGCTCTATATTTTGATCCAGAAGGCCATTTTTAGAATTTCACATACCACTAGAAATATCTTTCTAATATCTTTCAATCTAGGTGGGTTTGATCTGTATTTGAGGGGATCTGATACACCAAAACTCACTCCAAAGTTTCTCATCCATGTTGATCCTCAACCTTCTTCTTATGCCTGGAAATTAATCTTCTGAGTCCTTCTTTGACATATGTGCCACCCATTGACATCAATGGACACCCTTTTTCCATTAATGACAACATATTTCCAACATTATCGCCCTTTTTCATTGATGGAAATGCCTGAATATTAAACGAAACCTCCTTATCAAAATATGATTGCCTCTTTTGAGTGTTTCTCCCCTTGCGATGTGCCTATCTTATTCTTTTTTGTTTTTATTGTGATGTTGATTATGTTAATGCCCTTGTTGTTGCTTGATCTTCTCCATATATCACTCCATTGTAGGTTCACAATGTAACTCTCCCCCTTTATTTTTGTTTGATCACTATTATCTCTCTCCCTTTGACATCAATGGCAAAGACACCAACACGCTCCCCTTGTCAATATACTCCTTCTGTCAATTATCTTTCTTTGTCATGTTGATCTTGTGAAATTGGAAGCTTCATCTTGATATGTTGAAAATACAACAGCTTCCTTTCTTCCTCTTAAAGGAAGAGCTAGTGAAGGGAGGCAAGAGGAATAACTCCTAGTCTTTGCCTCAAATACTCAAATTGTTCTCTAGGAAGTGGCTTGGTGAAAATATCAACAACTTGCTCTTTTGTAGGAACATACTCCAACTTCACAATCTGATTTGTAACTTTCTCTCTCAAGAAATGATACTTGATTGGAATATGCTTTGTCTTGGAGTGAAAAATTGGATTCTTTGACATGCTTATTACACTTGTGTTGTCACAAATAATGGGAATAGGTTGATCATAAAACACTTGTACATCTTGCAAGTTTTGCTTCATCCACAGGATTTGAGTGCAACCATAAGTTGTTGAAATGTGCTCTACTTCAGTTGTAGATAAGGAAATGGAATCTTGCTTCTTACTCAACCATGAGAATAGACTTTCTCTGAGAAAGAAAGCACCACCACTAGTGCTTTTTCTATCGTCTACATCACCTGCCCAATCAACATCAGTATAAATGGTTAATAAAAAATATTTACCTCTAGGGTATCAAGGTCCATACTCCTTTGTTTCTTTGAGGTATCTCAGAATCTTGTTGGTTGCTAATAGGTGGCTTTGCCTGGGAGTGGCTTGGAATCTTACAACTATAGAAATGGCATGCATGATGTTTGGTCTCTAAGTTTTCAAATATAATAGGCTAACAATTATGGATCTATATAAATTCTGGTGCATTGTTGGAGATTCATCCATCCTTCTAAGCTTACAACCTGTCACCATTGGAGTTCTCACTAAATTGTTAGTAAATTATATATTACAGAGCAATGGAACACATAAAATATATTACACAAATATAAACACAGAAAACACATAAAACAAGAGAGACACAGATATACGTGGTTCACCCAATTTGGGCTACATCCACGGGAAACAGCCAGTCCTTCCTTTTATATTATCCAGCAAACTGAATAGATACAACCTACAACAGATCTGTTGTAATTCCCTCTTCGCTCTCACACAATCTCCTCTCTCTTTCTCAATCAGAATATAGATCTACATCAATGCAATACAATTCCCTCATATATAGCAAGGGTTTTCCTTCTAGGGAAAAAAACCCTAAATTAAACATAACTTCTACCATCAAATCTCCGCCTAATGAACGGCCCAGATTGACTACAAAATTACAACATTTTACAAGGCAATTTTACATCTATTTTTAGCTTCAGCGGTGTTGCCCCCGATCCCCCGGGGGGGGCTCTTAAAGATCATTGTCGTCCCCCTGGACCCCCCTTGTAGTGCGAATATTACAGGCGGTGTTTCCACCACATTACGAACTGGGGTCCAATGCGGTGATACCTCTGAATAAAGAAGATAATCAGGCTCCACACCCAACAATCTCCCACATGGAGACTGATTATAACAACTCCAGTGCTGCTTCATTTGTTGGAAAATGACTCCACTTTGGACTTGTCTATTTCTCGTCTTCTTCATCATACTTGAAGACCAATTGAAACTAAGCAAAATCTCAGTTTCTCCCTGGTTACAAATTTTGTTAACATATCTGCAAGATTCTGGCTAGTGTGTATCTTTTCCAGCTTCAACTATCCATCTTCCAACACTAACCGTATGAAATGGTACTTGAGTTGTATATGTTTAGTCTTGGAATGAAATGTAGAGTTATTTGCAAGATGTATGGCACTCTGGTTGTCACTATATACCCTGCCCAACTCCTGCTTCTTACCTAGTTCATCTAGAAACCTTTGTAACCAAATCATTTCTTTACTAGCCTCTATAACAGCAACATATGATGCTTCCATTTTTGAGAGTGCAACAACACTTTATAGTTTTGAAACCCAACTGACAGTTGTTCCACCTACAGTAAACACATACCTTATTGTGCTCCTCCTGTTATCTCTATCATCCACCATATCTACATCAACATATCCCTGTAGAGCAATGTTTGAACCACCAAAGCATAATGCTTGATTTGTGGTACCTCTCAAATACCTGAGAATCCACTTCACCGCCATCCAATGTTCTTTTCTTGGATTTTTCATGTAGCTGCTTACAACTCCCACTGCATGTGCAATATCAGGCCTTATGCAGACCATTGCATACATTAAGCTTCCAATTGCTGGTGCATATGGAACTTTAGACATATAAGCCATTTCTTCCTGAGTCTTGGGACACACCTCTTTACTTAGTTTGAAATGGCTAGCCAAAGGTATACTAATTGGTTTTGTATTTTGCATATTAAATCTTTTCAACAGCTTTTCTATGTACTCACCCTGAGACAATGTTAATTTTCGGTTCTTCCTATCTCTAGTTATTCTCATACCAAGGATTTGTTTTGCAGCACCCAAATCCTTCATTGCAAATGAGTTCGCCAATTTCTTTTGAACACATTTATTTCCTGCATGTTAGAACCTGCAACAAGCATGTCATCAACATACAATAACAATATAATATAGCTGCCATCATTTTGTCTTTTGAGATAAACACAATGATCAGTGTGACATCTAGTATAACCTTGTTCAAACATAAACATGTCAAATTTTAGATACCACTTCCTTGGAGCTTGTTTTACGCCATACAAGCTCTTCTTGAACCTGCACACTAGTTTCTCCTTCCCTTTTACCTCATATCCTTGTGGTTGATGCATATATATCTCTTCCTCCAAATCCCCATGGAGAAAAGTTGTCTTTACATCTAGCTGCTTAAGATGAAAATCTTCAGCTGCTACTAGACTTAAAATAGTTCTAATTGAAGTCATTTTAACAATAGGAGAAAATATCTCATCAAAGTCTATACCCTTTTTCTGTGGAAACCCCTTCACCACAAGTCTAGCTTTATACCTTTTTCTACCTCCATCTTCTTCCTTCAACCTGTAAACCCATTTATTCTACAATTTTGTTTTACATGTAGGCAACCTGACTAAGTCCCAAGTCTGGTTATGTGCTAAGTAATCCATCTCTTCTTTCATGGCTTTCTCCCACTTCTTCATGATTTCTACCTGCACTGCTTCTTCATAACATTCTGGTTCACCAGAATCAGTCAAAAATACATAATATAATGAAGGAGAGTATCGTTCAGGGGGTCTACTTATCCTGGTAGATCTTCTAACACCACTTTCAAGTGTTTGAGGTGCTTCTTGTTGTTGTGTTTGTTCTTGCTATTGATCATTATGATTTTCATGCACCTTCACTTTTTCTGTGATCTCATCAAGCACTGTATATTCTATGTTTTATTTTTCCTGTTTCTTTTCATACAGCCGATCCTTATACAAAAATTTTCATTGAAAATGACATCTCTGCTCCTAATGATTTTGTGTTTTTCATAATCATAAAAGAGATAAACAAGATCATTAATAACATATCCAATAAAGGTACATTTATTTTATTTTTCCTCAAGCTGTGTTCTATTTTCTTTATTAATGTGGACAAAGGCTTCACGACCAAAAGTCTTTAAAATTGAGTAGTTTACCTTTTTACCCATCCATGCCTCCTCTGGAATACCACCATCCAAGTAACATGAAGGACCTTTGTTTATTAGATAAACAACGGTATCTACAACATCTGCCCAAAATTGTAAACACAATCCTGCATGAAATCTCATGCACATTGCACGCTCCATGATTGTCATGTTCATCCTTTCTGACACACCATTTTCTTGTGGTGTTCCTGGAATTGTCTTCTCTCTGCGAATTCATTCTCTGAACAATACCTATCAAACTCTTTGTTGCAATATTCACCTCCAATGTCTGATCTAAGAGACTTCAACCTTTTTCTTGTCTCATTTTCAACCAAATCTTTCCATTTCTTGAAAGTATCAAATACATCAGATTTATTTTGAATACAATAAATCCAGGTTTTTCTGGTTGCATCATCAATAAAAGTAACATAAAATCAAGAGCCACTGAGAGACGATACTTGAGCAGGTCCCCATACATCTTTATTCACAAGTTCTAATTTTTCACTCTTCTTTTCTTTCCCAAATATGAGGAATTTCACTCTCTTTTGTTTTCCATAAACACAATTCTCACCGAATTTTAAATCAACATGCTTCAAACCTGGCAAAAAATTTCTTGAGTGAAGAATCTGCATCCCCTTCTCACTCATGTGCCCAAGCCTATGATGCCACAATGTCGTATCTGCTCCTGTAGAGGTTAAAGCATTAACAAAATTAGAAATACCATTGCATAAATAAAATGCACTAACCTTTTCTCCTTTTGCTATTATCAGGGATCCTTTAGTGACCTTCCAGGTTTTATCTGTAAAAGTAGTCACACAACCTTCACCTCCCAACTGCCCTGTTGAAATTAGATTTTTCTTCAGATCTGGAACATGCCTTACCTCCTTCAATAGCCATTGATTTCCATTCCACTGTTTTATGAAAATTGTACCCATTCCAATTATTTTACAGGGTTTATCATCACCCAATTGAACCTGTCCAAAATCTCCTTGAACATAATCATGAAAATGTTTCCTATCAGGTGTGGCATGGAATGAGGCCCCTGAATCTACCACCCAAGCATCAATAATATTTTCTAATGAAAGAATCAAATCATCTTGCAACACATCACCTATCACATTTGCTTCATGATTGTTTTCTTGCTGCGTGTCTCCTTCTTTTCCCTTCCGAGACTTGTAGTCTTTCTTCAGATGTCCTTTCTTCCCGCATTTCCAGCACACTATCCCCGATCTAGACTTGGATCTGCCTTTCCTTGACTTACTGTGATATCTTGGGCTCTTTCCTCTTTCCATTTCTCTTCCCCTAGTCTCTACAGTCAAAGCATTACCTGATGTCTCAATGGAGCTTTTCCGTCGCATTTCATCACTAAGGATTGCACCGACAACATCATCAAACTTTAAAGTACTAGATCCAGAGACAAATTTGCTAATGGCCATAACTAAACCATTCCAACCTTTTGGAAATGAGCACAGAAATAACAGAGCCCTAACTTCATCATCAAAAGTTACCCCTATAGAACTTAACTGACTGGTAACTGTATTAAATTCATTTAAATGATCAGCAACAGATCCACCTTCTGACATCTTCATATTAAATAAATGCTTCATAATAAATACCTTATTTGAGGCTGAGAGTTTTTCATATAGTTTGGCCAATGCCGACATTAAACCCTCTGTTGTCATTTCCTTTGAAATATTAAAGGTTACTGACGCCACTAGGCATAGCCATATTGTTCCAAGTGCCTTTTTGTCGAAAATATCCCATTCTGTGTCTGTCATACTCGTCGGCTTCTTTGTATTTTCGCTCAATGGTTGGTATAGATCTTTCTGGTACAAATAATCTTCCATCTGCATCCCATAGTTGGTAGTTTTGGTTGTTAAATTTTTCAACCCTAAACCTACCATCTTCCACCATTGCTCCCACTCAAACCAGGAACCCTTCTCTCCCATGATTTTATCAGCCAAATAGACCTTCAGATCTGATACCAGTTGTTATTAAATTATATATTACAGAGCAATGGAACACATAAAATATATTGCAAAAATATAAACACAGAAAACACATAAAACAAGAGATACATAGATATACATGGTTCACCCAATTTGGGCTACATCCACGGGAAACAGCTAGTCCTTCCTTTTATATTATCCAGCAAACTGAAGAGATACAACCTATAGCAGATCCGTTGTAATTCCCTCTTCACTCTCACAAAATCTCCTCTCTCCTCACTCAGAATACAGATCTACATCGACAATTCCCTCATATATAGTGAGGGGTTGCCTTCTAGGGAAAAAAACCCTAAATTAAACATAACTTCTACCATCATATCTCTACCTAATGAACGACCCATATTGACTATGAAATTACAACATTTTACAAGGAAATTTTATGAAATAGGGTCCAATGCGGTGATACCTCTGAATAAAGAAGATAATCAGACTCCACACCCAACATAAATAGAATTCTTCCATGTCAAATTTCCTTGACACTTCTTTGAGATACTTGCTTTGAGAGATAAAATTCCTTTGGGGGTTTACACAATCTACAATACAAGGAAGTAGGAAATCTCTCTGAGCATTGACATCTCGAACTCGGCCTTCATATCAACTGCAATTTCATTGGTCAACAAATTCGAATAACTGGCAATGATGATATCATCAACATATACAACCACCATAATCAATTTTCCATCTTTTGTTTTGACATATAATGATTTCAGTTGCACCTTTTTTGAATCCACACTTGAGTAGGTAGTTGTCTAGCTTTGAATACCAAGCCCTAGGGCCTTGCTTGAGACCATACAAAGCCCTCTTAAGTCTGCAAACATAATCTAGTTTCTCTGTCAGGTGAAAACCTTTTGGCTGCTCTATGTACACTTCCTCCTACATTTCTCCATTGAGAAAATAAGATTTTACATCCATTTGATAGATTTTGAATTTCTTAAAGCAAAGAAATTCCAAAAACATTCTTATTACTTCTAATCTAGCAACAGGAGAAAATGTTTCATCAAAGACCGATCCTTCTGTTTGAGCATAGCCTTTACATACCAATCTAGCTTTGTTTCTTACCACTTCTCCATAATCATTTACTTTATTCCTGAACACCCACTTTGTGCCAATGGAATTCTTATTAGCAGGAATTGGAATAAGTTCCCAAGTCTGATTTTTCTCTTTTTGGTCAAATTATTCATTCATTGATTTTAACCAATGTTGATATTGACATGCGTGTATAACATATTTTTGTTCCTCCATAGACAACAGGGCCACATGTGCTTATGTGGGATAATTTAGTAGCACCTTCTTGTCTGCAAACCAATATTTAATTCACAGCCAACAATGTGATTAATTGGGTGATTTTTTTGTACATACCTTGAGGGATATTTGGCTTGAGGACTAGATGGTTCTTCGTCGTCTTCTTCTACATATGGCTCAACATATTCTTCACTAATGTTGAATGGTTCATTAGCGCTGCATTTTGTTGGTTGTTTCTCTTCTTGCTCAACATCTTCATCCACTTTAACATCAATACAGTCAACGATCCTCTTGGTATTTTTATTATAGCATAAATATCCTTTGTTATTATTTTAATATCCCAGAAAAATGCCTCCATATACTCTTGCATCGATCTTGCCAAGTTTCTCAACATTTCTCTTGATGTAGCATCTACTACAAAAAACTTTGACAGTTGCAAGTTTTCCATGTCGCAACTCATAAGGAGTTTTGTCACTAGTCAGTATAAAATGATATTTTTTGAGGATAACCATTGTTGTATGAATAGATTATGCCCAAAAAAAAAATTGAGCATTCCTTTCATACATCTTGCCTCTAACTAGTTGGTGCATCAATTTTTTTTCTCTTTCTACTACACCATTTTGTTAAGGAGTCTATGTTATTGTAAATTTCCTTTTGATGCCATTTCTCTTACAAAATTCATCAAAATATTTTAGAGTGAACTCACCTCCATTTTCGGACCTTATGCTTTTGATTTTGCAATCAGTTTCATTCTCCTACATGGCTTTGAACTCTTTAAACTTCTCAAAAGCTTCAGATTTCTCTCCGAGGAAGGCAACCAACATCATCCTACTGAAACCATCAATTATTAGCATAAAATATAATTTATCTATGGGTGATTACATTCTGGATGGTCCATAGAGATTCATGTGTATCAATTGCAATGGATTTGATGATTAGTTCTCCTTTTCCTTGAATGGAACTCGAGCTTGCTTTCCCAATTAGCAAGATTTACAAATTATATTATCTAGAATTGAAATCCTAGCAACTCCTTGACAATGATTTTCTTGTTAAACTTGAATATCTGATCAAAGTTGAGATGTCCAATTATTTTATGCCATAAACAACTCTCATCAATATTTGACAATAAACACTTATTTGTCTTCTCTTTGAGCACATATGCATTATTATCTATTCTTACAGCTTCAGCAACTATCTCACCTATGCATATGGACTTGATTTGACATTTTTTGGCTTTAAAAATCACAACATAGCCTTGATCACACATATGAGATACACTAAGCAGGTTATGCTTCAACCCATCAACATTTAAAACATTTTTGGCTTTACATTTTTCCATTTGATAGAATGACCACTCCTTTCACAATTATCTTGCCTGGAGAATTATTGCCAAAATTCACATTACCTTTGTCAACTAGTTTCCAAGTCAGAAACTTACTTTTGTCTCCTTTCATGTGCCTAGAACAGTCATTGTACACATACCAATGGCTCCCTTCATTCTATGGATACAAAGCAATATCACATTGCTCTGAATTCTCCTTTTCTTTCCAGACATTGGATTTTTGCTCAATTTTTTCAATTGTTGTCTTTGTCTACTTCTCCTTTAGCATCTAATTGACTGCTATGTGCCCAAAATTTTGAGATTTAAAACATTGCACCAAATAATTCAAAGAAGAAAAAGAATTATTATACCCAGGTTTGATTTTATTTTGTTGAAATACTCTTATAGATTTGAGCAACTTGTAGGAAAGATTGACTCTATAAATTGTTGCTTTGTGGCCGTAGTTTGTGCATATGAAACAGTACCCTGGGAAAATAACATTGTACTTGTAAGGTTGTCTTCTACGTTGGGCTGAATTTTGGGCAGTGCAATTTTCTTGGCCATCGTTTTGCTTTTACTGTTGTTGATGTTTATGGGTCTTATCTTTGGGTTCCATGTCTCCCTTTTATTATTTTTCATTCCCTTCATTCGTCATTGGAACAAAGGTAATTTGATTCTTTCCCTTTAGCTCTATTGTTTTTCTAAACTCATATTCAAAGCCAAGACCACTACAATATTTAGAGACTCATTGTGCTTTCAATATTTCATTTAATTCTTCAGTCCCTTTACTGAATTTTTGAGTGAAACTTAGTTGCATTTTGGTCTTCTCCAACTCCTTCTTCAGCAACACAATTTCTCCTTCCAAACTTTCACATGCTAGAACCTTGTATTTCAGTTGTTGGGCCAGAGAATCCTTAATATTCTTACCTTCTTCTATTTGCAAAAGTAGTGACTTGACATCTTCAACTTTTTATTTTATCAAAGACTCTTTCTAGGCCTTATTTTTCTTCCTCAACCTCTCTATTTCCTCAAGTGCACTTACCAGTTCTCCTTCAAGATCTACTTCTCCCTCTTCATCATCAAAATTAATAGCCTCAACTTGCAGATTTTCTATGGCCATCAGCATAAATTATTTAGGGCTCTCATCATCTCTATCCTCGTTTGAGGATTGGTTGGGTTCATTTTCCAAGGATCTCTCCTCTTGAAGATAAAATCCCCTCTTCTTAGCCTTCTTTCCACCCTTCTGAACTTTCTTGAATCTTTCTTTAGGATCATAATCTTTCTTCTTCTTTTTAGGACACTTTGATGCATAGTGACCAACTTTGCCACAATTAAAACACTTGAAGGGTAGCTTACCTTTATACTTTCTTGATCCATGCTTGAGATTCCTTACAAACTTGGCTTCTTCTTCATCTGATTCACACATGAGCCATCATGTTGATCCTTTCACTTCTTTTCTACTTTGAAGGTTGATTCTTTGGTTGGAGACTTTCCTTTCGAAATCCTCATCTCATAGGCAATGCGTGTACCAAGTAATTGAATTAGAGTAAGAGTATTCATATTAGAAATCTCTTCAATGGCTGAGAAATTGGGATTAAACCTTTCAGAAAGAGATCTTAACACCTTTTGAACTACAACAGCTTCATCCAACTCCTCATCAAGCATCTCTTATGGTATTCACAACTTCATCAACTCTTAAAAAAAAACCTTGCAATATCTTCATCATCATGCATACTTAAAGACTCAAATTGTATCCTAAATTCTTGGAGTATAGATTTTTTAACCTTGTTGTCTCCTTCATATTAGTTGCACATCTTGTCCCAAATAGCTTTGGAAGATGTGAAATCCATTACTTTGACCAGCTTTGATTCAGGTAGGCCAGTAAGCAGGGAATTCATGGCTTTGGCATTGCATGTGAACTCCCAATTTTGATATTTGGTAATCAGTTCTGGAGGATTTGAGATTCTTCTTCCACAACATCCCACACATTAGCTCCAAGTGATTGAATGTAGGTCTTCATCCTCACTTTCCAGAACACATAGTTTATTCCATTGAACATAGGTGCCCTGTTAGTAAAACCTCCTCTTTGGTTTTCCATGGTCCTTGATCTTTCTTACAGTTGTTAAACTAATATGAAGTAACTTGGTTCTGATACCAATTGTTGGAAACTAGGACAATATTGAGAGGGGGCTGAATCTTTATTGTAGAAATTTTAACAATTTATAAAACTTTCTTTCACTCATGTTAGAGCATTAGGACACCATTAAGTACTTCATAAATAAGCATGACAAAAACAATATCAACAATCACAATGGAAAACACAAAGAACAAATAACTTCTTCAAAAATGCTCTTCAATTCATTCACAAGGCAAGCTACAACTTGTTGTTACAATTCACTGGTTACAACCATCAGGAAGCTACAACTCTGTGATTTATCAACTATAATTGAAAGGATCTACAAGCCCAAATATTTACTAGCACCCACTAGAAGGAGAACCAACCCCTGAACTGAAGGCTACAACTTGCTTAACACTCATTGGTTCATCTTTCATCCATTTTCATATTAGAGTCGTGAATGCCAATTCTTCTTTCAAAATAAATCAGTTTCCTCCTCAATTACCAATATCATCAGAACTCTCTTATCACTGAGAAACACCAGTAGCTTCACCTCAACTCACTCACAAAACTCATATATGTTCATCTCTTTGAAGAAATTTTCTCAAGCTTTCTTATATAGAATTTTGGGTTGATATTTTTGGCATGTTTTCTTTTCTTGTATTGTTGCATGCATTCTTATTTTTTCCTTTTTCCTGTTCACAATTTGTCCTTTGAATGTGTTCATAAAGTGCTCAACCTTCAATAAACTTTCCTGTAAATTAGATTGATCAATTTCACTAATTTTAGTAATTTGGGATTTTTAACATGTTTTAGCAGCGAATTTCGACTTAAGCCCCTTTTTCTTAGGCCCTTTAACTATTTTCTGCCATAGAACCAGGTCTCTATGACCGTTGGCTAGGCCCTTTAGTGCTAAGACCTACGTGAGCTTATTTTCCTTTATAATGCTTCATGCCCTTTGTCTTGTTTCTATGTGAAATGACCAAAGGGTCGTGTCCTGGCACTAACTCCCTTTGTCATTTTGTTGCACCCCTGGTCTATTTTTACACGAAATGACCAAGGTTCAGGGCTTAGCTCGTAGCCCTTATATCCAGCGCATTCCCTTTTCACCCTCTTTATAAATGGTCGGGGGCTTTCTATCTGGTTGACGTGTCCCGTGGGGACCACCCAACCTTACTCATATTTACTGTCACTTTGCCACGGGGTTGCAACTGACTGTCTGTCAATCCTACATGTCCCAACACCCGCTACACACCATTAACAAAATGTCTAGCTCCATGCCTCTAGGATGAACTACCCAATAGGGTCCACCTATTGTATCTGGGAGAAAATAAAAATGCAATCGAGTTGAGTAAGCTGCCACGTTTGTATGATGCATCTTTCTCAACACATCCTTTGCGCACTTCTTTAAGACTTTTTGCCTATGTCCACCGGTATGATGTCACTTCTGCTACATGTCGACACGTGATAGGTGACACGTGTCACTCAAATATAGGTATTTTGGGTACCTAAAAATGTCAAATATGATTTCCATGTGTCCACCACTAATTGGCCTATGTTGACATCATCACTTGCGTTATTTGGGCCAATAATACGTTGCCATGTGTCTTGTTAGAGGAGAGAGAAAGAGGGTCTTGAGGCCTATTTTGCAAGTGATTTCATTTATAACAATTTTGACAAAAACCACCGAGTTCAAACCATTTCCTTTGTTTTTCCTATTAGGTCTCCTTTGTGCTGCCTCTTTTTAATCCCTCTAGGATGCACCTCTAGGTTAGCCCTCAATGGTTGAGTTGTCAGAGTGGGGGCCTCCCACTCACTTCTCATTGGTTCATGTTCTTTGTTGTTGTGTCCCACTGCAACTATCTCTCGGAGCTTCTGCTTGTGTGCCCTTTGGAATCCTTTAAGGTGCACCCACCAGGGTAAGTCTGTAAGGATGGCATCACCACTTCCCAACAATAAGTTTGCAAGGGTACATGATTAAAAAGTAATTGAACCAACCAAATTGTAATTTTTTTTTAGTATATATTATAACTTATAATATATGGAAAAAAAATTCAAGGAAACCATCATCTTTCTTAGTTGAGAGTGAGAGTGAGGGTCAATACAACAATATTCATAGCCACGAATCCATCACAACAATATTTCTTCTCATCATGTCACTCAGAGGGAATTGAATCTGGGTGGGGGAGATAACAACCATTTTACCTATCCACCCAAGATAACCCCAATTGACTATATATATATATATATATATATATATATATATATATATATATATATATATATATATATATATATATATATATATATTACATTTATTTATTTATTTGTTATATTGTGATAGAGTAATTTAATTTTTCTATTCTTAAACTTATTTATTATCAAAGGCAATACAATTATGACCAAAAAAGTAATCAATATAGTAATCAATATTTTCTATTCGTAATCTGATCTATCTAGTTTTTCCATAACATGGTTCAAAGTTAAGCACAAATTAACATAAAGCATACTTGCAACATGACTTGGAAGGTATATATAGAGAGAGAGAGAGAGAAAGGTAACCCAATTGAAAATTAAAAATAAATAAATAAATAAAATACACATTAATAATGTGACTAAATAATGAAAAATATATATTATAAATTAATACAAACACTACTCCAGAAGTATCAAACCGACTAATATCATAATTTCCCTTTAGTACAACTCCTACTAATTATCAAAATTTGGATTAAAAAGAACACAATTAAGGAGAAATTGAACCAAAAAAGTCTCACATATAGACAACTCCATTTAATTTTTTTCGTAAACCCTTTTTTGAAATAATGGGAGAAAAAGTATTTAACCTATTTATTATTCAAATCAATAAAATTATAAAAAAATATAAATATATTAAACAAAATAAGAAAAAAAATAAAATTGTTAAAAAATTCATCTAATTGCACGAGAGGTGCATTCTACAACCCAATATATGTCCAATAAATAATTAAAAAATAAAAATAAAAAATAATGTCGGCTCTAAAAAATGAAAATTGTAGAAAAATGGTGATAGAAGTGCAAATGCTCAAGAAATTTAATCTAAATCAAGAAACACAATTCTACTCTACTGCTCTGTGGGAATTAATTCACAATTTAGAACAACATTCACAAGCATGCATCAATCACATACACAAGTACACAGATTTATCTAGGGGAAAGCAACTGGTAAAAACCCGTTAAGCATGCTTGCATTAATCAGATGAATAGAGAATGTATTACAATTGCTTGCTTTCTCTAAGCTTAACCTACAAGTGAATAATTATTCTCTTTGCTCAATGAAAATATTTGACCTAGACTTCATCAAATGTTTCCTCCACCTGAGCTCATATTTCCTTGCGCAAATCTTGAGGAAATTAGCACCTGTTCTTTAGAAATTTCCTCCAAAATGATTATGCAATTCCCAAGGATTCATCACTAGTTGCATGCAGCACTTGTAGACTCAAAACTAGTCTACAACTAATGTTACACTGCCTTGGAATATCCACCACAACTGAGAAATTTGAATTCCTTGCATGCATGAGCTATTTTTGGTTGACTGATCGATCTTTAAGTTAGATGGTTGTCTCACTGCACTATTGACCTCCAACTAGTTCTATTAATTGCTAGAACTAGTTTAAATGAGTACAACTAGAAATAATTGAACTGAATTGCTAGAAGTTAGCAATCAACACATGCAAATTGAACTCCAAGCCTACTAACTCGAATTTACTGAGCTAATTGAGTGATAAGAGCCATGTCACCTCACTTAACTACTTCCAAGTTTTTTGTTGATGTGGAAATTTCTAATTTACTCAATTTCGCCAAGGCTGAGTCAAATTGAGCCTTTTTTGCTACACTTCTCACCACTCCCTCTTAGCAAGAAAGGGATTTTCAACCACCCCTATTCTGCACCTGTGGAATTCAAACTTTCCTCTTGACACTTTGTCAAGAAGTTATCATTTTGTTCCTTTGTCAGAATATATTATAGCAACATTATCCTCCTCTGCACACGGTCCTGTAAATGATGATACCGGATATCTATATGCTTGTATTGATCGTGAAATATAGGATTCTCAGAGAACTTAATGCAACTCTTAGTATCACAATAGATTGTAAATGGATCCATCTCCTAACCAAGCAGTCCCACAAGTATCATTCTCATCTAGATGGCCTCACATGTTGCTTGACTTGCAGCCATGTATTTAGCTTCTATTGAATTGAGTGCCATGGACCTCTACTTCTTGTTGTACTAGCAAATTGTTGCAGACACAACACTAAAAATTCCACCTGATGTACTCTTTCTGTCGGATGGACTCCCTTCCCAATTTGCATCTCTGAATCCACACAACTTCATTGCTTCTATCCATTTGTACCATAGTCCATACTGGGTAGTGCCTCTAAGGTGTCGTAAACCATGCTTATATACCTTCCAATACAATTTGGTCAGCCTAACCATAGTCTAGCTCAGCTGGTTGACTGCATAGCACATATCTAGTCATGTGTTCACAAGATACATTTGTGAACCCACTAGCCGGCAGTAAATGGTAGCGTCAAGCTATCCACCTGAAGTGGCATTCTCCTTCCTCCATTTGGTCTTTAGAGGTGTCTCCATGGGCTTACAAATTTCTATGTGAAATTTGTGCATTATCTTGATGGCATACTTTCCTTGAGACACAAACAATTCCCCATCACTTTGTCGTACTTCCAACACGAGGAAGTAGTGCATGAGACCCATGTCTTTCATCTCAAATTCCCTTGCAATGTCCTCCTTGTAAGCGTTGATTAATTGATCCTCACTTGTCAATATTAAATCATCAACATATAAAAAAATGATATGTAATTTACCTTCTACCAAAATATAATAGAGGTTTGCATATGCTTTAATTTTGGTGAAGCCCAATCTAGTGAGATAACTATCAATCCAAGTGTACCAAGCTCAGGGTGCATATTTGATACCATACAATGCTCGCCTAAGTCTGCACACATGAGACTCTCGATCAAACATCTCAAAACGTTCTAGGGTCTCTATGTATACTTCCTCCTCAATAACACCATTGAGAAATTTTGTTTTTACATCCATCTGGTGGATCTTCCACTCCATCTAGGCAGCCAATGCAAGAATTATTCTAACATATGAATACCTTGCAACGGGAGCAAATGTTTCCTCATAGTCAATTTCCTCAACTTGAGAGAATCCTTTGGCCATAAATATGGCCTTATACTTCTCTATTCTTCCATTTTTTGCATGCTTAACCTTGAATGTCCATATTGATCCCACAATTGATTAATCTGTCAATCTTGGGACCACTTCCTAAACATTGTTCTTCCTGATGGATTTGTATTCCTCCACCATTGCATCAACCCAAACCGGTTGCTTAGTTTCTTCCTCAAAAGAGGATGGCTTAGTCTCTACAAGCTCAGTCAATAGAGCCATGTAGCTATTGTACCTCTCAGGTGGCCTCCTTTGCCTACGCAAGTTTGAAGGAGCTCCCACATTCTCCCTCGCATCCTACACCAATATATCAACTTCCCTGGTTCTCTTTCCACCTTCTCTGGATGGCTTTGCTTGAGTGGATGTCTCCACTTTTCCTCATCTCTGCTCCTCCATTTGTGGTTGCTCCACAACTTCCTGAGGCTTCTCCTTTGGACCTAAAAGATCCACTTCTAGTGGGATTTACAGCTCCCTCTCAAGAAATAATCTCATTGCTTTCTCTTCATCAAAATTTACATCCCTTTACACAATTGTCACTTTGAGGGAAGATAAGTACACCTGGTGGTTGTGTGTATTTTCGGTGTAATGCACAGAAACTCCCAACTCTACTATCGACTCAAGTTTCTTCCACAAATCTTCTGAGACATGGCAGTAAATAGAGGCTCCAAAAATTCAGAAATGAGATACATGTGCCTTTTTTCCCCGAGAAAGCCTCGTCCTGTGTAATCATACCAAGAATCTAATGAGGACTCTGGTTCTGCGAGTAGATTGCTTTTTTACATCCCTCTTCCCACAAATGCAGTGGAAGGCCTTGGTCATGTATCATAGCTCTTGTTCCTCCCAAATTATTTGGTTCTTCCTCTCATCTACGTCATTATGTTGTGCATTGTGGGGAGATGTCAGTTCTCTTTGAATTCCTTCTTTGGCACAAAATTCCTTGAAGTCATTCAAAACATACTCACCTCCATTGTTGTTTCCTAAGAGCCTTCACCTTCTTGTCAATCTCTTTCTAAAATAGTGCCTTGAATTATATAAATTTTTAGAATGTCTCATCCTTCTTTTCCATGAAGAATATCTTGTTGGAATCACCATTGTCGTTACACCAAAATTCACAGGTGTTAGTAAAAGGATGAATCGCCAGAGTTAACAGATCCACGAGAGGTGGTTAAGCATATGTTGTGAAACACACAGGGAGAATTGTTTGATCCAATGTCCAACAATCTCCCCCTAGCGCGAGTCGGGTGTGATTCGAACTCGAGACCTTTGGCTCTGATACCACTTGTTGGAATCACGATTTATGTTATACCGAAACCTGCAGGTGTTAGTAAATTGACGCATCTCTAGAGTTAATGGATCCATGAGAGGCGGTTAAGTACATATCGTGAAACACATGGGGAGAATTGGTTTATCCAATGTCCAATAGATCCAACACTTTCTTGAGAAATCATCAATAAACATAGCATAGTACTTATGTCTAGCAGTTGAGGTTGTCGAGAAGGGTCCACAAACATCAGAGTGGACTCTATCCAAGACTGCATTTGCTTTGTTGTCTCAGTCATGGGATGTGGATTTTACATACTTCCCCAAGGTACAACCTTTGCAGACATATTACTGCTCAAGTGATCCTTTAGGGAGGCCAGTGGTTATTTGCTGCATAATTTTTAAGGCGCCATGATGTAAATGGCCCAATCTCTTGTGCCAAAGTTCAATGGCATCGTAACTTTGCACTTTCTTTTCCTTACTACTTAATGCAACACAATCTTCCACATCATGTTTGTACAAGTTATTCACACGAACCCCAATTTTCTTCACCTACCTAATAGTTATGTGTCTCAGAAAGGCTTCCCCTTTACTAAAGATTACATCATATCAATGATCTTCCAAAAGTGCTATATAGATGAGGTTCTTCTTCAGGCTTGGTCAAACATGACATCTTTTAGGTGAAGAGGGGATCTTGACTCCCTCTTAAAGGTTATTGTACCAATCTCGGTAACATTGTACCTTCCATCGTCCCCAATCTCAATATGAATATGGAGATATTTCTCCTCCAGGTCACTAAAAAACTATCTACACCATGTCATGTGGAACAAGTCACCTAAATCTAAGTAACACACACTCCCCATCATAGTGTTGGCCATGCATGCAATCAGTTTGAAGTCTAACTCTAAATGTGAAGCCAATGCTTCACCTGCTGCTCCTCCTAAGTTCTTCTTGTTGGACTTTTTGTGTGGGCACTTTTTAGCATAGTGCTTGAATTCATGACAATTGAAACATTTTATTTTGGACAAGTATTTGTTCTTTCCCCCTTGGCTGGATTTTGGTTTGGTTTGAGATTTCTTCCCTTTGTCATTCTTTCCCTTTCCAACCAATGCGATTTTTTCTTCATCCTCTCCCTTGGATGAACTTCCATCTCTGTTATTTCGCCTGATTTCTTCTTGTACCAAATCGGGCCATAAGCATTCCCAATTCAATAATTTTTCCTTCTCCTTTACTGAGTCCAAGTAGTTATGCAGCCTTTTGGGAAATCTTAGAAGAACTAGGCTCACCAAGTCATCTTCTGTAACATTCACACCTACCCCTCCAAGTTCATCGTGAACTTGTGTAAATCTGGTGAGATACTGTGGAATAGTATCATTCTTCTACATCTTAATGTTTTGAAGTTTGTCTTTGAGGGCCAGTTTTCTATGGTTAGTTCCTTCCACATTACGAAAGTAGTTTCTTTCCCATGGAATTTTTGAAATCCTTTTCTCTATTACATCAGTTTCTTCAGAGAATCCATACTCACTTAGAAAATAAGGTTAGTTTATCAATATCTATACCATTACTTCAATCAGTTTACTATGAAGCTTCCTATTACACCAAATTCAACCCAAAATGCCTCAGGTAACAAAGATTCCACAACTCAACCCTAACTTTGGACTATATTTGACCATGCGCTACACCAATTCATCACATATTGGGAGTATGATCATAATGGTGACTTGATTCAAGATCATGTCACTTTATTTCATTTTATGGAATGATACTAAGACTTCATCATCATGTTGATTTTGAATGTACCTGTATATCTTCGTCATCCATGATAACACATCTTTTCAAGACATTTTTTCAAATAGATTACATGCAATGTCTATTCTCTGGTATTTAGCATAAAATATCCATGAGGGAGTTCTCACAAAAAAAATTGGGTCCAACTTCCTTATATTTATTTCATCTTGGATTTTCATGCCCTGATGCAAGGCCAAAAGCCCCACTTGTGGGTGTTATTCAACCTTCTTCGAGTTGGTTGAGAGTATCAACTACTCAAATCAGTGTTTGTAGTGTGCCATAACTTTACTGTGAAAATCTAATCCTATTTTTCTTTAGTCATCACTCTATTTTTTTTTTTCCATTTTTGGCTCAAAATTTATGTGATAATGGAATTTGTTGCTTCACAAATGTTTATCACACTATCTTTGTTTCCCGTGAACAAGCTCTTGGGAAAAGCAACTGAAGATTGTGGCTTATGCAATCCATTGAATCAGAAAATGTTGGCAAGAGAAAAGGGCATTAAGAGGAAGAAGATGGCACTAAGAGTTGAGGTTGTTTAAGTTCTTGAAATTAGAGTGTCATCATCCTCATCCACATCAATATCTCCTAGTGGGTGGATACTTGATAGTTGGAAATGGAAAAATGTCCTTTAATTGCACCAATACCAGACGCTGAAGAGTTGGATTTTTTTGTGGGTTTTCTCAAGACATTTCATCCTTTGCTATTTGCCGAAGGGCACGAAAACTAGAAGAAAGGCTTGAAGAAGCTACTCTCGGGAAGGATTTTCTACTGTGGGGAGGGGATGTGTAGAATGTTTCACGGAATTGAATCCTAATAACATACGAGATACCTTGCGTGTTCTCTTGGAGATGGGTTTTGTGCTCAAGTTTGGAGGGAAAATGCATGTAATCAAAGTGAGTTCCTATTCATGAACAAAAATTGAAATTTTGCTTGAAAATTTATATTTTTTCACATAGAAGCAAGAGATTTCCTTTAGAACTCAATGATTCATGCTATGCTCTAGTCAAACAGGTTGTATGAAATGACATTTGAAATTAGAAATATCAGAGATTCAATAATTGCATGCTTTGATTCTAACTATGAGTTGAGGCTTCAAGAACTTAAAATTCAATTTAGCTTTACAATTTTTCTCCCAAGGCAGAGTTTGTAATGTTCAAGAAGAGTTTTCTTTGGTGCAAGGTTGAATTTGTAGTGGTAACAGAGGGTTAGCTAACAATTATTTTTCCTCTGTCTAAGGTAGGAAATGGCTGGGTAGTTTTTTAAACCTAGATCATATGATTTTGAATCAGTGGATGGTGTGAAACTACCATGTTACAGAGGAGATAATATTAACAGTGATGCTTTCAACATGAAATCGTAGCAGTTAGATCCTCAAAGGATGGTTTGTGCTTACTTCCAAGTTGTTGCAACCCTCAACCTTTTTCCGGAATTTTCAATAGGAGGTTATGCAGCAATGCAGCGTGTTATTCAATGGAATTTGGATTTCACCTCTAACAGCAAACAAGGGGAGAAGTAACCTTTTCATCATGCCTTGTATTTCGAAATTCATTTACAATTTTGCATTCTAATTTTTTTATAAGGCATTATAAATATTTTTTGAATTCATCTATATATTATTATTCTCTATTCTTGATCATGTGTATGTGTTTTAGGTATATGGAGCTTTCCCATTGTGTTGATGAAGCTCTTGGATTCATGTCTGCTTGTGGCCTTACAGTTGACCATCCCGTCATGAATTCGACTGAATTCTGGACATCCCATGAATGCTTGCTACACCCATATGAGCAAGCAATGACTAGGGAGGATTCCACTTTTGGACTATGATTTAATTGCTCTATTCATATGTTGTGGGTTGGTGAACGCACTGGGTAGTTTGATGGTGCACATATTGAGTTCTTGAGAGGTGTCGCTTATCCTCTGGGTCTCATGGTACCTGTTGTAGCGGCTACAACACCCTCCAAAATTTTGGCTTGCACTTAAATTTCAGAGCCTTCATTGGTATTTCCCCTGATTGTTTCAAACACTTAAACTCATTTCACGAGCTTTCCTAAAGTTCTTTGAATCCTTTTGCTTGTTGGATTGTTTGTCATCTTTTGCCATGTTTGACTATTTTTCCATGTTTGCAAACCCTTTCTAGTGGTTTCGAAGGTTGGTATTTGTGTATACGAGTTGTCCTAGCCATGAAAACACCTGTCACACTCATACACGAAGTTTTGAGCATTGTCGCACAAGTTTTGTCACGATCATCCTAAAGTCTATCCCAAGTGTCGTACTTGTCTCTTATTGTCATGAGACAGTCACATAGAGGGGAGTTATTTCTTGTCGTTTTGGTAGTCTATGTCGTCATGTTGTCAAATTATGCTAGGTGTGTGATCACAGTTCAAGTTCATCACAAGTGTATCTTCCTCCTGCACTTAGCCATTTTCGAAAAATCTTCCCGACTGGGAAACTCAACTTTATCAGGCCCCGACTAAACTGTGCACTACGTCATCTCCACCCTCAATAATGTGACCTTATAGCCTAGAACTACACAGTGCGCAGTCACTTTCCTCTAGGGTAGTTGTAATACACAATTCCAGAGCCTAGCAGCCTTCCTTAACCCCCAGAATTACGTAGTTGTTTCTCCCAGTCTAACTTGAACTACGCACTTCACACTTTCAGTCCTCAATATTTTCCCCTTTCCTACTCAAACCCCACAATGCGTAGAGATCCCAACCTCCCTTGGCCTCTAGAACTGTGCAGATGTGTCCTCAAGTTCCCCCCCTCAGCCGGAGCTAATTGATTCAAGAACTACGCAGATTTGTCCTCTAGGCCTCTCTATTGCCCAATCCCTCTTGCCTCTAAAAATCGTGCAGAACTGACCTCCTAGGGCCTCATCCCACGTCACCTGTAGCTAGCTTGAACTACGCAATCCTAACTCCTAGTGACCATTACACAATATCTCTCCCCAGTGGGGACTGTGCTAAAAATTTCTTGAGTAAAGCCCGAGCTGCGCTCTGCGTAGTCTCAGTGATCAACCCCTCTCCCTGTCACCTGGAACTACGCAATGCATAGTTACTGAGACCTCTCTCCCAGCGCATCACTTCTCTCGGGCTCAGTTCATGGATAATAATGTATCATCATAGACTAGGGAGTTTTCAGATTGATGTCGTCCCGTCATGAATGAATTACAAGAAAGGTATACTATCAAGTCATGGAGAGACGATGAAGAAGGAGAAGAAGGAGGGAAGCATGCCTAAAGACTCACTTGAATTTGAATAGATGATTGGACCTACCAAGAGAAAGAAAAAGGAACACAAGTGTGCAACCACCTTCCAAGACCAAATATCATTGAATAACCTGCATCATTAAGTTATGTGGAGGAGAAGAGAAAGCAAATCCAAGAACACATATATCACTCAGCAGCAATAGTGGCTTGACATTGCCACATCATCAAGCCAATCCATGTCAGTAGTGTCATGTCAAGTCATGTCATGAGTTGTCATATGCCACATCACTATTGTGGGCCATTGATATTGTAAATCAAATGTATTGTAAATCAAATGGATTGTAAAGTGGACATCCAATGGACACACATGAATATAAAGAGTCATGTAAGTTGAAAAGTCATCACAAGTTGAACATTCATGAGGGTGGTAAAAGAGTTACTAGGGGGTAAGCATCACCCCTTGGTTATATATACCCCTTCATTGTATGAGAAAAGGATTTTTTACCTTGGCTCCTCCCGCAAGGCATTAGAGAGACCAACTAGTTCTTTGAGGAGCAGGGAGTGGCTCCAATGTCCCACTATTGGGGCTAATAATGTACAATGTAAATATGTGTCTTGGAACTTTTGCTTAATAATAGAATTCTTATAAGTCCAACATGTTCTTTATGCATGACTTATGAATGTTTGTAAGATTATTCTGTGAACATTTGTATTTCATGTTTGCTTTCACATGTACTAAGATAGTTGAACTATTTCGGTTATTTTAGTGCTTATCTTGTTGAGAATGTGTTGTAATGGTTCTTATTATTGTCTCATCCTTGTGTACTATTTTTCGAGGTACCAGACGGAACTTTCTTTGTTTATCGGTTATAACGATTGTCACATCCATTGTGGACTATTCCATTGGATGTTATACGAATCTTCCCTTGTTCATTGGTTGTAACGACTATCACATCCATTGTGGACTATTCTATTGGATGTTGGACAGGTCTTTCTGGTTCATGTGTGTCTCTTCCTAGGTGGTACTATTACCTCTCACTTAGAGGCTCACTTTTCTCCCCCCTTTTGCAGTAAGAGAACATAGACACAGTTGTGCTGCACATTCACCTGGCACACTCACCTTACTTTTCGAAGATACCATTGCATCATTCTCTTGTGTTGATAGCTAGATCCAAAGAAAATCTTTAAGCATTTGGCAACTGGGCATGTATACCGGATGGGACTCCTACACCAAACAGTGTGAGGGCTGGTTGGGAATTCATATCAGGGAGATCCCCTGAATGTTGGTGGGTCCAACACCATCAACATTTCTGGTGCTAGAAGGAGGGAAGCTAGTATTTTATGGTTGATTGTCCCACCGACCCCACTAATCCATCTTCTGGTCAAGGTAGTAATGTTCACTCCATCTCCCCTACTCATAATTCTGAAGTTGGTAACTCTTCACCACCTAGGACTAAACGTAAAATATCGTATCATCAACTTTAGGTCATCTGCCCCATCACCCGTTAGTTTGCAAAAGTTGTTGGATTGATTCTAGGAGTAATCACTCTTCCATATTCTCAAAAGAATAAAAATACCACCCCCACAAGAGTAGTGGTCTCGTCAGTTGAAGAAGAAGTTCTCACCACTCTTGAAGAACTAGTAGATGTTGTGGAAAGGGAAGAAGAACCTCCACTCTTTCAAGGAGGAGAAGGAGGCAACCCCTTACTCTCAGGTTCAAATTCTGGTGGGACGGGCGGAGAGGAAGAAAATGAAGAAGAAGAAGAGGAACCATCATATTCGAAAGAGGAAGAGGAGGAAAACGAAGAAGAAGACATGGCAGAGAAAAATCTAGATTAGATGACTCAGGGCCCACTGGCACTTCTAGGTGTCCTGCACAAGATGTCGAGGCACGCGAAGAAACTCTTGATGAAATATGACCTTAACAAAACAGTGAAGGCTAAATACCACCTAGATAACTTCTACCTACATCTATAAACACTTGAGGTATGTTACAATGATGTTGCATGCATACTTTTTCCATGTAGCTTGGATGGTCGAGAAACTATATGGTATCATAGCCTTCCTCCAAACTCCATCCAGAATTAGAAGGCATTCAAAAGAATCTTTCTTAAGAAATTTGCTAAAGATAAGACCCCTTCCATGTTATTAAAGGAGTTGGGTAGTCTTAAGATGGATCAGAAGGAAAAATTTAAAGATTCTAATTAGAGGGTCAATTTCATCTTAAACAAGTTCTCGGATGACACAAACCTCGTGATTCCATCACCATAGATTACTACACTTCTGCCTTGTCGACAAGTATTGTGCAGTTTGTAAAGCGAACTGCGAGACAAACATTGATAGAAAGATGCGAAGAGGCTATTGTCATTAAGAAGGGACTGCGTGCTATTGAAGTCATCACAAATGATGAACCCACAAAGGACTCCAAGGACATGGGTAAGAGGTATTAGGCATCTATGAGCAAGGCTAAGGAAAAGGAATCAAATGATGTTGAAATTCTTACTCGTCTCGTCAATTCCATGACCACTGAAATGGCTAAAATTAAAAAAGGGCAAGCGAGACTACCACGAAAAGCAAGCCTCTCAAGTTCATGATTAGAAGAATGCATCTTCTAGCACTAGCAACAATTAGCCAGCAAAATTTCCACAAAGTTCCAATGTGGTGCTGAACATTGAAAAAAATAGCACAGATTCATACTGAATGTTTCATAATAAGCATCATACGAAGAAGACGTGCCCACAATGGAACCAACTCACGAGCAAAATGGTTGCATAGTTTGTGGACTCAATCATGGTTGAGGAACAGGCTGAGACCAATGAAGAGAAGGAAGAAGTTGTTGCAGCTGATGAAGATACAAGCACTAGGCATGTAGTGAACATGTATCATTGTGTTACAGTAGCCCAGAAAACTATTGTTGATAAGGAACCTCTAAGTGATGGTCCGGCCCAGAAGAAGGGTAACTGATATAACTTGAAAAGTTAAGGGCCAACAACTTTGATTGAGGTGACAAAACATAAATTCAAAGAAAATTTATTAAGAAAACTAAATCCTCTGGCTAAGTCAATGCAGAACAGTCAGAGCAAGTCTAGGAAAACAATTCCAACGAAAAGTGTTTCCGACAACAGCAAAGACGGAACCATCCCTCCAGAAACCACAATCCCAGTTCCATCCCTGAACACCTTGGTCAGTATTCCCACTGTAGATTACAACATTGTAGAATATATAAAGAATGTTTGTGCAAACATCTCCCTATTTGAACTTACTAAGATCACAAGCTAGTGAGACATCCTTCTACGGGCACTTGGACAAACTTCTACTAGTAATGCAACCTCTTCAGACAAGGGATCTAGTAAGTCTTCTGACACTCTCACATCTGTACTCAATTCACTCATGATGGAATCAAGCACACCCTACCCATCGTTCTTGTTAACATTTTAAATCTTCAACTTCAATGTACACAATTTCTTGGTTGATTCTGGTGCATCGGTAAATGTCATGCCACTATCTGTGGCCAAGAAGATCAATGCTAAATGGGACAAGGAAAATGCAGAAATCATTTAGCTACACAGAACTCATGTCTAGGCAATTGGTGAAATCAAGGATGTCATCATCAGGTTATTAGCTGACAGACGAGTTCACTAATCTATCAACATTGTGATTGTGGACATCCTGGAAGCATATGGAGTGTTACTGAGAAGAGATTGGTCAAGAAAGTTGCAAGGATATTTTGGCACAAACTAGTCACACTTATGGCTTCCATACAGTGGCAAGAACAATCAGATCCGGGTAGAGTCAGAGAGATACATGAAGTACACAGTGACTCCCTTGAATGGGCATAACGAGCCAATGGATTTCGCAAAACTTTTATCTGGAAATTATTTTATGGAAACACGGTGTTAGGGTCCTATAATATAGGTAAAACATGTTTGTGTAGTTATCTATTTTGGGAATTTTCTGGTAAAGTTTAGCCTATGAATCACTAGGTGTCATAGCCTAACAGTTGCATGTCCAAGGAGCCATTTAGTTTTTGAAGTTTAGTGGCCAAGACAAAGTATGGATGTTTGGAAGATTTTTTGGATATAAAGTTTGGTTCAGATCATGTTGCAGGTGTTTTCATGGCAAAGTTATCTTAAGCATATTTCTAACAGTATATCTAGTGCTTCAAACTGACATCTCGATCAAAAGAATGAGCAAGTTGAAATCTACACCAGAAAACAAAGGAAAAAAACCTAAGTATGAAAATATTTATTTGAATTATTAAAATTTATTCAAAAAATAACTTTGCAACCTAATTTTGAAACATTAGAACCACATTTAATTATTAAATCATCATGCATCGATATGTATGCAAAGTCAAACCAATGGTTATTGATTAATTAGGGACCCCAACCCCTTTAACCCAAGGTCCGTAAATTTGTTTTATAATTTACTGGACATTTAACCCAGGGTCCGTAAATTTGTTTTATAATTTACTGCTCCTACTTCACTCAGCACCCCCCCTCCTAAAAACCATTTACTACCTACTCCCCTCCGGAAATACCATTATTCCTATTTTGTGGTGGAAATACATTTATAAAATATGGCAGTAAAACATATAAAAGAAATATTTCATATATTTATGTAATATTTTTATGGATAAGAGGTTGAGCAAATAATAGCATTTATGAAATGATTTTTACAATGGGAAGTTGAGGTACAGGTGAATCAAATTTAGAGGTGAAAGTAAAACAAGACTTACATGTGAAAGCAAAAGGAGGCCAGTAAAAACAAAATTCTACAGAGACATGAAATATTGTTTTTACTATGGTATGAAAAAGGTAAATGCACGAAACATAGATTTGGATAAACACTTATCCAAATTAATTTTTCATGGGTAAAAAGCAAAATAAAAATACTTTGCTAGCCATTGAAAAGCAACACATGGTTTTTCAAAACCCATGGGAAGAGAAAACAAACCATGGATTTACCAAACAACACATGGTTTTTCAAAATCCATGGGAAGGGAAAACAACCCATGGATTTGAAAACAAGATGGTTTATTAAATCATTCAAATGAATATATTGAAAATTTAATTATGAAATTAATTTAAGGGTTTAATCGAAATATTTGGAAATATTATTTAAAATGTATAGCTTTCCCAAAATATTTTTTTGACGATAATGAAGTATTCAAAAGATCATGAAAGGAAAAAGCGTCAGAAATATAACTCAAATCATGAAAGGAAAAAATGATAGAAATATAACTCAAAGGCTGAGCAATCAAATTTAAGAGGGCAGTTAGCTGATTTTGTGAAGACAGTTTCAACCTTTTTCCAGATTTCAAGGGCATGAAGATCAGTCTAAGACACCTAGTAGCAGAAGATCAATAGAATGAGGATCATTTTTGCATATTTCCAGTAGTCAGTGAACCAATTCTAGATTCCAATGCAAGATACTTGCAAACATTTCAATATTTCCAGGAAATATTTGGAGATATCCAAAAATTGTTAGAGAATATTTTGTAATCAGTTCCTTTTTTGGAATTTGAAGATAATTTAGCAAAAATTCTATAAATGTGTTGTCATAGGACTTAGAGTGTGTTTATTTTTGCATGCAAAAAAAAGGACTATTGATTGTAAAGCCGCTCCACAAGTTCCAGTAGACAAATTTTCAGTAATACAAAAGCTTTTCAGGATTCCTATGTCAGATTGTGTTGGTGAAGTGATATTCTCTCGTGTTATTGTGTTTTCCTTTCTCTGTAATTTCACATGTGTTTCTGGTCTATTTTTTTCAAAGAAAATAAAGAATCTAATTTTTTTTTAATACACTCAATTATGTCTTTTGAACAATTTTGATGTTTTCAACTGAAGTTAAGCAATAGAATTATTAATTTCTCTATGTTTAATGGAAACTTAGTCATTTCTTCTTTCCCATCTCATCAAGCATATAAGATCCAACGAATCTACCTACCTTTCCCTATTAAACTCATATGTCACTGCTAAAAGGATCCACCTAAAGCAAATTGGCTCCATTGCCCAATGGTCCATTCTTACATTATCAACCAAACAACCAAACAATCAATTCAAAAACCAAACCTTGAACTTTCACATCTAGCCTAAAATTCTAAAAGAAAACAAAGCTAAATCTAACAGAGAGATCCCTCTCTAAGTTTAGAAGGGCTAGCTTCTAGACTTGAAAGTGGTTTTGTGGTTACCTTTGAAATTTCCTTCACAGCCTTAAGAAATTATGGAGTGCTAACACACAGTTGGGGTGCTATCTTGCATAGCCATCCTCAGTTCCACCAAACACACAGTTGGATCTCCTACCGTGTCCAACTGGCGATATTGAACTTTGTACAATTTGTAGCATTAGTATTACTAGTGCAGTGAGCAGTCCTTGTACATATATGTGGACAATGTACTTGGATAGATCCAAGAAACAGGAGGGCACCGGAGCTGGTTGTGTTTTAATATACCCGCCACGGAGAAAACACTTGATATCTAGTCACTTGGAATTCAATTGCATGAACAACACTGCAAAGTATGAAGCACTCGTCTTGGGCTTACAAAAGGCCATTGACCTCAACGTTGTTGTTCTGAAAGTGGTAGGTTACTCTGAAATTGTGGTGCAATAGGTACGTAACACTATACATTGTGTGTCACCCATCTTAAGAGTTATCAACAAGAGGTTTCGCAACTCAACTCTCACTTCCAAGATTTTAATATTATTTCAATACCAAGAATGCGTAATGCAATTGTGGATGCCTTGGCAAACACAGCTACTAGGATGTTACCTTTAAGGGACGTATTTTCTATTGAAATTATGTATAAACCATTTGTCCCAGATAACATAGCTAACTTACACGTTTTTTATGACGACCAACAGATACTATACTTTATGGTGAAAACTAATGTATTCAAATACGAAATTATCAATGAGGACATGCATGAACAAACACTATAGAATGCAGCCAGTGCAAGTAGAGGAAACCTCATCCCTAAGGGTGTGGTATCACTTGAAAATTTGTATGATTTGTAGAACTGCTTTCAGGGACCTGTGAGTTCCAAGACACACAGTTCTACATTGTCGCATGAGAAAATCAACCTGGCAGCTGAGAAAGATCCAAAATATGTCAATCTTAGTACTTGCTACACACCACAAGATTGGCAAGTCTTCATCCACATATTCAACCAATACCGTAATGTCTTCACATGGAAATATGACGAACTCAATACTTGTGACACGCGAATCATCCAACATGTGATACCGATCAAGGAAGTGGCCAAGCCATTTCAATAGAAATTAAGGAAAGTTCACCCAACGCTAGAGCCCCTCATACAAAAGGAGTTGAGACAATTTTTGGATGCTCAAATCATTTACAAGGTGCGGCATTCAACGTGGGTATCAAATTTAGTCCCTGTAAGAAAAAAATTTGGGGAGATCTGCCTGGGCATAGATTTTTGCAATCTCAACTATGCCTCAGACAACGAAAATTACCTAGTGTCGTCCATGGAGAAAATATTGAAAACAGTATCTGGGGCAGAAATTTTTTCTTTGCTTGATGGATTCTCAGGTTACAACCAGGTTCTGGTAGAAGATCCTAACAGACTGAAAACTATGTTCAGGAAAAAGTGGGGCACGTTCGCATTTCGACGAATGTCCTTTGGGTTGGTCAATGCTGGTGTAACATTCCAATGCGTGATGTACATCACCTTTCAATAACTTATTAGATAGAGCGTAGTGGTGTACCTTGATGACGTGACAATATTCACCAAACATAGGTCAGACCACCTACTTCATTTGAAGAAGATTTTTTAGCGATGCCAAAAATATGAGATATCCTTGAATCCCAAGAAGAGAATATTTGCAGTGTACGAAGGTAATCTCCTAGGGCACATCATTTCTAAAACTGGGATCAAGGTGGAATCAGACAAGGTTAGTACCATCACATAGATTCCCCACCCAATGAACTAGAAAGCCAAGCAGTCTTCCTTGGGGAAGATCAACTTCCTCTGAAAGTTCATCTCTGACTATCCTTAGATTGTTAAACCAATAGATGATTAATAAATATGTAGTTTATAAATGGGATAAGAGGGAAAGGGATGCATTCGCCCATATGAAGCAAGCTATAGCAAAATCACATGTGTTGTACAACCCAGACTTCAGTAAAGACTTCTTACTCTACACTTTTTCTTATGACACCTCTCTTGTTGATGTGCTCACTCAAAAGGATGAGTTAAATAATGAACGACCTATCTCCTCCATGAGTGCAAGTTTGCAAGGACTAGAGCTCAACCACCCCCCCCCTCCCCCCCGTTGAAAAACATGCTTATGCAGTGTACAAGCTGGTAAAATACTTCAGACCCTATTTGTTGAAAAATAGTTGTATTATCTTTGTTCCACACCCAACAGTCAGGTCATTGCTCGTTCAGCAAGAGCTCTGTGAAGGGAGGGTGAACTGGATAAATGGATTACAGGAATACGATCTTGAAATCAACTCAGTTCACATAATCAAGGGTCATGATCTTTGAAAATTAGTAGCAGAAGGAGTCAATGCAAAAGAGGAAGAAGAAGAACTCACAGGATGGGAGTAAGAGATAAAGATGTACAACATTGAGAGAGAATCCCCCACTTCGGACATAAAAACTTGGTACACGTATGTGTGCCAATATCTTGAGTATGGCACCGTTGCCTCTCACTTCTCTATGTAGCAAAATAGGGCACTTTGACTCAAAGCATTTTTGTATCAGTTGGTGCATGGGGTGTTGTTCAGGAAGCACCATAATGGAATATTTCTCAGGTGTTTGGAGGCACATGATTTAGAAATGGTGTTACGTGATCTCCACGAAGGACTAGTCGAGGGACACTTTGAAGGAAACACTACAACACATAAGGTTATGTTGGTCGATGTTTACTAGACTACATTATTCAAAGACGCTCATGCTTATGCCTGCAAGTGTCTGGTATGTCAAAGGTGTGCGGACATAAGTCAAAAGTCAGCAACCCCACTACAGATCATTGTAGTGGAAGAATCGTTTCAATAGTGGGGCTTGGATATCATTGGGGAATTTTCCCACACTCATCGAAGCAGCACTATTATATCCTAACTGCAACAGATTATTTCACGTGGTGAACAGAGGTAGTTCCGCTAAAACAGGTGAACGGCCAAGAGGTCATCAGCTTTCTACAGCAGAATATCATCTTGATGTAGGGAAAACAACCTAAAGGCACTTTCCCTAGTTTTCATAATCACCTTATGTAAACCTATGGGTTATGACCCACCTATACAAATTGGAAGTGTTTACATTGGTGGGTTTTAACACAAACCCGACCAATCACGAAACAACGCTTTAACACATAATCCACCAATGAACGTCGGTCCCTCCTAGATGCACAAAACCAGACTCCAAATAAAATAAACTCGCGTCCATACACTTCTCAAGTCCGCTCAATAATTGAACAGAAATTGAACAGCGACTGATCCCACATTGACTTTCCCTTTTTGCACAGGTGCTTCACTCTACGTCATTGATCTTACCATTCAATCCGACGGTTGATAGTCACCTGATCATCGAACATCACATATCACAATTTCTCCCGGTCAAGGTTCATTCACTCATGAATGATGCGAAGTGATATTAATCCAATGGTCAGCACCAACAGCGATCCAATGGTTTGTGACCCTTCAACTAACACACGGGTTACCAAACAACTTAACCCCCGCAGTTGACTATGACGTAAGCGATTGAAAATGTGATTCATGGTTAGGATTTGGTGCGGGACTTCAGCCACGATCCAGATATCCATATATTCCTAACCCCCGTAGTTTCTGTCACCCAATTCCATCACCAACTCACCATTCCACTGCTCAAGATTCCGCTTACTCTGAAATCCACTTAATCACAATTTCACTTCATCATGGTTCCATTCTTCCACCAACTTGGTGCTTTCACTAAATTTCCTTCTCATCTCCAGATCAACTTGTTACCAAGTTCAACTCTGCCAACTCCTTTATCCACTTCGAAACAGTGTGCCAAGACTTCTCAGATTTCTTTACTATGCCTTGCAACTATACCTCTGTTTCTTTAACACCACTTCGAACTGGAATACATAATACTCTCTGTGTTATTTCCCTTCTTCCAGATTTTGTAATTCGTTCTTTACTTGACCTGTACATACATCTATTAAATCCAAACTGGAATCACATGGATTCTACCCAGATGGTAAGTCTTTTGTCACTCAGAAAGACTTTCAGAAATTCAACTTGAATTCATTCATCATGGTTTATCACACAGAAACCATAAATTCCCAATTACAGATCACTCAGCACATAAAAGGAATGACACACACAGTCACAATGAATTCAATTTCCTCATTCATTAAACAAATGTACAGATACAAATAAAAATCTGTTTTACAATCTAGCTTTGGCCTGATCTTCCTTTACATGGTCTGTATCAATGGCCCTTTCTCATTTCAATGCCCGTAGGCTCACAATCCAACCCCTCCTGTCTGCTAACTCTCTCACTAACTCTCTTTTAAGCCTTCGAGGCTTAAAAATTATACACAAAAGGATTTCGTTAACCAATTTTGGTTCAGATCCTGAATAATTTCACCTGAATCCTAAATATCCTAATCTAATCCCTAAAATCATGAACTAACTCCTAGTTCCTCTAACTCGCACACTATTCTTGAAATCTCTCTTAATGGGAAGATTTAGTTACAATATCCTCACGATTATACAAGCCTCATAAAAACATAGGAAAATAAATAATTAATCACTCTTTAGTGAACCAGGTCCCTTGAAACACAAGACCATATGCTTACTAAAATGTAATGGTTTTTCTGAGCAGGATGCTCCTGCATCAAACTCCCCAGGTAAGAAAATTTATGACCTCCTGTTCATAAGTCTCGATAATTGATTCCTCTTGGATCCCAGACTTTATTTTGTAATCTGTCTTCACTTGTCAGTTGTTCTACTGTTGTTGTTGTCTCCTGCTGTTCTCCAAGTCTACATACCTTATGATGCAATGTTCCACTTGCCATGCTTTCATAGTCTGCCATTGTCTTCCTCTTGTTGTTTTGTATTTCCTTTCTTGGTGTTGTCTTCTTCTGAGACACTTTCATCATTAACCTTCTTACCAGCTCAATTTCTTTGTCTAGTATATCCTCTGTCTGTTGATTGCCTTCAACTCTTAACTGTTGAATTTTCATTACTACCACCCTTACATCCTTACCCTCTTGTTCACTATTGTCTTGCACCTTTTCAGCTATTGCCATATTGTCTTTCAAGATAATTTTCTGCTTCTATTTATTGTACCTATCAACTTCTTCTTGAGTGTCATTTATGACAATTTCTTTGTCATCCTTCATCAGCCATTTATTATGGATATTTATCCTTTGTTGTTCTAGCTTTCTCCTTTGAAGGTCTAGCTCTCTATATAACTCAATGATTTTACTTGGAGTAAAATTTGGAAATTTTACACAATCTCCCATTTCTTCATTTGTTATTCACTGATCATCAGATGATCCTTCTTCCTTTGCTAAATATTCCTTAACATTTTCCAGTAGATGTTCTTTCTCTTCTTTCATTTGGCTATCCACCTATGCCAAATATGTTCCAGTTTCTGCAACAAAATATGCAATCATAAGACAATTATCAAAATAAAAAATATAAGGTCTTTTTACCTCTTCTTCCTCTAAAAACCTTTCAGTACGTTGCTCTGATCTTTCCTTTAACTCGTCTGTCAGCACATTAGTATGCTGGTTCAAACTCAAAGAATCATTGAGACTATCAACAAATCTCTTTTCTACACCATCTGTTTTAATGAAGCCTCTCTGCACTTGTTCACTATAGTGAATTGTTTCTTCTCCAGTCTCATTTTCATACTCTGGTTCAAAACTTTCATCTTCTCTAAGGTACTCTTCCATATTTTTGACAGCTTTAAAAGACTGCCTATCTTCTTCCAAACATGCAACCATACACAAACTATCAGTTTTAAAAACACAAGACCTTATGGTCTCATTTGATGCTTCAGTCATCAAGTCTTCTGGCTACTCTGAATCATTCATATGATTCAACTCCTTTGCCTCTTCAATACTTTCAAAAAGTAATGGTCCATGTTCCGGTTCACATACCAAAGCTTCAACACCTTCTCTAGCATTTTCCTTTTGTTGTAGCTCAACTCTTTCAAGCTTCTCTGTCTCCAATTTGACATCTATAATCTGTTCAAGTTCCCTCAGCTCCTTTATTAACTGAATATTTTCTTGATGATTATTCTTCTCTTGTAGCCTCTGCCACTTCACTTTCTTTCTCATGACATAACCATATTTCTGGTCCTTCTCATTTCTCTACAACATTTCCATTAATACTTCAAGTTGAACTGCCATCTCAGCCATTTCTTTACCATATTTTTTTTCACTCATTCTCATGCCATTTTCCTTGAAATCTTTCTTCTTTTTTCCTCTACTATGATCTCTTTCAGAACCTCTGCTATGACTGTCACTAGTCATCATCCTTTCCATCTCTATGAGTTCCTCACTCACTTTACTATGAGTTGTGCAAGCCTCTGCAACAACAATTTTTCCCTACTGCCATTTACCTCACCAAGCTTTCCTTTGTACTTGGTCTTTTGGCAAGTACTTTTCCTCTGTTTGGAACCTCCTTGAGCATTTTCCTCTGCTCCTTCTAGGCCTCAACTCATCTGCACTTTAAGAACACAACTGTCCTCTCACAATGAAATACTAGGTTCTGACCACCTCTTCTGTTGGGTCCCTATAATACTAGTGATTACCCCATTACTATTGTAGTTATACCCCTTATTAATATTGTTGTGCCCCTATTGCCCCCATATTGTTATTACTGTGCCCCATAGAATCCCTCTATTTTTATTTTTGTGGCTTTATATTATTATTGTTAGGTTGGCTGGATTATATTGTGACTCCTTAGACTCCTATATATAGAAAGGAGGTTTTGTCATTTGAATCATCCAAGAATTGTTCATTTATCTAATGTAAATGAGGTTGCCCCCTCGAAGAAGCTGAATTCTAAGGTGTTGATCTATCTTTTCTATCTTTTCTTGAGTTGGGTTCATAACATTTGGTATCAGAGCTTTGGATTCTAGGGTTTCACTGCTCCAAACAGGTCATCGTGGCATTTTCGCTATAAAATTTTTTCTGTAATGTTTCAGAAGTTGCAAAAAAAATCCATTTGAGAAGAAATCACGCTGAACCTTGGGTCCAAATTTCAGAGCTTTTAGCGCGATATTTGCGGAGATATGATCTGAGGAAGTTGGTCTTTTTGCAGACTCTTGAATTACATTCAAAACAGGTGACCTGGGGAAAATCGTCATAACTTTCTCTCTGGGGATCGGATTGAAATTTCATAAGAAGGTACAAAAAAAGAACAGACTGTAGTTTCTTGTATGCATGTTTCAGATAAAAAGGTCGAAATAGTGACTTGTGGCACGTCGTACAAGTTCACTATACTGAACTAGTCTATAAGCAAGTCACTGTGGGAGATTTCACATAACTCTTCCTTGGAGAATCCAATTTGGGTCAAACTTGTGGCATTGGAAAGAGGACACAGAGCACTACTATAGGTCACAAATTCAAAACTAGATGATTGAAAAGTACAGAGATACATCAGAGGCAATATCGAGCTCCTACAAAGTGAAAAAAGGTGTGTAGATTTTCTTAAGCTTAAGCTTGGTTTGAAAATTTATTTTGAAGGAATTCAAAGGGAAAAGTAGAGCATTATTATCGGTAACTGATGCCCCGAGGAAAGAAAATGCAAACACCTAGTAAGGAACCTGAAAGCTCTAGCAAGACTCATGAAGAAGAGGAAGAAATGCAACATGATATATCAAAATTACAAGACCAAGTGCAACAACTGTCCCTTGCACAAAAAGGAACAGAATCTAAGATGGATGGTTTAAAGAAAGATGTAGAAGCTAAGATGGATGGTTTAAAGAAAGGTGTAGAATCTAAGATGGACTATTTAAATAAAGGCATAGAAGCTAAGAAAATTGACGTGGAAGCTAAGATGGATGATTTGAAGATAGATTTGAAGACAAACATGGACGAATTGAAGATAAATATGAATAAGTTGCTACAAGAAATGGTCCCTAAGGGTGAAAGGGTACTAAAGGAAACTCATGATGAGAACAAAAGAAATGTTAATCATGATTCCATAGATGCTAATGTTGGATCAAAGACTTGCCATATTCCAAAAATCGATATGAAGAAGTTTGATGACAAGGATCCTGCCACATGGATATTACAGATGGAGCAATTCTTCGATCTCAATAATGTGCAAAACACACAAAAGGTATGTATGGCAACTTTATATTTGGAACAAAATCAGTTTGTATGGTATCAATGGCTTTGCTCTCGTAAACCATTTATCACTTGGGCAATTTTTACGGAAGAATTGATAGCACATTATGAGGATAGAAAAAGCAACACTTTTTTTAGCCAATTGATAAGTCTCAAACAAAAGGGTTCAATAATGGAGCACATTGAGGAGTTCCAAAAATTGAACATAAGGATAAAAGATATTCCAGAGGATTATAGGATTGATGTGTTCATAGGGTCTTGAAAGGATAATATCCAACATGATTTTCGCCTTTGGGAACCTGATTCATTAGAGAAGGCATCCAGGTTAGCAAGAAAAATGGAAAGCAAAATTATGGCAACCAGGAAGCATACCACTCACAACTATAAAGACGGAAGTGTTGTTTCCCCTAGTCTTCCACAACCTATAAGGTTGACACCACAACAATTGGAAGAAAAAAGAGCAAAAGGGCTTTGTTACAGTTGTGATAGAAAATACACTAAAGGTCATAAGTGTGCTGAGAATATATTATTCTACATAGATTGTGAAGAGGAAGAAGAAAAGGAGCAAGAAAGGTCAAAAGAAGAGGATATACTCCAGGAAAAAAGCCTAGATGAAGAACAAATAAATCCGACCATATCTTGTAATGCATTGGCAGGAATTACCACTCCTTAAACCATCAAGATAGAAGGACAAATCAAGAAGAAAAAGGTAATAGTGTTGATTGATTCAGGAAGCACCCACAATTTTATTCATTGTAAGGTAGCAAAAGAATTGAATTGCTTCCTATATCCAGCACCAGAGTGTCAAGTGATGATTGCAAATGGAGGAACAATAAACTGCTCTGGAAAGTGCCATAATATCAAGCTATCCATGGGAGAATATGTATTGACTAGCCCAATGCTTTCCATTCCAATGGGAGGTGCTGATGTTGTACTAGGAGTCCAATGGCTACAATCCTTGGGTATAATAGCTTTTAATTTTCAAGAACTTTTCATCAAATTTTCTACGGAAGGAAAGTAAGTTAAATTAAGGGGTATTGCAGGGAAACCAGGAAAGATAATCAGCTCTAATAGTATGACAAAGCTTCTAAAAAAGGAGCAAAGAGGTGTAATTGCACAATTATGCTCGCTAGATGTTTCCACATCGGAATCATCTATTTCTCCAGATCTCCAAAAAGTCCTGGATAATCATTCCAAGGTATTTGAGACTCCCAAAGGTCTCCCACCTAGGCGTGATCATGATCATGCTATTCATCTGATTCCAGGAAGTGTTCCTCCAAACATCAGGCCATACAAATATCCCTATGTCCAAAAGAGTGAAATTGAACGTATGGTTGCAGAAATGATAGAGGCTGGTATAATTCAACCGAGTCAAAGTTCTTTCTCTGCTCCAGTAGTATTCGTGCACAAGAAGGATGGATCATGGCGCATGTGTCCAGATTATAGGGAGCTCAACAAGCTCACTATTAAAGATAAGTTCCCCATTCCTGTCATTGATGAATTACTGGATGAATTGCATGGATCAATTTACTTCACCAAGTTGGATCTTCGTTCAGGATATCATCAAATCAGAATGAAGACTGAAGACATTCCGAAAACAGCATTTAGAACTCATGAGGGTCATTATGAATTTTTTGTCATGCCTTTTGGCCTTACCAATGCACCTTCAACATTTCAAGGTTTGATGAATTCCATTTTCAAACCATTCCTTAGAAAATTTGTGTTAGTATTTTTTGATGATATACTAATCTACAACAAGTCTTGGAAGGCTCATGTTGAACATGTTGACAGGGTGCTACAACTATTGAAGGAGAAACAATTATATGCAAAAAGATCCAAATGTTTCTTTGGAGTCCAGGAGGTGGAATATTTGGGTCATATTGTATCTCACGAAGGAGTTAAGGTAGACCCTAGCAAAATTAAAGCCATTAAGGAATGGAAAATCCCCACATCCATAAAGCATCTGCGAGGATTTCTTGGGTTGACAGGGTATTATCGCAAATTTGTTAAGAATTATGGGAGAATAGCAGCACCTCTAACAACATTATTGAAGAAAGATGCATTTTCATGGACTCCGGATGCAACAAAGGCCTTTGAACATCTTAAAGAGGCAATGTGCCAAGCACCGGTCTTAGCTACACCGGACTTCACAAAAACCTTTATTGTGGAATGTGATGCTTCAGGAAATGGAATTGGTGCTGTTCTAATGCAAGATGAAAGACCCATTGCTTTTGAAAGTCGTCCAATCAAGGGAAATTTTTTAAGCAAAGCTATTTATGAGAAAGAAATGTTGGCAATACTCCATGCACTTAAGAAATGCCGACCCTACCTAATGGGTAGACACTTCAAGGTAAAAACAGATCATGATAGCCTTAAATACTTTTTACAACAAAGATTATCATCTGAAGAGCAACAAAAGTGGGTCACAAAGATGTTGGGTTATGACTTTGAAATCATCTACAAAAAAGGGAATCAAAATGTGGTGGCAGATGCACTCTCAAGAAAGGATGAGGATGTGGAAGTATTGTTGTGCGCCATTTCTATTATCCAACCAGATTGGATAAATGAAGCAAGGGAGGAATGGAAGAATGACGAAGAAATGTGGGCACTTATTCAAAAGTTACAACAAGATTCCAGTACGTCTGATACATTTAGCTGGAAAAATGATTTGTTATGGTACAAAGATCGCTTATACCTCTGTAAGAATTCCCAGCTAAAACAAAAGATTCTTATGGAATTGCACACTTCTCCCTTAGGAGGGCACTCAGGATTTTTAAAAACTTACCACAGGGTTAAGAAGGAATTTTTTGGGATGGCCTTAAATCATATATTCAAAGTTTGTGGCGGAATGTTTGGTTTGCCAACAAAATAAAGTTGAAACAATTAAGACACCGGGTCTATTACAACCTTTATCCATTCCAAGCCAACGTTGGGAGGAGGTTTCAATGGATTTTATCACAGGTTTACCCAAGTCTGAGGGAAAGAGTGTCATCATGGTGGTAGTTGATAGACTTACCAAGTATGCACACTTTTGTGCATTATCACATCCATTTGAAGCCAGTACAGTTTCTACTGCATTTATGGAAACAATTCAAAAGCTACATGGAAACCTAAAGATTATTGTAAGTGACAGAGATCCCATTTTCACTGGAAATTTTTGGACAGAATTATTTTCTTGTCTTGGTACTCAGTTAGCTCATAGCTTATCTTATCATCCTCAATCTGATGGGCAAACTGAGATAGTAAACAAATGTTTGGAAGGATATCTTCGTTGCTTTGTATCTGATAAACAGACACAATGGGTCAAATGGTTGCCTCTAGCTGAATGGTGTTATAACACTTCCTTCCATACAACAACAAAAATGACCCCATTTATGGCACTTTATGGGTATCAACCACCATCCATCACATCATATTTAAGAGAAAATTCTAAGGTTTAGGTAGTGGAACATCACATCGAACATCAACAACAAGTCCTCCAACTCTTAAAGGATAACCTCATGTTGGCACAGAATAGAATGAAACAACAGGCAGATCAACATCGCAGTGAAAGAAGTTTTGATGTAGGTGATTGGGTATTCCTATGGCTACAACCATATAAGAAAATGTCCCTCAAGCAAGCTAAGAAGGATAATAAATTATCACCAAAGTATTATGGTCCGTACAAGGTGTTGCAAAATATTGGTACTATGGCATACAAATTGGAGCTTCCTGTAGCTTCTCGATTGCACCCAGTTTTCCATGTTTCATGTTTAAAGAAGGTTATAGGCGAAAAGCTCCCAGTTCAAACAATATTGCCAGAACTTGACGAGGAAGGAAAAATTATATTGGAACCGGAAGCAGTCACAGAAACAAGAACTCGACAGCTACGAAATCGTTCAATTTCAGAGTATCTTATCAAGTGGAAGAACTTATCCGCTGAAGATTCCACATGGGAGGATGAGAATTTTATGCAGAAGTATCCAGAACTACTGAAGCATTGAGGACAACACTTTTTTGAAGGAGAGGGGCATGTTGGGTCCCTATAATACTAGTGATTACCCCATTACTATTGTAGTTATACCCCTTATTAATATTGTTGTGCCCCTATTGCCCCCATATTGTTATTACTGTGCCCCATAGAATCCCTCTATTTTTATTTTTGTGGCTTTGTATTATTATTGTTAGGTCGGCTGGATTATATTGTGACTCCTTAGACTCCTATATATAGAAAGGAGGTTTTGTCATTTGAATCATCCAAGAATTGTTCATTTATGTAATGTAAAGGAGGTTGCCCCCTCGAAGAGGCTGAATTCTAAGGCGTTGATCTATCTTTTCTATCTTTTCTTGAGTTGGGTTCATAACATCTTCTTTCACTTAGAAACTCTTACCAACTTCCTTCATCCCTTAGCAATTCTACCCACATCCTCTGTGGAATTTCCTTTGTGAGCTGCAACAAAACCCCTGCAGTAACAAGTCTCCTTCTTGCTCTAGGTTGCTGCAATCTTCTCACCTTCTTATACTACTATCTGTGCAACAATGTAAAAACCACAAACTCTGTAATCTTCAAATCGAATTAAAATAAAAACATATCATCTCACCTTCAAGATGTCCACATGATCTTGTTCTACCTTTCACCTACACTTTGAATGGGTTGTTCTTTTATTCAGCCTTCAGCTGTATCTTCAAACTATGCTACTTGAAGAACTTGCAAAAGTCCCTCTTACAGTTTAACTACTGTAGTCCTGCTCTAAATTCTCACTCATTTGATTTCTGCTAATCATTAGACAAACTTGCATACCATCACCTATCTTCAGGATCTCACCACTCCTGCAAATCTGTTTCAGAAGATCTTCATGCTTTCACTGTGCAAATTTTCAACATTTAGCTATTTTCAATTAGATTTAGAATCTGATTCTTTCTTTCAATCTCCCAGCTTTATCTTGGTAAATCTCTAACTATCAGTAACAATTACTCCTTCGCTGAGTTTTATTTCATTGTTTCGTTCTTGCTCTGAGTTCTTCAAAAACATTTACGTGTTCCTACTCTGATACCAAAATGATGCAAGAAAAACCGCCTAAAGGCACTTTCCCTAGTTTTCATAATCACCTTACGTAAACCTATGGGTTATGGCCCACCTATACAAATCGGAAGCATTTACGTTTGTGGGCTTTAAGACAAAACTGACCAATCACCAAATAGTGCTTTAACACATAATCCGCCAACAAACGTCGATCCCCCCTGAATGCACAAAACCAAACTCCAAATAGAATAAACTCACGTCCATACACTTCTCGGGTCTGCTCAGCAATTGAACAGCACTTGAACAATAATTGAACAGCGACCGGTCCCACGTTGACTTCCCATGTTGACTTTCCCTATTTGCACAGGCGCTTCACTCTACGTCGTCGATCTTACCATTCAATCAGACGGTTGATAGTCACCCGATCATCACACATCGCATATCGCAACTTCTCGTGGCTAGGGTTCATTCACTCATGAATGATGCGATGCGATATTAATCCAACAGTCAATACCAACAGCGATCCAACAGTCCGCGGCCCTTCAACTAACACACGGGTTACCAAACAACTTAACTCCCGCAGTTAACTGTGCCATAAGCGGTTGAAAATTCGATTGATGGTTTGGATTTGGTGCGAGACTTCAGCCACGATCCAAATATCTATATACTCCTAACCCCCACAGTTGTTGTCACCCAATTCCATCACCAACTCACCATTCCACTGCTCAAGATTCTGCTTACTTTGAAATCCACTTAATCATAATTTCACTTCATCATGGTTCCACTCTTTCACCAACTTGGCACTTCCACTAAATTTCCTTCTCATCTCCAGATCGACTTGTTACCAAGTTCAACTCTACCAACTCCTTTACTCTGCCTCGCAACTATACCTCTGTTTCTTTAACACCACTTCGAATTGGAATACATAATACTCTCTGTGTTATTTCCCTTCTTCCAGATTTTGTAATTCATTCATTACTTGACCTGTACATACATCTATTAAAACCAAACTGGAATCACACGGATTCTACCCAGACGGTAAGTCTTTTGTCACTCAAAAAGACTTTCATAAATTCAACTTGAATTCATTCATCATGGTTTATCCCACAGAAACCATAAATTCCCAATTACAAATCACTCAGCACATAAAAGGAATGACACACACAGTCACAATGAATTCAATTTCCTCATTCATTAAACAAATGTACAGATACAAATAAAATCTGTTTTACAATCTAGCTTTGGCTTGATCTGCCTTTACATGGTCTGTATCAATGGCCCTCTCTCATTTCAATGCTCGTAGGCTTCACAATCCAACCCCTCCTGTCTGCTAACTCTCTCACTAACTCTCTTTTAAGACTTGAAGGCTTACAAATTATACAAAAAAGGATTTTGTTAACCAATTTTGGTTCAGATCCTGAATAATTTCACCTAAATCCTAAATATCCTAATCTAATTCCTAAAATCATGAAACTAACTCCTAGTTCCTCTAACTCACACACTATTCTTGAAATCTCTCTTAACGGGAAGATTTCATTACAATATCCTCACTATTATACAACCCTCATAAAAACATAGGAAAATAAATAATTAATCACTCTTTAGGGAATCAGGTCCCTTGAAACACAAGACCCTATGCTTACTAAAATGCAATGGTTTTTCGAAGCAGGATTCTCCTGCATCACATCTCCAGATTCGACGTTCCTATGTCACTTTTTTTGACAATGCAAGATACTTTTCCTCGTTAAAACTTTATGATTTTTCATTGGAAAATGGTATTATCTTGAAACATTCAGCTAATTATTATCCGTATGGAAATGGTCTTGTTGAATCTGTGAACAAGAACCTCATTCGTATCATCAAAAATACCATATTCTGGGAATATTGAAACTATCACTTGATGAAGCTCATCAATAGGTATATCACAAGGGTCATAATGCCATCCTCCAACTTTAGAATCATCTCTTTCTCACATTTATTTACAATTTTTTTATATTATACTTAGTGAGGAGGATAAAAGATGTGTTTCTATGTCATATGGCCTAACATGGTTTAAATGTAGGAATTGGGAAAATTTTGAGATAATTTTAATGCAGGAGCTCAAAGTAGACAGCAAGGAGAGGTTCTAGGAGGTTGTCTACCTCATTAACTCCTTCAATCACCTAATATCACCATTTTTCCTCTCATCAACTTGGAGTCATTGGTAGCCAAGCACGACGAGGTCATTGGCAGCCAAGCCATTGCAGTTCAAGAAAGATCTAGATCTACCTTTATTGACTTTTGGGAGACAAACACCTCTATTTTCTAGGGATTTCTTGGTAGCTACCCATTTTTATAAATAAACATGTCAAGGAACTCATTAGGATTCAAATTTTGGTTGTAGTTAAGAAGTTGTTAATCTCAAGCACTTGTGACTGCTATTTTTGACTTATTATGTGATGTATTTGACATTTTTGTAATGATAATGAGAAGTTTCTTATTGATCCATCACTAGGTTAGTTCAGAGGGTTGAGGCTCTTGGGCTTGGTCCCAACCCTAGTAGCTTAGGTCCCTCTTGTGTATTGATATTTTTCTTTAGCTTAGAATGTTTATTAATTTTTGTATTTTAGTATAATATAATTCCTTAAAAATCCTGTGACTCTACCTCTTTCTCATCTCTCTCATGGGAGCCTGACTGGAGGTATCCACACTCATAGCCCAAAAAAATTATGTGATGATTTCTTTGAAAAATATCTACATTAGTTATTTTGTTTCACATATGATTGTTGTAGCTTAGAAGTGAATCCACTGCATAGATCGGGGTTTTTAGTATCAATTAGATAGTTTTCAAATTTAACTCATATTTTCCACAATTGCTTATAATATTGTGCAAATGAAAATATGAATAGGTGCATGTGATGTTGCAGAAATGTTGGACCTGCAAGAAGGGGACCTTTTCAAAATCTCCATCCAAGCATTCTCCACTTGTGTTTGATGAATCCCAACCATTGCCTTGATCTCTGTTTTTTTAGTCACCTTGAGCAACCCTCTTAGTCCAAAATTGACCTTCTTGAAGTGTTGAGATTGGCTAGGGGTGTTGGTCACATTTTATCCATCCTCCACAACCTTCATCCATCTTTCCATCACTTTATCCCATCATCCTTACCCTCCAAACCCTCTCGGAAAACTTCCTATATCATTTTAGGACTTCCTGTAGCAATATAGGAATCCTATAGCAGCTTCCTGTAGCATGCCTGTAGCATCTTGTTTTTCCCTTGGTTTGATATGTAATGCCAATGTAGCTTATTTTAGGAGTAGGTTGACCCCCTAGCTTATACTGCATGATCAAAGGTACCACCTAGGTCAGTCCCTCCATTTCTTTTCGTTCGCTGCAAGAGAAAATAACGTTAGTTTCTTCATCACAAATTTGGAAATTAGGACATTACTTAATATGAAAGTGTGAATTAGATAAATGATGCATGAAATCTTGAGTTATGAGTTTATAGAATAATATTCTATTTTCAAGTGAATTTGATAGCTAGATGTTTGATTGCAATTAGTGTAGTTTCCTTACTGCAGGTAGCATAACTCTTATGTTTTTAATAGCATGTGCAAGTGGATAGCTTTTACAAGTTGGATTTGAGAAGAATTTACTTTTTCTACACTAACGCTAGCTTTTGAATTGCACTTTCAGTAGTTAATTCCTCCTAATTTAGTAGAAGAATGGTCTTGGAACCCTAATGATCAAATGACCTATTTGAGGGTGGCATGAGTAGAATTCCATCCACTATGTATATAACACTGTCACCTCTAAGTTTTTATGAACCCCAAGTTGATAAATAGAGTTGAGGAGCCTTTGGGAGTTGTAGCACACTTGGTGGAATACCAGGGCTCGCCACTTTTTGGCATCATTGTTGGGGATGTGTCTAGGTAGATGTTATTTCTGATTAAGAATTTATTTATGTTTTGTATTGAGTTTTGAAAAAATCACATAAAAGAAAGAAAAAAATCTTTCATGCCTCATAGGAGTAGAGATATTCTAGAAAAATTCTTACCAAAAACCCCCACAACATCAAACAGTCAACCTTCACTCTTCTTCGGTCACTGTCAACTTCTCTCTTTGACTACAGGGAAGTTAGAAGACCCTTTACGTGAACAACCTATTGGGGAAGAAGAAGAACCCATTTCACCTACCCAAACCATGGTTGAAAATTGGAATGAGGAGGTTTTCCCTATTAGACAAACTAATGGAGAGGCCAGAATGAAGAATGTAAGCCCTACTTCCCTTCCTCACTTCCATATCTTAACCTCTGAGGAGGACCCTGATACTTTTATGTTTGATTTTTTGTTGTATGTATGACCTATGATTATACTTCTGATGACCAGAATTTGAAGTTAATCCCATCTACCCTTAAGGATGCATCCTTGCGCTGGTTTATGGGTCTACCTAGGAATAGCATCACTACCTGGGCTTAAATGTGACAACCCTTTAACAACAAGTACAGGGACTACTACAGATCCAAAGAAACCAAAGAAGAAATCTTTATAATGACTCTTGAACATGATGAACCCTTATAGGACTATGAGGAAAGATTCCAGTTGAGTTATAGGAGGGCCAGATGTACCCTCGATCCTAAATCACTCAAGTTAGTTCTTCTCCGAGGGATCAGGGAGGACATGTTGGAAACCCTCAACATGTTGTCCAAGGGAGACATTTATCATTTGTCCTATGAGGACATCAAAACAGTGTTCAAAAACCATTCTAGGTTTGCTAGGAAGAAGGGTAGGACTAGTCGAAATTTGGTCAGTTCCTCTCCCTCCACGACATCCATCAAGAATGAAATTGGAAAGATGTTGGAGGACTTTCAAAGTGAAATGTTGCACACATTTTATTTTCAAATGGATGCCACGCGGATCAAGAGGAGAGTAGAGGAAGCAGAAATTTCCTTAGTCATTTTTTTCCCTAAATGCACTAGAAGGCACCCCATAAATGAATGTACATTAAATGTCACAGAAGTATCCTCAGTCTGTGAGGAAAATCATGCCACAAATAAGTGTCCTTCTTTGCCTGTATTGAAATTTGAATACCAAGGGGTAGAAGGTGGGGCTGAGCAACTCGGTTTTATCAATCAAAGAAGCCCTCATGGACCTTGGCCATACCAACAGGTCTTGCAAGGTGCATCCTACTCTTATTACCATCCTAACCAGAATGCACCATTTCCACCTTGGTACTCTTCCACTCATCCATCATGGTACACACCTCCTTCTTGTCCTTATGCACCTCAATATCCTCCCTAACCTGTCAATCAACCATTTTAGCCATATACTTCTCCACATCCTTAGTGGAATAACCCATCACAAGGGTGGAGGCATCAAATCAACCAACCTCCTACTTTACTACCTCCATCTCCATCTCAACCACAGATCACTCATCCTGATCCACCCAAGCAACCTTAGATGCCTTCTCAACCCAATCTGAACCCGAATAACAATAAGACATAATAGGTCTATAGTGGTGAGACATCTTACCCTACTTATGTTGTGGAGATTCAATAAATCAACCTTAGGTTTGGAAGAGTACTCCTAGATAACCAACCTCCATCTCCACAATAGGAGCTTGAATAGGAAAAGGAAGACAGTAGCCCTTAATTAAATCCACCTCCTTTTCCTGAGAGATTGTTCCATTCTAACCATCACACCCTAGAAGAAACTGAACTTCTAGGAGAATTGAAGAATCTTTGTATTAAAATACCCCTTCTCTAAGCTATTAAGGATGTTCCCATCTACAATAAGCTTATCAAAGATAAATGTTTGAAACACCCTCGGAGGAGAAAAAGAGACAGCCCCACCATCAATTTTATTGGACAATTTTTTGATTGGATGTTGGGGAGAGTGATTTTTCCAAAATATCTAGACCTTAGAATTCATGTGGTTGATGTGCACATCTATTGCATCATTGTCCCTCACACCATGATTGATCTTGGGGTTGCCATCAATGTGATGACTAAAGAAACCATGATGAAACTTAACCTCCAAGGATCCTTGAGAAAGACCACTACATTGTTGTAACTTGCAGATAGATCTACAGTAGCTCCTTAGGGAGTTGTTAAGGATGTAATGGTCTCTATTAACTCCTGAGAGTATCCTATTGACTTCTTGGTTCTCCAACCCAAAACCAAATTCAATGGTTATCCTCTCATCTTGGGAAGACCATAGCTCACCATTGTTGATGCTTACATAACTTGCAGGGCCAGGAACATGACCATTAAGAATGGGTATTTGTCCAAATAGTTGGTATTGTACCCTCATTCTTAGCCATCCATTGAGCATGACTTACCCCTATGGTTAGAAAAGGAAGAGGAAGATGAAGTGTATCATATAACATCCAATCCAATTTGTACCCTAGATGTTGTTATAGGAGGGGGGAAACCTGATGAAGATGACCTCATTGACCAAATCCTCTATAACCAACCCCCCAATACCATGCCTCTTGTTGAGCTTGTGAAGGAATCTGAGGGTAATCCTTGGACTGAGTTATGCCTAGTTGACCCAAGTCCTACACATGTCAAAGTTGTAGAATTTGTTCCCTCTAGAACCTTGAAGATTAACCCCTCTCTCTCAACCAATAAAGAAGAAAAGTTGTGCAAAATCATTGAGAGAGCACTTAAATGCTTTTTCTTGGAGCTATAAAGAAATGAAAGGGGTGCATCCTTCGGTTTGTACTCATCACATCTACATCAAGGAGGGATGCAAACCTATGTGCCAACATCAGAGGAGAATGAACCCATCCCTCAAGGACATATTAAAGGAAGAATTGTGGAACTTGTTGGATGCAGGGTTCATACACCCCATCTCAGATAGCGATTGGGTGTCCCCTCTAGTTTTGGTCCCAAAGAAGAATGAAAATGGAGGATCTGTGGAGATTACATAGAGCTGAACAAAGCCACCAAGAAATACTATTTCCCGTTACCTTTGATTGATCAATTTTTATATGGTGTTGTAAGGAAGAAGTTATTCTCTTTCTTGGATCAATTCAGGGATTACAATCAGATCAAGATCAGCCTTGAGGATCAAGACAAAACTACATTCACATTTCCTTGGGGTACCTTTTCTTATAGGGTCTTTCCTTTCGGTTTATGTAATTCCCCTGCCACTTTTCAAAGGGTAGTTCTAATCATATTTGTTGAGTTGGTACATGACTCCATAGAAATCTACATGGATGATTTCACTCCCAATGGGTGTGACTTCCTGGAGGCTCTCTCTAATCTAGGGAAAGTCCTAAAGAAGTGCATTGAAATGAACCTCTCACTTTGTCCTGATAAGTGTGAATACTTAATGAATGCGAGGACTGCCCTTGGCCATTCAATATCTCAGGAGGGAATATAGGTGGACCCAAACAAAATTTCCATCATAAAAAGGGTCCCTACTCCTTAAAAGCAGAGGGATATTAGGAGTTTCTTGCACTTAGTTGGATACTATATGAGGTTTATCAAGGACTTCAAAAAAGTTGCTTCACCATTGTTTGGATTGCTAGCCAAGGACTCGGAATTTTTTTGGACAGATAATTGCCAAGAGGCCCTTGAGATCTTGAAAGATTAATTAACCACTGCACCCATACTTAGAGGCCCAAATTGGGCTCTGCCTTTTCATATCCATGTTGATGCATCCAACAAATTTGTGGGGGAAGCTTTAGGACAAATAGATGGTAAGGTACCTTATACCATTTACTTCATTAGTAAAAATTTGTCTAAGGCTGAATTGAACCTCACTGTAAATGAGAAAGAACTCCTAGTTTTTGTATACCCTTTGAACAAATTTAGAAACTACATCACTGGATTCCAAAGTTTTGTTCATATTGACCATGTAGCTATCAAATACTTGATGAAAAAGCCTAATGTGAATGCTAGAATCATTATATGGTTGTTATTGTTACAGCGATTTGATTTAACTATTATTGACAAGCCAAGAAAAGAAAATGTAGGTGTATATTTTTTGTCTAGACTTCCTTTTCCTGTAGGTGATGAAGGGATGGTTGATGATCATCTTCCAGATGAGCACTTATTTTCTATCTCAGTTCTCTTCCCATCGTTTACTAACATAGAAAACTACCAAGTGGTTTCAAGATTTCCTCCAAGTCTGGCATCTAGGGAGAAGACCATAATTGTAAGGAAGAGTGCCCCTTTCACTTGGATTGGGGGCAATATATTCAAGTTGGGACCAGATTAGATCTTAAGGAGATATTTCAGGGAAGAGGAAGTCTTTGACATCCTCTCATATTTTTATGATGAGCCTTGTGGAGGTCATTTTGCTGCTAAGAGAACAACTTTCAAAGCTCTACAAGCTGGCTATTATTGGCCCGCTCTCCACAAATATGAAAGGAAGTATACTAGCAAATGTGATAAGTTCTAGAGGATGGGGAAATCGACACCCAAGGATGAAATTCCCCTACAAATCTAGGTGGCTTTGGAGCCATTTGACAAGTGGGGTGTTACACAAAAATATCGTCACCATGATTATTTGCAATCAGTATGGGTCTATCATCACTTGTACTGTCCTCCTAAGCAAGTCTCAGACCTCAGCTCTTCAAGTCAAGCTTTGAAAATGGGAGAAAGACATTAAAAATCAATGAAACTCTGGTTCCGCACTTTCTCTCACTGTTACCTATGGTCCCGCACCTTCTGTTTACAAAAACTGCGGACCTGCCCGCTCTGTCCCTAAAGGTGTGGGTGCAGACCCCTGTGAAAGTCAAAAGGCGCAAGTTTTATCTTAAAAAACTCACTTTGGGTTAATTCTAAAGGATTCTAGAAGGAATTTTGACGTGGATTGTTCGCTCTGAGGTGGTTCATGCATCCCAAAAGAGAAGGAGCTAATCCCTTGATGAGAGGAGCTATCCCTTTGAAGGAGGGCTTTATCCCTTTAAAGGAGGACCTAGTAACCTCCCTCCATTGCACTATAAATTCAAGCATTGGGCTGGTTCCTGGAGAGGTTAGAAGCTAAACATTTTTTAGGGTAAATGCTGGTGAAATCAAGACTTCCTAGTTGAGCTTAAGAGGAGAGATCACATACCTTTTTGGCTTCATTGGGGAGTGAGTGAAACTTGTCAAAGTAGAGGAGACTTCTTGCTGGACCCTGGGAGGAGCTTGTACAGTGTCAAGGCACAGGTTGGAAAGTTCTTCTTCTTTTGAATTAATACAATCAAACTCATTTTTCTCAACAAGTATCTCATGTTATTTGTTTCATGGACTCCTTGACTTTCATGTTAAATATGTTTTATGATATTGGTTTTTCAGGTGCTATTTAATTTGTTTGTCTTGTTTATGTTTGCAGATTTGCGACAAAGGAGCTCATTTGGATCGAAGGAGCGAGGGCATCCACAAACTTGCGTTGGACCTAAGGTAGGCCCTAAAAACACTTGTTTTCCATTGTTTATAAAAGCATATTTATAGAAAGATAGTGTCTCGTTGGTTTGCTTGTCATTAGGTCTTCTTTAGATTCTAGGAAGGTCTATCTTGTCCGCAAGATCGACATATTCCGTGTGACATGGGGCATGGGTTTCATTGGGCCAATTGATCCACCATCAGGGTAGAGAAAGTACATCATTGTGTGCATTGTTTATTTGACAAAGTGGGTTGAGACAAAGGATGTCAAGGAAACAATAGAGGAGAAAGTCGCTGATTTTTTAATTGATAATGCGTTATACAAATTTGGGTACCCTAGAGAGATAGTCACTGATTAGGGAGATGAATTCACATCACATATGATTGAGAATATGTTAAGGCAACATCATATCAAACACAGAAAATCTACTGCATATCACCCTTCAGCCAATAGAAAATAAAAGGTTACAAATAGAGCATTAGAGGGCATCCTCACCAAGGTTGTGAGAAGCAGCAGGAGGGATTGGGAAGAGAGATAAGTGGAGTCCACTTGGGCCTATAACACAACTTGGAAAAAAACTATTGGTTTTACTCCATATGATTTGGTTTATGGAAAGAAATATGTGTTCTCTATTGAGTTTGAGTATAATACTTTGATAATGGCAACCTAATTGGATTTGCATGTCACCAAACCACAGTAAGAGTGGTTGATCTAGGTAAATGGCTTGGATGAGTCCAGAATTCATGCCATCCTACACACTGAAGTTATCCAATTACAGAGGAAGGTCTAGTATGATAGGCATATCATGGAAAAAGTTTTTCAAGAAGGGGATTGGACCTTACTATATGACTCTAGGTTCAAGGATTTCAAGGGAAAATGGATGACAAGATGGTTAGGCCCATACCTAATAGATAAATGTCATGATAATGGAGCTATTCAAATTAGGACCATTGATGAGTGTTGGATTAATGGGTCCTGACCCAAGTTCAGAGTTAATTTTGTCAAACAAATCCCTACACTACTGGCCCCCCTTTCGGCATCAATCCGCGGAGCGTGAACTGAAGTCTTGCCCAAAGTAGTATGGGGGGATGCTGGAACCAAGTTTCCACACCCAGAGATTAGTGTAATTTCATTTTATGTCCTAACTCTACCTTCACGCAAATCGATAAGCCATTTAGGGCTTATCGATATGCTTCCTTTAATCAACTTCCAGACCTTCACAAAGGTCTATGACTATCTTTCATGGACCCTAAATAGGTGAATCAACTACTTACACACCTCTGTAATTACCCTTAGTTCTGTAATTGCCCAGATCGACCTTATTCTCTGATATCTTTAACATGCATTAAGATAGTCTTCGCGTAAACAGATATTAATACTTGTGTTCATGTAACAATGAAAACCATGCAGAATCTCTCATCAATATAGTATTAAATCATAACCCCATTATTCATCATAACAGAAGTACATGGACAAAACACAGATACTTCCATAATAATCTTCTTTATTGATACTTTAGTTCTTCTTACAGACTCAAGACTACCCTGTGCACTCAGCTGCAGGGGTCTGTGCACTCAGCTGCAGGGGTCTGCGCACTCAGCTACAGTGGTCTACGCACTCAGCTGTAGACTCTACTCTAGGCCTCTGCATACACAGCTACAGAGCCTCTCTTCTACTCTAAGACTCTTCACTCTTTATGCTAATGACCCATTGCATTCATTCTTTGTTATCTTCTATCTGCCTTAGAATCTCTACGACTCTCCTTTTTATACAAACCCATGGTCCATGGACCATGGGTAGATCTACTAAAGCCAACACAACTCACATAAAAGAAGGGAAAAACCCTTTATGACACTTTACTATCTACACACTCTGTGACTACAACTTGCAGAGACTTTACACTTTACATAACAAAAACTTGGGCTTTCTGCCCCAAAACTTAGGCTTTTGCCCGAAAATTGACCACAGGGGACCCTGTCCTAATAGGCCTCCAACACAAATATCGTGACTCTCCCTTGATTCACTCTATTGGCAAGGAGATATTACTGTGGAGACCTCCCATCTTGACTTGTGCCACTGCTAACTCATCGGCACTCTACGTGGCTTCCTGCTTGATCTGCTCCACCATCTACTCTGTTGTTGGTCCTGCACTATCTTCCTTTATCTTCTAATGTGTCCTTTGTAGGCCTGCCAGCTTCTCTTCAATGGTGGCAGAGATAACATATGCCTCGTCCAGCCAAGGCCCCAATCTAGCCTTGAGGACCACCTCTTTCGGTTGCATTTCCTCCACTTGTTCGAGCAACTACTTTGTCTTATGCAACTTAACCAATCGTTGTGATATAGTGACAGTGCGTGCCATTGCTCTTGCTTCGTCATAATGCTGTTGCAATTCACAGGCTTCTGTCTTCAACTTCTGTAGGTTAGGATCTTCCTGCAGAGTCATAGTAACCTCCATATCCTACTCAAAGAGCGCAGTGCAGTCCGCCACCACGGCATCTACTGTTGCGACTACATCCTTTACAACTACCTCGCATTGTTCTCTGACCTCTCGTGGAGTTGAAGGTTGTGACTTCAAATCGAGCTCTGTTATCTACAGGTTCAATTCAAATTGAACCTTGGCCACTTCTGTTTTTTCATCGCACACTCTTGCAACCAACTTCCTAATCTTGGCCTCCAACGATGCCTCTTCGAGTATGTGCAGCTCAGGGACTGTTCTGCATGCCTAGACCACCATGGCTGCAGTTCACTCATTCTGCACTTGAACCTTCTTCCACGCTTCTAGCGCTGTTGTCTTCTCAATGAACATATGTTCGTTGTTTACTTTCTTCTCGTTGATCAAGCTCAGCGTACGCTGCTCCTGGGCCCTAATATCTGCAATCACACCTGCTTGTAGTGTGTGAAGGAATTCACTGGAGAGTGTGGCCAAGTTCAGACCAATATTCCTTAGAGCACTAATAGTAGCCTTGTCAGCATCCACCTCCACCCTTAGAACTCCATTAGGCAGTGCGACTGCCCGAGGAGCCAATGAGCAGACCAACTTTGCTGCTTGAGTGGTCCTAGGTGCCAAACTAGTAAATGTCGCGCTACTCTTCCCTGCACCGACCTAGAGTTGAGTTGTTTGGATCTGCAGCTCACACAAACTAGTATGTATGGAAACTAGTGGTTGCTTCTGCTACTACTCAAATTGCTGTAGTAGTTATGTGGTTGTGTCCCTTACATTATCGCCAATATCGTCCAAGTCACCCTCCATCAAGGTGATTGGATCTAGCAATGACTTGGAGACTTTGGTCTTCTTTCATTTTCCCTCATTTTCCTGTTCCCTATGTCGCTTTACGCAAAAAGGAGTTCTCTCCTGATCTCCACCACCCTATCCTGATTGTTCATCTTCCAATGTTTGGGGCAAAGGGGATTTTTTATAGTTATCAGAGCCATGCTCTTCCTGCTCCGCTTGCTCCTTTACGGCACGCTCTGCTTCTACTCGGGCCTTCTCCTCAGTCTCCTTCTTCCTCTTTTCAGCCAACTGTTGAACCTTTAGTCGAGCTGCTTCCTTTTTCTGCTTTTCCACGAACTTGCTATTCCCGGCGGCCAAATCTAATGGTGTGTGCCACTCTGCTAGCCATCACGTGAGGACCTCTATAATGGCATCATCTGTAGCTAAGTAGGGAAGATCATACCACTTCTAATATGGATCTTTCAGTGCCTAGATGTAAATAGGGTGGAACTCAGCTTTGAACTATACGTACCAGATAGCTGCTCAAAGACAGTTGGTGACAACCGCAGCTTTCGGTTGATGGCTGTGCAAATGCTTGCCTCCATCAATACCCAAAATATTTTTCTTTCTCGCACCCATGCAGCATCCTTTGTGGCCCATAGACAAGCAAACTTGGATGCTTCTGGTAAATTTGTCTCGACTAGAGGAAACTGGTTATCCTCCAGTAACTCTCACGCGACCAGCACAATTGATAGTAACAACCATGAGTAATAAAAAGTCTTACTTTGGTCATGTGCCTCTCTGCAGTTCGTGAGGAACTCGCTGCATAGGTAGCACACCCAGTTGAATCATATGCCCTCTGTGTAATGAGCTGCTAAGGAAACTACTAGTGTCGTCACTTCATCCGCGTGGAACTTCCTCATCTCTTTTCCAGCTAGAATTTGGGTGGCCACCTTCACCGCAGGGTCAGTAATACTGGAAATGGAATACTCGCGCACTTTCTTGACAAGTTTGAATTTGTCCCCCATCTTCTCGGCGAGGTCATGCTCGCCCGTCTTTCCACCAAATGCCTTTGCCGGATTCAGTCCAGAGTGAGGTAATAATGTGATCCGATGGATCAGCATATCAGTTATTGATATTGGCTCACTCAACCACAAGCATCTGTCATGCACAAGGCACAACAATTGCTTAATGACTGTCAAATTTATAGGGGGGCAGTGGTAGTGAGGCACCCATAGCAGGTTCAACAACCTTGCCTTGTTTACCCCGTGAATCCATTCCACCAGCTCTAGTGTGGTGACACTAGACTCCTTGTAGAACACTCACTTCATGAAGGTATCAAATTGCTAGTGATATTTTTATGGCAGCAGGGGTGTGTTCAAGACAAACTGACCCTCGTCTAGGTCCTTCGAGACCTTCAGCTTGCCCTAGCAGGGAGGGATGTATTCCGAAAGCTTCGAAATAGGGTCTACCCCGTCAATACTGATGTCTTTGGCGCCCTCCGTGGCCACCAGATCTACCACATTGCCTTTCTCCTGCGCAATTGGCTTTTCTTTTCTATGAGCCTGTGTAGCTGCATGTTTCCTTGGTGACTCGTGCACAGGCAGCGTCTTCTTTTATTTATCTTTTTTAGGCTTAGGAACCTCTCTAGCTAGCGCAGACTTTGACTTAGGCAACCTCGACGCCTTAGGCACTGCTGCGGGAGCTTCCATACTCACGACCTCAGGGGCAGTTCCCTCAGAGGTGACAGCGCCCCCAGTACTAGAGGTCTCAGTTGGTGCATACATGAAGTTGTTAATGAGGTTTTGATCAGACTCAAGATATTGCTTAGCCACGAGGCTTGCAAGAAAATTCTCAAAGAGCTCACACAACAGACAGCACAACTCATAAATTCTCATAATGCAAAGTGTTTCTCGCTGGTCGACCACCTATAATTTATAGGCAAATTTGAATTCAAATTTGACAGTTCCCCCAAAATCCATCCATAAATGCAAGATTGGTGGCAGATTTCCAAAGATTTAACACTTGATTTCAGCCTTAAATGTTTTAAATTTCGATTGCCTGCTCCTCCTAACCGTCTTCTGGCAATCAAATCATGAACAATGACAGTAACAATCACTTTTTGGCTGTGCTGCGCGGTCTCCACCTCTATAGTGCAACTCCCTTCGCACTTTTCATGGTACTGTGACACCCCTTTGTTCCATGTAGACCCCTCGTCACACAGCTCTACAACACAGGGAGTTTAGTTTATAGTCCCTCACCTCCTTGCAGCTACCTGAAGTGCTAAGACTATGCTACCATCATATAGTCATTTGGATGGATCCCCGGTGTATGGCTTCAATCGGCTGCCATTTATCTTTCCCGGAAATGGATCTCCATTCAATTTCACAATTTGAACTACTCCATCATCGATAATCTCCTTGATAACATACGGCCCCAGCCAATGCATCTGAAAATTTCCTTGAAATTTATCAAACTTGTTGTCATATAATAAAACTAAATAGTTTACCTTGAAGGTGCACAGTTTGATGTGCCGATTGTGCCATGCTTTTTTGCGCTCCTTCTGAACTTGTTGATGGAATCCAGCCAAGAATATATCTTCCTCCAGCTCCGTCAACTGCGTGAGCCACTCTTCTAAGGCTCCACAGTCCACCATTCCTGTGAATGTCGTTATGTGTAGACTAGGCACAATGTATTCCATCGGCATCACAACTTCTACTCCATAGACCATCCTGAAAGTTGTTTGTCCAATCAGCTTCTTACAAGTAGTTCTATACGCCCATAACACAACGGGTATGTGCACATCCCAATCATTCCTCTATGCATTACAAACCTTTGTTAGTGCATTGTCCAATATCTCATTAAATGCTTCCATCGTCCCATTGGCCTGAGGATGATATGGCGTGCTCTTTTGATGATAAACTTGGAACTCTTCCGTCAGCGCGCTGATCATTTCATTAAGGAAGTGTGTTCTGTGATCACTCATTAGAACCTTTGGGCAACCAAACCTGGTTAACACATACGCGAATAGAAATTTCATTGTTGTTGCCCCTGTACAATCCTTTTACAGGTTGTGCCTCTGCCCATCTGGTCAAATACTCAGTCATTGTGATGATGTATCACACACCTGTCTTCTTTCCTAGAGGCTGAATTGGTCCTACAAAATCAATTGCCCATTTCTCAAATGGTTGTAATGACATATGCGGATTCAAAGGCAGCTCATCCCTCCCCGATGGCTTATCAGTTCTTTGACATGCATCGCATGCCCTACAATACGCTTTCGAATTCTTATACAATGTTGGCCACCACAACCCAGCGCATAAAATATGGCCTCCCACAGCTCCTCCATGAGCTTCATCTAGGATACTACTTCGTTCAAAATCAGGCACATAGCGTCGCAGTATCTCATATGATCCCATTTTATATAAGTGACTTGCGATAACAGAAAAAGTCGTTGTGTGCACCACCAATTCCTTCTTTTGTTGACTCGTGTATCCTTCTGGAGCCGTTCCCGTATTCAGGAAGTGGATTATGTCTACAAAATGATTGTCTTCCATGCGCACCGCAAAGAGCTACGCGTCAGGTAGTCCTTCCTCTAAATTAGTAGGCTCCTCTCCTATTTCAATGCACGACAGATGATCTGGTCCTACATTCAAGCTCCCTAGCTTCACAATTACTTTGAAATTGTACTCCTGAAACAATAGCATCCATTTGCATATTCGCCCCCAACATAGGCTTGTTGATTAGGTACTTTAATGCAGAATGGTCTGTGTACATCTTAAAGTGTCAGCCTAGCAAGTAATGCATGAACTTCTGTAGTGCGTACACCATAGCCAACCCCTCACACTCTGTTGTCGAATAATTCTTTTCAGCCTTCAACAGCTTCCTTCTCGCGAATGCTATCAGGTGATCCAATTCTTCTTCACGGGCATGCGTCAGCACTGCTCCCAACGCGATACATGACACATCCACATACACGTGAAATTCCTTCTTCCAATCTAGGAAGACTAGGATCGGCACGGTGACCATATTTTCCTTTAACACAGCCAGGCTCCGCTGACATTTGTCACTCCAACAAAATGTAGCATCCTTCTTCACCAACTATTCCATTGACGTGGTAATCTGAGCATAACTCTTGATGAACTTTCGGTAATAACCAGTATGACCCAGCGTTGCGCGCAATTGTTTAACACTCCTTCGTGCCTCTAAGTTAATTATGCCCGTGATCTTAGCAGGGTCCACCATTAATCCTTGTCTGCACACTACATGACCCAGCAAGATTCCAAAAGGAACGCAAAATAAGCACTTCTTCAAGTTTAATGTGATTTGATACCTTCAGCACGTATCCAGCATCAAGCATAAACTAGTTACATGGCGTTTTACAAGCCCAAACATTGTCCAATCATCAAAGTATACCTCCAAGAACTTGTGGATGAACTCTTTGAACGCCGCAATGACTACGTGTGAAAAGATTTCCGGCGCATTCTTAAGTCCAAAAGGCATTACCGTATGCTGAAAGCATCCCCACTCGGTCGCAAAGGTAGTCTTACTCCTGTCTTCCGGCGCGATATTTATCTGATGGTATCCAGAGAACCCATCAGTAAACAAATATGCTTCCTGTCCACCAACATTATCCAACACTTCATCGGTGAATGGAGTTGGGAAAGGATCGTGAAAGCAAGCATCGTTCAGCTTCCTACGATCTACGATATCCTTATTTCATCCTTCTGCTTCTTTTCCTGGATTACCATGGGGCTTACCCAACTCCAAGCAAACCTTTTCCTTATACTTAGGATTAAGGCGATAATGCCTCTCCTTCACAGGATTCGTGTCTGGTTTCAAGATTATTTTCATCACTCCTAAATTGCCTATTATCCCCTTCAGGTCTAAAAACTTTGTAGGGAACAAATCCTAGTACTCGCGGAGCAACTCAGTGACCTTATCCATTGTAGCATCATCCCAGTGCAATGCTTCATCAATGCATTCAAATCCATCCTCAAAGTTGAATGTCATCAAGAATCCTTGCCTCAAAATATCCCATTCGTCTGTGCCGTGGTGGAGCTCTCTCTCCAAGTACCAATTCATCGGTATCACATCAAAAGTGTGATAGAACAAATGCACCCACTCGGTTGCAGTTCTGCTCCATAAGCATCAATCCATTTTTCTAAGTGACCACTTAGATCACTCCTCCCATCATATTTCTCTGTTAATCACACTTTTGGATGACCAAACCGCACCCTCATTATCTTTTTGTATTCACGCCATCCATCAAAATTGTCTTTATGTGTACCCCACCATCTTGCAAGCATAGTGTGCAGTGCCAAATCCAATGCTTAGAAGCGATGTTTCTCTGGTACTTCCCTTTCAAATGCATCCAAAAATTTATCTACGTCAGTTAAACCATCACAATAAGGCAAACTCCTTACCTCTGATGATACATAGCGCAGGGATTTAGTCATCATGTTATAGCACATCGTAGATACTTCATGCAATTGATTCTGCCAATGTTCCAATTCCTCATCTTAATCTAATGTGCAGGAGATTTTTTGGTCCCATGCAATACATCCGTCAGCTACGGGATTCACCCAATCTTGATCTCGTGCCGTTATTTTATAAAACTGGTCCAAATCATCGTCACTTTCATAATCACGTTGGTTCAGTATAGTGCGATCCTTCAATATCTACTGTCACTCCCTATAATCTTCCCATGGCGATAATCTTTTGTTGATTTTCCATCCTCAATTGAATCAGAGACCACTGCGACACAGGTCTCCCCATTCTCTCCAATGTTTGTTTAGGAAAAGCATTCGCATCTGACACAAGATCCAAAATAACTTGGTCCATTCATATTCACCTATTTGTGCAATGAGCCTCATCTCATGCCCTGTTCTTTCCTTATGCTCACCAATTTTCCTGACCATGTGTGGTCCCTTAGGAGTATTTTCTTTACCAATGCATTTATTGATCAGCTCATGTAATCCTTTCACGGCATTTCTATTGTGTAGCAACTTCATACAAGTCTCCAGAGAGGTAGTAAGCATGGATGGGTCCATTTCTTCAAACTTCTTATCCTGACTTCCTGAGGTAGAAGCCTCAGCGAAGCTTTTCTTTAATTCCATGAAGGTTTCTTTCACGCGCTCTAAATCAAAGCCAACCTCCTTCTATGGAGCTTTGCGGACCCATTCACTTTCTTCAGGTTTCTTTGCCTTATCTTCGTCAGTCATCATTTCACATTACAGTACTATATTCACATTAGGATCCTCTTCACGGGGTTCAGCCCTCATTATCTACAGGTTCTAGGTAGGTTGTTGCAGTTGCATCCCCTTTTTGCGCATCTTAGCTATTAATATAGGGCAGTCTTTTGTTGTTGTGGTCAAATTGAGTATAGTATCGGCACGACGAGCGTGTTGGGTTCGTACATTTACATGTGTAATGTCCTGGCCCTCCACAATTGTAGAAAATAACTTGTCCGCGACCTCTCGCAGGTCCTCCTCCACCTTGGCCTCGTCCGCGCCCCTGATATCCTCATCGCACTCTCCTAGCGCCTTGATCCAAAGGCCGAGTCTCTATCTACATCCGATACGTGAGCATTCTCTCCATAATTAACTCATAACTATGGCAATTGCGCTCATCGTGACCTACTGATTTCCAGAAGTTGCAGAAGATTTGTTGCGATGTCTGTACAAATTTTTGCAGCAAGTGATAATTGTTTGTCACATGTTTTCCAGCAACCTAACATATAGCGCACCATAGCATGGGCCCTATACTTGGCCCTGCTTGAGATACCGGCCTCAGAGGCATCGGCCCTCCTCCTGCAACATAATTCACAAAGACAAGGCAATGATCTTTATCATGCCCATGACTCTTACATTTCAAACACCAAACTTCTTCACGCACCTCAGGTCGAGCTGCTCTATCATTTTTCAGAGTTTGGAACTCTAGGCAAAGATTCTGCAACTCTGTGTGAATCTGTTGAACTCCCAAAGCAGCATCTTGAATTGGTGTCTCATGAAATCTCATCACAATCTCCAGGGCTTCCGCCTAGGTCCCAATCTTTTGTTGTGATAAAGGAACCCGTAAATGAGGCAAGAGCGAAGCCACAAACCATTCACGGTGATGTCCATCCGTAAGATTCATGTTAGCTTCGTGGATCTTGCATTTCAATCTCTGATCTAACTCTGAGGATGTCTCACTAGGCTTCATCATGATTTCTTTGAATCCCACGATTGATTGCGCTTCAGACTTGGGCCTACTGAATTCCTTATTTAGCGTTGTATAAATGTTTGCCAACGTAGCTCTCGGGTTATCGGTGTAGTACTTAATGTACCACATTAACGCGCGATCCTGTAAAGCAGTGACCAACGTCGCTTTCTTCATCTAATCATCTATAATGTTCTGGGCTTGCCACACAGCCTTTGCAATGAACCAAAACTAGTACAGATCCTCATTTCCCAAGCCCTTGAAAATGGGCAACTTCATAGTATTTGCCATATTGAATGGTGGTGGAGGTGGTGGTGGTGTGGGAAAAGGTGTATGTCGCTAAGGTGAAGATGGAGGTGGTGTGGGTGGATGGGGTATTCATGGAAAACCCTTTCCTTATTAATTGGACAGCGCTCTGCGGCGAAGCCTGTGCTTCTCCTTTGTCGTCACTTAGAGGAGTCTCAATCAGCGGGCTATATTTAGGACCTATTCTCCTTCTATACCTGAATAGATTTCCACTTCGTGTAGCTCCAAACATCAAGGTAATTTCATAACCAACTTTTCACACAAGAGCATTTTAATCTAAGTATTCAAAGATCTTAAATACTTACCTCACGATCCTTTGAAGAAGCGCCGCTCTGCTTCATTGTAGTTGACTAAGGTATTGACTGCGAATTCTGTCACAAATCCTCCAATGACACAATCAAGCCAGTGACCAGCAGGGTGCGCAATCTTATATTCGGAGGCTTCCAATCTCCGCACTAACTCTGGGGTCCACACTATTGGACTGTCAAGCCTCCACCTTCCCTGTCCATCTGCTAATTTAGAGATCCACTCGTATAGCTTTATCGGGAAGGAACAAAAGAATATTTTGTGTATCTATGTGTACAGATACTTGTCTAATCATTGTTCTCTCGTCAATTGTTGGTTCCTATTTTTTTGCGTCGTGAAATTTTGGATCTTTCTATCCAACCACTCCTCAATTTCTTTCTTTGTTGGATTCCAGTAATGCAACATCACACATCTCTTTATGCAGATCCCGGTCTCGGCAAAGGAACCATTTGTTGGCTTAGTGGGTCCTGACCCAGGTTCAGAGTTAAGTTTTCCAAACAAATCCCTACACTCCTGGCCCTTTCGGCATCAATCCGCGGAGCAAGGATTTAAGTCTCACCCGAACCAGTATGGGGGGATGTTGGAACCAAGTTTTGCACCCATAGATTAGTGTAATATTGTTTTATGTCCTAACTCTACCTTCGCGCAAATCAATAAGCCTTTTAGGGATTATTAGTATACTTCCTTTAATCGATTTACAGACTTCGCGAAGGTCTACGACTGTCTTTCATGAACCTTAAACAGGTGAATCAACTACTTACGTGACTCTGTAATTACCCTTAGTTCTGTAATTTCCCAGATCGACCTAATTCTATGATATCTTTAACATGCATTAAGATAGTCTTTGTGTAAACATATACTAGTACTTGCGTTCATGTAACAATTTAAACCATGTAGAATCGCGCATCAATACAGTATTAAATCATAACCCCATTATTCATCATAACATAAATGCATTCATTCATAACAGAAGTACATAGAAAAAACACATATACTTCCAGAATAATCTTCTTTATTGATACTTTAGTTCTTCTTACAGACTCAAGACTACGCTACACACTCAATTGTAGGGGTCCACGCACTCAACTACAGACTATACTCTAGGCCTCTGTGCACACAACTGCAGAGCCTCTCTTGTACTGTAAGACTCTTCACTCTTTCTGCTAATGACCCATTACATTCATTCTTCATTATCTTCTATCTGCCTTAGACTCTATAAGATTCTCCTTTTTATACAATCCCATGGTCCGTGAACCATGGGTAGATCTACTAAAGCCGACACAACTTACATAAAAGAAAAAAACCCTTTATGACACTTTACTATCTACGCGCTCCGCGACCACAACTTGTGGAGACTTTACACTTTACATAGCAAAAACTTGGGCTTTCTGCCCCCCAAACTTGGGCTTTTGGCCCAAAATTGACCGCAGGGGACCACGTCCTAACAATGAGGAAGGGATTTCCTTGCTTTTCAATGGCTACAGATTGAAGGTATACAGAAATCCTATGTCTAAGGAAGAATTCATTAGCACCATCAGCAAAGAGGTTAATGTCATTGGAAGTGTCATAGCTTCCAGGTCACAACATTCCTAGACACTGTTAAAAAAAAACAATAAAAGGCCATGATGAAAACCTTTATGAAGCATCTGAGGCCAACTCTTGGGATGAAAACCTCCCTAAGGTAGCCCAGGAGTAAAGAGAAAAATAATAAATATCCCTAGGTTAAAAAATATCTTGAGGTGCTCAGGGTAGGAATATAGGTTGAAAATATCTCCAAATGCAGCTTCTGTGTCTCAAAAAAGAAAAAGAAGAAAAAAACAAAGAATAATCTTAGGACATGGATCCACAACATGTCTGTTAATTATTTTTGTCATTTTGCAGGTTTGAGGATAATGGCGAATTCCAAAGCTACAGGGCCAACATCCTTAATATTCTCTCCACTTCTCCCTCCATCCATTCCATATCCTCCATCCAAACTCATGTGATCACCACTCTCCATCATCCCAATAGCTCAAAAATCAAATCTCAGCCCCTCTGGATTACTACAGGAAGACTATAATTTCTACAGGACGATGTTGTAGCACTATAGGAGGACCTCAAACGACTACAAGAAGAGAATCTGAATGAAAAGACCACCAAGAATGACCTTTCCAAAGGTAAATAAGGTTCTCCCACCTTGATCAACCATCTATCCATCATTCATCCATCCTTGTTCACAAGAGAAATTAATATTTTTTAAAACCAACCCTTCACTTTGTCTCATCTTGGAAAAAAAAAAAAATCTTGAAAAACACAGAGCACATCCTATCCATTTTCACAAAACTACACTACTCCCTCAGAGCCCTAGCATCATCCTCCAATCCCTATACACCCTTTCTCATCACTCCCATGTAGTTAAAAGACCTTGTAAGAGGGAAAAAGGACTGCTACAGGAAGAAAACCACCTCCTTTAGCAACCTGTGCAACTATTACAGAAAATCCATAATCCTGGTCTTTTCCTTTCCCATCAAGAAGAGTGGGGGATACCAAATCATGAACCACTATGTAGTAACCCTACCACTCCAAGCAGGACTCTCCACTAGCAACAATAGTACCTAGGACATCAACAAAGCACCTACACAGAAGATATACAAAGGAATAGAAAAACACAGCAAGACAACTCCCTTGGTGACAGTACAAAGGTCCAACACTCTAGCATGCACATCTCTGCATCAGTCAATCATGAGGTAGGCACAGGTATGGAAACCTCTCATCTCCTCCCTTTGTGTAAATAATGAAAAATGTATGAATGTCGAGAGGAGGTATTTTTATAAGTTGGAGGTGGCTAGTTAACGTGGCCACCCTCAGTCAGTGGAGGTGTCACATCAGTCAAGATAGGATCACAGGGAGTGGGTTTTTATTACAAGGAACAAGGGAATGATTATTGTAGGTGGGGACAACGGTCCAAAAGAGGAAACCTCGTGCCTCTTCGAAGTCATCATAGCGCTCTGAGTCCAAGCCAAAAATGGCATATATTGTACTAAGGCTCGAATTCTCTTGCATTTACGCTCATTTCAAAAACAATTAAGGTGAGGACGAGATTGGGGATCCATTGAGGAGAGTTGAACCTTGCTCTGCCATTTCTACAGGAGGAAGCTACAGGAAGCACGAGGAATTTCTAGAGGAAGCTTGAAGAGGTGAAAGAACACCACCAAGGGTCAAATTGATCTCCAATTTGTCATACTTATCCTAGGCCATGTGGTAAAAGTAAGTGCATCATCTCCCTCATCTGTCCATAACTTGTATGCTAGTGCACCCTAAAGTCTATAAGAAATATCATTCAAATTGTGGATTGCAAGAACTTTTATGGTTGTAGATTATAGGGAATATATAAAATTGTCATCAGCTAGAGGTTCCAACCCTCTACTTCCACTGAATTATAAATCAGAGCTACTACAGGAAGCATCCCTGCTTCACTTAGTTTAAAATAGAGAAAAGAGATGGGGGATGATTCAATAAAAGGGAGCCTTCAGAAACTAAAAGAATTCATCTTCACCCTCCTGTATTAGACATTTTTAGAAAACAACATTGGCTAGGATTCTTTGAACTGCTGAAGGGATATGATGATGACATTGCATATGAATTTCCCATGGCCCTAAGCTCTCAGACAAAAGTCAGTGCCACTACTATGGTGAGGGGATTAGTTATTTCAATCAATCGTAAGCTAATTAGCAGGGTGAAAATCCTTCCCCTAGGTATCCAATGGAAAAGAGAAGAAAAAAACCACCAGTTCCATTGTCAAAAAGAACTTCTTCGTTGCTGATGAAAAACCTATTGAAGACCAGAATGGGGTTAGGAGGAAAATCCTACCCTATCCCTGGGATGAGGTGGTCTACCATATCCTAAAATACATCTCCTATGAAGGAAGGTTGAGTGTAGTCTATAGCCACCATTTTAGATTACTCCTTGAACTAAGGTTTCAAGCAAAATTTCCCCTGGACCAAAGACTCAGTGTACCATATTTCCTCCTACAGTCCATCAAGGAGATGAGACAAAATTGAGGGAAAACACAAACACCTAGGCCACCATGGCCTCATCAAACTGATAGTGTTATATGCTTTTAACACAATAAGGATCCATGTCCTTATTGGGTTGTGTTATACTTTCCACGACTAACCCACGTAATGAACAGGGGGGTTAGAGGGGGGGTAGAGCGCCCCGTTTGTTTCGCTGATTGTGTAGTGGGGGGGTCACAGGGGGGGCGGCAGCTCCCCCTATCCGGGGGGTTTAAGGGGGCAGGTAGCCCCCCTCTACGGGGTCTGGGGCAGTGCCCTGGGAAAAAAAAATTGGACCCTATATTAGGTTGGGCGGACCTACCTATGGTTTTGTGCATGATTTTCGCACATGGTTTTGGACGCGATGGTTTTCAGTCCATGGTATTGGATGCTTCGGCATGTATAAATATGTATTGTAACATTGAAAGGAACATAATGAAAAATCAATCTGGTAGTCCCCGTTTTGGGATCCAAGGGAAAATCTCTGTGTATATGTGTTTTATGTGTTATGCTCTCGCACTATTTATTTTCTGTGTTTTAGAATTCGTATGCAGGTAATTTTTGTACGGTGTTAAAACCTACATTTGGTATCGGAGCTATTTTGGCTTCAAGGGGATGCCTTTGTTGCTGAAGGGTTTTTCTCGGGCCTGTGGTAGACCTTCAATGGGAGATCTGCGAGATCGATTCTGGTGGTGAAAGAAGATGGAGAGTAGTGGAAAGGTAGAGATAGAGAAATTTAATGGTCAGAGTTTTGAGTTGTGGAAACTCAAGATGGAGGATCTGTTGGTGGATAAAGATCAGTGTATCGCGGTAGATCTGGGTACTAAACCAACGGGAGTGTCTGATGAAGAATGGAAGAAGTTGGATCGGAAGGCAAAGAGCACAATATGATTGTGTGTCCCAGATTCAGTATTGTTGAATGTATCATGGGAAGCTACAGCGAAGGCTTTGTGGGACAATTTAGGGACTTTGTACCAATCTAAGTCTCTGTAGAATAAATTGTTCCTACAGAAAAAGTTGTATAACCTGAGGATGAAAGATGGAGACTCGGTGACAGAGCATCTAAATGTGTTTAATACTATGGTAAGTTAGTTATCGTCTATTGATATCAAAATTTCAGATGAAGATAAGTGCATTAGTTTGTTGTGTTCTCTACTAGATTCGTGGGATAGTCTGGTTATTGCAATAGGTAGCAATGCAACTGCCTTGCAGTTTGATGAAATAGTCTCATCCTTGCTGACGGAGGAGATGAGACAGAAAAATATGGAGAGCCAGAAAGGTGATGCCTTGTCTGTATGAGGAAGGTCCCAAAACAGAAACAAAAATAATTCATCGAGTGGGAGATCTAAATCTAGAGGGAGATCTAGATCTCCAGGAAAACCTGTAAAGGTGGTGTGCTAGAAATGCGGAAAGGAAGGGCACTACAAAAGGGACTATAAATCTAACGCTCCTGACAAGGGAAAGGGATATGATGATGCTCCTTCTACAGAGGAAAAAACCACCTCAGATGAAGGTGGGGATGTGTACTTGGCTTCTTCAAGTACACATGTAGATCATGAGGCATGGTTGATTGACTCAAGTGCATCCTTTCACTTCACTCCCCATAGAGAGTGGTTCTGCGAGTATGAGAAATACGATGGTGGTGATGTCTTCTTAGGGGATGATAGGAAGGCTATAATCATTGGTCGCGGAAAATTAAAGTTGAAGTTGCAAGGTGGAAGGGTTAGAACACTTCTGGGTGGTCTACATATTCCTGCATTGGCCAGAAATCTAATTTTTGTAAGCAAGCTGGATGATGCAGGTGTAAAAACAGTGTTTGAGAAGGATACTTGCAAGATGGTTCGGGGAGCACTGGTATTGATGCAGAGAGTTCGGATTGGAACTCTATACAAGCTACAAGGTAGCACTATTGTTGATGGGTGCAGCAGTTTTGTGGTTCCTGAAAGTGGAGCAGAAAATCTAGTGGTCTCTGGAGAGAAGATCATGTTGTGGCATCAAAGGCTTGAATATATTGGAGAGAAGGGCCTTCGAATACTTCACGGTAAAGGTATGGTAGCAGGTATGAGTAATAGCTCTCCAGATTTTGATTTATGTGAAAATTGTGTATATGGGAAGCAGAATCGGGTGAGTTTCCCCTCTGGTGGTAAGAGGGAGAAACATATATTAGAGCTTGTGCACAGTGTTGTGTTTGGACCTGTGAAGGTTCCGTCACTGGGTAATTCTATGTACTATGTATCATTTATAGATGAATTCTCAAGGAATACATGGATATATTTCTTTAAGAAGAAATCTGAATTATTTGAAAGGTTTAAAGAATTTAAGGCTCTGGTGGAAAACCAGACAGAGAAGAAAACAAAGGTGCTGAGGATAGATAACGATGGAGATTTTTGCAGTAAGGAATTTGAAGAATTCTGTAAGAAGTGTGGTATACCACAGCAGAAGACTACTCCATATACACCTTAGCAAAATGGAGTTGTAGAAAGAATGAAAAGTACGTTGATGGAAAGGGAAAGAAGCATGCTCAATGGTGCCAGGTTAGGACAGGAATTCTGGGCAGAGGTGGTGGAGATAGCATGTTACCTGGTCAATAGATCACCTTCATCAGCATTGGAGGAAAGACTCCACAAGAGGTATGGACTGGTAAGAAACCCTCTCTTTCACATCTGGGGGTATTTAGATGTGATGCATATGTACATGTTCTAAAGGAGAAACGAACCAAGTTGGATAGTAAATCTGAAAAGTGGATCTTTATTGGGTATAAGGAGGGTTTAAAGGGTTATAAGCTTTGGAACCCAGTAACAAGGAAGGTTGTGTACAACCGAGATGTGGTGTTCAGAGAGGTGAAAGATGTTATTAAACATGAAGTCCAACCAAAGGAACTTGAGAATATAGAGTTTGAGCTAAAGGAGGAAGAATCAGACTCTACAGCAGAGGAGGAATCAAAAGATGAATAGACACAAACTCCGGGTGTGAGAAGATCAGTTCGAGAAAGAAGGCAGCCAGAAAAGTACAGTCCATTATGCTTTCTGTTCAAATTTTGCTTTGTCTATTACTGATGATGATCACAGAACTGTGAAGGAAGCAGTAGATTCAGAGGATGGAAAACTCTGGAAAGAGGCCATGGTTGATGAATGGCATCTTTGCACAAAAATGAGGCTTGGGATCTGGTGGAGTTGTCAGCTGGAAGGAAACCCATTGGCAGCAAATGGGTGTTCAAGAAGAAGACAAATGCAGAAGGAAAGGTGGAGAAATACAAAGATCGGTTGGTAGCAAAAGGTTATTCCCAGGTGTCGGGAATTGATTTTGGTGATATTTTTTCTCCTGTTGCCAAGCTAGCTTCTATTAGATTACTTTTATTTGTTGTTGTTGCTTTTGATTTTGAGGTAGAACAGATGGATATGAAGACAACATTTCTTCACGGGGATCTGGAAGAGGAGATCTATATGAAGCAACCTGAAGGCTTTGCAGTGAAGGGTAAGAAAGAACTGGTATGCAAGTTAAAGAAGTCTTTGTATGGATTAAAACAGTCACCAAGGATGTGGTATCAGAAATTTGATACATTTATACAGGGACTTGGCTTCACCAAAATAAAAGCAAATCACTGTGTGTATTTTAAATTAATTGGCGACCGTGTTCTTTATCTGGTCTTGTATGTGGATGATATGTTACTGGTTGGAAATGACAAAGAAATTATCCAGGATTTGAAGACCCAATTGTCCTCCAAATTTGACATGAAAGATCTTAGTGCTGCAAACTATATTTTGGGCATGGAAATTAAAAGAGATCGAGAAAAGAGGAAGCTCTGGTTAAACCAGAGGAAGTATGTCGAGACAATATTGTAGAGGTTTAATATGCAGGATAGTAAACTGGTGAAGGTTCCTATTCCTGTAGGTGTAAAGTTATCTATTGAATAGTGTCCCAAGACACAAGAAGAGGAAGAGGATATGTCCGGTGTTCCATATGCAAGTGAAGTCGGTAGCCTGATGTATGTGATGGTCTGTAGTAGACCAAACATTGCACATACAGTGGGAGTATTGAGCAGGTTTATGTCAAAAGTAGGGAAGGAGCATTGGACAGCAATGAAGCGGGTTTTCAGGTATTTGTGTGGCACTAGTGATTATGGTTTGTGCTACCAAGGAATACCAGGATTGGACAGAGTTTTGGATATCCATGGCTTTGTTGACGCGGACTAGGCTGGAGATCTAGATCTGAGAAGATCTACAAGTGGGTATGTGTTTAACCTATTTGGAGGTGTAGTTAGTTGGATGAGTAAGAAACAATCTGTAGTGGCACTATCAACTAAAGAGGCAGAATACATGGCAGCCACTCATGCAAGCAAGGAAGCAGTTGGGTTGTAGAGATTGTGTTCATGTATGGGGTAGTACAGGGAGCTATAAGGATAGACTGTGACAGCCAAAGCGCAATTTTCTTGGCAAAGAACCCTTATTACCATTCAAAGACAAAGCATATTAATGTTCAGTATCACTTTGTGATGGATATGATAGAAGACAAAAAGGTGTTGCTGGTAAAGGTGGACACTTTGAAGAATACTGCAGATGCATTGACAAAATTTGTGAGCTCTGAGAAGTTATCTTGGTGCAGAGAAACAGTGGGTGTTGCAGGGGTGGATAAATGACTAAGCTCTCTTGTGGCCCCCTGTGGAAAGAAAACAACAAGTGGGAGAATGTTGGGTTGTGTTATTCTTTCCATGACTAGCCCATGTAATGAACCAGGGGGTTAGAGGGGGGGCGGAACCCCCCCTTCGTTGCGTCGATTGTGCAAACGGGGGGTCACAGGGGAGGCGGCAGCCCCCCCTATCTAGGGGGTTTGAGGGGGGCGGGTAGCCCCCCTCTACGGGGTCTGGGGCAACGCCCTGGGAAAAAAAAAATTGGACCCAATATTAGGTTGGGCGGACCTAACTGTGGTTTTGTGCATGATTTTCGCACATGGTTTTGGACATGATGGTTTTCGGTCCATGGTTTTGGATGCGAAGGTTTTCGGTCCATGGTATTGGATGCTTCAGCATGTATAAATATGTATTGTAACATTGAAAGGAACATAATGAAAAATCAGGCTGGTAGTCTCGGTTTTGGGATCCAGGGGAAAATCTTTGTGTATATGTGTTTTATGTGTTATGCTCTCACACTGTTTATTTTCCATGTTTTAAAATTCGTATGCAGGTAATTTCTGTACGGGGTTAAAACCTATAGTCCTTTGGTACAAATTCATTGATATGGATAGAGAGAACTTCATTGACAGTCAAACCCTCACACCAGGTGAGACCTCATCCTTTAGTGTTGGAGGAAGAGACAAGAAAGAAGAATAAGAAGAGGCAGAGGCAGAAGAAGAAGAAGAGGTAGAGGAAGAAGAGTAAAGAGAGACGGAGGCAGATAAAATAGAGGAAGACCCAGAGGTGGAAGTAGAGAAAGAGAAATATGAAGAAGAAGAGGAGGAGAAACAGGAAAAACCAAGCCTTGAGAAAACTATTGAATCTAGAGAAGATAGGGTATCCCCACAGAAAATAATTTTGTCTCCAAGACCCAGTGAAAAAGAGGTAGCTGCCACCTTAGCTACCTTGAGCACACCATTCAAACCCAAAAATAAAAGGAAAAGGAAAAATCCCCTCTACTTTAATACCAATAAAAGCACCAATATTAAGCAAGGAAGGCCTCAAACTCCCACAAAGGCCCCTATCATAATTGAAAAGTCCCCAAGTAAAAAAGAGGAGGTAGGGACCAATGAAAGGAAATTTGAGGTGGTCACCTCTCCATAGAACATCTCAAAGACTCCTATAGCATATGTAAGGAGGCCCACTACTAGATCAACCTCCTCTAAACAAACTAAGACACATACCACCCTCCAACAAAAGGGAAAGTTGAATCTATAAGAAAAACAGAGCATGCTACAGGAAAAATAGAGTGTGCTACAGGAAAAACAAAATGTGCTACATGAAGAACAGAAGGTGCTACAAGAAGAACATAAGGTGCTACAAGAGGGGCAGAAGATAACAAAACAGCTATAGGAGGGGGAATCTTCCCCAAAAACATTTGAGAAGGAATTCCCAGAGATACAAGAGCCTAATCTGCAGCCTAATTTGAGATCCTATTACAAATTCATTGAAGGAGGAAGAGTTATTCCCAAAAAAATTTCAATACCACTATTCTTTGAACTTGAAGAAGAAAGAGGAAGAACCCACAAATGGATGCATATTGCTAAGTTCAAAAAGGTGGAAGATGTGGGCCTCATGGAAGAGAAGGTCCTTGAAATGGGCAAAGAGCTAAGTGAGCTAAGAGAAAGAGAGACCAAAATTAGGGAATGGCTACAAGAAGAGAACAGTTGGTTGAGGGAGAAGCTGCAAGAGATGGAAACCTAATTGGTCAGAATGGCAAGCCTCTCCATGGAGGCATTATAGTGCAGACTACCATCTAGGTCTTATGCACTCTTTCTTAAAGAGAAGAGAATGCAATTCCAAATAAAGTAACTAGCACAACATGTATCCATGCCATTTAAAGACTACAAAAAATTTATTGAATTCTATGACCAAAGTAGCATAGAAGACAAAGAAAAATTGGCTGAGTTATACATGCATAACCTCACCTTGACTGATATGAATGTTTTGGACCCCAATTCAAAGTTGCGGGACCTACAACTGATGGCCCTAGCATCTTGGATGACTCATGAGGAGGCCAAAGCTGAGGAGGTAAAGAAAGTAATGGCAAGGCAAGAAAAAGAACCATTATATATCAGGGTAGAGAAGATAAGCCCATTGGCTATCATTAGTAATCATAGCATCATCTCCAATGATTCTAATCTATCAAACATATACCTTGCCACCCAAGAGCAGGCCATCTCACATTTTGAAGACACACTCAGGTTGTTAGGAACATAAAGCTAGAAATCATGCCAGAGAAGATGGAATGCCTTACCCCATAGTCTCCAGATCAGGGAGTATCACTCTCCTAAAAGGTTGATGAATGCATTGGAAATGACACCCCTCTACAAAATAATCATGAAAAGATTAAAAATCAGCTAGATTGGACTCAATCGCGGTCCACATTTGTTGTTAGGTCTACAGGAAGGAAGGGATGAGGAAGAGGAGAGTAAGCATTGGACAGACATAGAAAGGGATGGAGGCTTCTATCCTAAAGAAGGAACACCATATGAAGAGCCTTGGGATGTAAGAGAGGCCACGAGGGCCATGAAATACATGGACATAGATGACTGAGTTGCTCAAAGGATGAGCAAAAACTTCAGTAGGGGGGTGATGATGAGGCTCATCAATAGGTATATCACAAGCATCATAATTCCATCCTCCAACTTTAGAATTATCTCTTTCTCACATTTATTTACAATTTTTGTCATACTATGCTTAGTGAGGAGGATAAAAGATGTGTTTCTATGCCATGTGGCCTAACATGGTTTAAATGCGGGAATTGCGACAACTTTGAGATAATTTTAATGTAGCAGCTTGGAGTAGTGTTGTAGTGGCTGCAACACCCTCCAAAATTTTGGCTTGCACTCAAATTTCGAAGCCTTCCTTGGTTTTCCTTTATGGTTGCAAACACTCGATCTCATTCCATGAGCTCCCTCATAGTATTTTCACCCCTTTTGCTTGATTGACCAACTGTCGTCTTTTGGCATGTTGATTGATTTATCATGCTTGTGGTCCTATTATGGTTATTTCGAAGGTTTGTCTTTGTGGGTTTGAGTTTTCATAGCTATGTAAACATCAGTAGCACTCATACACAAAGTTTTAAGAATTGTCGCACAAGTGTCATCACAGTTGTCCCAAGGTCTATCTCAAGTGTCGCACTTGTCGCTTTTGGGTCTAGATAGTCTCACAAAGGGTAATGATTTGTCTTGTTGTTCTAGTGGTCTATGTTTTCATGTCATCGAAGTATGCTAAGTGTGTGATCACAATGTCAAGTTCCTCACAAGTTCACTTCCCTCCCACACTTAGTCATTTTCCTGAAAATCCTTCCAACCAAAAAACTCCCCTTCACCGGACCTCAACTGAGTTGCATTGCAGAGTCTCAGCCCTCAATGATGTTTCTCTGCTGCTTGGAACTATGCAGTGCGTAGAGATTGTCCTTCGGGACAGTTTCACTACATAATCCCAGAGTTGAACCACTTTCCTTCCTCCCCAAAGTTGCATAGAAGTTGCCTCAAGCCTGACCTCAACTGCGCATTTCTTAGGATTAGTCATCAAGCTTCCCCCTTGCCTGGTGTAACCCTGCAATGCGCAAAGACTTGAGCCTTCTTTGCCTCCCATAACTTCGCAGAGTTGTCCCACTAGTATCCTCCCTCAACTAGGACACATTGATCCCAAAAACTACACAAGATTGTCCTATCTGGTCCCTTTGATGCCCTATCTTGTCTTCCCTCATAAAACTGCACAGACCTGCCTCCCAGGGTCACACCTTACAACTACCACTGATGATCTCAACTACGCAATCCTACCTCCTAGTGGCTTCTGCAAAAATTTTCCCCGCAGTGAAGACTCTAGTCTGGAGTTCCTCAGTCAAGCCTGCGTTGTGCATTGCACAGCCTCAGTGACCAGTCTCCCTCCCTATCACCTGGAACTATGCAATGCACAGTTGTTGCGCCCTCTTCCCAGCCTATCATCCATCTCGGACCCAGTCCATGGATAACAATGCATCATTTTAAACTAGGAGGTTTTGGATTTGATGTTGTCTCTTCATGAGTGAATCGTGGGAATAGGTACATAGTTAGATCATGGCGAGACAATGAAGGAAATGAAGAAGGAGTGAACATTCTAGAATACTTACTTGCAGTTGGACGGACAAAAGGATCTCATCAAGAACAAGCAAAGGTAATACATGCATGCAACCACTTTTCAATACCAATATCATTGAAGACCCCGCAACATTAAGCCATGCAAAGGAGAAAAGAAAGCACATCCAAGAACACATCCATCACTGGGCAACAGCAGTAGCTTGACATTGCCACCACAACCATCTATTCCATGTCAAAAAGTGTCATGTCAAGTTGTGTCATGAGTTGTCAAAGGCCACATCATTATTATGGGCCATATCTGTTGTAACTGAAATGTAATGTAAAGTGGAATTCCAACAGAAACACAAGAATATGAAGAGTCATGTCAGTTGAGAAGTCATAGGAAGTTGAACAGTCATGAGGGTAGTCCAAGAGTTGCAAGGGTCAAGAATCACGCTTGGTTATATATACCCCTCCCATTGTATGAGCAAGGACTTTTTACCTTGGCTCCTTCCACGAAGCATTGAGAGTTTCAGTTAGTTCTTTGAGGAGCGAGGAGTGGCTCCAATGTCCCACTACAGGGGCTAGTGATGTATGGTGTACATATGTGTCTTGGAAATTTTTCTTAATACAGAAGCTTGTTAAGGCCAGCACGTTTTCATGCATGTTTTGTAGATGTTTGTAAGACTATTATTTCGGCATTTGTAATTCATTTTTGTTTCACATGTACTAAGATATTTGAACTATTTCGGTTGTTTTAGTACTTACCTTGTTGGGAATGTGTTGTATTGGTTATCACTGTTGTCTCATCCTTGTGGATTACTTTGTAGAATACCAGCCAAACCTCCCTTTTGTACTGGTTACAATGACGGTCACATCCGTTGTGGACTACTCTGCTGGATGGTGGACAAGCCTTCCCTTGTACTTTTGTTTTAACAACTACCACATCCGATGTGGACTATTCAGCTAGATGTTGGATAGACCTTTCTGGTTCGCGTGTGTCTCTTCCTAGGTGGTAATATTACCTCTCACCTAGAGGCTCACTTTACTCTCCCCCTTTTGTAGTAAGAGAACCTAGAAACATTTACATTACGCACTCAGTAGGCACACTCACCTCGATTTTTGAAGACACTAGTGTAACACTCTCATATGTTGAATAGCAAGAGCTAAGGAAAATCTCTAATTAAATGGAAACAGGCCCATCATACCAGATGGGACTCCTATACCAAATAGTGTGAGGTATAATTGGGACTTCATACTGGGGATATCCCTAAATTTTGGCGGATCTAGCACCGACAACATTTCTGACGCTAGAAGGAGGGCCGCCAGTAGTTTATGGTTGATTGTCCCAATGACCCCACTTATCCATCATTTGGTCAAGGTAGTAACATTCACTCCCTCTCCCTTACATACAATTCTGAAGTTGCTCATTTCTCACCTCCCAGACTCGAACATGAAATCCTGTATCATCTAATATGATTTGTCTGTCCCATCACCTGTCAATTTGCAAAAGTTGTTGGACTGATTCCGGGAGTACGCTCTTCCATATTCTCAAAATAAGAAAAATACTACCGCCATAGGAGTAGTAGTTTCATCTCTTGAAGAATAAATGTTCACCACTCTTGAGGAGCTGGCAGAAGCTATGGAGAAAGAAGAGGAACCCCTGCTCTTTCGAAAGGAAGTAGAAGACAACCTCTTAATCTTAGGCTTAAGTTCTGGTGGAGGAGGTGGAGGGGAAGGAAACGAAGGAGGAGGAGAAGAGGAAGAAGAAATAATAGACTCAAAGGAAGAATCATCAAATTTCGAAGAAGAGGAGGAGGAGGACAAAGAGAACAGCACGGCAGAACAAAATTTGGAATGGATGACTCAGGGCCCATTGGCACTTTCGGGTGTCTTGTACAAGATGTCGACACATGCGATAAGCTCTCAAGGAAATATGACCCTAACAAGACAATGAAGGCAAAAGATCACTTAGATGCATTCTACCTACATCTGCAGACACTCGAGGTCAGTTATGACGATGTTGCATGTAGATTTTTTCTGTGTACCTTGGATGGAAAAGAAGCTATATGGTACCACAACCTTCCAAACTCCATCTAGAACTGGGGGGTGTTCAAAAGGATCTTTCTTGAAAAAAAATTGAAGACAAGACCCCTGCCATGTTGCTAAAGGAGTCGGGTAGTCTCAAGATGGAGCAGAAAGAGAAGGTTATTTCAATCAGAGGTTCAACTGCATTTTGAACAAGTTCTCGGCTAACACTAAACCTCATGACTCCATAACCATCAACTACTACACTTCTGCACTGTCGACCAATATTGTGCAGTTCATCAAGCGAGTTGTGAGACCAACATTGACAAAAAATTGTGAAGAGGTTATTTTTGTAGAGAAAGACCTGGCGCTATTGGATTAATTGTAGATGATGAATCCGCTAAGGACTCCAAAGACACGAGAAATTTGCCTCAGAGCTTTGTACATAATGCTAAGGAAAAAGAAGCAAGTGACATTGAGATACTTACTCATCTTGTCAAGTCCCTAACCACCGAAGTTGTTGAACTTAAACAAAGGACGAGCGAGACAACCGCAAGCAGCAGGCCTTCCAAGTACCTACCAAAGAAGAATGTAGCTTCAAGCAGCAATAGCATCTAGCCAGCCAAACCTGTGTAGAGCTCCAATCTGGTTCTGAACATTGACTAGATCGTGACAAATTCATGCTACGTGTTTCACCACGAAAATCATTCGAAAATAACATGCCTGGAATGGAACCATGGAATGAGAAGCATGGCTATGTAGTTGTCCAACAAAATCACAGCTAAAGAGAAGGTTGAGCTTGACATTGAAGAAGAAGAAGTTGCTACATCTGATGAAGCTCCAAGTACTGGGCATGTAGTAATCATGTATCAGTGTACTCGCACAGCTCAGAAGACCACCACCGAGAAGGAGCCTTTAAGTGAAGGTCTGGTCCTAAAGAAAAAAATTGATATAACTTGAGAAGTCAAGGGGTCCCCACTATTTTTGAGATACTAAGGGACAAAATAATACTAGATATGTAGAGGACAGTAGGTCCATCGGTCAACTCAAAATAAAACACTCAGAGCAAGTCCAAGAAGACAACTTCAATGAAAAGTGTTTCCACAAGAAAAAAGGACAAAAGCAGCCCACCAGAAACCATGAACTCAGTTCCACCCCCAGACACCTCAATGGGTCTCCCCGCTTTATATTATAACATTGTAGAAGACCTAAAGAATACTCGAGAAAACATCTCTATGTACGAGTTCATAAAAATCAAGAGTTAGCGAGACATTCCTCTACAAGCACTTGGAAAAACCTCTACAGGTGATGCTACATCTTCCAACAAGGGATAAATTAAATCTCCTAACACTCTTGAATTTGTGCTCAACGTTCTCCGCATGGAGGAGGTGAACTCACTCTGTCCACCATTCTTGTTATCATTCGAAATTTTCAACTTCAATATTCACCACTGCTTGGTTAATTCTAGCACATCGGTTAATGTCATGCCACTCTCCATCACTAAGAAGATCAATGCCCAATGGATTAAGACAAGTGCATAGATCATCCAACAAGACATAACATTTGTACCATAAATTGGTGAACTTAGGGATGTGTTCATCCAGTTATCGTCTGATAGATGAGTTCATCAATGCATCAATATTGTAGTTATGCACATCCTGGAAGCATATGGTGTATTGCTTAGCAGAGATTAGTCAAGCAAGCTGCAAGGATACCTTTCCACTGACTGGTCACACTTGTGGCTTCTGTACAAGGGAAGAAACAACTAGATCCAAGTATTGTCAGAGAGATACATTAAGCATAATGTGGCTCCCTTGAATGGAGAAAATGAACCATTGGCTTTCGCAAAACTTATGTTCGGAAATTGCTTTCTAGAGACATAGCTGGGGTGTTATCTTGCAAAGCCATCCCCTGCCCCTCCAGACACACAGTTGGGTCTCCTTCGGTAGTTTGCAATGGTAGTAACAGTAGTGACATTAGTACTAGTGTGGCGAGCGGTCCCTGTATAGATGATATGTGGACCATGTACTTTGACGGACCCAAAATGCAGGAGGTCTATGGAGCCGATTGATTTTTAACAGACCCAGTGTAGATAAAACACTTAATCTCTAGCAGCTTGGAGTTCGAGTGCACGAACAACATCGTCAAGTATGAAGCACTCGTCTTGGGCTTACAAAAAGTCATCAACCTAAAAGTTGATTTTCTAAAAGTGGTAGGTGATTTAGAGATCATGGTGTTTCAAGTATGTAACACTATACAATGTGTGTCACCTCATCTTAAGAGTTACCAACAAGAGGTATGGTGACTCATCTCTCAATTCCAAGATTTTAACATTATTTCAGTACCAAGAATGCATAATTCAACTGTATATGCCTTGGACAACACAACTTCTAGGATGTCACCATTAAGGGATAGATTTTATGTTGAGATTTTGTATAAACCATATGTCCTAGACAACATCACTAATTTATGCATTTTTTATGATGATCAATAGATACTACATTTCATGGCTAACGCTGACATCTTCAAGGACGCAATGATATATGAGGATGAGCACGAATAGTCTTTGTAGGATGCAGTCGATAGAAGCAAAGGAAACCTCATCCCAAAGCGTATGGTATCACTTGAAAAGTTGTATGACTTGCAGAACTGCTTTCAGGGACCTGTGAATGCCAAAACCCATAGCTCTATGTTGTTGCACGAACAGATCAATCTGGGAATAGAAAAGGATCTGAAGTTTGTGAATCACAGTACATGTTGTACATCACAAGAGTGGCAGGATTTCATACACCTTTTCAAATAGCATCATTATGTATTCGTGTGGATGTGCAATGATCTTAAGACAAATGACATGATAATAATCCAACACAACATCCCAATCAAGGAGTGGGCCAATCCTTTTCAGCAGAAGCTGAGGAAGTTTCATCTATCACTTGAGCCCCTTATATAGAAAGAACTAGCCAAGTTTTTGGATGTTTGGATCATCTATAAAGTGAGACATTCAACATGAGTGTTCAATTTAGTCCCTGTCAAAAAGAAGTCCAGGGAGATCTTCCTGTGCGTATATTTCCGTAATCTCAATCACGCCTTGGAAAAGGACAACTACCTAGTTTCGTCCATGGAGCATATACTGCAGACAATATCTAGAGCAGAGATGTTTTCTTTTCTTGACTGCTTGTCAAGATACAACCAGGTTCTGGTAGTAGAGCCTAACAAAATCAAAACAGCATTCTATACCAAGTGGGGTAAGTTCACTTTCCACAGAATGTTGTTTGGGTTACTAAACGCAAGTGCAAAATTTTAGCGTGCAATGGACATCGCCTTCCATGGGCTTATTGGATAGAGCATGGTTTTCTACCTCCATGATGTAACATTCTTCTCATGACAACAGTTAGACCACCTACACCATCTCAAGAAGATTTTTGAGCGATGTCGAAAATACGAGATATCCTTGAATCCCAAGAAGAGCATCTTCGTAGTGTCTGAGGGTAACCTGCTTGGACATATCATTACCAAAAGCAAGATCAAGGTAGATCCGGACAAAGTTCAGACCAACACACAAATTCCCCACCCCGTGAACAAGAAATCTATGCAGTATTTCCTGGGGAAGATCAACTTCCTTAGAAATTTCATCTCTAATTATGCGCAAATTATGAAACCCATATAGGAGATGACAAAGAAGGACGAATTTTACAGTTGGGGGAAGAGGGAAAAGGACATGTTTTCTCGTATCAAGCAATAAATAGCAAAGTCACTAGTGCTATACAACCCAAACTTCAGCAAATATTTATTACTCTATACTTTTGCTTCCGACACTTCACTCGCTACGATGCTCACTCAGAAGGATGAGTTGAATAATGAGTGACCCATCTCCTTCATGAGTGTGAGCTTGCAAGGACCGGAATTCAAATATACCTCCGTGGAAAAACAAGCTTGTGCAGTGTACAAGGCGGTGAAACATTTCAGACCCTACCTGGTTAAAAACCACTACATTGCCATTGTGCCACACCCAACAGTCTGATCACTACTTGTTCAGCAAGAGCTGGGTGAGAGAAGGGCGAACTAGATGACTGTATTATAGGAGTATGATCTTGACATCAAACCAGTTCATACCATCAAGGGTCATGGTCTCTTCAAACTAGCAGCAGAAGTAATTCATGCACAAGAGGAAGAATAAGAGCTCGCACACTAAGAGCAAGAAATGGAAATGTACAATTTTGAACGAGCCCCTCCCACTTCAGAAGGAAACTCTTGGTACACAGAGGTGCACCAGTACCTTGATCATGGCACCGTGCCCTCTCGCTTTTCAATGCATAAAAAGAGGGCACTCTAACTTAAAGCTTTATCACACCAGCTAATACATGGGGTGCTTTACAGAAAGCATCATAATGGTATCTTGCTTAGATGCCTAGAGGCACAAGATTCAGAAAATATTTTACGTGATCTCAACGATGGACCAACCTGGGGACACTTTGCAGGTAACACCATAGCACACAAGGTTATGCGGGATGGTTTCTACTGGCCTACATTACTCAAGGATGCACATGCTTATACTCACGAGTGTACGTTCTGTCAGAGGTGCACCGGTAGAAACCAAAGGTCAGCAGTCCCGATGCAGCCTATTGCAGTGGAAGAACCATTCCAAAAGTGGGGCTTGGATATCATTTGGAAAAGTTTACCACATTCTGGTGCATCGGTTAATGTCATGCCACTCTCCATCGCTAAGAAGATCAATGCCCAAGGGAGTAAGAAAAGTGTGCGGATCATCCATCTAGACAGAACATGTCTATCAACAATTGGTGAACTCAAGGATGTGATCATCCAATTATCTTTTGATGGACGAGTGCATCAATGCATCAATATTGTAGTTATGGAAATCCTAGAAGCATATGGAATATTGCTCAACAGAGACTGGTCAAGCAAGATGCAAGGATACTTTACCACTGACTGGTCACACTTGTGGCTTTCGTACAAGGGAAGAAACAACTAGATCTAAGTATTGTCATAGAGATACATGAAGCACAACGTGACTCCCTTGAATGGAGAAAATGAATTATTGGATTTTGCAGAACTTATGTTGCAACACCCTCCAAAATTTTCTCTTGCACTCGAATTTCGGAGCCTTCCTTGGTTTTCTTTTATGGTTTCAAACTCTTGAGCTCATTTTTTTAGTCTTATTCTAGTGACTTCGAAGGTTTGTCTTTGTGCGTATGAGTTTTCCTAGCTATGTAAACATCGGTCCCACTCATACAAAAAGTTTTAAGCACTATCGCGCAAGTGTCATTACACTCATCCCAAGGTCCATCTCAAGTGTCGCACTTGTCGCTTTTGCATCTAGACAGTCTCATAGAGGGTAATTCTTTGTCTTGTTGTTCTGGTAGTCTATGTTTTCATGCTGTCAAAGTTTTCTAAGTATGTGATCACAATGTCAAGTTCCTCACAAGTTCACTTTCCTCCCACACTTAGTCATTTTCCTGAAAATCCTTCCAACCAAAAAACACCCCTTCACCAAACCCCAATTGAGCTGCACTACATAGTCTCAACACTCAGTGATGTTGCTCTACTACCTAGAACTGCACAGTGCGTAGAGACTTTCCTCCAGGACAATTGCACTACACAATCCAAGAGTTGAGCCACTTTCCTTCCTCCCAAGAATTGCATAGAAGTTGTCTCAAGCTTGACCTAAACTGTGCATTTCTCAGGATTAGTCATCAAGCCTCCCCCCTTCCTGCTAGAACCCTACAATGCACAGAGACCTGAGCCTTCTTTGCCTCATATAACTGCATAGAGGTGTCCCCCCAGTGTCCTCCCTCAACCGAGACTCAGTGATCCCAAACACTCTATACAACTATCTTATCTGGTCCCTTTACTGCCATGTCATGTCTTCCCTTAGAAAACTGCACAAACCTGCCTCCCAGGGTCTCACCTTGCAACTACCACTGATGATCTCAACTACACAATCATGCCTCCTAGTGCCCTCTGTGCAATTTTTCCTGGCAGTGAAGACTGTGCTCCGGAGTTCCTTAGTCAATCCTTAGTTGCACACTACACAGTCTCAATGACCAGTCTCCCTCCCTGTCACCTGGAACTATGCAATGTGCAGTTGTTGGGCCCTCTTCCCAACCTGTCACCCATCCAGGGCCCAGTCCATGTATAACAATGCATCATCATAGACTAGGAGGTTTTGGATTTGATGTCGTCCTGTCATGAGTGAATTGCAAGAATAGGTACATTGTTAGATCATAGCTAGATGATGAAGGAGATGAAGAAGGAGTGAACATGCTAGAAGACTTACTTGCATTTGGATGGAAAAAAGGAGTTCATCAAGAACAAGCAAAGGGAACACATGCATGCAACCTCTTTTCAATACCAATATCAATGAAAATCCCACAGAATCAAGTCTTGAGGAGGAGAAAAGAAACAACATCCAAGAACACATCCATCACTTAGCAACAATAGCAACTTGACATTGCCACACAGCCAAATATTCCATGTCAACAGTGTCATTTCAAGTTGTTTTATGAGTTGTCAAAGGCCACATCACTATTATGGGCCATATCTATTGTAACTTAAATGTAATGTAAAGTGAAATTCCAACGGACACACAAGAATATTAAGATTCATGTCAGTTGAAAATTCATAGGAATTTGAATCGTCATGAGGGTAGTCCAAGAGTCACAAGGGTCAAGCATCACCCTTGGTTATATATACCCCTCCCATTATATGAGCAAGGACTTTTCACCTTGGCTCCTCCCACAAATAATTGAGAGTTTTAGTCAGTTTTTAAGGAGCGAGGAGTGGCTCCAATGTCCCATTAGTAGGACTAGTGATGTATGGTGTACATATGTGTCTTGGAAGTTTTTCTTAATATAGAAGCCTATTAAGGCCAGCACATTTTCATGCATGTTTTGTAGATGTTTGTAAGACTATTCTTTTGGCATTTGTAATTCATGTTTGTTTCACATATACTAAGATAGTTGAACTATTTCGGTTGTTTTAGTACTTACCTTGTTGGGAATGTGTTGTATTGGTTATCGCTGTTGTCTCATCTTTGTGGACTACTCTGTAGGATACTAGACATACCTCCCTTGTTTACTGGTTATAACGACTGTCACATCCATTGTGAACTACTTTGTTGGATGGTGGATGAGTCTTCCCTTGTACTTCAGTTTTAATGACTGCCACATCCGTTGTGGACTATTATGTGGTTGAAAATAGCAACAAGAAATGTTAAAAATAGAAGTGCTAAAATTAGCACTGCTATAAATAGCATTTTGGGATACCTTCCTATTTTAGTTAGTCCTTGAACTAAAATTGAGAATTAAAATTTGAATTTGTTCTTAGCAGTTGTTTGATTAATAATTAATTAATTCATCTTGAGTTAATTAGTTGGAGAAAATCAAACATGAAGTCTATGTGAGGACATGCAATAGTTATCCCATTGATTGAGGAATTTATCCCTTAGTTAAAGAGATAAGGATGAGTTGTAATTTGAGTTGTAATTAGTTAGCTCAGTTAATTGAGTTAAGTCAAGTTAGATTAGTTCAATTATTTTGTTGAACTAATTGTGAGTTCAATTAGTTAATGCATGCATGCATGCATGTAACTGTTGCACTTTAGATAATTGAATATTCTCTCACAAATAACTCATGCATGTCAGTTCAGACAAAGACCTAGTTGATATCAGATGATGGGACAGTGTACTATCAGTTGTAGGAATATTCCTTGGAGGATATCTCTTGCATGCAGAAGGAATTCATTCCTTGGAGATTGCGCAGTTACTTTTGGGTTTGGTGAGTGTGTGATGAGGCCAATTCACACAAGTGGCAGCATTGGACCCCAAGGAAAACTGTGCAAGGAAATAAGAGGCTTGGAGGGTTGAGGGAAGGCATATCTTGTGTCTATTCAGTCTGTGAGCTGTATTGTTCGATTGTACTGAGAGCAGGGTAGCTTGTGAGTTGATTCTTTGTGTAATCTGAACATATTTCCACTTGTATGATAATACAAAGACCAAGGTTTTAGGCTGAGGCTTTCCCCAGAGTATTCTTCTGTGTTCATGTGTGATTGTTTTCTCATTCTCAGTTATATGTGTTCTAATTGATCTTGCTCATATTCGATTAAGCTTCCACAAAGCTTGTTGTAGAAGTAGATCTTGTATTTTGCTTTAGTATATTGCATAATCTGTTGATCTACAGTGAGAAATTCTACATGGTATCAGATTAAAGGTGATCAAAGCGAAGAACAGTATACAAGAAGGGATAAGTTTGAAGTTTGAGATTCCTAAATATAGAAATCTAGTTCTTATCACATCTCAATTTCACCATGGCATTCAACGGTTTAAGACTCGAGTATGCCCTTGATGGCAACTCGAATTATATAGCCTGGAAGGATCGCATGGAAGCAATATTAGAGGATAACAGTCTAAAGGACTTCATTGATCAAGAAGTCCCCAAGCCGATAGTGGTTAATGCTACAGAGTTGGCGGAATGGAAGAAATGTGTGGCTAGAGCAAGGAGAATCCTTCTGGAGGGAGTTCAAGACCACATAGTCTCGAGTCTCCATGGGAAGGAGATACCATTTTCGATGTGGAAAACATTGAAAGATCTATATCAGAATAGCAGTGATAAGAGGAAGTTGGCACTGAAAGAAAATCTTCGGAAAATCAAGTGTGAAAAGGGCGACACAATCTGTACATATCTGAACAAGCTCATCACCTACAGGGATGAGCTTGGAAGTGTATGAATCATGACAGCCGATGATGACATGGTGAGTCTTGCACTCCTCAGTCTTCCTAAGAGCTGGCATAGCTACCAAGACTTGGTTAATGGAAGAGAGAAATTGCCAGATTGGGAACGACTTTGGTAAGAAGAAGAGATAAGAAGATAAGAAGGAGATAAGAAGAAGCACTAGAGATGGATCTTCATCAAAACAAGATGATGAAGAAAATCTAGCCTTAGCGAGGAAGGCAAGGAAGGGGAAAGGGAAGGCGTCCCATTCCAAATCTAGTTCTTCCCATGGTCAGAAGAAGTTTGACAAATCAAAAGTGCAATGCTTTCATTGTCATGAAGTGGGCCATTATGCTACGAATTGTCCACAGAAGAAATCCAACAAGGGATCCGATGGTTTGAGTTGGATTTCTCTCTTATCGCATGCATGGTTTCATCCATGGTGGGATGTGTTTGGTACCTGGACAGTGGAGCTTCATTCCACATGTCAGGTGACAAGAATCTTTTCAGTACCTTGGAGGAGAAGGATCTCCAGATGCGGATCAAGATGGGCGATGATGGAAAGTACCGTGTTTCAGGTGAAGGTACAGTTGTGTTTCAGAGGGAGCATGGAGCTCCTCTCACCCTGACTGATGTAAAGTATGTACCAGGTCTGAAGAAGAATCTTGTGTCCATTGCTATGCTAGAAGATAAAGGCTATGATGTAGTCTTTAGTAAAGGAAAGGTATTCCTGAGGCATATCAGCACTGGATAGACCAAGCGAATCGGGATTCGAGTAAAGAATCTCTACAAGTTGGAGGTAGAAAATTGTGCTGCATTGAGTTCCAAAGCTGAGATGGTGCAAAGCCAAGATGTTGGCGAGTTATGGCATAGAATATTGGGCCACTTGCACTATGGAGCCCTGAAGATCATGCAGCAGATTTCTACCGGACTTCCCAAGGGAAAACTGGAGCAGATGAATACATGTAAAGGTTGTACCTTGGATAAGTATGCAAAATCTTCCTTTCTGGATCGAGACAGTAGAGTTGGAGAAATCCTGGAGCGAGTTCACACAAAGGTTTGTGGACCATTCTTTACAGCCTCCACCGCTAAACAAAGGTACTATGTTTTTTTTATTGATGATTTTTCTCGTAGATGTTGGATCTACTTTATGCAAAAGAAGGATCAGACCTTATTGAGGTTTTGTGAGTTTAAAGCCTTAGCAGAGAAAGAATCTGGAAAGAAAATAAAATCCTTACATAGTGAGAATGGTGGAGATTATGTCTCCCAATAGTTTAAGGACTTCTGCGCTGTAGAAGGAATTAAACGAGAGTTGGTGGCACCCCATAACCCACAGCAGAATGGGGTGGCCGAAAGGAAGAATAGATCGATTGTGGGAACAGCTCGAGCGATGTTGCGTGACCAAAGCCTACCACTGCATTTGTGGGTTGAGGCATGCAATACAGCAGTATACTTCCAGAATAGAAGTGCACACCGTATACTGGGAATGAAGACACCTATGGAGGCCTTTTCCGAGAAACGAACAGATGTGAGTCACTTCCAAATCTTTGGATCATCGATTTACTGCCATGTGACTAAAGAGACCTGGAAGAAGCTAGATCCAATAGCTGAGTTGGGGAACTTATGGGGTACACTGATACACCCCACAACTATCGAGTGTACCTGCCTACCAGTCAAAGGACAGTGGTACGCAGAGATCTGAAGTTCGACGAGTAGAGAGCCATGCAAGTATCACTTGAGAGGGAGCTCAAGTTGCATGAAAAGGAGGAACTTTTAGTTCCTAAGGAGGAGGAGCCTTAGATTGATGCAGAGCAGCCGCATGCAGAGGATCCGAGAGTGGAGACATCCACTCATGATGAGTCTTCCAGAGATGAGCGGAAACACTCAAGGGAAGCTGACAAGTTGATGCTGGATGCGCGGGAGAATGTGTGACAACCATCTTCTTAGCGCAGATAGAGGAGGTCACTCGAGCGGTACACTGGTTACATAGCCCTGGTTGGGGAGTGTGTAGAGTCTGAGCCTTCTTCATTTGAGGAGGCAGTGTAGCAACTAGTCTGGGTTGATGCAATGGTGGAGGAGTACGACTCCATCGTTTGGAACTGTGTTTGGGATGTTGTCCCAAGACCTCAGCACAAGTCAGTGGTGAGTTCCAGATGGCTTTACAAGATAAAACAAGCAGTTGATGGCAGTGTTGAGAAACATAAGGCAAGGTTTGTTGCCTGAGGGTTCTCACAGGTCGAGGGGATCGACTACGATGAGACCTTTTCTCCTGTAGCAAGGTACTCATCTATCAGATCAATGTTGGCACTATCAACTCAGATGGGTTGGAAGATCCATCAGATGGACGTGAAGACAACATTCCTCAATGGGAAGATTGAGGAGGAGGTGTACATTGAGCAGCCAAAAGGTTTCGAGACCTTCGATCGTGAGTCGCATGTGTGCTGACTCAAGAGGGCTTTGTATGGGCTGAAGTAAGCACCCCGTGCTTGGTACACTAGGATCAACAACTATTTCACCGGGTTTGGCTTCACCAAGAGTGAAGCAGACGCGAACCTTTACCGCATCATGGTAGAAGGCAAGTCATTGATCATTGTTCTTTATGTCGATGATCTGATTTTGACAGGTGATGATCAACTGATCCAATCTTGCAAGGAGGACCTTGCAAGAGAGTTCGAGATGAAAGACATGGGTCTTATACACTACTTTCTAGGCATGGATGTGTGGTAGAAAGATGGGGAAGTATTTGTGTCTCAAGGAAAGTATGCCAATGAGATACTCAGGCGCTTCCACATGGAGAAGTGCAAGCCCATGCAGACTCCTCTAGATGGTAACTGGAGGAAGGAGGATGTTATTTTAGGTGAGGTAGTAGCTGCTATTGTTTATCGAAAGCTTGTGGGTTCGCTTATGTATCTGGTGAACACACGACCAGACTTATGCTTTGCGGTGAACCAGCTGAGTCAAGCTATGGTTTAGCCTACCAAGCTGTTTTGGAAGGCAGCAAAGCATGTGTTGAGATACCTCAGAGGCACATCTCAGTATGGATTGTGGTACAGACGGACAGAGGGAGTGAAGCTTCAGGGCTTCATAGATGCAGATTGGGAAGGGAGTCCATCAGACCGAACAGCACTTCTAGAGGAATCTTCAACCTTGGTTCAGTTGCAGTTTCTTGGTACAGTAGGAAACAGAGATCAGTTGCACTTAGCTCAGCAGAGGCTGAATACATAGCTGCTAGTCAAGCTGCATGTGAGGCCATTTGGATGCGGAAGATTCTAGTGGGATTGTTTGGTCAGAGGATGGATCCAACTATGATCTACTGTGATAATAAGGGTTGTATCAAACTCTTTGAGAATCCAATTTTTCATGACAGTTCCAAGCACATTGATATCCGGTATTACCATCTTCGAGATTGTGTGGTCAAGAGGATCATGTTGTTGCTGTATGTTTCGATCGAGGAATAGGATGCAGATATTTTGACTAAGGCATTGTCAAAATGCAAGTTCGAGTTCCACAGAGACAGGATTGGGGTTACTGATAATCCCTTTCTTTTTGAGAGGGAGTGTTGAAAATAGCAACAAGAAATGCTAAAAATAGAAGTGCTAAAATTAGCACTGCTATAAATAGTATTTCAGGATACCTTCCTATTTTAGTTAGTCCCTGAACTAAAATTGAGAAGTAAAATTCGAATTTGTTCTTAGCAGTTGTTTTATTAATAATTAATTAATTCATCTTGAGTTAATTAGTTGGAGAAAATCAAACATGAAGTCTATGTGAGGACATGCAACAGTTATCCCATTGATTGAGGAATTTATCCCTTAGTTAAAGAGATAAGGATAAGTTGTAATTTGAGTTGTAATTAGTTAGCTCAGTTAATTGAGTTAAGTAGAGTTAGATTTGTTCAAATAGTTTGTTGAACTAATTGTGAGTTTAGTTAGTTAATGCATGCATGCATGTACCTGCTGCACTTCAGATAACTGAATATTCTCTCATAAATAACTCATGCATGTCAGTTCAAACAAAGTCCCAGTTGAGATCAGATGATGAAACAGTGTACTATCAGTTGCAGGAATATTCCTTGGAGGATATCTCTTGCATGTAGAAGGAATTAATTCCTTGGAGATTGCACAGTTACTTTTGGGTTTGGTGAGTGTGTGATGAGGCCAATTCACACAGGTGGCAACATTGGACCCCAAGGAAAACTGTGCAAGGAAATAGGAGGCTTGGAGGGCTAAGGGAAGGCATATCTTGTGTCTATTCAGTCTATGAGTTGTATTGTTTTATTGTACTGAGAGTAGGATAGCTTGTGAGCTAATTCTTTGTGTAATCTGAACATATTACCATTTGTATGATAATACAGAGATCGGGGTTTTAGGCTGAGGCTTTCCCTAGAGTATTCTTCTGTGTTCATTTTTTATTACTTTCCCATTCTCAGTTATATGTGTTCTAATTGATCTTGCTCATATTCAATTAAGCTTCCGTAAAGTTTGTTGTAGAAGTAGATCTTGTATTTTTCTTTAGTGTATTGCATAATTTGTTCACCTACAGTGAGAAATTCTACATATGTTGGATGTTGGACAAACATTTTTGGTTCACGTGTGTCTCTTCCTGGGTGGTACTATTACCTCTCACTTAGAGGCTCACTTTACCCTCCCCCTTTTGCAGTAAGAAAACCTAGACATAGTTACATTACGAACTCACCAGACACACTCACCTTGCTATTTGAAGACACCAGTGTAACATTCTCATAGGCTGAACATCAAGAGCTAAGGAAAAGCTCTAAGTAAATGTAAATTAGGTTATCATACTGGATGGGACTCCTACACCAAATGGTGTGAGGTCTAAGTGGAAATTCATACCAGGGAGATCCCCTGAATGTTGGCGGATATAGCACCGTCAACAAGTAGACAATAGGGATATATTCTAGGAGGTTGTCTGCCTCATTAAATCCTTCAATTAGCCAATATCACCACTTTCTCTCTCATCAACTCCGAGTCATTGGCAGCCAAATAGGACGAGGTCATTGGCATCCAATTCAGTGCAGTTCAAGAAAGATCTAGATCTACCTTTCTCGAGTTTTAGGAGACAAAAACCTCTATTTTCTAGGGAGTTATTGCTAGCTACCCTTTTGTATAAATAAACATGCCAAGGAACTCATTAGGATTTGAATTTTGGTTGCAAATAAGAAACTACTAAGCTCAAGAACTTGTGATTGTTATTTTTTACTTATTATGTGATGTATTTGACATTTTTGCAATGATAATGAGAATTTTCTTATTGATCCATCACTGAGTTAGTTCAGAGGGTTGAGGCTCTTGGGTTTGGGCCCAACCCCAGTAGCTTAGGTCCCTCTTGTGTATTGATATTCTTCTTTATCTTAGAATTTTTATTAGTTGTTGCATTTTAGTAGAATATAATTCCTCAAAAAGCCTGTGATTGTGCCTCTATCTCATCTCTCTCATGGGAGCCTGACTAGAGGAATCCACACTCATAGCCCAAAAACATTATGTGATGATTTCTTGTTTATGATTTCTTGGAAAAATATCTACATTAGTTATTTTGTTTCACATATGATTTTTGTAGCTTAGAAGTGAATCCATTGCATAGATCAGGGTTTTTAGCATCAGTTAGATAGTTTTCAAATTCAACTCATCTTTTCCACCATTGGTTATAATATTTTGCAAATGAAAAGAAGAACAGGTGCATGTGATGTTGCAAGAATGTTGGACATGTAGGCAAGGGACCTTTTCACCATCTCCATTCAGGCATTCTCCACTCTCTTTTGATGGATCCCAACCATTGTCTTGATCTCTTTTTTTTTAGTCACCGTGAGTAGCCCTCTTAGTCCAAAGTTGGCCTTCCTGAAGTGTTGATATTTTCTAGGTGTGTTGGTCACCTTTAATCCATCCTCCAAAACCTTCATCCATCTTGCCATCCCTTTTTCCCATCACCCTTACCCTCCAAACCCTCTCGGAAAACTTCCTATCAAATTTCAAGACTTCTTGTAGCAATACAGGAATCGTGTAGCAGCTTCCTGTAACATGCTTGTAGCAACCTGTTTTTCCCTTATTTGACCTGTAATTACAGTGTAGCTTAGTTTAGAAGTAGTTTGACCTCCCACTTGGACTTCATGGTCATAGGTACCACCTAGGCCATTCCCTCCATTTCTTTTCCTTCGTTGGAAGAGAAAATAACATTACTTTATTCATAACACATTTGGCAATTAGGACATTACTTAACATCCAAGTGTGAATTAGATAAATGATGCATGAAATCTTGAGTTGTGAGTTGGTAGAATAATCTTCTTTTTTCAAGTGAATTTTATAGCTATATGGTTGATTGCAATTAGTTTCATTTCCTTCCTACAAGCACAACTCTTGTGTTTTTCATAACATGTACAAGTGGATAGATTTTACAAGTTGGATTTGAGAAGCATTTACTTTTTCTACACTAGAGCTAGCTTTTGAATTGCACTTTCAGTAGGTAATTATCCCTAATTCAGTAGAAGAATTTTTTTGGAACCATAAAGATTAAATGACCTAGTTGAGGGTGGCATGAGTAGAATTCCATCTACTATGTATACCACATTGTCACCTCTAAGTTTGTACGAACCCCGGGTTGATAAATAGAGTTGAGGAGCATATGGGAGTTGCAACACTCTTGGTGCAATAACATGACTCGCCACTTTTTGGCGTCATTTTCGGGGAGGTGTCTCAATAGATGTTATTTATTCTTAAGCATTTCTTTATGTTTTGCATTCAGTTTTGAAAAAATCACATAAAAGAAAAAAAAAATTATTCATGCCTCATAGGAGTAGAGATACTCAAGGAAAATTCTTACCAAACACCCCCACACCATCAAACAGTCAACCTTCACTCTTCTTCAGTGACTGTCAACTTCCCACTCTGACTACAAGGGAGTTAGAATACCCCTTAGGTGAACAACCTAAGATTTTTGAAGAACCTATTGGGGAAGAAGAAGAACCCATTTCACATTCCCAAACCATGGTTGAAAATAGGAATGAAGAGGTTTTCCCTATCATAGAAACTAATGGAGAGGAAAAAATGAAGACTATAAACCCTACTACTCTTCCTAACTTCCATGGCTTAACCTCTAATGACCCTAATACTTTTACGTTTGAGTTTATTATTGTCTATAGGACCTATTATTATACCTCTGATGACCAGAAGTTGAAGTTATTCCTATCTTCCCTTAGGGATGCAACCTTGCACTGGTTTATGGGTCTACCTGGGTATAGCATCACCACTTGGGATCAAATGCAACAATCCTTTAACAACAAGTACAGGGACTACTGTAGGTACAAAGAAACCAAAGAAGAAATCTTTAGAATGGTTCTTGGACTTGATGAATCCTTAGAGAACCATGAGGAATATTTCATCTCAGTTATAGGAGGGCCAGATGTGCCCTCGATCCTGAATTAGTCAAGTTAGTTCTTCTCCGAGGGATTAGGGAGGACATGATGGAAACCCTCAACATGTTGTTTTGGCGAGACATCTATAATTTATCCTATGAGGACATCAAAATAATGTTTAAAAACCATTCTAGGGTTGCTAGGAAGAAGAGTAGTTATAGTCAAGCTTTAGTCAATTCCTCTCCCTTCACAACATCCATCAAGAATGAAATTGGAAACATGTTGGAGGACTTTAAAAGTGAAATGATTCATACCTTTTCTTTCAAAACGGATACCATGTAGATCAAGAGGAGACAAGAGGAAGTAGAGAGGGCCTTAGCCATTTTTTTTCCCTAAATGCACTAGAAGGCACCCTAGAAATGAATGTGCATTAAATTTCATAGAGGTCTGCTCAGTTTGTGAGGAAAACCATGCCACATATGAGTGACCTTCTTTGCCTGGATTGAAATTTGTATATCAAGGGGCAGAAGGTGGGGTTGAGTAACTCTATTTTATCAATCAGAGGAGGCCTCAAGGACCTCGACCATAACAACAGGGCTTGCAAGGTGCATCTTACTCTTATTACAATCCTAACCAGAATGCACCCTTGCCACCTTGGTACTCTTCCACTCATCCATAATGGTCCACACCTCCTTCTTGGAATTATGCACCTCAATATCCTCCCCAACCTGTCAATCATCCATTTCATCCATATACTTCTCCACATCCTTAGTGGAATAACCCATAACAAGGGTGGAGGCCTCAACTCAACCAACTTCCTGATTTATTACCTCCACCTCCATCTCAACCATAGCTCACTCATCCTTCTCCACCCAAGCAACCTTAGATGCCTGCTTAACCCAATTTGAACCCGAATAACATGCAAGCACAACAAATCTACAATCGAGAGACATCTCACCCTGCCTATGTTGTGGAGATTCAAGAAATCAACCTCAAGTCTCGAAGAGTACTCCCAGGTAACCAACCTCCATCTCCACTTGAGGATCTTGAATAGGAAAAGGAAGAGAATAGCCCTCAAGTAAATTTACCATTTTTTCCTAAGAGATTGATCCATTTTAACCAACATACCCCGTAAGAAACTGAATTTCTGGGAGAATTGAAGAATATCTATGTTAAAATACCCATCCTCTAAGTTATTAAGGATGTTCCCATATACAATAAGCTTATAAAAGAGAAATTTTTCAAACACCCTGGGAGGATAAAAAGAGACACCCCCACCATCAATGTTATTGGAAAATTATCTAATTTGATGTTGGGGAGAGTGATTTGTCCAAGATATCTAGACCCTGGAAGTCTTGTGGTTGATGTGCACATCGATGGCATCATTTTCCCTCAAACCTAGATTGATATTGGGGTGTCCATCAATGTGATGACTAAAGAAACCATGCTGAAACTAAACCTCCAAGGATCCTTGAGAAAGATCACTACAGTGTTGCAACTTTCATATAGATCTACAGTAGCTTGCAAGGGAGTCGTTGAGGATGTAATGGTCTGTATTGACTCTTAGGAGTATCCTACTGACTTCTTGGTTCTCAAGCCCAAAACCAAATTCAATGGTTATCCTCTCATCCTCGGAAGACCATGGCTACCCATTGTTGAGGCTTACATAAGTTGCAAGGCTAGGAACATGACCATTAAGATGGGAATTTGTCCAAACAGTTGTTATTGCACCCCCCTTCTCAGTCATCCATTGAGAATGACTTACCCCTATGGTTAGAAGAGGAGGAGGAAGATGAAGTGTATCATACAACATCCCATCCAATTTTTACCTTAGATGTTGTTAAAGGAGGGGGGAAACCTGATGAAGGTGATGTCATTGACCAAATCCTCCATAACCAACCCCCCAATACCATGCCTCTTGTTGAGCTTGTGAAGGAACCTGAGGGTAATCCTTGGACTACATTATGCCTAGTTGACCGAACTCCTACACATGTCAAAGTTGTAGAATTTGGTCCTTCTAGAACCTTGAATATTAACCCCTCTTTCAGTCAATCAAGAAGATAAGTTGTGCAAAATGCTGAGAGAGCACTTAGATGCTTTTTCTTGGAGCTATAAAGAGATGAAACGGGTGCATCCTTCAGTTTTTACTCATCACATCTACATCAAGGAGGGATGCAAATTTGTGTGCCAACCTCAGAGGAGAATGAACCCAGCCCTCAAGGACATAGTAAAAGAAGAGTTGTAAATTTTTTTCGATGTAGGGTTCATATTCCCCATCTCAGGTAGTGAGTGGGTGTCCCCTCTAGTTTTGGTCCCAAAGAAGAATGGGAAGTGGAGGATTTGCATGGATTACAAAGAGCTGAACAAATCCACCAAGAAAGACCATTTCCATTTACCTTTCATTGATGAAGTTTTATATGGTCTTGTAGGGAAGAAGTTTTTATCTTTCCTAGATGGATTCATTGGTTACAATCAGATCTAGATCAGCCCTGAGGATCAAGGCAAAACTACATTCACCTGCCCTTTGGGTACCTTTCCTTATAGGGCCCTTCCTTTCAATTTATGTAATGCCCCTACCACTTTTCAAAGGGCAGTTCTGAGCATCTTTTTTGAGTTGGTACATGTCTCTGTAGAAATATACATGGATGATTTCACGCCCTATGGGTGTGACTTCCTGAAGTCTCTCTCTAATATGGGGAAAGTCCTAAAGAAGTGCATTGAAATGAACCTCTCACTTAGTCCTGAGAAGTGTAAATTCTTAATGAATTCAGGAACTATCCTTGGCCATTCAATATCTTAGGAGGGAATACAAGTGGACCCAAGAAAAATTTCCATCATAAAAAGGGTCCCTACTCCCCAAAAGCAGAGGGATATTAGGAGTTTCTTGGGCTTAGTTGAATACTATAGGAGGTTTATCAAGGACTTCAAAAAAGTGGCTTCACCATTGTTTGGGTTGCTGGCTAAGGACTTTGAATTTTGTTGGAGAAGTAACTACCAAGAGGCCCTTGAGATCTTGAAAGAGAAATTAACCACTGCACCCATACTTAAAGGCCCAAATTGGGATTTTCCTTTCCATATCCATGTCGATGCATCTGACAAAGTTGTGGGGGGAAATTTAGGACAAATAGATGGTAAGTTACTTTATGCCATTTACTTCATTAGTAAAAATATGTATAAGACTTAATTGAACTACACTGTAACTGAAAAACAACTCCTAGTTGTTGTACACTCTTTGAACAAATTCAAACACTAAATCATTGGATACCAAAATTTTGTGCATACTGACCATGCAACCATCAAATACTTGATGAACAAGCTTGATGTGAATGCTAGAATCATTATATGGTTTCTATTGTTACAACAATTTGATTTAACTACCATTAGCAAGCCAGGAAAAGAAAATGTAGTTGCATATTTTCTTTGCAACTACAGGTGATGAAGGGATGGTCGATGATCAGCTTCCAAATGAGCACTTATTTTCTATCACAATGCTCTCCCCATGGTTTCCTGACATAGAAAACTACCTAGTGGCTGCAATATTTCCTCCAAATTTGCCATCTAGGGAGAAGACCAGAATTTTAAGGAAGAGCACCCATTTCACTTAGATTGGGGCCAATCTCTTCAAGATGAGACCAAATCAGATATTAAGGAGATGTGTTAGGGAAGAGGAATTATTTTACATCCTCTCAACCTATCATGATGGGCCTTATGGAGTTCATTTTTCTGCGAAGATAACAACTTTCAAAGCTCTACAAGATGGCTATTATTAGCCCACTCTCCAGTAGGATGCAAGAAGGTATACTAGCAGATGTGATCAATGCTAGAGGATGGGGAAACCCACACCCAAGGATGAAATTCCCCTACAACCCAAGTGGATTTGGAGCCATTTGACAAGTGGTGCATGGATTTCATTGGGACAAACTACATCATTGTGTGCACTGATTATTTGACAAAGTGGGTTGAGACAAAGGATGTCAAGACAGAAATTGAGGAGAAAATCGTTGAGTTTTTAAGGGAAAATGTGTTCTACAAATTTGGGTACCCCAGAGAGATAGTCACTGATCAGGGAGCTCAATTCACATCACATTTTATCGAGAATATATTAAGGCAACATTATATCAAACACAAATTATAAACTATTTCCTATCACCCTCAATCCAATGGACAAGTAGAGGTTACAAATAGAGCATTAGAGGGCATCCTCACCAAGGTTGTGAGCAGAAACAGGAGGGATTGGGCAGATAGATTAGTGGAGGCCACTTGGGCCTATAACACAACTTGGAAAACAACTACTGGTTTTACTCCATATGATCTGGTTTATGGAAAGAAAGATTTGCTCTCTATTTAATTTGAGTATAATACTTTGAGAATGGAATCCCAAATAGATTTAGATTTCACCAAAGCATAACAAAAGTGACTCTTCTAGCTAAATGGCTTGGATGAGTTCAAAATGCAAGCCCCCCTACACACCAAAGTTATCCAATTGCAGAGGAAGGTTTGGCAAGATAGGTATATCAAGGACAAAAAAAAAATTCAGGAAGGGGATTGGGCCTTACTATATGACTCTAGGTTCAAGGATTTCAAGGGAAAATTGATGACAAGATGGTTAGGCCCATACCTGATAGAGAAATTTCATGACAATGGAGTTTTTCAAATTAGGACCATTGATGAGGAATGGATTCCCTTGCTTTTCAATGGCTACAGATTGAAGGTATACAGAAAGCCTATGTCTAAGGAAGAATTCATCAGCACCATCAACAGAGAGGTTAATGTGATTGGAAGTGTCATAGATTCCAAGTCACAACATTCATAAACATTGTTTAAAAAAAAAAGGCATGGATGAAAACCTTTATGAAGCATCTGAGGCCAACTCTTAGGTTGAAAACCTCCCTAAGGCAGCCCAAAAGTAAATATAAAAATAAGAAATATCCCTGGGTGCAAACCTCTCTTGGGGCACTCAGGGAAGGCATACCGGTTGAAAACCTCTCCTGAGGTTGCTTTTGTGTCTCAAAAAAGAAAAGGAAGAAAGAAACAAAGAAGAATCTTAGGACATGGATCCACAACATGTCTGTTAATTATTTTTTTCATTTTGCAAGTTTGAGGATAGTGGAAAATTCCAAAGCTACAAGGCCAACATCCTCAAGATTCTGAGTTTCTCCTATAAATTGTTTTTCCATGGAGTTGTAGCACCAATGTAGTACAACCCCACTATAACCAATATATAGCCTTTCAACCTCCACAATATAGCCAACCTAGATTGCCTACAATAGGTACCGCAGTTGTACCTATCCCTCCATACTATGGTACCTCATGAAGTGATTCTTGATGAAAAGATGATCAAATATTGTCCTCCTTATTGAGGATTAAGGCAGTTAACCATGGTCACAATACTTGAAGCTCCCATTTTACATGACAAATAGTTGAATTTCTATTTTAATTTTTAGTGTTTCAAAAGAGGCACTTTTTGGAGGTATGTATATTTGGAAATCCCATGCTATTCCCATGCACAAGATCTCATGTCTACTCCATATGCTCAATTTTTATACTGAAATTACCTTCCCTACAAGATTTTGAATCTTTATAGTTAAGTTTTTTTTTTTTGGCAACCGAAGAAATCATACCTAGAGCAGCTCTTGGGAATACATAGTCCTGCCTAGGATTGGACCAAAAGACCTGTGGGGAACAAACCTCCCCACTTAACCAGTGGACCACATCTGCAAGACTCTTTATAGTTAAGTTATAATTCCCATGTTCTTCATTTATATATCATCAGATTTCTATATTATTTTTTGGGGGATCATAAGAGTTACATTCTAGAGGTATGTATATTCATGGAGCCCATGTGAGAATTGTGCACTAGATTTCGTGTTGGCTCCATCATGACCAATATCTTTGTTGAATTGCCTACTCTACATGATTTTGATCTTTAATCATCACAACAGTTATAATGCCCATTTTTGTCAATTTTTTCTATAGTTGTATACAATTTTTAAGTTCTTTAGTGATTTCTTTCATCTGCAAACTTGTATTAGAGGAGCCATATAACATGGGGACTTTTGGTTTGTACTCTAGTTAGTCTCAAGTTTAAACAATCAGCTTTGATGCTATTTTTTAGGTTGTTGAGTGTATCAACCACATGAAAGCTACTTCCTTGTTCTAAAACAATTGTGTTCTGCATCTATTGAATGGTTTTTTGTGCCAACTGATCCAATCAAAATCTACAAGACTTTACAAAATTTCATAATTTAATTAAAGTTTTAGAATTTATAATTTATAAAGTTTCAAGGTCTAATTCTTTGAAGGGTGCTAACTCAATGGAATAGCACCTGCTTTACAAGAAGGTGGTTGGTGGTTCGATTCTATCATGCCCTAATATTTATAGGTAATGGTGACAATCACTATTATCCCTATATATGTATCAATAGTAAGGGTCACTAAATGCCCATCATCAAAATCCATTTTTTATATATAAAATGGTGACAGTTAATGAACATCGCTATATATATGCATCAATAGTGAGGGTCATAAAACATCCATCACCATAAATCATTGGTGTTCATACGAAATGGCTATGGTCACTATCCATCATTATAATCATTATTCGTGACATACCTTGAATCTCACCACAACACCTATACTTGTGGTGACATAGTCTTTGGTGACATTCATTTTTTGGTGATGGAAGTTATTTTGACAGTCACTAATGAGCTTATGGTGACATTTTTCGACCCTCGCCAAAATATGAAAAGGTGATAGTCAACAAATGTTGCTATATATATAGTGAGGGGCATGAAAGGTCCATCACCATAAATCATTGTTGTTCATATGAAATAGTGATGATCATTATCCTTGATTATAATCTTTATTCGTGACAGACCTTGAATGTCACCACAACACCTATACTTTTGGTGACACTCAATTTTTTATATAACGGAAGCCATTTTGACTGTCACCAATGAACTTATGGTGACATCTTTTTACCCTCCCCAATGGACTTTTTCATTGTAGTGATAGGATCTGGAAAAATTAGCAAGGACTCACTTTTATGATCTTTTTAGGGATCCTAGTGATTGTTTAATCCATAATCAACTTCAATTCATTCAGCATCTTCCTAGGTTCTTTTGTTTGTCGATGATATCCTTATTCTGGGTGATGGTTCTGAAGATGAGTAGAAATATCTAGAATCATATTCTTAGTCTATTGTTCAACCTCAGGCATGTTGATCAGTCAATATAAGTCTGCTTTCTTTTATAATAATGTCCCTACGCAGACTATCTGGAATATTGAATCAATGCTACCATATAAGATGACTCCCTGGGATCATGGTCTTCTATACTTGGACTTTTTTCTCAAGCCAAACTACTCATCTTTTGTTTTTTGATGATATCCTTATTCTGGGTGATGGCTCCGAAGATGAGTGGAAAATATTTAGAAGCATTTTCTTAGTCTATTTTTCATCCTCGAGCATGTTGATTAGTCAACATAAGTCTGATTTCTTTTATAATAATGTCCCTAAGAAGACTATCCAAAATATTGAATCAATGCTACCATATAAGATGACTCCCTCGGGTCATGGCCTTCTATACTTGGACTTTTTTCTCAAGCCAAACTACTATCATGTGGAGGATTGGAACTGGTTAGTAAAGTGGATTGAAGGCAAAGTTAACAATTGGTGCTATAGATGGCTTTCAATTCATGGCATAATGAATTTGATTATATCAGCTTTGGAAAAGCATCCCCGTGTATTGGTTTTCTCTTGCAAAGATTGCAAAGTATGCCATTCACAAGATTAGAAAATGTATGAGTAATTTCTTACGGAATGACAAAAATAGTTACACATATCGTCATTTGGTCAAATGGGAAATTCTTGCCCAAGAAAAGAACTAGGGTGGCTAGGGATTCAGGAACCTCCATTGGTTTAGTCTTGCATTGGCCATGAAAAGTGCATGTCGGGAAATCACAAGGGACAATATTTGGAGCAACATAATTTTGGACAAATACTTGCACAACCAACCTGTTCAAGATTAACTCTAGTTCTTTAGACCACCGAAACACACTGCATGATTTAACATTTGGAGGATAATTATGACCACTATACCTTGGATCGATAAATGGATGATTGGGAAAGTAGGTAATGGAAAGCAGGTCAAACTGGGGTCATTTCATATTATAGGGGGATCTTCTTTCTTCCATTTATCTTATGAGCTCATCAATCATCTCAACTCTCAAATTTTTTTTAGATTATGCCATGATCTTATGTCTTCCTCATAGTAGCCTCTTGCTGGCAGGTGGAAAAGTGCTCTAGATTTGGGTCTTTAGGGTCCTCTTGTTGAGGAATGGGATTTATTCACAAAAAATATTCTTCTCAGTGGTCTTACTCTAAATGAGGAGGATGATTCTATTTTTTGGGCTTGGAATTCCTCATCTAGACAAATTAATGCTCGTCATGCCTACAATGCCATATCTGATTGCTCTCCTCTGTAAATGGTAAATTGGTGGCACCAAAAAATATGGGATTGGCCTATAGCACTGAAATTGAAGTGTTTTATTTGGCTAGCATTAGAAAATCGAATTCAAACTTGGGACCTTCTGTTGCAAAAGGATTTTCAAGGCCAAATGTTTGTGTCCTTTGCTTAGAGGACTCTGAAATAGTTAATCATTTATTTTTTGTGTGAATTTTCTAGGACTCTCTAGTCATAAGCCCTCAGGTTATTAAACATCTTGGATAATGGCCCATTGGTGCCTCTTGATCAATGCCTTATTTGGTGGGAGAAAAACATGGGCATTTATAAAGCTTTACCCATATTCATTGCATGGGGTATTTGGAAATTCATAAATAAATTCATCTTTGAGGGAAGACCTATAGAAATCAATGGCATCCTGGCCCAAATCATGGGTTTCTTCTCATATTATGTCAAGCCTTGGAAGGAGCCATGAATTCGATCCTTTCACTTCCCTCCCAGTCCACTATCTGCAAATGTTGGCTTCTTTGATGGAGCATATCAATCCGGGGTTTGTGGAGGGGGTGCCATTTTTTTCCTTCCTGGCAATGTGTCTTACCATATTTGTTTGAATTTTGGTGTTGGGTCAAACATCAAAGTAGAGGTGTTTGTTTCATGGGTCCTTTTATATTTTGCAGCTTCACTGAATATTACCTCTCTTCATGTCTACGGGGACTCCAAGTGTGTGTTGGAATGGTTGTTGGGGAAGGGTCATCTGAGGGTCCTTTCCCTAAAGTACTAGATGGACCATATCTTCTTCCTAAAAGGTATCTTTCAAAATCTTTTCTTCCAACATATTTTGAGGGAGTGGAACCAATAGGTGGACTATTTGTCCAAAAAATCCTTACAGTTGGAGGAAGGACTCATCCTTTTTGAAGAGTGAAAAGGCCTACAACTACTAAGAAGGAGAACATTCCATATCACTAGTGATCTTCAACTGGCCTAGTTGGCACACTTTTCTTGATAAGTCATGAATTTTGTCCTTCATGTTAGCATGCAAATTGTACATATTTTAGTCTTCATTGTTTTAATTATATATATTTGTGGTTTTATTATATTAGAATACCGAGGTCTATAATTTTTTGCATTTTTGTCTATATTCCAAGTTTTTTAGCTGATGATATTATGTATGTAATGGTCTTGGTTAGCATTTTTTGTCTAGATGCCTCTATTGACATTGATATTGTCTAACATTGAGGTTCTTTGAGTCATATATCTATGTATATATACTCCTTTTTTAATGAAAGGATGATTTCTCTTTTCTGGAAAAAAAATGGTAGTGATTTTATAGTATAATTGTTGTGCCCCCATGTTACTATATAGATAAATAATTTTATGATGTGTAATTATTAAATTAATTTTAGGTGTGTAAGGATTAATGGTGATGAATATGCATGTTGGTTATGAATTATATGCATGTTGGTTATTAATTATATATGAGTTGTAGAATGAATATTGATGATAACAATCATATTTATTAAGCCTCATATGATCTCAAGTCTTGCAAAGTGCTTTGGGTGATACTTTCCTCTTCTTAGGGATTGAAAATGCTAGTGCATAGACTACAATAGATCTTATTTGTTGAAAATTGATGCAAACATTGGTTTGAAATTGAGATGAAAACTAGTTGTGTTATTGGGACTCTTTTTGCCAAAGTGTATGACAATTTGATATCTTGATTAATAAGTTGAATGAGAGTTATGTTTAGGATCGGTGCTTCAAATACATGTCTCTTTTGAAATAAGAATCATACTAATCAATAGTCTTACTTATTGCATGATAACCATGATTCCTATGAGGTATTCAATGTAGTGTTCTCATGGATTTATTTGAATAGTTGAGTTGATTAGGAGAGAAATCACAACTTACAAGGAACCGAAGAAGAGAGATCTAATGGAATGCCCATAATTTGGTTTTGTTGCAGTAGTTCAATCACCAAGTCTCAAGAGAAATATATTTTTAGGTTAATTACCATATAGAGTTAGAATATTGAGTTTGTAGTAGAGTTGAACTAGTTATTTAAAATCAAGAGAAGAGGAGTAGTTCAAGAAAGGAGCTCATGAAAGCTTGGTTAAGGAGATTGTGACATGGATAAATAATTTTGAGGTGGAAGAGGATTACATGTCTTTTAATTCTCCAACCATGGAATTGTAGGCACCAATTCTTGGGGGTGACCTAGAATGGATTGACTAGTATTGAACAACTAAGGGAATAAGGTGCCATGGAAGAAGCACATGCTCTAAAGAGGGGAAAATAGGATTTGAAACAAAATGCAATAATTAAGAAATGGTGGATGAATAGAATGAAGGAGATTCATCATGATACTAATGTAATTAAGAGAAGTATTAGTGAGGATGGAAACATAGAGGCGTGAGTAAAAGAGTTTAAAAGGTTTCAAAGGTGTTGAGAGAATACCAAACATTTATTCAGAGAAGGGGATTTAATAATTGGAAAGAGCCTAGAGAGAAGAATAGGCAGGGAGAATATGTCCACAAAGTTGGAAGAGAAAATAAAAGTGATGGAACAAGGAGGTGAGCATGTTTTGTTAGATGGATCATGATTTTCCAAAAGGAAGCCTCAATTTGTAAGGCATTGATTAGCCTATGGAGAGAGACATCATCATAAAGGAAGAAGAGGAAGAAACACTTGGTAATGTGTTCTAATTATTTGAGCTAGAGGAAGGTCAATTAGTAGACATGCTACACTCTAAGAAAAGTGGATCCAATCCAAACCAATCCCCTTATGAATCTTAAAAGCCTAGAGGTAGTCCCAACTTTTTCTTCTACTTTTGACTTGAAAGGATGGGATTTTCTTAGTAGTTTGGGGTATAGTAGTAGTGAAAAACAAAATGAAGGTGGAAATACAAGTAAAATAAGTGGCATATGTTATGTTTGAATTTTAGTTCAAGTGGGGGAGTAGGCCTAATTATTCAAACAGGTCCATAAGGTTTTATCTTAGTGAAAAATCCAACCAATGATATGGTTATAGTAGTTCCAAGATCTTTATGAAGGGTGATGGTTATGAAAAACCATATTGGTTCTTATGTGGATTCATCTGGAGGGTAAAATGGATTATAGTGCTAGAACCTAAGTCAATAAAGTTCCTAACCACAATGTGGTGGAAGATTCTATAATGGTGCATTAAGTTCATATAGATTGATCCCTAAGGTGCATATAGGGCCTTAGATGAATTAAAGGTGTGATTTATAGCTAAGTTCTATACTTGATAAACATTGAACAACAAATTTTGACTAAGCTAAAGGAGATTGAGAAAATGGTTGGAGAAAGATTTTAGGAGTATGATCAAAAATTATAAAACTTGATCAAAAAACTTTCCCATATTATCCACGAAACTCAACATAAAGAATGATTCATTCAAATAATGGTGTTCTTTAATAGTGTATCATTAATGAAATATTTTGTTATCTTTTATGTTTTTTATCTAAGCCAACATTTCTCTTCCTTCTTTCCTCACCCCTCCCCCCCCCCCCTCTTCATCTTGGATTAATAGTTTTTCTTTCCTTCCTTGTTCTCCTTAACTTTTTTGTCTTGATGATGAATCTGGTTAATAGATTCAAAACATCAACCTAAAAATGTCTACTATAGAGTCTGCATCAAAAAGTTCAAATTTTTAATTGATAGTTAGTAATTGATATACAAATTGTTAATTTCATGGTGATTGGTTATTGATCATGAGTAATTTGGTTTTAGATATGCCTTGAATGTTGAACAAATTCAACATATATAGACAATGCATGGTGAAAACATGGGATTAGAATGTTTGGGGTTGCAGCATTCCAAGAAAAGGAAATCACATCAAGATGGAATCACCAAAGCATCGTAGCATGTAGTCATGTAAGAAAATATTTTTTGATACCAATGATGCATTTTGGCAATGCTGGAATTAAGATTTTGGTAGAACATGCAAAAAAGGTGCAATATTGGGGATCATAGCCTTGCATTCACAATCTGATCATAAATCAAAGATTAGATAGAGGATGTGTCCAACCTAATAGCAATGGAAACAATTAGATAATGTTTGTTTATGAGTTTAATGAATAGGTTCATCATATTCAATCTTCATTGATAGTGGCTTGTTTAAAAATTGTAGCTATTAAATTATTTTAATTGTTTTACACAAATATCAAAAGCGTTGAAGAGTTTTTCATGGAGAAACACACCCATGATTTAGTGTTTCATTACCCTCATTGTATTGGTTAATTCTTATTATTCAAGTTTTTGGTGAAAATACTTTATTTTTATTACTAGATAAAATCCATTTTTTGTAATATTGCGTGCATAATGGTGTCTAGAAAGAAAAAAGGGAAGTGTGTTGGCATTATGATAAATGTGTTGTACTTGATGGCAACCCACTTGTAGCAGAACAACTCACTTGTACATGGTAACTAGATGAATCTACAGAAGAGATACCAGATGTGACAGAATGCATGACAGTAGTATTTATAGATGTGATGAAATGCAGGGCAGCTTCAAGGAATCAGTTCAGAAGGCAACTCTCTCAGATGAAAGATCATAGCTAGTAAACAGCAAGAATGAAGAAAGAAAGGTATACACAGGTTCACTATATACCAAGTCGTGTATACACGCAGGTTCACTATATATCAAGTTGCGTATGCACGCAGGTTCACTATATACCAAGGCGCATATAATGTACACACGCATTTTCACAGAAGGAAAGGCGCGTACATGTCGAAAAACTAAGTTTTGGTCCGTGGTATTTGGACCATGGTATTTGGTATTGGTCCATGGTATTTGGTCCGAGGTATTGACCCTAGGTATTGGGTCCAAGGTATCAGTCCTATGTGGTTTTGGACCATGGTATTGAGAGAGGCCTAAACCTATATAAGGAGAAGAAGTTCATTAAGCCAAAGTGCTATAGAAATTTCACCTATAGAACAAACCGATATATGCAATGTCCTAAAGCATAATACTTGTTCTACTTCTACAAAACATTAAGCGAAAGCATAATTGAATTCATGAGCAACATCAAGTAGAAACATGCATAACTGATCAAGAGAAATAATCACACATAACACAAGATATATCCAGGGGAAAGCACCGGCATAAAACACCAACCATGTATTATCAATCAAGTGGAAATCCTCTTCACAATACAAAAAGAATTAGCTCTCAAGCTATTCAGTTCTCAATGAACTATGAAGATATGAAGATATGTATCATGAACCAACCAGGCCCTATATATAAAGGCTTTACCTATGGTCCAATCCCTATTTCCTTGCACAGATTGCTTAGGAAATAATAACAAAAGCATATGCAATTAATTCCAAACATACCAAGTCAACCAATGGTCCAACTACGCAATCCTTAAGGACACTAGTTCCTCAACCATGCAAAAACTACTTACTAGAAATAGTCAAGCATCTGATAGTACATTGTCCCACATCTGATCTCAACTGGGTCTCTGACAGAACTGATATGCAACAGTTATCCATGAGTGAATTCTCAGTTATCTAAAATAATAGTTGTCACATGCATGCAAGCATTAACAAACTATATTTTATTATTTTAACAACTTGTTAAAATAATCTAAATGGACTTGACTAGTTAGAACTAAGTCAAATGATTCTCTCATTATAGAACTCATACTTATTCCCTCAATCACTGGAGGAAATTAAGGATAAATTCCTCAATCAGTGGGACAACTCATGTGCATGCTCACAAAGACTTCAAATTCGAATTTCCTTAACTAATTAACTCAACTGAATTAATTAATTAATATTTCCAACTGCTGTTAAGACCAAAATTAATTTTACTTCATATAGATAGACTAGGGATTGCTATAAATAGGAAGGGACCCAGAAATGCTATTTTTAGAACTTTTTATTTTTAGCAATTTCACCTCTCACCCAATGTGGCCAATGACCTCACTGGCCAAACTACTATTTTTAGACATGATATTTTTAGCAGGTCTATTTTTAGCACATTCTAAATTTAACATTTCTTGTTGCACATTTTTCAACACTCCCTCTCAACAAGAAAGGCTTCCTCTCGAACCCGATCCTATAACTCTGGAATGTTCTACATGCAACACATCTACCTGGTCCACTTGCTCCAACAATACTTGGAACAAAAACACTCCCAACTAACCACTCTGTTGGGCTAGGAACATACTCTGATGCTGAAGCTCTACCTGCTGCTTACAAGTGCTCCTTCTCTGACATCTGCGCTACTGCAACATCTCCATGCATCTCGCACCATTGCACACCTCTCTGTGCAACCTAGCATTGTGCAAAACACTTGTGCCTCTCGCATTGTTACAGCCTGCTAGCTATGCACTGTCCTAGGATTCCCTGCACTATTGCTCTCTCTGTCACTCCATCCACATCTGTCTCTACCCAATCAATCAGTTCTTGCTACTCCACATCGGGGCTCATGTAACAAGGTCTCATCCAAGAGGTTGGGTACCTCAAGGATCCTGCCCCTCCTCCTTGGGACGATCAATCCACATCACCCCACCTCCTACTTGGAGGTATGGCTGCATGTGATCCCTCTGCGCACCTGGCTCGAAGTTTCCCCCTACTAGAGGTCTCTGCATGAGTGGATGTCTCTACTCGATCTCCACTCAGCTTCCCCTATTGTGGCTACTCCACAACCTCCTGAAGTTGTTGCACCAATCGTGGCTCCTCCACAATCGTCTGAGACTTCTTCTGGCTCTACATGTTGAGAGGTAATATACCCTCCCTCTCAACCACCAAGTCTCCATCAGTTGCCTTGCTACTCAAAGCTTTGCATGCATCTTGAACCTCAAAAGCATACAGGTTCTTGACCCGTGAACCAATCTGCTTCACCTGTCTAGTGATGATGTGTCTAAGGAAAACCTTTCCCTTACTGAAGACTACATCATAGCCTCTGTCTTCCAGCATCGCGATCGACACCAAGTTTCTCTTCATTCTTGGCACATACTTGACATCGGTCAAGGTAAGGCGAGCTCCATTCTCCCTCTGAAAAATAACCGTGCCTACACCTAAGACACTAGACTTCTCATCATTACCCATTGCTATGAGTATCTGGAGATCTTTCTCCTCCAAAGTACTGAACAAACTCTTGTCGCCGGTCATGTGGAAAGAAGCTCCACTGTCAAGAAACCAACCACTTCCCACCATGGATGAAACCATGCATGCGAAGAGTGTGAAATCCAACTCAAACTGTGAAGCAAGTGCCTCACCTTCATATCCTTCCCCAGATCCCTTCTTGGATTTCCTCTGTGGATAATTTGCAGCATAATTGCCCACCTCATGACAATGAAAGCATCACACTTTCGATTTTTCAACCTTCTTCCCATCATTGGAAGAACTGGATTCAGAAAGAGAAACCTTCTCCTTCCCCTTCTTCACCTTACCCACTAAGGCACAGTTCTCCTCATCAAGCATGGATGAAGAATTGTCTCTGGTGCTCTGCGTGATCTCCTCCTGCATCAAATCTGACCATAGTCATTCCCAATCTAGCAATTTCTCCCTTCCATCCACCAAGTCCTGGTAGCTATGCCAGCTCTTAGGAAGGCCAAGGAGTGCTAGAATCACCATATCCTTATCCGATGTCACGACCCCTACACTTGCAAGCTCATCCCTACATGTGATGAGCTTGGTGAAATACATAAAGATCGTCTCATCCCTTTCACACTTGATCTTTTGAAGTTTTTCCTTCAGTGCCAGCTTCCTCTAATCATTGCTATTTTGATATAAATCTTTCAATGTTTTCCACATTGCATGCGGAGTCTCCTTCCCATGGAGGCTCGAGACAATGTGATCTCACACTCCCTCCAAGAGAATTCTCCTAGCTCTAGCCACACACTTCCTCCATTCCACCTGCTCAGTCTTGTCAATAGGCTTAGGAATTTCTTGATCAATGAAATCCTTAAGACCATTATCTTCCAAAACTGCCTCCATGCGATCCTTCCAAGCTATATAGTTTGAGCTTCCATCAAGGGCATACTCAAGCCTCAAACCATAGAATGTCATCGATGAAATAGATGTGATAAGAACTTGAGATCTATATCCTGAATAATAAACTTCGAATTTCTCCTGCTAGTACATTGTTCTTGCTTGATCACCTGTTCTCCGATACCATGTATAATTTTTCTACAAATCAACTAGCTCTGATACCATGTAGAAATTTCACCTGTAGAACAAACTGATATATGCAATGTCCTAAAGCATAATACTTGTTCTACTTCTACAAAACATTAAGTGGAAGCATAATCGAATTCATGAGAAACATCAAGTAGAAACATGCATATGATCAAGAGAAATAATCACACATAACACAAGATATATCCAAGGGAAAGCACCGGCATAAAAACCCAACCATGTATTATCAATCAAGTGGAAATCCTCTTCATAATACAAAAAGAATTAGCTCTCAAGCTATTCAGTTCTCAATGAACTATGAAGATATGAAGATATGTCTCATGAACCAACCAAGCCCTGTATATAAAGGCTTTACCTATGGTCCAATCCCTATTTCCTTGTGCAGTTTGCTTAGGAAATAATAGCAAAAGCATATGCAATTAATTCCAAACATACCAAGTCAACCAATGGTCCAACTACGCAATCCTTAAGGACACTAGTTCCTCAACCATGCAAAAACTACTTACTAGAAATAGTCAAGCATCTGATAGTACACTATCCCACATCTGATCTCACCTGGGTCTCTGACAGAACTGACATGCAACAGTTATCCATGAGTGAATTCTCAGTTATCTAAAATAATAGTTGTCACATGCATGCAAGCATTAACAAACTATATTTTATTATTTTAACAACTTGTTAAAATAATATAACTGGACTTGACTAGTTAGAACTAAGTCAACTAATTCTCTCATTATAGAACTCATACTTATTCCCTCAATTAGTGGGACAACTCATGTGCATGCTCACAAAGAATTCAAATTCGAATTTCCTTAACTAATTAACTCAACTGAATTAATTAATTAATATTTCCAATTGCTGTTAAGACCAAAATTAATTTTACTTCCTATAGATAGACTAGGGACTGCTATAAATAGGAAGGGACCTAGAAATGCTATTTTTAGAACTTTCTATTTTTAGCATTTTCACCTCTCACCCAATGTGGCCAATGACCTCATTGGCCAAACTGCTATTTTTAGACATGCTATTTTTAGCAGGTCTATTTTTAGCACATTCTAAATTTAACATTTCTTGTTGCACATTTTTCAACAAGTGCAAGTGTGAAAGTAATGAATATCTGATGAAGTATGAGATCAAGCATGGAGGTTATGGGTTTGTGATGCTTTGCTTGATCTGAACTAAGGATGTACCTATATGGATGATGGATCGGGATCCTAAGGCTTGAATTGTATTATCATTATGTGGTTTGATCTTGAACATTCTAGATTTGAATACTGACGCATGTTTTATTATGTAAATGTGATGATCTGGGTATGAATGAAGTCTGAAATAGTTGTGATGCTTTAAGTTAGCATTTCTAGATCTGTACATAGGTTGGCTTTGGAAAAACAGCGTATACATGCCGATTCAGCATACAGAAGTAGTGTATACCTCACAGGATGGAATTTGCAGATCTGTACACTGGTTTCCCTTAGTAAAAGGGCGTATACACACTGGTTCAACTTATGGATGTAGCGTATATCTTCTGAAGTATGATCTATAATGGTTTTGTTTGATGTTGCAGTATTCAGGGTTATGTAGTGTGTTCTGGTGACTGTTTTCTAGTGACAGTATTCTGCATATTCACATTGGTTGATTGTGATTAGCTTCAGTGTTAATGGATGAAATCTAATGATGGATCAGGATCATTATGACTTATCATTATATGATCATATAATGAATGGGCTAGATCTGATCACTAACACATGTTCTATCCTCTATGTATGATTATGTCTGAAGTCTGGAAGTGCAGCAAAGTGTTTGCAGATCTACACGCTAGTTTGCTTCAAGGAAGCTGCGTATACACGCAGGTTGGCTTCTGCCAAATAGCGTATACAATCTGAAGCATGGTTTTAAGATGACAACTAATTCTGAATGATAATGTAACTCAAAACTATGTATTGGTCTATCTATTGCAATTGATTGATTAAAGTATGAATGAATGATTGATTCAGTTGTGTTAGAGGTTCAAAGGTTGTTAGTTATTGATTGAGTATGGTTGATTCATATTGAGTTTCAGTGATTGGTTGATGTAGATGTAGTTGATGGATGTATTGCAGTGGTGATTGATTTTGAGCTTCAATGTTGTTGATGTGTCCAGTATGAAAATTGGATGAAACATGGCCTTCAAATTATGGTGTTGTGTTCCAAGAGTATCCAGTCTGAAAATTTATGAAACGTGGTCCCTGGAAGAAAAGAGAAGGTTGTAGCCTTTTGTAGGTCAACACCTACGTACTAGTACATCAGTTAGTACAAGAGCTAAGGGGGTTGTAGCTCCCTTCCAGTAGAAGCTGGAGAACAAAAGAAGGTTGTAGCCTTCTGCAGGTAGAAGCCTGCGTACTGGTATGAGTCTGCACCAGTACATTGTTGTAAACAGATTTTCTTATTATTAAAAGAAGACAGAGACGACAGCAGCAGGTGGTTTTTACCCACATTGGGTTTCCACCTTACATCTTGGTGTTCATGTGTGATGCTTATGTGTGATGGTTCTTTCTATTATTAACTACACATGGTTACTGTTTAATGTTTAATAAAGTATTGATACTCAGATTAAAGATCAACATATGATGAATTAACAGAATCATTAGTTTGCTGGATATACGCTTGTTTCCTTAAACACAGTTGCGTACACACGTGGGTTGCCTTCATTGAAGTAGCATATATGAAATTGAGTAAGAAAAGAAAAAGATTATTGACTTGACTAATACTGATTCACCCCCCCCCCCCCCCCCCCCACCTCTTAGTATTATTTCCAACAATTGGTATCAGAGTAGGTCCTTTGGTAGAAGCTTGATCACTTGAAGGAGATCCGTAGAACAATGGGAAAGAAGCTAAAGAAGAAAGCGCCTCAGAAGAAGAAGACATCTCAAAGGAACTATGACAGTGGGAGAATTGATTGGGGAATATGTGGAAGAAACACCTAATATTCAAAATCACCTCAGAATGAAGATGAACAAGCAAAAGAACTATCAGGTATAAATTTGTTATCCTATGGTGATACATTTCTCCATCCATTTGAAGATGATGAAAGTGATAGCGAAATCACTGAATTTTCTCTTCTGGGTGAGGAAGAAAGATATCCAATAGAGGCAGAATTCAAAAGGCTTACGGACAAAATTAGAGATCAACAAGTTCTATTGAACAAAATGGAATGTCCCTCCAAAGAAGAAGCTACCAAACTAAAAGCTCAACTAGAGGAAGGAAACAAGGTAAGGAAGCAATTCAAGGAAAAGGAAGATCAATGTCAGAAGCTACAGGATGAAGTGACATCATTAAGAAATGAAGTAAATGAAAGGAGCACAACAATCAAGAAACTCAGAGATAGATCCAATTACTATGAAAGTCTTGAAGCTAAGATCCTCTCGCTAAAAGAAAATCTTGAAGAATCAAATAAGCAGAATAAAGAACTACTCCAAGCCCTTGAAAAACAAGAAAATGAAGTTCTTGAATTAAGACATCAGTTGGAAGAAGGAAGAAAAGTTGAAGGAATCATGAAGAAGCAGTGTCTTGAAAAGGAATAGCAACATCAGGTTGAGGTAAATATTCTAAAAGATAAATTAGAAGAAAAGGATAAGCTCTTACGATTTCAAGAAGTACTAAGATCTTAGATGATATTCTTAGTAGTCAAAGGTCTCCCGCTATCAAAACTGGTCTTGGTTTTCATAAATCTGTTGAAGGTGAATCTAGTTCACAAAGTAAGAAAAGGAACTCTATTTCAAAATCTGAAATGCTCAACAAAGAAATGAGAGGTCAATCCCATCATCAATCAAGGGAAGAAATTCTTCAAAGAAAATCTTTTACTCCTAACTCTGGAAGTGATAGTCGGTCATTTCCTCAAATGAATAATGTTAAATGTTATGTATGTCATAATTTTGGGCATGTTGCAGCCAGATGTAGAAGAAGAATGGTTCAAGACCATTACACAGAAAGATCATCATGTTCCAAGTACTTTAAGGGATATTTTTTTTCTTACAATATGTTTGGTCACAAAGCCATTGACTGCTATAGAAGGAATATGAAACATATGAGATGTTATGCATGTAACAAGCTTGGGCATATAGCAAAGGAATGCAGGAACAAAGTACGGGCACCATACCAAAAGGAGAAAACATCATCATACTTGAAGATATGGAAGAAGAAGGAAGTACAGTCAGAAAGATGTGTCACAGCACAATGTACAGACATGACAAACTTAGAGGGAGCTGAAAGTGTGAAACTTCAGTGTTCTAAATCTCATACGCAATTTTCATGAAGAGAAGTTGTGTATATACGTGAGTTAGACACTGCACAATCGCGTATATGTTAATTTGAGGAAAAGCAATGGGATAGAGAGTCTGATATGGTTTAGTCAATTATTTACTCTGTTTGATGATGGTTACAATCTGCTGATAATATGTGGAAATGTATTGATACTCATAAGATGTTGTTTTTTATCCTCACAAGTTAACTTGATGTATATCTGATTGATGATGATGCCTTGATACTTCTTGTTGATATATGCATGATCAGATCTGACAGTGAACAGATGGAACAGGTTCAGGGGGAGAACATGTTATGCTTCTAATAAAGCATTGTTGGCATTATGTTTATAAGTCTTTAGTACCTAATCAATGATGATGATGCTTATATGGCTAAATGATACATCTTGCTATGATATGCTTATGAGTTGCCCATGACAAAATCTCTTATGATTCTTGGGGTCACATAGTTGGTATTCAGATCAGATTTCTGGATGATTCTCTAATGATGCATATATGTTGCTTACATGGTGATCTTCATAAGGATAAGGAGAGGATTCCTATAGTTCTTGGCTCTCACATGGTTGAGGATTATTGTTGTTGATGATATCAAGAAGTCTTGACAAAAGATCTTGAGCTCAAATTTTGCTAGATACATAGTGCTATATACAGTATGATGAATACATGGATGATTACTCAAAGTTGCATTGTTGGTGGGCCAAGATAATGGAGTTATTATAGGTCACATGAAGACATAGCTATTTGAAGACATGATGATGATGATTTCTTACCTATATGATGATAGGTTGATACTCACATATGTTGATTGATGCTTATCAGATGTGGGCTGTTCCCAAGTGATGATACATGGATGGAATAAAAGATCATGCAGATCTTGATGATGATGTGATGACTATGATGTGATGACTATGGTGTTTTTCACATATGATATAATGTGAATAATTTTGTATGACATATGCAGAATTGATTCATGGAAGGTTATGATAATGCTCAAGATCAAGAGGATGAGTTGATATCTATATGCAGACATACCTTGTCACAAGTTGATGATATCTACACTAATGGACATATACAGGTTGTTGGTCTGGATGCTATTGACAGATTCTTATAGAGCAGATCATACATTGTGTATGATAGTTGCTGATGACTATCATGGTCTTGTTTAGATATTTGGTATTTGTTATAAATATCATGTATATCATTCGATGTAAAGGTCATATCAAGACCCATAATGTAATATTTGTCTCTGTCTATTGTAGTCTTTTGATGAATCCCTTTTGGTCATATGATCTAATTTGTACCCCCACTATGCATGGGAAGAATGATGTAATATTTCAGTCATGTATCTGGTATATCCCCACTTGGTTGGGTGGATGAGTCAATTTTATCCCCACTTGGTTGGGAGAATGAATGTATGTAGGAGTCATTGGTGATAGGAAGGTCAAACTCACATAGTTGAGTTATAGAGTCATGTCATTTCCTTGAAAATATTTGCAGACTCTGCATGTGCTCAGGGGGAGCATGGATGATACAGTACATCTCAGCATGAACAAAGGGGGAGTTCAATCAAAGAATTCAGCATGTGCCTAGGGGGAGCATGATTAATTTTTAGCTATTCAGATATGAAATTTTTATGCTTTTAGAAGATCTTGGTCTGCCCTTTGCCCTTGATGTCAAAGGGGGAGAGTGACTTGGTGTTGTTGTCGCCATCAAGTCCAAAGGGGGAGACTGTTGGCATTATGATAAATGTGTTGTACTTGATGGAAACCCACTTGTAGCAAAACAACTCACTTGTACATGGTAACTAGATGAATCTACAGAAGAGATATCAGATGTGACAGAATGCATGATAGTAGTTTTTATAGATGTGATGAAATGCAGGGCAGCTTCAAGGAATCAGTTCAGAAGGCAACTCTCTCAGATGAAAGATCACAGCAGGTAAATAGCAAGAATGAAGAAAGAAAGGTATACGCAGGTTCACTATATACCAAGTCGCATATACACGCAAGTTCACTATATATCAAGTCGCGTATACATGTAGGTTCACTATATACCAAGGAGCGTATAACATACACATGTGTTTTCACAGAAGGAAAGGCGCGTACATGTCGGAAAACTAAGTTTTGGTTCGTGGTATTTGGACCATGGTATTTTGGTATTGGTCCATGGTATTTGGTCCGAGGTATTGACCCCAGGTATTGGGTCCAAGGTATCGGTGCTATGTGGTTTTGGACCATGGTATTGAGAGAGGCCTGAACCTATATAAGGAGAAGAAGATCATTAGGCAAAAGTGCAAGTGTGCAAGTAATGAATATCTAATGAAATATGAGATCAAGCATGTAGGTTATGGGTTTGTGATGCTTTGCTTGATCTGAACTAAGGATGCACCTATATGGATGATGGATCGAGATCCTAAGGCTTGAAATGTATTATCATTATGTGGTTTGATCTTGAACATTCTAGATCTGAATACTGACGCATGTTTTATTATGTAAATGTAATGATCCAAGTATTAATGAAGTCTGAAATAGTTGTGATGCTTTAAGTTAGAATTTCCAGATCTGTACGCAGGTTGGCTTTGGCAAAACAATGTATACACGTTGATTCAGCATACAAAAGTAGCGTATACATCACAAGATGGTATTTGCATATCTCTACGGTGGTTTCCCTTAGTAAAAGGGCGTATACATGCTGGTTCGGCTCATGGATGTAGCGTATATCTTCTGAAGTATGATCTATAAGGGTTATGTTTGATGTTGTAATATTCAGGGTTCTGCAGTGTGTTCTGGTGACACTATTCTGCATATTCACATTAGTTGATTGTGATTAGCTTCAGTGTTAATGGATGAAATCTAATGATGGATCAGGATCATAATGACTTATCTTTATATGATCATATAATGAATGGGCTAGATCTGATCACTAACACATGTTCTATCCCCTATGTATGATTATGTCTGAAGTCTGGAAGTGCAGCAAAGTGTTTGCAGATCTACACGTTGGTTTGCTTCAGGGAAGTTGCATATACACGCAAGTTGGCTTCTACCAAATAGCGTATACAATATGAAGCATGGTTTTAAGATGACAACTGATTCTGAATGATAATGTAACTCAGAACTATGTACTGGTCTATCTGTTGCAGTTGATTGATTAAAGTATGAATGAATGATTGATTCAGTTGTGTTAGAGGTTCAGAGGTTGTCAGTTATTGATTGAGTTTGGCTGATTCAGATTGAGTTTCAGTGAGGTTGATGCAGATGTAGTTGATGGATGTATTGCAGTGGTGATTGATTTTGAGCTTCAATGTTATTGATGGGTCTAGTATGAAAATTGGATGAAACCTGGTCTTCAAATTATGGTGTTGTGTTCCAAGAGTATCCAGTCTAAAAATTTATGAAACGTGGTCCCTGGAAGAAAAGAGAAGGTTGTAGCCTTCTGTAGGTCAGCACCTACGTACTAGTGCATCAGCTAGTACAAGAGCTAAGGGGGTTGTAGCTCCATTCTAGTAGAAGCTGGAGAACGAAAGAAGGTTGTAGCCTTCTGCAGGTAGAAGCCTACATACTGGTATGAGTCTGCACCAGTACATTGTTGTAAATAGATTTTCTTATTATTAAAATAAGACAAAGATGACAACGGCGGGTAGTTTTTACCCACATTGGGTTTCCACCTTACATCTTGGTGTTCATGTGTGAAGCTTATGTGTGATGGTTCTTTATGTTATTAACTACACATGGTTACTGTTTAATGTTTAATAAAGTACTGATACTCAAATTAAAGATAGACATATCATGAATTAACAGAATCATTAGTTTGTTGGATATACGTTTGTTTCCTTAAACACAGTTGCGTACACACGCGGGTTGCCTTCATTGAAGTAGTGTATATGAAATTGAGTAAGAAAAGAAAAACATTATTGACTTGATTAATATTGATTCACCCCCCCCCCCCCTCTCAGTATTATTTCCAACAAAGTGGAAGTGTAGAATCCAACATATATTAGAGGCCATCTATAACAAGGTTCATTGAACAACTATTATAGTGTATTGAGATATTAAGTTCACATGAGAACTTTCCACTTGTGGTTCATTTATGCAACTCTACTAGATGTATAAAGTGGTCACTCCTCTTATTAAACCCAAAATTGTATTGGAGGAACCCATGCCTGAAGGAGAAAGGGATCATGGTGATATGGTTTGACGATTACACATTCACTAAACATCAACCAAAGTATACATTTTCCCTTTCCCATATAATATGGAACAATTGATAGATCATACAAATGTATACTACATAAATCTACTCCAAATTACGAAGACTTGATGGTTTTTTTATGTCAATAGCATACAATGGTGTATAATCTTCCCACTCCCATTTATAAATTAAAATGTCAGTGGTTAGAAGCACATAAAGAAATCAATGACCCCTTAAACACTATTGACGTGATGGGATAACACCAAATCATTTGAGGAATTTAGCTAAGGGTGGTACTCCGCTTAGAGTTTCAAGTTGTTAGTTAGTAAGATTCCATGGTCCTAATGAGCATATCATATAGAGAGGAAGACATAACCCATTTCTACAAGAATTGGATCCTTGTGCTCTAGGGATTTATGAAAACAAAACCATCTTCAATGAGGTGGAGATCATCTCCAACAACTTGGTCCATGCAATAGATAAGTTCAAGAATCCTTTCCTTGGTTAATGTTTCAAATTATTTATGGCCTCCTAACCATTGGATTGTTAAGTATGTTCTTTTAACCCATTCCATAACATGTCCTTTGGGTTGGATCTAGAATGTATCTTGCAAGCAATGTATTTTTCCAAAAATATTTAGAATATGAAGCATATTCACTACTATCCTAGGATTTGTAATGACTTTATTGCCCCACTCTATAACCTATGTTTGAGAAGGAGTGCCAAATAGCCACATACATCCATAGGGAAGAGTTGGTTTAACACCATCGTACCACCCCATGTGGTTCCAATGCATGAGCATAATGAAGAGGTAATGGAGGTCGCAGGAGGAGGGAGAGCGGCATACGAGCCATTATTCCTCCCTTTGTTCATGAGATGACATCGTACTCCCAATGAAATTTATGATTGATACAACCACACTTTTACTCCAATTTTCGTATTTTGAGGAGGGAGAGTTATGCAGTATCCTTTTGCCTATTCTTCATTTGACTATTGCAAACTCTTAATCGATACAAGTGTATAAAGTGTTTTGTCTAGTCTTAGAGTTTATAGGCAATCATTTTAAGGGAGGTAAAATAGGACGAAAAGGAGAATCATTGACTTGGAAAGTGGAAGCAAGAAGGACATTCCAAGCAAGAAAATCATAGTAGGGTAATACACAAAGCTATGGAAGTTGTTACTCCATACAAAAGGAATATCTCACCATTAATCAAGTGGGACATTAAAGAAATTGAAAACAAAATTCAATAACATAAATAAGGGATGCATGACTTCTATATTGATGATGAGACTTTAGCATGAGTCATAGATGGAGGAAGTATCCAAATACATGACACATTTTGAAGTTATTTTATAACATAAATAATTATTTAAAATTTTATTTCACTGGTTTAAATTAAAAATAAATTTAAATGCAAAATATATATGTAAAAAATCAATATTATTGGTTTTTTAAGATAAATATCACAACACAATTTGCATATTATTTTATAATTTCAAGTTAAATATAAGAGAATTTGTAGGATCAATAATTATATTCATTTTTTAATCATTAAATATTTTAATAAAATTATTATTGTAATTAACATAATAATTTTATTTTATTTTCTACTTTGTAAAAACATAATAATTGTTTATTTTTTTTATCACATTGATTTGTTTAAAATAATTATAATAACACAATTTTACGTAGTTTTCAATAACTTGAAATTAAGCACAATTTGTAAGATCGATTTATTAAAAAAACCATAAATCATACAAAACTAATATACTTTTTCTTTAATTTTAATATGCTTATATTGATATTAATATTATAATACTATTAATTATAGATTTGATTTATCCTAAAATTACAAGGTTACATTTTCATTTATTTTGATTTCATATGTATAATATATATTATATATAGATATTAACTTATAATTAATTTAAAATTGTAATGTTAAAAAAAATGAGATGAATATATAATTTAAAAATAAATATATGAAAATATATAAATATAATATTTATTGAAAAATGTATAAAGACATGAAGATTGTATAGGGATATGCATTGTTTCTTTCAAAAAATATGAAATGGCAATAATAATATTTTATCCAAAAAGTGTGAAATGATTTTTATTATGAGTACTTTATTTTATGACTCTAAAAGTACTTAGAGCACTACCATGGTTAACCATGAGTTTTTATCCACCATTGAGAATGTGACAAATAAGTATCTTTAACTCAAGCAATGTCATCTCAACCATTCATCCCCTAAAATGTGATTTGTTCACATAAAGTGAATTTTGATTGTACATTTTCCTTCTGAGACCTATTTTTTAGCTTAAAATTCCTCTAATGAGTATTCTTCTGCATCTTAATGTTTCGAAGTTTGTCTTTGAGGGCTAGTTTTCTATGGTCATTGTTATTCTCGAATAGCTCAGTTAATGTCTTCCACATTTCAAAAGGAGTTTCTTTGCCATGGAGATTTAAGACAATATGGTCTCTCACTCCCTTCAGGATTATTCTCCTTGCCTTGGCTACATCATTCTTCCATTGGGATAGGTTTTGGGCATTAGTTGATTCTGGTTTTGGAATGTATGTCTTGACATATTCCAGCAATCCATTGTCATCAAGCACTGGCTCCATGTGATCCTTCCAGGAAATGAAATTCGAGTTGCCTTCCAAGGCATACTCTAACCTAAATCCATTAAAGGTCATTCTCCCAACTCTGAAGAAATACTGCTACAATGAAGCTACAAATTCAAACCTCCTAAGGAACAACTTCAAAATTCTTATTCTAATGTGAATCCTTCTCTGATACCGTGTAGAAAAATGGTGATAGAATTGTAACTGCTCAAGAAATTTAATCTAAATCAAAAGCCACAATTCTACTCTACTGCTCTTTGGAAATTAATTCACAATTTAGAACAACATTTGCAAACATGCATCAATCACATACACAAGTACACATATTTATCTAGGGGAAACCAACTGGAAAAACCACTTAAGCATGTTTGCATTAATCAGATGAATAGAGAATGTATTACAATTGATTTCTTGCTCTGAGCTCAACCTACAAGTGAATAATTGTTCTCTCTTCTCTATGAAAAGCTCTAACCTAGAATTAGTCAATTTCTGCCTCCACCTGAGCTCTTATTTCCTTGCACAAATATTAAGGAAATTAGCCCCTATTCTTTAGGAATTTCCTCCAAAATGATTGCACAATTTCCAAGGATTGATCATTGATTGCATGCAACACATGTACACGCAAAACTAGTCTATAATTAATGTTGCATTGCCTTGGAATCTCCACCACAGCTAAGTAATTCAAATTCCTTGCATGCATGAGCTATTTTTGGTTGATTAATCAGTTAACTAGATGATCTCTGAGATAGATTGTTGTCCCACTGCAAAATTGACCTCCAATTAGTTCTATTAATTGTTAGAACTAATTTAACTAAGTACATCTAGAAATAACTAAACTAGATTGCTACAAATTAGCAATCAACACATGCAAACTAAAGGATTGATCATTGATTGCATGCAACACATGTACACTCAAAACTAGTATACAATTAATGTTACATTGCCTTGGAATATCCACCATAGCTGAGCAATGAAAATTCCTTACATGCATGAGCTATTTTTGTTGATTGATTAGTTAACTGGATGATCTCTGAGTTAGATTGTTGTCCCACTGCAAAACTCACCTCCAACTAGTTCTATTAATTTTTAGAACTAGTTTAATTGAGTACAACTAGAAATAACTAAACTAGATTGCTACAAAATAGCAATCAACACATGCAAATTGAACTCCAAGCCCACTAACTCGAATTTATTGAGCTAACTGAGTGACAAGAGCCATGTCACCTCAGTTAACTGCCTCCAAGTTATCTGTTGATGTGAAAATTTTGAATTTACTCAATTTGACCAAGGATAAGTCAAATTGAGTCTGTCTTGCTACACTTGTCAAGAAAAATAACCATATAGATAAAATAAAATCAACACTAGTATCTTGTGCATTTAATAGTTATTTTATCATATGCGTTGAATTTGAATGGATAATAAATTTACCTTCAACAAAAAATTGTACCACACTAAAATTCCAAATTACAAAAAAATTAAATGTCTTTACTCTTTACTAAACCCAATATAATTTCTTAAATCAAAGTAAAAATGTTAATTCAACACAAAGAATCAAAAATCTTGCTCCAAAATAATTTAATATTTCTTTTAATTAAATATTTGTAACATGAATCTTTAAAGGAAAATTGTATCCTATGGATATATTAAAATCTTTATAGAAAAATGTTTCCAAGTCAAAGTCGTAATATTTGAAAATATTAATTTGATGAAGTTTTATTATAAATTTTGTTATCATGCCATGTAAAAAATATCATTAAATCTAATATTAATATTCACATTAATATAAGTATTAAATCTAATGGTAATATATTATAATATTAATATTATTAAATTTAATAACTTTGGATTTATACAATATTAAAAATTTTATATTATAATATATAGTAATATATCATGATATATATTAACTCTAGATATATATGGGAGGGAAGAACAAAGATATAGAGTGATAGAGGGAGTGAGAGAAAGGGGGAGAAAGGGATAGAGAGAGGGAGGTAGGTAGGAGAGAGAGGGAGGGGAGAAAGGGAAAGAGAGGAATTGAGAGAGAGGAGGAGAGAGGGAGGGATAGAGAGATGGAGTTGGAAGGGGAGAGAGGGAAGGAAGAAGAAAGACATAGAGAAAGAAAAAGAGAGAGTCGGAGTGACAAGGGAGAGATGGAGAGATTATGTGTATATTTGGGGGTAAGATAGAGAGACAAAGAAGGAGAGATGGAGAGAAGGGGGGAGAGAAGGAGAGAGGGAGTGAGATAGTGACAGAGTTGGAGGGTGAAGAGAGAGAGAGAGATGAGTGGGAGAGATAGAGGGAGGTGGGAGAGAAAGGAAGATAGAGGAAAGAAGAGAGTGAGGACGTAAGAGAGAGAAGGAGAGAGGGAGGTAAGAAGAAAGACAGAGAGAGAAAGGTGGAGAGAGAGAGGGAGTGATAAGGGAGATGGAGAGAGAGGGAGAGAGGAGAGCAGAAAGGAAGAGAGATAGAAGGAGGGGGGGGAGAGGGAGAGAAGAAGAAGAGAGAGAGAGGGAGAGGAAGAAGAAGAGGGGGGGGGAATAGATACATATGGAGAAAGAGTGTGTATGTTTTGGGGGTGATATAGAGAGACAAAAGAGAGACAGAGGGAGACAGAGATATAGATGGAAGGTGAAGAGATGGAAGAAGAGTGAGATAGGGAGAGGGAGAGATAGATAGATATGGAGTGTGTGTGTTGGGGGGGGGGGGGGTGGGAAATGAGATAGAGAGACAAAGGAGGGGGGGTGGGAAATGAGATAGAGAGACAAAGAAGGAGGGGGGGGTGGGAAATGAGATAGAGAGACAAAGAAGGAGAGATTGAAGGATATATAGATATAGATTGAGGGGGGAGAGATGGAAGAATATTTCTTGCATTAAATGCGTTGATTTCAGTGTAGATGGTGATTTCTAATCCTATTTGATTTCTTGCACTGAAGGAGAGGGGAGAGAAGGAATGAAGAGGGAGAAGGAGAGGAGGGAGAGAAGGAAAGAAGGGTAAGAGAGGGAGAGGGAGACACAAATATGGAGGGGGGAGAGGGGAGACAGAGAAGGAGAAAGGGAGGGAGATAGTGACAAGGTTGGATGGAAGAGAGAGAGAGAGAGATGGGGGAAGAGATGGAGGTAGGAGAGAAAGGGAGAGAGAGGAAGGAAGAGAGAGAGGAATTGAGAGAGAGGAGGAGAGAGGGAGGGAGGGATAGGTGGAGAGAGGGAGGGACAAAAAGATGGATTTGGAAGGGGAGAGAGGAAGGGAAGAAGAAAGACATAGAGAGAGAGAGGGAGAGATGGAGAGAGAGAATGTTTATGTTTAGGGGTGAGATAGAGAGACAAAGAAGGAAAGATGGAGGGAGATATTTGTGTGTGTGTGTGGAGGGGGGAGATAGGGATGAATATTTCTTGCACTAAATGCATTGATTTTAGTGTAGATGGTGATTTTTAATCCTATTTGATTTCTTTCACTATATGCATTGATTTCAGTGTAGATGTTGATTTATAATGATATTTGATTGTTTTCACTAGATGCATTGATTTAAGTGTAGATGTTGATTACTAATCCTATTTGATTGCTTGCACTAGATGCTTTGATTTTGGTGTAGATATTTTCTAATTCTACTTGATTTCTTGCATTAGATGCATTGATTTCAATGTAGATGTTGATTCCTAATTATATTTGATTGCCTGCACTAGATGCATTAATTTTAGTGTAGATGTTTATTTCTAATCCTATTCGATTGTTTGCATTAGATGCATGGATTTCAATTTATATGTTGATTTTTTATTTGATGCAACTGGATGTATGATGCTACATTAATTTTAAAGTGATTGGACTAACAATGTACATTGATTTCAGTGTAAGCACAAAAAAATTATTGAAAATGTGCATTTATTTTTGTATTATAGTAATTCAACTTATTAATATTGGAGAGCAAAAGAGAGAAGGCATGATGCTTACTACAATAGCTCAAATTAGAAATTTGGATGGTTTACAATTTCAACTTCCCTTTTCATATAATTGATATGAAAAGATGACAAGGCTAACAGGGGTGACAATAATAATAGTAGAAGAAAATAGTTTGAGATCGATCACAATGAAGACTATTTGTAATTGATTACATTTTTATTATTCACATTTTCTTTCATTCAGCACTATTACATTGTCACTTGGCATTCAAAAATTTTATTTTGTCATTTTTCATCATTAAAATTATTAACAATATCTATCATCTCAACAAACCGAGGTAATTAAGCAAATTTAAAATTAAAACTACTCTTCAAGATATATTTAGTAATACATGGAGGGGGACTATTAAGAATTAATTAGTTTTCAAAAGTTGTGATACCTAAACTTTAATGAAATAGATCTGTAGTATCAATTCTCCTCCAAACTATTGACAAGATTGCCTCCCTTCTTCATCACCAACTAATTACTAATAGACAATTGCATGCACATATAAAAATATAACACAACAATTGAAACATTCACAAACATTACCATCCAAATCCAAACACATAAACACACAAACCACTCAAAGCATCCAAACATAGACATACAAACCATTCAAGGCAATCAACATAAGACTAAATTAAAGAAGAGAATGATATGGTCATGTCAAGCAAAGAAAACATAATGTAAATTTCAAAGTATGAAGTTTATCTCAAATACATACATAATAATGATAATCTAAAAATGTGACATTGTAGCCCTCAACTAGAACAAGCCTAGATCCATTTAACTCGATCTATCATGAGTCGAGAGGGATCAAATCCCTCAAGGTGCAAACATTTCCTCAAATTCTACACTCCAAAAAGAAAGTTTGCACCTCGAAAGATTTGATCCCTCTCAGTGCATGATAGATCCGAAGTTAGATGGATCTAATTTGGTTAATATTACCAAAAAGATATGTTTGTCTAAACATAAATTTATTCTCCCCAAAGTCATAACCACTTCTTGCTATCTATACTACAATCATTGAATTTCTATTTTCAACGCAATCATTGACTAAACATTATTCCTCAATTTTAAAATTTTGATTAAATATATAATATATAATTAAATGGGTTCAATATTTTTTCATTAATATCAATATTTATAATTGTTTTAATTAATTAGTAAAAAAAATAATTAATAATTAAAATGTTAATAAAATTTTAATAATAATGTAATAAAATTTAATAAAACCGTTAAAATAACTCATTTTATTAATATTACCAAAAAAAAATGTTTGTGTCTAAACATAAATTTATTCTCCCCAAAGTCCTAACCACTCCGTGCTATTTCAAGCATTGACTTGCTATGACTTGCTATCTTCAGACTAAGCATCATTCCTCAATTTTAAAATTTTGATCAGCACATAATTGTATGGGTTCAATAATTATTCATCGGTAACAATATTTATAATTATTTTAATTAATTGTTGAAAATTTGATTAATAATTAAAATGTTAATAAAAAAATTATTAATGATGATAGTAAAGTTTAATATAACATGAGTTTATTGATTGTACTATAAGTTTGAGTGGGCTTAATGGTTAAGAGCATGTGTTTCCTCCTAAGAGGTCATAGGTTCAAAACCAAAGGGGGTAGAGTATGTATGCCTTCGTAGACTTAACAATCAAATCGCTACGCAGAGGTGAGTCCCTCGTTCCTTATATTTAATATATAGACACCAATTTGGTGTCTCGCTTGGTTGTGACCTTAAAAATGGATATTATTATTATTATAATACTAAGGATATTTTCGAAAAGATGGAGCGATGGAGCGCGGTGACAGGGAGCACGGAGGATGGAGCGAGGTGACAGGGAGACCTGGGCAGCTGGCGCAGGGCCAGATCTAGGCCGTAGGGCTGAGACTAGGGCCCAGTCACGAGGGCCGGGGAATAGTTCTCTGACTGAAGACCACGTCCAGGTAGCAGCCGGGGATGACCGGCAGGTGTTAGCACTCCTCAGCAAGGACAGACATCTGGAGTTTTTGGTTGCGGAAGTTTTTTCTGCAGTTTGTAACAGAACGGGTTTTTACGACCCGTGTTTTACATCGCCCGACATCCCGACAGCGACGGTCTCTCCAGCTTGTAACCATGGTTAATGCGAAGGAAGGAATCGACCTTAACCCATCGATGGAAGACATACTTTCTGTATGGGGTAAAGACCCAACTCCCCAGAACGTTGAACACTATTTCGGGCCGGTGGAAACCCTAGACCCTAGTCCGTTCTGTTCGAAGTTTGAGAAACAGGCCTCTTCACCTTTCTCACCGCCTAAGGGTCAAGGTAAATCGGAAAAGGCTCGCCATGGAGGTAAGGGCGATCTTTCGAATCCTCCCACAAACCAGGAGAGCTCGCAGAACCCGATCCAGCTTTCCGGCGGCAGCAAAGGGCTTCTAGGGTTTGAAGATCCAGTACTCTCTGGCGGATTGGAAGATATTGTCACCCTTGGTTCGAAGTTAGGGCACAGCCCGGGTGGCAATGCAAGAGCTTCGGCCCCAGTCACAAGGGCTTCAATTGCGGCGGGCAGATATAATGCGAAAGAGAGAGGGGGGCCGGAACAGCATCCAGAAGCCCCTCAAGAGCCGCAGGGGGAAGATAGGCGGCCTGTAAAAGGGTCACAGGTAACAAACCAGCCCCATCTTGATTCTCTAAACTTTTTTCATCCTTCGTCAAAGGATCATCGTTTGGAGGCCAGTTTCCCCCCTCAATCCTCTGGCCCCAATGCGTGTCATGAGAGGCAGGAATCTGAAGGGTTAGGGGACATACCCAGGGTTACAAAAATCCCCGAGGGGCATCGGAAAAAACAGAGATTGGTTAAATCTCAAGGAGTTGAAGGAAATCTAGTCCTCGGGATGGATGTAAAAATCGAAGAAGCTCTGGTGGTTGCTGAATTCACTCTTGTTGGTAGAGTAAGAGGGAAGTCTTTCTCCTCTGAATTCATCAAATCCTGGGGGCAGCGGAACTGGAACTCGGAACAAATCAGAGACTTTCTGGTATTGTCTCTCCCGAAAGGTTGGTTCTCGGTCCGGTTCGAATCCAAAGAAGCGGCAGAATGGGTATTGCAGAGGAACTGGTCCCTTGGCCACATTCCAGTGCTCCTCAAAAATTGGAGCCCTATGTTTGATCCGTTACATGAAAAAATGGATGTTTTTCCGGTTTGGGTTAGGGCTCCAGGCCTTCCTTCATTCCTATGGGTTGAATCAGTGTTCAAGGCGCTCGGGAACAGATTGGGGACTTATCTAGAGATGGACATGTCTTTCCTGGAGACAAATAACTAAACCATGGCACGGATCCTGGTAAGTTTAAACCCTAGTGGAGGACTGCCAGAGAAAATCATTCTTCAGTATAAGGAATTCATCTTCGAACAAATCCTAGACTACGAGTATTTGTCGTTCCGTTGCCATCGATGCCATGAATATGGGCATTTGGCAAAGGTTTGTCCTCTGGGAAGAAGACGTCGAAGGTTTCAGCGAACGAGGGAAAGGCTGGAATCATCTCTTACATGGTCTCAGTATCTCAACAAAGAAGCTGCTGCAAATATGGAGGAGGACTTAAGGGACACGGAAACGCACCAGGGGATCCATGCGCAGGATGTTGAAATTCAGGAACCATCGACGGACCCGCCAATAGATGGAGTGATATCAGAGGATGTACCAAAGGCCGTGGCCGAGGAAATCCCAGGCACATCTCCAAGCGCTGTCGAGGTCCAAAAGGATATACCTTTGAATCCTTCTCCCTCCTCTCTTATTGAAAAAAAAAAAGGTGAATGTCTGGATAATCATATGGATGAGGATCTGCCCAAAAATCTTTCTCTTCCCGAAATCTCAGTTAATAATATAACCTTGGTTGATGGTATGTTGAGGAACTGCATTGAATCTAGCATTGAAAATCTTTCGGCTGCCATTCCTTCTCTGGATTTGAATAGTGAGGGGTGTTGCCGTGATCCTTCCCCCCTGGACCAGCCCCCCTCTTGTCCATATAACCTTTGCTCTCTGGCATCCAAACCTGACTCCTTCCCAGCTGTTGGGGGCATTAACCCTCACCCTTCGCAGTCTCAGCCAGGGAAAAAGAGGGGTAGGAAGTCAAAACTCTCAGCGGCCAAAGTACAGGCTTTTTATGATGTGGCAGATGGGAAGCAGCTTTCCATCACAGGGGCACTTAGTGCAGTGCAAGCCCCCGGCACTGTTTCAAAATGATCCTTTTCTCTTGGAACTGCAGGGGTTTAGCCAGTAAACCCAAAAAACTGGCTCTGAGGGAGTTAGTAATGAACTCAAAGACGGATGTTATTCTCCTCCAGGAGACCCTGGGGAAAGGGGAGGAGGTGGTATCTATGCTCAAAGGTCTTCTCCCAGGTTGGGACTTCTCAGCACTGGATGCCGATGGTCACTCTGGTGGCATGGCTTTGGGGTACAGGGAAGGACGAATCAAAATCCTAAATCAATGGGGAATGAAACAGGCAATGGGGATTGAGTGCCAATCCTTAGATTTTGATTTCCCCTTTTCCATAATTAATATATACGGGCCTTGCCAAGGAAGGATCCCCTTCTGGAATGATCTGATGGAGTGCTCCCTTGTGAAGAATAATCCTGTGGTGATGGGTGGAGATCTGAACTTTTCCATAGGCAGAGCGGAGACCTGGGGTCCTAATGCAAGAGAGGATCCACAATCTGATTTCTTTAGGAACCTCTTAGCCACAAACAATCTTATAGAAGCAATTTTCATCAAGCTGAAGCCTACTTGGAGGAATAAATGAATTGGAGAAGCAAGGGTGGTAAAACGCTTAGATCGCTTTTTAATCAATGAGGATCTGGCTGCGGATATCCCTTTATTCAGGCAATGGACAGAAGAAAGGGGGCCTTCGGATCATTTCCCGATCTATATGGAGCTCTCCAAAGGTCCATCGAAACCCCCTTCCCCATTCAAATTCAATGCCTCCTGGCTCCAAGAGGAATCTTACAATAAGCTGTTTAATGAAACCTGGGTTCACCCTGTCAGAGATGCCCAGGAAAACAAAGGCTTCTTATTTATGGAGAACCTCAAAAGATTGAAAAAGGCAACAATATCCTGGGCAAAGGAGTGGCATTTGAAACAGATCGAGGATTTAACCAGGATAAATGAGGAACTCCAAAGGCTTGAAAGCATAGAGGCGGACAGCTACATATCCCAAGAATCAAAGGAGAAAATTGTTGGTCTGGAGAAGCTCAAGAATCAAATATTGCTGGCAAAGGAGGAAGAATGGAGGCTCAAGAGCAGGGCTATTTGGCTCAAAGCAGGGGACGAAAACACCAGTTTTTTTCACAATTATGCCAAAGGAAGGAAGAGTGCCAATACTATATGGAGTCTCAAATCTGAAGATGGAAGGGAAGCCAAGACTTTCGAGGCACTCTCATCCCTTGGGGTGAACCATTTCCAATCTCTTTTCAAAGATCCTGGTGAGATTACCATAGCGGAAATCATCCAATCTGCTCAATGTTTTCATAGATATGTGGAGGAGGAAGAAGTGGACCAATTAATGGAGCCAGTCTCAAAGGAGGAAGTGGAAAGTGTAATAAAGTCTATGGCAAAAGAGAAAAGTCCTAGACCGGATGGCTGGTCCATAGAGCTTTTCTCTCACTTTTATGAGCAGATAGGAGCAGAAATCACAGATGTAGTGGAGGAGCCAAGATTGAAGGGAGAAGTCTACGGTTCCCTCAATGCAACCTTCATCGCTCTCATTCCTAAAAAGGAAGCTCCTGAATCTTTCAAGGACTTCAGACCTATTTCATTGTGCAATAGCATCTATAAGATAATTGCAAAAGTTATTGCCCTCAAGATCAAACCAATTTTATCAAGGCATATTTCTCCTGAGCAATTTGGGTTCTTGAACGGAAGACAAATCCATGAGGCAATAGGAGTGGCCCAGGAGGTCCTTCACAGTGTAAAGCTGAAAAACAAGAAGGGAGGGGTAATTAAAATTGACCTCTCGAAAGCATATGATAGGATAAGCTGGACATACATCCGTATGCTCTTAACACACCTTGGATTTAAAGTGGACTTCATTAGATGGATCATGGGGTGTATTACAAATGTCAGCTATGCTATCCTTATCAATGGAGCTGCCTCCCCTTTTTTCAAAGGACAGAGAGGGCTGAGGCAAGGATGCCCTCTGTCACCCTTGCTTTTTCTCCTAGTGGCTGAAGGGCTCAGTCAGCTGATACATAAAAGCAAAAGGGAAGGTAAGGTAAATGGAATTGAGGCAGCGGTTAACTTGTTCATTACTCATCTACTTTTTGTAGATGATATTCTGATTTTTACTAATGGCTCTCTTAATGAACTCAAGGAGTTAAAAATGATTTTTGAGCTTTTCCTAAAAGCAACTGGAATGCAGATCAATCCTAGGAAATCTCAAATCATAGAAGAGGGCCTTAATAGAAATGACAGGGAACAATTCAGTTCATATTTTCCATTTGAAATGTGCAGCATGGAATCTCCCTTCAAGTACCTGGGTTTCTAGCTGAAGCCAAATGACTATAGGAAGGAGGACTGGTCTTGGCTAATTGCTAAGATTGAGGCTAGAATCAGTCATTGGAGTTTCAAATGGCTTTCCAGAGCAGGGCGCCTGACCCTTCTCAAATCCGTGCTTCTTGCCATCTCAGTCTACTGGGCAGCGCTAACCTGGGTACCAAAAGGAATCCTGGAGAAAATAAGGAGAATATGTAGCAGATTCCTATGGGCCGGAAACAAGGAATCCTCGATTCTCCCTTGGGTTGCATGGGAGAAAGTGGCGAGACCAAAGGAATGGGGTGGCTGGGGGATTAAAAGCCTCCCAGATTTCAGACTTTCCTTAGCTGCCAAATCAGGTTAGCACCTCATAAAGATGGAAAACCTCTGGACAAGAACAGTAAAAAGGAAATACATTGACCCAATTCCACTAGAAGACTGGATCAAGACCCCAATCAAGCCTCAAAAGAATGCATCTGCTATCTGGAAAGCCACCCTTGAATCTTTTAAGGTGATAGAGCAAGGTCTAGCATGGAAGATAGGGAATGGTGAAAAGGTAAAGATTGGGAAGGATCCTTGGGTAGGCTGCAATGGGATTTTTTCCCTTCCCCCTGAACTGATCCAGCAGTCGGAAAGGAAGGGCCTCCGCTTCCTCAGTCAAGTGGAGAAGATTGGCCACTCATCCATATGGGGGCAAGCCTGGAAGAATGGAGAAGAGCTGGAATTGGATCAGATTTAGTGGAACGATTGTCATATTTTTACACAGGAACTATTCAGATCCAATGTAAGATTGTCCGACAGGCAAGATGAGTTAATATGGGCGCATGCTGACTCCGGATCATATGACCCTAAAAATGGATACTCCTTCCTTATGTCAAGGAAAGGATGGGGAGATCCGGAGTGGTGGTCAAAACTACTTTGGAAACTAAAGTGCCCTCCAAAATCAAAAATTCTCTTCTGGTGCATGCTAAGGAGCAAAATCCCAACATGGGACATTCTTCAGACCAGATTCATGATCGGGCCTGGGAGATGCACCTTATGCAAAGCAGATGAAGAATCCATAAACCACCTCTTCTTAAAATGCCCGGAAGCTCAAAAGATTTGGGGTGAGTTTGGGAAACTTCTGAACAAACAGTTTGTCTGGGAAGGGGACAAGATCCAAGAAGTCTGGCAGAAGTGGTGGAATGAGCATCCGGATGGGAATCTTCGAAATCTTCCTCTCATCATTAGCTGGGGGATCTGGATAGCAAGAAACAGAAGTATCTTTCAGGACAAAGAGACTCCGGTAGCAATCACTGCAGCTCAGGGAGCTGCCATTTTCTCCAGTATTCCTGAACCAAAGGTTTCTTCCTCCCATCGAATTGTTCCTGAACTTCAGATTGCAGAAGGAATCCCTTGGGCTTTTTTTGACGGTGCATCCCAAAACGATAAAGCAGGAGCTGGAATCGTCATCCATGAATCTCCCTCCCACTCCTTAAAAGCTTCTGTGGGTTTAGGATCTGGCTCCAACAACTTTGCTGAATTACTTGCTCTCAAACATCTCTTATGCTGGCTCATTCAAAGGCACACCCTCTCTATTCAAATTTTTGGGGATTCACAAATTGTGATCAGATGGGTAACCGGTCAACGTGCATGCAACAATCAATTTTTAATTCAAATTCTGGGAGAGGTTCAAAGACTGAAAACAAGGTTTAACAGCTTTTCCATATGTCATATTTACAGGGAAAGAAATGACTTGGCAGACAGGCTATCTAAAGATGGTCTTCAACAGGATCTGGGCAGCTGGCAAATAGAAGAAGAAGAACAAGGCCAAATCAGAAGATCAGATCAGCCTCCATACTTTCATCCGCCCTGAGATCTCTGGCAGGGTCTTTTTGATTTTTCCTGTTTCTATCATCTCTTCTGTGTATATATATCTCAAAACAATCTGAAATCGGAAAGGCTCCTTTAAAATCTTTATCAGCTACGGGTTGTTTTCCTCAACCATGAGGAGACCCGGTTTTGACAGTTTCTTTACAGCATGATGCTTTCATAGTCTATTTTTGTGCAAGTTTTTTATTGGGCACAGAAGAAACAGGACAGTTTTCATCCATTGACAGCTACAGCACTAAAACAGGAACAGAAACCAGGCAGAAAGCAATTTTTGAATCCATAATTGACAGTCTTCAGAGTAAACAGTGATGCTTATGCATATGCAATGTAAACTTTTTATAATCTTAATAAAAAGTTTCGTTTTTTTCCTTTGGAAAAAAAAAAATACTAAGGATATTTTCTATTTACGTACAAAAGATAAATATGTGTAATTTTATTTATGTTTAAAATAATATCATCGAAAATCTTTATTCTTTATTAATAAAAAAAAAGAGATTTTTTTAATTATAAAAATTAAAAAAAAAATTATCATCGAAAATCTTTATTCTTTATTAATAAAAAAAGAGATTTTTTTAATTATAAAAATTTTAAAAAAAATGGAAATCTCTCTCGATTTTATATAAAAAGGTGAAGAAATGAATTGGACAATGGAGAGTTGAAGTGGTCTTCATATACACTGATGATGATGATGATGGTTAACGTTCACTGAGACCAAACTTTGCTTTATCGGACCTAAAGAAACGAATTATTTAGTTTGATTTAAGATTTTATTCCTATTCTCAAAAAGCTTGTCCCTTATATTTAATATATAGACACCAATTTGGTGTCTGGCTTGGTTGTGACCTTAAAAATGGATATTATTATTATTATAATACTAAGGATATTTTCTATTTACATACAAAAGATAAATATGTGTAATTTTATTTATGTTTAAAATAATATATATATTCACCCTAAAAATATATATATATTTAATATATAAAAAAAAATTACAACAAAATTTATATATTTAATATATAGAAAAATAAAACATGTAAATTAATTATCATCTCAAAACTTTGACAATAACATATCATCGAAAATCTTTATTCTTTATTAATAAAAAAGGAGATTTTTTTAATTATAAAAATTAAAAAAAAATGGAAATCTTTCTCGATTTTATATAAAAAGGTGAAGAAATGAATTGGACAATGGAGAGTTGAAGTGGTCTTCATAGACATTGATGATGATGATGATGGTTAACGTTCACTGAGACCAAACTTTGCTTTATCGGACCTAAAGAAACGAATTATTTAGTTTGATTTAAGATTTTATTCCTATGCTCAAAAAGCTTGGAGAGAAGCCTCCCGAGCTCACTATAATTTTGACATCGTAAAAGGCTAGGAAGGTCAGTATTGCAACAAAGCTTTTGAAACTGAGATCTAATGTGGTTGAACGCGGGGCACTCTAAGAGGAAGTGATTTTTATCCTCGATGTTCGTATTCTCACAGAGATGGCAAAACCTTTCCATCCATGGTGTTTTAGGAGAGTTCATTCTAATCTTGGCTATATTAATTTTCTTCTTTGAGCTAGTTAAAACAGAGAGATACTTTTGATCTTCTAGGGTGGAGTTGATGACCTCCTTATAATATCTTAATTTCCTTTTAGCTACTAAATCTTTCTCACACCACATTTTTTCTTTGAACTTAGAAGTAACAATATTTTTAATGTTATTAATGTTTTGCAATGTAACAGTTTCTTCGATCTCCCAATAATTTAACCAAGCCCTGATGTCTTTATACCAACCTTGTTTGAACCTTAGGTGGTTTTGGCTAGAATTTAAAGCTAGCTTAAAAGCCTTAACCCAATAAAGAATGAGTTTTTTTAATAGAATTTAAAAATCCATTTTTTTAAAATATAGTTAATTTTTCTTAACCTAACAAAATTAAATATAAAGTTAGATATCAATAAAAATAATTAAAGAGAAACATCGATCTTCCTCTTTGGGTCTAAGAACACTATATAGAAGTAGTTATAACTACTTCCATAGAAGAATAAGAAGGGTTCCCACCTTGGTTATGTGCTTTGCTTCTACCTCTTTTGCACTTATTAGGTTCTCAAATGGCAAGTGATGGAGTGATTTGGATGTTGGTAGTGGTTTTGGATATCGATCCTTTAGAAGTGATAGTTTTTTATTTACTCGGTTGGTTTATTTAAATTGAATATAAAATTTTATATTAATTAAAAAGTTATTAATGGTGTAGATTAATTGACGATAAAGTGTATTATTATTAAGGTATTTTTCTTAATATATGTGTCATGTTTGGATGTGTAGTGCATCTAAACATCAGGGTGTTAATCCTCAAAATCAATCACACATCACACAAATACAGCGTGCAACATTATATATAAATTCAATAAAACAACTAAATAAAAAGGTTAGTGATATATTAATAAAAGTAAGTTATTTTTTTGTTAACAAAATCAACTAGTGATATGATAAATAAATTAAAAATAGTAAGTAAATTTGTACTTAATAATAGTATATATCAGATTTGGTAATGGGTAGTTGCTTAGGTTGATTTGTAGATATAAAGATGTGATAATATTAAAAAATATGGTAGAAAATATTTAATTAAAATATGTAAAAAAAGATAGGTTTATAAAATAATAATAAAATTTAAAAGATAAAATAGGTTGTTAATTAAACAACTTTATCACTTTCTTGTTTTTATACAAAATATAAAATATATTCACAAATACAGTGTTTCTCATTTTTTAAATTAAAAGTCATAACATCTGAGAAAGATGCAAACTGAAAATAGTACTACATTTAAATGGTTTGACTATGCAAGATAACTCTATGAGCAGGATCTCAAGGTTGACTCTCCCCCTTAGTCAACATTGATACTAAACTCTTCACGGTGCAAGAGGTAGAGATGGGTATCAAGAAGTTGGGTGTTGGAAAAGCAAAAGACTTAGTTGAAATCCAAGTAGAGTATCTAAAGTGGGGCTCAAAGATTCTTGCACCTCACATTACAAAAAAATCAACAACATCATACAACAGGGGTTCCCCATAGATTGAAACTAGTCTGGCAATACCTCTTTTCAAGAGTGGTGACGTCAATAATTCCTCCAATTATAGGACCATACTGATGAACCTTTTGTTTGCAAAGTTATTTAGAAGCATGCTAGAAAATAAACTCAGCAAGAGACAAGTATGCTAAAGGGAAATCAGGTTTTAGACCTAAACATTCCACAGTTGATCATTGTATAACTTTAAAGCACATCATTGAAAAAGTTTTGGAGAAAAAGGAAGAAGCTTTTTGTTGCTTTGTTGATTTCAGAAAAGCGTTTGACATGGTTCCTAGGGATAAGCTTTGGCATAGAATGGGGGAACCTGGGGTTTCTAAACATTTGAGAGCAGTTGCACGTAGGTTGTATGAAGAGGTGAAAGTCAAAATTAGAACTTCAGCAGGCATTTCTTTGTCCATTGTCTCCTACCATTTTTAGTTTATATATCGACAAGCTTGAGGAGTGGTTAAATTCGCAAGGGGGTGATGGTAGCTATTTGAGCAATTTTTTTATAAGGCTTCTTTTGTATGCAAGTGATCTTATTTGTTGAGATTTTCTGTTTGAGCAAAATAAGAAAAATCTCAGCTGATGACAACAATAGGGATTCAGTTCCTAGATTAGCTCCAGGTTGTTGGGAGGGAGTTAATGCCTCCTATATTTGATGTGAGGGAGTTATGAGGCTGTTAGATTCTCTATGCTATATAACAGGCAATCATTCGGATGATTTGCCAAGAGAGTGTGAGGATTTCATGATGTAATCTCCTAATTTGATTAATAAACTCCTGATGCCTATGTTTGGTGGACGTAGCCCAGATTGGTTGGGTGAACCACGTTAAAAGTTGTGTCTTATGTGCTTGTTTATTTTTCTGCTGTGTGTTTAATTGATTTGCTGTGCCTCTGAATTCCAACAATTGGTATCAGAGCAAGTTGGAGGAGCGGCACTGCTGAAGCACGGAGTTGGTTTTCAGGTGGAGCGCTGGCTATGCTGGAGCAGTGAGGGAGCTGTGCGGTATTACCTGGTGCGTTGATCGATGATCGAGGCGCTGCCTGGAGGTGATCGCTGTGGAGCTGTTCAAACAGCGATGGATATTGAAAAGGTTTTGATATACCCTGCGTTCCATTTGAAATAACCTGCAAATTGTGCGCTGAATAAAGGTATGCGCAGTCAAAACGTGGATTTATTTAAAACCTGCGTGGATTTATTTAAAAGACGGCGTGGTTTGATACATATTTGAAAACGGTATGGTTTTTTATATCAGCACGAATATGTAATATAAAACGGTGCTACATTCAAACAAAAAGGCGTGGTTATATTTCAGCGTGCATATATGTGATTATTTGCACCTGCGTTAATATATATATCAAAAACCGCATAGATATGATGTTTTGGCAAACAGCGTGGAAACAATAAAAAACAGCATGTATATATATAATCCAAAACAGCCTGAATTATATTTCCAACAGCGTATCTATATTGGAACCCGCGTGAATTATGTGGATTTGATGTGTTTTAAACCAGCGTCTATATATATTGGACAATGGCATGGATATATATGTTATAAACAACATATATATGTTATATGTTAAAACTTTTATAACATATAAAAGTTATATGTTAAAACTTTTATATATGCGCTGTGTTTTTTAAATTTATGCGCTGTGTATGCTTGGAGTAGTAACGCTCAAAACAGGCCAGGAAATTAAAGACTTAACAGATGAAATATACAGCTGGTGTTTTTTGGGTGATATATCTGGTGTGTGCATATTTATGTGCTGGGATATTGAGTTTTTTTTTTTAAAAGGATGTATATCACATTTTTTAATATAAGTGCAAAGGGCAGTTTTTTGTTTTAAAGGCAAAGGCAGAAAGGCATAGGCAGTTTTTTCTATTGCTGGTATTTAAAGTTGGATATTGGAGATTATTGTGTTTGTTGATACAAATGGCGAAAACTCAAAGTGCCCGGTTTGAAATTGAGAAATTTAATGGCAAGAATAATTTTGAGATCTGGAAGGTGAAGATGCACGATCTGCTGGTTCAACAAGGTGTGGCGAAAGCACTGTTGGGGAAAAACAAAAGGCCTCCTTCCATGACGGAGGATGATTGGGATGAGATGGACGATAGAGCTCTGAGCGCAATTCGGTTATGTCTGGCGGACGATGTTCTGTTCAACATTGTGTCAGAGAAAACCGCCGCAGGCTTGTGGTCGAAGCTTGAGAAGCTCTATATGACGAAATCTTTGACAAATCGGATTCTCCTGAAACGGCAGCTTTACGGTTTGCGGATGAAAGAAGGTACTTCAATTGCTGATCACCTTAATGTTTTTAATACCTTGTTGGTGCAATTAGACAGTCTAGATGTGAAATTTGATTCAGAGGATAAGGCGATAACTTTATTATGTTCATTGCCCGAATCCTGGGATCACTTTGTTACTTCCATAAGCTTTAGTACATCAGATATCCTTGAATTTGACGATGTTGTTGGAGCCTTGTTGGCTGAGGAGACAAGGAAGAGGTCGAATGCAGACACCTCTACATCAGAGGTAATGATGGCCAGAGGTCGCTCACGAGAGAGACACTCCGGGGGAAAGCATAGCGACTCTCGCTCAAAATCCAAAGGAAAGAAGCCCAAGGTGAAGTGTTGGCATTGTGGCAAGGCTGGACATCTGAAAAAGGATTGCTGGAAGCGAAAGCAGGCTGCTAAAGAAGGCTCTTCGACAGAAAAGAAGGAAGCCAACACCACAGATACAGGTTCAGTATCTGGTTCAGGTATGAGTGATGAGGTATTGTCAGTTAATATTTTAAAACATGATCAACATTGGTTGTTAGATTCCGGGGCATCTAACCACATGTGTATTCATAAAGATTGGTTTAAAACATATAAATCAGTTGATGATGGAGTCGTGTACATGGGTAATGATGTCACTTGCAGTATTGTTGGAATAGGAAGTGTACAACTACAAATGTTTGATGGTACAACCAAAATATTAACTGATGTGAGACATGTACCAGATCTAAGAAAAAATCTAATTTCATTAGGAGCACTAGATACGAATGGATATAAAACTATAATTCAAGGTGGAGTTATGAAAATTTACAAAGGCATCTTACTAGTTATGAAAGCTAAGAAAGTAGGAAATCTATTTCAGTTAGAAGGTAGAACTGAGTCAGATCATGTGTCTGTGTCTGAACATGACAGTAGTTCCATTCACTTATGGCATCAAAGATTGGGGCATATGAGTGAAAGAGGATTGAAAATTTTGGCTGACCGAAAGTTACTTCCTAATCTAAGATCTGGAAAATTGGATTTCTGTAAACATTGTCTGTTTGGTAAACAAAGTAAACAAAAGTTTAAAACAGGCAAACATACTAGTAAAGGCATACTTGATTATATCCATTCAGATGTTTGGGGTCCAGCTCCTACAGCGTCATATGGTGGTTCGTCTTATTTTGTATCATTCATTGATGACTTTTCTCGGAAAGTTTGGGTCTTCATGTTGAAAAAGAAGTCTGATGTTTTTACAGTTTTCAAGCAGTTTAGAGCATTGGTAGAAAACAGCACTGGTAGAACTATAAAATGTTTAAGAACTGACAATGGTGGTGAGTTTTCCTCCAAGGAGTTTGACAGCTATTGCAAGGATGCAGGGATCGAGAGACATAAGACCACAGTTTATACTCCTCAGCAGAATGGAGTTGCTGAACGCATGAACAGGACTCTTCTAGAGAGAGCAAGGTGTATGCTGAGTAACGCCGGGTTGCCGAAGGAGTTGTGGACGGAAGCAGTGGCAACAGCTTGTTATGTGATAAACCGATCTCCATCAACGGCAATAGACTGCAAGGTTCCGCAAGAGGTATGGACAGGACACCCTTGTGACTATTCTAAACTCAGAGTGTTTGGTTGTGATGCATATGCTCTAGTGCCTAAACATCAGCGAACTAAATTAGATCCGAAATCGAAAAGGTATGTCTTTGTTGGGTATGGTGATGGAACAAAGGGATTTAGATTGTGGGATCCTACTACCCGCAAAATCATCATCAACAGAGATGTAAGGTTTAATGAATCCTCTCTTGTACAGTTAGATGTAGATAGAAGATTGAAACAGGATGATGTATCTGATTTCCAGCATATTCAGTTTGACAGTATTTCGAATGATAGTCATAACGACCATAGTTCAGATTCTAGTCATGAACAGGTTTCAAAATCAGATTATGAATAGGGTTCAGATGGAGGACATGAACAGGTCTCAGATGGCAATCATGAAGAAATTCCTACAGTTGATAGACAGCCAATTGTGGAAGCACCAGAAACATTCTTAAGGAGGTCTACAAGGATCAAACGCCTTCCGAGAAGGTATGATGATCGTGTTACTTCAGTTGCTTTGATCGCTAATGATGATGAACCTTTGTGTTATCAGGACGCTGTAGAAGGTTCAAATAGTGACAAATGGAAAGCAGCCATGAAGGAAGAAATGATGGCCTTAGGTAAGAATGGTACGTGGGATCTGGTTGAACTTCCCAAAGGCAGGAAAACTGTGGGATGCAAGTGGGTCTTCAAGCTGAAACGGGGTGTGAATGATACGGAAGACAGGTACAAAGCGAGACTGGTTGCAAAAGGGTTTTCTCAGAAAGCTGGCATAGACTTTCATGAGATATTTTCACCAGTGGTTAAAATTGTTTCAATTAGAATTGTGTTAGCATTAGTGGCTTTGTTTGATTTGGAGTTGCAGCAGTTAGATGTTAAGACTGCATTTCTACATGGTGATTTAGATGAGGAAATATATATGGAACAACCGGAAGGGTTTGTTCAGCATCGCAATGCGAAATTTGTCTGCAGGCTCAAGAAGTCATTATATGGCCTGAAGCAGTCGCCTCGGCAATGGTATAAGAAGTTTGATTCTTTCATGTTGAGTCAGAAATATGTAAGAAGTGAATATGATCATTGTGTTTATTTTAAGCAGTTAAATAATGGCATGTTCATTATCTTAGTGTTGTATGTTGATGATATGCTTTTAGCAAGCAAAAGCATTGAAGAAATCAACAGGTTGAAGACTCAGATGGCAAGGACGTTTGATATGAAAGATCTAGGAGCGGCAAGACAGATTTTGGGCATGGAGATTTTCAGAGACAGGGGCAATGGTAAGCTGTGGCTATCACAACAGAAGTATGTTGAGAAAATACTTTTGAGGTTTGGTATGAACAATGTGAAGCCTGTGTCAGTCCCTTTAGCTTCCCATTTTAAGCTTTCTTCGAGTTTATGTCCTAATACAGATGAAGAAAAGGATTATATGTCTCGAATTCCTTATGCCAATGTAGTAGGATGTTTGATGTATGCAATGGTGTGTACGCGACCAGATATTTCTCATGCAGTTGGGGTTGTCAGCAGGTACATGGAAAATCCGGGTAAAGAGCACTGGTCAGCAGTGAAATGGGTGCTTCGATACTTGAGAGGCACAAGTAGTTATTGTATTTCTTACAATAAGAGTAGTGAATTTGTTTGCAGATATGTTGATTCCAATTTTGCAGGTGATTTGGATAAGAGAAGATCAACTTCAGGGTACGTTTTTACTCTTGCAGGTGGAGCTATAAGCTGGATGTCAAAGCTACAAAACATTGTTGCTTTGTCTACTACTGAAGCAGAATACATTGTTGCTTCTCATGCTTGCAAAGAGGCGGTTTGGTTGAAAGGTTTGCTTGGTGAGTTTGGTAGGTTACAGGATAACATCAGGTTACTTTGTGACAGTCAAAGTGCAATACATTTGGCTAAGAATCCGGCCTATCATAGTAAATCAAAGCATATTCCAATCAAGTATCATTTTGTAAGACAGGTTATCACTGAAATGGGAGTTTCTCTTGAAAAGGTGCATACAAAGGAGAACTGTGCAGACATGTTCACGAAACCAGTTTTGTTGGAGAAGCTACACTGGTGTTTGGCTTCTCTTGGCTTGCAGAAAAGATAAAATAATAATAACAGGGCATCAGGCGAATTGTTGTCAAGGTGGAGATTGTTGAGATTTTATGTTTGAGCAAAATAAGAAAAATCTCAGCTGATGACAACAATAGGGATTCAGTTCCTAGATTAGCTCCAGGTTGTTGGGAGGGAGTTAATGCCTCCTATATTTGATGTGAGGGAGTGATGAGGCTGTTAGATTCTCTATGCTATATAACAGGCAATCATTCGGATGATTTGCCAAGAGAGTGTGAGGATTTCATGATGTAATCTCCTAATTTGATTAATAAACTCCTAATGCCTATGTTTGGTGGACGTAGCCCAGATTGGTTGGGTGAACCACGTTAAAAGCTGTGTCTTATGTGCTTGTTTATTTTTCTGCTGTGTGTTTAATTGATTTGCTGTGCCTCTGAATTCCAACATTATTCTGATTGTTAAATATGCTTTTGGTTTGCAAGAGCACTTACTATCCCTTGAGCATTTTTGTGGAAGGGTGGGGATACAAGTTAATATTAGCAAAACAAAAGTAGTGATTTTCTCTAAAATAGAAAACATAACAAGCATAAGTTTTACTTTGAAGGCAACATTTTGGAAGAAGTTGCAGATTACAAATACCTCAGAATTGACTTCAACAAAAATCTAAGTTGGGGTGGTTGTAAAAATAAAAGAACTTTGGGGGGTTGGAAAGCATTTTATGTTTTTCAAAATAGGTATAGAGAGGCATAGTTATGGGACTGGAAAACACTCAAACTCTTTTTGGGCTTCTAGTGATTCTGGTGATTCTTTATGGTTGTGAATTGTCGGTCAGCAATACATCTGACATGCAGTGGAAACAAAATGAGAAAATTCAAAAGCACTTGATTACAAACAAATTCAAAATTAAAATTGCAGTTCCTTATGGTATCTTGTTAAGTGAAACAAGGGTTGCTCTTATCGAAGCAATCACTATGGTGTGAGTCATAAGGTATTTAAAAAAAAATGAGAAAATGAAAGACGGCAAATGGCCTAAGGTTGTCTTTAATGACATTGTGCAAAAGAAAAAAGACTTGGATGTAGTAAAATAACAAATGGTTTAGTAAATGGGGTATTTGTTTGAACACATGTCCCATAAACACTAAAGAGATAAAAGATTTTGTTATGGATAAGTTCCACAACTGTACTTGGGATAAGGAGCTAGGGAGAAAGAAAGAGTACTATATTGAAGTGTTTAATCTCACTCATAATCATCAACAAAAAGCGTACATAGAGGCCAATATTTCTTGGAGGACCAAAATTCTTATTGCTTAGTTAAGGACTGATTCACATCAACTTCGTTGTGAAACAGGGCGCTGAAAAAGGTCAAAAGAAGTGTGGGAGGAAATAGTATGTAGTTTTTGTTCTTCCGGAAAAGTGGAAACATAGAATGTGAGGCCTTCAAAGACAAGAGGGAAAGTTATGCAGATATTATGGCAGCTAGCTCTTGGGATAATATATTTAGCGAGGGGTTTTTCGAGAACCTAGGAACAACCTCGGAGCATTTGTTGTGAGGCTTCACGGGAAAAGGGCCGATTACATCAACTAGATGAAGAAGCAATCTGTCCCATAGGTTATCTTTAGCCTCATGGACGTTAGAATAATTTTCTTTCTTTCTTTCTTTCCAGCTAGGTACTATTGACAAATATTAACTACAATTATTGGCTCATGACCTTTTTCATCTTGTCCATTGAATATCACTTTATTCTTGTCGAATAGATAAAATGGTAACTATTGACAAATATTAACTATCATTATTGCTTCATTATCTTTTTCATCTTGTCCGTTGAATATTACTTTATTTTTTTCATCTTGTGCATTGAATATTACTTTATTCTTATCCAATAGATAAGATGGTAACGATTTATAATTGCTTAGTCTACGAGGGGACCTTTTTTCCCTGAAAACAATGGAAATTCCAACACAATTTTTGGAAAACCGGTTATAGCAATCAATCTTAAGTATTTTTCATGCCCTAAGAATTTTTTATGGGTGTTGAATCCATTTACACCATAAAAAAAATAAGATTCAAACACTCTGATGGTCAGATTTTCTCCTATGGTCAGAATTTTTGAGAAAAAATGACTAGATTCTGGCAAGAAATAACAATCCAAAAGAAATTGTCAAATCCGTTGACAACGCCATTTATAATTGTTCTAACTAATTCACCAAAAACTAATTAATACTCAAAGGGTTCAAATGGATAATAAGAATCCATAAACTATATGGAAACAAAGTACATTTCCATAATTGTTAAACCCAATGTAATGGCCAATTTTTTCATCCGAAAAATACTGAAAATTTTAGTATGATTTTGACAAAATTTAGTGAATTTTTTTGGAAATCCATATTATAACTCTCAAACTTTAAGATTTTGATAATTTTTTTATAAGGTTAAATCTATTTCCACTATTAAATAAAATTCAAACACTCCAACTACCAAAATATTTTTGAAAAAATAATAACCCAGTAAAAATAATGATCAAGTTCCAACTATGACGGCCGTCCCCTCTATAGACAACGTCAATGTAATGTTTCCCTGCTGGCTTGTCCCGTCAACCAGATTCTCAGGAAGGCCGCGATAGATGTGAGAGCCTGGAAAGGGCGTGAACTATGAGGAGCTCTTATTTCATAGTGTAAAGCCATCCTATCGTCGAGCAAAGCTTTGAGTTCTGAGCCACTGTAAACTATTTGTAAATCCATTGCGTTATGTGCATTGAGTTGATGGGGTTATGAAATGAGTTTTCTCTTGAGGTAGAGGAATTGGAGAAATTGTCTGGAAAGTTAAGTGGTAAAAATATTTCAAAAAATCTTATAGAGGTAGTGTTTGAATCTTGTTTTTGATAATGGAAATGGATTCAGCACCATCAAAAACTTCTAGAACACCTAAAATTATGAAGTTTTACAGTTTTTACTTGGATTTATAAAAATCCTTGCCAGAATTTTTTCAAAATATGGCCAAAATTTCTGTAACTTTCAGGACAAAAAAACATAATCGTTAAACTACCGCATTACGAAATTTATGGTGTAACAGATTTTAATGTGAGACTGGCAAGCTCTTGTCATTTTCATGGTGGGTCCCTCCTTGTGATAGACTTTATCTGAAGACAGAAATCTTGAATGAGAGTGCTACTGTAATTCTGCTCTTTAGGTTAATGAATGCATGTAACAGAGGGCAAGAGCTAACGGGCATACTATAGGGCATTAAATGCCCGGCTACATGCGCCCCCGTTAGCTCTTTAACACGCGCACACGCAGTGATAGATAAATAGAAAATACGTGTGCGCGTGTTAAAGAGCTAATGGGGGTGCATGTAACCCGGCATTTAATGCCCTATAATATGCCTGTTAGCTCTTGCCTGTAACAAAGCACTGCATTATTCTATAATTTAATTTTATTAAAACCTCTATAACGTGTTCAAACTCATGGGGATATCTGTTGTAGAAAGGCACTCAAAACCTTGACAGAGGCAAAATCACAAGATAAAGTTTAGTGGAGGAAGGGACACTTGTATTTTTGAAGCTCTCAATCTTGATTATGATTTAATGGAGAAACCTGTTGCAGCTTCAATTTTGATGATGATTTAATGGAGAAACGTGTAGCTAGTATTTCTGCTGTGACCGTTATTCATTTGCCCATCAGTTACCAGCTTCTCCACATGCTATCATCAATGGTTATAAGAATGTTTTAGTTATTGCAACTTATTATTCTTTCCCACAAGCTGAGAAAGTTAAGGATGCTTTGAAGGATCCATGTAAGTCTGCAGTTGATACGGTTCTAGTTGCTATGGCTAACGAAGTTGCTTCTGCTGTAGCTTTCCAAAACAAGAAGGAAACCCAAACCAGGGAAAAAGGTTTGAGGAGAATATGGGCTTTCAGTCCAGGAAGAAAACTCAAATCAGAAAAAATGTCTGATGAGGATATTGGGTTTCAGTGTTTTTTTAGATTACAGAAAATAAATTCAAATAAAGATATCAATGTGTGAACTTGAATGTTAAGAACATGTGTTTTTTCCTTAAAGTCACAATTTGGAATTAGTTAATAAAGAATAAGATATATACAACTCTATAAAATAAGCAATTAAACTGCTGCCCAAAGTGGAAGAACAATAACAACAAAAATAGAAAGGGAGGTTGTAAAATGCATAAGAAGGCATAGCGTCAAAGGGTCATGTCAACCTCGAATTAAAGGGGTCTATATCTGAGGTCATGACCGTTAATAATCACAGTAAAATGGAAATCAACAATTGATCCAAAAATTAATGATGGAAACATAGTTTTGGACTAACTCAAACTTCCTTAAAATTATGTGTCAATTTGGTATATCTCAAGTGGTTGAGGAAAAGTTGTCACCCTCCCTACCCAAGTTTAAATCTCAATTTTTGTGACATGTATGCTTTTAGTGAGCATTGCTGATGAGCTATCTATGATCTATTCATGAGTTGTTGACCTGGCCTAGTACCCTGTAGAATTTTGGGTTCCCTCAAATATATTACCTGAACAAAAATGATGTAGGCAAGTTTTTTCATCCAAAGAGTGAAAACCAAAGGAACAGAAAAAGTACAAAACTAAATAAAGGAGGAGAAAATATTTTACAGTTGTAGAAGCTATTCAAAGATGCTACAATATAGGCATATGACCAAAGGAACAGAAAAAGGACAGAATTAGAAAAAGGAGGATAAAATATTTTACTGTTGTAGAAGCTATTTCAAAAGCCGTAGTCTAATTAGACTGCTCTTTTGCCCTCAAAATTATGGAAATTCCGGCAAGATTTTGACAAAATCCGGCAGAGATTTTTATAAATCCAGGTTACAGCTGTCAAACTTCAAGGTTTTGGGTACTACAAACGTTTTTGATGGTGCTGAATCCATTCCCACCATAAAAAACATGATTCAAACACTGCGAGTGCATGATTTTTTGAAATTTGTTGGCCCAGATTCCAACCACTTTTAATCATCTTGGCAATTTCTCCACCTCAATAGACAGTTCCACTCCAAAATACTACAACATAGGTATATGTAACTATACATGCACTCACACAATACCTTTCACAGAGAAGGTGAGGAAGGCTATAATCTATTTATGAGTTGTTGACCTGGCCTTATTCACTGCAAAATCTTCGGAAGGAGAAGGCGGAGAAAACTGGGATACTTACCTGTGATCAATCAAGCATTATGTCAAGAGACACAATTGCCCTATGGCTAAAACAGGGGATTAGGAAAAGGTAGAGGCTGAAAAAAATATGCGGATTTCGTTATTAAAAAAGGTGGTGCAGGGAAACTCCAAGAAGTACGTGCTCACTTCAGTCCAAAGGCTTGGAACTTTCATCATCAAAAAATCTGGTACTGTGAAGTGATATACACATTACAAGAGATATGATGAAAAGGAAGCTAATAACCAAGTACACTGGACATGAAGATAAAATTTGATCAAGTAATATGTGGTCCTTAGCATAAGGAAATGCAGACTCCATTCGAGAAAACAAAAGGAAGCTAATAGCCAAGTACACTAGGACATGAAGACAAAATTTGATCAAGTAATATGTGGCCCTTATCATAAGGAAACGCAAACTCCATTCAAGAAAACAAAATGTGTGGACTTCATCACAAGGGAATTCAAACCCCATTCAAGAAAACAAAATAGACAGACAAAGATATAAGCAAACAGAGTTTAGATTGTTCTAAAAATATGTGCTCACGGATGTGTGATATAGTAACAAGTGATAAGGATTTCAAATTCAAAATCTCCCAAAGTGAGAAGGTGCAAGGCCCGAGTTATTTTGACAACATAAAATTGTTCTCACAATATATTTACTTAATCAAATGACTGCTGTAAGTTATCATAAACAGCATTTCCCAGAAAAGAAAGTGCAACATCCTGCGGGAGGTAATTGCATGTTCGAAAGAAAACTGTCTCAACTCCAACACTTTGAAGTCAGGAAAAAGAAAACATGATAAAATAATTCTTTCAGCTCTATTTATAAAAAGAAGACCGCCGAAAATAGATGTATAGTTAATGAATATGTAGAAAGTTGGGAAGGACCAATGCATTCAAACAAAAAAATTCCCCTGTTTCCAGAACCCATCCTACGCGGTACGTTATGTCAACGGCACCAACGAAACAAAATTGGAATGCATGCAGAGTTGGAATTTCAAAACAAACACACTTAGATTTCACGTCTTATCGGTTGTTGCTTGGAAAGAAAGAGGTTTTGAAAAAAATTTAACTATATTTGACAGACAAATCACCCTTAACAAACAAATTCCATTGTGAATACACGCATCAAGTTTCCCAAGGAGATGAAGATTTATGCCTAACAAACACCCTTAACAAACAAATTCCATCGTGAATACACCCATCAAGTTTCCCAAGGAGATGAAGATTTATGCCTAAACCAGATTTATGCCTAACAAACACCCTTAACAAACAAATTCCATCGTGAATACACCCATCAAGTTTCCCAAGGAGATGAAGATTTATGCCTAAACCTTGATTGCTAAGCCTAAAAACATTGCAAGAATATTAAATTTTGTTTCTTTTCCACCACTAGAACTTCGCCTTCTGCAAGATACATTGAAATAGCTTCAAGAAACATGGATAGGATGTAAACTTTGAAAAATCAGCAATTTCACGCATCGGATGGGAAAAAGCACCTGGAGATGGAAAACAAACTAATTTGTCTGAATGTGCAAAGCAATTAGAACATATTCTCGAATCTTATCTCCATCAGTAGGGAAAACAAACTAATTCTTCTGAATGTGCAAAGCAATTAAAACATACACAGGAATTAGAACATATGCTCATCTCGATCAGCAGGGAGTGCACGATAAAGTTGGCATAGTAGAAACCACAAGTTTGACACCGACTGCATCCATGCGATCTCTTTTTCACAACAATGTATTGTCAAGGGGGTGTGACAAACATATGATGGAAACATGGCGAAAGTGTACTTGCTATGATAGTGGCCAGCCTAGTCGTCTTGGATTCAGACATTATTCTCACACAGCTCTTATTCTGATCCGAATTATAATCAGTGCTATTTTTTTCCAAGAATCAATTTCATACTTCAGGCGTATGTTCCCCACATGGTATATGGCTGCCACAAATGCGGTTGGTTTATCTGGGGGCCTGGCTGTTTTATGGGATCCGAAATGGATCATAGCGGTGGCTTTCCGGTGTTTTGCAGGCATCCTTCTTCTTGCTCTCTTTCGTGGTTCTCCGGGGGCAGTTCATATATTAAATCTATGTTACCAGAAACGAGAAACGGGAACGAAACGAGAAATGACAACGGTACGAGAAACAGAGTTCGGAGGTTTCGCACTCAAGAAACGAGGAGAGAGAAAATGAAAATAAAAATGAAAAATGCAGACTTAGTTTCAATTTTCAATATAGTTTCAACTAAATTTCCAGCCCAAATTTTATTTAAAAACTAAATAATTTGAATACCAAACTTATGCTTAGCTTAGCAAATTGACTATTAAATATATACATGCTTATGCTTCTTAGTCAATTAAGTGTATACATTTCTATGCATTTTGGGCCTTCGGCTAATTATTGTTTCCTTAAAAAAAAACCAAATAATATATATATATATATATATATAAACAATAAATAGATTTGCAATTAAATGTGAACTTCTTGAGCCACATAATGTTTAAACTATGAATTTTAACAATATAAATGTTAAAGGAAAACAAATCAACTAAAAAAGGACAATAGTACAAAAATAATCAACTTTCCCTATACTTCGCATAGGCCTCTAGGTTATTGAATGAATACATGCATGAAATCTACAATAAAGAGTGAAAATATAGGGCTGAGAACGACCTGCAAAACAGCCAACTACAACCTGTAAAAGATTTCCCGTAAAATATATGCACTGGTTAGTATACTTCGCATAGGCCTCTAGGTTATTGAATGAATACATGCATGAAATCTACAATAAAGAGTGAAAATATAGGGCTGAGAACGACCTGCAAAACAGCCAACTATGACCTGTAAAAGATTTCCCACCTGTAAAAGATTTCCCGTAAAATATATGCACTGGTTAACTAAAACGACCGTAGAAAATGGCGTTTCCGTCTGGTCTCGTTTCTTACACGTTTTTTACCGGGAACGGTGACAACCGTCTCGTTTCTGGTAACATAGTATTAAATGTATAGGCTCCATACAAAGATCGATCTCCTTCTTGGGAACTATTTCTATCTTCGGAATTTCTAGAATTAAATTCCCTATTGATTGGTGGGGATCTTAATTGTACTCTATGCAACGATGAAATATGGGAAATGGCAAGAAAAACGACCCTGTGGGGTGCCTTATTAGTGATGCCATCATTCAACAAAACTTTGTTGATGTTCAGCCAATTAACTTTGGTCCCACATGGGACAATGGGAGAATGAATGCGGCTTTCCTTGCTAAGAGACTCGACAGATTTATCTTGCATGATAGATTGATCGACAGATTTGGTATTCCATCAATAAAGATCATTCCTTCCTTCATATCGGATCATAGGCCCATTTCCATTCATTGGAACCAAACTGGTCATAGATATGGTTATCCCTTCAAATTTAATTGCACATGGCTTGAAGATGTCCATTTCAACAAATTTATTCATGAATCATGCATCCCCCATCTCTGTCGATTCATGATATTCCCCGACCATTCTTGGACCGGTTATCTCATCTTCGGAAGGGGGTCAAAAAGTGGCAACGGGAAAAATCAATTTCCAATAGGCTGACTCTGCTGGACATTTGTAAGAAATTGGAAAAATTATCTGGGCACTTTAAAGATCTCAGTATTCCGCTGGCTATTCGCTCACAAATTTGGGAATTGGAAAAAAGAAAACAAAAAATATTATCAGAGGAACGCCTTAAAAGCCGAGCTATATGGCTCAAGGAGGGTGATAAAAATACAAAGTTTTTCCATAGATTTGCTAATAAGCGTCAGGAAGTTAATTCTATTTGGAAGATTAAGAATGAGGATGGCATTACTTTTTCGTCTCAAGCGCAGATCTCAGAAGAAGCTGTTAAACTTTTCAGACAGGCATACAGTAGGAACGTGGGCTCTGATATTGAGGACATATTTTGGGGTATAGATCCGTATCCTTCTATGTTTGATGCAAATCTGAACAGTTTCCTTTATTCTGCAGTCACAAAGGAGGAGTTATTAGCTACTATGAAATATTTTCAAAAAGATAAGTGTCCTGGCCCAGATGGGTGGTCTATTGATTTCTTCATTCATTTTTTTGACTTATTTAAAATGGATCTCTTAAATATGGTTGAGGAATCCAGGACTCATGGACTTATCAGTCATCAAATTTCCTCCACATATATAGCATTAATTCCAAAAAAGAAGGAACCCATCTCATTTATGGACTTCCGGCCCATTTCCTTGTGCAATGTTCTTTATAAGATCATCTCTAAAATTATTGTTGTTCGGCTGAGGAATATCTTATCTATTCACTTGACCCCTGAACAACATGGATTCCTAAAAGACCGCAACATTTTGGAGGCGGTGGCTCTCACACAAGAATGCCTTCATTCCATGCATTATAGAAAGACTGAGGCTGCATTATTAAAAATTGACCTTAAAAAAGCATATGATTGTGTAGACTGGGGCTTCTTAAGATGCCTCCTTATTAAGATTGATCTTGATGGCCATTGTACCAACTGGATTATGGCATGTGTGGTTGATGTTAATTTTGTTGTTCTTATAAATGGTATCCCAACTCCTTTTTTCATGGCTACTAGGGGCTTGCAGCAAGGTTGCTCCTTGTCACCTCTTCTTTTTATTCTCGTCATGGACTCTTTGAGTCTTCATATAAAAAGAGCGATTCAACAAAATAGATGCAGCCCTCTCCCTATTTGCAGAGGCATTTTCATATCCCACAGTTTTTTTGTAGACGACATCCTGTTTTCGGCTATGCTTTGCAAGGCATCATGGATATGCTTACACGGAATTTTGAGAAGGTTTCAAAAAGCTACCGGGATGTGTGTAAATGAAGGCAAATCGTCTTTTCATGTTGAGAATATTCACAGGGATCTTATTTCTTTTCTTTCTCAACTCTCCAATATTAAAGTTTATCCTATCAAGCAAGGGTTGAAATACCTTGGCTATAACCTGAAATCTGTTGGATATTTTGTCATTGATTGGTCTTGGATTTCTGATCGATTTTACAAGAAAATTGCTGGATGGGAATACAAATACCTGTCCATTGGCGGTCGTGCGATATTGACCCAGGTTGTGCTGGTTCAAATTATGGTATACTGGGCACATCTCTTCCTCATTCCTTCATCCATTATCAGCAGACTCAACAAAATGACTGCTAACTTCATTTGGGGAGGTCACAATGATCAGAAAAAATATCATTTAGCAAAGCTTGAGAAGTTGGCCTGCCCAAAAAAGATGGGGGGTTGGCTCATTTTGGACTTAAATTTGTTTTGAAAGGCACTCCTTTGTAAATCCATGTGGAAAGCTGTAATGGGGGACTCTCTTTGGAGCAATGCCATAAGATCTAAGTATATGGATAATAAAGATATTTCTTTCTGGTACAGGCTCGGTACCATTGGATCCCCACGGGGCTCTGCTATATGGAGAAGTTTCAGGAAGATAGAACGCTTCTTCCTAAAAAACCTGATTTGGAAATTTCAGTCCGGGAATAAAATAATTATAGGTTTGGATGACATTGCAGGAGGGGAAGGAAGGATCCAATTTTCTCCACAGTTGATTGGGGCTTTGCACAGTAGGGTATCTTTTTTTGGGATAAGGCAATTCGCAGATGGGAGGGTGCCATTCCTATATGGAAATCAGCTAATGACTTGGGACTTAGGGATGCATTGGCATTTCAATGGAACTTGATCATATCGACTATGTGAGATAGAGGTATCTTTCAATCTACGGATGAGGATTTCCTAATATGGAAGGGGCTTGGTGGCATATCTACTGTATATGTTAGGCACATATGCCAGCTCCTTATTCTTTCTGAATCCGAACAGATGAATCACATCTTCCCAATCACATTTTAGAAAACAAGATGCCCCCTTAAGATCATTTTATTTGCTTGGTTGGTCTTTCATAACAGGAACCTTACTTGGGAAAATCTCTAGAAGGGACATTGGTGTGGGCCGGCCATATGTCCCCTTTGTAGAGCCAACATTGAGAACAATCTTCATTTGTTCATTCTCTGTTCACAATCACAGCTGATATGGCAGCTTTTGGCAGCACATTTCGGCCTCAACAAAATCTCTTTTCCCTTTATTGTTGATGCTTTTGGATGGTGGAGCGACATGAATATTGACTGGCGACCCATTCCATTGCTAGCCATATGGGCTATTTGGAAATGGCGGAATGCAATTATTTTCAACTCAAAAATGGAAAGTCATTTTTCAGTTTTTGAATCTATCCTCCATATGCACAATGCCCTATGTCTGCCAAAACATTCCCGGTTCAGAAGTGGGAGGAAGGCTCTAACAATGGATCCTTCGGGGTTTCCGCGTGCCTTTTTTGATGGGGTGGCACAACAGGGAATTTTTGCATGCGGAGTTTATATCATCCCTTCAGATGGGCAGAAGTATGAAATATATTGGAATGGAGGGGTTGGATCAAATAATAAAGCTGAGGCTATGGCTCTTGCTGGTCTTCTATCCTTCTGTGAATTTCTCAACATACAAGAGCTGAAAATTTTCGGGGATTCTAAGATGATTATTGATCATGTTCAGTCAAAACATGTCATAAAAAATATCAACTTATTGGGATGGCTGAACAAAATTGAGACAATATGGAACCATAAGAAGGATTACTCGATTGCCCACATTGACAGGGGAAAAAACACAGTAGCGGATGCTCTATCAAAGAAAGGTTTCTCTTCTCATCACGGAGTATGGATGATGCGCATCATAGTGGACAATGAATCCTTCCAGATTCAGGAATTTCACATGCTGGGTACTTAACTCTCCTTTCTCATGGTCATCAATCTGGTATGTATCTGGACCCTACAATTTAGAATTTCCATTTTGGATGACTTTCTTCTATAATCTATATCCTGCCTTTTGTCTTATATCTACCTCATATTTTGCCTATATTGATGCTGAACATTATGACCAATCTTATGTATACCTATTGTTTCGGCATTTTTTGATCATCCCATATATATTGGCTTGAATTCCATAATTCAGCTATAACATGCGATCTCCATCTTCCTTTTCATGTACATATTCTCCTCAATATGATTTTATAACAGAAATATAGCTTTTTTTCGTGCTGAATAAAAAATTAAAAAACAAAAAAACAAAAAAAAAACACACACACTGAAATTTGTACTATAGAGCCAAATATCAGTACATATTCCATCAAATCTTATGCATAAAGCATCCACTAGATATGTCTTTTAGTCCAAAAAATCACCTATAATCCAAAATATATCCCAGATGCAGATACGAGGAATATATGAAGTAATTCTAAGATATTTAAACATCCATATTTAAACCAAGCCATGAGAAAAAATGGATTTATCCATGAAATAAGCAAAAACAAAAACTGACATGAAAACAAAAAAACAATAATACTAAAGAGTTCATCATCCAATTTAACCATATCAGGGAAAAGGGAGAAAGCCTGAGTCCACTGTAGTGCCTCCCACTAGAATCTCAATATGCACCCCATCTTGCTGAGCGTGTATGCCCATTTTGGAAATCTTGCTTGCGTTGTGTTTGTACTCCCTACCAATGTGCTGAATGGAAATGTGCTTGAAAGTCCTCGAAAGGAGCATAATTTGCCTGAGCCAGCGTTGTAGATGTGGATGTCGAATGCACGTGATGCCATGAACATGGTTGATTATAGACTGTGAATCCCCATATATGTGGATGGAGGGAATGCTCAAGAAAAAAGCAAACCAAAGAAGACCCCACAATGCCATGGCCTCTGCTTTCATATTTGTTCCACTGCCCCCCCCCCCCCCCCAATGTACCCAATATTTTTGTTCTAATGGGAGTACGATCCAGAAACCACATTCGCCTCTGCCCCCTTGTGAGGCCTCGTCAAAAAATCCAGCCGGGTAGTCAATCCTGGGACCAGCAACCGGAAGAGAAGACCGATTAGGCCTAGGTGAAGTAGACAGAATTGGAGAAGTCCATCCCATAATCCAGTTAACCACCGGTGCCAAGTCCATCTTCGATCCTTCAAAAATAATATGATTCTGACATCTCCAGATTTCCCAGAAGAAAGCGAGGGGTATAACACGCCAATGGGACGGTTTATGACTCCACCAAGACAAACAAGATGAGATAGAGTCGAAAGGTGCCAAAGGGAATTTTAACCAGCCTGATAGCTCCAACCAAATCTGCTATGAAATCAGGTATTTAAGGAATAAATGAAGATTATCTTCTGCTTCCTCCCTACGCAAAACACATATACTAGGTCCCTGCCAATTCCTCTTCTAGAAATTGTCCCAAGTTAAATTTTTGTTTTTCCAAACAAGCCAGACAAAAAGTATGATTTTGATGGGAATCATAATTTTCCAGAACTTTATGAACCAACTTACTTGATTTGTATTGTGATAGCAATTACATATGGCTTTGTAGGTGTCAGACACCGATATATCCCCTCAGTTCATCTCCCCATTCCATCCCATATGGTGTCCATCCTCCCCACTACATATATTGGACAGGGGCATGTCTCTTCTGATTTGTTCCCATTCCAAAGCTTTAGTACCCCTAAGGCCCATCTCCCCTGCCTCCTTCCAGATTGGGATATTACCATTCCAAGTTTTAATGGCTTAGATCCAAAAAAAAGTATCCTGAGTTATTTATACAATGAATGAGTCTATCTAAAATGTGATATTCCGGTCTCACTCCCAATATGTGATATGAACCAATGAGAATCTCATTGCCCAGTCCAAAAGACCAGCAAGTCCCTCACAGGAACCAGTGTTTTATTTTGTTCAAGCTGAGCCAAATGGCCAATCCCATTTGAACGCCAACTAGCTCCCTGTGCATCCAGTATGAAAATTTTTTACCCTAGATATATTTTGATCTAATAATATCTGCCCATATATCATTTCTGAAAATGCTACGCCATAGTGTTTTGATCAACAGAGCCCATCCGAACCACCAAAAATCCACACTGCCCCATCCCCCCATGCATTTAGGAAAAGTGATAGAATCCAGTCTAGTTAAATGATATTTTTTCCCAACCCCCGATCCAGACCATATGAAGTTAGCCATGATCCTGTGTAATTTCTTGATGATAGTGTATGGCAGAAAATAAAGATGCACCCAGTAAACCGCCAACTGGGTGATGATAGACTGAGTGAGAGTGATGCGACCACCCAAAGATAGACACTTACGCTCCCACCCGGTGATCTTGCTGTAGAAATGATCCACCAACCACATCTAATCATTAACCTTGTAATTGTTGGGTTTGATATGAAAACCAAGATATTTCATTCCCTCCTCAATTAGCTTTGATTCCACTCCAAATAAGGATTTAATGTATACAACGTCCTTGTCACCCTGGCCATAAATAAACACAGATTTATGTTGATTCATTTGAAGTCATGTAGCATTCCCAAACTTGAAGAATATATGGTAAAGCGAGAGCCACGCGAACCTTGTGGTCATGCCCATGATGAGAACATTGTCAACGAAAAAACTGTGTGAGATCTTGATGCCCCTCCCCAGATTGAGGGCCAAAAATTCTCTCATCCCAACAGTCTATTTAATGTGCATGCTGAGACCATCCATGGCCAAGATAAATAATAGGGGAGATAGAGACCATCCTTGTCTTAAACCTCGGCCCACCCCAAAATACTGAATTGGATAACCATTTATGATAACAACGAATCTTACATTGGAAACACAGGCCATGATCCATTATGTGTTCCTGGGATGGAGCCCAATTTTATGCAAGACCATCTGCAGGTAGCCCCAATCGAGAGAGTCATAAGCCTTCCAAAAGTCAACCTTCATTACTACCACACTTAATTTTTTGGAATGTATGGAGTGGAGACACTCTTGTGCGGCAGCAACTGCATCATGTATCTGCCTATCCTGCAGAAAACCAAATTTCTAGGGTGATATATACTTTGACAAAATATGCTTAACCCAGAGAGCAATGATCTTGGAGATTAACTTATATATCAAATTGCACAATGGTATGGGCCTATAGTCAAGAAAAGACACAGTAAGTTGTCGCTTGGGGATGAGAAAGATATAGGTGGAGTTGATGTGGGTATGTATGTATCCATTCAATCGGGATTCCTCAACCATCTCCAGCAAATAACCATACATGACATCGTATAGATGTATAAATAACTCCACAATCCACCCATCAGGACCCAAGCATTTGTCCCTCTTAAATGATTTGAGTACCAGGCTCATGTATTTCCTCCTTAGTGACACAATTGTATAGTACATCATTTGAGGCCTCATCAAACATAGTTGGATATAACTCTACCCCCCAAATCTGATCCTCTATGCAATGTGCCTCCCTGCGCCTGTATGCCCTTTCAAAGGATGTGACCGCCTTTCTGGGAGAGTCTGAATCAGGTTCTCGCTCGAGTCCTTCATTTCCCAGATGGTATTAATCTTCCTTCTGTGGCTCGCATCGGTGAAAATATTTTGTGTTCTTGTCCCCCTCCTGAATCCATAGTGCCCTGCTTTTTAAGCGCCATGTGACCTCTTGGATGTGCAACAATTTTTGTTTTTTATCTTCCAGCATCCTAATGGAAGACAACAGGTCCCGAGTTGGGTTCCCCATTTGCAATTGTAAACCCAGTATGTCCAATTCGTCCAAAATATCCTGGAGACATTTATGCATTAATTTTTTCTTCTTCCTCTCCCATCTTTTCACCACCGATTTTAGAGCATGAAGCTTCTCAATGATCGCCCCCATGGGAGATGCCTCCTTGGTTGAATATTGTGACCAAAAATCCCTGACAAGTGAGTTAAATTCCGGGTCTTCCAGCCACACCCAATTGAATTTAAATGGCACGCTCATTCTGTGGTCATCCCTATTCCATTTTTAGTAAATGGGTCGGTGGTCAGATATAAAGGAATTAATGATCGCTGAGTGAATCAAACCCAACCTGTCAATTAAATTCTCATGCAATAGAAATCTATCAAACCTCTTTGCAATATGTTGGTCACCTGACCTGCCATTATCCCAGGTAGGTGCCAGTTTGGGAGGGCAGATATCCACAAGATTATAGTCATTGATGATATCTTTCAGACAGTCAGCCATAGGATCCAACCTGCAAGTCCACCCCCATATTTCATCCAGCCCAATAGTGAAGTTGAGATCCCCCACCATCAAGAGAGAGTCCAGGCCAAAAATCTTCGTATCCACTAATTTATCCCAGAAACTGGATTTGTCTCGATATGGGGCATAAATGTTGAGAATGTGGATACGCCCCGGGAGCCCTCTGATCTTTCCTGCTAATAAAATACCAGCAAAACAAGAGTAAGCCTTAAAATTCGCCCATCTCGGGTTCCATAGTGCAGCTAATCCCCCAGATAGGCCACTGGAGTCCGTAGCCGCAATGTGCCATTCGGGAAACATTTTCCTAAAATATGCCACCACCTGCTGAGCAGGATGCATAGATTCTTGAAGTAGAATAATATAAGGATTAAATGATAGGAAGAGCTCTTTGAGGGCAAGAAATTTGTGTGCGGCCCCCAATCCTTGAATATTCAGAGATAGGACAAGATTCATGACGCCCCCAGAAAGGGCTCATTTTCTCTAAGGGCCCTCGAATTGGAAGAAGACGCAATCAGAATTTCAATAAGAGAATGGGAGTCGAAAGTGGAGAAAGGGAGAGTTCTAGGTCTACCTCAGAAGTGCCTACTATCCCGACCGTGTGTTCGGCGGACCGTGATATTACATGTCGAGGAAGGACTGATGTAGCGCAACGAAGATGGACAAGGTTTGTGAATAGTAAGGGTACAGAGATCTAGAGTCTTTTTATGGAGAAAGAATTCAATATTGTTGTCAACAAAGTTTCTGGGAGAGGAGACAGGTGAATTCGGCGATTGTGAGGGAGCACAGGTAACAGGAGATGCATGGGGGTGTAGTGGAGGGGGGAGGGATGGATGTTGGGTAATATGGATAGGAGTATGAGCATCAAATTGTGCTAGTGTTGGGAATGGGGTCAACCCAGTATGGAGAGGGTCACTGCATGGTGGCAAATTTCCCATATCAGAGGATGAGAGGGTCATATCACCGACAATTGGAGAAACAGTATCATTGGACATCCATGGGAAAGATGGAACCTCAACAAAGAGATTAATAATCAGATTGTCATGAATATTTTCAGAAGAGAGTTAAGTGAAAAGACAAGGAGGAATACCAGTAGTATTATTCTTCACACCCGCTTTTGAATCATATGCCTTTACGCGGCCAACCAAATCATCATGTCCCGCCACAATACCCGTCAACCCATGAAGTGCTTTCCCATGTGAGTTTCTACATCCCCCTTGTTGTCATTTTTTATAGCATCCGTAGTACAAGTGCTTTAGGAGACATAGAAAGCTTCCTAGAGATGGCCTCTAGGTTGATTGTAGACCAGTGCCTAAGACATCTTAAAGATAGGAGTGCTTTGGAAGATTATCAGTGAGGGGTTTCGGCAACACTCCAATTGTCACAAAGTTGAAAAGATAATAAAAGGGGGATTGGTTCAAATAGGCCTTCATTAAGGTAAACTTAAGCCAAGACATGGATCTGAATGTTCAGGGGGTAAATCAGGCCAACCTCAAAGAGAAATGCCTTGTTCTGGTGGTTGACACACAACAACATGCGTCTTAATATTGATGTTATAGTAAAGTGAAGAGGAGGAAAGAAAGGAGGGAATTCGATGCATAGGGTTGTAAACAAACAGAATCCTAAGCAACAATGTTCCAATAGAAATATGGAAGAGGGAGGAGGTGGAATGGTAGAAACAGTGGAGCACTAATGAAGGTTTCATGCCAGATAGATCATGGGTACCTTTATCGCCAAACAACATGAGTAAATCTGGGCTCACATAGGTACTACAGGTTAATCGAATAACATAAGTAAATTTGTCTTGTACACAGGTACTACAGGTTACAGACTAACAGAAGTAACTCTGTCTTAAACACAGGGATTGTTCGCTATTTAGCAGCCTAGATAAATCCATGAATCAGGGAGAAACTGACAGTTTCATTACACTATTTCAGAGAAAGAAAAACATATGTGAAATGAGATTTACAGAGGGGAAAACATATTGCGCATTGCCATGATTGGAATCACCAAAGAGTTTCATTAATCTTCAAAATGAGTCACATTCACCAGTCCATTTACATTCAGCAATCTACAACTCAAGTCCCTCATGAACAAGCGATTAGAACCAAAATGGAACCAAAGAATTTGGACCACTGCGAGTGCAAAATTCTGGAACTTGTATTAAGTGTTTCTCCCCCTTATTTATATAAAGAAGGGGGGATTTGAATCCACATTTACAAAATATCTTAGCCAAGGGCTAGTTGTCTGATTGACTAGCTGCCTCAGCCTGCGATAGCTCTACTGCCCAAAATGATTTCTAAGGATTTGATTCCTTTCTTGAAAATAAACAGAAATTACAGAATAATAGAAAAAGGGAAAACAAAAAGATGATGGAGGAAGTATCCCTCTGTCATTTCTAAGATTACCCCTGATCAAGCCACGTCTTTGCCTTAGCATGCTTCTCCTACTGCTCAGCTGGTTCCAGTCGCTTTCATCTTAACTGCTTGACTTCACCACTCTCTGGAGCTAGTCGTGATCCACTGTGGTTGCTTGTTATAGAGTAGAAGCAGAGTTTGTTCAGGCAATCCTTTACATTTATGACTGAGTGGAGCTCCACACTGAGGCATTAAGTCTTCCTGAGTCCCCATACTGATTTACCATTACACCATGCCCTCAATCAATGCCTTAGTTTCCGACCCATACGCCTTCAAAGCTTTGTACCACGCTATCGAGGCATTGTTTTATCGGGACTTTTATGCTAAGAGGCATTATAGAACGGCGAGTCCCGATATCCTTTGACCCTCTTTGGTTTAGCCCCTTTCTGCCTTTCTTCTCATATGACCAGACGTTGTGGCTGGGTGCTTGGCCAAATATCGTAGATCCTCGATCGGCGGATTGCAAATGAGGTTTTTATATTGGAGCCGCAACTTGTTCTCGATCTCCAATTGTGATATCCCTTTAGTGCTTAGCCCTTTGTTCCTTGGCCCTTTATGTGATCGCGGGCCAGCCCCCTTATCGGAGCCCCTTTATCGGAGGCTCGCAATCAACAATTCATTTTTGATGCACAACACAACTATCGATCGTCAATCACCCTCCGTGCTTAGCCCCTTGTTCTTTTAGCTCTTTATGTGATTATGGGTCATCCCCTTGTATCAGAGACCCTTTATTGGCAGATTCGAGTCGGGGTTTTTATATTAAACTGCAACATGTTTGCGATCTCCGATTTGCAATAGCCCTTTAGTGCTCGTCCCTTGGTTCCTCGGCTCTTTATGTGACCATGGGTCAGCCCCCTTATTGAAGCCCCTTTATTGACGAATCGCAATCAGGGTTTTAACTTCGAGGTAACAACATGCCTCAACCTGCAAACGCTGATTTTCGATTTCCAATGTGATGTCACCCTCTTCCACATGTCACCTTGTGAGTGGTGACACGTGTCACCCTGTTTTTACCTTTATGATCCCTCAACACGTTGAATCTTCATGCCACGTGTCCGTCGTACTGCCACGTCATGCTGACGTCAGCACCAATGTGTATTTACCGGATCCAATAATACTCTACCATGTGGCCCCCTGGAGGAGACAGAAAAAGGCCCACCTGGCCTTGGTTTTGTGTTGATTTCCTTTGTTAAATGTTTTCGGCCCTATCCTCGTGATTTGACACTAACATATCGCAACTCACGATATCGCAATATCTTAGAATTGTCACCCCGCTAATATGCATGATCGTTGCCTTGGACCTTTGATATTTTCGATCGTCGATATGCGGGATCGCTGGAACCTCCGATATCTGATATCGCTGATCGGTGATCGTTGGTTTTCTCTACCCTCCCCTGCTACTGCTTTCAGAAAACCCCAATTGCGATTTGCGACATGCTCCCGGGCCTCCAATATGCTCTTCTCCCTTATTTCAAAGGCAACAAAACCCCCATTTTTAACAGGCCATATCTTCTGATTCTGGGGTACATTTGAGGAGTTTCATATATCGTTGGAAAGCTTATTCCGAGAATTACCAATGGAGGGGGTCTGATTTAACTTTGAGAGCTTCTATGGCTTGGAAGATGGCTTCATTCTTCACTACTCTTTTGCACTTTTGGCAACTGAAAACACTTCTTGTGGTGAGTGACAACATTGGCTCCAACTAGGGACAATGCTTTACTGGCAAGGTGCAGAGAACCTGCAGACCAGTAGCCTTCACGATTGGGCATGGAGTCAAAAATATAATGAAGCTATATAACTAGAAAATATCCATGGGACTTTATCTGCTGGGAGTTCTTTCCTCATAAAACTGAAATGCAAAAATACAAATTCTAACAACTAGAAATTAAATGCTCAGCTAGTGAGTTTATTTATGTACAACTCCTAGTTATGTACAGAGCTCAATTCACCTAAGTCAATTTAGCCCTCCAATGGAGTCAGGCCAACATTAGGGTGTTGGACCTAATGCCTCCATGCCGCTGAAATTTGAAAATCAAAACAAGCATGCACCATTAAAAATCTTCAAACAAAAAATCTGATACATGCTCTAGAAACAACCTCTACTGCAGACTTAAGAATGTTTTCATGTAGTCAGCTTCATGGTCATAGAGCTAACAAGAAAAATTTGCAGTTGCCTTATTTTCATGAAAAGTATGCTGACCAATATCTTCTTGGTCAGGGCAGCCGCAAACACTGTTCCACCCCTCAACTTTAGATTTTTTAGAAAAGCTTGTCATTGATCATTTTCTACCCATTTGTCAATGGGCAAACCCTCTTGTAAATCTAAAATAGATTTTTCATTGTTTGGACTATAGGAGTCATAGATTGGAGAATCTATTGAGAATTCCTGGCAGGAATCTTTTTGCAACTGGCAGTCGCAGAGTTTGCTTGGTCCTTCAACTTTGGGCTCTTCTTGAAAAATTTGTTGCTGGGAGCCTTCTCCCCACTTGTTTGTAAGTACATCCCATTGACAATTTGTAACCACCTCATTTTCCTCTTAATCATATGAATCATAAATCAGAGGAGGTAGAAATTCTGGCAGTGGAATCGCCATGATGTTTGCCATGAGATTGAAACAGTGGAGTCGCCAAGGTGAGAGATCTTCAACCCACACTTCCCTTGCTCACCTGATAGAGGGAATGTAAAGATTTGTCGTACCCAAGGAAAAATATTCTAATATGTTCCCCGGCAACGGCGCCAAAAAGATGTTGTCGCTTTTTCTAGCACCCGTAGCACAACTGCTTCAGGAGACATAGAAAGCTTCCTAAAGACAACCTTTAGGTTGATTGTAGACCAGTGCCTAAGACATCTTAAATAGAGGAATGCTTTGGAAGATTATCAATGAGGGGTTTCGGCAGCACTCCAATTGTCACGAAGTTGAAAAGATAATAAAAGGGGGCTTAGTTCAAATAGGCCTTCATTAAGGTAAACTCAAGCCAAGACATGGATCCGAATGTTCAGGGGGTAAATCAGACCAACCTCAAAGAGAAATGCCTTGTTCTAGTGGCCGACACACAACAACACACAACTTAATATTGACGTTGTAGTAAAGTGAAAAGGAGGAAAGAAGGGAGAGAATTCGATGCATAGGGTTGTAAACAAACAGAATCCTAAGCAACAATGTTCCGATAGAAATATGGAAGAGGGAGGATGTGGAATGGTAGAAACAATGGAGCACTAATGAAGGTTTCATGCCAGATATATCATGGGTACATTTATCACCAAACAACATGAGTAAATATGGGCTCACACAGGTACTGCAGGTTAATGGAATAACATAAGTAAATTTGTCTTGTACACAAGTACTGGAAGTTACATACTAACACAAGTAACTATATCTTAAACACAGAGATTGTTCGCTATTTAGCAGCCTAGATAAATCCATGAATCAGGGAGAAACTGACAATTTCATTACACTATTTCAGAGAAGGAAAAACATATGTGAAATGAGATTTACAGAGGGGAAAACATAGTACGCATTGCCATGATTTGAATCACCAAAGAGTTTCATTAATCTTCAAAATGAGTCCCATTCACCAGTCCATTTACATTCAAAAATCTACAGCTCAAGTCCCTCATGAACAAGCAATTAGAACCAAAATGGCACCAAAGAATTTGGATCACTGCGGGTGTAGAATTCTGGAAGTTGTATTAAGTGTTTCTCCCTCATATTTATACAAAGAATGAGGGCTTTGAATCCACATTTACAAAATATCTCAACCAAGGGCCAGCTGTCTGATTGACTAGCTGCCTCGGCCTGTGATAGCTCTACTGCCCAAAATGATTTCTAAGGATTTGATTCCTTTCTTGAAAATAAACAGAAATTACAGAATAATAGAAAAAGGGAAAACAGAAAGATGATGGAGGAAGTATCCCTCTGTCGTTTCTGAGATTGCCCCTGATCAGGCCACATCTTTGCCTTAGCGTGCTTCTCCTGCTGCTCGGTCGGTTCTTGTCACTTTCATCTTAACTGCCTGACTTCACCACTCTCTGGAGCTGATAGTGATCGACTATGGTTTCCTGTTACAGAGTAGAAGCAGAGTTTGTCCGGGTAGTCCTTTACATTTATGACCAAGTGGAGCTCCACGCTGAGGCATTAAGTCTTCCTAAGTCCCCATATTGATTTACCGCTGCACCATGTCCTCAATCAATGCCTCAGTTGCCGACCCATACGCCTTCAAAGCTCTGTACCACGCTATCGGGGCATCGTTTTATCGAGACTTTTACGCTAAGAGGTGTTACAAAACAACGAGTCTTGACCTCCTTTGGCCCCCTTTGGTTTAGCCCCTTTCTGCCTTTCTTCTCATATGACCGGAGGCTATGACCAGGTGCTTGGCCAAATATCGGAGCTCCTCAATCGGTGGATCGCAATCAGGGTTTTTATATTGGAGCCGCAACTTGTTTGCGATCTCCGATTGCAATATCCCTTTAGTGCTTAGCCCTTGGTTCCTTGGCCCTTTATGTGATCGCGGACCAGCCCCCTTATCGGAGCCCCTTTATCAGAGGTTCGCAATCGGCGATTCCTTTTTTATGAACAACACAACTGTCAATTGTTGATCGCCAATCACCCTCCATGCTTAGCCCATGGTTCTTTTAGCTCTTTATGTGACTGTCGACCAGCCCTTGTATCGGAGACCCTTTATCAACAGATTCGAGTCAGGGTTTTTATATTGAACCGCAACATGTTTGTGATCTCCGACTTGAGATAGCCCTTTAGTGCTCGGCCCGTGGTTCCTCGACTCTTTATGTGACCGCGGGCTAGTCCCCTTATCGGAACTCCTTTATCAGCGGATTGCAATCAGGGTTTTAACTTCAAGGTAACAACATGCCTCAACCTACAAGAGCCGATTTGCAATCTCCGATGTGACATCACCCTCTGCCATGTGTCACCTTGTGAATGGTGACACATGTCACCCTGTTTTGGCCCCGTATGACCCCTCAACACGTTGAATCTATATGCCATGTGTCCGATGTACTACCACGTCATGCTAACATTAACACCACCGTGTCTTTTTCAGATCCAATAATACTATGCCACGTGGCCCCCTGGAGGAGAGAGAAAAAGGCCCGCGTGGCCCTGGTTTTGCGTTGATTTCCTTTGTTAAATGTTTTTGGCCCTTTCCCGATGATTTGACACTAACATATCGCAACTCTTGATATCGCAATATTTTAGAGTTGTCACCCTACCGATATCCCTAATCGCTGCCTTGGACCTCTGATATTTGCGATCGCTGATATGCGGGATCACTAGAACCTCCAATCTCCAATATCGGTGATCGTTGGTTTTATCTGCCCTCCCATGCTGTTGCTTTCATAAAACCCCGATTGTGATTTGCGACATGCTCCCGGACCTCCGATATGCTCTTCTCCCTTATTTCAAAAGCAACAAAACCCTCATCTTTAACTGGCCATATCTTCTGATTCTGAGGTCCATTTGAGGGGTTTCATATACCATTGGAAAGCTTATTCCGAGCACTATCCAATGGAGAGGGTCCAAATCAGTTTTGAGAGTTTTTGTGGCTTGGAAGATGGTTTCAAAATTCACTGGTCTTTTTTACTTTGGGCAACTAAAAACACATTTTGCAGTGAGTGACAACACCCTCAGTTTGCGCGAACATTGGGCCATAAGATGGCTAGTACGATGACAAATAAGGCATCTGAAAGGAATGCCCCAAAAATCCAATCTCTGAAGTAAATGTGTATTTTCCCAGTTCAGCGCAATGTGGTTTGGGAAACCTCCCATATACTATTTCTCAATCAGTGTCCAGGGATTCTCTTATCCCTCACCCCCAGACACTGAGGATCAACATAGACGAATTTACCAATAGCATTTCCAATGTCAATAAAGACTTGCATCGTCTAGAATTCAATCGGCAGGCCAGGAAGCTTAAGCCAGACCAGTCTATTCCTGGGCGTTCAGTAGATTAAAGCCAATATACCATGGGTGTAGAGCCAAGAAACCCCGACCCCGAATCCATAGTAAACCCCTGATCTTTTCCAAATCTTCCTGAGACAGGAAATGAAAGCTATACCAAGCGTTCATTAGTGTGACCACTGTGGGCATATATCCCAGAAGAGATTTCCACTTAATTTCTACCCTGTGAGACATCTCATCCTCCTTTAGTTTAGCAAAATGCCATCAACCAACTAGAGCCCGTTTTTGTAAATTGTTAACACGGTCAATAAGAACATCGTGACCAAAATTTAGAAGTGGCGTCAAGGTGGTGATATCAACTGCAAGTCTACCCCTTCTGTGTCTCGAGCCTCTAGGATAACCACGTTGTGCACCAGGTGATCGAGGAATTACATGTGCACCACATGAAAAAACACCAGTCAATGCTATTATCCTCTATTCCCTATTCAAGTTTTTCATTTTCTTTTCTAGATTATCCATCAGTACTATGATCTATTCGTTATTTCAGTTAACAAATCCACGAGTCAGTGCTATTATCCTCTATTCCTTATTCAAGTTTTTCATTTTCTTTTCTAGCTTATCTATCACTACTATTATGATCTATTCGTTATTTCAGTTTCACATTTGTTAACGTAACTGTCCTCTATTTAGTTCTGCAAACTGCAGGGGTCGATCAGTGCTACTTTGATATCTTCCTTATTTCAGTTTTCCATTTTTTTTCATGACAGTTTTATTTTTCTTAACATAAGATTTTAACAGAAAAAATTTCAATTTTCCATTTCTTATCATGACAGTTTTATTTTTCTTAACCTAAGATTTAAGAAAAAAAAAATCAATTTTCAATTTCTTATCATGACAGTTTTATTTTTCTTAGCATAAGATTTTAATAGAAAAAAAATTGTACACCGCAAGGGATGATGACAGTTTTATTTCAATTTCCATTTCTTATCATGACAGTTTTATTTTTCTTAACATAAGATTTTAATAGGAAAAAGAAAATCAATTTTCAATTTCTTATCGTGACAGTTTTATTTTTCTTAACATAAGATTTTAATAAATAAAAATTTGTACACTGGTAGGGATGATGACAGTTTTATTTTTCTTAACATAAGATTTTAATAGGAAAAAATTTGTACATTGCAAGGGATGATGACAGTTTTATTTTTCTTAACATAAGGTTTTAATAGAAAAAAATTTGTACACTGCAAGGGATGATTAATAGAAATTATGTATACCGCAAGGGATGAAATGGCGCCGCCCAGACTTGAACCGGAGACCTTCATTGTGTTATATTTTCTTAACATAAGATTTTAATAGAAAAAATGTGTACACTGCAAGGCATGATGACAGTTTTATTTTTCTTAACATAAGATTTTAATAGAAAAAAATTTGTACACTACAAGGGATGATTAATAGAAATTATGTATACCGCAAAGAATGAAATGGCGCCGCCCGGACTTGAACCGGAGACCTTCAGTGTGTTAAGGGATGATGACAGTTTTATTTTTCTTAACATAAGATTTTGATAGGAAAAAAATTGTACATTGCAAGGGATGATGGCGGTTTTATTTTTCTCAACATAAGATTTTAATAGAAAAAAGCTTGTGCACTAGAAGGGATGATTAATAGAAATTATGTATACCGCAAGGGATGAAATGGCGCCGCCTGGACTTGAACCGGAAACCTTCAGTGTGCTGACGTGATAACCAACTACACCACGGCAGCAAATATTTGAAAGTTAGCAAACTACTCATATTATTGTCTATATTGACGTAATATTTGGCGTCGCCCCCACTTGAACCAGAAACCTAAACCACGGCACCAAATGTCCATTTCTAGATTCCTTATTTCAGTTTTCCATTTCTTAGAATGACAGTTTTCTACTTCTTGACATGAGATTTTAACCGAAAAAGTATTTCTTAAGATCTTAACAGGAAAATATCATCTGTTTCTCCATATTAACCCTTACGATAAAAGGTTGTCCATTTCTAGATTCCTTATTTCAGTTTTCCATTTCTTAGAATGACGTTTTCTACTTCTTGACATGAGATTTTAACCGAAAAAGTATTTCTTAAGCAAATCGAAAAAGTATTTCTTAAGATCTTAACAGAAAAATATCATCTGTTTCTCCATCTTAACCCTTAAGATAAAAGGTTTAAGATTAACCAGATTACTCTTGGCGCCGCCCGGACTTGAACCGGAGACCTTCAGTGTGTTAGACTGACGTGATAACCAACTACACCACGGCACCAAATATTAGAGTTTTGGCTATCCCCTTTTATCTTTCCTAATTTAACATTGAAAAACTCGTATGGAAAACACTTGCGCCGTTTGAACTTTAAATAGAGACATTCAGTGTGTAGACTAACGCGATAACGAACTACATGTGATCAGATGTCAAAAGCGTGGCAGCTTGATTTTATGAACGCGTTGTACAGAGACCATAATTTCGACCGAAAAAAAATTAGCTTTAGGAATATTTTAATAGTTCTTTTAATGAAAATCTATTGTTTTTATAGTTGTTATAACGGTGGAAATGGATTCAGCATTGTTAAGAATTTTTGGGCATTTGGAAGTTTGAAAGTAATAATCTGAATTTCTTTTTTTACTAAATTTTTTTCAATTTCTTAATGAAATTTTAATTGTTTTCTGGGTTCAAATTTTTAATAAGATTTTCCGTATTTTCTGGACTAAACTGTAACCTCTTTAAACTTGATTTTTTCAAAAAAAAAATCAGTATTTTCCAAACTAAATTGTGGCCTCCTTAAATGAGCCTTTATGTATGCATGTCACACGGAAAGACATTTACAGAAGTGAGAAAACTGCTTGAACCGGAGAACTTCAGTGTTTCCGATAACCAACTACATGCATGTTTTATGGAAAGACATTGGCATGAATGAGAAACTCCTGGAACCGGAGACCTTCACTGTTTTTAACCAATTACACAACATCACGGCACCATAGGTATAAGACTGCAAGGGAAAGAATGGCACCGCTCAGAATTTAGTTGGAGACCTTCAGTCTGTTAGACAGATGTGATACCAAGCCACACCACAAAACCAAATGTTCAAGTTGTCGCAATTCTGCTTTATGTTCGGGTGGTGACCAGCTGGAACACGTGAACAAATGTTTAAGATGTGGCAATTTTATTTTACTTTTGCATGGCTAAGACGTTGTCTTTCAATTTTGTCATTAATTAGAATTTAATGAATATTGTTGGATTTCAATATCACCATTTTGGTTCAATGATAAGACGAATTTAGAGTCTGATATATGACACTTCAATGATGATTAAGAATTTATTTTTGTGTGAAGTTTGCAGAAGTCAAGTTTCGTTTTTTGAACTTCATCAAAAAGTTCACGGGTTGATTTCCCAAAAGGTTACTTGTATTATATGCTTCCACCAACGAAATCAGATGTCGTAATTAACATCGATATGTTGAATCAGTACCATCTACAAAATTAGTGAAGTACTTAAAAGTCCCTGAAAAATATTCTTTGGAAATAAAAGTGTGGGAAAATGAAAGTAATCACACCAATATATGAAGCAAATATATTTGAGATGATGATGGTAACAAATTTATTAAATAAAGTGGGAATGATTCATGTTAGATCATGAAATATTGAGAGAAGTGGTGGTGTCTAGAGATATTGTTGTTGAGATCTCATTAGTCACAAGGACCATTAACTTGGAGTCTTTCTACTTTCAAATAGGTTACATTAGACATGAATACCATGGACAAAACAATGGGTTCTCATAACGTTGGAGCTCGAAAATGTCTTGTAACTTGACTAAGTCAAGTTTACCCAAACCACTTTAACAATCCCCCCTTAAACTTGACTCAGGGAGATTAACCTAGTCCCAATCATTTATCAATCATCTCACCTAAGATCTCATGTTCCCCCCTTCAAGCTAAGATACTAGAACACTTGCCATCTTAGTACCTATACAAGTGTTCCATTCCACAACTTGATGACTTCATGCACCACTATGATATGTTTGCTCAAAGTCTCAAGGCCTTACAACAATTTGTGTTTTTGTGCAACATGTATGCCTGAACAATAGGTCTTACAACTTCCTGGGGAAATACACCTACCTTGGACCAAAACCCTTAGGGTGTTCATATACCACTGGTGTTATCACATAACTTTGGCTCTCATCACACGCTAGCTCCTTCACTAACCTCAATTCATTGACTCCATCTCCCTTTTCTCATCCATACGACCACTCCTTCACTACATCTCTAGCTTTGTTGATCCATACTTACTAAATTTTCTTGCTACTTGACCTCTCTCTCCTTATATTTCCAATCCATCTTATTTATTTGCATCATCGTTATCATTATGTATCCTCTTCCTAGATTTTCTTGCTAGTTAAATTTTTTGATGTTGCTCTAATATTCACCAAGCTCTGGTTAACACATAGCAACTTTAACCATAGCTCTGATATGTCCACCTTTGGCTCTAATACCAATTATTTGGATCATGAAACACCGAGAGAAGTGGTGTTGTTTAAAGACATTGTTGTTGGGATCTCACTAGTCACTAGGACCAATTAACATGGAGTTTTATTGTTTTTTAATAGGTCGTGTTAGAGATGGATAACATGGACAAAACCATGAGTTCTCATAAACCTGGAGCTCGAAAACCTTTAATAACTTGACTGAGTCAAGTTTACTTGAACCACTCTCATAGTGAATTAGGCAATACATAATGTTTGAGATCATGATAACAAACAAATAGAAATAAGTATCGAATGCATAATAAAAATCAATTTCCAATTTACCGACATACAAGATAGCATTGTGAAATCTATTATATATAAGCTTGATGCATCATTATTTTCATCATTACACTATTAAAAAAAATTAGAAAGAATAAAAAAAGTTATAGTATGCCTCCTCTGGTTAATGTATATTAATAGATATTTGCATACATTTATCACATTTATGAATGTGATAAGTACAAGAATCTACCAAGAAACCACAAAAACAATGAAAGGTAAGCCTAACAAGAAGTTGACATATAATGTATGGCGAGTACCATTGGTTTTAAGTGTTTCTATGGGAGTGTGAAGTGACAAAGAGAAATATAAGGTATCAAAAAAGACAAAATATAGAGTACATGGGAGTTGGATTGTGAACTAGCTTGGAAATAAAAAGCATGGCAATAGTTTAAATAAGTTAGCTAAATCAAAGAGAATGTGAGTAAATGATTTGAGATTCAATACAACACATTCTTTGTTGGTCAAATACTTAATAAAAGAAATAAATCATCACATCGACATAAGTGGTCAAATATTAAAAAAACAAAAAAACAAAAATCATACATCGACATAAGGATGAGATATATATAGATATGTATCCCTCTTTTATGGCCAATATGTATCACTCTTATAATTATGAAATTCATCCCCATCCTCCCCACCTATGCTAAAGTTTTGAAGCATATAATTATATTTTATATAAATTATAACAACCCTCATGAAAAGTTCATGTAATAAAAATTAATAAAGGCAAAATAAGACCACGGTTAAGGGACATGTATTTCAAGTTGAATGTTAGACAAAGATATCCTAGTGGGCATCACTGGATGTGTTTTTTGCTAAGGAAATTGGCAAAGGCATTAAAAGGCAAAAAGGCATTTTTGGCACATTTATTTATGAAAATAAAGAAAATTATGAGAAAAGTAAGGTGAAAGGGCATAGGTTGCATGTGAGAAGGAAATTGAAGGAAAATAATAGAAAATGAAGAAAATAGAGGCCTCATTAATAAAAAGGCTTCTGAGGATCAGTTGTTAACCTTTTTTCAATTCAAGTTTTTGAGCTCTCTCATTATTCTCTCTCTCTCTCACTCTTGGTCACTTAGAGTTTGCTTGGAGCACTCTAGCTTTGGATCAAGGAAGGAAAAGCAAGCAAAGGGAAAGGAAGGAAGGCAAGGATAAAGGAAAGAAGAGCAGGATCAAGCAGCTTCAGCTGGAATACTTGTAGGTAACACATTGCATGTGTGATTTCCTCACTATTTTTGACATGCATGGCTTTGCATGTTGGTGTATGGTTCTCTTGTTGTCAGTGGCATGATTTTGTTGGGTTATGACAGTGGGTTTCAGCCTAGCCTTACCTTTTCCTAGATGCCATGGTATGTTGGGATGTTTATCTCGGTTTTGAGCTTTGGTTTGCCAAATGGATTTTGGAATCCGGGGCAGAGGTGGTCTCAAGGTTTATTCCCAAAGGCCTAGGAATCCCTTGATCGGTTTGGTGGGATACATGGTAAATCCTGAGGGAGAAGTCTGAGTTTAGGGCCTAGTGATCTGGGTTTGGATTGCGGAAAAGCCTGAGAGACAAGGAGACGCAAAATTATTCAAGGATAGTGATGGATTTCGGATGGCATTCCAAGTTTGGTTCAATTGTGATCAAAGCAATGGTTTTGGTGTGATCACAGTTTGGTGAGGGTGGAGGTGGTTTAACCTCTAGATTCCCTTGGTTGTTTTTGGATTGGTTTACCCATGAGATTCCACATTCATGCTTGGAATATGGCACGGGGGTGGCTAGCTGAAAGAAAGATTTGGTTCAACCATGTCTATGGTCGGGTGGTACGTGGAAGTCCTGAACCTGGTCGGATTTGCCTATGATTAATGAAAGCTAAGTTCTCTTGCTTTTGCACTTGTTTATATGTGGATTTAATGGTTGTTATATATCTGTTATTTACATGGTTTTATGCTGGTTATAAGCTTGGTTAATTGATTGGTTCATGTCATGGTTATCTCATGTATTTACTTGTAATTTTTAAATTGATGGATGCAAGACCTAATTGATGTTATAACAGTTCAATGGAGAAGGTGGTGATCCTTCTTGTCATGTTTCATAATTGTTTTCAGTCATTCATACTATGTCTTATATCCTAAACCTGTAGGTTGCATTGATGCCAAGTGTTTGACAAAATGTCAATCCCGGTTGGGGATGGTCAGGCCTAGTCCTGAGGTTGATTTTTGGTTTAGTAGTCTTGTCATCATGTCTTTGATGGATTCTAAAAGTTATAACACATTCTGGGCAGTGGCCAGAATTATGGGTTAGAAAAGTGCCTTGAATTACATGGACGCTGGTACAGGTTTGCTGAGAAAAGTCCTTGAACGCTGGCTGGCAGGCCTGTGAGAGCATCCAAAGGTCCTTAGATGCTGGCTTGCAGGCCTATGAGAGCATCCAAAGGTCCTTGGACGTTGGCATGCCTATAGCATGAGAGCGTCCAGAGGTCAAGAGGCATAAAAGATCAGTGGGACCCAAGGGCAAGATGTCTAAGTGGTTAAGATGTCTCCTGGGGTTGTTGTTGTTGATGTGTAAGGTCAGGTTGATGTGTTCCATCGATTCCATTTCCTTAAGGTCACCAAGGAGGTTGAATCCCTTATAGTGGCCTCTCTCACACGGTTGGCCGGTTATTTGGGTAGATGTGGGAGGAGGGTGGTTACAGATTGGTATCAGAGCATGGTTGCGCTCTCCTTGGGTGAATGTGTTTGTCATGCATTCATGTCGGTTGCACATGTGTCAGTCATCCTTGAATGCTTGTTGCATATGCATGGTGTTGGTCACAGTCGTAGTGATGTCGCCATGGGGATAAGGATGTCGTTGTGTGAAGCATGTTGTCATGAGTGTATGATTGGTTACATGTTGTTATATGTCGCTTACATGTGTCATTTTGTATGCTTGGTTACATTCTCGTATGTTTGGTTACATTCTTTCATACTTGGTTACATGTATCATTCTTGTAGGTTTGGTTACAAGTATCGTTGTTCATGCTTGATTATATGTGTTCATACATGTGTGTGGACAATTACACATTGATTATGCATATTAATGTTTGCATGTGGTCAAGTATACATTCATGTTATGGTTATTGTTGTCATGCATGTAGTCATGATATGTATGTAGTTGATATGGTCATGCACTGATGACTGGACTTTAGTTAGACTGATGGTTACATGGTTATGTGCTTATGTATCATATGTCTATATGTTGTTATGATTATGTTATACATGTATCACGTTGATTTGATGATCTTGCAGATGAGATATCCTCCCTGAACTATGCTAAGGTACATTAGTTTATTATGATTTGGTTTAGCTAACATAGTATGCCTTGCGGGAAAGAGATCAAATGGCTAGCAAGATGGTAGACTACAAAGACTCTCCCTATGAATCGAATGAGCAACGTGGTGTTGGGCTCTCTTCTGATTTCACAGATACATTGAGAAGCTTGAAGGAAGAAATAAGGAGTTGTAAGGAAAACAATAAAAAAATCATGCAGGCACAATAGAAACAAGCATAGGTTAATGCAATACTACTTCAGAGTTTGTCAAAATTGCGGCGATAGGGACCATTTCGGATCAGCCATGAGAAGGAAGATAAAACTAATGGGGCATATTGTAGCAGGTCTTATGGTGGTCACAGGTTGGAAAGAGATGACATGATCAGAGATGGAAGGTTTTTGGACACTCTGGATAGGAGAGGTGATGGACACAGGTATTATTCCAATTCTGTCTCTGATAGACATCATGATTGTCATTGTTATCATCCTTACAGGAGGATTGATAGGGGATACTTGTTGGATGAGTTTAAGAAATTAAAGGCACCTACCTTTGACAAAGAGATGAAGAAATCAAAAGGCGTAGAGGCATGTTTGATTGGCATGAGGAAATTCTTCAAATTGCATGACTATTCAAAAAATATGAAAGCAAATATAGCCACTTTCAGCCTCAAAGGTAAAGCAGATATTTGGTGGGAATATGTGAAGAATGTTAAAGGTATACATGAGGAGGATTTGACTTGGCATGAGTTTGAGAGGCTCTTCAAGAAGAATTATTTCTTGGAAATATACTTTGATGATAGAGCTAAGGAGTTTTATGAGTTGTGGATGGGTTCCATGACAAATGATGAGTATACTAGCAGGTTCTTAGAGTTGTTGAGATATGTGCCTTACCTCAAGGAGGAGAAGGTCGAGGTTCATAGATTCATCAGTGGACTGCGAGTAGCATATAGATACCAGATTGAGTTCGATGAGCCTAGATTGTTGGAGGAGGCCATTCGAAATTTGAAACATTGTTATGAGCAGTTGAAGTGCAAAGTTGATCCTAAGAATGACCTGAAAATAAATGAGAAAGCTAAAGGAAAATGGCCACCAAAGCGAGAAATAACTCAAGATGCAAGTGAGAAAGAAAATGCAGTTCCTTACAAGAGTTTCAAGGCAACTAAGAAAGGACATGGATAGCATCAGGGTAGAGGCGGTGGTAGGGAACCATTACAGTGTTCGATATGTGATAAGGATCATCGTAAGAGGGATTTTACGCAGTTTCAGAGTGGTGGTAGACCCCATATCTATAGTGCTCAGGAGGCACATACAATTGGTGACGTGGGACATATCATTCCTCGTATCTATGTAGTTGTGGACAACATGCAGGTGGATCATTAGGCATCTATCATTGAGATTGACGGTAAGCTTTGTGATCAAGTTGTTTCTATTTTGATTGATCCTAGATCTAACTATAGTTATATCAATCCTAACCTGGTGGATAAATGTGGTTTGAGAAAAAAAGTGCATGCAGAATCTTATTTGGTGTAGTTGGCTATAGGTACAAAGAAGAGAGTTCACCATTGGGTGAGAGCTTGTGCATTTGAGTTAAATGGTATGCCTACAGCAAAACATTTGAATGTACTGCCATTGGGTTCATATAGTATGATTTTGGGTATGGATTGGTTGTACCTTCATAGGACCAAAGTGGATTGCTTTGACAAGGCCATTGAGTGTGTAGATGATAGTGGGAAAAGAGAACTTTGCAGGGGAAGAAGAAACCTACATCAGTGAGGATGGTTATCGTTATGCAAGCTAACCGTAGTTGCAAAAAAGGTTGTGTGATATTTGCAGTGCACATTTCTAGTGACAAAAGTAAGGAAGTTGGGGATGTAGATGTTTTGAGCAGATACCTAGTTCTACAATAGTTTCATGATGTATTTATTGAGGACATTACAGAGTTGTTGCCTCACAAGGAGGTAGACTTTTTTATTGAGTTGGTGTTAGGGGCAGCTTCGGCATCAAAGGCACCTTACCAGATGAGCACACCTGAGTTGGTAGAGTTGAAGTTGTAGTTAAAGGAGATGCTTAATAAGGGATACATTAGGCCAAGTGTATCGCCTTGGGGTGCACTAGTGTTGTTCATAAAGAAGAAAGATGGTACTCTCAGATTGTGCATTAACTACATGCAACTAAACAAGGTAACGATCAAGAATAGGTACCCATTACTGAGGATTGATGATTTGTTTGATCAGTTGAAGGGAGCAACAGTGTTCTCTAAGATTGAGTTGAGATTGGGATACCATCAGGTACACATCAAGGAAGAGGATATCTTCAAGATTGCGTTGAGGACCAGGTATGGACATTATGAGTTTGTTGTAGTTCCATTCGGTTTGACTAATGCTCCAACTACATTTATATGTTTGATGAATAGTGTGTTACGTCCTTATTTGGACAAGTTTATTATTGTATTCATTGATGACATACTAGTATATTATAAAAATGAGAAAGAACATGCCAAGCATTTAGCATTAGTGTTGAGATTTCTAAGAGAGCATCAGTTGTATGCTAAGCTTAGAAAGTGTGGCTTATTTCAGACGAAGGTGCATTACTTGGGACATGTCGTTTCCAAGGAAGGCATAGTTGTAGATCCAAAAAAGATAAGGGCCATTATGGAGTGGGTAGCTCCTAAGAATGTGGATGAGGTGAGATCATTTATGGGATTGGCAAGCTACTACAGGAGGTTCATCAAGAACTTCTCACACATTGCATATCCTATCACATAATTGCGGAGGAAAGGTAAGAAGTTAAAATGGACAAAAGAATGTACTGCATCTAGTTTTGAACAACTCAAGCAGTTGTTGACACATGCACGAGTACTAAAGATTGCAAATCCGGAAAAGGAGTTCGTAGTGTGTCCAGATGCTTGCAAGAGAGGACTTGGTGGATTTCTCATGCAAGAAGGATAGGTAGTGTGCTATGAGTCACGAAAACTGAATGAGGATGAGAAGAACTATCTAATGCATGATCTTGAGCTAGCAAAGATCAAATGTGCATTGAAGATGTGGAGGCACTATCTTCTTGGCAGGAGGTTTAACTGATGAGTGACCACAATAGGTTGAGGTATTTGTTTGACCAGCTGAATCTGAATGTTAGGCAAGATAGATGATTGGCCACCCTCAGTGAGTTTGACTTCGAGATTAGATACATCAAAGGGAAGGAGAACCGAGTTGCAAATGCTCTTAGCAGGAAGGTATAGGTAAATCATATAGTAGTTATGAGCTCTTATGGGATAGAGTTACATGATAGGATCTTGCAGGCAGGAAAACGAGATGACAAGTACATGGAGATCATGCACAGGTTACAACAGAGTGCATGTACAAGTACAGGTGCAGGTATAGGTACAAGTGCAGGTGTGGATGCAGGTACAGGTACAGGTGATCAGGATGCAAACTATCATCTCACATCAGATGGATTGGTTAGATTTAGAGAGAGGATTTATGTCCAAATTGCAGTGATCTCAAGAAGCTTATCCTGAGGGAGTTTCACGTCAATCCATACTCGGGTCACGCAATATATCAGAAAACATTGATGGCGGTGAAGAATTTCTACTATTGGCTTAATCTAAAGAAGGAAGTGGCATAGTTCATGGCTAGATGTTTAGCTTGTCAGCAGATAAAGGAAGAATTTAAGCATCCAGGTGGTTTAATATGGCCTATTGTGATTTTGGAATGGAAATGGGAGGTCATTTCCATGGATTTCATTACAGGTCTTTCGAGGACAGTGAGACACCATGACTCTATTATGGTCGTGGTCGACAGGTTGAGCAAGGTAGCTCACTTCATTCCAATGAAGACTACATATTCAGTGAGTGAGGTAGCACATGTTTTCATCAGAGAGATAGTGAGATGACATGGTTTTCCGAAGAATATTGTGTCAAACAAGGATGCAAAGTTCACTTCCAAGTTCTGGAAGGAGCTATTTGCAGGTTTGGGTACAAAGTTGGCCTTCAATAGAACTTATCAGCCGTAGACAAATGGACAGACAGAGAGGGTCAACAGCATCTTGGAGGATATGCTGAGGATGTATGTGATGCACCAACAGAGTAGATGGGAGGAGTACCTTCCATTGGTTGAGTTCGCATACAATAATGGTTATCAGGATTCATTGAGGATGAGCCCTTTTGAGGCATCATATGTACAAAGTTTTAATACTCCCATCAGTTGGAGTGATCCAGTGAACAGGGTACTTATTAGACCAGATATGTTAGCATACATGGAACAAGAAATGCAGGTTATAAAGAAGAATCTAAAGGTGGCAAGAGATATATAGAACAGTTATGCGTATCAACATAGAGTGTTCAAGGAGTTTCAAGTTGGGGAGCATGTGTATTTGCACATCAAGCCCTAGAAGAGCTCTTTGAGGATTGGATCATGTGCCAAGTTGGCACCACAGTATTGCGGGCCTTTTGAGATCCTTGAGAGGATTGGACCAGTGGCCTATCGATTTGCACTACCTCCAACAATGAAATTCCATGATGTTTTCCATATTTCATTTCTTAAGAAGTATATAAAGGTTGTTGATCATGTTATTGATTGATCTATATTGTAGGTGGAGCAAGAAGGAGAGTTCCAGCCAGAGCCTCCATGCATATTGCAACGAAATCATCTCATGCTCAAGAATAGAGTCATAGAGCAATTTAAAGTGTAGTGGAAGCACTTTGGGCCTGAAGATGCTACATGGGAGATGGTGGATCAGATGCGAGCCCTCTATCCTTCATTGTTTGCCAGTTGAGGCAAAGCAGTTTTGGTTTGATGTTGGTATATGTTTGGCATATGTTTTGTTGATGTTTTGGCATATGTATATATGTATATGGATGTAAATACCACCATAAGCTAAGTTATAAAGCTCCAATAAGTGGTATGGTTGTTATGTCATGTTGTCATGATGTTTTTCTTTTGAGCAGGTCTTTCACTGTAAATATTGTAACAAGCTAAGTTATAAAGCTCCATGGGCAATATGTTTTCTTTTTAGTGGTTTTGTTGAGGTCTTGGTGTGGTTTAACACCGAGGACGGTGTTCCCCAAGGGGGAGGGTTCTGTAACAACCCTGGTGAAAAGTTCATGTAATAAAAATTAATAAAAGAAAAAGATGACCACGGTTAAGGGACATGTATTCCAAGCTGAATGTTGGGAAAATATATCCTAGTGGGAATCACTGGATGTGTTTTTGGCTAAGGAAATTGTCAAAGGCTAAGGAAAAGGCATTAAAAGGCAAAAAGGCATTTTTGGCACATTTATTTATGAAAATAAAGGAAATTAGGAGAAAAGTAAGGTGAAAGGTCACAGGTTGCATGTGAGGAGGAAAATGAAGGAAAATAATTGAAAATGAAGAAAATATAGGCTTCATTAATAAAAAGGCTTTTGAGGATCAGTTGGTAACCTTTTGTCAGTTCACGTTTTGGAGCTCTCTCATTATTCTCTCTCTCTCACTCTTGGTCACTTAGAGTTTTCTTGGAGCACTCTAGCTTTGGATCAAGGAAGGAAAAGAAAGAAAAGGGAAAGGAAGGAAAGCAAGGATCAAGGAAGGAAGAGTAAGATCAGGAAGCTTCAGTTGGAATACTTGTAGCTAATGCCTTGCATGTGTGATTTCCTCACTAGTTTTGACATGTATGGCTTTGCATGTTGGTGTATGGTTCTCTTGTTGTCGGTGGCATGGTTTTTCTGGGATATGACAGTGGTTTTCAGCCTATCCTTGCCTTTTTCTGGATGCCATGGTATGTTGGGATGCTTATCTCGGTTTTGATTTTTGGTCTTCCGGATGGACTTTGGAATCTGGGGTGGAGGTGGTCTCAAGGTTCATTCCCAAAGGCCTAGGAATCCCTTGACCGGTTTTAACAGGATACACGGTAAATCCTGGGGGAGAAATCTCGGTTTAGGGCCTAGTGATCCAGGTTTGGATTGCAGTAAAGCTTAAGAGACTAGTCTCGATTTAGGGTCTAGTGATCCCAAATTGGATTGTGGTAAAGCCTGAGAGAAAAGGAGATGGAAAATTCCTCAAGGATAGTGATGGATTCTGGATGGCATTCCAAGTTCGGTTCGGTTGTGATCAGAGCACCAGTTTTGATGTGATCACGGTTTGGTGAGGGTGGAGGTGGTTTAACCTCTCGATTCCCTCATTTTTTTTTGGATTGGTTTACCCATGAGATCCCACATTCATGCTTGGAATATGGCACGGGGGTGACTAGCTGAAAGAAAGATTTGGTTCAGCCATGTCTACAATCGGGTGGCACATGGAAGTCTCGAACGTGGTCGTATTTGCCTATGATTAATGAAAGCTAAGTTCTCTTGCTTTTGAACTTGTTTATATGTGGATTTAATGGTTGTTATATCTCTGTTATTTACATGGTTTTATGTTGGTTATAAGCTTGGTTAATTGACTAGTTCATGTCATGGTTATATCATGTATTTACGTGTAATTGTTAAATTGATGGATGCAAGACCTAATTGATGTTATAACAATTCAATGGAGAAAGTGGTGATCCTTATTTTCATGTTTCATAAGTGTTTTCATTCATTCATGTTTTCTCTTTTATCCTAGACCTATAGGTTTCATTGATGCCAAGTGTTTGACGAAATGTCAGTCCTGATTGGGGATGGTCAAGCCTAGTCCTGGGGTTGATTTTTGGTTTAGTAGTCTTGTCATCATGTCTTTGATGGATTCTGAAAGTTATAACAAGTTCTAGGTAGTGGCCGGAATATTGGGCTAGAAAAGTACCTTGAATTCCAAGGACGTTGGCACATGTCTATTGGGAAAAGTCCCTAGACGCTCACTTGCATTTCTATGAGAGCGTCCAGAGGTCCCTAGACGCTGGCATGCTTATAGCATGAGACTGTCCAGAGGTCAAGAGGCATAAAATATCATTGGGACCCAGGGGCAGGATGTCTGAGTGGCTGAGATGTCTCTTGGGGTTGGTGTTGTTGATGTGTAAGGTCAAGTTGATGTGTTTCATTGATTCCATTTCCTTAAGGTCACCAAGGAGGTTGAATCCCTTATAGTGGCCTCTCTCATCACATGTTTACCCCGGTTGTCCAGTTACTTGGGTAGATGTGGGAGGAGGGTGGTTACAATCAACTTACAAAAAAAAAAGTGGTAGCTTTCCAAAAATGCATGTTAACTTATTTTATCTATGTATTTTTTAATAAGTTTTGAGATTTTCTTGAATCTTTCTCACTTAATAAATAAGGATTACCTTGCAAAGTGGGGGTGATAGATAAAATTAGAGAGGATCCATATTTCGATGTTGGGAAAGGATACTAGTGTTCATAGGTGTTGGTTTCCTTTATAAACAACAGGGGGGTCATTACTCACAATCAAGTCTCTGACCCGCTTTCTATGAATATTTGGCAATAAGGTTGGGCCTCAAAAGGGAAGCTAGGCATTCCAAACACCTTCCCCAACAGTTGGAATGACTATATCACTAAGCTTTGGTTCTCTCATATTAGGCTGACAAAAAATAAGGATGAGCTTCGATGGAATTTCTCTCCTTTTGGGGATTATACTCCCAAATTGGGATATCTCCACCTCATCTCTTATCATGTTAGGGGATAATAGGTCTGGTGGTGGAAATACCTTTGGAAACTCAAGAGTCCAGCAAAATATCATCTTCTCATGTGGTGTCTAATGAAGAATAAAGTACCTACTTGGGATAATATCAGGAAGAGGCACCTTGAGGGACCCAATTAGTGTACCCTATGCAAGAATAATAAATATTTGTGATGCACCTATTTATAAATTGTTATTTTTTGAAAGGGGTATGGAATGATGCGCTCAATCAGCGGGGATTAAGAAGACGTTGGTAGAGGGATTCTTTTGTTATCATTTGTGAAGCTTGGGCTCAAGACACGATTATCAAAGCTTATGGTTCAATTCCCCTCCTTATCTATTGGGGATTATGGATAACAAGGAACAATGCTATCTTTTAGGAAAAATCCACAACTCCAAATAGAATTGCAGCTAATGTGATAGTTATTTTCTCCCTTTTACCACAATCAACAAAACCTCAAGGCCTTCCATTTTCAAGGGAAGAATCCATTGACTTCTCTCAACCTAGGGATTTCTTTAATGGGGCATGTCAGGGCCCTAGTAGTACCTGTGGGGTGGGGTTGTACTTTATCTCTCACAAAACCATTTTTTTGCACTATCTATGGGCCTGGGAGTGGGCACAAACAATTATGCAGATTTGATGGGTTTAAAGCTTCTAATGCTTTTCTCCATTGAACAGTGATGCAAATATATACAAATTTTTGGGGACTCTATGAATGTTATCAATTGGTTCAATGGAACACAAAGATGCTTAAATTTACATTTGATGGTGTTAGTGGAATAAATTTTGTGAATCAAGCTTTCTTATGATGTATGCTCATGCTGCCATGTATACAAGAACAAAAACATGCAGGTGGACTCATTATCTAAGGAGGGTCTTTGAATGGATTATGGGAAATGGCTTACAAAATAAAATTGAGAAGGAATCCAATTTGAGTTCTATCACTGACCCTTCACAGAAGGGGGTCCACTAATCACATTTTGCAGTCATAAATTATTTTTTGATGCAACTTTTTTGTATGTATTGGTAGGTGTCAAAACTCATTCTCAAGATGAAGTTTGACCCATCCAAGGAAGGAGCAAAATATTTCATATTTTTGAATTATGTAAAGGTTGAAGAGAACAAAGGAAAGTTTATTTTCTTATGTATAAAAACAATCATGATGAGTGGTTTGTGGCTACAAATTAAGAAAACAAAAGTTTAAGGTAAATGAAAAAGGACAAATTAGGAGCTTGATGGTGACCGCTCCAAACAAGGGTTATGGTTAATTGCTGCCCCTGCTCCTCTGTAACCACCGGATCCCTGCAGACTTGCTGTCATTCTCTGCTACCTGTTGGCTACCCTCTGTGCCTCCTATTGTCAACGTTGTTTTCAATTATCTTTGGGCCTATTGCATCATGGAGGATATGGAATTAGAGGAGGTGGATTATTCCACTGACCCTAACCCCAATATCCCCATATTTCGAAGCCCTAACCCTAAGCTGGCTATATTTTCTCACTAGGAATCGTCTGTTTCGTTTCGCTCCGTCTCTCCCCCCGTCGTGACCCTGCCCGGACCATCTTCATCCAGCCTCCCCTTCACCGCCCTCTCCATTGACTCCCCTGAGCTTGACTGCCCTCCGCTCTCACCAGTGACCCTCCATCTTCTCGCTGCTTGTTCTCCATCATCCCCACCCTTCGAACCCTTGCCATCGAAGGACCTATTGTGCTCGCCGCCCTTCGCACATGCATCTGGGATCGACCAAGCCGTCGTGCCCGAGCAAATCTTATCTGAGCCTGGTATCCCCTCCTCCACTGCAACGGCATCTTCCTCCTCAATCCCTTCTGGTTGCTTTGAGACCCCGGTCATCAAGGTCTGGCACCCTGCGTAGAATCACCAGGAGAATCAGGGCTCTCCAGACCCTCTGCAAGACCACCCGACTACGCCGAGATCAGGAAAGCGGAAGATTAAGTGTGTGAAGTCCTTGGGAAAGGACCTCACCCTCAAATTTGGGGAAGGTTTGAACATGGGAGAGGTTGTCAATATGGCTGGTAAGGTTCTGGTGGGTAGGGTTCGGGGTCGTGCCTACTCTGTGGCGTGACTTAGCCTCTGGGTCAAGGAGATTTGGGGCAACATATTCAAATATCTCCGGAAGTGCAGACCCTACCCTGTGGCTAGTTTGCACTCCATTTCCTACAAGAGGAATACACCAACTGGGCACTTGCAAGATATTGGCACATTGAAATGGCCCCGGTCATGTTGAAGCGATGGAGCCCGCTTTTCGACCCTAAAAGAGAACAGATTGGGGCTGGACCATTATGGGTTAGATTTCCTGGACTCCCACTACAGTATTGGTCTGAGGATGTGTTTTTCCATATTGGGAACGCACTGGGTACCTATTTGGACTACAATAGGTCCTATATCCAATCCAGGAACAGGTCTCTGGCATGCATACTGGTACACCTAGATACGAGAGAAGGATTAGAGGAGAAAATTACTCTACAATGGAAGAATTTCACTAGGATTCAAATCCTAGACTATGAAGGAGTCCCTTTCAGGTGTCGCAGGTGCCACAAAGTTGGACACTTATTCAAGGAATTCCCATTGGTGTGAAGGGACTCGGACCCTCCAAAAGGACCTGAAGGTGAGACTGCTAAGGCTCCTGCATCCGTCCCAGGGTCATCTCCTCTGGCTGCCTCATCAATGCATAGGAAGGGGTCTCCAAATCATCTGCCGACTACAAGCGCTCCTCATCCTCCCTCCCCGCTGATGACCTGATCAAGGGCTGTTGCTGAGGTTGCTCGCTCCTCGGGTACTCCTCCTCTCCCTGACTCTGTTTTTGTTTTTTCTCCTGCATGTTTTGCACTACATATGCACTCTGCATCTGCATCGAATCAGGATTTCATCCCCTCCTCCATCCCCTATCCCCTCGACTCACATCGATCGATCCTCTCGACCACTCCCCCATCCTTCCCTCATGATCCCCCTCCTCCTCTGTTGTTATGCATGCTTCCCACGATGGTCCCCCCACCCCTACAATCTCAGGCCCTGCCTCCCCCTCTCAGAGACCGACTCTGTATCCTCTGGGTTGGGTCTGACTTCCCCATCTCATCCCCCCAAATCCATCAGAGGCCGTAAATCCCATCTATCTAAAGCCATCCTATTAGTCGGGGCAGAAGTGGCTTTGGGTAGACAATCATCACTTGATCGGGTTCTTAGAGCTTTGAACACCCTTCCTAAATCGCCCCCATGAAGTGGCTCTCCTTTAATTGCAGGGGCCTGGCTAGCTCGCCCAAAAATCTAGCCCTCAGATGACTTTTTGAATCCGAGATTGTAGACATAATTTTCCTTCAAGAAACTTTGGGTGAGGCTGACCTTACCTCCCGTATTCTCCATTCCTTGAAGCCTGGATGGAACTTTCAATCCCTTGATGTCATAGGGAGATTTGGAGGACTGGCCCTGGGATATAATCCCCATTCTATTAACCTCAAGGCCTCCTGGGGTGGAGCTGGTTTTATTGGCATGGACATTTTTTCATCAAAATTGGGGATGGATCTTCATTTGATCAATGTATATGGCCCTTGTCAAAATAGAGAGGCCTTCTGGAACCGCCTCCTCAATCTATCCCTCACTACCTCAGATAATCTCATAATAGGTGGTGACCTGAACTTCTCCTTAGGATTTGGGGAATCATGGGGGACAAATGCTCAGGTGGATCCGCTCTCGGAGTCTATGGAGATGCTGCTTGAACAACACCATCTGACAGATATTCCCATGGTAAAACCTCTCCCCACTTGGAGAAACCAGAGAGTTGGTGAGGCATCTCTGGCCAGGAGACTGGATCGATTCCTTATGAAGGATTCTCTGATACAAAAACTTTCCTTATATAGACAATGGGTTGGTTCAGGTGGTTTATCAGACCATTCCCCCATTTTTATGGAGATCACTGGCCCCTCTCAGAAACCAAAGGCACCATATAAATTCAACTCCACCTAGATTTTGGACCCATCCTACATTCAAATGGTCTCTGATTTCTGGTTATCCAACCCTCCATCCATGGGGAGAACTCTGGCAGAAGGTTTCTGCTCCAATCTTACTAAACTCAAGAGACTCTCCATAAATTGGGCTAAGGAAAAAACTAAGAGGGATGACCAAACCCTCGGTGATATTGAACAGTCATTGGCCACTCTTCTGGATGATCAGGGCTGAGGGTTCACTTTTGCAGAGGCAAAGACACAACTTATAAATTTGGAAAATCAGAGATCAAAAATTCTGAAGGAGAGGGAAGAAACTTGGCGGCTCCAGAGTCGAGCTGTCTGGTTAAAAGTAGGAGATGAGAACACCAAGTTCTTCCAAAACTTTTCCAAGGGAAGGAAGGTCACCAATACTATCTGGAATATGCCCATGGAAGATGGGGGAATGACAACAACTTTTAATCATCTATCCCACCTTGGGAACTCTCATTTCCGAAAACTCTTCAAAGCACCTCCTGGTGTTTCCCTCGCTGAAATTGTTAGAATTGCGGGACATTTCCCTAGATTTGTGGACATGGACATGGCTGAGGAGCTCACATCCCCTGTCACTCAGGCGGAACTAGAAGGTACTCTGAAATGGTTCAAAAAAGATAAGAGTCCAGGGCTGGACGGCTGGACAATTGAATTCTACCTTGCTTTTTATGAGATCATTGGACAAGACCTGCTTAAGGTGGTGGAGGAATGCAGGACTACTGGGCGCTTGTATGAGGCCATTAACACCACTTTCATAGCCCTAATCCCTAAATCTGACTCCCCCACATCTTTCAATGATTTTCGTCCTATCTCCCTATGTAATTGTCTATATAAAATCATTGCCAAGATCCTTGCTAATCGACTCAGGCCCATCCTATCCTGCCATATCTCCTCTGAGCAATTTTCTTTCCTCTAGAATAGACAAATCCATGAAGCAATCGACATAGCCCAAGAAGCACTCCACTCCCTTAAAACTAAAAAGCTAAAAGGGGAAATTCTCAAAATTGACCTAGCTAAAGCCTTCGATCAGGTCAAATGGCTATACATTAAGATGATCCTCACCCATCTGGGATCCCCCCCCCCCTTCATTGATTGGATCATGTGCTGTATCACTTCGACAACTTTCAGTGTTCTCATTAATGGATCTGCATCACACTTCTTCCATGCTGAGAGGGGTCTTCGGCAAGGTTTCCCACTCTCCCCGCTCCTCTTTCTGATTGTCATGGAAGGGCTCAGCAGACTCATTGCATCGGCCAAGAGGGAAGGGTGACTACAAGGGCTTAAAATGAGTGACATCTGCTACCTCACTCATCTACTTTTCGTAGATGATGTCCTCATCTTCCTAAATGGAAGCATTCAGGACTCCTCTACCTTCCATGATATTCTCTCACTATTTGCCCTGGCTACTAGCATGGAAGCAAATCACTCCAAGTCTACCATCACCCTTTCCAATACTTCACCCCCAGAAGCTAGATATGCTCATCAGAAATTTCCTTTTCAGAGACATCATCTGGAGGATGGCCTCAAGTACCTAGGGTTCTGGATTAAGCCTCATTGTTACAGAATAGCAGATTGGATATGGCTTGTTATTAAAATTGAAAAGCGACTATTAAATTGGAACCACAGATTCCTTTCCAGAGCTGGCTGATTAGTCCTCATCAAATCTGTCTTGGAGGCTACCCTAGTTTATTGGATGTCATTGGCTTGGATTCCTAAAGGAATACTTGCTCGAATTCAGAAGATCTGTTGCAGATTCCTTTGGAATGGATATAGAGAAGGCAAACCATTTGCTTGGGTAGGATGGAAGCACATTTCCCTCCCCAAGAAGTGGGGAGGATGGGGGCTAAAGGACCTTTCAGTCTTTGCACATTCCCTTGCTGCCAAGATGGGATGGATCCTGCTCACATCACAAAACCTCTGGACTGAAGTCTCCTATCACAAATACATTTGGCCTCATCATCTCATGGAATGGATTCGCTTACCCTCTTGGTCTCGAACAGGGGTATCTATGGTTTGGAAAGCAATTCTACATACCTTGCCTTTTATTAGAGAGGGCCTAGCATGGAGAATAAATAATGGCACATCAGCTCGTATAGGCATGGACCCATGGACAAGAGGGGGGAATATGTATAAATTACCACCAGGCCTCATCCTTTTTCTCAATCAGAGGCATATTAAGGTAATTGCTCAGATTGCTAATTTGGAGAACAACTCCATCTTTGAACAAGCTTGGTTATCTGCTCCACACCTGGGCATCCCTGAACACTGGCTGCAGACTTGGGAGGGGTATATTAACGCCCTGAAAGAAGCCCATGTGCGCATCAAAGAAGGCCCTGATGAGCTTATCTGGACCCCAGCTGATCATGGTATATACTCCCCTAAAATTGGCTATCCCATCCTTCTCACAACGCACAGGCCACATGCACTTCTTGACTGGTGGAGCAAGTTATGGAAGCTTAAAGCACCACCGAGAACGAAACTCTTCATGTGGAACGTGCTCAGTAACAAAACCCCAACTGGAGCAAACCTCATGCATCGATCTCACTACGGTCCACATTGGTGTGTACTATGTAAACAGGCTGAGGAGACAAATGATCACATGTTTCTCCATTGCCCGATGAGTGCACAACTATGGCTACAAGTATTAAACCTACTCTCCAAACCTGGCTGTTGGCAGGGGCAATCGATTCCGAAGGCCTGGGAAAACTGGACTGTCGTGAACAATAGCCCTAAAACCCACTGTCTCCCTCTCCTCACCTGCTGGTCAATCTGGCTGACCAGGAACAAAATTATATTCAAGGAAACAGAGGCCCGATGGCCACATGCTACAGCGAAAATTGTTGTTGCCTACCATGAGATCCCTGATGAAACACACACTCCTACAAACCACACCTGCACCACTGAGGTGATTGATCACACCATACCATGGGCATATTTCGACGGCGTCGCTCAAGCTCAGGGATGTGGGGGTGGAATTATTCTACATCTATCTGAACATCATCATTTCAAAATTCAACTGGGCTTGGGAGAGGGAACAAACAATTATGTTGAACTGATCACTCTCAGGCACCTTTTGCATTTTGCACTGGCACACTCTTGCAATAACTTACAGATCTTTGGTGATTCCAAAATCATCATAAATTGGTTCAATAACATCAATAACTACCATGCACATTCACTTAGAAACATCTTGGATGAAATTTTGGATTTCAAGACTCAATTTAATTATGTTACCTGTCAACACATTTACAGGGAACACAATGAGGCTACTGACAAACTTTCCAAGGAGGCTACGACACATCCCAGAGGCCTGTGGATGATACAGGAACAGATTGGTGCAGAACAATATCAATACTACCACCGACCCTACATTGATAGGGCATATACTAGGGCGGACAGGCCCTAAATTTTTGTTTATATTTCAGCTAATGCACAATTTTACTTTATGTATATATTTATGATTATATTTATGTTCACTAGACACACTGAGCACACCCTGCGTGGTGAATATGTACAACTCTTTTTGGAATGGCCTCGGCCATAACTTATTATTTTTTAACACTACCTGAATGGCTACAGCCAACAGTTATGCATATGCCAATGACATCTACTATATGTAATTTTTCAAATTAATGGAAAGTTACGATTTTTCCTTGGGGAAAAGACAATCATATGTTGATACAGGCATATTTTGAATCTTAAACAAGGGGGTTTATATACTCCTACGACAACACATTTGAATATATCTACATAATATAATTTACATCATTATGAATGAAAATTACAACTTTTTTCCAAGGGAAAAAAGAGTCGTGAGATTTTCTATCAATTAAACAATAATTTTATCTTTAATATGTAATACTTGTTTATGTAAGAAGTTTAACTGCCTCATATATTCCTTCTTTTTATTCAAATTTTCCATCCATTGTTTATATAATACATGTTGTAGATAGCATCTCGATGAATGCATTTTGTGTTATATGATTATTTGGGTTGACTTCTTGTTGAACAGATTAATTGATTCTAAACAATCAAATATTGTCTATCCATTATTAGAAACTATTCATATATTGGTTAGATGTTGCCAATAATATTACAAATCAAATAGTTATTCTTTTAACTATCTCTTCAACCAACTTCTCAGATATATAACATAACCCAGTAAAATAATATTGTAGCTGTTAGAATGAGATTGTTGGACATTTTTGCTATATCATTTAGTTTCTTTTTATTCTACTATTTATTATCGATATACATGGTGTTTGTATTTTTTGCAAAGCCTTTATTAGGCTCGTTTAGGCATTTATTATATTTTTATCTAAATTTAGAGTAGAACTAATATATGAATGTATAGAAAAACTTCTTCTATTCGGAATAAATTATAAACATTAGGCTCTTTTACCATATAATTTTAATAATCGTATCTAATCTCTTATTGAGATTTATGAATTTTTATATTTATGAATATTTTAAAATATTATTAAAAATATTTTTATATTTATTTTTATAATTATGAAATAAAAATATATTTTAAAAATAATAAGTAAATATATGGTAAATAATATTTAGTAAATATTATATTTTTATTTAGGTATAGTTTAATTTATAGAAGAAATTAGTTTTTCATTGAAATGTGATATATATAATTGAATTATTAAGAATGTGATTTTTTGTTGTTTAAAATATATTTTTGATGCATAAATGTATTCAGTACCTTGGAAAATCCCTAAAATATTTTAATTATACAAATTAAACAACTTAAATAATTCAAGTTTCTAAGAAAATCTACTAGATTTTGGTTAAAATTAACCAAAACAATTTTATATAAAAAAATCATTTTGTCTATACATTAGACTACATCTTATCATTTGTATTGAAAATTAGTTATATAGTCCAACTCTTTTTTGTTCTTTATTGAAAACTCTTTATATAGTCAAACTCTATTATGTTCATAAAGAAAATTAGTACAATTGCCTATGAAGCATATTCTTGAAACTAATTACTTTGGATCATGTGCATTTGAGAAAAAAAAATTATTTCTTAATTGCTCTACTATGTGCATTTTGGAAAATTTGTATAGTTTCTTTATAATATCATGGGATTAGGATTCCCCCGATGGGGGTGCGGAGCCGGAAACACGTGGTTGCATCACCACATGACTAAATCCAAATGTTTGAGGTGGGGGTATGGGCCTCTCGGTCCTTTCAGGCATTAATAGTCGTGGGGAGTGGTACAGTGGAGTGGGTGGTTAAGCATGTGACGAGCATTGTTGAGGGTGGTGGGGTGAAATACAACGGAGCGATGGCGATCCCGAGTATTTGCATTTGTGTTTGCATTCACGTCTAGAGGAAGGTGACGGGTTGGTGGTCGAAAAGGCATGGCAAGCTGGTAAACCTGGTTTTTGTGGGCAGAGAGCTCTGGATGTGTGTTGGGGAGGGTGTGAGCATAGGGAAGAGGAGGGATTCCATTGCTTACGGAGCTACGTTCTCTGGTGTGTTCGGCGTATTCAGGTATGGAGAGTCCCTGCTTTGGCTCCAGTGGTTAATTGGCAGTGTAGTGGTGGGATAGGTTGGTGGTGGTCGTTGGATTGGCCTTTGTTCTTTACACAGTGACAGTTGGCCCGTTCTCATGGCGTCCATGTTCATCCGCAGCAGAAACGAGGAGCGTCGGCTACCGAGTTTGGTTTGTCGAATTCTGTTGGTGGAAACTCTTCAAATTTCTACTCCAATTTGGTACTAATTTGCTTAACTCTGGAGGACACCATTTTCCCAGAGAAGCTTGGAAGACGGTGACATTCGGTGGATTGTGTTCTGGGTAATTTTCGTTTGGTGCGAGTGCGAGCCGGTGGGGTTTAATTTGGAGCTGGAAGTTCTATGAAATTCCACGTCTGGGTCGACTACCATGAAGACCCCGTCGCAGAAGGCTTCCTCCTCTGGTCCTCTTGCTACTGAGGAATCCCCTGCCCAAGCATTGGTTCCAGCTCCGCCTCATCGTAGTGGCAAAACCATTGGGAGCTCGCTGGCGAGTCACAAGGTGGTAGAGGTGGAGGACAGCTGGGAGTCTGCCAAGGGGGAGGCGTTAGGAGATGTGGCAAACAAGGGATGAGTCTAGGGGACGTAGAGGACAATCACAGACAGAGGAGCCAGGGTGGTGGACGTCAAGGTGGAGTGAAAAGAGGCCCAGTAGCGTCTGAAGCTCAAGAAGGGCAAGTCTACCACCAGTGTTGTAGGGAAAGTTGTCGAGACCTGATTGTTAATCTAATGAATCGAAAGGATGTTGTTGAACACATCCATAGAGAAGAACATGTGCTGGAGATGGCAACACTTGAGCGGCTTCACCACTTCCAGAGTTAACTCAGGGAGCGTGTAGTTGTGGCGTGGAGAGGTCAGAATTTGCTCTTAGAGAAAGTTGAAAAGCTGGAGAACTGGATGGCGCACTTCGAAGGGCACGTCTAGTGCGACTTCTGCCCTCCACCGCCTCCTGGAACTGCCCTGGACAACCCTACATCCATTACTTCTGTTGTCTAGTATGGTTTCTAGAGTATTTTTTTAGTTGTGTTCTGGTGCCTATGGCCTAGTCGGTTCTAGTTTCTGCCTTTAGAGGCCCTTTTGTATTTTTGTCGATGAACCTTTTGGTCAGCAAACTTAGTCGGGGTGAGACCGCGTGTTTTGACGGCATCTATATATACTCCTTTCTCCGAAATTAATAGAAGATTGACTTACAAAAAAAAATCATGGGATTAGGATTAATGAATTTTTATTTTTTAATTAATGATTATGATTTTATATCTATATAATTTATTTTTTACGTGTAGATTTTTACAATTAACATTTTGATTTATGTGTCCAGCAGTGTTATAGAAAAATTTCACAAAATCAAAATATATTAAGGTATTTTAGAATGAAATTAATATTAATTACATAAGTCCAACAATTGATAAACATTGATAACTATTAAACACTTATTTCATAAGACATCTTACATTAGATATATAAATTAGCTTAAATTCATCTTAACTGGGGACTTACCAAACACTGAGAGAGATCAAATCTAAAAGAGGTTTGCATCTCAAGAGATTTGATCTCTATCAATATTTGGTAAATCTAGAATTAAGAGGGACCTAAACTGATTTAGTTATTAATTATACTTAATTATAAATATTATAAATATAATTATTTTTTATTTTTAAATTATGTTTGACCATGTTAAATACTACAGCATCTCTACTATACTAGACTAGAAAAAACTTCTCAACCAATAAAAAAAAATATTTTCATAAAATAAATTCTTTAAAAAAATAACCATTCTTTTTTTTATATATATATTTCCATAAATTCTATTCATAAAGAAATATCTAAATATCTCATCCTTACAAAATTATAAGAATATATACCATTATTTTTTTTTATATAAGTTTCCATAATCTCCATTCATAAAAAAAAAAAATCTCCTCATCCTTACAAAATTATAAGAATATATACCATTATTTTTTTTTATATGTTTCCATAAACTCTATTCAAAAAAAAAATCTAAATATCTCATCCTTAAAAAATTATAAGAATATATACCATGCGATAACTTTTTTAGAATTAAAAAATATATATTTCTATAAACTCTCCTTATAAAAAGAATCTAAATGCGTCGAATCTAAATGTATGACTTAAAAAATTATAAAACATTTGAAGTCGTGCCTTTGTTCTAAGTTTTAGCTACTCGTGCATGTCTCCTGTATCACTACAGGAGATTGAATCTGATACGGGAAAAATTATCGTCCACTCCAGAAATCCAACAGGAGGCTATTCGATTTTTTTTTGGAGGTTTTTGGTTTAAAGGCAGAGAGAATGTAGACATTGATAATCACTTGGAGTTTATCAACTCATTCCCTAATATGTACAAGAGTAAAAATATATTTTGGAGATTGTTAAGTCTATAATGAAATAAAATGATATGACATGACATTTTAATGTTTATTAAATTAAAAATAATTTATGGAATTATAGAAATTCTAGTATCTTGTTTTTTGCAATTTATTTTTTTTCTTATTATATTGATGATGAGTTGGTCCAATTTTCTAACAATTTTTTTTTTGAAAAGGCAATGTCAAGAAACCGATGCTAACATATTCCCATAATTTTCTGTCTTTAAACGTATAACATTGCAAAATGAAATGTTTTTCTGATACATGCAAAATGTACACATCGGTTCTTCCCAACCTTCTTTAGGCATTTTCCACCGTTATGTTTCACACCGAAGTTGATGCGAGTTCTTAATTGAGCAATAAGAAACCTTTGCCCTCCATTGAATGCTAGCTCCAATGTACTATTTTTGTTGGAGATCAGAGGTAGGGTTGGATTCCTCAGTGTAGTACTTATTTCTACCCAACTATTTTCTCCGTATCCGTCTACAAAACTTCTCCATAACAAAATTTGTTAGCTCCTTGCTATTTGTGGAACAAACATTAAAGTAGATATTCCATTTTTGCATCCATGTGTAGTTTTGTCTCATCCATGTTTTTTTTATTGCACTCATGTCATCATTGAAGATAACATTAGGCTATCTACTTACTCCCATTTGCTCAACTATTTTTAAATATTTTATGAGTTGTACCATAGCAATTGCTTAGATGGGAGTTGCTCCCTTTCACTCAACATTATCTAAGTACAAAAAGCTACCTCTATTCTCAAAATCTTTACAAAAAATAAGTGTCCCAATATACAATGGAAATGGACTTGGTGCAAATGGCAGAAGAATCCCGTCGTCTTAAAAAAGTAAATGGTGACATAAACTCTACCTGTTTAACTTTTATCCCAAAATCTTCATGTCTGACTTCCTTCAGAGATTACAGGCCAATCTCTTTGTGTAATATTACATACAAAATGATTTCCAAAATTATGGCAAATAGTATAAAAGAGAAGTTCTCTGATTATATTTCGGGAGAACAATTTGGCTTTTTAAAGAACATATTGATTCAAAACCCAGTTGTTATCTCTCAAGAATGTTTACATTATTGTGCTAAAGTTGGACCTACATAAGGCGTGGTTAATCTGTTAAGCTCCTTTAAGTTTTCCCAACTGGTGCCTCCAATTACGGAAGTAAACTGCAGTCATTTCCTTAATTTCTGGAAGCAGACTGCAGTAATTTCCTTAAATTACGGAAATCAACTGCAGTTAATTAATTTCTTGTTGGGAGCTTCTGAAGTGGTCCATTACTCCATCTGGAGTTCTCTACCATGATTTGTGGAACACCTGACACATAGCCAATATAAGCTTGATGGAAGCTTGGCTATATATATTTCTGTTTGGTCCCCAAGCTTGCATCTCAATCCCCTTCAGTTTTACACCATCAAGTTGAGTGAGCAGAGCTTGGAAGTGCCTTCAGATTTTCTTATCCGCCTGCTTTGGCGTATTTTTCTTAGGCGTGATCCTTGATGTTGTTCGATTGTGGACAGCTTGCTGATGTTTGTTTTCATGCACGCGCGCTTAAATGATTTCGAGGTCATTTCAATAACCTTCCAGTAGTATACTAAGTCAATACGAGGCTGCTCATGTGTGTGTATATATAGGCCTCTCATCGTAATCTGTCATAGAAAAGGGTGCGTGTATCCAATGATATCTTTCTTGTCTAAATTGTAAGTCCATTATAAAGCTACCTACGTGTGTGTGTATATAGGGCTGTTGTTGTGAGTTCTGACAGAAAGGGTTGTGTATATATCGACTGTGAAATATATGTTATTGTATGGTGCTGCCATATTTGTGCGTGGAGGATTAAGCAAGTTCAACCAAGAGCGTCTTGTGTAAATTAATAGAGGCTGCAGAGAGTGAGACTACATGAGTTACTGGCTACAGAAGCCCAGTGGAGCTGTTTAAAGACTACCGGCAAAATTTTGATCAAGCTACAAACAATCTTGTATTTTATTTGATATCAGAGTGCGAGCAAGCATCAATGGCTGGAGGTATTTTTCTTGGGCATCAAGTTTTTTACATTTTTTACGATTTCTTTAAGTTTAATTCCGCATTAAAGAATCGTTATTTCTAACATTTGGTATCATAGCATTTTTATCTCTGCCTTGGTGTTTATAGACATGCTTTATTTGTGTTAATGCCATATTTAGAGAATTTTATGAATTAAGAGATTTATTTGGAAATATGTTTAATTTTTGCTCAATTTTTATGCCTATAATATTGGTTTAATTATATGCAATTTGAATAATATTGTGCAAAAAATTATTAATTATATTCGTTATTTTTGCATGAATTGATTATTTCTGTTTTAAATTAAAACATGCTATCTGGATGAGTATACAAGACCCACGTTAAATATTATGCATGAATTTTATAGTTTTGATTATGCAAATTATCATTATTTTCATATCAAGTTAATTTTTATGCATAAAAGATATAATGTCTAGTGATCCATATAATTTTAATTGATTAGAGAATAACCACAACATCTCAAATTAAATAATATTATATATTAAGTTTGATTAGAATCACATAAAGAATATTTAAACATTAATTGTAATTAATTATACTAAATATAATAAATTTTATCCCACAGGAATTTTTGTTACATTTATATAATTAATTATGATAAAATATTCATAACTTACCCATAAGAATTATGAATTAATAGTTTTATCATAAAGTTCAAATCTAAGATAGAATTTATATCAAATTATAATCATAATATACCCTTTAGAATTATGAATTAAGTGAATAATTTGATAAATTCTATCATAAAGAATAATTGAATGTGCTTGAATTGGAAATTTGACCCACAGGCAATTTTTATGTCTTTAGATTCAATTTTGAGCATGATTTGCATTGGTAAAACATAAAATTTTATTTAGGCCTCAATTTTAACATAAGCATGTGATCTTTAATTTTATGCAGTTGTACAACCTGCAAATTTCTTTGAAATTCATTGTGATATCCCTGAACTTAAGGGAGATAACTATAAGGCTTGGAAGGAGAGGGTTCTCCTTCATTTGGAGTGGATGGACATAGAGTATGCTATTAGGAAAGATGAACCACCGGCACTCACTAATATCAGCACTGCAGTGAACATCACGCTTTATGAATGATGGGAGAGATCTAATCGCCTAAGCATGATGTTCATTAAGACTAAAATTTCAGCTGGTATTCGTGGTTCCATTGATCAGCATGAAAAGGTCTGAGACTTGCTAAAGGTCATTGATGATCAATTCGTCATTTCAGACAAGGCACTAACAAGCACCCTAATCATGAAGTTCTCATCCCTAAGGCTCACTAGTGTGAAAGGTCTACGCGAGCACATCATGGAGATGAGGGACACTGTGGCTCAATTGAAAAAACTCGAGGTTGAAATATCGGAGTCCTTCTTGGTGCACTACATCCTGAACACCCTTCCACACCAATACGGACCTTTCAAAATCTCATACAACACACATAAGGATAAATGGTCAATTAATGAACTCATGACCATGTGTGTTCAAGAGGAAGAGAGACTGGTGATGGAACTGGGAGAAAGTGCAACGCTGGCAATGCGTGGAAAGGGAAAATCTCAAGCCAATCAGAAAGGGAAAGGTAAAGTACCTCCCCAAGCCGATATCAAGAAAGATTCCAAGTGTTTCTTCTGTAAAAAGAAGGGACACGTGAAGAAGGAATGCGCTACCTACAATTACAGAAGTAAATTGCAGTGATTTCCTTAATTTCTGGGAACCAACTGCAATAATTTCCTTAAATTACGGAAATCAACTGCAGTTAATTAATTTCTTGTTGGGAGCTTCTGAAGTGGTCCATTACTCCATCTAGAGTTCTCTACCATGATCTGTGGAACATCTGACACATAGCCAACAAAAGCTTGATGGAAGTTTGGCTATATATATTTCTATTTGGTCCCCAAGCTTGCATCTCAATGCCCTTCAGTTTTACACCATCAAGTTGAGTGCGCAAAGCTTGGAAGTGCCTTCAGATTTTCTTATCTGCCTGCTTTGGCATATTTTTCTTAGACGTGATCCTTGATGTTGTTTGATTGTGGACAACTCGTTGATGTTTGTTTTCATATACGTGTCTTTAAATGATTTTGGGGTCATTTCAATAACCTTCCAGTGGTATACTAAGTCAATACAAGGCTGCTCATGTGTGTGTATATATAGGCCTCTCATCGTAATCTGTCACAGAAAAGGGTGTGTGTATCCAATGATATCTTTCCTGTCTGAATTGTAAGTCCATTATAAAGTTGCCTACGTGTGTGTATATAGGGCTATTGTTGTGAGTTCTGACAGAAAGCGCTGTGTATATATCGACTATGAAATATATGTTATTGTATGGTGCTGCCATATTTGTGCGCGGAGGATTAAGCAAGTTCAACCAAGAGTGGCTTGTGTAAATTAATAGAGGCTGCAGGGAGTGAGACTACATGAGTTACTGGCTACAGAAGCTAGTGGAGCTGTTTAAAGACTACGGGAAAATTTTGATCAAGCTACAGACAATCTTGTCTTTTATCTGATATCAGAGTGCGAGCAAGCATCAATGGCGAGAGGTATTTTTTTGGCATCAAGTTTTTCACATTCTTTACGATTTCTTTAAGTTTTAATTCCACAGTAAAGAATCGTTATTTCTAACATAATTGAAAACTTTGAAGGTAGAACAAAAAACTGGACATTCAGATGGCTGTCATCGAGGGGCAAGTTGATCCTAATAGAGTCGGTGCTTCAGAATTTAGCAATATATTGGCTGCATCATTTTCATTTACCCAAATCAGCGATTCAAAAGATCAATGCCATTATTGTAAGATTCATATGCTCCAGAAGCCGTGGGGAAAAAAATTACACCTAGTGCACTTGAAAGTTGAGTGAACTTACCAGGACGACTGACTCTGGTGGATGAGGATTACTTGAACTACGAATTTTTTGATGGCCATTGCTATCAAAAAGTCTATGGCAGGCTATATATGGTACAGAAACACATATGTGGAATGGTTCAAACATGGTATGATTTCAAAAAGGAAGGGTTCCAGAATACGGATTAATCTCATGAAGGTAAAAAGATGGATCATGGAAAATCTCCATTGCGAAATAGGTATAGGACCATCTATCCGGATGGGAATTGATCCCATTTTGGGAATGCATGAGACTAATACATGGACAGATTTGATCCTTTACCACCTACAGGAAATAGGAGTTACTTACATAAATCATATCAGGGATCCACATGTACATGCCCAGTCTATAACTAAATGGAAAGAGGTTGTAACGCTGGGCATTGAAGGCTCGGATGCTATGCTGTGGAATAATTACATAAAACAGTTAAAATGGGCTTGGATCAGGATCAGTGATGAGGATGACAGACTTAGCTGGGATAGATCTCTCCTTCAGGGTGAGATATCAATAGCGGAGTTATACAAAAAAAATAAAAAATAAAAAAATAATTCTTTCTCCCTCTATGGAAGTAACACCAAGTGTATTTTTCGGTGTGTGGTCATGGCCCATTCTACTTAAAGTCAAGATATTTTGTTGGATGGTATAGAGAGATCGTATTCTAGCTTGGTTGAACCTGAGTAGAAGATGGATCCTTGGCCTTTGGCGGTGTTATCTCTGAAAAAATGATTTGGAGGATAATACACATCTGTTCATAAATTGCCCATATGCCGTATCTACTTGGAACAGAGTACTTCACTGCCTAAACATAAATACGAGATTGTGTTTCGGATCCCTGAACAAATCCATTGATAGATGGGTGAGATTCGTTGGAGAATACAGGGACATCCCATTTTTTTTATTATAGGGGGCATCTGGAAGGGCAGGAATGTTGCCATTTTTTTTATAGAGACATATAACATTCATCGAATATGCAATGGAATCTATGCCTCTTTCGAGGAACAGGGTCAGACCAGGTTGCGAGAAAGGCCTCGTAGATCTCTATAGATCCCCAAGTTTTCATATTTCCCGGTTGGTTTCTTTGATGGGATCGCATGGGTGGAGGAATGTGAAGAATGTGGTTGCGGGGCTCAAATAGATTTTTCAACCTCTCTGAGATATTTCTTTTGGTGTGGAGGTGACAAATTCTAGAGCAGAAGTTTTAGCTCTATGGGGTTTGCTTTACTGTGCCTATGGTTAGAAATTGAATCCATCTACCTATATAGAGACTCAAGAGTGGTCATCGATAAATAGAAAAGCTTATTTTGCCCCCCTTATTTGCAAAACTGGATGAGCAGGATCTTGAAGCTAAGGACTGCTTTCCATAGGAATATTCCAGAAACATAACTCTTCTGCACATCTACTTTCCAAAGAGACATCGGAGCACAACCTGGATGCATTCATTTTGAGGAATATTATAAGGGTGCGAGAAGCCATGTTGGCAACCTGCCCTTGGAATGATCGCAGGCATGAATTAACTCGGGACCTTTAGGTTGTGGCACGCTCTCCTAAGGATGTCTAATGGGAGAAGAAGACGGTTTTCTCAATCTGTTTTTTCCTGATGTATGCTCAGGACTTTTTGATCCACGTCATGATACACAAATGCATATGAAATTATTTTGTTTAGGTGTTTGTGATATAGTGGTTGGATAGTGCTTCCTTCTTCTTCTTTTTTCCTTCTCAGTTTTGGCTATGCAGATGAATACTCTATTGACAGTTTCTTTATGGCTTTTTTATCTTAATATAAAATCTATAGATTTTTCTTCTCCTGGGAAAAATGGTCTCTTGTATCATTGTGGAATTTGTTGGACCAAATGCCACAAAGTCCACTATCATTTCCAGTGACAATAGGATTCAATACCACCATCATTTCCAATAGGATTCAATACCACATTTCTGATTTTAGAACAATTTGGATCCTCAAACTGATCTTTGCCAAACATTTCCCTGTAACAATGCTGCTAACATTCACACTGTATATCCATTGTGATTTCGAGGTGCTCACTGGTTGCAAAGAGATGATAATATCCTGTGAATTAGAAATGTATGAATGCCAAAAAATACCTGCATGATCCAACGTATGCCACTCTACAAGTGGGTGATCTTCAAGTGTCACTAAAATCTCACCTTGAAGATTACAAACGTGAATTTTTCCGGATTCGGTGCAGCAGATAAACTGGGATCTTTTATATAAATAGTAAGGTTCACTGATTGCACTAATATTTGTATTTCTGATGTTTATTGAAACAGGGTTTTCACCGCAGATCTCTACCACTATTGTTGCATAAGTAGTGTATTGCTACCACACAACACAATTAACTGTATGATTAGGCCGAGGGATAAAAAAAAAAATTTCTTTTGGGTAGTATTTTGTTAAATTTTGAATAAATTCTCAATTCAAACTCTAAACTTTCCATTTCTTTTAGTCAAATAAATTACCTCATACATCATGATGTTTATATTTCCTGGACTTGGACTTTTAAGATTCGAACAAATTTGATGTTTATGCCACCTGGACTAATATTCGTGACACTTAGATTTCATATCGCAAACAATAGCCTATACTCTTTTAGTTCAGAAAACTTTAATGTATGATCCATGAATCCGTGAATGATGGCCCTACTATTTGGAATATCTAAACCGAATTCATTAATGTGGAACTCTTCATGAAAAATGTGCCTCGTCTATAGAGTTCCTCGTATAGATGCAATTTCGAGGCTGATTATCTCAATGACGTCACATTGCCAACCCTTGTAGGGAGTGCGAAGAAACTAACTGGGTTTTGCTTGCTTGAATGAAAAACTCTCAAAGTTATGTGGTATTTATTTCCATTAACTCAGAGTTTCAAAGACCAAGAAAACCTAAAATGTTTTATGCATGTTTAAATTAATTATTAAATGTCATAAAAGAAACATAAAATTAGCCTACAACAAATTCCAAGAGAATTATAATGACAAATTACAAAGGGATCTATGTAGTAATTTTTTATATAAAGATAAATTGGGCCGATTTATCACTAACTTATCACTAATAGTAAGGTTCATAAGAATAATAAGATGGTTGCCAAAATTTGTGTGGAAGTAAACTTTTCCAAAGGTCTTCCTGAGGCGATTCAACTAAATTTGAATTGTTGGTCTCACCTATAAGTTTTGGATTGTGAATAAGTTTCTTTCAAGTGTAATATGTGTCATGAGTGTAACTCTCTCTTCTCACATCTACCCAAGTAATCAGCCAATCGGGGTAAACATGTGACGAGAGGCTACTATAATTGGATTCAACCTCCTAGGTGACCTTAAGGAAATGGAATCGATGGAAACACATTATACAAACCTTCCACATCAGTTATAGAACCCCTAAGAACCATCCCAACATTTTTGGTAACCAACACCTCGGTCCCACTGAGGTTTTAGACCTCTTGACCTTTGGACGCTCCCATGTTATGAGTCTAACTGCGTCTAGGAGGCTCTGGACGCTCTCACGACAAGGCCTGCCAGCGTCCAGGGACTATTTTGCTCAGTGTTGTGCCTGCATCTCTGGGATTTGAGCCACTTCTTCAGGCCTAGAGTCCAGGTCACTGCCCAAAATTGAATGACACCTTCAGAACAAAAAGATAACAAAGAAACAATGATACAAATGCAAATACTTGAACAAGCCCTTGACTGGACCCCTACTCGCCATGATAGACATTTCATCAAACATATCACAAATATGTAATCTACATGTGTAAACAACAGATCTAAGCATAGGGGTCTCATACTTATCTGAGAATCGCTATGAAGCATAGTTCCATTATATCATTTGTTGCATTATCATCTATTAGGTCATAGATATATTGTTCATTCATTTATAAGTAAAAACATGATGAGATCCATACAAGCTACTGTCATAAAACACACACACACACACACACACACACATATATATATATATATATATAACCCGCATAATAGAAACAAAAATATCAAGGGAATTACATCCATATGATCCACATAGAAACCAATATAATAATCATAGAAATACAAGGAGATATAACCTCATATTGATTATGAAAAATCCAAACCCAAGGTGGGACTACCATGTTCCACTTGATCGTAGAATGGCTGAGCCAAATCTCTCTTCAGTCATTCACCCTTGTGCCATATTCCAAGCATGAGTGTGGGATCTCATAGAACACATCAATCCGAAACCATCCAGGGCTTCCAGAGGCCAACCACCTCAACCCATCAAACAGTGGTTCCACCTCAAGGTCGGACATCACAAAACCATCATCAGATTGGTCTCTACCCAAACCTTCCAAGGTTCCAGAGTGTTTGTTCTAACCAAGGCTTCCAAGACTAGTAACTCAACCCACAGTTTATCCGGGCTTCCACAACATTTTTCCAACCATGGCTTCCAAGACTAGTAACTCAACCCACCAAGTGTTGGCATTATGATGTATATGTTGTACTTGATGGCAACCCACTTGTAGTAGAACAACTATCTTGTATATGGTAACTAGATGAATCTACAGAAGAGATATCAGTTGTGACAGAATGCATGACAGGGGTATTTACAAGTGCGATGAAATGTAGTGCAGCTTCAAGGAATTAGTTCAAAAAGCAACTCACTCAGATGACAGATCACAGTACTACAGGTTAACAGCACAGAGCTATAGATCAGACTACACAGAATGAATAAAGAGAGGTATACGTAGGTTCACCATTGACCAAGCCATGTATACACGCGGGTTCACTGTATACAAGTCGCATATACGTACATACGCACTTTCACAAAAGGAAAAGCGCATATACCTTGGAAAACTAAATGTTTGCTCTGAAGTATGTGGTCCATGATATTTTGATCCATGGTATTGGTCCAAGGTATCGAGTCTGAGGTATTGACCCCAGGTATTTGGTCCAAGGTATTGGTCCTAAGTGGTTTTGGTCCATGGTATTGAGAAAAGCCTAAAACTATAAAAGGAGGAGAAGATCATTAGGCCAATGTGTGCAAGTATTGAATATCTGATATAGTGTGAGATCTAATATGCAGGTTATTGGCTAATGGTGTCGTGCTTGATCTAAACCGAAGAAGAACCTTAGCGCTTGATGAAGGATAAGATCTAATGATGTATTAGGATCTTAAGGCTTGAAGTGAATTATGTTTATGTGGTTTGATCTTGTATCTGAATAACTAAATCATGTTGTAGTCTGTAAATATGATGATCTGGGTATGATTGAAGTCTGGAACTGTTGTTATGTTTAAATCATCTTTTACAGATATGTACACAGGTTCACTTTAGAAAGGAGTGTATACACGATGGTTCTACATATCAAAACAGCATATACATCATAAATTTGATTTGCAGATCTGTACGCTAGTTCGCTTTGAGGAAAGCTCGTATGTACGCAGGTTCGACACATGGAAGTAGCGTATACCTTATAAAATATGTTTTAGTTGCTTCTGTTTGCTGATGCAGTATTCTGGGTTATTGCTTGGGTTCTGGTTACTGTATTCTGGTGTCAGCATTCTAAATGATCAGAGTGATTGATTGAATCAGTTGTGGTTGGTTCAAAAGGAGATTGGTTGATGCAGATATATTTGATGATTGAATAATGTTGTTGATGGATCCAATCTGAAAATTTATGAAATGTGGTCCCTGGAAGAAAAGAGAAGGTTGTAGCCTTCTGTAGGCTGTCACCTACATACTAGTAAACATATTAGCTAGTACAAGAGCTAGGGGGTTGTAGCTCCCTTCTAGTAGAAGCTGCAGAATGAGACAAGGTTGAGCCTGCTGCAGGTAGAAGCCTGCGTACTGGTATAAGACTGCACTAGTACAAAAATTGTAAACAGAATTCTCTTATTATTAAAAAGAAGACAGAGACGATTGTAGCATGTGGTTTTCACCCACATTGGGTTTCCACCTTATATCTTGGTGTTCATGTGTGTTTCTTGTGTGATGATCTGTTCTGTTTTTACTGCACCTGGTTACTGTTTATATGGTTCTGATGCACTGATTAAAGATCAATTAACTGAATCATAAGTTTGTTGGATATACGGTAGTTTCTCTAAACACAGTTGCGTGTACACGCGAGTTCCCTTAACTGAAGTAGCGTATATGAATCTGATTATGGAAATGAAAAAGTTATTGATTTGATAATACTGATTCACCCCCCTCCCCCCTCTCAGTATTATTTCCAACAATTGGTATTGGAGCCAGGTCCTTAAGAAGAAGCTTGATCGCTTAGAGGAAGATCCATCATCATGAGTAATCAAGAAAGCGGGGGATCCATCAGACCGCCAATCTTTGATGGGAGAAACTTTGTTTATTGGAAGGTAAGAACCACATCCTATCTTCAATATCTTGGAACAGATGTCTGGGAAATCGTGGAAGGAGGATATACATTTCCATCAGCAATTCCTACAGATGCAGCAGGTAAAAAGCAATATGAAACCAATGCCAAGGTTGTCAATACATTATTGGGAAGTCTGTCACAATCAAAGTTTGTCAAAGTTATGCAGCCCAAATAAGCCAAAGAAATATGGGACAAAATCGTTCTAAGCTACGAAGGAGACTCTCAGGTAAATGTGATAAACTGCAAACTCTCATAATTCAATATGAAACTCTCAAGATGCATAATGATGAAAGTGTAGCTAGTTACTTCTTACGTATAGATGAGATTGTTAATTGCATGAAGAATTTGGGTGAAGAGATAAAGGAAGTTACCTTAGTTGAAAAAGTTTTAAGATCCTTATCTGCTAAATTTGAATCAAAAGTATCTGCCATAGAAGAAAATCAACGTCTACAGATTATTACTATGACACAGCTTCACGGAATCTTAACTGCCTTTGAGATGAGAAAAGGAGGTCCATCAGATATGAGAGAAGCCACATTTAAAGCTTTAGCAAAAGGAAAAGAAGAACTCAATGAATCAAGACATATTTCAGAAGAAGAAGAGGAAGCGAACTTTGTCAAGAATCTTCAACGGGGTTCCAATAGATTCAGAGGTAAACTACCTTTCAAATGTTTTGCCTGTGGTAGAGTCGGTCATTATGCTGCCAAATGTCCTCATAAAGATAAATATGATAAAGGGAAGGAAATTGCAAAATGAAATAAAAAATAAAGTGTAAGTAAAAAGAGCTACTATACTCATGAAAATAGCGATGGTTTATCAAATAGTGATGAAGATGAAAATAGTAATGATTATAGACTTCTGATGGCTTATGAAGATGATGATTTTTTGGATGCTTTAGATGAAGATGACCTTTATGAAAAAATCTCTAAACTCAAAATCTGTTTAGAAGAAAAGAATATGATTATAGATACCTTAACATTCCAACTTGTTGAAAGAGAAAAACACAATGAAAAGCTAGAATGTGAAATTGTGGATCTAAGAAAGGATCTTGAGAAAACAAAAGCTCTCAATCTTAGATTTGCTAAAGGATCAGAAACCTTAAATGAAATTATCAAATTGCAGCGCTCTCCTCTGATAAAGATAGGTCTTGGGTACACTGAAAAAACATCTCAATCACAGAAGCCGTCAACCTCTACTAAAAGCTATCGTGATGCAACAAAGAGCAGTGAACAGTTCGACAATCGTTAGCAAAGGCATAAAGTAGATCACCAGGTGAATTAGGCTCAATTTACTTCAAGGATGAACAGAAGCCACAATCAACCTCAAGTAAATCATACTCAATTTTCTTCAAAGAATATCAATCAACAGGTTAGTAGGAGGAACTTCAACTACAATCAACAGGTCAGTAGATTCGATAATCACAGGAACTTCTTTAATGGTCAATGTTTCTCATGTCATAATTTTGGACACAAAGTTGCTCAATGTGTTGCTTACAAAACTATCATGACTAGAGAAGCACGAAATCAAAGAAATATGACAGGGATCAAGAAAAGTTCCTATAATAGCTTTTCTCTTCTTGAAAATGAAATAGATTGCTCAATTTGTAACAACTTTGGTTATGAAGAAACTGAATGCATGAGTAAATTTCGGCAAATAGCTCAAAAAGAGAAAACTCCATTAAATCCCAAAATATGGAGAAAGAAAGAACCACAAACATAAAGATGTGGTATAGCCTTGTATGCAGAAGGACAAGAAAACCAGTGGTACATCGACAGTGGATGCTCAAAACACATGACAGGTGACAGAGAAAAACTACACTCATATAATGCCTTAGAAAAGGGAAAGAATGCCTCATTTGGAAACGACACTCCTGCTGTCATAAAAGGTAAAGGCTTTGTTTTCTTGAAAGAAAAAGTTAAAGCTGGGAATGTTATGTATGTTGATGGCTTAAAGCATAATCTATTGAGTGTGAGTCAAATGTGTGATCAAGGAAATGAAGTAGTGTTTTGATCAAATGGATGTGTTGTTCGTGAGCTTGATACAGGAGAAACCGTGATTAAAGGGACAAGAACTCCAAACAATCTATACATACTCAAGGGAGGACAAAAACAGTGCTATCTAAGAAAAAATGATGAAAATTGGCTATGGCACAGAAGATTGGGACATTTAAGATTTTCTCAAATAAGAAAAGCATGCAGATTCCAGGTTGTTCGTGATCTTCCAAATATCAACATTCTTGAAAATAATATATGCAAATCATGTCAATTCGGTAAGCAAACCAGATCTCAATTCATCAAAAAGGAAGGGTCAGCTAGTAAGCCTCTTGAACTTGTTCATACTAATTTATGTGGTCCATCAAGGAAAAAGTCACCTCGTGGAGAAGAATACTTTATATTGTTCATTGATGATTTTTCCAGAATTTGTTGGATAGGTCTTCTAAAGCATAAAGATGAAGCATTTGAAAACTTCAAAGCTTTCAAGCTTTGGTTGAAAATGAATCAGATCGCAAAATCAAATGCCTCAGATCTGATCGAGGAGGGGAATTTACCTCAGACGAATTCTTTGACTTTTGTGAACAACATGGAATAAAAAGGCAGTTCTCCACCGCAAGGACTCCTCAACAAAATGGAGTGGTAGAAAGGATGAACAGAACTGTTCAACAAATGGCTCGTGCTATGCTAGATGAATCTGGAACTCTTGCAACCTTCTGGGGTGAAGTTGCATTCGTCACCGTCACTATTCTCAATCAAGCAAATGTTCGGGTAAACAACACTCAAACTCCACATGAAATTTGGTATGGTAAGACTCCTACTGTAAAATACTTCAAAGTTTTTGGAAGCAAATGTTACATCAAAAGGACTGATGAAAAACTTGGTAAGTTTGAACCCAGAGCAGATGAAGGTATTCTTCTTGGCTACTCTTCTCGAAGTAAATGATATAAATGTTACAACAAAAGACTTGGGAAATTATTGAAAGTATTGATGTTGTGGTTGATGAAGCATGCAAAAATCCCAAATAGATAAAAACCGAAGATTATGACAATGAAGAAGATGAGGATCATTTTCCCACATCAAATCACACTGATTCTGAAGAAGAAACCAATGAAGCACCAGAAGAAGAGATAACGATAGAAGAAAAGACTCCATCCAGGTATGTTCAGAAAAAATCATCCAGAAGCTCAAATATTAGGAGAAAAAGGGGCAGGTGTGCAGACTAGAAGAACCATTGCCGAAGCTTCAAGCTATCTAGCATTACTATCTTCCACTGAACCTCAAAATGTAAATGAAGCATGTAGAGATGAATGTTGGGTCAAGGCCATGAATGAAGAACTTGAGCAAATTGAAAAGAATAATACTTGGGAATTAGTTCCTAGACCTCATGATAAGAATATCATAGGAACTAAATGGATATTCAAAAACAAGCTGAACGAAAATGGAGAAGTTATTAGAAACAAGGCCAGACTTGTTTGTAAAGGATATGCTCAACAAGAAGGTATAGACTTTGAAGAAACTTTTGCACCTGTTGCTAGACTTGAAGCCATCAGAATGTTTCTTGCTCTTTCTAGTTTTCAGAAATTCAAAGTATACCAAATGGATGTAAAATCTGCCTTTCTTAATGGAGACTTAGAAGAAGAAGTCTATATTGAACAACCAGAAGGATTCATTCTTGGAAATGATGCAAAACTTGTATGCAAACTCAGGAAAGCTCTCTATGGTCTAAAACAGGCTCCAAGGGCATGGTATTACCATCTTGACAAATATCTCCACCAACAGGGTTTTTCAAAGGGGTCAGCAGATAGAAATCTATATACAAAGATGGACACTAATAAATTTCTAATAATTGTTGTGTATGTTGATGATATCATTTTTGGTAGCAATGAAGAATCCATGAGTCAGAATTTTGCTTCAGTAATGCAGCAAGAATTTGAAATGTCCTTGCTTGGTGAGCTTACCTACTTTCTTGGTCTACAAGTGCAGCAAAATAAAGATGGTATTTTTCTCTCACAAACCAAATATCTCAAACAAATCTTGAAAAAATACGGCATGGAAGATTCTAAACCAGTATGTACTCCAATGGTAACAGGATGTAGTCTCAGATCAAATGATGAATCAGCAGCAGTACATCAACCAACTTACAGATCCATGATTGGCAGTTTGCTTTATCTAACAGGTACCCGACCGGACATCGTGCATGCAGTGGGAATAGTTGGAAGATTCCAAGCAAATCCAAAGGAATCACATCTTCAGGCAGTCAAAAGAATTTTCAAATATCTTCAAGGAACACAAAACTTTGGCTTATGGTATCCTAGAGATACAGATCTTACACTTCATGCATATACAGATGCAGATTGGGCAAGAAGTGTTGATGACAGAAAAAGCACTAGTGGTGGTGCATTCTATATGGGTTCCAGGTTGGTGTCTTGGTTCAGCAAGAAACAAAGTTCAATTGCATTATCTACAGTTGAAGCAGAATACGTGGTTGTTCCGCCATTCAGATCTCTCAGATCCACCAGATCGGAGTCGTTGTGAAGGGTTCCTATACTGGGGTATAATTTTCGCAGGACTTTTGGCCACATTGACATTTTGAGGATTTGGCCACTGCAGTATTGATAAGGAAGGAGTAAAACTCCGTTAGGAGTTTTCAAAAAAAATAAAAAATAAAAATAAAAAAATAAAATAATAATAATAATAATAAAAAAATAAATAAAAATAAAATAAAAATAAAAAATAGCATGGTCGAGAAAATAGTCCCGAAGGGCAAGGAGCAAGCCCACGAGGAGGCGTATAATGGCAATGAACACATTCAGCTTACCGGACTATGTAGCATGGTCAAGAAAATAGTCCCAAAGGGCAAGGAGCAAGCCCACGAGGAGGCGTATAATGGCAATGAACACAATGAGGGTGAGTCTAGCCACTCTCCTCACGTCTGGCACACCCACCCACAACCCAGTCAGCGACCTCCCAAGTTGGATATGCATAAATTTGACGGTTCTCACCCATCGGCATGGATAGCACAAATGGAGTAGTATTTCAAACTGAATCACATCTTCGATGATGAGACTCAGCTTATGTTGGGGAGCATGTACTTGGACAATGAAAGGTGGTAATGGTGGGAATGGCATCAACGTTGCACTGGACCTTTTAGGACTTGGACCAAATTCACCAAAGCTCTTCAAGACCGCTTTGACCAGGAATCATATTTTTTGGGTCGTCTTACTAAGCTCCGACAGACTGGTACAGTGGATGAATATATTACATCTTTTGAAGCCTTAGCCTTCCGCACTTGGGGTCTCTCAGATGTGTTCTACATGGAATGTTTTATCAGCGGTCTTAAAGAAGCTATCAAAGCCCAAGTCCTACTGCACCACCCTCCCACATGGACGAAGGCTTGCAAGGTAGCTCATAACGTGGAACGTGCATTAGCAGCCCAATACAGTCGCCCAAATTTCTCCACTAAAGGTCGCCCCCACAGGCTCACAACACGACTCAAACACTTAAGGTCCAAAAGGTGTCACCTGCGGAAATGGCCGAAAGAAGAAAGCAAGGCCTATGTTACTACTGTGATGAAAAATACTCCCCAGGTCATAAATGTAAGGAGCCCAAATTTTTTAAAATTGATGCCACTGACTACAGCTCAACAGAGGAAGATCCACCACTGGAGGAACATGAGCCACTAGAAGAAGACAACCAAAAGGACAATGTCTCTGACGAACCAGTTATTTCGTTGCATGCTTTGGCAGGGATTTCTTCCCCTCAAACTCTCAAAATCAGAGGTTTTATTAAACATCGCCCAGTAGTAGTCTTGATTGATAGTGGAAGTACACATAATTTCATCCATCAAAAAGTCGCAGAAGCAGTGCATTGTTTTGTACGAGCAGTTTCTAACTTCCAAGTTCAAATTGCGGATGGAGGCACAATGAAATGTGAAGGCCGATGTGAAAATGTCAAACTTCAAATGGGGGATTATTAGTTGAAAACCCACATGTTTGCCATACACATGGGGGGTTGCGACATTGTCCTCGGCGCTGAATGGCTCCGCACTCTTGGGCCAATCACAATGGATTTCCAAGAGTTATATATGAGTTTTAAGCAGAACAACTACACACATACCCTCTGTGGACTCCAGGCAGCAACCCCCTCTATCATCAGTTTGCATAGGATGGAAAAATTGTTGAAAAAGGGCAATCATGGAGTTGTAGCTCAATTTAATGCCATCCAGGCAGTTGAAACCAAGCCTCTGCCAATTCATCCTGAGATGCAACAGATTTTAAATAACCATCTGCCGGTCTTTGACAAGCCTCATGAGCTTCCATCCTCGCGAGGGGAACATGATCATAGCATCACCTTGGTTCCAGGGGCCAACCCCCAAATGTACGCCCATACAGATATCCGTTCACCCAAAAGAATGAAATAGAAAAAATCATCAAGGAACTTTTGGAAGCAGGTGTCATTCGTCCCGCATTAGTCCTTATTCATCCCAGTGGTCATGGTGCTCAAGAAAGATGGGGAGTGGCAGATGTGTCCCGACTTCAGGGCCCTCAATAAGTTGATAGTCAAAGATAAATTTCCCATCCCGGTGGTTGATGATTTGCTGGATGAACTCAATGGGGCTCAATTCTTCACTAAGTTGGATCTTCGCTCAGGCTACCACCAAATTCGCATGAAGGAAGTCGACATCCCCAAGACTTCTTTCAGAACTCATGAAGGCCATTATGAATTCCTGGTCATGCCATTTGGTCTTTGTAATGCCCCCTCTACTTTTCAGAGCCTTATGAACCACATTCTCAAACCATATCTCAGGAAATTTGTCCTTGTCTTCTTCGATGACATCCTCATCTATAGTTGCACTTGGGTCGCACATCTTCAGCATGTAGATCTACTCTTGCAACTGCTCCGCAAGCATAAATTATTTGTCAAGATGTTCAAGTGTTCGTTTGGCATGGCAGAAGTAGAGTATTTGGGCCACATTGTGGGGCGTGAAGGTGTCAAGGTAGACCCCAAAAAGATCCAGGCATTGCAGGAATGGCCTCAACCTAAGACCTTGAAGAGCTTGAGAGGATTTTTGGCTCTCACAGGCTATTATCGTAAATTTGTCCGCAACTATGGTCGCATAGCGAAGCCCCTCACCCAACTCCTAAAGAAAAATTCATTCTTCTGGAATGAGGAAGCACAACAGGCCTTTACAGCTCTAAAAAATGCCATGTGTTCCACTCCAGTCTTAGCACTACCTGACTTCACCAAATCTTTTGTCATTGAATGTGATGCTTCGGGTACAGGTATTGGGGCGGTCTTAATGCAGGAAGGGCGACCGTTGGCCTTCACAAGCCAACAACTCAGTGGGAGGAATCTGGGCCAATCTACCTACGAGAAGGAAATGATGGCCATCTTACATGCAGTCGAGACCTGGCGACCTTACTTATTGGGGTGACGTTTCCAAATCCGCACAGATCATCACAGTCTTAAATATTTTTTGGAGCAACGCCTATCCTCCCCACAACAAAATAAATGGCTAGCCAAAATGCTGGGATATGATTATGAGATCATTTACAAGAAAGGGAAATACAATAGTGTAGCAGATGCATTATCTCGCCAATTTGAGGAGGAAAGTACTCTGCTAGCAATTTCCCTCCCCATTCCAGAATGGATTGAAGAGGCTCGTAGGGAATGGTTTTCACACCCTGGGCTCTCCCAACTCATTTCTCAATTGCAGGTAGATCCAAATTCCACCAAGGGCTACTCGTGGCAGGATGATATTCTTCGCTACAAGGACAGAGTCGTAATATCACCAACATCCACCCTCAAAAGTCGCATTTTGGCAGAATTGCACTCATCTCCCATTGCAGGACATTCGGGCTTTCAGAAGACGTATGCTCGCACTAGAAGATCATTTTTTTGGACAGGCATGAAAAAGGACATCCTTACTTTCATAGCAGAATGCGATGTTTGTCAACGCCACAAAGGGGAAACCGTCAACACACCAGGCACATTACAACCATTGCCCATTCCGGCATCAATTTGGACGGAGGTTTCTATGGATTTCATTACAGGTCTTCCAAAGTCAGGGAACAAGTCAGTCATCATGGTGGTTGTGGACCGGCTGTCGAAGTATGCTCATTTCTACGCCCTACCCCACCCATTTACACCAACTTTGGTTGCTCAATCTTTCATGGATCAGATCTTCAAATTGCATGGCATGCCCACTTCTATTGTGTCCGACCGCGACCCGATCTTCACCAGTAATTTTTGGCAGGAACTCTTCAAAATACAAGGCACTCAACTAAAACTCAGTACTTCCTATCATCCGCAAATAGATGGTCAAACCGAAGCCATCAACAAATGTCTAGAAACCTACCTTAGGTGTTTCACTTCAGAAAAGCAACACCTTTGGGTACAGTGGCTACCTCTGGCTGAATGGTGGTATAACACCAACTATCATGCCACCACAAAAATGACTCCCTATGAAGCAGTATATGGTCAACTCCCGCCTTCACCTACTTCGTATCTCAAGGGATGCTTAAAAGTCCAAGTAGTGGATCAACTCCTACAACACCGCGCAACCATGCTCGCCCATCTTCGAGAGAATCTTCATCAAGCTCAGAACCGCATGAACAACAGGTAGACCAGCATCTCTTAGAGCGCCAATTTCAAGAAGGGGATCAGGTCTTTTTACGGCTCCAACCATATAAGCAAACATCACTCAAAGACAAGGGATGTCAGAAACTCTCTCCCAAATTCTACGGACCATATCAAGTACTTCAACGCATTGGAGAAGTGGCCTACAAGTTGGCCTTGCCACCTATTGCAAAAATCCATCCAGTTTTCCATGTCTCATGCCTCAAGAAAGTGATTGGGAACAATTGCATAATTCAGACTAGTCTACCTGAATTGGACGAAGGAGGGTCCATCTGGCTTCAACCCGAACAGGTCCTAGACACACGAGACAAGCAACTGCGCGGCCGCATGATATAAGGAAGTCCTCATCAAATGGAAAGACACCTCTCTGGAAGATGCAACTTGGGAACCAGCCACTATTCTTCAGCAGTTTCCGCAGCTTCAGCCTTGAGGACAAGGCTAGTCTTAAGGGGGAGGGCATGTTAGGGTCCCACCCTAACCCCCTTATTTATGTAATGGGATCACGTCATAGTCAAGATTCAATAAAGCCCATATTAATAATTGTAAGTGGTTAATCCGCAATTAATGACGAAACCACAGTTAGTTGCAAATGGGCCGTAGTATTAGATAGATGGTATTAATAAAACCCACGGTATTGGCCCGTGGTATTGCATGTATGAGTCATATATAAAGGATAGAGAGTCCCTACGAGGAGCATCGTGTCTTATTTTGTAATCGAGCTCTGCTCTATTGGAGGTTTCCCCCTCGCAGAGGCAACTGAACATTCTGAATAATAAAATCATTGCTATTCTGTGTTCTGGGTATCTTTTCTTCGCATATTCTGTATTTGGGTATCATTTTGTAGGTTAAGAGCATAATAGTTTCTGCATCATCCTACTGTTAAATCCTATTTTTTAGGGAAAGGTGGTTATACGCGAGTTTCTTGAAGTGTAGTCGCGTACATACGCGAGTTTCTGTGGACACAGTCGCGTATATGTTGGTTTGAAGAAAAGCAGTGGGACAGACTCAAGAAAAAGGGCCTGATATGGTTCAGACAATTATTTGCTCTGTTTAATGATGGTCACAATCTGCTGATGATGTGTGGAAATGTGTTGGTACTCATAAGATGTTATTTATAAGTGTTTTTGATCCTCACAAGTTAACTTGATGTATATCTGATTGATGATGATGCCTTGATACTTCTTGTTGATATATGCATGATCAGATCTGACAGTGAACAGATGGAACAGGTTCAGGGGGAGCATATGCTTCGAATAATGCATTTTTGTCATTATGGTTAGAAGTCCTTGGTGATGATGCTTATGTGGCTAAATGATACATCTTGATATTGATTGTTGGTTGGTCAAGAGAATGGTATTGCAAGTTACAGGCCTGGATGTTGTTGAAAAATGCTGCTAATGATAGTTGCTGATGACTATCATGGTCTTGTTTAAGACATTTGGTCTTTGTTATATATGTCATGTATATATTTTAATGTAGCGGTCATGAAAAGACCTAATTTGTAACCCCACTATGCATGGGATGAATGATGTAATGTTTCTTGTTGTTGACTTGTATAAACAATTGATATATCCCCACTTGGTTGGGTGGATGAGTCAAATTTGGTATATCCCCACTTGGTTGGGTGGATGAATCAAATTTGGTATATCCCCACTTGGTTGGGAGATGGATGCAGGTATGAATCATTGGTGATAGGAAGGTCATTTGTGATGTATGTATAGAGTCATGTTCTTCTTTTAGAACATCTTTTTGCAGACCTTGCTTATGCTCAGGGGGAGCATGGACTCGCTCATGGGAGCTCAATCAGCACTTCAGCATATCAGAGAATTCAGCATGCACTTAGGGGGAGCATGACCCTTTGCCCTTGATGTCAAAGGGGGAGAGTGACTTGGTGTGGCTGTTGTTGTTGCCATCAAGTCCAAAGGGGGAGATTGTTGGCATTATGATGTATGTGTTGTACTTGATGGAAACCCACTTGTAGTAGAACAACTCTCTTGTATATGGTAACTAGATGAATCTATAGAAGAGATATCAAATGTGACAGAATGCATGACAGGAGTATTTACAAGTGTGATGAAATGCAGGGCAGCTTCAAGGAATCAGTTCAGAAAGCAACTCACTCAGATGACAGATCATAGTACTACAGGTTAATAGCACAGAGCTACAAATCAGACTACACAGAATGAAGAAAGAGAGGTATACGCAGGTTCACCATTGACCAAGCCGCGTATACACGCGGGTTCACTGTATACAAGTCGTGTATACATACACATGCACTTTCACAAAAGGAAAAGTGTGTATACCTTGGAAAACTAAATGTTTGGTCCGAAGTATGTGGTCCATGATATTTTGATCCATGGTATTGGTCCAAGGTATCGGGTCTGACGTATTGACCCCAGTATTTGGTCCAAGGTATTGGTCCTAAGTGGTTTTGGTCCATAGTATTGAGAAAGGCTTAAAACTATAAAAGGAGGAGAAAATCATTAGGCCAATGTGTGCAAGTATCAAATATATGATATAGTGTGAGATCTAATATGTAGGTTATTGGCTAATGGTGGCGTGCTTGATCTGAACTGAAGAAGAACCTTAACGCTTGATGAAGGATAAGATCTAATGATGTATCAGGATCTTAAGGCTTGAAGTGAATTATCTTTATGTGGTTTGATCCTATATCTGAATAACTGGCGCATGTTGTAGTCTGTAAATATGATGATCTGGGTATGATTGAAGTCTGGAACTGTTGTTATGTTTAAATCATCTTTTACAGATCTGTACGCAAGTTCACTTCAGAAAAGGAGTGTATACACATTGGTTTTGCATATCAAAACAGCGTATACATCATAAATTTGATTTGCAGATCTGTACGCTGGTTCGCTTTGAGGAAAGTGTGTATGCATGTAGGTTCGACACATGGAAGTAGCATATACCTTATAAAATATGTTTTATTTGCTTCTGTTTGTTGTTGCAGTGTTCTGGGTTATTGCTTGGGTTCTAGTTACTATATTCTAGTGACATCATTCTGAATGATCAGAGTGATTGATTGAATCGGTTGTGGTTGGTTCAAAAGGAGACTGGTTGATGCAGATATATTTGATGATTGAATGATGTTGTTGATGGATCTAGTCTGAAAATTTATGAAAGGTAGTCCCTGGAAGAAAAGAGAAGGTTGTAGCCTTCTGTAGACCAACACCTACGTACTAGTAAACGTATTAGCTAGTACAAGAGCTAGGGGGTTATAGCTCCCTTCGAGTAGAAGCTGCAAAATGAGAGAAGGTTGTAGCCTTCTGCAGGTAGAAACTTGTGTACTGGTATAAGACTGCACCAGTACAAAAATTGTAAATAGAATTCCCTTATTATTAAAAAGAAGACAGAGACGATTGCAGCAGGTGGTTTTCACCCACATTGGGTTTCCACCTTATATCTTGGTGTTCATGTGTGTTTCTTGTGTGATGATCTATTCTGTTTTTACTGCCCCTGGTTACTGTTTATGTGGTTATGATGCACTGATTAAAGATCAATTAACTGAATCATAAGTTTGTTGGATATACGGTAGTTGCTCTAAAAACAGTTGCGTGTACACACGAGTTCCCTTAACTGAAGTAGCGTATATGAATCTGATTATGGAAATGAAAAAGTTATTGATTTGCTAATACTGATTCACCCCCCCCCTCTCAATATTAATTCCAACACCAAGGGCTTCCAAAGTGTTTGTCCAACCAAGGCTTCCAGGACTATTAACCAAACCCAAGCTGTCACAGAGCTTCCAAAGGGTTTGTTCAACCAGGGCTTCCAGGAACTAATAACTCAACCTAAGCTAAAGGAAACATGAGAACAAACCAAACAAAACAAGGAAATAAATCCACTATCACCATGGTTATCTAGGAAATGGAAAGGCTAGGCAAATCCATTGTCAATCCAGACAATCCTCTATTCTAATGATAGATCATGGCCAATACACCACATGCATATGCCATGCATGCCAAAACTAGTGAGGAAAACATACATGCAACTTGGTACCTACAAGCAAAACCCGTTGTAGTTGTTTCTCCCAATATCCTCTTGTGCTTTCATGCTCTTCCTTTTCCTTCTTGCTCCAAAACTCCAAGTATACCACACCCTCTAGAGTGATCCAAGAAAACTAGTGTCCAAGAGATGAGAGAGAGAGAGAGAGAATAGAGAAAGCTCCAAAACTGAAATGAAAAAATTCTGTGAACTAATCCTCATAAGCCTTTTTATCAATGAGGCCTCTATTTTCTTCATTTTCCATTACTTTCCTTCAATTTCCTCCTCACATGCAACCTATGACCTTTCACCTCCCTTTTCTCCTAATTTTCCATTATTTTCATAAATAAATGTGCCAAAATGTCATTTTACCTTCCCAAAGCCTTAGCCATTGTCTTTTCCAATTTCCTTAGTCATTAATCAATCACAAGTGATCCAAATAAATATGCTTTTGCCCAACATTCAGCTTGGAATAAGTGTCCCATCAATCGTCGTTATTATTTTGTCTTTATTAACTTTTATTACATGGAATTTACACTATGGCTGTTATAGAACTCTCCTCCTTAGGTGAACATCGGCATCGGTTTTCAATAACACCTATAACCATAAGACTGTTGTAAGCAAAACATACTACCGATGAAACTTTATAACTTAGCTCATTTCAGTATTTACAATGATCAACCTACTGAGAAGTAAATCAGCATGACAACATAAAAAATATAACATCATAATGACATGACACCCATACCATTTATTAGAGCTTTATAACATAGCTCATGGCAGTATCTACATCCATATACAAATGTACATAAACCAACACATCATCAAACATATACCAAAATTGTTTTGCCTCAACCGGAAAACAATGAAGGATACATAGCCCACATCTGATCCATCATCTCCTGTGTAGCTTCATCAGACCAAAAGTGCTTCCACTGCACTTTAACCTGCTCGATTGCTCAGTTCCAGAGCATGAGCACCTTTTTCTGCAATATACACTGGGGCTCTGGTTGGAATTCTCCATCTGGTTCCACCTGCAATATAGACAAGTCAATCACATGATCAACGTCTTTAACATACTTCTTAAGCAATGACACATGGAAAACATCATGGAATTTCACTGTCGGAGGCAGTGCAAGTCAATATGCTACTAGCCCAACCGTCTCAATAATACTGAAGGGTCCACAAAACCATGGTGCCAGCTTGGCACATGATCCAATCCACAAGAAGCTCTTCTTTTGTTTGATGCACAAATACACTTGCTCCCCAACCTGGAACTCCTTAAACAACATGTTTTGATCTACATAGCTCTTCTTCCTATCATGTGTTGCCTTTAGATTCTTATTTATAACCTGCATTTCTTGTTCCATGTTCATCAACATGTCTGGTCCAATCAACACCCTATTAAATGGATCACTACAATTGACGGGAGTATTGCAACTTCGCCCGTGACAATGCCTCAAACGGACTCATCTTCAAAGATTCATAATACCCATTGTTGCAAGTGAACTATACCAGTGGAAGATACTCTTCCCACTTTCGTTGTTGATGCATTATGTACATCCTAAACATGTCCTCCAATATCTTGTTGACCCTCTTAGTCTGTCCATCTGTCTACAGATTATAAGTTGTACTGAAGGCCAAATTTATGCCCAAACCTACAAACAACTCCTTCCAAAACTTGGAAAGTGAACTTCGTATCCTTGTTCAACATAATCTGCTTTGGAACACCATGCAATCTGACCACATCTCTGATGAATACCTATGCTACATTGCCAGCTAATAATGTAGACTTCACTGGAATGAAGTGCGCAACCTTTGTAAACCTATCCACAACAACCATGATGGAATCATGTTGTCTCACTATCCTCGAAAAACCTGTGATGAAGTCCATGGAAATGAACTACCATTTCCATTCAAGAATAGCAATCGGTTGTAGTAGTCCACCTGGATGCTTACACTTTGCCTTCACCCGCTGACAATCAAAACACCTAACCTCAAACTCTGCGACATCCCTCTTCAGGTTCGGCTAATAAAAAAAAAATTCATTGTGGTCAATGTCTTCTGATAGTCTAGGTGACTTGAATATGGTTTCTCATGAAACTCCCTCAAGATCACCTTATTGAACTCACTATTTTCTGGCACATATATCTTGTCTCTGAATCTAACCAATTCATTTTTCGTGAGACAATAGTCCCCATCCTGTGCACCTGTACATGTATCTGTACTACTACCTGTACATGTGCATGTACTTGTACCTGCTGCAATCTGTGCATAATCTCCATATACCTGACATCCTTCTGACCTACCTGTAAGATCCTAGCCTGTAAGTCTGTCCCATAGGAGCTCATAGTTTTTAAGTGATTTACCTATATCTGCCTACTAAGAGCATCTACCACCTTATTCTCTTTACCTTTGATATACATGATCTAAAAATCTAACTCACAAATCGTGGCCAACCACAAAGCTTGCCTACCGTTCAAGTTCGGTTCGGTCAAATAGATATCGCAACGCACTGTGATCACTCATCAACACAAACCTCCTGCCTAAAGGACGGTGCCTCCACATCTTCAATGCACGTATGATCATTGCCAAATCAAGATCATGTGTGGTGTAGTTATGCTCATGCTCATTTAGTTTTTGTGACTCATAGCATACCACATGTCCATCCTGCATAAGGGCTCCACCAAACCCTCTCTTGCAAGCATCCGTGTATACTACAAACTCTTGTCTGGATCTGCAATCTTTAACACTAGTGCATGTGTCAACAATTTCTTAATCTTCTCAAAACTAGCCTCACACTCCTCTGTCCATTCAAACTTGTTACCTTTTCTCTGCAATGATGTGATAGGATAATCAATCTGTGAGAAGTTCCTGATGAACCTCCTATAATAGCCTGTCAACCCCATGAAGGATCTCACCTCATCTACTTTTCTAGGAGCTACCCACTCCATGACCATGATGGCCCTTATCTTTTTTGGATCTACTGCAATGCCTTCCTTGGAGATAACATGTCCCAAGTAATGTACCTTAGTCTGGAAGAAACTGCACTTGTTGAGCTTAGCATACAACTGATGCTCTCTCAACAACCTCAACGTTGTTGCTAAATGCCCGACATGCTCTTCCTCATTTTTAGAATATACCAATATGTCTTCCATGAACATAATAACAAAATTATCTACGGATCCAACACTCTATTCATCAAGCACATAAATGTAGATGGAGCATTAGTCAAACAGAATGGAACTATAACAAACTCATAATTCCCATACCTGGTCCTAAATGTGGTCTTGTTTATGTCCTCTTCCTTGATGCGTACCTGATGGTATCCTAACCTCAAGTCGATCTTATAGAACACCACTGCTCCCTTCAACTGATCAAACAAGTCATCATTCCTCGGCAGTGGATACTAGTTCTTGATGGTCACTTTGTTCAACTACTTGTAGTTAATGCATAATTTGAAAGTACCATCCTTCTTCTTCACAAACAATACCGATGCGTCCCATGGTGATACACTTGGCCTAATGTATCCTTTGTCCAACATTTCCTTCAACTACAACTTCAACTTTACCAACTCAGGTTACTCATCCTGTAAGGTGCCTTTGATGCCAGAGTTTCCCCTAACACCAACTCAATAGAAAAGTCTACCTCCCTGAGAGGTGGCAACCCTAAAATATCCTCAAGAAATACATCCTAGAACTATTGTAGAACTGGGCACCTACTCAAAACATCTACATCCTCATCCTATAGAAATTTCCCTCTTTAGATCACCTGATAATGCAATATACTAAAGCGAAATACTAGATCTACTTCTACAATCAAAATTTTCGGAAGCTTAATCAATTTGAGCTAGATCAATCAAAACACATATAACAGAGAAGAAGAAATCATACACATGAAACACAGAAGAATACTCTGGGGAAAGCCTCAGCCTAAAACCCCTATCTCTGTATTATCATACAAGTGGAAATATGTTCAGATTACACAAAGAATCAGCTCACAAGCTATCCTGCTCTCAGTACAATCGAACTGCTACTCATAGACAGTCAAAGGCTTCTCACAAACCTTCTCCTTTGCCCTCCAAGCCTCCTATTTCCTTCGCAGTTTTTCCCGGAGTCCAGTGCTTCCACTTGTGTGAATTCCCACCTCACACTGCTCACTTGGCTCAATAGTAACTGCGCAATCCTGAAGGAGATAATTCCTTCTACATGGATGAGTTTCCTATATAGGAAAAATCCTCCAACTGATAGTACATTGTCCCTTCCTCTGATCTCAACTGGGTCTCTAACTGAACTAACATGCATGAGTTATTTATGAGAGAATATTCAGTTATCTGAAGTGCATCAGTTACATGCATGCATGCATTAACTAACTGAACTCACAATTAGTTCAACAAACTATTTGAACTAATATAACTTAACTTAACTCAGTTAACTGAGCTAAATAATTACAACTCAAAGTACAACTCATTCTGATCTCCTTAATCAAGGGATAACTTCCTCAATCAAAGGAGAAACGGTTGCATGTCTTCACATAGACTTCATGTTTGATTTTCCACAACTAATTAACTCAAGATGAATTAATTAATTATTTTACAAATAGCTGCTAAGATCAAATTCGAATTTTACTTCTCAATTTTAGTTCAGGGACTAACTAAAATTGGAATCCATCCTGAAATGCTATTTATAGCAATGCTATTTTTAGCACTTTCATTTTTCATTTCTTGTTGCCATTTTCAACACTCCCTCTCAACAAGAAAGGCATTCAACTCAAACTCGATCCTGAACCTTTGGAATGTTCTGCATGCAACACTTCTCCCAAGTGTTGTTGCTCCAGAAACTCTAGAAACAAAAAATATCCCAACTGACCTCCCTGTTGGGCTAGAAACACCTTCTGATGCTGAAGCTCCCTCTGCTGCTGAAAAGTGATCCCTCTGTGACTTCTGAGCTGCTACAACACTCCATGCATCTCGCACCGTTGCACACCTCTATGTGCCATCCTGCACTGGTGCAACAAACCTGTGCCTCTCGCATTGTTGCAACCTGCTAGCTCTGCATTGTCTTGGGATTCCTGCACTGTAGCTTTCTCTGCGGCTCCATCCGCATTCGTCTCTACCCAATCAGCCAGTCCTGCTACTCCTCGTCGGGGCTCGTGTAGCAAGGTCTAATAAAATAGGTTGGGTACCTCAATGATCCTGCCCCTATTCCAGCCTTCTTGGGACCATCACTCCACATCGCCCCACCTCCTACCTAGAGTATGGATGCATGTGATCCCTCTGCCCACTTGGCTCGAAATTTCCCCCTACTGGAGGTCTCTGCATGAGTAGATGCCTCCACTTGATCTTCTCTCGGCTTCTCTAGTTGTGGTTGCTCCACAACCTTCTGAAGTTGCTTCACCAATTGTGTCTCCTCCACAATTGTCTAAGACTTCTTCTGGCGCTGCATGTTGAGAGGTAATGTACTCTCCCTCTCAACCACCAAGTCTCCATCAGTTTCCTTGCTCCTCAAGGATTTGCATGCATCTTGAACCTCAAGAGCATACATGTTCTTGACTCGTGAACCGATCTGCTTCACCTATCTCGTGGTGACGTGTCGAAGGAAAACATTTCCCTTACTGAAGACTACATCATAGCCTTTGTCTTCCATCATTGCGATCGACACAAAATTTTTCCTCAGTCCTGGTACATACTTGACATCAGTCAAGGTAATGCGAGCTCCATGCTCCCTCTGAAAAACAATTGTGCCTACTCCTGAGACACTATACTTTTCATCATTACCCGTCACTATGAGTATCTGGAGATATTTCTCCTCCAAAGTACTGAACAAACTATTATCGTCGGTCATGTGGAATGAAGCTCCACTGTCAAGAAACCAACCACATCCCATCATGGATGAAACCATGCATGCAAAGAGTGTGAAATCCAACTCGAACTGTGAGGCCAGTGCCTCACCTTCTGATCCTTCCAAGGATCCCTTCTTGGATTTCTTCAGTGGATAATTTGTAACAAAATGGCCCACCTCATGACAATGAAAGCATCGCACTTTCGATCTGTCAAACTTCTTCCCACCATGGAAAGAACTGGATTTGGGATGAGAATCCTCCTCCTTCCCTTTCTTTGCCTTACTCACTAAGGCACAATTTTCTTCATCCTCCTTGGATGAAGAAGATCCATCTCTGGTGCTTCTCTGTATCTCCTCCTGCATCAGATCCAACCAAAGTCATTCCTAATCTGGCAGTTTCTCTCTTTCGTTTACCAAGTCTTGGTAGTTATGACAGCTCTTAGGAAGACCGAGGAGAGCTATACTCACCATGTCATCATCGGCTGTCGTGATCCCTACACTTCCAAGATCATCCCTGCAGGTGGTGAGCTTGTTCAGATATGTAGAGATCGTGTCGCCCTTTTCACACTTGATTTTCAGAAGCTTGTCTTTCAGTGGCAGCTTCCTCTGGTTGCTTCTATTCTGATATGGATCTTTCAATGTTTTCCACATCGAAAACGGTGTCTCCTTCCCATGGAGGCTCAAGACAATGTGGTCTTGAACTCCCTCCAGGAGGATTCTCCTTGCTCTAGCCACACATTTCTTCCATTCCACCAATTATGTAGCATTAGTTGTTGTCGTCTTAGGGACTTCTTGATCAATGAAGTCCTTTAGACCGTTATCCTCTAATACTACTTCCATGCGATCCTTCCAGGCTATATAATTCGAGCTACCATCAAGGGCATACTCGAGTCTTAAACCATTGAACACCATTGGTGAAATTGAGATGTGATAAGAACTCAATTTCTATATTCAGGAACCTCAAACTTTGAACTTCAAACTTCTTGTATATTGTTCTTCGCTTTGATCACCTTTGCTCTGATACCATGTAGAACTTTTTCTACAAAACCTCGCTCTGATACCATGTAAAAATTTCCCACTGTAGATCACCTGATAATGCAATATACTAAAGCAAAATACTAGATCTACTTCTACAATCAAACTTTGCATAAGCTTAATCAATTTGAGCTAGATCAATCAGAACACATATAACAGAGAAGAAGAAATCATACACATCAAACACAGAAGAATACTCTGGGGAAAGCCACAGCCTAAAACCCCTATCTTTGTATTATCATACAAGTGGAAATATGTTTAGATTACACAAAGAATCAACTCACAAGCTATCATGTTCTCAGTACAATCGAACTGCTGCTCATAGACAGCCAAAGGCTTCTCACAAACCTTCTCCTCTACCCTCCAAGCCTCCTATTTCCTTGCGCGGTTTTTCCTGGGGTCCAGTGATTCCACTTGTGTGAATTCCCACCTCACACTGCTCACTTGGCTCAGTAGTAACTACGCAATACTGAAGGAGATAATTCCTTCTGCATGGATGAGTTTCCTATATAGGAAAAATCCTCCAACTAATAGTACACTGTCCCTTCCTCTGATCTCAACTGGGTCTCTGACTGAACTGACATGCATGAGTTATTTATGAGAGAATATTCAGTTATCTGAAGTGCAGCAGTTACATGCATGCATGCATTAACTAATTGAACTCACAATTAGTTCAACAAACTATTTGAACTAATCTAACTGGGCTTAACTCTGTTAACTGAGCTAACTAATTACAACTCAAAGCACAACTCATCCTAATCTCCTTAAGCAAGGGATAACTTCCTCAATCAAAGGAGAAACTGTTGCATGTCTTCACATAGACTTCATGTTTGATTTTCTACAACTAATTAACTCAAGATGAATTAATTAATTATTTTACAAATAGCTGCTAAGATCAAATTCGAATTTTACTTCTCAATTTTAGTTTAGGGACTAACTAAAATTGGAATCCATCTCGAAATGCTATTTATAGCAATGCTATTTTTAGCACTTCCATTTTTCATTCCTTGTTGCTATGTCCAACATTGGTACCCGAACTGCTATTTATAGCAGTGTTATTTTTAGCACTTCTATTTTTAGCATTTCTTGTTTCCATTTTCAACACAACCTCCTTACCTTTGTCAGTAGAAATGTGCACTATGAATAACACACACCATTTCCTGCGATTACGCTTTGCCTGCATAGTTTTCACCATCCTAAATGATGTGGCTTTCTTCTTTCCCTGTAAGACTCTTTGTTCCTCATTGTCATCTAAGCATTTAATGGATTTGTCATAAAAAACCACCTTGGTCCCATGAAGGTACAACTAATCCATGCCCAACAAGATATTTTATGATCCCAATAGTAATGCATTCAAATGTGTCGCAGTAGGCATACCATTCAAATCAAATGCACAAGCTCTTAGCCAATGGTGAGCTCACTTCTTTGTACCTATAGCCAGCTGCACTAAACAAGATTCTACATGCAATTCCTTACTCAAACCACACTTAACCACAAAGTCAGGACTAACATAACTATCATTAGATCCAGGGTCAATCAAAATAGAAATAACTTAATCACAAAGCTTACCGTCCATCTCAATGATAGATGCCTGATGGTCTGCTTGTTTGTTATCCAATGTTGCATAGATACAAGGAACGCTCTGACCAACATCCCCAACAATATGTGCCTCCTATGCACTATATATCTGAGGCCTACCACCCTAATTTTGCAAACAATCTTTCCTGCGATGATCTTTGCCATAAGTCCAACACTTTATAGGCTTCGAGCTTGCATCCTTGATCTGCTCCTCAGATCGATGTCCTTGTCCTCTGTCAGATGCATTAAACTTCTTAGATGGCGTTACATTTTCTTTATTACCTGAATCTTGAGGCCTTGCTCGTTTCTTATCCCATTTTCCTTTGTTATTTGCATTACCTTTCAAATCTAGATTAGTCTTAAATATGCACTTCGATTGTTCATAGCAATGCTTTAGCTTTTGGATGGCCTCCTCCAATGATCTAGGCTCATCAAACTCAATCTTGTCTTTGAATGCCATTGGTAACCCACTAGTGAATCTCTGAATCTTGGCCTTCTCCTCCTTGAGGTAAGGCACATACCTCAGTAGCTCCAAGAACTTGCTAGTGTACTCCTCATCTGTCATTGATCCCATCTTTAGCTCATAGAATTATTTTTCCCTGTCATCAAAGTATCTCTCTGATAGGTACTTCTTCTTGAATAGTCACTCAAACTCATTCCAAGTCAAGTCCTCCTCATGTATACCTCTGACATTCTTCACATCTTCCCACCAAATGTCTTCTTTACCTTTGAGACTAAATGTAGCTATTTTGGCTTTCATGTTCTCTAAATAATCATGCAACTTGAAGAACTTCCTCATGCCAAGAAACCATGCCTCTGCATCCTGCAATTTCTTCATCTCTCCATCAAATGTTGTTAGTTTTTCTTTCTTAAACTCAACTAGAAAATACACTCTATCGCTCCTTTTGTAAGGATGATAACAAGGTCGATCATCATGCATGTCATAACAGAACTAGAATAGTACATGTGTCTATCACCTATCCTATCCGGAGTATACAACAATATGCCAGATCTAACCGTGTCATCTCTATCTAACCTGTGACCACCATGCAACCTATTGTCATATGCCCCATTAGTTTTGTCCTCCTGCTCATGGCTTATCTGAAGTGGTCCATGTCACTGCAATTCTGACAAACTATGAAGTATCACTGCATTTACCTTTGCTAGTTTCTCATGTGCTTGTATGATTCATTCATTGTCTTCCTTACAACTCTTTATTTCTTCCTTTAAGATTATTAATGTATCTTCCAAATCAGAGGAATTTCCAACACCATGTTTCTCATATGATCCATAGGGAGAGTCTCGGGAATTGTAGTCTACCATATTGCTAGTCATACTTGATATTATTCTTGCAAGGTATATCAAGTCAATTAAACCAAATCACAATAAACCAACGTGCCATAGTATAGTTTGGGGATGATATCTCATCTGCAAGATCAAAAAATCAGCGTTATACATGTATAACATAATCATGACAGCATATAGACATATACCACATAAGCATATAACCACACAACCATCATTATAGCTAGAGTCCAGTCATCAATGCATAACTAGGTCAACTACACATACCATAACCTCATGTATGACAACAACCACTACATCATTGTACACTTGACCACATGTGAACATTAGCATGCATAAATAATTCATAATCAACCACACACTCATAATGACACACTCGACAACAACACCATCAACATTCCATGGCAACATCACAACAACCATGACTCGTACCATACAAATGCAACAAGCCCATGGTCCGACAACACAAGAGACACACATGCAACTAAGATGAATGCATGACTAACACACAACCCATCCAGTCTGAGGGGTGAATCACGCTCTGATACCACTCTATAACACCCTCTTCCCACATCTACCTAAATAACCAGCCAACTAGGGTAAAAATGTGACGAGAGGCTACTATTATTGGATTCAACCTTCTAGGTGATATTAAGGAAATGGAATTGACGGAAACACATCATACAAGCCTTCCACATCAGCTACAAGACCCCTAAGAACCATCCCAACATTTCTGGTAACTAGCCCCTCGGCCCCACTGAGGTTTTATAACTCTTGACCTCCAGACGCTCCCATGCTATGGGCTTAATAGCATCTAGGAGGCTTTGGAAGCTCTCATGATAAGGCCTACAAGAATCCAGGGACTATCTTTGTTAGTATTGTGCCAGTGTCCCCGGGATTTGAGCCACTTTTCAGGCCCAAATCTTTGGTCACTGCCCAGAATTGAATGACACCTTCATAACAGAAAGATAACAAGGAAACAATGATGCAAATGAAAATACTTGAACAAGCCCTTGACTAGACCCCTACTAGCCATGATAGGCATTTCGTCAAACATATCACAAATATGTAATCTACAGGTGTAAACAACAGATCTAAGCATACAGATCTCATACTTATCTGAGAATCGCTATGAAGCATTGTTCCCTTATATCATTTGTTGCATTATCATCTATTAGGTCATAGATACATTGTTCATTCATTTATAAGTAAAAACATGATGATATCCATACATAGATATTGTCATAAAACATATACATAACCATCATAATAGCAACAAAAATACCAAGGAAATCACATTTGTATGATCCACATATAAACCAGTATAATACTTATAGAAATACAAGGAGAAATAACCTCATATTTATGATGCAAAATCCAAACCTGGGATGGGGCTACCACGTTCCACTTGACTGTAGAATTGTTGAGCCAAATATCTCTTCATCCATTCACCCCCGTGCCATATTCCAAGCAAAAATATGGGATCTCGTAGAACACATCAATCCAAAACCATCTAGGGCTTCTAGAGGCCAACCACCTCAACCCATCAAATAGTGATTCCACCTCATGGTCGGACATCACAAAACAATCATCAGATTTGTCTCTACCAAAGCCTTCTATGGCTCCAAAGTGTTTTTTCCAACCAAGGCTTCCAGGACTAGTAACTCAACCCATAGCTTATCTGGGCTTCTAGAGTGTTTGTCCAACCAGGGTTTCCAGGACTATTAACTTAACCCACTAAGGGCTTCCAGAGCATTTGTCCAACCAAGGCTTCCAGGACTAGTAACTCAACCCAAGTTGTTATAGGGCTTCCAGAGTGTTTGTACAACTAGGGCTTACAGGAATTATTAACTCAACCCAAGCTAAAGGAAACATCAGAACCAACCCAACAAAACAAGGAAATAAATCCATAATCACCATGGTTATCCAGGAAACGGCAAGGCTAGGCAAATCCACTATCAATCCAAGCAATCCTCAATGTTAGTGATAGATCATGACCAATAAACCACATGCATATGTTATGCATGCCAAAACTACTGAGGAAAACATACATGCAACTTAGTACCTGCAAGAAGAACATGGTGTAGCTGCTGATCCCAATGTCCTCTTATGCTTTTCTTCTCTTCCTTTGCCTTCTTGCTCCAAAACTCCAAGTATCCCACACCCTCCAAGAGTGCTCCACGAAAATTCTAAGTATCCAAGAGAATGAGAGAGAGAGAATAGAGAGAGATCTCCAAAAGTGAACTGACAAAATTCTGTGAACTAATCCTCAAAAGCTTTTTATCAATGAGGCCTCTATTTTCATCATTTTTTATTATGTTCCTTCAATTTCCTCCTCACATGTAACCTGTGACCTTTCACCTCTCTTTTCTCCTAATTTTCCATTATTTTCATAAATAAATGTGCCAAAATGTCATTTTTCCTTACCAAAGCCTTAGCCATTGCCTGTGCCAATTTCCTTATACATTAATCAATCACAAGTGATCCCCATTACTATTCTGTTTCCCAACATTCATCTCAGAATAAGTGTCCCATCAACCGTGGTTATTATTTTTCCTTTATTAACTTTTATTACATGGAATTTTCAAGAAGGTTGTTAAGAACCCTCCCCCTTGGGGGAATATCATCCTCGGTGTTCGACAACACCTATAACCACAAGATTGGTTTAAGAAAAACATATTGTCGATGGAGCTTTATAACTTAGCTCGTTGCAGTATTTACAATGATCAACCTTCTGAGAACCAAACCAACATCACAACATAACAAATATAACATCATAATGACATGACACCCATATCGCTTATTGGAGTTTTATAACATATCTCATAGCAGTATCTACATCCATATACATATGTACATATACCAACACATCACCAAACATGTACCAAAAAATATACCAAAACACCATACCAAAATTGTTTTGCTTCATCTGGAAAATAATTAAGGATACATAGCTCGCATATGATCTACCATCTCCCATGTAGCTTCATCGGGACCAAAGTGCTTCTGCTGCACTTTAACTTGCTCGATTTCTCGGTTCCAGAGCATTAGCACCTTTTTCTGCAATATGCACTGAAGCTCCAACTGGAATCCTCCATCTGGTTCCACCTGCAATACAGACCAGTCAATCACATGATCAACATCTTTAACATACTTCTTAAGCAATCACACATGGAAAAAATCATGGACTTTCACTATCGGAGGTAGTGCAAGTTGATAGGCTACTGACCCAATCCTCTCAATAATACTAAAGGGTCCACAAAACTGTGGTGTCAGCTTGGCACATGATCCAATCTGCAAGGATCTCTTCTTTGGTTTGATGCGCAAGTACACATGTTCCCCAACCTGGAACTCCTTGAACAACATGTTCTGATCTACATAGCTCTTCCACCTATCTTGTGATCCCTTTAGGTTCTTCTTTATAACCTTCATTTCACGTTCCATGTCCGCTCCAATCAACACCTTGTTAACTAGATCACTCCAACTGACGGGAATATTGCAACTCTACCCATAGAATGCCTCAAATGAACTCATCTTAAAATATTCCTAATACCCATTGTTGTAAGCGAAATCTACCAGTGGAAGATACTCTTCCCATTTTCACTACTAATGCATTATGTACATCCTCAACATGTCCTCCAATATCCTGTTGACCCTCTCAGTCTGTCCATCTATCAATGGATGATAAGTTGTATTGAAATCCAACTTTGTGCCCAAACCTGCAAACAACTCCTCCCAAAACTTAGAAGTGAACTTTGCATCCATGTCTGACACAATCTTCTTTGGAACACCATGTAATTTGACCACATCTCTAATGAATACATGTGCTACATCGCTAGCCGAGAATGTAGACTTGACTGGAATGAAATGCACAACTTTTTCAACCCTTTCCACAACAACCATGATGGAATCATGTTGTCTCATTGTCCTCAGCAAACCTGTGATGAATTCCATGGAAATGACCTCCAATTTCCATTCAAAAATCGTAATCGACTATAGCAGTCCACCTAGATGCTTACACTCTGACTTCACCTGCTGACAATCAAAACACCTGGCCACAAACTTTGCTACATCCCTTTTTCAGGTTCAGCCAATAATAAAATTTCTTCACTACGGTCAATGTATTTTAATAGCCTGGGTGACCTGAATATGGTTTCGCATGAAACTCCATCAAGATCACCTTCTTAATATCACTAATGTATGACACATATATCTTGTCTCTGAATTTAACCAATCTGTCTGTCATGAGACAATAGTCTCCATCATGTGCACCTACACCTGTACCTGTACTACTACATTTACCTATACCTGCTGTAATTTGTGCATAATCTCCATATACCTGACATCCTGCTGACCTTCCTGCAAGATCCTAACATGTAAGTTTGTCCCATAGGAGCTCATAGCTGCTAATTGATTTACCTATATCTGCCTGATAAGAGCATATGCCACCCTATTATCTTTACCTTTGATATACATGATCTCAAAATCGAACTCACTGATCGTGGCCAACCACCAAGCCTGCCTACCTTTTGAGGCTCGATTGGTCAAATAGATACCACAACCCACTGTGATTACTCATCAACACAAACCTCTTGTCCAAAATATAGTGCCTACACATATTTAATGCATATATGATCGTTGTCAACTCAAGATCATGTGTGGAGTAGTTCTGATCATGCTCATTCAGTTTTCGTTACTCATAACATACCACCTGTCCATCCTGCATAAGGACTCCACCAAGCCCTCTCTTACAAGCATGTGTGCATAGTACAAACTATTCGTCCAGATCTGCAATATTTAACATTGGTGCATGTGTCAACCACTGCTTGAACTACTCAAAACTAGCCTCACACTCCTCTATCCATTCAAACTTCTTACCTTTTCTCTGCAATGATGTGATAGGATAAGAAATATGTGAGAAGTTCTTGATGAACCTCCTGTAATAGCCTACCAATCCCATGAAGGATCTCACCTCATCTACATTTCTAGGAGCTACCCACTCCATGATGGCCCTTATCTTCTCTAGATCTACTACAATTCCTTCCTTGGAGACAACATGTCCCATGTAATGTACCTCAGTTTGGAAGAAACTACACTTGCTAAGCTTAGCATACAAATGATTCTCTCTCAACAACCTCAAAACTGTTGCTAAATGTTCAACATGCTCTTCCTCATTTTTAGAATATACCAATATGTCATCAATGAACACAATAACAAACTTATCTAAATACGAATGCAACACACTATTCATCAAGCACATAAATGTAGCTGGAAAATTAGTCAAACCGAATGGAACTACAACAAACTCATAATGCCCATACCTAGTCTTGAATGTAGTCTTGTAGATGTCATCTTCTTTGATGCGTACCTGATGGTATCCTGACCTCAAGTTGATCTTAGAGAACATTGTTGCTCCCTTCAACTGATCGAACAAGTCATCAATCCTCGGCAATGGATATTGTTCTTGATGGTCACTTTGTTTAATTGCCTGTAGTCGATGCATAATCTGAGAGTGCCATCCTTGTTCTTCACAAACAATACCAGTGCACCCCATGGTGATACACTTGGCCTAATGTATCCTTTGTCCAACATTTACTTCAACTGCATCTTCAACTCTACCAACTCAAGCGTACTCATCCTGTAAGGTGTCTTTGATGTCGGATCTACCCTTGGCACCAACTCAATAGAAAATTCTACCTCCATGTGAGGTGGAAACTCTAAAATATCCTCAGGAAATACATCATGGAATTGCTATAGAACTAGGTAACTGCTCAAAACATACACATCCTCAACCTCCTTACCTTTGTCACTAGAAATTTGCACTACGAATAACACACACCCTTTCGTGCGACTACACTTTTCCTGCATATCTGTCACCATCCTAATTGATGTTCAATTCTTCTTTCCTTGTAAGACTCTTTGGTCCTCATTTTCATCCAAGCACTCAATGGATTTGTCATAACAATCCACCTTGGTCCTATGAAGGTGCAACTAATCCATGCCCAACGACATATTGTATGATCACAATGGTAATACATTCAAATGTGTCGCGATAGGCATACCATTCAAATCAAATGCACAATCTCTTACCCAATGGTGAACCCGCTTCTTTGTATTTATAGCCAACTGCACTAACCAAGATTATGCATGCAATTCCTTACTCAAACCACACTTATCCACCAAATCAGGACTAACACAGCTATAATTAGATCCAGGGTCAATCAAAATAGAAATAACTTGATCACAAAGCTTACCATCCATCCCAATGAAATATGACTTATGGTTTGCATGTTTGGTATCCATTGTTGCATAGATATGAGGAACACTCTTACCAACATCCCCCAAAATATGTGCCTCATGTGCACTATATATTTGAGGCCTACCACCCTAATTCTGCAAACAATCTCTCTTGCGATGATATTTTCCACAAGTCCAACACTCTATAAGCTTCCAGCATGCATCCTTGTTCTGCTCCTTACATCGATGTCCCTATCCTCTGTCAGATGCATTGAACTTCTTAGATGGTGCTATTTTTTCTTTATTACCTGAATCCTGCTGCCTTGCTCTTTTCTTATCCCATTCTACTTTGTTCATTGCATTACCTTTCCAATCCATATTAGTCTCAGATATGCGCTTCGATTGTTCATAGCAATGATTTGTCTTTTGGATGGCCTCCTCCAATGATCTAGGCTCATCAAAATCAATCCTATCTTTGAATGCCATTGGTAACCCACTAGTGAATCTTTGAATCTTGGCCTTCTCCTCCTTGAGGTAAGACACATACCTCAGTAGCTCTAAGAACTTGCTAGTGTACTCCTCATCTGTCATTGATCCCATCTTTAGCTCATAGAATTATTTTTCCCTGTCATCAAAGTATCTCTCTGAATAGTAATTCTTGAATAGTCGCTCGAACTCATTCCAAGCCAAGTCCTCATCATGTATACCTCTGACATTCTTCATATCTTCCCACCAAATTCTCCTTTACCTTTGAGACTAAATGTAGCTATTATGGCTTTCATTTTCTCTGAATAATCATGCAACCTGAAGAACTTATTCATGACAAACAACCATGCCTCTACATCCTATTATTTCTTCATCTCTCCATCAAATGTAGGTGGCTTTTATTTCTTAAAATCATCCAAAAAATACTTCATATCGCTCCTCCTGTAAGGATGATAACGATGTCGATCATCATGCTTGTCAGAACCAGAACTAGAATAGTACCTATGTCTATCACCTCTCCTATCCAGAGTATCCAACAATCTTCCATCTCTAACCGTGTCATCTCTATCTGACCTGTGACCACCATGTGACCTACTGCCATATGCCCCATTAGTTTTTTCCTCCTGCTCATGGCTGATCTGAAGTGGTCCCTATTGCTACAATTTTGACAAACTCTGAAGTATCACTGCATTTACCTCTGCTAGTTTCTCTTGTGCTTGTATGATTCGGTCATTGTCTGCCTTACAACTCCTTATTTCTTCCTTTAAGATTCTTAATGTATCTGCCAAATCGGAGGAATTCCCAACACCATCCTGCTCATATGATCCATAGGGAGAGTCTCGGGAACTATATTCTACCATCTTATTATTTATCCTTGATATTTGTCCTGCAAGGTATATCATATCAGCTAAGCCAAATCACAACAAACCAATGTACCTTAGTATAGTTCAAGGAGGATATCTCGTCTGCAAGATCAATAAATCAAAGTGGTACATGTATAACATAATCATGAGAGCATATAGAAATATAACACATAAGCATATAACCATACAACAATCATTCTAGCTAGAGTCCAGTCATCAATGCATGACCATGTCAACTACACATACAATAACCTCGTGCATGAAAACATCCACTACATCATTGTACACTTGACCACATGTGAACATTAGCATGCATAAGCAATGCATAATCAACCACACAATCATAATGACACACTCGAAAACAACACCATCAACTTTCAATTGCAACATCACTATAACCATAACCCGTACCATAAAAATGCAACAAGCACATGGTTCAACAACACGAGAGACACACATGCAACCGACATGAATACATGACCAACACACAACCCATCCAGTGTGAGGGGTGAACTACACTCTAATACCACTCTGTAACACTCTCTTCCCACATCTACCCAAGTAACTGGCCAATCGAGGTAAACATGTGACAAGAGGCTACTATAATTGGATTCAACCTCCTAGGTGACCTTGAGGAAATGGAATTGATAAAAACACATCATGCATACCTTCCACATCAGCTACAGGACCCATAAGAACCATCCCAACATTTCTAGTAACCATCCCTTGGGACCCAATGAGGTTTTAGACCTCTTGACCTCTGTATGCTCCCAAGTTATGGGCCTAATGGCATCTAGGAGGCTCTAGACGCTCTCATGACAAGGCATGCCAGCATCCAGGGGCTATTTTTCTCAGTGTTGTGCCATAGTCCCCAGGATTTGAGCCACTTTTTCAGGCCCAGAGCCCAGGTTACTTCCTAGAATTGAATGATACCTTCAGAACAGAAAGATAACAAGGAAACAATGATGCATATGCAAATACTTGAACAATCTGTTGACTAGACCCTTACTAGCCATGATAGGCATTTTGTAAAACATATCACAAATATTTAATCTACTGGTGTAAACAACAAATCTAAGCATATGGATCTCATAATTATCTTAGAATCTCTATGAAGCATTGTTCTCTTATATCATTTGTTGCATTATCATCTATTAGGTCATAGATACATTGTTCATTTATTTACAAGTAAAAACATGATGAGAGCCATACATAGCTATTGTCATAGAACATATACATAACTAGCACAATAGCAACAGAAATACCAAGGAAATCACAACCATATGATCCACATATAAACGAGTATAATACTCATAGAAATACAAGGAGAAATAACCTCATATTTATGATGCAAAATCTAAACCTGGGATGGTACTACCACGTTCCACCCAACCATAGAATGGCTGAGCCAAATCTCTCTTCACCCATTCACCCTCGTGCCATATTCCAAGCATGAATGTGCGATCTCATAGAACACATCAATCCAAAACCATCCGGGGCTTCTAGAGGCCAACCACCTCAACCCATAAAACAATGCTTCCACCTCATTGTCGGACATCACAAAACCATCATCAGATTGGTCTCTACCCAAGCCTTTCAGGGCTCCAGAGTGTTTGTTCCAACCAAGGCTTCCAGGACTAGTAACTCAATCCACAACTTATATGGGCTTCTAGATTGTTTGTCCAACCAAGGCTTCCAGGACTAATAACTCAACCCACCAATGGATTTCAAAGTGTTTTTCCAACCAAGGCTTCCAGGACTAGTAACTCAACACAAGTTGTTACAAGGCTTCCAGAGTTTTTGTCCAACCAGGGCTTCTAGGAACTAATAAATCAACCCAAGCTAAAGGAAACATGAGAACCAACCAAACAAAACAAGGAAATAAATCCACAATCACCATGGCTATCCAGGAAATGGAAAGGCTAGGAAAATACACTATCAATCCAGGCAATCCTCCATGCCAGTGACAGATCATGACCAATAAACCACATGCATATATAATGCATGCCAAAACTTGTGAGGAAAACATACATGCAACTCGGTACCTACAAGAAAAACCCGATGTAGTTGTTTATCCTAATGTCCTCTTACGCTTTCGTGCTCTTCCTTTGCTTTCTTGCTCCAAAACTCCAAGTATGCCACACCCTCCAAGAGTGCTGCAAGAAAACTCTAAGTGTCCAAGAGTATGAGAGAGAGAGCTCCAAAACTGAACTGGCAAAAGTCTGTGAACTAATCCTCATAAGCCTTTTTATCAATGAGACCTCTATTTTCTTCATTTTCCATTATTTTCCTTCAATTTCCTCCTCACATGCATCATGTGACCTTTCACCTCCCTTTTCTCCTAATTTTCATTATTTTCATAAATAAATGTGCCAAAATGCCATTTGGCCTTCCCAAAGCCTTAGCCATTTCCTTTGCCAAATTCTGTAGCCATTAATCATTCACAAGTGATCCCCATCACTATGCTTTTGCCCAACATTCAGCTTGGAATAAGGGTCCCATTAACCGTGGTTATTATTTTTCCTTTATTAACTTTTATTACATGGAATTTTCACCAGGGGTGTTACAATGAGTATGGACACTTTGTGAAACATTATCCAAAAGTTGAATTTTCTTGCAACCCATCCCCCCTACCAAAACGGAGCAGGAAGAAAATAAGCATGGATTCACTTCAGTGAAAAAGAAACACAAGAAGCAAGAAAATAACCAGTGACAACCATGTAAGGCTAAATCTTCACATCAACCCCTTTCTAGCAACAATTTCGAAGTCTTGAATACCCCAAAGACATAAGATGATTACCTTGGGATACAAAATGATCCCCGAGTGCTAGATCATGAGTCTTCAAAGAAAAATAAAGAATACCTAGATCTGGATGCTCTAAAGGTTCCTTCAGCACCGAAAGAAGAAGAATTAGGTAAGAAGACCGAGAAGAAGTGCACTCTCTCCTCCTCTTCCCCTTCCTACTCAGAATTAATTAAAATTTCATACTATACCCCTCTAGTAACAAGAAGTGGGAAATATCACAACAAAAAGAACTTTATTCATGAAGATTCTCTTGCACCCGTGGGTCCAATAGTGAGTTATCTACTAGCAATTTTTAGAAATGTTTTGTTTCCACTTTTTCTTTTGTAAGAAATTTTCCAGAATTTACCCCTGCTCCCATGAAGCAGTAGGAAGAAAAATCAGAAGACTTAGGTTTGGAAATTTTCCCTCCCTTATTTTATCGGGAGGAGGTTGGTTTCTCAGTTACTTTGTAAAATTTCCATTAGTCGAAGCAAGTAAAATGGGCTCACATGATGTAAAACATATTGTAACTCATTTTCTGAATAATTGTCGCGACCGAGCACAATTTTTAATATAAATCCTACTCATTTCTGTCTAAAAAACAAATTCTTATATAAATATGCATAATATTCGAAGAAAACATACTTAAAGAGATGAGGAAATTTTGAATAGTTTTAATTCGTCTACAAATCCTCATCCTGCAACTGCTTTTCACCAACTCCTACTCCCACCTACTCATGTCCACATACAACTTCAGAGATTGAATGATTTATTCATAGATTGTATGGTGTATATTTATTTATACATTTACTTTTGATTTGTTAAATTCGACATTTAATTGTGTTTAGTTATTTTTTCTATCTATATATTTTTATATATGTATCTCTGCCATATGTAATGTGTAATAGAGTCGACATTTAAAAAATGTTGACATACTTACATTACATCTAACACCTACACAAATCCCCCATACTGGGTTGTAGAGAGCCTCTTGACACACAGAAAAAATTAAGTAAATTACAATTTATTATTATTATTATTATTATTATTATTAAAAGAATTAATATATTAGTTAAAATGAAATAAAATTCTTAACCATAGAGATTCACCCCTACTTTATTGTGGAATTTTTTACTTTGTAAATAGGCTTTGTTATAATATCATGGCTTACTGATACCACATGCCCAAAAAACCATAACCCATATTCATATGATGCGTGTTCACATGACATTTTTTTCTTAATTAATCAATTTGATTAAAAGGGCAAAAAAAGGCATAACTACTTTTGAGATAAATATCAACATCTGATATGTGACTATTACTCAGAATATTCTACATTATTCAATGGTTGTTAAATCTCTACCATCCAGCTAATAATTATTGATAAATAAATTAAAGTTTTAGAAGCCATATTCCAAAAGAAACACACTTATGCGCAATAATAATTATTGATAACTAAATTAAAAATTGTGGAAACCCTATTCCAAAATAGACACCCCTATGTAATAATTTTTTTGTGATAAATTTATTTATGAGAATGGATTCATTGCTCAAGCTTTGTAATTGGAAACAATTGAGATCCTAAGAGTATGTACGCAATAGTTCCTTGAGTGCGTACAAACCAAACAACCTTTTATAATTTCTCATTTTAGGGATATCAAACAATTTTGTTTTCATACACTAAATGGATTTGATCATTGGCAACTCTACTTTAATCTTTCATAATTTCATCCTCATTGTTAAGTCACTTTAGAGTTAAAAAAACACGCGTACATCATAAGCCAACTCCATTCCTTATTAGAACACCAAAATATTTTTTTAAATGTAGTGGGACCCCTAAATGCTTATCCTTGTCAAAAAAAAAAACGTTACTACTTACTTGGGGAGACCTTCAAAGCAATTATTTGCATAGTTTTTATCAACTCATATCTCACTAAAGTAAGGGATCCTACTAGATGGCTCACACCTGTTAAAGGCCTAGTTCTAGATGAATGTATTCTTGGTAGAATTTTAAAATGATATATAAAATCTATAGTCCACATAAATATGAAAAAATAAAAATAAACAAGAGCCACGTGGTGACATGTCACTGCTTATTTGTATACATGAATTGTGAGCATATAGTTTTTAGTTTATTTAGTTAAAGTAATATGTGTGCAGATGAATAAGAAGTTATAGCTCAAGCTCATAAACACAAGGGGAGTTTAGGCCTAACTAATTCCTAAAAACAAAGATAAAATAAGCATAAGTATTTTGAAACTAATTCCAAACTATTCGATTTTAATTTCTAATTTCAAAAATATTGAATTTTAATTTCTAAGTGTAATTTTATAGATTATTCTTAATTCAAGAAAAATACTAGCCTTTTTTTAATATCATTTTTTCGACCTTAACCTATTTTTATTGGTATTTATTTACATGGGATGGGAAAACAAGATTTTTTTGGAAAAATTACTTTTACCTAGATTTTTCCAAAATGACATTTGTGTCTTTGTTTTTTTATTTAAATAGGAAAAAACATTGGACTACTTTGCTTGGTTGTTTACTGATAATTACATTTATTATTTTAATAGAAATTTTATTTCTTGTAACAAATTAGTTTGCTTGGTTGTTTACTGATATTTACAGTTATTATTTTAATAGAAATTTTATTTCTTATAACAAATTAGTAAACAGTTGGAGCACTTTGACATTTGCTCCACTTTACATCAGATCAGCGAACAAGAATAAACAGTAGAAAAGGGGTTGTGTTGATTATTAGTTTTCAGGAATTTTATTATCTATGTGACAGTCCCACCCAAGGTTCTGGTATGAGCTTCGTAAAAAGAATGTACATATGTTGTAATATTTGGAATATAAAAAAAGGGACTGAGTCTGAGGACATGGATTCTAGAGCTAGGGATGGAGAATTCCTGCTAGGGATGATACAATTTATTGTGCAAAGAAGAGACTTGAACTTGATGATAGGCATTAAAGGCTAATTGGTCCATGAAGTAAAGGGGATGGTTCCTGAAATTAAATGGTCTAAGGAAAGTATTCAGGCTTATGCTTGTTTGAGATAATACAAGGAGCAAAAGAGAACATAATTTATGGAGGGATTGCAACAGTAATGGAGGGACAAGAAGCTTGCTCCAAAAGAAAGAGAGGCATTTGGAAAAGAGGACGTGGATATAGGGCCAGATTCAATTTCATTATAGACAAAAAAGATAAATATTGTATGATTACTATTTTCAATTAATGGGTTATGTTGCATTGTCGTTGTAATAGATATGGATAAACAACATTGCAATATGTGTTGTTTTGTATATATCTGTGATGCAACTGTGAAGGTATATTTTCTTGATTTTTATATTGATTGTGGCTATGATTATGCATGGATGCATGTGTCCGATGATTGTATGAAAAAATAAATAAGTAAATATAGTAAATAATAGTAATTATAGAGTGTCTGATGTTCAGAGGGGAGAAGAGTCCCATAATAGTGTTTCCTAAATGCTTAATGGTATCATAAATAATTCAATAACTGAAGTTAAGGATCTCAATGATCTATTCCAATTGAAAAACATGATCAATTAGAAGAATTGGTTTCTAAGACCCTTTGTATTAATGTACAAATTTATAATAGAGACGCTATATTCGACAGAGTCGGTCAATGTGTACATTAGGATATATGTTTACAAAGTACTGTGTTGATAGGTGAACAATATGTGAAAGATCAAGAGAATGTTCACGGGTCGATCATGTCTTTTTGTGGTACTTCCATAGGATTTATCCTTTATTGTGCATGAGCATCCATTCCCACCATAGGGAATTTGGCAATGAGGGTCACAAGCCCTTGTTAATAGCCAAATGCTTCGGCTACCCATGAGCAGTCTCAAGGACTTGCTGAGAGAGTTGGTGAGAATTCTAGAATACTTGGCTTGTGGCAGGTGAGATTGGATCACGTTGTAAGGTGGCGCTAGGATTATGTTAGATAAGAGATGCAAGAGTGCCTATGCTGCCATGCGATGAATTCCCTACCTGAAGGTAGAGAAGTGATGTGAGATAGTAATTCCTCAATGTAGCTATCACCCAAGCTTAGAAGGGGTAATGTCGTGGAACGTCTTAGTATGACTTCAACGGAGTGGTGAGGTGCTAATTTAGATTTGGAAGTGGAATGGATCCATGAGAGCAGGCCACAGTCGAGAGGATTAGCTCGAGGTAGTTCATGCAGCAGCAAACTTGGTCTTTGGGGAGAGTGCAAAAATATTGAGTGAAGGCTTTGCGTGGTGTAGAGCCAAACAACCATGACACAAGCATTCTTGAATAATAAGAAAGGGTGTTTACTGTGGAGCAAAGGGGAAAAATGTTGAATTTATAGAAAGAATTGGATAAGGCTTATCTTGTTGCAGTGAGGCTCGTAGGCGGGAAAGCTTCTGATTGGAGCAGCGGGATTCTCCTGTTGTACGATTGGACATCGGATATGGATTATCTGTAGGGTCCAAGCACCTAGGAGGATAACAAAGAGTTCAAAGGACAGAGTTATAGATGCATAATAGCATAATAAAAGTGGTGATGAAATCCGCTTAGTCAAAGGTTGGGAGGTTGGGTTGTATGCATGGTGGTTGGGTTATATGCCGAAATGACTAAGTTGAAGGTCGGGGGTCGGGTGGTCAGAGGGAGAACAAGTTACAAACTTCAGGATGAGTTGACTGCTACGAGGTTAGGAAATCAGGAGTTGCGAGGAACATGACGTCATGAAGTAATAGACGGGTATGCCCCGACCACTCGCATATTCGGTGTATTGGCGGCCCCATGGTGTACTATTGCATGGAAATATACAATTGGTGATCGCCATTCTCTGTGAGCGAGAAAGGAAAGGATGTAAATGGATTTTATGTATCATAGAAACTATAGACTATATTTTCCTTTAAGGAAAATATAGACTAGGAGCTCCCTCGTCCAATCCTTCAGGTTGTTGCCCAGAGTGTAAACTATTTTTTTTAAATTGATTTGGTGAAAATTTCAAGATTATTGTCCAGACTGTAAGGGATTTTTTTTTATTGGGTTGATCGTATAGTCGGGAGGTCGGATAGTCAAGCATTTTTTTTTTTATGATTCATTTATTCTATTGTGACCCCGACAATACCATAGTCGAGTGGTTTCATTAGGTCGGGTAGTTTAACATTTGGGTAATGCTAAGATCAAGAGGTTGAGTAGATTATTTATAATAATAAAAAATCGTAGTCACCCTAACTTGCTAGTTGGGTGGTCGGAAGGTCAAGTAGTTGGGAGGTTATAATTTTTTTTACAAAATCTTTTTGGATCTGACCTCTGACTTAAGTCTTCAAAAAAGAAAAAATATGTTTAAGGATTTTGTTTTTATTCATTTTGTGATGCACAAAAGAAAAAAGGATTTTTTTAAAGCTGATAACAGGAATACAAATTATTTCGTGAATTTTTAAATTATATGTTTCATATCAAAAAATTAGAGAAGAAACAAACAAAGAAGACTAGACTTGGCTCTGACCAACAAGCTATGAAAATATTATATTGTGTGCACAATCGCAATTATTTTCTTGAATCTCAGTTCAATTATTGATATCATGAGTGTATATGTTATGTGACATTATAAAGTCTTTCTATAATTTCAATAATTGGTTCTCAAAGCCCACATTTCCTATCTGTTTGTGTCTACATGCATACCTAGCAATACATTTCTACATCTTTTTCCTTTGGTATCAATAGTGCTAAATAAGAAGAGTTCTCTAGTTGCAGTTGTATTCAGAGCTAAATACTTGACACAGATGAATACAAGAACATAGTGTGGCAAGCAAACACAGATCGCTCAATGACAACTATATTGAAACGAATTCAAGAAAATTGCATATCTTGTGGAGACAACAAAATTGAAACTATTCGGAAAATTGGAAACACATTGCTAAATATGCAACAAATTTCAAGTTAACAAGTAGTCCACATTGCTCTTTCACTACCTTTGTATTCAAATTCTAGAAAAACAATTTTAATTAACACTGCTCTAGCTGAAAGACAAACATATGTTCTAAAAATACCTATTTTGTTAGAACAAGAACCCGAACACTCTCAGTTTTCTAGTTGCAGTTGTATTCAGAGCTAAATACTTGACACAGATGAATACAAGAACATAGTAAATGACAAAGAATTTTTTGACGAAATGTGCAAGTATTGCTCCAACTCCTTGTGTTAGTTATATGTATAATAACTCTTTTGTTGGAACTCTGGGCACACGCAGTGCAGAACCTAGGTTCAACATGGAATCTTCTATCACATTGTGCTTCATCTCATAGGCATAACTGTTTTCATGGACATAATGACACACATACATTACAAGAAACAATACTACAGCAAAAACTAATGGAATGTACCTTCCTGAGGAAACTTGTACAACAGTGTTGAAAAGAATAGTAACTTCATTGTGCCATATACAATGATAAACATTATAACAAGAAATAGATGAGTCTGCTATATTATAAGAATTACCAATGTGAACAGGGATCAAGGCACAATTATGACTGCAAGAATTGTTATGCTTGCATCCAATTTACATAAGGAATTGTTGACAGGTGGAAAAAATACTCTTGCAACAAGTCAGTGTTTGGCCAATCAAAGTTCCAATTATATTTTGTTTTCATTTGGTATGGCTATATGCCCTCTATAAGAAAGGTGTTGTTGCCTATCTAAAACTAAAATTAAACTAAGATCTACAATTCAATCCAGACATTGATGGCTATCAATATAATATTTTGCAACATAACCAAAATTATGCATGTGGACATTTTGAGCTACTCCTGTTACATAGAACAATAGATATTGTAGCTTCAATAGATAAAGCAATTGGTCCATGCATTTGTCCATACCAATTCTCACTTGGACACTTTGACATATTGTCAATTGAGCAAATCTTACTTGAACAAGGCTTTTTGATCTATGGAAAAAATATCAATGATTGCCATGACTCTTTGTTTGAGTCTATTTGTACACTTGCACCATGTTTTGATATGTCTAATATGAGAAAAACAATTGCACAAACTTTTTATAATTGTTTCATTTGTAATGACAATAGAGCTACCAATTGCTTAAAACAACACCTGAATGCTAGAAACATTGAACAAGAGCAATGTATCAATGATTGACAAGCTTATATTATAAATTTATTAATGCAATATGCATATGGACATATAGAGGGAAAAGGTTTTGCAATACAATGGATATGTGAACTACTTGATGTTAACATATATATATGGAATACAGAAACAAAAGATATTTTCTTGAGATTCTATTCATCAAACACTTGCTCAAAAATCTTGTACCTTATGCATGTCCATATTTAACCAATGATTTAACCAATATAAATAGTAGCAATTAAAGGATTTAAATGAGCATAATATCATCAGATTTAAAATCCTAATTGAAATTTAATTCAGAAAAATGAACAGATAAGTTTTGGCTAATACTTAAATAGAAACTTTACAAATGTTTTCGAGTTTTCATATTATTGAAACAGGTTTGTTGGTATTTTTTGGAATATCTATACATGCACAATTTAAACTAAACAAGTAACAATTTCTATCTCGTAGAGGAGAGAAAATCTGCCTATATTTGAATACTAGATTGCAATGACCAATAACAATAAGTGAATCTGCAATTTTTAATTCCTGATCATAAAAAGATGTAAATTGCAAAATTGTCATAAGGAATCTTAAACAGAATTATCAAATATTCATTCAGAATCAAATAACATAAGTCATATTGTAAAATCATAGGCATTTATTAAGTAATTAAAATCATATACTGACATAAATGACATAGGTCATCACACATGAACACTGAAAATGGTTTTGAAAAAACCTGGTACTTCAAAATTGATAATAATAAAAAAACCCATTCAAGTTTGTAGTCTTCATTGATTTTGGACCCGTTGCACCAACAAATAAAGGTCTATAAATACTAAAAAATAATAAAATAAGTCTTGAAACATGAAAATCAACAGATTTTCTGAAAGTAAATACTCAACTCTAAAAATATGTTTGTTCAATTGATATATGGCAGGAAAGCAGACATCCTTTCCTCTTCTTCAGAATCTTTGTAATTGATACTAAGTAGCAAGTGAGGTGCATGTACTTGGATATAAGTTTCCCATTGTGAATATATCTCATACAATGTAGAGAAATAAATGGAAGGAAACTGATTTATGTTGATTTGGCAGTTGGCAATTAATCCTTGTACCTTTTTCTTCTTCTTCTGATATTTGACCTCAAACTTGGCAATAAGCTTGATTTGTTCAAAAGGCAGTTGCAGAAATTTTTGGAAACTTTGTTGTTTCCAAACTTTAATGTTTTTTATTTCTACCTGGTCCTCGGCAACAAGATATTTTGTAGACTATTTTAATTCTCCTAGAATTGCTTCCTTTAATGACTTGCCACCTGATAGGTCAAATTCTTCTATAAAGTATGTTATTTTTCCCAAATTGATAAACATTGCTCATATGTTGTTTGTATGCAGCCTCTATTTTGTTTTTTCTCTTTCTCCCTGCAACTTAAGGATGCAAGCATCAATCTTTTATCTCTCTTAGAAATTTTTGGAATTTCATTAGATTGAAATTCGTTTTCCCAGTCAAGAATAGACAAAAATTTGTTTTTAATTGATTTGTCTTCTTCTACCAATGAATCAATTCTTTCATTTAAATCTGTAATTTCTTGATAAAATCTTGAGATTTGATCCAAATTTTTACAAAAGTTTGATTGATTCTTCCTTAAAATTAGACAAATTTTTAAAGTTTGATTCTTGAAAACTTCGATACTTTGTGTTGCTTGTTGATTCTCATTGGGTTGATATTTAAGAGATTTAATTTGATCTTTCAAAATTGTGACCATAATGGCAAAATTGTTTTATGCTTCTTGCTTCCAGATGCAGGTTTGATTTTCATGTAATTTTCTCAATTCTTGAATCTCATGTTCATATTTTGCACTTGTTTCTTTCAATTATTTTAGAAAATTCTTCTACAGGTTTTCTCTTTCTACAGCAAATCCTTGAACTAAAGTGGCAGTATTCCGTTGCCATTTTTCTGCTTTGAATAACTCATTTTTCTTCAATGTTTCCTCCAAAACTTTAATTTTATGCAAACTGTCATCATATGAAGTTGCAAGCTCATTCAAATGATATTGATTGTAATTAACAAAAAATCCTAAAGCTTGAGAAGATTCTTGAGCTTTTTCTTTTACGTCTCCCTGAGTCTAGAAAATGAATTTCAATACAGTCCCCAAAGTATCATGTTTCATTTTCTTTGTTCTTATGACAACTGATTTTGTTTGAGTATTAAAATAATAATTTGTCAAAGAAGGGATAGTATCTGCAATTGGATCTAACTCAGAAATTGATTTAAACAAGAATGATTCCCAAGGAATCTTAGTAGAAATTGGTGTTACTGATGCTTGAGGAGATACGACAGATATAGTATCCAACTTGTTATATGATTCCATTTTTTCCTCATTTTCCTTGGTGTTGGTTTCAGTAGATACTTGTTTTTCTTTCTCCTTATCTACTTGCATTTGTTTGACTTCTGTTGTTTCTAGTTTCTTTTGCTTTGTTTTTCAGGTGAATTAGCGATAATAATCTCTTGTTCAACTATTTTTTCTTTTTCTGGAGTCTTTTCTCTTCCTGTACTTTCATGCTTTTTTCGACCCAAGGAAAAATCATAATTTTCATTGATAGTAGAAAATTACATATTGTAGATGTTGTGTCAAATATGCTATATAGTGAGGCTATTCTCCCATCAAAAATATATATATCAAAGTTCTAATAGCTCCATGCAAGGAGTACAGTTTTTCAAAAATTTCAATCTTCAAAACAAAATCCACGCATGGAGTACAGTTTTTTATCTGCCAATATATACAGCTAAGATAACCGAGATATACATATGTACTGATAAATTATGCAGCAAAAATATAATCATGTAAAAAATAGGCCCCTCCAGGCCCAGTTATGCTCTGTAGTCCATGTATGGGCAATGGAAGAATTGATAGTGATCATCGTCCCTCTGCTCCTATATCATCCATGTACCACGAGGCCGGTTCGCAGCTTCCTTGGATAGCTGATCAGAAATCTGGTTGTGTTCCCTGTATATATGGCGACAAACAAAGTGATCAAAATGTGCAATGAATCTATGTGCCTCTTCCAGAATGGGTCTCAGAGAATAAGCATGACAAATAGATGTATTGTTAATCTAGTTGATAACATTCTTGAAGTCCCCAAAAATTTGAATATTCCTGCATTGTTTTTCCATGGCAAAATGTAGGAGATGTCTGAGGGTAATAAGCTCGACATAGTTGTTTGTGCCCCTTCCCAGACCCATTTGAATTTTAAAGAAATGTGTGTCAGAGAGATATAGAATAGCACCCCCCCACACCCTCCATCCTGGGCAAACCCGTCGAAATAATCCCAAGGGTAGTCTCAGTTGATGGCCTCAGGAACTATATTTCTAGAGGGAGGAGAAGCATCGTCATCAGGGATGATATTATAGGTGGCCAATATGCGAGCAGAGATAGAGTGCCAGATGGGGATGATGTTCTGGAAAATATAATGGTTTCAAGCTATCCAGATAGCCCAACAAAATAGGAGGGGTAGATTTTTGGCTTTGTTCGAAACAGCTGATGTCCACCAAGATAGCCATGCGTCCTTTACAGATGTGCCCTGCCATCGGCTATGGATGTTTATGGCATGAAGGGTTGAATTCCACAGATCCACAATGATCAGACAGAACAGGAAGAGATGGTCTATGGATTCAGAGCTATTCTTGCACAAACAACACCAAGATGGTCTATGAAAAGCTCGCTTATTAAGATTGTCCCCCATGGGGGCCTTGTTCCTGAGCACTATCCACATGAACAATCACGTTCTGGGGGGCGGCTTTAGTTTCCACAACTGGCTCCACCAATGCTCAGCAATCGGTGGCCGATGGTCTGCATAAATACATAGATATCCTTCCTTAGGTGAGTATTTTCCATGTTTTTCTTGGGCCCAAATAAGTTCATCTTCCCCCTCTGTGATCCTGACGTGTGATTCAATCACATCAGAGATGTACTCGACCTAATGGTGATGCCAGATCTTTGGGAGATGTAGACAACGAGCAGTCTTCCATGCCTGATGGAACAGTGTAGTGTTCTCTGGATCCGCAATGTGATTAATGTATGTGATACCAGAATTGTTGAGAAGAAGGGTTAATTCTTGTGGAAGCCTATGTGAGTTGCCACTGCCAATCCAGGGATCCAAACCAATGCGCATCGATGAGCTAGAATGTATTTTCCAGGTGATCCCATCTCGGATGAGAGGCAGGGAGTTTATTACTTCTCTCCAAATGATGGAAATCCCAGTCTTGTTCCAGTTGGGTTGTTTGATCCAGTCCATCATGTTGTGGGGAAAAATGTATTTCGAGTAGGCCACCCTTGTCCATAAATTGCTTGAGGTGACCAGCTGCCATCCCAACTTAGCAGCCAGAGCAGTTGAAAAATGGTCCAGTCTCTTAATTCCCCATCCTCCCCATTTCTTTGGCAGAGCAAGTAATTCCCATCTAGCCCAGGCAAATATTATTCCTATCTATTTTTCTTTCCAAAGGAATCCATGCTAGGGACATACAGTATACTGGTGTGGCTTCAAGAATGGCTTTTATAAGAACCAATCGTCCCACTTTGGAGAGATATTTATGGTGCCAAATGTTTAGTCTTCTCTCGAGCTTGGAGACCAGCCATATCCAGTCGGCAATCTTGTAACAATGAGGTTTTAGCCTGTATCCCAGATATCTAAGACCATCATCCAAATTTTGAAGAGTGAATGGGAACCTATGGAGAGCATACTAAATTTCATGTGGTGAGCAACCTGAAGTGGTGATGGTGGACTTTATGTTGTTGATCTCCATTCTTGTTGCAATTCTAAATATGGCCATGATGTTTTGCAGGTCTGTCAGTTCCCCAATGCCTCCATTAAGGAAGAGCAACACATCATCAACAAAGAGAAGATGAGTTAGTGTGCAATTGTTTGTAATCCTGATACCCTGTAATCTCCCCATCATGTGATCTTCCAAGATAAGTCTGCTAAGGCCCTCCATAATGAGCAAAAATAATAGAGGGGATAGTGGACATCCTTGACTGAGGCCCCTTTCCGAGTGGAAAAATGGGGACGTTGATCCATTGATGAGGACATTGAAAGATATATTTGTTATGCAGCACATAATATAATTTATGAACTCTATGGGGAAACTGAGATGAGTTAAAAGCATTCTGATATATAACCAACTAGCACGATCAAAAGATTTGGAGAGATCTACTTTGAGTATCATACCTTTCAATTTCTTCGTCTGAATGGAGTGTAAGACCTCCTGTGTAGTTCCTATAGCTTCATGTATCTGTCGATCCTGAAGGAAAGAAAATTGTTCAAAGGAAATGTGGGAGGAAAGGATGGGACAGAGGCGATTTTCTATGATTTTGGCTATGATCTTATAAATACAATTACAGAGGGAGATGGGACGAAAGTCATCGAATGAGCCAAGGTTGTCGGATTTTGGGGTGAGCGCAATGAAGGTGGAGTTGAAAGCCTCGTACATACGCCTCGAGATTCTGCAATCTTCAATGACCTTGAGAAGGTCTTCTCCTAGGATTTCGAAAAAAGCAATATAGAACTCGACCGTCCATCCATCTGGTCTAGGGCTCTTTTCTTTCTTGAACCATTTCAGAGTGGCGTCAACCTCCCCCAATGTAACAGCCTTATTTAGATCCAATGCATCCTCCTGAACAACAAATCGAGGAAACAATTGAGCCACTCTGATGATTTCAACCAGTGATGCAGTGGGGGGAGTTTTGTAGAGTTGCTTGAAGTGAGATGTGCCAAGGGAGGCTAAGTGCTTAAAGGAATTCACTCTAATTCCCTGTTCAATATTCAAATGCCAAATGGTATTGATTGCTTTTTTTCCATTGGTGAACTTATGGTAAAATTTTGTGTTATAATATCCTTCAAGTATCCATATGGCTCTGCTTCGCAACCTCCACGATTCTTCTCTGTCTTTTAGTATTTTGTCTCTTTGTGCTACTAGTGTAGTGAGCCTCTCCTTATGCTTAGGAGATATATATCCCCTTCCGTGCTCATCTTCCATAGAATCTATCTCAGCTTCAGTGCTTCTCAGGGTTTGATCATCCATCAGTCTCTTATTGTGTGCCCATATTTTGGATAGTCTCTTCAGATTGCTTAGATTGTGGGCAAATCCTTCTGCTATGTTTCCTCCCGCAATAGGAGGATGGGACTTCCAGTATTCAGTAACAAGTTTAATGTAGTCAACATCTTTTAACCATGTTGAATTGAACTTATATGGCGCTTTAGGCTTGTTCACACCTCCACTAATTTCAAGGTATATGGGCGAGTGGTCTGATAAGCCTCCCGATCCAACCCACTGCCTATAGTTACACCCCATTTCCAGAAGTAATTCTTTAAGGAGGAATCGATCTAGTCTTCTGGCCAGCCTAGCCTCCCCCGTCCTTCTGTTCCTCCAGGTGGGTTGTAGTTTAGCAGATGGTATATCAATAAGGCCATGGTCCTCCAAGATATGTTTGAAGAATTCTGATAGAAAATCGATCTGAGCATTATGGCCCCATGACTCAGAATATCCAATTGAGAAATTAAGATCTCCTCCTAGAATAAGATTATCCACTTGCAGGAGACTAGAGCTGAGCAATTGTTCCCAGAAGGGTCCCCGATTTTGGCAAGGACCATAAACATTGATTAGCCTTATGTCTGTACCTAAATTAGATGAGTAGATGTCTACCCCGATATAGCTCGATCCCCCCAAATGTTACATAATTTGATAGTCCTGGAGTTGAAACCCATCGCAATGCCCCCTGATCTCCCGTGTACATCTAGGGCATGAAAATGCCATCCGGGAAGCATGGATTCAAGGAGGTGAGTGATGGCTTCTGCTAATCCCAAAGTCTCCTGAAGAAAAATGACATCCACCCGCTCGATGCTAAGAAGCCTCCGAAATGTTAGTTTTTTTCAGGACTAGCTAACCCTCAACAATTGTAGGAGAGCAGCTTCATGAGGGAGAGGACACCAGGGTGTTCTGTGCTCTAAGAACCTGGTCAATAGCTAATTGTCGACCCATTACGACCTCCTTACCCGCCTGTTGTTTGGCCTTAGAGAGGGAGGATGGTCTGCCCTGGGGAGGTTTGGGAGGGATGGGAGGGGATATGATACCAATGCCAATAGAGTCAAGTGGCACTAACCGAGAATGAGATCTGAGCTGGTATGGGTGAGAGAAAGACCCTTGCTCTGAGTCGGAGGATTGTGCAGAGAAGGTCACCTCTGGGAAGGATGGTGGGGTGCAAGAGATAGGGGGGGTGGCTGCAATGAGCAGGCCAAGGAGTGAGGAGTCGGACAGGTAGATACAAAACAATGATGGCCAATTGTGATAGAAGAAGAAGCACAAGACAAAGAAGTGAAATTAAAAGAGCAAGGAGTAGAATTAGACATACCCGAAGAGAGCGCAGCCGCCTGGGCCCTGGTCATAGGAGGAGAGGGTGGTCGAATGGGAGCATTTTCGTGCTTCTTCAGATTCTTAGAGGCCGCCTTTGTCTGTTCTGCATCGGTGTTGACTCGATGTTCAGGTGCTCCTGTGACTTTGGTGGGTATCGCCTTCCCCTGGTTTGATACTTTGGTTGTCCCCTTCAAAGGGCATTCCTGCACTGAAAAGGAACCCCCTCATAATCCAGGATCTGTAGACGAGTGTAATGTTTCCATTGCAGAGTAATGTGCTCTTCCAAACCCTCCCTTGTGTCTAGATGGACCAGGATCCTTGCAAAATCCATGTTGCCCGAGGACAGGTATGAATTGTCGAACTCTAGATAGGTTCCCAAGGCGTTCCCAATGCGCCTGAAAATATCCTCAGACCAGAAGTGAAGGGGAAAACCTGGTAATCTGACCCACAATGGCCCTGCACCCAACTGCTCCCTCTCAGGGTCGAAGAGAGGGTTCCATCTTTTGAGTAGCACAGGGGTTTGCTCGATATGCCAAAAACTAGATAAAATCCAATTGCATGATCAGCCCTAGCAAAGAGTAGCACAAATCATCCCCTAATGAAGGTTTGTACAAATGGAAATTTAGTCAAATAGTGCCCCCAAATCTCAGCAGTCCATTGCCTGAGCCTGGCCGTGGAGTAGTTCTGTCCTCACACCCGGCCCACCAAAACCCTATCAGCAGTGTCCATGGCTTCTCCCCACTGTATGTCCTCGCCCAAACGAAGTGCAATGTTTTGATTCCTGGCCTTAACACACTTTTCCTTTTTCCCTTGCTTGTGGCCCTTGACAGATTCTTCATCCTCTTAAGCCCCGAGAGGGGTATTCTGATGGTTTGGGCCGGGCACAGAGGGATGTGCTTCCAAGTCTAGTGGATTGCCTACAAAACAGCTTGAGGAGGGTGTTGAAAATAATACTTAGAGGGGGGGGGTGTGAATCAATATTAACAAGTCAATAATATTTCATTTCCATAATCAGATTCATATACGCTACTTCAGTTAATGGAACTTGCATGTATATGCAACTGTATTTAAGGCAACTAACGTATATCCTGCAAACTTATGATTCAATTAATTTATCATATGTTGATCTTTACTCAGTGCATCAGAACCATATAAACAGTAACCAGGTGCAGTAAAATAGAACAGACAATCACACACACATGAACACAAGATATAAGGTGGAAACCCAATGTGGGTGAAAACCACCTGCTACAATTGTCTCTATCTTCTTTTAATAAGAAACTTCTTTTTACAATTTTTGTACTAGTGCAGTGTTATACCAGTATGCAGGCTTCTACCTGTAGAAGGCTACAACATTCTCTCATTCTCCAGCTTCTCCTGGAAGGGAGCTACAACCCCCTAGCTCTTGTACTAGCTGATATGTTTACTAGTATGTAGGTGTCGGCCTACAGAAGGCTATAACCTTCTCTTTTCTTCCAGGGACCACATTTCAAAAAAATTCAGACTGGATCCATCAATAACATCAAATACATCTGCATCAATCAATCTCCTTTGCACCAACCAAAACTGAATCAATTAATCACTTTTCAGAATGCTATAACCAGAATACAGTAACCAGAACCTAGAACACTGTAACAGAAACCAGAAGTAGCTAAAGCATATTTTATGAGGTATACGCTACTTCAATGTGTTGAACCTCCGTGCATATGCACTTTTATCAAGGCGAACCTGTGTACAGATCTGCAAATCAATTTTAAGATGTATACGCTGTTTTGATATGCAGAAGTTGCGTGTATACACACCTTTTCTAAGGTGAACCTGCATACAGATCTATAAATGATGATTTAAACTTTACAACAATTCCAGACTTCAGTTATACCCAGATCATCATATTTATAGTCTACAACGTGCACTAGTTATTCAGATAAAACACATAAAGATACTTCACTTCAAGATTTAAGATCTTGACCCATCATTAGATCTTATCCTTCCTCAAGTGCTAAGGTTCATCCTTGATTCAGTTCCAATTGTGCAACATAACCCAATAACATGTATTCTAGATCTTGCTCTTCATTATATATTCAATACATGAGTGCCTTTGCCTAATGATCTTCTCCTCCTTTTATAGTCTTAGGCCTTACTCAATACCATGGACCAAAACCACTTAGAACCAATACCTTGGACCAAATACCTGGGGTCAACACTTTGGACAGGATACCTTGGACCAATACCATGGATCAAAATACCATGGACCAAATACCACGGACCAAAACTAAGTTTTCCAACATGTACGCGCCTTTCCTTCCATGAAAGTGCGTGTGTACGCCATACGCGCCTTTTGGTCTGCTAACCCACGTGTACATGCGCCTTGGTCAATGAGGAACCTGCGTATACCTCTCTTTCTTCATTCTGAGAGTCTGAACTGTGATCTGTCATCTGAGTGAGTTGCCATCAAGGACAACACTTGTGTCATAGTGCCAAATCTATGTCATAATGCCAACAATCTCCCCCTTTGGACTTGATGGCAACCCCAAGTCACTCTCCCCCTTTGTCATCAATGGCAAAGGGTTATGCTCCCTCTGAGTACATGCTAAATGCTCTGAAATGCTGAAGAGTGTTGATTGAGCTCCATGCTCGAGTCCATGCTCCCCCTAAAAATAAGCAAGGTCTGCAAAAAGATGTTCTAAAAGAATAACATGACTCTATACATCATAAATGACCTTCCTATCACCAATGACTCATACATACATCCATCTCCCAACCAAGTGGGGATATACCAAGTTTGACTCATCCACCCAACCAAGTGGGGATATACCAAATGTTTATACATGTCAAAACAAGAACATTACATCATCCATCCCATGCATAGTGGGGAACCAAAATAGGTCGTTTCATGACCTTGACATTAAAAGATATACATGACATAGAGACCAAATATTTGAAACAAGACCATGATAGTTATCAGCAGCATCTGTCAATCACCATCCAGACCAGCAACCATGATCTCCCCCTAAACATGTTCCACCTGCATCAAAAACAATTGTGAATTTGTACCAAGATCTTCTAAGATAATGCCAACAATGCATTATTAGAAGTATATGCTCCCCCTGTGCCAGATGATCACTGTCAGACCCATATCAGACTCCTTTCATCCTGAGTCTGGCCCACTGTTTTTCTTCAAACCAACATATACGCAACTGTATCCACAGAAACCGGCGTATGTACGTGGATACGCTTCATGGAACTCGCGTATAACCGCTTTTCTCTGAAACAGATAAGTTTTAACCGTAAGATGATGCATCAACTATTCCCAACTTCTGTCTGAGATATTTGAATGTCTCTCTGGGCAGTGGTTTGGTGAATATATCAGCAACCTATTCTTTGGAGGGAACATACTCCAATTTGACCTTTTGTTCAAGCACTTGTTCACGTAGAAAATGATATTTGATGGGTATGTGCTTGGTCTTGGAATGCATGACTGGATTCTTTGAAATACTGATTGCACTTGTATTATCACATAGAATGGAGATGGGTGGAGTACATGTGATCTGAATGTCTTGCAATGTTTGCATCATCCAAAGGAGTTGTGTGGAGAAAGATGCAGCAGCCACATATTCTGCTTCAGCTGTAGATAATGTAATTGAACTTTGCTTCTTGTTGAACCAAGATACTAATCTGGAATCCATATAGAATGCACCACCACTAGTGCTTTTTCTATCATCAATGCTTCCTTCCCAATCTGCATCTATATATGCATGAAGTGTAAGATCTGTATCTCTAGGATACCATAAACCAAAATTCTGTGTTCCTTGAAGCTATTTGAAAATCCTTTTGACTACCTGAAGGTGTGATACCTTTGGATTGGCTTGGAATCTTCCAACTATTCCCACTGCATGCATGATGTCTGGTCGGGTAACTATTAGATAAAGCAGACTACCAATCAAGGATCTGTAGGTTGGTTGATGTACTGCTGTTGATTCATCATTTGAGCTGAGACTGCATCCTGTTACCATAGGGGTACATACTAGTTTAGAATCTTCCATGCTGTATTTTTTCAAGATCTGCTTGAGATACTTGGTTTGTGACAGAAAAAATACCATCTTTCTTTTGTTGAACTTGTAGACCAAGAAAATATGTGAGCTCACCAAGCAAGGACATTTCAAATTCTTGCTGCATTACCAAAGCAAAGTTTTTACTCATGGCTTCTTCATTGCTACCAAAAATGATATCATCAACATACACAACAAGTATTAGCAATTTATTATTGTCAATCTTTGTATATAGATTGCTATCAACTGATCCTTTTGAAAAACCTTGTTGATGGAGGTATTTGTCAAGATGGTAATACCAGGCCCTTGGAGCTTGTTTTAGACCATAGAGAGCCTTTTTGAGTCTGCATACAAGTTTTGGATCATTTCCAAGAATGAATCCATCTGGTTGCTCAATATATACTTCTTCTTCTAAGTCCCCATTAAGAAAAGAAGATTTTACATCCATTTGGTATACTTTGAATTTCTGAAAACTAGAAAGAGCAAGGAACATTCTTATGGCTTCAAGTCTTGCAACAGGTGCAAAAGTTTCTTCAAAATCTATACCTTCTTGTTGAGCATACCCTTTACAAACAAGTCTGGCCTTGTTTCTAATAACTTCTCCATTTTCATTCAGCTTGTTTTTGAATATCCATTTGGTTCCTATGATATTCTTATCATGAGGTCTAGGAACTAATTCCCAAGTATTATTCTTTTCAATCTGCTCAAGCTCTTCATTCATGGCCTTGACCCAAAATTCATCTTTGCATGCTTCATTTACATTTTGAGGTTTGATGGAGGAAAGCAATGCTAGATAGCTTGAAGCTTCTGTAATAGTTCTTCTTGTCTGCACACCTGCCTCTTTCTGTCCCAAAATTTGAGTCTCTAGATGATTTTTCTGAACATACCTGGATGGAGTCTTTTCTTCTGTCATTATCTGTTCTTCTGGTGCTTCATTGGATTCTTCTTCGAAATTAGTCTGATTTGATGTGGAAGGATAATCCTCATCTTCTCCACAATCTTCAGTTTTTACCTGCTTTGGATTTTTGCATGCTTCATCAACCACAACATCAATACTTTCAATAATTTTCCCAAGTATTTTATTATAACACTTATATCCTTTACTTCGAGAAGAGTAACCAAGGAGAATGCCTTCATCTGCTCTGGGTTCAAACTTGCCAAGTTTTTCATCAGTCCTTTTGATGTAACATTTGCTTCCAAAAACTTTGAAGTATTTTACAGTAGGAGTCTTACCATACCAAAGTTCATGTGGAGTTTGAGTGTTGTTTACCCGAACATTTGCTTTGTTGAGAATAGTGATGGCAGCGAATGCAGCTTCACCCCAGAAGGTTGTAGGAGTTCCAGACTCATCTAGCATAGCACGAGCCATTTGTTGAACAATTATGTTCATCCTTTCTACCACTCCATTTTGCTGAGGAGTCCTTGCAGTGGAGAATTGCCTTTTTATTCCATGTTCTTCACAAAAGTCAAAGAATTCATCCGAGGTAAATTCCCCTCCTCGATCAGATCTGAGACATTTGATTTTGCGATCTGATTCATTTTCAACTAGGGCTTTGAAGGCTTTGAATTTTTCAAATGCTTCATATTTATGCTTTAGAAGCCTTATCCAACACATTCTGGAAAAATCATCAATGAACAATATAAAGTATTCCTCTCCACGAGGTGACGTTTTCCTTAATGGACCACATAAATCAATATGAACAAGTTCAAGAGGCTTACTAGCTGATCCTTCCTTTTCAGGGAATTGCGACCTGGTTTGCTTACCAAATTGACATGATTTGCATATTGTATTTTTTGGAATGTTGATATCAGGAAGATCACGAACAGCCTGGAATTTGCTTGCTTTTCTTATTTGAGAGAAGCTTAGATGCCCCAATCTTCTGTGCCATAGCCAGTGTTCATCATTTTTTCTTAGATAGCACTGTTGTTGTCCTCCCTTGAGTATATATAAGTTGTTTGGAGTTCTTATACCTTTGATCATGGTTTCTCCTATATCAAGCTCACGAACAACACATCCATTTGATCGAAATACTACTTCATTTCCTTGATCACACATTTGACTGACACTCAACAAGTTATGCTTTAGACCATCAACATACATAACATTCCCAGCTTTAAATTTTTCTTTTAAAAGAACAGAGCCTTTACCTTTTATGACAGCAGGAGTGTCATTTCCAAATGAGACCTTCTTTTCCTTTTCTAAGGCATTATATGACTGAAGTTTTTCTTTATCACCTGTCATGTGTTTCGAGCATCCACTGTCGATGTACCATTGATTTTCTTGTCCTTCTGCATACAGGGCTATACCACATCTTTCTGTTTGTGGTTCTTTCTTTCTCCATATTTTGGGATTTAATGCATTTTGCTCCTTCTGAGATGTTTACCAAAATTTACTCTTGCATTCAAATTCTTCATGACCAAAGTTGTTGCAGATAGGGCATTCTATTTCATTTTTAAGAAGATAAAAGTTATTGTAGGTCCGTTTCATGATCCCCATCACATTCCTTTGATTTCGTGCTTCTCTAGTCATAATGGTCTTGTAAGCAACACATTCACCAACTTTGTGTCCAAAGTTATGACATGAAAAACATTGGCCATTAAAGAATTTCCTGCAATCATCGAATCTACTGACCTGGTGATTGTAGTTGCGATTGATATTCATTCTTGAAGAAGATTGAGTATGATTTACCTAAGGTTTGTAGCTTTTGTTCATCCTTGAAGCAAATTGAGCCTGATTTACCTAGTGATCTGCTTTATGCCTTTGTTGTCGATTGTCAAACTGTTCACTACTCTTTGCTGCATCAAGGTAGCGTTTAGTGGAGGTTGACGACTTCTGTGCTTGGGATGCTTCTTCAGTATATCCAAGACATGTCTTTATAAGAGGAGAATGTTTCACTTTGATAATTTCATTTAAGGTTTCTGATCCTTTAGCAAATCTAATATTGAGAACTTTTGTTTTCTCAATATCCTTTCTTAGACCCACAATTTCACATTCTAGATTTTCATTGTGTTTTTCTCTTTCAACAAGTTGGAATGTTAGAGTATCTATAATCATATTATTTTCTTCTAAATAGACTTTAAGTTTAGAGATTTCTTCATAAAGGTCATCTTCATCTAAAGCATCAAAGAAATCATCATCTTCAAAAGCCATTAGAAGTCTATAATCATTACTATTTTCATGTTCATCACTATTTGATAAACCATCACTATCTTCATGAGTATAGTAGCTTTTCTTACTTACACTTTGTTTTCTATTCCATTTTGTTGATTCCTTACCTTTATCAAGCTTATCTTTATGAGAACATTTGGTAGCATAATGACTGACTCTTCCACAAGCAAAACATTTGAAAGGTAGTTTACCTCTAAATCTCCCGGAACCCCGTTGAAGGTTCTTGACAAAGTTTGCTTCTTCTTCTCCTTCTGAAATATGTCTTGATTCATGGAATTCTTCTCTTCTTGAAGCTTTGAATGCGGCTTCTCTCATATCTGATGGACCTCCTTTTCTCATTTCGAAAGTAGTTAAGATTCCATGCAGCTGTGTCATAGTAATAGTCTGAAGATCTTGCTTTTCTTCTATGGCAGATACTTTTGATTCAAACTTAGTAGACAAGGACATTAAAACCTTTTCAACTAAAGTAACTTCTTTTATCTCTTCACCCAATTTCTTCATCCAATTAACAATCTCATCTCTGCGTAAGAAGTAACTAGCGATACTTTTATCATTGTGCATTTTGAGAGTTTCATATTGAATTTTGAGAGATTGCAGTTTTGCACATTTTACCTAATTGTCTCCTTCATAGCTTAGAACAATCTTGTCCCATATTTCTTTGGTGGTTTTGAGCTGCATAACTTTGACAAATTCTGATTGTGACAGACTCCCTAATAATGTATTGACAGCCTTGGCATTGGTTTCATATTGCTTCTTACCTGTCATATCTGTAGGAATTGTTGATGGAAATGTATATCCTCCTTCCACGATTTCCTAGACATCTGTTCCAAGAGATTGAAGATAGGTTGTAGTCCTTACCTTTCAATAAACGAAGTTACTCCCATCAAAGATTGGTGGTCTAATGGATCCCTCTCTTTTGTAGTTACTCATGGTGATAGATCTTCCTTCAAGCGATCAAGCTTCTTCTGAAGGACCGGCTCTAATACCAATTGTTGGAAATAATACTAAGAGGGGGGGTGAATTAGTATTAGCAAGTCAATAATATTTCATTTCCATAATCAGATTCATATACGCTACTTCAGTTAATGGAACTTGTGTGTATACACAATTGTATTTAAGGCAACTAGCGTATATCCTGCAAACTTATGATTCAGTTAATTTATCATATGTTGATCTTTACTTAGTGCATCAGAACCATATAAACAGTAACCAGGTGCAGTAAAACAGAACAGACAATCACACACACATGAACACAAGATATAAGGTGGAAACCTAATGTGGGTGAAAACCACCTGCTGCAATCATCTCTATCTATTTTTAATAAGAAACTTCTTTTTACAATTTTTGTACTGGTGTAGTCTTATACCAGTACGCAGGCTTCTACCTGCAGAAGGCGAAAACCTTCTCTCGTTCTCCAGCTTCTCCTGGAAGGGAGCTACAACCCCCTAGCTCTTGTACTAGCTGATATGTTTACTAGTACGTAGGTGCCAGCCTACAGAAGGCTACAACCTTCTCTTTTCTTCCAGGGACCACGTTTCATAAATTTTCAGACTGGATCCATCAATAACATCATTCAAACATCAAATACATCTGCATCAATCAATCTCCTTTGCACCAACCACAACTAAATCAATCAATCACTTTTCAGAATGTTGTAACCAGAATACAGTAACCAGAACCCAAAACACTATAACAGCAACCAGAAGTAGCTAAAGCATATTTTATGAGGTATACGCTACTTCAATGTGTCGAACTTGTGTGCATACGCACTTTTCTCAAGGTGAACCTGCATACAAATCTGCAAATCAATTTTAAGATGTATACACTGTTTTGATATGCAGAAGTAGCATGTATATGCGCCTTTTCTAAGGTGAACCTGCGTACAGATCTATAAATGATGATTTAAACTTTACAACAATTCCAGACTTCAGTTATACCCAGATCATCATATTTATAGTCTACAACATGCGCCAGTTATTCAAATAAAACACACAAAGATACTTCACTTCAAGCTTTAAGATCTTGACCCATCATTAGATCTTATCCTTCCTCAAGCGCTAAGGTTCATCCTTGATTCAGATCCAGCTGTGCAACATAACCCAATAACATGTATTCTAGATCTTGCTCTTCATTAGATATTCAATACATGAGTGCCTTTGCCTAATGATCTTCTCCTCCTTTTATAGTCTTAGGCCTTACTCAATACCATGGACCAAAACCACTTAGAACCAATACCTTGGACCAAATACCTGGGGTCAACACTTCGGACAGGATACCTTGGACCAATACCATGGACCAAATACCACAGACCAAAACTAAGTTTTCCAACATGTACATGCCTTTCCTTCCGTGAAAGTGCGTGTGTATGCCATATGTGCCTTTTGGTCTGCTAACCCGCGTGTACATGCACCTTGGTCAATGAGGAACTTGCGTATACCTCTCTTTCTTCATTTTGAGAGTCTGAACTGTGATCTGTCATCTGAGTGAGTTACCATCAAGGACAACACCTATGTCATAGTGCCAAATCTGTGCCATAATGCCAACAGAGGGAGGCAACGAATGATGGGGTAGAGGAGGTTCGTTAGGTAATACAAAGGGTCCTCCAGTAGCAGCAGATGAGGGAAAATGTGAGGAAATGTCAACTTGAGGGTGAAGAGAGTAACCCGAGGGGTAAATGGAGGGGTCAGGGCTAATGCAGCTAGCCATAAACTGTAGGGATGTCGGTGATGGGGGAGGTATAGCGGAAACCTGCCAGGAGAGGGGGTCATCAGGTAGGGAAGCGATTGGACAGGAGGGACCTAAAACCGAAGGCGAGGGCAAAAGGACATCGTGTAGGCCAGAGGTTTGGGGAAACAAACCTTCCATTATCAGGGGAGGAGACGTCGTCCAGATGGAGACATTGGCGTATGGGTCCTCAGAGTAATCGACCTAGTCAAGCTCCATTCCTTAACCGCTCGAAAAAGACGTGCCAGCTGCCAACAAAAATCGTAATCTGTTGCCTGTGTATGCTGCACCGCCAAGGGTAGTAAATGGGAAACATATTTAATCACAGAGGCAAGGAAGGTAACGGAAATGGAATTGCAGACAAGTTGATACCGTAATAGTAGGGTCAGACGCGGGGTAGGTGGTTCAGGTTCTGCAGGGAGTAAAAACCAAACCCTAACCTGCATCAGGCTTCGGCCAAGAAATTACCCGGAGCTCCCACATTGTTCTTATCTTACCGACGTTCCAAATTTTCTAAAAGAGTTATTTTGCGAATAACAAATGCATAGACCTCCTATACTTTCATGTTGCTCTTTCATACTTTTTTATTGTTGTGACTTCAGCTTCTTTACATGTGACAACAAAACCTTCTTTTTTTTCAATTTCTACCCCTTTTCCCTTTTGAGAAACAATAGAAGGTTCTGAAGTGAGTTCGTTGAAATTAAACTACAAAAATTCAGTAGACTTTAACTATTCGAATGAAATGTTGAGGTGGAGATCCTTTTCCTTTCGGAAATTTTCAAACAATTTCTCCCTAAATTCTTGGAATTGTTGTCTTGTTTGACTATCTAAGAGTTTGGATCTTTGAATAGCTTGCTAAAAATCATCAATGTTTATAAAAATCTCATCGAAAGGGGGTGTCTGACGAATTTTTTATATTATATAATTGGTTGTTATATAATGAATGCTAATGACACCTTCATGATCATAGTTATAATGAGGAAAAGGAAATAACCAAATTTCCTCAAGCTCTTCAGCTTTCATGATTCTATGCCATTTGTCTTGGATATTGATGTAACCAAACTTGATTGGAAAACTAGGCCAGAGTTTTTTTGCAGCTTACTCAACTTTTTGGCTTGCCCATTCAAAACAGCTTGATTATCTACTTCTCTCGAAACAAGCCTTTCCAGGATATATTGGGGCGGAAGAAGGGGAGCAACTTCACTTAAAAAAACTCTGAGATAGGAAAATAATTTTTCAACAACCCAGTGACCTATTGATTGTAGGCCTTCATTCAAATTATCAATTATTCTGGGTGGTATTGTTCCAAACATGATTTCATGGAAAGGAATCAAAACATAATGGAAAATATCATAAAAATGGTATTTAAAATTAGACTCCCATAGAATATGAGCATAATTTTGAATCAGTATTTGCTGGTTAGATGGGTAATTCCATTTCATGAGTGGGAATGGAACCGAGGCAATAACAACATCTATCAAATAGGTAGACATACATAAAATATATTTGAATCTGTGATATTCTGGGACTACATGTCAGCCAAGTTTAGGTGTTTTTCCTCCTTCGAAATCCTATGGACTATTGGGATCCATTTAATTTTGCAATGCTCAGGATCTTATTCCCCATATAATCTGGTTAGCATTTTAATAAGAAATCTAACAGGCTTCTTAAAAATAGCTATCGGATACTCATTTTTTGCTTTGAGCTTGAAACCTTCATCTTCTTCTCTCAACTAGTCTTCAATTACTATATCATAATTCTCTTGACATTTCTTCAAGACAGTACTTTGAAACTTATAAAGGAATTCAGCATTAAGGTGGATTTCCTGGGGACTGAGCTTGTATATGGGCGATAAGACTTCAGCTTTCCAGGAGGCTGTGACAATTTCTTGATGGTCTGATATTGTTCGAGTTTTAATATCAACGTGAGAGAGAATCCATGAAACCATGTCATAATAGGGAAAAAATTTGGCCCTAGTTGCTACTTTATGTAACTTTGTTTCTCTAATTGCTTCAAACTGACTGTTATTTGTTTTAGTAGTTCTTGTGTTTTTTAACCATTCTCTTTGCTCAAAGAATTCAAATATCTCATCCCATCTCATCGTACCTACTTTTTTGTGTTTTTTAAGTGTAATATGAGAAGAGTAAAGCGTTGAAGTTGAGTTGCTCTGCTGGTGGATCATCCATCCCCATAATGTTTTCTCTAATTTTCTCCATTTGTTGCTTTGCCGCTACAGATTTTCCCTTTTTTCCCATTTTATAACCTGTAAACAGTAACAAAGAATATATATAACTTTTTCTTATTTAAAATTTGAAATTGAATTCAAGAATTTCTAAAAGAAATAACATTATGCTTACACATAATTTTTTGAAATTGGTACCGTGTTTCCTTAATTCAGTGTTTCTTTAAACAAGACTTAAGAAAAGAGCATGCAATCAAAACACCCTAAAATCTTAAATTTGTCATTGGATATTTTTCCTTTTTTGTCATTTTATGAGTTGTAAACACTAAGAGAGCATATATAAATTTTGAGTATTTAAAATTTGGTATTCAATTTAGGAATTTCTAAAAAAATAGCATTATGCTTACACAAAAAATTTTGAGACTAGCACTGTGTTTCCTTAACTCAATTTTTCTTCGAACAAGAGTTAAGAAAAGCGCATGCATGCAAAAGACCCTAAAACATTAAATTTTTCATTAGAGAGTTTCCCTTTTTTGTGTTTTATGACCTGTAAACGCTAATAAAGCATATATAAGTTTTTCTCATTTAAAATTTGAAATTGAACTCAGGAATTTCTAAAAAAAATATCATTATGCTTACACAAATTTTTTTGAAATTGGTATTGTGTTTCTTTAATTCATTTTTTCTTTGAACAAGACTTAAGAAAATAGCACGCAGGTAGAAAAGCCTAAAATCCTAAAATTTTATTTAGAAAAATGCAAAATCGCAATTGAATGTGTTCATTAATTTCCAAACCAACTGTTTTTGTTTTTGGGAATCGAGAAAGCATTAGAAAATTTATTGTTGATTTACCAAAAAAACAATTGACCGTGAAACGGGAAATTTTGAAAAATTTTATTAAAAAGTGCACTGCACACAAATAAAAAAAATTAGTGTTTTATTCGGATGATTATACGGTCGAGTGGTCGTGCATTTTTCTTTTATGATTGATTTTCTCTTTCCTAACTTCGACTATACCATAGTCGAGTTTTATCTTTAGGACGAGTACTCGGGCAAACGGGCGGTCGAGTGGTTTTTCCGCATTTAATCACATGTCAACAGTAACACAGTATATATATGTTTTCCTTATTGAAAAATTAAAATTGAATTCAGGAATTTGTAAAATGATATTCTGGTTACACGGTATTTTTTTAAACTGGTACTATATTTCCTTAATTCAATGTTTCTTCGAACCAGATTTAGGAAAACAACATGCAGGAAAAGCACTCTAAACTCTTAAAATTTTGTTTAAAATACGAAAAGATTGCAACTAAATGTGTTCATTAATTTCTCGTAAGCAGGTGAACTGTTATTCTTTTCCTGAATCGAGAAAGCATAAGGAAATTTATTATTGTCTTAACAAAGAATCAATTGAACGTGAAACGAAATTTTTTGAATATTTATATAAAAAAGCACATTGCACAAAAATCAAGGGATTTTTTTTATTGTGTTGATCATACAGTCGGAAGGTTGGACAGTCGAGTGTTTTTTGTTTTTGTTTTATGATTCATTTATTCTATCGCGACCCCGACTATACCATAGTCATGTGCTTTCATTAGGTAGGTTAGTTACATAGTCGGGCAATGCTGAGGTCGGAAGGTAGGATGAATTATTTATAATAATAAAAAAATTGTAGTCACCCCGACTTACTAGTCGGGTGGTCGGGGGAGGTTAAAAAAAAAAAAAAACTTTCTGGATCCGACCTCCGACTTAAGTCTTCAAAAAAGAAAAAGAAAAATGTTTAAGGCTTTTGTTTTTATTCATTTTGTGATGCACAAAAGATAAAAGGCTTCTTGTAAACCTGATAACAGAAATGCAAATTATTCCGTGAATTTTTAATTTATATGTTTCATATCAATTAATTACAGAACATGGATCATGAAATGAACAAGCATTGGATTTTGATTTTGAATCAGAAACAACATTAGCAGTGACATAAATCCTTTCTATTCCTCTTGTGTTCAATAAATTTATGCTAATGTCGTAAGTACATATGAGAATGAAAAATTACTCGTATATGCAATTCTAGCGTCAGTTCTTATGTGCTACTTGAAGCTAGCAATGAAGGCTAGGTTCGGTAATTTTTGGATTCTAGTTACTTGAAGCTAGCAATGAAGCCTAGGTTCGGTAATTTCTAAATAATTGTTTACATGTCTCATAGTTAATGTTACTAATGTAGACTGTGTTTGATAATCTCCAAGCAAATTCTTTAGGCAACTAGAAGCATATTACATACCTGTTATGCATAGAACTATTCCTCCAAGTAAAATACAAGGTTGTTTTGGTTTTTTTCCAAAGTAATCAAAGATATTTTTGGGATAAAAAGCTTTGAAGATGCTTGTATCATGTCTAGCGATACTTCAATGAAAGCAATGAATAAGAGTCATATTAAAATATAACATAGTTACCGATCAAACTAGAAAATTACCTAGTACCCATTTTTTTGAGGTAGCAAAAAATCACTCGATTTTGAAAAATAGTGATTCAGAATAAACCTTTTTTTTAGCATATTTTTGACACTTCAAATTTTTTTATGTGTCAAGTATGAACATTTTTTTTAAATGCTAGTGATTTTCATGCTAATTTTGAAAAGTGTTGATGAAGCATCAACACACTTTTTTAGAAGGCTTATTTTTGACACTTTAAATTTTTTATGTATCAAATATGAACATTTTTTTTGTTAGTGATTTTCATCTTGATTTTTAAAAGAGCATCAACCCTTTTTGTTTAGAGGGCTTATTTTTTACACTTTAAATTTTCTATTGTATTAAGTGTGGATAATTTTTTTTAAAATGTTGATGATTTTGACATTGATAATATATATATATATATATATATATATATATATATATATATATATATAACCAAAATTAACTTGATATATATATAAATATTAAGAAAAAAACAAACAAACAAACAAACACCAAAATTAACTATATATATATATATATATATATATATATATATATATATATATATATATATCAAAAAATAAATAAATAAAATAAAAGCTTTTCAAAAAAAATATAAACTAAACAAAAAAAAATTAAAGCAAAAAAAAATCAAAACCATTTTTTTAGGTTAAAAAAATAAAAACACCTTTTTAGCATATTTTTGGCACTTTAAATTTTTAAATGTATCAAGTATAAACAATTTTTTTTAAATGTTAGTGATTTTTATGCCGATTTTGAAAAGTGTTGATGGAATATCAACACATTTTTTTAGAATGCTTATTTTTGACACTTTAAATATTTTTATGTATCAAGTATGAACTTTTTTTCGTTAGTGATTTTCATCTTGATTTTGATAAGCGTTGATGAGCATCAATCATTTTTGTTTAAAGGACTTATTTTTTACACTTTAAATTTACTGATATATTAAGTGTGGATAATTTTTTCTAAATGTTGGTGATTTTCATGTTGGTAAAAAAAAAAAAAAAATGTAAAAACAAAAAAAAAAACAAAATTAACTTGTAAAAATAAAAAATTAAAATTAAAATAAAAGTTAACAAAAAATAAAAATAAAAAATGAAATTTTTTTTAAAAATTATATAATTTAAGAAAAAAAATCAAACCAAAAAAAAAAATTCTAAAACCATTTTTCCCAAGTTAAAAAATAAATTAACTAATTAATTAAAAAAATAGACAATTTTAAAAACAATTAAAAAAAAACACTTGAAATTTTAAATTTCAAAAAAATCTCAGCCTAGCGCACCTCTCCCTCCCACCTCACCTCGCCCACCGTGCACCTCCCCGCGCTCCCTTGTCATCCACCTTACCCTTCCTTCCCTCCTACACCTCGCTCTGCCTCCCACTCCTCCCCACCCCTTAGAGATTTTCATGTTGATTTTGATAAGCGTTGATGAGCATCAACCCTATTTGTTTAGAGGACTTTTTTTTACACTTTAAATTTTCTAATGTATTGAGTGTGGATAAATTTTTTTTTAAGTTGGTAATAAAGCATTAAAAATAATAATAATAATAAAACAAAACAAAAACAAAAAAATCAAATGGAAAAAATAAAAATAAAAATTAACAAAAAATAAATAAATAAACAATTTTTTTTCAAAAAAAATATAATTTACAAATAAAATAAAAAATTACCAAAAAAAAAGCTTAAAAATTTAAATTTAAATTAAAAAAAAAAACAAAACAAAACAAAACAAAAAATGCCAGCCCACCTCACCCTCTTCACCACCCCTTCCTTCCTCCACACCCACGCCACCTTTCCTTCTCTACCACACCTCCCCAGCCATGCCACCCTGCCTTCTCTCCCTCCCACACCTCCCCACCCACGCCACCTCGCCTTCCCACCCACTCCTTCGAACCCCTCCCTCCCTCCTACCTTGCCTCGGCCCCCTTCCCCCACCCACACACCCCCGCCACATCTCGCCCTCCCCGCAGCCCAACAGGCTCGGAGTGGCAAGGGGTTGATTCATGGAGGGAGGACGGGGAAGGACGGAAGGCGTGGGGTGAGTGGGGAGGGAGGGTGTGGTAGGTCGAGTGGGGTGGACGGGGAGGGAGGCCTAGTTAGGGTGCGCTGGGATTATTTTTATTTTTATTCTTAAATTTTAATTTTTTCCAGTTTTTTTAATTTTAATTTTTTTTGCTAATTATTTTATATTTCTTTTTATTATGAGATTTTTTATATATATTTTTAACTTAAATAAATTAAATAATAATAATAATAATAAATAGAATTCTTTTTTCCCTTAAATTATATGTTTTTTTGAAATATTCTCGTTTTTTATTTATATTTTGCTATTTTTTGCTATTTTTTTTTACAAGATAATTTTTTTTATGATTTTTTCAATTTAAATTATTTTATTTTAATGTTTTATTTTGTTTTTGTAAATTTTTTTATTTTTCTTATTTTTTAATTTTCTGTTTTTTTTATTTGGTTTTTATTTTATTTTATTTTTTGAGATGTTTTTGATTTTTGTTCCTTAATCTTTAATTTTTTTCTTAAATTATGTCTATTTTTGAAATATTTTCCACCTTTTTTATTTTCTATTTTTAATTTTACAAGTTAATTTTGATTTTTTTATTTTATAATTTTATTTTTTGTCATTTCTATATATTTTTTTATATTATTTTTTTGTCATGTTTTTTAAATTGCTTTTTATTTGTTATTATTTTCAGATTTTTTGTGTTTTTTTATTGTTTTTTTTTCAATATTTGAATTTTTGTTTTTTATTGCATTTTTCATATATATATATATATAGTCCATGTCGTTGCTCATCTAGCAACCCGATCCCATTATGTGAAATTTGATGGTTGATTTTAAATTTTTCGTTATAATGAATTGAGTTTGTCCCCACAATGTGTCAATTTCATGGTTGGTCTTTAAGTTTTCATTACAATGGGTCGAGTTCACCTACACTGTGTGTCAATATGATGGTTGATTTAGAAAAAAATGCAATGTATCAAGTTGTCTTAGGCCAAGATTTTAAAATCGCTATACATTTAGCATTTAAAAAAAAAATACTCTGAGTACAATAATCCTTTCATTCACGTGTTCATTTTTGAAGTTTTTTTAGTCATAAAATTTTTCCATAATATTATACTTGAAATATTTTGAAAACTTAAGATTGTTTTGTAGCCATAATCTTTGGTTTTAATTCCATGGTTGAAAATTTGTCAAGATTTTAATGTTTTTCTAAGTCGTGATATTTTATCTTTAATGCTATGGTTGAATACAGTTATAATTATTTTTCTTAGCACCATGCCTGAAAATTGTTGGAATTTAAGGTTTTTTCAAATACGTGATATTTTAAATTTAATGTCATTCTTAAAAATCATTGGAATTTTAAGACTTTTTAAAGACGTGATATTTTATCTTTAATGACATGCTTAAAAATCATTGGAAATTTAAAGTTTTTAGAGTCGCGATATTTTATTTTAACATTATTATTAAAAAATGTTGAAAATGTACCTTGGAAAAAATAATAATAATAATAATAATTCCAACATCAACACTTTTCGTTTTTAGGGTGTTTTTTGCACAAAATAATTTGGTTCTTACTGTCATTTTTAAAAAATGTTGAAAATGTACCCCGAAAAAAAAATGTTATTCCAACATCAACACTTTTCGTTTTCAGCCTATTTTTTCATGTTTTTTTGGGGTTTTTAGGCTAGAGTACCCATTTTGAGGTAATAGTTCTCATTTGATCAATAACTATGTTATAGCAGTGACAAATGAGTAACAAAATTTTTGGATTTTGAATCTCTGAATAGAGAAGAGTATAACTAAGATCAACATAGATATCATAATTATCATGCTTTTCGTTGGTTTGCTCACAGTTGGCAGAGATTTGAGAGCATCCTGCACAATGCATAATTCCAAAATCAACAAGACGAAAGCTATGAACATTGACCATGTACATGAAAGGAAATAGTATTGTTAACATTTGCCTCTATTTCAATCAAAGTTGTGGAAAAAGAGTAGGCAAATGCAATGTTGCTCAATGATTGGAAGACATACACTATGTCCTTTGTTAACAAAATTTATTAATAAATACTTTAATTAGGGTTTTATAGAGATGATTTCTATTTCCAAGGATATTTTAAATTTCCAAGGATCTTATACATAGCTCAGTCTAAAAATACTATCTCTATATCTCTAGTTAAATTGGATGAGAAAATACAAAGAGAGATATGAAAAAAAGGCAAACCTGCAAATTTTGTTATGCTAAGAGCGAGCCTAATGGAAGAGTATCCAAAACACATGGTGGATGCAGTGTTCGAAAGCCATGAAATTTCCTACAAGGTTGGCAACTGAGACAATATAATATTTAACATATCAAACATAACCATGTATAGATTGCTTGGTATGTGACAAAGAGCATTTTTCCCTTGTTCATGAAAGCATGTTGTCTTTTTTATTGTTCTATTACAACAACACTAGTTAGATTTCACTAGATATCAATATTGAGCCCAATCACATAGGGAGACCTTGTAGCCACCTAGTGCAAAAATCAATATATCATAATTTGTCTTGTGAAAAAAGACCTTAGTATAAATGTAAAGAAAAAAATCTCAAAAAGGACAAGAGTAAAACATGTTATTTATGACTTGTTGGTTTACCTAGAAATGAGCTTCACATCATCCATGTTTTTGTAGTTTCTGGATTCAGTGGTCTAGTGTGACAACTTGTAACATTCTGCAAGTAGAAAAATAATATAATACGCAACCCATAAGAAAGCCAACATAATGGATTATTTGCAAAAGCACATGATAAAATAAATGCTAAGATTGAAAATCACAAAATTATAGGGAAAATTATCCATGATGAGATTAATCATCATATTAACATTAAAATATTAAAATCTGTAATGCATGGAGACTAGTTCCAGCTTCAAGAATGACTGCATTATTAACTGTATCATGAGTATCTGGATGCATAATACTGGTGTACTGAGTACATCAAATGTCAGATCAGTGTACTCAAAGTGTATTTGATAAAACTTTCCAACAATATTAAATAATAGGTAAGAAGTGCCTAAAAAACGCATACCTCTTTATTCATAAATTTATGCTTTTTTGTTCACTCAGTCATTCCACTGTTTGAAGTGTGTGGCATGTGTTTTCAATCATCATTGAGCTTAGCTCATTGATTCATTGATAATATTGGAACATGAAGAACAGGTGGTTAAAGAGCAATTGTAGACACATTTTTTTTTACACTTTGTAACTCTATTTTAAAATGCTCATCTGACATATGTTTATTGATTCTTGTATTCATGGAAATAGCAGTTTTTGCCTCGAATTCAGGGCTAAATGAAACTGAATTAACATTGGACATAGTTTTATTATGCTTAATGAATAAAGGGTTAAAAACACCTGATTCAACGATTCAAGGGTTTTCAATATTTCAGAAGTAACGAGTCCAAACATAAAAGTTTAGTGATATTTTTATCAATGATATTGATCCCCTATTGTTACAGTCAAAGCATGTTGGGTCCCTATAATACTAGTGATTCCCCCATTACTATTGTAGTTGTATCCCTTATTAATATTGTTGTGCCCCTATTGTCCCCATATTGTTATTACTGTGCCCCACATAATCTCTCTATTGTTATTTTGTGCCTTTATATTATTATTGTTAGGTCGGCTTGGTTATATTGTGACCCCTTAGACTCCTATATATAGAAAGGAGGTATTTTCATTTGAATCATCCAAGAATTGTTCATTTGTGTAATGTAAAAGATATTTCCCCCTCGAAGAGGCTGAATTCTAAGGCGTTTATCTTTCTTTTCTATCTTTTTGTGAGCTGGTTTCATAACATATGGTATCAGAGCTTTGGATTATAGGGTTTCGCTGCCCCAAATAGGTCATCGTGGGATTTTCGCTATAACTTTTTTTCTGTGACGTTCCAAAGCAAAAACAAAACCCATTTGAGAATAAATTGCGCTGAACCGCGAGTCCGAATTTCAGATTTGTTCGCGCTATATTTACAGAGATATGATCTGAGGAAGTTGGTCTTTTTGCAGACTCCTGAATTACATTCCAAACAAAATGACTTTGGGAAAATCATCATAACTTTTGTTTTGAGCATCAGATTGAAATTTCGTAAGAAGTTACAGAAAGAGGACGAACTGTAGTTTCCTGTGTATATTTTTTAGACCCGAAAGTCAAAACAGTGACACGTGTCACTTCATACAAGTTCACTCTTCTGAAAAGGTATATAATTAGGTCATCTTGGGAGATTGTGCATAAATCTTTCTTAGAGAATCTAAATTCGATCAGACTGGTGGAATTGGAAAGAGGACATAGAGGGATACTGCAAGTCGCAATTTCATAATAGAAGATCTGAAATTACAGAGATACATCAGCTTCAATATTGAGTGCTTACAAAGTGAAAAAAAAGGTGTGTATTTTTTTTAAATATTTGCATAAGCTTGGTTTGAAAAATTAGTTTGAAGGAATTCAAAGAGAATAGTGAAGCATTATTATCGGTAATCGATGCCCCAAAGAAAGAAAATGGAAACACCTAGTAAACAACCTGAAAGCTCTAGCATGACTCATGAAGAAGAGGAAAAAATGCTACATGATATATCAAATTTACGAGACCAAGTGCAACAAATGTCACTCTCACAAAAGCTAATAGAAGCTAAGATAAATGGCGTGGAATCTAAGATAAAGGGCGTGGAAGCTAAGATGAATGATGTGGAAGCTAAGATGGATGGTGTGGAAACTAAGATGGACGGCATGGAAGCTAAGATGGAAGCTAAGATGGATGGTATGAAAACATTGTTACTAGAAACGCTTCCTAATGGAAAAAAGGTAGGAGATGAAACTCACAATGAGAACAAAAAGAATGTTAATCATGATTTGAAGAATGACAACATGTAAGATTTGAAGAAAGACATTGAAGGATTGAAGGAAGGTTTGACAAAGTTGCTACAAGAAAGGCTTCTTAATGGCGAAAATGTTGTAGAGGAAACTCATGATGAGAAAAAAATAAATGTTAATCATGATTTCATAGACTCTAACATTGGAACAAAGACCCATCATGTTCCAAAGATCGATATGAGGAAGTTTGATAGCAAAGATCCCGTAACATGGACACTACATATGGAGCAATTTTTCAATTTCCATAATTTGAAAAACACGCAAAAGGAACGCATTGAAACTTTATATTTGGAACCAAACCAATTTGTATGGGATCAATGGCTTTGCTCTCGTAAACAAATTGTGACTTGGGCAATTTTTACAGAAGAAATGACAGCACATTATGAGGATACGAAAAACAACACTTTTTTTAGCCAATTGATAAACCTCAAACAAAAGGGTTCAATGAGGGAGCACATTGAGGACTTCCAAAAATTGAATATAAGGGTAAAAAAATATTCCAGAGGAGCATAGGATTGATATGTTCATAAGGAATTTAAAAGATAACATCCAACATGAGGTTCACCTTTGGGAACCTGACTCATTGGAGAAGGCATTCAGGTTGGCAAGAAAAATGGAAAGCAAAATTATGGCAACAAGGAAGCCTACCACTCACAACTATAAGGATGGAAGTGTTGTTTCCCCCAACCATCCACAACCTACAAGGTTGACACCCCAACAATTGGAAGAAAAAAAAGCAAAAGGGCTTTGTTATAGTTGTGATAGCAAATACACTAAAGGTCATAAGTGTGCTAAGAAGAAATTATTTTACATAGATTGTGAAGAGGAGGAAGAAAAGGAACAAGAAACACCAAAAGAAAAGGATATACACCAGGTACAAACCCTAGAGAAATAAGAAATGAATCCAACCATATCTTGTAATGCATTGGCTGGAATTACCACTCCTCAAACTATCAAGATAGAAGGACATATCAAGAAGAAAAATGTAATAGTGTTGATTGATTCGGGAAGTACCCATAATTTTATTCATTGTAAGATAGCCAAGGAATTGAATTGTTTCTTATATCCAGCGCCAGAGTGTCAAGTGATGGTTGCAAGTGGAGGAACCATAAATTGCTCTGGAAAGTGCCATAATATCAAGCTATCCATGGAAGAATATGTATTAAATAGCCCAATGCCTTCCATTCCAATGGGAGGTGCTAATGTTGTACTAGGAGTCCAATGGCTACAATCCTTGGGTACAATAGCTTTTAATTTTCAAGAACTTATCATGAAATTTTTTGCGGATGGAAAGGAAGTTGAATTAAGGGGAAACCGGGAAAGATAATCAGCTCTAACGGTATGACAAAGCTTCTAAAAAAGGAACAATGAGGTGTAATTGCACAATTATGTTCGTTAGATGTTTCCACATCGAAATCACCTATTTCTCCAGATCTCCAAAATGTCTTGGACAATCATTCCAAGGTATTTGAGACTCCCAAAGGTCTCCCACCTATTCGTGATCAAGATCATGCTATTCATTTGATTCCAGGAAGTGTTCCTCCAAACATCAGGCCGTGCAGATATCCTTATGCCCAAAAGAGTGAAATTGAACGTATGGTTTCATAAATGCTAGAGTCTAGTATAATTCAACCTAGTCAAAGTTCTTTCTCTGCTCCAATAGTATTGGTGCACAAGAAGGATGGATCATGGCGCATGTGTCTAGATTATAAGGAGCTCAACAAGCTCATTATTAAAGATAAATTTCCCATTCCTGTCATTGATGAATTATTGGATGAATTGCATGGATCAATTTACTTCACGAAGTTGGATCTTCATTCAGGATATCATCAAATCAGAATGAAGATTGAAGACATTCCTAAAACAGCATTCAGAACTCACGAGGGTTATTATGAATTTTTGGTCATGCATTTTGGCCTTACCAATGCACCCTCTACATTCCAAGGTTTGATGAATTCCATTTTCAAAGCCTTCCTTAGAAAATTTGTGTTAGTATTTTTTGATGATATACTAATCTACAGCAAGTCTTGGAAGGATCATGTTGAACATGTTGACAGGGTGCTACAACTATTGGAGGAGAAACAATTATATGCAAAAAGCTCCAAATGTTTCTTTGGAGTAGAAGAGGTGGAATATCTGGGTCATATTGTATCTCATGAAGGTGTTAAGGTAGACCCTAGCAAAATTAAAGCCATTAAGGAATGGAAGGTCCCCACATCCATAAAGCATCTGTGGGAATTTCTCAGGTTGACAGGGCATTATCGCAAGTTTGTTAAGAATTATGGGAGAATAGCAGCACCTCTAACAACATTATTGAAGAAAGATGCATTTTCATGGACTCCAGAAGCAACAAAGGCCTTCAAACATCTTAAAGAGGCAATGTGCCAAGCACCGGTCTTAGCTACACCGGACTTCACAAAAACCTTTATTGTGGAATGTGATGCTTCAGGAAATGGAATTGGTGTTGTTTTAATGCAAGATGAAAGACCCATTGCTTTCGAAAGTCATCCAATCAAGGGAAGGTATTTACACAAATCTATTTATGAAAAGGAAATGTTGGCAATACTACATGCACTTAAGAAATTGCGACCCTACCTAATGGGAAGACACTTCAAGGTAAAAACGGATCATGATAGCCTTAAATACTTTCTAGAAAAAATATTATCCTCTGAAGAGCAACAAAAATGGGTCACAAAGATGTTGGGTTATGACTTTGAAATCATCTACAAAAAAGGGAAGCAAAATGTTGTGGCAGATGCACTCTCAAGAAAGGATGAGGATGTGGAAGCATTGTTGTGTGCCATTTCTATTATCCAACCAGATTGGATAAACGAAGCAAGGGAGGAATGGAAGAATGATGAAGAAGTGTGGGCACTTATTCGAAAGTTACAACAAGATTCCAGTACATCTGATACATTTAGCTGGAAAAATGATTTGTTTTGGTACAAAGATCGCTTATACCTCTGTAAGAATTCCCAACTCATACAAAAGATTCTTATGAAATTGCACACTTCTCCCTTAGGAGGGCACTCAGGATTTGTAAAAACTTACCACAGGGTTAAGAAGGAATTTTTTTGGGTTGGCCTTAAATTGGATATTGAAAAGTTTGTGGCGGAATGTTTGGTTTGCCAACAAAATAAAGTTGAAACAATTAAGACCCCAGGTCTATTACAACCTTTATCCATTCCAAGCCAACGTTAGGAGGAGGTTTTAATGGATTTTATCACAGGTTCACCCAAGTCTGAAGGAAAGAGTGTCATCATGGTGGTAGTTGACAGACTTACCAAGTATGCACATTTTTGTGCATTATCACATCCATTTAAATCCAGTACAGTTGCTACTACATTTATGGAAAAAATTCAAAAGCTACATGGAAGCCCAAAGATTATTGTAAGTGACAGAGATCCCATTTTCACTGAAAATTTTTGGATAGAATTATTTTCTTGTCTTGGTACTCAGTTAGCTCATAGCTCATTTTATCATCCTTAATCTCATGGGCAAACTGATATAGTAAACAAATGTTTGGAAGGATATCTTCGTTGCTTTGTATCTGATAAACAGACACAATGGGTCAAATGGGTACCTCTGGCTGAATGGTGGTATAACACTTCTTTCCATACTGCAACAAAAATGACCCCATTTATGGCACTTTATGGATATCAGCGACCATCCATCACATCATATTTAAAAGAAAATTCTAAGGTTCAAGCAGTGGAACATCACATCAAGCATCAACAACAAGTTCTCCAACTCTTAAAGGATAACCTCGTGTTGGCGCAGAGTAGAATGAAACAACAGGCAAATCAACATCGCAGCAAAAGAAGTTTTGATGTATGCGACTGGGTATTCCTACAGCTACAACCATATAAACAAATGTCCCTCAAGCAAGCTAAGAAGGATAATAAATTATCATCAAAGTATTATGGTCCGTACAAGGCCTTGCAAAAGATTGGTACTATGGCATACAAATTGGATCTTCCTGCAGCTTCTCGAGTACACCCAGTTTTCCATGTTTCATGTTTAAAGAAGGTTATAGGCGACAAGCTCCCAGTTCAAACAATATTTCCAGAACTTGACGAGGAAGGAAAAATTATATTGGAACCGGAAGCAGTTATAGAAACAAGAACTCGACAGCTATGAAATCGATCAATTTCGGAGTATCTCATCAAGTGGAAGAACTTATCCACTAAAGATTCCACATGGGAGGATGAGAATTTTATACAGAAGCATCCAAAACTACTCAAGCGTTGAGGACAACACTTTTTTAAAGGAGAGGGGCATGTTGGGTCCCTATAATACTAGTGATTCCCCCATTACTATTGTAGTTGTATCCCTTATTAATATTGTTGTGCCCCTATTGTCCCCATATTGTTATTACTGTGCCCCACATAATCCCTCTATTGTTATTTTTGTGCCTTTATATTATTATTGTTAGGTCGGCTTGGTTATATTGTGACCCCTTAGACTCCTATATATAGAAAGGAGGTTTTGTCATTTGAATCATCCAAGAATTGTTCATTTGTGTAATGTAAAGGAGGTTGCCCCCTCGAAGAGGCTGAATTCTAAGGCATTTATCTTTCTTTTCTATCTTTTTGTGAGTTGGTTTCATAACAAAGCATAGAGTCTAAAGTGACATGAGAGATCAAAAATAAGAAATCGCGTCAACAATGATTTAGAGATTATTTTACAAATTTCTCAATCTTTTTTTGCAATATATATGCAGTATTAAATTTCATATGTTAAATAATAAATACACAAAATACCTAAGACAATATTTTTAGGAAAAACGTTATGCCAATGAGAGAGTAAAATCTATCATAATGTCCAAGTAAAATTGATTATATAGGTCAATGAAAAAATTATCATAAGAGTTCAAAGGTCAAAATAACTAATATATTTATTATTCATAGCAATGACATTGTGCTACAAAAAATGGATCATTGACTCCAAATAGTACATATATCCTTCACCATTCACCAAAGATTCATTATCACAGGCCAAACATTGAAAACTATTAACATGTGCTATGATAAATAACAATCGAAATAGCTTGAAATGGAAAAACAAGTGGCTACAAAAACCACGCACGCTCGTTACCATTTATCGCTGGTGACAAAGAGCCAAAAAATTATTTGGCACCATAGTTATAGCACTTAGGATTAGAAGAACCACAGTTTCCTTACACTATAGTTAAATTTGCAATTTTTTGCAAGTTGATATGCATTATAAGAGTATACAAAAAAAAAAAGCAGAAATAAGATGTACATTTTGTTAATTCATTAGATCATAAATTCGCAATTATATATAACTGCAATCCAACGCTATATAGCTTAGGAAATAAAAACCTTTGTACAAGAAAGTCAATCAACAAAAGCACACATCTTGGAAAAAATACTTGTGCAAATAAAAAAATAAATTTTGACTCGAAAACATGTAGGCGGGTGGATCTTGGAGGAGGAATGGCGATGGATCTAGGGTTTCTGAACTGGTTTTCACTGCGGATTACTAGACTGGTCGTCCTCTCCCTTCGCCTGCCCCCGTAACTATCTCCCTAACCTCCGTTGTCGCCGACTAACCGCCTTCCTACCACTTTCCTTGATGTTACCCTCCCCGGGTTGTTACTTACCCTCAGCAGTTTCCGGTGGCGCATTACACTGGACGGTTTTTCCCTTCACCGTTTCATCTCTTCTCTGACCACCCTTCTGTTTCCGCAGGCAGCTGTCAGCAAAAGGCTGTGACAGTTATGGAGGATAACCTAGACTATTCCGCTGACCCGTCGGAAGGAGAGCCCATTTGGATGGAAGCCAGGACCACCCTCGAAGGTTTCTTCTCATTTGATAACGAGCTCACCGAGGAAATTGGTGCACTCCCTCCCATTTCCAGCCCTCGGTTTAAGTCTGTCTCGCTGCCCGAAGACACCCCTGTCGACCTGGAGCTCGTCTCACAGCCATTTCCCCCTCGTACCTTGGCTTTTGCTGGGCTTCAGGCTGCCCCTGTTAGCATACCTCCTGGTGCGGCCACAGCTTCGCTCCCCTCCTCATCTGGTTCTGTCAAACCCTTGTCTGATCCTCCTTCGACCCCGGCCTCTCTGACTTCCACCTATTCCTCTTTTCTTACCCCGGCGGCCCCCATACAAGGCAATTTCACAGGCATTGGTACCTTTCCGGGGTTTTTTGCATCCACTCCGACTGACCCTGCTAGGGTATCATCTTCTCTGGCACAACAGACTTCGGTATTACCGGCTGCGGGGACCACCGGGCTTAGTCAAGGGGCTAAGAGGAAGCGGAGCTTCAAGCTCAAGCAGTGTGAAGTCTTCTTGAACTTCTCAGAGGACACCCCATTACTGGATTCAATGGAGTCGTCGGAGCGTGTTTTGGTGGGTCGAGTCCGAGGTAGACAATACAGCGTGGAGCGCCTACAAAAATGGACCATGGAGGTCTGGGGACAACATCTCAGCGACCCCCCCAGAGTACAGACTTTTGTAAAAGGCTGGTTTGCGATGCATTTCAATTGCTTGGCACACACCAACTGGGTCCTTTCGACAGTCTGGCATATCGATCAAGCCCCTGTCTTGCTTAGGCGGTGGACTCCGTTATTCGACCCAAAGCAAGAAAGAGTGGATGTTGGACCTATTTGGGTTCGTCTCCCGGGTCTCCCTTTCCATTTCTAGATGGAGGACATCTTCAGGAGGATTGGGAACGCTCTTGGAGACTACCTCACATATGATGCCTCTTTCATGACTATGGGGCGCATGGCATTTGCTCGGATCCTGGTGCATATGGACCTTTCGGACGGTGTTCTGGAGCACATTAATATTCAATGGAGGAATATTACCAGATGGCAGATCCTGGATTACGAGGGCATCCCTTTCCGGTGCCAGAGGTGCCACAAAGTCGAGCATGTTTTCAAAGATTGCCCTCTCAATGGCACCAGGAAAATACAGGAGCAGAATACAAACAACAGAGAGGGTTCCGACCAAGTGGAACAGCCACAGTTCTCGAAGGAATTGCCTCGGCAATCCGCCTCGCCTGTCAGAAGGACTGGATCTCACTCGGCCCCTCTGGCATCGACTGCACCTCATGCAAAGCCCTCTCAAAAGAAGCGGGGAAGACCTCCTCTTAGACCTCCACCTCCATCTTCTGATCCTGCCCGGTCTGCCTCTGGAGACTCCTTCGACTCGGGTATGAGCACCCCTCTTTCATCTCCTTCACATTGTTGTACTTTTGTTAGTAGTTTTTTTACTTCGGGAATCTCAATTAATTTGGGTCATGGGTCGGTTACACCCGCTCCCCCTGCTCAGGTCTCTTGTGATTTCTCTCCCTCCCTACCCATCATCGCCCCCACCCTCCCCTCGTTGCCGACCCCTTCCCCTTGTCCTCTCCCCCTACTGCTATCATCTCTGTTCCGACGGGGTATCAGACCCGCTCTAAGGCCAAGAAACTTGTTGTGGATTTCATTGGCCTGGACCTTATCTCTCCCTCCCCTTCGCAGAAGCTCCACCGTGGTCGTCCCTCTTCCATTTCTAGAGCACAATCTCAAGCAGGCGATGAGATTGCTGCTGGTAAACAATCCACTATCCCTGGGGTCCTTAGAGCTAGAGACACCCCCTCGGATCCCCCTCCATGAAAATACTCTCCTTCAACTGTCGTGGGCTTGCTAGGCCTGAGAAAAAACTGGCACTTCGTCGGTTAGTACAATCCAACCATCTAGATATCATTTTCCTCCAAGAGACTCTTGGCCCCGTATCTGACATTTCTAGACTCCTGGAGAACATGCTCCCAGGGTGGAAGTTCACTGGTCTTGATGCTATGCAGAGATCAGGAGGTATTGCCTTCAGTTATAATACTAGGTCAATAAAACTGATCAATTGTTGGGGTGGAGCCGGACATATTGGTGCTGATATCCTTTCAGCAGACCTTGGTATGATGTTTAGAATATATAATATCTATGGGCCATGTCACAACAGGCCAGATTTTTGGGAAAACCTCCTTGGGTCGGAATCCTTCTCTGCTGACCACCTGATTTTGGGTGGTGACCTCAATTTTTCTATCGGTCACTCGGAGTCCTGGGGCCACCGTGCACAGAGAGATATACTCTTGGATTATTTTTCTTCCACACTGGACACTCACCAACTAATTGACATTCCCTCGGCCAGAATACAAGCTACCTGGCGGAACAATAGGACTGGGGAGGACAGCCTTGCTCGCAGATTGGATCGCTTCCTTGTTAAAGAAAAACTACTAGACTTGGGACTTGGTCTTAGACAATGGGTCGGATCTGGAGGGATCTCAGATCATCTCCCCATCTATATGGAAATCGATGGTGGAAGAGCCAAGCCCAATGGACCTTTTAAGTTCTGTTCAGCTTGGCTAAAAGAAGCTTCCTATATCAGCATGGTCTCTGACTTCTGGAAAGCCAATCCTCCGGGCGCTGAGGGCAACTATACTAAGGGATTCCTGCACAACCTCTCAAGCCTGAAGAGACTGTCCAAGCAATGGGCACACCAAAAGAGGACACAGGATGACCTATCTCTGAGACAGATCGAAAATGATCTGTCGCTTTTCGAAAATGAACAGGGAGGCCTTTACACCTCTGTTGATCATAAGGACAGGATAACTTCCCTATATACCGCTAGAGATAACATACTTAAAGCCCGTGAGGAAGTCTGGCGGCTCAGGAGCAGGGCGATTTGGCTACAAGAAGGGGATGCAAACACAAAATTCTATCATAAGTTTGCAAATGGCAGAAAGGCTATCAATACTATTTGGCAGCTCCCGAACGAAGATGGATCTACGGCTACCACTTTTCCTCAGTTGGCCTCTCTTGCATCTTCTCACTTCAAAAGAACTTTCAAGGCCCCTCGAGAAGTAAATCTAGCAGAAATTATCAGGGTGGCCCAGAATTTTCCTCGGTTCGTACAACAAGAGGAGGAAGAGGATCTTATCAAGGAGATTACCCTGGAAGAACTGGAGGCTACATTGAAGTGGTTCAAGAAGGACAAAAGTCCTGGGCCAGATGGCTGGACCATAGAGTTCTACTTGGCCTTTTTTGATGTCCTGGGTACAGATCTGTTACATGTTGTTGAAGAATCCAAAACCACTGGTAGGATGGAGCCGTCCATCACTTCGACCTTTATTGCCCTCATTCCTAAGGCCGATAATCCCTCCTCATTTGATGAGTATCGCCCTATCTCTCTCTGTAACTGCCTTTACAAGATAGTAGCCAAAATTATTGCCAATCGAATGCGACCCGTTCTCTCTAAGCACATCTCCTCTGAGCAATTTGCCTTCCTTCAAGATAGACAAATTCACGAAGCTGTTGGAACTACCCAGGAAGTTTTACACTCGCTCCACACCAGGAAAAGGAAAGGCATGATCCTTAAAGTGGACCTTGCCAAAGCTTTTGACCGAGTAAATTGGCTTTATATCAGGATGCTTCTAACTCATCTGGGGTTCCCCTATAATTTCATTAAGTGGATCATGAGTTGTATCTCTAACATATCTTATAGTGTACTGGTCAATGGCAGTGCTTCCCCGTTTTTCATCTCGGAACGGGGTCTTAGACAAGGCTGCCCTCTATCACCCCTTCTCTTCCTACTTGTCATGGAAGGTCTCAACCAGAATATAATGGTGGAATACAGAAATGGCAGACTACAAGGTATCAAGATCACAGACGACTGTCGGCTCACACATCTTTTCTTTGTGGATGATATACTAATCTTTCTAAATGGTAGTATTGGGGACCTGACCTGTATCAGATCCATTTTCACATTATTCATGTCGGCAACTGGTATGGAACTAAATGAGCACAAATCCACTCTGACCACGACTGCCTGCACACAGCATGAGATACACTTTGCTCTCCAACGTTTCAGATTCACACTGTTGAGTCTTGCTGAAGGCCTTAAATATCTGGGATATAAGTTAAAGCCACTGGGGTACAGAATTGCTGATTGGGTTTGGCTCATTGCCAAATTGGAAAAAAGGCTCAATATTTGGTATCTCAAATACCTCTCACGTGTTGGTCGCCTCACCCTCATTAAGAGCGTATTGGAAGCCACTCCAGTGTACTGGATGTCCCTGGCCTGGATCCCCCGTGGTATCCTCTCCAGAATTCAATCTATTTGTTGCAGATTCCTTTGGAGGGGCTGCCAAACTGGCCAGACTTTTGCCTGGGTAAATTGGGAAGCTTTGATTTTGCCCAAAAAATGGGGCGGCTGGGGACTCAAAAAACTCGAGGACTTCTCTATTGCCCTAGCTGCAAAACTTGGTTGGCACCTGCTCACAGGTAATAGCCTCTGGGCCAAGGTGACTATATCTAAATATATCGCCCCACTACAGACTCTGGACTGGATCAGGAATCCTACCAGGCATCCTACAGGCATTTCGACTATTTGGAAGGCTGTTATCAAGGCCCTGGGTCCCATCAGGACAGGACTCACTTGGCGTATTCATTCAGGTCACAATGTTCGGGTTGGTATCGACCCGTGGATTGGTTGTGGGAACATGCATAGCCTACCGGCAAACCTTATCCAGCTGCTCCATGATCAGAATATCACTCACATAGCTCATATAGCTGATAGGGAAAACTCCTCCTTCCTACACCAGGCCTGGAGATCGGCACAACAGCTCAACATTCCCCACATTGGCACAATCTGTGGTGGAGTACACTCAAACCCTTTCTGAAGCCCATATCTGCATAACTGAAGAAGAAGATGAGATTGTTTGGGCCTGCTCGAAATCTGGTAGATACTCTCCAAAAGCAGGATACCTGGTGCTTGCTGAGCCGAGGAAGCCTCAAAATCTGGAAGGCTGGTGGCAACATCTCTGGAAACTGAAGGCCCCCCACAATCCAGACTACTTATGTGGTGCATCCTTCAGAATAAAATACCAACTGGGGACAATCTTATTAAGAGGGCGCAATATGGTCCCCACTGGTGTCACTTATGTAAAAGAGACAATGAATCTGTCATTCACCTCTTCCTAGAATGCTTAGAAGCTCGTCATCTATGGGATCTTGTTATACCGTCTGCTGCCCCTACCAGCTCCTGGACTGCTACATCTGTCACCGAAGCGTGGTACTCTTGGTTTTCCTCTTCTACCTCTCTCAAACAGCGCAACCTCCCGCTCCTGACCTGCTAGGCTATATGGATCGCTCGCAACGCCCTCATTTTCCAGAACCTCTCACCTCGATGGTCTATTATTGCAGCTAGAGTTCTAGCTGATTACGCTCTCATCCCCGACGACCCTCCTCCTCAGCGACCCCGTGTCATTACCCCCGAACTTATAGATGACAGAAAGCCATGGGCATATTTTGATGGGGCTGCCCAGGATATGGGATGTGGGGGGGCGGTATTTTGCACATCACAGCACAACACTCATTTAGTCTACTGATAGGACTCAGGAGGGGCACCAATAACTTTGTTGAGCTATCAGCAGCAAAATATCTCATACAATTTGCATTGGAGAAAAATTGCAGAGACCTTCAACTATTTGGAGACTCCAAAATAGTTTGTGACTGGTTAAATAGGAATACAAGATGCTCTACATACACTCTAAGTCACATTCTGGAGGAGGCCTTGAGACTGATTACATATTTTGACTCTTTTACTTGTAATCATATTTACAAGGAGCGGAACACAGCAGCTGATGGCCTTTCCAAAGAAGCTACGCTCAGGGAGCCGGGCACTATGATGATTCGGGAACAGCTCGATGATGGCCATTATCAGTATTATCACAGGCCATTTATGGACCTACAGGCATAACTTATAGGATTTTTGAATTTTGTTTATTTATGTATATATAAAACTGGACTGCTATGGCATTACAATATTTGCTTTTTCTTGTTTATCTCTGGTTGTTACCTCCCTACGCGGATCAAGGTAATCAACATATCAGAACTCAGATCACTTGTTGATGATTCTTGACATGTATGTTCAGCATATGCATATGCATCTACAAAATGTAATTTCTCTATATAATTGAAATTACGATTTTTCCTAGGGGGGGGGGGGAATCTGGAAGATTTGATATATGCGAACAAAAAGAGAGAACACATATGTCTCAATGCTCCTGTAGAGGTTTTTTTTTTTGACACAAAACATTTCATTGAACATATACATAAATTAAGCAATTGAGATACTTGTAGTTTTTTTTCCTTAACACAACACAATTTCAGAATTTACAGAAAATGAGAATTCAAGTTAATATTGCAATAGTGGAAAGAAAAACACGTGTATGTATATAATATGGTATAATATTTTTTGGAATTATACGATGTTATTGTGCAACTGAGATATTATGGTCTTATTAACAAAATAATACAATGGGTTGGCAGAAATTTTTTAAAGAACAAGTCCCTGTAGTAACTATGCACATTGGTTTCCATCTATGTCTCAGGAAAAACAAGCAAAACATTATTGAGCACCATAGTCGAAGCATCTAACATCAATAAAACCACAATCTGCCTAGATTATAGTTAAATTTGAAGAAAAAAAACTGAGTTGAAATGCATTTTAAGAGGAGACAAAAAAAAACAAGAAAACATAAATGAGATACAAATTTTCTTAATTCATTGCACAATAAATTTGCAATTGTATATAACTACAACACAACACTATATAGCTCAGAAAACAAGAACAAAAAAGTTAATCATCAAATGAACACAACATGAAAAATAGTTATGCAAATAGGAAAATAAGGAGGATTTGATGTATGGGAAAAGAAAACCAGAACACATATATCTCAATTCTCCTATAGTGCCTTCTTTTAACATAGAGCATTTAATTGAGAATATACATAAATGAAGACATTGATACACATGCAACTCTTTTTTCTTTTTTGTTTACTCCTAACACAACACAATTCCAGAATTCACAGCAAATGAAAATCTAAGTTAATATTTCAACAGTGGAAAGAAAAATATCAGCTTATATATAATAAGGTATAAGTATTTTGAAGTTACATTATATTACTGTAGAACTGAGATATCATGTTCTTATTAACAAAAATGAGATCATAGCCTGGCAGAATTTTCGATATAACTGAAATATTATATTGTATAATGTGTATCTTGGTCTTTGTTTTCATTTGCAACAGGAAAAGATGTTTGATTCAAAAGTTATAGGAAAAAGAAAACAAGAACTAGATATCAAAAAAGGAAAAAAAAAACTTGATCGAGGTATTGTAGCAAATATTCAAAGAGTACTAGGATACATGTTTTTTGTGTTTTGTAACTCTGGAACCTGCAATAAAAGAAAAACTATACATTAGTGTTGTTGAAATCATTTGTGAATTATGAGTTGGTGAAATATAGGGAGTAAAAATGGAAAGAGGAAAAATATCTTGACTGCCAAAATGTATGAACTTGATGTAGAGAGAGATTTTTTTTGCTAGTCACAGCTCTTTTATCTCAGCAATAATGTTTTTAGTTGTTAAGGTAAAAAGACCTCGAATACAAACTTTTCGTAAATTGAAAATTGTGGATGATATGATCCAGATTTAAAAAAGAACGCAACAATTACAGATTTAACCATAAATACAAAGATGCAGTAGAAATAACACTTCATTTCAATAATATAAAATACTAAAATATGCTTACAAACAAAATGGAAATAAGGCTAGCTCGGGCAATGGTAGCTTATCTCTGAGAAGAGATGTGGCGGCTACATGCCTCTAAATTGTGTTACAATGAGGCTCAAAGGCCTATTTATTGTTGAGAAACAATGGAAAACCCTAAACATCCAAAAACCTAACCCTAGGAGATGAAGCGCCAAAACTGTGGGCCCCGTTTGGGTAAATTGTTACATCAAATTCCCGGGGTCGTAACTTTGGCATATGATCTCCGTTTGGTTATCATAATACCTCGTTTCAAAAATCTCGAAGAGAAGGCCAAAAACAAAGTGGGAAAATATTTGGGACGTTTTCAATCTCTCTGTTTTCCCTAAAAACGTCGTTGAGGGCCTCAAAACAGCGTCGGAAGTTTAGGACCCGAAAAACTGCCAAAAATAGTAAATTGTGCTATAATTAAGGAAACCGAAAAAATGAAAGACACAGTGTTGGGGGTCCAAGTGGAATAGGCGGGTGGCCACCAATATCCACCTAGATCATTCCTCCCCCTTTAGGAAGCAATGGTCCTCATTGTGTTGAGTGCCTGCATAAGATGGGGAAACTTCTGCTGGACTTGGTCCCTCGTGAGCCACCTGCCTTGGTGAAGGGTTTGGCCAGCTTTGACAACTCCATATAGTTGGATCTTCTGTTGGCGAGTATTCTTGATCTGTGTGTCCATGATATGGTAAGTGGTGGCCTGTTCCATGAAGTCTAGGTTTAGTTCTATTGGTGTGAGTCGTTCTACAATGACGGATCTGTCCAGCAATGGTTGAAAGTATGGCCGAAGGCAGTCTACATTAAACACTGGGTGCAAACCAAGGAACGATGGAATACTAAGCTCAAAGGCATTGTCCCCTATAGCCTTGGTGATGGTGTACGGTCCATATCGAAGCGGGCGAAGCTTGCGGTGGGGTCCAGCAAGACACTCCTTCTGCTAATGTAGCCAAACTTTGTCGCCCACCTGGCACTTGTGCGACACCCGGTGCTGATCATGGCATTGCTTGTACTTAGCATTGGCTTTGTCCAATATATCATGGACCTGTTGGCGAATGTATTGGATGCGCTCAATGGAGTTGTTAACCTTGTCGTCTTCGGACTGGACATGAGCCGAATCTGCTTGAGTAACTGCAAATGGTATGGACACATAAATGGGACATAATGGTTGAAATCCCAGCCCTACCTGAAAGGGGTTGTGGCCTATTGAGTTGTGGAGAGCTCTGTTGTAGCTGTGATGGACATAGGGAAGGCTTTCATCCCATGTGCGTGGATGCTTCGAGTTGTACATGCATAGAATGTGTACGATCATCCTGTTGAAAACCTCTGTTTGGCCATCAGTTTGGGGATGGAAAGTCGTGAACTTAGTAAGTTTTGTATACAGCGTCAATCTAGAGACTTGACCAAAATGCACTCAAGAATCTGTTATCCCGATATGAGACAATGAACTATGGGATCCCAAAGTGCACCCAAATTTAATCAAAGAAGAGCTTAGCAGTGGCCTCTGCTGTGATACTCTTCTTGCAAGCCGCCATGATGGCCATCTTAGAGAATTTGTCGATGACCATGAAAACGCAATCGTTGTCGTGCTTAGTATAAGGAAGGCCTAACATGTAATCCATGGAGACAGATTCCCAAGGACGACTAGGAGTAGGTAAAAGAGCATATATGCCTTGCTTCTTGATGGTTGGTCTGGCAATGGCACAGGGGGTGCAAGATCTAATGTGCTTCCCAACATCCTAACGAAGTTTTGGCCAATAAAAATACTTCTGCAATAATGCCACTGTTTTCTCTACTCTGAAATGTCCAGCGACCCGACTGTAGTGCGCCTCCCAAATCATCTTCACATGATTGCTTGAAGGAACATAGATGTGTCCCAGGTGGCATAGCAATGCATCCTGAAGGTGAAAACTTGGAACTTTCTTCCCCTCCAACAGTGTCTGGTATGTGCTGCTGAATTCTAGATCGCTCTCGTAAAGATGCGGCCAACCTGATGTCTCGTGCCCACAGGAGTTGAGCACAATGATCAGTGCCATGAGCGGTGGTCGGCTGAGGCAATCAGCAACATTGTTGGTGCTGCCCCTCTTATACTTAATGTTCAAATGGAATTGTTGCAGGTAGGAGGACCATTTCTGATGGCGATCGTTCTGCAACTTCCCTTGTGTTTGTATGAACTGTAGAGGTCGGTGGTCTGTGTGGATGACCGATTCCTTCCCCATAATGTAATGCTTCCATTGACGGCAGACCTACACAATCGAATACATTTCTTTGGTGTAAGTGGGGTACTTTCGAACTATGTTTGAAAGTGTCTCACTATGGTAAGCCATCGTATGCCCGTCTTGAGTAAGAACCGCACTAATAGCATAAGTAGAAGCATCTGTCTCAATCTCAAATGGTTGTTGTGGGTCTAATAATGTGAGCACTGGTGCAGAACAAAGGCGATTCTTCAACTCAGAGAACGCTTGTTGTTGGGTTTCAAACCAAAATAACTTTTCTTTTGCTCTGCCTTTGGTGACTTGACTTAAAGGCCAAGTGATATGAGAGAACCCCAACATGAACCTACGGTAGAAGTTGGCAAGACCCAAAAAGCTGCGGAGCTCTGTTAGAGTGGTTGGGGCTGGCCAATCCCGAATGACTTGTATCTTGGATGGGTCCACATGTACACCCTGCTCATCAATTATGTACCCTAGATATTGAACCTGGGTCAAGCCAAAGGTGCATTTCTCCAAGTTAGCACACAGCTTGTGTTGTCGCAGGGTTTGAAGGACCTGTTGAATATGGTGGAGGTGCTCGTCCCAACTCTGGCTGAAGATCAAGATGTCATCCAAATACACCACCACGAATGCATTGGTGAAGGGTTGCAAGATGTCGTCCATCAGTCTCATGAAGGTTGCAGGGGCGTTCGTCAATCCGAACAGCATGACCAACCATTCGAAAAGGCCCTCCTTGGATTTGAAGGCAGTCTTCCACACATCAAAGGGTTCGATAGGAACTTGGTGATAACCTGACTTCAAGTCAATCTTGCTGAAATATTTGGCCCCCTTGAGCTGGTCAAGAAGGTCATCAATCTACGGGATTGGGTACCTATTCTGGACAGTGATCTTGTTCAACGCTCGGTAGTCAATACAGAGCCTCTAGGTCCCATCCTTCTTCTGTACCAATACAATCGGGCTCCCACAGGGTGATGAGATTGGCCTGATGTGCCCTTTCTACAATAGTTCCTGAATCTGCCTCCTGATCTCATCGTTCTCTAGAATAGAGCACCAATAAATCGTCCCATTGGGAAATGGCACACCGGGTCAGATCGATGGAGTGCTTGACCTGACAATGCAAAGGTACCCCTGTAGGTGAGGTGAAAATATCCTTGTACTCCTCCAAAACCTTGTCCATCTGATGTTGCTGTGTAGAGGAGCTGTGGCCAAGACCTTCTTCTTGCCTTGAGGGCGAATCATAAGGAAAACAAACTTCCTGGTCTGGGAAATGATCTTACTGCATTTCTTTGCAGCCATCAAAGAGATGGCAGTAGGCAGGGCTACCTCTGGTATCATGTACAACTTGTTGGCCAATGTAATAATCACAGAGCGAGGTCTAGACTCATATACAACATGTTTCTTCCACGAGTATGGTTGTCCTAACAATACATCACAAACTTCAAGAGGAGCAACATCACACAATACCTCATTCGTGAAGGGCTTGATGTTGTAGGGTCGACGTCACTGTTGGCTGACGTGAAGATCTCTTCCTTGGTGAAGCCACCTGATGGTGTACGGTTGTGGATGTGTTGTAGTCTTTAGGCCCAACCGCTTCACGGCCTCTGCTAAAATGAGGTTCTTTTGGCTCCCATTGTTGAAAATGAACTACAGCGGAGAACCCTTCACCCACATTTGTGAGTGGAAGAGGCATTCCCCCTCCTCTGGATCTTCACGCTCAATATTCTAGATCTTGGTGGTGGCCATGGTGGCATTGGGCTCCGTATCAATGATCTACTTCCCCTTGTCAATTCCCTTATCGGGTTCTGATTCAGAGTTGGAATATGCATCTAATTTAGAAGCCTTCAGCTCGGCCACCAGTAACTGCTTGGCCCAACAATCACTTGTATTGTGAGTGGAGCTCTTATGGAACTCACACCATTTTCCTATGTCCTCTTTGTCTTCATGGTGTTGTTCTTTGCTTGCGGCTTCAGCGGGTTGTCCTAGGTAGCCCCGCCTTGGCTTGGTCCTTTTTTCTGTGGTTTGGGGGCGCCTTTTCCTTACTTTGGATTCGTGGATCCAAAGTCCCGCTTCTTTTGTTTAAACTTTTTCTCAATCTTGACAGCATACCGGTACGTCGTGCTGAGCGAGGAAATGTCCAGGAGCTCCATCTGGTCTCAAATGTACTTGTGTAGACAGTCATGGTACTTGAGCACCAAATGCCACTCAGTATCCTTGATACCCAGCTTCGTGCGAAGGGTATGGAAAATATTTGTGAACTCTGGCACATCTTGGTCCCTTCCTTGTCGTAGCGTGGTCCACTTTATGTATTTATCTTCATAGATCCCGATAGGGTAATATTGTTCCTTGATGGCGTCTCGGAAAGAATCCCAAGTGGGTGCGGCTAAAAACAACAAGGGTTCACTCTCACCCTTCTGTTCACAATAGGTTTCCCACCAATCCTTGACGTGTGGGGCAGCTTTGAGAAGTGCAAAAGTAATATTTTCCCGATTGGAAAAGTCATGAATTGAAAAATATCCTTCCAACAGATTTAACCATTTATCTATGGCGTTTACATCTATCAGGCCTTCAAATATGTGAATATCGAATTTAACTTCTACCTTAAAATGAGTAGTGCCTCTAGAGTGGTTGCAGGATGAAGATGCATCGCCTGTGGGTAGTCGTCGAAGGATCTGGGCAAAGTTATCCATCATCGCGTACCTCTGTCACTCGAGGGCTTCCTCGAGCAACATTTTGAAAGTGTCCCCTGCCTCCTCGTCTTTATTTTTCTTCTGCCATGGGAGGCCGTAAGGATTTGTGAGGCTGATCTTGCAAAGGTTCAACCAGATCGAGCCCTAACTCCTTATCCTGACCTCATTGGGGACATGCAAAGAAAAACAGAGAAAGAGCAGACCGCTCTGATACCACTGATCCGGATTTAAACTGGAATGAAACAAATTATAGATATAACCATAAATACAAAGATGTAGTAGAAATAACACTTCATTTCATTAATATCAGATACTGAAATATGCTTACAAATAGAATGGAAATAAGACTAGCTCAGGCGATGGTAGCTTATCTCTGAGAAGAGATGTGGCGGTTACATGCCTCTGAACTGTGTTACAATGAGGCTCAAAGGCCTATTTATTATTGAGAAACAATGGAAAACCCTAAACATCCAAAAACCTAACCCTAGGAGATGAAGTGCCAAAACTGTGGGCCCTGTTTGGGTAAATTGGTACATCAACTTCCCGGGGTCGTAACTTTGGCATACGATCTCTGTTTGGCTATCATAATACCTTGTTTCAAAGATATCAAAGAGAAGGCCGAAAAAAATAGCAAGGCTAGTTTGGGACGTTTTTAGTCTCTCTGTTTTCCCTAAAAACGTTGTTTAGGGCCTCAAAACGGCTCTGAAAGTTCAAGACCCGAAAAACTGCCAAAAATAGTAAATTGTGCTACAATTAAGGAAACCGAAAAACTGAAAGAGACAGTGTTGGGGGTCCAAGTGGAATAGGCAGGTGGCCACCAACATCCACCTGGATCATGATATGCTTTGCATGTACTGTTGAAAGCTTGTCTCAGCGATAATTGGGCAATGTTCTTTTAGCTGCAACATTTGCAACATACAATCAATTTTGTAACTATTTGTTTCCAGTGTGCATTCAACATTGTGCTCATAGTTAAATGTTGTGTTATCTCCACAGATTGTGCATTTAGTTGTGTTTGGATGAATGAGTTGTTTGCATTTACTACAAATTCGTTGAAAAGGAGGAGAGAAAACATTTTTGGCTTTCAGCACTCCTTCGATCTTTCTTTCCTTTTTTTCAGAAAATTGAATTGTTAGGTTCAAATATGTATCATCAAAATGCAAGATTTTGTACATCAAAGTAAAACTATTGTTACTTGAACAAAGAAGCTATTAGGAAACATACCTGTGTTCTTGACATGACAAAAGATAATAGATGCACTCTTGCAAATTCATCATTCAATGGATCAACAAAAGTTGTTGATCCAGAGCACAACTATTGACTGCCTTTCACATCATTTCTAACAATGTTTTTGAACAAATAGAGCGGAGTCATATTTGATGCCAATTCATACTGTATTTTGAAAAAATGTTCTCTATGACTATCATTCAATAGCAGCTGCAGTGAATTAGGTAACATATTTTTTGTTAAGCAATTTGTGCAAGAAATAATGAGATAATTGCTACCTTGATAACAATGGAACACAAAGATACAAGAACGCAGTTTCAAAGAAACTATTAGCTTTTGCTGAAAATGCAAGTATAGTTATTGTAGCATCAGACTTACAATTACATTGTCATTTGTAGCTTCAACATATTTTATATTAAGTTCAAGTTTCTTGTTATTTTGTTGACAACCTATCACTATTGCTCCTATTGAACCAACTACATATGTATCAATTGAGAAAAGAAGATTGTGTATTGTTGTATCTGGAGCCAGTCTACGCTTTTTGCAAACTTACGCAATTGATTCAATTGTGGTTTTCTCTTGTAACACTATGCAACATTTTGCATCTCCTCGTTCATAAATTCCCTTGTTTCTTATCACAAAATCTGTAATTCGAACATTGTTTCCAATAGTAAACATGTTTTGGAAACGCTCTATAAGATTGTTTCTCATGTTCACTGTGATAGTCAGTTGATCGTGGCTATCAATAAAACCAGCATGGAGAAACAATGCCTTTGCAAGAGAGTTAGGGCTTTTAGTTTGTTTTGGTCCATAAATAACCAAGATATCACCTTCAAAAGTCTTTGCATATGCTCCTGAGCATATTTCAATGATTGACGAGGATGTTGGTTCCATTGTTTTTTGTCTATTTATATGTAAAGTTAGAACAATATGCTTTAAAAAGAATTGCCATTGATTTAATGCAAATATGTCATTTGACTATACAAATATTTAGTTCAACGCAAATCTAACCTTTTTGGATTCTCATCCTGCACCATTTCTTCTTTGAATGATTCTTTGCTAGAGCTAGGTGTTTTTACGATATTGTTCCAAATTACTGGACCAATTGTTGCCAAAAAATGAAAATGCAAGTGATTAAGTCTAAAACAAGTGTGTAATGAAAATTTAAAACAATGTATGCTCTACAATGATACATTGTATATATGTATTTTATTTTTATAATACTATTAGCCATTGTCGGTGTCTATGTAGTAAATGTGCATAAGTTACAATAAATAAATGTTTTATAGATTTCATTGACAAGTACACATAAATTTCATTCCTAGAATGTGTTATTAATAATCACTATGATCTAGGTGGATATTGGTGGCCACCCACCTATTCCACTTATACCTCCAGTGGCTTTCATCAGTTTTCTTGTTTATAGCAGCATTTACTATTTTTAGCATTTTTTCGGGTCCTGAACTTCTAAATCAATTTTGACACCCTAAACAACGTTTTTTGAGGTCTGCAGCAGTTATGGTAAATCATATATTCCTCAGAGAGATATTTCCAATGAGGTATCGTACGCGCCAAACCGAGATAATATGACCAAGTTACGACCCCGGGAAGTTGGTTGCCCAACTAACCCCTAACGGGGCCCACAAACTTTTGATGTTCCATCTCCTGGGGTTGGGGTTTTAGTTGTTTAGGGTTTTCCCTTATTGTTCAATAATAAAAAATCCCTTGAGCCTCATTGGAACACAATTCAGAGGCATGTAGCCACCACATCTCTTCTTAGAAATAAGCTACCATTGCCCGAGCTAGTTTATTTCCATTTTGTTTGTAAGCATACTTCAGTGATTTGATATTAATGAAATGAAGAGTCATTTTTTTGCATCTTTGTAGTTGTGGTTATATTTGGTTTTTTGTTGCATTCACGTTTATGTTTGAATCAGTGGTATTAGAGCGGTCTTCTCTTTCTCTATTTTTCTTTGCATGTCCCCAGCAAGGTCGTGGTATAAGGAGTTAGGGCTCGAACTAGATGAACCCCTACAAGACCAACCTCGCAAACCCTGATAGCCTCCCATGGTAGAAGAAAATAAAGATGAGGGAGCAGTAGATCCTTTTAAAATGTTGCTCGAAGAAGCCCTCAAGTGATAGAGGAACGCAATGATGGACAACTTTGCCTAGATCCTTAGGCGGCTACCCGCAGGCAATGCATCTTCTTCCGGCAACCACTCTGGGAGCACCACTCCCTTTAAGGTACAAGTTAACTTTGACATCCCCATACTCTAAGGTCAGATAGATGCAGATGCCATAGATAAATGGTTAAATATGCTAGAAGGATATTTCTCAGTTGATGACTTTTCCAACCAGGAAAAGATTACTTTTGCACTCCTTAAAGTCGCCCCCCACGTTAAGGACTGTTGGGAAACCTACTGCAAGAAGAGAAACGAGAATTAAACCTCATTATTCTTAGCCACACCCACTTAGAATTCTTAATAAGATGCCATCAAGGAGCAATGTTACCCTCTCGGGAGTTATGGAGATAAATACATAAAGTGGAACACGTTGCGGCAGTGAAGGGACCAAGATGTGCCAGTGTTCACAAATATTTTTCATACCCTTCACAGGAAGTTGGGTATCAAGGATTCTAAGCGACATTTGGCACTCAAGTTTCATGGTTGTATACACAAGCACATCCAAGATGATATGGAATTCCTGGACATCTCCTCGTTGGGCATTGCCTATCGATACAATGTCAAGATCGAGCAGAAATTTAAACATAAGAAGCGAGACTTTGGGTATGTGAATCTGAAGCAAGGGAAAGGCACCCTCGAGCCACAGAACAAAGGACAAATCCAAGGTAGGGTGACCCAGGACAACCCGTTGAAGCCATAAGCAAAGAAAAACACCACAAATACAAAGAAGGACACAGGGAAATGGCATGAGTTCCATAAGAGCCCCACTCACAACACAAGTGAGTGTCGGGCCAAGAAGTCACTGTGGTCAAACTGAAGGCTTTTGAATCAGATGCATTTTCTTACTCTGAGTTAGAACCTGACAAGGAGAATTACAAAGGGAAGCAGATTATTGACGTGGAGCCCAGTGCCACCATTTCCACCACCAAGATCCAGAAGAAATAGCCTGATGATCCAAAGGAGGGGGAGTGCCTCTTCCACTCCCAGATGTGGGTGAAGGGTTCTCCATTGCAGTTCATTGTCAATAGCAAGAGCCAAAAGAACATAATTTTAGCAAAGTTCATGAAGCGGTTAGGCCTACCGACCATAACACACCCGCAGTCATACACCATCGAGTGGCTTCACCAACAGCGATATCTCTGTGTCAACCAACAGTTCTGCCTTCCCTACAGCATCAAGCCCTTCGCAGACGAGGTATTTTGTGATGTTTCTCCTCTTGAAGTTTGTGATGTATTACTAGGACAACCATACTTGTGGAAGGTACATATTGTGTATGAGTCTAGGCCCCGCACTGTTATTATTACTTTGGGAAATAAGTTGTAGAGGATACCGAAGGTAGCGCCACCTACCACCATCTCTTTGATCACTGTGAAGCAATGTAGTAAGATCATTTACTAGACTGGCAAAAAAAATTTCCTTATGTTTCACCCTCAGGGAAAGAAGAATGTTGTTGCCACGGCCTTGAGACAGGGCTTCTCCACACGGCAACAGCAGATGGACAAGGTCGAGGAGGTGTACAAGGGCATCTTCACCTCACCCACAGGGGTACCTATACACTGTCAGGTCAAGCACTCCATTGATATGACCCCAGGTGTGTCGCTGCCCAATGGACCGATCTATCAATGCTCTGTTCTAGAGAATGATGAAATCAAGAGGCAGATTCAGGAGTTGTTGCAGAAAGGGCACATCAGGCCAATTTCATCACCCTGTGGGAGCCCAATCATGTTGGTATGGAAAAAGGATGGGACCTAGAGACTCTCTATTGACTATCGGGCGTTGAACAAGATCATTGTCTGGAATAGGTATCCAATCTCATGGATTTATGACCTTCTAGACCAGCTCAAGGGGGGAAAATATTTCAGTGATATTGACTTGAAGTTTAGGTATCACCAGGTACCAATCGAACCCTTTGATGTGTGGAAGATTGCCTTCAAATCCAAGGAGAGTCTTTTCGAATGGATGGTCATGCCTTTTAGGTTGACGAATGCCCCTTTAACCTTCATGAGGCTAATGAAAGGCATCTTGTGACCCTTAACCAACTCATTTGCAGTGGTGTATTTGGATGACACCTTGATCTTCAGCTAGAGTTGGGGATTCGACAGGTCCTCCAAACTTTGCGAGAACACAAGTTATGTCTCAATTTGGAGAAATACACTTTTGTATGATCCAAGTTCAATATCTGGGGTACATCACTGATGAGCGAGGTCTGCATGTGGACCCAGCCAAGATACAAGTCATTCGGGAATGGCCAGCCCAAACTACTGTAACATAGCTCTGCATCTTTCTAGGCCTTGTCAATTTCTACCGGAGGTTCGTCATGGGGTTCTCTCATATCACTTGATATTTGAGTCAACTCACCAAGGGTAGAGAGAAAGCAAAATTCTTTTGGTCTGAATCCCAACAAAATGATTTTTCTGAGTTGAAGCATCACCTTTGCTCTGCACCAGTGTTCACATTACCAGACTTGCAGCAACCATTTGAGATTCAGACAGATGCTTTTGACTATGTTATTGGTGTATTTCTTACTCAGCAGGGTCATCCAGTGGCATATCATAGTTCGACACTTTCAGACACAGTCTGAAATTATCCCACCTATATGTATTCCATTGTGTCGGCCTGTCGATAATGGAAGCATTACATTCTATGGAAGGAAACGGTCATCCACACAGAGCACCGACCCCTGTAGTTCATACAAACACAAGGGAAGTTGTAGAACGATCACCATCAGAAATGGTCCACATACCTACAAAAATTCCATTTGAACATTAATTATAAGAACAAAAACACCAATAATGTTGCAGACTACCTCAACTGACCGTCGGTCATGGCGCTGACCACTTTGCTTGACTCTTGTGGGCACGAGAATTTAGGGTGGCCGCATCTATACAATAGTGATCCAAAATTCGACGACACATACCATACGCTCCTGGAAGGCAAGCAAGTTCCAAATTTTACCTCCAGGATACATTGTTATGCCACTTGGGACACCTTTGTGTTCCTTCAAGCGAGCGTGCCAAGATGATTTGGGAGGTGTCGAGTCATTCTACACTTCAGAGTAGAGAAAATGTGGCAGTGCTGCAGAAGTATTTTTATTGGTCAAATCTTCAACGGGAGTTTTGGAAGTACATTAGATCCTGAATTACCTGCACCATTTCCCAACCAACCATCAAGAAGCAAGGCCTATATACTCCTATGCCTACTCCTAGTCGGCCTTAGGAATCCATCTCCATGGATTACATGTCGGGCCTCCCTTCTACTAAGCATGTCAATGATTCTGTTTTCACGGTCATCGATAGATTCTCTAAGATGGCCATTCTGACAGCCTGCAAAAAGAGTATCACAGTAGAAGCCACTACTAAGCTCTTATTTGAACTAGTGTGGATACACTTTGGGATCCCACAGTACATTATCTCAGATCGGGATAGTAGGCTCCTAAGTACATTTTGGTCAAGTCTTTAGTCGATGCGAGATACCAAGATCACTAAATCCACGCCTTTCCACTCCCAAACTAATGGCCAATCAGAGGTCGTCAACAAGATGTTCATACACATTTTACACATGTACAACTCGAAGCATCCATGCACATGGGATGAAAGCATCCCCTATGTCCACTGCAGCGACGACAGAGCTCTCTATAGCTCAACTGGCCATAACCCCTTTCAGGTGGGTTGGGATTCCAGCCACTATGTCCCATTGATGTGACCATACCATTTGCAACTACTCAGGCAACTTCGGCCCATGTCCAGTCCGAAGCTGACAAGGCTAACAATTTCATTGAGCACATCCAACACATCTGCCAGTAGGTCCATGACATATTGGACAAAGACAATGCTAAGTACAATCAGTGACATGATCAGCATCGAGTGCCACATAAGTTCTAGGTGGGCGAAAACGTAAGCTTTGGCCATTCCGATATGGGTCGTACACCAACACCAAGATTGTCGGGGACAATGCTTTTGAGCTCAACATTCCATTGTTCCTTGGTTTATACCCAGTGTTCAATGTGGACCGCCTTCGGCCATACTTTCCACAATTACTAGTCACATATAACTTTGCAGAACAATTCACACCAATGGAGTTCAACTCAGACTGCATGGGATGGGCCACAACTAATCAGATCATGGACACACAGATCAATAACACTCGCCAACAAATAATCCAGCTATATCGAGTTTTCAAAGTAGGCCAACTCCTTCACTAGGGCAAGTGGTTCACTAAGGACCAGGTTCAACAAAAATTTCCTCACCTCATGGAGGCTCTGCACGAAATGGGGACCATTGCTTCCTAAGGAGGGAGGATTGATCCAGGTGGATATTGGTGGCCACCCACCTATTCCACCTAGACCTCCAGTCGGTTTCATCAGTTTCCTTGTTTATAGCAGCATTTACTATTTTTAGCAGTTTTTCAGGTCCTGAACTTCCGGAGCAGTTTTGACCCCCTAAATGGCATTTTTTTAGGTCTGTAGCAAGCTTGTAGGTATAAGTAAGGCCCTACAAAAAATCCTGTAGTACTCAAATATATCTTTCCAACGAGGTATCGTACGTGTCAAACAGAGATAATATGACCAAGTTACAACCCCAGGAAGTTGGTTGCCCAACCCTAATGGGACCCACAAACCCTTAGCATTCCATCTCTTGGGGTTAGGGTTTTCCCTTGTTGTTCAAAAATAAAAAGGCCCTTGAGTCTCATTGGAATACAGTTCATAGGCATGTAGTCGCCACATCTCTTCTTAGAGATAAGTTACCATCGCCCGAGATAGTTTATTTCCATTATGTTTGTAAGCATATTTCAGTTCTTTGATATTAATGAAATGAAGTGTTATTTATGTTGCATCTTTGTATTTGTGGTTATATCTATATTTTTTTGCATTCTTGTTTAAGTTCAGATCACACTATGGCCACACAAACAATTTGTTTTTCTTTTTTTCTTTTTTTTTCAAACGAAGTTCAACCAGAAATAATGAAATATGAGCTAGAAGCTAAAGCAAATAATACTATTCAGTGTATAGAACAAAATTTCACAAAGTTAAAACCAAAATGCATAAATTCCATGCTAACTATGACATAAAAAATTACAGTTATGGAAGACAAACTGAACAAATTTATGTTGATGGTTCAAAGGCTTACTAGAATTTGATATTTGCATTTTTTTTGTTCTTTTCTTGTTTCTTGTTGTGAAGAATTCATTTTTTTTTTCAATGTTTGCAAATCAAAGCATATGTCAAAGGTGCACATTTTCAAATGTGACAAATATTGTGACAAGTCAACAATGAAATTGTAGAACATGAACATTGCCAAAATGACTCAAGCCGACAACAAAGATATGGTAAGACAAATTGTATGATGATTTTTCCAATAAGCATCAAAGACATGGAAAGAAACAGTACTAGTTGAAAGGTTTGTCCAAAAGTGGTCTAGCATTGAGCTATAGTTAGTTGTTGTTTTTTTTGTATGAAAATTGAAGTCATTACTTTGCATAAATGAAAGTGGTTTTCTTTATTGATGGTTATTTTCCAACATGTCCAAATTGAAATCACCAACAAGCACAATTGGGTAGTTGTTGCATGCGTGCTCTAAAATGAACTTGATGAAATTAATTATTTCTTCAATGCTTGCATTTGGTGCAATGTATACATTTGCAACTGTAATGGATTTTTTTTCAACATGGAATGTTGCAATTGTTGATTCAATTTGGCTTCTTGTATAAGTGAAATGATTGTCAACTACAATATTTTTTTTGTAGTATGTGAGAATTCCATGTAAATGGTATAAATGTATGCAGTGATATTTGCTTGACAAAAATGGATTTGATGGAGGCAATTTTGTTTTTGTTTCTTGGAAACAAAGAATGTCAGCACTCATTAGATCATAGTCAACAATGATATCTTCAAAATGCAAGGAGAAACTATGAGTGTTCAATGAACATATTGTCAAATCATCATTTGTTTTACTTTGATATATGCTATATTCAAGCTCATAAGAGGCATTTTGTCTAAGTCTATTTAGCTCAATAGCAACTTTTTCATTGAGGGAAAAGTTGTTATGTTCCAATTTGTTTAACAAATACAAGGATTTAATATCTTTGACACGAGAAAGTGTAGTATAGACGAGTCCATGTTGCCTAACTCCTTTTGGGTCAAAAGCTAATTTGTCCATTGTCAACCCTTGTGATCGATGTATAGTTTGTGCACATGCTAGTTGAACAAGGAATTGTTCTCTTGTAAAACTAAATTTGTTGTTTGATTCATTATTCCTACAAACTCTAGTAATAGGTGTCCAGGTAGACATTATTCCATCTTTGTACATATGTGCCATTTTTTTTCCATTGAATAGTGCCAATAGTTGGCTCAGCAAATTCAATCCAAATTGCACCATTTTCAAATGTTGTGGATGCCCTTAAAAATCCTTCAGCACCATTGGCCAATCCATCCCTAATATTGTAATTTCCGCTAATTAGTTCAATAAGCATATTTTCTTTGAGCACAATGGAATATGGCAACTGCATTTTGCTATGTTTATTTTCATTTATATTTTTTGCCTCAATTTTTCTATCATATGCATTTAATATGATTGCTTCTTTGTTGATGAGAGAGAACATTCTTTCATTATGTTCATGTACAATTCTTACTTAAATAGAAGAGGTATGAAAAAGTTAGATCATTTGGTGCCAATCTATAACAATGTTTGTTCAAGAATGCAAGATCATCGTCAGTATATGAACATTTCATAAAAAAATTTAAGATGGACACAAATCCTTTATTATCTTGTCACACTACTTGTTTTAGTTCATAAGTTTTCACATTTTCTTTCCAAAAGTTGTAAGGAACACTAGTTCCTTTAAGACACAATTGTTCAAATATCCAACAATCACGTACAGGTTGTGCTTGACATAGGTCACCACATAATATTATGTCAAGGTTCCAAATGGGGAAGTTTGAGTATGCATAATTTCGCGAAGTCGCTTGTTAATGTTATATATAAATCGAGAGCCAATTAATGAAGCCTCATCTATCAACAGAAATTTAAGTTGTTCATATTCTTTGCTCAATACATCAAGTGTGTTAGAAGCCAATGGAACCATGTGACATGGTGAAAGTGGCAAATGAAAATTTGAATGGACTGTGACACCATGTGCAATATATGCAGCTTTGCCAATAAATGCAAGTATTAGACCCTTTTTTTTCAAGGGGTCACTTTGTAAGTCTTTGTTATAAAGATGTACTAGTGCATGGTAAAGTGCTTGTGCAGTGAATGTCTTTCCTATACCTGCACCTCTAGTGATGAACAAATAGAAGTGCTTACCAGGATTGTTTTTTTTTCCATAGAACTATTTGTTTGATTATTGATTGTTGCTCTTGATTTAATTGTCTCATAATTTCATGGTATGCCAATGTGTCCAAAACAAAGGGATGCTTAATGAATTCATTGTTTTTTGTATATTTAGTTTGAGTGTTTTTTAATTGCATTTTCTCCTGCAAGTCTTGTTGAATGTCATATTTTTCATTAGAACAAGCCCTATTGTCAGTTTCTAATGGAAAGTGAAGCATAAATATTTCGTCACTTGCGATGCAATTGTAGTAGAAGCAGTTTCAATATCACCCCATGGTGTGATTAAACGAGAAAATTGTTTTTCAGTGACATCGACAATGTGTTTATGCGAAAAGTATGCTTCAGCCCATGTCTCTTCATTTTTCTTTAATGTGTATTCAGACTCTTTGTATGGGATGTAGAGCATCATTTTTTCTCTATAATGGTTTTTTGGGTCCATGTGTTCATTGTATCAAATGAATCTTATGACACATGGACATTTTCTTTTTCTTTTTTATGTTGTTTTCGTGATTGAATAAGAGGAAACATATTCTGCCAAGCAAACTTGTTCAAGGGAAATGGGTCGTGCAACATATTTATCAATGGTTGTCATGCAAACAATATATTCAAAATTATCGGGTTCTTGTTCTAACAAAATAGGTCTTTTTAGAACATATGTTTGTTTTTCAGTTGGAGCAGTGTTAATGAAAATATTTTTTCTAGAAGTTGAATACAAAGGCAGTGACAGTGCAATGTGGACTGCTTTTCGACTTGACATTTGTTGCATATTTAACAATGTGTTTCCAATTTTGCAAATAGTTTAAATTTTGTTCCATAAGATATGCAATTTTCTCGAATTTGTTTGAATGCAGTTGTCATGGAGCGATCCATTTTTTTCATATAAGAGCTGCAATATGCTACTGCAACATAGGCATCTAAAATAAATTGAGCATTTGTGTTTGTTTGCCACAATGAAGGTAGTTTTTTTGCAAATGCATTTATCCACACATCATAAGGATTTATTTTGAGTAGTACAATTGGTTGAGTAATACAAAATCGTAAGAGCATGATGTATTCTTGTTTTGTAATTCCAAGGTCAGCTAAAAACATGTCAAATGTTATGTTTTTTTAATAGGATTTGTCCTGTAGAAGAAATGAAAGTTTCTTTTGCATTGTTTGGATATCATTGTTTTCACTACACAAAGGGTGTAAGATACAAGTTTCATCAATTGGTGGGATAGGGAAACCAAATCTACAAGTAGAATTTTTATGTTTTTTGCAAGTTTTTGTGTGGTGATGAGTTTGAAATTGAATCATTTGATTCAAAAAAATTGTTGAATCACAAGTCAAATATTGATCAATGAAACCTATGACATCAACATCAGGGGATTGTTTATATATTGGTGCATCTTGAATCCAAAGTAATCCATGGTCATGCTTTGTTCCTCTACTTTGGAATTTTGTAATAAAAAAATAATCTTGCACTTGACTAAATAATTCATTGTTTTTGTTACCACGGAAGGCAATGATGAGATTCTATGCTTATAACATTGACTACAGACGACCAGTTGACGTTTGATCAATGTTTCAATGCATTCATCATCAAATTTGTTTGTTTGATTTGTTATGGAGTCAATGCTTTGTATTTTTAGTGCATTTATCAATGGTTCCCAAAGATGCTCAACACTAGTGAATGTGACAAAGAAAGTCGGTGGGTCAAGTTGTCATATCATTGCAAATATATCTTTTTGTAAATGTTCAAAATAGTCAGGAGATGTGTGAATGCTTCTTAAACATTGATATGCAATTGGTGATTTTAATAATTTCTGAAGATTGCTTTTATTTTTGACATCTTTAGCAACTAGTTTTTGTCCTTTCAATTCTCCTTTGCGAATAGAAATCCAAGCTGAGTTAGAAACTTGGTTTATCAAAATATGGATTGCTTTAAAAAATATGTTTGTAATATGTGTTGAAAAGTCACTAAACATGTGCAACAGTTCCCATTGTGTAATTTTTTGATACAAAAAGCGATTGATAACATCAATAGGGCGACTTGATCCAAAGAACAATGTCGAGAAGTTTAGTTCTTCAGAGAATTTGTCTTGAAAAATGCCTAGGGGATGAAACCCTTCAGAAGGTGCAATTTGTATTATTCTTGTATCAAGATTGTGGATAAGTGGCCTTTGAATAACCATGTACAAGTGTTTCAGTTTCTAGCTCTAGATCATTATCTACATTTGGTGAGTCTAGTTCCTTCATTTTTTTACTATCATTCTGATGGTTTTTCCTACTTTGATCAAAATGTTTTTTCCAATCATATTTGAACTATTTGTTCGCTCTTGTATAGATATGTGTTGTACAAGTCATGTAATGCAGACTATTATCACCCTGTAATTAACCTCTAGGCTAAAAAAGGATCACAGGGGTAACCACAAACCACTTTTAGGCTAAGGTCCAACCCCCTTAGTCTTGGAGAGGGCTCTCTCACTATGTTCTCCTATCAAGTAATTGAATGACTGATGGGATTTTGGTTTTAGGTTGGTTTTGATAATCATAGTATGGTTTAAAGTTTGATTGTTGAAGGTAAGTGTAGAGGGCAAAACTACTTATAACTAGAGACAAATTGATAGATCCAAATGAGTAAGGGACATGGTGCACTTGAAACAGTGGCAAGAAAGGCATACCTATTGGAAATCATTCAAAACACGTTGTAGTGGATGGATAAGTAATATGAAGGAGAAGACGACTAACTGAGAATCAAGCCAAGGATGAGTTCATATTTTTCATAGAGGAAGATGATACACATATGACCATTTCAATTAATCAGAGCAACGCACTGAATTCTGAAAAATCCCTTTCAAACTTGATCAGAAAGAAAGTTTACAATACGAAATCATATATTTAAGCACAGAACTGAAAGAAAATACATATCATACACAAGAGAAACACATACCAATAAATATGACACAAGTATCACTGTTCAGAATGCAGCTTCCTTCCTCTATTCATTTAGAGAGAAAATACAAGTTGCAGAAAGATATAGTCCATCCTCTAACACTCCAACCAGCAAACATTTTCCATGTCTTTTCATCATTATATACAATGAGGAATTCCTATTACCACTCTAGGTGGTCGAATTAACTTCACAAAAGTAGAATAGTCTAGATGCAAATCATCTTCCCTTGCTATGTAGAAAAAATAGAAACTACTATTACAATTTAGAAACATCAACTTAAACAATGCATCTTTGGTTAACAGCTCTAACTACATGATTTTAAACTTATCGACATGATTTTGAAATTATTGACACTTATCCCAACTAAAATGACTTATAGAATATCTAAAATCTGAAATTTCTCAAAATAAAATTAACTGATATACTTGCGCAATAGAGTGGACTGATATGTTTGTGCAGTAGAGGGGACCAAATTTATGGAAAATAGGGTTTAAAGACGAGCTCATAGATCTTGAATCCTGATAGATGTTACAAAATCGAGGGAGGTTTTTGTAGATGAGAGTGTCCTTGAGAGAAACCTCTCTCAGATTTCAAATATTCCTCTCCTGATTCTCACAATATGCACCCAAGCATCATAACTAAAATAGGAATTGCCAAAACCTGAAAAATAGACTGTAAAGATGCACTTGACTCTTCCAATATATAACACTGCAGAAAATGAAGGAGTTTTTGTTACTTGGTCCACTATTGACAAAAACCTCTTTTTGTTTTCCAAAATTAAGATCCATTTGGTTGGAAACATATTTTGGAAATTATGACAAAAACAGTCAATTTCATAGGAAATTTATAGCAAGTCCAAGTAGCCCTCCATGCTTTGTATGTTTGCAAACCTCCTCTCGAAAAATGGATCAAATGAGTAGGATTGAAATGTTTGTGTGATGGTGTATAACCTATGAATTAGTTTTTTCAATGCATGCATACCTTCAAGATAGCCTACTCCAACTTGCGCAACGCCCTCTTTCACTTGAGCTTCAAACACATCCCTTTGACTATCTGCAACCTTCTTTGAAACCTCAGACTAGTTCAAAGCTCAAATTTCACTTTGAGTTTTATGCCTTTCACATGTCTCTTTCATGCAATGACGGTGAATTTTGAGTGGAGGAAATGAGGTGACATGGGTAAAATATTTTAATGATGAGAGGTATAACAAACTTTAACTAACTAAACCTAACTGACATGACCCCCAAATGTGACTTATGATAAAACCCTTATGAAATGACCCATTTTTCCCTCTATGGGTACAAAATTTAAAAATGGACACACTCATGAACTTTAGGCTCTTAAAAATTCGAATTTTTACTCAAATACCCCCTTCATGACCCATATATTTACAAGCATTTGACTATTTTTACCTCTTTACACAAGGGACTCTTTAGACTATGATACCTAGTGATTTCATAGGCTAGACTTTACAAATTAACCCCCAAAATGAAATAGTAAGATAGGTGTATTGATCCCTAGATTATAGGACCCTAACATTGGCTCCAATGGGGATGGAAGCCTCCCCGTGAGGTGCCAAGAACACTGCAGACTAGTAGCCTAACCATTGGGTAATGGAGTCAAACACAAAAGCCCAAAACTCAATCTGACTAAAAACTAATTACAGAGTTGAAAACTTTAAAGGAAATATGAAATTTGACAGCATGTCACCAAAGTCTTAGGACCAGCTTCTCCTTGGGCTTCAAATGTTGATGATAGTTGTCCACACCAGCTGAAGATATATATACACTCATTTGAAATGATCCCTCCAATGTATCCAATCAATAAAATGGATACTTGACAAAAGCTGGCATTTAGCCTCTCCATGTAGAAAGAAAAATTGAGAAAATGGAAACTCAAAATTTCCACTGAACATCTGCTCATGATCCATAAATTCCACAATGTTCTTATGTTCAGTCGACTGCAGCAAATTGGTAAAAGGGTCTTCAATAATTTGAATCATTACCCTATTTTGAAAGTCAACAAAAAGAGAAACTCGCTTTGTTTCCAGCCGCTAGTTGTTCTACATTGTCCAATGCAAGATCTTCATGAAAATGAAATAAAACAACTTGTTTATTAGGCTTATCATTTGCATCAGGGAAAAGAATAGTGTGTTCATGAAAATATTCAGTTGAGGCAGCCACATTATCAATAGCAAAAATGTCCACATCCACGGGATCTAAAACAACCTACTCTTCATAATTTTCCTACAATTCTGGGTAGTTATCACCGTGAATGATTTCACTACCTAAAATATTTATGCGTGCAATTTCATGGATTTGCTTTTCATGATTTTCTTCATGGGCTATAAATTGAGACAAGGAATGGCATGAAGAATAAATTGATCTACTATCTTGATCCCTTTCTTGGTTATTATGATTGTCTTCATCAGGATTTTGATATACTTCGTTTTCAGCCTTTGGAGAAACTATTTCCTCCACCTGAACATTATAGCAACTATCCTCTACCATTTCCTCCTGATGTTGAAAAGGATTCTCATACTCTTGATCGCGAAAAGGCGGACAAGACTACTACAAATTATCATCAAACGCAGAGGATGGAACATGACTGTCATTATCGAGATCCTGCTCGATTTCGTTTTCATCCAAGAGAGAAGCCATCATTTCTTCTTGGTAATGGAAAGGATTCTCACACAAAGCCTCTAGGATTTCTTCATCCGTGAACTCTTCATCACCATAAAAAAATTCCATATTTCGAATGAAATTATCAACATGGTCACAACAATTGTCAACCAACGACAAAAAAGTATGAGATTCTTTGTATTTCTGGAAAAAATACTAAATGAAAATCCTTAAGTGAATATAACCTACCAAGTAGAAAACCTTCATACCACGATCTTGCTTTTCCTTCCAGAGTAGCCAAGAACATCTTGATGAGAAAATATTCAGAAAATTGAACCCTCAACTTGCATACATGTATGTGAAATTTAACCAGATGCAGAGCAGCATCATCTCCATTTTTATCTTTCAATATTGGGAGATAGGTTAACCAATCAACACGAGGCATAGAATTTGGAATGTCATGAATACGAGACCTATCCATAGGAGCATACCTATAATATGTTCTTGCAATTGAACCCATCCTTAAAACATTTAAGTTACCAACGCTTCTTGAAACTACTGACCTTTGAATAATGGAGTCACCATGAAAGTTTGATCTTCTGGATCCTTTGAAATTGGAGTTTTCAGGTGAAATATGTACAACCTTTTAATGTCTAACTATTGTTCACCATCAGCAATTAGATTTTATCCTTGTCGTTCACACCCGGAGAAAATGTGACCTTTCGCTCCTAGGCAATGACACCACTATGTTATCAACCTATAATTAACCTCTAGGCTAAAAAAAAAGGATCACAGGTGTAACCACAAACCACTTTTAGGCTAAGGTCCAACCCCCCAACCTTGGAGAGGACTCTCTCGCTATGTTCTTCTATCAAGAAATTGAATGAATGAGGGGATTTGGGTTTTAGGCTAGTTATGATAATTAGAGGATGGTTTAAATTTTGATTTTTGATGGTAAGTGTAGAGGGAAGAACTACTTAGAACCAGAGAACATTGATAGATCTCAATGAATTAGGGACATGGTGCACTTGAAACAGTGGCAAGAAAGGCAAACCTATTGGCAATCAGTCAAAACTCGTTGTAGTGGATGGATGAGTAAGATTAAGGAGAATATGACTAACTGAGCATCAAGCCAAGGATGAGTTTATATTTGTCATAGAGGAAGATAATACACATATAACCGATTCAATTAATCAGAGAAACACATTGAATTTTGAAAAATCCCTTTTCAAACTTGATCATGAAGAAATTTTATAGTATGAAATCATATATTTAAGCACAGATATGGAAGAAAATATATATCATACATAAGAGAAACACATACCAATAGATATGACATAAATATAATTGTTCAAAATGCAACTCCCTTCTTCTATTCATTTGGAGAGAAAATACAAGTTGCAAAAATATATAGTCTAGCCTCTAACACTTCAACCAGCAAACATTTTCCATGTCTTTTCATCATTATATACAATGAGGAATTCCTTTTACCACTCTAGGTGGTTGAATTCACTTCACAAAAGCATAATAGTCTAGATGCAATGCATCTTCCCTTGCTATGTAGAAAAAAATGAAATTGCTATTACAATTTAGAAACATCAACTCAAAGCATGCATCTTTGGTTAACAGCTCTAACTACATGATTTTAAACTTATCGACGTGATTTTGAACTTATTGACACTTATCCCAACTAAAATGACTTCTAGAAGATCTAAAATTTGAAAATCCTCAAAATAATATTGATTGATATACTTGCGCAACAGTTGCGCAACAGAGTGGACTTATATGTTTGCGCAGTAGAGGGGACTAAATTTCTGAAAAAATAGGGTTCAAAGATGAGCTCATATATCTTGAATCCTGACAATTGTTATAAAACAGAGTGAGGTTTCTGTATATTAGAGTATCAATGAGAGAAACCTCTCTCATTTTTCAAATATTCCTCTCCAACTCTTCATAATCTGCACCCAAACATCATAACTAAAATAGGAAATTCCAAAACCTAAAAAATAGACTATAAAGATGCATTTGAATCTTCCAATATATGACACTTGTGCATAAACTGAAGGATTTTTTTGTTCTTTGGTCCATGCTTGACAAAAACCTCTTTTTGTTTTCCAAAATTAAGCTCCATTTGGTCAGAAACAACTTTTGAAAATGATGACAAAAACAGTCAATTTCACAGGAAATTTGTAGCAAGTCCAAGTAGCCCTCCATGCTTTGTATGTTTGCACACCTCCTCTGGAAAAATGGATCAAATGGGTAGAGTTTAAATGTTTGTGTTGTGGTGTATAACCCCTGAAGTAGTTTTTCCAATGCCTACAAACCTTCAAGATAGCTGACTCCAAACACTTGAGCTTCAAACACCTCCCTTCAACTGTCTGTAACCTTCTTTGAAACCTCAGACTAGTTTAGAGCTCTAATTTCACATTGTATGAAGGAGAAATGAGGGATGGCTTGAATAATTTGAGTTTTATGCCTTTCACATGTCCCTTTCATGCAATTATGGTGAATTTTGAGTGGAGGGAGTGAGGTGACATGGGTAAAATCTTTTAATGATGAGAGTCATAATAAACTTTAACTAATTGAACCTAACTAACATGACCCCCAAATGTGACTTATGATCAGACCTCATGAAATGACCTCTTTTTCCCTCTATGAGTGCAAAATTGAAAAACTGACCCACTCATGATTATTGCATTATTACAAGATTTGAATATTTGTTCATTGAGTTTAATGGCTTTGAAGTTTGATGCAGACATCATATAGCAAATGGTAGATAATATGTGTTTTTTAATAGATTGCATGTCCTTTCCAAAGGACAATCTATCACAAATGCAACATGCATACGTAGGTGTGTCTTGGATTGATTGAAAATATGCCTCGATTGCTTTATTTGAATTTACATGTCACTTTTGTGCTTCTTGTATTAGAGCACCTTGTGCTCGTATTGCAGATTTCAACTGATGTAAGTGAGTGTACCACTTACTATATCCATTGGAAAAAGAGGTAGAGACTTCTTTGTTATTTTGTGTCTCCATTGAAAAAGGATTATTGTCCTCATTTGATGATGTGAAATCCTTCGATACCTCAACTAATTTTCTTTTTTTATATATTTTATTCTCAATTGACAAATGCTTTAATTGAGTACAAGATCTAGTAAAACTATATTCTTTGCTAACAATATATCTACAAGGTACACTTGAAATTGACTTGCAGTTTTCTCTTTCTGATATTCTTTGGAGCACTTGTGGTGTCTTTTCATTGTGATTAATATTTTCAACATTCTGAATTTCTAGAAGTGCATGGAAATGTGCATGTGATGTAGATATTGGTACATGCATAAGGTACAAGACTTTGGAGCAAGTCTTTGATGAATAGAATCTCAAGGAAATATCTTTTGTTTATATATTCCATATATATATGTTAACATCAAGTAATTCACATATCCATTGTATTGCAAAACATTTTCCCTCTGTATGTCCATATCCATATGGCATTGATAAGTTTATAATATAACCTTGTCAATAATTGATACATATCTCTTATTCAATGCTTCTAGCATTCAGGGGTTATTTTAAGCAATCGATAGCTATATTGTCATTGCAAATGAAACAATTGTAAAAATTATGTGCAATTGTTTTTCTCATATTAGACATATCAAACCATGGCACAAGTGTGCAAATAGACTCAAACAAAGAGTCATGGCAGTCATTGAAATTTTGTCGATAGATCAAGAAGCCTTGTTCAAATAATATTTGTTCAATTGGAAATATTTCAAAGTGTCCTCTCGGATGCGGGTGTATGTCAAGATTAATATGTTGGTGGCAGAATGGGACGGCAAGTGGCCTGGCCACATGGCCCTCCGTAATCCCACACACCAAACCATAAAACGACTTAACAGCGACCATAAATGGCAATTAAGCTGGCACTGTAATCAATCTGACTGCGTCTACCCGCCTCGGCTCGGCTTAATGGCGACCTCTGGTAATTTTAATTCCACCGCCCTTGTCTCTAATCCCTCGCCTCTGCAATGCCATTGCCCACTGGCCGCAGTGGAACCGAGCTCACGCACTACTACGGGCAGGCATTGCAGCATTCTATGCTGCATTGAAATTGGCCCGGGCAATCATTTTACACAGAGCTTGGTCTGCAATTTTATTCTCCACCCTGCGTCTGCTGCTATTCCTTCCTCTGAGCCGACCTCTGAACCTGTTGTGCCCTCTCATCACTCTGAGTCATCTCCCAGCAGACATTCTCCTCCCCCCAATGTCAAAATGCCTAGGATTCGCCACAGAATGCGAAGCAGAACAGAGGTAGATTGCCTCGCTCTCCACCGTCACCTGCCTCAGACACCTCCTCCCCCTCGGCTCAATTGACCACAAGCCGATTTCCAAATACTCGCAGCGGCAGAGGCTGCTCACGAGCTCTCTGCCTCCAACCGACGCATTCTGACTCTCCGCCCATTGAAATCCCCTCCAGTCCACAGCAGCCCCTCCGCTCAGCCCAGTTCACCTACCGCTGCTCCCTGAACCAACCCATCATAACTGCCACCATCTCCATTACCTTCCACGAGGAGCCAGCTACCGGAGGTGGACGCCCTACCAGAGAGGAGCCAGCCAGGGTCGAGGGAAGATCACACTGCGCAGGGGCGAAGCAGGACACTCCTTAGGACAAGAAAACTGTGGAGGAGAAGGACCATGACCATCAGGCGGAAGATGACACGGGAGCAACGCAGCAGGAAGAAGATGACATGGATGCTTACAGGTGTTACATCGTTGAGGAACACCCATCGCCGCAGCATGACACTTGACTGGCCACACAACATGCCACGTGTCTTCGAGTCACAGGTTCCGGGAATTATGTTATCTGGTTTTTTCGGGGCTTTTTTGGAAAACTTGTTGTCATTTGGTTTCTTTGATGTTTTTTTGAAAAACTGGTTAGATATTGTGCTTAATTGTTGGTTTCCCCTGCGTGGGCAGCAAGATAATATTTGCAATTTCATTTTTGAACTGGACTGGTTTCCCGTTATGGGCAATCACAATCTTGTTTTGTTGTTATATGCCTTAAACTATGGCACGGACATGCAAAGGCCAAAGCCTCAGTGTACCATTATGTTTCAGTAATAGAATTTAGCATAATTTAGAGAAAAAAAAAATTATTTCAAAGTGTCCAAGTGAGAATTGATATAGACAAATGCATGAGCCAATTTATTTATCTATTGAAGCTTAACTATATATTGTGCTATGTAACAAGAGAGGTTCAAAATGTCACATGTAGGATTTTGGTTGTGCAACAAAATATTATATTGATAACCATCAATGTCCGAATTGAACCGTAGATATGCTTGGCCATTTATAAATAGCCAAACATTGACTGGAACTGACAACCATTTGGAGAACCATTTGATACAAAACGCATCCCCACATAAGCTAATTATAGATGGAGCACAAATAGAAGAATGTGTAAACAATTCTTCCAAGTACATTTAAAGATCATTAACATGATGAATATCCTGAAGATATTTAGGAGTCAATTTTGTATGCAATGACTGCAAAGCAGCATCATGTCCATGAGATAAGCAATTTCAAAAGTGGTTTACAATTCCATGTCGTGTCTTAGTTGAAATATAGTGAAAGCCGAGAAGAATGGAAAATGAATCAAATAAACAATCACTAGGATAATAGAATAAATGCTCTAATCTATGTAAATTGAATCTAGATAACTTGTGATCAATTTCTTGCAATTTTGATCCTTTCAATTTTTCATTGCCATGAAGTATATTAAGACAATTTGACAAATTGTCCAAATGTGACAATGATTTATAGCATTAAGAGCATGGGTTGCATTGAATGTTCAATTACCAGGTATCATACTAGAACATTTTTATACCTCTTATATATTATGTAGTCTACATTGTCTTTGTGACTATCTTTTTTTCCTGGTTTTTGTTTGACAATACTCCGAAAATGAGTACCTAGCACTATGACAAATGAGTAGACGAAATGGGCATAAGGAACCTTGAAGATTGCATTCTTTGCAAATTTAAAACTAAAGACATTTATATAATTTAAAATAATACCAATAAAAGCGCTATTATCGTTTTAACAAATTTCAAAACATAATATTTAATTTGCAAAATTTCATAAAAAACTTTGACAATTTCTGTAAATTCTTTTCAAAATGTATAAATCAAATAGAATCCAAACATTAGTTTCAAAAACCAATTACAATATAGATTTTTATAATAAACAAATTTAATTTAAAATAACAAGCATAAAGCTACTTAAAACAATAATCATATTCAAAAGTTTATTGAAATAATAAACATATTCAAATGTTTATTACCATAAAGCTATCAATTGCACCATGTCTAAGTTTTTTTCCACTTACTGGTTCACGGATACCCGGGTCAGTGGGTAGCCGCTACGTCCAGGGTTTTAAACACTGAGTGGACGCCACCCGAAGGGCATCAACACCCCTCGGCCTATTTATTGACCTAACCCCAAGAGCTTTCGGGATTCGACCCTGTGACCTCCCATTGGCGAGGCACTTGATTTGACCGATTGAGCTAACTCTTGGGGCTTCACCATGTCTAAGTTACTAACCTACTATTGCATTATAAAGACATTATGCTATCAAATAAAATGTAAAGTATTTAGGTTCCTAGCATAATGTAGTATTTATTTTTTAAAACTTGGTGCAAATGAATATAGTTCCAATTGATTGAGCATACCTATGGTTAACACATGAACATTGTAGTCTTTTGTCATATGCACATCATAGCATTTGGAGTGAGTGTCATAGTGTGTGCATATAGGGAACAAAACCCATACATAATTGGTGGACAAAAACAATGCATGGAGTTAATGGAAAAAGTGACAACTAGAAAAACTAATAATTGATATTTCTATGTAGCAAGAAGCACCAAAGAAACATTGTAAGTGTTTTGATCAATAAAACACACCACACATTGTTGTTTTTTGCACAAATACCTATGGAATTTTTTGTCATAAAAATTATAGTATTTTTGCTATATATATGATTTTAGAATTCTTCTATGTAAATTGTCACTTTGTGATTTATGATACAATTTAATCACATTATTTCTATATAATTTGTCTTCATGCATTGCTTATACATAGTTCAAATGTATTCGTGATCACCCACTCATCATTAAGAGATTGACATACTTAGAATGAGAGTACATGAGAACCATAGTGCCTTCAAAAATAGGATTATTTGCATTATTAATAGTAACATTTATAACATTGTAACCATCAATTTATGCAAGGTACAGTAGTATTTATAGCACTGTAGCCATCAATTTATGCAAGGTGCAGTAGTATTTATAGCATTGTACCCATCAATTTATGCAAGGTACACATGGCTTGTGTACAAAGACAAAGTAACATTGCATTCAATGCTACTAGAGCTAATATATATTCTTGCAAATAACAATGACCAAAGGTGGCCAATGTGGCTTTGTATCATATTGTTTTCTAGCCATTGAAAGCATTATCTACTATGCCATAAATAACAAATAACATTCTAGTCACACATGACTAAAGAAATTGCAAATAAAAAATCATCGCTCAATTGTAATCATAGTACTATAACTCCATTAAATTGCATATGAAGGTGGGAAATGTGACTTTGTATCATATTGTTTGCTAGCCATTGAAAGCATTATCTACTATGTCATAAATAACAAATAACATTCTAGTCACACATGACTAAAGAAATTGCAAATAAAAATTATCGCTCAAATGTAATCACAGTACTAGAGCTACATTAAATTGCATATGAACTTCAGTAAATGTGTCAATTTGAGGAAAAGATATTGCACCAAATTTGACTAGAAATGCAATTATTTAAGCTTCTATAGCCGCTCATCTTGGAATAAAGATTCCAAGTAGACATACACAACAGAAATGACTATGAGATTTAGAGGTGCATGCAATATTTGCTAATTTTAGCATTATAATTTGTGAAAATTATTTCTCACATGAGACCTAGTGAATCAACAAATTTATCATTTAAATCACACAAAAAAATTATTGCATGTTGGCCTTTGACACTCATTCATTGTTCTCTAGATTTGTACAAAGATATTGCATGCAACAACACCAACATTTGCACCAATTTAAACTACAACTAATCCACTTGCCACGGAAATTGCATTTAAAACGCTCATTGTTTTCTTCTTCTTTGTTTTATTTGCAGAATCCAATTTTTGATTATTGGTCTCCTCCTCTTCTATAAGATGTTGCAACGATTTTGATAATTGCACAGCTACACATTCCATGACTCGGAATTATTCACAATTGCATAACACTTTTTTTTAACAGATTCCACCCAAACTAGTAGACATCACCTGAACCCAGTATATCATCAAGTCAAATAATGACTTAACAATCTAAATAATATCACTCTTTAAAAGATTTTTAGTATCAACTACAATAAATAATACCAGGAAAAAGTGCTCTAAAAACTAATTCCATTAGTCGAAGATGTTCAAATGTAAACAGATTAGACATTGTACTTCAAATCATACCAAACGTCAATTGACCAAAAAGTCAAATCTAAGTATCTAAAAATATTTGAAAAATCTTATAATTGTCTTTAAGTGTTTAGACATTAAATGTTATTAATTACCACAATTGCAAATAACAAAGGTTGTAAGGTTTTTTAATTTCTTCTAGTTCACATTTGTCTTTTATTGCTTTTCACTTGTTTTGAAAAAATAATGCACATAATTGCTACATAAAAACATTAATACTATTCCATAATTCAAAAAAATATAAAAAGTTTAGCTTGCCACCTAGACATAAATAATGTGTAATTTAACCCCAAATTAATGGACAAGAATAAAGTTATTTAAAGTTTCTGAAAAAATCTGTCAAGCTTTGGATATTGCCTTGTCTAAATAAAAGTATCTAGCACTTTAAAATTTAGAGCAAATTCAAACTTGCACAGATGTCTACAACATCTTAATCATTAGGATCCCATATTTATAAAATAAAAAGCACATGTAGAATCAATTATTTCTTAGTTAATATAACAATCACTTTATCGAATCCTAAAAATATATATTTCAAAGGCTCATTATAAATATTATGAAGGCAATAAACTAGTGCATGATCTATTTACATAAAATACCTAGATAGAATAATTTATACTAGTGATTTGTATCTATGATTCTATATTTTTATTGCTTAAATCAATTACATTTTTTTCAATAACTTATGTTCATTGAATATCAAGCAATGCATCATGATTTACAAAAACCACTAATAAAAATAATAAAATGTTTCTAACTATACACCATTAAATAATAATAATAATATATATAAGTAACAACCCAAAAAAAAATATTAATAGGGAATATATATATATATATATATATATATAAAATATAATACAAAACAATATATTTATTAACTACAAGACAATGTATTTATTAACTACAAAATTATTGTAATTTTCTTGTTTATTTACATTTTTAAAAAAATTCAATATAAATGAGACAACATCACAATGACATCCCAGAATATTGGTTGAATCAGCAATTTTAACATCCAAGAAATTTAAAATAAGCAAAATAAAATGACTTAATATAATAATTTAACACTCTATTTACTTATATATAAAAACAATACCTACTTTATAATTTGATAATAAAGCATTTTAGCATTATATAAACAATTTAAAGAATATAATATTATTGAAATTTTAATATACATATTTTTTTATATGAAAAAGTGTATATATATATATGTGTGTGGGGGGGAATTATTATACATATAAATAATTTTAAATTTAATTAATTATTTAATATTTCTAATACTTAATTTACAAATATATGAATAAAATTAAATTTAAATTTAAATGTTTTAAACTAAGTCTCTTTCACTCCTATAAAGTTTAGTGAAAATAATTAAAATATGCATTGAAACTTTAATTCATTTTGCAATCATCCATAATTTTAAGTAAAATCAACAAAACTTAATTGTCTCTCTACATTGGTGAGATTGGTCCCTTGATTAATCAAAGGATTCGTGAGCATGTTGCTGACATCAAGCATGGCAGGACCCGCTCCTCTGCTTTGGCGGAACATGCAGATAAATCTAAGCATCACATCTACATTGAGGAGGCCCAAGTCGTTGCTAAGGTTACTCATTTTCATCATGGTAAATTGAGGGAGGCCCTAGAAATTGAAAAAAGACCCAATAATTTGAATAGAGATGATGGTTGGAATATTAGTAGAAGTTGGGTCCCTGTCTTGTCCTCCTTTTTTTTTTTCTAAGTATTGGCGTCATTTTTATAGTATTTGTTGTTGATTTATTTTTCATTAGATTTTATTTTCTTAATCCTTCGTGTTTTTTATGTATTTTATCATCCAATTCGTTCTCAACTCCTTTTAGTATTTTTGTTATTTGTTTAATGGGCCTGAGCCCCATATTTTATTGTTTACCCCATTTTATTTATTGATTATTTTTCTTTAGATATAGATATATATATATATATATATATATATATATATATATAGATATTTATGTTTTTTATTTATTTGTTTTTATTTATTTATTTCTATTTATTTATTTATATATTTATTTATTTGTTTTGACTTCTATATATTTTTATTTTATTTTATTTATTTTTCCATTAATTATTTTTAGTTTATTTTATTTTATTTTATTTCAAATGATCTTGTCTCGATTAGGGTCTTCACTCGTTTTTATAATTTTTTATTCCCCTCCTTTAAAGTTTGACTTTGATTATTTATTTATTTATTTTAAAAACTAGCTGTTTAATATAGCGGTTACTTATTAATATTTGTTTTTAATAAATTAATAAACTAATATCACAGTTTAAATATTATTTTTCAAAAACTAGTAATATTTGGTTTTAATAAATTAATTTAAATATTATTTTTCAAAAACTAGTCATTTAATATAGCCGTTACATATTCATATGATAATAAATTAATAAACTAATATCATTATTTAAATATTATTTTTCAAGAACTAGTAATATTTGGTTTTTACCGTTTAATATAGCCATTACCTATTAATATTTTTAATAAATTAATGAAATAATATCATTATTTAAATATTTTTTCAAAAACTAGCCGTTTAATATAGTCGTTACATATTAATATTTTAATAAATTAATAAACTAATATCATTATTTAAATATTATTTTTCAAGAACTAGTAATATTTGATTTAAATAAACTAATTTAAATATTATTTTTCAAATACTAGTCGTTTAATATGGTCGTTACCTATTAATATTTTTAATAAATTAATGAAATAATGTCATTATTTAAATTTTTTTTCAAGAACTAGCCGTTTAATATAGTTGTTACTTAATAATATTTGTTTTTAATATATTAATAAATTAATATTATAATTTAAACATTATTGTTCAAATATAGCCATTACTTGAAATTATGTCTCTACATTGCTCTCTATTTAAGCCTTTGCCATGGTCTGCCTCTTCATCTGGTCCTGATGATAAACCACACTTGTTGGTTCGAAACGCGTCGGTCAAAAAATTCTCTCATGTGATTTCTACCAAAAGACTTTGTTTAATTTAATTACAATTTAAAATTATTAACCAAAAAAAACATGGTCAGCAAACAAAATAAAAAAGTTCATATAAAATGTATTATGAACCAAAAATTAAATACACTGCAAAGATGTATTTTAAATATAAATTGATAAAATAGTTTAAAAATATAAAAGAATTTAATTATGTTATAAACATTTTTAATTAATTTGGTTGTATATTTTTTAACAAGATTATATATATATATATATATATATATATATAGATATATAAATTTTTCGAGGAAAAATCGTAACTTTTCATTAATTTTGAAAAATTACATGTAGTAGATGCCTTTGGCATATGCATAACTGTTGGTCGAAGCCATTCAAGTAGTGTTCAAAAATAAGTTATGGCCGAGGCCATTCTAAAAGAGTTGTACATAAATCACCACGCAAGGTGTACTTGATATGTCTAGTAACAGAAAAAAATATATATATATATATATATATTATATATATATATATATATATATATATATATATATATATACATAAGTCAGCATAGTGTAACTGTAAACTATTGATAATAAACAAAAAAATTAGGGCCTGTCCACCCTAGGATATGCCCTATCAATGTAGGGTCGGTGATAGTATTGGTATTGTTCTTCACCAATCTGTTCCTGTATCATCCACAGGCCTCTGGGATGTGTCATAGCCTCCTTGGATAATTTGTCAGCAGTTGAGTTACGTTCCCTATAAATATGTTGACAGGTAACAGAGTTAAATTGTGCTTTGAAATCCTATATTTCATCCAAAATGTTTCTGAGTGAATGTGCATGACAATTGTTAATGTTATTGAACCAATTTATGATGATTTTGGAATCACCAAAGATCTGTAATTTATTGCATGAGTGAGCCAATGCAAAATGCAAAAGATGTCTGAGGGTGATCAATTCAGCATAATTGTTTGTTCCCTCTCCCAATCCCAATTGAATTTTGTAGTGATGGTGTTCAGATAGATGGAGTATAATTCCACCTCCACACCCCTGTGCTTGGGCAGCGCCATCGAAATATGCCCAAGGAATGGTGAGATCAATCGATTCAGTGGATAAATTTCAATTTGTAGGAGTGTGTATCTCGTCCGGAATCTCATGGTAGGCAGCAATGATTTTTGCAGCAGCATGTGGCCATCTGGCCTCTTTCCCCTTGAAAATAATCTCATTTCTGATCAGCTAGATTGACCAGCAGACAAGGAGAGGAAGGCAATGAGTTTTAGAGTCATTGTTCGCAGCTGTCCAGTGATCCCAAGCCTCAGGTATCGATTGACCCTGCCAACAGGCAGATTTGGAAAGCATATTTAAGACTTGTATCCATAGCTGAGCACTCATCGGGCAGTGTAGGAACAAATGATCATTGGTTTCCTCGGCCTGTTTACATAGTACACACCAATGTGGGCCGTAATGGGATCGATGCATGAGGTTTTCTCTAGTTGGGGTTTTATTCCTGAGCATGTTCCACATGAATAATTTCATTCTCAATGGTGCTTTGAGTTTCCATATCTTCCCCCACCAGTCTAGGAGTGCTAGCGGCCTGCGCGCTGAGAGTAGGATGGGGTATCCAAATTTAGGAGAGTATAATCCATGCTCAGCCGAAGTCCAGATGAGATTGTCGGGGCCTTCTTTGATGCACACATGGGATTCTTTCAGGGCATTAATATACCCTTCCCAAGCTTGTTGCCAGTGTTCAGGGATGCCTAAATGCAGAGCTGATAACCAAGCCTGTTCAAAGATGGAGTTGTTCTCCAAGTCAGCAACCTGTGCAATTACTTTGATATTCCGCTGATTGAGAAACAGGATGAGGTCAGGAGGTAATTGATACATATTCCCCCCTCCCGTCCATGGGTCCATGCCTATATGGGCCAATGAGCCATCATTTATTCTCCAAGCTAGTCCCTCTCTAATAGAAGGCAAGGTGTTTAATATTGCTTTCCAAACCATAGATATCCCAGATCGAGGCCAGGAGGGTAGACAAATCCAATCCAAGAGATGATGAGGCCATATATATTTATGGTAGGAGACTTCAATCCATAGGTTTTGTGATGTGAGCAGGATCCATCCCATCTTGGCAGCAAGAGCATGTGCAAAGACTAATAAGTCCTTTAGTCCCCATCCACCCCATTTCTTGGGGAGTCTAATGTGCATCCATCCCACCCAAGCAAAGGGTTTTCCCTCTTTATACTCGTTCCAAAGGAATTTGCAGCAAATCTTCTGAATTCGGGTGAGGATTCCTTTAGGGATCCAAGCCAGCGACATCCAGTAGACTGGAGTAGCCTCCAAGACAGATTTGATGAGGACTAACTGACCAGCTCTGGATAGGAATCTGTGGTTCCAGTTTTGTAAGCGTTTTTCAATTTTAACCACAAGCCAGATCCAATCAGCTATTCTGTAGCAATGTGGCTTGATCCAGAATCCCAGGTACTTAAGGCCATCCTCCAGATGATGGCTCTAAAAAGGAAATTTTTGTTGAGCGTACCTTGTTTCCCGAGGAGATGCATTGGAAAGAGTAATGGTAGACTTGGAGTGGTTTGCTTCCATACCAGTAGCCAAGGCAAATAGGGTGAGGATTTCATGGAAAGTTGAGGAGTCCCTGATGCTTCCATTTAGGAAGATGAGTACATCATCTACGAAAAGTAGATGAGTGAGGAAGCAATGGTCAGACATTTTAAGCCCTTGTATCCACCCTTCCCGCTTGGCAGATGCAATGAGTCTACTGAGGCCTTCCATGACAATCAAAAAGAGGAGCGAGGAGAGTGGGCATCCTTGCCGAAGTCCTCTCTCAGCATGGAAGAAATGTGATGCTGAGCCATTTATGAGTACACTGAAGGTGGCTGAGGTGATACAGCACATAATCCAGTCGATGAAGGGGGGTGGGAATCCTAGGTGTGTAAGGATCATCTTAATGTATAGCCAACTGACCCGGTCAAATGCTTTAGCAAGGTCAATCTTGAGAATTGCCCCTTTTAGCTTTTTTGTTTTCAGGGAGTGTAGGGCTTCCTATGCTGTGCCAATAGCTTCATGGATTTTTCTATTCTGGAGGAAAGCAAATTGCTCAGGGGAAATGTGACAGGATAGGATGGGCCTGAGATGATTGGCAATAATCTTGGCAATGATTTTATAGAGACAATTACAAAGAGAAATAGGTTGAAATTCATTGAAAGATGAAGGAGAGTCGGATTTAGGGATCAGGGAAATGAAAGTGGTGTTGATGGCCTCATACATACACCCGGAAGTCCTGCATTCCTCCACCACCTTGAGCAGGTCTTGACCAATGATCTCATAAAAGGCAAGGTGGAATTCAATTATTTAGTCGTCTGCCCTGGACTCTTATCTTTTTTGAACCATTTCAGTGTACTTTCCAGTTCCGCCTGAGTGACAGGGGAAATGAGCTCCTCGGCCATTTCCAGGTCCACAAATCTGGGGAAGTGTCCTGCAATTCTGACAATTTCAGCAAGAGAGGCACCAGGAGGGGCCTTGTAAAGTTTTTAGAAATGAGAATTCCCAAGGCGAGAGAGCTGGTTATAAGTTGTTGTCGTGCCCCCATCCTCCAAGGGCATATTCCAAATGATATTGTTGAATTTCCTTCCCTTGGAAAAAAATTGAAAGAATTTTGTGTTCTCATCTCCTGCTTTTAGCCAAACAACTCGACTCCAGAGTCACCAGGTTTCTTCCCTCTCCCTCAGTATTTTTTACCGTTGTTCTTCCAAATTGATGAGATGTGTCTTTGCCTCTACCGAGGTAAACCCCCATCCCTGTTCATCTAGAAGAGTGGCCAATGTCTATTCAATATCTCCAAGGGTTTGGTCATCCCTCACTCTTTTATCCTTAGCCCAATTAATGGAAAGTCTCTTAATCTTAGAAAGATTGGTACAGAAACCTTCCGCCAAAGTTCTCCCCGAGGAAGGAGGATTTGATAGCTAGAAATCAGAGACTAGTTGAATATAAGAGGGGTCTGATAGCCAGGTGGAGTTGAATTTATATGGGGCCCTTGGTTTTTGAGAGGGGCCAGAGATCTCCAAATAAATGGGGGAGTGGTCCGATAATCCTCCAGAACCAACCCATTGTCTGAATAAGGAAAGTCTTTGAACCAGTGTGTCCTTGATGAGGAAGCGATCCAATCGCCTGGCTAAGGCTGCCTCCCCAATTCTGCGATTTCGCCAAGTGGGAAGGGGCTTTACCATGGGGATATCTGTCAAATGATGATGTTCAAGCAGCTGCTCCATAACATCCAAAAGCAGATCCACCTGAGCATTTGTCCCCCATGATTCCCCATATCCAATGGAGAAGTTTAGGTCGCCACCCAAAATGAGGTTTTCAGAATTTGTGAGGGATAGATTAAGGAGACGGTTCCAGAAGGCCTCTCTATTTTGACATGGGCCATATACATTGACTATCCGAAGATCCATGCCCAAATCCGATGAGAAGATATCCATTCCAATAAAACCAGCACCACCCAAGGAGGCCTTGAGGTAAATAGATCAGGGGTTATATCCCAGGGCCAGTCCACCCAATCGTCCCATGACATCAAGGGATTGGAAGATCCAACCAGGTTTTAGGGAGTGGAGAACACAGGAGATAAGGTCAGCCTCACCTAATGTTTCTTGTAGGAAGATAATGTCTACAGTCTCAGATTCAAACAGTCGTCTGAGGGCTAGCTTTTTGGGCGAGCTAGCCAGACCCCTGCAATTAAAAGAGAGCCACTTCATGGGGGAGATTTAGGTAGGGTGTTCAAAGCTCTAAGTACCCGATCAAGTGATGATTGTCTACTCGAAGCCACTTCCACCTCGGCTAATAGGATGGCCTTTGATAAATGGGATTTATGACCTCTAATGGATTTGGGGGCGCTTGTAGGTGGGGTCAGTCCCAATCCAGAGGATTCGGAGCAGGCCGCTAAGAGAGGGAGGCGGGGACAGAGATTGTAAGGGTGGGCAGGTCAGGAGGGAAGATTTGGTTTGATCGAAGAGGGTGGAACCTCAGGAGGGAAGGATGGTGGAGTGGTCGAGAGGATCGGCTGATGAGAGACGAGGGGACAGGGGATGGAGGTGGAGGTGAAATCCTGAACCGATGCAGATGCAGTGTGCAAATGCAATGCAGAACAAGTAGGAGAAAAAGCAAAAACAGAGTTAGGGAGAGGAGGAGTACCCGAGGAGCGAGCAGCCTCAGCAGCAACCCTCGATCGGGTCATTGGTGGGGAGGGAGGACAAGGAGCGCTCGAAGTCGACATTTGATTTGGTGTCCCCTTCTTGTTCATCGATGAAGTAGCTGGAGGAGTCTGCCTTGGAGCGGATGCAGGAGCCCTAGCAGCCTCACCCTCTGGTACCTTAGAAGAGTCCGAGTCCTTACGAACCAAGGGGCATTCCTTGAAGAGGTGCCCTACTTTGTGGCACCTGCGACATCTGAACGGGACTCCTTCATAGTCCAAGATTTGGATCCTAGTGAAATTCTTCCATTGCAAGGTGATTTTCTCCTCTAAGCCCTCTCTTGTATCAAGGTGGACCAAGATGCGAGCCAGAGACCTGTTCCTTGATTTGATATAAGACCTATCGTAGTCCAAATAGGTGCCCAACACGTTCCCAATACGTACAAACACATCCTCAGACCAGTACTGTAGAGGGAGCCCTGGCAGCCTAACCCATAATGGTCCAGCACCGATCTGTTCTCTTTTAGGGTCAAATAGTGGGCTCCAGCGCTTCAGCATGACCAGGGCCATTTCAATGTGCCAGTATCTGGAAAGTGCCCAGTTGGTATATTCCTCCTGCAAGAAGTGGAGCGCAAACCAACCGCGAGGTAGTGTCTGCACCTCAGGAAGATCTTTAAAAATGTTGCCCCAAATCTCCTTGACCCAGAGGCTAAGCCACTCTGCTGAATAGGCACGTCCCCGAACCCTACCCACCAGAACCTTACCAGCCGTAGTGACAACTTCACCCATGTTCAAACCCTCCCCAAATTTGAGGGTGAGGTCCTTACCCGAGGCCTTCACACACTTAATCTTCCACTTGCCTGATCTAGGCGCAGTTGGGTGGTCCTGCAATGGGTCTGGAGAGCCCTGATTCTCCTGGTGATGATTCTGTGTAGAGTGTCGGACCTTAATGACTGGGGTCTCGAAGCAGCCGGATGGAACGGTGGAGGGTGTCGCCGCAGCAAAAGTGGAAGGCACTAAAGGCTCAAGCAGGGTCTACCCAGGCACAAAGGTGTGATCATCTTCAGAGGGGGGCACGAAGGGCGGAGTGCACAATAGATCCCCGGAAGGCGAGGGTTCGAAAGGAGGGGATGACAGTGAACAAGCAACAAGCAAGTGGAGGGTCACTAGTGAGAGTGGAGGGCAATCAAGCTCCAGGGAATCAATGGAGAGGGTGGCGAAGGGGAGGCCAGATGTAGATGGTCCGAGGAGAGTAACGACAAGAGGAGAGACGAATAGGAGTGGTTCAGTCGGTTCCTGGTGAGCAGCAAACGAATAAACCAGCGTAGGGTTAGGGCTACGAAAAATAGAGACATAGGGGTTAGGGTCGGCGGAATAATCCACCTCCTCTAATTCCATGTCCGACATAATGCAGTAGGCCCAACAAATAAAGGAAGGCAGCAGTGACAACAGGAAGCACGGAGGGCAGCCAGTAAATGACGAAGAGTGACAGCGCGCACCTACAAAGATTAAACGGATACAGCGGAAACGGGGCAACGCTAACCATAACCCTTGTTCGAAACAGACGTCAGAGATAGGGTTTCCATCACTCCCCGGCTTATGATCATCTTATATATATATATGTGTGTGTGTGTGTGTGTGTGTGTGTGTGTGTATATATGTATGTATGTATGTATGTATGTATATATATATATATATATATATATATATATATATATATATATATATATATATATATATATAGACAGAGAGAGAGAGAGAGCATTGTTTAAAATTGTAATTTAAATAAATAATTTTAAATTTTAAAACAAAATTCATTCAGGAAAGAAAATAAAAATAAAAATAAAAAACTCAAGCATAAAAACTATTTGCTTGCCTATTATATTTTAAAAAATAATAATAACATTTTTTCGCTAAATGTCACGCAATGAATGTATAACAACTAATTTTACTAGATATTTAGTATAACATATCAACTAATGATAGACATGAACATAGACCTCATTTAAGTTATTTATAAAAAATAATAATAATAATAATAGTAATGAACCTGGATTCTAGAAAACAAAACGCAAAAATTATATTTTCAATCTATATTGAATAAAAAAGTACATTACAAGTCAAATATGTATAAAGAAAAACAAAACATGGACTAAGGAATAAGTTACAATCTACAAATAATAAATGGCATCATTACTCTCAAAGATCAACACAAGCGATAAAAACCATGAAGCAAGATAATTTGACCATTGTTGCTCATTTCCTCTTAAAACAATAAAGTACTTTAATCTCAGCTAATATCAACATTAATGTATATGCAAATATTTTGATTAAAATATTTAAATATAACGCATATCCCAACCTCTGTTGAATTTGTTAAAGTTCGTACAAGCTTACATGAAGTATTGTAGCTGGAGCCGAATTGGTCAAGGAGTGTCAGTAGTCAGACGTGTCTAGAGAGACCATTCAAACAATAAGGCCGACCTCTGACCTCATAGTGTGGGCCAACCTCCGACTTGATTTCAGTAGGGGCCACAAAAGAAATATGTGCGTATAGTTGGGGGTGTTTACAAGGAGCCAAATTGGTTGGAGAGTGTCATAGTATCATTCAAAAGATAAGGCCAACCTCCGACCTCATAGTAAGCCCAACCTTTGACTTGCTTCTAGGAGGGCGCACAAAAGAAATATATATATATATATATATATAATTGGCTTCCTTATAATTTATTATTATTTAATAAATTAATTTTTAATATTTTTTTTTATCGATAAAAAATTAAATTGAATAAATTATTCTTATAAGATAAATTTATTTAAAGCAATTTTACAGAAATATTATTATTCTTTCTATCTAAAATTTTAAGATAACAAATCCAAAAACTACGTACAAATTTAAACAAATTACTATTAAAATGTTTAAAAGATATGAACTCGTTATCTCGTTTAAAGAAAAAAAATAATGTGAATATGGTTATTTATTTTTCTTTTTCAAATACTAATGATACAAATTAGTCAATAATAAATAATATATATTATTATCAAAACTATTCGCTTGCTTATTTAAAAAATAAAAATAAAAATAAAAAAATGTCACACAATCAAAGTATAATAACAACTAATTTTACTAGATATTTAACTTTTAATTTATAACATATCAACTGATGATAGACCTGATCATAGACCTCATTTAAGTCGTTTATAAAAAATAATAATTACAGTGAACTTGGATTCTAGGAAACAAAATGCAAAAATTATATTTTCAATTTATATTGAATAAAAAAGTACATTACAAGCCAAATATGTATGAGAAGAGAAATAAAACATGGACGAGGGAATAAGTTACAATTTGCAGGTAATAAATGGCATCATTACTCTCAAATCTCAACACAAACGATAAAAACCATGAAGCAAGATAATTTGACCATTGTTGCTCATTTCCTCGTAAAACAACAGAGTACTTTAATCTCACCTAATATCAACATTAATGTATATGTGAATAATTTTGATTAAAATAATATTTAAATGAAACGGATATCGCAACTTTCGTTGAATTTGTCAAGGCTCGCACCAGCTTACGTGCAGTATTATAGCTGCAGTCGAATTGGTCAGGAAGTGTCAGTGGTCGAGAGTGTCTAGAGAGACCATTCAAATGACCTCATAGTGGAGGTCGACCTCCGACTTGCTTTCAATAGGGGCCACAAAAGAAATATGTGTGTATAGTTGTGCATGTTTACAAGGAGCCTAATTGGTCAGGGAGTGTCATAGTATCGTTCAAAAGACAAGTCTAACCTTTGACCTCATAATCATCCCAACCTCCGACTTGCTTCTAGGAGGGACCACAAAATAAATATATGTGTATAGTCGGCGTGTTTATAATTTATTATTTTGTTTTTTTCATATAACATATTATTTAATAAATTTAATTTAAAATACTTTATTTTTTTATCAATAAAAAATCAATTGAATAATTTTTTTTTATAATATTGAATAATATAATTTCATTATTTATTACATGATGATGGTGTTGATTTGTTTTAAAGTATTTGAAAAAGGAGGAATTTTGTGACACCATTTCCATGTCAAGGCTATGAAGGTTGGGTCAAATATAAGTAACACCTCTCATGGGCCTTGGAGAGTCCAAGGGGATGGGAAGGAGCATTATAGACTGGGAATAGAGCCAAATGTTTCAATACTTAGACCTTGGGAATAGAATTGGAGCTATGTTACATAGCAACAACGCTAAAGGTTTCAACATCTAAACCTTTGGGAATAATAAATAAAAAAATAGAACTTTGTTATTGAGACATCATAGTTAATGAGAGTAATAGCTTCAACACACGACCTCTGGAAGCAAGGTTAAGGTCTTCATATAGTATACCAGGGAGGAGAGAATTAATAAAATATTTAGATACGATTTATATTATATGTTGTTGTGGCATTAAAACATGTATTATATATTGAAATATATTGTTGAGTCCCAAACCTGCATCTTCCCTATACACCTTTTTAGCCTTTTTTTCCAATTACCTAAACCACCAAGCTGTCAAATCATTGCATATTAGTTTAAAAAGAGCATATAAAATGGTTTCCTAACTATGTCTTGTGACTGTTGTTTGATCTAGATTTTTGCTCAGTCAGCTGCGGAATTTTGTCAATTTTCGCAGCCAGCTCAACTTTCCACAGCCTTTTTGTTGAAGTCTATGTTACAGGTGTCTACTGGAGAATCCGACCACATGGGCAAGCTGCAAATGATGTGGACATGGAACGTGTCCCCTTGGTTCAGCCGAATCACTCACAAAAGGCCATGGTCAAAGACAGTCAAAGCGGTGGTCAACCTAAGAGTTTTGCGGTGGCAGGACTCTGTTTTTCACCACGTGAAGACTTGCGTGGCAAATTCCTCAATCTCAGGAGGTGTGCTAACACCTGTGAACTGCTCCGTGAACCAAATCTAACAGCCACCACTCCTTGGATTTAATGTCACGGCTACCATATTGCTAGATCTCTGGACGTGGTTATTCACGTGTCTGTTTAGCAGTGCAGAATTTAGGAAGTAATTGCATCATCCTCAGTTATAAATAACGCGTTATCATACGCATATTAGCTAGCTTGATATATGTAATTTTGACTGTTTTACGAGCCCACTATGCCGTGACTCTATCTTTATATTATGACTGCATTTTAATATATGAGAAGACAGTGTTCTTAAGTTCAATTTGTGACTGATTGCTGATTGGCCGAGGTTGCAGAGGGCCCCTGTACACCAAGGTTCTATAATTACTGTATAGTTTCTTGCTTTCTTCCTTTATGTTACTGATGCCATAATCGTTTGCTTGTATATATTACACTGTTTTTGGTATTCATGATAGTTGTTGTCCATAGTTTCTTTTATGCTTTCTAATGACTGTTAACTGATCAGTGTTTTTCTTTCAGGTTCTTATAGACAGCCCGGGCAATTGCACATAGCTTTTTAATGACTAATGACATGAAATCATCTTGTCCTTCTGCTGATTTATTTTCTGAGTTCTAATTCCAGCACTGTTTATTTCTTTCAGTTTTGTCTTGCTCATTTACTTTTATGCAATTTAGATATCAGATTACTCAATTTGTTTATGATTACCTCCTATAGCCAGAGCGAGTCGAATGGTGAGGGGTCAGAATATGAGTTGATGTAATATGATTTAGTTTATTTTTCTGCAAGTTAGTGATTAGATTACTCATGCCATTTTCAGTTACCTCCTATAGCCAGAGCGAGTCGAATGGTGAGGGATTGAAGTATGAATGTGTAGTTTGATCTTAGTTTCATTTTATGCAATTTAGATATCAGATTACTCAATTTGTTTATGATTACCTCCTATAGCCAGAGCGAGTCGAATGGTGAGGGGTCAGAATATGAGTTGAAGTAGTATGATTTAGTTTACTTTTCTTACAGTTTTTGAATTGCTTTGAGTTTAGTTTTTTTCTCTTTTTATACAGCAGCAAGGATACTGGGCTTCATTGTCACTAGCTCATTGTTTGGTACATTTTTATTTTCTCTTAGGAATTGATTTCATCATTGCAAGTTTTAAAACCTTTTTGAGAACTTTGAAGTTTGGAAATCATTGTAGAGGTCACCATTGCCTTGAACACTTATATCCATACTTGACTTTTGCCATCTCACACTAGGGAATCAACAAAAGATAAACCCAAAAATCAAACCAAAAATCAAAAACGACAAAGAAGTAAGAAATCGGTTATCTTGCATATATAGTGCACTTCACTTCAGCAGTTTACGACTCCCGGATTGAAAATTTATATAGCAATTTAGGACACACTAAATTGACCAAACATTTTGGCGCCGTTGCCGGGGAAGTGAAACTAGGTAGCCAATTTCTTAAAAAAAAAAATTCAAGGAAGGTAAAAATTGATAACTTCTCAAAGCATGCTCTCCTCTTGCACCTAGTGTGACCTGGAGGATCAGAAAAGAGAGTTATTGGTTTAATAATTTCTTGAGTATGCTCTCTTCTTGCACCTAATGTGATCTGGAAGATCAGAAAGAGAATGATTAGCCCGACTTGAAGAAGAAAAAAAAATGACATGCATAGAGCAAGAGATTCTAGGGGAAGGTTTATAGCTAGGGCCAAGAGTTCGATTTTTACAACTCCGTCTACTTCAAGGTATAGACAAGATACGCCTCCATCATCTCCAACTCACACTCCTAGCCTTAGGATTCCTGGAATTCAAGAGGCAGTAGCTGAATTAGGAGACTCTCCCACACTATCCACTGAATCTGAGTTAGGAAAAGACCCTTTCTTTACTTCTACAGGAAAACACATTGTAATTGAGGAAGTAGAATCACCTGAAGAAGAAGAGGGAGAAATTTCTCCTCATTCACCATTAGTAGAAGAACCAGAGGACTCTAAAATCTCTGAGGAAACTATCATGACAGAGGAAGTAGTAAACGGATTTGGAGGAGGTAGAGGTAGAGGTAGAGGAGGAGGAAACAATGGAGGAGGTAGAGGTAACAATGGGGGAAATAGGGATGGAGATAACTCATTTGGATTTCCTATAGTTGATGAGGAATCTCGAACAACAATGAAAAACATCTCACCATCTGTCCTCCCAAACTTTTATGGGTTGCGAAGTGAGGATCCTGAAACATTTCTATTTGAGTTTGAAGTCGCGTGCCGAACTTATGATTATATGGAAGACTCTCAAAAATTCAAATTGTTTCCTTCAACATTGAAGGGAGCTGCTCTAAAATGGTTCATGGGATTAGTCACTCAATATATTAGGACTTGGAATGATATGAAACAAACATTTTTGGATAGATACCTAGACTATTGTATGCCCACCAATCACAAGGATGAGGTATTCAAAATGGTGCAAAAAGAAGATGAAAACTTGGAGGATTTACTTGAAAGATTTCAATACAACCTTAAAAGATCAAAAATGAATAACTTAGATGAGGAAACCTTGAAAGCCCTTCTATTAAAAGCCATTAGAGATGAATGGATAGATATTTTGAACATGATGGGAAAAGGAGATATATCTCAACTTCCACTTCATGATATAGCAGAGCTATGTGTCCATCTCTCAAGGGGAAAATCTAAAACTAGAAAAGGGCCTAGAGATCCTTCTCTCATTAGAGCAAACAAATCTGCAACTGGATCAGTAAGTAGGGCTGAGATTGGCAATATGCTTGATGAGTTTAAAACTGATATTTTAGGGAGTCTTAGTGAGCAACTAGACACCCTTAAGATACAAAACAAGCAGAAAGCTGAAGCTGAAGCTTTAGCCATCTTTTGTCCAAAATGTAGGAAGAAACATGCTCTAAGGGAATGCCCCTTGGATGCAAAAGTTGTAGAAACATGTGTGATTTGTTCAGAAAGCCATGAGACCAAGGATTGTCCTTCAATTCCTGGGCTCAAAGCTGTCTTTCAAGAAGACCCAAATTCAATTGAGTCTCTCTGTTTTGTTTCAAGGAGACCTTGGCAGGGGCAACAAAATCAAGGGTTTAACAACCCCACGAACTTTCAACCCCCACCAAATTGGAATCCTTGGCAACAACCTTGGTCCCAACCTCAAAATCCATTTCAATCATGGGTACAAGGTATGCAAAATCCTTATGGGAGATTTGCTCAATTTTATCAATATCCTCCATCTTTTCAAAACCAACTTCCAAATCAAAATCCACAACTTTCATTGCCATTTCCACAACAACAACAACCTTCTCAACAGAATCCAAATTCCCAACTCTTGCTTCCATTCCAACAAAAGACAAATCAACTACCTTCCCAGCCATTGCCAAATCCCAATAATAAAAACCCTCAAAATGCTTACATGGTAGAAGGACAACAATTTCCTACCTATATGATTATTCCTCTCAATGATGTACAACTCAAATCTGGTAGAGTTTTAGACAAGCCTTTTATAGATGCTCAAAAGCAAAGCATTTCTGAGGAAGATTCTCTTGAAACCAATAAAGGTTCTGAAGCATCTCTTCAAAACCCAAGCACTCAAAAAGAAAAAGAAAAAGAGTCAACCCCCAAAACTCCTATAGTTTAGCAACTTGCATCTTCATCCACACCTCCTTTTCCTGAAAGATTACAAATTGACAAAGGGGTGGAAAAACAAATCTTGTTGCCTGACTATGATTTCCTAGATGAATTAAAGAATGTTTGTATCAAGATTCCCTTGTTACAAGCCATTAGAGAAATTCCTATTCTAGCAAAAACAATAAAGGAGTTTAGTCTCAAAAGACCAGGAAGGAAACCAAGAGATACAAGAAGAATCCACCTGGCAGGAAAAATTACAGATATCATGATGGGAAAAATTACCATGCAGAAGTATGTAGATCCCGGTAGTCCAATTGTCAAAACACATATCAATGGGGTAGAAATTCCAAATACTTTGATTGATTTAGGGGCTGCTATCAACATTATGAGTAGACAGACTATGGAACAGCTAACACTTCCTAATCTTCTTTTTACACCTACTTTACTACAACTTGCAGATCGATCAATTATCAAACCAGATGGTGTATTAGAAGACATTTTGGTCTCCTTAGATTCTTGGGAATATCCAGTAGATTTCATGATTTTAACTCCCAAGAGTAATATAGGAGGGCACCCACTCATCTTAGGAAGACCTTGGCTAGCCACAGCTGATGCTTTTATCAGTTGTAGATCTGGGGTTATGTATATTTCTGATGGTAATTCGACAAAGAAATTCAATCTGTATCCTCCAGCAAAAGCAATTACAGAAGTAGGAGATAATGAATGGGTCGATGATGAGGAAACTATACAACCTGTCTTTACCATTTCTGAAATCAGTGGAGATAGTCAAATTCTGAACACATTAGAAAATTTTGAATTATCTTCAGAATATGACCACACACAATTTCAGTTAGATTCTGACATTGAGTATCTATCATCTAGACAAATGTCTCTTTACTATATGGAAGAGTTTGGTAGTTCCGCCATTAATATATTTCCAGGTAAAACACTGAATATCAACAAAAACTTGGAAAAATCACAACAGGGAGAGCTAACCAAAATCTTGCAAAAACATTCTACTGCATTTGCATGGGAGTATACTGATATGAAAGGTATTGACCCTAACACTTGCATTCATCACATCTACATCGAGGAAAGCAATAGACCAATCAGACAACCTCAGAGAAGGATGAATCCAAACCTTAGGGAGATAGTGAAAGAAGAGCTCCAAAAACTGCTCAATGTAAACTTCATATATCCAATTTCAGATAGCCGATGGGTTTCTCCTTTGGTTATAATACCTAAAAAGAATGGTAAATGGAGGGTATGCATTAATTACAGGGAATTGAATAAAGCAACTTTGAAGGATCACTTCCCTTTACCCTTTATCGATCAGGTATTAAATGCTCTAGCAGGCAAAAAGTACTTTTCATTTTTGGATGGTTTTAGTGGCTATAATCAAATTCACGTAGCACCTAAAGATCAAGATAAGACCACATTTACCTGTCCATGGGGAACTTTTTCTTACCGAGTGCTTCCTTTTGGATTATGTAATGCACCCGCAACATTTCAAAGGGCAGTACTAGGAATCTTTTCTGATCTAATCCATGATTGTGTAGAGGTTTATATGGATGATTTTACAGTTTATGGTGATTCATTTGAAGAGGCATTAGAGAATTTGGAAAAAGTCCTTATAAGATGTAAAGAAACAAACCTTTCATTGAGTCATGAAAAATGCTTTATGATGTTTACTGAAGGTATTGTTTTGGGACATCATATTTCAGGGGATGGGATTAAAGTTGATAGATCAAAAGTTGAAGTCATCTCCAAGTTGCCTATTCGAATTTGTCAAAAAGATGTTAGAAGTTTTCTGGGATTTACTGGGTACTATAGAAGATTTATAGAAAACTTCACCAAAATAGCATCTCCACTCTTCAAATTACTTACTAAAGACTGTGAATTCAAATGGGATCCTGATTGTCAATCAGCATTTGAAACTTTGAAAACAATAATATCTGAAGCACCCATTTTGAGAGGACCAAATTGGAAACTTCCTTTCCATATTTCTACAGATGCTTCAGATACAGCTCTAGGAGTTGTGTCGGGTCAAAAGGATTTAGTTCCTTATGCCATTTACTATACCAGTAAAAATTTGACTCCCACTGAGTTGAACTATACTGTGACTGAAAAAGGGTTTTTAGCTGTTGTTCATGCAATCAATAAGTTTAGACATTATATAACAAGCTATGAAACTTTTGTCCATACTGATCATTCTGCGATTAGATATCTAATGAACAAACTTGTTACTAATGGCAGAGTTACAAGATGGCTCTTACTTTTACAGGAATTCAATATTATTGTGTTGGATAGACCAGGGAAACAAAATACAGTAGCTGATTTCTTGTCTAGGATCCAAAATACTAACGAAGATTCTCCTGTAGAGTATAAGTTTCCAGATGAGTATTTATTTGCAGTAACAACTAAGACTCCTTGGTATGTAGATATTTCTAACTATTTGGTTACAGGGAAGCTACCTCCACATCTATTTCCTAGTGAAAAAAGAAGAATTATTTAGGAGAGTTCAAAATATTCATGGATTTCTAACGAATTGTTTAAAACAGGGCCAAATTGTGTGATCAGAAGATGTGTTCGGGAAGATGAAATGCCTGACATCCTCAAGGCATGTCACGATGAACCATGCGGTGGACACTTTGCTGACAAAAGGATGGCCTATAAAATCCTTTCTTTAGGATATTATTGGCCTTCCCTCTTCAAAGATACAAAAGAATATGTCAGAAGGTGTGACAGCTACCAAAGAGTAGGGAAACCGACTCTTTCAAATGAAATGTCATTACAACCACAGGTACTCATCGAACCCTTTGAAAAATGGGCTTTAGATTTCATTGGACCCATTAATCCACCATCTAAACAGAAGAAGTATATATTGGTATGCACTAATTATGTCACTAAATGGGTAGAAGCCAAAGCATTACTTTCTGCTACTGAAAATTCAGTTGTTAATTTTCTTTATGAGGATATTTTTACTCGCTTTGGTGTCCCAAGAGAAATTGTGACAGATCATGGAAGTCAATTTACATCCAACATGATGGAGAAGCTGATCGAAGAATACAAAATCAAGCACAGAAAATCTACTCCTTACCATCCGCAAGCAAATGGCCAAGTGGAGTTTACGAACAAAGTTATTGAAAGCATCATCACCAAAATTGTTCATCCACACAGAAGAGATTGGGCAAAAAAGGCTTCCTGAAGCCTTATGGGCCTACAGAAATACATGGAGGAACACAACAGGACATTCTCCCTATGAACTTGTTTATGGGAAAGAAGTCCTGCTCCCCATTAAATTTCAAGCCAAAACTTTCAAGATGGCAGTTCAGTTGGGGATGGATCTATCAAAAGCCCAAAAGCACAGAATGGAGCAGTTGAATGAGCTAGATGAGATCAGACAAGAAGCAATCCTAAGAACTGATCTAGTTCAACATCAAAGAGCTAAGTGGCATGACAGATACATCAAAGAGAAAAAGTTTCAAGAGGGAGATTGGGCATTACTATTTGATTCCAAGTTTAAAGACTTCAAAGGTAAATTTCAGACCCATTGGCTTGGGCCATATGAGATTGACAAAGTCTTTAGCAATGGAGCGGTAAGAATCAAGACCATTGATGAATTTCAAACTCCTCTTATTGTGAATGGCCACAGATTGAAAATTTATCATAAGCCACTCTCAAAAGAGGAATTTGTCAAAATGTTTCAAGAGAATTCTGCAATAAGGCTGGTGAAGAAGAATCCTTCTTCCCCACCAGCCTAGCCTTTGTTTCTTTCAATCAAAAAATAAATAAATAAATAAATTGTATAAGCCTGAAAACCAATCACTGATTGGCAGTCTTATACAGAAAATGTAGAGTGAAAATCAGGGACACCTGACACTCTATATTTTCCAAAAAAAAAAGATCTCTCCTTTCCCATTTTCACTTCACTTCATTGCCATCCCACTCCATCTCCATTTCATTTTCATTTCACTTCACTCCACTTCATCTTACTTCATTCCATCCATTTCATTCTATTTCATCAATAAATGTCTCTTTCATGACCATTTCCATTCAATTAGTTATTATCTAACTATCTTTATTCAGCCAAGTGGGTGTTGTGTCAATTTCCGCAGCTGGAATCAATTTCCGCAGCTCGAAGTAGTTTCCGCAACCACCACTCTGTTTTTCAAATTTACAGTCAAGATGTTAGTGCAATAATCATGAAAATGCAGGTGTGACTAAGCATATGCTATGAAGACATGGAGCATCTACAGGCATCAATAAGGAGCAGTTGATTAAAGGCTAATGGACAACAAATGACAAGGATTCCAAGGTATGAGCAAAAATTTCTTTCAAATAGCAATCAAAGGCACAATTTTGCATAGTTATTAAACCTTAAAGCTCCACTATGTGCAATGATTATCACGATAGCTCCATTACCCATTACCATTCCACGACATTATTCCATAAACCATGCATTTATTCCCTAAACGGTCTCATGATTAATTTTCGGTTTTAACTCGTAGATGACTGCACTTTCATACTCCAGTTGTAATCATGAGATGTGACCTATTTCATTACGGCTCCTCTCCACCGCATTTTTCGCAGCCATTCCATAAACGTGTAACATCTCGTACGCAGCCGTTCAATTCAAAATTCCGACTTCACTTCACTACCCTGCCATTTTGTTAAAGCCACCTCGTTCACATACGTCTCCACTCCATTTTGTGAACTCACCTCGGCTGCTCATCCTCTGTTTCCGCTTGCAGTTCCTGAACACTCCCGTTACCTGTTATCCATCTTCCAATTGCAGCCACTATGTTTTTTGCCATAAACCCTACAACCTAGCCATCTTACCTCTGTTAAACCCTCACACGCAGTTGAATTTCAGTTGAATTTCAAAACAGAGGAAAGGATGGGACGATTATTAAGGGCAGAACCAGAAGGACCTAAGTACTTAGAAGGTTACCCTCAAGTAAAAGATTTGCTGAAGAAAGAAAAATGGCTATGCTTCATTCAAAAATTTAAAGGCCATAATAAGGAGGTAACAAAAGCCTTTGCACGATCTTTCAACGGCCAGATGGTGGAAATTGGAGACCTGAAGTTCACGGTCACTGAAGCATCAATAGCAGCTGCCACAGACTTGCCCCAGGAAGGTGAGCATTAGTTTAAAAACAAAAATGTGGACGAGCAGGCATGGAGAATCATATTATGTAACCCAGGTATGGACGTTACCGTATTTACAAAAGGAATTATTGTTCATGCACTAAAAGAAGAATGGGCCAGCTTACTGTTAATCATTCAAAAGTTTATCACTTGCGAAGGACGCTTTTGAGCAATGTACATGAATCATGCTAGGTTATTGATGAACTTCTTAGAGAATCAAACCCTTAATCTGCCTTATTTCTTACTGCTGAGTTTAAAAAAGATGAGCACCACAATCCAAAAGAACATAGGAGACATAGAACCTCATTTATATCATCATGGACTTGTAAGGATTCTCATTGAAGACCAACTGAAGAAAAACAAAGATACCTGGGAACCGTTCTTAGTAAGAAATTACTTTCAAGAGCCATCTGAGGCACCTAAAAGCAGTGCACCAAAGACACCAAGAAGGAGTAGGAGAAAAGAAAAGAGTGTCATAATCCAAGACTCTCCTATTAGCAAAACTAAAGAAGTTGGTCAAAAAGAAAAGGAGGAAAGAACTAAGGACAGAAAACAGAGGAAATTGAAAGGAAAAAGGAACATAGAAGATGTCTACCAATCACCAGAGCCATCTATAGAGGAAGACTATCAAACATTGTCTGAGAGACTAGTGCATCTTCGAAAACAAGCTGCTACAGCAAAGAAGAAAGAAAAAGGAAAACAGAGCATAGAAGAAGGGAGTACTAGCCCACAGTATTTAAGAAGAAGCAGCAGGCTTAGAGGAAAGTGGAGGAAAACACAAGTAAAAGGACCCCACTTCATCGACTTGGGTGGGGAAACACCCGAGAAACCTCCAACTGGCCGTAGTCCACCTCATCCTCAACCAAATATTGAAACCAGTCCTCCAGATGTTGATGTAAGTCCCTCTCGGTCGGAATTAGAAAGCAGTCCTCCTCCTCAACAAGACTTTGAAGTCAGTCCAAGGAAAACACCTGAAATAGATCCAAGTCAGCAGGAGGTGTATGATTACCTCGAATCCTTAGAAAAGACAGCTACAGGCCTGAGTACATCGTCCACTCTGCCCCACATAACACATGATGCACAAGTACAATCCTTAAAACAAGAAGTGTTTGAATTAGAGGTTCTAAACAAGCACATTAAACAAGAGAATGAAGCATTAAAAGAGCAGAGAAAAGTGGACAAAATCATTCATGATAATACTATGCTACATTTGGGACTATGGCAAAAGAAGAACAAGAAACTAAAGAAAAAGTGCAAAAAGTTGAGCAGGGAATTAATCAATCTCAAATTCAGATGTTTGATAAGGAAACCGAGGATGGTGGTAGCACCAAGAAAGAAGAGAAGAGGACTGGATGTACTAGCAGAGGCTTCAGAACATATGGACTAAAGGGGAATGACTAAAATTTTGGTTGCATGAGGACATGCAACACCTTCACAGTGGGGGTATGTTGAGTCCCAAACCTGCATCTTCCCTATACACCTTTTTAGCCTTTTTTTCCAGTTACCTGAACCACCAAGCTGTCAAATCATTGCATATTAGTTTAAAAAGAGCATATAAAATGGTTTCCTAACTATGTCTTGTGACTGTTGTTTGATCTAGATTTTTGCTCAGTGAGTTGTGGAATTTTGTCATTTTTCGCAGCCAGCTCAACTTTCCGCAGCCTTTTTGTTGAAGTCTATGTTACAGGTGTCTACTGGAGAATCCGGCCACATGGGCAAGCTGCAAATGATGTGGACATGGAACGTGTCCCCTTGGTTCATCCGAATCACTCACAAAAGGCCATGGTCAAGGACAGTCAAAGCGGTGGTCAACCTAAGAGTTTTGCGGTGGCAGGACTCTGTTTTTCACCACGTGAAGACTTGCACGGCAAATTCCTCAATCTCAGGAGGTGTGCTAACACTTGTGAACTGCTCCGTGAACCAAATCTAACAGCCACCACTCCTTGGATTTAATTGTCACGGCTACCATATTGCTAGATCTCCGGACGTGGTTATTCATGTGTCTGTTTAGCAGCGCAGAATTTAGGAAGTAGTTGTATCATCCTCAGTTATAAATAACGCGTTATCATACGCATATTAGCTAGCTTGATATATGTAATTTTGACTGTTTTACGAGCCCACTGTGCCGTGACTCTATCTTTATATTATGACTGCATTTTAATATATGAGAAGACAGTGTTCTTAAGTTCAATTTGTGATTGATTGCTGATTGGCCGAGGTTGCAGAGGGCCCCTGTACACCAAGGTTCTGTAATTACTGTATGGTTTCTTGCTTTCTTCCTTTATGTTACTGATGCCATAATCGTTTGCTTGTACATATTACACTGTTTTTGGTATTCATGATAGTTGTTGTCCATAGTTTCTTTTATGCTTTCTAATGACTGTTAATTGATCAGTGTTTTTCTTTCAGGTTCTTATAGACAGCCCGGGCAATTGCACGTAGATTTTTAATGACTAATGACATGAAATCATCTTGTCCTTCTGCTGATTTATTTTCTGAGTTCTAATTCCAGAACTGTTTATTTCTTTTAGTTTTGTCTTGCTCATTTACTTTTATGCAATTTAAATATCAGATTACTCAATTTGTTTATGATTACCTCCTATAGCCAGAGCGAGTCGAATGGTGAGGGGTTAGAATATGAGTTGATGTAATATGATTTAGTTTATTTTTCTGCAAGTTAGTGATTATATTACTCATGCCATTTTCAGTTACCTCCTATATCCAGAGCGAGTCGAATGGTGAGGGATTGAAGTATGAATGTGTAGTTTGATCTTAGTTTCATTTTATGCAATCTAGATATCAAATTACTCAATTTGTTTATGATTACCTCCTATAGCCAGAGCGAGTCGAATGGTGAGGGGTCAGAATATGAGTTGAAGTAGTATGATTTAGTTTACTTTGCTTACAGTTTTTGAATTGCTTTGAGTTCAGTTTTTTTCTCTTTTTATACAGCAGCAAGGATACTAGGCTTCATTGTCACTAGCTCACTGTTTGGTACATTTTTATTTTCTCTTAGGAATTGATTTCATCATTGCAAGTTTTAAAACCTTTTTGAGAACTTTGAAGTTTTGAAATCATTGTAGAGGTCGCCATTTCCTTGAACACTTATATCCATACTTGAATTTTGCCATCTCACACTAGGGAATCAACAAAAGATAAACCCAAAAACAAACCAAAAATCAAAAACGACAAAGAAGTAAGAAATCGGTTATCTTGCTTCACTTCAGCAGTTTACGACTCCCGGATTGACAATTTATATAGCAATTTAGGACACACTAAATTGACCAAACATATATTACGTCACAAAAACTGACTTGTAAAAATTGATGTTCCAAGATACTGTTGACCATATGTTTATGGCAGGATCTCCAAGCTGACGATGAATAGATCTATATGATTAATTGATGTGCTAATATTCATGTGTGTATGACAACACTTAAGAAGACACTAAGGCTAAAGGGAATAAGCAGGAGAATGGTGCAATATAGCAATGATAGGTCGCAACATGGACATGAAGAAGAGTAATCAATTGAGAAAGGGGAGGGGTGTTGAAGGAAATGTAACTAGCTTCGGTCTTCATCAATGTACTTTTGATATTTGTATTTATTCAATAAAAAGAAATATTATTTTATAATATATGTCAATGAGTTTCTTGCTCATTGAAATAGTTCTAGCACTAGTTTAAGTGTTATAGGTGAGTCAAATAGTCAAAAGGAAATGTTGAAGGCATGTTACACCATGTATGAATATGTAATAAAAAACTCCAAGCAAAGTCAAGTCTCCTCCTAGGCAAAGGCACCATCAAGAAGCCCCTTTAAGCATGCTGCACCACCATAGAATCCATCTAAAGTCTACTCTTCAAGTCGGCCTACAAGCAGTCAATCAAGTGATCCTAAAAGGAGGGATAGTCTTCTATTTAAAGAGGTTGTCCACTCCAATACAACACACTAACTTCACTCGGAAATGAGCATAGAAAAGAGGCTAAGAAAAGAACGAAGAAGAGGCCTTCTAGGGCAGCAAAGGAAGACAGAAAAAAGCCGAGGTGAAAAGGATTTTTTTCTAGGGTTATTACAGCCACACGTGTGAGAAAAGAAGGGTCTACCTACGATCATTACAGCATAAAACTACAGTGACATATCTCTTTGTTTTTAGGCTTGTCAACAAGGCCTATAAGGAGTCCCAATTAAGCGAAGAGGAAGGGCACTCCAGTGAAGAAGGAAAGAGGCTACAACAGCAAGTAAACAGTCACACGTGCAAGAATTTAGGGCTGCTGGACAGTCACATCCAGTCTGCACCTACACTTTGAAGAAGAAGCTCATTTGGTTAAGAAGGTGAAGGAATCATCATATGGGAAGGTTCTCATCAAAGGCTTGTCCTCTAGAGCAAGTATAACAAGACTTACCAACAATTGAAAGAAGAACAAAGTGTCAGAAGAAGGAAGATGAAGTGTCGGAAGAAGTACCGGAAGAAGTGTCGGGGAATAAGGTGCAGAAAGAAGGAAGGACTTGACTTGTGCTTGGAGGATACTCTTGTCAAGGGTCTAGGGTTTGGCATTGATCAATAGAAGCTTCAATAAGAGAAATTCACTAAAGGGTTTTCCTCTCAAGAGAAGAGAGGTTTTGGCCCTGGCAAAGAGCCAATATCTTGTGTTCTTGTTCTTATGTTTTGGTAGCAGTTTGATGAAGTACACACATATGCACTAATAAGAAGAAGAAGAAGAATAAGCTAACAAAGAAAATTAAAAATACTCCACAAACTAATATCAAGTAATGGAGAATCACTCTACACTACTTTTCCCTAGATTCTTCAACATGGTATCATAGTTAAGATGACACATCAAGGAAAGGGCAACTCAAGAACACTCATCAAGGAGAAGCATCTACAAAGTTGAATCATCAAGCCTAGAAGTCTCAATCACTTCAAGGACAAGAAGGGTATAAAATCCATTATTCATCAAGAAGGTCTACAAATCTAGAAGAAGAGTATTACATAAAGGCACCTACAAAGAAGAGCAGATTGAAGCAGGACCTACATCAAGCTACAAGTCTTCAAGAAAATATCGTCATCAATCAAGTCCACTTGGAGAAGGCAACTTGAAGAACATCAAAGTCCAAGGAAGGCAAGCCATCGAGTCTTCAAGGAGGAAGCAAATCAATCATATCTCAAAAATATATCAAGTAAGTACATGTCCCCTTATGAATATACATCAATGTCTTTTTGCAAGGAAATCAATAAATTGGTAGGTACCAATAACTTTCTTGCATGGAAGAAGAGGATTGATCTACTTTTCAAGGAGAATGAACTCCCGGAACATGTCAAAGGGAATATGACTATCCTTGCTAAGGAACAAACTCAAGCCTTAGCCAAGTACAATAAGGATGAAACAAGAGCCCAAAGGATTCTGATAGAATCAATCAAAGACTCTCTCATTCCCTATGTCTCCAAATTTGATACATCGAAAGAAATTTATGATAATCTAGTAGAGTTATTCTCAGTATCCACAACCTCAGAAGTAATATCTCTGAGGAATGAATTGTATAAGATGAAGATAACAAAGTAATATCTCCCTACTTCATGAAAATCTCTAAAATGAGAGATCAATTTCAAGAACTTGGGGAAGTCATGTCTGACAAAGAAATGACAATTGTAGTACTCAATGCTCTACCTGAGGAGTGGGGAAACTTCACATCAAGCATATATTCCAAGAAGGAAGTAACCACTTTCAGTGGAATGTGGTCTCTATGCAGGACAGAGGAAACCAGACTCAAGGCAAAAGAAGATGTGGGATCAAAGGAGAAAGCATTTGCTACCATGGCCAAAAGAAAGGGCAAATTTGGCAAGTTTGGTCCATGAACAACAAACAACAAAGACATGTCCAAAATCCAATGTTTTGGATGCCAAGAATATGGAAACTACAAAAGGAATTGTCCTAAGCTTAAGAAGGACAACGACAACAAAAGAAAGAGAGAAGAATCTCACATAACTCAAGAGATGAAAGAAGAAGCAAAAGAAGGAAGATCCTCCGGATCTCTACTATGACTAGGTCAAAGTCTTTACTTCTAGACTTCTTTCAAAGTTTTGAGTAGTAAAGGAGCATGTAGGAATAGAATAATAGTGCATGGATAGAACCATCCTCTAGAATCTAGAAGCATGGTGTACATAGAGTTCTCGATACTCATGGAGATGTAGCATTTATAATTAAAAAAATGCATGGGTAGAAATATCTTCTAGAATATGGGAGCATGATAGTTATAGCTCAATATATTCATATAGAAGAAGCATACCTAGTATAGGACCTCATCCATGATGAAAGAAAATTTTGATCATGATTAAGAATCTTAGAAGACCTCCATCATCAAAAATAAAAGAAACATTTGCAAGGCAAGGATCTTTAAGATCCTATGATGGAATCTTCAAAAGAAGGTTCATGAACCAAAGAAGATGTCTCATTGGGAATCCCATTCATGGGATTCAAGAAAAGGATGATATGCAGGCAAGATAAGATGAAGCAAGAAGGGCCACACCAAAGGATGATCAAAGGAGAATCAAGATGAGGTATGTACCAAAGTTTAGTCATGTTATCATTTGTATATTATTGAGTCATGGGAATAGTTATATAACATGATCAAGTATGAAAGAATCTCTTTCACCAAGGACATGCTCGAAGACATGTACTACAATGAAATGAAGGACAACAAAATAATATGATCACATATGGAGCATAAGACTGAGAAGCAAGAAGAAATGTTGACAAGTACAGGAAGCAAGCAATGAAGGAATGCTCTCATAGGAAGCATTAGAAGGTTGACCTATCTATCTGATAAGAAGAAAATGAAGAAAAGATCAAGCATGTGGAAGAGCACCATGATCACCAAGAATCACTATCTGACAAAATACTTTGAAGATATCTCCCGAAAGAAGGCAGGAAAACTCTGATAAAGAAAGAAAGGACCCTTGACACCTATGAAGGCCTTGGAGATATAAAAGGTGCAGATAACTGATTCTACTCTACAGAGATGTCGTGATGAAGAAGCCATCCAACAAAAGAAAAAGCAATGTTGAAGCAATATCAAGATGAAGTCATGATGGGCTACTAGGTCAAAGCATGTAAACATGCAAGTACAACGAAGCATCCATGAGAAGAATATTTCGAAGCATGGACAAGATGACAAAAGAGTAACCAAGATGACAAGAAAACCTGATGAATGACAAGAAAGCCACTTTCCACGAAGGAAGCATGACATGACAAACCAGGGAGGAAAGTGATCAATGGATGGTGCCCTACCTAGAAGAAGTTCGAACAAAGACTTCATGACATCAAAGAAAGGAAGAAGATCAAGCAGCTAAAGGACACCCGAAGAAGAAGTTGTTGATGAATGAAAGAGTCCCTAGTTAAGAGGGAACTCTAACAAGTCCCTGGCCAAGAGGGAGTTTTGGATAACCCCTGATTACAAAGGAGTGACAATTGTGTTTTCCATTTCATGGGTCATGCACTAGAACAGGACTAACATCCATAAGTTTAGATGAAGGGCATGAATGGAAATGTAAACACAACATTCTTGTCTTCACCTGGGAAGAAATAATCATAGGATTAAGTAATCATCTGGCATCCGATACTCTTTGAGGATGTGTAGGGCATCCAAGACAAGAGTATGCAAGAGGACCGATATTCTTTGAGGGCTGGGAACCTAAGATAAGAATAGTCCTAGAAGGTCATACTCAGAGAACACCCGGGTGGGTATGTACCTTAAGAGACAATGATGAAGGTGTTTATAAATCATTGGTCTCGCCAGCATTGTAGCTCATGATCTCATAGAGATATGGAGTTTTTAGTTAAGGCCTTGCATTATGACAATGTTGATGGACATGATGCTATAACAGATGGATTACTAATCCGGTTTCTCATATGTGAATTCTTCAAGATTGATAATAGCCAAACACCTTGTAATGTTGTATGAATACGTCCCTAGTTAAGAGGGAGTGTTGAAGGAAATGTAACTAGGTTCGGTCTTCATAAATGTACTTTTGATATTTGTATATATTCAAGAAAAACAAATATTATTTTATAATATATGTCAATGAGTTTATTACCCGTTGAAATAGGTATAGCACTAGTTTAAGTGCTATAGGTGAGTCAAATAGTCAAAAGGAAATGTTGAAGGCATGTTACACCATGTATGAATATGTAAGGAAAACCTCCAAGAAAATTCAAGTCTCCTCCTATGTAAAGGCACCATCAAGAAGCCCCTTCAAGCATGCTACACCACCATAGAAGCCATCTGAAGTCTACTCTTCAAGTCAACCTACAAGCAGTAAATCAAGTCAGCATAAAAGGAGGGACAGTCCTCTATTTATAGAGGTTTTCCACTCCAATACAACGCACTAACTTCACTCTGAAATGAGCGCAGAAAATAGGCTAAGAAAAGGACGAAGAAGAGGCCTTCTAGGGCAGTGAAGGAAGAGAGTAAGCTGAGGTGAAAGGGATTGTTTTTCTAGGGTTATCACAACCACACGTGTGAGAAAGTAAGGGTCTTCCTACGGTCATTACAGCAGAAAACTACAATGACATATCTCAATGTTTTTGGGCTTGTAAATAAGTCTTATAAGGCCTCCTAATCAAGCGAAGAGGAAGGGAACTCCAGCAAACAAGGAAATAGGCTACAACAGCAAGTAAACAGTCACACATGCAAGAATTTAGGGCTACTAGAAAGTCACATCTAGTCTGCACCCACACTTTGAAGAAGAAGCTCATTTGGATAAAAAGGTGAAGGAATCATCATATGGGAAGGTTCTCATCAAAGGCTTGTCATCTAGAGAAAGTATAACAAGATTTACCCACAATTGAAAGAATAAAAAAGTTCCGAAAGAAGGAAGACGAAGTACCGAAGACGAAGTGTCAGAAGAAGTACCGAAAGAAGTGTCGGGAAATAAGGTGCAGAAAGAAGAAAGGACTTGACTTGTGCTTGGAGGATACTCTTGTCAGGGTTCTAGGGTTTGGCATTAATCAATAGAATCTTCAATAAGGGAAATTCACTAGAGGGTTTTCCTCTCAAGAGAAGAGAGGTTTTGGCTCTGACAGAGAGCCAATATCTTGTGTTCTTGTTTTTATGTTTTGGTAGCAGTTTGATGAAGTACACACATGTGCACTAATAATAATAATAAGAAGAATAAGCTAACAAATAAAAGTAAAAATACTCCACAAGTTGTTATCAAGTAACGAAGAATCACTCTACACTACTTTTCCCTAGATTCTTCAATAGGGGGGGGGGGCGGGGAGGGCGCAGACTCTCCTGACTAGATGGATACATTGATAAGCATAAGGGCTAAACTAAGGAGTTGTAAAGCTGAAAAAGAGAGGATTGTCAAGGCATAGGAGAAGAAAGCTAAAATGGATGTAGTAATATTGCAAATTTTATCAAATCTTTAGAGGCAAAGGCAACATGAGCTTGGATCTAGTTTCAAGTTCAAACAGAGTCCTCCAGGTCAAGGAAAACAAGAAGAAAGGACTAAGTGAGAAGTTGGTAGTACGTCCAGGAAAAAGAAAAAATTATCTAGTGAAGACACGGTAAGGGGATGTACTCCATTGTGTACTTCATAAAGGAGAACGAGCATCCATGGGAAACATTTCGGTGCTACTCACGGAGGAAATCATCATCATCGTAGGAGGAGGGAAAAGGAGAATTTACCAGAGGAGTTTAAGAAATCCAAGCCTCCTACATCTGATGGTGAGTTAAAGAAGGAAGAAGATGTTGAAGCATGGTTGTTTGGGATGAAGAAGTTCTTTTTTGTCCATGACTACTCTAAGAACATGAAGGCAAAGGTGGCTACATTTAGCTTGAAGGGAAAATTTGACATATAGTGGGAAGATTTAAAGAATGTGAACAATATTAAGGAGGAAGAGTTGTCTTCGAAAGAGTTTGAGAAATACTTTAGGGACAAGTACTTATCAGAAAGGTACTTCAACAAAAATTCCAAGGAGTTGTATGAACTCAAGAGGGCACAACAATCAAATGAAGAATATAGCACATAATTTTTAGAGTTGTTGAGGTACATCCTTTATCTCAAGGATGGAAAGGAAAAAATTTAGAAGTACAGTAGTGGTTTGCCATAGGCATTTAAAGACCAAATTGAGTTTGATGAACCACAAACTCTTGAGGATGCAATTAGGAAATTGAAGCATTGTTATGAGCAAGCTAAGTGCAGGTTTGAGTATGGGTGGATTGGAAATCAAAGGGAAATTTTAAATTTAAAGGATCTAGGCAGAAGATTGTGAAGTAGCCACCTGTATTCAAAGGAGTGAACATGGTTCTAGCTAGCCAAGAAAATCAATGGAGACTCAAAGTTGCCAATAAAGGACAATTTACTTAAGTCGTAGGAAAGGAAAATAGGAGATGTGGAGTGGGGCCTATGAAATGTTGTATTTGTGGGGAAAATCACCAGAAAAGGAGTAATCCCCAATGCATGGCGTAAAATTGTATATCACACAAGAGGATAAGATAGTCATGGAAGTGGCCTAGAACGTGCCAAGAATTTTTACAGCAGTAGACAATCGATAGGTTGATCACTAGGCGATGATTATTGAAATGTATGCTTCATGATCAATGTATTTTTATTTTGATTGATCTTGGTTTGAATCTTAGTTTATTATTCTGACAATTTTAGAAAATTACAATTTGTTTAAAGAAGCAAACAAGGAATAATGGTTGGTATAGCTAGCCATAGGGACCATGAGGAGAGGGAAATATATCGTTAAATCATGCCCCTTGGTGTTAAAATACATGAGTATAACAGTTGATTTTAATTTTTAACTATTGGGGGTGTATGATGCATTGATTGGAATGGATTGGTTGGCCCAACATTCAACAAAGATCAATTGCATTGATAAATCAATTGAATGCCTCAATGAGAAGGGTGAAAGAATAATACTGCAAGGAAAAAGAAAGCTTACATTAGTTTGCTTGTTGACAAAGATGAAGGTCAAGAGGAGTTGTTGGAAAGGATGTGAGTTATTTATTGTTCAAGTGATCAACAATCTTGAGAATAATGGAGGTAGTCACTTATTGGAGTAGCCAATTTTAAAACAATATGAAGATGTATTTCCAAAGGAGATCCCTAGATTTCCTCCACATAGCGAAGTGGACTTCTACATAGATTTATTGCCAAGAAAAATGCTAACATCTAAAGCTCTGTATTAGATGAATACTTTAGAGCTCATGCAGTTGAAGTTGCAGCTCGAGTAAATGTTAGACAAGGGGTACATCAGGCCAAATTTTTCACCATGGCCAGCACCAGTTTTAATTGTAAAGAAGAAGGATGACACACTCAAATTGTGTATAGATTATAAGAATCTCAATAAAGTTATCATAAGGAACATATACCCTTTACCCTGAATTGATAACTGATTTAATTAATTGTAGGGACCAACAGTTTTCTCAAAAATCAATTTGAGCTCTAGGTATCAACGGGCATGTATCAAGGATATAGATATCCATAAAACCACTTTCTAAACAGCGTAGAGTCATTATGAATTTGTGGTTGTGCCTTTTGGACTTACTAATGCACCAAAAACTAACATGTTCCTAATGAACAACATCTTGAGTCCATTCTTGGACAAATTCATATTGGTATTTGTTGACAGTATTTTGGTTTATTCAAGAAACAAGGAGGAGCATGAAGGACACTTAGTTGTGGTGTTACAACTATTAAGATAACACAAGTTATATGCAAATCTCAACAAATGCGAGTTCTTTTAGTCTCAAATTCAATGTTTGGGACACATCGTCTTAATGGAGGGTGTAGTGGTTGACCTAGAGAAAATTAAATCCATCAGGGAATGGCTAGCACTGAAGAATGTGGCTAAGGTTAGGTCATTCATGGACGTGGTAGGTTATTACAAAAGATTCAACAAAGGTTTCTCCAAGATTGGTTATTCAATCACAACAATGCAGAAGAAGGGGAAGAAATTTGAATGGACATCTTAATATGTTGCAAGCTTCAAGCAATTGAATCATTTTCTTACCCATGCACCAGTGTTAAGAATAGCATACCAGGACAAGGAATTTATGGTTTGCAAAGATACCTGCAAGGAGGGACTTGGTTGAGTCTTGATGCAAGAGGGCCAAGTGGTGTAATATGAATCAACTTGGAAGGTAAACGAGCGTGAGAAAATTTACATGACCCATGATTTCAAACTTGCGGCCGTTGTTCACGCTTTAAAAATGTGGAAACATTATCTCCTTGGAATAAAATTTGTATTGATGACAAACCATGGGGGTATGAAATATTTATTCAATTAGCCAAAATTAAATTCCACATAGGCTAGATGGCTAGCCATGATCAGCAAGTTTGATTTCAAAATTAAATACATAAAAGGGAAGAAAAATTGAGTTGTTGATGCGCTAAATATGCGAGTTCAATTAGCCCATGTTGCAATCATAAGTTCCTATGGGACTGATGTTATCACCAAAAAATGATCACCTAGCCATTTCTAACTAGGTGGATCGAAATACACCATGTATGATTAATTTTACCATAGTAAAATCACTTTCACCATGGAAAATAACTTAGTAAACCATTTTTATTAAAAAAACCCATGAGAATAATTTAATAAATCATTATTTATTTAATTTTCTCTATGAATAGTTATTAAATCATTATTTGATAATTATTCCTTGTCACATTTGAGTAAATCCCCTATGAATAATTAAATAAATCACTATTTAATTCTTAGTCTTTAATTCTATTATTGGAATAATTGTTAAATCACTATTTAATAATTATTTCAATTTCACACAATTCTTAATCCTCCCGAAATAATTAATAAATCATTTTATTTGTTAATTATTTCTAAACAAAGGTATTTTACCATTTTGAATACCTTTTCCCTCCCCAAAAATACAATAAAGTATTCCTAACAGTTAGATCATGATTTGGTTAATATTATTTTATTTTTCTCCATTTTCAAAATTAATTCAATACTTTGTTATAAATAGGAGGGTTTTCCATTCATTCTTCGCCATGATCATTATCATCGTCACCATTATCGTCTTCTTGCACTTGAGCTCCCACTTGAGTTCTACACATTGTTTTGGGTTTTCCACACATCAAGAGAGGGAATCGATTAGTGAAGCGTCAAGGACATCAAAGGACCCATCCCATGAAGGGGTATTGGCATACCCTTTTGTAGATCTCCTTCACCAGGTGTGATCAATAAATATTGATTATTCATTTTAAAAGTCTTTCCATTTGGGTTATTACTTTGGATATACATTGTTGTTTATTGTTTTATATCACATATGTTGTTTTGTTGCAGGTTTTTCTAGTTTTATTATTTCATATTTGAAGCGTAAGAAGCCACAAATTGTTGTTAGGGTTGTGTGTCAGCAATGACTAAGTGAGATATTTTTGGTATACCTTCAAAGAAATTTCATACTAACAAATGGCGATTCCATTGGGTCTTTACTTACATTGTCGCTAACAAATGGTGACTCCACTGGTGTAGTAATTCAGTTATGGGGTGACTGAAGTTTTAGTAAATTTAGGTTTTTCTACAGCTATTTTTAGCCTCTCGATTTCTATTTATAGTTTTCTTTCCTTTTTTCTCAAATTTTCGAATTTTGGTGGTTTTCTGGTTCTTTCCGCAGGTCACAGGTACCAGTCGAGCAGGAGACGGGGAAATTTGTGTGAGGTCTACCGACCGAGAGTCTCGGGAGAAAAATGCACTTTTCAACCCCATATTTGTGTTCGAGAGCGCACTTTTTGGCCCATTATCTCTATTTTCCCCTATTTCTAGGTTAGTACCTACGTTTTGAATTTTTGATGAGATTTTTTCAGAATTTTTTCAAACTTGTTGAGAGTGTTGTGTGTAGAATGGGAAGGGTTTCTTATCTCTTTTTCAATCTCCCCTAAGCCTAGATTCTCTTAGTTTTTCTCTTTGAGGAAGGAAAAATCCCCCTAGGGTTTAGAGTACACCTCCACATTTTTAGGAAGAGATTGGTTGGGTGAGGAGTCTAGGGTTTCAGCATTTTTAGCCATTGATTTTCAGAGTCTGATCCATTACTTTACAACACTTGTGGATAGGTTTATTTCACCTTTTATCCCTTTAGATTTTTGGTTTTACCTTTCCCCTTAGGATCCCCTTAAGCATCCTAGGTTTTAGAGCTTCATACCTATCCTTTGCAGCATTTTTCACCTTTAATTTTTGTTGTGTATCTACACCATTTACAACAGATTAGTGCCTCTAGATCTCAATCCCTTTGAAATTAGGTATTTTAGGCATTTTATGTGTCTTTGAGTAGCTTGTTTGCCTTCTCTTTCTTAGCTACTTCATATCCTTTTTGGGTGGGGTTTTGTGTGCTTGATTGGCATTTATTTTTCTATAATTTTCAACATTATTTACAGTATTTCAATACTTTTTTTTCAGCAGCACATGGCATCATAAAACATGCTCAATTAACTCATCCACTTGACACATTATTTTCACACACTCACACCCTAAGTGAACATGAGCTTGGTTAACACCACCAAGCCAAGACTTGAAACACTACACCTTAATAATTTAACATACATAGATTAAGCCCACTTGGGCACCAGGGCCAAACAATATGTGTAGTTTAGGTGTAGGATCAGTGGGATAGGCTTCCAATAACACCCATCGATCGCTTACATTGAGACATAGAAGTTGACATATTAGGGATCTTAAAATCCTTCACCATCCCACGGTCTAAATCTAGAGTGTGTCAAAAACTCGATTCAGAGGGGGTTAGGATAAGTCATCGTGCGAGAGGTTCTCCTCAGGGCTACCCAACCGGTGGTGGAGAATCTCGTGCGGTGGTTGATCACCAAGAAGCTAAAGACTCGACCACCCCTGTGGGACGAAGGTAACCGTAGTGACCAATCTTAGGAAAATACCTTATAGGACTGGTTGTGGGAAGCAGTTGGTTCTCTACCCTACCTTTCTCTAGACAGCTCTACTTGCAGGGATGAGATTCCATCAAGTAAGAAGTTCTTTGGAAGACCATCTAAAACAATAGATTTAGGATTGTTTGAGGATTTAAGCCATTTATAGGCTAGAGGTCTTTTTCTTTGATAGGACATGTTTGCTTGTATTAGAGTAGCATCATTAATATAGTTTATTTACACTTGGCACCACTGCGCTAGGTGTTTGCTTGTTGTTTGTTGCTCTTTTACTCCTATCATGACCCTTTACTCCTTAGATTCATCATTGTCTTGAAATCATTGCGCCCCCTAGGCGTTTGTCGCAAACAATTTGAGGCCTTCACCCTTAGTTTCTATTAGGACATATTACTCCTCCTCATCAAGTTAGAGTACATCCTCCCAGTCCTCCATCGAGTCATCATTCTAACTCTAGTTCTATGGATTCTTCTAGTTCTTCCTTTGATTATGTGTATTCTCAACCCCGTATTGCCACCATGTCAGGCACCAATGTGGGTGCGGGAAACCAAGGTGGTAACCCAGGTACCAACCAGGGTAACCCCACAAGCGTAACCTCCAATGGTATTATCACTCCTACTCCATTGCTTCCTTTTATGTTTGGTTTGAGTCTCCCTAATTTCAACCAACTTATCAACGATCCTCTTCTCCATGATCCCAATTGGCCAGTTATACCTACTAAACTTCCTTCTGACATTGCCAAGTTCGAAGTTACTCCTGGAGAAGATCCCACAAATCATGTTCGCTCATTTCATATGTGGTGTTCATCCAATTCTATCACTGAAGACTCCATCCATCTTCATCTATTCCAACACACTCTTACTAGAGCTTCTACTAACTAGTATGTCAATCAACCCAGAGCCACTCATTCCAATTTCACGACTCTTTCTAAATCTTTTCTTGTGTACTTTCAGTTACCTCTCCGTTATGACACTAGTATCGAACTATTAACTTGTTTTCATCAAATTTCAACCGCTCACCTATCTGACCATGTTCAGGAATGGTGTAGAAGGAGGAGCATATGTAAAGCTCCTGAATTTGAAGACCGCGTCTATATGGATTGATTCCTTAGATTTCTTTTGGCCCCCATTGCTAAATATGTCGCTTCTCACTTCCCTCAATCTGAGGAAGATGCGCTCCAAGTAGCCTTGAAATTTGACTTGATCTATGCCCAGTCTAGTTATGTTTATACTCTCATTCCTGATCTGCCTCAGCCTGGCGCTGCCAATGCATTGGGGTAATATCATGTCGCTGATGGTATCGTTGGAACCATTTCACACCCTCAAATTCAACCATATGCTCCACCTCCAATGAGTTATGGTCAGACACAGGGAGGGATCCATTCCTCTTACACCTATCCCTCCCCCAATATTCCACATGGAAACTCTTATCCGGGTCCCAGCACGTCATATGCATATCCCCATTCGCATCAATAGATGTCAGGGATAGTTGTTGCTCCACCTGTTTATCTTAATGTTGCCCCATCTCCTTACTATCTGTATGCACCGCTTAGCACTCCAGCCCTATCAGCATCAACACCCCAGCCCCTCATGCCTCCTCCACCTCTACCACAACAACAACCTCCTCCACGAGGTCAAGTTTATCCTTATCAGAGAACAACCAATCCCCCCATCCCCAAGAAAAGGAACAAGGGGAAAGGTAATTGGAACCAACAATCTCAAGGTAATCAATGTATATAGGGTCCACCATCTAATGCACCTTAGGGAAACCAGCCTAATCCCGCAACCCAGCAACAAGGCAGCCAACGCAAGCAAAATAAGGGTCCTTGAATGAAAAAACCTTGTTCTTGTTGCGGCATATATGGCCATTACTCATGAGTGTCTCCTTTACCTCAGATGCATCAACCATGGGAAGCTCAAACAGTTGCTTCTAAAGGACAACAGCCCATAGCTCCTCCTCCTCCTCCTGCTTCATCTCAACCAGTTGTGCTTGTTAGTGTCAGTCTTTCCAGCCTTCCTCCAGTGATCAAATATGCTCTTACAAAGTGGTCTCAGAGTGTCAAAGTCAAATTTTGTCATTTCAGTGAGTCTTCAAGCAAAATTTGGTCACTAGGCATTAGGTCTAGGGTTTGCTTTCACTCCTTTCAAAATTGCCAAAATGTCGGTCCATGTCATCATTCTGCCGATTCTATCATCATTCATAGGGTTTTCATTATCATGTCAGTGTCTAATGAGTCATTTTACACCTTGTTCATGCTTCAGTTGCGCCTAGGCAAGGTCATTTCCCTCTCCTAGGGTTTTGAAAGCTAATTTCTCTTGGATGGTCAAATCATTAGCAAAACTTGTATCCAGATGTTCATACACCTTCCCCTATCCTTCATGTACCTTATTAAACACTTCCCATCCCTTAGATCCGCCAAATTCCTCATTTTCGCACAAACCCTAGTTTCTTGCTACAACCTGGCAATTTTCTAGGTTGGGCCTGTGTTTTGCCCTTTTAGACCCCTTCCCCTCACTCGATCTCTAAGATTCCACTTTCCCCTACTTCCTAACATCCCTCCCTACTTCCAAAAATTTCCCCAAGAATTTAGAAGCCCCTCATCCCCTTCATTTCGCTTCATTTCCACAAAATTCCTTGTTTCACACATCGAGTTAAGTTTCACTCAAAAGATGTTTAAGAGCAATCAAAGATGAATTTCGGAAAACTGAGAGAGTTTTTTGTTCAAAACATGCCAAATAAGAAAAACCTCCTTGACTTTTTACACAGGTTTCATGGTTTTAGAGAAATGTCAAAAATATCGTTGCCTCAGGAGAATCGAAAGCCCTCTGGAGTGACCTTGGGAAAATCAAATTTTCTCATAGATTGGTTGGTCAAAAGAATTTCTTGATGAGTCAAATGATAACGAGACACAAATATCTTTCCAATGAGCTATCATGAGCTCAATTTGGAGTTGAGGAAGGCATTCAAAAGTTGACTGCAACAGCACTCTGCCTTGAGGCAGCCTCATTTGGCACATTTTGACCAGTCTTGGGAGATTTGATTTTTGACAAGGAAAATAAACTCCAAAGTGAAAAATTCAAGTTGTGTTGGAAAGTAGACTCAAATACCTTTCCAAAAAGCTATCCTGCGCCCGATTTCAACACGGGAAGGCCTCCAAAAGCCTCCTGCAAAATGCACTATGTAGCTAGGTGCGCGCTATGCATCAGGGTGGGCGCGCTACGCATCAGCACGATTTTTCCTGTGTTAATTTGTTCGTGCGCTACGCACCAGAGGCGCGCTACGCGTTGGGTTTTTTGCCCAGAAACTTGCCAGCAAGCATTCAAATCCTTTCTTAACTCAAGCAAACTACAGGTAAGCTTCATTTCCATGGTTAGTTCTTGGTTTTGCAAGATTAATGAGAAAAAATTATGATAGATGTGCCATGAGGGCCTTATTTGCATCTGCACAGAGAGTATTATCTCCACATCAGGTGGAAAGGGTCTCGCCTTCTGCAGCACAGGTACAGGACAGAGGCAAGCAACCCATGTTTGATGAGGGACCTTCAGGAGATCCAGACACGGATATTATTGACCTTGATATCAGCTCTCCTAGCTTAGAGCTAAAGGAGATCATTCAGCAACAAAAGGCTGAGAATCGCTTGTTGCAATAGAAGTTGGAAATTGCCAATTGGACAATCAACTACTTGGAGCAGAGCAACAAGCAGCTAGAAGATGAACACACTCTTTATGAGTTGCGGCGAATCCGAGAAGACCGAAACTTGGCCCTCAAGAGACCCGGTGATTTGACACCTATTGAGCGAGAGTCTATGCTTATCTGGGTGAACACTCATTTAGGGAAATTGTTAGCCAAGGCAAACAGAGACAAAGATATGCTCCACCATATGAAGAATCATTACTGGGCCCGCATGCATGTTTGCAAAGCGAGAATGAAGGTTCTTAAAGGGCAATTGAGCAAGGCATTAAAACGGCGAAAAAGGCCCGATCCACTCCAAATTTTGGCCGAAGCCTCCTTGAAGGAGCCTGGTACTTGATGATACACCCCCAGCTCAAAATTCAGAAAATTTGGAGAACTTTTGGTCAATTTTGAAATTTTTGTGTTAAAAACAGGGTTTTGCCCTGAACGCGTAGCGCGCCGCGCGCTACCCTGAAGATGGGGAGGTCAAATTCACAAAAGGTCTGCATTTTTGGATTTTTCATGATGAAATACACCTGCTCAGCCACTTCCAAGACATTTCATCAAGTTTTGGGCCCCCAAAAGGTCAAAAAACATGCAAAAAATGACCTTACTGCCCCTTTTTGGACACACAGGAAGCAGTCTTGGGAGAATGCATTTTTGGAGGGGCAAATAGGAACCAAATTGAAAAATTCCACTTTGGATGGAAATTAGACATCCAGACCTTTCCAACAAGCCCACCTGAGCTCAATTTGGATGCCGGGAAGTGCCCCAAAAGTGAGCTGAAAGGCGCGCTATGCGTAGGGTTTTGGCGCGCTACGCATCAGGGTATTTTCTGAGTTTTTCATCTTCAGCACAGGAAAACGCAGCTATTTGACTAGTTTTGACTTTTGATGGGATTTTTCACCCTCTTTGATGTAATTAATGTATTTTCATGTTGACTTGACACTTATTTACCTATTCTAGAAGATTCATTCATAAAATAGCAAAAAATTAATGAATGAATTGGTTTCCTAGCTTATAGAGGCAAGTTGTTTTGATTGCCTAGATTGTAGTGCTTTGTTTAGAATTGGTTGAAACAGCTCCTAGGATGATGAGCTCGACCCCTAAAGGCAAGGAAATGTGTTAGCTTGCCTATATTATGTATCTTCTTAGTCATTTTCATGGTTGGACTCTTGAGGGATAAGCTTAGACTGTATTACTCTTTGTATCTCTGCAATTTTGGCAAAGGAAAGACCAGGGTTTTGCAGCACTATTTGGGATTCCTGTGGTGATTTGTGTTGATGGTATGTTTCTCTCATGTACTTGTAAGTTTTTTATGTGTATCATTTTCCTACTCTTCTCTTCTGCGAATTAAGTAAATGAAGTGTTAAGGTAGAATTCATGGTTTCTATGCTCTGCCTTTAAGTTTGCTTAATATTTATGTTTTCATCTGTTTAAGGAGAACTCCTGATGGTTTCTTGCTCTCCTTAGCTCCTCACCAGTCATACCTATCCATTCACTTCCTTCAAAGGCATCAAGACAATCTCCTACCTTGCCCCAAAAAGACCTCTGCAAAAAACTGTGTCTCATCCCCGCACCCAAAATTGTCGTGCTCAGTTTTCCAACAAAACCCTAAAAATTTGAAATCAAACTTTCCCTATCAGTTTACTAGCCTAAAATCAGTGGTCTTTATTGGTCATCTCAGCCCTTTGAAGACCTTTTGCTGAGATAGACCCGGAGAGAGCCCTCTCCTGTCCTCGTAGGGCTAGCTACGAGGCTAAGTGGTTTGATGTTGCCTTGGATTTTGCCTTCCTCAGCCTGAGGCCAAATTCGAGCGCTAACAGTGCTTACCAATCATTTTCCTCACCAAGGATATCTTGTTGCTCAACCTACACAAGGTCATGCAACTCCCCCACCTCCACCATCTGGTCACAATGATTATCAGATTCTTATGATGAATTCCGATGAGGTCAATATCAAACAAGTCAACCTTCAGACTCAATCACGCCAATATAATAAGCCACCCACTAAGTCAGCGACTGAGTCCCAACCCCACGTTTCCACCGAGCCTTTGTCATCATCCAATGGTCCCTTATAGATCCCTCATCCTAAGGTAGAGGTTATCCCCATATCCCTAAAGGTCCATTACATCGAAATGTTGCTTCTACTAAAGCCTCCCATACCTATAACATAGTAGATGACTTGGCACAATCTCCTGTTTCCATGTCAATGTTGGAAGTCCTCCAAACGTGCCCATCCCAATGGAAAGCTCTACTCTCTGCTTTGGGTGTTGTGGATCCCCATGACGATTGTATGATTGTCTTTGACGTTGACAAGTTGGAACATCCTCCACAACCTTCATCTGTTGCATTTCAAATGCCAATTTCCATAAGAAATGCCATTGTTCATCGATGTATCATAGACAAAGGCATCTCCCCCTATGTGATAGCTACTAGTGTTTGGAAGCAACTTGGTTCACCTAAATTGTCTCCGTCCACCATCACTTTCCATGCTTGGGATGGTCATCCCTCACAACCCCTTAACTTATATCACAAATGTCCTATCATTGTTGCCAGCAAGATTGTCTCTATTGACATTGAGGTCATTGATGCCCCATTAGATTATAACGTCCTTTTGGTCGTAGTTATACCTATGTTATGTCAGTTGTCGCATTTTCAGTTCACCGTAAGATGTGTTTCCCTCATAATGGAAAGATAATCACTATCAATCAGTTGACGTACTATGATCTGAAATCTCAGACTTTGCCTCAGTCCACTATCTCATCGATGACTAGCAATAAGAGTTTCTTGCCCCTCACTAATGTCCCTCGTAGAGTCTACAAAGATTCCACCTTGCTTGGTGCTTATTATGGTCCACCACCAGTGTTTACATGCTTCAAGCATCACGGGTTGCCCACAAGCAGCGTGGTATGCCTTCACAACAGCTAACACCTTCGCAACCTATTGTTCCCAACTCAACCCAACTTTCTGGTACTATTCATCAAGGTCCTCTTCCTTCTACTAGTATCTCTCCTAGTCCTTTTCACCCCAGAATCGTTCCCCCATGTCTTAACCATCTCAGAGTCGTTCCCCTGGATCATTATCCTTTTGGTCATATACCATTCTTATTTATTTCCCCAAGAGTTTATTCTACACATGTTATGGCTACATTTAGTTTAGCCAACATTACCTTAGGGGTCCCAATTTAGTACATTGATCCTCCCGCAAACACTCCCCCATATCAACTCAAACCTTACACTGATTTGACCCTTGTTCAACCTGTTGTTACTCACCCTTCCTTTTCTTTAGTTCCATAGCAACCTCAACATGAACCTACTCCTGTTGTGAAAGCATCTGGTGAGGGGGGAAAGCCCAGAAAAAGGGAACCAAAGACAAGGCACCCCAAAAAACTCTAGCTCCTCCTAAGCCACCAAAGCCTACTCCTCCTTATGCTTTGTGTGATGTTGTTGGTCATGCCACCAATAATCATCTTGAACTCCCTCACATCAAGAATGTGATCTTTGATACCTTCCTTAATTCTAACATTCCTGAGGTACATGTCACCTTACCTGAGTCAACTAACAAGAAAATATCATTACGCATGAATCACCCTTGTTCTTTGTGTGATAATTATGACCATTATTCTCATCGTTTTCCCCATCTTGAAGACTTTCATGATACACTTCAAGTGCTTTGAAAATTAGAGGTCACTCATAGTGAATCCACCTCTCCTCTACTCGCGGTTTATGGTCCCACTCTTATGCCATAACTAGAGGTCTCTCAACTACCCATCGTGATCCCTCCCTCTGATGCTGAGACGATGGATAATACTGCTCCTATTCTCTACCTGTCATCATCCATGGGATCGATATATTGGGACTCTCTAGAAGTCTCCCATTGTGATTCTGTTCAACCTTCTTCGATGAACACTTCGGTCTCAACATTAGTATATCTCACATCTACTAGTCACCTGTATTCCAACCTTGACGACGCATATGTGAACCTTGTCTCTCATGAAGATACCACAGGTAGATCCTCTTCATCATGTGGTATCTCTTCCTCTAGTCCCCCCATCTTCCATTCTGATGAAGGCATCATGGAAGCCATGACCACCTCCGATTATCCTTGGTATGTGTTGCGGCCTCAGATTTTTGTTGCCGAAACATGGGGGATAACCACCCGGTCTAGACCTTAAGACAACTCCTTTTCCGTTTAAAGTGGTGGCTCCGACTGGGGATAATGGGACCAGTTTCCTAGTGTGGGTTTTAAGATGAGAGTGGGTGGTTCACGAGTGATTGCAATAGAATAATGATAATCTAAATGACCTATTCTATTATGCAAATCTCTAACTAACTTATTCTAATATAAACCTAGGTATTCTTGTGTGATATGCGATCTACAAAGATATCTGCTTGACATGTGATAATAAAGATCAATCACACATAAAACAGAGATGATAACGTATAAAGATAATTTCTTTGACTAAATAGTTAGTCAAAGAAATTGTATAAAATATATCGCATATATGATGATTTATATATGAAAGTAGACAATTTCAGCTAGGCATCATACAATAGTGCAATTAACGCTTAACAGAAAGAATGTATCCCATACATAGCTCATGAAAATAAAGTGTTGTCACTAATTAAACAGAAACAAAATCAATCATACAAGATAAAAGTACCATATGTGTGAAGTTCTGCTCATCTGACTAATGACATGGATCAACTCCTTTCTTCAGATCAAATTATCTCCCAAGTATACAATAGTGCATCAACAAAGGAAAGTAGTCTAATATTTAAAAGAAACGATCATGTTCCATAATTTCACCAAAGCATTCACAAACTTACAATAGTGCATTCTTTGCAAATGTTTTTGATAAAATTCTGGACCCTTCTCTAAATGCATGAGAAGGGTATAAATATTATTCTAACTAATGTGCAAAAATAGATTATACAAAAATTTGAGGAGGTTTCAAACAACTTTCCTCCTAACTAGTTAAATAACTCTAAAAATAAACAGTGGCTTGATGAGCAGAGGCTAAGATTATGATTTGATCTCTGCCAATTTGTCCTTCAAAACTCATATGTCGGCCATCAGTTTGACTTGTGGAGGTGCCCCAAAATGTGTTATGACCTATCCTGCAAAGATCGCATCAGTGAGACGTGGCAGCATCCCCTAAGTTGAATGAAGTATGCAGTTAAGGGTCATGATTTGGTTGTATGTCTTGACGAGGTATTGCCAATACAAATCCCAGTCGGTCTTTGCCAATTTTGTGATTTCTTCCCTTTGAGTTTCTGCTTTTTCCTGCCAGCTTTTATGCAAATCACTTAAATCAGGCATTTCTTTTGGATTGCCTTCTTTTACCAGGTTGGTGGCAAACAGAGTGTGGTTTACCGCCTTGATTATGTTCTTCGCCACCCCAGCTGCTCTCGCCACTGCTAGCTCCGCTTGCTTGATCCTTGCGTCCCAATCCGTGAAAAGGATGTCCTTGTGAGTCTCCTCAATCTTAGGCAGATTGGCTTTCCTCTTGTCTTCTGCTTCTTGCTATTCGATGAACTCTGAGATTCTGGTGTTTAGATTAGTAAACTCAGTTCTCTGGTCAATCGCTTTATTTATTAGTTGGTTGCCAGTGATCAGATAAGGAGTGACGTGTAACATTTTTTGGCAAAATTGTTCTTGTTGTTTCATCAGGAGGGAATTCAATTCTAGTGCCTCTTTAATGAACTCCTTGATAGTAGGAGTATGCTCATATCTTTCCATGGCTTGCTACAATTCTTGGAGTTGCATATTTTTTACCGATATATCGGCTTCATGGCTTATCTTCGAGACCTCCATGCTCTCTTGCAATTGGGCAAGCTGGTCAATGGCTTGCCTGTTGACACTTGCCCTCTCTGTTTCGAGCTACTGCTCGAGTTGTGTGATCTCCTCCTCCTTTTCTCTCAACAAAATAGAGACTTCGATGGCTTTGTCCATGGTGGCCGTTGCATATGCTCCCGTAAACTGTGACAACCTAGTCAAGTTCTCAGCTGGGTTGGAAGGAATGTCTCTCCAAACTATGTCCATTGTCTCGTTCCAGGTGGATGCTCGAGTGTTTCTACCCTTCTCCTTTTCCTCTGTCTTCTACTACAACCTTGTACAGCGAGCTGTAAAACACATCTAGAGGAGGGATTTTAGTGACTTTCAAGACAATCTCTATTGTGGGCATAGCAGGGATAATCGATCTGTTGAGAAGTTGTTTCTTGCTCATATATTGGCTTGGAATCTGTATTGTCCTGATTATGCAGAGGATTTTGACACGCCATTGTTTCCTGGGTATCTGTGGTGTTGGGACTATCTTGCAGTTTCTTATTAAACTGATCTCACTCCTGTTCCAAACTGTCACTTTTGACCTTTGAACTGATCTCTTTAGGTGGGGTGCTCATAACCTATTTCTTGGCTGACTTCCTGTTGGATTCTGCTATGTTATCGGTGTCATGGACCTTTCCTGTATCTAGTGTTTTCTCAGTATTTACCTAAGATTCAATGCGAGAACTAGGTCCTGCGCTATTGACTGTCACACTAGGTGTGGGCTTGTCTTCGATTTTCAACAAGTGCATCGGGATTATTTCGAGCCTTCTGTTTCTAAATTCCTGAAAATTTCCAAAATCTCCATGACTCAGATTTTCCCTCGCCCATTCAAACGATTGTTCAAAGTGTTAGCGCTCGAATCTGCTTCAGGCTAAGGAAGGCAAAACTCAAGGCAACATCAAACCAAGCTCAGCCTCGTAGCTAGCCCTACGAGGACAGGAGAGGGCTCTCTCCAATCAATCTCGATAAAATGAGCAATAGGGTGCGAGATGACTTAAAGTGGGAACTGATTTTAGGCTAGTAAATAGATATGAAAGTTTGTTTTTAATAAATGATTGGGTTTTCTGGGCTGCATGGGGCAAAGACAGCAAGAGTAGAGATTTAATCAAAGGCACAGATTATTCCATAAGGCGAGGTAGGAGTGAAGTTTAGCAATTAACTTGGAAATAATATGGGATGAAAAGACTATTTAAAGAGCTGAAAAGGGCATTAATCAATGGGTCCTTTACAGACAGAAGACAATTACACAAATACTGAAATGCTCTTTCGAGGCAGAGCAAATAAATTGGGTTCTACCTCCCACACTGTAAAGCATTCAGCTGGAAATGATAATGAATGAAACTATGAAACATTACAAAGACATATGACACAGAAGAAAAACATATGCTAAACTTTCACACCACAAGAATCTTACAAATCAGAGCTGCGCCATTTAATTATTTTCTCTGTCAGTCAACTGTACAATAAAACTCTGTATTTCTCCTCCACCAGCTTTCAGAACTCTGTCCCTTACAAAATGGTTTTTCAATACAATAAATAGGACCAAGAGAAAAGAGATCGACCCAAAACAAGGGATCTGTTTTGTCATGATTAACAAATAAAACTAAAAAACCAATCAGCTTTTCTGAAGATAGAATAGTGTTCCTTCTTCTACTCGAATCTGTTGATGACAAATGAAAGGGCGGAAACTGTAGCTGAAGACCCTTTAAATTTGCAACTGAAGACCAAAATGGGCAATCGAACCTATCTTTCCGCCACGGTGGATATCCTTTGTTTAAATTCTGGCTTTGACCTGGACGTAATGTGGGAGATGTCGCCTCCAACGTTTGTCTGACATAACTGATTTGTATTCAAAAGATGATTGTAATTTTTAAGGAAACCCGTCATCTGGTTTATGGTGCGTGTTAACAAATGGAAGCCATCTGGTTTATAAAATCCCTTTTTGTAAGTTGTGCAGCCCTCTGACTAAAATAGCCTTGGAAAATACAATGTTTCATGTGAGTGGGGAGTTAATCCATCATGTGAATGAAATTTCTGGCCATCAGGACCAACCCATGATGTAGCTGCTTTTGTATCCAAGTGATGGTGATCTTGGCCATGTTCATCGTCATGGTGATCATGGTGGTGGTCGTGAGAATGAGCAGGCCGCATTGTAATATCTTCGGACTCCATTCATCAAAGCTCATTTGACAAAGCTTATTGAAATCGTAGGCGGTGAAATCAACTCTTCTATACCAATTCAAAAAAAAAATCTTGAGGACAGATTGTTTGCAACAAGAATCTCCAGCTTCCCCGAATTTCATACCATGTGAATCATCTATATTTCCTTCACTGGCATGTATGCAAACTGCAATTTCAAGAACCAGAGGATTCTGTCGGAGCTACATTTATGTGGCTTGCAAATGAGAGGTATACATTCCAGGTAAGAGCAATAACATTGGTTGTAAGAACCTGAAGTTGCTAGTGCGTAGCGCACTGCAAGTGCGTAGTGCGCTTAAGATTTTACACAGGCTAGGGAGGCCATATACGTAGCGCGCTTTATATGAGTAGCGCGTCTCTTACACCTCCAGTCTTCAGTTTTGAAAACAAGCTTTCGCCCTTCTAACCTGCAATTCGGTCTCTGCTCCAAATTTAAATTCGAACTCTTTTTTGAATTATGTATTGAGAGCTACATAATTATCATGTTACCACACAGTTCACCACTCACAATAAACATGAAAAGTAAGAATTCTGCAAACTTGTTTTCTAGCAATCCATGCAACATTGGTTCCAACAACTGTGAATTCGGGGCTTCAGTTGAGCAAGTTCTCCTTGTTTCTAAAGAGTTTTCTTTGTTGTATTTTGCAGGGATGGTGACTTGTCTTGGCTCAGCACTTTTTTCACATTAATACAAACTCTGCCTTTCAAATTCCCTTTTTGATTTTCTGAGCTTGATTGATGGCTCTTCTGTTGATTGTTTTGTAGGAGCTACTGAAAACTAACAAGATGACAAGGGTTGCCTGAAGAATTGTAAAATTTGGAACACCTTATCAATCGCGTTTTAAACAAACTTAATGATTTCTTCTTCAAAATAGAGTTTTGAAGAAGAAATGTCCTTCAACATTATTAATGATGAGAACTCTTGAAATAAGAAACTTATTGAACCTTCCTCTGGCCTGCACATGTTATTGAAGCACTTCTAAAGACAAAAACCCTGGGCTCAAGAATTAAAATGACTCTTTTCTGGACCACAGTAACATCAGTGACTACAAATGACGAGAAATGAATTTTGGAGAATTTGATTTCTAACAAGGGACTGACAGGACCGAGTCTAACATTGGCTCCAATGGGGATGGCAGTTGCCGCCTCTTGGAGGTGCCAAGAACAGCAGATCTTTGGGAGAGCAAACAGTGCCTCCATCCATTGGGCGATGGAATCATTATTTGACAAATCAACACGACTCTTGACTCAATTTTTAAACTGAAACTGAACTCAAACTGATTCAATCTCAAGACTGAAATAACTGAAAAATTGACTTAGCAAACTTCCAACCAAAACTGTAATGAAATTAGAGCGAAATGCTGCCCTTTAGCTGCTTATTTATTTACAAAATCTACCCTACTTTGCTGCAAAAACAATAGATTAGGTAATACTGTAATGCCAGATCAACCATTCAAGTAAATCTGAGAAGAACGCTGCTTGAGAGTGCTTCAACCAGATCACAGATGCAATTGTTGGCAGCCCTACATGCACATAATGAGTCTGATCATGTAAAAGACAGTTTGATTTGTCAGTCAAACTGAAAAACATTTCCATGTACATCGCAATAGGATCGCGAAAGCCAGACTCTGTTTGCTGCCCCAACTCTGCAATACATACATCCAGCTGCACACTATCAATGCAAACATCTGTAGGCAACTCTATTGTTTCTTGTTTTGAAGGAGGGAGCGTTTCCAAGAACTTTTTGGGATCTCGGAATTCATAAGACTGGATCTGATCATTTAAACACTGAATTTCCTTCTCAATTCTTTCAACAACTAACTCACAGACACCAGTTTTAGCTTCAAGAGGAAGCTTCAGAGATTTCAAACATTGAAGCAAGGCATTGAAAAAAACTTCATTAATTTCAAAATCTGCTAACTGATTTCTTACTTCTTTTACAGCTTCACATAGTGCAGGGTTTGCCACATACCCTACCATTGCATGAGTGGATCAGCGAGCACTGGAATCTCTGGATCAAGTTGGAGTCGCCAAGTGAATGTTTCAGCCTTCATATGTGTCTGACTGCTGTCCACCATCAGCATCAGATCTGAACTTTGTTATCCTTTACCGGGGAGGATTCCCCAGTATGGTCGCCACTATGTTAGCGCTCGAATCTGCCTCAGGCTGAGGAAGGCAAAACTCAAGGCAACATCAAACCAAGCTTAGCCTTGTAGCTAGCCCTACGAGGACTGGAAAGGGCTCTCTCCAGTCAATCTCGATAAAATGAGCAATAGGGTGCGAGATGACTTAAAGTGGGAACTGATTTTAGGCTAGTAAATATATATGAAAGTTTGTTTTTAATAAATGATTGGGTTTTCTGGGCTGCATGGGGCAAAGACAGCAAGAGTAGAGATTTAATCAAAGGCATAGATTATTCCATAAGGCGAGGTAGCAGTGAAGTTTAGCAATTAAATTGGAAATAATATGGGATGAAAAGACTATTTAAAGAGCTGAAAAGGGCATTAATCAATGAGTCCTTTAGAGACAGAAGACAATTACACAAATACTGAAACGCTCTTTCGAGGTAGAGCAAATAAATTGGGTTCTACCTCCCACACTGTAAAGCATTCAGCTAGAAATGATAATGAATGAAACTATGAAACATTACAAAGACATATGACACAGAAGAAAAACATATGCTAAACTTTCACACCACAAGAATCTTACAAATTAGAGCTGCGCCATTTAATTATTTTCTCTGTCAGTCAACTATACAATAAAACTCTGTATTTCTCCTCCACCAGCTTTCAGAACTCTGTCCCTTACAAAATGGTTTTTCAATACAATAAATAGGACCAAGAGAAAAGAGATCGACCCAAAACAAGGGATTTGTTTTGTCATGATTAACAAATAAAACTAAAAAACCAATCAGCTTTTCTGAAGATAGAATAGCGTTCCTTCTTCTACTCGAATCTGTAGATGACAAATGAAAGGGCGGAAACTGTAGCTGAAGACCCTTTAAATTTGCAACTGAAGACCAAAATCGGCAATCGAACCTATCTTTCCGCCGTGACGGTGGATATCCTTTGTTTAAATTCTGGCTTTGACCTGGGCGTAAGGTGGGAGATGCCGCCTCCAACGTTTGTCCGACATAACTGATTTGTATTCAAAAGATGATTGTAATTTTTAAGGAAACCCGTCATCTGGTTTCTGGTGCGTGTTAACAAATGGAAGCCATCTAGTTTATAAAATCCCTATTTGTAAGTCGTGCAGCCCTCCGACTAAAATAGCCTTGGAAAATACAATGTTTCATGTGAGTGGGGAGCTAATCCATCATGTGAATGAAATTTCCGGCCATCAGGACCAACCCATGATGTAGCTGCTTTTGTATCCGAGTGATGGTGATCGTGGCCATGGTCATCGTCATGGTGATCATGGTGGTGGTCATGAGAATGAGCAGGCTGCATTGTAATATCTTCGGACTCCATTGATCAAAGCTCGTTTGACAAAGCTTATTGAAAGCGTAGGCGGTGAAATCAGCTCTTCTATACCAATTCAAAAAAAAAAAAATCTTGAGGACAAATTGTTTGCAACAAGAATCTCCAGCTTGCCCGAATTTCATACCATGTGAATCATCTATATTGCCTTCACTGGCATGTATGCAAACTACAATTTCAAGAACCAGAGGATTCTGTCGGAGCTACATTTCTGTGGCTTGCAAATGAGAGGTATACGTTCCAGGCAAGAGCAATAACATTGGCTGTAAGAACCTGAAGTTGCCAGTGCGTAGCGCGCTTGAGATTTTACACAGGCTGGGGAGGCCATATGCGTAGCGCGCTTTATATGAGTAGCGCGCCTCTTACACCTCCAGTCTTCAGTTTTGAAAACGAGCTTTCGCCCTTCTAACCTGCAATTCGATCTCTGCTCCAAATTTAAATTCAAACTCTTTTTTGAATTATGTACTGAGAGCTACATAATTATCATGTTACCACACAGTTCACCACTCACAATAAACATGAAAAGTAGCAATTCTGCAAACTTGTTTTCTAGCAATCCATGCAACATTGGTTCCAACAACTGTGAATTCGGGGCTTCAGTTGAGCGAGTTCTCCTTGTTTCTAAAGAGTTTTCTTTGTTGTCTTTTGCAGGGATGGTGACTTGTCTTAGCTCGGCACTTTTTTCACATTAATACAAACTCTGCCTTTCAAATTCCCTTTTTGATTTTCTGAGCTTGATTGATGGCTCTTCTGTTGATTGTTTTGCAGGAGCTACTGAAAACTAACAAGATGACAAGGGCTACCTGAAGAATTGTAAAATTTGGAACACCTTATCAATCGTGTTTTAAACAAACTTAATGATTTCTTCTTCAAAACAGAGTTTTGAAGAAGAAATGTCCTTCAACATTATTAATGATGAGAACTCTTGAAATAAGAAACTTATTGAACCTTCCTCTGGCCTGCACATGTTATTGAAGCACTTCTGAAGACAAAAACCCTGGGCTCAAGAATTAAAATGACTCTTTTCTGGACCACAGTAACATCAGTGACTACAAATGACGAGAAATGAATTTTGGAGAATTTGATTTCTGACAAGGGACTGACAGGACCGAGTCTAACACAAAGGATTCAGTCGACTTTAACAGGGATTTAGAGTCGTTAGCCTCGTGGTTATATGGCTTGATCTTTAGCGTAGTAGTGATGTTATATGCTACCTTGTCGGGATCAAATTGCCTTTTCGGCAAAGTATAAAGCCTGAGGCCTTCCATGCTGACTTATTCCTTTATCGCGTGATTAAAATTTGCCAAAGGAAAAGAACCACACTTGATAGGAAAAGGTGGCCATAACAATTTGTTACTTTCTTTGAGATTTTTGGTCATGCCTTTTCCCACAGTCTAGTAGGCGATTTCCCTTGCCAACAATTTATCATAAATATATAAGGGGAGGACATGTGGGTCTATTTTGCTACCAAAAACCCTAACATAGGTGAACCATTCTTCAACAAAATATTTGCCGACAACCAGAAGGTCTGTAGCGACTTCTTGGGAAAACCTGGGGGCTTTCCTATTGAAAATTAATTGATGCAGCAGCAAAATAACAACATGACATATTTTATAGAAATGGTGTATGTAATGGGATTCCCACATTTATTTATGACTGAGACAGATAGGGTATGGGTCTTGTAAGGTTCATTTCCAACCCATGATTGGAAATTTAATACAAAAATAGATGGCATCCATAATGTAGGCACTGAAATAGAAAGGAGGAAGGTTCTCTGAAGAGGAGGATCTCTTCTGCTGATATTCGATGATGATGGTGGCTAGGTTATTAGATAGAATGGTGGCCCAATTCATAATGTGGGAATTAACACAGGCATCAATCAGAGGAATTCATTCTATGGAAAACTTAGCATTATTGGGTAACCCATATAGTCTACATAACATAGCAGCTGCATAGTTGTAGGGGTTTGCCAAAGAGGCTATAGCATACATACCCGATTTCTTGAATTTGAATTTGTTCTCCAACACTCTCTAGCCCTGAATCACCTTGAAGGGCTCTTGGTTCTTCTTTGCGAATTTGGCCACATATGTAGTATCATATATATCTTGAGGTTTAGATATATGGTACATTTGTTTCAGGTCCTCTGCTCTGAATGACCCCATGAGTTCCATTCGCGAATTCTTGAATTACCTATCTTCAATTGTGAGGTTTTCCACCACCCACCTAATCATATCCGTGTATGGCAGGATTTTATCTCTCACTCCTATCCTATGAAGGAAATAATAGGTGACATCCTTGAATTGGAGTCCTGAAGGTCTTGTTGAATCAGATGTTGATTTTGTGACAGTAACCTTCGGACGCTCATCCTCGAGCACGTTGTATATAACCTCCCAGGCTGTTGCTCCCCCGTCAACGATGTAGACCGTATCAGAGAATATAGGAGCAATTTCTGTAAACTTGGACTCTGGAATGCTCTATTTCTTTTGTTTCTGCATTACCTTCCTCAATGACATGTCTTTTGTAGCTTACCTGAAATGAACGAGATATATCATCGTAGACGGTATCAGGCAATTAAGGCTGAAAGCATATCTGAAATGACTTTGGATCATGGGAAAGGTTTAGATGAGATATCCAATGTTAGCTGCCCATAACTTGGAAAATAATTACCTCTCCTTGGGCCGCTAAACATTTATTAACCTGTCAAACTGTTCATTATTACATTCAAACGCATTTAATTCATATGCTTACAGCTCTATTCGCACATCGCAATCTTTAAAATGATTTAATGTAGTGTCGCCTGCTTGTAAGGTGAAAATGCGATTGCGATATCAGAATATCGAATTTCGCAAATCGTTAATGAAGTTCAGAGTGGCAAGGCTTAATTACTTGCAATTTCTATGAAATGCGATTGCGAGTTCGCAAGTTGTTTAATCGGGATATCGCATCAGGAGGTTTGATCACCATCGCAATTTCTTAAAGGTGTTTCATGTTCATTACATGGAAAAAAATGCGATTTGCGATGACGATCCTATCTTTGGGTTGTTTTAAGAGTTTTTTGAGGCAATTTCTTAGAGTTAGGTTTTATTATTCTAAGACCAGAAATTTAAAAAGGGTCCCCATTTATATGTCTAACATCAACTATTGCTGTATATAAATGGGGGGGTGGGGGGGTTGTTTCACAGTACAACAGTATGACAACATCCTTACCTATCAGCAAACCCATAAATTTTCCCCCTATCTCACTCATGATGATTGACAACGTATTTGACATCGAGTCCCTTGCTATATCCTCATCAGTGACGATCTCCATCATCTCAGTGTCAACACTGTCATTCATCGTTGTCTCACTCATTCATTTTATTCTTGCGTCTTTCAAATGCATCCATCATCCACACCTTATATCGGTTATGTTGATGGTGCGATTAGCTTCTCCAAGAATCTAGCCTCGAAAACTTGGGCCATTTTCACCCCCTTGCATTCATTAGTCCACTACAACGGTGTCTGCATTGGATCTTCCACCAATAACCAGGTCAAATATGATGTTGTGATAGGTTTGTTAGCCGATGCCCTTGATCGTCACATCCTTCACCTTCATGTTTGTCTTGATTCCTTGCTACTTGTCATGCAATTGAACAGTGTTTATCATGTGCATAATCCTGTCCTATTTAGAAAATATCTACGAGTTAAGCTTTTGGAACATCAATTTGAATCCATTAGATTCAATCATGTTCCTAGATCCCAAAATCATTATGTACATACCATTGCAAATAATATTCTAGATTGGCGTTTATAACATGTATATACAAGAAGACACCCATAGCAAAAACAAATGACGAACCACTCTGAGGGACCCACATGTCCCTATGCCTAATCACTATTATCTATAGGCTCCCAAGCTAATGGCTCCATCCCACCATCCTGTAGGTCTCGTACTACCTGACCGGCCATAGCAATGTGTCATGTGATTCCTCACCACTCTGAGGGAAGACCAATGCGCTTATCTGTATACCGATCGTCTAACTCATGCCACCCGCGCTCTGTCACCCCCGTCAAAATCACATAGAATCTATGTCGGAGATCCTCCAGTAGAGCATCATTACCTGATCTCTGTTGTCATGTGGACCCACCCTGATCTGCAGCCCCAGGCGCTGTGGCTCATCCTATGTATCTTGCTAGCCTCACGGTGCTATATCTACATCCCACAAAGTTTAGAAATCACTACAACATACACATATTTCTTAAACTATAAATGCATCAAATATATAACTACTTTCACTTACCATATGGACCCCATGCTCGTCTCAGTACAAGTGGTAAGTCAGGATCCCCTTGATATTTCATTCCACTATACAGATAATCATCTATGTATAGTGGCATTTGGTCCCAATGAGCAAAAAACTCAGGTCGTAACACTCGTCCAACTCCCCCTCTTCCACCTCATCACAATAGCTGCCCCTTGTGACGCATCTTAAGCTCATGTGGGCCCCCATCATGGATTTGTACGTGAGGGTGGATAGTCAAGATCTTCTCAAAGAAGAATGAGCATAACATTGTCCTGAAAGAACAATTATCATTGGTCCTGAACCTACACAGTGTCAACTGTCATTTCAATGATGACAACATCATCTAGGCCCACCCATATTAGATCCCTGCCAACACACTCTCCACTAGCATCATTTGCCCCCTAGTGATGTGATAGAAGGAATGGTTGCCCAAGATCTGTAGCATTGTTGCGGTTGCAACTCCTGTCTCAAGCCTCTATAAGTCATTGATCTGAATGGTCGTGCACTTTGCATGAGCCCCTGATACACAGTGACGATCAACAAACTCTGCTATATGCCTCCCACAAGGCAGAACTGGATGTATCTCCCCTACAACCCCTGGGGGGGATTCCTATAAGAAAATCTATGTCCTGGATCGTGATCTCGATCTTGTGCCCCTATACTACAAAGGCCTCCTGATCTGGGTCCCAGTAGGTCACAATCCTTGACAACAAGGGCTCGCCATCCCTCATCAAAGGGTTCTCAAGGAACTTTAGCATGACATATCATGCAAAAACCCCTCTAACTGCTTGATTCCCATGAATCTCAGCACAAAGGGTCTCCAAATATCTTTCTCTCCATGATACCTTCAGCTCTACCATACATGCAGCATGCCATTATGTTTTTTCAGTCCAAAGTCAAAGGCACAAATCATGGGTACAAAGCTTCAACCCAACAGAGACCCCCCATCCTGCTTTTCCTCTCAGTCCATAACACAGTTTTTACCTTCAAAAATGTATTGGAAGAGCAGATTTCCCCTAGAGAGTTGAATCCCTAATCTAAAAATCTAATCCACCAAAAATTATGAGTAAGGTTAAGCCACCTACCTTTAACTTACAGATCTTGTTTTCGATGGTCGGTTTGTCCACTATGATCTCCACAAGATTTAGGGCCTTCTCCTCCTCTCCAAATTCTCCAACAACTCACTATGCAAATGAATTGGATTTGGGGGCAAAAAGCCCTTTTATAGGAAAAATCCTAGTTTTTTCGTCGCCCATTGCAACCAAACTGTAGCTCTGTTTGACAAACCGTCAACACCACTAGAAAGCTCTCACTGAGTTCCATACTATGTCTCCCTTCATTTTTGGTAATTTGACACTTCGCAAAGAAGCCATTTTTTCCATGAGGTCTCACTTTGCCACCTATTAAAATTAAATTTCTTCATTTGAGCCACCCGTACTTTGGTACCACTTTACCTTTGCACTGGTTGACTCACGTGTCAATTTTTGTCATGAGTAACCATCATTTACTCATTTTTTTATGGTCCCCTCTGAGCCTCCCCCATGTGGCAGCATCATCAAGTAACCTTTGTTCAAAGTATCTGATATGAGTCACCCTTGTATCTATGGCATAAGTTTCGTGTCCCCTTGAGTCTAGTTATAGTGTTCCATACATCTTTGTGTCACATCCATCCTATAGTGTTCATATTTGACCTCCAACTATACTGCTCCATCTTTGGAAAGCCCCCGTCTGAGTAATTGACCATCTCTTCTGGAATCAAGTGAGTCGTTTCTCGATCAACCATACATATCATGCTCTGACAAGGGAAGTCGTCAGTCCACCACCCATCTCATTTCCTTCCATCATCATCCCTGGTGTCAGTCCATCAGTCACTCTACCATGATACCTCACGCCTTTTTTAAGGATTCCTTATTACTTTATCTATGGTGTGCCCTCTTCTATCAACTTTGGCACATTTATTCCAGAAGTGTGGTCTAGAGGGCGGTGTACCTTGGTTCCATCTTTCATCTTTGTTTGGTGCCTCGGATCAAGCAAAGGGAATCACCATTTCCCTTTAACTTGGTTTTTTCTCACATGCTCGGTGCCAGCTCCTTATCGCATGATTGAGAATCATACACTTGATGGTTCAATAATCTAGATGATTGTCCTAGTGTTTTCGAGGTATGTGTGAGATGTTCCAGACCTCATGAGGGGGTGGCCCTTCAGTTAACCCCCCACATGCTCGAATGTCTGCAGATGGTGATCCAGGCTCAGATGTAGTTCCACAAATGTGATGGGTTCGGTTTCCACTTCTTGCAGCACCCACAGCATTCATGTCTCCTTTAGATGATCCATTCAGATCTTCAGAGCCCTTTCCTGTTCAGCAAGGCTTCTTTGGTTGTGATCCCCCCTCACCATGTTAGCTTGAGGGGCATTATGTCTCATGTACTCAGATGTTATTATATTCAGTCCTGACCTATGTCTTTCCAGACACATTATGTATATGGGATTCATTGTATTATTTTTTGGCCCATTGATGCCAACATATCATGTATCATGTACTTTGTATCTCAATCCCACATTGTTGGGCTCACCATTATTCTTTGTACTCAGTTATCTCGGCGGGTATGGCTATGTATCCTCTACCTCGTTTGAGATCATTTACTCCAACATAAAATGATATTTCCATCAATTTAGTAGGTCTCACCCCCTCTATTTGTGTCCTTCCTTGCATTGCTTCAGTTCTTTACCTCTCTCTCTCTCTCTCTCCCCTTTGGTGTCTCATGGAAGTGTAACCTACAAAGTATTTCATCAAACATATTGCAAAAGTGTAATCTATAGGTGTAATTAACAATCCTAAGCATAGGGGTCTCATACTTAGCTGGGAATCGCTAAGAACCATTGATTCCTCAACACATCAATTATCATTCCATCCATTAGGTCATGAGATACATTGATCATTCAATTACAAGTAAAAACATGAGGGAATCCATACATGGATGTTGTCATAAAATTCCTACATAACCAACATAATAGGGACAGAAATACTCATGAAATTGCAGTCATATAGACCACATACAATCCATAAAAATGCTCATAGAAATACAAGGAGAAATAACCTTTCATTAATGATGCAAAATCCAAACCCGGGATGGGACTTCCACATTCCACTTGACCATAGAATGGCTAAGCCAAATCTCTCTTCATCTATTCACCCTCGTGCCATATTCCAAGCATTAATGTGGGATCTCATAGAACACATCAATCAGAAACCATCCAGGGCTTCTAGAGGCTATCCACCTCAACCCATCAAACAGTGATTCCACCTTGCGGCCGGACATCACAAAACAATCATTAGATCGGTCTCTATCCTAGTCATCCAAGGCTCCAAAGCGTTTGTCCAACCCGGCTACGGGACTAGTAACTGAACCCACAACTTTTACTGAGCTCCAAAGCGTTTGTCCAGCCAAGGCTACGAGACTAGTAACTCAACCCACCAAGGGCTCCAAATCATTTTTCCAACCCAGGCTACGGGACTAGTAACTCAACCCAAGTTGTTCCAGGGCTCTAGAGCGTTTGTCCAACCAAGGCTACAGGACTAATAACTCAATACAAGCTAAGGAAACATGAGAACCAACCATAAACACAACAAAGAAATAAACCCACAATCACCATGGATATCTAGGAAATGGAAAGGCTAGGCAATCCACTGTCAATCTCAACCATCCTCCATGCCAATGACAGATCACAACAAAAATTTCACATGCATATGCCATGCATGCCAAAACTAGTGAAGAAAACATACGTGCAACTCAGTACCTACAAGCAAATATGATGTAGTTGTTGATCCCAATGCCTTCTTGTGCTTTCTTGCTCTTCCTTTTCCTTCTTTCTCCAAAAATCCAAGTTTTCCACACCCTCCAAGAGTGCTCCTATAAAAATCTAAGTCTCCAAGAGTATGAGAGAGAGAGAGAATAATGAGAGAGCTCTAAAACTAAACTGACAAAAGGTTGCCAACTGATTCTCATAAGCCTTTTTATGAATGAGGCCTCTATTTTCTTCATTTTCCATTATATTCCTTCAATTTTCTCCTCACATGCAACCTGTGACCTTTCACCTCCCTTTTCTCCTAATTTCCATTATTTTCATAAATAAATGTGCCAAAAATGCCATTTTTCCTTTCCAAAACCTTCGCCAATTTCCTTAGCCATAACCAATCACAAGTGATCCCCATCACTAGGATTCTACCCAACATTCAGCTTGGAATGAGTGTCCCATCATCCGTGGTTTTATTTTTAACCTTTATTACATGGAATTTTCACCAGAGTTGTTACAGAACCCTCCCCCTTGGGGGAACACCGTCCTCGATGTTCAACAACACCTATAACCAGAAAATTGTTGTAAGCAAAATATATATTGTCGATGGAGCTTTATAACTTAGCTCAATGTAGTATTTACAATTATCAACTTGCTGAGAAGCAACCAACATAACAACATAATAAAATGACATCATAACAACATGCCACATAGTGGAGCTTTGTAACACAACTCATTACGATATTTAAAATGATCATCTTGCTAAGTGTCATTCCACATGACATTATAACACCATGATAACATAACCACATGATAACATTGTAATATGACAACATAATCATAATAACATGACACCCATACCCAATAGTGGAGCTTTATAACATAGCTCATGGCGGTATTTACATCTATATACATGTGTACATATAGAAACATTACCAACAATATATACCAAAACATATACCAAATCATAAACCAAATCATATATCAAAACATATATTAAACACCATATCTAAGCATATACCAAAACATCATATAGCATATACCAAACCACCATAAAGCATATACCAGACCACCATAAAACACATATCAAATCACCATGAAGCATATACCGACCACCATAAAACATATACCAACCACCATATCGAAGTTGCTTTGCCTCAACCGGCAAACAGGGAAGGATACATATCCCGCATCTGATCCGCCATCTCCCATGTAGCTTCATCGGGCCCAAAGTGCTTCCATTGCACTTTAACTTGCTCGATTGCTCGGTTCTAGAGCATGAGCACCTTTTTCTACAATATACACTGAGGCTCCGGCTAGAATTCTTCGTCTGGTTCCACCTGCAATACAGACTAGTCAATCACATGATCAACATCCTTAACATACTTCTTAAGCAATGATACATGGAAAACATCATGGACTTTCACTATCAGAGGCAGTGCAAGTCGATAGGCTACTAACCCAATCCTCTCAATGATGTTGAAGGGTCCGCAAAACCACGGTGCCATCTTGGCACATGATCCAATCCGCAAGGAGTTGTTCTTCGATTTGAGGCACAAGTACACCTGTTCCCCAACCCAAAACTCCTTGAACAACCTCTTTGTATCTGCATAACTCTTCTACCTATCCTGTGTTGCCTTTAAATTTTTCTTGATTACTTGCATTTCTTGTTCCATGTCTGCCAACATATTTGGTGCAATCAACACCCTATTAACTAGATCACTCCAACTAATGGAAATGTTACAACTTCACCCATACAATGCCTCAAAAGGACTCATCCTCAATGACTCATGATAATCGTTGTTGTATGTGAACTCTACCAAAGGGAGATAGTCTTCCCACTTCCTCTGCTGATGCATCACATACATCCTCAACATGTCCTCCAATATCCTGTTGACCCTCTCTGTCTATCCATCTATTTGTGAATGATAAGTTGTGCTGAAGGCCAACTCTGTGCCCAAACCTGCAAATAACTCCTTCCAAAACTTGGAAGTGAACTTCGCATCCTTGTCTGACACAATATTCTTCGGAATACCATGCAATCTAACCACATCTCTGATGAATACATGTGCTACATCACTAGCTGAGAATGTAGACTTAACCAGAATGAAGTGTGCAACCTTTGTCAACATGTCCACAATGGCCATGATGGAATCATGTTGCTTCACTGTCTTCGGCAAACCTATAACGAAGTCCATGGAAATGGCCTCTCATTTCCACTCTAGAATTGTAATCGGCTATAGTGGTCTACCTGGATGCTTGCATTCTTCTTTCACTCGCTAACAATCAAAACATCTAGCCACGAACTCTATTACTTCTCTCTTCAGATTTAGCCAATAATAAAATTTCTTCACTGCAGTTAATGTCCTCTAATAACCTGGGTGACTTGAATAAGGTTCCGCATGAAACTCCCTCAAGATCGCCTTCTTGAGCTCACTGTTATCTAGTACATATATCCTATCTTGGAACTTGACCAACTTGTCTATTGTAAGACAATAATCCATACCCTGTGCACTTGCACCTGTACCTATGCATGTATTGCCACTTGTACCTGTACCTGCACCTTTACCACCATCTTGTTGCATCCTATGCACAATCTCCATATACCGGACATCCTACTGACCTGCCTGCAAGATCTTATCCTATAATTTAGTCCCATAGGAGCTCATAGTTTCCAAGTGATTCACCTATGCCTGTCTGCTGAGAGCATCTACCACCCTGTTCTCTTTAACTGTGATGTACCTGATTTCGAAGCCAAACTTGTTGATCGTGGCCAACAATCTAGCCTACTTGGCATTCAAATTCGACTAGTCAAACAAATACCTCAACCCAATGTGATCACTCATAAGCACAAATCTCCTGCCAAGAAGATAGTGTCTCCACATCCTCAATGCATGTATGATCGTTGTTAACACCAAATCATGTGTCGGGTAGTTCTACTCATCCTCGTTTAGTTTCTGGGACTCATAACATACTACCTATCCATCCTACATAAGGACTCCACCAAGCGCTCTCTTGCAAGCATATGTGCATACCACAAACTCTTTGTCTAGATCTGCAATCTATAGTACCGGTGCATGCGTCAACAACTGCTTAAGTTGTTAAAAGCTAGCCGCACACTCCTTAGTTCATTCGAACTTCTTACCTTTCCTTTGCAATGATGTGATAGTGTTAAACACACATGGACAGCAAACAATGTGAAAGATAAATCATGTGAGTTCATTTTTTTATTTACAGGAGATGTACATTTATAATACAATGTTGTGACTCTTGGGTTTCAGATCCCAAGGTCTCTTGGACTGCTTAGTCTTTTCGGCTTCCACACTAACCCTTTAGGATTAGGTGTCCAACATTCCCCCCCTTAATCCGAAGGGTTATGTATGAGTCCAAGAAGAGAGCTGTAATACAAAATGTGCAAAAAATGCATGGCAGCACTAGGCTGAATGTGCTCTATGAAATGTTGGTATAAAGGGCAGTGGTTTAAGGTTGACCACCAACACTGGAACGCTTAGTGCAGTTCCCGGAACTCTTCCAAAACTGGCAAGAAACTGAAGTTTTCTGCTAGAGGAAGTGATCCTATTGTTTTAAAGAGGGAAACCTTCAACCATAAAAGGGAGGTCTCACCCCGCATAAAAGGTAAAACTTCAACCTGAAAAGGGAAGTCTCAACCTGTGATGGTTTAAGGATAACCAACAACTCTGGAATGCTTAATGCAATTCCTGAACTCTTCCAAAAGTGGCAAGAAGCTGGTGTCTTCTGCTAGAGGAAGTGTTCTCAATCTGTTCACGGGCATCTTTGTCTCTGGCTGCAACTCTGAAACTGGTGTGGCAGGTTGTGGCTCAGGCTCGCTTGATGTGACTTTGAAGCTTGTAGATGACCATCATTTCCCCCCCTGTCAGATACAAGGTGAGAAGATGGAGAAAACTCAACTGCAAGACTGTTCAATATTCTGGAACAAGTTCTGACATGTGTTTGGAATATCTTCTTGGCTGTTGATGCCCATTGCCAAGAAGCGATCCATCCAAGATGAATCTTTGTTCTTGCAGGACGTTTGTTTCTGAAGCATCTGTGTGAAGAATGACTGGTTTTATGACAGTGCTTACATGGATGAAGATCGAAACAGTGATCTTTCAAATGGCCAACTCGGTCACAGTGTTGGCATTTCACGATCTGTTGTTGTTGTTGTTGCTGTGGAAGAGGGGCAGAATCTGGAACAAATGGAGGTGAACTGTCATGAATGAATCCAGCACTCTGAAACTGAATGGGCTTGGCATAGTCTGGAATATGAAAGGACAAGTCCTTGTCATATCCAAGACCAGTTCTGTGCTTGTTGTGGACAAGCTGTTCCCAAGGTCTGATGATGGGCTTGGGAAGTGCAGACTGAGTTTCTGCATCTACATATACAACTGCTGCTTTATTTGAATGAACTGTACCATTATTAACATGTTGCTGATGGGTGGTTGTCTCAATGTTCTGAACAAAAACAGGTTCAGAATGGTGTCTATTTTGATGTAGCTCTTCTTGCTGTAGCTGTGATTCAAGCTGCAAAAAATCGATCTTTTCCTGTGCATTTTGTAAACATGTCTGAATTTCTGAGAGAGATCCTTTGCTGATTTGTAATGTGTCATCAACAGTAGATAATATCAGAGTTTTAAGGAATTGTAAAACTTCACTGGTTCTGGCCATTTTTTCTTTAATGTCAGAATTACACCCCAAACACTGATCACAACTACTACTCAATGCAAAAAGGTAACACCCACTAGCAATATCTCGTGTAACAAATGATCAGTGTGCGACCAACAAGCACCAATTACAATCCATATAAAATAAGATGATAAAGCTACGTTACTGTTGAAGACCTTAAATTTGATGCTATGATGATATCACTTCTGCTCCAACATATTGTTGCGGTACTAATGATAGACCTTCAAAAGAACCTTTTGTAATGAATGATTTGAAAGCACAGTCAACAGGTTTGTTTTTAGAATTGCAGGTCTTTATGTAATTAGAGTAATCTGGTGCAGCCAAACAGGTCTCTGAACCTCTGAATACATTGCATTCTGTTGCATTATGTTTTACATATATTTCACCAACTTCTTTCAGCACAACCTTCTGTGACCATAGTGGCAAAAGGGCAATGCCTTCCACTGATTTCTGAAAACTTTCTAATTGAATGAAACCAAAGTTACCAGACTTGGCTTTAAAGCAATCAACTCAGCGTGGCAAGACAGTCAACAGTTGACTCCGGACTTAGCAAGCCTATGCAGTTGACTTGGAACATGCTATAATTGGGACCTTTTCCAGTTATTTTTTTTTCAAAATTTGACTAAAAATTTAGAATGAAACGTTTCCAATCATTTTTGTCCTGATCATTTTTGCCTAAAATTTGGTTAAATAATTTGAAAAATAACTGGAATCATAGATATTAATCGTTGAGATTGCACGACCCAGATACAATAAAAGTTCGCCAACAATTTTTCTATAACCAAATTCCAATAATGATTGCTGGAAAATCCAAATCTTAAAGATGCAGAGAAACGCATTAAAAAATTGTGTAACACCAACAGGCTTCGAGAGGCAGCGGAAACCTTCAACAATATGCCTCTCTTCCGATCTTGGGACCTGTGAGAACTAGATTAAAAAAGACTCTCTCCATCCCTTAACGCACGGAAAAAAAACATCGGGTTAGATACGCTTTGTATGGAGGACTGCGTTCCTTCTGGAGAAGAAGTAATGGAGGCCATTCAAAATACTGTACCCGGCGACATTCGAATCCTGGTCATGGTAGCCCGGCAGTTAAAAGAAGCCAAGCGTTGGATAGGCGAAGAAAGTCATGCATTTGTTACACGACATGCATCGAAGCAGGCGAGGGACACATGCATCAGAGTCTTTGGTAGGCACAGTGAAGATATTCTGAAGGCACTCGTCTTACAACATTCAAACTGCCATCTCTTTTAGTAACAGTACAATTGCCATTTTGCAGAAATATATATAACCAATGATGTAAAACATAGTGGCCGTTCATCAAACTTAATCTCAGCAATGATAAAATATTGGATCATAATCTAAATCAGCGTATCCACAAATTGAAACATTATGTGTAAATATTTATAATGCTCTTATGGTTTACGTCTCATTGCAAGCATTAACTTAGAGCAGAGAACTAATATATCAATCTTAATAAAATTGCTACCCGACCTCGACTGTTGCATTTGAGTGACATTATTAACCGGCTAAAGCATCCAATGTTCTGACCTTTTTCGCCTTCACTTCAGGTTTTGATATCAGTGCCTTCGGCCTTGTCTTGAAGAGAATTCTCTGCTTAATGATGCCCACAACTTCCAATTCTACTTTTGAACTCTTGGTCTCAGGGATGTTTAAATGAGATTCCACGCCCACTCGAACCGTCAGCTTCCATTGCTTTCCCAGAAACACAAAATTTAAAACTGAAACAGCATCTGCAACTGACCCGATACTGTCAATAAAGAATGTCAAAATTCCAGGAGTGCAGGTCACGGAGTAGCACGCAGGATAGTGTGTTACATCAAACCACTGTAATTTCAGGAGGAAGGATATAACTGATTTGAGCGCACAGTCACCACAGTGAGCGTTGAGAAGTCAAATAATCAAGAGAGGCGTTAGAACAGTTAGCGCAGAGCGACCAGCAGAACCGATGGGAGAGCGACAGGCTGAGCGTTAGACTGAGAATGGCAGAATATATAAAACGCATAGATGCCGAGCGCAGAGAATTGTCAGACAGTAGAGGCGCAGGGAGGCAAGGTGCTCATTAGTGTCAAGTATGCGTGGAAGGTTACAGATAATGAATACCAGGCCAGCGCTATTCAAGGCAGCTCAGACACAGGATTATGGGCAGAGGTGCAGGACTGACATGCACATAACAGGCCACAGAAAAACAAGCGGCTCCGATACCATGTTAAACACACATGGACAACAAACAATGTGAAAGATAAATCATGTGAGTTCATTTTTTATTAACAAGAGATGTACATTTATAATACAATGTTGTGACTCTTGGGTTTCAGATCCCAAGGTCTCTTGGACTGCTTAGTCTTTTCGGCTTCCACACTAACCCTTTAGGATTAGGTGTCCAACAGATAGGATAAGAAATCTGTGAGAAGTTCCTAATGAACCTCCTATAGTAGCCTGCCAAACCCATGAAAGATCTCACCTCATCCACACTCTTAGGAGCTACCCACTCCATGATGGCCCTTATCTTCTCTGGATCTACTACAATGCCCTCCTTGGAGACAACATGCCCTAAGTAATGTACCTCAATCTAAAAGAAACTACACTTTCTAAGCTTAGTATACAACTGATTCTCTCTCAACAACCTCAACACTCCTGCTAAATTTTCAGCATGTTCTGCTTCATTTTTAGAATATACCAATATATCATCAATGAACATAATAAAAAAATTATCCAAATATGGATGCAACACACTATTCATCAAACACATAAATGTAGATGGAGCATTAGTTAAGCCAAATGGAACAACAACGAACTCATAATGACCATACCTAGTCCTGAACGCAGTCTTGTAAATGTCCTCCTCTTTGATGTGTACCTGATGGTATCTGGATCTCAGATCAATTAGAACATTGTTGCTCCCTTTAGTTGATCAAATAAGTCATCAATCCTCGGCAAAGGGTAGTTGTTCTTGATGGTCACTTTGTTCAACTACCTATAATCAATGCATAATCTGAGAGTATCATCTTTCTTCTTCACAAACAATACCGGTGCGCCTCATGGTGATACACTTGGCCTAATGTACCCCTTGTCCAACATTTCCTTCAGTTGCAACTTTAACTCGACCAACTCAGGTGTGCTCATCCTATAAGGTGCTTTTGATGCTGGAGCTGCCCCTGGCACTAACTCAATAGAAAAGTCTACCTCCCTGTGAGGTGGCAACTCTATAATGTCCTTGGGAAATACATCCTTGAACTGCTGTAAAATTGGGTACCTGCTCAACACATCCATATCCTCAACTTCCTTACCCTTATCACTAGAAATGTGCACTGCAAATAACTTACACCCTTTCCTACGGCTACACTTTGCTTGCATAGTTGTCACCATCCTAATTGATGTAGATTTCTTCTTTCCCTATAAGAATCTTGCTTCTCCATTGTCATCAACACACTCAATGGCTTTATCATAACAATCTACCTTGGTTCTATGAAGATACAACTATTCCATGCCCAACAACATAATGTATGAACCCAATGGTAATATATTCAAATGTGTTGCAATAGGCATACCATTCAAGTCAAATGCACAAGCTCTTACCAAATGATGAACTTGTTTCTTCGTACCTATAGCCAACTACACTAACCAAGACTTTTCATGCAATTCCTTACTCAAACCACATGTATCCACCAAGTTAGGACAAACATAGCTACAATTAGATCCAGGGTCAATCAAAATAGAAATAACTTGATCACAAAGCTTACTGTCCATTTCAATGATAGATGCATGATGCTCTGCATGTTTGTTATCCAAGATTGCATAGATACGTGGAATACTCTGACCAACGTTTCTAACATTATGTTCCTCCTGTGCACTATATATCTTAGGCCTACCGCTCTTCTATTGTGGACAATCCCTCCTATGATGATCTCCTCCACAAGTCCAGCATTGTATGGGCTCCTTATTCTGCTCCTTAGATTTGTGTCCCTGTCCTCTATCTAATGCATTGAACCTCTTAAGTGGTGCAACATTCTCCTTGTTACCTGAATCCTATGGTCTTACTCACTTCTTGTCCCATTTTCCCTTGTTCTTTGCATTACCTCTCCAATTTGTCTTTGTCTTAGTTTGACGCTTCGAATGTTCATAGAAATGCTTCAGTTTTCTGATGGCCTCCTCCAATGATCTAGGCTCGTCGAACTCAATCCTATCTTTGAATGCAATCGATAACCCACTAACGAATCTTTAAATATTAGCCTTCTCCTCCTTGAGGTAAGGCACATACCTTAGCAACTCCAAGAATATGCTAGTGTACTCATCATCTGTCATGGATCCCATCTTTAGCTCATAAAATTCTTTTGCCCTGTCATCAAAGTATCTTTCCGAAAAATACTTCTTCTTGAATAGTTGCTCAAACTCACTCCAAGTCAAATATTCCTCATTTATACCTTTGACATTCTTCACGTCTTCCCACCAAATGTCTGCTTTTCCTTTGAGACTAAATGTAGCCACTCTAGCTTTCATGTTCTTTGAATAGTCATGCAATCTGAAGAACTTCTTCATGCCTAGCAACCATGCCTCTACATCTCACGATTTCTTTACCTCTCCATCAAAGTAAGTGCCTTTGCTTTCTTAAACTCACTTGGAAAATACCCCTTATCACTCCTCCTGTAAGGATGATATTGATGATGATCATAGTGCTTATCTGAATTAGAACTAGAGTCATACCTGTGTCTATCCCTTCTCCTATCCAGAGTGTCCAACAATTTTCCATCTCTGATTGTGTCATCTCTATCTGATCTGTGACCACCATGCGATATACTACCATATGCCCCATTAGTTCTATCCTTCTGCTCATGGCTGATCCAAAGTAGTCCTTGTCGCTGCAAATCTGACAAGCTCTGAAGTATGATTGTAGTTACCTATGCTAACTTTTCTTGTGCCTGTATGATTCAGTCATTATCTACCTTACAACTCCTTATCTCTTCCTTTAAGCTTCTTAGTGTCACTGCCAAGTCAGAAGAGTTTCTAATACCATACTACTCTTCGAATTCATAGGAAGAGTCTTTGTAGTCAACCATCTTGCTAGCCATTTAATATTTCTTCCTGCAAGGTATATCATGTTAGCTAAACCAAATCACAATAAACCAACGTACCTTAGTATAGCTTAGGGAGGATACCTTGTCTACAAGATCAACAAATTAGCGTGATACATGTATAACATAATCATGACAACATATAGAAACATAAAACATAAGCATATGACCATGCAACCGTCATTCTAGCTAGGGTCCAGTCATCAATGCATGACCTCAATAACAACACACACCACAACCTCATGCATGACAACCACCATCATTACGTCACTATACACTTGACCACATGCAAACATGAACATGCATAAGTGATGCATAACCATTCACACATATGCATAAACACATATGACCAAGCATGAATGAACAATATTTGAAATCAAACCTACAATAATGATACATGCAACCAAGCATACAAGAATGTGACCAAACATGCAATAATGTAACCAAGAAAACTACAACGATACATGTAAGCAACATAGATTGACATGTAACTAGTCATACACTCACAACGATGCATTCCACAATAACTCCTCAAATTTCACATGACGACATCACTACAATCATGAACAACATCATGCAAGTACAACAAGCAAATGGAATGTAAGGGTGAGAGACACACATGCAACTGACATGCATGCATGACCAACACATAGCCCATCTAGTTCAAAGGGTGAACCATGCTCTGATACCACTCTGTAACATCCTCCTCCCACATCTACCCAAGAAGGCCAGCCGAGGTAAACATGTGATGAGAGGCCACTATGATATGATTCGGCCTCCCAAGTCACGTTAAGGAAGTGGAACTGACAGAAACACCATACATACATTAATTAGCAGCTACAAGACCCTCAGGAGACATGTCAGCCACTCAAACAGTTTGTCTCTAGGTCCCACTGATGTTCTGGATCTCTTAGGCCATAGTTGCTCTCATGTTATGGGCAAGGGAGTGACCAACAACCTGAAGTTACTCTCACAGGCTTGCCTGCCAGCGACCAGAGACCAAAACTGCCAGTGTTATGCCAACGAGTCCGAGAATTGAGCCACTTTTTCAGGCCCAGAACCCACGTCACTGCCCAGAATTGAACCATCTCTTCAAATCAGTAAAATAACCAGGAAATGACAGTATTAAAGAAAATATTTGTTTAAGACCTTAACTGGACCCCTACTAGCCATGACAGGCATTTCATCAAACATATTGCAAATGTGTAATCTATAGGTGTAATTAATAATTCTAAGCATAGGGGTCTCATACTTAGCTGAGAATCGCTAAGAACCATTGATGCCTCAACACATCAACTGCCATTCCATCCATTAGGTCATAGATACATTGATCATTCAATTACAAGTAAAAACATGAGGGAAGCCATACATGGATGTTGTCATAAAACACATACATAACCAACATAATAGGGACATAAATACTCATGAAAGTACAGCCATATAGACCACATATAATCCATCAAAATGCTCATAGAAATACAAGGAGAAATAACCTTTCATTAATGATGCAAAATCCAAACCCAGGATGGGACTTCCATGTTCCACTTGACCGTAGAATGGTTGAGCCAAATATCTCTTCAACCATTCACCCCCGTGCCATATTCCAAGCATGAATGTGGGATCTCATAAAACACATCAATAAAAAACCATCCAGGGCTTCCAGAGGTCATCCACCTCAACCCATCAAACAGTGATTCCACCTCACGGTCAGACATCACAAAACCATCATCAAATCAGTCTCTATCCCAGCCATCAAGGCTCCAAAGCGTTTGTCCAACCCCGCTACAGGACTATGAACTCAACCCACAACTTTTACTGAGCTCCAAAGCATTTGTCCAACCAAGGCTACGGGACTAGTAACTCAACCCACCAAGGGCTCCAGAGCGTTTGTCCAACCTAGGCTACGGGACTAGTAACTCAACCCAAGTTGTTCCAGGGCTCCAGAGCGTTTGTCCAACCAAGGCTACAGGACTAATAACTCAACCCAAGCTAAGGAAACATGAGAACCAACCAAAAACACAACAAGGAAATAAACCCACAATCACCATGGCTATCCAGGAAATGGCAAGGCTAGGCAATCCACTGTCAATCTCGGCCATCCTCCATGCCAATGACATATCACAACCAAAAATCCACATGCATATGCCATGCATGCCAAAAATAGTGAAGGAAACATACATGCAACTCGATACCTGTAAGCAAATCTGATGTAGTTGTTGATCCCAATGTCTTTTTGCGCTTTCCTGCTCTTCCTTTGCCTTCTTGCTCCAAAAATCCAAGTATGCCACACCCTCCAAGAGTGCTCCAATAAAACTTTAAGTCTCCAAGAGTATGAGAGAGAGAGAGAATAATGAGAGATCTCCAAAACTGAACTAACAAAAGGTTATCAACTAGTCCTTAGAAGCCTTTTTATGAATGAGGCCTCTATTTTCTTCATTTTCCATTATTTTCCTTCAATTTCCTCCTCACATGCAACCTCTGACCTTTCACCTCCTTTTTCTCCTAATTTCCATTATTTTCATAAATAAATGTGCCAAAAATGCTATGTTGCCTTTCCAAATCCTTAGCCATTGCCTTTGCCAATTTCCTTAGCCATAACCAATCACAAGTGATCCCTGTCACTAGGATTTTTCCCAACATTCAACTTGGAATAAGTGTCCCATCATTCGTGGTTATTATTTTTAACTTTTATTACATGGAATTTTCACCAGGTTTGTTACACAAGAATATAATTTATGTGCCGAATGAAAACAAGTTGAAGAGGCTCATATTAAAATAATTTCATAGAAATCCATATTCAGGCTACCAAAAGACATTAACAACCATTAATTTTTTAACTATTGGCTAGATTTAAAAAGGGAAGTGGTTGATTTTATCTCAAAATGCATTGAGTGTCTACAAGTAAAAGTTGAAAGTAGACATCTAGCAGGCTTATTACATCCTATTCCCATACTTGAATGGAAGTGGGAAGTGATCTCCATGGATTTTATCACAAGGTCTCCACAGACATCCAAGCAACACGATGCCATGATGGTAGTCGTAGACAAATTGAGCAAGGTTGCTCACTTTGTGGTTGTTAAATCAACTTATACAAAAAGTGACGTGGCTCAAGTTTTTTTAAAATAAGTTGTGAGGCTACATGGAGTGCCCAAGAGAATTATCTTAGATAGAGATGCTAAATTTACTTCAAAATTTTGGAAAGAGTTATTTGTTGGCTTAGGGATAGGGTTGGCATTTAACACAACATACCAACTACAAATGGATGGGCTAATAGAGAGCACAAATAGAATATTGGAGGACATGCTTCAAATGTATGTGATGCACCAACCAAGGAAGTGGGAAGAGTATATTCCACTTGTGGAGTTTGCTTACAATAATGGTTATAAAGAATCCTTGAAAATGAGTCCATTTGAGGCTCTCTATAGGAGGAAACGTAATACTCCTGCCAGTCAAAGTGATCTAGTGAACAAGGACCTCATTGGGCCTAATATGCTTAGGGAAATGGAGTAGGAAATGTTGACCATCAAACAAAATTTAAAGGTGGCACAAGAAAGGTAGAAAAGCTATGTGGACCAACATAGAGTCCACAAGGAATTTAAAGTGGGAGATCATGTCTACCTACAAGTTAGACCCAAGAGAAGCTCTCTAAAAATTGGGTCATGTGCCAACCTGGAACCACACTTTTATGGACCATTTCAAGTTCTTGAAAGGATAAGGCTAGTGGCCTATAAGACGGCCTTGCCACCAATAGTAAAAGTTCATAATGTTTTTCATGTTTCTTTACTCAAAAGGTATGTACAAGATGTTAATCATGTGATTGATTGGTTGATGTTATAGGTGGAACCAAAGGGAGAGCTCTAACTGAAACCTCTATGCATCCTAGATCAGAGGAAGCTCACGCATTAGACTCGTGTAATCGATCAAGTCAAAGTGCAATGGAGGCACTTTGGGCTTGATGAATCCACATGGGAGATCTTTGATCATATGCAGGAAAAATATCCATTTTTGTTTATTGGTTAAGAAAACGTAAATAAGTTTGTAAATGATCGTATAAAGATATGTATATAAAGCTCCTAAAGATTTTGTGCTTGGTTTAAAGCATGGTTGGAAATTTGTTCAGGTATAGAACACTGAGGATGGTTTTCCTTTAAGGGGGTGTGGTTTGTGACAACACTTGGAAAAATTCCCTGTTGTAAATAATGTAGCCATTTTTTTTTTAAATTAAACTAGATGAGATATTGGGAAACATATTTTAGAGCTTGGTGGGGGAGATTTCTTGGGAAGTTGGAAGAAGTCGGTTATTAATTCCAGTCATAAGAAGCTGACTCGTGTGCCTTAAATGAGTTGATTGTACATTAACTTCAGTTGGAGAAAGAAAGGACGGGAACCATACCTCTGTTGGGAAAAAATTGTAAGGAATGAGGATAAAAACTTAACTATGATGGGTTGTACTCGAACCGGGTGGTTGCACTAGTGAGGCACGCGTTCACACCATCGGTATACAGTTGTAATAGTGGTGGTGGAAGGCTGTGGGGAGGAGCACCCAAGAAAATAGGGGGGGAACCACACAAGAGAAGGCATCCGAGAAGGAAAGAAGTAGTAGAAGGGAAGAGAGATTAAGAGAGAAAGAGCTGGAAAAACTATGAGAATTGCATGGAGGAAAGGAGGCTACAACTGCTTACACTAGTTCTCCAACGAGCTTGCTAGAGGAGGAATTTTTGGTTTGAAATAGAGGTAGAGGGCTCAGTGGATTCCTATTGGGTGAAGGTGAAAGGCTCTCTGGATTCTCAATTTGGGTGGAGGCCATCTTCCTTTCGATTCCTAGTAAAAGAGGGTCCATGATGTCTACCTAAGCTTGGTTATCAGGCAAACGATTACAATTAGTGAACTCTAGATTCCTGATTTTGGGTGGAGTCACTAAATAATTGTTTCCTAAATTACAAGGGTGGAGATGGTGATATCTTTGGATTCCATGACTCGGTTGTGAGGGAGGAGATGGTGACATCTCTAGATTCCCTTGCTTAGCTAGTGGGTGGAGGTGGTGTAGTCTCTGAAATCCTTGTTTAAGCTAGTGACAATGGTTTTATTCTTATGAGAACTCTTCCTCAAGCTCTGGAATCTAGCTCAGGTGTGGTTGACTACAAGAAAGAGGTTAGTGTAGTCTTCCTAAGGTTGGGTGGAGAGTTGAATTCCTAATCTCAGTGGCCAAGCATCCTTACAAAATAAGTGTTTGCTTATGTTTTCTATTCTTGTGATGTTATTTCACTGAATCAATGAGTATGGTCTTGTGGCAAGTATTGCTATTATTTATATTCTATGCTTTGTGTATGTTGAGTTGTAATGGATGAACATGGTTTTGGGCATGTAATGTTGTTGTTTATATTCATATGTTATGTGTGTGTTGAGTTGTAAGGAATGAACGAACTTAGATGTATAATTGTTTGTAAGTAAATAGGGAGTTGGTTGAGCTTCCCCATAGCCTTTTGGTATATTTTCATGGGTTTACGTTGATATGCATGATATCCGTGTCTTTTAATGGGTAAGTGCAATAGCCTGAGAATTTTATGATAGTTGAGTGAAGTTTGGGAAATAAATATTCTTTGTGTGCTTCAGCGAGTGAAGCTGATGGTTGAGCACCGAAAACTAAAGTTTTCATGCCTAAGACAGGAAAGATGGGGTCTATATGAGATTGGATTTTTGATCCATGACCTCATGGAATATGAGGCAAAGTCCTGTAGTGGTAATCAAAATGTGAAAACACATGTCTGTGCAGCCTGAAAGCATTTCACGAAAAAATAATTATAAGTCTAAGAACTTCACAAAAACAATGCAAGCTTGAGTTGGGATTTGGGTAAGTAAGTGGTCAAGTGAGTTGTCCTGGAAGCATTGTTCAGGAAAAGTTTGGATCCAGGCTTGTTGAAGCCTAGGCAAGTCGAGAGTTGGTCAGGTTGGGGGTTGGTAGTCGGGATTCGTAAGGTTGTTCACTAGTTGTAACGATGGGGATCGACCCCAACTATGCTAAACCTACGTGTATTTTTTGCCATTCCACAATTGGACTTTCTAGGAGTGGTAGAGTAACCACGTGGGTGCCATGTGGCAGACCCTGATGAGATGGCATGGCTTAATGGACCAAACTTAGAATGGACATAACTTTTGATCCATAAGTTAGATTGGGGTGAAATTTATATCGTTCGAAAGGTTTGGTTGATCTTAACATGATGATGTTGTCAGTGGTTTATTTTAAATTATTTCTTAAAAGGAGGAATTTTGTGTCCCCATTTCCATGACAAGACTATGGAGGTTGGGTTAAATACAAGTAACACCTCTCATGGACCTTGGAGATTCCAAGAGGATGGGAGGGAGTGTTACAATATCCACCTTGATCTGGATTCTTTTGCCTCTATATTTCCACCTTAATCTAGATTTCTTTTACATCATGTATGCATAAGTATTGGTTTGAAGTAGTCAACTTCTCATTCTTGTGGAGTTAATGGAAGTGCCACATACCATTGGAAAGGTATCATAACAAGTTATTTAACCATATATATTTTATTCCCATCTCAACTACAAGACTATATAATAGTTGCCTTCAAAGATACAATACCCAAACTTAATCTTCATCCTTGAAATCAAGCTAGACAACATTAATAACAACACAACATTCAATGACAACACTTTTGACAACACAACATCAATGACAACACACAGTGCAATAATCTTATTATTTACATTAATGACAACACCTTTGACATCAATGAAAACACTTGTTCAACAATATTCCCCTTTCTCATTAATGGAAAGACCACCACACATAATCCAATCATTGATGTGGTTTGGTTAAGAAGGATACTTATCTACTAGTTGAGTATCTTCTCCTAATATTTTCTTATTATGTATACTCACTCTCCCCCTTTTACATCAATGGAAAAGGGAATGGATTTACTTTTGGTTGCAATTCTCCCCCTGAGGTCTTAAGATCAAAACAATTACTTCCTTTGATTGTTCACTTATCTTTTGTCTATAGCTAGGGTCCCCCTATCAAGGTTGTGATTATCTATTCATGCACTCATCTTTTATAACTCTACTCTTCAGACTACTCCCCTCATGTTTGAGCTTCCTTTTACTTCTTCTTTTTAGGACTACTCCCCTGGGATTATGCTTCCTTTTGTCTACAACTTAATTATTTTAACATCAAATAGTTGTTTTCCCTGAATTGATGCTTTTCCTTATTTGCAACTCTCCTTCTTTTTCTTTTCTTATTGGTTGAATTGCATTATTTGCTTTACTTTCAACTTCTAAGTCATACCTACAAATGATCTTCTACCAATTGACCAGCTGCAATGGGCTTATTTTCAATATGTGTAGCAATGTGCATGCTTCCTAGTCATCTTACAATGGTGTTTCCTCCATTACTTTTCCTTGGTATAAATACAAGCCTCCATGTATGTATACAAATACAAGTTCATTTTCTTTACCTCCCTTCATTTTGGGTCCAGATGCTTCTTTTCTCTTTTCCGTCCTTCATTGTAACATTTGCAATCCCAATGGTTGTTTTCTTTGCCATTGCTTGCATTGTTTCTATATTTGAATTATCATCCTCATGTCTATCCTACAAACTTTCCTTTTTGTCTTCATTCTCCTATAGCTTACACTCAAAAGTTCCCATCTTCTTAATGTGGCTTGAGATGTTTCAGTCTCTCACATGTAATTTACTGATAAGATGAGAGAGAAAACATTGTCACACAACAATCCTCTCCTTTATCTTTATTAAGGACATATGCATTGTTTGAAGTCTTGGTTGCTTTTGTCACTAATTTGTTAAAAATTAATTAATGGAGCAATGAAATCACAATGAAATACACAAAACATTGTGGAAACACAAATACAAAAATGCATAGAAAAAGAGAGACACAGATTTACATGATTCACCCAATTTGGGCTACATCCATGAAGAAACAGCCAATCCTTCCTTTTATATTATCCAACAAAATGAAGAGATACAATCTACAACAGATCCACTGTAATTTTCTCTTTGCTCTCACACAATTTCCTCTCTCTTTCTCACTCATAATAATAATTCCCATCTGCAATACAATTCCCTCATATAAACCAAGGGGTTGCCTTCTGGGGGAAAAAACCATAAATTAAATATAACTTCTACCGTCATATTATCCGCCTAATGAATGGCCCAGACTGACTGCGAAATTACAATATTTTACAAGGAAAATTTTCATCTATTTTTAGCTTCGAAGGCGCTACCCCCAAACCTTGGCCCAGGGGGGGGCTCCAAACATGCAGTACACCCCCAACCCTCGCCCCCCCACACACCCCCCCCCCCCATCGGGGATTAGGATCCAAACACAAGTGAAACAAGACCTCGAAATCAGTAAGATAATCAGGCTCCACATCCAACATAATTTTCTAGAGCTTTCTTTTCTTAATTTACATCCTTTAGAATTGAATGTGACCTCATGTCATTTATCAACCATTTGACTTATACTTAAAATATTATTTTTTAAATCTTCAATAAACAAGACATATCAAGCTTTATATTTTTCATTATCAAGGCTAACTTTTCCTTTGCCAATTAATCTAGTTAATGGATTATCTCCCAGAGTGACACTGTCACCTTTGGCTTCCATTAGAGAGAGAGATTTGCTTTTATCATTTGACATATGATTTGAGCATCCATTGTCTATATACCATTGGATTTCTTCATCTTTGACACATAGGGCTAGACTGCATTCTTCATGTTGCTCTTGCTTCCTTCTCCACATCTTCATTCTTTGATTTCTATTGATGGTGATGTCTTCTTGAGGCCTTAGTATATTTCTTCTGTCCAAAATTGTTGCACCTAAAATATTCATTGTGATACAATAATGGATAAAATGAATTGAGATTCTCGATTCCATCATTGTAGGAATTTCTACATCTGATATGGCTACTTATTGAGGTCTTACAAGGACCTTTGTTGTTCCTTGATCTACAATAGTTTTCTTTGTGGCCAAACTTAACACAAATAAAATAGTATCCATTAAGGAAATTTGAGTATCTTGATGTGAATGGTATTCTTGGAAGAATTGATCCTTTTGAAGGAATTGGCTTTCTTTGGATGATTGCTTGCGAAAGTTCATATTTCTGTTGCTTCCTTACTCCATCGCTACTATGGGGTTGATCTGATTTTGCTTTAACTAATATTCACTTTCTTTCTTGTTGTTTATGTGGCTAGTTTGATCAATACTTTGCTGATATTTGGCTTTGTTTCATATGTTGTTTGACTGATTGCTGGTTCCTTTAAGCACACTAACATAACCTTTTGCTTCTTTTTTCATTTATGTGTTTGTACTTGATTCTCCCTTGACAACTCCATGATAACTAGTGCTTGTCTTAATAAAGGGGGATCTTCGACTACTGAGTCTATTATCCAAGATTTCAAAACTCTTCCAAACTTCAACTAATCATTTCCCTTATCAAGATCATTTGTCAAGGAAACGATCTCTTACCTCTAGTTTCTCACATTGTTCTTCCTTTTATTTCAATTGGCTTGTCATTATTTCTTTCATTCTTCTTGCTTCTTCTAATTCAAACTTAAGGATGACAACTATTTTCTTTGTTTCATAAAGGTTATGATCCTTATATTCATGCTCTTGCAATAGCTCCTCCTCCATTATATTTGTAATTGTGAGTCTCTTTGTCTCTTCTAAGAGAAAAGTGAGTTTTGCATTTGTCTCCATTTCTTGATTATATTTGCCTTGGCTAGCTCTTTTTGAGATAGATTGCACTGTATCTAATTTCTCTTCCTGAGTGACTTCATCATCCATGTCTAAGAAGAGAATGTCTTCTTTATCATCATTTGATAAATCCATTTCTCTCATCTTGGTCCTTTCCATCATCGATGTTCTCTTTGCCTGATCCCTTCTTCAATTTCCTTATGAATTGGGATTCTTCCTTATTTTATTCATCATTTGAGTAGTCATGGTGTTTGATATTCTTTGAATCTTTGAGTACTTCTTCCTTTCGATCTAATTTTTCTGTCTTCATTTCATAAGTAGAGTGAATTCCATCTCCCTCATAGATGCTTTACAACTCACTCAAGGTAGCATTCATGGCTTCTATGTTATGCTTGTTGTCCTTCCTTCCATCCACTACAAATTTCAAAGTATCAATGTCAAGATCCATTAGATAATACTTCATTATTTCATTCCATATTGCATAATTTGATCCATTCAATAATGTCGCATTGTTTTAATCCAATTCATTCTGACTAGCCACAGTCCCTTTGAGATATTCCTTCTAGTGGTTGGAATAATTTCAAAAGTAATGTGCTCTGAAACCAATTGTTGGGAATGTGATTATACTAAGAGGGTGGGGGGTGAATTAGTATAATGGAAAATTTTAACCACTCGAAACATTTCAATGCATATACAATGACATCAGCAACATAAGAATACACCATGCATTTATGAAACTTCTTTTATTATAAATGATCTTGTAGGCACTAACTTAATGTAACATTGACTTATTGGCACCAACCAAAAGGAGACACCAATACCCTGATATGATTCACTCACACCAACCAAAAGGAGACACCAATCCCTTGAAATGCTTCACTGACACCAACCAAAAGGAGACACCAATACCCTGAAATGATTTATTATCACCAACTAGAAGGAGACAATAATCTGAATCTGGGCTCCTCTTTTGTTCCTGCATCAAAGTGAAATTTGTGCTTGATACATCAGTATGAGCTTTCAATGATGGTGAAAGATGCAAATGGAAATAAATCATTTGTACACAACTCAGTCAAAGGTACCATTTATGAGAATGTTTCACATTTTCCCTCTCATGATGTTTCTCGGAATTCTTTAAACGAAGATGAAATATTGAATAAATATTCACATGTGAATAATTGTCTGGTCGATTCTATGTGATATATTCCTTCGCATACAAACCTTATGATTAGGTTTGGGAAAAATGGTATCTCCTCCATTTTTAGAACCCTCCCTCATCTAGGGTCTTTCCCACCTATTAAAGATAATTCATGTTTTGTGACTCCTCCAGTGGGCCACAAACATGGCTCATATGATGAGTATAATAGCTCCCTTCAGGCTACAATTCCTCGGTGATTCAATTTGGCACCTATATGGGTATAAACTCCCATACGAACTTTGTCAGTAGTGATATTGATTTTCTTAAACATTGCTCGACCATCAACATTGAACCTCTTACTATTCACTCGTCTTTGAAATCCCTGGATGTCCTCCCTATAATCCCCAATTATAAATGCAATGTTACTTTTCAAAAGAAGCACAAAGGTAGATCGAAAGGGGTTCCCTTGTTGGGCCATTCTCCACCTCGACTATCATTGACTTATCCTTATCTATCATATTCATATCAAACTACTCCCCTTTTCAATTTAGATGTATTGGCTCTTAGAGATCTTATGCCCATTGCACATACCCCACCATGAAGATTATGTCTGTGAACTTTTAGAGTTTAGGGAATGCCCCTAAATAAAATTCCCTCCACCACTTGATCTTGGAAAATAAACCATCTGTTATTTTAATCCAGGAGACTATGACAACTAGAGATAAGGAATGTGCATATTTTTTGAAAATATGCCAAGGATGGAAGTTATGTTCTATTGCCATTATTGGCCTCTTTGGGGGGGGGGGGGGGGGGGGGTTGGAAGCTATGTGGGATCTATGCCTTGTTAATTTCCTAGCATTAAAACTTTTTCAGTTATCTTATTAATGGGATTCATAAGGGGAAAAAGGGAAATAATTCATATCCTGAATGTATAAGCTCCCTATGAGTCCAGATATGATTTCTGGAACAGGGTAGACAGGTGTAGGTTATTGAAGATTGGCTCTCTCACTGTGGCAGGATATTTAAATGTTATTGTTTCTACAGGGGGGATTTGGGGCTCTAGATGTAAATTGGATCTATTGAGTGGATATTTCAATGAAATTTAGGGACAAAATCACTTGGTGGATATCCCTTTAGTGCCACTTCTCCCCACATGGAGGAATGGTTGTATTGGACTATATGGAATTGGAAAGAGATTGGATAGAAATTTTGTTCATGAGAACTTATTAGAGCAACTAGGTTCAATGCATTCATGGGTCAACTCTTCTAAGTTGTTTGATCATTCCCCTATATTTCTAAAATGGTGGGGTGAATTTGCTTGGAAGGGTCTTCCCTTCAAAATTAACCACTCCTTGTTAAAAGATAAAGAATTTGAGAATCTAGTGTGGGATACATGGACAAAAGGGGGATTTCACCAAAAGATATCATGTATGGAAGTTGTATGTCAGAAACTAAAAGCTTTGGTCAAAAAATGGGAAAGAGAAAAAAATAGAAAGAACAAACAAGAACTTGTGGTGATTGAGCTCGAACTAGATTCGATTTCTACCCCATCAGATCCTGGTTACTTCTCTATTGAATTTAAACAAAAGGAATTTGACCTGGAAACAAGAAAGAGAAAGAATTTAAAACTACAAGAAGAAGAATGGAGGCTCAAGATCCACTCCATTTGGATTTTCGAAGGAGATAACAATATAAAATTCTTCCATATATTCACTTCTTAGAGAAAAAAGGATAACATTATCTAGGATTTGGAGGAAAAAGATGGTAGACATATTTTTATGCTAAAGGATCTTCATAAGGAGGCTATAATATATTTTGGGAATTCATACAAAGCTAGGGAAGGGGTTGACATTGATGCCCAATTAGGGGTCATCAACAAATACCCGTTGATGTTTTTCGAGGAGGACGATGTAGTCAGTAGGAGGTTAATCACATCTAAAGAAGTTGAAGCAGTACTTAAGTCTTTTGCCAGGGGAAAAAGCTGGGGTTTGGACGGGTGGAATGTGGAATTATTTATTCAATTTTTGGATATCATGGGGCCATATCTTCTACATATGGCTAAAGAAACATGGACCACCTATAAAATTGATGGTGCATTAAATTCCACTTTTATTCCATTGATTCCAAAGGTTTCAAATACCATTTCATTTAGGGATTATCACCCTATCTCACTGTGTAATATTGCTTACAAGTTTATGTCTAAGATTATTGGTTCCAGGTTAAAAGCCTTTCTTTCAAAACATATTTCACTGGAACAATTTGATTTCTTAAAAAATTGTCAAATTCAAGATGAAGTGGCTATTGCATAGAAATGAATACATACAACTAAGACACATAAGAAGGAGGCCTTACTTCTAAAACTAGACTTGATTGAAGCTTATGACTGTGTTGATTGATGTTTTTTGAGGATGGTTTTACATAAAACTGGTTTTTCAATGGAGGTTGTAGATTGGATAAAGGCACGCATCACTTCTATGAACTATGTGGTTCTCATAAATGGAGTGCCTTCTAGTTTCTTCAAGGCTTCGAGAGGGTTGAGGTAGGGTTGCTCATTACCCCCTCTATTATTTTTGTTGATAATAGAAGGAATGAACAAAATGATCATTGAAGTAAGGGATAATGGATTCGTTGTGGGCATTAAAATCACCAAAAAATGTTCCATTACACACTTTATGTTTGTGGATGATGTATTAATTGTTGGATATGTATCCTTATTGGAATGGAAATATATGCATCATGCAATTTCCATTTTTGGTGTTGTTATAAGTCTTCTTATGAGTAGCGTCAAAATATCGATTATTGATGCTGCCACAAAACATGAAAAAGTTCTAGAGAACGTTGATTTATTTGTTGTAGGTGTGGTTGATTTGGACAGGGGTTTCGAAGATCTTGGTTTCCACTTGAGACCAAATAATCATGACATTAGAGATTGGGCTTGAATGAATCATAAATTTGAGAAAAAAATGGCCATTTGGTCCCTAAAGTGGCTCACAATATGGGGCTAATTGATTTTGGCACAATCTGTCCTACATATTTGTCGGTATACTCGATGCACCTCTACTTGATTCCTAAGCATATCATCAAACATATTAATTCACTATTCTCAAACTCCATTTGATCTAGTGTGAAATATGTTCATAAGATTCATCTAGCTTGAATGAAGGAAATTTCAATGAGGAAGGAGGACAAAGGGTAGTGTTTAAAAAACATTGAAAATTTTGGTTGGGCTTTGGCGGTGAAGAGCATATGGTGCGCCTTATTTTGGGATGGCATATGGCATAGGATTATAATGGAAAAATACTTAGAAAAATTGTTAGTTCGGGATTGGATCAAGGCTAGATATTGAGTTCCTTGCAATGTATCATATATCTAGAATATCATTATGAAGGCAAAGCATTGGCTACTTAGAAATTTGAAATGGGATATTAGGTTGGTTACATCGGTGGAGATTGGCTTGGATCCTATCAAAGGATTTTCAAAGAATTACTCCTTGTCATTCTCTCTCATTTGGCTCATCCATGACAAAGGTATATCTTTTCTCCATCAGATTCAAACTAATGATGATCTGATCATTAATTATCTGACCTGGATTTGCTCGAGAAATTTGGGGTTAATTAGGGAATTAGCCAAGACTTGGGACATGTATGTCACTAACTTATATTTGGGTGGTATCTATTTCATTGAAAAGGAAGACCTATTTACTTGGGTTGGAAATGTAGTTCAGGGGAATATTTCTACTAAGGAGGCCTACATGTATATTTCTCAATCCCAATAGATGGATGAGGAAAGGTGATGGTTTAGGAAGGTCTAGAAATGGACTTTCCCCCTAAAACTTAAATATTTTGGATGGCTACTTTGGAATAATAAGATATTAACTTGGGAAAATTTATGCAAGAAATGGTTCATAGGTCTTGGAAGATGTGTCACGTGCATGGTTGATAATGAGGACACATCACACTTTTTGCTCACTTGTCATTTTGTGGCTTCCATTTGGAGTGGTTTTCTACAAACTTTAAATGTCTTTGTTGGCTAGAATACAACATCAGTGGAAGTTTGTCTAAAATAATGGAAGAAGGATTTTAAGGAATATAGAACACTTTTGTTTTATATCTTTTGGGGAACTTGGAGGAGCAGGAATAAACTAATTTGAAAAAACATCCCAGTGGATATCAACATAATTTTCTTAAAATTTATGCATATTTTAATGTGATGGGGCTAGTGACACGTAAGAAAAAATAGAGATGCATTCAACTTCCAGAACTCAGGAATAGATACCTCGTGGGGTTCTTTGATGGTGCTACTAATCATAATATATGTGGCAGTGAGGCATACATTGCCCTACAACTTAGGCATTTTTATCATTTCTTCTAGAAAAACGGTATAGGTACAAGTACAACGACTAACATTCTTGCACTTTAGGGATTCCTATTCTGTGTGAAATGGTTATCCTTGGAAACATTAGATGTCTTTCAAGATTCAAAAGCTGCAATTGACTGGGAAAATGAAAGGTCTACCTTCGATCCCCCAATGCTTACAAACAAAAAAAATTCAAATCAGAGTTTTAATTGGTTTTTTCAAATGGGTGACATTCTCACATTTACATGGGGAGTTGAATAACACTGTTGATACTATATCAAAGAAGGGCCAAAAATATCCACTCGGGGAGATCAACTTATCTAGTTTTAGAAATGAGGAACTACAAAGGGCTGGAAATATCTAGTTTCCCTGAAGTTTCTTCATATTGGGCGCTGATCTATGGGCATTGTTTGTCATGATCATGATATTTTGATTCTCATATGTTATCTCTTTAGTTTATGTTTTTGTGAGAATTGTTAACATGGGAAGTTTTTTGATACGTGACTTATCGTGATATCTTTTTACGATAAATGCATTAGACATTTTGATATATAAAGACAAATGCAAACAAGTTTCTTTCTAATACAAAGATTTGTTGGTTTTTTCTTTCCTTTTTTAAAAAAATTAAATTTGCATGATCGTGCACATTTAAATTTAAATCTTTCCTTAAACCCTTAAATTTGTTTGAATATTCAAGTACCCTTCAAATTTAATTTTAAGTTTTGTTGAGATGTTCAATTTTAATTTAAAACCAAGTGTAAGTTTGCCTCACATGTCAAATTTAAATCTATGTGAACCCTTAAATTTATAATTTAAATTTGCTTGCCACTTACAAAATGTCAAATTAAAATTAGTTTCATGTTTACCCCATTCAATGAATTTATAAACGATGAGGAGTTTGGGAGGGATTGTCAATCAATCCAACATTTTTATGAACTCCTAAGACAATCTGACTAAAGGAGGGGGTTGGGTGATAACTATGCAGAAGAAACACTAAGGAATAACCTTAAATGAAAATTCCCCAAAAAATCAATGATATGGTGGTCTCTCCTTTTTTCATTTATCAAATATAAACTAAAAATTCCCAAAAAGACAAAAATCAATGATATGGCGGTCTCTCCTTTTTTATTTATCAAATCTAAACTTAACAAGAAAAAATGCCCTATTTTGTTTTATTAGTTAGACCACATTTTTTTTGTTTATTTCTAATAAATTTAAAATTTAGAGTGAAAAATAAAATAATTATGTTTCCTAAATTTTTTTTATAACAAATTTTACATTAAAAATGATGTTAAATATAGGCATAGTCTAACTTATAAACAATAGATAATTTCACCAAAATCCGACAAAACAATTTCAAGAAAGAATGTGACTTTTTGTTGTTTAAAATGCGTTTTTGAATGCATAAATGGATTCAACACCTTGAAAAATCCCCTGCGTCACTCAAATTCTACAAATTAAACATCTTAAACCCAAGTTTTTAAAATATTTGCTAGATCTTGGTTAAAATTAATCAGAAAAAAATGACGTGAAACATGTCATTTCCTCTATAAGTTAGACTACCTCTTAAATACGTGTAACCAATAATATCCATAATCTCAAATTTATATAGTTGTTGATGCAATTTTATATAAAAAGTTGATATTTTATAAAAGATCTTGACATTGAATGTATGCTAACTAAAAACATTCATAAAATACTATAAAATGGTTAAGAATATGTATTTCCTCTTAAGAAGTAATAAATTTAAATTCAGAGGAGGGTAGAGTATTTATACCTCTATAGACTTTAGCAATCAAATCATTATACGAAAATTGGTCTCTTGTCCCACAAATAAAAGAATCTCATACACCAATTTATAAACAATTCTCTTCTTATAGTCTTATACCCATTATGAACTTAAAATTCAATTATGAATGAATGAAATTTTAAACGTCCACGAGACTAAAAATAGTCTATGGGACCACCAACCTCCCAGGTTTTCACCCTTTACAATTCAATCCGTTTATTACTCAAATTAATGATGAGATGACCCAACCTTCTAAGAGTCCCCTCACTGAAAAAACAATGCCAAGGAACATATGTCAACATATTGTTGTAACTGTCTCTAATGTCTCTGAAAAGATCACATTCCAAAATGAAATGTTTTTCCCATTCCACTGCTCCATAAGTGCAAAAAGTACACACTTGTTCTTCCCAAGCTTCTTTAGGTATTTTCCACTGACCCGTTTTGCACCAAAGTTGATGTGAGTTAGTTCTTAATTGAGCAATAAGAATCTTTGCTCTCCATGGAATGCTAGCTCCAATGTACTCTTTTTGTTGGAGATCACAAGTGGGGTTGAATTCTTGAACATAGTACTTCTTCTTTCTACCCAACTCTTTTCCCCATATACGCTTACAAAACTTCTCCATAACAAAATTCTTTAACTCCTTGCTATTTGTGAGACAAACATTGAGGTAAATATTCCATTTTTGCATCCATTTGTTGTTTTGTCTCATCCATGATTTTTTCTTTCACTCATGCCTTCATTGAAGATAACTTTAGGCCATCTACCTACTCTCATTTGCTCAATTTTTTTTAGGTACCTTATGAGGCCATAGAAATTTCTTTGATGGGAGTTGCTCACATTTCACTCAACATTATCTCATAAGGAACCAAACTTTTTATTTTAAACTTGCTCATGATCAAGCGTTTTTGGATTTTCTCAATTTGCTTCCATTTTTAGACAGGGATGCTGCTAGCCCACAGTTCACACCTATATAATATCACTGGACAAACTAAGATTCCAAAAAGCACTTTAATTGTTTTCCAATCCCATAATTCCGCCTCTCTACATCTGTTTTGAAGAGCATATAATGCTTTCCACCCTCCTAAAATTCTCTTCTCTTCTGCAGTCCTCCCAATTAAGCTTGTTGTTGAAATCAATCCTGAGGCACTTGTATTCATTTACTTCTTCAAGAATGTTGCCTTAAAAGAAGAACGTATGTTGGCTATGCTTCCTTTTATTTGAAAAAATCATTATTTTGGTCTTGCTGGTATTGACTTGCATCCCCACTGCTTTACAAAATTGTTGAAGGGCATATAGGTGCATCTGCAATCCCTGGCCCGATTTAACAATCAATATAGGGTCATCAACATATAAAATAATCTTTATCACAAACTCCCCCAACCAAACACCATCTCCACCTTACAAATTTAGCAACTCTTCCAATTTATCAATATACAAACCAAAAAGAGTAGGGGATAAAGGGTGACCTTGCTTGACTCCAATGTTACTTCTAAAGCTTTATGAAATGCCTGCTGAAGTTCTAATTTTGACTTTCACCTCTTCATAAATCCTATGGACAACAACTCTATAATGCAAAGGAATTTCAAGTTCTTCCATTCTACTCCATAACTTATCTCTAAGGACCGTGTCTGAAGTCAACAAAGCAACAAAATACTTCTTCTTTTCCCGCCCCCCCCCCCGCCCCACCCCCCCCCCAATAATGTGTCTCAACGTGATACGATGATCTACTATAGAATGTTTCTGCCTAAAAGTTGCTTGCCCTTTTACCCTCTTTTCTTTTACTTTCGCCCACTTACTGATTCTATTTTCTACAATGTCACTGAAGAGCTTTGCAAACAAAGGATCGATCATAATGGTTCTATAATTGGAAGGATTATTAATGTCTCCACTTTTAAAAAGGGGTATTGCTAGAATAGTTGTCTAATCTCTTGGGAATCCTTGTCGAATGACATTGTTGAATATTTCCATGATGTGCGGTGCAAAAATGTTCATTCCCCACTTTAGATATTCATCTTGAAGTTCAACCAAGTCCTTTGCCTTTCCCGTTTCAACTTCTTAATTTTTGTCTCCACTTCTTGTAATGTGAAAAACTTTGTAGTTGTGTTGATCCTGGGAGGATGCTCATCATCTGATTCTTTCTCATAGAGTTGTCTTGCATAGTCAAACCATTGGTTGGTTGTAATATTATTTTCAGTTTGCTTGTTCCTTGGTCAAAGTTCCTACCAAAAAAACGTTGGGTTATTCTTACGTAGATATATTAACTCTTCTCACCTTGTTTGCATGAACTCATCTTTTTTCCTTTTTAAAATATGCTTATATAACTTTACATTCATCTTCTCCTTACCTTCCTTTTTCAATGTTTTCCTTGTCATTTTGCATTCCTCATCAAACCAAGCATTTACAGGAAAATAATTTGATTCTGATTTCCTATTTTTTGCTCTTTTGCGCTTCTCAAGTGTAACCTGAATTATATTTGTTAACTCATGACTATTGAGACTTTGGGAACCACTCTTCCCCTTCTGAATTGATCTCTCCAACATTGTTTTGAAGATAATGCTATTTTGTTGTGTTAGAAGAATTTTGCCCTTTAATATCGATTGTCAAGAACACTGGGTTTTCATCCTATGATGCCTTTCTTCTAACCAAGATAACTTTATGTAAATTGGGTTATGGTATGATTTTAAGTCCCACATATGCTCTCCAATCTTAACTTCATCTATCATTTCTAATAAGCTTTGTGAACAAACAACATAGTCAACAACACTTGCCCCATTGTATGTGTTGCAAGTGAACTTTGTAGAATTATCCTATAGATTCACAAGCTCATGCAATGTACTAAAGCAAAAGACAAGAATATACTTCTACTCTTTATAGCGGAAGCCCATAAAGATCGATGAAAACAATAATCGACAAAAGGAAGATAAATCAATGGTACATAACACAATAAATATCCGGGGAAAGCCACAACTCAAAACCCCACTATCTGTATTGCATTAATCAGAAAATCAAGATGAGATTACAATGCTTGTTCTCATAAGAACAATCCCAATACCCAATAAAATCAATCTCCAACTCACAAGCAAACTCTTGGCCAATAATTAGCCAATTCTCTAGCTCTGCAAGTCCCTATTTCCTTGCGCAATTCCTATGGGAAGTAACCTCTATTTAATGAGGAAATCCTTCTTGCATAACTGTGCAATCCCTTCAAGGTTCAGTTCCTGATTGCATGCACCATCTGTACAAATCAGAAAATTATACAACTGATAGTAAACTTTCCTGCACTCTAGTCTCAACTGGGTCTTTCTCTAAATTAACATGCATGAGTTTTTGATAAGGGAATCTTCAATTAACTGGAGTAGCACTAATTGAGTGAATTAGTGCACCAACTGATTGTTAACTCATTATTAGTTCCTCAAACAATTTGGAACTAATTTAACTGAACGTAACTTAGTAGACTAAATTGTCTAATTACAACTCACAATTAACTCATACTAGAACCCTAAAATATAGGGAGAACATATACATGACTTCACAAAGACTTTCAACTCGAAATTCCTGAGTTAACTAGGTCAACTTAACTTAGTTAACTATTACAAGTTTCTATGAGAAAATAATTCAATTTTAATTCTCAGTTTAATTCAAGGACAAATTAAATTGGAATTTCTGGATTTTATTTTTATCATTTCTTGTTGCTATTTTCGACAAACTTCCCAGACCTTTTCCATCTATCTAGACTATTGCAGATAATTAAATTGAAAGCACCACACAACGTGAGCAACTCCTCTGCAAAATGATTGCCAACTTTGTCATCTTCTGAACATCTCAACCATTGAGGATTCTCCTCTTCAATGAGCCAGATAGTATTATGATCCTCTTTGAAACAAAAAATACTAGCTTGTTGATTTGTTGTTCTAGCATTGAAATCTCCCACTAAAACAACTTCTCCCTACTGAGAATATGCAGCAATATCTTGCTTTAAAGCTGCATATGGGTCTTTACTATCTAGCCCCTTATTTTGTAAGTTTTTGAGACTTGAGGTGCGAAATAACGTGCTGCGATTATTATGTGGTTCTCATTCTCTATTATTTTGAACCATAAATATTGTTTATTTGTATCTTCTTTTACTATCTGAATGTGACAAACTTCTTTTTCTTTCACCAAAACCAATATTCCTCTGTACCCTTTACCATTTTATGCTACCTCATTCCAAACTGCTAATTTCAAATAACCATCAAACATATGAGTTTTACAACCATCATGTTCATGAGTTTCTGTGAGACAAATTATGTCTCTACCTTCTGCAATAGGCCCTATCCTAGGTCCCCTCCTCCAAGGGTAACCTCTACAGTTCCAACAAACTAGACTTAGGTAGACCTGGGTAGGATTTGATTGCTACGCAGTTTGGCACACAAGACTCAAATTTGAGTCTTCACCCCTTTTCATCCATGTTGATCTTGTTGTTTTCCTCCCTATTATAGAATTAACTATTTTTTCTTTACTGCCAACTTGCTGCCCTGCTTTGTCATGAGGCCCAAACATTGCAATAACCGCTTTACCATTGTACAACCATGCTCTTTTCCCTTCATTTCTTGTTGCTCTAATTTTCTCCACTTCTTCTCTTCTCTCCTCTTGTTGTTTGCTAGTTAGATCTTCATCTAAGAAGAAGTGTGAGCCTTTCAAGAGTTTTTTTTTGCTTAAGAGATAATGTTTGTCTTGCACACTTGCCATGATGACTTTTATGGGTCGAGGCCTCTCTTCACATATCTTTCCCACCCTCCTTGCTTGGAAAATTTTCCCTCTCCAATGTAATTTCTCTTTCAAAAAGTCTCTTGTCAAATTGAGAGTGCTTTCATTCTTTCCATAGTCTCTTATTCCTCTGATAATAAAGTTTGTTTCCCTATCTTTTTTGTCTTTGTGTTCTCTTTCCTGTGCTCTATGAGCACTTACATCTTCTTTTTCCTCCATCCTTATGTAACCATTAGTGTCCTCAACTCTAATTTTGATTTCTTTTGGAATGTTTGTCCTCTTGTTCTCTTTTTCCTTTTTTTCCGGAAATGACTACTTGCTTAGATATTTGTGTATTTACCTGAGTTGCTTTAGAGATTATCACTTCCTTATTTGCTGCTATTGATTCTTTCATGGTTTGCCATGCTCTCTTCATGTTTTCCAATTCTTATTTTCCTATCTCTAAAACCTCTTGTAATATTCTTGCTCTTTTCAAATTCTATTACCTTCCATTATTATAATGATTTGTTATTGAATTATTTATTAAATTTTTAAATTTATATAACAATTTTTTATTTTTATTTTTTAATCATAGAATCACGTTTTATAAAATTAACCTACTTTTTCGCACATAAAACACCACACATATGTTTTTCGAAACAAAGAAAGTCAATCCTTGAGAACTTTGCAAAACAAAGGAAGTGATGACCCTCAGAACTTTGAAGTTGACAAAATCTCAATTCCCTAACAAAGTATTCTACAAAATCAGGCTTTCTGAATTTTAGTAGTAACCAAAGTACGATATGGGCATTAAGATAAACATATAAATTTTACTTCAAGACTTGGAGATAAAGTGACTTGGAGTTTGAGAATGATGGAATGTAAGGCAAAATCAAAACCAGGATATTAGATGCCCAAGCCGTTGAATAAGGAAGAAAGCACATGGTATGTCCGAGAGTATACAAGAACAGTTTCTCTTATAATGGTGGCGACGCTCTCAGTCATACGGACTGCTTCTCATTCTAGTCACATTGGCGTTGGCATTGGATGTTCCTCAGTGCAGCATTTAGTATATGCCTTGTTATCTAATCCTCGCATCACTCCCGGAAGAAGAAGAGCAGGAAGATGGAGCTCAAACCAATTATTTTGCACGGCGTCACTTGTTGTGAATACGAATACTAGTGAAGGAAAAAAACGCAACCCTGTAAAACCTGCTGATAAATCAAAAATAAACTCCAAAGTCTCCCCTCACAGAGCAGGTTAAAGTTTAAGCCTGTCCTCTGCCCAAAATCCCTCTTCATTATCCTAAATAATAAGTTATGCTCTGTTTACTATTGACCCTTTCTGAAATGGTTTGCTTGTTGGTGTATGTTTTGGGTGTTCGTGTGCGTTGAAGCTTCCGCGGTGCGGTTATTGAGGATAGAGCAAGGAGGAGCTTTTGCAGACTTACTAAGTGCAGATTGCAGGGAAAATGCTATCGATGATGAAATGGATTATATTCAGCGCACTCTCGGCTTCCGCACTAACCCGCTGGACGCCAGGAATACCAGGCTGGTATGCTCAGTTTCCCGCCTTTGTTTTGTAGTGGTCTTTGTGATTTCAATTCCCATGGAGCCACCACATGTTCTCTCCTAATTGTGGTCAGGTTAGGAGCAACAATGGCCTGTTAACATTTTCCCTTAGGTTTTTTTGCCATTCCGCTTAGGATGCCTTATCTGTACCAAAAGCCATGCCATTTCAGACGCTGGCTTTGGGGTGCAAGTTCTTAGCTTCGGCACTAACATCAGTGGTGATATCGGTGTTATGCCTTGTGGTCTCCCTTTGGCTGATGGTTATCATCTGTGTGATAGTATTGCAAGCTAATGCTACAGTGGCATGCCTTTAAGATGGGATTTTGCTTCACATTAATAATTACTCTACACAACTCTACTCTCCCAGATAAGATGTGCTAAGAGTTTGATCATATGGAACTTTCACTCTAATGTTGATGCATTTCCCTTATTTATTCAATTCATCTAGGACATTTGTAGCTTGAATTGCATGTGGCAAACTGTTTTAGCCAGTGACCATTCAACAATATTAGGTTTGCCAAAATGGTGCCACCTATAGTTGTCCAAGATCAATACTAATAGCTATAGGACTAGTTAAAAGCTATCTACAGAGCACATCATTTGTAGTTGGTTGAGAAAGACCAACACCTGAGCTAAATCCCAATGCGGGTTGTGAGAAGTTAACACTAGCTCTCTGCACAACTCAAGAGAGCCAATAAACATCCGGAAATAGGTTAGCGTATGAGAAAAATCACAGCTTCAAGTGACACTTCTTAGCCATTCAAGGGCTTAGGTGTAGCGTTGTCAGTTCTGCAATTATAGCAGAGGTGAAAAATTTCCATTGCAGGCCTTGTGCATATATATGTATATGATTTTTTTTCCAAAAAATGTTATTTCTATTTGAGGAGAAAGAAATCACACTTTTCATGTGCTATTGCATTTACAGAACAAAATAGAGGAGCACTACAGAGCCTCCTTTCATATACATATCTCAAAAGTTAAGATAAAGAATTTCTACTTATATATAAGTAGATTTTCGTAAACAGTCCAAAATTAGAGTCATCACAGTCCTGAAAGTTTCAACGACAAAGCTTGAAATCATAGCATGTAACATTTTCTTATTAAAAGAATAAAAGGCATCTTAAGCTAGGCTCAGAAACATAATTCCTGCAATCTTCAGATATATGTATCTGCTTCAGGGTAATTGTTTCCAGATATGGTCAAAATTTCCCCTCGGGGATCCTCAAAAATCACCCTCTTCTCAGCAACTTGGTGACCTTCCTTTGAGGGCCTATCTGCCTATTGATTCTGTTCTCTAAAAACATCCGTGAAAGTAATCACCTGAAAGGAGTTTGCTATATCTTTTAAGTTTTAACTGGTCCCATAAGATTTTTAATGGATATTTAACAGCTGCCCAGTTTTCTTCATCCACTTGATCACTAAATTTGAATCTTCATATCTCTGAAGATGCCTTACATTTTGTCCAAACAGCAGCTTTTAATAAAAGCCTAAGTGCCATTAGTTCTGCAAAATTAGAACCCTTTCCCAGGGCTGCCTTCATCCTAATTGAATGAAATTCTGAAAGATATAATATGCAACCAGCATTGCTGCTATCCTGTAGCCCTTGACTTTTATCCATAAAAAAAAATCTCAAGACTGCTTAATACCCACATCTACCTCCCTGGCATTTTAGAAGCAGCAGCCATTGCTCTAATCTGGTATGCCACTGGAAAGGTGGGAATCCCTTTATCTTAAAAAAAGCAAGAAGTTTCGAGCTAGCCAGAATCCCCAACTAGTCAAGAAGGGTACTGCTTGCCATTCCTTCAAATCCTTCTTATCCCACCAAGCTTTTGAACATTTTTCTACAGAGTCACTGATCCATTCATCCTTCACACCTGTAAACTGATCAACCTCTGTCCACTATTGCTTGACATAAGAACATCTTATAAGTAAATGAGTTATAGCAGTGTTCCATGGGGATGTGTCCCTAAGGTGGGGGGAGTGCCCTCATGTTTCCCATGCTCTTGGGACAGGAGATCTGGTCTGACGCTAATCATGCTCACAAACACACTAGGAGCCCTCAACCTTCTAGCACTTTGCACAGCGGAATTCTTTAGCAATGAAATCAATTAAGTACACAGAGATTTGAGCCCAAAGCTTGATTATGTTACTAACCGATCAATAAAAGAATCATGGGGCTCCTGCACCAGGGATCATCGCCCTCGATCACTAGAATAGCTAGTATACATTGTATACAAACTAGGGCTTGCACTCTGCAAACATTAGACCTGCAATCCACCCAATGAGAAATAGACAAAAACAAACACACAGCTTACTTGCTGAAGTAGCCTATTTAGATCAGCCCTTTCTGCACTTGTTGTCTTTGACACCTGGCAGGTCCTTTTGTCTCCTTAAATCAGATGCTCACAAGTGTATTTACTGCCCCAAAATATGCTGAATACTCAGCCCTAGTAGATCTGCTTCTCGCAGTGATCTTGCCCACCAAATCACTGAATAATCAGTTCAATATAAGATCAGCAACTCACAGGGATCTTGATCCATTAAGATCACTGTACATTAGCCTTCTAGACATGCTGTTCACAACTTCGTTTGTGAACAGACTTCAACAATAAGTTGTGAACAGACTTCAACAATACAAACTCAGCAAACCGCTTCCTCCAAAGAATACACTTCACCCTCTTTTCTGCTGCCTACCACAGTCAATGTAACCACAAGAAGTCAGCCTTACAATATGTCACTTTACCCATGGCCTACTGTAGAAGTCATCGGCCCTCCTTCAACTACAGATCGAAGCTCCTGTCCTCTTGCCTGAGGTCTCTTAGCATATATCCTTGCGCTGGACATAAAACCCACAAATGTCTCCTGTAGATCTTCGGCCCAAGGTTGTGGGGGAGCGCCCCCTCCCCCCTTGAATCTGCTCCCGAAGAGCACTCCCTTTGGGAGCACGCTCCCTATTTTTTTTTGCTCCTTAGCTTTTTTCACATTTTTGTTGTTGTTACAAACATGTTCCAAATGCATTTTTTTTCAAAGAAACCGGAATTTTTGAGTGGGGCAGCCATTTTCATCTTTTTACTTAAATTTTTAACATTACCATGAAATGACTCAGGATGTTTGAGAGTGGTTCCGACCTCATTGGATTTCATATGGAGAAAGTAGAATTTTAGATCTCACTCAAAATCCAACAAACTTACTAGTTTTTCAGGATTTCAGAATTGGGGGGATTGCACTGTTTTCATTGGATTTTGTCATGTACTAAGGTACAAAACTCATATTTAATCAAGAGCTCCAATCCCTCTATATACCTTGATGTTAGTGACATTGGTTGTCGAACTCCTCTATCATGACCCTACTAAAAATGTACCCATCACTCAAACAAAATCTTGACTTGACATGTTATGTTTTTTCTATTTTATGTTAATACTTAGAGGGTGATATTAATGATAAAGATCCCAAGATAGGCAATGATTTTTATGATATGTAGATGTAGCATGATTTTTTTGGATGCTAGAGGCCATCTAGAGCTTGTTTGTTGATGTATTTTCAGTCCAGAGATGGATTGCACTCGATGCAATATTGGTTATGTGCACCCTTACATGATATATAAATGAAAACTTGTAACTTGTGGCCCTGTGGTTGATGAAGATTGTAACTACTAGATGATTGGTGTTATATGGTTTAATCCATGTTTTTATGCTTTTTATAACTAATTCATCATTCTACATGCTTTTGTTGACATATATGCATTAAAATATATAAAAATATATATTATATAAAATTTGCTCCCGATTCGCTCCCGACCCAAAAGCTTTTGAAAATGTTGCTCCCCGCTTCTGCTTCCATTCTCGCTTCCCGCTCCTGCTCCTGCTCCTACTCCTGCTCTGCTCCGAAGCAACCTTGCTTTGGCCAGATCTGGGCATATAACATAGGGCTACAACCCTCCTCCTTGGCACTATAGCAGACTTTAACTTCCACATTGACCTTGTGCCACTACACATAACCAAAAAAAACCTCTTCCGTAGATCATATTAGACTTCTCTTCTTGGATCAATATTCACATGAGGGTTTGCTATTAGGTTTTGTTCATACTCATGAAACCCTTTATGCCCTCGATTTGCCTTCTTTTGCTTGCGGCATCCTTGGATAGGCCTCATCTTGATCTGTCAGTAGCTTGAGGTCTTGTGGCCCTGTACACTGTGGTCTTAGGTGTTTCGGCCCAGCACTAGGGCTTTTGCGCAACCTCCACAATGGATAGAGGTCGGCCCTGTTAGCACTCCAGGAAGCTCTCCTAGGTTGTAGCTCGGAGATGCCTGGCAACATATAAATCTTCAATATCGTTCTCTGAACTATTGGAATGGATTGGGGTTTGGATCAAGTCAGATGACTGTTCATCTCTGTTTTCACTCAAGACATGCATGAACACCCTCAGCTTGACAAGGCTTTCGACCACTAATGCTCAATAGTTTATAGATTCAATGAATAGATGGAGAATCTTGACTATACCAACAGATATATACATAAACACATATGAATGGCTAGCTACAAAAAGTAAATGAAGTTTGCAAATCTAATTTATCAACGCAGAGATAAGATGACAGTTATCTGGCATTAGATACAGAATAAAACGTGAATAACCTATTCAAGTGCAAGCTTAGAACAGAGGAGAAAATGGGAATTGAACATGTAATAGCAAAAGAAGCTTGTATTACTGGAATAAAGATGAGACGCTAGAAGGAACAGAGTATCCACAGTGTCCAAAAGTTGAACCCCTATTTCCTCTAACTTTCAGCCATTTATAGGCTTTTTACAATGCTCTCGGGCTGTCTGAGGCTCGAGATGTCTTAATCTATCCCCTCTGGCTTCTAACTGCTTGATGCCATAACTAGACAGAGATGAGCCAGAGGTCTCTTTTCCTAACAAACACAGTGACGAAATTTTGGTAATTTCGCCGCGCTGTCAGGTGGCTCGCTCGTGCCAACAACGCTCCATGACCATTTCTGTTGGTTTGGCTGCATCATGTTGTTGTTTTTCCCCTTTCGGCCATGCCTTCCATTATTTTAGTTCACTTTTCTGACTGTCAAAAAATACTAACAGAGCCTAAACAGAGCTATTGGGAGCTATCGGGAGCTAAAACCCATATATATATGTGTGTGTATTTAACACTATCAGCGGCATAAAACCATATATATATGCAATACACTATTGGAGCGGAAAGGCAGAGCTTATATATGTGTGCGCGGAATACACTATCGGAGCGGGCATAAATATCGACGATAGTGGAAATCGGCGGTTCGGCTATGTGCCATCACCCCAAACCCCCGATTACGATACATTTGTGTTGACCCGCTGCAACATTGTGCTTTGGTTTAATGTATATTGTATCGTCCATCGCATAATGCCCAAAGGGCTATCCTCCGCAAAGCGTCGATTGCGATTGCAAGACCAGACCCGATGCAACATCGCAATTTGGCTTAATGTCATATCGCGTCCATCGGCCATTGACCATTGGCGACTACTGATTGCGATTACAAGGCAGACCCAAAGCAGTTATAGATGCGAGAGTAATATTTTTGAAGTCCGACTTATGGCCAAAGCGGAGCAAGAGGAGACGTGGAGCATCAGGGCTAACACTGGCTCCTTTTGGGGATGAAAGCCTCCCTACAAGGTTTCAAGGATTGCAGACTACTGCCTTTCCAGTAACAACCAAAACAAACTTATCTCCTAGTGTTCCATTGGGCATGGAGTTCATTTGCATAAAAAACAACAAAAACTGAAAGAAAACCTATTACAATATTAAGGCCTTAAAGCCTCATATGAAGTAAAGTTTCAAAAACCGCCCATTGACTGGGCCATCAAAAACACCTTCCCCTTCAAATTGTGCAAAATGAACGTATTGTTCATCTGAACTTGAGCGATGACAAACGGTCCCGTCCATAAGGCATCGAATTTACCATGGTTGCCCTTCTTTTCCTTCAATGCATCCCATTTGAGAACCCAATCACCAACCTGAAAACTGTCAATTTTTGCCTTTCTATCAAAGGTTTCTTTGATCTTCTTTTGATGAATTCTAACTTCTCAACCAGTTGTTCTCTGATCTGCTGTAATTCAACCAAGTTACTCATTCTCTTTGCCATGTCGTTCTCTTCATCATGTTCTTCTTGCAAGAATTTGGCCACAGGGAGAATTAGTTGGATAGGAAAAACAACATCAGCGCCATAAACCAACTTAAATGGAGAATTTCCTATGGACTTCTTGTTGGTAACTCTGTCAGCCCATAGTGCAAACTTCAACTTGGAATCCCAGTTCTTTTTATTGTCCTCCAACAGTTTTTTGATTATCCTTACAAGACTCTTGTTAGATGATTCTGCCAGGCCATTGCCTTGAGGATAATATGAGGTAGAATGCACCAATTGAATGCCCATGGATTCACACATGTCCACCAATTCTTCTACCTTGAAAGCTGCTGCATTATCAGTGACTAGTTTGGTTGGGCAACCAAATATAGTGAAAATATTCTCATTCAAGAACTTTATGATAACTTGATGATTAGCATTTTTAGTGGGTATAGCCTTAATCCATTTGGTGAAATAATCAGTGGCTACCAAGATCCATTTGTGATGGCCACTGGAATGTGGATTGATCTCACCTATGAAGTCCAAGCTCCATTGCTGGAAGGGACCATGGCGTGTACTGGCTTTAAGGGCAAAGATTTTAGCTGTTGTCTTCCTGCAAACCTCTGACATTTGTCACAAGACTTCACAAAAGAAAACACATCAGAAAACAGAGTAGGCCAATAATACCCAGCTCTCAGGATCTTGTGGGCTGTGGTTTTCCAATAATGATGCCCTCCACAGATGCTAGAATGGAATTGGTGCGTGACTTCCATAGATTGTCCTTTGTCTAGACATCTCAAGAGGATTCCTGATGGGTCTTTCCAATAAAGCAGGTTTTTATTAATGCAAAATTTGGCTGATCTGAGCTTAATGGCTCGGGCTTGACTTGAGCTAAGCCCTGGAGGGACTTCTAGCTTCTGCAAAAAATGAACTACACTGGAATACCATTCACAGGTGGCTAGATTTTCAGCCAAAGACTGATTCTGCTCTTGCTCTTCTGCTGCTTCCTCTGTCCGCTCACCACCTGAATTTGAACCCATGCAATTGATGTCTAACAAACTGCAATTTTCCTCAGCCATAAGCTTAGCCAAGCCCTGGCCTTTGACAAGCTTGGTGGGCTTCACCTCTATGTTGAACTCTATGAATTTTGCAATCCATTTAGCTCTCTTTCCATCAATATCTGGCTGAGTTAGGACATCTTTTACTGAGGCTGAAGGTACATACGCAACCACTTTGGAATGCAGAATATAAATTCTGAATGCCTTTAAAGATTTTATGAGAGCATAAGCTTGTTTTTCAATAAGGTCATACCTTAGTTCAGCGTCCCTCAGAGTTTTGTTGAAAAAGGCCACAGGGTGTTCTACACCTTCATCGTTTTTCTGCAATAGAACTGCTGCAAGTGTATCATAAGAGGCAAAAGAGAAGATATAAAACTCCTTGGTATAATCTGGGTTGATTAGAGTGGGAGCTTCCATGATAACTTGTTTGATGGCTTCAAAAGAGCTTCTTGCACCATCTGTCCATTTTATTTCTGATCCTTTCTTCAGCATGGAAGTGATGTGCTTCACTAGCTCTGCAAAGTTTGGAATAAACCTCCTGACAAAGTTAATCTTTCCCAGGAAAGATTGAATGTCCCTTTTTGACTTGGGATGGACAATGTCTGAATTGCTTGAACTCTCGCCAGATCGATCTTCACACCTTCAGCAAAAACAATATGTCCCAGAAGTTTGCCTTCTTCTAGAGAAAACTGTGACTTCTTTGGGTTCACAGAAATTCAAAACCATCAACATTTTAGAAACACCTTCTTCAAATGCTGCAAATGGTCCTTGTGACTGTTGGAAAAGACCGTTATGTCATCAAGGTAAATAAGGACAAACTTGTCCTTCTCTCCCACAAAGGCTATGTCCATGGCCCTCTGAAAAGTAGCCCCAGCATTCATCAGTCCAAAAAGCATCTTGGAGTACATGAAAGTGCCCCAAGGAGTAGTGAAGGCAGTCTTTTCTTGATCTTCTGGATGTACAACAATCTGATTGTAACTTGAAAATCCATCTAAGAAAAACATAACTCTAGCCCCTGAAACTTTTTGCAGCAAGTGTTCCATCTTAGGTAGGGGGTAGTTGTCTTTTTTAGAGCATTTGTTCAGATTCCTGAAGTCAACACAAAGCCTGATTTCTCCATTCTTCTTTCTTACTACCACAAGGTTAGCTATCCACTTTGAATACCTTAGGGGAACTATGATCTTGGCATCCAACAGCTTCTTGATTTCCTTTTCAATCAAAGGCAATAAGAGAGGGTTGATAGGTCTTAATTTTTGCTTAAAAGGGATGGTGTTCTTCTCCAGTGGAATCTTATGCTGGATGATGTTGGTGTCATAGGTCTTAAGATCACTATACTCCCAAGCAAAAATATCAGCAAATTGTTTTATTAGGGTGCAATACTCGGAACTTTGGGCAGAAGACAAGTGAGTGGACAAATTTATGTACTTTGGATGGGCTGGACTCCCTACATTATGTCTATGAACTGCAGACTCATTTTCCTTTTTGGCAGGCTTATAAGGTACATCATTATGATCAAACTTCTCTAGGGGCACCAATCCTTTGGGTATATGTTTACTAGGCAGCTGAACAATGCTATCCTGACCAATCTCGTCCTTTAGCTGGGACTGGTTGCATTCTTCAATGGTTTCGTTTTGTCAATGTGCATTTTAGAAAATTCATCAATGACTTGTAAAAACCTATTGATTTCATCATCATCTTCAAAAATTTTTCAGTATTTGACATTGTCAGGCAGAGATGGTCTATATTTCACCTGAACTTCATAAGTCAATTTAGGAGGCAAAGGAGAAATAAATGTGCTAGCAGACACAACAAGGGAATCAACAAGCTAGTTCTTCATTTTAGGGATGTAAGAAATGTTGAAACTATTAAAAGAACCCTTGAGCTTCCATACCTCATCTTTGTATGCTTTCAGCCTTGGATGCTTTGCTTGGAAAGTTTTGTTCACCCGCTGAATGATAAGGTCTGCATCTCGAACACCTTCAGACCTTCGATGCCCATTTCTTTAGCAACGTTTAAGCCCAATATCAAGGCTTCGTACTCTGCTATGTTATTTGTGACTTGGAAAATTAATTTGAAAGATAAATGAATGCATTCTTCTGTGGGGGACACAAGGACTACACCTGCCCCTACAGCTTCCTTAGAGCAAGCTCCATCAAAGAACATGTCCCAAATTTGTGGGCCTTCTTCCTCTGTGATCTGGCAAACCGGTTTCCTAAGTTGCATGGAGGCCAACTGGGATTCTTCAATTTGAAGAATACAGGCTCCAAAATCAGTGTCGACAGCATAGATGGGATGATTAGTGGGATTCCTTTCATCACTGATGATATAAGCCAACTGAGTTTCTCTATATAATCTCCTACTCTCACCTCCAAAAACTGGGACAGTAGCATAGGACAGATCATTTTGTAATGTTCCACCTAATCTCTTGATCCAATCTCTAGAAAGCAACATGCCAAATTTGGGGGGTACATCTGCTACCACAATATCTATCATCGTGCTCTTCTAGGTAGCTGAGACAAGGTGATGGCCAGGTCTTTGATTAATCCCAAACATGTCACTTTTCTGGAGTCAAAAGAAAACAGGTCATGATAAGGCTTGGTAATGTCAAGACCCAACTCATCCATGATAGCCTTGGGCATTAGATTATGGCTGGCTCCTGTGTCCAGAAGGCAGTTGTGAAGGATTTTGTCATGAATAGTCAAAGAGACATAGAATGATGGGGAGCTGCCATCACAATTTTCAATCATTGGGCTGAGAACAACAACTGGTTTGTCGTCTTGCAGATTTACGTAGTCAGTGGAGGCTTGGATGGCTTTAGGCTCAAGGGCCTCGAGGATAGATCTCTTGAAGGACTCATTCTTCACTAGTTCAATCAGAGGTATAGGTATGCTTAGCTTCTGAATTTCTGATTCAAAACTGAAAGGAGGAGACTTGTCAAGGCCTCTTACCTCGTAAGCTGGAGCTTTGAGGATGATGGGATCAACTGCCGGTCGTTTCTGCTTTCTAGCGTGCTGTATTGCAGGGACAACAGCTCTCTGAACAGGAGTTTCCTTGCCATTATTTATCTTCGACCTTAGATCATATATGTGTTGATCACCAGTTTGCAGAACAACTCCACCATCCCACTCTTGGCTGATTTGGTCATTGAATAATGACTTTTCATAGGCAGCTAAGGTCAAAAAGGAGGCATTGCCTTTGTCTTCCATACAATGGATCTCATCATCTTCATCAAACTGCTCCTCTTCCATGACTACATTCTAAAAAGGGGTCTTCACCCTTTGGTCTTCATTGGCATCTTTGGTGCTTTGCAGAATCTGCAACTGCTCATTAGCTCTTCTATATGGATTTAGATTTCTAGGAGCAAAGGTATTAGGAACTCTTCCTTTCCCAGGGTGCTGCTCAACCTTTAATTTGGAGATTTCAGAGGCTAATGATTGTATCATCTTGGTCATTTTATCTATCTTGGGATCTGAAGATGATGAAGCTTCGTCCCTCTGTCTCCTTCTATCAACATTCCCCTTGAGCTTCTTTGCAGCTATGATGTTTGATTCTACTTCCAAGGCTGCATCTTGCATATCAGCCAAGGTAGCACATCGTCTCTCCCTCAACACTAAACAAAAGTCAGAATCGAAGGCACTGGCATAGGTGAGTTTTGTAGAGGTAGTGGTGGATTACTTCAGCTAGTATCTTGCTGTACATGCGGTTAAACCTCTTATTAAAATTATACAACTCACCATTTTCGCTCTTTAAGTTCCCAAACTTGGTGTGGTAGTAGAGTAAATCCTTCTTATCCCCCCAATGCTTTAGGAATGCATCATCTAAAGCCTCAATATTTGCTATAGACCTTGGGGTCAGTTCTCTGAACCATTTTCTAGCCTCTCCATCTAGACTTTGGACAAAGACTGTCATCCATACATCATCTTCACTAATGTCTAGGTTATCAGCATAGCTATAAAATGATTCAAGATGTTCCTCAGCCGTAACACCTTCAGTCCCAGTGAACTTAGGCCTATACTTCTGATATTCTCTAGTAGGCATGGCATTCAAAGGAGTGGGAAGTACTAGAGGTCCATACCTAGTAGCTATGATTCTTTCCATTTTGGTAGGTGTTGCCATAGCTGTGATGGCTATAAGGGTACTGGAAGTCTGAATGACAGAGGGTTGAGGAGTGACTGGTAAGACTAAAGGAGTATGATGGATAGGAGGAGAGGCTTCCTTTGGGCTTCCAATGAAAGGAGAACCTAAAGAATAAGGAGCTCTATGAATCTCTGAGATTTTTTCTTCACTGCTAGTATTAGATGCTATACTCTCAACATGTATTTGTTCTATTACAGGATTTTCTTGAAGAGATATAGAATATTGTTTAGAGCTACCTGAACCTGATGCTCCTTTTTGCTACGCCTTTCTTTCTTTGATGATTTTTTCAGGGTTAGATACTAGGTTAGCTTATGGCTCCTGAGGATTTCTCCGAGTATGCCTCACAAACTGAGCCAGAACTATGGAGTGGAGTCGCCAAGAGGTTCGTCCTCAAGTAGCCTTGGGCATTAGATTATGGCTGGCTCCTGTGTCCAGAAGGCAGTTGTGAAGGATTTTGTCATGAATAGTCAAAGAGACATAGAATGATGGGGAGCGGCCATCACAATTTTCAATCATTGGGTTGAGAACAACAACTGGTTTGTCGTCTTGCAGATTTACATAGTCGGTGGAGGCTTGGATGGCTTTAGGCTCAAGGGCCTCGAGGATAGATCTCTTGAAGGACTCATTCTTCACTAGTTCAATCAGAGGTATAGGTATGCTTAGCTTCTGAATTTCTGATTCAAAACTGAAAGGAGAAGGAGACTTGTCAAGGCCTCTTACCTCGTGAGTTGGAGCATTGAGGATGATGGGTTCAACTGCCGGTCGTTTCTGCTTTTTAGCGTGCTGTATTGCAGGGACAACAACTCTTTGAACAGGAGTTTCCTTGCCATTATTTATCTTCGACCTTAGATCATATATGTGTTGATCACCAGTTTGCAGAACAGCTCCACCATCCCACTCTTGGCTGATCTGGTCATTGAATAATGACTTTTTATAGGCAGCTAAGGTCAAAAAGGAGGCACTGCCTTTGTCTTTCGTACAATGGATCTCATCATCTTCATCAAACTGCTCCTCTTCCATGACTACATTCTGAAAAGGGGTCTTCATTGGCATCTTTATTGCTTTGCAGAATCTGCAACTGCTCATTAGCTCTTCTATATGGATTTGGATTTCTAGGAGCGAAGGTATTAGGAACTCTTCATTTCCCAGGGTGCTGCTCAACCTTTAATTTGGAGATTTCAGAGGCTAATGATTCTATCATCTTGGTCATTTGATCTATCTTGGGATCTGAAGATGATGAAGCTTCGTCCCTCTGTCGCCTTCTATCAACATTCCCCTTGAGCTTCTCTGCAGCTATGATGTTTGATTCTACTTCCAAGGCTGCATCCTGCATATCAGCCAAGGTAGTATATCATCTCTCCCTCAACACTAGAGAGAAGTCAGAATCGAAGGCACTAGCATAGGTGAGTTTAGTAGAGGTAGTGGTGGATTTTACTTCCGCTAGTATCTCGCTGTACATGCGGTTAAACCTCTTATTAAAATCAGACAACAACTCACCATTTTCGCTCTTTAAGTTCCCAAACTCGGTGTGGTAGTAGAGTAAATCCTTCTTATCCCCCCAATGCTTTAGGAATGCATCATCTAAAGCCTCAATATCTGCTATAGACCTTGGGGTTAGTTCTCTGAACCATTTTCTAACCTCTCCATCTAGACTTTGGACAAAGACTCTCATCCATACATCATCTTCACTAATGTCCAGGTTATCAGCATAGCTATAGAATGATTCAAGATGTTCCTCAGCTGTAACACCTTCAGTCCTAGTGAACTTAGGCCTATACTTCTAATATTCTCTAGTAGGCATGGCAGTCAAACGAGTGGGAAGTACTAGAGGTCCATACCTAGCAGCTATGATTCTTTCCATTTTGGTAGGTGCTGCCATAGCTGTGGTGGCTATAAGGGTACTGGAAGTTTGAATGACAGAGGGTTGAGGAGTGACTGGTAAGACTAAAGGAGTATGATGGATAGGAGGAGAGGCTTCCTTTGGGCTTACAATGAAAGGAGAACCTAAAGTATAAGGAGCTCTATGAATCTCTGAGATTTTTTCTTCACTGCTAGTATTAGATGCTATACTCTCAACATGTATTTGTTTTATTACAGGATTTTCTTGAAGAGATATAGAATATTGTTTAGAGCTACCTAAACCTGATGCTCCTTTCTGCAACGCCTTTCTTTCTTTGATGATTTTTTTAGGGTCAGGTACTAGGTTAGCTCGTGGCCCCTGAGGATTTCTCCGAGTATGCCTCACAAACTAAGCCAGAACTATGGAGTGGAGTCGCCACGAGGTTCGTCCTCTAGTAGAGTCGCCAAATAGATGATTACAACCCAAATAGTGTCCAGACTTTGTTTATCATCAAAGCTGGATCTGTGTTGTCCCCCAGGGAAGCTAAGCTTCAGTCTCCTCTCGCCGGCAACGACGCCAATTATGTTAGCATTCTAGGAAGCTCTCCTAGGTTGTAGCTCGGAGATGCCTGACAACATATAAATCTTCAATATCATTCTCTGAACTATTGGAATGGATTGGGGTTTGGATCAAGTCAGATGACTGTTCATCTTTGTTTTCGCTCAAGACATGCATGAACACCCTCAGCTTGACAAGGCTTTCGACTACTAATGCTCAATAGTTTATAGATTCAATGAATAGATGGAGAATCCTGACTATACCAGCAGATACATACATAAACACATATGAATGGCTAGCTACAGAAAGTAAATGAAGGTTGCAAATCTAATTTCCTCTAACTTTCAGCCATTTATAGGCTTTTTGCAATGCTCTCGGGTTGTCTGAGGCTCGAGATGTCTTAATCTATCCCCTCTGGCTTCTAATTGCTTGATGCCATAACTAGACAGAGATGAGCCAGAGGTCTCTTTTCCTAACAAACACAGTGACCAAATTCTGGTAATTTCGCTGCACTGTCAGGTGGCTCGCTCGTGCCAATGACGCTCCATGACCATTTCTGTTGGTTTGGCTGCATCGTGTTGTTGTTTTTCCCCTTTCGGCCATGCCTTCCGTTATTTCAGTTCACTTGTTTGACTGTCAAAAAATACTAACAGAGCCAAAATAGAGCTATCGGGAGCTAAAACCCATATATATGTGTGTGTGTGCGTATTTAACACTATTGGCGGCAAAACATATATAGATAGGGCTATATACACTATCGGCGGCATAAAACCATACATATATGCAATACACTATCAGAGTGGAAAGGCAGAGCTTATATATGTGTGTGCGGAATACACTATCGGAGCGGGCATAAATATCGGCGACAGTGGAAATCGGTGGTTCGGCTATGTGCCATCACCCCAAACCCCCGATTGCGATACATATACGCGGACCCGCTGCAACATTGTGCTCTGGTTTAATGTATATTGCATCCGCCCATCGCATAATGCCCAAAGGGCTGTCCTCTGCAAAGCGCCGATTGCGATTGCAAGACCGGACCCGATGCAACATCGCAATTTGGCTTAATGTCATATCGCGTCCATCGGCCATCGACCATTGGCGATTGCGATTACAAGGTGGACCCGAAGCAGTTATAGATGTGAGAGTAATATTTTTGAAGTCTGGCTTATGGCCAAAGCAGAGCAAGAGGAGACGTGGAGCATCGGGGATAAAACAGGGGAGATTTCCGTTAAAATAGCAGTAGTGCACCCCAGGGCTAACAGGCCCTACCTCATGTAGCCTTTTTCTAATCAACCAACAGACAAACATTAACACGACAGTCTTCATTTGACCTTTCAGCTTGTAGACAGTTAACTCAACCTTGTTTCTCTAACTTAGAAAACTCACACCAGCACTAGCTCACCCCTCCTTGAAGGTATACAACTATCCTAGGGCACACTTAGCATAAGATGGCTACATCTCTCTTGCACTCCATATATCTCATAAACCTCACGTTAGGCTCCTTAAATAATTTTCCTTGGGTCATTTGGTAAACTTTCTAGATTTAGGGTTTAGCCTCTTTGACCCTTAGAATATTTAATTATTTCTCTTTTGGTCCTAAACCCGTTGCTTGGGTCCAAAACCCCACTTTTGGGTAAATCGCCTAACAAACTTCTTTTTGGTGGGTTGTCCTCTCTCGGAAATACCTTCCGAGCTACCCAAATCTAACAGGCACTTGGGGAAACATTTATCCATGTCTCCCTTTTGGGGAAATGTGGGGAAACACAAGGGGAAATGTTTCCCCATTGTGGGGGATGCATTTTCCCAAAGGGGGACTTCTAGGCACCCCTCCTAGAAAGGGGTGCTTTTGGGTGCCCCCCATAAAAGGGGTGGTTTTGGGCGTCACACACAAAAGGAGGACTTCTGGGTGTTGGCCCCCTAGAAAAGGGGTGTTTTTATGTGCCCCCGTAGAAAATGGGTGTTGGTGTTTTTATATGGGTTTTCCTAAGTCTAGGATAATCTAATGAAAACCCAACCATTTAGTTTGTCAACCTGGGAGTTTGTTTGAGACTTGTGAGGCACTTGATTTAGGTAACACAAAAGTAAAACATCTTATTGCATGCTCTAAACTATTCTACTCATCACATTGTAATTGAAATAAAACTTGCAGTAAAAGAACCAATGTTGTCTCCAATTTTTTAGTTGGTAAGTGGCACCTCGCATACCATAGCTCATGAAATGCTCATTCACAACTCAATATGTAGCTCTGCATACCAATTGTCAATTAAGGACAATGTGACCCACTACACTCTAATTCTACCACAACATTACAATCATTTTGCAGCTTATGAATCTGTACAACCCATTCTACAACTCATTCTGCAATGGATCATTAAAATAAAAGAAAGCACAAATAAATGGAACAATCATCAAGCAATGAGGAAATAACACTACTGAAAGCAATCTAACTAAAGCTAAACTACTAAATACAAGAGGTAAATGTGGCATAGTTCCTCACTTGGAGCGGGCCTTACTTGAGGTGTGGCCTATGCCCGACTTCATAAAGCTACCAAAACAAGATTACAATGCGATCTCACACATCAAACTCAAAACAACTTCTATTAAGTCTGCAAACACAATCTTTTACAACAGTCTGATATTGTTAATGTTAACGACAATTTGTAACCTGTGCCATGACATTGTATATGGATATATATAGTTTTGAAAGGGAACTTGTTATGCTCTTAACTTGCAAGACAATACCAGAATACCAAATATGCGAAGAAATATACCCAGAACATAGAATAGTGAGAAACAACAACAAGTATTTTATTATTCAGAAAGCAATGTTCACTTGCCTCTTCGAGGGGGCAACCTCCAATAGAGCAGAGCTTGATTACAAAATAAGACACGATGCTCCTCACAGGGAGTCTCTATCCTTTATATATGACTCATACATGCAATACCATGGAGCAATACCATGGTTCTTATTAATACCATCTATCTAATACCATGGCCCATAACTAACTGTGGTCCCGTCATTAAATGCGGGTTAACCACTTACAATTATTAATATGGGCTTTATTGACTCTTTACTTAACTATAACTATGACTCGATCCTACTACATAAATAAGGGGGTTAGGGTGGGACCCTAACATGCCCTCCCCCTTAAGAATAGCCTTGTCCTCAAGGCTGAAGCTGCGGAAACTGCTGAAGAATAGTGGCTGGTTCCTAGGTTGCATCTTCCAGAGAGGTGTCTTTCCACTTGACGAGGACTTCCTTGATCATGCGGCCACGCAGGTGCCGTTCTCGTGTGTCTAGGACCTGTTCAGGTTGGAGCCAGATTGACCCTTCTTCATCCAATTCAGGTAGACTGGTTTGAATTCTGCAATTGTTCCCAATCACTTTCTTGAGGCATGAGACATGGAAAACTGGATGGATTTTTGCAGTGGGTGGCAAAGCTAGCTTGTAGGCCACTTCTCCAATGCACTGAAGTATTTGATACGGTCCGTAGAATTTTGGAGATAGTTTCTGACAACCCTTATCTTTGAGTGATGTTTGCTTATATGGTTGCAACCTCAAAAATACTTGATCCCCTTCTTGAAATTGGCGCTCTGAGCGATGCTAATCTACTTTTTGCTTCATGCGGTTTTGAGCTTGATGAAGATTCTCTCTAAGATGGGCAAGCATGGTTGTGCGGTTTTGTAGGAGTTGATCCACTTCTTGTGCCTTTGAGCACCCCTTGATATAAGAAGTAGGGGAAGGAGGGAGTTGACCATAATCTGCTTCATAGGGAGTCACTTTGGTGGTGGCATGATAGTTGGTGTTATACCACCATTCAGCAGAGGTAACCACTGTACCCAAAGATGTTGCTTCTCTGAAGTGAAACACCTAAGATAGGTTTCCAGACATTTGTTGACTGTTTCAGTTTGACCATCCGTTTGTGGATGATAGGAAGTACTGAGTTTTAGTTGGGTACCTTGTAGCCTGAAGAGTTCCTGCCAAAAATTACTGGTGAAGATTGGGTCATGATCAGACACAATAGAAGTGGGCATGTTATGCAATTTGAAGATCTGATCCATGAAAGATTGATCGACCAAAGTCAGTGTAAAAGGGTGGGGTAGGGCGCAAAAATGAGCATACTTAGAAAGTCGGTCCACCACCACCATGATGACTGACTTGTTTCCTGACTTTGGAAGACCTGCAATGAAATCCATAGAAACCTCCGTCCATATTGATGCCGGAATGGGCAATGGTTGTAATGTGCCTGGTGCTTTGACTGTCTCCCCTTTGTGGCGCTGGCAGACATCGCATTCCGCTACAAAAGTAAGGATGTCCTTTTTCATGCCTGTCCAAAAAAATGATCTTCTAGTGCGAGCATACGTCTTCTGAAAGCCTGAATGTCCTGCAGTGGGGGATGAGTGCAATTCCGCCAAAATGCGGCTTTTGAGGGTGGATGTTGGTGATATTACGACTCTGTCCTTGTAGCGAAGAATCTCATCCCGCCACGAGTAGCCCTTGATGGAATTTGGATCCGCCTACAATTGAGTAATGAGTTGGGAGAGCCAGGGATGTGAAAACCATTCCCTGCTAGGCTCTTCAATCCATTCTGGAATGGGAAGGGAAATTGCGAGCAAGGTACTTTCCTCCTCAAATTGGCGAGATAATGCATCTGCTACAATATTTTCGCGCCCTTTCTTGTAAATGATCTCATAATCATATCCCAGCATTTTGGCGAGCCATTTATTTTGTTGTGGGGATGATAGGCGTTGCTCCAAAAAATATTTAAGACTGTGATGGTCTGTGCGGATTTGGAAACGTCGCCCCAATAAGTAAGGACGCCAGGTATCTACTGCATGTAAGATGGCCATCATTTCCTTCTCATAGGTAGATTGTCCCAGATTCTTCCCACTTAGTTGCTGGCTTGTGAAGGCCAAGGGTCAACCGTCCTGCATTAAGACCACCCCAATACCCGTACCTGAAGCATCACATTCAATGACAAAAGATTTGGTGAAGTCGGGTAGTGCTAAGACTAGAGTGGAACACATGGCATTTTTGAGAGCTGTAAATGCCTGTTGTGCTTCATCATTCCAGAAGAATGAATTTTTCTTGAGGAGTTGAGTGAGGGGCTTCGCAATGCGACCATAATTGCGGACAAATTTGCGATAGTAGCCGGTGAGACCCAAAAATCCTCTCAGGCTCTTCAAGGTCTTAGGTTGAGGCCAATCCTGCATTGCTTGGATCTTTTTGGGGTCCACCTTGACACCTTCACGCCCCACAATGTGGCCCAAATACTCAACTTCTTCCATGCCAAAAGAACACTTGGACATCTTAACAAATAATTTATGCTTGCGGAGCAGTTGCAAGAGCAGATCTACATGCTGAAGATGTGCAGCCCAAGTGCAACTGTAGATGAGGATGTCATCGAAGAAAACAAGGACAAATTTCCTGAGATATGGTTTGAGAAGGTGGTTCATAAGGCTCTGAAAAGTAGATGGGGCATTACAAAGACCGAATGGCATGACCAAGAACTCATAATGGCCTTCATGAGTTCGGAAAGCAGTCTTTGGAATGTTGACTTCCTTCATGCGAATTTGGTGGTAGCCTGCGCGAAGATCCAGCTTAGTGAAGAATTGAGCCCCATTGAGTTCATCCAACAAATCATCAACAACCGGGATGGGAAATTTATCTTTGACTGTCAACTTATTGAGGGCCTTGAAGTTTGGACACATACGCCATTCCCCATCTTTCTTGAGCACCATGACCACCATGACCACCAGTGATGAATAAGGACTAATGCTGGGACGAATGACGCCTGCTTCCAAAAGTTCCTTGATTATTTTTTCTATTTCATTCTTTTGGGTGAACGGATATCTGTATGGGCGCACATTTGGTGGTTGGGCCCTTGGGACCAAGGTGATGCTATGATCATGTTCCCCTCTCGAGGGTGGAAGCTCATGAGGCTTGTCAAAGACTGGCAGATGGTTATTTAAAATCTGTTGCATCTCAGGATGAATCGGCAGAGAATTGGGTTCGACGGCCTGGATGGCATTAAATTGAGCTATAACTCCATGATGGCCCTTTTTTAACAATTTTTCCATCCTATGTGAGTTGATGATAGAGGGAGTTCCCGCCTGGAGTCCGCGGAGGGTATGTGTGGAGTTGTTCTGCTTAAAGCTCATATATAACTCCTGGAAATCCATTGTGATTGGCCTAAGTGTGCGAAGCCATTTAGCACCGAGGACAATGTCGCACCCTCCCATGTGTATGGCAAACATGTGGGTCTTCAACTGAGAATCCCCCATTTGAAGTTTGACATTTTCACAGCGGCCTTCACATTTCACTGTTCCCCCATCCACAATTTGGACTTGCAAGTTAGAAACTGCTCGTACAAAACAATGCACTGCTTCCGCGACTTTTTGATGGATAAAATTATGTGTACTTCCACTATCAATCAAGACTACTACTGGGCAATGCTTAATAAAACCTCTGATTTTGAGAGTTTGAGGTGAAGAAATCCCTGCCAAAGCATGCAGCGAAATAGCTGGTTCATCAGGGACATTGTCCTTTTGGTTGTCCTCATCTGCCTCCTCAGGTTCCTCAAGTGGTGGGGCTTCCTCCGATGCGTTGTAATCAGTGGCATCAATTTGAAAGAATTTGGGCTCCTTGCATTTATGACCTGGGGAGTATTTTTCATCACAGTTGTAACATAATCCCTGCTTTCTTCTTTCTGCCATTTCTGCAGGTGACACCTTTTGAACCTTAAGTGTTTGAGTTGTGCTATGAGCTTGTGGGGGGCGACCCTTGGTGGTGAAATTTGGGCGAGTGGACTGGGCCGCTAATGCACGTTCCACGTTACGAGCTACCTTGCAAGCCTCTGACCATGTGGGAGGGTGGTGCAGTCGGACGTGGGCTTGTATGGCTTCTTTAAGACCGTTGATAAAACATTCCGTGTAGAACGCATTGTGGAGACCCCTAGTGCGAAAAGCTAAGGCTTGAAAGGCTGTAATATATTCATCCATTGTGCCAGTCTGTCGGAGCTTAGTGAGACGACCCAAAAAAGCAGAGTCATGGTCAAAGCGCTCTATAAGAGCTTTTTTGAAGGTGTCCCAAGTCAAAAAACTTCCATTGCAACGTTGATGCCATTGCCACCATTGCCATCTTTCATTGTCCAAGTACATGCTCCCCACCATAAGCTGAGTCTCATTATCTAAGATGTAATTCAGATTGAAATACTGCTCCATTTGTGCTACCCATGCTGTCGGGTGAGAACCATCAAATTTATGCATATCCAGCTTGGGAGGTCACGGACGGGATTGTTGGTGGGTGCCCCAGAGGTGAAGAGAGTGGCTAGACTCACCCTCACTATGTTCATGGCCAATATACGCCTCCTCGCGGGCTTCTGCCTTGCCCTTAGAGAGTTGGTTAGTTAGTGACGTTAGCTGATCTTGGAGGTCTTTCAAGGATTGTTCAAGTTTGTCGATCTTCTCATTGGCCATAGCTTGAGCTCTAGTTTCTACCATGCACCGATCCGATGTACTTGAAATTTGGGACCGCCTGAATTTTTTTTTTGGCACTAAAAATTGAATGGTACCACTTTGCTTAGCTCGTTGTCTTGATTCTTATGGGCTAGATCACTAATAAGCGCCCCGGGGGGTCTCAGACTTTTTTTTGTTTTGTCTTGTTTTGTTTTGGTTTTTTGTTTTTTGTTTTTTTGTTTTTTTTTGTTTTTTTGTTTTTTTGAAAACTCCTAACGGAGTTTTACTCCTTGCTTAGGAATACAGCAGTAGCCGAATCCTCAAAATGTCAATGCTGCCAAAAGTCTTGCGAAAATCGTGCCCCGGTATAGGAACCCCACACAACTACTCAGATCTGGTGGATCTAATAGATCTGAATGGCTGTTCTGTTAACTCGGAACTGCGGGACTGATGTCTGTTGCTGTTGCAAACTCCACTTGTGAGATCTGATCTGGCAGAGATTATGCGTGATCCAGAGATAGAAAAGGGAACTATGGTCTCGAGGAGTGTCAGGTGCTACAGATCACAATATACATAAGGGTTTGACAGTAGTAATTGGCCCAATGTTTCAGGGCTCTAACTAAGGAGGATCAACTGTACCCTTAGCCGTACAACCCGACTACCCTATCGTACGGGCGAGTAATCTCTCCGAGTGCTGTTCTCAGTGTACTGTAGCAGCAAGATGGCCGACGATATATCTATGGCGAGGTTGCAAAGGAGCTAGGGGGCTTCCGATATACCCAGAGGGTACTTGGAAGATAGTCCGTGCGCGGTTCTGTCTAATGCGCTACTACTCGAAGGGGTACCCATAGGGGTTACAAGGGAGTCCAACAAGCGTGACCACCCCTTGTATTTCCTGCGTGCATGCCTCCCCAAATCCGCAGGTTTATGCGCTCAACGACAGATCCCGTGGTTTAAAGACGCTGGAACACGTCTCTAGGCAAATTTTTTTTTGCTAAGAAATGGAGATCCCACCGGCCCTAGAAAGTGCTATGATAACACTTGTTATGCTCTTAACCTGCAAGACAACACCAGAATACCAAATATGCGAAGAAATATACCCAGAACATAGAATAGTGAGAAACAACAGCAAGTATTTTATTATGCAGAAAGCAATGTTCACTTGCCTCTTCGAGGGGGCAACCTCCAATAGAGCAGAGCTCAATTACAAAATAAGACATGATGCTCCTCGCAGGGAGTCTCTATCCTTTATATATGACTCATACATGCAATACCATGGAGCAATATCATGGTTCTTATTAATACCATCTATCTAATACCATGGCCCATAACTAACTGTGGTCCCGTCATTAAATGCGGGTTAACCACTTACAATTATTAATATGGGCTTTATTGACTCTTTACTTAACTATAACTATGACTCGATCCTACTACATAAATAAGGGGGTTAGGGTGGGACCCTAACAGAACTTGTCTGTTTCAAGTATGGAATGATAGGTTCTATAAATTACGAAATTAGTTTGATTGCAAAAAAAACAAGAAAGGCAATGGGGGCATGCCCATGATTGGTTCGACCATCTAGTTTGATGGTTCGTAGATTCTATCTCATTGAGAAGGTGGATGTGGAACCGTCTTCACTTGCATGCTTCTTTGTGATAGGCTTTAGTTATACAATGGCCTTTCTATGCGCTCCTTTAAAATAATGGCAAAATTGGGCTGATCCCCTGTTGGCTTATACTATGTAAGGGGGTGAGTGTGCCATTGTTGCTCCATGAAATGAATAGTAGAGATGCCTGCACTTTGTCAAAGCCTTTGTGTGCTATGATATGGAAGAATAAACATGCAATTGGTTAACCATTGGAGTGAATAATAATGTCTTGTCCAAGTTTTTGTTTGCTATGGACAAGCGCGCCATTGATAACCCATGAAACGAACAACTAAGATGCCCTCAACCTGTCCTTGTTGATTCCTCGATCCATAGTGGGGTTTCTCACATGCTTGTAAAACACGAGGGATGTAGGACCCTTAGAAGTTCTGTGATTAGGCCAGTTTGAATGAAATCTCTTTTAATCCTTACAAAAATCCTCAATTGATACCTGGTATAAAAAATCAGGGTTTTAGCCCAGATCGATATGAATCATTGAATTTAGGGGTTTTACACTTTACCAATGCTTGCCATTTGAAGTTTGGCATTTTACCCTTTGTGAATGCTCACTATTGAAATTTGGGCTTCTACCCTTTACCACCAGGCGGGAAAGTATATGCTCTTGGAAGCAACATGTTATCTTCAAGGAGTACAAGGTTAATGATGAACCATTAGACATAATCATCCATAGAGATACACAGAAACACAATAGTTTTGATAATTATTCAAGATGCACTTCAATCTCTATTGCAAATGGAAATAAGAGAAAGATATGGCAACTTGTATAACATAGTGAAACTTACAACAGATAAGAGTGAACAGAGGAACACTAGTTATAGATTAGGGCAAAAAGAGAAGTGTTTATATTTTTCAAAATATAGACAAAGTGGGGACTCACCATCTCCCCCGACTAATGTGGTTGCATGTCCTCATGCAACCTATCTATTCTTCCTTTGGGACCCCTGCATGCAGTTCACCTTAGTCAAATGCTAGGTGTCCATAATCCCCTCGATTGTAGTAGCCCAAGGCCCTATCCAACTTTAACCAATGTGTTCTCTCCTCATCCTCACTCCACGTCACAGGTGCTCTTTAAAAACGTCTGGTGCACCAAATGACAGGGAGTGAAAACGTAGGCTAATCCATCTTGGACCATATATGAGTAAAGAATTAGCATAGAATCCTGCCAGGTTTAGGGCCAAATTGAAGTAAGGGTAGCCAACTGTGTTCTTGTTCCTTAGGTAAGTGGGGAGAGCTTCCCATAGGTCATGGGAAAGGATGAGTGCTTACACTAAATGGGTCCTTGAGATGTCCATGTATTCTATAATAACATATCTTTGATGGTGTCTCATGGCAACTGAGTCCCTTAGGTCTTGAATCATCTTCTCCAAATCATCTTTGATTATATGAGGTAAAGTGTACTCATCCCTTACCTACAAGCTTGTTTCAGATTCAATCCTCTCATAGAACTCAACCTCTTTCTTCCATTTAACCAACTTGAGGATGTGTGAGATGAAAGCTCAAAGCTGGACATCCTTGACATAGGGATTTGGGTTGCAGGGAGCATAATAAGAAATTAAAGAGGTAAAGCTCACATAACAGGTTTTGATCTTCCAGGTCTGCAAAAAGAAACATATCCACAAAGTCTTGTCGTTGTTTCACCTCATGTGGCTGCCTTGATGCTATTTGTTTTAGTCTAGAAGTGGTCCACCTATTGTGCGAATAAAAAGGATAGACCCTTGGAGGTCCTCTGCAAAGAACTATCTCTAAGGCTAGCTCACATGCATGTTTTGTTAACTTTTGAGCTAATACTAATTGATCCTTATACTTTTTGATTTTTGCCTCCCACTTCTACTCTTGCAACAAATACATGGACAACCAACACTGTTTTAGCTTCTCCAAGACTTGTTGGTGGGACACCTTATTGATTTTCTAAGTGCAATGATAACTAGCACAATATTTCTGAAAAACTGATAATTACTTTTGATGTACATCTTCTTTTACTTTTATTCCAATATGTTATTCAGTAATTGTACTTTAGAAATTCAACCATAAAGAATAGTAGAACAGTAGAGATCACAATGCACAAAGAAGGGACAAGATTTACCCTGGGAAAACCCACCAAGGGGAAAACCTTACAACCTTTTCAATAGATAAATTCTTCTATTCAACGAGAGAGACACCTAGACCTATGCTTAAACCTGGTCTTCCCCTCCAAGTCAAGCCACCCAATCTGATCCAGAAATTCGCTCTCCCTGATCTGGCCTAGAAATTTTGGCCTCCTTGCAGCTGCCAATTGCACTAGAATTTTAGCCCTTGTAGCTGCCCAAAATTCCCCCCCTGCAACATAATGCCCAAGAAAATTGCGAACCAGGAGAGAGAGACTGTATCCACACGTGCGAGTTGAAAATTCAAAAGAGAGAGAAAGAGAGCCAATTTGTCTTCTTCTTCGTCCTATTCATCCTTCTTGTCCTTTGCTTGCTTGCCCAAAAATTGTCTTGTCATTAGGGCATGAGAATAACTGCTTCAAGGTCTTTATACTTCGATTTGCAATATTTGATGACTTATCAAGATAAAATTTTGACACAAAATATCTCTAGGAATATTTACTCATTCATGCATGGCCCATGGCATGATGCAACACTATAGAAGATCAAATTTCCATAATTTCACATTAGAAAAGCATTAAATTTCAGCCTAGTATAGCGAATATCCTAGCAACATGCATGTGACAAGAGAAAATAACAAGTATAGTATTTAAAGAGTACTTACATGTAAGAAAGAGTATATCCAATCATTAACATATGCCAATAATGAAGCTCCTAGACAAAATGAAGGAGATCCAAACAACAAATTCATCCATTCATCCAAACACATCCTCCAAGAAGGCTAGAGAAAATCTCATAAGAGAGGTTAACCCAATCCAAGTGATGATGATCACAATGAATCATCTCACTTCTATTCATACACTCTCTAATGAATTCGATTTAGCTAAATTGGCCTAATTGAACCCCTAAAATAAAATAATGTTCATAATAACAATACTTTTGGGGACAAGCCCACCAAATATATCAATAATATATGGATAAACCTCTCAAGAGGATCAATTGATCAATAAAGTGAGTCATTGGGCCTTTGAGGAGGCCTAATGAAGTCTTAAGGGGTGTCACGATGTAGAAATAGACTCACAACATAGTGGACAAGGGGTCTGCCCCTTGTTTTCCAAGCAAGAACCTGTGGTGCTCCCAAGTGGGTGTGGGGGCACAAGGACATCCTCATGGGTCTCCAAGTGGATCGAAAATGCCTGTAGACCATTTGTAAGGGCTAGTATGGTGATGTAAGCCCTCCTTTGTAGCGGGAGACATTCTCTAGACCTTGGAAGATTTGCCAAGTGTATGGGGCAAGTGTGGAGCTGATTGGGCATGGTGAACTAGGGGCATCATCCTCATCCAAAAAGGTGGAACACGAGCAATCAATGACCGGTGCTAGGGATCCATGAAGTAATATCTGCTGTGGTGGAGGCCCATGGCTCTTAACGCTCACCCTACAAGTGCCAATGCGGCCCTCAGGAGGGATAGGACCCGTATAGGGAGACCAAGCCCCAAATGAAGACCCACCTGCAATCCTGCATAAGATCCAATGCGTCCCCTTTCCCTCGAATACAAGAAGTCATTAGAATACTCAAGTAATAAAGCTTACAATTCATGGGACCAATGGGGCACTTCATGGTGGCATGCCCTTCCATAGTAGGCTTTGGCATGTACAAGTGTCTCCAAGCTCAATAGGGGGTTAACCAAGGACCCTATTAGGTGGTTTCAACCTCTAAGGGGGTGACATGTCCATGGTACATCCTTTAAGTGGTAGGTGGCAAATGATATAATAATCATTAATGGAATGGAGTGGGAATTAGGGGAATCATCCAGACCACATGTCAAGGTTCATGGGTAGCTATAATAAGGGAAGCCCACACCTGGGTATGTGAGTGTAGGAGGGAGCAAATCGTGGTAAATGAGTTACCCTGGCCTTTGTTTTTCCACCTTTCTTCATATGCCTTTTGCCTTTTATTGATTTTTCTTCATAACTGCTCGGGGCTCCAGGGGATGAGAGCATGATGTGTAATATGTAGCAGTGGATACCCCCTTAAGGTGGGGTGGTTCATCGCCTGCCAGGGGTTGAATCACGGGTTCCTTAATAATAGAGTGGGCCAATCTAGGGCCCATAGGAACCCATGGTGATGGCCATGGATAAGGGGTAGAGCTCATGTTTGGCTTTTGCCCACGCGCTAAATTTGTATGTCCCGACCATCTTTTGCATTTTGTGGTACATTTCTTGTTTCGATTTTGGTTGCATGGTCCCGCTTCCCAACAGGGTTATATCGTTTTAGGAGGAAGAGACACTTGCATGAGGCCAATGAGGATTTACTGGTGTGACTCTAACTTGTTGGAGTCTTTTTGGTGGAGCTACGTTTTTTCATGTTTTTCCTAAGCTAGGGTTTTGAAGAGCTTGAAGGGTTATACTAACTTATCTTAATTTGAGAATATGTACTTGAACTTCATCTCTTTATTATATATATATATATATATATAATTTGTGAGTATGTACATCAGTGTTTTTAAAACCCGACTGACTTGAACCAGAAACTGGTCAAATCGGCCAATTCATTGGCCGACTGGGTCAAACCTACACAAAAACCTGGTTCAGGTTTCCTCTTCACCCAAATTTTAGAAAAACCGGTCCTAACTGGTTGGTTTAGGGCAAAATTGGCTGGTTTATGGTCAAACCGGCCGGTTTGTTCTAAATCGGTTGGTTCACAGCCAAGGCCGCGATAGACCCACACGGTGCGGTTTAGGAAAGTTCCAGGGTGTTTTGGAGGGAAAATAAGGGTTGTTTCCCTCCAAAAACACCCTATCCTAGCTTTTAAAATGAGCTTACCCTTCTCATTTGTCTCACACATCTCATTTGGAGTTTTTGTGAGTTTGATTGGGAGCTTGGAGAGTGTTGAGTTTTTGCTGGAGTAGTCATCTTGGAGGCTTGGAGTTGGAGTTGGAGCTATTTTGGAGATAGTTTGGAGCTGTTAGTAGAGTTGGCATCTTCAAGAGGAGGCTAAGGAAGCTAATTTGCATTTCCAGGTAAGGATTTTCACTTGAAAAATTCCTAAATCAGTTGGTTCACAGCCAAGGCCGCGACAAACCCACATGATGCGGTTTAGGAAGGTTCCAGGGTGTTTTGGAGGGAAAATAAGGGTTGTTTCCCTCCAAAAACACCCTCTCCAAGCCTTTAAAAGGAGCTTACCCCTCTCATTTGTCTCACACATCTCATTTGGAGTTTTTGTGAGTTTGATTGGGAGCTTGGAGAGTGTTGAGTTTTTGCTGGAGTAGTCATCTTGGAGGCTTGGAGTTGGAGTTGGAGCTATTTTGGAGATAGTTTGGAGCTGTTAGTAGAGTTGGCATCTTCAAGAGGAGGCTAAGGAAGCTAGTTTGCATTTCCAGGTAAGGATTTTCACTTGAAAAATTCCTCATTTCACTGCTGTCCATGTATTAATTTTTTTTATGTGTTCTATGCTATCAAATCTCTAGTTCTATGCTATCAAATTTTGTAGGCTACAATGTGCATTTTTTTTCCTAAATTTAGCTTTGGTTTTCCATTTTTCTTAGCTACAATTTTTTTTTAAATGACAAATTTCTTTGCAAATTTTAATTATTTCAAGCCAACATGGCTCCAAAAGCCAAGGACAGTGCATGGGCTCATGGGCTCATTGTGATTTGATTGATGGAAAAATGATAATCAAATTTTGCCATAAATCTATTGGAGGTGGGGGTATTCTCAGATTGAAACAACACTTGGTTGGGATAAGAGGCCAAGTAAAGCCATGTGAAGCACCAAATGAAGTGTTAGGTCCTGTTAGGGCAGAATACCTTTCCAAGTTTGAAAATTTTGAGGAGAATAAGGCTAGGGAGAAGGCCATCCAAGATGAAATTGCAAGGAAGAGGGAATTATTAGAAGCCATGAAAGAGAGTGGGTATGATGATTATGAGATTCAAGACTCCTCTTCTATCCCTTCCACCAATGACCCCTTTCACTATGTTCCTCCTTCTCTTGGCCAACAATCAAAAGGAACAAAGAGAACAAACATCCAAAGTTATTTCTCATCCTCTGCCACCATTGCCTCTTCTAATCCCACTTCCTCCCAACCAAGTCGTCAACCCACTTTGGATCAACATTGGAAAAAACAATGCAAAGAAACTTCTTATCAATACATTGCTAGATGGTGGTATGATGCAGATATCCCATTTAATGTTGCTTGCTCACCTTGTTACCAAGCTATGTGGGATTCTATTATAGCTGCAAGAAAGGGCTTCAAAGGCCCTATTATGCACGACTTGAGGGGAGCTCTTTTGCAAAAAGAGATTTCTTCTATTGATGAGTATTTTGCTGAGTATAGAGATTCATGGCTCAAAACAGGTTGTTCCATCATGTCAGCTGGATGGACCGATGGAAAGAATCGCACTATCATTAATTTTCTTGTTTCTTGCCCTCAAGGAAACATGTTTTTGAGATCAGTTGATGCATCCAATAAGGTGAAGGATGCAACCCTTCCATTTGAGCTTTTGGATGACATTATTCAAGAAGTGGGAGAGCATAATGTTGTACAGGTCATCACAAATAATGCTTCAAACTATGTTCTTGTTGGAAAGATGCTTGAGTCCAAATATAGGGCCATATTTTGGACTCCATGTGCTACACATTGCATAAACCTCATGCTTGGGGACATAGGCACATTAGAGTGGGTAAAAAACATTGTAGAGCATGCCAAGTGCATTACAAAATACATTTACAACCACTCATGAGTATTGAGCCTAGCGAGGAAAAACACTGGTGGCAAAGAGCTTGTTAGGTCTGCAATTACGAGATTTTCAACTCACTTCCTCACATTGCAATGTCTCAATGCTTAATAGAGAAACATGTAGAAAATGTTTTGTTTTGTTTTTTTGTTTTTTTATCTGATGACTGGATTGAATCTCGGTGGGCTCGTAGACAAGATGGCAAAGACACCAAAAAGAAAGTGTTTGACAATTATTTTTGGAAAAGGTCTGCAGAGCTTGTGAAAATTACCGAGCCCCTTGTGAAGGTGCTAAGGATGGTGGATGGGGAAAAATTAGCCATTGGCTACATTTATGAGGCTATGGATCAGGCAAAGGAGCAGATACGAGCAACGTAGAAGGATAGGTTAGCTAAATATGGCCGTATATGGGAGATCATTGATAACAAATGGAACAATCAACTCCATCGTCCTATACATGTAGCTGGGTATTTTTTGAACCCAAAGTATCATTATAAAGCTTGACTAGGAGATCTGCAGGATCGGGAGGTCAGAGTTGGATTGATTGATTGCTTGGAGTGCATGGTCCCTATCCATGCAAACCTATTGGAAATACATAAACAACTTACTCTTTTCAGTATGGTAGCTGGTACCTTTAGAAAAAACTTGACAAAGATGGCAAGAGATGTGTATCAACCAGGTAAGCAATTCAAATTTGTTCTTCTTTTCAAGTTATATTGTTTACAAATTTACAATTCAAATTATCTATAAATACTTGTAATTTGTAAATAAGTAATGAAATGAACTAAGTTACCAATTATTGTCTTTTTCTTTGCAACACATTGGTGGGAGTCATTTGGCGGCCAATGTCCTCAAGTGCAAAAGTTTGCAATTAGAATCCTTAGCGAAACTTGCAGTGTTTCAGGTTGTGAGCGCAATTGGTCTATTTTTGAGCGCATACACATGAAGAAGAGAAACCGTTTGGAACAAAAACAGTTAAATGATCTTGTCTTTGTGCAATACAACCTTCGACTAAGGCAGAACCAAATGATGAACAAAACAATTGATCTAGATCCCATTGTGTTGGACGATATTGATCCAACATCAGAATGGGTGGAGAAGACTGAAGATCCTGTGTTTGATGCTGATTTTGATATTGACATGGCATTAGCGGGGGATGAAGCAGATTTGGTGGCGCCATCAAAACTAGGATTAGTAGTCACATCAAGGAAAGGAAAACAACCAATGGAAGGCACTAGTCCTGCAGCTTGACCAACTTGTGCTTCCATTAGGTCCACTTCTATCGTTATTGGTCGCAGTGCTACTGAGGTTGCAGATGAGGCTAAGGCATCCTCAAACTCTGAACCAGATGATGTCTATGTAGCTCTTGATGATGATCCTATGTCTAGTAGTGGTGATGAATTTGATAATTGATCATGTGTAGAGTCTAGACTTGTAGTCTTGTAGTAGGCCAATGGCCTCATAGCTTGTAGCATTGTTTTTGGACTTTATAGGCCATTTAAAGCCTCATTGCTTATGTATTTTGTCGATGATATGTATTGCACTCGGTGCCATTTTGATATATTCACCTTTACATGGTATATAAATGAGCAAACTTTGCATATTTTGTCTCTATTTGCTTGGAATCATGGTTTTAAATCTTAAAAATAGTTTTTTTCTTAAAAAATTAATTATTTAATGTATTTTTTAAAACTGGTTCATTGAGATCTGACTAGTCCCGGTTTGACCTGTTTCGGTTTCAAACCTAGTTTATTAGGTGGACTGGTTCGGTCACTAGTTTTGGTTTTTAAAACTATGATGTACACGAACTTCATCTCATATATAATTTGAGAGAATGTACTTGAAATTCATCTCTTATGTGTGTGTGTGTGTGTGTTTGTGAAGTTTTCAACTATCCAAATTGTTTTATTGCAGATTTGATTTTCAATTATCTTTATTTTCATGGTTTGATAATTTCCAGCACTAGTATGCCTTATATATATATAATTTGAGGGTATGTACATGAACTTCATCTCTGTTATGTCCCTTCCTAAATTATTTTGGAACAAGATTAATTTTTCTATTATGGGGCCATTTTTGGAGCTAGTGGATGCCATTCGATTTTATTAGGAGATTAGACTTAGGAAAAGTTATTTATGTTGTAGTTAAGTTACACATGGGGGCCACCCTCACTAGGGGAATACGCACTCACTAGTTCAATTTGCATGGAGGTGGTTAAGTTTTGCATGGTGGTGGTTAAGTGAGGGCCCACAAGGGAGGACGAATTGGAGGGAAAAGTGCTCCACGAAATCTATATAAGGAAGACAAATCTCCTCATCTCATTCATCTTTTTGGGTATATCGATTTCTCTTGGTTGCTCGAGTTGCTTAGCCGAGTCACTCACTGTTTAGCACGAGTTCTTCAAGCGAAGAGCTCACCCTTTCTTCGGGGGACTTCGAGTGCTACCCTAGGAAGGTTTTCAACATTTCTTCAAGAGGAGGATCTCATTGTGATTTCCAGCAGTGGCATCCATTTCCAGGTGGTGCATATTACTGGAGGACGCAGTGGAGAGGAGGCCAAGTTTGTTGTTGGTGTCTTGCAGTGGAGTTTGGGCGTGAGATTTTCCAGAGAGGAGGCTAGGGAGGATTGTCGGCATTTGGGAGTGTTTTGGAGCTGGTCGAGTTTGTTGCTTGGCAGTGTGACTTTTGCACTACTTGGGCCAACGCAGAGGCAATACTGGGAGCTCACTTGGTGGGTAGAGTATCGCTGAGCTTTGCCGTGGAGGTTAGAGGAGATACTTGGAGTGGTGTTTGCTTCCCTTTCAGAGTTTGGAGTAGGATTTCGTGGCCATTTCTTGCAAGCAGTATTATTGGAGCAGTTTGGAGGGCGTAGGCCATAGAGGAGGCCGAATTTTGGAGGTTGGATTCATGCCAAACCCTTTCTGGGTTTTTGTGGGTTTTCCAAGGAGAATGGGGTTGAAGTTTCAACCATTTCTGAGCACTGGAGACGGGGTTTCTTGCAGTTCCTTTCCAGTCAGCAGTGCAGTTACTAGGAGACAACGCAGAGCATTAGAGGCACAGTTATCTCTATAGCATTGTGATTATTGTTTGACACGTGGATTTTGTCAAGCTTGCCCTTGAGGCAAGTCCCGGTGCATTTCCATGCTATTGTACTTGCTCCATTCTATTAATAAAATGGCTTTGCTTGTTCTCATTTATGATGTGTATTGAGTATTTGCTGATCGTTTTTATTTTTCTGTGTATGAATCTTATTCGCTTTTGCATATCATTGTTTGTTTAAGTTTAGAACATTACAGTGGTATCAAAGCTTAGATTCTGGCTCAGCCGTGGGAAAACTTTTCTATGAGTGAGGAGGACCGACAAAATATTACTTACAGGAGACAGAGGTATCGGAGTAGGGAGAGGGAGTTGGAGATTACTCCAGGCACGGAGGATCGTGGGAAGACTGCGTAGCAGAAGATATGGGTGAGCCCAAGAGTGGGGAGGAGATGGCCTTCGATAGTCTCTTGAAGGTTTTGAGTGATTTGGCAAAAGGGGGCAGAAGGAGATGCTGGACGAGATCAAGATGCAGAACTGGGAGCGACGCACTCACCGGGATTTTGTAGTTGGAGAGACTTCAAGGGCATCTCAGCAGTTTGATCATCTTTCACCTACTGCGCGACGACCATCCTCGAGTGAGCCAACTCGAGCTACTTCAACCTCTTTTATATCTTTGGCGCAGGGTGAGACTGGTGGAGGAGAGGCTCCATCGTTGATGGGGGAGCATTTCCGAGAGTGGCAGTCCATGGGGGCAGACTTTAGAGAGGCTCTGATCTTCAGAGACTTTTGCAAGCTCAAGTAGAATGAGAAAGGGAAAGGCTATGGTACACAGACTTATGAGTTGGATCGTTCTATTGGGAAAATGTATTTTCCTACATATGATGGCACGACCAAGTGCACAACACGTGCTTAGCTAGAAACGCTGGACGTATACTTCCAATTGAATCAGATGACAGAGGTAGAGGCCATCAAGATGGCTACATTGCACCTGGAGGGGGAGGCACGTGATTGGTGATTTCTTGGTTTGTCCACTTTGGGGAATGCTAGCGTGACCTTCTATGAGGACTTCACCTAGAGAGTAGTGGAGCGCTTTGATTGGAAAGATCTAGAGGCTCACTTCAGGGATTTGACCCAACTCAGACAGACAGGGCATCCAAAGCATTACATCTCAGAGTTTTTGAGGGTCTCAGTCATGGTACCTGATTTGTCAGATGCGAGGAGAGTATACACATTTGTAGAGGGGTTGACAGAGCCATTGCGGGGACTGGTGAAGTCTCGCAAACCATCTACTCTTCTGGAGGCAGTATCTTGCACTCAGGATTTGTAGGGGGTTATTCCCAAGACCCGAGCTCCATTTCCTTCACGCACTCCCTGCCCTCAGAAGGGAAGTGACACTAGAGCACCCACAACGCAGAGAGCAACATAGGGGCAAGGTTAGTTGGATGACGAGACCAGGAGAGACCTCAGGAGGAGGAAGTTGTGTTTTACATGCCGAGAGCCTTGGGCACCTAGTCATCGGTGCACAACGGGCAAGGCCCATTACATCGAGGTCTTCTCAGACAGTGATTAGGAGGATGATGGGGAGTTGGAGTTTGGTGGAGACAACGAGGATCCAACAGGGAGAGGACCACCACAACCACCACCTCAGGGAGGAGCATCTTTCGCACCAGCTGAGGGAGTCCAGGCTTCTTTGTGCGGGATTCCCAAATTTTTGACTATGAGGATCAGAGGTACGGTGTAGGGGCAACGTGTCTTAGTTTTGGTAGATAGTGGGGCCACCCACAATTTTATTGATGCTCAGTTGGTCCAGAGGGGGGGCATCACCACTACAGAGTTTGAGGGGTTTTCAGTCCTAATACCAGGAGACAGGACTATACAGTGCACTCAATATGTTCCTGCTCTGATAGTGACTATGGGGAACTATTCGATGACAGACCACTTTTTCGTGATGGATGTACCAGACACCAATGTGGTGCTGGGTGTCCAATGGTTGTATTCCCTTGGCTGGATTACCACCGATTGGAAACAACTGGTGATAGATTTTGCTGGACCGAATGGCAAGCCGGTAGTTCTTAGGGGCATGCATTTGTACCCCCGTCAGACAGTTTTGGCCCATCGGATGGAGGCTGATTTGAGGCATGGAGACATAGCATGGGCAGTAGAGCTGAGGATTTCAGAGGCTGGGGGAAATACTACACCACCACATCTGGACATACAGGCAGTACTGGATAGATATCCGATAGTCTTTGGAGATATACTGCTGGGACAACCACCTGATAGGGGATTCGAGCACACTATAGAGTTGGAGCTTGGTGTGCAGGCAGTCATCACTACACCCTATAGGCATCCCAAGGCCTATAAGGACGAGATCAAGAGAGCCATCAGGGAGTTATTGGCGTTGGGTCACATCAGACTGAGTTCCAGTCTGTTTGCTTCTTCGGTTGTGCTGGTGAAGAAGAAGGACGAGACTCTCCGCATGTGTATTGACTACAAGGCCCTCAATAAGAAGATGCTAAAGAACAAGTATCCCATTCTGCGCATTGATGAGTTGATGGACGAGCTTAGAGGAGCCAAGTACTTCTCTAAGATCGATTTGCGGTCAGGGTATCATCAGATCCGGGTGAGAGAGCAGGACATTCTAAAGACAACCTTCAGGTGTCATTATGGGCATTTTGAGTTCCTGGTCATGCCTTTTGGGTTGACCAATGCACTGGCTACTTTTCAGTCATGCATGAACCATGTGTTTCGAGGCCAGTTGAGGAGGTTTGTACTGGTATTCTTTGATGACATCTTGATCTACAACAGGACATGGGAGGAGCACTTGCAACACTTAGAGACAGTCTTGCGTATATTGGAGGAGCAACAGTTCTACGCCAAGATGTCCAAGTGTGAGTTTGGGTTGACAAAGATGCTTTACTTGGGACACATCATAGGTGCAAATGGGGTCAAGGTGCATGAGGAGAAGATTGGGGCCATTTGGGAGTGGCCAGAGCCCCGAGATGTGATAGCGTTGAGGGGCGTTTTGGGCATTTATATCCATTATCGAAAGTTTGTGAAGGGCTTCTCACATTTGGCAGCATCCCTTACTGATCTGACTAAGAAGGGGGCTTTTGCATTGACAGAGGGAGCTCAGGAAACATTTGATCGCCTCAAGGAGGTGATGAGTTGTTGTTAGGTATTGCCATTCCCAGATTTTACTCAGCCTTTCACATTGGAGTGCAATGCATCAGGTGCACGGATCGAGGCAGCCTTGTCCCATGGAGGGCACCCGATTGCTTTCGAGAGTCGAAATCTTCTACCTCATGAGTTGTTGTATTCTATTTATGACACAGAGATGTTGGCCATAATGCATGCATTGGCGAAATTTAGACAGTACTTGGTGGGGAATCGATTTCGGGTGAAGACAGATCCCAACAATCTTCGCCATTTCATGGGGCAGCAGGGCCTCAATGATAGACAACAGAGATGGGTCAACAAAGTGCAGGCCTATGATTTTGATATTGAGTATGTGCGGGGGAAGCACAACGTAGTGGCAGATGCACTATCCAGGAGACCAGTCGGGCTTTCGCTCATGAGCATTTGTCATGACTGAAAGGCTCAGTTATTGGTAGAGTACTCCAAGGGTCGTCGGGTGTGTGAGTTCTTATAGGGCAGCTATGTAGATGAGCGCTACAGGGTGATGGATGAGGTTATTTCTTATAAGGGGCACATATTTTTGGTTTCGGGATCACAGTTGAGAGAGTGCGTCCTTCGAGAAGCTGATGATTCTCCTTTGTCCGAGCACCAGGGGTTTAGGAAGACTTATATGGCAGTGAGAGAGTGCTTCACTTGCAAGGGCCTCAAGGGAGATGTATCGAGGCATGTGCAGGAGTGCGAAGCTTGCCAGAGGAACAAAGGAGAGTTGACCCATCTAGTAGGATTGGTGCAGCCTCTTCCCATCCCTGAGGGGAAATGGGAGAGCATCTCTATGGATTTCATTATTGGACTTTCCTCAGTGCAAGGGAAGGATTGTATTTTGTGTTGCTCGACTGGCTGACCAAGTTTGCACACTTCTTTGCCATTCCAACACGATATTCAGCTTCACGGGTGGCAAAGTTGTTCTTCAAGGAGGTCTTTCGTCTGCACGGACTCCCTAAGACCATAGTCAGTGACAAGGATTGCTGGTTCATGAGAGGATTTTGGTAGGACCTCTTCAGACTAGTCGGTACTGAGCTCACCCCGAGCACCAACTATCATCCTCAGACTGATGGTTAGACAGAGAGGGTGAACCAGTGGTTCGAGGGCTATCTCAGGAACGATGTGAGAGGGCAACAAAGGGCTTGGATTTGATGGTTGCATCTGGGAGAGCATTGTTACAACACCACCCATCATATGTCCATTGGTATGACTCTTTTCCGTGCCCTATATGATTATGATGCTTTGTCTTTTGCTTATATTGGTTTTGGAGACAGCAGGGCCCCAGAAACCAAGGATTGGATCCTAAAGAGCCAAGATATCCTCAAGGCTCTTAAGGATAACATAGAGACAACCTAGAACCAGTAGAAGATGTATGCTGATTGACATTGAGTAGAGAGGCATTTTGAGGAGGGGGAATTCGATTGCAGCCGTACCGACAGTCCACAATGAAGCAAAAGGGGGCCAAAAAGCTGCAGCTGAGAGTTTTTGGGCCATACAAAGTGATCAGGAGGGTTGGAGAGGTGGCTTATGAGTTGGAGCTACCACCAGGGAGCAGGATTCATAACATCTTTCATGTGTCATGCCTCAAGAGGGTGTTGGGGCAGCAGGTTACAACAGTCATGGAGTTGCCTCCAGTTTATGATGAGGGGCATTTGATCCTACCGCCAGAGGCCATCTTAGAGACCTGGGAGAGGAAGCTCAGAAGCAGGATCATCAAAGAGTATTTGGTGCGTTGGAAGAGTTTACCGGATGAGGATGCCACTTGGGAAAGAGAGCACATTCTTGAGCATCCGGCATTGAAGTTGCTTGGTGACAAGCAACATTTTGGAGGGGAGGACTGTCATGTCCCTTCCTAAATTATTTTGGAACAAGCTTAATTTTTGTATTATGGGGCCAATTTTGGAGCTAGTGGACCCCATTCGATTTTATTAGGAGATTAGACTTAGGAAAAGTTATTTATGTTGTAGTTAAGTTACACATGGGGGCTACCCTCACTAGGGGAATACACACTCCCTAGTTCGATTTGCATGGAGGTGGTTAAGTTTTGCATAATGGTTGTTAAGTGAGGGCCCATGAGGGAGGACGAATTGGAGGGAAAAGTGCTGCATTTAATTTATATATGCAAGCAACTCTCCTCATGCCATTCATCTTTTTGGGTATATCAATTTCTCTTGGTTGCTTGAGTTGCTTAGCCGAGTCACTCGCTGTTTAGCACGAGCTCTTCAAGCGAAGAGCTCAACCTTTCTTCGGGGGACTTCGAGTGCCACCATAGGAAGGTTTTCTGCATTTCTTCAGGGGGAGGATCTCATTGTGATTTCCAGTAGTGGCATTCACTTTCAGGTGGTGCGTATTACTGGAGGGTGCAGTGGAGAGGAGGCCAAGTTTGTTGTTGGTGTTTTGCAGTGGAGTTTGGGCCTGAGATTTTCCAGAGAGGAGGCTAGGGAGGATTGCTGGCATTTGGGAGAGTTGGGCGCTGGTTGAGCTTGTTGCTTGGCAGTGTGACTTTTACACTACCTAGGCCAGCGCAAAGGCAGTATTGGGAGATCACTTGGTGGGTAGAGTATCAGCCCTTGAGGCTGAGCTTTGCCGTGGAGGTTAGAGGAGATACTTGGAGTGGTGTTTGCTTCCCTCTTAGAGGTTGGAGGAGGATTTCGTGGCCATTTCTTGTAGGCTGTATTATTGGAGCAGTTTGGAGGGCGTAGGCCATAGAGGAGTCTGAATTTTGGAGGTTGGATTCAGGCCAAACCCTTTATGGGTTTTGTCCAAGGAGTGTGGGGTTGAAGTTTCAACTATTTCTGAGCACCAGAGACAGGGTTTCTTGCAGTTCCTTTCCAACCAGCAGTGCAGTTACTGGGAGACAGCGCTGAGCATTAGAGGAGCAGTTATCTCTCTAGCATTGTGATTATTGTTTGACACGTGGGTTCTATCAAGCTTGCCCTTGAGGCAAGTTTCGGTGCATTTCCATACTATTGTACTTGCTCCATTCCATTAATAAAGTGGCTCAGTTGGTTCTCATTTCTGATGTGTATTGAGTATTTGCTGATCGTTTTTATTTTTCTATGTATGTATCGTATTTGCTTTTGCATATCATTGTTTGTTTAAGTTTGGATCATTACAGTGGTATCAGAGCTTAGATTTTGGCTCAGCCACGTGAAAACGTTTCTATGAGTGAGGAGGACCGACAGAATATTACTTACAGGAGACAGAGGTACCGGAGCAGGGAAAGGGAGTTGGAGATTACTCCAGACATGGAGGATCGTGGGAAGACTGCGGTAGTAGAAGATATGGGTGAGCCCAAGAGTAGGGAGGAGATGGCCTTCGATAGTCTCTTGAAGGCTTTGAGTGATTTGGCAAAAGGGTAGAAGGAGATGCTGGACGAGATCAAGATGCAAAACTGAGAGCGAGCACTCATCGGGAGTTTGTAGTTGGAGAGACTTCAGGGGCATCTCAACAGTTTGATCAACTTTCACCTACTGCGTAGTGGCCATCCTCGAGTGAGCCAACTCGAGCTACTTCACCCTCTTTTATACCTTTTGCGCAGGGTGAGACTGGTGGAGGAGAGGATCCATTGTTGCTGGGGGAGCATTTCTGGGAGTGGCAGTCCATGGGGGTAGACTTTAGAGAGGCTCTGACCTTCAGAGACTTTTGCAGTCTCAAGGAGAATGAGAAAGGGAAAGGCTATGGTACACAAAACAATGAGCTGCATCGTTCTATTGGGAAAATGTATTTTCCTACATATGATGGCATTACTAAGTGCACAACACGTGCTTGGGTGGAAAGTTGGAAACGCTGGACATATACTTCCAGCTGAACCAGATGACAGAGGTAGAGGCCATCAAGATGGCTACATTGCACTAGAGGGGGAGACACACGATTGGTGGTTTCATGGTTTGTCCACTTTGGGGCATGCCAGCGTGATCTCCTATGAGGACTTCACGCAGAGAGTAGTGGAGCACTTTGATCACAAGGATCTAGAGGCTCACTTCAGGGAGTTGACCCAAGACAGACAGGGTATCCAGAGCATTAGATCTCATAGTTTTTGAGGGTCTTAGTGATGGTACCTGATTTGTCAGATGCGAGGAGAGTATACACATTTGTAGAGGGGTTGACAAAACCATTGCGAGGATTGATAAAGTCTCGCAAACCATCCACTCTTTGGAGGCAGTATCTTGCGCTCAAGATTTGCAAGGGGCTATTCCCAAGACCTGAGCTCCATTTCCTTCACACACTCCCTACCCTTAGAAGGGAAGTGACACTAGAGCACCCACAACACAGAGAGCAGCACAGGGGCGGGGTTAGTTGGATGACGAGACTAGTGGAGACCTCAGGAGGAGGAAGTTGTGTTTTACATGTCGAGGGCCTTGGGCACCTGGTCATCGGTGTAGAGCGGACAAGGCCCATTACATCAAGGTCTTCTCAGACAGTGATTAGGAGGATGATTGGGATTTGGAGTTTTTTGGCGGAGACAGCGAGGATCCAACAGTGAGAGGACTAGCACCACCACCACCACCACCTCAGGGAGGAGCATCTTTCGTACTGACTGGGGGAGTCCTAACTTCTTTGTGTGGGATTCCCAAACTTTTGACTATGAGGATTAGAGGTACGGTGCAGGGGCAGCGTGTCTCAGTTTTGGTAGATAATGGTGCCACCCACAATTTTATTGATGCTCAGATGGTCCAGAGGAGGGGCATCACCACTGCAGAGTTTGAGGGGTTTCAGTCCTAATACCAGGAGACAGGACTATATGGTGCACTCGATGTGTTCCCACTCTGACAGTGACTATGAGAACTATTCGATGACATACCACTTTTTTGTGGTGGATGTACCATACACCAATGTGGTGCTGGCTGTCCAATGGTTGTATTCCCTTGGCTGGGTTACCACTGATTGGAAATACTATACCACGACATCCAGATATACAAGCAGTACTGGATATATATCCAGTAGTCTTTGGAGATATACCGTCGGGAAAACCACCTGACAGGGGATTCAAGCACACTATAGTGTTGGAGCCTGGTGTGCAGGGAATCATTACTACACCCTATAGGCATCCCAAGGCCTATAACGACGAGATTAAGAGAGCCATCAGGGATTTATTGGCGTTGGGTCACATCATACTGAGTTCCAGTCCGTTTGCTTCTTCGGTTGTGCTGGTGAAAAAGAAGGACGAGATTCTTCACATGTGTATTGACTATAGGGGCCCTCAACAAGAAGACGCTGAAGAACAGGGATCCCATTCTGCGCATTAATGAGTTAATGGACGAGCTTAGAGGAACCAAGTACTTCTCTAAGATCGATTTGTGGTAAGGGTATCATCAAGTCCGGGTGAGAGAGCAGGTCATTCCAAAGACAACCTTCTGGTGTCATTATGGGCATTTTGAGTTCTTGGTCATGCCTTTTGGGTTGACTAATGCACTGACTACTTTTTAGTCATGCATGAACCATGTGTTCTGAGGCTAGTTGAGGAGGTTTGTGCTGGTATTCTTTGATGTCATCTTGATCTACAATAGGACATGGGAGGAGCACTTGCAGCACTTAGAGACAGTCTTGCGTATATTGGAGGAGCATCAGTTCTACGCCAAGATGTCCAAGTGCGAGTTTGGGCTAACAGAGATGCTTTACTTGGGACACATCATAGGTGCAGATGGGGTCAAGGTGCACGAGGAGAAGATTCAGGCCGTTCAGGATTGGCCAGAGCCCCGACAGAATTGAGAGGCTTTTTGGGCAGTTGTATCTATTATTGGAAGTTTGTGAAGGGCTTCTCACAGTTGGCAACACCCGTTACTGATCTGACTAAGAAGGGGGATTTTGCGTGGACAGAGAGAGCTCAGGCAACATTTGATCGCCTCAAGGAGGTGATGAGTTGTTGTCTGGTATTGGCACTCCCAAATTTTACTCATCCTTTCACATTAGAGTGTGATGAATTAGGGGTAGGGATCGGGGCAGTCTTGTCCCAAGGAGGGCATCCCATTGCTTTCGAGAGCTGAAAGCTTCTACCTCATGAGTTGTCGTATTCTATTTATGACAAGGAGATGTTGGCCATAATGCATGCATTGGCCAAATTTAGACAGTACTTGGTGGGGAATCGATTTCGGGTGAAGACAGATCACAACAATCTTCGCCATTTCATGGGGCAGCAGGGCCTCAATGATAGACAACAGAGATGGGTTAGCAAAGTGCAGGCCTACGATTTTGATATTGAGTATGTGTGGGGGAAGCACAACGTAGTGGTAGATTCACTATCTAGGAGACCAGTCGGGCTTTCTCTCATGAGCATTTGTCATGACTGGAAGGCTTAGTTATTGGTGGAGTACTCCAAGGATCGTTGGGCGTGCGAGATCTTGGAGGGCAACTATGCAGATGAGTGCTACAGGGTGATGGATGAGGTTATTTATTATAATGGGTGCATATTTTTGGTTTCAGGATTATAGTTGAGAGAGCGCGTCCTTCAAGCAGTTCATGATTCTCCGTTGTCTGGGCACCAGGGGTTTAGGAAGACTTATATGGCAGTGAGAGAGCGCTTCACTTGCAAGGGCCTCAAGGGAGATGTATCGAGGCATGTGCAGGAGTGCGAAGCTTGCCAGAGGAACAAAGGAGAGTTGATCCATCCAGCAGGATTGGTGCAGCCTCTTCCCATCCTTGAGGGGAAATGCGAGAGCATCTCTATGGATTTCATTATTGGACTGCCCTCGGTGCATGGGAAGGATTGTATATTTGTGGTGGTCGACCGGATGACCAAGTTTGCACACTTCTTTGCCATACCGACATGATATTTAGCTTCACAGGTGGTAGAGTTGTTGTTCAGTGAGGTCTTTCGTCTGCACGGACTCCCTAAGACCATAGTCAGTGACAAGGATTGCCGATTCATGGGAGGATTTTGGTAGGAGCTCTTCAGACTAGTTGACACTGAGTTCACACTGAGCACCAACTATCATCCGCAGACCGATGGTCAGACAGAGTGGGAGAACCAGTGGTTAGAGGGCTATCTCAGGAATTATGTGACAGGGCAACAGAGGGCTTGGATTTGATGGTTGCATCTGGGAGAGCATTGTTACAACACTACCCATTATATGTCCATTGGTATGACTCCTTTTCCTGCCTTATGTGGTTATGATGCTTTGTCTTTTGCTGATATTGTTTTTGGAGACAGCAGGGCCCCAAAGGCCAAGGATTGGATCCTAGAGAGCCAAGGTATCCTTAAGGCTCTTAAAGATAACTTATAGACAACCCAGAACCGGTAGAAGATGTATGTTGATAGACATCAAGTAGAGAGGCATTTTGGGTAGGGGGACTTGGTCTACCTGCGATTGTAGTTGTATCGACAGTCCACACTGAAGAAAAAGGGGGTCGAAATGTTGCAACCAAGATTTTTTGGGCCATACAAATTGATCAGTAGGGATGGAGAGGTGGCTTACAAGTTGGAGCTACCACCAGGGAGCAGGATTCATAACATCTTTCATGTGTCATGCCTCAAGAGGGTGTTGGGGCAGCAGGTTACAACAGTCATGGAGTTGCCTCCACTTGATGATGAGGGGCATTTGATCCTAGAGCCAGAGGCCATCTTAGAGACCAGGGAGAGGAAGCTCAGAAGCAGGATCATCAAAGAGTATTTGGTGCGTTGGAAGAGTTTACCGGATGAGGATGCCACTTGGGAAGGAGAGCACATTCTTGAGCATCTGACATTGAAGTTGCTTGGGGACAAGCAACATTTGGGAGGGGAGGACTGTCATGTCCCTTCCTAAATTATTTTGGAACAAGATTAATTTTTGTATTATGGGGCCAATTTTGGAGCTAGTGGACCCCATTCGATTTTATTAGGAGATTAGACTTAGGAAAAGTTATTTATGTTGTAGTTAAGTTACACATGGGGGCCACCCTCACTAGGGGAATAAGCACTACCTAGTTCGATTTGCATGGAGGTGGTTAAGTTTTGCATGATGGTGGTTATGTGAGGGCCCACGAGGGAGGACAATTTGGAGGGTTGCTCGAGCTGCTTCGCCGAGTCACTCACTGTTTAGCACGAATTCTTCAAGCGATGAGCTCACCCTTTCTTCAGGGGACTTCGAGTGCCACCCTAGGAAGGTTTTCTTCATTTCTTTAGCAGGAGGATCTCATTGTGATTTCCAGCAGTGGCATTCACTTCCAGGTGGTGCGTATTGCTGGAGGATGCAGTGGAGAGGAGGTCGAGTTTGTTGTTGGTGTCTTGCAACGGAGTTAGGGCGTGAGATTTTCCAGAGAGGAGGCTAGGTAGGATTGTTGGCATTTGGGAGAGATTGGGAGCCGGTCGAGTTTGTTGCTTGGCAGTGTAACTTTTACACTCCCTGGCCAGTGTAGAGGCAGTACTCGAAGCTCACTTGGTGGGTAGAGTATCAGCGCTTGAGGCTGAGCTTTGCCGTGGAGGTTAGAGGAGATACTTGGAGTGGTGTTTTCTTCCCTTTCAGAGCATGGAGGAGGATTTCCTAGCCATTTTTTGTAGGTCATATTATTGGAGCAGTTTGGAGGGCGTAGGCCATAGAAATGGCCGAATTTCTGGAGGTTGGATTCAGGGCAAACCCTCTCTGGGCCTTGGCCAAGGAGCATGGTGCTGAAGTTTCATCATTTTCTGAGCACCTGAGACGAGGTTTCTTGCAGTTCCTTTCCAACCAACAGTGCAGTTACTGGGAGACAGCGCAGAGCATTAGAGGAGCAGTTATCTTTCCAACATTGTGATTATTGTTTGACACCTGGGTTCTGTCAAGCTTGCCCTTGAGGCAAGCCCAGGTGCATTTCCATACTATTGTACTTGCTCCATTCCATTAATAAAATGGCTCAGCTGGTTCTCATTTCTGATGTGTATTGAGTATTTGCTGATCGTTTTTATTTTTCTGTGTATGAATCGTATTTGCTTTTGCATATCACTGTTTGTTTAAGTTTGGAACATTACAATCTTTTTATATATATATCTCGAGAGAATGTACTTGAACTTCATCTTTTATGTGTGTCTGTGTGTGTATGTGAAGTTTTCAGCTATCCAAATTGTCTTATTGCAGACTTGATTTTCAATTATCTTTATTTTCATGGTTTGATAATTTCCAGCACTAGTCTGGCTTGCTGATTTGACATAAGTTAAGGATGAAATTGTTAAGAACATTAACATTGATGTTAAAGATATACGGGTAGATATACTGCTGTCATTAAGTAAATTTCTGATCTAGTTTATGAATGATTAAGATTTTCCCACATGGATTTGGGATCTTCTCTCTTGAGTTGCCTTCTTGATTGGGGTTGAAAAGAAGTGAAAGATTGTCCATTGTGCTGCTGTATTATTATATTTCAAATCAACCCTATGTTATTAAATTCAAAGGGAGTAGATATGAGAAACTTCTATAAAGAGGTGAAATTTGTGAAGTTGCATTAATTGCCCTAGAACTAGAAATTTGGACATGGCATCAGAACTGTTTTGGCTGAGATCACTCTTTTGGTGTAAGAGGGAGGTGGTATTTCAACTATGGTCTACTTGGGAGAGGTGCTTGACCTTGTTGAGATTGTTGGGTGTGAAACCTTAGATGGCTTGGTAGAAGCATTTGAACCCTAGAAGTATTTTGTCTAGTTCATATATTGTTGATTTTCCTTTTGAGAATTGTTTTAGGATGTGTGAGATGATTCTTGGTCTCAACGAGTGTGTTAGGTTGGAAGGAGATTCCAATTTTGTTTCTTAGAAGCTTAGGTTACATATGCTTATGGAGGAAGCTGATCTTTGGGAGCATGTTGTGAAGATGATTCTAGAATCTGTTGATCCAACGTAGTTGGCCACTTATCATGAGGAGGAGGCAAAGGCTGAGATGGTCATCCTTGATTCAATGAAGGATCATTTCATCTCTCACATTGTAGAGAAGATGATAGGTAGGGACAAGTTTGGGGCTTTGGTTGGTTTGTTTCAAAGTTCTTGTGTTTCTCGACAGATACTCCTATGTAACATGCTTTCATCGACTTACATAAGTGAGATAGATATTGGGGTGAGCTATTTGACAAGGGTCACAAAGTTGAGATATCAGTTCATTCACATTAATATGCAAATGGAGGATAAGGAGTTGGTGTCTATTGCTTTGAATGGACTCTTACCTTTTTGAAAGGCCTTTTTTTAGGGTGTTCATGCCTATGAGAATCTTCTACTTTTTGCAATGCAGTGGAATGATCTTGCGCAGGAAGAAATTAAGATACAATCTTGTTCAGAGAAACAAGAGGTGTTAGATGAGGTTGCTCTTGTTAGGAGGACAAAGAAGAGTGGCATGAAAGGCTACAAGGAGAAGGTACAAGTATAGGAAAGGATGACTTTAGTAAAGTGATGTGTTTCATATGTCACGAAATGGGACGTTACGCTAGCTAGTTCCCATTAAAGAAGAAGGGGAAGGGAATGGAACAAGTTAAAGTTGGGATTGTAGTAGGTGTAGAGGATTCCTTTCAATTTGAGACCACCTTCTTCATGGTCTTGTGTTTTTCTATCGACACTATGTCTAGTGTTGGATGGTATGTGGATAGTGGGGATTTGAGATATATGACTTACGAAATGTCACTCTTCAACAAACTTTAGAAGCAAAAGGGATGTATGAGTATGGAGTTGGGTAATGATGCTACTTATCTTATGAGATGAGTTGGCTCCATTTCCTTCCAGATGCCATAATATGATCTTCTTACATTGAGTGGTGTTTTATTGGTTCTTAGTTTAAAGAAGAACCTTCTTTCAATTTTTTGTATGACAAATGTACAATGTAGAGTTGCATTTGAAGGACAATAGTGCACCATTAGTGATTGTAGTCCAACTTGTTTGAGGTCTTAGAATAGAGGGGTGAGAGAGGGTGGTCTATATAGTAACTTGCTAATCTAACAACACTTGTATATTTTAGTGAGAAACTGAATGAGTTTTCTAGACTTGAGGCACATGTAGAGCATGCATGTTGAGATGCCATGAAGATAGGTTGAAAAACTATTGTGGAATCAGGGATTGATTCCAACCTTGTAGTTGATGGCATTTTCCTTGATGATACTCTCTCTTTAGTATTTTCTTAGAAAGAGGGAGTTGACCTAGCTTAGGTTGATGCTTTAGTTACCATAAGTTTTAAGGTGCATGGTTGAGATACCAATGATCATGGCTATTGACAATTTTGGCTTTGATGTTGACTTGAGGTAGGTTGCTAATGATTCAGAGTTGTGTTCATTCATATTCCCAAGTAACCATCTTTCAGAGATTTGAGATGTCATGATGGTAGCAGGTTCAGATTTGTAGTTCGCAGATTTGGATGAGTTTTAGAGGAAGTTGGTTGGTGCTGGTGAAAACACTTTGTTATCTTTTGGGGTTACTCCAAAATTGTTTACACCATGTTTGGGTGTGCTTCATGCGACATGGGGAGCACGGTGAATGGTTAGCCCGTGGGATCAAAGAAGGCTACGAACTTAGTCTACATTCATAGCACACTTCGTCTCATATTGCGTAAAGACCCAGGGCACAGGGAGGGTCCTTTCAAGAGATGGGACCAATACACAAATGATGCTACATATGTGGACAAGGAGATACAACGAGATGGTCTTATTGAGCTACCTCCAGTTACGATGGATGAGCAAGAGGCTCCAGATGAGAGTGATCCCTTCCTAGAGAGCCTATTGGCTGAAGAGCTTAGTGATCTTGATGACATGGCTTAAGGAAGCCTAATCTTGTTCATTGTTTAGTTTCACTTTTTTTGGAATTTTGAAAATTTCTATTTCATGTTTGGAAATGCCTTAGGGAAAATTTTGAATGTAGTATGACAATGGACATATATTTATGATTCTAATACCTATTATCCTGATTCACATCAATGTGCAAATTGCAATTTCCACTTGAGATCAAATTTGAAATTTCAAAGTGAAATTTCAAAGTGAATGTTCATGTTTAAGTCTTTAAATTATTTATTTTCTATGTTGCCAGGAAACGTGGGTTCGGGGACGGGGACGGCATTTTTGGAAACAAGGTGCGTGGGTTCGTCGGGTAATATAATAATATTAAATTTTAATAATTAAATTTTATAAATTATAAATTTATAAATTATAATTAATAACATATATGAAATTTCACAATGCCTATCGACATATTTCCAAAGTGGATATTGCGGACTTGTTGAAGACATTTTTTATTTTGCAATTTTGGAAGACAATTTGAATCTGTTTAACAAAATTCAAAGTAAAAGTTATGTTAATAGATGTTAATAATAATAATAAATATTAATGAGAGACTAAGCTATATTTTATGACAGCATAACATTCTTTTGAATCTTTTCTGTGTAACCATGACAGCTATGTGAGAGAGCTCAAGGCTACTACTAAAACTGAAAATTCAAAATGCCCCTGGAAGTTACCGTGCCCACTGCCTACATTGTTAGGATATTCCGACACATAGGATATAGTTAAGTTCAACTTGGTCTAGTATAGAGTTAGGTTAGAGTTAGGTAAAGTGTGTTTCTTTACCGTTGTACATTTTGTAACTTACAATCCGACGGTCACGATATGTAGTGATCCGACTGTTCACTCTCACCTCGGTATTACCGACACTTGATCCGTGGCTTGACACCTGATTGGTCCATGAGTTCTATTTAAAGCGCATGGAGGGTCATTGTTTGGGTAATCCGTGCATGAGAGAAGCTTATGTAAATTTTCATTCTTTGATTAATAAATTGCCTGTAGTACCCACGTTGGGACAGGCCGTGGACTGTTTCCCTCCTTGCACTCTGAGGGTTTTAACCACGTCAAAAATACTGGTGTATTGATTTGAGATCTGGTTGTGAGCGGTGTCCTTTTGGTATTCTTTCTGTGGAACTTACCCTGTAAATTCCTATATGGTATCAGAGCTATTTGAGGGCCGCGTCCGTTGGTGATCCAAATCTGAAGCCGGTAGAACTGCATGCGGCTGTCGTTTCCTAGATCTGCTGTTTCTGACTGCTTTCGGGCCGAGAGGACTGCTCTGTTGCGTTCGGAGCATCTGTTCCTGTGAGGAACCCCTTTCGTTTCACGCGAAAAGGTTTCCGGTAGCCCTAGTTGCGTCATTTTTCAGATCGGGAGGTATACAGTGTTTTTTTTTTGCAGTTTACTGTTATTTTCTCTCTGCTTATTTCGGTCTCAGATTATTTAGCCTTTTTTTTAACCGGATCTATACCTTTCATTTCTGCGTATGCTCTTTGCCCTGCGACTCTGTGCGATCTGGGCAAATCAGAAACAGAAAGGAAGGATTTTTCTCATGCGTATGCTCTTTTCCCTGCACCTTAGTGTGATTTCGGAAAATCAGAAACATTGAGAAAAATATTTAGTTTTTCGGCTAAAGCTAACTTTGAGATTTTTTTTTAAATTTCTAGTTTTTTGGCTAAAGCTAACTTCGAGCCGCAAGGTTCGTTTTTCTTTGCATGTTCGTGTTGGGTTTTGTGTTTTGTGTTTTGTAGGGAAAAAGAGCTTTCTCAAGGCAAGCACGCAAACCAAGGCCCCCCCCCCTCTCTCTCTCTCTCAAATTTTTTGTATAGATCAATTGGTTCAAAGCTATTTTAAGAGAGTAGAGGTCTTGGGTTCAAGTCTCCATTTTGTGGGGGCGGATTTTTTCATTCCCGCACATTCGCGCACTTTGCCGGCAACGTCAACAATTTTTTTTCAAAAAGCCATAATTTCTTCATCCGGAAGCCTTTTTCAGAGCCGTTTTTTTTTAAAACCGCCTATTTTTTTGAGATCTATCCGTTGGAACACTTACTTTCAGCATCTTCAGCTTCAGTTTTTAAAAAAAAAAATGGAAAGTCCATGCCAAGTCATTCTTGACAGCACTAACTACTTCCAATGGGTAGACTACATGGAAGATTTACTTAGAAGTAAAGGTCTTTTCAGAATAGCCACAGACCAAGAGAAGAAACCAAAAGATGAAGACAAGGTGGCAAAATGGGAAAATAGACAAGATCAAGCACGAGGTTTGATAGGGATGTCTATTTCTCCTGATCTTAGATTCCACATTGCAGGACTTGAGACTCCTCATGAAGCATTAGAAAAACTTGCTAAAATTTTTGGGATTAAAAATGTAATTAGAGCCCATCAACTTGAAAATGAGCTGCTTACTTTGGATCCTAATAATTTTTCTTGCATTGAAGATTTCTTGTCCAAATTCAAGACCCTTAGATATCTCTTGGAAGGTGTTAAAGTTAAGAAAGAAGATGGTAACCTTATTTATTCCATCCTTACTAAGTTGGGACCAGCCTACTCTGTATTTGTTTCCACTTTCCATTCTACAAGGGAAGCTTTCATTTGTCAAGGACAAGACTACAAGGCCCCTTCCTTTGACTCCTTTTGTGATTCCTTAATAAGAGAACAAGAAAAACTCTTACACCTTGGTCTTCTTAATCTTGGAAACTCTTCCACGAAAGCGTTAGCCGCCCAACAACAACCAAATTCAAAGAATCCTAAGAAGTCATATCCTCAAAAGAATGGTCCTAAACCATCTCAGCCTCAAAATGAAAGATCATTTCAGCAAAATGATAAGACCAATAAAAACAAATGGAAGAAGACTGATAGACATTGTAGCTTTTGTAATCGAGATGGCCACTTAGAATCTAAATGCTTTAAGAAGATGGAAGCCTTGGAAGCCGCAATGAAGAAACATAACATCCATGTGGAGCCTACTTCAACTTCAACTTCCGGAATGGCACTTTCTGCATGTCGTTGTCAATCATCTCAGTCTGGTTATGCATTAAATGTATCTTCTTCTTCTTCTCATTCTCATGAGTGGCTCATTGATTCTGGAGCCTCTTATCACATGGCCAAAAACCAAGCCATGTTTTCTTCTTTAAATGATTGTAACACCAAAAATATATATGTTGGTGATGATAGATCTCTTAATGTTGTAGGGACTGGAACTGTTCATCTAGACAATGGTCAGTTTAATGATGTATTATGTGTTCCAACCTTATCCTGCAACCTTCTATCTGTCTATCAGATAACTCATTCAGGTGAAGGTAAAATTGTTGAATTTTCACCTCATGATGTTGTAATCAAGGATCTAAAAGATCCTAAACAGATTCTAGCTACTGGTCTTGCTGATGATTCCACAAGGTTGTATAAGTTTCACAACTTTGAGTCATCACATCTTCCCTCAGTATTTGTTGCTCATAATGATGAAGTGAGCAAGCTTTGGCATGAGCGATTTGGTCACTTAAACTATCGCTCCCTTCAGCATCTATGTAAAGAAAATATGGTGACAGGTCTTCCTATGGTATCTTGCAGAGATGGTGTTTGTTCCGGATGTGTACTCGGAAAACATCATCGGGACAATTTTGACAAACGTGCCTCTTGGCACGCCTTAGCCCCTTTACAGCTTGTGCACAGTGATTTATGTGGTCCTCTTCCTGTTGCTTCATTCTCTGGCTGCAAGTACTTCTTAACTTTCATTGATGATTTCTCCAGGCGCACTTGGGTATACTTCTTAAAACTCAAGAGCGAAGTATTTAACACATTTTTGGCCTTCAAAGCCTTTGTTGAAAAACAATCTGGACATCAAATTCTTAAGCTAAGAACTGATAATGGTGGAGAATATGTTAAAAACACATTCATCAACTTTTGCACCGAAAATGGAATTCAAATGCAACATACTGTTCCATACACTCCACAACAAAATGGTGTAGCTGAAAGGAAAAATCGCACCTTAAAGGAAATGGCTAATTGTATGCTGCAATCTAAAGGACTCAGTCTTAGTTTTTGGGCCGAAGCAATTAATTGTGCAAATTATATAATCAATCGCACTCCTACTAAGGTTCTAGAGAATATCACTCCAGAAGAAGCTTGGAGTTCCATTAAACCAGATGTAAGTCACTTTCGTGTGTTTGGAAGTGAAGCATGGGCCCATATTCTAGATGAAAAGCATAAAGCTTTAGAACCTAAGAGTGAGAAATGTACTTTTGTTGGATATTCTGAAGATGTAAAAGGTTATAGACTTATTCCATTTAAGTCCAAAAATGTTATCATTAGAAGAGATGTAAAATTTGATGAAAATAAATCGGCCTGCGAGCCTAATCCGGCGGATGTGCCACCTCTTCCTATCTCTTCTACTTTTGAAAACATTTCTTCTTCAGATGATGAAAGCGAGGATGATAATCCTCCCCCACCTTCTCAGGATCCTCAACTTCCAAGATGGGTCCGTGCTACTCGGGATGCAGCAGGTGTCTTGCCGGTGATCCTACAGATCAGCGACGTACACGTTCTCAGTTTGAAAGAGCCTCTTCTTTACTGGCTCAAGCTCCAGTAAATCATGATCCTGACACTTTTGCAGAAGCTTCAGGCCATCCACATTGGGAAGCAGCTATGAATGAAGAATATCATTCATTGATGACAAATGATACACGGGATCTTGTTCCTCTACCAAAGGGACGAAAACTTGTAGATGTAAATGGGTTTACAGAACTAAGTATGGACCAGATGGCAAAGTTGATAAACATAAAGCTCGTCTTGTTGCTAAGGGCTTTTCACAGGTTGAAGGCATTGACTACACTGAAACCTTCGCCCCTGTTGCCAAAATGAACTCTATCCGCCTTGTTCTTTCCCTTGTTGCCTCTTTAAAATGGGAAGTCCATCAAATGGATGTTAAATCTGCCTTCTTGCATGGGGACTTGCAGGAAGAAATCTATATGGAACAACCCTTTGGCTTCATACAAACAGACTCCAGCCTTGTGTGTCGACTTAAGAAATCCCTTTATGGTCTCAAGCAAGCTCCTCGGGCTTGGTATGCCAAAATGGATAGCTTTCTTCTAGAATCTGGCTTTTCTAGGTGTCATTCTGACAATACTGTCTACACCAAGAAAGTGGGCAACTCTCTTATCATCCTTGTTCTTTATGTTGATGATCTTATCCTTACTGGTAGTGATCCCAATCTTATAAACCATGTGAAGTCTATCCTTAAAAGGAAATTTGAAATGACAGACTTAGGACACTTACACTACTTTCTCGGTCTTCAAGTCTTGCAATCCAAGGAGGGTATTTCCCTTTCCCAGTCCAAGTATGCTTGTGATATTCTTCGTCATTTTCACATGGAAGACTATAAGCCAGCCCCTTCTCCCTTTCAGTCTGGCGTCAAACTTTCAGTCTCTTGTACTTCTCCTGAAGTTGATGCTACCTTATACCGTCAACTTGTTGGAAAACTCTTGTATTTAACCCATACTCGTCCTGATCTTTCCTTTGCTGTTGGCCTTGTTGCTTGTTTTATGCAAAACCCCCGTGAAAGTCATTGGAAAGCAGCTAAAAGAATACTTCGTTATGTTCGAGGTACAGTACAGTTTGGGATTCATTACAGTGCCAAAGCAGCTCCTCTGTTAGTTGGTTTCACTGATTCTGATTGGGCTGGTGACCCTGATGATCGGAAGTCTACTGCCGGTTATGTCTTCACTCTTGGTTCAGGACCTATTACATGGGCTTGTAAGAAACAGGCCGCCATCTCTCTTTCGTCAGCAGAAGCAGAGTATCGTGGTGCCGTGGAAGCTAGTAAGGAAGCCTTGTGGCTTCGTCAGATCCTATCAGAGTTTGGCTTTGAGCAGCAGCATCCAACCACACTTTGGTGTGATAATCAAAGTGCCATTCAGCTATGCAAAGATCCAGTCCAGCATCAGCGCAGCAAACACATTGAACTACACATGCACTTCATCAGAAAGCTCATTCATGACCATGTTCTTGAAGTGCAATATTGTCCAACAGATGATCAGGTTGCAGACATCTTCACAAAGGCTCTCACAGAGGCGAAGTTCACTAAACTTCGATATATGCTTGGAGTTCAGGAAGTTGTCACTAAGGGGGGATAGGCTCTAGTGCCTCCTTCCTTCTCCTATTGTGTCATATTTGTAAATCCTTCAATCCTATCCCAAGTTGTTCTTAAGGGGGGATGTTAGGATATTCCGACACATAGGATATAGTTAAGTTCAACTTGGTCTAGTATAGAGTTAGGTAAAGTGTGTTTCTTTTACCGTTGTACATTTTGTAACTTACAATCCGACGGTCACGATATGTAGTGATCCGACGGTTCACTCTCACCTCGGTATTACCGACACTTGATCTGTGGCTTGACACCCGATTGGTCCATGAGTTCTATTTAAAGCGCATGGAGGGTCATTGTTCGGGTAATCCGTGCATGAGAGAAGCTTATGTAAATTTTCATTCTTTGATTAATAAATTGCCTGTAGTACCCACGTTGGGACAGGCCGTGGACTGTTTCCCTCCTTGCACTCTGAGGGTTTTAACCACGTCAAAAATACTGGTGTATTGATTTGAGATCTGGTTGAGCGGTGTCCTTTTGGTATTCTTTCTGTGGAACTTACCCTGTAAATTCCTACATACATATCTCTCAAAGTAAGCTTCATAGGTTCATGATTTTAAAAAGTGTTTTAGCTCTACTGCAGGTTCAAAAGGCATTCAAAATGCCTCAATCTATTTCTCTCATTGGCCATGGTAGTGGCTATCGAACTAATTGGATGAAGTAATGTTTATTTTTCTGCTGTCCCTTCATATGGCTAGCTGTGAAGATTTTCATGAAGGAACTGTTTTAGTTGTGAATAACTGAATAACTTTGAACTTTGAATTATCCTGCCATTAATCTATGCTCTGTCATTTACCTGCACACTGCAGCATGGCACTGCTGGTCAGGAGCACATTACTTCATTATGCATAAGTTGTAGAGCTTGCAAAGGACTTTGATCGTCTGCAAGATACAGCTTAAGTTGAAGAAACCTGTTCACATCGCCAGGGATGGAGCCACTTTCTCCAACTTTGAAACTCTTCCATGCAGTGAAGGCAGAGTTATAACTACCATTCCCATTCCTTTTTAACAATGTAAAATCTAACACGTGAGGTATCAAGCCAGTACCTATCTGGTTAAGTAAAATCCGCACAATGAATAATACCGCTCAGTAATTTCATTAAGGCCAACTTACTCTGTGCCATAGTTACACTTAACACGGGAGTTAACCAAACTCAAGGTCCATGCACCCAGTAAATTTATATGCTGATCCTTATGCAGGAATATTTACGTATCTTTATATTTCTCAGTTTCTGTCAGTCACTTGGTTTTTATCTCCTCCATCTAGACAGGTATTTATATCATATCTATATTTATGTAACCCTTAGTCACTCATTCTGAGCCCTGTTCCTACCAACCTTTTAGATTAGGACGTTATATATCATGGTATTGATAACCAGGCACACTACATATGTCATATACATAGTTAGGGGCAGTAATACGCTCTTGAGGCTCCCATTCCACCACAGCAAGCTTGTAAAACGGTCTACTATCCTAAGTTCAGTAATTTCAGCAATTTAAGAATGCTTATTCAACGAATGTCTGAGTTATAGATGTAGTATTAAGGTCACTGATCTTATTTTAACAGTGCTATGGTTCGATTTAACAATGAGGCACTAAAGGTACTCAAGAAGAGTATAGTTGGATTCATTTGAAATTTGAATGTGGTTTCCTGTAGCTGAAATGTGCATATATTTGTTTCTAGGGCAATCAAATAACTGAGCTATGCCCTGTCCGATGTTGCAAGTTATAAATCATTAAATTAAGAATATAGTTTTTTTTATGAAGAACCCAAAGAACCCGAAGAACCCGAAGAACCCAAAGAACCCAACCCGAAGAACCCGAAGAACCCAAAGAACCCAAGAACCCAAGAACCCGAAGAACCCGAGAACCCAAGAACCCATTAAAGGAAAAGAACCCAATTTTTTTTTTTGAAGAACCCGGTTCTTCATGTAAGAACCCGGTTCTTTTGGGTTCTTCTGAGAAGAACCCGTACCCGAATCCGGTACTTGGGTGCGGGAACCCGGGACGGGTTCGAGAACCCCACCCCCGGGTGCGGGAACCCGTGCAACATAGTTTATTTTTCTTGTTGTAATTTGGAAGATTTCAAAATTCATATATATTATAATTTATTATTATATATATATATATACACCCTTGACGAACCCACGTACCCTGTTTCAAAAAGTGATGCACCTGTCCTCGAACCCACGTTTCCTGGCAACGTAGTTGATTCGTGATGGACTTGGACATTGGAGGTGGCTTACTCATTTATTGTTAGACCTCATATGGACACTTGATTGACATTCTTCCTTGGAGTGTTGGAGACAGGTTGGTGACATTCTACAAGCTAGCCACATGGAGAGGTTGCTTGCTTGGAGAACACCCTACAATGGAGGAGAAGCGTTTGCCATTTCCAAGGAGGATCTTGAGCCCTAGACAAAATGGGGTTACTTGGATTGCTTACATGGAGGCTTGTAGTTAACTTATGATAGCTTGGGTTAAGCAAGTGAACATGTAGTTGAGTGGACCTGAAGGTGACACTTTGACTTGGAGAGGCATTTGAGCATTGGAGCCCTTGGAGGAGGAGCGCTCTTTTCTTGGAGCCTCATTTCTGGATTGTGACTTGTCATCAGTTTTGAGCTTGACATGTGTCAGTTGTAGGAGTCCTTTACATGTGTGGGCCTACTTGTTTGTAGTAAGTTGCTTGTAGTGGACTAGGTCCACTTGACTTGTAGACCTCCCTTACCTCTTATATAAATAGAGGAAGGAGAGGATCATCACTGCACTTTTTTCTTTCTACTTGTCTTCTTAGAGTAAGGTGCTAAGGTTCGTGAGGAAACCATAGGAGAAGTTATGAAGTCTATAGAGGATGTCTTTGTTGGGATCTTGCTCTTGTGAGATGCATGTGTTTGTTCTTGTAAGCTAGATGTTGGAGATAAAGACATAATTCATGCACTGATGCTTATTCTTCTTTACGTTTGAGTTATAGATGTAGGAGAAGGAGCACTAGTCTCTCTTTCTCTTGTTCATTCTTCTTTGTATTTTATCTCTCTTGTATTGTGACACTAGGGTTTCTTGAGCATTCTTGAAGTCTAAGATCAGGATTTCTACTCTAAGAGGCAAGGAGTTAGGGTTGGTGATAAACCCTAGGGTTGTACTTGTTGCGGAGAAAGAAAAGAGAAGTTGCCTTTCATGGGGCCAAGGAGTACTTACTAGTGTGACTCTAGCTTGTTGGAGCCTTTTGGGTGGAGCTAGGGCTTTGCATGTTTTTCCCTTGCTAGGGTTTTGGAGAGTTTGGAGGGTTGTACTAGCTTATGCTGAGCTGAGAGTATGGACTTGAACTTCATCTTATATATATGAAGTTTTCAACTGTTCAAATTGTCTTATTGCAGATTTGTGTTGCAGCTATCTTTATCATCATGGTTTGATAATTTCCAGCACTAGCATGTCTTGCTGATTTGAGTAAGTTAAGAATGAAATTATTAAGGGTGTCAACACTGATATTGAAGATATAAGGGAATATGCTGTATTATAAAATGATTTCAGATCTGGTTTATTCATTATAACATTTCCCTAGAGGCTGAAGCTTGTTGGCACACATTTGGTATTTTTTCTGTTGAATTGCCTTGTTGAGTGGGGTTGAGAAGAAGTGAAATCTGCTGTTGCTGCTGTTTTATTATATTTCAGTTCAGCTCTAAGGCTGTAAATTCACAGGGACTAGATCTAGGAAACCTTTAGTAAAAAGGTGAAATTTCTGAAGTTGCATTAATTACCCTAGAACTGAAAATTTCAATGCTTTCCTCATAATAGAATCTCCTTTCTACACTACTGTTGCCTGCTTTTCTTTTGTTTATTCTCTTCAATATAAAAGTTGCTGATTTCTCATTTTCTGATGTTCTTACCTACTAAAAGCATTTATTTCTGTTTTCCTATGCCTGCATCTATGAGTTAACAACTTCCATGTTGTGAATTCTGATCTCACTCGAAAATACATTCATTCTTCACAGAAGAAAAACTACAGAGATTTTGTTCTTATGCCGACTAATACTTTTTGTACTATTGTGGACACTGTCACTGACATCATCCGCATAGGAAACATTTTCTAATGAATTTTCTTTTGTAGGTGACAGATATAGTTGCAGGTGTTATTCGGTGGAAGCGTTATCTTGATTATCTTATTTTTTCACTCTACAATGGTTCAACAAAAGTGAAAAACATGGAGCCTCTTCTTCAGCAGGTATATAATTTGAAATTAATGTTGCTATCTCCATGAGATATTCAATAGCTTGAATAAAATATAGCAAGTTTTTCCTCCCTTTACACTTTAATGCTAGATTAGTGATATAAGAGTGAACTTTTCAATAGAACAGCCGTTTACAAGAGTTATACGTATCTTGTGAAGAAACACCATTAAATTGGAGGAAATTTTGCAGTTCAGATTGGCTGAATGGAAGGGCTGTTATAGCAGGATGTTGTATTAGGGCATTTGTATCTTGTTTTCTGAAAATGGAATAAAATTTATTTTTCCATTTATGGTGATTCCTTGGAAATATTTTGAGCAACCTCTTCTTCTTTCCTGCATCTAGATACTTCGAATTGGTGTCTATGAAATTGTTAAGCTAGGCATGCCTCCATATGCTGTTGTCAATGAGGTAAGCTTTCTGTACTGGAAATTTACTATTTCTTTTGTGATTCTACTCTGTTATGATTGACAGGCTTTTCTGTGGATTCTTCAAATCCCATGAATTCTTCTTTGTTGCTTTACAGAATACCAGGAAATTAAGAAGTAGCACATCAAATCTTCAACAAGTCACTGTAGTAATTCTACTGTTGGGTTATTTTGTTGTATTATGATTTTACTTGCATTCTTGTAATCGGTAAAGTATTCTCATTGAAGTCTTTGTTTGGTCAAAATCTCGTCTCATGTCATCCCTACTAATAAAAGTATGTTTACAATATCATGACAGGGTGGAAATAAATTAGCATTGCATCCTAGCTGTCCATACTTTTGCGGGCGGGTTAGCTAGGGTGATAAAATTTTGCGTTTGAATTCTCTCCAATTAATGGAGAGAGTGTGTCTTGAATAATAGCACTATTTAAGTGACAAGCGTAAATGCTTGAACTGTGTGTTATTGATTCATTCCTCCTCTCTGTCCCCTCAGTGCTCTCTAGCTCCCCATCAATGATCCTATTCCCATCACTAGACCATCTCAACCTCTTCTCTGATTGCTAGCAGTCTGTAAAACCTGAAAAGGGAACCATAATAACCTGTGACAGCAATCAATTTGAGACTGTTGAAACCGGAAACAGCAAGCAGGAGCCAATCTACAGCCCTGCAGATAAAGCCATGGAGTTAGATTTTCCATTCTTGACTTCACAGATAAATATGTTGCAGAAGGTGGAGTTTCTTGAGACCAAGAACAGCAAGCTTCAATCAAAGGTAACATACCTCAAGCAACTGGTTCTCAAAATGAAACACCAAGAAAACATTCACCTGCAAAATTTGATTGGGGATTCCCCCACTCTCCAATCTGAGATCTCGGACATCAAAAATCTGCAAGAAGAGATGATATCACTGCAGACCAGACACTGTTTAAACAAGAAATGGAGACTCAACAACAAACCCTTAATTCCTGGGTTTAGGTAGTCTGAAAAAGCAAACAAATCCCCTGCTCACTGAGGTAGAAGAGGTAATACGAGACAGGATAAATGAGGAATGCCTCCATTAGATCCTCTATAGATAGGCACCTCCTTCCTCCAGGACAGATTTGACTTGAAGGAACTTAGCATTGAGTGTGCTAGGATGAGTGCCAACTCCGCTCTCTTCCTCTATTTTGGGATATTAGGGGACTGACTCAGACCCCTCGAGGCTAAGAGATCATGAACCTCCCTCCCATATAGGGTCTTCCTTGATCTAGAGCCCTATTTGTTGAACTCAGGCAGTCTAGGAACTAGGTGACAGCAGCCAGGGAAGAAGGAAAGTGGGTCGTCATCTGTAATATTAGACTTGTCATTTGGGACTCACCCCCCTCTATGGGTTAGGGGGCTCGTCCGATGTCCAATATCTCCATTCGTTGCTGGAACCATAACGATATGTTTTGGTGCTGTTACCCCTCATGTCAGTAGGGGTACACATGAACAGTTTGCAGTATTTATCACCGCCATTGTTAGCCCAAGGTCAATAGTCAAAAGTGATGTAAAAACCATGTGAAGCCCTGTATTAGGTATACTAGACCTAGGTATTTTGAGTCTATCTTGTTGTCTTGGTTGGACTGTGGCTGGTCCCTTGAAATTTCACTTTTGGTTACTCTCGTGCTGTACAGGATTGGAGGGCCTGAGGTGGACTCTCTCGAGGACTCATGTTTTAATGGGAGATTGCATTTGTACGGGTGATCAACACTATATGGGCCATTGCAACTCACATCGAGGTGCACCTATGTCATATCACATAGTTATGGTCTATAGAGTCTGTAGGTGACCTTGGCTTTGGAATAGTATTCCTCAGACAACTCTTAGATTATGGCAATCCCATTTGATAACTTTTCACATTTCCTAAGGTAGTTCATAATTCCTAATGCAAAGTGGTCCTAGTGGTCAAAAAGTCAACATGGTCTCAGATTATGCAGTTTGATGAGAGGATTCCATGCTATGTTCTAGTTTTCGAATCAGAGGTGGCAGTGGCTAGTTATAGCTTGGTCAAACTTGGTCAACGTGTCAAGTAGGTTTCTAAGTGGTAGAATGGGGGCAACATTTGGTATAATGATCATGCATTATGTTAGAAGTGGTCTTCTCAATGAGAGGAACAAAACTCATGTTTCAGATTTTCCAAATTCTCAAGGGCATTAGATATCATCCACTTGTGCATGATAACATGGCAGAACAAATTTCCTAGTGGCATAACGGGGGCATATTTTGTCAGAATTTGAACGTAATATGTCAAAATTGGTCTATAGAACGAGAGGAACAAAACCCATGTCTGCATTTCTCCAAATTCCCTAGGGCGTTAGAGATCCAACATTGGGCATGATGATGAGGCAATGTAAGGCATAATTTGGTCAAATGAAGCAAGATCTAGATGAAATTAGGCCAAGTTATTGTAATGTTCCCAACTCAAACTAGGAAAACTAACAACAAATCTACTGTCCTCTCCTTGACTTACCCAAGATGAAAAGGACGCAAAGCCACATTGGGTTTGGGCACATGTACATGGATTAATACGCATGGATAAGACTGAGTGTGACTGAGATTTATTTGGAGCACATGCATGAGTGAACTAAAGACCATTGGGATGCATACACTAATTTAGGAATGAGTTGGCCCTTTTCTTGGAGTTAACTAAAAGGTGTGTATGCATGGGGAGATCACTGAGCGCGTGGTCCATTTAACTAGGTACATGCCTTTTTCTCTCCCACTTCACATCAATTTGACATAAGAGTATCTCCACTAGACTAAGCACACACTTCTCTCCACTTCTACTTCAGTTGAACTAAGTGTACTCCCTTAGCCATCCGCATGGCCATCTCATCGTAGTTTACCATCGGTTAATTGAAATGCATGGAAGTTGAAGGCAGTGTCTTGCATGGATAATTTGACTTCCATCATTTATAAAAGGAGAAGGTCGCTTTGACAGCTAGGTAAGATATACATTGTGAGTTTCTATTCTATGCTGTTGTAACTTTGGGCTTAAACTCTGACAACCTTGAGTATCCATGGTTTCACTGTTCAGAGAGACGTATGGGCTCCCCCTAGTCAAAAAGATGTTTTGGTGGAAGAGCTTTGGTTTGTGAGAGCCTACCACATCATCTTTTCCGGGCTACAATCATTCATCAGGCTTGAAGGCCGATTTAGAGATAAAATTCAAAGGATTGTTTCAGATTTGTGTTCATTTCAGAAAGTAATTTTCATAGTTGTAATTCCTGATTTTTATATACAAAAAAAACTTCAGATTCTGTTGTGCTCTCGTTCTAAAAACATTGTTGTTTTACTAGTATCTCTATTTGGGGATATTTCAATTACAACAAACCTAGGTGGTAGAATTGGCAAATTCATCAAGCTGTTGTAGAACTAGAAAAAGATGGTCATGTTCAAGTTAGTAAACAAAAACATCAATTCAAACTAGTCGTTGGGCAAGTCAACTAGCTGTTAGAGGGTCTAACTTGCCATTGGAGACTTCATGAACTAAGTAGTTGAGTAATGGACCAGGAAAGTAGCTGTTATAAGACAAATTATTCCTCCAAATGACCAAGTTGAATTTCCTCCAAAGCAAATAAGTGGAACGTTGAGCTAATATTATGTACTATTTTCCTTTTTGATTATATCGGACCATTGGCAAAGGGATTGAGGAATCAAATTGGGAAATTTAGTCAACTTGAGCCCTTAGTGGGTAATTAAAAAATTATATTGTAATATTCTATGAAAAAATAACTAAGTCTCCTGTTACCACTCAATTTAGCAGGGGCCCTAGGAGGGGTTCCCAAGGGACTACTACTAGATCAAGTGGCAACAATGGGACAAGGACCCACTGTCACCTCAGTTGATGCCCCATACTCTTTATGGGCTTTCACCAATGGGAGGAGTCCCAATACAAGGAAATCACTGGAAATGATGAGTCAATGATAGGATAGGTAGTGATTTCTAAAGTCCATTCACTAGAGATACTCAACTAAAAGGGCTTACTTGCTTTAGAAGCAAGGTGAAGGGTTCTCTAAGAAAGGCTCAAGGGAGGCTTAGGCCTAGGGATCAGGGGTATTCTCCTAGACCTAAGACTCATCTATGAACTAGGTTTATAAGTGGCCTTGTGAATAAGGGATGGTAGAGATGTGGGACCACAAAGAAGCCTAAGGGCACCCAAACAAGACCTAGGGTTCCAGGTGAATCTTCAAACAAAGATCTAGTTCAAGCAAAGGTAAAGGAGGAATCAATGATAAGTGAACTTCCTTTGAGTTTTCTAGCATAGGAGATCCCTTAGAATGTTGCTAATAAAAAATAACCTAAATCCAAACGATTTTGGAGATAGGGCTTGGTATATCTCACAAACAGACCGTGGGATTGATCTCAAATTTGGAGGGCATGTGGAGGACACCCCAACGCAGTTCCTTACCAACTCGCTCAACAAATTGATGGCTAGAATGGAATTCGTTGGATGCCCTAGCTAGGCCGTCTAGGGTTAGAGCAGAAAATTTAAGGAAAGGAGAAAATCTAGGGTGATCACCAAGGACTTGAGACTAGTGCCTAGCCAATTGTGGAGAATGGAGTCAAAGTGAAATTGATTAAGGTTTTTTGCTCTACCAAGGAGCCTTCTTGCAACTTCGCATGCCCTAGAGAAGCAACTACAAGATCACAAGAAAGATTTATACTTCGACTTTGCAAATTTGTGGAGTTTCAAGGTGAAAGGTATCAACCCACCCTTAGGAATAGTTTGATCTTCAAGTCAAGATGAATAACATATACAACGAGCCAAGATTACATGTCTTTATTAATTTCACATAGATAATTAGGGCACGAAATTAATCCAAGCATAACATGCATACATTAGACAATAGGCATAAATTTGTTTGCATAAGAAGGCACTTACATGACAAGAAGATTATATCCATCCATTAGACTTGCAAAAATGAAGCTCCAAGGCTAATAACAAATATCCAAACATCAAAATGCATCTTTTGATCTCCAATTGATCCAACAATAGTAGATTTGAATTCTTTTCTCCAAAGAAGTACAGATCCAAGTGATGATGAGGAATGAAACGAACCTCTCATCAGTATATATGATCGTCTTAAGGGATTGGAATTGCCTAATTAGGCCTAATGATGCCCCTAATAATAAAATGATGCACAAATCGCAACCTTTTGGTGACAAGCCCACCAAATAGCTCCATAATATGAAAAATAAGCCTCTCAAGAGGGCCAAAATGATAGACAAGTAACTAGGAGGGCTGATGGGAGGCCATATGGAGTCCAACATGTGCTAAAATGAATAAAAGGGCTCCAAAAATAGTGACGAAGGGGATGGCCTCTTGATCTCCAACCAAATGACCTGTGGTGCCCCTAAGTGGCTGTGGGGGCACAAAATCATCCTCATGGGTCTCCAACTGAATCGAACAAGCATGTATCCCATTTGCAAGGGCTGGAACAATGATGCAAGCCCTTCCTTTGTCTCCCATGGTGAGACACAACCCCATTTGGCCTCTGGATCAACTGCCAAGTGTGTGGTGCAAGTGTGAAGCTGATTGGGCAAGGTGGTCTAGGTGCATTATCATCATCAAATAAGTGGAATACAAGCGAGCAATGAGTGGTGCTAAAAGATCCCATGGCATGGCTATCTACTCTCTACTATAGTGGAGGCCCATGGCTCTCAACGCACACCCTATAAATGCCAATATGACCCTCTGGAGGGCTTGGACTCCGTATAGGGAAACCAAACCCCAAGATGAAGACCCACTTGCAATCCTGCATAAGATCTAATGTGTATTCTCACCTTCCAATACAACAAATCATTAGTGTAATTGAGCAAACGAGCTTACAAGTCATGGAACCAAGTGGGCACTTCATATTGGCATGCACTTCCATAATGGGTTATAGAGCATACAGGTGTCTCCAAGTTCAAGAAGGAGGTTAGTCAAGGACCCTGTTAAGTGGTTTCAACCTCTAAGGGAGTGACAGGTTCATGATACATCCGTCATGTCTCTAGTGTCATGTGATATAATGATGGAACGGAGTGGGGCATCAGGGGAAGGCTCTAAGCCACATGCCATGGTACAAGGGTAGCTATGATGAGGGAGGCCCACACTTGGGTGCATAGATGTAGGAGGGAGCAATCGTGGTACATGAGTTAGCCCGTCTTTGTTTTTCCACCCCTCTTCATATGCCTTTTGCCTTTTGTTGGCTTTTCTTTTCTAACTGCTCGAGCCTTCAGGGAATGAGAGCATGATGTGTAAGATATAACCGTGATTACCCCCTTAACGTTGGGCAGTTAATCGCCCACCAGGTGTTGGGACAATCGTGGGTTCCTTAGTGATGCAAGGGGGCTAATATGTGGGGCCCTAGGAACGAGGGTGATGTGCATGATGATAGGGGTAGAGCTCGTGTTGGCTTTTGTCCACGTGCTAAATTTGTATGTCCCAGCCATCTTTTGCATTTTACGTTACACTTCCTATTGAGAGTGGCCAAAGTATGCTTTTACTTTCTTTTTATCTACATCAACTTCAGGGGCAAAGTTCTAGGGCCAACCCAAAGTGTAGACAAGTGAAGGGGGAGTCTAACTCCTTTTGGACCCATTGGACAAATGTGGACCCGAATGGTAAATCTCTGAAACTTGTTATAATGCATGGAGGGGAATGATGTATGTGGTGTTGGGAAGAGGGATCACCCAAATAAAATCGGGATTTCCCATGTAGTGCCACTCCTAAAGCTAGTAGCCAATAAAGGAAATCCCATGAGACTAGGATACAAGGTTAAACACCAAGTTGGACAAGGAGACAAGAGTACAAACCAAGCCTATTCTTTCTTCTGAATCCCCCCACTAATACATGCCCAGAAGTGTCCATGATAAGTACGCAACAATACCCAACTATTTAATGAAAGCCATACCTTCAGGGTTGGAAGGCCCACCTTCAAACATACGATTATAACAAATGGGCGAAGGTACATAATAGCTGGCTCAGGCGGCGGAGATGGTGGCACATTGAGCTATTTGGTGGTTGTAAGGGGCTACTGGTTGCCGACTGAAGACAATCTAGGAGAAAGATTTTTCCTATTGGTGTCACCCACAGGTGGTGTGTAACATCTGGCTCCAATTCAGACATGATCTCTCAGTAGAGTGCACGAACGTACTCAAACGTGGAGGTCATGAGAACACGAACAATCTCTTGGGACACTAGACCTGTTACCTACACATCAAAGACTAAGCACACAGGGCAACATGTTTTTGCGACATCTTATGATCACCGACGCTTGTATTAGGCCACACAAATCAACAAGAAATAAAAATTTATTATAGATGCAATTTTAATCTTAATGCACCTAATCTAGCATGTTAAAAGAATATGATGTTAGTTCTAATGCGAAAATCAGCATGCACTACATGCTACTCTAGCATGCATATTACATCAAGCAAATGCTATGTGTAATCATAAAGCCAATGCAACCAACATATCATTAGATCAATGCGAGAATATAATGCCTATATGATTACTCATGCAATAAACCCAAAAGCCAACATAGAAACAATCATATGGAAGATGGTGCGGGAGGGAGGCGGAAAAATATGATATCCACATAATGTTGAAAGGAGCCTTGGATGAGGAGAAGGACACTAGCTCGGAGGTTCAGAGCCTTCCCTTCAAGCATAGAATGGAAGAATGAATGATCAAGCTCAATAACTCCCTATCATGAGCATTGTTCACAACGTCATGTTTTATTGTCGCCATATGGTCATGATGGGAAGGGAAAAGAGATTGAAGAGATGGAGGGGCACAACAAACATGCTGCTCGTTGTGATGGTCACATTGGAATGGGGCAACAATTGTGTGCTTACAATCTTGGTGGTATGACTGGGAAGAGGGGGTATGACTGGGAAGAAGGGATATGTCTAATGAGTGGCTTTTCCTCAACATCATAATTAGGAGGGGGAAAGGGTGCATCAATGTCAGTGATGTCATGAGAAGGGGTGAAGCAATGGCTCATGGATAATGCAACTATTTCTTTAGAATCTTGGGGGAGGCAAGGAAAAGAAAGGCTCCTGTCATTGTTATCATTGATGTCATAAACAGGGTCAACCACTTCCAACAAACCTTCTTCATATACAGGAAAATAATGATCCTCTCTTTTGATGGTATGAATAGGTGTATCATTATGAGTAATGCCCAAAAGAAATGGAAAACCAACCTCAACCTCATTTTTCATGTCAACATCATAAATAGGGTCATTGTCGAAATGATGGTTAATATCCCATTTTCCTTCATTTATGCAGAAGAAATTAGAAATGTCAACCTCACAAGGAACTACAATATCCATATCCTCTAGCACCCCTTCTTGAATGAGAGACCCTACTTCATCATGTCCTTTCTCATGGAATTCAATGGGGCTTTCATTCACAACATATTTGTACCCAATTCCCCAATCAGCCTCCCAAAAATCATCCGTAGGTTCTTCATTTGCTTGGTCATCATGATTTTCCTCAAAATCATCTTTATTTGTAGGCAGGGAGGATTCTTCCTTCGGGGCTTTATCATAAGTAATGAGAGGAGGACTATCCTCAGGAATCAAAGGGACACCAGTAGCCTCACCCTTGAAGGCACATCCCTCATTGACATTCTTATCAAGATCCCATTCAAGATTACTTGTCTTATGTTGATCATGCAGAAAGGGATCTGTTTTATCTCCTAGAAAGGGAGCTTGTTTCTCTTGGTTATAAAGACCACTTTCTTGGTATGGGAGGTTGCTCCATCTTCCTAGGAATATATCTTCAAATCTATCATAATCAACAACACTTTCAGGGGGAATATTGTCATACCAACCTTTAACTGGACCTCCAAGTGATAGAGCAAATAACATCATACTTGTGTCATAATCGATTCTATATCGGGCGAGGCACCAGAATAAGTCATCTATGTGCACATTAGCATCTTGATCGAGACTTCCTTTGAACCTGGGCAATCGATTTTTAATCCACCCATTCAGTTCTAGTAGCCTTACAACTTTTTTAGGATCAAGGCTATCATAGGGAGATGGAGGGAGGTCATAGACCAATTTTTATACCTTCGCATATAGGATAAAAAATGGAGTCGCTAGGGTGAATTTGGATGCCTTGAAAGATGCTTGCTTCACCCTACAAGCCTTTAGCTTTAAAGTTCAATGAAGAACTAGGGCTTCGTTCTTCTAATGGAGTTGCCAGAAATGATATATCAATGATGTCGTAAGGGAAACTATACACACGTCTTGTGTCCCTGTCAACCACGCCAAAAATGTTACCGCTCAATTTAGCAGGGACCCTAGGAGAGGTTCCCAAGGTACTACTACTAGATCAAGTGGCAACAATGGGACAAGGATCCACTGCCACCTCAGTCGATGTCCTCTACTCTTTATGGGCTTTCACCAATGGGTGAAGTCCTAATACAAGGAAATCACTAGAAATGATGAGTCAATGATAGGATAGGTAGTTATTTCTAGAGCCCATTTACTAGAGATACTCAACTAAAAGGGCTTACTTGCTTTAGAAGCAAGGTGAAGGGTTCTCTAAGAAAGGCTCAAGAGAGGCTTAGGCCTAGGGATCAGGGGTATTCTCCAGATAGAGGATGTCCTAGACCTAAGACTCTTCTATGAACTAGGTTTATAAGTGGCCTTGTGAAATAAGGGATGGTAGAGATGTGGGACCACAAAGAAGCCCAAGGGCACCCAAACAAGACCTAGGGTTTCAGGTGAATCTTCAAACAAAAGATCTAGTTCAAGCAAAGGTAAAGGAGGAATCGATGATAAGTGAACTTCCTAGGGTTTCAGGTGAATCTTCAAACAAAAGATCTAGTTCAAGCAAAGGTAAAGGAGGAATCAATGATAAGTGAACTTCCTTTGAGTTTTCTAGCATAGGAGATCCCTTAGAATGTTGCTAATAAAAAAGAACCTAAATCCAAACGATTTTGGAGATAGGGCTTGGTATATCTCACGAACAGACCGTGGGATTGATCTCAAATTTGAAGGGCATGTGGAGGACACCCCAACGCAGTTCCTTACCAACTCGCTCAACAAACTGATGGTTAGAATGGAATTCGTTGGGTGCCCTAGCTAGGCCGTCTAGGGTTAGAGCAGAAAATTGAAGGAAAGGAGAAAATCTAGGGTGATCACCAAGGACTTGTGACTAGTGCCTAGCCAATTGTGGAGAATGGAGTCAAAGTGAAATTGATTAAGATTGTTTGCTCTACCAAGGAACCTTCTTGCAACTTCGCATGCCCCAGAGAAGCAACTACAAGATCACAAGACTGATTTATACTTCAACTTTGGAAATTTGTGGAGTTTCAAGGTGAAAGGTATCAACCCACCCTTAGGAATAGTTCGATCTTCAAGTCAAGATGACTAACATATACAACGAGCCAAGATTACATGTCTTTATTAATTTCACATAGATAATTAGGGCACAAAATTAATCCAAGCATAACCTTGCATACATTAGACAATAGGCATAAATTTGTTTGCATAAGAAGGCACTTACATGACAAGAAGATTATATCCATCCATTAGACTTGCAAAAATGAAGCTCCAAGGCTAATAACAGATATCCAAACATCAAAATGCATGTATTGATCTCCAATTCATCCAACAATAGCAGGTTCGAATTCTTTTCTCCAAAGAGATACAAATCCAAGTTATGATGAGGAATGAAATGAACCTCTCATCAATATATATGATCGTCTTAAGGGATTGGAATTGCCTAATTAGGCCTAATGATGCCCCTAATAATAAAATAATGCACAAATAACAACCTTTTGGTGACAAGCCCACCAAATAGCTCCATAATATGAAAAATAAGCCTCTCAAGAGGGCCAAAATGATAGACAAGTAGCTAGGAGGGCCGTTGGGAGGCCAAATGGAGTCCAACATGTGCCAAAATGAATAAAAGGGCTCCAAAAATAGTGATGAAGGGGATGGCCCCTTGATCTCCAAGCAAATGACCTGTGGTGCCCCTAAGTGGCTGTGGGGGCACAAAATCATCCTCATGGGTCTCCAACTGAATCGAACAAGCATGTATCCCATTTGCAAGGGCTGGAACAATGATGCAAGCCCTCCCTTTGTCTCCCATGGTGAGACACAACCCCATTTGGGCCCTGGATCAACTGCCAAGTGTGTGGTGCAAGTGTGAAGCTGATTGGCCAAGGTGGTCTAGGTGCATTATCATCATCAAATACGTGGAATACAAGCGAGCAATGAGTGGTGCTAAAAGATCCCATGGCATGGCTATCTGCTCTGTGCTAGAATGGAGGCCAATGGCTCTCAACGCACACCCTATAAATGCCAATATGACCCTCTAGAGGGATTGGACCCTGTATAGAGAGACCAAACCCTAAGATGAAGACCCCTGCAATATTGCATAAGATCGAATGCGTCTCCTCACCTTCTAAGTTCTAGTTCAACAAATCATTAGTGTAATTGAGAAAATGAGCTTGCAAGCCATGGAATCAAGTGGGCACTTAATAGTGGCATGCCCTTCCATAATGGGCTTTAGAGCGTACAGGTGACTCCATGTTCAAGAAGGAGGTTAGTTAAGAACCCTATTAAGTGGTTTCAACCTCTAAGGGAGTGTCAAGTCCATGGTACATCTATCAGGTGGCTGGTGTCATGTGCTATAATGATGGAATGAAGTGGGGCATCAGGGGAAGGCTCCAAGCCACATGATGAGGGAGGCTCACACTTGGGTGCATAGATGTAGGAGGGAGAAATCGTGGTACATGAGTTACCTCGACCTTTGTTTTTCTACCCTTCATATGCCTTTTGCCTTTTGTTGATTTTTCTTTTCTATCTTCTCAGGGCTCTAGGGAATGAGAGCATGATGTGTAAGAGATACCAATGATTACCCCCTTAAGGTTGGGCAGTTCATCACCCACTAGGTTTTGGAACAATCATGGGTTCCTTAATGATGTAGGGGGGCCAATATGAGGGGCCCTAGGAACCAGGGTGATGGCCAAGATGATAGGGGTAGAGCTCAGTTGGCTTTTGCCTACGTGCTAAATTTGTATGTCTCGACCATCTTTGGCATTTTATGGTACATTTCCCTCTTCAAAGTGGCCAAATTAAGCCTTTTACTTTCTTTTTAGCTGCATCAACTTCCGAGGCAAATTTCTAGGCCCAACCTGTAGTGTGGACAAGGGGAGGGGGAGGCTAACTCCTTGTGGACCCAATGGACAAATGTGGACCTAGATGGGAAATGTGTGAAAGGGGTTATAATGCGCCGAGGGGAGTGATGTATGTGGTGTCGGGAAGCGGAACCATGCAAACAAAATTGATATTTCCCATGTACTGCCACTCCTAAAGCTAGGAACCAATAAAGGAGATCCCACGGGACTAAGATGCAAGGTTAACCACCAAGTTGGACACGGAGACAAGAGTACAGACCAAGCCCATTCTTTCCGCCGAATCGCCCCACTAATCCATGCCCAAAAGTGTCCAAGGTAAGTAAGCAACAATACCCAACTACATAATGAAAGCCATACCTTCGGGGTTGGAAGACCTACCTTCAAACATACGATCATAACAGATGGGCAAAGGTACATAATAGCCAGCTCAAGTGATGAAGATGGTGGCACATCGAGTTATCTGGTGGCTACAAGGGTCTGCTGGCTGAAGACAATCTAGGAGAAAAAATTCTCCTATGGTTATCACCCACAGGTGGTGGGTGACATCTCTAACTTGTGGATAACTAGTAATTACCAATGTTGCGAAAATCGTTATCGGGATTAAATCAGCGAGGGGAAAAAATCGGAAAAAATCGTAAAAATCGGGAAATAATCTAGAAAAAATCGTAGAATACAAAAATATTCATTTTTTTTTCAATTTTTTTAATATCTAAAGCATCTACAACATAAAATAAATACATTGACACATAAATATGATAAAAGAACTAATCTATAAGATGTGTAATATCATTTCTAGTGCTACATCACACATAACAGTGAATCCTGTCCTGAATGGTAAGTCCTGGCTCCTGAGTCCCAACTCAGCCTCAAAATATCAACAAAAAATATAATAATGTATCCCATATCATGAGTCATAATGTCATATACAATGAAATGAACCAAATAACTAATACTACTGATTTCCTCTACCTCTCTTGTGAGAAAATGCAATAGCTTTCCCTTTCCCTCTAGATGTAGATGTCTGTGGAGTTGGTAGTGGACTTTGCTGTGCTCTAGAAGCTGAAGAAGTAGGAGCTAGAGGAGGTAGACCACATCCTCTACTGGTTGCAGGGGTCGCCTGGGTAGGTGGTGTCATCTCTTCCTCCTGTTGCTTCTCCTCCTCCTCCTTCCTCCTCCTCCTCTACGCCTTCTCCTACCTCTTGCTCTAACCAATCATCGGTAGACTCCATGAGAGGCCTTTCGGTCTCAACCCTCCAAGCAGCAGTGGTGTCAATCCCATCCAATGAGATGGCATCAATATCAGGTATCCTCTTAAGTTGCCTCAACTACAATCGAAGATTGTAGGAGACGTAGACCATGTCATTAAGTCGTTGGGACTCCAACTTGTACAAAGATCATAAAATAATAATTATAAAAAAAATATTATTTAATGAATTCAAAAAATTAATTGGAAATTTTGAATATTTTAAGTTTTAAGTTTAACCTGTTGCGCTTCTTGTTGTGTATTTTTGCAAATACACTCCAGTTGCATTTGCATCCTGAGGAGCTACATGTTTGGCTGAGGATTCGAATGGCAAGCTTTTGAAGATGGGGTACTTTGGCACCATAGCGAGTCCACCATGCATCTACAACAAAATTACAAATAAGATAAACATGAGAAAAAAAATGAAATTTGAAAGTTGAAGCTAAGTATGAAGTTATGAACTTGAAGAGAATGAAATTTGAAACAAACTAAAAAATACCTGGCATTTGAGTCTTCCTATCAACCACAGCCATCTCAAAGCCAAATGTGCCACCTGCCATCCTGCATATCTCCATTTCTTTGGAGATTTCTACACGTTCTGCTAGAGATCGCACTATCCTCTAAACACATGTTAAGAATCCATCCATGATCTCAACATCAAATAAGAACCCACATGGGTAAGAAAATGCGGGGTTCAGGTAGTTCCCTGCAGCATGAATGGGACGATGGAGTGTGTTGTTCCATTGTTCATCAATCACTTCCCATAAGAGGAGTTGTTTTTGAAACCCCTCATATCCCTTATCATCATAGTAGGCCCGAATGGATTCTTTGGCTCTGGGCATGGCCTTATACAAATAGCCCATTGCAGGCTTCTCACCATCAACTAATGGAAAAACCTTTACCAAAGGTTCAGTAACGGTGCACACGTCCTGCACTCCCGCCCAGAAGTTTTCCTGGTATAAAACTAATTTGCATATGGCCTCTCCTTTTGGTTTGCGGCTAAATGTTAAAGCACACCACTCCTCTGAGAGAAACATTCTCTTCACATCCCACATAGAATTCAAGAGGAATTGAAGAGATATGAAACTGGTGGCAAACCGTGTAATGGCAGAGTGCACCAACTCCTTGTTGTAAGTGATTTTTCTCATCAAGCTAAGCACAGATGCATGATTATATATAAATTTTGTAATGCTTTTTGATGAGTCAACAATATCTTTGACAAAGGAAATTTTTCCTATGTCCTCCAATATCAAATCAATACAATGTGCAATACAAGGTGTCCAAAATAAAGTAGGATGCCTCTGCATAAGCATCTTGCCAACAACAACATAATTTGTAGCATTGTCCGTTATGACTTGGACAACATGTTCTGCACCCACCTCCAAAATAAACACATCCAGCAAATCACATAATAATTTTGCATCTTTGATATGTGAAGATGCATCAACAGATTTCATAAACATTGTTCCCTTGGGACAACTAACCAAGAAGTTTATAAGGGTTCTCTCCTTTTGGTCGGTCCAACCATCTGACATCACAGTGCATCCTGTTCGTGCCCATGATGCCCTAAAATCCTCCAATCTTTTGGTGCAGTCAACCTTTTCATCTTGAAGAATGCGGCCTCTAAAGTCATCATAAGAAGGGATTTTGTACCCTGGGCCAACAACTGCAATAGCATCAACAACAGGTTGGAAAAATGGATTATTCCTTCCAACGCTGAAAGGAATATCACTCTAAAGGAGAAACTTGACCAACAACTTGTCAGCTTGTTCTTTTTCATTTTTTTTAAGCATTGAAGTGATAAATGGTTGTGAACCAGGCGTGGCTCTAGGAACAAAAAACGATGAGGTAGCTACAGGGTTGATTGTAGACATTGATGCTGAAGTAGAATCAGTGCCACTTCCATATTCACCTCCTAACACTCTCCCTGCTAGTTGCTTCTTCAGATCTGCTTTGGTCACTTTCTCTTGCTCTAATTCTTCCAATGATTTCATGGTTCTTCGAATGATTTCCACATTTGTATTGGTGCAAGGCCCTACATCATGTCCAGGGATTTGTGCAAGGTGATACTTCAATCTATAAACCCCCCCTGACATATGCTGTTCACACAACTTGCAAGGCAAGTTCATTCTATCAAACCCTCCATCAGGTTCACCAAATTCCTACAGAGGGTCCAATTTCCTTGGCATGTTTGTAACTTGGTTGAACTCTTGAGTTTTAATGTAAGATGAAGTTTGAAGTTGAACCTATGACACAATAAGAATTGCAAGATACAAAAATTAAAAAAAAAATTACATACATGACACAACACATTGAATTTTTGACAAACAATCTCAACTCAATCCAAAATTAACTTTCTCCACTCTATGCAACAAAAATGAAAAAAAAAACACCATCAAATCCACTCAAAAATCATTGATAATCAATGGGTTATAGAAACCTAAGCAAAAACAAGAAAAAACCAAAACAAAATGGCCAAATTTGGTGTCCATACCTGGAAACCACGGTTTGCCGGAGAAATTTGATCCAAAAACGAAGTTCTCTTGTTTGGGATGCTAAAATCTCCCGTTTTTCTCCTCCTCTGCCCTAGTAGACGCCTTCCAGGCTTCCTCTCCTCCTCAGCTCCCAAACCACACCGTTGTCTGCTCAAAATGACAAAAAAATCATTTTTTTCCTTATAAAACGCGCTTTTTGGGAGCCTGAAGATTTTTATTCATCGAATCGTGATTATTTCGAAAAAATTGCGATTTTTTCAACGATTTTTTTGAAAAAAAAAGTTCATAATAATCGGGTGATTTTATCGGGAAAATAAAAAAATCACGATTTTTTGATGTTATTGCAATTAAATCGCAATTTTCGCAACACTAGTAATTACTATTTTGAGGAGGAGTTGGAACCGCAATCAAGCAGTTGCAAATTGTTCTATAAAAGGCTAACCTCCCCTCATTGTATTGTTGTTGTTGTCATTTGAGATTAGTGCCATCATAATAAAAGAGTTCATTCTTTGCAAACCTTTGTCTATTCTATATACATTGTGTGGAGCGATTTTTATTTTTACTTTTTTTTTTTCTTGATATATGCTTTTGGGGTTTTATCTAGTTTTGTTGGGAATAAGTAAAATTACACTAAGGTTAACAGATCCTGCCATTGAGGGCTACATAGTCATGTGGAAGGAGCAAACTAAGGGGCAACCCCACTTTGTCAATTTATTTTGTAGGTGGATCCATCCAAGCAACTGGACCATTCTGAAGGGGAGCTTCGAGTTGTGGAGGGTCTTGTATTCATTGCACACAGGTTTGAAGAGTAGAGACACCACTTTGAGAGAGGTCGTTTCTAAGCGGGTTCAAATATTATCCAGGAGGTTAAGTTAGTAGGAGGGGCAATTTCTATTCAGGACCAAGCCCACTCCCTTGATTTTTCAGGCTAGATCAACCTATGGTGTCAATTTCACACTCCGGCAAGGGCTACGTATGTAAGGCACAAATTTAACCCAACAAACACATCTTCTTTAAAAAATCCTAAAAGATTGTAATTTCTGTACCTAGTTTAGTATATATTAGTTTGCTGGTTTTCAATTATTTACTTTATATAACAAGTATTTCCTTGGGGAGAATTGGGTAAATTGTTAGATTTAACCAAGGATAGGTACAACCATACAAGTATCATTTGTTTTTCAGGTAGTGTGGGGCTAGTGTGGTGGACAATGGACTACATCTTCGCCAACCAAGAGCTTCCCTACACATTCGAGACCTCTATGTCTCTCCCCTCCTATTTGTAGAGTACGTCTTCCTCACCATCTTCTTTTGATTTGCCCTTCCTCCCACCATACCCATTTGTACCCCTTGACCTCCTCGCATCACCTCCTTCCTTACGATAGAGATTATGTGGAATCCCACACCACTTACCTTACAAAGTTGCAATCCCCCTTCTCCCATTTCATGTCATTGGATACAACCACAATCAAGTATGAGATGGTATCCAAGGCTTTAGAGCAGGCGGCCCTTTATTGCTGCCTCTATTCCACTTGATAACATCCATATTGTTGGTTGATGTAGCTCAACCATATGTAACACAAGAGCGGAAAATGTCTCCAAGCCCAAGTTATTATTTTGGATGTAAATGTCTTAATTAAATCAATTAATCAATTTTAATTATTTTCCTAAGTTTTAACTTAAGGAAATAGATTAATTAATTAATAATAATTGAGACATGGTCGATTTTCCTCTAGAGACTTCTAGAAAAGTTTCTAAGTGATCTTAGCCATCAATTAGATCATTTTAGATCTAGATCTTGGCCATTGATTTTTCAATGAGAAATTATAAAGGAAATCGATGGCCAGTCTTGGAGATCATTCATTGCAGTGAAGAGGACATAATGATAGTGTGGGGTTTGACACCAGTGAGGGTTTCAATAACAGTTGAAGTAGTAAATATTTCTGGAGTTTCTTTCATCATTAATCTTGCAATTTCCAAGATCCAAAGGTGGAATTCTCCCAGAATTATCCTATAGAGAGAGAGAGGTTGAGATTGCTAGGAGAGGCAGTACGAGATTGTTAGGAGAGGCCGTACAAGTTGCCAGTTTAGCAGATCGAGATTTTTAGTTTTAGAGCAAATTACAAGAAACTAGTGCGATTAAAGAAAAGGTAGATTGTAGGAATTCATATTGCGAATTACAGGAGAGGTCGTGTCAGGTTGCAGAGGGAGGTTGTAAGCCTTACAGTGGTCAGATCGACTTGTGGGGGTGAAGGAATATTTTGCTAGAACTTTGCTGAGATTTGGCAAGCAATGTTGTAATATTTATCAATTGCAAAATTTGCTGAATAATAATAAAACCCTTAGATCTGAAGAATTGGTTTTCCCTTCGAGGTTTTTCCAAGGACGTTTTGTACAAAAATATTGTGTCCATTTTGTGATTGGTTTTCTATTATAGTTTCCGCAGTTTATTTTGATGAATATTGCAATCATGTTTTTATTTAGTATTTACAAATAATAATTTTTCTCAAAATTAAATTCATTGGATAATTATTGGTTGATTGCAGTAAGTGATATTTTTATTGAATTTTCACATGAAATCATAGCATATCTGAAGTGCAAAGGTTTATTGGAGTAGATCAACGTAGGGGTTTGGAAGAGAAAGCCAAGGGTTTAATACCTAGATCGATTTCCAGAATTACTTGGAGGAATTTTACTAGTGTTATTTTCTGCAAGAGGGAGGTGTAATTAACCAGTGCGAATGGCCGGTTTACCAGTGCGTATTGTTGGAGACATAGTTTCATTCGCCGGTTGCTCGATTGACTTTTTGGATGCAGTGCGAGTGGGTTTCTCTAGTTGCTGGAGGCAGAGAAATTCGTCAGAGTGATTTCCCTAAGACAATTTGAGTTTTTGGGACGGCCAATGTGCAGTTTTAGTGGGTTGTGCTAGTTCACAAAGGAAGTGCGAGTTGCCCAATAGCATCCGAGATCACTTGTAGAGGGAGACCGTAATGTGTTCTAGGTACTTTTGTTAGCTGGTAGAAGAGATTATTTTATTTTCTTTTGAGGGCTTTAGCAATGGCTTCAATAGGGTTAAGGGATCAAGATAGGTTGGATGGCATGTCTAACTTTGGTGTCTGGAATGTTCGGTGCCTTCTTATTTTGGAAGAGGATGGTGTAATGTTCCAAACTAAATAAATAGTGATATGCAAAGAAAAATCGATTTGTAACATAGAAAATTAAAACAATCAGCAAATGCTCACAAAACTCTAGATGTGAGAACCAGCTGAGCCATTTTATTAATGAATGGAGCAAGTACAATAGTATGGAGAAATTCACCTGGGCTTGCCTGAAGGGTAAGTGTGACAAAACCTAGGTGATATAACAATAATCTCAATAGCTGGAAATCACTACTCAAATGCTCTGCGCTATCCCCAGAAACAACATTGCTGGCTGGAAGGTGATTGCAAGAATCCCCGTCTCCGGTGCTCAAAAAATGCTGAAACTTTAGCCCCAAGCTCCTTGACCAAAACCCACAAAAACCCAGAAAGGGTTTGGTCTGAATCCAACCTCCCAAATTCGGCCTCCAATATGCCCTACGCCCTCCAAACTGCTCAAGAATACGACCCGCAAGGAACACCAACAAAATCCTCCTCCCAAGCTCTAAAAATGAAGCAATCTCCTCCACAAATGCTTCCCTTAGCTTCCCCGACAAGTTCAGCCTCAAAGACTGATACTCTACCTCCCACGTGTGCACCAAGTGCTGCCTCTGCGTTGTCCCAGGAAGTGCGAAAGTCACAATGCAAAGAAGCACCCTCCTCCAGCTCCCAAACTCTCCAAAATGGAAACAAACCTCCTATGCCTCCTCTCCGGAAAATCTCCCAACCAAACTCCATTGCAAGACACCACAAGCAAACTCGACCTCCTCTTCATTGTGTCCTCTAGTAATGCGCACCACCTAGAGATGAATGCAACTGTTGGAAACCACAACGAAATCCTCCTCTGGAAGAATGAAGAAAAACCTTCCTAGGGTGGCACTCGAAGTCCCTCGAAGAAAGGGTGAGCTCTTCGCTTGAAGAATTCGCGCTGAACAACAAGTGACCCGGCTAAGCAGCTCAAACAACCAAAGAGAAATCGAAATGCCTAAAGATGATGAAATGAGGAGAGGTGCCTTCCTTATATAGATTTCGTGGAGCACTTTTTCTCTCGAATTTTCCCTCCATCGTGGGTCCTCACTTAACCATCGACTTTTCCCCTCCATGCAATTCGAACTAGGGAGTGCATATTTCCTTAGTGTGGGTGGTCCCCACGTGGAACTTAACCACAACAAAATAACTTTCCCAAGTCTAATCTCCTAATAAAATCAAATGGGCCCCACTATCTCCAAAATTGGCCCCAAAATGCAATAATTAATCTTGTTCCAAATTAATTTAGGAAGGGGCATGACACATAGGTTGAAGGAGTTTGCTATGACACATATTGTTGTATCAACAAATCCTATCATTTTGCATGAGTACCGGAAAGATGATGCCAAGGGCAAGCATATTATTCTAGATGGGGTCAAGGACCAAATAGTTCCACATTTAGTAGAAGAAGATACAACAATGAAAATGTGAGATGGCATCACCAAACTTTTCCAGGATAAAAATATGAATCGGAAAATGATCCTAAGAGAGAAGCTTAGAAGCACTAGACAAAATAAGGGAGAAAACGTTGTCAGTTATCTGACCCACATTAGGACAGTTACAGATGAGTTAGCAACCATTGGAGAGAAGGTAGATGACGAAGAGCTTGTGAGAACAATGCTGAATGGGTTTCAAAAGCAGTGGGATGTTTTCATGCAAGTGGTTAGTGGAAGATTTGATTTTCCTACTTTGGACTGCTTGCGGAATGACTTCACACAGGAGGAGCTTCGACTTAGGCTTGTGAAAGGCAACAATCGTACTAGCAACAGTTCCGAGCAGAAGGGAGACGACAATGAGAATGTTGCTCTTGTGAACAAGGGCAAAGCGAAGAAGGGATCTAGTAAAGGGTCCAACTCCAAGGAGTGAAAGAAGGACATGTCGAAGATCAAGTGCTACGGTTGTCATGAGTTTAGCCATTAACGTACCAATTTGTCAGCACATGAAGAAAGGCTACAAGAAGTGCAAGAAGCAGATAATTATAGTCGTAGTCGAGCTTTCTAGATGGATAGAGGATGAGTTTGCGCTCATCGCTTGCAGTAACAGTCCAGGAGAGTTGTGGCATAGTGAAATGGGCCATGAAGTGACAGGTGTTCCAGATGTGAGTAGATAGCACAATGGTGTACAACGTAGAACACCTTCCTCGCTAAGAGGGAGTGTTGGTTGATGAAGCTCAGACAAGTCTTCTAGCCTTAGGTGGTGTCAATGAGGTTAGGAACACAAGAGTGGAAAATATCTCCATGCCCAAGTTATTCTTTTGGATGTAATGTCTTAATTAAAATAATTAATCAATTTTAATTATTTTCCTAGGTTTTAACTGAGGGAAATAGATTAATTAATAAGTAACAATTGAGACATGGTCGATTTTCCTCTAGCGACTTCTAGTAAAGTTTCTAAGTGATCTTAGCCATGGATTAGATCATTTTAGATCTATATCTTGGCCATTGATTTCTCACCGAGAGATTATAAAGGAAATCGATGGGCAGCCTTAGAGATCATTCATTGTAGTGAAGAGGGCACAATGATAGTGTGGGGTTTGACACCAATGAGGGTTTCAACAACAATTGAAACAAGAAATATTACCGAAGTTTCTTTCATCAATATTCTTCCAATTTCCAAGATCAAGAGCAGGAATTCTCCTAGAGTTATTTTTTAGACAGAGAGGTTGAGATTGCTAGGAGAGGCCGTACGGGTTGCCAGTTTAGCATATTGGGATTTCCAGTTGTAGAGCGAATTGCAGGAAATCAATGCGATTGCAAAAAAGGTGGATTGCAAAAATTTTCAATGTGAATTGTAGGAGAGGCCGTGGCAGATTCCAGAGGGAGGCCGTAAGCCTTCCATTGGTCAAATTGACTTGTGGAGGTGAAGAAATATTTTGCTGGAGCTTTGCCAAGATTTGGAAAGTAATGTTGTAATATTTAACAATTGCAGAATTTGCTAAATAATAATAAAACCCTCACATCTGAAGAATTGGTTTTCCCTTTGGGGTTTTTCCAGGGATGTTTTGTCCAAAAATATTGTGTCAATTTTGTGATTGGTTTTGTATTAGAGTTTCCGCAATTTATTTTGGTGAATGTTGAAATCGTGTTTTTATTCAGTATTTCTAGTTTAATAATTTTGCTTAGAATCTAGTACATTGGATAATTACTGGTTGGTTGTAATAAGAGATATTTTTATCAAATTTTCACCCATATGCCCACCATTGACCCCTACACCATAAATTGGTGTCTTGATGAAGAATGCAAAACTCTCCATAAGTAGCTTTGCTTCACTTCTACACTTGACCCCCAATCCCTCCCTTGCCTTTATAGAACTTATCATTGCCTCCTTTGCTATAAGAAGTGGATGTTCATCTCATGGTGAAGATGTGAACTTTGCACAACCCTTTGCCACTCCCCCAAAACTTTCTAGCATATCATGTTCCATAAATGTCATGCCATTTTCCCAATCCATGTTCTCCCATACTACTGCCCTTTTTGACATTCTCGGGTAGTGCCTTACCCATATTCCCTGCCCTTCCTCTTTCTTGCCATCTCATATTTGAAAGAGATATCATGAGTGCAATAGGGTTTTTAGTAGTCAACAAGGCCTCTAGGTTAAATTCCTCAAGCAAGGCATATGGTCTCTTGATTCACACATTGCTGATTTTATGACTAGGTGGTCTGCTTTGGTTTCCCCCACTCCGAGACCAAACACGTCATCCATCCAATCCACACCCGATCCACAAATTGGGGAGCAATTTTGATTTGAAAAACTTTCATACTATTGTGGTTGGGCACACTTTCTACAAGCTTTATGCCATAGCCTCCTTAGGTTATTTTGGTTTGGTTTTGTGTTGGGGATAGTCATGGACGAGATGATCTTGGGCTTGGTAGGAAAAGCATGCATTGGGGAGATTAAGGGAATGTAATTTCTACTAGCATACCCCATCATCGGTGAAAATTGAGATGAATGGTGGAAACTTATGCTTTAGAATCTAGATCAACCTCAACACAAACCCTTAGGTTCGTACAAAAGGAGTTATGACAACCATTTGGAATCAAAACCTTACCAACTCATTGGGTGGTCATATCCACAAAGGGTAGGAGATTTGCATGGTTCTTGGAACTTGATATGTTTGGGGTGATGTGCTCAGGAAAGGTCATTGGTGTTAGGTCATAACTTATTTGCTAGGAGAATTTCAGTTGGTTTTGAGCATTGTTTTTGTCCTATATGGATTTGGGTTCCATTATGTTGATCTACATCACAAAGAAAAAGCTTGGCTTCCACAAATTCGATTGTAGGTTTTGATTGGCCAGTGTCATCAGACATCCACCACTTCTTGCCTTATCGCTCAGCTCAACAAGATTAACCTCTACATTCTGCTTATTTCGTATTGATAGCATCAACACTTCCCCTCTCTGCAGAAAGTATTGGAGGCGAATGCTTCTTTGGCTGGGAGGAATGATAGGAATACTGATCCCTAACATTTTCTCATGTAATTACTATCTCTGATTATTGTTTGTATTAAGCCACTATCATTATTGGTTTGGCGTGACGAATAGTTTTTAGTTTCCTATTCTTGTGACTAGTTGACATCATATCTCTAACTAGATCTATTATTGTATTTGGTTGCTATCCCATAGGATCATGCGTCCTAGTTTGTTGTGGTTGTTTTCTATATGTAAAGCTATTTAAGCTTGTGTTTGGTTTAATGAAAGATTAACTTGAGTTTTTATATTTTCTAGTGTATGAACTTGGCTTGTGAGTGGGATTTCCCACTTTGTTGAGAGATCCCACATCAATTAGGGATGCAATCAAAATGCCAAGACTAAACATATGCCAATTAGATAGCAATATTCCAGGTGCCATATTGAAGGATAGTTCGTGCAACTGCATTAGAGTTGAAGAAGAAGGTACTTAGTGTTGAAATTCAGTTGCAAGATTGAATTTCTGGACATGATAAATACTTGTGATTGTTTACAAGTGTTTTCCATTAAATGTTTTACTTCATTCATTAGGTCATCAAGTAATTATACAATTATAATGCACAAAAGTCAAGAGACACAAGAAATTAGGCCAGAGGCAAGGGCAAAACCCACAAGGGGAAAACCCGTCAATCCTTTCCTTATAGATTCTTCATCAAGAAGAGAAATCCAAGTCAACCAACCAGTGATCCAAGTGCCAAGTCAACCCTCCAAATTCTGCCATGATTCATCCACAAGAAGTTCAACCAATCTATTTACATAAGCCCACCACATCACAGAAAAGTAGGTGCCATTGAAGGCCTACTTTATCATAGAGAAAGTTGCTACAGGAACTTGCATCAACACAAGAATTTTCCATAGAATCTTTGTATCATCAAGGAGAGATTTATTTTTGAAACTTGCATCAATATCCTTGCAAAAGTTCACATCATTAAAGAGAGATATGTCAAAAAGTTTAAAGATTTCCTCCATTAGGAACATTCATTACATGTTGTACAGTGAATACCATATGCAATCTCAACTTTTTTTTTTTTTTGGCTTGTGGTTCACGGACACCCTGGTCAACGGGTGGTGCTACGTCCACGAAAAAATCTGGGCTGATCGACCCGGAAGGGAATCTTGCCCCACGGCCCACTAGCTAGGCCTGACCCCAAGGGCTTCGGGGAGAATGGACCCTGTGACCTCTCGATGGCTAGGCACTGATTTTGACCAACTGAGCTAACCCTTGGGGCTGTATGCAATCTCAACTAGATAGCCTTTCAAAATTAATTTTCAACAATTAGGGCACAAAATAACATAACCTAGAAGCAACACTTCCGTACATGAGACAATTTCAAGATAGAAAACATTCAACAATAAGCATTTAGAAGGAAACATGTAGTATATCCATCCATTATGCAAAGCAGTAGCTCCAAAGACAATCAATAATAGTTTCCAAATATCGAAATGCATCCAATAGATCTCTAATAGCTGTTGAGAAATCTAGGGCAGAGGGATGAGGTGATTTCTCTTGAATGATAACTGCTTGTGATGCAAGTTTGCTTAGTCTTTTATTAGCTTCTTTCTTTCACTTTGATTATGTTAATGTTTTCTATCATCAAACAACTACCAAATCATAATGAGCGTGAGACAAGGAACACAAAACGTAGGCGATCAACCAGGGCCAAAACCTCTCCAACTTGAGAGGAAAACCCAGATGAATTCTTCTTCCTTGAGTCAATGCTAGTCAAATTGCTTGCGTCACCTTAGATCTCGACTTCCCTTATGATTTCGGCCTATTGACTCAGACCTCCATCTCTTGGCCTCTTCGGAAACCCTAGTTGCAACACGTGTGAGGGATCAACACTAATATTTTATCCCTTGATTCCCTTCGCTTAGATAGAGTCTCCTTCTTATGCAATTGGGCTTGTAAGTTGACTTGTTTTTCTTCGTTAATTCGGTCTTCTAAGATCACTGTGATGACTTTGGATTTTTGCAACAAATGACACTAGATTTCCTCGCATGTGTGAAAGGTATTTGCCCCAAAACAGATCAAAACTATTTCCGCTGCTTCTCCTCGAGTTTTTTTCACTTGACCTCTTATTTTTGGATGCTTGATTGAATTGTCTTCAAGTGAGGTCGACTCCTCTATATATATAGTAGTTTGCCCAAGAAATAAGCCGACTTGTGTAAGTGTGTAGGCCAACATCCTCTTCTCGAATGGTCTTCATCTCCTTTTGAATGTGAAAATTTCTGAATTTACACATCAGAAATCCTAATGCAATCACTGGTTTATCATCTCTTACTTGTTTTTACATTCAACAAGTTATTTAATTATTTAAATAACGATGAAAACACTATTGCAGACTACACATACATACAAATCATGAACTGAAATAGAATGAGATAGATACACAACGGAATCGTTATTTTTGGACAATCGTCCCCAAAAAACCCAATGCGGAAAACCAGTGCAACATATAGAGGGTTTGTATTATTAAGCAGATTTCTGAATACAACTAGGGTGCCAAATCTGGCTCACCCAACAAAGAATAAACCCGACCAACACCTGGATGAACAAACCCCACAGGTGACTGTGCTGTTCTTAGTGCTGGGCAATGATGACTGCTCCAAGCTCTGCGCTGGCAGTGCATCACCTCCTCTAGGAGCTGCTCACTGCATCATTGCGACACTGCGTCACCGCGTCAATGAGACCCCTTAGCCTCTACTGCATCACTGTGTCACTGCATCACTGCAGATTTCTGAATACAACTAGGGTGCCAAATCTGGCTCACCCAACAAAGAATAAACCTGACCAACCCCTGGATGAGCAAGCCCCACATCTAACTGTTGTTCCTAGTGCTGGGCAACGATGGTTGCTCCAAGCTCTGCGCTGGCACTGCGTCACCTCCTCTAGGAGTTGCTCACTGCATAATTGCGACACTGCATCACTGAGACCCCTTAGCCTCCACTGCGTCACTGTGTCACTGCATCACTGCGTCATTGCATCACTGCGACACTGCGTCACTGCATCATTGCGTCATTGCATCACTGCGACACTGCGTCACTGCGACACTGCGTCAGAGCTCTCCCTCTGCGCTGTCTCTCTTGGTGCTACTCTGCCTCTCTATTATGTATTCTTGGCCTTGGACTGAAGTCCCTCTGCTGAACTACCCCTCTCACTGCAACTCAGATCACCTATTCGATTTTCTCAGCAAACCACGCCCTAGAAAAATCGAACTGATTGATCTCTCAAGTGTATCTCCAACTAACCCTCAAGCTTCCTCTTATACTTTTCCTGTTGATGAATCAACGACCGAGATTAAGTCCCTAATCAACGACTAAGATTAAAACAGACTTGATCCTCGTCACTTAGAAGTTTCTCACCCATATTCTTATTAATACCCATTAATATTTTTATTTTCCTAAGTTTAGACTTAGGAATCCATTAAAAATATTAATTATTTTAATAACTCCTCATCCGGGTGGAATTTCTCCAAACGATTTCCGGGTTCTGGAGATCTCATGTATTCTAGCCCCTCCACAAAATTTCGGAGCTAGAGCACATCCGATGCTACCCAAAATCAACACTCTCTCTTAGCGAGGAATGTGCTCTAGTAACACTTCTCAACAGAAGCACTACATTGATCCACTGCATTGGTTCTCTGTGCTGCTGATGCTTGGCCTGATGCTGTTCATCCACTGCACTGCTGCTTCCTGTACTGCTGCCCATGACTCTGCCACTGCCACTGCTACATCTGTACTACAACTCCCTCTCAAAATGCTGCCTCATGCTGCCCATAGCACTGCCACTGCTAATTGTTGCATTGCAACTCAGTTGCTGAGAAGTAAGCAACTAAAAAATCACCCAAACACTGACATGCTTGTCAGTATGGATGCCTCATGATGCTGAAGCTACCTCTGCTGCTAATCTGTGCTCACCCTCTGCTGCTATTGCGCTGCTGCAAACTGCTTTGTGCCTCTCGCACTGCTACAACATCCACTGCGCTGCGTTAGACTATGGCACTCTAGCTCTGCCATTGTCGCTCCATCATACCTCGCTCCAACTGACACCCGACATTTTTCTATTGTCGTTAAGTGCTCCCGTAGCTGTATGTGATCCAAGAGTTTGGGCACCTCAAGGATCCTACCCTTCCATGTAGTTCGCTCGACTACAACTCCATGTTGCCCCACCTCTTCTCGAGAGGCGCATGAGCACTCATGGCACAATTGTCATCCTCGCCTTCCCTATTAGCTTTCGCTAGGGCAGCCTTTGAGTCAGAAGCCTCCTCCTTGCCCTTCTTCTGGGGGCACTGAGTGGCAAATGTCCAAGTTCCCCACACTTGAAGCATCTGACCTTGGAAATATCCTTCTTCTTTCTCTTTTGCTGCCCTTGCTGTCCCAATGATGCGAGAGTTGCATCCTCCTCCTCCTCCTTCTTGACCCGGGCTCCTTTGCCGCTACTCCCTGCCTTGGTCAACCTCCTGATCTCTTCTTGTCGAAGAGCTGCCCACATCTCCTCCCAATTGGGGAGAGTCGCTCTGCCCAAGATACTTTGGACAAATGTCTCCTAGTCCTCGGTGACTGCATTCAGGGCAGTCCTGACCATGAACTCAGGATCTGGTGTAGACCCCACGGAAGTCAACTAGTCGCGAATCCCTTGCAACCTGAGGAGGAAGGGATCGATCTCCTCTCCTTTCTGCATCTGGTACTGTCTCAGCTGATTTTCTAATAGCATCTTCCATTGGATGGAAGTGCCTTAGTACAAGGTGGTCAGTGTCTCCCACATCTCCCTTGCTGTGTCCTTCTTAGCAATGTGTGGTACTACATGATCTTTGACCCTGTCTAGGATCATGCACTTGGCCTTTGCCTGGGCCTCCTCGTACTTCTTTAACGGATCAACGTTGACCGGAACAACAACTACCTTCAAGGCATAGTCCTTGATGCTATTTTTGTCTAGGACTGCTAGGATCTTGGCTTTCTAGATGAAAAAATTGGATGCTCCATCTAATTTGTCCTGATCCCTCAGTCCATTCACTGCCTTCTTTGCTAAAAAAATAGGACTGGTTCTCTTCTCCCTCTCTTGCTGCTAATCAAGCTTTCTTCGACGCTAGAAATCCTCTAAGGAACAAGCTCCTCTAGACTCTCTCCGAGTCCTGATTTCCTTCACGGAAATCCTTTGGCCAAATGTCGAATCACTCCTCTCCAATCCTCCTCTGCTGCTACAACTCGGATCTAGATTTCTTTGGATAAAAATCTGTCAAGGCAGTGACTCCCCCTACCTCAGTTCTGTCTCCACAGCACTGTTCTGCACTAGCAGCAACAACGTCCCACCAACTCCTCAGATCGAATTTGTTCCTCCAGCACTGAAAACTCATTGATTCGAACCTCTCAGGCTCTGCGTTGGCCCAGAGCTCTGACACAGTCACTGCATAGGCTCCTCTCGGGTTCTGCGTCACCCTCTCCAGGCTCGAAATGCTGATGCAGGCACTGCGTGAGTCTCTGCGTCACTTCTTTGGCTCTGTGTCACTCCTTTAGCTGCTCCTCCGCCTCTGAAACGATGCTGTCACTTGGGACAACTGCTTCTTCGCCACAAATTCTCTGGATCTCCTGGCTGATGTCTTCAGTCTCCTATGATCTGCAATGCTCTGATACTATGTGAAAATTTATGAATCTACACATCAGAAATCCTACTGCAATTACTGGTTTATCATCTCCTACTTGTTTTTGCATTCAACAAGTTATTTAATTATTTAAATAGCGATGAAAACACTATTGCAGATTACACATACATACAAATCATGAACTGAGATAGAATGAGACAGATACACAAGGGACATCGTTATTTTTGGACAATCGTCCCCGAAAAAACCCAGTGTGGGAAAACCGATGCAACATATAGAGGGTTTGTATTGTTAAGCAAATTTCTGAATACAACTAGGGTGCCAAATCTGGCTCACCCAACAGAGAATAAACCCAACCAACACCTGGATGAACAAACCCCACAGGTGACTATGCTGTTCCCAGTGCTAGGCAGCGCTGGCTGCTCCAAGCTCTACGTTGGAACTGTGTCACCTCGTCGAGGAGCTGCTCACTGCTTCACTGCGACACTGTGTGACTGAGACCCCTTAGCCTCCTCCACTGTGTCACTGCATCAATGCATCACTGCGTCATTGTGACACTACGTCACTGTGTCACTGAGACCCCTTAGCCTCCAATGCGTCACCTCCTCTAGGACCTGGAACTGCGTCACCTCCTCTAGGAGCTGCTCACTGTGTTACTGAGACCCCTTAGCCTTCACTACTTCACTGTGACATTAGGTCGCTGCGACACTGCGTCAGAGCTCTCCCTTTGCGCTATCTCTCCTGGTGCTACTTTGCCTCTCTGCTATGTATTCTCGGCCTTGGACTGCAGTCTCTTTGTCGAACTGCCCCTCACTGTAGCTCAGATCACCTATTCAATTTTCTCAACAAAGCATGCCGCAGAAAACGAACTGACTGATCTCTCAAGTGTATCTCCAACTGACCCTCAAGCCTCCTCTTATACTTTTCTTGTTGATGAATCAATGGTCAAGATTAAGTCCCTAATCAAAGGCTAAAATTAAAACAAACTTGATCTCGTCACTTAGAAGTTTGTCACCCATATTCTTATTAATACCCATTAATATTTTTATTTTCCTAAGTTTAGACTTATGAACCCATTAAAAATATTAATTATTTTAATAACTCCTCATTCGGGTGAAATTTCTCCAAACGATTTCTGGGTTCTGGAGATCTCATGTATTCTAGCCCCTCCACAAAATTTCGGAGCTAGAGCACATTCGATGCTACCCCAAATCAACATTGAAGGCCGACTTGATGCAATACTTGTGACAAGGCCTTGGAGGGTTTTTGACTGTTCTAATGACTGAATACAATATGTAACATGCCCAAATGGGTCTTCAATACATGACATTGACTTTAATAGTCTTTATGACTTGATGACCAAACCTAATAGCTCACAATGGGAGCTTCATCTATAAAATAAAATTCCTTGAGAATGAAACCCATGTCTCAAGCATAAAATGTTTTTTTTCTTCTTTACATCAATTACATAAAATCATGATTACACGTCATTATGAACACTGAACCTAGTTACATATTTCAACACTCCCTCTTAACTAGGTAGGTATTCATAATCTATACAAGGTACTTGGACATTCACAATCTGAAGAATTCTTATAAAAAGAGTCGGGTTGGTAAACGATTTGTTTGGCATCATATCATCAAACATTATCACATAGCAAGGCCTTGACTAACAACTCTATCTCTCAAAAGATCAGAGCACAATGCTGGTGAGACCAATGATTTATAAACACCCTCATCATTGTCTCTCTCGGAACATACCCTACTCGGGTTCTCTCATAGTATGTTCCACCATGACTATTCTTATCTTGGATTCCTAGTCCTCAAAGAATATCGGCCCTCTACGACTACTTTTATCTTGGATGTCCTACCACATACTCAAAGAGTATCGGATGCCAAATGCTTACCTAATCCTCCATTTTATCTTCCCAAGTGAAGACAAGAATGATGTGTCTATCTCTCTCTCTCAACTAGGGAGGATATACCGATTCCATTGAAGGAATGTACCCATTCCTATAAAAGGAATGTATCCAAGATGCCTCTTAATCAGGGACTTGACCAAGCTCCCTCATGACCAGGGACTTGCTTACAGTAGCTTTTTAGGCGGGGATCATGGGACAACCAACTCCTTGTAGGACTTCCACTTTCGATGTCATGAACTTATTCTTTAATATGAAGTCTATATCTTTTGGGACTTCTTTGTAGTGAACAAACCATCCATTACTTTCATTCATTAATAATGTCAGTCATGTCATCCTTCTTTTCATCGAAAAGTGATCCATTAGTCTGTATCTGACTTTCTTTCATGCCTTGTTGCCTTCTTCATGTCATGTTTCCTTAAGGACCTTTCATCCTGCTACATGAGCATCAATTGTAGAAGACATCCACAACACTTCCCTTGGCAGCCTTGCATAAGCCCATCCAGATGTTGTTCAAGAATAGAAAATGAACATTGAATCAAAATTACCTTTGTGATGGTCTTTCATCATGACATCTCCTTGTTTGCATGAACATCCTGCATACATGTTGACACCTCTCCAAAAAGATATATAATGTCAAGGGTCTCTTTCTTTTTCAGACTTCATCATGATCTTCATATCTTTTTCGTGGAGATATCATAGTCAAATATTTTAATCCTTGGATGTTGATTGTCCTCTCCATAGTTGCAGTTTTCATGATCTCTTCCTTCCTTTCTTCACACATTTCTTTTCAGGAATTTCCAATCATAGTTCTTCCAATTTTGTCAACCACCTCACATTTCATGAGCATGAAACCATGCTTTAAAAAGTCAATTTAAATAATAATAAAAAATATCTTTTGACAAATATATTACATCATGACTCAAGTACAATTATGAAGACCAATACTAGTTACATTCTTCAATGCTATCTAAGGTCAAGTGCTTCAAGTGTGGCGAGTTTGGCCGCTATAGTGCTCAGTGTCCTCTAAGGAAGAAGGACAAGCAGGAGAAGCAAGACCAGGGGCGGCGTCCGCAGAGATAGACAAGTTGTCCTCTAGACTGGAGGAAGACTTCGCCATGTTTGCAGCTATACCTCCAGGAGTGAGGTGGGGCGATATGGAGTTATAGTCATCTACATACAATAGAATAATGATTGACTCATTATTCACAACCTTGATGTAGATATTTGGATGGGATATTATGTTTATATTATCTAGTCAATGTGTGAACGATGCCTTCCTACATCCTTCCAAAGGTGGAGATCCTTTTCTTTTGATCGTGCTCTCGAGGTAGAGCATTCATTCATGATATCTGCAACCATATGACATGACTTAATTAAATATATGTATACATACCTCATTTCTTTCTTTAGGTCATCTTGACTCCCTTCAACAACTTCCTTTGATTGAAAGAGCTTCAATCATCTTGACCTGCTTCGTATCTGGTGACATCATACCTTTATTCCATGAATCCCATACAAGGTGGAATTCTCGGCGAAACTCTTGCTCTTTTCAATAGGTGATCCTTCCAGTGAAGATTCCAACAGAGAATCTTGATCATACTTATTTGGAAAATTCTCTTCTCGAATGATGTATAATGAGATTTTATACTAGATGACTTTCTTCTTCCCATGAGTACTACTTATGCTTCTAATGAGATTACCAAGAGCTACATCTTTCTATAGGTGATTGCTATAGACTTTTATTTCAACTATCTTTCATGCTTTTTTATGATGATGTCACGAGCTTTTGCTTTCAATCGTATGCTTCTGTGATGTCATCTCCTAACACAATGCATCCTATCATGCTTCTAATGATTTCTATCATGATAGACATATTTTACAATAGAAACCTGAAATAGAAATTTGAAAAGAACTCAGTGAGGAAGACTATATCAATTATAGTAGAGATCTTTTACGTCCTCTTTCTTGGATTTCTTCTTTTCAGCTTTCTCCACTTCTTCAGTGATATGGGCTTCTTCCCTTCCTCTTTTATTGTTGTCCTTCTTGAGCTTAGGACAATTTCTCTTGTAGTGCCCATATTCTTGACATCTATAGCATTGAATCTTTGCCATATTCTTCTTTCTTTTATGAGGACCAAATTTCCCAAACTTCCCTTTTCTCTTTTTGCCATAGTAGCATATGCTTGAGTTTGTTCATTTGATCCTACATCAAATTTTGCCTTCAACTTGGTTTCTTCAATTTTGCATAGTGACCACAAATCATTGAATGGAGTAGCTTCCTTTTTCCTATAGATAGTTGATGTGAAGTTGCCCCATTCTTCCGGTAGTGCATTGAGCACTATGGTAGTCATCTCTTTGTCATACATTATCTCTCCCAATTCTTGTAGTTGATCTCTTATTTCAGATATCCTCATAAAATATGTGGCTATTCCTTCTTCTTTTGATATATTCATCTTGTAGAGTTCTCGCCTTAACGAGATTACTTCTCTTGCAGTGCTTACAGAGAACAATTCTACAAGTTTGTCATATATTTCTTTTGATGTTTCTAATTTTGATACATAGGGAATGAGGGGGTCCTTGATGGATTCTATGAGAATCCTTTGAGCCCTTACTTCCCCTTTCATATACCTTGCAAGTGCTTGAGCATCTTCCTTTGGAGGTTTGGTGATTGAGCCCTTAACATGTTCCATAACCTCATTTTCTATGAGGTTTAGATCTGTCCTTTTCTTCCATGCAAGAAAGTTTGAAGCCCCAACCAATTTGTTGCTTTCCTTGCAAAAAGACATTTTGACAGATTCAGATGTAGACATAAATGTACTTACTTGTGAAGATGTTCCTTCAATCTGTTGCCTTCTTGAATTTGATGATGATATAGATAATAGAAAACTTCTTATTGATGAATATAGTTTTGTTCAAAAGTGATTCTTGACTCCAAAGAGAGGGAGATCACCTGGAGACTTTTGTTGATGCCAACAACTCTTTTTTCTTGCTTCCCTTGGATGAGTATACTTCAAGATGCTTTGATTCGAGGATTTCTTCAGTTCAAGAAGAATTAGGGTCTCTTGAGGTCTCCTTCCTTGTGATGATGACTTGAGCGAGGATCCCAAGTTTGCTTCTAGTGTAGACTTCTTCTTTGATCAATCTAGGGTTTTGACACTTCCTTCAAGAAGATAATGTAGACCTTGTCTTCAAAATGTCTCGAGGATGAGATGATCTTCTAGATGTTTTGATGCCCTTCTAGAACTTCGGTCCTTGAGTGCTTGAGTGTTCCTTATTGAGCTGCCCTTCCTTGATTTGTCACCTTAGCTTTGATACCATGTTGAGAAATCTAGGGTAGAGGGATGATGTGATTTCTCTTGAATGATAACTGCTTGTGATGCGACTTTGCTTAGTCTTTTATTAGCTTCTTTCTTTCACTTTGATTATGGTAATGTTTTCTATCATCAAAGAACTACCAAATCATAAATGAGCATGAGACAAGGAACACGAAATGTAGGCGGTCAACTAGGGCCAAAACCTCTCCAACTTGAGAGGAAAACCCAAACAAATTCTTCTTCTTATAGAATCTTCAAGTGATGAATTCCAAGACCAAGACCCTTGACTTACTAACCTCTCCAAGACCAAGTCACAAGGCTTCCTTGAACAAATTCTTTTTCCTTGAGTCAACGCTAGTCAAATTGCTTGCTTCAACTTAGATCTCGGCTTCCCTTATGATTTTGGCCTTTTAACTCAGACTTGCAACTCTCGGCCTCTTCAGAAACCCTAGTTGCAACACATGTGAGGGATCAACACTAATCTTTTATCCCTTGATTCCCTTTGCTTAGATGGAGTTTCCTTCTCTGCAATTCGGCTTATAAGTTGACTTGTTTTTATTCCTTAATTCTGTCTTCTAAGACAACTGTCATGATTTCGACTTCTTCTATAGCAGATGACACTAGATTTCTTCGCACGTGTGAAAGGTATTTTCCCTAAAATAGATCAAAACTATTTCGGCTGCTTCTCTTCTCTTGAGTTTTTCGCACTTGATCGCTTGTTTTGGATGCTTCATCGAATGGTCTTCAAGTGAGGCTGAGTCCTCTATATATATAGTACTCTGCCCAAGAAATAAGCCGACTTGTGCAAGTGTGTAGGCCAACATCCTCTTCTCGAATGATCTTCATCTCCTTTTGAAGGCGACTTGATGGAGTACTTGTGACAAGGTCTTGGAGGGTTTTTGACTCTTCTAATGACTCAAATAAATTGTCTTTTACAATATGTAACATGCCCAAATGGGTCTTCAATACATGGCATTGACTTAATAGACTTTATGACTTGATGACCAAACATAATAGCTCACAATGGGAGCTTCATCTATAAAATAAAATTCCTTAAGGATGAAACTCATGTCTCAAGCATAAAATAAATTTTTTTCCTCTTTACATCAATTACATAAAATCATGATTACACGTCATTATGAAGACCGAACTTAGTTACATATTTCAACTATAGCCAAGAAGGAACAAGTGTGAAAATCCTCTAAGAGGTCGAATTCCAAGTGTGATGATCATGAGAGACTCAAATGAGCTCCTCATCTATTTATACATGTCCAATCAAGTCAAATGTTAGCCTAAAGCCCCTCTTAGTTGTCAAATGGAGGGTAAAAGCTAAGTGTGGTTACAAGCCAAGCACATAGCCACTGTAAAATCATAAAGATAAACCCAGAAGAGGGCCGAAATACTGACATCATCATTGTGTGGGCCTTTTGGAGGCATGTGTTGAGCTCTCTGTGTGCCAAAGTTAGTCAATGGGGCCCCAAAAATCATCTACTAGGGGTTGGCCCCTAGACATCCATGCAACTCATTGAGTGGACCCCAATTTTGTGTTTGGGGCACAAAATGGATCTCATGGGTCTCTTGGTGATAGAATAGCTTGTGTCTACTCCAACATTGAGGGCTCAGAGGATGGTGCTAGCCCTCCCATGTCTCCATAGTGAGACAATACTCATTCGGGCCTCAGATTAGCTGCCAAAACCTGTATATATTGCTAAGCTGACTGGGGGGCACTCTGTGTTATGTAAAAAATTAGTTTATTTTAGGTTATTGTTTAATTTTAGGTTTAGTTAGATGAAAGGGCACGATCATATGATCATGCCCTTTCCCAAAGGGTGTCCGTGGCGGTATATAAGCCAGGAACCCCATTGTAATCAATCATCATCTGTCTATTCTTTTATTAATAAATTATTTCTATATATATTTCTGTTTATCCAGAAATTTTCTGTTCCATTGGTATCAGAGCGGGGTCGATTCTCGCTTGTCCACCTGCAAATACACAGAAGTTGCGTTCTGATAGTGTTATTTCCTTCCACCACCATTTTCTGTAGACGCTGCCAGCCAACGCCTTGTTCTTCAACCCTGCAAGTTGTCTGCCACACGCTTCCGCCTTCCGGGATTGTTACAGCCACCACTGTCCGCTATTCCTCATCACTCTGTTTCTTTATTACTGCCCACGTGTGTGTGTTGAGCCGTTCAAACCGTCCTGACGTCGACATCCACCCATTCTCCCATCGACGTTCATCCTTCCCCATCGAAGTTCATCCTTCCCCGCTGCCTGACATTTTCCAATTTGCCTAAAATTTTTGCTCGACATCTTCCCTATTGCCTGAAAATTTCATCGTTCGCTCTGCTCAGACCAACAATCGAATTTAAAAAAGAAATATCACACAGTCTTATACTGAGTGTATTTGTCCATTTCATTCTTCGAATTGGTAACGAACAGAGCCGTTCGGTTGAGTTTGGTAAGATCTGTTGCGTTCAGTTGTAAGTGACTACATCAGTAAATTTGTGTACAGACTGCCGCGCTGCTGGTTTGATTTGCTGTGTGGTCGAGAGGAAAAGCGTTTAATTCCGAGTGACCGCCGAGGGTATTAAAGGCCGTGATTTCTTGTTCATTTAAAGTGCCCAGGGCCTCTTTCGCTGCCGAGTGACACCTGTCGATTACAATCTGCGAACGAAAGTCATATTTGGTAGCAGTATTCATGATTTTCAGTGACGTATCTCTTAGCAGTCTTCACACAATTTTCTGTTTCATTGATTTCATTGGTAATTTTCATTATATAGTTATATATAACCAAACTATATTAAATAGTTTATATTATATAATATATATATATATTATATAACGTGACATATTTATATAACATATTATATAGTTTATATTATATATAATACATATAATTTAATTAATTTATTTTAATTAATTAAAAATTATATATATATATAAAAAAGTTAATTTAATTAATTAAATTTATTTTAATTAATTAAAAGTTATATATATATATATATAATTAATTTAATTAATTAAATTTATTTTAATTAATTAAAATTTATATGTATAAATTTTATTTTAGCTAAAAAAAAAAAAAAAAAGAGGGGAGGAAAGTATCTTAGCTGGCAAATAAATACACGCCCCCGCAAACCCGCTCAATGTCGACAATGACAATGGCGGATTTCCAAAAAAGGTTGTTGGATGTAGAACATAAGATAAATAACAACCACGACGAGGTCAGTGAAAGATTAAATGACGTCGAGAGCAAGCTTGGGGAGCAAGCAGACAAAATCAAAAATCTTGAAGATACGACAATCGAATAGAGATAAAAAGAAAGTCAACATGTCCAAACAGAAGTAAACTTCAAAGAGGTCTTAACAATGCTAAAAGTTCTGTGTAAAAGGTCGAATTGTACGCCCGAACAACTACTGAAAGAAGGTGAAGAGAATCAAGAACACGTCTCGTCGGATTCAACTAAGTCCACAGACTCTCATGACAAGGTTGAATCCCCAAAAAAATCAGAGACTCCCACCAAGAAGCAAGTAACACAGTCTTTACAAAAAGCAACTCTGGGATAACTTTACCAATCAACACCCTTTTTTCGCTCAACAGTGGCAACATACAGCGAAGGGCAAAAGTCGAGATGCCTAAATTCGATGGAAACGAAAAAAACAATGTTGCATGGATAAATAAAGCAGAAGATACTTTGAGATATATGACATCACTGACGATGACGAAAAGCTTAGACATGCATCCATGAAAATGGAGGGAGAAGCATATAACTGGTTATGTGGTGGAAAAAGACAACATATGTCATTAGCTGGAGGAAAATTAAAGATGCATTCTTCAAAAGATTCCAAGGTGTAAAGGAAGAAGAGTTCTTTTCAAAACTCATCAAACTACGACAAAAAGGAAGTGTCGATGAATACACTCAAGAATGGGAGACCTTAGTAACACAAGTACCTGGGTTATCAGAATCTCGTCTAATTCAGTCATACATCTCGGGACTCAAAACCCATTTACAAGCAGAACTTGAGATGCATGATATTACATCTATAGAAGAAGCAAGACGAAAAGCAAAAAACCGAAAAGAAATCCGAACCAATATTTTGGTCAACAGCGGAAAAAGCTTATGCAAGACGAAGGATACCCCAGTATGTGGACTCAAATAATACAAGATATGTTCCACCACATCATCGTGAAGATGAAAAATCTAATGTGGAAATGCAAAGGATAAAAGAGGGTAAATGTAAACGCTGTGGTGAGAAGTGGGACCCCAAACATAGATGTGTTAAAGGAAAAGAACCAAAGAACCTATATAATTGTGAAGCAACCAATGATTCAAACAGTGAAGATTATGACGTAGAAGACACAGAAGACGCTCCAGAATTTTCACCAGAACTAGATGACGGAAGTACTCCGCAAGTGTCATTATCAGCCATGACAGGTATATCACAACCTCAGACCTTGTAGTTAAAAGGACACATAAAGAAGAACAACGTAGTGGTTCTCGTCGACTCTGGAAGCACACACAATTTTTTAGATGCAACCGTGGCAAAGAGACTCAATATATTTTCATTTCCCTTACCAAACATGAAAGTGATGATAGCTAACGGTAAGAAGATTGAAAAGGTGGGAAAATGCCATAAGGTTAAATTGCAGATTCAAGACTTCAGTTTAGAGTCTCCGTTTTTCACAGTACCGTTAGGAGGAGTAGATGTAGTCTTAGGTATCCAATGGCTACGAACTTTAGGTATTATGCCGCCAACCATCAAGTACAATTTATAAAATTCAAATGGGAGGTCAGAAGTACAAACTACATGGATTCCATGCACCAGAAAATCATGTTGTATCATCATCTCAGATGATGAAGCTGAGTCGAAAAAGAGCATACTTATGCAGTACAATGTCATCAATAGAAATGTTATCTGCAAATATGACCAGAGAAGAATCACCAGAGATACAAGATCTGATTCGGAAGCATGAAAAAGTATTTCAAGACCTACCTATGAAGAATGCCGCCTAATAGGGGAATTGAGCATACAATAGAAGTCAAGGCAAGACCAGACCCTGTTAACATCAAGCCATACCGATATCAACTCACCAAAAAAACGAAACTTGAGAGATTAATCCAAGACCTTTTAAAATGTGCGACCTTGATCATCTTAGAATATCTGATCAAGTGGAAGGACTTACCGAAGAAGACACTTTCTGGGAGAATGAAACATTCTTCAACAACATCCGTCGTTACTTATGCTTTGAGGACAAAGCATTCTTTCGAGAGGAAGGCAATGTTATGGGTAAAAAATTAGTTTATTTAGGTTATTGTTTAATTTTAGGTTTAGTTAGATGAAAGGGCACGATCATAAGATCATGCCCTTTCCCAAAGGGTGTCGTGGCGGTATATAAGCCAGGAACCCATTGTAATCAATCATCATCTGTTTATTCTTTTATTAATAAATTATTTCTATATATATTTCTGTTTATCCAGAAATTTTTGTTCCACTTGGTCCAAGTGCATCATCTCATGAATTATGTGGGCAAAAGTGCAGACTCCTAGGGATGCTGAAGGTGCCCATGGAGTGAAATGATGCTCTGCAAGTAATAGGAGTCTCATGGCTCTCAATGCTTCACATGTAGCATGTCATATGCTCCTCTAGCGGACTTAGGCCGCAATTAAGTTGCCCAACCCATGATGAAACCACCTGCCATTCACACATAATGTCCAGTGCTGCATCTAAACCTTTAGGTACAATTAATCATTAGTGCATCTAAATGAACCAAGCTTGTTAGTCAAGGGAAAATTGAGACTTCATTTGGGGCTTCTCTTTCAAATTTGGGGCTTTGATCTCGAGGTAGTGTTACCTCCCTAGGTAGGAGTGGCTAATAAACGATCCTATTAGATGTTCCCATCCCTTAAGGGGAAAGACATGTCCTTGGTACATCCTTCAATTAATAGGTGGCATGCGAATGATGATGGAAAGGGGCGGCCAAATGCCATGGGTACAAGGCTAGCAATAATGAGGAAGTCCACATATTGCTTATACAAATGTGAGGAGGGAGCAATCGTGGTTACACGAGTTACCCCAGCCTTTGTTTTTCCACCCTTCTTTATTCGCCCTTCACTTTTTATTTCTTTGTATTATTGCTTAGGGCTCCAGTAAATGAGAGCATGCTATGAATGATACATAACAATTATACCTCCTTAGGGTGAGGCGGTTCATCGCCCACCGGGGGTTGGGACGTGCATGGATTCCTTTATGATATGATGGGCACTTGTGGGCCCTAGGAACCAAAGTGATGGCCATGATAAGGGGTAGAATTCATGTTTGGCTTTTGCCGACGTGCTATATTAAATATCCCAGCCATATTTTGCATTTTGTGATCTTTTTCTTTTGTTTCTTGCTTGTGGCCATGATATGATTTTAACTTTCTTTTAGCTACATCAATCTCTGGGGTAACGTTTCCAAGCCTGACCCATATATGTGGGCAAGGGGAGGTGTGCTAGTGCCCTGTGGACCCAAAGAAGAAATATTATGAAATAGGGCTTGTAATGTGCAAAGGGGAGTGAAAAATGTGGAACTGGAAAACGGGACCACACTACCAAAATCGGGGTTTCCCAACTAGTGCCCTTCCTAAAGCCTAAAGGCCAATAGGTAACAGGCAGCAGTATGTTCCTTCAACCACACAAAATATAATGTATAAATAAATTATTTTCTGTTTTATTAAATTTGAATTTAATGTTGAGCTTCAAGAACAGATTTGGTAATTCTAGCCTTAGTGATTCCCCTTGTGTGCTAGAGGAGAGATGGCCTAAAGAGATAGGAGGAGCTATTGTGGTGACAGTGGATAGCCCTTCTTAGTTCCCTCTAAAATTTCCACTTATTATCTGGGCCTTTTAATTTAAGTGCAATTTTGGGTGGAAGCAGTACCCACATCTTATTTTATATTCTCTCCTAGTTAGACTTGCTTCTAGTTTCTATCTTGTTCTTAGATCTCAATATCTTTTTCTACTTTCAGCATAGATCTAGGAGATGTTCCACATTGCACTTGCACTAGATGTACTATCTTCTCCCACTGACCTCCTTTTGTGGTCATTATTAGACATTAATAAAAATATCTCTATATGATTCTCAAATCTTGTTTGGAGCTTCATGTGCCAACATCTTGTGTTCTTTATATAAGTTTCATGTCTTTCTTGATTTCATTTGGTGCAGATTTCATTTGTTGTTGGCTATGCAGAATGTGACACTTGCAAGGGCGGCGTTGAGGGCAGGTGCTGGAAACATGGTTAATGGCATTCTCCGAAGAGTAGCTTCTGATAGGGTGTGTTTACCAATAAAACCTTAATGATTTGTATTATTCTTCTGTGGTTCCATTGATACTAATCCTCACTTATGAACTGCTTAGCAAATTGTTTTCTCTTATAAGTTTTTCTTTTAAATTTTGAATAGGTGATTGCAGGAAAAGGATATGCTTCCCCTACCAAAAGTGGAAGGTGACGATCGTTCAAAAGCACGTGCTCTTTCTGTAAAGTACTCACATCCAGTTGTAAGGACAAAACCTTTTTTCATTTTAGCCCTTTCGCATCTTTCATAGAACATGATCTGTTGTCCTGAATGGCTGCAATATGTATGCTTTTCTTTCCTAAATATTTTTCTTTTAAAATAGATATATAGCTAACCTCGCTGATTTGTAGTGCATCCTTTCCAAATTGGTAAATTCCTATTATCATGTAAATTTTTCAAGGTGTTGCTTTAAGGATGAACACTATGGCATACTATTCAGTTGTTATTTTTCCTGAGGGAAGGCATTTAGCTATTGTTCTGCTGAGAAAGCAAGGAAATGCATTTACTCATTTTCTTAGTTTCTCTTCACTCTCTTTTGGTGATTGATTTGCACTTCCTAAATTAGTTTGTTGCAATATTTATTGCTGCTAGGGACAGAATTTTATTGTTGTTGGTAATACATAATAGCACTTATTAATCATATTATTTTCATACCCCTCAATTGCACGTGTCTTTGTGTCTGTAAGGCCTTGTTAACATCTTTTTAGACAGAATTCACACAGTTCTGTTGTTAGCCTTGAAGGATTGGCTGGATGTCAATTGTTTTGTTTGTCCATGCTTTATGTTAATATATTCTTGAGTCTGCTAGTTAAACTGCTTCCAGTTGTCATCACTATAGTGACTATCGTTAAGTTCATTGATGATTGTTGCGTTCTTGTCATTTATTTTTCTATCCTCTAATGCTAAAGCATCATGCTATGCAACATTTTTTATTTTCAAATTTCTGGCATTTCTTATTCAAGACATTGACGAGTTTTTCTTTGATTTCCTTGATTTTTTGCATACTTTTACCTCTTGTTATCTCTCAGATATGGTCTGAGCAAAACTAAGAAATAACTATTTAGTAATTAGCCTAAGGTCGCAGCTAATTACTCCTCTGTTTGGACCATTGCTTCTCCAGTCATAGGGGGGCATATCTAATGTTCATGCACTTTCAATCTCAATGGACAAGTGTGACAAAGCCCAGGTGAGTAAACAACAACCCAAGTGCTGCACAACTGCTGCTCCAAAGATGAACTGCGCTGCCTAGAAACTGCGCTGCCTACTGGAAAGGATGTGCTGGAAACGCCACCTCCCGTGCTCAGAAAATGCTGCAACTTCAGCCCCTGGGTCCTGAACCAAAACCCAGAAAAGATTTTGCCTAGTTCAGACCACCAGAATTCTACCCCCCAAGTACCACGTCCTCATCGTCATGCTGGGAAGTATGACCTGTCTGTAGCTGGCTGGAAAGGCCCTCCAAATCACCCCCAAATGCTGAGATGCTTCCCTCTTCCCCACTTCTCTTGGCTATCTCCAACTCTAAAGCTTCTTCCTCCAACTCCCACGTGTGCCCAATGATGGCCTCTGCGCAGTCCTCATTGACTATAAGTTGAGCTGCCCAATTGTAGCAATCTCCCAGTCCAAAACTCTCCCCGAAGGCTGATCCTCCTTTGAAACTCCGAATCCCAAACTTTCCCAGCAAATGCTGCCCAAATGAACCTCCAAGCAACCTCTGCGTGTTCCCCCTCCTACGTGCTCCAGAAGTATGCACTGACTGGGTCGAAGGCTGAGTGATATAGCTGTAAAACGCCTCTGAATCTCCTCGAGGTAGTACGGATTGCCTTCCTAGGGTGGCACTTGAGGTCCCCCGAAGAAAGGTTGAGTCTCCTGCAAATCGATGCTAAACAACTGGTAACTCGACTAAGCAGCTCGAGCTACACAAATAAGTTTGATAGACAAATGATGCCTTGGGTTGGGGAGTTCCTCATCCTTATAACTTCATGGGCCTTCCTTCCCCATGTGGGCCCCTCCCTCTAGCCATTCGATTTCCCCTCCAAGGCAATTCGAATTGCCCAAGAGTCCAAGGGCGTTTTCCCCCACGTTGGTGGCCCCCACCTTCCACTAGCGATGTAATTCAACCCCCCTTTTCTCCTAAGTTCCTAAGTTAAAAATGTATGGGCTCCACCTTTACTAAAAAATATTCAAAATTGTTGGAGACTAAACTTGTTACAAATATTTTTAGGAAGGGACATTACAGTCCCCCCCTCCCAAATGTTGCTTTCCCTCAAGCAACCTCAGTGCTGGATGCTCCAAAATGTGTTCACCCTCCCATGTGGCATCTTCATTTGGCAAGTCCTTCCATCGTACCAAAAACTCCCTGATGGTCTTGCTCCTTATCTTCCTCTCCCAAGTCTCCAAGATAGCCTCTGGTTGCAAAACCAAATGTCCCTCATCATCCAGTGGGGGTAACTCTACAACGACTGTCACTTCTTGTCCCAACACCTTTTTGAGGCATGAGACATGGAAGATGTTGTGAATCCTGCTCCCCTGAGGAAGCTCCAACTCGTACGCCACCTCTCCAACTCGTCTTACCACCCTGTATGACCCATAGAAACGCGACTGTAGCTTCTTGGTCTGTTTTTGTTTCAAGGTAGACTGTCTATATGGATGTAGCTGGAGATACACCAATTCCCCCTCCTCAAAATGTCTCTCATTTTAGTGCCTATCAATGTACATCTTCTGCTGATTTTGTGCTGTCACTAAGTTGTCCTTGAGAGCCTTGAGAATGTCTTGGCTCTCCAGGATCCAATCTTTGGCCTTTGGGGCCTGACTGTCTCCAAAAACAATGTTAGCAAAAGACAATGCATCATAACCATACAAGGCACGAAAAGGGGTCATACCGATAGACATGTGATGGGTGGTGTTGTAGCAATACTCACCCAAGTGCAGCCATCGAATCCAAGCCCTCTGCTGCCCGGTCACGTAGTTCTTGAGGTACCCCTCCAACCACTGATTAACTCGCTCAGTCTGGCCATCTGTCTAGGGGTGATAGCTCGTGCTAGGGGTGAGCTCAGTACCAACCAATCTGAAGAGCTCTTGCCAGAATCCTCCCATGAACTTGCTGTCCCGGTCACTCACTATGTTCTTAGGAAGCCCGTGCAACTGGAAGACTTCTCTGAAGAACAACTTTGCAACCTATGAAGCTGAATATCGGGTCGGGATGGCGAAGAAATGGGCATACTTAGTCAATCGATCAATTACGACATAGATGCAATCCTTACCTTATACTGTGGGGAGCCCAATGATGAAGTCCATGGAGATACTCTCCCACTTCCCCTCAGGAATGGGAAGCAGCTGCAATAACCCGACGGGGTGGATCAACTCCCCCTTGTTCCTTTGGCATGCCTCACACTCCCGTACGTGTCTCAACACATCCCCCTTAAGGCCCTTCCTTGTGAAACGCTCTCTTACTGCCATGTATGTTTTTCTAAACCCTGATGCCCTGACAATGGCGAGTCATGTGCTGCCTAGAGCACTCTCTCCCTCAACTGTGAGATGGGTACCAGAAATATGCGCCCTTTGTAGTAGATGACCTCGTCCATCACTCAGTAGCGCTCGTCTGTGTGTGCCCCCTCTAAAATCTTGCATGCTTGCCTGTCTTTCGAATACTCTACCAACAACTTGGCCTTCCAATCATGGCAAATGCTCATGAGGGAGAGGCCTGCGGGTTTCCTATAGGGCATCGACCACTACATTGTCAAAATCATAGGCCTGCATCTTGCTGACCCATCTTTGTTGTCTATCATTTAGGCCCCGCTGCCCCACGAAGTGGTGAAGATTTTTGTCATCGGTCTTCACTCTGAATTGGTTACCCACCAAATACTGCCGAAATTTGGCCAAGGCATGTATAATGGCCAACATCTCCTTGTCATATTCAGAATATGACTTCTCATAAGGTAGGAGCTTCTAACTCTCGAAAGCAATGGGTGACCATCCTTGCATAATACTGCTTCGATCCCCTCTCCTGATGCATCACACTCCACGGTGAAGGGCTGGGAGAAGTCTGGAAGTGCCAACACTAGACAACTGCTCATCACCTCCTTGAGGCGATCAAAAGCTGACTGTGCTCCATCTGTCCATGCGAAAGCCCCTTTCTTAGTCAAATCCATGAGAGGAGTTGCTAACTGCGAAAATCCCTTGACAAACTTTCGGTAATACGTGCAGATGCCCAAGAAGCCTCTCAACACTGTCACATCTCTGGGTACTGGCCAGTCTCGAATAGCTTGTATTTTCTCCTCATGTACCTTCACTCCATCTGCGCCAATAATGTGCCCCAGGTAGAGCATCTCAGTCAGGCCAAACTCACATTTGGATAGTTTGGCGTAAAACTGTTGTTCTTTAGAATGCACATTACCTCCTCCTAGTGCTGGAGGTGCTGCTGTATATCAATATGTCATCGAAGAACACCAAGACAAACCTCCTCAATTGCCTCCGGAATACATGGTTCATACATGATTGGAAGGTGGCCGGTGCATTGGTCAAGCCAAAGGGCATGACCAAAAACTCGAAGTGCCCATAATGACATCGGAAAGCCATCTTGGGGATGTCCTGATCCCTCACCCTGATATGATGGTACCCCGAACGCAAATCTATCTTAGAGAAGTACTTGGCTCCTCTAAGCTCATCCATCAACTCATCGATGCGAGGTATGGGGTATCGGTTCTTCAATGTCTTCTTGTTGAGTGCTTGGTAATCGATGCACATGTGCAAGGTTCCATCCTTCTTCTTCACCAACACTACTAAAGAAGCAAAGGGACTGGAACTCGGCCTGATGTGGCCCAATGCCAACAACTCTTTGATGGCCATTCAATCTTGTCCTTATAGGCCTTGGGGTGCCTATAAGGGGTGGTAATCACTGCCTGCACACCCGACTCCAACTCGATGGTGTGCTCGAATCCCTTGTCTGGTGGCTGCCTTGGTGGAATGTCCCCAAATACCACTAAGTATTTGTCTAATAGTGCCTGTATATCCAGGGGTGGTGACTGGGCTTGTCCCCCAGCCTCTGAGATCCTCAGCTCTACTGCCCACGCTATGTCTCCATGCCGCAAATCTGCCTCCATCCTATGCGTTGAGACTGTCTGTGGTGGGTACGAATGCATGCCTCTGAGGACCACCAGCTTGCCATCTGACCTGGTGAACTCCATCTCCAGCTTCTTCCAATCAGTGGTAACTCATCCAAGGGAGTATAGCCACTGGACACCCATCACTATGTTGGTGTCTGACACATCTACCACAAAGAAATGGTCTGTCATTGAGTAGTTCCCCATGGTCACGATCAAGGCGGGAACATACCGAGTGCACTGCATAGTCCGTTCACCTGGTACCAGAACTGAAAAGCCCTCAAAACTCTGTTGTGGTGATGCCCCTCCTCTGAACCAACTGAGCGTCAATGAAGTTGTGGGTAGCCCCACTATCAACTAAGCCTGAAACACGTTGCCCCTCTATGGTACCTCAAATCCTCAATGTCATAAATTTTGGGACCCTGCATAAAGAAGTAAGGACTCCCCCTGATGGAGCAAAAGATGTTCCCCCCTGTGGAGGTGGTGTTGGTGGTCCCCTCTCCGTCAGACTCTCACCATCTCCCACACCACTCCAGCTCCACATCATCCTCCTGATCGCTATCTGAGAAGACCTCGATATAGTGAGCTTTGCCAATTGTGCACTGATGGCGTGGTGCCCAGGGTTCCCGACAGGTAAAACACAATTTCCTTCTTCTGAGGTCCCTCCGGGTTTCATCATCCAGCTTCCCACGTCCCCGGGCTACTCTCTATGGTGGTGGCCTAGTATCACTCCCCTTCTGAGGGTAGGGAGTGCGTGCAGGGACAGGTGCTTGTGTCTTGGGGATGACCCCCTGCAAATCTCTAGCATGTCACTGCTTCCTACAGCGTGGAGGGTCTACGCGACTTCATCAGTACATGCAGGGGCTCGAGCAGGCCCTCTATGAAGGTGTACACCCTCCGAGCATCTGATAGGTCCGACACCATCACTGAGACTCTCAAAAACTCCGATATGTACTGCTTTGGGTTACCCGTTTGTCTGAGTTGGGTTAGCTCCCTGAAGTGAGCCTCTGGATCCCTCTGATCAAATCGCTCCACCACCCTCCTGGTGAAATCCTCATATGAAGTCACATTGGCATGCCCCAAGGTAGCCAAGCCATGAAACCACCAATTGTGGGCTTCCCCTTCCAAGTGCAGTGTGGCCATCTTGATGGCTTCCATCTCTGTCATCTGGTTGAGCTAGAAATAAGTGTCCATCTTCTCTACCCAGGCTCAAGCTATGCACTTGGCAGTGCCATCATATGTGGGGAAGTACATTCTCCCAATAGTACGCTGCAACTCATAGCTCTGTGCGCCTTGCTCCCCATACTTCTTGCCCTTAACATTCTGCTTGAGCTTGCGGAAATCTCTGAAAGGGAGTGCCTCCCTAAAGTCTGCTCCCATGCACTGCCACTCCCTGAAGTTCTCTCCCATTGGTGAAGGATCTTTGACCCCTGTTGGTTCATTCTGCGCCAAAGGCACGAAAGAGGGCAATGTAGCTTGAGTTGCCCCACTCGCTGATGGAGGTTGCGTAGTGGGTGAAGGATGGTCGAATTGTTGAGAGGCCCCTGAAGTCTCTCCAAGTAGAAACTCCCTATGAGTGCTTCTCTTCCGATTCCTCATTTTGATCTCTTCTAGCATTTCCTTCTGCCCCTTTGCTAGCCTTCAAGAGGCTGTCAAAGGCCATCTCTTCCCTGCTCTTGGGCTCTCCCGTGCTCTCTGCTACCACTACCTTTCCCCTGTCCTCCGTGTCTAGAGTGATCTCCAACTCCCTTTCTCTGCTCCGGTACCTCTGCCTTCTGTATGTAATATTTTGTCGGTCCTCTTCACTCATAGGAGAAATTCCCCACGGCTGAGCCAAGATCTGGGCTCTGATACCACTGTAATGTTCCTAACTAGGATGAACAGTGATATACAAAGCAAATAAACAACCAACCCTCGGAAATGAGAAACAATCAACAAACACCCATATGAACACTGCAAATAAGAATCATCTGAGCCATATTATTAATTCTTTCCAGAGCAAGTACAATGGTGATGGAATGGTGCAACTGGGCTTGTCTCGATGGACAAGCATGACGAAACTCAGGTGAGTAAACAACAACCCAAGTTTTGCACAACTGCTGCTCCAAAGATGAACTGCGCTGCTTGCTGGAAATGATGTGCTGGAAACTCCACCTCTCATGCTTAGAAAATGCTGCAACTTTAGCCCCTTGTCCTCAACCAAAACCCACCAAAACCCAGAAAGGGTTTTGCCTAGTTTAGACCACCAGAATTTGAACCCCCAAGTACCATGTCCTTCTCATGCTGGGAAGTACGACTTGTTTGTAGTTGGCTGGAAAGGACCTCCAAATCACCCCCAAATGCTGAGATGCTTCCCTCTAAAGCTTTCCCCACTTATCCTGGCTATCTCTAGCTCTAAAGCGTCTTCCTCCAACTCACACGTGTGCCTAGTGATGGCCTCTGCATAGTCCTCAGTGACTATAAATCGAGCTGCCTAAATGCAACAATCTCTCGGTCCAAAACTCTCCCCAAAGGCTGATCCTCCTCTGAAACTCCAACTCCCAAACTTTCCTGACAAATGCTGCTCGAATGAACCTCCAAGCAAGCTCTGCGTGTTCCCTCTCCTGCGTGCTCTAGAAGTATGCATTGACTGGGTCAGAGGCAGAGTGATATAGCTGTAAAACTCCATCGACTCTCCAACAATGTAGTACGAATTGCCTTCCTAGGGTGGCACTCAAGGTCCCCTGAAGAAAGGTTGACTCTACACCTGGAAAACTGGATGCTGAACAACTGGTAACTCGGCTAAGCAGCTCGAGCAACACAAATGAGTTTGATAGACAAATGATGCCTTGGGTCCGGGAGTTCCTCCTCCTTATAACTTCGCGGGCCTTCCTTCCCCATGTGGGCCCCTCTTTTTAGCCATTCGATTTCCCCTCCAAGGCAATTCGAATTGCCCAAGAGTCCAAGTTCCTTTTTACCCCACGTGGGTGGCCCTCGCCTTCCACTAGCAATGTAATTCAACCACCCCTTTACTCCCAAGTTCCTAAGTCAAAAATGTGTGGGTTCCACCTTTACCAAAAGTTATTCAAAATTGTTGGAGACTAAACCTATTACAAATATTTTTAGGAAGGGACATTACACAACCCCATCTGTGTCTCATCAAGTCCCTCTTCCATATCTACTTGTGCATCATCCTCTGGATCAACATCCCATCGTGTTGTTGGTCCCTTCAAATATGAAATAACCAGAAATACCCTTGTCCCCCCATTGTTCATAGTATATTTATAATATTTTATAATTTCTTTTAGGGATTTGACTTATTTTTTCATGATTTGACCTCGATTTTTTGGAAACGCAAGAAATGTTTCCTATTTTGGGAGGAAATGTCTCCCCTTGAGTTTCCTCGCGTTTCAATTTTTTGGGGACGTAGGGAAACGTCCCCTAGACATCCCCACGTCCCCGGAGCACAAGGAAGTGTGGGGACACGTCTCCGTGGAACACTGAGTCCTCCAAAGATAGCAAAGAGGAATAGGTAATCACCCAAATTAAGCTATGCAACCTCCTTTTCCAAAAGTGACAAGTCACCCACTGAAAATATGCTAAAAGTGGAAACTAGGGCCAAACTCCATGTAGGTCATCTTCTTTATGGCAACTATTATTTTTCTTGGATTCCTCTCTCCGAGAGGTGTAGGATTGATCTAAAGATCATTCGATTCTGACATGCATTTATGGAGGTATGAATTTATTTGTGTTATTGACAATTTGTCAAGGTCGGCCAGCAAGCAAATAACCTCCAGCGCAACCTCAACGTTGCATTATATATAGAGGAGACCTCAAGTCATTTGAGGCACACACATCTCTCATGATATCTCTCCACTCGTTTGGGTTTGGTGGAAGGAGAGGTCAAGAGGGAGACATAACCGCAGTCAAGGAGGAAGTCTAATCCACAATAAAGGAGGTCTAGTACACAGCTAAAACGAGAAGCCCTAGCTGTAGTTGAAGAAGGTGCCCTAGCCGTTGTCCTAAATGAGATCAAGCCATAGTCATAAAGGTGCCCTAGCCGCAGTCAAAAGAAAGGCCATATCCGTAGCAAGAGGGAGGCCCTAATTTGCAAAAGAAGAGGCCCTTAACTACAACAAAAAGGAAGCCCTAGCCAGGAGAAACAATGAGGACATTTGAGGACTGTTTCAGGGGTACGTTTAAGAGACAAAGTTGCTGATTGAAGGGCTGAGGCCTTGTTCTTGGAGCCCGAGGTAAGGAGGGTTTGCTGGAGGGTGCAACAACTGTTTTAGGGTGACAAGTCCAGTAGTTGGGCTTGAAACTGCCTTAAAGGTGCAGCGTGGAGGGCAACATCCTATTGGAGGACAACCGCAACAAGAGGAAGCAATTCTGGGTTAGTTTGAGGGTTGTTAGGGACTGTGTTTGGGTGCCCTAACCAATCCAAAATTGCAACAACCAAGTTACCCTAGAACAGTGAACTAGTGCTCACATTTTGGAGTGCATCTTGTATGTGTTGAGTCAGTTTGATGAGCAACTTGTAGGAGTGCTTAGGACAGCATAAAAATTTAGTTTGCTGAAACATAGAGGGTTAAGGGCTGCATATTGTGCCCTAACCAGATTTACAGGAGCAGCAAGCAAACAGTGGAGGACAACAACATTTTGTGGAGGAGTGTTGGGTCAATGTGTTGACTAGATTGAATCATGATTGCAACAGCCTGTTGCTTCCATGTGGAGGATCTTCCAAGCAGCTAGAAGGATGCATTAAGCTTACTGTTGAAGATTGAAGTTGACTGGGCTTGACCAAGTCACTTAGAGGAAGATTTCCATCTTGTTTGATCATCATTGACATTTCTAATCTAGGCTTTACTACTGTTGTCATAAATTCTCAGATTTGTACATTTGTACTATCTCTCTCTCCGCTGAACTATTGAAGACTAAAGAAGATTTGATCAAGGGTTTCCCCACATCATGGTTTGTCCCTGGCTGGTGCCATATCTTGTGTCCTCTTGTCTTGGCTTGTCTTCTACTATTTATGTTTATGTTCTATCTGCATTTTACTATCATGCTGATGTGATTGCTAATCTGGAAATTGATATTGGGCTTATAAGAAAAATTGAAGTAAATTGCTCTTAAGCATAGAACATACCAAAAATTAACATGGTTTTAGAGCCGAGGTGAAGACAAAGCCCAAGGAAGAGTGAAAGAGTAATCACCAAAGACAGTGGGAAAGGACAAAAGGCTCAATGGGTTCCTCATCCCACTTCCCGATTGAAGATAAGCTCCGTGAAAAGTCAGACTATCACGGATGGAAGATGTCTCTTGATCTGACATTGGAAGAATAGGAAGTGTTGGACTATGTGAAGGGTAAAATCCCCGAGCCTCCATCAAATGCACCGGCTGCTACAAAGGACAAGTACACTAAGGGTGAAGTCAAAGCGAAGAAGATTATTAGAGATTCCATTGACAAGCGTTTGGTGGCCTACATCTCCGATTTGAACACCTCCAAGGAGATCTATGACAGATTGGTAAGCATGTTCAAGGTTAGTGATGCAAATCAAATTTTATTTCTCAAAAATAAGCTGAAGGATATTAAGAAGGGAAAGGACGAGGATATTCAATCCTACTTCTTAAGGATCACTGAGATCAAGAATGATCTTCTATCGATTGGAGAAGTCATTCCTGACAGGGAACTTACTATCACTACCCTTGGAGGACTCCCACCCGAGTGGTATATATTTAGAACCACTATTCTCAATAATGATCGAATTCCAGGGTTTGAAGAATTGATGTCAAGATGCATTCAAGAAGAAACCAGGATGGTGGAGCAAGAAATGCCTTTTACTAAAAGCAACCCTACTACATTCTCCGCTCATGCCAAAAGGAGAAACAATGCAGGGACTAAAGGGTCATTTCCATGGAAAGCCTGGATCTAAGGGAGGAAGGAAAGGCAGATGCTTTGCTTGCAATAAGTTTGGCCACTATGCAAGGGAGTGTCCAAATAGAAGGGACACATCACATGATGATGATCACAATCATTCCAGGGGCAACTTCAACAACAATGATCGAAGGAATGATAGGTATAATGGCAAAGGAAAAAGGAATGCGGGACATCAAGGAAATGGTCGACCCTCCAAGAAAGCAAGGAACTCTAGGTATGAAGAATCAAATGTTGTTAACAATAAGCAAAAGGAGTATTATCTTATATTGGCCCTCACCACTACCTCTCCTTTGGACACTTTGGGAAATTGGCTTATTGATAGTGGTGCTTCAACTCACTTCACCGGATATAAGGAAGTGCTCTCTAATCTGATAAAGAAGGAAACAAACTTGGAGATTATTCTTGGAGACGATGCCACCTATCCCATAAAGGGTGTAGGGAATGTTACTCTTCAATTGAATCAGGGTAACACGATTCATTTACAAGAAGTTATTTATGTACCTGATCTCAAGAAGAACTTGGTGTCCATTTCAGCAATGGAAGACAAAGGTTACAAGGTGGCATTCATCGATGGAAAGGTATGTGTTTGGAAAAGGAATTTTAAAGATGCTTTTACTCTTGGGTTCAGGGTTGGCACGTTGTATCAAGTTGCAGGAAGTCCATTGGGGGTCATGTCTTGCGACACATCTCTTCAATTTGAACTATGGCACCGGAGGTTTGCCCATCTTCATTATAAGGCCCCACCCGATGTGAGACAGAGGGTGACAGGGATGCCTGGATTCAAAGAAGAGCATGAAGGTATATGTCCGGGATGTACTGAGGGAAAACTTACAAGGGGACCATTCCCCTCCAGTTATAGCAAGAACATAGATGTGGAACAACCCAAGGGGTTTGAGGTTCATGACCGGGAATCTCATGTATACAGGTTGAAGAAAGCTCTCTATGGTTTGAACTTCGAAGCAAGCACCCCGGGCTTGGTGTGAGAGGATTGACAGCTATCTGATGAAGCCGAGATTCACTAGGAGTGAAGCCTATCCAAACCTTTGCTTTAAGGTTATGGATGATAGACCTCTCATATTAGTACTTTATGTGGACGACCTCTTTCTCACAGGTGCAGACCCTCTCATTTACAAACGTAAGAGGGACATGGATTCCGAATTTGGAATGGTGGACTGCAAGCCTGTGACTACCCCGATGGAGCTTAACTTTAAGAAGTTGTGCGGTAGTGCTGCTGAACCTGAATTGGGAAATGCCTCTGAGTATCATGAACTCATAGGAGCACTGATGTTCTTGGTGAACTCCCGTCCAGATATATGTTTTGCAGTTAACACGTTGAGCCAATATATGGTTGAGCCTCATCACACATATTGGATTGGTGCCAAAAATCTTCTAAGATATCTTCGGGGCACAATCACTCATGGACTGAGATACACTGCCGAAGATGAGGGACTGCATGGTTATTGTGATTGGGCAAGCAGTGTGATGGATCGTAAGAGCACTTCTAGGTGCTGTTTCTCTTTGGGTTCTGCTTTGATATCCTAGATGAGCAGGAAGCAGAAGTCGGTCTCTTTAAGCACTGCTGAGGCCGGATACATAGTTGCGAGTATGGCCTCTTGTGAAGCTGTCTGGTTGTGGAAGGTCTTCAGTGAGTTGTTTGGACATGTGTTGGATACCACTGTGATCCTCTGCGACAACCAGAGTAGGATCCGATTGTCAGAGAATCCAGTATTTCATGATTGCTCCAAGCACATAGACATCAGGTACCACTTTATTCGAGATATGGTACAACGAGGAGCAATAAGGCCCATCACATTGGCACTGATGTGCAGATCGCCGATATTCTGACAAAGCCCCTGGGAAAGGTTAAATTCTTGACTTTTCAAAAACGACTAGGAGTCATTGAGAGATCCTCTCCTGAGGGTCCTGTATGATACAGATATTGAGCTCTGGGAGCTCCGGGGGGCTTGGGGTACTTCTTGGAGCGATGAGAAACCATAGGGTGAATGGTTTAGCCTTCCCCTAATGGTTTGCTATGTAGGCAGGACGAGTGGTTCATCCTTCTCTTGTCAAGACACAATCATAGGTTGAGTGGTCCAGCCTTCCCCTAGTGATTTGTTGTGTACAGGGTGAGTGGTTCAGCCTTCCCTGGGATACCCCATGGCGACATGTAGGTAGGATGAGTGGTTCATCCTTCTCCTGCCGAGACACAATCATAGGGTGAGTGGTCCAACCTTCCCTTAGTGATTTGTTGTGTACAGGGTGAGTGGTTCAGCCTTCCCCTGGGATACCCCATGGCGACATGTAGGCAGGATGAGTGGTTAATCCTTCTCCTACTGAGTCATCCTACCCATACAATCTGGGACTCATGGGAAGTACCTCTCATCTGGCTAATGAGCAGGGAAATGAGAATAGAGACTAGTACTACCAATGGACGCATCGTGTACTATTGTACTCCCTATGCTAGGATGACCTATATTGATCTGGGATCAATGGAACTAACTTTGGGTCATTAAAAGTGGTATGAGACCTTCTCTTTCTCTGGAATATTTTTCAGATTAGTAAGAGTGGTATGAGACACACTCTTTTTTTGGAACTGATTTCAGATCAGTAAGAGTGGCATGAGACACTCTCTTTATATGGGACAAACTTCGGGTCAGTAGAGAATGGTATGATACATTCTTGATCACTTCTTCTTCTTCATAGTTCAACAGAGCAGAGCAGTGCAGGGGGCTGCATTGATGGCAAAGATAGTACAAACCGGTAGATGGATTAGCAGATGGAGTTCTCCCTAGTTGAGAGGGAGTGTTAAAATCGGCAACTAGGGCCAAACTCCATGTGGGTCATCTTATTTATGGCAGCTATTATTTTTCTTGGATTCCTCTCTCCGAGAGGTGTAGGATGGATCTAAAGATCATCCGATTCCGACATGTATTTATGGAGATATGAATTTATTTGTGTTATTGACAATTTGTCAGGGCCGGCCAGCAAGCAAATAACCCCCAGATCAACCTTAATGTTGGATTATAAATAGAGGAGACCTCAATTCATTTGAGGCACACACATCTCTCATGATCTCTCTCCACTCGTTTGGGTTTGGTGGAAGGAGAGGTCAATAGGGAGACATAACCGCAGTGAAGGAGGAAGCCTAATCTGCAACAAAGGAGGTCTAATACGCAGCTAAAAAATGAAGCCCTAGCTGCAGTTGAATAAGGTCTAGTCACTGTACTAAATGAGATCAAGCCATAGTCATAAAGTTTCCCTAGCTACAGTCAAAGATGCTCTAGCTGTAGTTAAAAGAAAGGCCATATCCGTAGCAAGAGGGAGGCCCTAATCCGCAGAAGAAGAGGCCCTTAACTACAGCAAAAAGGAAATCCTAGCTAGGAGAGACAACGAGGACATTTGAGGACTGTTTCAGGGGTACGTTTAAGAGACAAAGTTACTGATTGAAGGGCCGAGGCCCTATTCTTGGAGGCCGAGGTAAGGAGGGCTTGCTGGAGGGTGCAACAATTGTTTTAGGGTGACAAGTCCAGGCGTTGGGCTTGAAACTGCCCCAAAGGAGCAGCGTGGAGGGAAGCATCCTATTAGAGGACAACCGCAACAAGAGGAAGCAATTGGAATTTCCTCAAAATTAAATATTTCGACGGATGAGACTAAAAGAAATTTTGATATTCATTAACGGTCGAGATTGCTTTGACGAGGATCACTCGAACTAGCTGTTAGAGGATTTATCTTTAAATAGGAGGTCATTTGTCAGTCGATCCATTCGATCTATGGGTCATGTGCTAAGCAAGAAGTTCTTGTGTAATCTTTCTAGATAATAAAGAAAGACTTTGGGGTTAATTTCTGTTGGTGTTACTCTTCATGGAAATGTTGTAAGATGTTTTTTATTTCATGCATAATTTTGTTTCTAAAGCCATAGATGCTAACTTCTGAAGAGTGATTTGAGTACAGGTATCTTGCTCAGTTGCTGGGGTTTGAATAATAATTTAAGTTTTGAACGTAATAACATGTATCTCTATTTCTGTAAGTTTTATTATTATTTTCTCGCTCTATTTTTAATGGTTGGATCGAGTTTTGCAAGGAAATCTTGAGTTGGTTTATTGGGTGTTAGGGGATAGTCTTCAGTTGGACCAGCCAACTCCTGATCTGTATTTCCTAAAGAGCTCAGCTAAATAAGCTCTGGGCTTATCATAAGATTTTCGTTTTGTGATGCATCAGGGTTTCGAGCTAGCACCTTATTTTAAAATTTAAAAAACTTCAATTTTTGTGCAACATAATGATAGATCTGGCTAATTAGAGCTTTCAATTTGTAATTATCTAACTGGGTTTTTGGGGTTTCTTCCGATTTTATCATTGTATATATTGTTTGGGTGCTTTCTTTTCATTGTGCAACTGCAAATTTGAAGGGAAAATTGATATAGAAGCCAGATCTAGGCCCTGGAAGGTAAGATTTGGACTTCTGGGGTTTACGAGCATTATTCTCCAAGGGTTTTAAATTCAGATCTTGGGTCTTTTGGCATAAAAATTTAAAGCAAAGATATATTAATGTGAAATTTATTTTTTCTGGGTTTGTTTTGGGGTTTTTGGGGCTGCCATTTGCTGCCTGGAAGCCTTTTCGAATTTCTTTGCTACCTGGGGTTTTCCATTTCTTTTCTCCCTCTCTGTTCCATTTTTTTAGCCTTCTTCTCTGCTGCGTTTTTCTCTGTCTCTCTTTGCTGCCATATCCGCATTCCCTCATTGCTGGCTCATTCTCCCTACGCGTCCCTCTTCCTCAGCCCTCTGCATCCTTCATTTTCTCCCTTGAACCTACACGCAACTTTCCCTCTTTGCTTCGTCGTTGCTTGATCTCGCAGACCTATCCCTTAACACTGCCTCCATTCACGTCCTTTGCCCTTGATCTGCTTGCTCACTGCCATCTCCTCCTCCTCGCTGCTTGCACTAAACCACTGTGTCTTTGCTTCCTTTCTGCCTGTGCGTCGATTTCTCTATTGCCTCATCTTCCTCTATCGCGGCTCCCTCTAATTGACCTGCGATTCTCCATATCTCCTTCCTCTAAAGCCCTCGCTCCTCCCTTCCTGCAAACTTGCATCCATCGCAGCTCCCTCGGCTTGCATTTCTCCCTGCTGTCGCTCGAACTCCTCTCCATCCTTTGCCGCCGTCAATTTGCAAAGCAAACATTCGATTTCTTTTTTGTCTTAAATTTAGTTTAGGGTTTCACTTCTAATAATTCGATTTTTTCTTTTAGGTTTGCTTTTTTTTTTCTTTGACTTTTTAAATAGAAACTCAAAAAAAAACTTGATTTTAATTTTTTTTACTTTGATTTTATTTTTTATTTTTTATTTTTTATTTCATTGTGTTTTACTTTTCCTTTTTTATTTTGATTTTTTATGACATTTGGATTTTTCATATAATAAAAACTATAAAATTAAAAAAAATCATTTTTATGTGACTTTAAAAAGAAGTCAAAGGACTTCACGCTTTCACATTTAAAAAATTTAAATTTTTTATGTGGCCTATGGCCCATTAAAAATTTGATTTATTAACCCTTTTGATTTTTTCCTTTTTTACTTTTGTCACATTAAAAATTTAATTTCTTCATTTACCACATTAAATTTATTTCATAAGCTTAACACATTAAAAATTTGCCTAAGCAATAATTAAATTTTTTAAATCTAAAGTTCCTTCTTGGTGTCTTCTTGTGTTAGGGGTAAAATTTAAAGAAAAATTTTGTGGTATTAATTTCTCTATAGTCAAACACACGTAATAATCTTTTAAATCGCCTCTAAAGATTGACTATAGGAGAACGATAAATTTTTCTAGATCTGGGTCATTAAAGAAAAATCATTTAAATTCTAGGATTGTGAATTGCTTAGCATTTGAATTTCATGGTTCTTCATGGTATTTAGATCTTTCGGAATTTAATTGCTATACTGTTTTGCATGCTAAGATCGTTGTTTCTATCACATCTCTAATTCTCTTCTGAATAGCTTGATTTTGTTTCTTCAAGTAGGTTCATGGTTAATTGAGCATCTAAGGCACTGGTCTAAAAATCATTTCTATCTTGTGGTTGTGTCTTATTCATCTCAGTTGATATCAATCAATAACTCTGTTAATCAGAACTTAATTAATTTAATTAAGTTATTCAGCCTTAAGTCTCCTAGAGCCTGTGTTCCACAGGTTTCCTTCATTCATTTACCCCTAGGGACTACCCCCCTTGACTTGTCTAGGAGAGAGTCTAAACAGAGTGAGTAAGGATTAGAGTGACAACCCTTACTCTGAGCATTGTCGCAGTGCCTGGACACTTTGTGCGACAACAGGGCTATTGGAAAGCTTGAGTTTGTAGGTAATTCTGTTTTGATAGTTTGATCATTTAACCAACCAAGTAATCACTTTAGATCTAGTCTTCTCATCTACTTAGCTCCACAATGTCTTCTCAGTGCTAATTCTTGAATCTCAGGTCTTTAATTTTGTTTTTGTGGTTAGTGGGAGGCTTGGGTGCATAGAAAACATGGCTTGAATTACCTTTGATTCATTATCTGTTAAAAAATGCACTGTAGGATTTTGTCGGCTTCTTAGACATTCTTTGATTCATTTTGTGAAGAATTTCCTTTTCTTTTTTAACAAGTTTCCTTTTTCAGTATTTTATTTGGCAGTAGTTTTCCTGGCTTTGCCTTCTTAGGCTCTTCTTATTCTTCTTTTCCAATGTCATATTCTTTATCATTATCCCTCAAAATGAATAAATGATACTAAGATTCCAACTCAGACCACATCGCTAAGAACAAAATATATTTAGACCGAGATGTAGTCCAGTGGTCATTTGCTTTTAGGCCACAATAACTAGTTCTTTTACGAATGTTATTAGTAAAATGTGAATTTACTAGTTGTCTTAGTCAAATGGTGACTAGCCTTTAGATTACACTGCAGAGTAACTATTTCTCTTGCAAATGTGGCTACTAATGTGTTGCTTGTTTCATGTATAAGTGGATGGTAAGGCGGTGGATGACTCATTTAGGACAAGAAGGAACAATTCAGTTGATGGAATGGAATAACAGTCCACCAAGCTTCAGCCTGAGGTATTGTAGGTTGTAACTCAAATATCCATTTTGTACAGGTTCGTCTGTCTGACTAGTGAATTTTTCAATCGTTTGGTATAACAGAGCCAACAGTGGCAGAGGTGTATCAAGAAATGATCTAGTCCTTTTGTTAAACAAGTTAAAGGTAAGACATTTTCAAGTGAAACCATATATTGTTCATGTTAAACCGTTATTTTCTAAACTATGGAAATATCATATTACAACTAAACTATAAATTTTTGTTATGGTATAGAAAACCCTAAGCTGTTTAGTTTAGTTTAAATAATGTGATAGCACTCCTAATGGGGAATAAGTAGAAAAGAAGTTGGAACACTTGTAACATTGAAGAAACAATTCTCCTAGAGATGTAGTTCTGTATAACCGAAACATAACTTTTATGTTTTGTTTGTGAGCTTTAATTCATTTGATTTACTTTCCGTTGGTAGAACAACCATTGAAATGGATACCTAATAAAGTTTTATATTTTTCCAGGTCCCCCATGAGTTATCTCCACACATGACAGAGTTTGTCCGTCTCTCAATGGGATTGCAGGTGATCAATTGTTTTTAACTATTTTTGTGACAAATCAATTCACATCCAGTTTTTTCGTTGTTGGAATTGTTGCAACATTCCTTGAACAAGATTTGTCTTCATTAGTGCACAAGTTTAATTTGTCAAGTCCTTGGATCACATAATATTATGTAGGGTTAGCTATGTAAGAATGCCTTTTTAATTTAACAAGATTTTATATTTAATCCATTTTAGTTATATGCATTCAATTTTCCTCTTTTACATTTAGACAGACATAGACAATATTGCGAAGGTCTCATAATGTTCTTGCATAATGAATTTGACATGTTTGTGATGGAGGTGTATGCTCAGATGGTTGATCATTTATTAAATCTTTCTATGGAGGGAAACAGGAATGATGTCTTACATTACAGAATTCTTACACCAAGGGTTACATACTTGGTGTTGAAGGACCCTTAGACCCTTAGACCCTTGCCAACCTAGCCAAGAAAGGCCAAGACATTAACCCTAGCCATAGACTCTAAAGAATACACATCTTTCCTAGAGACCTTCAATTGTCTAGTCGAAGTACTTTCAGTTCCATTTGCTACACGAGCTTCATTTTCCTCTTGGCCAACTTTGGGTGTGCTTGCATCAATTGAAAGTCAACACTAATCACCAACTCTTAAGGGTGAAACAAATTTGTATACTTTGCTTGTTGAATGAGGTAGAGATCGAGGAACACTTTTTCTTTAGTCACCGAAGTATTATGAGATTAGAGGGAGGTTTCTTTGTCTCTACAAGGGATTGGGCAGATGTCTGTCAATGTTCTTCAGATTTCTTGACCAATGGGACCTTTCCTTATACATTAGACAGGCCTTTGTTCTCATGGAGTATTACTTCAAAGTTCAGAGTTCTTATGTAACAGTTACACAATTACATCCTTTCATCCAGTTTGGGACACTAGATAGGAAACTTGCTTAGAGTTGCATCACTAGCTTTTTAGGGTTTTCTCAGTGTTGAATGCTAGGAGCACTTACATTGGTTCTGTAGCCTCTACCTTGACCACTAGTAGGGGTGTTTTGATGCCACTTATGATTACTTCCCAACCCATGTTTGTCTAGGCCACTCATTGGAGGGTATTATTCTGTAGGCCTTTGGTGTTGATATATGCACCACTGATTCAGATGATGGGTGGGACTAGCTCCTTCCTCCCAGTTACCACCCAAACTGTCACTTATTGTGATAAATCCCTAAAGCACAACTTACAAGTAAGGACTTAGACAAACTAAGAGGGGGCTATCCATTGCTACCATAGAATCTTGTTAATTTTAGGTAACAATGGTATGTTCTATGCTTTAGAGCAATTTTACTTCAATTTCTTTATTAGCCCAATATCAATATTCAGATTAGAAATCTATAGTAAAATGCAGATAGAGCATAAACATAAACAGTAGAAGACAAGCGAAGACAAGAGGACACAAGATGTGGCACCAGCTAGGGACAAACCCCAATGTGGGGAAACCCTTGATCAAATCTTCTTTTAGTCTTCAATAGTTCAGCAGAGAGATAGTACAATTTACAAATCTGATAATTTATAACAGCAGCAAAAGAGCCCTAACTAGAAAAGTCAACGCTGGTCAACAGGGCAGATTTGACCCTCAGCAAATTGGTCAACTTCAGTCAACTTCAGCCTCCAAACAACAAGATAAAACAGCCCTCAAAACAGTCAAATTTAGCCCAGTCAAAGTCTGGTCAAACAACCCACCTGCAGTCAGCCCTAGCTGCAGTCAATGCTGGTCAACAATCAACGTTTAGCTTTGATTTATGTGCCCAGAAATGCGGCCTGCCCAAACAGAGATAGCCCGCACAAAAAAGCAGTCAAAGGAGGTCAAGCATGCTGGCCAACGCTTGGTCAAACTGTCCAAAAATTTGGCCTCTTGAAAATTTTCTCTCCTGAAATTTCGGACATGTGGAGAGAGAGAGGCCCAGAAATCTATACGCAATCAATGAGGAGAGAGAGAGAAGTGTGAAGATGAGTGTGTCCAAATGAGGCTAAGTCACCTTCTATTTATATGCAACGTTGAGGATTAATAGACGTGATTGTTGGGCTTTTGAGCGTACATAAGTTTGCTGGCCGATCTTGACAATTTGACCATAATCAAAATAAATTCATAACTTCATTTGTACATGTCAGAATTGGATGATCTTTAGATCAATCCTACACCTCTCGGAGAGAGGAATCCAAGAAAAATCAGCTGTCATAAAACCCATGTGGAGTTTGGCCATAGTTGCCAATTTTAACAAATCTCCCACTCATACTTTAGTCTACCTCTCCTCCGACACAAGGGGAGTATACTTAAGTCTTAAACTAAGATTGCTAAAGTTATGCAAATGGAATCTCAAGGTCAATTAGAGAAGTTAATTTAGTGAAACAAAATTTGTAATATGGATTTTTAGGAAGTGATGGGTGGACCAAGATCAATCTCAATCTATTGGGAAAGTTGAGTCAAGACAAACTGGGAACGCCACTGACTATCAGCTTCTTTCGAATAAGATTAAGAGAGAACGCAGGTAGAATTAACAACCCACAAACAGCCCTATCTTGCTGTCCAATAGTACTGAAATAACTTTTGAAATCCTGAATAAAGAAGAGACTTCGAACATACATGAGGGTTGAATAAAGGTACTCATTGACTTTTCTACCAATAAATGGAGGTTTCATGGGGGGAATGCATTACAATTAAATTCTTCTAAAGAAAGGAACAAGGTAATCCATATTGAACCCTTCATGGCACATTTGATGCAAGCAAATTACAACATTAGTCTTCGACAATATTGAGTCCAAACACATATGCCACAAAAGATAATCCTTACTTCAGTGGCCAGCAAGATATTCAGCTAAGCTCCAAAGGGAATCTCCTCAGATCCAACAATGAGAAACAAATGAGATATATACTCTTTAAATAGAGTCTCTAGCTCAACCTCTTACAATAGAATAATAATAGTGGCTTATAGATCCACAAATCTCTCCAATGGATAACAATAACTATGTAGATCCATGCTGTCTCCAAGGAAAACTAATAAAGTATGCTTGACAGCTCCTAGATCCATTTTATTCTCCAAGGAAAAATAATTAAAATACTATGTTCTTATCCACCTCAACAACTTTCCCCCATAATAGCAACAAGTGGTTTTAGATCCACATTTTACTCACACAAGTAATAACAGAGTAGCAACAAGATCTTAGATCCATGCTTTAGGGAGTATTATATTACATGACAATTAAAAAGTTTTCTTCAGAAGTTGAATACACCCTTTGGGCCCTTGAATGATGTGCGAGTTGTCAAACATTTTCCCAAAGCTAGGGTCCTCCTTCAATCATGCTAATTAACTCCTTTAAATGGGGATCTCCATAGCATTGTGTGCAAAAGTAGTTAAATTGTCTGTTGAAACTTGAAACAGCCATTGACAAATTTGGGTGCTCAAAATATGAAAAAATTTGCAATGAATGGGACCTCATGCCATTTGTCTTCCTTTCATGCAAAACATCCACCTAGGAATGTAATTTGCTCCCTTCTGTACTAGAATAGTAGAATGCAGGGATCTCAACAAAATTAAGCACTGTGCCATAAATCAAGGGAGAGCTGATGAATGAATCAACGATTAAGAGTGTGTCGAGAAAAGGGGTTAGGATATTCCTCCCAGCAATTCAATGAATCCTCAAGGATAGATCTCATGGGGATGAGTGCAATAAATTATCCGAGCAGTTATAACAAACCCCTCCAAATATTCCATTGAAGTTGGAATGCTCCTCCTAAATTGGCTCGTTGACCTTGTCAAATGTAAAGCTTGCTATGCCAGCTGCCTTCTTTCCATGATATATGTGTCTTGAATCAAGTTCTCTGGCCATTTGACATGCTGGGCATATTTGAGAAATCTAACACAGCTTCTCAAATATTGTACAACAGAACCTTCAATGACGGGCATCCTATCAGCACCTTAATCACAAAGAGACCTCTGAAATCAAGCTGAAAAGGATGCTTAGTTTAGCTGTTTATAGCTGCTTAGTCTGGACAAAGACCGATGCTTTACCCTGTTAACATTGTTTATTTCTGGAGCGAAGTGTACTGGAGATGTATTTCTTTCAGTTCCAAGAGGCCAAGAAATGGGTTTACCTCTGCTGCATTTTCCTTGTATGCTGCCTTTCTGTTTTTCTTCCAAGTGCCATGCCAAGATCGTGAGACTCCTTTAGGGCTTGCATACCACTTCCAGCTTGGGTGCTCCTTATATAAGAGAAACAATGCATAATATATGCCTTGCTGGCATTTCAGAGATATTAAAATTCAAAATTCATATAGGTAACCTCATCTCTCGTAGTATGGGTGATATTGATGTAATCTCTAGTGAGCATGTTCAAACCTTTTGGGGAGCTTGACAACCCTAACTACAAAATGCTAAATAGGACCACCCTCATGCGGTGCATCCCAAGCTCTAGGTCTAGGCCAAAAATATAAGAAATCCATAGGGCAGCTTATTAGTGTTCCTTTAATTTGATTTCTCTTAACTTGATAGTTGCTTGTGATATTCTTTTACTTGATTGATTAGATTTTTCTTCTTCTTCTTATTATTATGTTTTTGTTCATCAAACAACTACAAAACATGAAGATCATCAAAGACAAATGGACACAAGATGTAGGCACTCAGCCAGGGCAAAACCCTTAAGAATCGGAAAACTCAGTCAAACTCTTCTACTGTTGAAAATGCAACAAGAAAATCTAGTTTTGACTTTGCCTTGGTCAAACTAGATTAAAATTTGAATTTCCACATGAGCAGACGACTTGGATGATGTTAACTTGTGTGACATGGCTTGTGTCATCCAATTTACTCAGTAAATTCGAGTTGGAGGAGTTAGAGTTCAGTTCTGCATTATTCATTGCTAATTTGTAGCAATCTATATTAGTTAATTTGAGTTATTGTGAGTTTAACTAGTTCTAACTGTCAGAGAAGAACTAGTGGAGGTCAAGTTGTGGAAGTGCAATTTCAACCACACTCAATGATCAACCAGTGGACTGATCAATCAGCCCAAAATAATTGTTGCATGTAGAGAATTCGAGTTACCTAGTTGAGATGGAGATTCCAAGGCAGTGTACTATAAGTTGTAGCGTATTCCAATGTATATAGGTGGTGCATGCAGTCAAGGAATGACCTAGGGCAATTGCGCAATTCCATAGTGAAATTCCTAAAAAAGTAGGGGCAATTTCCCAAGGGAACATGGCAAGGAAATAGGAGCTTGGGAAGGCTTGAAATTGGCTAAGCGTTGGCTAGGTTCATTAAGTCAGTGAAAGGGATAGACTATACACTTGCAGGGTGTGCTCAAGCTTGAGCAAACATTGTATTTCTTCTCTATTCTCTAATGCAATATAGATAGTAAGGGGTTTTGACTCTTGAGCAGTTTCTTTCTCCAAGATAAATCTCTATGCATGTGTGATGTTTCCTCTTGCATGTCTATGATTCTTGTTTTAGATGGTGAATTAACTTTTGTAGGTCAGTAGAGTAGCTTTAAGTCTTGTGATTTAGTAAATTTCATGAGCAGTATTGAATCTACACATTAATTTCTATATGGTATCAGAGTTGTAATCATTATAGAGCAGAGATTTCGAAGTTGTCATTGCAAGAGGTTCGAATTTGTAGATCAGGGTTGCAGGTTTTCTTCAGGACTGAGAAGATGGCTTTCAATGGATTAAGGCTCAAGTATGCTCTTGAGGGAAGCTTGAATTATGTTGCATGGAAGGACCGCATGGAGGCAGTGTTGGAGGATAATGTGTTGAAGGAATTCATTGATAATGATATTTCGAAACTGGCAACATTTGATGCAGAGGATATAGCAGAATGGAAGAAGTGTGTTGCCAAGTGGAGGAGGATCATATTAGAGGGAGTACAAGACCATATTGTCTCAAATCTCCACGGGAAAGAGACTCTGTATGCAATGTGGCAAGCGCTAACAGATTTGTTCCAGAATAGTAGTGACCACAGGAAATTGGCACTCAAGGACAAGCTTCGAAATATCAAGATGCAGAGGAACAAGACCATTCCACAGTACTTGAGCAGGTTCACACAATGTCGTGATGAACTTGGTCAAGTTGGTGTTACTGTAGCAGAGGATGATTTGGTGAGCCTAGCCCTTCTAGGCCTTCCCAAGAGTTGGCACAACTACCAAGATTCAGTGAACGGGAGGGAGAAACTACCAAATTAGGAATGCTTGTGGTCTGATTTGGTACAGGAGGAAATAAGGCAGAATACCAAAGACGAGACTTCATCCAAGGGCGAGGATGAGGAGAATTATGCCTTGGATGGAAAGACAAAGAAAGGGAAAGGGAAGAAATCCAATCCAAAGCAGAATCTAGTCAAGGGGGAAAGAAGAAAGACTTGTCCAGAATCAAGTGCTTTCACTGTCATGAATTTGGGCACTATGCCACGAAGTGTCCACACAAGAAGGCAAGCAAGAAGACCGCAGGAGGAGCAACGGGTGAAGCCTTAGCTTCATAGTTCGAGCTTGATTTTACTCTCATTGCATGCATGGCTAACACAATGATGGGAAGTGTGTGGTATCTCGACAATGGTGCCTCGTTCCATATGACGGGGAATAGAGATTTTTTCAGTGATTTGGAGGAGAAGGATCTCCAGATGCACATCGAGATGGGAGATGATGGAAGGTACAACGCGACTGAGATTGGTATAGTCACCTTTCAAAGGGAGTCGGGCTCCCCTCTCAAGCTCAAGGATGTGATGTTTGTTTCGGGTTTATGTTGATTTCTGGTAGCATTAGATGTTCTTTGAGCCTCAAAATTTGCAGGGAGGCTTGGACACATGTATTCCACAATACGCAAAAATCGTTTTGGGAAAATCGACCCGAAGACAGTTTTATTAAAATAATTAATTATTTTTAATGGGTGCCTAAGTCTAAATTTAGGAAATTAAAATAATTAAAGGGTATTAATCTAATTGTGGGTGAAACTTCTAGAAGAAGACAAGGATCAAGTCAAAATGATCTGAGCCATTGATTAGAATCTAATCTGGGCCATTGGTTCTCAACAAAAGGATTATAAGAGGAGGCTTGATGGGCATTTGGAAGACACATTGAGTGGAGATTAGAAGATCGAATTTCTGAAGCACAACAGTTGATGGGAAGAGAATTTGAAGTGGTCTTTTGCAATGAGGGGCAGGGATAGTTTTGGTAAGAGATTTCTCTTGATCTGAGAATACTCAGTAGAGGAGGCAGAGAGAGATCCGAGAGAGGCAGTGCAAAGGCTAAGATGGCCAGCGTAGGCTGACCCAGAGGCAGCGCAAAGCATTGAGGAGGTCTGTATTTTTGCTAAAGGAATCGATTTCTGAAGTCGGAAGCTGAGGTGTGAGATTGGGAGGTGGAAATTGAAGTTCCTGGGAGGAAAATTGAGCAGCAGAGGGAGTGATGCTATCCCTAGACACTGTGACGCTGGGTGACGCAGTCACTGTGCAGAGGCAGCAAGGGGCAAGCCATTCTGTGGTTGGATCAATTGGGATTGCCTGTGATAGTGTGAGGTACTTCTCACTATTCTTCTGTCAGTGATATTCTTTGTACTAGATAGCCAGCAAGGCATCGAAAGATTGTATTCAGAAACTACTGCTTAATAATACAAACCTGCAGCTGCTACACCAATTTTCCCACATTGGGTTTTTTCGGGGACATTTGTCCAAACATAACGGTGTAATGTGTTGTGTATTTCTTTCTTGCTCAATTTCTTTTTTCCGCTTATAATTTAATTGGTGAAGACTACAGTGTATTAGTTTCGGTGTTTACTGTAGGAAACAATAAATAATTTGTTCAATGATTAACAAATAGAAGGAACTTAATCAGTTGATGCAGTGGTGATTTGAGTAATTGAATTTTCATAGTTTAAAGAAGAATCTTATATTTGTTGCAGTTTTGGAAGATCGTGGCTACAATGTGATCTTCAGCAAAGGAAAGGCATTCCTGAAACACATTGCCGCGGGACAGGTGAAGCAGATCAGGTTTCGTGTGAAGAACCTCTACAAGCTAGATGTGAAGGATTGTGCTGCATTGAGCACAAAGGCGGAGAAGGTGCAGAGCCGCGATGTTGGCGAACTTTGGCATAAAAGACTTGGCCATTTGCATCATGGTGCTTTGAAGATCATGCAATAGATTACCACAGGCCTCCCCAAAGGAGCACTAGAGCAGCAGGACACATGAAAAGGGTGTACCTTGGGGAAGTACACTAAAGCCACTTTCCATGATTAGGACAACAAAGCACATGCAGTCCTTAAAAGGATCCACTTTGATGTTTGTGGACCTTTCTCGACAACCTCCACTACTAGGCACAAGTATTTTGTTATCTTTATTGATGACTATTTGCGAAAGTGCTGGATCTTCTTCATGTAGAAGAAGGATGAGACTTTCTCCAAGTTCTTAGAGTTCAAGGCATTGGCGGAGGAAGAAAAGGGCAAGAAGGTGAAGGCTCTCAAGAGTGATAATGGAGGTGAGTTCATGTCAAATAAGTTTAAAAAACTCTGTGCAAAAGAAGGCATTTGACGAGAGTCAACAACAACCCACAAGCCACAGTAGAATGGGGTGGCTGAGAGGAAGAACCGAAGCATTGTGGGAGCAACATGGGTGATGTTGCATGACCAGAGCCTACCTATGCACTTGTGGCTGAAGCATGCAACACAACGATCTTTTTGCAAAACAGGAGTCCACATTGGATTCTTGGCATGATCACACCAGAGGAGGCTTTCTCGGGGAGGAAGTCGGATGTGTCGCACTTCAGGATCTTTGGAGCCTCTAGCTATTGCTGAGAATAGAGTTGGGGGTGTTTGTGGGTTACACAGAAACTCCCCACAGCTACCGTGTGTATTTTCCATCCCTCAGAATGATAGTTGTGTGACAGGATGTCAAATTTGATGAAGACAAAGCCATGCAGTGCTCTCTTGAGAGGGAGCTTCAGATCCCACCAGAGGAGGAGCTTTTAGTTCCAAAGGAGGAGCTTTTGGCTGCAAAGGAGGAGCCTTGAGATGTTGTCGAGCAGCCACAAGTTGAGGAGCAGAGAGTGAAGACAACCACTCAAGCAGAATCATCCAGAGAAGGTAAGAAGATAACTAGAGAAGCTCAGAGATTTGTGTAGGATGTGAAGGAGAATGTGGGTGCTCCTTCAAATCAATGCAAGTAGAGAAGGTCACCAGATCAGTACACTGGCTACATGGCTCGCATGACGGAGCTAGTAGAGATTTAGCCATCCTCTTTCAAGGAAACAGTAGAGCAACTTGTATGGGTTGATGCAATATTGGAGGAGTACGAATCCAATGTGAAGAATAATGTTTGGGAAGTGGTCCCAAGACCAGTAGACAAATCAGTTGTGGGTTTGAGATGGATCTTCTCGGTGAAGCAGGCAACAGACAGAAGCATAGAAAAGTACAAGGCCGGATTTGTGGCCAAGGGGTACTCTCAGTGGAGGGGATTGACTATGAGGTGACCTTTGCTCCTGTAGCAAGGTACTCATCCATTGGATTAGTCCTTGTTTTGGCTGCATAGATGGGGTGGAAGATCCACCAGATGGATGTGAAAACTACATTCCTCAATGGAGTTATTGAGGAGGAGGTGTATATCGAGCAACCAAAAGGATTTGAGACTTTTGATCGAGAGTCTCATGTGTGCAGACTCAAGCGAGCATTGTATGGTCTCAAGCAAGTACTTCGTGCTTGGTACATCAGGATCGATAGCTATCTCATTGGTTTGGGCTTCACCAAAAGTGAAGCGGATGCAAACCTATATCATATTTTGGTAGAAGGTAAATTGTTGATTATTGTTTTATATGTTGATGACTTGATCCTTACTGGTGATGAGCAACTGATCAGATCTTGCAAGGAGGACCTTGCAAGAGAGTTCGAGATGAAGGACATGGGTCTCATGCACTACTTCCTTGGATTGGAAGTATGGCAAGGTGATGGGGAACTGTTTGTCTCTCAGGGCAAGTATGCCAACCCATGGAGACTCCTCTAGCGACCAACTGGAGGAAAGAGGATGCCACTTCAGGTGAGGAAGTGGATGCGATTGTTTATCGACAGTTGGTGGGTTCACTCATGTATCTTGTGAACACACGACTAGACATGTGTTATGCAGTCAACCAATTGAGTCAAGCTATGATTAGGCCAACCAAATTTTTTTGGAAGGCAACAAAGCATGTTCTACGGTACCTTTCAGGCACTACCCATTTTGGACTTTGGTACAAACAGACAAAGGGAGTGAAGCTGTGTGGCTTCACTGATGCAGATTGGGCAGGAAGTCCATCATACCAGAAGAGTACATCAGGTGGAATTTTTAGTGTTGGGTCCATAGCAGTTTCTTGGTACAACAAGAAGCAGAGATCAATGGCACTCAGCTCAGCAGAAGCAGAATACATGGCTGCAAGTCAAGTAACATTTGACACGATCTAGATAAGAAAGATACTTGTTGGCTTGTTTGGTTAGATGATGGATCCCACTGTGATTTACTATGATAATCAGAGTTGTATCAAACTCTCTGAGAATCCTATTTTTCACGATTGATCCAAGCATATTGATATTCGGTATCACCATCTACGGGATTGTGTGCAGAGGCGAATTATGTTGTTGCAGTACATTCCGATATAGGAACAGGATGCAGATATTTTAACAAAGGCCTTGTCAAGAGGGAAGTTCGAGGTCCACAGGTGCATAATAGGGGTGGTTTAAAATCCCTTTCTTTTTGAGAGGGAGTGTTGAAAATGTAGCAAGAAAATCTAGTTTTGACTTTGCCTTGGTCAAACTAGATTAAAGTTCAAATTTCCACATCAACAGAAAACTTGGATGATGTTAACTTGTGTAAGATGGCTTGTGTCACCAAGTTTACTTAGTAAATTCGAGTTGGAGGAGTTAGAGTTTAGATTTGCATGATTGATTGCTAATTTGTAGCAATCTATTTAAGTTAATTTGAGTTATTGTTAGTTTAACTAGTTCTAATTATCAGACGAATTAGTGGAGGTCAAGTTGTGGAAGTGGAACTTCAACCACACTCAGTGATCAACCATTTAACTGATCAATCAACCCAAAATAATTGTTGTATGCAGAGAATTTGAGTTACCCAGTTGATATGGAGATCCCAAGGTAGTCTACTATCAGTTGTTGCATATTGCAATGTGTATAGGTGGTGCATGTAGTCAGAGAATGTAACAAATAAAATATATAAACAATATAAATATAATGTAAAAGATAATAATCATAAATAATAGTTAGTTAAGTTAGTAATTAGGTTGAAGAGGCATGTCTAATAGGACATGACTCTTCATGAAGAGACACTTGCTTGGTATATAAGCGAGCCTCTCGTTCTCATTTGTAAATCTTATCATTCATTCTTATTCATTTTTATTTAATATAATATTTATATCCTAAATGGATATCTTGACATTCCAAGTCTTTTGGAGTAATTAATCTGTAGAAGGAACTTTGTTCGCTTCATTTGGTATCAGAGCAGTTCGGTCCTCTAGGTTGCTTAACCGGTGCACAGAGCTCGTTCTCCTATCCAAGTCTTTGACTATTGAAATTCGTCAACCTTGTTGTCGTATAATTGAAGCATTTTGCTCAATATTTGGGAGTTTCTCCTTTTCTCCGTTTTTCTAGGCCTTTGGCCATAAAAAAAAAATTTAACAAAAAAAAAATATAAAAGTAAATAAATTAAAAAAAGAAGAAAAAAAAGTAAAAGAAAAAACAAAATGGATACAAAATCTCATACCAAATATATTTAAAACTTTTTACGTGGAAAAGCCCGTGGTTTTAAAAACAACCCATGGTAATTGCCCATGGTATTTTAAAAAGTTGAAAGAAAAACAAAAAACAAAAGGCATACGTTTTACTTTTTACGTGGAGAACATTTTAACGGAGGTTTTAAAAACAACCCACGGTAATAGCCCATGGTATTTTAAAAGTTAAAGAAAAAACAAGGATACAAAAGCTCTTACGTGAAACGTAAATATTACTTTTTACAGGAGGTTTTAAAAACAACCCATGGTAATAGCCCATGGTATTTTAAAAGTAAAAGATATTTTGATAACATTGGAGAAAAAAGGTGTGATCTAAATAATTTTAATCGTTCAAATCTAAAGATTGTGACTGTACCAAGAGTCACATCTCATCCAAATTAGTCACAACTCATCCAAATTTTCGAAAAAAAATATTATTATAATTATAAAAAAGGATACTATATAAGCCTTATATAGTTACATATAAAAGGAAAAGTGGGTCTCAAAAAAGTATATATAAATTTTATATAATTATAATTTTATAATATATATAAATTAAAATTATATAATATATATAATTTATAATTATATATAAAAAAATTTATTATTATATATTTTTTTTTTTTTTTAAAAGAGTGAAAAGAAGAAGAAGAAGAAGAAGAGAATATTTGAAATTTATATATATTAGATTTTTATAAGAGAGAAGTGGAAATATATTTTATAGATTAAAATATATATATATATATATATATATATATATATATATATATATATATATATATATAGAAAAGAGAGTAAAAAAAAAAATTATATAGAAAGAGAGTAAAAAAAAGGGGAGAGAATATATCATATAAAAAAAAAATTGTTGAAAAAAAAAGGGAATATAAAAGAAGTGAAGAAAAAGAAAAAATATGGAATCCATGAGTAAGGAGAAATCAAACCAAAAAGGTTCCATATCGACATCCGAATCATGAGAGTAGACAACTCAACCATGCTATGTATCGGGACCATTCAGACCAAAAACAACAAATTGATGTTTCAGAAAATAATGACGTAAAATCAATCCAGTCTTATGCTAACAAGTCGTTACAAAATTCCAGTGATCAGAGTACTATACAGAAGATTAATTTGGGATGGTCTGATCCCTTCTCAGTGCGACAATTTTGTTTGTCACTAAGAAGATCATATCAACTTGTATCGACGAGGATGACTATTCCGAGATAGAAAGACTTTCGAAGCCGAAAAAGAGATCAAGCCTTTTTCATTGACAAGCTTTGAGGACAAAGCTTTTTGAGGAAGGAGGCAATGTAACAAATAAAATATATAAACAATATAAATATAATGTAAAAGATAATAATCATAAATAATAGTTAGTTAAGTTAGTAATTAGGTTGAAGAGGCATGTCTAATAGGACATGACTCTTCATGAAGAGACACTTGCTTGGTATATAAGCGAACCTCTCGTTCTCATTTGTAAATATTATCATTCATTCTTATTCATTTTTATTTAATATAATATTTATATCCTAAATGGATATCTTGACATTCCAAGTCTTTTGGAGTAATTAATCTGTAGAAGGAACTTTGTTCGCTTCAGAGAACGACCTAAGGCAATTGTGCAATTCCAGAGTGTGAAATTCCTAAAAAATAGGGGCAATTTCCCAAGGGAATAGCGCAAGGAAATAAGAGCTTGGGAAGGCTTGAAATTGGCTAAGTGTTGGCCAGGTTCAGTCAGTCAGGCAGAGGGATAGACTATACACTTGCAGGGTGTGCTCAAGCTTGAGCAAGCATTGTATTTCTTCTCTATTCTTTGATTAATGCAATATAGATAGTAAGGGGTTTTGAGCAGTTGCTTTCCCCTAGATAAATCTCTGTGCATGTGTGATGTTTCCTTTTGCATGTCTATGATTCTTGTTTTAGATGGTGAATTAACTTCTGCAAATCAGTAGAGTAGCTTCAAGTCTTGTGATTTAGTAAATTTCATGAGCAGTATTGAACCTACACATTAATTTCTACATCTACTAGTAGAACCAAGTCAAAGTGAGACAATCTGAGACCTTTCTTTTGACCAAGACAAAGACACCCGCCAATCCACCAAGTCAGCCTTTCATGTAGAAAAGTCAACTTCTAGCTCATTTCTTCACAAGTCAACATAAATCAACTTAACCAGGGTCTTGACCCTCTTTGCCATCCTGAAATCTGGTCTTGCACCGCCCTGCATTGACGCTCTTCTACTTTAGAATTATTTGCATTTGTGATAGAAAGGAACAAAATTATAATCTCTTTCTTCTTTGTTTGTATTCAATCCTTCTTGCAAGTGTAAGGCTTTTATTTCTAGATAGTTCGCACTTCTTGTCTCTCTTAGAAACTGTAGATCGAATGGATGGATAGATGATCTTCACATTAGGTCGAATGCTCCTTTATATAGTCTCTTGAAGGTCAAATCATCTTTAATCCAGACCAACATGAACAGTGGATAGGCCGACTTGATGATGGAGGAGTATATGACCCAATTACATCAAAATAATTTAATTTCTTTGATACAAAATGCCCAATAAGGGTCTAGACCATAATCACAAGTACATAGACTCATGACTCAACCCTAGAAGCCTTTAATGGAGGCTATGACCTAAATAAAGCATGAAACCCATGCTAATAAATAATTTTTCTTTTAATAATAAATTCCCTTTTTCTTTTTTTTTGACAAGTACATTACATCATGACTCAAATACAATTACGAAGACCAACACTAGTTAGATTTCTCAACAAAATAGACATGCATAAAGTGTTGACCAAGGCAAGTGCGACCCTCCTCATGGAGTGCGTTGTAGATTTCTAGAACTAGAAAGTCTCCAAAGCTAGTGTACTGAATTATTACTAAAAGTCCACGTTCTAGATCTCTAGAACTAGAAAGTCTCCAAGGCTAGTGTACTGAATTATTACTAAAAGTCCACCTTATGTTGTTCCACTCTAAAGGCTTCTAGACATTCTAGAAAGGTCTGGAACCCCCAAAATTGACTCTAAAAGATATTTTTGGAATGTCTTAAAATTTGACCCCCATGTTGTTCACATTGTTGGGTCGCAAAAAATATGATGAAAATCTCAAGGATTAAAATAGAGCAAAACTTCAATATTTCATTTTTTCTTTTTTTAAAATTTGGGTCCTATTGTGCTCAATTTTGGGTATTCAAAAATGTAATTATCTCCACAAGTGCCAAAATTATTTTTTAAGAACAAGGTTGGATTAACCTCAGAATACAACTAAAACAAAATCATATGCAGATATTCCCAGAAGGTATCCAATAATACAATCAGATCTCAAGAAAACTTAAATTTCTAAAAATAATTTTTTTTGAAGCTTGAGAATCTTAAAAATAATTATCAACTTGGTGCTCAAAATGTCATTAGCTGTTGAAAAGACCAAGTTATGCAGATTTTCACAGTTATTCACATTGTAAAATGAATGTTTGGAAAAGAACTGTGTTTGCGAATTTAGTTTGTCCAAAAATTGCAAACACAGTTTTTTCCCAAAAAATTTGCAAACACGGTTCCTTTCCAAAAATTCATCTCACAAAAAGACCAAGTTTCTTGAAATAGAAACCTTTTAAAAATAACCAAATCAAGAATCTGAGATAGTCCATCTGAATGTGCTTATCCTCCCATACGATTACCAAAACCTGCATGTCAATCGTATTCATAGGGTAGCCCGCTAAAAATAGATTGGGAAGAACGTGCTAGAAATAGGAATGCATATGTTGACCCTATCCATCTATGCACTAAAATAAGAATGATATGCCCTTTGGCTGTACTTGTTAATTAACCATTTGCCAAGAACCTGTCCAACCCTCATATCATAAGCAATAAAATACATGCAATGATGTACTAAGTTTCAACTTTCATCTAGCACTCCACGAAGCATCAATGCCAAACGATAAACTTTTAACAAGTTCATCACAATTGGATCCACTATATGAATTTTGAAGAAATTTGTTTTGGGTGTTAACAACTTCAAAACATTGCTTGCCCACTGCATCAAGCTAGCAATTAGAAACTCTTCATTAGACTCCCGATGTAGATCAAGCATTTCAGAAGTTTGAAGGATGCTCTCTATTTTCTCCTCAGGCTTCCTCTCCTAGATTTACATAGCATTTTAAGATCAAGATAAATGCTTCCCAACATCAGACAAATAAATGTTCGTTGTATTTTTTAGCATGACATAGCTTTTATTTATTATACTTGAGGTCATTCTGAAACTCATTGTAACATGTACACTTGGCCAGCATGTTATCCAAGCTGGATTGCTGAAAGAAGGGATGTGTGCTGTACAGGATGAGGCTGCAGGTATTGTTTCCTATAAATTTTTTTACTTCCCTTTTTGTTTCTTTTGGGGTCTAATACATAATAGCATCTTATTACTTATTGTTGAAATATGAAAAAGGTCAAATTTGTCATATGTAAAGCACTTCTGAATACATGTGCATGCGTGTATTGAGGTAGATTCTATGTAAATTTATATAATAACATTTGTAATAATTGCTGTGGATCAGAGATCAGAACCTGTGAGAGATCCATATAATCTGCAGGCTTCTTGAGTGTTTGACTATGTGCTGTTGTAGCTTTGTCAAAACACACTCCTTTTTCTTGTTCAACATAGTGAAACTAATGGCGTTCTCTAAGAAACAAGATTCTTTGGTTAGGGTCCGCATGTCCCAAATCCTTGTGTCATACACATGGAATAATGGACAGACAGGTCCTTTGTGTCCATCACATGTCCTAATGCTGTCCTAAATGTGTTAGAAACTTAGATCCTTTCCCACAAAATCTAGCAGGCCCTGTGCAAAGCCTCACTGCGCAGAGCCAGACCTTATGGCAACAAGAGAAAAGGATGCCGCTGTCACCTCAAGGACCTTTCTCATGCTCTTTAATGGTATTTAACCACAAGGGACACTACCCTTATCACCTAAAGGGTACTCTAATGCTATGGCTGAAGGTGATAGAGAATAGGTCTATAATATGGCATATATTCTATACCAAGGTTCAAATACTCTATGCCTCGACCAAATATAAGGCTTCTTTAAGTTAGGGTTTCATTGATATGCAATAATAAGTTGCACAATGTCATATAGCAGCCCAAAGAAAACGCCTTCCAATAGACACTAGGATTTAGGGCTAGGAAATTGATTTTTACGGTTGAAATGTATGCATAAACAGTAAACAAGTGTGACATCAGCCCTAAATAGGAAACAAGTGTGACATCAGCCCTAAATAGGAAGGATAGATCATGCACTATGCTAAATTTTGCCTTTATAAGGTTATAGATGCAATTCCTAAATTATGATCCACAAACTGTTGATTTTTGTGTAGCATTGGGAGGTATTCTAGCATGCCAAATAGGCCTATGAAATCGGCCAAAGAAAATTATGAAAAATAAAATAAAATTGTAATTTTTGGAGTTCATGCAGGCTCCAAATCATTAAGTTGGCCCCACCATGAAACGCTGTGATCCTTGGTCAAAACCCACTCATTTGAACAATATAATGTTGATTTTTGGTAGAATCGGATGTGCTCTAGCCTTGAAATTTGGAGGATAGGCTAAGGCATGTGAGATCTCCAAGACCCGGAAATCGTTTCGAGAAATTCCACCTGGATGAGGAGTTATTAAAATAATTAATATTTTTAATGGGTTCCTAAGTCTAAACTTAGGAAAATAAAAATATTAATGGGTATTAATAAAGATAAAGGTGAGAAGCTTCTAAAAGATGATGATCAAGTCTGTTTTGATCTTAGCTGTTGATTAGAGACTTAATCTCAACCGTTGATTCATCAACAGGAAAAGTATAAGAGAAGACTTGAGGATCATTTGGAGACACACCGACAGATACTCAATGTCTCTAGGAAAATCGATTCTCAAGTAAAGGAGATCGATTTCAGAGGGAGAGTTGCAGTGTGGAGAAAGAGGAGGGCATCGACAGTAGGCAGTGACTGAGGAGGAGGTGATGCAGGGACAGTGGGAGACAACGCAGAGAGAGACACAGTCCATAGGAGAGATGTAGCCCTCACGCAGGTTGACGCAGAGGGACGCAGAGCCATGCTGAGACATGAAGAGTGATGCAGAGGTGTCGCATGAGTGGGAGCAGGGTCTCCAAAGTGTTAGAAAATCTCAAAGGGAATGTCTTAGGTATTTTCTTTTAGTCCCTGCAAAATCATTTCTTCTAAAAGCAATTGCTGCTGAATATTAATAAAGCCCTCATCTGCTGCATTGGTTTTCCCGCATTGGGTTTTTTTGGGGACAATTGTCCAAAAACAACTGTGTTGATGTGATTGGTTCTTGTGCATGTATTTTTCTTTGGGTAATTGTGTGATAACTACAGTAGAATTTATTTTAATATTTGCTGAAGGGATTTCGTAAATAACTTATTGTGAATAATAAGTAGGTGAAATAAATCAGTTGCTGCAATAGAATTTCAGTTTAGAAATTTTCACATGATAGTAGAGCAGAGAGCCGACCACAGGAGAGGAAAATCAACTATGGGTCAAAAGCATGACGCAGAGGCATCCACTCAAGGGGACTCACGTAGATTTCTAGAAGAATGCATAAGGGACATGAATTACGATTATTCTATGTTAGCTTCCAGATTGGAAGAAGAAGTCGCTTGCTTAGCTAGCTTTGCCTCCTCTGAGGTTTGGTATATAGACAGTGCAGGAAGATTGAATAAATTTTCAGATTACCATGGGAAATAAGGCAAAGTGTGCTCCAGTAGGAAGAGGTACTGTAGTCTTTCAAACCGAAGCAGGAGAGCGACTTTGAGCAACCAATGTGTTGCATGTGCAAGGATTGGGGATGAACTTACTCTCCGTATCTCAACATCAAAACAAGAGCTATGGCGTTTTCTTCATTAAGGAGAAAGTATATGTCAAACACCCGAGTTGGAAAAAGAAGGCCCATATTGGAATCAGAAGTAACAGGTTGCACAGGTTGCAGCTAGAATCACCAATGGCACTGATAGGTAGTAATGGAGACAAAGATTTGAATGAACTATGGCATAGGAGGATGGGACACTTACACCGTGGGGCTTTGAGAATCCTCAAGAAAACAATATCAGGAGTTCCAAAACTAAGTACTCAACGAGATGATGTATGCAGAGGGTGTGCTCTCGGCAAGTATGCCAAAGCAACATTTTCCAGAAGTAACAATAGGGCTAAGAGTGTGCTAGGATTGATACACTCAGATATCTGCGGATTGATTTCCACAAAAGCTCTTAATGGTTCCGAATACTTTGTCACTTTCATCGATGACCATTCCAGAAAGACTTGGATCTACTTTCTTAAAACCAAGGATGAGGTTTTTGGTCAATTCAGAGAGTTCAAGGTTCTAGTGCAGAATTTGACAGGAAAGAAGATAAAAGTGTTGCACTCAGAAAATGTTGGAGAGTATGTTGACAAGGACTTCATCGATTTTTGCGCTAAGGAAGGCATCAAAAGGGAGTGGACAACTCCCTACATCCAGAGTAGAATGGAGTAGCAGAAATGAAAAATAGGACTATTGTGGAAGCAGCTAGGGCAATGCTGTATGATCAGGATATGCATAACTCATGTGGGCAGAAGCATGCAACACGACAATTTATGTCTAGAATAGGACTCCACACAGAGCATTGGGAAAAATCACTTTGGAAAAGGTCTTCACAAGGAAGACACCTGAAGTCAGTTATTTCAAGATATTTGGGAGTTTAGTGTATTGCCATATACCCGAAGAAGAGAGAAAGAAATTAGATCAAACTGCTGAGAAAGGATATCTTATGGGATATAGCGAGAATGCTAAGGCATATAGAGTCTATCTTCCAGGGAGTAGGAAAGTTGTAGTTCGACGGGATGTAAAGTTCATGGAGGACAAAGCTTTCAGGAAATCCCGAGAAATGCCTTTTGAGGAGTAGTCAAAAGACGAGCCGTTGGTCAAACCACTTCGACCAGCAGAAACTAGTACCAGAAATTCTCCTGAAGACAAAGCTTCAGAATAGGAGGAATCTCAAGAAGAGGAAGAGCTGATAGATGTGCCTATTACCAGTGGGAGAACGAGCCTTGAACTCCAACAGATTCTACGGGATGTAGAGGACTTCATTGGTGCACCCAGGAATAATAAAAGGGAGAGAAGACAACCAGACATATACCAGGCCTTAGTAGCTCAGGTTGGGGAACTTTCTACTTTTTAGGAGGCCGTTCAGTATCAAGTATGGGTAGATGCTATGGTGGAGGAATACAACTCTATAATGGTCAATGATGTCTTAGAAGTGGTACCTAGGCTTCAGGACAGGTTAGTGGTAGGTTTGAGATGGATCTATAAGGTCAAATATGCTGCAGATGACAATGTGGAAAAATACAAAGCTAGGTTTGTGGCTAAAGGGTATGCTCAGAAGGAAGGGATAGACTATGAAGAAACTTTCGCCCCAATAGCTAGGTATACTTCCATTAGAACCGTGATATCTCTTGCAGCACAGATGGGGTGGGAGATTCATCAAATGGATGTCAAGACGACATTCTTGAACGGGGTAATAGAAGAGGAAGTATACATTGAACAACCAGAAGGTTTTGAGACACATGAGAAGAAATCTCATGTATGCAGATTAAAGAAAGCCTTGTATGGGCTTAAACAAACACCTAGAGCATGGTACGGTCGAATTGATGGCTACTTGCAGAAGATGGGGTTCATCAAGAGTGACGCAGACCCTAATCTCTACTATCTTGTCATAGAGAATGAGCCTCTAATCCTAGTGTTATATGTGGATGATCTTTTCCTGACAGGATCATCCAGGCTCATCAAAGATTGCAAGAAGAACCTAGCCACAGAATTCGACATGAAGGATTTGGGACAGATGCATTATTTCCTGGGGTTGGAAGTTTGGTAGCAGAAGGGTGAGATCTTCCTTGGACAAGGGAGATATGCTACAAAGATCTTGAAGAGATTCAAGATGCAGGACTGTAGACCTATGGCTACTCCAATGATCACCAACTGGAAGAAGATTGATGCATCAGAAGATAAAGACGTTGATCCCACCTTGTACAGGCAGCTTATAGGGTCCTTGATGTATTTGGTCAATACCAGGCTAGACATTTGTTACGCTGTCAACACCCGCAGTCAGTTCATGTTGGAACCTAAGAGGGCGAACGCGCAAGAAGCCAAACATGTTCTTAGGTATATGCAAGGAATAGTCGAGCATGGACTATTGTACACCATAGGAAATGACATCAGGCTGAGTGGGTTCACTGATGCAGATTGGGCTAGAAGTTCAGTAGATCGAAAAAGTACAACTGGGTACTGTTTCAACATTGGATCAGGAATAACCTCCTTGTGTAGTAGGAAACAAAAATCCGTGGTTCTGCGCTCAGCTGAAGGAGAATATATGACAACTAGCACAACTTTGTGCGAAGCCATATGGATTAGGAAATTGCTTGTGAATCTATTTAGGAGAAGGATGGAAGTGACTAGGATCATGTGTGATAATCAGAGTTGCATCAAGCTCTCTGAGAATCCGATATTTCATGATCGGTCGAAGCACATTGATATCAGGTATCACTTTGTTAGAGACTGTGTCCAACGAGGAGCAGTACAGTTGAGGTACACTCCCACAGGAGAACAGGTGGCAAGCATCCTCACCAAGGCTTTAGGAAAAACAAAGTTTGTTTATTTCAGGGAGAAGATGGGGATGGTAAAGAATCCATTTCAGTAGCAGAAATGGATAAGTGTCAGGAGTTGTAGTGCAGCAGTTAGCAGTGGCAGTGCTACGGGCAGCATGATGCAACATGTTGAGAGGGAGCTACAGTATAGATGCAAGAGTGGCAGTGGCAGTGTCATGGCCAACAATACAAGAAGCAACAATGCAGGGTATGTGAGGCAGCAAGCCTAGCATCAACACAAGTACCGATGCGGAAGATCAACGTGATGTTTCTATAGTGAAGCTGCTAGAGCACATTCCTCGCTAAGAGGGAGTGTTGATTTTTGGTAGCATCGGATGTGCTCTAACCTTGAAATTTGGAGGAGAGGCTAAGGCACATGAGATCTCCAATACCCAGAAATCGTTTTGAGAAATTCCACCCGGATGAGGAGTTATTAAAATAATTAATATTTATAATGAGTCCTAAGTCTAAACTTAGGAAAATAAAAATATTAATGCGTATTAATAAAGATAAAGATGAGAAGCTTCTAAGAGATGAGGATCAAGTCTGTTTTAATCTTAGTCGTTGATTAGAGACTTAATCTCGACCGTTGATTCATCAACAGGAAAAGTATAAGAGAAGACTTGACGATCATTTGGAGACACACCGACAGATACTCAATATCTCTAGGAAAATCGATTTCAGAGGGAGAGTTGCAAGGTGGAGGAAGAGGAGGGCATCAACAATAGGCAGTGACTGAGGAGGAGGTGACCAGGGACAGTGGGAGATATCACAGAGAGAGACGCAGTCCAAAGGAGAGATGTAGCCCTCACGGAAGCTAACGTAGAGGGACGCAGAGCCTCTCAGAGCCACGTAGAGTGACGTAGAGGTGTCACAGGAGTGGGAGCAGGGTCTCCAAAGTGTCAGAAAGTCTCAAAGGAAAAGTCTCAGGTGTTTTCTTTCAATTTCTCTGTAAAATCATTCCTTGTAAAAGCAGTTGCTGCTGAAGATTAATAAAGCCCTCATCTGTTGCACCGGTTTTCTTGCATTGGGTTTTTCCGGGGACAATTGTCCAAAAACAATTGTGTTGATGTGATTGATTCTTGTGCATGTATTTTTCTCTGGGTAATTGTGTGATAACCGCAGTAGAATTTATTTTAATATTTGCTGAAGGGATTTCCTAAATAACTTATTGTGAATAATAAGTAGGTGAAATAAATCAGTTGCTGCAGTAGAATTTCAGTTTAGAAATTTTCACATATAAATACACAAGTCAATCTCCACATTTGTACCAATTTGCATCACAACACATCTCTTCTATTTCCTAATCAACACGTGCGAAGTCAAGAAAGGATAATCTAAAGTTTGACCGAATTGCTAGAGTTTCCAATTGATTGAATATGACCTGCTCTATTTCACTGAAGTTCTGGTTGTGCTTGACCAAGAGTTTGACCAATATTGATTGCGGGGAAAGGCTAGCTTTGACTGCGGAGGAAGAGGAGGCTTTGAATGCAGAAGGAGGAGACTTTAACCATAGAAGAAGGGTGCAATCAACCTCAGTTGACTACAGTTGGCCGAAGACACTCTGACCATAGGGCCGAGTTGGCCTCAGGCCGAATTTTAGAACAGTGGAACAACATTGACCTATTACTGCTCAAACTAGTAGGGGTCCTGGGAGGGGATCCTAGGAGGGGACCCTATAGAGCAACTACTAGGTCAAGGGGTAACAACGGAGCAATAGCCCATTATCACCTCAGCTAAGGCTCCTTGCTCTTTACGGACTTTCACCATTGGGAGGAGACCCGGTATAAGGGAATCACAAGAATGAATATGTTAATGAAGGATGATCCCCAAGGCCTATTCACAAGAGAGACTCAATTATATGGTTTTCTTGCTTGAAACACAAGGTGATAGATTCTCTAGGAAGGTCTAAGAGGATTCTTGAGGCTAGGGTTTGGGAATATATCTTGCCAAGAGGGTTCTTATTCCCAAAAATCCTTATGGAGAATTGGCCTTTATGTGATCTTTGTGAAATTAGAGTTGTAAATTTGCGAGACCACACAGGACCAAGTGGACCCAAAATTAGGTCAAGGGTATGGAGTTGATCAACCAAGGAGGGGCTTGACCTAATTAGGGAAGAGGAGAGGATCAAAGGACACATTTTCCTTTGAGGATTTAATACAATGACCCAAATGAGGACACTAGCCAAGGGAAACCTAGGGCAAGAAATGGTCTCTGAGCTAAGGCTTGCTATATCTTGGGATCCCACTATCGGAATTGCTTCAAAGTTTGAGGGCCTCTAGAGATAACCCCAATGCAGTAGTGTACCAAAAATTGCGGTGTTTGGCTGGCTACAAATAAATTCGTTGGATGCCCTAGGTGACCTATTAGGACTAGGCCTAGAAAGAGAAGGAAAAGGTGAGAAAGATATTCTTTAAGTGACGACCAATGGTTGGATCAGTGCCTTGCCTTTGGGAGAGATGGAGTCAAGGTGAATTTGTGATTTGAAGAGACTATACCTAATTAGGGAGACCTCTAGACAACTTCGCATGGCAATTAGAACATGGTAGTAGCTATCGTAAGATTTTACACTTCGATATGCAAAAAATGATGACTTTTCAAGATGTTTTCAACGAAGATAACCTCTAGGAACATTCATCCTTTCATACATGACACATGTAATGTATGAAACGCTTCAAAGACCAAAATTTCCACCATTTCGCAAAGTAGCAGTAAATTTTAGACTTATATAGCGAAAATCCCAACAACATTCGTGAGACAAAGTACATAACAAGAATAAACATGAAAACGATCACTTACATGTAAATGAGTATATCCAATCATCAATTTATGCCAATAATGAAGCTCCAAGACTAAGAAAATAGAATCCAAACATCAAATTTGCATCCATGAAACCAAACTCGTCCTCCAAAAGGGAATTAAAAATTCTCAAATAGCTACTAATTCCAATTCCAAGTGACGATGAGAGAAATGAATCACCTCTCGTCAATTTCTACCATCTCTAATGAGTTCGATTTGCCTATTTGGCCTAATTAAGTCATAAATAATAAAATAATGTGCAATGACAACATCCCTTGGTGACAAGCTCACCAAGATAGCCACTAACATAAAAATAGGTCTCTCAAGAGGGCGGAGTAATCAACATAATGAGTCGTTGGGATATTGAGAAGGCCTAATGAAGTCCAAAGTGTGCCATGGTGAGAGAATGGACTCCAAACATAGTGGACAAGGGGTTGGCCCCTTGTTTTCCAAGCAAGTAACTATGTTGCTCTCAAGTGGGGTGTGGGGAACAAGGACATCTTCATGGGTCTCCAAGTGGATTGATAATGCTTGTAAACCATCTGTGAGGGCTAGGATGACGACAAAAGCCCTCCCTTTGCCTCCTGCAGTGAGACACATCTTCATTTGGACCTTGGAACATCTGCCAATTGTATGGTGCAAGTGTGGAGTCAGATGGGCACGGTGAACTAGGTGCATTATCTTCATCCAAAAGGTGGAACACGAGCAACCAATGAGCGGTGTTGGGGATCCATGAAGTACTCTCTGCTATGGTGGAGGCCCATGACTCTCAACGCTCACCCTACAAGTGCCAATGTGGCCCTCTGGAGGGCTTGGACCCTGTATAGGGAGACTAAGCCCCAAATGAAAACCCACCTGCCATCGTGCATAATATCCAATGCGTCCCTTTGCCCTCCATGTCACGAAACACACAGGGATGTTGGTTTATCCAATGTCCAACAATCTCCACCCCAACTCGAGCTGGGTGTGTATCGAACTCGTGACCTACGCTCTGATACCACTTGTTGGGAATCACAATTACCGTTACACCAAAACCCATAGGTGTTAGTCAACGATTGCATCGTCAGAGATAAGGATCCATGAGAGGCGGTTTTTCCATGTCATGAAACACACGAGAATTGTTGGTTTATCCAATGTCCAACACCTATTGGGTGGTCTCAACCTTAAAGGGGGTGACATGTCCATGTTACATCCATCAGGTGGTAGGCAGTAAATGATATAGTGATGGAACAGAGTGGGGATTAGGGGAATGCTCCAAACCACATACCATGGTACAAGGGGTAGCTATAATAAAGGAAAAGAACATGTTGGTATATGAGTGTTGTTGGGATCAAATCAAGGTACATGAGTTACCTAACCTTTGTTTTTCCACTCTTCTTCCTATGCCTTTTGCCTTTGATTGATTAATCTTCATAACTGCTCGGGGCTCGAGGGTATGAGAGCATGATGTGTAGGATGAAGCAATAGGTACCCCCTTTTGAGGTGGGGCATTTCATTGCCCACGAGGGGTTGGGACAATCATGGGTTTCTTAATGATGGAGAGGGCTCATTTATGGCCCACAGGTACCAGGGTGATGGCTATGGATAAGGGGTAGAACTCATGTTTGGTTTTTTCCCACATGCTAAATTTGTATGTTCCGACCATATTTTGCATTTTGTGGTACATTTCTTGTTGAGAGTGGCCAAGTTGTGCTTTTTCTTTTCTTTTCTTTTTAGCTGCATCAACCTCCGGGGCATCTTTCCAGGCCTGACCTAAGATGTGCACAAGGGGAGTGAGAGGCTAACCCTATGTGGACCCGGATGGGAAAAATGATGAATGGGGTTAGAATGAGTGGGCGGTTGTGATTTATATGGTGTTAGGAAGCGGGACCACATAACTATAATCAAGATTTTGCATGTTGTGTCAACCCTAAAGCTAATGGCCATTAAAGGAGATCCCATAGGACTAGGATACAAGGGTAAGCACGAAATCGAGCAGATGAGACAAGAGTACAAACTTAGCCCACTCTTTTCGCTGAATCCCCCCACCAATCCATGCCCAAAAGTGTCCATGATAAGTAAGGAAAATTACTCAAGTATACCAATGAAAAGCCATACCTTCGGGGTCGAGAGGCACCCCTTCAAACATATGATCATAACAGATGGGCACGGGACCACATGGTTACCCGAGGTGGTGGAGATAATGGCACATCAAGCTATCTAAAGGCTGCAAGGGGTTGCCGGCTGAGGACCATCTAGGAGAAATTTTTTCTCCTATGCATACCACCCATAGGTAGTGGGTAACATTTGGCTCCAACTAGGACATGAGATCTCGGAAAGGTGTGCAAAGCTACTCAAATGCGATGTCACGAGAACACCAACAATCTCTTGGTACCATGAACCTATCACCTGCACAGATCACAAATCAAACACACATGGCAACAAGTTTTTGCGGCATCTCATGATCTCACATGGTTATATTAGGCCACTAAAAATCAACTAGGAAATAAAATTCAAACAATATTTCAAATGCAATCTTAATCTAAATGTAGCTAATTTAGCATGATAATATCATATAATGTTAGCTCTTATGAGAAAATCAACATGCAATGCATCCTACCTTAACATGCATGTTACATCACCCAAATACTAAATGTAATCATAGACCCAATGCAACCAACATATCATCCAATCAATATTAAAACAACTGCCCTTCTGCTTACTCATGCAACAAAGCCAAAGGTAGGGGTAGGAATGACAACATAGAAGGTCACAAGGGTGGGAGAAGGGAAAATGAAATGACCATGCATGTAGTACTATGGCCGAAGAGGGATTCAAGGGATACAATCTATTCCACATGATCCTTTCTTCCAGCCAAAAGGTAGAGATATCAACAATTAAGCTTGTAAACCTCCGATGGATAGCAACCTCAGGAACATCATCCCCATTATGGTCCCCATCATGCCTTATGACCACCATAAGGTCATGACTGGGAGGATAGGGAGACTGATGACAAGGGGAGACACAACCAACATGTTGCTCATGATAATCATATTCACAATCCTGAGCATATGAGGGGGAAGGAGGGATGCATCTAATAGATAGTAAATAACAAGGATAAACATGAAAAATATCACTTACATGTACAGTGAGTATATCCAACCATCAAATTATGCCAATAATGAAGCTCCAAGACCAAGAATATAGAATCCAAACATCAAAATTCATCCATGAGACCAAACTCGTCCTCAAAAAGGGAGTGCAAAATTCTCAGGTAGCTACTAATTCCAAATCCAAGTGATGATGAGCGAAATGAATCACCTCATCAATTTGTACCATCTCTAATGAGTTTGATTTGCCTATTTGGCGTAATTAAGCCCTAAATAATAAATTAATGTGTAATAACAACACCTCTTGGTGACAAGCCCACCAAGATAGACATTAACACGAAAATAAGCCTCTCAAGAGGGCAGAGTACTCAACATAATGAGTCATTGGGCCATTGAGAAGGCCTAAAGAAGTCCAAAGTTTGCCATGGTGAGAGAATAGACTCCAAATATAGTGGACAAGGGGTTGGCCCCTTGTTTTCCAAGCAAGTCAATGTGGTGCTCCCAAGTGGGTGTGGGGGCACAAGGACATCGTCATGGGTCTCCAAGTGGATCTATAATTCTTGTAAACCATCTGTAAGAGCCAGAATGATGACATAAGCCCTCCCTTTGTCTCTTGTAGTGAGACACATCCTCTTCTGGACCTTGGAACATCTGCCAAGTGTATGGCACAAGTGTGGAGTCGGCTGGGCATGATGAACCTGGTGCATCATCCTCATCCAAAAGGTGGAACACAAGCAATCAATGAATGGTGTTGGGGATCCATGAAGTACTCTCTGCTATGGTGGAGGCCCATGGCTCTCAATGCTCACCCAACAAGTGCCAATGTGGCCCTCTGGAGGGCTTGGACCCCATATAGGGAGACCAATCCCCAAATGCAAACCCACCTGCAATCGTGCTTAAGGTCCAATTCGCCCCCCTGCCTTCCAATACAACAAATCATCAGAATAATCAAGTAAAAGAGCTTACAAGTCATGGAACCAATGGGGCACTTCATGGTGGCATGCCCTTCCATAGTGGGCTTTGGCATTTACAAGTGTCCCCAAGCTCAGTAAGGGGGTTAATCAAGGACCCTATTAGGTGGCCTCAACCTTTAAAGGGGGTGACATGTCCATGGTACATCCATCATGTGGTAGGTGGCAAATGATATATTGATAGAACAAAAGCTCGGATCAAGGGAATGCTCCAAACTACATGCCATGGTACAAGGGTAACTATAATAAGGGAAGCCCACACCTGGGTATATGAGTGTAGGAGGGAGAAAATCGTGGTACATGAGTTACCCCGACCTTTGTTTTTCCACCCTTCTTCATATGCCTTTTGCCTTTGATTGTTTTTTCTTCATAACTGTTCGGGGCTCCAGGGGATGAGAGCATGATGTATAGGATGAAGCAGTAGGTACCTCTTTTTGAGGTGGGGCAGTTCATTGCCCATCAAGGGTTGGGACAATCATGGGTTCCTTAATGATGGAGGGGGCTCATCTAGGGCTCATAGGAATTGTTACTGCTCAAACTAGCAGGGGTCCTACATGGCGATCCTTGAAGGGCTACTACTAGGGCTAAGGGCAACAATGGAGCAATAGCCCACTGTCACCTCAGCTAAGGCTCCCTGTTCTTTACGGACTTTCACTGAGGGGAGGCGACTCGTTATGATGAGGATCACTAAATGGATAAACTAATGATAGGGTGAGGGGTGATCCTAGAAGCCTATTCACAAGAGAGGCTGAAATATGTTGCTTGCTTGCTTTGGAGGCAAGGTTTAAAACTCTCCAAGAAGGGATTAAGGGGGATTTTAAGGTTTCAGTTTAGGGTATGTATCTTCTAATGGAGGTTTCCAGGCCTTGCAATTCTTGTGAAAGCTTGGATTCCCAATGATCCTTGAAGAATTACCCTTAATAGTGTATGGGACCACACAGAGCCAAGTGGACCCGAGGGAGTCAAGGGGGTAAGGTTTAGCAACGAATGATATGATTTACCTATTCTGAAGGGGGAAAGGGACCAAAGAAAGAATTTTTAATGCAAGACAATGTGAGGGTCCTAATGAGGCTTCTAGCCTAAGGAAACCAAGGGCAAGATTCAATCTCGAGGCTAGGGCTTGAGATATCTCAAGATCCCACCGTCAGAATTTCTTCATAATTGTAGGGATCCTAGGAGATACACCAACGAAGTAGGGGCCAAGGGATCAAACTTTTTTGATGGGTGGTTTGCAAGATAAATGATGCCCTAGGAGACCTAATGGGGCTAGGCCTAGAAAAGGAGAGGGAGTAGGATGAAAAAGGTTTAAGGTGATCACCTTTGGGTGGACCAGTGCCTAATCCTTTGGGGAGAAATGGAGTCAGGTAGAATTATGACTATGGATCGTCGAATTTTCTAGGTGAAAGAGGCCGCAAAGACAACTTCACTTGGCACTAGGGTAGCAGCGAAAGAAACTTCAAAGACTTTATACTTCGTTTTGGAAGATAAATGGCTTATCAAGATGAATTTCATCTGTGAAACATCCCTAGGAACATTCATTCATTATACATGGCCCATACATGAAGCATTCACTATCTAGAAACAAAATTTGCACAACTTCGCATAAGAGATGCAACAAATAAGTCCTAGTGTAGTGAAATCCCAACAACAATGTATGTGACAAAATTAGAAAGAAAGAATAGCATAAAAATGTCCTTACATGTATAAGAATATATCCAACCATCCAAAAAACTTGCCATCAAGAAGCTCAAGACATATGAAAGTTATCCAAACATCAAAATTCATTCCATGCTCCAAAATTCGTCCTCCAAGAAGGATAACGAAATTCTCAAGAGAGATAAAAGTCCAATCCAATGATGATGCTAAGATGAATTCACATCACTTGTATTTATACACTTCTAATGAGTTTGATTTAGCTAATTAGGTCTACTTAAATCCCTCAATAATGTGCAAAATAACTAACTTTTGCTGACAAGCCCACCAAACTAGCTCATAAACAAAAGAATAAGCCTCTCAAGAGGTTGAATGATTAATAATATATGTCGTTGGGCTTTCTAAGAGACTTGATGACGTCCATAGGTGCCATAATGAGGAAAAGGACTCCCAAAAGTAGTGGACAAGGTGTTGGCCCTTGTTCTCCAAATAAATAAACTTGTGGTGCTCCCAATTGGTGTGAGGGCACACAAGTAACTTCATGGGCCTCCAAGTAGGTCAAAGATGCCTGTAGACCATCTGTAAGAGCTCAGATGATGGTGTAAGTGATGCCACATCAACATACAAGTCTTGGGTCGTTTGCGAAGTGTATGGTACAACTGTAGGGCCCACTGGGCATGGTGAACTAGGTGCATCTTCCTCGTCCAAAAGGTGAATCTCGAGCAATCTCTGAACATCTCTGGGGATCCATGGAGTGTTTTCTACTGCTGTGGAGGTTCATAGATCTCAACACACATCCTACATGTGCCAATGTAGCCCTTGGGAGGGTTAGGACCCCGTATAGGGAGACCAAACTCAAAATGGAGACCATCTGCAATCTTGTATAACATCCAATGCGTCCCCTAACCTTCTAGTACAACAAGTCATGAAAGGAAATCGAGTTAAAGAGCTTACAGACTATGGACAATAGGTGGGCACTTCATAATGGCATGCCCTTCCATAGTGGGCTTTGATATGTGCTAATGTCTCCCAGCTCCAAATTGGGCTAGCCAAGTATCCTATTAGGTGGTTTCTACCTTTAAAGGGGATAGTATGTCCAAAGTACATCCTTCAAAGGGTGATGACATGTGATAAAGAAATGAATGGACTAAGGAATGAAAAGGGGGAGCCCCGACCACATGCTAGAGTACTAGGGTAGCTAGCAAAAGGGAAGCCCACACTTGGGTATATAATCTATAGGAGGGAGGAATCGTGGTACATGAGGTGCCCCACCCTTGATTTTTCCACCCTTCTTTATATTCCTTTTGCCTTTTATGATTTTTCTTTGATTATGCTCATGGCTCAAGGGATAAGAGCATGATGTGTAAGGTATAGCAGTGGATACCCCCTTTAGGGTAGGGTGGTTCATTGCCCACCAGGGGTTGGGACAATAATGGGTTCGTGAATGATAAAGGAGGCTCATCTAAGGCTTGTAGGAACTAGTGTGATGGCCATGATAATGGGGTAGAGCTCATGTATTGGCTTTTGCCCACGTGCTAAATGTGTTTGTCCTGGCCATATTTTTGCATTTTGTGGTACGTTTTCCTGTTGAATGTGGCCAATTATGCTTTTTTTTATTGTTCTTTTAATTCAGTTGCATCAACCTTCAGGGCATCGTTCCAGGCCTGGCCCAAGGTGTGGGCCAGGGGAAGGGGAAGGCTAACGCTATGTGGACCCAGGTGGGAGGAATGATGAATGGGGTTATAATGAGCGGAAATGGAGTGATATATGTGGATGAGGGAGCAGGACCATGCGACCAAAATCAGGGTTTCCCATGAAGTACCATCCCTAAAGCCTAGAGGTCAGTAAAAGAGATCCCACGAGACTAGGGTCCAAGGTTAACATCCAAAAGAGGTATGGGGAACAAAAGCGCAAACCTAGCCCACTCTTTTCGCTGAATCACCCCATTAATCCATACCCAAAAGTTTCCATGATAAGTAAACTATAATACTTAATTACCAAATGACAAGGCATACCTTCAAGTTTGGGAGGCCCACCTTCAAACATACGACCATGACAGATGGGCGAGGGACCACATGATTGGCTCAGGTGGCGGAGAAATGGCACAACGAGCTTGGAGGTGGCTGCAAGGGGCTGTTGCCTACTCGCTGAGGAACATCTTCTAGATTTTTTTTTCTAGGAATATCACCTACAAAATGGTGGGTAACAACAACCAGGGTGATGGCCATGGATAAGGGGTAGAGCTCATGTTTGTCCTTTTCCCGCATGCTAAATTTGTATGTCCTGACCATTGTTTGCATTTTGTGGTACATTTCGTATTGAGAGTGGCCAAATTGTGTTTTTTTTATTTTTCCTTTTTAGCTGCATCAACCTTTGGGGCATCGTTCCAGGCCCGACACAAGATGTGGACAAGGGAGGGGGAGGGTAACCCTATGTGGACCCAGTGGACACATGTGGACCCGAATGGGAAAAATGATGAATGAGGTTAGAATGAGTGGGAGGGAGTGATGTATATGGTGTAAAGAAGCGGGACTATGTAACCAAAATCAGGATTTCCCATTTTGTGTCAACCCTGTTGACCCTGCCACCTACACCTACCTACAAGTCAGTGTGAAAAGCCTTCAACCCTACAAGGTGTGGTTGGTGGCAGGGAACTTAGACAAGGGGCTATCACACTAATTCCGACTCTCTCCGTTTGAGCTATCTCCTAGGATAGCTAAGGGGGGTGGTCCCTAATGAAAAGTTAAGTTAAAAGATGTGAGTTTCTAGGAGAGTGTTTTAGTGAAAATGGATTACTTTTAAGGATTTATGAGCAAATATGAAGTGAGCAACTTGAAATAACAATGCCAATCATTAATATGATTAAAAACCATAAAACCAGTGTCTTATAAGGAATTTTCTCAACAATTTAAATATATATTTGCTCAAAGTAAAATGCAATGCTCTCAAAAGAGAAAACAAAGTCACCCTGAAATGTAAATAAGAATTGTTAGCACAAGATATGTAAGATACAAAATGCTTTTGTGTTAAAATTGGCAACTAGGGCCAAACTTCATGTGGGTCACCTTATTTATGGATGCTAATATTTTTCCTAGATTCCTCTCGTCGAGAGGTGTAGGATTGATCTAAAGATCATCCGATTACAACAAGTATTTAGGAAGATATGAATTTATTTTGATTATGGACAAATTGTCAAGGTCGGCCAGCAACTTATGTAGGCTCAAAAGCCCAACAATCATGTCTATTCAACCCCAATATTTTGCATATAAATATAAGGAGCATTCTCCTCATTTGCGTACTTCACTTCTCATCACATATCTCTCTCTCTCCTGCGCAGAAAAGAGTCTCTTCTCTCTCCTACGCAGAAAGGCTCTCTCTCTCACACATGTGGAAAAGAGGACGCAGATTTCTAGGGCTGAAGCTGCAGAAAGGAACTTTGACCAGTGTTGACCAGCGTGGACTCCTCTTTGACTGCGAGTTTGGTGTCGCTGATTCTCCTTGGAAGGCCGCAATTTTGGCAACGGAATCAAGGTGATCTGACCTCCGGTTTGACAAATATTGACTGCCCTAGTTTAGGGCTGATTTAGGGTTTGCTACTGCTGATATAAATAAGATTTTTGTACTATTTCTCTCTGCTGAATTATTGAAGATAAAAGAAGATTTGATCAAAGGGTTTCCCCATATTGGGGTTTGTCCCTGGCTAGTTGCCACATCTTGTGTCTCTTGTCTTGGCTTGTTTTCTGTTGATTGTTTAAATGTTCTATCTGCACTTTACTTAATGTACATGTGATTGCTAATCTGTGGATAATAATAAGAAAAACAAGTAAACTGCTCTAAGCATAGAACATACCATAATTTAACATGGTATCAGAGCTGAGGTGAAGACAAAGCCCAAGCAAGAGCAAGAGCAAGAGCAATCACCGAAGAGAAGGTTGGCAAGGCTATCTAAAAGGAACTATGGGGTCCTCAACACACTTCCCTGCTAAAGACAAACTCCGTGAGAAGTTTGACTACCACGGATGGAAGATGTCTCTCAATCTAACATTAGAAGAACAAGAAGTGCTGGACCATGTGAGAGGCGGAGTTGTTGAGCCTCCATCAAATGCATCCGCTGCTACCAGGAACAAATGGACCAAGGGAGAAGTCAAAGCAAAGAAGATCATCCGGGGCTCTATCGACAAGCGCTTGGTGGCCTATGTTTTTGAACTCAACACCTCTAAGGAAATCTACGATAGATTGGTGGGTTTATTAAAGTTAATGATGCAAATCAAGTCCTGTTTCTTAGAAATAAGCTGAAGGAAATTAAGAAGGGCAAAGATGAAAATATTCAAGCGTATTTCTTAAGGATTACCGAGATCAAGAACGATCTCCTATCTATTGGGGAAGTAATTTCTGACATGGAAATGGCACTTACAACTCTTGGAGGACTACCATATGAATGGTATATATTCAGGACTACTCTCCTCAACAATAATGTAATTCCTGGATTTGAGGAATTAATGGCAAGATGCATTCAAGAAGAAGCAAGGATGGAAGAACAAGAAATGCCCACACTTAAAGGTCATCCCGCTGCCTTTTCTTCTCATGCTAAAAGAAGAAACAATTCCGAGGCTAAATCCAAAGGAAAGGCTGGACCAAAGGGTGGAAGAAAAGGACGATGTTACCATTGCAATAAACCAGGTCATTATGCAAGGGAGTGTCCTGATAAAAGGAACTCACACTGAGATGATGATCAAAATCCCTCTCAAGGCAATCAAAGAAATGGCAGGTTAAATGGCCGAGGTAAAAGGAGTGCTGGAAATCAAGGAAGAGGACAACCATTCAAGAAGGCAAGAAATTCCAAGTATGAATCTAACACTGTTGACAATAAACAAGATGAATATTATCTACCAGCTGCTCTATCTACCACTGCTCCACCAGACTCGCTGGGAAATTGGCTTATTGATAGTGGTGCCTCAAGGCACTTCACTGGATACAAAGAAGCTCTCTATAATTTGGTAGAGAAAGAAACCAACCTGGAAATTGTTATTGGAGACAATTCAAAATATCCTGTGAAAGGCATAGGAAATGTCGCTCTTCAATTGAATCAGGGTAATAACATCCACTTACAAGATGTATTATATGTACGTGATCTTAAAAAGAACCTGGTGTTCATTTCGGCAATGGAAGACAAAGGCTACAAGGTGGCTTTCAGCGATGGCAAGGTACGTATATGGAAAAAGAACTTTAAAGATGCTTTTACTCTTGGGTTTCGAGTTGATTCATTATATCAGGTCGGAGGAAGTCCGTTGGGTGTCATGTCTTGTGACACATCTCTTCAGTCCAAACTATGGCATCGGAGGTTTGCTCGCCTTCATTATAAAGCTTTACTTGATGTAAGAAAAATGGTAACCGGGATGCCCGAGTTCAGATTAGAGCAAGAAGGTGTATGTCCAGGATGTGCCGAAGGAAAGCTCAAAAGGGGACCATTTCCCTCAAGCCAAAGCAAGACCTCCGATATATTGCAATTGGTTCACTCAGACATATCCGGTATGATGCCTGTGAACTCCTTGGGAGGATATTTATATTACCTCACCTTTACAGATGATTATTCTCGCAAGACTTGGATATATTTCTTGAAAAAGAAGGATGAAGTGTTCTCCTGGTTTCGACACTTCAAAGCATTGATCGAGAATCAAACCAAAAAGAAGATCAAGATCTTAAGGACTGATAATGGGACTGAATATGAATCCAATGAGTTTCATGACTTTTGCAAAGAGGCTGGCATTAAGAGGGAGACTACTACACCATAGACTCCTGAGCAGAATGGTGTGGCAGAAAGGAAGAACCGTACGATTGTGGAAGCTGTTCGTGCTATGCTCCATGATCAAAGACTTCCGAAGTTTCTATGGGCCGAAGCTGCAAACACCGCCATATATGTACAAAACCGATGCCCTCATCAAGCATTGGGTTCCAAAACTCCTGAAGAAATGTTCACCGGTAAGAAACCTGACGTATCTCATTTTAGAATTTTTGGAAGCCCTGTATATTTTCATGTGCTGAAAGAGATAAATTGGGTGCATCTGAAAAGAAAGGAATCTTTGTGGGTTATAGTGAAAATACTAAGGGATATAGAATTATGTAGCTGGTCAAAGGGAAGTCGAGATTAGTCATGATGTCACCTTTGACGAAGATATGGCCCTTAGCAAGGTGGACAATCTTCCTACTTTGAGGAGCTCTCAAGAAGCTGACACCAGGGAACCAAAAGATATGAGACAATGCCCAATGTGGATGAACCCTTGGATCCTATTGATCCTCCACCACCTGAGCCCATGGCTTAGGGGGACACTTGATGATGCTGAAGGACACACAACTCCCCGAGGAACCTTCCGTGAAAGAAGCCGAACAGGTATCAGGGATACCTGATCATCATGAGCACCATCATCCAAAATGAGCCTTTATCATTCACAGATGCCATCAAGCATCAAGTATGGAAGGATGCTATGACCGAAGAATATGAGTCTATTATGAAGAACGATGTCTGGGATGTGGTTCCCAGACCCCGGGACAAGACAATTGTCACTTCAAAATGGCTTTACAAGATAAAGCATGCAGTTGACGGAAGTATGGAAAAGTATAAGGCTCGTTTTGTCACTCGTGGCTTCTCCCAGAAGGAAGGTATAGAATATGACAAGATATTTGCACTTGTTGCCCGATATACCACCATCTGCTCGATCATAGCCCTTGCTGCTTCGCAAGGATGGAACCTACATCAGATGGATGTCAAGACTGCATTCTTACATGGTTCGATCAAAGAGGAGGTCTATGTGGAGCAACTCGAAGGACTTGAAATTTGTGATTGATAATCTCATGTGTGCAGGTTGAAAAAGGCCCTCTATGGGCTAAAGCAAGCACCCCGAGCATGGTATGAGAGAATCGATAACTATTTGATGAAGCTGGGATTCACTAGAAGTGAAGCCGACCCTAACCTTTACTTTAAGGTTATAAATGACAAGCCTCTCATACTGGTGCTTTATGTTGACGACCTCTTTCTAACAGGTGCAGACCCTCTCATTCACAAATGTAAGAGGGAGCTGGCTTCTGAATTCGAGATGAAAGATCTAGGACTCATGCACTATTTCCTAGGACTCGAAGTTCGACAGAATCCAGGGGAGATTTTCCTATCTCAAGGAAAGTATGTGGTGACAATATTGGAAAGATTAGTAACTACCTTGATGGAGCTTAACTTTAAGAAGTTAAGCAGTAGTGCTGCCGGACCTGTTTTACGAAATGCTATCGAGTATCGACAGCTCGTTGGAGCATTAATGTTCTTGGTGAACTCCCGTCTGGATATATGCTTTGCAATCAACACTTTGAGTCAACATATGGTTGAGCCTTGCCACTCACATTGGATTGGTGCCAAGAATCTGCTGAGATATCTTCATGGCACAATCACTCATGGATTAAGATACACTGCCAAAAATGTGAGACTACTTGGGTATACTGATGCCGATTGGGCAGGCAATGTGGAGGACTGAAAGAGCACCTCGGGGTGCTGTTTCTCTTTGGGAGCTGCCTCGATATCCTGGATGAGCAGGAAGCAGAAGTCGGTGGCTTTGAGCACTGCCGAGGCAGAATACATTGCTGCTAGCATGGCCTCCTGTGAGGCAGTCTAGTTGTGAAAGCTCTTCAGTGCGCTGTTTGGATTTACATTGGATACCACCGTGATTCTCTGTGACAACCAGAGCGGGATCCGTTTATCAGAAAATCTCGTATTTCATGATCGCTCCAAGCATATCGATATCAGGTATCACTATATTCGAGATATGGTGCAGCGAGGAGCAATAAGGCTCCAACATATTAGTACAGATGAACAGGGCACCGACATTCTAACAAAGCCCCTAGAAAAAGTCAAATTCCTGACTTTCCGAGAACAACTTGGTGTCGTTCAGAGACCCTCTAATGAGGGTCAAGTATGATGTACTGAGCTCTGGGAGCTCCAGGGGGGCCTGGGGTACTTCTTGGAGCGACATATGACCACAGGGTGACTCACCATCCCCTGTTGGTGCACTTTGTACAAGGTAAAAGGTTCAACCTTCCCCTGTGACACCCCGTGGCGACTATGGAACAGGATGATTAGTTCTCCTATGGGCCAGGATGATTCATTCTCCATAGTGATTGTGGAATAGGATGATTAGTTCTCCTGTGGGCCAGGATGATTCACTCTCCATGACGACTGTGGAACAGGATGATTCGTTCTCCTGTAGGCTAGGATGATTAGTTCTCCGTGGCATCCACTGGACAGGATGATTCGTTCTATTGTGGATAGGATGATTAGTTCTCCTGTCGAGGCATCCTACCCATGCAGTCTGGGACTCATGGGAAGTACCCCTTATCTGATCAATGAGCAGGGAAATGAGGATAGGGACCATAGTAGTTATATCGATGGACGCATCGTTGTATCTACTGTACTCCCTATGCTAGGATGACCTCCATTGATCTGGGATCAATGATACTGGTTTGGGACCAGTGAGAGTGGTACACAATGGCTTCGGGTTAGTGGAGTATGGTATGATACATCATCGATCATTTTTTCTTCTTCATAATTCGAGCAAAGCAGAGCAGAGCAGAACAGAGCAGAGCAAAGCAACGCAGAGCAGAGCAAGTAGGGTCAAGCCATATTGGATAGTGCATTTGATGGATGGACAGTAGTGACGATCCGACAGATTGCAGATGAAGTTCTCCCTAGTTGAGAGGGAGTGTTAAAATTGGCAACTAGGGCCAAACTTCATGTGGGTCACCTTATTTATGGATGCTGATATTTTTCCTAGATTCCTCTCGTCGAGAGGTGTAGGATTGATCTAAAGATCATCCGATTCCGACAAGTATTTATGAAGATATGAATTTATTTTGATTATGGACAAATTGTCAAGGTCGGCCAACAACTTATGTAGGCTTAAAAGCCCAACAGTAATGTCTATTCAACCCCAATGTTTTGCATATAAATACAAGGAGCATTCTCCTCATTTGCACCCTTCACTTCTCATCGGATATCTCTCTCTCCTGCGCAGAAAAGAGTCTCTTCTCTCTCCTGCGCAGAAAGGCTCTCTCTCTCACATGTGTGGAAAAGAGGACGCAAATTTCTATGGTTGAAGCTGCAGAAAGGAACTTTGACCAGTGTTGACCAGCGTGGACTCCTCTTTGACTGCGAGTTTGGTGTGGCTGATTCTCCTTGAAAGACCGCAATTTTTGGCACCAGAATCAAGGTGATCTGACCTTCGATTTAACAGATATTGACTTCCCTAGTTTAGGGCTGGTCTAGGGTTTGCTGCTGTTGATATTAATAAGATTTTTGTACTATTTCTCTCTGCTAAATTATTGAAGATAAAAGAAGATTTGATCAAAGGGTTTGCCCATATTGGGGTTTGTCCCTGGCTAGCCACCACATCTTGTGTCTCTTGTCTTGGCTTGTTTTCTATTGATCATTTAAATGTTTTATCTGCACTTTACTTAATGTACATGTGATTGCTAAACTGTGGATAATAATAAGAAAAACAAGTAAACTGCTCTAAGCATATAACATACCATAATTTAACATTTTGAGATAATCAACTTTCTAAATCAAAACATGTGAAACATATCTTGCCAAAACACAAAAATTAGTAAGTAACTTGGAAATGTAAAAGAAAGGAAGTGTTAAACCAAGACATCAATATGCAAATAGACTTGAAACATGAAAATAAAACACTTGTTTGAAATGATTACAATACTTGCTTTTGGAATAGACTTTGCATATGAAAACTCAAACCATCAAGAGACAAGTAAAGTAATTATAATGGAAAGTGCTTTTGGTTAATTTTATTAATTAGCTCTACAACAAGATTACAATTTGACTCTTCAATCCTCAGACCTCACCCTGGCCCAATGATATGGATCTCATAGTGAGGTGTCAATAGAGGAGTAGAGGATCCCTAAGATGTCTATTTCAACCAACTTATGTTGGAGGTAAAATTTTAATGAGGATTGGGGCCTTCCTACATTAAAATGCCTAGATGAAATGCAAATTGTGTTAATTCCCCAAATTAAAATAATGATACATGCAAATGCTTCAAAGAGATTGATTTGCAATGCTTGAGAATGAAATAGTGTTAACATAAGTTGCAATTATAACTTCTACTGGAGGAATAAAATTAGCTTACTAGTGTTGCATGTGTTTCATCAATGAATTAAAATGATACAAGTAATTTGCTTGAAAGTAAAATTTATTTCAATCAGGCAATGACAATAAATTGTTCCAATATTCAAGATACCAATGTAGCATAAAATTGAAGCATGTATTCAAGTGCCCATGAAACAATTTACGAAGGTAAATGGAAATGAATCAAAGTTTGTTAAGAATATAAAATGCTTGCATGTAAAGGATGAATTGCCCAAAGTAAAGTGTAAGCTTGTAGCTCCAAGCAACAATGAGAAAGAAATGCAAAGCTCAAATGAAACTGTAACAAACTTTAACTTAATGAAATGTGATAGTGAAGTTGTGTTAATTCCCAATTAAAGCATGCATGTAAGTGAATGAAGTATGAAAGCTTAAACTATGCAAATGTCAATCCACCCAAGAGAAGCCGACAAGCAAGTTAGATCTTTTATTAATATTACAATGAGAAGAGGGCCCTTCAAAGTTCTCAACTATACTTCAAGGAGAATCCTCACAATAATTGCTTGAAACTTGGAAACTATACCTCTTTTCTTGAGAAAGTAGTGACAAGATCTCACAAAACTTATGCAAGGGAAACAAGGTGCGAGTTTCCTCCAAATGGCCACGGCTTAAAGAAGAAAATGGGTAGCCCTCTAGTGAACTCGACTTGGCCAAAATAAGCCTCAAAAGGGCTCACAACATCCTTGGAAATCAAACCCCCAACACTTGCCAAAGGCCCTGCAAACACTTGTTAGTTGTTGCGGGAAGTTGCTCTTCAAAATCTACGACACAAGAGTTAGCAAACAATCCAAACAATGGCTGCAAAATAAGTTAAGTATTAGTGGAAAAATCAGCGAGATAAAATGTATATGTACAATTATAATTTACAAAAGGCTAAGCAAAAGAGTGAGAGTAAACTCTTGTCTTTGCTTAGCCATCTTCAAGCTCTTAGATAGCAAATGAAAGAAATGAAGTACAATGTTTTTTTAAAGAGATTTAAATTTAGAAGTTCTCGACTTATATAAGCTATGTGCCGAAATCCCTGCAAAACCATTTTGTAAGATAAGACTATGAAGGTTCAAAGAACAAATGAGAGCTCCTTTAAAAATGTATCAAGAGTGGGTTGGTCTCTCCAAAGACTTCCCCTCACGCTTGATTCTGTAATCCCAACAAGATGTTCCCCCTATAAAACTTCAATCAAGAATTAGTTCCATATAGATTTAGCAATAAACAATGATAAGAAACTCTAGAGATTTATTTAAAACCAACTAGAGGATTCTATATCTAGAGCATGCTTCTAAATTAAATGTCAATGCAAGATAGCTCTACATTAACAAATCTTCAAGAGCATATGGAAGCAAATTAGATCAAAGCATGAGTAAAAGGAATTATACCAATGCTCAACAATTCATCACACTCGAAAAGTAGGAATACCTCATGAATGCAACCCCAAAATCTTTATTGATATTTTTGAAAGTGTACAAGGCAGTAATGGTTCCGCAAGCACAATAGTCAGTAACAATCTTATTACAATGTGAGAGCCCATGGATCTATTATATAGAGTTGGGAGCAAATTCCAATGAAGAATGACAATGACAAATGGCATTGGAGCAATCCTAATGTAGAAGTGATTAAACAAGTGGCATGAGGTGACAATCTCAAAGAGAAATTCGAATTTGTTGAATGGAGCTCCAATGCCAAGTGTAAAAATCGAATTCTAGCAAGTGGACATCATTTTCTTCTTCCCTTATGTGCCAAATTCGAATTTTATGGTGGAATGACAAGTGTATATGGGTGGTAACCTATGTGGGGACAATTTCCCACAAAAGTCTCCACCAAATATTCTCTCAAATCCTCTTAAATGTGCATTAACTTCACAAATTCGAATTTCCAAGCAGCTTTTTTCATTTAATGCCAAAAATTGGATTTTATTTGAGCACGTCTTTTCCTTGATTTTAGGAGTCCACATCACCTTGGGAATTCACTTTAACTCCCCCATAATTTTCCACCTCATTTCCACAACATTTAGCATGTGTGGATATTTATTTTTCTCCATTTATTTAATTTCTGGCTTAATTAATTGCCAGATTTCCCACTAAACCTAGGAAAAGTGCGTTTTGAGGGTCCAAAACACATTATTAACCCCTCAAAGTGCGTTATAGTAGAAAGTTGAGGCTGAGAGGTGTAATTTTGATTACTCATACCTCATACAACTTCTCTAGACTACACTTATTACAATTTAAATACAATTTTATTTGCAATTTTTGACCTATTTGAAATCTAAAAAATTAAAAAATGACTACCTAGACCTAACCAAATTCCACGAATTATTTTGTGTGATCTAGCATGGTAATATACATCGATTCTAGACACTAAGATGTGTCAGGGGCTTAACCTTCAAATCGTAACCCCGGCTTTGGGGTAAAACATGAGTGAAAAAACCTAGAAAATTATCCGCCTCTGAAAAAGAAAGGATAATTAACCAGATTAAAAAAACACTCCAAGGTGTACTCGTTTGCTGATCGAGTCCCAACATCCTAGGCCTGTTACAGACTCAAAACTCATCATTACCAGTATCACTTATTACAATTTCCCGTAGGGTGTGGAATCTGGGTACAAGAAAGATGATGAGAAGATGGAAGTAGAGTTAAAAAACTCCGTTGACTGATGATATCTGATGGTACAAGTGTCTTCTGGATCATCTTTGGGCATGGAGTCTTCATATAATGATCAGGTGCCAGTCCAGTGGTCAACATTTGGCTCCATATGGGGATGCACGCTAGATACAATGTGATAGTGTGCAAGAACCTGGAATCTGCATCCATCAACAAAAGATATATATCAGCAATATCCATTCAAAAATATCATGAAGAGAAATCAATTACAGAAACGAAGAAATGAAAATTTATTCTAAAAGCATAAATGACAATTTATTCATGAAATAAAATGACGAGGGATAAGGTTAGAAATATGATACAGAAAGATGCCCCATAGCATCAGATGTCCTTAATGAAGTTCATGTTGAGAACCTGCTTACTTTCAGGCAGATCCATGGGCTGCTTTTCTGATGTGCCCTGTCCAATTCTAAATATTTGAGGACTTTGATCAATCCCAACACTGTGTTGTACATGGCCATCATATTTACCAAATCCATTCCGCTTTTTTCTTTTCTTCTTAACATATTGTGATGTTGATGTTGATGTGATCAAAGTAGACTTTTTTGCCCGATCTTGAAGACGCTCAGATGGAAAATTCGAAGTATCCAAGACTTCTTTGACCTGCTTTTGTCCATTCTGCTTCTGCTCTGACATGGGTGATGGATCAATCTCATAAGTATAAACCTAATTCCCCTCAGTTTCCTTGCTATCCAAGTCTCCATCAATTAGCCATTTTTCAATGGAGTAAATGACCTCCTCATAATGAGATGAAGATTGCTTCAGTGGACCGGGAGGCTTATGATTTGTTTCTTTGTTCTCTTCCCATTCGTCATTTAACCTAAGTTGGAATTTTTGTACGCGTAATCTTTCCATTTCATCTAACCTATTCTGAAAAGTGACTTGATTAGCCTTAATAACACTTATTTCCTTGGCATGATTCGTTTCCATTGTGTTGATTACTTGCACTTGTTTTTCTTCCATGGTGAGCAACCTATTTTGAAAACTGGCCATTTGATTAGAATGATTGACTTCCATGGCTTTTATTGCTTGTGCATGATTTTCCTCCATGGTCTTAATGAGTTGAACTTGGTTGAGTTGCATATCCTTAATCATTTGAGTCAACCCCTTGATGAGATCCTTATCATTCTCATTAGCTTTCGCTTTGATCTTCCTTTCATCTCCATATTTTTCTTCAAAAGTGCCAATGATTGATTCTAGAGAATCGAAACTGTTAGCAGGTAAGTCTATGAACCAATCCATAGCATCGCCATCTAATGAAAAAATGAAAAGTCTCATTTTAACATCCTCATGGTTAGTATCATGGTACCATTTGCTCACACAAAGGTGGAAATTCCTAAGGTGAGTTTTAGTACTGATGGCATTGTCACCTAGAAAACCAGGCAACTCTTCAATAGCCTCAATGGCTTCATCCGGAATGAAATTCGGATAGCCTATAATGTTAGTAAAATCACAAGGGGCGAACAAAACATTCATGATGTCATGCTCACTTGACCCTAAAAAGAGCAAATGGATACCAGAGAGAGGCTCCTGTCCAAGATTAGCAAGAAATCTACAAGAAGCAAGCTACAAGTAGAAATCCTTGCAGAAAATTAAATAAGTGGAGCTGCCACTTGAACAAGAATCTAACTCTAAAATCCAACATGCAAAAACCAAAAGTTAGTCGTATTTCCCAGGTACAAGAAAGCTTGTCCCTAGCAATGACGCCAAAGATGTTGACCCTGCCACCTACACCTACCTACAAGTCAGTGTGAAAAGCCTTCAACCCCACATGGTGTGGTTGGTGGAAGGGAACTCAGAGAAGGGGCTGTCACACTAATCCCGACTCTCTCCTTTTGAGCTATCTCCTAGGATAGCTAAGGGGGGTGGTCCCTAATGAAAAGTTAAGTTAAAAGATGTGAGTTTCTATGAGAGTGTTATAGTGAAAATGGATTAGTTTTAAGGATTTATGAGCAAATATGAAGTGAGCAAGTTGAAATAACAATGCCAATCATTAATATGATTAAAAATCATAAAACCAGTGCCTTATAAGGAATTTGCTCAACAATTTAAAGATATATTTGCTCAAAGTAAAATGCAATGTTCTCAAAAGAGAAAACAAAGTCACCCTGAAATGTAAATAAAAATTGTTAGCACAAGATATGTAAGATACAAAATGCTTTTGAGATAATCAACTTTATAAATTAAAACATGTGAAACATATCTTGCCAAAACACAAAAATTAGTAACTAACTTGGAAATGTAAAAGAAAGGAAGTGCTAAACCAAGACATCAATATGCAATTAGACTCAAAACATGAAAATAAAACACTTGTTTGAAATGATTATAATACTTGCTTTTGGAATAGACTTTGCATATGAAAACTCAAACCATCAAGAGACAAGTAAAGTAAATGTAATGGAAAGTGCTTTTGGTTAATTTTATTAATTAGCTCTACAACAGGATTACAATTTAACTCTTCAATCCTCAGACCTCACCCTCGCCCAATGATATGGATCTCACAATGAAGAGTCAATAGAGGAGTAGAGGATCCCTAAGATGTCTATTTCAACCAACTTATGTTGGAGGTAAAATTTTAATGAGGCTTGGGGCCTTACTACACTAAAATGCATAGATGAAATGCAAATTGTGTTAATTCCCCAAATTAAAATAATGATACATGCAAATGCTTCAAAGAGATTGATTTGCAATGCTTGAGAATGAAATAGCGTTCAACATAAGTTGCAATTATAACTTCAAGTGGAGGAATAAAATTAGCTTACAAGTATTGCATGTGTTTCTTCAATGAATTAAAATGATACAAGTAATTTGCTTGAAAGTAAAATTTGTTTCAAATAGACAATGACAATAAATTGCTCCAATATTCAAGATAACAATGGAGCATAAAAGTGAAGCATGTATTCAAGTGCCCATGAAACAATTTATGAAGGTAAATGAAAACGAATCAAAGTTTGTTAAGAATATAAAATGCTTGCATGTAAAGGATGAATTGCCCAAAGTAAAGTGTAAGCTTGTAGCTCCAAGCAACAATGAGAAAGAAAATGCAAAGCTCAAATGAAATTGTTACAAACTTTAACTTAATGAAATGTGATAGTGAGGTTGTGTTGATTCCCAATTAAAGCATGCAAGTGAATGAAGTATGAAAGCTTAAACCATGCGAATGTCAATCCACCCAAGAGAAGCCTTGCCTTAAATGGGGAGATAGGATACCATGGGAGAAACCCCAAGCTCCCACAAGCAAGTTAGATCTTTTATTGATATTACAATGAGAAGAGGGCCCTTCAAAGTTCTCAACTATACTTCAAGGAGAGTCCTCACAATAATTGCTTGAAACTTGGACACTAGACCTTTTTCCTTGAGAAAGTAGTGAGAAGATCTCACAAAACTTATGCAAGGGAAACAAGGTGTGAGTTTCCTCCTAATGCCCATGGTTTAAAGAGGAAAATGGGCAGCCCTCTAGTGAACTCGACTTGCCCAAAATAAGCCTCAAAAGGGCTCACAACATCCTTGGAAATCGAACCCCCAACACTTGCCAAAGATCCTGCAAACACTTGTTAGATGTTGTGGGGAGTTGCTCTTCAAAATCTGCCACACAAGAGTTAGCAAACAATCCAAACAATGGCTGCAATATAAGTTAAGTATTAATGGAAAAGTCAGCAAGATAAAATGTATATGTACAATTATAATTTACAAAAGGCTAAGCTAAAGAGAGAGTAAACTCTCGTCTTTGTGTAGCCATCTTCAAGCGCTTAGATAGCAAATGAAATAAATGAAGTACAATGTTTTTTTAAAAGAGATTTAAATTCAGAAGTTCTCGGCTTGTGTACAAAGCTATGTGCCGAAATCCCTGCAAAACCACTTTGTAATATAAGACTGTTAAAATTGGCAACCAGGGCAAAACTTCATGTGGGTCATCTTATTCATGGCTAATAATATTTTTATTAGATTCCTCTCGTCGAGAGGTGTAGGATTGATATAAAGATCATCCAATTCCGACAAGTATTCATGGAGATATGAATTTATTTTGATTATGGAATTATTATCAAGCCGACCTACAACTCATGTAGGCTCAGAAGCCCAATAGTCGCATCTATTCACCCACCAACGTTGTGTATAAATATAAGAGGACTTTTCCTCATTTGGACTCACTCATCTCATCACATCTCTCTCTCTCTACTGCGCAGATATGAGTCTCTTCTCTACTGCGCTGAAATGGGTCTCTCTCTCTCACATGTGAAGCCGGAAGCTGTTGAATTTGAAGCTGCAACTGCAGAAGTAAAGATTGACTTGTGTGGCCTAGAAGATCTCCTCTTTGGAACTGCGCTGTAGGTTCATCTGAACCTTCTTTGAAAGCCGCAACTTTTGGTGGTGGAATGAAGTCAATTCGACGAACGGTTTGCAAGATATCGACTGCCTTAGTTTGAAGCCGGAAACTGCTGAAACTGAAGCTGCAACTGCAGAAGTAAAGATTGACTTGCGTGGCCTAGAAGATCTCCTCATCTGAACTGCGTTGTAGGTTCATTTGAACCTCCTCTGGAAGCCGAAACTTTTGGTGGTGGAATGAAGTCAATCCGACTGTCGATTTGTGAGATATGGTCTGCCCTAGTTTGATAATAAAGCCGCTAATGCTGATGCTACTGATCTAGGGTTTGCTACTGCTGATATGAATCAGATTTATTGTACTATTTCTCTCTGCTGAATTATTGAAGATAAAAAAAGATTTGATCAAAGGGTTTCCCCACACATTGTGGGGTTTGTCCCTGGCTAGCCGCCACATCTTGTGTCTCTTGTCTTGGCTTGTTTTCTGTCGATCGTTTAATGTTCTATCTACACTTTACTTTATGTACATGTGATTGCTAATCGGTGGAATATAATAAGAAAAAGAAGTAAACTGTTATAAGCATAGAACATACCATAACTTAACATGGTATCAGAGCTGAGGTGAAGACAAAGCTCGAGCAAGAGCAAGAGCAATCATTGAAGAGAAGATTGGCAAGGCTATCCTAAAAGAACTATGGGTCCTCAACACTCTTTCCTGCCGAAGACAAGCTCCGTGAGAACGCTGACTATCACGGATGGAAGATGTCTATCGATCTAACCCTTGAAGATCAAGGAGTGCTGGACCATGTAAGAGGCAATATTGTTGAGCCTTCATCAAATGCATCTGCTGCTGCCTGGAACAAATGGAAAAATGGAGAAGTCAAAACAAAGAAGATCATCCGGGACTCTATCGACAAGCGCTTGGTGGCCTACATCTCTGATCTAGACACCTCCAAGGAAATCTACGACAGACTAGTGAGTTTATTTAAAGTTAATGATGCAAATCAAGTTTTGTTTCTTAGAAATAAGTTGAGGGAAATCAAGAAGGGTAAAGATGAAAGTATGCAAGCATACTTCTTAAGAATCACCGAGATCAAGAACGATCTCCTATCTATTGGGGAAACCATTACTGATAGAGAAATGTCACTCACAACTCTCGGAGGATTACCATCTGAATGGTATGTGTTCAGGACTACTCTTCTGAACAATAATGTAATTCCTAGTTTCGAGGAATTAATGGCTAGATGCATTCAAGAACAAACAAGGGTAGAAGAGCAGGAAATGCCCTTGCCTAAAGGTCCTCCTGCTGCTTTTTCTTCTCATGCTAAGAAAGAAATAATTCTGGGTCTAAATCGAAAAGAAAGGCTGGATTTAAGGGTGGAAGAAAAGGACGATGTTTCATTTGCAATAAAGCAGGTCACTATGCAAGGGAATGTCCTGATAGAAAGGACTCTCACCGTGACGATGATCAAAATCCCTCTCATGGTAATCGAAGGAATGGAAAATTCAACAACAAAGGAAAAAGGAATGCGGAAAATCAAGGAAGAGGGCAACCATTCAAGAAGGCTAGAAATTCCAGGTATGAATCTAACACTGTTGACGATAAGCAGGCTGAATATTATCTACCAGCTGCTCTATCTACCTCCGCTCCTTCGGACTCAATGGGAATTTGGCTCATTGATAGTGGTGCCTCAAGACACTTCACTGGTTACAAAGAAGTACTCTATAATCTGGTAGAGAAAGAAACTAACCTGGAAATTGTCCTTGGAGATGACATGAAATACCCAGTGAAAGGTGTAGGCAATGTTCTCTTAAACTGAATCAAGGTAATACGATTCACTTACAAGATGTATTATATGTACCTGATCTCAAAAAGAACCTGGTATCCATCTCGGCAATGGAAGACAAAGGCTATAAGGTAACCTTCAGCGATGGTAAGGTACGCATATGGAAAAATAATGTTAAAGATGCTTTCACTCTTGGGTTTCGAGTTGATTCTTTATATCAAGTCGGTGGAAGTCTGCTAGGTGTCATGTCTTGTGACACAACGCTTCAGTCCGAACTTTGGCATCGGAGGTTTGCCCACCTTCATTACAAAGCTCTACCCGATGTAAGACAGCTGGTAACAGGGATGCCTGAATTCCAAGTAGAGAAAGAAGGTGTATGTCCGGGATGTGCCGAAGGAAAGCTCAAAAGGGGACCATTCCCTTCAAGTCAAAGCAAGACCTCCGATATATTACAACTAGTTTACTCAGACATATCAGGTATGATGCCTGTGAACTCCTTGGGAGGATACTCATATTATCTTACTTTTACAGATGACCATTCTCGAAAGACCTGGATATACTTCTTGAAAAAGAAGGATGAAGTGTTCCCTTGGTTCCGACACTTCAACGCCCTAATCGAGAATCAAACCGAAAAGAAGATCAAGATCTTCAGAACTGACAATGGGACTGAATATGAATCTAATGAGTTCCATGATTTTTTGTAAAGAGGCTGGCATCAAGGGGAGACTACTACACCATATACTCCTGAACAAAATGGTGTGGCAGAAAGGAAGAACCGCACAATTATGGAAGCTGTCCGGGCCATGCTACATGATCAAAGTCTTCCTAAGTTTCTATGGGCTGAAGCTGCAAACACTGCCGTATATGTACAAAATCGATGCCCTCATCAAGCATTGGGTTCCAAGACTCCTGAAGAAAAATTCTCCAGTAAGAAACTTGATGTTTCTCATTTTAAAATTTTTGGAAGCCCTGTATACTTTCATGTGCCGAAAGAGAAAAGAAATAAATTGGGAGCATTTGGAAAGAAGGGAATTTTCGTGGGCTATGGTGAAAATACTAAAGGCTATAGAATCTATGTAGCCAGTCAAAGGGAAGTCATAATCAGTCATGATGTCACCTTTGACGAAGATATGGCTCTCAGCAAGGTGATCAATCTTTCGACTTTGAGGAGCTCTCAAGAAGCCGACACCAGGGAACCGAAAGAAAAGGATGATGAATCAATGCCTGATGTAGAAGAACCCATGGATCCGATTGATCCTCCTCAGTGTTACTTGGGAGCGGGAGCGGGAGCGGGGAGCGGGAGCGGAAGCGGGAGCGGGAGCGACCATTTTCAGAAGCTCCCGGTTTGGGAGCGAATCCGGGAGCGATTTTTTAAAAATATATATATTTTTTATATTTTTTAATTTTTGATACATATATGTCAACAAAAACATGTAGAATGATGAAATAGACATAAAAAACATTAAAAAACATAAATTGATCATTGAACCATATCACATCAATCATCTAGAAATTATAATCGTCATCAACCTTAGTAAAATAATAAATTAAAATAACATTCAATTCAATAACATTTATCATCATTGATCACCAAAGTAACAAGTTGTACTTGTAAGCCAAGTTTAACCATTACAAGAAGTAATATCGAAGATATTTCTAAGTCCTAACTTCTAACTGTTAACATGATATGAAATGTTAAAAATTTATAAAATGAAACATGAATAATGAGATGAAATGAAACAACTTTAGTCTTTCACAAAGCATCATATTCATAATTCACAATCATTACCAATGAGTTATAATTGCCAAGGCCCAACTTCAAACTTCAAATTTTCATTGTCACAGTGATATAATGTTTACAAAAAATATCATAATGTCATAATGATATGAAAGAGTCAAGAGTCAAGAGTCAAGGACTCAAAACTCAACACTGAACAGTTATGAAAACTAAAGTGACAAGTCTAATAGAAACTAAAAAAGACAAGTAAACTGTAAATCTACAAGTGGCCCTTGCCACGAGAGTCTCCAGGAGTATAAGTAGGTCTTGGCGGTCTTCTAGGAGTCCTCCCTCCCAGACCGACGACCAGAACTAGAGCCTCCACGCGAGGGTGTCGATGGAGGTGGCGACAGCAATGGAACAAGACTCGGGCCCCGAGAACTGCTACTGGATGGTGGAGGTGGAGTGGCATGGCTGCTGCAGCTGCTTCAGCTTCATCCCGTACAAGCTCATCTTCTAGTTCTTCCATATGTACAATGCCATCCTCTAAATTGTCGTCCTCAGGGTGACTGTCCCAAATTTTATATGTGGGATCTTCATTGGCCCGATCACAGTAATGGCTCAACAACCTCAAATTGTAGTTGCACATAAACCAAGCTTTCTGCTCGGTTTTCGTTGAGCCTGTTTCTTTTCACATTATGTATATAACTGTAGTGCTCCAACACCTCTCTGCAGAAGAAGAATTTACAACCTGTGCAAGAACTTTCAATGCCAATTTTCGCAAAAGTCCGTCGCCGCCATATGTTTCCCACCATGTGAGAGAATCAAATTTATCTTTGTCGTCCATTTGCATGGAAGTTACCATACAAACCACTGCCAGTGAAGTATCTGCCTATTTCAAGGCGCACAGCTGCACATTCCTCCCTGTCAGGCACAAACTTTCTAATGCATCCAGATATCCTTTAGTTACCTCTCGATCTAAATGGGGTTTGGTCCTAACACCACCCCCCTGCTGCAGGTTTGCCCAACCAAGAATCTGAGTAGTATTTTGGCGTAAGGATATACGCCAAGCAATGTAGTGGAAGGTTAAGCTTTTTCCACCGTTCACACACACACAATCGTGAATCAGATTGTACAAGTCGGGATCTCTGTTATTAACAATGTCTTTATTTTTCCCCCAACATGGTATCCATTTGCTCATACACCTCGCCAATCACCGGTTTGTCTGTATCTGCAAACCGAATCATGTTATAAATTGGCTTGGTGAAATCCAATACCTGTCTCACAACTGTCCAAAACTGCCCATCAAGAGCGGCCTCCTCCACCGTATCAAAACCTGCAATGTCAGCTACATTTGTAGCCCTTTCCTTTAACACCTGCCAATTTGGGACTTGATACCATGCTAGCTAAACCCTCTCTTACCTTCAAAAGGCGCCTGAAGGTGAGGTAATAGCTACCAAATGTAGTCCTCGCAATCTTCAGCAACTCCAATCTCGAGTGACTGCGGAAAAGGCCATGGGTATTGCTATGTTTGTAATAAATTTTATCATTTTTTTTTCCTCTCTTGTACAAATCCCAATCCATTGGTATTGTTCATTTTTGTTTTTGACAATATCATGCAACAGAAGGTTCAATGTGTGAACCAAACATCCAGACCAAAATATGTTCGGGTATCTATCCTCAATAATTGCTCCCGCTGCCTTACAATTAGGAGCATTATCAGTGATGACTTGGATGACATTGTATGGGCCAATACGCTCAATTGTTTCAAGCAATGCTTCTGCAATGTTGATAGCGGTCTTGAACTTGTCTGAGTAATCATGTGCAGCTAGAAAAATGGGACCACTTCGGGACACAGCAAGAACACTTATCAATGGCTTGCCTTTTACATTTGTCCATCCATCAGATACAATGGACACCCCATTGTCAGTCCAAGAACTTGTCATTTTATTCAAAGAATGTGATATTTTTGCTTTTTCATGATCAAGGCCAACTGTTCTTGCCTTGTCATACCCAGGGTTCTTGTATCCTTTAGGGGCATCATTTATGGCAGAAAACCATTTCGTGCCAATAAGGTGAGCGTAGAACATTGAATGGTATGCCATTTGCATAAGAGGACCTGTAAATTTTTGAATCCACATCATCCTACACCCCTCATCAAGGAAATCTGATATGCTTCTACGGCGTAAAGATGATGACCCTGAGCCTCCATGTCCATATCCACTGCCTTGGGAGGATGCTGAAGGAGTTCTTTGTGAGCTTGGTTCAAAGAAACCCCTTGATCTTTTTGCTTTGTATTGGGCGTCCTCCTCTTCCTTTATGTATTTGGCTCTATCAACTGTTGACACTCACCCCCAGTTGCAAGTTCTGATTCCTATTTGTTTCTCTCCATCCCATGCCCTTTTCCCGCAAAGGTGTCTTCTCAAACGGTGTATGAGCCTGTGAAATCAGTGTTGCAATGGGGGCAATGAAATTTAGTGGTTCCACCCCCTCTCCCCTGTTTCAGGCCTCTGAACATATTTCCACAATGGAGTTTGGTCTTGTTTAGTTTTTTCACCCTCACATGTTCACCCTCCACATCCTCCTCACTGGGGTTTTCACCTATTTGACTTCCTCTCCGGCTTCTTCATCCACCTCTTCAGGGTCAGGCCCCCTCCGTTTCCTACTCTCCACCACCATAATAACCAGAAAGGGGACCAGGAAGAGGAAAATGCCAATAAAAATGCTCAGGTCCATCGTGTTTGATGTTTGTAGGGTTTGAGTCTTGAATCTGCAAATTAATTTAGTTTATTGGGATTAATTCATTTAATTTATTAATTTAATTTAAATTAATGATCTTTAAAACTCAAACAGGTAAATGAAACTAACCAAATTAACTACCTAACCACTAAACTAACTAAATGATTAAGTTACATACCTCTGCAAGCTTGCTCCTCGCTCCTTGGCACTTGCTCCTCGCTCCTCAGCTCTGGCTCCTTGCTCCTCAGCTCTTGCTCCAGCTCTCAATCTCTTGCTCAAGCTCTCAATCACTTGCTCAACAAAGTTGTAATGACAAGTTTTTTGGCCCATTGGGCTTATAAAACAAAAAAAATTAGCTAAATTTTTTAATTTTTCGGGTCCGGCGGAATTTTTTTTCCGCCGAACCGCTCCCGGAGCGTTTTTTAATGCCCGGGAGCGATTAGGGAGCGATCGGGGAGCGATCGCGCTCCGGGCATTAAAAAACGCTCCGGGAGCTCGGGAGCGATCGCTCCCTGAAACGCTCCCTATCAGAGCAGGGAGCGTAAATTTTTTTAAGGGAGCGCGCTCCCGAAAATCGCTCCCGTCCGGGAGCGATTTTGGGGAGCGCGCTCCCGACCCGCTCCCGAGCCGCTCCCCGCCCGGAGCGCGCTTCGGGAGCGGGTTCGAAGGGGGGGGGGGCGCTCCCCCGCAACACTGATCCTCCTCCATATGAGCCTTCCTCTTCTAGGAAGAGGCCTTCATGGCTTAAGGGGTTACTTGATGATGCTGAAGGACATGCTGCACCCCGAGGAACCTTTCGTGAAAGTAAGAAACCTAATAGGTATCAAGGATCCCTGACCATCATGAGCACGATCATACAAAATGAGCCTTCGTCATTCTCAGATGCCGTCAAGCATCAAGTATGGAAGGATCTATGACCGAAGAATATGAGTCTATCATAAAGAATGATGTTTGGGAAGTAGTTCCCAGACCCCAGGACAAGACTGTTGTTACTTCCAAATGGCTTTACAAGATAAAGCATGCAGCAGATGGAAGCACGGAAAAGTATAAGGCTTGTTTTGTTGCTCGAGGTTTCTCCCAAAAGGAAGGTATAGACTATGATGAGATATTTGCACCTGTTGCCAGATATACGACCATCCGCTCGATCATAGCCCTTGCCGCTTCACAAGGATGGAACCTACATCAGATGGATGTCAAGACTGCGTTCTTGCATGGCTCGATCAAAGAAGAGGTCTACGTGGAGCAACCCGAAGGATTTAAGATTTATGATCGAAAATCTCATGTATGCAGGTTGAAGAAAGCTCTCTATGGGCTGAAGCAAGCACCCCGAGCATGGTATAGAGGATCGATAGCAACTTGATGAAGCTGGATTCACTAGGAGTGAAGCCGATCCTAACCTTTACTTTAAGGTTGAAGATGACAAGCCTCTCATACTGGTGTTGTATGTGGATGACCTCTTTCTAACAGGTGCAGACCCTCTCATTCACAATGTAAAAGGGAGCTGGCCTCTGAATTTGAAATGAAAGACCTAGGACTGATGCACTACTTCCTAGACTTGAAGTGTGGCAAAAGCCAGGAGAAATTTTCCTATCTCAAGGAAAAATATGTGGTGAAGATATTGGAAAGATTCGGAATGGTGGACTGCAAGCCTGTAACTACTCTGATGGAGCTTGACTTCAAGAAGTTAAGCGGTAGTGCTGCTGGACCTGTTTTACGAAATGCTACCGAGTATTGCCAACTCGTCGGAGCATTAATGTTCTTAGTGAACTCCCGTCCAGATATATGCTTTGCAGTCAACACGTTGAGCCAGCATATGGTTGAACCCCACCTCATACACTGGATTGGTGCCAAGAATCTGCTGAGATATCTTTGTGGCACTATCACTTATGGGTTAAGATACATTGCCAGAGATGTGAGACTATTTGGATACACAGATGCTGACTGGGCAGGCAATGTGGAGGACCGTAAGAGCACTTTCGGGTGTTGTTTCTCCTTGGGATCTGCTTCGATATCCTGGATGAGCAGGAAACAAAAGTCGGTGGCTTTGAACACCGCCGAAGCAGAGTATATTGCTGCTAGCATGGCTTCTTGTGAGGCAGTTTGGTTGCGAAAGCTCTTCAGTGAGTTGTTTGGATTCACATTGGATACCATTGTGATCCTTTGTGACAACCAAAGTGGGATTCGTTTGTCAGAGAATCCCGTATTCCATGATCGCTCCAAGCATATTGATATCAGATACCATTATATTCGAGATATGGTGCAACGGGGAGCTATAAGGCTCCATCATATCGGTATAGATGAACAGGTCGCCGACATTTTGACAAAACCCCTTGGGAAAGTAAAATTTCTGACTTTCCGTGAACAACTTGGAGTTGTTCAAAGACCCTCCAATGAGGGTCATGTATGATGCATTGAGCTCTGAGAGCTCCAGGGGGGTGCGGGGTGCTTCTTGGAGCAACATATGACCACAGGATTATTCACTATCCCTTGGTGGTATACATGTACACCCTGTGGCGACATTGTAGCAGGATTGATGTGTTCTCCTGTGAGGCCTGGATTGATGTGTTCTCCATGGCAGCTTGGATTGATGTGTTCTCCATGGCAATTGTAGCAGGATTGATGTGTTCTCCTGTGAGGCCTGGATTGATGTGTTCTCCATGGCAATTGTAGCAGGATTGATGTGTTCTCCTGTGAGGACAGGATTGATTAGTTCTCTTGTCGAGGCATCCTACCCATGCAGTCTGGGACTCATGGGAAGTACCTCTCATCTGATCAATGAGCAGGAAATGAAGTTAGGGACCATAGTAGTACCGATGGACGCATCGTTGTAACTACCGTACTCCCTACGCTAGGATGACCTCCATTGATCTGGGATCAATGATACTGGTCTGGGACCAGTGGTAGGAGTTGTACCATACTATGACGCTGACTTTGGGGTCGGTGAGACTGGTCTGGGATCAGTGGTACATACTCTGAGACTGACTTTGAGTCAGTGGAGGATGATATTGGTCTGGGACCATTGGAGTTGTACTCACTATGACGCTGACTTTGGGTTGGTTGAGACTGGTCTGGGACCAGTGGTACATACTCTGAGACTGACTTTGAGTCAGTATGATACATCCTCGATCATTTCTTCTTCTTCATAATTCGGACAAAAGCAGAGTAGAACAGAACAATGCAAGAGCAGAGCAGAACAGAACAAAACAGTACAGATCAATGCAGGCAGAACAAGACAAAGCAGAACAGGCAAAATAGAGCAGAGCAGGGCAAGGGTCAGGCTGTACAAGGCAGTGCATTTGATGGATGAATAGTAACGACCGATAGACAGATTGCAGATGAAGTTCTCCATGGTTGAGAGGGAGTGTTTAAAATTGGCAACCAGGGCAAAACTTCATGCGGGTCATCTTATTCATGGCTAATAATATTTTTATTAGATTCCTCTCGTCGAGAGGTGTAGGATTGATATAAAGATCATCCAATTCCGACAAGTATTCATGGAGATATGAATTTATTTTGATTATGGAATTATTATCAAGCCGACCTACAACTCATGTAGGCTCAGAAGCCCAACAGTCGCATCTATTCACCCACCAACGTTGTGTATAAATATAAGAGGACTTTTCCTCATTTGGACTCACTCATCTCATCACATCTCTCTCTCTCTACTGCGCAAATATGAGTCTCTTCTCTACTGCGCTGAAATGGGTCTCTCTCTCTCACATGTGAAGCCGGAAGTTGTTGAATTTGAAGCTGCAACTGCAGAAGTAAAGATTGACTTGTGTGGCCTAGAAGATCTCCTCTTTGGAACTGTGCTGTAGGTTCATCTGAACCTCCTTTGAAAGCCGCAACTTTTGTGGTGGAATGAAGTCAATCCGACGAACGGTTTGCAAGATATCGACTGCCCTAGTTTGAAGCCGGAAACTGCTGAAACTGAAGCTGCAACTGCAGAAGTAAAGATTGACTTGCGTGGCCTAGAAGATCTCCTCATCTGAACTGCGCTGTAGTACATCTGAACCTCTTCTGGAAGCCGAAACTTTTGGTGGTGGAATGAAGTCAATCCGACTGTCGGTTTGTGAGATATGGTCTGCCCTAGTTTGATAATAAAGCCGCTAATGCTGATGCTACTGATCTAGGGTTTGCTACTGCTGATATGAATCAAATTTATTGTACTATTTCTCTCTGCGCTGAATTATTGAAGATAAAAGAAGATTTGATCAAAGGGTTTCCCCACACATTGTGGGGTTTGTCCCTGGCTAGCCGCCACATCTTGTGTCTCTTGTCTTGGCTTGTTTTCTGTCGATCGTTTAATGTTCTATCTGCACTTTACTTTATGTACATGTGATTGCTAATCGGTGGAATATAATAAGAAAAAGAAGTAAACTGTTATAAGCATAGAACATACCATAACTTAACAAAGACTATGAAGGTTCAAAGAACAAATGAGAGCTCCTTTAAAAATGTATCAAGAGTGGGTTGGTCTCTCTAAAGGCTTCCCCTCATGCTTAATTCTGTAATCCCAACAAGATGTTCCCTCTACAAAACTTCAATCAAGAATTAGTTCCATATAGATTTAGCAATAAACAATGATTAAAAACTCTAAAGATTTATTTAAAACCAACTAAAGCATTCTATATCTAGAGCATACTTCTAAATCAAATGTCAATGCAAGATAGCTGTACATTAACAAATATACAAGAGCATATGGAAGCAAATTTGATCAAAGCACGAGTAAAAGGAATTATACCAATGCTCAACAATTCATCACACTCGAAAACGAGGAACACCTCATGAATGCAACCCCAAAGTCTTTATTGATATTTCTGAAAGTGTACAAGGCAGCAGGGCTTCCGCAAGCACAATAGCTAGTAACAATCTTATTACAATGTGAGAGCCCGTGACTCTTTTATATAGAGAGTTGGGAGCAAATCCCAATGAAGAATGACAATGACAAATGACATTGGAGCCTATCCCAATGTAGAAGTGATTAAACAAGTGGCATGAGGTGACAATCCCAAAGAGAAATTCGAATTTGTTGAATGGAGCTCCAATGCCAAGTGTAAAAATCGAATTTTGGCAAATGGACATCATTTCTTCTTCCCTTATGTGCCAAATTCGAATTTTATGGTGGAATGACAAGTGTATATGGGTGTTAACTCATGTGGGACAATTTCCCACAAAAATCTCCACCAAATATTCTCCCAAATCCTTTTAAATGTGCATTAACTTCACAAATTCGAATTTCCAAGCAGCGTTTTCATTTAATGCTAGAAATTCGATTTTATTTGAGCACATGTCCTTTCCTTGATTTTAGGAGTCCACATCACCTTGGGACTTCACTTTAACTCCCCCATAATTTTCTACCTCATTTCCACAACATTTAGCATGTGTGGATATTTATTTTACTCCATTTATTTAATTTCTGGCTTAATTAATTGCCAGATTTCTCACTAAACTTGGGAAAAGTGGGTTTTGAGGGTCCAAAACACATTATTAACTCCTCAAAGTGTGTTATAGTAGAAAGTTGAGGGTGAGAGGTGTAATTTTGATTACTCATACCCTATACAACTTCTCTAGACTAGACTTATTACAATTTAAATACAATTTTATTTGCAATTTTTGACCTGCAGGAAATCAAAAAAGTTAAAAAATGACTACCTAGACCTAACCAAATTCCACAAAATTGTTTGTGTGATCTAGGATGGTAATATACATCGATTGTAGACACTAAGATGTGTCAGGTGCTCAACCTTCATACCGTCACCTCGGCTTTGGGGTAAAACGTGAATGAAAAAACCTAGAAAATTATCCGCCTCTGAAAAAAGGGGATAATTAACCAGATAAAAAAACACTCCAAGGTGTACTCGTTTGCTGATCGAGTCCCAACATCCTAGGCTTGTTACAGACTTAAAACTCATCATTACTAGTATCATTTATTACAATTCCCCATAGGGTGTGGAATCTGGGTACAAGAAAGATGATGAGAAGATGGAAGTAGAGTTAAAAAACTCCGTTGACTGATGATATCTGATGGTACAAGTGTCCTTTGGATCATCCTTGGGCATGGAGTCTTCATATAATCATCAGGTGCCACTCCAGTGGTCAACAAACCCTAAAGCTATTGTTCAGCGAAGGAGATCCCACGAGACTACGAGACAAGGGTAACCACCAAATCGAGTGGAGGAGACTGGAGTACAGACCTAGCCCACTCTTTCCGCCAAATACCCCCACCAATCCATGCCTAAAAGTGTCCATGATAAGTAAGTAAAATTACTCAACTATACCAATGAAATGCCATACCTTCGGGGTCTGGGAGGCCCACCTTCAAACATATGATCATAATAGATGGGCGAGGGACCACATGGTTGGCTCAAGTGGCATAGATAATTGCACATCGGGCTATTTGGTGGCTGCAAGGGTTCGCTGAATGTCAGTTGAGGACCATCTAGGAGAAAATTTTTCTCCTATGCATACCACCCACAGGTAGTGGGTAACATCTGGCTCCAACTGCGACGTGAGCTCTCAGAAAGGTGCAAAGCAGTGTGGAAAAAATTCTGCAAAAAATCGTGATTTAATCCTAAAAATGCGATTTTTTAAACTAAACATTTTAATCCCCTGACTTTTTGGCGACTTTTTCAGAAAGGAAAAAATCGCGATTTAATCGTTATACTCCCGATTTAATCGAGAGTCTACCCAAAAAGTTGGCATCCCTTCCAGGCCGCGAATAAAGAGGCCGCAAAGGCGAAAATGATATAATTTTCTGTTGTTTAATATTAAGGCAGAGAGTGGAATCTTTCAAACATAGCCCTAGAAATTTGATGATAACATTGCGCTGTGCAATTTGTTTTGTTGTTGAATCTTAGTTTCGAGCATTATAGTTAGTTGGTGTTACTAAGAAAATTAATTGCTTACTTGCTATATTCTGTTGAATGTTGAAACATATATGGCTATTATTGGTTTGCTCTTGCTGGATGTTATGTCTCCAAAACAGTAGGGATCTATATATGAGACGTGCAAAAAAATACAGAGAAGAGACATTAGCTAGAGGCTAAGCTGTCAGAAGGCTGTTATAAGAAACTCAGAAGACTATGAAAAAGAAGTGCATACCTACCTCGACGAGCATGATTGTGAGACATAAGAGCAAGAGGACAAGGAGTATCCAGACTAGCAAGCAAGGAAGTGTAAATAACTGAAGAACGTTCCCAAGAATCAACACTATTATGATCATATTTTTTGTGGATAATGTTGAAAAACATTGGTGATAAAATGCACTTAGAATGCAGAGTGCAAGAGTGTAATATGCTTTTAGTGATCGAATTCACATGTAAAGAATGACATTGTAGTAAAACACTGAAAACACCTCTAAACTATGACTTCGACTGTAGATGTTAAAAAAAATAAAAAATAAAATGAATAATTTTGTTTTTTTTAATTTTGCTGACTTTTTCAAAAAAATCGACTTTAACGAATTTTTCAACTTTTGGACCCTTGCCGAATTAATCCCGACTTCGACTTTTTCCACATTGGTGCAAAGCTACTTGACTGGTCACGTGAACACCAACAATCTCTTGGTACCGCAGACTTGTCACCTGCACATATCACAAATCAAACACATAGGGCAACATGCTTTCACAACGTCTCATGATCACACTTGCTTATATTAGGCCACTAAAAATCAAGTAGTAAATAAGATTCAAACAAAATTTCGAATGCAATCTTAATCTAAATGCTGCTAATCTGGCATGATAATATCATATGATGTTAGCTCTAATGAGAAAATCAACATGCAATGCATCCTACGCTAACATGCATGTTACATCACCCAACTACTAAGTGTAATCATAGACCCAATGCAACCTGTTGTAACTTATTTTACCTATGCATTTGATCTTTCTAAAATGCATAAGTTTTTCTCAAAAAACAAAATAGTTAAATTTATTTTCTACACTATGTAATAAGTGAGCAATTCTAAATGCTGCTTTTAAATTTTGAATATGCACTAAAAATGTGTTAAATTATTATTTTCTGTAAATAAAGTAATTGCTGCCAAAGAGTTAAACGACAGACACATTCCAACGGTCAATATCGCACCCGTCCGGATCAATGGCTATCGTGCAATTGCAGGACTCCCCACACTCCAAACGGATAACAAAGGGGGGTGGGGGTCCACAAAGTTGTTCTCAAATTACCGTCTCCTCTTACGTGGCACTCTTGTGTGAATTGCGGGACCCCCTCACGTAAACCCACTTATCGCCTACCACCCCCCCACCCCCCCTGCAAACTCCTTTTGCCCGCTGCTAATCTTCCCTCCAACTCTCTTGCTAATTTACCATGTCATTACTGCCCCTGCTAAATTAACCATCGCCAGATCTCCCGATAACTTAGCAAATTTGCCTGTTAAGTTATTAGTGCACCCGCCAACATTCGATTAATAAATATCGACACACCAATAATGGTAATTTGAAATAAACCGTTGACGATCATTCTGAATTTAAATTGTGCCATTTCTCCATTACCCATCCTTTTGCCATTCTTGCTCGAAGCGCTCCGACATATAAAAAACGACCAACCGCAACAATCCCCTAGGTTATCAGCCATCATTTTGACCGGTAATTTGCTAAGTTATCCTTTGTTCTATCATGTTCTTGAAATGGCTAGTCAAAAGAGAAAATCTTGATTAGTTGTAGAGAGTCTGACCCTAGCCCCTATAATTAACCTTGATGAACTTCCTTTAGTTGATACACGGTACAAAATCGCTGAAACCCAATGTGAATTTGATCTTTACGAACCCCATAATTGGGCATATCAAAAATTTGAGGATGCTAGTGATGAATTTTGCTTCTGGGTGTTGACGTTGCCCCAATTTTGTCTTCTCCAAACCCATCATTTTCCCAAATTCATGACCTAGTGCGAGAGTCGTTATTTACCAAGCCAAATAGCCATAGTGGCCAAAAACAACGAAATTTTATTCTCAATAACCTCAGAATCCATTTGTCAAACGTTGCAAATCAATCCCCAAGGCCCTCTTCATTCTTTTTCAACCGTTTCCCTCATGGAAATTTACTAGAAACTTACTTTTTAGCAGTGAGCCCAAATTTTTGAGTCTTTTTCTACTTGAAAATTCAGAAGTGCCTAGAACCAATCCACCATGTTCTTCTGCAATTTTTCCAGAGATGTCTAGGCAAGTAATTTCCATGGTTTCTTGTCTTTTAGGGTATCAAATTGATCCATGGGTAGATGAAGTCATCGTTGGATTTCTGTCAGTGTTTTCATTTTGAAAGAAACCCCCAGTTCTTTTTTATTTTAGTAAGTTTTTATCAAATGTTATTCATGAGCAATTTCTAAAATTCGGTGTTGAAGGATTGTTCAAGCATCAGTTTGTTTTAGTTTATCTATTTTTGTGTTATCAGTCAGAGAGATTTAAATTCCCCTTACAAAAGCTTGATTCACAGGCCAAACCGCAATCATTCATCCACTAGACCTCTCTGTTTAGAAAAAGCACAGAGGAGTATTCTTTCAGTGATTTTGTTAATCGGTTTTTACATATGGCATTATGTCTTTTAAGTAGTGGTACAGTTCATGTTGAAGAATCAAGGGCAATGATGTATATTAGGAATCTAGGATTCTTCTCTACTTGATAACAATTTGTGAAGCACTTTTACAGTTATCTTAGCTTGATCTTCTTCTTAGTATTAGTGTGTGTGTTTCATCAAACTGCTACCAAAAACATAAAGACAAGAACACAAATGTTGGTTCTCTGCCAGGGCCAAACCTCTCTCTCTTAGAGAGGATAGAGAGGAAAACCCTTCAGTAAGTTTCTCTTATTGAAGCTTCTTTTGATCACTGCCAAACCGCAGACCCTTGACTAGGATGTCCTCCAAGCACAAGTCAACAATCTTATACTCCTTATGTGAGTATTTCTTTTTGTTGACCTTCATTGCATTTTAGTACATGCCTTCGAGCATGTCATTGGTGAAAGAGATTCTTTCATATTTGATCATGTTATAGAATTATTCCCATGACTCATTAATATACAAATGATAACATGAGCAAAATTTGATGCATACGTACCTCATCTTGATTCTCCTTTGATCATCTTAGCTTCATTTGGTTGTCCTTGGTGTGTCCCTTCTTGCTTCATCTTAGCTTGCTTGCATATCATCCTTTTCTTGAATCCATGAATGGGATTCCCTATGAGACATCTGCTTTTGTTTATGAATCTTATTTTGAAGATTCCATCATAGGATCTTAAAGACCCTTACCCTGCAAATGTTTCTTTTCTTTTGATGATGGAGGCCTTCTAAGATTTTCAATCACGATCAATTTTCTTTCATTGTGGATGAGGTCCTATACTAGGTATGCTCCTTCTACATGAATATCTTGAGCTATATTTATCATGCTCCTATATTCTAGAAGATATTTCTAACCATGCATTTTGCTATATTATAAATGCTCCTTCTACACGAGCATTTGAACTCTATGTACATCATGCTTCTAGATTCTAGAAGATGTTTCTAGCCATTTAATTTTATTCTATTCCTACATGCTTCTATCCTACTCAAAACCTTGAAAGAAGACCTTTCTTCCTTCTTTTGCTTCTTGTCTTTTTCTTTTATTTCTTGAGTCACATGAGCTTCTTCCCTTTTTCTTTGTTGTTGTTGTCCTTCTTTAGTTTAGGACAATTCCTCTTGTAGTGTCCATTTTCTTGACATCCATAGCATTGGATTTTGGACATATCTTTGTTGTTTGTTCTTCGTGGACCAAATTTGCCAATTTTTCCCTTTCTCTTGGCCATGGTAGCAAATGCTTGCTCCTTTGATCCCACATCTTCCTTTTCTTTAAGTAAATTTTCCTCTATGTTGCATGGAGACCACATTTCACTTAGTGGGGTGGTTTCTTTCTTGGCATATATGCTTGATGTGAAGTTGCCCCAATCCTCAGGTAGAGCATTGAGTACTATGGTTGTCATTTCTCTGTCAGACATGACTTCCCCTAGCTCTTGAAGTTGATCCCTCATCTCAGAGTCTTCATGAAGTAGGGAGCTATTCCTTCCTTTGATATTTTCATCTTGTACAATTAATTTCGTAGAGATATCACTTCTCCCGCTGTGGTTACCGAGAATAGCCCTACTAGTTTGTCATAGAGTTCTTTGGATGTCTCCAACTTGGAAACATAAGGAATGAGAGAGTCTTTGATGGATTCTATTAGAATCCTTTGAGCTCTTTTGTCATCCTTATTATACTTGGCTAAGGCTTGAGTTTGTTCCTGAGCAGGAATAGTAACATTCCCTTTGATGTGTTGTAGGAGTTCATTCTCCTTGAGAAGTAAATCAATCGTCTTCTTCCATGCAAGAAAGTTATTTTTATTGCTTTCCTTGCAAAAAGACATTGATGTATATTCAGAAGGGGACATATACTTACTTGATAGATTTTGAGATGTAGTAGACTTGCTTTTTCCTTGAAGACTTGATGGCATGCCTTCCTTAGATCTTGATGTTCTTCAAGTTGCTTTCTCCAAGTGGACTTGACTTGATGATGAGAGTTGCTTGATGACTTGTAACTTGATGTAGGTCCTTCTTTGATTTGCTCTTCTTGTAGGTGCCTTTATGTAAGGCTCTTCTTCTTGCCTTGTGGTCTTCCTTAATGAAAGATAGATGGTAGACCTTCTTGTCCTTGAAGTGATTGAGACTTCTTAGCTAGATGCTTCAACTTTTGTAGATGTCCTTCCTTGATTAGTGTTCTTGAGATGCCCTTTCCTTGATGTGTCACCTTAGCTCCGATACCATTTTGAAGAATCAAGGGCAATGATGTATTTTAGGATTCTTCTCTACTTGATAACATTTTGTGAAGCAATTTTACAATTATCTAAGCTTGATCTTCTTCTTCTTCTTAGTGTGTGTGTTTCATCAAACTGCTACCAAAAACATAAAGACAAGAACACAAACGTTGGCTCTCTGCCAGGGCCAAACCTCTCTCTCTTAGAGAGGAAAACCCTTCGATAAGTTTCTCTTATTGAAGCTTCTTATTGATCACTGCCAAACCCCAGACCCTTGACCAGGATGTCCTCCAAGCACAAGTCAAGTCCTTTTTTTCTTCACTTGGTTACCCAACACATAGACTTCCTCCATTCAGCACTTTGCTCCCCAACACTTCGTCCTCCTCCTTTGTTTCTTGTCTAGAGATAGACCTTCCTTGAGTGAGCCTTCTAGATGAGATGTTCCTCTTCTATCCTTTGCTCAAGTAGACTTCTTCTTTTGTTGACCAAATGAGATCCTTCTTGAGGTATGGGTGTATGACTGTAATGCTGTTCTGTTGCCTTAGTTTTCGCACATGTGGAGGGTACCCTTAGAGAATTAGGGTCCTTTCACCTTCGCTAGAGAGAGATACTTCTTCGCTTGACTTGGGAGGCCTTGTAGGCCTAATATCTAGCCCAAACACTAACGAATCTTGCACTGAAATGCTACTGCTGTTATATTCGCAATCTGCCCTCTTCTAACTTGCACGTGTGACTGCTTTCTGCCCTAGAAACAGTGCCTTTACTTCGTTTTGACTTCCTTCCTTCCTCGCTTTGCTTGGAGACCCTTAGACTTGTCTTTTCCTTCACTTTCCTCGGCTTCTACCTTTGCTGATTTCAGAGCTTGCTTGGTGGATGTTCAGAGGGAGTGGACAACCTCTATATATAGAGGATTGTCCCTCCTTTAGGCCGACTTGACTGGTTCTTCATTATTTTCATTGTTTAGCTTCTTTTTGAGGACGTTATTACATGGAGAGGACTTGCACTTGGCTTGGAGGTATTCCTTTGACCTTATACAATTTTTATAAATAGTGTAACATGCCCTCTAAGGGTCTTACATAAATACATTGACCTTTTGACTTCTGAGAAGCACTTAAACATGTGATTGACCAACTCCAATGAGCAAGGATCTCATTGACAAATAATATAGAAATAATTTCTCTTTTCTTGAATAAATACAAATGTCAAAATTACATTTATGAAGATCGAACCTAGTTACACTTTCTTCAACAGTGCCCAGTGTCTCCACATAAATCAAAAGAATTTTACATCTCAGTGAACAATCTAAGGTTGGACACTGGTATCTCTACCAAAATTTCATAGAAATCAGAGTCTATCGCTGTGAACTTCCCCCTTATAAACTGCCAATTTTCCTGCCTATGAGGATCTTTTGCTTTAGAATTCATGAGTCAGAGGATGAATATGGATGAAATACATTTTGTGTTAAGGAAACAGAAATCTCAGTTCAAGTTTAAAGGACATATTGGTCCATTTGTTGTTAACAGTAGAGCAGCAAAGAAGGAAGTAGATAGTGTACTCAAACATATGAAATTCAGACGCAGTTTTAGTTGGCCTTATGACCCACTTGGAATTATTTCAAAGATAATATCTGAGCAAAGGTCAACCCCTTATGTTCATATAGCAAAGCTGGAGATTGAGCAGTGTGCAAATAGAGAGGAATAGGAAGAAACACACTCCAAGAGACTGAAGAATAGACCTCCACTCAGAAAGTATTGGAAACTCCAAGATTAAAAGAAAAAGAATTGAAAAGGCCAGGAGAATGTATGTCACCTACAAGTTCAGGACCTAAAGCAATTGGTTTCAAAGTTTTCAAAAGAAGAAAATCAATAAATATAGAAGAGTCATCATTAAAAGGCTAAAATTCAGAAGAACAAACTACAATAGTGTTATCAGGCGAGCCTGCTTTTTCATTCCAACAAATTGAAGGAATAACTATTGATTCTTCTATTTCTCCTGTTCTCCATCTCCATGACAACAAAATATATTTCCCAGATTTAGAGAGATGAAGAAAAAGAACGAGGCATTGAGAACTTCCACCTATACCGTGTTCTGGAAACAGTGATCCACCATTCAACACAAGCTATTATTTGCACTAGAACTTGACAGAGGGCAATTTCAGCTGGCATTCCTATAGCCAAAAGTACCAATTCCTAAAAGTGCAGATGACTATAAGGCTTTTGTGTTTTCCTCTGATACTAAGCAAATACATCCAATAGATCAGATCGATCTCCACAAATAGGCAAGTGAGATGATTTATTCCTCACTAACAAGTTCAGCTATCACAACCTCTAAATTGCAAACATCTTTAAATAATTTTCATTTACAACTCAAGTTAGAAAGAATGTCTTCCTTAGCCAAGGATACCAGAATAAAAGGGTTGGAAGATCTGGTGATAAAGCTAGGATTGGATCCTAATGATGTCAATGCTGCTGAAGAGATAATCAAGAGGAGAAATTCAGATATAAAAGCACTTAAGAAGCAACTGAAGTTGCCTACAACAGAACATCCACAAACTAAGGAAGTAGGACAACGGGCGTGTTAAGTTTAGGTATGTTATATGCTTAAAGCAATTTATTTCACTTTTCATAGTTAGCTCATAATCTTTTCCAGATTAGCAATCACATCAGCATTAAAGTAAACTGCAAATAGAACATAAACATAAATCGCAGAAGACAAGCCAAGACAAGAGGACACAAGATGTGGTGCTAGCCAGGGACAAACCCCAATGTGGGGAAACCCTTGATCAGTTCTTCTTATATGATCTTCAATAGTTCAACAGAGAGAGAGAGAGAGAGAGAAAGAGAGAGAGAGAGAGTACATTTACAAAATAAGTCAACACTTTGACTTTCTAGATAAGAGAATAGATCATCTCTACATGAGATTAGTTGAAGACATGCTGCTTCAACTGATTCTCCAAGGTGACTCCTTCACCTATCATTGTGCTGCATCTCGTCCATGTGCTGCACCTCACCGTGCTGTACCATGCTTCACTCATCATCACAGTGCTGGACCTAATGAGCATGTTATGCACTTCATGCTGCTGCTCTTGTCATTGTGCTTCTCCAATCACTGGGCTGTTCTCATCATGGATCTACACTCTATGTTCCACTCATCATCACTGCATTCAGTCATGTAGCTGCATCATACATAATGCTGCACCCTTTTTATATTATGCTGCATTGCTACCCATCATTGTATGCTGATAGCACTATGCTGTACTAGTTGTTGTCCCATAATATGTCCAGCTACACCAACATGCCCAAATAGTCCAATTAGACCATGCTGTCATTTGTTTGCACAGCTGTTTGTTGCACACTTGGTTAGGGCACTTGCAACAGCCCTAGTTTCATCCCACGGTCAACAAACTAACTCTTTAAGGGTTGTGACATACCCTCACAGGTCTCCTCCTCACCCACACTGCTTGCTTAGGGTGCTTTCCACCCTTGACAACCCCCACACAGTCTCTAGTTGTGTGCTATGGCCTGTGGCCTAGCACAACAGATTGTTGTAGCAATAGACCTCTAAAAATGTGCCAAAATAACTTCCAAACAATAACGTGTTTGACCCTTAGGAACTCAGCATAACAGTCAACCTTCTCGGCCCTCTTCACAACAAACTCGGATCTTGATTATATCACTGTTCCAGCCCTAATACTATCCGCACTTACCTCAGCCACTCGGCCTCCTGTAGTAGACTTCAGATCCCTGTTTTCCCACATTGTCCAGACTATAGGTTGTTGCGGCTAGGGTATATCTATATCACCCTTAGGTAGGGCAGCGTAAGGCCTCCTCTAGTTGCTGGTTAAGGCCTTCCCTTTGCTGTGGATTAGGGCTCCCTTCAGCTGCAGATTAGGGCTCTTCTAGCTGCGGATTAGGGTCTCTTAGATCTGTGGCCAAATCTCCTACAAGTCTGCGGCTAGGGCTCTCCTAGATGACCCTTCTTTAGGGCTGCGTAGAAGGCATCTCCTCTAGACCTCCTCTTCCACCAAAAACCCAAAACAAGTGGAGAGTGAGATCACAAGAGATGAGTGTTAAATGACTTCAAGTCCTCCTTTATTTATACTAAAACGTTGAGCACAAGTGGGGTTTATTTGGTTGCTGGCCAACCTTGATGAATTGTCCCATAATACTAATAAATTCATATCTCCATGAATACTTATCAGAATCCAATGATCTTTCGATCAATCCTGCACCTCTCAATGAGAGGGATCCAAGAAAAATATCAGCTGCCAGAAATAAGATGACCCACATGGAGTTTGGCCCTAGTTTGCCAATTTCAACACTCCTTCTCAACTAGGGAGAACTCCATCCGTTGATCCATATGTCTGACTGTACTATCTCTGCCATCAGTGCCCTGCACTGCTCTGCTGAACCATGAAGAATAAGAATTGATCGAGAATGTCTCATACCATTCTCTACTGACCCGAAGTCAGCTTTATTGATCCCAAATCGATATCACAAGAGAGTGTCTCAAACCACTCATACTGATCCTAGATCAGTTTCGTTGATCCCAGATCAATGGAGGTCATCCTAGCATAGGGAGTACGGTAGATACAACGATGCGTCCATCGATAGTACTACTATGGTCCCTAACCCCATTTCCCTGCTCATTGATCAGATGAGAGGTACTTCCCATGAGTCCCAGACTGAATGGGTAGGATGCCTCGACAGGTGAACTAATCATCTTGTCCCACAGGAGAACGAATCTTCTTGTCCACAGTCGCCATGGGAGAACTAATCATCCCGGCCCACATGAGAACTAATCATCTTGTTCCATAATTGCCACAGGAAACTAATCATCTCAGCCCACAAGAGAACTAATCATCCTGTTCCATAGTTGCCACAGGAGAACTAATCATCCTGGCCCACAGGAGAACTAATCATCCTGTTCCATAGTTGCCACGAGAGAACTAATCATCCCGACCCACATGGGAACTAATCATCCTGTTCCATAGTCGCCACGAGTTATCACAGGGAAAGGTTGAACCTGTCACCCTGTACATAGCGCACCACTAGGGGAGGGTGATTCTCCCAATGGTCGTATGTCGCTCCAGTGAGTACCCCAAGTCCTCAGAGCTCCTAGAGCTTAGTGCATGCAACATGTAGGACCCTTATACGAAGGTCTCTCAATGACTCCAAGTCATTCGGGAAAATCACACATTTGACCTTTCCCCGAGGCTTTGACAAGTGTCTGCGACCTGTACATCAGTCTCAATGTGATGGAGCCTCCTCGCTCATCGACTTACCATATCCCATATGAGGTAGTATCTGATGTCTATCTGCTGGAGCAATCATTGCATATAGGATTCCTCAATAATCGAATCCCCCCTGGTTGTCACAAAGAATCATAGTGGTATTCATCATGTGTACAAACAGCTCACTGAAGAGCTTCCACAACTAGGGAGCTTCACACGAGATCATACTTGTAGCTATGTATTCGGTCTCGGCGGTGCTTATAGCAACTGACTTCCACTTCCTGTCCATATCATTATATCGTAGTAGAATCCAGAGAGAATCAACACTCAAAAGTGCTCTTGAGGTCCTCCACACTGCCTGCCTAGTCAGCATTTTGAACAATCATGTAGCTTTATATTTCCGGCAGTGTTTCTCAATCCATGAGAGATTGTGCCCCAAAGACATCTCAGAAGATTCTTGGCACCAATCCAGTGAGGCTCAACCAAATATGAGCTCACCATGCTAACTACAAAACATATATACAGACGGAAGTTCACCAAGAACATCAATGCAGATGAGTTTATGAAACTCAGAGGCATTTCCCAAATCTAGTCCGGCATCACCACCATATAACTTCTGAAAGTTAAGATCCTCGAGGTAGTCACGGGCTTGCAGTTTACCATTCCATATCTGGAATCCAACTCCCTCTTACTTCTGCAAGTGAGAGGGTCTGCACCTGTCAGAAATAGGTCGTTTCTCAGAAGGTGCCGGTAATAGGTATGAGAGGTCTATCATCCACAACCTTCAAATAATGGTTTGGATCGGCTTCACTTTTAGTGAATCTCAGCTTCATAAGACAGCTATCAATCCTCTCATATTAGGCCCAGGGTGTTTTACTTCAAGCCATAGAGGGCTTTCTTCCACTTGTATACACGAGATTCCCAATCATGAATCTCAAACCCCTCGGGTTGTACCAAACTTGTGGACTTGCTACATGAGGGGAATGGTCCCCTTGTAAGATTTTCCTCCGGTACATCTCAGACATGTGCCTTCATACTCTTCTTGAATTTAGGTATCCGTGTCACCATCTGACTCACATCGGTTGGGGGCCTCATAAAGTAGATCTTGGGCGTTATAGATGAGATATGTCATGATCCCCAACGGACCATCCTGCAACTTGACACAAATTGACAACCTTGAACCCATGAGTAAAAGCATCTTTGAAAATTTCATTTTCAAACACGTACCTTTCCATCGATGAATGCCACCCTGTAACCTTTGACTTCCATTGTCGAAATGGACACCAGGTTCTTCTTGTGATCAGGTACATAAAAGAGATTCTGTAAATGAATCGAGTTACTCTCATTCAATTGAGGGGTAACATTCCCTACACCCTTTCTGGGATAGGTGGCATTGACTTCAAGTATAATCCCACAATTGTTTCCATCTCTACCAAATTAGAGAGAGCACCCTTCTATCGGATGAAGTGCCTTGAAGCACTATAATCGATAAGCCAGATTCCCAAAGAATCCGAAGGAGAGGGCCAATACAAGATAACGCTTCTTTATCTTATTAGAAACAACATTTGATTCTTCATACCAGCGGTTCCTTGCTTTCTCTGAAGAGTCGTTGTTTCCTTGATGATCTGCATTACATGTCATTTCCTCTGATCATTGAAGATGACCTTGGAATGATTGTTATCATCATCAAGTGATGTGTCCCTGCCATTTGGACACTCCTTCGCATAATGGCTGAAATTATTGCAACCAAGGCATCTGCCTTTCCTTCCACCCTTAGATCCGATCTTTCCATTGAAGTGATCTTTAGGTAGGCCATCAGAAACCTCCGTTGCGCCATTCTGATAATATTCTTTGCTTCGACTTCACCATCGTTGAATTTGAAGAGGGATGAGGAATCCACTGAACCTTTTGTTCTTTCCCAACTGTCTTCGACGATTGCTCTTTCACTCTTGCTTGGGCTTTGTCTTCACCTCAAGGTATGTTCTAAGCTTAGAGCAATTTATTTCAATTTTCATAGTTAGCTCAATATCTTTTCCAGATTAGCAATTACATCAGTGTTAAAGTAAACTACAGATAGAACATAAACATAAATCGCAGAAGACAAACCAAGACAAGAGGACACAAGATGTGGCACTAGCCAGGGACAAACCCCAATGTGGGGAAACCCTTGATTAATTCTTCTTATATGATCTTCAATAGTTCAACACAGAGAGAGAGAGAGAGAGAGAGAGAGAGAGAGAGAGAGTACATTTACAACATTGACTTTCTAGATAAGAGAATAGATCATCTCTACATGAGATCAGTTAAAGACATGCTGCTTCAACTGATTATCCAAGGTGACTCCTTCACCTATCATTGTGTTGCATCTCGTCCATGTGCTGCACCTCACCGTGCTACACCATGCTGCACTCATCATCACAGTGCTAGACCTAATGACCATGTTATGCACTTCATGCTACTGCTCCTGTCACTGTGCTTCTTCAATCACTGGGTTGTTCTCATCATGGATCTGCACTCTATGTTCCACTCATCATCACTGCATTCAGTCATGTAGCTGCATCTTACATAGTGTTGCACCCTTTTTATATTATGTTGCATTGCTACCCATCATTGTATGCTGATAGCACTATGCTATACTTGCTGCTGTCCCATAATATGTCCAGCTACACCAACATGCCCAAATAGTCCAATTAGACCCTGCTGTGATATGTTTGCACATCTGTTTGCTGCAAGCCTGGTTAGGGCACTTGTAGCAGCCCTAGTTTCATCCTACAGTCAACAAACTAACCCTTTAAGGGCTGCGACATACCCTCATAGGTCTCCTCCTCACCCACACTGCGTGCTTAGGGTGCTTTCCACCCTTGACAACCCTCACATAGCCTCTAGTTGTGTGCTATGGCCTGCGGCCGAGCACAACAGATTGCTGTAGCAACAAACCTCCGAAAATGTGCCAAAATAACTTCCAAACAGCAACGTGTTTTACCCTTAGGAACTCGGCCTAACAGTCAGCCTTCTCGGATCTCTTCATAGCAAACTCGGATCCTGATTATATCACTGTTCCAGCCTAAGACTATCCGCACTTACCTCAGCCACTCGACCTCTTGTAGCAGACTTTAGATCCCTGTTTTCCCACGCTGTCCAGACTCTAGGTTACTAGGGCTAGGGTATATCCATATCACCCTTAGGTAGGGAAGCGTAGGGCTTCCTCTAGTTGCTGGTTAGGGCCTTCCCTTTGCTGTGGATTAGGACTCCCTTTAGCTGCTGATTAGGGCTTCCTTTAGTTGCAGATTAGGGCTCTTCTAGCTGCGGACTAGGGCCTCTTAGATTTGTGGCCAGATCTCCTACAAGTTTGCGGCTAGAGCTCTGCTAGATGACCCTTCTTTAGGGCTGCGTAGAAGGCATCTCCTCTAGACCTCCTCTTCCACCAAAAGCCAAAAACAAGTGGAGAGTGAGATCACAAGAGATGAGTGTTAAATGACTTGTAGTCCTCCTTTATTTATAACTAAACGTTGAGCACAAGTGGGATTTATTTGGTTGCTGACCAACCTTGACGAATTGTCCCATAACAATAATAAATTCATATCTCCATGAATACTTATCGAAATCGGATGATCTTTAGATCAATCCTACACCTCTGGATGAGAGGGATCCAAGAAAAATATTAGCTGCCATAAATAAGATGACCCACATGGAGTTTGGCCCTAGTTGCCAATTTTAACAGGGAGAAAGAGAAAGAAAACATGTTAAAGATGATTGTGGAGCAGAAAATCAAAATATAGAAAATGTAGGCTAATATCGAAAGCTTGTTAAAGGAAAAAGAGCAACAAACAAGTGCAGGGACTTCTACAGTACAGACAGAGATAGTCAGCGAGGAAGAAACAAAAAGATTACCAAGGCCACAGGATATTTATCTCTCAGAAATGTCGAAATAGAAATGTTGAAAGCAACACTGCAGAGGATGGAAGAGAATAAAATAAAAGCAGATAATGCATATATATCTGAAAAACATAAAAATTTCAAGCTAACCAAACAACTTGAAAAGTATGCAGATGAATAACTCACAACACAGACATTATCTGAAGCAAAGGAAAAGATTTGGGTTGATATCAATTCAACCATGTCAGAGCTCTGGACATCTATTGAAATCATTCTTTGAACAAGAGGAATTGGTAAGAAAAGCAAAGGCATCCATAGCAAAGATTAAAGAAGACTTGGATCATAAGCCAGGTGGGGCAATGAAGATCATCAAAGTGCCAAATTCAAAGACCAAGGATGAATTGGAAGAATTGGGAATTGTAGATAGGAGTGACACAGTCCTAGAAGTTAGAAAAGTTTTGAATTAAAGAATTTTTATGTTATAGTTAGAAAATAAATGTCAAAACTTAGAAGTGCAAGTAAAGAAATTTTACAAAAAAGCTGCCATCCTACAACAAAAATGACTTCCACCTCTAAGAGATTCTAGTGGCCAATTGATTCCACTAGAAAATTACTAGCATAGATTACATAACATAGCAGTAGATAGGTCAAAATTTGCTAAAGTAAAAGGAATCATAAGTGGTAAGGTTTTTCTAGAAGGTCTAGAATATGATTTATTTATCCAGCATGAAATTCAACATCTATTTATTAGTAGACCGACTTTTGAGAAGTACACAGAGGTGGATGAAGCATACAAAAAGGTGGTTAAATTCTCAATTCCAGATGATGAAAGATGGGACAAGTTACTCAAACTTATTGAGTAAACTAAATGCAGCATTTCAGGGCAGAAGCACAGGAAAACAGGAACTGAATACACGTTTTCAGTGGCCAGTATAGTGGAAGGAGCATGAAGAGCGAAAATAGGTTTTTCAAGTAGCAGTTACAAACACCACCCTCGAATAGAGTGTTGATATATCCAAATCATTTTGGATAAGATTTCATTTTGTAAAGGATTGTATTCGATTAGATATTTTTGAATTGCACTCTATAAATATTTTGTAATTCAAAGTAAGAAGGGTTGTACCCTTGTGATAATCCAGAAACATTATTGTACTATTCTGAAAGCTTTTGAAGATAATAAAAGGATTCTGTCTTCAGCCTTAACAACATTTGTGTCCATGTGAGTTTTTCTGGTATATTCATCTTTGTTTTTCATCATATATTCAAGGTAACATAGGAGTTAGGGTAGGGCTAAATTAAGTATTAACTTCCTGATAGCCGTTGCAAAGTTATCATCTTTATGGAGATTAGCTAATTGAACAATCTGTTTGAATTAGTTCTTCTGCACCTTTAAATTGTTGCCTTCTGTCATCTCCTTAATATATATTTGTTTGGCTGTAGATTTCTTCTGCACGCATCTACTATGCCCAGTGAATTAAGTATTCTATTTGAATGTTTAATTGTCATATATCTTCTCCCTTTTCCACTTTCGAAATCGATTCAAAGATTTTATGCTGCTATGAATGAAAAACAACCCTTTGAACTTCAGAGAAATATTTGGATTATACAAGTGTTAATAGTTTAATGCATTGGTCATCCAATTTAGTTAAGACCCTTAGATTCTTTGGCACATTTCCCCAGCCTAGAACTGTCAACAAAGATACAATGCAACCAACAATCATCCAGTGAATATGAAAACAACTGCCCTTTTGTTTACTGATGCAACAGAGAAAATGTAGGGGTAGGAATGACAACATGAAGGTCACAAGGGCGAGAGGCGAGAAAATGAAATGACCACGCATGTAGTACTACGGGTGAAGAGGGATTCAAGGGATACAATCTATTCCACCAGATCCTTTCTTCCAACCAAAAGATAGATATATCAATAATTAAGCTCGTAAACCTTTGATGGATAGCAATCTTAGGAACATTATCCCCGTAATGGTCCCCATCCTTCCTTATTACCACGATAAGGTCATGACTGGGAAGAAAGGGAGACTGATGACAAGGGGGGACACAACCAACAAGTTTCTTATGATAATCATATTCACAATCCTGAGGGTATGAGGGGGAAGGAGGGATGCATCTAATGGATAGTTCTTCCCTAATATCATACCTAAGAGAGGAAAAGGGATCATCAATAATTGTAATAATGTGAGAATGGCCAAGGTGAGGGCTCATGGATAATGTAGCTATGCAATTAGGATCCTAGAGAAGGTACGGGAAAACAAGGCCTTTGTTAGTGTCATCATTGATGCCATAAATGGGGCCTGCTATTTCTAATACATATTTGGGCATGGGAAAACAATGTTCCTTCTTTTCAATGGTGTGAGTAGCCATATCATTTTGAGTGATGCCCTGGAAAAAAGAAGAGTCAATTTCATGCTATTTTCTTTGTCAGTATCATAAATAGGGTCACTGTCAAAATGATGGTTGCCCATATCCCATTTTCCTTCATTAATGCATAAGAAATTAGAAATGTCATCTTCACTGGGAACTACAATATCCATATCCCCAAGCACTCTTTCTTGAATGAAAGTCGCCACTTCATCTTGTTGATCCTCATGGACTTCAATGGGACTCTCACTCATGCCATGCACATTCTCAATCCTTAAATTTGCATCCTGAAGGCCCTCTATGGTATTATGGCCATCACGATCTTCTTTAGATGGATTCCATTCTTCCATATATTCCTCACTTTCATGATCGTCTTCCACATTTGAATTCTCTTCAAGGTCACCCTGATCATCCAACTGATTACATTCTATGGGGCTTTGTGATTGATTATAATATTTTTCATTGATAAGATAAGTCAAAATGTTAAAAACAGAAGTTCGGCTAGCAAATTCAAAGAGACGACTAGGATCCTTCTCATAGGCACACAATATTATGTAGAGTTGTTTTTGTGTTGTCCCATGTGTTGAGAAATCTAGGGCATCAATAGATAGGTGATTTCTCTATTATGATAATTGCTTGAGTGTCTTTTTACTTCTTGATTATGATCATCTCTTCTTATGTTATTATTGTGTTCTTTTCATCAAGACAATTACCAACTCATGAACAATGAAAGGACAAGAGACATAGTGTATAGGTTGTTATCCAAGGCCAAAACCTCTCACTCTTTGAGAGGAAAACCCAAACAAAATTCTTCTTATAGAACCTTCAATTGACGAATACCAAGACCATGACAAAGACCCTTGACACTAGAGCCCTTCCAAGACCAAGTCACGAGCCTCCTCTTCTCCACTAGATCAAAGATGCTCTTGCTCTTCCTCTTCTCGGCTTCCTTCAGATTCTCGGCCTCTTCTTGTAGGTCTGCAACCCTTTATCTTCACAACAAAAACCCTAGATCTGATTTGGCTCCTCAATTAGTCTCCTCTTGAGATAGACTCTTCTCTTTCTAACTCGCTTCCTTAAGTAAAGACTTCCACCCAAACAAGATCACTTCTAGGTGACTACAATCTACGATCCTTCCTTGCCAACTTTAGACCTGCAACCTTCGCACGTGTGAAAACAGTCCTCAACGATGACTCTTTCCTTCGCTATCCTTCCTTCTTCCTTCGCTGGATTTAAGGCTTCTTCCAAGATGATTTGCACACTTGAGATAGAGACTTGCTTCACCGAATTGATGTCTCCAAATGAGGCCGAGCACTGCTATATATAGTCATTTGTCCATGATAGTTAGGCCGACATGATCCCTTGGAGTAGGTCGACTTCATCTTCTAGATTTATCCTTTCATTGTAGGCCGATTTGAGAGAGGACTAGTGACAAGGTCTTGGAGGCTGACTCACAAAGACAAATTTGACTTCTTACAAGGTGTAACATGTCTTCAATACATGACAATGACTCTTTAGACTTTTATGACTAGATGACAAAATCCCTAAGGACTCATAATGGGAGCCTTAACTAAAAATAAAATCTCTTGCTCATGAAATCTGTGATGCAAGCATTACAATAATTTTATTTTTCTTCTTTACATCTTTTACATAAAAATCACAATTACATGCCATTATGAAGATCAAACCTAGTTACACTTTTCAACACTCCCTCTTAATGAGGGAGGTATTCATAATGGTACTTGGTCATTCTCAATCTGAAGAATTTCTCATAAGAAGAATCGGATTGGTAATTCATTTGTATAGCATCATATCAACCAACATTGTCACATATCAAGGCCTTGACTAACAACTCTATCTCTCCACAAGATCTGAGCTCAACGCTGGCGAGACCAATGATTTATAAACACTCTCATCATTGTCTCTCTGAGAACATACGCCACCCGGGTTCTTAGGGTGTGTTCCATCAGGACTATTTTTATCTTGGATTTCTAGTCCTCAAAGAATATCGGTCCTCCACGACTACTCTTATCTTGGTTGCCCTATCCCAACCTCAAAGAGCATTGGATGCCAAATGATTACCCAATCCTCCCTTCTATCTTCCCAAGTGAAGACCCGAATGATGTGTCTATCTCTCCCTCTCAATTAGGGAGGACAAAACTATTCGAATAAAGGAATGTACTCATTCCTACGAAAGGAATGTACCCAAGCTCCTTCTTGGCTTAAGAATTTCCAAGTTTCTTCCAAGTAAGAAACTTGTTTCTAGGCTCCCTTTTAATCAGGGACCTACAACAACTCTTCAGGTGGAGATGAAAAGACAACCAGCTGGTTGAAGAACTGCTTCCTTTGATGTCATGAATTTCTTCTTTGTCATGGAATCTTCATCTTTTGGGACTTCTTCATAGGGCACAGACCATTCATCATTTCATCCATGAGTCAATCATGTCATCATTCCTTTCATTAGAAAGTGATCCATCAGTGTACATCTGGCTTTGCTTCATGTCATTCTGCCTTCTTCATATTAACTTCTTTGTAAGGATCTTACATCCTTTTTCATGGTTCTTGGGGAAGATATCAACAGTTCTTCCTCTGGAAGATCTGCATAAGCCCATCCAGATACTTGTCCAAAAATAAGAAATGAACACTTAGATCACAATTACCTTTGTGATGGTCTTTTATCATGACATTTTCCTGTAGTCAGCAATATCCTGTATACATGTTGACACATCTCCTAAAGACATGTATTGTCAAGGGTCTCCATCTTTTTCCAGACTTCCATCAGAGTCTTCATATCTTTCTGGGAGATATCATAGTCAAATCTTCTTGGTCTTTCAGAGGTTGATTGTCTTGTTTATATTTTCATAGTCCACAATCTCTTCCTTCCTTTCCTCACACATTTCATTCCCAGGAGCTTCCAATCAGAGTTCCTTAATTGTAGTCGACCACCTCATACTCCATATGAGGCTTTATTATGTTGATTTAATCCAGTAAATATGTGACCCATGCATTCATGCATCCCTTTGAGGGAGGAGATCCTTTCTTTGATCATGCTTCTAAAGATAGAGCAGTGATCCATGTTACCTGCAACCATATGACATGATTTCATAATATCAAATGTAAGCATACATACCTCATTTTTCCTTTGGGTCATTCAGACTTCTTGCAACAACTTCCTTTGAATGAAGGAGCTTCATTCCCTTGATTTGCTTCATTGTTATGTCATCATACCATCATCCTATGAATTCCACAAGTTTGGAATTCTTGATGAAACACTTGCTTCCCCTCATGATCGATGAACCTTACAATGAAGATTCCATCAGAGAATCTTGAGGATCTTGCATATCCTATCCTGCAGATGTTACCTTTTGACTAATGTATGATGAGCCTTGTCCTAGATGACTTCTTCCTTTTTCCATAAGTATCACTTGAGCTTTCAATGAGGTTTCCAAGAGTTATATCCTACATAGTTGACTACCATAGATTTTGTTCCAGACATCCTTCATGTTGCCTATGTCACGAGCTCTTCTAATGCTTCTATCATGATGCCAATTTCTAATATGATGCATCTTATCTTATTTACAATGCTTCCTATCTATAATTTACACAACATAAGAGTACCTTTTAGTGAAGGAGATTATCTCAGTCATAGTAGATATCTCTCACTTCCTCCTTCTTAGGCTTCTTCGTCTCAGGTTCTTCCACTTCTTCGGTAATATGGGCTTCTTCCTTATTTCTCTTGTTATTGTCCCTTTTAAGTTTAGGACAATCTCTTCTATAGTGCCCATATTCTTGACATCCATAGCATTGAACCTTAGCCATGTTCTTCTTTTTCTTTTGAGGACCAAATTTACCAAACTTTCCTTTTCCTTTTGTCATAGTAGCATATGCTTGATTTTGCTCATTTGATCCTACATCAGTTTTTGCCTTCAGTTTGGTTTCTTCGATCTTGCACAATGACCATAGATCCTGGAAAGGGTAGCTTCTTTCTTCCATAAATACTTGAAGTGAAGTTGCCCCATTCCTCTGGTAGTGCATTTAATACTACAATGGTCATTTCTTTGTCATACATTATTTCACCCAGATCTTGAAGTTGATCTCTTATTTCTGAAATCCTCATGAAATATGAGGCTATTCCTTCTTCCTTTGAGATCTTCAATTTGTCGAGTTCTTGCCTTAGAGAGATAACTTCTCCTGCGATGCTTACTGAAAACAACTCTATCAATTTGTCATATATTTCTTTTGAAGTGTCTAATTTTGATACATATGGGATGAGGGACTCTTTGATGGATTCTATGAGAATCCTCTGGGCCCTCACTTCCCCTTTCATGTATTTAGTAAGTGCTTGAGCATCTTCTTTAGAAGGTTGGGTTATTGACCCCTTGATGTGTTCCATGGCTTCATTCTCAAGCAGGTTTATGATGATTTTTGGTAGCATCAGATGTGCTCTAAGCCTCAAAATTTGTAGGGAGGCTAGGACACATGTATTCTAGAATACCCAGAAATCGTTTTGGGAAATTCCATCCTGTAATGTCCCTTCCTAAATTAATTTGGAACAAGTCTAATTATTGCATTTTGGGGCCAATTTTGGAGATAGTGGGGCCCATTGGATTTTATTAGGATATTAGACTTAGGAGAAGCTATTTTGTTGTGGTTAAGTTCTACGTGGGGGCCACCCACACTAGGGAATACACACTCCCTAGTTCGAATTGCTTGGAGGGGAAAAGTCGATGGTTAAGTGAGGGCCCACGATGGAGGGAAAAATTGGAGGTAAAAGTACTCCACGAAATCTATATAAGGAAGACAACTCTCCTCATTTCATCATCTTTGGCATATCGAATTTCTCTTTGGCTGCTTGCGCTGCTTAGTGGAGTCACTTGCTATTTAGCAAGAGTTCTTCAAGTGAAGTGCTCACCCTTTCTTCGGGGGACTTCGAGTGCCACCCTAGAGAGGTTTATCTTCATTCTTTCATAGGAGGATTTCATTGTGGTTTCCAACAGTTGCATCCATCTCCAGGTGGTGCGTATTTCTGGAGGATGCAGTGGAGGGAGGCCGAGTTTGTTTGTGGCATCTTGTGGAGGAGTTTTGGTCGGGAGAATTTTCGGAGAGGAGGCATAGGAGTTTTTCTGCCATTTTGGAGAGTTTTGGAGTTGGAGGAGAGTGCTCCCATTCAATGTGACTTTCGCACTTCTTGGGCCAGTGCAAAGGCAACATTTTGTGCTCACGTGGGAGGTGGAGACTCAACCATTGAGGCTGATCCTTGTCAGAGAGATAAGAAAAGCATTAGTGGAGGTGATTGCTACTTTTCCAAAGTGTTTGAGGAGGGACAGTGTGCTTTAGTAGTTTTGGAGGGCGTAGGGCTTTTCAAGTCGATTTTGGAAGGTCAAAACTTGGCCAAACCATTTCTGGGTTTTGTGAGAGGAGTTTGTGGTTAAAATTTTAGAATTTTCCGGGTGATATTTGGGTATGAAATACTCATTTATATAACAGGGCGAATTGCGAGTAGCTGGGGACTTTGCACCATTTTATGGGTTCGACTTTGGCTTGGAGATAGGCCAAACCATTTTTTGGTTTTTCTAGGTTTCTGACAAGGATCCCAGATATAAAGTTTCAACATTTTCTAAGCACTCAAAACAGGGTTTCTTGCAGTTCCTTTCCATCTAGTAGTGTAGTTTCTGGGGACAACGAAAAGTATTAGAGGAGCAGTCATTTCGAGCTTCGAGATTATTGTTTTATCACCTGGGTCCTGTCAAGTTGGACCTTGAGGCAAGCCTAGGTGCATTTCTACATATTATTGTATTTACTCCATTTCATTAATAAAAAGGTTCAACAGGTTCTCACTTCCAGAGTTTTAATGAGCATTTGATGATTGTTTTAATTTCCTGTGTCACAAATCGATTTTGTTTTGCACATCACTGTTTATTTAAGTTTGGAACATTACACACCCGAAGACAATGTGCATTAGTGGAGGTGATTGCTACTTTTCCAGAGTGTTTGAGGAGGGACAGTGTGCTTTAGTAGTTTTGGAGGGCGTAGGGCCTTTGGGGGTCGATTTTGGAAGGTCAAAACTTGGCCAAACCATTTCTGGGTTTTGTGAGAGGAGTTTGTGGTTAAAATTTTAGAATTTTCCAGGTGATATTTGGGTATGAAATACTCATTCATATAACATGGCGAATTGCGAGTAGCTGGGGAATTTGCACCATTTTATGGGTTCGACTTTGGCTTGGAGATAGGCCAAACCATTTTTGGGTTTTTTTGGGTTTCTGACAAGGATCCCAGATATAAAATTTCAACATTTTCTAAGCACTCGAAACAGGGTTTCTTTCAGTTCCTTTCCATCTAGTAGTGTAGTTTCTGGGACAACGAAAAGCATTAGAGGAGCAGTCATTTCCAGCTTTGAGATTATTGTTTTATCACCTTGGTCCTGTCAAGCTTGCCCTTGAGGCAAGCCTAGGTGCATTTCTACATATTATTGTACTTACTCCATTTCATTAATAAAATGGTTCAGCAGGTTCTCACTTCTGGAGTTTTAATGAGCATTTGATGATTGTTTTAATTTCCTGTGTCACGAATCGATTTTGTTTTGCACATCACTGTTTATTTAAGTTTGGAACATTACACACTCGAAGACAATGTTATTAAATTAATTAATTATTTTTAATAGATGCCTAAGTCTAAACTTAGGAAATTAAAATAATTAAAGGGTATTAATAAAACTGGGTGTGAATCTTCTAGAAAAAGACGGAGATCGAGTCAATATGATATGAGCCATTGATTAGAATTTAATCTGGGTCGTTGATTATTAAATGAGAAGATTATAAGAAGGACTTCGATGGGCATTTGGAAAACACTCAAGGTAATACTCAGTTGCCCAAGTAGATTGATTTCCTCCTTGGCTAAGGTTCAACAAGAGGAAATCGAATCAGAGGGTGAGTTGTAGGTGAGAGAGAGAGGGTATCAACAATAGTTGAGAGTGCAAGAAACAATAGGAAGAGGCAACGCATAAGAGGGACGCAGAACACCCACTCATAGGCAGTGACGTAGGGATAGCACAATCACTGTGCAGAGGGTGACACAGTGTGGCTAGCGTGAGGGTAGTAGGCCCTCTCGGGGTCAGAAATTCATTATGGAGTGGAGAAATTTGTTTGTAAAATTTCTCTCAGTGATTCTTCTTCTATTATGCTTTCCGTAGATTGTACATGAGATTTTGCTCAAGAATAATAAAAGAAACCCTCATCTGCTGCATTGATTTTCCCACATTGGGTTTTTCGGGGACAGTTGTCCAAAAATAACTGTGTTAATGTGTTATTGTTGTGCTAGTATTTTCCTTACATTTATTTTGCGCAGTAATTAATTTGTGAAGACTGCAGTGTATGTAATACGATATTTGTTGTAGACAATTGCAAATAATTTGTTTCAGTAAATTAACAAATAGAAGAAATATTATCAGTTGCTGCAGAAGGATTTGGAATTTCCAGATTTTCATAGTTTAGATCTATTCTTTTATTCCATGCAAGGAAATTTGAAGCCCAACCAATATGTTGCCCTCCTTGCAAAACGACATTTTGATAGATTTAGATGAAGTCATAAATATACTTGAGTAGACGCTGCTTTCTCCACTTGCTTCCTCCTTTAACTTGATAGTGACATAGATATTAGAAGACTACTCGTTGAAAGATTCTTTAATCAGAGAGAGCCTGCTTTACAAACCCTTTTGAAGATGATGACATTGTTCTTTGATCTAGCCTTCTATAGTCTTTTGAAGAGGCTAAGACTCTTGCTGAAGTAGATTTCTTTGATCTAGGGTTTCAATATGATGTAGATCTTGAACTTTTGCTTTGGTATTCTTTGTCTCGCTTTGATCTCTTTCTTGAAACTCGATCCTTGTGTGTCTCCTCGATTAGATACCCCTCCTTGATTTTAGCACCTTAGCTCTGATACCATGTTGAGAAATCTAGGGCATCAATAGATAGGTGATTTCTCTATAATGATAATTGCTTGTGAATGTCTTTTTACTTCTTGATTATGATCATCTTTTCTTATGTTATTATTGTGTTCTTTTCATCAAGACAATTACCAACACATGAACAATGAAAGGACAAGAGACATAGTGTATAGGCTGTCATCCAGGGCCAAAATCTCTCTCTATTTGAGAGGAAAACCCAAACAAAATTCTTCTTATAGAACCTTCAATTGACGAATACCAAGACCATGACAAAAACCCTTGACACTAGAGCCCTTCCAAGACCAAGTCACCAGCCTCCTCTTCTCCACTAGATCAACGTTGCTCTTCTCTTGCTCTTCTCAGCTTCCTTTAGATTCTTGGCCTCTTCTTGTAGGTTTGCAACCCTTTATATTCACAACATAAACCCTAGATCTGATTTGGCTCCTCAATTCGTCTCCTCCTTGAGAGAGACTCTTCTCTTTCTAACTTGCTTCCTTAAGAGAAGACTTCCACCCAAACAAGATCACTTCTAGGTGACTACAATCGTTGATCCTTCCTTGCCAACTTCGGACCTGGAACCTTCGCACATGTGAGGGTATACTAGCTCGAAAACAGTCCTCAACGATGACTCTTTCCTTCGCTATCCTTCCTTCTTCCTTCGCTGGCTTTAGGGCTTCTTCCAAGATGGTTTGCGCATTTGAGATAGAGACTTGCTTCACCAAATTGATGTCCTCCAAATGAGGCTAAGCATTGCTATATATAGTCATTTGTCCATGACAGTTAGGCCAACATGATCCTTGGAGTAGGTCGACTTCATCTTCTAGATTTATCCTTTCACTGTAGGCCGACTTGAGAGAGGACTAGTGACAAGGTCTTGGAGGGTGACTTACAAAGACAAATTAGACTTCTTACAAGGTGTAACATGTCTTGAATACATGATAATGACTCTTTAGACTTTTATGACTAGATGACAAAATCCGTAAGGGCCCACAATGGGAGCCTTAACTAAAAATAAGATCTCTTGCTCATGAAACCCATGATGCAAACATTACAATAATTTTATTTTTCTTCTTTACATCTTTTACATGAAAATCACAATTACATGTCATTATGAAGACCGAACCTAGTTACACTTTTCAACACCATGAAACTTGAGCTTGCATTATTTATCCATGTTCTCCAACAAATCTTCAAAAGCTCGACATATTGGTCCACATATTTTTGCAGTTCTTGAAGGTCTCTATCATTGACTTTTGCAAATGCAGAACCAACGGTATTTTCTGCTTGGCAATGCTCCATGTATGATTTTTCATATTAGGATTAAAATGGAGTCGCCATGGTGAATTAAAATGCCTTGATAGATGCTTGCTTCACCCTACAAGCATTAACTTTGAAGTTCAATGAAGAACTAGGGCTTCGCTCTTCTAATTGAGTTGCCAAGAATGATATGCCAATGATGTCGCAAGGGAAATGAGGCACACGTTTCGTGTCCTCGACAACAATGCCAAAATGTCATGGCTCAAATTAGCAGGGGTCCTAGGAGGGGATCATATAGAGAAACTACTAGGTCAAGGGGCAACAACAGAGCGATAGCCCAATACCACCTCAGCTAAGGCTCCCTGCTCTTTACGGACTTTCACTGATGGGAGGAGACCCGGTATAAGGGAATCACAAGAATGAATATGTTAATGAAAGGATGAAGGGTGATTCCCAAGGCCTATTCACAAGAGAGACTCAATTATATGGCTTTCTTGCTTGAAAAGCAAGGTGATAGGCTCTCTAGGAAGGGCTAAGAGGATTCTTGAGGCTAGGGTTTGGGAATATATCTTGCCAAGAGGGTTCCTATACCCGAAAATCCTTATGGAGAATTGGCCTTTATGTGATCTTTGTGAAATTAGAGTTGTAAAGTTGCGGGACCACACAGGACCAAGTGGACCCAAAATTAGGTCAAGGGTATGGAGTTGATCAACCAAGGAGGGGCTTTACCTAATTAGGGAAGAGGAAGGGATCAAAGAACATTTTCTTTTGAGTATTGAATATAATGATCCAAATGAGGACACTAGCCAAGGGAAACTTAGGGCAAGAATAGGTCTTTGAGCTAGGGCTTGCTATATCTCAGGTTCCCACAATCGGAATTGCTTCAAATTTGGAGGGCATCTAGAGATAATTCCAACGCAACAGTGGACCAAAAACTAAGGTGTTTGGATGGCTATAAATATATTCGTTGGCTGCCCTATGTGACCTATTAGGACTAGGCCTAGAGGGAGAAGGAGAAGGTGAGAAAGATATTCTTTTAAGTGACCACAAATGGTTGGATTAGTGCCTTGCCTTTGGGAGAGATGGAGTCAAGGTGAATTTGTGATTTGGAGAGACTATACGTAATCAAGGAGACCTCTAGACAACTTCGCATGACAATTAGCGCATGCGAGTAGCTATCGTAAGATTTTATACTTCGATATGCAAAAATTGATGACTTGTCAAGGTGTTTTCAACAAAGATAACCTTGAGGAACATTCACCCATTCATACATGACACATGCAATGTATGCAATGCTTCAAAGACAAAAATTTCCACCATTTCGCATAAAGTAGCAGTAAATTTCAGACCAATAGTGAAGCTTCAAGACCAAGAAGATAGAATCCAAAGATCAAAATTCGTCCATGAAACCAAAATTGTCCTCCAAAAGGGAATGCAAAATTCTCAAGTAGCTACTAATTCCAAATCCAAGTGATGATGAGAGAAATGAATCACCTCTCATCAATTTATACCATCTCTAATGAGTTCGATTTGCCTATTTGGCTTTATTAAGCCCTAAATAATAAAATAATGTGCAATAACAACATCCCTTGGTGACAAGCCCACCAAGATAGGCCACTAACATAAAAACAAGTCTCTCAAGAGGGCAGAGTGATCAACATAATGAGTCGTTCGGCCATTGAGAAGGCCTAATGAAGTCCAAATTGTGCCATGGTGAGAGAAGGGACTGCAAACATAGTGGACGAAGTGTTGGCCCCTTGTTTTCCAAGCAAGTCACTGTGGTGCTCCCAAGTGGGTGTGGGCGCACAAGGACATCTTCATGGGTCTCCAAGTGGATCGATAATGGTTGTAAACCACCTATAAGGGTTAGGATGACAACATAAGCCCTCCCTTTGTCTCCTGCAGTGAGACACATCCTCATCTGCTAAGTGTATGGTGCAAGTGTGGAGCCCACTAGGCATGGTGTACCAGGTGCATCATCCTCGTCCAAAAGGTGGAACACGAGCAATCAATGAGCGGTGTTGGGGATCCATGAAGTACTCTCTGCTATGGTGCAGGCCCATGACTTTCAACGCTCACCCTACAAGTGCCAATGTGGCCCTCTAGAGGGATTGGACCCTCTATAGGGAGACCAAGCCCCAAATAGAAACCCACTTGCAATCCTGCACAAGATCCAATGCATCCCCTTGCCCTCCAATACAACAAAGCTCATAATAATGAAGTAAAAGAGCTTACAAGTTATGGAACCAATGGGGCACTTCATGGTGGCATGCCCCTCCATAGTGGGCTTTGGTATGTACAAGTGTCTTTAAGCTCAGTAAGGGGGTTAATCAAAGGCTTGATTAGGTGGTCTCAACCTTTAAAGTGGGTGACATGTCCATGGTACATCCATCAGGTGGTAGGTGGCAAATGATATAGTGATGGAACAGAGTGGGGATCAGGGGAATGCTCCAAACTACATGCCATGGTACAAGGGTAGCTATAATAAGGGAATCCCACACCCAAGTATATGAGTTTAGGAGGGAGAAAATCGTGGTACATGAGTTACCCTGACCTTCGATTTTCCACCTTTCTTCATATGCCGTTTTCCTTTGATTGATTTCATAACTGCTCGAGGCTTCAGGGGATGAGAGCATGATGTGTAGGATTAAGCAGTAGGTACCCCTTTTGAGGTGGGGAATTTTATTGCCCACTAGGGGTTGGGACAATCATGGATCCCTAAAATTATGAAGGGGGCGCATCTAGGGCCCATAGGAACCACGATGATGGCCATGGATAAGGGGTAGAGCTCATGTTTAGCTTTTGCCCATGTGCTAAATTTGTATGTCCCGACCATCTTTTGCATTTTGTGGTACATTATCTGTTGAGAGGCGAAAGTGTGTTTTTTCTTTTCTTTTCGTTTTCGCTGCATCAACCTTTGGGGCATTGTTCCAAGGTCAACCCAAGATGTGTACAAGGGGAGGGGTAGGCTAACCCCATGTGGACCTAGTTGACACGTGTGGACCCAGATGGGAAAAATGATGAATGGGGTTAGAATAAGTGGGAGGGAGTGATGTATATGGTGTTGAGAAGTGGGACCATGTAACCAAAATCAGGATTTCCCATGCAGTGTCAACCCTAAAGCTAATGGCCAGTAAAGGAGATCCTACAGGACTAAGATACAAGGGTAACCACCAAATCGAGCGGAGTAGACAAGAGTACAGACCTAGTCCACTCTTTTCGCTGAACCCCCCACCAATCGATGCCCAAAAGTGTCCATGATAAGTAAGGAAAATTACTGAACTATACCGTTGAAAAGCCATACCTTCGGGTCGGGAGGCCCACCTTCAACCATACGATCATAACAGATGGGCGAAGGACCACATATCTAGCTCGAGTGGCGGAGATAATGGCACATCGAGCTATCTGGTGGATGCAAGGGGCTACTGGCTCCATTTGAGGACCATCTAGGAGAAAAATTTCTCCTATGCACAGGTAGTGGGTAACATGACCATTCTCTAATTTTTGGAGGGTTTGACCAAACTTGACTATCTTGTATTTGATCAGGTTTGAGTGGTATCTTGGACTTGGTTTTTGGCATAGATTTCTAGAATATTCTTGGAATTGTAATTATTGCCGAAGAACAATTTCTCGTTAGAAAAAAAGTTTGCTGGGTTGTTCTCAAGGTTGGGTTTTCCCAGGGTAAATTTGTTGTCTCTTTGTTGCTTGGCAGTCTCTTTATGATCCTATTGTTATCATTGTATGATTGTTGAGACTTTCTATGTATAATTGCTTAATGATACATGTGACAAGTTAATTTGATCAAACAATCACTAGGAAGTAATTATCAGATTAGAAGATCAATTTCTCTTACAAAAAATCAACACAAAGAACCCACACAAATTTACTTCTATGCAAAAAATTGCCCCAAAAATCCTAGCATCTAATCCTAAACATCTAGGAACAAAGGACAGAGGAAGAAATTCAATAAAATATTTGGATGATCAACACAACAAAGATTAATGCCTTATGGTACAAGGGTTTAATGGAGTCTTCCAGTGCTAAATTTAATGGTAGATACTTTGATGGAGTAAGGGGGGATGACTAGGGCATCCACTTTCAAAACCCAAACTATTTCTCTTGTGAGGGGAGAAATTCAATATAATAAATGCACAATTAGAGTCACCTTATGGGCTTCTAGGAGAACAATTTTGCATGCAATAATGGAGCAAGATTTGAACATAATTCAACAGTTAGTCACGACATACATAAAAACCCTACTTCACACATTCAATATGCAAAATATCAAAGATTAAGCATGAAAATCACAAAATTATCCAAAGAAGCACTTGTTTCAATCCAAGAAAAACATCTCCATGGAAAAGATCATCTCTGCAAGAAATTTGCACCATAGAAAATCACACCTTTCCCAATGTAGCGAGAAAGAGTAATTCACACTCTTAGAATAGTAGAATGAATGTATGTAATGATGAAATGAAATGAGGGGGAGCCTCTATTTATATGAGACTTAACACCTAGATTTTTACAAAAACACAAGTAAAATCCCTAATTACAAGTTTACATTGATTGTTCCACACAGGGTTGCGGGAGAGCGCCCCCCCCGCCCTCGAATCTGCTCCTGAAGCACGCTCCCATCGAGAGCCATCAAGAGCGACCCTGGAGTGCATTGGCTAATTTTTTTTTCTCCCTAGCTTTTTTTGCATCTTTTTTTTAGCAAACCCGTTCCAAGTGCAATTTTTTTTTCAAAAAACAAGAATTTTTGAGTGGGGTAGCCTAGTGATCAAGCCTATCGTTCATGATGTTTGAGAGTGGTTCCGATCTCATTGGATTTCGTTTGGAGAAAGTAGAATTTTAGATCTCACTTCTAATGCAACAAAATTATCAGTTTTTCAGGATTTTAGGATTTGGGGGTTTACAATGTTTCCATTGGATTTTTCCATATATTAGGGTATAGAACTCGTATTTAATCAAGAGCACCAATCCCTCTATGTACCTTGATGTTAGTGACACTGGTTGTCGAACTCCTCTATCATAACCCTACTAATAATGTACCCATCACTCAAACAATATCTTGACTTGACACGCTGCTTTTTTTCTATCTCATGTTAATGCTTGGAGGGCGATATTAATGTCAAAGATCCTAAGATAGGCAATAATTTTGATGATATGTTGATATTTGTTGTGGCATGATTTTTTTGGATGCTAGAGATCATCTAGAGCCTTTTTTTTGATGTATTTTCGGTATTAGAGATGGATTGCACTCGATGCTATTTTGGTTATGTGTACCTTTACATGCTATATAAATCAAAACTTGTAACTTGTGGACTTGTGGTTGATGAAGATTGTAACTACTAGATGATTGATGATACATGGTTTAATCCATGTTTTTATGCTTTTTATAACTAATTCATCATTCTACATGCTTTCTCAGAAATTATAGACATTTTGCGTGGCGGAAAGAGGCCCAAGCATTAGCAATAGATACTAGATACTTGTCTTTTCTATTTTCTAGTAGTTTTTATAACTGTTGACTCTTTCATATTTATTATGATATTTTTTGTAAACAATATATGATAATTTATGTTCGAAGTTTGAAGTTGGTAATTATAACTCATTGGTAATGGATTATGAATCTGATGCTTCATGAAAGTTGAAACATTTCATTTCATGTTAGATATTCTTTGTTATCGTTTGGTTACTTGGGTAAGGGAATGGTTACAAGTACAAGTTACAACTTTAGTGATCAATGATGATAAAAGTTATATATCAAATTTTGAAAGCTTGAAATTTTAAAATTGATGAATCACGAGACTCGATATGTTGTACTTTACTGACTTGTGGACGTGGTTGATGAAGATTATAACTTCTACATGATTGATGTTATATTGTTCAATCCATGTTTTTATGCTTTCTATATCTAATTCATCATTCTACATGCTTTTGTTGACATATATGCATCAAAATATATACAAATATATAATATATAAAAATTCGCTCCCTATTTGCTCCCGAAGCCAGAGCTTTTGAAAATGTCGCTCCCTGATTCAGCTTCTGCTCCCAAGCAACCTTGGTTCTGTTGAGAGATCTAGGGCGTAGCAGTTAGGTGATTTCTCTATGTTAGATAACTACTTGTGAATGCTTTTTACTTCTTAGATTAGGATATTCTTTTACTTGTGCTATAATAATGTTCTTCTTCATCAAACAACCACCAATGCATAAACCAGAAAGAGACAAGAGACACAAGATGTAGGCGGTTAGCCAGGGCCAAAACCTCTCTTGCTTGAGAGGAAAAGCCAAACAAATTCTTCTTCTTATAGAGACTTCAATTGATGAATACCAAGACCAAGGCCTAGACCCTTGACACAACAGCCTTTCCAAGACCAAGTCACTGCTTCTCCTTCGTTCACAAGTCAACACAAGTTCAACTACCTTCATGCACTACTAATCTCAGTTGCTCTGAAGTTTTTGGCCTTCCTCCATAGGTCTGCGATTTTGGCTGCCTGAAATCACTGCATAGACAAACGTGTGGACTGAATTATGGTCCTTCTTGGTGTGACTCTCCTTCGCTTACCTTGAGGGCTATTCCTTGCTATTTCGGCTAGCAATGGTGAGGGTGTGAAGACCCTTTCTTTGTCTTTTACCACAACAGATGTATCCACTGCAAAAACCCTAGTTTTTGCCACACGTGTGAAGGTTTTTACATAAGAAACAGACCCAAATGAGTTTGATCTTCCTCTACTTGTTCTTGCTGGTTATTAGGTTTCCTTTCTTGAGAACTTCTTTCCTTTCTGCATCATAATAAGCTGACTTGTATTGGAGCCTAGGCCGACATGCCTTTCTGGAAACATCTTTGGGCTGAATTCGAGGTGATTTTGTGAAAAGGTCTTGGAGGGTTTATGACATGAATACATTTCCTTTTACAATGTGTAACATGCCCACATGGGTCTTATATGTTTGACATCAACTCTATAGACTTTTATGACTTGATGACAAAACCTAAAGGCTCACAATGGGAGCCATTAATAATATTGCTTGCTCATGAAACCCATGAGACAAGTATTACAATAGTAATTTTATTTTTTTCTTCTTTACATCAATTACATAAAATCATCATTACAGGTCATTATGAAGACCGAACCTAGTTACACTTTTCAACACTCCCTCTTAACTAGGGAGGTATTCATAATGGTACTTGGTCATTCTCAATCTGAAGAATTCTCATAAGAAGAGTTAGATTGTTAACCCATCTGTTTAGCATCATATCAACCAACATTGTCACATAGCAAGGCCTTGACTAACAACTATATCTCTCCACAAGATCTGAGCTCAACGCTGGCGAGACCAATGATGTATATACACCCTCATCATTGTCTCTCTCGGAACATACCCCACCTTGGCTCTCAGGGTGTGTTCCACCAGGACTATTCTTACCTTGGATTCCCAGTCCTCAAAGAATATTAGTCCTCTACCACTATTATCTTGGATGCCCTAACTCATTCTCAAAGAGCATCGGATGCTAGATGTTTACCCAATCCTCCATTCTGTCTTCCCAAGTGAAGACAAAAATGATGTGTCTATCTCTCTTCTCATGGCCTTCACTAAGACTTACGACTTTTAGTCCTGGTCTAGTGCATGGCATATGAGATAGAGAACCACAACTGTCACTCCCTCTTAACTAGGGATGACAAACCCATTCCATAAAGGAATGTACCCAAGCTCCCTCTTAAATAGGGACTTGACCAGGCTCCCTCTCGACCAGGGACTTGCTTCCAACAACTCTCTAGGTGGAGATCATGGGCCAACCAGCTGCTTGTAGAACTTCTTCCTTTGATGTCATGAATTTCTTCTTTGTCATAGAGTCTACATCTTTTGGGACTTTCATAGGGCACAAAACATCCATCACTTTCATTCATAAGTGGTCATGTCATGAATCCTTTCATGGAAAGTGATCCATTAGTCCATATCTGGCCTTCCTTCATGCCATGCTACCTTCTTTTTGCCATGTTTCATGAAGGAACTTCCTTCCTGGTACATGGTCAACAATGGTGGAAGACATCCATAGCTCTTCTCTTGGCAACCTTGTATAAGCCCATCCATATATTTGTTCAAAAATAAGAAATGAACACTTAAAATCAAAACTACCTTTGTGATGGTCTTTCATCATGACATCTCCTAGTTTGCATCAACATCCTTCACACGCATTGACACACCTCCAAAACATATATACTGTCAAGGGTCTCTTTCTTTTTCAATCTTCATCAGAGTCTTCATGTCTTTAATGGGATATCCTAGTTAAATCTTCTAGTCCTGGATGTAGATTGTCTATTCCATAGTTGCGTATTCCACAATCTCTTCCTTTCTTCACACATTTCATTCACAAGAACTTCCAATCAGAATTCCTCCAATTATTGTCAACAACCTCATATTACATATCAGGACATATTATGTTGATTTCATCTAGACAATGTGTGACTCATGCCTTCGTGCATCCTTTCGGAGGAGGAGATCCTTTTCTATTGATCATGCTCTCAGGATAGAGCATTGATCCATGTTTCCTGCAACCATATGCCATGACTCTACAATATTGAATACAAGCATACATACGTCATTTTCCTTTAGGTCATCTACACTTCCTTCGACAACTTCCTTGATTGAAAAACTTTAATCCCTTGTTCTGCTTCACTTCTTTTGTCATCATACCCTCATCCCATGAATTCCATAGGTTGGAATTCCTGATGAAACCCTTGCTTCCTTTTTATTGGTGAACCTTCCGACAAAGATTCCAATAGAGGATCTTGAGTATCCTCTTCCAGCAAATGTTTCCTTTTGACAGATGTATGATGAGGCTTGTACTAGATGACCCTTGCTTTCTTTTCCCACAAGTACCACCTATGATACTAATGAGGTGTCCAAGAGCTATATCCTTCCATGGACTTCAATTTTAACCATCTTTCATGCTTTTCTATGATGATGTCATGAGCTCTTGCTTTCAATGCTTCTATGATGCCATGATCCCTAAATTAATGAATCAAAATGAGCAATAGGATTATCTAATTAAGATCACAATATTGTTGAAGTATGTAACTAGGTTTGGACTTCATAATGTCTAATGTAATCATGATTTTATGTATTTGATAAAGGAATTTTATTATTATTATTTTTGTAGCATGGGTTTCATGCTCAAGATCATTTTATTTATAGGTCCTGTACCCATTGAGTGCTTCTAGGGATTTGTCATAAAGTCTAGGAGTCGAAGTCATTGTCATATGTAAAGACCCTATTGGGCATATTGTATCATGTAAAAGAAATTTATCTAAGTCAAAAAGTGTCAAATGTTGATTTTTGGATAGCATCGGATGTGCTCTAGCTCCAAAATTTTGTGGAGGGGCTAGAACACATGAAATCTCCAAGACCCAGAAATCGTTTGGTGAAATTCCACCCGAATTGTATTTTATTAAAATAATTAATATTTTTAATGGGGTTCCTAAGTCCAAACTTAGGAAAATAAAAATATTAATGGGTATTAATGAAAATATGGGTGAGAAGCTTCTAAGAGATGAGGATCAAGTCTAATTTAATCTTAGCCATTGATTAAAGACTTAATCTCGACTGTTGATTCATCAACAGGAAAGGTATAAGAGGAGGTTTGAGGGTTAGTGGGGAATACACCTAGTTGATCAGTCAGTTCGATTTTTCTAGGGCCAGGTTTGCTGAGAAAATCGAACAAGTGATCTGTTGCAGTGAGAGGGCAGACGCAGAGATTTGGATCGGAGAGGAAGTTCCGAGCCAAAGAGTACGTTGCAGAGAGGTAGCTTGAGCATCATAAAGGCAACACAGAGGCCTACACAGCCCAGGAGGGGCTCACGCAGAGCTCATGCAGTCCAGGAGGGGCTCTTGTAGTGGCAATGCAGAGTATTTGTCAGTAGTCCGAGATTTTGCTGGAGAAGCGAGGTTCTGAGCTGAGAGGGATGAACACCAGTCTTCATCCAACAAATCGATCCAGCAAAAGAGGAGACACAATTCTCTAGAGGCAAGACACTGGCCCACATAGTGATTTCATAGGGACTTCGCAGTGTTTGCGGGAGGGTGTCAGATCACTCATTGGATCAGCTGTGACTTGAGGAGCGAGTTAAACCCTCAAATGTATTTCTTGCTGCCGTGAATTTCTATGTAAGGTTAGTCGGTGTGAGAGGCAACTTCTTGTACTCAAATTCTGCTTGCTTAATAATACAAACCCTCTATTTGTTGCACTGGTTTTCCCGCATTGGATTTTCGGGGACGTGTTATCCAAAAATAACAGTGTCCCTTGTGTGTGTGTCTCAATTATTGCTTCAGTTTATGATCTGTATGTTTATGTAATTAAATAATTTGTTAAATGAAAGAACAAGTAGGAGATGTTAAACCAGTGACTGCAGTAGGATTTTTGTGTGTAGATTCAAAAATTTTCACATGGTATCAAAGCGATTGCAAATCATAGGACACTGAAGCCATCAGTTAGGAGATCCAGCGAATCTGTTGCATAGAGGCAACTATCTCGAGTGACACTGCTGTTCCAGAGCCTAAAACATAGAGGAAGGGTGACACAATGTAGAAGAAGTGACGCAGAGGCTACGCAGTGCTTGCATCAGCATTCTGAGCGAGGATAGGGTGATGCAGTAGCCGGGAGGAGCCCATGCAATGACTGCGTCAGCTCTGTGGGCCAGCGCAGTAGCCGGGAGGAGCCCATGCAATGACTGCGTCAGCTCTGTGGGCCAGCGCAGAAGCAAAGAGGGGCAGATCAGGCTCGCGCAGAGCCACACCATCTTTCTGGACTGGGAAGGAGTGATGTAGTGGCCAGGAGGAGCTGATCTAGCTCACGCAGTGACTGCACAAAGCCTCAGGAGCTCAGATTCTTTAGTTGCTGGGGCAGAGGGCGCAGTGCAGATCAGATCTGAGGTGTTGGTGGGACACTGTTGTTGTTGGTGCATACTAGTGTCTGAGGAGACTGCACCAAGGTAGAGGGAGTCATTGCCTTAATAGATTTCTTGCCAAAGAAATATGGATCCAGGTTGCTGAGCAGCAGCAAAGGAGGATCAGAGAGGGGTGATTCGACATTATTTGGTGGAAGGATTTCTGTGAAGGAAATCAGGGCTCAGAGGGAACTTGTTCCATAGAGAATTTCTAGCGCCAAAGAAATCCTGATCTGAGTTTTGCTGGGGCAGCAACGAAAGAAGGAAAAGAGAACCTGTTTGACACTCTTTTGAGTAGAGATGGCAGTAAATGGACTGAGGGATTAGGACAAATTGGATGGAGCATCCAACTTTGTCATCTGGAAGGCCAAAAATCGCATCAAGGATTATGCCTTGAGGAAGGTTGTTGTTCCGGTCAATGCTGATCCTCTCAAGAAATACGAGGAGGCTCAAGCAAAGGAGAAGTGCATGATCTTGTATGGGGTCAAGGATCATGTGGTTGCACATATTGCTGAAAAGGACACAACAAGGGAAATGTGGGAGGCCTTGACCACTTTGTATGAAGGAACTTCTTTTCAACGAAAGATGTTGCTTGAGAACCAACTGAGATAGTATCAGATGCAAAAGGGAAAAGAAATTGATCCCTTCCTTCTTAGGTTGTAAGGGATCGAGACTAGCTAACTTCCGTAGGTTCTACGCTAGATCTTGAATTCATGGTCAGAACTGCCCTGAATGTAGTCGCTAAAGATTGGGAGACCTTTGTCCAGAGCATCTTGGGCAGGGCTTCTCTCCCCAGTTGGGAGGAGATGTGGGAAACTCTTCGACAAGAAGAGGTCAGATGGTTAACCAAGGTAGGAAGTAGTGGCAAAGGAATCAGAGTCAAGAAGGAGGAAGAGGAAGATGCAGCGCTCGTATCAGCGTGACAACAAGGGCAGCAGAAGAGGAAAAAGGAAGAATATCCAAATTCAAATGCTTCAGATGTGGAGAACTGGGTCATTTCGCCATTCAGTGCCCTCAGGAGAAGAGAAAGGAAGAGAAGTCTGACTCAAAGGCTGCTCCAGCGAAAGTTGACAAAAAGGACGATGATGAGGATTGTGCCATGAGTGCTCATGCACCTCTAGAGAAGAGGTGGGGTGATATTGAGCTGTAGTCGAGAAGACTACACAAGGGCGGGATCCTTGAGGTGCCCAAACTCTTGGATCACATACAGCTACGGGAGCCCTTAATGACAGTAGCAGAATGACGGGAGTCAGTTGGTGCGAGGGAAGATGGAGCAACAGTGGTAGAGCTAGAGTGCTCAAAGTCTGAAGCAACACAGTAGAGTGTTGAGCAGTGCGGGAGGCACATAGCAGATACAACAACAACAACAACGCAGTAGCATCAGAGGATCAACACAGATTAGCAACAGAGGTAGCTTCAACATCACAGGGTATCCAATCTGACCAGCATGTCGTCTTTTGGGTGGCTTTTCAGTTGCTTACTTTTCAGCAACTGAGTTGCAGTGCAGCAGTTAGCAGTGGCAGTGCTATGGGCAGTGTGATACAACATTTTGAGAGGGAGTTACAGTACAGATGCAACAGTGTCATGGGTAGCAATACAAAATGCAGTAGTGTAGTGGATGAAGGGCAGCAGGCCAAGCAGCAGCAACACAGAGGACCGATGTCGTGGATCAGTGTGATACTTCTGTTGGGAAGCATTGTTAGAGCACATTCCTCGGTAAGAGGGAGTGTTGAATTTTTGGTAGCATTGGATGTGCTCTAGCTTTGAAATTTTGTGGAGGGGCTAGAACACATGAGATCTCCAAGACCCATAAATCATTTGGTGAAATTCCACCTGGATTGTATTTTATTAAAATAATTAATATTTTTAATGAGGTTTCTAAGTCTAAACTTAGGAAAATAAAAATATTAATGGGTATTAATGAAAATATGGGTGAGAAGCTTCTAAGAGATGAGGATCAAGTCTAATTTAATCTTAGTCGTTGATTAGAGACTTAATCTTCACTGTTGATTCATCAGCAGGAAAGGTATAAGAGGAGGCTTGAGGGTCAGTTGGAAATACACCAAGTTGATCGGCCAGTTCGATTTTTCTGGGGCGAGGTTTGCTGAGAAAATTGAACAAGTGATCTGTTGCAGTGAGAGGGGCAGAAGCAGAGATTTGGATCGGAGAGGAAGTTCCGAGCCAAAGAGTACATGGCAAAGAGGCAACTTGAGCATCAAAAAGGCAACGCAAAGGCCTACGCAACCTAGGAGGGGCTCACGCAGAGCTGACGTAGTCCAAGAGGGGCTCTTGTAGTGACAGTGCAGAGTAATCATTAGTAGTCCGAGATTTTGCTGGAGAAGCGAGGTTCTGAGCCAGAAGGGCTAAACAACAGTCTTCATCCAGCAAATCAATCCAGCAAAAGAGGAGACACAATTCTCTAGAGGCAAGACACTGGCCCACACAGTGATTGCATAGGGACTTCGCAGTGTTTGCCAGGAGGGTGTTAGTCACTCATTAGATCAACTGTGACTTGAGGAGCGAGTTAAACCCTCGAATGTATTTCTTGTTGCCGTGATTTCTCTGTAAGGTTAGTCGATATGAGAGCAACCTGTTGTACTCAGATTCAACTTGCTTAATAATACAAACTCTCTATCTGCTGCACTGGTTTTCCCGCATTGGGATTTTCCGAGGACGTGTTGTCCAAAAATAACGGTGTCCCTTGTGTGTGTGTCTCAATTATTGCTTCAGTTTATGATCTGTATGTTAGTGTAGATTGCAATAGTGTTTACATCACTGTTTATGTAATTAAATAACTTGTAAAATGAAATAACAAGTAGGAGATGTTAAACCAGTGACTGCAGTAGGATTTCTGTGTGTAGATTCAGAAATTTTCACTATTCTCCTCCAAGACCAAGTTGGCCTGCATAAGAGAAGTCAGCCTCATGAAGGGTTGTTCCACCTCCACAAGAAGCCTATACATAAGAGCTTGACCTCATTGGAAGAGATCATCATCAAGTTCGATAAAGAAGTTTGTTGAAGTACAAACAAAGACAAGGAATACCTAGCAAAGAGAAGGAGAATAAAGGGAGAAGAAAAGCGAAGTGTTTTTGGGCTGCCATCCTCCACACGTGCGAAGATTAGGGCATCACTGCTATTGCAGCAAGGCCAAATTGCAGACCTATCAAAAGGAGCCGAAGTTTTGAGACAAAAGATCTAGAAAGAAAGTTGAGTTACCAAGGAAAGGAAACCAAGCCAAGTGAAGGAGAGAAGGATCATATTTCTGCCATAATTCAGTCACATGTGCGAAATTGCAGAGAGAATAGGAAGGCCGAAAAGTACAGTTACGAAGCAATGACTGAAATCTGAAGTAAGAGCCAAAAATCTAAAGTGTTGCAGTAGTTTGATTGACGTTGACTTTGTTGAAGAGAAGCTCATCAAAGGAAAGGTTGACTTGGTCTTGGAGGGGTCTTGGTCGAGGGTCTTGGGTCTTGGAATTCATCATTTGAATATTCTATAAGGATGGAAGAATTCTTGTGGGTTTTCCTCTCAAGAGGAGAGGTTTTGGCTCTGGCTTGCAGCCTACATATTGTGTCCTCTTGTCTCTTTGATCTTCATAGTTTGGTAGCTGTTTGATGAAAATAACAACATAATAATAAGTAAAGAAGAAGCTAATAAGAAAGAAAAGTAGAAGAACATCACAAGCAGTTATCAAAGTAAGAGAAATCACCATAATCTAGCTGCCCTAGATTTCTCAACAAATATTACTCGAAGAAGATGATATCACAAGATTAAATTTAGATAACAATGTTCTTAAACCATGAAACAAGATAATGGTCTTATCCAATTAACAACCAATTCCTTATGTCACTTATCAATAAAAAGCAATAGGTTACTTGCAAGAGTAAGATGCAACAAAGTGATATCAATACAATGCCAATGTCAAGTTAACCTTTTTTGAGATGAGATTACTAATGTACTATGCAAATGTAACAGGATGAGCAATGATTCGTTAGAGCATTAACAAATATTTCAAGCTTCACATTGAGATGTGCAATTAGGTTCTCTTCACAAATGAAGTTGATTTTTATTAGAGCACACTTTAAATTATGCCAATGATGCAAAATACAAAGAGTGACCAGCAAGACAATAATGATTAGTTCAACCACTTAGAGAAAAACCACTTATGTTACTTTGCGAAACCAAGCTTCTTATGACTTCTTAAATGTATTAGGACTGCTTAGATAAAAAATTTAGCACCAAAACTCATTAATTTCACTATTGTAGCATTTATATCAGATTCAGAAGTTAATATATCAGACTCAGGAAAATGTATATCAGCTCTCCAAAATCAACTAGAAAACCATAGAAACCATGAGACAAGTCTTTCTTATTATTTGAGATTAAATATCCACTAATTATGAGCTTATATGAATGTGTTTTTAGGGGTTTTTAGAGTCTTATTTCAGAGGTTATGCCACTGTAATTATATTATTATAAAGCTTCAGTTCTGATTTATGAAACAGTGAGGAAGAGACAAGGTAAGAGAGAAAACCCTTAGGCCTAGAGGCCTAGTTTGACGGCTAGTTGATCTTCCAATGGACTAGAACTCCAATGGACGGCTACCATTAACAAATATTTCAAGCTTCACATTGAGATGTGCAATTAGATTCTCTTCACAAATGAAGTTGATTTTTATTAGAGCACACTTTAAATTATGCCAACGATGCAAAATGCAAAGAGTGACCAGCAAGACAATAATGATTAGTTCAACCTCTTAGAGCAAAACCACTTATGTTACTTTGCCAAACCAAGCTTATTATGACTTTGTAAATGTATTAGGACTGCTTAGATAAAAAAATTAGCACCAAAACTCAGAAATTTCACTATTGTAGCATTTATATCAGATTCAGAAGTTAATATATCAGACTCAGGAAAATATATATCAGCTCTCCAAAATCAACTAGAAAACCATAGAAACCATGAGACAAGTCTTTCTTATTATTTGAGATTAAATATCCACTAATTATGAGCTTATATGAATGTGTTTTTAGGGGTTTTTAGAGTGTAATTTCAGAGGTTATGTCACTGTAATTATATTATTATAAAGCTTCAGATCTGATTTATGAAACAGTGAGGAAGAGACAAGGTTAGAGAGAAAACCCTTAGTTCTAGAGGCCTAGTTTGACAGCTAGTTGATCTTCCAATGGACTAGAACTCCAATGGATGGCTAGCATTAACAAATATTTCAAGCTTCACATTGAGATGTGCAATTAGATTCTCTTCACAAATGAAGTTGATTTTTATTAGAGCACACTTTAAATTATGCCAACGATGTAAAATGCAAAGAGTGACCAGCAAGACAATAATGATTAGTTCAACCACTTGGAGCAAAACCACTCATGTTACTTTGCCAAACCAAGCTTATTATGACTTCGTAAATGTATTAGGACTGCTTAGATAAAAAATTTAGCACCAAAACTCACAAATTTCACTATTGTAGCATTTATATCAGATTCAGAAGTTAATATATCAGACTCAGGAAAATGTATATCAGCTCTCCAAAATCAACTAGAAAACCATAGAAACCATGAGACAAGTCTTTCTTATTATTTGAGATTAAATATCCACTATTTATGAACTTATATGAATGTGTTTTAGGGGTTTTTAGAGTGTTATTTCAGAGGTTATGCCACTGTAATTATATTATTATAAAGCTTCAGATCTGATTTATGAAACAGTGACGAAGAGACAAGGTTACAGAGAAAGCCCTTAGGCCTAGAGGCCTAGTTTGACAGCTAGTTGATCTTCCAATGGACTAGAACTCCTTGAAGTACCTGCAACACAATTTGTTAGCTTGAAATTAAGTTGACCAGCCCTCTTATGACTGAAGCTAGGGCTTTTATGGCTGGTTGGTGGCTTTTTTGGCAACTTTGGCCCTTGAAACCCTTGCCCAAGAGGCTAGTTAATCTGCAAAACAAATTGTTAGCCCAATAAGCTCAAAATTTATGATCCAAAACAATAGATATTAGTCCCAAATAATTTTCAATGATGTCCTAGGCCTGCAACCACAAAAATTAGTCAAAATTTTGATTCCAAACCCCACAAAAATGCCAAAAATGCCCAATGATGGAAGAAGAAGGCCCAATAAGGTTAGCGGCTAAGGGAAAATGGCGTCGTAAGACTACGACCTAGGGCTGCAAGTCCCCTAAGGCCTGCGGCTGCCCAAAACAAGCCTCCTAGAGGCTGCGACAAGGAGGATGAGACCTCCAAGGCTTGGTGCAAGCCCAGTTAGGGTTGTGGCTTGATAGGGCAAGGCCCTAAGGCTTGCGACCAACCTCAATGAGGCTTGCAGCTAGGAGATGAGGCCCTCTAAGGGCTGCCGCAAGGGAAAGAAGGCCCCTAGGGTCTGCGGCCCAGGTAAAAATTCCCTAGAGGGCTGTGGCTAGAATCTAGGAGGTTCAGATCCCTGCAAACAAGAGAAAAATGCCCCAAAAAATTATAAAATCCTCCTTTAAAGAGATGGATGAATTCCTTCTTGAGCTGGACATTGAGTTGCTGGGAGCTGGAGGGCTAGATCTTACCCTCTAGGGCCTAGATCAACCTCTTTCTCTTGAATGGGTAACCCAAAAATTCATTGCTGCTTCAAACCCTTGAATTGTCACCTACACAAATGAAAAAATGGAGAACCCAAATACCCAATATATACAAAAAATTTAAAATCCCAAACCCCAAATGTTATACAAAATTTAAAATTAAAATACAAGGATTGGAAAAATTATTTACAAATATCTACAATATTCACAAAATAAATTAGCTCTTAATGGCATGTAAATTTCGTTATAGCACAAGAGAAAGAGATTGAAATTTTTTTAGAGGTTTTAAAATATGAATGATGTATGTAAATAAATCATCGGGCAAAACCTTTTTGCAAAGTACCCTGCAAAATGAAAGCTCAGAATCCAAACATGGTCTATTCTTCTCTACAGTCAGTGGGCTTGTAGACCAAGGGCTAGCATCCCTGCAGATCTCTATTCAAAACTTAAATATAAATTGTTAGATAATAAGAGATTTAGACTTGTAGATCTAAACCCAACACCTAGGGCAAGATACCTGTACCACTAGATGTTCCGTCATGCAGCAAATGAAATAACAATTTTATGAAGCACGTATAATATAGAGCATAAAAATCACTAGCACATACCACATATCAACAAATGGAAGAACAACATGAAATTGAAGCCCTAAAGTCTTTCTATTTTGAGAAATAAAATTCCAGCAGAGCAAGGCTCAGTATATCGTTACGGATTACATATCCAAAGATGAGATGAGGAGCTTGATAGCTTCCTTATATAGAAAATGAGAGAATAGAACCCCTCCAAGTGGAAATAGCAGCTAGATGGCTTGATCCTCGTCAAAACAATCTCATTCGTTGATCTTCCTTTGAGAATAACTTGATCTCTGCCATCGATTTTTATTTTTGAGGAAAAATTTGAATTTCTCTTAAAACCCCTTTTTTATTAATCCAAAAAACTATATAGTGGGCTAATATCCTCAAAAAATTCACTTTGACTTAACCAACAGTGTCCAAGGGATCAATTTTTCTTAAAAAAAGCATTTTCCCTTTGTTGGGGGTCCTTTTAAAAAATAATCCTTTTTTGACACAAGAACTTTTTATTATTTTTCACTTGGAAAAAATTTATTCTCTCAAATTATTTATTGACTCAAAACTAATTAATTTTCTTTCTTATGATTTTTGTTTAGTTTTGCCAGAAAAATTAATTAAATGACTAGAGGGGATTAATTATTTCTTTCCACCCTCAAATATTTTAGCCATGGTGTCTAACTATGAGTAACCATGCACTAAAATATTGTTTACATCAAGATTTTACAAATTAATTCAACCCTTAGAAGGGGAAATACACATTTAGACATAGACCCTCAAGACATTGCTCAATTTTGCGACACAATATGATCTAGTATGAAACCAAGTGTGTTTATAATAAAATACTTTAGCCATAGTGTCTAACTATGAATAACCATGCACTAAAATATTCCTAAACACATTTTTACATAGACTCGATAAACACCAAGACTCACCTAAGACCTTGTCAACAAATTCGTCCCTAGCTTTGGGGTTATAACTAGAAAAAAACCTCTGTCGATTTTTCATGTTCACAAACACACATAATTCGGGGAGATTAAAAAACTTCCTAGGATGAAATCCTTTGACAAAAATCATAGGCTTATGTAGGTGTTGTTATATGGCTTAATGGTCATAGTAGCATCATTTACAATAATTTTTTGCAGAGATTGGGTTTACAATGATACAAGTGGATGTTGAGTGATGGCATTGATCTTTGAAATTTTTTATTTGGTGCTTTGTACTCAACTTGGATTGTTGACAAAGTGTGGTCAACAAGACCTAGGAAAAATTTAAATGATGGTCAATTATTTAATTGAGTTATTTCTAGGTGGAATTTCCATAAATGATTTATAGGTTTTGGAGAACTCATGTGTTTTAGCCTCTCCACAAAATTTGAGACTAGAACACCATCCGATGCTACAAAAACTAACACTCCATGCTTGGGGCTTACACATTATAATTGATTATTTTTGGTAATGTGCACTTGAAATCTGGATCAGTTCAAACTTCTAACAGTATACAGGTATGCTACTTTGGTCACTGTTACAGAAGGTTGAGGTTGTACACATACAGGATACTATCCTAGACTTCAGCCTCCACTGCAGGGGATACTCTACTGGATACATGGAGAGGACAATTAGGAAGATGATGATAGCCACATACCGTTTCATTATAAAAGGAGTGTTGCCTTGACAAGCTAAATGGATCTCTCAATCCATTATAGAGCACAATATTTGTGATGTACATAGAGAATGGGGTCAATTTCCTCCCAAGTAGGGAGGAATTGACTTGTATTTTTATGTTTGTACCTTAGATTACTTCTGCTCATTGTGTACAATATTGTTGTATTTTTTTCCAAGTAGAACTTTGCAGCGAAACCCAAGGGATGCTTCCCCACATTTGTGGATGGCATCCTAGTAAACCTGTTAGTATAGACTAGTGCACCTAACCGAGGGGAATTTGAATTTGGCACCTTACTAGCACAAAATTAGCCAATGGCTCAGCAACATTGCCAACAACTGGTTGAGCTAACCCTTTGGGCTTTTACTGTTGGTATATGTTAGTATGATATTTTATCTTAGTCAAGTATTTCTTGCTAGCACTGTTGTCACTACTAAGATCAGTTATGTAACTGTCTTCAAGGTTTTATCGGATTATTGTAAGTTGTCACAAGAATACATTTCAGGTTTGTTGGCTGGTATTTAGTTTGGATGTCTCTCCTCTGTAGAGAACACTCAATCTTAATATACATACTATATTCTTCGAATATATGCTTACCTCCACCCTTGAGCAAGTTTAGGTATTTCTTTCTGTGGTCTTCCATGTTTTCTCATCTTGAGCCATATCAAGAAAGGTCACTCCAACATACAATACCATTATCAAAAAAATTTCACTAAGTCATTCAATTCAAATGATAGATTATAATGGAAAGTTATTATCTTTTGTAGATGGAAAGCTATTATCTTTTGTAGACTTGAGATCATTATTACATATTTGCTATTTATTTAAATTTTAGAAAATGTCAGTGCATTGTTCATACTTTGTTCATGTATTAATATGGTCTAATGTATGTAATGTGTGTTTTTGATCAGGTTTGGTTGTTTCTGTTGTGGATCCTCAACCAGGAGAAACTATTATAGATTGTTGTGCTGCACCTGGGGGAAAGGCATTGTTCATGGCATCACGCCTGCAGGGTCAAGGTGATATTTCAAATTTGTGAGGAAGTGTGATTTTGTTGACATTCTAAAGTTACCATGTATTTTGGGCATAATGAATAAGACATTAAGATGATTTTTGCTGGCACTTGATGGTGTACATAGTAATGGTCATTTCAGTTTTGTTTATGGCTGTTTGAGACTCTAGGAGACGGTCTTTTTCTAAGTTTTTTCTTTTAGCTTCACAATTTATTGCCAATATCAATGCATAGCTTATTTTGCAGGAAGCATAATTGCAATTGATGTAAACCAAGCTCGATTGCGATTGCTTGAGGCAGCAGCAAAAATTCAAGCTTTAGACAGTGTTGTTAATGCCTGTCAGGATGATATCCGTAGCTTTGCTGTAAGTTAGTGCCTTGTGGAATTGAGTTACTGGTTCATGCCTGTTTGTTCTCTGCTTCAAATCTACAAAGGAAGTGTGGTCATTGAAGAAAACTTTATTATGTATTTTTGTCAAGATACTTATTGGTCCATGAGATTTTGGACATATATTAATATTGTGCATTGTATGGAAAATGATTTGTTAATATCAATGAAAAATTATTTTTTAGTTCAAAATGTGTATATCTTTATTTTTTTTGTACTTGCCGAGTTTCTCCCAATTTATTCCTAATCCAATTCAAACTCTCTGCTCTTACTGCCACATGGAGTTTTTTCCGATTCTGAGTTTGGTGACTATTTCAGTTTTGTTGATGGCTGTTTGAGACTCTTGGAGATGGTGTTTTTCTATGTTTTTTCTTTTAGCTTCACAGTTTATTGCCAATATCAAAGCATAACTTATTTTGCAGGAAGCATAATTGCAATTGATGTAAACCAAGCTCGATTGCGAGTGCTTGAAGCAGCAAAAAAAGTGCAAGCTTTAGAGTCTAGACAGTGTTGTTAATGCCTGTCAGGATGATATCCGTAGCTTTGCTGTAAGCTATTGCCTTGTGTAATTGAGTTACTGGTTCATGCCTGTTTGTTCCCTGCTGGAAATCTACAAAGGAAGTGTGGTCATTGAAGAAAACTTTATTGTGTATTTAGGTCAAGATAATTATTGATCCATGAGGTTTTGGACATCTATTAATATTGTGCACTGTATGGAAAATGATTTATTGAATATCAAAGAAAAATGATATTTTAATTCAAAAAAGGTGTATATCTTTATTTTTTTGTACTTGCCGAGTTTCTTCCAATTTATTCCCAATCCAATTCAAACTCTTTGCTCTTACTGCCACATGGAGTTTTTGCCGATTCTGAGTTTGGTGACTTTGATCCAGATGGAGTGTTGGACAGTGATTATTTTGGTTGCAACTTGCAGCTATTGGATTTGCATACCTTTAGCAGAAGATCAATGGGTTCGTTCCTGTAGCATTTACCTGGCAGTGAGGGTGCATTTTATAGAGGGTTGTTGACAATTGGAACAACGATTGTGCCTTATGCATTTAATATTCAAAGAATGATGTGCCTGGCATGAGCAGAAACTGTCCATTGTAAGTTTGAGGTTTGAAATGAGGGCAGACATGGACCTTTTAATTAATTACCAGCAACTGAGCACTGTTGGAGGCTTTCTTGTAGCAGATTTCATGTTTGAGATTCTTTCCCTTAGTAGTTTTGACATGCAAGTATTTTCCTCCAGCAGATTTCAGTGTGAAGTGATCCTTGGTTGATGGAATCAGGCTGCAAGTCTTGTGAAGGAAAGCCCTTCTCAAAACTGGTTGTTTGAATTAGAGGAGAAGCACCTTCATTTATGAAGGAGCTGCCATAATATATGGCACTATCTTGATGAGGAAAGTATAAAAGAGGGTGCAGATTTAAATGAAAAACTATCAAAGAGGGTGCAGGTCACAGGAGGCTTCCACATTATGTCACATGTTATTATTTTGGATCCCAGTATTTATCTATTTTGGACGGTTACTGTGCCAATTATAGGAGGCTTCTAGATATATTTTAGTTTTTCTTAGAAAGGAAGGTTCTTTTTGGGAGAAGGTGCACTTATGATGGAGGTTTCATGCAGTAACTTGAGACCCAGCTTATCCCTTCACTAGTGCAAAGATCTAAGGTAACTTTGCAAGGTTGAATGTGCTTAAATTAGCCAAGGAGGAAGTTCCTTTCGAGGATGAGGGTGCATATATTGAGGAGAGTTCTAGGTCCCTGTTTTCAGATAGAACCTTATTCGTTGGCAACGGGAGACTAATGCCCCTTGCTTGGGAAAAGTCTTGGAGACTGCAGTTCCATTATGGTACTTAGATTCTATTCTTGACTTAGGAATTGTACTTCTTGGCTTCCTTGCTTTAATTTATGTTTTGCAGATGGGAGATTCTTACTTATGGCCTATGAAAAGCAAGTAGTCGTGCACCCTACTTGAATCCATTGGAGTTTTCTTGGCAGTTAGGTGGCATGTAGAGATTTTGGAGCTGGTTGCACTGTCTGAGGATATTTTTCAGCAGCATGCTTTCATCATTGGCTAGAGTTGGTGCACCCTAGTAGGAGGAAATTCCATGTACTATTTTTGGTCCTCCTCTCTCTCATTCTTCTAGTGGAAAATTCCCTACTATAGATTCAAAGGGTCATTCAGAATTCTATACACGTTGGAGGATTCCTTTGTTTCAAAATATTGTTTCTCTCCATATCCCTGTTCTTGTGGTGTCCAAGAGCTAGTGAGAATTCACTTGAAAGATCCACATTAGGTTCCATCCCTTGGGTAGCACCATTGCAAGATGAAGAATGGGAAAGTAATGAGCAGTCATTGCATAGTCTAACTCTATCCTTCACTCTCCACTGCTAGAAATATCATGGTAAGCAGCTTCTTTATCGCATAGTCTAACTCTATCCTTCACTCTCCACTACTGGAAATATCATGGTAAGCAGCTTCTTTATCGCAGCAAATCGCATCTGCTCCTTGTTCTGTAATCGGCGATCCACTTTCAAACACTCTCACAGTTTGAGATTTCTACTCTATCAAAACAAAGCTATGAAAGAGAAGGTCCTTATATTGTCAGGTTCTCTTTCCAATTAAATGGTTCCACGATCATTCCAACAAATATCGTCAATTTCTGGAGATGAATTTCTTCATCCCTCATTGTCTTTGTCTATTCAGTGTAGTATCACCTATGTTGAATGAGTTTCTGGTATGCAGGTATTCTGGGTACGGGAGAGCAAGTATCTGGCATGGCTAGAAGCTTTCCCCAAATTTACAGGAAACGTCAAGTTGGGAGCGACAATAATTTATTAAAATTTAATATATATAAAAACAAAAAATAAAATAATTTATTAATTTGCTTCCTGCAGATTCCAAAACTTACCAATCAAATTCCATCCCTCCGATTCCAACTTGCAAAGAAATATGTAAAAGATTGAACTTTGAAACACTGCCAAAAAAATCAAAATATTAATCATTCAACAATTTGCCAATCAAATTCCTTCCCAGCAAAGAAACATGCGGAGCTCCCAAACTGGAAAAAGGTTGTTATTACTCGATTATTATGTGATTTCATGCAACACTATAGTATATTCAACTTTGAAATTCAAGTTTGGAAATTCATAAAATGAAACTGACTAACACACTACTCTTTCTTTTTCTGACCATCACTATAATTCATTGAATCTTATCATTAAAGCTAAGTTACCAGGATACGGATCCGGATTCGGATCCGGATACGGATACGGATTCGTTGGATTTTTGAAAAGCCAGGATCCAGATACGGCGAGGATACGGCAAGTACAAAAATATATAATAATATTTTTAAAAATTTTAGAAAATACATTTGATGTTTAAAATCAAAACCATTCATGAATCACAACATTAGAACTAAAATTATTAGATAATTTATGAATCTGAACACTGAAATGATGAAATTTAAAAACTAACAAACAAATAAACATATAAATATTAATACCAACATATTGATATAATTGTTAAAATAAAGTTATAACATAAAATATATATTTTTTTATTTATAAAAATTAAAAAATATTTTAATTTTTAATAACCAAACATAAAGTTATATAAGTTATGACTTATAAAAATAAAAAATTTAAAATGAAATATAAAACATACGGTTTATTAAACATAAATATATTGATTTAAAATAAATAAATTAAAATAACTTTATTATATATATTAACATCAAAATAAACTTTTTAATTAAATCAGAAATCTTTATATTGAAAGCTTATTTAAAAAAGCTATTGATTTAAAATAAATAAATTAAAATAACTTTATTATACATATATATTAACCTCAAAATAAACTTTTTAATTAAATCAGAAATCTTTATATTGAAAGGTTATTAAAAAAACTTAGACGCATAATTTTATTGAAATCTTTATATATATATATATATATATATATATATATATATATATATGCGGGAAGATGGGATTAAGAAACTTCACGGGTAATCTTAATAAAATCTTTTTATATATATGCGATATTAAAAAGCTTATATATATATGCCAGATGATATTAAAAAATATGACCCGTAAATAAATTAAAGTAACTCTATTATATATATATTAACATCAAAATAAACTTTTTAATTAAATCGAAAATCTTTATATTGAAAGCTTATTAAAAAAACAAATTGATTTAAAATAAATTTATTATATATATATATTAACCTCAAAATAATTTTTTTAATTAAATCAGAAATCTTTATATTGAAAGGTTATTAAAAAAACTTGACGCATAATTTTATTGAAATCTTTATTTATATATATATGCGGGAAGATGGTATTAAAAAACTTCACGCTTAATCTTAATAAAATCTTTATATATATATATATGCCAGATGGTATAAAACATAACTCATAATTTTATTTAAATCTTTATATATCTATAAGCGGGCAGATGGTATTAAAAAACTACGCCTAATTTTATTTAAATTTGTATATAAATTTATATATATATACGCTGGCAGATCGTCGCTAACTAAATCACTAACTTTTATATATAAATTTATATATATATATATACACTGCAGATGGTATTAAAAAACTACACCTAATTTTATTTAAATTTATATTATATATATATATATACACTGGCAGATCGTCGCTAACTAAAGCACTAACTGACCGTACGCGGATCCTAGCGTATCCGTATCCATACCAGTTTCGGATTCGGGGATCCGCGGTTCCACCTCTTGCCCTCAGCGGATCCGGTAACGTAGCATTAAAGCTTCAGGATAGGTTTCAAGAGAGCAGACTTATTTGCAATTGTTGAACTTCAAGATTTGCAACAGACGCTGCCGAGGAATGACTGACAATTGTCTATATTTTGTTGAAACCTTTGCTACTTCTGCACGTCTCTGTCACTTTACAGAGCTCATGTAGTCCAGCCTCTTGATCTGGCATGTATCACTTAGCAAAAAAACAAATGGTGCCTTCCCTGCTCAAAATAGGTACCCAAAACATCAAAATCTCCTGCAGTAAGGCTCTTGAAAAGCTCAAAGTACCTGCTAAAGCTCCCAGTTGTTTTTAAGCGTTTTGTACTAGCTCCCAAGTTCCCAGGAGCGCGGGAGCATGAGGTATGTGCTCTCCAATGGTTGGGAGCAGTACCCGTGTAACTATGAGTATCACCATCACATTGTCATTTTCCAACTTCTTCGTGTTGCCATAAACAATGTTCAAACTTCAAACAAGTGTGAACTGCATGATCATGTAAGGAGCCATGTTCCTTAGTTTTGTAAAGAGTCAAAGTTTCATCATCAATTTGCATGTGCACTGATAAGCTCAAAAGTCCATCATCTCTTGACACACTTTATTACCTTAACAAAAGGGTAGCTAACATACACCACACTAGCTAAAGGGTGGCTCTAGGAATGTTACACGTTAAGGGCTAGGATATCAAAAACGCTGCCCCCATCTTCCAGAAACGTCATTCAACGTTTCAGATCCTGAAATGAGTACGAAACGACTTGGAAACAAACTTGAAACGTTTTAGTCACATTTCACTTTTCCAAAAACGGTCAGCTTGAGATTCGAAACGTTTCAACACAGTTTCATGAAAAATCAATACATTTTCTGGAAAATATGGATACGTATCACGATTTTCGTACGAAAATCGTGATACATATCCATATTTCTCAAAATGTAAGGAAAAATTTAAGCGTTGGGAACAAATTTCATTTTTTTTCGCTTGTTTTTGGTCATTTTATGCGCCACCTTTTTAACCTAATAACCAATACGCCTTTTGGGCCCCTTCTTAACATTTTCATCGCTTCATTATTCTTATTTCATCATTGCTTGGAGACTCGAAAGCTGCTGACACAGAACTTGAAGCTTGTTTCAACTTTCATTGTTGCTTGGAGACTCGAGAGCCGCCGACATACAACTTGAAGCTTGTTTCAACTTTCATTGTTTTTTGAAGAGCCGCCGACCCAGAGATAACTTGAAGCCTGAAGCTTGAGTCGATTTGGAGACTGGAGTTGGAGAGGAGACCCAAGCCCCAGCGCATTTCTTTCTTTCTTCTTCCAGCGAGATAACTTGAAGCTTGAAGCTTGAGTCGACTTGGAGACTGGAGTTGGAGAGGAGACCCAAGCCCTAGCGCATTTCTTTCTTTCTTCTCCCAGCCTCAGTTTAAACTTTATCTTGACCAGTCGTTGTTTCCTGGGCAAGTAATGAACTCAAGTGTTAAAGCCAGCTGCCAGTTAAGAAAGTCTAGTAAGCGATTCCAAGCAAGCGGACGAAGAGGTATGCTTACGACCCTTAGCCCTACGCTCATCAAGGTGCCATTTCAATTTTCGTTCTTAGCCAAGGCCCAAAAGCAGTGTGAACTATGAACACTAATTTCAAACTTTTGAAGTACATGTAACTTATATAATACACATATTAAGGGAAGGTAGATTTCAAAAATCATTTCTCTCTACTTTTGTTGCTTGTATCACAAATCTTGTACAGAAACTAAAATAAAGTTTAAACACGTAAAAGAGAATGCCTACTACCTAGAAAAAACAATAGATGCTTATTAGAAATCAAGCTGCAAATGATTTCCTATAGCCACAAGTTGATGTTGCATTTGGATTTGTGAATGTGAAACCCCCACCAATTAGAGAATCATTGAAATCCAGTTGGATCCAACAAAGAAAAAGAATACTTTTGGGATCACAAATTGTATTCACACAATCGTTAAATTCCATTTAAGTTCAATAAGACATGTTCCAAATCTAAAATTATAGAAATGTAAAAATTCATTAATTTAATGAATCATCCCAATTTCAAAGGGATTCATTTCTCTCTACATAATTATAAATTCAAAGTCTACTAGCCCATCTGTGTTTTTTATATTTTTACAGTTATAAATTTTAAAATTATTGGAGTTTGAATTTGTAATTGTCAATTTTATTTTGCTGTTTCATTTACATCATCATCATGGCAACTTCAAGTTCATTCATTCGTGAGAAACTAGAAATTGAATCCGCTCCTAAAGTTGATCCAAATTCACCACTTTGGAAATATGTAACTTTTGTAAGGAAGATCCGAGGAGGGGGATCATTGGTATGGGATTGTAGTGAATGTCAAAAGGAGTTTAAGGGATCATACACCTGGGTTAAAGCACATTTACTTGCATTAAGAGGCAATGGGATTCGAATATGCACTGGCCCACCTAAAGAGAATGAGACAAAGGGAAAAAGGTTAAAGCAAGGAAAAACTTGCAAAATATTAGAAAGAACAAGACAAGGTAGATGCTAAAGCAAACGAGGAAAATCTCGTCTCTCAATTCAAACAACCAACAAGGTTGGGAGCATCTTCATCAAAGCCTCCACTTCTCTCTTATGGAATTGGCAACCCTGGTTCAAAGTGGACTAATTTGGGGCCGCTTGAAAAAAGTTTTAATAATGATGCTCGAGAGAAGGCATATATAGCTATAGGTCCATGCATTTTGTTAGCGTTCGAATTTGCCTCAGGCTGAGGAAGGCAAAACTCGAGGCCACATCAAACCACGCTCAGCGTCGTAGCTAGCCCTACGAGGACAGGAGAGGGCTCTCTCCGGGTCTATCTCGGCAAAAGGTAATCAAAGAAGCTTGAGATGACTGAATTGATGACAAATTTTAGGCTAGGTATTAAGTGCAGAGGTTTAAAGGTGATTTTTTGGAGTTTTTGTTGAATCAAAGGAAAAGGCAATTTTGGGTGCGGGGATAAGACACAGTTTCTGCAGAGGTCTGATTGGAGCAAGGTAGGCAATTGTTTTGATGCTTTTAAAGTGATGGGGTGAATAGATCAGACAGGTGAGGAGCTAAGGAGAGAAAGCAAGCGCAAGGGTTCTCCTTAAACTGATGAAAACATGGAAAATTAAACAAATTTAAAGGCAGAGCATAGCAAATTTATGGATTCTACCTTAACACTTCATTTGTTCAATTACAGAAGATGAGAGATAGAAAAATGATACACATAACAAACTTACAAGTACTGAAAGAAGCACACCATCAAGACATAAAGCCACAAGAATTCCAAATAGTGCTGCAAATCCCTGGTCTTCCCTTTGCCAAAATGCTGAAGTAAAATGTACAATAAAGTCTCAAAGCCTCTTCCCAAAGAGTCCAACCCTGAAAATGACTAAGAAAATACATAATATAGGCAAGCTAACACATTCCCTTGCCTCTAGGGGTCGAGCTCATCATCCTAGGAGCTGTTTCAACCAATTCTAAACAAAGCACTACAATCTAGGCAGTCAAAACAACTTGCCTCTATAAGCTAGGAAACCAATTCATTCATTAAATGTTTGCTATTTTATGAATGAATCATCTAGAATAGGTAAATAAGTGTCAAGTCAACATAAAATTACATTAATTACATCAAGGAGGGTGAAAAATCCCATCACAAGTCAAAACTGGTCAAAACTGGGCGAATTCCTGAGCTAGAAGGTGCAAAATGTGCAAAAAATCCTGATGCGTAGCGTGCCTGAGCCCTACGCGTAGCGCGCCTTTCCACCTACTTTTGGGGCACTTCCCGGCATCCAAATTGAGCTCAGGTTGGCTTGTTGGAAAGCCCTGGATGTCTACTTTCCAACCCAAGTGGAATTTTCCAATTTGATGTCCATTTGCCCCTCCAAAAGTGCATTCTCCCAAGGCTGCTACCTGTGTGTCCAAAAAGGGGTAGTGAGGTCATTTTTTGCATGTTTTTTGACCTTCAGGGGACCCAAATCTTGATGAAATGTCTTGGCAGTGGCTGAGCAGATGTATTTCATCATGACAAATACAAAAATGCAAACCTTTCTTGATTTGGACCTCCCCATCTTTAGGGTAGCGCGCGGCGCGCTATGCGTTGAGGCCAAAAACCTGTTTTTTATATAAAAATTTCAAAATTGACAAAATTTTCCCCAAATTTCTTGAAATTTGGGCTGGGGGTCCCCAATCAAGTATTATGCTCAGTCAAAGAGGCTTCGGCCAAAATTTGGAGTGGATCGGGCCTTTTCCGTCGTTTTAGTGCCTTGCTCAATCGCCTCTTAAGGATCTTAATTTTTGCCTTGCAAACATGCATGCGGGCCCAGTAATGATTCTTCATGTGACGAAGCAAGTCTTTGTCTCTATTGGCTTTCGCCAACAACCCCTCCAAGTGTCGGTTGACCTTCTCAAGCACAAATTGCCGCGCCACAGGTGTCAAGTCACCCGGTCTTTTACGGGCCAACCTACGGTCTTCACGGATTCGTTGCAGCTCTATAAGTGTGTGCTCGTCCTCTAACTGTTTATTGCACTGCTCTAGATACCTGATATATGAAGCTGTCTCATCATGACTAGTAACAAAACCTGATGGCTCACCTGAAGGCCTCTCCTCATGCTTGGGCTTCTTGCCCTTATCCTGTACCTGCGGTGCTGCTGTCGAAAGCGAGGCCCCTTCCACACGAGGTGGAGATAACACTCGCTGTGCTGATGAAGTCAACGAGACCCCTTCCACCCCGGGTGGAGATAGTACTCGTCGTGCAGATGCAAATAAGGCCCTGTGTCCTCGCTGATATGTCGCACATGCTGGAGCGCTGACATGCTCTATCTCAGGAATGTCAAACTGATGTGAAGGCCCTCCCTCATCATGAACAATCTCAGGAGGTGGCTGTGGCGCTGTGAAAAGATCACGAGAAATAAAATCCTCCCAAGCAATGCCCTGCTGTGCCAACTGATGCATCACTATGATTTTGATCAATGCATAATGATAGATGCTTTTATGCTGATGTGTTGGGCTCTTCCTTTGTACTAAAGGCACCATTCTCTCTATGTTGCGACGCATGAAAAATGGAATATTCATCATATGTACCCTTGTAAAATGCATTAACAAACGGATATGGTACGAATAGAGACGTGAAAATCTGCCCTCACAAGTGAAATATCGAATGATGAGTCTCATCAATGGTGCATACTCATCCCTTAGGAATCTGAAAGGAAAAACAGCGGTTAAATGTCTCATACACCCGGGCTTGATATATGGCTCATAGTGAAATCTGTCTAACTGCTGGCGCTTATTCCATTCCTCCCCTACATTTGGTATCCCAGTGGCCTGAGCAATAATCTCGGGTGACAAGGTGAAATCCACTCCAGCAAGGTTTACATGACCATTCTGCAAATGTAGGACAAATAAACGAACTAGTTCTCGGTGATGCTGGATTTGTGAGATCCGCTCACAATATTCAAAACATGATTGATACCGAAAACAGTTCATTGCAAGTGGACAAGCTTGCAAATGAGCCAAAGAAGTGGGCTCCTCCCTGACATGCCGACCACCTTTGCCACCTTTGTGATACCTCCTTGGCACCTCTATTTTTGGTGTAGAATCACTGTCATAACTCTGCTCATAAGCTGACTTAGTTTCTGACATATTGTTGAAGACAAGATGGCTGGAATATATATGCTCACTGTGCACACAATTGACTGTAGACTTTTTCCTGTTTTTCAAAATGCTGTGACCAAGGGGACACAAATACAAGGGAATTGTTAGGGAAAGGGAAACATTAGGGACATAGGGGCAATGGAAATAAACAAGGAATTTAGGGAAGGGAAAGGATATAGAAATTCTGATAATTTTTAGGGTTTGGGGTGAATTAGGGGATATTATGTTTGTAATAGAAGGGAGGGTTTAGAATTTTGTAGAGGGATAGTGTAGGGTTCTATGAGGAATTTTTTTAAGGAAAATGTTGGTGAACATGGGGGGTAGGAAACACAAAAGTGGGAAAACCTTGGCAGGATATAATTTTGAAAACCCTACAGTAAACTACACCTTTGAATTCTCACAGCAAACTGAGGGTTTTTACATTTAATTTTCATGGCATAGTTAGCATAATTTATTTACATACATCTTGCAAAACTGAGTACAAACCATGGACATGAAGCCTACCTGTGTTTTAACTGAGTTAGAGGAGGAGTTGCACACTTGCTGGCGAATTTCTGAGCAAAAATCCCAACGCGTAGCGCGCCTCACCCAACGCGTAGCGCGCCCCTGGTGCATAGCGCGTGAGTAAATTTACACTGAGAAAAGTGTGTTGATGCGTAGCGCGCCGACCCTGATGCGTAGCGCGCACCCAGCTACATAGTGCATTTTGCAAGAGGCTTTTGGAGGCCTTTCCGGTGTTGAAATCGGGTGCAGGATAGCTCGTTGGAAAGGTCTTTGAGTCTACCTTCCAACACAACTAGAATTTTTCAATTTGGAGTTCATTTGCCTTGTCAAAAATCAAATCTCCCAAGACTGGTCAAAATGTGCCAAATGAGGCTGCCTCAAGGCAGAGTGCTGTTGCAGTCAACTTTTGAATGCCTTCCTCAACTCCAAATTGAGCTCATGATAGCTCATTGGAAAGATATTTATGTCTAGTTATCATTTGACTCATCAAGAAATTCATTTGACCAACCAAGCTAGGAGAAAATTTGATTTTCCCAAGGTCACTCCAGAGGTGCATTCGATTCTCCTGAGGCAACGATATTTTTGACATTTCTCTAAAACCATGACACCTGTGTAAAAAGTGAAGGAGGTTTTTCTTCTTTGGCATGTTGTGGACAAAAACCTCTCTCAGTTTTCCAAAATTCATCTTTGATTGCTCTGAAACATCTTTTGAGTGAAACTTATCCCGATGTGTGAAACAAGGAATTTTGTGGAAATGAAGCGAAATGAAGGGGATAAGGGGCTTCTAAATTCTTGGGGAAATTTTTGGAAGTAGGGAGGGATGTTAGGAAGTAGGGGAAAGTGGAATTGCGGAGATCGAGTGAGGGGAAGGGGTCCAAACGGGCAAAACACAGGCCCAACCTAGAAAATTGCCAAGTTGTAGCAAGAAACTAGGGTTTGTGCGAAAATGAGGAATTTGCGGGATCTCAGAGATGGGAAGTGTTTGATAAGGTACATGAAGGATAGGGGAAGGTGTATGAACATCTGGATACAAGTTTTGCTAATGATTTGACCATCCAAGAGAAATTGCCTTCAAAACCCTAGGAGAGGGAAATGAACCTTGCCTAGGCGCAACTGAAGCATGAACAAGGTGTAAAATGACCCAATGGAACATGACATGATGAGGACAACCCTATGAATGATGATAGGCTCAGCTGAATGATGACATGGACCGACATTTGGGCAATTTTGAAAGGAGTGAAAGCAAACCCTAGACCTAATGCCTAGTGACCAAATTTTGCTTGAAGACTCACTGAAATGACAAAATTTGACCTTGACACTCTGAGACCACTTTGTAATAGCATATTTGATCACTGGAGGAAGGCTGGAAAGACTGACACTAACACATTTATCCAAATGGCCTTCCCTTTAACCTTGTGCGGTCTCCTTACTGGGCAAAGATGATCAAAGCAATGAATGAAGCTCCAAAAGGGTATAAGAGCCCTGGATATGAGAAGGTCCGCAGTACATTGTTGAGTGTTAAGAAGTTAGATTTGGAGGCTAAATTAAGCCCCATTTGTAATTCATGGCGCATTTCAGGGGTGTTCATCATTTCTGATGGATGGAAAGATCAAAGGAATAGGCTTTCGATCAATGTGATTGCTAAGAGCCTAAAGGGGGCAATGTTTTTGAAGGCAGTGGATTGTGAGGGGAAACTAAAAGATTCCCAATTCATTGCTGACATCGTGACAAAAGCAATTGAATTGGTGGGGCCAGAAAATGTTGTGCAGGTAATAACTAACAATGCAATAGTGTGTGGAACAACAGGTATAATTATTGAAAGAAAATATTAGCACATCTTTTGGACCCCTTGTGTTGTACATTCATTGAACGTCATGTTGAGCAAGATGGGGAAGCAAATTGAGTGGATTCGAGTTATTTTTGAAGAGGCAAAATAATTCAAGCCTTCATAACAAACCACCACATGTCCCAAGGCATCTACAAGGAATTTGCAAAGTTGGTGTTAGTTTTTGTGGCATTGGATAGGTGTTCTAGTCTCGACTTTGGTCAGAGAGGCTATGGAACACAAGATCTCCAGAACCTAGAAAAAGTTTCCAGAGAAAACGCCAAGAGACGGCTCAATTAAATTAATTGATCGATAATTAAAACATGCCTTAAGTCTAACTTAGTGAAATCCATTAATTAAAGGGAATTAATTGAGAAAAGTGAGAATGCTCTAGAAACTCAGATGGATTGAGTTTGAGATGATCTTAGTCATTGATGGGGATCCAATCATGATTGTTGGTTCACCAATGAGAGATTATAAGAGCAACTCGATGGGGATGGAGAAGACACCTGTGAGGTCGAGTTCCTAATTAGATCGAGCTATTCAGTTGCAGAGGTTGAGCAAGAAAGAAGAGTTCGAGCTAGAAGGGACACAACTATGGAAAGGGAGTAAAGACAATGATTCTGGAGGAGATTTCTAGTTCTCAAGAGTCAGCAGCAGGAGGGCCGAGTTTTCTTTAGTGACGCTACACAGGAAGCTTTAGAGGGAGTTCAATTTAGCTGAAAAGAAGGTTGATTTAGTTGTTGGTGGCTGGGAAAAATTTTAGAAGGCCAAGTGAGTCATTCTCAGAGGTTGAGTTGGGCAGAATGACAACATCAAAGCAATTCCTAAGGCAGTACGAATTGGCCTCCGTAGAGGCCATGCAAACGCTGACATAGGCATGTTCAAGCAACCATTTTGAGCCAGTTTCGAAACTGAGATCAGTGTCGGGAGAGACAAAAATTGTCTCACTAATTTTTGGCCAGATTATTTTGCTGAGGATTTCCAATTTGGGATCCAAATTTTTGTACTCAGATTTGGCTGCTACATAATAAAAATAAACCCTCATCTGCTACACTGGTTTTCCCAGTTGCGTTTTTTCGAGGACTTTTGTCCAAAAATAACGATGTCATTTAATTGTATGTGCGCTTTATTTTATCAATTCTAGTTTATTTCTGTAGTGCATTTTATTTTTGGTGAAAATTGAAGTAGTGATTTTATTCGTTGTTTGCCATAATAGAAAATAAATTGCACATAATAATATTCAGTTAGAAGAAAAATTTCCAGTTGCTGCAATAGTGAAAATTTCACATTGTATCAGAGCAAGTTGAAGACAAACCAATGGCTCAATAATGAGAGAGAAATTTTGCATCTTCAAAGGGAGTCTCTGGGGAAAATTTCTGGATCTGCGCGAAGGCCAATCGAGAGTGTGAATTAGCAAAGATAGGGGTTCTATTTTTAGTTGTAACCAACAGAAAAATTCGAATAGCTTCAGAAGCAGAGATCTGTAGGTAGTGGATTTGCCAAGAAGTAGTTTGGTGAACACATCAATCATTTCATTGAGCATATTTAGGCGCAGTTTGTTTGCAGCAATAGATCAACGCTAGGTGGAAGAAAAAAGCACACAGAGGATTTTCCAGAATTTCTCAGAGTGTTTCCAAATCCAGTTTCAGGAGGAGATCTGTGATTTCTAGTTGCAATAGGCCGTAGAAGTTTTGCCAGTCAACTAGTGCGAGCTTCAGGAGCAGTGGATCGTGTGCTAGATTCTGGAGAAGGACTTTCGGAAGGTTGAGCGAGTTTCCTAGTTGAGCGAGCAGGCAATGCAAGTTGTTCGAGAAGGATTTTCAGAGGCAAAGAGGAGCATATTTGCGCATTCCTCTAGGAGTGCAAGTAGCAGAGAGCAGGCTCAACAAGGAGGAGATTACCTGTACTAATTCTCCAGTTTATTTGAATTTTAGAGATTTTGCAGCTTTCCAGAGATGGACGTACAAGACTGCCAAGGAGGTCGTATGAGTTAGCGAGAATGCAGATTTGGGCAACAAATCGACTTCCAGTTGTCGGAGGAAGTGTGAGTTGCAAAGCGAAGAAGGGTCCTGTTACCCACCATTTTGTGGGTGATGTCCCTAGTAGAAATTTTTTCTCCAAGATGGTCCTCAGTCGGCAGCCAACAACCCCTTGCAACCACCAACTAGCTCGTTGTGCCATTTCTTCACCACCTGAGCCAACCATGTGGTCCCTCACCCATCTGTCATGATCATATGTTTGAAGGTGGGCCTCCCGAACCTAAAGGTATGCCTTGTCATTTGGTAATTGAGTGTTGTAGTTTACTTATCATGGATACTTTTGGGCATGGATTAATGGGGGGATTTGGCGGAAAGAGTGGGCTAGGTCTGTGCTCTTGTCCCTAGACCTCTTTTGGATGTTAACCTTGGACCTTAGTCCCGTGGGATCTCTTTTACTGACCTTTGGGCTTTAGGGATGGTACTACATGGGAAACCCTGATTTTGGTTGCGTGGTCCCGCTCCCTCATCCACATATATCACTCCCCTTCCACTCATTATAACCCCATTCATCATTTCTCCCACTTGGGTCCACATTCCTCCACTGGGTCCACATAGGGTTAGCCTTCCCCCTCCCCTTGCCCACACCTTGGGTTGGGCCTGGAATGATGCCCCAGAGGTTGATGCAGCTGAAAATAAAATTAAAAGCATAATTGGCCACATTCAACAGGAAGATGTACCACAAAATGCAAAAGATGGTCGGGACAAACACATTTAGCACGTGGGCAAAAGCCAATACATGAGCTCTACCCCATCATCATGGGCATCACCCTAGTTCCTATAGGCCCTAGATGATCCTTCTTTATCATTCAAGAACCCATAATTGTGCTGTGAAAATTTGGAAGACCCAAATTTCTACTACATCAACTAATTAAGTTTCCTCTATTTTTCAAATAACTGAACAAATTATTTACTTTGTTCTATGGTAAATATCGAAACCAATACACTGCAGCCTCCACTAATTAAACTAATATGCAGAAACAAGAATCTGAGCAAGAAAGAAATAGCACACAAGTGGCACTGTTATTTTTGGACCAATGTCCCTGGAAAAACCTAATGTGGGAAAACTGGTGCAACAACTGAGGGTTTGTATTATTAAGTAGTAATTTCTGAATACAATCTTTGGATGCCTTGTTGGCTATCCAATACAGAGAATCTGACTGACAGAGATGAATGAGATATACCTCACACTATCATTGGTGATCCAGTACTGATCTAGCCATTGAATGGCTAGCCCCTAACTTCCTATGTGCAATCGCTGCGCTGCTCTGTGTCATAGCTTCTGGGGACTGCGTAACTCCTTTCGCTGATCGATTTACCTCTAGAACTTTGACTTCTCCCCCCGGTCTCACACCCTGGCTTTTGGCTCTAGAACTCGATTCTTCAGCGAATTATGGATCTCCTCTGAGGTTCTGTGCGGCCTTTGCGTGGTCATACGTTGCCTAGCGTGGCTCTGTGCTGCCTCCTTTGGATCTCTCTCTGCCTTCTCTACGATGTATCCCTGGATCAGGAAATTCTCCAACCGGAAACTATCTTTGCCCCTCATTGTAAGAAATCTGCTCGATCACTTCTCCGGCAACTGCTGCGCTCCTCTCTTCAGAAATCAATCTCTTGATCTCTTACTCGATGTGTTTTCCAAATGCCCATCGAAGTCCTCCTTATAATCCTCCAGTTGAGTAATCAACGACCCAGATTAGATTCTAATCAATGGCTCAGATCATTTGGACTCGATCTCCGTCTTCTTCTAGAAGTTTCACCCTCAGTTTGATTAATACCCTTTAATTATTTTAATTTCCTAAGTTTATACTTAGGCATCCATTAAAAATAATTAATTATTTTAATAAAACTGTCTCCAGGTGGAATTTCCCAAAACGATTTCTGGGTATTCTGGAATACATGTGTCCTAGCCTCCCTGCAAAATTTGAGGCTTAGAGCACATCCAATGCTACTAGAAATCAACACTCCCTCTTAGCGAGGAATGTTCTCTAGTAATGCAACCTGTTGAAGCATCACCCTTCTCTGTAACATCTCCCTCTGCGCTGTTGATGTCTGACATCGCTGCCCACCAACTACTGCACAAATGTTGCATCTGTACTGCTGCTGACCCTACCACTGCCAACACTGCATCCGTATTGCACCCCTCATAAGTTCTGCATATGTGCTGCTGCTGGCACTGCCACTGCCAACACTGCATCTGCACTGCAACCTTCTTCAACTGCTGCTGCTATTGCATCAGCAATGGAAAAGCATCCAAAATTATTGAACAAGTGTTTAGCATGATGCATCTGTTGCTGGAGGTCTGACTACTGCTAGTTTTTAAGCTGACCCTCTAAAGCCTTTGCGTTGCTGCTGACTCTGCACTGTGCCAACTGCACTGTGGCCAACTCTGCTCTACGTTGCTCAGTTTCTGGTGCTCCTAGCCACTGCAACTATCACTCCGACACTCCTTTGCATCAACTGATCCTAGTTCATCCTCCTACTTCTGATATGGGCTCTCATAGTAAGGTATTGGTCCAAGAGGTGGACTCTTCAAGGATCCTGCCCATCTATTGTTCTTTCGAACTACAATACCAGATCACCCCACCTCTCCCCTGGAGGTATTTGGCCCAATCATCGAAAAATCCTCCTCCTCGATCTTTGCAGATGCAGCCTTTGGATTATGCTTCTTGTCTTTGTCCTTCTTCTTGAGAGGACACTGTGTAGCGTAGTGACCAAATTCACCACATCCGAAACACTTGATCTTCGAGACGTCCTTCTTTTGCCTCCGCTGCTCCTGTTGCCCCTTAGATGCAAGTTGCATCTCTTCCTCCTCCTTGGGCTTCATCCAACTGTTGCTATTGCTATCAAGTTTGCACTTGAGTAAGTCTCTCCTCATCTTTTCTTGTTGAAGAGCGGCCCACATCCCTTCCCAATTTGGAAATCTCTCTCTGCCCATGATGCTCTAGACAAATACTTGCCATTCTTTTAAGTTTTGAAACAAAATTCAGGGTGAGCCTCACCATCTCAGTAGGCTGAGGTGTTGACCCCACAACTGACAATGAGTCTCAGATTTCCTGAAGCCTTGTTAGGAACGGATCAACGCGTTCCCCCTTCTGCATCTACGTGGATCTTATTTTCTGCTCCAAGTACATCTTCCGCTACTCAGAAGATCCTTCGAATAACGTAGCCAATGCTTCCCACATCTGCCAGGCAGTATCCTTGCCGGCAATGTGACGCACTACGTGATGTCTCACTCCGTTGAGGATCAATCGCTTGGCCTTTGCCATCTCACTCTTGTACTTCTTGAGCGGATCTGGATCCATGGGTACAACTACCACACTGTTGACATAGGTTTTGAGATTGTGCTCATCTAGAAGACATGAGATCCTTGCCTTCTAGATCACATAGTTGGATGCGCCATCCAACCGATCCTGATCTCACAACCCATTAGCTACCATCTCTGCCAACGAAATGTCGAACTGCCTCCTCTCTCCTCTGTGCAACTAGGCTAGCCTATGCACTCCTTGCTAGAGTTAGTAGATCTGCTCCTCTTTGCTGCTGCTCAACAATAGAGAAATCAAATTCCCTGGCTAGGAATTCTCTAAGGAAGAAATTCCCTCAACAGTGTCTTCTTCTTCCTTTTGACGCTTTTCTACCCCAAAAACTGCTGTAGAAAACCGCATCTCACTAGAAAACTTCTCTGCGCTGATGCTTCTCTGAGAGATTTTCCCATGAAAATTTTTCCCTCCTGGCCTCGACTGCGCAATCCCATTAGGGATTCAATTTTCTACCTACGTAGCACTTCGACTTCCCTCCTCTTCAGCGCTGGGCTCTTCTGGCTCTGCTTTCTTGCTTCACCTGCACTTTGATACCATGTGAAAATTTGGAAGACTCAAATTTCTCTTGCAACAACTGATTAAGTTTCTTCCATTTGTCAAATAACTGAACAAATTATTTACTGTGCTCTACGGTAAATATTGAAACCAATACACGATAGCCTCCACTAATTAAATTAATATACGGAAACAAGAATTTAAGCAAGAAAGAAATAACACAAATGACATCGTTATTTTTGGACCAGTGTGCTGATTTTGGATAGCATCGGATGTGCTCTAGCCTTGGAAAGGCTAAGGCACATGAGATCTCCAAGACCCAGAAATCGTTTGGAGTTATTCCACCCAGATGAGGAGTTATTAAAATAATTAATATTTTTAATAGGTTCTTAAGTCTAAACTTAAGAAAATAAAAATATTAATGGGTATTAATAAAGATAAGGGTGAGAAGCTTCTAAGAGACAAGGATCAAGTCTGTTTTAATCTTAACTGTTGATTAGAGACTTAATCTCGGTCATTGATTCATCAACAGGAAAAGTATAAGAGAAGACTTGAGGATCATTTGGAGACACACCGACAGATACTCAGTATCCCAAGGAAAATCGATTCTCAAAGAGAAGGAGATCGATTTCAGAGGGAGAGTTGCAGGGTGGAGGAGGAGGAGGGCATCAACGGATTGTCAGTGACTAAGGAGGAGGTGACACAGGGGTATTGAAAGATAACGCAGAGGGAGACACAACTTTCACGCAGAGGGACGCAGAACCATGCAGAGTGACATAGAGGTGATGCTGAAATGGGAGAAGGGTCTCCAGGGTGTTAGAAAGTTTCCAGGGGAAAGTCTGAGGTGTTTTCTCTCAGTTTCTGTAAAATCATTCCTTGTAAATCGATTGTTATTGAAGATTAATAAAACCCTCATTTGCTGCACTGGTTTTCACACATTGGTTTTTTCCAGGACAATTGTCCAAAAACAACTGTGTTGATGTGATTGGTTCTTGTGCATGTATTTTTCTCTGTGTAATTATGTGATAACTGCAGTAGAATTTATCTTAATGTTTGTTGAATGGATTTCGTAAATAACTTATTGTGAAGAATAAGTAGGTGAAGTAAATCAGTTGTTGTAGTAGAATTTCGGGTTAGAAATTTTCACCTGGTATCAGAGTGAAGATCCGTCAACAGGAGAAAAGAATCGGCTATGGGTCAAGAGCATGATGCACATGCATCAACTCAAAGGGACTCATGTAGATTTCCAGAAGAAAGCACGAGGGACATGGATCACGATTATTCTATGTTAGCTTTTAGACTGGAAGAAGAAGTCGCTTGCCTAGCAAGCTCTGCCTCCTCTGAGGTTTGGTATATAGATAGTGGAGCTTCCTGGCATATGACATGAATTCGAGAATGTTTTTCAGATTATTAGGAAGAAAGAATGAATTTTCAGATAACCATGGGAAATAAGGCAAAGTGTATCCTTGTAGGAAGAGTTACTGTAGTCTTTCAAACCGAAGCAGGAGAGCGGCTTTGAGCAACTAATGTGCTACATGTGCCAGGATTGGGAATGAACTTACTCTCTGTATCTCAACTTCAAAACAAGGGCTATGACGCTTTCTTCATTAAGGAGAAATTATATGTCAAACACTTGAGTTGGAAAAGGAAGGCCCGGATTGGAATCAGGAGTAACAGGCTATATAGATTACAGTTAGAATCTCCAATGGCACTGATAGGCAGCAATGGAGATAAAGATTTGAATGAACTATGGCACAGGAGAATGGGACACTTACACCATGGGGTTCTGAGAATTCTCAGGAAAACAGTATCAGGAGTTCTAGAATTAAGTACCGAATGAAATGATGTGTGCAGAGGGTGCGCTCTAGGCAAGTATGCCAAAGCAGCGTTTTCTAAAAGTAACAATAGAGCTCAGAGTGTTCTAGGATTGATACACTCAAACATTTGCGAACCTATGTCCACAAAAGCTCTTAGTGGTGCCGAATACTTCATCACCTTCATCGATGACCATTCCAGGAAGACTTAGATCTACTTTCTAAAAACCAAGGATGAGGTTTTTGGTCGATTCAAAGAGTTCAAGGCTTTAGTAGAGAATCTGACAGGAAAGAAGATAAAAGTGTTGTGCTCAGACAATGGTGGAGAGTACGTTGACAAGGACTTCACTGATTTTTGCGCTAGGGAAGGCATCAGAAGAGAGTGGACAACTCCCTACAATCCGAAGCATAATGGAGTAGCAGAAAGGGAAAACAAGAGTATTGTGGAAGCAGCTAGGGCAATGCTGTATGATCAAGATATGCCCAAAATCCTGTGGGCAAAAGCATGCAACACGACATTTTATGTACAGAACAGGACTCCACACAGGGCATTGGGCAAAATCACTCTAGAAAGGGTCTTCACCGGGAAGACACCTGAAGTTAGTCATTTCAAGATATTTGGGAGTTTGGCGTATTATCGTATACCCGAAGAAAAGAGAAAGAAATTAGATCAAACTTCTAAGAAAGGATATCTTGTGGAATATAGCGAGAATGCTAAGGCATATAGAGTCTATTTTCCAGGGAGTAGGAAGGTAGTAGTTCGGCGGGATGTACAATTCATGAAGGACAGAGCTTTCAGGAAATCCCGAGAAATGCCTTTCGAAGAGCAGTCAAAAGACGACCTGTTGGTCCAACCACTTCGACCAGTAGAAACTAGTACCAACAATTCGCCTAAAGGCAAAGCTTTAGAACAGGAGGAAACTCAGGAAGAGGAAGAGCTGATAGATGTATCCACTACCAGTGGAAGAACGAGCCGGGATCTCCGACAGATTCTACAGGATGCAAAGGACTTGATTGGTGCACCGAAGAATGATAAAAGGGAGCGAAGATAGCCAAACAGATACCAGGCCCTAGTAGCTCAGGTTGGGGAACCCTCTAGTTTTCAGGAGGCCGTTCAACATCAAGTATGGGTAGATGCTATGGTGGAGGAATACAGTTCTATAATGGTCAATGATGTATGGGAAGTGGTACCTAGGCCTTAGGACAGGTCAGTGGTAGGTTCGAGATGGATCTACAAAGTCAAATATGCTGCAGACAACAATGTGGAGAAATACAAAGCCAAGTTTGTGGCTAAGGTGTATGCTCAGAAGGAAGGGATAGACTACGAAGAAACCTTTGCCCCAGTAGCCAGGTATACTTCTATTAGAACCGTGATATCCCTTGCAGCACAGATGGGGTGGGAGATTCACCAGATGGATGTCAAGACGACATTCTTGAACAGGGTGATAGAAGAAGAAGTATACACTGAACAACCAAAGGGTTTTTGAGACACATGAGAAGAAATCTCATGTATGTAGATTAAAGAAAGCCTTGTATGGGCTTAAAGAGGCACTTAGAGCATGCTACAGTCGAATTGATGGCTACTTGCAAAAGATGGGGTTCGTCAAGAGTGACGCAGATCTTAATCTCTACTATCTTGTCGTAGAGAATGAGCCTCTAATCCTGGTGTTATATGTGGATGATCGTTTCCTGACAAGATCATCCAGGCTCATCAAAGACTACAAGAAGAACCTAGCCAGAGAATTCGACATGACGGATTTGGGATAGATGCAGTATTTCCTGGGGTTGGAAGTTTGTCCATGATGCTCTGGACAAGGGAGATATGCTACAAAGATCTTGAAGAGATTCAGGATGCAGGATTGTAGACCTATGGCTACTCCAATGATCACTAATTGGAAGAAGATTGATGCATTAGAAGATAAAGACGTTGATCCCACCTTGTACAGACAACTTATAGGGTCCCTGATGTATCTGGTCAATACCAGGCCAGACATTTGTTACGCTGTCAACACCCTCAGTCAGTTCATGGTGGAACCCAAGAGGGCGCACTGGGCAACAACCAAACATGTTCTTAGGTATATACAAGGAACAATCGAGCATGGACTATTGTACACCCAAGGCAATGACATCAGGCTGAGTGGGTTCACTAACGCAGATTGGGTTGGAAGTTTAGTAGATCAGAAAAGTACAACTGGGTACTGTTTCAACATTGGATCAGGAATGACCTCCTGGCGTAGTAGGAAATAGAAAGCCGTGGCTTTGAGCTCAGCTGAAGTAGAATATATGGCAGCTAGCGCAACTTCGTGCGAAGCCATATGGCTTAGGAAATTGCTTGTGGATCTATTCAGGAGAAGGATGGAAGCGACTATGATTTTGTGTGATAATCAGAGTTGCATCAAGCTCTTTGAGAATCCAGTATTTCATGATCTATCGAAGCACATTGATATTAGGTTTCACTTTGTTAGAGACTGTGTCGAACGAGGGGCAGTACAATTGAGGTACACTCCTATAGGAGAAAAGGTGGCAGACATCCTCACCAAGGCTCTAGGAAGAACAAAGTTTGTTTATTTCAGGTAGAAGATGGGGATGGTGAAGAATCCATTTCAGTAGCTGAAATGGATAAGTATTGGGAATTGCAGTGCAACAATTAGCAGTGGTAGTGCTATGGGCAGCATGATGTAGCATGTTGAGAGTGAGTTGCAGTACAAATGTAGCGATGGCAGTGTCATGGGAAATAATACAAGAAGAAATAGTGCAGTGGATGTGGGGCAGCAGGCCAAGCATCAACACAGAGGACCAATGTGGGGGATCAGTGTGATGCTTTTATGGTGAAGCATTGCTAGAGCACATTCATCACTAAGAGGGAGTGTTGATTTTGGGCAGCATAGGATGTGCTCTAGCCTTGAAATTTGGTGGTGAGGCTAAGGCACATGAGATCTCCAAGACCCATAAATTGTTTGGAGAAATTCCACCCAGATGAGGAGCTATTAAAATAATTGATATTTTTAATAGGTTCCTAAGTCTAAACTTATTAAAATAAAAATATTAATGGGTATTAATAAAGATAAGGGTGAGAAGCTTCCAAGAGACGAGGATTAAGTCTGTTTTAATCTTAGTCGTTGATTAGAGACTTAATCTCGGTTGTTAATTCATCAACAGGAAAAGTATAAGAGAAGACGTGAGGATCATTTGGAGACACACCGGAAGATACTCAGTATCCCAAGGAAAATCGATTCTCAAAGAGAAGGAGATCAATTTCAGAGGGAAAGTTGCAGGGTGGAGGAAGAGGAGGGCATCAGCAGCAATCAATGAATGAGGAGGAAGTGACATAGGGGTATTGAGAGACAGCGCAGAGGGAGACGCAACTCTCACGTAGGCTTACGCAGAGGGACGCAAAACCATGCAGAGTGACGTAGAGGTGACGCTGAACTGGGAGAAGGGTCTCCAGGGTGTCAAAAAGTTTCTAGGGGAAAGTATCAGGTGTTTTCTCTCAGTTTCTCTGTAAAATCATTCCTTGTAAAGCGGTTGTTGCTGAAGGTTAATAAAACCCTCATCTGTTGCACCAATTTTCCCACATTGGGTTTTTTCGGAGACAATTGTCCAAAAACAACTGCGTTGATGTGATTAGTTCTTGTGCATGTATTTTTCTCTGTGTAGTTATGTGATAACTGCAGTAGAATTTATTTTAATGTTTGCTGAAGGGATTTCGTAAATAACTTATTGTGAAGAATAGGTAGTGAAATAAATCAGTTGATGCAGTAGAATTTTGGGTTAGAAATTTTTACACAGTGTCCCTGGAAAAACCCAATGTGGGAAAATTGGTGCAACAACTAAGGGTTTGTATTATTAAGCAGTAATTTCTGAATACAATCTTTGGATGCCTAGATGGCTATCCAATACAAAGAATTTGACTGATAGAAAGATGAGTGAGTTATACCGCACACTATCACTAGCGATCCAGTACTGATCCAACCACTGAATGGCTAGCCCCTAGCTACCTTTGCGTAGTTTCTGCACAATCACTACGTTGCTATGTGTCAAAGCTTTTGGGGATTGCGTCACAACTTCTAGGGATTGCGTCACTCCTTTGGCTGATTGATTTGCCTCTTGAACTTCGACTTTCTGCCCTCCCAGTCTCACACCCCGACTTCTGGCTCTGGAACTCGATTCTCTAGCAAATTTCAGATCTCCTCTGAGGCTTTGTGTGGCCTTATGCTGCCCAGTGTGCCTCTGCGCTGCCTTTGCATGGCCTTATGCTACCCAGCATGGCTCTATGTTGTCTCCTTTGGATCTCTCTTTGCCTTCTCTACGATGTATCCCTGGATCAAGAAATTCTCCAACCAGAAACTATCTGTGTGGCCTTATGCTGCCCAACATGGCTCTGTGCTGCCTCTGCGTGGCCTGATGCTGCCAAGCGTGGCTCTGTGTTGCCTCCTCTGGATCTCTCTTCGCCTTCTCTACGATGTATCCCTAGATCAAGAAATTCTCCAACCAGAAACTATCTATGCCCCTCACTGCAAGAAATCCCCTCGATCACTTCTCCGACAACTGTTGCACTACTCTCTTCAGAAATTGATCTCTTGATCTCATACTCGATGTGTTTTCCAAATGCCCATCGAAGTCCTTATAATCCTCCAGTTGAGTAATCAACGACCTAGATTAGATTCTAATCGATGGCTCAGATCATTTGGACTCGATCTCCGTCTTCTTCTAGAAGTTTCACCCTCAGTTTGATTAATACCCTTTAATTATTTTAATTTCCTAAGTTTATACATAGGCATTTATTAAAAATAATTAATTATTTTAATAAAACTGTCTCTGGGTGGAATTCCCAAAACGATTTCTGGGTATTCTGGAATACATGTGTCCTAGCGTCCCTGCAAATTTTGAGGCTTAAAGCACATCCGATGCTACCAGAAATCAACATGTCCCAACCCTTGGTAGGCAATGAATCGCCCTACCTTAAAGGGGGTATCCACTGCTATATCTTACACATCATACTCTTATCCCTTGAGCCCCAAGCAATTAATTAAACAAAAATTATAAAAGGCAAAAGGCATATAAAGAAGGGTGGAAAAGTCAAGACTGGGGCACCTCATGTACCACGATTGCTCCCTCCTATACATTATATACCCAAGTGTGGGCTTCCCTTTTACTAGCTATCGTTGTACTCCAACATGTAGCCTAGGGCTTCCCCTTTCACTCCATTCATCTCTTTATCACATGCCACCAGTCTTTAAAGGATGTACCATGGACATACTATCCCTTATAAAAGTAGAAACCACCTAATAGGATACTTGGTTAACCCCATTTGTAGCTTAGAGACATTAGCACATGCCATAGGCCACTATGGAAGGGCATGCCATTATGAAGTGCCCTCTTGTTGTCCATGGTTTGTAAGCTCTTTTACCCGATTTCCTTTGATGATTTCTTGTACTGGAAGGCTAGGGGATGCATTGGATCTTATGCAGGATTGCAAGTGGTCTCTATTTTGGGTTTGATCTCCCTATATAGGGTTCTAACCCTCTAGAGGGCTACATTGGCACATGTAGGGTGTGTTGAGAGCCATGGGCCTCCACAACAGTAGACAACACTCCATGGATCCCCAAAGATGTTCAACGATTGCTCGAGATTCATCTATTGGACGAGAAAGATGCACCTGGTTCACCATGACCAGCTAACCCCATAGTTGTACCATGCACTTGGCAGATGACCCAAGACTTGTATGCTGATGTGGCATTACTTACACTATCATCTGAGCGCTTACAGATGGTCTACAGGCATCTTCGACCTACTTGGAGACCCATGAGGTTACTTGTGTGCTCTCACACCCATTGGAAGCACCACATGTTTATTATTTGGAGAACAAGAGGTCAACCACTTGTCCAATACCTTTGGGAGTCCTATTCATCCTTGTGGCACTTATGGACTTCATTAGGTTTCTTAGAAGGCCCAATGACCTGTATTTTTGATCATTCGACTTCTTGAGAGGCTTATACTTTTGTTTATGAGCTAGTTTGGTGGGCTTGTCACCAAAAGTTAGTTATTTTTCACATTATTCTTATTTTAGGGGCTTCTGTAGGCCAAGTAGCTAAATCAAACTCATTAGAAGTGTCTAAATAGAAGTGATAAGGATTAATTTTAGCATCATCACTTGGTTTTGACTTGTATCTCTCTTGAGATTTTCGCTATTCCTTCTTGTTGGACAAAATTTTGAAGCATGGAATGAATTTTGATGTTTGGATTATCTCTTCTTGTCTTGGAGCTTCTTAATTGGCAATTTGTTGACGGTTGGATATATTCTCTTACATGTCAGTACAAAATTTAATTCTATTCTTTCTTTTACATTGTCACATACATCGATAATGGGATTTTCGCTATACTAGGGCTAATTGCTGCATGCATTGTTGCGAAATTGTGGAATTATTATTCCTAGATAGCATCTCTCTCTATGTATGGGCCATGTATGTTGAACGAATTTTCCTAGGGATAATTCTATGGTTGAATTCATCTTGATAAGCCATCTCGTCTTGCAAAGTGAAGTATAAAGCTTTAAGGTCACTCTCTTTTGCCCCAACACTAAACGAAGTAGTCCTTGAAGCCTCCTTGACCTAGAAACGAAGTCCATTCTCATTATTCTTCTTGACTCCAATCTCCCCAAAGGATTAGGCACTGGTCTACCATAAGGTGATCATTTTAAGAACCATTTTTCTTCACCTTTTCTTCTTTGTTTTAGGTCTAGCCACATTAGGCCTCCTAGAGCATCACTTTCCTAACAAGCCACCCATAGAAAAACTTTGATCTCTTGGCCTCTTCTGCGCTAGCGTGTCTCCTAGGTGCCCTCCAAATTTGAGGAGGATTGTGAGATATCCCAAGCCCTAGCCTTGAGCTTGATTTTTGCTCTAGGTTTCCTTAGGTTGGTACTTCATAGGGATCATTTTAGCACCTCTAAGTAAAGATCTCTTCTTTGATCCCCTTCTCTTTCTTGTTTAGGTTAAGCTCATCATCGATTCCTAAATTCCCTCCTCTTGACCTAATCTAGGTCCACTTGGTCTCGTGTGGTCCCATATCTTATCAAAGTCAACTCTTCAAAAACTACTTGGGAAACCAAGTTCCATAAGGATTTTAGTGTTTAGGAAGCTCCTTTACAAGTCACATTCCCTAAGCCAAGCCCTCAAATCCCTATTCCCCTATCCTAGAGAACCTTGCAACTTGCTTAAAAAGCAAGCAAGTCCCACTCTTGAGTCTCTCCTAGGAAAGCGTCATTGAGACCACTTCACACCCATCTTAGTTGATGTGTCCTTCGTAAGTGATTCTCTATATATCGAGTCTCCTCTTATCGGTGAAAGTCCGTAAAGAGTAGGAAAGCTTTAGCTGTCGCGACAGTGGGCTTTAGCTTCATTGTTGCTCTTGACCTAGCAAGTGCCCCTCTAGGACCCCCTACTAGTTTGAGCGGTAACAAGTCCCAGAAAAAGAATGACCTCAAAAGGAGATAGTGAGGCACCAGATCCAGGTGGAGGAGAAGCTTAATACTTATGCATATCAAGCTAGGCAGGGTCCAGCGCAGATGCAACAAGGAAATTAGTTAGATCAGTTCCAGATTGTTGTTACAAGATCATCACCTTTGCTATAGGGGCCCAGAATATCAAAGTAGCAGGTTCAGTGTCAGTTGGTGTAGTCATTTATAAAGATGAGATCAGTTGCAGCACAAAGTAGAGTTGGCAGTTGTGCAAGGGGCACAATGCAGTGTCAGCAACAATGCAGATGCAGGGTGGTTCAGCTACAGGGTTGGCCGCTGAATCAGAGTATGCTCAGTGGCTTCGTGGGCAGTGGCAGGGTGTCACAGTTGCCAGACATCAGTAGCATGAGGGAAGATGTTATGGGAGAGAACACCTTCCTCGTTAAGAGGAAGTGCTAGTTTTTGTAGCATCAAACAAGTGTTCTAGTCTCGACTTTGGTCAGAGAGGCTAAGGAACACAATATCTTCGGAACCCAGAAAAAGTTTTGGGAGAAAACACCCAGAGACAGCGCAACTAAATAATTGATCCATAATTAAAAAATTCCTAAGCCTAACTTAGGGAAATTGATTAATTAAATGGAATTAATTGAGAAAAGTGAGAATGCTCTAGAAACTCACACGGATTGAGTTTGAGATGATCTTAGCCATTGATGGGGATCTAATCATGGTAGTTGGTTCACCAACGAGAGTTTATAAGAGCAACTTGATGGGGATGAAGAGAACACACTTGTGAGGTCGAGTTCCTTGGTAGATCGAGTTAGTTAGTTGTAGAGGTAGAGCAAGGAGGAAGAGTTCGAGAAAAAAGTGACGCAGAGAAAGAGAGGGAGCAAAGATAGTAATTCCAAAGGAGATTTCTAGTGTCACAAAGTCGGCAGCAGGAGAGCCGAATTTTCCTTATTGAGACGACGCAGGAAGCTTTAGAGGGAGTTCGATTTAATTGAAGAGAAGGTTGATTCAGTTGTTGGTAGCTGAGAAAAAGTCCACGAGGCCAAGAGAGTCATTCTCAAACGCTGAGTTGGGCATAACGACAACATCGAAGCAGTTCCTAAGGCAGTATGATTTGGCCTATGTAGAGGTTGACGCAAGGGTGTTTAAGAAGCCAATTTGAGCCAGTTTCGAAGCTGAGATTAATATCAAGTGAGACAAAAATTGCCTCACTAATTTTTGTCCAAATTATTTTCCTAAGGATTGTTAGTTTGGCATTGAGATTTTTGTACTTAAATTTTGTTGCTGCATAATAAAAATAAACCCTCATCTGTTGCACCGATTTTCCTAGTTGGGGTTTTTCAGGGACTTTTGTCCAAAAATAATGGTGTCATTCTATTGTGTGCGCGCTCTATTTTCTCAGTTCTAGTTTATTTTCTGAAGTGCATTTTATTTTTGGTGAAAATTGCAATAGTGATTTTATTCATTGTTTGCATAATAGCAAATAAATTGCACACAATAATATTCACTTAGAAGAATGATTTCCAGTTGTTGCAATAGTGAAAATTTCACAGTTGATTCTAATTTCTATGACTCTGAATTCAAATATGTAAATTGGATTCTTAAATGTCATTATTTGTGAATCATAATATGTATTCATTCAATTATGAGTTTTAATTTATTAAAAGATTGGCACTTGCAAGTCGTTGAGACTAGTTTTGCTTCTCACATCATAGTCTTAACAAGGCTTTTGCAAGTGAAAGAAGCATTACAATCCATGGTATGCAGTTCCCTTTGGAAACAATGGAGGCAATCCCAATCTGAAAGAGCACAAGTAGTGAAAAGGTTGGTTGTTGATGATGAATAATGGGATAGGGTGGAGTACCTCTTGGCATTTACTAAACCAATTGTGGATTTTCTCCACATGTTTGACACTAATATGCCTAGTTTGGGAGAGGTGTATAAGGGAATTGACTCCATGATAGAGAAGATAATGGTGGTTATAAATGCCAAGGAGAAGGACCTAGATTAAGTCTTTTACAGAGAAGTAAAAGATATATTGATCAAAAGGTGAAACAAGATGACCACCCCAATGCACCTTTTGGCCTATGTAGTGAATCCAAAATATTATTTTGCAGAGTTGGTAAGTGATCCAGAAAGAACCACACCAAACAAAAACCAGAAGTCTCACAAGGATTTAAGAAAGATTTTAGAAAGCTTTTGTAGATCCTAAAATTGGTATTTAGATTCATTCAGAGTTTACTCATTTTGTGGGATCAGAGGGTTTGGTTGTTGATGGTGATTCTATGCAGGACATGACGCGATTAAGTCCAATTGATTGGTGGAACTACTATGGTGGGGAACTTCCACATATCCAAAAATTGGCCATCAAGATCTTGTCATAGGTTGCTAGTTCCTCTTTAGCAGAAAGGAACTGGAGTACATATGGCTTCATCCATTTAGTGAAGCGAAATAGATTGGGCTCCAAGAAGGCTGAGGAACTAGCGTGACGAATACAGATTTTAGCCTACCAAACTATGGGATGTGGAACCAGATTTTCCTGACTTGGATATGACGTTGAATGCCATGTCTCATATGATTTTGTTTGACGAGGAGGCACCAATAGTTTGATCTTCAAGTGGACATGGCAGCAATGCTCCCACTGTTGGAGAGGACGTGGATCTTAATTACATGGATGAAGACATATTTGATGATATGTAAATGTAATTTATGATGCTGTTTTAAACTTTTGAACAACGAGCATTGAATACCATGATATGCCATATGATAGTTGACTGGCAGTCATAGTTCATTTTGTACTTTGTACTATGTACTATATATACGTGTGTGTGTGTGTCGTTTCCTTGCCGTATCGTATCCAATTTTTTTGAAAATTTGTCAAATTTGTTTCAAACCACGTATCTGTTTCAGTGAAACTTAGATTAAGGGGAAATAGGACCAAGCAACCCAAGATCTTGACAAGGAAATTAGATGGATTTGAGATGTGAATTCAATAGAATTTTGACACTTTAAAGAGAGATTTAGAACCTATTGCATGACAAAATCAAGCATATTTAGAGAAAAGGGAATGACACAAGGGTGTCAAGTAAATAAAGAGTTGATCGTTGGAAAAAGTGACATCATGTAATGTCCCCGTTTTTGGTTTCCCTCATGATGTGGCTAGTAGTGTGGATTTCCAAGGTGCGTTAGCCATGGCGGTCACAGGATTGAGATTACATCATCGGTGGGCCTGAAGGGTTTTGGAGGAGATTTATGGTGTTCGAAAGGGTTCACTTGCTAAATTTCATCATCAGGGTCAGTTCCACACGATTCATTTTTGGTTCCATTGCATTTTGACGATTCTTATATTATCAAGCATATTTTAATTAAATATGCTAAAAGTGTTATTTGGAGTAGATTATTTGGAGAAACACCTTAGTGTAATAGCTCATTGGAACCAGGATGAAGAGATCCAGAGGATGGGATGATAAAAAGTGACTTTCAGTGGTTAGAGAGATCATAGAGACAGAATAATCATTCTCTAGGTTTAAAAGTCACCTAAATAAAATAAAATAAAAAGAGTCACTTAGATAAAATAAAAGGAGGAGCTTCTAGAATGAAAATAAAATAATAAAATAAAAGTTCTTCTAGAAGGTTAGAGAGAGATCCATCAAATCTTTAAAAGAGGGGACAGAAAGTCATTGGGGCACCTTGGTTTTGGATTTTTTTCCCTTGGGAAGTTTTTGAGAACTTGGGTTTCAGGTTCAGAGAGCCCTAGGATGAAAACCCCTTGGTTTCTTGGTGTGTTGGACAAAACCCCAACTCACTATTGTGGAGGTTTCATTTAGAAATCTCATATAGCTTCATTGACATCAATTGGTGAGCAGATCTAGAGCATATCTGTGGGTAAGAAGTGGGGATCACCCAGATCTCCAATTTGGGCTTCATTTACAGTGATGTAATAACTATTTTCAGCCATTTAGATATTTGCAGGTGTTTGTAATAGGTTCTCAGAACCCTATTATAAATAATAAGGTTGAATTGGCTGACTTTGCTGCCATTTCTTGTGTAATTTTGCATTATAGCATTTCTGGGTTTTATATCTGCAATTTCGTTTGTGCCGATATTTGTACAAAATTGTGGTGGAATATTTCATGAAAATTTATGTGGATTTGTACAACATTTTTAAAAATTTATGGTGAAATTTCCACTGTAACATTTTATTGGTATTTTTCAATGTTCCACCAAGACTCCGGGACGGGGAGACGTTGGTGCGGGGAGATGCACAAGGGGGATGTGTGGGAGTACCCTCAAATTTTAGGGAAATTTAGGGGGGACGTGTATATATATATATATATATATATATATATACAATAATACAATAATACATACATAATTGAATTAAGTAATAAAATACATTGATCCATACTCATCATCCTTACTAATACATACATTATTCATCCATAGACCACGAGATTCAATAATGAAATACTCTGATACATATTCATCATTCATCATTCTAGAATCTAATTAGTACTAAGCACAATAGACTATAATAGATACTAAATTTTAAAGACTGGAATAGGAAATTGATATAACTAAACTCAAAAACAGTGGAGTAGTGAGTCTAAAAGTCACTCTAAAGTACACAGAGGGCTTGGTGCTCTTGATTAAATACTAATTCCATACCTTTGTACATGACAAATTGCAATGGAAACATTACAATCCACCAAATCATGAATTACTAAAAAACTGTTAAGTCTGCTGGATTTTGAGTGAGATCTAAAATTCTACTTTCTCCATATGAAATCCAATGAGGTTGAGACCACTCTCAAACATCCGAGTCATTTCATGGTAATGTTAAAAATTTAAGTAAAAGGATGAAAATGAAAGATAAAGGAGAATGTCACTTTTAAGAATTTAACATTACCATGAATTGGATAGCATTAGTAGGGAAATATGATCAAATACTAGGTTCCGCCTGTCATAAATCATTGTTTACAAGCAAATTTAAGGGGGGACGCCCAGGCGTCCCCCTTTGGGAGAGTCACGTAAACGTCCCCCCTTGCGTCTCCCCACGTCTCCCCAAAAGGGGGACGTGGGGAAACGTTTCCCCAGACATCCCCCCGTCCCGGGTGCAAGGGGTGTGCGCACCCAACCTTGGGGGACACGTCCCCGTGGAACTTTGGTATTTTTAGCTAAATCAATAAAAAGGAATATTATAGTCGTATCAGAGCTGGTTTTCCTACCAGCCTGAGGTATTAAAGGGCAACTTCATCTTGGATTCGTGGAAACCAGAAACCCTAGCATAAGCAAATGATTGCGTGAAAAGCTAAATTATTGAATTGCAGGTCACATACTCAATTTATTTTTACTAGATCAGATCCATCATTAATCAGAGGTTGGGATCAGTAATTTTGGCAAGTTGAGATTTGTATCAATTAAGGTCGGATTTGTCAGTCTTGGGAAGTCGATTTTATCCTCTTCTATAGGAAGAATTGTTGCCTCTTGAAGTCGAGCCTATTGTAGTGTTGCAGAGATCGAGATATATTGTAGAAGGCCGAGTTTTATTGTGGAAGGGTTGAGTGCGTCTTGGGCAACCATCTTTTCCTTTGCAAACTAAATTCTGATACATATTAGGCCAAGTTCATTCTGTGCGTTAGCAGCTGAGTTAGTGCTAATCATTGAGGTCGGGATGTATTTTATTGTTGGCATTATTTATCTTTGATAGAAGACGAGTTACCTTTGGTGGGCCAAGTTTAGCATACTGATCAAGTGTGATTGTAGCAGAGCATATTGTGGAAGATGAATCAGAATTATTTTTTATCTTAGAAGGTAGAGATATTATAAGGAGGTCGAGTAATGAGTCACATTGATCTTCTTAATTGTATTACCATCTCCATGGCTGCAGCTAGTTCCTCATTGAGCCGAGTTTGGCATTGCTAGATTGTGAGCCAAGTTCACATTGATAAATTGGGCAAGGTTTGCAATCCTAGGATCGGGATGATAAGGAGTGAAGTCTCACTACTCAACCTGGATGGAGTCGATTTTCCAAAGCCAAAGCCGAATTCCTCGCTATCGAATTTCACCACGTTGGGATTGTTGAAATGTGTAACTAGGTTCGGTCTTCATAATGTCTATTGTAATCATGATTTTATATATTTGATATTAAAGAGAAAATAAATTTATTATTGTCATTCTTGATGCATGGGTTTCCTGCTCAAGATAAATTTATTTATAGCTCAAGCACCCATTGAGTGCTTCCAAGGCTTGTCATTGAGTCAATAAGTCAATCGAGTCATTGTCAAGTATGGAAGACCCTTTTGGGCTTATTGTATCAAGTCAAAGAAAATTTATGTAAAGTCCAAAGTGTCATATAGACCCTCCAAGACCTTGTCATCATCCAAAGAACAAGTTGACCTATCTAACAGTGAAGTCGACCTCCTAGAGAAGACATGTGGGCCTATTAAGGGCATCCAATAAGGCTAAATATAAGATAAAAGTCAACCACATTTGGGGTCATTTAAGAAGTTCATACAAGCACTAGAAGAACCAGCGAAGGAAAGAAGAATACGAAGAGGAGGAATCAAATTGTTTTTGGGCTACTTTATGTTGATTTGTGTAGCTTGGGAGGTACTCCAAGCCCTAGGGTTCAGGGTTTGGAGGGCAAAGCACCCCAAGGGTAGCTTGTGGGCTTGTAGCCCAAGTGTGGGGTTTTGCACCCATCGTGATTTGGGCCAAAACCATGATGGAGGTATGACATGTGATGGATGAGGATGATAGTGCGAGACGATACGATTCCAACACATCGAGAATCGCCCAAATCCGAGTTGTTGTTAGAGAGAAATGAATTTTTGGAGTTGACAAGGTAATTATTGGTTACCAAGTCATGTAGGCTTGGTGTAAAAACAGTCCAATAGATGGGTCTCTCCATCAATTCGTTGAAGCCCTTGTATGTGTATAAATACAAGGTTTATTAGAGTGCTTTAAAGCATCCTAGAGTGGGCAATACATCTCATAAAAGAAGTCTGAAATTTCGTGGAGGAAGCCACAACAAAAGGAGCCAAGGGATAGTGTGGAGGAGCCAAGGACAACGTGGGTATTTTTTGTGGTAAGACCGAAGTGCTGTAGGTGACAACGTGGAGGTCTTAGGGCTGTTCTTGGGTGCAGATTGTTGGGCAGAGAAGGCCGCAAATTTGAAGGACAAAACAGAGCTGTGTTAGGGCTGGTTGGTGGAGTTTTAGAGGGGGCCAAAGGCCTACAACTGCTGCCGTGCTAGGCCGCAAGCCATAGCCAACAACTGGGCTACTTCTTGGTGCTGAGTTTGGGGTTAAACAAGGCCAAAAGAGTAGCGTAGGTGTGGAGGGTTATTCCCTTGGAGATCTGCAGTCTTAAGAGAGTTGGTGTGTTGATTTGTGTGGAGGATAAGGGTTGTAGGGTGATGCCCTAACCAGTGATGCAGTGACAACATTGCAACAAGGTGAACAATAATGTTTTGGGAGGTGTATTGGGTTAAGGTGTGACCAGATCGGATCAATTTGTTGAGCAACCTATTGATGCCATGTATATGTCATTCCGAGGTGATGAAGTGTCATATTAGGAGAAGATTCATCAATGATTGATTGGGTGCCTTGGAGCTGATTGGAGGGTAGTGTGTTGGCTACCCAAAGTAGACCTAGATGAGCTATCTTGAAGGACGAAGAACAACTAAAGGTTGCATGAAGATAGGTGTCGAAGTGCAATACTTTGATGGACGAAAGTTGTTGCTAGCCTGGCAGATTGGATCTTAGGTATTGGCCAGCCTAGAGAGCAGTTTGATGAGCCTGTGTTCATTATAGCAAACGTGACTTGCAGCAGTGATAGGAGGCAACCCTCTTGGAGTCTCGATGTGTAGTGACCTTGATGGACTAAGGCACTACTAGTGAGCAGTACGGAAGCGAAGGACCGATAGGATGCGATATGACATAGAAGCTGCAGTGAAGTTTGTCATTGTATCTTGTATACCATAGGCTGTTGTATTATTCAGATTTGGTTTAATATAATGAAGATTGGTGATTGTACATTATTGTACAATTTTGTTTAAAACTGTGTATATTGTGCATATGTGATTCACTGCTTTATATTTCCGCTGTGCAAAGTAGTTTATGGTTGAGATTCTTGGTTTGGTAGTGTTAGTGATTTTAAGACTCTAACCTAGACCCAAGGTCGTGGAAATTAGACATGGTACCAGAGCGTGTCTGAGTTTGGAAATAAGTAAATCAGAGTTGTGCGCAACGAAGTACAGCGTGAGGGGGAGTTGGTCACATTGTGAGTGAAGGGTTCACTACAATGTCGAAGTTGCAGGCAGATCTCTGGTATGATGACAGGTTGGAGGGGTTGTCCAACTATAGTCCTTGGAAGGAAGGGATCAAGTTGGTCTGACATGTTCTAGGAGTTCGCCGAGAAAGAGATCAAGAAGCTAACCAACCCTAAGGAGCTGGAAATATATGAGGATTTGGATGCGAGGACAAGATTGATCATCCTAGATGGTGTGAGGGATGCCCTAATACCCGTTTGTTTGGGAAGAACAATGCACATGAGATGTGGATGACTCTTCAGAATTTGTTCCAGAATAAGAACAAGAATCGGGTCTAGTATTGGAGGATAAGTTGAAGTCCACCAAGATGATAAAGGGTGAGAGCGTGAACTCATATCTGATGAGATTGTCTGAGGTTAAGGATGAGCTTGTTGCCATTGGTGTCTCTACCCCAAATGGAAATATGGTAAGGATTGCCTTGAAAGGGTTTACTGAGGAATGGAAGCCCTTCATCAAAGGGATCGTTGCCAAGGAGAAGTTGCCAGATTGGGATAGGCTGTGGGATGACTTCATTCAAGAAGAGTTGCGAGACAAGGATCTTCATCCGAAGCAAAAGGCTTTAGATGATGACATGGCACTTGCATCACGAATGAAGGGTAAGCAAAAGAAGGACTTGAGTAAAGTCAAGTGTTTCAACTGTGGCGAGATGGGTCATTTTTTGTCGAGATGTCTGATGAAGAAGAAGGGAAATGATGAGAAGAAGAAAGGAAAGCAGGCCGTCGGTGTTGCCACTTCAGCAGAGATAGATGATCTCTCCAGGAGATTGGAAGAGGAGGAATTTGCTATGATTTCTCATTTCTCACAGAGTACTATCACTGAGGATGGATGGTACGTGGACAGTGGTGCGACGAAGCATATGACAGGGTCACAAGAGGTTTTTGAGACTCTAGCTGGATGGGACTCGAAGTTGCACATGGTGTTGGGCGACAAGAGTCAGTTGGAGATCTGAGGATTGGGTGTTGTGCCATTCAGGATGGAGACAGGACGTATGATGCGGGTCCAGGATGTACTGTTTGTACCAGGACTCAAATATAGCGTGATTTCTGTCTCGATGATCGAGAGGAAAGGGTTTGAGGTCTTATTCCAGGATGGGAAGGCAAGACTCAGGCTCAGAGGCTCTAAGTCTGATGGGATTGTACTCGGAGTTAGAGAGCATGGTCTCTACAGGTTGACGGCCAAGCCTGTGGATCATGGAAAGAAGCAGGTGTAGGTTCCAAAGAAGCAAGAGCAAGTGTAGGTGTAGGTACAGGTTCCCGAGAAGAAGGTACACTTTCCTGAGAAGGTCTAGGTTCCAGAGACTCAAAGGGAGTCTAGTTCGAGAGGGAGCTTGCAGATTCAGAGGGAGACTCTACAACCGAAGAAGAGCGCATGGTCAGTGGTGAGCAAGGGTGCTCCTACAATTGCTAAGAAGGAATCATGGAAAGAGTGGAAGACGTTATATGATAAGAAGAAGCAGGTTGCTTCTAGCAGTGACAATGATACTTCCGAGAAGGGCGTAGTTCACAGTACAAGGATTGTTGCGATTGTGAGCGCCAGGAGTTGGGTAAGTGTTGCGTGCAGTGATGATGACGAGATACTTCCTAATCTTGGAAGTACCTCCCTCGCTAAGAGGGAGTGTTGATTTGTGTAGCTTGGGAGGTACTCCAAGCCCTAGGGTTTAGGGTTTGGAGGGCAAAGCACCACAAGGGCAGCTTGTGAGCTTAGAACCCAAGTGTGGGGTTTTGCACCCATCGTGATTTGGGCCAAAACCGAGATGGAGGTACGACATGTGATGGATGAGGATGATAGTGCTCGACGATATGATTCCAATGCATCAAGAATCGTCCGAATCCAAGTTGTCGTTAGAGAGAAATGAAATTTTGAAGTTGACAAGGTAATTATTGGTTACCAAGTCATGTAGGCTTGGTGTAAAATTAGTCTAATAGATGGGTCTCTTCATCAATTCGTTGAAGCCCTTGTATGTGTATAAATACAAGGTGTATTGGAGTGTTTTAAAGCATCCTAGAGTTGGCAATACATCTCATAAAAGAAGTCTGAAATTTCGTGGAGGAAGCTGCAACAAAAGGAGCCAAGGGACAACGTGGAGGAGCCAAGGACAGCGTGGGTATTTTCTGTGGTAAGACTGAAGTGCTATAGTTGACAGTGTGGAGGTCTTAGGGATTTTTTGAGGTGTGATTAGGGCTTTTCTTGGGTACGGATTGCTGGGTAGGGAAGGCCGCAAATTTAAAGGACAAAATAGAGCTGTGTTAGGGGTGGTTGGTGGAGTTTTGGAGGGGGCCGAAGGCCTACAATAGCTGGACTACTTCTTGGTGTTGCATTTGGGGTTAAACAAGGCCTGAAGAGCAGTGTAGGTGTGGAGGGTTATTCCCTTGGGGGACCACAATCTTAAGAGAGTTGTTGTGTTGATTTGCATGGAGGATAAGGGCTGTAGGGTGATGCCCTAACCAATGATGCAATGACAACAGTGCAACAAGGTGAACAATAGTGTTTTGGGAGGTGTATTGGGTCAAGGTGTGACTAGATTGGATCAGTTTGTTGAGCAGCCTGTTGATGCCATGTATATGACATTCCGAGGTGGTGAAGTGTCATATTAGGAGCAAATTCATCAGTGATTGATTCGATTACTTAGAGCTGATTGGAGGGCAATGTGTTGGCTACCCAAAGTAGCCGTAGACGAGCTACCTTGAAGGACGAAGAACAACCAAAGTTTGGGTGAAGATAGGTGTCAAAGTGCAACACATTGATGGACGAAAGTTGTTGCTAGCCTGACAGATTGGAGCTTAGGTATTGGCCAACCTAGATAGTAGTTTGATGCAGTGTTGTGAAAATCGCGATAATATCACGATAAAATGAAATAATTGCGATTTTTTCGCTGTTCTGATAATATTGCGATAACTATACGAAATTATCGCCGGAATTTTTTTTTGCCGATTTTTATTGAAATTATCGCAATAATCACGATAAAAATGGAAAAAATCGCAGGGCTTTGCGGCAGCGAGGTTTTATAACGTGTTTTTTGTTTTTTGTTATGAATTCATCTGGACAGTCACGCGCGGAGGGCAAAGAAGAGCTAGAGACCAAGCTGGAGAGGGTTTTTAGCCGAATCTAAGTGCTTAGAGGAGAAAATCAAGAGGAGACCACCGGTTTCTCCATAGAAACGGTATGTGGATTAATTTTTTTTTGTTTTCATTGTTTAAAAACATTCTTTTTGGTTGGGTAACTTGGTATGGGCACCATTTTTCTTTTGTTTTCATTGTTTTTAAAGATTTTTTTGTATATCTTCATTGTTTTGGTTGGGTAACTTGGTATGACTATGGGAACCAATTTTTTTTATTTTTTTTTCATTGTTTTTAAATATTGTTTATGTATTTTTCATTGTTTTTGCCATTTGGTTGGGTAACTTGTGTTTGAAACTTTGAACTTTGGAATGGTTGTTATAGGTTGGGTAACTTGGAGTTGGATTTTCAATGTACAATGTTAAAAATTAAAAATTAAAATAGTAAATTGTAAATTTGTAACTTGTAATTTCGTAATGCTAAATTGTAATCCTTATTTTCCCATAGGTTCACAATTGCACCAAAACACCATTCAAGAGTCAAGACTTCAAGTTTGCAACTTCAAAGTTCAAAAACAAACATGCCAAGGAAATTGGATCCTTTCTGGGAATATGGTGTACCTGATTCTCCGAATGATAGACTAAACTTGAGTTGCAAGTTGTGTGGCCACCCTATGTCCGGGGGGGTGTACAGGTTGAAGTTTCACCTTGCAAAAATCCCTGGAAAAGATGTGGGGCCTTGTACAAATACAAATCTTGAACTTATCCAAAGAGCCATGAGAGCATTGGAAGAATTAGAGCAGACTAGAGAGGCCAAAGAAGAACTCAAAAGGCAACTAAAAAGGTCAGCTGAAGGAAGTGGGCCAAGTGGCACTGGTTCTACTGCAGCATCAACCAATCCGGTAGCTGCCACATCATTTTTTGTTCCTCGAACCACACTTGGTTCACAGCCATCTATCGGTTCAATGCTAAAAAGAACTGAGAAAGAACAAGCTGACAAACTGCTGGCAAAATTTCTCCTCTGGAGTGATATTCCTTTCAGCATTGTAAGGAATAATCAATTTTTCCAACCTACTGTTGATGCTATTGCCAGTGTTGGCCCAGGGTACAAAATCCCTTCTTATCATGATTTCAGAGGCCGAATTCTTCAAAATGAAAAGCGTGACTGCACCCAAAGATTGGAGGAATTTAGGGCATCATGGGCACAAACAGGATGCACTGTTATGTCAGATGGTTGGACTGACCAAAAGGGGAGAACCCTTATAAACTTCTTGGTTAGTTGTCCCAAGGGGACTATGTTTATCAAATCTGTTGATGCATTTGAACAAATCAAAGATGCAAGAACTTTATGTGATTTGCTGGATGTGTTTATTTTGGAGGTGGGTGAACAACATGTTGTCCAAGTCATAACGAACAACGCTGCAAATTATGTTACTGTTGGTATGATGCCTATGTATAGGCATCCTACTTTATTTTGGACACCTTGTGCTGCCCATTGTATTGATTTGATGTTAGAGGACATAGGGAAAATCCCCTTTGTCAAAGATAGTGTTGACTCATCAAAAAACATTACAAAATTTATATATAATCATATATCTGTGCTTAGCTTGATGAGAAGATTCACCAACAACAAAAAGTTGGTGTGCCCCGCCATTACACGGTTTCCCACCAGTTTCATATCTCTTCAACCCCTCTTGAATTCTATGTGGGATGTGAAGAGAATGTTTCTTTCAGAGGAGTGGCGTGCTTTGCCAATGAGCCGCAAACCAGAAGGAGAGGCCGTATGCAGACTAGTTTCATACCAAGAAGACTTCTGGGCGGGAGTGCAGGAGGTGTGTGTCATTACTGAACCTTTGGTAAAGGTTCTTCGGTTGGTTGATGGTGAGAAGCCCGCAATGGGCTATTTGTATGAGGCCATGGACAGGGCCAAAGAAGCCATTCGGGCCTACTATGATGGTAAGGGAGATGATGGGTTTCAGAGACAACTCCTCCTATGGGGAGTGATTGATGAGCGATGGAACAACACACTCCATCGTCCCATTCATGCTGCTGGGCTTTTCCTGAACCCTGCATTTTCTTACGCATGTGGGTTTGATTTTGATGCTGAGATCATGGATGGATTCTTATCCTGTGTCCAGAAGATGGTGCGATCTCCAGAACAACGTATAGAGATCTCTAAACAAATTGAGACATATAGGATGGCAGGTGGCACATTTGGCTTTGAGATGGCTGTCACTGATAGGACGATTAAAATGCCAGGTATTTTTTAGTTTGTAACTTTGTTTCAAATTTCATTGTCTCTTCAAATTCCATTTTTTTCTTATGTTTATTTAAAATTTTATTTGTAATTTTGTTGTAGATGCATGGTGGAAAGTGTATGGTGGTAGGGTACCCCTTCTGCAAATGCTTGCCATTCGCATCCTCAGCCAAACATGTAGCTCCTCAGGATGTGAGCGCAACTGGAGTGTATTTGAAAAAATACACAACAAGAAGCGCAACAGGTTAACACTTAAACATTTAAAATATTTCAAATTTCCAAATAAATTTTTGAATTCATTAAACAATATTTTTTTTATAATTATTAAGTATTATTTCATGATATTTGTACAGGTTGGAGTCCCAGCGACTTAATGACATGGTCTACGTCTATTACAATCTTCGATTGTGGGTGAGGCAACTTGAGAGGACACCTGATGTGGATGCCATCTCATTGGATGGGATTGACACCACTGTTGCATGGAGGGTTGAGGCCGAGAGGTCTCTCATGGAGTCTGCTGATGATTGGTTAGTGCAGGATGTAGTGGAGGGGGAGGAGGTGACACCACCTGCTCGGGCTACCACTACCACTAGTAGAGGATGTGGTCTACCTCCTATAGCTCCTACTTCTAGTTCTTCAGCTTCTAGAGCACATTAGACTCCACTGCCATCTCCACTAGCACGGGCACCAGCAGCTACATCTAAAGGGAAAGGGAAAGCTATGGCATTTTACTGCAAGAGGGACAGAGGAAATCAATAGGATTAGACTTTAGTTATTTTCTTCATTTTATTGTATATGACATTATGACATGATGAGATACATTATCATATTTTTTGTTGATATTTTGAGGTTGAGTTGGAACTAAGGAGTCAGGACTTACTATTCAGGACATGTTTCAATGTTATGCGTGATTTTAGCACTAGAAATGATATTAAACATCTTATATATTAGTTCTTTTATCATATTTATGTGTCAATGTATTTATTTTATGTTGTAGATGGTTTAGATATTAAAAAAATTGAAAAAAATTGATTTTTTTTGTACCAAACAATTATTTCCCGATAATTTCCCGATACTTCCTATTTTTTCCGATTTTTTCCTTGCGCCAATATTATCCCGATAACGATTAATGCAACATTGGTTTGATGAGCCCGTGTTCATTGTAGCAGACGTGACTTGTAGCAGTGATAGGAGGCAACCCTCTTGGAGTCTCAATGTGTAGTGGCATTGATGGACTAAGGCACTACTAGAGAGCAGTATGGAAGTGAAGGATCGACAGGACGAGATACGACATAGAAGCTGCAACGAAGTTTGTCATTGTATCTTGTATACCATAGACTATTGTGTTATTCAGATTTGGTTTAATATAACGAAGATTGGTGATTGTACATTATTGTACAATTTTGTTTAAAACTGTGTATATTGTGCATATGTGATTTACTGCTTTATATTTCCACTTTGCAAAGTAGTTTATGGTAGAGATTCTTGGTTTGGTAGTGTTAGTGATTTTAAGACTCTAACCTAGACCAAGGCCGTGGAAATTCAACACTTTACCTCACACGTGCGGAATGATTAGGGCATTTGTGACTGTAGTAAGGCCGAGTTGCAGAATTGTCAAGTCACTATTTGGTGTCAATAAGCCTTACAATATAGGCCGAGTTGTCTAGAAAGAGGAGGCACATCACGCGAAGAGAGGAGGATGTCATTTCAGCATTAAGTCCACCCACACATGCGGAACTATAGGATTTATAGGCAGGCTGAAGTTGCAGTCCTGAAGTGGCTGTCAAATTTATGAAGGTAGGGCCGAAAACTAAAGTTGGTAAGAAAGTTTGACTGTCATTGACTTTGTAAAAGAGAAGCTCATCAAAGGAAGATTTGACTTGGTCTTGGAGGGGTCTTTATCAAGGGTCATAGGTCTTGGAATTCATCGTCTGAACATTCTACAAGAAGAGAAGAATCATTGTGGGTTTTCCTCTAAAGAGGAGAGGTTTTGGCCCTGACTTGCAGCCTATATTTTGTGTCCTCTTGTCTCAATGATCTTCATTGTTTGGTAGTTGTTTGATGATAGAAAACACAATAATAATCAAGATAAAGAAGAATATAATCAAGTCAAGTAAAAAATTACATCAAAAGCAATTATTAAAGTAAGAGAAATCACCTAACCTAGTTGCCCCTAGATTTCTCAACATGGTATAAGAGCTAAGGTGACAACAACAAGGAGAGGCAGCTTGAAGATCATCAATTGAAGAAGAATACATAAGGGTCGAGCACAAGTAAATCATCAAGAAGGACTAATCCACACATCATCTTGAAGGAAGGATCTAAGGAACATCAAAGAGGACTACCCATCTCATATCAAGGATCATATCATTGAAAGAAGAACACCTCAAAATCCCTAGCTCATTTAAAGAAGGATTCTACACTTGAAGCATTCTTGGGAAGCTCACACATTCTATAATCATCATCAAAGGAATCAAGACTATCTCCCTCTCTTGAAAATGAAGCATTGTCATCTTTGAGAAAGGAAGACATCTTCAAGAAAGAAATCATCATCAAGAAGGGATCTCCAATTATCAATATCATCAAGAAAGCATCAAGTTGAAGATATCATCTTCAAAAGGAGCATCTTCACTTGACAAGTAAGTATTTTCTACTTATGTCTGAATCTATTATCAACATGACTTCATTTTGCAAGGAGAGCAACAAACTGATTGGTTGATCAAATTTCCTTGCATGGAAAAAGAGGATAGATTTGATCCTCATAGAGAATGAAGTTATTGAATATGTTAAGGGTTCAATCTCCAAACCATCTCAAGGGCAAGCTCAAGCACTATCGAAGTATATGAAAGGGGAAATAAGGGCTCAAAGAATCCTCATAAAATCAATCAAGGATTCCCTCATCCCTTATGTAGCAAAGTTGGAGAAATCGAAAGATATCTATGAAAAGCTAGTAGAATTGTTTTCTGTAAACACTGCAGGAGAAGTTATACCATTGAGAACCAAATTATACAAGATGAAGGTATCTAAGGAAGAAGGGATAACCTCATACCTTATGAGGTTATCTCAAATAAGAGATCAACTACAAGAATTAGGAGAAATAATGTTCGATAAAGAAATGACCATCATTGTGCTCAATGCACTACTTGATGAATGAGGCAAATTTGTATCAAGTATCTATGGAAAGAAGGAAGCCACTCCATTCGATGAAATTTGGTCATTATGTAAAATTGAAGAACCTAGGTTAAAGGAAAAGAGCAGTGTTGGATAAAATGAACAAGTTCAAGCATATGCTACCATGGCTAGGAGGAAAGGGAAGTTTGGAAAGTCTGATCCTTGGAAAAAGAAGAAGCTTGACATGTCAAAGATCCAATGCTATGAGTGTAATGAATATGGGAAATTTAAGAGGAATTATCTTAAACTCAAGAAGGACAACAAGAAGTGAAAAGAAAGAAATGAAACCCATATCACCGAAGAAGTAGAAGAACCTGGAAATAAGAAGTAAAAAAAAAGGTAGTAGACCTCCACTATTAGTTCTCTAACTCACCTAGCCTATTGTTCAAGTACATAGAAGTTAGCAAAATCAAAGAAGGAAGCATCTCATGATAGGATGCATTATAGCAAACATTGAGATGACATCATGAAAACACGATGTAACCAAAGTAGAAGTCTATATGATTGAAGCAGTCATCATGATAGAAAGGAACTAGCTCATGTATGATTGAAGCAGTCATCATACATCATCATTATCAGAAAGGAGCATTTGCAGAATGGGGATCATCAAGATCCTCCTCTAGAATCTTTATAATAAGGTTCACTTAGAAGAAGCAAGTGCCTCGTAGATAGTCCACATTCCACCTTGTGTGGGATCCATTGGTAAGGTAAGATGGCAAAGATGTGCATCATGTTGAGTTGGTTGAAGTACTTTCATCTTCAAGCAAGAAATGGAAGTTGCTAGAAGGATGTCTAGATGACCAAAAGAAGGAAAAGTTATGTATATATTTGATAGATAAAGTCATGTCATCATATAGTTGCAGATAACATGGTTGAATGCTCTATCTCATGAGCATGATCGAAGAAGAAGGATCTCTTCCATTAGAATGATGCATAAAGGCATGTAGATAATGTGCTTGAACTCTTCTACGTATTGATAAGATGAAATCAACATAATATGACCTCATATGGAATATGAGGTGGTTGACAATCATGGTTCCTATGTTGAAAGAACCATGTAAAAGAGATCCAGAAGGAAGCAATATGTGAAGAAAGGAAGAAGAGTTTGTGAAAGATGCAACTATAGTCACGTAAGATAAGATAAGTGATCAACATCTGATAACTAGAAGAATTAGCTATGACATCTCCATGGAAGAAGAAGGTATGAAGACCCTGATATGTATACTGCAAAAGAAGAATCTTGGTAATGAATGTCTTGGAGATGGATTCATACATGTGTAGGATGTTGATGTTGCAAGAAGCAGATGTCATTACGAAAGGCCATCATAAAAAGGTAACTTTGATTTGATGTTCATTTTGATTTTTAAAAAAGATCTGGTTGGGTTAAAACAAGGCTACGAAAAGAGGGTTGTAGAAAGTCACATACAACTAGCACTCATGTGGTTGGATGAAAGATCCTGAAAGAAGCATGACTTAGAAGAGGTAGTTGTATGAAGGATAGCCAGATGTGAACTAGAAGATCACTTCCTGACGAAGAAAAGGATGACATGACTATTAGTTCAACGCTATGTTTCATTGAAGTGAAGTGATGGAGAAGATGGCTGAAGCCCTACAAATAAGTTATGACGAAGAAGGCCCGATAATGAAGAAGACGAAGTTCATGACATGATGCAGAAAGAGGAGCCCTACAAGCAGTTGATAGTACCATGATCATGAAAATTTGGAAACTGCGAATCCCACTGCAACAACTGATTAAGTTTCTTCTATTTGTTAAATAACTTGAACAAATTATTTACTGCATCCTATGGTAAATATCGTTACTAATACACTGCATCCTTCACAAATAAAATACTGCAGAACAAATAAAAACACTGGAAGAATAGATGCGCACACACACAAGGACATAGTTATTTTTGGACCAATGTCCCCGGAAAAAGCCAACTCGGGAAAACCGGTGCAACAACTGAGGGTTTTATTATTATGCAGTAGTAAATCTGAGTACAAATCTATGGATGCTCAAATCTAGCAATCCATACAGAGAAATGACTGATAGAAGATATAGTGAGAAAAATCTCACTTCCATCGGTGATTCGACACTAACCTTGGCTCAAGATGAGCTGCTCTTCGCTGCCTCTACGCTGTCCCTGCGTCAGTTTATGCAGTTATGCATCACACAACTTAGACCAATGTCTCTCTCACTAACTGATCAGCTGCTGTCTGGGAAATGGATTCTCCTAGCCTCCGGGCTTCCACTCCGGCTTCTGGCACTGAATCACTGCTCCTCCCCAACAAAATACAGCTTCCCCTCTGAAGCTCTACGCTGCCTCTCTGCTCTCTGTTGCCTCTCTGTGGAACTCCCTATCTCTCTGCTATGCACTCATTGCACTGGGAAATCTTCCTCCCAGCCTTACTATCCCTGCCCCTCTCTCACTGCTTCGATCTTTCTGAATTACCTCCAACAACTCACAACTGCTACTCTGGAAATCGATTTCCCAACAAATTTGAATTTCTGGTGGTTCCAAGTGTGTTCTCCAACCCCCATCGAATTTCGTCTTGTAATCTCTCATTGAGACATCAACGACCAAGATTAAAACATAATCGATGGCTAAGATTAACTAGAACTCGATCCATGTCTTCTTCTAGAAGATTCTCGCCACGACTTAATTAATACCCTTTAATGAATAAGTTTTCCTAATTTTAGACTTAGGCACCACTAAAAAAAATTAATTATTTTAATCAAGTCATCTCTAGGTGGAATTTCCAGAAACGATTTATGGGTTTTGGAGAATACATGTATTCTAGCTTCTCCACCAAATTTCATGGCTAGAACACAACCGATGCTACAAAAACTAACAATGATATCCACTAAAGAGCAGATAACTGTTGTTGGAAACAAGTCCCTAGTTGAAAGGGTGCTTGGGAAAGTCCCTTGTTAAAATGGAGCTTGGGAATATTTCTTCTATAGAAATGTGTAGATCCTCCCCAATTGAGAGGGAGAGTTAGACACATCATTCTTGTCTTCATGTTATGAAGAAAGAATGGAGGATTGGGTAAGCATCTGAGATTGATTCTGATACTCTTTGAGGATGTGGTAGGGCATCCAATAGGCAAGAGTAGTCGAAGAGGAAATTCCTTGAGGATGTGTTATTCCAAAGCAGGAATGGTCCTAAAAGGACATACCTTGTGAACATCTGGATGGTGTATGTGCCTTGGGAGACAATGATGAGAGGTATTTATTAGTCATTGTCTTGCCAAAATTGTGCTCTAATCTTGTGGAGAGGTATAGCTATTAGTCAAGGCCTTGCTATGTGACAATGTTGGTTGATATGATGAGATGTACTGGTATAAACTGATAAAATAGCTTATGAGATGGCTTACCAATCCGACTCTTCTTATGAGAATTCTTCAATATGAGAATGTCAAAGTACTCTGTATGGATTATGAATATCTCCTTAGTTAAGAGGGAGTGTTGAAATTTGTAACTAGGTTCGGTCTTCATAATGTCTATTGTAATCATGATTTTATATATTTGATATTAAAGAGAAAAGAATTTTATTATTGTCATTCTTGATGCATGAGTTTCATGCTCAAGATAAATTTATGTATAGTTCAAGCACCCATTGAGTGCTTCTAGGGCTTGTCATTGAGTCAACAAGTCAATTGAGTCATTGTCATGTATGGAAGACCCCTTTGGGCTTATTGTATCAAGTCAAAGAAAATTTATGTAAAGTCAAAAGTGTCATAGACCCTCTAAGACCTTGTCATCATCCAAAGAACTAGTTGACCTATCTAACAGTGAAGTTAGCCTCCTAGAGAAGACATGTCAGCCTATTAAGGGCATCCAGTAAGCCTATATATAAGATAGAAGTCGATCACATTTGAGATCATTCATTTCAGCTCACAAGAACTTCGTACAAGCATTAGAAGAACTAGAGAAGGAAATAAGAATAAGAAGAAGAATTGAACTGGTTTTGGGCTACCTTACCTCACACGTGCAGAGTAATTAGGGCATCTATGGCTATAGTAAGGCCGAGTTGCATAACTGTCAAGAAGTCACTGTTTGGTGTCAAGAAGCCTTACAATATAAGGCGAGTTTTCTAGAAAGAGGAGGCCCATCAAGCGAAGCGAGGAGAAGGTTATTTCTGCATTAAGTCCACCCACACGTGTGGAACTATAGGATTTACAGGCAGGTCGAAATTGCAGTCCTGAAGTGGCAGCCAAATTTCCGAACTTAGGGCCGAAAACTGAAGTTGGTAACCAAATTTGATTGGCATTGACTTTGTGAAAGAGAAGCTCATCAAAGGAAGGTTTGACTTGGTCTTGGAGGGGTCTTTGTCAAGGGTCATAGGTCATGGAATTCGTCGTCTAAACATTCTATAAGAAGAGAAGAATTATTGTTGGTTTTCCTCTCAAAAGGACAGGTTTTGGCCCTGGCATGCAACCTATATTTTGTGTCCTCTTGTCTCGTTGATCTTCATTGTTTGGTGATTGTTTGATAATAGCAAACACAATAATAATCAAGAGAAAGAAGATAATCAAGTTAAGTAAAAAAAATACATCACAAACAGTTATCAAAGTAAGAGAAATCACCTAACCTAGTTGCCCCCAGGTTTCTCAACAAGGACCAAGTTGGTATTATTTGACCGAGAGTTGAATTTCATATTTTGTGGCCGAATTTTATTAATTTTCAAGCCACACTTGCACCACATAGTGCCCCTTTGACAGAAACGGCCTGAGGACGATCAAAATGTATGGAGAGGAAACGCGCCAAAAGAATATTCAAAACCCCTACTACATTGAGCAATCAACATTCACTGATCTACTCATATTCTGCGTATTTGGAGAATGAGTCGTTTGTGGCCAAGCCAATTAGAAACTTCATGAAATCGAGCCAATTGGCAAGGGACTGAATATAGCTGAGATCGTAGGAATCAAGTGGACACGGACTAGACCCAATTGAAATCGTGGATCTCTGGAGGCGACATAGCAAACAATTTGAGTTACTCTTATGCGGGTTTCCAATTTGATTTTCTTGAAGTGGGAGAACCATTGATCTGAGCCATTTTTATTGAAGAATTGAAACTGAGCCAAGTTTGTACGAAGGGGCTGAATTTCTTGCTCGAGCGACGAGAGTTTGAGTCTAACAAACGATCACTATAGCATTAGCGCCTTCACATGAGATGTCACGCAAACCTTACAGAAGAGTAGGTTGATATTCAACTGAGAAATGGGTGCGATGCATTTCGACATGTGGATTCGAGGTCTTCCAACCTGCAAACAACGTTGACACGCAATATGAACCAAAGTTGGAAATTTTGCATATTTCGACCCATAAGAATCGCTCATAGTCACAGCTACTTGCATTTCAATGATTAGACGAGGAGGGATGTCATCTACCATAGAAGAAAATCTAGCATTGTGGAGGTCATAAGCTACAAATCAAGTGGTCACTTGGATGATTGTTTTGTCAAAGCGGTTAGCCAGATTTGGTCATTATTATACCAAGTGGAGCTACAACTAGATTTGTGAGAAACTTGATTCTAATAGCATAAGGGAATTGAGCATGTCTCATGTGGCAATAAAGTGGAAGCCGAACCATTAGGGGCTTAGTGGCAGGACTTGAGGGGATTACTCTCATAATTAATTTACAAGTCAGTGACAAATTGATAAACACATTCGCGGCACAAACATAACTGGTTGTAGTATGTCTACTCTGGGATTAGTCCATCATTGAAGATGAACGAACACATGCGTTGAATCTTCCAATAGTGTGAACGTTTGATTGGCTAATAGTGTAAAGTTTTATCAAAGCATATAAAAGGAAACATGTAAATGATTTGCATTCCTGAGCGAGTTATGACCCCGAGTCTAAGGCTGTGACCACTGCATCAATCCTCAAAAGGGTGTGAGATAATTGCAAAACAATGTGGCTGGTTGTATTATGAAAACAGGGGTGATCACTATGTATTAGTTGTAGCAACTTACTGAAGGTGATTTTTACCGATTAAGTATTGTTGTGCATGTGCTAATCAATTGTTTATGCAGGCAATGAATGTTCATAAGTGAAAGAAGGGTTGAAGCAGAGTATCCATTTTGTAGCATTTGTTGAGGCAACTTCAAGGAGTGGAAGAGGAGGTTTTTGCATATATTCAATTTGATGTTTGTTTCTACTCATATTAAGGCAACAAAACTACAATGCATGATTCCTAAATTTTATGCTAGTAGTATCATTTCTGAAATCCTGTAGTGGAGATATGAAAGTGAAAACTTTGCATTGTATTGGTATCTTGTAGCTTACAAGTTGGAAGTAGGTTATTCTTGACAACAGTGGTTGAGTGGATCCAATCTTGTGACAAAGGTCAAGTCCTTTATTGACAAGTATTGTCACAAAGGTCCTAGGTTCTCGCTAGATGTGTGAATACAAGCATCCATTAGTGTTGAATTATTTCCAATGATTGGGTTATAGCAAGTATTCACAGGTACAGGGAAGATTATTTTGTTGATGGATGTGACCTGTAGCTAACAAAGTTTGACTTTGGACAGTTGGGGGCCCATAACCACAGGTCTGAGGTTGGAAAATTTTAAGTAGGTGGTTATAAGTTGCAGATACAAGAGCATGTCAGAGTTAGGAGTACATGTAGGTACAAGTGAGCTTACAAGCAGGTAGAGCATCTGGTAGCATGAGGGACATGGATGATCTATCGAGGATCTAGAGTGAATTGGCCAAAGGCCAACAAAGGTTGGATGAGTCACTAAGGCAACTCATAGCCCTTAGTGTTGACCCTCTTGTCAAAAGAAATTTGGTGAGGAGAATTTTTGGAGGGTCCACATTTGGAAAGGATGAGGAGCCAAAGCAAAAGAAGTTTCTAGAACTCCCAAGAAAGATCATAAATCAAATGAGAAGAGAGAAAAATATGTTTCACATGTCAGGGAGTGTGGACACCAGATCACAAATGTAAAGATAAAAAGGACAGGGAAACAAATGAGACTGCAAAAATTGAAGAAGAGCAAAAAATGGCAAAGAACTCAAGTCATTGTGGGTTTTAACCCTGTACATAAATTACTTGCAAATGAATTCTTCAAACAAAAAAATATACAATAGCGAGAACATTAAAAAATATGCACAAAGACTTTCCCCTAGATCCCAAAACCGAGACTACCACATTGATTTTTGATTATATTCCTTTCAATGTTACAGTACATATATATACATGCCGAAGCATTCATAAACCCCAGTCCATTTACCCTAGGTTAGAACATAATTGTAGTTCCCTTGACTGGATCTACAAAATACCATGGGAAGAAAACATTCATGCCCAAAACCATGTGCAAAACCCATGCACAAAACCATGGGTAGGTCCGCCCCCCATCTTTGTGTATGTGCACCACGATGAATCTCATAAAACGATGTTATTATCAAGCATATTTTAATTAAATATGGTAAAATTGTTATTTGGAGTAGATTATTTGGAAATACACCTTAGTGTAATAACTCGTTGGAACCAGGATGAAGAGATCTGGAGGATGGGATGATGAAAAGTGACTTTCAATGGCCAGAGAGATTGTAGAGACAAAATAATCATAATTCGAGATTAAATGTGACTTAAATAAAATAAAATAAAAGGAGTCTCTTAGATAAAATAAAAGGGAGGAGCTTCTAGAATGAAAATAAAATAATAAAATAAAAGTGCTTCTAGAAGGTTAGAGAGAGATCCATCAAATCTTTAAAAGAGGGGAAAGCAAGTCATTGGGGAATCTTGGTTTTGGATTATTTTCCCTTGAGAAGTTTTTGAGAACTTGGGTTTCAGGTTCAGAGAGCCCTAGGATGAAAACCCTTGGGTTTCTTCGTGTGTTGGACAAAACCCCAACTCGATATTGTGGAGATTTCATTTCGAAATCTCATAGAGCTTCATCAAAATTAGTTGGTAAGCAGATTTGGAGCATATATGTGGGTAGCAAGTGGGGATCACCCAGATCTCCAATTTGGGGTTCATTTACAGTGATGTAATAACTATTTTCAGCCATTTAGATATTTGCAGGTGTTTGTAACAGTTTCTCAGAACCCTATTATAAATAGCAAGCTTGAATTTAGCTGAGTTTGCTGCCATTTATTGTGTGTAATTTTGAGTTATAGCATTTCTGGGTTTTATATCTGTAATTTCATTTGTGTCGGTATTTGTGCAAAATTGTGCTGGAATATTTCATGAAAAATTATGTTGATTTGTATGACATTTTTAAAAATTCTGGCGAAATTTCTACTATAACATTTTATTGGTATTGTTAGCTAAATCAATATAAAGGAATATTACAATGGTATCAGAGCTGGTTTCTACCAGCCTAAGGGGTTAAAGGGTAATTTCATCTTCGATTCGTGGAAGCCAGAAACCCTAGCATAAGCAAATGACTACTTGAGAAGCTAAATCATTGAATTGCAGGTCACATACTCAACTTCTTTTTAGTAGATCAGATCCATCATTAATCAGAGGTTGGGATCAATAATTTTGGCAAGCTGAGATTTGTATCAATTAAGGTTGGATTTGTCAGTCTTGGGAGGTCAATTTTATCCTCTTCTGTAGGAAGAATTGTTGCCTCTTGAAGTCGAGCCTATTGTAGTGTTGCAGAGATCAATATATATTGTAGAAGGCCGAGCTATATTGTGGAAGGGTTGAGTGCATCTTGGGCAACCATCTTTTCCTTTGCAAACTCAATTCTTATGCTATCAGGTAAAGTTCATTATGTGTGTTAGGAGCCAAGTTAGTGCTAATCATTGAGGTCGAGAGATATTTTATTGCTGGCATTATTTATCTCTGATAGAAGATGAGTTATCTTTGGTGGGCCAAGTTTAGCATACAAATCAAGTGTGATTGTAACAGAGCATATTTTGGAAGATGAATTGGAATAATTTTTTATCTCAAAAGTACAATTCGTGAAGCTAGTCATGGAAAGAATATAATGCACCCAATAGTAAACTGATTGAGGAAAGGGTTGAAGGGTCCATGAATGGATTGAAGTTGCATGTAGAACGCTCTAGCTTGCATGATCACGAGGAGAGGCATGACGCATAAATGCCTAAATTGCATCGTGAGGATCATGAGTCTACTCTTTTGGAGAGCCCATTGAAGGCTCAGGTGATAGTGATGGATGAGATGGTTGAGTAGGAGACACCCAGAGTGGCTTTCGAACCTCCAGGCGACAGCCACCAGAAAAAGATGAAGTGTCGTAAGATAGATATTCTAGCAATAAAGGATAAGACTAGGATACTCCAAGACACCATATTACATCAGAATGGTGAACTTGAGTTTCTTGGAGTTAGGTGTGCCCTCACTGCTACCAATCTTTCCAGTGTTTGGGAACAACTAAAATCCCTAGCGCAACAACAAGAGAAATATACTAGGGTGCTTTAGAGGAGCCGTCTTTAGGAGTATATAGAGCGGGCTTGCGGTAGCACAAGTCCACTTTTGCATGGAGCGAAGAAAATACGGCATGTGAAAGAAAGGGATGAATATTTCGGAGGGGAATTATAGGTTGGACAAGACAGAGATATAAGCCAACATTTCATCAGCATTCCAGTTGTGCTAGCCTAACATCAACATGGTGGGATTGAATCTTGTATGGGCGCTTATGCACAAGGTCCATGCCAGGAGATGGATTGGAGAGAAGTGATGAGTCGGTATCCTACTGAGTGGAAAATTTATGGAACAACATCCATATCCAGGGGCTAAGTGCAGTTGGAGCCATGGGACATGGGTGATGATGGATGGCCATGGTGGCATTGGGATCTAGGTGGATCTATTGGTGGTAGGATGAGTCAGAGGTTTGTTTGGGATCTAGGTATCGAGGGTTCCATTCATGATTGGGTGGCACGAAGGCATGATGTGACACAATGGTTCATATGGGATCCTGGTGTTGGTGTATAAATGCTTTTACAATTGGTAGATGTGGATTGTTTGAGGGAAAGCAATCTTGGGCAGGAGAATTTGTAATGTCCACATGTTTGGTTTCCCTCATGATGTGGTTAGGGTGGATTTCCAGAGGTTGTTATCCAGGTCACATGAGTGAGATTACATCATCAATGGGCCTGAAGGGTTTTGGAGATTTATGGGGTCCGACAGGGTTCGTTTGCTATATTTCATCATCAAGGTTAGTTCTACACAGTTCGTTCTTGGTTTTGTTGCATTTCGACAATTCACGTAAAACTGGGTCGTTATCAAGCATATTTAATTAAATACACTAAAAGTGTTATTTGGAGTAGATTATTTGGAGAAACACCTTAGTGTAATAGTTCCTTGGAACTGGGATGAAGAGATCTATAGGATGGGATGGTGAAAAGTGACTTTCAATGGCCAAAGAGATCGTAGAGGCAGAAATAATCATTCTCTGGGATTAAAAGTGACTTAAATAAAATAATATAAAAAGAGTCACCTAGATAAAATAAAAGGGAGGAGCTTCTAGAATGAAAATAAAATAATAATAATAAGTGTTTCTAGAAGGTTGGAGGGAGATCCATCAAATCTTTAAAGGAGGGGAAAGAAAGTCATTGGGGCATCTTGGTTTTGGATTATTTTCTCTTGAGAAGTTTTTGAGAACTTGGTTTTAAGGTTCAAAGAGCCCTAGGATGAAAACGCTTGGGTGTCTTGGTGTGTTGGACGAAACCCCAACTCACTATTATGGAGATTTCATTCACAAATCTCATAGAGCTTCATCGACATCAATTGGTGAGCAGATCTGGAGCAGATCTATGGGTAGGAAGCGAGGATCACCTAGATCTCCTATTCAAGGTTCATTTCTAGTGATGTAATAGCTATCATCAGCCATTTAGATTTTTGCTGGTATTTGTAACAGGTTCTCACAACCCTATTATAAATAATAAGGCTGAATTTTGCCGAGTTTGTTGTCATTTCTCATGTGTATTTGAGTTATAACATTTGTGGGTTTTATATTTGCAATTTCATGTGTGCCAGTATTTCTTGTGCGAAATTGTGTTGGAATATTTCATGAAAATTTATGTGGATTTGTATGGCATTTTATTAAAATTTCTGGCAAAATTTCTGCTGTAACATTTTCTTGATATTTTTAGCTAAATTATTAAAAAGGAATATTACACATCATGGGTACTAGTCCATAGGTTTAACTAGAGAAATGCAAATTTAATAGACAAACCACAGGTTTTTGGCCAATTTTAATTGTTTTGTTCTACAGGTTAGTCCTGTTGATACTAGTAGTTAGTTTTGAAGAATCTAGGGCAAATGAAGTTAATGAGATTCTTTTCACCATGATAACTATTTGTGAGGTATTTTTAACTTTTGTTATTAACACAATCTTCTCTTGTTATTATTAGTGTGTGTCTTCTTAGTCCATCAAATAGTTACCAAAGCAAAAGAGACAAGAAGACAAGATGTTGGCTTTCTGCCAGGGCCAAAACCTCTCACTCTTTGAGAGGAAAACCCAAACGAAATTCTTCTTATAGAGATTCCAATTGACGAATACCAAGACCATGACCCGTGACCTATTAGGCCACTCCAAGACTAAGACACCAATCCTCTTCTTTGTCACTACTGAGATCATCATCATCATTGCTACTACACCGAGGCCATTACTAATGCACCATCGAGATCATTACTGGTGCAACATTGAGGCCATCACCAAGATCATCACTACTACAACTCTGCTACACCTTCATCGAGATCTACACCAAAACAACGAGATCTGTGCACTAAGATATGTATGTATATATGAGAGTTGCACCTAGATTCACTGAGATTATGACCTTGTAGCTATGCCTCCATCAAGATCATGATTGTGTCTACATGATTACTTCTATGCCAAGATTATGACTTCATCTAGAATGTAGGCCGAGACAGAGAGTGTCACTTCAATATCCTCCTCTTCACAAATATGTCGAGACTGTAATGTTGCTTCAATGATGACTGTGATCACCGAGGCTGTGAGGAGGTTGAGACTATATTCATTAAGACAGTGAGGAGACCGAAAAATTCATCTCTGTGGTACCCATCCGAAGAACAAAGATCTCTGAGATTTGCGAGGTCTTAAGACTGTAATTACTCACTGTAATTACCACCGAAGTTTCAGAGGCATCCAAGTTCCTGTTTTTCCTGTAATGCGGATCTTACATGCCTATTTATAGTGGTTAGTCATGCATATAAGCTGACATGAGAGAGTGAACTGTTGTGTCTCCTTATATGAGCTGACATGACTTCTTTTTATATCGTTTAGAGGCCGACTTCTTCAAGAGGGATTGTGCTTGTCTTTGGAGGGCTTCTACACATTTCTATACATTAAACATAGGCTCAAGAAGAGCTTCTTCATATGACATTGACTCTTTGAATAAATCCTAAGGCTCTCAATGGGAGCCACTAACAAATAAACCTCTTGCTCATGAAACCCATGTAGCAAGGCATACAAAAATAATTTTATTTCTTTTATTTCATCATTTACAAAGATCATGTCATTATGAAGATCAAACCTAGTTACACTTTCTTCAACACTCCCTCTTAACTAGGGAGGTATTCATAATGGTACTTGGTCATTCTCAATCTGAAGAATTTCTCATAAGAAGAATCAGATTGGTAACCCATTTGTATAGCATCCTAGTAACCAACATCGTTTCCACAGCAAGACCTTGACTAACAACTCTATCTCTCATTAGATCAGAGCACAATGTTGATGAGACCAATGGCTATAGACACCTTCATCATTGTCTCTCAAGGTACATACCCACCCAAGTGTTCATTGAGTATGACCTTCTTGGACTATTCTTATCTTGGGTTCCCAACCCTCAAAGAATATCGGTCCTCTTGCCTACTCTTATGTTGGATGCCCTACACATCCTCAAAGAGCATCAGATGCCAGATGATTACCCAATCCTTCCATTCTTTCTTCCTAGGTGAAGACAAGAATGTTATGTCTATCTCTCCCTCTTAGCTAAGGAAGATATGCCCATTCTTGTAAAGGAATGTACCCAAGTTCCCTCTAACTAGGAACTTGCCCAAGCTCCCTCTCAATTAGGGACTTGTCAGAGCTCCCTCTTAACTAGGGACTCTCCTTTTCATCAACAACTTCTTCTTCGTGGGTCCTTCAACTGCTTGATCAATTTCTTTCCTTGATGTCATGAAATTCAGTCAAGATTCTTCCTTGTAGGGCATTAACCATCCATCACTCTCCTTCTTGGTTTGTCATGTCATTCCTTTCTTCCTAGAAAGTGGCCTTCTTGATACATATTTGGAACCTTTGTCATATGGCTACTTCTTCCTCATCATGTTTCTTTTAGGAATTTCCATCCATCACATGAATGCCAGTTGTACTAGTACTTACAACTCTTGTTCTAGTAGCCCTGCATGAACTCATCCATATATTATTCAAAAAATCAAAACATAACATTAAAGCAAGTCATACCTTACGAGATGGCTCTTCATCATGACATCTTCATATAGGTATCAACATGTTGCATACACATTGACGCATCTCCTAAAGATATCCATTGTCAAGGGTCTTCATCTTTTAAAGACTTTCATCAGAGTCTTCATATCTTTCCGGGAGATTTCCTAGTCAAATCTTTTTGGTCTTTTGGATGTTGATCGCCTTCATCATGGTTTCATATCTCACGATCTCTTCCTTCCTCACACATTCCATTCCCAGAAGCTTCCAATCAAAGCTTCTTAATTGTAGTCAACCACCTCATACTTCATATGAGGACATATTATGTTGACTTCATGTAATGTGACTTATGCCTTCGTGCATCCTTTCAGAGGAGGAGATCCTTTTTCTCTTGATCATGATTCTCAAGATAGAAGTAGCGATACGAGTTACTTGCAAGCATATGACATGACTTTATAATATTACATACAAGCATACATACCTCATTTTACCTTTAGGTCATCTAGGCTTCTTTCAACAGCTTCCTTGGTTGAAGTGTCTTTAACCCATTGATCTGCTTCTTCTCTCATAACATCATCCATGAATTCCAAAAGTTGGAGTTTTTGATGAAACACATGCTTCCTCTCTAGATTAGTGAACCCTCCGATGAGGATTCCATCAGAGAATCTTGAGGATCTTTCATATCCCCATCTGGCAGATGTTTCCTTTTGCTGACTTGATGTATGATGAGCCTTGTCTTGGATGACCTCTTCCTTTCCTTCAATGTCTAATGAGTATCCCAAGAGCTATATCCTTCATGTTTGATTGCCATGAATTTTGTCCTTCATGATTCCCATGGTAATGCCACAAGCTCTTGTTTCTAATGCTTCCATGATGCCACGATGCATCTTATTATCATGGTCATATCTATAACAAAAGATTTAGGAGCTTATGATAGGACCCTTTTGTGAAGGAGACCATCTCAAACATAGTAGAGATTTGTTGCTCCCTCTTTCCTTGATCTTTTTCTTCAGCTTCCTCCATCTTTCCGGTTATATGAGCTTTTCATAGCATTGAATCTTAGCTATATTGTTATGTTTTGCTTGAGGACGAAACTTCCCTTTCCTTTCTGCAAATGTTTGAGTCCTTTAGCCTTTAACACTTTTGCCCACAACTTGTCCTTTTTCTATCTTGCATAGATACCACAACTTGTTAAATTAGGTAACTTTCTTGTCCCAAGGACACTTGTTACCTTGCTTATCAGTTAGTGTATTTAAGAACAATGATGATTATCTTCTTATCATCTCCCTAGATCTCCCAATTGAGATCTCGTGAAGATATCCCTTCATTCTTTGATACCTTCAATTTTGTGTAGATCAGGTCTAAGTGATATGACCTTCTTTTCTGCATTATTCAGAGAATATATCTTCTAGTATTTCATATATCTCTTTTATGTCTCCTCTCCTGCTACATAGGGATGAGAGGACCTTAAGAGTTCCCTCCCATGAATTCAAAGGAGACCTTTTTCCTTGATATGTTCACTAACTTCTCTTATCTATGAGGATTATGACAATCCTCCTTATTCCATGCAAGGACCTTTGATGACCCATCCAACCTATAGATCTCCTTGCAATCATGAAGTCATTTTACCAAATTGATTAATGAAAAATACTTACTTGACATGTGAAGATAAAATCTTCACCTTGATCATGTTGAAAGTGGTTGAAGCAAATGCATTGATGCTTCCTCTGGATGAGATCCTTGTTGTAACAATAGGAAGCTTTCCTTCAAGTTACTATGACTTATACATTTGATCCTTATGATTTGAGATGGCACTGTATTGCTATCACACAAGTGAACCTTGTAGTATGCAGCATCATGTAGAATCATAGAGCATCAAGGTTACTTGCTACGATCACCTTATAGTACCTAGACCTATTTCTGAGCGCTATGCTGTAGATGATCCACCTCAATATGTCATCGAGTATGCATCATGAATCTGAGTTGTCAAGACTGCATTCTTTATAGAAAAGGATTCAATCTGAGGTAGTGACTGTCACTAGTATGATGAGATCATGTTATTATGGAGATCATTATATGACATACACTGAAACTGTGGGAAGCACCGAAATTGTTGTCATGTACTCGAGTTATGAACCCTTCATCTTTTGATTGAGATTACTTGATCCTGGCACCAAGATTGTGGGTAGTATGAGACTATGAAATTATCTGAGAACTTCAGATAAGGATCAAATCAGTCTCACTGTAGTACTTATCCTGAATTATCTTGCTATTGTAGACTGTCTCCTTGATTATATAGACAAAAACCCTTGTCGTTGTAGACGGATTCTTCAATCTTTGATGTAGGTTTTGAAACACAAAGCCCCTCAACTTGCTTTGATGCCCTTCTTGAAGCTTGATCTTTGAATGTCTCTTTTATGCCCTTCCTTTGACTTCAACACCTTAGGCTCCGATACCATGTTGAAGAATCTAGGGCAAATGAAGTTAATGAGATTCTTTTCGCCATGATAACTATCTGTGAGTTATTTTTAACTTTTCTTATTAACACAATCTTCTCTTGTTATTATTAGAGTGTGTCTTCTTAGTCCATCAAATAGTTAAGCCAAGGCCAAAACCTCTCACTCTTTGAGAGGAAAACTCAAACGGAATTCTTCTTATAGAGATTCCTATTGACGAATACCAAGACCATGACCATTGACCTATTAGGCCACTCCAAGACCAAAACACTAATCCTCTTCTTTGTCACTACTGAGATCATCATCATCACTGCTGCTACACCGAGGCTATTACTAATGCACCATCGAGATCATTACTGCTGCAACAATGAGGCCATCACCAAGATCATCACAGATGCATCTCTGTTGCACCTTCATCGAGATCTACACCAAAACAACGAGATCTATGCACTGAGATATGTATGTATATATGAGAGCTGCACCTGGATTCACTGAGATTATGACCTTGTAGCTATGCCTCCATCAAGATCATGAATGTGTCTTGTTAAAATTGGAAACTAGGGCCAAAATCCATGTGGGTCATCTTATTTATGGCAGCTGATATTTTTATTGAATCCCTCTCATCGAGAGGTGTAGGATTGATCTAAAGATCATCCGATTCCGATAAGTATTCATGGAGTTATGAATTTATTTATGTTATAAGACAAATTGTCAAGTCGGCCAGCAACTTGAGTAGGCTCAGAAGCCCAATAGTCGTGTCTATTCATCATCTACGTTTTTAGTATAAATATAGAGGACTTGAAGTCATTTACAGACACACTCTTAATGTGATCTCCTCTCCACGTCTTGGGTTTTTGGAGAAGGAGAGAACTAAAGAATACGTTGGCCTAGAAGGAGCCCTAGTTGCAGATGATGCCCTAATCCAACGCAGACTTACACTGATCATGAGGAGACCTTACATGCTGTTCATAAGGAGACCTTATACGTCGTTCTTATACATTGTTCTGGAAGTCACTTATATAGAGAGACTCCTTACACGTAGTGACATTCATATGGAAGAGCCACAGTCATAACACATGAAAGAAGTTGCAGTCATAATGCATGGAAGAAGCCGCAATCATAATAATGTCAAGGAGATCTGGCCGCAGTTAATAAGAGACCTGTAGCTTCCAAGGTGTGAAGGTTTACGCAGCCCTAAACTACAGCCACGTGAAGCCCTAAATGCTGTAGAGGAGAAGACTTTATACGCTGTCCATAATGGAGACATATACACAGATCAGAAAGACTTATATGTTGTTCATGATAGAGATATTCCTACGCAGTTATGAAGACTCATATGCAGTCAATGGTGACACTCATACGCAGTCAATGGTGACACTCAAACACAGTCAAAGGAGACGTATTAGGTGTAGTCATATTCAGTAGGATAAGGACGCAGCTATGATCTATGAATTGGGTCAATACATGAAGGCATAAAACAACAGTCAAGCAAAGTCACAATCAAATGGAGTCACAGTCAAGGCCATGGAACCGTAGTAAGTTATATTACTGTCTTGCTATGACTCTATGATGAGATAAGGATTCGATGAGGAAATCCTTGGCACATGTATCATCAACGTATTCCTGTGGCAAGAGGATCTATGAAATCCTACAGTAGCATTAAAATGAGATCATGGGCAGCATGATGATAAATGAGATCATAAGCAGCATGATGATAAACGAGATCATGAGCAGCATAATGATGCATGATGATATGAGCATGGGTAGCATGATGATAAACGAGATCATGAGCAGCATAATGATGCATGATGATATGAGCATGGGCAGCATGATGATAAATGAGAGCATGGGTGGCATAATGATAAACGAGATCATGGGAAGCATAATGATGAATGAGATCATGAGCATGGGCAACTTGATGATGAATAAGACCATGGAAGACGCAGCATGATGAGCAGCGTGAAGATGAGAGCAGCTCAGTCACCAAGGTTCAAAACATGTGACAGCACAACATGGTGTCACACGGTTATGTGTAGCAAATGGACGAAAGGCAACACTATGATAGGTGAAGGAGTCACCTTAGAGAATCAGTTGAAGCAATATGTCTTCAACTGATCTCATGCGATATCAAAAGTCAAAATATTGACTTCTATTGTAAATATCTCTCTCACTTTCTCTACTGAACTTTGAAGAACATAAAAGAAGAATTGATCAAGGGTTTCCCCACATTGGGGTTTGTCTTTGGTTGGCGCCACATCTTGTGTCCTCTTGTCTTGGCTTGTCTTCTGCGATCTATATTTATGTTCTATCTGCAGTTTACTTTATGCTGATGTGATTGCTAATCTGGAAAATAAATTGAAATAAATTGCTCTAGCATAGAACATACCTAAAACTTAACATGGTATCAGAGCTGAGGTGAAGACAATGTCCAAGCAAGAGTGAAAGAGAAATCACCGAAGACAGTTGGGACATGACAAAAGGATCAATGGGTTCCTCATCCCTCTTCTAATTCACCAAGGGTGAAGTCAAAGCAGAGAATATTATCAGAATGGCGCAACGAAAGTTTCTGATGGCCTACCTAAAGATCACTTCATTGGGAAGTTCGGATCTAAGGGTGGAAGGAAAGGCGGATGCCTTGGTTACAATAAGTTCGGCCATTATGCGAAGGAGTGTCCGAATGGCAGAGACATCTTCAATGATCAAAGGAATGACAAGTAATGCAGGTCATCAAGGACACGGCCAACTCTTCAAAGAAAGCAAGGAACCCCAGGTATGAAGAATCAAATATTGTTTCTGATAAGATAAAGAAGTGTTATCTTGTATTGGCCCTCTCCTTCAGATTTTTTGGGAATCTGGCTTATTGATTGTAGTGTTTCAAGGCACTTCATCGGATAGAAGGGTACACTCTCTAATTTGGTAGAGATGGAAACAATCGTGGGATTATACTTGGAGCCGATGCCACCTATCCCGGAAAGGATGTTGGGAATGTTATCCCTCAACTGAATGGAGGTAACTCAATTCATTTACAAAATCTCTTTTATGTACCTGATCGCAAGAAGAACCTGGTTTCCATTTCAGCAATGGAAGTCGAAGGTTACAGGGTGGCACTCATCGATGGGCAGGTCCACAGGTGTGGAACAACCCGAGGGGTTTGAGATTGATAATCAGGAATCTCACTTATGCAGGTGGAAGAAAGCCCTCTATGGCTTGAAGCAAAACACCTCGGGCGTAGTATGAGAGGATCAATAGCTGTTTGATGAAGCTGAGATTCACTAGGAGTGAAACCAATCCAAACCATCCGAAGGTTGTGGATGATAGACCTCTCATACCAGCACCTTATGAGGACAACCTATTTCTGACTGGTGCAGACCCTCTCATTTGCAGAAGTAAGAGGGAGTTGGATTCCGGATGTGGAATAATAAACTGCAAGCCTGTGACTACCTTGGGAATCTTAACTTTCAGAAGTTATATGGTAGTGATGTCGGACCAGATTTGGGAAATGCCTCTGAGTTTCATAAACTCATTCGCGTTGATGTTCTTGGTGAACTTCCGTCTGGACATATGTATTGCAGCTAGCATGATGAGCTCATATTTGGTTGAGCCTCACTAGATTGGTGCCAAGAATCTTTTGAGATATCTTCGGGGCACAATCTCTCATGGATTGAGATACACTGCTGAAAATATGAAACCACATGATTATTCGAATGCTGAGTGGGCAGGCAGTGTGGAGGATCACTAGAGCACTTCTCAGTGCTAGTTCTCCTTGGCATCTGCTTCGATATCCTGGATGAGCAAGAAGCAGAAGTCGGTGGCTTTGAGCACCGCCGAGGCAAAGTATATTGCTGCTAGCATGGCCACCTGTGAGGTCTGGATGATGTGTTCTCCATGACGACTATGTAGCAGGATGATTAGTTCTCCTGTGAGGTCTGGATGATGTGTTCTCCATGACGATTGTGTAGCAGGATGATTAGTTCTCCTGTGAGGTCTGGATGATGTGTTCTCCATGACGATTGTGTAGCAGTATGACTAGTTCTCCTGTGAGACCTGGATGATATGTTCTCCATGGTGATTGCGGAACAGGATGATTCGATCTCCTATGGGCCAGGATGATTAGTTCTTCGTGGCATCCACTAGACAGGATGATTCGCTCTCCTGTGGACAGGATGATTAGTTCTCCTATCAAGGCATCCTACCCATGCAGTCTAGGACTCATGGGAAGTACCTCTCATCTTATCAGTGAGCAGGGAAATGAGGATAGGGACCATAGTAGTACCGATGGACGCATCGCTGTATCTACCGTACTCCCTATGCTAGGATGACCTTCATTGATTTGGGATCAATGATACTGGTCTGGGACCAGTTGTAGGAGTTGTACCCACTATGATGCTGACTTCGGGTCAATTGAGACTGGTCTGGGACCAGTGGTACATACTCTGAGACTGACTTCGGGTCAGTGGAGGACTGGTTGGGACCAGTAAGAGTGGTACATACTATGACACTGACTTCGGGTCAGTTGAGACTGGTCTGGGACCAGTGGTACACTCTCTGAGACTGATGATACTGGTCTGGGACCAGTAGTAGGAGTGGTACCCACTATGACGCTGACTTTGGGTCGGTTGAGACTAGTTTGGGACTAGTGGTACGCACTCTGAGACTGACTTCGGGTCAGTGGAGAATGGTATGAGACATTCTCGATCAATTCTTCTTCTTCATGGTTCAGCAGAGCAGAGCTAAGTAGAGCAGAGCAGAGCGAGCAAAGCATAGCAGAGCTGAGCTGAGCAGAGCCAGCAGAGTTGAGTAGAGCTAAGCAGAGTAGAGTAGAGCCAATAGAGCTGAGCAGAGCTGAGCTGAGCAGAGCAGAGCTGAGCTGAGCAAAGCAGAGCTGAGCAAAGCCAGCAGAGCTGAGTAGAGCCAGCAAAGCTGAGCAGAGCCAGCAGAGCTGAGCAGAGCCAGCAGAGCTGAGCAGAGCCAGCAGAGCTGAGCAAAGCAAAGCTGAGCAGAGCAGAGCTGAGTAGAGCTGAGTAGAGCCAGCAGAGCTGAGCTGAGCAGAGCCAGCAGAGCTGAGTAGAGCTAAGCAGAGCAGAGTAGAGCCAATAGAGTTGAGCAGAGCTGAGCTGAGCTGAGCAAAGCAGAGCCAGCAAAGCTCAGTAGAGCCAGCAGAGCTGAGTAGAGCTAGTGGAGCTGAGCAGAGCTAGCAGAGCTGAGTAGAGCAGTGCAGGGCACTGATGGCAGAGATAGTACAGTCGGACATATGGATCAGCAGATGGAGTTCTCCCTAGTTGAGAGGGAGTGTTAAAATTGGCAACTAGGGCCAAACTCCATGTGGGTCATCTTATTTATGGCAGCTGATATTTTTATTGAATCCCTCTCATCGAGAGGTGTAGGATTGATCTAAAGATCATCCGATTCCGATAAGTATTCATGGAGTTATGAATTTATTTATGTTATAAGACAAATTATCAAATCGACCAACAACTTGAGTAGGCTCAGAAGCCCAATAGTCGTGTCTATTCATCATCTACGTTTTTAGTATAAATATAGAGGACTTGAAGTCATTTACAGACACACTCTTAATGTGATCTCCTCTCCACGTCTTGGGTTTTTGGAGAAGGAGAGAACTAAAGAATACGCTGGCCTAGAAGGAGCCCTAGCTGCAGATGATGCCCTAATCCAATGCAGACTTATACTGATCACGAGGAGACCTTACACGCTGTTCATAAGGAGACCTTATATGCTGTTCTTATACACTGTTCTGAAAGTCACTTATACAGAGAGACTCCTTACACGCAGTGACATTCATATGGAAGAGCCGCAGTCATAACGCATGGAAGAAGCCGCAGTCATAATGCATGGAAGAAGCCACAGTCATAATAATGTCAAGGAGATCTGGCCGCAGTTAATAAGAGACCTGTAGCTGCCAAGGTGTGAAGGTTTACGCAGCCCTAAACTACAACCACGTGAAACCCTAAATGCTGTAGAGGAGAAGACTTTATACGCTGTCCATAATGGAGACATATATGTAGATCAGAAAGACTTATACGCTGTTCATGATAGAGATATTCCTACGTAGTTATGAAGACTCATATGCAGTCAATGGTGACACTCCGACGCAATCAATGGTGACACTCAAACACAATCAAAGGAGACATATTAGGTGTAGTCATATTTAGTAGGATAAGGATGCATCTATGATCTATGAATTGGGTCAATACATGAAGGCATAACCGCAGCAAAGGCATGAAACAATAGTCAAGCAAAGTCACAATCAAATGGAGTCACAGTCAAGGCCATGGAACCGTAGTAAGTTATATTACTGTCTTGCTATGACTCTATGATGAGATAAGGATTCGATGAGGAAATCCTTGGCACATGTATCATCAACGTATTCTTGTGGCAAGAGGATCTATGAAATCCTACAGTAGCATTAAAATGAGATCATGGGCAGCATGATGATAAACGAGATCATAAGCAACATAATGATGCATGATGAAATGAGCATGGGCAGCATGATGATAAACGAGATCATGAGCAGCATAATGATGCATGATGATATGAGCATGGGCAGCATGATGATAAATGAGATCATGGGTAGCATAATGATAAACGAGATCATGGGCAGCATAATGATGAATGAGATCATGAGCATGGGCAACTTGATGATGAATAAGACCATGGAAGATGCAACATGATGAGTAGGATGAAGATGAGAGCAGCTCAGTCATCAAGGTTCAACACATGTGACAGTACAGCATGGTGTCACATGGTTATGTGCAGCAAATGGATGAAAGGCAGCACTATGATAGGTGAAGGAGTCACCTTAGAGAATCAGTTGAAGCAATATGTCTTCAACTAATCTCATGCGATATCAAAAGTCAAAATATTGACTTCTATTGTAAATATCTCTCTCACTTTCTCTGCTGAACTTTGAAGAACATAAAAGAAGAATTGATCAAGGGTTTCCCCACATTGGGTTTTGTCCCTCATTGGCGCCACATCTTGTGTCCTCTTGTCTTGGCTTGTCTTTTGCGATTTATATTTATGTTCTATCTGCAGTTTACTTTATGCTAATGTGATTGCTAATCTGGAAAAGAAATTGAAATCAATTGCTCTACCATAGAACATACCTAAAACTTAACATGTCTACATGATTACTTCTATGCCGAGATTATGACTGCATCTAGAATGTAGGTCGAGACAGAGACTGTTACTTCAAGATCCTCCTCTTCACAAATATGCCGAGACTGTAATGTTGCTTCAGTGATGACTGTGATCACCGAGACTGTATTCATTAAGACAATGAGGAGACCAAAAAATTCATCTTTGTGGTACCCATCCAAAGAACAGAGATCTTTGAGATTTGCGAGGTCTTAAGTCTATAATTACTCACTGTAATTACCACTGACGTTTCAGAGGCATCCGAGTTCCCATTCTTCCTGTAATGCGGATCTTACACGCCTATTTATTGTGGTTAGTCATGCATATAAGCTGACATGACAGAGTGAACTGTTGTGTCTCCTTATATGAGCCAACATGACTTCTTTTTATATCGTTTGGAGGCTGACTTCTTGAAGAGGGATTGTGCTTGTCTTTGGAGGGCTTCTATACATTTCTATGCATTAAACATAGGCTCAAGGAGAGCTTCTTTATATGACATTGACTCTTTGAATAAATCCTAAGTCTCTCAACGGGAGCCACTAACTAATAAACCTCTTGCTCATGGAACCCATGTAACAAGGCATACAAAAGTAATTTTATTTCTTTTATTTCATCATTTACAAAGATCATGTCATTACGAAGACCGAACCTAGTTACACTTTCTTCAACACTTAGTTCTGAAGCTTGATAGTTACTTCCAATGATGTAGAAGATTATTTTCTCTTTCAATGTATTAGTAAGCAATTATACATTCAGAAATTCAACCATAGAGACAGTAGAGCAATAGAGATCACAATGCACAAAGAGACGACAAGATTTTACCATGGGAAAACCAACTTAGCAGAAAAACCTAGCTAACCTTTTCCTTAGAGAATCAATGCAACAAGAGATACATCAAAGTCAAACTAACCAGAAAGATGACAACCAAAAGATGCCTCAAGATGCCAAGGCAAACTTCTCCAATTCACTTTAAGGAGCCTCTCCACAAGCTTGCTCTAGGTCTGCACTAACTCTTCTACCTCAGAATTTTCAGACTTGTGACCAGACTTCACCACAGAAATTCAGACCTTCAATATCCACACATGCGAGGGCAGCAGAAGATAATATGTGTGAGAAACTTTTCTTGAATTCATCTTCTCCTTCGACCTTCTCTTTCTTCATCCTCCTTCGCTATGCGGCTTCTTGTTTGACCTTCTCTTTCTTCGTCCTCCTCGCTTATGCTAGATAAGAGGTACCCTTGATGAGATGAGATGCGAATACCTTGGAGTGGAGACAAGTGATCTCTATATATACATGCTGGAAGGGGTTGAATAGGTGTCTCTTTGGCAGGGCCAACTTCATCACTGGGAGGCCAACATGGGCATCTTCTGGTGTCTAGAAGTAGAATACAAATTCAAATTTTCATTTTCCTGCTCTTGATAAGGTCATGAAGAACATGCCTTCTTTAGTAAGCCTTAATTAAACCATTTTAATACTGATTTAAAATTTCCAATCTAATGTTAATAAATTTGCTGTTGCAAATCTCTCTGATTCCTCTCAATTTTTCCAATTTTTCTTTTGTTCTTCAGGCTGCCAACATTTCAAAAATTTTCAAGCCCAAGTTTATGCTTGCCGATATTTTCTAAGGTGTTTCTATATTTTCCCGATATTTCCATTTAAGTTTCTTTCCAGATCATTGACTATACATTCCCCTAAATGATATTTGCAACGTTGATATTTATCGCCGAGTAAATATCGCGATATTTTCCGTTTTGAAAATATCGGCAAAATATCGCCATATTTTGAAAATATCAGCTATGTTTAAAAATATGAAAAAATTGATTTTTTATTCTTGCCGATATTTGCCGATATTTTCGCCGATATTGCCGATAAAATGTTTTCTGGACCCTCACCGATATTTTGCCGATACCGATATTATCAACACTGGTATTTAGTCAAGAATTGCGATATTTCTTGTGTAGGTTTCTCTGAGAAGCATGCTTCAATCCATTACTCCAGAGATGTGATACTTCATGTTGAATAATAAATCTACAATCTGAGCTATCAAATTAATTATCAGACATAATTAAATAGCTATTTCACCTCTACTTGTATGTGCTACACACCTGTATTTATGACCTATTTAGGGAACCCATTTCCTAAATTCCTGCCAAGTGAAACTCTGGCTTTTCACAAAATATGTGTGAGCATACGTGGAATATGATTTTGTTTGCTGTTATCTTCAGCATCATGGCTTCTTTTTATTGTTCTTGTAGGGAAAATTGATGCAATATTTATGATTGTATATGTCATCCCTTTTGTGCAGTCAAGTATTTTTTCATGTTATCTCCTACTAAAGCAGACTTCCATTGATTTTGTAACAGGCTGGAGCATCTATTAGGGCTGATAAAGTGTTGCTTGATGCTCCGTGTAGTGGTCTCGGTGTCCTGTGTAAGGTTAGTATCAGTTGATAATTGCTTTTCTGCAAAACATTTCAGATTTCGATATGATTTACCATTTATCTGACTCTGTCTTTCTCCTTTTTTTATTTTCTTTCAAGGTAATCAGTAATTTCAATGCCTCATTTCTACATTTTCTGTATTAATCACATCACACATTAATTCATTAAAGTTTGTAGTTCATGATATCCTCCTGATTATTTTCTATATATTGCATGAAATCTAGCTTGTGAACTAATTATGTTTGTCATTGTTAGCAAACCTTATCTTATTGTTTATTCCGTACATAGCTGAGTAGTTGCTTCTTATATTGACTCTTGAGATCTTCGCAGCCCATGCCACATGGCAATGTTATCATGTCTAAAGAAATGTTAACAAAAAATATGATATATTATCTTTCAATGTATGTAGAAACCAGATTTGCGTTGGAAGAGAACACTAAAGGATTTGGAGCAGCTAATATTACTGCAAGATGAGCTCCTAGATGCAGCTTCATTGTAGAACCTAATTTCTTATTACTGCTTTTCCAGGAAGATCTTCATTTACAATTCCATAATTTTTTGAACATTAGTATTAGTAGTGGGTTGCTGGAGTTCTTGAGTCGTACTTTCCTTTTTATCCAATGTTTGATAGCATATTCATCCTAAACGTGTCCTCTAACATTATTCAACTTTCAGGTTGGTGAAGCCTGGCGGCATTTTAGTCTACAGTACTTGCTCAGTAGATCCAGGAGAAAACAACGAACGTGTTGAATCATTTCTTACTAGACATCCAGTATGTATTTTTTTTACATTTAGTGAATCATGTAAATGTTGATTGTCAATCAAAGCTGATATTTCCTTAAATGAATGGAGGGCTTATATGTGTTTGTTAGCATAATTATAGACATTTTAAGATGTTAAAACATGTTTTTTATCACAGGAATTCATTGTTGAAGCAGTGCACAAATATGTTCCAAGTGAGTTCATCTCTGAGGGGGGATTCTTCATTTCACATCCAACTAAGCATTTCCTTGACGGTGCTTTTGCAGCACGCTTGTTTCGTGTTTCTATTTAGATATAATCATATAACATTCTTTGAAGAATAAATAAAGTGATAAATTTCAGGTCTGTGGGGTGCATACATAACTTTCTGGTCTATTGAAGCAAGCTTTTAATATCCTTTTAATTAATTGTCAATAATGGACTAATTTTTAACTTCAACATATGTGTAATAATTTGAGTGTTTTATGAAAGCAATTAGGCTATCATTGATGTTGAGTAATGAAGTTAAAGCTGTACAAACTAATTTACATCTGATTATATTCATATTCCTAAGCGAGATAACTAACATTCAGATTGTGAGTTGCTTCTTTCTTAAACGATTCAGCTATGATAGTGATGTCAAATCTATTAATCTATCTGAAAGAAGCTACAGCATCTTCATTGGAAATCCTCAAATAACTTGAAAGCATGCTTGCCTGGCTGGAGATGAAGGTGAAGTTGGCCTCATTATTTATTGTAATGTGACATTGTGACGCTCTTCTTGATTGTACCAATTTTGTATAGTGGGAAGGATTAAACTGTCAACTTGTCATGCACCATTAAGTAATTTATTCTTTTGTGTGTGTAGGTGCATGCATGTGCAGCTAGCATACCAACCTTTATCTTTTGTGGCAGTTTGTTAGTGTGCATGTAGAGACATTCAAACAATGAATCTTCACAATATCTGTGAAAGTTTAAGTGGCAGAGAAATTTGAATTATTATTCTTTTATTATTACTATAACTCTGATTTTCTTTGGTCAACTTTGGGTCATACTTTTGGGATATGTCGCTGCTTTAGCAATTCTCAGGGAATGCCATATGACATGGAGTAAGAACCAACCCTAAGCTGGTTGTGTGCAAGTTTAAGTGGCAGAGAAATTTGAATTATTATTTTTTGTTATTACTATAACTCTGATTTTCTTTTGTCAACTTTGTGTCATGCTTTTGGGACATGTTGCTGCTTTAGCAATTCTTAGGCATATGAAGTGGGGTAAGAACCAACCCTAAGAAAATTATTATTATGATTTTTGGAGAATGGATTTCATGCTCAAGGTCTTTTATTTTATAGGTCAAGCACCCATTGAGTGCTTCTAGGGTTTGTCCTAGGTCAAGAAGTCAAAAGAGTCATTGTCATAAGTTGAAGACCCCTTTAGGCACAATGTAATTTGTAAAGAAAATTATTTGTCATTACAAGTGTTAAAATACACTCCAAGACCAAGTCGGTTTGGAAGCGGGCAAGTCGGCCTAAAAGGAAGAGCCACGCCCACCTTGAAGAGCCTATATATAGGAGGAAACTCGACCTCGAGAGACATTCGTCAATCACTCATTCTAGCAAAGGAGGAGGAAGAAGAAGGCAACAAAGAAGGAAGAGGATGAAGAAGAATTTTGTTTGGGCTATTTCTCTCTCACACGTGCGAAGGAGGACTAGGGTTTCTGCAACATATCTAGCGTTTTCATCTACAAGTTCGATCTTGGAGAAAAGAAGGCAAGAAGATCAAGCGAAGGTCACCAGAGGTCATCCTTGTTGAAGAATCTAGGGCAGTTAGAGTTAGAGAGATTCTTCATAGCATGATAACTAATTGTGAGGTGTTTCAACTTATTTTTATTAGCACAATCTTCTCTTTGATATTATTAGAGTGTGTCTTCATTAGTTCATCAAATAACTAGCAAAAACAAAGAGACAAGAACACATGTTGCCATTTTGGGGCCAAAACCTCTCCCTCTTGGAGAGGAAAACCAACAAATAATTCTTCTTATAGAGATTCCAATTGACGAATACCAAAGCCATGACACTTGACCTACTAGGCCACTCCAAGACCAAGACACCAATCCTCTTCTTGATGTTGAGATCATTAGCATCATTGTTACTACTTGACCGAGATCATGATCATAATATCACAAAGATCCTTATAGTTGTATCTTGCTTTATTCACCATGTCAACTAGGTCTTGTTCTTGTTGCACTATAATGGTAATCACTGATATCACTGTTGTTGCAACTCTGTTGTACCAAGACCTATGACAACATCCTCCTTGCACCGAGATCACAGTTGTGCCGAGAAGAAGTGTCACTGCAATGCTTGTCTAAGATCACAATTATCCATCCGAAGTGATGGTCCACTGCCTTCACTCGAGTTTCCTGTACCACTATTCCTTTGTCCGCAATCTCAGAGAGGAGTTTGAAGATATCACTGCAATTGTGACCAAGGTTTCAAAAGTATGTCGCAACTTTTTTCTCAATCGAAGTTGCAGAGATTTGTGTTCACTCTCATGCACCTCAACCAAGTCCCTATACCACTTTGCTTGACCGAGACTTCAGAGATGTATGCAGAGATATCTCTGCTCCTTATCTGAGGTTTCGAGATGTCCGAGATTCTAAGCTTCAGTGGTGACCTTAGCTGGGTTTATATAGTTGTCACATCTCCATAATAAGCCGACATGTTAGGGTGAACCAATGTGTCTCTATTTTTGAGCCGACTTGTCATATATATATGCTTTGAGGCCAACATGACTGTCTTCTTCATTGTGTTGCTGGCAGTATACTTCTTTGGAGGATGGTGCTTGTCTTGGAGGGCTCCTTGACACTAGGTTGACCCATGTACATTACATAAATGCTCATAAAGAGCTCTTTAACATAATCTTGACTCTGACTTTCCTAGACCTATGGAATGAGCAAGAAACTCATTCATATAATTTTATAAAAATAATATTTCCTTTTCTTGACAAGTACAAAGATCAAAATTATATGGACAAATATCGAACCTAGTTACACTTTTCTCCAACACTCCCTCTTAACTAGGGGGGTATTTACAATGGTACTTGGGCATTCTCAATCTAAAGAATTTCTCATAAGAATCGGATTGGTAACCAATCTGTATAGCAGCATATCAATCAACATTGTCATAGCGCAAGGCCTTGACTAACAATGCCATTTCTCTACGAGACCATGAGTTATAAAGCTGGCGAGACCAATGATTTATACACACCATCATTGTCTCTCAAGGTACATACCAACTTGGGTGTTCATTGATTATGACCTTCTAGGACTATTTTTATCTTGAGTTCCCAACCCTCAAATAATATCGATCCTCTTGCCTACTCTTATCTTGGATGCCCTACACATCCTCAAAGAGTATCATATGCTAGATGATTACCCAACCCTCCATTATTTCTTCCCAGGGGAAGACAAGAATGTTGCGTATATCATGTATCTACATTTCCATTCATGGCCTTCACCTAGACTTATGGTTGTTAGTCCTAGTCTAGTGCATGACACATGAAATAGAAAAACACCACTGTCACTCTTTTGTAATCAGGGGTGATTTAATTCAAGCTCCCTCTTGATCAAGGACCTGTCAGAGCTCCCTCTTAGCTAGGAACTCTTCTATATATCATCAACTTTTTCTGTGGTCCTTCAGCTGCTTGATCAACTTCTCTCCTTGATGTCATGAAATTTAGTTGAGCTTCTTCCTTGTAGGGCAACAATAATCGATCACTTTCCTTCTTATTTCGTTATGTCATTCCTTTCTTCATGGAAAGTGGCCTTCTTGGTACATATCTGGAACCTTCTTCATATGGCTACTTTTCTCTCCATGCTTCTTTCAGGAGCTTTCATCCATTGCATGAATGTTGGTTGCACTTGTACTTACAAGTCTTGTTCTAGTAGCCCTGCATGAACTCATCCAGATATTATTTAAGAAATTAAAACATTATATTAAATCATACCTTACGAGATGGCTCTTCATCATGACATCTTCTTGTAGGTATCAACATCCTCACATATTGCCACATCTCCCAAAGATATCCATTATCAAGGGTCTTCATTCTTTTCAGACTTTCATCAAAGTCTTCATATCTTTGTGGGAGATTTCCTAGTCAAATCTTCTTGGTCTTTTGGATGTTGATTGCCTTCATCGTGGTTGCATATCTCACGATCTCTTCCTTCCTCACACATTCCATAACTTTCAATCAGAGTTTCTTTATTGTAGTCAATCACCTCATACTTCATATGAGGACATATTATGTTGATTTCATCTAGTGTGACTTATGCCTTCCTGCATCTTCTCAGAGGAAGAGATCATTTTTCTCTTGATCATGCTTCTTAAGATAAAAGCAAAGATCCATATTACCTGCAACCATACGTCATGACATTATAATATTAAACACAAGCATACATACCTTATTTTACCTTCAGGTCATCGATGCTTCTTCCAACAGCTTCCTTGATTGAAAAGATCTACTTCATGTCATCACATCATTATCTCATGGATTCCATAAGTTGGAATTCTTCTTGAAACGCTTGCTTCCTCTCTAGATTAGTGAACCCTTCGATGATCCAGGTGGCTCCAACACAAGCAGAAATCCAAGAGGACTCAGAGAGGGTCAAAATTCAAAGTGGTCAGATCACTCCCAAACCAGCACCAGATCGAAGTGCTCTTCAGCTTGATTCCAACGGTGCGAACGACACTCAATTCCATGCTTGTATGAGGGAGAAAGATCTATTCAAAGTTTTGGTCAAAGTTGGGCAGTCGGTCAGACTGAAGTGTCCTACAATTTCACCGTCAACCGGACATGGAATCTGACTCTCAAGGAGCGGGGAATTTGTTGGATACTTAATTTGTCTAGTATCCCTTATATTAGACAAAATCAAAACAATGTTTATTTTATATATATATATATATATATTAAAGAGATGGCGGGCCATGACCCTTGCCACCCCCATCGGGCCTGAACCATATCATTAAAACATATTTTTAATTAAAAAATGGTCGACAGGCCGTGACCCCTGCCAACCCAACCACATTACATTAACGTTAACGTTGGGGTGGGCGGGCCACCTCCAGTGGACCCGACCCACACCCCCACCAAACATCATATATATATATATATATATATGGAACTAGTGGGAGTTGAACCCACGGTCGGGTCCACCGGCCTCGCCCACGCAGTGGTCCAATGTTTGAATGCAACCAAACCGCACCATAAACCAAACGTGCCCAACATGTAAACAGTTACAACACATGCGTAACTACCACATCAAACTGCGCTCGTTTTGTAATGAAACAAAAAAACAAACAACTATTTTTGGGAGGCGGGGGGATTTGAAACCATAACCTCCCCCTGCCTAGTCTCCTACGCCACCGTTGGGCCACAAAGCTCAATGTTGATAGCTCTGCCCACGTTTTCATATAGAAACCATGCTTTTGCTCACTCAGCGGAGGGAGAACAAGGGTGAAGCGGGGAACGAACGGAACGAAGGTCGAATGGAATGGTGGAACCACGAGCTAGGCTAGAGATGGAACCATGACGTAGTTTCAAGAGGCAAAATGATGGCATGCTTTTTGAGACAAAATTTTTGCAAAGAATCTTAAAGATTCCTTGGGAGGTAAAAATTCATTTTATCATAATGTAATCAAGTTTACAGTCATTTTTCTCAAATTTTTGCAGGGAATGCAATGGCGAGGTCAGATTTGTTTTTTGAGTAGCAGATTTGTAGATTCCCAACAGAGGAGAATCTTTGAGAATCTTCCAAATTCCTTGGGCGTTGAAATTCACCAGATTCAGAATGCAGCCAACTTTATACTCATTCTTCTTAGAATTTCGCAAGGATCTCAATGGTGAGATCAATTTTCTGATTTGAGTTGCAGATCTCCAGTGAACGCGGAGGAGGGAATCTTTGGAGAATTGCGAGGTAATCTAAAAGATTCCTACAGGGCCAGATTTTGTAGGTGTCAGAATTTAGAAAATGGATAGTCGATTTTACACTTCTCAATGACACAAATTCAATGGTGCAGTCAGTTTGTGTAGCTGAGCCTTTTATTTTTCGGCCATTTTCTAGATTGGACTGACGGTGTCAAATTTCAGAGTGTGGACAGTCGATCTTATGCCATGCGACGCCACGATTTCGATGGTGCATTCAGATCCAACAGCTGAGTATTCTATTCTTCAACCAGCATCAGAGTTGAGGTATATGCAGTGTTGTTGTCATGTACTTCTTTGATCATTTGCTATGAGATGTACTATGTTGTTTTGATTCCTGCTTGATATATGACGCAAAATCTTTGTGTCTATTTCATGTGAGATGTATTCATCATGGATTGTTATGTATGTTTTTTATTGAGATCCCTTTGTTTCCATGATTGTAGAATACTCATTGTCACCATGGGTGTTTTGGTTGAGATCACTTTGATGCATTGATGCCAGGATACTCATTGTAACCATGTGTAAGTTTATGTTGTGCTGATAGGAGGTATATTGTGAGTGATAGTTCCTGTAGCAGAATGTCTCCTGGAGAGACTTTGGCACTCATGCAGAAGGCACATATCCTTGTATGACAGAAAACATAGTCCATGTACATCTTCACCATTTCCAGCACTGAATGAAGCGACCAACACCATCTTGACACTGGGCCCAGAGATGTAGTCCACACTGGACGAACTCCGTTATCAACGTCTTGTGTTTTATGTTGTTGATTCTTGTCATGTTCCCTCTTCTTTACAACATGCATATATGTTCCTTTATGCTCTTTTAAATGCAATTCTAACAACATCACGAAAGTAAAAGATCTTGGTTAAATCCGAGAGTTGAGTCAACTCAGATCAAGTTTGGTATTAGAGCGGCCTTTGCGTGGATGTGAATTGCGAGCATAAACAATGGAACGTGTAGCGATGGAGGATGATAAAGCGATGTACGAGACCATGCTCAGAGTGTCCCAAAAGGTGGAAATAATGTATGAAGCTCTACAAAAAGAGAAGAGAAAAAGCAATGAGTGCAACTTAAGTTGCGAGCCATGGAAGGGACCTTGGAAGAATTGAAGCACAACAACCAGAGTCTTCAAGTAGATAACGCTGAATTGAAGATTCTTCTACAAGAAGAGAAAGAGGAGAAACATGGTTTGCTACGACAGCTGCAAGCTAAGGATGAGGCCTTGGAAAAGCTGTAGCGTGACCTATGTGAGGTAAAAAGTAGTTCTCCGACTTCATGTATGTTTCCTGGTGAGGATTTTGTTATTTTTTAAAATCATACCACAGGAATTGTGTCCAAATGTTGAAGAAAATGGGGTATGAAGGGAAAGGATTGGGCATTAATGGCCAAGGCATTGTCAACCCCATCAAAGTAGAGGAATTACCCCGTTAGGTAGGACTTGGGTATGTCGGGAAGGAAGTTGGGGAATGTGCCAAGACAGCCAGCGAACCACCAACAATAGATGATGAGAAGCCCTCATCAGTTCTTTCCAACTCGACAATGGAGATAAAAGATGTTGATTCCCCTTCAATTTCATCTTCACATAGGATGATTTCTGTTGGAAATGTGGAGATACCAATTACAGGGACAAACATGAGGCTCCTTACCAAGATGAGGTACAAGGAAGGAGAAGAGTTTGGTGTTAATAACCAAGGCATAACTCAACCATTGGAGGTTGTGCATAAACCTCAATTTGCAGGCCTGGGATACACCAAAGGAGAATGCTCGAAGGTGTCAGATGCTTCCGAGACATTATTGAAATCATCGAGGAAAGAGAATGATGGGAGCACATCACCATCATCCCATGGCAGTGCCCATTGCAAGGAAAGAGATGAGGCAAGCTCTCATCGCCATATTTACACCAGAGACAATAAGGAAAGGTATAACAACTCTCAATACTTGAATGTTCATTTCGATTATAATCATGTTGTTAATGATGAACATAAATCAAGGCATCAAAAAACATGTACTTTTTGTGGATTACATAACCATACATTTTTTGAGTGCTGGAAGAGAATGGCAGCACAAAAAATGATGAGGCGTGAAAGACCCTCTCAACAGTAGGTAAAGAAACATGTTAAGCAGATCTTGGAGGAAGAAGACGTATTGCAGTCATTGCAATAGAAGTGGTCACCAAAGGGCCACACGTTGGAGGCTCCATCCAGAGAAATGCCTTAAAGACAAAGTGTTAGTGCATGAACCAGTTGAAAAAATCATTCGACAAGCAAAACCACCACAGGGGGATGACCCATTCACATCGATAAGTGAAAAATGGTTTCTAAATATGTTAGCTTGTCATGGTCGTGCTTTTGTAAATCATTTGTTGCATTTTAAAATGTAAAAGTGATGATGTGTTTCCCATCACCTGTTAAGCAACAATGATGTCTGGTCTTATTTTGTGTTGCATTTTACACTGTGAAAGTGATGTTGTGTTTCCATCACTTGTCAAAGCAACAATAGTGTTTGGCCTTATTTTTGTAAATCATGTGTTGTAGTGATGATGTGTTTTCCATCACTTGTTGAAGCAACAATGATATGTTGACATTGTTTTCATAGCTGGGGTATTGTTTCCATTTTGATGTAAACTTGACCACTGTGTATGAGTTATAAACTCGTGGCAAGTATGGGATGTTTGGGTCATTATTTGGTCATGTAAGTCAAGCATGTAATTTACAAAACAATGTACTACAGGTTTGCAGAGGTTGCAGCTGTCGACTCATCGCTTATGGCTTCGAAAGACAAAGGTGAAGGAGAAGGAAGGGTGACCTATCAGATACTTGTAAGTGCAGACAAGGTACAAAGAATTTGCATAGTATTTTCATGCTTTTGGAGGACCAAAAGCTCCTCAGTGGGGAGGATTGATCAAGGTGGCACCAGACATAGGAAAAAATCTAAGAGGACTCAGAAAGGGTCAAAATTCAAAGTAGTCAGATCGCTCCCAAACCAGCACCAGATCGAAGTGCTTGTCATCTCGATTCCAACAGTGCGAACGACACTCAATTCCGAGCTTGTATGAGGGAGAAAGATCTAGTCAAATTTTTGGTCAAAGTTGGGCAATGGGCCAGGTTTAAGTGTCCTACAAATTCACTGTCAACCGGACATGCAATCTGGCTCCCGAGGAGCGGGCGAATTTGTTGGATACTTAATTTGTCTAATATCCCTTATATTAGACAAAAACAAAACTATATATATATATATATATATATATTAAAGAGGCAAGGGTCATCAGAATTGAACATATCATTAAAATAGATTTTTAATTCAAAAAGGTCAACGAGTCGTGATCCCCGCCGACCCAACCACATTACATTAATGTTAACGTTGGGGTGGGCAGGCCACCTCTGGTGGACCTGACCCACACCCCCACCAAACATCATATATGTATATTAACGAAACCGGTGGGAGTTGAACCCACCACTGGGTCCACCGACCCCGCCCACGTGGCGCTCCCATGTTTGAATGCAACCAAGCCACACCATAAACCAAACGCACCCAACATGTAAACGGTTACAACATGTGTAACCACCACATCAAATCGCACCCGTTTTGTAATGAAACAAAAAAAAACAAGTGACTGTGTTTAGGAGGCAGGGGGATTTGAAACCATAACCTCCGCCTGCCTAGTCTCCTCTGCCACCGTTGGGCCACAAAGCTCAACATTGATAGCTCCGCCCACGTTTTCATATATAAACCATGATTTTGCTCACTCAGCGGAGGGAGAACAAGGGTGAAACGGGGAACGGAACGGTGGAACCGTGAGCTAGGCTAGAGATGGAACCATGACGCAGTTTGAGGAGGAAAAATGATGGCATGCTTTTCGAGATACAAATTTTACAGAGAATTTTAAAGATTCCTTGGGAGGTAAAAATTCATTTTATCATAATGTAATCAAGTTTACAATATTTTTTTTTCAGATTTTTGCAGGGAACACAATGGCGCGGTCGGATTCGCCTTTTGAGCAGCAGATTTGCTGATTCCAACGAAGGAGAATCTTCGAGAATCTTGAGGGAATCTTCCAAATTCTTTGGGGGCCGAATTTTGCCAGATTCAGAATGCAACCAACTTTCTACTCATTTTTCTAAGAATTTCGCAAGGTTCTCAATGGTGAGATTAGTTTTTTTATTTGAGTTGCAGATCTGCAGTCAACCAGGAGGAGGGAATCTTTAGAGAATGTTAGGCCCCTATACTACTAGTGTAACCCCTTATTGTTATTAGTACAACCCCCTTATTATATTGATGTACCCATGTAATGCTCATATTGTTACTATTGTACCCCTTAGAAGCCCATTAGTGTTATTATTGTACTCACATTATTATTGTTATTTCGGCTCTGATTATATTATGATCCCTTACACTCTATATATAGAAAGGAGGTCTTTTCATTTGTATCATCTAAGAATTGTTCTTTTGTGTAATGTAAAGGAGGTTGCCCCCTCGAAGACGCTGAATTCTAAGGCGTTCAACTATCTTTTCTATCTTTTTGTGTGCTGGTTTCATAACATTTGGTATCAGAGCTTTGGATTCTAGGGTTTCACTGCTCCAAATAGGTCATTGTGGCATTTTCGCTATAACTTTTTTTCTGCGACGTTTCAGAAGCGAACAAAAAAACCCATTTGAGACGAAATCGCCCTGATACTCGGGTTTGAATTTCAGAGCTTTTTGCGCTATATTTGCGGAGATATGATTTGAGAAAGTTGGTCTTTTTGCAGACTCCTGAATTACATTCCAAACAGGTGACCTGGGGAAAATCGTCATAACTTTTGTTTTGAGCATCAGATTGAAATTTCGTAAGAAGTTACAGAAAGAGAACATACTGTAGTTTCCTGTGTATATTTTTCAGATCCTAAGGTTAACACAGTGACACGTGGCACTTCATACAAGTTCAATCTTCTGAAAAGGTATATAATCAGGTCATCTTGGGAGATTGTTCATAACTCTTTCTTGGAGAATCTAAATTTGATCAGACTGGTGGCATTGGAAAGAGGACGCAGAGGGCTACTGCAGGTCACAATTTCAGAACTAGAAGAACCAAAATTACAGAGTTATAGTAATTTCAAGATCGAGCTCCTAAAATCAAGAAAAGGCGATATGAGGAAGTTTGATGGCAAGGATCCGGTAAATTGGATACTTCAGATGGAGCAATATTTTGATCTACATGGTGTACCACTGTTACAAAAGGTATGTATTGCATCTTCATATTTAGAACCATATCAATTTTTATGTATAAAGGGCTTTGTTCTCGTAAACAACTTGTTACGTGGTCAATTTTCACGGAGGAAATGATAGCACATTATGAGGATACAAAGAGCAACACCTTCTTTAGAGCAACACCACAACAATTGGAAGAGTAAAAGGGCTTTGTTACGTAGTGGAAAGTAAAATTATGGCAACAAAGAAGTCTACCCCTCACAACTATAAAGATGGAAGTGTTGTTTCTCCTAGCCTTCCACAACCTACAAGGGTTACACCACAACAATTGGAAGAAAAAAGAGAAAAAGGGCTTTCTTACAATTGTGATAGCAAATGCACTAAAGGTCATAAGTGTGCTGGTAAGAAATTATTTTACATAAAGTATGAAGAGGAGGAAGAAAAGGATCAAGAACATCAAAAGAAGAGGATATACACCAGGACCCAACCCTGGGGAAAGAAGAAATGAATCAGACCATATCTTGTAAAGCATTGGCAAGAATTACCACTCCTCAAACTCTCAAGATAGAAGGACATATCAAGAAGAAAAAGGTGCAAGAAGTGAAAGATCACGTCGAGAAGGAAGAAATGAATCCAACCATATCTTGTAATTCATTGGTCGGAATTACCACTTCTCAAACTGTCAAGATAGAAGGACACATCAAGAAGAAAAATGTTCAAGAAGTGAAAGATCGCATCGAGCATCAAGAAATGAATCCGACCATATCTTGTAGGATTGGAAGAAATTACCACTCCTCAAACTCTAAAGATAGAAGGACATATCGAGAAGAAAAAGGTTCAAGCAGTGAAATATCACATCAAACATCAACAACAAGTTCTCCAACTTTTAAAAGATAACGCCACTTTGGTGAAAAATCAAATGAAACAACAAGTAAATCAACATCGTAGTGAAAAATGTTTTGATGTAGGTGATTGTGTATTTTTACTTACATTCAAGCAAGCTATTTATGAGAAGAAAATGTTGGCAATGCTACATGCACTTAGGAAATGCGACCTTACCGAATGGGAAGAAACTTCAAGGTAAAAATGGATCATGATAGTCTTAAATACTTTTTAGAACAACTATTATCTTTAGAAGAACGGAAAAAATGTGTCACAAATATGTTGGGTTATGACTTTGACATCATCTAGAGAAAATGGAAGAAAATTTTTGTTGCAAATGCACTCTCAAGAAAGGATGAGGATGTGGAAGCATTGTTTTGCGCTATTTCTATTATCCAACCAGATTCGATAAACGAAGCAAGGGATGAATGGAAGGAGGACGAAGAAGTATGGCCACTTTTTCAAAAGTTGCAAAAGATCACAATTCAAACAATATTGCCAGAAATTGAAAAGGAAGGAAAAATCATATTGGAACCTGGAGCAGTCACAGAAACAAGAACCCGACAGCTATGAAATCGATCAATTTCAGAGTATCTCATCAAATGGAAGAACTTACCCGCTGAAGATTCCACATGGGAGGACAAGAATTTTATACAGAAGCATCAAAAACTACTCAAGCGTTGAGGACAACACTTTTTGAAGGAGAGGGGCATGTTAGGCCCCTATACTACTAGTGTAACCCCTTATTGTTATTAATACAACCCCCTTATTATATTGATGTACCCATGTAGTGCCCATATTGTTACTATTGTGTCCCATAGAAGCCAACTATTGTTATTATTGTGCCCTTACATTATTATTGTTATGTCGGCTTTGATTATATTATGACCCCTTAGACTCCTATATATAAAAAGGAGGTCTTTTCATTTGTATCATCCAAGAATTGTTCTTTTGTGTAATGTAAAGGAGGTTGCCCCCTTGAAGAGGCTGAATTCTAAGGCATTCAACTATCTTTTCTATTTTTTTTTGCGTTGGTTTCATAACAGAGAATCGCGAGGGAATTTAAAAGATTCCTATAGGCCCAGATTTTGCCGATGCCAGAATTCAGAAAATGGATAGTCGATTTTAAACCTCTCGACAACACAAATTCAATGGTGTAGTCATCTTGTGTAGCTGAGCCTTTTATTTTTCAGCCATTTTCCAAATTGGATTGACAAAATCAGATTTTAGAGTGTGGATAGTTGATCTTATGCCATGCGACACCATGATTTCGATGGTGCATTCAGATCCAATAGCTAAGTATTCTATTCTTTAGCCAACATCAGAGTTGAGGTATATGAAGTGTTGTTGTCATGTACTTCTTTGATCATTTGCTGTGAGATGTATTATGTTGTTTCGATTCCTGCTTGATGTATGATGCAGAATCTTTGTGTCTATTTCATGTGAGATGTATTCATCATGGATTGTTATGTATGTTTTTATTGATATCCCTTTGTTTCCATGATGGCGGGATACTCATTGTCACCATGGGTGTTTTGGTTGAGATCACTTTGATGCCATGATGTCGAGATACTCATTGTAACCATGTGTAAGTTTATGTCATGCTGATAGGAGGTCTATTGTGAGTGATAGTTCCTGTAGCGGAACATCTCGTGGAGAGACTTTGCCACTCATGTAGAGGGAACATATCCTTGTATGACAGAAAACATAGTCCATGTACATCTTCACCATTTCCAGCACTGAATGAAGCGACCAACACCATCTTGACACTAGGCCTGGAGACGTAGTCCACACTGGACGAACTCTGTTATCAACGCCTTGTGTTTTATGTTGCTTATTTTTGTTATGTTCCCTCTTCTTTAACACATGCATATATGTTCATTTATGCTCTTTTAAATGCAATTCTAACAACATCATAGAAATAAAAAAGTCTTGGTTAAATCCGGGAGTTGTGTCAACTCGTATCATTCGATGAGGATTCCATCAGAGAATTTTGAGGATCTTGTATACCCCCAACTGGCAGATGTTTCGTTTTGACTTGATGTATGATGAGCCTTGTCCTAAATGACTCTTTCCTTTTCTTCAATGTCCACTGAGGTTCCCAAGCGTTATATTCTTCATGTTTGTCTGCCATGGGTTTTGTCCTTCATGATTCCCATGGTGATGTCACGAGCTCTTGTTTCTAATGCTTCCATGATGCCATGATGCATTTTATTATCTTGGTCATATCTATAACACAAGATTTAGGAGCTTATGATAGGACCCTTTTGTGAGGGATACTATCTTACTCATAGGAAAGATTTGTTACTCCCTTTTTCCTTGGCCATTTTCTTCAACTTCCTCCATCTTTTAGTGATACGAGCTTCCAAAATCTTTCTATAGCATTGAATCTTAACTATACTTATTTTGTCTTGCTTAAGGACCAACCTTGCCTTCCTTTTCTGCACATGGTTGAGTTCTTTTAACCTTCAACAATTTTGCCATCAACTTGTCCTTCTCTATCTTGCATAGAGACTACAAATTGCTGAATGAGGTAACCTTCTTGTTCATAGATATTTTTTACATTGTCAGTGCATCAATGATGGTTGTCTTCATTCCTAGATCTTATATATAAGACCTTATGAAGATATCCTACATGCTTTGATGCCTTTTTACTTTCATGTAGATCAAATTTTATTTGACCTTCTTTATTGCACCTTAGGAGAATGAGTTTATCATCTACATCACTTTGATGTCTCCAATTTTGCTATGTGAGGGAGTCTTTCATAAATATTCATTTTCATAAATTCAGAGGAGACCTTTTGATGACTTCAGCTACTTAGTGGACTATGTCTATTCTCCTTCTTCATGCAAGGAATCTTGATAACCCATCCAATTCATAAATGTCCTTGCAATCATGAAGTCATTTAACCAAACTTGAATATAGAATGAAAAGATACTTACTTGTCATGTGAAGATGAAATATTCACTCTGATGCTTTCTTGAATGATCTCCTTCAATGAGATTCTTGCTTGAGCTGCTTGGTACAATCGAGTTCTAGATCCTTTCTTGAGACTTCCTTGCATTGTTCAGCACCAAGCACTACTGCCTTTTATGATATGTTGAGATTATCTGATTCCTTGACTGTGAGGGTATGGAATCGAATCAAGAATTTTGAGAGCACTGTCACGATGCCCACCCGAGATGTGGCATTGTGTTCTCCTTCTAAATTGATATTGTTGTATTGTATGTTGTGACTGTATATCTTTGTAACCTTGTTTCAATGCTTCTTGATGGAGTAGAACCTTGCTTGAGTTGACTTAGCATGAGCAAAGATCTTTGTGGCCTTCAAGCACTGTTCAATACCAATCATCGAAATTGCTTAAGTCATTAAGATTGTTGTGGTATGACATGGGTTGTAATTACACTCAAATTTTGAGGCTAGCACTGAGATTGTGAAAGGCACTGTGTTTTCCTTTTGTTGTAGTGTAGATTAGGATTGCTTCTCGGATTTTCGACCTTCTCCAAGATGATAATATTTGACTTTGAGTTATCTTGCTTTGTAGTCATATTGATAAGGTTCTTGGTGACCTTTTTTATGATGATTGTGGAAAAAAGGTTCTTTGCTGATGTCGATTGTTTGTTGTAGACTTGATCCTTTATTCTGGACAAAACCCTTAACCTTACTTTGATGCCCTTGAGGACTGATCCTTGTATGTCTCTTTTACTGCCCTTCCTTTGACTTCTGCACCTTAGCTCTGATACCATGTTGAAGAATCTAGGGCAGTTAGAGTTAGAGAGATTCTTCTTAGCATTTGATATCTATTTGTGAGGTGTTTCAACTTAGTCTTATTAGCACAATCTTTTCTTTGATATTAGTAGAGTATGTCTTCATTAGTTCATCAAATAACTAGCAAAAACAAAGAGACAAGAACACAAGATGTTGGCATTCTACCAGGGCTAAAACCTCTCCCTCTTGGAGAGGAAAACCAACAAATAAGTCTTCTTATAGAGATTCCAATTGGCCACTCCAAGACCAAGACACTAATTCTCTTCTTGATGTTGAGATCATTAACATCATTGTTACTACTTGACCGAGATCATGATCATAATATCATAGAGATCCTTATAGTTGTATCTTGCTTTATTCACCATGTCAACAAGGTCTTGTTCCCGCTGCACTATAATGGTAATCACTGAGATTATTGTTGTTGCAACACTGTTGTACCGAGACTTATGACAACATCCTCCTTGCACTGAGATCACAGTTGTGCCAAGAAGTTGTGTCACTGTAATGCTTGTCTAAGATCACAGTGATCCATCCGAAGTGTTGGTTTGCTGCCTTCATTCGAGCTTCCTGTACTACTATTCCTTTGTCCATAATCTTAGAGAGGAGTCTGAAGATATCACTGCAATTGTGACCGAAGTTTCAAAAGTATGTCACAGCTTTTTCCTCACTCGAAGTTGTAGAGATTTGTGTTCACTCTCCCGCACCTCATCCGAGACCCTATACAAATGTGCTTGACCAAGATTTCAGAGATGTATACAGAGATATCTCTGCTCCTTATTTGAGGTTTCAGGATGTCCAAGATTCTAAGTTTCAGTGGTGACCTTCGTTGGGTTTATATAGTTGTCACATCTCCATAATGAGCCGACATGTTAGGATGAACCAATGTGTCTCTATTTTTTAGCCAACTTGTCATATATATATATATGCTTTGAGGCCAACATGACTGTCTTCTTCATTGTGTTGCTGGCAATATACTTCTTTGGAGCATGGTGCTTGTCTTGGAGGGCTCCTTGACACTAGGTTGACCCATGTACAGTACATAAATGCTCATAAAGAGCTCTTTAACGTAATCTTGACTCTTTGACTTTCCTAGACCTATGGAATGAGCAAGAAACTTATTCATATAATTTTATAAAAATAATATTTCTTTTTCTTGACAAGTACAAAGATCAAAATTACATTGACAAATACAAAACCTAGTTACACTTTTCTTCAACAATTATGAAGTTCTAGAAGACAAAGAAAGGCAAGCGAAGGCCTAAGGAACCCTTGGAAAGGCAAGTGAGACTTGTACGTGTGGCAACAACAACTGTTGGGGGCTTGAAAATTTTAGCTCTGCAGTGGAGGCCAAAATTCTAGAGCAGGAGATCGAAGAAGTGCTACTGGAAGAGATGTCACTGGGTTTTACTGGATCATGGTTAGCACATCATCCAGAGAGGTTACTCTTGGTCTTGGAGGGTATTGGTTTCAGTCTTAAGGTCTTGGGAATTTGTCAATTGAAGAATCTACAAGGAAGAGAAAATATTTGTGGGTTTTACTCTCAAGTGGAGAGGTTTTGGCCTTGGATTGCAGCCTGTATTTTGTATTCCTGTTCTTCTTATTTCTGGTAGCTATTTGATGATACACACACATAATAATAAGTAACAAAGCTAATAACTAAAAAGACATCACAAGCAGTTATCAAGTAAAGAGAAATCCCTCTAATCATTGCCCTATAGATTTTTCAACATGGTATTAGAGCTAAGGTTGGCGAAGGGCATTATGAAAATCTCTACTACATTGAAAAAGTTCCTCAAGAAGTGGTCAAAGGTAGCAAGTCATTTCAAGAAAGGCACCAAGAAAGCATGTAATCTTCTATTTACTACAAATAAGGAAGTAATCAAGACAAAGGATGAAGGTCTCTTCTCAGTTCTCACTGGCACATTCCAAGACAAGAACATTTGGGTAATCGATAGTGGTGCATCTAGACACATGACTGGCCATCACAAACAACTGAAGACATTATCAAAGGGAAAATCTTCTTACTCGGTGGAACTTGGAGATAATAAGAGCTATCCTATAAGAGGAATTGGATCAACCTCTACAGAGCTGGAAAATGGAAGCAACATTCATCTCAAGAACATCCTATTTGTTCCAAGTTTGCATAAGAATGTTATTTCCATTTCAAGTCAAGAAGATAAGGGTGATAGCGTAGCTTTCATTAATGGAAAAGTTGTAGTATGGAGTAAGAACTCGAGCATAGAGAATGCTAGAGTAATTGGTATTCGTGAAGGAAGAATTTACATGTTGATATTTCCTCTTGCACAAGATTTAGTTCACATTGAAATCAGCCCATGTGAACTTTGGCATAGAAGATTTGGTCATCCTTCATTTCAAAATCCGTCCAACTCTAAGTTCTATAGTAGATGGAATCCCCAAATTGAAGGAAGATCACGAAGGGATATGTAAGGGATGTGCATTGGGTAAGAACACCAAGAGACCATTTGGAAGCAGTGCTTCACGGTCAAAAGAAATCTTGGATCTTATTCATTCCGACGTCTGTGGTCCTATGACTCCTAAATCACTTGGAGGTTATCTATATTGTCACATTCATAGATGATCATTCAAGAAAAAGTTGGGTTTACTTGATGAAATCTAAGGACGAAGTATTCACAAAATTTCAAGAATTCAAAGCTAAAGTAGAGAACCTTACAGAAAGAAGAATCAAGATACTAAGATCCGATAATGGAGGAGAGTATACATCCAAGGAAATTATAGCATTCTATAAGGAGTATGGGATTAAGAGGGAGTTGATAGTCCCATACAATCCCGAACATAATGGAGTTGCAGAACGAAAGAACCTATCCATTGAAGAAAGTGTAAAAGCAATGTTACATGATCAAGATCTACCAAAATTTTTGTGGGGAGAAGCCACAAAGACAGTTGTATACATTTAAAATCGAAGTCCCCAGAAGTCATTGGATAACACAACTACCGAAGAAGTATTCACTAGGAATAAACCAACTGTAGATCATCTTTCAATCTCTGGTTGTCCTATATATATTCATATACTGAAGGACAAAAGAAAGAAGTTGGATCCATCAGGCACGAGGGGAACATTTGTTGGCTACAACAACTCTAATTCCTATAGAATCTACATAAAGGAAGGACACCTTATAGAAGTCACTCGAGATGTCATATTTGATGAAAGTATTGCATTCAAGAAATCAAAGGAACTTCCCATGGACTCTAATGATGAAGAACTTCCATTATTTGAAGAAGAAGTTAACAGGGAGGAAGAAGAATTTCACCATGAAGATGAAGGTCCTAGTGAATCTATTCAACCTGTGGTCATCCCCGAATCAAGAAAGAGACCTAACTAGTTCAAGTCTATACTACTTGGTGTAGAAGGTCATGGAGCAGCTCAAGGCACATTCAGTGAAAGTAGGAAGCCCAAGCGATATTCGGAGTATGCAACCTACATGACAAAACTAACAGAAGCAGAGCCATCCACTTTTGAAGAAGTTGTCAATCATCAAGAATGGAAGAATGCCATGAATGAAGAATGGAGTTTGGAAGATCATGCCTAGGCCTAAAGATAAATCTATGGTAACTTCCAAATGGATCTATAAGATCAAACATGCAACAGATGGGAGTATTGACAAATATAAGGCAAGATTTGGTGGCTAGGGGTTTCTCTCAACTAAAAGGCATCAACTATGAAGAGACATTTGCTTCGACAACAAGGTATACAACTATAGGTTCATTGGTCTCTTTTGCAGCATTGATGGGATGGAACATCCATCAAATGGATGTCAAGACTGCATTTCTGAATGGCACAATTGATGAGGAAGTTTATATACAACAACCCTTGGGATTTGAAGTTAAAGACACGAAGGCATATGTTTGCATATTGAAGAAGGCATTATATGGCCTCAAGCAAGCACCAAGGGCATGGTATGCTAGGATAGATGCATACCTAGAAAGATTAGGCTTCACAAAGAGTTTTGTTGATCTAAACCTTTATATTAAGGTTGTTAAGGGAGAACCGGAAATCATTCTTCTGTATGTAGATGATCTTCTCTTGACACGTGTAGAAGGTCAAATTGAAGAATGAAAGAAGCAACTAGTAGCAGAATTTGATATGAAGGACTAGGGCTTATGCACTACTATTTGGGACTGGAAGTCTGGCAAGAACCTAATGAGATCTGTCTAGGTCAAGGAAAGTATGTGATCAAGATGTTGAAGAAGTTTGACATGATGGATTGCAAACCAATGACAACCCCAATGATCACAAACCTGAAAAGACTAAGGAGTTCTGAATCAAGCCTTGTGGATCCTTACAGGTATAGACAATTGATTGGCTCATTGTTGTACTTGGTGAATACTCGACCGAACATATGATTTGCAACAAATGTTCTCAGTCAATGCCAAGCGGAGCCGAAGCATGATCATTGGATAGTAGCAAAGCATATTCTGAATATGTATACGAAACCATCCACTACTGCCTAAAGTACGATTGGAGGAATGATGTCCACCTGATTGGGTATACAAATTCTAACTGGGGAGGCAGTGAGCAAGATGGAAGGAGCACTATAGGAGGATGTTTCAGTTTGGGATCCTCCATGATCTCATGGATGAGTCAAAAGCAAGATATAATTGCTTTTAGTAGTGTTGAAGCAGAGTATATCGCAACATGTGAAGTAAGTAGAGAAGTGTTCTGGTTGAGGAAGCCGTTATCTAACCTATTTAAAGGACCAATGGACCCTACAATGATACATTGTGATAGCACCGGTTATATATGATTATCTGAAGACCTAGTGTTTCATGGAAAGATAAAGCATACCAAAAATAAGTATCACTGCATTCGAAGCTAGTACAAGATGGTGTGTTGCAGCTACAATAATCTCCAATGATGAGTTGGTAGCTGACATATTAACAAAATATCTTCCTAATAAGAAGCTTGTGTATTTGAGAAACAATCTTGGTTTGGTTGCTGTATCCTCCCTATTTGAAAGGGAGAGATAGGCACATCATTCTTGTCTTCACTTGGGAAGACAAAATGGAGGATTGGGTAAGCATCTGGCATCTGATACTCTTTGAGGATGAGGTAGGGCATCCAATATGAGAGTAGTTGTGGACTAATATTCTTTGAGGACTAGCTATCCAAGATAAGAATAGTCCAAAGAAGGTCATACTCTGTGAACACCGGGTTAGAGTATGTACTTTGAGAGACAATGATGATGGTGTCTATAAATCATTAGTCTCGCCAGCATTGTGCTCTGATCTTGTGGAGAGATAGAGTTGTTAGTCAAGGCCTTGCTATGTGACAATGTTGGTTGGTATGATGCTAAACAAATGGGTTCTTCTTATGAGATCTCTTTAGATTCAGAATGTCCATGTACCATTTATGAATACCTCCATAGTTAAGAGGGAGTGTTGAAAAAATGTGTAACTAGGTTCGACCTTCATAAATATGAAATGTAATTTTGATTCTTGTAAATTTTAAAATGAAAGAAAATTATTATTATGATTTTTGGAGCATGGGTTTCATGCTCAAGGTCTTTTATTTTATAGGTCAAGCACCCATTGGGTGCTTCTAGGGTTTGTCCTAGGTCAAGAAGTCAAAATAGTCATTGTCATAAGTTGAAGATCCCTTTGGGCACATTGTAATTTGTAAAGAAAATCAGTTTTGTCATTAAAAGTGTCAAAATACCCTCCAAGGCCAAGTCGGCCTAAAAGGAAGAGCCATGTCCACCTTGAAGAGCCTATATATAGGAGGAAACTTGACCTCCTTGAGCGACATTCATCATTCACTCATTCTAGCAAAGAAGAGGATGAAGAAGACTTTTGTTTGGGCTATTTCTCTCTCACACGTGCGAAGGAGGACTAGGGTTTATGCAACAGATCTAGCGTTTTCATCTACAAGTTTGATCTTGGAGAAAAGAAGGCAAGAAGATCAAGCAAAGATCAACATAGGTCATCCTCAAGCTCCAAAAGATAGAGAAAGGCAAGTGAAGGTCTAAGGAACCCTTGGAAGGGTAAGTGAGGCTCACACGTGTGGCAACAACAACTGCTAGGTGGCCAAAAATTTTAGGACTCCAGTGGAAGTCGAAATTTTGCAGTTGGAGATCGAAGAAGTGCTACTGGAAGAGATTTGACTGGGTTTGACTGGATCAAGGTTAGCACATCATCCAAAGAGGTTGGTCTTGGTCTTGGAGGGTATTGGTTTCAGTCTTAAGGTCTTGGAATTCGTCAATTGAAGAATCTATAAGGAAGAGGAGATTTGTGGGTTTTCCTCTCAAGTGGAGAGGTTTTGGCCCTGGCTTGTAGCCTATATTTTGTGTTCCTTTTCTTCTTGTTTTTGGTAGTTGCTTGATGATACACACACATAATAATAAGTAACAAAGCTAATAAGTAAAAGGACATCACAAGCAGTTACCAAGTAAGGAGAAATCACTCTAATCACTGCCCTATGGATTTCTCAACACAATGTATTGCCAAATCACAACCAAGCCATTTATTTTGAAAGCTTTTAGAAGTAGAAATAGTTTGTGTACTAGCAAGAATGGAATTTTATATATTTTGCACCTAAGTTCCAAATTACAAGGAATGGTTTCTCTTTCTTATGTAGATTTACTTCTATGGAAAATGTTTTTGCCTTTCTTATCAGGTTTCTATAACCACAACAATATAAGTGGATTTGGATGTATTATCATGAATTTTCATGTGAGCTTGTCAATGATCTAATTGACAAGTGAATATTTTCACAAGTATTCATTGTTAAAATATCGGTGCTTTGGGATAACCCTGTGTTTCAAAGTTTTAGATAGTGATATTTCAAATGAGTTGCATCATCCAACATAATCTTAACTTGGAAATAATATGGCTTGAACATACCTACTTGTTATAAAAGAGCTATTCATATAATTTCTGGAATTCTTAGAACATTTTTACACCCTACCAAACTGTTAGAAATCTAGTGAAACCTTTTAAAGAGTGATTTCATTCTCTCTAAACCCAAGGTGTTTATGAAATACCTTGTCCATGTGGTTCTTTGTATGTAGGCCATTTTTACTCCCTATTGAACCTTTAAAAATCTCCTCAAACCTATTAAAAAACCAATTTCAACCTCTCCAAGCCCAAGGTGTTTATGAAATATCTTGTTTATGTGGTGCTTTGTTCATAGGACAAACAAATCATTCCATCGTTGTTAGTCTTATTGAGAACATTCAGGCTATTAGGCACACTATAATCGTCAAGTCAACCTTGCAGATCATTTTGATATGACCAAACATTATTTTAGTTTTGCCACAATAAGTTCTTGCCAAAGTTCAAGACTACACTTTCTAAATTAGTTAAAGAATCTTTTGAAATAGTAAATATACCTAATAAAATTAATGGGAGAGATGGATTTAAACATTGTGGTTCTTGGATATAGTTTTAAATGTCCAAAAACAATAGAATGTTTATAACATTAATTCGCTTAACATTAATATATTTGATAAATATTAATATTATTTATATCATGAGACTGTGAAGACATCTTTCTTGTTTGTTAGGAGATGTTTTTAATCATCGGGAGCTATGAATCTCGTTTGCATTAATATGGCCAAACTATTGTGAAGTTATCAAACATGACCAATCCATGCAATCCTTATTAGGGTTTGAACATAGGTATTTCATGTAGAAACACCTTGTTGCAACAACTAAAATTTCTAGGAACAATATTTAATCTTGGCTTACCTTTTACTTATATTAGCTCATCTTAATAATAAAAATGTAGACAATGGATATATAAATTAAGTGTATATTTCAAAATTAACTTCTAATCTATTTCGTCTTCCTTATTAGGGTTTGAACATAGGTGTTTCATGTAGAAACACCTTATTGCAGCAACTAAAAGTTCTAGGAACAATATTTAATCTTGGCCTACCTTTTACTTATATTAGCTCATCTTAATAATAAAAATGTAAAAAATGGATATATAAATCAAGTGTATATTTCAAAATTAACTTCTAATTTATTTCGTCTTTGATGTTGGATGGTGCGACTCACTTGAAATGCGCTCAAAAAATTCAAAAATATGAGGTTAGTAAATCTCTTATTGTAAATGACTAATTACACCAATAAGCGTGGTCTATTTTGGAATAGGGCTTCCATAGTTTCCATTCTTTAGAAAATAAAATATTATGGATGGCCTAGATTTGATAATGTTAGTATTTTGCATCATATACACAATTCCACAGATGAAATTAAGGGTTTCCAAACCGTTTTCCCATTTTCGACCTCCACTCCTATCTTGGCATTTCAAATGGTAAATAAAAATTTTGATTGCTATCAACGTTTATCAGCCATATTTAATTTATATAGTTGTATATATATATATATATATATATATATATATATATATATATATATATATATATATATATATATATATATGTTATCCCTGCCAGAGTATTATACTTTTCACTTCGAAGTCAAAGTTTCTTTGATTTTCTTTTAGTTTTCTTAGTGTAAATTTTCTAATGTTTTGTTATAAAATATTATTAACCTAAATGTTTTGAGAAGTACATAACATTTTCATCATTTTTCAATTTCATTGTATTGATTTTGAATTGGCTCAAACATGGTGATTGGGTTTGAATGAGATTGAAGGCTTTTGGATTAAAAAATCGAAGGATAGAGTTCTCTACCCAAAAGCCCTCCATCTCATTTTTATTTAGTTATCATCAAAGTATCCCTTCACATCAAATTAAATGGATGAACATGGAATCATCTGTATTCCCTACAATAACAAACATCTTCATGGAACATTTTGAAATCCTAACCCTTATTAATTTCCCTCTCAAATCCAAATGCTATTTAGATTCATTAATGATACCCTCATCATTTGGCCCCATGGCGATGGCGAAACTCCCATAAAGGCATTCCATGATTGGCTCAATAGATTATCTCCCCACATTCAATTTACCATGTAAACCCAACAAGAGAATTTTCTTCCTTTTCTCAATCTTATAGTCTCTCGACAACTATATGCTTATGTGAAAATTCCAAACTAGAATCCTATTACAGCAACTGGAAATTATCTCCTAATTGTTAATTTTATTTAACAATTTATTTGTTTGCTACGGCAAATATTGAAAAAATCACACTGCATCCTACACAAATAAAACTGTGGAATAATAAATGTTGGAATAAATGCTAGCACACACATAAAAATAACACAATTGTTTTTGGACAAAGTCCCCCGTAAAACCCAACTTCGGAAAACCGGTGCAGCAGCTGAGTGTTTTATTATTAAGCAATATTAAAATAATCTGAGTACAATATCGATACCAAACACTGGCAATCTTTGAGAGAAAATACTAGCAAAAATCTAGTGAGGAATTTTCCTCACCCCACAGGAAAATTCGGGCTCTAACTACAACTCCAAGTGAGCCGTCCAAACTGCCTTTGTGTTGGCTTTGTGTCACCCTAACGCAGTCCCTTTTTTGCTTTGTCTTAATCAACCTCTCTTCAAGTTGTCTAGTCTGTTGTTTGGGAAAATGTTTCTCCTGGCCCCCAGAACCTCCATCCAGCTTCTGGGACTAAAACTTAGCTTTTCCCTAGCATAATCAAAATTTCCTCTAGAGGCTACTGTGCTACCCCAATGTCAACCTCATTGTGGCTCTTTTGCCTCTCTGCAAATGCACTCACCAGATCTGGAAATCTTCTTCTGACTTCACTATCTTTGCCCCTCTCATTGCTTCGATCTCTAGCTCTCTCTCTGGAAACTGATTGCTTCTACTCTGGAAATCGATCTGCTCAGAAATCGAACCTCTCAAATGTTTTCTCCGTCACCACATCGACCTCCTCTTATAATCCTCTGTTGGAGCACCAACGACCAAGATTAAAAATTAATTAATGGTGAGGATCATCTCTAGATCGATTTGTGTGAGTTTCTAGATGATTCTCGCTTTGACTTAATTAATACTAATTAATTAACCATATTCCCTAAGTTGAGACTTATGAAACATTTAAAAACTAGTTAATAATCTAATTAAGTCATTTCTAGACGGAATTTCCAAAAATGATTTTTGGGTTTTGGAGATCTCATTTACTCTAGTCTCTCCACAAAATTTCAAGGCTAGAACACATCCGATGCTACAAAAGCCAATAGTCCCTCTTAGCGAGGAATGTGTTTTAGTGCTACTACATACCCTGTAGCAACACCCTACCTCTACATCATCTCTTGTCACGCTGCTAATGTCTGGCCATGCTGCCCACCAACCACTGTGCAACTCTGATATACGTTGCATCTGTGCTGCTGCTAACCCTGCTGATCTGTCGCCAACACTGCATTTTCACTACAACTCCCTCTCATTTGTTGTTGCTGCAACTGAGAAACATACAAAATATTGAATCAACTGTGATCAATATGATACATATGTATCTTGAGTCTTGACTTCTACTAGCCTTTGCACTGTCTCTAAAGGATCTACATTGTTGCTCACTCTGCACTGTGCCAACTGCACTGTTTTCACCTCTGCACTATGCTCCCCAACATCTGACTGCTACTAAACTCTGCAACTGTCACTTTGGCATTTGACTGCATCAACTATCGTTGATCCATCCTACTATTGAATATTGTGGGCCCCCGTAGCTAGGTAATCATCCATGAGGTGGCCTCCTCAAGGATCATACCCAACTATAGTGCTCTGGGGCTACAACACCAAGTCACCCCACCTCATTCCTGCAGGTATATTGGCGAACATAGCGAAGTCTTCCTCCAATATGGAGGAAATCCTATCGTTCTCTGTTGAGGTTGCATGTTGGTATTGCTTCTCCTCCTTGTCCTTCTTTCTTAGAGGACAGCGGGTATTGTAGTGACTAAGCTCACCACATCTGAAGCACTTGACCTTTGACAGATCCTTCTTGTTCTTCCTTTGCTTCCCTTGCCCTTGACTAAGACCCTTTGATGTGAGGGCCACATTCTCCTCCTCCTTCACCTGCTTTTGTCCACTGTTGTTGCCATTGATGGAGCTCTTTAGAAGAGTTCACCTCAATCCCTGCTACTGCAAGTCAACCCACATCTTGTCCCAATCTAGTAACTTGTCTTTTCCCAATATGCTTTGGACAAAGACCTTCTAGTCCTCAAAGACACTATTGAGTGCCAATCTCAGAAGCTCTGTGGGTTGAGGTATTTCCCCAACAACTGACAACTGGTCCCGGACCTCCTGAATCCTAGTGGGGAAGGGGTCTATGCCTCCCCCTTCTACATCTGGATGAGCCTCAACTTCTCGAGGTACATCTTTCGCTGCTCAGAAGTACCCTGATTCAATGTGGTGAGAGCATCCCATGTTTGCTTGATAGTATCTTTGCCAGCTATATGTGAAACAACATGATCCTATACTCCATCTAGGATCAATTGTTTCGCCTGTGCCATCTCCTTCTTGTACTCTTTTAGTCGATACGCATCCATGGGAACTGCTACCACTACATTAATATATGTTTTCAGGCCAAATTCATCTAGAAGGAAGGACATCCTTGCCTTCCAGATGACGTAGTTGAAAGATCCATCTAACATGTCATGTTCACGAAGCCCGACAATGGCCATCTCAATGAACTGTTGAAAACTTCCTCTTTCTTTTTGCTCAGCCGTTGTTCAACTATTCACACTCCCTTTTGGAATGAGAAGATTTGCTCACAACGATTGTTGATTTGCATAGAAAAAACGAACTTCTTAAGACTAGAAGTTCCCTGAGGAAAAAATTCCCGTTGTGTGTGCTCTTCTTCCTTCCACTCGACGTTGGCTTTGCTTTAGTGAACTGCTGTAAAAACCACTGCATCCAGCTAGAGATCTGCCCAACAAAACATATGGGTTGCTCCCTCTTCCTCTGGAATAACTCGATCTGGTAAGATCAATTTTTTTTGCCCCCCACTCAAAAAAATCGAACCTCCATAAGTAACTCGACCTCCTTGCAGAATGGCTGCGCTGCCCTTGGGAATTTTGACTTGCTGACCACAATGAGCAGTGAAATTCCCTCTATTTTTTCCTTTGAGCTCTCCAAGTGATCAACTGCGCTCTAATACCATGTGAAAATTCCAAATTGGAATCCTATTGCAGGAACTGGAAATTATTCTCCTAATTGTTAATTTTATTAAACAATTTATTTGTTGTTTGCTATGACAAATATTGAATAAATCACAATGCAACCTACACAAATAAAATTGTGGAAGAATAAACGTTGGAAGAAATGCTAGCACGCACATAAAAATAACACAATTGTCTCTGGACAAAAGTCCCCGGAAAAACCCACCTTGGGAAAACCGGCGCAACCGTTGAGGGTTTTATTGTTAAGCAACAATGAAATCATCTGAGTACAATCTAGATGTTGAATACTGGCAATCATGTACAGAAAATATTGGCAAAAACCTAGTGAGGAATTTTCCTCACCCCACAGGCAAATTGGGGCTTTGACGGCAACTCCAAGTGAGACGTCCAAACTGCCTCTATGTTGGCTTAGCATCACCCTAGTGTAGTCCCTTTTGCGCTCAGTCTGAATCAACCTCTCTTCACATCGTCTAGTCTGCTGTTGTCTGGGAAAATGTTTCTCTTAGACCCCAGAACGTCTGTCCAACTTCTGAGACTGAAACATAGCTTTTCCACAACATAATCGAAATTGCCTCTAAATAGCGTTGCCCCAGTGTCAGCCTCACTTTGGCTCTTTTGTCCCTCTACAAATGCACTCACCAGATCTGGAAATCTTCCTCCGGCTTCGCTATCTCTGCCCCTCTCTCACAGCTTCGATCTCTAGCTCTCTCTGACCACTGATTACTTCTACTCTGGAAATCGATTTGCTCAGAAATCAAACATCTCAAGTGTTTTCTCCATCACCACATCGACCTCCTCTTATAACTAGGACCATCTTTGGATCGATCTATGTGAGTTTCTAGATGATTCTCGCCTTGATTTAATTAATAATGATTAATTAACCATATTTCCTAAGTTCAGACTTAGGAAATATTTAAAAACTAGTTAATAATTTAATTAAGTCATTTCTAGGCAAAATTTCCAGAAATAGTTTATGAGTTTTGGAGATCTCATGTATTCTAGCTTCTCCACAAAATTTCAAGGCTAGAACATATCTGATGCTACAAAAACTAACAACTTCCCTATCCTACCAACTCTTTTAGAGAATGCATCATGCTAATAGATATCTCCATCCCTAATCCTACTGCCAACCCACTAAAAATAATGTTGTTCTTAAATATTTTTGCCTCCCATCACCTTCACACAAAAAGAAACCCTACCATTAATGCCCTCAATGCCAATGGGTATTATATTTCCAAAATCAACAATGATTTTCGTTCAATCCTTCATCTAAATGAAGAACCCCTCCATGCTTTGCCTCCACAATACCAAATTTCATTCCCCTACATTCATAGAATCCCTAATCATATTTCTAAGATGTAGCCAAAAATAATATAAATCTATTTTTAGACATCATAAAATCTTAAATCATATATTGGAATCATCAAAGATAAATCTAACCCTCTTCTTTCTAAAGGTATTAATTAGATTCCTTACTCTTGCAACAAACGCTTCATTGACCAAACAAATCTATCCATACATTTCTCAAAGAAAACATGTTTCATAACCATCTTACTAATTTTGTTGACATTGAGGATTCCCATAACACGAAGCACTATATTTGCTGTAACTATACCAAAATATTTGTACCTAGTCCTCACGACTCCTTGTGGATCATTAAGGAAGCCTTGGAAATTAGAAAACATCTTAACAACATTAATTAATAAGATGGTTACAAAATTTACCAACCTTAGAAGCCCATCATTTATTGTATTTTTCATTAAAGCTCTCCTTTGATTTCTTAGCATTCGCTTGCCATTCTTGCCCCTATCCTAATATTCTTCAATATTTTTGTTTCTTAATAAGTTTTCTTTTTATTTTTTCTTCATCCCACATCAGAACCTACCAAAAACTCTTTGAACCAGGTTTGTTATTGCTCAAATCTCTTTATTGATTACTCAAACTTCATTATGTCAATGGCCATACCCGATGATTGTTAGTTTGGAATGAGGAAATGAGCGATTTGTTGTTGACGGAGTTTCTGATGGAGGCTGGAGTTAAGGTTTGTAACATAGGTTGAATGGTGATAGGATTTTAGGTCTGCGGGCGGTTTGACCGAGGTTGAAGGGGTTCTTCACAGAATGGAAGAGTCAGAAATGATTGACTACTCAAAAATCCCTGGTCACATGGGCATTTCTCTCAGACGAGGAGTTTAGACAGTCAAAGGAGGGCGTAAACTGTGAAAATTCCTTGAAATGTAGCAATTGGAATTTATTGTTCTGACTGATTAACTATGCAATTTATTTTTTTACGACAAAATAGTGAATAAATCACACTGCAATTTCTTCACCATAAAAATAATATAAAAAATAAAACAACTAAGAAAATAGAGCACATACAATAAAATTGACACTGTTGTTTTTGGACAAATGTCCCTGGAAAAACCCAATGTGGGAAAATCGGTGCAACGGATGAGGTTTTAATATTATTATGCAACAGTGAAAATTTTGAGTACAAATCAGGATGCAAACCTGACAATCCTCAACAAAATAATTTGGTCAAATTTATTAAGGGAATTTCCCCTCCTCCATAAGCAATCTAACTGCAAACTGACCACTCAAACTTGGCTATCCAAGACCCTTGCACAAATGTTGTGTAACCTATAACTTGTACTGCCTAAATCTACCCTGATCAAAACGCCATGCATGTTTCTATTGTTGGAAGTGATTCTCCGACCCTCTAGAAAATCATCCCATCCTTCGGTACCTTAATCGACCTCTTCAGCCAAATCAAACTGCCTTCTGAAGCTGCCTGTGCAACCTCCAAAAAAATAACTCGTCCTCTTGTTGATGCCTCTCTGGAATTGGAAATCTCCTCTGAATCACTATCTCTACTCCCTTTCTATCTCTGCGTCCTTTCTGGCTCAAACTCTTCTTCCCTACTTGACCTCTGCAGCTAGATAGCTTGATCTGCTAAGGAACTCGACCTCACAAGTGTGTCTTCTCCATCCCCATCGAGTTGCTCTTATAATCTCTCATTGGTGAACCAACGACCAAGATTAGGTCCCCATCAAAGACTAAGATCATCCCAAACTCAATCTGTTTGAGTTTCTAGAACATTCTCACATTTCTGAATTAATTCCATTTAATTAATTGATTTCCCTAAGTTAGACTTGTGCATTTTTTAATTATAGATCAATTAATTAATTGAATTGTCTCTGGGTGTTTTCTCCCGAAACTTTTTCTGGGTTCTAGAGATATTGTGTTTCTTAGCCTCTATGACCAAATTTGAGACTAGAACACCTATCTGATGCTACAAAAAATAACACTTCCTCTTAGCGAGGAAGATGTTATACTATCACATAACATGCTCCCATACACTACTGATGTTTGACAACTATGACAACCTGTCATTTCCCACCAAGCCATTGCGCATACTTTAATTCATCTACCACTCCGTAGTTGAACCATCCTGCCTTTGCACTGTTGCTAACAATGCACTGTACTGCTGCCAACACTGCTTTGCGCTACAATTAATCTCATGTTGTTGTTTTTGTTTTTGCAACTACTGCAACTGAGAACCAAACTATGAATTAGTTGTGTCCATGTTTTGTAGTTGTCTCCTGAGTCTCTGACAACAATTAGCCCTTGCATTGTTTATTGAGAATTTGTCTGCACCCTGACTGGTTCTACACCCCTCAAGTAACTGACTGCATCTAGTTCTACAACTGTCTCTCAAAATTTCACTAGGCCAAGCTGAACACTAATCCATCTGCTATTGAAAATTGTGGGCCCCTGTAGCAAGGGTCATTATCCATATGAAGAGTAATCTACAATTGTTGCTACTCCTCAATGGACCTTGCCCAAATCTTTTCAACCCTGGATCATGCTCCACCTCCATCTAGAGTTATAGTTGCTATCACCATGCGCTATTACTCTGCAACTCTGACCATACATTGTTGAAGCCTCAACATTGCTACTTTTTTGTTGCCACTACACTATATTTCATCCGTGTTGTTTCCATCACTACAACTGTGTACTAATAACCTCAGATCCTGAAGTACTAAGTTCCATAGGTTTGCTCCCTCTGATTCTCAATCTGCTTCTGAAACAATACTCAGAAATCCCTCCATATTCTAGCAAAGCCTCTATACTGCAACTTGCACTCCTATCTGCATGTCGAACTGGACTACATAGTTTTTTTGCAAGAAAAACAATTTCATCTTTGGAAACCCTTTCCACTAGAAACTCTACCTCATGTTGCTCATTGTAGCTACTCACTCTTCCTTTGGATCACCTTTTTGACACTAGCATATGACCTATGGCCTTTACAACATAGACTGGATGACTATCTCTAGTTAGAATTGTGCCCTTTTCTCTACAACTGGCTAATTCACATTGCCTCCCTCGGCTACACCTGCTGGAATTAACTCGACCTCCTTTGCTTAGGAAAACTGGAAACCTTTATGGCTGGAACTACACATGCTATGTGCAATTGGGCAATTCTCACTGCCTATGTCTCCGCAATTAGTTCTACAACTGTCTCTTGAGTACTGACTACAACTGGCTATGTAACTGTCATCTGGATACATGACTGCACCAACTCATAATGAACCTACTACTATGATATTGTGGGACCCTATAGAAAATGTGATGATCTTGCTGCAACAACTGGAGTTGATCTAACTGATCTCCTTGTTTCTTTTGCATTGGATCCTTCCCATCCGATACACTAGAGTTTCATACTCCTCGTCCTTGATCTAGTGCCTCACTATCTCCTATCAAGCCTTGTCCCTTACTAAGAAACTTCTTTTCTTTGAAAATAGTACTAGACAGCTCACACTTCCTTTGGCAACTGGAAGTCGATATGTTGCCTAGATCTCCATTCTGGCTAACTCGTACAATCTCCTCTAGCAATCTCATACGTCCATCTCTAAAAAGTTGCAAAATCTGCAAAACTCAAATAGTTGGAGTCTAGATCTAGAAATCTCCTTCTCTTTCCTTGCTTGACCTTCTTTATGCTACTTGCACTCCCTTAGGAATGCAAAAATTTGCTATTGTCAACCTTTGAAAGTCCTTCCCCGACACTCACACAACTTGCTACACCAACTAGGAAACTCGTTCAACCATTTGGAAGTCCTTCTCTAGAATTTGGCAAACGATCTACTACTTCTAAAGCTTGCACTGGTTGATTGGAAAAACTGCTACTACCTTCTGCTATTGGAAATCTCAGATTTCCTCCTAAAACAAGATTTGGAAACCCTCTGAGAAATTATGGAAATTCCTTTGTGTGCTTTTCTCTTCCACCCAATGCTGATATTCCACTGCAAACTGTTGCAAAATCATTGCGCCTAGATCTGCTAAATGAATTCTTTGATCTGCTCATCGGAATTGCTTCTAGACAAAACCACTACCTGCTAGAACTAGTACCAGGCACATCAAACTTTTCTTGCACCTGCAACTGGAAATCAAACCCTTCTACCCTGCAATTTGCATTTCCTAGCTGGCTCTTTGCACATACCTAGAGGAAATTCACTTAGAATCCCTTTGAATAACGATTTTCTCCCTCTCCACTACTAAGCTCCTCATATGATCAAAATTGTTTTGATACCATGTGAAAATTCCTTGAAATGCAGCAACTGAGAAAACACTACATGAACTAAGAAAATAGAGCACACACAATAAAATTGGCACTGTTGTTTTTGGACAAATGTCCTTGGAAATACCCAATGTGGGAAAACCAGTGCAACAGATGAGCGTTTTATTATTATTATTATGCAGCAGTGAAAATTTTGGGTACAAATTTGGATGCCAACCTAGAAATCCTCTACAAAATAATCTAGCCAGATTTATTAAGGCAGTTTCTTTCCCTCCACAAGCAATCGGGCAGCAAATTGACCACTCGTACTTGGCTATCCAAGACCCCTGTGCATGCCCCTGCATAGATGTTGCATAGGACCCAGCATAGATGTTGCACAACCTGTAACTCGCACTGCCTTAATATGCCTATGATCAAGGCGTCATGCCTAATACTGTTGTTGGAAGTGATTCTCTGACCCTTTGAAAAATTATCCTGGCCTCTGGTACCTTAATCTGCCTTCTTCTCAACCAAATTGAACTGTCTTCTGAAGCCTCCTACACAGTCCCTATGTAGTCTCTAGTGGAATAACTTGCCCTATTGTTGTTTCCTCTTTGAAATTGAAAACCTCCTCTGGAATCATTGTCTTTGCTCCCTATTTGTATTTGCATCCCTTTTCGCTTGAACTCTTCTTCCCTACTCAACCTTTGGAGCTGGATGGTTTGGACTGCCAATGAACTCATCCTCACAAGTGTGTCTTCTCTATCACCATCAAGTTTCTCTTATAATATCTCATTAGTGAACCAACGACCATGATTAGATCCCCGTCAACGACTAAGATCATCTCAAACTCAATTTGTGTGAGTTTCTAGAACATCCTCACATTTCTCAATTAATTCCCTTTAATTAATTGATTTCCCAAAGTTAGGCTTATGCATTTTTTAATTATAAATCAATTAATTTATTGAGCTATCTCGAGGAGTGTTTTCTGTTGAAACATTTATGGGTTTTGGAGATCTTGTGTTTATTAGCCTCTCTGACCAAAGTCGAGACTAGAACACCTATCTTATGCTACAAAAACTAACACAAAATGGTTAAATAGCCTATCAGTAAGAAGGTATGGTTTCATTAAGAGGTCTTATCCTAGAGGAACTTCGGGTTTCTAGCAAATATTTTGGTAGTCATGGATCAAATGCTATCTGTTTACCACAAGTTTCTTAGTCTTTTACTCTTCCCAATTCTATTGTGGTGGTTCAAGACATGTGGAGATGTATAATGTTACTTATGGGTTCCCCCTTTTCTTAGGAGCTCTAGTTTTAATGCTTTTGGGCTCTTCTTAATGGGTTTTAGGAGCCAAGGTTTGATACACTTATGTTTTTATCCCTAGGTGAGGGGACTCTACCCTTTTCGGCCATGGATGGAGGCTTTCTCTTGTTGGCCACCGATCTAGTAATAGAGGCAAAATAAGAAACGAAGGGTTTTTAGCTGACAACGATTAGTCTTTTGAACACTTTTCTAGTCAAACAGGGTAGAATTCTTCCTCTAAGTAGCTCAGTCAAGCCCAGTCAACTTCTCCCTTCAACAGTAAGCTCAATTAGCCCAAAACACTGCTCATAATTATGTTTACATTCCGTAGTTCATTGTTGTTCAGGTTAGGGCACTTGTTGTAGCCCTAAATTCCCTTTGCAGTCTCCAAATAGTCCCTAAGAGAGTTGCGGCATATTCTTGAGGAGTTCAAATACCATCAATCCAGTAGCCCTCCAGAAAACATTATTGCAACATTGTTTTCGCTGTTGTTTGTTGCACAACTGGTTAGGGCATGTCCTGCAACTCTAGTTCCACCACACAGTCAACAAACAAACCCTTGTGGGGTTGCGGTCCACCTTGGAGACCCTCCTCTCATGCCACACTGCCTCCTAAAGGTGTTTTCCACCCATGACATCCCTTAACACAACCTCCAACTGTGTGTTATGGCCTGCGGCCTAGCACAACACCTTGTTGTAGCTTTCGGCCTTCACAAATGATAATGAAACAACAACATTTATGTTCCTCATGAACTCGAGCTAGCTATCTACACCTTCCAGCACCCAACCACATACATATCCAGCCCTACGCTGACCTATCTTCAATGAATTACTTCTCCTTGTGGTTGTGGCTTCCCTGCCTAGCAAACACACCTAAACCAAATCTTGGATCATGCCCTAGAACAACCTTATTCACCACACTATCACCTACAGCGCACAGAAATTCCCACGCTGTCCTTCTAGGCTCCTTCACACTATCTTAGGGCTCCTTGACTATGGCTAGGGCTTGAGATCTTTCTTTCCACCACGTCCTCCTTTTGAGAAGACATACCCAAACAAGTGAAGAGAGAGATCATGAGATTAGATGATCCAATAATGACTTGAGGTCTCCTCCTTTTATATGCAACGTTGAGGATGAGCTGGGGGTTAAAATGCTTGTTTTGCTTGTTGGCTGACCTTGACAATTTGTCAATAATACAAATAAATTCATACCTTCATTTTTACATATCGAAATCGGATGATCTTTAAATCAATCCTACACCTCTCGGAGAGAGGAATCCAAGAAAAATATCAGTTGTCATAAATAAGGTGATCCATATGGATTTTGGCCCTAGTTTCCAATTTTAACACTCCCTCTCAACTAGGGATAACTCCATCTGCTAATCCATTTGCCAGTTGGTACTCTCAACTAGGGATAACTCCATCTGCTAATCCATCTGCCAGTTGGTACTATCTTTGCCATCAATGCACTGCTCTGCGCTTTTGAACTATGTAGAAGAAGTGATTGAGAATGTATCATACCATTCTCTATTGACCAAAGTCAGTCCCAGATAAAAGAGTGTCTCATACCACTCTTACTAACCCGAAGTCAATTCCAATAAAGAGAGTGTGTCATACCACTCTTACTGACCCGAAGTCAGTTCCAATTGATCCCATATCAATATCATCCTAGCATAGGGAGTACGATAGTACACTATGTGCCCATCGGTAGCACTATGGTCCCTATCCTCATTGGCCAGATGAGAGGTACTTCCCATGAGTCCCAGACTGCATAGGTAGGATGTCTCATCAGGAGAAGGATGAACCACTCATCCTTCCTACATGTCGCCATGGGATATCACAGGGGAAGGCTGGACCACTCACCCTGTACACAACAAACCAATAGGGGAAGGTTGAACCACTCACCCTATGGTTGCTCATCGCTCCAAGAATTACCCCAAGCCCCCCGGAGCTCCGAGAGATTAATGTCCATATCATATAGGACCCTCATAAGAGGGTCTCTCCACGACTCCTAGTCATTCTCGGAAAGTCAAGAATTTGACCTTTCCCAAAGGCTTTGTCAGAATGTAAGCGACCTACTCATCAATCCCAATGTGATGGAGCCTTACTGCTCCTTCTTGTACCATATCCTGGATAAAGTGGTACCTGATATCTATGTGCTTGGAGCGATCATGAAATACGAGATTCTTTGATAATCAGATCCCACTCTGGTTGTCGCAAAGGATCACGGTGGTATCCAGCACATGTCCAAACGGTTCACTGAAGAGGTTCTTCAACCAGATAGCTTCACAGGGGCCATATTTGTAGCTTTGTATTCAACCTCAGCAGTGCTCAAGGCAACCGACTTCTGATTCTTTCTCATCCAGGATATCGAAGCAAAATCCAAAGAGAAACAACACTCAGAAGTGCTCTTGTGATCCACCACACTGCCAGCCCAATCAGCATCAGAATAACATGCAGCCTCACGTCTCCGGTAGTGTATCTCATTCCATGAGTGATTGTGCCCTGAAGATATCTCAGAATATTTTGGAACCAATCCAATGTGTGTGATGAGGCTCAACCATATATTGGCTCAATGTATTAACTGCAAAACATATATCTGGACGAGAGTTCACCAAGAACATCAGTGGTCCTATGAGTTGACGATACTCAGAAGCATTTCCCAATTCAAGGCCAACAGCACTACCACATAACTTCATGAAGTTAAGTTCCATTGGGATAGTCACGGGCTTGCAGTCCACCATCCCAAATATTTCCAAAATATTCACAACATATTTTCCTTGAGATGGGAAAATTTCTCCTGGATTTTGCCAAACCTCCAAACCTAGGAAGTAGTGCATCAGTCCTAGGTCCTTCATCTCAAATTTGGAAGCCAACTCCCTCTTACATTTGTGAATGAGAGGGTTTGCACCTGTCAGAAAGAGATCGTCCACATAAAGTACTAGTATGAGAGGTTTATCATCTTCAACCTTAAAGTAAAGGTTCGAATCGGCTTCACTTCTAGTGAATCTCAGCTTCATCGGATAGCTATCAATCCTCTCATACCAGGCTCGGGGTGCTTGCTTCAAGCCATAGAGAGCTTTCTTCAACCTGCATACATGACATTCCCATTCATGAACCTCAAACCCCTCGAGTTGTTCCACATAGACTTTGAAGTGATGGACCCAGGTGAACACTTCATCCTTCTTTTTCAAGAAGTAGATCCAAGTCTTCCGAGAATAGTCATCCGTAAAGGTGAGATAATATAAGTATCCTTCCAAGGAGTTTACGGGCATTATACTAGATATGTCGGAGTGGATCAACTGCAATATATCAGTGGTCTTGATATTACTTGAGGGAAATGGTCCCCTTATAAGTTTTCCTTCAGCACATCTTGAACATATAACTTCATGCTCTACTTTGAACTCGGGCATGCCTGTCACCATCTGTCTCACATCGGTAAGAGCCTCATAATGAAGATGGGCAAACCTCCGGTGTCATAGTTTGGATTGTAGAGATGTGTCGCAAGACATGGCTCCCAATGGACTTCCTCCAACTTGATACAAAGTGTCAACCCAAAACCCAAGAGTAAAAGCATCTTTAAAATTTCTTTTCCAAACATGTACCTTTCCATCAATGAATGCCACCTTGTATCATTTGTCTTCCATAGCCGAAAGGGACACTAGGTTCTTCTTGAGATCAGGTACATATAGAACTTCTTATAAGTGAATCGTGTTACCTTGATTCAATTGAAGGGTAACATTCCCTACTCCCTTCACAGGGTAGCTGGCATCATTTCCAAGAATAATATCCAAGTTTGTATCCTTCTCTATCAGATTAGAGAGAGCTTCCTTGTACCCGGTGAAGTGCGTTAAGGCGCCACTATAAATTATCCAATTCCCCAAAGTTTCTGAAGGAGAGGTAGTAGAGAGGGCCAATATAAGATATTATTCCTTTTGCTTATTGTTGACAACATTTGATTCTTCATACCTAGAGTTCCTTGCTTTGTTGGAGGGTTGACCATTTCCTTGATGTCCTGCATTCCTTTTTCCTTTTCCATTGAACCTTCCATTCCTTTGATTGTTATTGTTGAAGTTGCCCCTGGAATGATTGTGATCATCATCATGTGATGTGTCCCTTCTATTTGGAAACTCCCTTGCATAGTGGTCAAACTCATTGCAAACAAAGCACCCACCCTTCCTTCCACCCTTAGATCTGGACTTTCAATTGAAATGACCTTTAGACCCTGCATTATTTCTCCTTTTGGCATGAGAGGAGAAAGCAATGGGGTTGCCTCTATTAAAAGGCATTTCTTGCTCCACCATTCTTGTCTCTTCTTGAATGCATCTCAACATCAATTCTTCAAATCCTGAAATTCGGTTGTTATTGAGAATAGTGGTTCTAAATATATACCATGCGGGTGGGAGTCCTCCAAGGGTAGTGATAGTATGTTCTATGTTAGGAATGACCTCTCCAATCGACAGAAGATCATTCTTGATCTCAATGATCCTTAAGAAGTAGGATTGAATATCCTCGTCCTTGCCCTTCCTAATATCTTTCAATTTATTTTTGAGAAATAAAATTTGATTTGCATCACTAACCTTGAACATGTTGACCATCATGTCGTATATTTCCTTGGAGGTGTTTAAATCGGAGTTGTAGGCAACCAGACACTTGTCAATGGAATCTCTGGTAATCTTCTTCGCTTTGACTTCAGCCTTGTTGTACATTTTCTTTATAGCAGCTGGTGCATTTGAAGGAGGCTCAGGGATTTTACCCCTCACATAATCCAACACTTCTTGTTCTTCCAATGTTAGATCAAGAGACATCTTCCATCCATGATAGTCAGACTTTTCACGGAGCTTGTCTTCAGCTAGGAAGTGGGATGAGGAACCCATTGAGCCTTTGTCCTTGTCCAATTGTCTTCGATGATTGCTCTTTCACTCTTGCTTGGGCTTTGTCTTCACCTCAACTCTGATACCATGTTAATTTTTGGTATGTTCTATGCTTAAGAGAAATTTACTTCAATTTCTTAATTAGCCCAATATCAATAACCAGTTTAGTAATCACATTAGCATGATAGTAAAATGCAAATAAAACATAAACATAAACAGTAGAAGACAAGTCAAGACAAGAGGAAACAATATGTGGCACCGGCCAAGGACAAACCCCAATGTGGGGAAACCCTTGATCAATTCCTCTTATATTCTTCAATAGTTCAACAGAGAGAGAGAGATAGTACAAATTACAATTCTGATAATTTACTACGGCAGTGGATAAGCCTTGACAGAAAAGGAAATGTTGGTCAAACAGGGTAGAATTCTTCCTCTAAGTAGCTTGGTCAAGCCCGATCAACTTCAACCTTCAACAGTAAGCTCAATCAGCCCAAAACACTGGTCATAATTCTATTTGCATTCTGCAGTCGATTTTTATTCAGGTTAGGGCACTTGCTCCAACCCTAAACTCCCTTGACAGTCTCCAAACAATCCCTAAGAGAGCTACGACATACCCTTGAGGAGTTCAAATACCATCAATCCAACAACCCTCTACAAAACACTGCTGCAACATTGTTTGCATTGTTGTTTACTACACTCTTGGTTAGGGTGCGTCCTGTAGCCCTAGTTCCACCACATAGTCAGTAAACAAACCCTTGTAGGGTTGTGGTCCACCTTGGAGACCCTCCTCTCATGCCACATTGCCTCCTAAAGGTTTTTTCCACCCATGAGAACCCTTAACACAACCTCCAGTTGTGTGCTATGGCCTGTAGCCTAGCACAACAATTTTTTGTAGCTTTCGGCCTTCACAAATGATACCCAGACAAACCCAAACAACAACATTTATCTTCCTCATGAACTTGGCCTAGCTGTTTGCACCTGCCAACACCCAACCACATACATATCCAGCCCTACGCTGACTGTCTTCAACGAATTACTTCTCCTTGTGGTTGTGGCTTCCCTACCTAGAAAGCACACCTAAACCAAACTTTGGATCATGCCCTAGAACAACCTTATTCACCACGTTGTCACCTACAACTCACAAAAATTCCCACGTTGTCCTTCCAGGATCCTTCACGTTGTCTTAGGGCTCCTTCTTGACTGCAGCTAGGGCTTGAGATCTTTCTTTCCACTGCGTCCTCCTTTTGAGAAGACATACCCAAACAAGTGGAGAGAGAGATCATGAGATGAGATGATCCAATAATGACTTGAGGTCTCCTCCTTTTATATGCAATGTTAAGGATGAGTTGGGGGTTAAAATTCTTGTTTTGCTTGCTAGCTGACCTTGACAATTTGTCAATAATACAAATAAATTCATATCTTCATTTTTACATGTTGGAATCAAATAATCTTTAGATAAATCCTACACCTCTCGGAGAGAGGAATCTAAGAAAATATCAGTGGTAAAAAATAAGGTGACCCATATGGAGTTTGGCCCTAGTTTCCAATTTTAACAAGGCCCAAATCAAATAAGGATAGGCTTGTGAAGAACACAAATTTTCATGCCTCTTACAAGCTTAGTCTGAGGGACGACATGGAGATGGCGCAGGTTAAGTCACTAACAAAGAAGTCTCTAGTTGCTCAGGCCAGAGGGTGAAAATATTATTCTCCTAAATTTGTCTTCACTAGATAGCCACCAACCACCAGTGTAGTTGATATATGTGCTAATTGATCTTCATTCCCTGAGCTAGTCATATGTCCCCTGGCCCATATCTCAAGAGCGTATGTTTGAAGATGGGCTATCTAATCCTAAGCATATGTCTTTCATTGTGTAATTAAGTGCTTATGCTTGTTCTTCCTTGGGCACATTAGGTATGGATTATTGAGTGACTTGGAAGAAGGGATTTCACTGTAGTCTTGTTCCCTGACCTTAAATGGGGGGTTGATCCTCAACGCTAGTTCCATGGAATCTCCCCTATTGGTTGATAGCTTCAGGATTGGAACTTCTTGGGAAACCCCGATTTTGGTAGTGTGGTCTCGTTTTCTCGTTTCATAATTTTCACTCTCCTCCACACATTACATGATCTATTTCATTATCTTACCTATGTGGGTCCACATTGTTATAAAATCGGAAAGGCAGAAATATTTTCTCTTGTTGATAATTACTTGTCATTTCCTTGATATATTATTATCTTTTTTATGTTCTTCTTTTATCTTATTTCACCAATCAATTACCAAAACCAAAATAAAAATATCAAGGACACAAGATGTAGGCGCACAACTAGGGAAACACCCCTATATAGGGGAAAACCTAGTAAAGGAATCTTCCTTCAGTAATTCAAATTAGATAGACCAAGACCTTAGAGCAACAGACCTTCCTCCTCCACCAAGTCAACCTTCCAATGAGATACAACAACCTTCAATAGTCTCTTCTTATCCAACAGCATCAACCCAACATTAACTTAGAAATTTCGGCTCAACTTCACTAGAATTTCGACCCAACTTCATAATTTCAGCCCCTCTAGCAATGTCATAGCTTCACATGTGTGGGAAAAAGAGAGAATTTCGACGACTTATGCTTTTGAGATACCTCCTTCTCCTTCACTATCCTTTTCCTCTTCTTCCTTAGAAGTTCACACTTTTTCTTTGCCCAGAAACTACAGATCGAACTTGTTGGGAGTGAGTCACAAATGAGGTCGAGTTGTTTCCTTTATATAATGATTTTGTTGCCCAATTTAGGCTGACTTGGTGGAGGAGGCCTAATTGACTTATTTTACAATAAAATAAATTTCTTCTTTGACAAATTAATCCCAAGAAGGGTTCTTTACAATATGACATGGACAATGACACTTGACATAAACCCTAGAAGCCTTCAATGGAGGCTTTGACCTAAAAAAAATTGACCCAAGCATGAAACCCATGCTATAATAAGTCAATTTATGTAATAATAAAATTTCTTTTTCTTTCTTTTGATAAATATATTTTATTATGAATCAAGTACAATTATGAATACCAACACTAGTTATATTCTTCAACACTCCCTCTTAACTAGGGAGGTATTCATAATTACATATATCTATAGAGGTACATGGAAGATCTCCAAAATGAGCTACGAAAAGTTCTAGCAAACTCAATGCTATGGACTAGATTTCTGACCAAGTAATATATCTAGGTGGGACTAAGATGGACTAAAGCTTTTAGCCAATCTAGGTACCATCAGGCTTACTAACTAATGATCAACCCAGGGGTCTAGTTGTGTATCTAAGGTCAAAGCTCCAAGACCAACAACACCCTCACTCTTCGGGATCTAAACATCAAACACACATAGGCCAGCCAGATGTCCTCCAAAGCATCTGCCATTAGATGCTTCGTCTCTCGCTAATAAACTAGATATATCCATTTGCCCAAACATGCTTCTAGAGTGTTCAACCTGTTTATGGAGACACAAGCACAAACCCCAATTAGTAGTAAATTTTCAAATATACATATACAAGTAAATATAAACCTTCGGGGTCCTTAATCATCATGATGCCACTTAAATCAAGTTATTGATATGAAATAGTTGGAAGCTTTTCTTCTTTCATTTATTCAGCAACACTAAGACATCTTCAATACTTTTTTAGTGCATTCATTCATTCTCTGATTTATTCTTCAAGGTATCCATCATGACTATCATGATAGTCCCTCCCTCTTAACTAGGGAGATGTACTCTTTTCTTTTAACCATGTTTCTTCTTAACTTGGAGAGATCAACCATTTTCCTTTTCTATAACATCAAAGAAGCTTCAACCTTTCACAAATTAAATAAGGTCATCTTGATCATCCTCATCCTTATATCTTTCTTCATCATACTCATCATTATTTTTTAGTTACGTATATCTCCAACATCTTGAAGATTGTGTACCTACAAAACTTTAGTAGCAAGTACAACCAAATACAAAAGCATGAAGTTAACTATATCAAAATCAAGTCATTATAATGGAAGCATCTAAACATTCACACTTTAGACATCATATACCTAAACCTAGTTAGGTGCATAATCAGCAAGAGACACATACTTCTAAACTTCAACTTCTTGCTCAGGTCTTGTTACAAACCCTAGAGTACAACATAAAGCAACTTGATCAAGAAATCAATCAAATTCTATCTAGGGCCTCAATATTATTTTCAAAGATATATGACAGATTCTACTATGATCCATTACAAACCCTAGATTCCATCTTAGAGACACAAATCCTTAGATAGCAACAATTCAATCAAATAACAATTCTACTATACATTTTAGACTCTACTAGGGTTTATTGCAAACCCTAGATTTTATCATCACATCCTAGAATATTAAACTTCTACTAGGGCTTTGTTACAAACCCTAGAATTCACAAACTATCAACAATTAGGTTAGCATACTCACATATACATATCTAGGAATTCATGCACTAACATTTCTCATCAATGTCTACTAAGTAAATCCAAGACACAAGCATCAAATCATCTAAGATAGATAAACAACAATTTCATTTAGACTAGGGTTTCGATCATACAATCGAATATATACACAGGGTTTCATTCCTCAGACATCATCTTAGCTAATATAAGGGTCTTGATTATAAACCCTAATTTACGAAACCCTAAATATCTAGGGCTTCAATAAAACAAACCCTAAAGGAATAGGGTTTCCATCAAAGCCCTAAACATCAAAAGAATAGTCTTTTCTAGATTTCATAAATAACCCTAAGTAGACTATGGTTTCACAAATATTGATATACCCTTAAGTTAGGGTTTTATAGTGAACCTTTTAGGGTTCCACAAGAATCATAATATAATGAGGGTAGATTCAATCTAATGATTAATCACCCTAATAAGAATCTTTGTGATTCAAAACCCTAGACATAACGATGTCAGTAATGTAAAGAAAATTTTAAAAATGAATGAATATACTTTTTTTATGAAGAGAACAAAGCTTATGGTATAAGACATACCTCTAGTTGTTCCTTACAAACCTTGTAGAACATTAAATCTTGAAGGACTTCCTTTGCAACGGAAATTCTACCATGCTTCAAGTTTATCCTTTGAGGTCTCCTCCATAACCCTTGAGCATTCAACAAGCTTTCCTAAACAAGGAAAATATAAAGAGAAAGGTTATTAGCATATAATACAAACACATCTTGATAAGAGAGGAAACCAAACTTAAAATATAATACAAGGAGTAAGATACTTATCTTTGGTAAAATGGCGAGGGATCCCTCTTAATCCAATCTCGAGGGATACCAGTAGCTTATCAAAATAATTCAAAAATGTTCTAACAAGGCATGTTAGACCTACAAGTTCTAGAAATCAAAACATAAAGGAAAATAATTCAAAACTTAAATAGAGGGCTAAGAGGGATAAGGGAGAGAGGACTTAGTAGTATAAGTCCCTCACTTTTGATTCTTCGGTCTTGCTCTTCTTAGGTGGTGCTTCATCAATAATATTTGCTTGATCCCTATCTCTCCTTTTATTCCTTGGATTCTCAAGATAATGGATTTTATAATGACCCATCTTATGGCAATTATAGAATTCGGTCTTGAATAGGTCAATCTTCTTATTTGGTCATTTGAACTTCTTGAAGGTTCCCTTCTTTTTGTGATGAGTGGAATATGCATTAGAGATTTCTTCTTCTTCATCCTCCTTCTTATTGTTAGTTATTGATACTCGATCTTCTTCCTAAGTGCATGCATTCCACATTTGCTCGAATGTCGAATTATCCTTCCAACTATTGATTCCTAATGCAAAGACACTCCATGATGTTGGTAGTCCTAGCAGGGCAGTAATCACGAGCTCTTTTTCTGGTATAGTTTCATCTATTGCTTGGATTTCATCTATGATTCTAGATATCCTTATAAAGAAGGATGCCACAATATCAGCTTTTGTAATCTTCATAGTTTTTAATTCATTGTTGAGGCTTGCAATTTGACCAATGTTCTTGATTGTGAATAATTTGGATAGAGCCTCATACATTTCTTGAGAAGAATCTATATTGGATATATATGGAATGAGGTTGTCCTTTACTCCATCCACTATTAGGTTCATATCCAATATTTTGTTTCTTTGAACTTTGCTTTCTCTGCTTTACTTGATTCATCTATAGGCTTCTTGACATTTCCTCGAACTAGATCCGAAACTTTATTTTTCTTGACGATGAAATCTATCCTCTTTTTCCATGCCCTGTAGTTGGAGGCTCCTTCTAACTTGTTTTCTCCCTTCATTGAGTTAGACATTGTTCTTGTAGATAGTAGGCTTATCTCCTTATATGATTCCTTTTAATAACCTCCTTCAATCTCCTTTTCTTCAATAGATCTTCACGCTGCCTTTTTCTTCCTTATTCACCTTAGCTCTAATACCATGTTAGAAAATCGGAAAGGAAAAAATATTCTCTTGTTGGTAATTACTTGTGATTTCCTTGAGATATTATTATCTTTCTTATTTTCTTCTTTTATCTTAGTTCATCAAGAAATTACCAAAACCAAGATACGACGATCAAGGACACCAAATGTAGGCACACAGCTAGGGAAAAACACCTATATAGGGGAAAACCCAGTTAAGAACTCTTCCTTTAGTAATTAAAATGAGATAGACCAAGACCCTAGGCCAACATACCTTCCTCCTCCACCAATTCAACCCTCTAATGAGATACAACAACCTTCAATAGTCTCTTCTTATCCAGTAGCTTTAACCCAGCATTGACCCAGAAATTTCGGCCCCTCCAGTAGCTTCACGACTTCACACGTGTTGGAAAAAGAGAGATAATTTTGACTTCCTATGCTTGTGAGAGACCTCCTTCTCCTTCACTATCCTTTTCCTCTTCTTCCTTAGAAATTCACATTTTTTCTTTGCCCAGAAACTGCAGATCAAACTTGTTGAGAGTGAGTCACAAATGAGGTCAAGTTGTTGCCTTTATATAGTGATTATGTTGCCCATTTTAGGTCAACTTGCCTAGTTTGAGGCTGACTTGGTGGAGGAGGCCTAATTGACCTATTTTACAATAAAATAAATCTCTTCTTTGACAAATAAATCCCAAGAAGGGTTCTTTACAATATGACATGGACAAGGACACTTGACATAAACCCTAAAATATTTCAATGGAGGATTTGACCTAAGAACAATTGACCCAAGCATGAAGACCATGCTTTAATAAGTCAATTTATGTAATAATAAAATTTATTTTTCTTTCTTTTGATAAATACATTTTATTATGACTCAAGTACATTTATGAATACTGACACTAGTTACATTCTTCAACACAGATGAACACTGGGTCCACAATATTGAAAAGTGTAACTAGGTTTGGTCTTCATAATGACATGTAACTATGATTTTATGTAATGAGATGTAAATAAGAAAAATGAAATTATTATATTGACTTGCTTCGTGGGTTTCATGAGCAAGGATTTTGTTTTTAAGTCAATACTCCCATTGAGATTCTTTAGGATTTATTTTTCATCTATTCATAAAATGTAGAGTCATTGTCATGTAAATGAAGTCATGTTACACTTTGTAAAAGGTCATATTGTCTATGTAAACATCCTCCAAGAACTTGTCACCTAACCTCTTCAAGTCAGCCTACAAACGTTTGGGAATCTGCTAGATGAAGTCGTCCTAACTCCAGTTATCAAGTCGGCCTAAAGGTCATGTGAAGAAGGGTATAAATAGAAGAACTCGACCTCCATTCTAGGCAAGCAACTCAACTTGAATTTGGTCTAGAAAGAAGTGTGAAGAAAGTATAACAAGAGGTGCGAAGAAGGAGCAGTAAAGAGAAGTGTGAAAGTATATTCTGAGAGACTTTCTTATGGGCCGGTGAAAAGGACTTTCTCCTGGAGCAGCGAAGTCTCTTCTGGGTAGTGCGAAGCTAGGACAATGAAGTTTCTTCTGGGCAAGCGAAAAAGGGTTTCTTTTGGAGAAGAAAGGATTCTTAGGGGAAGGTTGAAGGAGAAGACCTAGAGACCCAGATTCTCTAGAGGAAGCCGAGAAAGATAGAGACCAAGTTTCTCTAGGGAAGACCTAGAGGCCGAGATTCTCTAGGGAAGTTGGGAGGAAGCAGTAAGAAGAATAGAGATCGGGTTCTCTAAGTAAAATTCGAGGAGAGCAGTTCAAGATCAAGAAGGAAGGCGAGGAAAGGAAGAATAATAGCATTAAGGTTAGTGGCAATTGTATTGGGAGGATACTAGAGTTAAGGGTATGTGTGATGGTCGTGGTACTTATCAATTGAATATCTAGAAGAATAATTTCAATCGGGTTTTCCTCTCAAGAGGTGAGAGCTTTTGGCCCTCACTGGAGAAGCCTACATTCTATGTCACTTGTCTTTATTTATTTTGGTAATTGTCTAGATGAGAAGAACACACTAATAAGCTAACAAAGAAAATATCATAAGCTAAGAAGTAAAAAGCATATCACAAGCAATTATCAAGTAGAGATATTGTTAACTTTGAATGCCCTAGATTTCTCAACGCACAAGGCTTTGGTACTCCCCCTCCCCTTGTCCACATATTTGGGTTGGGTCTGGAAGTGTTTACCCAAAGGTTGATGCGGCTAAAAAAAGGATTAAAAACATATCATGGCCAAATACAAAAGAAAGAAATATCACAAAATGCCAAAGATGGTTGGGAAAATATATTAGCATGTGGGAAAACACCAAACATGAGCTCTACCCCTTCATTATGGCCATCACCCTGGTTCCTAGGGCCCCTTGAGTGCCCCCTGTATCATTAAGGGACCTATGCATATCCCAACCCCTGGTGGGCGATGAATTGACACACCTTAAGGGGGTAATCACTACTTGTATCATACACAACATGCTCTCATCTTTTGGAGCCCCGATTAGTAATAATAATAAAAAAATTAAGAAAAGGAAAAAGGAAAATGAAGAAGGGTGAAAATAGAGGTTGGGGTAACTCATGTACCACGATTGTCCCTTCTACATTTATACACCCAAATGTGTGGACATCCCTCACCTTTACCATCATTGAACCCATGGAATTTTTCCTTGAGACCCCTGTGTCCCAATCCACCTCATCATCATCCACGTGACCCTATCACTTGAAGGATATACGTTGGACATGTATTTCCCCTTAGGGGCTTGGAACACCTAATAGGACTGCTTATTAGCCAATCCTACCTAGGGAGGTAACACTATTACATGCTCAAAGCCCAAAATTTGGAAGCGAAGTCCATTATGGAGTATCATTTGTGCCCTTGACTAACAAGCTTGGTTCACTTAGATGCAATAATGAATTATTGTACTTGATTTTGATGAGACACATTGGATCTTATGCATAATTGGCAGGCGGTTTCATCATGGGTTGGGCCACTTAACTAGGGCCCAAGCCCACCAAAGGATCATATTGTCATTTTTAGGGGATGTGTTGAGAGCCATGAGACTCCATCATGTGATCGAGCATTATCTCATCTCACGGGAACCCTCTGCACCTTCAACATCTTGTTCATTGCCCCACATTATTCGCGAGATGATGCACTTGCACCAACATTCCCCCCAACAAGCCTAGTAGTGTACACATGGTTTGGTTGTTGATTAAAGGCCTAGAGGAGGTTTGTCTCACCCTTGAGACATCGGAGGGTAAGAACCATCTTCGTTTCCCTCATTTTGAGCAATTTATAGGCTTCTCTTTGACCAAGAGACCCAGATACCAATATTTGTGCCCCAAAGCCACTTTGGAGCACCACGTGATACTTACATGGACATTAAGGATCCATCCCCTTGTGCATACTTTATGGAGCCCTCTCTCTCATTTTGGCACTTTGAGGACTCAATGTGGCCTCCTAGTGGCCTCATTTAATCATTACATCATCATTTTGACCTACTCATGCATGGCTTTCTCATTACTTTATTAACTACTTCGTGGGTTTGTCACCAATACTTGTACCTAGCACATTATTTTATAATTTTGGGGGATAATTAGGCTAAATCAAATTAGTTGGGACTCGTATAAACAGAACTAGCTTTCATTGTGAGAGAGCATCATCATCACTTGGATCTTCTCTCTTGTACAAGAATTTCACACTTTTCTCTTGAATGCTAGTGGAGACATTTGATGCATTTCAATATCTTTGGAAGCTAAATTTCAATCTCTCTTGGAGCTACTTCTTTTCTAGGGTTGGAAATATCTCTTGACATCTTGTAAGTGTTATTTTGTTGAAACTTTTCTTTTGGAATAATGTCTAATGTGTGGAATTATTGCAACTAGATAATTCTCTTATGTCCTAATTTATTGAAGATAACTGTAAAAGGTTATTTAGTTGTAAATTGCACATGTTACTCATTACATGAAATTAGATGAATGTTCCTAGTGGAAGGTATTTTCTTATACTTCCATGAAAAACCATAGACATGGAATAGGTAATTGTTAAAGATTGGTTGCTAGGGCATCATTCTCTAGACTCCTTGAAGATGAATTTAGAAAATCTTGAATCATCATAGACTCCATAGCCCAAGGATTGGGTGTGGTCCAAGCAAAATTGGTGATCAACCTTTCCTTCCCCCTATTTTCTTCTCCAAAAATTTTAGGCCCTTTTCCTAGATGGATACCTAGGGCATCCATTGAAATCCATTAGAGGAGGAATTTTGAGATTCTGCTTATACTAAACTCTTCGTTAGTGTTTCCTTTTGGAGACCTCAAAGATTGGTGGAATTCTCACGGTCAATTATCCAAAAATATTATGCCCTAGGTGTGCCCTAGAAGGGAAACCTAGCTAGTTTTCTTTGGACAAGGTGGTATTCTTAGGGTCATATGAACCTAGTATTCAGTGGAATAAAACATACAAGACCCTTTCCCTTCTCCTATATTGATCTAATGTGCACCTTGGAGGAGCTCCTCCCATGATTATTCCTAAACCATAGGTCTAGCATAGGCCATTTCTAGGTATCTTAAGTGAAGTGAAAACCATCTTTGAGGTGACATTATCTTGTAAAGATTATTGACAAGTCCTATATTGGAATCTTGACTCTAGGCATACCCTTCCTTATTGCAAACCCTGAGCCCTAGGTCTTGTTGTCCATCCTAGGCCTTTCTTGGAGAGCCTTTAACTTCTTGGAAGTATTGAGCATTGATTGAACTCCTCCTTGAACAGGCTTAGTGGAATCACTTCACACATAGATCATTAATCCTTCCTTTTTCAAGTGATTCCTATCCTACTAGGACTCCTCCCATCAGTGAAAGTTCGTAAAAAGCAGGGGACATTGACTGAGGTGATAGTGGGTCTTTGTCCCATTGTTGTCATTTGGTCCAGTTGTTGTCCCATAAGTTCCCCTCCTAGGGCCTTGCTATATTTTGTGGCAACAGGGACCTTGCAAAAGTGGCTCAGGGTTGAGATATCCCCTAAGGTACAAACCCTTCCTGAGATTTTCATTATGGATAAAGGGTGGATTCATATATATTTTGGGTCTCACAAGGAGACTGAAAATTTTTCCATTTTAGTATGGTCCATTAACTTGACTCTTCTATCGTTCAAATTTTGGATGTCAATTTTTAACGCAATTTCTAAAAGGCTTGACATGGTTCCCATTTGGGTCTTGCTACCTGGATTACTATCCCATATGTGGAATGGAAATAGTTTCAAATCTCTTGGAAATTTTATTGGGGTTTTCCTGAAAGTGGGTTACTCATTCAAAGAAACCAAGGATATGTCTATGGCTAGTATCCTTGTGAACCTAGACTTGCGCAATCGCCTTTATGAAACCATAATTGTCGGCAAAGGTATCGAATGACTCCAGGTGCTCGATTATGAAGGGGTGTCTTTTAGATGTAAGCATTGTCAGAAATATGGGCATAATGTTCACCACTGCAATCTCCACTTCAAAAAAGGCTTGTCATAAGGGAGATCAAGAAGAAGATGAAGGTGGATTTGTTGGATGACTTGGGGAAAGGTTGAAGGATGGGGAGGTAGACCCTTTTATGGTGCATAAAATTTTGGATGATTCACCAGAATCTAGCATGCTAGATGCAAGGTTTCTCTCTCAGGATTTGATTGTTGGTGAAGGGAATTCTCCTTAAGCCAATGGTGGGATGTTAGCCCTAGTCATGCATCCTCTAGGTTCTCTTTCTTCCCTTCCTAATATTTCTTCTCTTGCAATATCTTTTTCAATTTTGGGATATGATTGGGGTCCTATATATAGGGTTTTGGGGTTCGTTGTGTCGCATCATGTTTTGAGGGTTTCTTCTTCCCAGGTCAATTGTCTTGTCCTTTCCCCCCCCCCCACCCCCGCCTTTTTTCGATGGCCCTTTCCTCCCCAAGACCCTCTATTTCCTATGGTTTCTATGATTTCTCAAGGAAACAAGAACTAGGAGAGATCCTATATAGTTTACAATCTAGACATATTTTCCCCTATTTCGAAATTCAACGAGATGGTTTAGGACAAATTGTGCTCTCCTCTCATAGTTCCAAGTCTCATGGGAGGAAATCAATTTTTTCCAAAGCCTAAGAAAAATCCAGAGAAGAGTTGGTTGCAAGTAAACCATTATCAATTACTGGCGCGCTTAGAGCATTGAACACCCAAGGTTTTGTTTCCTAATGAAATTTATATCATTCAATTGTAGAGGGTTGGCAAGTTCCTCTAAAAAACTTGTGCTCAAGAGGCTAGTTAAGGTCAAGGGATCAAATATTTTTTTTCTCCAAGAAACCCTAGGACTTGGGAAGGTTGTCTCAAAAACACTAGAACCTATGTTGTGAGGTTGGTGTTTTATTGCCTTGGATGCCTGTGGTTGCTCTGGGGGTCTTGTTGTGGGCTAGGATATTCACAAACTTATTGTTCAAAATTTATGGGATATCAGTTATGGGCCAGGGCACAAAATTTTTCTTCGAAGCTAGGGGATTTCTAGAACAATTTATTTGGGTTGAAGGTGATGGATTTTGAGAATCTGATCATTGGAAGGGTTTTAAATTTCTACTTGGGTGATACTGAGTCTTGGGGCCCTAGGGCCAGAGGTGATAAGCTCTCTAATTACTTTTTCAGTAAGAGGCAAAAAAATTGTTGGGTGTAGAGCATGTAAATATAAGTCCTACTTGGAGAAACCATTATATTGGGGAGGATCAAATAGAAAAAAGTATTGACATATTTTTAGTGGTAGAATCATTCGTGGATCATTTTTATAATATTCAAGAATGGGTTGGCTCCAAGGGAGAGTATAACAACTTACCCATTGTGCTAGATCTGAAAAATCATGGCCCCAAGCTTGGTGCTCAGTTTAAGCTAAATTCTACATGGATAAAAGATGAAGATTTTATAAACTTGTTCAAGGAAGGTTGGGTCTCTTATGTTCCAAACAATGGATCTTTGGTTGCAGCTTGTTGAAATTGAAAGGGAGATTCATGTTATCTCTGATTCTAGGGATGGGGGTTTTTTGAATGAGGAATCTAGAGAAACCCTGGTTCGTCTAGAATCCCACAAGAAGGCCATCCTAGAGGCACAAGAAGCGACGTAGAGGTTCAAAAGCAACGACATTTGGCTAGAAGGCGTGGATGAGAACACAATTTTTCCATGCATACGTTAAGGGAAGGAACTTGTGCAATATAATATGGAATCTTCAAGATGAGGAATGTAGGGAGGTTTCAATTTTTGAAGGCCTTGCTTCTTTAGGTCGAGCACAATTTCATAAAACTTGTAAGGAGATTGAAAGGGCTAGTTCGCCAAAGTAAATAGGGTTTCCCAATTATTCCCAAGGTTTGTGGATGTTGACGACAATAGAGCTCTAGTGGAGGAGGCATCTGATGAGGAATTGAAGGTTGTTCTTGCCAGTTTTTAGAAAGACAAAATTCTTGGTCCTCACGGGTGGGGGATATAGGTTTCTGAAGGGCTTTATGAGCTTATTTGCATGGACTTATTAGGATTTGTAAATGAATCAAGAATGGAAGGTAGAGTCTTAGTGGATTTCAACTCTAACTTCATTGCACTTATCCCCAAAGTGGACATGTCTACCTCCTTTGAGGACTTTTGTCCTATTTCTATACATAACTGTATCTACATGGTCATCTCTAACGTTATTGCAAGAAAAATAAATCCTATTCTGTCAAATTCTATTTCAAGATAACAATTTGGCTTTATTGAAGGGAGATAGATATGTGAAGCCATTGGGTTGGCCCAAGAAGGTCTCCATAGTATCAAAACTCTCATATTAAAAGGAGTTGTAATAATGATTGATATTTCAAAAGTGTATGATCATGTGAGTTGGATGTACAATAGACTCCTAACTCATCTGGGGTTCATGATTGATTTTATAAATTGGGTGATGGGATGCATTCATTCAGTCTCTTTTGTTGTTCTAATATATGAGTCGACCTCCCATATTTTCCATGCTCAGAGAGGTTTGATCAAGGATTCCCCCTGTCTCCTTTGTTGTTCATGTTTCCAATTGAAGGTCTCAGTCATTTGTTGGTACATTCTAAATGTAGAGGTGATTTCTAGGGTTTTGTTATTGCTAATTCCCTAACAATCACTCATTTACTATTTGTTGATGATATTCTAATTTTCTGTAATGGTTCATCTAAAAATGATGCTAATTTATTTCAGATTATTGACATGCATGGTTGTTAATGACAGGAAATCATGTATTTCTACTCAAAACCTGGTAGGTCATGAATTGCAAAATCTCAGGAATGCTTTCCCTTTTCACCTATTAGAAATGGATGCAGGTTTAAAATAACTGGGTTTTCATTTGAAACCTAATTGATACAAGAAGGAAGATTGATCATGGTTAATCGCAAAGATAGAGAAAAGATTAAAAGGTTGGATCTTAAGGTGATTTTTAAGAGCGGGAAGGTTATTTCTAGTCAAATCGATTCTATAAGTCATTCCTGTGTTCTAGATGTCAGTGGTTTGGATCCCTTGGGGAGTCTTAGAAAAATCTAGAAGAACCCGTTTCAAAATTCTATGGATTTACACTCAAGAACACATTATTCTCCCTTGGGTTAAATGGGAATGTATTTCTTTGCCTAAAATGCTTGGTGGTTGGGGCCTAAAAAGTATTGTTATGTTCTCAAAATCTCTAGCAACAAAATGTGGATGGAGACTTTTTTCCACTCAGAGATTGTGGACTCTGGTGGTCTATCAAAAGTACATTCACCCCTTCTCTTTGGAAGATTGGATAAGGCTGAGGGAAAAACCATGTGTCAACATTTCAATCATTTTGCATTTTTTTCTTAATTCTTTTGACCTTATTTCTTTGGGTCTTGCTTGGAAGGTTGTAAATGGTTTAAAGGTGAGGCTAGGTTAGGACCCTTGGCCAGATATTGGGAAAAACCATCGACTTCCTCAGGAATTCATTGATCAACTCAAAGATAGAGGTTTTTTTAGACTTTCCCATATCGATTACCCAAATCAGACTTCTATTTGGAGTAAAGGTTGGTTATCTGTTGAACCCTTGCAAATTGATTAGGAATTTAGAAAGAATTGGAACAATTACCTAGAAGCCTTTGTTGTTGCTCATATAAGAATTTCCTAGAGAGATGTTGAGCTGGTTTGGGCTCACTCTACGATGGGCGTATATACTCCCAAGTTGGGGTATCTTTGTATCTTCATTTGAATGTGGTTGTAGCTGAGGTGGAGGGTAAGTGGTGGTGGAGAGGAGTATGGACGGTAAAGTTCTCGACAAAATATCACCTTTTTATGTGGTGTTCCCTAGCTAAAAATGTTCCTCCTTGGGATTTATTGCAAAGGCATCATAAGATTGGCCTTGGTTGGTGCTCCTTATGTAAGTCGAATGGTGAATCCATAGAGAATGTTTTTTCTGAATGCCCTTTTTTTGTCAGGTTTGGAATATGTAGCTTTGTTTTTTGTTAGGGATGTGTATGGCAAGGACCCTATTTTGAGAATAAGTGGTGGTTTTGGGTACAAAATAAGAATACAAAACTATGTAGGGCTCTTCCACTGCTCATTTGTTGGGGTGTATGGTTAGCAAGGAATAAAGAATTTCTTAAAAACAAGCCATCCTTTCCAAATCGAGCCGTTTTTGACATTATGGATATTCTTTCACATTTTTCTCATCCCTTTTCTTCACCCCCTAATAGACTTGTGATCCCAAACGAACCTGATAAATTACGCTTATGGGGTTACTTTGATGCGCTTGAGAAAGGAGAAGATATCACGAGAAGTGGTGGCTTCATCTCATATTTATTTGAAAAACATTTTTACAAAGTCGACATAGGTCTTGGTGTTGAGGAATCTAGGGCAAATCAAGTTAATGAGATTCTTCTCGACATGAAAAAAAATTGTGAGGTATTTTTAACTTTTCTTATTAGCATAATCTTCTCTTGTTATTATTAGAGTGTTTCTTCTTATTTCATCAAATACTTACCAACAAAAGAGACAAGAACACAAGATGTTGGCTTTCTGCCAGGGCCAAAACCTCTCACTTTTGAGAGGAAAAACCACACAAATTCTTCTTATGGAGATTCCAATTGACGAAGACCAAAACCAAGACCCTTGACCTATATTGCCATTCCTAGACCAAGACACAATCATCCTTCTTCCTTGATTCTTTGATTTATTCATGGCACCAAAACATGATCACTGCAATATTCAAACGTTGTGATATATTCCTGAATTTTGGACTTATCTTAGCAAACATCTAGCAGCATCATGTAGCATCATATCACTACAACACCTGCTATCATCGAGATCTAGCACCGAGTATCACTAAGCATTATCTTATCGAGACATTATCCAAACTGCACCATTTTCCATCTGCATTTTAGTGAGTATATGCCTGAGATAGTGAGGAGGATATCACTGTAATCTCACCCCAAATTACTCCGCATTGTGATCACTATAATAACCGAACTTCTTGATGTCTCGAGCACCGATAATCTCAGAGAATATGCCGAGAAGGTTTCTGTGGATAATCTGTATTTTTCTCTCTTGTACCCATCCGAAGTTTCAGAGATATGTTGAGTTTGTCTGCTATGGAAATGCAAGGGTACAGGCTCCTATTTATAGTTGTTGGGTCATACATTTAAATCGACCTATCTTTATGAACCGACGTGTCCTTTTATGCTGAGTCGACATGTCACACACACACACACATATATACCACATTCTCCAAAGGTTGTGTCTCCATTTATTGAAGCCTACATGAAGTTTGAGCATATATATATTGATGTCGTTAGATGATTGTGCTTGTCTATTCTGGAGGAATCTTACAAGCATAACAACACTTCATAGACTCTGAATTATAAATTTATGACAAGATGACAAATCCTTAAAGACATCAAGAAGAAGTTTTTGACCTATGAAAAACACTTCTTGCTCATGAAACCCATGATGCAAGGAATAAAATAAATACATTTGTTTCTTCTTTTCATAAAATCATAATTACAAGTTCTTATGGAGACCAAACCTAGTTACACTTTCTTCAACACTCCCTCTTAACTAGGGAGGTATTCATAATGGTACTTGGTCATTCTCAATCTAAAGAATTTATCATAAGAAGAATCAAATTGGTAACCCATTTGTATAGCATCATAGTAACCAACATTGTTTCCACAACAAGGGCTTGACTAACAGCTCTATCTCTCATTATATCAGAGCACAATGTTGGCGAGACCAATGACTATAGACACCTTCGTCATTGTCTCTCAAGGTACATACCCACCCGGATGTTCAATGAGTATGACCTTCTAATACTATTCTTATCTTGCATTCCCAACCCTCAAAGAATATCAATCCTCTTGCCTACTCTTATCTTAGATGCCCTACACATCCTCAAAGAGTATCGGATGCCAGATGATTACCCAATCCGCCCATTCTTTCTTCCCAGGCGAAGACAAGTATTTTGTTCTATCTCTCCCTCTTAACTAGGGAAGACATGCCCATTCCTATAAAGGAATGTACCCAAATTCCCTCTGACCAGGAACTTGCCCAAGCTCCCACTCAATTAGGGACTTGTCAAAGCTCCCTCTTAAGTAGGGACTCTCTTATTCATCAACAACTTCTTCCGAGTGGGTCCTTCAGCTACTTGATCAATTTCTTTCCTTGATGTCATGAAATTCAGTCGAGCTTCTTCCTTGTGGGGAATTTTCCATCCATCACTTTCTTTCCTCGTTCGTCATGTCATTCCTTTCTTCATGGAAAGTGGCCTTATTAAGACATATCTAGAACCTTTGCCATATGGCTATTTCTTCCTCATCATGTTTCTTTCAGGAATTTCAATCCATCACAATAATGCTAGTTGTACTTGTACTTACAACTTGTTGATCAGTGGTTGTCATTGATGTCAACCCAAGAAGCACCAAGGGCTACCCCAATCTTGCATGGGCATTTTGACTTGACAACTTACTCTATTATGAGTCAAGGATATGTATTCTACACGTCGAGATGTTTCCATTGATATATGGCACGCCAAGTAATTCTTCACGGTTTGAGAGATATTCATGTTTGAAGTTAGTAACCCCAATTAGTGGGCTAAAACACTATGGGGTTGTGGCATGGCACTCATAATTGGTTGTGGTCATTGAATAGTCAATAATTAATAATAATAATAAATTCTCCTAAAATCCCTCCAACGTTCACTTGTTGAGGACCCTCTCAATTCAAGACATTTATATAAATAATGACCCTCATATCCTCCTCTAATAGGGATTTTATGGCTTCAAATAGGTCATCGTGGAATTTTTGCCATAAATTTGATTCTACGAAACTTTAAAAGCTAAAATTAAAACCCAATTGTGCCGAAATCATGATGAACATTGTGACCTCATTTCAGATCTTGGTTCACTATATTTTTGGATATATGATCTGAGGAAGTTAGGGTTTTTGCAGGGTCTCGAATTCCATGTCAAACATGTGACATTGGGAAAATTGTCATAACTTTCTCCCTGAGCATTGGATTCAAATTGCATAAATAGTCACAGAAAGAGGACTGGCTTTAGTTTTTTGAGTAGAATTTTTAGGGCCAAAGGTCGCAGCAGTGACACGTGGCACCTCGCACAAGTTCGCTCTACTGAACCAGTCTATAATCAGGTCATCGTGGGAGATTGGGAATAAATCCTTCTTGAAGAATTCAATCTTGATTAGACTTGTGGAGTTGGAAAGAGTACTCAGAGGGCTACCACAGGATGAAATTTCAGACCCTGGAGATTGGAAATTACATAGATACAACAAATTCAATATCGAGCTCCTAGAAGGCAACAAAAAACATGCATTCAAGGATCACTGCAGTAAGGACCACACATCAACAGTCAAGGGTAGGTCTCCTACAACAAGGTATGTATGATTAGTGTTTACATTTGAAATATGAGTATCATGTTTGACATATGTTTTTGCAGGACAGCGTACGTACATACAGGGTCTCGATTATATATCTATGTCTCTATATGTCGTAGTTAGTTTTGATACCACATTTCAGATGTCCTATTCTTGATACTACACATTTGATGCTACATATTCTTGATGCTACACCAAGTCTGCTAAATATATCTGATGTTGTATTTCATGTTACTTGTCTTGTCATAGTTGATAGAATGGTCTCTGTTGTTGTACTTAGAACTTGGTCCATCACAAGTCTAGGGTCTATCATTAGTTTTTATTGTATATATCTTTAGGTTAGTTTTGGATATAGTCTTGCATAGAGTCCAGGCCTATATCAAGAGTGGAAGTCTTTGTCTACTGTTGCAACAAGTCAACAACAAAAGTTACAAGCACACTTTAGGTACGCATTGTAATGTTTATTTGTATTTATTCATTATTATGCACTTACATGTGTTTTGCACGCAGAGGTAATTTGAAGGGTATTTTGTTTTGTTTTGGGATTGGTTTTGTCGAGCAAATTTTTCATGCAGGTAGAAGAAGATTCAAGTACAACTTCAAGAAATAATTCAAGAGAAGAAGTATCAAATCAAAGGAAGCATTGCAGCGGGACATCCTTTGAAGGAATGACAGCCATATGTATATTTTGAAGAAGTGTCAAGGCCAAAAGTCATCATTGTAAAGTTGTAAAAGAGTCATTTGTAAAAGTGTCATTATTGGAAGTCATTATTGTAAAAGAGTCAATCTGCCTAGAGTTGAAAAGGCATTATTGGGAGGTATAGGAGTCTCTGTTGGGATGATGTCATGGTTGGGTTGCAGTTCATAGTGTGTATTTTTTAACCCCGTACAGAAATTACCTACATACGAATTCTAAAACATGGAAAATAAACAATGCGAGAGAATAACACATAAAACACATATACATAGAGATTTTCCCCTCGATCCAAAAACCGAGACTACTAGTTTGATTTTTCATTATGTTCCTTTCAATGTTACAATACATATATATGCATGTCGAAGCATCCAATAACATGGACCGAAAAACCATCGCGTCAAAAACCATAGACCGAAAACCATAAGTAGGTTCGCCCAACCTAATATAGGGTCCACAAAAAAAATTCCGAGGCACTGCCCCGAACCCCATAGAGGGGGGCTACCCGCCCCCCTCAAACCCCCCTGTGACCCCCCCGCTGTGCAATCAGCGCAATGAAGGGGGGCTCCGCCCCCCCTCTAACCCCCCGGTTCACTACGTAGGTTAGTCGTGGAAAGAATATAACACAACCCAACATTCTCCCACTTGTTGTTTTCTTTCCACAAGGGGCCACAGGAGAGCTTAGTCATTTTTCCAGCCCTGAAATGCCCATTGTTTCTCTACACCAAGAGAACTTCTCAGAGCTCACAAATTTTGTCAATGCATCTGTAGTATTCTTCAAAGTGTCCACCTTTACCAGCAACACCTTTTTGTCTTCTATCATATCCCTCACAAAGTGATATTGAACATCAATGTGCTTTGTCTTTGAATGATATGCAGGGTTCTTTGCCAAGAAAATTTCACTTTGGCTGTCACAGTCTATCCTTATAGCTCCCTGTACTAACCCCATACTTGAACACAATCTCTGCAACCAAACTGCTTCCTTGCTTACATGAGTGGCTGCCATGTATTCTGCCTCTGTAGTTGATAGTGCCACTACAGATTGTTTCTTACTCATCCAACTGACTGCACCTCCAAATAGGTTAAACACATACCCACTTGTAGATCTTCTCTTATCCAAATCTCTAGCCTAGTCTACATCAACAAAGCCATGGATATCCAAAACTCTGTCCAATCCTGGTCTTCCTTGCTAGCACAAACCATAATCACTAGTGCCACGCAAATACCTGAAAACCCGCTTCACTGCTATCCAATGCTTCTTCCCTAGTTTTGACATAAACCTGCTCAATACTCCCACTGCATGTGCAATGTTTGGTCTAGTACAGACCATCACATAGACCAAGCTACCAACTGCACTTGTGTATGGAACACGGGACATATCCTCTTCCTCTTCTTATGTCTTGGGACACTGTTCAGCAGAAAACTTTACACCTACAGGAATAGGAACCTTCATCGGTTTACTATCCTGCATATTAAACCTCTGCAGTATTGTCTCGACATACTTCCTCTAGTTTAACCAGAGCTTCCTCTTTACCCGATCTCTTTTAATTTCCATGCCCAAAATATAATTTGCAGCACCAAGATATTTCATGTCGAATTTGGAGGACCATTGTGTCTTCAAATCCTGGATAATTTCTTTGTCATTTCCAACCAGCAACATATCATCCACATACAAGACCAAATAAATAACACGGTCGCCAATTAATTTAAAATACACACAGTGATCTGCTTTGCTTCTAGTGAAGCCAAGTCCTCGTATAAATGTACCAAATTTCTGATACCGCATCCTTGGTGACTATTTTAACCCATTGTTACACAAAAAAATGTCACCATGACTATTTGCAGTTAGTATGGCTCCATCCACTGTCATACTATCCTCCTTGGCAAGTCTCATGCCTCTACTCTTCATGTCAAACTTCAAGAAAAAGAGAAAAGTCATTTAAAGTCAATTATCTCTGGTACGCAGTTTCTCTTAGCCTTACCTGCGTGTACGCAACCGAAGTTCACAATACCTGCGTACTTGTACGCTCTGTATGTAAAGGGGTGGGTGCGTACTCCTGTAAAGGTCAAAAGGCGCAAGTTTCACTCTAAAAAAGTTACTTGTGGTCATTTCTAGAGTCTTCTAGAAGCTTGTTTGACGTGTATGAAGCGCCTCCAGATGGTTCATGTATCCCTACCAAAGAGGAACTTATCCCATCAAGAGGGGAGCTATCCCATCCAAAGAGGGGCTTATCCCATTGATGGTGGACCTGAATAACTTCCTCTAGAACATTATAAATACAGGCATTGGGCCAAAGGGAGGGGAAGTTGAAAGTTGAACATTCCTAAGGGTAGATGCTGCTGGAATTAGGACTTCCTTGTAGAAGCTTGTGAGGAGAGATTACCATATTTGCTTGTTCTATTTGGAAGTGGGTGAGCTGATCAGAGTAAAGGAGAACTCTTGTGGACCCTGGGAGGGACTTGCACAACACCAAGGCTCAGGTTGTAATGGTTCCTTTTGTTACCTTTTAATACAAATTAGTCCATTCTTCTCAACAATTTGTTATTTATGAGTTGTTTCATATACTCCTTGGTCTATATGTTAAATATGTTTTATTTTATGTGATATTCAGGTGCTATTTAATCGTTTGATTGTTAGTGAATGCAGGTTTCGAAGGGAAGGAGGAGTTCATCCGGATCAACGAAGCTGGACTACTACAACAGCGTTGGGTTACAGGTAGGATCTAAACACTTGATTTCTCATATTGTAAAAGCATATTTAGAGAAGGATTGCTCTTATTTGTCTTGTTTGTCATTAGAAAGTATTAGGCTTCTAGGGAGGTCAGTTGTGTCCGCACTAACGACTCATTCCGTGTGACAAAATGGCGACTCCACTGGGGACTCCATGAATGTGTTTGAGTTCTTTTTGATTTGATATTTTGGTCTGAGAAAAATTGCTTGTTTTCTAATTTTTGGCTGTCTAACTGTGTATTTGGGTGGGTTAGCTTAGAGTCAAATTAGATTTTTATTTTTCTTAGCTTTGCCAGTAGTACGCAGTCTCTGATTTAGGCACAGTGCGTACTTGTACGCACTGCGTCTTCGTGCACAGGGCGTACCCGCGCCCGTGTCAACAGATCACCTGCGTACCCTTGTCAAATTTGAGAAAATTTCATTTTTCCTCTTTTTTGCTCTTTAGATTTTGTTTTTACTTTGTTTTTACTGCCCAGATCCATTAGTTTACTGCCAGAGATCTTCACTTGAACTTGTCCCGTTAGTGTCGAGGGTTTTGGTGGAATTCATAGGGATTTTGCCTTAGGGTTTGATTTTTAACTGGTCCTGTAGTGACTTGACGTTAGAGGTTGTCAAACTTTGGATCTCCTTGGTTTTGGTCAGTCCTCTTAGGAGTCGGGCCTGTCATAGAAGTCACCCTTGTGAGAGACCTACCTTTGTGTCTTCTCTTTGCGAATCTCGAAAAGTTTGTTTGTTAAAACCTTGAATTTCATTCTTGAGAAAAAAGAACAAAAAGATTTCGATTTTGTTTTTTTTTATTAGTTTATGATTCTGCATGAACTGATCCTTAGTTGTATTTTGACTGAGTAAAACATCCGGGAATTATCCTTGTAGGCTTTTGTCCTCATTATTTTTTTTGCTTTTAGGTAAATTTCCTTTTAATTTGCTTTTGAGTGAATTTGATTTGATTGTCTTAGATTTGTTAAATTTCATTTGATAAATAGTTTTTACATGCTTTATTAATATAGAAAAGACACAAAATTCTTTTGGAAAAAGTTTGCTTTGGTAGCATTTGTAGTCTTTTGGGAGAAAAAGGAAATTTCGTAGAGTAATTAGTGGTCATGAGTTGTGTGTTTTGAAAAGATAAAGAGATTGTTTCTTTGATTGTCTTTGCCAAGAAAGTTGTTTTCTATAAAATTTGCATTTTCCAACTCTCTTAGCTAGGAGATTCATTGAAAAAGAAAAGTAGTGTAAATCATCTTAGGTGCATCTTTGTAGTGGTTGCGAGTCGAGTCTACACACCACCAGTTTCATCTCCACTACCTTTTTGTCTTTAAGAAAAACCATAAAATTAACGCTTAAAGTAAAATTAACTTAGTAACTTTTATTTACTAGGGCTCTGAAACACCAATTTAGATCAGGCTAGTGTCTTGGAGTAGGAGAGTAATTAACTCTCCAAGACAACAAAACCAAACAAGTAGCTTATCTTGTGATAGAATAAATCCAATTGTTTCATTTGTACTCTAGGAAAGCTCCTCTTAAAGGAGAAGCACGAGCTTGTGTCCGAACCAGTGAGGGGATCAATCCTCCCTCGTTGGGAACGACGCCAGACACGCACGTATTACAAACGGTAAACCTCGGATTAACCATTGTCGAGGAGCCAGGGGTCACTTGTCGGTAAACCTTGGATTATTGTCAAGGAGCCGGCAAGGGGATTGAGCTTGATACTCTGCCCTTGCGTGCTGTCGGAGTGTAGACTGTTCCCCCAGGTGCATTTGTTACTGTTGGTAACCTTAGTGACCATTATCTTTAGGATTCTACCGAGGTGACGGTGGAGGGAAGATCCCACTGTACTTGGAGCAGACGTCGGCTAGACTCACTTGGATTTTCCGGGGGGTTCACTTCACTCGAGACGGTTAAAGTGGAGGAACTTGTGCCGGTCTATTCATTAAGCAGGTTGCCGAGGTAACTGTTCCACCCGCCACTTCTGTACTGAATACGGCGATGTTGGGTTTCATCTCCAACTAGCGTTTTTGGTCCGAAAGGCTACTGTTTGTGCTTGGTTTGACGCCCTAGATTATTTAGGCGTGTGATTCAAATTTGTTTGGTTCTTTAGAGACTTTAGGTGGTTTGCTTTGAGATTTTATTTTGTTTGCGTGTGCAGTAGTTAAAAGTTTTTAACTGTGGCGGAATTACCGAGACAGTCCCGTAGACTTCGGGGCAAGTCTCCTGAGGTTGTTTCTGTGGCCGAATTGTTGAGGAAATCCCGTAGACTTCGGGGTGAACCTCCTCAAGACGTCCCAAGTCATTACGAAGGTTTAAAGGTCCTTGTAATTCCTAGTGGCAGTAAAGTAGGTTCACCTGAAGAAGGAGAGTCGTCATTGGTAGTCCATCCAGATTACCAAGGTCTAGAAACAGGTTATAATCCTGAGGCAGTTGCAGTTTCTGAGCTTGCTGGTAGTTTTTCATCTACTAGTGATATAGGCGAAGAACCTGAAGTATCTGAACCTGTTACTCCAACTTCTAGTGCACCAGATTCCCCTAGGGTAGAAAGAGTCATCACCGAAAATCTTCCTGCTGGTTTGGTAGCTATTGAAGAACTTGCTCCAGAGGAAGAATTAGGCGTATCTATCCTTGAAGATCAACCTACTATTGATCTAAGGGAGCGTGAGTCTATCTTTTACAGTCCTCCTAGAAGTACTACTTGGTACCTTTCGTTAACCAATTATTTAGACAACTCAGGGATAGGTTTTTCTCCACCTCGTACTCCTTTTCCACCTGGAGGTATTTATACTCCTGTAAATATGTCTGGTCAGTCGTCTGTGTTCACTCAATCTCCTGAATCTTTCTTGCACGGCGGTCCTTCTGTTCCCGCCGGGTATCATTCACTTTCTGGTACCTTTGCGGGGGCATCTCCTCAACCCATTGATCATGGGTTATTAGCTGGAAACAATGGTAATAAACCGTTAGGTGTAGGGGACATTTATATGATGTCAGGTTCAGTTCCCGTTTCTCAACCTCAAGGTGGCCAATTACCGCTTGGGGAGCAGCCTCAATTAACGCCTGGGGGGCAACCTCAAGGTACACAAATTGCATCTGGGGGGCAACCTCAAGGACAGTATGTACCCATAGTACAATACATGCCTCAAGGTCAACCCCAGCCTCAATATGTACCCCAAGGTCAACCTCAGTATCAATATTTACCTCAAGGGTATCAACCTCAAGGTCAAGGTCAACCCCAGTATCAGTATTTACCCCAAGGTTATCAACCTCAAGGTCAATACTCGAGTCAAGGTTATCAACCACCTCAAGGTCAGTCATATGTTCAAGGTATGGGAACTGTGCCTTTCAGTTATCAATCCTATCCTCAATCCGGTTATGGATCTCAGTATCCTCAACCTGTTACGGGTCAATACCCCGGAATGATAGTGTGGGATCCATCACAAGGTCAACAGATGTTGCAGCCAAGTATACAAATGTTACCTCGAACTGGACAACCCGTAGTTTCTGGTTCACCCCAGCAACCGCAACATGTCCAGTCAAATATTCAAACTCCTGTAACTTCGGTAGTTACTCAGCCGCCAATTGCACCTAGTACTCCATCTCAAACGACTGCTGCAACTACCGCAACATCTACCGCACTTACTTCTGGAGTATCGACAGCTCCAATTTCTACTGTCTCTGCAACCACTCCTCAGACATCTTTACCGTTGTCCGGATCTACGATTCAAACCACGGTCCAGATGCCTGTAGGGCAGCCTGGTTTAAGTACTGTTGTAACAAGTCAACCTCAATTTACCTACCAACAGTACCAGGGACAGTACCAATTCGGTCCTGCTGTCCAACAACCAGTTTACCAGTATCAACCGTATCCTGGGTACACTTATCAACAACCTCAACAACCCCAGTACGGTCCGGTTAATCCTGGTTTTCCAGGAGGATATAATATCCCGAATGCGATTCCTGTTCCAAGTTATCCTGGATATCCTCCTCCTGGGACTGGTCTTGTGACCCAGAGTTTTAGATATCCTAACCAGCAGTTACCGTTTATCGCAACTTTGGATTTACCAGACTTGACGCGCCTAACGAACGATCCAATACAATATCTTCCGTTCTGGCCGCCAATGCCAAATAAGTTGCCCAGTGATATACCCAAGTTCGAAGGTAAGTCTGGAGAGGATCCGTCCAATCACGTGATGACTTACCACCTCTGGTGTGCTTCAAATTCCATCTCAGATGATTCGATCCGCTTACGTCTTTTCCAGCGTACGCTCATTGGTCTCGCGGCCAAGTGGTACATTGAGTTACCACGGGCCTCTTTTTACAATTTCAGTCAGTTAGCTACCTCGTTCCTAACTCATTTTCAGTTGCCGGTCAGATACGATAACGGCACGGAGCTATTAACTTCATTAAAACAGTCGACCTCCACTTATATTTCCGATCATATCCATGAATGGAGACGTTGACGGCGATTAGTGAAAGTTTTTATCCCGGACCAAATCTTAGCTGAATGGTTTGTAAAATCATTATTACCGAAGATTACTGAAGATGTAGCTAAGGCCGGAGTAGTTACTGAGGAGCAAGTCATTGCTCAAGCCCAGTACCTTGACTTAGTTTATACTCAGTCGAGTACGTTGCACGAGAAGATCCCAGATCTTCCTAAGTCGAATCAAATCGTTGCTGCTCCTTCGGCATCTCATGCTGCTGATGGCATGATTGGTACGGTGAATACTAAAAGTAAGAAGAAATCCTCAAAGAATTCTTCTCCAATAATAACCTTACCAGACTCTCCGACAGGAGAGCCTTCTCCTGAAATTATCGCCGACATTCACGCTGTAGAGTCATCTACGGCTAAATCAAAAAACGGTGGTAAGAAGAAAGGCAAGAAGAAGGATAAAGCAAACAAGGCTCCAAAGGAGAAAAAAGATAAGTCGGAATCTAACGACGAAAAGCGCAAACCTCGCTATCCTTGCTTAATTTGTGAAGAAGATCATTTCACAAGAGATTGCCCTCATCGGGCAGAGGTTGTGAAAATCGTTAAAGGTTCCCCAACTCCTGCTGTTTTGAAAGATCCATTTCCAAAGCAGGAGAGTAAAATGATAGGTTCTTCCTCGAGTGCCAGTGAAGAACCCATATTGATGATGTCTCATGTACGGATTGCGACTCGATCACAAGATTATGGTAGTAAAAGTCCTGTTGATGGATCAAAAGAAGCGGAATCTTCTCGTTCAAATCCATCAACCTCAGCTCCCGGTTCCGATCCACTACAGATCGAGAAACCTAACCCGGACTTAGTAATAAAACCGCTCGCCAAGGGTGTACTTCGAAGGTCTGCTTTCAATCCACATGCGAGAGCGGCCCAAAATTACAACATTGTTGAGGATTTAGTTGTTTCACCCTCAGCAATGTCGGCTTTGGAAGTGCTGCAATCATGCCCAGCACAGAGAAAATTACTTTTGTCGGCTATAGGAGCTGTTGATGTTCAGGACCCGAACCTGATAATCTTTGATCTAGAAAATAGTACACCGCGTCTCCCTCATCAGATGGCTTTCCAGATTCCAGTGATAGTCAAAAACATGCCAATTCATCGGACTGTAATTGATGAAGGAGCTTCTACGTGTATTATGTCGATTCAGTGTTGGAGATTGCTTGGCTCTCCTTCACTGAACCAATCCCCGACGATTCTTAAGGCCTTTGATGGCCGTGGGTTCCATCCATTTGGCATTCTATAGGATTTGCCTATAGGGGTTGAAGGAAAAACCGTTAGTCTGGATGTGGAGGTGGTTGATGCCCCTCTAGACTACAACCTTCTTTTGGGTCGCAGTTGGTCTTACGCTATGACAGCGGTCGTGTCATCGGTCTTCAGAGTTATAAAGTTTCCACACAATGGTAAGATCATGACGATAGACCAGCTGGCTTACTTTTCATCCGAACCAGCCTCTTCAGAGAGTATCCAGCATGTCGGTAAAACGACTATCCTGTACAAGGATGTTGGTGTAGGATTAGTTAAAGATTTTGGTTTACTAGGAACTTTTCCTTTCCCTCCAATCAACGCAGACCCTTCATTCGCAACCATTCATATGATTACTTCAGACACTATTATTTACGATGATCCTTGGATTTTCCCATCTGAATCTGAGATAGACTCATTCGGTGATGTTATGCCTTTGAGTCCATATGAAATTGCTTATGAAGCCGTGCAGTATTTTACCAACTCACATTCAACCCAAATCGACCAAATGAATGTGGTCCGTGAGGAATCACTTTTCACATCAACCTCAGAATGGATAACGTTTCCTGAAGTTGTGTCATCTGACGAACAACTTCACGAAATCCTAAGTGTAGACGATCTACCATGGGAAGATCTTCATCATAGATCTTCGTTTTTACCTGAAGGTGATGACTTTGAAAATGATTTTTCATCCATTTTTACAGCTGAATATGTCAAGGACGCTAAGAATCCCATGAAACATCCTGATTCAGAGTTGAATTTGGGAAGCATTTCCCAAACTATTGCCATTGACATTTCAGTCAAAACCGGAATTATTGAGAACATTCATATAGGTGCCTCGTGTACAGATGACGAAGTTCAAACATACAAGGTCCTATTTCAAGAATTCTGCGACGTGTTTGCCTGGTCCTATGAGGAAATGCCAGGAATTGATCCCTCCATTGTTGTTCATGAAATCAAGACCTACCCGGACACTAAACCCGTTCGGCAACGTCTGTGTCAGATACACCCTAGGAAAGCGGCTGCGATTAAAGCAGAAGTCGAAAAGCTGTTGAAAGCAGGTTTCATTTATCCGATCCCGTTAACGGATTGGGTATCGAATATTGTTCCGGTCAACAAGAAACAAGGAACAATAAGAATATGCATCGACTATAGGGATATAAATCGTGCTTGTCCAAAAGACAACTATCCCACGCCCTATATCGATTAAATAATTGATGATTGTACCGACAGTGAAATATTTTCCTTTGTGGACGGTTTTTCCGGTTACAACCAAATAAATATTCTACCTGCCGATCAACCAAAAACGGCTTTCATTTGTCCCTGGGGGACATTTGCTTACTGCAAATTACCTTTTGGACTTAAGAATGCCGGAGCCACTTTCCAACGGGCAATGTCTTACGCGTTTCACGACATCAAGCACATTGTGCAACCGTATCTCGATGATTTGCCTGCTCATTCTTTACATCGAGTTGATCACCTTGTCCACTTACGCGCTATTTTTATGAGGTGTCGGCATTATCGAATTCGGTTGAACCCACACAAATGTGTCTTCTGCATAGAAGTGGGACGATTGCTAGGATTTGTCGTTTCAAAAGCCGGTATCCGCGTCGATCCCTCGAAGGTCGAAGCTATCATCAAATTGCCTCCTCCTTCGAGTTTGCGCCAACTCCAAAGTTTGCAGGGGAAAGCAAACTTTTTACGTCGATTCATTCCTAACTACGCCGAGATTACAAAGGGTTTCACCCGGTTGTTGAAACAAAATGCACAATTCTCTTGGGATGAGATAGCTCAGAAGTCTTTTGATGCACTAAAGCACGCGTTGACCCATGCACCATTGCTGCATCCTCCCAACTACAACCAGGACTACTTTTTGTATCTCGCCGCCTCCCACTCCACCATTGGAATGGTCTTAGTTCAGGAAGACGAATTCGGAACGGAACATGTGATATATTATCTCAGTAGGACGTTAAATCCCACTGAGCTAAAATATTCGCATGTGGAGAAATTGGCCCTGGCAGCTGTCCAGGCTGTCCAACGTTTTCGTCATTACATTCTTCTCCGTAAAACTACAGTGATTTCGGATTGCAACCCTATGATCTATATTCTGACTAAATAATTGCTAGGGGGCAAGTACTCCAAATGGATCGTTATCCTGCAGGAGTTCGATTTGGAGTTCGAGAAGTCCAAGTCTAAGAAATCCTTAGTTTTTGCGGAATTGATGTGTGACTTCCCGCGTGCTGACACGGAAACTGTGGCAGAGGAACCCATTGCGGACGAATCCCTGTTTCGTATCAGCACTTTAGATCCGTGGTATGGGAATATAATCGTCTATCTCCAAACCCAATCCTTTCGGCCCGAAGCTTCAAAGTCGGAACGTCGGAAAATTCGATTCCAGTCCCAACAGTACAAAATTATTGGAGATACTCTTTATCGTCGTGGGGCGGATTTAATTTTTCGTCATTGTTTAACTCATGAAGAGGCAGAAAGGGTTCTGAATGACTGTCATTCTGGAGCATGTGGCGGTCATATGTCTGGGTATGCCACAGCTCAGAAGGTGTTGCGTGCTGGCTATTTCTGGCCGTCCATGTTTAAAGATTGTATCATTGCGGTCCGAAAATGCCACAACTGTCAAGTGTTTGATCGCAAGATGCGCGCACCACCTACCCCTCTCCACCCTATAATTTTCGTTGGTCCTTTTGCTAAATGGGGTATCGATTTTATTACATGTAACCCTCACTCGGCCGGGGGGCATGCATATATCATCCTTGTGGTTGATTATTTTACTAAGTGGGCCGAGGCGATGCCTACATTCGAGGCAGATGGCAAGACAGCTGCGATTTTCGTATTCAATCATATTATTGCTAGGTTTGGTGTCCCACAAGCGATAATCATTGACCATGGGCGCCATTTTCGAAACATTATGATGACAGAACTTACAAGCCAGCTTGGTTTACGCCATGATAGTTCTACTCCTTATTACCCTCAAGCAAACGGTTTGGTTGAATCCATCAACAAAGTTCTAGTTATCATGATTCGACGAATCATTGGTATTCATCGGTCGAATTGGCATAACATGTTATTTTCAGCGCTTTTGGCGTACCGAACCTCAGTAAAAACATCAACAGGGTTCACTCCTTTCCAACTAGTTTATGGTTTGGAAGCAGTGTTGCCCATTGAATGCGAAATCCCATCACTTCAAATGGCTATCGAATTACTCCCAGCTACTTCCGAAGAGGAGAAGCGTCTGTTATACTTAGCTAAATTAGATGAGACTCGACGTGATGCTGCTTTAGCAATCGAAACTCACGCAAAAACGATGAAAGCTCAGTATGATCGTAACGTGACCCCTCGTAATTTTTCGGAAGGAGACCTAGTGCTATTATATGATCAAGCTAACGATAAATTAGGTGCTGGAAAATTCGTTCCCATGTGGCATGGGCCCTACATTGTCAAGCGAAAGCTAGCAAAAGGGGCCTATGAGCTGGTAGATTTTGATGGGGACTCTTTGGGTAAGCCCAGAAATGGACTTTACCTAAAGAGGTATTATGCTTAAATGGTGGGTATGGGAATTCAGTTAGTTTAGTTAAGTTAATTTTTCTTTCTAGCTGGTATGTTTGCTTAGTTTAGACAGTGTGCTTAGCTTAGAGAGTGTGTTTTTCGTCGTTATTCTGGCTTATCTTGGTTTTACTCTTGATATTGCAGATGTCGACGCCTCTCCAAACGTACATTGGATTTGCTGATGGTGCTTATCGTAGTACGCGGAATATCTCTTCCGCAGCTTGGGTTATCTATTCGCCCTCTGACGAGTTAGTTTCTATGCATGGGGTGAGCCTCGGTCAAACAACAAACAACATTGCAGAATACAATGCAGTGATTGAGCTATTATCTGAATCTATTTCATTTGGGATTCGGAGTTTGATAGTGAGGTTAGATTCTGAATTCGTTGTATTACAGCTTAATAGAGTCTATGCCATTATAAATCCAGTTTTATTAAGATTGTTTTTGAGGGTGCGTCTCTTGGAACGTGAATTTGATTACACTGAATATCAGCATATTCCAAGGTCTTTAAATACATTAGCAGATGCAATGGCGTCTCGAATGTTAAATAGACCTTTGTAACAATCATAAATGTAAATTTATAAACATTTCATCACACATGTTTAACAAAATAAGCCAGTAATAATGATATATATATAGATAGGAGTGTGTCAAAAAATATACATCGTCTTCGATCATAGGCTGAAAAACACCTTATGATCGGCAAAAATGATAAGTACAAAAAACCAAAAATGTCACATGTGTCTACAAAAAGTGACTAGCCAATCACTGGTGGTGCTCTCTATATGAGACCACTGCCCGCGCTACCCTACACAGGAACCTCCTGAAAGGTCCTGGGACTGCGACCACATAGCGCTGAAGTCGGATAGGAATATCGTCTATAGTCGTCTCTTGTATGCCCGCCGTGAGACGCTCTAAGTCCTGTTCCAGCTCGGCTAAGGTCTCTGCGGCCGCATCCTGTGGGGTTGGTGCTGGTGCAACTGGTACTCTTCTCTCAAAAGCCCGGAGATTGGCCGGACGCTGTGGGCCTACATCTGCATTTTGAAAATTTTTGCTGTCAGTTTTGAGACAATATATAAAAAACAAAAAAAAAATAATAGATAATTTAAAAACTGGTGAAAAATGAAGTACCTCTGTCGTCCCATTGTTCTCCCTGTGGAAGAACCATGTCTGGATCATTGCGAAAATCTACTCCGGCATAAGGAAAATCCTGAATCGCAAAGACCTGGCTCTCCAACCAGTGAAAGTAACCTGCAGGAAATTGGACAACCCCCGCTCCCTCATCAGGATGCCGGGCCATTACCGAAACCCATCGCGTCAACTTAGGCTCCCGAGGAGGCCCAACTGGAACAGTAAGATGCTGGGGGATCAACATTGGAACTCTCTCTAGGGCAAAGCTCACAACTAAAGGCCCATATCCAAAAGTCTTTAGTTGTCCGTTCTTTGCCCTAGTCAGTTGGCCTTTCATATTAGCCAGCACAGCATCGCACCAGTTGAAAATGGTGCCTCGGAAGCAATCTATAGCCATCCGCATTTGGGAACCAGTGGCTATGTGCAAAGCGGCAGCACCGCAAAGTCTGGTAACTGTAAAGGAAATTACCATAAGTTCAGGTCGGGATATGTATTTGATTTCTATCCCCTTATCCTGGTTTTGATTATTGCACCATTCTAGCCGGAGACTAGCAAGGGATTGGCCACCCGGCCTAGTCCCGAATAGAGAGAGTTGCTCGCCCCTGTTAGGCAAGCCAGTGAGAAAGTATATGTCGGAGGACTCTATCTCGAGCTGGTGTTCTCCGATGTAAAAACATTGATCCTGAATGTTCCACCTTTCAACCAGCCACTCTAAGAATGGCACCTGGGCCCTCATGCCAGGTATGGCCCAGTACTTGTAGAGTCCGCATGCCTTTAAAGCATCAATGGAAGGTTGATGACCTATTGCGGCCAAATCGACATCTTCGTGTTCTCTTTCATGCCAATCTAGCATGGTGGGCAATCTACACACCAAAAAACATTGATTAGAATTCATTAAATCAAATTTTGATGGTTAGGTTTTGAGTTTGGGTTTTGAAAATCCGCTTTGCGCGGAGTACGCACCCTGCGTTTAGAAAACAGAGCGTGGGGACGCAGCTGTTCTGAAGGTGGGCTGCGTACTCTGACCATTTTCCCATATACAAAAATGTCGGGGTACGCAGGTCACCCATGCGGCACCTGCGTCCCCCGAAAAGCGGACCCTAAAACCCCAAACCCTCCAAAAAATCGAACTAGAACCTAAAATGGAATTCTAAACGGATGAAATTGAAGAGGAGGATGTTGTGAAATACCTTAAAGAGACGGCGCTCAATTCCGACGGTCGGATTCTCCGCAAAGTCCACGGGAAGTTTCTTGCCAAAAGCCCTTTTCTCACCCTCAACAGTAAAATGGTAAAAAGTCTTTTTATAGGTTTTTTGGATAAATGAATGCTAAGTTTGTTTATTTTTCACCATGAAAGGATATTTTTCAATGTATTTTTGCCTATCTTAAACAGGTATGAGTAATGTGTTGTTTTTGTGCAGGACAAAAGGACTTTAGGGTAAAATCATCATTTTTCACGAACCAAGACACCAGAGTCATATTTTAAGCCCTTTTCTGACTCCTAAAACATGAAAAGATTGCCGAGCGTTTCTTTTACACTCGTTAAAACGGAATTAAAAGACGGTCCTCTTACAGCCCTTTCCTGACCGTAAAAACAAGAAAAGATTACCGGATTTTTGTCGTTTCAAATTCGATACTGGAAATAAAACGACATGCCTCTGATCGCTTTTTACCTTTCAGGTCAAAGGCATTAATCATGAAAGTACTCCTTGGTCGCAAGATCAAGCGGTTCTCTCAGGTATTATTTTATACTTTTTCGGGCTTGGGAGACACAAATTTACGAAAAAGTTCACCTTGGAGTCTTCTTTAGTTTTTTCAGACTCTCTAAAATTGAAAAACACCGAGTTTCTCCTATACTGGAATCGTTAAAATTTCACAGTAAAGGACCTGTTCGATTACAAACAGGAACGGACCACTCCTTCTTAGGGTCCGAATCTAAACTAAGTTGGACTCATCCGAAGGATGAGCTTATAATCAAGCATATGTTATCCTCCTCAAGCTTGTAAAAAATAAAGAGGTACTTGCCAGAAATGGTGGGGGAAAAGAGAGAAGAATGAACCTATTTGTTATCCTTTGTTACAGAAGAACCTTATCACCGCTCTTGAACACGACACGTTTCATTCACCTGGGTTGGGAAATCCTTTGCCTTAAAGCTGATAAAACCACTCTGAAAGTCTTCAACCGTTTCTGGGTATTAACTTTGGGTCAATTGTCAACAAGCCATCTGTCGTGTCGTTATGTGTTCAAGAGGTCTCTGCAAATAAACCATTCATATGCAAAATACTTGTCATCCATTTGACCATCCCTGAGTTAGTCCTTACAGCAACATTTCTTCAACTTGAACAATGATTTCGTGTTGTAGGCTTGCCTGCGACGGGTCGCTTTCTATCGACATCAGCACATTATCTAGAAAGATGACTTAGAAATCGTCAGTACCTTGAAGTCTGCATGCATCAATGGCAGGTTTCTCGCCTTTGACGACAGTTTACATCATTGACTTTCGATCGAAGGATTCCGTGACGTGTTCGACATCAACCCATTCATTCACATTTCATGGATTGTACTGGGTACTTTGAGAACCATTGACATCACTGGTGGTTTCTCTCACACTTGTTAACAGTTTACATCATCGACTGGTAATCAAGTGGTTTCTACCATGTTCGACATCAACTCATTTATTCGCATGGATAGAATCGTACCAATTCAGGAAGTAGAGATGAAGACCCTGGATCTAGTTTCCACCATCTAGGCTGCGAGGAGTTTTGTATTCATTATATAGTAGACTAACCATAAACAGATGGCTGCGTCCATACTGTGTCTACAAAAGTCTACGATTTTGATGTACTGCAAAATCATTCTTGTATCAGAGCAGTAGTTAGATTGTTAGTTAAAGTTTTCAATCTGAGTATGGGAATGCCTACCTCAGCGATGATATCATCTTATATATGTATTTTGTGTTGAATATTTGCAGGTTCTGACCGGGCTCTCCGCAAGATACTCCTTGAAATGATAAAGTACTTCACCCTTCCTAGATCATAAAAACCCTAATCTACTACAGGCTTCGCACTTTAGGGGGCAATCTGTTACACTAAAAAATGTCACCATGACTATTTGCAGTTAGTATGGCTCCATCCACTGTCATACTATCCTCCTTGGCAAGTCTCATGCCTCTGCTCTTCATGTCAAACTTCAAGAAAAAGAGAAAAGTCATTTAAAGTCAATTATCTCTGGTACGCAGTTTCTCTTAGCCTTACCTTCGTGTACGCAACCGAAGTTCACAATACCTGCGTACTTGTACGCTCTGTATGTAAAGGGGTGGGTGCGTACTCCTGTAAAGGTCAAAAGGCGCAAGTTTCACTCTAAAAAAGTTACTTGTGGTCATTTCTAGAGTCTTCTAGAAGCTTGTTTGACGTGTATGAAGCGCCTCTAGATGGTTCATGTATCCCTACGAAAGAGGAACTTATCCCATCAAGAGGGGAGCTATCCCATCCAAAGAGGGGCTTATCCCATTGATGGTGGACCTGAATAACTTCCTATAGAACATTATAAATACAGGCATTGGGCCAAAGGGAGGGGAAGTTGAAAGCTGAACATTCCTAAGGGTAGATGCTGTTGGAATTAGGACTTCCTTGTAGAAGCTTGTGAGGAGAGATTACCATCTTTGCTTGTTCTATTTGGAAGTGGGTGAGCTGATCAGAGTAAAGGAGAACTCTTGTAGACCCTGGGAGGGACTTGCACAACACCAAGGCTCAGGTTGTAATGGTTCCTTTTGTTACCTTTTAATACAAATTAGTCCATTCTTCTCAACAATTTGTTATTTATGAGTTGTTTCATATACTCCTTGGTCTATATGTTAAATATGTTTTATTTTATGTGATATTCAGGTGCTATTTAATCGTTTGATTGTTAGTGAATGCAGGTTTCGAAGGGAAGGAGGAGTTCATCCGGATCAACGAAGCTGGACTACTACAACAGCGTTGGGTTACAGGTAGGATCTAAACACTTGATTTCTCATATTGTAAAAGCATATTTAGAGAAGGATTGCTCTTATTTGTCTTGTTTGTCATTAGAAAGTCTTAGGCTTCTAGGGAGGTCGGTTGTGTCTGCACTAACGACTCATTCCGTGTGACACCCATACAAAGACTTCTTTAACTTGCATACCAGTTCTTTCTTACCCGTCACTGCAAAGCCTTCAGGTTTCTTCATGTAGATCTCCTCTTCCAAATCCCCATGAAGAAATGTTGTCTTCACATCCATCTGTTCTACCTCAAAATCAAAAGCAGCAGCAACAGATAAAAGCAACCTAATAGAAGTTACCTTGGCAACAGGAGAAAAAATATCACCAAAATCAATTCCCGGCGCCTGGGAATAACCTTTTGCTACCAACCGAGCTTTGTATTTCTCCACCTTTCCTTCTGCATTTGTCTTCTTCTTGAACACCCATTTGTTGTCAATGGATTTCCTTCCAGCCGGCAACTCCACCAGATCCTAAGCCTCATTTTTGTGCAAAGATGTCATTTCATCAACCATGGCCTCTTTCCAGAGTTTTCCATCCTCTGAATCTACTGCTTCCTTCACAGTTCTGGAATCATCATTAATAATATATAGGGAAAAATTTGAACAGAATGCAGATGGACTATACCTTTCTGGCTGCCTTCTTTCTCGAACTGATCTTCTTACACCCGGAGTTTGTGGCTCTTCATCTTCTGATTCCTCCTCTGCTTTAGACTTTTATTCTTCCTCCTTTAGCTCAAACTCTATCTTCTCAGGTTCCTTTCGTTGGATTTCATGTTTAAAACATCTTTCACCTCTCTGAACACCACATCTCAGCTGTACACAACCTTCCTTATTGCTGGGTTCCAAAGCTTATAACCCTTTAAACCATCCTTATACCCAATAAAGATGCACTTTTCAGATTTACTATCCAACATGGTTTGTTTCTCCTTTGGAACATGTACATATGCATCACATCCAAATACCCTCAGATGTGAAAGAGAGGGTTTCTTACCAGTCCATACCTCTTGTGGATTCTTATCCTCCAACGCTAATGAAGGTGATCTGTTGACCAGGTAATATGTTGTCTCCACCGCCTCTACCCAGAATTCATGTCCTAACTCGACACCACTAAGCATGCTTCTTGCCCTTTCCATCAACATCTTGTTCATTCTTTCTGCAACTCCATTTTGCTGAAGTGTATATGGGGTAGTCTTCTGTCGTGCTATACCACACATCTTACAGAATTCTTCAAATTCCTTACTGCAAAACTCTCCACCGTTATCTGTCCTCAGCACCTTTATCTTCTTCTCTATCTAGTTTTCCACCAGAGCCTTAAATTTTTTAAACCTGTCAAAGACTTCAAATTTCTTCTTAAGGAAATATATCCATGTATTCCTTGAGAAGTCATCTATAAATGATACATAGTACACAGACTTACCCAGTGATGGAACCTTCACAGGTCCAAATACATCACTGTGCACATGCTCTAATATCTATTTCGCCCTCTTACCACCAGAGGGGAAACTCACCAGATTCTGCTTCCCATATACACAATTTTCACAGAAATCAAAGTCCAGAGAGGTATTACTCATACCTTCTACCATACCTTTATCATGAAGTATTCCAAGGCCCTTCTCTCCAATATGTCCAAGCCTTTGATGCCACAACATGGTCTTCTCTCCAGAGACCACTAGATTTTCTGCTCCACTTTCAGGAACCACAAAACCGTTGCACCCATCAACAATAGTGCTACCTTGCAGCTTGTACAGAGTTCCAGTCTGAACTTCTCACGTCAATACCAGTGCTCCCTGAACCATCTTGCAGGTATCCTTCTCGAACACTGTTTTTACACCTGCATCATCCAACTTGCTTACAAAAATCAAATTTCTGGCCAATGCAAGAATATGCAGAACACTCGAAAGTGTTCTAACCCTTCCACCTTGCAACTTCAACTTTACTTTTCTGCGACCAATGATTCTAGCCTTCCTGTCATCCCCCAAGAAGACATCACCACCATCGTATTTCTCATACTCGTAGAACCACTCTCTATGGGGAGTGAAGTGAAAGGATGCACCTGAGTCAATCAACCATGCCTCATGATCTACATGTGTACTTGAAGAAGCCAAGTACACATCCCCACCTTCATCTGAGGTGGTTTTCACCTCTACAGAAGGAGCATCATCAAATCCCTTTCCTTTATCGGGAGCTTTATATTTACAGTCCCTTTTGAAGTGCCCTTCCTTTCCGCATTTCCAGCACACCACCTTTACAGGTTTTCCTGGAGATTTAGATCTCCCTCTAGATTTAGATCTCCCACTCGATGACTTATTTTTGTTTCTGTTCTGGGACCATCCTCGTACAGACAAGGCATCACCATTCTGGCTCTCCATATTTTTCCATCTCATCTCCTCCGTCAGCAAGGCTAAGACTATTTCATCAAATTGCAAGGCAGTTGCATTGCTACCTATTGCAATAACCAGACTATCCCATGAATTTGGTAGAGAACACAACAAACTGATGCACTTATCTTCATCTGAAATTTTAATATCAACAGATGCTAACTGACTTACCACAGTATTAAATGTGTTCAGATGCTCTGTCACCAAGTCTCCATCTTTCATCCTCAGGTTATACAACTTTTTCCGCAAGAACAGTTTATTCACCAGAGACTTAGATTGGTATAAAGTCCCTAACTTGTCCCACAAAGCCTTCGCCTTAGTTTCCCCTGATACATTCAGCAATACTGAATCTAAGACACACAATCGTATTGTGCTTTTTTCCTTCAGGTCCAACTTCTTCCATTCTTCATCAGACACTCCCATTCGTTTAGTACCCGATCTACCGCGATCCACTAATCTTTATCCACCAACAAATCCTCCATCTTGAGTTTCCAAAACTCAAAACTCTGACCATTAAATTTCTCGATCTCTATCTTTCCACTGCTCGCCATCTTCTTTTACCACCAGAATCGATCTCGCAGATCTCCCACTGAACAGGGTCTACCACAGGCCCGATCGAAACCCCTCAGCAACAAAGGCGTCCCCTTGAAGCCAAAACAGCTCTGATACCAAATGTAGGTTTTAACCCCGTACAGAAATTACCTACATATGAATTCTAAAACACAGAAAATAAACAATGCGAGAGAATAACACATAAAACAAATATACACAGATATTTTCCCCTGGATCCCAAAACCGGGACTACCAGCTTGATTTTTCATTATGTTCCTTTCAATGTTACAATACATATATATACATGTTGAAGCATCCAATACCATGGACCGAAAAACCATCACATCCAAAACCATGGACCGAAAACCATAGGTAGGTTCGCCCAACCTAATATGGGGTCCAAAAAAAAATTTCCCAAGGCGCTGCCCCGGACCTCGTAGAGGGGGGCTAGTCGCCCCCCTCAAACCCCCCATGTGACCCCTCACTATGCAGTCGGCGCAACAAAGGGGGGGCTCTGCCCCCCCTCTAGCCCCTCAGTTCACTACGTAGGTTAGTCATGGAAAGAATATAACACAACCCAACAGTGTGATTGGGTGTTCGGTCAAAATCAGTGTAAATCATATTGTATCGTGGATTGTTGTCCCTGGTATGAGAATCCACACTTTTTTCTCATTTTAGTCATTATAGCGTGGCAGGGAGGTACTAGGCAGGTGTATGAAGTCGCCTGTAGGTTGGGGCCTGTGAACACTTCAGGGTGGTAGGGTGGTGCTAGGGCGAGTTGTGGCTCGCTAGGGTGTTGGGGCATCTATTCAGTTGACTACTAAAGAAATTGGGCGTTAGGGCATCCTTCCAATGGGAGATGGAAAAGAATTTTTTTCTAGAATTATAGGAAGTTGTTGCTTTCATTTTAGTTGGGGTTGAAGATTAAAGAATTTATTAGAAAAACGTTCAGTGGTTTTTGACCCGGAGGGGTTTTCCACCTAAAATTCTCGTGTCTATTGTGTTCTTTTGTTTACCGTTATTACTGTATAAACATTAATAATAATTGAATATTAACTAATGCTTTGAAATGATTTAAAAGTGCTAATCGTTGAGGAATATTGATTCATCCCCCCTCTCAGTATTTCCAACAATTGGAATGAGAGCTTGGTTCCTTCAATAGTAGTCTAACAACTGGAAGGAGATCATGGAGTATACTAAGAATAGAGTTCCTTTTTTCAATGGAAATAACTATGCACTTTTGAGTGGAAGAATGCAGGTTCATTTGTTAGCCCAAGGATACGAAGTATGGGAAATCGTTGACAAAGGCTTCACACCGACGACCTAGGACGAGAAAGGTAAGAAAAATATGGTATATGATGCAAAGGCTAAAGATATTATTATCAGTGGGCTTATCTAATATGTTTATATTAAGGTATTGAATTACAAAACTGCTAAAGAGGTATGGGGCAAGCTTGAAAATATGTATGCAAGTGACTCAAAGGTGAAAGAAGAAAAGCTTCAAATTTTCAGGGAAAAATTTGAGCAACTCAAAATGAGGGAAGATGAAGATATTGATGCATACTTTCAGCATGTTGATGAAACAACAAATACATTGGAAGGTTTGGGAGAACCTGTTGAAACAAAAATTGTTGTCTGAAATTTCCTCAGAACCTTGACATCAAGATTTAACCCTAAGGTATCTGTCTTGGAAGATAGATCGAATCTGACCAATCTCAACATAGATGAATTGCATGGAATTCTTACGGCATATGAAATGAGGATTGAAGAAGAGGATGGCACATCTCACTTAGAAAAAAAAAATCTACATCCAAGAAGAATAGTAAGGACAAGCAGACTTCGAAAGCAAAAACTTGCAACTGTAAGGATGAGGAAAAGGAAGAAGATGAAGAAGAATTCTCAGATAAAGAGTTTTCCTACTTCACACGAAAAATGAGAACAGGTACAGGAAAATTCAAAGGTAAACTTCCATTAATATGTTTTGATTGTGGTGAGGTTGGGCATTTTACAACCAAATGTCCTCACAAAAATGAAGTTGTTACGAAAAGGAAAGAAAAGTCCTAGCAAGTTCAACAAGCAAGGCAAGAAGAAATGGTTTAAGAAAAGTTTCTTCTCCAAAGAAGATAGCTCTTCATCTGAAGAAGACAGTGATAACGAAGAATAATTCAACATAAGAGTATTGTTTATCGCCAAGCACAATAAGAAAGAGGCACTTGATGAAGAAGGAGACAACGAAGAAGAAATGACTACAGTTGAATTTCAAAACAAAGTAATCAGGTTTATCAAAGAGCTCAAGGCTGAGAAGAATCACGTCAACACTCTTGAAGGTGAATTAAAGACAGAAAGGGAACATGTCCTAAATCTTAAAATCAAGGTTGAAGAATACAAATGAATTGAAGAATCGCTCAGGAAAGAATTAAAGGAAAGTAACAAGGAAAGAGAAGCATTGGAAGCTAAAATCGTTTCTTTATGAAAGAAAGTAAAAAATGGAAAAACCCTTCAAAACTATGCCAACAACTCAAAGACTTTGGATGAACTCATCAGCAGCCAACGATCATGCAACAACAAGACTGTTCTTGGTTACAAAGAAAAATTCAAAAAGGAGTCAAGTCCTTCCATGACAACTAAAGAAGATGGATATGAAAAATCTACCAAGTAGGTAAATCTCCTAGCTAGATCAAGAGATCAAGATTCGCAGAAAGAACCTTGGAAGACAATTCCTCAAAGAAGATTTCCTCCCAGATATCAAACTATCTTTTATGGTCATTGTTATTCATGTGGAAAGTTTGGACATAGAGCTGTAGAATGTCGCATGTATGTTTTGAATGAATATAATTCCAGGAGATCCCTCAGAAATGGATATTCTAGAACTCAGCAGAATATCAACAGATATGATCATTTGAGAGATGATGTTGAATGTTACAAATGTAACAATTTCGGACAGCTGGCCAAAGATTGAAAACTTGGAAGCTCTTTAAAGGAATTCTCGCAAAATTAGAATGAACAAGTATGGAAAAGGAAGACTAAAAGGTGTGCTCTCGCTCTCAAGGCTCAAAACAACAGAAATATATGGTATGTTTCTAGTGGTTGCTCAACGCATATGACTGAAGATAGAAATAAGTTCATATCCTTGAAAGAAAAGAAGGATGGAATAGTGTCTTTTGGAAATGACGGGTCTTCAAACGTCATAGGAGCAGGTACAGTCACTCTTGGAAGCAAGGATGCATTAGCAAAGGATATGTTGTTGGTTGAAAATATGAATCACAATTTGCTCAGTTTTGGATAGATGTGTGACCAAGGACACATGATTTTATTCAACTCGAAAAAATGTGAAATCAGGAAATGCAAGTTTGGTAAAATTGTGGCTACAACAATTAGAGCTCAAAATGACATATATATTTTGGATGAGACACCTAAAGGGTGTTTCTTGGAAAAAGAAGACGAGAGTTGATTATGGCACAAATGAATGGGATAGATAAATTACTACAATTTGGTCAAGATCAACAAAAAGGAAGCAGTTAGAAAAATGCTAAAAATCTCAAAGCCTACCAATACAATATGTGAATCTTGTCGGCATGGCAAACAGAGAAAAGTCGAGTTCAAGACAAAGGAACATTTTGCGTTACATCCATTGGAGTTAATACATACTGATCTATGTGGTCCTATGAGAACAAAAGGTTTAGACAGTGAATTATACTTTATGTTAATGGTAGATGATTACACTAGAATGACAACTATCAGTTTCCTGAATAAAAAGTCTGAGGCATTCGAATGTTTCAAAATATACAAGGAATTGGTTGAAAATGAAACCGATTTGAAGATCAAATGTCTAAGATCATATAATGGCAAAGAATTCATGTCCAAAGCATTTCATCGATATTGTGACGAACATGGAATAAAAAGGCAATTCTCAACAGCCAAAACACCACAGCAGAATGGAGTAGTTGAAAGAAAAAATAGAACCATACAGGAAATGGCTAGAACCATGTTAAAAGACTCAAACTTAGACGATAAATTCTGGGTTCAAGCAATTGATATTGTCGTATTCATTATAAACAGAGGCCTTCTCAGGAACATTTGTAACATGAATATGTTTGAACTATGGAAAGGAAGACCAGCTAACGTCAAATACTTCAAAATATTTGCAAGTAAATGCTACATCAAAAGAGAAGACCAAAAATTGGGCAAGTTCAATTCCCGTGTTGATGAAGGTATTTTTGTTGGTTATTCGTGCAAAAGAAAGGCTTATAGATGCTACAATCTGAGGCAAAAACAAATAGTTGAAAGTATAAATGTTACTTTTGACGAAGACTGTGAGATCATCTCTTCAACCAAATCTAAGGGGCTTGAGGTAGAATCTATGAAGGATGAAGAAGGAGCTCCAGAACAATACCAATCAAATAAGGAAACACCAGTCGACCAAGAAGAAATAAGAAATGATCACCAGGATGTACAAGAAGTTTCTCCAAAAGATTCAAAAGAATGGTATCAAAAGAATCATCCTTCAAATTAGAGCATCGGCAACATAAATGAAGGAATTGGAACCAAAAAAAGTTGACAACTTCGTTTATCACAGCAAACCCATCTTTCCCTTTTAGCAACTTTTGAGCCTAGCAATTTTGAGGAATATAGTCAAAATGAACACTAGGTAGCAGCTATGAATGAAGAACTGGATCAAATTGAGAAGAAAAACACTTGGGAATTGGCTCCACGACCAAGGCGTAAAAATGTTATTGGAACTAAATGGGTCTTCAAAAACAAATTGAATGAGGATGGACATGTTACCAGGAATAAAGAAAGATTAGTCTACAAAGTATATGCACAAGTTGAAGGAATCGATTTTGAAGAAACATATGCTCTTGTTGCCAAAATGGAAGCTATCAAGATGTTTTTCGCATACGCATGCTCGAGAAAAATCAAGGTCTACCAAATGGATGTTAAGTCAGCCTTTATAAATGGTGAATTGGAAGAAGAAGTTTACATTGAACAACCCAAAGGTTTTCTGCTCACTGACAAAGAAAAATACGTTTGCATATTAAAGAAGGCACTACATGGTCTCAAGCAAGCTCCTAGGGCTTGGTATGCTCCTCTTGATAGGTATCTACATCAACAAGGATTCAAGAAAGGAAGCGCTGACAGCAATCTCTATGTGAAAGTGGATCAAGATAACCTAATGATTATGGAGGTATATGTGGATGATATAATCTTTGGAAGCAATGATGACAGGCTAAGTAAAGACTTTGCCACAAAAATGAAAAGTGAGTTTGAAATATCTATGCTTGGCGAGCTGATATACTTTTGGGGCTTCAAATTTCTCAGCAGAATAAATGAATATTCATATATCAAACTAAGTACATCAAGGAAATTCTCAAAAAATTCCAGATGGAAGATTGCAAGCCAATCCTTACCCCCATGATAACAGGTTGCAAGTTAAGCTTAGAAGATTCGTCAAAGGATGTGGACCAAAGGTTGAATAGATGCATGATTGGTAGTCTCCTATATGTGACAACCTCCTGGCCTGATGTGATGCAGGCAGTTGGACAAGTAGCAAGATTCCAAGCAACACCAAAAGAATATCATATTATTGTTGTCAAAAGAATTCTTCGATATCTTAAGGGCACAACAGAATATGGTCTACGGTATCCCAAAGGGAATGATTTGGTTATCCAAGCTTATATAGATACAGATTGGGCAGGAAGTGTTGATGATTGTAAGAGTACCAGTAGAGCAACATTCTATCTAAGTGGTTGTCTTGTTTCATGGTTAAGTAAAATGCAGCCTTCAATCTCATTATCCACAGCAGAAGCAGAATATGTTGCGACAGCAGCTTCTTGTACTCAAGTTATTTGGATGAAGAAAACTTTGCAATATATTCAAGTCAAGTTTGATGAGCCTATTCCCATCTTTTGTGATAACACCAACGCCATCAGTATCTCCAAGAATCCTATGATGCATTCCAAAACGAAGCACATTCTGATTAAATATCATTTCGTTAGAGAGCAGGTCACTGAAAAGAATATCAAGCTTGAATATGCTGGCACAAAGGAACAAATTTCTGACATATTTACCAAACCATTACCTCTTGAATCATTTGAGTATCTTCGCAAAAATCTTTGGATTCTCCCAAGTTTTCATTAGACTATTTTTCTTACCTACTCAAGTAGAAAGGGGGAGTGGAGGTGTGTACAGGTCCGCAGGATGGTTGTTTTTGAGGGGGGGTTACCCTTTTCCATTGATGACAAAGGGGGAGAGAAGGTAGTAGCAAGAAGTGTCATGATCGCAAGGGGAATACTTGTGTTGCCATTAATGCCAAAGGGGGAGATTGTTGATCAGTGGTTGTCATTTATGTCAACCCAAGCAGCACCAGGGGATACCTCAATCTTGCATGGGAATTTTGACTTGACAACTTACTTTATTCTGAGTCAAGGATATACTATATTTATTTTACTCGTCGATATGTTTCCGTTGATATATGGCACGCCAAGTAATTCTTCACGGTTTGAGAGATATTCATGTTTGAAGTTAGTAACCCTAGTTAGTGGGCTAAAACCCTATCGGGTTGTGGCAATTAGTTGTGGTCATTAAATAGTCAATAATTAATAATAATAAAAAATTGTTCCTAAAATCCCTCCAATATTCGCTTTTTGAGGACCCCCTCAACTCAAGACATTCATATAAATAATGACCCTCATATCCTCCTCTAGTAGGGATTTTGTGGCTTCAAACATGCCATCGTGGAATTTTCGCTATAACCTTTTTTCTGTGAAGCTTTAGAAGCTAAAATTAAAACCCATTTGAGTCGAAATCATGATGAACCTCCTGACCTCATTTCAGATCTTGGTTCGCTATATTTTCAGATATATGATCTGAGGAAGTTAGGGTTTTTGCAAGGTCCCGAATTCAATGTCAAACATGTGACGTTGGGAAAATAGTCATAACTTTCTCTTTGAGCATTGGATTCAAATTTCATAAATAGTCACAGAAAGAGGACTGACTTTAGTTTTTTGAGTAGAATTTTTAGGGCCGAAGGTCGCAACAGTGATACGTGGCACCTCGTATAAGTTCGCTCTACTGAACCAGTCTATAATCAGGTCATCGTGGGAGATTAGGAATAACTCCTTGAAGAATTCAATCTTGATCAGACCTGTGGGGTTGGAAAGAGGACTCAGAGGGCTACCATAAGATGAAATTTCAGACCCTGGAGATCTGAAATTGCATAGATACAACAAATTCAATATCGAGCTCCTAGAAGGCAAGAAAAAACATGCATTCAAGGATCACTGCAGTAAGGACCACACATCAACAGTCAAGGGTAGGTCTCCTACAACAAGGTATGCATGATTAGTGTTTACATTTGAAATATGAGTATCATGTTTGACATATGTTTTTGCAGGACAGCGTAAGTACATACAGGGTCTCGATTATATATCTATGTCTCTATATGTCGTAGTTAGTTTTGATACCACATTTCGGATGTCCTATTCTTGATACTACACATTTGATGCTACATATTCTTGATGCTACACCAAGTCTGCTAAATATATCTGATGTTGTATTTCATGTTACTTGTCTTGTCATAGTTGATAGAATGGTCTCTGTTGTTGTACTTAGAACTTGGTCCATCACAAGTCTAGGCTTTGTCATCAGTTTTTATTGTATATATCTTTAGGTCAGTTTTGGATATAGTCTTGCATAGGGTCCATGCCTATATCAAGAGTGGGAGTCTTTGTCTACTGCTGCAACAAGTCAACAACAAAAGTGAAAAGCACACTTCAAGTACGCATTGTAAATTTAATTTGTATTTATTCATTATTATGAACTTACATGTGTTTTGCAGGCAAAGGTAAGTTGAAAGGTATTTTGTTTTGTTTTGGGATTGGTTTCACTAGGAAAATTTTGCATGCAGGTAGAAGAAGATTCAAGTACCACTTGAAGCAAGAATTCAAGAGCATAAGTATCAAATCAAAGGAAGCATTACAGTGGGACATCCTTGAAGACATGACAGCCATCTGTATATTGTGAAGAAATGTCAAGGCCAAGATTCATCATTGTAAAGTTGTAAAAGAGTTAATCTGCCTAGAGTCGAAAAGGCATTATTGGGAGGTATAGGAGTCTCTATTGGGATGATGTCATGCTTTGGCTGCAGGTCATAGTGTGATTGGGTGTTCGGTCAAAATCATTGTAAATCATATTGTATCGTGGATCATTGTCCCTGGTATGGGAATCCACACTCTTGTCTCATTTTAGTCATTATAGGGTGGGAGGGAGGTGTTAGGTAGGTGTATGAAGTTGCCTACAAGTTGGGGCATGTGAACACTTTAGGGTGGTAGGGTGGTGCTAGGGTGAGTTGTGGCTCGCTAGGGTGTTGGTGCATCCATTCTGTTGACTACTAAAGAAACTAGGGCATTGGGGCGTCCTTCTAGTGAGAGCTGGAGAAGAAAGCTTTTCTAGAATTCTAGGAAGTTGTTGCTTGCATTTGAGTTGGGGCTGAAGATTAAATAATTTATTAGAAAAGTGTTCGATGGTTTTTTACCCGGAGGGGGTTTTCCACCTAAAATTATTATGTCTATTGTGTTCTTGTATTTATTGTTATTACTACATAAACATTAATAATAATTGAATATTAACTAATGCTCTAAAAATATTTAAAAGTGTTAATCACTAAAGAATATTGATTCACCCCCCCCCCCTCTCATTATTTCCAACACAACTCTTGTTCTAGTATCCCTGCATGAAATCATCCATATATTATTCAAGAAATCAAAACATCACATTAAATCAAATTGTACCTTATGAGATGGCTCTTCATCATGACATTTTCCTATAGGTATCAACATCCTGCATACATGGTTACACATCTCCCAAATATATTAATTGTCAAGGGTATCCATCATTTCAGACTTCTATCAGAGTCTTCATATCTTATCGAGAGATTTCCTAGTCAAGTCTTCTCGGTCTTTTGGACGTTGATTTCCTTTATTGTGGTTGCATATCTCACGGTCTCTTCCTTCCTCACACATTCCATTCCTAGGAGATTTCAAGCAGAGTTCCTTCATTATATTCAACCATATCAGACTTCATATGAGAACATATTATGTTGATTTCATCTAGTGTGACTTATGCCTTCCTGCATCCTTTTAGAGGAGGAGATCATTTTCCCTTGATAATGTTACTCAAGATACAAGTAATGATCCATGCTACTTACAACCATACAACATGACATCATAATACTAAACACAAGCATACATGCCTCATTTTACCTTTACATCATCTAGGCTTCTTTCAACAGCTTCCTTGATTTAAAAGATCTTCAATTCCTTGATCTTCCTTATGTCCTCATACCATCATCCCATGAATTCCATAAGTTGGAGTTCCTGATGAAACACTTGCTTCCTCTCTAGATTAGTGAACTCTCTCGATGAGGATTCCATCATAGAACCTTGAGGATCTTGCATATCCCCATCTAGCAGATGTTTCCCTTTTGTCTTGATGTATAATGAGCCTTGTCCTGGACGACTTCTTCATGTCCTTTAATGTCCAATGAGGTTCCCAAGAGTTATATCCTTCATGTTTGACTGCCATGGATTTTGTCCTTCATGATTCTCATGGTGTTGTCACGAGCTCTTGTTTCTAATAATTCCATGATGCCATGATGCATCTTATTATCATGGTCATATCAAAATATTGAGGAGCTTATGATAAGAACCTTTTGTGAGGGATACCATCTCAATCATAGTAGAGATTTGTTACTCCCTCTTTCCTTTGCCCTTTTTCTTCAGCTTCCTCCATTTTCTAGTGATATGAGCTTTTTTTTCATAATCTTTCCATAGCACTATTCTATCTTGATTAAGGACCAAACTTCCTTTTATTTTCTGCAAATGTTTGAGTCCTTTAGCCCTTGACAATTTTGCCCTCAACTTGTCTTTTCCTATCTAACATAGAGACAACAAGTTGTTTAATGAGGTAACTTCATTGTCTATGGACATTTGTTACCTTGCTTAAGAACAATGATGATTATCTTATCATCATCTCTCCTATATCTCCAATTGAGATCTTATGAAGATATCCCATCATTCTTTGATACCTTCAATTTTGTGTAGAGCTCAGGTCTAAGTGACATGACCTTATTTACCACATTTTCAGAGAATGTATCTTCTATCATTTCATATATCTCTTTGATGTCTCCTTTCCTGCTACATAGGGATGAGAGGACTTTAAGAGTTCCTTCCCATGAATTCAAAGGAGACCTTTTTCCTTGATATGTTCACTGACTTCTCTTATCTATGAGGATTATGACAATCCTCCTTATTCCATGCAAGGACCTTTGATGACCCATCCAACCTATATATCTCCTTGCAATCATGAAGTTATTTTACCAAATTGAATAATGAAAAATACTTACTTGACATGTGAAGATAAAATATTCACCTTGATCATGTTGAAAGTGGTTCAAGTTACTTCGACTTATACATATGATCCTTATGATTAACAAACTGTTGATATACTTGGGATGACATTGTATTGCTATCACATAAGTGGACTATGGAACCTTGTAGTATGCAACATTGTGTAGAACCATAGAGTATTGATGTCGCTTGCCATGATGATCACCTTATAGTATAGAGACCCATCAATTAGTATTACTATGGTTGTATCATAGGAGACCTTCATTCTATATTAAGTAATGTCCATACAAACTTCTATATGCCATCGAATACGTATCATCAAGCTCAGACAATCCGAAATGTCAAGATTGTTCCTTTTATAGAAAGGATTCAATCCGAGGTTGAGATACTTATATTGTGGCACCGAGACTATGGATAGTATGAGGCTTGTGAAATTATCTGAGAACCAAATCATTCTTACTTTAGGACTAAATTGTCTTGTTGTTTGTAGATTGTTTCGTTGATTATATAAACAGAAGCCTATCGTTGTTGTTTATTGTTGTTGTAGACTGATCCTTGAATATTTGATGTAGGTCTTCAACTTGATTTGATGCCCTTCTTGAAAATTGATCCTTGAATGTCTCTTTTTGTTGCCCTTCCTTTGACTTCAGCACCTTAGCTCTAATACCATGTTGAGGAATCTAGGGCAAATCAAGTTAATGAGATTATTCTTGACATGAAAACTATTTGTAAGGTATTTTTAATTTTTATTATTAGCACAATCTTCTCTTGTTATTATTAGAGTGTTTCTTCTTAGTTCATCAAATAGTTACCGAGACAAGAACACAAGATGTTGGATTTCTGCCAGGGCCAAAACCTCTCACTCTTTGATAGGAAAACCCACACAAATTCTTCTTATTGAGATTCCAATTGACAAAGAGCAGAACCAAGACCCTTGAACTATATTTCCATTCCTAGACCAAGACATAGTGATCCTTCTTCTTGATTCTTCGATTTCTTCATGGCACCAAAACATGATCACTGCAACATTCAAATGTTGTGATATATTCTTGAACTTTGGCCTCATCTTAGAAAATATCTAGCAACATCATGTAGCATCATATCACTACAACACCTATTATTATCAAGATCTAGCACCGAGTATCACTGAGCATTATCTTACCGAGACCTTATCCAAACTGCATCGTTGTCCATCCACATTTTAGTGAGTCTATGCCTGAGACAGTGAGGAGGATATCACTGTAATCTCACCCCAAACTAGTCTACATTGTCTTTATCATCGAGAATCTATTATGAAACCAACTCACAAAAACATAGAAAAGAGATATCAACGCCTTCAATATAAGCCTCTTTGAGGGGGAAACCTCCTTTACATGACATAAATGAACAATTCTTGGATGATACAAATGACAAGACCTGCTTTCTATATATAGGAGTCTAAGGGATCATAATATAATCAGAGACGACATAACAATAATAATGTAAGGGCACAACAATAACAATAGTGGGCTTCTATGGGGTACAATAATAAAAATATTGGTACTACATGGACACAAAAATATAATAAGGGGGTTGAACTAATAACAATAAGGGTTACAATAGTAGTCTAGGGACCTAACATGCCCCTCTCCTTCAAAAAGTGTTGTCCTAAACGCTTGAGTAGTTCTGGATTCTTCTGTATAAAATTATCATCCTTCCATGTGGAATATTCAATTGGTAAGTTCTTCCACTTGAGATACTCTGAAATTGATCGATTTCGTAGCTGTAGATTCCTTCGTTATGTGACTTCTTCAGGTTCCAATATGATTTTTCCTTCCTTGTCAAGTTCTGGTAATATTTTTTGAACTGGGATCTTCTGCAACTTTTGAATGAGTTCCCACCCTGCTTCGTCATTCTTCCATTCATCCCTTGCTTCATTTATCAAATTTGGTTGGATAATTATACCGACCTCTAGCACTTTGGCAACCATACGTTCTATTTCACTCCTTTGGGCATATGGATATCTGTAAGGCCTGATGTTTGGAGGAACACTTCTTGGAATCAAATGAATAGCATGATCATGATCACAAATAGGTAGGAGGCCTTTGGGAGTCTCAAATACCTTGGAATGATTGTCCAAGGCTTTTGGAGATCTGGAGAAATAGATGATTTCGATATGGGAACCTCTAGTGAACATAATTGTGCAATTACACCTCTTTGTTCTTTCTTCAGAAGCTTTGTCATTCTGTTAGAGCTGATTATCTTTCCTAGTTTCCCTGTGATACCCCTTAATTCAAATTCCTTTCCTTCTGAAGGAAATTTCATGAAAATTTCTTGAAAATTAAAAGCTGTTGTACCCAAGGATTGTAGCCATTGGACTCCCAATACAACATCAATGCCACCCATTGGAATGGAAAGCATTGGGTTTCCCCATGTAAGTTTCCCCTTAGACTCCTATATATAGAAAGGAGGTCTTGTCATTTGTATCATCCAATAATTTCTCATTTATGTAATGTAAAGGAGGTTTCCCCCTCGAAGAGGCTTATCTCGAAGGCATTGATCTCTCTTTTCTATCTTTTTGTGAGTTGGTTTCATAACATTTGGTATCAGAGTTCTCAATCTTTCAATCCTTACTATGTCTGGACCTGGTAAGTTTCCCCGTGTAAGTTTCCCTAGGTAAGTTTCCACGATGACCTGTTTGTCAGCTACAATATTTTATGACTCTTTGTTGGTTATTAATTGGGTTAATAAGATTCAACAATGTCGCAGTTTACACCTTTCTCACACTCTTGAGGATTTATAGAGGATCAAGCTTACTTATGTATCTTTTTCTTCCATTCACATTTACAGGGTACATAACAAGGAAGTAGATAGAATTTCTAAGGAAGGCCTTTAGCTTGATTGGGCTTTATGGCCCATTGGGGAAGTTTTGAATGGCGAACATTTATGTTTCTTCCATCGTCCAAACACGGATAAACATTTTAATCAGTTATTGTCCCTATTTTTTTTTATTTTTTTTTACTTTTTATCTCATAAAATGATGTTAGTTTATTTATGGCACTATGATAGAAGCCTCATAGGCTGAAAACTCTGATACTTTTGATAGATTGTATATGGGTTTTTGACAATTCTTTTTTATTGGACTATTTGCAGACCCTTGTGGTTAAATGATGTATATATGATCTATCATGCAAGAAAATATGTTTTATTTCATAGCCACTGAAAGCATCTGGGCAAATATTTCATAAATACACACTTGGATGTGAATATATAAAACGTAATTTTGTTTAATCTATAAATGAAATTATGGTTTTGGAAAAAAAATTCTCCATTATGCCCCTTTTTTTTGTTTTTAATTAAATATTTCATATCTTATTTATTTTTATATCATTTACTTATAATATTTCTCATATCTTTTTTTATAATTTCATGATTTAATAGTTTTAATGATGTTTAATGCTATATTATATTTTTTATTTATATCAATCTTCCATGTTGAAATCAATTGTATGTTTTAATTATCTCATTACATTCCTTAATTATTTTAATTTATGTAAGATTCTTTTTTAGAAATGACTCAATGTTCTCACTATATTTTTTAAGTTTTGTATGATTTTTCAGTGAAATATTTTGTGAAACGGATTGATGAGAGATTGTTGTAGGTGTAGTTTCTAATGTTTGTTTAAATAAACACACACAATGACCAAAGTATGCACCTAAAATTGAAACCAAGAACTAGAAAAACACTTTATACTTTGAAATATTACAAATCACTGAAATAAGAAGCATTATTCACCATCTGGAAAGCATATAGTTCATATATTAACATTGGTTACTGATATACAAATAATAGGCATAGTGAAGGAACCTAGTATACACAGTGATGTCTTCTTAGGCAAAGTTTTGTCCCTTTAAGCCACTTCAAACTTTTGCACTTCTGCTACAACTACACAACAAGCTTTAGAACATGTCCAATAGACCAAAATTTCGTATAGCTTTAAGACTAATGTATATGGACCCTTTCACGTGCCTCTTGGGATAACTTGGCTCACTGAGATTTCTCCCCACACTAGCCATGATCGATAATGAGAATTATTCTACTCTTGTTAACTGAAATTGACTTCCTCTAGAGAGGCACCACACTCAACACTAGGAAAAAAATGTATATGGGCACACTTGTACCAAAAATCAACCCTCTTTAGCTTATGATACACACATCCCATCATTTAGAAAATACCCAACTTGTTGGTCAACAAACTTGGTTGAAAATTGAAGGATATTTCGTCTCAGATAAAACCCAAATAGCTCGATATATTTATAATGGGATTTTGACTTCCTTCAACAATGTAACTCATCTAGGGTGTCTACAGAACTCGCCCCCTCTTTCTCTTGATAATTTCAAGATATTTGACTAATGGGTTTAGTATTTATAAGCATAACTCATTCTTCTTCCTTAGGGGCTCATCTTATGAGATATAGCAGTCTTGGCTCTTCAATGGACGTGGCCCCAGCCTTTAAAATAAGATGATAACTCAACATTAGAATATAATATCAATTAATAGCACCTTTTACCTCATTTTTCTTCTGCAAATATTCTTCTCCTTAATAGTGCGATGGTGAAATCTGAGAGATTCCACTCTCTGAACTAACTAGGGTGTATAGTTTCAAAAACAATTCTAGTAATGGTGGATAGGTTTTCTCAAACCCTATGCTTCTCTCCAAAAATTCTCCAAGAGTTTATTTTCTCAAAATGCAAGTGATAAAATGCGGAGAAGCTCCTCATTTTTTCCTTTTTATAATTTAGTGGTCACTTTTGTTGTCATTTTACCTTATTAATTTCATAAAGTCACTTTAGGATCTTTTCACTTTATAAAATATAAGTTAATTTTCATTAGCCTAGGATATGTCCCCATTTTCACCACTAAAGCATTTATAATGTTTTCCTATGCGAATCATGTTCCCTTATTAAAACTTTCTTTGTCTTAACTTATGGGAACTCGATTATGCTAGTGAAACCCATCTTATGCCTCCTAAGCAGCTAGAGACATTATAGTCCTCCCTGCCCAAGATTTCTTTCCCTCAAGCAAATTTAGTTCTGGATGTTTGAGCAGACGTTCACCTTCCTGCCCAAGATTTTTTTCCCTCAAGCAACTTAAGTTATAGATGTTTGAGCACATGTTCACCTTCCCAAGTAGTATCTTCAATAGGTAAATCCTTCCACTTCACTAGGTACTCCCTCACAGTTCTGTTACTCAACTTTTTCGCCCTTCTCTTCAGAATCTCCTCTAGAACTAGAATTAGCTCTCCTTCCTTTTCCAATGAAGGGATTCCAATGGAGGTGACTACATGCTTCCCCAAGGCCTTCTTGATGCATGATACATGGAACATGTTATGAGTTTTACATCCTTCAGGAAGCTGAAATTCATATGCCACTTCTCCAACTTGCCTCACGATTTTGTATGGCCTATAGACCCTGGGTTATAGTTTTTCAGCCCCCTTTTATTTTGAGTGATGAATTCTCGGTGGGGTTGAAGGCGAAGGTATACCATATTTCCCAATTCAAAACTACACTCCATCATGTGCCTATATATATATATATATATATATATATATATATATATCTATATACCTTTTGTTGGTTTTGAGCCATATACAAGTTGTCCTTGAGGACTCGTAAGATATATTGGCTCTCTTGAATCCAATCTTTAGCCAAAGGGGCACGACTATCCCCAAATATTCGATCTGTAAATATTGGAGCATCATATTTGTACATTGATTTGAAGGGAATCATACCAATACACATGTGGAAAGTGGTGTTGTGGTAGTGTTCTCCTATATGCAACCACTTAACCCATGCCTTATGTTGGTTGGATACATAGTTCCAGAGATAGTCCTCCAACCACTTGTTGACTATCTCGGTCTGACCATCAATCAATGGGTGGTAACTAGTGCTTGGTGTCAACTCGGTCCCCACAAGTTTGAATACTTCCAGCCAAAACCCATCCATAAATCTATTGCATCTATCACTCACTATGGTATTTGGTAACCCATGCAATCGAAAGACCTCCCCGAAAAACAACTCGGCCAACTATGATGTTGAATATTTAGATGGTAAGGAAAAGAAATGTGCAAACTTCATAATTCGATCCACCACTACATATAAGCAGTCTTTACTTTATACCAGAGGTAGCCTAGTGATAAAGTCCATGGAAATGCTCTCCAACTTCTACTCATGGATAAGGAGTGGTTGTAACAACCTCACTGAATGAGTATGTTCAACTTTGTTCTATTAGCAGATGCTGCATTCTTTCACAAATCTCAACACATCCATCTTGAAGCCTTTCCAAGTTAAACTCTCATTTCTTTTCTTGTAGGTTTTTAAATACCTCTGGTGTCCTACCTGTTGTAGCATCCATTTTAATTTTAATTTTATTTTCAGCTTTATCGCAAAGATGAAAATAAAATAAAATACTACGTTATAACGAAAATAAAAGAGAATGTGGAAATTTGAAAGAAATGAGTTGTTTTATATTATTGATGACTTTTGAACGTAAGAAACCCGGGAGAATATTTGAGCCTTCCAATCGACAGGAAACAGATCTGATGGTAATCGCGTGGATAACATGGATGGAGTTTAATTCAAAATCAAACGTGAGAAGTTATAAAACCAAGTTAAAACCTCAGTTAATCAGGGTCATTCGCTTGAAGAATGCAGATCCGACGGTAATCGCGTGGTTAACATGGACGAGGTTTAATTTAGAAAATAGACACGATGGTTTATGGAATGCAATCTAATCTGTTGAAGTCTGGATCAATCACAACCGCTCATCACGAAGGGATGAGATCCGACGGATATCGCGTCAAAAAGTGCATGGGTTTTATTATGAATTTCGGACCCGAGAAGTCTATAAATTGCAGCTTTGTTTCCTATCGGGTCCGTGGGGAAGGCAAAGGTTTGTGGAAAAGGCAGACGTGATAAGATTATGAACCGAAGTTTTGTTTCCTTTCAGTTCCATGGTAGACGAAGGTTTTCCATATTCCACATAAATCAACCAATTTTATTGTTTCAGCGGATTAACTAAAATTAGAGGTGGATGACCGAAACTCCAAAGGAACGGTGATTGGTCAGGTTTCTTTGTGTTTCCGCCAATCAAAACACTTCTGATATATATGTGGGCCATAAGGGTTTCTTTGTGTTTCCGCCAATCAGAACATTTCTGATATACACGTGGGTCCATAACCCACAAGTCCACGCATGGAGTTTGGTAAAGATGTAGTTTGTTGTGTTAAAACAGTCTGGCTATCATCAGAACATCTACAGAGAAACTTCATCAATAGTCAAGCCACATATTTGAACAACGAGCAGCCATCACCTTCTAATTTATGTTATTTCTTGTTATTTTGTTTTCTTGAGAAGAATGAGGTGTCTTTTACCCTCCAATGTAATATTCTATAATGACTTTTACCTTAGACAGTTAGGAGATAGTTAAGTAGTTTGACAGTTTTGGTGATTACCAACTATCCCATGATGTATAAAAAGAGGGAAAATTATAAAAAAGGGTTCAAATTTTGAAGAACCTGGAGACTAGGCTACTGTATTTTTGATAAATTGTTGATTAATGAAAGAATCAAAAGTTTTCCACACATTGTTGGGTATGATTTTGTAACTTCCCTGTTATGTGTCATCATATGTCTTCTTTTCTTTAAGTATAGTAATGAAGTTGCAGGTCTTTGTTTACTTATGTGAATGAAGTTAAAATTCCTTAAAAGAGCACTCCTATACTTAAAACCCCTACTTCAAAATTACTTCTAAGCTACCGAGAATAGTTTTTGTGAAAACAGCGTATTGTCTCTAACTTCTCAAAGTGTTACAGATAATAGTTTCTGTGAAAAACAGCATATTGTCTCTAACCTTTCAAAGCATTCTTCATTCAGCATTTATATCCAGCATCATATGGCATTCTGAGACTTTCATATCACCTAAGTATTAAGGGTTAAGAACCAGGTCTTTCAGGTCCTTCATTTGAGGATATATCATACAAATAAGTGACAAGAATAATAAACATTAATGTCTTAAGCACAATTTCTACATAGCCAAGAAATTGGTTTCTTAAGGGACAACATTAATTGGCATCGTTGTTGGGGAGAGAAGTCAATAACACTTTTCCTTGGGTTTTTAATATTTTCCTCTGGTTGATTCAGTGAGGAGGAAATATTTGGCTGTATTAAACAGAAAGCAATAACTCTAGCTTCAAAGAGGCCTCATACGAGGTCAGATACCTCACAGCAAAAGGTTCAAGCCCTTTTAGACCCTAAGAGACTAGTTTCCAAGAGGGTTGGAAGGCCAAAAACTCCAGTTACACCAAGTCCTACACTGTCTGCACCTGGCAGCAGTTCAACACATCTTTCATCCAAACATTCATCTTTTATTGACCAAGAGTCACCTTTTACATCCACTTCATTTCAAGAACCCAACTGTCAAGAACAGTCTTTAGAGTTTGTTTCTTTCTCAGTATCTGCTATAGTTATTCAACCTGAACCTATAACTACATTGCCACCTTTTCAAACTTCATTTACTCCTCAGACAGGTTCTACACCTGCTAGTACTCAAGGTTCAGTAAGTTTAGGAGCAAACATGGCAGCACCTACATTTTTGTTGAATAGGTATGCACCTATTCAGTTGCCACAATAGTTGAATCAAATTCCTCAAGAATACTTGAAAATTCTTCCTCGTTTCTCAGGGGAGGATGAACAAACATCAGAGAAGCATATAGCATTGTTTTGTAATTTTGCAGAAAATCTCAATGTTGAACACTTGGATGTTGTTTTAAGACTTTTTGTGCAATCCTTGGATGGAGAAGCAAGAAAATGGTTTAAAGGGATTCCTAATAACTCTATTCCTACATGCAAAGAGATGGAGAGCCTGTTCACCCAAAGATGAGGAGAGAAAGAGACCATGGGTATTCACTCATAGAGTTTAATGTTATTAAGAAGAAATCTGATGAAAGTGTTGTGGAGCTCATCAGAAGGTTCAATAAACTGTACCATAATCTTTCAGTGGAGATTAAGCCCCCCCCCGCTGGTGCAAAAATAAATTTTGCAGTGGCTTTTGAATCAGATTTTGGATTCACATTGAGGGAGAGAAGATCCACAACCCTTGATTAGATCCAAACTGATGCCTTAGAAATAGAAGCAAATATGGTGGCTACAGGTAAAGCACTAGAGACACAGCCTATACAAGATAAGGGAGAGGCTAAAGTGGAATCCTCTCAAAGTGAAACCTTGGAGGATATGAATAATGTAATTAAAAGTTTGTCTAATAAATTGATTAAATTAGAATTGGAGAGTAAGAATTCTTAGAGGCAAGCACAACAGAACAGAAACTTTAATCCTCAGTATAGAATAAAACCTCTGCCAATTTTGCAGAAGGAGAGAAAAGATCAAGATCAGGTTCAAGCACCACTTTACTTAGAGGTAGATCTTGATGAAGTACCAGGCCATTCCAGGGACCATGATGATCATATTTCTAAATTGTGTTGGTTTGTGTTATATTCTTTCCACGACTAGCCCACGTAGTTAATTGGAGGGTTAGAGGGGGGCCGAAGCCCCCCTTCGTTGTGCCGATTGTGTAGCGAGGGGGGGTCACAGGGGGTTTGAGGCGTACCCGTAACCCCACTTTATGGGGTTCGGGGCAGCGCCCCTAAAAATTTTGGTTTTGGACCCTATGTTAGGATGGGTGGACCCACCTATGGTTTTGTGCATGATTTTCGCACATGTTTTTGAACGTGATGGTTTTCAGTCCATGGTATTGGACGCGATGGTTTTCGGTCCATGGTATTGGATGCTTCGGCATGTATAAATATGTATTATAACATTGAAAGGAAAATAATGAAAAATCAAGCTGGTAGTCTCGGTTTTGGGATCCAGGGGAAAATCTCTATGTATATGTCTTTTATGTGTTATGCTCTCGCATTGTTTATTTTCTATGTTTTAGAATTCATATGCAGGTAATTTCTGTACGGGGTTAAAACCTACAAATTGTATGCAGTAGATGAAGATGAACTAGGTGTTGAGGGAGAAGAATATGAATATATTGAAACAGATGCCATTTATGATGAGAATGAAATTAATGAATATTGGAAGCAGCTTTCTGATTTTATGCAGGCAGAATTACATAAGAAGTATGACTTGAGATCAAGGAAAAGATCTAGAATTCAAGAAAATGAAGGTGAGCACCAAGTTCTAGCTCCCCTATAAAAGGCGAATCCACAAGAACCACAGCCTGCAAAACAATTAAATAAAGGAAAGAAACAGCAGAATACAAATAGCAAGACTCCAATACTTCAAGGTGAGTCTTCTCAAGATAGAAGTGAAAAAATTCCTTTAGAAAAACTTGTTTCCATTCCACAAGAGGTCTCAGTGATGAAGAGAAGTGAAGATGAAAATGAAAGGACTACTAAACAGGTTCATGTGTTTAGTCTCACTAAAGAATTAGAAAAAATCAGAATTCAAGTGCCCCTCATAGAGTTGGTCAAAACACCAGTTTATCAAAGAGAAATTGCTGAGTTTATCAATCTATCTCAGAATGTGAATATAAATGACACTATGAATCTACAAGAAGATAAACTAGTAGTGGTTTTTGGTCCACATGTGGAGGAGGTAGATTCTTCAACACCTCCTTTCTACATTTCTTTATTGATTCATGATTTCCTCTTGCATAATTGCATGTTTGATTCAGGGGCTTCACATAACCTTATGCCATTATCAGTGATGAAACAACTAAACCTACAAGTTACTAAACCTTACAGAGACCTGTATTCTTTTGATTCAAATAAAGTCAAGTGTCTAGGGTCATTAAATATATGGTGGTGTCACTAGCCCAGATCCCAGCTAGAAGCTTGGTAATGGATGTAGCGGTAGCAGATATCCCTGCTAGGTTTGGAATGTTGCTATCTAGGTCATGGGGGGATAAATTGGGTGGTGTTTTGAAACTGGATTTTACTTATGTTGTCATACCAATTTTTGGTGGATAAGAAAGAAGATTGTACAGAGAAACAAGATTTGTAAAAACGATCACAAAGAATGGAGCAAATAATTCACCTGTATATAGCCAAGAGAAACATGACTTTTCTTGCTGCATGCTGCATGACAATGTGGAGTTGTCTGAAGATAAACAGAGGTAGCTTACTTTAGCTAGTGTAAATACAAAGCTACAAACAGAAGGGGTGTGGAAGTGCTTCTTTGATGGAGCCTATTCTAAAGAAGGAATAGGTGTTGGTTTCCTTTTAATTACACCTGGAGGTAATATGATCCCTTTTTCTTTTAAATTGGAGTTTGAGGCAACAAATAATGTGGCAGAATATGAATCCTTGATCATTGCTCTACAAACAGCAAAACAAATGGGAATCTAGTCAATTTCTATTTTTGGAGATTCAGAGCTGATTATAAAGCAAATAAAGAACCATTGTCAAACAAAACACCCTAGGCTTAGGGCATACAGAAATGAAGTGTGGGATTTGGTTGAGAACTTCTTTGAGGCTTTCAACATACAGTTCATTCCAAGAGATGGAAACAGATTAGCAGACTCTTTGGTTGTGGCTGCCAGTACTTTTAGGCCTCCTATGAATCCAAAGCTAAGATATGAGGTTGAAATGAGGCACAGGCCTTCTGTTTCGGATAATATAAAACACTAGCAGATTTTTGAGGATGATTAGCAGATTAAGGAATTCTTGACTATGATTGAAGATTTTTAGGGCATAGAGATTGATCAAGATGAAGATGAAGCAACAAAAGGTGCAAAAGTACGAGGTTTGAAAAATTATATAGTTAATCAAAAAATTATTCAATTGAAAGATAATATTCTGCCAAGGGGGCTTGTCCCTCTTGAAAGACTTTTTAACTCCAATGATGTGGCTGTTAGTTCAGATAAAATTCCACAGGATGAGCGGATTCAAGATCACAATATTGGAACCCAGAAGGAGCCCAGGTTGGTCAAATTATTTAATGGAGTTACACTTAATTATATGTTTTTGCTTGGTCCTATGAGGATCTCAAAACATATGATGTAAGTATTATTCAGCACAAGATTCCCTTGAAAGAAGGGATTAAACCATTTAAGAAGAAACTCAGGCAGATAAACCCTCTGATTTTACCATTGATTGAGAAAGAATTCAAAAACCTGCTTGGTGCCAAGATAATAGTTCCACTCAATTACTCTGACTAGGTGGCCAATTTAGTGCCTCTAAGAAAGAAAAATGGAGAAATAAGATTATGTGTGGACTTTAGAAATCTGAATAGGGCTTCCTTAAAAGATAACTATCCGTTACCTAAAATGGATCATGTGCTGCAGAAGGTAACTGGATCATTCATAATGTCCATGCTGGATGGGTTTTCTGGGTATAACCAGGTGGCTGTTGACAAAGAAGATCAGAAAAAGATTGCATTCACAACTCCTTGGGGAACCTTTATGTGTGCTCGAATGCCTTTTGGGTTGATGAATGCAGGTGCAAAATTTCAAGGGCAATGGACATTGCATTTGTGGGAGATAAGTTTGTAGTGATATACTTGGATGACATCATTGTTTTCTCTAAGTCTGATGAGGAGCATCTGGACCATCTTAAAAAGAATTTTGAGAAATGTAGGAAATTTGGGCTTTCCTTGAATCCTAAGAAGTCTATTTTTGCTCTAAAAGAGGGAAAACTATTGGGGCACATTTTTTCTAGAGATGGAGTGAAGATAGATCCAGCAAGGGTGCAAGCTATGCAGAAAATACCCCTGCCCGGGAGTAAGAAAGACATTCAAAAATTTCTGGGAAAAATAAACTTTTTAAGGAGGTTTGTGTCCAATTATGCTGAAATTGTAAAAGAAATTACCAATATGTTGAAGAAGGAAAATGAAGTGCATTGGACCAAGGAATCCAGAGAGTCATTCTCCAGGATTAAAGAAGCATTACAAGCAGCTCCAGCTTTAATTAGCCCTGATTATCAAAATCATTTTCAAGTTTTTTCATTTGCATCGCCTAATTTCATAGTTGTTATTTTGTTACAGAAAATGATGAAGAAAAGGAGCAGCCAATTGCTTTCTTTAGCAAGATTCTCAGAGATGTTGAACTAAAGTACAATATTCTCAAAAAATAGGTATATGCTTTGGTAAAAGCCCTAAAGGCCTTTGGGACTTATGTGCTGCAGTCACAGGTCATTGCTTATGTACCAAATTCTGCAGTAAAATATGTCTTAGTCCAGAGTGATGTGAAAGGAAAAAGACGAAAGTGGATAGCCAAAATTCAAGAGTATGACCTGGACATAAAGCCCACAAAGCTAGTGAAAGGGCAGGGATTGGAAAAGATGTTGACGGAGTCAAATTTTCAGGCATTGGGAATCAACTTGTTAACACTTGCAAATGAGGAAATAATTGAAGAAGGTGAAGAAAAATCAAATCCAGGTATGAAGATCATATATAAGTTTTTATGTTCAGAATGGTACAAGCACATAGTCCATTATTTATGTTTTCTCTCTTGTCCTCAATCTTTGGATAGAACAAAATATAGAGCATTAAAGATCAAAGCACAGCCATATGTGATTGTTGAGGGCAGACTGTATTGGAAGGATTATGTGGGAATTTTATTGTTATGTTTAACAAAGGATGAATTTACAGAGACCATTAAAGATTATCATGAGAAGTTATGTGGTGGACATTATAGTTGGAAGGCTACTGCACATAAAATCCTCCAGGCAGGGTTTTATTGGCCCACCCTATTTGGTGATACATATAAGTTTGTCAGAAGTGTCAGCGTTTTGCTAAGACGGAGAGGCTAGCTCCCTTGCCTTTGATCCCAGTCTTCATAGAAGAACCATTCAGACAATGGGGACTAGATTTTGTTGGAGAAATTAACCCACCTTCAAGTGGACAGCATAAGTGGGTTCTCACAGCTACTGATTATTTCACCAAGTGGGTAGAAGCTATACCTACTAAAAGGGAAAATGACCAGGTGGTGATGAAGTTCTTAGAGGAAAATATTTTCAGCAGATTTGGATGCCTTGTCAAAATCATAACAGACAATGCTCAAGTGTTCAGTTCAAGTAAGTTTGTTACTTTTTGTCAAAAGTATAATGTTATTTTATCTCATTCAACAGCTTATCATCCACAGGGAAATGGATTGGTTGAATCCACTAACAAAACATTGATGAAGATCCTTAAGAAAACTATTGCAGAGAATCAGAAAGACTGGGATTCAAAGTTAAAGTTTTCTCTATGGGTTGTTCGAGTGACTACAAGAAGGTCTACAGGCAAATCACCTTTTGAGTTAGTGTATGGAACTCAAGCTCTGTTCCCAAGTCAGCTTGTGAAGCCTGTAATTGCAATGATTCATGAGGCAAAAATAGAGCCCAGTGCTCTGATAAGAAGAATGCATAAGGTAGTGGAGTTGAGTGAAAGCAGGGATAAGGTAAGAGATAATTTGATTATGTATCAATCAAAGATGAAGGGTATTTTTGACAGAAAGGCCAAGGAAATTGATTTTAAAGTTGGAGACCTGGTATTAAGGTGGGATACTAGAAGAGAAGATAAGGGAAAACATGGGAAGTTTGATCCTCTCTGGTATGGCCCATTCAGAATTATAGAAGCAAGGGAAAATAATACATTCTTCCTAGAGAATCTTGATGGTGAATCTTTACAGCTGCCTGTCAATGGGCAGTACCTCAAACATTATTTCCAGTTCTGAAGCACAAGCATCCTATCATTGTAGATACCAGAGTGAATTCATTGTACAAATTCCATAGAATTTAAATTGGCTAAGCAATATATGACTCCATGCCCGAGGTGAAGGCATTGATCTGTAGTTCTTAGTGCTTATGTGGCAAAAGAACTATCCCTAGGTGGAGCCAGATGTTGTAGCATCCATTGTCATTTTAATTTTATTTTCAGTTTTATTGCAAAAATGAAAAAAATATCAAATATTATGTTATAACGGAAATAAAAGAGAATGCGGAAATTTGAAAGAAATGAGTTGTTTTATATTATTGACGGCTTTTGAACGTAAGAAACTTGGGAGAAGATCTGAGTCATCTGATCGACAAGCAACAGATCCAATGGTAATCGCGTGGATAACAAGGATGAATTTTAATTCAAAATCGGATGCAAGAAGTTATAAAACCGAGTTAAAACCTCAATTAATCAGGGTCGTTCGCTTGAAGAATGTAGATCCGATGGTAATCGCGTGGTTAACATGGACGAGGTTCAATTCAGAAAATGGATGCGATGGTTTACGGAATGCAATCTAATCCATTGAAGTTGGGATCAATCATAGCCGCTCATCACGAAGGGATGAGATCCAATGGATATCACGTCAAAAAGTGCATGGGTTTTATTATGAATTTTGGACCCGAGAAGTCTATAAATTGCAGCTTTGTTTCCTATCGGGTCTGTGGGGAAGGAAAAGGTTTGTGGAAAAGGCGGACGTGATAAGATTATGAACCGTAGTTTTGTTTCCTTTCAGTTCTGTGGTAGACGAAGGTTTGCCATATTCCACGTAAATCAACCAATTCCGTTGTTTTAGCAGAATAACTAAAATTAGAGGCGGATGACTGAAACTCCAAAGGAACGGTGATTGGTTGGGTTTCTTTGTGTTTCCGTCAATCAGAACACTTATGATATATATGTGGGCCATAAGGGTTTCTTTGTGTTTCCGCCAATCATAACATTTCTGATATACACGTGGGTCCATAACCCACAAGTCCACGCTCGGAGTTTGGTAAAGATGCGGCTTGCTATGTTAAAACAGTCTGGCTATCATCATAACATCTACAGAGAAACTTCATCAACAGTTAAGCAATAGATTCAAACAGTGAGCATCCATCACCTTCTAATTTCTGTTATTTCTTGTTATTTTGTTTTCTTGAGAATAATGAGGTGTCTTTTACCCTCTAATGTAATATTCTATAATAAATTTTACCTTAGACAGTTAGGAGATAGTTAAGTAGTTTGATGGTTTTGGCGATTACCAATTGTCCCATGATGTATAAAAAGAGGGAAAATATAGAAAAAGGGTTCGAATTTTGAAGAACCTAGAGAGTAGGCTACTGTATTTTTGATAAACTGTCGATTAATGAAAGAATCAGAAGTTTTCCACACATTGTTGAGTATGATTTTGTAACTTCCCTGTTATGTGTCATAATATGTCTTCTTTTCTTTAAGTATAGTAATGAAGTTGCAGGTCTTTGTTTACTTATGTTAATGAAGTTAAAATTCCTTAAAAGAGCGCTCCTATACTTGAAACCCCTACTTCAACATTACTTCTAAGTTACCGATAATAGTTTTTGTGAAAGCAGCATATTGTCTCTAACTTCTCAAATTGTTACAGATAATAGTTTGTGTGAAAAATAGCATATTGTCTCTAACTTTCAAAGCATTCTTCATTCATCGTTTATATCCAACATCATATGGCATTCTGATACTTTCATATCACCTAAGTATTAAGGGTTAAGAACTAGGTCTTTTAGGTCCTTCATTTTAGGATATATCATACAAATAAGTGACAAGAATAATAAACATTAATGTCTTAAGCACAATTTCTACATAGCCAAGAAATTGGTTTCTCAAGGGACGACAGTACCAAAGGTGAATTTTGAGCAATTTCCTCCTTCAGTTGTGTTTCTGGTAATAGATAAATTTGGTCTTTATAGTAGATGATGTCATCCACGACCCAATATTTTTCATCGTGTAGTGACTTCTAGTCATATGTTATCTCCATGAGTGAGAGAGTGGATGGCATCCTCAAGAGGGCATTTGTTACTAGATTGTTTTTCCCTTTGACATACTTGATCTCTAAGTCATAGGACTACAATATGTTGATTCATTTTTGTTGTTTGTCACTCAACTTCTTCTGCTCCGTGAGGAATCTCAGGTTGTTATGATTTTCTTTTACTTTGAACCTATTCCCCACAAGATATTATCAAAACTTGGACAATGCATGCTTGATGGCCAACATTTCTTTGTCATAAATTGAGTAATGTTGCTCATAATATATGATTTTGTGGCTCTAAAATCTTATGGGGTGGTTGTCCTGCATTAACATTACTTATATTCTGGTCCCTGAAGCATCACACTCCAACACGCATGGCTGAGTGAAATCTGGTAGTGCAATCACATGGCACAAACTCATCACCTACTCATCTTCTCAAATGTTTCCTGTGCCTTATCGTTCCACCTGAAAGCCCCCCTTTTGGTGAGGTTTATAAGAGGCATATGGTCAACGATGAGAATCCGCTAACAAACTTCCTATGGTATGTGCAGAGACCAAGGAATATTTTCAGTTTTATTACATTTTTTGGGGCATGCCATTCAACGATTGCCCAGATCTTATCCTGAGGTACCTAAACCCCATCATTATAAATCACATGCCGTAAGTAGAGAATCTTTTTCATGTTGAACTTACACTTGGACTCCTTTTCATATATTTCCTATTCTTCCGGAATCCCCAATACCTCATCCAAGTACACCATATGGTCCTCCCAAGTGTTGTTGTAGACAAGTATATCATCAAAGAAAACTAAAAAGCACTTTCACAACTATTTGTTTAACACGTGGTTCATGCATGACCAAAAAGTTGCAAGGGAATTGATTAGCCCAAATGGCATGATTGGGAACTCGTAGTGCCCATAGTGGCACTTGAAAGTTGTATTCAGGATGTCTTGTTCCCGAACTCAAACCTGATGGTAGCTTGAATGAAGATCTATCTCCAAAAAATATTTGGTTCCCCTCATCTCATCCATCAACTCTTCTATCCTAGGATAGGATATCGGTTCTTGATTTTCCTCTTGTTAAGGGCCTGGTAGTCAATGCACATCTGGAAGGTATTGTTGTTGTTCTTGGCCATAACTACTAAAGAAGTGAAAGGACTGGAGCTAGGTTGAATGTGACCAAACCTCAACAACTCCTTAATGGCCTTTTCAATCTCATCTTTGTAGACCTCAGAATTTTGGTAGGGATTGGTTATGATCCCCTACACACCCTCCTCAAATTCCTTTAACATGTTCAAAACCCCTATCTGGTAATCTACTTGGAGGAATGTCAAAAAAAAGTTTCTCGTGTTTGCAGAGCAATACCTTAATGTCATCTAGATGTTGTTTTCGTTGATCTGGTTGCATGTTGTCTATAATGAAGCACTTGACTACCCACTCAATGTCACCCCACCAAAACATTTCCTTCATGTTGTTAGACGATACTATCTTTGGGGGGGGGTTACTGATGTATGGCCCTAAAAAAAACCTTACTACCATCTTTGTAAACACCATATCCATGTTTCGTTGATCAGTAGTATAATTCCCAATGTAATAGAGCCACTGAACTCCTAGCACCACATTGATGTCTGACACATCCACCATGAAGAAATCATATGTCACTGTGTAATTCCACATTGTTAGCTTTAGCTTGGGGATATATCTAGTGTAGTCCATTTGATGGCCACCTGGTATGGCCACTACAAATCCATTGCCCTCTGTTGGAGTCCCCCTTCAATCAACCAAGGCTACATCTATGAAACTTTTGGAAGCCCCACCATCGATCAAGATTGCCACCTTGTGTTTCACCATAAGTCCTTTGACCCTAAAAGTATGATAGTTAGGGAAACCTGACATGGATGCGATAATAGGGGCTTTGCCCCTAACCTATGAAGTCTCAACCCCAATTGTCGGTTTTCCCTATTCATGTACCTTCTTCAGTGTTGGATCCTTATCATCATCATTATTGTCACTCTTGTTGAAAATGCAACAAGAAAATCCTAATTTAATTTTGTCCTTGAATTAAATTAGGAATAAAATTGTAATGTTACATCACAAGACAACTTGTACGAGTTAACTAAGTTAATTTGACTTAGTTGGCTCAGTTAATTCGAGTTTAGGGTCTAACTTGAGTTATGTAAAGTGTCTCCTACTTTATAGGAGCCCTGGTTGAGTTTATTTTGAGTTGTAATTAATAATTTAGTTTAATTGCGTTAAAGTTAGTTAAACTAGCTCCAACTAATGGAGGAACTAGTAGGAGGTCATACAATGGGGTGTTGCTCCATGTATTCAACAAGTTAATTGATTATTCACTCATAAATAACTCATGAATGTCAGATCTAAGAGTTACCTAGTTGAGGCTAGAGTTCAAGGGAAATGTACTATCAATTGTATAATCATTTGAATTGTATAGGTGGTGCATGCAGTCAGAGGAAGGCATATGAGGATTGTGCAATTCATATTGAGGAATTTCCTTAATTAATAGGGGGCTAATTCCCAAGGAAACAATGCAAGGAAATAGGGACTTGGGCAAGCCAAAATTTGGTTAAGTATTGGCCTAGGCTTGTCTAGGAAGTTGTGAGACAGATAGAGATAGTGCGGAGGTTGCTTGAGCTTGAGCAAAGTATTGTAATCTTCTCATATTTTCTGACTAATGCAATATACAAATAGCAGGGTTTTTAGCTGTGGCTTTCCCTAGGAAATCATTGTGTAATGTGTTAATTGAATTCTTTCTCTTATATGCTTCGTGATTTCGCAATCATTTAATTATTTCCACTGATGAGTAGAGTAGATTCAAGTCTTTTGTTTTATAAAATTACATAAGCAGTTTGAATATACAAGGAATTTCTACATGGTATCAGAGCATAAATCATTATAGAAGAGGAGAATATGAGTTTGTCTTTTGTAGTATCATTCTTCAAAGCCATCAGGATGTTGTTTTATGGATTAAGAATCAAATATTCCGTTAAGGGTAGTTCAAGCTATATTGCTTGGAAGAACAGGATGGAGGCAGTGTTGAAGAACAATGGGCTAAAAGAATTCATAGAAAAATATATTCCTAAGCCTCCAAAAATAGATGTTCAAGATCTGCTAGAGTGGAGGAAACGTGTTGCAAAGGCGAGAAGGATCATTCTAGAAGGAGTTTGAGTTCATATTGTCTTGAACCTCCACAAGAAGGATACACCATATGCAATGTGGCAAGCCTTGATCGACTTGTTTCATAACAATAGTGACCAAAGGAAGCTGGCACTAAAGGACAAGCTTCAGAAGATCAGGATGGAGAAGGGTGACACATTACCACAATACTTGAGCGGGTTCACCCAATGTCAGGATGAGCTTGGGAGTGTTGGTATTATAGTGGATGAAGATGATCTAGTCATCCTAGCACTTCTAGGCCTTCCCAAGAGCTGGAACAGCTACCAGGATTCGATAAATGGGAGGGATCATCTACCAAAGTGGGAGAGTTTGTGGTCCAACTTGGTGCAAGAAGAGTTAAGGTGGAGCACCAGAGATGGAACCTCATCCAAGAATGACGATGAGGATAATTGTGCCTTAACTGGAAAGGTGAAGAAAGGGAAGGGAAAGAAATTCTGATCCAAAGGAGATTCCAGTCAAGGCGACAAGAAGGACTTGTTGAAGATTAAATGTTTTCACTGTCATGAGTTGGGACACTATGCCACTAAGTGTCTGCATAATAAGGCCGACAAGAAGCCCTCAAGAGGAGCAACAGGTGAAGCTCTTGCTTCACAATTCGAGTTGGATTTCACCCTCATTGCTTGCATGGTGACGTCGGTGATGGGTAGTGTGTGCTATCTGGATAGTGGAGCCTCATTCCATATGACCGATAACAAAGAATTTTTTAGTGACTTGGAGGATAAGGATCTCCAGATGCACATCAAGATGGGAGGTATAGCGCGACCAACATCAGTACTATTGCTTTCCAAAGGGAGTCTGGTTCTCCTCTCACTGTAAAATATGTCATGTATGTTTTAGGTCTAAAAAAGAATTTAGTTTCAGTTGCTATGTTGGAGGTTTGTGGCTATGATGTGATATTTAGCAAAGGAAAGGCTTTCCTTCGTCACATAGCCTTGGGACAAGTTAATCGGATCAGGGTTCGGGTGAAGAACCTATACAAATTGGATGTAGAAGATTGTGCAGCATTGAGCACAAAAGCAGAGAAAATGTAGAGCCGAGACATCGACGAATTATGGCATAGAAGATTGGGCCATATTCACCATGGAGCTTTGAAGATCATGTAGCAAATCTCTACAGGACTTCCTAAGGGTGCACTAGAGCAGAGAGATACATGAAAAGGGTGTACGTTGGGGAAGTACACCAAATCCACCTTTCATGATAAGGACAATTGAGTGCAAGCGATCCTTGAAAGAGTTCACTCAAATATGTGTGCACCGTTATCGACAGCCTCCACGGAAAAGCACAAGTATTATGTAATATTTGTAGATGATTTCTCACATAATTTCTGGATTTTCTTCAAGCAGAAGAAAGATCAAGTGTTCTCTAAATTTTGTGAATTTAAAGCACTTGTTGAGAAATACAATGGCAAGAAAGTGAAGGCTCTTAGGAGTGATAATGGTGGAGAATATGTGTCAAATGAATTCAATAAAATTTTTGCATCAGAAGGCATTCGATGGGAGTTAATAGCACCCCATAACCCACATCAGAATGGGGTGGCTAGAAGGAAGAATGTAAGTATTGTGGGAGTTTCATGGGTGATGGTACATGATCAGGGCCTACCGTTGCACTTGTGGGATGAAGCATGCAACACAGTAGTATATGTGAAAAACATGAGTCCTCATTAGATTCTTAGGATGAGTACACCAAAAGAAGTTTTTTCAGGTAAGCAACTAGATGTGGCACACTTCAGGATCTTTGCTTCATCATTTTATTTTCATGTTACCAAGGATGCAAGGAAAAATATAGAATCGATAGCTGAGTTGGGCATATTTTTTAGGTACACTTATACACCTCAAACTATCCGGTGTATCTGTCATATCACAGGATGATAGTGGTTCATAGAGGTGAAGTTCAATGAAGAGAAGGCCATGATATGTTCCCTTGAGAGGGATCTTCAGTCACATGCAGATGAGGATATTTTGGCTCCAAAGGAAGAACCTCAGGATGATGTGGAGCAACCACATGCAAAGGAGAAGAGAGTGGAAGCACCCACTCATGCAGAGACATCAAGAGATGGAAGGAAGTGCATCAGAGAAGGTGACAGAATGATGCATGATGCTAGAGAGAATGTGGGAGCACCCACATCACAACACAATCAGAGGATGTCACCAGATCGATACACTAGCTACATGGCTCTCATGAGCGAGAGTGTAGATATTGAGCCATCCTCATTTGAGGAAGCAGTGCAACAACCAGTATGGGTTGATGCCATGGTAAAGGAGTATGACTCCATTATCAAAATCAATGTTCGGGAAGTAGTCCGAAGACCAGAAAACAAGTCAGTGGTGAGTTCCAGATGGATTTACAAGGTAAAGAAAGTAGCAGATGCTAGTTTCGAGAAACACAAGGCCAAATTTGTGGCTAGAGGGTTCTCTAATGTGGAGGGAATTGATTACAAAGAGACCTTTTCTCTAGTAGGAAGGTGCTCTTCAATCATATCTATTGTAGCACTTTCAACGCAGATGGGATGGAAGATACATAAGATGGATGTGAAGACAACATTCATCAATGAAGTGATTGAGAAATAGGTGTACATTGAGTAGCCAGAAGGATTTTATACCTTCAACAAAGAGTCACATGTGTGCAGACCCAAGTGAGCGTTGTATGGATTGAAACAAGCACCATGTGCTTGGTACACCAGGATCGCCAATTATTTCACCACGTTGGGTTGCACCAAAAGTGAAGCGGATGCAAAACTTTACCATATTGTGGTTGAAGGTAAATTATTGATTATAGTATTATCTATTGATAATTTAATTCTAACAGGTGATGAGAAGTTGGTCAAATATTGCAAAGAGGATCTTGCAAGAGAATTCAAGATGAAGAACACGAGGTTCATGCATTCTTTCCTTGGTATGGAAGTATCACAAAGAGATGAGGAGTTATTTGTCTCTCAGGGCAAGTATGTCAATAAGATACTGAAGAAGTTCCACATGGAGAGAAACAAACCTAAGGAGACTCCTCTAGCAGGAAACTGGAGGAAGGTAGATGCTACTTTAGGTGAAGTAGTGGAGGCTACTATTTTCAGGCAGCTTGTGGGTTCACTTATGTATTTGGTGAACACATGACCAAACATATGTTTTGCAAACAACCAGTTTAATCAAGAAATGGTTAATCTATCCAAACTCTATTGGAAGGAAGCTAAACATGTGTTGAGATATCTTAGAGGCACCACTCAGTTTGGTCTTTGGTACAAAAAACAGAGGGAGTGAAGTTGCAATGCTTCACAGATGCATATTAGGCAAGGATTCCATCTGACGGGAAGAGCACATTAGGTGGAATCTTCAATATTAGGTCAACAACAATTTCTTGGTACAACAAGAAGTAGAGATCAGTTTCACTCAGTTTGGATGAAGTAGAGTGCATGGTTGCTAGTCAAGCAACTTATGAGGCTATCTAGATGAGCAAGATCCTTATTGGGTTATTTGGTCAACAGATGGATCCTACAATGGTTTATTGTGACAAGAAAATTTGTATCAAACTCTTCGAGAATCCAGTTGTTCATGATCGATCCAAGCATATCGACATCCGATATCACCATCTATGAGATTGTGTGTAGAGGAGAATCATGTTGTTGGAGTAAATTCCTACAGAGGAACAAGATGCATACATCTTAACTAAGGCATTGTCAAGAGAAAAATTTGAGTTCCATAGAGGTAAGATTGGGGTATCTGATAATCCCTTTCTTGTTGAGAGGAAGTGTTGAAAATGCAACAAGAAAATCCTGATTTAATTTTGTCCTTGAATTAAATTAGGAATAAAATTGTAATTCCACATCACAAGACAACTTGTACAAGTTAACCAAGCTAATTTGACACAGTTGCCTCAGTTGATTCAAGTTGAGGGTATAACTTGAGTCATGTAGAGTGTCTCCTACTTTATAAGAGCCTTGGTTGAGTTTATTTTGAGTTGTAATTAATTAATTCAGTTTAACCGACTTAAAGTCAATTAAACTAGTTCCAACTGATGGAGGAACTAGTAGGAGGTTAGACAGTGGGGTGTTGCTCCATTTGTTCAACCAGTTAACTAATGATTCACTCATAAATAACTCATGCATGTTAGATCTTAGAGTTACCCAGTTGAGATTAGAGTTTAGGGGCAGTGTACTATCAATTGTATAATCATCTGAATTGTACAGGTGGTGCATGAGGTTAGAGAAAGTCCTATGAGGATTTCACAATTCATATTGAGGAATTTCCATAATTAATAAGGGGCTAATTCCCAAGGAAACAACGCAAGGAAATAGGGACTCGTGCAAGCCAAAATTTGATTAATTATTGGCCTAGGCTTGTCTAGGAAGTTGTGAAATAGATAGAGATAGTGTAGAGGTTTTTCGGGCTTGAGAAAAGCATCGTAATCTTCTCATATTTTCTAACTAATGCAATATACAGATAGCAGGGGTTTTTAGTTGTGGCTTTCCCAAGGAAACCATTATGTAATGTTTTGATTGAATTCTCTCTCTTGTATGCTTCTTGATTTCATGATCATTTAATTGTTTCTGCTAATGAGTAGAGTAGATTCAAGTCTTTTGTTTTAGAAAATTACATAAGCAGTTTGAATCTACAAAGAATTTCTACACTCTCTAAATACACCTCAATATAATAGGCCTTGCCCACCTTGTCCTTTCTCACACACCTACGCCCTAGTTCCCAAGGCTCCTGATAGCTAAAATAGAGCTTCTTCTTTCTCAACTCCTTCTGGGTTTCCTCATCCATCTTCGTTTTCCTGGTCCACTCCTTCTGAAGAGTTTTAACTTCTTTGATCTTATGGGAAAGGAAGGATTAGGAGAAAATCTTAGGAACCACATGTTGCATGTCCCTATATTTGTTCATTGCATCTTGTAGAGGGGTTGGTTGATACCACTTAACCTAACCACGTAGAGGGTTAGACATCCCGTCAACAAATAACATCACCAACAAAGACTCTGATATGTCTATGACCATAACTACCAATCTCAAAAACTCTAATCTTTATGCCTTTGTGCTACTCATCTGTCTAAGATGTGTCAGTTGCATGAAATTATTGTTCGGATCCTTCTGGTCAAAACACTCTATGAGCCTCTGAGTGAACTCAGTGTATGAGGTGATGATGACACGACCTATGGTTACTAACCCATGATATCACCACTCATGGGCATTCTTGTCCAAATGTAATGTTGCCAACTTAATGGCCTCGACCTCATTCATCTGATGTAGCTGAAGGTAGATGTTTAATTTTTGGACCAATGATATGGCGGAGAACTTTCATGACCCATCAAAACAAGGAATGGTCACCTTTCCCAATGTTTTTGTAGCTCTTTATTTTGCTTCAAAACCCTCTGAGCTTCCTTAGACTTGATTTTAATTGGAGGTGGAAAAAGTCATTGAAACTCATAACAGCCTAGAAATCATGTTCCCAATGATCTATACTTTTCCAAATAATATGCATAAGGAATCCCCTGACTCGTCTGATATGTCTAGTATTTTTTCATCTCATGTATGAATTGAGGCATGTTGGGTATATGTGCTCTGATATATAAGTGTGAATGAATCTACATGGTAGTATGGGAATGACTTCCCTCTGCATTATTAAACCCCTCTCTAATAACAAGTTCCTTCTTGATGGAATTCCCTTGTTTGTTATCCTACTCATTAGATCAACCATCTCCTTTTGTCCCTTAGCCAAGTAATTTAGTGCACTAAATAGGTTGTTAAATGCTTGACTCTTATCCCCCATGTCCGGTTCTTCTCTTTCAGGTGTCTCTTCTACCCCTTTCTCTTTTCTGGGGGTTTCTTCTTCTACTTTAGGAATATTTCTTCCTCCAGAATGGGAGTGGACTCCCTGGTTCTGCAGTGTCTTTTGTAAGTGACCTAAGGGTTATCTTTCGAAGTCATCAACGGTGGTTACAAACTTACCCTTGAACCTCACAATTGTCCAAGAACATGCTTTGATACCACTGTAAGATTCCTTCTTGGAAATGACTCAATGTTATCACTGTATTTTCTAAGTTTTGTATGATTTTTCATTGAATTATTTTGTCAAACAATTTGATGAGATATTGTTGTAGGTGTAGTTTCTAAAGTTTGTTTAAACAAACACACACAATGACAAAAGTATGCACCCAAAATTGAAACCAACAACTAGAATAAGAAGCATTATTCATCAATTGGAAAGCATATAGTTCATATATTAACTTTGGTTACTAATATACAAATAATAGACATAGTGATGCCTTCTCAAGAAAAGTTTAGTCCCTTTCAGCCACTTCAGAAATATGCTATAGCTACACAACAAGCTCTAGAACACGTCTACCATACCAGGAATTTGCATATATTTAAGATTGATTTATATGGACCCTTTCACGTGTCTCTTGGGCTAACGTGACTCTCAAAACACTGATATTTCTCCCCATAGTATCCATGACTAGCAATGATAATTATTCTTCTCGTATTGACTGAAATCAACTTCCTCTAGTGAATCACCACACCCAACACCACTCTAAAGATTGCCCCTGTATGAGGGGACTTCTAGGATGCAAAAAGTAGAACTGCATGCAAAGTATAATTTAAGATACATCTAATACTAGACATATTTGATTGAAGGAAAGAATAGTCTTTATTTCAATCAAGAGCAATCTAAAATGATGGGAAAAGAAGCATGTTGGAATTGGAATAAAATAAAGGAATTAGATTAGGGAAATAGCTCACAAGATCTAATCCTTGTTAAATCACATACAAGAAGCTAAATGCCTAATAAATAGTTATCAGACACTTAAATGCAAGTATCTCCAACTCCTAATAAACATATGTATAAGAACAAAAGATTTATGTCAAAATATTGAAGTAGTTCAAATAAAATGACATATAGAAAAGAAAAACATTTATAACTTGAAACTTCTAGATAGCTAGCTAGCCTAAATAAATAAAAGTTTGTTCCTATACAATTTCCAGTTTTCAAGGCGTTTTTTTATTAATCCTGCAAGATAGCTTGATCAGAATTTTAAATGGGCTAACAGTTAACATTTAATGATAGCGCCAAAAAGCTACATACATAGTCATACAACATAAATGTAATTGAAAACTGAACAATTAATTTACAATAATCGATGCAAATAATAGTGCTATGCATACAATTACAGAAACAAATCTTAATAAAAATATGAATCAATTACATAAAACATCATAGAATTACAATAGTGCAAGTCCTTTGTTGTCTTTAAATCGATTCCCTATCTGCAGAGATGGATTTGATCTCACTACAATAGTGAAAATGAGTCTCAACTCTTTCTATACAAACATGTTGTAAGCTCTAGTATTACTCTGCCTCTTTTCTCTCAGATTCAAATCCTCTTTGTCACAATCAGAGATGGGTATTTATACATAGTGGAAATATTAATAGTCCCCCTCTATTTCTCAATAAATGAGTTAATTAAAAGAAAATGAAACAAAATGATTCCTTTGGTTGGGGTTCTGGCCAAATGTAGATGGCCACAGTTGAGAAAAATGCCCACTTTAGTTTTCTCTATGATAAGTTTGTCACCCTTGTTTTGAACTGATAGGTGGAATTCAACTGCTTCAACATCTTTTTTTTATTAAAAAAAACTATTTCCACCTGGAGGGTTACTTCAGAAATCTTGACTCAACCTATTCACCATCGTCATCCATGGAAACTTCTCTGTCAAAAGAAAACAGAATTAGTTTTTTTTTTTTTTTGGTAGCGAGCTTTTTCTTTTTTAAATGTCGAAAACAAACTTAAACCATAAAATGTGAGGAACTATTCTTATGCCCCAAAACCATATAAATCACATATTTTTAAATGTATACAACAACGGCCCATAGGAGGTGACAAGTGGCAAATGTTAACAGGTATCAGAGAAATGGATATTGAAACTTTTAGCAATGGAAATAATATAAAACTCATTATTTAAAGAAGTCCCGATGAGGAGCGGACACAATATCAACATTAAACCTTTGTTTATATGCTCATCGAATCCAGAGGAATATCACAAATCAGAGGTTTAAGAGATCGGAGGTTTTATGACTGTTACCATATAAAAAAATTGATGTAAGGGGCAAATGCGATGTTTCGATTAGACCATCATTAATACGTATATTAAGTCTGTATATCTGAGCCTGACAAATATCAGAAGTCGGGGGGGAGGCGCATTGGAATATTGACGATGGAGAGATTATCGAAGATCAGAGCGGGAGGTTATATCGCTATCAAAGATTGGAGGGATATGTTGTATCAGTATATTGGCACGATTAGAATATCGCTATCGGAGATTGGATGGAACATTATCGAAGTTTTTTACATGTGTCTCGAAAGGAAATCTCCGATATGCACTACCTCTGATATGCGGGAGCGGAAACAATGACATGGAATGTGGGTCCTCCGACATCCGCCTTATTACATAGTTCCAAAATTTATATGGCCACTTAATATAATCATTTGATTACTGAAAAGAGTCACTTTATGGATTGGACTTTGAGTATCAGGGATTTCAAATGAATTCCTCTGATATCAAAGCTCCGATATTAGATTTGATATGCATTCTTTTCAATAGGTCTTTCTCTTCTTTTATCAATAATCCAATTCATAATATAAAATCCACTTTGTAATATAAGACTTGGTCTTGGCCTCAGGGGCTATCTAATGAATTAAATAAATAAATAAATATATATATATATATAATATAGACACACAAAGAACTATTACTTATAAAACAAAAAGGTAATATACATTTTAATAGGCCAAGGCAATGAAAAATATCCAATCTTCAATTAGGCGCCATTTACAAACCAAACAACCAAATGAGATCAAAAAGTTTATGATAGGAAGATAGGAACAGATTAAACTCATTGAATTAATCCAAACTCTCAAATCAAATAGTAATATGACCAACCATTCAATTAAAGGGTCCCCATAGTGATAATTAAGTGAATAATGGGGGGTTGTGTTTTTACCACAACAACTTGATAGGAAACATTTTCATGACTATGTTCAAGGAGATTTTGGACATGTTCATTTGGGTGATGATAAACCCTGTAAAATCATTGGAATGGGTAAGGTTTTTATAAAGCAACAAAATGAAAACCAATGGCTATTGAGGAGGTAAGGAATGTTCCAAATCTGAAGAAAAATCTATTTTCAACAAGGCAATTAGGTGGTGAAAGTTGTGTAACTACATTCACGGACAAAACTTGGAAGGTCACTAAAGAAACTTTGTTAATAGAAAAAGGAGAAAAGGTGGGTACACTGCATTTATGCAATGGTATTTCTAAATTTGTTAATGCTTTAACCTCCAGAGGAGTAGATACGACATTGTGGCATCATAGGCTAGGGCACATGAGTGAGAAAGAGACGCAAATTCTTCACTCGAGATATTTGTTGCCGAGTTTGAAGCATGTTGATTTGGATTTATTTGAGAATTGTGTTTACAGAAAATGAAAGAGATTCATATTTATCAGAGTTTAGAAGGAAAAAAAGAGAGAAAAATTAGAGCTTGTGCATACATATGTATAGGGACCAGCTCAGGTATCATATCTTGGTGGCTCTCGCTATTATATTACTTTTATTGATGATGCAACTAGAAAAACCTTGATTTATTGTATTCAGAATAAATCTGATGTATTTGATACTTTTAAGAATTGGAAAGATTTGGTTGAGAATGAGACAAAAAAGAAGTTGAAGTGTCTCGGATCAAATAATGGAGGTGAATATTGTAGCAAATATTTTGATAACTATTGTTAAAAACATGGAATTCACAGAGAGAAGACAGTTTCATGAATGCCACAAGAAAATTGTGTGCCAAAAAGGATGAACAGGACAATCATGGAGCATGCAAGGTGCATGAGATTGCATGCAATATTTCCCTTACAATTTTGGGCAAATGTTGTAAATATTTTTGTTTATGTAATAAACAAAGGGCCTTGAAGTTCTTTGGATGGTGGTATTCCAAAGGAGGCATGGATAGGTAAAAAGGTAAACTACATATTTTTAAAGACTTTCAGTTGTGAAGCCTTTGTCCACATTAATAAAGAAAATAGAACAAATCTTAAAGAAAAATCAAAGAAATGTACCTTTTATTGGATATGGTGATAATGATTTTGGTTATCCCTTATATGATTATGAAAATCACAAAATCATTAGGAGAAGAGATGTCATATTCAATGAAAAGGTCTTGTATAAGGATTAGACACAAGAAAATAAACAGGAAAATAAAAACAAAGAATATGCAGTGCTTGATGAGATCACAGGGAAAGTAAAAGTATCTGAAAATCATATTGATCAGCAGCCACAACAGCAAAAACAACCACAACAATAATAGACACCTCAAACACTGGAAAGTGGTGATAGAAGATCTACCAAGATAAGTAGACCCCCTGATCAATACTCTCTTTCATTATATTATGTATTGTTGACTGATTTTGGTGAACCAGATATATATAAGAAACAATGCAAATAGAAACCAGGAAGAAGTGGGAGCAAGCCATGGAATAAGATATGGAATTCTTGATGCATAGCTAGACTTGGGACTTAATCAAGTTTCCTGCAGGTAAAACAACATTGCAGAATAAATGGGTTTACAGGTTGAAGGAAGAAGATGGAGGAAAATAGAGGTATAAGGCTAGAATTGCCGTGAAGGGGTTTGCACAAAATAAAGGTATACACTTTGATGAAATTTGTTCTCCTATTTTTAAAATGACTTCAATCAAAATTATTTTAAGTCTAGTGGCAGTAGAATATTTTCATCTTCAGAAGCTAGATGTAAAGACAGCCTTTCTCCATGGGGATTTGGAGGAAGAAATATATATGCATCAACCATAAGGGTATGAGGTCAAAGAGAAGGAAAAATTAGTGTGTATGTTGAAGAAGAGCTCGTATGGCCTGAAAAAGGCTCTAAGGCAATGGTATCTAAAATTTGACAAGTTTATGTCTGAACAAGGTTATACTAGATGTAATTTTGATTACTATGTTTATCTTAACAAACAAAGTGATGGAAGTTATATTATATTTCTATTATATGTAGATGGCATGCTTTTTGCAAGGTCTAACATGCATGAGATAAATATTCTTAAAGGAAAATTGGTAAATTCATTTTAAATGAAGGATTTGGGTGGTGTAAAACAAATCCATGGTATAAGAATAATTAGAGACAGGAAAAATCGCAAACTAACATTGTCTTAGAGTGAGTGCATAGAAAATGTGTTGGAAAGATTTAATATACACAATGCAAACCCAGCTAGTACACCTTTGGCTAGTCATTTCAAACTAAGTAAGGAGACGTGTCCCGAGACCCAGGAAGAGATGGATTATATGTGTAAAGTTCCATATGCATCAGCGTTTGGAAGATTAATGTATACAATGGTCTACAAAAGGCCTCATATTTCACATGCAAAGGGAGTTGTAAGTAGGTATATGAACAATCCAAGAAAAGAGAATTGGATGGCAGTGAAGTGGATTCTCAAATATTTGAGAGGTACCACAAATCAAGAATTATGCTTTGGTGGTTAAAACATTGTTTTACACAGATATGTTGATGCATATATAGTAGGTGATAGAGATAACAAAGGAGCATCACAGGGTATGTGTTTATTGTAGGTGCAATGACTGTCATTCAGGTTTCAAAATTTCAAAACATTGTTTCACTTTCAACAACGAAAGTAGAGTATGTTGCTGCTATAGAGGCTAGTAAAAAAATGATTTGGTTACAAAATTTTATGGATGAGTTTGGAAACAAGAAGGAGATGGGTAGGTTATATAGTGATAGCTATAATGTCATTCATCTTGGAAAGAACTCAACATTTCATTCCAAGACTAAACATATAAAACTCAAGTACCATTTCATACAGCCAGTGTTGGAAGATGGATAGTTGAAGATGGAAATTATACACACAAGCTAGAATCCTACAGACATGTTAAGAAAAGTTGTAATCAAGAGAAACTGAGATCCTAATTAGTTTCAATTGGTCTTCAATTATGATGATGAAGATGAGAAACAACAAGGTCCAAAGTGGAAGCATTCTCCAACAAATGAAGTAGCGATGGAGTTGTTATAATCAATCTCCAACAACACTTTGACTTACATTCGAATTGTTGTTGGGTAAGTCAAAGTTTTGTTGGGAAAGTCGAAGTGTTGTTGGGAAATTTGAAGTGTTGTTGGGCAACTCGAATTGTTGTTGGACAAGTCAAAGTGTTGTTGGAAAAGTTGAATTGTTGTAGGGCAAGTCAAAGTGTTGGAAAGAAATTGCTAGGTCGAAGTTCTATAAGAATTTGTTGGGCAGGTCAAAGTTCCAAAGTAATTTGTTGGGAAGGTTTAAGTTGCAAAAGAATTTTTTGGGCAAGATCGAAATTGCAAAAGTTGTTGGAAAGAAATAAAGGGTTGACTTGGTCTTGGAGGGTCTTGTTTAAGGGTCATAGGTCTTGGAATTTATCAATTGAAGTTCTACAAGAAGAGAAGAATTATTGTGGGTTGTCCTCTCAATTGGAGAGGTTTTGGCCCTGGATGATTGTTTATATCTTGTGTCCTTTGTCTTACTGTTCTTTATGGTTTGATAGTTTTTTATGAATAGAATATAATAATAATCAAGTGAAAGAATAATCTAATCAAGTTAAGTAAAAATACATCACAAGTAGTTATCAAAGAAGAGAAATCACCTAATCTAGTTTCCCCTAGATTTCTCAACTTGGTATCAGAGCTAAGATGACAAGACAAGGAAATGCAGCTTAAAGAAGGACACTCAAGGGCCAAAGCACAAGAATATCATCAAGAGCATCAATCATCAATAAAGACCATTCATCTCAAAGATCGTCACATCTTAAAGGAAGAAGACCTCAAAACCCTAACTCATCTAAAGAAGGGTTATATAGTGGGAGCAATCTTGCAAAGCTCACATAATCATCACAAAGAAAATATCTAGAAAACCTTACCTCCACTTATACTCATTGAAGAATATTTAATTTTATACATCCAAGGGAAGCAAGAACAAGTGTATTCATTATCATCAAAGAATCAAGGTGATCTCCCTCTCTTTGAATGATCACTTTTGAAGGAAGACATATTCATCAAGAAAACATCTTCTATTATCAACATCATCATATAAATCAAGAAGGCATCGGGTTGAATATATCATCATCAGGGAGAATCTTCACTTGACAAGTAAGCACCTCTATATTTATGACTGATTTTGTATCAAAATGACTTCATTTTGCGAGAAAAGAAACAAAATTGGGTCATCAAACTTTCTTGCATGGAATAAGAGGACATATTGGATCCTCATAGAAAATGAATCCATTGAACATGTTAAGGGTACAATCACTAAAATTACAAAGGAATAAGCTCAAGCTCTTGAAATTATATGAAAGGGGAAGTAAGGGCTCAAAGGACTCCCATAGAATCCATCAAGGATCCCCTCATACCTTATGTATCAAAGTTGGAGACATCAAAATATATATATGGCAAGTTAATAGAATTGTTTCTATGTAAGTACTACAATAGAAGTGATATCTTTAAGGAATGAGTTGTACAAAATGAAGATCTCAAAGGAAGATGGAATAGCTTCATACTTTTATGAGGGTATTAGAAATACGAGACCAACTAAAAGAGTTTGGAGAAATAATGTCCAATAAAGAAATGACCACCATAGTGCTCAATGCACTACGAGAGGAATGGGGAAAATTTACATCAAGCATCTATGGAAAGAAGGAAGCTACCCCATTTAGTGAACTTTCATCATTCTGTAAGATTGAAGAAACCAAGTTGAAGGCAAAAAGCGATGTAGGATCAAACGTGCAAGTTCAAGAATTTGTTGCCATGGCTAGGAGGAAAGGAAAGTTTGGAAGGTTTGATCCTCAGAAAAAGAAGAAGAAGGATATGTCAAAAATCCAATGCTATGGTTGTCAGGAATATGGGCATTACAAGAGAAATTGTCTGAAATTCAAGAAGGACAAAAAAAAATAAAGAAATAAATGAAGCTCATATCACCGAAGAAGTGGAAGAACATGATGCGAAGAAATATAAAGTCATAGATCTTCACCATTAGGGTTTCTCCAATGCATAGCAAGGAGAAGTAGGAGGTGAGAAGACATCCACCATGACAGTCAAGGTGAAAAGCATTATGATAATATGCATCTTAGTAGAAGATTGCATCATACTAGAAGCATATCGTTGAAGCAATAGCTCATGACATTTTTAGAGAAGCTTGAAAGAACAGTTGAAGTAAAAGCCTACATGGATGTAGCAATCATCATATAAAATAAGTAGCTCTTGGTAACCTCATTGAAAGAATATATAGTACATATGGCTTAAAGAAAGTCATCTAGCATGATAGAAGGAATTCATCTTACATCATCTATTATCACCAAAAAATGATCACCTAGCCATTTCTAACTAGGCGAATCGAAATACACCATGTAGGATTAATTTTACCATAGTAAAATCACTTTCGCTATGGAAAATAATTTAGTAAACCACTTTTACTAAATTATTTTCTGATTCAAATAAAAAAACCCATGAGAATAATTAGATAAATCATTATTTATTAAATTTTCTCTAGGAACAATTATTAAATCATTATTTATTAAATTTTCTCTAGGAATAATTATTAAATCATTGTTTAAATAACTATTCCTTGTCACATTTGACTAAATCCCCTAGGAATAATTAAATAAATCACTATTTATTTTTAAGTATTAGGGGGTTTACGTAGTGCATTATATTAGATGTCATTTTAGGATTCAACTGCGTTAAGTAAGTCATTAACGTATGACCATTTCCATGAGAGGTAGTCGTAACTGACTAATTTCTCATGATTTTTGAATAGTTCACTTAGCACTAATTGCATCGAGTGATGCTCACAGGGGTGAAGAAGTGGGATTGAAACTAGTGAAATGAATCACATAGCGTCAATCATCACTTCCGGGGATTTCACCCAGTAACCAGGACTTCCCGGGAGGTCACCCATCCCAGATCGCCTCTGGCTCAAGCGCGCTTAACTGTGGAGTTTTCCCACAATCAAGCCCACTTAGCTTGCTACCCCATTTGCAAAACCTTAGCAAGTATTGTGCCTCATGAACCATTCAAGTAGAGATCCCTTCACTCTTTTTGAATTTAAGTATTAGGGGTTTACGCAGTGCATTATATTAGATGTCATTTTGGGATTCAACTGCGTTAAGTAAGTCATTAACGTATGACCATTTCCATGAGAGGTAGTCATTAACTACCTCTCATGGAAATGGTCATACGTTAATGACTTACTTAACGCAGTTGAATCCCAAAATGACATCTAATATAATGCACTGCGTAAACCCCCTAATACTTAAATTCAAAAAGAGTGAAGGGATCTCTACTTGAATGGTTCATGAGGCACAATACTTGCTAAGGTTTTGCAAATGGGGTAGCAAGCTAAGTGGGCTTGATTGTGGGGAAAACTCCACAGTTAAGCGCGCTTGAGCCAGAGGCGATCTGGGATGGGTGACCTCCCGGGAAGTCCTGGTTACCGGGTGAAAGCCCCGAAGTGATGATTGACGCTATGTGATTCATTTCACTAGTTTCAATCTCACTTCTTCACCCCTATGAGCATCACTCGATGCAATGAGTGCTAAGTGAACTATTAAAAATCATGAGAAATTAGTCAGTTACGACTACCTCTCATGGAAATGGTCATACGTTAATGACTTACTTAACGCAGTTGAATCCCAAAATGACACTATTTATTTATTATTCCTTATTTCAATTTTTGGAATAATTGTTAAATCACTATTTAATCATTATTTCAATTTCACACCATTCTTAATCCTCGTGAAATTATTAATAAATCATTTTATTTGTTATTATTTCTAAATAAAGGTATTTGACCATTTTAAATATATTTTCCCTCTCCAATAAATATAATAAAGTATTCTTAACGGTAAGATCTTGCTTTGGTTAATATTATTTTATTATTCTCCATTTTCGAGATTAACTCAATACTTTGTTATAAATAGGAGGGTTTTCCATTCATTCTTCACCATGATCATTATCATCATCACCATTATTGTCTCTTTTCTTTTGAGCTCCCATTTGAGTTCTTCACATTGTTTGGGTTTTTCACATATTGAAAGAGAAGATTGATTACTGAAGCATCAAGGACATCAAAGGACCCATCCCATGGAGGGGGATTTGCAGACACTTTTTGTAGATCTCCTTCACCAGGTGTTTTCAATAAAGAATTTATTCAATTAAAGTTTTTCCATTTGGGTTATTGCATTGGATATCTTTACTGTTGTTTTCTATTCTGGATTGTATATGTTTTTGTCACAAGTTTTTCACTTTTTTATTGCAGATCTGAATCGTAAATATCCATCAAATTGTTGTTAGGGTCACTTGTCACCTAGTGACTTAAGTGAAGTGTTTTTGGTACACCTTCCAAGAAATTTCACACTAACAAATGGCGACTCCACTGGTGTAATAAAAACGTTCTTGGGTGACTGAAGTTTCAGTAAATTTCAGGGTTTTCTACAGCTATTTTTAGCCTCTCAATTTATATTTATAGTATTATTTCATTTTTTGTCAAATTTTCGGATTCTGGTGGTTTTATGATTCTTTTTAGCGGGTCACAGGTACTAGCCAAGCAAGAGACAACAAAATCTATGTGAGATATTCCGACCAATAGTTCCGGGAGAAAAAAAAATAAAAAACTTAAGCCCCTGATATATGCTCCAGACTGCACTATTTGGCCCATAAACTGTGTTTTCCACTGTTCCAGGTCAGTGCCTGAATTTTGGTATTTTTCTGAAATTTTTTCAATTTTTTTTAGAATTTCCGAGATTGTTGTCTTAAGAGTGAGTAGGGTACTTCACCTCTATTTTCAATCTCCCCCAAGCCTAGATACACTTAATTTGTCTCTTTGAGGAAGGAAAAATCCCCCTAGTGTTTAGAGTACACCTCCACATTGTTAGGAAGATATTGGTTGGTGAGGAGTCTAAGGTTTTAGCATTTTCAGCCACTGATTTTTAGAGTTTGATCCATTACTTTTCAACACTTTTGGATAGGTTTCTTGTACCTTTTCTCTCTTTAGATTTTGGGTTTTCCTTTTCTCCCATTAGTGTTTGGGTTTGCCTTTCCCCATTAGGATCCCCTTGAGCATCCTAGGTTTTATAGCTTCACTCCTATCCTTTGCAGTATTTTTCACCTCTGATTTTTGCGATTTGTTTGCACCATTTACAACATATTAATGCCTCTAGATCTTAGTCCCTTGACATTAGATCTTTTAGGCCTTTTTGTGTATCTTTGAGTAGCTTGTTTGCCCTCTCTTTCTTAGTTGCTTGGTAACCCTTGTGGGTGGGGTTTTGTGTACTTGATTGGTTGTTTATTTTCTATCATTTTCATATTTATTTACAGTATTTCAGCACTTTATTTTCAACAGCACGTGGCATCATAAAACATGCTCAATTAACTCATCCACTTGACACATTATTTTCACACACTCACACCCTAAGTGAACGTGAGTTTGGTTAACACCGCTAAGTCAAGACTTGAAACATTACACCTTGATAACTCAACACACGTTTATTTAGCCCACTTGGGCACTAGGCCAAACAATCTTTGTAGTATAGGTGTAGGATCAGTGGGATAGGCTTCCAATAACACCCATCGATCACTTTCATTGAGACATAGAAGTTGGCATATTAGGGAGATTAAAATCCTTCACCATCCCACGGTCCAAAGATGGAGTGTATCAAAAACCCGATTCAGAGGGGGTTAGGCTAGGTCATCGTGTGAGAGATTCTCCTCAGGGCTACCCAACTCATGGCAGGGAATCTCGTGTGTTGTTCGACTACCAAGAAGCTCAAGACTCGACCACCCTCATGGGATGAAGGTAATCGTAGTGACCAATCTTAGGAAAACACCCTATAGGACTGGTTGTGGGAAGCAGTTGGTTCTCTACCCTACCTTTCTCTGGACAACTCTACTTGCGGGGATCAGATTCCGTCAAGTAAGAAGTTCTTTGGAAGGTCATCTGAAATAGTAGATCTAGGATTGTTTAAGGATTTAGATCACCTATAGGTTAGATTCATTTTTCTTTGATAGGACATGCTTGCTTGTATTAGAGTAACATCATTAGTATAGTTAGTTTACACTTTGAACCAATGCACTAGGTGTTTATTTGTTTTTTTTGCTCTTTTTCCTATCATTACCCTTTAGGCTTTCGATCATTATTCTCTTGACATCATTGCCAACCCTAGGCATTTGTTGCAGAGACTTCGAGGTCTTCAGCCTTAGTTCCTGTTAGGACATATTACTCCTCCCTGTCGAGTTAGAGTACATCCTCCCAGTCCTTCATCGACTCATCATTATAATTCCAATTCTATTGATTCTTCCAGTTCCTCCTTTGATTATGTCTCTTCTCAGCCCCGTATCGCCACCATGTTAGGCACCAACATAGGTGCGGGAAACCAAGGTGGTAACCCAGGTACCAACTAGGGTACCCCCACCAGTGAAACCCCCACCGATGTGGTCACTCCTACTCCATTTCTTCCTTTTATGGTTGGTTTGAGTCTCCCATATTTTAGCCAACTCATCAATAATCCCCTTCTCCATGATCCCACTTGCCAGCTATGCCTACTAAACTCCCTTCAGACATCCCAAAGTTTGAAGGTAATCCTCGAGAGGATCCCATTAATCGTGATTACTCATTCCATGTGTGGTGTTCATCAAATTCCATTACTTAAGACTCCATCGTCTTTAGTTGTTCCAATGCACGATTACTAGAGTTGCTGCTAAGTGGTATGTTGATTAACCTAGAGCCACTCATTCCACTTTTGTGACTCTTGCCAAAGTTTTTCTTGCCTATTTCCAGTTACCTCTCCATTATGAAACTAGTACCAAACTATTGATTTATTTCCGTCAATTTTCTACCACTCGCCTTTCCGACCATGTTCAAGAATGGCATAGAAGGAGGAGCATCTGTAGAGCTCCTGAATTTGAAGATCGTGTCTACATGTATTGGTTCCTTAGATCACTCTTGGACCCCATTACTAAAGATGTCACGTCACACTCCCCCTATCTAAGAAACATGCGCTCCAAGTAGCTTTAAAATTTGATCTGATCTACGCCCAGTCAAGTTATGTCTAAATTTTCATCCCCGATCTGCCTCGGCCTGGTGTTGTAAATGCACCAAGGGTATCTCATGCCATGGATGGCATAGTTGGAGCCATTTCACACCCTCAACCATATGCTCCACCTCTGATGATTTATGGTCCACCTTAGGGAGGGACCAATTCCTCTTACATGTATCCCTCCCCCAATCCTCCTCATGGAAACTCTTATCCAAGTCCCACACGCCATATGCATATCCCTATCTGCATCAACAGATGTTAGGGTCTTTTTTTGCACTGCATGTTTATCCTAATGTTGCCCCTTCTCCTTATTATCTATATGCACCACCTAGATATAAAAAACCCCTACTTTCACTAGATATTGTAGGTATCCATTTTTTCATGAACATTTTTTATACCCCTTTATATTTTTTCATTCATTTTAAGCTCCATTTTTTATACCTACTAATAAATTGTAAGTTTTAACCTCATATAGAAATTACCTACAAACGAATTCTCAAAGCCATAAAATAAACAATGGCGAGAGCATAAAACATAAAACAGATATACACAGAGATTTCCCCTGGATCCCAAAACCAGGACTACCAAATTGATTTTTCATTATATTCCTTTCAATGTTATAATATATATATACATGTCGAAGCATTCATAAACCCCAATCCATTAACCTTGGATTAGAACATAATCATAGTTCCCTTGACCAGATCTATAAAATACTATGGACAGAAAACCATCATGCCCAAAACCATGTGCAAAATCCATGCACAAAACCATAGGTAGGTCCACCCACCTAAAATAGGATCCCAAAAAATTTATCGGGGCGTTGTCCCAGACCCCGTGCAGGGGGGGTACCACCCCCTTGCATACCCCCTGATAGGGAGGCAGCCACCCACCCTATAACCCCCCTACTGCACCTGACGCAATGTACAAGGGAGGCTATCGCCCCCTCTGTGACCCCCCCATGTGTGGGGTAGTCGTGGAAAGAATATAACACACACCCAACATTCTGCCACTTGTTATTTTCTTTCCGCAAGGGGCCACGGGAGATATTAGCCATTGATCCAGCCCTGCAATGGCCAATGTTTCTCTACACCAAGAGCACTTATCAGTGCTCACAGACTTTGTTAATGCATCTGTAGTATTCTTCAAAGTGTCCACCTTTTCCAGCAACACCTTTTTCTCCTAAACCATATCCCTTACAAAGTGATACTGAACATCAATTTGATTTGTCTTTGAATGCTAAGAAGGGTTCTTTTCCAAGAAAATTGCACTTTGGTTGTCACAGTCTATCCTTATAGCTCGTTGTACTAACCCCATACTTGAACACAATCTTTATAACCAAACTGCTTCATTTCTTCCATGAGTGGCTACCATCTATTCTGCCTCTGTCATTGAAAGTGCCACTACAAATTGTCTCTTACTCATCCAACTGAATGCACCTCCAAATAGGTTAAACACATACCCACTTATATATCTTCTCTGATCCAGATATCTAGCCCAATCTTCATCAACAAAGCCACGAATGTCCAAAACTCTGTCCAATCCTGGTCTTCCTTGGTAGCACAAACCATAATCACTAGTGCCACGCAAATACCTGAAAACCCACTGCACTGTTGTCCAATGCTCCTTCCCTAGTTTTGACATAAACCTCTCAATACTCCCACTACATGTGCAATGTCTGGTCTAGTACAAACCATTGCATACATTAGGCTACCGACTGCACTTGCATATGGAACATAGGACATGTACTCTTCCTCTTCTTGTGTCTTGGGACAGTGTTCAGCAGAAAACTTTACACCTAAAGGAATAGGAACCTTCATCGGTTTACTATCATGCATATTAAACCTCTTCAGTATTGTCTCGACATACTTCTTCTAGTTTAACCAGAGCTTAGTCTTTACCCAATCTCATTTACTTTCCATACCCAAAATATAGTTTACGGCACCAAGATCTTTCATGTCAAATTTGGAGGAAAATTGGGTCTTCAAATCTTGGATAATTTCTTTGTATTTCCAACCAGCGACATATCATCCATATACAAGACTAGATAAATAACATGGTCACCAATTAATTTAAAATACACACAGTGATCTGCTTTGCTTCTGGTGAAGCCAAGTCCCCGTATAAATGTATCAAATTTCTAATACCACATCCTTGGTGATTGTTTTAACCCATACAGAGAATTTTTTAACTTGCATACTAGTTCTTTCTTAACCTTCACCGCAAAGCCTTCAAGTTGCTTCATGTAGATCTCTTCTTCCAGATCCCCGTGAAGAAATGTTGTCTTCACATCCATCTGTTCTACCTCAAAATCAAAATCAGGAACAATAAATAAAAGTAATCTAATAGAAGCTACCTTGGTAACAGGAAAAAAATATCACAAAAATCAATTCTCGGCACCTGGGAATAACCTTTTTCTACCAACCGAGATTTGTATTTATCTACCTTTCCTTCTGCATTCATCTTCTTATAAACACCCATTTGCTGCCCGTGGGTTTCCTTCTAGTTGACAACTCCACCAGATTCCAAGCCTCATTTTTGTGCAAAGATGCCATTTCATCAACCATGGTCTCTTTCTAGAGTTTGCCATCATCTGAATCTAATGCTTCCCTCACAGTTCTAGGATCATCATTAGTACTAGATAAAGAAAAATTTGAACAGAAAGCAAATGGACTATATCTTTCTAGCTGCCTTCTTTCTCGAACTGATCTTCTCACAAATGGAGTTTATGGCTCTTCATCTTCTGATTCCTCTTTTGTTGTAGAGTCTGATTTTTCCTCTTTTAGCTCAAACTCTATCTTCTCAGGTTCCTTTCGTAGGACTTCATGTTTAATAACATCTTTCACCTCTCTAAACACCACATATTGGTTGTACACAACTTTCCTTATTTTTGGGTTCCAAAACTTATAACCTTTTAAACCATCGTTATACCCAATAAAGATGCACCTTTCATATTTACTATCCAACTTTGTTCTTTTCTCCTTTGGAACATGTACATATGCATCACATCCAAATACCCTCAGATGTGAAAGATATTGTTTCTTACTAGTCCATACCTCTTGTGGAGTCTTATCCTCCAACGTTGATGAAGGTGATTTGTTGACCATGTAGCATGCAGTCTCCACCACCTCTACCCAGAATTCATGTCCTAAACTAGTATCATTGAGCATGCTTCTTTCATTTTCCATCAACGTTTGTCCTGTTCATTTTTTCTGCAACTCCATTTTTCTTAGGTGTGTATGGAGTATTCTTTTGCTGTGCTATACTAGACTTCTTACAGAACTCTTCAAATTCCTTCTTGCAAAAATCTCCACCATTATCTGTCATCAACACCTTTATCTTCTTCTCTGTTTGGTTTTCTACCAAACCCTTAAATTCTTTAAACATGTCAAAGACTTCAGATTTATTCCAAAGGAAATATATCCATTTATCCCTTGAGAAGTCATCTATAAATGATACATAGTACACAGAATTACCCAATGATGGAACTGACACAGGTCCAATCACATCACTGTGCACAAGCTCTAATATTCATTTTGCCCTCTTAGCATTAGAGGGAAAACTCACACCAATTCTACTTCCCATATACACAATTTTCACAGAAATCAAAATCCAAAGAGCAATTAGACATACCTTCTACCATACCATTACCATGAAGTATTCGAAGGCCCTTCTCTCCAATATGTCGAAGATTTTGATGCCATAACATGGTCTTTTCTCCATAGACTACTAGATTTTCTACTCCACTTTCAAGAACCACAGAACTGGCATGCCCATCAATAACAGTGCTACCCTGAAGCTTGTACAGAGTTCCAATCCGAACTCCCCACATCAATACCAGTGCTCCCCGAACCATCTTGCAGGTATCTTTCTTTAACACTATTTTACACCTGCATCATCCAACTTTCTTACAGAAATTAGATTCTCTGGCCAATGCAAGAATATGCAAAACACCTGGAAGTGTTCTAATCCTTCCACCTTGCAGCTTCAACTTGACTTTTCACGACCAATGATTCTAGCCTTCTTGACATCCCCTAAGAAGACATCACCACCATCATATTTCTCATACTCGTAGAACCACACTCTATGGGGAGTAAAGTGAAAGGATGCACCTAAGTCAATCAACCATGCATGATCTACATGTGTACTTGAAGAAGAAGCCAAGTACACATCCCCACCTTCATCTGAGGTGTTTTTCGCCTCTGCAAAAGGAGCATCATCAGATCCCTTTTCTTTCTCAAGAGCTTTAGATTTACAGTCCCTTTTTTAAGTGCCATTCCTTTCCACATTTCCAGCACACCTTTATAGGTTTTCATGGAGATTTAGATCACCCTCTAGATTTAGATCTCCCACTCGAGGACTTATTTTTGTTTCTGTTCTAGGACTGTCCTCGTACAAACAAGGCAACACCATTATGCCTCCATATTTTTCTGTCTCATCTCCTCCGACAGCAAGGATGAGACTATTTCATCAAACTACGAGGCAGTTGCATTGCTACCTATTGCAACAACTAGACTATCCCACGAATCTGGAAGAGAAACAACAAAATGATGCCCTTATCTTCATCTGAAATTTTAATATCAACAGATAATAATTGGCTTACCACAGTAGTAAATGCGTTCAGATTCTTTGTCACGAAGTCTCCATCTTCCATCCTTAGGTTATACAACTTTTTCCATAGGAACAGTTTATTCACTGGAGCCTTAGATTGGTACAAAGTCCCTAACTTGTCCCATAAAGCCTTCGTCAAAGCTTCCCCTGATACATTCAACAATATTGAATCTCAGACGCACAATCGTATTGTGCTATTTGCCTTCTGATCCAACTTCGCCCAGTCTTCACCTGACATTGTTGTTGGTTAAGTACCTGGATCTACCGTGATCCACTGATCTTTATCCACCAACAGATCCTCCATCTTGAGTTTCCACAACTCAAAACTATGACCATTAAATTTCTCAATCTCTATCTTTCCACTGCTCACCATCTTATTTCACCACAAGACTCGATCCTGCGGATCTCCCACTGAATAGGGTCTACCACAAGCCCGAGAAAAACCCTCAGTAGCAAAGGAATCCCCTTGAAGCCGAAACAACTCTGATACCAAATGTAGTTTTTAACCTCATACAGAAATTCCTTGTAAACAAATTCTTAAAAGCAGAAAATAAACAATGGCGAGAGCATAAAACATAAAACAGATATACACATATATTTTCCCCTGGATCCCAAAACTGGGACTACCAAATTGATTTTTCATTATATTCCTTCCAATGTTACAATACATATATATACATGCCAAAGCATCGATAAACCCCAATCCATTAACCCTAGATTAGAACATAACCATATTTCCCTTGACCGGATCTATAAATAACCATGGACAGAAAACCATCATGCCCAAAACCATGTGCAATATCCATGCACAAAACCATAGGTAGGTCCGTCGACCTAATATAGGGTCCAAAAAAAAATTCTTCGGGCTACCACCGCCCTGCTGCACCCGACACAACTTACAAGGGGGGCTATCGCCCCCCCGTGACCCCCCCCCGCGTGGGGTAGTCGTGGAAAGAATATAACACACCCAACATAAATAAACCCTTACCCCCTATTATATGCTCAATATATATTCCCCAATATGAATGCACATGGTATGATATGGTATTTCTCCCCCAATGAAGCCCCCTGTGATATCCTCCCTCCACGACAAGGGCATCACAAAATTCGCACATATTGCTTACAAAAACAATCGGTTCTCTACCCATTCGTCTTGGATGAGGGCTACTGATATTGGATTGAGCGATAACTTGGCTATTGAGTGGGAATATTTTCTCACAAACTTATATTATTCAGGTGCTTGTATTGGTGATGGTGAAGACAGTATGTTGTGGGAAGGCCCAACTAAGAATGGATATCCCAAATTCAATGATATTTATAGTAATCTTCCATTGGCAGAAAAAAAATTTAAATTCAACTCTTGGTTCAAGGTCTCATGGACGTGGGATATTCCCAAGAAACTATTTTGGCTTGGGTGGTTGGCCATACACAAAAATATTCTTACATGGGATAAATTACAGGGTAGAGGCTTTCAAGTCCCGGGAATTTTCTCCATGTGTTGGATACAGGAAGAGGAGGCATACCATACACTCATTGGATGTTCATTCACCAAGGAGGTGTGGACTAGGGTGATGAAAATTTTGAAGCTAGATAATTTGGGTGCTCTACACACACTACAAAATTGCTTCATCACTTGGTCTAAGGACATGCTTAACTATCACTTTCTCCCCTTCTACATTATCTAGGCCATATGGTATAGTCACAATTCTTGGTTGTTCGATCAAAAGAGAAGGGTGGTTTGGGAGGTTATACTGAAGATAATCCCATAATTTTATGTGATAGGTCCTACGAAGATAGTGGTAAAGATAAGGAAGATAAAATATAAGAAAATTAAAGGGATCTATCCAGAGGATATTTTGCTGGGGCTGGCCAACAAAGAATATGTGGATGTGGATTTCTCATTATCCTGGAGTCAGGGCGATTCTACCATTTCTGGTGGCAGGGTGGCCGGGGGACAAATAGCAGAGCTGAGATCATTGCGCTATGGGGTGTCCTCAATTTTGCAAATTGGTTGGGACTAGAAAAAAAATTCGTTCATGGAGATGCCAATAGTATTATTGATTGGATCAAAGAATACACTCACTTTAGTCCCCATATCTTGTCCAACTAGATAAGTCGCATTAGAAAATTGGAAGCCACCTTTCAGAACATCACATACACACACATCTATAGAGAACAAAACTAGGTAGTTGATCTTCTTTCAAAGAGGGGTATCAACTCAGAGTAAGTATCACTTCGCGGCATATGTATAGGACATAATTATGAATTTTGGGTGTATTAACATCAACTAGGGAACACATTCCAGAATTTTGATGTAAAATGATGTTCATTACATAGGCTCGTTGAATACATGCACTCATCAGGAAAGATAATTTCTCTTTTTGTATGAATTAGTAGAATATAGTTAACACTCTTACAGATAATACATGGGAAAAATATGCATACAGAGACACTAATATGGGAAACAATTTTTGTATAAGAAACATGATAGAATCCTCACTTTTACATACAGCAGATCTAAGAGATAAAGTATAGTATCTATAAAAAAATGTACTCTCTTTTTGTTAATGAAAAAGAAAGTGTTTTTTTGTTTTGAAAAAAAGAAGAAGAATATGATTAAATGGCTAAATAGCATAAGCTAAGGGAGTGCGCACAATGACGTAAGGGAGCGCAGAGCTCTGCACAATGAAGTTCATTATGCTGAGCTCTACACCGCTGCACAAGTGCTTTACTACAAGCAGACTCTTGTTGCATACACAAGGAAAACATCACCTGGATTTTCAATCCATTCCCTCTTACCTCTCAATGCTGGTATAACCATATCCTCCTTCGTCCCGTGTAGCCTAGCTACCATGGCTATTTTCAACATACAGTGGATGTGATTGTGATGCTTGGACTGGGGCGTTACATTTTGGGGTTTTTTCTAACTTATGTTGTTGCTAGTATTCTGAAATAAGTTCTATTCCTTGCGGGAAGAAAGATTGAGGCAAAGAGTTTTTCGGGAGGATGTAGAATTGGTGGAGATATAACATCGCGGAGATAGAAGGATCGATCCATAACATTTAACGGGAGAACCACCATAATAGAAGAAATAAACATTCCCACTTCTTGGAGGCTGGGAGCCAACATATTATTTCTACTTTCCGGGGTTCATTCAAATCCATATTGAACAACAATGCTAGACACAAAGACTGGAAGGAGGAATGACTACAACACTTGACTATGCACAAGAACCACTGAAACTGAATGAAATCCCATAGGACAGGGACTTAGAATTCTTCGCTACTAAAGAGCGCTTATCCATGCACTGGAGCAAATGAGACAAAAAGACAACACTCTCAGTGGAGTTTGGGATTACTACATCTCCAAAGGAAGATAATGTGTTATGTTGTTTATTATTGGAACCTCTTAGTTTTTCCCGACTTTTAGATGTCCTATTGTGCCTAATATTTTATCTTTATTTAGGTTCTATGAGGATGAAAAACAAGGCATACGTGATGGTTTCGTTAACATTCAGGACAAGGGTGATACTACAGATGATAGGGATGAGGACAAAGTCGTGGTTGATCATCGATGTCGTTCAACAAGCATTGAGTTGTGAGGAAACTGAATTAAAGTTAAACTCGTGTGGGGTTTTTGCAGGTATATGATATGGTAGGATAAAATGTGATTTTCCTCAAAGCTATAGAAGCTATCCTGGGATATAGATCGGTTCATGTATTACCAGGCGAGACTCTAGGACTTTAAGAATTAACATGAGCGTGGTGATTTTTTCGACAATCCCACTTTGATTTCTTGAGGACATTTTATATGGAGATACTTATTACTATGGGATTTATGATGCAACAATATGTACGTAGGATTGCTAACTTGCTACTTTCCTTACAGGGGCACTCAAAGTACAGGGTTTGGTTTTTCTCCACTGGTATAACGTTGTGGGATTTACGAACTTTCATTTTTAGTGAACAGTCTATATCATTATCGACATTTTAGTCACTACTCATGAGTGGTTTTGAGCTTTTATCTGTGATCGGGGGCATAGCACTTTTCTCTTATTGTGGATTGAGTCTGAATTAAGAGAATCGGAGGTTACCCTACTCTTTCCCTTTTTCCTTTATTACTGACAGTTGTTAATGAAGATGGGTGAAACCATGGCGCTTCCAAGAACTAGTTTTTAGACCTCTTGAATTGGAGGGTGGGAAAACCAGTTTTCAGGGAACTTGAATTCGAGTCAATCCTGGCAGTTGAGATTGGGGATGCATGCACGTTACTGTAGGTACGAGGGCTTGTGTAGACGGATATTTTTACCTTTATGAGGTGTCATCGACATATTAATTTGTCTGACATGGGTATGGGCTAGGATTTCACCTAGGTGGTCCTGATTGTACCTGCCATCCTCCTTTGTACATAGTTTTTATTTGTCGTACGGGTGGATCCTTATCACCAACTAGGACTTCGGGACCTCTATACTAGGATGCACTTGTCTGGCCACGACGGTGGCGATCACCGAGTTGCCCAACATGGCTACCAGACAGCTACACGGCATTAATGATCCATCAGACCTTTCCCCTGAGACCCTCATCAAAATGACTATACAAGCAGAATGAAAAGCCATTTCTCGCATTTCTCTACAACACAATTCCAATGGAAACCGCCCTGAAACTGGATTTGTAGGAATTCTCAATCCTGTGAAACCTGATTCGACTTTTACCACCAGGAAAAAGAAGCCAAACCCTAAACCGTTGAAGGAAACTGTGGAGGCTCCTCCACTTCTCTTAGGGGCAAGGTCCTTCTGGGGTAGCATTGAAAAGTTGAGACGGCAGGCTCTTATGAGCCGCTAGATACACCTCCAAATGACGGGAAAGCAGGTAAAAACTTGGGTTGAAAACCGATGCCTGCCTATCCTCATATACCATCAAAAGTTTAACATCCTCTTTAATGGCTGGATGGTCTTCCACTTTTTAAATGCAGAGGATTCTGAGAAGATTTTAAAGGCTCTGTGGATTAAGGGAAGGGGGGTCCTTATCTTACAAAGATGGAAAGTTGGTTTTGACCCCATACTAAGTCACCTTGACGGAATTTGGTCTAGGTAAAGCTGTCAGGGCTGCCCCTAGAATTGTGGAACTCCTCGGTGATACGAGACATCGGAAATCGTATTGGGTCTTTCTATTTTTGGGACGAGGGGAGATTTTGTCAGTTGGACAAGCGAATGGCCTGGTTTCTGGTGGAGGTTGACATGGGGAAAGGGTTACTAGTGGAACTGGAGATCCGATGGAGAAATTTCAGTTTTATGATGCATATCGATTACTAGGGAATGCCCTACCATTGTCTTCTTTGCCACGAAACGGGTCACCTTTTGGTGGCATGCTCCAAGAAATCCTCGGCGGTGTGGAGGTCTCCTATCAAGGATTATCTTGGCATCCCAGTGAGCGTTTTTATGAGCAGTCCTCCAGATAATCCTCCAACTCTATCCCTTGGTCGATTTGTGGATTATGCTGAATATTTTCAACATTTAAATGAATCTCTCATTACTCGCTTTCCTCCCTTGACTAGGTCGATTTATCCCCTAAATGTGCCCGTGGGGTTGTGTCACGCCCCCAAGCCTACGGCAACTTTTTTGACCGTGCCTGACGGGGTGCGGCACCACCGTGTACTTTCTTTTCGTTAATACTTGTACATATGGACTACGCCTTCCACATAAACATACTTAATTTCGTCTTCTCAATTAAGTAAAATGCATTAATCTTCATTCACATATATAATCAACATGCAATTAAACCATGAGCAATACAATTGCACATAATCATATAGGGAGGGGCAACTCCCGAACGAGTCCGCCCAAAATAATATATTATGAAACCTTTTCAATAATACATACAACCATACAAGTGTGTCGGGCAAAGTCCTCGGCCAACACTTAGAAATATTACAACAAGGCAAGATCGCCTTTTTACAATTCAATGCCAACCTCCCTTGGTAGGAGCGTGCTCACCCGAGCCACTAGAACTCCTTCAAGTCAATTCCGCACTGAACCACTGTTTTACCGTGTACCGTCGTCCTCAAACAGTCCTCTAGTAAAACTGCGCACTTCTCCTTATGTGCATGAGAGATGCGCACTTCTACTGCGTCCTCTTTACTTCTAGATCGAATGCAAGAGGAGAGCGAAGTGCTTTGATGCCAAATGAGCCTTCTGCGCCTTGCATATATAGCCTTCTCATCGTTTGGTGAAGGGGTGTCAGCTCTTTGGGCCGACCCCCATAATTCATGCGTTGGAGCCCCTACTTTGTTATTTGGTAGGTCGGCCCTTGCCCAAGGGCAAGGCCTCCCTACGCCCAATATAAAGTCGCAACACTCCATCGCACATTTTGTTAAGTGTAGAGTATGCGCTCCAAAACGTCACAGCCAACTCGTACTAACGTCGCATGCTATCCGGTACTTGTCGCACTGCTGTTCCTTGTCGCACATCGCCCGTTGTTCGCACTCGTCCGTCCGCCGTATGGAGGGGCGCCCGCCCGGGTCGCCCTCCCTTTGCACACGCCTTTGCTGCTCAACCGTGCCGCGCCCTCATCGAACCAACCCGCGTCCACACAACTCTGTTATGTCTGTTCGGTTGTCCGTCTATCGGCCGCGGCCGCCCACGGGTCGCCCTTTCGCCCAGCGTTTTGGCTCGCCGGTCCACCGTGCCCAAGCCTCAACCGCCAAGTCTGTTTTCCGATCGGGTGGTCGCACCCGCGCACCAGACCACCGCAGCTCGTCCTCTGTCGCCGTGTGACTGCCCAACCACAGCTCGCCAAACTGTTTGTCGGTTCACCGTGCACGGGTCCCCGCCCGTCGTGCACGGGTCGCCCACGGGTCGCTCGCCCGGGTCGCCCGCCCGTCGTGCACGGGTCGCCCACCCGGGTCGCCCGCCAACTCGTCGTGTGAAGGCGTTTAGCCCGTCACGCACTTGCCCAAGTCGCGAGGGCGTTACAGGTTGTCTCCTATGTCTGACCCCTTATTAGCTCCCTCTGATTTTTTCCTTGGCCCTTCCTATCCTCTATTCATTGTTGATCATTAGGTTCCTGTGCCTGGGTGAGTTCTTTCCAATGACAACCCTGTGAGGAGTGACAAAGGTCTTTATCCGGGAACTTCTCTGTGGGATGTTTGTGACCCATTTTCATCTATTTCTCCCTCCCCATATCTTGACCTCAATCAGGTTGTGGCTCGTGTATCTGATGATTCCTTGGAATCCTATCATCTGCTTTCTGATGATCAACTCCTATCATCAGACAGGGAACTAGAGGCTATCTTGTTTGCCTCACAGGATATGGAACCTCTGACTATAAAACAATCCTTCTTCCATGAGACTCTTGATCCTCCTAGTCCTGCATCCAGAAGGAATGTCACCCTCATAAATAAAAAACCTCCTAAATATAAAAAAGTCTCAGCCTATTCCTTGGAAACTGAGGAGTATCACACTGCCTGTGAGGGTAATCCTGGGAATGAGATTAGCAAGAGGTCTCTTTCCATATATCCCCCTTGTTCACTTGACAAATCGAATATTTCTGATACCATTGAACTCCGGGCTCTTAAAGGAAATCTGTCTGAGAATCATGGTACCTCATGATCTTGTTGTCCATGAATGTAAGAGTTCTAGGAGTGGCCACTAAAATTTTCTCCCTAAGAGGGGTTACAAGGACCCATAACCCTTCCCTCATTCTCATATAGGAAACGATGGTCCCCTGAGAAAAGACATGCGATGCACTACTATCTATTTTCCCTTATCGATGTGTATGCGCCACTGATGCGTTCAGACATTCTGGTGGGCTAGGGGTGATGTGGAGCCCAAAAATATTTGATCTCAAGGCATACGTCTCATGTGTAGGTATAATTTTTACAAGGCATCTGGTTGCTTCGAAAATCATACTGAGATTTATAAATACATACGGCCCCTTCGTGGACAGGAGAATATTTTGGAATCGGTTATCAAATTTTGGGACTATTGGGGCTGGTCCCATTAATTATTGCATGGGATCTCAATTTTTCCATGGACCTTGAGGAAATATGTGGTGTCAAGGCTAGAGTGGACGTTTTGTCTGTTTTTTTTTAAGGATTTGCTAGAAGCTCACGCTCTCATTGACGTGATCCCTCACCCATTGGCTCCCACTTGGAGGAACGAAAGAATTGGGGCTGAGGGTATATCCAAATGATTGGACTGGTTTCTAATTAGCTCCAATTTGCAGACTATGCTGGCGGGTTTTCAATCAAATATTATTCCCTCCTATTTGTCTGACCACAGGCCTATTTCACTTGAGTGGAAGGAGGTGGCAATGTCGTGTCATTATCCCTTCAAATTCAATCCCAAGTGGCTGAAAATGAAGGGGTTTGACTCGTTGGTTACTAATGCTTGGAGGAGGCTGATAATCCCTACTCCACAGGACTTCTCATCACTTATTTGTAAAAAGTTGAAGGCATTGAAAAAGGATGTCAGCACATGGTGCAAAGTGAAGAGAGTGGCAGATTTAAATACTCTAATTGAGATCGAAAAATTGATGATTGGCTTAAATGATCCTTAAGACCCTCTTTTCTTCTCCCCTCTCTACAGGGATAAAATTATGGCACAGTAGGGATCTAAAGGGAGCATCCTTTTATCAGAAGAGGAGGACATAAGGATTAAAATCTGGGCTATATGGCTGGAAGCTGGTGATAAGAACATCGAGTTCTTTCATAAATATGCAAATATGAGAAAGAAGATTAACACCATTGAGGAAATATGGGATGAGGAAGGCCACCACTACACAAAGCAATAGGATATTGAGGAGGCAACTGTTAAATATTTTAGTAGGTTTTACAGACAACATGATCATGATATTGGGGTCCAATTGGAATTTATTAACCTGGTTCCTGAGATGTTCTCGGAGAAGGACAATGTTGAGATGGGAAATTCGATTACTAAGGAGGAATTATTTGTTGTGATTAAGGATCCTACAAAAGAAAAGAGACCTGGATCGGACGGTTATGGTATAGATATTTTCTACCATTTTTGGGATCTCATGCACCTAGAACTACTTGTCATGGTTGAGGAATCCAGGATAAAAGGGTACATTACTGGGGCCATCAATGCCACATTCATAGCCCTAATCCCAAAGTCGGATGCTCCTAGAACATTTGCAGATTTTCGTCCCATATCACTTTGCAACTCAGTATATAAGATCATTTCAAAAATTATTGCTAGAAGAATTAAACTGACATTATCAAAGTTTATTTCCCAGGAACAGTTCGGGTTTCTGGAAGGAAGGAAGATTCATGATGTTGTAGCTATCACTCAGGAAATGCTACATTCAATGAAAATCAAAAATTTAAATTTGTGCCTCATGAAAGTGGACCTAACCAAGGCCTACGACTGCGTAGACTAGGAGTTTTTAAAGTTGGTATTGATAAAAGTGGGACTATCAACATGCAACTCGAACTGGATCATGGCTTGTGTAAAGTCCTCAAATTTTGTTGTGATTGTAAATGGTCTGCCAACAAGTTTTTTTCCTGCTCACAGGGGTTTGAGACAGGGGTGCACCCTTTCTCCCCTCCTTTTCCTTCTGGTTATTGATTGCATGAGTCTTAAAGTGAGGGATTTGAGGATCAGGGGGGAATTAATTGGCTTCAAAATTACCAGAACTTCCACAGTATCGCATCTATGCTTTGTGGATGATTTATTGTTTGGTGGGACAAAAGATCCAGGAGAGTGGAATATCTTACATAGGATCATCCTTTCCTTTGGCATGGCAACTGGTTTAATGATGAACAAGCACAAGTCCTTTTTTATTTATGGGAACAGTGAGGATCCAATAATAAGATATATTTGTGGCCTTTTTAATGTTACAGGCAGAAATATGGAGTTAGGCTTTGATTATCTTGGTTTCAAACTAAAGCCAAATAGTTATAAAATCAAAGATTGGGACTAGCTAATTAATAGAATGGAAAAAAAATTGTCGAGTTGGCATCATAGGTGGCTGATGAGGGGGGGCAGGTTGATACTGCTGAAATCTGTACTACAAAGCATATCGGTCTACTGGATGCAGCTTTTCATACTACCGAGGGAGGTTTTGCACAAGTTAGAAACTAGCATGGAAAAGTTTATGTGGTCAGGCAGCAAACAAACGGGAAAAATCCACTTGGTAAGATGGCCAATTCTGGCAAGGAAAATCGAGGAGGGAGGCTAGGGCATCTTAGATATGGGCTCTTTCAACAAATCGCTAGTAATAAAGAACATGTGGAGGGTATTGACTGGTACAAGCCTTTGGTCTGCCATCATGAGAGAAAAATACATGTGTGGTCTAACACTTGCTTCTTGGGTTCGTAATGGAGCCAAAAGCTCGACAAATAAGTTGGCTATCTAGGGCGGCATGAGGAAAACTTTACCCTAGTTTTTTATGTTCATGTGATGGGAAGTCAGAAATGGTACCCAGATTGAGGTGGGACTTGATGCCCTGAAGGGGATAATAAGGAATCATTCCTTATCGTTTTGTTTACAAGAAATCATCCACCAAAAGGGCATTTATACTCTTCATCAGTGCATCGATGATCAAAACAATACCTCTGTATTACAAGGGTGGAAATCAGCAAATATGATGGAAATTGTTAGGCCATATGCAGCAGAATAGGACTAATATCTACTACAAATCAGACAAGTTGGTATTGTGATCACCATTTGGGAGGATCGTATGGTATGGGATGAAAATTTTAAGAAGGGGCATCCACAGGGAAAGGAAATTTATCATGGAAACCCCAGACATGAGAAGATGATCGATGAAAACACTTGGTTCCAAGTAACCTAGAAAGGGGATTTGCCAAACAAATTAAAGATATTTAGTTGGCTGGTATTTAATGATCGACATGGTATAATCTATAGAAATGGGGTTTTGTTGGCCCGATCTTTTGCATTTTATGCCAAAATGAATCAAAGGATGTAGAACACCTGTTCCTTTTATGTACACATGCCCTAGTTGTCTGGAAAGGAGGTGTTCTCAGAAAATATAATATCCCATATAGAAGTTATTTTACAGTAAGGTCATGTTTACTTTATTGGTAAAAGAACCATAAAAAATACGTTTTCCTCCCAATCTATATTTTCTGGTCGATTTGGAGAAGCAGGAATGCAACATTTTTTAACAAAAAACAGTTTCTTACATAGGGAGATCATTAAATCTATGGCATTTTTGAATGAGGTTGGCCCTGTAAAAGAAAGGTGAATCATAGATAGGTCAAATCCAAAAATATATGGAGCGTTTTCCCGGTGGGTTTCTTTGACTATGTTTGCAAGAAGAGAAAATGTGGATGTGGGGTTTTCATTAAAATCAGTCCATTTTTCTACTATAATTTCTGGTGGGAAGGAGGTACATGAACCAATAGTAGAGCAGAGATTATTGCCTTATGTGGTGTGTTATCAGCTGCAAAGTGGTTGGGAATTGAGAAACTGCAAGTATACGGAGATGCAAAGAACATCATCGACTGGATTAAGGATCACAATGCTTTCAGTCCGCATATACTATCAAATTGGATGAAACTTATTAGATTCCTAGTAAATTACTTCAAGCACATCCATTTTGAACATGTTTTCAGGGAACAAAATACAATGACTCCTCCTATACAAAAGAGGTTTGAAAGTGGAATCTAATAAGATATTATATGCAGTTTTTGAAAAACATGTTAAGATCAAGGAAGACTACATAAATTTCATGTGAGGTTACTGTGTTTATTTAGACTAGCATATGAGGAGTCAAGTTATAAACTTTTAATAAGAAATATAGAGGGAAAAGGCCATATACCATAACTATAAACTTTTAATAAGAAATATAGAGGGAAAAGGCCATATACCATAACTATAAACTTTTAATAAGAAATATAGAGGGAAAAGGCCATATACCATAACTCTGAGAGGGGACTGTGAGGCGACCTGTAAAATCAAATAAGATAATGATACACAAAGAGTTGATTTATTTTTGTAGTATTATAATTCTATAAATGGGATGGATAGAAAACATCAAAAATATTGGCGTCTATGTATGCTTTTGGTTGATGACTATGAGTGGGATTAAACACTTCAATATAGTAGTTTTTCTTTCTTCGTAGCTTCTCATTCCAAGTACACTTCTGGAACTTTTCCATAACAAAAGCTTTAATCTCTTTGTTGTTTATGGGACACGCATTCAAGCAAATACCCCATTTACTAAACCATTTGTTATTTTGCTGCATCCAAGTTTTTTGTTCTTGCACAATCTATCATTAAAGACAACCTTAGGCCATCTACCCTCTTCCATTTGCTCAATTTTTTTAAAATACCTTATGACTGGCACTATAGCAATTGTTTCAATAGGAGCAGTCTCTGTTTCACTTAACAAGATATCATAAGGAACTGCACTTTTAATCTTAAATTTGTTTGTAATCAAACGCTTCTGAATTTTCTCAATTTGTCTCCACTACATGTCGGATGTACTACTGGCCCATAGTTCACAACCATAAAGAATCATTGGAATCGCTAGAAGCCCAAAAAGAGTTTGAGTGGTTTTCCAGTCCCATAACTCTGCCTCTCTACACCTATTTTGAAAAGCATAAAATGCTTTCCAACCCCCCAAAGTTCTTTTCTTTCTACAACCATTCCATTTTAGAATTTTGTTGAAGTCAATTCCGAGGTATTTGTAATCCGCAACTTCTTCCAAAATGTTGCCTTCAAAGTAGAACGTATGATGGTTATGTTTTCTTTTCTTAGAGAAGATCACTACTTTCATTTTGCTGATATTGACTTGCATCCCCACACTTCTACAAAAATGTTCAAGGGATAGTAAGTGCTCTTGCAAACCAAGAGCCGATTTAGCAATCATAATAAGGTCATCTGCATACAAAAGAAGTCTTATAACAAACTTGCCCAAATAGATACCATCACCCCCTTGCAAATTTAACCACTCCTCAAGCTTGTCGATATATAAAGCAAAAAGGATAGGAGACAGTGGGCAACCTTGCTTGACCCCGATATCGCTTATAAAACTTTCAGAAATGCCTGCTGAAGTTCTAATTTTGACTTTCAACTCTTCATACAACCTATGCACAACTGCTCTCAAATGTTTAGGAACCCCAAGTTCCTCCATTCTGTGCCAAAGTTTATCCCTAGGAACCGAGTGAAATGCTTTTCTGAAATCAACAAAGCAACAAAAGACTTCTTCCTTTTTCTCCCAAACTTTTTCAATAATGTGCCTTAAAGTTATACAATGATCAACTATTGAATGTTTAGGTCTAAAACATGCTTTCCCTTTAGCACGCTTATCTCTTTCTTCTGCCCACTTGCTAATTTTGTTTTCGAGAGCTTCCAAATAGCTTTGCAAACAAAGGGTTTATCATGATGATCTTATAATTGGAAAGATTATTGATGTTAACGCTCTTGAAAAGAGTATTGCCAAACCAGTTGTCCAATATGTGGAGAGCCCTTGTTGTATGTTGTTATATGTACCAATATGAATAGTGAATATGAATTAGTGTATTTCATTATTTAATTCATTTATATACATCAATATATTTATGATTTTATTATTAAATATGAAATATATATATAGATGTTTCCCTATACTCCTAAATTTCTCTAAAAATTGAAAATACTCACGCATATCCTCTATACATTTTCCCACGCTTGTGTCCCTCATACCAAAATCTCAATAAAAATTTGATTAAAATTTTAATTATTTGCCGAATTCCATAAAAAACCAAAACATCACCTAACCAATAATATCGTGTAAGCTATGGCTTGTTGAATAGTTGTGCAAGTTATGACTTCTTGAATAGTTGCTTGCTAAGAGTCATGAGACAATGAATAAATGTGTCCATTTTAATAATTCATTGAATGTTTGCAATGGAAAATCCCGAGAGTTTGACCACCATTGCGTGGGAGGGAATGTATGTTCTAAAAGTCTCGCCCATCCAAAACTTCACGCGGCGGACGTCAAAACATCAAAATTATTATTAGGTTTCCTTTATGAATGAATGGCGTGAAAGTCTTGGCATCAGTCAAAAGGTAAATGTGTCTTAATGGAATACTCATGACGGGCACTTACATGTCCCTTTGGCCATTAAAGGCACTGCAAATGAAAGATAAATTTGTCTATAGGACATTAACTTTGTTTCACAAAGCATCTAGCATTTAATTTAAATTAATTTAATTTTTACAAGTTATATATGTTTTTTACCATTTATTTATATGCGTGCTGCAAGTAGAGTATAAACGCATTCGATTCGTAATGAAAGAGTATAAACGCATTTGTCAGAAGCTTGAGGTGAGAATGGCAAGAAATTTGATATGAATTGTGAATTTTTTTAACGTGTAGTCTAAAGAAGTGGAGGAGTTGCTTGGAAAGTTATGGAAAATTTTGGTTATATTTAGAGAAAATCTGGTAAGGATTTTTGTAAATCCAAGTTATAGTTGTTAAACTTCCAAAATTTTAGGTGTTCTAGATATTTTTGACGGTGCTGAATCTATTTCTACCATCAAAAACATGATTCAATCAGTGCGTTTACAAGATTTTTTAAAAAAAATTGCCGAGATTTCGACCATTTTTAGCCGTCCTCGAAATTCCTCTACCTCGTTAGACGACTCTTTTTTAAATATTTTTTGTATGTAAGAGAATCATGATGTGAAGTTTTTAAAAAAAATTGGCATGTCAAAAAAGAAATGTAATTAAAATTAGGGAAAAGCATTGAAGATTAAAGTAATCTATCACCCATGATTTGACAAAGTACCATCGATGTCACTTAAAATGGACATGCATAGATCCCAAGTCAACTTATTTATTATTGCGCTACTAGCAATAGACTCGTGGCCTCCTTACTTTCCGTAAACCTTTCAAAACTTGAAGAATATGAAGAATATTGGATGAAGAGAAACTATTTATTATTGCGCTAGTAGCAATAGACTCGTGGCCTCCTTACTTTCCGTAAACCTTTCAAAACTTGAAGAAAAAGAAGAATATTGGATGAAGAGAAACGCTCATTATTAAAAGTAATAAAATTGTTTTTATTTTATTTTATTCTTTTATAATTTTATGAGAATATTGGATAAAAGAACTTGAAGAATATGAAGAATATTGGATGAAGGGAAAGGTTTGTTATAAAAGTAATAAAATATTTTTATTTTATTTTATTTTTACGAGAATATTGGATAAAGAGAAAGGCTAATATACATTTTATTGAGAAGAAAAATAATAAATAACATAATAACTCTGACTTAATTCTAAATTTAAACGCATTTTTATTTTTACAAACTCGAGTATTTTTGTTTTTAAGACTATCTTTGTTTTACAAATTTAATTTTAAATATAAATGCATTTTTTTTTTAAGAGTATCTTTGTTTTACAAATTTAATTTTAAATATAAATGCATTTTTATTTTTACAAACTCGAGTATATTTGTTTTTACAAGAAAGAAGAAATTTTTATTTTTACAAAACTCAGGTATTTTTGTTTTTACAAGAAAGAAGAAAATATATTGTAATCGGTCAAAATCTTATTGAAAGCTTTTTAGTGACACAGGTCAAAATCTTATTTGAAGTTTTTAGTGATGTGTCCAAAGTGCAATTAACTATTTCTTTTATTTGTCGATGATTTAGTCAAAAATCTAATATTTTTTATTGTTTTTTAAAAGTGTTACAACTTACATCATGACCATAGAAAAGAAATCCTTTGTTATTTAAATATTCAATAGCCTAGTGTTATTGTTTTAAAAGTTCCTCTCCATCCATGCATAATCTTCCATTCACATCCATGGATGGGGTTTGTTGAAAAAATTAGAGATTTTCCATACAAATTTATACATATAATAAATTAAAATGAACAAATATGGCATTAAAGTTTATAAAAAAAAACCTACACAAATAGAATTCTTAGTATCTCTGCCTTGTCAAAGATAATGCAATTATGAACTATCTTGCTATAGAGCTTACAAAAATACATGAACACTACTATACAAAAAGTTCTAAAAAGATAAAAAGCTCACATTGTATTTTTCCCAATGCCACCCAAGAAAAGCACTAAATTTCTTGAACCAATTGGCTCCTTAGATGACACATTAAAAGAAAAAGAGAAATTGTTATATAGCATCTTGGAAAAGAAGCAATATGACAACAACAATACTTTTGACCAATTTTTAGACAAATTACATTTAACCAAAACTAATTACATCATAGTAATACAAAATAAATTAGTAGCTAAATTAAACTAAGCAGCAGGGAACGCTAGCTATGCGGCCTTGTTATTAACGTGTCATTGCACCCATCATAATTTAAAATTGTAATTATTTCAGTTTTTTTTCGGATGATTAAGTGATCGGTAAGTGGGATGTTATTCCTTCCACTTTGTTTCAAATTTCATGAGACATTTTCGGTTTCTTATGATAAGGCTTAAGGAATATGTTATTCCTTCCACTTTGTTTGTTTCAAATTTCATGAGACATTTTCGGTTTCTTATGATAAGGCTTAAGGAATATGTTATTCCTTCCACTTTGTTTCAAATTTCATGAGACATTTGGGGTCCCTTATGATAAGGCTTAAGGAATATGCTCCTCACCCTGTGGAGCCTTGGCTCTTGCGAAGTCATAAATGCCTAGTATATCTGGCTTACCAACTGTTGGATATATTATTGTTGTTATAGTGATAGCCACTAGACCTCATCCAAATTACTCCAATAAATTACAAATTCAACACAATAAAAAATAAATAAATAAATTATAATTGCTTAGAAATAGAAACCCTTCTCATAATCGTTATATAACCTAAACTTTGTATAGATATTAAATAAACTTGTTCATTTTCATTGTGGTGACAGCCTAGTGATCCAAAGCTTGAGCTTGGCTAACACATATCCTCTTGAAGTTGCATTTAAATGAGCACGTTAGAAAGGTAGGCATGTCTAATGCTCAAATCACTAGGTAAGTGTCATCAAAATAGTATATATATATATATATATATAGCAAAAAACTTAACCTTTATGAATATGGTAGAATCACCTTCCAGTACTTAATAAATATAACATTATGAAAATAAGAGGTGGAAACAAACTTTAAAGCTAGAGATGAGGCAACTTCTCTAGGATGCTCCTCAAGTTTTTACCAAAAACATAAGAAAATTACTCAGGTTATACATTGAAACAAATGGAAATGAATAGGCTTGTAAACAGACAAAACAAAAGGGAGACAAAATAGGTAAAGGATAATAATGTATAAATACACTCAAATCTTGAATTTTCCTTGCTTGAATGCCTAAAACAGAAGTTAAATTTGTGAATTTATACTAAGCAACAACAATAATCTTTTTGGGATGTGTGTCCAATTGGGCAACTATCTAGAAGACTTGTTTAGAGGTAGACCCACTTTGTTGTGCCTTCGTTCTTGCCCTCGCTTCCCTATACATTATTGTTGTTGGAACTCATACTTGTGTTTGGGTTTGCATTTTGAACTCAAAAAACTTTGGGAGGAGGTTCAAGATCTTCACTTGAGGTAGACGTAGTGATTAAAAACTTAGTGATACTTGTGAAGAAGAATTAATGATTGTGACTTGCATAAGGCCACTATTAGTCATGATCTCATTCTACACCATGCCTAAAAGAAGCACAATCTTGTTGCAAAACAAACAAACAAAAAACTAGAAAATAAGAGTGCCACAATTTCTATTTAGCAACTTACACTCAATGCAATAGTTGGTGCCATGTTACCTATCTTATGGAGAAACCTAGCCGAATCTTGCCACACACAACTTATGGAGAATAAAACACCTATGTGTCTAATGTCTTTGTTCTCACACATTTATACCATTTGCATCCAATGCAATTGATATAAAAAATAATGCTAATTTTAGTATTCATGAGTTAGCTTTTATTTCTTTTGGACAAATATATTTGTCATGACATGGGAAAAATGCTTCACAAATTACTCTTATTATGCTAATAGATATCTTTAATTCGAAATTAGGGTGGAAAAAAATGGTTCTTTTAATGATAGAATTGGTTTACGTGATCAAAATTAAAGATTCTTATAATATCTTCTTCATCACTGTTAAATGGAAAATTATAACTATAAACATTGTGATTAATGAATAATTTACATGATCTACAACTACATCTAAAAACATAATGGGAAGTGGAGTAGTAAGGTAGCTATACAAAAACTTAATGGAAAATTATAACTATAGATATAAATATTGTGATTAATGAATGACTAATTGTTATTTGGAGTCTAACTATTGTGTTTTATATAACAATGTTACAATTTACCTAATCTATAGCTACATCTAAAAACATAATGGGAAGTGGAGTTTTTATACAAAAACTTGAAAGGAAGTAGAGTCGAAAAGCCGCTCTACACAAACTTAATAGGAAGTGGAGTAGGAAGGTAGGCATACAACACACATTAAAGTTGGTGGATACTACAATAAGACATCAAGGAAGAATGGTTACAAACGGAAGGTAGGTATACAACACACATTAAAGTTGGTGGATACTACAATAAGACATAAAGGAAGAATCGTTACAAACAGAAGGTAGGTATACAACACACATTAAAGTTGGTGGTTACTACAGTAAGACATAAATGAAGAATGGTTACAAACACAATCATGCATATTTTGAACTTATCAGAATCATGCATATTTTCAACTTATGTGCATATGTTCAACTTATCGAAATATTAACTAGGAGAAAGATTGATAAGAATTCAATCAAATAAATTTATTAATCTCTTGATTTTAAAAATAGGGATATTAATTTGACTAAATATTTTTTAAAGACTTAGTTAACTATTTGAATATTTCAAAAAAAAAATGATAGTTATGAATATCTAAAGTACATACTTTTTTATTGAAGTATTTAATTAAAGTTGTTTAATTATTTTATGTTTTGTTTATTTGCTAAAATTTGACAATATAATTGTGGGAGCAATTGTGATTTTTAGTTGTTTAAAATGTGTTTTTAATTGCATAAATGGATTCAACATGAAAAACTCCTATAACACCTAAATTGTGTAAATTATATAATTGAAATTTGTAATTTAAATAAATATTTACCATATTTCAAATAAAATTTGTTGACAAATATACCAAGAAAAACTAAAAAAGAAAATGGTTAAGCTAAAATACTAACCATAAATAATACCAAAGCTTTTGCACCATTGTGTAGTCATTGTTTCAAAATTAGTTTCATTTTATCTCGTTCATTGTGTCACAATTATTTCATTGAGATGAAATGTTCCATTCTCTCATCATCGCAAATTAAGTGATTTAATTAATAACAACATTATTGATAAAGTATGGAAAAAACCTTTAAATGTGAGACGATTTAAGTAACACAATTATTATGCACAAAACTTCAAAGCATTTATTACATTGCTTTGACACTACATGCATTGCATTGTTGTATATCTATGTGTTGATACTCAATTATGTAGGGGAGGGATGTTAGTTGTTGTGCACCCCCCCACCACGAGGAAAACCATGTGGATGTCCAAGTGGAAGTCGTATGACACCCATCCAAAAGGTCCTTCCGTGCATAGTGATGGGTGGGCGCATTAAAGACTTGCCTTTACACCACGTCTAGGGTTTCGGTTATGGCATTTTCATGTGGTTGTTTGACTCTTTGTGCACTCTTGTTCGGGCCTAATTTGTGGGCACTGAGCTACCCCAACTATTATTCGCCCAACCTCCTTCTTTGGTTAACTTGCAAATGCTTATTTACACTGTTGGAGGGGTGTTGTTGTTTGGATATGCTCATGGGGGGTTTACTATTGTGCCTGTGGTTGTTTCACTTCGTTTGTGGGAGTTTTACCATTCTACTTGTAGTTGTTTCACCTGGTTCATGGGGGGTTTACCATTACTTCTCTCATTGTATCGTGTGGTTCGTGGGGGGTTTACACATTCGTCTTTCATTATTTCGCCTGGTTCATTGGGGGTTTACCATTAGTCATGTTCTCTCTTTTGATTATGCACCTTGTGGACTACAATGGAGTCTATGGAAGATTCCATTTGGTTCACTAATGGACATGCAAGTTTCAAGCTCCAGGAGAATAAGTTGGTTTTTTTGCAGTTTTATCCATGAAATGTTGTAAATACTATTGTTAGTTGCTCCATAACTAATTTTGCAGCCTTTTTGTTGTAGGTAATCACTACATATGTTGTAGAAGTGTTATGGTGAGGTTTGCAATGATGTTTGGGCATGGAAATGGCTTCTCTAACTCTCTGGTAGGATATCTTATCCTACCAACAAAACTCTGTGTTTTTCAACACATTCAGTCCACGATTAGGAATTTTAGCTTGTTCTTTGGGTATTTTAGTAGGCACTGATAGGGTTTTGAAAAAATTGGCTTTTATGCACTGGTGCGGTTTTTAACATATGGGTTTAGGGTTTAGGATAGACTTCGCAAATGGGTTGTGGTTGTTGGGAATTTTAGCATGTTCTTTGGGTATTTTAGCAGGCACTGGTAGGTTTTTTAAAAATATGGTTTTTATCCACTGGTAGGGTTTTTAACATATGGGTTTAGGGTTTAGGGTAGGCTTCAAAATTGGGTTGTGGGTGTTGGGAATTTTAGCTCATTCTTGGGGTATTTTAGAAGGCACTGGTAAGATTCTAAAATTTTTGGTTTTTATGTGCTGGTAGGGTTTTTAACATATGGGTTTAGGGTTTAGGTTAGGGTTCGAAAATGGCTTGGTCTTTTTTCTTGGATTTGTGTTGAAATTGCAGGGCCTTCACTAGTATGTTATTTAAAATATGGGATTTTAAATTTACATGGTTTGCAATTATGTATATGGATTGGAACAATGGGCTTGGTATTTTTTCTTGGATTTGTGTTGAAATTGCAGGGCTTTCGTTAGTATGTTCTTTAAAATATGGGTTTTTAAATTTACATGGCTCATAATTTTGTATATGGATTGGAACAACATGCTTAGTATTTTTTTTTTGGATCTGTGTTGAAATTGCAAGGATTTTTTTAACTATTTTCCTCCCTCTAATATAGCAACATCTATTGAAGCTATTGAAGCACCCCCTCTCCATAATAGTTCAAGCATTAATTAATGAGTGAAAAAATCCAGATCGATATTGAGTTCCATATCCTTATGCATAACCTCTAGGTGTAGGGAGAGATCCAGAGCCATTTGATCGAGATCAAGTAGATTATGTGTGGCCTTTGTTCTCCCTGTAATCACTTGCGTTCAATCGGTAGAGACAATGCCCCAATAAGGTCAAATAGGGTAGTGTAAATAATATACCATAATAACTATAATCAATGGACTTAGTACTATCATTACGTTGCCCAACCACCATGATCTAGCTATTAGCGCTTCCCACAATTTTGCTATTATGGAACATGGAACCTCATAAGCTTTTCCTAAGAGTCAAGACTATGATCAATGAGTTCGCTTTCTTTTGCTTCAAAAATATGTTGTGGCACTATTGTTTGACATTATCTGAAATTGTTATTATCTTGCTAGCTTTTATTATTATTATTCAAGTTGAGCTACATGTCAAGTAAAGTGAAAATATTTAATAAGTTAACATTTTATCTTTTTCTAGCACTTTATCTTTCTATGTTTAGAAAATTGTTGAAGTGAACCATGAGTGTTAGATCTAAGTTCAATGACTAGTCTACAATTTCATTTTCTCTTTATATCCTTAGATAAGATTTTAAACATATTGAAATCATTCTTATATTTTTTCAATTTGCAAATTGATAAGAAATAATGGTAGGGAGATCATTAAGGCTTAAAACACAAAAATATTGAGGTGTTGATGGTGTTGGACCCACCAACATTCAGGGGATCTCCCCGGTATAATGTCTAAACTATACCTCATACTATTTGGCATAGGAGTCCTATTTGGTACGGTGGCCCATTTTCCATTATCTTAGAGATATACCTTAGTCTTTGATGTTCAGCACATGAGATTGTCATGCTTGTAACTTCAAGAAAGCGAGGTGAGTATGCTTGGTGAGTGCGTAATGTAACTTTGTGTTCAGGGTCTCTTATTGTAAGGGAGAGGGTAAAAATAAGCCTCTAGATGAGAGGTAGTAGTACCACCCAAGGGGAGACACATGCGAAAAAACCAAGGGTTTGTCCAGCATCCAGCAGAATAGTCCACAGTGGATGTGATAGTCGTGAAAACCAAAGTTCAAGGAAAAATGCGTACACCGTCTAGCGGAGTAGTCCACACAGGGGTGGTGGTCGTTAAAACCAAGAAAACACAAGGATGGTTTGTCTAGTGTCTGACAGAGTAGTCCAGATGGACGAGACAATGGTGATAGATAATACAACACATATTCAACAATGTAAGTGCTAAAATAACTGAAGTAGTTCAACTATCTTAGTACAGGTTAAGAAAACATTCATTACAAATGTTTAAAGAATAGTCCTACAAACGGATACAAAACATGTGTGAAAATGTGCTAGCTTGAGACAGGCTTCTGAGTTAAGCAAAAGTTCCAAAACATGTATGTACACCATACATCACTAGCCCTAGTAGTGGGACATTGGAGCCACTCCTTGCTCCTCAAAGAATATACTACATACTCTCAAGGCTATGTGGAAGGAGCCAATTGGAAAAGTCATTTGCTCATACAATGAGGGGGTATATATAACCAAGGGGAATAACTGACCCTTGTGACTCTTCGACTTCCCTCATGACTATTTGACTTCTTGTAACTTTTCGACTTACATGACTCTTCAACTTCATATGTGTGTCTCTTGGACTTTCATATTACATTACATTTGATTACAAGTATGGCCCATAGTAGTGATGTGGTTGAGACAACTCATGACACAGCTTGACATGACACTGTTGACATGTATTGGTTGATTGTGGTGTCCATGTCGAGCTGCTATGCTGCTGAGTGATGGGTGTGTTCTCGGTGTATCATGTCTTCACCTCCGCATGGAAAAGTGTGTGGGGTCTTCGATGGTCTTGGTCTTGCTTGATGGTGCTCGTGTATGTGTCCCTTTCACTTGCTACTTGATGTGTTTCGTACGTTTGCTCAACTGCAAACAAGTCTTCTATCACACACTCGTTCTTCATCCAAATCGTCGTCCTGCCATGTTACATCAATGTACATATTCTTGCAATCACTCATGATGACACGACATCAAATCCAAAAATATCCTAGCCTAGCATTACGCATTTCTTTTCATTTTGGTGTAGGTGACCGGGAGAGGGACAAGCCACTGAAACTATGCAGAGCATAGCTCAAGCCGATATGCGAGGCTCTGGAGCACTATCGGAAAAACTGTGAAGATGTCACTGTAGAAATTCCCACTGTAGATCAACAGATTATGCAATATACTAAAGCAAAATACAAGATCTACTTCTACAAAAAACTTGCGAAAGCTTAATCAGTTTGAGCTAGATCAATCAAAACACATATAATAGAGAAGAAGAAATCATACACATGAAACACAGAAGAATACTCTGGGGAAAGCCTCAGCTAAAAACCCTAATATCTGTATTATCATACAAGTGGAAACATGTCTGGATTACACAAATCTTTAGCTCAAAATCTATCTAGCTCTCAGTACAATCCCTGTACTGCTCATAGACACTCAAAGGCTTCTCACAAACCTTCTCCTCTACCCTCCAAGCCTCCTATTTCCTTGTGCAGTTTTTCCTGGGGTCCATTACTTCCACTTGTGTGAATTCCCACCTCACACTGCTCACTTGGCTCAATAGTAACTGCACAATCCTGAAGGAGATAATTCCTTTTGCATGGATGAGTTTCCTATATAGGAAAATTCCTCCAATTGATAGTACACTGTCCCTTCCTCTGATCTCAACTGGGTCTCTGACTGAACTGACATGCATGAGTTATTTATGAGAGAATATTCAGTTATCTGAAGTGCAACAGTGACATGCATGCATGCATTAACTAACTGAACTCACAATTAATTTCACAAACTGTTGGAACTAATCTAACTGGACTTAACTCAGTTAACTGAGCTAACTAAGTACAACTCATCCTTATCTCCTTAATTAAGGGATAACTGTTGCATGTCTTCACATAGATTTCATGTTTGATTTTCTCCAGCTAATTAACTCAAGATGAATTAATTAATTATTTTACAAACAGCTGCTAAGATCAAATTCGAATTTTAATTCACAATTTTAGTTTAGGGACTAACTAGAATTGGAATCTATCCTGAAATGCTATTTATAGCAATGCTATTTTTAGCACTTCCATTTTTCATTCCTTATTGCTATGTCCAACACTGGTACCTGAAATGCTATCTGTAGCAATGCTATTTTTAGCATTTCTTGTTGCCATTTTCAACACTCCCTCTCAACAAGAAATGCATTCAACTCGAACCCGATCCTGAACCTTTGGAATGTTCTGCATGCAACACTTCTCCCAAGTGTTGTTGCTTCAACAACTCTAGAAACAAAAAATCTCCCAACTGACCTCCCTGTTGGGCTAGAAACACCCTCTGATGCTAAAGCTCCCTCTACCGCTAATAAGTGCTCCCTCTCTGACCTCTGAACTACTGCAACACTCCATGTATCTCGCACTATTGCACACCTCTCTATGCCATCCTGCATTGGTGCAACACTCATGTGCCTCTCGCATTGTTGTAGCCTGCTAGCTCTGCACTCTCCTGCACTATAGCTCTCTTTGTCACTCCATCCACATCTGTCTCTACCCACTCATCTAGTCCTGCTACTCCTCGTCAGGGCTCCCGTAGCAAGGTCTAATCAAAGAGGTTGGGTACCTCAATGATCATGCCCCTATTCCAGCCTTCTTGGGACTGTCACTCCACATCGCCCCACCTCCTACCTGGAGGTATGGATGCATGCGCTCCCTCTGCCCACTTGGCTCGAAATTGCCCCCTACTAGAGATCTTTACACGAGTGGATGCCTCCACTTGATCTCCTCTCGGCTGCCCCAGTTGTGGCTACTCCACAACCTCCTGAAGCTGCTTCACCAATCGTGTCTCCTCCACAATTGTCTGAGACTTCATCTGGCATTGCATGCTGAGAGGTAGTGTACTCTCCCTCTCAACCACCAAGTATCCATCATTTGCCTTGCTCCTCAAGGCTTTGCATGCATCTTGAACCTCAAGAGCATACAAGTTCTTGACTCGTGAACCGATCTGCTTCACTTGTCTCGTGGTGACATGTCTAAGGAAAACTTTTCCTTTACTGAAGACTACATCATAGCCTTTGTCTTCCAGCATTATGATCGACACCAAATTTTTCTTCAGTCCTGGTACATACTTGACATCGGTCAAGGTAATGCGAGCTCCATGCTCCCTCTAAAAAACAATTGTGCCTACACCTGAGACACTATACTTTTCATCATTACCTATCGCTATGAGTATCTGGAGATATTTCTCCTCCAAGGTATTGAACAAACTCTTATCATCGGTCATGTGGAATGAAGCTCCACTGTCAAGAAACTAACCACATCCCACCATGGATGAAACCATGCATGCGAAGAGGGTGATATCCAACTTGAACTGTGAGGCCAATGCCTCACCTTCATATCCTTCCTTGGATCCCATCTTGGATTTCTTCAATGGACAATTTGATGCAAAATGGTCCACCTCATGACAATGAAAGCATCGCACTTTCGATTTGTCAAACTTCTTTCCACCATGGGAAGAACTCAATTTGGGATGAGAAACCTTCTCCTTCCCTTTCTTTTCCTTACTCGCTAAGGCATAGTTTTCTTCATCCTCCTTGGATGAAGAACCATCTCTGGTGCTTCTTCTTATCTCCTCCTGCATCAGATCCGACCAAAGTTGTTCCCAATCTGGTAGTTTTTCTCTTCCATTTACCGAGTCTTGGTAGCTCTGCTAGCTCTTAGGAAGACTGAGGAGAGAAAGACTCACCATGTCATCATCGGTTGTCGTGATGCCTACACTTCCAAGCTCATCCCTGCGGTGGTGAGCTTGTTTAGATATGTAGAGATCATGTTTCCCTTGTCACACTTGATTTTCCGAAGCTTGTCTTTCAGCGCCAGCTTCCTCTGATCGTCATTGTTTTGATATAGATCTTTCAATGTTTTCCACATCGAAAACAGTGTCTCCTTCCCATGGAGACTCAAGACTATGTGGTCTCGAACTCCCTCCAAAAGGATTCTCCTTGCTCTGGCCACACATTTCTTCCATTCCGCCAATTCTGTAGCATTAGCCGTTGCGGGCTTGGGGACTTCTTGATCAATGAAGTCCTTTAGACCATTGTCCTCTAATACTACTTCCATGCGATCCTTCCAGGCTATATAATTCGAGCTTCCATCAAGGGCATACTCGAGTCTTAAACCGTTGAACACCATTGGTGAAATTGAGATGTGATAAGAATTCGATTTCTATATTCAGGAACCTCAAACTTCAAACTTCTCCCTTCTTGTATATTGTTCTCTCCTTTGATCACCTTTGCTCTGATACCATGTAGAAATTTCCATTGTAGATCAATAGATTATGCAATATACTAAAGCAAAATACAAGATCTACTTCTACAACAAACTTGCGGAAGCTTAATCAATTTGAGCTAGATCAATCAGAACACATATAACAGAGAAGAAGAAATCATACACATGAAACACAGAAGAATACTCTGGGGAAAGCCTCAACTAAAAACCTTGATCTCTGTATTATCATACAAGTGGAAATATGTCCGTATTACACAAAGCTTTAGCTCAAAAGCTATCCAACTCTCAGTACAATCCCTCTGCTACTCATAAACACTCAAAGGCTTCTCACAAACCTTCTCCTCTGCCCTCCAAGCCTCCTATTTCCTTGCGCAATTTTTCTTGGGGGCTAGTGCTTCCACTTGTGTGAATTCCCACCTCACACTACTCACTTAGCTCAGTAGTAACTACGCAATCCTGAAGGAGATAATTCCCTCTGCATGGATGAGTTTCCTATATAGTAAAATTCCTCCAACTAATAGTACATTGTCCCTTCCTCTGATCTCAACTGGGTCTCTGACTAAACAGACATGCATGAGTTATTTATGAGAGAATATTCCGTTATCTAAAGTGCAACAATTACATGCATGCATGCATTAACTAACTGAACTCACAATTAATTCCACAAACTGTTGGAACTAATCTAACTGGACTTAACTCAGTTAACTGAGCTAACTAATTACAACTCAAAGTACAACTCATCCTTATCTCCTTAGTTAAGGGATAACTTCCTCAATCAAAGGGATAAATGTTGCATTTCTTCACATAGACTTCATGTATGATTTTCTCCAACTAGTTAACTCAAGATGAATTATTAATTAATTTACAAGCAGCTGCTAGAATTCGAATTTTAATTCACAATTTTAGTTTAGGGACTAACTAAAATTGGAATCTATCCCGAAATGCTATTTTTAGCACTTCCATTTTTCATTCCTTGTTGCTATGTCCAACACTGGTACCTGAAATGCTATTTATAGCAATGTTATTTTTAGCATTTCTATTTTTCGCATTTCTTGTTGCCATTTTCAACAGTCACTGGGAGGCAAATTTGCACAATCAAGGACAGCAGTGACAGTTGCAAGGTAGAACCTAGCAGGGAAAAATTGCATAGTTTCTGGTAGGAAGACAAGGCAAGGTGTAGGGAGGAACTGTTGGACAATTCTGCGCAGTTTTCAGGATGGCGATTGGGCAGGTCATCTGGGGGTGCAGATGGGAATCTGCGCAGTTTCTCAGAGGAAGATATATCAGGTAGCAGGAGGCATTGGCAGACATTTCTGCGCAGTTTCTCATAGCAAGGTTGGATCGGACTATAAAGAGTTGCTAGTCATAACTGCGCATTTCTGAGAGACAGTGTCGGACAGGCAGTTAATGCGCAGTTTTCAAGATGAGTGCAGAGCAGGTCAAAAGGTATATTTCCATTCAAAACTACGTAATTTTCAGAGGGAGAGCAGGGCAAGCCATCAAGGGGCCTTCCAGTCAATTCTGGACAATTCAGTGGAACAGTGCAGTGACAGGCAACTTGAGCCCAACTCACATGACTGCATAGTTTTTGCAGACAATGCAAGGTAGGCAACTGGGCAAATTTTGTGCAATTTTGGGGAGCAGTGCAGCCCCAGGTCACATTGCAGTTCATGTTTTCCAGTAGACCAGAGGGAGGCTTGGTGAGTGATCTTGTGGGAAGGGCAGATTGGGTCAGACTTGGGGAGAACTTTTGCACAGTTCTGGGAGACATTCGTCTCACTCACTTCCAGGATTGCATAGTGTAGGCTGCCTCGGAGGAGAGCCTCAAGCTCTGCATAGTTCTGGGCAGCAGAGGAGGGTCACTGAGAGCTGACACTGCGTAGTGTAGCTTAGTGGGGGACGGTTGAAGGAGGGTTATTCGGTCGACAGATTTTCAGGAAAAATGGCTAAGTGTGAAAGCAAGTGAACTTGTAAATATATGACATTGTCATCACGCACTTAACGTGACTTGACGACAAGACACCTCAAACCAACAAGACAACATGTGCTCAGTGAGACTGAATTCAATGTTATGAGTGACAGGTGCGACATTTGAGAAAGATCTTTGAATGACCGTGACAACACTTGCACGATAGTGCTTGCAACTTTGTGTGTGAGTACAACCGATGTTCAAGGGAAAAAACAACTCATGCACACAAAGACAAACCTTCAAAATTTCCAGAACAAACTTGCAAGCATGATATAGAAATCAACATGCCAAAAGACGACCAGTGGTCGATCAAGAAAAAAGGGTGTAAAGACTTAACAAGAGCTCATGGAATGAGCCCGAGTTTTTGCATCCATCATGGAAAAGACCAAGGAAGGCTCCAAAATTTGGATGTAGGCCAAAATTTTGGAGGTGTTGCAGCCGCTACAACATGAGGATAATCTTGATGTTAGGTTAACTTGTCCTTGCACAAGAGGCAACACAATATAAAAGCACTTTGCACAAGAGGCTTTTCCTTGATCTTTTTTCTTGGATCTATGTTGAAATTGCAGGGATTTTTTTACCATTTTTCTCCCTCTATATTCATAATATAGCCATTGTGATCTAGCTATTATCACTTTCTACATTTTTCACGGGTTTTTTCAATTATGCACAGATTCCTTTTCCTTTTTTTATACACCCTAATTCATTTTTTCATGCTTTCCTTTAAACCCTCCTTATGACACTTTCCTGTATGTTTAAGATAATAGAGAAGAATTAAGCATTGGCTCCTTGATTAATCCCATTGTTCGTGATGGATCCTTTCCAATGTGAGTAATGTGAAAAATTCATGAGTTTGATGATGATTATTTTACATTTTCCTAATATGGCCAATGATGATAGTAAAAATTGTATATATATTAAAACTTTATAATAGTTTTTATATAAACCTAAACATAGTGGACAATCTTGTTGTGCTTATTGAATTCTTTAACCATGTAAATAATTAACAGAGATAATTACAATATTTGAACTGAGCTATTACTGATTTGAAGGAAAATAATTCTTTGTTCATGACCATGTAGAATTGAGTCTCACTAACACCATGTTTGAATAACATTAATCTATCAGTGTGGATAAATGAGACCCTGTTACATGAATCTATATATAGTTTGCTTCAAGTTAAAATAAAATTCATTAAACAAAGTCGTAGCTTGAATATTAGTAATAGTGTTGGGTGTAGGTGAAACTTAAATAAAATTAAATTTCATCATCTTACAAAGTAAATTTCTTGTCATACTGTAAACATCTGGTAGTTGTGTGCAGGGTGTTAGAGTAGGTTAGTTTTACAGTCGAAAGGTACCATCGAGTTAATTATTTTCTATTTTGAAGAAGGTCAAAATCATAGATTTGATCATTGTCATGTTTTGACCTATCACTGCTCAAGGGAGTCATCGTTAGTCGAGCTATCACTTTGGCCGTCAAGGTCAATCATTAGGAAGGAGTGTTTATTGTTCGGAAAGGTTTTATTGTTGAGTCCAGGTATTAGGTAATAATAGGTTGGTAATATGGTCAAATTTCTAGCTATTGAGGAAAGGATTTCGAAAAGATCCTAAGCATTAATGTTTTGGCCTATACCTTTGATAATCATCATAGTAATCCCTCTACCTATCTCCTTTTTACTCATTTCATTACTTCCCCTCATTCCCCTCATTCTCTAATGTTTACATTACTCCTATCGATTTATTTTAGGTCTAAAACCTTATTTTTGTTTTCACTTAACCACATTTCCCTAGGCCTAAAACTATCCCCTTTCCTAAACATCATTACCCACCATAATTGACCCATCGTCCTTTTCACCTTCGACAGACTTTGGTCATTAAAGTTATCATATCTAAGTCCTCCGCCACCCTACAACATTTGAACATCACTTTTTCGAGCATGTGAAATTTCATAAGGAATGCGGGTTACACGTCCATCTTGTTACATCAGCACCATAATTTGAAATCATTGTGAAGGCCGCCAATTTTCTGTATGATAACTCGCAGGAGATATGCAAAGAATGAGATGAGTGGTTTATTTCCAAAGAAAAGGTCATAGGGAAGTTCAGAAAGCGCAGAGAAACTCAAGAGTTGTAGGGAGATTTACAAGTTGCATAACAGTTTGAGCATGGCATGACATTTTTCCCGCATCGAGAAAGGCTACATCTCAAGCTAGTTTCGAGAGCACAAATTGAATGCAGAGATTAGAGAGGTATGGAGTCAGTCACCCTTTCTGTAAATTCTCATTGCTAATTCTCCTGCTCGTTGTGCTAAAAGCTTGTCTGTCACTGTTAAAAAACATGTGTTGCACACACTCTGTTCTGTTTAAAAACACAGTCTCACCTCTCAGTGCGATGTCTCATTGCTCTAAACTTAAAATCTGGATGATGAATCTTTCCTGAAGCATTAAATGTTAAATATGTTTTAAATTTTCAAAGCCTCCTACTTGTATTCCATCACATAAACTGTTTTGTCACCATCCTATTGTTACAACTGCTTGAGTGGAGCTTTGTTGTCATTTCAACCTATTTTCATTCCTTTGGGTCTGCACATGTAGCCATAACCTAAAATTCAAAATCAATCAGCTAGGTATTGAGATAGGATGGCCCTTGCTACCAGTAAAAAGGGAGGAGACCTCTTTCGCACTGAACCCAGTACTTTGAATCTGCTCAATTAATCCCCTGCCATTAGAGTCGCTTTTGAGAACACAGGGTGCATTCTCTTCTGCCATAAGATTTAGAAAGTAGGTCACGATGCCAAACTGGCTAGCTTATTTACTCTTAATTTTCAAGACAATAGAGTGAAACTAGGAGACCTGGAGATTATATTGACTGAGGAGTTCATAGATGATGCAACCAATCTCCCAACAATAGGGGAGAAATGGTTCAAGGGGGATGAATTAGAAATTTTGGCTTATAAGAAGTTTGTAAAACCAGAGTATCTTGACAAGTTTGCTTCCACCTTCCCCAAAATTTATTTCCAAGAGCAGTATGTAGACCTTCTGAAGGTTATCCAAAGACATTTCACTTGCGAGGGTAGTTTCAGTAGAATATATCGGTACCATCTTAGGTTTCTATGGCTTTTCACTGAAAGCAAGCCCATGAACCTCCCTTATTTCTTACTTAAAAGTCTAGAAGAATGGCCACCAAAGTACAAATTCAAAAGGATAACCATGATTCAAGTCTATTCCATTTCTCTTTGATCAAAATATTAGTTAATCATGTTGTTGAAAGAAAGGAAATGCATTTGGTCTTATTTTATTTCAAGTATTGGTCTCTTGCCACAAACTAGGTCACCTTCAATCAAGACAGATAAAGAAGAGCCCAAGCAAGAAAATCCAAAGAAGGAGAGTACTCATTCAGTCATGGAAATGAAACCCATAAAGAAGGAAGATGTGAAGCCAAGCAAGAACTTTGCAGGCAAGTTGAGCAAGAAAACTAAGTTGCACGACGTAGAGGATGACAAGGAAGACAAAGGAACAGAAGAACGGGTAACATCAGCTCAATAAGCCAGACTTAAGGTCAAAATTGAAGACATAATCCAAGAACAAGGTCTAGAGTTAAAAAAATCCAGGAAGAGGCAGCCCCTCGAGCAATAGTGGAAACCTCTGAAGACAAGAAGACAGATGTATAGGTGGATGACAAAGTGGATGAGGTCAAGGGTCTAGAAATGGTACAATCATATTATGAGGAGGACATAGCACCACTTGAGACAGGTGTTGTGTCGTACAAAGAGAGGACCCCAAGATAATAAATATGAGAGAGGCATTGTTTAAAAACATATGAGAATAACATTTATGGAGAAGAAAAACAGAGACATAAAACAGGCCATTAAATTAGCAGAAGACAAGATAGAGTCACCCTCAGCAAGTGCCAAAGGGAAGAAAAAACATGTTGCCTTTGTTGAACAAGCTAAGAATGTTGTAGTGGGGTTTCCTCTATGAATGAATGGCATGAAAGTCTTGGCATCCATCCTCTATCAAAGTCAAAAGGTAAATGTGTCTTAATGGAATACTCATGGCGGGCCCTTACATGTCCCTTTGGCCATTAAAGGCATTGCAAATGAAAGATAAATTTGTCTATAGGACATTAACTTTGTTTCACAAAGCATCTAGCATTTAATTTAAATTATTTTTTACAGGTTATATATGTTTTTTACTTTTTATTTATCCGTGCTGTAGGTAGAGGATAAACGCATTCGATTCATAGTGAAATCATAAATTAATCTATTATTGACTGAAAATCAAATCACTCTTTATAGTTAATATTTATAGGGACATATTAATTATTTCAACAATATCAAAATAGTAAATCTATATTGGCAAAATGAGTGTTACACCACATAGATATAATGGTTAAGAGTCAATTAATGAACCTTTTAATTGATGTTACTTCTGTATAAAGATGAAATTTGACAATTAAATTGTTTATTTTAATAATTTTTGTTATTTAAATATTAATTATTTTAACAATATCAAAATATTAATGAGTCTTTTAATTAATGTTACTTATGTATAAAGATGAAATTTGAAAATTAAATTATTTATTTTAATCATTTTTGTTATTTAAATATTAATTATTTCAACAATATCAAAACAGTTGATCTATAATAGTAATGAGTCTTTTAATTGGTGTTACTTATGTATAAAAATGAATTTTGACAATTAAATTATTTATTTTAATATTTTTTGTTATTTAAATATCACTTATTTTAACAATATCAAACCAGTAGATCTATATGGACAGAATGAGTATTACACCACATAGATATAATGGTTATGGAGAGCCCATTAATAAATCTTTTAATTGATGTAATAATTTTTGTTATTTAAATATGATTAAACATTTTTCAAAATTAACAATTATTTAATTAAATAAATATCAAAATTAACAAAACTATTAAATTTAAATGACTTTAATAAATCATAGTGTGAAAATTCCAACCCTCCGAGCGTTAAAGTCTAATATCAAAGCTAATTAAAAATGTGAAAATTCTCCAGGTTATGCCAATTAAAAATGTGAAAATTCCCCATACTCTTTGAAGATTGAAATATCCTGTGCATTGGATTCACTTGGGCCATCACTGAGTGCAATCAAAAAGATGGAACATACTAACATACACACCGTCACAGTGTTTGGTGAATTTTGACGATTGCGGATTTAATTACTAAATTAATGATTTTCAGGCTAACACTTGGCAGAGTGGACAATTTTTTCCGTATTTGATCAGACAAACGACTTAGTGGGTATAGTGCGGGCATTTATTTTCGTATTCGTTCAGGCAAACCACTTATTCCGACACCTCAGCACCTGCGTATCGCCTCCCTGCAAGGAAAGGGCGGAGGTATTCATGGATGCCGCCTCCTGCTCTTCTTCCATATCCGTCCGTTTTCTGCTCTTCATGTTTTTTTCCACGCCCTCTGCCTTTTCCACTTAATGCTGCTGTATATCTCAGCGTTGAAGGTATTTTGCAAAAAGAAATCGCAGCTGTAGGCCCTTGGGCGGGTTACCGCCTACTCTGGCTCTCAAGAATGGGGAGGTGGTGGTTTTTGGGCGCGTGGATGCCAAGAAGAAGAAAAGCCCCTTGAGATTGAAAGCCGAGCGAGAGGATTTCCGCGGCTGTACTCCTCAGCATAATGATCGAGTTTCGCCTGTTAATAGTGGTGGGATTTGGTCATGGCCACTTAAGGGTTCATAGCTTTTTCTTGATAGTTAATGGCGTGCTATTGGAATTGGCAGATATCTAGGTAGCGAGGAACACAAACCCTATAGCGAGGAACACAACTTAGGGTTTGAAGGACACTGGACTTGGTTTGAAGGACACTGAACTTGTAAAAGAAAGTAATGGTTGCTTGATGTTTGTATGTTCTGTGAGCGAATAATGTCTTTCCTTTTTGGTTGCTCCTCTTCCTGATGGTATTCTACCGCTGAAATTATTGTTCGAAATAACACCTGCAATACATGGATGTATACCGCCGTGGGATGGTATCCTACAGTGTATTGCCAATCTAACCTAGTTGCAGGGTTGCAATACATGGCATGGCGGAGGATCTATTGGGAAATAACCAAGTTGCATGGGTGGATTTATCGAACAATAATTTCAGTGGAAGACTACCATCGATCTGGAAGACTCATGGATTTCGAATCAACAGGTTATGGCTATATCGTGTTCATCTGTTATATGTCTTGGAAGACTCATGGATTTCGAATCAACAGGTTATGGCTATATCGTGTTCATCTGTTATATGTCTTGATTTTGTGTATTAAAAGATTTTATGTATTAAAATGGAAGAAGTTGAGTATTTTTCTGAATTATGAGCTGGAAAAATAAAGGTTCGGTTTTTTGCGCACTGAAATGTCCGAAGGCCTTACCATTTGCAAATGCGGTTGCAGCGTTTTTCTTTGAGGGAATCAGACCTTTGATTTGCTCCATTTCCTTCTTCTTTGGCATTTGATAATTACTCTCAATTTATTTTTGCAATTTCGTTTGCTCATCATTGTCGTGTTCTTTGCAGGTTGAGGAATTCTTACCAGTGGAAGAGGGTTACTGATGACAGCGGTTTTATTAGCGATGGTAACGAGTTTCAGTTATTTTTGTAGACTCTCACGCGTCTTCTGTTACTCTTTATGGTTTTGGAGCATTTTTTACAACGATAGAATTTGTGTTTTCAATGTAATCTCTGTGCTGCCTACAATAAGGACATCCCTATAGCTGTTACTGATATGCACGATTGTGGCGTTGATGCGAAGATCAACATGAATTTCGGTATGTTTTTTGGTTTGTTTTTAATGCTTGTTTGATTGTCAAATTTGGTATCGGTTAAGGTTTTACGAGCTGTTCTCTTTTGCATAAATTCAAGTATAAATTCAAGTTTAATGAGAGGTTCTGAAGTGAAAATGTCCTCTGAAAGTTAAAAATCTTAGATCCTTCACATTTCAACTTTTTGTATGGTTTGTTTGTGAGTTTATGTAGAAGATTGAATGCCTCAAACATTTATTTGAACTTATAATTTCAGTGGAAGACTACCATCGATCTGGAAGACTCATGTATTTCGAATCAACAGGTTAGGGCTATATGGTGTTCATCTGTTATATGTCTTGATTTTGTGTATTAAAAGATTTTGTGTATTAAAATGGAAGAAGTTGAGTATTTTTCTGAATTATGCGCTGGAAAAAGAAGGGTTCGGTTTTTTGCGTATTGAAATGTCCGAAGGCCTTACCATTTGCAAATGGGGTTGCAGCGTTTTTCTTTGAGGGAATCAGACCTTTGATTTGCTCCATTTCCCTCTTCTTTGGCCTTTGATAGTTACTCTCAATTTATTTTGCAATTTCATTTGCTCATCATTGTTGTGTTCTTTGCAGGAATTCTTACCAGTGGGTTTAACAATATTTGCACCTTCATCTTTGAGAGTTCCCAAAACCCTGCATCTGTAATTTAGTCTTTTATAATTCTTCTACATAGAGTCTTTTATAACTTTGAAGCATTGATCATTGATGAAGCCCTAGACCTTTTGTTGCAGATTTTTTATGCTCGATATGGTGGAGAGCTTACAGAAATCTCTTAATGTTATAAGGAGGGTTTACAAAGTCCCTCTTACTTTGTCGTTTAAGACTTCCTTTTGATCTTGCTTCCATGAACCACTATATATATCTGTGAAAAGAAAAAGCAAACCTCTAAGGTCCCGGAAGAGGGTAGACTTCGATTTTTCTGCTTTGAAGAGGGTTACTGATGACAGCGGTTTTATTAGCGATGGTAACGAGTTTCAGTTATTTTTGTAGACTCTCACGCGTCTTCTGTTTCTATTTTATTGTTTTGGAGCATTTTTTACAACGATAGAATTTGTGTTTTCAATGTAATCTCTGTGCTGCCTACAATAAGGACATCCTTATAACTGTTACTGGTATGCACGATTGTGGCGTTGATGAGAAGATCAACATGAATTTCGGTATGTTTTCTGGTTGTTTTTAATGCTTGTTTGATTGTCAAATTTGGTATCGGTTAAGGTTTTATAAGCTGTTTTATTTTGCATAAATTCAAGTTTAATTAGAGGTTCCTGAAGTGAAAATGTTCTTGTAAATCCAAGTTATAGTGTTGTTAAACTTTAAAATTTTAGGTGTTCTAGACATTTTTTGATGGTGCTGAATCCATTTCCACCATCAAGAAACTGATTCAAACACTGCTTTTACAAGATTTTTTGAAATTTTTTTGTCCAGATTGCAATTCCTCTGCCTTGTTAAATTTCTCAAATTAAATCAAGTGGATTTGGGAATTTGAGTTGACTTATGTAAAGCAAATCAGGTAGATATCCGAATTTCAGTTGACTGATGCAGAAATAAATCAGGTGGATTTGGGATTAAACGAGGGCTCTTTTGCTTCAGGTTTCCACAGTTGGAGGGGATGGCAGCTTATGGAGATATACAGTCTGTATCAATTTGGTTTGGGGTTGAATTGCAATTATGCGTTTTTGCAGTACAAGAAGAGACGGTTATTGACATATTTCCTCAGTTATTTGAACGTATTTGTCAAATATTCTGTATTAGAGTTGGTTTTTCCATACTTCATTTTAGTATTTTCTGTATTACAGTTGGTTTTTCCATACTTATTTTAGTATTTTCTGTATTAGAATTGGCTTTTCCATTACTTCATTTTAGTATTTTCTTATAACTTAAGTGAGTTAAGTATTCTAAGTTATAAACTCAAATAGAGATTTGATGCATAATAATATAATGGACATCTTTTACATAATATTACTCAATACCTATCATGTTAAATAAAAACACTGATGGGAAAATTCGAATTAAAATAAACCAACTGTTGCCATGTTAAATAACTAATCTAATTTCAAGTTTAAATGAATACATGAGCGTAACCTATAATCATTATGAATGCATGATCGTAATTCACAATCGAAAATGATGGCAAAATTCAAATTTCAACGTTTTGTATGGTTTGTTTGTGAGTTTATGTAGAAGATTGAATGCCTCAAACATTGATTTGAACTTATTTCAGTAAAACGTGAAAGGAAAAAATCACAATATTATGCTTATTCCTGTATTGGGTTGTGATGGAAACTTGTGATGGAAACAAAAATTTACTCGTTGGGTTGCTCTAGATTGAAGATTTCTGGAATGAGTTGTTATTCACTTGTATTCATTACCGTATGGGTATATGATGACTATCAACGTTTTGATTTCGCTGTTTTGCAAAATTTTCACCTTAGTTGTTGTGTTGATTTTACATGCTCACACATTTGATTGTGTTTGGTTAACATTTTTTGTGTAGATTTTGGTTAAGTCTGGTTTTCTGTTTAGGAATAAGAGTTTTGTAGGGAGATTCTAGGTTTGGCAAATTTGCAGTTTCTTCTACTACTTGAGACTATGGACGACTCTGTTCATCTGGGCTAGGTTTATATATAGAATCAGGCATACTGGTGCTATGAATTTGAATAAAGTACTCTGGTATTTTTTAGGCTTGAAGTTTTAACATTTCATTATGGTGATTTAGCTTGGTCTTCTATGGATTTCTTTATTGGGTTTCAGTGTTTTTGCATAGCACACCGACTTGTTAAAATGGACTTGTTGAATTGGGATTAATTTGTATGCATACATCGACCACCCATGTAGACCAACGACCTGGAATGCCTTCAATGAGCCTTAAATTCTTTAAATGGAACACTAAGGCATTCTAGCAACTCCGACTACTGTTTTTGGCTCCTACTTGTCTGGTATGGCAGGTGTTGAGGTTTCCCTTGTTATAAACTAGAAAACAAATTAGATATCCCAAATGATTGAGGCCAGATTAAACTCAGGTATGTCCTGCCACTTATTCTGAAGCTAAATATTATCCATGAATATAGTAACCACCCAGAGCTCAGGAGCTAGGAAGTTTCTGTGGATAACTAGAGGGTGTACTTGTGAATGCAGCTGCAGAATTTTGTGAAAGGTTCACTTGTCTGTAGATTGTAGAAATTTGATGGACAACATATCAATTTTAGTTGAAGAGAGTTTCATTGTATGGGGTAGGTTGTACCAGATTTAATTGTATTGTATATGTTTAATAATGAGAAATTAAAAATCATGAGGGGTATCGTTTTTACCACATACCTCTCAATTTATTATTGCAGGGGAGTGCCATTAAATTTCTGTTATGAACTCGTTGCAGTGGGAGATATTTTTATAAGAAAAATTGCAGCCTTGTCTGACAGTTCTTGCTTTATTGTTTCATTGCTTATACATGGATATTTAGCTCATACAAAAGGTTGTATCGATCTGGTTGGTATTCAGAGTACTTGGTCTCAGGTTGTATCGATCTGGTTGGTGTTCTTGCTTTATTGTTTCATTGCTTATACATGGATATTCAGCTCATACAAAAGGTTGTATCGATCTGGTTGGTATTCAGAGTACTTGGTCTCAGGTTGTATCGATCTGGTTGGTTTTCAGAGTACTGGGTCTCAGGCCTTTTGCAGTTTGGTTTGCCTTTCATAATTTTTATGATGTAGAACTTTGATTCTGTATCACGTATAACTATCACTCTGCAAGTACAGTTTCACTATTAGCTTTGTAAATATTTTTCCTTAGCAATAGCTTATGGCTTGGACAAGAAGGGTGGAGAGAAAAATACTGTTGTTTTTGATCTTGGCGGTGGCACGTTTGATGTCAGCATTTTGACTATTGACAACGAAGTTTTTGAGGTTTTGGATACAAACGATGATACCCATCTTGGAGGTAATTTGTCTGAACTCTGTCTCGCAGATTTACATTACAAATTTGAATACGTGCACGGTGGTTATCATTGACTTTTTTGGTTGGGGTTCGAGCTTTGAACTTACCAGGATGTACACTAATATGCAGGGGAGGACTTTGACTAAAGGATAATGGAATATCTCATCAAATTGATCAAGAAAAAACACGGAAAGGATATTAGTAAGGATAGCAGAAATGAAATAAGACATTCAATGTGTTCCTTGTAATATAGATATAAACAAAACATCTAAAGAAAAGTAATTGCACAATGATCCAGTGCAAGAAAACAAGGTTTTCCACTAACCAATTAACTCTTCTAGAAAAATTCAAAAATTCCAATTTAATAATCCTATAGGCCTCTCTTTGTACCTTTTGGGACAATTGCTAGTGATTACATTTTTATTATTAAACCGTGTTTTGTATCCTGGACTTTGGTGAATTCTGAGGGTTGGGGATTTAATTGCCAAATTAAATTAATGGTTAGATTTTTGTTGCATCGTGTTTTGTATTGAGTTTCCTTGATGCCAAGTTGTGCGCTATACGCTAGCATCAATAGACTCGTGGCCTCCTTACTTTCTGTAAACTTTTTAAAACTTGAAGAATATGAAGAATATGGGATGAAGAGAAACGCTGATTATTAAAAGGAATAAAATTATTTTTGAGAGTAGTCTTCAACGAAAATCACATCATATTTTATTTGTCGATGGGTTTTGAATTCTGTGTTTGAATTCTGTGGTTCATCGTCAAGACGAGTTGAAGAACCAAATCATAGTTGTATGTTAAATAGAGAGAGCAGGACTTCAAACGATTAAATTCACTGGGAAATGGCTATATTTCACTGGACAACTTGGACAACTAAGTTGTACTAACGGCTACTACTAAAGGATAAGTTTGATTGAGCACCAAGACCAAGAAATAGGGAGGGAGAGGAAAAATATTTTTTATTTTTTATTTTTTATTTTTTATTTTTTATCAAATAATCTATTAATAAGTCTTTTAATTAAATCGATCAATAGTTAGTAAGTTAATAAAGGGATATTATATAATATTTAATTTAAAATAATAAAAAATATCGTTAAATAGACAACCTATATATATTCTATATATAGAATATATTTATTATTAAGTAGTTATAAATTATTAATGACCAATGAATATATTTATTATTAAGTAGTTATAAATTATTAATGACCAATGAATATATTTATTATTAAGTAGTTATAAATTATTAATGACCAATGAATATATTTATTATTAAGTAGTTAGAATTCCACTACATTGGTCATTAATAATTTATAACTACTTAATAATAAATATATTCATTGGTCATTAATAATTTATAACTACTTAATAATAAATATATTCTATATATAGAATATATATAGGTTGTCTATTTAACGATATTTTTTATTATTTTAAATTAAATATTATATAATATCCCTTTATTAACTTACTAACTATTGATCGATTTAATTAAAAGACCTATTAATAGATTATTTGGTAAATCATAATAATAATAATAATAATAATAATTATTTTTCCTCTCCATATTTCCTGGTCTTGGTGCCCCATCAAACTTATCCTTTTGTAGTAGTCGTTAGTACAACCTAGTTGTCCAGTCATATATAGCAGTTTCCCAGTCAATTTAACCGTTTGAGGCCCTGCACTCTCTATTTAACATGCAATATAGCTGTTTCCAGTCAATTTAACCGTTTGAGGTCCTGCTCTCTCTATTTAACATGTAATATAGTTGTTTCCCAGTCAATTTAACCGTTTGAGGTCCTGCTCTCTCTATTTAACATGTAATATAGCTGATTCCCAATAAATTTAACGTTTGAGGTCCTGCTCTCTCTATTTAACATGCAACTATGATCTGGTTCTTCAACTCGTCCTGACGATGAACCACACTCGTGGGTTTGAAATGAGTCGACAAATAAAATATGATGTGATTTTAGTTGAAGACTACTCTCATAAACCTGATATGGATCACAAAAGCCTCAATTCAAAAATTATTTTTATTTTATTTTATTCTTTTATAGTTTTATGAGAATATTGGATGAAGAGAGACTCGTTATAAAAAGTAATAAAAAAAATTATTTTATTTTATTCTTTATAGTTTTATGAGAATATTAGATGAAGAGAAAGACTAATTATAAAAAAGTAATAAAAATATTTTATTTTTTTATAGTTTTATGGAGTATGGAATGTTTTATTTTTATTTTATGCTTTTATAGTTTTATGAATTGCACTGTTATGGAATGTTTTAAGCTAATACACACTTTATTGAGAAGAAAAATAATGAACAATATAATAACTCTGACTTAATTCTAAATATAATTGCATTTTTATTTTTACAAACTCAAGCATTTTTGTTTTTAAGAGTATCTTTGTTTTACAAACTTAATTTTAAATATAAACACATTTTTATGGAATGTTTCAAGCTGATGCAGGAGCATCTAGGCCTAGCTAGCAATGTGATGGTGTGGTCACATGTTGTGGCTAATGAAAGTTTGGAGGAAGAATTGGTTGTTTAATTTTATTAATTACAAAGTATGTAAGTAGTTAATTGTTGCCTAATTCTGAACAGAATTGAGAATAAGTGGCAAGAGATCCTCCCTGCGTGGAGATCAAGCCAAGTAGTTATATTGATTAGTAGGGTAGGATATGATTTCTAAGTATATAGTGAATTCCTTCATATGTGGAAGGAGATTGTTAGATAGAGCATATATGTATTTTCCTGTCTTTTTATGAAGAGGGAGAGAGGATTCGAGAGGATTCAAGATGGGATTGTAAGCCTACGGGCAGATTAGGAAAACAAAGGCTCCAATAAGAAGAATCAGGCCAGAGAGAGATGGAGAGCCTCAAGATGTAATTACGTGTTTGTATGTTTATATACAGAGAGTTGATTCTGAGTGTGGAACTGTGTATTTATGCCATTTTCGAGTTCTGTTGTGTATATATGCATAGATCGTTTAAAATTCCATCTGTAGGCATGTTGATCGACCATCGATCACTGTAGGATCGATGGCAATCCAGTGAGTAAATGAATGATTGTTATGTATATGGAGTGTTGTGTTTAAGACAGAGTATGGCAAAAATTGCATATTAACATAGAATCCATCAAATAGCGAACGGAATGAAGTCAAAGAGGAATAGATTGATCAATGCACGGTGGTCGTTAGATCTCAAAGATCAACAAACCAGATCAAATCGAGGAGAATAGACCAAGTGATATCGCATCGGAGGAGAGTTGTGTTATCAGAACTGGTTGAGGAGACTTAGCGATGGCGATCATGCGATAGAATGTCAACCGTTGGATTGGAAATATGATCGACGGTCCAGATCTAATCGCATATTGCAGAGTTTCATAGTGATAGCGATCACGCGATTTAGCGTCAACCGTCGGGTCAGAACCAGATCGACGGTCAAGATTTGGTCGGTGATCGCATTGCGGAAGGTTAAGTGACAGTGGATTGTGGAATGCCGATACGCCGATAGCGATAAAGTGTCGATTGGCGATCAGAGGGTTCGGCGATCAGAGGTTTCGGAGATCGAAAAGCGCGGCGGAAAGTTTAGCAAGGAGCGGACCTGAAAATCATTCTGAATGCGATTTTATAGCTTTTGAGATCCGGCCTAAGCGTTTATGGTTGGTTTTCTATGTGTTGCAATGTATTCCGATATTATGTGTCAACGATAGTCGCGATAGCGATATTGTGATAGATCCTTCGGAAGGGGCGATGAGCGGAATAGATGCGGGTGAAATCATTTTGAAGTTCTGCCTTAAGGTTTAAGGTGGGTTTTTCATGTATTCCCGTGTATTTCAATAAAGTGGCATGGTCCTGTGGTTATAAATGAAAAGGCATACAGATTAACACATCCAATACGTATATGTGGGCATGAAGCTTAAAAGGCTTATAAGGGTAAATGAGTCTCGATAAGGTGTTTAGGGTGTGGCATCCATATGTTTGTGTCATTTTGGTATCAGAGCAAGGATGTCTTGCTTATGAAGGTTGTGATTACAAAGGTATGAGAGTAGCAGCGGTTGAATGAATGGAAAAGTTTGGCACCAGAGTACAGCAGTGAGACTGTAGGAAGAACTTTTGGAAGTTCTTAGAGATTGTAGCATAACTTCATTCCAGATGAGGCTTGGAATAGATAAGGACAGATGAGTCCTTAAGAGTAGTGAGTGTAGCAACCAGAGAGAGAGCAAGATTGCTCAGTGCATGTTCTAAGGAAAGAGGACTTGGAGACTAGGCAGAGGAGAAGCTTGGTGAGAAGATCAACTTAGAAGAAATTTGATTGGTTGCAGGTGTAGAGCTCACATAGAAGAGAAGATGGCTATGGAAAGTCATATGAAAGGTTCAGAAGAAGGCTACAAGATGAAAGAGAAGGGTGCTCAAACAATCTGAGTCAAGTAGAGCTTGACAAGGAAATAGCTGAAATAAAGGAACAACTTGATGCGTTAGTAATGCTGCCAGAGGAGAACCAAAGACAAGGTTGAGTCTTGAAGAAAAAGCCAGTGAAGTGGCCTAAGTTGCAGAGAAGGTTGCAGCAAAGACATGTAAAGTGGTTGATAGAAAACCTCAGAGAAACAGAGGCAGAAATGGAAGTTTCCATTTGTAGACCAGAACAAGGTGAAATGTTGGGTGAAGAGGATAATGGGAGATCAGTTGAAGATCTCATGGACTATTGGCATAGTTCAGAACAATTAGAAGATATGATGACAAGGGAAGCAGATGAGGCAATGAAGCCTTGTGATTTTAATTCTCATAGTTTGTGTATGTTTGCAGGATATGCAGAGGATGATGGACAGTCTGGTGAAACTGTCACAAACAGGAATGAAGCTCTTGAGGTGAAGTATGATGGAGAATGCCTTTTAGAGGAAGAAAGTGTTGATTTATTGCAGCAAAAGAGTTCATAGATAAATTTATGTTTGGTGTAAGACAGTCAGGTGAAGTTGATATGGACCAGAAGTCTAATGAAAATGCCATAGTGGTATTCCAATAAGGTAAGCAAATGAATTTGTTTGATGAGATTGATGAAAGAACTTCGCAATATAATAGTGCATAAAACAGAATAACTTAGGAGGATTGCCAGGAAAAGAATGAAGCTGAGAACGAAAGTTGTGATGAACTACTGGAAAGATTTCACATGGAAATAGAGTTCTTGGAAAGATTACTCAAGGAACCTGAAGTAGAAACGAAGCTTTCAGAACCTGATAAAGAAGAGATTGTGGTTACCATGCATGATAAGGATGAAATGTTTCAAACATTTATAGAGTTAAGTAAATGTTTAGACTCTTCAGTTAATGATGTGACTGTAGGTACGAAGGACAACATTAATAAGTATGATGTTGAAATAAGGGAAATTGAACAGAGCCTATTTGAAGGTGAGATGGAAGATCAAGAGCAGCAAGAAAGTTATATCCTTAGAGACATGAAGGAAACAAAAGTATTAATCTAGCAGGATGAAAATGGAAGGAACCAGCAATTTAAAAGAGATGATCAGCAACATGAGAGTGAATTTGAGGAAGGCATTAGATTGCAGGAGTATAGCAACTGGCAACAAAATGAAGAACGGGAGATTAGTTTGGCAGTACAAAGAAAGACAAGTGAAGACCGAAGATACAGATGGAGAACGAAGAAACGGGTCAAGTGGAAGCTATTACAATAGAGGTGGAATGGCAAGCTGATAAGCGAGTTCAGGGAACTTGAACAAATTCATATTGATTTGTTAGAGAAGAAAAGATTCAAAGAAGTGGAGTCACAACAAAGAGGATGAAGGATCTTGTATTTTAAAAACTGAAAATTATTGTTTGCTTGTAGGTCATGTAAACTTGAGAGAAAACAAGCAGTTATTGGAAATTGTCATATCAACAGGTGGAAAGATGACTACCCACAGTCATATGAAGAATAAGGAGAAAAGTTACAGTCAAGTGAAGGAATATGTCCAGTCAGATGACATCCAAAATATAAGTCAGAAGGAGGATGGCAAAGGAATTATTGAGATCAAAGAAGTGTTTGGAAAGGAAGAGATCCATTCATACGAATATGGAACAAAGAGTTTTCTCAGGAAAACTGATGAAGCTAATACAAAGCAAATGGAGAATCTTATGGTGTGTTCAGGAAGTGGGAGTCAACTGGAAGAGTTGATGATGAAATTCTTTGAGGAGACCTTGGTGTTTCATAGTTTTGAAACTAATATTTTGTATGTAAATGCAAGATACATTGAAGTAAGGAAATTGTTTAAGGTTGTCATAAGGGAAAGGAAAAGCAAAGATATGATTTTTCAAAAGTTAGAAGAAGGAAATTCACATAATCTTGTGATGCAGAGGAAAGAGCAGCTGTTAAACATAGTTGTAGCGAATTATGCAGATATTGGAAAACTATTGAGGACTGAAGCCAAAGGTGAGCAGCTACTGAAGGTTGATATAGAAGACTTTGTAGATGATAAACAGTTATTGGAGATTATTGACCTTGAAGAAAGCCAGAGTAGAGAAGGACTAAAGACAGATGTTGCAGACAATGAAGTTAGTAAAGATCGTGCAAAGCTTTTGGAAGAAATTCCAAATGAGATGGCAGATTTGTGGCATGAGTCAAGACTTTTGGAGGAGAGGCAAGAAAACCAAAGAATAAGTGATCAAATTGTACAACTAGAACTGAATGAGAATGAAGAAGTTGTCGTGAATGAAAAATATGGGAAAGAAGTTGTCAGAAATGTTGGCATAATGAGGAAACAGGGTAAATAATTTGTGTTTAATGAATTAATTGATTCTGGTGAATATTTATATGCAGGAACAAAGCAATGTGAAGTCAATTTGAAACAAGGAGTTGATTCTAAAGATCAGATCGAAGTAAGGAAGGATGAGATCAGAATGTCTCAGAAATATGGAATGATGTTGAATTTACAGTATGGAATTGTTGAACTGTAGATGATTTCAAGAGATGATAGTAACAAGATTACTATTGTGCAACTGGGAGTTATTGATGAAGAAGAGGCTAAAAATGACATTTCAGAAGTAGACAAATATGATGCCATAATCATTAAGTGTGTAGAAATTAAGTTACTAGAAGAAGAGGTATTCCAAGTACCTAAGCAAGCAGGGAGAATTCTTAGTTTTCAAGAAATTTATGGAATTGCAGGTATACTGGAATTTGAAATAAGAAGTGGTGAAGTCATGAATGAGAAACTAGAATAAGGAACTGGAATTATTGCAGAGGATCAATGGAGAAAGTATTGGCACAGGATTATGATGTTCTTATGCAAGAACACATCCAGTTGCAGGAGAATAGTATTCATCATCTGAGAAGTGAAGTGGACAAAGAAATTGATGAGTTGTGGAGACTCATACAACAACATTCCAATAGAATAAATAGAGGACAAAAGGAAAAAGGAAGATTGGCTTAAAAGAATGGTACAGGTGAAGGTAATGGTAAACTGCAAATTAAAGTGTGGAAGACTAACATAAATTGTGATGATGAGCAAAAAGCAGTAAGATATATGGAAGAGATAGTAGCAGACAGTAAGAGCATAGCTAATGGGGCAATATAGCATAAAGTATGGATACCTGGAGGACAACAAACAATAGAAGTAACCAAGGATAGACTACCGAACAAAGTATGGGATCCAGGAGGACACAGATCAAAAGCACATGATCAGGAGATCATGATTATTTTTAACCTTGGGAGTCTGATGCAGGAGCATCTAGGCCTAGCCAACAATGTGATGGTGTGGTCACATGTTGTGGCTAATGAAAGTTTGGAGGAAGAATTGGTTGTTTAATTTTATTAATTGCAAAGTATGTAAGTAGTTAATTGTTGCCTAATTCTGAACAGAATTGGGAATAAGTGGCAAGTGATCCTCCCTGCGTGGAGATCAAGCCAAGTAGTTATATTGATTAGTTAGGGTAGGATATGATTTCTAAGTATATAGTGAATTCCTTCATATGTGGAAGGAGACTGTTAGATAGAGCATATATGTATTTTCCTGTCTTTTATGAAGAGGGAGAGAGGATTCGAGAGGATTCAAGATGGGATTGTAAGCCTACGGGCAGATTAGGAAAACAGAGGCTCCAATTAGAAGAATCAGGCCAGAGAGAGATGGAGAGCCTCAAGATGTAATTACGTGTTTGTATGTTTATATACAGAGAGTTGATTCTGAGTGTGGAACTGTGTATTTATGCCATTTTCGAGTTTTGTTGTGTATATATGCGTAGATCGTTTAAAATTCCATCTTTAGGCATTTTGATCGACCATTGATCACTGTAGGATTGATGGTGATCCAGTGAGTAAATGAATGATTGTTATGTATATGGAGTGTCGTGTTTAAGACAGAGTATGGTAGAAACTGCGTTTTAACACAGAATCCATCAAACAGCGAATGGAATGAAGTCAAAGAGGAATAGACTGATCAATGCATGGTGGTCGTTAGATCTCATAGATCAATGGACCAGATCAAATCGCGGAGAATAGACCAAGTGATATCATGTCGAAGGAGAGTTGTGTTATTGGAACCGGCCGAGGAGACTTAGCGATGGCGATCATGCGATAGAACGTCAACCGTCAGATTGGAAAGAGGATCGACGGTCAAGATCTAATCACATATTGCAGAGTTTCATAGTGATAGTGATCAAATAATTTAGCGTCAACCGTCGGGTCAGAACCAAATCGACGGTCAAGATTTGGTCGGCGATTGCATTGTGGAAGGTTAAGTGACAGTGGATTGTGGAATGCCGATATGCCAATAACGATAAAGTGCCGATCGACGATCGGAGGGTTCGACAATCAGAGGTTTCAGAGATCGGAAAGCGCGGCGGAAAGTTTAGCAAGGAGCGGACCCGACGATCATTCTAAATGCGATTTTATAGCTTTTGAGATCTGGCCTAAGCGTTTATGGTTGGGTTTCTATGTGTTGCAGTGTATTCCGATATTATGTGTCTGTGATAGTCGCGATAGCGATATTGCGATAGATCCTTAGGAAGGGGCGATGAGCGGACCCGAGGGAATTATAGATGCGGGTGAAATCCTTTTGAAGTCCGGCCTTAAGGTTTAAGGTGGGTTTTTCATGTATTCCCGTGTATTTCAATAAAGTGGCATGGTCCCAAGGTTTTAAAGGAAAAGGCATATAGATTAACGCTTCCGATATGTATATGTGGGCATGAAGCTTAAAAGGCTTATAAGGGTGAATGAGTCCCGATAAGGTGTTTAGGGTGTGGCAGCCATATGGTTGCGTCACAAGCTAATACACACTTTATTGAGAAGAAAAATAATGAACAATATAATAACTCTCAGAAGAAAAATAATGAACAATATAATAATTCTGACTTAATTCTAAATATAAATGCATTTTTATTTTTACAAACTCAAGCATTTTTGTTTTTAAGAGTATCTTTGTTTTACAAACTTAATTTTAAATATAAACGCATTTTTATTTTTACAAACTCAAGTATTTTTGTTTTTACAAGAAAGAAGAAAATATATTGTAATTATTGAAAATCTTATTGGAAGCTTTTTAGTGACACGTGTCAAAATCTTATTTGAAGTTTTTAGTAATGTGTTTAAATTGCAAGTAACTCTTTCTTTTATTTGTCAATGATTTAGTAAAAAATCCAATATTTTTTTTTATTGTTTTTTAAAAGTGTTACAACATACATCATGACCATAGAAAAGAAATCCTTCTGTTATTTAAATATTCAATAGCCTAGTGTTATTGTTCTAAAAGTTCCTCTCCATCCATGCATAATCTTCCATTCACTTTCATGGATGGGGTTTGTTGAAAAAATGAGAGATTTTCCATACAAATCTATAGATATAATAGATTAAAATGAAAAAATATGGAATTAAAGTTTATAAAAAAAATCGTACACAAATAGAATTATTATTATCTTTGCCTAGTCAAAGATAATGCAATTATGAATTATCTTGCTATAGATCTTGCAAAAATACATGAACACCACCATACAAAGAGTTGTAAAAAGAGAAAAGGCTCACATTGTATCTTTCTCAATGCCACCCATGAAATGCACTAAAACCAATTCACTTTGTAGATGACACATTAAAAGAAAAAGAGAAATTGTTATATAACATCATGGAAAATAAACAATATGACAGCAACATTACTTTTGACCAATTTTTGAACTAATTACATTTAACTAAAACTAATTACATCATAGCAATACAAAATAAATTAGTAGCTAAATTAAACTAAGCGGCAGGGAACGCTAGCTATGTGGCCTTGTTATTAACGTGTCATTGCACCCATCATAATTTAAAATTGTAATTATTTAAGTTTTTTTTGGGATGATTAAGTGATCGGTACGTGGGATGTTATTCCTTCCACTTTGTTTTAAATTTCATGAGACATTTGCAGTCCCTTATGATAAGGCTTAAGGAATATGCTCCCTTATGATAAGGCTTAAGGAATATGCTCCTCACCCTGTGGAGCCTTGGCTCTTGTGAAGTCATAAATGCCTAGTATATTTGGCTTACCAATTGTTGGATATATTATTGTTGTTATAGTGATAGCCATTAGACCTCATCCAAATTACTCCAATAAATTACAAATTCACCATAGTAAAAAATAAATAAACAAATAAATAAATTATAATTGCTTAGAAATAGAAACCCTTCACATAATCGTTATATAACCTAAACTTTATATAGATATTAAACAAACTTGTTCATTTTCATTGTGGTGACAGCCTAGTGATCCAAAGCTTGAGCTTGGCTAACACATATCCTCTTGAAGATGCATATACATATCTATAGATGCAAAAAACATAACCTTTATGAATATGGTAGAATCACCTTCCAGTACTTAATAAATATAACATTATGAAAATAAGAGGTGGAAACAAACTTTAAAGCTAGAAACGAGGCAACTTCTCTAAGATGCTCCTCAGGTTTTTACCAAAAACATAAGAAAATTACTCAGCTTATACATTGAAACAAATGGAAATGAAGAGGATTGTAATCAAACAAAACAAAAGGGAGACAAAATAGGTAAAGGATAATAATGTATAAATACACTCAAATCTTGAATTTGCCTTGCTTGAATGCCTAAAACACAAGTCAAATTTGTGAATTTATACTAAGCAACAACAATAATCTTTTTGGGATGTGTGTTCAATTCGGAAACTATCTAGAAGGCTTGTTTAGAGGTAGACCCACTTTGTTGTGCCTTCATTATTGCCCTCGCTTCCCTCTACATTATTGTTGTTGGAACTCATACTTGTTTGGGTTTGCATTTTTACCTCAAAAAACTTTAGGGGGAGGTTCAAGATCTTCACTTGAGGTAGACATAGTGATTGATAACTTAGTCATACTTGTGAAGAAGAATTAATGATTGTGACTTGCATAAGGCCACTATTAGTCATGATATCATTCTACACCATGCCTAAAAGAAGCACAATCTTGTTGCAAAACAAACCAACAAACAAACAAACAAACACAAAACTAGAAAATAAGAGTGTCACAATTTCTATTTAGCAACTTACACTCCAATGCAATAGTTGGTACCATGTTACCTATCTTATGGAGAAACCTAGCAGAATCTTGCCACACACAACTTATGGAGAATAAAACACCTATGTGTCTAATTTCTTTGTTCTCACACATACCATTTGCATCCAATGCGATTGATATAAAAAATAATGCTAATTTTATTATTCATGAGTTATCTTGTATTTATTTTGGACAAATATATTTGTCATAACATGGGAAAAATGCTTCACAAATTACTCTTATTATGCTAATAGATATCTTTATTTCGAAATTGGGGTGCCAAAAAATAGTTCTTTTACTAATAGAGTTGGTTTACATGATCAAAATTGAAGATTCTTATAATATCTTCTTCATCATTGTTAAATGAAATATTATAACTATAGATATTGTGTTTAATGAATAATTTACATGATCGACAACTACATCTCAAAACATAATGGGAAGTGGAGTAGTAAAGTAACTATACAAAAACTTAATGGAAAATTATAACTATAGATATAGATATTGTGATTAATGAATGACTAATTGGTATTTAGAGTCTAACTATTGTATTTTATATAACAATGTTACAATTTACCTAATCTATAGCTACATCTAAAAACATAATGGGAAGTGGAGTAGTTATACAAAAACTTGAAAGGAAGTAGAGTCAGAAAGCCGCTCTACACAAACTTAATAGGAAGTGGAGTAGGAAGGTAGGTATACAACACACATTAAAGTTGGTGGATACTACAGTAATACATAAAGGAAGAATGGTTACAAACACAATCATGCATATTTTGAACTTATCACAATCGTGCATATTTTCAACTTATGTGCATATGTTCAACTTATCGAAATATTAACTAGGAGAAAGATTGATAAGAATTCAATCAAATAAATTTATTAATCTCTTGATTTTAAAAAATAGGGATATTAATTTGTCTAAATATTTTTTAAAGACTTAGTTAATTATTTGAATATTTCAAAAAAAAAAAGAATTGATAATTATGAATATCTAAAGTACATATTTTTTTATTGAAGTATTTAATTAAAGTTGTTGTTTAATTATTTTATGTTTTGCTTTTTTGCTAAAATTCGACGATATAATTGTGCGAGAGATTGTGATTTTTAGTTGTTTAAAATGTGTTTTTAATTGCATAAATGGATTCAACATGAAAAACTCCTATAACACCTAAATTGTGCAGATTATATAATTAAAATTTGTAATTTAAACAAATATTTACCATATTTCAAATAAAATTTGTCGACAAATATACCAAGAAAAATTAAAAAAGAAAATGCTTAATCTAAAAATACTAACCATAAATAATACCAAAGCTTTCGCACCGTTGTGTAGTCATTATTTCAAAATTAGTTTCATTTTATCTCGTTCATTGTGTCACGATTATTTCATCGAGATGAAATGTTCCATTCTCTCATTATCACAAATTAAGTGATTTAATTAATAACAACATTATTGATAAAGTATGGAAAAAACCTTTAAATGTGAGACGATTTAAGTAACACAATTATTATGCACAAAACTTCAAAGCATTTATTACATCGCTCTGACGCTACATGCATTGCATTGTTGTATGTCTATGTGTTGATACTCAATTATGTAGGGTAGGGATGCTAGTTGTCGTGCACCCTCCCTACCACGAGGGCAAATCACGTGGACGTCCAACTGGAAGTCGTATGACACCTATCCAAAAGGTCCCTCCATGAATAGTGGTGGGTGGGCGCATTAAAGACCCGCCTTTCCACCACGTCTAGGGTTTCCATTATGGCATTTTCATGTGGTTGTTTGACGCCTTGTTCACTCTTGTTCGGGCCCAATTTGTGGGCACTGAGCTACCTCGACTATTATTCGCCCAACCTCCTTCTCCAGTTAACCTGCAAATTCTTATTTGCACTGTTGGAGGGCTGTCATTGTTTGGATATGCTCATGGGGGGTTTACTATTGTGCCTGTGGTTGTTTCACTTAGTTTTTGGGGGTTTTACCATTCTACTTGTAGTTGTTCCACCTGGTTCATGGGGGGTTTACCATTACTTCTCTCATTGTTTCATGTGGCTCGTGGGGGGTTTACACATTCGTCTTTCATTGTTTCGCTTGGTTCATTGGGGGTTTACCGTTAGTCATGTTCTCTCTTTTGATTATGCGCCTTGTGGACTACGATGGAGTCCGTGGGAGATTCCATTTGGTTCACTAATGGACATGCAAGTTTCAAGCTCCAGGAGCATAAGTTGGTTTTTTTGCAGTTTTATCCATGAAATGTTGTAAATTTTATTGTTATTTGCTCCAGAACTAATTTTGCAACCTTTTTGTTGTAGGTAATCACTATATATGTTGCAGAAGTGTTATGGTGAGGTTTGCAATGATGTTTGGGCATGGAAATGGCTTCTCTAACTCTCTGGTAGGATATCTTATCCTACCAGCAAAACTCTGTGTTTTTCAACACATTCAGTCCACGATTGGGAATTTTAGCTTGTTCTTTGGGTATTTTAGTAGGCACTGGTAGGGTTTTGAAAAAAAATGGTTTTTATGCACTGGTGGGGTTTTTAACATATGGGTTTAGGGTAGAGTTTGCAAAAGGGTTGTGGTTGTTGGGAATTTTAGCTTGTTCTTTGGGTTTTTTAGTAGGCATTGGGAGGTTTTTAAAAAAAATGGTTTTTATCCACTGGTAGGGTTTTTAACATATGGGTTTAGGGTTTAGGGTAGGCTTCAAAATTGGGTTGTAGGTGTTGGGAATTTGAGCTCGTTCTTGGGGTATTTTAGAAGGCACTGGTAGGATTTTAAAATTTTTGGTTTTTATGCACTGGCAGCGTTTTTAACATATGGGTTTAGGGTTTAGATTAGGGTTCAAAAATGGCTTGGTCTTTTTTCTTAGATTTGTGTTGAAATTGCAGTTTGTAATTCTGTATATGGATTATAACAATGGGCTTGGTTTTTTTTTTCTTGGATTTGTGTTGAAATTGCAGGGCTTTCGTTAGTATGTTCTTTAAAATATGGGTTTTTAAATTTACATGGTTCATAATTTTGTATATGGATTGGAACAACAGGCTTAGTCTTTTTTTTGGATTTGTGTTGAAATTGCAAGGATTTTTTAACTATTTCTCTCCTGCTAATATAGCAACATCTATTGAAGCTATTGAAGCACCCCCTCTCCATAATAGTTCAAGCATTAATTAATGAGTGGAAAAATCCAGAACGATATTGAGTTCCATATCCTTATGCATAACCTCTAGGTGTAGGGAGAGATCTAGAGCCATTTGATCGAGATCAAGTAGATTATGTGTGGCCTTTGTTCTCCCTATAATCACTTGCGTTCAATCGGTAGAGACGATTCCCCAATAAGGTCAAATAGGGTAGTGTAAGTAATATACCATAATAACTATAATCAATGGACTTAGTATTATCATTACTTTGCCCAGCCACCATGATCTAGCTATTAGCGCTTCCCACAATTCTGCTATTATGGAACGTGGAACCTCATAAGCTTTTCCTAAGAGTCAAGACTATGATTAATGAGTTTGCTTTCTTTTGCTTCAAAAATATGTTGTGGCACTATTATTTAACATTATCTGAAATTGTTATTATCTTGCTAGCTTTTATTATTATTATTCAAGTTGAGCTACATATCAAGTAAAGTGAAAATATTCAATAAGTTAACATTTTATCTTTTTCTAGCACTTTGTCTTTTCTATGTTTAGAAAATTGTTGAAGTGAACCATGAGTGTTAAATCTGAGTTCAATGACTAGTCTACAATTTCATTTTCTCTTTATATCCTTACATAAGGTTTTAAACATATTGAAATCATTCTTATATTTTTTCAATTTGAAAATTGATAAGAATAATGATAGGAAGATCATTAAGGCTTAAAACACAAAACTATTGAGGTGTTGATGGTGCTGGACCCGCCAACATTCATGGGATCTCCCGGTATAAATTCTAAACTAGACCTCATACTATTTGGCATAGGAGTCCTATCCGGTACGGTGGCCCATTTTCCATTATCTTAGAGATATACCTTAGCCCTTCATGTTCAACGCATGAGAGTGTTATGCTTGTAACTTCAAGAAAGCGAGGTGAGTATGCTTGGTGAGTGCGTAATGTTCGGGTTCTCTTATTATAAGGGAGAGGGTAAAAGTGAGCCTCTAGATGAGAGGTAGTAGTACCATCTAGGGAGGGACACAGCGCAAAAAAAACAAGGGTTTGTCCAGCATCCAGCGGAATAGTCCACAGTGGATGCGGCAGTCGTGAAAACCAAAGTTCAAGGAAAAATACGTACACCGTCCAGCGGAGTAGTCCACACAGGGGTGGTGGTCGTTAAAACTAAGAAAACACAAGGATGGTCTGTCTAGTGTTCGACGAAGTAGTCCACATGGACGAGACAACGGTGATAGATAATAAAACACATATTCAATAATGTAAGTGCTAAAATAACAAAAGTAGTTCAATTATCTTAGTACAGGTTAAGAAAACATTCATTACAAATGTTTAAAGAATAGTCCTACAAATGGATACAAAACATGCGTGAAAATGTGTTGGCCTGAGACAGGCTTCTAAATTGAGCAAAAGTTCCAAGACATATATGTACACCATACATCACTAGCCCCGGTAGTGGGACATTGGATCCACTCCTTGCTCCTCAAAGAACAAATTACATACTCTCAAGGCTATGTGGGGGGAGCCAAGGTGAAAAGTCCTTTACTCATACAATGAGGGGGTATATATAGCCAAGGGGAATAACTGACCCTTGTGACTCTTCGACTTCCCTCATGACTATTTGACTTCCTGTGACTTTTCGACTTACATGACTCTTCAACTTCATATGTGCATCTCTTGGACTTTCACATTACATTACATTTGATTACAACAAGTATGGCCCATAGTAGTGATGTGGCCGAGACAACTCATGACACAGCTCGACATGACACTGTTGACATGTATTGGCTGACTGTGGTGTCCGTGTCGAGCTGTTATGCTGCTGAGTGATGGGTGTGTTCTCAATGTATCATGTCTTCACCTCCGCATGGAAAAGTGTGTGGGGTCTTCGATGCTCTTGGTCTTGCTTGATGGTGCTCGTGTATGTGTCCCTTTCACTTGTTGCTCGATGTGTTTCGTACGTTCGCTCAACTGTGAACAAGCTTCTATCATAAACTCCTTCTTCATCCAATTCATCGTCGCGCCATGTTACATCAATGTACTTGTTCCTGCAATCACTCATGATGAGTTGACATCAAATCCAAAAATCTCCTAGCCTAGCATGATGCTCGTTTTGGTGTAGGTGACCGAGAGAGGGACAAGCCATTGAAACTATGCAGAACATAGCTCAAGCCGATATGCGAGGCTCCTGAGAACTATCGGGAAAAAATGTGAAGACGTCACTGGGAGGCAGATTTGCACAATTCGGGACAACAGTGACAGTTGCAAGGTAGAACCCAAGTGGGAAAAATTGCATAGTTTCTGGTAGGAAGACAAGGCAAGGTGTAGGGAGGAACTGTTGGGACAATTCTGCGCAGTTTTCAGGATGAGGATTGGGCAGGTCATCTGGGGGTGTAGATGGGAATCTGCGCAGTTTCTCGGAGGAAGACAGATCGACCAGCAGGAGGCATTGGCAAAAATTTCTACACATTTTCTCATAGCAAGGTTGGATCGGGCTACAGGGAGCTGCTAGTCATAACTGCGCATTTCTGAGAGACAGTGTCGGACAGGAAGTTGATACTCAATTTTCGAGATGAGTGCAAAGCGGGTCAAAAGGGATATTTCCATTCAAAACTATGTAATTTTCAGAGGGAGAGAAGGGCAAGCCATTAAGGAGCCTTCCAGTCAAATCTGCACAATTCCTTGGAACAGTGCAGTGACAGGCAACATGGGCCCGACTCACATGACTGTACAGTTTTTGCAAACAGTGCAGGGCAGGAAACTGGGCAAATTTTGTGCAATTTTGGGGAGCTGTGTAGCCCCAGGTCACATTGTAGTTCAGGCTTTCCAGTAGACCAGAGGGAGGCTTGGTGAGTGATCTTACGGGAAGCGCAGATTGGGTCAGACTTGCGGAGAACTTTTGCACAATTCTGGGAGACAGTCAGCTTGCTCAATTCCAGGATCGCACAGTGCAGGCTGCCCCGGAGGATAGCCTCAAGCTCTGCACAGTTTTGGGCAGCAGAGCAGGGTCACTGAGAGCTGAGACTGTGCAGTGCAGCTCAGTCGGGGTCCAGTTGAAGGAGGGTTATCCGGTCGACAGATTTTCAGGAAAAATGGCTAAGTGTGAAAGCAAGTGAACTTGTAAATACATGACATTGTGATCACACACTTAGCGTGACTCGACGACAAGACACCTCAAACCAACAAGACAACATGTGCTCAGTGAGACTGAATTTAATGTTATGAGTGACAGGTGCGACACTTGAGATAGATCTTCGAATGACCGTGACAACACTTGCATGGCAATGCTTGCAACTTTGTGTGTGAGTATGACCAATGTTCAAGGGAAAAAAAAAACTCATGCACACAAATACAAACCTTCAAAATTTCCAGAACAAACTAGCAAGCATGATATAGAAATCAACATGCCAAAAGACGACCGGTGGTCGATCAAGAAAAAAGGGTATAAAGACTTAACAAGAGCTCATGGACTGAGCCCGAGTTTATGTGACCATCATGAAAAAGACCAAGGAAGGCTCCGAAATTTGGATGCAAACCAAAATTTTGGAGGTGTTGCAGCCGCTACAACATGAGGAAAATCTTGATGTTAGGTTAACTTATCCTTGCATAAGAGGCTTTTCCTTGATCTTTTTTCTTGGATCTGTGTTGAAATTGCAGGGCTTTTTTTATCATTTTTCTCCCTCTATATTCATAATATAACCACTGTGATCTAGCTACTAGCGCTTTCTGCCATTTTCACGGGTTTTTTCAATTATGCAAAAATTCCTTTTCCTTTTTTCATACGCCCTAATTCCTTTTTTCATGCTTTCCTTTAAACTCTCCTTATGACACTTTCCTGGATGTTTGAGATAATAAAGAACAATTAAGCATTGGCTCCTTGATTAATCCCACTGTTCACAATGGATCCTCTCCAGTGTGAGTAATGTGAAAAATTCATGAGTTTGATGATGATTATTTTACATTTTCCTAATATGGCCAATGATGATAGTAAATTTTTTATATATATTAAAACTTTATAATAGTTTTTATATAAACCTAACACATAGCAAACAATCTCGTTGTGCTTATTGAATTCTTTAACCATGTAAAGAATTAATAGAGCTAATTACAATATTTGACTGAGCTACTACTGATTTGAAGGAAAATCATTCTTTGTACATGACCATGTAGAATTGAGTCCCACTAACACCATGTTCGAATAACATTAATTTATCAGTGTAGATAAATGAGACCTTGTTACATGAATCTATATATAGTTTGCTTCAAGTTAAAATAAAATTCATTAAACAAAGTCGTAGCTTGAATATTAGTAATAGTGTTCGGTGTAGGTGAAACTTAAATAAAATTAAATTTCATCATCTTACAAAGTAAATTTCTTGTCATACTATAAACATCTGGTAGTTGGGTGCAGGGTGTTAGAGTAGGTTAGTTTTACAGTCGAAAGGTACCATCGAGTTAATTATTTTCTATTTTGAAGAAGGTCAAAATCATAAATTTGATCATTGTCATGTTTTGACCTGTCATTACTCAAGGAAGTCATCGTTAGTCGAGCTATCACTTTGGCCATCAAGGTCAGTCATTAGGAAGGAGTGTCTATTGTTCGGAAAGGTTTTATTGTTGAGTCTAGGTATTAGGTAATGATAGGTTGGTAATATGGTCGAAGTGCTAGCTATTGAGGAAAGGATTTCGAAAAGATCCTAAGCATTAATGTTTTGACCTATACCTTTTCTAATCATCATATTAATCACTCTACCTATCTCCTTTTTACTCATTTCATTACTTCCCCTCATTCTCTAATCGTTACATTACTCTAATCGATTTATTTTAGGCCTAAAACCTTATTTTTGTTTTCACTTAACCACATTTCCCTAGGCCTAAAACTATCCCCTTTCCTAAACATCATTACCCACCATAATTGACCCATCATCCTTTTCACCTTCAACAAACTTTGGTTATCAAAGTTATCATATCTAAGTCCCCTTCCACCCTACAGCATTTGAACATCACTTTTTCGAGCATGTGAAATTTCATAAGGAACGCGAGTTACACGTCCATCTTGTTACATCAGCACCATAATTTGAAATCATTGTAAAGGCTGCCAATTTTCTGTATGATTGCTCGCAGGAGATATGCAAAGAATGAGATGAGTGGTTTATTTCCAAAGAAAAGGTCACATGGGAGGTCGGAAAGCGTAATAACTCAAGAGTTGTAGGGATATTTACAGGTTACAGAACAGTTTGAGCATGGCGCGAATTTTTCCTGCACAGAGAAAGGTTGCATCTCAATCTAGTCTCCAACGCATAGATTGAACTTAGAGATTAGAGAGGTATGGAGTCAGTCACCCTTTCTGTAAATTATCATTGCTAATTATCCTCGTCATTGTGCTAAAAGTGTGTCTGTCACTGTTAAAAAACATGTGTTGCACACACTCTGTTATGTTTAAAAACACAGTCTTGCCTCTAAGTGCGATGTATCATTGCTCTAAACTTAAAATCTAGATGATGAATGTTTCCTGAAGCATTAAATGTTAAATATCTTTTAAATTTTCAAAGCCTCCTGCTTGTATTCCATCACATAAACTATGTTGTCACCATCCTATTGTTACAACTAACTGATTGGAGCTTTGTTGTCATTTGAGCCTATTTTCATTCCTTTGGGTCTGCACATGTAGCCATAACCTAAAATTCAAAATCAATCAGCTAGGTGTTGAGATAGGATGGCCCTTGCTACCAACAAAAAGGGAGGAAACATTTTTCACATTGAACCCAGTACTTTGAGTCTGCTCAATTAATCCCCTATTATTAGAGTGGCTTTTGAGAACACAGGGTGAATTCCCTTCTGCCAGAAGATTCAGAAAGTAGGTCACAATGCCAAACTGGCTAGCTTATTTTCTCTTAATTTTCAAGACAACATAGTGAAACTAGGAGACCTAGAGATTATATTGACTGAGAAGTTCATAGATGATGCAAACAATCTCCCAATAGTAGGGGAGAAATGGTTCAAGGGGGATAAGTTAGAAATTTTGGCTTATAAGAAGTTTGTAAAACCAGAGTATCTTGACAAGTTTGCTTCCACCTTCCCCAAAATTTATTTCCAAGAGAAGTATGTAGACCTTCTGAAGGTTATCCAAAGACATTTCACTTACAAGGGTAGGTTCAGTAGAATATATCGGTACCATCTTAGGTTTCTATGGCTTTTCACTGAAAGCAAGCCCATGAACCTCCCTTATTTCTTGCTTAAAAGTCTAGAAAGATTGGCCACCAAAGTACAAATTCAAAAGGATAACCATGCTTCAAGTATATTCCATTTCTCTTTGATCAAAATCTTAGTTAAGCATGTTGTTGAAAGAAAGGAAATGATTTGGTCTTATTTTATTTCAAGTATTGACCTCTTGCCACAAATTGCGTCACCTTCAATCAAGACAAATAAAGAAGAGCCCAAGCAAGAAAATCTAAAGAAGGAGAGCACCCATTCAGTCATGGAAATGAAACCTGTAAAGAAGGAAGATGTCAGGCCAAGCAACAAATTTGCAGGCAAGTTGAGAAAGAAAACTATGTTGCACGGCATAGAGGATGACAAGGAAGACAAAGGAACAGAAGAACATGTAACATTAGCTCAACAAGCCAGACTTAAGGTCAAAATTGAAGACACAGTCCAAGATGAGTTTGTGATGAGACCAAGAACAAGGTCTAGAGTTAAAAAAACCCAGGAAGAGGCAGCCCCTCAAGCAATTGTGGAAATCTATGAAGACAAGAAGACAGATGTACAGGTGGATGACAAAGTGGATGAGGTCAAGGGTCCAGAAATGGTACAATCATATTATGAGGAGGACATAGCACCACTTGAGACAGGTGTTGTGCAGTACAAAGAAGAGGACCCCAAGATAATAAAGATGAGAGAGGCATTGTTTAAAAACCATATGAGAATAACATTTATGGAGAAGCAAAATAGAGACATAAAATAGGCCATTAAACCAGCAAAAGACAAGACAGAGTCACCCTCAACAAGTGCCAAAGGGAAGAAAAAACATGTTGCCTTTGCTGAACAAGCTAAGAATGTTGTAGTGGGGTCTAGTGAGCCAGCAGTCAGGGTATTTAAATCAAAGTTTAAGTATGTGAAAAAAATAGCTAAAGCTCGTTATATACCCCCATTCATTCAATGGAAAGAGTATCATTGGTGCCTAAGAGGAGTTAGAAGAAAGAAAATACTAGGCCAATCAATTCAGGCAACAAAATCTAGAGTATAAGAATTCCATTCAACATATTCTGGAAAATTGTGACCATGAATTCAAAGAGGCATCCAAAGCTCTTAACAAGAGTAAGAATTTTGTCAAGTGGTGACAACCAGTTTGGAGACAATGAAGAAATTTGTATGTTAGAAACTTGGTCCTGAATGCACAACTGAGAACTATGAGGCAAGATTTAGAGGAGGCACATAAATTGCTGAAGAGATATGAGGGAGTTGTTGTAATACCTCCTGCTCATGAAAATGCCTAAATTTTATCCTAAATCCAAAGCCACACCTACTTTATCACCACCTATGAAGTAAAAGGACCTCATTACTCTAGATCCCAAGTCCAAGACTCCCAACATCAAGGCTTCTAGCAGTAAATTATCAAGCAAGAGGAAAAGGAAATGATCAGGATTTCCTTCTTATTCTCAAGTTTTGTTTTAATTTTCAAATGTGTTAATATGTTGAAGTTGATATGATCATCATATAGTATCATGAAAATGTTCAGGAGCAATGAAAGGCATTCAAAGAACAGTTGCAGCAATTTTGCTACATAGACGTTGCACACTCGCTATGCAGCCCATGCTCTGACCATCTCACGTACACAGTACGATGGCCACCTGTCAGGTTTTGAAGATGCTGGCGTGGAGTACATATGGTGTCCATCTCACCACCCCAGCTGCTTGCCACGTGTCGGTTCTAGAATGATGAATATTTGGGCACTGCGTAGGCTTTTTAGCAGTCAGAAAAGCATCTTTTATGCTTTATTCTATTTCAGTCAGTTTTACCAGTTCAAAGACCTTTTTAAGATAATTTTTATTTAAATAGGTTGTTTTTCTTTCAAAAAGACAAAAGGATGCTTTATGTTTTATGTTTGGGTGAAAAGAATGTAAAAAAACAACAGTTTGCTATGTTTTCCCAGTTTGAATCGATCCTCTGTGGGATCGAAGATGCAATGAACTTGGACTTATTTTCATCCATGTATCTATTATATATTTTCATGAATGAAGACAAAGAAGGTTGTTGTTGGTTTCTCAATTTCTAGAGGAATTATTGTTGTTATGCTTGTGATTTGGTTTTAATGAACATGCCTGAATGTTGAAGGGATTCCAGTCGATCTATGGAGATTCTTATGGTATGAATGTTTTTGGAGTAAGTTTTTCTTAGTTTATGTGCCTTTCTCTTGTCTATTTCGTCATACTGTTTTAAAGGTGTAGGGGACAGTTATATTTGAATTCATCTTATACGTTCATATATGACTGAACCAAGTATATTTTAGTTGCAAATGAAGTATGTATGCCTTTAAAAGTATTGTCTTTTCTTCTCGGTGGTCATTGATCTGAGCTACAGTGATAAATGTTGTTATTTATGCTCTTTTGATAAATGTTTTGATACTCTTACCTTTTATATACTACAATTTCATTATTCATTCCGAAAATTGTGCTAATTAAGCCTCCATATATGAAGCTGGTTGGAAATACATCAGCATGTCACAATAGAGAGATCACTTTTATTGTCAATAGTTTTTTCATAGAAATCCTCTACCACCTTCATTATCAAAATCCAAATATTCCCAGAACTGGTCTTTGTATGCTATAGAGTCAAATCTTTAGTTTTCATTAGTTGAGGGAGCCCCCTCCAGCTAGAAAGGCCAGTTTTCTAGCCCATAGCGGTTTGTGGTTACCTTTGTGGCCCTTTCGTCAACCTAAAGGGGATTTACGAAGTGATAACATAGTGGCATCGTTGTCAGGGATTCGAAAGTTTAAATTATCCTGAGAAGTTTCATGTCCAAAATGTACATCATAGGTTGAATTGTAAATATCCTTTTGATTATTAGAAATTTTCGTTGCATGCATCCTTGTCTGAGAAGATATGGCTTCTAGGAGGTTCACCAGGCAAAACCCTGACCCAAATCCTCATGTAGTGGTTTTTGATCCTGAAAAACTCCTCAGGAAGGAGAGAGTGGTGCTGGAAAGTCAAGCTAGTTATTGTCCTATCAGGAAATATGTTTCCTCACCCGAAATTTCTTCTGAAATCCCTTTTTTAGAATGAGGTCTTGTTCTAGTATCCCTAAAATTATAACAGACTCAAACAATTTAAGTCCTTGTGTATCATCCCCAAGAATTGAATTTAGTTAGAATATCATTTAGTAGTTTAGTAAACTCAAAGGTCTAGTTGAAAAAGTTCAGAAAGTTTTTTTAAATAAAGTCCTATCTCAAAGAAATATCCATGTTCAATATTTTTTTACTACTAGCTCTGTTTTGACTTCATTTAAAATCCATCATCCTCATTCTCAACTTTCATTCATCCAATTCTTCTATCATCTATTGTTGTTCTTACACTGCCTGTCAGTCACCAAACTACCCAAGTAATAGTTATGGCAACAAGGTATGCCCCTTTGGTTTTTCCTGCTCAACTTCATGATTTACCTCTCAATTATGGCAGAGGCTTCGCTGTATGATGGCACAAGAGAAATCATTTCTAAACAACATGTTGACAAGGTCAGTGATATCGTGGATTTGGAGGAAGTAGATCATGATGATGTTAAAATCAAATTATTTGCTTAGAGCTTTTCCGGTGATGTCAAAAAATGGTTTAGGAGTTCTCGCTCGGGAGCCTTTGCAAATTATCAAGAGTTAGAAGATGATTTCCTTGCAAGGTGGGGTGAAAATAAAAACCCTTTGCAGATCTTGGCTGAGTGCAACAACTTGAAAAGACAACCCAAAGAATATGTTCAAGACTTTTCTATATGTTCAAGACTTTTCTACAAGATTCAACAAATTGTACAATTCAATCCCTGCAGATATTAAGCCTCCTCCTGGGCTAGCCTTACTGCATTATCCGAATGCTTTTGACCCTGAAATGGCTTATCAGCTCAGAGAAAGAAATTCGGCAACATTGGAGGACAATGCATTCAGTGTGGAGGCTAATCTATTAGCGAAAAGGTCCAAGTTGAAATTCGAGAAGAGAGTCATCATAAAGGAGGAACATGTCACTTCCTCATATGCTAAATTCGAAACATTAGTTAAGAAAATGGAGAAGATTATGGAGAAAATATCCTCGGCTGACTGGATAGCAGTTTGAGAGACCCAGATTGGTCCACAAATTAGAAATCCCAGTTTCCGAAGGCAGCCACAGTTTCCTAACAAGCCTCAGGAGTAGAAAGGTCCAGAACAATCACAACAACAAATATGACCACCGTTCCAACAAAAATTTTCTCAAGATCAAGATGAGGAAGATGAGCAAACTCCTGAAGAACAGATTTTTTTTTTGGTGATGGGAAGCAGGGGGTTTATTTGACCAAAGAGGATCAAGAATATGAGCAGCTTGAAAATTTTGAAGCAGAAGATGAAAAATATTGTTGCCCCAATCCCAAAATGATGCATTGATGATTGAATTGGAGGAATATAGAAAGGGTTTTCAGAATGCTATAATGCAAGTGCAGCGACAATATAATTTGAGAACTAGGACTGTGGGAGGTAATGCAGTAAGCAAAGAAGTGCCAGCCAATGGTGTTAAAAATATCCTCCTTAGTACAAGTGCTCAGAAGAAAGATATTCCTAGCACAAGTGCCCAAATGAAGGAGCCTCTTGTCACTATTTTGCAGTGGAAAGACAACATACACAAAGACAAAGAAGTTGCAGAAAAGAAGGATGTTATTCACAAGGAGACTGAAAAGGTAACAAGTCTATTTAATCTTGAAGCTGAAGTTGTTAAGTTGAAGATTTTTATTCCTCTTGGTAAATTAGTGAGAAATGATCAATATAGGTTTTAGATTTTGAAGGCACTTAAAGTAGATAAAACCTATGATATAGTTAATATAGCAGATGATCATCCAACTATCATCTTTGGGCCAAAAATTGAGGATAAAACACAGGATGGTGATGTTCCTCCCTTTTATGTTAGTTTGAATGTACATGAACAAATCCTACACAATGCTATGTTGGACTCTAGGGCATCACATAATTTAATGCCAAAGGTGATTATGGAGAGGTTGGGATTAGACATTACATGACTATACAAGGAACTTTATTCATTTGATTCCAGTAAGGTGAAATGTTTGGGCTTAATTAAATACTTAGCAAGATCCTTGACTCAGATTCCTTCCAAATGCATGGTGATGGACATCGTGGTGGCAAACATACCTCCCAGGTATGGCATGCTGTTGTCTAGATCTTGGATGGAAAAACTAAATGGAGCATTACAAATTGACATGTCATACATTACAATTCCAGTTTTTGGAGGACATATGAGAAGGTTATACAGAGAGCCTCTCATGAGGTATATGATTAGCAATGAGGCCAGACGATGAACCACACTTGCTGGTTCGAAATGCGTCGACAAATGAATTTTGATGTGATTATTGCCGAAAAAAATTATCTTGAAGGACAAGCCTATTAATCATCCATTTTATGTTGTCCATTTTGATGTAGATTCATGTGTTCTGTTTAATTAAAGTTGTCCCAATGATGAAGGTCTTGTTTCATATATTGAAGAAGAGGGGGACATCACTAAGGAAAAAGAAATATTGCATGAGGATTCAGGGTAGGACAACAAAAGTAAATTGGATGTCAAAAAGAAGGAAGAAATAGAAATGAATTTTGATGTTTTGAGTAAGGATAAAGAGACATCTACAAAACAAATTTCTGAAGCAGACAACCTTAAAAAAGAAGGGCAAGACAACAATGAAAAAGAGAGACAGATCAGCCAGTCTGCCCTCAAAAAATCTAAAAATTTCAAAGTCGAAATAGATGGCAAAGCAAGGAAGAAACATCAAGTTTGGACCATGCATTTTCATGGCATAGCAAGCAGAGAAGGAGATGGAGCAGCAGTGTGGATTATCATTCCATAAATTGGTAAGTCAAAGTTGTGTTCATATAAACTGGAGTTTGATTGTACAAACAATATGGCGGAATATGAAGCTCTGATTTTGGGTTTGAAGGAATTTAAAGAAATCAGGGGCCAAAATAATTGTTATTTTTGGTGATTCTGATTCTGTGGTTAGGCAAGTTAAAGGTGAATACCAGACCAAGCATTCCCACATGCGAGCCTATCAGAATGTTGTACTTGATTATTTGCATAATTTTGTTGAATACAGTTTTTTAGTGGTTCCGAGGAAAGACAATGTTGTTGCAGATGCATTGGCTACTTCGACCTCTAATTTTGACATGCCTAGTAATGTTAAAGGAAAGTACAGGGTAGAGGTGAGACATAGGCCCGATGTTCCTGATAATAATGGTCATTGGAAAGTATTTGAGAACTACAAGCAAGTATAAAATTTCTTTCTAATGAAAGAAGAGTTTGCTAGAAAGAGATGGGAAAGGAACAACGAGTGGGAAGATGCAGATAAGGAAAGTTTCATAAATCAGATGAAGGAGGAATTAGATAAGAAAGGTTCTGAGTTAAATATATTTCAGCTTAAGGACAACATCCTTCCAAGAGGTATGGTACCTTTGGAAGAATTGTTTGACCAAAATGATGTGGCCAAAAGACCGAAATTAGCACCAACTGGAGAAGGAATTGAAGAATGAAATATGAAGAACACCCCAAGATGATAAAGTTGTCCAAAACCTTGAGCCCTGATATGAAAAGAAGATATTTGGAATTGTTTACTGAGTTCTTCGATGTTTTTTCTTGGGGGTACGAAGACTTGAAGGTGTATGACAAAGAGATCATTCAGCATATAATACCAATAAAAAAGGATCAAAATCCATTCAAGCAGAAGTTGTGGAGGACCAATCCGGTATTGTTGCCCTTAATTGAAAAAGAAGTAAGGAAACTTTTTGATGCTAGTATTATAGTTCCCCTCCATTTTTCAGATTGGTTATCCAATTTGGTACCAGTCAGAAAGAAAACAGGTGAAATTAGATTGTGTATAGATTTCAGGAACTTTAGCAGGGTGTCCCTCAAGGACAACTATCCACTCCCAAAAATGGAACATGTTCTCCAGAAAGTAGTGGGTGCCAGAAGAATGTCACTACTGGAAGGATTCTCTTGGTATAACTAGATTTTGGTTCACCCAGACAACCAAGACAAGACCGCCTTTACAACTCCCTGGGTTACTTTCAAGTATGCAAAGATGCCATTCGGTTTGATGAATGCGGGGGAAACATTTCATTGGGTGACAGACATAGATTTTGTAGAAGAAAAGGACAAGTTTCTTGTCATATACTTGGACAACATTACTGTTTACTCACAATCGGATGAGGAACATTTGTAACACATAAGAGAAGTTTTAGAAAAGTGCAGGAAACATGGCATCTCCTTTGACATGGAGGAAGGCAAATTGTTGGGCCATATTATTTCAAAGGATGGCATAAACATATACCCTAACAGAATTGCAACTATTTAGAAATGGATGCTCCTAGGCGTAAAAAGGAAATTCAGTCATTTTTTGGCAGAATTAATTTTTTAAGAAGGTCCATTCCAAATTTGGCTTAGATTCTAGGAAAATTACATACATGCTGAAGCGGGACAACGAGGTGAAATGGAATGAAGACAGTAAGAAATCATTCAGTGAAGTCAAAGCAGCTTTGTCTCGTGCTCCTACTTTGGCCAGTCTAGATTATACAAGGGAGTTCATGGTGTTTTCTTTTGCATCTCAACATAGTATTGGTGTGGTTCTTTTGCAGAAAAATCAGCAGGGAGTCGAACAACCTATTGCATTTTTCAGCAGGGTGCTCAGAGATGCTGCGCTCAAGTATGACATAATGGAAAAACAAGAATTTGCGCTTGTTAAGGCCCTAAAATATTTTCGAGTGTAAATTTTACATTCTCATGTTGTGGCTTATGTGCCTAGTGTTGTAGTTAAAAATATTTTGACTCAAAGTGACCCAGATGGAAGGAAGGGCAAGTGGATCGCAACAATTCTTGAATATGACATAGAAATTAAGCCGACAAAGTTGATTAAAGGTCAGGGTTTGGCTCGGATGATGGCAGAGTTAAATTTGTAGTCCCTTTGAATTAATTTTCTCGTTGTCCTCACAGAGGAATAAATCTTAAATGTTTTTCAGCAAGTGCTAGAGAAATTCGTTGTTTCACCATGGTATGCAAATATCCTATATGTTTTACAACATTTGCAAGCACCACCGGACTAGCCCAAAACTAAAGCCCGGTTTTTAAAATTAAAAGCAGTGAAATTTTGTATTATTGACCAATTATTATACTGGAAAGATCCTGGTGGGATGTTTCTTAATTGTTTACTGGAGGATGAGGCTCAAACAACAGTAGAGGAATTCCATAAGGGGGATTATGGTGGTCACTTATATTGGAAAACTACAGCGAATACTATTCTCAGAGTTGCCTGTTATTGGCCTAGTTTATTTGTTGATGTTTATAAGAAGGTGGCCAGCTATAAGGAATGTTAGATGTTCGAGGGTAGAAAGAAATCACTTCCCTCTGACGACCATAAAGCTTGTGCACCAATATACCCCTCATCCCAATCGAAACAACTTTGTTGGCTTGGCTTGGAATGCGTGTCGACCGACCAAGAGCTTGGCAGATGCTACATCTTACAATCAAGCAAGTGTGGAAACCAAGACGAACAAAGAGTTGAACAATACTTTCGAAGGTGTTAAACTTGCTTTTCACAAACAAGGTCCATTCAGAGAGTTGGAGTTCTACTAGTGTGTCACCAAGTGTTGTAGTGGCTACAAACACCCTCCAAAATTTTGTTTTATTTTCGTTTTGGAGTCTCCCCACCAACCATCCTCAGAAACATGTCTTACATCGTCAAACATATAGGCTTCAGCTATTTCTCAGTGTCTTGTCAGCTTGTGCATCACAGTTTTCTTCACTCCCCTCACAAGCTGTCTTTCCGGACTTAGACCATGTGCTGGCCAAGCAGCTCCCCCAGAAAATTGCGCAATTTTGGAGGGGAACTAACCTTCCCTCTAGAAATTGCACAAATCAGCGAACCTGCCTGCTGAGCTCAAGAATTGCTCAATGCTGCTTGTCAAGCTTCCTCTAAAAAATTACGTAATTCATCCCAGGACAGCTGCTCAGCCCAGGAATTGCGCAATCCTGGGAGACAGTCACCTGTTCCTCCTAGAAATTGTGCAATCCCTCTGGGAAAGCCAGCTCTGCTTAGCCCAGAAACTACACAAATCCCTCTCCCAGGCTTGCAGGCTACTGCATGTGCCTTCAAGTCGACTGGTCCCCTCCGGGACTGAGCTATCATGCTTTGCATGCATGGGTTTCTCTTCCTGAAATAGAAAAAGGTAGCATGAAAAAGGCATCCCTAGATCTAGGATCTATTTTTAGCAGTTGGAAGTTATATGCAAAGCTCATTTTAGAAACCTCTCACTAAGTGTCGCTTTTTCCTATATTTGTGACATGCATGTCATAACCTCGATCTTATCAAAACTCATAAATTGGACACTACAGAGCTCATTCCTCACATTGACCTTGCAGCTCTGACATCCCACATTACATCCAGGAGTCTTCGACACTTTCAACTTAGATATTTCAGGGTAAGTCTGCTTTTATTATCTTGCGTTGTGTTTCTGTCGCTTTTTGTATTTCTCTTTGTGTGAGTGTTGTCTGCTTGATTTCAATGAGAACTTTTTTCCATTTGATGTATGTTGGCTTGTAGAGCATCGTTTCAATTTTCATTCACATCTCATTGTTGTTGCATGCATGACACTTTTTTTGCACCAACGGTCGCCATTGCGGCGACTCGCTTCACACACATGCATGTTTTCCCGTTTTCTGAATCCTGCACTTATTGTTTGCATGCATGATCATTCACTCTTGTTTACACTCAGTATCACCATGCATTCAGACTTCTCATGTTTTCAGTGACCCGTCGGCGGGTCTAGGCTGCCTTAGCCTAGACCTTGCCTTGCCCGGCTAGCATTGCGCATTTCTGGAAGTGAAGGCTCTGCATTCCCTCCATAAATTGTGCATGTCTGGCCCAGCACTGACCTATAGGTTTGCATTGTACAATTCTTGGAGGCAATGCATTGTTGGCCCCAGAAACTGCGTAATGCAGTTTGCTGGTTTGCATGTCACTACTCACTGAACTTGCGCATTGCGTAATTTCAGTCCTCAGTTGGCCAGGCTGGACTATGCATTGCGCAGTTCCAGTAGTCAGTCAGCCTCCTAACAGCCCGCACTGTGCCTTGCACAGTTTTCGCAGTCAGTCTCCCAGCCTCCAGGCGAAAATTGTGCAATTTTGGTTTTCGACTGACAGATTGCTTGTCATGGGTGTTGCTATGTCTCCAGGTATCACAGTTGTTTGTCTGCCTCTCATCAGCACAAGTACAATGGCTTCCAAGAGAGTAGAGTTGAAGACACCATTCAGAGCACAACTGGGGATGCAGTCGATCAAGTGTCTATGAACTTGCCTATCTATGAATACATCAAGTTGTTCATGGAAAAGGATATCAAGATGAAATGGCAGCAGCGTCACAGTGAGCAGCACTATCAGCAGCAGCAGAAGGTAGCACACTTGCATGCGACAAGTGCAAGAGGAAGGTTGTGGACAACACAGAGGCAGAACAAAGTTGCAAGCTCAAGCAGATCCACTTGTGATGAAAGAAACTTTGGAGATTGAGGCTATGAGGCGACAGTGCGACAAGAGGATCGCGCGAAGGCAAAGAGAGAGAAATGGAGAAGGAGTTGCAGGTGCTCAAGCGGCAACTCAAGGAAGAACAGAAGCTGCACAGACAAGAGAAGGAGTTGCAGCAAGAACATGCACAACAAGAGGTGTAACATGCACAGAGTGATTAAACTGCACCCATACAGGTTATAGACCCATCAAGCAACTGGCATAGAGAAGATAGGGTGAGCAGTGTTGTCGATCGCATGCAAAGGTGTTTAGGAGTATGGACGTCATTGTGCGCACACATGCGATCCCACCCATTAAGCACACTCACCGAGGCGAAGATGAGAAGCAAGTCCGACTGGAGTTGAACATGTATTTTTGATAAGTTGATGTGCATGGTCACTAGCACACACTCGAAGATCAACATAGACACTATGCATCGGTACGTTGTTGGTCCAGCAACACTCAAGACGATGATGTGCATGTTGTCAGATGAGTTGGACAAAGGACCCATATCAGTGTACCTGGATGCAACAAAGGCAAGAGTTCGCTTTCAGCGGGATGTCACCATTGAGCTCACTGACACCATCGCGGACGACAAAGCTTGGCATCAATTCGCCATTGTCGACCATCACAAGGATGTCGAAGAGTTGGTCTTACCACAACGGTTCGAGTGTTAGTGATGTCTTGCATGGCTTGCTCAAGCCATTTTGTCTCACATGGCTACATGTGCAGATTGTATGTAACGTCTTGTCAAGTGGAAGTTCAAGTGTCAATAGTTGAATGTAACAGTAATAGAGTAGTTGAAGAGTCATGAGGGTAATGAATGGTCACAAAGGAGAATGTCAAGGGTCACCCCACCCTTTATTATAAATAGTCCCTCATAACAAATTGTAGAGGCTTTTGGTCAGCCAAGCTTCCGATAGGAGTATCTTAGAGAAAGCTTGGAGGGTATTGTAACGAGCTTTCGCTTCTCCACTGTGCAGAGCTAGTATATCTCTTTGGAGGAGCAGGCGGCAGTGACTGGAACGTTCCATTGTCGAAACTAGTGGTTGGTTATGGTTGTATTGTATGACTGGAACTTTCACTTCTCAATATAACAGAGCCAACACGTTTCATGCATATGTCATATTGTATTTCAGCTATCTTGTTTACTCTAAATGATATATGTATTTGTTTGCTTACGCATGTATGTATAGAATCTTTTTTTATATGTATGTATAAATCTTATTGAAATGTGTTGTTGGTTTAACCATCAATTTGGATTACTAGCTTACTTGCTTTCCAGTTTGTGATGCATCTTTGCTCGTGTGTTCCCTTCTTAACTCCGTGCTTTCACAGGTTTCCAAGGGCCGCACTCACCTCATTCTCTGTGTGTTAGAACCGCTCATGTACCTTCCTTGACTTGCTACATATGTCACACCCTTGCTACCAACAGGGACATCTTACTTGCCTCTGTGTGCAACTACGGTCAAGGCAATACCGTACGACCCACTGTTGGGACTCCTACACCAAACGATCTGAGGTCTAGTTGGGACTTCTTACTGGGGAGATCCCCTGACATGTTGGCAGGTCCAACACCGTCAACACTATCCAATCCCACACAAAGGAAATTTGATTACCCGAATTGCAAGTGCTAAGATATTCTCAAAATTTGATTTGAAATCAAGATTTTGACAGGTATCTATTAAAGAAGAAAATCGGTTCAAAACTGCTTTCAGTATATCATCTGGACACTATGAATGGAATGTCATGCCTTTTGGCTTGAAGCATGCTCCCTCCAAATTCCAAAAGGTGATGGACTAGGTTTTTAAGCCATATTTTGACTGGATTATTGTATATATAGATGATATATTAGTATTCTCTAAATTTGTTGATGAACATTTTAAGCACTTGTACAGATTTAAACAAATTGTTAGAAATAGTGGATTGGTTGTAAGTAAGAAGAAAATGGAAATCTTCCAAACGAAAATCAAATTCTTGGGTCATATCGTCGAAAATGGGCAGATCACTCTGCAGCAACATGTTGTTGCATTTTCTGACAAATTTCCTGATGAAATCAGAGATAAGATCCAGTTGCATAGATTTCTAGGTTGCATGAATTATGTCTGCAACTTCTACAAGAACTGTGCCCAAGACAGAAGGTTCTTCAATCAGCGATTGAAAAAGGATCCCATTCCATGGACTGAAGTTCATACCGCTGCAGTCAAGAAGATAAAAGAAAAAGTCCGAGTACTGCCCATTTTGTATGTATCTAATGAAAATTTGTTTAAAATTGTAGAATCTGATGCCAGTGAGCTAGGATAGGAAGGAATTCTTAAACAATACAAGGAAGGAGATGAGCAACTTATCCAATTTGCTTTAGGAGTTTGGAACCATGCTAAACAAAATTATTTTACATTTGAGAAAGAAGTCAAAGCTGCTTGGAATTGCGTCGACAAATTTGATATTCATTTAATCAATAAAAGATTTCTTCTAAGAACATATGCCTTTTCCATGAAGAAGATCCTGACAAAATATTTAAAAAACTAGGAGAAGCCTCACTGAGCTTCATCATCAACCCCAATGGCTCATTGAATGGTGGGGAATGTTTGGACTCAACAACTCTACCATGGACCCACTCTATTTTGAATCTGCTCGTCAATTGGAATGTGAAAAATTTGAAGGTAGAGAATGCTTCCATTTACCCTGTACAGTTGTCTCGGATCTCAATAAATATTCTGACAATGAGATCCCCTAGATTTTATGTCCAAACATCACCAGTAGGCTATCATGACTAAAGTTAAACATCAAATTATTTTGGGAAAGCCCATTATAGTCTGTAGGATTTTTATAAAGGCATGGGACACTAATCTATATCACAAAATAAAATTCCCTGGCTCCACCCTGTTGGGGGCTTCATAATTATACTCATTATTCGTTCATCATGGACCTTGCACGATAAAGGTATCACTGTGTACAACTATGAATGTTTGCAGCTCAAGGCAACGACAGAGGAAGGGGGGAGAGGCAACGGCAAAGGGACTCATCCAAATGGAAAGAGGAAGAGCAACATGAAGGCTATATCATATTAGCAAACAATGACGCCCAATTATGTACCTAAGGGGCATCCTAGCGATTACGTTGATGTTGGGATTTCCATCCTCACTCTCACACTCCTCATGTAACTTCATATAGATTCCGTCGATTTTTCCTTCGTTTTCAATGTTTGTTAATTTCGCTTATACATTTCATTCATATCGGCGTCTGCCAAAGCAATTTTTCTTTTATTAAATAAAATTTTACGGGCATTTTGCGTTTTTATTTACGGGCATTTTGCGTCATTGACTTAAATTTTCATTTTTCTAGAAACAAAAACCATAAAATGATAAATTTTCGGTTCGATTGTGCCAAAAAAATATTATTGCATTAGCCAGACTTTATGTATTTTTCAATGTGAATTTTGAAAACATCTGGCCTTGCCCCTTTCCTTCAAAGACCGCCTGCCTTGCCTCTATCATTCTATAAATATCTGATAACGAGATGAGTTTGACAACATAAGCTTTTTGAGATACTAGTTGGCCTCCCAGCCCAACTGATACTTTGAATCCCGCAAAGAGTAAGTTTTAAAAAAATCGCTCTAGTAAATAATTCGGCCGGGGTGAAAAAGTCTGACTTGGAAAGAAATTCAACAGAAAAACGAAATGACTTAACAAAAAATCAATTAGATTTTTTTTTAATAACATAAGCTGGAAAATAATAGTTATAAAAAGGGATGTGGCAGATGCACACAGAGTAAGTACATAGATAGTTGAACCCTGTAAAACCAGGGTGCTTCAAAAACTCAAATCCACTTACATCATAAGAGGCTGGAAATTAAGCCGGAAGATTAGACATATACTCCTATTATAGAAAAGAGTTGAGATTAACAGATTTCTTCAGCTTGATACTAATTTACTTAATTGAAAGAAGCCATATTAGTAGGAGGAGCTCCCTGAATTATAGTATGCCGGTCCTTTTTTATAGAAGAAAGAATTTCCATTCTGGATTTGGTAAAATGCATAGACAGTAAAGGCCAATGCACTCGAAATAAAAGGCAGCAATTGGTGGAGTCTTTCTTCTCTAGATTCCTGTGTGATTTTTCAGGGGGAGTACTAAAGATTTGTCTAGATTTATGTATCGTTTAACAGATGGAGGTTGGATTCCCATGGAGCCTATAGGGGGAGACATAGTGTGCTTTGGTTTATTGAGAGTGACAGGTGGAGGCATTGTGGGCTCTGGAATCTTGAAGTTTGAAGTCGTTGGAGATACTTTGGTCTCTAGATTCATGTAGTGGTTTATTGGGTGGAGCACTGTGTGCTTTGGATTCCCTAAGTGTTGTTGGGGTGGAGAAACTGTGTGCTGCGAACCTTGGGCGTCAGGTGGAGGCACTATGTGCTTTGGATTCTCATGTGATTTGTTAACTAGATTTGTTTGAATTTCCCTTGAGCAATTCAGTCCTCAGGCTTTGAATCTTACTTGAATTTCGCTTGAGCACTTCACTCCTCGTGCTTTGAATCTAACATGGGGATGGTCAACTACAAGAAAGAATGGCAGTGCAGTTGAACTATGGTTAGAAAGAGACTTGAAGTCCCTCTCTCAGTGGTCAGTGATTCAATTATTTAAATAAGTTTCTTACTTGTATCTTTGTGCATACATATGCAATATGAATGATGATTAATGTTGTTATATGACAATGGGTGTATCAACATTATTAATGAGGAATATGTATTCATGTGTGTTGCAATGTGATGGTTTATGTGAATGACTTTCATGGTTGTAATGAACTTGTGAATCCATGTGTTGCTTATATGTTCCTAAATTGTGGAGCTACATATATGTTTATGTTTGATTGTTTGACATGACCAACTTACTATTACTGTTTGTGATTTCCATTATATGATATGTATGACTATCATGATTATTTGTTGATTAAAGACTATGGAATGTCTGTGTTTAGTACTGTGTATGACATATTACAACAGTGGAGTTGTGGAGCTTGTTAGAACACATTGTGTGGCTAATAGGATGTTATTGTCTATTGCATTGGAATAATAGTTGTTGAGTTTGTTGTGATGCATGATTGGTGGACTTGGCTGATGAGTCCATCCATGGAATTGGCCGTGTTATGTCTAAAACAATGTTACAGTGAATAAAGGTTGTTCTTGTTGTAACTGGGGATATGAGCGGAATGTGATTCCAGGGATGACTTGTAGGGTCATTGAAGTCTTGAGACATAGAGCCTAAAATGAAATCACAGAGTAACAAGCTTGTATTGGGGCCGAAGGAGGCCGGTTAAATTCGTAAAAGAAAATCAAAATTTACAAAGGACAAAGGAATTAATTAATAAATAAATGAAATTTTAATGTCCATGAGACTAGATATACCCTATGGGACCACTAGTTTCCATGTTTTTGCCTTTTGTAATTCAATCCTCTTATTATTCAAATTAATGATGAGCTGACCCAACCTTCTAACAATGTCCTCACTGAAAAGACACTACCAAGGAACCGATGTTAACATATTGTTGTAATTGTCCCTGATGTCTCTGAAAGCATCACATTCCAAAATGAAATGTTTTTCTGATTCCACTGCCCCAGAAGTGCAAAATGTACACACCCGCTCTTCCCAAGCTTCTTTAAGTATTTTCCACCAACCTGTTTCACACGGTAATCCTCGTGATTCACCTTAATCATGGGTTAATCACCTATCATTGTCGCTTAATTGCAGAACTTAGCGCTAATTAAAGGTTGGTTTATTGTAATAGGAGGATCAGAAGGATCAGAGCTTAATCCCGTGTCGTTCCTCGTCGACGGGCAGTATCCCCTTAGATTGGCATGGAGTTCACAGAAATTGCTAGACAAAGTCTTTCCTGTTACATGACAAGGAAATCTTTGTCACACCATGCCCAGTTTGGCATAAATCCTACCTCACGTCTTGGCGTGATAGCGTTGGAGGCGTTGACGTGGAGGCACGACTGCGAAGTTACACGATGACCCCCTGAAATTTCGTATCTTAGGAAAAAATGATTTTGCACAAAGAGCATGGCTCTGTGGGACCCTTTGGCACAAATTGAGGTGGTCGGTGCCACATTCACTAGGTAAGATTGCATGGTTGACACGAGGGTAGGTGACGTGGACTTATGTTGACCTGGAACCTGTGGCGCGACATTTAGAAATGACCTTTTCGGATGGCCAATAGAGTCGACTAGCGGATGACACATGGCATTTTCAACGAATGTCATGTGGTAGGGTGACATCACTATGATGTCAGTGTGACGTTAGCTCGACTTGACCTTTGGATTAGTCAGCTGACGGAAGGTGCAACGTTAATTTCCACTGTGAACAATGGGAAAACTCCCGTTAGCGCCTTTCGTCTAGCGCTCGTAAAACCTGGTGGATTGATGGAGAACGCGGAATGAAGAATTCCTTCCCCCAAGTGACGTAAATATTGAAATCTCACCGCATTGGTTTGGAGTGGAGTGGTCATTATTTTTCTCTATATAAATTTTATATAAAATTATGTTATTTAATATGGATATTAAAATATTTTATTTAAAAGTAGTTTATAAGTGAAATTTTTCGAAAAAATTCTAGTTTATTTTTCGATTTAATTTATGTAAAATCAGGTAGAGATTCATTTAAATCACAAGTTTGACAGGTACAATCGAAGCACCCCATAAATTTTTCAGGGTGTTGAATCTATATATGCAGTAAAAAAACCAGTTTAAACAACACAAATCAAGATTTGACAACAAATTTTTTAGTTGGATTCTGACCACAAATCCTTAAAAACTCCAAAGAGTCTCACATATAGACAACTCCTTTTATTTATGCCTAACACTAAAATAATTCTTTTGTTTTAAATATTACATGTCAAATTAACATAAAATGAGTTAAACATCATGTAATATCAAAAATATTATTTTTATATACCATTCATCACCCCGTATTAAGCAGTGAAGAAATTACATCTCTCTCATATTAAAAATTAAATTATTTTCTTTTATGACATCTTTTAAACACTTGTATGCGATCCAAACAAAGTGAGCCAACAATCTCTGCCACTAACAACATTTGTTTGGCTTGAATTAAATCGTTAGCTCTTCTTGAACATTCTATAATCTGCCAAATTACTGGGATTTCGTGCCCATTGGACTATGAACTCCCACACTCCGTAAGGAAGATTTTTATTCATGGGATTTCTTGCCCAATTGGACTATGAACTCCCACTCACTCTAAGGAAGATTTTTATTCATGGTTACGATCATTGTCCATACAATAATTTGATTAGCATATTTTTCAGAGAGAAAATCAAGATATATTATATTAAGGAAATATAATGAGCAGGTACATATAAAGCCAAAACACATAAGCCCGCTGATGCTACAGGCCTGTAACATGAACCATATGAGGATATCCAGAGAAAAACAAAACATAACCAAGATAAGCTTCCAAAAAGATGTGGAAGAAGTTCCGCATGGTGCAACAATTAAACTATATAAGAAGAAGAGATAGATCCAGATAAATGAAAACATAAAGAGCGGAGCCAAAATTATTCAAGCCTGTTGAAGCATTGCAGATATAACAACCAGCGTAGAGGCGATAGGGGTCTTGGAGTCCTGGAAGATGCAAGCATTCCTCCACTTCCAGAGACACCAACACGTGATGATAAAAAGAGATCTCCATTCTGGACGCTGGGCACTCCACCACATGAATCCCTCCTGTACAGAAGAGAAAACCTGGTGAGGAAAACCATGAGAAACGGAGAGATCATACCATATTTGCGCCGTTGCTGGGCAGTGGAAGAACATGTGGACATTGGTTTCTGAAGCCTGGCAACACATGACACATCTGCCTGGACCAGCCCATCCCTTTCGCTGGAGCACCTCCCATGTGAGGTTCCGATTGGAGAACATCAACCACGAAAATAATATTGCCTTGAGCGGGCCTGTGGCTTTCCAAAATTTCGCTGGAAAAATAGGAGAGGGTCTTGGCTGAAGGTTTTCCAATGCAACTTCATATAAATCCTTGACGCGTACTGGCTGAGTTGAAGTCGGCGCTGACCATACCAATGCATCTTTGGACCCTGTCTTTTTAATGCCCCTTTCATTGAAATGCTTGACCGCCGCGTCCCAAATCTGTCGCATAGGGAGAGGAAGACAAAGGACCTCGGCATCCTTCCATATTAGAGGACCAAGACAGAATCAGAGAATTCCATGTGAAGTGACCCCTTGTTTGCAGAAACGAGATGAGATCAGGAGAGAGCATTTTTTCCAAACCAAAAACCGTGGAGTCGAGGCCAATTAGTATGCTGGAGCCAGTTGAGATGCGCCATCGTAGAAAGAGAAAGAAGAGATCCTGTACCTTTCTAAAGCCGCGCCAGATGGATGATCCTCTTTCCAAGCCCAGAGATCTCTTCCTGTACCAGTAAACTAAGGGCTTGCCTTTTAAGTATTTTTGATTAATAATAGAGCTCCATTTGCCTTCTCCACAGATGCCTTTATGGATAGAATTACAGAGGAGGGCCTTGCCAAATGACCGCATGTGTAAGAGACCCCACCCGCCAGATTTCTTCGGCCGAGAGATAGCTTCCATCTTCACAAGGTGGATCTTGGAACTATGAGAACGACCACTCCATAGAAACTTTGCAGATATTGAGATCATTTTTCTGACAGTAGAAGCAGGCAAAAAATACAGATGAGCCCAATAAACCGCAAGTTGAGAAAGAACAGATTTAACCAGTATAAGTCTGCCTCCCAAGGATAAAAATCGCATCTCCCATCTCGAAATTTTGTTATAAAACCGGTCGATCAGCCAAGACCAGTCCTGTTTGCGGTTCCCTTTAGGCTTGAGGAAGAAGCCCAAGTATTTGAAGCCATCTTTAATTGAAGCCAAATTTATACCAAATAAAGCTGCAATCCATAGCGCTAATTCCATATTTGAGTCGTTGTGATACAAAAATGATTTGGCCTTATTGATGATCAGGCCCGTTGCAGCTTGAAATTTCTGAAAGATACCGTGAAGGCATAACCAGCTGGATTTAGAGAGCATGGCAAATAAAAGAATGTCGTCAACAAATAGATTGTGAGAGAGAGAGATATTTTTGCATATCTTGATCGGAGCACATCGATGATCGGCAACAGCTTTGTTAATCTGTGAGCTGAGGGAATTCATAACTAGGATGAAGAGAAGTGGGGAGAGAGGACAGCCTTGGCGCAGTCCTCTCTCAGCCTGAAAAAAAGATGAAGGAGAACCATTTATGATGACTGAGTATTGAACGTTCTCTACGCAGGCCATCACCCAATTTATTCCTTGAGACCTCAGACCTATCTTTGCCAGGAGGATACGAAGGAACCCCCAATCCACACAATCATAAGCCTTCTCCAAATCAACCTTCAGAATAGCAGCATCAATGTTTTTTGTTGAGACAGAGAAAAGACACTCCTGAGTCGAGGCAACTGCATCTAGAATGTTCCTGTGTTTTAAAAAGGCATGTTGATCCCTGGAAATGAAGGAGTTGAGGATCGGTTTCATTCTTTCTGCTATAATCTTTGAAATGATTTTAAAGAGAATATTACATAGTGCTATTGGCCTGTAGTCAGCAAACGACTCAGACCGATCCTTTTTGGGAATAAGCGCAATGAATGTAGCTGTGAGGGCGCTGTTTATATTCCCCGACATACGGGAGGCATCCACCATCCCCAGCAAATCATTTTTAAACAAGTCATAGAAATGGATGAAGAATTCGATCGGCCAACCATCCGGCCCAGGACTTTTGTCCTTTTGAAACTTTTTTATAACTCCATGAAGCTCCTCGTCCGAGATAGGCTTGAAAAAATCTTCATTGGCGGCATCATCAAACATAGTCGGGATCTGTTCAATCATCTCAAAAACATCATTTATCTCATTTGGCCGCCGCTTATACTGCTTGTGGAAAAACCTTGTGGCCTCCATCATGATATCCTGTTGAGAATATAAGAAGCCTCCATTTTCATCTTCGATCTTCCAGATCGAGTTCCTGTGCCTCCTCGCATTGGCAAAGTTATGGAAAAACTTTGTATTGCGGTCGCCCTCCTTAAGCCAAATCGCCCTGCTTTTAAGCCTCCAGGAAAACTCTTCTTTTAGCAGCAAATCTTGTTTCATTTTCTCACAAGTTCTGATATGATTTTTCTGATCGAAAGACAAAAAATCGAAGGATGCTGAAGCAGCTAAACTTAATTTTTTTTTATATCATCGAGCATCTGTTTATCCTTCGCCCGCTTTTTAATTATCCAGTCCTTGGCCGCCCCCCTGAGCAGTTGAATCTTTTCACGGAAAGTAGAGAAAGAGGTCCTCTCCGACTGTTTTAATTCCGTCCATTTTTTTGTTATAAGTTCATTGAAGGACTCATCAGAGAGAAAGATTCTGTTAAATTTGAATGAGTAACCCAATTTATATTCTGAGTCCCGCCATTCAAGGAAGATGGGGCGATGATCAGATGTATAATCGATTCCTGTGCTGGCGACCGGCATACCCCATTGCTCAATAATACTAACCTTGATGATGAAACGGTCTAGACGCTTAGCAATGAACGCCCGGCCAACTCTGTTGTTATTCCACGTTGGAACCATCTTGGGAGGAATAACATCGACGAGATTCCTATTTAGGAATTCCAAGCGAAGACTGTCAGCAATAGGGTCGGTCTTCCTGCAAATGCCCCAACATTCATTAGAGTTCAGGGTTACATTAAGGTCCCCAGCAATCAATAAAGATTCAATGTCTAGGATGTCCGATGCCAGCAGCAGATCCCAGAAAGAGGATTTGTTTCTATAAGGCGCATAGATATTTAGAATATTGATGTTCTTGGGACGACCTCTGACCGAAGCTTCGATTAGGATGCCTGCACAACATTTGTAGGCTTTAGCTTTGACCCATGCCGGATCCCATAAAACTGCCAATCCCCCGGACAATCCATCGGCATCTGAAGCAACCATATACCAGGACGGAAACATTCTCCTGAAGTAAGCTATTGAAACCGTACTTGAGTGCATTGTTTCCTGAATGAAAATGATTTGAGAACGAGCAGATAGAAATATCTCTTTTAGCGCCAAGAATTTTGGGGCGGCACCCAAACCCCTGATATTTAGTGAAGTCAGGAAAGTCATTTGGATGGCTGTCCAGCCATACATGCTCTAAGAGGCTGTGGGGGAGTAGATTCAGAGATTGGGACTTCAACAAGAGAGAGGTTTGTGATGCCAAATTCTGTAGCAATGGTCCTACCTCTAAAATGACGGGAATCCCCTTTTTTCTTTTTCCGAACAGTGATGTTCTTTGCAGATTTGGGGCTGATGGAGGGAAAAGAGGGCTTATGGATGGTCAAAGGCTCGAGGATCAGTGGGTTCCTCTGAAGGAGAAAGTCTATGTCACTGTCGGATTTGTTTACCGGTGATTCTGTCGGGGAATTAAAAGGCGTAGGGGTGGGCATGGGCTCCTTTCCACGAGAAAGACCAGAAGGGGGCGTAACCGATGAAGGAGTTGATGAGCTAAGCAAAATAGGATGTGTTCCCACCACAAAATCACCTTTTTCCATGGGTGATGGAGAGGGCACCGGAATGTCTTCTGAAGGCTCAGGAATAGTAGGGCATTCCAGAACCGGAGGGTTCGCATCATCAGATTGTTCATGGGGAAGGATAGGAGAATGTGAAGAGGCCTTGATCTGAGAAGGCACATGAATAGGAGGGCCATCCGAATCATCTGATCCTGCTTCTACAGCTGATATGCGTCCCCTGTGGAAAGGACGGCGGATTATTTTCTGGGTGTTTTGAAGCCTGCAATTATTGATGACATGACCTGTGCGATGACAAAGAGAACAACGAAAGGGAATACCCCAGTAATCTAATCTTTGGCATATCGAAGAGCCCTCCCAAGAAATCTCTATGTGCTCCGGATAACCACCTTTATAGGGCTTTTCAATCAGGATCCATGCGATCCTTTTGTCTTTCTCTCCCCTGACCCATGGATCAACATAGATAGATTTACCAATCGAGTTACCGATCTCCATGAGAGTTTCTGCAGACCATAGTTCCAATGGAAGATTGGGAAGCTTGACCCAAATCATACAGTTTGATGGCGTGTTTTTGAGTGGGTCAAAGCCCATATACCATCTGGACAAAGACAAGAAGCTCCTTCCGAAGACCCAAGGTTTGTTGAGAATCATTTCTAGATCTAGAATTTTCAAAAAATGAAAGGAAAACCAGTCTTTCATCAGTCGAGAAATGACTGGAGCATATCCAATCAGAGGGAGCCACTTAGATGTTAACCATGCTCTCATATCAACCTCTGACATTTCCGGGAAGTGCCATTTCCCGACGAGAGCATACTTCTGGAGGCTGTCAATACGATCGGACAAGGTCGCACCGGAAATATAAACTGCCTTAGGAGGAGGAATGGTTTTGACCGGGTTCCATGACTTCTTGGAGCAATCTCCCTTAACATGTTCTATATTACCTTTTGGGGAGACAGAGGTCTTTATGTCTGAAGCCCTCACCGGCCGGACCGGTGAGGCATCGGCCTGATATGAGGAGTGAATCATTTCATCCACCGTGGCCTGCCAGCTCGGATTTAGGACAGCCGATTCACGTGCTTTTTCTGCCTCAATAGCAGCCGAGAAGAGAGCCCGCGTGGCCGGAGAGTCGCTGTCATCCGACATTAATGAGACAGATAGAATGCTAAGATGAAGATAGGCAAGTGGTACTAGCAAACAACAAATAAGCCTGGATGACAAGATCCCTAGAGGGAAAAACTATAGCAAAAAGTACAAAGGAGAGAATTCCAGAAGATCATGTCAGGATTGCTGGATTTAGATTTATTGTAAATCCTGGACCAAAGTACCAACAACCCGATAAAGAAAACTATAAGGACAAGAGGAAGTGCAATTCTAGGATCATCTAGAGTTAATAGATTGGCAGACGATATCAGATACCACCGTCAATTAGTCAATTTACCTTGGATCGAGAGACTTCTGAATCACATGAGATGGGACTTACTGCAGTGAGGCGGACTAGAGGAGTAAATGAACCACTCAGTGACCGGAATTCACATTTGAATCAGGAAACCAGTGACTGACCGGCGAAGAGTTCCGTCGAGAATGCCACCCCAAAACCCTGAGCGCCAATGGGATTCGATCAGGGCTCTAACCAGAAATCTATGGCGAGAAGCAAAGCCAGATTTTAATTCTATAACGACCACCACCCTTTGTGTAGGCACAGATACCCCTACAGAAGACCTATAAACTACAGACCAAAAGGTCTATGCTGATGGCTGGCCGTTGCAATCAAAAAAACAGCAATAAACATGGATTATACACCACCATCTCCCTATTCGAAAACGAAGGTCTTGACAGGGACTGTAGACGTAGAAGGATGCTTTGAATCTATTTAAAAAAGCTCTCAGCATGTTTATCATATGAGCAAAAGATAAGCCATCCACAAACAGTAAACACGTTATCTTCTAAATGGAAATCTCCATGTTGAAAAATAGAGAAACTATTCCAAAAATCATTACAAGTTAACTAACAAAAAACTAAGATTAGGGAACTACCTGTGTGGAGAGCTCGCGAACGCGTTTTGGGCCAGAGAGCCGAGTCGAGACAGAAAAACTATAACCACTGGGAAAGAGCAGCGAAGGAATTTCCCCAGCCCGGATGGCCGGAGGAGGAAAATCGCAGAAGACCGCAAGTGAAGGAATATAAAGCAGTGGTCGTATGGCCAGATGATGGATGTCTTGCATGGATGAGTTGAGAATTTGTAGACACGTACCACTATTAACCCATGATTTCATGCATGGGGACAGCCGGCTTTGAAGCATCCCATGGCATTTGAGGACTGGATTGTTGCGACCCACGGCCTTGAGGATGCAGCAATTGGATGGAGAGATGGAACCCGACACCTGTTTGGCAGCAATCGGCTCCCCTGTCAAAACACGCTCCCTGCTCCCACACCCGCTCCTCTGCTCCCCTGTTATTATGTAATGTTGCACTAAAGGTATTACCAATTTGATTAGCATATACCTTCTATAACAATTAAAGCAAGGTAAGACCAAATCATAATAACATCCCCAGTCAGGTAGGAAGAAGGGAAACCATTTTATATGAGTTATGCTGCTCATAGGGAAGAAGGGAAACCATTTTATATGAGTTATGCTGCTCATAATTAGAATCAGCTTGTTAATGAATTCAAACTGCAGTCAAGGAATAAGCTAAATAAAAGAATAGAGAGCCCATACAACAACACATCTCTATCATAACGATTTCAAATCAAAACGATGTGAGGAAAAGAGTTAATCTTCAGAATTTAGCAGAATTTATAGACAACCGGATAGTCACCCACACAAACTGATGTAAATCTCTATTATTGCATGCCCACCTACTGAATAATATCATTTTCCCCATTCGGAGAGCTGTAATGAATTCTTTGTTAGAAATCTGCTATTGGAAACAGCAAATGCTTTTAACGTTAAAGCAGTTTCTAATCTTAATGTGACCCGATCTAATCTTAAAGCATTTAGATCTTATCTTAAAGCAGTTTCTAATCTAAAGCATTAGATCTTAAGCGTTGAATTGGTATATGATGGACGTACCAGATTAGAGTTAAATAATATATAAAGGATTGGGTCCTCTCTCTCCCACACAAGAGTTGTATTCTTCTCCATCAAGAAACACATAAAGGAAGTGAGGGCAAGAGGAGAGAAACCGAATTCTGAGAAGAAGACAGAAGACAGAAGATGGCAGCCATTACATCTTCCGCTGTTAGTCAAGGTATGTCATCTTAAACAACATATTAAGTTCTGAATGTGAAATATTTGGTATTGATGATCTTTGGGCTGTTAGTAGCTATATTTTACATTTGGTATCAGAGCCACAATCAATAACTGAATATTTCCTATGATTGCAATTGATCTGTTCTGTGCTTTACTCATGTGATTGAGCCTTCGGGAAACTGTGGGGGTTTCATGAAATGATCACGCATTCCTGAGTCCTTTGACTATGCGCCTATTGACCCCTGTTTGCATCCTTTCGTTGTTAACCAAGTCCTGTGCATGCTTCACAAAAGGGGTTAAGAGCTTACCTCTAGGTTTTCGAATGAACCCATTTCACTTCTCGAAGATATTAGGCCGCTATTTAGTGGCTGTAACGTGTTGAATTTTTCCTTTTGACCAAGAGACTTACGACTGGCACTTATACAAATCAAGGTCATCGCTATAATTATTATAAGAACAATAGGGGCGCGTATTAAAATACGACTCCAAATCCCACAAAATTATGAATCCCGATGGCTAGCCGTTTCTGTGGTTCACTTCGCTGTATAGCCTGTCCGGTTCCATTAAAGTTGCATGCACATAAAACCCCATACTCCATTTCCTTCATTATTGTTTGGTGAATGCTCGAAAGCCACAATGACTGATCAGTATATGCTTGTTTCGAAAGTTATGTCATAAGCTTCTAGGATCTTCCCTCCTAAATAAAATAATTTTGGGTTTCTTTACATGTTACTCTTCACGCATGTCATGGATGCTATTCTTGGTTTATGATTAATATTATTGTGATGGCTTTGAAACAAACCGTGTCGATTCCAATTTTAAAATGTAACGCCCAATTGAAATTGAAACGCTGAATCTTTGCGTGGACAAAGGGCGAAAATCCCAAATACGAAACGTCCGAATCGTATACGATGCCTATACGGTAAAGCTTCAAAATTGACACTCGCTTGCACGCTTTTTAGAAGCTTTCCAATATGGGATTAGACCTGACATATGGGATTGGTCAGAAACATTTTGATAAAGGGGATCACAGGGCAACTGTGTACGTCGTATGACTGGGAGGCGTGGCCTGTTCATTACTAAAATTTTCTCGCTTGCAAAAGTTGAGTAGAACTCCTGTAGGAAAGTTACAGTTTCGATTGACGTTTGAAATTTGGGCATAAAAGTAATTGCTCTATGACTGATTGTTTTGCATAAGGTATGTGTTATAAATTATTTATGCACATGAGATTTATGATTTTGTTAATCACCAAAGTGGTCAAAATCAGAATAATCATTTAGTGCATAAGTGACATAATGATTATTGATAGAAATTGCCAGTTATAATAATACCAATTAAAAACTGGCGTCACTAATGATAGAACCTGAGAACTTACCCAAAGGAAAGTCTTGTTCTATAACTAGTTGACATGATGAGGTTTGATAGATATTTTGATTAAATAAATATTGATCATCCAAAGATGTCAGTTCTATTTAATTGAATATATTTATTACCTACTTATGTTTTGGTATTTAATTATGTTAAGTATAAGATAGTATCTACCCAAAGGAGTGCTATATTATACTATTATGTCTACATCTGAATCGCGTTAGTTATGAGCTTATAGTTATTTCATTTTTGATTTGCAGGTTATCTATCTTTCGTATGTTTTGAATCAAATTTAGTTGAAGTTCCTATTAATACACGGTGGCTTGATACTGGTGCTACAACTCATGTTTCCAACAATATGCAAGGATTTCTTACGATCCGAACCATAAATCCAAATGAAGATCGTTTTCTCTTTATGGGAAACGGAATGAAATCTTCAATTGAAGGCATTGGGACTTATCGTCTAATTCTAGAAAGTGGATATGTATTAGACTTATACAGTACCCTTTATGTACCTTCATTATCTAGAAACCTTATTTCCGCAAGTAAATTGGATATTTCCGGTTTTAGATGTATGATTGGATCTGGTTGTTTTGATTTATATAAGAATACTAATAATGTTGGTTCTGGTATTCTAATTGATGGTTTATATAAATTGAAACTGAATGACACTTATGCGAATTCCTTGTTGAATGTAGTAAATAATGTTGGATGTAAACGTAGCAGGTTGAATGAAAATTCTACTTTCTTGTGGCATAAACGACTAGGTCATATATCCAAAGAAAGAATGATGAGATTAGTAAGTAATGAAATTTTGTCAAATTTGGACTTTAGTGATCTAGAATTATGTGTGGATTGTATTAAAGGTAAACAAACCAAACATAATAAGAAAGGAGCCACTAGAAGCAGCCAGCTTCTTGAAATAATACACACTGATATTTGCGGACCTATGGACACTCCAGCCTTTAATGGAGAAAAGTATTTCATCACTTTCATTGACGATTTTTCCCGTTATGGTTATGTTTATTTGCTTCATGAAAAATCTCAATCTGTGAATGTCCTTGAGACGTTTGTAAAGGAAGTTGAGAGGCAATTAGATAAAAAGGTGAAAATCATAAGGTCTGATAGAGGTGGTGAATATTATGGTAAATATAATGAGTCAGGCCAGTGTCCAGGTCCATTTGCAAAATTCCTCGAAAGTCATGGCATATGTGCGCAATACACAATGCCAGGTACACCACAGCAAAATGGTGTAGCAGAAAGGCGCAATAGGACGTTAATGGATATGATTAGGAGTATGATGTCAGATTCTACACTACCTAAGAATTTGTGGTCGTATGCTCTCAAAACCGCTAACTATTTGTTGAATAGGGTTCCTAGTAAAGCTGTTCAAAAGACTCCTTTTGAGTTATGGACTAACAGGAAACCTAGCTTAAGACACCTGCATGTTTGGGGTTGTCCAGCGGAAGCGAGAATTTATAATCCACATGAAAAGAAATTAGATTCTCGAACGATCAGTGGGTATTTTTTAGGTTACCCTGAGAAATCTAAAGGGTATGTGTTTTACTGTCCTAATCATAGTCCAAGAATTGTAGAAACTGGTAATGCAAGATTCATTGAGAATGGTGAAGTCAGTGGGAGTACTAGAAGAGAAATAGTAGAAATAAAGGAAACAAGGGTAAATGTTACATTGCCTAGAATAGTTCCTCCATCTACTATTACTCCAAATGTTGTTCCAGCTGTTGTAGAACAGCATGATGATAATGAACAACATATAAATGAAGAAGTACTTCCTGAAGGAAATGACTTACATAATACTGATATGCATGAACCACAACAAGTAGCATTAAGAAGACCTCAAAGAAATCGTAGGTCAGCTATTTCTGATGATTATGTGGTTTATATGCAAGAATCAGATTATGATATTGGAATCAATAAGGATCCAGTTTCGTTTTCACATGCTGTAGAAAGTAAAGAGTCAAAGGAATGGATTAATGCCATGAAAGAAGAAATGAAATCCATGCAACATAATGAAGTTTGGGATCTCGTTGAGTTACCACATGGCTGTAAAAGAGTCGGATGCAAATGGGTTTTTAAAACCAAACACGACTCTAGTGGTAATATCGAACGGTATAAAGCTAGACTTGTTGCTAAGGGTTACACTCAGAAAGATGGTGTTGATTACAAGGAGACATTTTCTCCTGTTTCGAAAAAGGACTCACTAAGAATAATAATGGCATTAGTAGCTCATTATGATTTGGAGTTGCATCAAATGGATGTGAAAACAGCCTTTCTGAATGGAGATCTTGACGAGGATGTTTATATGGATCAACCTGAGGGTTTTTCTGTAGAAGGTAAAGAACAATTGGTGTGTAAACTTAAGAAGTCAATATATGGGCTTAAACAAGCATCCCGACAATGGTATATTAAGTTCAATACCATTATTACATCTTTTGGTTTTAAGGAAAATACGGTTGATCACTGTATATACCAAAAGATCAGTGGGAGCAAGTTTATTTTTCTGGTCCTTTATGTTGATGACATCTTGCTTGCTGCAAATAATTTAAGTATATTGCATGAGACTAAGGAATTTCTCTCAACGAACTTTGAAATGAAAGATATGGGAGAGGCATCCTATGTGATTGGAATAGAAATATTCCGTGATCGATCACAAGGAATATTGGGATTGTCTCAGAAAGGATATGTCGAAAGGATTCTAGAGAGATTTGGAATGAGTAAGTGTTCACCTGGAATAGTTCCTGTATAGAAAGGTGATAAATTCAATCTCATGCAATGTCCTAAGAATGATGTTGAACGAAAGGAAATGGAATCAATTCCATATGCATCTGTTGTTGGTAGCCTAATGTATGCTCAAACTTGTACTAGACCGGATATCAGCTTTGTGGTCGGTATGTTAGGGAGGTATCAAAGTAATCCAGGAAGGGAACATTGGCAAGCTGCAAAGAAAGTTTTGAGGTAATTACAAGGCACGAAAGATTACATGCTCATGTATAGAAGATCCAATGAATCAGAGGTGATTGGATATAGCGATTCAGATTTTGCTGGATGCATCGATACTAGAAAATCGACTTTTGGTTACCTGTTTATGTTTGCTCAAGGCGCCATATCATGGAAAAGTGCGAAACAGACTATCGTTGCTTCATCCACTATGGAGGCAGAATTTGTGGCATGTTTTGAAGCCACAATTCATGCATTATGGTTGCGGAACTTTATTTCAGGACTTGCGGTTGTCGACACCATTAGCAAGCCGCTGAAAATTTATTGTGATAACTCTGCAGCAGTATTTTTCTCAAAGAACGACAAGTACTCTAAAGGTGCCAAACATATAGAACTGAAGTATCTTGTTGTGAAAGATGAGGTTCAGAAACAAAGAGTGTCAATCATGCACATCAGGACAGAACTTATGATTGCAGACCCTTTGACGAAAGGGTTACAACCAAAACAATTTAAGGAACATGTTCAAAGAATGGGTCTTGGTTGTATTTGTAATAATTGATGTGTGACATTCTGAGCTCTTTTATGTGTTTCTGATATACAATTATGTGTCTCTTGTTTTAATGTAGTAGTACGTATTTTATGTAATTTTAAACAAGAAATAGTCTTATAAAGATATTGTGTTTAATCATTATGATATAAGACATTATGTGGACCATTATGCTGTTTTATATAAATTATGAGTATGAATTGATGGATTGCTGGTATTGTAGTATATGGAAGGGAATGCATTGAATTAATAGTGCACAACCGCCATAACTCTCAGCAATTTATCATAGTATGATGTTCAACACTTAATATTATGAATAGTCGGGTCAAGTGGGAGAATGTTAGAAATCTGCTATTGGAAACAACAAATTCTTTTGACGTTAAAGCAGTTTCTAATCTTAATGTGACCCGATCTAATCTTAAAGCATTTAGATCTTATCTTAAAGCAGTTTCTAATCTAAAGCATTAGATCTTAAGCGTTGAATTGGTATATGATGGACGTACCAGATTAGAGTTAAATAATATATAAAGGATTGGGTCCTCTCTCTCCCACACAAGAGTTGTATTCTTCTCCATCAAGAAACACATAAAGGAAGTGAGGGCAAGAGGAGAGAAACCGAATTCTGAGAAGAAGACAGAAGACAGAAGACAGAAGATGGCAACCATTACATCTTCCGCTGTTAGTCAAGGTATGTCATCTTAAACAACATATTAAGTTCTGAATGTGAAATATTTGGTATTGATGATCTTTGGGCTGTTAGTAGCTATATTTTACATTCTTTCCAATTGAAATGGTTAAGGGTTGTTCCAGACGCTACAGTGACTTCCATGTGTACATTTTAAGCCATGAGAATATGTTCATAGTTCACCAGCGGCAAAATATGTTCATAATTCACCTGCAGAATGGGACATTTCCAAGAATGGACTTTCCACAACCAATTGTGGACACTAATCTAACCAATGGAATCCATAATCAGATATATCTCATAATTCAGGTGAAAATTGAGCACTTCCACGCTTTGAGATGGAAGTCAAATGAATCTGTCTTGATTTAAACCATGAGACCAGAGCAAGCTGAGGACATTATACAACAATATAATATCCTAAGTAAAATCACTTCTAACTTTAATTTTATTAATTGAAATAATTTCACGATATATTTCTGGCCATTGATGGTAAAATATATGATTTGGATTGAATGAATTTTATTGACATTCACGAGACCTAATGGTCTAAGGGACCTATACTCCAAACCAAATAAAACAAAACATCACAATCTCAAGTGTCCCTCTAAAACAACCCTTTTGCCATGAATTTTGATCAAGAAATTTGCAGTTTTGTGAAGCCTTGCTTCCTCAAGCAATGTGCTCATACTGTCCACCTTTAGATTATTTTCAAACTGATTACGAATGTCCTCATACGCCGAACATTCCATGATGAAGTGTCATTCAGTTTCAACTGCTCCTTTCCTGCAAAAGATGCAAGTTCTTTCTTCCCACTCTTCCTTGGGAGTTATCCATCTACTTGTTTCGCACCTAAGATGATGAGATCTGGTCCTCAGTTGCGCTATTAAAATTTTAGCCTTTAACTTGATTGCAGTGCTCAAATAAATCTTTTCATCATGCGATTGTGATGGTTGAAATTTTTGACATATATCGATTTTTTTATGCCAATTCCCACATGGCAGTCTTAAATTTTTCAAGTACCCATTTTTTATCTCCTCTTTAGAGTTAGGACAGTCTTGCCAATTTATTCCCCATTTGCTCATCCACTTGTCATTTTGCTTCCTCCAAGTTTTCTTCCTACACTTTAGCTCCTCTGCAGCAATCATCTTGGGCCAACGGTGTTCATCCATGCTTTCCACCTTTTATAAATAACTTAACAAACGGATGATTGTTGAAGCCTCCATTGGGAACATTCCAGCCTCCGCTAGCAAGATCTCATATGGAATAGTTGAATTGACTTTAAGGTTACTAATGATTAAGTGCTTTTGAATTCTTTCTAGTTGTCTCCACTTGTGTTTTGACACGTTGCTCCCCCAAACTTCACATCCATAGAGGACAACCGGGGTAACCAACACTCCAAAAAGAGTTTTCTTGGTTTTCCAGTCCCACAATTCTGCTTTCTTGCATCTATTCTGAAGGAGGTAAGAAGCTCTCCATCCCCCTTGTATCCTTTTAGTTATGCATGTCTCCCAACTGAGCTTGTTGTGAAAAACAATTCCGAGGTACTTGTATTCTTCCATTATCTCCAAGGATTTTTCCTCAAATATAAAGCTAACCTGCTGCTTTTTCTGCTTTAAAGAGAAGATCATGACTTTGGTTTTGCAAGTGTTTAATTGCATCCCAACCTCTTGATAGAAAAGCTTTGATGCCTTCAAATGATCTCTCAAACCTTGAGCATATTTTGCAATTAGGATAAGATCATCAACATACAAAAGTAGCTTCGCCACGTGACCCGCTAGTTGAATCCCCTCTCCACTGGTGTTTTTTATCCATTCTTCTAACTTATCAATATATAAACCAAATAGAGTGGGGGAAAGGGGACATCCCTGCTTGACCCCAATGTCACTACCAAAGAATTCTAAAAAGCCCTCTTTAGTTTTGATTTTAATACTAACCTTCTCATACAGCTTCTGGAGAACAACCCTATATTCACTTCGGATTCCAAGCTCTTCCATTCTTCTCCAAAGCTTATCTCTAGGAACAATGTCAACTGCTTTTTTGAAATCAACCTTGAATGTCCCATACTTTTTCAATGAAGTGCCTAAGAGTGATGCAATGATCAATTGTAAAGTGTCTTGGCCTAAAACCAGCCTGTCATTTTGCTCTTTTGCCTTCTTTTTTCTACCCAACTGCTGATTCTACACTCCATCATGCTCCCAAACAGTTTTCCAAGAAGAGGATTGACCATAATAGTGCGATAATTAGAGGGATTATTAATGTCTCCACTTTTGTAAAGAGGGATAGCAACACTTGTTGTCCATTCAACTAGAAAATTGCCTTGTGTGATGTTGTTGAAGATCCTTTTGATGATTGGGGCCAAGATCTCAGCACCCCATTTTAAAAATTCTACCTATAGCCCATCAATGTCTTGGGCTTTACCACTTGCTAACTTTTTTATACCACGCTTGACATCCTCCACTGAAAATAACTCAGTTGTAGTGTTGATTATGGGGGGCTACTTTTCTCTTGTTTTCTTTCATAGAGGAGCTTTGCATATTCCAACCAATGAATATATAAGATATTATTATCTATTTGCTTTCTCTTTTGCTATAGTTCACGCCATAATCCTTTGGGATTGTGCTTTCCTAAGGAGATTAATTCATTCCTCCTTGAAGTTACATAAATTTCTTTTTTTTTTAATCATATTTTTATACTTTTTCTTGCTTTCCCTGTTTGTCTCCTTCTCCTTAAGGGACCTTTTAGCAGCCTTGCACTCTTCATCATACCAAGGATTAGTTGGAAAAGTATTTAAGATCCTCTTCTTAGGCCGCGATCTTTTGCACACCTAGCTTTTATCATGATTATCTACCTAGTTTTATGAGGGAAAAAAACACACATTTTTATTTGTTGAAACCGAAAGATGCCCAACGGTGCAGGATCATAAAAGATGGCAGGGATTGATTCCTGTGGAAGGATCCGTAAGAGACACATACTTCATGCCTACATATTTCAATGATGATAATGATGGTAAAGAGACATGCAAGTCTACAACCAATTCAATGCAGTTGTGGGGCGCAATTCATGTGAGGGACATGGGAGCCAAGAATAATATTAAAGTTATAATATTTTTTGTATTTTTTTTTTAACTCTTTTTAACTTTGACAAATACATAAAATTAACAAGAGCCACGTGGTGATAATGTCAATTACCACCACAGGGAATTTGTTTTGCGGAAGCTCAAGCTAAGGCTTAGACCCTTAAAGGAGTGCAACAACCCCTACTCCCTACCACACTGCTACTGCCACAATGAACTCAAGCTCTTTGCCTCACCATATGGAATTGATAGAGCCCCAAAGCCTATCCATCCAATGCAAAAATTCTTGCAAATAAAGAAATTCATAGAGAACCAACTTCTTTAGAGAATGTTTCCTCTAACCAACATAGAAGTGAAGTGCAGAAAGCTCATGAGAAAGGCCGAGAAATAGAAAAAGCAAAGAAGTAAACAACTACGAGGGAAAGAAACAATTGGTTCCTCATATTCCCAAACTAAAATAACAACAGACTATGATGGAGTCAAAGGGCAATGAATGTTCAGAGTCAGTCTTGCATTGAAAATTATGGGGCAAGAGTAATGACCGTTGTCGTTTGGGCATGTCTACATATGAGCAACATTAACTTCAAACAATTAGTTAAACCATTAACACATCCCACCTGAAACCATAAATGCCTAGAATTGTTTGCATGTTGAGTGCTAAGACACGATGGGGGAATGAGGCGCCTTTAACACTTATCACCTCACAAGATGAAATAAATCATAATTACTATAACTTAGGTTTTAAATATAATTTTATTAATTAAGTTGAATGGTTTATAAATTATTTTAATATATTATTATAAATGAAATGTAAATAAATATATGAAAAATTCCAATTACATTTTTTAATAAGTGATTATATTAAGATAAATATGATATTTATTTTGTATATTTTTTAAACCATAGTTAAAGAGTAATTATTTTAAGATAAATATAATATTAATTTTTGATATTTTTAAAATAATAATTATCTAATAATTTAATTTTAATTGATATTATTTAATTTTACTATTTTTATTTAGTTATAAATAATGTAGTGCTTATATTTAAAATACGACTATCAATATAATTCTATTAATTAAGTTCAATAGCCAATATTTCATTTGAATGTTCTCTAAGTTATTTTAATATTTTATAATAAAAGAAATATAAAAAGATATATGAAAACTTCAATCAAATATTTCTAATAAGAAAAGTATGATATTGTATTTCTAGTTTAAAAAAAATTATGATATTTAGTTTTGATGTTTTCTAAATAAATTATGATATTTAGTTTTGATGTTTTCTAAATAATTAGTATTTGATGATTCAATGTTATTTAATTATTTTTATTTAATTATATATAATATAAAAATTTATTAGAGGTTTAATTTTATATTTTTTGTTTATTAATTATTAAAATGATTAGACATAGATTTGTATTAGATACACTAATATATAAATTTTAGACATAGATTTGTATTAGATACACTAATATATATTTATAATTGGATGTATGTTAGGAGGATTCAAATTAATAATTTTTTACTACAATTTTTTTTTTTAAATACTTTGTTACCTTTTATCATATATTTTATAAATTATTAAAATTTTAATTACTGACTAATTTCTCATGATTTTTGAATAGTCCACTTAGCACTCATTGCATCAGGTGATGCTCACAGGGGTGAAGAAGTGGGATTGAAACTAGTGAGATGAATCACATAGCGTCAATCATCACTTCTAGGGCTTGCACCCGGTAACCAGGACTTCCCGGGAGGTCACCCATCCCAGATCGCCTCTAACTCAAGTGTGCTTAACTGTGGAGTTTTCCCCACAATCAAGCCCACTTAGCTTGCTACCCCATTTACAAAACCTTAGCAAGTATTGTGCCTCATGAACAATTCAAGTAGAGTTCCCTTCACTCTTTTGAATTTATATTTATAAAATATGGCCTTGGGCTCTATAGCCCTAGTGTCGGCGTTGGGCCTACGTCATCCTCCCAAATCAATTCAAAACCAATGTTGAACTAGGGAAATGTTGAATTCTTTTTGAAAATTTGTTTGTATGATGAAAATTAATAGAAAAACGTAATTACTATAATTCACTGCGATCACAGTGACTTAATAATCCTCCATCTAGAGTTGGTAAAAAATTATCATAATTCGGTATTTAAAAAAATAAAAGATTGACATAATTAAACGTAATTACTATAATTCACTGCCATCACAGTGACTTAATAATCCTCCATCTAGAGTTGGTAAAAAATTATCTTAATTCGGTATTTAAAAAAATAAAAGATTGACATAATTGTTTGAATCTGTTTTTTTTTTATGGTGGAAATAGATTCAGCACCATTAAGAACCCTAAGCACCTAAAATCTTGAAGCTTAAAAATTATAATATAGATATCTAAAAATTTCCACCTAATTTTATCAAATTCGTACTAAAATTTCCATTAATATTATCATTCTTTTTTAAAACTAATTTTAAATGATAAATAATAATAATAATAATAATTTAATCCTATCATCCTTCTTCGACCAAAAAGAATTCAAAATTCAACATTTTTAAAATACAAAACTGTGTTTTTAAAATATAAAACATATTCTTACATTTTTAAAATATAAAATCTATTTCAATTAAAAATAAAATAAAAAATCAATAATATTATTAATAAAATTAATTAATTTATTAAAAAATAATAAAATTATTTTCAAAATTAAATTTAAATTTTGTTTTTTCATATATAAAATCATTAAATTAATAAAATAATAATTTAATTAAATTTAATTAAATTTAATTATTTAAATATTTAATATATTTTTTAAACACTAAATTTATTTTTATATTAAAAATAAGAAATCAAACCATTATTAACCCAAAGAAACCACATAATCATATTATGCAACTTAACTTGTTGAATAATTACTTGCCAACGGGTGGAGAATGAATAAACCTGTCCCCTTTAATAATTCATTGAAGCTAGCAATGGAAAATCCCGAGGCGTGCTCTAGAGTTTGACTACTACAAGATCATGTGAGAGGGAATGTGTGGCATAAAAGTCTCGCCCATCCAAAACTGAATGTGTGGCATAAAAGTCTCTCCCATCCAAAACCTCATGTGGCTGACGTCAATGGTTGTTATAAGATAAAGTTATTCCGGTGGTTTATCGTTTGAGTCAAAGTATCAAAATGCAATTGTTGTTATAAGATAAAGCTATTCCGGTGGTTTATCGTTTGAGTAAAAATGTGGTTGATATATATTAATAAGTTAAAATTATTATTATTATTATTATTTTTTAATCATATTTATGAGTGTGATTTCTTTAATAATAACCAGAATATGAATAAGTTATAAATATATATGATATTTTAATTTTTTATATTTTTATCAAAAAAAATTATTTATATAATTTTTCATTGTTCATCATGAAGTTTGTTAGAGAGCTAATGTTTTGCGTAGCATATATATATATATATATATATATATTTTTTTTTTTTTTTTTTTCTGGATAAAGACTATTCTATTAAAAAAGATAAAAATATTTACAGAGAGGATTAAACCTCTGAGGGGGCCGTAGCCTGCCCATCACCAAAGAGACTTATGCATATAGCAAGCTTCAGTCCTTTTACATAATTGAGAGTTTTTGAAGCAAGAATTGAAGTGAGCTTGAGAGACAAAAAATTGGACTGTCCTATAGTTGATCTATGCTTCAGAGGTAGCTGATCGCTTACAGAAATACTATCCTTTAAAGCTGCTATTACAAAAAGATCCAAAACCAGACTTTTAACCTGAAGACTGTAACAATTCATGCTGATATCAAAAAGAAGCCTGAGACATGCATAGAAAGGACCATGGAAACATAGCTTGAGTACCAAAAAACAGAAGAGGGACTGTTGTGATGGCATTTTAAGCCAGAAGTCTTTAATTCTGCGGAGGAGAGCCTGTCGCGTCCACGTTTGCCTGGTTGGGGGAGCCAATCCAGGTCACCATTTCATTGTCTTCAGCTCCCATCATACTGCCTTCTGGGGGAATAACAAGATTCAGAACGCTTCCAGAAAAGCGCACTGGTTCACAAGCAAGAATTTGCTCTTGTGGAGAAGCTGACTGGGGTTGAGGGGCTTCCTGAAGGCCATCCTCATTCTGCTTGGAATTGTCATTGAGGACTACTCCAGCCATGTCACCCTGAAATTCGCTTGTATCCTGAGACTGAGATTGAGCCCTGGAGGTGTCATCCGAGCTCGTAAGCTCATCTTCCTCCTCCGAGAAAATTACAGTGATAGTGGCTGAGATTAAAGGCTTATTGAGCCTACTTCTGAACCTGAACCGGGTAGTTTGAAAGGAACTATTCAGAGAGGGCTGAGAATGATCAGAAGGCGTAGAGGATGGAGAGGCAGAGGCTAAAGGAGTGATGCTCTGAGGGGCAGAGCCACCACGACGCCGAGAAACGCCACGAGTACCAGAATTGCTTCCACGCCGGGGGACGCCACGACGTCGAGCCATTGCAGGGTGCGCAGGCAGCTTAGGTAAATAGGATGACCGGAACTGGAGGGAAGGCGACCAGACACAGGCGGAATAGACCAAGTTAAGAGACCAGACACAGGCGGAATAAACCAGGTTAAGAAACCAGGCGCAGGCGGAATAAACCAAGTTACGAAACTAGAGGGGCTTCCATACACCCTGAACAGAGCATGGGTGCGGAAAGCATAACGAGCAGAGGAAGACAGGATTGCAAATGTCAGCTGCAAACACCAGAGAGCACGCCATGGTTAAATCACTTGGCTGAGGATCTCGAACCGAATGAACATTAAATGCTGTAACTAGAGCCTTAATTCCACAATCTTCTCCTTTCATATCAGCTGATAACGAATTGTGTGGACTGCCGGATCCGTCCAAGTGTTTGGACAGCTGCCGCGTTTGCATGCACTGTAATTAACAGGCAGTAATTGCACCCGCATCCGGGGTTTTGCGTAGCATATTATGGAAACACAGTATCAGTGATATTTTTGATATACTATCACTAGGTTCGCTGAAAGGTAATAATGTTTTTGTTGTCTCGATTAAATTGATGTGTGTACCATAACATCAAACAACCAAATTACTAAGGTGGTAATGTAATATATCTTTTGGGAATAAAATTGTTGATTCATTTCCTTCATTGCATTGGAAGCATACCTTTTAAGCATTGTTAATTCTTTGAAGAGCGTGAGTGTCTTCTATTTCTCAACTAAACCCTACAATATTATTCTTCTAATGAAAGCATGTCGTTGGATACCTTGACCACCAGATTAATTGAAACTATAGAATGAAATTGATGGAAGGAGGTTGACTCAACCAAACCCTACAATCTTATTCCTCTAATGAAAGCATGTTGTTAGATACCTCAACCATCGGGTTAATTGAAACTATAGAATGAAATCGATGGAGAGAGGTTAAACTAAAGCCACTGAGAATGAAACAATATTGAATGAATTAGAGCCACATATAATGAAAGCCATAGAGAAATGAAAGGAAGCGACACTTATTTTACATTTTTTAAATTATTGATTTTTCATAAGTGGATCGAAACTATTATTTATTTTCCATTTGTAAGGATAAGAATTTGTAAAGACAACACACGAGCGGAGGTTTGAAACTGGAAAATGGTTTGCAAACCCTTAATTTTATCCATTGGATTATGTATACGACATAATATTCTTGCATTAGTAAATCAAGACCATTTGTAGTTTCTGATATTTTAAAGAATGAAAAATCTTGAAGGCCCATTCTGAAATAGACCATGCATATCGGCGTAATGAGGTTGCTTGTTAAACGAAACTGAAATGAATGAAGTGAATGACATGAAAGTCTTGGCATCCATCCTCTACCGAAGTCAAAAAGTAAAGGTGCTTTAATGGAATACTCATGACAGGCCCTTATGTGCGCCTTTGGCCATTAAAGGCAATGCAAAGGGAGGACAAATTTTCCTATAGGACATTAACTTTCACAAAGCATCTTGGCATTTAATTTAAATTATTTTTCACAAATTATACATGTTTTTTACCTTCTATATTAACCAATGTGTCATTATTTAGGTACACACATCATAATTTGAAATCATAATTATTTAGGTTTCTTTGTGGGATGATCTAGTGGGTGACATAATGAGATGTTATCCCCTTCAATTGGTTTCAAATCTCACGAGGGCACCTTTGGCTCGTTATGATAAGGCCCAAGGAGCAGGTTGCCCCACTCTCATGGAATCTCGACTCTTACTAAGTCATAAATTCTTAATATATCTGGCTTATAAGCTATTAAACATAATCTTGATGTTATAATAGTAAGCACTAGGTACGATTTTACGCCTCACCCACAGTATTTCAATAAGTATAACATTATTATTATTATTATTTGAAAACCATAATCGCTATATAACTTATCATAAACATTACATAACTTTATTTATATATATATAACTTTATATATATATATATATATATGTATCTGATTAATTCTTATATATATAAATATATAATAAATGGTTCATTCTTATTGTGGTGATAACCTAGTGCTCCAAAGCTTGAGCTTAGCAACACACATCCTCTTGAAGTTGCAATTGAATGAGCACGTTAGGAAGGTGGGCATGTGTCATGCTCAAATTATTATGTGAAGCACTAATCTGAGTGCGATACAAATAATTGATACATGATTTTGGATTTGTTTAGTATTTAGTTTCATTATTATAATTATATATATAAATTAAGGTTATATTTTTTATTTGTTTTAAAATAAAAGGAAAATTTATATAAAGTTTTTTTTTTTTTTTTTAAATTATGTATTTTGAAAGTGTAAGTTTTGTTTGATTAGTGTAAATAAAGGAAAATCAAATAAACAATAGACTTAGCCTTTGAAGTATGGCCAAACCACTTTGAGTAATTAATAAATAGAATATTATGAAAATAATGGTTGAAATTAATCTTAAAGTTAGATACTATGCAACTCTTTTGAGTTGTTCTTTGAATTTAAAAAAATATATATATGAGAAAAATATAGCTACACATTGAAATAAATGGAAATGAATAAGCTCGTAAACAAACAAATTAAAAGAAAGATAAAATAGGTAAGGGATAATAGTGTATAAATACATTCAGATCTTGAATTTGCTTTGCTTGAATGTCTAATATATAAGTTAAAATTGTGAATTTATGTTAAGTAACAATATCAATATCTTTCTTGGATGTGTGTTCCATGAGGCAATTATCAAGAAGGTTTGGTTAGAGGTAGACCAACTTTGTTGCACCTCCATTCTTTCTCTCACTTCTGTAACACCCTCCTCCCGCATCTACCTAAGTTACCGGCCAAACGGGGTAAACATGTGACGAGAAGTTACGATGATATGATTTGACTCGCTATGTTTTAGTTAAGGAAGTGCTAACAAGTAGAACACATCACACAAACCTTCCACATCAGCAATAGAACTCCTAGGAGCCATCCCAACCACTCAGATAATCAGCCTCTAAGACTCACTGAAGTTTTAGTGCATCAAACCCCCGGACGCTCCCTTGATATGGACAAGGGTGCGTTTGGGAGGCTCCAGAAGCTCCCACACCAAGGGCAAGGGAGCTTCTGGGGACTTTTTTCCCCAATGTTGTGCTTGCGAATCTGGGATTTGTGCCACGTTTCCAGGCCCAAAGCCCAGGTCACTACCCAGAAATCAATGACAAGTTCAGAAATGAAATTTTATAGCAGAACAAAGATACATTTGCCATGACACACATTTTGTCAAACATGTCACAAACATGCAATCTATAGTTTTAAACAACATATCTGAGCATAGGGATCTCATACTTATCTGAGAATCACTAAGAAGCATTGATGTCTTGTCACAATAACTGCATTACCATCTATTAAGTCATATATTCATTGTACACTCAGTGATTAACCAAAACATGATGAGAGCCATACATTTCCATTGTCATAAAGCTCATTCATAACCAACATATAAATACCAAAATATCAAGGATATAATAGCCATATAAACCACATATCAACAAATATATTTACCCATAACATACCAAGGAGAAAGAGAGCTCTAAACGATGATTGCATAGGCCGACCAAGTATGGGACTTCCTCGAACCACCCGATCGTAGACTAGGTTGAACCAAATTTGTAACACCCTCCTCCCACATCTACCCAAGTAACAGGCCAACTGGGGTAAATATGTGACAAGAGACTACTATGATTGGATTCAACCTCCTATGTGACCTTAAGGAAGTGGAATCGATGGAACACAACATACAGACCTTCCACATCAGCTATAGGACCCATGAGAACCATCCCAAAACTTCTAGAGACCAACCCCTGTGTCCCACTGAAGTTTTAGGCCTCTTGACCTCTAGACGCTCTCATGTTATAGGCTTGCTAATGTCCAAGAGTCTCTGGACGCTCTCATGACAAAGCATGCATGCGTCTAAGACTATTTTTCTTAGTGCTTTTCCATTGTCCCTGGGATTTGAGTCAGGCCTAGAGCTCAGGTCACTGCCCATAATTGAATGACACCTTCAGAATAGTAAGATAACAGGGAAACAATGATGCAAAAGTAAATACTTGAACAAACCTTTAAGCAAACCCCTACTAGCCATGAAAGGCATTTCGTCAAACATATCACAATTATGTAATCTACATGTGTAAATAACATATTTAAGTAGAGGGATCTCATACTTATATAAGAACCGTTAAGAACCATTGTTCCCTCATGTCATTTGTTGCATTATCATCTATTAGGTCATATGTACATTGTCCATTCATTTACAAGTAAAAACATGATGAGAGCCATACATAGCCACTATCATAAAACACATACATAGCTGGCATAATAGCAACAAAAATACCAATGAAATCAAAGTGATATGATCCACATATAAACCAGTACAATACTCATAGAAATACAAAGAGAAATAACCTCATGTTGATGATGCAAAATCCAAACACGGGATGGGACTACCACGTTCCACTCGACCATAGAATGGTTGAGCCAAATATCTCTTTAGCCATTCACCCCTGTGCGATATTCCAGGCATGAATGTGGGACTCAAACCAAAAGAACCAACCAGGGCATCCCAAAGCTAAACCACCCGACCCTCATCAATAGAAACCATGATTTACCGTAATCCATCCTGTATCATTAGGCCAACACAATAAACATGTTATAACAGGCTTTATCATAGTCTTCACCCAATCACTAGGCCAAATAAGCATGGATGCCACTAGATTTCTCCACCTACACTCTGAGGAATTTTCCTATCTCCTAGTCTCTTAGGCTTTACATGGAACTCCTTGAACAACTTGTTCTGATTTGCATAGCTTTTCTACCTATCCTATGTTTCCTTTAGATTATACTTTATAACCTGCATCTCCTCTTCCATGTACACCAACATGTCTGGTCCAATCAACACCTTGTTAAATGGATCACTCCAACTGATGGGAGTATTTCAACTCCGCCCATACAATGCCTCAAACATACTCATCCTCAAGGATTCTTGATACCCATTATTGTAAGCGAAATCTACCAGTGGAAGATACTCTTCCCGCTTTCTTTGTTTATTCATCACATACTTCCTCAATATGTCCTCCAATATCATGTTGACCCTCTTAGTATGTTCATCTGTCTGCAGATGATAAATTGTATTGAAGGCCAACTCTCTACCCAAACCTACAAACAACTCCTTCCAAAACATGGAAGTGAACTTTGCATCCCTGTCTAGCACAATCTTCTTCGGAACACCATGCAATCTGAACACATCTCTAATGAATACCTATGCTACATCGCTAGCTCAGAATGTAGACTTCACTTTAACGAAGTGTGCTACCTTTGTCAACTTGTCCACCACAACCATGATGGAATCTTTTTGTCTCACTGTCCTTAGCAAATATATGATGAATTCCATGGAAATGACGCCCCATTTCCATTCTAGAATCACGAATGATTGTAGCGGTCCACCTAGATGCTTACACTTTGCCTTCACAAGCTGATAATCGAAACACCTAGCCACAAACTCTGGTACATCCTTCTTCAGATTCAGCCAATAATAAAATTTATTCACTCTGGTCATTGTCTTCTAGTAGCATGGGTGACCTGCATATGGTTTCACATGAAACTCCCTCAATAATACTTTCTTGAGCTCACTACTACCCAGAAAATATATCCTATCTCTAAATCTAACCAATTCGTCTGTTGTAAGACAATATTCCATATCCTGTGCACTTGCAACTGTGTCTGTACCTGTACCACTACATGTACATGTACCTATACATGTACTTACACCTGTAGCCATAATTGTACCTATACATGTACTTGCACTTGTACCTACACATGTACCACTGTATGTACCTCTACCACTACCTGTACCTATACCTGTACTTTGCTGCAACCTGTGCAAAAGTCTCTATTTACTTACATCCTGCTAACCTACCTACAAGATACTATCATGTAAGTCTGTCCAATAGGAGCTCATAGCTTCTAGGTGATTTACATGTACCCACCTGCTAAGAGCATCTACCACCATGTTCTCCATTCCTTTTATGTACCTAATCTTGAAGTCAAACTCATTGATCATGGCCAACCATCTAGCTTTCCTAGCATTCAGATTCAGCTGGTCAAACAAGTATCTCAACCCAATATGATCACTCATCAGTACAAACCTCCTGCCAAGAAGACAGTGCCTCCACATCTTCAATGCATGTATGATCGTTGCTAACTCAAGATCATGTGTCAGGTAGTTCTGCTCATGCTCATTTAGTTTTCATGACTCATAACATACCACTTGTCCATCCTACATAAGGACTCCACCAATTCCTCTCTTGCAAGCATACTACAAAGGCCTTGTTTAGATCTGCAATCTTTAACACTAGAGCATGTGTTTTCAACTGCTTAAGCTGCTCAAAAATTGTCTCACACTCCTCGGTCCAGTCAAACTTCTTCCCTTTCCTCTGCAATGATGTAATAAGATAAGAAATCTGCGAGAAGTTCCCGGTGAACCTCCTATCATAGCCTGCCAACCCCATGAAAGATCTCACCTCATCCAGATTTCTAGGAGCTACCCACTCCATGATGGCCCTTATCTTTTCTAGATCTACTACAATGCCCTCCTTGAAGACAACATGTCCCAAGTAATGTACCTCAATCTGAAAGAAACTGCACTTTTTTGAGCTTAGCATACAATTGATTCTCTCTCAACAATCTCAACACTGTTGTTAAATGCTCAGCATGCTCTTCCTCATTTTAAGAATATACCAATATGTCATCAATGAACACAACAACAAACTTATCCAAGTACGGAAGCAACACACTATTTATCAAGCACATAAATGTAGTTGGAGCATGAGTCAAACTGAATGGAACTAAAACAAACTCATAATGCCCATACCTGGTCCGAAAAGTTGTCTTGTAAATGTTCTCCTCTTTGATGTGTACCTAGTGGTATCCAAATCTGAAATCAATCTTAGAGAACACGAATGCTTCCTTCAACTGATCAAACAAGTCATCAATCCTCGGTAATGGGTACCTATTCTTAATAGCCACTTTGTTCAACTGCCTATAGTCAATGCATAATCTGAGAGTGCCATCTTTATTCTTTACAAACAATATCGTTGTGCCCCAAGGTGATACACTTGGTCTAATGTATCCCTTGTACAACATTTTCTTGAACTACAACTTCAATTCTACCAACTCAAGTGTTCTCATCCTGTAAGGTGATTTTGATGTTGGAGTTGTCCCTGGCACTAACTGAATAGAAAAGTCTACTTCCCTGTGAGGTGGCAACTCTACAATCTCCTAGGGAAACACATCTTGAAACTGTTGTAGAACTGGGTCCATGCTCAAAACATTTGCATCCTCAACTTCCTTACCTTTGTCACTAGAATGTGTATTGCGAATAACACACATCCTTTTCTGCGACTGTGCTTTGCCTGCATAGTTGTCACCATCCTAACTAATGTGGCTTTCTTCTTTCCCTGCAGGACTCTTGGTTCCCCATTGTCATCAACGCACTCAATGGATTTTTCATAACAATCCATCTTGGTTCTATGAAGATACAACAGACTGATGCTCAACAACATATTGTATGATCCCAACGATAATACATTCAAATGTGTTGCGGTAGGCATACCATTCAAATCAAATGCACAAGCTCTTACCCAATGATGAATTCACTTCTTTGTACCTGTAGCCAACTACACTAACCAAGATTTTGTATGCAGTTCCTTACTCAAACCACACTTGTCCACCAAGTGATGACTAACATAGCTATAATTAGATCTAGGGTCAATCAAAATAGAAATAACTTGATCACAAAGCTTATCGTCCATCTCAATGATAGATGCATGATGGTCTTCTTGTTTATTATCCAAGGTTGCATAAATACGAGGAACGCTTTGACCAAGATCCCCAACAGTTTGTGCCTCCTGTGCACTATATATATGAGGCCTGCCACCCTGATTCTATGAACAATCTCTCTTAACTTTCTCCTTTCTACATATCCAACACTCCAATCGACCAGTACCCTCACCTCTATGTTGTTGTTGTTGTGACCCATGTCCCTGTCTAGCTGCATTGAACCTCTTTTGCAGTGCCACATTTTCTTTCTCATCTGCATTTTGAGGCCTTTCTCTCTTAAGCTGACATCTACCTTTACCTTTGTCTTTACCTTTCCAACCTTGCTTAGATTCATTCTTACACTTTGATTGTTCACAACAATGCGTCAATTTCCCAATAACTTCCTCAGGTGACCAAGGTTCATCATACTCAATCCGATCTCGAAATGATAATGGAAATCCACTAACAAATTGTTTAACTTTAGCCTTATCATCCTTAAGGTACGGTTCATACCTCAATAGCTCCAGGAACTTAGTTGTGTACTCTTCATCTGTCATTGATCCCATCTTTAGCTCATAAAATTCTTTGGCCTTATTATCGTAGTACCTTTCTAACAAGTACTTATTCCTGAAAATCCTCTTGAACTCGTGCCAAGTCAAGTCATATTTCTTGATGTCTCTAACATGCTTCACGTCTTCACACCAGATGTCTACTTTACTTCTCAGGCTAAAGATAGCTATATTTGCCTTCATATTATCTATGTACTCATGCAACACAAAGAATTTCTTCATCCCAAGCATATGAGCCTTTGCACCTTCTGGATTCTTCCCATATCCATCAAAATTAGGTGGCTTTTCTTTATTAAACTCATTTGGCAAGTATCCCCTATCACTCCTCTTGTAAGGATGATAACGATGATGATCATGATGCCTATCAAAACCAGAACTAAAATAATACATGTATGCATCTCCTCTCTTATCCGAAGTATCCAACAACATGCCATCTCTAACAGTGTCATCTCTATACAACCTGTGACCACCATGAGACCTACTACCATATGCCCCATTAGTTTTTTTCTTCTCTCCATGGTTGATCCGAAGTGGCCCTTGTCGCTGCAATTCTAACAAAATTTGAAGAAGTATTGCATTAACCTCTGCTTGTTTCTCTTGTGCATGTATGATCCTATCATTTTCTACCTTACAACTCCTTACTTATTCCTTCAAGCTTCTCAATATGTCTGCCAAATGAGAATAGTTCCCAACACCATGATGCTCATCTAACTCAGAGGGAGAGTCTTTGTAATCTACCATATTGCTAGTCATTTTGATCTCTTTCTCCTGCAAGGCATACTATGTTAGCTAAACCAAAACACCAATAAACCAACATACCTTAGAAAAATTCATGGACGATATCTCATCCGCAAGATCATCAAATCAGTGTGATACATGTATAACATAATAATAACAACATATAGGCATATAATACATAAGCAAATAACCATGTAACTATCAACCTGGCTAGAGTCGAGTCATCAATGCATGACCATATCAACTACACATACCATGACCTCATGCATGACAACAACAACCATACCAATGTACACTAATAATACACAAGCATAAACAACATATAACCCAATCATATTCTCATGACGACATGCTTCATAACAACAACATCCTCTTTCACATGGTGACATCACTACAACCATGACTGACACCATGCATATGCAACAAACACATATACCACAAGGATGATTAATCACACATGCAAACGACATGAATGCATGCCCAACATACCGCCCATCCAATACGAGGGGTGAACCATGCTTTGATACCACTTTGTAACACCCTCCTCCCACATCTACCCAGGTAACCGACCAACCGGAGTAAATATGTGACGAGAGGCTACTATGATTGGATTCAACCTCCTATGTGACCTTAAGGAAGTGGAATCAATGGAAGACAACATATAGACCTTCCACATCAACTACAAGACCCTTGAAAACCATCCCAACACTTCTAAAGACCAACCCCTGGGTCTCACTAAGGTTTTAGACCTCTTGACCTCTAGGCACTCTCATGTTATAGGCTTGCCAGCGTCCATGAGGCTCTGGACACTCTCATGACAAGGCATGCCAGTATCCAGGGACTATTTTTCTCAGTGTTGTGCCAGCTTCCCCGGGATTAAGGCAACTTTTTCAGTTCCAGAGCTCAGGTCACTTCCGATAATTGAATGACACCTTCAGAACATTAAGATAACAGGGAAACAATGATGCAAAAGTAAATACTTGAACAAGCCCTTAACCGGACTGCTACTAGCCATGACAGGCATTTAGTCAAGAATATCACAAATATGTAATCTACAGGTGTAAAAAACATATTTAAGCGTAAGGATCTCATACTTATATGAGAATCACTAAGAACCATTGTTCCCTCATATCATTTGTTGCATTATCATCTATTAGGTCATAGATACATTATCCATTCATTTAGAAGTAAAAACAAGATGAGAGCCATACATAGCCACTGTCATAAAACACATACATAACCAACATAATAGGAACAAAAATACCAATGAAATCACAATCATATGATCCATATATAATCCAATATGATACTCATGGAATTACAAAGAGAAATTACCTCATTGATGATGCAAAATCCAAACCCAGGATGGGACTACCACATTCCACCCCATCATAGAATGGTTGAGCCAAATCTCTCTTCATCCATTCGCCCCCGTGCCATATTCCAAGCATGAATGTGGGACTCAAACCAAAAGAACCTATGAAGGCATCCCGCGGCTAAACCACCTAACTCTCATCAATAGAAATCAGGATTTACAGTAATCCATCCCGGATCACTAGGCCAACACAATAAACATGTCAAATAGACTTTACCTTGATCTCCACCCGATCACTAGGCTAAACAAGCATGGATGCCACTGGATTTCTCCACTTACACCATCAGGAATTTTCATGTCTTCTAGTCTCTCATAAGCCTTTTTATCAATTAGGCTTATATTTTCTTCATTTTCCATTATTTTCCTTCATTTTCCTCCTCACATGCAACATGTGACCTTTCACCTCTCTTTTCTACTAATTTCCATTATTTTCATAAATTAATGTGCCAAAAATGTCATTTTGAATTTCCAAAGCCTTTGCCAATTTCCTTAGCCATAATAAACTAATGAACACCCACACTAGGATGTTTTGCCCAACATTCAGCTTGCAATAAGTGTCCCATCAACCGTGGTTATTATTTTTCCTTTATTAAATTTTATTACATGTAATTTTCACCAAGGATGTTACAGAAGTCTCCCCCTTGGGGAACACCGTCCTCAGTGTTCAACCACACCTATACCTCAGCAAAACCGTTGAAAAGAAAACATACTACACATGGAGCTTTATAACATAACTTACTTAACACAGTTGAATCCCAAAAATGATATCTAATGATCACCCTACTGAAAAGCAAACCAACATGACATTATAACGACATGACAACGTAATGACATGACACCCATACCGCTTGTTGGAGCTTTATAACATAGCTCATGGTGGTATTTACATCCATATACATATGTACCTATACCAAAACATATACCAAGACACCATACCAAAATTGCTTTGCCTCAACCTACAAACAATGAAGGATACATAGCCTGCATCTGATCTTCCATCTCCCATGTAGCTTCATCGAGCCCAAAGTGCTTCCACTGCACTTTAACCTGCTTGATTTCTCAGTTCCGAAGCATGAGCACCTTTTTTTGCAATATACACTAAGGCTCCAACTGGAATTCTCCATGTGGTTCCTCCTGCAATACATGCTAGTCAATCACATGATCAACATCGTTAACATACTTCTTAAGCAATGACACATGGAAAACATCATGGACTGTCAGAGGCAGTGCAATTCGATAGGATACTGACCCAATCCTCTCAATAATACTAAAGGGTCCTGTTGGTGCACAGATTGTTCCCACATATAAACAATTGAGCACATATTCACTGTTGACTAGATAGCCCTCCCGCTCTAGGTGTAACTACTAGTCCTCAGCACACCACAGGGGGTAACCCTATAATATAATTGTCAGATTTTTCAATTAGAAAATAGAATAAGACTAGATGTGAATATTTTCGTTATAGTATATAGTGTTGGCATTCACGGGAGGAAGGAAAACATTTGATGATATACAATTCTGAGGTCATATTCCGAGCAAGCAAGACAACAATAACAAGATATGGTGGTGATAAAAAGAGAATATAAAGAAAGTGGAAAAATTAAAGAAAAGAAAATAAAGACATCGATTTTGAAACAAAATTGCGCTCAGGTTAGATGAAAACATGTGTAGCAGGTGCAGGCATATTCATTCCACTCTAGCTGAAAAACAATTAATAGTATATATCATAACTGATATTCATGCAAGATAAAAACGTGAGGATTTTAGAGAACAACACACACTTTAGGATGGAACAAATGTATCAACATAGTAACATAACACCTAGAGTTGCAATCACTGCAAAACATGAATTATATCAACGAAAGATAAGTCTTCGATCGTAAATAACTCAAGATAACTCATTCAGTAATTGCGCTGATAGTATCGATATTGGAACACAACACTAAAGGATTTAATGTCTAAACGAGATCAAGCCTCAGATTTAATTTGTTGTAATTGCAATTCAAAATAACAGACAAAACACAATAAGCAAACAAGAATCGCAAGGACTAGTATTCAAAATTAGTAACAAAAATTGTCTATCATGTACAATCAGTTTCAGTATCTACAAAGTTTTTTCCACACTGCCAACAACCCCCCCATAATGGGAAATAGGGTTTTTAAATAATAGTTTAGATAATTGTTTCACAATTTTTTTCGACAATAACAATAAAAATAAGTAACGTAAAGTAAAGTAAATATAACATGATAATGAAATGATTAAACGTGGTGCCGCCTTCGCGGCTTAGATGACTTGGACTTTTTGGTTAGCCCTGATGAGGATAGTGTATGTGCCCCGTGCATCTTGCCAGTTGGCGCTTGAGTTGTAATGATGAGAATCTCGTTCCAATCCTTAGGTTGATCTATGACTGATTGCAATAGTGGGACTGATTCAACTACTTGAGATGAAGAGGTGAGATCCTGAACTATCAAGTTGTGCCTAAAACGACTTCCCACTTTGATTAGTTTGTCCCAATTAGCAAGAGACATCCACAACACATTCTTGTACTTTGTAATCACCACCACCAGTCGAGATATGATTTGATAATTAGTGGTAGGAAGATCCTGGATAATTTTTTTTAGTCTTTCCAAGATAGTAAAATCTTTGCAGAGGGCATTAACAACCGTAGAAGAGGAAACTAATTCCTCTCCTAACATGTCCAAGCAACCTAGATCCTATTTTGTTGCCTTCAATTGATCAGATAATCTTTGCTAGGAGATTGCCTAGTTTTCTTCATTCCAGAATGAAGGCACACCAAATCTTCCCAAATAATTCCACTCGGTTCTGAAATCGTTTATTTCCTTCATTTCTCTATCAAACGCATCTCGAATGGCCTACATGGCGACCTGCCTCTCTTTTAACATATATAAGCATAAAATACATGCATCCATGATCGACAGCTCAAGTTTTGTTAAAGTTTTGTCCTCCAAAGTGTTAACCAGATCAATTATAGCAACGAGGTCTTCCATTCTTTTCTCTAAGACCTCGGTTGTAGATTTTGCCTCTAGGCTGGCATTTTGTATTAGTCCATTTTCACATTGTGAAAGAATTTTCACATATGCGTCAAATATAGTGATCTTTTGCCATACTTGCCTCTAGATTTCATCTTTAGCTTGTATTATTACTTTCTTCTCGGTAACCGTGACATAAGCGACTTCCTAGAGATTTTTTACCTCATTAGCTCTATCTATGAGTGTAACTTGGATCTACTCAATCTCCTCATTATTTTGCCCTACGACCACATCTGTCCTGTGTTCAGCTCTTGCGATTTCTCCTCTGGCTATCTGCAACTCTTGCTCTAGATGGGTGATTTTGATAAGTAATAATTTGGGATCTTCGGATTCATCTGTTTGGGATTAGCTAAGAGCTTTATCGATTGACACCTTGTATTATGTCAAGTCCTTTAAGTGTTGTTCCTCTTTCTCCTGTGATTTTGTTCTGACTACTTGTAGTTGCTTGAGGAATTTTTTACGCTCTTATTCCTTGAGCCGCATAGAAGTTTCCATTTCCTGAAGGCGACTCTGGACCTCTTCCTTCCTTTTCCTCGAGTAGCTTCTTCAAAAAGGCAGTGTCTTTAGGGTGCCTGGATTTTCGAATGATAATCTCTTCCAATTCTTTGATTCAGTTAGTTTTCATGCGTAGGGCCATACGGGCTATGTTTAGCTATTCATAATTTTTTTCCAACATAGCCTGCATGTTCCTGTTCCCTGTTATGGAGTCGATAAGTCTACGAGCTACTATATCACCTACTTATCAGTGTAAGTTAATCAGATCCATTTCTGACACTTTTTCTAGATTTATAGTTCGATAATATGTTCAGGATCCAACCATTTGTTGGTTTTCCCCCATCTCAAGTTTCACCACTGTAAGATTCTAGATGTTCGCCTTGAAATTAGTCGCTGACATAAAACAAGGCCCGCTTAACGGTAACCTCTCTTAGAGTGTTGAGGTGTCAGCTGATTGGGACTGTCCAAGGACTAAGTTAGTTCTTTACCAGAGATTGTTTATTCCTTTTGCTTAGTAAATAAGTGTTTGATATCCAGGGCTTGGGTCCAATAATCCTTAGGTTCGATATCCCTTAAGGTCTTCTTGATCTCCTAGTCCAACCGCTCAATCTTCCGATCAAAATCAGTTGCCTCCACATCAGCTTCTTTTGATCTGACATGTCGAACTAGCTCAAACTGAATTAATTCGTCTACTTTTCATTTACATGAATGGGTAGTAGAACAAGAAACTGAAGGTTCAGCTTCCCCTATGTGTACCTGAATCTGTGAGTGGTTGGAAGTGACTTGTACGAATGCATCAATCACCCCTGTAAAGGATACCGATTGTAAATCTTCTTCTGGCAGCACTGGCGAATTTGTCATTTTTTCCAGTTTTGGTCTGCTTTGATGAATATAAGCTTATAATCCGACATGTATTTTAAGTTGCGAAATAATACCTAGTGGATCATAACGCCAACAATCATCCTACATGAAACCAAAAGAAGACATTTCTTTTTCCAAAGCATCAATGGAATTCTTATTTTTAGCAATTAGAGGAGATATAGCATAAGGATAGTTGAACAACGCTCCTTTCTTTTTAGATACAAAATGAAATTCATTAAGCACAATTTTCTGCCTTAATACATTGTATGCAAATAGTAAAGGTGTCACATACTTACAAAGCAAAGTCGATTGATTATCAAACAAGTATGACCATATTAGTATACTCAGGAAACAAAAACCAGCTACCAATACTCTCTTGCTCGGTCAGCCTTAGTACTTTGACTTGATCTTCTGAGATCTAATTCACTCTAGCCTTAGTTATTTTTTCTTTTAAAGGGTAGGCAAAGAAATCGATATACTATGAGTAAGAGAATGGAATACACTAAGGATATATTGCATCGGACCAACGAAATACCTCTTTTTCTTTGCCTTCAGCATCTATAGTGCTTAGGAAGAGACCAGAAGCAAGGAAGTACAAAGGATAATTGTAAAAAATCAAGTGAACAAGGTAAGAACAATGTCGGTAGGAGCAGAAAGGAAGGGTGGTAGACAAATCCACAGTGAGGGCCAGAGCTAAGTACTTGGGAAATTTAATGGTTTGTTGGTCTAGCTTAAGAGTAACAAGACGAATTGCTAAAAACAACAATTCATCTACCTTAGAGTCATCGGTGAGACTGAAAATAACTGATCAGAGAGACGTTAAGGTCCAATAGAAGGGATTTAGCAAAGTAATCCAAATAGGAAAAACTAGCTTTAGCTCAAGGTCAGGATTTTTGAAAACAGTTTGAAGTAATTCAAGCTTATTTTTTCGGCCCATGTAATGAATTGGTTTTCTAACCCTCAGTCTATAATGTCTATTCCTTGGGCTGGGATGCCCAATATTTCTGCAATAATTCCCACATCAATCTTTAAAAATAAAGTGCGATTATTCCTAAAGTATATTTCTTATTGCTCTGGTTCAAATCTTTCAGCTAGCAATAGGAAGGAATCAAGGTCGAAATGGACCAGCAGAAGAGTTGCATGCACTATTCTGATCCCGAACAGACAATGGTCATCCGCCGACGTGAGGAGAGAGTCCTCTTTAGGGTGAGGATATCAGTGAGGCACACCTTGGTGTCCTACACTTCCACCATCTCATTCACGAGGGCTTCCTTTCCTACTAGTTATGCCATAACGGCTCGAAGGGGCAAGATTACAACTATAATCAAAAGGTGGAAAGAAATAATAACTTACATGTGAATATGCTTGAATTCGTAATGCACATGGTAGTCTTGCAGCCTCGATGGGATCATGGTTGAGCTTGAGAAAATAACATGCAGAGAGTGAAAATAACGAGCAGAATAAGAAAAATATGGCAGTGCTTAGGCTTAATAATTTTTTAAGACACTCATTAATGCAATGGACAAGTGCGAGACTATCATAAGATAGATTACCAACCACGACAAGTGGGACTTGCCCATCGCATGAAAGAAATAACTTAATTAGCGTGCAAGTCCAGATGTGATTATCGTCGATCTGATATCGATCCACGATGATCATGGTATTGGGTCTACGGGGATGCGCTAACAAGTGGGCAACTTCAATTGTGATAGGATCCGAGTGTCATTGGATATAGCATTAATCAACGGTCTACATGATTTGAAAGAGAGTGAAGCACTTATTATACGCACACCTTCGTATGCGAGCGAATTCGTAGTGCTTATTAGATTAACGTTGACGATGATCAGGCAGGGAACTGCAAGAGTTTTAAACGTGTCGGGAATTTAATAGAAGCTATCCAAAACATGATTTGAGAGCACGAGAGATATGTTTAACCGTTGATCCTCAGCTAAAGACAGATCCACCCTTCAAGCATGCTCATTTGTTAGAGGAATCATTAAATTACCCTATAAAGGTTACAAAAGCTTAATATTTATAAAAATTTCATAAGGAGGATGGGGGGGGTTCCCCAACATTGGCTCCATCTGGGGATGGCTTTCCCTCATAGGAAGCCAAGAACGTGGGCCAGATGCATTCTCCGGTTGGGTTATGGATTCATGGCTAAAAGGCAGCAAATATCCCTCGACCAGATAGCTCTGTAGCGATACAACATAGGGGAAGATATCTGCGATGCGATGGATTAAGGCAGATGTTAATGAAGAGGTAGTAAAGGTTAATTAAAGAATAAACAACCACCATCGGGGCAACTATGATTATTCGTCCGACTGTCTACGACAGGTAAAAGCCGAGTGCAATGAGAAAATATAAAGAAATGGCGGGTGCTGGTAGTAGCAATACAGGACATTGTGAGAACCTACATGACAAAATGGATAGAATACTACATTTGTTAACAAGCATGGAAGAACGCTTGACGTTAATTGAGGACCAACTGACCATGCTACACAGGATTTTTTAGGGAGTCGAAAGTATCCATCTGCATGACCCGACTGGTAGCGCTCATCTCGATGGCTCATCAAATACAGCTAAAGAAATAATCCAGGTTTCCGACAGTTAGTCTTGATAGAGCAGTTAGCTCAATTTTGAACATAAATCCTGCTAGTTGCAGAATTTTGTGTAATTTTCATTTATATGACATATGGAACGTAGAGGCTCATTTTGAACTTAACAGACTTATCTTGTGACTTTGATACTTATGCTTAAGTATTTAAACTTATGGAATGAAAAATCTTTATCTTCTCAATTTTGCAAAATTGAGTTTTTTAACGCTTTTCATTAGATAAAAAATGATGAGTAAATTGGGGAACAAGAACATATGATTTACATTTTTCTCCCTCTTTCAGTTTTATTATATATATCATGAATAACATATACATTGTATTTTGTCTTACTTCTTGAATGCATTTTTCTCTTTCTGTTAAATGTATAAATATGTGTTGAATGAACGATAAATTTGCCTAGGGCTATCCCATAATTGTTCTCAAATTGAGCTTTAAGCATTATACAACAAAACACAAAACTTTTACAAAAATAGGGAAAATTACTGTCTCAAAAAGATTTTATAATGTTCTAATGCAACCGGATTGTTTGCAGATAGTTGTCATGTTGCAATTGAATAAATGTCAGGATGGAAAAATTTAAAGACACGGGTTTTAAGGCACCTCTGAACGTTAGTTACCTTTGAACGTCGCTCCGCTACCAGTGAGCGTACATAGCCCCGATAGAGTCATTCGCTGCCTTACAGTAGAATTTTCCTAAGCCTCTTATTTTTCCATACAGTTACGGATCATTGTATCCTTAATTAGTGTCTCTTATCAATTTTACTTTACGACGTAGCGGGAATAACCACACTTGAATTTTTCAGTGCCACTGATGTTGCTCCGCTGCCAGTGAGCATTGATATCCCCAGTGGAGTCATCAGCATACCCCACTAAATCGAAATGTAAGGGGACGTGTGTTGATTTTGGTTAGCATCTAGCTCCAAAATTTTGTGGAAGAGCTAGAATCCATGAGACCTCCAAGTCCCGGAAATCGTTTGGAGAAATTCCACCCATATGAGGAGTTATTAAAATAATTAATATTTTTAATGGGTTCCTAAGTCTAAACTTAGGAAAGTAAAAATATTAATGGGTATTAATAAATATAATGGTGAGAAGCTTCTAAGAGATGAGGATAAAGTCTGTTTTAATCTTATCCATTGATTAGAGACTTAATCTCAGTCGTTGATTCATCAACAGGAAAAGTATAAGAGAAGACTTGAGGATTATTTGGAGACACACTAGCAGATACTTAGTGTCCCAAGGAAAATCGATTCTCAAAGAGAAGGAGATCGATTTCAGAGGGAGAGTTGCAGGGTGGAGTAAGAGGAGGGAATCAACAACAGTCAATGACTGAGGAGGAGGTGACGCATAGGTATTGAGAGACAATGTAGAGGGAAGACGCAATCTAGGAGATGCAGTCCTCACGTAGGCTGATGCAAACGGACACAAAACTATGCAGAGTGACGCAAAAGTGACTCAGAGATAGGAGAAGGGTATCCAGGGTGTCAGAATGTTTCCAAGAAAGGGATAAACCTTGTCTCAAGTGTTTTCTCTCAGTAGTGTCTTAGTTTCTCTATAAAATCATTCTTTGTAAAAGGGATTGTTGCTGAAGATTAATAAAACCCTCATATGTTGCACCGGTTTTCCCACGTTGGGTTTTTCCGAGGACAATTGTCGAAAAACAATTGTGTTGATGTGATTGGTTCTTGTGCTTGTTATTTTCTCTATGAAATTATGTGATAATTGTAGTAGAATTTATTTTAATGTTTACTGAAGGGATTTCGTAAATAACTTATTGTGAGAAATAAGTAGGTGAAATAAATCAATTATTGTAGTAGAATTTTGGGTTAGAAATTTTCACATGGTATCAGAGTAAAGATCCGGAAACATGAAAGAAGAATCGACTATGGGTCAGAAGCATGATGCAGAGGCATCAACTTAGAGGGACTCGCATATATTTCTAGAAAAAAGAAGAAAGCACAAGGAACATGGATCACGATTATTCTAAGTTAGCTTCCAGACTAGAAGAAGCACTTGCCTAACAAGCTTTGCCTCCTTTGAGGTTTGGTATATAGATAGTGGAGCTTCCTGGAATATGACAGGAATTCGAGAATGTTTTTAAAATTATCAGGAAGAAAGGATGAATTTTTAGATCACCATGCAAAATAAGGCAAAGTGTACCCCCATAGGAAGAGGTACTATAGTTTTTCAAACCGAAGCAGGAGAGCCACTTCAAGCAACCAATGTGCTCCATGTGTCAGGATTGGGGATGAACTTACTCTTCGTATCTCAACTTCAAAAAAAGGGCTATGAAATTTTCTTCAGTAAGGACAAAGTATATGTCAAACACCCAAGTAGGAAAAAGAAGGCCTAGATTGGAATCATAAGTAACACGCTGTATAGATAACAGCTAGAATCTCCAATGGCACTGATAAGCAGCGGTGGAGATAAAGATTTGAATGAATTATGGCACAGGATGATGGGACACTTACACCATGGGGCTCTGATAATTCTTGGGAAAATAGTATCAGGAGTTCCAAAATTAATTACCGAACAAGATGATGTATGCAGAGGGTGTGTCCTATGCAAGTATGCCAAAGCAGCAATTTCCAGAAGTAACAATAGGGCTCAGAGTGTTCTAGCCTTGATACACTCAAACGTCTACAGACCTATGTCTGCAAAAGCTCTTAGTGGTGCTGAATACTTCGTCACCTTCATCGATGACCATTCCAGGAAGACTTGGATCTACTTTCTGAAAACCAAGGATGACGTTTTTGATCGATTCAAAAATAGTTCAAGGCTCTAGTAGAGAATCTGACATGAAAGAAGATAAAAGTGTTGTGCTCAGACAATGGTGGAGAGTACGTTGACAAGGAATTCACCGTTTTTGTGCTAGGGAAGGCAACAGAAGAGAGTGGACAACTCCCTACAATCCGGAGCATAATGGAGTAGGAGAAAGGAAAAACAGGACTATTGTGGAAGCAGCTAGGGCGATGTTGTATCATCAGGATATGCCCAAATTTTTATGGGTAGAAGCATGCAACACAACAGTTTATGTCCAAAACAACACTCCTAATAGGGCATTGGGCAAGATCACTTCAGAAAGTGTCTTCACCGAGAAGACACCTGAAGTCAGTCATTTCAAGATATTTGAGAGTTTGGCACATTGTCGTATACCCAAATAAAAGAGAAAGAAATTAGATCAAACTGCTGAGAAGGGATATCTTGTGGGATATAGCGAGAATGCTAAGGCATATAGAGTCTATCTTCCAGGGATTAGGAAGCTAGTAGTTCGGTGAAATGTAAAGTTCTTGGAGGATAGAGCTTTCAGGAAATCTCGAGAAATGCCTTTTGAGGAGCAGTCAAAAGACAATTCGTTGGTCTAACCACTTCGACCAACAAAAACTAGTACCAGCAATTCTCCTAAAGGAAAATCTTCAAAACAGGAGGAATCTCAGGAAGAGGAAGCTAAGCCAATATATGTACCAACTACTAGTGGAAGAATGAGTTGGGAGCTCCAACAGATTCTATGGGATGCAGAGGACTTCATTGGTGCACCCAGGAATGATAAAAGGGAGTGAAGACAACCAGACAGATACGAGGCCTTAGTAGCTCAAGTTGGGGAACCCTCTAGTTTTCAGGAGGCCATTTAGCATCAAGTATGGGTAGATTCTATGGTGGAGGAGTATAGTTCTATAATTGTCAATGATGTCTAGGAAGTGGTACCTAGGCCTCAGGATAGGTTAGTGGTTCGACATGGATCTATAAAGTAAAATATGTTGCAGACGGTAGTGTGGAGAAATACAAAGCCAGGTTTGTGGCTAAGGGGTATGCTTAGAAGGAAGGGACAGACTACAAAGAAAATTTTCCCCCAATAGCCTGGTATACTTCTATTAGAACCGTAATATCCCTTGCAGCATAGATGGGGTGGGAAATTCACCAGATAGATGTCAAGACGACATTTTTGAATGGGGTGATAGAAGAAGAAGTATACATTGAACAACCAGAGGGTTTTGAGACACATGAGAAGAAATCTCATGTATGCAGATTAAAGAAAGCCTTTTATGGGCTTAAACAGGAACTTAGAGCATGGTACGGTAGAATTGATGGCTACTTGCAAAAGATGGGGTTCGGCAAGAGTGACGTAGATCCTAATCTCTACTATCTTGTCGTAGAGAATGAGCCTCTAATCCTGGTGTTATATGTGGATGATATTTTCTTGACATGATCATCCAAGCTCATCAAAGACTACAAGAAGAACCTCGCCACAGAATTCAACATGAAGGATTTGGGACAGATGCATTATTTCCCGGGGTTGGAAGTTTTGCAGCAGAAGGGTGAGATCTTCCTTGGACAAGAGAGATATGCTACAGAGATCTTGAAGAGATTCAGGATGCAGGACTATAGACCTATGCCTACTCCAATGATCACCAATTGGAAGAAGATTGACGCATCAGAAGATAAATACGTTGATCCCACCTTGTACAGACAGCTTATAGGGTCACTGATGTATCTGGTCAATACTAGGCCATAAATTTGTTACGCTGTCAACACCCTCAGTCAGCTCATAGTGGAATCCAAGAGGGCACACTGGGAAGTAGCCAAATACGTTCTTAGGTATATACAAGGAATAGTGGAGCATGGACTATTGTACACCCAAGGCAATGACATTAGGCTGAGTGGGTTGACTGACACAGATTGGGCTGGAAGTTCAGTAGATCGGAAAAGTACAACTAGGTAATGTTTCAACATTGGATCAAGAATGACCTCTTGGTGTAGTAGAAAACAAAAATATGTGGCTCAAAGCCGAGTTGAAGCAGAATATATGGAAGGTAGCACAGCTTCGTGCGAAGCCATATGGCTTAGGAAATTTCTTGTGAACCTATTCAGGAGAAGGATGGAAGCGACCAAGATTTTGTGTGATAATCAGAGTTGCATCAAGCTCTCTGAGAATCCAGTATTTCATGATCATTCGAAACACATTGATATCAGGTGTCACTTTGCCAAAGACTGTGTCCAACGAGAGGCAGTACAGTTGCGGTACACTCCTACAGGAGAATAGGTGGCAGACATCCTCACTAAGGCTCTAGGAAGAACAAAGTATGTTTATTTCAGGGAGAAGATGGGGATGGTGAAGAATCCATTTCAGTAGCAGAAATGGATAAGTATTGAGAGTTGCAGCACTGTAGTTAGCAATGGAAGTGATATGGGCAGCATGATGTGGCATATTCAGAGGGATCTGCAATACAGATGTAGCAGTGACAGTTGCAATGTCATGGGCAGTAGTACAGGTTGTAGCAGCACAATAGATGTGGAGCAGAGGACCGATGCCATGGATCAATGTGGTGCTTCTATTGGGAAACACTGCAAGAACACATTCCTCGCTAAGAGGGAGTGTTGATTTTGGGTAGCATCGGATGTGCTCTAGCTCCAAAATTTTGTGGAAGGGCTATAATACATGAGATCTCCAAGACTCCAAAATCGTTTGGAGAAATTCCACCTGGATGAGGAGTTATTAAAATAATTAATATTTTTAATGGGTTCCTAAGTCTAAACTTAGGAAAATAAAAAAATTAATGGGTATTAATAAAGATAAGGGTAAGAAGCTTCTAAGAGATTAGGATCAAGTTTATTTTAATCTTAGTCGCTGATTAGAGACTTAATCTCGATCGTTTATTCATCAATAGGAAAAGTACAAGGGAATACTTGAGGATCATTTGGAGACACACCAGCGAATACTCAGTATCCCAAGGAAAATCAATTCTCAAAGAGAAGGAGATCGATTTCAGAGGGAGAGTTTTAGGGTGGAGGAAGAGGAGGGCGTTAACAACAGTCAATGACCAAGGAGGAGGTGACGTAGAGGTATTGAGAGACAGCACATAGGGAAGACACAATCCAGGAGGCGCAATCCTCACGTAGGTTGATGTAGAGGGACGCAAAACTACGCAGAGCTAGGAGAAGGGTCTCCAGGGTGTCAAAAGTGTCCAGGAAAGGGATGAACTTTGTATTAGACGTTTTCTCTCAGTAGTGTCTCCATTTCTCTGTAAAATCGTTCCTTGTAAAAGAGATTGTTACTGAAGATTAATAAAACCCTCATCTCAGATTGTATGCTTATGTGATTCATGATAAAATGCTCAGATCTTCCGGAGAAATCACATAGATAACAAAGGGTCGACGGGTTTCGAACCTAGATCTAGGTTCATCATCAGGACCATGATGAACCTAGATCTAGGTTCGAAATGCGTCGACCCTTTGTTATCTATGTGATTTCTCTAGAAGATCTGAGCATTAAAACCCTCATCGGTTGCACCGGTTTTCCCACATTGGGTTTTTCCGGGGACAATTGTCCAAAAACAACTGTGTTGATGTGATTGGTTCTTGTGCTTGTTATTTTCTCTATGAAATTATGTGATAATTGCAGTAGAATTTATTTTAATGTTTATTGAAGGGATTTCGTAAATGACTTATTGTGAGCAATAAGTAAGTGAAAATAATCCGTTACTACAGTAGAATTTCGTGTTAGAAATTTTCACAATTGGTAGGTTGTGCACTCGAATTTTCCAATGCCATTGACCTTGCTCCACTGCCAGCGAGCGTTCATAGCCCCAACATAGCTTGTCATCATACCCCATCCTAAGAAGGTAGGTTAAAAATCAGTAAGACAGATAGAAAAGGAACGTTTTCATAAAAAGGGTGGATTTTAGCTTTGTTTTACTACTCGGGTTAAAGATAATCGCAACATAAGGAAACCCTACAAGACTTATTAAAATGCATAGGTTAGTGATCATCTTTGAGGGACGGGGAAAGGAAATTAGGGGGGATAATGAAATAACTTTGTATATAAAATGTATAACATCCATGCTACTTTGACTTTGGGGACAACTTGGGATATTATGGCAAACTTGATATTTAGTTCAGTATTTAAGTAATCTATTTATAGTGAGAAATATGCTTGTTTTTCATTTTATAATTTTTTTCCCGGAAAAGAAAAATCGTAATTTCCATTATATCAAAAAATTACATATTGTAAATGCCCATGGCATATGCAGTAAGTTGATCGAGGTCACCATAGGAAAGTAGTAAAAACCTGTTGAAAATTTACAAAAAAAATGCACCTTTTCAGGTGTGTTGCTAGTAGTTCATAAATAATATTTACAAACCATGTATCTGTATAATTATTTGACAAAATAGTGTTGGTCATATTAACAAAATTGCAGTAACTAGGGCTCATCTGCCCTTTGCAAAATTTGATCTATATACGGCCTGTGGTAATACTGATAGACATGTGCCTGTATGTGTTCTCTCATCAACCATTCACCTCGAGGTTGATTCGTTGCCTCTTTCGATAGCTTGTCCGTGACTGCATTGCATTCCCTGTATATATGTGAGCAAGAAACAAAATCAAATTGAGCTTTTAAAAATAATGCATCATCCAGGATTGTTCTGAGTGAGATAGCATGGCATGTAGTTATGCAGTTGAACCAGTTTATGACTATCTTAGAGTCACCAAAGATCTGTAAGTGGCCACAATTTTTGGATTTTGCAAAATATAGCAGGTGACGGAGTGTCATGAGCTCCGCGAAGTTGTTTGTACCATTTCCCAAACCCAGACTGATATGGAAATAATGAGCTGCAGATAAATGTAAGATGATCCCCCCTCCACACCCCAAGTCTTGTGCAGCTCCATCGAAAAAAGCCCAGGGTGTGTCTTTATCAATTACTTCAGGGATGATGTGTCTTGTCCTGGTATTTTGCATATCCTCCGGGATCTCAAGGAAGCTCGAACATATTTTTGGGATAATCAGTGCCCTATTCATTTGCTTGCCTTGAAATATATTGTTGTTCCTACTGATCCAGATGTACCAGGAGACAATGAGAGGTAGGTTCCTCACTTTCTGGCTGGTTGTATTGTTCCACCAATTATTCCAGGCCGATTTCACATCCTCTCCTACCCAGAAATATGCTATCTTAAGGAGTTGAAGGACTTGTGCCCAGACTATCTGTGTTTCCGGGCAGGCAAGGAAGAGGTGTTTGGTTGATTCCTCCTCTTGTTTACAGAGGACACACCAATTAGGTCTTGGGAAAGCTCGTTTCCTAAGATTGTTACCAGTCGAGACTTTATCCTCAATTATGTTCCACATTAGTAGGCGAGAAAGAGGAGGTCCCCGAAGCTTCCAGATATTCCTCCACTAGATTTGGCATACTTCATGTTTGTATCTGGAGTGAATTACTAAGTACCCCTCCTTAGGGGATTATTTTCCATTCTTTGCTAGTCCTCATAACAGTTCATCCGGCTCTTCCCTCAGTCTAACATGTGATTCTGTTAGGGCTCTTATGTATCTATCCCACTCCCGAAGCCATCTGTCCGGGATATCTAAGGTGATCCCAGATAGCCAGGCTTGTTGAAAAACATTAGTGTTTTGAGGATCACCAATATGAGCAATTGAGAAAATGTCTTTTTGATTCAGAAATTCTATCAGAGGTTGTGGGAGGAGGTGAGTGTTCCCATAGCCTATCCATGGGTCTAAACCAATCCGGGCTTCCTCCTCGTTGCCAATTCGCCAAGTTAGACCCTTTCTGATAGTATGGAGAGTATTTAACACATCCCTCCAGATCACTGAGATGTTATTTCTATTCCAGAAGGGTAATTTGATCCAGTCTAATAGTGGGATAGGCCAGATGTATTTGTAAGTAATCACTTCAGTCCATAGACTCCTTTGTTTGAGGAGTAGCCACCCCAATTTTGCAGCGAGGGCCTGGGCAAAAGTAGCTAAATTTTTTAGCCCCCACCCTCCCCATTTTTTGGGGATGGCTATACTACTCCATTTGACCCAAGCATATGGTTTCCCCTCTTTGTTTCCTTTCCATAAGAAATTGCAGCAAATTCTCTGTATCCTTTGAACTATTCCTTGAGGGATCCATGCTAAGGACATCCAATAAACAGGGGTGGCCTCAAGAACAGATTTGATAAGGACCAATCTTCCTGCTCTGGACAGTAATCTGCGACTCCATAAATTTATTCTTCTTTCAATCCTAGTGATTAACCAAGTCCAGTCAACTATTTTGTATCCATCTAGTTTGATCTTGAAGCGCAGGGACTTCATGCCATCTTGGACGGCCTGTATTTGAAATGGGAAGCTTTGGATAACCAGATTGGTTTCTTGTATGGTACATCTGGATAGGGATATGGTGGATTTAGCCTGATTAATTTCCATCCCTGTGGCCAAGCTAAAGAGTCTCAGGGATCCAGAGAGGGTAATTAAGTCCTAAATGCTTCCATCCAAGAAGATGAGGATATCATCCACGAAGAGAAGGTGAGTGAGTGAGCATTGATCAGTGATCTTAAGACCTTTTACCGCCTTCTCCGCATGAATCTTTCTGCTTAGGCCCTCCATAACCAAGAGAAAGAGTAGGGGGGAAAGGGGGCAACCTTGTCTGAGGCCCCTCTCGGCTCGAAAGGAATGGGATGCCAACCCATTGATCAATATAGCAAAAGAAACCGATGTGATACAACATATAATCCATCTAATGGAAACAGGTGGAAAACCCAGGTGGGTGAGTAACATTCTGAGATATAGCCAACTGACCCTATCAAAAGCCTTAGAGAGGTCGATTTTAAGCATCATTCCTTTAAGGTTTTTCAACTTGATGGAGTGGATGACCTCTTGAGCCGAGCCAATAGCCTCATGAATCTGCCGATTTTGTAGGAAAGCAAACTGTTTCGGGGAGATATGCTCCGAGAGGATGGGCTTGATTCAGTTGGCTATAATCTTGGCAATGATTTTGTAAAGGCAGTTACAAAGGGATATAGGGCGAAAGTCATTGAAAGAAAGGGGTGAGTCCAATTTGGGAATGAGGGCAATGAAGGTAGAGTTGATAGGGTCATGTAGTCTACCACTAGTCCGGCTTTCTTCCACAACCACAAGAAGGTCAGGACCAAGGATATCAAAGAAAGTTAGGTAGAACTCCACAGGCCAACCGTCTGGTCTAGGGCTTCTATCTCTTTTAAACCTTTTCAAGGTGCTCTCTAGTTCCCCAAAAGAGATATTCTTTATGAGATCCACTAAAAGGTTAGGCTCCACAAACCTGGGAAATAATTCCGCAATCCGAATGATATCTGGAAGTGTAACACCTAGTGGAGCTTTGAAAAATTGTTTAAAATGTGAGACACCAAGCTAGGACAGCGAAGCATGAGTGTTAGCTGGCGAGCCATGGTCAGTGGGAAGCTGCCAGATCGTGTTGCTGGCCCTCCTTCCATTAGCGAATTTGTGGAAGAATTTAGTGTTGCCATCCCTCGCTTGAATCCAAATGGCCCTGCTTCTAAGTCGCCAAGTTTCCTCCCAGGCCAATAGTATCTTAGATCGTTGGGCTTCTAGCTCAACCAAACGGGCTTTGGTGTCAATAGAGATGTAACCATTGCCTTGCTCATCTGTGAGATTTGCAATCCGGGATTCAAGGTCAGATAAAGCCAGGTCCTCCCTGGCTTTCTTCTGTTTGGCCCAATCAATCGAGAGTCTTTTGAGATGGTGCAGATTATTGCAAAAACCCACAACCTTCCACCCACCAGAAGTGAGGGGATGAGACCTCCAGTAGTCAGTGACCATCTTTAGGTAGTCAGGGTCTTTGAGCCAGGTCGAGTTGAACTTATAGGGGGCTCTAGGCTTGACAGAGGATCCTGCCAACTCCAAATAAATAGGCAAGTGGTCCGATATTCCTCCAGAGCCCACCCATTGTCTGAAGATGGAAAAAATCAGTAGTAGGTCTTCGTGGATAAGGAACCGGTCCAATCTTCTCCCTAGAGCAGCTTCCCCTGTCCTTCTGTTGTGCCAGGTAGGCTTCTTCTTATTCATGGGAACATCTATGAGTCCATGCTATTCTAGCAGTGAGCTCAGCTGGTCCGAGGGGGAGTCCAATTGTGAGTGATGACCCCAGGACTCTTCATAACCAATGGTGAAATTTAGGTCACCCCCCAAAATGGTTGAGGAAGTGATCATCGAGTTATCCAAGAGATGATTCCAGAAGTGTATCATATTTTGGTAGGAGGCATAAATATTTATTATACGGATCTGTTTGCTCATGGCCACTGCGATAAGGTCCATGCCCAAGAAACCTAGTCCACCCCAAGAGGCAATCACCTTGATGGTCCGAGGATTGATTCCGAGGGCAAGACCCCCAGATCGACCAGCTACATCCATGGCTTGAAAGTACCAACCGGGCATGATGTCCTGAAGAATATTTACAATCTGTTTAGAGGGTCCCAAGGTCTCTTGAAGGAAAATGATGTCACAAAGTTCACAACTCATAAGTCTTTTAAGGGCCAGTTTTTTTTTACGGCTGGCCAGGCCCCGATAGTTAAAGGAGAGCCATTTCATCTGGAAACCTTGGCCGGGGTATTTTCTACTCTAAGCACCCAATTGATGGTATTTTGACGTCCCTGGGTAACATCATCCCCTGCTATTTTAATTGCTTTGGCTAATTTGGAGGGGCACCCTCGAGAGGGCTTATAGTCAATGGTTCCAAGAATTATGCCTAGTCTCATCACGTCTGGAGTGGTTTGCCTATGGGGGCGGAGATTATAGGCATGAGGGCCCGAGGAGATGAATTCAGACGGCAAAGGGAATATGTCCAGTCCAGTAGTCGACAGGGGAGGGGTAGTGAAAATAGTCTAAGGGGGAGCAATAGTCCAGGAATTAGGGATTGTATAATCATAAATGGGGGGAGAAGACGAAACCACAAAGAATGATAATTGATTGAAATGCAAGACAGAGGAACTGGGAGCAGAGACAGTACCCGAAGAAGTGCGGCTTCTGCCGCAGATTTGGATTTGGTCTTCGAAGGAGACAGGGGCCACTTCTGGGATGCAGTGGAGTTATTCCCGGCTTCTTTCTTTGTACCTTCCAGATCTGGGGTTAGCACATCCACCATTGGCTCTTCAAATTGTCTGTGCATCAGTCCCTCAGCTGCTGTAGGTGAATTCATGAGGAGGGGGCAAACTTTGTAAAGGTGGCCAACTTTGTGGCATCATCTGCACCGGAAGGGCACACCTTCATAGTCTAGGTTTTGTCTGCAGGCAAAATGACGCGAGAGTAAGGTTATCTCCTCCAGCCCGACCTAAGTGTCCAAATGAACCAATAAAAAATGTGGTCCATGGTCATAATCCCAGTCGATTCGAAGGTCTGGTCGTGGTCCAGGTAGGTCCCCAATGTGTCTCCAATACACTTAAAGATGGTGGGGATCCATTATTCCAGAGGGAGTCCTGGAAGCTGAACCCAAATAGGGCCTACCCCCAACTGTTCACGCTCTGGATCGAACAAAGGGTCCTCACGCTTCAGCAGGACTAGCACCATTTCAATGTGCCAGAACCTTAAGAGAATCCAATCCGTGTATTCCTCCTAGTGAAAACGAAGAGCGAACCAACCCCTCACCAGTACATGGATAATGGGTAATTCTTTGAGGAGGGAGCCCGATATTTACTCCGTCCATAGGTGCAGCCTTTCTATAAAGTAAAACCGACCTCGAACATGCCTAAACAAAACCCTCTTTAGAGTGTTATCTACTTCACCCATTGTGAGATCCTCATTCAGAGCTAGCTTGATGTCACTGTCTCCTCGCCCTGAGACAGCGTCCCTTTTTCTACTTGTCGGAGCGTCTGGCCGTCGGGTAGTCCTTTAGCAGACCTCGAATGCCTTGGTTAACAGTCTGCAGAGTGGAGGGGGTGGATTTGGGGTTAGGGATAGGGGAGCTGAAACAGCTGGAACAGATGGGGGTGAAAGGGTTAAGGTTTATCTGAGAAGGGTTCGATGGGCCAGCGGAGAGATGAGGGTTAGGAGGGAAAGGCTCAGGTGTTGTACCAGGGGCAGTTGCAAATCCAGGTGGGGCAGAGACGTGAGGGAGCTGCAGAGGGGGTGCATCGAAGGTAGGCGATGCTTGCAGGCAGGAACCCAGTAGGTCCAGTGTACCCAGGGAGAGGGGTAGGTAGTCCAGCCCTTAGACATTATCAAGGTGAGAAGGAGGGGGATGGGGGACTGAGGAAGATGATCTACCAAGCATAGGGAAGGAGGATGACATAGGGTGTCTAGAAATAGAAAATTGTCCTGGAATTGACACGGCACGAAAATAGCTTCAGTTGACCTCGTGATGCGGAAGGTCCTTTGTTTTGTCTGCCCCTTCCATGGTCTCAGAACCGCCAACAAACGGAGGGTGTTTTTTTCGAGAGGAACGAATGGCACACCGTAACAGAACTTGTAGAAACTGCGGAAGGAGGGATGATGGTGTCGATTCGATGCCTGGAGGATAGCAGTGAAAAACATCCCGTCAACTGTCAGGTGGCCGAGCATTGCATTTTAGTTTTTTGGGCTACCTAACTACTAATCATCCATTAATTTTAATAATATCGCTATCAAATAATTTGTTTATATATATATATATATATATACTATGTTATTATCAATGTTATCATCATCATCATCATCATTATTATTATTATTAAACGAGAATCAATAGGTGATATAATGCTTGAGATATTCGTCGTTAATTGCACGACCGACGTACTCTCGTTCAAAGTTCTTTAAGGAAAATTAATTTTCACCCTCCACCTTGTCAATAACGAAAGGCCCTAACTAGAGGTTGTCAAATTTCCCATGCTTACCTAGCTCTTCGCTTCTCTTATCCCATTTGAGGACCCAATCGCCAGGGAGGAAAAATCTATTTTTAGCTCTCTTGTCAAAAGCCCATTTAATTTTAGATTGATGTTGGTTATTCATTTAAAACCTGTAGGCTTTTCATGACTTTTGTGCCCAGGTATAAAGGAAACATAGTATCCAAACCATAAACCAACTAGAATAGTGAAGTACCAATTGATTTCTTGGTGCTTATCCTGTCTTCCCAAACAACATATTTGAGCCCTATGTGTCAGTTTCTCTTTTTAAAGTGTAACAATTTTTTTAGAATCTTCACAATATTTTTGTTAGTATATTCAGTGAGCCCATTTCCCTATGGGTAATAAGTTGTTAAATGTCCTAGCTTTACTTCGAAATTGTCACAGAAATTTTGAAAAGCGGCAGAACATAAAGGGTTAGTGTTATCCGCTACAATCTTTCTGGGGCAGCCGTAGCGGGAAAAAATATTTTCTCTCAAAAATTCCATTATCGCCTTGTCATTAATTTTTCTCAAGGGTGCAGCCTCCATCCACTTAGTGAAATATTCAGTAGCGGTAATAATTCAACGGTGTTGACCACTAAAAGGAGGGTGGATTTCCCTGATAAAATCTAACCCCCACTACTGAAAGGTGCCTCAACTATTATAGGCTTAAGGGGTAGAGTAGCTAGGTTTTGCTTTCCAGCAAAGATCTGGCATTGGTGGCAGGATCTTACCTTTTTATTAACATCACTAAAAAGGGTAGGCCAATAGAGGCCACTCCTCAAAATCTTATGGGTCATAGCTCACCAGGCGTAGTGGCCACCACACACACCATCGTGGTGCAAAGTTATTAAATAATCTACTTGTGAAGGGAGAACACATACTGGATCTTTCCAGTACAAGTTTCCATTTATAATATAGTAATTAATTTCTTTTAACTTAATAGAATATTTTGCAGAATTACTCAGGAAGCTTAGTAACTTCATCGTTTGAAGGTAACTGATGATGTCCTTATACCACTCAGTCGATAGAAAATCGGGATTAATGGTAGTTGGATTCAACGGAGGTAGCAACAACCCTGACTGCTTATCCTGTTGACCTCCATCTTCTGCTACTGAGCCTTCGAGAGCAAGTAAATTGATGCCGAGTGCGTCAAAATTCACTTCAGTTAATAATTTAGCTAACCCTTGCCCTTTAATGATTTTAATTGGTTTCAATTCTAAATCATACTCCTAAGTTTTGGCAATCCATTTCCCCCTTCGCCCCTTTGTATCATGCTAGAGGAGTATATCTCTCATAGCGGGGTGAGGTATATACACTATTGACTTACTGAGTAAAATGTACTCCCTAAAGGCTTTAAGCATTTTGACGAGGGCATAAGCTTGCTTCTCTATAATATTGTATTTTAATTCAACATTTTGGAGGGATTTTCTAAAAAAGGTGATGGGTTGTTCATACCCATCTTGGTTTTTCTGCAATAATACTGCAACCATGGTATGTTCAGAAGTGAAAGGGAAAATTATAAAATCCTTCGTATAATCAGGACTAATTAGGACAGGGGCTTCCATTATGGCTTTCTTAATTCTTTCAAAAGAGTATTTGGATTCTTCATCCCATGTAACATTGTTTCCCTTTTTAAGCATGCGATTAATATTCTTAACTATTTCGGCAAAATTAGGGATAAATCTCCTTAAAAAAAAAAAAAAATTCCTAGGAATGCCTGCACCTCCTTCTTGGTGTGTGGAAGGGAGATGGTTTGAATTGCATGTACCCTTTCAGGATCGATCCTAACACCGTGTTGGGATACTATGTGTCCCAACAACTTCCCTTCAGTCATCGCAAAGAAATATTTCTTTGGATTCAAAGAGAGGCCAAACCGTCAACACTTTTGGAAAATAGCCTCCAAATGCTTGAGATGTTGTTCATCACTCGAAGAAAAAATAGTCATGTCATCTAAATAGATGACTATAAATCTATCCCTTTCATTTGCAAAGTAAATATCCATGGCTCTTTGGAAATTTTCCCCAACATTCATCAGGTTGAAAGGCATTTTTTGGTACATAAACGTACCCCATGGAGTAGTGAAAGTGGTTTGTACATATCATCTTTATGAACGGCTATCTGATTGTAACCGGAAAACCCATCCATCATGGAGATGTGAGCTGCACCGACTACTCGTTGTAGAATGGTATCCATTTTTGGAAGGGGGTAATTGTCCTTTAAGGATGCCCTATTGAGATTTCTAAAGTCCACACATTGCCAAATCTCTCTGGTTTTATTTCTAACAGGCACCAAATTAGCTAACCAGGTAGAGTAGCGTATGGGGCACTATTATTTTCGCATCTAAGAGTTTTTTAATTTCCTTCTCAATAGAGGGAAGAAAGAGGGGATTAATTTGTCTGAGTTTTTTCTTAAAGGGCTTGACTCCTTCCTTTAAAGGGATGTGATGCTCTATGATACTCTAGTCATAAGCTTTGAGGTCATTATACAACCAGGCAAAAACATCGGCATACTTTGAGAGGAATTGGACATATTGATCCTTTACATGTTGTGAAAGAAACCTGGACAAATTAATTAACTTTTTTTTGTACATAGTAAAAATGTCAACTGCCTCCACCTCAACATTAGGAGGTTTAAGGGTCTGAGTGGCCACAGCGTCATTATGATCAAAAATATTTTCGAGGGGAATCAATCCTCTAGGAATGTGATTATTTTTTAGTTGAATGATGTCATGTTCGCCAATTTCTGGATTAAAAGGAGGGATGTTGGTTTGCACCAAGTCAACATCCTTGTCTTCGTTAATAAACGGGTCTGAGTATTCTCTAATAAATTGGATAAATCGCTCAATCTCCTGCTCGTATTCAAATACCTGCCAATGCTTGATGTTGTCAAGTATTGAAGGTCTATAGAGAACATCTATTTCGAACTTAATTTTAAGTCCAGTGGGAGGGGAAAAAATAGTTGTTGTAACAGCCAAAGCATCAACTAACTGATTTTGTTCACGAGGAACAGTCGTGAAATTAATGGCTAAGAAAAAATTATCAACCAAGTCCCAAAGTTGGTTTCTATAAGCACACAAACAGGGATATTTATCTTGGCACTTATTTGTTACTTGTCTGGTCACCAGCTCAGAGTCGCCATATACTAATAATTTTGTTACGTTTAGTTTGCGCGTGGTTTATAACCTGAGGAGGAGTGATCGTACTCAGCGATATTATTTGTTTTTTCGAAGTTTAGCTTAAAGGAAAATGAAGAGTTTTTTCTAAGAAGGAAGGATTAAAACAATACCAGCTCCAAATCCAGCTTTAGAGGAAGAGCCAACGAAGTACATTTTCCATACTGTGTTAGTATCTAAAGGGAAAGTAAGGAGACTATCTCTTTCATTAAGAGAACTCTTTTCCTTATTCGAAATGGAAAATACAAAATTTCCCATATTTTCTTCTATAATATAAATAAGAGAATTTTCGAGGTTCTGTTCTGAGTTAATCTTGTAAGTTAGTCTGGATTCTCTATAAAGACGATGAGTACCTCCCCCAAACATGTGGATAGTAGTGTATGAAAGGTGTAATTGGAGCGATCCGCCAAGCTTGATACCCAACTCCTTAAGAGAAGCATCTCGTAGTTAGGAGGAGCGTCGACCACAACTATATCCATAACAAGACTTTTAACGGGAACCTGAGCCAAAAAAACTACTAAGTCTTTAATAACCCCTAAACATTTGACTCTATGAGAATTGAAAGAGTACAGATCATGGTATTCTTGGGTTATACTCAATTTGAGATTTTCCATGATCTCCTTAGGCATGAGATTATGAGATGCTCCAGAGTCAAGCATATAGTTGTGGAGATTCCAATCATGAATATTCAATCTGATATAGAATGGAGGAACAATATTGCCACTTTTGGCTTTAGCAGGTCCTATGGAGATCTTAGGAGCATCATCTTGTACATTTATAAAATCTGTGACTCCTATTTCCTGAGGAGACCATTGAGATCCTTTTAGAAAGGAATCGATCTCTTACTTATACTTTGGGAGTTTCATGACTTCCATTAGTGGCATATTAATTCGGAGTTTATTCAACTCGTTTTGCAAGCTAAACTTTTTTGGTATGGGAGAGTCTAATTTGGCAGGATCAAGATGGAGGTGTGCAGGCTTTTCAACAACCTACTAATCTTTAATGGGGGATTCCTAAGGGGACTGTTGGTTCTTCCTAAGCCTTAAATTATACTTTTGTTGAAACTGGGCCTCTAGCTTCTCTGTGAATCTTCATAGCTGCGGGTCCCAGAACTCCTGTTCCACATATTTAGGGGAAACCGGAGAAGGAATATCAAATTAATTTATAGAGTCAACATTTCGATAGTCGCCTTCATCGGGGTTTCTAAGCTGACTAGCAACGTCATCATCATATTCATCTATTAGGTTGGCATTATTTCTCAAGGGAGGTTGAAGGGGTGGTTCATCAACTCTTTGCCCTCGTTGCAACATTTGCTGCTACTGAGGATGATTAAAAGGGGGAGAATTCCTAAGAGGGAAATTCAGGTTATGATTCTGAGGGTTGGGGGGATGAGGGGGAGTTGGTCTATTTCCCAGTTCTAAACGATGTATTTTTTTCGTTAAGGGCTTGATAAGTTTGGACATCTCCTCAATATTCTTCTCCTATGAAGAAGAGGAAATAGGAAGTTGATGAGAAGTATTAGCAACCTTTTTCTTCCCATCGAACTTAATGTCACGAGGAACCCTCTTTACCGTAGCAATAAGGTTTCCCTCACAGGAACAAGCCTTGGCTTGGGTGTCAGCTAATGTCGCAGGCCCTCTTTCATGTATGGCATAGGAAAGATCATCATCAAGTGAAGAAGTGTATGCCATGACAACTGCGGTGTCAGAAGGTTGAATTGTGGGAGGTAAGTGATTATAGCATTTGGTAAACCTTTTATTAAAGTCACTAACAGATTAATCAGGGTTTAGCTTAAGAGCGGAGAATTCGGTAAGCCAAAGTTGATTTCTTTTCTTCACACCATATTGTTGAGTAAATAACTCGATAAGTCTATCCATAGTATTGATGGTGTTGGGGGCCAAAGATCTGAACCACTTGTGAGGTTCTCCTTCAAGGTTCTGTACAAACAATCTCATAAAGATATTATCGTATTCGGCACCTAAATTTTCACAATAATCTTGAAACTTAACTATGTGTTCCTCGGTAGTCCAATCTACTTCATTATCGAATTGAGGAAGGTTTTTATTTTATTTAAGAGGAAAATCATGTAAAGGCCTCTGTATATCAACAAGGCGGTATCGGGCATTTACCCAGGCATTCATGGGTGAAAAGGTCGGAGGTAAAGGTGCTGAGGGAGGAGAGGGAGGTGACGAAGAGGAATATTGATAGGGAGAGGTGGATGGATTATTTGGGGGTGTAGAGGGATAAAGGAAGGTTAAGCCATCAGGGAGAGAGGAGGAGGATGATATGAGAGCTTGAGAATTAAGGCAAAGTGGACTAGAATACACAACTACCCGAGGGGTAGGTGATAAAGGGTTGTTTTTTTTCTAAAGTTGTCAAGGCATTTTCTCCTATTTTCTATAGCTACAAGCACTTCTAGCTCTTCTAAAGGAGAGGAACTCATCTCTGAGGTGGATCTAGTTAGCCTTTGAGAGGTATCCAGGTTTTAAGGGGTGACTACGTGAAATAACAGAAAAGGAAAGAATTTCCATAAATAAAACATTGTTATAAGTAGATGGTGATTAAATTAATATAAAGAGAATAGTACAACATGAAATTATAGAGTACCTTAGCGGCAACATACGTGCAATTCCACAGAAAGCTTCACGCTCTGAGAGGTTGTTGTCATCTGGGAGCATTAGGGTTTGGTTGAGCGCATTCGTCTTCCTACACTAAAGCTTCCCAATTATGGTGTAACTCGTGATGTGTTTTGGAAACATGAGCCATTAGTTCATATGAACCATTAAGGATGTTACAATGATCGGCCAAACCAAATAAAATATGTGGTTGAACAGGGTTAGAATTAGTCATCCACAGATTAAACTAATAACTCCCTAGCAACGGTGCCAAAAGAATGTTGGTGCACAGATTGTTCCCACATATAAACAATTGAGCACACATTCACTGAGGACTAGATAGCCCTCCCGCTCTAGGTGTAACTGCTAGTCCTTAGCACACCACAGGGGGTAACCCTGTAATATAATTGTCAGATTTTTTAATTAGCAATAGAATAAGACCATGTTTGAATATTTTCGTTGTAGTAAATAGTGGTGGAATTCACACTTGAGATGAAGAGGCAAGTTGTTGAACTGTCACGTTGCGTCTAAAACGACTTCTCACTTTGATTAGTTTGTCCCAATTAGCAGGAGACATCCAGGGCACATTCTTGTACTTGGTAATCGCCACCACCAGTCAAGATTTGATTTGATACCTCATGGTAGGAAGATCCTGGATACTTTTGTTTAGTCCTGCCAAGATAGTAAAGTCTCTGCAGAGGGAATTAACAACCATAGTAGAGGAAACTGATTCCTCTCGTAATGTGTCTAAGCAACCTAGATCTTGTTCCGTTGCCTTCAATTGATTAGAGAATCTTTTCCAGGAGATTGCCCAGTTTTCTTCATTCCATAATGAAGGCACACCAAATCTTCCTAAATAATTCCACTCGGTTCTGAAATCGGTTGTTTCCTTGATTTCACTATTGAACTCATCTCGCATGGCCTGCATGGTGATCTGCTTCTCTTTTAACATATATAAGGAGAAAATATATTCATCCCTGATCGACGACTCAATTTATGTTAAAGTTTTGTCCTCCAAAGTGTTAACCATATCAATGATAGCATTGAGGTCTTTTATCTTTTTCTCTAAGACCTCAGCTGTATATTTTTCCTCTAGGCTAGCATTTTGTATTAGTCCCTATTTACATTGTGAAAGAATTCTCACGTATGCGTCAAATGTAGTGATCTTTTTCCATACTTGCCTCCAGATTTCGTCTTTAGCTTACATTAGTACTTTCTTCTCGGTAAGCGTGACACGAGCGACTTCCTCGATATTTTTTACCTAATTATTTCTATCTTTGAGTGTAGCTTGGATCTACTCAATCTCTTCATTCTTTCACCCTATCGCCACATCTATCATGTGTTCAGATCTTGCGATTTCTCCTTTGGTTGTTTGAAACTCCTGCTCTAGCTGGGTAATTTTGATATGTAATAATTTGGGATCTTTTGATTCAGCTGTCTAGGTTGAACTAAGAGCTTTATCGATTGAAGCCTTATATTCCATCAATTCCTTCAAGTTTCATTCCTCTTTCTCCTGTTATTCTGTTCTCACTGCCTGTAGTTGCTCAAGGGATTTTTTACGCTCTTCTTCCTTGAGCCACATAGCAGTTTCCATTTCCCAAAGGTGACGCTCGACCTCTTCCTTCCTTTTGAATGCTTATATAAGAACATGGGGGTCATAGTCTCAAATTTTCAATATTATCTGAAGAAATTTTATTTGTTTTTCCTTTTGCTCGAGTAGCTTCTTCAAAGGGTCAGTGTATTTGGGGTGCCCAGATTATCGAACAAAAATCTCTTCCAATTCTTTGATTCGGTTAGTTTTGGTGCGCAGGGCCATATGGGCTATGTTTAGATTTTCGAAAATGTTTTCCAACATAGCCTGCATCTTTTGGTTCCTTGTTGTGGGGTCAAGAAGTCTACGAGCTACTATCTCACCTGCTTGTTGGTGTAAGTTAATCACATCCATGTCTGACACTTTTCCCAGATTTATAGTCAGAGAAGATGTTCTAGATCCAACCATTTGTTGGTTTTCCCCCATCTCAGGTTGCACCACTGTAAGATTCAAGACGTTTATCTTGAGATCATCATTTGATATAAAACGAGGCTCGCTTAAAGGTAACCTCTCTTGGAGCGTTGAGGTGTCAGATGATTCAGATTGTTCAGGGACTATAGTCAATTCTTTACCAGGCGCCATTTCTTCCTTTTGCTTAGTAAATGAGTGTTTTATATCCAGGGCTTGGGTCCTAGAATCCTTAGGTTCGATACTCCTTAAGGTATGCCTGATCTCTCTGTCCAATTTCTCAATCTGATAATCAAAATGATCTGCCTCCACATTGGCTTGTTTCGATCTGACACGTCGAACTAGCTCAAACTGAGTTCAAACTGAGTTAATTCATTGAATTTTCATTTACTCGCATAGGTAGTAGATAAGGAAACTGAAGGTTCAACTTCCCCTGTGTGTATCTGAATCTATGAGTGGCCAGAGGCGGCTTGTACAAATACATCAGTCACCCCTGTAGAGGATACCGATTGTAAATCTTCTTCTGGCAACACTAAGGAATTTTCCATTTTTTCCAGTTTTGGTCTACTTTCATGAATATAAGTTGATAATTCGGCCTGCTTTTTAAATTGTGAAATGATACCTAGTGGATCATAACGCCAACAATCGTCCTACACAAAACCAAAAGAAGACATTTATTTCTCCAAAGCATCAATGACACTCTTATTTTATCAATTCGAAGAGATATAGCATAAGGATAGCTTAACAACACTCCTTTCTTTTTAGATACAAAATGAAATTCATTAAGCATAATTTTTTGCCTTAATACTTCGTATGCAAATAGTAAAGGTGTCACATATTTGGGGAGTTGAGTAGGCTAATTATAAAACACATATAACCATATTACAATATACTCAGGAAACAAAAACCAACTACCAATAATCTCTTGCTTGGTCAGCCTTAGTACTTTGACTTGTTCTTCTGACATCCTATTCACTATAGCCTCAATTATTTTGGCTTTTAAAGGGTAGGAAAAGCAGTCGATATATTGTGAGTAAGAAAATGGAATACGTTGAGGATATATTGCATCGAACCAACGGAATACATCTTTTTATTTGCCTTTAGCGTTTGTAGTGCTTAGGAGGAGACCAGAAGCAAGGGAGTACGAAAGATAATTATACAAAATTAAGTGAACAAGGTAAGAATAGTGTTGGCAAAAGCGGAAAGGAAGGGTGGTAGACAAATCCACAGTGAGGGCCAAAAATAGGTACTTGGAAATGTTAATGATCTGTTTGTCTAGCTTAAGAGTAACAAGACGAATTGCTAAAAACAACGATTCATCTACCTTATAGTCATCGGCGACACCGAAAAGAACTGATCAGAGAAAAGTTAAGGTCTAATAGAAGGGCTTTAGCAAAGTAGTTGAAATAGGAAAAACTAGCTTTAGCTCAGGGTCAGAATTTTTGAAAAGGGTTCGAAGGAATTCAAGCTTATTTTCTTCGGCCCATGTAATGAATTGGTTTTCTAACCCTTTGTCTGTAATGTCTATTCCTTGGGCTGGGATGCCCAACATTTCTACAATAATTCCCTCATCAATCTTTAAAAATAAAGCGCAGTTATTCCTAAAGTATATTGCTTGCTGCTCTGATTCAAAGCTTTCAGTTAGCGACAAGATGGAATCAGGGTCGAAATGGTCCGGTGGAAGAGCTCCATGCAGGATTCTGGTCCTGAGAAGTCAATGGTCATCAACCAACATAGTAGTTGATGAGGAGAGAGTCCTCTTTAGGGTGAGGATATCGGTGAGGCACACCTTGGTGCCCTGCATTCCCACCAGCTCATTCACGAGGTCTTCCTTTCCTGTTGGCTCAACCATAACAACTCGAAGGGGCAGGATTACAATTTTAATCAAAAGGCTGAAAGAAATAATAACTTACATTTGAATATGATTGAATTCGTAAAATACATGGTAGCCTTGCAGCCTTGACGAGATCATGGCTGAGCTTGAGCGAATAACATGCAAAGAGCAAAAATAACAAGCAAAATAGGAAAAATATAGTGGCGCTTAGGCTTAATGACGTTTTAATACACTTATTAATGCAATGAACATGTGTGAAACTATCATAAGTTGGGTTACCAACCACGGCAAGCGGGACTCGTCCATCGCATGAAAGAAATAACTTAATTAGTGTGCAAATCCAGATGTGATGACCGTCAATCTAATATCGATCAACAATGATCATGGTATCAGGTCCGTGGGGATGCACTAACAAGAGGGCAACTTCAATTGTGATAGGATCTGAGAGCCGTTGGATATATAATTAATAAACAGTCTACGTGCATCAGAAGAGAGTGAAGTGCTTATTATACGCGCACCTTCGTATGCAAGTGTATTTGTAGTGCTTATTAGATTAACCTTGACGATGATCATGTAGGGAACTGAAAGAGTTTTAAATATGTTGAGAATTTAATAGAAGTTATCCAAAACATGATTTCAGAGTGTGATAGTTATGTTTAAATGTTTATCCATGACTAAATTCAGATCCACCCTTCCATCATGCTCAGTTCTTAGAGGAATCATTAAATTACCATATAAACGTTACGAAAGCTTAATATTTATAAAAAAGTTCATTGGGGGGGGGGGGATTTTTCCCCAACAATTCTAAAACTATGGTGCCAACTTGGCACATGATCCAATCCGTACGGAGATCTTCTTTGGTTTAATGCACAAGTACACTTGTTCCCCAACCTGGAACTCCTTGAACAACTTGTTCTGAACTGCCTATCTTGTGTTGCCTTTATATTCTTCTTTATAACCTACATCTCTTGTTCCATGTCTGCTAGCATGTCCAGTCCAATCAACACCCTATTAACTAGATCACTCAACCTGAAGGGAGTATGGCAACTTTTCCCATACAATGCCTCAAACGAACTCATCCTCAAGGATTCCTGATACCCATTATTATAAGCGAACTCTACAAGTGGAAGATACTCTTCCCACTTTTGTTGTTGATGTATCACGTACATATTCAACATGTCCTCCAATATCCTGTTGACCCTCTCAATTTTTCCATCTGTCTGCGGATGATAAGTTGCATTGAAGGCCAACTCTGTGGCCAAACCTGCAAACAAATCCTTCCAAAACTTGGAAGTGAAATTTGCATCCCTGTCTAACACAATCTTCCTCGTAACACCACGCAATCTGACCACATCTCTGATGAATACCTATGCTACATCCCTAGATAAGAATGTAGACTTCACTGAAATGAAGTGCGCTACCTTTGTCAACTTGTCCACAACAACCATGTTGGAATCGTGTTGTCTCACTATCCTCAGCAAACCTGTGACAAAGTCCATGGATATGACCTCCCATTTCCATTCTGGAATCGTGATCTATTGTAGCAGTCCACCTGGATGCTTACACTCTGCCTTCACACGCTGACAATTGAAACACCTAGCCATAAAATTTGCTACATCCTTATTCAGATTCGGTGAATAATAAAATTTCTTCACTGTGGTCAATGTCTTCTAGTAGATTCGATGACCTGAATATGGTTTCAAGAGAACCTTCTTGAGCACACTATTGTCTGGCAAATATATCATGTCTCTAAATCTAACAAATCTGTCTGTTGTCAGACAATAGTCCATATCTTGTGCACATGCACATGTACCTATACCACTACCTATACTTATACCTACACCTGTACCACTACATGTAGATGTACCTGTACTCTGCAGCAACCTGTGTACAATCTCCATATACTTGACATCTTGTTGACCTGCCTATAAGACCCTATCTTGTAAGTCTGTCCCATAGGATCTCATAGCTACAAAGTGATTTACCTGTACCCACCTGCTAAGAGCATTTTCCACCCTGTTCTCCCTTCCTTTGATGTACCTGATCTTGACGTCAAACTCGTTGATCGTGGCCAACCACCTAGCTTGTTTGGCATTCAGATTTGGCTAGTCACGAAATAATTTCAACCCAATATGATCACTCATTAATACAAACCTTCTTCTAAGAATATAGTGCCTCCATATCTTCAATGCTCGTATGATCGTTGCTAACTCAAGATCATGTGTCGGGTAGTTCTTCTCGTGCTAGTTTATTTTTCGTGACTCATAGCATACCAATTGTCCATCCTGCATAATAAATCCACCAAGTCCTCTCTTACAAGAATCTGTACATACTACAAACTCCTTGTCTGGATCTGTAATCTTTAACACTGGAACATGTGTCAACAACTGCTTACACTGCTCAAAATTGGCCTCATACTCCTCGGTCTAGTCAATCTTCTTACCTATCCTCTGCAATGTTGTAATAGGATAAGCAATCTACAAGAAGTTCTTGATGAACCTCCTGTAATATCCTGCCAACCACGTGAAATATATCACCTCATCCACATTTCTAGGAGCTACCCACTCCATGATGGCCCTTATATTTTCTTGATCTACTGCAATGCCCTTCTTTGAGACAGCATGTCCCAAGTAATGTACCTCGGTCTGAAAGAAACTCCACTTGCTGAGCTTAGCATACAAATGATGCTCTCTCAACAATCTCAACACTGCTGCTAAATGCTCGGCATGCCCTTCCTCATTTTTAGAATATACCAATATTTCATCAATGAACAAAATAAGAAACTTATCCAAGTACAGATGCAACACACTATTCATCAAGCACATAAATGTAGCTCGAGCATTAGTCAAACCGAATGGAACTACAACGAACTCAAAATGCCCATACATGGTCCAGAAATTTGTCTTGTAAATGTCCTCCTCTTCGATGCGTACCTGGTGGTATCCAGATCTCAAATAAATCTTAAAGAACATAGTTTCTCCCTTCAACTGATTGAACACATCATCAATCCTCGGTAGTGGGTACCTATTCTTAATAGTCACTTTTCTCAACTTCCTGTAGTCAATGCATAATCTGAGAGTGGCATCTTTCTTCTTTAAAAAAAATATTGGTGCACCCCAAGGTGATACGCTTGGTCTAATATATCCCTTGGCCAACACTTCCTTCAACTACAACTTCAACTCTACCAACTCATGTGTTCTCATCCTGTAATGTGATTTTGATGCGGAGCTGCCTTTACACTAACTCAATACAAACATCTACTTCCCAGTGAGGTGGAAACTATGAAATCTCCTCAGGAAACACATCCTAAAACTACTACAGAACTGGGTATCTTATCAATACATATGTATCCTCAACTTCCTTACCTTTGTCACTAGAAACGTGTACTACAAATAACACGCATCCTTTTCTGCGACTACGCTTTTCCTACATAGTTGTTAACCATCCTCACTGATGTGACTTTCTTCTTTCCCTACAATATTCTTGGTTCCCCATTGTCATCAACACACTTAATGGATTTGTCATAACAATCCACCTTGGTTCTATAAAGATACAACCAATCCATGCCTAATAACATATTATATGATCCCAATGGTAATACATTCAAATGTGTTGTGGTAGGCATACCATTCAAATCAAATGCACAAGCTCCTACCCAATGATGAATTTGCCTCTTTGTAGTTGTAGCCAACTGCACTAACCAAGATTTTGCATGCAATTCCTTACTCAAACCACACTTATCCACCAATTCGGGACTAACCTAGCTAAAATTAGATCGAGGGTCAATCAAAAGTTAAATAACTTGATCACAAAGCTTACCGTCCATCTCAATGGTAGATGCATGATGGTCTTCTTATTTGTTATCCAAGGCTTCATCAATATGAGGAACGCTCTGACCAACACCTCCAACAGTTTGTGCCTCCTGTGCACTATATATCTGAGGCCTACCACCCTAATTCTATGGAATATCTCTCTTAATATGCTCCTTTCCGCATGTCCAACACTCCAATCGACCATTACCCTCACCTCAAGGTTGCTGCTATTGTGACCCATGTCCCTGTCTAGTTGCATTGAAGCTCTTTTGTGGTGCGACATTTTCTTTCTCATATGCATTCAGAGGCCTTTCTCTCTTAGGCTGTGGTTTACCTTTACCTTTTTCTTTTCCTTTCAAACCTTGCGGAGATTCATTCTTACGCTTTGACTATTCATAGTAATGCTTCAATTGCCCAATAACTTCCTCAAGTGATCGAGGCCCATCATACTCAATCCGATCTCTAAATGCTAATGGAAATACACTAACAAATTGTTGAAATTTCTCCTTCTCATCCTTAATATACGGTACATACCTCAATAGCTCCAGGAACTTAGTCGTGTACTCTTCAAATGTCATTGATCCCATATTTAGCTCATAAAATTCTTTGGCCTTACTGTCGTAGTACCTTTCTCACAAGTACTTCCTAAAAATCCTCTTGAACTCTTGCCAAGTCAAGTTGTCTGTCCTGATGTCTCTAACCCGCTTCACATCTTCCGCTAGATGTCCGCTTTACTTCTCAAGCTGAAGATAGCTATTATGGCCTTCATATTATTTGTGTGTTCATGCAACTCAAAGAATTTCTTCATCCCATGTATCCAAGCCTCTGACCCTTTCGGCTTCTTCACATCTACATCAAAAGTAGGTGGCTTTGCTTTCTTAAACTCCTCTAGGAAGTATCCCCTATCACTCCTCCTATAAGGATGATAATGATGATGATCATGATTCCTATCAGAACCAGAACTAGAATAGTACCTGTATCCATCTCCTCTCCTATCCAGAGTATCCAACAACCTGCATATCTAACAGTGTCATCTCTATCCTACATGTGACCACCATGAGACCTATTTCCATATACCTCGTTAGTTTTTTCCTCCTGTCCATGGCTGATCCAATGTGGACCTTGTCGCTGCAATTCTGATAAACTCTGAAGAAGTATTACATTAACCTCTGCTTATTTCTCTTCTGCCTATATGATCCTATCATTCTCTGCCTTACAAACCTTATTTCTTCCTTCAAGCTTCTCAGTGCGTCTACCAAATCAGAAGAGTTCCCAATACCACGCCGCTCATCTGACTCATAGGGAGAGTATTTGTAGTCTACCATCTTGTTAGTCATTTTGATCTCTTTCTACTACAAGGCATAATATGTCAGCTAAACCAAATCAAAATAAACCAACGTACCTTAGCAAAATTCAAGGAGGATATCTCATTTGCAAGATCATCAAATCAACATGATACATGTATAACATAATCATAACAACATATAGACATATAATACATAAGCACATAACCATATAACCATCAGTCTAGCTAGAGTTGATTCATCAATGCATGACCATATCAACTACACATACCATGACCTCATGCATGACAACAAAAACCATACCAACGTACATTGACAATACGCAAGCATAAACATGTAACCCAATCATACACTCATGACGACATGCTTCATAACAACATCCTCTTTCACATGGTGACATCACTACAACTATGACTGAAACCATGCATATGAAACAAATGCATAAACCACAAGGATGATTAATCACACGTGCAAACAACATGAATGCATGACCAACACACTACCCATCCAGTTTGAGGGGTGAAGCATGTTATGATGCCACTCTGTAACACCCTCCTCCCACATCTACCCAAGTAACTGACCAACTAGGGTAAATATGTGACGAGAGGCTACTATGATTGGATTCAACCTCCTATGTGACCTTAAGGAAGTGGAATCGATGGAACACAACATACAGACCTCCAAAATCAACTACAGGACCCCTGAGAACCATCCCAATACTTCTGGATACCAACCCCTGGGTCCCACTAAGGTTTTAGGCCTCTTGACCTTTGGAAGCTCTCATGCTATAGGCATGCCAGCGTCCAAGAGGCTCTAAACGCTCTCATAACAAGGCATCCTAGCGTCCAAGGACTAATTTTCTGGGTGTTATGCTAGTGTCCCCGAGATTTGAGTCACTTTTTCAGGCCTAGAGCCTGTTGATTTCTGGTAGCATCGGATGTGCTCTAAGCCTTAAAATTTGTAGGGAGGCTATGACACATGTATTCCAGAATACCCAGAAATGGTTTTCAGAAATTCCAAACAAAGGCAGTTTTATTAAAATAATTATTTTTTTTTAATGGAGGCCTAAATCTAAACTTAATAAATTAAAATAATTAAAGGGTATTAATTAAACTGGGGATGAAAATTCTAGAAGAAGACAAGGATCAAGCCAAAATGATATGAGCCATTGATTAGAATTTGATATGGGTCGTTGATTAATCAACGAGAGGATTATAATAAGAGGCTTGATGGGCATTTGGAAAACATGTCAAGTTAGAGATCAAGAGATCGATTTCTAAAGAGAGCAGTGGAATAGTTTCTGAAGAAGCGATCAAGGTGATTTCTTGCAGTGAGGAGCAGGGATAGTTTCTAGAGGAAGGTTTCTTGATCTGGGGATACATCTCAGAGAAGGCAGAGAGAGATCAAGAAGTGGTAGCGCAGAGCCACATTGGGTAGTGTATGGCCACACTCAGGCATCGCAGAGCTTGAGAGGAGATTCGAAATTTATTGGACAATTGAGTTTGAGAGCCAAAAGTTAGGTTGTGAGACCGAAAGGGCAGAAAGCCGATGTTCCAGAATAAAATCGATCAGCCTAAAGGAGTGATGCAGTTCCGAAAAGATGTGACATAGATTAGTAGCGATTGCGTCGAAATTGCGCAAAGGTAGCTAAGGGTTAGCCATTTAGTGGATAGATCAGTACTGGTGAGTTATATCTCGCTCATCTCTTTGTTAGTCAAATTATCTATATTGGATAACTAGTAAGGCATCCAAAGATTGCATTTACTGCATAATAATACAAACCCTCAATTGCTGCACCGGTTTTCCCGTATTGGGTTTTTCTGGGGACATTGGTTCAAAAACAATGGTGTCACTTGTGTGTGTGTTATTTCTTTCTTGCTCATATTATTTTTTCCGCATATTATTTAAAGTTGTTAAGGTCACCGATGTATTTACTTCAATATTTACAGTAGAGAACAATAAATAACTTGCATGGATTAACAAATAGGAGAAGTAATATCAGTTTGATGAAGTAGTGATTTGGGGATTCTCAAATTTTCACATGGTATCAGTGGGCAGGTGAAGTAAGAGAGCAAACCAGAAGAGCCCAATGCTAAAGAGAAGGAGGGAGATCGAAGTGTTGTGTAGGCAGCAGATCAAATCCCCAGAGGGATTGCGCAGTCCAGGCTAGGAGGGCAAGATTCTCAAGGAATGTCTCTCTCTAAGTGAGTCGACAGAGAGTTAAGATCTTAAGATCGAGATTTGTCAGTGGTAGAGGGAGAAGCACAGCAGAAGCTTCAGCGTAGAGCAATTTTCTGGTGAGACGCAGTTTTCTGCAGCAGTTATTGGGGCCAAAAAAACGTCAGAAGAAGGGAGGAGACACTATTTGAGGGAAATTCTTCCTCAGAGAATTCCTATCTAGGGAATTGGATTTCTCATTTGCTAAGAAGCAGTAGAGAGGAGTAGATCTACTAGCTCCAGCAAGGATCATGTAAGCTAGCCCAACAGCAACACAGAGGAGAGAAGTGGTAGTTCGACATTTTTGTTTACAGGGATGGCAACTAATGGGTTGAGAGATCAAGATCGGTTGGATGGAGCATCCAACTATGCGATCTAGAAGGCTAGGATATCATGCCTTCTAGATGAGTGATCTCAAGATGTATGTCAATAGTATGGTAGCTATACCTGGTGACGCAGATCCACTTAAGAAGTACATGGTTGAGATGGTGAAGGCCAAGCATTTGATTCTCGATGGAGTGAGGGATCACGCTGTATGTCACATTGCTAGCGAAGGGGCGGCCAAAGAGATGTTGGATACCTTGGCTATGCTATATCAAGGATATTCCAAGCAACAGAAGATGTACTTGGAGGAGAAGCTAAGATCAGCAAGGATGGAGAAAGGGGAACTCATTGATGCATTTGTGTCAAAGCTTCAGGAAGTCCGAGACTAGTTGGAATCTGTAGGATCTAAACATCAAAAACCAGAGATGGTGAGGTTGGCCTTGAATTCAGTTTCATAAGAATGGCAAGTATTTGTCCAGAGTATCCTGGGCAGAGAGAAATTTTTGGATTGGGAAGGGATGTGGGCCACTCTTTAGCAGGAAGAGATGAGGCAAGACTTAGTCAAGTACAAACTTGATGGCAGCAGAAACAGTGGGACGAAGCCCATGGAGGAGGAAGAGAATGCAACCCTTGCATCAAAGGAGTAGAAGGAGCAGTGGAAGAAGAAATATGTCTCAAATACCAAATGTTTCCAGTGTGGTGAATTTGGTCTCAAGAAGAAGGACAAGGACGAGAAACATGATCCGTAGGCTACTACCGCAAAGATCGAGGAAGAGGAGTTTGCCATGATTACCTAGATACCTACAGGGGAGAGGTGGGGTGACCTAGTACTGTAGTTCAAAAGAACTGCAGATGGACAGGGTCCATTGAGGAGTCCACCTCATGGATCTCATGCCTTGTGGAAGCGCATGATCTCAAGATGTATGCCGATAGTGTGGTCATTGTACCTGGTGATGCAGATCCACTCAAGAAGTATAAGGTCGAGATGTTGAAGGCCAAGCAGTTGATCCTCGATGGAGTGAGACACCACATTGTATGTCACATTGCTGGCAAAGGGACAACCAAATATATGTGGGATTCCTTGGCTACGCTATATCAAGGATCTTCTGAGCAACAGAAAATGTACTTGGACGAGAAGCTAAGATAAAAAAGGATGGAGAAAGGGGAATGCATTGATCTATTACTGTCAAAAATTCAGGAAGTACGAGATCTGTTGGCATTTGTAGGATCAACACCTCAACCTATAGACATGGTGAGGTTGGCCCTGAATTCAGTTTCAGAAGAATGGAAATTATTTTTCCAGAGTATCCTGGGCAGAGAGAAATTGTCGGATTGGGAAGGGATGTGGGCTTCTCTTTAGCAAGAAGAGATGAGGCGAGACTTAGTCAAGTGAAAACTTGATGGAAGCACCAACAATGGGATGAAGCCCAAGGAGGAAGAGAATGCAGCCCTTGCATCAAAGGCGCAGCAGGAGCAATGGAAGAAGAAGAAAGATGTCTCAAAGATCAAATGTTTTCGGTGTGGTGAATTTGGTAACCATGCTACATAGTGTCCTCTCAAGAAGAAGGACAAGGATGAGAAACATGATCCGTAGGTTTCTACCACAAAGATCGAGGAAGAGGAGTTTTCCATGATCGCCCAGATACCTCTAGGGGAGAGGTGGGGTGATATAGTACTGTAGTTCGAAAGAACTGCAAATGGGTAGGGTCCATTGAGGATTCCACCTCATGGATATTTACCTAGCAATGGGAGCCAATATCAGAAGTAGCAGGATGGACTAGGTCATTTGGTGCAGAGGTGTATCGGAGTAATAGTTGTAGTAGATAGGGGCGCTAGAATCTGAGCAGTGTAGGGCTAGTGTTGGCAGCAATGCAATTGGCATAGAGTAGAGTCAGCAGCAACACAGTGGCTTCAGTGACAGCGCAGAGACTAGTAGCAATTAGAACTTCAGTAACATATGCATCATGTTGAACACCTTTGGTTCAATATTTTGGATGATTTTCTGTTGTTGCTGCAGCAACAGTAGTATTTGGAGAGGGTTGTAGTGCAGATGCAGAATTGGAAGTGGCAAGGTGACCAATAGCACAGATGTAGCATTTGCGCAATAGTTGGTGGGCAGTGATGTCATACATCAGCAGCGCAGAGGGAGATGTTACAGAGAAGGGTGATTCTTCAATGGGTGGCATTACTAGAGGACATTCCTCGCTAAGAGGGAATGTTGATTTTTGGTAGCATCGGATGTGCTCTAGGCCTCAAAATTTCAGGGAGGCTACGACACATGTATTCCAAAATACCTAGAAATCATTTTGGGAAATTCCACCCAGAGACAGTTTTATTAAAATAAATAATTATTTTTAATGGAGGCCTAAGTCTAAAATTAGGAAATTAAAATAATTAAAGGGTATTAATTAAACTAGGGTGAAACTTCTAGAGGAAGACGAGGATCAAGCCAAATTAATCTGAGCCATTAATTAGAATCTAATTTGGGTCGTTGATTGATCAATGAGAGGATTATAAGAAGAGACTTGATGGGCATTTGGAAAACACATCAAGTTAGAGATCAAGAGATCAATTTCTGAAGAGAGAAGCGCAGTAGTTGTCGAAGAAGTGATCGAGGTGATTTCTTGCAGTGAGGGGCAGGGACAGTTTTTGGAGTAAGGTTTCATGATCCAAGGATACATTACAGAGGAGGAAGAGAGAGTTCCAAAAGAGGCAGCACAAAGCCACATTGGGCAGCACAGAGTCACGATGGGGCAGCGCAGAGCCTGAGAGGAGATCCAAAATTTGCTAGACAATCAAATTCCAAGGCCAGAAGTCAGGGTGTGAGACCAAAAGGGCAGAAAGTTGAGTTCCAGAGGCAAATCGATCGGCCTGAAGGAGTGATGCAATTCCCAGAAGCTGTGATGTAGAGAAGCACAGTGATTACGTAGAAATTGCGCAAAGGCAACTAGGGTCTAGCCATTCAGTGGTTGGATAAGTACTGGATCGCTAGTGATGGTGTGAGGTATATATCACTCATCTCTCTGTCAGTCAGATTATTTGTATTGGATAGCCTGTAAGGCATCCAAATATTGTATTCAGAAACTACTGCATAATAATACAAACCCTCAGCTGCTGCACTGGTTTTCCCACATTGGGTTTCTTCAGGGACATTGGTCCAAAAGCAACGGTGTCACTTGTGTGTGTGTTATTTATTTCTTGCTCAAATTCTTGTTTCTGTATATTATTTAAAGTTGTGAAGGTTGTAGTTGTATTTACTTCAATGGTTCCAGTAGAACACAGTAGATAACTTGCATGGATTAACAAGTAGGAGAACTAGTACCAGTTTGTTGCAGTAGTGATTCTGGGATTCTCAAATTTTCACATGGTATCAGAGGGCAGGTGATTCAAGCAAGAGAGTAGACCGAAAGATCCCAGCACTCAAGACGAGGGAGATTGAAGTGCTACATAGGTAGCAGATCAAATCCTCGGAGGGATTGCTCAGTACAGACCAGGAGGGCAAGATTCTCAAGGAAGATCTCTCTTAAGTGAGTCGACAGAGAGGTAAGATCTCCATATCAAGATTTGTCAGCAACAGAGGGAGAAACACAATAGAATCTTCAGCGCAAACAAGGTGAGACTCATTTTTCTGCAGCAGTTGTTGGGGTAAAGAAAGGTCAAAAGAAGGGAGGAGACACCATTTAAGGGAATTTTTTCCTCAGAGAATTCCCAGCCAGGGAATTCAATTTCTCATTTGTTGAGCAGCAGTAGAGAGGAGCAGATCTACTAACTCCACCAGGGAGTGTGTAGGCTAGCCCAACTACAACACAGAGGAGAGAGGAGGCAGCTCGACATATTTTTACGTAGAGATGATAGCTAATGGGCTGAGAGATCAATATCAGTTGGATGAAGCATCCAACTATGTGATCTAGAAGGCTAGGATCTCATGCCTTCTGGATGAGAATGATCTCAAGATGTATGTCGATAGTGTGGTAGTTGTACCCAATGATGCAAATCCACTCAAGAAGTACAAGTCTGAGATGGCGAATGTCAAGCGGGGTATCCTTGATGGAGTGAGGGATCAGGTTGTATGTCACATTGATGAAAAAGGGATGACCAAAGAGATGTGGGATTCCTTTGCTACGCTATATCAAGGATCTTCCGAGCAGTGTAAGATGTACTTGGAGGAGAAGATAAGATTAGCAAGGATGGAGAAAGGGGAACACATTGATCTATTCCTGTCAAAACTTCGGTAAGTCCAAGATCAGTTGGCAGTTGTAGGATCAACACCTCAACCTACAGAGATGGTGAGGTTGGCCCTGAATTCAATTTTAGAAGAATGTCAAGTATTTTTCTAGAGTACCTTGGGCAGAGAGAAATTGTTAGATTGGGAAGGACTGTGGGCTGCTCTTCAGTAGGAAGAGATGAGGCGAGACTCAGTGAAGTGCAAACTTGATGGCAGCAAACCAGTGGGACAAAGCCCAAGGAGGAGGAAGAGAATGAAACCCTTGCATCAAAGGGGTAGCATGAGTAGTGGAAGAAGAAGAAAGATGTCTCAACGATTAAATGTTTCCAATGTGGTGAATTTGGTCACTATGTTACACAGTGTCCTCTCAAGAAGAAGGACAAGGATGAGAAAAATGATTGCAGGCTGCTACAATAAAGATTGAGGAAGAGGAATTTGACATGATCACCCATATACATGTAGGGGAGAGGTGGGGTGATCTAGTAATGTAGTTCGAAATAACTGCAAACGGGCAGGGTCCATTGAGGAGTCCACGTCATGGATCAATACCTTACTACGAGAGCCCATATCAGAAGTAGCAGGATGGACGGGGTCAGTTGGTGCAGAGGTGTGTCGAAGTGACAGTTGTTGTAGCTAGGAGCGTCAGAATCTGACCAGCGCAGAGCTAGTCTTGGTAGAAGTGCAGTTGGCATAGAGCAGAGTCAGCAGTACCGCAACGGCTTCAGTGATCACGCAGAGACTAGCAGCCAGAACTTCCGCAACAGATGCATCACACTAAACACCTTTGGTTCAGTATTTTGGATGCTTTTCTATTGTTACAACAACAACAGTAGTTGGAGAGGGTTGGACTGCAGATGCAGAGTTGGCAGTGGTAGGGTCAACAGCAACACATATGCAACATTTTTCACAATAGTTGGTGGGTAGTGATGTTAGACATCAAAAACACAAAGGGATATGTTACACTTAAGGGTGATGCTTCAACAGGTTGCATTACTAGAGCACATTCCTCGCTAAGATGGAATGTTTATTTATGGTAGCATCGGATGTGCTCTAAGCCTTAAAATTTGCAGGAAGACTAGGACACATGTATTCCAGAATACCTAGAAATTATTTTTGGAAATTCCACCCGGAGACAGTTTTATTAAAATAATTAATCATTTTTAATGGATGTCTAATTATAAACTTAGGAAATTAAAATAATTAAAGGGTATTAATTAAACTAGTGGTGAAACTTCTGGAAGAAGAAAAGGATGAAGTCAAAATGATCTGAGTCATTTATTGGAATCTAATTTGGGTCATTGATTGATCAATGAGACGATTATAAGAAGAGGCTTTATGGGCACTTGTAAAACAAATCAAGTTAGAGATAGAGAGATCGATTTCTAAAGAGAGTAGCACAAGAGTTTCCCAAGAAGTGATCGAAGTGATTTCTTGTGGTGAGGGGTAGGGATAGTTTCCGGAGAAAGGTTTCTTGCTCCGGGATACATCACAGAGGAGGCGGAAAGAGATCCAGAAGAGGAAGCGCATAGCCACTCTGGGCAGCGTAGGGCCATGCTGAGGCAGCGTAGGGCCATGCTGAGGCAGCGTAGGGCCATGCTGAGGCAGCGTAGAGCCTGAGAGGAGATCCGAAATTTGCTGGAGAGTCGAGTTCGAGAGCCAAAATCCAGAGTGTGAGACTGGAAGGGTATAAATCAGAAGTTCCAGAGGGAAATCGATCATCCTGAAGGCGTGACGGAGTTCCCATAAGCGGTGATGGAAAGAAGCGCAAAGATTGGGCAAAAACTGCGCAGAGGCAACTAGGGGCTAGCCATTCAGTGGTTGGATCAATACTGGATCACTAGTGATAGTGTGGGGTATATTTCACTCATCTCTCTATCAATCATATTCTCTATATTGGATAGCTAGTAAGGCATCCAAAGATTGTATTCATAAACTACTGTATAATAATACAAACCATCAGTTGTTGCACCATTTTTCCCGCATTGGGTTTTTTTGGAGACATTGGTCCAAAAACAATGGTGTCACTTGTCAAAAATCTAATGGAAAGTGACAAGATTCTGCAGCTCAATGAGCAAAAATCTAATTCAAACAGCAGACACAAGACATAGTTAGAAAACCACTTTATATGTTCTTTTAAACTAATATGCAATGATGTTGACAACTTAGGAGGTCCAGGTAAATGGAAAAAGTCTAGAAAGGTGTATATGAAATATGCAAGTTTGGGGCTCAACACACTCCTCGGTCTAATCAAACTTCTTACCTTTCCTCTGCAGTGATGTAATAGGATAAGTAATTTGTGAGAAGTTCCTAATGAACCTCTTGTAATTACCTACCAACCCCATGAAATATCTCACTTCATCCACATTTCTAGGACCTACCCACTCCATGATGACCCTTATCTTTTTTGGATCTACTGCAATGCCCTCCTTGGAGACACAATTTCCCAAGTAATGTACCTCATTCTGAAAGAAACTGCACTTGCTGAGTTTACCATACAAATGATGCTCTCTCAACAATCTCAACATTATTGCTAAATGCTCAATGAACACAATAACCAAATTATCCAAATACTGACACAACACACTATTCATCAAGCACATAAATGTAGCCGGAGCATTAGTCAAACCGAATGGAACTACAACAATCTCATAATGCTCATACCTTCTCTAGAAAGTTGTCTTGTAAATGTCCTCCTCTTTGATGCATACCTGGTGGTATCTGGATCTCAAATCAATCTTAGAGAACATTGCTACTCCCTTCAATTGATCGAACGAGTCGTCAATCCTCGATAATGGGTCCCTGTTCTTAAAAGTCACTTTGTTCAATTTCCTATAGTCAATGCATAATCTAAGAATGACATATTTCTTCTTTACAAACAATACCAGTGTGCCCCAAGGTGATACACTTGGTCTAATGTATCCCTTGTCCAAAATTTACTTCAACTGCAGCTTAAACTCTACCAACTTAGGTGTGCTCATCCTTTAAGGTGCTTTTGATGTTGGAGCTACCCCTGGCACTAACTCAATAGAAAAGTCTACTTCCCTTTGAGATGGAAACTCTAAAATCTCCTCCGGAAACACATCCTGAAACTATTGTAGAATTGGGTGCCTGCTCAAAACATTTGCATCCTCAACTTCCTTACCTTTGTCAGTTGAATTGTTTACTGTGAATAACACACATCCTTTTCTATCACTGCGCTTTTCCTGCATAGTCATCACCATCCTAACTGATGTGGCTTTCTTCTTTCCTTGCAAGACTCAAGGTTCCCCATTATCATCAACACACTCAATGGATTTGTCATAACAATCCACCTTGGTTCTATGAAGATACAACGAATCCATTCCCAACAACATATTGTATGATCCCAACAGCAATACATTATGTGTTGCGATAGGCATACCATTCAAATCAAATGCATAAGCTCTTACCTAATGATGAACTCGCTTCTTTGTACCTGTAGCCAACTGCACTAACTAAGATTATGCATAAAACTCTTTACTCAAACCATACTTATCCAGCAAGTCAGGACTAACATAGCTATCATTAGATCCAGAGTCAATCAAAGTAGAAATAACTTGATCACAAAGCTTACCGTCCATCTCAATGATAGATGTGTGATGTTCTGCTTGTTTGTTATCTAAGGTTGCATAAATATGAGGAACGCTCTGACCAACATCCCCAACAGTCTATGCCTCTTGTGCACTATATATCTGACGCCTACCACCTTGATTATGTGGACAATATCTCTTAAGATGCTCCTTTCCACATGTCCAACACTCTAATCGACCAATACCCTCACCTCTATGTTGCTACTGTTGTGACCTATGTCCCTGTCTAGCTGCATTGAACCTCTTTTGTGGTGCCACATCTTCTTTCTCATCAGCATTCCGAGGCCTTTCTCCCTTAGGCTATCATTTACCTTTCCCTTTGTCTTTCCCTTTACAACCTTGCTGAGATTCATTCTTACGGTTTGACTGTTCATAGCAATGCTTCAATTTCCCAATAACTTCCTCAAGTGACAAAACCTCATCATACTCAATCTGATCGCTAAATGCTAATGGCAATGCACTGACAAATCATTGAACTTTAGCATTCTCATCCTTAAGATACAACACAAACCTCAATAGTTCCAGGAACTTAGTCGTGTACTCTTCATCTATCATTGATCCCATCTTTAACTCATAAAATTATTTGGCCTTACTGTCGTAGTACCTTTCTGACCAGTACTTCTTCCTAAAAAGCCTTTTGAACTCGTGCCAAGTCAAATTATTTGTCTTGATGTCTCTAAATGGATTCACATCTTCCCACCAGATGTCTGCTTTACCTCTCAGGCTAAAGATAGTTAATTTTGCCTTCATATTATCTGTATACTCATGCAACTCAAATAATTTGTTCATCCCAAGTATCCAAGCCTCTAACCCTTCCGACTTCTTCACATTTCCATCAAAAGTGGGTGGCTTTTCTTTCTTAAACTCATCGGGAAAGTATCCCCTATCACTCCTCTTTTAAGGATGATAATGATGATGATCATGATGCCTATCAGAACCAGAACTAGAATAGTACATGTATCCATCTCCTCTCCTATTTGGAGTATCCAACAACCTATCATATCTAATGGTATCATTTATATTCGACCTATAACCACCATAAGACCTACTGCCATATGCCCCGTTAGTTTTGTCCTCCTATCCATGGTTGATCCGAAGTGGCCCGTGATGCTGCAATTCTGACAAACTCTAAAGAAGTATTGCATTAACCTCTGCTTGCTTCTCTTATGCTTGTATGATTCTATCATTTTTTGCATTGCAACTCCTTATTTCTTCCTTTTCAAACTTATCAATGTGTCTGCCAAACCATAAGAGTTCCCAACATCACGTTGTTCATTCGACTCATAGGGAGATTCTTTGTAGTCTAGAATCTAGCTAGTCATTTTGATCTCTTTCTTCTGCAAAGCATACTATATCAACTAAACCAAATCACACTAAACCAACGTACCTTAGCAAAATTTTGGGAAGATATCTATCTGCAAGATCATCAAATTAGTGTGATACATGTATAACATAATCACAACAACATATAGACATATAATACATATGCACATAACCATGTAACCATCAGTCTAATTAGAGTCGAGTCATCAATGCATGACCATTTCAACTACCCATACCATGACCTCATGTATGACAACAACTACCATACCAATGTACACTAACAATACACAAGCATAAACAACATGTAAGTCAATCATACACTCATGATGAAATGATTCATAACAACAACATCCTTTTTCACATGGTGACATCACTACAACCACGACTGACATCATGCATATGCAACAAATACATGTACCACAAGGATGATTAATCACACGTGCAAATGAGATGAATGCATGACCAACACACCACCCGTCCAATCCGAGGGGTGAACCATTCTCTAATACCACTTTGTAACACCCTCCTCCCACATCTACCCAAGTAACCGGCCAACCGGGGTAAATATGCGACGAGATGCTACTATGATTGGATTCAACCTCCTACCTTAAGTGTGTGGAACCAACGGAACACAACATACATACCTTCCACATCAGCTACAAGACCCTTGAGAACCATCCCAACACTTCTGGAGACAAACCCTTAGGTACCACTGAGGTTTAAGGCTTATTGACCTCTAGACGCTCTCATGCTATAGGCCTGCCAGCGTCCAGGAGGCTCTAGAGGCTCTCATGAAAATGCATGCCAACATCTAGGGAATATTTTTCTCAATATTGTGCTAGCATCTTCGGGATTCGAGACACTTTTTCAGGCCCAGTGCCCAAGTCACTGCTCAGAATTGAATGGCACCTTCAAAATAGCAATATAACAAGGAAACAATGATGCAAAAGTAAATACTTGAACAAACCCTTAACCGAACCCCTCCTAGCCATGACAGGAATTTCGTTAAACATATCACAAATATGTAATCTACAGGTGTAAACAACAGATTTAAGAATAGGGATCTCATACTTATCTTAGAATCCCTAAGAACCATTGTTCCATCATATCATTTACTGCGTTATCATCTATTAGGTCATAGATACATTGTCCATTCATTTACCAGTAAAAACATGATGAGAACCATACATAGCCACTGTCATAAAACATATACATAACTAGTATAATAGCAATATAAATACCAATGAAATCACAGTCATAGATCCACATATAAACCATTACAATACTCATAGAAATACAAAAATAAATAACCGCATGTTGATGATGCAAAATCCAAACCTGGGATGGGACTACCACATTCCACCTGACCATAGAATAACTTAGCCAAATCTCTCTTCATCCATTCACCCTCGTTCCATATTCCAAGAATGAATGTGGGTCTCAAACCAAAAGAATCAACCAAGGCATCCCGAGTCTAAACCACCTCACCCTTATTAATATAAACCAAGCTTTACCGTAATCCATCTCGGCTCACTAGGCCAACACAATAAACATTTCATAACAATCTTTACCATGATCTCCACCCGATCACTAGGAAAAACAAGCATGGATGCCACCAGATTTCTCCACCTACACCGTGAGGAATTTTCCTGTCTCCTAGTCTATTAGGCTTTACCGCATTCCACAGTGGATTACTAGGCCCTCAACCGAGACCCCCTCTAGGTTTTACTACATATCCCAACCTAGGATTACTAGGTCTAACGAAGAGAAAAACACTTCTTGGATTTATCGTATATCCTGTCATTCACCGACAAGGATTCCTAGGCCCATCGAGGCACAAAAAAATCTGGCTTTACCGCAACCCATAGTCCAATTCAGTGGTTACTAAGTCATATGTTCTATCATTCATAGATCCACCTCACTCAGCTTCAAATCCATCCGAAAATACAGCTCTTCCAAAACATGAGAACCCCATCACACCATGGTTATCCGAAAATGGCAAGGCCAGCCCTTAAAACACTGTCACACCTAGCAAAACCCATGCCATGACAGCAAAAGAACCACATGCAATACCATGCATGCCAAATCTAGCAAGGAAAATACACATGCAAATCGATGCCTACAAAGAATACTGTTGTAGTTGCTTGATCCTGCTCTTTCTTGCTTGATCTCTGCTTCCTCTTGTCGCCTTTTCCTTTCTTGATCCAATGTTAAAATGCTTCAAGAAAACTTAAGTTTCCAAGAGAGAGAGAGAGAGAAAATAATGAGATACCTCCAAAAATGAACTGATAAAAGGTTACAAACTGATCCTCAGAAGCCTTTTTATAAATTAGGCCTTTATTTTCTTCATTTTCCATTATTTTCCTTCATTTTCCTCGTCACGTGCAACATGTGACCTTTCACCTCCCTTTTCTCCTAATTCCCATTATTTTCATAAATAAATGTGCCAAAAATGCCATTTTTCTTTTCCAAAGCCTTTGTCATTGCCTTTGTCAATTTCCTTAGCCATAATAAACCGATGAACACCCACACTAGGATGTTTTTACCAACATTCAACTTCGAATAAGTATCCCATCAAACGTGATTATTATTTTTCCTTTATTAACTTTTATTACGTGGAATTTTCACCAAGGTTGTTACAAAACCCTCCCCCTTGGGGTACATCGTCTTCAATGTTCAACCACACCTATACCTAATAAAAATAGCTGAAAAGAAAACATACTTCCCATGGAGCTTTATAACATAGCTCGATGCAGTATTTAAAATGATCACCCTGCTGAAAAGCACAACAACAAGACAACATAATAACATGACACCCATACTGCTTGTTGGAGCTTTATAACATAGCTGATGACAGTATTTATATCCATATACATATGTACATATACCAAAACATATACCAAGACACCATACCAAAATTGATTTGCCTCAACTAACAAACAATGAATGATACATAGCTCGCATTTGAAGTCCAACTCTTTGCCCAAACCTGCAAACAACTCCTTCCAAAACTTGGAATTGAACTTTGCATCCCTATCTAACACAATCTTCTTCATAACAACATGCAATCTAGCCACATCTATTATGAATACCTATGCTACATCGCTAGCTCATAATGTAGAATTCACTGGAATGAATATGCTACCTTTGTCAACTTGTCCACAACAACCATGATGAAATCATGTTGTCTCACTGTCCTCGGCAAACTTGTGATAAATTCCATGGAAATGACCACCCATTTCCATTCTGGAATCGTGATCGATTGTATAAGTCCACCTGATGCTTACACTCTGCCTTCACATGTTGAAAATCGAAACACCTAGCCACAAACAATGCTATATCATTCTTCATATTCGACCAATAATAAAATTTCTTCACTGCGGTCAATTTCTTATGGTTTCCAGGTGACCTGAATATGATTTCACATGAAACTCCCTCAAGAATACCTACTTGAGCTCACTAATGTCTGGTACATATATCATATCTCTAAATATAGAAATCAATATGTTGTAAGACAATAGTCCATATCATGTGCACCTCCACATGTACCTATACCTGTACCACTAGTTGTACCTGGACCTATACCTATACTCTGCTGCAACCTATGCACAATCTCCATATACTGAACATCCTGTTGGCCTGACTACAAGATCTTATCCTGTAAGTCTGTCCCATAGGAGCTAATTGCGGCTAAGTGATTTACCTATACCCGGCCACTGAGAGAATCTACCACCCTCTTCTCCTTTCCTTTGATGTACTTGATCTCAAAGTCAAAGTCGTTGATTGTGGCCAACCATCTAGCTTGCCTTCTGTTCAGATTTGGCTTGTCAAACAAATATCTCAACCCAATATGATCACTCATTAGTACAAACCTCCTGCCAAGAAGATAGTGCCTCCACATCTTCAATGCATGTATGATCGTTGCTAACTCAAGATCATGTGTCGGGTACTTCTTCTTGTGCTCGTTTAGTGTTCATGACTCATAGCATATCACCGGTCCATCTTGCATAAGTAATCCACTAAGTCCTTTCTTACAAGCATATGTACATACTACAAACTCCCTGTCCGGATATGCAATCTTTAACACTGGAGCATGTGTCAACAAATGCTTAAGCTAGTCAAAACTGACCTCATAGTCCTCAATCCAGTCAAGCTTCTTACCTTTCGTCTGCAATGATGTAATATAATAAGAAATCTGTGAGAAGTTCTTAATGAACCTCCTATAATAGCCCGTCAACCCCATGAAAGATCCACCTCATCCAAATTTCTAGGAGCTACCCATCCATGATGGCCCTTATCTTTTTTGGATCTACTGCAATGCCCTCCTTGGAGACAACAAGTCCCAAGTAATGTACATCAGTCTGAAAGAAACTACACTTGTTGAGCTTAGCATACAATTGATGGCTTTCAACAATGTCAACAATGCTACTAAATACTTGGCATGCTCTTCTTCATTTTTAGAATATACCAATATGTCATCAATGAACACATTTTCAAACTTATCCAAGAATGGAAACAACATACTATTCATAAAGCACATAAATGTAGGTGGAGCATTAGTCAAACTGAATGGAACTACGACAAACGTATAATACCCATACTTGGCTCGGAAAGTTGTCTTGTAAATCTCCTCCTCTTTGATGTGTACTTGGTGGAATCCGGATCTCAAATCAATCTTAGAGAACACTATTGCTCCTTTCAACTGATCAAACAAGTCATCAATCCTTGGTAATGGGTACTTGTTCTTAATAGTCACTTTGGTCAACTGCCTATAGTCAATGCATAATCTAAGAGTGTCATCTTTCTTTTTTACAAACAATAGGTGATACACTTGTTCTAATGTAACCCTTGTCCAACATTGCTTTCAACTGCAACTTCAACTCTACCAACTCAAGTGTTCTCATCTTGTAAGGTGTTTTTGACGTTGGAGCTGCCCCTGGCACTAACTCAATAGAAAATACTACTTACTTATGAGGTGGCAACTCTAAAATATCCTCGGGAAACACATGCTAAAACTGTTGTAAAACTGGGTACCTGATCAAAACATTTGCATCCTCAACTTCCTTACCTTTGTCACTAGAAATGTGTACTACAAATAACACACATCCTTTTTTGTAACTGTACTTTTCCTGCATAGCTGTCACCATCCTAACTAATGTGGCTTTCTTCTTTCCCTGCAAGACTCTTAGTTCCCCATTGTCATCAACACACTCAGTGGGTTTGTCATAACATTCCACCTTGGTTCTATGAAGATACAACCAATCCATGCCCAACAACATATTATATGATCCCAAGGGTAATACATTTAAATGTGTTGCAGTAGGCATACCAGTCAAATCAAATGCACAAGATATTACCCAATGATGAACTCACTTCTTTCTACATATAGGAAACTACACTAACCAATATTCTGCATGCAATTCCTTACTCAAACCACACGTATCCACCAAGTTAGGACTAACATAGCTATAATTAAATCCAGGGTCAATCAAAATATAAATAACTTGATCACAAGTGTTACCATCCATCTCAATGATAGATGCTTGTTGGTCTGCTTGTTTGTTATCCAAGGATGCATAAATACGAGGAACGCTCTGAACAACATCCCCAATAGTCTATGCCTCCTGTTCACTACATATATGAGGCCTACCACCCTAATTATGTGGACAATCTCTCTTAATATGCTCCTTTACGCATGTCCAACACTTCAATCGACCAGTACCCACACCTCTATGTTGTTGTTGTTGTGACCCATGTCCCCGTCTTGCTACATTGAACCTATTTTGTGGTGTTGCATTTTCTTTCTCATCTGCATTCTAAGGCCTTGGTTTCTTAAGCTGACATTTACCTTTACCTTTGTCTTTCGCTTTCCAACCTTGCTAATATTTATTCTTATGCTTTGACTGTTCATAACAATGCTTCAATTTACCAATAACTTCCTCAAGTGAACGAGTCTCGTCATACTCAATCTGATCTCTAAATGCTAATGGAAATCCACTGACAAATCGCTAAACTTTAGCCTTCTTGTCCTTCAAATACGGTACATACCTCAATAGCTCCAGGGACTTAGTCGTGTACTCTTCATTTGTCATTGATCCCGTCTTCAGCTCATAAATTCTTTGGCCTTACTGTCGTAGTACCTTTCTGACAAGTACTTCTTCCTGAAAAGCCTCTTGAACTAGTACCAAGTCAATTCATATGTCCTAATGTCTCTAACCCGCTTCACATCTTCCCACCAGATGTTTGCTTTACCTCTCAAGCTGAAGATAGCTATTATGGCCTTTATATTATCTGTGTACTCATGCAACTCAAAGAATTTATTCATCCCAAGTATCCAAGCCTCTGATCCTTCCGGCTTATTCACATCTCCATAAAAATTAGGTGGCTTTGGTTTCTTAAAATCATATGGAAATTATCCCCTATCACTCTTGTAAATATGATAACTATGACGATCATCATGCCTATCAGAACCAGAACTAGAATAGTACCTGTATCCATCTCCTCTCATATTCGTAGTATCCAACAACCCGCCATATCTAACAGTGTCATATATATATTTGACCTGTGACCACCATGGGAGTTACTGCCATATGCCATGTTAGTTCTATCCTCCTGTCCATGGATGATCTGAAGTGGCCCTTGTCGTTACAATTCTAACAAACTTTGAAGGAGTATTGCATTAACCGCTGCTTGTTTCTCTTGTGCTTGTATGATCCTGTCATTGTCTACCTTACAACTCCTTATTTCTTCCTTCAAGCTTCTTAATGTGTCTACCAAATCAGAAGAGTTCCCAACACCAGATTGCTCATATGAATTATAGGGAGATTTTTTGTAGTCTACCATCTTGCTAGTCATTTTTATCTCTTTCTCCTGCAAGGCATACTATGTCAGCTAAATCAAATCACAATAAACTAATGTACCTTAGCAAAATTCGAGGAGGATATCTCATCTGCAATATCATCAAATAAGAATGATACATGTATAACATAATCATAACAACATATAAACATGTAATACATAAGCACATAACCATGTAACCATCAGTCTAGCTAGAGTCCAGTCATCAATGCATGACCATATCAACTACACATACCATGATCTCATGCATGACAATAACAACCTTACCAATGTACACTGAAAATACGCAAGCATAAACAACATGTAGCCCAATCATACACTCATGATGACATGTTTCATAACAAGAACATCCTCTTTCACATGTCGACATCACTACAACCATGACTCACACCATGCATTTGCAACAAACACATAGACCACAAGGATAATTAATCATACATGAAAACGACATGAATGCATCACCAAAACACCACCCATCTAGTACGAGGGGTGAACCATACTCTGATACCACTTGAAAACACCCTCCTCCCACATCTACCCAAGTAACTGACCAACCGAGTTAAATATGTGACAAGAGGCTACTATGATTGGACTCAACCTCCTATGTGACCTTAAGGAAGTGGAATCGGCGTAACACAACACATAGACCTTCAACATCAACTATAGAACCATTGAAAACGATCCCAACACTCCTTGCTATGTCCCATCGAGGTTTTATGCCTCTTGTCCTCTAGACGCTCTCATGCTATAGGCCTGCCAACATCTAGGAGGCTCTAGACGCTCTCGTGAAAAGGCATGCCAGCATCCAGGGACTATTTTTGTAGTTTTGTGCTACCATCCCCAAGATTTGAGCCACTTTTTCAGGGCAGAGCCCAAGTCACTGCCCAGAATTGAATGACACCTTCAGAACAGTAAGATAACAGGGAAACAATGATGCAAAAGTAAATATTTGAACAAGCCCTTAACTGAATCCCTACTAGCCATGACAAACATTTCGTCAAACATATCACAAATATGTAAATAACATATTTAAGCATAGGGATCTCATACTTATCTGAGAATGAGTAAGAACCATTGTTCCCTCATATCATTTGATGCATTATCATCTATTAGGTCATAAATACATTGTCCGTTCATTTACAAGTAAAAAAGTAATGAGATTCATACATAGCGATTGTCATAAAACACATACATAACCAACATAATAGCAACAGAAATACCAATGAAATCACAGTCATATGATCCACATATAAACCAATACAATACTCATAGAAATACAAAGAGAAATAACTGCATGTTGATGATGAAAAATCCAAACCTGGGATGGGACTACCACGTTCCACTCGACCATAGAATGGTTGAGCCAAATCTCTCTTCATCCATTCACCCCCGTGCCATTTTCCAAGCATGATTGTGGGACTCAAACCAAAAGAACCAACTAGGGCATCCCAAGGCTAAACCACCTCACCCTCATCAATAAAAACCAGGCTTTACGGTCATCCATCCCGGATCACTAGGCCAACACAATAAACATGTCATAAGAGGCTTTACCATGATCTCCACCCGATCACTAGGCCACACCAGATTTCTCCACCTACACCGTGAGGAATTTTCTTGTCTCCTAGTCTCTCAGGCTTTACCACAATCCACACTGGATCACTAGGCCCTAAAATAATACCCACTCTCCAAGCTTTACCGCATATCCCAACCCAGGATTACTAGGCCCAACGGAGAGCAAACCACCTCTTAGCTTTACCGTATGTCTTGCTATTCACTGGCAAGGATTCCTAGGCCCACCGAGGCAACACAAAAGTCATCTTTACCCTAACCCACAACCCAGTTCAGGGGTTACTAGGCCACATGTTCTATCATTCGGAGATCCACCTCACTAAACCTCAAATCCATCCAACAATCCAGCTCAACCAAAACATGAGAACCCCATCACACCATGGCCATCCAAAAATGGAAAGGCTAGGCTGAAAACACATTCACACCTAGAAAAACCCATGCCATGACAACAAAAGAACCACTTGCAGGACCATGCATGTCAAATCTAGCAAGGAAAATACACATGCAAATTAATACCTCAAAGAATATTGTTGTAGCTACTTGATCCTACTCTTGCTTGCTTCATCTCTCCTTCCTCATGCGGCCTTTTCCTTTCTTTATCCAATGCCAAAATGCTCCAAGAAAACTCTAAGTATCCAAGAGTGAGAGAGAGAGAGAATAATGAGAGAGCTCCAAAACTGAACTAACAAAAGGTTACAAACTGATCCTTAGAAGCCTTTTTATCATACATGCCTCTATTTTCTTCATTTTCCATTATTTTCCTCCTCACATGCAACATGTGACCTTTCACCTTCCTTTTCATCTAATTTCTATTATTTTTCATAAAAAAATGTGCCAAAAATGCCATTTTTCCTTTCCAAAGCCTTTGCCATTGCCTTTTCCAATTTCCTTAGCCATAATAAATCGACGAACACCCACACTGGAATTTTTTTCCCAACATTCAACTTGGAATAAGTGTCCCATCAACCATGGTTATTATTTTGCCTTTATTAACTTTTATTACATGGAATTTTCACCATGCATGTTACAGAACCATCCGCCTTGGGGTACAACATCCTCGGTATTCAACCACACCTATACCTCAGCAAAACTGCTAAAAGGAAAACATGCTACCCATGGAGCTTTATAACATAGCTCGATGCAGTATTTACAATGATCAGCCTGCTGAAAAGAAAACCAACATGACACCCATACCGCTTATTGGAGATTTATAACATAGCTCATGGCGATATTTACATCCATATACATATGTACATATACCAAGACACCGCAACAAAACTACTCTTCCTCAACCGTCAAACAATGAAGGAAACATAGCCTGCAACTCATCGCCATCTCCCATGTAGCTTCATCTGGCCCAAAGCGCTTCCACCGCACTTTAACCTGCTTGATTCCTCGGTTCCGGAGCATGAGCACCTTTTTCTGCAATATACACTGAGGCTCTGTCTACTGTAAGACAATAATCCATATCCTATGCATTTGCACCTGTACCACTACATGTACCTGTACTTGTACATGTACATGTACCTGTGCCTGTACCTATACCACTACCTACACCTGTACCTGTACTTTGCTACAACCTGTGCAAAATCTCCATATACCTAACTTCCTGCTAGCCTGCCTACAAGATCCTATCCTGTAAGTCTGTCCCATAGGAGCTCATAGTTGTTAAGTGATTTATCTGTACCCGCATGCTAATATCATCTGCCACCCCATTCTCCTTTCCTTTGATGTAACTGATCTTGAATTCAAACTCATTGATCATGGCCAACCATTGAACTTTCATGGCGTTCAAATTCAACTAGTCAAAGAAATATCTCAAACCAATATGATCACTCATTAGTACAAAACTCCTGCCAAGAAGAGTGCCCCCACATCTTCAATGCATGTGTGGTTGCTGCTAACTCAAGGTCATGTGTTGGGTAGTTCTGATCATGCTCGTTTAGTTTTCGTAACTCATAACATACCACCTGCCCATCTTGCATACAATCTCCACCAAGTATTCTCTTACAAGCATCTGTACATACTACAAACTCCTTGTTCGGATCTACAATCTTTAACATTGGAGCATGTGTCAACAACTGCTTAAGCTATTCAAAACTGGCCTCACATTCCTCGGTCTAGTCAAACTTCATACCTTTCCTCTATAATGATGTAATAGGATAAGAAATCTACAAAAATTTCCTGATGAACCTCATGTAATAGCGTGCAAACCCCATGACATATTTCACCTCATCCACATTTCTAGGAGCTACCCACTCCATGATGGTCCTTATCTTTTTGGATCTACTCCAATGCCCTCCTTGGAGACAACATGTCCCAAGTAATGTACCTCAGTCTGAAAGAAACTACACTTGTTGAGCTTAGCAGACAACTGATGCTCTCTCAACAATCGCAACACTGCTGCTAAATGCTCGACATGTTTTTCCTCATTTTTAGAATATACCAATATGTTATCAATGAACACAATAACAAACTTATCCAAGTATGGACACAACACACTATTCATCAAGCACATAAATGTAGCTAGAGCATTAGTCAAATTGAATGGAACTACAACAAACTCATAATGCCCATACATGGTTCAGAAAGTTGTCTTGTAAATGTCCTCCTCTTTGATGCGTACTTGGTGGTATCTGGATCTCAAATCAATCTTAGAGAACATTGTTGCTCCCTTCAATTGATAGAACAAGTAATCAATCCTTGGTAATGGGTACTTGCTCTTAATAATCATTTTGTTCAACTACCTGTAGTCAATGCATAATTTGAGAGTGTCATATTTCTTCTTTACAAACAATACCAGTGCGCCCTAAGGTTGTAATGTATCCCTTGTCCAACATTTCCTTCAACTGCAACTTCAACTCTACCAACTCAGGTGTGCTCATCTTGTAAGATTCTCTTGATGCTGGAGCTACCCCTAACACTAACTCAATAAAAAAGTCTACTTCCTTGTGAGGTGGAAACTCTGAAATCTCCTCGAGAGACATATCCTGAAACTGTTGTAGAACTGGGTACTTGATCAAAACATCTGCATCCTCAACTTCCTTACCTTTGTCACTAGAAATGTGTACTACAAATAAGACACATCTTTTTCTACAATTGTGCTTTTCCTGCATAGTTGTCACCATCCTAGCTGATGTGGCTTTCTTCTTTCCCTTCAAGTCTCTTGGTTCCCCATTTTTATCAACACACTCAATGGCTTTGTCATAACAACCCACCTTGTTTCAATGAAGACACAACCAATCCATGCCCAACAAAATATTGTATGATCCCAACGATAATACATTCAAATGTGTTGCAGTAGGCATACTATTCAAATAAAATGCACAATTTGTTACCCAATGATGAACTCGCCTCTTTGTACCTGTAGCCAACTGCACTAACCAAGATTCTGCATGCAATTCCTTACTCAAACCACACTTATCCACCAAGTCGGGACTAACATAACTATAATTAGATCTAGGGTCAATAAAAAATATAAATAACTTGATCACAAAGCTTACCATCCATCGCAATGATAGATGCTCATTGGTCCGCATGTTTGTTATCCAAGGTTGCATAAATACAAGGAAAGCTCTAACCGACATCCCCAATAGTTTGTGCCTCATGTGCTCTATATATTATGTGGAAAATCTCACTTAAGATGCTTGACATGCTCTTTCTCGTTTTTAGAATATACCAATATGTCATCAATGAACACAATAACAAACTTATCCAAGTATGGACACAAAACACTATTCATCAAGTAGATAAATGTAGTTGGAGAATTAGTCAAACCAAATGGAACTACAACAAAATCATAATGCCCATACCTAGTCTGGAAAGTTGTCTTGTAAATGTCCTCCTCTTTGATGCGTACCTGGTGGTATTCGAATCTCAAATCAATCATAGAGAACATTGTTGCTCCCTTCAACTGATCGAACAAGTCATCAATCCACAGTAATGGGTACCTGTTTTTAATAGTCACTTTGTTCAATTGCCTGTAGTCAATGCATAATATAAGAGTTCCATCTTTCTTCTTTACAAACAATACTGGGGCACCCCTAGGTGATACACTTGTCTAATGTATCCCTTGTCCAACATTTCCTTCAATTGCAACTTCAACTCTACCAACTCAGGTGTGATCATCCTATAAGGTGCTTTTGACGCGGGAGCCGCCCAAAAAATTCTACTTCCCTGTGAGGTGGCAACTCTGAAATCTCCTTGGGAAACACATCCTAAAACTATTGTAGAACTGGGTACCTACTCAAAACATCTGCATCCCCAACTTCCTTACCTTTGTCACTAGAAATGTGTACGGCATCTTAAGAGAGATTTTACACAAAATCAAGGTGGTGGGCCTCAGATATATAGTGCATAGGAGGCACAGATTGTTGGGGATGTTGGTTAGAGTGTTCCTCGTATTTTTGCAACCTTGGATAACAAACAGGCAAACCAGCTGGCATCTATCATTAAGATGGATGGTAAGCTTTGTGATCAAGCTATTTATATTTTTTATTGACCCTGGATCTAATTATAGCTATGTTAGTCCTGACTTGGTGGATAAGTGTGGTTTGAGTAAGGAATTGCATGTAGAATCTTGGTTAGTGGAGTTCGCTACATGCACAAAGAAGCGAGTTCATCGTTAGGTAAGAGCTTGTGCATTTGATTTGAATGGTATGTCTATCGTAACACATTTGAATGCATTATCGTTGGGATCATACAATATTTTTTGGGCATGGATTGGTTGTATCTTCATAGAATCATAGTGCACTATTATCACAAATCCATTGAGAGTGTTGATGGCAATGGGGAATCAAGAACCACATGCAATACCATGCATGCCAAATCTAGCAAGGAAAATACACATGCAAATCGATACCTACAAAGAATACTGTTGTAGTTGCTTGATCCTGCTATTCCTTGCTTGATATCTACTTCATCTTGCCACCTTTTATTACATGGAATTTTCACCTGGGTTGTTACAAAAGCCTCCCGCTTGGGGGACACCGTCCTCGGTGCCCAAACACACCTATACCTCATAAAAACCGGTGAAAAGAAAACATACTGCCCATGGAGCTTTATAACATAGCTCGATGGAGTATTTACAATGATCACCCTCCTAAAAAACAAACCAACATGACAACACAACAACATGACAACATAATGACATGACACACATACCGTTTATTGGAGCTTTATAACATAGTTAATGGCGGTATTTACATCCATATACATATTTACATATACCAAAACACATACCAAGACACCATACCAAAACTGTTTTGCCTCAACCGGAAAACAATGAGGATACATAGCCCGCATCTAATCCACCATCTCCCATGTAGCTTCATCAGGCCAAAAGTGCTTCCATTACACTTTAACCTGCTCAATTTATTGGTTCCAAACATTAGCACCTTTTTCTGCAATATACACTGAGGCTCCGCCTGTAATTCTCCATCTGGTTCCATCTGCAATACAGACCAATCAATCACATGATGAACATATTTAACATACTTCTTAAGCAATGACACATGGAAAACATTATGGACTTTCACTGTTGGATGCAATGCAAGTCGATATGCTACTGACCCAATCCTCTCAATAGTACTAAAGGGTCCACAAAACTGTGGAGCTAGCTTGGCACATGATCCAATCCATAAGGAGCTCTTATTTGGTTTGATGTGCAAGTACACCTGTTCTCCAACCTGGAACTGCTTGAACAACCTGTTCTGATTTGCATAGCTCTTTTGCCTATCATGTGTTGCTGTTAGATTCTTGATTATAACCAACATCTCTTGTTCCATGTATGCCAACATGTCTAGTCCAACCAACACCTTGTTAATGATATCACTCCATCTGATGGGAGTATTGCAACTCTTCCCATATAATGGCTCAAACAAACTCATCCTCAACAATTCCTGATACCCATTATTATAAACGAACTCTACTAGTGGAATATATTCTTCCAACTTTTGTTGTTGATGCATCATGTACATCCTCAACATGTCCTCCAATATCATGTTGACCCTCTCAGTTTGTCCATATGTCTGTGGATGATAAGTTGTACTGAAGGCCAACTCTGTGCCCAAACATGAAAACAACTCCTTCCGAAACTTGGAAGTGAACTTTGCATCCATGTCTGAAACAATCTTCTTTGGAACACCATGCAATCTAACCACATCTCCGATGAATACATGTGCTACTTTGCTAGCTCAAAATCTAGACTTCACTGGAATGAAGTGCGCTACCTTTGTCAACATTCCACAACAACCATGATGGAATCATGTTGTCTCATGTTGTCTCATTGTCCGCGGAAAACTATGATAAAATCCATGGAAATGACCTCCCATTTCCATTCTGGAATCGTGATCAGTTGTAGCAATCCACATGGATGCTTACACTATTCATTCACATGCTGAAAATCGAAACACCTAGCCACAATCTTTGCTGCATCCTTCTTTAGATTCGGCCAATAATAAAATTTCTTCACTGCAGTCAATATCTTTTGGTAGCCTGGGTGACTTGAATATGGTTTCACATGAAACTCCCTTAGGATTACCTTCTTGAGCTCACTATTGTCTGACACATATATCCCGTCTCTAAATCTAACCAATTCGTCTATTGTAAGACAATAGTCCATATCTTGTGCACCTACACCTGTACCACTATATGTACCTCTACCTGTACTCTACTGCAACCTGTGCACAATCTCCATATACTTGAAATCTTGTTGACCTGCCTGCAAGATCCTATACTGTAAGTTTGTTCCATAGGAGAACATCTGCCACCTTGTTCTCCTTTCCTTTGATGTACCTCATCTCGAAGTCAAACTCATTGATCGTGGCCAACCATATAGCTTGCCTGATGTTCAGATTCAGCTGGTTAAAAAAATATCTCAATGCAATATGATCACTCATCAATAAAAACCTCTTGCCAAGAAGATAGTGCCTCCATGTCTTCAATGCATGTATGATCACTACTAACTCAAGATCATGTGTCAGATAGTTCTACTTGTGCTCGTTTAGTTTTCGTGACTCATAGCATACCACCTATCCATCTTGCCTAAGGACTCCACCAAGTCCTCTCTTGCAAGCATCTGTACATACTACAAACTTCTTGTTCGGATCTGTAATCTTTAACACCGGAGCATGTGTCAACAACTAGTTAAGCTACTCAAAATTGGCATCACACTCCTCGGTCCAGCCAAACTTCTTACCTTTCCTTTGTAATGATGTAATAGGATAAGCAATCTGCAAAAGTTCCTGATGAACCTTCTGTAATATCCTACTAGCCCCATGAAAGATCTCACCTTATCCACATTTCTAGTGGGCTACCCACTCCATGATGGCCCTTATCATTTTTGGATCTACTACAATTCCCTCCTTGGAGACAACAAGTCCCAAGTAATGTACCTCAGTCTGAAAGAAACTGGACTTCCTAAGCTCAGCATACAACTAATGCTCTCTCAATAATATCAATGTTGTTGCTAAATGCTCAACATGCTCTTCCTCATTTTTAGAATATACCAATATGTCATCTATGATCACAATAAAAAAACTTATCCAAGTACGGACGCACCACACTATTCATCAAGCACATAAATTTAGTTGGAGCATTAGTCAAATCGAATGGAACTACAACAAACTCATAATGCCCATACCTGGTCCGGAAAGCTATCTTTTAAATATATTCCTCTTTGATGCATACTTGGTGGTATCTGGATCTCAAATCAATCTTAAAGAACAGTGTTTTCCCTTCAACTGATCGAACAAGTCATCAATCATCAATAATGAGTACCTGTTCTTAATAGTCACTTTGTTCAACTGCCTGTAGTCAATGCATAATCTGAGAGTGCCATCTTTCTTCTTTACAAATAATATTGGTGTGCCCCAAGGTGATACACTTGATCTAGTGTATCGCTTGTCCAACATTTCCTTCAACTGCAACTTCAACTCTACCAACTCAGGTGTGCTCATCCTGTAAGGTGCTTTCGATACTTGAGCTGCCCATGGCACTAACTCAATAGAAAAGTTTACTTCCCTGTGAGGTGGCAACTTTGAAATCTCCTTGGGAAACACATCCTTAAACTGCTATAAAACTGGGTACCTGTTCAAAACATCTGCATCCTCAACTTCCTTACCTTTGTCACTAGAAATGTGTACTACGTATAACACACATCCTTTTTTGCGACTGCGCTTTGCCTGCATAGTTGTCACCATCCTAGATGATGTGGATTCCTTCTCTCCCTGTAAGACTCTTGGTTCCCCATTGTCATCAACACACTCAATGGATTTTTCATAACATTCCACCTTGGTTCTATGAAGATACAACCAATCCATGTCCAACAACATACCTATATGATCCCAACGGTAATACATTCAAATGTGTTGTGGTAGGCATACCATTCAAATCAAATGCACAAGCTCTTACCCAATGATGAACTCGCTTCATTGTACTTGTAGGCAAATGCACTAACCAAGATTCTGCATGCAATTCCTTACTCAAACCACACTTCTCCACCAAGTCAAGACTAACATAACTATAATTATATCTAGGGTCAATCAAAATAGAAATAACTTAATCACAAGACTTACCATCCATCTCAATGATAGATGTTTGATGGTCTACCTGTTTGTTATCCAAGGCTACGTAAATACAAGGAACGCTCTGACCAACATCCCCAAAGTCTGTGCCTCTTGTGCACTATATATCTGAGGCTTACCACCTTGATTCTATGTACAATATCTCTTAAGATGCTCCTTTTCGCATGTCCAACACTCCAATCGACCAATACCCTCACCTCTATGCTACCGCTACTGTGACCCATGCCCCTGTCTAGATGCATTAAACCTCTTTTTTGGTGCCACATTTTCTTTCTCGTCTGCATTATGAGGCCTTGCTCTCTTAGGCTATCATTTACCTTTACCTTTGTCTTTCCCTTTCCAACCTTGTTGATATTCATTCTTACGCTTTGATTGTTCATAGCAATGCTTCAATTTTCCAATAAGTTCCTCAAGTGACTGAGGCTAATCATACTCAATCCGATCTCTAAAATCTAATGGAAATCCACTGACAAATTGTTGAACTTTAGCCTTCTCATCCTTAAGATATGGTACATAACTCAATAGCTCCAAGAACTTAGTCGTTTACTCTTCATCTGTCATTGATCCCATCTTTAGCTCGTAGTACCTTTTTGACAAGTACTTATTCCTGAAAAGCCTCTTGAACTCATGCCAGGTCAAGTCATTTGTCCTAATGTATCTAACCCGCTTCACATCTTCCCACCAGATGTCTGTTTTACCTCTCAGGCTGAAGATAGCTATTCTGGCCTTCATATTATCTATGTACTCATGCAACTCAAGAATTTATTCATCCTAAGTATCCAAGCCTCTGACCCTTCCGACTTCTTCACATCTCCATCAAAAGTAGGTGGCCTTGCTTTCTTAAACTCATCTGGCAAGTATCCCTTATCACTCCTCTTGTAAGGATGATAACGATGACGATCATGATGCTTATCAGAACCAGAACTAAAATAGGACATGTATCGATCTCCTCTCCTATCCAGAGTATCCAACAACCTACCATCCCTAACAGTGTCATCTATATCCGACCTTTGACCACCATGAGACCTACTGCCATATGCCCCATTAGTTATGTCCTCTTGTCCATCGCTGATATGAAGTGGCTCTTGTCGCTGCAATTATGTCAACAAACTCTGAAGAAATATTGCATTAACCTCTGTGTGTTTCTCTTATGCCTATATTATCCTGTCATTGTCTGCCTTACAATTCCTTATTTCTTCCTTCAAGCTTCTCAATGTGTCTGCCAAATCAAAAGAGTGCCCAACACCATGCTTCTCATTTGACTCATAGGGAGAGTCTTTGTAGTCTACCATCTTGCTAGTCATTTTGATCTCTTTCTCCTGCAAAGCATACTATGTCAGCTAAATCAAATGACAATAAACCAACATACCTTAGCAAAATTCTGGGAGGATATCTTATCTGCAAGATCATCAAATCAGCATGATACATGTATAACATACTCATAACAACATATAGACATATATTACATAAGCACATAACCATGTAACCATCAATCTAGTTAGAGTCCAGTCATCAATGCATTGCCATATCAACTACATATACCTTGACCTCATGCATGAAAACAACAACCATACCAATGTACACTAAAAATACACAAGCATAAACAACATGTAACCCAATCATACACTCATGACGACATGCTTCATAACAACAACATCCTCTTTCACGTGGCGACATGACTACAACCATGACTAACACCATGCATATGCAACAAACACATATACCACAAGGATGATTAATCACACATGAAAACGACATGAATGCATGACCAACACACTGCCCATCCAGTCTGAGGGGTGAACCATGCTCTGATACCACTCTGTAACATCCTCCTCCCACACCTACCCAAGTAATAGGCCAACCAGAGAAAATATGTGATGAGATGCTACTATGATTGGATTCATCTTCCTATATGACCTTAAGGAAGTGGAATCAACAGAACATAGCATACATAGATTCCACATCAGCTACAAGACCCCTTAGAACCATCCCAACACTTCTGGAGACCAACCGCTGGGTCCCACTGAGGATTTAGGCCTCTTGACCTCTGGATGTTCTCATGCTATAGGCCTGCCAACGTCCAGGAGGCTTTTGACGCTCTCATGAGAAGGTATGTCAATGTCCATGGATTATTTTGCTAGTGCTATGCTAGCTTCCCCATGATTTGAGCCACTTTTTTAGGCCCATAGCCTAGGTCATTGCCCAAAATTGAATGACACCTTCATGACAGTAAGATAACAGGGAAACAATGATGCAAAGGTAAAGACTTGAACAAGCCCTTAATCGGGCCCCTACTAGCCATGATAGACATTTCGTCAAACATATCACAAATATGTAATCTACAGGTGTAAACAAAATATTTAAGCATAGGGATCTCATACTTATCTGAGAATCGCTAAGAACCATTGTTCCCTCATATCATTTGCTGCATTATCATCTAATAGGTCATAGATACATTGTCCATTCGTTTACAAGTAAAAACATGATGAGATCCAGACATAGCCACAGTTATAAAACACATACATAACCAACATAATATTAACATAAATACCAATGAAATCACAGTCATATGATTCACATATAAACTAGTACAATACTCATAGAAATACAAAGAAAAAAAACCTCATGTTGATGATGCAAAATCCAAACCCGGGATGGGACTACCACGTTGCACTCGACCATAGAATGGTTGAGCCAAATCTCTCTTCACTCATTCAGCCCTGTGCCATATTCCAAGCATGAATGTGGGAATCAAACCAAAAGAACCAACCAAGGCATCCCGAGGCTAAACCACCTCACCCTCATCAATAGAAACCATGATTTATTATAATCCATCCCAAATCACTAGGCCAACATAATAAACATGTCATAACATGCTTTACCATAATCTCCACCCGATCACTAGGCCAAACAAGCATGAATTCCACCAATTTTTTCCACCTACGTCGTGAGGAATTTTCTTGTCTCCTAGTCTCTTAGGATTTACCGCAATCCACACCATATCACTAGGCCCTAAACCGAGATCCACTCTCCAAGCTTTACCACATATACCAACCCAGGATTACTAGGCCCAACGAATAGCAAACCACCTCTTGGCTTTACCGTATGTCCTATCATTCACTGGTAAGGATTCCTATGCCCACTAAGGCAATACAAAATCCAAATTTACCGCAACCCATAGTCCGATTCAGGGGTTACTAGGTCATGTGTTATATCATTCGGAGATCTAGCTCACTCATCTTCGAATCCATCTGGAAATCCGGCTCAACCAAAACATGAGAACCCCATCACACCATGGCTATTTGAAAATGGAAAGGCTAGGCTGGAAACACTGACACACCTTGCAAAACCCATGCTATGGCAGTAAAAGAACCACATGCAATACCATGCACATCAAATTTAGCAAGAAAAATACACACGCATATCAATACCTGCAAAGAATATTGTTGTAGTTGCTTGATCCTGCTCTTCTTTGCTTGATCTCTTCTTCCTCTTGCCTTCTTTTCCTTTCTTGATCCAATGCCAAAATGCTCTAAGAAACCTCTAAGTGTCTAAGAGTGAGAGAGAGAGAGAGAATAATTAGAGATCTCCAAAACTGAACTTACAAAAGGTTACAAACTGATCCTCATAAGCTTTTTTATCAATTTGGCCTCTATTTTCTTCATTTTCCATTATTTTCCTCCTCACATGCAACCTGTGACCTTTCACCTTCATTTTCTCCTAATTTCCATTATTTTCATAAATAAATGTGCCAAAAATGCCATTTTGCTTTTCCAAAGCCTTTGCCATTGTCTTTGCTAATTTTCTTAGCTATAATAAATCGATGAACAACCACACTAGGATATTTTGCACAACATTTAATTTGGAATAAGTGTCCCATCAAATGTGGTTATTATTTTTCCTTTAAATTTTATTACATGGAATTTTCACTAGGGTTGTTACAAAATCTTTCTTTCAGCCAGTCAAACCTGTGCCATATTCCAAGCATGAATGTGGGATATCCAAAACAAATCCATCAAAACTGAACCAGGGCTTCTAGAGGCCAAACCACCTCAACCCTCAATTAGTGATTCCACCTCACGGTCGGACATCACTTACCATCACCAAATCGGTCTCTACTTAAGTTGTCTAGTGCTCTAGAGCATTTGTTCCAACCCATTTTCCAGTACTAGTAACTCAACCCACAGTTGTCGTTGAGATTCTAGAGTGTTTGTCCAACTAAGGCTTCCAGGACTAGTAACTCAACCCACAGTTGTAGCCGAGCTTCGAGAGCATTTGTCCAACCAAGGCTTCCAGGACTAGTAACTCAACCCACCCAGGGCTTCCAGAGCGTTTGTCAAACCAAGGCTTCTAGGAACTAATAACTCAACCCACAGCTAAAGGCACAAGAAAACCAACCAAAAAACAATAGTAAAATGCACAACACCATGACTATCCAAGAAATTACAAGGCTAGGCAAATCCACTCTCAATCCAGGAAATTCTCCATGCCAATGACATATAATAACCAAGAAACCATATGCATGTGTCGTGCATGCCAAAACTAGCAAGGAAACCATACATGCAACTCGATACTCGCGAAGAAATCCAGTTGTTGTTGTTGATCTCGATGTCCTCTTGCGCTTTCATGCTCTTCCTTTGCCTTCTTGCTCCAAGCATCCAAGTATGACACACTCTCCAAGAGTGTTCCAAGAAAACTCTAAGTGTCCAAGAGTGAGAGAGAGTGAGAGAGAGAATAATGAGAGAGCTCCAAAACTGAACTGACAAAATGTTACACTAACCAAGCCTGCCCATTAATCCTCATAAGCCTTTTTTATCAATGAGGCCTTTATTTTCTTATTTTTCCATTACTTTCCTTCATTTTTCTCCTCACGTGCAACATGTGACCTTTCACTTTCATTTTGTCCTAATTTCCATTATTTTCATAAATAAAATGCCAATTAATGCCACTTTGGTTTTCCAAAGCCTTTTCCATGCCTTTGCCAATTTCCTTTAGCCATAATATAATGGCAGAAGTGTCCTCAGACACGTAATTTTATTAATCAGAAAAAAAACAATTACATAATTGATTTGCAAGAGCTTACACCCGAACAACCAAACACTCTTGCAATGAGCTATTTATAAGCTCCATGTCCTAACTACCTCTAATTATGGATCACTTATTAAATAACAAGTGTCCATTTACAATAAATGCTATTCAAACCAACTAGCTAACTAATCTCCTATAATAGAGCCTAAGATACGACACATTTGGAGAGTCATATCTAGTTACAACAATATGCTAATTCTAAAAGTCTCCATTAAATAATTAAACATTCTAGAATAATAATTATTAATTTAATATCTTAAATTAATAATTATTTTATTCTAATTTTATAACCTATGATAAAATTTGTATTTTTGGATCATCTAACATTCCCCCCTATGATCCAAAGATACATTACAACAGATACCAAGTTCATCCCTGAACTTAGTAAATTTTATTCTGCCAAGCGGTTTCGTGAAAATGTCGGAGATCTGATCTTCGGAAGGACAATAAACTGGTTTGAGAACATCTTTGGCAATGAGAGACCTGATATGATGATACTTGGTGTCTACATGCTTTGTCTTTGAATGAAAAACTGGGTTCTTGGCAAGTTTGATGACTGACTGGCTGTCAATGAACAATGATGTAGCTTCTCCCTGAGAAATGCCCAAGTCCTGCAAAATTCGGCGCAACCAAACAATTTCACATGCTGCTTCCCATGTTGAAATGTACTCTGCTTCTGCTGAAGAAGTGGCCACTGTAGCTTGTTTATTACAACTCCAAGATACTGTTGCTGACCCCATATTCATTAAATAACCTGATGTTGACGCTCGATCATCAATACTCCCAGCAAAGTCGGCATCAGAATATCCACCAAGTACAAAAATTTTAGTCTTTGTGTAAAGAAGACCAAAATCTTTTGTTCCTTGGATATATCGAAGAACTCTTTTGGCTGCATTCCAGTGGCTGTCTCGTGGTTCCTGCATAAAACGTGAAAGAATACTAATTGCATAAGATAGATCAGGACGAGTATTTGTCAAATAAATCAAGCTGCCAATCAACTGTCTGTAAGTTGTACTGTCCACCTTTTCCCCCCCTTCAAATTTTGAAAGTTTCAAGTTTTGCTCCATGGGGGTGAGAACGGGCTTGCAATCTTGCATGCCAAATCACTGAAGAACCTCTGCGGCATACTTACTCTGAGAAATGAAAATATGATGTGGACGTTGGAAGACTTCAACTCCAAGATAGTAGTGAAGTAATCCCAAATCTGTCATCTTAAACCCTGCATGTAACTCCTTTTTTACCTGTGCAAGATGATCATCATGATTGCCAGTGATGATCAAATCATCTACATACATAACAAGAATTACCAGATATTTGCCCTGTTGTCGCACATACAAAGTATCATCAGATTCACTTTGTTGAAAACCAACTTTCTTAAGGTAATCATCCATCTTTGCATACCAAGCTCGGGGAGCTTGTTTTAACCCATATAAAGCCTTGATCAATTTGCAGACTTTATGTTCTTGTCCTTCAACTTCAAAACCTGGTGGTTGGGTCATATACACATCCTCCTGTAAATCCCCATTGAGAAAAGCACTCTTCACATCCATTTGATGAACTTTCCATCCTTTTTGAGCGGCCAATGCAAGTGTTAATCGGATGGTGTTCCATTTAGCTGTTGGAGCAAAGGTTTCTTCATAATCAATGCCTTCCTGCTGCGCAAAACCTTTTGCGACAAGTCGTGCTTTATACTTGTCAAGTTCACCCTTCTGATTATACTTAATTCTATAAACCCATTTGCATCCTATGGGTTTAACATTTGCTGGACATTCAACAAGTTTCCAAGTGTTGTTATCAATTACTGCTTTATATTCTTCAACCATAGCCTGTTGCCATTCTTTATGTTTTACTGCCTCTTTGTATGTGGAAGGTTCAGTAATATCATTTGCTATCAAGGCAAAATTGCCTTCACTTCTATGTGCCCTTCTGGTGCCAGTTTTATTGTGTTCAGGCTTTACATCTTTCAAAAGTTGAACTGCCCATTTCGGAAGTTGGTGCTCACTTGTTTGTGCTTCTGTAAAGTCCCCATCATTATAAAGAGGATTAATATAAACTGATGTACGTCGTTCAGGTGAAGAATGTGGAGACTCACTGTCTGAAGAACTGTTGTTGCTTGGAGAGGCGGATGAACTGCTAGAAGACCCAGATGATGTTGTTGATGTAGATGGACTGGATGACTCATCTTCAGAGGAAGGAAAATCAAGTTCATACCAATTTGGTGAAGTTGGTTGACTTTGCATTTTTCCATTTCTTTTACTTCCCTTAGTTTCTAATTTGTGAAGAAGATTTTCAATTTCTTCAGCACTCTTACTCTCTGTTTCATCAAAAATGACATCCCTGCTCACAATGAATTTTCCATTGGTCAAAAGACGATACCCTTTCTTCTCATCAGAATAGCCTATCATTGTGCATTTTAAACTTCTTGAGTCAAGCTTGGTTCGTTTTTCTTTCGGAACTAAGGCATAACACACTGACCCAAAAACTCTAAGATGTTTAACTCGAGGTTTGAAACCAAACCAAGCTTCATAAGGTGTGATTCCGTCTAAAGAAGCAGTTGGAGATCTGTTTCTTAAGTAGACAGCTGTATGTATGGCTTCCGCCCAATATGTTGGACTTAACCTCTTAAAGGTTAACATGGATCTCGCCATTCCTAACAAAGTGCGATTCATTCTTTCGACTACTCCATTTTGTTGTGGAGTGTAAACATTAGTGAGATGTCGTCTTATGCCATTTTCACTGCAATAAGTTTTGAATTCATTTGAAGTTAATTCTCCCCCATTATCCGTCCTGAGAGTACCTATCTTTTCTTTGACTTCATTTTCAACAAGTTGGCGAAAAAGTTTAAACTTATCAAATGCTTCTGACTTGTTCTTCAAGAAGTAAACCCAAGTCATTCTGCTGAAATCATCAACGAATAGTAAGAAATACTTGCAACCACCAAATGAGGTTTGTAGTGGACCACAAACATCACCGTGAATTAGTTGAAGCCGCCTGTTTGCTCGCATGAACTTGTTGGAAAACTTTCTCGATTTTGTTTCCCATAAATGCAAGCTTCACATTTTGCATTTTCCCTTTTGAATGTGGGAAGTCCTTTAACCATTCCTTGTTTCTGCAATTGAGAAAGACTCTCAAAATTCAAATGTCCATATCTTACATGCCATAGTCTGATAGGTGAAATACCTGTAGTCACTGCCCCTGCAAAATCAGAATGCCTTGGAATAACTGTCCCTTTCATCCGTAACAGTTTTCCATCTTCATAACCTGTCATAACTGTTTTCAAGTTCTGTTTCACTGAATTAATCTTCACTAAACCATCTTCCATAATCACCTGATGTCCTGCTTGTCGAATCGTGACTAAAGAGAGCAAATTTTTCTTGAAACTAGGTACATACCATACATTGGAAATCAATTTTTCTCCAATGTCAGGGAGAAAAACTTTTACGACTCCTTTTCCATAAGGAGTATGTTTTGTATCATCAGCAAGAAAAATTGAATTAAGTTGGCATTCTTGAAAATTCCAGAAAAAATCACGTCGACAAGTCATGTGCTGAGTTGCCCCGGAATCCAAGATCCAGGCATCTTCATAGTCACTTCTAAGATGAGATGAAATTTGTGATGCTGGTGAGGAAGTAAAAACATATTCTGAGTTGTCTTCATCTTGATCATTTGCAAATTGTGCTGAATGCTGCTGAAACTTGGGAATTTCATTAAGTGAAGTTCGACAATCTTCAGCATAATGACCAACTTTGTTACATCTTCGACACACAATTTGACTTAAGTCTCTTCCTTGTCCTGAAGATTGTCCTCTGCCTCTGCTTTGACCTCTATTTGGAGATTGTCCTCTACCTTGACTATTATATCCTTGTCCTTGAAAATTGCCTCTTCCTTGGTTGTTTCCTCTACCTTGAAAATTATTTCTTCCTCCTCTGTTAAAATTGTTGCCTCTGCTTTGGCTTCGACCTCGATTATGAGCTACTTGATTCTGATTCCATCTGCCTCTTCCTCGAGAACTATCTGCTGATGACTTACTTGTGCTGGCTTCTGTGAGAAAAACATCTTCACCAACTTTCTTCTTCTTCCCAAAAGTTTTATCATGTTGACTTAACATTTCACAAAGTTCATCAAACTTTAGTTTTTCTAATTTCCCAGTTACTTGTAAAGTCTCTAAAAAATGCGTATAGGAAGAAGGAAGCCCAACAATTACAATTGTGACCATAAAGCTATCATCAATTGCGGGAAAACCAGCATTAATAATTTCCTGCTTAATATTCTTAAGTCTGGAGAGATATTCAAGAATATCACCATCTTCAGTTAATTTTTGTTGCAACAATTTTAACTGTAGATCAACCTTCTTTGATTCTGGCTGAGTATCAAAGAGGTCTTTAAAAGTTTTCAAGGCAGTCCATGCATCTGTGGCATTCTCTATATGTACATACATTTCATCATTCACAGACGATTTAATAAGAGCTAAGGCTTTAGCATTCTTGATTTCCCATTTTGCCAGTGGATTTGCATCTGTGGGTTTATTAGGCTTAACATCTCCATCACATATTCCTTGCCATAATTCATTGTAAATGAGTGCACTTTCAATAAGACGATGCCACGTTTTATAAGATTTGGTGCCTTCTAGTTTGTCGGAATCAGAAAATAAGTTAATCAACTTAGACATTTTAGCGATGAAGAGACGCACCAAGAAGCAGAACAGAAAGGACAAGATAGTCAACACAACACACCACGCAAAAAACACGATCTATCGGGGCTTGGCCTTGACCCTCGAATAGTCGTCAAAATAGGAGAATATTGACTGAGCTTTGCACTTGGCTCTAGTCAATTTCTCAAAAAATTTTACAGGGCAACTTTCAAAATTTGACTTTTTACAACGGTGCTTTTGCACAATCTGGTAAAAAAAAATTACCCCCCCTCAAAGTAAAATTACTTTGAGTTACAAATATGATGATCCCAATTAAAAAAATAGCTTCTTGAAAACAAATTATCAAACACACCTTATCTCTTCAAGTTACAAATAAAACTCCTTATTACTCCAAAAAACATAAATTCCCAAATTTAAAAAATTACTAAATCTCCCCAAAAATATAATATTCCTTATCTTTCCCAAAATTACAAACAAACTCCTTATTCCTTATCTCTCCCAGAGCATTTGTTCCTTTTCATTTACATTGTGGATTCCGATTTTGTTTTGGCGCCAATCCCATACAGTTCTGTGAATCTTAAGATGATGAATTTTCAAAACTTGATGCAATGGAGACAACTGAAGCGGAGGGTTCTGCGCAAGTAGGCCTATGCCTCTATTTTTTTAGATACACCGTTTAGCTGAAATTACCATCGCCTCCTTTAGTTGATCTCCATCGATGGATACGGTTCCAGACGAGATATGGGATCGCATATTCGAAATAGGTATTGAGCAGAACATTATGAACTGTAAGACCGTCAGTTTCTCATGTACTATGACATTGGAGAGATTCAAAATATGCATCCTCCATGCACACTATTACACAGTACAAAATAAATAAAAAATGGGCGACAGATTTCGGGCTAAAATCTGGCCATTCAACAAACAAGGACGCAACAAAAAATGTATCTCTATCATCTCTATCATGACAAGACTATATACTCTAACTGTATCGAAATAGCTGAATATAATATACCCGTGAGCACCTACTCAACTTCATAATAACTGCAATACTGCTTGGGAACTCTAAAAACTACTAAGCCACTGAAAATTAGAAACACTTTCTGTGAACAATTGACGGACCAGATTCATCATACTCAGCCTTGGCAATCCACATCTGTTGGAATGTACTCAGAGATGCCAAGATTGATCCTCCAATCCAGACACGGTACTTCCTTCTTCGCGGCGCCTTTGCAGATTAAGCGGCCAAAACGGTGTGTGGAAATTGCTGTTCCATATGTAGGAGGCCCATACGCAGAGCGTCCAAAGCTACAGCCGGAGCAACTGAGATCTCAGATCTCAAACAATTTGCAGCGTGGTTTGCTGCTCTCCACGCTGTCCCAACCAGTCAAAGTGATCAAATCACGCTTAAAAAGACTCGTTTTCCATCAAACTGAAACTAATTCGCCAATATTTCTTATGAGCAGACCTTCCACGGCTTATAATGGAGATATTTGATCAAATTGAAACAGATTTATAGCAAAAAAATTTGGCAATTTGCAGATTTATAAATAAAACAACTCCAACAACGCCAGAAACAATGTGCAACAAAGACTACTCGCTTACTGGTTTTTAAAAATCCACACTGGTTTGCTCACGCTGGCTCTTTGCAGTGAAATTTGATTTGAGTGTTGGTCTCCAATTTCGAATCCTCCTGCTTTGTTCAATTCCGTGGCCCTGGACAATCTTTTCCTGATCACTTCAATGGAGTTGAGTTTTCCATGATCTCATAGAGCTGGAATCTCCTCCTCAGATCAACTGCAGCATTACTGGAGCTCCGATACCACAATAATGGCAGAAGTGTCCTCAGACACGTAATTTTATTAATCAGAAAAAAACAATTACATAATTGATTTGCAAGAGCTTACACCCGAACAACCAAACACTCTTGCAATGAGCTATTTATAAGCTCCATGTCCTAACTACCTATAATTATGGATCACTTATTAAATAACAAGTGTCCATTTACAATAAATGCTATTCAAACCAACTAGCTAACTAATCTCCTATAATAGAGCCTAAGATACGACACATTTGGAGAGTCATATCTAGTTACAACAATATGCTAATTCTAAAAGTCTCCATTAAATAATTAAACATTCTAGAATAATAATTATTAATTTAATATCTTAAATTAATAATTATTTTATTCTAATTTTATAACCTATGATAAAATTTGTATTTTTGGATCATCTAACATAATAACCGAAATGAACACCCACTGGGATGTTTTTCCCACCATTCAGCTTGGAATATGTGTCCCATGACCTGGCCTTATATATATTTTTACATGGATTTTTAACCAAGGTTGCTACAACTTCCCTCTACATTATTGTTGTTGGAACTTACACTTATGTTTGGTTTAGTGTTTTAACCTCCAAAAACTTTAGGGGGAGGTTCAAGATCTTCACTTGAGGTAGACCTAGTGATTGACAACTTAGTGATACTTGTGAGGAATAACTAGTGGTTGACAACTTATATAAGGCCATTACTAGTCATGAGCTCATTCTACACCATGCCTAAAAGTACAATTGTGTTGCGAAACAAACAAACAAAAACTAGAAAATAAGAATGTCCCAATTTCTATTTAACAACTTATAGTCCAATGCAATAGTTAGTACCATGTTATCTATGTTATGGAGAAGCCTAGCCCTATCTTTCCACACACAACTTATGGAGAATAAAACACATATGTCCAATATCTTTGCTACTTTCACTACTCACTTGTTAGCTTGTATTTATTTTACCTATTAAATATTTGAATAAAATATGTTTGTCACAACATTCAAAAAATGAGGGGTATCTATTTTGGAATTTGGGTGCCAAAGGGTAGATTTTTTTAAGGAGAGTATTGATGTGTGTGGTTAGGATTGAATATGTTTGGAATATCTTCATCATCATTTTTAAATGGAAGGTTCCAGCTATAAACATTATGATGAATCAATGATTAATTATTGTTCTTGGAGTCTAACTAATAGAGGAAATGACCCTTTTCTAGGCATTTTTTCTAGTCAATTTTGTACAAATCAGGTAGAGATTTTTAAGAATAATAAGTTTAAGTCATTTAATTTGCAAAGTTCGAGTGTCTTAGGGGATTTTCAGGGTGTTGAATCCATATACATTCAAAAGTACATTTTAAACAATAAGAAACCACAATCTTGCTAGAAATTGTATTACGAGATTTCAGTCAAAAAAAAACAAAACAAAACAAAACAAAAAAAACCACGGTTAAAAAACTATTTCATTAAAATTAGACTATTTACATGATCCATGACCACATCTAAAATTTAATGAAAAATAGAGTTAAAAAATAATTATATAATACACATAGCATTGATAAATAATATAAATAGTTTATTTTAATAGTAAAAGTTTTTCTTTTCGAATCAGACTAATAATTACAATTATTTACAATGCAACCAATATCAAACTACTCATCAGCAAAATATCAAACTACTAAATAGAAGAAAAATTAATAAAAATATTTTAAAATTCAATAAAATAAATAAATTAATTAAAATTTTAATTTTAAAAAATAAAAAATCAAAGCCAACTCCAACCATAAACAATATCAAAACTTTCTCCAAATTATGTGGTCACTATTTCATAACCAGGTCTCTTTTATCTCTATCATTGCGCCATAATTATTTCATCAAAGATGACATGTTCCTTTCATTGTGCCATAACATCAAAGATAACATTTTCCTTTCTCTGATAAATCACCGTTGTAAATCACAAAGTAATTGATGGACGTAATTAATAATATTGATAAAGTAAACAAAAATCCTTTAAATGTGAGACTGTAAATCACAAAGTAATTGATTGACGTAATTAATAGTAATTAATAATATTGATAAAGTTAACAGAAATTTTTTAAATGTGAGACTATTTAAATAACACATTATTTTTTTTTTAAAGAAAGAAAACGCGGAATTGTATTATATTGTATTATATTGAGACTGTATAATAACACCAAATGAATGATACATTATATGCAGATTAAGAAAATATAGGACATAAAATTAGAGAATGAGGACTTCTGAGCAAATTGCCGAAGCTGGAAAATCCACAGATATAAGGATACCACCAGCACCAGCTGGGAACAAAAACAGAGGAAGATATAGCCATTCAAAATCATACAGATGCCAGGAAAAAGCAAAAAGATGAAATATATACTGATCAGAAGGACAAATAGAAAGAGATTAAAAACCCGGGATACAGAAATCCTGAATGATAAAGGACTCCTCGCCATCTGAAACCTTCATGGACCATGAACCTGAACCAAGATGAAGACCCTCCTTTGACAGGCAGTCTGCTAGCTGGTTATGAGCTCTGAAGATGTGCTGAATGGAACACCCTCTCATAAGTCCCCAAAAAAACATAATCCTATCCATCCAGACTGCGAGGTGAGGGCACCTGATGAAGCTTTTACCATTGACATGATCCACCATAGGTGCTTTTACCATTGACATGATCCACCATAGGTTTGGAGTCCCCGAAGATAGAGATGGCATGAATGTCAAAAAAGAACACAGTTATAGGCATAAAACTTCAAAGCGTTTATCACATTACTCTGCCACTAAATGTATTGTATTTTTGGATAACAATTTTGTTGGAAAAACAATAAAAATAAAAATTGTAGTAAGATTTTTAGAAAATCTGGTAGAAATTTTTGGAAATTTGGGTTGTAGCTGTTAAGCTTTAAGAATTAGGTTCTTGGGGTTTTGATGAAACTAAATCTGATTAAGCTTTAAAATTTTGAGTGTCCAAAAGTTTTTTTATAGTACTCAATATGGTCAAATTTTTAAGCTTTAAAATTTTAGTGTCCAATAATTTTTTATTATGCTAAATCTATTTCCAAAACAATTAAAACATTCTTTAAATTAAATCATTTGAATTCTTTTCACGGATTCCAGTGAGAAAATTGTTGACTCAGTAAACAACCGGGCAGATACTTAATTATGTATCCTCGGTCCAAAATGGACGATGAATACACCGTTTATTTTCAACCGTATCTCGAAGGCTTTTGGAGTGATTTTATTGCATCACATGACATAATGCTTGCGCTCATAAATTGAAAATAATCATAGCAAGAAAGACCACTGATTTGGTAAACCAGCAATGTCAAGGGGAAAACGACTCGTTTGACAAACACACGCAATCTCTAAAACATTTTCTGGTGAAGGAGCCCAAAAAAACCCGAACTCGTGGCATTTCAACAGAAATCTTTCAACGTTCCACATGACGACAAGTCCGCATTAATGTATGAATGCTTGAAGCTCGAGGCAACGGCAGAGGGACTCATCCAAATGGGAAGAGGAACAGGAACAGGAGGGCTATATCATCTCAGTAAACAATGACGCCCAAATATGTACCCGGGGGTCATCCCAGCGATTACGTTGCTGTTGGGATTTCCATCCTCACTCTCACACTCATCATGTAACTTCACACCGATTCCCTCGATTTTTCCTTTCTTTTCAATGTTTATTAATTTTTTCATTCATATCAGCATCTGCCAAAGTAATTTATCTTTTCTTAAATAAACTTTTATGCTGAGTTAAATTTCCATTTTTCTGGAAAAAAAACCATTGAATGACAAATTTATGGTTCGATTGTCTCTGAAATCTAGGGATGGTGCCGAAAAATCTTGTTGTATCAGCCAGACTTCATGTATTTTCCAATGTGCATTTTGAAAGTATCTGGCCTTGCCCCCTTCCTTCGAAGGCCGCCTGCCTTGTTTCTATCATTCCAAACCAATCTGATAACCAGATGCGTTTGACAACATAAGCTTTTTCGAAATACTAGTTGGCGGACAGACCAGCTGATACTTCAAATCCTGCAAGAATTAAGTTTTTAAAAACTCGGTCTGGGGAAAAATTAGGCCAGGGTGAAATTTCGAAATCCCTGTAGAACTGGAGTGCTTCAAAAAACCCAAAATTAAGCCGTACGATATATATATATATATATAAAATACAAAAAAGAGCTGAGATTAACAGATTTCTTCAGCTTGATACTAAGTTACAAGCCAGGAGCTTCGAGAATTATAGTATGCTAGTTTCTCTCTACAGAAGAAGAAGGAATTTCCATTCCGGATCTGGTAAAAACCTTACCCGCGCACAGAGAAGGGTGAGGAGTGTGCTGGCCCATTTGAGTATGCTTGATAACCATTTGTTCCAGAGTGCCGCTACATGCCTCAGATGAAAAAGAATCCTCATCAAAACCTCTGTTCCTGATCCCGAACTGCCGTCAAACAGAGACAGGAATCTTTCCAATTTGTCGAAATCCACTCGTAGCTCCTGGATTGCCTTTTTGTATTGATGCCAATTCGTCAAAATCCACTCGTAGATCCTGGATTGCCTGTTTGTCTTGATGCCAATTCGTCAAAATCCACTCGTAGATCCTGGATTGCCTGTTTGTGTTGATGGAAGCAACTGTGAGTTGCTTGCAGTTCCCTATAATCCATGGCTGCGAAATCCTCTCTTTTGAAGCTCAAAATGTCTAAGAATATCTCCCCTGCAACCTGCAACGAATAGGGTGTAATGTCCTTTGGACATTGAGAAACGAGAGTATCATGTTTTGTTTTTTAAGCTGGTACAAAAATATTTTTATTAATATAAAGGGATTTACATTGATAGCATATAGTCGCTAGGAAAACTACTTTGGGATCTAGAATGTGATAGACTCAAAGAAGAAATTACCATTGAAATGATATATTCTATAGCATCATTTGACATAGGGATTGACTTTAGAGCGATTTTTCTTGCCTTTTTTCCTCACAATCTTAATCCAACTTACATGGGTAGATTAACCAAGGTAATTTGCACATTATTGTTGAGAGCTGAAGATGCTTCCTTGTCGGAGTTAAAAGAAACTGATTTATGAACACGGTTTAACATACCCTAAAAAACATCTTTAACAACCAATTCCTTGTTTCTAGGGTGAATTGGGATCCCAGTTAAGTCCTCATAAGGTTGATGTGTATCGACAGTTTGGTCCCGATCTCCCTAAAGCATATCATCATCATCGCCCTCATCCTCTTGATCAGAAGGAGAAGAAGGCTCGCCCTCCATAAGGGTTCATTTGCAAGGTTTCCAACTTTTTGATTTAGACATTATGTTATGCCGCTTCTTGGTGGAGATTGACCTAGGGCAGGAATTCTATAGATGCCCAGTTTGAAGGCAAACACGACACCGAAATGTTGTATTCTCATAATCTAAGGATTGGGTCCAATGGTAATCACCAATTTTTAAATTGATTTTTTTTTTTTGGCAACCCTTTGCTAATGTCAATTTCCACACAGATTCTTTTGTAGGTGTACAAACCATACTGCCCTCGGGAGGTATCTATGGTAAGATAACGACCCAAGGTATTACTGATACCCTCAAAAAATGAAAAATGCCATAGATGGGCGAGCAAATTAGGAAGCCGAACCCAAATTGGAATTTTGGTGATAATCGTTGAAGAGGGAAGAGGGATCGAAATGCGGAACCCATGTGATAATGAACAAACCAACTTTACCCCAAAACCAAGGTCCACCAGTTAGGGCCTTCTGAGAATCCTCTGATTCAAAGAACAACACTATAAAGAAACCCTTGGAGCAAAAAATATTCTTGCACTTCGAAGTCCAGACCTCATGTAGCCACTTATAGAGGTTCGTTGAGTGTGGCCATAAGCCATTAAAGTGGCAAATGAGGTCATTCTCAGAGTAGAGCTCAAGGAAGTCCTCCAGAGTTGGATTGGAAATTTCAATAGAAGGAATATCCTTAGTTTTGTCCACCTAGAACGACCTAGGAGTTACCTGGGCCTGTTGAGAGGTGGATCTTGACTTAAGGGAATCCTTGAAGGAAAGAGGCTTTGAAGTCGTAGATGCTCTACCACCCCTGGCACCACCGTTCAGGCACGTGACAAGAGATATGGAAGCATCTTTCGTAATGCCATAATCTTTGAGTACTTGACCTAGCTTTCGCTACCTACCATTGTAAAGAAGTCTGAACGCACTAACCTGAATTCCTGTCAACGCTTTAATTTTGTCTTGGAGCTTGGATACATCATCAACTACACTAACCAAGACACATAGGGATTGTCCAAATAGAGACTGGACAAAAATTGGAAAACTATAGAGAGAACTATTCCTGATTCCTTCCCCAACTGATTGATAAATTTTGTCAAACACATTGTTGTCTTTCTCACCTGTTCCACCTCCCTGGTAGGCATTTCGTTCATGCTTTTCAACAAACAGGTGGCATTCATTATTCCCTTCGATGGCATTCGAAAGTTGAAACCCAAAATTAACCCCAGACTCGCTATCTTTAATCTACGAGGCATCGTAGTGAGAGGGGTAGAGGACTCTCTGTCAAAATTTTGCTAGAGACCATAAATATCTACAAAGGCTCCGTCGGGGAGGCCATGAAGAAGAGTGTGGGTATGTTGTTTACTGGTTGCTGACCTAAGAGCTAATTGTTGGGCGTTAACAAGATAATAACTGTGATTGCAAGAGAATTCATGGCTATTGGTGAGGGTTGCATGCCAAAAAGAATGTTGGCGTCCTTGAGAAGAGGCACAGGTCCTGACCCACCCTATTGCGTGAAAAATGGAGGATTAAAGCTCAAATATAGCTTATAGATGCTATTGTCTGGCAAGGGTTCAAATCCTATGCATGCCATTTAGTCAAAACCCTAGAACGAGAGTATCATGTTAGCGTGAGTTACAAATTAAAATTAACTATGGGCCATCCGACAATTAATTAATTAAAAGTGACTAAAGAAAAATAAATAGTATAAGTCACTTTAATAGAAGAAGAGAAATGGCTATGGTATTTGGATAAGCCATGGTATTTCGATAGTCCATTATAATTGAAGGAGGCAAGAGTTCACTCCTTAGGCATACATTTGGGATTATTGTTTTGTTGTTATTTAGTTGAACTCTTGGAGCTTGTCTGGGTGAGAGCCCACATTATGTAGAGGGTTAGTTTTAGTGGTCAGTGGTCCACCCTAACTTATCTAGTGAGGAGGGGTTTCAGTATTGAGAGATATACCCTAGCCACTCAAAGAGGAGGGATCAAATCAGATCCACTCATTAGGCTTAACGTGGATATTACAAGGAGAGGTCAATTAGATCTCTTGCGGGGTATAACATTGGAGGAGCTATTGTCAGCCATTCATATATCTTGTTGGTGTTTTAATAGGTTATGATCTAGATTTGGCATGTAATATCATATTCCAGTTAATAAAATAAGGCTGAGTTTCTGATAAATATTGTTTGTGTTTTTCTTGCTAAATTTTTGCAAAAGTGCCATGGTGTTATTTAAATCAACAACAAAATTATTTGTGTAAATTTTCTAAAAAATTATAAAGAGAAGATTTATAATTTTTTTGAATATAATTTAAAGGAATATTACAATGGTATTAGAGTTGGATTTCTTGCCAGCGCGAGGGTTTAAAGGGTAATTTCATTAATGCTTGGATTTGTATGTGTTTGTGGCAGCCAATTTGTTCTTGCTAGGCTGAAATTATTTTGTTGGGTTGAAATTATTTCGTTGGGCCAAAATTGATCTTGTTGTGCCAAATTTCTCTTGTTGGGCTAAAATTATTCTATTGGGTTGAATTTAGCACTGAATTTCTCTTGCTGGGCCGAAACTATCTTGTTGTGTCAAATTTCTTTTGTTGGGCCAAATTTATTTTGCTAGGCGGAATGTATCTTGTCATGCTGAATTTCTCTTGCTAGGCTGGAATTATTTTATTGGACCAAATTTCTCTTGCCGGACCGAATTTCTTTTGTCGGACCAAATTTCTCTTGTTGGGTTGAATTACTTTGTTGAGTTGAATTTATTTGTGGAGAGGTCAAATTATTGTAGCAGTTGAATTTATTGGTGTAGAGGTCAAGTTATTACAACAACTAAATTCACTGGTGGAGAGGTCCAATTGTTGTAGAAACTGAGTTTATTTGTGAAGAGTTGTTATTGTAGTAGTTGATTAAATTTGCCAAGTCACAGCTAGAGGTGACACAATTTCCAATTAGAGGTGACATAGGAGATAAGGGAAGGGCAAGGGAATCAAGACTAGAGGGGGGGGCCTATACAAAACATGCAGAAAGAAAAGCTTCAAGGGCAGAGAAGTCAAGTGCGGCAAGAACCAAGGAAACTGCAGAGATAAGTAGGGAATACCATTAGGCAGCAAAGGGTCCTCCTTGAGTTGGAGGAGAGCCAGGGAATCTCCCCATAAGAAACAATAGGTTGATGTCTCTACCCAAGGGGATGAGACCAATTTCTTAGACCGAAAAACCAAAACTAGAATATTATAATTGCAATACCAACAAGAGGAGTCGGAATGCGACAATTTTACTAGCAAGCCTAATGCAAATGCATTCCAGAAGACATCATTGGAATCCTGGTACTAGCCCTCTTGCCGACGAACGCACAAAATCACTGGATTCACTCCCGCAAATGTTTGATTTTTGTAGAATAACCAACCAACTATAAAGAATGAAAGATGGAAGACCAAACTAGGAGGGCCTAAGCCTTCCTTAACCAACGTACCACAATTCTAGATGAAGGTGAGGAAATATCTCCCAAATAGCCTGATGTTGCAGCGAAGTTTCTAGAAAACAATAAGGTGGTTCTAGAGATACTAGGAAGATGTAGTGGTCCTGTAAGTTTTCAATATAATGCTCTATGTCATCATACCTTGTAGACATGTGTGAATATACATAGATGATTGGCTACGCCATCCCTTCTCTAATGCCTATAATGGCAACAGAGTAGCACGCCTTCTCCCCTCCCTTCTTACATGTGACATCCCTATCAAAGTAAAACATTTTTCAATTTAAACAAAAATCAAATTAATAATAATTTTAATAAAATTCTAAATATTAGATTTAATTTATTGGAAAACAATTAAATTACTTCATAGTCTTATTTAATAAATTTAAATTTTGCATAAAAAAATTGTCAAACTAATAATATTGTGTAAGTTATAACTGGTTGATTGCTAGAATCATGATTGGAGAATGAATAAACCTGCGCCTTTTAATAATTCATTGAATGTTGCAATGTGAAATCCCAAGTCACTGCTTCGAGAGTTTGACTACTCTGCGGGCACTGCTTCAAGAATTTGACTACTGCTTGATCATGTGGGAGGGAATGTAAGGTAAAAAAGTCTCCCATCTCAAACCTCACGTGGCCTAGTCAATGTTGTTTATTACAAAAAGTCGTTACGGTGGTTTCTTGTTTGAGATTCAAAGCTTCAAAATTATTATTAGGTTGGGTGGTAAACAAAACTCTCTAGTAATGAATGAATGGCATAAAAGTCTTCGCAACCACCTTCCTCCAAAGTCCAAAGAGTAAAGGCTTTTTAATGGAGCCATTACATGGATGGTTGGTTATTAAAGGTATTATAATGAGATTTCATTGTTCCATTTTTATTGAATTTTCTTTTCTTGCTAGTGTTTTTTGAACATGTGATGATTTGGGTCATTTAAAAATTGGCCAAGTTAAATTTTATAAAATGGAAATTCCAATTTTCAACATAATTCTAATTGCATTTAGAGTTAACATTATTTAGAAAAATGTTTTGAGTGTGGATATCCCATATTATTGAGAAGACATATATGTAGAGTTTAGGCTTCTGTGATCCATATTAGGTTAGATAAAGATTTCGGCGTAAATCACATGAAAAGTCATTTGTCGACGCGTTTCGAACCAACCAGTGTGGTTCATCGTCAGGACAAGATGAACCACACTGGTTGGTTCGAAACGCGTCGACAAATGACTTTTCATGTGATTTACGCCGAAATCTTTATCTAAGACATATATGTGTTATTGTGTCTCTATTCTTGATTCTTATTTAATGGGGCAATTAATTTTCACAAAATATTTTTATAACTAATTTTTTTCTTAAATTAGAAATGATATTTACTTTTTTTTTTTTAAATGGAATGGATAGCATTTATATTATAAAAATTGGATGCACGGTCAGAACCATTTACATGCTTATGTGATTTTAGAGGCTTTACTATTCCAGTTTATCCACAACATAATTTTCTTGCCTCTGTAGGCTTTTTGAACTATAATTTTACATTGATATCTTCCCTAAATTCTACAAAACACCCCAAAAAATAGTGCATATTTGCAATATAAGAACATTAGAAAATTAAAAAACCCCAAAGGGTCTAGCTTCTGCAACAATTACCAAAATTTCTTCAGGATCGTGGGTTTTGTCGTCTTTATGCACTTTAGCATCTCAAACCTTGGACGCCTGCTCTTTGTTTCTCGCGTCAATGCCTTTCTGTTTGACATCATATTCACCAATTGACAGGGCGTTCCTATTGACTTGGAGCTTCAAAATTAATAGCTCAACCTCCAAACTTACCATCTTCTTGCCCATTTTTATCTGCAATCATTCACGAGGTTTTTCAAGTAACTAGAACCTAACTTCCTTTTCTTTCTCCACCAGCTCCAACCTTCTATTGGAGATTTCTATCATCCCCATTACTGCCTTGAACAAGTTTTCCACAGATCGCCTCCAATGTGTTGATTTTGGGTAGCATTGGGTGTGCTCTAGCTCCGAAATTTTGTGGAGGGGCTAGAACACATGAGATCTCTCTAACCCAGAAATTGTTTGGAAAAATTCCTCCCAGATGAGGAGTTATTAAAATAATTAATTTTTTTAATGGGTTCCTAAGTCTAAACTTAGGAAAATAAAAGTATTAATGTGTATTAATAAGAACATGGGTGAGAAGGTTCTAAGTGACAAGGATCAAGCCTATTTTAATCTTAGCCGTTGATTAGAGATTAGATCACGACCGTTGATTCATCAACAAGAAAAGTATAAGAGGAGGCTTAAGGGTCAATTGGAGATACACCGAATTAATCAAAGAGTTTGATTTTTCTGGGGCGAGGTTTGCTGAGAAAATCGAGCTAGTGATCTGAGTTGTAGTGAGGGGCAGTTCGGTAAGGGAACTTCACTCCGAGGCTAAAGAATACATAGCAGAGAGGTAGAGCAGCACAGGGAGAGACATCGTAGTCCTAGAGAGGGTGACAAAGAGGTCGTAGGGGCTGACGCATATGCCATAGGGGCTGACGCAGTCCCTTAGAGGCAGCGCTGGGGAGATTCTGTGGGGCAGAGAGGGAGCAGTTCAACAAATAGACTTTCTGAGCAAGGGAGGCTCACTGTGGGGGTGATACATCTCCTAAAGGAGGTGACGCAGTTCCAATGCGGAGCTTGGAGCAACCATCGCTGCCTAGCACTGGGAAAAACTGGGTCATTTGTGGGGCTTGATCATCCAGTTGTTGAATTTGCCATAATATTTGTCACCGTATAGAGGTACCCCTACCAAGATTTTTCTCTATTGGGTGAGCCATATCTGGCACCCTAGTTGTATTAAATAATCTGCTTAATAATACAAACCCTCTATATGTTGCACTGGTTTTCCCGAATTGGGTTTTTCCAAGGGCGATTGTCCAAAAATAACGGTGTCCCTTGTGTGATAGTCTCAGTGTATTTCAATTCATGATTTGTATGTATGTGTAGGCTGCAATAGTGTTTTACATCGATATTTATGTAATTAAATAACTTGTTAATGCAAAGAACAAGTAGGAGATGTGAAACCAGTAATTGCAGTAGGGGTTTCTAATGTGTAGATTCAAAAATTTTCACATGGCATCAGAGCGATTGAAGACACCAGCCAATAAATCTAGAGAATTTGCAGCAAAAAAGAAGCTGTCCCGAGTGACAGCACTATTCCAAGGCCAAAGATGCAAAAGGAGTGACGCAGAGGCTCACACAGTGCCTGCGTCAGCACTCTAAGCCAGGTGGAGGTGATGTAGTAGCTGGGAGGAGCCCACGCAGTAGCTGCGTCAGCTGTCAAGGCCAACACAAAGGCAGAGGGGGTAGATCAGGCTCATGTAGAACCACGTCATCTTTTTGAGCGAGGAAGGATTGACGCAGTTGGCGAGGAGGAGCTAATCCTACCCACGTAGTGATTGCGTAGAGCCTGAAGGGTTCAAATTCTTCAAGTTGGTGGGGCTAAAGAAGCTGAGCATATTTTTGGTTTGAGGAGATGGTGGGATGTTGTTTCTGTTGGTGTAGAACAATGTCTAAGGAGACTGAACCAAGGTAGAGGGACTCACTGCCTTGACATATTTCTAGCCAAGAAATCTAGATCCAGGTTGCAACAACAAAGGAGGATTGGAGAGGAGTGATTCGACAATTGGCCAGAGGATTTCCGAGAGGGAAATCAAGACTTAGAGGGAGACTAGAGAGGAGCTGTTCCTTAGAGGGTTTTTTGCGCCCAAGGAATCCAGATCCAAGTTTTGCTAGATTGATAGTAGGAGAGGGAGAAGAGAACCAATCCTATTTTTGAGCAGAGACAACAATGAATGGCTTGAGGGATCATGATAGGTTGGACGGAGCTTCCAATTTTGTCATCTAGAAGGCCAAGATCTTAGAAATCCTAGATAAACATCGCATCAAGGACTATGCCTTGAAGGTGGTTGTTGTTCTGGTTGACGCTAATGCGGCACAGAAGTATGAGGAGGTCTAGGCGAAGGCCAAGTGCATGATCCTAGACAGGGTCAAAGATCATGTAGTACCACACATTGCTAAGAAGGACACAATAAGAGAGATTTGGGAGACCTTGACCACCTTGTACCAAGGCTCTTTCGTGCAACGAAATATGTTATTAGAAAATTAGCTGAGACAATACCATATGCAAAAAGGAGAGGGGATAGATCCCTTCCTTCTCAGGTTGCAAGGGATTCACGACCAGTTGACTTCTGTGGGGTCTACACCAGATCTAGAGTTCATGGTCAGGACTACCTTGAATGCAGTCATCGAGGACTGGGAGACATTTCTCCAAAGTATCTTGGGCAGAGCGACTCTCCCCAGTTGTGAGGAGATGTGGGAAGCTCTTCGACAAGAAGAGCTCAGGAGGTTGACTGAAGCAGGAAGTAGTGGCAAGGGAGCCCGAGTCAAGAAGGAGGAGGAGGAGGATGCATCTCTTGCATCAGCGGGGCAACAGGGGCAACATAAGAAGAAGAAGAAGGACATCACCAAGGTCAAATGCTTCAACTGTGGGGAGTTGGGACATTATGCCACTCAGTGCCCCAGGAAGAAAAGAAAGGGGGGGGGCTTCTGACTCAAAGGTTGCTCCAACAAAGGTAGACGAGGATGTCGAGGATGACAATTGTGCCATGAGTGCTCATGCACCTCTGGAGAAGAGGTAAGGCGATATGGAGTTGTAGTCGAGAGGACTACATGTAAAGGGCAGTACCCTTGAGGTGCCTAAACTCTTGGATCACATACGGCTGCGGGAGCCCTTAATGACAATAGAATAATGACGGGTTTCGGTTGGAGTGAGGTGTGATGGAGTGACAGTGGCCGAGCTAGAGTGCCAAAGTCTGAGGCAACGCATTGGATGTTGTAGCAGTGCGAGAGGCACAAAGCAGTTTGCAGCAGCGTAGTAGCAGCAGAGGGTCAGCCCATATTAGAATCAGCGGTAGCTTTAGGATCATGAGGCATCCATACTGACCAGGATGTTATTTTTTGGGTGAAGTTTCAGTTGCTTACTTCTCAACAACTGAGTTGCAGTGTAATAGTTAGCAGTGGCAGTGCTATGGGCAACATGATGCAACATTTTGAGAGGGAGCTGCAGTACAGATGTAGCAGTGGTAGTGGCAGAGTCATGGGCAGTAGTACAAGAAGCAACAACGCAGTGGATGAAGGGCAGGAGGCCAAGCATCAACATCACAGAGGACTGATGCAGTGGATCAGTGTAATACTTATGTTGAGAAGTGTTACTAGAGCACATTCCTCGCTAAGAGGGAGTGTTGATTTTGGGTAGCATCGAATGTGCTCTAGCTCCAAAATTTTGTGGAGGTGCTAGAACACATGAGATCTCCAGAACCCATAAATCGTTTGGAGAAATTCCACTCGGATGATGAGTTATTAAAATAATTAATATTTTTAATGGGTTCCTAAGTCTAAACTTAGGAAAATAAAAATATTAATATGTATTAATAAGAATATGGGTGAGAAGGTTCTAAGTGACGAGGATCAAGCCCATTCTAATATTGGTCGTTGATTAGAGATTAGATCACGACTGTTTATTCATCAATAGGAAAAGTATAAGAGGAGGCTTGAGGTCAGTTGGAGATACACCGAATTGATCAAAGAGTTTAATTTTTCTGGGGCGAGGTTTGCTGAGAAAATCGAGCTAGTGATCTGAGTTGTAGTGAGGGGAAGTTCGGCAAGGAAACTTCACTCTAAGGCCGAAGAATACATAACAGAGAGGCATAGTAGCACCGGGAGAGACAACACAGTCCCAGAGAGGGTGATGCAGGTGACACAAAAGCCATAGGGGCTAACGTAGGCCCTTAGAGGCAATGCTGGGGAGATTCTGTGGGGAAGAGAGGGAGCAATTTAGTAAATCGACTTTTTGAGCAAGGGAGGCTCACTGTGGGGGTGACACAACTCCCAAAGGAGGTGACGCAGTTCCAGCGCAGAGCTTGGAGCAGCCATTGCTGCCCAGCACTGGGAACAACCGGGTCATTTGTGGGGTTTGATCATCTAGTTGCTGAATTTGTCGGAATATCTGTCTCCGGATAGAGGTACTTCTGCCAGGATTTTTCTCTGTTGGGTGAGCCATATCTAACACCCTAGTTGTATTCAAGAATCTGCTTAATAATACAAACCCTCTATATGTTGCACCGATTTTCCCGAATTGGGTTTTTCTGGGGACGATTGTCCAAAAATAACGGTGTCCCTTGTGTGATTGTCTCAGTGTATTTCAGTTCATGATCTGTATGTATGTGTAGGTTGCAATAATGTTTTACATCGATATTTATGTAATTAAATAACTTGTTAATGCAAAGAACAAGTAGGAGATGTTAAACCAGTAATTGCAGTAGGGGTTTCTGATTTGTAGATTCATAAATTTTCACACAATGCTCTTGGTCTTTCTCCACAACGTACTCCTTAGAGATTTCCAATTCATTCCCTTTCAAACTCATCTTTCAATTCCACAAGGAAAGCTTTAGGGCTGTTGAAATTGGCGAGATGCCCCCGAGGATCCCCTACATTTATAATAGTGACTCATAAAGCTAAAAGTGATGACACTAGAGGGAAGGATTAAATCCCAAATCTACCCAAATCTTGATCCCTGCAGAACATATAAAATCTGGCATGGTATTAAAGACTCGACCTGGACTACACTGCTTTGCATTTAAGACCACAATGTAGAACTTTTGTGATCGGATCGCTGACAATTTATACCAGTTCACATTCCATTTAAATCTTGTATTATTCCCCTGCCAACTATCGAGTCGACATAGTCTTGTAATTAAGGAGTAGGGAATGTTGTACAATTGCCTCCATGCACTAGTGCATGACTACAACCTTTGCCATATGTGTAGAGCTTAGGGCCAATGTCACCTCCGATGGTGAGGCCTTCAAACACATTAATTCACTTGCTTTTCAAGGAATGGCTAGATTGGCCAACTATTTCATTTGAGAACAATTGAATGAACCTCATGGAAGAGGAGAGACAATCCTTTGATTTTGATTTATTTCCAGTATTCCTTAACTCAACGTTGCCTGTTGATTGGCAAGTTTATGCGCAATTGCGTTTAGAAGCCTATATATGTGATAGAGAGAAATCTCCTCGAATTTCTCCAACTGCAAAGCAATCTTGTTCAATATTATGGAATTAAGGGAAAGATTTCTGGAATTAAAGGATCCTCTCTCGGTCTTTAATTGATTTTTACCTTCTATTTTAATAAATGTTAAAAAATCAAACATAATACAAATTAAGCTTTTTGAATAAGTATGTAAAAATTTGAGATATTGAGTTAACTTGTTCATTCTCACTGTTTTCAATTATCCAAAGCCCGAACTTGATAGGATAAACTAAAATTGAGTGAATTTGTTACAGAGGTGGGGTACCTAGTTTTCTTCCTTTATATTCTTTTATCTTCTTGTTGTATTCATTATGTGGTTTAAAACTAGTACAACCACATTAAAAATATTAATGTGGTTGATATAGCCAAAGGCTTCATATGTATCTACTATTGATAAATATATAACAAAAAAACTATTGCAACAAAAATATTATTATTATTAACTTTGATTTTACTTAACCCTTAGGAATCTCAGGTCTTGATAAAAAAGAGAAGTGTTGAAGAGTTTCTATCCATATAAGGCAACTTTTAATTAAGTATGCTTTGTAAATTCCTAAGAAATTGGTGGGCATTCAGACGTAATTTTTTTTAAAATATTAAAAGCCAATGCAACCTAACAAACTCTCTAACACATTACAAACATTGATAAGCATTCAAAAGAAGCATATAACAAACTCTCTAATACACTACAAACATTGATAAGCATTCAAAAAAAGCATATGCTGAGCATATTCCCTTGAGAATCAATCTAAACCTCAACTAAAAAAATTGACATAATACACTTTCGAAATTCATAAATAAAAAGTAATTTTTTTATTATACAATTTGTAAGTACAATCCAATCCTTCTTTGACTATTGTAAATAAATGCAAACCAAATAAACAAACGACTTAACCATTCCACATATTGCATGAATCACCTTCCATCGATAGATATCTTGGATGGTAGGAAAACAATGGGTGTAAACTAACGTTAGAGGTAGAGAACAGTGAACTGATTTAAGATGTTTTTCAAAGTTTTTATGAAAGTATAAGGAAAACAATATAGTAAATGTTGCCATGAACGGAAATGATAACTATGATATCTAAATATATATTTAGATCTTGAATTTGTTTTATTTGGATGCTTAATATGTATAGGTATAATCTATGAATTTATATCAAGTGACAATAATAATTTTTTTTGGATGTATGTTCTATAATGTAATTATTGAGAAGGTTTATTTAGAGGTAGATTTATCTTGCTGTGTTTCTATTTTTGTTTTGTTTGTTTGTTTGTTTTTATCTCGACAATATTCTTGTTGGAATATACCAGTGTTTGGATTTTCGTTTTTAACTTTCAAAAACTTTAAGAAGAGGTTCAAGATCTTCACTTGATCTAAACCTAGTGATTGGCGAGTTAGTGATCCCTATGAAGAAGAATTAGTGATTGACAACCTTCATAAGGTCACTATTAGTCATGACCTCAAGCTACACCATGCCTAAAAAGAGCACAATCATGTTGTAAAATAAGCCTAAAAATAGAAAAAGAAAATAAGAATGCAACTATTACTATGGGACAACTTATGATATGATGGAATGGTTAGTACAATGTTACTAATCTCATTGAGAAGCCTAGCCTAATCTCGTGACATATAACTTGAGGAGAAAAAAACACCTAGGTATCCCATTTGGTTAGTACAATGTTACTGATCTCACTGAGAAGCCTGGCCTAATCTAGTGACATACAACTTAAGGAGAAAAAAACACCTAGGTATCCCATTTCTTTGCTCTTATACATTTATAAAATTTGTATCCCATGCAATTGATATAAAAAATAGTGATACTTTCACCATTCATGAGTTTGCTTGTATTCCTTTTACCCATTGAATATTTGAATATGTCACGTATAACATGCTAAAAATTTTGTTGGTTAGAAACACGTCGGCCAAAAATTTCTCTTATGTGATTTCTACCGAAAGGCTTTGCTTAATGCTAAAAATGGTTAATCAATTATTCTTATTACCGTGAAAGGCATTTCTATTTTGGAATTGAGGTGTTAGAGGGAAGGTTTTTTCATGAAAGGGTTAATGTGTGTGGTCATGATTGAAGATGCTTGGAATATCTTCTTTATTTCATTTAAAGAAGGTTTGGATTATAAATATTGTGATTAATGAATGGATAATTATTGTTTAGGGTTTAAATATCACATTTAATAGAAAAAATGTTAAGTTTTGCTTGATCTCTAACTATTAAAAACTTAATGGGAAGTGGAGAATGTGGTTACTTGGAATATCTCTCTTAAATGGAAGGTTTGGATTATAAATATTACTATTAATGAATGAATAATTACTATTTAGGGATGTTGCTTTTAATTAAAAAAGTTAAGATTTATTTAATCTATTACACAATCTAAAGACTTAATGGGAAATGAGAAGATGGCTATACAACAATGATCATCATGTTAGAAGATATTAATAATGAATATTTTATCATTTTAATAGTAAAAATTCTCCTATTTACATAAAAAAATAATTACAATAAAAAATGGAAATAGAAAATGATAAATATTTGAAATTCTATGAAATAAATTTATTTATTTCTTAACCATTAATAATATTTATTTTTTTATTTTTTATTTTTTTTAATTTAACTAAATAATTAAAACCATTAAAATTTATTTAAAACAAAATTAAAATAAAATAACCATCTAAATATTAAATTTGATTACTTTGAACATAAAAAAAAAAATCCTAGAATTATATATTTGCCAACATCAACCCATGAACTAAGAGATTATTTCAAAATTAATTCCATTTTATCTCCATCCTTATGCCATAATTATTTCATATAAAAATGAAATATTTCAATCTCTTTTCATGATAGATGTCAAAATTTCATAATAAACACAAATTATCATAATAAAGCATAAATTAAATTAATTGATTGAGCTAATAATAATATTAATAAAGTAAAGAAAACAAACCGAATAAAAGGGGAAAAACCTTTAAGTGTGAGAATATCTAAATAACATAGTTCTTATTATGCACAAAACTGCAGAGCATTTATTACATCACCCTTACACCATTACTCAATTATGTATCCGTCTATCAACCGTATCTTGAAGGGTTTTGACGTGTTTCTATTGCATCACATTGGCATAATGCTTGCGCTCATAAGTTGAATATATTCAGAGGAAGAATGACCGCTGATTTGACAAACCAGCAATGTCCAGAGAAAAACGACTCGTTTGACAAACAAACGCAATCACCAAAACATTTCCTGGTGAAAGATGCCAAAAAGCGGAACAAGTGGCATTTTAACAAATCTCTTTCAACGTTCCACCTTGACTCCAAGTCCGCGTAAAAGTACGAATGCTTGAAGCTCGAGGCAACGGCAGAGGGAGGCGGAGGGGCAGGGGCGAGGGCAAGGGACTCATCCAAATGGGAAGAGGAGCAGCAGGAACAGCAGACTCCAAGTCGACGTAAAAGTATGAATGTTTGAAGCTTGAGGCAACGGCAGAGGGAGGCGGAGGGGCAGGGGCGAGGGCAAGGGACTCATCCAAATGGGAAGAGGAGCAGCAGGGCTACATCATTATAATTATTATCTCAGCAAACAATGATGCCCAAATATGTACCCCGGGGCCACCCTAGCGATTACATTGCAGTGGGGATTTCCATCCTCACTCTGACACTCCTCATGTAACTTCACATCAATTTCCTTGATTCTTCTTTTTCAATGTTTATTAATTTCGCTTAGACATTTCATTCATGTCAGCATCTGCCAAAGCAATTTTTCTTTTCTTAAATAAAATTTTATGGGCTTTTTGAGTCATCGAGTTAAATTTTCACTCTTTTCTGGAAAAAAAAAACCATAAAATAACAATTTTCTGGTTCGATTGTCTCTGAAATCCAGTGATGGTGCCTAAAATTCTTATTGTATCAGCCAGACTTTATGTATTTTCGAATGTGCATTTTGAAAGTATCTGGACATGCCCCCTTCCTTCAAAGACCGCTTGCCTTGCTCCTATCATTCCATACCAATCTGATAACCAGATGAGTTTGACAACATAAGCTTTTTTGAGATACAAGTTGGCCGCGCAGCCCAGCTTATATTTCGAATCCTGCAAAAATTAAGTTCTTAAAAACTCAGTCTTGGGAATAATTCCTCCGGGGTCGAAAAGATCGAACTTGCAGAAAAATTCAGCAGAAAAACGAAATCACTTAAACAAAAACATCATATATATGTGTTAAGGACGGGAGTATTGCCCTTAAACTTCTTTTTGCTAAGAGCTTGTTTTCGTCTAGGTAACGAAACAGCTTAAAGTCCCGGGGCATTTGGTCAGAGGAAAAGTTTTTGGTATGAATCACTAACAGGTAATTACAGATGATCTGGTTTTTCTTTGAATAACAGTGATGAGTCAATCTGATTAGCAGATAGTAGTGAGTGATGGCTGCCCCACTGTATAGGTTTTCTAACTATATATATAAGTTTTCATCTATATATGTATATCAGTGATGGCTATCCCCACTGTATATATTTTCCTTCCGAGTTTTCATCTATATATGTATATCAGTGATGGCTATCCCCACTGTATATATTTTCCTTCTGAGTATATATATATAATGAACAAACCTGATTTACACATATATATAATAAACAAACTTGATTAACAAATAGTAGTCAGTGATGGCTATCCCCACTGTATATATTTTCCTTCTGAGTATATATATATATAATGAACAAACCTGATTTACACATATATATAATAAACAAACTTGATTAACAAATAGTAGTCAGTGATGGCTGTCCCCAGATAATAATCAATAATGACTGTCCCCACTATATAGGTTATACAGTTTTCCCACTGTGTGAGCAAACCCGGGAAATATTATTTATAAAAAGGGCTGTGGCAGATGCACACAGAGTAACTACTCGGATAGTTGATCCCTGTAGAACTTGGGTGCTTCAAAAAGTGCTTCAAAAATTGACACTTTGTACATCATCCACAAAAGACACAATATTAAGCCACATGATCATATATATATACTCCAATTACGTAAAAGAGCTAATATTAATAGATTTCTTCAGCTTGATAATAAGTTACTTATTGAAAGAAACCAGATTAACGGCAGGAGCTTCCAGAATTATGGTATGCTGGTCTTTCTTTAGGGAAGAAGAAGGGATTTTCCTTCCGGATCTGGTAAAAACCTTATCCGCACACAGAGAAGGCTGAGGAGTGCGCTGGCCCTTTTGAATATGCTTGATAACCATTTGTCCTAGAGTGTCTACTCTGCGCTTCAGATGAAGAATAATGCTCATCAGAACCTCTGTTCCTGTTCCCGAACTGCCCTCTACCACAGACAGGAATCTTGCCAATTTGTTGAAATCCACTCGTAGCTTCTGGATTGCCTGTTTGTGTTGATGGAGGTAACTGTGAGTTACTTGCAGTTCCCTATAATCCATGGCCGCAACATCCTCACTTTTGAAGCTCAGAATGTCTAAGAATATCTCCCCTGCAACGTGCAAGGAATAGGGTGTATTCCCTACAGAGCCTCACACAGTGAAAATATCAATTGAATCCCAACTGCACTAGAAGCCTGACTTTTCAATGCAGGATATGCCATGAACGGAGCCAAATTTATCCCGCAAGCACTGCATGGGAAGGGATAGGAGTGATTATTGCTCAGGTTGGCGAAGATGTAAACCATTATGGCGAGAGGCGGATGCAGTGTGTCCTTTTTCTCTGCTGCCTGTGGTGAAATAACAGTCTGAGAACCCTCATGATTCCATGATGACATGACATTTGAAGAAAGTTTAAGGTTAATGAATAGGTTGATTGACAAGGAATCCATTGATTAAATAAAATCCTTTTTTTCTTAATTGGATGGCCAAGTTGGCTTGTGAATCGGCCAATGAATTTTTTTTCCTTTTCACATGAAACCATTCGACCTGGCACTCCATGTTTTCGACCATAACACGAATTCTGTTGAGTATGGCTTCGAGCCTAAGGACTTTAGCACTTGTTCCGTAATACATGTGCCTCAAAATGATTAGAGAATCTCCAAGGACAAGGAGATGACTTGGATGATAGGATCGAGCTAAGATGATTTCTTACAATAATGCATATGCTGTTGATTTTTGGTAGCATCGGATGTGCTCTAATCTTGAAAATTGGTGGAGAGGCTAAGGTACATGAGATTTCCAAGACCCAGAAATCGTTTGGGGAAATTCCACCCGGATGGAGAGATATTAAAATAATTAATACTTTTAATGAGACATTAAGTCTAAACTTAAGAAAATTAAAATATTAATGGGTATAAATATAATATGGGTGAGAAAGTTCTAAATGACGAGGATCAAGCCAAATCTAATTTTCGCTGTTGATTAGGGACTTAATCTGGGCCATTGAATCGTCAACAGGAAAAGTATAAGAGAAGGCTTGGGGGTCAGCTGGAGACACACCAAGTTGATCAAGAATTTGATTTTCTGGGGCAGGGTTTGCTGAGAAATCGAGTTAGTGATCTGTTGCAGCAAGGGGCAGTTCAGCAACAGGCTGAGAATACATATCAGAGAGGCAGAGAAAGTGTCGAAGAGACAGTGCAAAGCCTTGGAAGGCTGATGGAGAGGCAGCCAAGATTGATGCAGAGGTTGAGTAGGCTAGTGCAAAAGACACAGAGGGCCAAGAGGCTGACACAGATGCAGTAGAGGCTAGCAGAGCTGACGCTGGGCTAAAGAGGTAGCGCTGAGGGATTTTCGTGGGGCAGATTGGGAGTTGAGAGGTAGACACAGAGCAGAAAAGGGTGACGCAGTTACAGAGAGAAGCTTGGATCAGCTTTCGTTGTCCATCTAAGGAACTGTCGAAGTTGCTGTGGGATCAATCATCCAGTTGCTGATAAGCCGGAATATTTGTCTTCGAGGAGAGGTACTTCTGCCAAGGAAATTCTTTGAAGGGTGAGCCATTTTTGGCACCCTAGTTGTATTCAGAAACTGCATAATAATAAAACCCTCATTTTTGTTGCACCCGTTTTCCCGCATTGGATTTTTTCGGGGACAATTGTCCAAAAATAATGGTGTCCCTTGTGTGATTGTCTCAGTTATTTCAGTTGCTGATCTGTATGTGTTGAGGCTGCATTTGTGTTTATTTCGGTATTTATATTTATAAATAACTTGTTAATGGAAAGAACAAGTAGGAGATAATAAATCAGATAATGTAGTAGGGATTTCTGATATGTCAGACTTAGAAATTTCAACATGGTATCAAAGCATTGCAGATCACATGAGGACTGAAGGGACCAACAAAAATCTGAAATTTGTAGCAGTAGCAGCTGTCCCGAGAGACAATGTTGTTCCAAAGTAGAAGCAACAAGAGAAGAAGTGATTTAAAGCATGTGTCATCATTTCGAGCTGGGAGGAGGGCCAACGCAGAGGCAGAGAGGGGCAAATCTGTTAAAATTGGCAACTAGGGCAAAACTTCATGTGGGTCATCTTATTCATGGCTGATAATATTTTTATTAGATTCCTCTCGTTGAGAGGTGTAGGATTGATATAAAGATCATCCGATTCTGATAAGTATTCATGGAGATATGAATTTATTTTGATTATGGAATTATTATCAAGTCGACCTACAACTCATGTAGGCTCAGAAGCCCAACAGTCGCATCTATTCAAACACCAACGTTGTGTATAAATACAGGAGGACTTTTCCTCATTTGGACTCACTCATCTCATCACATTTCTCTCTCTCTCTACTGCGCAGAAAAGAGTCTCTTCTCTACTGCGCGGAAAAGGGTCTCTCCCTCACACATGTGAAGCCGGAAGTTGCTAAAACTGAAGCTGCAACTATAGAAGTAAAGATTGACCTGCGTGGACTAGAAGATTTCCTCATTTGAACTGCGCTGTAGGTTCATCTGAAAGCCGCAACTTTTGGTGGTGGAATCAAGTCAATCCGACGGATGGTTTCCAAGATATCGACTCCCCTAGTTTGAAGCCAGAAGCTGCAACTGCAGAAGTAAAGTTTGACCTGCGTGGACTAGAATGTTAGATAAACTTGACCCTAAGGTGGAGTTGAGGTTATGTCAACAGTTATGGTTAACAGTTGTGGTTTTGGGCACCAAGTATTGGTGACTCATGGTATTGAGCCCATGGTATTACATGTAGTTGAAGCCCTTAAAAGGCTTGTGTACTGGCCATTGTGGATAGCCATGGTTGAGCGGTGAAAGCTCAGGTTGTTGGCCGGCTTGGCTATGTTGTAGCCAAGGACAATAATAGATCTATTGTTGGTTGGTTTTTTCCCCTCATGGTGTACTTGGTTTGAATGTGTATTTCTTGATTGTTATCTTTATTTCTCTTGAACCCAACAAGTGGTATCAGAGCTATGGTTAGCAAGGGCCTTGGCTAGCTGTTCGAAATGTTCCCATCGACGAAATAGTGATGTTGGTTGAAGCAATAGCTCGTTGCACAAACCAGCAGTGTTATGGTTCGATGAGGAGCAAGAAGAAAAATGGAGTCCAAGCCCTGGTTCGATGAGAAGCAAGAAGAAAATGAAGAATGAAACACAGAGGTAGTGCCCATGGAGGAGGCAGGTGAAGCGCCAGCAAAGCGTCGTGGGCTGAAAAGAAACCACGGGGAAGAAGAGGAATGCTGGATAGCCGGCTGTGCAGGGGTGAATTCTGCCGGCTATGGCCCAAAGGGACTAATGGGCGCTGGCAGCGGTGGGCAGAGTCCGAGCGGAGTGCCTGGTTATGGAAATGGACCTGCGGCGGCGTATCCTTATGGCGATGGGGATGGGGGTTACAATTCTGGTGCCCCTGGTGGATACGGTGCAGGTTATGGCCATGGCGGACAAGAAGCGACGGCGCTCAGAAATGGGCGAAGAAAATGACGAGGTGTCGGCTCGTAACGAACGGCGTGATCCTGGCCTCCATCGAAGAGTTCTCTGAGGCGGCCCAGGGTCAGAAGCCGGAGCACGCCTGTCGCGAGGTCATCGTCTTGGACGGAGGCGAGCCATGCCCGGAGCACGGACGTGAAGAAGCGAGTGTTGCTGTCGGTTCGTTGCCGTCGCTGGTTTTCACTGTTGGAGGAGACGGAGGCGAGCCATGCCCGGAGCACGGCGTGGTGTCGATCTGTGGCAGGCGACGGGAAATGGAAGACGAGCCCTGGACGGAGGTGGAGACCAACCACCTGATCAACGCCTACCAGGAGAAATGGTATGCCTTGAAGCGCGGCCAGCTGAAGGCTAGGCACTGGGAAGAGGTAGCCACTACCAGGAGAAATGGTATGCCTTGAAGCGCGGCCAGCTGAAGGCTAGGCACTGGGAAGAGGTAGCCAACCTCGTATTCCTGCGCTGCGGGGGACTCGAACCCTCGAAGTCCTGAGAAGCAGCAGCAGGGGATCACCCGGGGTTCCAAGTGGGTTTTCTTCGAGCGGATGGATCAGCTTGAGAACGGCCCTAGGGCGGATTCCGTTATCGTTCCCAACGGACGGCAACTGACGGAGCATGATTCCGACACGGGAGAGGTTCGTTAAGGCGGAAGGCGTGGAGTTGATGATAATTATAATGAAGCAGAAGAAGTCAGCCTACGGTTCGGCCCTGAACGGTTTGTCGATGTCTTGGGGTTGCAGACGAGATGGGAGTGATTCTGCAAAGCTGTCTCCCCTGAGATTACATTCGGCTGAGAGCGGTCGCATGGTTCCGAGGATGCTGATGAAGAGCCGGCCGCTGTGAATAAATCTGCGCCAAAGAAAGATGCTGCCGAGGAATCTAAGCCTCCCTTCGATGCGGATGAGAAGGAGATTACATTCGGCTGAGAGCGGTCGCATGGTTCCGAGGATGCTGATGAAGAGCCGGCCGCTGTGAATAAATCTGCGCCAAAGAAAGATGCTGCCGAGGAATCTAAGCCTCCCTTCGATGCGGATGAGAAGGAGGAGAAAATCGAACATAACGCGTCCGAATCAGAACCAGAAGAGGATCCAAAGGTCGATGCGCCAATGGCATGGCCGAGGTTTGGCTGGTCGTGGTGGAGCAAGAATCCACAGCGGAAGCGTGTGTGGACCGAGAACGAGAGGGTTGGTATGAGCTCCAGCGGGGCCACGAAGACGAGGAGTACCCTTTGCTGCGTGAAGGTGCAGTGTATTCTATGAAGGAAGGCCAAACCCCATCTCTGCGTGAAGTGCTGCATGAGCAGAGCATAAAGAGTTTGCTAAATCTCTGTTGAAGGTGAAAATTTCCATGTAAATGGGTATACGACTGTAAGACCTGGTAAGGCATGCGTACCCCAGTAAATCACTGGTAAAGTCTTGGGTGATATGGGGATGCATGTGGTGGTATGATGAAGCATACTGAACTAGGACAGTGTGTGAGATTATCAAATACCTTAACATTGACTGGGTAGGGCCTGGAGGTGAGAGGTTGCTGGCTCACTTGGCAGATTTGGCTAGATTTGGTCAAGGAAAACCCAAAGTCAAGTTTAAAGGGGGGATTGTTAGATAAACTTGACCCTAAGGTGGAGTTGAGGTTATGTCAACAGTTATGGTTAACAGTTGTGGTTTTGGGCACCAAGTATTGGTGACTCATGGTATTGAGCCCATGGTATTACATGTAGTTGAAGCCCTTAAAAGGCTTGTGTACTGGCCATTGTGGATAGCCATGGTTGAGCGGTGAAAGCTCAGGTTGTTGGCCGGCTTGGCTATGTTGTAGCCAAGGACAATAATAGATCTATTGTTGGTTGGTTTTTTCCCCTCATGGTGTACTTGGTTTGAATGTGTATTTCTTGATTGTTATCTTTATTTCTCTTGAACCCAACAAGTGTGTATTTCTTGATTGTTATCTTTATTTCTCTTGAACCCAACATAGAAGATTTCCTCATCTGAACTGCGCTGTAAGTTCATCTGAACCTCCTCTGGAAGCCGCAACTTTTGGTGGTGGAATCAAGCCGATCTGACGATCAGTTTGTGAGATATCGTCTGCCCTAGTTTGATGATGAAGCCGCTAATGATGATGCTGCTCATCTAGGGTTTGCTACTGCTGATATGAATCAGATTTATTGTACTATTTCTCTCTGCTGAATTATTGAAGATAAAAGAAGATTTGATCAAAGGGTTTCCCCACACATTGTGGGGTTTGTCCCTGGCTAGCCGCCACATCTTGTGTCCCTTGTTTTGGCTTGTTTTCTGTCGATCGTTTAATGTTCTATTTGCACTTTACTTTATGTAGATGTGATTGCTAATCTGTGGAATATAATAAGAAAAAGAAGTAAACTGTTATACGCATAGAACATACCATAACTTAACATGGAATCGGAGCTGAGGTGAAGACAAAGCCCGAGCAAGAGCAAGAGCAATCACCGAAGAGAAGATTGGCAAGGCTATCCTAAAAGAACGATGGGGTCCTCAACACTCTTTCCCGCTGAAGACAAGCTCTGTGAGAACGCTGACTATCACGGATGGAAGATGTTTATCGATCTAACCCTTGAGGATCAAGGAGTGTTGGATCATGTGAGAGGCAATATTGTTGAGCCTCCATCAAATGCACCTCCTGCTGCCAGGAACAAATGGAAGAACGGAGAAATTAAAGCAAAGAAGATCATCCGGGACTCTATCGACAAGCGCTTGGTGGCCTACATCTCTGAACTAGACACCTCCAAGGAAATCTACGATAGACTGGCGAGTTTATTTAAAGTTAATGATGCAAATCAAGTTTTGTTTCTTAGAAATATGCTGAAGGAAATTAAGAAGGGTAAAGATGAGAGTATGCAAGCATACTTCTTAAGAATCACCGAGATCAAGAACGATCTCCTATCTATTGGGGAGACTATTGCTGATAGAGAAATGGCACTCACGACTCTTGGAGGATTACCATCCAAATGGTACGTGTTCAGGACTACTCTTTTGAACAATCATGTAATTCCTGGTTTCAAGGAATTAATGGCTAGATGCATTCAAAAAGAAACAAGGGTAGAAGAGCAAGAAATGCCAATGCCTAAAGGTCCTCCTGCTGCCTTTTCTTCTCATGCTAAGAAAAGAAATAATTCCGGGACTAATTCAAAAGGAAAGGCTGGACCTAAGGGTGGAAGAAAATGACGATGTTACATCTGCGATAAAGCAGGTCACTATGCAAGGGAGTGCCCTGATAGAAAGGACTCACACCGGGACGATGATCAAAATCCCTCTGATGGCAATCAAAGGAATGACAAATTCAATAGCAAAGGTAAGAGGAGAGCTGAGAATCAAGGAAGAGGACAACCATTCAAGAAGGCTAGAAATTCCAGGATGTATTAAATGCACCTGACCTCAAAAAGAACCTAGTGTCCATCTCGACAATGGAAGACAAAGGCTACAAGGTAACTTTCAGCAATGGCAAGGTACGTATATGGAAAAATAATGTTAAAAATGTCTTTACTCTTGGGTTTAGTGTTGATTCATTATATCAGGTCGATGGAAGTCCGCTAGGTGTCATGTCTTATGACACATATCTTCAGTCGGAACTTTGGCATCGGAGGTTTGCCCCCCTTCATTATAAAGCTATACTCAGTGTAAGACAAATGGTGACAGGGATGCCCGAATTCCGAGTAAAGAAAGAAGGTGTATGTCCAGGATGTGCCGAAGGAAAGCTCAAAAGGGGACCATTCCCCTCAAGCCAAAGTAAGACCTCCGATATATTACAGTTGGTTCACGCAGGCATACCCGAGGTTGGCATTAAGAGGGAGACTACTACACCATATACTCCTGAACAGAATGGTGTGGCGGAAAGGAAGAACCACACAATTATGGAAGCTGTCTGGGCCATGCTACATGATAAAGACTTCCAGAGTTTCTATGGGCTAAAGCTGCAAACGCTGTCGCATATGTACAAAATCGATGCCCTCATCAAGCATTGGGTTCCAAGACTCCTGAAGAAAAGTTCACCGGTAAGAAACCTGATGTTTCTCATTTTAGAATTTTTGGAAGCCCTGTATATTTTCATGTGCCGAAAGAGAAAAGAAATAAATTGGGTGCATCTGGAAAGAAGGGAATTTTCGTGGGCTATGGTGAAAATACTAAAGGCTATAGAATCTATGTAGCCGGTCAAAGGGAAGTTGTAATTAGTCATGATGTCACCTTTGACGAAGATATGGCTCTAAGCAAGGTGAACAATCTTTCGACTTTGAGGAGCTCTCAAGAAGCTGACACCAGGGAACCGAAAGAAAAGGATGATGAATCAATGCCTGATGTAGAAGAACCCATGGATCTGATTGATCCTCATCCACATGAGCCTTCCTCTTCTAGGAAGAGGCCTTCATGGCTTAGGGGGCTACTTGATGATGGTGAAGGACATGCTGCACCCTGAGGAACCTTTCGTGAAAGTAAGAAACCTAATAGGTATCAGGGATACCTGACCATCATGAGCACGATCATACAAAATGAGCCTTCATCATTCTCAGATGTCATCAAGCATCAAGTATGGAAGGATGCTATGACCATAGAATATGAGTCTATTATGGAGAATGATGTCTGGGAAGTAGTTCCCAGACCCCAGGACAAGACAATTATCACTTCTGAATGGCTTTACAAGATAAAGCATGCAGCAGATGGAAGTACAGAAAAGTATAAGGCTCGTTTTGTTGCTCGTGGTTTCTCCCAGAAGGAAGGTATAGACTATGATGAGATATTTGCACCTGTTGCCAGATATACGACCATCCGCTCAATCATACCCCTTATGGCTTCACAAGGATGGAACCTACATCAGATGGATAGATCGCGTTCTTGCACAGTTCGATCAAAGAAGAGGTCTATGTGGAGCAACCCGAAGGATTTGAGATTTATGATCTAAAATCTCATGTATGCAGGTTGAAGAAGGCTCTCTATGGGCTGAAGCAAGCACCCCGAGCATGGTATGAGAGGATCGATAGCTACTTGATGAAGCTGGGACTCACTAGGAGTGACGCTGATCCTAACCTTTACTTTAAGGTTGAAGATGACAAGCCTCTCATACTAGTGTTGTATGTGGATGACCTCTTTCTAACAGGTGCAGACCCTCTCATTCACAAATGTAAGAGGGAGTTGGCTTCTGAATTTGAAATAAAGGACCAAGGACTTGAAGTGTGGCAGAAGCCAAGGGAAATTTTCCTATCTCAAGGAAAATATGTGGTAAAGATATTGGAAAGATTTGGTATGATGGACTGCAAGCCTGTGACTACCTCGAGGATCTTAACTTTTAGAAGTTATATGGTAGTGATGTCGGACCAGATTTGGGAAATGCCTTTGAGTTTCATAAACTCATTCGCACTGATGTTCTTAGTGAACCTCCGTCCGAACATATATTTTGCAGTTAGCATTGTGAGCTCATATTTGGTTGAGCCTCACTGGATTGATGCCAAGAATCTTCTAAGATATCTTCGTGGCATAATTACTAATGGGTTAAGATACACTGTCGGAGATGTGAGACTACTTGGATATACTGATGCTGATTGGGCAGGCAGTGTGGTGAACCACAAGAGCACTTCCGGGTGTTGTTTCACCTTGGGATCTGCTTCGATATCCTGGATGAGCAGGAAGCAGAAGTCGGTGGCTTTAAGCATCGCCGAAGCAGAATATATTGCTGCTAGCATGGCCTCTTGTGAGGCAGTCTGGTTGCGAACGCTCTTCAATGAGCTGTTCGGATTTACATTGGATACCACTGTGATTCTCTGTAACAACCAGAGGTGGGATTCGATTATTGAGAAATCCTGTATTCGTCGATTGCTCCAACAGAAAGACATCATCTGGGATATGGTAAGTCGATGAGCAAGGAGGCTCCATTACATTAAAATGATGTACAGGTCGATACACCTTGTCAAAGCCTAGAGGAAAGATCTAATCTGTGATTTTCCCAAAGGACTTGGAGTCGTCAAGAAACCCTTGTACAAGGGTCGTGCATGTTGCATACATTGAGCTCTGGGAGCTCTGAGGGCTTGCGATTCTTATTGGAGCAACATACGACCACAGGGTGACTCACCCTCCCCTGGTGGTGCGCACTGGAACAAGATGATTCGCTCTCTTGTGGGACAAGATGATTCACTCTCTTGTGGAATAGGATGATTCGCTCTCCTGTGTAGCAGGATTGATGTGTTCTCCGGTGAGGCCTGGATTGATGTGTTCTCCATGGTGGCTTGGATTGATGTGTTCTCCATGGCGATTGTAGCAGGATTGATGTGTTCTCCTGTGAGGACAAGATTGATTAGTTCTCTTGTTGAGGCATCCTACCCATGCAGTCTGGGACTCATGGGAAGTACCTCTCATCTGATCAATGAGTAGGGAAATGAAGTTAGGGACCATAGTAGTACCGATGGACGCATCATTGTATCTACCGTACTCCCTACGCTAGGATGACCTCCATTGATCTGGGATCAATGATACTGGTTTGGGACCAGTGGTAGGAGTTGTACCATACTATCACACTGACTTCAGGTCGGTTGAGATTGGTCTGGGACCAGTGGTACTAGTCTGAGACTGACTTCGTGTCAGTGTAGTACTAGTCTGGGACTAGTTAGACTGGTACATACTATGACGTTGACTTCGGGTCGGTTGAGACTGGTCTGGGACCAGTGGTACACTCTCTGAGACTGCGATACTGGTCTGGGACCAGTGGTAGGAGTGGTACCTACTATGACGCTGACTTCGGTTCAGTTGAGACTGGTTTGGGACAAGTGGTACGCACTCTAAGACTGACTTTGAGTTAGTGGAGGATGATATTGGTCTGGGACCAGTGGAGTTGTACTCACTATGACGCTGACTTTGGGTTGGTTGAGACTGGTCTGGGACTAGTGGTACATACTCTGAGACTAACTTTGAGTTAGTATGGTACATCCTCGATCATTTCTTCTTCTTCATAATTCAGACAAAAGCAGAGCAGAACAGAACAATGCAAGAGCAGAGCATAACAGAGCAGAGCCAAACAAGATCAGTACAGGGCAGAACAAGACAAAGCAGAACAGGCAGAATAGAGCAGAGTAGGGCAAGGGTCAAGCTATATAGGGCAGTGCATTTGATGGATGAATAGTAGCGACCGATAGACAGATTGCAGATGAAGTTCTCCCTAGTTGAGAGGGAGTGTTAAAATTGGAAACCAGGGCAAAACTTCATGTGGGTCATCTTATTCATGGCTAATAATATTTTTATTAGATTCCTCTCGTCGAGAAATGTAGGATTGATATAAAGATCATCCGATTCCGATAAGTATTCATGGAGATATGAATTTATTTTGATTATGGAATTATTATCAAGCCGACCTACAACTCATGTAGGCTCAGAAGCCCAACAGTGGCATCTATTCAAACACCAACGTTGTGTATAAATACAGGAGGACTTTTCCTCATTTGGACTCACTCATCTCATCACATCTCTCTCTCTCTACTGCGTAGAAAAAAGTCTCTTCTCTACTGCATAGAAAAGGGTCTCTCCCTCACACATGTGAAGCCGGAAGCTGCTAAAACTGAAGCTGCAACTGCAAAAGTAAAGATTGACCTGCGTGGACTAGAAGTTCTCCTCATTTGAATTGCACTGTAGGTTCATCTGAACCTCCTTTGAAAGCCGCAACTTTTGGTGGTGGAATCAAGTCAATCCGACGGACGGTTTCCAAGATATCGACTGCCCTAGTTTGAAGTCGGAAGCTGCAACTGCAGAAGTAAAGTTTGACCTGCGTGGACTAGAAGATCTCCTCATCTGAACTGTGCTGTAAGTTCATCTGAACCTCCTCTGGAAGCCGCAACTTTTGGTGGTGGAATCAAGCCGATCTGACGATCAGTTTGTGAGATATCGTCTGCCCTAGTTTGATGATGAAGCCGCTAATGCTGATGCTGCTGATCTAGGGTTTGCTATTGCTGATATGAATCAAATTTATTGTACTATTTCTCTCTGTTGAATTATTGAAGATAAAAGAAGATTTGATCAAAGGGTTTCCCCACACATTGTGGGGTTTGTCCCTGGCTAGCCGCCACATCTTGTGTCTCTTGTCTTGGCTTGTTTTCTGTCGATCGTTTAATGTTCTATCTGCACTTTACTTTATGTAGATGTGATTGCTAATTTGTGGAATCTAAGAAGAAAAAGAAGTAAACTATTATAAGCATAGAACATACCATAACTTAACAAGATCAGACCTATGTAATGCCCGATGATCTTTTTCAGCCAGGAAGGGTCGACGCTGTGGCCATGAGGAGCAGATTCAACCTTTGCCGGGATTGTGCAGAGCTTGAAGGGCTCAATTCTTTAGTTGCCGGGGCTTGGAGAGCTGTGGGCAGATTGTGAGGAGCCGGTGGGACGCTGTTTTTGTCGAAGCAGAACAGTGTCTAAAGAGACAGAATCAAGGTAGAGGGAATCACTACCTCGACGGATATATAGCCAAGGAATCTAGATTCGTGTTGCAACAGCAAAGGAGGATTGGTGAGGATCTGTTCGACAGTTGGCCAGAGGATTTCCAGGAGGGAAATCAGAACTTAGAGGGAGATTTCCAGGAGGGGAGTCGAGACTCAAAGGGAGTCCAGAAGAGGAGCTGAAATGACAGTGAATGGACAAGGGATCAGGACAGGTTGGACGGAGCTTCCAACTTTGTCATCTGGAAGGCCAGGCTCTTGACAGTTCTGGATCGACATCGCATCAAGGACTTTTCTTTGAGAAGCGCGGTTATCCCAGTTGACCTAGCTGAGAACGAGAAGTATGAGGATGCAATGGCGAGGGCGAAGTGAATGATCCTAGACGGGGTCAAAGATCATGTCATACCACATATTGCTGAGAAGAACACAATAAAGGAGATGTGGGACACCCTGGCCACCTTATACCAGGGCTCTTCCGTGCAAAGGAAGATGTTATTGGAGAATCAACTGCTGTCATATCAGATGTAGAAGGGAGAGCAGATAGATCCATTCCTTCTCAGGTTGCAGGAGATTCATGACCAGCTTACTTACGTGGGGTCTACACCGGATCCAGAATTTATGGTCAGGATTGCCCTGAATGTAGTCTCCGAGGAGTGGGAGACATTTGTCCAAAGTATTTTGGGTAGGGATACTCTTCCTGATTGGGAGGAGATGTGGGCAGCTCTTCGCCAGGAAGAGATCAGGAGGATGACCAAGGCGGGGTGTAGTGGCAAGGGAGGTCGAATTAAGAAAGAGGAGGAGGAGGATGTGGCTCTAGCATCTACGGGACAACAAGGGAAGAGGAACAAGAAGGACATTTCCAAGGTTAAGTGCTTCCATTGTGGGAAGCTGGGACATTATGCATCCTAGTGTCCCAGGAAGAAAAACAAGGGAGAGGCTTCCAATTCAAAGGCAGCTCCAGCTAAGGCAGAGAAAGAGGTTAAGATTGATGACGATTGTGCCATGAGTGCTCATGCATCTGTAGAGAAGAGGTGGGGAGACATTGAGTTGTAGTCAGGAGGACTACATACTAGGGGCAGGATTCTTGAGGTGCCCAAACTCTTGGATCACATTGCTACGGGAGCCCTTAACGACAGTAGCATGATGACAGATGTTAGGTGGAGCAAAGTGTGGTGGAGCAGCAAGGCAACGCCAGTGTGCAGAAGTCTGTAGCAGCGCAACAGAGGTTGCAGCAGTGCGAGAGGCACATAGGTGTTTGCAGCAACGCAATGGCAGCAAAGGGAGCACAAGTTAGCAGCAGAGGCAACTTCAGCATCATGAGGCTTCCAGAATGACCGGGATGTCAGTATTTGGGGAAGTCAGTTACCTACTTCTCGGTAACTGGGTTGCAGTGCAGCAGTTTGCAATGGCAGTGCTAGGGGCAGCATGTTGAGAGGGAACTGCAGTACAAATGTAGCAATTGTAGTGGAAGTCTCATGGGCAGCAATATAGGAAGCAATAGTGCAAAGGATGTGAGGCTGCAAGCCAAGCATCAGCACATGTATCGATGTGGAGGATCAATGTGATGTTTCTGTGGTGAAGCATTACTAGAGCACATTCCTCGCTAAGTGGGAGTGTTGGTTTTTGGTAGCATCAGATGTGCTCTAGCCATGGAAATTGGTGAAGAGGCTAAGGCACATGAGATCTCCAAGACCCAGAAATCGTTTGGGGAAATTCCACCCGAATGGAGAGATATTAAAATAATTAATCTTTTTAATGAGACCCTAAGTCTAAACTTAGGAAAATTAAAATATTAATGGGTATTAATATAATATGGGTGAGAAATTTCTAAATGACGAGGATCAAGCCAAATCTAAGCTTAGCCCTTGAGTAGGGACTTAATCTGGGCCATTGAATCGTCAACAAGAAAAGTATAAGGGGGGGCTTGAGGGTCAGTTGGAGACACACCAAGTTGATCAAGAATTCAATTTTCCGGGGCAGGGTTTGCTGAGAAATCAAGTTAGTGATCTGTTGTAGCGAGGGGCAGTTCGATAGAAGGCCAAGAATACATATGAGAGAGCAAAGAAAGTGCTAGAGAGACAGCGCAGAGCCTTGGAAGGCTGACGCATAGGCAACCAGGACTGACATAGAGGCTGAGTGAGCCAACACAAAAGACGTAGAGGGCCAAGAGGTTGACGCAGAGGCAGTAGAGGCTGTGCAGAGGCTAGCAGAGCTAACGATGGGTTGAAGAGGCAACGTTGAGGGATTTTCGTGGGGCAACTGGGAGCTGAAAGGTAGACGCAGAGCAGAAAAGGGTGACACAGTCCCTGGAGGGTGACGCAATTCCAGAGAGAAGCTTGGATCAACTTTCGTTGTGCAGCTAAGGAACTGTCGTAGTTGCTGTGGGATCAAGCATGCGGTTGCTGATAACCCGAAATATCTGTCTCCGAGGAAAGGTACTTTTGCCAAGGAAATTCTCTGAAGGGTGAGCCATTTTTGGCACCCTAGTTGTATTCAGAAAACTGCATAATAATAAAACCCTCATATCTGCTGCATTGGATTCTCCCGCATTGGGTTTTTCCGGGGACGATTGTCCAAAAATAACGGTGTCCCTTGTGTGATTGTCTCAGTTATTTCAGTTGCTGATCTGTATATGTGTTGAGGCTGCATTTGTGTTTATTTCAGTATTTATATTTATAAATAACTTGTTAATGGAAAGAACAAGTAGGAGATAATAAATTAGATAATGCAGTAGGGATTTCTGATGTGTCAGACTTAGAAATTACAACATGGTATCAGCGCATTACAGATCACAGGAGGACTGAAGGCACCAACAGAAATTTGAAATTTGCAGCAGTAGCAGTTGTTCAGAGAGACAACGTTGTTCCAAAGCAAAAGCAACAAGAGAAGAAGTGATTCAGAGCCTTCATCATAATTTCGAGCCAGGAGGAGGGCCAATGCAGAGGCAGAGTGGGGCACATCAGACCTACGTAGTGACCGGTCATCTTTCTCAGCCTGGAAGGATTGATGCTATGGCCAGGAGGAGCAGATTCAGCCTTTGCCGAGATTGCGTAGAATTTGAAGGGCTCAGTTCTTTAGTTATCGGGGCTGGGTAGTTGTGGGCAGATTTTGAGGAGCTGGTGGGACGCCAAGTCTGTCAACGCAGAACAGTGTCGAAGGAGACTAAACCAAGGTAGAGGGAATCACTACCTCGACGAATTTCTAGCCAAGGATTCCAGATCCGTGTTGCAGTGGCAAATGAGAGTTAGAGAGGAGCGGTTCGACTGTTGGCTAAAGGATTTCCAGAAGGGTAATCAGGATTTAGAGGGAGATTTCTAGGAGGGGAGACAAGACTCAAAGGGAGTCTAGAAGAGGAACTGAAATGGCAGTGAACAGACTAAGGGATTAGGACAGGTTGGACGGAGCTCCCAACTTTGTCATCTGCAAGGCTAGGATCCTGGCAGTCCTAGATCGACATTGCATTATGGACTTTGTCTTGAGAACCGTGGCTATCCTAGTTGACCCAGCTGCGAACAAGAAGCATGAGGGTGCAATGGCGAGGGCAAAGTGCATGATCTTAGACGGGGTCAAAGATCATGTCATACCACACATTGCTGAGAAGAACACAACAAAGGAGATGTGGGACACCCTGACCACCTTATACCAGGGCTCTTCCGTGGAAAGGAAGATGCTATTGGAGAATCAGCTGCGGTCATATCAGATGTAGAAGGGAGAGCAGATAGATCCATTCCTTCTCAGGTTGCAGGAGATTCGCGACCAGCTTACTTCCGTGGGGTTTACATCGGATCCAAAATTTATGATCAGGATTGCCTTGAATGCAGTTTCTGAGGAGTGGGAGGCATTTGTCCAAAGTATTTTGGGCAAGGCTACTCTTCCCGATTGGGAGGAGATGTGGGCAGCTCTTCACCAGGAAGAGTTCAGGAGGATGACCAAGCCGGGGAGTAGTGGCAAGGGAGGTCGAATCAAGACAGAGGAGGAGGAGGATGCGGCTTTAGCATCTGCGGGACAACAAGGGAAGAGGAAGAAGGACATCTCCAAGGTTAAGTGCTTCCATTATGGGGAGTGGGACATTATGCATCGTTGTGTCCCAGGAAGAAAAACAAGGGAGAGGCTTCCGATTCAAAGGCAGCTCCAGCTAAGGCGGAGAAAGAGGTCGAGACTGATGGCGATTGTGCCATGAATGCTCATGCACCTCTAGAGAAGAGGTGGGGAGACATCGAGTTGTAGTCAAGAGGACTACATATTGGGGGCAGGATTCTTGAGGTGCCCAAACTCTTGGATCACATCCGTCTACGGGAGTCCCTAACAACAGTAGCATGATGACAGATGTCGGGTGGAGCAAAGTGTGGTGGAGTAGCAAGGCAAGGCTAGTGTGCAAAAGTCTGTAGCAGCGCAATAGAGGTTGCAACAGTGCGAGAGGCACATAGGTGTTTGCAGCAGCGCAGTGGCAGCAGAGGGAGCACAGGTTAGCAGCAGAGGCAGCTTCAGCATCATGAGGCTTCCAGACTGACCGGGATGTCAGTATTTGGGGAAGTCAGTTACCTACTTCTTGATAACTGGGTTGTAGTGCAACAGTTAGCAGTGGTAGTGCTAGGGGCAGTATGGGAAACATGTTGAGAGGGAGCTGCAGTATAGATGTAGCAGTGGCAGTGGTAGTGTCATGGGCAGCAGTACAGGAAGTAACAGTGCAGAGGATGTGAGGCAGTAGGCCAAGCATCAACACAAGTACCGATGTGGAGGATCAGTGTGATGTTTCTGTGGTGAAGCATTACTAGAGCACATTCCTCGCTAAGAGGGAGTGTTGATTTTTGGTAGCATCGAATGTGCTCTAGCCATGAAAATTGGTGGAGAGGGAAAGACACATGAGATCTCAAGACCCAGAAATTGTTTGAGGAAATTCCATCTGGATGGAGAGATATTAAAATAATTAATATTTTTAATGAGACCCTAAGTCTAAACTTAGGAAAATTAAAATCTTAATGGGTATTAATATAATATGGGTAAGAAAGTTCTAAATGATGAGGATCTAAATCTAATCTTAGCCGTTGAATAGGGACTTAATTTGGGCCGTTGAATCGTCAACAAGAAAAGTATAAGAGGAGGCTTGAGTGTCAGTTGGACACACATCAAGTTGATCAAGAATTCAATTTTCTGGGGCAGGGTTTGCTGAGAAATCGAGTTAGTGATCTGTTGCAGCGAGGGGCAGTTCGACAGAAGGTCGAGAATACATATCAAAGAGGCAGAGAAAGTGTCAGAGAGACAGCGCAGAGCCTTGGAAGGCTGACGCAGAGGTTGAGTAGGCCAACGCAGAACATGCAGAGGGCCAAGAGGCTGACGTAGTTCCAGAGAGAAGCTTGGATCAACTTTCGCTGTCCAGCTAAGGAACTGTCGAAGTTGCTGTGGGATCAATCATCCGGTTGCTGATCAGCCAGAATATCTGTCTCCGAGGAGAGGTACTTTTGCCAAGGAAATTCTCTGAAGGGTGAGCCATTTCTGGCACCCTAGTTGTATTCATAAAACTGCATAATAATAAAACCCTGATATCTGCTGCATTGGATTTTCCCGCATTGGGTTTTTCCGGGGACGATTGTCCAAAAATAACGGTGTCCCTTGTGTGATTGTCTCAGTTATTTCAGTTGCTGATATGTATATGTGTTGAGGCTGCATTTGTGTTTATTTCGATATTTATATTTATAGATAACTTGTTAATGGAAAGAACAAGTAGGAGATAATAAATCAGATAATGCAAGAGGGATTTCTGATGTGTCAGACTTAGAAATTACAACATATGCTTTTGTTAAATTATTGGAAATCACTCCTTCTGTTCAAGCAGACGTCCCCTATTATTCCTTTGGAGCAAAAGACTGACCTCCTTGCACCCGCCTCCCCTAAAAATCAATTAGAATTAAAATGTAAGATATTTCATTCTTTTACAAGTACATTTAATCACATTTTTTCGCCCCTTAAACACGTTTCTTTTGGACTTGTGCTATATTTTTTGGACACACCAAAGTTTGTGAGTTTCCATGGTGATTTATTGGCTTGGGGTTAAATCGGAAAAGATCACAAAATTGCATATTTCTCGATGGTTTTGCCAACACTAGTAGGGGGGGTCTCACGATCTTCTCATCCTTAATTGTCTTCCCTGCCTTTTGGATTCTACCAAGTACACATGCTTTCCCCATTGTGGGGAAGACAGTGTGGTTGTTTATATCCTTAGTCTTAGGACTTTTATTGTTCATATCCAAAATGGAGTAAGTTAAAGAGTAGACAAAATTAATCATTTTTCCATTGAAATACTTCTCTAAATCTTGTTGAAAATTTGTTGGAAGTTATAGTTCCGTTGCTTGATGGGAACTTTGACCATGGAACTTTATCATCATGGGTTTTAGCCCATTTTAACAAACCCAAGTCATCAAAATTCTAGGAAATTTGAGTGTATCAACATACAATGTTGTCTAGTAGGAAAAGTTGAGTTTGTCCACTTTCTAACCCACTCCATTCAAAACTTCCATTCCTTTCACCCACTCATGTTTTTCAACCATGCCTATATGGATTTTACCATTTTTAGCTCTAGCTCCTCTTTGTCCTCTCCACCTGTAACAGGGTTTTCTATTTCTCACCATCTTTTTTCTATCTTGATAGTTGATATGCCACACTTATGATCCAACTTATTCTTAGCCATTGTTTCTGTAACAACTCCTTTGTTACCTTTTTGTAAATATTGTCTTGTACACTGTTATGTAATTTGATACTAATTTTAATTGATGGTTGGACTGAGAGTGGACGCAGATTCAAAGCATGTGGAGGAGAAGTTGTGGGGAACTTGCTTAGGGAAGCAAACAAGTTTAGTTAGCCACCCGTTTCCCTGTTGAATTAAAGGGATCACTGAATAGGCATCTAACCCTACATATGAGAGCCTTTGTTGACAAAAAGTACAAATATAAAGTCAATTAAAAGTGGCATATGGGCATTGATAATAAGTACAAGTCATCCATTACTGTGGCAGGGGTGCCTTTGGTCAACATGCCACTGGACGACATGCCAGAAAAAGGCATATGCGGAAAAAACACAGAAAAGTGTGACTAACTCCGAGGGAGAGAAGCGCAGAGATATTAGAGAAAGCGGGGAAGTGTAGACAAAGTGGTGCTGAGCAAAAAATTGGAAAACAAGGAGGCAAGCCACTTTGCAGAGAAGAGATAGTAGGTGGAGCATTGGGAGGGTGCTCTGGATCCCTGTGTTCTTGTTAAGATGGAGACTTAGATCTCTAGATTCCTGAGTCTTCTTATCTGGTGGAGCCCTAAATAGGGCCTTGGATTCTTGAGTATTGGTTGAATAGGTGGAGGCCAAGATCTGTGGATTCCCATGGGGTCTATAAGGTGGAATTCATAGTGTGCTTTGGATTCCTACAGGAGACAGGTGGAGGCACTATGGTTTTGGATTCCTGAAGTGCAAAGTGGGTGGAGATGCTTGAAACTTTAGATTCTTGTAGTGTTGTTTGGGTGGAGCACTAGATGTTTTGGATTCCTTGAACTTGTTGTGGGGTGGAGCGCTAGATGTTTTGGATTCCTTGAACTTGTTGTGGGGTGGAACACTAGATGTTCTGGATTCCTTGAACTTGTTGTGGGGTGGAGCTCTAGATGCTTTGGATTCCTTGAACTGGTTGTGTTGGGCGGAGACACTATGCGCTGTGGATGCCAGGTGGAGGCACTATGGACTCTGGATTCCGATGTGAATGTTCATGTGACTAGTGTTGATTCCCTTGAGCACTTAACTCCTGAGGCTCTGAATCTGGCTTGGGTGTGGTTAACTGCAAGAAAGAACAACAGTGTAGTTGGCCTATGGTTGGGAGGAGAGTTGAAGTCCCTCTCTCAGTTTCTAGTCATCTAACTATCAAGATAAGTCACTTACTTGCATTGCTATGTTTGTCTATGTAATGTAAATATTACTTATGCTATTATGCTATTATATGGTATTGGTTGATTAGCTCTTTAAGAGGAAACATATATCTCTATGTGTTGCAGTGCAATGTATTGTGAGTTATCATCTCATTTGTAGGGGCATGATAAGTTGTGTGATGTTGAGATGTTCCTGTATGGATAATTTATTTAGGCTTATGAATGGATTATGTAATAACATGTTCATGTTAACGGTTAATTGACTAGCAGATTGGCTGTATTTGTATATTCCCTTTTCATGAGCATGTGTAAATGCTTGATTGACCTTTGTGCAAAAGTCGAGAAGACCTCAGAGGAACATTGGGCAGGTTCAATTGATTTTCTCCCTCGGACTGATCGAACGTAAATCCCGTGAGTAGAAGGTAATGGAGTCATGAAGTCCATGTACGAGAGCCAACGAGCTTCGCTGTTTGTTGCTACAACATAGGAGTAAGAGGCAAATTGAGAAGAACCACTAAGTGTAAGTGGGCACTTGTTCTGTAAACTACCATGGATATTCCACTGGATAGTTTGTCAAAACATATGTGATAAATTATACTTAAAAATCCAAAATCTACATTATTACAACTTTGTAACTCTTTAGATTTATAGATTACTGTTAACAACGTGTTGTTGCACAAAGTGTCTAGGCACCGTGATAACGCTCAGAGTTAAGGGTTATCACTCTAATCCTTACTCACTCTGTTTAGACTCTCTCCTAGACAAGTCAAGGGCGGTAGTCCCTAAGGTGAATGAATGAGAATACCCTGTGAAACAATGGCTCTAGGAGACTTAAAGATGGACAACTTGATGAATTTAAAACAAGTCTTGGTCAACTGAGATGGTTAGATTAAACAAATAATACAAATAAGGCACAACCACAAGATAAAAGTGATTCTAGACCAGTGCCTTAATATTCAATTAGCCATAAACAAGATATCTCGAGCAATTTATAAATGTGGCAAAGCGACGATTATGAATAATTAAATGTCAACGCCCAAAACCTCATCATACAAGAGCTTCTAGCAATTAAATCCTGTGAAGCATTATGAAATTTAAATGCTAAGCAATGATTCCAGATTTAAAATGGTTTTGATTAATAACCCAGATCTAGAATAATTTATCATTCTCCAATAGTCCATGAATTTTAAAACATTAATCGCACTTGACAATAGAGAAATCACTACCACGAAAAGACACCAAGGAACTTTAGATTAACAATTTAATTATTCCTTAGGCAATTAATTTAATGTGGTAAAATGAAGAAATTAAATTTTTAATGTGACTAAAAATCAAATCAGAAGGCCTTAGTCAAAATTAATTTTTTATGGGCCGTAGGCCACATAAAAATTAAAATTTTTTAAATGTAAAAGCTTAAATTCCTCTTTTGATTTAATTCCTTAGCAATTCTAAAGTCACCAAACAAATTTTAAAATTTTTAGATTTTTTTTTAATGTTTTTTAAATTTTAGATTTTTTAAAATTTAGATTTTTTAATGTTTTAATTTTTTATTTGTTTCTTTAATTTTTTAAAGCAAAATAAAAAATAAAGAAAATAAAAGGAAAGCAACTCAAAATCAAAATAAAAAATCATAAGTAAAAGTAAAAAAGAAAATGTGAAATCAAAGCAAGACAAAAAATAAAAATAAAAAATCAAATTTTAAATCAAAACGAATCTAAAAGACAAAATAAAATAAATCTAACCCAAATCCTAAACTAAACAAACACAAATAATAAAAATCAAATTTAAAATAAAAAAAACCGAATCTAGAAGTTAACTAAAGTAAAAAAAATCAAATTAAAACAAAATAAAAAAAGAAACTAAACCAAACCCTAACGCATAATACAAATGAAAAAAACAGAAAAGAAATCAAGCTATGGCTAACCCTAACACATAAATGAAACAAAAAAGAAAAAAATCAAATTGTTTGAGTGTTTTGTGTGCAGGTGTGGAGAGGCTCGATGACGAAGTTGGGGAGCAAGGTTTGCAGCGACGCAATGGGAGGCAGCGTTGGAGAGACCCGTGGGTAGGAGATGAGGAACGATAGGCAGCGTAGGAGATGGAGATACGCGGGTAGGAGATGAGGAACGATAGGCAGCGTAGGAGATGGAGATACGTAGAAGAAGGCAGTGAAGGGATGGCAATGGGAGGCAGTGTTGGAGAGAGCCGCGGGTAGGAGATGAGGAGCGACAGGCAGTGTAGGAGATGGGGATACGTAGAAGAAGGCAGTGAAGGGATGGCAGAGGGAGGCAGCGAGCAGTCAATGGAGACTGCAGACGAGGAGCTTTTTGTAAGGACGCAGAATAGGGAGTTGGCAGGGGTGGAAATAACCGCAGGTCGAGAGGGTATAGCAACACATTGGTAGGAAACGAAAATAGAGGGGATGAGGGCAGCGGATTTGCTTGCAGGGAAGGAAGGGTTGCATTTTTTCTGATGCAGGACGCAAAGGGAGGCAACGAGCAGCAAGGGATAGGAGGAACGAACGAAACACAAATGGCAGTAATGGCAACGAGATTGCAACGATGAGGAAAGACTTCTAGCAGCGAAGGAATGAGGAGGAGGGAGCGAAAATTGTAAGAATGGAGCAATGTTTTGCAGGCAGTGAATGGGAAATCTGCGGATCGATTGAGAAAGGAGGGTCGCAAAAAGGGAAAAATGAGGGTTTTCTAAAAAAATTCGAAATTTTCTACAACAAAGAATAAAAAAACCCTAGGCAATAGCTTGGAAAAGTCAGTCAACAGATAAATGGTAGTCAGAAAACCCTTAAATACATTTCTAGAAATTCTGATTAAAATATTGAATCTGTTTGCTTCAGATTTCCTTGAAACCCTTATAAAAATTTCCATATTTAAATTTTTCAAACCCTTGAACTGCAAAAATTTGAATAATATCCCTACAAAATTATGTTGATAAACCCCAGAGATCTAGATCTTACCCTCCAGGTCCTAAATCTGGACTCTACACAAATTTCCTCCTCAGATCTGTAGCTGCACGACAACAAAAAAACACCCAAACGATATATACAGTGATAAAACCTAAACCTAGAAAAACCCACGTTTGAAAAATAATTACAAAATTACAAATTGCAGGCTATAATCAGCTAGATCTATCATTATGCCGCACAAAAAATTAAATTTTTAAATTTTAAAGGAGGTGCTAACTCGAAACCTTTCGTGCATCACCAACAAAAAATCTTATGATAAGCCCGGAGCTAATTTTCTGGGCTCTTCAGGAAACACAAATCAAGAGTTGGCTGGTCCAACTGAAAACTTCCCCTAACGCCCGAGGATCTAAAATCAAGATTTCCCTGCAAAACTCGATCCAACCATTAAAAATAGAGTGAAAAAATAATAATAAAACTCAGACAAATAGAGATACCTACTATTACGTTCAAAATTTAGATTATTATTCAAACTCCAACGACTGAGCAAGATACCTGTACTCAAATCACTCTTTAGAAGCTATCATCAATGGCTTTAGAAAAAATTATGCATGAAAACAACACATCTTATAGTATTCCCATGAAGAGTAACACCAGCAGAACTTAATCCCAAAGTTTTTCTTTATTATCCAGAAAAAGATTACACGAGCTTCTTGCTAAGCACACGACTCAAAGGTCGGATGTATTGACTGACAAATGACCTCCTATTTAAAGATAAATCCTCCAACGACTAGTTCGAGTGATCTTCGTTAAAGCAATCTCGACTGTTGATGAAGATTAAAATTTCTTTTAATGTCATTCGTCGAAATATTTAAATATTTGGGGAAATTCAAAAATTTTCATTAAATGCATTTTAATTAACTCAAAAATAATTTTTTTGAGTTAATTTCCAAAAAAATTGACTTTGACTTAACCCCCAGGGATCAAAGGTTTTAAATTTGGCAAAATAATTAATTTACCTTAGTCCCAGGGTTTTTTAAAAGTTAATTTTTAAGCACCGACGAATTTTGCCTTTGGAGAATTTAAATTTCCCTAGGACCTAGAATTAATTAAATTTTCGGCTTATGATTTTAATTAATTTTTGGCCAGAAAATTCAAATAATTAACTTATGAGGGGATAAATTATTTTTCCAACCCTCAAGACACTTTACATCATGATTTTCATATTTTTTACATCGTAAGGGGGAAAACCCATTTGTAATAGACCCTCATAGACTACTCATTTCTGCGACACAAATATAATCTAGCAGACCAAGCATTTTGTAATAAAATAACCTAACCAAATAGTTAGGATTATTCCCAAATTTCTTTTACATAGACTTGATCTAGAACATTAGGACTCGCCGAAGATCCTAGCGACAAAATCCATTCCAGCTTTGGGGTAAGAGTGGAGGAAAACTTTGTTGACCATCTGAGAATGGATTGGTGAGACAAAAAACCTCCCAGAATGGAGATCGTCACTAAAAAAGTAGGTTTACATAGGTTGTTACATACATGACACAAATCTGCTGAGCTTATTTACATTATACACATGCAGAAAAGGGTTTACATAACATCTTGGAAGTCAATCTGATGATGATAGATGGACGACACAGACACATCGATCAAGTGCTATCCCTTTTGCGAAAAAAGGGGGTGTACTGCTATGGGTTGTTGACACGTAGTGGTCAACATCTGGCTCTACTTGGGGGCACGTTGCTGCACTGGAGAAATGTGAGAATCCAGAATCTGCATCCAGACAACACACAATATAAGATACGTAGTGGCCATCCAAAAATCATCATATAACATTAGGCACAAGAAAGATATAAGCTCTTCATTTTTTAACTATCCTAATAACATGAAAAACACTAATCTAACTACAAAATGAAATACTGAAATAATAGGGTATAAGGTTATAAATACAATACAAAGATGACCCATGGCATCAGATGCGTTCAATATAGTGCATATTGAGCATTTGCCTGCTTTTAGGCAGATCTATTGGTTGTTTCTTGGATGTGCCATGTCTAATCCTGCACATGGTAGGACTTTTTCCTATCCGAAAATCAAGCTGCTCGCGGCCATCAGATGGATCAAACCGCTTTCTCATTCTCTTTCTCTTGCGTTTTTTCTTTGTGGCAGGCTGTGATGTTGATGATGATGTGGTCGGCACACAACTTCCTTCTTGATCCGAAAATCGTTCATATGGAAAATTTGGAATGTTCAAGACATCTGTGACCCGCGCGTCTTTATGAATCTAATCTGTTATGACTGGTGGATCAACCATGTAAGCATCAACCTGATTCTTATCAATTTCCATTTTATCTGGGTCACCTTCAATTAGCCACTTTTCAATGGAACAAATGACCTCCTCATAATAAGATGGAGCTTGCTGCAACAAACATGGAGGCTTATGATTTGTTGACGTTTCCTTGTTTCTTTCATCCTCTGACCAATGCTGAAATTTTTGTACCTGTATCTTTTCCATTGTTATGGCATCCATCTGGTTAGAGTGTTAGACCTTCATAGCACTTATTTCCTTGGCATGGTTTTCCTCCATATGGTCAATAACCTATTCTGAAGACATATCTGACCAACTTCCATGTCCTTTATACTTTTATCATTCTTTTCTTTCATGCCCATGAAGCAATTTTGCATATAGTTTATCTCTTTCTTATGATTTGCTTGCATGGTAGCTCACTGATTATTATAATCGAATCTCATGATGGTCATTTCTTCATCCATAGTTGACAACCTATTCTGAATCAAACTTATTTCTTCTTGATAACTTGCTTCCATTGCAGTCACTTGATTTGAATGATTGAATTCCATGATTGTCATCTTTTCCTCTATGGCTAATAACTCGCCTTGTATAGAATTAATTTCGCTGCCATGATCAGCTGTTAATATTGCTTGATTAAGTTCCATATCTTTAATAAGTTGGGCCTGATTAACTTCTACATTCTTGATTACTTGACCCTGATTTAACTGTATGTCTTTAACCATTTGAATTAACTCGAAATTATTTTCAACTTCTATAGTTTCCTTTACTTCGGCTTTTGCTTTGACTTTTCATTATCTCCATATCTGTCTTCAAAGGCATCAATGATTGATTGTAGAGAACCAAAATTGTTATCAGGGAACTTAACAAACCAATCTAAAGAATCTCCAGATAAGGTGAGAACGAAAATCTTCATCTTCACATCTTCATAGTTAGAATATGGGCGACACTTTCTTATATAGAGGCTGACATTCTGAAGGTGAGTTCGGTGGTAAAAGCATTGTTACCTTGAAAAGGAGGAAATTCATTGATGGCGTCACCAAAAAAATAAGGATAACCATGCGAAGCTCCTTGAATATTAGTAAAATCATAAGGAGCAAACAAGTCATAATCCTTGATGACTTGTTTAACGGGAAAAATATGGGCCAAATGGATATCAGAGAGAGAGATTCCTGCTCAAGAAAATCAAAACATCTACAAGAAGCGAGCTTCTAGTAGAAATTCTTGTAAGAAATGGAAGAAGTGGAGTCACCACTTGAGCATGAATCTCTCACAAAGTTTCCAAAGGCGAAACCGAAAAGTTAGTGGATGGAGGCAGATGGATATTCAAGGAGGGCTCCTCGTTTGAGATTAAATGAATAAATAAGTGGAGTCGCCACCCACTTATAGGTGCAGAAAATGAAGATGAAAGGATTAGATGAGAGTGATGACGAGAGTTAGGATGGTGAGAAATGAAGAGATGAAATAACGCCAGAAAAATGAGATGAAATGATGTAAAGCCAAAGTCCAATAAATTGGTCTTTGGTGGCAATGCCAAGAAGTGTTGGCTTTGTCGGCTCGAATGAGAGATGAGAAATGAGAAGAATGATGAGGAAATGTCGTTGAAACGCTGAGAATAAAATATCCCCGGCAACGACGCCAAAAAATGTTGTGCCGCTTGATGGGCTAATGAATGGTGGGAAAGATTAGATGATTAGAAAAATGTCGTGAGGACCAAGGACAAAAAAACTCTATCCCCGACAACGACGCCAAAAAATGTTGTGCCGGATGACGGGAAGAATAAAGATGAGATGATTAAAATGATGTCGAGGAAACCAAGGACAAAAAAAATTCGGTCCCCGGAAACGGTGCCAAAAAATGTTGTCGCTCAAAGTGTCTAGGCACTGCGACAACGCTCAGAGAAAGGGTTGTCACTCTAATCCTTACTCACTCTGTTTAGACTCTCTCCTAGACAAGTCAAGGGGGGTAGTCGCTAAGGTGAATGAATGAGAATAGCCTGTGAAACGCATACTCTAGGAGACTTAAAGATGGACAACTTGATGAATTTAGAACAAGTCTTGGTCAACTGAGATGGATAGATTAAACAAATAAGGCACAACCACAAGATAAAAGTGATTCTAGACTAGTGCCTTAATATTTAATTACCATAATCAAGTTATCCCGAGCAGTTTATAAATGTGGCAAAGCGACGATCATGAATAATTAAATGTCAACGCCCAAAACCTTATCATACAAGAGTATCTAGCAATTAAATCTTGTGAAGAATTATGAAATTTAAATGCTAAGCAATGATTCCAGATTTAAAATGTTTTTGATTAATAATCCAGATCTAGAATAACTTATCATTCTCCAATAGTCAATGAATTTTAAAACATTAGTCGCACTTGACAATAGAGAAATCACTACCACGAAAAGACACCAAGGAACTTTAGATTAACAATTTAATTATTCCTTTGGCAATTAATTTAATGTGGTAAAATGAAGAAATTAAATTTTTAATGTGACTAAAAATCAAATCAAAAGGCCTTAGTCAAAATTAATTTTTTATGGGCCGTAGGCCACATAAAAATTAAAATTTCTTAAATGTAAAAGCTCAAATTCCTCTTTTGATTTAATTCCTTAGCAATTCTAAAGTCACCAAACAAATATTAATTTTTTTTTAATGTTTTTTAAATTTTAGAACTTTTAAATTTTTAATCTTTTAGATTTTTTAATGTTTTAATTTTTTATTTGATTTTTAAAATTTTTAAAGCAATAAAAAAATAAAAGGAAAGGAAATCAAAATCAAAATAAAAAATCATAAGTAAAAGTCAAAAAGAAAATGTGAAATCAAAACAAGACAAAAAATAAAAATCAAAAGTCAAATTTTAAATCAAAACGAATCTAAAAGAAAATAAAATAAATCTAACCCAAATCCTAACTAAACAAACACAAATAATAAAAATGAAATTCAAAATAAAAAAACGAATCTAGAGGTTAACGAAAGTAAAAAAAAATCAAATTAAAACAAAATAAAAAAAGAAACTTAACCAAACCCTAACGCATAATACAAAAGAAAAATAAAAAAAAGAAATCGAGCTATGGCTAACCCTAACACATAAATGAAACAAAAAAAGGAAAAAAATCAAATTGTTTGAGTGTTTTGTGTGCAGGTGTGGAGAGGCTTGATGGAGGAGTTGGGGAGCAAGGTTTGCTGCGATGCAATGGGAGGCAGCGTTGGAGAGAGCCGTGGGTAGGAGATGAGGAACGACAGGCAGCGTAGGAGATGGAGATACGCAGAAGAAGGCAACGAAGAGATGGCAGACGGAGTCAACGTTGGAGAGAGCCGTGGGTAGGAGATGAGGAACGACAGGCAGCGTAGGAGATGGAGATACACAGAAGAAGGCAGCGAAGGGATGGTAGACAGAGGCAGCGAGTAGTCAATGGAGACTACGTATGAGGAGCTTTTTGCAGGGATGCAGGATAGGGAGCTGGCAAGGGTGGAAATAGATGCAGGTCGAGAGGGTATAGCAGCAAACTAGCAGGAAACGAAAATCGTGGGGATGAGGGCAACGGATTTGCTTGTAGGGAAGGAAGGGCTGTGGTTTTTTTGATGCAAGACGCAAAGGGAGGCAGCGAGCAGCAAAGGATAGGAGGAACGAAGGAAAACACAGATGATAGTAACGACAACGGGATTGTAGGGATGAGGAAAGAGTTATGGCAGTGAATGAATGAGGAGGGAGCGAAAATTGCAGGAATGGAGCAACGTTTTGCAGGCAGTGAATGGGAAATCTGCAGATTGATTGAGGAAGGAGGGTCGTAGAAAGGGAAAAATGAGGGTTTTCTAAAAAAAATTTGAAATTTTCTGCAGCAAAGAATAATAAAAATACCCCAGGCAACAACTCGAAAAAATTAGTCAACAGATAAATGGTAGCCGGAAAACCCTTAAAAACATTTCCAGAAATTCTGATTAAAATATTGAATCCTTTTGCTTCAGACTTCCTTGAAACCCTTTTAAAAATTTCTAGATTTAAAAATTTCAAACCCTTGGACTGCAAAAATTTGAATGATATCCCTGCAAAATTATGTTGATAACACCCCAAAGATCCATATCTTACCCTCTAGGGCCTAGATCTGGACTCTACACAAATTTCCTCCTCAGATTTGTAACTATACGACAACAAAAAAACACCCAAATGATATATACAATGATAAAACTTAAACCCAGAAAAACCCACGTTAGAAAAATAATTATAAAATTTACAAACTGCAGGCTCTAATAAGCTAGATCTATCATTATGCTGCACAAAAATTAAATTTTTAAATTTTAAAGGAGGTGCTAACTCTCGAAACCGTTCGTGCATCACCAACAAAAAATCTTATGATAAGCCCGGAGCTAATTTAGCTGAGCTCTTCAGGAAACACAGATCGAGAGTTGGCTAGTCCAATTGAAAACTTCCCCTAACGCTTGAGGATCTAAAATCAAGATTTCACTGCAAAACTCGATCCAACCATTAAAAATAGAGCGAGAAAATAATAATATAACTCAGAGAAATAGAGATACCTGCTGTTACGTTCAAAATTTAGATTATTATACAAACCCCAGCGACTGAGCAAGATACCTGTACTCAAATCACTCTTTAGAAGCTATCATCAATGGATAGAAAAAATTATGCATGAAAACAACACATCTTACAGTATTTCCATGAAGAGTAACACCAATAGAACTTAATCTCAAAGTCTTTCTTTATTATTCATAAAAAGATTACACAAGAGCTTCTTTCTAAGCACACGACTCAAAGGTCGGATGTATCGATTGACAAATGACCTCTTATTTAAAGATAAATCCTCCAATGGCTAGTTCGAGTGATCCTCGTCAAAGCAATCTCGACCGTTGATGAAGATTAAAATTTCTTTTAATGCCATCCGTAGAAATATTTAAATATTTGAGGAAATTCAAATTTTTTCATTAAATGCATTTTAATTAACTCAAAAATTTTATTTTTGAGTTAATTTCCGCAAAAGTTTGACTTTGACTCAACCCCAGGGATCAAAGGTTTAAAATTTGGCAAAATAATTAATTTACCTTAGTTCTAGGACCTTTTAAAATTTAATTTTGAAGGACTGACGAATTTTGCCTTTGGAGAATTTAAATTTACCTAGGACCTAGAATTAATTAAATTTTTGGCTTAGGATTTTAATTAATTTTTGGCCAGAAAATTTAATTAATTAACCTATGAGGGGATAAATTATTTTTCCAACCCTCAAGATACTTTATATTATGATTTTCATATTTTTTACATCATAAGGGGAAAAACCCATTTGTAATAGACCCTCACAGACTACCCGTTTCTACGACACAAATATAATCCAACAAGCCAAGTAATTTGTAATAAAATAACCTAACCAAATAGTTAGAATTATTCCCAAATTACTTTTACATAGACTCGATCTAGAACACTAGGACTCGCCTAAGATCCTAGCGACAAAATCCATTCCATCTTTGGGGTAAGATTGGAGGAAAACTTTGCCGACCATCCGAGAATGGATCGGTGAGACAAAAAACCTCCCAAAATGGAGATCGTCACTAGAAAAGTAGGTTTACCTAGGTCGTTACATACATGACACGGATCTGCTGAGATTATTTACATTATACACATGCAAAAAGGGTTTACATAACATCTTGGAAGTCAAGCTGATGATGATAGCTGGACGGCACGAACACATCGATCAAGTGCTATCCCTTTTGCGAAAAAAGGGGTGTACTGCTATGGGTTGTTGACACGTAGTGGTCAACACAACGCATGCATGCAAATTAAAATTATGGAGAAAATAAAGAACGACGAAATAAAAGCTCACAAACACATTTGACACACGAACAAAATTACTCTGAGAACATGAAAGCAAGGGTAGCCATCTTCAGTCTGAAGGGCAAGGCTGATATTTGGTGGGAAGATTTAAGGAATGTGAAGGATATTAGAGATAAGGAATTGACTTGGGAAGGTTTGAGAGATATTTTGAGAAGAAGTATCTATCTGAAGAATATTATGATAAGAAGGCCAAAGAGTTCTACGCGCACAAATTGAGGCAGTTGACAGATGATGAATATACTACTAGATTCTTGGAGCTGTTAAGATACGTGCCTTACATCAAAGAGGAGAAGACAAAGGTTCAAAGGTATCTTAGTTGGCTACCTCAGGCATTCATGGACAGAATAGAGTTCAATGAACCAAAGACAGTGGAGGAGGGCATTAGGAAAATGAAGCACTGCTATGAACAATCAAAGCATAAGTCTGAGTTTAGAACCGATTGGAAGGCAAAGGGAAAACTTGGATTTAAAGGAAAGGGACAAAAGTCCGCAAGAGGAAACATGAGGTCGGTCACTCATGTTGAGGAAGAGTATCAGCAAAAGCATACTACTGCAACCAAAGACCAATTCACTAAGCCCATCGGAGCTCAAGCCGCAAGGTTTAGAGGAGGGCCCATGCAGTGTTGGACACATGGAGAGAACCACCGATAGAGAGACTGCCCACAACGACAGCAAGATGGCCCAAGAGAATACAACGTACAAGAGGCCGAAACAGTGAAGGACGTGGCTTGAAGTATGCCAACGTACAAGAGGCCGAAACAATGGAGGATGTGGCTCAAAGCATTCCACAAATTTATGTTGTGTTGGATGACAGACAAATTAATCACCAGGTGTTTGTGATCGTGATCCAAAATTAAAAAGTGAAGGTTTCAAGAAATGATTTGCAAGCTAGTTTATGTCTTTTAGGCAATGGATTATGATTGCAGAAGCACACAAACGTAAGTAAATTTTGCAAAAATTTAACAGTTAAAAATGGACAAACATGCAACATCAAACACAACAAATTGATAATATACAAGCTTCAATCTGCAAAAATAACACTGTCATCGTGCCCAGAATGCCCAAAAACCTCTACCTAGGCTCTTCTTGAGCTCAAAATGGTTGAAAAATGACCAAGATAGGCCTCTTTCTTTAAAACTACTTGTAAATTGCTCTGCAAAAGTGCTTGGATCTACTAACTTGGCAACAAAACCGCTCCAGCGCACTTGGTTGGGTGCTTAGGTTAGAACTCCACAGGGCGTGGGTTCGATCCAACGTTGTAGGCGTGAATTTTGGCATTGTATTACTAAATAACAATTTTTTTATTAAGGGCCGAAGCCCCCTCCGACTTCTGCACTCCTGGTCGCGTGGGCTTCATATGGTTGAGGGTTGCGGGCCATAGGCCACGTGCCCTCATCTAGCCCGCTCCTAGTTCCATTGTATCATGTGCCTTGGTTTGGGCGCAACAAGGTTCCACGTGCCCATGCCCCCTTTTGCTCCGCCGTCGGTCATGTGTGTGTCACTGAAACCAAGGGCCGGGCCGGTCGGGTGCGCTTGCTAGTCCGCCCATCCCCCCAACAACTCCATTGTTATATTTTAAATATAACCCGCCAACCCATATTTAATAAGCATGTTGTGTGGCCCATTCATCGGGCGACTGTTTCATGAGCTGGAGGTCACACGTTCGATTCCCACGGAGGCTAGTCAGTTGGCTTAACAAACCATGTGCACCGTGTGATTAGACCACTTGTCACCCAATAATTGGCCCACTTCTCTACATCGAATTCGCCTACCCCAGACCAATAGTTAGATGCCACATGTCAGCTCGACAAAATGCCGCTTGTCCAATCTGTACACCTAGTGAACCTGTTGATGTCAGCACCACGTCAGCATATGGACTGCCATGTGGCATTCACACATGCACAATCAACCCTATAAATTGACTTTTTAGCTGTTTGCCAAAAACTTCAGAACGCGATAACTTCCTCGTACGGTGTTAGATTGAGGCAATTCAACCGTTGTTGGAATCAGAATGACGAGATCTACGATTTGGTGCCAATTTCAGGAGATTTTGAGTTCTTTCATTTTTTAGCATAATTTTGATCCCTTGGAACAGATCGAGATGGAAGGCATGATTTAGACCTTGATAGTTTCAATTCTCATAGATCCAAGGCTCTAATCTCAGTAACATTAGGCCATGATTTCAGAGAAATGCAGGTTGCCAAGCACCATCCATGACAAATCGTGGCTAGTCCAATTGGCCACAGGGACCAAGAGACGTGTTGAGTAGGTGGTGGAATCATGCCTAGTCATGATAGGCGGCATATGCCCATGACCGTGAACCGAAATTTGCTACCACTAGGTTCATACGACATCTTGGTCAGTATGGATTGGTTGGCTGGCCATACATCCCAAGGTGGATTTCTTTAAAAAGTCAGTTGAATGCCTCGTTGACATAGGAGAAACGATAATGTTGCGAGGAAAAAGAAGCCGATGATAGTTAGGTAAATCAATGCGCTGCAAATAAAGTGATGCAACAGAAAGGGTGTGAATTGTTCGCTGTCCAAGTGGCTAGTGATCATAAAGACAACAACAGTTGGGAAGGACACCCCATTTTGAAGCAATTCAGAGACATATTTCATGAATAAATTCTAGAATTGCCACCAAGGAGAGAGATTGTTTTCTCAATTGAACTACAGCTGGGATCAACGCCACTATCTAAAGCCCCATATCGAATGTGTACCTCAGAATTGGTAGAGCTGAAATTGCAGTTGAAAGAAATGTTGGATAAAGGGTATATCAGACCCAGCGTGTCGCCCTAGGGAGCACTTGTTTTGTTTGTGAAGAAGAAGGATGATGCATTGAGAATGTGCATAGATTACAAACAACTCAATAAAGCCACAGTCAAGAATAGATATCCCCTGTGAATTTTCCTTAATTGCAACAACTGGAATATAATCTTCTATCTACTGTAGATTATTTGTCTTCAAAAGTTACTCACGACAAATAACGATTAAATCACTACTGCAATTTTCACAAATAATAATAGGAACAAAGAAATAATACACACACAAAATAATTAAAACTAGTATTTTTGGACAAATAGTCCTTGGAAAAATCCCATTGTGGGGAAAACCAGTTCTATACATAAGGGTTTTATTATTAATCCTCATCAATAATTGAGAATTACAATCAGCTCGCCTCTCACTGGCAAAACTCCGACAAATATTTTTCTCTTCACCAAATCGATCTGGAAACCACAAAGTCTCCCTCTGCAGATGTATTCGGCCTCTGTTCAATTCACACTCCTCCCAACAATTCACACCGGCTTTGCAACTTGCACTAGCTGCTCCAATAATTCACATTGCCTCTGGGCAAATTATTCTACATGCAAAACTGCCTCATGCAACTTGTTTGACCAACTCACACTTCCTCCAGGTGATAGCTCAAGCAACTGGCAATCGACAACTGAAACGAGGCTCCCTGTCACTTGCATTGGCTAACTAGCTATTTGCACTGCTGAACTTGGCCTCTTCTTCTGCTGTTGAAATCAACCTCCTTCCTTTAACTGGAAACTGGAAATCACTGAGAAAATTCCTCCGAAATTTTTCTCTGCAATTTTCTTTGTTGAAACCCTTCTTCCGGTGTTTCCCGCACTCAAATTGCACCCTTGCTATCTCTACAACTGGGTGATTCAAACTCCTTGTGATGATGTCTCCAACCGACCCATCGGTTTGATTTTATAATCTCTCGTTGATGAATCAACGACCATGATCTAATCACAATTGATGGCTAAGATCATCTTGACCTCATTAAGTGACTTTTCTGGAAGTCCCTAGAGCAAAATCAATTTACCTCAATTAATCTGATTTAATTAACCGATTTTACTACGTTGGACTTAGGAAAATATTTAATAACTGGCTAATTAATCTAATTAGGCATTTTCTTTAGAAACTATTTATAGGTCTTGGAGATAATTATCCTCTTGTGTTCCTTAGCCTCTTAGCCACCAATAGAGACTAGAACACCTGTCTGAGCTACTCAAAAACTAACACTCCCTGTTAGCAAGGAAGGTGTTTTCCACTACTCCAAACTTATCCCTGAAGTAGACAAACTTTTCCTTACCTAAGGACTTCATGAGAATATCTACAACGTGCTTATTTGTGGGAACATAATGTAGCCTAATTGATCCATGATGTACAAAATCTCTGATGAAGTGGTATCTAATATCGATATACTTCAACCTATCATGAAAGACTGGATTCTCAGAGAGCTTGATGCAACTATGATTATCGCAGTAGATACTGGTCGAATCCAACCATTGACCAAACAATCCCACTAGCAACTTTCGAAGCCAAATAGCTTCACATGCGGCCATGCTTGCTGCCATGTATTCTACCTTTGCATAACTCAGTGCCATGGACATTTGCTTCCTGCTGCACCAAGAGATAACCCTTGATCCAATACTGAAGCAACACCCTAAGGTGCTTTTCCGATCCACTGAACTGCATGCCCAGTCTGCATCTGTATATCCAATCAAATTTACACCATCACCTCGAGTAAATCTCAGACCATACTTGACAATACCTCGTAGATATCTTAATACATGTCTTGCTGTTGTCTAATGTGCTCTCTTCGACCCTACCATGAATTGATTGAGAGTGTTGACTGTGAAATAAATGTCTGGTCTTGTGTTGACCAGATACATGAGAGATACGATGAGGTTCCGATACAAGGTTGGGTCCACTACTGCGTCTATCTTCCTCCAGTTGGTAATCATAGGCGTAGACATGCGTCTACAATCTTGCATCTTGAACATCTTCAAGATCTCCATAATATATCTCCCTTTCCCAAAGAAGATTTCCCATTTTGTCTGCCATGCCTCCAGTCCTAGGAAATAATGCATTAGTCCCAAGTCCATGTCGAACTCAGCTGCCAAGTCCCTCCTGCAGTCCTCTATGAGACATGATGACCTTGTCAAGAATAGATCATCCACATAAAGTATGAGAATGAGCGGCTCACCTCCTACCATCAAATAATAAAGGTTAGAATCTACGTCACTCTTCATGAAGCCCATCTGCTACAAGTAGTTGTCGATCCGACCATACCATGCTCGGGAGCTTGCTTGAGTCTGTATACCATACCATGCTCTCTTCAACCTACAAACATGCGTTTCTCTCCCATGCATCTCAAATCCCTCTGGTTGTTCAATATACACCTCCTCTTTTATCACCTTGTTCAAGAAAGCTGTCTTAATGTCCATCTGGTGAATTTGCCATCCCATTTGTGCTGTTAGAGATATCATGACCCTGATAGAAGTGTATTTGGCAACAGGAGCAAATGTCTCCACATAGTCCATTTCTTCCTTCTGCGCATAACCCTTGGCCAAAACCTAGTCTTATATTTCTCCACATTTCCATCTGCAACATACTTGATCTTGTAGATCCATTGAGAGACAACTATTAACTTGTCCACTGGTCTAGGCACGACCTCCCATATATCATTGATCATGATGGAGCTGTTCTCCACCATTGCATCCTGCCACACCTGATGCTATGCAACCTCTTGATAGCTGAAAGGCTCTTTGTCAATGACCTCTGTCACCAACGCCTTGTACCTATCTGACTATCTGTGCTCTTTGGTGCTTGCCCTAAGAGCTCCCACGAACTCCTGCGCATCCTTCAATGTCTAAAGCACCTCCCTGTTTCTTCTTCTATTGGTGGTGGGTGGAGCTTCAACCTCCTCATCTGGCTCCCGCTACTCCATCTACTGTGAACTAACTGGACCAACTGCACCTGAGCTAGTGCTCGTATTGGTAACTGTACTTGTGCTCTGCTATCCTTGGTTCTGCTGCTCAACCCTTGGAGCTTTTGCCGGCCAACTTTGATCATCTGCTCGCAACTCGCGAGATATTCTGAAGGCTTTCTCCTCCTGGAACTTAACATCCCATTTCACAATGATCCTCCTGCTACTAGGAATGTAGATCTAGTATGTCTTGGACGTTTCGTTATATCGAACGAAATAACCCTTCTCTGCAATTTGATCCAATTTGGTGCATTTGTCATTTGACACATGACAATAAGCTATACTACGAAAGAATTTGAAGTGTCCAACCTCTAGCTTCTTCCCTGTAAAGGCCTCTTCTGGTGACATCTATTGAAATATGTAACTAGGTTCGGTCTTCATAATGACAAATGTAATCATGATTTTATGTATTTGATGTAATGAGAAAAATAAATTTATTATTGTTATTCTTGAGGCATGGGTTTCATGCTTAAGGAATTTTATTTTATAGGTCAAGCTCCCATTGTGAGGTTCTAGGGCTTGTCGTTGAGTCTACAGGTCAAGAAAGTCATTGTCATGTATTAAAGACCCATTTGGGCATGTTACATATTGTACAAGAAATTTTATTTGAGTCAAAAGACCCTCCAAGGCCTCTTCATGACCCTCCAAGGCCTACACTCGTGGACAAGTATGCCTAATAAGAGCAATTCGACCCATTGAGAAGCCTATATAAAGGAGACCTCGATCTCACTTTGAGAATTCACCACTCACACAAGTTCGATCACAAGAAAGAAAAAGGAGTGCGAAGAAGAAGAGGACGAAGGAGGAAGAGAGTCGAGTTTTTGGGATTGTTTCTGGGCTACTTCTCTCCACATGTGCGAAGGAATTAGGGTTCATGTTGCTGCAGTAAAGCCGAGTTACAGATGTGGAGTTAGGTCATCAAGAAGAGCTATTTTACAAGCCGAATTCTCTAGCAGAGAGAATCTACCCAAGCGAAGGAGAAAGGAACACAATCTAGGGTTTCTACAAACGATTTTTCTGGGCAGGTCAAAGTTGTAGAAAATTCTTTTGGGTAGGTCTAAGTTGCAAAAGAATCTGTTGGGCAGATCGAAGTTGCAGAAGAATCTGTTGGGGAGGTCGAAATTGCAGAAGAAGTTGTTGGAAATTAGATTCGCAGAAGTTGCTGGAAGCAAGGTTTGCCTTGCTCTTGGAGGGTCTTGGTCAAGGGTCAAAGGTCTTGGAATTTGTCAAATGAAGGTGTTGTCGCTTCCAGAGACAACTTTGGATTGCTTACAAGACCAGTGCCTGGTAACATCTATCTTTTATGTGTCTTATATGATCTTCAGGAAACCAGAGACATCATATACATTTTATACACAGTAAATACAAATATACAATAAACAACATGGATTGGTTCCTTCATCCAAGGACATAAGCCATGTATTTCTGGTGGTTCCTTCACATATACAACTCACAGGAATATATGTATGAACTAGTGGAGGTCGAGTAGTTCGAGGACCTACAACTTAATCAACTTTAGCAGAGAAATGGGAGAAGAAAGGGAGATAGCATAACTCATCATATAGAGCTTGAAACCTCGAGAATTCTATATTTATCACATAGAGCTTGGAGCTTCAAGAGTTCTACACTTGTCTGAATTATAGGTAGACATAATGGATAAAGGAGAAATGGATGCTATGATTCATGGAGCGCAATTTAAAGATATAATCTCAAAGCCACATACAGGCATGTGCATTAACAAGTCAACACAAATGAATCTGTAAAAGCATATGAAACATTTCTGGCAGCTACAATTACATGAACTCAGAGAGGAAACATAAACATAATGGAATTTAACAGAGGGAAAACATACTGTAGTACCCGAATGTAGGAATCACCACCCTTTCATTAATATTTTGGAAGATGCAAATCTTGAAGTAATACAATCATAGAAATAACATGTGGTTTTTTCTTCAGAATTCAGAACCTTTTCTAAGTGTTTCTTCCTCCCTTTTATAAGGAAAGGGGGAGCAAGGAAATTAGTTACAAAAATATCTCCTAGCTGGAGTTTACAACTGTCTGTATGACTAGCTGTCTCAGCGTGCAACCTCTAATTATTACAACAGTAAGATAGCTTTCTTGAAAACAAAACAGAATAACAACACAATGATCAAAAACAACAAAACATAACTAATCCAGCGAAACTGAAATGATGGTCCTGAAAATATCTCCATGCCACTCTTCTTTGTTGGCCTCTGGTCCAGGCATGTTTATGCTAAATCACGGCTAATCCTCTCTCAGCCGGTTCCTTGTCACTTTCAGTCTTTAACAGTCTTGTTCCTTCTCTTTCATGAAGCGGGAGCGGTCACCCATCATGGCGATAACAGACTCTGAACGCGGCTGCCAACTCATCCGCCCTCCCAAAATCCCTGTAAAACACTATCGGCGCCCTGATATGCCTGGTGATGCAATTATGGTGTAATATGGAGGACTTTCTGGTGCTGGCACTTATCACTAAAAACATTACAAAATAGGCGAGTTCCGATCCCCTTTAGGCCCCTTTGCTTCAACCCCTTTCTATAATTCTCTTCATATGACCGGGGTCTAAAACCAGGTGCTTAGCCCTAAGGCGCTAGAGCCTTTAGACTCCTGTCTGGGGGCCTTTTTCCTTTTATACATAGAATCCCGCACTTTGACGATTTCTGATGCTCGCCTTCAGTATCTCCCCTTGACACTTGCGATCGCCGATCCGCGGGATTGGGCCCACACGGGATATCACAATCGCAATATAGGAGAGAGGGCCTTTTTACCATTTTTCATAGTGTTTGCCGATTGCCCGGACGCGATGGTTTATAGAACGCATCACATAAAATATCGCATCCGAGAGGGGTCTCGCATATCGCAATCGCAAGTCGGAAGGGACTTCGGTGGAGGAGGGACTTTGACTTGTGCGATTGCCGATTTGTGGGATTGATGATGTCATTAGTGCCATGTGTCACTTCCTGAGTGGTGACATGTGTCGCCCGGATATGCCCCCATAGGACCCCTGAAAATGCCAAATTTGCATGCCACGTGTTCTCCGTACCACCACGTCATGCTGACGTCAGCCACCACGTGGGTTTATTAGGACCAATAGGATTCTGCCACGTGCCCCCTAGAGGAGAGAGAAAAGGGCCCATCCACCCTTGGTTTTTCTTTGAATTTCTTTGTTAAATGAAATCGGCCCCTCCCAACGCTTTAACACTAAAGGCCCAAATTTCGGCGATTTTAATGATATCGGCATTCGGTGATTTTCATGACACTGTGTTTGTGTGCACCCTTTTGCACCTGCGATCGCCGATATGCGATATCAGCGCTCTGCATCGTGAAACGCCGATATGCTATGCGCCATGGGCCTTCGACTGCCGATATGCGATATCAACGATCATTGATCGCGATATTTGCTTTGACCTCCCCTGTTGCTACTTTAGAAAAACGCCGATTGCGATTTGCGATGCGCTCTCGAACCTCCAATATGTTTTTCTCCTTCACTTCAAAGGCAATAGAACCCCTGAACTTCAACAGGCCATATCTTCTGATCCAAAAGTCCATTTTCGGACTTCCATATATCGTTGGAAAGCTCGTTCCGAGCACTATGCAAAGGAGAGGGTCCGATTTAGCTTTGAGAGCTTCTGTGGCTTGGAAGATGGCTTCAAACTTCACTGCTCTTTGGCACTTTGGTCAACTGAAAACTCATAATGCAGTGAGTGACAACAAAAGGTCTAGAAGAAGAGAGAATTCTGGTGGGCTTTCCTCTCAAGTTGGAGAGGTTTTGGCCCTTGCTGATCGCCTACATCTCGTGTCCTATTGTTTCATTGTTCTTGATGTTATGGTAGCTGTTTGATGATAGAAAACACTAATTATAATAAAAGAAAGAAATAAATCAAGAAAAGTAAAAATACATTGGCAAGAAGTTATCAAAAAGAAGAGAAATCTCCTACACTTGTTGCCCCTAGATTTCTCAACAACATCTTCCACAACACTCTATGAGGAACCCTGTTCTGAATGTACACTGCCGTGCTACATGCCTCTGCCCACAGAAACTTAGACATATTTTGGTCATATAATATTTCTCTTGCTGCTCCAACTATCGTCTTGTTCTTCTGCTTTGCGACTCCATTTTGTTGTGGGTTGTATGGAGTTGTCCACTCTCTTCTGATGCCCTCCGCACAAAACCCTGTGAAGGCCTTATCTGTGTACTCGCCTCCATTGTCTGTCTGAAGCACCTTGATCTTTCTACCTGTCATGTTCTCCACAAGAGCCTTGAACTCTTGGAAGCGACTAAAGACCTCGTCCTTTGTCTTCAAGAAATAGATCCAGGTTTTCTTGGAGAAGTCATCGATAAAGGTCACGAAATACTCATAACCCCCGAGAGATCTAGTAGAAAATGGGCCACATATATCTGAGTGTATCAACTGAAGCACACCACTGGCTCTACTATCACTCCTTGGGAATGTTGCTTTTGCAAATTTCCCAAGCATGCATCCTCTACACACATCGTCATGTTTCGTGCTAACTTCTGGAACTCCTGTCACGGTCTCCTTGAGCAACCTGAGTGCTCCATGATGTAGGTGTCCCATCCTCCTATGCAGTAGCTCTCCCATGTCTCTGTTATTGCTGCTATTATTCGCTGCCTTTAGAGAGTCGAAATTGTAACTTGTATAACTTGTTGTGTCGAACCCTAATATGTTTGACCTTCTTCCAATTTTGGTGTTTGATGTACATCTTTTGCCCAACGAAATAAACATCATATCCTTTGTCCTGTAGTGCAGAAATTGAAATCAGGTTCATGCCTAAACCTGACACATGTAGCACATTTGTAACGCTGGTACTCTTGCCTGACTCCTTGTGAAGGTTGATGGTCCCTCTCCCAACTGGAGTACATTTAGTCTTGTTTCCCATTTGTATCTGGAAGTTCATCTCTTCTTCCTTATAGCTGGAAAATTATTCTTTAACTCCCTTCATATGTGTTGACGCTTCACTGTTGATATACCTGACACCTGTGGATGTAGAGCTAGAGAGGCAAACTATGAGATCGAATTCATCCTCTAGTCTCGAAGACAAATCCTCAATGTCCGCTAAAGTTGTTGTCTACTTCCCCTTCTTCTCTACCTTCTTCTAGTTAGGACATTGGCTGACACAGTGTCCTAGCTGACTACAACCAAAACACTTGACCTTACTCAAGTATTTCTTCTTCTTTTCTCCTTTGAGCTTGATCCCTTGCTGGAGCCCTTCTTCACCTTCCCTTTTCCTAGTAGGGCTACGTTTTCTAGTTCCTTCTCAACCTTCAAAGTTTTTCCACCACTGCTGCTACTGCCATTAACCAAGCTGAGCCTAAGCTCCTCCTAAGTGAAATCACTCCATAGGCAGTTCCATCCTGGTAGTGTATCTCGTCCATTGATCACTTGGATGAACATATCCCATTGCTTAGAAAACCCATTCAGGGCTACTCACACCAGTTCATCATCAGTTCGATTATCACCTACTGCAGCCAATTCATGCCTAGCAAGTCTAACTCTAGTAAGGTAGGATACTACGTCTTCACCCTTATGCATCTTAATGGTCCTCGACTTTTGTCTTAGAATCAATTTCCTATTTTCTATAGTATTCTGGTACAGATTTACAATTGCATCCCACATCTGTTTCACTGTGTCCTTTTCTGCAATATGAGGGACTATATGGTCCTTGACTCCATCAAGGATAATCCTCTTGGCTATGGCATCCTCTTTTTTATAGGTTTTCAACTGCTGTGGATCTGTTAGTACAACTATAACATTATCGGCATACTCCTTCAGTGCATACTCGTCCAATAAAAAAGACATTTTGGCTTTCCAAATGCCAAAGTTGGAGGCCCCATCCAATTTGTCTTGATCTCTCAAACCTACTATGGCCATATATGAAAATTTGGAGATATAGTGAAACCTAAAATCTAAAGAAAATAATTTGGGTTATAAACCCTCGACTTTCTCTTCATGTGCCCTGCGGTGATTTACTCCTGCAAACCCTCTGCGCTGATCTGCTTTGATACCATGTGAATTTTCCTTAATTGCAGCAACTGGAGTTTAATCGTCTATCTACTGCAAATTATGTCTTAAGAAATTACTCACGACAAACAACGATTAAATCACTACTGCAATTTTCACAAATAATAACAAGAACTAAGAAATAATACACACGCAGAAAATAATTAACTCCAGTATTTTTGGACAAATTGTCCCTAGAAAAACCCCACTGTGGGGAAAACCAACTCTGTAAATGAGGGTTTTATTATTAATCTTCAGCAAAAATTGAGAGTTACAATCTGCTTGCCTCTCACTGGAAAAGTTTTGACAAATATTTTTCTCTTCGCCAAATTGATTTGGAAACCACAAAGTCTCCCTTTGCAGATGTATTCCGCCTCTTTGTGCAATTCACACTCCTCCCAACAATTCGCACTGGCTCTGTGACTCACACTAGCTGCTCCAGTAATTTGCACTACCTCTGGGAAAATGATTTTGCAAGCAAAACTGCCTCCAACAACTCATCTGACCAACTTGCATTGCCTTCGAGTGATAGCTCCGACAATTGGCAGCTGAAATGAGCTTCCCTGTCACTTGCATTGGCTAACTGGCTATTCGCACTGCCAAACTTGGCCTCTCCTTCTGCTGATGAATCAACCTCCTTCCTCTCATTGGAAACTGGAAATCACTGATAAAATTCCTCTGGAAATGTTTTCCCCAATCTTCTCTACTAAAACCCTTTTGCTGGTGTCTCCCTCACTCAAACTGCGCCCTTGCTATCTCTGCAATTGGGTGATTCAAACTCCTTGTGATGATGTCTCCAAGCAACCCATCGATTTGCTTTTATAATCTCTCGTTGATGAATCAACAACCATGATCTAATCACAATCAATGGCTAAGATCTTGACCCCATCAAGTGACTTTTCCGGAAGTCACTAGAGCAAAATCGATTTAACTCAATTAATCTAATTTAATTAACCAATTTTCCTAAATTAGACTTAGGAAAATATTTAATAATTGGCTAATTAATCTAATCAAGGTATTTTCCTTAGAAACTTTTTTTGGGTTTTGGAGATAATTATCCTCCCGTGTTCCTTAGCCTCTTAGACACCAGTAGAGACTAGAACACTTGCCTGAGCTACTAAAAAACAAACATCCCCTGCCAAGGATTTATGATCTATTTGACTAGCTGAGAGGAACTACAGTCTTCTCAAAGATTGACTTGAGATCTGGGTACCATCATGTACACATCAAGGATGAATATATTCATAAAGTGACATTTAGAACCATGTGCGAGCACTATGAATTCGTTGTTGTGCCGTTTGGACTCACAAATGCCCCAATAACCTTTATGTGTTTGATGAACAATTTTTTAAGTCTGTATTTGGACAAGTTTGTGCTAGATTTTGTTAATGACATCTTGGTCTATTCCAAATCTAAGGAAGAGCATGAGGAATATCTGACAACAGTGTTGCAATTGCTGAGTTAGCACAAGCTCTACGCCAAAATCAACAAATGTGAATTCTTTCAACCCCAAGTTTAGTATTTGGGACACACTATCTCAAAGGAAGGAGTGGCGGTAGACTTTGAAAAGATTAAGGCAATCGTGGAGTGCCCGACTGCTCAAAATGTGTCTGAAGTAAGATCCTTTATGGGGTTAGCTGATTACTATCAGAGGTTTATCTGGAATTTCTCAAAGATTGAGCGTCCAATCACAATGCTACAAAGAAAAGGAGTAAAATTTCAGTGGACATTGGAATGTGATTACAACTTTGAACAAATGAAATACTTACTCACACATGTATCGATATTAAGGATAGTAGACCTAGATAAAGACTTTGTGGTGTGCACTAATGCTTTTAAGGAGTGGCTTGATGGAGCTCTCATGCAAGAAGGACAGGTTGTATGATATGAATCTCGAAAGTTAAATGAACATGAGCAGAACTATGTCACTCATGATCTAGTGTTGACAACAATAGTCCACGTGCTAAAGATGTGGAGACATTATCTCCTTGGAAGAAAATTTGTATTGATGATAGATCATGGAGGGCTAAGATTAACCTAAGCGAAATGCCAGACATGTAAGATGGTTGGCCTTGATTAGCGAATTTGATTTCAAAATCAAATACATCGAAGGCAAGGAGAACAAGGTAGATGATGCACTCAACAAAAGGCTACAGGTGGCTCGTGTAGCCGTTGTGAGCTTGTTGTTGAGAAATGTAACTAGTATCGGTCTTCATAATTGTATTTCAGTCATGATGTAATTGTCAAAAGGGAAAAAAAAAGAAAAGATTATTGAAAAAGAAAAATTATTTTAGCATGGGTTTCATGATTTATTATTTTATTTTTAGGTCAAAGCCTCCATTGAAGGCTTCTAGATTTGAGTCATGAGTCTAGACCCTTATTAGGCATGTTGTATCAAAGGATTAAAATTATTTTAATATAATTCTCCTCCACCATCAAGTCGGCCTCAAAATTCTCATATCGACCTCAAAGAACAGTCACAAACTACTATTTATACCCATGCTTTCGACCTAGTTTGAGAGAGGAGTAAGCAAGAGTTCGATCTGCAATTCTCCAGTAAGAAAGGAAGTGCGAAGAAGTCCAAAAGGGAAGCTTTTTACATCGAAGGATAAATACTAATAGAGAGGACCAAATTACAGTTATAGAAAGGACTAAATCACAGTTACAAAAAAGGACCAAATTACAGTTGTAGAGGGGATTGAATTATAGTTGCAGAGAAGACCGAAAATCTCAGAGTTGCAGAGAGGGCGAAGATGCAGAACTGCAGAGCTGAGCTACAAGATTGCATAGAGGGTCGAGCTACAGGATTGCAGAGAAGGCCAAGCTATTGGACTACAGAGAAGGCCGAGCTACAAGACTGCAGAGAGGGCCGAGACCCTTGAAGAAGCTATTTAATTTTGACTAATAAAGATTTGTGTAAAAGTTTGAGACGTCGTCATGAGAGGCTGACTTGGTGGATGGTGGAAGGTCTTGGTCCTGGTCAAAAGGTCTTGGTTGTCTCATTTGATTTGGTTCTTGAAGAAGAGAAGAGATTTTTGGGTTTTCCCCTCAAGGAGGGGTTTTTCCCTGGTTGAGAGCCTACATCTTGTGTCATTGATCTTCATGTTTCGTTTTGGTAGTTGCTTGATGATAAGAAGACATAAATAAATTAAAGAAGAGCTATAAGAAAATAACTAAAAGATCACAAGTAATTATCATGTTAAGAAAATCTTTCTGCCTTTATGATTTTCCAACACTTGTGCGGATTTAAAATTCAAGAAAAGATTAAAGAGGCCAAGCAATAGGATGAACATTATTGGCACACGAAAGAACGCTTGTAGCAAGAGCCTGAAGGGACACTGTGGAAGAACTATTCTCTCACAGAAGATGGAATATTGATGTTCAAAAGTAGGTGGTATATACCTTGTGTGGGCAACTTGAAGAAGCTCATATTTGATGAGTTTCATAAAATACCATATTCTGGTCATCTTGGTTATCAAAAGATGATAAAAATTATGAAAAAGACATGCTATTGGCTAGGCATGAAAAAGGAGGAGGCAAAGTACATAGCCAAATGCTTAGAATGCCAACAAGCAAAGGTGGAATGTAAGCACCCAGTGGGATTGTTACAACTAATCCCCATTCCAGAATGGAAGTGGGAAGTCATCCCAGTGGAGTTTATTACAGGGCTGCCAAGGACAGCTAGGCAACATGATTTTTATAAAAGATTTTGTGAGATTACATGTTGTACCCAACAAATAGGGATGCTAAGTTTACATCCAAGTTTTGGAAGGCATCGTTCACTGGATTTGGGATAGAATTAGCCTTTAGTACAACATACCATCCCCAGATAGATGGTTAAGCTGAAAGAGTTAATAGAGTGTTGGAGGACATGCCGAGAATGTATGTCATGCACCAGCCAAGGAGGTGGGAAGAGTTTCTAATGAAACACTCCTATAAGCTAGAATGATCTAGTGAATCGGAGGCATATTGGACCTGATATGCTGAAGGAGTTGGAATAGGAAACAATTACTATCGGGTAGCAATTGAAAGTGGCTTAGGATAGGTAAAAAACTATGTAGACCAATAGAGGATGCATGAGGAATTTCAAGTAGGAGATCGTGTTTATTTCTGCATCAGACCAAGAGAAAGTTCCATAAGGATTGGGTCTTGTGCCAAGTTGGCACCACGGTTTTATGGGCCATTTCAAATCCTAGAAAGAGTGGGGCCAATGGCCTACAAATTGGCATTACCTCCCACACTGAAAGCTCATGATGTTTTCCATATATCTTTACTAAAAAAATATGTACATGATGCTAATCATGTTGTTGATTGGTTTGTGATGTAGGTGGAATTCAAGGGAGAATTCCATCCAGAGCCACTGTGCATTCTGGATCGGAGGTAGATCACGCTCCGGAACTAAGTCATAGAGTAGGTCAAGGTGCAATTGAGGCACTTTGTGTTAATTTTTCATCAATTTGTTCTATGCTGCAACTATCACTTCAACAATATCCAATATTATCCAATTTAACAATTTACTTCAATTATCCAATGCTAGTAGAGCAATAGTAGATAGAACAATTAGACAAATGCACAATGAAAGACAACCAAGAGACAAGAGACACAAATTTGGTCAATGACCAGGGAAAAACCCCACTAGGGGGAAACCCTTGCAAATCTTCTTCTATTAGATTGTCTTCAAATGTTTAGCAGAGAGAGTACATCATCCAAGAGTCAAAGTCAAACTTTGACTAGCCAATATCCAATGTCAATATCCAATATCCAAACAATGTAATGTCAAATCAATATACCAATGTCAAAGATGATGAGGAAGAGTCAAATTTGGTCAATTGTCAAATCTGCAAAAAGTCAACAATAGTTGACTTCCCTAACCAGTCAAGTCAACAATAGTCAAATCAAGGTCAAATTTGCTCCAATTTAATTCGGTCAATGCCCAGTCAATGCAGCCTATTTTGTTGGTCAAGGATCAGTCAAAACAACTCCCAAAACTTCGTTCAAACTTGTTCAATGGAGGGAGAAAAAGTACAACTTTGTTATGCAGTCAAACCTGCGGTCAACAACAGTCAAACTTCTCAAACAATTTCGATCTTAGTGCCCAAAAATGCAGTTGGATGAGATAGAACTTCTCCAAGAAAATCGAAGTCAAAAGGATTCTTTTGACCCTTGGTCAACGATGGTCAAATTTCCATTGCATAAAAGTCAATGCCCAGAAACAATCCTGTAATTTGGCCCATTCAGAATCAACCACCTATTCTTCACATAAGAAAGAAAAACCTAATTGCATTCATATATAAATTCATCATTTACATATTCATTCACCCCATAACATCATCATATCATATGCACTTATATATAAAGAACAATATAGCCCTAAGTGAAAATTAACATGGTATCAAAGCCTAACCTCGAGGGTGTTGAGGAGAATTGACCCTGTGACCTCCCAATAGCGAGGTGCCTTAGCAATGGACCTCGACCAATTAAGCTAACCCTCGGGGCTGTTACATTTAACATGAGGGATTTTGCAGAGTTACAATACTATTTAGATCTTGAAGTTTGGAGAGATAATAGTAGAACCTTGGTCACACAAAGTAAAAATATACATGAAATAATCATAAGATTCAATATGAATAGATGTAAAGGAATATCTACACCATTGGACGTAAATGTCCATTGTAAGACATGTAACTGTATATTGAATATTGTATAAGAATTGATATGAGATATGAGATGATTACAAATGAGAATGAGGGCCTGCCTATATACCCTTTGGTGATGCATCAATATTGCTGACCTTGCAACCTGTAACCATTGGAGTGCTTATCAAAGAATATTCCTCCATGCCAAATTTCTTCAAAACTTCTTTGAGAAACTTGTTTTGTGAGATAAAAATTCCTTTGGAAGATTGTGTAGTCTGTAAACCAAGGAAATACGAAAGTTCTCCAAGCATAGACATCTCAAATTTGACCTTCATATTAGCTGCAAACTGGCAAGTTAGTTGATTTAAGTCACTAGCAAAAATAATATCATCAACATAGACAACCACCACTAGCAATTTTCCATTATCAGATTTCACTTAGAAGTTGCTATCAGCTGTGTCTCTTTTAAAACAACATTTGAGAAATAACTATCCAACTTGTAATACCAAGCTCGTGGGGCTTGCTTGAGACCATACAAGGCCTTTTTCAGCTTGCAAACATAATCAAACTAATCTGATAGTTGAAAACCATCTGGCTGCTCAATGTAAACTTCTTCTGGCAATTCTCCATTTAAGAAAGCAAATTTAACATCCATTTGATATATCTTAAATTTCTTGAAACAAGCAAATGCTAAAAACATTTTAATTGCCTCTAATCGAGCAATAGGAGCAAAAGTTTCATAAAAGTCTAACCCTTCAATTTGTTCATAGCCTTTGCAAATTAATCTTGCCTTGTTTCTTCTCACTTCACCGCGTTTATTCAATTTGTTCCTAAAGACTCATTTCGTCCCAATGACATTCTTGTTTGTTGGTCTTGGAACATGTTCCCAAGTCTGATTTTTCTCGATCTGGTCAATTTCTTCATGCATAGCTTTTAACCAATTATCATATTTGCTGGCCTGCACAAAATCCTTTGGTTCCATCGTCGATAACAAGGCTACATGCACTTGTCTAGGGGGATTTAACAATCTTTCTTTTGTCTGCACACCTGAATTTAAATCACAAAAAATTTGGTCAGCTGGGTGGTGTTTTTGCACATAGCTTGCAGGATCTTTGGATTTAGGACTGAGAAGTTCTTCATTGTCTTCATTTGAAATTGGGTCGTCAACCTTTTCATCATTGTTGATTGGATCATTGGAGCTGATATTTAATGGCTGATTTTCTTCATATTCAATGTGCTCATCAACTTTGACATCAATGCAATCAACTATGCTCTTTGTATTATTGTTGTAGCATCTATAACCCTTGCTATTCTGAGAATACCCAAGAAAAATACCTTCATTAGCTCTTGCATCGAACTTACAAAGCTTTTCATTGTTCCTTTTGATATAGCATGTACTTCCGAACACTCCGAAATGCTTCACTGTAGCAGGTTTGCCATACCAAAGCTCATATGGAGTTTTGTCACTGTTTGGTCTGAAATGAGCATTGTTGAGAATCACCACTGTTGTGCAAATGGCTTCAGCCCAAAATCTCTGCTGAATATTTACTTCATCCATCTTGGCTCTAGCTAACTAATGAATTGATCTATTGGCTCTCTCTGCGACACCATTCTGTTGTGGAGTATCTGCTATGGTATACTGCCTTTTGATGCCATGTTGCTTGCAAAATTCATCAAATTATTTTGAAGTGAACTCACCTCCATTATCATACCTTATACACTTGAATTTACAGTCTGTCTCATTTTCAACCATGGCCTTAAAGTCTTTAAACTTCGCAAAGGCCTTTGTTTTTTTCTTAAAAATCCAATCCACATAATTTTATTGAAATCATCAATGATTAGCATGAAATACAATTTCCCTGAAGGTGTTCGAGTTCTTGAAGGGCCACATAAGTCGATATATACTAATTACAATGGCCTGGTTGGTGAGTTCTTGTTGGACTTGAATGGTACTCGAACTTGCTTACCCATCTGACAAGACTTGCAAATAGTATTCTCAGGCATTAAAATCTTTGGCAGATCTCTAACAACGTTCTTCACACTGGTTGCATACTCCTTGAGACCATTTTCTTTCAACAGTAAGGATATTCTGGCTTTCTAGACACCAAAATTTGAGGTTCATCCAATCTGTCTTGATCTCTCAAACCTGCTAAGGCCATTTTCAAACCCTTGGAAATTGGCGAAACCCAAATAAATATGAAGAATATGAATAGGGTTTTAGACCCTTGGCTTTTCTCTTCCTGTGCCTACGCAGAGCCTTCTTTTGCCCTTAGAGCCTCTCTGATACCATGTGAAATTTTAATACATTTGCAGTTAATTGGTTATTATTCTCCTATCAATTTGATTATTTATCTTCTGCAATTTGTATGCAATAAATACTGAATAAAAACACTACTAAAACTTCACGGAAAATAAATAAACCACAGGAACTGAGAAAATATTGCACACATACACAAATAATGAACATCGATAATTTTGGAAAAATGTCCCTGGAAAAACTCCAGTGTGGGGAAAACTAGTGTAGCAAAAGAAGGTTTATATTATTAAAAATAATCTTCAACAATTGAGAATTACATACACTGCTTGCCTCTCAATGGCAAAGCTATGGAAATATTTTTACTCCACTTATACTGGCCAAATTGAATCTTTGCACCAAACTCAACTCTCCTCTATGCAATTCGCACCTCCTTCCAGCAATACGCACTGGTAAAACTGGAAATGCACACAACCTGTCCTGGAACTCGCACCACCTCCAAAAAATTGTTTTGACAATATCCTCTGCTCCCAGCAACTTGCTAGAGCAACGCACACTTCCTTCGACAACTGGAAATTGATTTGCTGCCTTGCAACTCACAATGGCTAATACGACATCTCTGCATAATAATTCAACCTCCTTCCTTCTCTTGAAATAACTGGAATCTTCGTGAAGAATTTCTCCGGAAATTCTCTCCTCAATTTTCCTTCTGAAACCCCGCTGTCAGTGTCCTCCATGCTATCACTGCAAATCTGTGTCTCTAATGTGTTCTCCAAATGCCTATCGATTTCCTCTTATAATGTCTCATTGGGCAATCAACGACCATGATCTAATCTCAATCAATGACTAGGATCATCTTGACCCCATCAAATGACTTTTCTAGAAGTTACTAGAGGAAAATAAATTTAACTCAATGAATCCTGATTAATTAAGCTATTTCCCTAAGCTAGACTTAGGAAAATTAATAAACTGGCTAATTAATTGTAATTCAGGTAATTTTCCTTAGAAACTTTTTATGGGTATTAGAGAAAATTAATTCGCTGTTTTCCTTAGCCTCATGGACACCATCTGAGACTAGAACACTTGTTCGAGCTACATAAACTAACATCATATTCCAAGGTCTCTTCCTATTCTAGCACTTTATTTTCCTTTATTGACATATTACAATTTGTTCATCCAATTCCTGAGGATTAGGTGTCTAACACTTGGATTAAAGTAGAGCTCTTTATTTTCCTTTATTTACATATTACAATTTGTTCACCCAATCCCTGAGGATTAGGTGTCTAACACTTGGATTAAAGTAGAGTGTCCATAACCATTCCATACTTAACACCTTTCATCATTCATTGATACCACCTCCATCCTTTGGGTTAATTGTCATTGAGATTTGGCACCCACACATCCACATCCGTGAGTAGGGCCCGAAAACTTTTCCCTAGAGGTTGATGCAATTACAAGAATGAAAAAACATAAGATGGCTGAAATAAAAGAAAAGTTAAATGGAAAAATATGGCCAAGACATAATTAACGCGTGGGAAAAAGCCTAGCATGAGCTCTACCCCCCTCATTAGGCATCACTCGGTTCTTGAGCACTTGATGATCCATCTCATTATAAGGAACCCTTGCATGTCCTAACCCCGATGAGTGAGAAACTGACTCATCTTAAGGGGTAAAATAAATGCTATATCATAAAGAGCAAGTTTCGATCCATGGGCTATGCACCATGTAAAAGCATTATCAAAAAGAAGTAAAAAGCACACTGGAGGGGTGGAAAAAGCAGGACCTAGTTAAGGGGTAACTCATGCCTTCGTGATTGCTCCCTCCATTACATCTATATACTTAGGATGTGGACCTCCATTAGCTGGTCCCTTGGCCATGGCACTTTGACATGGAGTCATTCCCCTCCGTTGCCACCTATTGTCACTAACACCTCTGGATTGAAGGGTTGACCTTGGAAATGCCACCTCCCCTCAGGGGCTGGAAGCACCTAATAGGGTTGATTACCTAGCCACCTTTACAGAGATAGAGAACACTTTTACGAGACTTGGTCTAGTTAGATATTTTTAGATGATCTCGGTTTGAAGTATTATTATGCCATTAACAGTTAACTATGGTCCACTTTGATGCATCTATGGTTATTGTCTCTAATGAGTGGTTGTTTTCACTTGTGTTTGAGATGATTTTTCCAGGTGGTTTTGCATAGAGTAACCAAGGCCTTGAGGGCACACTATTCTACTCCTACTCGACATGATGCCCAAGCCATACTACACTTTTTGAGAGCATGATGGCCTTGCAGAGACAACATTGCCCTTCTACAATAGAGCATTGGGCACTTTGATGATCTTGGTAGTTGATGGACATGCCAAAGTGCCCTTCGATGCTAGAACACTAAGCTCATCTTGCTTGGCATCGAGGATTCGTGATGATGTACCTAGCAGATGTAGCATGCCCTCAAGCTGGCCTTGCCACTACTTGATGGGCATGCCTTGATTTAAAGCCCAAAAGGTGATGATCATCCCCAGGATGATTAAGGAGGGCTTGTATTACCTCATGGAGCCCTAACCCTGGAGAGAGAATACGCTTTGTTGTCTAGATGGCAACCATGGAGATGACGCAAGGCACCCAAAGCTAGCTTTTGGATACATGGAGATGTTTTGAGGCTTGATTTGAGGACCCTTCCTCAAATTGAGGTTGATCATGATGCTTAGAGACACATCCAACCCTTGCATTGCACTTTTGGAGCATTTTTAGCCCTAAAAGGGCATGACATCATGCTTAGAGAGGCCTTACGGCTCACACGTGGGCAAATGTTGGCATATTTTATTTTGTTGAGCTATTGGGTTGGCTTGTAACCCATTTACTTTGTGTCTACTCAAAATTAAACTTGTTTAGGGGCTTTTAGTTAGATTAATGGAAGTGATAGACCTTCTATAAAAGGAGGATCACTCCATTCATTTGTTCATCATCATCTTTGGTATTTTGGCCTCCTTAGAGAGAGCTCGACTTAGCCTTTGCTACTCACTACTTGTGGAGATGTGATTTTTTCTGGAGCTATTGCTGTTGGAGACTAGCTTGTGTACTGGAGACATCTTTTTGGGATTGAAAGAAGGCAATTTCTTGGAAAATTTGTGAGTATTATTGCGTATCTTTTATGGTTTTATATGTGATGAAATATTTATAGGTGTTTTCTATTGTTCCTTGTCTAAGTGCAAATTTTGGTTAGAAAATTTTGGTGAATTACTGCATGTTAAATCTATTTTGCTTGAATTCCCTAAGTCAAGGAGAACCCCCCTTGCTGGGTGTCACCTAGGGTTAATTTCTTATTTATTAATTTTTTATAATTTATAATTATATGTTTTTATTAAAATCATAATATTTTGTAAGTTGTGGTCAAAGTGGGTAACTGTCAATGTCAACAACGATATCAATATCAGGCTCATCCTCTTTAAAATACACAAATCATGGTCAAACACAACAAGGCAGTACATTGGTCTTGCATTAACATGGAGACTTGGTTTCAAAACATCCATGAGTATGTGTGGATGAGGCCAAGTGCAAGTCATGGGCGATTTTGATGGCATAGAGACACCTTTAACAGCGTGAGAACCAAGCTGAAGGATCTTTATGTCACTACCCCCTTAGTTCACAAAGTTTGAAGTGCTAGGTTGAGTATACTATGCTCACTAGTATCCACATTAAAGACTATCAAGCTTATTGAACCAACTTTATCTTGGATTGATATAATTGGGTATAAGACATAGTGTGTTCTAATTATATCATAGGCATTAAAATTTATTGTCAAGTTTATATATAGATAAGAAAATTTTCCATTCTTCTGTTGGAATTTTATAACTTATATAGAAATAGACTTAAATGTTTACTTCGCAAGTGCGTTAAATTTCTCAAAACATCAATTACTCTCTTGCATGGGAATGACTCCTAGACCAGTGATGCTAAGTAATTTTTGTTGCAGATTCCTTTGTGGCACAGCCTTTGCATGGAATGTTCACAAAGTCCCAAAGTTAAAAACAAATCACTTTCAGCTTTTGGTTATACAGACTATTGGCAGCATCACTTTTTTGATATCGCTTATGGTATGCTTCTATAATTAACAGAGACATCTGAACTTTTTCTTCCTAATGATATAGCAAATTGTTAATCAAACTGATGTCAATATGTACAACCTTGTGCATGCAGATGTCAATTAACCTTTTGAAGTTTGGACATGGACATTTCTGGCAGTCATGTTATCTTTGGACAGGTTAAAACTGAACGTGATTCTGTTAAGGAGTATCCTTTTTTCTTTTCAGTGACAATATTACGATGTTCTCTTTTTTAGATCTACAGCACCTAATGATATATATACACATTTATTATATTGGAATTGCCTTTTAAAAATAATTTAAAGATGTATTCTATCGGAAGTTAGTAACAGAGTGTGCTGAATTGGAATGGTTATTTTTGAACCATGTGCGCAGTATGGCTAGAAGGCCCATGTGGTTTTGGTTTGCTGATGAGCTGCCGGATTGCACAAGCTTATCGACTTTATTATTTGTTTGTCAAGTAGAGCCTTCTTAACCTTTTGATTTCATAATTTTTTGTCGTTTTCTCATTGTACTGTGATTTAGGGTCTTGACTCTTGGCTAATTTGCATTGTCCTATTTGAGATTATTTTAAATCAGAACTAGTGTTGAAGGTCTATTTTGGATGAGCAAGATGAACAGAATTTGATTGCGGTGATTACTTAATTTATTGTTTACATTTTCGACTCTGAAGCTAGATAGATAGATGTAGCTACTTGACTATTGGCTATTTACATGCTTCTTTGACAATTTACATGGTTATAATGTAGGAGGCGTTTACCAGTGATCAAGTCATATCAGCTGATTCTGTTAATACTTCTACCATGGCTTGGTGCAGCTGCCTGTAAGTTTTTTCTATCAAACCATCGATTCTTTCTCTTAACAAATTGCTTACTATTTTCATTTTCATCATTTTAGGGTTAAATTCTGCTGATATTTTTTATTTTCTGTTCTCTTTGATTGAAATGGCATTAATGCAGTCTATGATTTCTTGTTGATCTTTATGTAAGTTCTTATGACTCTGATTTAATACGGCTTTATTATGTAAAAGAATTTTGTTTTGTTGTATTCAATCTCTATTCAATTCACTAGAGAAATGTTAGACATAGATTTTGTACAGGTTATCAGCACTTCAAACTATTTTTCAAGGATAATTATCTAGGACTTCAGTCTCAGTTGGAGCTTATGTTCTCTTGGCATTAGTGCTAATAACTGTTTTGCAGAAGACTTTTGTGCTTGTCATTTATGGCATGAATATGATAAGTAGGTCAAATAATATAATATAAGATAATTTTATTAATGTCCAATGAATGACCAAAGTAGGTCAATGGGACTAAAAGAGTATAACTGGTGTAATACAAAGTGGAAGAGTACAGAAACAACTCCTAATGCTACTCTATTAGTAACAGGAAAAGATCTAAGATCCAAGATAAAAGACTAGCTCAAATAAAGAAAGAGACAGTGGCATAAAATGAACACGTAACTGAAATCTCATCAAGAGCATGTCAAAAGATGTTGGAACTAGAAACTGAGGCCAAAAGTGGGTTTGGGGGGGCAAAGGAGTGTCCACATCTGAAGCCTCAATCATCGTGAAGGGGCCAATACATTGTATATAGGGCTGAGGGGGCCTGACTGAGCAATCCTAGGAGGCAGGGTTCAAATTTGAAGTCATCATTGCCCTTCAGGGGCTCTTTAGCTCATCATAGAAGGGCATACAATTATCTCCCATGCAAATGAAAATAAAAATAAAAAAATTACTTGTCAAATTTGAAATAAAAATTGTTTCTGATTTTTTCAATTGAAGGGTGTTGAATTTTTTACAAAATACACAGTAGAATATAATTTCTGCCAGATAATTACTTCCTAATGATTTTCATACAGTATTCTTATGCCACTGATATCATTGAGCAATTACACTTAAGAAAATATCAATGGTAAATGCAGTGGAAACAGTAAAGATCATATAAAGACACCCATGCACAATAGAGACAATAATTTTACTGTGGGAAACCCAACCTTGGGAGAAAACCCAACAACTTTTCTTTAGGAGAAATTATTCTTCAGCAAGGTTTACAAATTAAGAATTTGTTTAGAAATTTGTGTCAATATCCAAGTCAAAATTCTAGTCAAACTTGGTCAAAATCAACAACTAGTCAATGTTTGTCAACTAAGTCAAAAAGTCAAACTCTGGTCAAAGATTTGTCCTGCAATCAAATTTGGCCCTGCGGTCAATGGGCTACAGTCTGCGGTCAAACCCTTGGTCAATTCTGTATAGACTGTGGTCAAATAGAGATCAACCAGCTCAGTCAACGGTCTAGTCAACTCAGTCAAACAGAAATAAAGTTAGCTCAGCAAATGCCCAGTTCCAGTTTCCCTTATGATGCAGTTAGGATGGATTTCTAGGGTGTGTGACAACCAAGTCACAGGAGCAAGAGTTACATGATTAGTGGGTGTGAAAATTCCAAAACTGAATCCTATTGCAGCGATTGGTATTATTTCTCCTAATTGTTAATTAATTTAACAATTTATCAGAAGCTACTGTGCAGAGCTCTGCGTTGCCTCACCTGGATGCACACAGTGTAATGCTCTGTGAGCTTCCTTAAGGATGGTGTTTCAGAGATCCCCACTCTCAGGGATGTACATTCTTCCATGGAATCGCAAAAGTCCATCATCCTCTAGTTCATACCCCTCAAACGTAGGTCCTTTTGGACCTTTACTATCAAGTCCAGATTGTACTTTTGAATACCAGGTATCTTCTAAGAGATGTTTTAGCATTCGCTTTCTCAAGTCTACCTTGATAGGTATAAGATAAAAGGTCCTTGTTCTTCTAGTTAGAGCATCTGCCACTACATTCTCTTTCCCTTTAAGGTATGAAGTTCCAAAGTCATACTCACTTAAGAATTTATTCCATCGTCTTTGTATAACATTCAAGTCCCTTTGGGTAAACAAGTATTGCAAACTTTGGTGGTCGTTTTTGAGACAAAGTTTCTCCCTACGAGGTAGTGTCTCCATATCTTTAAAGCTAGTAATACAACAACCAACTCTAAATCATGCATAGCGTAGAGTTCTTCATGGGGTTTTAACTTCCTGGAGGCATATGTTATTACTCCTCTATCTTGCATTAATACTGCACCTAATCCTTGCTTGGATGCATTAGTTCATACAGTAAAATCTTTGTCCATATCAGGTACTGCACCTAATCCTTGTTTGGATGCATTAGTTCATACAGTAAAATCTTTGTCCATATCAGGTACTCGCAAGATTGGTGCACTGGTCAACAATCTTTTAAGCTCAGAGAATGCGATGTGACATTCCCCAGTCCACTCATACCTAACTCTTTTACGTTGGAGGGTTGTGATAGGCTTTGCAATTTTTGCTAAACCCATAAAACTATGTACTTCATGCACATTTTTCGGTATCAGCCAATCCATTATTGCTTTTACCTTTTCAGGATCAACTGAGATTCCTTCACCATATAGTATGACCTAGGTAATGAATCTTCTTTTGAAAGAAGGAACACTCATATAACTGGTGTTGCCTGAGGCAAGATAATACTATTCGCAAATGTTCTTCATGCTTCCTCTCATTTTTGGAGTAGATGAGAATATCATCTAAGAAGACTTGTACAAAGTGGTCGAGATACTTGCGGAAAACACTATTCATAAGATTCATGAATACTGTTGGTGCATTGGTCAACCCAAATGATACTACCGTGAACTCATAATGCCTGAAGCGTGTTTGGAATGCAGTCTTAGAAATATCACTGCCCTTAATTCTTAATTGATGATAACCTTACCGTAAATCGATTTTTGAAAAGATAGAAGCCCTTATCATTTGGTCGAAGATGTCATCAATTTGATGCATTGGATACCTATTCTTTACTGTCGTCCGATTTAAGTCTCGATAGTCTATACATAGCTGCAAGGGACCATCATTATTCTTGAAAAAAATTACAAGTGAACCCCAAGGTGAAATACTAGGTCGGATGTGTCCTATATCCAATAGTTCCTTCAGCTGAATTTGTAACTCTTGAGTTTCGGCGCTGTCATTCTATAGGGTGTTTAAGAGATTGGTTCTGTACCTGGTTTTAATTCTATTGTGAGATCAAGCTCCATTTCATGTGGTAATCCTGGTAGTTCCTTTGGAAAAACATCTGGAAATTCAGATAATATCGGATATTGCTCTAGGGATGGGCTTTTTTCCTTGCTTACTTCGTTAACTGCATATGCTTGACAACCTTTTCTTAAGCAACGCTTCATTTGCATTGCTGAGATAAAGCGTAAAGATACCTTCCTCTTGATACCTTGGATTTGGATCGTCTCTCCTTCATCATTTATGCAGAGAATTCTTTTTTTGTAATAGTCTACCCAAGTTTGATGAGTTTCTAACCAATCCATCCCTATGACGAGATCATAAGTTCGTAGGGCTGTGACATATCCTTTTAACTTAGTCGAACAAACCCCTAGGTCAACTTTGCATCCTTCAACACTTAAAATTACGGATTGAAGTTCTCCTAAAGCCATTTCTACCCGTCTGAAATCGTTTTTCTTGCAGGCTACCAACCCACATTTATTTAATGCATATGAGGAAATGAAACTATCAGTAGCACCAATATCAAATAAGATTTTTGGTTTTATGCAGTTACTAGTACCTAAGGACTCCATTACAATGGACTGATGTTTTGCCTGGTTGTTGTTGAATACTACATGGATTCTATGATGGGATTTGGTATTTAATGATGGCACTTATCCTTCCCTATTCATTACACTTGATGAAGCCTCTGGGCAACCACGCTGAAAATGAAGTCCTCCACATCTCCAACAATTAACCTAGGGTGATTCCCTTGTGTCATACTGTGAGTTTCTTAAAAAGGAGTTTCGTCCTTTTGTTATACTTCCTCTCGAGCTTCTTCCTCTATTAGTAGTTCCTCGAGAGTTCCACTGACATGCGTTAGATATAGAATTAGCTGCCATAAGGAGGTGGTCTCGAACTATTCCCCTTGAAGAAGTTTCGGGGAGCCTTCTCGGGAAATCCTCGCTGTGGGGGTCCTGTCAACTTGATATCTATTTTGATTCCTAAATGCTCCTCTGCATAACAGATACATTCAATTGCCTTTGCTACTGATGATGGCCTCCATATTCTAACCATGGTGCTAATTCGAGGATCTAATCCATACACAAAACATTCAACTTGACGTTCATTAGTATCTAGATAAGGAACATATTTTACGAGTTCCATAAATCTCATTTAATATTCTTCCACTGTTTTGTAACCTTGGACTAACATATGAAAAGCTTCGGCGTGCTTCTCTTGAAAGTAGGGTGGCAAGTACTTTGCGTAGAACCTTTCCTTGAATAGTTCCTAAGGAACATTGTCTGATGTGAGATGCAATTGCTTTTCTAGATTTCCCCACCAAACCAAAGCACTTTCCCTTAGCTGAAATATAGCAATCTTTGTCTTAGAGGTAGAAGAATATTTTCTTAGCGCGAAACACCTTGTCATTCCATCCAACCATGCTTCAACATGTTCTCCGGCTTGCCCTCTTGAAAATTCTAGAAGCTTAATCTTTTGTAGCTCCCTAGAAATATCTTTTGTGGTTGTTTATAATCTAAACCTTTGGACCCCTCTGGGTTTCCTCCCTCAAGGTGAGGTCGCTCTTCCTTGGTACTGGCTGTCGGTGACCCTTTTAATGTTTCCAAGATGGCTTCCAATGAACGCATTAAAATGGTTAGCTCAGGTGCTAAAGCGATTGGTGCTGATGACGACATTAGTGGTGGTGATGGTGATGGCGAGGCTGCTAGACGATGTCATCATTGATATGTCTTTAGCATTGCAGCTTTTCCCTAGTAAAAAAATATGACTATAAGTATTTGAGGTACAATTTAGATTAGCAAATATAACTTCGTAAATTCAATTTCACATGCAAGTATACGTTTTTTGCTATTATTACCTGCAGACAGGTGTTACTGACACTGAGGTCAAGGAGGGTGGTATCGTTACCTCCTTGTCCTAAATTGAAGAGAAATATGTTCTAATATGCAATAATGCATAATAATACTTGTCCTGCTATGTCAGTCTTAATAGTTCATTAAGGGGTTTTAATTGTTTAGACTCAATGATTCTCGTGTTTAACAATCGTTGTTTAGCAATTTACAAATGTCACCTTGTTACAGTCTATCCCATGACGCTGATATTAGAAAAAGAATTTTCGCTCCCCAAAATCTTAACCCCTCTATTTAATAATAAAAATAAATTCCTCAAGCCCAATCCCAATATAGACCACCCTATTTGCGTAAATATTTTAAATCTTACCATATTTAAATATAGTAATTTAAAGAAGTAGTAATTTTTTTGAAATCATGAAGTCCTTATATCAACAATTTATTCTGAAATTTGTATTTTATTTTACTTTTATTAATTCCAACCCATTGGTCCAACACCAAGAAGAATTGTTGTTAAAGAAAACTAAATTATATATGTTAACAAATTAAAGGTATATATATATATATATTGTAAAAGGTAATTGCTTATATATATATTTAGTGTATCTGAAAAAATGCACAAATGATTGGTGATTGCACAAAAACCGACATATACATATCATTGAGGATTAAGGAACTCACCAACCTTGTGTATATATTCAAATGAATGGTGACTCAATTAGTAGAAACAATAACCTCTAATAACCTTGAGGATCTAGACCAGATTTTAATCTATGACCTATAATCTCCCTATTAACAAAATGCCTTTATTAAATGATCAATAAATTAAACTAACTCTTAAACTTACATCAACTAATATATAAATTAAAAAATATTTATTAAATAATGCGTTATAAATTACATTTTACTATTTTTATGAAATAAATCGTATGCTAGATATATTTGGGGAGTTCATTAATTTGTAAATAATAAATTAATAAACATATTATTGTTGACCAATCCATTTTCTTTGAATGATTTTTTTATTCTCTTTTACGAAATTTTAAAAGTTGAAGTCATCTCAAACTAAAACAAAATCCTTAAAATTGAAAAATTATATATAAAACTGAAAATTAAACATTTATATATGAAAACTGAAAGTGAAACTTAGAAAATTCCCAAATCCTCCGCAATCATAAAAATCTGTGTCCACTTGAAGTCACTTCATTGCTTTGGCGATTCGAAATCGTATGTTCATTGGTTGTCGAACAAAATTAAAGTCAAATTCTATGGAAGGCGACATATACACATCATTTTGGTTTGCTTGCCATCATCGCCAAAACGAATTATGATGATTGATTCTGGAATTGAAAGTCAAAAACGAATTAGATTTTTATATTTGTGTAAATCTATTTCTCATTTTAAAAAGCAATTAAAAATTGATAATTTTTAGCCACATATTTATAAATAGGTATATAGAAATGTTTCCAATAGGTCATGAATGGAGGCATGGCCCCAATACAACCCCACTAGGCCCTAAGTCTCATTAAACCATTCAGCGTCTACTATAAATGAAATGAAATGACATTATTTTAATGTCCAGGAGGCTAAAGATAGCCTATGGGACAAATTGTTCTCCATTTGGTTCTTGTATTCCACCCTTTTCTGTGAAGTCTCACAATAAATGCTCCCAACTTCGCGACAAACCCCTTGCTGAATAGATTATATGTTGTCCTGATTGTAAAACCCTAACATAACCACATGGATTATATGTTGTCTTGATTGTAAAACCCTAACATAACCACATGGATTGCATAAAAACACGGGAAATAAAAAGAAACACGCTCCTAATATTATCGCCTTAGCTGAATTTCAATGTCAGTGCTGAATTTCATCACTCTTGACCCCAAATTCACCGAATTTATTTTCCATGAAATCGAGCGTGAATTCGAAATGAAATTTGTTTTTTTGGCTCAAGCTAATTTGTGTTGAATTAATTCGACTATTCTTAAAATTGGACGAATTTGAATTTTGACCTTAAAATTCATCGGATGGGCTAACAAATTGCACCAATTTTTTGTTTTTTTGTTTACGCAGAACCATTAAAAGAGAACTGCCGAAATAGTAAGTATACTTTTTTTTCTTTGAAAACGTGCATGCGATGATTCAATAGACAATTCCAGCTTTTTAGTAAAACTAATAAAGGCGAAGAGAAGTGTATAATAGTAATTGTAATTTTAAATATATTTCTTAAAATAAAAAAGAAACACCCACGAATCCGTAGAGCAATTATGAGATAAAGTAATAATTCAGTTAGTTAAATATTTTCATTTTCAGACAAATAAATTAAAATGAAACTTTAACATTTGCTTCTGTACGGAAAATATTAGTAAACATGAATGCATAACAACATTTCTATCTAACAATTTTCTATGGAACAATACTTTATTAGAGGCAAACCGTAAAGCTACCATTAAAATTGTTTGAGGACATACTCCATGCATAAATCGAACTTCCATTGATAACAACTTAATAGAAGTGGCATTAAAATCAAAGACAATATTTTAGAATTGCAGAATATATTGACCAATTGTCAATTTAGTGATGAGTTGTGCCTAAATCGACAAATTTTCTTGAGAACACCATATCTATACTCTAATACGTTGGATAGGGTTCTATAAGGTCCCTCAGAGTTTGAACTAAACTCTGATACCAAATTGTGAAACCCATTTTAACAATTTAACCAGAATCTAGAATTGTGCCCTAAATTTGTCAATTAACCAGGCAATAAAATTTGAAACTGAATTTAAATAAAATGCAGAAGAATATGTAGAAATCACTTTGAAGGTGTTTATGGTCTGTTGTTACTCCCGCTCCCTCTACCAAACCGGCTTTTCCTCCCAGCCTATTTGGGAATCAATCTATCCATTCCCCAAATCTAGAACACTTCGTATTTGAGGTTGGTCCCCTTGCCCAAAACCCCAAGAACAATTACTCAAATATCAAATTTCTTTACACAGATTCACACTGTCCCTCTGTCTATTGCTCCTCGATGTAACCTCCTTTGTCTTTGCTTCCCTGGTAAGACTCAGAACCCCCCCCCCCCCTTCTATCTCGTATCCCATCTCCTTATATTCCTCAAAAGCACCGTCTCCGGACATCTGATCTGTATTCCTTGCTCTCTGGCACGTGGAAATCCAAAATGGTCGTTTTTCCTTTTAAAGGCGGTGAATTGAATTCATTGAGTCGGCTATGTCCTTGTCAAAAGTTTATTTAAATTTTAAGTCATACGTACTTTGGTCATTGTTATTTGGTTCCTTTAAATGATATAACATATGTATATAATTAAATTTCTTTTAGTTAATATTTTATTTCCTTTAATTCCTTTATATTTTATTTAATATAAAATATATAATTTCATTAATATATTTAATAATTAATAAATATAACCCATATGCGGGTGTCAACAATAGCATTTAAATGACAAGACGGATCGCCGGCGGGTTGGGAAGCCATCTGGCTACTTGCTTCGTCCTGAGAGCCCACCGTAGAGGGATTAACAACACCTTGCAGGCGACATTTATTGACTCCGAAAGCTGTGACGAGCTCACCTCCTTCAACATCATGGCCCTTGCAAATCGTTCTATCAATCCTCCTCTTCTCCATGGTGTTTGTTCTCTGCAAGCGGTTGAACCGTGTATCAGAACTGCAACAGGCAGTCGCTGCCTGATTCTCCCTTGTCAGGATTTTGGTAATGGTTTCCATTACTCGCATTCCCGTCATTGTCTCCTAGATTGTGGCTCGCCCACCCCTGCTCATGCTCAGCGTCGCCTTTCTTCCAATTCCTCCGCTGTCAATTTAGCTTACATCTATGCCATGGCTCGCCTCAGGCACCGCATGTGCAGTAGACATGGAGGCACGCGTGGAGGTTTTATTTGCTCGCAAGCTTCAACCAGCTCTGCCTCTGATTCCCCGGACTCAACTATTGAAATGCCCAACCCGCTCATTTACCCCACTCATCGCTACTCGAATACCAGAAGTGGTAGAGGTAGGAGGGACAATGCTGTCCACACTGTGGATCTCCCACTTCCTCCTTTTTCTGCCCCTCACAACACCCAATTTCGCTTCCGCAGTGCCTTAAATAGGCCTACAATCACTGCAACCATCACAATTTCCTTCGAGGAAGAGTCTGCGACGCAAGCTCCTCTGTCAAGTCGCGGGAACAAGCAGAGCAGGGAAATGCCTGGTAGTTATGGGATCAGCAACAAGCAGCAAGGTGAAAGCAGCAAGGTTCTACATGGCAAAGCCAATGCTGGTGACACTTCTGGTGAGGAGGACAAGCATAACGACACGAAAGCTTCAGGCAGCAGGCAGAACGACTCTAGTGAGCGACAGATGGATGCAAAAGGCACTGTGGAAGCTCCACCTGCTCAGGGTTGAGGCGCGTCTGAAGCGGATGACGATTGGTATCAGTTTGCCTGCCGGATTGAGGAGGAGCCAGCTCCGGAGGAACCACCGGCCTAACACGTGGCCTCATGCAAAGGTCTTTGGCTCCCAGGTGGATACGTCTCACTGTTTTGAGGTTTCTTGGTCTCATGCAAAGGTGTCCAACCTCCAGGTGGATATGTTTCATTGTTTAGTGGTTTTTTGGTTTGGGTGTGTTCTGTTTCTACGCCATGTGTCTTGGAACCTTTGGTTGAATCTCCGCCAAGTGGACATGTCACACTGTTTCTTGGTTATGTCCCTGTTTTTTGGTTCTAGAATTGCACTCCTTTTTGTTCATTTTGGAAAACCAAGGTCTACTTTGAAATAGTTTTTCTGGTTCAATGGCTGGTTTCCCCCATAACAGGGGCAGTCTTTAAAACTTCTTGGACTGGTTTCCCCTTTGTTGGGGCAGTCCATTACAAACAATTTCATTTTGTGATGATGACTGATGTTTAACATCTCTGAGTTCAGGTCTCTCTGTAATTTTTTGTATCATATCAATAGATCAATACTACTTAGGCAAAAAAAAATAAATTAATAAATATAATATTATATTATAGTTCCCATTTAGTTAATATAATTAATGATATTATAGTTACTTTTTTTTTGTATAATCTTTTGTATTTACTTTTATTCTGAATAATATATTAATTATATATTATCATGGTGTTATACATAGCAAGCAATTCACCTCAATATGTTCATTATATTCTGGCGATTTTAGTTATTTACTCAGTGTTATCACTTAGGGAAAACCTTGGCTGTAGGGAAAAACCCTAAGGTAACCTCAGAACCTCTTTTAGGTTGAAGCTGGCCCTTCAACCCGGAGAGGGATATCTCCGTAAAACTCAACTACCTTATGGTCACTGTAGTAGAAGGTTTTGTGCAATTGAGTTCAGGTGGCCAGATTTAGATATATGGATGAATTGGTTGGGCGATCTTCAAAACCCTTGGGTATGGAGTCCAGCTATTAAACAAATGAGATCACAGCTCCAATGAGTAGGTCGTACAAAGCATGAAAAGTCACAAGTCCTTTGACTGTTTGGGAGATTTAGAAGAAAGAGGACTGAAGGAAAATAGAGTTTATAATTGACCAGAATAAAAAAATATTAATGGCTGATAATTTAACAGAGGAGCATCAATGAAATCCAATCTCATAAACTAACATTTTCAGACATGGAAGAAGACAATTATATAGCGGCGAAAACACTGACAGGGAGAAGTAACACATGAATTTCCTACTAACTGCTCATTAAACGCCTGATGGCCCTTCCTCCTGCACTGGCTCCTTGCCCTTACCCTACTATTGTGGTGCTGATGTCAGAAACGAGGCCCCTTCCACCCCGGGTGGAGATAACACTCGCTTTGCTGCTGCGAACAATGGTCTACTGCCCTTCTGGTATGTGATGTATACTGGCATGGTGGCAGTCTCATGGCACTCAAACTGATGTGAAGGACTTCCCGTCTCATGCTCAAACTGATGTGAAGGACCTCCGACCTCATCTCAAATATATTTGGACTGCAAGTGTTTTTCCAATAAAAGCCAACCTCGTTTACATATTCATAAACTGTTTATATAGTGCTTTACACAACAATTTTACAAAATAATAGTCATCACATAATTACAGAAATAGAGATATTTTAGGTACCTCTCAAGTTCATGTATGCAAAGATAAACTTAAAAATATTATGTATGTCCTAGAATAACTATAGGAAAATTTGCTTGCATCCAGGAAAAGAAATATCTGGTCAATTGCTTCCCTTGAAAGTAGAACAGGTCCCTAAACTATAGTTTTAGCATTTGTGCTAACATAACAGGTCCCTCTGCAATAATCCATCAAAACTGCTCCTTCGCTCTTCTTCAATTCCGCTGGAAAATATTTAGCCTTTAAAACTGGAAATTGTTTTATTAATACTAATCCTCTACCTTTAAATATGGAGTGGCTGTAGTTGTTTTCGCACAAGCTGTGAGCTGCCCTTTCAAACTATCATCTCCTCTTTACCTGCGTTTCAATAGCTGTCGACCCATCCATATGTTAACTCTTTGTATGATCTTATTGGAGAAGTCTTCGCCTTATTGTTTCAACAATACTCCTCAGCCCCTTGCGCTTGCTCCTTTGGCCTTTGTTTTATTATATAACCGGGCCAATGATTCTCGATAAAAAAGAAAGCTGATTAGTCGATGTGCGATGTGCCCTGGACCTCGCCGATTGTCAATATCTCCCAGACCTCTACTCGCTGATCGCCAATATGCTCTTTTTCCTTCCTTTCAAAGGCTTCAAACCTTAATTTTCAACATTCCATATCTTTTGATCCAAAAGTCCATTTTTGGACTTCCACATACCGTTGAAAATCTTGTTCAGGGCACTTTCCAATGGAGAGGGACAAATGTAGGCTCTGAGTCCCTCTGTTGCTTGGAAAATGACTGCAAACTTCTCTGCTTATTTACTCAGATTTCCAAAAAATGTTTACAACACTGCTATCAAGAATTTTTCCCTGTTTATTACAATTTGAAACACTGACACTACAACTGTCAGTGTTTTCCAAAAAAGATTTAAAAATGCGAAATGTTTATTGTGATAACAGCTGGCTCCATGGCGATGTTGTCGATCAATGATGGCAGCAAGAACCCCCCATAGACCGGTTGCCTCATCCATTATAAAATTTAGCTAAAAGCAAAACTAATTGAGAAATAGAACTTCATCTTTTTAAGAGATGATTTTACAGACTCTGAACTTGAAAGTAGAAAATACAATTGTTTCTAAAAAGCTTCTTATTTTTCTGATGAATATCAACAGGACCTTAGGGCCTTCGCTTCGGGCTTCAAGTCCTTTAGAAAATTCATCCACACACTGCTGCACACTGCAAACTGAAAATGGAAATTGAAAAACTCACTGCTGAAAAACCACACTTATTACATGCCATTTCCTACTCTAACTTACTAAAAGTATCTGCCCAATCAGGTGAAATAAAAAACCCATTGCAACCATACAAGTAAATTGTTACTTAACTGATTTTTGCTCACATTTTCTTTAAGCAGAAAGAAAATTTTAAGAAATGGAAACTCAAATTGGAATCTGAATCCTTTAATGTTCCAAACTTAAATAAATAGTGATATGCAAAGCAAAAATGATTTACAACACAGAAAATTTCAACAATCAGTGAATGCTCATAAAAACTCCAGAAGAAGAACGAGCTAAGCCATTTTATTAATCAATGGAGCAAGTACAATAGTATGGAGGAGTGCACCTGAGCTTGCCTCAATGGCAAGCGTGACAGAACCCAAGTGATAAGACAATGATCTCAAATGCTGGAAATGACTACTCCTCTAATGCTTTGCGTTGTCCCAGAAAACTACACTGCTGGCTGGAAAGGAACTGCAAGAAACTCCACCTCCACTGCTCAGAAAATGCTATAAATTCAGCCCCAAGCTCCTTGACCAAAACCCACAAAAACCCAGAAAGGGTTTGGTCTAAATCCAACCTCCCAAATTCGGCCTCCAATATGCCCTACGCCCTCCAAACTGCTCAAGAATATGGCCTGCAAGGAATACAAGCAAAAACCTCCTCCCAAGCTCCAGAAATGTAGCAATCTCCTCCACAAATGCTTCCCTTAGCTCCCCTAGCAAAGTTCAGCCTCAAAGACTGATGCTCTACCTCCCACATGTGCACCAAATGTTGCCTCTGCGTTGGCCCAGGAAGTGCGAAAGTCACACTGCAAAGAAGCACTCTCCTCCAACTCCCAAACTCTCCAAAATGACAACAAACCTCCTATGCCTCCTCTCTGGAAATTCTCCGGGCCAAAACTCCTCTGCATTATGCCACAAACAAACTCGACCTCCCTTCACTTCGTCCTCCTGAAATACGCACCACCTGGAGATAAATGCAACTGCTAGAAACCACAATGAAATCCTCCTCCGGAAAGACTGAAGAAAAACCTCTTTAGGGTGACACTCGAAGTCCCCCGAAGAAAGGGTGAGCTCTTCACTTGAAGAACTCTTGCTAAACAACAAGTGAATTGGCTAAGCAGCTTGAGCAACCAATGAGAAATTCGATTGGCCAAAAGATGATGAAATGATGAGAGTTTCCTTCCTTATATAGATTTCGTGCAACACTTTTCCCTCTATCGTGGGCCCTCACTTAACCATCGACTTTTCCCCTCCTTGCAATTTGAACTAGGGAGTGTGTATTTCCCTAGTGTGGGTGGCCCCCACGTGGAACTTAACCACAACAAAAATAACTTCTCCTAAGTCTAATCTCCTAATAAAATCGAATGGGCCCCACTATCTCCAAAATTGGCCCCAAAATGCAATAATTAATCTTGTTCCAAATTAATTTAAGATGGGACATGACAGTTGTCCCCTCCTAAATGTTGCTTGTCTCAAAGCAACTTCAACGCTGGATGCTCAAGTATTTTCTCCCCTTCCCAAGTGGCATCTTCATCTAGTAAGCTCTTCCAACGCACCAAGTACTCTCTGATGACCTTGCTCGTGAGCTTCCTCTCCGTGGTATGCAAGATTGCATCCGGCTCTAAATTTAGGTGCCCCTCATCATCAAGTGGAGGCAACTCCACAGCTGCTGTAACCTGTTGCCCCAACACCCTCTTGAGGCATGACACATGAAAAATGTTGTGGATCCTGCTCCTTGGTGGCAGCTCCAACTCGTAAGCCACCTCTCCAACCCTCCTAATCACCTTGTAAGGCCCAAAAAATCTCTGCTACAGCTTCTCGACCCCTTTTACTTCACCGTGGACTACCGGTAAGGCTGCAATAGAACGTAGACCAAGTACCCCTCCTCGAAATGCCTCTCTACTCGATGCCTGTTAGCATACATCTTCTGCCGGTTCTGAGCTATCTGTAAGTTATCCTTAAGAGCCTTGAGTATATCTTGGCTCTCTAGGATCCAATCCTTGGCCTTTGGGGCCTTGATGTCTCCAAAAACAATGTCAGCAAAAGACAAAGCATAATAACCATATAAAGCACGTAAAGGAGTCATACCAATGGACATGTGATGTGTGGTGTTGTAACAATACTCTCCTAGATGCAACCATCGAATCCAAGCCCTCTGCTACCATATCACATAGTTCCTGAGATAGCCCTCAAACCATTGGTTCACCTTCTCTGTTTGGACGTCGGTCTGTGGATGATAGTGGTGCTCGGGGTGAGCTCGGTGCCAACTAGCCTGAAAAATTCTTGCCAATATCCTCCCATGAATCGGCTATCACGATCATTGACTATAGTCTTAGGGATTCCATGTAGACGAAAGACCTCCCTAAAGAACAACTTTGCTACCTGTGAGGCTGAATATCGTGTCGGAATGGCAAAGAAGTGTGCAAACTTGGTCAGCCGGTCGACCACCACAAAAATACAATCCTTCCCTTGCACTGAGGGAAGTCTGGTGATGAAATCCATAGAGATACTCTCCCATTTCCCCTTAGGGATGGGAAGAGGTTGCAACAGTGCTGTTGGATGGGTCAACTCTCCTTTATGTTGCGAACATCGACATCGGGATAAAATCGACAAGGGTCTGGAAAACCAAAAAATCGGGAAAATATCGGCAAACATCGGCAAAATTAAGATACCAGAAAAACATTTTTAAAAATCAGCAAACATCAGCTAGGCCAAAAAATCGTGATTTTGAGATAAAAGCGCGATGTTATTGAGATGTTCTCAACACTGGGACTCCTCTGGCAAGCTTTGCACCCCTGCACATGCCTTAACACGTCTCCTTTGAGGCCCTTCCAAGTGAAGCGCTCTCTCACTGCCATATAAGTCTTCTTGAACCCTTGGTGCCCAGACAAAGGAGAATCATGAGCTACTCAAAGGACTCCCTCCCTCAACTGGGATCCCGAAACCAAAAATATGCGCCCTTTGTAATAAATAACCTCATCCATCACCCTATAGTGCTCATTTGCGTAGCTGCCCTCCAAGATCTCGCACTCTTGATTATCCTTGGAGTACTGTACCAATAACCGAGCCTTCCAATCATGGCAAATGCTCATGAGTGAAAGTCCTGCTGGTCTCCTGGATGGTGCATCCACCACCATGTTGTGCTTCCCCTGCACATACTCAATATTAAAATCGTAAGCCTGCACCTTGCTGACCCACCTCTGTTACCTGTCCTTGAGGCCTTGCTACCCCATGAAGTGGCGAAGTTTGTTGTGATCTGTCTTCACCCGAAACTGAATCCCCACCAAGTACTGTCTAAATTTGACCAATGCATGCATTATGGCCAACATCTCCTTGTCGTATATGTAATACGACATCTCATGCGGTAGGAGCTTCCGACTCTCAAAAGCAATGGGGTGTCCCCCTTGGGACAAGACTACCCCTATCCCCCCACCCGATGCATTGCACTCCAATGTGAAACGCTGTGTAAAATTGGAAGTGCCAACATCGGGCAACAACTCATCACCTCCTTGAGGAGATCGAATGCTGCCTGAGCTCTCTCTGTCCATGCGAAAGCCCCCTCCTTAGTTAGACCAGTAAGGGGTGCTGCCAACTGTGAGAACCCCTTCACGAACTTCCAATAGTAAGTACAAATGCCCAAAAATCCTCTTAGCGTGGTCACATCTCTAGGCTTTAGCCAATCCTGTATATCCCGAATCTTCTCCTCATGCTCCTTGAACCCATCTGCGCCTATGATGTGTCCTAAGTAAAGCATCTCCGTCAGCCCAAAACTCGCACTTAGACATCTTGGCATAAAACTGCTGCCCCTCCAAGATGCGCAATACAGTCTCTAGGCGCTGCAGGTGGTCCTCCCATGTCCTGCTGTAGATCAAGATGTCATAAAAAAATACTAGTACAAACCTCCTCAACTGGCCTCTGAACACATGGTTCATGCACGACTAGAAAGTAGCCAGTGCATTGGTCAACCCAAAAGTCATAACTAGAAACTCAAAATACTCATAATGACATCTGAAGGCTGTCTACGGGATTTCCTGCTCCCTCACCCAAATCTAGTTATACCCAGACCGCAAGTCTGTCTTATAGAAGTACTTAGCTCCTCTAAGCTCGTCCATCAACTAATCAATACGCGAAATGGGGTACCTATTCTTCAACGTCTTCTTCTCGAGGGCTTTGTAATCAGTGCACATACGGAGAGTCCCATCCTTCTTCACCAACACAACTAAAGAAGCGAACGAACTAGAACTCGGTCTGATGTGGCCCAACCCTAATAGTTCCCTGATAGCCCTCTCAATCTCATCCTTATGGGCTTTGCAGACAAGCATCCAATCCAATTTTTGCACTTCCCCTTGAATGAATCATAAAAAAACCTCATTGAGCTGAGAGGCTCATTCTACAATCCAGCAAGATGGAAATGTGTAAGTATGTCACATCCTCAAAAAATAATAAAAATAATTTTCGCTAATGTCAACCAAAACAAAAAAACAAAAATTAAATAACCATATAAATAAATAATTAAAAATCATTGAGAGGCTCATTCTACAATCCAGTAGGGGGGACGTGTAAGTATGTCATTGTCATAAAAAAATAATAAAAAGAATTTTTCGCTAATGTCAACCAAAACAAAAAAAACAAAAATTAAATAACCATATAAATAAAGAATTAAAAATAGAAGAGAGACTCATTCGACAATCCAGTATGAGGGACGTGTAATTATGTCACGTCCTCAAAAAATAATAAAAATAATTTAACTACTGTCGACCAAAACAAAAAAAATAAAATTAAATAACCATATAAATAAATAATTAAAAATAGAAGAGAGGTTCATTCTACAATCTGGTATGAGGGATGTGTGTATGTTACGTCCTCAAAAAATATAAAAATAATTTTCGCTAATCTCGACTAAAACAAAAAAACAAAAAATAAATAACCGTATAAATAAATAATTAAAAATCGTCGAGAGGCCCATTCTACAATCTAGTATAAGGGACATGTGTAAGTCTGTCACGTCCTCAAAAAATAATAAAAATAATTTTCGCTATCGTCAACCAAAACAAAAAAACAAAAATTAAATAACCATATAAATAAACAATAAAAAATCTACGAGAGACTTTCATTCTACTTGGTTCTATGATCTTTCACTTTCACTCTTCAAGTAATAAATAAAATATTTCCATGTTTATCTTAAATAATATAATTTTATATCACCTTATAGAGATAAAGTAATTAAAAAAAAATCTATTTCAGTATGAACTCTCTCTCTCTTTCTCTCTATTATGTGTGTATTAATGTTTACCTTAGTACAATATTTCAATGCTGGAAAGGAAAAAGTAATTGAGCCGAGAGGCTCATTCTACAATCGAGTAGGATGGAAATGTGTAAGTATTTCAAGTCCTCAAAAAATAATAAAAATAATTTTCGCTAATCTCAACCAAAACAAAAAAACAAAAGATAAATAACCATATAAATAAATAATTAAAAATCACCGAGAGCCTCATTCTACAAACCAGTATGAGGGATGTGTAAGTATGTCAGTCCTCAAAAAATAATAAAAATATTTTCTCTAGTGTCAACCAAAAACCAAAAACAAAAATTAAATAACCATATAAATAAATAATTAAAAATATAAGAGAGGCTCATTCTACAATCCAGTATGAGGGATGTGTAAGTATGTCACGTCCTCAAAAATTAAAAAATAATTTAAACTAATGTCAACCAAAAATAAAATAACTATATAAATAAATAATTAAAAATAGAAGAGAGGTTCATTCTACAATGACGTGTGTAAATATGTCACGTCCTCAAAAAAATAATAAAAATAATTTTTGCTAATGTCAACCAAAACAAAAAACAAAAATTAAATAACCATATAAATAAATAATTAAAAATCGTCGAGAGGCCCATTCTAATAAGGGACATGTGTAAGTATGTCACGTCCTCAAAAAATAATACGCTAATATCAACCAAAACAAAAAAAATAAAAGTTAAATAACCATATAAATAAACAATTAAAAATCTACGAGAGACTCATTTTACAATTTCACTTTCATTCTACTTGGTTCTTTGATATTTCCCTTTCACTCTTCAAGTAATAAATAAAATATTTTCATGTCTATCTTAAATAATATAATTTTATATAACTTTATAGAAATAAAGTAATTAAAAAAATCTATTTCAGTATGAATTCTCTCTATTATGTTTGTATTAATATTTACCTTGGTAAAATATTTCAATGATCGAAAGGAAAAAGTAATTAAAGATAAATAATGTAGTTACTTCTTAATAAGAGGAAAATTTGTAACTCATACAATCTTTAATATAAAATATTAATAATGATAAAATATTAAAAATACAATATAAACAATGAAAAAATACCACTATAGATTGATCTTAATCACATATTTACCAAGCACTAGAAGAGATTAAATCTCTTGACGTGTAATTTTTTTTTTCAAGTTTAAAATTTGATCCCTCTCGGCTCTTGGTAGATCTGTGATTAAAATGGATCTATACCGGTGTATTCATCTTCACACTTGACTTTAAGAAGATCAGTAAAGTCACGAAAATTTGAAATATGTTTAAAAGTCAAGCTCAAATCCTTTCCACTAAATTTTGGACCATTCCTCAAAAAATATTCATCCTCGGGTAAAGGATTAGGAAAACTGGGAATAATTGTAAAATCTAAACTTGCATACCTTGAAACAATAGTAGCAACGTTTGAATTTTTCATTGGCCTAGTAAAATAACCATTGAATCATCTAAGCTATGAATCCTTCTGACAATGGAGTCACCATGGAAGTTTCAAACTTTGGATTCTTGAAAATGGAGCCACCAGAGCAAACACCTTACAGCCAACACTGATATACAAATCTTTGTTTTCCCTCAGAGCTGATCTTCAATAATAAAATTGTCTGGGGAAAAATATGCATTTCGTTCCCCGACAACGATGCCAAAATGTTATCACTAAAGGAAAACCTTGGCTGTAGGGAAAAACCCTAAGGTAACCTTAGAACCTCTTTTAGGTTGAAGTTGGCCCTTCAACTTGGAGAGGGATCTCTTTGTAAAACTCAACTACCCTATGGTCACTGTAGTAGAAGGTTTTGTGCAATTGAGTTCAGGTGGCTAGATTTAGATATATGGATGAATTGGTTGGGTGATCTTCAAAACCATTGGGCATGGATTCCAGCTATTAAACAAATGAGATCACAACTCCAATGAGTAGGTTGTACAAAGCATGAAAAGTCACAAGTCCTTTGACTGTTTGGGAGATTTAGAAGAAAGAGGATTGAAGGAAAACAAAGTTTATAGATGACCAGAATAACAAATATTAATGACTGATAATTTAAGAGAGGAGCATCAATGAAATCCAATCTCATAAACTAACATTCTCAGACATGAAGAAGACAATTATATAACAGAGAAAATACTGACAGGGAGAAGTAACACATGAATTTCCTACTAACTACTCATTAAACACCATGAATACATTCAAGATTGCTCAAATATATTTGGACTACAAGTGTTTTTCCAATGAAAGCCAACCTCATTTACATATTCATAAATTGTTATATAGTGCTTTACACAAGAGTTTTACAAAATAATAATCATCACATAATTACAGAAACAGAGATATTTTAAATATCTCTCAAGTTCATGTATGCAAAGATAAACTTAAAAATATTTTGTATGTCCTATAATAACTATAGGAAAACATGCTTTCATTCAGGCAAAAGAAATATCTGGGCAACTGCTTCCCTTGAAAGTAGAATAGGTCCCTAAACTATAGTTTTAACATTTCTGCTAACATAACAGGTCCCTCTGCAATAATTCATCAAAACTCCTCCTTCACTCTTCTTCAATTCTATTGGAAAATATTTAGCCTTTAAAACTGGAAATTGTTTTATTAACACTGATCCTCTGCTTTTAAATCTGGAGTGGTTGTAGTTGTTTTCGCACGAGCTGTGAGTTGCTCTTTTAAACTACCATCTCTTCTTTCCCTGCGTTTCAATAGTTGCCAACCCATCCATCTGTTAACTCTCTGTATGATCTTATTAGAGAAGTCTTCGACTTATTGTTTCAATGATACTCCTCACCCCCTTGCGCTTGCTCCTTTGGCCTTTGTTTTATTATATAACTGGGCCAGTGATTCTCGGCAAAAGACAAAGCCAATCCGTCGATGTGCAATGTGCGCTGGATCCTCATCTGTTAAGTCGATATGCTCTTTTTCCTTTCTTTCAAAGGCTTCAAACCCTTAAACTTCAACAAGTCATATCTTTTGATCCAGGAGTACATTTTTGGACTTCCACATACTGTTGGAAAGGTTGTTCAGAGCACTTTCCAATGGAGAGGGACCAATGTAGGCTTTGAGTGTTTTATTGCTTGGAAAATGACTACAAACTTCTTTTCTTATTTATTCGGATTTCCAAAAAATGTTTACAACACTGCTATCAAGAAATTTTCCCTGTTTATTACAATTTGAAACACTAACACTACAACTATCAACATTTTCCAAAAAAGATTTAAAAATGCGAAAAGTTTATTGTGATAACACTCTGTATGTCGATAATTCATTCATTGGACTTTTCATAATTAGTTAGCACATGTACTGGTGCAGTGCATGCGATGCATGCATATGTAGCTATTATATGCATGTCTCGTATGCATGCTAATAGTCATATTCTCTGTGTATTTGAAATGGGTCATTACAGAAGAATGATGCAAGCCCTCCCACTGTCTCTCGTGGTGAAACACATCCTCATTTGGGCCCTGGATCAATTGCCAAGTGTGTGGTGCAAGAGTTTAGTCGGTTGGGTAAGGTGGTCCAGGTGCATCATCATCGTCAAATAGGTGGAACACGAGCAAGTAATGAGTGGAACTGAAGGATCTCATTAAGTGGCAATCTGCTCTTTGCTATGGTGGAGAACCGTGTCTCTCAATGCTCACCCTACAAATGCCAATATGACCCTCTGGAGGGCTTGGACCTCGTATAGGGAGACCAAACCCCAGACGAAGACTGACCTGCAATCCTGTATAAGATCCAATGTGTCCTCTCACCTTCTAGTGCAACAAAACATTAGCGCAATTGAGTAAATATGGAGCCAAGTGGACACTTCATAGTGGCATGCCCTTCCATAATGGGCTTTAGAATGTATAAGTGTCTCCTAGTTCAAGAAGAAGGTTAACCAATGACCCTATTAGGTGGTTTCAACCTCTAAGGGGGTGAATTGCCCATGGCATATCCATCAAATAGCAGGTGGCATGTTATATCATGATGGAATGGAGTGGAGTATCAGGGGAAGGCTCCAAGCCACATGCCACAGTGCAAGGGCAGCTAAAATAAGGGAAGCCCACACTTGGGTATATGAATGTAGGAGGGAGCAATCGTGGTACATGAGTTACCTCGACCTTCTCCATATGCCTTTTGCCTTTTATAGATTTTCTTTTGAAACTTCTCGGGGCTCTAGGGGATGAGAGCATGATATGTATGATATAGCAGTGAATACCCCCTTAAGGTGGGGCAGTTCATCACCCACCACGGGTTGGGGCAATCATGGGTTCCTTTATGATGTAAGGGTCCAATTGTTGATTTGGGGTAGCATTGGATTTGCTCTAGCCATGAAAATTGGTGGAGAGGCTAAAGCACATGAGATCTCCAACACCCAGAAATGGTTTGGGGAAATTCTATGCGGTTAAGGAGATATTAAAATAATTATTATTTTTAATGGAGTTCCTAAGTCTAAACTTAGGAAAATAAAATTTTTAATGGGTATTAATATAAAACTGGGTTAGAAGGTTTTAAAGGACATGGATCAAGCCAAATCTAATCTTAGCCGTTGATTAGAGATGTAATCTCGGTTGTTGAAGACTCAATGGAAAAAGTATAAGAGGAGGCTTGAGGGTCAGTTGGAGATACACCAGAGTGATCAATTAGTTCGATTCTCTAGAGCGGGGTTTGCTAAGAGAAATCAAACCAGTGATCAGAGTTGCAGCGAGGGGCAGTGAGTACGAGGCAGAGAGGCAGAGATAGTGCTGGAAGACTATTGCAGAGGCAGAGAGGCAGATGCAGAGCCAGAGGGAGCCACACAAAGACCAAAAGGGCCTGCGTCATCCACATAGAGGCTGCAAAAGTGACGCAGAGGGCTAGAGAGGCTGCACAAAGCCTCATAGGGCTGACGTAGAGGGTTTCAGGCTGACGCAAAGGCTAGAAGGGCTGACACAGTGCTTCAGATTGTGTTGGAGAGGGTTTCGTGGAGAAAACTTTTAGAATATTTGCTTTCGAAGAGAGGTATTACTGCCAGATTATTTTCTCTGTCGGGTGAGCCAGTTTGACACCTAGTGTACTCGAGAAACGCCACTTAATAATAAAACTCTTAGAACTACTGCATTGATTTTCCCAAGTCGGGTTTTTCAGGGGACGATTGTCCAAAAATAACGGTGTCCCTTGTGTGTTTGTTCATTTCTTTCAACTGCTGATTTGTAGATGGTTGAGACTGTATTGTGTTTATTTCAGTGTTTACATGATTAAATAACTTGTTAGTAGTTAAACAAGTAGGCGAAATAAACCAGAGAATACAGATAAAATTTCTAACGGGTAATACTTAGAAATTTCAACATGGTATCACAGCGTTGCAGATCATAGGAGAGCTGAAGGCGCCAGCTGAATCAAAGAATTTGTAGCAGAAACAACTGTCCCAAGTGACAGAAGTTGTTCCTAGGCAGAAAGCAGCAAATAAGGGTTGACGCAAAGGGTTTGCGTCATAAGTTCGAGCTAGAGAGAGGCCAACGTAGAGGCAGAAGAAGGCAGAAGAGGTTCACGAAGAGCCATGCAGAGACCAGGGGGGTTGACGCAGTTAGCCAAGGGAGCAAATCAACCTTCCGGGATTGCTCAGAGCCTAGAGGCTCAGTTCTTCAATTGCTTGGGCATAGGAAGCTGTGGACAGATTGCAGAGAGTGAAGCTGGTAGGGTGCTGTTGGTGTTGAGGCAGAACAATACCTAACAGGACATAACCAAGGTAGAGGGAGTTGCTACCTAGGTAGATTTCTAGCCAAGAAATCCAGATCAGTGGTTCAGGAGCATAGGAGATCGGAGAGGTGCGACTCGATGGTTGGTAGGTTGATTTCCAGGAGGGAAATCGAGACTCAGAGTGAGTATAGCAGAGAACTTACAGGAGAGAAGTAGAGACTCAAAGGAGTCAAAGAGAAGAGCAGAGAGATGGCCATGAATGGACTGAGGGATTAGGACAGGTTGGACGGGGCGTCGAACTTTGTCATCAGGAAGGCTAGGATCCTGTCCGTTCTAGATAGACATCGCATCAAGGCCTTCACCTTGAGAACTGTGGCTATCCCAGTCGACCCAGCTGATAATGAAAAGTATGAGGATGCGATGGCCAAGGAGAAAGGCATAATCCTTGATGGGGTCAAGGATCATTCGGTCCAACATATTGCCGAAAAGGAGACGACAAAGGAAATGTGGGATACCTTGAAGACATTGTATCAAGGCACTTCCGTGCAGAGGAAGATGCTACTGGACAATTAGTTGCGGTCGTACAAGATGCAGAAGGGGGAGCAGATAGATCACTTCCTCGGCAGGTTGTAGGAGATCCAGGACCAACTGACTTCCATAGGGGCCACGCCGAATCAAGAGTTAATGGTGAGGACCGCTCTGAACGCAGTCTTCGAGGAGTGGGAGACATTCATCCAAAGCATTTTGGGCAGTGCGAATCTTCCAGGATGGGAAGAATTGTGGGCAACTCTTTGCCAGGAAGAGATCAGATGGCTGACCAAGACGGGAAGTAGCAGCAAAGGAGCCTAGGTCAAGAAAGAGGAGGAAGAGGGTGCAACTCTGGCATTTGCGGGGTAGCAGGGGAAGAGAAAGAAAAAGGACCTCTCCAAGATTAAGTGCTTCAGCTGTGGGGAGCTGGGCCATTATGCAAACCAGTGTCCCAGGAAGAAGAATAAGGGAGAGGCATCTGACTCCAAGGCAGCGCCAGCAGAGGCAGAAAAGGAGGTAGACGATGATGAAGATTGTGCCATGAGTGCTCATGTACCTCTAGAGAAGAGGTGGGTAGACATTGAGCTGTAGTCAAGGAAGACTACGGGTGATGAGGGGTAGGATCCTTGAGGTACCCAAACTCTTGGATCAGATCCAGCAACGAGAGCCCCGAAGTGACAATAGTAGGATGGCAGATGTTGGTAGAAACGGATGCGGATGAAGCAGCAGAGAGTGCTACCATGCAGTAGTCCCAGGGAGCGCAGAGAGGGTTGCAACAGTGCGAGAGGCACAAAGAAAGTTGCAACAGTGCAGGATGGCACAGAGAGGCTTGCAGTAGTGCGAGAGGCACAGAGTTGTTGCAACAGCGCAGAGGCAGCAGAGGGAGCACAGGATAGTAGCAGAGAGAGCTTCAACATCGGGAGGGTTTCTAGCCTGATAAGGATGTTAGTAGTTGGGTGGATCAGTTACTTACTTCTCAGTAACTGAGTTGCAGTGTAGCAGTAGCAGTGGTACCGCTTTGGGTAGCACGATGCAGCATGATGAGAGAGAACTGCAGTGCAGATGCAGTGTTGGGAAGAAGGACTAGCAACAACACGGATGCAAAGGGAGCTGCCGTACAGATGTAGCAATGGCAGTGGTAGGGCCATGGGCAACAGTACAAGATGCAGTAGTGTAGAGGATGTTGGGTAGGAAGGCCTAGCATTAGCAGAGGTAGCGGTGCCGGATGATTAGGGTGATGCTCAGTGATGGAGTATTACTAGAGCACATTCCTCGCTAAGAGGGAGTGTTGATTTGGGGTAGCATCGGATGTTCTCTAGCCATGAAAATTGGCGAAGAGGTTAAAACACATGAGATCTCCAAGACCTAGAAATGGTTTGGGGAAATTCTACCCAGTTAAGGAGGTATTAAAATAATTAATTTTTTTAATGGAGTTCCTAAGTCTAAACTTAGGAAAATAAAAATATTAATGGGTATTAATATAAAATTGGGTTAGAAGGTTCTAAAGGACATGGATCAAGCCAAATCTAATCTTAGCCATTGAAGACTCAACAGAAAAAGTAGAAGAGGACGCTTGAGGGTTAGTTGGAGATACACTAGAGTGATTAGTCAATTTGATTTTCTAGAGCGGGGTTTGCTAAGAGAAATCGAACCAATGATCAGAGTTGCAGCAAGGGGCAGTGAGTACGAGGTAGAGAGGCAAAGATAGTGCCGAAAGACCAGTGTAGAGGCAAAGAGGCAGACACAGAACCAGAGGGAGCCACGCAGAGGCCAACAGTGACTGCGTAGAGGCCAGAAGGCCTTGCGACATCCACACAGAGGCTGCAGAAGTGACACAAAGGGCCAAAGAGGCTGCACAAAGCCTCATAGGGCTGACGCAGAGGGTTTCAGGCTGATGCAGAGGCCAGGAGGGCTTACACAGTGCTTTAGATTGTGATGGAGAGGGTTTCGTGGAGCAGACTTTAAGAATATCTGCTTCTGAAGAGAGGTATTACTGCCAGATTATTTTCTCTGTCGGGCGAACCAGTTTGGCACCCAGTGTACTCAAGAAAAGTTGCTTAATAATAAAACCCTCAGAATTGCTGCATCGGTTTTCCCAAGTTGGGTTTTTCCGGAGACGATTGTCCAAAAATAACGATGTTCCTTGTGTGTTTGTTCATTTCTTTCTGCTGCTGATCTTTAGATGGTTGAGACTGTAAGTGTTTATTTCAGTGTTTACATGATTAAATAACTTGTTAGTAATTAAACAAGTAGGCGAAATAAACCAAAGAATACAGATAAAATTTCTAACGGGTAATACTTATAAATTTCAACACCAATATGAGAGGCCCTAGGAACCAAGATGATGGCCATGAAGATAGGGGTAGAGCTCAATTTTGGCTTTTGCCCATGTGCTAAATTTGTATGTCTCGACCATATTTTGCATTTTATGGTACATTTCCTGTTGAGAGTGGCCAAATTATGCTTTTTCTTTTCTTTTTAGCTACATCAACCTCTGGGGCATCATTCTAGGCCTGACCCAAAGTGTGGGCAAAGGGAAGGAGAGGCTAACACCTTGTGGACCCAATGGAAAAATGTGGACCCAGATGGGAAATATGGTGAATGGGGCTATAATGAGTGGAGGGGAGTGATGTATATGGTGTCGGGAAGCGGGACCACACAACCAAAATCAGGGTTTCCCACGTAGTGCCACCCCTAAAGCTAGTAGCCAATAAAGGAGATGTGATGGGACTAGAATACAAAGTTAACCATCAAATTGGACTAAGGAGACAAGAGTACAAACCAAGCCCACTCTTTCAGCCAAATCCCCCCACTAATCCATGCCCAAAAGTGTACATGATAAGTAAACACATATGCCCAACTACACAATGAGAATCCATACTTTCGGGGTTGGAAGGCCTACCTTCAAACATACGATCATGACAGATGGGCGAGGGAGCATATGGGTTGCTCCGGGGGTGGAGATAGTGGCACATCGAGCTATCTGGTGGTTGCAAGGGGCTGTTGGCTGAGGACCATTAAGGAGAAAAATTTCTCCTAAGGATACTACCCACAGGTGGTGGGTAACAGGACCCAATGGAAAAATGTGGACTCGGAGGGGAAATATGTGGAAAGGGGTTATAGTGAGCGAAGGGGAGTGATGTATGTGATGTGGGGAAGTGAGACCACATAACTAAAATTGTGTTTTCTCATGTAGTGCCACTCCTAAAGCTAGTAGCTAATAGAGGAGATCCCACGGGACTAGAATACAAGGTTAACCACCATGTTGGACAAGGGGACAAGAGTATAGACCAAACCCATTCTTTTCGCCAAATCTCCCCACTAATCTATGCCCAAAAGTGTCCATGATAAATAAACAAAAATACTCAATTACATAATGAAAGCCATACCTTCGGGGTTGGAAGGCCCACCTTGAAACATACGATCATGTCAGATGGGCGAGGGTGCATAATGACTGGCTTAGGTGGCGGAGATGATGGCACATCGAGCTCTCTGGTGGCTCCAAGGGGCTACTGGCTGTCGACCGAAGACAATCTAGGAGACAAATTTCTCCTATGGGTATCACCCACTGGTGGTGGGTAATAGTACCCTCCACGAGACTGAGCCTTATCTCCTCCTGAGTGAAGTCACTGTATAGGCGCTCCCAACATGGAAGTGTGTCTCGCCCAGAAATCACCTGGACGAAAGTATGCCACTCCTTGGTGAACCCGTTGAGTGTTGTCCGCACCATCTCACTTTCCGATAGTTTCTCCCTAACAACTGTAAATTCATCTCTGACACCATGAATCCTGGAGAGATAGGATGCAACATTCTCGCCTTTCTGCATCTTGACTGTTCTGAGCTTCTCTTTGAGAATAATTTTCTGATTCTTAGATGGATTTTTGTATAGCTTCACAACAACTTTCCACATGTCCTTAGCTATGTTCTTGTCTGCGATATGTGTGATGTGATCCCGAACCCCATCTAGCGCCATCCTCTTTTCTTTGGCCATATCCTTCTTGTACTCATGAAATTGGATAAGCCCTGTCAGTTCAACAATTAAAGTTGTGACGAACTCCTTCAGACCGTGCTCATCCAGTAGGAATTGCATCCTGGCCTTCCAGATGCCAAAGTTTTAGGCTCCATCAAGGCTATCCCGATCTCTGAGTCCTGTTGCGGCGATCTCTGCAAAACTCAAATAAACTGGAGAACTATATACTAGAAGTCTCCTCCTTCTGGTAGTATAACGCGACATTCCTCCTGTACTCGCACTCCCTGCTGGAAATGCGCAGATCTGCTTCTGTACTTGCCTCCAGTGTCATTCCTGGAACTCGCATTGCCTGCGATTTCTTCTTTTGGCAACTCGCTCTACCTTCTAGATATCCTTTTTCGGATTTGGCACACGAACTGTTGACCCTGAAATTCGCACTAGCTGGATTGGCAAGCCTGCTATGGCCTACTGCTGTTGGAAATTAGAACCTCCTTTCCTGCAACTGTAAAAATGGAAACCCTCTGACAATTACACTGGAAATTCCCTCACTATGTGCTTTTCTCTTCCTTCCTTTGCGGAAATCTACAACTGCAAACCCTTACTACAAATCTCTACGCCTAGATCTGCTCTGCGATTCAACTGGTCTGCTCACTGGAATCTCTTCTTATCACACTACTTGTTGCTACAGATCTGAGGCAACATCGAACTTTTCCTCTCCCTGAACTGGAAATCGATCTTTTGCGTCTCTACTATTGCCTGGCTAGCCTACATAGATCTGGAAACTCGTGCTTCAAATCTCCCTCTAAAATTGCACGAAACTGCTTTCTTCACCTCTGAGCTTCTGATCTGATCTTATTGCTTTGATGCCATGTGAAATTTCCACGAATGCAACAACTAAAGTTTAATCTTCTAACTGTTAGCAGTTTATTTGTTTACGGAAATCAATGATTAAATCACTGATGCATTCTTCACAATAAAATTACGTTGCGGAATTATAAAACTGGAATTGGGAAATAGATGCACACACACAATAAAATTATGACACCATTATTTTGGACTAAATATCCCCAGAAAAACTGGGAGGGAAAATCGGTGCAGCAAATGAGGGTTTATTTTCTTATGCAGCAAAATAGAGAATTACAACTGGATGCCCAACTGGCAATCCTCCGACAATTTATCTCAACTGGAAAGTAGACCAGAGATCCAAGATCTCCTCTGCAAATCAACTCGGCCTCCTTTGGCCTGCTCACACTTCCTTCCTGCACTCACACTGGCCGACAAAAATGCGCATTGCTGGCTTAGGGCAATTCATATAGCCTGGAAACTGCCTCCAGGTGAGCCGTCCTGCCTCTCTATGCCATTGGAAACCACTTTCTTTGCCTTCCAGACCTTGATCCGGCCTTCTGCAACTAAAACAAGCTAATTCCGGCAACTCGCACTAGCACTTCTCTGTACGACCTCCTCTGCAGATAATTCATCCTCCCTTTGCTCCTCTGAGAACTAGAAAACCTCCTGAGAATTTCTCCGGAAATTCTCCCTACTGCAAACCCTTGCTACTCTCCTTTCCTAGCTCGAACTGTGCCCTTACTGAAAACTGTGAAGTGGGTAGCTCGATCTGCCTTGCTCACTCGATGTAAAATTGTGTCAGTCTCCAACCCCATCAACTTGCTCTTATAATCTCTCGTTGAAGCATCAACAACCAAGATCTAATCATGATGGATGGCTCAGATCATCTTAGCCTTCGTCAAATCACCTTTTCTAGAAGTCTTTAGAGAAAAATCGATTTCCTCAATTAGTACCCATTAATTAATCAATTTTCCTAAATTAGACTTAGGAACTTTTAATTATTAAACTATTAACTTATTTGAGAGGTTTCTAAGTGTTTTCTCTCGAAACCTTTTTTGGGTTTTGGATATCTTGTGTTCCATAGCCTCTTTGACACCTTAGAGACCAGAACACTTGTCCGATGCTACCATATCTATCAAAAACTAGGTGAAGCCATTCAGTGCCACATTTACTAATTGTTTGCCATTGACTTTCTCCCCAATGGCTGCAAGCTGATCATATATCTAAGTAATCTTCATGAGATCACTTTGTCTGATTTTGACATCTGGATGGATCTTATCTTGTTCTTTATGAATATCTTCCGGTTCACATTATTGCTCTAGAATAAATCCACTAGAGCCTTGAACATTCCCCTGTCTGTTTTCTTTTTTTCCAAGTGAGGGATGAAGTGATCCTTCATAGCATCCATAATGAGTAACTAAGCTTGAATGCCCTTCTTTTCACGGGTTGCCAACAATGTTGCATTTGTTGGTTGCTAAAGGTCATTGTCTTTCAGCAACAAGGTAACCCTTGCCTTCCAGCGTAGGAAGTTAGGAACCCCATCCAACCTATCTTCAAATCTGAGACTGGTTGTTGGCATTTGTAGATCTGTACAAATAAACTGCTGTGTGCTAATTCTTTCTAGCAATACAATAAGATTTCTCTAGTTTTTGCTATGCAAACTAGGAAATTGGCCCCTTCCTCTTCAGAGACGCTTTGATACCATGTTAATTTTATAACCCTAGTAAATGGCAAATTATTTCCTAGCAAGTTTCGTTGTTGATTTTAATTATCTTTTTGTCTTCCTAAACAAAATGTACTACTGGGATTTTAACTGGTAAACAAAATTAATTTTTAGCAGAAGCAAAACAACCAATTTCATGCACAAACACATTAAAATTTGCCTTTCAAACTTGTTGTTTCATTAATTTCTTCAACATTCAAAGATCTTCCCAACAGGGAAGATAAATGGCCATTGAGGGAAAATCACATGCAACAAAACCTAGAAACCTCCAGCTGAGACATTTCTCTTTAGCCCTCAATCCTACAACTATACAACCTGCTGCCCAAGCCTGTTTTCTACCTGCTCGTGTGCTGTGGCAACTTGCCCGTGAACGCGTGGGAATTTCTGAATAGTTTTCTCTGCCTGCCTGTGCACATGCCAGTGTAGACGCACATGTACAGTCTCCCTGCCATGTACGTGTGGTCCCTACTGCACGTTTCCTATTATTGCAGACCTGACCTAGCTAATTCTTCCCGCTGCCTGCACTGTACAGCCTCTTGGGATCGATCTACAGATCTCACGTGTGCCCCCTTTGCTGCAAAATCACTTGTTGAGTATATCTCTCTTCCGGCTCCTTGTTTTCTTCTTCTGGCTCCTGCTCCACCCAACCATTGAGATGTTAGTCTCGGTGTGTCTTGTGCTCACTAATTGTGTCTTCTCCCTAAGCCCAATGTTATTTTATAAGCTTGAGTTATGACTAAATCAACAACCCTAATCTTCAAAGTGATTGACGGTTGACATTAGATCCAACTTCACTTGAGATCAACGGTGGAGATTTATCATTTATCTAATTCACTAATGAAAATAACCTTTGCATTTTATTAGATTAAACTTACTTTTCTCGTAAAAAGATGTTATTTTAATAATTAAAGTAATTGCTAGGGTTAAGAGTCAATTAGGTGAATTACACACATCTAGACACTTTCCTATGCAGAAGTACGTGCCTGAGCTACAAACATCAACAATTAGGTGACTTACACGCATCTAGCTGCTTTCCTGTGCTGCCTGAGCTACAAACATCAACACAGTATATATATATATATATATATATATATATATATTTCCAAAGAAAACCTCGTAGGTAAACCCAAGGGATTCCTGGATGGCATCCGTAGGAAATCTTTTAGTATAAAGTTTAAACTAGTGCACCTATCCCGAGGGGATTTGAATCAGGCACCTTCTAGCATGGAACTAGCTCAATGCCCAACAACATTGGAAACAACGAGTTGAGCTAAATATAGGTTGTTTACCTATATCCAGATCTTAAATTTTCATAATATTTAGTATATCCGTAACCATGCCCATGCAAGTTATCTAATTAGGCTTAGACCTATGTTTCATGGTCTTATTACACATAGAGTTGGTGTTCCCCTAGATGAACGTGTAAATCATCTCACATATGGTGAATTCAAGTACAAATTTGACATCAATTTAAAGAGCCCTATGATAGATTTATTCTTCACTGCAGCACCAGCTCAAAAATATTTGAACACATAAAGCTTTGAAGACATTATAAGAAATGTTGTCAAGGAATAATACGAAAAGGGAAATTTGCCTAATTTTGGCTGTGAAGTGTTGAAAATGATTATAGCATCATGAAGTCTAAAGTACAGACTTGGAGAACCTTTGGGGAGAATTAAACAAATTTGTTTTTCCCCTTAACGTGGCTTGTCAGACCTAACATTGCTTGAAAGGAATTAGTGAGTATATGGTTATTACCTTCTCAAAACTCATAGCAAAGAGTAATACTGGACCAGTAAACCAGGAATGAAACAGATAAAAACAACAAAATATCATCTTTAAAATCCTTAATTGCAAATATTCAAAATTCCAATATTTAAGATATTCAGCTGCAATAACTTCATTATTTATTGCTGTCATAGAACATTATCAAACTTACCTTAAGATTGGCATAAAGTATGTACATTGTACCCTTTAACTGCCAACATAGATAAGCACAATCTGTCGAGGATCCCAATTTATATCAGTAAACTATTATAGTAAACTTTAATTAGTTCTCTGGCAGAACATACAACTTTAGGAATAATTATATCATCCAGTGAAAATTGTTACTGTTGTTATTAAAACTGGGTAGTAATCCTCTGCTGGTCTTAAGATAATAAACCACATCTAATGTCGTTAGAGATAGTGGTAGATGATAGCATTGACCCCTTGGATTTCTTTACAAGTGGAGAAAAGTGGTTGGCTTTGAATGCAATTGAAAATTTTCTTGTCTGTCTTGCTTTTGTCATACGTTACTCATTCTTGGTCTGGTAAATGTTGACTTCTCTTTTTTGGGATTATAACATCAGTAAAGTCCTTCAAGTTATAGCTGTCATTGTTTTGAAGGACTCACATTGATCCAATAAGTGGTTCTTGTTGGAAAATGCAATGTGGCAGTTATTAAGTCAGATTTCCTTAAGCTTAATAATTGCTTGTGAACTTTATTTATCTTCTTGTGTTTTCTTTATTAGATCCTCTTCATCAAACAATTATCAAGAGTAAACTAATAAAGGCAATGGACACAAAAACTAGGCTCCAAGCCTGGGAAAAACACCTCCAAGTGGAAAACCCAGAAAATGTCCTCTTCTTATAGAAGCTACCTCAAATGAGACAATCAAGACCCAAACCCTAGACCAAGTCCTCCTCCAAGTACCAAGTCAGCCCTTCAAGAAGTCCTTCCAGATAGATCAGATCAACAAGGGTCAATCTTGCTTCAACCAGTGTCCAGTTTCAACTTCGTCCCCAACCTCGACCCTATAATTTTGACCTGCTACTTCGCCCCTGTCGCTGTTGCAGAAACCCTAATTCAGCTCTTCAAGAGATTCTCCTTCAAGCAAGACAAATCCTTCCATGGTCAATGAGGTCAAAACAAAATATTTTCTCTTCCAGCAACTTGATACTGCAACTTGATCTCTTACAATTTCAGTCTTCCTTGAAGCTGTAGAAACCCTACTTTTTGCACGTGTGAGAGAGATAGAGCCCAAAAACAAACTTTTCTTCTTCTTCTTGGATTCTCCTTGTCTTCTAGACTTTCACTTGCCTTTCCCAACTTTAGATCGAACTTCTTCTTGAGAGATCGAACTTGTGAGTGTCAAATGAGGTTGAATTTGCTTTTATTTATAACCTTTTCAAGGGGTCAAATTCCCTCCTTTAGGCCAACTTGAAGCTGCTAGGGCTGACTTGTACTTTGGAGGTTTTCAGGACCTTCTAGACTCAAAATAAATTCTTTTACAAGATATATCTTGCTCGGAAGGGCCTTCTAATCATGATATTGACTCTCTTGACTCATTCCAATAAATCCTATGACTTAACAAACCCTAGAAGCATGAAGAACATGCTTTTTCCTAGATGATTGTAAAGCCCAGATTTTACAAATTAACTAGAGATCGAACATCTGTACTCTAAATTTTATAACTAAATTAGAAATTGAACTGAGATCAAAATTTACATATAAAATTTTATAATTAAATCAGAAATTGAACTGAGATCAAAATTTACATATAAATACTTACTTGGGCATTCTGTTTGGATCATTCTTGCTGATGTTGCTCCTAATTCGATCCTGTTAGCAAACCGACCGAAACCACCCTGCTAATCTGGGTTCAACCTCTTCGGTACCAAGATCCAGAGGACCTTAAAATTAGGGTTCTCTGCCCGCATGCCCAAAACTCCAAGAATAGAGGCTTAATTCAAATCTCTAGCTTATTTCTCGGTTTCACAATATTCTCTCCAACTCCCGTAGTTCGAAGAAATCTCTCCCCCTTCAGTGTTCCCCCGACTCCCTTATATGCATAAAATCCATCGACTCTCCATCCTTCGGGTCTCGGTTTCTTACCTTCTAGTAACCTCCTCCTTTCTTTTTAGAGTCGGTCACCTTCATAATCTTTTTTTAGAGTTGGTCACCTTCGTAATCTTTTTTTAGAGTTGGTCACCTTCATAATTTTATAATGCGTAGGTTGTCTCTATTCATTTAATTTAGTTAGAAGTAACTTATTTTGTTTAATTAAATTAATTTGCTTTATTTATAATTTTTATTAAATTACTTTATTTAGAATTTCAATAATTTTATTTATTTATTTTTGATCAAATTAAATTGTAAATTAAATGAATTTACTTCATAATTCATATATTTCATATTTTCTTTTGATTAAGGATTATCATACATATGTAGGATCCCGTTCAATATATTCATCATAATTCTGGTGAGTTAGGAATTTACTTTGATAAACAATTTATTAATCTAAGCTTAAACATTTTCCAATATTAGCTAGTACGTATACTAGTGCAATACATGCGGTTCATGCATATGTAGCTATCATATGGATGTTCCGTATGCATGCTAATATTCTCATTCTATTTGTAATTGTAGGCGAGTCATTACATACACCCCTCCTTCCGAAAACTTCGTCTCAAAGTTAGGGTTTATATAGTATATTAGTAGTTATTTAGTGATTAGTATAATTACGTAAGAATTGTGTTTGAGAATTGAATTTTGTTTAATGTAAGCACACTTAAAATTTGTGTTCTAAATATTTATAATTTTACAACTTATAATAGTCATGCCCTGCCCTTGCCGAGTTTCGAAGCTATTCTAGAATAATCTTATCATTTCTAATCTCTTACGCTCCTATCCTATCCATCCTCTACTGGAATATGCCATGGCATCAACTATACTAACTTAACCATTCATAGACTTTAAGGATGACAACGTCGACTATATCGACCTGATTTCCTAGTTAGCATCTGACAATCATCATCACACGTCTATGGGAGCGTGACTCGCATAGTCCTCCCATGACTTTAGGTTTTGGAGGATAAACGGTGCGTAATACCTCCACCCCTCCTAGTGGAACCAGGATCGACACCCTATCATGAAATCTCATTGAGCGTCAATTGTTCTTGCAGTTTTGTCATCACGTGGTCGATTTGGTAACGCTGTTATCTACAATGTAAACACTTATCCACATATATGCATCAATATATTCAAAACAAATTGTATTTAAATAATAGTTTTTGTGTATTTCACATATGTTGCTATCTACGACATTGATCCTTGCATTTACATAATGTAGTTGGCCATGTCTAGCCCATATATCTGTAAGTTAACTTTCATATTAAAATGTAGTCGTTCTTTTATTTCCATCTCACCATTCATGTTGATATGTAAAATAAAATTATAGACATGATATCCATAATAGAATTCATAATTCATATTAAGATAATGCATCAACAATGTTAAACATATAATATACTTTCATATTGGTATCCATGTACTAGTAATGTTAAACAAATAACATACTTCATATTGGTATCCATGTACCAATTAAATAAAAGTTTATTTTTACATGTGGTAGTTCAAAATGATAGTCTTATGTATCTAACTAAAATATAGTAATCATATACAAAATAAAGTTTTAAGTTCTTCAAAATTAACACAAGCTGGGGTATTTTTGACATATCCATGGCTATACTCGTCCCATTGAACCTTAACTTGGTCTACCAGACAGTTTTTGAGTTGTCGAACCCTACGTTCTAGTATACGTAATGGTTCGACCAAAATGGTTCCTTCGTCTGATACCTGCAGTTCTTTCCATTCAAGGTTATGAGATTTGTTAGCGATGTGATGTCTTAATACAGATACATGAAATACATTATGAATTTTATGCAAGTGGGGTGGCAGTGCAAGACGATAGGCGACAGGTACAAGTTTTTTTAGGACTTTGAATGGCCCAATAAATCGAGGTTACAACTTTGTTCCTTTTTCGAATCGGATAGTGATTTTATTTGGTCTGATGCAGACGAAACCCTTATCTCCTACTTCATAATTCCTATTTTTCCTATGCCCATCAACATAACTCGTTTGTCTATCTTGTGCTTCTTTCAATCGTTGCCTAATTTGTTCACATGTTCTTCCATGTCTTGAATTAATTCTGGTCCCACTATTACTTAATCTTCTAACTTGTCCCAAACTTAACGATGTTCTGGAAGGTTTGCCGTACAATGCTTCAAATGGAGACATCCTGATTGAACTGTGGTAGTTGTTATTACATGCAAATTCTACTAGGTACTTTTCCCAGTGTGATTGCTGATCCATAACGTACATCCTCAGCATATCTTCTAGTACTTGGTTCACCCTTTCTATTTGTCCATCAGTCTCAGGATGATAAGTTGTTCTTAAATTTAGTTGAGTTCCTAAGGTTGATTGCATGCAAGTCCATAATCTTGAAGTGAATTGTGAATCTCTATCTGATATGATCTTCTTAGCTACTCCATGAAATCTGATAATTTCATTTATAAATACCCGAACTATGTGAACAATTTTGTAAGTATCTCTTACATGAATAAAATGGGTGCTTTTCGTTAATTTATACATCACAACTGGAATGAAATTATGCCTTTGTGGAGTAAGAGGTAGTTCGATGATAAAATCCATAGAAATTATCTCCCATTTGGTCATAGGAATGTTGTGAGGTTGCAGGAGACTTGCTGGGTGATAATGGTCAGCCTTCACATGCTGCCATTCAAGACATTTTGTAACGAATTGGACAATATCACATTTCATGCCTGCCCAAAAGAAGAGTTTCTTTGTATCAACATACATTTTTTTTATACTAGGATGTGCACAATACAGTGCTCTGTGGGCTTCTTTAAAGATGGTGTTTCGGAGATCCCCGTTATCAGGAATGTACATCCTTCCATGAAATCATAAAATTCCATCATTTTCTAGTTCATATCCATCAAACTTAGGTTCTTTTGACTTTTTACTATCAAGGCCGAATCTTACTTTTAAATACCAACTATCTCTTAAGAGATGTTCTAGTATTCGCTTTCTCAAGTCTACCTTGATAGGTATGAGGGAAAAGATCCTTCGCCTTCTACTTAGAGCAACTACCACTACATTTTCTTTCCCTTTTATGTAGGAAATTCCAAAGTCATACTCACTGAGGAATTCACTCCATCGTCTTTGTCTAGCATTCAAGTTTCTGAGTGAACAAATATTGTAGACTTTGATGGTCGCTTTTGAGTATAAAGCTTCTCCCTGCTAGATAGTGTCTCCATATCTTTAGAGCTAGCACTACATCCATTAACTCTAGATCGTGCGTGGCGTCGAGTTCTTCATGAGGCTTTAATTTCCTTTAGGCATTCGCTATTACGCCTTTTTCAGACAAATACTGCACCTAATCCTTGCTTGGATGCATGAGTACACACAGTAAAATCTTTGTCCATATCAGGTACTCGTAAGATTGGTGCACTTGTCAATAATCTTTTAAGTTCAGAGAATGCTCTATGACATTCTTTAGTGTATTAATACCTAACTCTTTTACGCTGGAGGGTTGTGATAGACTTTGCAATTTTGAAGAATCCTTCTACAAACCTTCAATAATAGCCAGCAAAACCCATAAAGCTTCAAACTTCATGTGCATTTTTCGGTATCAGGCATTCCATGATTGCCTTTACCTTCTCAGGACCTACTGAGATTCCTTCACCAGATATGATATGACCAAAGTAATGATTTATTTATTTATTTATTATTTATTTATTTATTTTTATTTTTATTTATTTATTTATTTTTTTCTGAAAGAAAGAACATTTGGATAACTTTCCATATAACTGGTGTTCTTTGAGGAAAGATAATACTATTTGCAAATGTTTTTCATGCTCTTTCTCATTTTTGGAGTAGATGAAAATATTGTCTAAGAAGACATGTACAAATTGATCGAGATATTTGTGGAAAACGCTATTCATAAGGTTCATGAATTAAGCAAAGTCTTTTGGTAGAAAATTTGGTCCTGATGATGAACCACACTTGTTGGTTCGAAATGCGTTGGCCAAAAATTTCTCTTATGTGATTTCTACCGAAAGACTTTGCTTAATTTATTATGGATTACAGAAACTTGAATACAGAAACTAAGGTTCATGAATACTGCTGGTGCATTGGTAAACTCAAATGGTACTACAGTGAACTCATAATACCCACAACGTGTTTGGAATGCAGTCTTAGAGATATCGCTTTCATTAATTCTTTTTTGGTGATAGCATGATTGTATATCGGTTTTTGAGAAGACAAAAGCTTCTTTCATTTGGTCGAAGAGGTCTTCAATTCGAGGCATTCGATACCGATTCTTTATTCTAGCTTGATTTAAGTCTCGGTAGTCTATGCATAATCGCAAGGAACCATCCTTCTTATTGACAAAAATTACAGGAGCACCCCAGGGTGAAATACTGGGTCGAATGTGTCCTATATCCAATAGTTCCTTCAACTGAATTTGTAATTCTTGAAGTTTGGTGTTGTCATTCTATAAGGTGTTTTAGAGATTGGTTTTGTATCAAGTTTCAATTCTATTGTGAGATCCAACTCTCTTTTAGGAGGTAATCCTGGTAGTTCCTTTGGAAAAACATTCAGAAAGATGTAGAGCCCATATTTTACAAATTAACTAGAGATTGAACATCTGTACTCTAAATTTTATAATTATATCAGAAATTGAACTGAGATCAAAATTTACATATAAAATTTTATAATTAAATCGGAAATTGAATTGAGATCAAAATTTACATATAAATACTTACTTGGGTATTCTGTTTGGATAATTCTTGCTATTGTTGCTCCTAATCCGATCGTGTCACCAAACCGACTGAATCCACCCTGCCAATTTGGGTTCAACCTCTTCGGTACCCAGATCCGGAGGACTTTAAAATTAAGGTCCTTTGCCTCCGTGCCCAAAATTCCAAGAATAGAGGCTTAATTAAATCCTCCAACTTATTTCTCGGTTTCACAGTGTTCTCTCCAACTCCCATTGTCCGAAGAAATCTCTCCCCCTTCAGTGTTCCCTCGACTCCCTTGTATGCATAAAGTCCACCAACTCTCCATAATTCGGGTGTTGGTTTCTTACCTTCTAGTATCCTCCTTTCTTTTTAGAGTTGGTCACCTTCATAATCTTTTCTTAGAATTGGTCACCTTCATAATTTTATAATGCGTAGGTTGACTCTATTCATTTAACTTAGTTAGAATTAACTTATTTTGGTTAATTAAAATTTTTAATTAAATTAATTTACTTAATTTATCATTTTTATTAAATTACTTATTTAGAATTTAAATAATTTATTTTATTTATTTTTGATCAAATTAAATTGTAAATTAATTGAATTTACTTCATAATTCATATATTTCATATTTTCTTTTGATTAAGGATTATAATACATATGTGAGGGATCCCATTCAATATATTTATTATAATTATGGTGAGTTAGGACTTTACTTCGATAAACGATTTATTAACCTAAACTTAAACATTTTCCAACATTAGCAAGTGCATATACTAGTGCAATACATGCGGTTCATGCATATGTAGCTCTCATATGGATGTCTCGTATGCATGCTAATATTCACATTCTATTTGTAATTTTAGGCGGGTCATTACATACACCCCTCCTTCCGAAAACTTCGTTTCGAAGTTAAGATTTATATAGTATATTAGTAGTTATTTAGTGATTAGTATAATTACGTAAGAATTGTGTTTCAAAATTGAATTTTGTTTAATGTAAGGGCACTTAAAATTTGTGTTCTGAACATTTATAATTTTACAACTTATAATAGTCATGCCCTGCGCTTGTCGGTTTTTCAAGCTATTCTAGAATCATGCTAACCTCCTAATCTCTTCCACTCCCATCCTATCCGTTTTCTACTGGAATATGCCATGGGTTCAACTATACTAACCTAACCATTCATAGACTTTAAGGATGACAACGTCGATTATATCGACGTGATTTCCTAGTAGGCATTTGGCAGTCATCATCACACGTCTAGGGGAGCGTGATTCGCATAGTCCTCTCATAACTCTGGGTTTTGGAGGATAAACGGTGGGTAATACTTCCACCCCTCCTAGTGGAACCATGGTCAACACCTTATCATGAAATCTCATTGAGCCTCAATTGTTCTTGGAGTTTTGTCATCACGTGGTCGGTTTGGTAACGATGTTATCTGCAATGTAAACACTTATCCACACATATGCATCAATATATTCAAAACAAATTGTATTTAAATAACAATTTCTGTGTATTTCACATATGTTGCTATCTACGATATTGATCCTTGCATTCACATAACGTAGTTGGCCATGTCCAACCCATATATCTGTAAGTTAACTTTCATATTAAAAATGTAGTCATTCTTTTATTTCCATCTCACCATTCATGTTGATATGTAAAATAAAATTATAGACACGATATCCATAATAGAATTCATAATTCATATTAAGATCATGGATCAACAATGTTAAACATGTAATATACTTTCATATGGTATCCATGTACCAGTAATGTTAAGCAAATAACCTACTTCATATTGGTATCCATGTACCAATAAGATAAAAGTTCATTTTTACATGTGGTAGTTCAAAATGATAGTGTTAAGTATCTAACTAAAATATAGTAGTCATATACAAAATAAGGCTTTAAGTTCTTCAAAATTAACACAAGCTGGGGTATTTCTGACATATGATCTCTGTATTTTCCCAGGTAGCTGATCCAGGGCTATACTTGTCCCACTAGACCTTAACTTGGTCTACCAGACAATTTCTGAGTTGTCGAACCCTACGTTCTAGTTTACGTAATGGTTCGACCAAAATGGTTCCTTCATCCAATACCTGCAGTTACTTCCATTGAAGGTTATGAGGTTTCTCAGCTATGTAATGTCTTAATACAGATACATGAAATACATTATGAACTTTATGCAAGTGGGGTGGCAGTGCAAGACGATAGGCGACATGTCCAACTTTGTCTAGGACTTTGAATGGCCCAATAAATTGAGGTGACAACTTTGTTCCTTTTCTGAATCGGATAGTGCTTTTATTTGGTCTGATGTGGACGAAAACCCGATCTCCTACTTCATAATTTCTATCTTTCCTATGCGCATCAACATAACTCTTTTGTCTATCTTCTGCCTCTTTCAATCATTGCCTAATTTGTTTCATCTGTTTTTCCATCTTTTGAATTAATTCTGGTCCCACTATTACCTGATCTTCTAACTTGACCCAACTTAACGATGTTCTGCAAGGTCTGTCGTAAAATGCTTCAAATGGAGGCATCCCCATTGAACTGTGGTAACTGTTATTATATGCAAATTCTACTAAGGGCAAGTACTTTTCCCAGTATGATTACTGATCCATAATGTACATCTTCAACATATCTTCTAGTACTTGGTTCACCCTGTCTATTTGTCCATCAGTTTTAAGATGATACACTGTACTTAAATTTAATTGAGTTCCTAAGGCTGATTGCATACAAGTCTAGAATCGCGAAGTGAATCATGAATCTCTATTTAATATGATCTTCTTAGCTACTCCATGAAATCTGATGATTTCATTTATAAATACTCGAGCTATGTCAACAACTTTGTAAGTATCTGTTACGGGAATAAAATGGGTGCTTTACGTTAATTTATAAACCACAACTAGAATGACCATTATGCCTTTGTGGAGTAAGAGGTAGTCCGACGATAAAATCCATAGAAATTATCTTCCATTTGGTCATAGGAATGTCGTGAAGTTGCAGGAGACTTGCTGGGTGATAACGGTCAGTCTTCACTTGTTGACATTTAAGACATTTTGTAACGAATTGGACAATATGGCATTTCATGCCTGCCCAAAAGCAGAGTTTCTTTGTATCAACATATATTTTATTTATACTAGGATGTGCATAATACATTGCTTTGTGGGCTTCCTTAAGGATGGTGTCTGAGAGATCTCCTTGACTAGGAAAGTAAATCCTTCCATGAAATCGTAAAATTCTATCATCTTCTAGTTCATATCCATCAAACTTAGGTTCTTTTGGATTTTTACTATCAAGGCCGGATCTCACTTTTAAATACCAACTATCTCTTAAGAGATGTTCTAGTACTCACTTTCTCAAGTTTACCTTGATAGGTATGAGAGAAAAGATCCTTGGCCTTCTACTTAGAGCATCTACCACTACATTTTCTTTCCCTTTTATGTAGGAAATTCCAAAGTTATACTCATTGAGGAATTCACTCCATCGTCTTTGTCTAGCATTCAAGTCTCTTTGAGTGAACAAATATTGTAGACTTTGATGGTCACTTTTGAGCATAAAGCTTCTCCTTGCTAGATAGTGTCTCCATATCTTTAGAGCTAGCACTACGACGGCTAACTCTAAATCGTGCGTGGCATAGGGTTCTTCATGATGCTTTAATTTCCTTTAGGCATATGCTATTACGCCTCTATCTTGCATTAATACTGCACCTAATCCTTGCTTGGATGCATGAGTACACACAGTAAATCTTGGTCCATATCGGGTACTCGCAAGATTGGTCCATATAGGCTTTGCAATTTTGGAGAATCCTTCTACAAACCTTCGATAGTAGCCAGCTAAACCCATAAAGCTTCGCACTTCATGTGCATTTTTCGGTATCGAACATTCCATGGTTGCCTTTACCTTCTCAGGACCTACTGAGATTCCTTCACCATATATGATATGACCAAAGTAATGAATTTTTTTCTGAAAGAAAGAACATTTGGATAACTTTCCATATAATTGGTGTTTTCTGAGGCAAGATAATATTAGCTGCAAATGTTCTTCATGCTCTTTCTCATTTTTGGAGTAGATGAGAATATCGTCTAAGAAAACTTGTACAAATTGATCGAGATATTTGCGGAAAACACTGTTCATAAGGTTCATGAATACTGTTGGTGCATTGGTCAACCCAAATGGTACCACAATGAACTCATAATGCCCTAAGCATGTTCAGAATGCAGTCTTAGAGATATCGCTTTCCTTAATTCTTAATTGATGATAGAATGATCGTAGATCGATTTTTGAGAATACATAAGCTCCTTTCATTTGGTCGAAGAGGTCATCAATTCGAGGCATTGGATATTGATTCTTTATTGTAGCTCAATTTAGGTCTCGGTAGCTTATGCATAACCGCAAGGAACCATCATTCTTGACAAAATTTATAGGAGCACCCCAAGGTGAAATGCTGGGTTGAATGTGTCCTATATCCAATAGTTCGTTCAACTGAATTTGTAATTCTTGAAGTTTTGGAGTTGTCATTTTGTAAGGTGCTTTAAAGATTGGTTTTGTACCAGGTTTTAATTGTGAGATCTAGCTCTCTTTCAGGAGGTAATCTTGGTAGTTCATTTGGAAAAACATTCAGAAAGATGTAAAGCCCATATTTTACAAATTAACTAGAGATCAAACATCTGTACTCTAAATTTTATAATTAAATCAGAAATTGAACTGAGATCAAAATTTACATACAAAATTTTATAATTAAATCAGAAATCGTACTGAGATCAAAATTTACATATAAAATTTTATAATTAAATCAGAAATTGAACTGAGATCAAAATTTACATATAAATACTTGGGTATTCTGTTTGGATAATTTTTGCTGTTGTTGCTCCTAATCCGATCTTGTTGGCAACCGACTGAATCCACGCTGCCAATCTGGGTTCAACCTCTTCGGTACCCAGATCCAGAGGACTCTAAAATTAAGGTCCTCTACCCCTGTGCCCAAGACTCCAAGAATAGAGGTTCAATTCAAATCTCTAGCTTATTTCTCGGTTTCACAGTTTTCTCTCCAACTCCCATAGTACGAAGAAATCTCTCCCCCTTTAGTTTTCCCCCGACTCCCTTATATGCATAAAATCCACCGACTCTCCATCCTTCGGTTGTCGGTTTCTTACCTTCCAGTAATCTCCTTTCTTTTTAGAGTCGGTCACCTTCATAATCATTTTTTAGAGTTGGCCACCTTCATAATTTTATAATGCATAGGTTGACTCAGTTCATTTAATTTAGTTAGAAGTAACTTATTTTGTTTAATTAAAATTTTTAATTAAATTAATTTACTTTATTTATAATTTTAATTAAATTACCTTATTTAGAATTTAAATAATTTATTTTATTTATTTTTAATCAAATTAAATTGTAAAGTAAATGAATTTATTTCATAATTCATATATTTCATATTTTCTTTTGATTAAGGATTATCATACATATGTCAAGGATCCCATTCAATATATTCATTATAATTTTGGTGAGTTAGGAATTTTCTTCGATAAACGATTTATTAACCTAAACTTAAACATTTTCCAATATTAGCTAGTACGTATGCTAGTGCAATACATGCGGTTCATGCATATGTAGCTATCATATGGATGTCGCATATGCATACTAATATTCACATTCTATTTGTAATTTTAGGCGGGTCATTACAATGAACATCAATAAGAATCATAACTTTAAAATAATAACCTTTTTTTTCCTGTTACATAAGATACATATTGAAATGAGTACAATAACAATTATGAAGATCGAAACTAGTTACATTTCCAATAGTTCTAACGTGCAACTCTACTTTTATTTGTTTATATATTTGTGAATTTAAGCTAAAGCATTGACAATTTTTTAAAATAATTGTGAACAAGACATTGCTATGTATGTGAGTGAGGGATCTTTATTAATTTTTATTTTCATTTTAATTTTTTTAATTGTATTCTAGACAATGTAAAAATTTATTGTAGTTTGTTTTGAAAATAATAAACTTATTTGCTGGTTTTATAGTTTCTCAGGCAATGAGACCTTTCAACCATGTTTGTCATGTTGGAAAACAATGGGTTATACCAGTAGCTTCGCTGCATGTGTTGTACTTATTGGTGCTCATGGGTGTTACATGGAGAATTAGAAAAGTTGAATTTAAATTTGACGAATTCAAAGAGCTGAGCAAGGGAGTAACTATTACGCTTATATTCATAGGTATAATTCTTTTTTTGCCATTCTAAAATAATTTTGAAATCAATCTTGAAGTAGTTTTGTCAAATATAAATTCATATTATAATGTCTTGTGCAAAATATGTATTACTTTCTCTTTACAGAAATGTTGTAACTTTGATGTGGATGAAAGCATTTAAACTTTACATTAGGTTATAAAATGTACCTTTTCAAGGTGTCCATTAATATGAGTTCAACCACATCGAATATACTGATCACATATGATGAAATATCTATCATTTTTTACAAATGATGTTACGATATGAATATCAATATATAAATTACTAAAATAGTTTGTTTCTACAAACTTCATTTATGACCATATAGACAACAAAAGGAGGTGGGTTGATTGTATGGAAGAAATAGGTGTAACACCAAGTGCAAGTATAACACTGTAGAAGAGCTAGTTCTTGTTTTAGAGACGGATATTTTAGAGGGGGATGAAGAGATTATGGACGTTACTCAGAGAACTGTGTTTTTGCTATTCTTTCCCCATAGAACTATTGATATTGCTTCTATTGCTCCTACTGTGTAAGCTTCAATTGCTGTTGTCCTAGTTATTTTTTCAGCCTCTACTCATATGTCCTTTAAAACAATTGAAGATGGACCTTTAGCTTTGTGATTAAGCAGGACAATCAAATTGTAAAATGGGGGATATGTGAGGGGTAAAGTTATATTTATGCAATGAAAATTGGATTGCAATAAAAAGGGGGTTGATATGATTACATGTTTAATGTAAAGTTATAAAGTTATGTCTTTTTGTATTGTGTAACTAATTTCCGAAGAGGGGGAGGTTTTGTTGATGGTTGTGATCATCTGACTTCTGAACTATTAGTTGATCAATGTCTAGAGATGTGGGGGATGTAGAGTGTTGGATCATCCTTGACCATTCTACCTAACTACTGTTGCTCAAAGGCCTATTATCATGTGATATGAAGGAAATATTCTTCAATTTTTTGCAACTATATATTGTTATAACTCATGTTTACAAGTAGTTAGCTTGTGCATGTGTTTCTTCCATGGCACCTGAATCTTGGAACTTAAGGATATATTATCAATTTGTGTAAAACCATATGCAACATCTAGTGTCACCACCCTGGTAATTTTAAGTACAACATCAAGAGACGTTGCCATGGTGATTCACAGAGAAATCTTTCACCAATCTGCATAAGCAGTTTGTTGAATATGTCTTTCCACCATTATTATGATGTGGACTCGCTCAAACTCATTCAGGTCTTGTATTTGCATTGGTCTGGAACAAGATTAGTGACTTGGGTTGGTAGCATGTTCATTGGCTAGTTTAGATACCTATAATCTAAGTCACAAGGTTCAATCAATTTTATTTACGATATATGAAATTCACCAATACTTGAAAAGAATTTGAAATTCATTGGCTTAGCCTAAGTTCAAAGGCAATTCTCAAATAAAATCTCAAGGAAATTCTAAAGATGAATCGTAAGTTGATTTTATAAAAAAATGCCATCTTTAATCATTAAATATGTTATTTTAAGTGGACAGAAAAAAAGAAAAATTTCAATTTTTTTTTTTTTATTTTTTTTTATTTTTTTTATATTTCCATTTTCTATATTTTTGAAATTTATATATGTAAGGACCTAATGCTGACCTTCATCTAAATTTCATTGCGCAATTTGAATCTTATCCGAATTTCATTGTTGCTGAAGTATCTATTTTCTAAACCCCTCTCATATCCACTCTAAAGATATCTTATGACCCCTCACCTTAATTGCTTATTTCATTTGATTTTTCTCAATTTTCCTTGTACTATAGAATCCCCTCAACCATCAGCGAATTTCCATCCAGCCATTGCAAACGTGATTTGCTCCCTACAGGGAATATGTTTCTTCGTCATTAATACTTAATCCTCTACAATATTTACCCAACTCTTCTTATGCTATTTTCTCAACATATCTTGATTATAATCCTTCGTGACTCAATATGAGAAAATGACACTAATGATAAACGATGTCTCTCACTTGATACTTTAGCATTGATCAGACCTATGGACTATGTAGGGCTTCTCATGTGAGCTTCTCCTGATATCATCATGCTGGCCTACTTGCCATGCTAATGAAGTCCCCCATGCCATTAGCGAGTCACCAAAGCCCATTGGAAGATCTGGATGATCTTCCCTTGTAGAAATCAACTCATCCCCAAGGGTAGCTGTACTGCCAAGACCTATGATGCCCAGATCCCACACTAGTCTAAAAAGGGTGCCACTATGCTGTTGCTGTGCAACTCTTGTCATGACAGTCTGCCCTTCATGTTCAAGTTGTTTCCACCTCTCCTGGGACCTGATGGAAAAACATCTATGGAGTCCCAATGCATCTGGACCAAGCTCCTACATGATGTCACCTTCTACCCATCCAACACTCACCTTGATCTCTAGTGATAATAAGGAAAACCAACCTTGCCATGCGATTAAGGCCTCAATGCTCCCCCACTTGTCAAACCAAGGGTGAGCTAGCTCATCCCTCGTCCTAATCCCACTCACCACGAAGCAAAGTGTCCAATCGACCAACCAAACCCTTGAATCCCATAGCCAGAATGACTGTGGCATAGTCCAGACAGCTGATGGAACCAACTTGTACCACGTCTCAAGTCCCTGCGTGCAATCAATATATGAACTCCATACATCATGAACCAATCTGGTACTGCCCAGCCTTACGCCAACCATACCACACAGTGGGAGCTATCATCCTGCCTCCTAAAAGTGCTCCCCAATGCTGCTCGGAGTCTAAACATCTGCCTATAATCAAGGTCCACCAACCGCTCTAGATGCTCCAAAGGCACCTCGGAATGTCTCACCAAAAGGGGATCATGTATCAGCCTAAGTGTGGGTTCAAGGGTGGTCCAAGTGCTACCTCTGCAGGAGATCGGACTACCCCCAAGCTTGCATCCACCAACTCGCGTCCTGACCATATGCCACAACTGGAAAGCCTCTCTCCCAATGCACTATGTCCCATGCAACTGTCTCAGATGAACGTCATGGCCCTGTTGCTCGTGATGAGAGTATCAAGAGATGATATCCACGTCCCTTGTGTTAGTGTGCAATGCTGGAGAGTGATAAATGGAAGTTCACGGTTGGCCCTGTGATCAACTCGCTCTCCAAATCTGAGTGTGCCAAACCCAATGGTGTGCCTAATGCCCTCGTCAAGATATCTCTTTAGCGGCAACACTCTGACAACTTGTTGTGCATCATCTTGCTCGACTGCACACAAGTACATACCCCTACACTCCTTTGCATAGCATTGAACTCCGTGGCACAACTCCATGCACCCCTGGATACCAACGCTCAATGCCATGCCCCATGTACCATAGGGAATCCCATATGTGCCCATGCAACCGCGTAGCTGCTAATACACCTACCACGAAGTGATCTACACCTCCTCATCTGCCCTAGTAGGTCTGAGCAACCTAACTCCACACTTGCTACAGGGGATATCTTTGTTGTGCCGATCTTCGGTGACTCCTATTCCCAATACCCCAATCAGAGAACATTGTCTCCATATAATGCCCTGTCTGGTGGCCTACCCATGTCACCTCCTCCCACCAGCTCCTACCAGAGAACGCTAATCGTCTTGCAACCCCATGTGCAACCAACATGCCAATACAATCCATGGAGCCTGCTCACAAACTGCTTGTTTGCTAATGTCGATTGGAATTCCCCTAGGGAATATATGTACTTAGTCACTAGGTCGACTACCTCACCAATGCCATAGCCATCCCGCATGTCTGATATCGGATAAGGAGCTCCACCTAGATCCCAATGCCAACTTGGGCCTCTAGTGCCCTCAGTGTCTAAGAGCTCCCATTGAGCTTTACTTTAGACTATGCCCATCCCCATGAGTCCAACCCACTCCACTGGGTACCAACTCAGAATCTCTAGCCATCCAATCCCAAGAGAGTGATCGAATGCACGAAACCTTGCACATAGAACAACCTCGACATGCAGATGTTGCACCTTGTGCAACTCCGATCGTCTCATCCCGTTATCCAGGCCGACACATGAGATTTGACTAGGTAGCTCCGTCTCCCTCTCTCCAATGGGCAAAGCTGACCCAATAGTGCTGCTAACTTGGTCATCCCCTTTGGTATGTCTAGACAACTCTGCCTCTCTCAATCCAATGCGTAGGGTTGGGCTGATAACGTTGTAGATCTTGTCAGTGCGCCTTTGAAGTGAACTGTGCTAGAATCCAAACATATGGTCTGTATGTTGCCCCTTATCAATGGCTAGCCTAAAGGATGGTTGCACATCCTCCTCCATCATGGGGTCGACATGAGCCTCCAACTGCTCCTCCATAGACAACACACCATACAAGACATGCTCATCAGTCAATTGTAGGTGGCTGTGTTGGCATTATGATGCATGTGTTGTCCTTGATGGCAACTCACTTGTAACAGAACAAGTATATGGTAACTAGATGAATCCACAGGTCAGTTCAGAGGTGACAGAATGATGGAACAAAATACCAGAATGATGGGTCAAATGTTTACAAATCAAAATTAGAAGTTTGATATAGGTGAATATTTGAAAATCTATACGCGGGTTAGTCAAGGCCAAGTTGCGTATACACGCGAGTTTGGTGAAGCAAAGTAGTGTATGGTTTTTGCAACATGGTATTCTAAATACCAGGGGTCTTTACCATGGTATTGGCCCATAGTAATGAGCGCGACAACGAATATTGATCCCGTCAAAGATTACCACTGACACTAGTGTAATTTTGACCTGTGGTATTGGATAAGGGCTAAACTATATAAAGAGGTGAAGATCAAAGTGCTAAGGGTGCAAGTGAAAGTGTTTTTGATGAGTACTTCAATTTGCAGTATATTTGCATTGTAAGGGCCATAATTGTCTCATATATCTGAAATAATTATGCACCGATGAATACAATGATGGATTAGGATCATGAGACCTGAAATGACTTTTCATTGTATGATCTGCTCATGGATTGACTAGATCTAAGTATTGACGCATGTTTTTATCTCTGAATATTATGATCGGGGCTTTCTGAAGTTCTGAAAAACTACGCAATTTTAGGTTGAAATTTGCAGATCTATACACTGGTTGGTCTCGGGAAAAGTGTGTATACACGCGGGTTCGCTTTTTCAAAGTCATGTATATAAAGTAAGGATTTTTTCTCATAAATGACTGATCAACCTGATTAGTGCTGCTGTTTCTTTGTTGTCTATCAATGATGTCCTTACGATGATCTAGGTTGAGTGATAATGTTTGAAGTAGAACTGATTGAATGATGAAGTTGAATTTGTTTACGTGTTGATTGGTTGAAAAGATTATTGATGCTATTGACTGTATGAAGGTTCTGTAAGCTAACAAAAGAATATCTCTGGTCAACTCTATGTCTGATAAAATAACAAGTTTTCAGTTTTCAGTATATTAAGATCTGTATGTGGGTTTCTCTACAGAAAAGCGCGTATACACGCGGGTTGCCTTAAGTGAAGTAGCGTATACATTTTGGCATTTGAATGATCAGGGTTGCAGTTGATTCTGTGTGTTGATGCAGTATTTTGAGTTCAGTTTTATGTACTGGTTACAGTGATCTGACTGTTCCAATTGATTGGTTGAGTTTTGATTAAGTGTCAGTTGATTGGGTTTTAGTGATTGGTTGATTTAGTTGTGTCAGAGATTGATGATTATATTATAGTGACGAGTCACAGTTTGATTGTTGAGCTTAAGTGTTGATATTGGATCCAGTGTGAAAATTTATGAAACGTGGTCCATGGATGTTGCCGAGGGTTGGAGCCTTTAGTGAGGAAGTCAAAGCCTCCTGCGAGTAGAAGTTTGTGATCAGATCAGGGGGTTGGAGCTTCCTTCCAATAGGAGCTGGAGAACAAGCGAAGGTTGTAGCCTTCAACAGGCGGGGTGCTTGCGTACTGGTATGAGTTTGCACCAGTACAAGAATGTAAGAAGTTTTTGATATTAATAAGTTTTGAACACTGAGACGACAACAACGATGGTTTTTCTCCCACATTGGGTTTCCACCTTAAATCCCGGTGTTCATGTGTGTTACTTATAAGTGATACTTTATTCTGTTCTCACTGCACCTGTTTAATTCTTATCAAATGCCTGATAAATCTCTTACATTTTGGTTCAAGTTTAACATATAAAGAATTAGTTGTTTTACAAGTTTATTGAGCATACGCTAGTTTCTTTTACAACAGTCGTGTATATACGCTAGTTGGGTTCAGTCAAGTCGCGTATACATTTCAGAAAAGAAAATTATTATTGTGAGTTTTTAAAATACTGATTCACCCCCCCCTCTCAATATTTTTCCCAACAATTGGTATTAGAGCAAGTCCTTCAAAAGAAGCTTGATCGCTTGAAGGAAGATCTCCCAAGATGAACAATCAAGACGGAACGACATCTATTAGACCACCACTCTTCAACGGAAATAATTTTATATATTGGAAGACAAGAACCAAATCCTATCTTCAATCTCTTGGAGCAGATGTTTGGGCAATTGTGGAAGGAGGTTACCAATATCCAGTTACAGTTCCCACAGATGTAGCAGAAAATAAGACGTATGAAACCAATGCCAAAGCTGTCAATGCATTATTGGGAAGTCTGACAGAATCAGAATTTGTCAAAGTTATGCAGCTAAACACAACAAAAGAAATATGGGACAAAATCATTCAAAGCTATGAAGGTGATACCAAGGTAAAAAGTGCTAAACTCCAAACTCTCAGAATTCAATATGAAACTCTCAAAATGCATAATGATGAAAGTATTGCCAATTTCTTTCTACATATAGATGATATTGTAAATCGCATGAAAAATCTGGGTGAATAAATAAAGGATGCTACTTTAGTAGAGAAAATCTTAAGATCCCTAACTCCTAAATTCGAGTAAAAAATATCTGCCATTGAAGAGAAGCAGGATTTGCAGACTCTTACTGTTGTTCAACTTCATGGGATCTTGACTTCTTTTGAAATGAGGAAAGGAGGTCCCTCAGAAGTCAGAGAAGCCGCATTTAAAGCATCTGCAAAAGGAAAAGAAAAGGAAGAACGCAAGGAATCAGGATACATATCAGAAGAAGATGAGGTGAACTTTGTAAAGAAGCTTCAACTGGACACCGGAAGGTTCAAAGGTAAGCTTCCCTTCAAATGTTTTGCTTGTGGTAGAGTTGGTCCTTACGCTGCTAAATGTCCTCATAAAGACAACCATGACAAAGGGAAGGATACTGCAAAAGGTAATAGGGGACGATTTGACATTAGAAGAAGTTATTATACTCATGAAGATAGTGATGGCTTGTCAAATAGTGAAGAGGGTGAATTTGATCAAGATCTTAAATTGCTAATGGCTTTTGAGAAAAGTACTAATGAGTCTAATGATAAATTTATGGGCTTTAGAGGAAAAATATTTCTTTGAAGTAATTACTCAACTCAAAATTTGCTTGGAAGAAAATAAGTAGCCATAGATACTTTGAAGCATCAACTCATAGAAAAAGAAAAGCATAATGAGAAGTTAGAATGTGAAGTAGTAAGTCTAAGAAAGGAACTTGAGAAAATAAAAACTTTGAATCTTAGATTTGCTAAAGGATCTGAAACCTTAGATGAAATTATGTTTGCAAGTGATTATGAGGGAAAATAGAGTTTCGACTCTTAGACCTGGATTTTCTAGAGAGAAAAGGACCATATCTAACAAGAAGAATAAATGTCATTGTCAACAACGACCATAAGTGTAATGGATTCATCGTTGAGCATAGAACTCACATATTAATGTTATCTGTTTCATCCATGTGATTGATTAAAACAACCTGATCTAAAATTTTAAGCTAAGATGGACATTGTGCGGCTGTGCCTATGGGCTAAAACGAGTCACGAATGTGCACTGTGCAGATTTCACAATGGCAGTGGAAGACCAAGGTATAAAATAAAACACAGGTTCATTGAGTCAAGTATCACTGTGTAGTGTAGATGCGTCACATAGGGCTGAGGGATCGAATGTGCAGGTTGCAACAAGAGGCTTGATTGTGCACTGTGGCGAGAGTCGATGGTGGACTGGTGGAGTAACGAAGTGTGAAAGTGAGTTTTTTTGTTCCCGCCAAGTTGTAGGGTTACCCTTTTTTTTTTTTTAAATTATAAGCGTTGAAAAAAAACCCGAACCACAAAAAAAGGCTAAAAAAAAAATGAACTTCATCGAATATTTAACGAATTTCTTGATTTTGTTCGCGTTTGTACATGTTTTTGGGTTTGGGTTCGACATAGGTACGAGTTCGGCATAAAATTCGGCGAATGAAATCGAATATATTTGAATTGTGTTGAAGTTTGGCTATGACTTAGGTGTCAATACATGATAAATTGGTTTTGATGGGAGTAAACATTGATATGACCCTATATGTGCTAGTGACCTTATTCCATAATCTTGTTGTATCTGAGGTAGTTACCCTTTGTTAGTTTTTGTAGTATTAGATGTGTTCTAGCCACAAAATTTTGTGGAGAGGCTAGAATATAGATCTCCAAAACCCATAAATCGTTTCTGGGAATTCCGCCTAAAAATGACTTAATTAGATTATTATCCAGTTTTTAAATATCTGCTAAATCTAAACTTAGGGAATATGCTTAATTAATCAGAATTAATTAAGGCAAGGCTTGAATCATCTAGAAATTCACACAGATCGACTTCTAGTTAATCCTAGCCATCGATTAAGATTTAATCTTGGCCGTTGGAGTCCTAACAGAGGATTATAAGAAGAGGTTGATGGGCACTTGGAGAATACACTTGAGAGGTTTGATTTCATGAGCAATTCAATTTCCTGAGTAGCAACAGTCAGTTGCCAGAGAGAGAGCCAGTGAGATCTAAGTAGTGAGTGAGGGGCAGGGACAGTGATTCGGAGGAAAGATTTTCCAGATCCGAAGAGGCAGCAACAAGAGGGCCGAGTTATCCCAGAGAGGCAACGCTGAGGGACTGCGCAGTTGCTTCAGCCAGGCAGTTTGATTTGGAGGAAGGAAAAATCGTTCTTAGTTCCAGAGGTCGGGAAGAAGTCCCAGAGGGATGGAAAGGCTATTTCCTCAGCATCCAAAGGCAAAACAACTTCATCAGAGCCTAGTCCGAAGCAACCTGTCCAACTAGCTACGTAGAGGCTGATGCAAAGCTCCAGGAGGCCGAGTTTTGATAGGGAAAGCCGAGCCAATGATTGCTTGTGGGAGAAGGGTAATTCCCTTTAGTATTTTGCCCAGATTTTCTAGCTGTTTCGATTTCCAATTGGGCATCCATAGATGTACTCAGATTTCACTATTGCATAATAAAATAGAACCCTCACTGTTGCACCGGTTTTCCCAAGTTGGGTTTTTCCAGGGACATTGGTCCAAAAATAACTGTGTTTTTTTGTGTGTGCGCTAGCATTTCTTCCAATGTTTATTCTTTCGCAGTTTTATTTGTGTAGGTTGTAGTGTGAGTTATTCATCATTTGTTGTAGCAAACAGTAAAAATTGTTAAATTAAAATAACAATTAGCAAAATAATTTCCAGTTGCTGCAATAGGATTTCGTTTTTCAGAATTTTCACATGGTATTCAGAGTGCAGTTGATTAGCCAGAGAGCTCAGTAGTGAAGACAAAAGGAGTTTTGTTGTTCGGTGTGGGCAGCAGATCGAAACCCCAGAGGCAACACAATCACTTTGCCAAGAAGTCGAGTTTCTTGAGGAGATTCAATTTTTCAGAGTGAGGGATAAAAAAATTCGATCTCTCCAGATCGAGGGATTCTAGAGGTAGAGGGAGAAACCTAGTATTTTCACAAAGCAGATCTCTAGCTGGACGCAGTAGTGTTGCAGCAGTTTGCTAGAGCAGAGCTAACGTCGGGTGGAAGGAAGAAGAGCACACACTAAGGGAATATTTTCCTCAGGGAACTTCTAGTCTCAAGAAGTTCGATTTTCCTTGTAGATCAACAGTCGTTGTGAGCAGAGTTTCTTACTCCCGGAAGGAGTGCGAATAGTTGAGCAACAACTGAGCAGAAAGGAAGAGGAGATTTTCGACATTTGTTGAGATGGCCACTATTGGGTTTTGTGATCAAGGATAGGTTGGATGGAGCTTCCAACTATGTCATCTGAAAGGCAAGGATGTCCTTCCTTCTAGATGAATATGGCTTGAAGACATATATTGATGCAGTGGTAGTAGTTCCTCAAGATGCAGATCGGCTGAAGGAATATAGAAAGGAGATGGCACGGGCGAAGAGGTTGATACTAGATGGAGTCTGGGATCACATTGTTTCACACATAGCTGGCAAAGGTATTGCCAGAGAGATGTGGGAGACTCTATCCACGCTATACCAGGGCACTTTTGAGCAGTGGAAGATCTACTTGGAGGAGAAAATGAGATGCATCAGGATGCAAAAGGGGGAAAGCATAGACCCCTTCCTCACCAGGATTCAGGAGGTTCAAGACCAATTTTCAGCTGTTGGGGCAACGCCTCAACCCACAGAGCTAGTGCGATTGGCACTAAATAGTGTCTTTGAGGAGTGGCATGTATTCGTCCAAAGTATTTTGGGCAATTATACGTTGCCAAGTTGGGACAGGATGTGGGTTGATTTGTGGCAGGGGGAGTTGAGACGAGCTCTATTGAAGGGCTCCATCGGTGGCAGTAGCAGCGGATTGGAGCAGGTGAAGGAGGAGGAGAATGTGGCCCTCGCATCGAAGGGTCCCAGTCAAGGACAAGGGGAGCAGAGGAAGAAAAATAAGGACCTGTCAAAGGTCAAGTGCTTTAGATTTGGTGAGCTTGATGTCTATAGTATCCAGTGTCCTCTCAGGAAGAAGGACAAGGAGGAGAAGCAGGGCCAGTAGGCAGCATCAGCAGAGATCGATATGCTGTCCTCCAAGCTGGAGGAAGACTTCGCCATGTTTGTTGACATACCTTTAGGAGTGAGGTGGGGAGATTTGGTGCTGTAGCCCCAGAGTGCTACAGATGGGCAAGATCTTGAGGAGGTCCACCTCATTGATCAATACCTTGCTACGAGGGCCCATAGTTTTCAATAGCAGGATGGATTAGTGACAGTAGACGCAGTCAGAGGCCAAGTGACAATTGCAGACTAGTAGTAGTCAGATGTTGGGGAGCTCAGTGCAGAGTTGGCAGCAGTGCAGTTGGCATAGTGCAGAGTCAACAACAACGCATAGTCTTCAGTAGATAGAACAATAGCTAGTAGCAGTCAGGACTCGAGAGACAGATGCATCATACTGATCACAACTGATTCAATATTTTGGATGCTTTATAGTTGCAGATGTTGCAGTTGCAGCAACAACAAATGAGAGGGAGTTTCAGTGCAGATGTAGTGTTAGCAGCAGCATGGCAGTGTTAGCAGCAACACAAATGCAACATATATTAGAGTTGCGCAGTCGTTGGTGGGTAGTATGGCCATACATTAGCAACATGACAGGAGATGATGCAGAGACAGGGTGCTGTCACAGGATGTGTAGTAGAGCATTAGAACACTTTCCTCGCTAAGAGAGAGTGTTAGTTTTTGTAGGATCAGATGTGTTCTAGCCACGAAATTTTGTGGAGAGGCTAGAATACAAGAGATATCCAAAACCCATAAATCGTTTTTGTAAATTCCGTCTAGAAATGACTTAACTAGATTATTAGCCAGTTTTTAAATATTTCTTAAGTCTAAACATAGGGAATATGGTTAATTAATCAGAATTAATTCAGTCAAGGCGTGAATCATCTAGAAACTCACACAAATCGACTTCTAGTTAATCCTAGCCATCGATTAAGATTTAATCTTGGTCGTTGGAGTCACAACAAAGGATTATAAGAAGAAGTCGATGGGCACTTGGAAAATACACTTGAGAGGTTCGATTTCTTGAGTAGCAACAGTCAGTTGTCAGAGAGAGAGCTAGTGAGATTGAAGCAGTGAGTGAGGGGCAGGGATAGTGATCCGGAGGAAAGATTTTCCAGATCTGGAGAGGCAATAGAAAGTGGGCCAGGTTATCCCAGAGAGGCAATGCTGAGGGACTGCGTAGTTGCTTCAGCCAGGCAGTTCAATTTGGAGGAAGGTAAAATCGTTCTCAATTCTAGAGGGTTGGAGTGGCAATTTCCTCAACATCCAAAGGCAAAACGACTTCATCAGAGCCCAGTCTGAAGCAAGTCGTCCAGTCAACTACGTAGAGTAGCGCAGTGGCTGACGCAGAGCTCTGGGAGGCCGAGTTTTGGTAGGGAAAGCCGAGCCAGAGATTGCTTGTGGGTGAAGGGTAATTCCCTTCAGTATTTTGCCCAAATTTTCTGGCTATTTGGATTGCCAGTTGGGCATACATAGATGTACTCAGATTTCACTGATGCATCGGTTTTCCCAAGTTAGGTTTTTTTCGAGACATTGGTCCAAAAATAACTATGTTATTTTATGTGTGTGTGCTAGCATTTCTTCCAACGTTTATTCTTCCGCAGTTTTATTTGTGTAGGTTGCAGTGTAAGTTATTTAGTATTTGCTATAGCAAACAATAAATAAATTGTTAAATTAAAATAACAATTAGGAGAATAATTTCCAGTTGCTGCAATAGGATTTCATTTTTCATAATTTTCACACCCTTGACACTAACTTTGGCCTGATTGTTTTCTGATAATTATGAGGCAGTGATCTTCTTTGTGACATTGTGATAGTGACTTCTCTATGTAAACAATAATGATCTTGCACAATGATCTTGCTTTATAACTTTGATGACATAAATGTGATATTAGAACAGTGGTGCTTGGACTCTTGACATCGACACATCGTGATGTGATGATGATATGACTTGACTTAACAACTTTGATGATGAGGTTGTGATGACAATGACAACAATAGTTTGTTATAAGCAAAGCAATATACAACAATAGACAGATGAGTGGACAGTATGTTTGGTAGCAACAGTGATCAACAACAGAAGTGAGAGAGCAATAGTGAGCCATGATGATGTAGTAGTAACATTGAAGCAGAGATGATTGAGTGGGTGATTGTCTTGGGAGACTGAAGACTCCCTCTCACAAGGTCAACAAACATCTTCAGAATTTTGGGTTAGAACCCTTGGGGAGTGTTTCACTTCCTTCCAGGCTTACTTGGTAAATTTGTTGTATATACACCATACATAACATAATTGAGCTTTTTGTTGAGCCAATACTTTTGTGCTCGATTGATGTAATGTGATGTTTTTATGTTTTTGTTGATGCTCGACATATTTAAAGATTAATTAACCAATTGAAAAGAATTAAGGAAATATTGATTAAGACCCCTCTTAGTATTTCCAACAGGGATTCCTACCATCTGTGAAAGCTTATAAAGAGCAGGGGACATTGATTGAGGTGATTATGGGTCTTTGTCCTATTGTTGTCATTTGGTCTAGTAGTTGTCCCATAGGCCCCCCTCGTAGGACCCCTACTAGATTGTGTGGAAACAATACTTACGTGAAATGGGGTTGATTCCAGCTACTACCATTATAGCCTCTACGTATCACCACCTCGCCCCAAAGATGGCAACACGAGTTTGCTTTGGGGAATCGAACATGGGAGCTACTCCTAGGGGGCCATTAAAGACACTATAATCTTAGATGCTTCAGCTTATTTGGATTTTATTTTTGCTCTAGTAGAGTTGAAGATGAGGATATAGTATCTCAATTATATATTCTATATTCTTCCCTTGCAAATAACTCCTTGAGAAATTCCTGGGCACTTAACCTTATTCTGAGGATGGTACCTAGTGTAAAGCATGAGACATAGGCTTAGTTGACCTAATCCTATGGTAATCAAACTGGGGACCTTCACACTGCATAGGATTACCAACAATGACCTAGCAGTAGTGGAACCAATTGATTAAGCTAACCCTCAAGGCTATATCTCCATTGTATATATGTTTCCATTTTTTTCTTTTTAAAAAAAAATATTTTTCTCCATATATAAGAAGTAATTAAAAATAATATGCATGTTCATATCAATTTTTGTATATGTGTATCTTTCTTCTTGATGAGACAAAATATTTGCCTAGTATACTATATTAATATTTTCATTTGTTAAACTTGACCAAATGTAGCTTTCTTGTTGTATCGTTGGATATCTTTTGTAAATCAACCTACCATTATTCTAATAACAAAGGAGAATTGCGTAACTGGGCTCCTTTTCTTTGGTTCTTATGCATTATGTCGATTTGTATAATGAATCTAATTCTTTTGTCCTTTATACATTTGAAAACAGGAGTTTGGGTTGCACTATACGTTGCTAATGAGGTTCATGGTGAAAAATCAACAAGGCTTATGGTTGCATCGAGGTTCATGTTGATGCTTGCGGTATGCAATTTTTAGCATTTATTGAGAAGAAAATGATTAAGCCTCCATTTTATGTTTTTTTTCCTAAACATTATCAATCTGACTCTACTTATGTACTTTTTACTAGTTTTATTAGTTAAACAAATATTTTGTTTGAGTACATATATAAATTAATTTATTTTGAATTATTTTTTCATATCTTATTATTCAATAACTCTAACAAAGTTAACATCCCTAATTTTCTATGACTAAATTTTGAAAAATCTTATGTTCCTCGTTTACCCCCATAATAAATTTATGCTAAGATGTTTTTCAAAGACAATAAGTAGGATGCTTTAGCTCATGGAGAATGTAACAATATTTTGGTCAACTTTTGTGGAGGAAAAATGGCATTAATGCTTTCAAAATTTTTCTTACTCTACATAACAGATGGGAAATTTATCCTTCTATTATGAGAGTTAGGATTTGAGAACCTTAGATTGGAAAACTTCACCTATGATGAAAAGCTTAGCCTTTTCCAATGTATCTTGCATGTGAGTCCTACATAATTGTGAATTTAATAGATGGTGCACTCACTCGATTTACCGTGTTTAAGATTTTTTTCCACCTGATTTTGCAATTGATTCCATTGCTCACATTTGAAATGAATCATAGTTGTACATTTATGAAAACTCGATCAATCAACATGACTTAGTTTCTTTTAATGACTTAACTTGCTCATCATTCACAACCTTTAATAGCTTAAAGACCTTAGTGCTTTTCCCCAACTACTTTTCTAAACCTGTCCTCAATGTTTTCCTGGTGGTGGGAATGAACTCACCTAGTTGGTTACAAGAGATAATGTGTTTCTATGATCAATACAAATAATCAACAACAATTCTATTATAAGTTTATTAATCCTAATGGTGATATTCATTTTAAGTTATTTTGCTCTAGTGCAACTAGTAATTAGTAAATGGTATTGACCATTAGAAGGTGTACCTACTAAATGCTTATTTACAAACCATAGCCCATGAATATTAGTGCAATATGCGTTAAATCTGAATTTCCTTTTCCACATAAAACGTGTTAAACTTGACTTGTGATCCTTATTGGGCTTCTTAATGCATACCATTGATGGGATGCTTAATTCACACCATTAGAGGATGGGCTAATTATTACATGTCATTAGTGGGTAACTAATGTACTACGCATTGGTTATGAAGGTTAGGGATAGTTAATCTAGGTCTAACACCTATAAATATGATGTTCTCACCTCATTTGTAATATCACTCATTTATTTTGATTAAGTGGATATTCATTGCATATTTGAGTATCAAGGTTAGCATCTTAATTCTTGTGTATTGTTTTTTTTAATGCAATTTTGTGCGGAGTCCGTTGTGATCCTTATGCCTCATTTGTAATTTCAAGATGGTATTAGAGCTAAGGGATTTAGACTCCCTAACCTTGATTGATCATGCTTTAAGCTTATTTACGAAATGATAAATCTCTTTGTTACCGCCTAGTTTCACTTAAGAGTACTGTTACTTATTGGTTTAGCAGTCTCATCAATGTTCTCATGAGGTGCTAGGGTCATGCCACACAAAACAAGTGCCCACTGTCACTTCACCACAAGTCCCCACCCTTCAAACCCAACTGCCACAAAAGACTATGGGAGGCTTCCCTACAAAACTATCTCTACCATATATGAGTATAACAATGCTTAATATAGATATCTAATGTGAAGGTAAGAGTTGATTGTGTAATTTACCGATTTGTAAATAAAATTAAGCATAAGAATAATGCAAACCAACAAACAAAATCACACAAAACATAAATTATTTACCTCTAAATTCGGCAAAAGAATGAGTGATAAATAACGCAACCAAATGTGAGATGCATTCCTTGTTTTCCCTTGGATAAGTGGCTACAATTAAATAATTTCCTTGCTATTTTGTATTTTTAAATGCAGAAACCAACAAACTAATGGGCCTTTGGAGAACACCCAAAAGTGTAGGAGCACACTAGATTGATGGATCTTTGGGCGGGGAAACTTGGGTGGCCTGTAAATAACAACACTAACAACCCAAAGTCTTAGATATGCAAGTATTTGACAGTTTCCAACAATCTGGAAACCATTTGCTATAGTTTGAGGTTAAATCTCCCCTTGGTCAAAACCCAAAAAATTATTATAGCAAGGAAATTAACTCTATAACAACTGAAATGTGTCTACTATAACTCCAAGAAAAATGAATGATATGCTATTATATTAAATATGGAAGTAAACAAAGGGGTATAGGTGATAGGTACTTACTTGGTAGTGTTAAATATTGTAGCTTGGATAGGTGTTCTAGCTTTGACAGGTGTCACTGAAGCTGGGAACACAGAGAAATGAATTATCTCAAAGCCCATGTAATTTTACCTAAGTTTCACCTAAGGAAAATATTTTAATTTAGTTAATTAATGATTTTTAAATATTTCCTAAGTTGGTTAATTAATTGGCATTAGTTGAGATAAGGTCGATTTGCCTCTAGAAGCTTCTTAAATGTTTCTAAGATGATCTTAGCCATTGATTGGGACTAGATAACTTCTAATCTTGGACGTTCATTTGTGAATGAGAGATTATAAAGGGAAATCAATGGGCAACATTGGCGCACATTGAGTCGAGTATTGTTGGGCGAGTTTTCAGTGTGACACCATGAGGGTTTCAACAACAGTGATTGAGAAGGATTTTTCCAGGGTCTATTCTTCATCGAGAGACTTCCAACTTTTGAGTTTCAGAGGAAGGTTTTGTCTGCCGAATTATTTTCTACGGAGGGAGTTGAGTTTATTCTCCAGGTCGTGAAGGGGTCGTGCAAATTGCCAGAGGAGGTTGACTTCTTCTAGGGCCTTATGTGTGGGCCGAGAGAGAGGGTCGTATAAGGGCCGAGTTGCTTCCGGAGCGCTGTATGGTTTGCAGAAGGAAGGCAATGGGGTTTTCCTATCCGATTTGATCAATAGATCTAATATCCCTTTTGGATATTTTCGTTAAATTTATGGAATATTTCTTCTAAAAAATATGCTATGAATTTTTATTCAAAATTAGCATGAAAATTCATCAATTTATTCTAGAGAAATTCATAACATAAAAACCTAGAAATGAATAATGTTGCTACTCCGGCAAATTGAAAATAAAATTACGACAATCACAATATGAGATAAATGCAACAAATCTCAGCTTTATTATATTAGTATAAATACTAAAATTACATGCCCATACAAATAACTTATGTGTAGCTAAGACATAACCCTCCAAATTGCAGCAAACTAGATTCATTCTTAAAATAAGCTACTGCAACACTGGATCTGACCTCCTAAACTGAACTTCAATTATAGCTCAACTTGAGGATCCAGATGATCCTCACTCCAATCTTCAGATCTGCTCTAGATCTGATCTCCAATAATGTTGTTGAAGCTCCGTGATATTTCTGGATGAAATCTCCTCAACAATGGGTTGGGTTTTTGTCCAACTCACAATAGGAAACCCAAGGGTTTTTATCCTGGGGCTTACTGAGGTTGAGTACCACATTCCCAAAATCTCTCCAACAAGAAAATATCACAACTCCAAGATGTTCCAAATGATTTGCTTCCCTTCCTTTTAAAGATCAAATTGATTCCTCTCCAACCTTCCTGAAGTAATCTATTTTATTATTTTATTTCCATTCTAGAAGATTCTCCCCTTTACTTTATTTTATTTTATTTAAGTCACTTTTCCAACTTCGGGCCTTTTTCTTCAATTAATCATTTTTCCCTTTTTAATTGATTGAGTGACTAATTAAAGTCACTTTGAACCTAGGAAAATGGTAAATCCACCTTTACGTTCTCTCTAGCCATTGAAAGTCACTTTTCACCATCCCATCCTGTAGATTTCTTCGTTCCGATTCCAATGAGCTATTACACTAAGGTGTTTCATCAAATATTGCTCCCTAAATGACACCTTAAGTGTGTTTAATTAAGATATGCTCAATAATAACCCCCCTTTACAAGAATTGTTGGAATGTAGTAGAGGCAAGAATAACTTGTGTAGAATTGACCCTGATGATGAAATGATGCGAATGGTCCTCATTAGACACCATAAAACTCCAAAACCGTTCGAGCTTATTGATAATGAAATCTCGTTCCCATGACCAAGCTGTCACCAACTCTAGAAATCCATCCTAGCCACATCATAAGGGAAACTAAAAATGGAGTCATTACAAATACTCCCACCCCAAGATTGCTTTCCCTCAAGCAATCTACACCTGACCACTGTAGAGGCATCTATACACTGATACTAGGATCCCATACAAATCATTGTGCTACACCATGCCTCCATGCCAAGCGACCATGAATGGATCCCAAACCAACCTTGGGTTCATCCTGCCACCAATAGATCCACTTGGATCTCGATGCCACCATGGCCAATCATCATCTCCAAAAAGGCCAAAAATATCCTTCTAAGAATCACCCCATCAATAGGAAAACAACTCATAATCTCCCAACAATCCATCTTGTGGGAAGGATCAAATGCATGAATACTTGCACATGGAATAAGTCCACCATGCCAATGTTGCTCCACACTCAACTCATGTTGCTCTGGCCGATCACCCAATAAAATTCGTTTAGAATCTCTGCCCCCTTCTCTCCAATGTATAGAGATGGGCGGATAGCCTTATCAATGTACAGTTGAAAAGGGTTGCTCCGAAACTCCCAAGTATACTCCTCTTGAGGCCTCACTAGGAACTTTAATCGTCCCTCAATGTTAGATAGCTTAACCGCTGAATTGACACACTCCATTCTAAGTTCCTCAATTTTGCTATTCTGTTTCAAGATGATGCCTCAGACTGCCTGGATCTTCTGCTTCAATGCCATGAGATTGATCCTGAAATGCTCAATCTTCTCTTGGTGGCTACTATCTAAAAGTTCTGTAGCCCTACTGAATGCCTCTGTGTCTACTTGCACCTCATCAAGGGTTGGATACAAAGATGGATGCTCAACCTCCTCGACCACGGTCTCAACTTGAGCCTCCAACTAACTCCTCAAAGGTAACTCATCATGCACACTATGAGTGTTGTACTCCTCCTCTGACTCATGCTCCTCTAAATGTTTTTCATGTTGGACTATCAATAACGACTCACTCCTCAAGTCTTCTTGAGTGTCTTTTCGTTGGCCTTCTTCATACATGGGATCAATCTGCTGCTCATCTTTCTCAATAATCAAACATGGATGCATAGGTGAGCTGCTATCAATATCTTCACATGATTGTTCATGTTCTTCAGAGGTATTGTAATATCCCTAAGGGAAAATTAACAATAAATATGCAAAGAAAAATAGACAAAAACACCATGAAACCAAAACAAGCACTCAAACCATGAATTTGCATCCAAAGCTACACTGTGTAGTCATTTTATTAATGTAAAGAGGTGTACAACAAGGTGCTGGAATGAGTGCACTTGGGCTTGCTCTTAGCAAAGCCCCAAAATGATCAATGAATCACCCTCCTCCAATCTGCTGGTAATTCAGCCCAAGTGTTGCGCTGTAGGTGCCCAGAAATGTGCTGCTGCCTGAAATGATCTGCTGCTAGAGCCCTTTCCACTGCTCAAAAAATTCTGGGAATTAATCTCGACCTCTACTCAATAAACCAAGAATAACCCACGAAGGGTTTGGCCAAAGCTTGACCTCGGAAATTTGACTCTTTGGCTTGACTGGCTCTTCTGTTGGGAAAATCGACCCACCTGAAAATTCCGCTGCTAAATGCTCCAAAAATGTTTGCAAACCCTGTTAGAATGCTCCCCAGGCCTTCCCTCCAAGTTTCCTCCACAAACTCCCCGCACTCCTCAACTTCTTGGAGTGCCTCTAGCCAAGACTACGCAGTCCCTACATTGCTGTAGCTTTCCTCGCTGCTGTAACTCAACTCACTGTTGCTGGTACGATTTGGGATAAGTAGAACTCCTTCCTTGGGTTGGCACTCGAAGTCCACTGAAGCAAGTGCTGGGATTTTCGCTCGGAAACACTCGGTGTGCTGAACAACACATGCAGACTTGGCTCACTGCTCAAGTGTGCTATGTCAAAAGACAAATGCTGAAAATGATAGATGATGAGCAAAATGAGAGCCCCTCCTTCCTTTTGTTGATTTGCCTCCAAGATTGCCCATGTGGGCTCACGTCGAATTCCTCTCGCCAATTTCGCTCCAATGATAGCGTACTCTCCATGTGGGCTGAAATTCCCTTGTGGCGGCCCCCATGTTCCACCAAAACTGCAATCTTTCCTTTGAACTCTAATGTTGGGGTGCCTCTCATGCCAAAAATCGAATGTGGGTCCCCACTTCTCCTAAGTGAAACCATGCAATATGCCAAAATTGAGCAGAAATTGATATTTACTTAGTGAAACACTAAGTAGGAATATCACAGGTATCCTCATGAAAATCAATGGACTCAACTATAGAAGAAGAATCCTCATCAGAATGGTCAGAAGGAATCTCCTCATGTTCTACCTCCGTTATCTCCTTCGTGTCACTCCAGCATGAGTGGTTAGGCCCCAAGGGCTTTAAGATATGATGCCCAATTTTGCAATTTCAAAAGGAAAACACTTTGAATTACTCCAATAAATCAATGCTCATCAATGATATTCAATGATTCTCAATCACTTAGTAGTCCCAAAATGAAACAATAAATGACAAGATATGTTATGAGCACAATAGCAAGATCTCTTTAAACTTGATATGTCAATTAGAGACAAAGAGGCAACAATGACATTCACCACAATGATTATCCAAGATTCTTATTTATGCCAATATCAAATATCTTACTTGAGCGCTGCCAAATTAAAAGTCAGCAAAGTTTATATTTCAAATAAACAAAGCGTTGTCAAATTAAAAGTCAGCGAAGTAATAGATATTGCAAATAAACAAAGCGTTGTCAAATTAAAAGTTAGCAAAGTAATAGAGATTGCTAACAGTGATCTTCAAGAGTAGAAAACACCGATGAAAATACAAGAGAAACACTTTCCAATGTTATGATGCACTTTACAGTGATTATTGAGATGCAAAGGAGAACAAGATCAAGACATTCAAGGATTCCCTTCACCACTTACCACTTCAAAGATAAACAAGATTTCATAAGAACGACGACTTTAACACTTTACCATAAGGTTACCAAGATTTAGAAATGAGCTCTATTGAATGTTACGCCCTTTAAATATGTTTTCTTCCCACTGTCACAAGTATATATCAGATTTAAAAGAGCATATATCAGACCTTCATATGCTTAGATCAAACCTTAGAAAATACATATCAGACTTTAGAAAACACTTTAGAGTGTCATCAATAGAGAAGCATAAATGTTTATTTAGCTTATGCAATGCCTTAGATGTGTCTTAAAGTGATTATGGATGATTATATTTAGATATTATATCACTGTTAAGAGCCACTTTAAGGTCTGATTATGAAAACAGAGAGGAGTATAGGGAATGAGAGGCAAAGCCTAAGGTGTAAAGGCCTTGTTGAGTGGCTGGATGGACTTCCAATGTGTACTGAAACTTCTTCAAACACCTGCCACACAAATTATTAGCTTCAAAAATGATGGATCAGCCTTCCTATGGAAGTGGTTAGAGCTTTTAGGGCCGAATGATGAATTAGTGAGACCTCAAACCCTTGAAATCCTTCCTCAAACTAGTGATAAGTCTGGAAAACCAAGTGTTAGCTTGAAAGTACAATAGATCAATGGCAAAATGCTATGAAAATCAACTTCAAAATGTTAGTTTTGGCAGCATCGGAGGTATTCTAGTCTTGAAACTTTGTGGAGACGCTAAAACACATGAGATCTCCAAAACTCAAAAATCATTTCTGGAAATTCCACCTAGAGATGGCTCAATTAGATTATTAGCCAATTTTTAAATATTTCCTAAGTCTAAACTTGTGGAATATGGTTAATTAATCAATCTTAATTGAGATAAGGTGATAATTTTCTAGAAACTCACACGGATCGACAAGGAATTAATCTAGGCCCTTGATTAAGTTCTAATCTTGGCCATTGGTGCTCCAATAGAGGATTATAAGAAGAAGTCGATGGGTAGATGGTGAATACACTTTTGGGGTTTGATTTCTTTGGTAGTTCGATTTCCAGAGAGCAACGACAGTTGCCGGAAATCCAGAGAAGGACAAAAACAGTGAGGGGCAGAGACAATGAGGCTGGAGGAAGTTTTCCAGATCTAGCGAGTGCATTTGCGGAGAGGTTGGAATTTCTCTAGGAAGCTGCACAAAGGCAGCGCAAGAACTTCATTGGGTAGTGTGATTTGCTGAGGAAAGAAGATGTTTTCAGTTCAATAGGTCGGGCAGAGGTTTTAGTATGCCAGAGAAGCGTTTTCCTAGCCAACAACAAGCAGGACGATTTGGTTAACAGAGGATTTGGGTAGCACATGTGGCAAGCAACTTTAGCATGAAGCAGAGCCTGTGCCAGCCCAGTTGGATGGCTTGCTTTTCAATAGCAATTGAGTGCCGAGATTGCTCGGAGTGAGGGTAATTTCCCTCTAGATATTTTTGCCAGTATTTTTCTGCAGGATAACCATCATTCGACATCCAGATTATTGTACTCAAAATTTCTCATTGCTGCATAATAGTAAAAACCTTCAACTGCTGCATCGATTTTCCCAAGTTGGGTTTCTCCAAAGACATTTGTCCAAAAATAACTGTCATATTTTTATGTGTGTGCTAGACTTTCTTAGTTTCCAGCGCTATTTTTCTTCCGTAGTTTATTTGTGAAGACCATAGTGTGAATTATTTGATATTTGTCATAGCAAATAAATTGTTTAATAAATTAACAATTAGGAAAATAATTTCCAGTCGCTGTTATAGATGAAATTTTCACATGGTATTAGAGCATGAGTGATCAGGCGAGAAGCTCAGAAGTGGAGAAGGGAATTTCGTTGTTCAGAGGAGTAGCAGGGAGAAATTCTCAAACGCTGTGCAGTACCTTGATAAGTAGATTGAATTGTTGGGCCAGGGTTCAATTTTAAGTAGTAGGTTGGCATAAAAATCGATTTTCCCAGAATAGTGATTCCAACGGTAAGAGGGAGTAGCAGCAACTCAGATTTTCATTGAGCAGATTTTTGGTTGGATGCAGAGGGTTTTACAACAACAAAATCGGCATCAGGTGGAAGAGAAAAGCACACATGAGGGAAAATTTCTCCCAGGGGACTTAGAGTTTTCAAAAGTTCGATTTTTTTAGGCAAATTATGTTGAAAAGTGTAACTAGGTTCGGTCTTCATAATGACATGTAATTGTGATTTTATGTAATGAGATGTAAAGAAGAAAAATAAAATTATTGTATTGACTTGCTTCATGGGTTTCATGAGCAAGAGATTTTATTTTTGAGTCAAGATTCTCATTGAGAGTCTTTAGGATTTATTTGTCATCTAGTCATAAAATGTTAGAGTCATTGTCATGTAATGAAGTTATGTTACTCTTTGTAAAAGGTCAATCTTGTCTATGTAAAGTATCCTCCAAGAACTTGTCATTTATCCTCTTCAAGTCGGCCTACAACGATGGAAGAAGCTGCTAGAAGTCGGCCTAACTACAAGTAATCATGTCAGCCTAAAGGACATGAGAAGAAGTGTATATATAGCCTAACTTGGCCTCACTTGAAGACAAGCAATTCGAAAAAGCAACTTGACTAGTAATTTGATGAAGAAGAGCGAAGAAGAAGGGCTATAGATAGAAGTGCGAAGAAGAGTGAAAGAGGTTTCCTCTGGGGTCAACAAAGGAGATTTCTTCTGGGTAGTAAAAAGGAGAGATTCTTTTGGGAAGTGCGAAGGAGAGGTTCTTCTAGATCAACGAAGGAGGTATTCTTTTGGGGCATCGAAGAATGATTTCTTCTGGGCAAGTGAAGGAGGTATTCTTCTAGGGCAGTGAAGAAAGGTTTCTTTTGGGTAAGTGAAGGAGGGTTTCTTTTGGGGCAACAAGAGAAGGATTCTTCTGGGTGACCGAGATCTAGAGACCGAGTTTCTCTAGAAGTAGCCGAGGAGAGCAGTTCCAGATCAAGAAAGAAAGTTGAAGGGAAGAGGCAAAGCATCAAGGATAGTGACAAGGTCCTTGAGAGGATACTATAGTCAAGGGTCTGTGTTATGGTCTTGGTACTCGTCAATTGAAGATCTAGAAGAAGAATTTTGATTGGGTTTTCATCTCAAGAGGTGAGAGGTTTTGGCCTTGGCTAACAAGCCTACATGCTGTGTCACTGGTCTTTTATTGTGCATATTGGTAATTGTCTTGATGAAAATAACACAATAATAACATAATAAAGAAAAAGATCATAAGCTAAGAAGTAAAAGTATATCACAAGCAATTATCAAGTAGAGAAATATTTAACTAGCCATGCTCTAGATTTCTCAACATGGTATCAGAGCTTAGGTGCTGAAATCAAGAAGAGGCATTCAAGTAAGTAGAGACACGAGAATCAAGCTTCAAAGAAGGATCGTAGCAAATCCAAGGGCTACCAAGGGCAAACCCTAGATCGAAGAAATCTACACCAACAAGAGTCTTGAAATCATCTACAAGAAGGAAGCAGGTAGAAAGACTGAAACCCTAGAAGTACCCCAGAGATCATACATAACCAAAGAAGTGGAAGCTCTTCAAATCTAAGTAAGGTTAGATCGAAAGACAATCTTCTCTCTTGTAATATCCCATTTCCGGAATATCCCTCAAACCCAAGCAAACTCCAACCAAACACGTCCAAATGATATAATGATCGGGAAACTCAAAGTGATAAAAATAACAGTAGTACAACATATAATAATGTAAACATGAAATATAAGGAGATACTCAAGAAATGCAGAGAGAAAGGCTAAGCCATTTTATTATACTGAGTAACGGAAAGAGTAGAGGAGGTGATTAGAAAGATGGCACCTCGACTTGCACAAGGCAAATGAAGAAATACACTCAGAATAGCAAAGGAATGGCCTCTCTCTGAACTGCGTCCAAGCTGCTGGAGAATTGCCGTGCTGCTGCTACTGCTGGAAATCAAATGAGGATTTGGGGCTGTTCCCCTCCTCAGAAAATGCTGAAACTCTGGAATCAGACTCTACTCAAGAAACCAGAAAACCCAGAAAGATTTTCTGAAATAGCTGACCCCCGAAAATCACCCTCTTGGGGATCTACACTGTCCCTCAAGGCTCTGCGCTGGCACTGAATAGAATCCACCAAAACTCAGCCTGAAACTCTGCCAAAATCCTCCAATATGCAAGAGCTGGTCCCTTGTTCAATCTCCTAGCTTTAATCCTCCACAAATCCCCAATCCGGAATCTCACCAAAAGAATTGCGTCCCTCTCTCCCAAGACTGCGCAGTCCTCAAATGCTCAGCTCCTCCACAACGCCAAAGATCAATCCTACTGCAAAAGACTGCTGGGAACTACCTTGCCTGAGTAGGCACTCGAAGCTCCCCGGGGCTAAGGGTGAGATCTCCGAACGGAGACACTCAATGCACTAAACAGTGCTCTAGACCAGCTAAATAGCCAGTGTGCTCTAAGTCGAAGTGACTAGCTCAAATGCACATAATTGAATGATAAAATGAGGAGGCTCCCCTCTCCTTTATAGCGTTGGCCTCTCTCAATCCCAAGGCCCACCTCCTCCAACGCAGTCCCTTTCTTGCCACGTGTTCCTTTCCATCTGCACAGTCCCTCCAAGTGTCTGCATGGGCCCCATCTCTGTGTGGTCATTTGGCCCCCCTGGCTCCCCTTTAAGTCACAACGTTGTGCTACTAGGAAGTGACTTTATTCTAAGGTGAGTTATGTCCCCCTTTTCCTCACCTTTTTATTTAGAAATAATTATAGAAGGCAAAATTGAGCAAAATCAAATATTCCAGTTAGCCATGGCTAATTAGGAATATTACAGTCTCCCCCAGCAAAATGTTGCTTGTCCTCAAGCAACTGAAGTGATAGATGCTGCAAAATTTTATCACTCTCCCAAGTGGCATCCTCATCCAGTAAATTCTTCCACCTCACCAAGAATTCCCGGACCGTCCTGCTCCGTAGCTGCCTCTCCCTGGTATCAATAATAGCCTCTCACTGCAACACCAAATGCCCCTCATCATCCGTGGGTGGTAGCTCATCTGTCACTGTCACATGCTGTCCCAATGCCTTCTTCAGGCATGACACATGAAAGACGTTATGAATCTTGCTGCCTTGGGGCAGCTCCAACTCATACGCAACCTGTCCAATCCTATGTATCACCTTGTATGGCCCATAAAAGCGGGGCTTGAGCTTTTCAGCCCCCTTCTGCTTCAGTGACAACTGTCGGTATGGATGTAATCGTAGGTAGACCAAGTCCCCTACCTCAAACTGTCTCTCCACCCGACCCCTGTTATCATACAACTTTTGCTGGTTCTGCGCTATAGCCATATTATCCTTGAGAGCTCGGAGAATATCCTGACTCTCTTGGATCCAAATCTTGGCTCTCGGAGCCTTGCTAGCACCAAACATCACGTCAGCAAAAGATAAAGGATGATATCCATACAAAACATAGAATGGTGACATACCGATGGACATGTGATGTGTAGTGTTGTAGCAGTACTCCCCCAGATGCAGCCACTTTAGCCATGCTCACTGCTGCCCACTGACATAGTTACGCAAGTAGCCCTCCAGCCACTTGTTAACTATTTCTGTTTGCCCGTCTGTCTGTGGGTGATAACTGATACTCGGTGTCAACTTCGTCCCCACCAACCGGAAAAGCTCCTGCCAAAATCCGCCCATGAAATGGTTGTCCCTGTCACTGGTGATGGTCTTGGGAAGACCATGTAACCTGAACATCTCTGTGAAGAACAACTCGACCACCTGTGCTGCTGTGTAGTGTGCAAATATGGCGAAAAAGTGTGATTACTTCGTCAGTCGATCAACGATGACAAAGATGCAATCCTTGCCCTGTACCATGGGCAACCCTGTGATGAAGTCCATCGAAATACACTCCCATTTCCCCTCCGGAATGGGAAGAGGCTGCAATAACCCTGCGGGATGGCTCATCTCCCCCTTGTTCCTCTGGCAAACTTTGCACTCCCGGATATGCTAGAGTACGTCCTCCTTGAGGCCCTTCCATGAGAACCTCTCTCTAATGGCCCTGTAGGTTTTGGTAAACCCCTGATGGCCTGCCAATGGTGAATCATGTGACGCCTGAAGTATCTTCTTCTTGAGCTGAGATCTCTCAGTCAAGAAGATCCGGTCCCTGTAGTAGATGATCTCATCGACCACCCTGTACCTGTCATCTGCCACCTGCCCATCCAGAACCTCACATGCAAATCTGTCCTTGGAGTACTCTACTAAGAGTCGAGCCCTCCAGTCTGCGTCCAAGCTCATAAGAGACAACGTGGCTGGTCTACGTGAAAGGGCATCTGCTACCACGTTGTTCTTACCCTTGACATACTCAATGTCAAAGTCATATGCTTGGATCTTACTGATCCACTTTTGCTGCCTCTCCTGTAGCTGCTTCTGCTCCAAAAAGAACCTGAGGCTGTTGTGATCAGTCCTCACCCTGAACCTGTTACCCACTAAATACTGCCGGAACTTGGCCAATGCATGCATGATGGCCAGCATCTCCTTGTCGTATATAGAATACAACCTCTCGTGCGGAAGGAGCTTCCGGCTCTCAAAGGCTATAGGGTGACCTCCCTGCATCAATACTGCGTCGATCCCCTCTCCCGATGCATCACACTCCAAAACAAATGGCTGTGAAAAATCTGGCAATACAAGCACTGGGCAGCTACTCATCACCTCCTTGAGCTTGTCAAAGGCTCGCAGCGCTGTATTCGACCAACTAAATGCTCCCTTCCTCATCAGTGAGAAACCCTTGACGAAATTCTGGTAGTAAGTACAAATACCAATGAATCCCCGAAGTTCCGTCACGTTCATCGGCTTCGGCCAATCTCTGATGGCCCTAATATTCTCCTCCTGGACTCTCACTCCATCCACCCCTATGATGTGTCCCAAGTACAACATCTTCGTCAATCCAAACTCGCACTTGGAGAGCTTGGCATAGAATTGCTGCTCCTCCAAGATGCGCAACACTGTCTCAATGTGCTGGAGATGCTCCTCCCAAGTCCTGCTGTAACTGAGTATATCATCAAAGAATACCAACACAAACTTCCTCAAGTGGCTGCGGAAGATGTGATTCATGCAAGACTGGAATGTAGCTAGGGCGTTGGTTAGCCCGAAGGGCATCACCAAAAACTCAAAGTGCCCATAGTGACACCTGAAGGCAGTCTTGGGAATGTCCTGCTCCCTCACGCGAATCTGATGGTACCCAGATCTCAAATCAATCTTTGAGAAGAACCGTGCTCCTCTCAACTCATTCATCAACTCATCGATCCTGGGTATGGGGTACCTGTTCTTCAGTGTCTTCTTGTTCAGGGCCCTGTAGTCAATGCACATCCTCAATGTGCCGTCCTTTTTCTTCACTAACACCACGGAAGAAGCAAAAGGACTCGTGCTCGGCCAAATGTGCCCAAGAGCCAGAAACTCCTGAATGGCCCACTCAATCTCATCCCGATAGGCCTTGGGATGCCTATAGGGGGTAGTAATCACTACTTGTATGCCCTGCTCAAGCTCAATGGTGTGCTCAAACCCCCGGTTCGGTGGCTGTCCTGGCGAAATCTCCCCAAATACTGTGGCATACCGGTCAAGGATGGACTGTATCTCTGGGTGCACTGTCTGCCCTGTAGTCCCTGCCTCTGATGCACGCAGCTCCATTGCCCACTCTACGTCTCCCTTCCGGAAGACTGCTTCCATTCGATGAGCCGAAACAGTCTGAGGTGGATATGTGTGCTGTCCCCGTATCTTCTCATGCTTCCCTGTCTTCTCATCATCCCACTCCATCTCTAGGGTCTTCCAATCTGTCGTGACCTTCCCTAGAGTGATAAGCCACTGAACACCCAATATCATGTTGGTGTCCGGAATATCGACCACGAAAAAGTGGTCAGTCAGTGTGTAGGTGCCCATCGTCACTGATAACTTTGGAACATAACGAGCACACACCATGGTCTGATCTCCTGGGACCAAAACTGAAAAGCCATCGAAGCTCTCTGTCTGTATACCTCTCCACTCAACCATCTGTGCATCGATGAAGTTGTGGGTTGCCCCACTGTCAACCAAAACTGATACCCGCTGGCCACGTACTGTCCCCCATACGCGCAACGTCAAATACTTGGGGACTCCTCGCAATGCTGCAAGGGCCCCTCCGGTAGGTGCAAAAGCTGCACCACCTGCTGGTGGTGGTGGAGGTGGCAAACGATCCTGCGCGACATGACTACCTCCTGCCTCCACATCATCCTCCTCATCCTCTTCCCCGCTGCTCTCGGAGAAGACCTCAATAAAATGTGCTTTGCCAGCAGCACATCTATGTCCCAGTGCCCACGACTCCTGACAGGTAAAGCACAACCGCTTCTTCTTCAACTCCCTCTTGGCATCATCATCAATTTGTGCTCGTCCTGGATTCCCCTTTGGAGGCAGAATCCTCACATCCTTCCCCTTAGGCTGGAAAGTTGGTCTCTGGGGGTAAGGTGTCCGGGTCCTGGGTAAGGCATCGTGTAAGTCCCGGGTCCTGCTAATAGCATCCTGGAGTGTGGCTGGTCTAGTGGACCTGACTAGACCCCAAAGTGGCTCTGCTAACCCCTCAACATACATGTAGATCCTTCGTGCTGTGGATAGATCGGGCACCATCACTGAAACCCTCAAGAAGTCTGCAATGTAGGTCTCTGGGTTTCCGGTGTGTTTGAGCCTCGTCAGCTCAACAAAATACTGTTCCAGATCCCTCCAGTCGAACCTCTCTATCAGTCTCCTGGTGAACTCGGCATATGTCGTCACCGTGGAGTGTCCGAGTGTAACCAACCCATGGAACCACTAGTCCTGGGCCTCACCATCCAAATGTAATGTTGCCACCTTGATGGCCTTCGTCTCCGACATCTAGTTAAGCTGGAAATAGATGTCTAGCTTCTCCACCCAAGACTTTGTCGAACTGTTTGATGAGCCATCAAACGTAGGCAAGTGAAATCTACTAGCTGTGTGGTGGGTGTCTCCATCATGATAATGTCGGTATCCTCTGTGATGGTCGCGGGGTCTACTATCCCGCTGGAGTTGAACAAAGTCTCTGAATGAGAGTGCATCCCTGAACTCCTGCCCATAGGCCTGGTACTCCGCAAAATAATCGCCCATATGATTAGGCTCTGCCTCCTGCTGTGCTCCGGCCCCCGTATCTGCTCCTAGGAAAGTGGGCATGGTAGAGCGTATAGGGGCATGTGAGGCCACCTGTTGAGTAGTATCACGCTGAGTGGCACCTTGCTCTGGCAAATGGTGAGATGCACCCGATCCCTCTCCAACCTGGAAAACTCGTGGGCTCTCACGCTGTCTAGCCTCCACCACCATGAATCTCTGCCCCATCACCTCGATCTGCCTCGACAGATCCTGCACTGATTTGAGGAGCATGTCTGCAAATGTCTTCTCGTCGTCATCTGCCATCGGTTCCTCCTGCTCTGCGTCCACCACAGGCTCCTCCTGTTCTGTGTCCACCACTCGAACACAGTGTCCCTCTCCGTAGGTGTTCTCCAACCTACGCCCAGTGTCTCTGTATCTCCTACCTTTGTAACAGATGTAGGGCTTTTCCCCCGGTGTCATAGATTGCTAGCTCCACAGGTTGAGCCAGACCTATGCTCTGATACCACTGTAATATCCCGTTTCCGGAATATCCCTCAAACCCAAGCAAACTCCAACCAAACACGTCCAAATGATATAGTGATTGGGAAACTCAAAGTGATAAAAATAACAGTAGTACAACATATAATAATGTAAACATGAAATATAAGCAGATACTCAAGAAGTGCAGAGAGAAAGGCTAAGCCATTTTATTATACTGAGTAATGGAAAGAGTACAGGAGGTGATAAGAAAGATGGCACCTCGACTTGCACAAGGCAAGTGAAGAAATACACTCAGAATAGCAAAGGAATGGCCTCTCTCTGACCTGCGTCCAAGCTGCTGGAGAACTGCCATGTTGCTGCTACTACTGGAAATCAAATGAGGATTTGGGGCTGTTACCCTCCTCAGAAAATGCTGAAACTCTGGAATCAGACTCTACTCAAGAAACCCAGAAAAACCCAGAAAGCTTTTTTGAAATAGCCGACCCCAGAAAATCACCCCCATGGGATCTACGCTGTCCCTCAAGGCTCTGCGCTGGCACTGAATAGAATCCACTAAAACTCAGCCCGAAACTCTGCCAAAATCCTCCAATATGCAAGAGCTGGTCCCTTGCTCAATCTCCCAGCTCTAATCCTCCACAAATCCCCAATTTGGAACTCCCACCAAAAGAACTGCGTCCCTCTCTCCCAAGACTGCGCAGTCCTCAAATGCTTAGCTCCTCCACAACGCCAAAGATCAATCCTACTGCAAAAGACTGCTGGAAACTACCTTGCCCGAGTAGGCACTCGAAGTCCCCCGGGGCTAAGGGTGAGATCTCCGAACGGAGACACTCAATGCACTAAACAGTGCTGTAGACCAGCTAAACAGCCAGCGTGATCTAAGTCGAAGTGACTAGCTCAAATGCACATAATTGAATGACAAAATGAGGAAGCTCCCCTCTCCTTTATAGCGTTGGCCTCTCTTAATCCCAAGGCCCACCTCCTCCAACGCAGTCCCTTTCTTGCCACGTGTTCCTTTCCATTTGCGCAGTCCCTCCAAGTGTCTGCGTGGGCCCCATCTTTGCGTGGTCCTTTGGTCCCCTTGGCTCCCCTTTAAGTCACAACGTTGTGCTACTAGGAAGTGACTTTATTCCAGTGTGGAAAAAGTCGGGAAAAAATCGGGATTAATTCCCGATTTTTCATTTTTTTGGCTGGCCGATTAAATCGGCCGATTTTTCCCCAGACGAAAAAGTCGGGATTAAATCGAAAAAGTCGGGATTAAATCGTGACTTTTTCCAAAAAATCGTGGTATTTTTTTAATGATTGATTTTTTGTTTGAAAAAATCGGGATTTTATTGAAAAAATCGGGATTTTATTGAAAAAATCAGGATTTTATTGAAAAAGTCCAGATTTTTTAAAAAATGAATATTTTTGTATTTTTTTAAATTTTGCCGACTTTTTGCCGACTTTTTCGAAAAACTCCCGACTTTAACGACTTTTTCAACTTTTGGACCCTTGCCGATTTAATCCCAACTTCGACTTTTTCCACATTGCTTTATTCTAAGGTGAGTTATGTCCCCCTTTTCCTCAACTTTTTATTTAGAAATAACTATAGAAGGCAAAATTGAGCAAAATCAAATATTCCAATTAGCCATGGCTAATTAGGAATATTACATCTCTATTGAAGCAAGGATGTCACTTGAAAGAGATCATCTGAAGCACAAGTTCATCATCAAGTTGAAGATTCTATCTTCACAAGTAAGTACTTTTTATTACAATCTAATCTAGTAAAAATTACTTCATGTTTCAAGGAGAACCAAAAGTTGGCTGGGATATCAAACTTCCTTGTATGGAAAAGAAGGATAGATATAGTCCTCGAAGTAAATGAAGTCATTGGATCATGTCCATGGAAAGGTCTCCAAACCATCCGAAGAACACGCATTATCTGAATACATGGAGAAGGATCTCAAGGCTCAAAATATTCTCAAAGAATCCATCAAAGATCCTCTCATTTCCTATGTAGCCGAGCTGGATACATCTAAAGGAATATATGATAAGATAAGAGAAATTTTCTCTAAGAGCACAATAGAAAAGATCATATCACTTAGATTTGATCTATATAAATTGAAGGTGACAAAGGATCTAGGAGAGATGGTATCTGATAACGAAATAATCTCCGTTATTCTAAATGCATTGATTGATGAAAAAGGTAACCTCATATCTACTAGGGAAGAGGAAGCTATCCCATTCATCAAGTTATGGTCTCTCTGCAAGGCAAAAGAAGACAGGTTGAAGAAAGAAAGTAGCAAAAGCTCAGATAGAAGGGTTCAGTCAGTGACAAGAAGAAAAGGGAAATTTGGAAAGTTTGATCCTCCAAATAATAAAAGAAGAAGAAGAAGAACATGGCTAAGGAAAGATGCTATGGTTGCCAAAAATTTGGGCACTATAGAAGAGATTGTCCTAATCGCAAGAGGAACAAGGAAGAAGCCCATATTACTGAGGAAGTGAAAGAACCTGAGACAAAAGCTTAAGAAGGAAGATGCAAGAAGATCTCTACTATGACTGAGATGATTTTCCTCACTAAGAAGGTACCTTCTACTTGTAATTTATAGATAGGAAGCAATGTCAATAAGATAGGATGCATCGTATTAGAAAATAACATCGTGACAAGAAGCATTAGAAGTAAGAGCTCGTGACATGGGAAGCAAAAGGAATGTCTAGAATAAATTCTACTGAATGGGAGCTCTTGGAAACCTCTTTGAAAATAGAAAGAAGTAGAGGTCATCATCGATTGGGATCATGCAATAGTCAATAAGGAAACATGTGTTGGGTGAGGATACGAAAGATCCCCAAGTTTCTATGATGAAACTTTTATCAAAGGATTCATCGATATAGAAAGGAAGCGAAAGTTTCATCAAGGAATTCCAACTCGTGGAATTCAAGGGATGATGGTATGATGTCATAACAAGAAAGCAGGGCTAAAGGATGAAGTTCTTTCGTCCAAATGAAGCTGCTACAAGAAGTCTAGATGATCGAAAGGAAAGATGAGGTATGTATGCTTACGTAGAAAGTCATGTCATATGGTTGCAGATAATATGGACCGCTATTTCCATCTTGGGAAATATGACTATGATAAGAAGGGATCTCCTACTCCGAAAAATTGCAGAAAGGCGCAAGTCACACTAGATGAAATCAACATAATATGTTCTCATATGAATCATGAGGAAGCTAACTACAATTGAGGAACTCTGATTGGAAGCTCCTGGGAATGAAGTGTGAAAAGAGAGGAAGAGATCGTGATAATATGCAACAAAGGTAGAAGGCATTCAACATCCGAAGTCCAAGAAGATTTGACTAGAATATCTCCCAAAAAGATGTGAAGACTCTGATAGGAGTTGGAAAAAGATGAAGACCCTTGACAATAAATATCTGTGGGAGATGTGTCAATTTGCATGCAAGATGCTGATACCTACAAGAAGATGTTATGATGAAAGGCCATCACAAAGGTAATGTTTGATTTAAGTGTTCATTTATTATTTTTGAACTAATATTTGGGTGGTTTGTGTAGGACTGCCAAAGGGAAGATCTGTGGATGACTTCCAAGAGGATCATATTGAAGGATGTAAGATCTTTCCGAAAAATATAGCATGAAGGTAGAATGACATAAGGTAAAGGCCAGATGAAAAATCTGATGGATCACTTTCTAATGAGATGAGGACATGACTAACTCATGGATGAAAGTGATGGATAGGCTATGCCCTATGAAGGTGACCCAAAAAATGAGGACTCCATGACAAAAGAAATTGATGACATCAAAGAAGAGAGGAGTTCTTCAGGCAACTTATTGTTCCACATAAGGAGCTGTGGTAGGTCCCTAGTTAAGAGGGAGCCTGAAAAGAAGTTTCCTACTTGGAAGAAACTTGGAAATTCCTAAGCCAAGAGGGAGCTTAGATGCATTCCTTTTTGTAGGAATGAGTACATTCCTTACTGGAATATGGCCTCCTATTTTGAGAGGGAGAGATAGACATGTCATTTTGGTCTTCACCCGGAAAGACAGAATGGAGGATTGGGCAATCATTTGGCATCTAATACTCTTCGGGATGAGATAGGGCATCCAATGGAAGCGTAGTTGTGGAGGACCGATATTCTTTGAGGGCTGGGGAGTTCAAGATAAGAATTGTCCTCATGGAACACACCCTGAGAGAATCTGGGTGGGGTATGTTCCGAGAGAGACAATGATGAGGGTGTCTATAAATCATTGGTGTCGCCAACATTGAACTCAGATCTTGTGGATATAAGGAGCTATTAGTCAAGGCCTTGCTATGTAAGAATGCTGGTTGATATGATGCTATACAAATGAGTTACCAATTTGAATTCTTCTTATGAGAAATTCTTCAGATTGAGAAAGTCCAAGTACCCTTATGTACCTCCCAAGTTAAGAGGGAGTGTTTAGAAGTGTAACTAGGTTCAATCTTCATAATGACATGTAATTATGATTTTATGTAATGAGATGTAAAGAAGAAAAATAAAATTATTGTATTGACTTGCTTCATGGGTTTCATGAGCAAGAGATTTCATTTTTGAGTCAAGACTCCCATTGAGAGTCTTTAGGATTTAGTTGTCATCTAGTCATAAAATGTTAGAGTCATTGTCATGTAATGAAGACATGTTACACTTTGTAAAAGGTCAATCTTTTCTACGTAAAGTGTCCTCCAAGAACTTGTCACTTATTCTCTTCAAGTCGGCCTACAATGATGGAAGAAGCTGCTAGAAGAAGTCAGCCTAACTACAAGTAATCACGTCGGCCTAAAAGACATGAGACCAAGTGTATTTATAGCCTAACTCAGCCTCACTTGTGTTGATTTCTGGTAATTTAGGTATGTTCTATGCTTAGAGCAATTTATTTCAATTTTCACAGTTAGCTCAATATCTTTTCCAAATTAGCAATCACATCACCATTAAAGTAAACTGCAGATAGAACATAAACATAGCAGAAGACAAGCCAAGACAAGAGGACACAAGATGTGGCGCTAGCCAAGGACAAACCCCAATGTGGGGACCCTTGATCAATTCTTCTTATATGTTCTTCAATAGTTCAACAGAGAGAGAGATAGTACATTTACAACAAAAGTCAACACTTAGACTTATCTAGGTAAGAGTATAGATCATCTCTAAGAAGACGATACATGAGATCAGTTGAAGACATGCTGCTTCAACTAATTCTCCAAGGTGACTCCACCTATCATTGTGTTGCATCTCGTCATCATGTTGCACCTCACCGTGTTGCACCATGCTGCACCCATCATCACAATGTTGGACCTCATGACCATGTTGTACACATCATACTGTTGCACCTTATGCTGCACTGTTGTCCCATGTGCCATTGTTGCACCATGCTGCCACAACTGTCCCATGTGCCATTGCTGTACCATGCTACCACAATTGTCCCATGTGCCATAGCTGCATCATGTTGCCACATTGCTGTCCCATGTGGTATGCTGAACCATGTTGACATACAACATGTCTCATGTGCTTGCAACACCATGCTTGCCATGCTGTCCATGCTTGTTGCTGCCCCATGTTTGCCTTAGCATTTCTTTGTTGTTCCATTTACTATGCAGTTGTCCCTTACCACTACTGCCTAGATATATTGCTGTAGCTGCTGTCCCTAACAGTCATGCTATACCTTGTTGCTGTCCCCTTAGCCTTGCCATACCTTGCTGTTGTCCCATGTGTCTTAGCAGCACCATGTAGCCCAACTGTCCCATTTACTAGCACTGCTGTCCTGGGCATGTTTGAGCCCTCAAACTCTCCATGCTGTCCTTGTTTTGAGGTGGTTAGGATTGCGGCCTACCACAGTCCCACGCTGTCACCTACAACCCACCTTTTCGCTGCCCCAAACAACCCTTCTTCAACTCGGCCTACCCTCGGCCTCCTTTCAGCAGCTCGGTGCCTTGTTTTAGGCCTTAAAACAGTCCTCCCTTTCAGCCGCATTAGGCCTGCGTCTAGGGCACCATATGCCTGCGGCTAGGGCACCATTGGTATGTTTAGGACAATGTCTATCTTCATCTTAACTGCAACTCGGATACCCTTGAGATAGCATAGGTTAGGGCTGCCTTCTTGGACTGCGTTAGGGTTGCCTTTAGGACTGCGTTAGGGCTGCCTTTAGGACAGTGTTTAGGGCTGCCTTTGGACAACGTTTAGGGTTGCCTTTAGGACAACGTTTAGGGCTGCCTTCTAGGACTGCGTTAGGCTTCTTCCTTGAGCTCCTTTAGGTCCATGCATAGAACCCTTTCATCGCTTTGCTGGCCTGCCTTCTTTGTTGCGGCTAGGGCAGCCTCTTTTCCTCCAACATCTAGGGCTTCCACTCCTAGATTTCTCTTCCACTAAAACCCAAGAGAAGTGGAGAGAAATCAAGATAGAAGTGTGTGTGAAATGACTCTCAAGTCATCTCCTTTTATACTAAAACGTTGAGCACATGTGGGGTTTATTTGGTTGCTGGCTGACCTTGACGAATTGTCTTATAACACAAATAAATTCATATCTCCATGAATACTTATAGGAATCGGATGATCTTTAGATCAATCCAACACCTCTTGATGAGAGGGATCAAAGAAAAATATCAACTGCCAGAAATAAGATGACCCACATGGAGTTTGGCCCTAGTTGCCAATTTTACACTCCCTCTAAACTAGGGAGAACTCCATCCATTGATCCATCTGTCCGACTGTACTATCTCAGCCATCAGTGCCTTGCACTGCTCTGCTCTGCTGAACCATGAAGAAGAAGAATTGATCGAGAATGTCTCATACCATTCTCTACTGACCTGAAGTCAGTTCCATATGAAGAGAGTGTGTTATACCACTCTTATTGACTCGAACATAGTTTCATTGATCCCAGATCAATATCACAAGAGAGTGTCTCAAACCACTCATATTGATCCCAGATTAGTTTCATTGATCCCAGATCAACGGAGGTCATCCAAGCATAGGGAGTACGGTAGATACAACGATGCGTCCATCGATAGTACTACTATGGTCCCTAACCCCATTTCCTTGCTCATTGGCCAGATGAGAGGTACTTCCCATGAGTCCCAGACTGCATGGGTAGGATGCCTCGACAGGAGAATCACTCATCTTGTCCTTAAGTCGCCACGGGGTATCACAGGGGAAGGCTGAGCCATTCACCCTGTACACAACACACCATTATGGGAGGGTGAGTCGCCTTATGGTCGCTTGTTGCTCCAATAAGTACCCCAAGCCCCCTGGAGCTCCCAGAGCTTAATGCATGCAACATGCAGGACCCTCATAAGAGGGTATCTCAACGACTCCAAGTTGTTCGGGAAAGTCACAAATTTGACCTTTCCCCGGGGCTTTGACAAAATGTCTGCGACCTGTACATCAGTCTCAATGCGATGGAGCCTCCTCGCTCATCGACGTACTATATCCCAGATAAGGTAGTATCTGATGTCTATATGTTGGAGCAATCATAGAATTTGGGATTCCTCAACAATCGAATCCCCCCATGGTTGACACAGAAGATCACGGTGGTATCCATCATGTGTACAAACAGATCACTGAAGAGCTTCCACAACCAGGCAGCTTCACACAAGGTCATACTCGTAGCTATGTATTCGGTCTCAGCGGTGCTTATAGCAACCGACTTTTGCTTTCTGCTCATCCAAAATATCGAGCAAAACCCAAAGAGAATCAGCACTCAAAAGTGCTCTTGAGATCCTTCACACTGCCTGCCTAGTCAGCATTCGAATAATCATGCAGTTTCATATTTCCGGTAGTGTATCTCAATCCATGAGGGATTGTGCCCCAAATATATCTGAGAAGATTCTTATCACCAATCTAGTGAGTCTCAACCAAAATATGAGCCCAACATGCTAACTGCAAAACATATATCCGGACGCAAGTTCACCAAGAACATCAATGCGAATTAGTTTATGAAACTCAGAGGCATTTCACAAATCTGGTCCGGCATCACTGCCATATAACTTCTGAAAGTTAAGATCCTCGAAGTAGTCATGGGCTTGCAGTTTACCATTCCACATTCAGAATCCAACTCCCTCTTACTTCTACAAATGAGAGGGTCTGCACTTGTCAGAAATAGGTCGTCCTCAGAAGGTGTTAGTATGAGAGGTCTATCATCCACAACCTTCGAGCAATGGTTTGGATCAGCTTTACTCCTAGTGAATCTCAGCTTCATCAGACAGCTATCAATCCTCTCATACTATGCCCGGGGTGTTTTGCTTCAAGCCATAGAGGGCTTTCTTCCACCTGTATACATGAGATTCCCGATCATGAATCTCAAACTCCTCGGGTTGTTCCAAACCTGTGGATCTGCTACATGAGGGGAATGGTCCCCTTGTAAGATTTTCCTTCGGTACATCTCGGACATGTACCTTCATGCTCTTCTTGGTTTTAGGCATCCCTGTCATCATCTGACTCACATCAGGTAGGGTCCCATAATAAGTAGACCTTCGGTGCTATAGATGAGATGTGACAACTAACATGGTCCCCAATGGACCTCCTGCAACTGAACTCAAAAGAATCTTTGAAAATTCCATTTTCAAACATATACCTTTCCATCGATGAATGCCACCTTGAAACCTTTGACTTCCATTGTCGAAATGGACACCAGGTTCTTCTTGCGATCAGGTACATAATGAGATTCTTGTAAATGAATCGAGTTACCCGCATTCAATTGAGGGGTAATATTCCCTACACCCTTTCCGGGATAGGTGGCATCAGCTTCAAGTATAATCCCACGGGCCACGATTGTTTCCATCTCTACTAAATTAGAGAGATCACCCTTCTATCCGATGAAGTGCCTTGAAGCACTACAATCAATAAGCCAGATTCCCACAGAATTTGAAGGAGAGGGCCAATACAAGATAAGGCTTATTTATCTTATCAGAAACAACATTTGATTCTTCATACCTAGGGTTCCTTGCTTTCTTTGAAGAGTCGGCCGTTTCCTTGATGACCTGCATTACCTGTCATTCCTCCGATCATTGAAGATGTCCTAGGAATGATTGTTATCTTCATCAAGAGATGTGTCCTTGCCATTTGGACACTCCTTCGCATAATGTCTGAACTTATTACAAACAAGGCATCTGTCTTTCTTTCCACCCTTAGAACCAGACTAACCATTGAAGTGATCTTTAGGTGGGCCATTAGAGGTTTTCGCTACGCCATTCTGCTAATATTCTCTGCTTCGACTTCACCATTGGCGAATTTGAAGAGGGATGAGAAATCCATTGATCCTTTTTTCCTTTCCCAACTGTCTTAGGTGATTGCTCTTTCACTCTTGCTTGGGCTTTGTCTTCACCCCAGCTTTGATACCATGTTAAATTTAGGTATGTTCTATGCTTAGAGCAATTTATTTTAATTTTCACAGTTAGCTCAATATCCTTTCTAGATTAGCAATCACATCAACATTAAAGTAAACTGCAGATAGAACATAAACATAAATTGCAGAAGACAAGCCAAGACAAGATGACATAAGATGTGGCGCTAGCCAGGGACAAACCCCAATGTAGGGAAACCCTTGATCAATTCTTCTTATATGTTCTTCAATAGTTCAACAGAGAGAGAGATAGTATATTTACAACAGAAGTCAACGCTTTGACTTATCTAGATAAGAGCATAGATCATCTCTAAGAAGATGATACATGAGATCAGTTGAAGACATGCTGCTTCAACCGATTCTCCAAGGTGACTCCTTCACCTATCATTCTGTTGCATCTCGTCATCATGCTGCATCTCACCGTGCTGCACCCGTCATCACAATGCTGGACCTCATGGCTATGCTGTACACATCATACCGCTGCACCTTATGCTGCACTGCTGTCCCATGTGCCATTGTTGCACCATGCTACCACAGCTGTCCCATGTGCCATTGCTGTACCATGTTACCACATTTGTCCCATGTGCCATAGTTGCATCATGTTGCCACACTGCTGTCCCATGTGGTATGCTGAACCATGTTGACATACAACATGTCTCATGTGCTTGCAGCACCATGCTTGCCATGCTGTCCATGCTTGTTGCTGTCCCATGTTTGCCTCAACATTCCTTTGCTGTCCCATGTTTGCCTCAACATTCCTTTGCTGTCCCATTTACTATGCAGCTGTCCCTTACCACTGCTGCCTAGATATATTGTTGTAGCTGCTGTCCGTAATAGTCATGCTATACCTTGCTACTATCCCCTTAGCCTTGCCATACCTTACTGCTGTCCCATGTGTCTTAGCAGCACCATGTAGCCCAATTGTCCCATTTACTAGCACTGCTGTCCTGGGCATGTTTAAGCCCTCAAACTCTCCATGCTGTCCTTGTTTTGAGGTGGTTAGGACTGCGGCTACCACAGTCCCACGCTGCCACCTACAACCCACCTTTTTCCTGCCCCAAACAACCCTTCTTCAACTTGGCCTACCCTCGGCCTCCTTTCAGCAACTTGGTGCCTTGTTTTATGCCTTAAAACAATCCTCCCTTTTAGTCGCATTAGGCCTGCTTCTAGGGCACCATATGCCTACAGCTAGGGCACCATTGGTATGTTTAGGACAACGTCTATCTTCATCTTAACAGTGGCTAGGATACCCTTGAGATAGCGTAGGTTAGGGCTGCCTTCTTGGACTGCGTTAGGGCTGCCTTTAGGACTGCATTAGGGCTGCCTTTAGGACATCGTTTAGGGCTACCTTCTAGGACTGTGTTAGGATTCTTCCTTGAGCTCCTTTAGGTCCACGCATAGAACCCTTTCATCGCTTTGCTGGCCTGCCTTCTTTGCTGCGGCTAGGGCAGCCTCTTTTCCTCCAACGTCTAGGGCTTCCACTCCTAGATTTCTCTTCCACTAAAACCCAAGACAAGTGGAGAGAAATCAAGATAGAAGTGTGTGTGAAATGACTCTCAAGTCATCTCCTTTTATACTAAAACGTTGAGCACATGTGGGGTTTATTTGGTTGTTGTCCGACCTTGACGAATTGTCTTATAACACAAATAAATTCATAACTCCATGAATACTTATCGGAATCGGATGATCTTTAGATCAATCCTACACTTCTCGATGAGAGGGATCCAAGAAAAATATCAGCTGCCATAAATAAGATGATCCACATGGAGTTTGGCCTTAATTGCCAATTTTAACAATTTCTGGTAGCATCGGATGTGCTCTAACTCTCAAAATTTGTAGGGAGGCTTAGGCACATGCATTCTCCAATACCCAGAAATCGTTTTGGGAAATTCCACACGAAGACGGTTTTATTAAAATAATTAATTATTTTTAATGGGACCCTAAGTCTAAACTTAGGAAATCTAAAATAGTTAACAGGTATTAATCTAACTGTGGGTGAAACTTCTAGAATAAGATGAGGATCAAGCCAAAATGATCTGAGCCATTGATTAGGAGTTAATCTGGGCCGTTGGTTGTCCATCGAAAAGATATAAGAAGAGGCTTGAGGGGCAGTTGGAGAACACATGGAGTGAAGATCAGAAGATCGATTTTCTAACGCAGAGCAGCTGTCGGACAGAAATTCGAAGTGATCTTTTGCAGTGAGGGGCAAGGATAGTATCCGAAGGTAAGTTTTCCTAGTTGGAGAGTACAAGGCAGAGAGGGAAGAACGATGTCTAGAGAGGTTGACGCTGGCCCACACAGAGTTGACGCAGTGGCAGTGTAGAGCCTAGAGGGAGATCGAATTCCTGCTGAGGAAATCGAGTTTTAGAAGCTGAGAGCTAGGGTTTGAGGTTGGAAGGCAAAAAATTCATAGTTTGCAACCAGCAGAGGGTCTGAAGGAGGAGCAACGCAGTCCCTAGCAGAAGTGAAGTAGAGACTGCGTGGGATTGACACAATTCTGTGCAGAGGCCGACGCAGAAGGGACACAGAGGCTCTTCTCCAGCGAGATCAGTACCAGATTCTTCCTGTGACAGGGTGAGAGCATTTCACTACTTGTTTTGTCAAATTTCTCTCTGTATTGGATAGCCAGTTGGGCATCCAACGAATTGTACTCCGAAATTACTACTGCAATAATAAAACCCTCAGCTGCTGCACTGGTTTTCACACACTGGGTTTTTCCGGGGACATTTGTCCAAAAATAACGGTGTAGATGTGTTGTGTATTTCTTTCTTGTTTAGTTTCTTGTTTCCGCATTTTATTAAGATGGTGAAGGCTGCAGTGTATTAGTTTCAATGTTTACTGTAGTGCACAGTAAATAATTTGTTCAATTACTTAACAAATAGAAGAAACTCAATCAGTTGTTGAAGTAAAAATTTGGACTTCCAAATTTTCACATTGTATCATAGCGGCAGGTGAAACAAGAGAACAGTAGCGGAAGAGCCCAACACTGAAGGAAGAAGGGAAGTCGAAGTGTTGCATAGGCAGCAAATCGAATCCCCAGAGGGATTGCACAGTTCAGGCCAGGAGGGCAACATTTCCATGGTAAATCTCTCTCTGAGTGAGTCGACAGAGAGGTAGGATTTCGAGATTGAGATTTTTCAGCGATAGAGGGAGCAGCGCAGTAAAGCTTCGGCAAAGAGGGGTTCCTGGTGTGACACAGTATTCTGCAGGCAGTTGCTGGGCAGGAAGACGTCAGAAGAAAGGAGAGACACTTGAGGGAATTTCTTACTCAGAAAATTCCTAGTGAGGGAATTCGAATTCTCATTTGCTAAGCAACGATAGGAGAGAGGAGGTCATTCGACTTTTTCGATTGGTAGAGATGACAACTAGTGGATTAAGAGATCAGGATAAGTTGGATGGGGCATCCAAATACGTGATCTGGAAGGAAAGGATGTCGTGCCTTCTAGATGAGCATTTTCTGAAGATCTACGTCGATAGCGTGGTAGCTGAGCCCGCGGATCCAGATCTGCTCAAGAAGTACAAGGGAAAAATGATGAAGACCAAGAGAATGATCCTTGACGGAGTGAAGGATCATGTAGTCTGTCACATCGTTGGTAGAGACATTGCCAAGGAGATGTGGGATGCTTTGTTGACGCTATATCAGGGATCTTCCAAGAAGCGAAAGATGTACTTGGAGCAGAAGATGAGATCTATGCAGATGCAGAAGGGGGAACACCTTGATTCATTTCTTACTAACCTTCAGGAGACCCGAGACGAGCTAGCAACTGTGGGGTCAACACCTCAAGCTTTCGAGATGGTAAGACTGGCCCTGAATCAGTTTCTGAGGAGTGGCAAGTTTTTGTACAGAGCATCCTGGGCAGGGCAACTTTGCTAGATTGGGATGGAATGCGGGCAGCTCTTAAGCAGGAAGAGTTAAGGAGAGACTTGTGAAGTGTAAACTTGATGGAATCAGCAACAGTGGGTCGAAGCCCAAGGAGGAGGAAGAGAATGCAACCCTTGCATCCAAGGGGTAGTAGGAGTAGCGGAAGAAGAAGAAAGATTTTTCGAAGATTAAATGCTTTAGGTGTGGTGAATTCGGTCACTACGCTACGCAGTGTCCTCTCAGAAAGAAGGACAAGGATGAGAAGCATGATCTGAAGGTTGCAGCTGCGAAGATCGAGGAGGAAGAGTTTGCCATGACAACCCAGTCATCTCCAGGAGGGAGGTGGGGAGATCTAGAACTGTAGTTCGAAAGGACTGCAGTTGGGCAGGATCCTCTCGGATGAATACCTTGCTGTGGGAGGCCAGATCAGTTGTAGCAGGATGGACCGGGTCAGTTGATGCAGAGGAGTGTCAGAGTGACAGTTGTAGTGGCTAGGAGTGCAAAAGACTGGACAACGCAGAGCTAGAGTTGACAACAGTGTAGTTGGCAGAGAGCAGAGTCAACAACAACGTAGAGGCTTCAGAGGGTCAGCGTAGAGACTAGCAGCAGTCAGAACTCCAAAAACAGATGCATCATGCTGAACACTTGATTAGTAATTTGGGATGCTTTTCCGTTGCTAATGCAGTAGTATCAACAGTTGGAGAAGGTTGCAGTGCAGATGCAGTGTTGGCAATGGCAGTGCCAACAACAACACAGATGCAAAATTTGAGAGGGAGTTGCAGTACAGATGTAGTGTTGGCAGGGGCAGGGCGAGCAGTAGTACATATGCAACATTTGCGCAGTAGTTGGTGGGCAACGATGGCAGACATCAACAATGCAAAGGGAGATGTTTCAGAGTCAAAGTGATGCTTCAGCAGGTTGCATTACTAGAGCACATTCCTCGCTAAGAGGGAGTGTTGATTTCTGGTAGCATCAGAGGTGCTCTAAGTCTCAAAATTTGCAGGGAGACTTAGACACACGCATTCTCCAATACCCAGAAATTGTTTTGGAAAATTTCACTCGGAGATAGTTTTATTAAAATAATTATTTATTTTAATGGGACCCTAAGTCTAAACTTAGGAAATTAAAATAATTAAAGGGTATTAATCTAACTGTGGGTGAAACTTCTAGAATAAGAGGAGGATCAAGTCAAAATGATCTGAGCCATTGATTAGGAGTTAATTTGGGCCATTGGTTGTCCAATAGAAAGATATAAGAGGTTTGAGGGGCACTTGGAGAACACATGGAGTGAAGATCAGAAGATCGATTTTCTGAAGTAGAGCTGCTGCTGGAGAGAAATTCGAAGTGATCTTTTGCAGTGAGGGGCAAGGATAGTATCCGAAGGGAAGTTTTCCTGGTCGGAGAGTACAAGGTAGAGAGGGTAGAACGACGTCTAGAGAGGTTGATGTTGGCCCACGCAGAGCTGATGCAGTGGTAACGCAGAGCCTAGAGGGAGATCGAATTCCTGCTGAGGAATTCGAGTTTTAGAGGCCAAGAGCCGGGGTGTGAGACTAAATGGTAGAAATTCATAGTTTCCAGCCAGTAGAGGGTTTGAAGGAGGAGCAACGCAGTCCCCAACAGAAGTGATGCAGAGACTGCGTGGGATTGACACAGTTCTGTGGAGAGGCTGACGTAGAAGGGATGCAGAGGCTCTTCTCCAGCGAGATCAGTTCTAGATTCTTCTAGTGATAGGGTGAGAGCATCTCATTAGTTGTTTTGTCCAGTTTCTCTTTGTATCGGATAGCCAGTTGGGCATCCAACAAATTGTACTAAAAAATTACTACAACATAATAATAAAACCCTTAGTTGTTGCACCGGTTTTCCCACATTGGGTTTTTCCGGGGACGTTTGTCTAAAAATCACTGTGTTAATTTGTTGTGTATTTCTTTCTTGTTTCCACATTTTGTTTAATTGGTGAAGGCCGTAGTGTATTAGTTTCGGTGTTTACCATAGTGCACAGTAAATAATTTGTTCAGTTATTTAACAAATAGAAGAAACTCAATCCATTGCTGTAGTAGAAATTTGGACTTCTAAATTTTCACAACTTGAAGACAAGCAATTCAAACAAGCAACTCGACGAACAATTCGATGAAGAAGAGCGAAGAAGAAGGGCTACAAAGAGAAGTGCGAAGAAGAGTGAAAGTGGTTTCTTTTGGAGTCAACGGAGGAGATTTCTTCTGGGTAGTACGATGGAGAGATTTTTTTGGGAAGTGCGAAGGAGAGGTTCTTCTGGATCAATGAAGGAGGTATTCTTCTGGGGCAGCGAATAAAGGTTTCTTCTGGGCAAGTGAAAGGGGTATTCTTCTAGGGCAACAAAGAAAGGTTTCTTCTGGGCAAGCAAAGGAGGGTTTCTTCTGGGGCAGCAAGAAAAAGATTCTTCTGGGTGACTGAGATCTAGAGACTGAGTTTCTCTAGAGGAGACTAGTGAATGCTTAGAGATCAGGATTCTCTAGAGAAGCCGAGAAGAAGCAGTGTGAAGGATAGAGACCGATTTTCTCTAGAAGTAGTCGAGGAGAGAAGTTCCAGATCAAGAAAGAAAGTTGAATGGAAGAGGAAGAGCATCAAGAATAGTGACAAGGTTCTTGAGAGGATACTAGAGTCAAGGGTCTGTGTCATGGTCTTGGTACTAGTCAGTTGAAGATCTAAAAGAAGAATTTTGATCGGGTTTTCCTTTCAATAGGTGAGAGGTTTTGGCCCTTGCTAACAAGCCTACACACTGTGTGACTTGTCTTTTATTGTGCATATTGGTAATTGTCTTGATGAAAAGAACACAATAATAACATAATGAAGAAGAGATCATAAGATAAGAAGTAAAAAGATATTACAAGCAATTATCAAGCAGAGAAATCTTTAACTAACGATGCCCTAGATTTCTCAACAGATTGGCAGTAGGTAAGTGCAAATTTCTTCACTCCAAAAGGGAGTGCGTATAGCAGATCCAACAACCAAGCAAAGGGAAAGAGGGAGTTTTCGATAGATTCAGAGATGGCCATAGTAGGGCTCAGAGATCAAGATAGGTTGGAGGGAGCCTCCAACTATGTCATCTAGAAGGCTAGGATGTCCTTCCTTCTAGATGAACATGGCCTGAAGACCTATGCAGAAAATGTGGTAGCAGTTCCCCAAGACCCCGATCAACAGAAGGAGTACAAGAAAGAAATGGCTAAGGCAAAGAGGATGATTTTGGATGGTGTCCAAGATCATCTGGTCTCACATGTGACAGATAAGGGAACGACCAAGAAAATGTGGGATGATTTCTGAGCTATTTCAGTGTTCTTATGAGCAACAAAAGATGTTTCTCCAGGGGAAGCTGAGGAATACTAGGATGCAGAAGGGCGAGAGCATAGATGCCTTTCTCCCTCGGATTCAAGAGGTCCAAGATCAACTGTTAGCAGTTGGGGAGGCAACCCAACCCACAAAGCTTGTACGATTGACATTGAATAGTGTCTTAGAGGATTAGCAGGTATTTGTCCAGAGTATATTGGGCAGAGATACCTTGCCTAAGTGGGACAAGATGTGGTCTGATCTACAATAGGAGGAGTTGAGGAGGGCTCTGTTGAAAAGTACCATCAGCGGCGGCGATAGCAAGGGACCGAAGAGTGAGGAGGAGAATGTGGCCCTGGCATCTAAGGGTCCTAGTCAAGGGCAGGGGGAGCGGAAGAAGGACCTGTCAAAGGTCAAGTGCTTCAGGTGCAAGGTTACTTGGGACTCTGGGAGCAAGAGTGGGAGCAGGGAGCGACATTTTCAAAAGCTCCCGGTTCGGGGGCGGATTTTTATATAATATATATTTTTATATATTTTGATGCATATATGTCAACAGAAGCATGTATAATGATGAATTAGATTTAAAAAGCATAAAAACATAGATTGAACCATATGACATGAATCATCTAGAAGTTATAATCTTCATCAACCCATCCACAAGTTAGTAACATATAACATATCGAGTCTCATGATTCATCAATCTTAAAGTTTCAAGCTTTCAAAATTCAATACATAACATTTATCATCATTGGTCACCTAAATTATATAAAAAATTTAACATGAAATGAAATGTTATAAAATGAAATGAGATGAAACAACTTTCAACTTTCATGAAGCATCATATTCATAATTTATTACCAATGAGTTATAATTGCCAAATTCAAACTTAAATTGTCATATATTGTTTAAAAAAATATCATAATAAATATGAAAGAGTCAACAATTATAAAAACTACAAGAAACTAGAAAAGACAAGTAAATCTATTATCTATTGCTAATGCTTGGGCCTCTTACTGCCACGAGAAATGTCTAATTTCCGAGTCTTGTTGGAAAATCAAGATCTTTGTCATTAATATCACCCTCTATGCATTAATATCCAGAGGTATGCTTGTCATTACCTCTAGATCTATATAGGGATCTTTGTCATTAATATCACCCTCTAAGCATTAACATAAGATAGAAAAAGCATAGCATGTCAAGTCAAGATTTTGTTTGTGTGATGGGTGCATTTTTAGTAGGGTCATGATAGAGGAGTTCGACAACTAATGTCACTGACATCAAGGTACATAAAGGGATTGGTTCTCTTGATTAAATATGAGTTCCGTACCCTAGTACATGACAAAATGCAATGGAAACATTGCAATCCCCCCAATCCTGAAATCCTAAAAAACTGATAAGTCTGTTGGATTTTGAATGAGATCTAAAATTCTACTTTCTCCATATGGAATCCAATGAGGTCGGAACCACTCTCAAATATCATGGTGTCATTTCATGGTAATGTTAAAAGTTTAAGTAAAAGTGACATTCTCCTTAATCATCATTTTAAATGAAGATTAAGGAGAATGTCACTTTTACTTTAAGAATTGAACATTACCATGAATGACATATCAATGCTAGGGCCATAAGCTTGATCATTAGGCTGCTTCACTGAAAAATTATTGTTTCTTTGAAACAAAATTGGGTTTGGAATGTTTTTGCAAAAAAAAATTGCAAAAAAGGCTAAGGAGCTATTTTTTTAGGGAGCACGCTCTCAGGGTCTCTGCCGAGGGAAGTGCGCTCCAGGAGCGGGTTCGAGGGGGGGGGGGAGCCGCTCCCTCGCAACCCTGTTCAGATGTGGTGCGTTCGGTCACTACAACATGCCACTCTCAGCTTGTCAATCTTAGGAAGAAGGACAAGTTGGAGAAGCAATTCCAGGCAACAATGTCTGCTGAGATTGACAAGTTGTGCTCCAGGCTGGAGGATGAGTTTGCCATGTTTGCAGCCATACCTCTAGGAGAGAGGTGGGGCGACTTGGAACTGTAGTCCCAAAGATTGCAGAGATAGGGCAGGGTCCATTGAGGAGTGCACCTCATGAATCATCACCTGGCTACGGGGGCCCACAGTATTCAATAGCAGGATGGATTAGTGCCAGAGATGCAGTGAGTTTCCAGAGTGATAGTTGCAAACTAGTAGCAGTCAAGTGCTAGGCAGTACAATGCAGAGTGGCACAGTGCTGAGTCAGAAACAACGCAGATTCCTTGGTGGACAGTGTAGTTGCTAGTAGCAGTTAGATGCATCATACTGAACATAGTTGATTTAGTATTTTGGATGCTTCTTAATTGTAGTTGTTGCAATTGCAACAACAACAATTGAGAGGGAGTGGCAGTGCTGATGCAGTGTTGGCAGTTGTATGAAAGTGTTAGTAGCAACACAAATGTAGCATCAAAGTTGTGCAGTGGTTAGTGGGCAATGGCCAAACATCAGTAGTGTGACAGAGGGGTGATACAAAGACAAGGTGTTGTAGCAGCAGTGGTGCAACACTAGAACACCTTCCTCGCTAAGAGGGAGTGTTAGTTTTTGTAGCATCAAAGGTGTTCTAGTCTCGAAACTTTGTGGAGAGGCTAAAACACATGAGATCTCCAAAACCCATAAATCGTTTCTGGAAATTCCACCTAGAGATGGCTCAATTAGATTATTAGCCGATTTTTAAATATTTCCTAAGTCTAAACTTAGGGAATATGGTTAATTAATCAATATTAATTGAGATAAGGTGAAAATTCTCTAGAAACTCACACAGATCGACAGGGAATTAATCTAGGCCCTTGATTAAGTTCTAATCTTGGTCGTTGGTGCTCCAACAGAGGATTATAAGAAGAAGTCGATGGGTAGATGGAGAATACACTTGTAGGGTTCGATTTCCAAAGAGCAGCAGCAGTTGACGGAAATCCAGAGAGGGACGCAAAAATAGTGAGGGGCAGAGACAATGAGGCTGGAGGAAGTTTTCTAGTTCCAGTGAGTGCATTTGCAGAGAGGCCGAAATTTCTCCAGGAAGTTGCGCAAAGGCAACGCAAAAGCTTCACTGGGCAGTTCGATTTGTTGAGGAAGGAAGATGTTTTCAGTTTAGAGGTCGGACAAAGGTTCCAGAGTGCCAGAGAAGCGTTTTCCCAGCTAGCAGTAGGCAGGACGACTTGATTAGCAGACGATTTGGGAAACACGTGTGGTAGGCAGCTTTAGCTTGACGCAAAGCTTGCACAGGGCCAGTTGGACGACTTGCTTTTTAGTAGCAGTTGAGTGCCGAGATTGCTCAAAATGAGGGTAATTTCCCTCTAGATATTTTTTCCAGTATTTTCTTTACAGGATAGCCAACATTCGACATCTAGATTATTGTACTCAAAATTTCTCACTGCTGCGTAATAATAAAAAACCTTAGCTGCTACACTGGTTTTCCCAAGTTGGGTTTTTCCGGGGACATTTGTCAAAAAATAACTGTCATATTTTTATGTGTGTGCTAGATTTTCTCAGTTTCCAGCGCTATTTTTCTTCCGCAGTTTAGTTGTGAAGATCATAGTGTGAATTATTTGATATTCGTTGTAGCAAATAAATTGTTAAATAAGTTAAAAATTAGGAAAATAATTTCCAGTTGCTGTGATAGATGAAATTTTCAAACAAAACCCTTGCCAAACTTACCGTAAGCCTACCAACACAATAATTAGTGCCAAAATCAAATTCCAAAACCCAAAAATGAGCTCTCTAAGGCCTGCGACCAAGGTTTACAAGCCCACAAAGGCCTGTGACTGCCAAGAAAGAGCCTCAGAGGCATGCGACTGGGAGGATTAGGGCCTCTAAGGCTTGCGGCCAAGAGGAAAAAGCCCTCAAATGGGCTGCCACTAGGGAAAACAAGCCCTTAAAGGGCTGCAGTCAAGGGACTAAGGCCTTAAAAGGCCTGTGGCTAGCCTTCAAAGTCTACAACACCCCTGTTACAAGCAAAATAGTCCACAAATCACTAGAATACCGCCTCTAGAAACTCTCCAAGGGCTGTGACGTTTCCTTGATTGGCTAGATGACTCCTCTAGAGGCCTAGAAATCCTTGAAACCCTAGCCATTTAGGCTAGGTGAGGCTAGGGCTCTCAAAAATTTGATTTAGCTTCAATTCCTGAGTTATCTCCTGCACAAATGAAAAATAGAAAGCACAAATGCCCAATATATATAAAAATTTGAATAAAACCCCAATGCTATACAAAATAAAATGATGGGTTAGTATTAAAATACAAGGGTTATAGTAAAAAGTTATTTACAAATATTTACAATATTTATAAAAATAAAATTGCTCTTATTAGCATATTAATCTTTGTAGCACAAGTAAATAAATGAGAGAATTTGAATAAATTTTAAATTTTGGCAAAACCTTCTTGCATCAAATATTTGTTAGATCAAGATTGAAGCCAAACAAAGTGTTGTCCCCTCAAAGGCTATGAACTTGGGGTTTCGAAGGGCTGGAGCAACCTCTAGCTCAAATGCACTTCGAAAAATAGATTATTAGATTAAAGAGGGATTCAAGGGATCTAGAAACATGGAGATACTTGCTAGATCCCCTAGACCTAGAGTGCTTAGTCTAGCCCAACACCTAAAGAAATATACCTTTGCTAATAGATGTTCCTACTACCAACAATTGAACTAAATCATCTGGCACATGCCACAGATCAACAAGTGAGAGACACCTGAACTGAACTCCAAAGTCTTATGCTTTTATTACAAATCCAGCAGAGCCTTGCTTTGTACAGCGATAATTTTGATCTAGTTAGATCAGTGTTGTTACAATGAGGAGCTCAAAGGCTTCCTTATATAGAAAAATAAAAGAGAAAACCCCGCCAAGTGGAAATAACGACTAGTTGGGATGATGCTCGTCAAAATAATCTCATCCATCGATCTTCTTTTGAAATAACTCGATCTCCTCCGTTGATTGAATTTTATTCTTTTTATTTTGATGAAAAACTTGAATTTTTCTAAAAACCCCTTTTTCCTAGTTAAAAAAATAATATTTTGGATTTTATCCTCAAAAAAATTAATTTGACTTGACCACCAAGGTCCAAAGGATCGATTTTTCTAAAAAAATTGATTGTTTCCTTGATGGAGGGCCGTTAAAATTTCTTTTTTTGGACCCACTAATTTTAGATAATTTTCCACTCGGAGAGAATAATATCTTAAATTAATTTTTTGATTCAAATTTATTTAATTTTCTGGCTAATTATTTTCTTTTATTTTTTTCAGAAAAATTAATTAAAAAACTCAATAGGGGAATGAATATTTTTCCACCCTCTAAGTGGATCTAAACAATAATTTAGCCATGGTGTCTAAATATGAGTAACCATGCATTAAACTATTCCTAGACACACTTTTACATCAAAATATTACAATATCAACCCTTAGAAGGGGAAATACACATTTGACATAGACCCTGGAGACTTTACCAAATTCTGCGACATGACATATGATCTAGTATGAAAAATACATGGACTCGATAAACACTAGGACGCACCTAAGACCTCGTTAATGAGTTCCACCCTAGCTTTGGGGTATATCTGGGAGAAAAACTTTGCCAATTATCCGTGTTTAGAAAGACACATAATTTGTGGAGGTTAAAAAACAACCGAGGATGATACCCTTTGAGAAGAATCATAGGCTTAGTAGCTTACCTAGGTGTTATTACATGGCTTAATTGTCATACTAGAACCATTTACAATAATTTTGCAGAATTTGGGATTACAATGATGACATTGACTGAATTTTTTTTGCCAACTGCTATATACTTTGCTTCTTAGACTATTGACATGTACATGGTCAACATTTGGCTCTACTTGGGGACACATTGCTTCGTTGAAGTAATGTGAGAATCCAGAATCCTGTATCCAATAAAACAAAGTAACATCAGGTAGATATCCACTCTAAATCAAACTCATCATATATATATATATATCTGCTCGATTAGAAATCCTATTCTAACACTAAAACATAAATACATAAAACATAAATGTTGAAATAAAGACTATCTAATGACATAAATAAATTTTTGTCTAAGAGATTAGGGTTAGAGATACAATACAAAGGATGCCTTATGGCATCAAATGTCATCCCTGTGGCTCAATCCGGAGAGTTGCTTGCTAACAAGTAGATCCATTGGCTTCTTGTGTGATGTCCCCTGCTGAATCCTGATACTTTCGGGCTGATGAAGATTCTTAGTATCGTATTGCATGTCCTCATCAAATTTTCTCCTTTTCCTCCTTTTGCTTGTGAGATGGAATGGAGTAGAATCTTGGATAGGCTGAAAGAATTCAATTACAACTGCATTGTATTCTGTAGGATGTCATTGTGCTTCAATTTCTTCATTGTTAGGCCTCCTTGGGTTCTCAACATGATGCCTTCTTTCAACTTCTTTGTATAATTTAACCATAACACCTTCTACTGCAGGAATAGTAGCATAGGATAGATCTAACTGGATGCAACCTCCAAGATCAGCTGCAAACTTTCTTGATAAAAGCATTCCCCATACATCATGTACATCAATAACAATGATATCCATAGTGATAATCTTGTATGGGAAGTTTGCTAAAAAGACCTGCAAGTCTTTGATCATGCCAAGAACTTCAATTTTCTTTGAATCCATGGAACATATATTATGATAAGGCCTGGATATTCTCAAGTTCAACTGGTCCATAACCTTCTTAGTCATGACATTGGTTGAAGCTCTGGAATCTAACATACAGTTGTGCAACAGACAATCATTTACCATCAAAGTTAAAAAGAAAGGCTGATGATCTTCATTCGTCATATAACAGTCAGATCCTTTAGCTTTATTTCTTCATCCTTATGATGGTCTTCTATCTTATCTTGCTATGATATGCCTATGGCTTTCAGAAATTCTGTTCTTTGAGATGGAATTTTTAGAAGCTTATGACCAGGACAATTTTTTTTGCATTGTTTATCCATGTGACCCAATCAATCTTCAATCCTGACTGATAAGTCTTAGATGCAATCTGTTGCTTGTTTTGGTTCTGATCTTTACTTTTCTTTTGATAAGTATATCCCTTACTTCGAGCAATCTCTAAGATTTGTTCTTGAGACAGATTCTCTCCATATATCTACGTAATTGGATCCTTTTCATCACTGAAATTATTGATGGTAAAGGATGAAGGGATCATTTCCATGCAATAATCCTCTCCTTTTGAAGACAAGTGAACCTCTTGACTAATTATATTAATTTGCTCGCTTTTTCCCTCATCTAGGATCCTTTTGGCAAAGGCACAAGAGATTTCTTCGTGAAAACTCTCACATGGTTTGTAGAATGGCACAAGTTGATCAACAATGTTTGTAGATTCTAGAAGATTAGGAGGCCTTTGCTCATTCAGAGGATTCCTCTTTGGCCATGCATTATTATTATTTCTAGGCTGAATATTCTGAGCTTGGGATATTTCCATCCGAATTAACCTAGCTTGCATGGCATTCATTTCTCTAGCATGCTCAATTTTCATATCTTTAATCAGTCGAGTTATCTCCCTGATAGGATCATGGTCTACTTCCTTGACTTCTTTTGCCTTAGCCTTAGTTGGACCTCTTTCAAAACTAGGAATTTCAGATTTCCCAGATGTCTTTTTATCCTTTTCCAACTCTTCAACTAAAGTTTTAGCAACTTTTAAATCATTCCGTTTAGCACGCCTCAAATCATAAGAATTATCAACCATGAATGCATCTAGATGTTAAATTTTCAGATTGTTCTATGATGTATCCATTACTTTAGCCCAATTCAATACTTCAATTAGCAATGTTTTCAATATCAATTAATCTTTCCAATCATCAATAGTAATTGAAGATAGAACAATAAATGTAATGACAAAGGAGACAATCAACACATCAATAAGAGACATCAGGTTTGGTCAACGAGCAGGGAAATAGTAATTGAAGATAGAACAATAAATGTAATGACAAAGGAGACAATCAACACATCAATAAGAGACATCAGGTTTGGTCAAAGAGCAGGGAAAAACCCCACAAGGGGGAAAACCCTTTGAAATTCTTCTTCTATTAGATTGTCATAAAATGTTCAACAGAGAGTACAATGAGCCCAATACAATATCATGCAACAAAATATCCCAATAACATTCAGAAATATGTTTCCAGCATCAATATATATTAGAGACAACTTTTCCTGTTTGCGGTCAACTTCGGTCAACGGTCAAATTTCAGTCCAACTTTCTAGTTGCAGGGAGGAGGAGTTGTGCAAGCGATTGAGAGCTTCCAGGCGATTACTTGAGCTTGTGATCCAGTGACTGCAGTGGAATTTATCCTTTGAAAAGCCAATGACTGTAGCCCAAAACCCTAGAAACAGATGCGAGCTTCGGACCTTGTAATTTCGGATCTTTGCGAACTTCTTTTGTCGACCCAACCTCAAACCTGTGCGAACCAATCAATGAAGAAGAGAAGAAGAAGATACTTGGTGATGTCCAAATGAGCTTGAGGTCACTTATATTTATAGGTTTCCAAGGGTGACCAATTTGCCTTTAGGACTGACCTGTCCAAATGTGCATATGTGGGCTTTTCATCATAAGTACACTTTCCCTTGTCCAAATTTGGTGATCTTTAGGCCAATTTTGGTCTTCTCGAGAAGAGGAATTCAATGCAATCATCATCTCCATCAAATGAGCTAACCAAACTGGAATTTGGCCTTAGTTTCCAATTTCAACACTCCCTCTCATCTAGGGAGAATTCCCCCTGCATCATGTCATGTATATCCTGTCATCATATCTTGTCCCATCTCTACTCAACTCTATCTGTTGAAACATTCTTGAATCTAAAGAAGAAGAATCATCGGGGAGCTAAAGCTACCACCCTCTACAATGTCAGAGAGCATATCTCAATCCGAAACTCATGGGGATTCGCTAAATTGGGTCTTGCAATCTCTCCACATAACTTCTTGAAGTTCATTTCCATCCGTGTGGGTAGGAACTTGCGTTTCGTCATTCCAAATTTCTTCAACAGCTTCACAACATATTTTCCTTGTGAAAGGAAAATCTCACCAGGCCTTTGCCACACCTCAAGGCCTAGAAAGTAGTGCATGAGTCCAAGGTACCATTAGGACCCATGCAATCCCTCAAGGCTCTGTGCTGCTGCTGAAATGAACCCACCACAACTCTGCCTGAAACTTAGCCAAAATCCTCCAATATGCAAGGGTTGATCCCCTGCTCGACCTCCCAGGACAAATCCCTTTGCAAAACCTCAATCCAGAACACCTGCCAGAAAGAACTGCGTCATCCCTCTCAAGACTGCATAGTCATCCAAGATGCTCAATCCTCCTGCCAAAATGCTGATGAAACTACTGCAAAAATACTAATGGGGAATACCTTGCACGAGCAGGCACTCGAAGTCTCCTGGGGCTAAGGGTGAGATCTCCGAACGGAGACACTTAATGCGCTACACAGTGCTGTAGACTAGCTAAATAGCCAGCGTGCTCTAAGTCGAAGTGACTAGCTCAAATGCACATAATTGAATGCCAAAATGAGGAGGCTCCTCTCTCCTTTATAGCATTGGCCTCTCTCAATCCCAAGGCTCACCTCCTCCAACGTAGTTTTCCTCTTGCCATGTGTTTCTCACCATCTGCGCAGTCACTCCGAGTGTCTACGTGGGCCCCTCCTCTACGTGGTTCTTTGGCCCCCCTTGGCTCACCTTTTAAGTTACAACGTTGTGCTACTAGGGAGTGTCTTTATTCATGAAGTGAGTATGTCCCCTCTGCTCACCTTTTTATTTATAAATAGTTATAGAAGGCAAAATTAAGCAAAATCAAATATTCCAATTAGCCATAGCTAATTAGGAATATTACAGTCTCCCCCGGCAAAATGTTGCTTGTCCTCAAGCAACTGAAGTGATGCGTGTTGCAAGATCTTCTCCTCTCTCAAGTGGCATCCTCATCCGGTAAATTCTTCCACCTCACCAAGAATTCCCGGACTATCCTGCGCCGCAGTCGCCTTTCCCTGGTATCAATAATAGCTTATGGTTGCAACACCAAATGCCCCTCATCATCCGTGGGTGGTAGCTCATCTGTCACTGTGACATGCTGCCCCAATGCCTTCTTCAGGCAAGATACATGAAAAATGTTATGAATCTTGCTGCCTTCAGGCAGCTCCAACTCATATGCAACCTGTCCAATCCTATGTATCAACCTGTATGGCCCATAAAAGTGGGGCTTGAGCTTCTCAGCCCCCTTCTGCTTCAGTGACGACTATTGGTATGGCTGTAATCGTAGGTAGACCAGGCCCCCTACCTCAAACTGTCTCTCCACCCGACCCCTGTCAGCATACAACATCTGCTGGTTTTGTGCTGTAGCCATATTATCCTTGAGAGCTCGGAGAATATCCTGACTCTCTTGGATCCAAATCTTGGCTCTCGGAGGCTTGCTAGCACCAAACATCACGTCAGCAAAAGATAAAGGATGATATCCATACAAAGCATAGAATGGTGACATACCGGTGGACATGTGATGTGTAGTGTTGTAGCAGTACTCCCCCAGATGCAGCCACTTCAGCTATGCTCTCTGCTGCCCACTGACATAGTTATGGAAGTAGCCCTCCAACCACTTGTTAACTATCTTTGTCTGCCCGTCCGTCTGTGGGTGATAACTGGTACTCGGTGTCAACTCCGTCCCCACCAACCGGAAAAACTCTTGCCAAAACCTGCCAATGAAACGGCTGTCCCTGTCACTGATGATGGTCTTAGGAAGACCATGTAGCCTGAAGACCTCTCTGAAGAACAGCTCGGCTTCTTGTGCTGCTGTGTAGTGTGCGGATATGGCGAAAAAATGTGCGTACTTTGTTAGTCAATCAATGACGACAAAGATACAATCCTTGCCCTGCACCATGGGCAACCTTGTGATGAAGTCCATCGAAATACTCTCCCATTTCCCCTCTGGAATGGGAAGAGGCTGTAATAATCTTGCAGGATGGCTCATCTTCCCCTTGTTCCTCTGGCAAACGTTGCACTCCCAGACATGCTGGAGTACGTCCTCCTTGAGGCCCTTCCATGAGAACCTCTCTCTAATGGCCCTGTAGGTTTTGGTAAACCCCTGATGGCCTACCAATGGTGAATCATGTGATGCCTGAAGTATCTTCTTCTTGAGCTGAGATCTCTCAGTCAAGAAGATCCGGTCCCTATAGTAGATGATCTCATCGACCACCCTGTACCTGTCATCCGCCACCTGCCCATCCAGAACCTCACATGCAAATCTGTCCTTGGAGTACTCTACTAAGAGTCGAGCCCTCCAGTCTGCGTCCAAGCTCATAAGAGACAACGTGGCTGGTCTACGTGAAAGGGCATCCGCTACCACGTTGTTCTTACCCTTGACATACTCAATGTCAAAGTCATATGCTTGGATCTTACTGATCCACTTCTGCTGCCTCTCCTGTAGCTGCTTTTGCTCCAAAAAGAACCTGAGGCTGTTGTGATCAGTCCTCACCCTGAACCTGTTACCCACTAGATACTGCCGGAACTTGGCCAATGCATGCATGATGGCCAACATCTCCTTGTCGTATATAGAATACAACCTCTCGTGCAGAAGGAGCTTCCGGCTCTCAAAGGCTATAGGGTGACCTCTCTGCATCAATACTGCGCCGATTCCCTCTCCCGACGCATCACACTCCAAAACAAATGGCTGCGAAAAATCTGGCAATACAAGCATTGGGCAACTGCTCATCACCTCGTTGAGCCTGTCAAAGGCTCGCTACACTATATCCGACCAACTGAATGCCCCCTTCCTCGTCAAATCCGTCAGGGGTGCAGCAAGCTGTGAGAAACTCTTGATGAACTTCCGGTAGTAAGTACAACTACCAATGAATCCCCGAAGTTCCGTCACATTCCTCGGCTCCGGCCAATCTCTGATGGCCCTAATCTTCTCCTTGTGGACTCTCACTCCGTCCACCCGTATGATGTGTCCCAAGTACAACATCTCCGTCAATCCAAACTCACACTTGGAGAGCTTGGCATAGAACTGCTACTCCTCCAAGATGCACAACACTGTCTCAATGTGCTGGAGATGCTCCTCCCAAGTCCTGCTGTAAATTTGTATATCATCAAAGAATACCAACACAAACTTCCTCAAGTGACTGCGGAAGATGTGATTCATGCAAGAGTGGAATGTAGCTGGGGTGGTGGTTAGCCTGAAGGGCATCACCAAAAACTCAAAGTGCCCATAGTGACACCTGAAGGCGGTGTTGGGAATGTCCTGTTCCCTCACGCGAATCTGATGGCACCTAGATCTCAAATCAATCTTTGAGAAGAACTGGGCTCCTCTCAACTCATCCATCAACTCATCGATCCTGGGTATGGGGTACTTGTTCTTCAGGGTCTTCTTGTTTAGGGCCCTGTAGTCAATGCACATCCTCAATGGGCTGTCCTTCTTCTTCACCAACACCACGGAAGAAGCAAAAGGACTCGTGCTCAGCCGAATGTGCCCAAGAGCCAGCAACTCCTGAATGGCCCGCTCAATCTCATCCCAATAGGCCTTGGGATGCTTATAGGGGGTAGTAATCACTGCCTGTATGCCCTGCTCAAGCTCAATGGTGTGCTTAAACCCCCGGTCCGGTGGCTGTCCTGGCGGAATCTCCCCAAATACTATGGCATATCGGTCAAGGATGGACTGTATCTCTGGGTGCACTATCTGCCTTGTAGTCCCTGCCTCTGATGCATGCAGCTCCACTGCCCACTTTACGTCTCCCTTCTGGAAGACTGCCTCCATCCGATGAGCCGAAACAATCTGAGGCAGATATGTGTGCTGTCCCCGTATCTTCTCATGCCTCCCTGTCTTCTCATCATCCCACTCCATCTCTAGGGTCTTCCAATCTGTCGTGACCTTCCCTAGAGTGATAAGCCACTGAACACCCAATATCATGTTGGTGTCCGGAATATCGACCACGAAAATGTGGTCAGTTAGTGTGTAGGTGCCCATCGTCACTGATAACTCTGGAACATAATGAGCACACACCATGGTCTAATCTCTTGGGACCAAAACTGAAAAGCCATCGAAGCTCTCTGTTTGTATACCTCTCCGCTCAACCATCTGTGCATTGATGAAGTTGTGGGTTGCCCCACTGTCAACCAAAACTGATACCCACTGGCCATGTACTGCCCCCCGTACGTGCAGCGTCAAATACTTGGAACTCCTCGCAATGTTGCAAGGGCCCCTCCGGTAAGTGCAAAAGCTGCACCACCCGCTGCTGGTGGTGGAGGTGGCAAACGATCCTGCGTGGAATGACTACCTCCTGCCTCCACATCATCCTCCTCATCCTCTTGTCCGCTGCTTTCGGAGAAGACCTCAATAAAATGTGCTTTGCCAGCAGCACATCTATGTCCCGGTGCTCACGGCTCCTGACAAGTGAAGCACAACAACTTCTTCTTCAACTCCCTCCTGCATCATCATCAATCTATACTCATCTTGGATTACCCTTCAGAGGCGGAATCCTCACATCCTTCCCCTTAAGGCTGAAAAGCCTGTCGCTGGGGGTAAGGTGTCCGGGTCTTGGGTAAGACATCCTGTAAGTCTTGGGTCCTGCTAATAGCAGCCTGAAGGGTGGTTGGTCTAGCGGATCTGACTAGACCCCGAAGTGGCTCTGCTAACCCCTCAGTATACATGTAGATCCTCCGTGCCGCGGATAGATCTGGCGCCATCATTGAAACCCTCAAGAAATCTGAAATGTAGGTCTCTGGGCTCCCAGTCTATTTGAGCCTCATCAGCCGCACAAAGTGCTGTTCCGGATCCCTCTGGTCAAACCTCTCCATCAATGTCCTTGTGAACTCGGCATATGTCGTCACTGTGGAGTGTCTGAGTGTAACCATCCCATGGAACCACCAATCCTGGGCCTCACCATCCAAATGTAATGTCGCCACCTTGATGGCCTCCGTCTCTGACATCTGGTTAAGCTGGAAGTAAATGTCTAGCTTCTCCATCCAAGACTTTGCTGAACTGTTTGATGAACCATCAAACGTAGGCAAGTGGAATCTACTAGCTGCACGGTGGGTGTCACCATCATGATAATGTCGGTACCCTCTGTGATGGTCGCGGGGTCTACTATCCCGCTGGAGCTGAACAAAGTCTCTGAATGAGAGAGCCTCTCTTAACTCCTGCCCATAGGCCTCGTATTCTGCAAAATAATCGCCCATATGATCGGGCTCTGCCTCCTGCTGGGCTCCGGCCCCCGTGTTTGCTCCTAAGAAAGTGGGCATGGTAGAGCGTGTAGGGGCATGTGAGGCCATCTGCTGAGTAGTATCACATTGCTCCGGCAAATGGTGGGATGCACCCGATCCCTCACCAACCTGGAAAATCCATGGGCTCTCACGCTGTCTAGCCTCTACTGCCGTGAATCTTTGCCCCATCACCTCAATCTGCCTCGACAGTTCCTGTACTGATTTGAGGAGCATGTCCACAAATCTCTTCCCATCCTCATTTGCCATTGGATCCTCCTGCTCTGTGTCCACCACAGGGTCCTTCTGTTCTGCATCCACCACAGGCTCCTCCTGTTCCGCGTCCACCACCGGAACACAGTCTCCCTCTCTGTAAGTGTTCTCCAACCTACGCCCAGTGTCTTTGTATCTCCTACCTCTGTAACAGATGTAGGGCTTTTCCCCCAGTGTCATAGATTGCTAGCTCCACAGGCTGAGCCAGATCTATGCTCTGATACCACTGTAATATCCCTTATCAGGAATATTCCTCAAACACAAGCAAACTCCAACCAGAGATGGACTGGGAGGGCATTTACCAGATATGTCGCCTTTGAAAAGAGGACGAGATATGGAGGCTACCTGGCCCTTTCCAGACTCTGTCTAAGAGTATAGGAGAAAACACACAAGTGGTATAGGAGCCAGGAAGCTCAAGAAAATAACAATGGTGCAACATATAAAAATATAACCATAAGCAGATACTCAAGAAATACAAAGAGAAATGCTAAGCCATTTTATTATACTAAGTAATAGAATGAGTACAGGAGGTGATCAGAAAGATGGCACCTCGACTTGCACAAGGCAAGTGAATAATTACACTCAGAATAACAAAGGAATGGCCTCTCTCTGAATTGCGTGCTACTAGGGAGTGTCTTTATTCATGAAGTGAGTATGTCCCCCTCTCCTCACCTTTTTATTTATAAATAGCTATAGAAGGAAAAACTGAGCAAAATCGAATATTCCAATTAGCCATAGCTAATTAGGAATATTACATATGACTCCTTTAGAGACCTAGAAACCCTTGAAACCCTAGCCATTTAGGCTAGCTGAGGCTAGGGCTCTCCAAAATTTGATTTTTGCTTCAATTCCTTGAGCTATCACGTGCACAAACAAAAAATAGAAGGCCCAAATGCCCAATATTTACAAAAATTTAAATAAAACCCGAATGTTATACAAAATAAAATAATGGGTTAGCATTAAAATACAAGGGTTAGAGGAAAAAAATATTTATAAATATTTACAATATTTACGAAAATAAAATTTCTCTTATTAGCATATTAATCTTTGTAGCACAAGTAAATAAATGAGAGAATTTGAATAAATTTTAAATTTTGGCAAAACCCTCCTGCATCAAATATTCGTTAGATTAAGACTTGAAGCCAAACGAAGTGTTATCCCCTCATAGTCTGTGAACTTGGGGTTTCCAAGGGCTGGAGCAACCTATAGCTCAAATGCACTTCAAAAAATATATTATTAGATCAAGAGGGATTTGATCCACACAAGGGATTTGGAAACTTGGAGATACTTGCCAGATCCCCTAAACCCTGGGTGCTTACTCTAACCCAACACTTAAAGCAAGATATCTGTGCTAATAGATGTTCCTACTACCGACAATTGAAATAATAATCATGCAATATATTAGCTCAAAGAATATAAAAATCAATGTTTTAAAACTTCGACTCCGGTTCGGAAATGACCGAGGGTCGCTCCGACTCCGACTCTGACTTGGTATCGACTCGGCCAGTTTGATTTCAATGACTCGGTCGTTGAAAAAAATACATTAAATATTTATTTTTTTATAAAAAAAAACATAATTTTAAAGATTTTCATTCATGTTTCCAAACACAAAGCTTTAGAATATAGAGAGAAGACAACATATGATCAAAGTAGGCTCATGAATATATCCATTATATCAAAATGGCACCCAGTGCACTGTCCAATAAAAAGTTCATACTTAGCCACCAATGCTAGGATTCTTTTCTGCGTCAGCCCAAGGACAATCACTAGACTACACCAACAATAATTCCAATTCTCTGCAACCAATCATAGCTTCCCAAATGATAATCCAATGAATTGATCAACAAATGTCTTCAAATTTGTGCCTTTGCTACAGGACGGTTTGTCTCATGCTTCTACCTAGACTACTGGAGATGATTTCAAGAAATCTGCCCCTAGTGAAGTCTCAAAACGCTTGATTTAATTCTAGTCAAGCTCTAGAACAATCAGAGGTAAATATGTATCTATTAGTCCATTGCCAGAACGTTTGCCTTTTTAACAACATTGTATTACTGAGCCGACCGAGTCGGTGATTGGCTTGGCTGGCTTGGTAACGACCTGGACAGCTGTTCCATTTCGGCCATCGAGCCGACCCGACCAGGCATTGGCTCGGTCTGGCTCGACCGAGTCGGAGTTGGCTCAGTCGTTTTTTAAAACACTGAAAAAAATAATCATGCAGCACATACCACAAATCAGCGAGTGATAGGCCCCTGAATTGAAACCCAAAGTCTTATGCTTTTATTACAATTCCGGCAGAGCCTTGCTCAGTACTAAGATAATTTTGATCTAGTTAGATCATTCTTGTTACAATTTTGAGCTCAAAGGCTTCCTTATATAGAAAAATAAGAGAGAAAACCCCTCCAAGTGGAAATAAGGGCTAGCTGGGTTGATCCATGTCAAAATAATCTGATCCATTGATCTTCTTTTGAAATAACTCGATCTCCTTCATCGATTGAATTTTATTCTTTTTATTTTGAGGAAAAAATTGAATTTTCTCTTAAAACCCCTTTTTCCTAGTCCAAAAAATAACATTTTGGACTTTCGTCTTCAAAAAATTCAATTTGACTTGACCACCATGGTCCAAAGGGTCAATTTCTCTTAAAAAATCAATTTTTTCCTTGGTGGAGGACCCTTAAAATTTAATTCTTCTTGGATCCACGAATTTTGATGATTTTCCACTTGGAGAGAATTTAATTTCTCTCAATTTGATTTTTTGACTCAAATTTAATTAATTTTTGGGTAATTATTTTCTTTTTATTTTGCCAGAAAAATTAATTAAAAGTTCCAAGAGGGGAATATATATTTTTCCACCCTCTAAGTGGATCTAAAAAATAATTTAGCCATGGTGTCTAAATATGAGTAACCATGCACTAAACTATTCCTAGACGCACTTTTACATCAAAATATTACAATATCAACCCTTAGAAGGGGAAATACACGTTTGGCATATACCCTCAATACTTTACCAAACTCCACGACAAGACACATGATCTAGCATGAAAAATACATAGATTCGATAAACACTAGGACTCATCTAAGACTTTGTCAATGAGTTCCACCCTAGCTTTGGGGTATATCTGGGAGAAAAACACTACCAATTATCATCCGTGTTTAGAAACACATAGAATTTGGGGAGGTTAAAAAACACCCTAGGATGAAACCCTTTGTGAAGAATCATAGGCTTAGCTAAGTGTTATTACATGGCTTAATAGTCATACTAGAATCATATACAATAGTTTTACGAAAGTTGGGATTACAATGATGACATTGACTCAAATTTTTTTGCTTGCTACTATATACTCTGCTTCTCGGACTGTTGACATGTACATAGTCAACAGGGTCTATAACATTTGAACCTTAGTGTGACTCAAAATTTTCATGATACGATATGATCAGTGAGAACCTATTGAGTTATTCAATACCCATAACCGATTCAGAGTAACCCTAGTTGGGCTTGTCTCCTACCCATTAGGAGATGGTATGATGCAGATCCGATGGTCATCTTGTACATTGATAGTTGGGCTTGTCTCTTACCCATTAGGAGATGGTATGATGCAGATCCGATGGTCATCTTGTACATTGATAGTTGGGCTTGGATTCTTAAGGAGGAGATGAAGGATCTGGAAATGAATATAGGTGGTGCTTAAGAGGAAGTATTTCTTCTTTTGTAGATGACATTGACATATGGTTGATGGATAGTGGTTACTCATGGAGGCAGGAGGGAACTGATATCTTGCTACAATCCTCATTAAAGATAAGTACTTTCAAGACTTATGTTATTTCTTTATGACATTGTTCTTGTTTTGATTTATCTTCTGAGACTACTGTTTATTCTTCCTGGATGAGTAATTGGCTAACTAAATGCTTCTTTCCTTGACTTCTTGGATGAGGTTAAGATCAAGGAAAACACATCCATCTTGAGGGCCATCAAGATGAAGAGTGATGTAGGAAGAATTAGCTCCAAGAGGGAACCGGTGCAAAATAAAAATAAAGGAGCCACTCTCATATCTTGAGAAGAAAGACAATAGTGTCTTTTGGATGAATCTTGCAACAGATAATGACGACATGAAGAAGCTCAAAATGTAGAGGATTCTCTTGACAGGAAGAGTGGACTATGCTGAGTCTTGCTTCATCTTCAAGTATACTTTCATTATGTTTATTTACTTTACTATTATTGCTCTTGCTCTTGTTCTGGGGTCAACAAGTACATTAGTTGGATGTAAGGACCAAGTCCTTAATGTGGAGATTGAGGAGGATGTAGCGCCACCTCATGATAAGAGCGGCGCTTGAAAATGGACAAGAGCTCATACCTCAAAGGAAGAATTGCAGTTTCCCAGGTTGATGACTATGACTGAAGGGGCTTCCTATTCCGAGGGAGTAGATTGTCAGTTTGGATGTAAGAATTAGATGAGATGCTTTGAGACAAGAAGCCTCTAAGAGCAATATGTCCTTCATGAAAGGACCATTCTAGATGACAAAGATGTTTCAGTGTTAGATGCCTCCGTGATAAAGGAAGTAACAGTGGCTAAAAGGAGTATGCTTCCGTTACAGAGGGAGATGCAGCGTCAGATGCTTCTACGATAGAAAGCTCAACAGCGTTAAGGAATATGCTCTCAGACAGAGAGGACTATGATAAGATGCTAAAACCTATTGCCAAATGCACTATTATCAGATGTATTTGAAGTTGGCTTCCTCCATGATACTTAAGGAAGAAGCATACTTGGAGCTACATCAGGGCTCTGAGGTACATGAGAAGGAGACTCATGATTGCGGATTGAAGAAAGCCCCATATGGGCTCATGCAAGTCCCCTGGGCTTGGTATGTTTCGATTGGTGGACATCTGATGTAGACACAAACCTCTCATCATGGTTGAAGGTATGTCTTTGATATTTGGTTTCATATGCTAA